>OY728158.1:492713349-502108349 GCA_963277665.1 Viscum album | reverse complement strand
ATGTAACAATATTTTTCAAAGTTTGAAAATTTTAATTTCTCATACTTTCATTCATCTATTATGAACGAAATACCAAAAAATGATATCTGATTGTATATGTGTTTCATTAAATCCGATAAAAATTATATTTACATTATCTTGAGTTAATGGTTTCATTTCAGTCTCAATAATCATAATGGTGATTTGATCCAAGTATGTTTTACCTAGTTAATCCCATCTGACGATTGAAAAATAATTTAAGGGTTAAAACATGTTTTTGATATTTATATATATATTATTGGAGTTGAGGTCAACACTGAATTCTAGCACTCTATGATAGATATTATTTTTATATCAAGTTAGAAATTGTAAATATTTGGGGATACAACATTGCATCAAAGAAGTGTGTTTAAAAAAACCTTAGTTATAGGTTATTGTTAAATTCCACATAAGGACTTCATATAAATAATAAAAAGGAGTTATAAATTTTAAAATAAATGGTGTTTGGGGAATATCATCAAATGGGTATCCAATGAACCACCACTAATTGGGGGAGAATATTTTATTATCAGCATTGATAGGTTATGCACATTAAAAAATGAATTTTGTTTAATAAGGGTGGCACACTGTGCTCCACCACTAACCACCCATGATCCCCATGGAGCCTGTTGTTAATATGACTTGGCTACCCAATCAGGTAGCACTAACCCAGGCTAGGAAAACCCTTCCTAACCCACCTAACTTATTCTAGGAATATTAATGGACTGAAACTCCTCTAAAGAGTTTAGAAACACTAAAGTTTCATGAAAATATTCCGTGAAAATATTTAAAAATATTTCGAATTTAAGAAAAAAATGTATTGAATGACTTGTATCTTATTAATTAATATCAATTTTATTTATTTTAATTCATAATTAATTCCCTAACATTTAATTAATTATAAATTTATTTTTTTAAAAAAATTTATTTAAATTAAAATTATCATGATCTCAGATCAACCAATGTACGTCAGATATTTATTTATTTCATTATTACAATTGTGATGAATGTATAAAAAATTAAATAACTGATTTTACACATGTTTTCCCTCATCATATAATATTTTCAAGGTAATTTATTTCCAAAAGTTATCATATTTAATTTTATCTCACATTCTCAAGAATTTATAATCTTCATGTAAGCATTTATGTATAATGAAAAATAATGAATTAATATCCAATACACACCAAGGTTTGGTGAAATACCATATGGGTTTCAAACACATTATATTGGGTGTATATTGTAACACATGTCAGTTGAAACTCATGGAATAACCCCTTAGACACTTGGTTGATCCATCAATATTTCTTTGGATCAATAATTATAAAATTTTGCGATCACATCGATTTTCTATTTATTTATTTATGAATGATTTTTATTTTTATGTGTGTTCAATTTGAACACAATCACATAAAATAATAAAAAATAATGAATAGATAATATGAACATTTATAGTGAATTTTTTTCTTTTTTAAAATGACTAAGGCATGAGTTTGATCACATAGAAAAATTATAGTAATAGAAACATATATCATTCAACAAGAAAATTATAAAACCCCTCAATGAAAAATATTAATTCATCAACACCTTCCATAAATTGATGTAAAAAAAGAATTATTGAGGTTCACATAAACCCTAGTTTAGAGTGCTTCTCAATACTATAGAATTCTATATAAAAGAGATGAAATGAATTAACTAAAGTTGGTAGAAAAGAAGTATTATTAGATAGTTTGTTGCATCTTTAAATGAAACTTAATGAGTAAATTAATGGTATTGATTTTTTTATATGGGAATACAATAAAATAATCATGTATCCATGATTTAATAAAATTGTCTAGCTAATGGACAACAATGAAACGTTGTTGGTAGTGGCATAACCATAACATGGTCTATCAGAAAGGGTTTTAAAGATATTTTCCCCTGAAACACCCATGTTACAAAGTATTATGAGTCGAGTAGTTGAGGACTACAATGATTTGATAAAATAGTTGGCAATATTTAAGATTAATAAATCTATAATTTCTAACAATCAGTAAGAAAGAATAAATTAATATTTTTGTAAAGGTTTATTTTAAAAAAAAGGTGAGTAATGTCACAAAAAGACTATGATTATTCCCTAACTCTGGGTTTCCCTCACAAAAACAAAATTACGTAAGTGGTATAATCTTTTCAATAATTCTCTAATATATAAAAATTTATTCTATGTGATTTAATCCACTATTCTTTATCATACTCTCCACATAATGAATTTCTGTGAAACTTATGCCTATTGGAATTTCATGTCAGATGCTTCTAATTTTTTTGTATCATGTTATCAACTATGTTCAGATAGATGGTGATTCGATATAAGTATAAGAGTTATTTACTATAAAGAATCATATCCTTGATCATGAATTTAAGAGAGATGTGGATAAAGAAATTGAGATAAAGAGTGAGAGGGAGAGTCTTAATATAAATGAAATTTTAACCACACTATATAAATTTGAAATAGAATATAGGTTCATAACTAGTGATCATGCATAAAACATTCTAGATTATAGTAATAAGTAATATAATTTTTTATAATATTGGTTTAATAAATATCCATTAAATTTATATTATTATTCATACCACCTAGGATATCATTATTTTTCAATAATTATCTGATAAATTGTATGGAAAATTCCCTTAGGAATCTTATAACTATGCTTCTCTAAGAAGATAGTGGTTATTCGGAACGTGGTTCTCCACCCATTATGGGGAAAATAATAAATACAATTTTGAAAATAACATAATAGATTTAAATTACATGGTTTTTTTATACTATCCTAAAAAATATCCAAATATAAATTGGGATATCATCTAATATGAGGTTATTTATTCACATGTGAATGGATCATCCATTAGAAGATGAAACATAATAAAATAAAGAAGGTTAAATCAATGTCTATGGCTTTAGGTATATTCATCATTGTAATATTTTAGTTACATTTCATGGGTATTAAATAAAATACTCTTTTGACATGAACCAAGTATAAAAACATTACAATAAGTAAGGTGAAATATACTAGTGACTGGGAAAGGGGGATTCCTTTTTTAGTAGAGAAAAGAACACAAATTCTAATTACCTTTTGGTTTGATACTTATGAAACTCTAATAATGTATTCATAGTTACCGAAACATTTATCTCCGTTTTATTTAGTACACAATGAGACATTATTTATTTTGGAGTGAACATTGTTATGGTACTTCCAAAATTATAGTTAAATAATTCGTGAATTATAGATATATAAATTGGAAACAAATTATTAATATAAAATATAAGACTCAAACCCAATTGTGTTAAGATAATTCTAGGTCAAGTGAGAAAAAAAGTTATTATCAAATATATACCCAGTATGGTGTTTAGACACATTGAATCTAAAAAACCAATGTATTAATAACATTCATACTTATCAAGTTTAAAAAAAATAATCCTAGAGAAAAAATTTGATCCATAAAGATTCCTGATTTAGTTTTGCTTCACCATGTGAACTGTTATAAGGAGAAACTAGAGGTAAATTTATGTACACCATGATATTCATTTACGAAATTCAATTCATTTAAAGATTAATTAATTAATATTCATGGTTAGAATATTTTATATTCTTAGTGGAGGTGAGTAGAACAATATCATAATCATGAATTCTTTCGTCCTGAAAATATTGTATAGATTTATTCCTAAACATGCATTTCCTTATACACATAAAATAATTGATATGAGTTGTATTAAGATAAATTATGAGACTTATAAGTCTTTAAATCATTATAGTATAAATTTAACACATGATTAAAAAATAAAAACGTTAACCCTTAACTATATACCAACTATAATGAATAATTGAAATCATATATTAAGATTCAAAGTGTTTGTTAAGGCTAAGATAATAAAAAACCTACATCAAGGAAAAAAATTGAATCTTAGATGATCATTATTAAACTTTCTATGAATATTATATAAATTGAATGAATAATCAAGTTAAAGGATATATTTATATACATGGGTGAACATATCTATTTTAGATAGTGGGAATAAGATTTTCTCTAATAAAATATAAGGATTGAGATTGTTTCAACCTGAATATGTGTGTTATCCCCAGAAAAAACTGGTCTGATGGGGATTGAGAAGTATACACTTTTTATCTTATAAAGTAGGTTCTATAGTTAATTGATTTATATCGGTTTCACTATTTTGGTTTTGACCCAAAGTATGTTGGGACCAATGAGTGATTGTAGGGAGTTATGTTTTGGTGAATTCAATCCACATCGGGTAAAATGCCTTCGTATGGTCTCTAATGAGTATATTCATGGATCCCGATACACCCAAAATATCTCACATACATGATTCATAAACATTATTTCCAAAGGAATGAATATGTTGAATAGTTTTTCCAATGACACTTGAGAACTCACATTGGTCAAGAGGATGGGAAATCTGGTTCATATCACCCTTTTGGGGGAACTATCTATTATCCTGTGACTATATTATAGATTTAAGCTATGTTCATATGTTTATTAATTCTTAGTTTATTCTAAATCATGTGTCCATGGTGTACCCCTATGTATGATCAATCATAAATACACATGGCTTCAAAATCATCTATAAGTATCTGAGGTTCTTTATCAATGCTATCCTCTTATAGACAGACTATTATCTACATAATCTTTCACTAGGAAATTTCTACTTGGTTCCATGGGATGAGGCACCCTAGAGTTTATTGTCATCTAGGGGGACATGAATTGTTTAAATTTTGGGATCGAACTCATAAGATGGGATTCCTATGTACCCCCAAAGAGGAATCATAACCCATGTAGTGTAGTGACCCATACAGTTTATCTTCATGTTTTTAAGATAAGAGTGGATGATGTGAAATATAATAGTGTTGGTATTGAACAATGGGGAGGTTTCTTATGTATCCTAGTTTATTGGGAATAAAAGTCCACATTTTTATGAAAGTTAGATCTTACGCATGATTTCCTCCCATGTGGTCAAGACATATATATCTGGAGAAGGCCCAATTAATGTTTAGGTTTGTTTAGATGTCACGATCACCACTAATATCTAAGCCCGCCTTAGTCATTATCTATGTGAGAAACAATAAAAATCAGTATATCTGATGATCATACAACCCTCTACATATGTTGGTGGATGGTGCTGGAGCCCGAAGGGGGGAGAGAGAGAGGGGATTGGAGTGTTCCCATTTCCTCTCATGTTTTTATATCTAGGGTATTCATGTTTAAATATCTATTTTAATATTTCTTGGGATGAGGAAAATATGAGTGAACGTGCCACCTATTTTAAGAAAGGATATGAGCTTACTTTAGTGGGAGTGCCCTAACATTGGTTCTCGGAAAAAGGGGATAAAGTTAAACAATATACCAAATCAAATGGAAAGGATAACTATTTCTATTAAATCATAGAATGAGTAGGTATATGTGAGAATCCAATGTTTGGATCCCTCGTTACCATTAGAGTGTAAACTTAGGGACATTCTAGGGGTCCACCTTATTGTTGGGGTAACCAACACGATTCTTCTTACCATGGGTATGCAAAAGAAAAAAGGACACGTTGGTGTGCCCTATGAAATTATCATATATTTATGGTGGATTTGGGAGGTTCCTTATCCATATTTCAATATACTGGTTCGTGGAGGGAATACAGATGATGTGATAGAAATGGGAGGAAATTATTGGAGCTGGAGGGTGGAAGACCCATAGATACCTCATTCCGTGCAACATTTCCTTATTCAGGATAGGGTTTCTTCTGCATATCATGTTTCTATGATGACGAGGAATTAATCCATATACCATATAAGTATGCATACTAGGGTTCAGTCTGTGTAGTTTTTTGCTATGTGGGGTCAGGTTCCATCTGTGGAGAGATTTTCTACATGGTGCTGAGTTCCTTCTACGTAGCAATTTGCTATGTGGCGTAGGGTTCTATCTGTGTAAAAATTTTAAATTTAGTTTAAAGTTCCTTCTAGATATCAATTTTATATTTTGGAAACCTATTTGTTAATGGGAATTGATTATGTACCTTGCGGGAATGCCTCTGCAAAAGATATGGGGCTCTCAATTTGGACAATTAACTTATTTTCTTTCCATTTAATGCAATGAAGTAGGTTTTACCTATAGGGATGTATTGAAAGTGTCTATATTTTGTGATTCTATCTTCTTATGTTATTCAACAAATCTATCCAAAAAATTCATCTTTTATGTTCTCCCCTCAGGTTCCTTTTATAGATAGGTAGAGGAACTGGGATACTGGGCCATGAGCACCCTTTGTGGAAGCCCATAGAAGTAACCTGGTCAACGAATGAATTGGATAGAAGGGGTGTGGGTGATCATCTATAGTGGTGAGAATTAACAACTCGGTCCTGTGAATGACCTCATTTTGTTCACAGGAATCCATCATCTTCACATTGCCTACATACCATTTGATTTCTCAGGGTATGTTGTATGTGAGCGGATTTCTCTAGTTTCTTTTCGAAAATGATTGTGTTTTCCTCAGACTATCACTACCATATTCATCTTGAAAACTAGTTAGTTTGTGGTCATCTTATGATGTGTTATTATATTTGGAGCAGTAGTCTATAAAGGATTATAATTCTCACCCCACCACCCCTTTTATTTTCCAAAATATTGTATTATTCCAAAATTATTCTTCAATTATCTCTTAGATTTGTTTTCCTTACTTTTTCATATCAGCGGAAATAATTCTATTTTATTTACAATGTGTTTAGGACCCAGCAGATGACATCTATCAGAATGAGTTTGGATCAAGATGAAGAGAAGTTCATTTCAATGTAGAAAACAGTCTTTAATTTAACTAGTTTGTGGTATACGAGTGGAACCATAGCAGGGGACCACATCTCTAAATAGGGGGCCTAGGAAATTTTTCTTTTACCATATTTCTCAGTGAAAAACGTGCTCCCTCAAATTTCCCTCAACCACCTACTTCCATCTACTGCATCACTTTTCAGATGCCTTCATCTGTGAAACGAACATCAAATCCGTGAACCAAAGCTTCATTTATGTATAGTGAGTTTGGGATTCTGCATAGCACAATTTTTTACATGGTTTTCCTTTACCATGAAATAATAATTCATTAGCCAATTATTTGTGGGCCAGCACCTTGCGAGCAATCATGAGCCATTATTTTATAGATGGTGTCTTCTGAGGACCATTCGTTCATGGTAATTTCATTATACATACCACTTTTAGTCCTTTTCTGATTTTCTAGGATAACTCTTTTTTAACGATCTTTTATAAAGAAACGATAATAGATCTCCTAATCACATCAACGGATGAAATCAGAAGAATGGTGGCTATGGTCATGAACATCGAAGGCAATCTTTAGTATTCTGTTGTCCCTGTGGAGAGTACCCTAAAAGAAATCCTTCCACCAGAACATGTGTCCAACCCATTTTCCAGTAAATTTCCCTTTTACAACTTTGGACTCTAAAATGATGCTCCTTTTCAAGTGGTTGACCAGAGTATCCCTACCACTCATCTTGATATGTCACAGGATCATGATCGGTCAATTAATTCTTCCATGGGAGAGATCGTAACTACTTTGCTCCAAGAGGAAATGTTTGTTCTAAATGTCTCCATGTGGATTTAGAGTAATCATCATATACATAAAACATAAAGGGAATCAGTCTTATAGCATTATCAATATATTATCAACCTTTCACAAGGTAATCCCATTGGAGAGTTGATCTCCAAATGGGACCTACGGTCTGGATGGTGATTTTCTTATGAATGGGCTTGGGCCTTCTAGGTGCACCAAAACTTCTTGGAATTACCTAATCAGTTATAAGTTGTTAATCTATGTCAAGAAGTATGGGTTTCTTGATTCTTGATTTATTCACCTGTTGAAAATTTTCCCGAGTTGCTCAGTCGCTATTGTTCAAGCACCAACACCTTCCACTTAACTCGTGGTGAGGTGGTAATATGTTTTCCAAATATTTAATCGATAAGAGGGATTCCCATTCTTGGAAATATGTATGATGAATTCCTACTAGTGGCCAATACCTGGGAGAACATCAAGAAGGTGTCTCCAGTGACAAGGGATTTATTTTTCATGGTAGAGGGACTGCTTAGTCAACCTCTTTATGCTTGATTTCTCATTTCATTTTAAGACTAGAAATGGATATTCTTGTGGGTGAATGAACCAAATCCAAAATTCCTCCATAGTTGAACACATATAACTCAAAAGTCATGAAATATTTTAAGCTTATACTGTAGTATCCTTGAAGTGGGTTGATATACCAATTGGGGTTATGAGATTCAGTTAAACATAACATATAATCTTAGATTAGCAGTTTTCTTTTCCATGTTCATTAGAAGATGGCCTTTTTACTTCCCAAGATGTCCATACCGGAGTCAGAGTGTTCACTTTAATGATGGTGGTTTCATTGGAAGAGGGAGAACCTATCAATTTATCAAAACCTAACCTTGACCATATTTAGGAATTATTGGGGGCAAATACTGGAAGGAAGGCCTTCACAACATCTTAGTGGGACATTTATAGTTTTTTATGGATGGGTGGAAGATTATTTCCCCTTTTATGAGTACTGACATACTACAACAGTTTCTTATTATGATTTCCATCCAACCCTACTCAACATCACCATCATTCATCCTCAATCATTGGACATTGATAAGGGGGTTGAACTATTGAGTAATATTTCCCAATTATTATTCATACCTTATGTTGTGACCCATGGAAAAGTAATTGAAAATGGGAGAGGATCTTCAGAAGAACGTTCATATATCACCACACTTCGAGATGGGGTTTTAACCACTCACATAGATAGAGTAACAATTTTTAAAGCCTATACCTTTTATAGGTTTGTAAATAGGATTGGATGCCTACAATAGATCACATCTATCCCAGTTACCCAAGTCAAGGGGGAATCTCATCTAATTCCTTCACCAATTATGAATGGTGATGATGCATGAAGACTCTAATATGCATGTCCATATCCCTCCCAAAATGACATAAACATAATTATCATGGGAGTATTCTCAAATTTGGGTGGCTTTCTACCCTGATGGGGTATTATCATGCTCAATTCAATTATTTGTGATGTCTTTGACTGCTTCCAGTCCTATCTAAATTGTGCCAACTATGCCATATTCATCCGTTACTTCTATAAGAAGGCATACTATTCATTGTCGCATGAGTTTAGATGGGACTTTGTCTACACACCCTATCACCATATAGAGTGACTCAGACCATATATCTTTGGAAAATACAGTCTTCAATCCTAGTGAGGCTAACTCGAGTGGGACATCACTGGGAATTCTTGAAATCATAACCAATCCTACACTCCTAGATTCTAAAATTGAACCACCTATATAGAGGGAATGTTCTGTTTCTTGGGTTACTCAACTTAGGGTGGGTCTATATTCCATGATGGAACTCCCTGATTATATATCTATTGTGATGGAGGGGAAAAACCAAGGTTCCAACACCATTAGGAAACACCAAACCATGCATAGATAGGCATGGATCCAAATTTGTACTATAATCCTAGAAACTCCCTTATAAGAATTTTCTAATGAGGAGGACTCCCTTTGATAGTTGTTCCTGGACCTGGGCTTAGGTATCTATGACTATTGTCACCTTCAATTCCTTTCATACCAAATCTTCATAGGTTGAGAGTATTTAGCTTCTCGCGAATGAGACCTTGTCCAATTCAATGCCTCCTATCATCAAGAAGATACATTTTAAGATATCACCATGGATTTCAACCCCCTGATTGTTGAGGAAGCAAAGGTTTATGACCAAATTATTTCCCAAATAGAATAGATTTGGGAGTTTGAGGCTTGTGTGGCCAGGATGAAAGTGCAACTATCATCTACAAGTACCAATTTTGAAGCCATTAAACTGAAGGTTTGGTATCTCAGGGTTATCTTTAAATAATTGTTTCCAGTATTTGAAGATAAATTTGAAATAAGGGACACTATAAAATTCCCTTTATGGACCATGATATACAAAAGTCAAATTGCATACCCAGGTAATCTAGGATTCATTATGGTCCTCTCAATCTATTCTTTTCCACGTTTCTCTCTCCTTTTTTCTTATTGTCAGGGGGAGTCTCTAGGGTGTGGATTCTCCTCCACTCCCATTTAATGGATTAAAAACATTATTTCCTTTTATGTTTGTCCTTTATCTTTTTCTGCCATTTTAATCAGTTATAATTATCTTTCAACTGATAATTCCCATGGGATATTAATCTAAGTCATGATCTAGGATAATTAAATTCAAATAATCAATGTATGATTTAATTTTTTCTTGATTTGAGGGACTCGTCAAGCATAACATTACTATTTATTAGGGTAAATTTTTATGGTTTTAGACCTATCAAGCTTTGTGTCTCTTTAATTCTTGATTTATAGATATTTTACATAAACCATGGGAAGCATAGGTTTAGTGAGCTGGTACTCTAATTTTTATTCAAGTTTCCCTTGGTGGGTTTTAATCTTTATGAGATTCGTGTATATTTTCATGGTTAGTTTAGAGTCCTGAAAACTAGACGATCATTAATGATGTTTAAGGTCGAACATATTTGAAAATTAATTATGGGGAAGGGGTCTAAAATAGAGTTTGTTAACTGAGAATTTCCAAATATTTTTCAGACATATATGAGGTATTTTTCTTAACCCTAATTTTTTATTTGAGGCTATGAGACATGACATGGGCCATGGTATCCATTGAGGCATATGAATGTATGAAAATCCTCTCCTGAAGTTGAATTTGTCTTTGGTTGATAGGCCTTTCTTGGGAGCAACTTATGTAGATCCATAGGGCATATTGTGCATAGTCAAACAAAGGTGTCTTAAGGATAATGACCTTCCACTTCTGATGGCTAGGTAAATTTATGGTAATTTTGATGTCTCAAGACCACCATTGGGTGTCTTATTAATGGATTGGTGTCTAAAAAGTATGATGGCCTTTGTATCAGTTGATATCATGAATGGGAGACCACTCCTATATGTATTTGGCTTGTGTAAAGGAGGGTTGAAGTATAGTGTTTTTTAATGTCATGAAAGTGGCTCATTTGAGTCTTATAATTTAAATTCATTTGGTTTTGAAATAGGGGATAAATAAAATTTCCTCTTCAAAGTAGTCTGAGTAGAAATGTTCTATAATTTTTAGGTATGAAAAGTGGGGAAAATATGTAAACTATTGTCCAAGGATTTTATGAAAATAGGGAGTGAGTTGGGATAGAAATTTCATGGGGGCGTACAGAGATAGGATAAATCCCATCCTGAGGATGAATTTTCCTTTGGTTTATAGGCCATTTTTGCGGGCAACTTATGCAGAGCCTCTGAGGTATATTTTTTATAGTCAATCAAAGGTGTCCTCAAGACACTAGCCTTCCAATTCCGATGGACACGAATGTTTATAGGGATTCGGACCATTACAGACAAAGAGTATGGTTTCTGAAAAGGGGGTTTCTATACATTAAATAATAACTTCAAGCTGAAATTTCTTAGTAAAGGGTACATACTTTCTTGTAACACCTCTAGGTTTTCTGATTTTTTTTCAAATTAATTTAAATTTTTTATATTTTACATTTAATGTGACACTGTAAATAGTTATTTATATATATATATATATATATATTTTAAAACAATAATTCAAACATTCATTTCACACAACACCAACTTTTCTTGCGCTACATGAAATACTGGATTTACTTGCACAACACACAATACAGACATGGAGTACGTTATATATAACCCTGATGTCCCTTTAAAACATAATTCAATTTTCATAATTATTTAAATGATATAATTATAACCTATCCATTAAAATTTGTTATATTAATATTAATAAATAATTTTAAAATATTACTTATAATTTTTTTACATATATTAAATAAATTGTTAATAAAAGATATTATTTTTCGTAAATTCCTTTTATGTTAAAAAATATTGTTTTCTAAAATGAACTGATTTTAGTCATAAAATTAATTTTTTATTCATTTATAAATTTAATTTGATAAAATAAACTTCATTTATGAATTTAGAATTTTGAAATTATCTTATGGTGAATTTTTGGTATTTTTTAGAAACTTCTATTTATGACGAATAGTGAAAATTACTTCTTTTTAATTAAACATTTCCTTTTTGTTTACATAATTATTAATGTTAAATTATATTTTTGTTGGGAAACAATCCCTCAATGTATCATTGAATAATTTTTTGAGATGATTTTGTTTGATGACGATGCAGGACTCCATGTTGTGTTTGTTGACAAAGTGAGTTTCAATGACTCAAACTGTTGACAAAAGGGGTTTTCCTGGAGAATGGGGAAAAGTGTTTTTGGAAAAGGGGGTTGTGATCTTTTGTTAAGGAGGTTTCTAATGTTTTACGCTAGGAATTTTTCAAATTCTGAACATAAAAAATTTGGCAAAGGAAATGTGGCACCCAAGTCCAAAAATGGCGCGCAAGTTTTGGCCTGTAAGTCCAAAAGTGGCGCGCAAGTCCAAAAATGGCGTGCATGTTTTGGCACGCAAGTCCAAAAGTGGCCCGCAAGTTTTGGCACTCAAGTACTAAAGTGGCGCACAAGTATCACGTGCAAGTGTGGCACACAAGTCATATTTCAAGATCATCATATCAAAATATGGAAAAGGAAAGAATGAGGTGCACAAGTCCTAAAGTGGCATGCAAGTGTGGGGCGCAAGTGTGGCGCGCAAGTGTGGAGTGCAAGTGTGGAGTTAAAGTTATCCAAATTCCTATAAACAGATGGCTACTATCCTCATTTCTCACCAAGCTCAACACCTAGAGAAAATCACAGCTCTGAGCGCGCAAGTGGAGGTTTTGGGCGTGCAGGTGTTGGTGCGCAGGTTGTGGCTCATAGGTTATGGACACCAGGTTGTGGCACACAGGTTATGAATATCATGTTGTGGCGTGAAGGTTATGGATAGCAGGTTTCAGCCAGCAGGTTGTGGCTAGTAGGTTGGGGACAGCAGGTTTCGGCCAGCAGGTTGTGGCCAGCAGGTTGTGGCCAGCAGGTTGTGGCCAGCAGGTTGTGGCAAGCAGTTTGCGGCCAGCAGGTTTGGGCCAGCAGGTTTGGGCCAGCAGGTTTGGGCCAGTAGGTTTTCGGTCAGCAGGTTGTCGTCCATCAGGTTGGCGTCCAGAAGGTGTGGCGCGTAGGTTGGTTTTTCCCGAACGAAGGCAGATGTTGTGCACTGGTTAAAGACAAGTCACCCTAGGGTTGCGTGAAAGTTATAATTTTCCCAGAACATCTGTGGTAAAGTAGTACTCATCGGTGGATGAACATTTAACTTCAACAGAGAATCTATCAACGGTTGGGGATGCATTATTTCATGTAAATGAAGAGACCTAAAATTCTATAAACTGTGAGTGGATCCTTTACGGAGCAGTGAGAAAAGGAAGAGGAATAAGGTGATCCTCTCCACTAGTAGTGAGCTAGAGAGAGAGAAATAGGGAGTGAACCTTGGGAAAGTAGTGATATGACCCTAAAAATTGTAAAGGTAGTGATCCTGGGATATAGTAAATGTGCCTGAACCTTGTAAATCAATAGCTACTGATGTTTAGTGGAATTTGGAACGACCGAAAACTTGTTGGTGTACGCTTCTTGTACGTATCCCTTAGGGGTGAACCAAGTAAAAATTTTTGTGTCATGTTCATGATTTACTTTATTTTTATGTTGTATAATGGGAAAGAGAGAGAAGATTGTTTTTCTTAACAGAGAAACAAGATCAGAACGGGCTTTAATTTTAAATTAGTCATACCTTGATTCACCCCCCCTCTCGGTGTATTTAGCCTTGTGGACCTAACAATTGGTATCAGAGCGAAAGGTTGATATTTTCTCTTCTCTCAATGGAGGTCACTAATCATAAAGGAATTCCGATCATCAACGGATGTAATTTTTAGATATGGAAGAATCTAATGAAACACTATTACTGATCTTTGGGAATGGATGTGTTTTTAGCAGCAATGCATGGTATCACAACTGATATTAATAGTGCTGCATTATCAGAAGCTAAGAATAGAGAGCTGGATGTTGATGCCAAAGCAATCAATGGCTTAGGGGAGACCTTTCCAATCCCATCTATAAAAAGGTGATGTCATGGAAAACATCACATGCTATGTGGGAAAAGCTTTTGAATATATATGAAGGGGATACAAAAGTCAGAGAGGCAAAGATACAAGTTATGTGGAAATAGTATAAAGATCTGAGAATGAGACCGAAT
This sequence comes from Viscum album, assembly GCA_963277665.1. Classification (NCBI taxonomy): domain Eukaryota; kingdom Viridiplantae; phylum Streptophyta; class Magnoliopsida; order Santalales; family Viscaceae; genus Viscum; species Viscum album. The sequence continues at coordinate 502,094,073 of OY728158.1, read as the reverse complement.
GAATCTATTGATGCATTTTTCGACAGGGTAAATGTTGTTGTGGAATACATGCAGGGTCTTGGTGAATTTATCGAATACATAAAAATTGTGAAGCGCATCTTGAGAAAACATCCACCTCAGTTCAATTCAAAAGTTTCTTTTTTTGAAGATAATGTCCCGAAAGAGTTGACATTGGATAACCTGCACAACACTCTTGTTGCATGTGAAATAAGAAATGATGATATCGACACTGTGGAAAAGGGGAAATCCAAGGAGGTGGAATTTAAGGCCATGAAGAAGATCACCATTGAAGATTATCAGGAGGAAGAAGATACAAATGAGGTGATGTCATTCCTTTCTTCAAATCTGCAAAGAGGAAAAGGAAAGTTTAAAGGGAAACTTCCACTAGCTTTCTTTCGATGTGGAAGGGTTGGTCATCTTGTGGCAAGGTGCCCCAAAAAGTTTCAAGATAACGATAATGATGATGACGAAGTCAAAATTCCCAAGAAGAAGTCTTCATCCTATGTGAAAGAGAAGAAGTAGTTCAAGAGAAATTTCTTCATGAAGAATAATATTCATTCACTATACATAGACAGTTCAGATGAGTCTGAGGTTGAATAGCTAGAGGAGATTAAAAATTCCAAAGATCATGGAGAAAATGCTATGGTGGCGGTCGTCGGTAGCTCTCAAGAAAAGTTAGAAACTGATGCTGAAGAAGAAGAAGAATATGAGGGAAGAGTTGATATGGAAGCTGAATTGGAAGTAGCTCTTGAGGAGATAGATGTTTGGAGAGTAAAAATGAATAAATCTAATAAATTGGTTCGTGATACCAAACTCTCTATGCAATAACATGATAAAGAAAATTATGAGCTGTTAGAAGAAATTGAATGACTATAATCCTCAACACCAGAGAGCTCAAAAAATATCTTTAAGTTTAAGATTAAAATTGAGGAACAAAAGAATGAAATTGATTGTTTGACTGACATAAGAAAGGATCAGGTAAAACATATCAAAGATCTTGAAGAATAAGTGGTCATTCTGCGATGAAAAATGAAGGATCAATAAAAACTCTTGACCTCCAATTTGATATCATGAAAGCAGGTCATTATAAAGACTGAAAAGATGAAAGATGATCCTAGATGTTTAGTAGGAAAGAAGTAGCAATTGAACTCAGATGATTAGGATGATTCAGGGCCTGATCAGAAGAAAAAATCTGTGGAAATTGAAGTCAGACCACAAGCACCCGTCCTGAGATTGAAGGTTGATTTGGGCACAATGAAGAATCAGAATATTCGAAGATCCCAAGGGGAAACTCATAGTGCTGAAGTAACACGAAGAAATGCATCTTATATCAGGTTTTATTGTTGTGGAAAGATGGGACATTCACAGTATGTGTGTTCCATAGCCAAGAGATATTGAAGGGAACAAGAACAGAGGTGGCAGTCAAACAGAGAATGGGTTTCCAGAACATATTTTGAAGGACACTATTTTCGGTGCAAGGGATTTGGGAACATGGCTAGGTAATGCATTTCGACCATATAATGAAATGTGCAAAAGTGGAATAAAAACATTCACAAGCAGCAGATCAATAACCCAACGGATTAGTTAAAAATGTAGAATAGATTTTCGGTTTTGCAAGATGAAGCTGGTCAATCATACTCTGAGAAAGAACAGAAGTCTCAATCCATGCCAAGTGTGAAGGAAAAATTATGGACCAAGAAGAAGAAAAATGATAAGGTAGTGGTGGCAGAAATTGCACTTAAGGCATCAGATCGCTCTACTGTATGGATTCTTGATAGTGGTTTCACTTCTCACATGAATGGTAATAAGGATCTTGTTACAAGCAAAAAATATGAAAAAGAATGAGTTTTCAAATTTGGAAACGATGAAGGCCTAAAGTTTTTTGGCTCAGGAAAATCCAAGTTGGGGGGAAAAGAAATGAGACGTACTGATGTCTTGGTTGTAGAGGGTCTTAGTCATAACTTGCTCAGTGTCAGTCAACTATGTGACTCTGGGCACTCTATCTGATTTACTAAGAAGATGTGTGTTGTGAAAGGAAAAGATGGAGCAGTTGTTCTGTAGGGAAAAAGGCCAAAGGGAAATCTTTACCTTGTAGGTGGGGAATAAGATACATGCCTTTTATCGAGAGAGGAAGAAAACCAGTTGCGACATAAGCGACTTGGTCATCTATGCCAACCATCCATGGAAGATCTGGTAAAGTGGGATGCTACTAGAGACCTTACCAAACTATCACGTGATCGCACTCATATGTGTGATGCTTTCCCACAAGGGAAGAACATTAGAAATACAGACATGCCAAAGGAACAAAAATCAACTAGATTACTCGAATTGGTGCATGCTAATGTATGTGGTCCTATCTCGCCATGAGCTATAAATGGGAAAAGGTACTATGTTCTTTTCATTGATGATTATAGCAGAATGTCCTGGGTATTTTTCGTTACCCAAAAGACAGAGGTGTTTAGTTGCATAAAGCAGTATAGGAGGGAATCAGAAAGCATGCTTGGGCAGAAAATTCTAAAGTTTCATACTGATAATGGTATATAATTCACAAGCAGTAAATTCAAAAACTACCTAGAGTAACACGGGATCAGGCATCATGTTTCATCAGTGAGAACTCCCCAACAGAATGGAGTGGTTGAGAGGAGAAATTAGATCGTCAACAACATGAAAAAACGATGCTTATTGAAAAGGACATACCAGAGAAATTTTGGAAGGAAGATGTTTTGACATCGGTCTACATTTCGAACAGGTCTCTGTTGTGTCTGAAGGAAGGGAAGACTCTATATGAAATGTGGTATGGAAAAAAGCCAACGCTGAAATACTTTCAAATCATTAGCAGTAAGTGCTTCATTCTCAACAAAGAAAATCATAGGAAGTTTGAGTCACGAGGATATGAAGCGATATTCTTTGGCTACTCAGGGAAAAGAAATGCATATGAATGTTCCAACAAAAGGCTGGGAAAAATTGTTGAGAGAAATGATGTCACTATAGTTGAAAATTAACAGAAGACTCAACGAACCAGTGAATAATTTATGGATGAAAGTGAGGATGAGGTAAGCAACACAGGGGGAGCAGAAGTGGCAGAAGCTGACTCAGAAGAAGATACTGATGATGAACAAGAAGGTATCAAGTCTGTGTCTACAAGGAAGCCAAAGAGTCGAGCTAAAATTGATAGGAAGAATATCATTGGTGATTAGACAGCTCTAGTTCAGACGTGATGAATGAAATCATTACAGAAAACAGCATTTTTATCTCAGTTGGAGCCGAAATGTTTTTCTGATGCAGCTGAAGATGAAAACTGGGTTCAGGCTATGAATGAAGAGCTTGATCAGATTGAGAAGAACCAGACATGGGAGATTGTTTCAAGGCCACCAGACAAGAATGTCATCGGGACTAAATGGTTCTATCGCAACAAGATTAATGAAGATGGCACAGTGATTCGGAACAAAGAACAGATAGCATGCAAGGGATACTCCCAGATAAAGGGAATAGATGTTGATGAGACATTTGCACTAGTTGCAAGGCTAGAGTCAATCAGATTATTTTTGTCCATTGCAGAGCAAAGAAACTTTATAGTGTTCCAGATGGATGTAAAATCCGCATTCTTGAATGGTGTTCTGGAAGAGGAGGTTTATATTGAGCAGCCAGATGTTTTTCTCATTCATGAGGATGAGAACAAAGTTTGCAGGCTGAAGAAGACATTATAGGGACTAAAACAAGCTCCAAGATCATGGTACTCAAGGCTTGATCAGTACATGAAGAAGTCTGGTTTCCAGTGTGGGGGAGTTGATTACAATCTCTATTTTAGAAAAAATAGTAATCAAATGATTATGGTTTTGGTTTATGTCGATGACATAATATTTGGTGGATCAGATGAAGCTCAGTGCAGACAATTTTCTAAATTCAAGAAAAATGAGTTTGAAATGTCAATGATTGGTGAGATAACATTTTTCCTTGGTCTACAGGTGACACAGTGAAGGAATGGAACATTTATTTCTAAATACAAAAATGCCAAGGTGGTTTTAATAAGGTTTGGAATGGATAATTCCATGTTGATGAAAACTCTGGTTGCTACTTGGATGAAATTATCAAAAGACGATGATGGCAAGGTAGTTAATATCACAGAATACAGGCAAATCATTAGATATTTATTGTACTTGACCGCAACAAGGCCTAATATTGTTTTCACCACATTCCAAGCAATGAGATATCGGAGTAATCCCAAGGAAAGCCACAGGCTTGCAGTGAAAAGAATACTTTGGTATATCAAAGGCACCATGGAATTTGGTCTAATGTATAATGACAAATCTCAACTAGTGCTATTGGGTTACACAACTGCAGATTGGGCCAGATCAGCAGATGACAAGAAAATCAACGTCAGGAGGTGTTGTCTATCTTGGTGGATTGTGTATTTCTTTGCTAAGCAAGAAGATAGATTTCATTTCATTTAGCACCACAGAAGCTATGTATATTGTGGTCACTCAAGCATGCACACAGTTATTGTGGATAAAGCAGCAGCTTGATGATATGGGAGTTGAAGTGAAGTCTCCAATCATAATCTAGTGTGATAACTCAATTTCTATAAATCTTAGAAAAAATCTTATCCATCACTCAAGGACAAAGAACATTGTGATAAATTATCATTTTATCAAGGAGAAAGTTGAGCAGGGAATCATGAAGTTGGAGTATGTGCCTACAGAGCTAAAGGTTGTAGACATTATGACAAAGGCCTTACCCAAGGAATATTTTGAGAGGCATCAACTGGATCTGGGAGTTCAGTTGATTCCCCACACTTAAAAGAGTGTGGATGTGGGACCCACCCCCTCTCCCTGAGCTATGATGTGTTTTTCCCTAAATGTGCTGATATGTATTCTCTACTCTATTCCATACTGCAAAAGAGTGAACTTTGGGTTTGTTGACAAAGGGGGAGAAAATAGCGATTGTTCAAGGGGAGATAGTGTGTCAATTTGATAAATCTTGATAGATACGGGGAGAAGGTGACAAGTGAAGTATCTAGATAGGGGGAGTTGAAGATGTGTTGAAGAGGATGTGCAACTGAGGAGAGTTAAAGCTGTGAGCAGATAGAGGGAGTGTTTTTAAATCAGAAGATGCTAGATGTGATCAATCAAAGAATAGATATCACGATAGCTAAGGATCGTGATAAAATCAAAAGTGTTGTTGGTATCAGGTTGGTATGAAAATTTCAATTGGTATCAGGTTGGTATCAACAGTGGTGTTAGAAATAAAGTGACTCACAGATGAAATTTTAAGGATACTCTTGTTTCTCACGCCGATCATTGCTCATGTGGGCTTAGAGTATGTGTTGAGTAAATTTTTGATCTCTATCTATATCACAAGAGGCAAATAGTGGCTGAAGATGAATGAATCATTAATATCAAAGAATGAAGAATTTTTTTGAGAAGAGTTTTCAACAAACCCAAAGGGGGAGATTGTTGGGCAAAATTCCCTCAAAGTATCATTGAATCATTTTTTGAGATGATTGTGTTTGTTGACGATGCATGACTCCATGTTGTTTTTGTTGACAAAGCGAGTTTCAATGTCTCAAACTGTAGACAAAAGGGGTTTTCTTGGAGAATGGGGAAAAGTGTTTTTGGAAAATGGATTTGTGCTCTTTTGTTAAGGAGGTTTTTAATGTTGTACGCCAAGAATTTTTCGAATTCAGAACATAAAAAATTTGGAAAAGGAAAAGTGGCGTGCAAGTCCAAAAATGGCGCGCAAGTTTTGGCATGCAAGTCCAAAAGTGGTGTGCAAGTCCAGAAATGGCGCGCATGTTTTGGCACGCAAGTCCAAAAGTGGTGCGCATGTTTTGGCGCGCAAGTAGTAAAGTGGCGCACAAGTATTGCATGCAAGTGTGGCATGAAAGTCATATTTCAAGATCATCATATCAAATTATGGGAAAGGAATGAAAGAGGCGTGCAATTCCTAAAGTGGCGCGCAAGTGTGGCACGCAAGTGTGGTACACAAGTATGGTGCACAAGTTCTCAAAATTCTTATAAATAGATGGATACTCTCCTCATTTTTCAACAAGCACAACACTTAGAGGAAATCTGATCTCTGAGTGCGCCAGTGGAAGTTTTGGGCACGTAGGTGTTGGAGCACAGGTTGTGGCACACATGTTACAGATAGTAGGTTGTGGAATACAGGTTACAGACATCAGGTTGTGGTGCACAGGTTACAGACAGTAGGTTGCGGCGTGCAGGTTACAGACAGTAGGTTATTACGGATAGCTAGTTGTGGCGCATAGGTTACAGACAACAGGTTGTGGCACGCATGTTACGGACAGTAGTTTGTGGCCAGTAGGTTGTGGACAATAGGTTTCGGCCAGCAGGTTGTGGCCAGAAAGTTTTCGGCTAGCAGGTTTTGGCCAGCAGATTGTGGCCAGTAGGTTGTGGCCAGTAGGTTTTGGCTTGCAGGTTTCGGCTAGTAGGTTTTGGCCAGCATGTTGTGGCTAGCAGGTTGTCCGACAGCAGGTTTTGGCCAGCAGGTGTGGTGTGCAGGTTGGTTTTTCTGCAACGAAGGTAGAGGTTGTGCACTGGTTAAAGACAAGTCACCCTAGGGTTGCGTGAAAGTTATAATTTTCCCAGAACATCTGTGGTAAAGAGGTATTCATCAGTGGATGAGCATTGAACTTCAACAGAGGATCTATAAACAGTTGATGATGCATTATTTCATGCAAATGAAGAGACCTACAGGTCTATAAACTGTGAGTGGATCCTTTCCGGTGCAGTGAGCAGAGGAAGAAGAAGAAGGTGATCCTCTCCACCAGTAGTGAGCCAGAGAGAGAGATAAATAAGGAGTGACCCTTGGGAAAGTAGAGATCTAACCCTAAACATTGTATAGGCAGTGAGCCTAGGACATAGTGACAATGCTCGAACCATGTAAATCCACAGCTAGTGAAGTTTAGTGGAATTTGGTACGACCGATAATTTGTCGGTGTATGCTCCTTGGACATAGCCCTTAGCGTTGAACCAAGTAAAAATTGATGTTTCCTGTGCATGCTTTACTTTCTGTTTATATTGTGAAATGGGAAAGAGAGAGAAGAGTGTTTTTCTTAACAGAGAAACAAGATCAATATAGGCTTTAATTTTAAATTAGTCATACCCTGATTCACCCCCTCTCTCAGGGTATTCAGCCTTGTGGACCTAACAATTTTAAATTTTTTTTAATGTCACATTAGATCAATTATACATATATTATTATAATTTAGGTTATTATAATCATGTCCACTTTGAAATTGAATTTAAAAACATAATAAACTTTTGAACATCTTTTTTACATCAACGACCCGTAATTTCATTTCGTCTATGAGGTTAACATTAATCTTAATTTTTCTTTTTCTATGAATTGAATATTAAAAAATAAATATAAAAAATTTCAATCTGTATAATATTTATATTCTAATAATATTAATTTAATTTTTGACCATAAAGATTAGTAAAAGTGATTAAAATTAATCATTGCGATTAAGTCAAATTAAGCTTAATTAGGGAATACACCTTAATCTCAAGGAGCCTAATGACCTCAAAACTGGTCTAAAACCCATTTTATGTACATATTTCATAAATACACCTTCCATTATTGTTTTTTTGTTTTTATCACTTTTTTATTTAAGAACATGTGTACGCCAAACTTGTTTTAAAAAATTCTAAGTGAGTCCTTTTACTTCCCTATAATGTCCACCAACTCTCCCACATCCTCACACTTATAAAACCACGTATTTTCATCCATACTCCATAAATTAGAATTCATAATATCACATACTTACTCATTCAATCCTTCCCTTTGGGATAAGGCAATCCAAGGAATCATTTTTACACAAACCCAAAGGAGTTACCTGATTAAGAGGTAATATATCTTCTCAAGTCCTTTATTTTATTTTCCATACCCACCCATCCACAATTATATTATTATATAAAAAAATTATCCTCAATAATATATTATGTTTTCATGTAAATGGTTTGACCTACACTTACACACACCTCCATCTAAAGGGTAATGAACGTACTATTTCTGAGTACGACAAACTACTACCTCACGAAATAATGACAGTTCATTTTTTCTATTAACACCAATCATGATGGAAATTATGATGAAAATATATTTATATATTATATTTATTATATTTATAATGTCTTTATTATTCTATAATTTTTATTTACAACATACCTTTATGCTTTCAATCTTATGTAAATACGATAATTGCATTTGAGGAAGCGTGGACTACCGTCCCCTCAAAGCTATATGATTCGTTCATAAAATTCTTGGATTGTATTAAGGATGGTTTTAGCGAATATATATAATATTTATGATATCATAAATCTATTTTAATAATGATATATATATATAAATCTTTTTTTCAACTTGACAATTAAACGGAAATAACGTTCATACGTACGTACGACCTACCGTCTCCATGAATGGTGTATTCCATTTCATACTTATACATTATATATATTATTATAATACACTTATAATGTATATATATGATATTTATATCATTTTTAACATTCTATAAATCATTATATTAGTGTAATTTCCAAAGATATAACAAATAAAGACACATGTGAAGAATAAAGAGAATATTACCCAAAGTGAAACCTCAACATAGGATGGTTAAGAAGTGGGTAAGATAATGTCATAATAAAACCATATAGGGTATTATATATAATAATTTAGTTTCTTAAAATATTTATAATAAATTTATATTTATTATATAGGTGGTTTTAACGAGTACGATGAGAGTAAGGACACAAGGTAAGGAGATTTCATCTCAGTTTTGAATCCTTGAGATACATGCTGTGTTGGCCAATCTTTATTATTTTGTGGTGTATGCACTACCCATTATTATATTCTATGAATATTATATTTAAATTTATTGGTATTCACATATCAATTTTATTGTCTTTCTTTCATGGGGATAAATTTCCAAATGTTACTAAATTGGTGAAATAGTTTCGTCTCAATTTTTTTTTCTTAGAGATTGATGTTTTTTTATACTCTTACATTCTCTTTCAAGGTGTATATAATGCAATTTTACATTTTATATAATGAATTTAATTATTTTCATGATATTTTAACCTTCCTATAATTTCATCTTATTACATGGAGAGTGTGATACCAAGTTACTAAGTTATAATATTTTGTTGACACAATATCATCGATTTTAAAGATTGTTTATATTTATGCTTCCTTTTAGGAAATATTATGTGACATATCTCAATATAATACATTAATTGTATTCTCCTATGATAATTAATTATTGATTCATATATTGGTATGATTTATTCCACTATTTGGTATAAAATATAGTTAATAAAGTGTTTTTAAGAATGCCATAATTTACCCTCTATTCGTTCGTAAATCTGTCTTCCTTGAAAATCTTGTTTTACAAAAAGGGTTTCCAATAATATTAAAAAAATATCATATTATAATTAAAATACATTTTTACTCTTTTTTTCTTTAAATAATTTTTTCAAATGAATCTTCTTATCTCTTTTTAAATGATGCATTTTTCTAAATGATTTTACCATGAAAATGAATGTTATTTTTACCTCATGAAAATGTACAAATTTATCTTCCATCAATCCATTGATGAGTTCATTCCATGTTTAAAGGTTTATTTTTAAGAAAATGTTTTTAAAAGATATTTCTAGAGATTTTTTTTCAAAATAATTTAAGCCTTCTTTATATGTTTTCAAAGCATTTTCAATGAAAATGGATTTCAAAAAGGTTTTTTGCATTAAAAGGAATTTTCAATGAAGAAAGGATGTATTTCTCATGAAATGTTTTAAAAATATCTATCCATGTTATTTTCTATCTAATATTACATATGTTTATTTTAATAAAGTTCTTCTAGGAAATTATGTAATGTTTTCCTTCATATTTTTTCTTTAATGGTTTATTTTTTGATGGAATGATGCTTATAACCCTTGTTTCACGTCCATGAGTTTTATAATTTTGAAACTCACTTCATTTAATAGGTTATGATTTCATGAAGTGATTATAAATCCGAAATTTTTCCCTAGGTTATTATATGTGTAAATATTAATGGTGCCTATTTCATTTAAGGTGTTATGATTTGATGTTTATAAAACATATATATTTTATGGGTCCTGAAATTATGATGTTTTATTATCTTGTGGAATATGTATGAATGTTTTTATTATGAGATGAGTGGGACCTATATCTCCTTCCAATGCATTTTTTAATGATGGATGAATCATGAGTATAAATTCTATGCATGAACCTGATTACATGTTCACAATGTTATGAATGGACTTGGTTGCATGTTCAAAAGTTTATGTGTGGACCTGATTAAATGTTCATAATTTTATGAGTGAACTTTATAACATGTTTACAATGTTATTAATGGACATGGTTCATGGTCATAAGTTTATGCATGAACCTTAATACATGTTCACAATGTAATTATTTAACCTTATTATGTGTTCACAATGTTATTCATGGACCTAGTTTCATTTCCATAAGTTTTTGTGTAAAATTGATTACATGTTCACAATGTTATAGAAGAACTTGATTACTTGTTCACAGTGTTATGCATGGACCTGGTTTCTTGTCCATAAGGTTATTCATAAACCTGATTACATGTTTATAATGTTATGCATCGACCTAGTTTCATTTCCATAAGATGATGTAGGGGTATGATCTCATGTCCTTAACTTAATGAGTGAACATTTTTCTACTTATACATGTTCACAACATTACAAACCAATGTGTATGCCACAAATTTCATTTCTTATTCTTTTGTACCTCTTTCATAACTTATGATATTAATTCTATTATAATACATGTATTATGAACTACCAATATTTATTATGATCTATAATATGTATGGTATGATCTTCAAATATTATTCTCATGGTTGATGCCCTTTTTTCATGTTATGATTACGCATTTCATTTACGTAACCTAATTGAGAATATGACCTCACAACTTTCTTTTGATTCCTTTCCCTAGGTTATGAAGAATGGTTTTAGGTAGAAATGATAAATTTGGATATCTTCATGAGTGATGTTTAAGATCTTTCACTAGGTGATAATATTTTGTTTCCAAGTTTCCAAAGACACTAAACTATTATGGTCCTCAGACCTGTATTTTTGTAATGTACTAAAATTTCATCTAAAATGATATAATATCCATGTATGTAAAACATGGGTCACTATAGTTGGTATCAAATGGAGTTTCAGTCAATATTTGGAAACTATTATGAGAGAACTTTAGTGATATCCTTAGGTATATTTCCAAGGATATTTATAGGGATGTCTCTAAGGATAAGTTTAAGGATGAGTTAACATTTAGAAAATTTTTCTGGAAATATTTTAAAGGATATAGTTATTGGTTTACTATCAATACAACTCTGTCTAGATACTATAAGTGGATACAGCTCTATCATAGATTTAACAAGGGGAAAAAACTCTGAAAATATGTTTCAGGCTTGACATGGGGTAATCTGGTAGATGACAATGGGCATTTCTACACACCTGATTTGATAGTCTTGGGGGATATGCTTTGGGAATTCATAAAATATTTATGAACAATTATGAAAGATTTAAATATAATTTGGATTTAAAAACCCTAGGAAAAACCTAGGGTGTCCTATATTAAGGAAGGTTTCATTATTTAGACATCTTATAGGTAATTATTTTCATGACTATGTGGTTTTGTACTATGATAAGTAATACTCAAACTATGATTCTAATTCTTGTCATTGGTGGGAACCAAAAGGAACTGGATTAATATTCAATGTGATGGATGATTTTATGATGACAATTTATGTGGGATGATCACTAGAATGAAATATTTTGTGATCATTCCTAATCATTTTTCACGAAACATGATTAACAACATTTATCCTTACCAACTCTCGGACACACTAAGGAATATAAAGAAGGATTTTTTGAGAGTTAGGGTATTGGAGACCATAGGGGAAAGAAGATTCATTTTCATCTATGTCAAGAATGTGGAAAGAATCATCTAAGTGAATGTCTTATACTAATGAGAATATGTTTTGACTAGGGTAAACAAGGACACAAATCAAGTGACTACAAGGGAAATGATGATAGGGGTTTCATTATTACCATTGGCATGGTTACATGTCATGAACCAATGATCAAATGATGATAGGGGTTTCATGATTACCATTGGCCTACACAATGTCCTGGTTAATGTACAATTATTTTTAATGAATAACTATTTATGATGAAATAGTAGTGTAACTTTTATGTTTAGAGATGAATGTATTCACAATATTTATTTTTTAAGAATATTTGTAGAAAAATAGTTACACTTTTAGTTCTTTTATAGGCCTTAAGATACGCTAAAAGTATATTTTAGCACTTCGAGAATCATAGTTAATTTATGGATGTATATTACAAGAAGTAATGGATAAATTAGAAATTGATAAGAGAACAACTAAATAATTAAATATTTTTTATAGAAATATATCATGGAAGTCTATTTCCTTACATTATTGGCCAATAAAAGAACTAATCAATGTTAGGATAATGATCAAAAGAAAATGTGTTGTCCTAATACCTTAGTTTTTGTTGAATCCATGGCCTTTTAAATCATTAAATATTTATGAATTTATGACCCAGAAATTTTATTTGATCATTAACTTGTTTGTGATTGACGGCTTCAATCAGTCCCTATTAGTGTTTACACTTTTCCTCCATGTCCAATATTTACTCCCAACCTATGTTCTCTTATATGGAAACCTAGTTATACGTTACTTTGGATAACTGTTATGGTCCCTACATTCCCTTTTTAAGAGAAGTTTTAGTATTCAGTTTTACGATGAGGTTTTTTATGAATGAAACATTTAAGTATTAAACCTTTGATGACACAGATAATGTTTTAGGGAAAAATTCATTTTAAGGGGGTAGAATGTAACCCCCAATTTTTTTTGAATTTGTTTTTAAAATTAATTTATATTTTGGATATTTTACATTTCACGTGACACTATAAATAGTTCATTATATATATATATAATAACACTAAGTAAAATATTCCTTTCACAAGACACCAAATTTTCTTGTGCTACACGCAATATCAACTTGTCTTGCACTACATGCAATACCAACTTTGCGTATGTTACGCACAACACCAATGTTCTTACAAAACTTCATTTTATTATTATAATTATTTATGTGAGATAATTATAACCTAGACATTAAACATAGTCATATTAATAGTAACACATAATTATCAAATATTACTTATAATTTATTTATATAGATAAAACATATTGATAATGAAAGATATGATTTTTGGTAAAGTCCTTTTATGTTTAAAAATATGATTTTCTCAAATAAATCACTTTAAATAATAAAATTGATTTTAGGAACATTTATAATTTGAATTTGATAAAATAAAATTCATTTTTTAATTTATAATTTCAAAATTATCTTAGGGTGAATTTTTGGGATTTTTCTAAGAAACATCATTTTTTTCATGAATAGTGAAAAATACTATTTTTTAGTTGAAAATTGCATTTTCATTTAAATAATTATTAATGTTAAATTATATTTTTAATTTATTTTAAATTCAAATTAGATCAATTATAAATCTATTTATACAATATAGGTCATTAAAATTAATTTCACTTAGAAATTGATTATAAAAACTTAATAAACTTTTGAACTTATTTATACTTTAAAGACCCGTAATTTCGTCCCATCTGCAGGATTAACATTAATATTAATTTTATAGTTTCTGTGAATTGAATTTTGAAAAAAAAAAGATAAAATTTTTTATTTTGTATAGCATATAGAGTCTAATGAGATCAACATAATTTTTTACTAAAATTTTTAGTAATAGTGGTTAAAATTAATTAAGAACTAAACCATAGATTTTTACTTTTTTTAGGTAAGAACATATATACACCAAACTTGTTTTAAAAATTCCAAGTGAGTCATTTTCCTTCCCTATAAAATTACACCACCTCTCCCACATCTTCAGACCTCTAAAACCTCTTAATTTCAGCCAAGATCTTCCAAATACACTTCCCAACATCCCTCCCTTCCACTTAGAACCCTTCCCTTGGGTAGTAGAAAATCCAATGAAGCCTTTTGGCACAAACCAAAAGGAGTTACCTGATTAAGAGGTAATTTCGTCTCTCAAGTGCTTTATTTTATTTTCCTTCTCCACCCCCAATATATTTATTAATATTTATTCATATATTGGTACCATCTATTCCACTATTTGGTACAAAAGATAGTTAAAAAGTGTTTTTAGTAAATCCAGACATCATCCCCTCTTCAATCATAAATTTTTTTTCCTATAAAATCATGTTTTCCAAATTGGGATTCCAATAATACTCAAAAAACATCCTATGATAATTATAAGAAATTTTAACACTTTTTAATTTTACTAATTTCTTTAAAGGAATCTTCTTGTCTTGTTACGAGCACGACATTTTATAACCCTTTTTACCATGAAAATGAATGTTCATTTTACCTTATAAAACATATATGGATTCATCCACCATCAATACATTGATTATTTCTTTTCATTTTTAAAGGTTAATTTTTAATAAGTTGTTTTTAAAATATATTTTCAATAAAAAATGTTTTAAAATTATTTCATTCCATATTTCAAAGTTTTAAAATTATTTTAAATGAAAAAGGATTACCAAAAAATTTTATGATTTAAAATTAATTTTTCAAAGTTGAAATTATATTTTCCTCAATAAATGATTTCAAAATATCTATACAAGTTATTTTTCATATAAGATGACATCCATTGATGTTAATCATTTCCTTCTAAAAATGATCCAACGTTTCTATTCATATTATTTCTTGAATGGTTTATGTTTTGATGAAATGATGCTTAGGAAACATCTTTCACTTCCATGGGTTTTATGCTTTTGAAACTTGCTTCTTTTCATGGGTTATGATTTCATTAAGTTATTATGAAACCTATATCCTTTCCATAGATTATGATTTGAGGAAATATTAATGATTCCAATTTCATTTCATGTGTTATGATTTTATGTTTATAAAACCAATCTATTTTTATGGGTAATGATATGGTGATGTTTTATTATCTCATAGAACATGTATAAATGATTTTATTTTGAGATGGGTGAGACCTATATCTCCCTCTAATGCATTGGGTAATGATGGATGACTCATGAGTATAAATGTTACGTGTGAACCTGATTACATGTTCATAATGTTTTGCATGGACCTGGTTTCATGTCCATAAGTTTATACATGAACCTAATTAGTTCTTCATAATGTTATGACTGGACCTTATTACATGTTCACAATGTTATGCATGGACCTGGTTTCATGTCCATAATTTTATGCATGGACGAGATTACATGTTCACAATGTTACAAGTGAAACTTTTTACGCGTTCACAATGTTATGCATAGAACTGGTTACATGTATATAAATTTATACGTGAACCTAATTACATGTTCAAAATGTTATACGTGAACCTGATTTCATGATCACAATACTATGCATGGACTTTGTAAAGACCCGCAAATTTCAAGGAAATTTTTTTCTTAATTTTCTTTGGAATTTTACAAGAGCGCAGCTTCAGACGGCACCTGATTCCGAGGCCCGGTGTGCCCGGAATCAATTTCCGAAGTTTGGCTCGGGTACGTTCAGTGAACGGACGAGCGGGTTTTTCTATCTCTTGAACCGGTGCCCGGAATCAAATTTTGAGGGCACCGATGAAATCGCAGCGCCGGTATTTGCTTAGAAACGCCTCTTCCGGAGTTGCGTTTGCTCAGACGTGGTTTTTAAATTTTGCGGCTTTAAGTCAGAATAAAATAAAGTTTGTGCGACAACTTTATTTTATTTCACTTAAGCTGCTTGGAAGCCACTTGAAGCCACTTAAAGACGGCTTGAACTGAGTTGAACTGGATAGGATGCTATCCAGAAATATCCTACCCCCTTGGTAGGATATTTGTGAGGTGGGGCCCGCACGAGCCCCACCGTTTCTTTCGCTAAGTAACGCACCCGTGAAAACCCGTCAATGTAACTGAAAAGTCAACCGACGCGTTTTCTTTAATTCTTAACAGACCATTTAATTGGGCGGTTTATTTCGTGAATTAAATGGGCTGTTTCTTTCGTGAATTAAATGGGTCGTTTCTTTCAAATTGATGGATCGTTTCTTAACCGGTTTCGTGTGTTGGCATGTTTATAAAATAAGACCAACCTAAAAATCCTTGGAAAGGATTTGAGAGAATCTTCGTTCCTTCATCTCCCCGCGAAGAACGCGAAGAACGCGAAGAACGCGAAGAACGCCGGCGACCGAAATTCGACGACGCACACCGAGATCTGCGACGTCGACGAGCTTTATCCGCGACGTTCTTCGGCGACGCCTTTTCTTCCGCGGCCGATCCTCGTTCGACAACAAAGGTGAGAATCGAATCTTATAATTCTCTCCTTTTTATAATTCGATATCAACGGATTTAAATTAATTAAATCCGTTTGATCTTGATCCGGAGATTGGCGACGCGACGCCGGATACCGCGACGACGCGACGATCTCTTTCTTCCGCGACGACGCGACGATCTCTTTCTTCCGCGACGAGCGATTCCGCGACGACCTCTCGTCCGACGACGACGACAAGGTAAGGGATGTTGGATTGTTTTATCTTATTTCCCACATGTTTATTCTTTTAAAGTGAAGAACATGATCTCCGACAATTTTAATTTATTTAAAATTGTTGTTGATTATTCCTCTCGTGGATTATGACTAACGCGGAGGGTGCGGGTCTAACGAACAAGATCCGGCAACCCTCCGCCGATCTCTTTTGTTGTGCGGATATGGCGGACGACGACGAACCGCGCGGCAGGGGCGATCTGTTGATCCCGCAGTGAAGGTCGGCCCCCGGGAGGAGCAACGGCGCAGACGAGAAAGGAATCGGGTCACCGGAGCATCTCCGGCGGCCCGCGGAAGGCGGCGGCGGCGCGGGTCGCCGGCGCGGCGGCGCCGGCGACCGGAGGCGGCGGCGCCCGGCGCGCCGCCGTGGAGGAAGTCCGCTGCGGCTGAAGCCGCGGCGGCGGCGGCGGCCGGTTCCGTGGCCGCGCGGAACCGGGAACGGACGCGGCGGCCCGGCCACGTCCGCGTGACAGGCGGCCCCCCGCGGGGCCGCGTTTCGCTTGAGCCGCGGGTCAAGCCCGCGGCGCCCTCCTTCGGCCGCTCGGCCGAGCCGCGCCCAGGCCGGACCGGACCCGGCCTAGCCGGTTCGGGCTGGGTCGGGCCGACCCGGTTCGGGCCGACCCGGGGGGGGGGGGTTCGGGCCGGGTCGCCCCGGGCCCAGAACCCCCGTTTCGGGCCCTCTTCGGTCATTCGCCCATATCATGGGCCTGGGACCTCCGATTGACGAACCGTCAGCGGCTACACGATCCTTGGATCGAGACGGTCGTTTCGGTATATTATACTCAAGGTTTCGGAAGACTTTGGGTTCGGCCGGGTTGGTTCGTACACGAAACCAACCGGGCCCTCGGAGCGGAAACGCTCATAACGTGAGCTACGGACGTCCGATCGACGTACCGTCAGCTGTGGTAGATTCCTCTAAGTGAGACGGAACTTTTGGCATACTCCGCCCGAGGATCGGATACAGGCGGAGTACGGTCGGGTTGGTTTTGCCCTAAAAACCAACCGGGCCCCTGGGACGAAAATGCCAATAACTCTCAGACCGGGCGTCCGATTGACGCGCCGTCTGTCGCGTTGAGATCCTGTTGTCGATACGGAACTTTTGGATACATCAACTTCGGACTACGTGTCAGTTGATGTATCAGCCCCTTGGCTCGTGGAGCGGACCCTCCTAAACGAGCTCGCTATGTGCGGGAACCCTAGCGCTGGCTGGACTTCGACGACAGAGCAGAGATCCTCCGTGGACTGCGACGACGGCAGAGCAGATATCCTCCGTGGACTGCGACGACGGCAGAGCAGAGATCCTCTGTGGACTGCGACGACGGCAGAGCAGAGATCCTCCGTGGACTGCGACGACGACTGTGTAGAGATCCTCAGTGGACTGCGTCGACTACTGCACTCAGCAATCCTACGTGGATCAGTGCTGCAGGTTCTGTGTGAGCCCGATCCTATGTGGGTCCTTACTGCCGGTTCTGTGTGAGCCACTGCCTACAGGTTCTGTGTGAGCCCGATCCTGTGTGGGTCTTTTGCGGGGGTTAGTACCTATCGATCCTTCGTGGGTCCGACGACTTAGATGGATCAGTGATCATCTTTGACGTCATCTGAAAAAAGTATACCTGGTTGAGCTGAATCTTATGTTACTCTCCTTTGTGGATTGTGTTGAACTATCCTATGTGGATTTACCGTTTACTCTCCTTGTGGATTTGAGTCTTGCTTTCCTTTGTGGATTGAGTTGTTCTTGAGCTCGTGAGCAGAGCTAGAATTGGGGACTTAGGTATATGTATGGGCATATACCTAAGTCGAGTCAGATGTTGCTTCGTGATTGCATCTTTCTTTTGTGCTATATCCTTTGTGGATTTCGGGAGACCTTCGGGGGTCTCGGGGTCCTTACTGAGTAGCTTATACTCACCCCTGCACGGGCTATGCCCGCACCTTGTTGTGTTGGTTGCAGACGACGGACAGCGCTGATCTCGGTTGGGGCGTGAAGCAGGACGGTACCTGGAG
Organism: Viscum album; assembly: GCA_963277665.1. NCBI lineage: Eukaryota > Viridiplantae > Streptophyta > Magnoliopsida > Santalales > Viscaceae > Viscum > Viscum album. The sequence goes on along the minus strand of OY728158.1, from coordinate 502,075,408 downwards.
GTGGACCACTGGGCGGCACGTGCTCGGAGCGGACGTGGGACCCGAGGATCCTGGAGGCTATCTGTACCCACCCTTCAGGTGGGATTGCCAGTGGACGACACGAGGCCGCCGTCTTTTCTTCAATTGCTGTACTTTACTTTTTCAGTTGTACTTTACAGTTGGGCTTGTATTTTCGGCCCCCTTTACTTTTCTGTACTTTACTTTCCGCTTGCTGACTCTGTGTGGTTGTTACTTATAAAGGCAATGCCTTCCCTGTTTACTGGGATTTTACGCCTTGGTGCTAGTCGCCAGCCCCTGGCCTATGGAAGGAGGGCTTGGGGTAGTCACGGCACGGGCCCCGAGGACGGGTCGTGACAAATTGGTATCAGAGGCGGTCGTTTCTACCGCAGACTCTGATCGTCCTTTCTTTCTATATGAAGCAATAGTGTTTAGTGTATTGAGTGTGGTTATCAGTTCAGGGAGCCCAGTGTTGGTGCGGCGGCCGACGTATCCGTACACCAGGACCCTGACTCCTGATTTCCGACTTAATGCATGAAAACATTGATTGCGTGTGTGTTTCAAGTTTTCTTTGTGATTACTTGTGTCAGCTCACCGGGTATACTGATCTGCTTTATGAAAGTCTCAAGTTTTCCTTGTGATTACTTGTGCCAGCTCACCAGGTATACTGTTCTGACTGTGGTGCTCTTGTTCTCATTTTCAGGATGGCCCCGCGACGACAGCCAGCTAGGGTTCCGAGTGTAGGGCGCGACGGCAGCCCACCGAGCGACGAGGCCTCGGTGCAGGGCCCTTTGCCAGCAGTGGAACCGGCGGTAGCTTTACCCGCCGAGCCACCGATGCTGCCAGTACCAGACGCTGACGATGCACATCGCCTCAGGGCACTGCATGAGTTTCAGAGCCAGCGACCGCCCAGGTTTCGCGGTGAGGCGGACCCCCAGGCCGCCGAGGACTGGCTAGAGGCGGTGGTACGGATCTTTAGGCTAGTGAGGACACCCGCGGATCTCATGGTGATTCTCGCGGCGAGCCTCCTGTAGGCGGCGGCAGGACGATGGTGGAGCCTGATGCTCCAGGTTCACGATGAGACAACCTTGCTCTGGGCGGACTTCGAGAGCCTCTTCCGCTCTGAGTTCGTCCCGGCCACCCTCCGAGCGGTGCGCATCCAGGAGCTTCTCCAGCTGCGCCAGGGCAGCATGACGGTCGCTCAGTACGCGGCGAGGTTCACTGACCTATCTCGCTACTCGACCGACATGGTACGGGACCCCTTCTTCCGGGCCCGGACCTTCGAGCAGGGCTTGCGACAGGAGATTCGGGTGTCGCTGATCTCCCTCAGCATTCCGACCCAGGCGGGAGTGCTGGAGCGAGCCCTCCTGATCGAGAGCTTCCTGGCAGAGCCTTCTTCAGCGGCGAGACCTAGCGCAGGGCGGCAGGTAGCTGAGTCTTCGGCAGCAGGTAGCCGACAGATGACTCTCGGGTCCAGGCAGACCAGACCCCCACGCAGACGGCCTCAGGACACCGGCTCAGCAGGGCAGGGCACACAGCGGAGTTCCAGCCTTCCGAGAGGCAGGCTGTGCTACTCCTGCGGCGGGCAGGGTCACATGGCTCGTGACTGCCCGACTCGCCGATCAGAGGAGCAGCAGACGGTGGAGGGGCCACCCAGGCAGAGGCAGAGGGTCGACCGTGGCGGTCCGCAGGGAGGAGGCGGACGAGGCAGAGGAGCTGGCCGAGCAGCGGGTGGTGGGCGACGCTTCCAGGCTCTACCCCCACCACCACCAGGAGGGCCACCTCGACCACATGGAGCTGGCAGGCAGGGACAGGCCCAGCTCCAGGCAGTGGAGGCCTACGACCCCGACTTGCCAGAGATGATTCGAGGTACGATCTGTGTCTATTCCACCCTTGCTGCAGTACTTATAGACACAGGAGCGAGTCACTCTTTCATAGCCTCTGCCCTTGTTCGGAGCTCGGAGATTCCGACTGAGCCGTTGGCTCGATCCTTACGGCTAGAGACTCCTACGGGAGCAGACTCGACGATTACGCACTGGTGCCGGCAGTGTGAGCTTACTCTAGGAGGCGAGAGCTTCGGCTGGGATCTCCTTGTAGCGGCGTCGAGGCCTTACGACGTCATCTTGGGCATGGATTGGCTATCCACGGTTCATGCCCAGATCGACTGTTTTAGGCGCAAGGTGCGATGTGTTCGCACCGACGGGAGCAGGTTTACCTTCACCGGCGAGAAGGGAACCTTTGCAGCACAGGATGGACTTCTGCGTAGGAGAGTGCAGCCCATCTCTCATCAGTTGGCTAGCCTCATCCTAGGAGCAGTGGACGTGCGGAGTCCAGCTTTTCCTGCAGTGGTGGACCAGTACGTGGACGTCTTTCCCGACGACGTTCCAGGGCTACCTCCTCGTAGAGAGGTAGACTTTTACATCGACTTGTACCCCGGGACAGCCCCGATATCTACTCCAGCATATCGTATGGCCCCCACCGAGCTTCGGGAGCTGCGGGTACAGTTGGAGGACTTGCAGAGCAAGGGGTTTATCCGACCCAGTGTTTCACCCTGGGCTTCCCCGATTTTGTTCGCCAAGAAGGCGGACGGGTGCTTGCGACTATGTGTCGACTATCGTCGCCTGAACCAGGTGACAGTGAGGAACAAGTATCCGCTGCCACGGATTGATGACCTCTTCGATCAGCTCAAGGGAGCGCGGTGGTTCTCGAAGATAGACCTCCGGTCAAGCTATCATCAGCTCAGAGTTCGAGACAAAGACGTGCAGAAGACGGCCTTCAGGTGTCGGTATGGCCATTATGAGTTCTTGGTTATGCCGTTCGGCGTAACCAATGCTCCAGCAGTGTTCATGAGCCTCATGAACAGGATCTTCCAGCCATACCTCGACCGATATGTCGTTGTCTTCATTGACGACATTTTGATATACTCGACGACTGAGGAGGAGCATGCCTACCACCTGCGAGTTGTGCTAGAAACACTCCGAGAGCACCAGCTTTATGGCAAGCTCTCAAAGTGCCAGTTCTGGTTACGTGAGGTCTACTTCTTGGGGCACGTCATTTCTGAGGCGGGAGTTGCAGTGGATCCCGCGAAGATCGAGGCAGTGCTAGCTTGGGAGCCACCCAGGAGCGTGACGGAGGTGCGGAGCTTCTTGGGCCTAGCGGGATACTATCGGAGATTAGTGACAGACTTCTCCAGAGTTGCGGCACCACTCTCAGCTTTGACGAAGAAGGGGAAACCCTTCGTGTGGTCAGACAGATGTCAGCAGAGCTTCCTGGAGCTGAGACAGAGATTGACCAGCGCACCTATCTTGAGGTTGCCTGAGGAGGGAGCTGGGTACGTAGTTTACTGCGATGCATCAGGGACTGGACTCGGGTGCGTCCTGATGTAGGAGCGGGCCGTGATCGCCTACGGATCACGTCAGTTGAGGCCGCATGAGCAGAACTACGCCACTCATGACCTGGAGTTAGCAGCAGTGGTCTTCGCTCTGAAGACTTGGCGGCACTATCTGATGGGCGAGCGCTTCATAGTCTTTTCGGACCACCAGAGTCTCAGGTATATCTTCTCTCAGAAGGACCTGAACCTGAGACAGCGGAGATGGCTTGAGTTCCTCCAGGACTATGACTTTGAGATAGTCTATACTCCTGGGAAGGGGAACGTGGTAGCCGATGCCCTCAGCAGGAGGACGGGCATTCAGCTACTTGAGGAGGCGACGGAGCAGCTAGCCTCCTTACAGATATCCTTTGTGGATAGAGACGGAGCAGCCTTTCTTCAGTCACTCACAGTCTCTCCTCCACTTCTACAGCGGGTCAGAGAGGCTCAGCGTGGGGACGCTGACTGTGAGACCCGGCGTGCACTGATATCTTCAGGTCAGGCGCCTGATGGCTTCTCCCTTGGAGCAGAGCACGACATCCTTTTCAGAGGACGTACCTTCGTACCAGTCGCTTTACGAGAGGAGGTGCTGAGAGAGTTTCACACTTCTCCCTTGGCGGTACATCCTGGAGTGGAGAAGATGTACCAGGATCTCAGGCGACAGCACTGGTGGCCGGGCATGAAGAAAGTTGTGGCAGAGTTCGTTTCTCGATGCCTCACCTGCCAGCAGGTGAAGGCAGAGCATCAGGTACCAGCAGGCTTGGTTCAGCCCTTGGAGGTCCCGGAGTGGAAGTGGGATGGCATATCTATGGACTTTGTGACTGGACTTCCACGCACTTCCAGAGGTCACGACTCCATTTGGGTGATTGTCGACCGACTCACCAAGTCGGCACACTTCTTACCCATCAGAGAGCAGGGCTCAGTGGAGAGCTTGGGACGTCTTTACGTCCAGGAGATCGTACGGCTTCACGGTGTGCCATCATCTATCGTCTCCGATCGAGATGCTCGTTTCACTTCCCGGCTTTGGAAGGGGTTGCAGGAGGCGTTCGGGACGCGGCTCCATCTGAGCACAGCCTTCCACCCTCAGACGGATGGTCAGACGGAGAGGACCATACAGACACTCGAGGACATGCTCCGTGCATGTGTTCTCGACTTTGGTCACAGCTGGGAGGACCACCTACCCTTGGTGGAGTTCGCGTACAACAACAGCTACCACTCCACCATCGGGATGGCACCATACGAGGCGTTGTACGGCAGACCCTGCAGATCACCGTTGTGCTGGACAGACCCTGGGGAGTCAGCACTCGTGGGACCAGAGATGGTCCGAGCCACGACAGAGAAGGTCCAGATCATCCAGGAGAGGATGAGGACAGCTCAGAGCCGGCAGAAGTCATATGCTGACAGGAGGCGGAGGCCACTAGAGATCGAGGATGGCGACCACGTCTTTTTGCGTGTCTCACCTCGACGTGGTTTACGGAGATTTGGCCGAGGCGGCAAGTTGTCTCCACGCTTCATCGGGCCTTTCCAGGTCCTCAGCAGGATAGGAGAGGTGGCTTATCGCTTGGCTCTACCACCTCAGTTGCACCGGGTGCACGACGTCTTCCACGTGTCTCAGCTGAGGAGATACGTGCACGACCCGACGCACATCATCGACTTTGGGGAGCTGGACGTGGACGATGGGGCGACTTTTGCGGAGGTCCCAGTGGAGATCGAGGATCGACAGGAGCGGGTCCTACGTGGGCGGTCGATTCCTCTTGTGCGCATCAGATGGCAGCACGGGAACCTCCAAGAGAGCACTTGGGAGCGGGAGGCTCAGATGCGTGCTCAGTACCCCCATTTGTTCCCCTAGTTTTGATGTATCTTTACGGGGACGTAAAGCCCTGAGGTGGGAGTAATGTAAAGACCCGAAAATTTCAAGGAAATTTTTATCTTAATTTTCTTTGGAATTTTACAAAAGCGCAGCTTCAGACGGCACCTGATTCCGAGGCCCGGTGTGCCCGGAATCAATTTCCGAAGTTTGGCTCGGGTACGTTCAGTGAACGGACGAGCGGGTTTTTCTATCTCTTGAACCGGTGCCCGGAATCAAATTCTGAGGGCACCGATGAAATCGAAGCGCCGGTATTTGCTTAGAAACGCCTCTTCCGGAGTTGCGTTTGCTCAGACGTGGTTTTTAAATTTTGCGGCTTTAAGTCAGAATAAAATAAAGTTTGTGCGACAACTTTATTTTATTTCACTTAAGCTGCTTGGAAGCCACTTGAAGCCACTTAAAGACGGCTTGAACTGAGTTGAACTGGATAGGATGCTATCCAGAAATATCCTACCCCCTTGGTAGGATATTTTTGAGGTGGGGCCCGCACGAGCCCCACCGTTTCTTTCGCTAAGTAACGCACCCGTGAAAACCCGTCAAAGTAACTGAAAAGTCAACCGACGCGTTTTCTTTAATTCTTAACAGACCATTTAATTGGGCGGTTTATTTCGTGAATTAAATGGGCTGTTTCTTTCGTGAATTAAATGGGTCGTTTCTTTCGAATTGATGGATCGTTTCTTAACCGGTTTCGTGTGTTGGCATGTTTCTAAAATAAGACCAACCTAAAAATCCTTGGAAAGGATTTGAGAGAATCTTCGTTCCTTCATCTCCCCGCGAAGAACGCGAAGAACGCGAAGAACGCGAAGAATGCCGGCGACCGAAATTCGACGACGCACACCGAGATCTGCGACGTCGACGAGCTTTACCCGCGACGTTCTTCGGCGACGCCTTTTCTTCCGCGGCCGATCCTCGTTCGACAACAAAGGTGAGAATCGAATCTTCTAATTCTCTCCTTTTTATAATTCGATATCAACGGATTTAAATTAATTAAATCCGTTTGATCTTGATCCGGAGATTGGCGACGCGACGCCGGATACCGCGACGACGCGACGATTTCTTTCTTCCGCGACGACGCGACGATCTCTTTCTTCCGCGACGAGCGATTCCGCGACGACCTCTCGTCCGACGACGACGACAAGGTAAGGGATGTTGGATTGTTTTATCTTATTTCCCACGTGTTTATTCTTTTAAAGTGAAGAACATGATCTCCGACAATATTAATTTATTTAAAATTGTTGTTGATTATTCCTCCCGTGGATTATGACTAACGCGGAGGGTGCGGGTCTAACGAACAAGATCCGGCAACCCTCCGCCGATCTCTTTTGTTGTGCGGATATGGCGGACGACGACGAACCGCGCGGCAGGGGCGATCTGTTGATCCCGCAGTGAAGGTCGGCCCCCGGGAGGAGCAATGGCGCAGACGGGAAAGGAATCGGGCCACCGGAGCATCTCCGGCGGCCCGCGGAAGGCGGCGGCGGCGCCCGGCGCGCCGCCGTGGAGGAAGTCCGCCGCGGCTGAAGCCGCGGCGGCGGCGGCGGCCGGTTCCGCGGCCGCACAGAACCGGGAACGGACGCGGCGGCCCGGCCGCATCCGCGTGACAGGCAGCCCCCCGCGGGGCCGCGTTTCGCTTGAGCCGCGGGTCAAGCCCGCGGCGCCCTCCTTCGGCCGCTCGGCCGAAGCCGAGCCGGCCGGCCCGGTCGGCCGGGCCGCGCCCAGGCCGGACCGGACCCGGCCTAGCCGGTTCGGGCCGGGTCGGGCCGACCCGGTTCGGCCGACCCAGGGGGGGTTCGGGCCGGGTCGCCCCGGGCCCAGAAACCCCGTTTCGGGCCCTCTTCGGTCTTTCGCCCATATCTTGGGCCTGGGACCTCCGATTGACGAACCGTCAGCGGCTACGCGATCCTTGGATCGAGACGGTCGTTTCGGTATATTATACTCAAGGTTTCGGAAGACTTTGGGTTCGGCCGGGTTGGTTCGTACACGAAACCAACCGGGCCCTCGGAGCGGAAACGCTCATAACGTGAGCTACGGACGTCCGATCGACGTACCGTCAGCTGTGGTAGATTCCTCTAAGTGAGACGGAACTTTTGGCATACTCCGCCCGAGGATCGGATACAGGCGGAGTACGGTCGGGTTGGTTTTTCCCTAAAAACCAACCGGGCCCCTGGGACGAAAATGCCAATAACTCTCAGACCGGGCGTCCGATTGACGCGCCGTCTGTCGCGTTGAGATCCTGTTGTCGATACGGAACTTTTGGATACATCAACTTCGGACTACGTGTCAGTTGATGTATCAGCCCCTCGGCTCGTGGAGCGGACCCACCTAAACGAGCTCGCTATGTGCGGGAACCCTAGCGCTGGCTGGACTTCGACGACAGAGCAGAGATCCTCCGTGGACTGCGACGACGGCAGAGCAGAGATCCTCCGTGGACTGCGACGACGGCAGAGCAGAGATCCTCCGTGGACTGCGACGACGGCAGAGCAGAGATCCTCCGTGGACTGCGACGATGACTGTGCAGAGATCCTCAGTGGACTGTGTCGACTACTGCACTCAGCGATCCTACGTGGATCAGTACTGCAGGTTCTGTGTGATCCCGATCCTATGTGGGTCCTTACTGCCGGTTCTGTGTGAGCCACTGCCTACAGGTTCTGTGTGAGCCCGATCCTGTGTGGGTCTTTTGCGGGGGTTAGTACCTATCGATCCTTCGTGGGTCCGACGACTTAGATAGATCAGTGATCATCTTTGACGTCATCTGAAAAAAGTATACCTGGTTGAGCTGAATCTTATGTTACTCTCCTTTGTGGATTGTGTTGAACTATCCTATGTGGATTTACCGTTTACTCTCCTTGTGGATTTGAGTCTTACTTTCCTTTGTGGATTGAGTTGTTCTTGAGCTCGTGAGCAGAGCTAGAATTGGGGACTTAGGTATATGTATGGGCATATACCTAAGTCGAGTCAGATGTTGCTTCGTGATTGCATCTTTTTTTGTGCTATATCCTTTGTGGATTTCGGGAGACCTTCGGGGGTCTCGGGGTCCTTACTGAGTAGCTTATACTCACCCCTGCACGGGCTATGCCCACACCTTGTTGTGTTGGTTGCAGACGACGGACAGCGCTGATCTCGGTTGGGGCATGGAGCAGGACGGTACCTGGAGGTGGACCACTGGGCGGCACGTGCTCGGAGCGGACGTGGGACCCGAGGATCCTGGAGGCTATCTGTACCCACCCTTCAGGTGGGATTGCCAGTGGACGACACGAGGCCGCCGTCTTTTCTTTAATTGCTGTACTTTACTTTTTCAGTTGTACTTTACAGTTGGGCTTGTATTTCCGGCCCCCTTTACTTTTCTGTACTTTACTTTCCGCTTGCTGACTCTGTGTGGTTGTTACTTATAAAGGCAATGCCTTCCCTGTTTACTGGGATTTTACGCCTTGGTGCTAGTCGCCAGCCCCTGGCCTATGGAAGGCGGGCTTGGGGTTGTCACGGCAAGGGCCCCGAGGACGGGTCGTGACAGACTTAGTTTCCTGTCCATAAGGTTATGCGTAAACCCAATTACATGTTCACAATGTTATGCATGGACCTGGTTTCATAGCGATAAGTTGCTGTGGGGGCTTGATCTCATGTCCTTAACTTAATAAGTGAGCCTATTTATACTTATATATGTTCCTAGAGTTATAAACCAATGTGAATGACACAAATTTCATGAATTATTCCTAAGTTATGATTTTATAACTTATGCTCTTAATTCTCTTATGATCTATGTGTTATGAACTATCAATATTTATCATGATATCTAATATGTAGGGTATGATCTTCAAATGATATTCTCAAGTTCCACGCCCTATTGTTCCCGTTATGCTTACACATTTCCTTTCTCTAACCTAACTGAGCATCTGATATCAACCCTTTCTTATGTTTTTACCTCAGTTATAAAGAAAAGTTTTAGGTATAAGTTCTAAAGGTGGAGATATTCATGGGATATGTTGAATATCTTTCACCAGGATAGAATATTTTGTTTCCAAGTTTCCAAATCCAATAAATATTATATTCCTTGGGAATGTATTTTAGTAATGTACTGAATATTCATCTAAATTGTTTTAATATCCATGTACATCAAGACTGGGTCACTTTAGTTCTCCTCATACAGGTTTGAGGAGGTCCCCTGCGTAGGTCTGACTCAGGAACAAGAGAATAGCAGAAAATTGTGTTTCATGGTTAGACTTGAGGTATTAGATTTCGGTGTCACTACATATCACATGGTAATAAGTATCAAGACAAACATAGTTCTTTTAAGGTTTCTTGTTTTGTGGATCAGGTTCACACATAAGAGTGGGATATTTTTGTCATGTATATGATATCACCAACTTGGTGGGGCCCATATCAGGATTTTCCTCTGTGGATTTTTCTCATGCATAGGAATATAGGGGAGTATCATTTTGCTTTGTTTGGAAATTTCCTATGTAGGTCTAATCCGTACATCAGGAGGTGGTATGTCCAATCTTTTTTACGACTGGTCCCAACATAAAACATTGGGTATCAACCATCATGTGGTTTTAATGAAATATGATTAAGATATCGATACAGAATATATAATTAACTGTAGTATTACTAGGGCCAGATGTCCTAACATTCCCATGATGAAAGGGGAGGAAAGTGTAAACCATGGTTTCAAGAATTTATGGATCGAGAGAGATGGTATGAGGCATGGACACCATTGAGCGTATAAAGTTAGGAAAAGTATCTCTTGAGGAAAACATTTCATATGGTTTATAGTCCATTTTTGTGGGAAAATTATGCAGATCCACCAGGTCATATTGTGCATAGTCTAATAGTGGTCTTCTTTAGATACTGAGCATCCAGTTTCGACAACCATGGTGGTTTATGATTGTCTGATATTTTCCAAAGCATGGTGTTTGATAAATGGAAAGAGTGTGTCTGGACATATTATAAATATTCAAGCCATGATTACCTATGGATTTTGGATGTTCCCAACATATATCTGACTCATATGTAGGGTGGGACATTTTGATTCCTTTGTGGTATTTGGACCGAGGTTTGAAGATCTGAATGTCTAGAAATTATACTTCCTGCACAAGTTCGACCCTTGTGTAGGGAGAGAGGTATTGTTTCATTTACCACAGTTCCATAGGGAATCCCCTACTGAGGTCCCTAAGTCCACATGATCTGTGATTGGTGTGTGAAAAAAGGGACTGAAAAGGGTTTCTCCACTATCTACGGATGAAATAATCATGCACAAGAGCAGTTTGTATTTGAGGTGGCCGGACCAAGATATAGAATCTAATCTGTCACTATGTATCCTACGTGGGTAGGAATCAGACCAAACATAGTTCAGTAACAAGGAATAGTATGTGATAAATGACAGGGGAAATTTCCTCTCAGGTGAGAACATCATGGTGTTATGTATTTTAACATCATACAACAAGGACATTCTATCATTATTTTAACATCATACGATTATTAAAATTTTCATACAGTTTAGAATCTTTTGGAAAATACATAGATGACCTAAAAAGAAAGAGGGTAAATATACATATTATTGAAAAAGTATGGTGAATAGAGATTTTTTGGGAGTACCCTGATTTGAAATGGTTTTCATGCATGGGGGAATTTTTCTTTTCTTTCATGGTTGGTTCTGGTTCATAGGTTTTGGGAATCATTACGTAACCTATGGGATTAGAATCAAGTCATATGTATTTCAATATAGGAATAACCCTGCATAGGTATATCCCATACACAAGGGGCATATTATACATTTGGGGTTGCTGGACTAGGATGAAAGTCCTGACGTCACTATGTAACTTGCCTTGGTAGGAATCAATCCATACAAAGTTCTTTATATTCCCTATGTAGGTCTGTCCCAAATACAATGAAGGGAAATATTCTCGAGGGAGGTGGTTAAACCCGGATGAATTTTTGGGTGTCCTTACATATCATTATTCATCATGAATCATGCCATACATCATTCCTAAAATAGAATTGTAGGTGACCAACACCGGAGGTAATTCTATCTTTGTTGAGAAAATTGTGATGTTGTGTAGTTTAATGCTATACAACAAAGATTTTTTTTTCATTGAAACCATGAGTTAATAGGGGATAGTTGGGTAGTGATATTCTGGAATAGCCTAAATATGAAGGGCCAAGGAGATATAAACCATGGTTCCAAGAAATCATGGATCATTAGACATGATATGGGGTTTGGAATCCGTTGAGCATATGGAGGTACAAAAAGCCTCTCCTGAGGATGTATTTTTCTTTAAATGAAATGAAGTTTTTGGAAAACTTATACAGATCAATGAGGGAATATTTTTCATTTAAAAAGAAAGGAGTCCTCAGGATAATGACCATCCACTTCTGATGGCCATGGAGGTTTATGATGGTTTGAGATTTCTTGAATCATGGAGTTTGATAAATGGAAAGGATGTATCCAGACACACAAAAACTATCCAGAACATGATTAGTCATTAGGTATGGACTTCACTACATAGATCTGATTTGTATATAGGGGAGGAATTATTCTTATAAATTTCCAAACCGTGGTATCTAGGTTTTATAATCTATAAAATATATTTGTATTTTGGTGCGGGGGATGTGTGAATTTTACCTTTGATCATTTGTCACAATCAGGCTCAGGATTGAAGATTTTGGTGTCACCACATCTCTTATTTGGATGCGAATCAACTACGGTTTAGTCCTATTAATTTCTATATTCAAGTCAGAAACATATGTAGGAAGGGGAAATTTTTTCTTTTTTTAATGGTGGATGAGCTATGTTGCAGAATCCAGTCATTACTACATATCCTATGAGTGAAAGAATCAAGCCCCACATAGTTCTAAAAGTCCCTTTCACAAGTCTGACCCATAGGTATGGAAATGAACATTGTTTTTTTATTAGATACAGATAGAATAATATGTAGAATATGGTAATCACTACATATCCTAATCGAGTATGAATCAATCCACACGTAGTTCTCTTAAGGTATGCTCCCCATACTGTTCTGGCCCATGAAAAAAAGAGTGGGCATGTTTAACCACTCTTTTGGGATGATGATCATGCCATGCACCTTTTCTCTTTGTTCATGTATGGGAATCCATTACTACAATTCTTAATCTCCCACGAGCCACACATGGTGTGATAAACAAGGAATATGAGGGGTTTCTATCACCACAAAAGGTATATAAGGGTATGCTAGATTCATTTTGAATCATGTGGTGGTTCAAAAAGGACATAGAATCTGTGTAATTTCTATATATCTCATTAGAAATGAGAATCAATCCATACATAGTTCTTTGAAGATACCTCCCTACATGAGTTTGGTCCATGCGCAAGGAGGGGGAATTTTTTTATGGTGGTGGCTAGGCCCAGGACATATGTTCTAAGCACCACTACATATCCCATGGGGGAAGGAATCAAGCCACATATAGTTATAAAAAAAGATATCTCTCATATGGATCTGGCTCTCATATAAGAGCAGAGACATCTTTTCTATCTCCTATACAGATCTGACTCATGTGTAAGGAATCATTTTTTTGGAATAATCACCTTCATACAATTTAATTTTATGTGGTTATGATGAAAAACTACTAGTCTAAGGTCATAGAACGTGAACCATACATGTAGTTTATCATCATACGGTGATGAAAAATTCCATACAGTTTAGCATCATGTGGTAAGGACGCATATGCTATGTAGTTTATCATTATAAAATGAAGAGTTTTTATTATGTAGTTTAACATCATGTGATCAAGATATTCATAATGTAGTTTAACATCATGTGATCAGGACAGAAAAATTTCAGTTACATGAAATATTTTTTTAAGAACATTTAATCGGTAGAACTTATAAATAACTATACATTAATTGAAGTTAATGAATATGAACCATTTGAGTAGACCTAGTTTATTACATATGGTCCCTCCCACTTTCGTTCCAATTTGGGGGGTTTATTTCTAAGTATAATTGGAATTTTAAGGACCAACACCAATTATCATTTGAGGAAATACAAAAGAAGAACCTTTTTGTTGAAGGATCGTGTAGCCCAATTTTTGTAAACTTTCAAATGGTTCATGTTTTGAACTCTTCTCTCTTCCAGTTGCTCCAAATCATCAAGTTAATTTTACGATTGCTCATCTATGGATAGTTGATCACAGTTTGAAATATGGAGTGAGGGTAATTGAACTTCTATGGGTATAATCACCTCTATCTCGTATGCTAATGAGTACAGGGTTTCTTGATTGGAAGTGTTGGTCAGGGTCTAGTTAGCCCACAAAGCACGGATGATCTTGTCGGGACATGATTTCTTGTCTGTGTTTACCATATTTTGGAGTATATTAGATAGTGTCTTATTGAAGGCCTTTATCTGTATGTTGGAATCTATAGGGTAGTTGGATGAATATTTGGCCTTGATACCATACTCATGATATAATTTCTCAAATTTAGCATAATAGAAAATGGTGTCATTGTTTTCCAGTATTGTATGAGGTACACCAAACCCATTGATGATATTAACTTTCAAAAAGCTGACAATGATTCTTGACCCACCTTTTTTTAAGGGTGAATAATCTTCCCATTTAGAAAATATGTCAGTCACTGTGAGGATATACTCAAATTACTTATCTATAACTGGAGGATATGGTCCCATGACATCCATTCCCCATATGGAAAATGACTAGAAGTACTTGGCTGTATAGAGAAAATCGAGGGGATGGTGGATGAAGTTGGAGTGAACATGAGAGGAATGAGACATTATAGTGAATTCAGTGTAATATTGTATCAAAATAGGCTAGTAGTATCCAATTCATCATATTTTATGGGGGATCTTGGATCCTGATTGATGTGACCCAAAATCTTTGGGATGCACTTCCTTTATAATGGCTGTGTTTTTCTTCACCATCAATGCATCTGAGAAGTATACCATCAAGGCCCCTCTTATAAAGGTCCTTTTGTTAATTTTCTCTCTCATAAAAAATGAAATTAATTTCTCATCTCTGGATTTATTCCATTATAGCCCTATCTGATGGGAGTTATCCATTTTAAAGGTAATCCACAATGGAATTCATCCATTTTGTCATAAAGCTGTATGCTTTAGGGATGGGAATGATCTCATTAATTTTATCCATGTTGTCCTAAATGAATTGTAAGACCATCCAACTATGGGCAATGATGATGACCATCTCATCTCAATCTGGATCATCCAAAGGGGTGGATGCATTTGGTAATGCATTAACCTATTCATTTTGTGACTTGGGGACATGATTTAACATTATCTCTGAGGAGATTTCATCCAATAACCATTGAACATGGTTAAACAAAGGTATTAGATCTTCCTTTTTTATATAATTATCACCATTAACTTTATTGATGACCAATTACGAGTCACATTTTATCCTCAAGTGTTCTAATTTTTTTTGGAATTGCCAGCTCTAGGCTTGCAATTAGAGAATGATACTCTATCTCATTTTTTGTGAACCCCTCTTACAACAAGGAAAAGTAAGGAAAGACTGCATTTTCTAGAGATATGAATAAGACTCCTAGACCCACTTTATTGATCTTGGTTTCTTCCATTAATTATTATATTGAGATTCTAGATGCATCATCAAAATGCATCTCCCATGTTTGGGATATCCCTTGAATAAAAAAACCTCCTCATCAAAAATTCATCATCAAATGGAGTCATTTCTACCAAGGGGTTTTCTACGAGAAAATATATTAGCGCTGAGAATATTTTGAATTTATGAGGTATGAACCATGTGTTGAAATGATACCGGATGACCTCCCACCATGACAGACATCCGGTCAGCATTGGATGTCTAAGAATATACTTGAGCATGTTTTTCTGTGAGACCAAATGGGCCTCACGGTGTTATAGGTAGTGTCGTATTATTTGTACCATGAATATTAGTTCCATATAGATCTTCTCAATATTTGAATACTGATTCTCAGTATCAATCATGTTTCAGTTAAGATTGTAATGTTTTATTTTCATTGTCAGCGTCATTATCATATGAAAGGATGGCGCCTAGGGATTTCTCTAGGGCAGTCACATACAAAATTAGTGGTCTTCCTTTAATGAGCATCATTATCACTCACATTCAAAAGAGATATATCTTTAGGATGTAAAACTATTCTTTAAAATCATCAATAAATTGATATTCTACCCCTTTTATCATTAACAAAGTGAAGGGAAAACGTTTTCCTGTAAGGTTGGACATGAAGCGCCGAATGCAGAAAACATTTCCATGAACTCCCATAAACTCTATGAGGTTGTGAGGATTTGACATACTAAGAATATCCTTGTTATTCTATAGGTCAACTTCAATTCCATCTTGGCATAAAAATAATATTTGGAATTTCCTGTATGTAACACCAAAATCACATTTCAAGGAGTTCATTTTTGGGCTATGTTGTCTCAGTTTTCTAAAGAAGACTTCAAGATCTGATAGGTGGTCTGAGAATTGTCATTATTTAACCACTAATTCATTAACATAGCATTCAACAAACTTTCTTATGGAGGGAATGAATATTTGACGCATGGGACAATGATATGCGGCATCATCATTTTTCAGACCGAATGGAATTACCATGTAGAAAAATATTCCATGGGGGGCCTGAAGGCTGTGGCTTCTTAATCTTCTCAATCCATTTTTATTCAATTCTATCCTAAAAATTATTTAATGAAATAGAGTTTATGATATCTAAAAGTTTCCTTACTTAGAAATTCTTTGATCAAGTTTGGGAAGTCATCTTTCGGGCAATGCTGATTGAGATCTGAAAAGTCAATGAAAACTATGATTTTTCTGTTCTTCTTTTTGATGAGGACTGTATTGGCCAGAAAAATGTTGTATTGAACCTCACAAACGAAGTTTTATATGATTATCTTGTTTACTTCAAGCTCTATTTTGGCAGCATGTGTCAGGTGTGTCCTTCTAACTACTTTCTTGTAGCCATAATGATCTTTTGGTAGGCTAAGTGGTGAGTGGCCACTTTAGATTTGAGGCCTAGAATTTCTATATAGATATAGGTGAAAAAATCTTGATTCTATATTAAGAATTAGCTATAATAATCTTACAACCTAGATGACATGGTTGTAATAATCAGAGTGGGCCATGGGTCTCCTTCAGTAACAAATTTTATTTCCCTGAGTTCAGTAATGGTGGTAGAGACACCTTATTCAAATATTGTAGGGGAATTTCTAAGGTCTTTTTACTATTTCTCTTACACATCCTACTTATCTTATTAATCATTCTATGGGGAAATAATTATTAAGACTCTCTCTCTATAGTTAAGATAAGAGTCAGGATTTTTCTCATTCAGAGGATGGGGAAAAAATTTCTAACACAACTAACAGCGAGGAATTTTATAAAAGGGTGAATTGAGGGAATGAAAATTGTTGTCTTTATATTCCATCTTAATGGGTGAGGGAGGGATTAGCTGGAGCTATTTAAATGGATTCATAGAACTTCTATTTGATCATTCACTATTATTTATGGGAATAGTGGATTTTTCTGCCTGTTAGGGTCGATGGCTATGAATGAAATCACGATAAATGACAAATACACATCCAAATTTGGACTTGTTCACCCATCCTAATTGATGGAAAGTATGTATTATTATCTGTACTACTGGAATGGGTTGGTGGAGACCATCTCTAAACTGTTTGGGGGCTAGTAACCCATTCAATACCATCGACTGAGGGTCTCTCCCCTTTCTTCAAGAAGAATCATGCATCACTATAGTGTGATTAACATGATTCAAATATGTCCCCATCAATATACAACACCCCTTTTTGTACATTAGTGGAATATTTGATGCATTGGTGGTAGGATGAAGGAATCGTCCCATACTGGTGGAACCAAGGACTTACTAGAATAACGTTGAAGGTCATGTTTTTCCAAACCAAAAAAAAAATGAGTCAGCTACAAGGTAACCAAATCAAGATTTGACCATGATTTGGACCAATAGTTTCTGCTCACTTTTATAATAACCCAATAGGGTTGTAGACGAGGGTGTCTGGTTATCCTCATTGAAGCCCATCCAATGAAGTATTTGATGAGAGAAGAGATTAACTCTGTATACATTATCAATGACGACTTTTTGAACATCAGTACCATTTATCATGCCTGACATGTATAGGGGTCTAATCAATACCACTAAAACAATTTTTCCCAGCACCATACTTTTATCGGCGCTAACGAAAAAGCGCTGATAAAGAGGGATACCTTTATCAGCGCTAATAAAAGCGCTGATAAAGAGTGCCTTTATCAGCACTAAAAAAACGCTGATAAAATTACCCCTTTATCAGTGCTTTTTTTAGCCCTGTTAAAGGTACCCCCCTTTATCAGGGCTTTTTCGTTAGAGATGATAAAGGGGGTCTTTATCTGCTCTTTTTTTAAAAGCGCTGACAAAGGGTCTACTTCCAAAAAAAAATCATTAAAAAAATATATTAATATTTAAATATATAAATATAGTTATATTGATATAAATATAATATATATTTTTTAAATATAAATTTAAATATATTTTAGATATGTATAAATATACAATTACACTTAATATATAAGATATTTTGTAAAAATTGATTATAAAAAAATTAAAAAAAATATTTTTAATTAATAATTTGCTAATTATTATGGAGTAATAGTCATTTAATAACAATTTGAAGACTAAAAAAGTTAAAAAAATTAAAAAAGATCCAAAATATGTTGAAAACGCAACTCGAACTTCAAACAACCATAACTATTGATCCTTGTGTCCGTTTGAGCTCTACCAAATATCAAATCAAATCCTGCGATGAGCTCTATGTCATTATCCCTGGGGAGACCATAATAAAGGGTTTTTAGAGGCCAAAAAAGTCCCATAAGGCCTCCAAAACTGTGTTTTTAGTCGGGGTACCCTGATTTTTTTAACATTTTGTGGATTTTCATCCCTATTTAATGGGGGTATTATTGGCTTTTTCTGGTGGGGACTGAATTTATTCCAAGGTATTACTTTTATATTGATATTATATCTTTGAAATTTAATCATTTTTTATAATTCACTGCTATTTATAATCAAATATATAACAATATATACATATTTTTTATATATTCACAAATAAAAATTTATTTATAAATATAAATAATAAAATATATTTACATATAAAATATATTAAATTTATCTAAATAATAACTAATATCCATTTTATTTAAAATACAAATAAATGAATATTTATATACCTATATATTAATCTATCTATATATATATATATTAATCTAACTATATATATATATATATTAATATAACTACATATATATGTTAATATTAGTATAATTATATATATTAATATCACTATAAATAAATATATTAAAATCACTATAAATATATATATATATCAATATAAGTATATATATATATATATTAATATAACTATATATATATATATTAATATAAATATATATTACTATACACATAAATATAACTATATATATATATAAATAGAGATATATATTAATATAACTATATAACTATATATATTAATATAACTATATATATATATTAATATAAATATATATCATTATATGAATAAATATAAATATATATATATATCTATATATCTATATAGAGATATCATGAAATGTAAAACAAATCAAAATAGAAGAGTGGTAAGGGATTAGGCGCGGGGGGGGGGGGGGGGGAGGTCTCGAGTTCAAAACCTGGTGGAGGCAGGGGCGCACGCGCATGAGGGAATATGGGAGCTAGTGCTGATAAAGGGTGGAGGGGGTGCGTGGGGGCGTTGGTGGGGGTGGAAAAGCACTGTGAAGGGGGGGGGGGGCTCTAGCGCTATAAAATCCCCCCCGATTGAAAGGTTTTTTTTAAATTTTTTTAATTATTTTATTTTTTAAACTTTTATAAGTGCTAAAAAGAAAGTGCTGATAAATGAAGCACTGAAAAAGGACCATTTTATCAGCGCTAAAACAATGCGCTGATAAAGGACCCTTTTATCACCGCTTTGTTTTAGCGCTGATAAAAGACCCCTTTTATCAGTACTTTTTTTAGCACTGATAAAAGGTGTCTTTATCAGTGCTTTTTGGAGCACTGATAAAGGGGAAATCCCTTTTTCTTTACCGGATTTAACAACGCTTTTCTAGCGCTGATAAAAGGGGGGTTTAGCATTGATAAAAGGGGTATTTGTTGTAGTCAATGTGTCCCTAAATAATGGAATCTTCATATTGACTTGTAAATAATATAATCACCTAGAATTCTATAGGATTTGTCTCTTTCCAATAGACTTCTATGGTGGCCACTTCGACTACAAACTACTGGGGACTTAACAAAGATTCTATAAGTGCTTCTCTATGATCTTTTGACAAAATCTGGGTTTCCATGATTGATAGTTTGGCTGATACAAAATCCAATTAATTCATAATACTGTACTTCAGGTCTAAAGGATGGGACTTCCCAATGTAGAGATTCCATTTCACACACACGTTAGGGACTCAAGTATCAGATGAGGACAGACCAACTCCCAAAACAGAAGCTGGTGGTGCTTCTAAAACCAATGGGTCCAGCTGAGCATATTTTCCATCATGCCATGGGAGATTAGATATTTTTTCCTCTTTTGATTGATTTTCCATGATGATCAGGAAATAGTGTCTTCTAGTAGGGGAAAAATAATCTTCATGTTCCTATTGGGTTTGTCGAATTTCACTTCCCTTAGTTTTTACTGCATTGACAGTTTGAGTCGGGGTCTAGCAAGAAGTCTAGTTTCTACCTTAGTTACAACTTTCTGGGTATCCTTGATTTATGTGGCCTCTCCCTCTGATTTCCCAATTGGGTGTAGTGAACTCAGGTTCATATCCATGCTCTTTTTTTCGAGAAGGGATCCACTAAGTGAAAGACATTAATAGAGCCAAAGAACAGTTCCTCATCTGATGATGAGTATGCCTGATTGGATTCTTCCTGGGGTGCCATCTAGTGGGGCAGTTCTCATGCTTTTAGATGAAATGGTATAAAATCTAAGAGTTTCAAATCTAACTTTTTTCCTTGACATGGGTTCATCTTCTTTCACTTCCTCTCCACCTTTTAGGATGAACTTCTCTTTGGATGACTATGAGACTGAGGATGTCATTTGTGTTGCGTTAAATGTTTTTGGGGGCACCGGTCAATATATTTAATTATTATTATTGTATTCCATGATCTCAGTTGATTTTTTTCCAAGCCATCCAACTATATAACTTCTGATCCCTTTTGTTAATAAATTTTTTCATACATCTCCTTCATCTGAGTCAGTGATGGAAACATATGAAACTTGTGCTGGTGGTGGTCCTGGTTTGACTTGTTTAGAATATACCATCCTTTTCAAGAGGTCATTGAATATTAAACACACTTGGATGGTGTGCCCCACTATCTTATTGAAGGTACAATAATTCGGATGATCAAAGATACTTACTTCATCATCTTTCTCTGGCTCTAGTAGATTGTTAAAATTGTAATTCATCGTGGCTACAAAGTAGCCATAGACTTGGTCATCTCAGAATGAGTAAAATTTATTTATGTATTCAATGAATTTATTTTTAATAGGTCCCCTCCACTCATCCTGTTGAGTATGGGGTAGCTGATATCATGTAGGAGGTCTTGTTTGATTCGGTGCAGGCCTGGGAGATGGCGCTGGTTTAGGGGGTGGCTTAAGCATAATAGGGGCCGCTTCAGCTCTTACCTCTCTTTTTTATGGGGGTTGGTGGGGATTATATGGACATTAGGTTCTTCCATTATAAAGAATATTATATTATTTGGAAAATTAAAGAGAAATCACAAAACCTAGTCATGTATTTCACTGGGATAAGTGGCATTCACAACTCGTCACAGATGTTATCGATGCACATAACATGCATCTCATCTTTGGGGAGTGGCTAATTCAAGGGGAAATTTATACATTTCCATATGGAAATGAAATATGAGAATCTACCATTATCTCATTGTATTCAGCTCATGGGGTCACTGACTATTTTCTTTGGAAATGTTGATCTGAACTGAAGAAGAAACTATCGGTGGAAATCCTTCCATCCTGTTATTAACTGAGTTAGAAAACTGGTATTCAATACAAAGGGTGAACCATGCAGAGTTTTTATGAAGCATATAAGTTTGACTATTACTTGTTGCTCTGGGTTTCCCATCATGGTATCACAATAAGATTCATAATGCATCATATATTGTTTTAGGCCACCTAAGACGTTGAATACGAGGAAAATGGGATTCCCAAAACATGGTGGTGGTAGAACTTTACTTACCCAACCAAGGTAAGGCTTCTATTCTAGTTGTATTTGAGAACATAATCCTTCTATGGATTCCAATCAATCTTTCAATGACTATATGGAATTAATGAGCTCTTAATTTATGTGTGGATGAACTTGAGCATGGGTGGGTGCATCATATTGAAAAGTTGGTCATGACAATACTAATGGTACTTGAAATGGATACCCGACCGGGGGGATCCTCTGTGGATTTTATTGAATTTAATATGGTTGTATCATTAAATAATGGAAGTTTTGATATCATTATATGATTTTATTTGGGTGGATTGATGGTCTTGAGGCTGTCTTAGACAAGCATTTCAGACTTTCTTCATTTTTTTGGATAAACCCTTGTGTTTGAGGTACAACAACTGGAAGTGTACATTGAGGATACACAAGAGAAACCTCGTGAGTATATTCCACAATATGGGTTACTTGGAATAGATCATAATTGATTTTCTTTAAATCATTCATTTCTTCTTCTGGTTGAGCGAATCTATCATCGAGTGTCAGGGGCTCGTTCTGATGAGAAGGATGTGGCGCTTTATGTGTGGCCTATTTCTTGTCTTCTATCTATTGGGACTTTCAAGGGAGTTAATGAGGTATTGGCGAAGGGGGAACCCAAATTTAGGGTGGCCCTCTGGTTCTAGGTATGTACACTTACATGTTTGGTGTATATGAAATTCTGAGCAGAACCATCTTCTCTATGTTCATTTGCATTGGAATCATTTACAGTATTGTTTGTAAAATTGACTTCCACAGCGTTCCCTGATGCATAATGCATTTTGGGTTCTATACCAGGTGTTGAGTGGTGAGGAGAAATTTTTTCATCCTTTTTTGGATATTCTCCTTCTTTTTCGGAGCCCTCTTTGAGTTTATTGATAAAGGGTATCTCGAAGAGAACCTTTATATGGCCTTTTCATGTGCCTCCCTTACGAGGGACATGAATTATGATATGGATGGAATGAGGGACTTCCCTACTAATTATTCCCCCAAATTGGGAAAAGGATGATTCCCACAAGGTAGGTGGTTGACATAAAATTTCCCCCACCCCTACAGGATGAGGTTTCTCCCATTCCTTAGTTACTATTCCTTGGCCTAGATTTTTTGGTCTTACAGGGGAATTTTATATTCAAAATACACCCATCCCTATATGGCGGGGATCGTCCCATATTGAAAACGTTGTTGTCACTATTTCTACCTTCTTTATCTCATGAATTCTTATTTGAATGTGAGTCAGATAGGGTGCAGTGTTTGGATGTGAATTATTTGTTTTTGAGGATATTATAAATTCTTGTTGATTGATTTCCCATAGGCAAGAATAATTTTTTATGTTCTTGGTGTCCTGGTTAATGATTTTTTCAATGGATCTCTCTCATCATGACTGATGTTTTTGAGACTTACTCAAGGTTGGTTCTTGTTCAGTATGATTCATTTTTTGAATATGGAGTTCATTTGATCACAATCTTTGGATAATGAAATTACAGGAAGTCATTTCAAATGGGTTCTATTAGACGAGATGTGGGGTGAAGTGCAATGTTCCATCCTCTCCACATCCCCAGATATGAACACCAGATGGGGAATCCCCGATAAGGCAACACAACTTGTTCAACGCATGAAGCAGGTCAGTTCATGATCTTTCTTTCACCTCTTTGATTGTGGTCATTACACATATGAAAGTGTTTCCATGTCAATTTTTCGGAGAATCTGTCCCATTATTTTTTTCATGGTCTACATACCCATCATGGAGAAATAATCTTTCTTTGAGATGGTGGAGGGTTCTCTAGAGATTGAGGCGAATGTTATGTATGCATTCCTTTGATAATTCCCATGGCATGTTGAATTGAGAAGTGGTTGTGGGCCAAAACATAACTGGTATGTCGTCCTTGGATAATTGTCTTCTCCCAAGAAACAAATCTATTTTTTCTTTCTCCAGAGTTTCCTCTACTTTATCTGCCCAACATGGTTGTTTCTTGATGAATTTTTCTCAAGTAGCAAGGCTAGTAGGAGTCTCATTAACATGTGAATGATCTGAAGCTCACTCTGTAAAATGGGTATGGCCCCAGGCCATCTGTTGATTGAGAAATGATGTCACTTTTTGTTATAAGTTTGTTTGATATACTTGACCCTATCTTTATAAGTACCTCGGCATGCGATGTCTTGCTTATATATGATTTGGCAAGGAGAGGACCTTCCTACTGATATTGAACTTGACTATGGGGAGGACCATCACGGTTGGCGCTATAATGGTGATGACTACTATCATAGTTTAATGCTTGACTACTGAGAATATTTATATAATGTATACCCTTGGAAGGACCATCAGAGTGAATGACATCAAGGGGGGGACCTTCTTGCTGAATCAAGACATCACCATGGGGAGGACCTTCATAGTTGATGTCATTATGGTGAGGGATATCATTTAATATTGATATATATTCATGAGGAGAATATACATGGTGTGTGTAACACCCCAAGCTTCCATGGTGCATTTTCCTTTGAATAATACAGTTGCTTGTGGTGTATGCAACTTTGAGTTCAAACACACCAAAACCATTCAAACTAGCCGTTATGAAGAATAATATACACTTTTTAAAATTTTAAATTTTTTTAAAATTTTATCTTTCAAAATGGACTTCATTTTTGGATTTGTAATATCGAAATTATCTGAGGGTGAGTTTTTGGTATTTTTCTGAAAACATTCAATTTTTGATGAATAGTGAAAAACAGTGAGTTATTTTTAAAACCGACTTTTTATTTAAATAGTTATTTATTTTATTTAAATTTATTGTAGGTAAAAATAGATACATAATACCTATATATGTTCAATGTAATTCATTGGATTCATTTTATAATGAGTTTAGATATATAAAAAGTTTATTGAACCTTTTACCGTCTTTTACCCACCTCCTAGGAGCATTTGCAAATTTGTATAAAACTAAATTTACCACTTCTGTGAGTTTAATTTCAAAAATCCATGAGATACAGTTGATATTATTAAGTAAAATTATGTTCAATAAGATGAAAATAATATTTTTTTAATAGTAACTTTTGACTTTTATTTACCACGGTTAAAAGTAAATAGGTAATTAAGAGTAAAAATGATATCATAATTACCCTAACACATGTCCTAATTCAATTTGATAAGTATAATTCAACCAAAAAAAACCTTAGGAATAATATATGATCCCCTTTGGTCCACTTAGATTGGATTAGGAAATTTATTATTATTTTATTTAAAAAAGAGTTAAAATAGATAAAATCAAAGTTTAATACCTAAACCATTTTTAATATAAGGTTATACATAAGATAAATTCGACTATAAATATTAATTAGAAATATAAAAATATTTCCTACATAATGGTATTTTATTTATAATTTTTATACATTAAATAATTAAATAAATTTTTGACATAATGATGATATAATAATTACCTTATTAATGACAGATTAAAATAATTGTTATTATAAATATCCAAATAATTCAAATATGAGACTTTTAATTATTTCCAATAATTTTAAAGGTTAATATGAAATTTTAGGGTTTATTAAATTTATTTTTTTATAAGTAATAATTCTTTAATGAATTTAACAAAAACAAAATACCAAATAGTGTCATAATTAACATAAAAGAGTTTTTAAAACAAATATTATATTATTAATTGATCTTCTATTCATAAAAATATAAGGATCAGAAAAAGGGATTAAATAATATTATATATGTCATTAATGAACCACTTGATATTCTCTTAGAAGTTTATAGTAAGTTTATTAACCATATAATATAAAAATACAAAGAGACATTGTAAATGTCAAACTATTTAACTGAGAGTTAAATCTCAAAGATAAGGATTACATAATGACCCAAACCTGTCAAAAACCTATTGGTTGAGAGGTTTGCGACCCATACCCACCTTATACTTGAGATAAATCATTTCCGAGCCACTATAAACTGAAAAATATTTTAATATAAAATAATATTTCAATCTTTTCCTAAGGTGCCCCTCACCCCTCTTATAAAAGGGAACTTCCTCTTCTCTCAAATTAACACCTTTATAGCCCTTTGCCTGGGAAAAACCATGCCCAAATATCCTATAAACTATAATACCTTAATCCTAGAGGCCTTATTTTTGTCATAAATCCAACCTAAGGATCCCTTTTGGTCAAATCAAAAGGAAGAACCCGAAGAAGAGGTAAATATTTCATCACCTATTTCAAGAACTTTTCTTCGTCGTCCACTTCCTCTTTCTTTATTGTTTACATTCTAAAATAATAACTACAGTATATTCTATATAATATGATGTTATTATAAAAATGCTAAAACCATATTCATTATTCTATCCATCCTATAAATGAAAAATTCACCATACGTGCGTACGTATGGATTACCATCTCCACGGCATGGTGTAGTTTGTTATTCAAACACTTAATCATTTGGATGGGTATAATAATTAGTATAAATGATGTAAATAATCAATATAACATAATAATTATTCTGTATATATTATATACGATCCAATTATATACTATTTTAATATCGAAATAATGATATTGTCGCTTGTGCGTACGTACGGATTACCGTCTCCATGAACGTGATGAGATTCCTTTCCCATCATATCCATTCAAGAATAATTTTTATTTGATGATTAAAAATAATGTTTAAAGACTTAATATCATTATAAATATGAATAATATACATCCTATCCATAACAAACTTTACTTACGTAACAAATCATATAAAGGAAAAGGAATCGGTTAACACTCGAAACGATGATACTACTAAAATAAAATTAAAAATCAATATTATAAGATCATATGTGATATCATATTTATGTATATAGTTCTTTTATAACTTAATAACAATTATTTAACTATTATAAAGGAGGTTAACATACCCTCGACCAAAGAAAAGTACAAGGTAAGGGTTAATTTTACCATCTCTTTATTATCTGAGGTTGTTTTTATGTAAGTATCTACTAGGACATCTTTATCATCCACATCCATGTTTTCTTAAAAAAATGTATTTAAATTTGTTTTACTATTTACTAGAAAATGGGTTAAATTAATTTATACCCTTATTTTACCTTATATGTTTTTAAGGGAATCATTCCTTCATTTTCTAAACTAGGTACATTATTACATTTTCGACAAAATTAAGGTAAGAATGTTTTTTTTAACTTATACGGTCAGTGTGGCTATTTTCTTCCATTATAACATCATCTAATCTTCACTTAAAATCTTATAATAATATTTTCAAAATAAATTTTTTCTTTTATAATTTTATTAATTTAAAATTATTTCAAAATATAAAGAGATATTTTCCTAAAAAAAGTTTTGATTTCATCTATGTCAACATCCTTTGATGAATTTTATGTTTATTTTAAGTTGATTTATTATGATACAAAAATTCTATATTGTATTGATATTTTGGTAATATGTTTGACTGTGGATGTGTTATTTTTACACCATTCATTTTTCTTGGATAATTTATTTACATTTCATATGCTAGTTTTAATATGAATGTTTATGTTATGCTTAAACCTTTTCATATGAGGAATACATTGGAATTAGTAAGTGACAGGTGGAGCCCACTATAGCTCTTATATTCCTCGATCGATATCATGAGACAAACTAGTGTCTTGGCACAAGGCCTTGACAAAATCTTATTTGTAGTCTTGGCACAAGGCCTTGACAATGTGGTTATGAAGTATGGCATTATGCATTCCATCATTATGAAAGTGGCTATTTATATTGCATGTGATTATTTGAATAGTATAATATCCATGTGAATAAGTAAATGGAATTATTTGATTTTATGTTTTCCATATTATGCTGAATTTAAAGTTTAAAAGGATTTTGTTTTAGTCTTTTACATTTCCTTAAATGTTTTTTCTTATATATGAAAGTTTCCTCTATATTTTTATCCTTACGAAGCATATGTGGTCACCCCTTTCTATGTTTTATTTTTCCCAGGATGCGAAGAAGTATTTTATGAATGATCTAAAAGGATATTATAAAGGATATGAGTGTGGCCTATGGAGAATATGTTGTTGTATATTTTCATTTTATAATGTAAAGTAAAACTGAATGCATCTAGTATTTCCATGTCTACTAAACTAATAGGTCTTTCGAGACTTGATCTTTTGTGATCATGCAAATGTTATGTAATAATACATTGAATCTGGGTAACTAGTGTTGGGGTGTTACAGTTTGAATTCTACGGAGGACCTTCTGGATGAAATGAAATAAGGGGATAACCTTTTATTTTGATGTAATTGTGGGGAGGACCATTGTAGTGACTACCATCATGTCAAGGACTACTATCAAATATTGATGTTTGACTGCATGGATAATTTCTATAGTATATTCCCTAGGGAGGACAATCAAGGAAGAAAACCGTGAAGGTATTACCTTCTTGTTATTCGATCCTCTTTCCATGAGGAGGGAAATACTGACACTCATCAACAGATAGGATCTCATGATCAATCATTTATCCCCAAAAAGTATGCCTTCATGGGTGATATGAGGAGGGCCTTCAGATCTTATTATAACAACATTTTGGGGAGGACCTTCACAAATACTACATACACTTATATAATTTCATAATGGACTTGTAGGATATTGAGACTTTATTTATAGGTGTTTGATGGAATCAATAACTCTAGCTTCCAGTAGTGTAAGGTCTTGAATATTCTATTAATTTTTTAATTGACTTTGACGAAATTTATTTTTGGTCACTCTCTTATGGGAGACTAGGGTCACATGTTTTTGGTATATCCTTCATATTTGGGTTCTTATGGGAGTGATCCTAGTAATTTAGTTGGGATATACTGAAGAGCATCATGAGTTTTGGTAGGGATATATGCCTGCCCGGGAGTGGCCCCCATGGTAGACCAGTTTCACCTTGTTGGAGAAGGAACAAGTATTTGTTCCTGACATGGTCATCCATTTGTACCAAAATATGGTTATCGATCCTCTTGTACTGGTGAAGGGATGAAGGTCTTCTCCATAGTCACCTTCTTCTTTTGTAGATGGGTCACCCCACTTGGGGAGATGATGTTGTGGGCCCGACCCCTTGCAATTTCCACTAATGCGATTATTTCTTGACAGGCCTGGAGGATATGATAAATAATTAATGTCTGGTCCTCCATCATTGACAGCATGTGTTGAGATACTTCTTTGGCTGGAATGGGGATATATTCCCATTATGATATCAGAGAAGGAATTTTTTCCTGCTTCAATACTCCATGTTTCTCGAGTGGGTACTAGTGGTTCTCATGTGTTGTGGTAGAGGAACAAGTATGACCCATATTTATAGCTTGGATATTCCATTCTTTTTATCCTATTTCCATCATATATGGCTGAAGGGATTCATATATGAGATTAGGGATTTTAATATTCTTTTTTTCCATAGTATTTTTCTGATTGACATGATATGAGTTTGAAAGAATTTGAATCTTCTTGTATTTGATTTCCATCATATTTGACTAATGGGATTGATACTCCTTGGCAGTTATATGAGACAACATTTAATTTTAAATCCTATTTGTATTAATGGATTCATGTGCATCGGAAAGGATTTTCATCTGCCTATAATTATTTGCCCAATTTTTGTGGCAACATTGGCATTCATTGAAATAAATTTGTGCTTGCTCAAAATTTTCCACCATATTTTCATGGTGGGTTTTAGAAAAGGGAGAAATAATGTAAGCATGATTTTTTCTTTTCATTGTATTTTTTGGACATATCTCTTCCTTAAGAACCAAGGTTATGAAATGTTCTTGATTATATGTTTTATCTCTTAATGATAATCCTGAGGGATTTTTGTCTGTTATACTTTAACAAGAGCCCTTGGCGTGAAATCATCTTCAGAATGAGGATATTGGGCCGTGTACTATTGGTAGTGATGTCTACTAGTTGGATCCCTTAAGTGGGTCC
Source organism: Viscum album (assembly GCA_963277665.1). Taxonomy (NCBI): domain Eukaryota; kingdom Viridiplantae; phylum Streptophyta; class Magnoliopsida; order Santalales; family Viscaceae; genus Viscum; species Viscum album. The sequence goes on along the minus strand of OY728158.1, from coordinate 502,045,958 downwards.
CATGTGCAGTTGGAATGAAGTCCTTAGATATGACTTCATCTGTCTCCCTAATATAAAGGAGGTACTCATTGTCTCATTCTAGGGAAAGGCTCCCAAAATGATTAGATATGTCAAATAGAGATTCATGAATTTGGGCCACCAACCATTACTGAGTGGGTGTTTGGTGGTATTTTAGAAACTAGAGGGCCTATCTTTCTTCCTCTAGTGTTGGGAGAGTACCATTCTAGTGGTACTTCTAGATTAGTGCATTTGAGACCCAATGTTGGAGATGATGGGTGGGTGATGAAGTCCTCTGCTTTGTGCAGGGCCCGACCAATGAATTAGTCAACACGTTTATCTATGAGAACTTTTGGGATTCCATTAGATTAAAGGATGATTTGAAGAATGATTTCAATATATGTAAAAAGTATATATAATAAAACCCCATAAATGTATCATTTCATGACAATATGTATAATTGTTTACCTTGCTTGTCCTTCCCTTTTAGGTGTGAAAGGGGACTGATATGGGGTAACACCGCCACCTTGGTTAAGGATTCACGTCATGTTCGCCACTTTTATTTCAACCCCAAGACGTGTGTTGTACTAATACGAAAATTTTCTTATGGGGACTGGGTAGTAAATTCTTTTTATTTTATAAAGGAGGTACCATAGTTAAGTGATTCACATCAGGTTCACCATTTTTTTTTGACCCAAAGCACGTTTGGCTCGATGAGTGATTGAAGGGGTAGTGTTTTTGTGAGATCAATCCATGTTGAGTACAATGTACTTATATGGTCTCTATTAGGTTTATTCACAGAGCCAAAAAACACCAAAATTCTCTCACAACAATGATTCATGGACCTTCTTTCCAAACATAGGAGTTCATTGGATGATTTGGTCAATGACACCTAAGAGATCACATTGGTCGAGAGGATGGGATCTCAAGCCCATCTCACCCTTTTTGGGGAAACTATCACCTATTATGGGAATCTCTTATATATTTAATCTATGTTCATATGTTAATTAATACTTTGTTAATTCCCATCCAGGTGCCTATAACTTACCCCTAGGTATGATTAATCATAAATACACAAGGGTTCTGAATCATCTTTATATATCATGGGATCTTTATCAATGTTTCCCTCATATAAAGAGACCAAGAAATCCTTAATCATTCACTGGGACAATTGTAGTGCGATCCATGGGATGATGCAATCTAGAGTTTATCGGCATCTAGGAGGACAAGAATTGTTTCAATGTTGGGATCAAAACCATAAGATGGGCTATATAGGAACCCTTTCAAGGGGAATCAAAACCAACGTAGTTCAGTGACATGTATAGTTAAACTCCATGTGCTTAGGACGAGAGTAGGATAACATGAAAAATGATGGTATCGATCTTGAACCTCAGGGAAGTTTCCTATGTATCCCAGTTAATTAGGAATCAAAATCCACAATGTCCTGAAAGCTTGGGCTTACACATGGAACCTACCCATGTGGTCAGGAATTATCTCTGTGGAGAAGGCCCACTTTAATTTTATGTTTCTTTTGATTTCATGATCGAAACTAATATCTAATTCCATGTGAGTCATGCTCAGTGTGAGAAAAAAGAGAAAATAGTAGATCTGATGATCACACAACCCTACACATCCGCTGATTGATGGTGCTAGAGCCTGAAGGGGGAGAGATAGGGGTGTGGAGTGCACCCATTTCCTCCCTTGTTTTCATATCTATGATAGTCACAATAGGAAATCTATACAAATATTTCCCAGTCTGAGGTGAAGAAGATCGAAGGGACCATGTCCCATAAAAAAGGCTATGGGATTACCTTAGTGGGAGTGCCCTGAAATTGGGTCTAGGGAAAAGTGGATAAAGTTCATAACATGACCTCATCAAAGGGAAAGGCTAGTGATTTCCCATAATTCCTAGAATGGGGAGGTACATGTGATCATTAAAAGGTTGGAACCCCCATTACTATGGGAATGTAAATATGGGGACATTCTGGGGGTCTGCATTATTTTTTGGGTAACCAACATGGCTATGCTTACCATGGGTATGTAAACTCAAAAGGATATACTGCTGTGCCGTATGGTTTTATCATAGATGTCGGGTGGCTTTGTAAGGGGCCTTGTATATATTCCAATAGACTAGTTCATGGAGGGACTATGGATGACATGATGGAAACAGAAAGAAAATTATTGGAGATGGAGGTTAGAATACCTGGAGATATCCCATTTTATGTAGCATTTTCTTATACGGTATGGGGCTTATTCTTCATAGCATGTTTTTATGTGGGTGATGGAGTATTCTCCATACCATTGTGGTATGAGAATCGGGTTTTGGTCTATGTAGAATTTTTCAACGTGGGATCAGGTTCTGTCCACATAGCGATTCACTATGTGGTGTTGAGGTCCGTCTATATAGTGATTTTCTACGCAGTGTAGGGTTCCATCCGCGTATCAATTTTCTAAACGACATAGGGTTCCATCTACATATCCATTTGCTATGCGGGATTCATATTTGAAATTTTTGAATTGGTTATGTACCTTTTTTTAATTCCTCCACAAAGGTTACAGGGTTTTTTGTCCCACTAATTAACATAGTTTTTCTCTATCTAATGCTATGTGGTAGGGTTTACCTATATATAATCATCAAAAGAGTCCATATTTTGTTGTTCTCTCTTATTCCATTCCTTCATCGCTTGATATCTTCAAAAAAATCTCTCTTTTTAGTCATCCCCTTGGGGAATGTTTATAGAGAGGTGGAGGAATTGGGTTACTAGGTCGTGAGTGTCCTTTACGGAATCCCACTATATCATCCTGGTTTATGGATGACTTGGTTAGTGGGGTCATGGGTTCGTCATCCAAGGTGGTGAGAATTAATGCTTTAGTCCCACAAAATTACCTCATTTGGTTCAATGGAATTAGTCAGATTTACCTTTCCGATGAACCATTTTAGTTCGCGGTAGATTTCATATTTGTGGTGTATTTCAACAATTTCTTCTTGAAAACTATTGCATTTGTGGGGGATCTACCCCGCCATCTTCATACCACAAACTAGCCAGTTCAAGGAATAATTACAATGCGGGATGCTATGTAGAGTAGTGGTTTGCAAAGGATTATGATTCGTGATGCCCCCTTCATTTTTCAAATTTTTGGCCTCTTCAACCATTCTTCTTTAATTATCTATTCTATTTAATTTTCTTCCTTTTCAATATCCACATGAATACTTCTATTTCTTTTAGAATTTTTTCAGGAGCCAAAAGATATGAAAAAGTAATTAGAATAAGAAAAGGTTCAATAATAGTTATTAGAAAATGAAAGTTCCAACGGTACATACTACATAGGAAAAATAAATAAAAAAATGTTTTTTAATCCCCATGTGAAGGAAATATACTATTTAATTAGAATAATAAATATACACCCAACAAGTAACTATTAATATAAATAAGTTATGATTTAAAAATTAATATGAATTAATAAAATTGGATTCAAGGATCAAAAATCATATCAATATTTTGGTATTTTCTCCCATTGAGGTAAATAATTTTGTGGTAAACCATGAGAAACTATATATGGGTGGTAAATGTGTTGTTCTAATAAGGATTTATTTTTTTAAAAAGTCTTCATTCTTAAATCCATTATATTTTTACATGTCATAGAAAATTTTTTCTGATCATTAGTTCAAAAATATGTTTTCTATAAAATCCTCATTAATAGAAGCCTCATGGAAGATGTATATATGAAAAAACCAAGATGGGTTTGTGAAACTATAGAATTATAACATTTAATAAATGTTTTATAGATCCATTTATGGATTAATGTAATCATTTTGATCAAATAATCATCACTTAAAACAAAAATTTTCCATATTTTTATAATAGGTTTGTAGGATCTCCATAGTTATCCACATAAAATATATTGAATACATATAGAAAATATTGATTAATATTATAGTAATTTAATACTGGATTGAATGAAACTCTCTCTATATTTTCTTAAAGTAGTAACCCAAGTTATATGAAACAATATCTACTTATGATGTTATATGGGTTACTTGGATCAATTCAAAGTATATAAACTGATAATGTATTGGAAAGTATATGATGGAACAATTTGAGAGAGAATTTTTTCTATTTTAAGAGGGAATAAATATCTCCAAGAATAAATTTATAAAAAATATACATACATTAAATGTTGAATATAATTCCATTCGCATCAATGAAGGATATATCACATATCTCTTTCTATGTACTAGATATGATATTTCCAAAAAATACATTATGATTTGAAAAATATTTGTTAAATCTAGAATAACTACAAGGGAATCAATTAGTACTATCCAATTGTACGTACGTAAGTACATGGGATATGAACCTGGTGGATAGAGAGTAAGGAACACTAGTTATTAAGAGGATATAAAAGTATTATTTCTATAGAACAATTTATTATATATCATAGTAAAACTAATGTGTTGAGAAAGAGTAGCTCATTATAGAAAATGGTTTCCATATCTAAAAATACTATGTTTGTTTCAACATCCTATGTAGTTAATAAAGAAGTGTTAAATAAATAATTATTTTTTTCCAATTCTTGTAATTGTATCAAATTTACTATAATAGATATCAAGATGATTATAGATGAAAATAGGGATATTCTCATGGTTATCATCTCTTGTGGTTTTTTACACTAGGATGTTAAGTCACAGATAGAAGAATGTCCATGTAAGAAAACATGTTAGGACAAATGAAAAAACCCATTACTCCATAAAAGTATGATCTTATCATATGTTAGATTAATGGTTAATTGTTATAAATCTATATCTTTTGTATGTGGGTGTGATGTGAAAATAGTTTCACTATATCCAATATAAATAGTAATTATGATTACCATATTATGCATAAAGTTAGTTTTTCATTATGTATTCTAACCATTAGTGTTTTGATACTTTGACATCAACGATTTAAATGGCGATATCCTTATATTATTTATCATATCAAAATATTATAGTAGTTTCCAACTATATTGAGAACCTCGAGATACTATTCCAATAATATTTTATCATATGTCTTATGGTCTAGATTCATCATCCTTATGGGGAAAAATGATGTTTTAATAATAGGTGTTGGGGTTTCATAACCATTGAGTCTTATTGTCAGGAAGTTCACAATTTCTGATCCCATGAAAAGGATATCATGATGACTGAACTTCCAATTTTAATTACACATGTTTCAAGTGTCATTGGTTATTCTAATTCAAAAGCACATGTATTGGTCTCTTGACTTAAGATCATTATAAATGTTTACCATTTCATCATGTAGTTTGATATAAAATTAAAACTATGAAATTTATGTTATGGAGAGATACCTTTTCTTGGTTGTTCTATAGCTAGTATGATATTGATTGAATGATCGAGATATGATTTATTTATTCTAATAGAATGATATATCTTATTCCCAATTAATTAGGATGGTAATACCTTTAATAAATCCACGGTCATGGTAGAATAATTTAAGTTCATCTGGTGAAGTCATTAAATAATAAATCAAGGAAGGGTGATAAAATAATATGTGTATACTTGTTTATAAAATATGATGATGCAAAGATTATATAAACATGATGTGTGTCCAAAGGTGCTTTTCATTGCAATGGATAAAACTTATCTCCTTAGGGTCTAGGATGACTTACTATATATCTATCTTCATCTATGAGTATGAATCGTTTCTACTAAAATAAGTGCCTATAGGGTCTACAGTGACCCAGGATTAACATACATAGATATTACATCTTTTTTATGAATATTTATTACATTACACAAAAAAAAATTGAGGACCATAATAAAATATTATCTTTTGAAAAATCGAACAAAATAATCTAACTTGGTGAAATAATTTCAATGTTTCCCACATAGGTCTTCCCATTAAGTACACCTACTTAAAAATTTTCTTCATAACCCAGGGAAAAAAACACAGGAAAGGGTGGGCTCATATGGTTATCAAAAGTAAATAAAGAAGATATGTAAGAATAACATGAATATAAGGGCATAAAAATATAAGAATAAAATTTTAAGATCATATCCTACATATCAAAAATCATACACATGATTCATTCATACATATTGGAAGATCATAAAATATGAATCATAAAGAAGTCAAGAGAATGAACTATGAGAGTATAAAATAGGGAGAAGACAAGGAATTTTTTATACACATAATAACAGAAAATAATTTCCATATTAGTAAAGGATCACTTCCAAGGCCATCATATCATACAAAGTCCTTTAACGAACCCAATTCACATCCCAATAGAACTCTGTATTACCAAACTATGTTTATGTCTCTTTACAGCCCTATATTATTGAACCAAGTTCACTCCACATTCCAGTCACTTCAATATTATTAGATATAACTGTTTACCCATTGAATAAGAGATTAATCTGAGTCACCACATCATATAATTTATAACAAGCTTAGCTGGTGTTATCTGGTCCACCCATAGTATAAGCTATAACAGACATACCCAATGCTATCTGGGCTACCCCATCGTATAAGAAATGACATGCTTAACCAATGCTATTTGGGCCACCCCATCATATAATCTATAATGGTTTTACCCAATTCAATCTAGGGAACCCTATCATATAATCTATAAGGATCTCACTTGGTGCTATCTTGACCAACCCATCGTATAATCTATAATGTGATTACCCAACGCTATATGGGAGACCCAATCATATATTCTATAACAGGCTTACTCAATGCTATCTCAGCCACCCCATTGTATAATCAATGTACATAAACCACAACATGAATAAAGGAAAAAAGAGCTTGCATTCATCATAAAAACTACAAAAAAACATTCATAACCTGATTAACCCATAGAAAATAAATGGGTTCTATGTCAATATCATTGGAACATGATTGACCCATGGACATGAAATGGGTTCCATAAACATCCTACCATGAAAACATAGACCATTTAGATGAAGAATATGAATGGTATCTTTGGATTATATCCCTAATAAATCATAAAACATATAAAACGATGTGAAATTATAAGGAAAAGAATTTTGAAAAGGCTTATTTAAAACATTTCATGGGGAGAATAACCTTTTTGATTTAAAATTTCCATTTTAAAACATAACACATTTTGGAAACCTTTTTTATTTAAAGTGATTTTTTAAAATTATAAAGGAATATTTGAAATTCATTTAAAACACTTTTTGAAAGATAAAATAATATGAAAATAATTTTCATCGAAATTTTTCTAAAAATATCATTTAAAATACATTTTTGATAACATTTTTAGAAAATATGGTTATTTAATAAAATATATTTCCAAACAAAGACCGAAATAAGACAGATTTTCTTAAAAACATATTCTTAACTTTATTAATTACTAAAGAGGGAAAAAATGTACAATTACATTAATATATCATTAATAACCATAGGAGAATAAAATTCATTATTATTCTAGAGATATAGATCATAATATTTCATCAATGGAAAAAAAATCATAAACAATCCTAATAAACGATGAAATTGTATCAATAAACTCTTACCACTCTGGTATCATTGAATCTTAAGCCCCATTAAATAATAAAATTAAATGAAGCTTAAAATATCATTAAAATTATGAATTTAATGATATAAAATGTCAAAGGGTTTGTATATACACCTCATAAAACAATGTAAATGTATATCATAACATGTGTCTCAAAGTAGGCAAATTTTGACAAGAAAATCCTTTACATATTTGGTAACATTCGAACCCTAAAACCCATGAAGGTGATAAAATAAAATGGATTTTTAAATACCAATAATTTTTAGTATAATTATTATAAAATTAATTCTTCTGAATTATATACACCACATATAAGAAAGAGGTGGCTAATTTTACATGTGTCTCACAGAAGAAAAATATGAGACATAAATCCCATACAACTTGAGTAACCTTTGAATCACGAGTTCTATGAAATAATAGAATCAATTAAAAAATTAAATATCATGAAATTAATGAAATTAATGAAATAACATTTCTTATTTAATTATATACACCACAAAAAAACATGTGATGATGTTGAAATAAATCTCATATAAATAAAGGTGAGACTAGAAATCCCCTTACCCTATGCCCTAACATCCGTCATACATGATCAAACCAAATTTTCTTATATATATAATTTTTTTATACATAAACCACAAACCATAATCATTTATATAACACCATATATTATTTTATTATGAATTTATATTGCTCATTTATTAATATTTCCATGTTAGAGTTACATTTTGGGTAACAACTGCTTTATTTTTCGTATATGTTTTGAGTTTTCTTTTTAGTCCTCTTACATTGATCACAATTTAAGAATTTAATGAATTTATACCATGATATAAATTTAATATATATTCATTATATATGTATTTATAATAATACATAAAATATATAAATCGGAAATGTAATATACTATTTATGTAGATGGTAGGTCGTACGTACGAATGAACGTTGTTTCCATTTTTTTGTTATATTGAAAGAAAGAATAAAGTTATATATATATATATCTCTGTGTGTGTATTATAATTAATGTATAATTTTTATTTAATATATTTTACATATATTTATTAAACCCACCCTTAATATATTCCACGTAAAGTGTAAATGAATCCCATCGCTTTGTGAGGCCGTATTCCGTAACACACACAAACGACATTTTCATATTCCTATAAAATAGAAAGCATGTTGTTATGTGTGATATAGAAATTTAATAATTATAATAAAATAGTAAACATAATATATATCATATATATAGTATAAATCCAATATTTTTGAAAACATTGAAAGGTGGTAATGGAAGAAAGAATGAGATCAGTTTGCGAGGCTGTAGTCTGTCATACACCCAAAATATGATAATGTATCCCATTATATGGAAGTATGTGAAGTTGTTAGTAATAAAAATAACAAAAAATATTATTATATTTAATATATTGAGGTTATTATACAATTATGATATAAAATTAATTTAATGGGTTTGAGAATGAAATAAAACAAAAACATGCATCGATGAACATTGCATCTTCTTCAGGTATCTCATTTTGGTTTGCACCAAAATACATAATTGGATGGATTTATACCTATATTAAGGTTTATATGATGAGATAAGGGAAGTTTTTAATTTATTTTGGCAGGTTTTTTCATTCCAAATGGAATGAGATGTGTGAGTAAGTGGAGATAGTTAGTGCCCTATTAGAGTGGAGGAGGAGTGAAGTTCTTGTAAATACCAAAATGTAAACACTATTGGGAGGTCTTCTTTACCTCATGTGACTCAAAAATTGAAAAATAACAAATTTTAGGGATGAATCAGTCAATAAATACATCCACCACACAATATAAATGTATTTATTACAAATTTATTCCTTATTCTTTAAGTTTACTCGATTTTATCTTTATAGTTTTTATCAAGGAAACTTGTATCTTGTAAATACCAAAAGTTAAAAACCATGGGGAGGACATCCTTACCTCATGTGAATCAAAAATTGAACAATAATAAATTTTATGAATTAATCGTTCAGTAAACACATCCACCAAAATAATTTAATATATTTCTTACCATGTTAATCCTTAGTCTTTAATTTTACTCAATTTAATCCGTATAGTTTTTAACAAGGAAACTTGCATATTTTTATTTTCCTTGGTAATTTATCATTTAATATTATAATTAGAAATATAAATATTGTATAATTTATACCCAATTATTTCTAAATATTAATTAAAATTCATTAAATAAAAATCCAATGTTTTTGTAAAATTAATTGTAATACAAATTCATGTAATGCGTAAAACCTTGTTTCAAACTTAATTAATTTAATTGAATTAAAATGTTTTCACTAATAATTATGGTATAAAATTAAGTTTAACTTATTTAATAATATAATTTTTTTTGATGCCAAAAATTTTATCCATTTTATCCATTTGAAATCACAAAAGTCATAGAATTTAATTTTAAAATTAATCTAGTAGACACGACGAGAAAATAGGTATTTAAAGTGAACATATTCAAATGTTTAGTACATTTTTATATATAATATCAATATAAAAATGATTTAATTATATAAATTTGGTTTCTATAATTATAATTTATCTCATTCTACAACAAAAAAAATTAAAATATAATTTAACATAATAAATTATTTATGTGAAAAGTCAATTTTCAATTAAAATCCATTATTTTTCACTATTCATCAAAAAAATGAAACTTATCCAAAAAAATACCAAAAATTCACCATATTATAAATTTGACATTATAATTTCAAAAATTCATTACATTTTTTAAAATCAAATTTATAAAAGTTTTAATATTTAGTTCAAAAACATGTGTGCCATAAAAAGGCGGCAAAACTACTTTTAGAAAAATACATTTTTATGCATACAATTAGATTTGTTATTATCTTATGAAAATAAAAGTAATTAGATGAATGTAAAAAAATTATTTCATATATAAGATATATAAAATTATTTATGATCTTTCACAAATAGTAATTAATTTAATTTACTAGTATAAAATTCATTTGGGCACATAAAAATAGATTTTATTATGAAAACATTTTTGTTATGTTCAATTGGATTTTATTTCCATTTCAAATTAATTTTTAACAAGTTAATTAAGTCATATTTTTTTATAATTTAGATAATACTATTCATAACTTCAAATTTAAACACTAAGAGATAATTTTCATTTTGAATAAAAAAATTTGTTAAAATTCAGTCCTGCATGTAACACATACTATCAAATAAAGTCATTATAGCTTGTAACAAAAGCTAACTGAGTGTTGTGTGCAAAAAATTTTATGCTCAGTTTTATGTGTAACACACTATAATTTTTTTGTGTATAAATCAAACATACCTTGGTTTATCATGCAATTATATCCCTCAAATAATTTTAATTTATTCGAAAAAATAATAATTCCTAAAAACTAGGGGTGTTACATTCTACGCCCCAAAAAATGAATTTCACCCTCATATTTGTCTAGGTCATCAAGGAATTAATACATGAAGGTTAATTATATATAAACCTACATTGAAAAATCAAAACTATATCTTTCGTTATATGGGTAAATATTGAAACATAACACTTATCCAAAGTAACATATAACTTGGTCTCCACTTTAGAGAACAAAGGTTGAAAGTGAAAAAATGGACATAGAATAGAAAACTAACACCGATATATAGATGATGAGTGATAGAATATATGGGATTGAGAAATATAATGATCACAATCACATAAACTAAATAGTCTTGAAAAATAACATTGATATAATAAAAAATGATGATAAGAATACCACATTTTATTTCAAGACACATTTCCGGATATTTATGAAATTTCAGGAGAAGATATAATTACTTTATTTTAGGAAAATATCACACTTTTTTTGTGCCTAGATATATTCATATTTATTTCTTACTCCAATAAATGAAGGTGAACTTGTAATTCTTGAAAAAATTTCAAATAATTAGATCCATAATATTCATTCCTTCTATCACTAGTTAAAAGTTTACATATGTTATCCAATATAGATAAATATTCATATCATGAAGTCACGAGTCATTCATTAAGACTTCATAAAAAGTTCAACTTAAACAATTAAAAAAATTTATGACCTTGTAAACCTTCTAAAAGATGGAAATCCAAAACTTCAGAATGTAACTAAATTTCTGAAATTCCGATTAACATCGATCCCCTATATATAATAACATAGCTCTTGGCTATCACATACACAACATGTTAATACCCCCATCATATATTCTGTTTAAATTTGGTAATAACCTGAATTTCCATAGAACCCTAATGAAAATAGGAATTCTTCCTCATTTCCTGAATAAAATAAAAAATTATTTAATATATTAAATAAATCCTTTAATTTTGAAAACCCCATCAATGATATCATAAATTAATTTGTCAAAAAATACTTTATGAGTATTTTGGGAATATATATTATCCAATTTATGTTATCCAAATCAATCATATCTTTATCCAAACTAAACACCATTTTCTCAACATCTAAAACATATTAAGGGTAACCTACCCTTAATAAAAATATTACATTACCATTAAATATATTTTCTAGGCAATTAGTACCATTCAAAATATTCTTTCAAATCCATATTGAAAAACTTATATTGGACATTCCTTATATATTTCATAATTTATAAATTATGATACATAAAAAAATTCAATTATTCCATGTCGTACTTAATCTATTAACTATGCTTCATAATCATTTTCATTAATACCAATTTCCTATACTGTGAAATGTTAATCTTATATAAACATTAATAAACATCAATTTAATCATTATTATCTTGTTTAACAAAAAAAAACTATTATAAAAGCTCATTCCATTCATATGTCATTTTTGGTTTCATCACAGTCATCTTAAAAATCATTACTTGTACAACATTACTAATCCTCTTCGACAGATTTCCCCTTAAAATATAAATTTTTATAATGACCATATTTTTCAGTTTTAAATAATTCATCCATTGATAATACTTTAGGGGGGACAATATTCTAATCCATTGCATTAATTAAACTCTTAATGTTTCTTGGTAATTACATACATTTTGTCATACTTCACAGCACATAAGATATCTTCACTTTCCTTATAGAAATTATATTGAGTGATTTTTTCACACATTATCAACATTTAGGAAACTTAATATTCATTCCTTCATGGTCTCCACCATATGATAACCTAGTAAACTCATTCCTTCTCTTTTTTGTTGAGTATGATAGTTTGTTAAAGCAGAAGTTGTTAATCATGTATTATAATGAATTCTTAGTCAGGATCACAACATCTATAACTCCAATGATAATCCCATTTGAATGCTCATAGTAAAAATTTCTATGACATTAATCATTAAGAAGGTTTTTTCTAGTTACAACTAATGACTAAAACTAGAAAGCATAGTTTGAGAAACACTAATTAGAGTGGAAAACCATTTAATCATGAAAATCACTTATAGGTTGTCTAAATCATGACAATTAATTATTTAATCTATAAACCATTATGTTTATCATAGGCTATTCATAGTCGTATTATATTTAAATAATTTATTTTGGTTTGTAAAGAGTTTGTGAGTTTACAAATCATATCCCCTGAGAGTGTCAAATAGGGTGTGCAGTAAGGCCCGTTATCGTGCATTAGTTCCCAATTGATTCTAGATCAATACGTCAATTTTAGGGTTGTTTACCTTATGTAGATTTGTACCAAAGACACATCCATTTATAGTATCTTCACAAGGATTTATTTATAGGAAACCACTTTCTCCTTCCTTTACCAAAATTCCTGAACATTTTCCTATACTTTGAATTATCCATGCACTTATCCTTACAGAAATCCCTAGACATATCCTTATAATTATCCCTTGGTATCTCACTAAAGATTTATTATCCTATTTTCCAAAGGTTAAATAAACCTTTTATTTTATGACAAATATAGAGAACCATTCTTAACATATATAGGTATTACATTTTTTAGATGAATATTCATTACGTTACAAAAAACACACACTTGAGGGCTATAATATATTAGTGTCTTTGAAACTTGGAACACAATATTCTAATATAGTGTAAGAGATTCATGGTTTCCCAAAAAGATATTCTCATTTAGTACTCTTACTTAAAATCCTTATTCATAACCTAGGTAAAGAATACATAACAAAGGGTGAGCTCAAATGATTAGTAAGTGTAAATAAATGGGATATGTAAGAATAACATGAACATAAGGGTATGAGAACATGATCATAACATTTTAGTATCATACACTGCATATCAAATATCATTCAAATGCATCATGGAATAATGATTGGTAGATCATAATACATGAATCATATGGTAACAATGATCATAATCCAAGAGGGAATAACATAAGAATAAGACATGGAATTTATTATATACACAAAAGAATAGAAAAACATTTCCATATTAGTTAAGTCACACTACCAAGACCATAAAAGGGAACAAAGTCCTTCATAAAATCAGGTTCACATCTCATTCCAACCATGTATCACTGAAATGAGTTCACATATTATTCTATACCAGTATTAATAAACTAAGAACACCCCCATTCTATTCATGTCTATCTCATGAGATAAAAATCATTACCCAATACATTGGAGAACTATCTGCTACACCCCCATATTATAATATATAATGGGCTTACCCAATGCTATGTGGGCCATACCATCATATAATCTATAATGGGCTTACCTAAAACTATTCAGAACACCCCCATTGGATAAAATATAATGGTTTTACGTAGCACTATCTAGTCCACTACATCATATGATACATAATGGGATTACTCGATGCTATCTGGTCCACCCATCATATAATATATAACGGGCTTACGCGTCTATATATGGGCCACTCCATCATATCAACTATAACAGACTTATACGGTGCTATTTGGGTCAGACCATCATATAATATATAATCATCATACCTAGTTATATTTGGTCCACCCTAACATATATTCTATAATGGGATAATCCAATGATATCTGGGCCAACCCACCATATAAGAAATGTACATGAATCAAAACAATAATAAAGTACAAATACCATTCATATCATCATAAAACATCTTAAAAAAAATTATTCATTCACAAAAAACTTAAACCATGGAAAATAAATGGTTTTCATGTTAATCTCTTTGGAACATGATTGACCCATTGAATAGAAACATGTTCCATAAACATCACGCCATCAAAACATAGAACGTTCTAAGGAAGAATCAAAGTTGTATCCTTGGATCATATCCCCAAGAAAGCATAAATTATATCAAAGGATGTTATTATAGAAGTAAAATATTTTTTAAAGGATCATTTTAAACATTTCTTGAGTAAAATATCCTTTCTGACTTGAAATATTACTTTTTCAACATAAAACATTTGGAAAACCTTTTTCTTTGAAAGTATCCTTTGAAAATTATAAAGGAATCATTGAAAATCATTTAGATTAATTTTTTATACATAAAAAATTTAAATTCATTTTTATTTATGTTGATATCAAAATATCATTTGAGATACATTTTTAAAAACATTTTTATAAAACATGGTTTTTGAATAAAACATACTTTTGACCGAATAGTGAAATAAGTATGATATTATTAAAAAAAATTTATCAATTATATTTAGTACCAAAAAGTAAAAAAAAAATTGTGCATTACTTGAATATATCATGGATAAATGGATTAATAGAAAATTTATGATCATTCTAGAGATATAGATCATAATATTTCATTAGTTGAAGAATAATCATAAAACGTTTTGATAAACTATGATATTATAGAAATAAACTATTAAAACATTGGTAACTATGAATCCAAATCCCCATGAAATAATAAAATTACATAAATCTAAAAATATCATTATGAGAAGGATATTTATTCTATAACATATCAAATTGGTATTATATAAACCTTTTAATATAATAAAATTTTATAACATAACACGTGTCTCAAAGTAAGAAAATTGGGATAATTTTGTTTTACCAATTTGATAACTTTCAAAACGTAAAACCAATGAAATATAAATACTAAAATATATGTTTAAATAGAAATAAATTTTATTAAAAACACATTAAAATACATTCATGGGAATTTTATACACCACATATAATAAATAAGTGGTTAATATTTCATGTGTCTCATTAAAGTAAAAAGTGGGAAAGAAATCCATTACAACTTGAGTAACATTAGAATCAAGAGATATATGAATTAAAATCATAAATTTAACGTTTTAATTTAATTAAATAATTGAAAATTACTGATATAAAAATTAATTGGTTGGTATATACACCACACAAAAGAAACCAGGGGTGAATATTTAAAAAGTCGTGAAGAAATAAAAGATAGATTAGAAATCCCATTACCATAAGTATTTACTTTCTTCGTACATATTAAAACTACATGTATAATAAATATAAGTTTATTATAAGTTTACTGAAAACCCATAATAATTTATATCATACCATATATTATTTTATTATGACTTTATATTTCCATGTTATTAATAATTCCATGTTAAAGTTACGTTTCAAGTAATAACTGCTTTGTTTTTCATATATGTTATCACTTTTTATTTTAGGTCATAATAATTTGATCCCAATTAACTAATTTCTTTAATTAAAACCATGATATAAATATCATATATATTTAAAATATATGTATTTATAATAATCTATAAGAGATATAAATAGGAAATGAATACACCATTCATGGAGATGGTAGGTCACACGTACTCATGAACTTTGTTTCCAAATTATTTTTATATTGAATGAATAAAAATAAATAATATATATATTCATTACTTTATATTTTTTATTTAATATATATCACATATATTTATAAAACGCATCCTTAATACATTCCATGTAAAGTAGGAACGAATCACATCGCTTCATGTGGCGGCAGTCCATCTTACATATGAATGATGTTATAGTATTCCCAAAAATGGAAATAATGATTTTATATGTGGTATATAAATTCCATATTAATAATAACATCATAAAAATGATATATGTAATATATAATCTATAAATCCATAATTATTCTCAAACATGAAATATGGTAATGGAAGAACGAACAACATCAGTTTGTGAGGCGGTAGTCCACCATACACAGGAACGATGATTTCATATACCATTTGTTGGAATTGAGTGAAGTTGAAGGTCATAACCATAACATAAATGCATATAATTATATTTTAGATACTTATTTTATTATATAATTTTTTTTATAAAAAAAATTAAGGGTTTTTATAATGAAATAAAATAATAACTTTCACCGATGAAAGTTACATATTATTAGGGTATCTCCTTTTGGTTTGCACTAAGGACATTCTTGGTTAGATTTTTAAAAAAATTAAGATTTATATGATGATAGTAGGAATATTGGAAAGTTATTATATTAGGGATTGGTCGAACCAAATGGATTGATAGGTGTGAAGGTGTGGGGAGAGTGAGTGTCCTTTTAAATAAGAGGAAGAGTTACATTCTTTTAAATACCAAAGGAAAACACTATTGGGATGTCTCCCTTACCTCATGCACATCCAAAATTAAAAATTAATAGAGGGTATATATGATTTTTTAGATAAATACCACCAAAATAAAAAATATATTCAATTTTTATCATGTTATTCCTTATTCTTTATGTTTAGTCAATTTTTTCTTTGTAGTCAATACTTAGATAACTTGTATCTCTTTATTTCCATTTATAATTTATACTTTAAATTTATAATAAATAAGATATTATTTATATAATTAAGACCCAATAATTCTTAAATATTATTTTCAATTAAATAGAAAAATATTATACGAGTGTGTAAAATAAATTTTAATACAAATGCATGTTATGCACAAAACCCTGTATTAACCTTAATCGTGTTAATTAATTTTTATTGTTTTCACTAATAATTATGGTAAACAATTATGAGGTAATTATATTATAATATAAATTATTATTATTATTACAAATATTAAATCAAAATTTTCCAATTCCATTCACAAAAGTGGTACAATTTAATTTAATAATTTACCCCACAGATGCGATGAGAAACCTGGTTTTTGAAGTGAAAATGTTTAAAAG
The DNA here is from genome assembly GCA_963277665.1 of Viscum album. Lineage (NCBI taxonomy): Eukaryota > Viridiplantae > Streptophyta > Magnoliopsida > Santalales > Viscaceae > Viscum > Viscum album. The sequence goes on along the minus strand of OY728158.1, from coordinate 502,028,335 downwards.
ATTACTAAGTTATTATAACTAAATTCAATAAACAAATAATTGTAATTAATTATAATAGAATAATATATGTATAATTGATTTAATTTTACTTTAAAAACAATTTAAAATAAAATTTATTATTATAATTTATTTAGATAAAAATTTAGTTCTCAATTAAAATCCAGTATTTTTCACAATTCATCAAAAAATGAAAATTCTCATGAAATTACCAAAAATTAAAACTAATATAATTTTGATATTATGGTTTGAAAATTTAAATTTATTTTTTCAAATAAAATTTATAAAATTTTAATGCTAAGTTTTAAAACAATTTCTCCATAGAAATGTGTAAAAAATTCCTTTGGAAAAATACTAATTTTTATGAGTAAAATTGGATTTATTCTTATCTTATGCACATAAAAATATTGGATGAATTTAAAAACATTTTATTGAATATATAATATATATATATTTCATTAATATCCTTCACAATTAGTATGTAATTTAATTTATTAGGATAAAAACATTTTAGGCACATAAAATTAATCTTTTATTAAAACATTTCTTTTATGATCAATATGTTGTTAGTTTCGTTTATTATTAGTTTTCAACCAATGAATTAAAAAATATATTTTCATAAGTTACTTAATCCTAAAAATTCCACCAAATTTAACATCTAATAATTAATTATCCTTTTAAATAATAATTTTCATTGTATTCTATAACACTCATTCTTACATGTAACACAATTTATCGAAGAAAGTCATTATTGCATGTAATTCAATCTAACTAAGTGTTTCATGTAACATAAGATAATATTTGTATTTTTTGTATCATAACATAAAATTGTTGTACTATGAAATATAATTTGATAAAAAAATTAATTTATTTGAAAAAAACCATAATAACATGGGGTGTTACATTCTACCTCTCGAAAAATGAATTTATCCCATGAAATTAATCTACGTCAACAAAGGTTTAATACATGAAATCTCTTTACATAGAATCCCACATCTTGAAAATGAAGAATAATAATTAATTTAAAAGGGTAATGTTGGAAACATAATGGTTACCAAAATTAACACATAACTAGGTTTCTGCATTAGAGAACATATGTGGGAAGTGATAACTTGGACATGGAAGAGAAAACTAAAACCCAAATACTACTATAGTTTTATATATAACATGTTGTAGAGATATTTAATGATCATGAAGCCCTTTACTAAAGAGGCTTGAATATTTTCACTAATATCATCAAAATTGATGATAATAGAACAACATTATTTTTCAAAACCCTTTTCATAAAGTTAAAAAAAATTCATGAGAATATATACATTATTAATATTATAACAATATCACCCATTGGTTATGCCTATATAATTTAAACTTCATTTATTAATATAATAAACAAAGGTTAATTTTTTATGGATAAAGAACAATTTGATCATAAGATCTGTAATAGTCATTCCTTCCATCTCTAGTTAAAAATTAACATTGGTTATCCAATATGGATAAATATTAATATATTGAAGTCATATGTTAATCTTTATAACTATATCAAATGTTCAACTAATACCATTCCCTAAATTTTTATCCTTCTAAATATTCTGAAATATTAAAATAAAATACGTTAAAAATAAGGTCACTAAATTTCTTGAAATCATATTAACATGGATCCCCCATATATCATAAATTATATCTTGGTTTTAACATACCAAACATTTCAATTCCATCATCATGTATTCTATAGAAACATGGTAATAATATGAATTACCAAATAACCTTAATGAAAATAAATATTCTTACTCTACCATGAATAATAATAGTTATTGAATATATTCCACAAATCCAATATTTCTTCAAAATAAATCAATGATATCATAAAATAATTCTTTATATTTAATAATTCTTAAATTATGGTACATAAACACTTAAATTATTCCACCTCATCCTTAAGACGTTTACTAGGCTTCGTTGTCTAATTCCTTAATACAAATTTTCTATATTGTGAAATATAAATCATGTATTAACATTTATAACCATAAATTAAATCATGATTCTCAATTTTAACATAAAAAATAATATTATAAAATCCCATACCTTTATATGACATTTTTAGTCTCCTCATAGTCATCATAAAAACAATTACTCATATAACCATACCAATCCTCTTCATGAGATTTCCCCTTATGACATCGATTTTCACAATTCCAATATTTAACACATTTCAAATACTTTTAAATTAATAATACCTTAGAGATACCAATATTCGTATCCATTTAATTAATTAAAATCATCTTTTTTTTCTAATGAATTACTTACTCTTTGTCTTTTTTCACCACTCATAAGACATCTTCCCATTCTTTTAAGAAATTCCCCTAAACACTTTTTCCCACATTTTAAACATATAAGAAACTAAATATTCATTCTTTTATGGTATCCACCATATGAGTCTTCATAAAACTGTATCCTTCTATTCTTTGGTTAGTTCTATAGTTGGTTAAGGAAAAAGTTATTAATCACGTAATGTGATAACTGGTTAGGTATGATCACAACATCCTTCACTCCAGTGATCATACAATTTGACTTATCATCTAATTTTTTTTTGTGAAATTATATGTTAAACTAGTTCCTTATGGTTTTTTCTGTTTTCTAAAACCATAAAGTATAGTTTGAGAAAAACTAATCATAGTGGAAACTATATACCTATGAAAGTAACTTATACGAAGCTTATATGAGGAAACATAATTATTTAATCTATGAAACCTTAGGTTTATACTAGGCTATTCATAGCCATATTCAATTTTAGTTTTTATTGTTTATTTATAAATATTTTAGGAATTTCAAAATAATATCTCCTTGGGTGTGTCAAATTTGGTTGCAGCATGGACCTTTGTCATGAACCAGTTCCTGATTGATTCGAGCTAAATATAGGTTTTTTGGTGTTATTAACCTTATGAACATATCTTCTAGATCCAAATCCACTTTTAGTATATATATTTGGATAATTATCTAGGAAACCACTCAATTCACCATTTAACAAAATTCCATAACATTTACTTATACTTTGAATAATCATTAGACTTATCCTTAGAGATATCCCTAGAAACATCCTTTGAAATATCCCTATAGATTTAACTACGATTCTCTTATCCTAGCATACAAAGGTTAAGTATGATTTTCCTTTGATACCAAATATAGATACACAATTTTAACAAACAAGGATATTACATATGTTTAGATAAATATTCATTACCTTAAAAAACTTGCACCTGAAGACTATAATAGTTTAATGTATTTTGAAACTTAAAACCCAATATTCTGAATTGGTGAAAGATATTTAATGTTCCCCGTGAAGATATTATCATTTAATAATCCTACATAAAACCTTACTTCATAACCAAGGGAAAGGAAATATTTGAAATGGTGATCTTGTATACTCAGTAAGTGTATATAAAGTAGATTCCTAAGAATAACATGAATATAAGTTTTTGATAAAATGAGCATAACATTAAAAGATCATAGATTGAATATCAAATATGACACACATATGTCATGGAATAATTATTGGTAGATCATAATACATGAATAATTGGTAATAAATAGAATAATTCAGGAGATCATATCACAAGAATAAGAAATAGAATTTTTTCCATTCATATATTATAGAAAATAATTTCCATATTAGTCAAGGATCACTACCGAGACCATTTAAGTGGATAAAGACCTTTACTGAAGTGGGTTCACATCCCTTTCCAATCATGTATAAATGAATCGAGTTCACTTCTCATTCCATCCATATATTACTAAATTTAGTTCACTCTCTATTCAATTAGTGTCTATATCATGAGATATAAATCTTCATCCAATTTACTAGAGTGCTATTTAATCCACCCCATCGTATAAGATATAATAGGCATACCCAGGGTTATCTAGTTCACCCATTGGTATAAGATATAATAGGCATACTTGGATCCATTTGGGATTCCCCATAATATAATATATAATATGATTACCCAGTTCTATCTGGGTTACCCCATAGTATATTTCATAATGGGCTTACCTGATGCTATCAACCTCCCCCTCTATATAAGCTATAACGGGGTTTAGCTGACACTATCTGGGCCACTGGATCATATAATCCATAATGGGGATACTCGACACTATCTGGGACACCGCATTATATAAGCTACTATGGGCTTAACCGATGCTATCTGGGTCACCCCATCATATAAGCAATATACATGAACCACCACATATATAAATTACAAATAGCATTAATATCATCATAAAACACATAAAAACAATTATTATTTCACAACCTAATTAACTCAGGAAAAATAAATGGGTTTCAATTCAATCTCTTTAGAGCATGATTGACCCATGGAAAAAGAAATGGGTTCCATAAAAATCATGCCCTCAAAACATAGACCATTCAAAATAAAAATATGAATGGTATCCTTGGATATTATCCCTAGTAAATCATAAATTATATCAAATGATGTCATATTATATGGAAAATAATTTTAGAATTATTATTTGAAATATTTATTGAGGAAAATATCATTTCCACCTTGAAAAATTATTTTTTACACATAATTCTTTTTTATATCATTTTTCTTTAAAAGTATCCTTTTACAATTATAAATGAATATTGGAAATTAATTTTTTTTGAATATAAAACATTTTTAAAATTATTTTCCATGTAAATGATCATAAAATATCATTTTAAGAATTTTTTTTAACATTTTTAGAGATCATGGTTTTTGAATAAAATATATTTTCCACAGAAGAGATAAAAAAAGTTATATTTACATAAAAACATTTTGGTAATTATTTTAAGTACCAAAGAGTTAAAAAATTTTACTATTACATTATGATATCATGAATAAATATAGGAGAATAAAAATATATATTATTTTATAGATATAGATCATATGATTTCAACAATGGAAGTACAATCATATATAATTCTGATAAATGATGAGACTGTAGCAATAAACTCTTACCACTTTGGTATCATTGAATACTAATCCCAAAGAAATAATAAAATTAAATGGAGGTAAAAATATCATGAAAATAATTATATCAATGATATAAGATGTAAAATGGGTGGTATATACACCTCATAAAATAATATAGGTTCAGAACATAACATGTGTCTCTGAGTAGGTAAATTGAGACAAAATATTCATTTACTAATTTGGTAAATTTTGAATCGTAAACTCCCTGAAAGGGATATAAAAAATGAATTTTTAAATAAAAAAATATTATTATAAGAATAATAAAATAAATTAATGGTAATTATATACACCACACAGAAGAAAGTGTTGGCTAATATATCGTGTGTCTCACATAAGAAAAATGTGAGACATAAATCCATTACCACTTGAGTAACTTTTGAATAGTTATTTATATGAATCAATAAATTCATTTGAAAATTTTAATTTAATTAAATAAATGAAATTAATGATATAAATTTTCATTGGTAATTATATACACCACACAAAATATAGTACTGGTGAATATGGTATAAGTCTACCAGAAATAAAAGTGAGAATATAAATCCCCTTACAATAAGTATTGACTTACTTCTTACATCTTCAAAACTACTTTAAAATAAATATAACTTTTTTATAAATATGCCAAATAACCATAATCATATATATCATACCATATATTATTTTATAAAGACTTTATATTACCTGTATATTAACAATTCCATGTCAATGTTCTGTTTTGATTAATAACCAGTTTGTTTTTATTATATGTTTTGACTTGTTTTTTTCAATTAATTTAATCATGATTTACTAATTTCATGAATACAGAACATAATATAAATATAAAATATATTCAGTATATATTTATTTATAATAATCTAAAAAACATAGAAATAGGAAATTAAATACACCATTCATGGAGGTGGTAGGTCGTACATATGCATGAACGTTGTTATGATTTTCTTGTTATATTGAAAGATAAAAAGTAAGTGATATACATATATATACTAATATTACAATTTTATTATTATTTCATATATATCATATATTTTTATTAAACCCATCCTTAATACATTCTATTTAAATGGTGAATAAATCACATTGCTCCATGAGGTGATATTCTTACAAGCACACGAACAATGTTATCATATTCCCAAAAATTGAAATAATGAATTTTTTTGTTATATAATAATTTAAATAATAATAAGAACATAATAAAAATAATATATATTATATATATATATAATATAAAGGAATAATTATTCCTAACTTAAAAAGGTGGTAATAGAAGAATATACAACATTGGTTTATGAGGCGGTAGTCCTCCATACACACGAATGGTGATTGTATATCCCATTTGATAAAAGTATGTGAAGTTGTAGTTATTGATATTATCATAAAAAAGTGTCAGTATAAAAAAGATACCAATTTTTTTATATAATTATTATATAAAAATAATTTAAGGGTTTTTAGGAACAAATAATACAAAAAATTTCATTAAAGAACGTTACCTCATCTTCGGGTATCTTCTTTTGGCTTGCACCAAAGGACTATGTTGGAAGATTTATAAAACAAAGTAAGAATTATAGGATTAGATGAGTTAATTTTGGAAGTGGTATTTTAGGGGTTTTTGATCCAAATTGATTGAGAGGTGTGAATAAGTGGGGAGATATAGTTCCATTTTATAATGGAGGAGGAGTGGCAACCTTTTAAATACCAAAACATACACATAATTGGGAGGTATCTCATACCTAATGTGCCTCTAAAATTGAACAATAAGGTATGTGTGGGATGAATTGGTTGGTTGTTATATACCTCCACCACACAAAATAAATTTATTTTTTATCATGTTATGACTTAGTCATTATGTTTACTCAATTTTATCTTTATAGTTTTTACCAAGGTAACCTGTATTTTAATTTACCTAGAGAATTTATGCTTTAATATTATAATTAAAAATATATTTATTAGATAATCTATACCCAGTAATTCTAAATATTAATTACAATTCATTAAATATAAATATATTGCTTGTGAAAAATTAATTTTAATATAAAACTATGTAATTTATGAGACCCTATTTTAATCTTTATTGTGTTAATTTATTTTAAATGTTTTCACTAATCATTATGGTCAATAATTGACTTGAACTTATTATATGTAATTTTTTTTAATATTTCAAATATGGAAACCATTATTTCCAATTTCATTCTCATAAGTGTTAAAATTTAATTTAAAAATTAATCACATAGATAAGCTGAGAGAGCATGTTTTTTAATTGAAAATGTTGACAAGTTTACTAAGTTTTTATATATAAATTCAATATAATAATGTTTATAATAACCTAAATTGGATTAATATATTTATAATTGATATAATTTTTTCTTTCAATCCAATTTAAATTACATTTTATCATTATAAATTATTGATATGAAATTATTTTTTCAATTAAAATCCAATATTTTTCACTATTCATGAAAAAAATAAAAATTCTCAGAAAAAACTAAAAAAATTAATCTAAGATATTTTTTACAATAGAATTCTAAAAATGAAGTTTAGTTTATCAGGTAAATTTTTTAAAATTGTTAAAATTTACTTTTTAAATAAATGTGTTATTAAAAGGTGGCAAAACTGCCTTTTGAAAAAATACTACCATTTATGCATAAAATTAAATTGCTTTATATTATACCAACAAATTATATTAGATGAATTTAGAAACATTTAATTTTATCATATATATATATCATTAATATCATTCACTAATATTATGTTATTTAATTTATTAGGATAAAATTACTTTGGGTGCATAAAAATAGTTTTTTTATTAAAACATTTCTTTTCTGCTCATTTGGTTTTTTATTTTCATTTATAATTAATTGGTAAAAAATTAATTCAACCATATATTTTAGTGAGTAAATTAATCCAAATCATAAGTATTAATTTAATGGCTAATGGATAATTATCAATAATAATAATAATAATAATAATATTAATAATAATAATAATAATAATAATTTTATCTTCAGATAGATATACTCGATCGCCTGTCCTCAAATCGAAGAATCGCCAGTGGCGTTGGGACACACTGAACTCTACTATTTTTTTTTGTAAATTTAATTTTAATTCAACTAAGAAAATAACATTATTTCTATAAAACCACTTATTGGAACTAAAGAGAAAATTGATACGTGAAAATAGAAGAAATTAAAAAATTTCTCAACAAATTGGCTTCATAACATCTTCTTCAGCAAAAAACCACCACGTTATAAACCCAAAGATCACATGTGATGTAATTAATCATGTAAAATAAAATATAAACCACACGTTAGATGATTTAAATTTAAAACACATTACACTAATCATCAGTGATTGGTGGTTAAAGGAAACGAAGATGAAACCCTCTAGATCATCCAAAGGTGCATAGAAATCTTGATAGCTAATTGATTATTGACATATTTATGCTCTCGTGGAAAAGTGATGAAGGTTTCCATGTCTTCATAATCAAAGGGACATTGTTTAATTTATTTACATGGGATATCACTGATCCAGGTACACTAGACCACTCTTTCTCTCTATACAATATGAGAGTGGTGAGATAGAATCTCTCAAACTCAAGGGAATAAATATCCCCTTTAATTTGGGAATATTATTCTTTATATAGATATGATAATCTTATTAAAAATCACACATTATCCATTTAATAAGTTTAAACGTTAAAATATGACTTTAATATTACTTTTTATCAATATATTGTGTCATTAATCTAATAAATATTTTATCACCTACTTGTAATATCAAAATCATTATACATGATAAAATTTGAGAATATACATCAACTCTCTTCTGCTATAAAATATTATATAAACCATGAATAACAATCATTTTCACATTAAATATTTTCCTTTCATTCACTCAAAGACTTGTGAATACAATGAGTTAATAAATTCATTATTTATTATTCAAAACATGATTAGTATTTATTTTATTTATTTATTATGATGATTTAAAATGGGATATTACCAAACCCCATAATAGGTATTACCATGTTCTATACAATAATTAATTAGAATTAAGAAGTCTTCTAAATATTATTTTTGTGTGACCCTCTTAGAACTTCTCATAATAACATGGATTCATGACCCCAAACCAATAGTGGTATATTGAAACACATCATGGATCATAAGGATATAAGGTTTAGTCATAATAATGAAAACTCGTAGAAATAGGCATTGTGTAATATAATTCCTTTGTCTCACGATATCTCATAAAAAAGAATGCACAATTATTTTATTTCATCCTTTCAGGATTCATTTATTATTTATGATGTTTATTTATGGACTTCGATTCTTCTACCATGGATATGTATTTAATAAAGGTACTACTACCATGGAAAAGTGTGCCTGAGATATATCTTCCTTTCGAAATTGATAAATATATTTTTTGATTATTCAATCATTTTCATACCATGAACGATTCACCTAATAAAAAATACTTCAAAAAAAATAAAAATGTCATGGATTTAATTTTGAATCAAATTACATGGTCAAATGATACTCATTTCTAATCATATAAATTTTAAAGACCACTAAATATGTAAATAGATTGTAATATCAAAGAAACATTAGACATGTTTTATTTCTATTTTTGGTCCAATATTCATTATATCATCTACTCATGATCATAAAGTGAGAACATCATGAAATGAATTTTCAATAATTATGAGTCACTAACACTATATAGTGAAACATTATCTATGTCACATTAGTATAAATCATCTAGACCATCGAAAATATGTTTAAAATTACTATCACAACATCTTACTGTACTCATTATAGGTGAGAAATGTTATATCCTACTAATACAATAAATAATATTTCTACATTACCATGTAAATAGTGTGTGAATAAGTATTAACACTATTATGGTAAGTTAAAATAATACATAAATCGTTGTGAAAAGGATATAGTAATAAAAAATTACATCTCATGTTGGGTCTAAGACACTAAATTTCTATTAAATTATCATTTTTTTCACATCTATTATAGTAAAATAAATATTTTCAATATGTAAACAGGAACATGTAATGAAGAAAATATGAATTTGGAAAAAATATAGTTTAATTTTGAGTTCATTGAATATTGTAATCAAAATTTATACTTTCGGTTTCTCAATCGATTAATGTTTTTTGTGAAAGTCTCTATATCATCTTTGAATTATTTGGTGTATTTTCTGTAATAAATTGATAGTTTCAATGAAGATAATTCTAAAATATAAACTTTTTTTAGGATCTATAGTGAATATATGGAAATGGTTCATAGTGGTTTCATGTGCAATAGGATTTACCATGAGACTACAATTTTTTCAATTCTTAAAAAATGAAAATATTTTGGAGTGACCATGCATGCATGAAGATCGCATGTATGTGCATCAGGAACAACTTCACATGACAATGGATTCACCTTTTGTCTTATATGTTGTTCAAAGGGTTGTATTTACAACACGATGAATGGGAACAAAAATAATTTCAAGGTTTAAGCAGCTGTGGGAGTTGGTTATCGAATACAAATATCAAATTTGAAGAGACCACATTTACACAAAAAATGACAAAGGAAAAAAAGGAACATGCTACACAAAAAATGAGGGAAGTGTATACAACCCTTTTCATGGGTAGTAACCATTATTAATTATGGTCAAGTTATTTTCTAATAGCATCAAGAAACCAAATCTCAACTTTGAACTAAGACTGTAGTTGAATATAATTGATGATGTCATCCTCCACCAAGTCAATTATGGAAATGATATCTGCATAGTTATAATACATGGGATCTATTAGTGTTGAAAAAAATAAATTTTATGCTACCTATGTTAAATAATGAATTTACACTTAAAGATGTTCATGACCTAATCATAACCCCAAGAAGAAAAAGTTGACACCACTCATAACAACTAATCTAATCTAATCCAATGACACCAATTAAGAAACCATAAGGTTCTTCATATACACATAAAAATACAAGATGAAATGGTACTAAGGAATCAGCATAGAAACCCTCTATTATATATTTATGTCACAACTCCCATGATCATCGAGGACATAATTTTTGAAGCATAGTCATTTCTGTTTAAATAATAAATCGTGCAGGGTGTAAAACCCAATCTTAAGCTAAGAAGTATCACTCGAGAAGAGACCATGCTCAGTCATGTGGTGACTCTAACATGAAATTATTCGAATTTAGTGGTGGTATGGTCGTGGAAAATGTTGTACTTTTTGATGAATTTGAAGAAGGATAATTTTTTTAATCCCAATAATCATGTACCAATCATTTCCGGTATAAAACTGTGAAATAATTTGAGTCTATACTTGGAATGTGCACTGTTGCACATAAAAATTATGAAGTAGGAAATTTTTTATTCCATAGAGGGATAAAGCTATATTATGGTGTAAAAAAATTCATTTTTAAGGAATATTTTATGTTCTATAACCCAAAAATAATATAAGAAATCGATCTACACACATGATTATAATCCAAGAAATGAAGGTGATCTTAGAATTTAAGCGGTGAATCAGGTACATAGGGTTGGTTTGAAAAGTTATTCATTCATATTGAAGAGTAGGTTTGAAATGAGAAAATATATGTATTTTATTTATATATTTTTATAAATAAATAAAAATGATCCTAATCTATATTTGGATGAAGATGGAAGAGAAGAAAAAAGAAACAAGGGTGATTACGATAGTTTTTAGTATGTTTATATGCTCTTATCGAGAGCCTCTTTACTCTTTATTTTATTTGTTTTTTACATATTAGATTAACTAATTTAAATACATTAGTAAATTGTGTTATAGAAGTTCGATAAATTAATATTGTAGAATTATATTGAGTTGTAAGAAATTTTACTTTATTCAAGTGTTAAGTGTGAATTTAAATAATCTTTTCTTAATGATAAAGTTGTGGATACCTTCAATTGCTAAAAATATATGAGAAATATCTTAGTTTCTTTGGTTTCTACCTACTTTTCATATGGATTTGTAGTATATTCCAAGCAAGGGTATCACATTAGGGGAAACTAATAAGTTGTTTCTGATCTGCCTCTGGTTTCTTTATCAAGTGAAATAATGGATTTTACAATTAAGAAATGGGAGTCTCAATTCATTCATTGGTTATCAATTCGAGAGAATAGTACAAACTCTTTTCCCCATACAAGCAACAATTATGCATAAATAAAGATAGATAAATAACAGAAAAATATTCCTAAATGAAAACTAGCCAATCAGATTTCCTTATTTAATCTTTGGATTAATCCATTTCTTTCTTTTGATCTCTTTGCTCAATAAAGTATTGTTTATCAATTCCATACTTCTCAATTTATCTCACTCTACTAATTTTCTCACCAACATTACTCCCACCATATCACTCTTTATTTTATTTTCACAATTTTTTTTATAGTTACTTGGTGTCACTAAACACAAATATTAGATTGTATTTACCATTGGATTAACCCCTATCCACGACTTTACTATAGTTAAATATATTTGATAAAGAATTATTTTTCCTCAATACTTATTGATGATCTAGGATCCTAGAAAGGTATCCACTTTTATAACACATCTTATCTACCCATACCCTTAAATCTTCTATTTATTCCCAAACCATATCTAAAAACACCTATTATTTCTTACTAACACATAAAATTTTTAATATAATTCCTAAAATGAAAAATTTCCACTCAACTTGAGTTAATATTTCAAAAATTACCATATACTCATAGATCATTTATCAAAATTTTACCTTTAATTAGATTCAAAAGGACAAAAAAAATTAAATATATTATTTTAATCATAGGATATAATTGTTTTATGTTTTATAATATTGTATAATTTTTAATAGAAATTAGGGTTATTTTAACAAATATAGAAGATGATAATATGGTGTTTGGTGGATAAAGATGTTTCTGCTGAGGGATTAGATGAATTTTGTCACAATGTATTATATCCTAGTTGGATTTTATGATTCCTTGTGAATTTATTGTAGAGATAATTGATTTTCTTAATAATTTTGGGGGATTATGTATATGTGTTTCCATATAAGGAAATTATTTCTTTTATAAAAAGGGAATTCCCATCTATGGCCTTATTGAACCCTCCACAAAATGAAACCCCCTCCCCATGAAGATGTCACTCGAGAGAGAGCCACATACAAGAAGGAGGCATTTCCAGCTGAGATGGAAGAGCATCCTGGAGGGTGAGAACCCATGCGATAATGGATCATAAAGAAATCTGTCAGCATAGGTGGGCTGCGCCTCATTTTTCCCTCCCAGTCAGAAACCGGGTAACCCGACAAGGCGAGTGGATCCTAGGGGAGAGGTTCGCCCTAAAAGTGGACTCCCAGGATTCTAACCTTGTAACTCCCAAAGAACGGAGTTGTTATACCCCTTTCCTTAACCACTACGCCACCACCGATGATGCACCATATGAGGTAATTATTTAACCTCTATGGTGATATAATTAGTTTTAAATTAAGTTTTATCCATGTGTTTCTCAAGTCTTTGTGGTGGTGTATCACATAGACATAATCGAGCTTATGAATTTGGGGATTCTGATTGATTAATTTTTTCATTTTGGATTTACTTTTCATAATTTGTCATCAAGGTATCCTCTGTTGTAGTTCCAAAGGAAAAAAATGGGGGCTTAAGATATTTTATTGATTATAAGTTATTGAATCAAGTATTGGTGATGAAGTTTTATCCACTTATATGTATGGATGATATTTTTATCTAATTTAGAGGAGCGTGTTTGTTTCTAAATTTAATCTATGACATATATATAATCACATAAAGGATAAGTATAATTATATATCTAAGAAACCATTTTTTCTATTTGTATGGTAATTTTGAGTTTATATTTATTCCATTTGGAGTTATGTATTCACCGAATTTGTTTATGGGAATTATGAATATGGTGTTTCAACCTATCTCAATACTTTTATAGTTGTCTTTATTATTTATTTTTTACTCAAATATATAGGAGGACCGTGTAGAGAATTGTATGATAATGTTGGAATTTCTCAATGAGCATCAATTATATATTAAGATTCCTATGTGTTCATTTTAGACATGTGAATTTTATAGATTTTGTTATGTTGGAGTGTGGTATAACTGTGGAATTACTGAAAATTGAATTGATTATTACATGGAATACATTAAAGGCAGTTTCAAATGTAATAAATGTATAAGTTCTTGATGGTTTTTATTAGGGGTTTTTACATCGGTTTTATCAAATTGGAATTCTATATTTATCTTTAACTATAAAATCAAATAAATTTCCTTATATGGTGAAATGTTAAAATGGTTTTGAAAAATATAAATAAAGGTTTACAAGTTCGCTTTCTTTGAAAACCTAAAGAGATTATTACTTATAAGGTATATTATTCTGTATACCTCTGGGGATTTCAATGATTTTGAATGTGGTGGTTTCTCTGACTATGGGTCTTAAAATTCATATCCTCATGAACATAATTATGTTTCCCATGATTTTTAGCTTTCATTGTGTTGTTTATGCTTAAATATTAGAGCCATTATTTTCATAGAGAATTATTTATGGTTTATAAAAAACAAAATATTATCATGTATCATTTATCATAATGATTTATATATTTTTTGGATATGGTATGTTGAATTTCTAAATAATTTTTATTTTTTAAACCACATATTCTACTAGAATGGGTAATTAATTGACATACTCTTTGAGTCAGAATTATTATAGTGAGGATGCTCAGGGAAAAATGATAAATTGAAATTGATGGAGGTTTTTGAATCTATTAAATTTTTTATAATGAGATTCATGATTGAGAATGTTTTTCGTGGATGATGGTGAAATATTTATTAGTGTAGATGGAATAGGATTCTTAATAAGGATTCATTATGCAGATGTATAGAGAGATGGGGTTTTGACTATTAATTCTTAAGATGTTTCTTGATTTGAATGATAAACATCATGGTTTTTTCCATGGGAAGTTATTTTGATCTCGTAGCTATATAGTTTTCACTGAATATTTGGTGGAATTATTTTCATGTAAAATGATTTATAGTTTATAAATTTCATAAGATCATTAGAAATATTTTTTCCCAGAAGGATTTGAATTTTAATTAGAGATGGTGGGTTGAATTTATTCTAGATTTTTATTTTGAATGAACATGGACTCCATGAAAGGGTAATATAGGGGTTGATTCTTTGATTCAAAAGTCTTACGCTGATGATCCTTGAGGGACAAGTGAGAAATTAAAGTAAATTGGGTTATTTGAATCTCATCACCTTTTTTTACAAGGATATCGATGATAGATAATGACTTTATCATATGATTTTGACATTTATATTAGTGTGGTAGATAGAGGAGTCTCGACTATGAGATTTTTTAGGTTTAATTATAGAGATATCATATTGTAAATGGAGATATTTTGGATGGTTTGAATTAGAATGAGGAATATCAGGTCTTGTTCCATCTGAAGTTATTCATTAATATTAATATAAAAGGGGTGGTGTTGAAAACGATTCATAAATAAACTTTTTCCATGTATATTAGTGTTACAAAATTTAACATACATTAAGGATATCATTGTAGTGGAATGTAATGAAGAGGGTAGTAGCTAAGTTTGTTTCTAAATGGATTATATATGAGTATGTGAAAACCTAAAAACAAGTTATTATAATGTTTTTATGTCATTCAAAAGTTCCATAGTGAATGTTTTAGGATAATTTTTTAGATTTAATTACAAATATACCATGTAATGTAATAGGGTTTGATGTCATTTGTGTTATCATGGATTAATTGATAAATTATGTTTTATTTATTACCAATTAATGAGTTGACCCCAATTGATAATTTAGAAAAAATATATAATATAGGTGGTAAACCCTCATGGATTCTTGTTGGTGATATTTTTTAATGATGACAATCATTTTATATCACAGAGGTGTATGGGATCAAAACATGACTTTGATAACCAGTTCTTCCTTAATAAAAAATTTCATCCATGGACCAATTATAAAACTAATTGAATGTTCCATAAATTAAAGGATATTATGAGAGAATGCATCTTGGATATTGGAGGCTCATTTTCAGACCATTTATCATAAATTTTAATAAAAATTATCATTCCTATATTGGTATAGAACCTTATGATACATTATATGGGAGTGTTTGTATTCACTGTTGTGTTGGGTTGTGGTTGATGAGGCCACAATAGTGGGTCTGAATATAGTTGTAGAATATGATGGAACATATGATAATTATTTTGGATCACATAAAGGATTATCATAGTATAAAAAAATACAATATATATCAATGTATAATATAGTTGGATTTTGCATTTTAAGATAAAATGATTTTTTTGAGTTTCTACTCGATGAGGAGAATGATGGTTTGAAGAGGGAATAATGTTTCCACTAATATTTATTTACTATTTTGAGATTTTCGAGTGAGTTAGAGAAGTATAATATTGGTTAGAGTTTCGTGCACAAATATAAAATCTTTTAATCCCCAAAACATCTCATACAAAGATATTACATCTTAATACATGAATATTCATTTTGATGTTAAAAACTCTTATGAGGACCATAATGGTTTAGTGTCTTTGTTGACTAGATAAAACATTTTCCTATTTGTTTAAATATATTAAAAAATATCCCATAAATATATTCCCACATAGTAATATTATAACACATACCCTTCTTAAAACCATTCTTCATAACCTAGGGAAAATAAACCTAAGAAATGGTGAGCTCTAATACTCAATAAGTGTAAACAAGGGAGATGTCAATATAACATAAGTACAAGGATATGAGAAAATGTGAATAAAATTTGAAAACCATACAATACATATCATATATCATAAATATTAGTACTATAATAAATCATAGAAACTCATAATATATGAATAATAAATGAAATCAATGAATTTAGCCCATAATAGCATAACCTAAACCTAATAATGTGAAAAAAACCAAATATCATAACATTGTGAACATGTATAAATAGAATAATCATCACTAATTATGTTAAGGACAATAAATTAGGTCTTCATAGTAAATAATATACATGAAAACTAGGTCCATGCTTAATCTGTTAGATAAGAAAACTAAGTTTATTCCTAATCTTATAGACATTAAAACTAGTTTAATACATGAAATTCTAAACATGAAATCATGTTCACACATAAGATGATTAACTCATGACCGATCCATCTGTAAAAAATAAATTAGTCGGAGATATAGATACCACCCATCACATAATCCATACATCTTTGTGTCAAAATATAATAATACATTTATTATATCATAACCCATGAAAATAAATGGGGTTCATAAGCATTTAATTATAGAATAACCTGTGGGAAAAAAACTGATTGAATAATCATTTCATAATTTCATCAAAACATAACCCCTGTAGGATAATTAGTTTCAAGAAATCCTGTCAACATAAACATAAGACATCCAAAGAAAAAATAATAATAGTATAATTGAATCATTTCCCCTATAAATCTTATATAACTTCAAAGGATGTCATATTAGATGGAAAATAATTTTGAATGTTCACTAAGAGTATTTATTGATAGCAATATCATTTTAAAGTTAAAATAACTTATTTAAAATATAAAACTTCCCATATATTAAATAAAACATTTTCTTTGAAAATAACCTTTAAAACATGTAAACTAACTTTAAGTAATTGATGGGTCATAACAGGGGGAAATATTGTTCATGTCGTACATGTTAAAATGAAGATTCCTTTCATATTTTTGGTAAAACCAAAAGAGACTTGTTTGGAAAATGAGAATAATATTACATTTAAACTATTTTAAAAAAATTAAATCATGGTTAATAAAATCATTCCACAATCATTGTAAAATATTTAAAACATTCCTTAAAACATTTCATGAAAGAAAAAGGTTTTTCAAGTGAAGAGATAAATGATGTTAGTTTTCCTTCTAACTTTCTTTTGATCTATTGAGTATATTAATAGGGAAATGTGAAAGTAAAATATATTATTTTTATAAATAAACATAATAGATGGAAATTCATGTGTTTCTTGAGAGATACATTATAGTATTTCATCACTTGGACTTAATTATAAGTAACACTGGAAAACAATGAGGTTGTACCATAAAACCCTTACCACTTTGGTATAGTTCTAATAATAATAACCATGATAATAATAAACATATATGGGTATGTATGTCCTGTAATTTCAATATAATAATCATAAAATAAATTCATGGTAAGTATATACAACACAAAAAAAACAAGTGGTTCATAAGGCATGTGTCCCATATAAATAAAAGTGAGATGCTAATCCTTTACCTAAAGTATCAACATTATTTATACACATTTTAATCTCAAATATAATAAATATAAGGTTATTATAAATCTATTAAATAAGCATAATCATATATATCATTCCATATATGATTTACTTATGACCATTTATTGCCCATTTATTAACAATTCCTATTAAAATCACATTTTATGTAATAACTGCTTTAATTTTCATGTATGTTTTGGTTTTGTATTTTTGGTCCATTTAAATTGATAATTTTTCTATAATATCTGGAATTGTTTCCAATAAATAACTATCATATATATTAATTAATTATTTAATTATATTAAATCATAAAATTTAGAGATATATAATGAATCTCATTATTCAGAGAAACGGTAGGTCTAACATATGCGTGAATGTTGTTTCCATTTTCTCAATGGATGGAATGAAAAAATATAAATAATTTATCACATTTAATTAGAAAATATACTTTCATATATATCATATATATTCATTAAAGCTGTCTTTATTACTATCCATATCAAAATAAAATAAATAAAATATCACTTCACTTCGTGGAGGCGGTAGTCCATACATATGCATGAGTGACGTTATCATTTTTCAACAGATTGGAAGTTAAAAGGGTAGATATGATATTATAATTATAGAAAAATAATGATGTTATAAGTATCATATAAATACTTTAAATACATAATTTTATTCATCCGTGAGAGGAGATGATGAAAAATGAATTACATTGATTCATGAGGCGGTAGTTCACCGTACAAATGATTGAATGTTTTGTTTTCCATTTGATAGAAGATGAGATGGAGATAGGTTATGTCATTAACATAATAAAATATCAATATATGGAATATAATTATCCTTTTATATCAGTATTGTATAAGAATATTTTAAAAAGGTGTAAAAAAAAATAAAAAAAAGAGCTCGGTTAGGAATAATACCTTTTCTTTAGATAAACTCCTTTGGTTAGAACCAAAGACCTTATTAGGAGGGTTTTACATAAATACCCTAACCTAGTATCCTAGATACGGTGGATACTTTATTATATTGGCATAATATGACAAAAATTTCATCCTAATGGGTCTAATAGATTATTATTATTTTAAAACTAGATAGATACTTGAATATCATATTACAATTGAAAACATAAAAAAACATAGTATTTTCTTTCAGTACACTATTAGTCCCTATAGAATATCCCTTTATATCAATCATAAAACACTTCCTAGAATTCTAGGTATAGGAAAAATAAAAAATGGGTGAGCTATAATTCTCAATATAGGTATCCATACAGTGGAAGTTATCATGAATAAATAAGGAATAATAAATATGTAAAGGTTAATAACTAAAACACATTTTAATAAATGAATAACATAAGCATTATATGGAAGGATTAAATATTGATAAATTAATTCCATATAAATAATCACATGAGATTGATACTTTGGAATGGATATTCAAACTAATTGAATAATCACATGGAAAATCTCTAAAATATCTTATAATAATGGAATTTATAATGTCTTACATCATAACCATGACATCAAGGCCTAATTCTAAGACATATTAACTAAATGGGTATGGCCTAGACCAAATGACCAAGATAGATTGTCTCATCAAACCTGTTGATGTATCAAGAGGCTTTTTTGGGCCCTATCTGTCACTAAATAATTCTAATTAATTCCTCATATGAAAGGGGTGAAACATAATCAACATAATTTAAATTATTGAAAAACTATCATATGAAATGTTAATATTGTCAATAATCAATAATCATAATCATAATCTATTTATAGTAATATGGTGAATGGTATCAAAATTGTATATCCGCAGACAACATGACCATAATCATCCAAAAAAATAATAACGATGGAATCATTATGACATATTATCAATATTAGATATATGAAATATGGGTTTTTTTATTAATATAAATACTATAAAAATTCATTGATGACATTTTTAAAGAAAGTATATTTTTCACATTGGAAATATATTTTTAAAAAACTAAAATATCTAGAAAATTAAGAAAAATGTTTTATTTAAAAAAAATCTTGTAAATATATAATGTAACCTTAAATATAATGAGTTTTCATTATGGTATGGTATTCTATACATGTTTTATAAGTAAAAAAAATAACATTCCATTAACACTGTTGTAAAAAGGTTTAAAAGTGATTTGATCAGAAAATAATAAGAAGATTACTTTCAAAAAAAATATAAAAATTAAAACACGGGTGACAATTTATTTAATAAATAATTTGTATAATGTGAAAAACTTATTTCAAAATATTTTTAGAAAACATGGATATGGAATAAAATGACTCTTGACAAAAGAGAGATAATAAAGTCATCATTTCTTAAAAAAAAATTCAATAATTTTAAGTACCATAGACAGTAAATTTGTACTATTACTTAAAAAGTTCATAAATAACCATATGATAAGAAACATTATTGGTTTAATATAAAAATATCAACCAATTCCTCATGTGATGCTTAAAAATAAATAATCATGAACAATGATTAGATTTTGAAATAAGAAATTACCGCATTTGACGCTTTTAAATTGTAAGCTGCATAAAATAAATAAAATAAATTTATGCTTTAAATACAATCAATATAATTAAATTCATGATATAACATATAATCTGGTTAGTATATACACCAAACAAAATAAATAAGTTGTGAATATGATATATGTCTTATGAAAGTAAAAGTGAGATGGGAAACTCTTACCTCAAGTCTAATTTAATTCATACGTGTTTGTACCTCCTGTATAATAAATATTGATTTATTATACATATATTATAGTACATTAATCATATATATCATACCAATAATGTTTACATTTAGTCTTTTATAAAACATGTATTAATGATTCTTTTCTAAAATCACCATTTCAGTGATAATTTCATAATTTTCGTGTATGTTTTGGTTCAATAATTTTAGTCCTTTTAATTTGATCCGGGTTCCATCATCTATAGAATGTTAAAAATGATATAAATATCATATATAATAATTATAAAATTATTTATAATAGTCCATATAATAATTATATGGTAAAGTTAGTTATACCATTCATGGAGAGGTTAAGTCGTACATACATATGAATGTTGTTTATATTTTCCAAAAGATAGAATGTAAGAAAGGTAAAAAATAAGTAACCTTAAAATAAAAATTATTATGTAAAATATAAAATATATATTCTTTAAAAATAACCTTATTGTCATCCATATCAAAATAAAATGAAAAAAATTCACATCAATATGTTGATGCGGTAGTCCACACGTACACACGAGTGAAGTTATTGTTTTCCAACGGGTTGGCATGTAAGAATTTATATGTTATATTATAATTATATAATTATAATAATCTCATAAATATAATATAAATATGGTAAATACATCATTATATTCAGTTATGATTGGTAGCTATAGAACATGAATTATATCAATTTGTAACGTGGTAGCCCTCCTTAAAAAAAATTGACGGTTTTATTTCATATTTTATGGAAGGTGATATGGATATGGGTTATTCCATTAGAGTAAAAAAATCCCAATATATTGTAAATATCAGATATATTATTTTAACATATTTTCAAAATATCCTATGGAATTATAAGAAGAATTAATATGATAACACATGGTTAGGAATATTTCCTCTTATTCGAAAAACCTCTATATGTTTATACTTAAAATCTTCCTAGATTGAATTTTTGATAGAATAGAGGCCTCTAAAATGTGGGTAGGGATGTAAATAATATATTTTGGTTTTTATTTTCCAAAAAATTCCTTGGGAGTGTGAATATAATAGGATATGTGGTGCCCATTTATAAGTGGGGGAGAGGACACACTTGAAATATTTGAAATGAAAAAGAGATACACATGTTTTTTCAATGCCACAAGGCTAAAAAATGTCTAATTATAAAACCATGGATGCGATAAGGTAGAAATATGTCCAAAAAATAGAAAATTTAATGTTTTATATGTCATTTGTACTATTATATTTTTATTTTAACACCCCTTAGTAAACTCGTTTTAACCTTAACCATGATAATTAATTTTTACTATTTTTAATATTCATTGTGATGAAGAATTAAGTTGAACTTATTATTTATGTTAATTATCACGAACCTAAATATGGAAAACATTTTTTATAATTACATTATTATAATAGGAAGAAATATTTTAAAATTAAACTCGCATTCACAATGAAAAAGTGGTTTTCCAAAGAGAAAATTCTCATAAGTATAGAAAGTTTTAATATCAAAAAAATGAATTTGATTCCAATGACCTAAATTTTATTGATTATAGTATAATTTAACTATTATATATTTTAATAAAATTTTAAATAAAATTTTTACATTTAAAATTTTTAAATGAAAATTCGGTTTTCAATAAAAACTAGTATTTTTCACTATTCATCAAAAAATTAATCATTTCAGAAAATTATAAATAATTAGCTATATGATAATTTTGACATTATAATTTCAAAATATAAGTCAATTTTTTCCAATAAATTTCTAAATCATTGATAAAATTAGTTTTCTATTTTTTTCACAAAGTGCGATGAGACAGCCTTTTATAAAAAAAATATTTTTTTTCAGAAAACATTTTCTCTTCTTTTAAATGACTCATATTTTATTTCTAATAAAAATAAAATAATTTAATTTATTTTATACATGTGTAACCCATATAATTTTCATAACATATTTAGTTATATTCACTCCCAAAAATTTAATTTTTAGGTTATAATTGTATAATATATGACGATTCATTTAGACTTGGGGTTGCACGTACCTAAAGCCATATAAGAGATTAAATTTAAATAAATATATTTCATGGGTTATTTAAGCTTGGTATTTCAAGTCACATACTCTATAAAACACAATTTTCATCTTTTAATGTCTAGGTTTGTTACAATTACTAATAAAAATAAGGCCTCTAGGATTTGGGGATGGAATAGAGGGATGGATTTGGGAAGATATTGGCCAAACCAAAGGGTTTTGGAAATATGAAGTGTAGTGGAGAGGCGTTCCCATTTATAATTAGGGTAGAGGGAACACTTAGAATTATTGAAAAGAAAAAGGTGTACCCAAGTTTTAAGCATGCCCCAAGGTTAAACAAATGACATATTATTGAACCATATATGATATGAGGTTAAAATTTGTATAGAAAATGGAATTTAATAATGCTTTTTAGTCATTTTACCCCTTATCTTTTAAGTATAACCCCTAATAAACTCATTTTAATCTTACCTTAATAATTAATTTTTACAATTTTAACTATTCATTTTGACTAAAAATTAAGTTGACCTAATTATATAATATTAATTATTATGATTACATATATAGAATATATTTTTTAAATTCTATCTCTATATGTGGGGAAAAAAATTAAAAATAAAACCACAGACATGATGAAAAATTGTTTTTCCAAATTGTAACCTTTCATAAGAAAAAAAATGATTTAAAATAAAAAAATCAAGATCAATTTGATTCCAACAACCTAATTTTTTTTAATACAAACATAATTGAACTAAATTTTCTTTACATTTTTTTTAAAATAATATATAACTTTTAAAATTATTTAATCAAAAAGGTAGTTTTTCATAGAAATTAGTATTTTCACTATTCACCAAAAAAATTTATCTTCTATTATAATTATCAAAAATTCACCCTAAGATAATTTTGATATGTTTATTTGAAATATAAATTTTAATTTTTAAAATTAATTGTCTAGAAGTTTGAAAAATCTATTCTAATATTTTTTCTGAATGCAATAAAAATAATTTTTGATAAAAATATATTTTTAAAACATATATAGACTTTACTAAAAATAAGTAATTTTTAATAAATGTATTTTATTTATCTAAATAAATTATAATTAATTTTCAATTTTTTTTTATTCATACTAAAAACTTTAATGGCTAGGTTGCAACGATAATTTTTAATTAATAATATTTATAGTATATCATGGTCCATAAAAACTCAATTTTGCATGTATTAAAAGATATTAGAAAAGTTAATTTATTTGAAAAAAAATCATAAAAAATATAAATGTTAAATTATACCCCTATTTAATTGAGTTTATCCCTCAAAATTAGACACTCTAAAACAAACAAAAGTGGATTCTTTTCGGTAATCATATCCTCATATTCCCAAACAGTTTCTTCAAATAGGTGGTTTCACCATAAAACATTGACTGGGTGAGTGGTATTATTTAATATAAATTTAGATCTATGATTAATAATTCTATAATTTTTTTCTCATTAGAAAAATATTTCTCTAGTTGTACGATCTCAAATTCATTACATTTGAACATTCAAGTATGTACTTCCTCGTGATAGATACATAGAATACGTTGTGAACTTGAGAGAGGTTGGGTGGAAGTGCCAGGTGATAAGATTGTGTCCCTACATGATAAAGAATATCAAAATGGTTAATATAACTGGTCCAAAACATTCCTTTATTTCTAAATATAATAATTTTATTCTATGGATAAATTCATACAAACACCTCCCAACAACATCAAATTCTATACCACATCAATGATTATTATAATAAATTTTCTGTCAACTATTTGTTTCCCTTATATATTGTTAAATGGATCTAAACTGTTTTTCAATGTCATTAGCTAGATCAGGTCCCAATATCATTATTTTCCTAGCATTATCCCATAATATCAGAGTTTTACACTTATTCCCATGTAGGTATTCAGAAGGATCCATTTTAATGATTGAATGAAAGATGTTATTATAAGAAAACTTGTTTAGAGGGGTGTGTTGCTTCCAACCACCTCTAAAATCCATAAAATAAGATGCCAACATATACTCTAGGGTTTAAACTATTCTCTTAGACTGAACATCTATTTAAGGAAGATACATAGTGCTAAAACTCAATTTGTATCAAGATATCACTAGAATCTTCACCAGAACTTTGAGGTATACATCTGATTAGGTTCAGACTCAATATAATTTGGAACTCCAAGAAACATTACCACTTCTATAATGTATATTATGGAAAAATGATTAAGAGAAAAATATTTTATACTAGTAATAAATTATTCTAGACATATAATGCGGTGGACTACATCCCATATAACATTATTCCTTTTCTATTTTTTAGTAATTCAGATGAAAAAATCCATGGTGATGGTTTCCCAAATCTATTCTGGTATGGGTAATGGTTATAACATCCAATTATATTTTTTTCCCTGAACCTTATCATGTTCACATAATAAAAAATTTGATAAAAACTCTACAATATCATTCTTCATGCCATCCCGCAATAAATACACTTTCAGATCCCTCATCATCATTTACTTCCATGATGAATAGAGAATAAAGAACTATTAGTTTCCTCTAGAATCCCTTTATTAAAATCTGGTATAGATGAAACACATTTGTGGTTCCTCAACCTTATCATTCCAACATAATTATGGTTAAATTGAAAAACATTTATAACCTTATTCTATAGCTTTTTATCATCCTTTTCCTCTTTTCTAATCTTCACATGGATATAGAGTTGAAAAATTATTTGAAAAAGATAAGATATATCCTTTTCCTTAAAACTTTCAAGAGCCATCCTTTTCAAATCCATAAATATAGGTTCTTTCATAATCCCCATCATATATAAGTTGTCACGATTCTTTTATCTTAAATCATTGGTCACCTTGTTCTTTTTCCAATGGTGGTAATCACTACTAAACACTATCCTTTAATAGTGATGATATTTATCATCACTAGAAAAAAACACTAATAAATGGCATATTTATTAGTGATAAGAAAAGCAATGATAAATTTAATCTTTTATCAATGTTTTTTTGGAACTGATAAAGTAATCCTTTATTAGTACTTTATTTTTAGTGATGATAAATGATATCCTTTATCAATTCCTTCTTTTTAGCAATGATAAAGGGTATTATTTATCAATGATTTATTTTTATCACTGATAAAGGGTTCCCTTTTTCAAAAAAATAATTCAGTGCTTTTTAGCGTAGATAAAGGTCCTAATAAATAAAATGAAATAAATAAGAAAATAAAAAATAAATAATAAAGTTTATTTAAAATATATTAATTTTATAATTAAATTATTATTGATAAAAATGAATAAATTGATTCTATAGTATTATATATTAAACAATTTATTAATTAGATAATTATGATAATTAATGTTATTAAATTGTATATATTAAAATTATAGATATATATTAATGTATTTAAATATAATTTATATATTAAAAAATATTTATTCACTTTACATTAAATAGTCATATATTTATTGAATAATGCTTTATAAATACAAATTTATATGAATTAAAAATATTGACTAATTGCATAGTACACAGCATAGAATTGAATGTCATTTGATTTTTCAATTTAACATAGATCAAATCTTTCTTACATTGATTTCACATATATGTAATTAATGCATTTTTATATACAATGTACACACATAAAACTTATCCATTTCTCATTATTGTTAAGGTGTACTTATTCTTAATTTATTCAATTACAGTAATTTTGAACATATATTCATACACTTAAAATTAGATATTCCTTAATAATGTTAAAAATTATTTGTAAAAAAATATTTATAAATAAAAATATTTATAAATATATATATACGATATTTATAAAATTATATATTTATAATTAAATATAAATAAATATTTTTGAATGTATTTATATAATTATAAATAAATAAGTATATATATTTAAATCATTATTAAATTTATAATGAATTTACTTAAAAAAGAATATATTTACTATATTTATATTTATATATATTTGTTAAATATATATTTATTTATGTAAATATATATAATAACATAATAATTATTTGTTAAAAATATTTCTATAATTATAAATAAATAATTATAAAATTATAATAAATATATTTAAAAAAGAATATATTTAATATATCTATATTTATATATATTTATTAAGTATATATAAATATTTAGAATTTTTTTTAATTATCACTATAAATCCTCTAATAGCACTTAAGTAATAAGCGCTGATAAAAGCATCTTTATCATATCATTGCTAAAAAAGCTCAAATAAAATGAAAATTTATCTGCAATATAAGTTTAGCGCTGATAAAGATTGGTTTTATCCACACTTTGTTAACGCTAATTAAAGGAATATTTATCAACACTTTTTTATAAGAGCTGATAAAAGTGTCCCGATATAATTAAAAAAATCTATCCATTTGTGAACCCATCATGATATTAGAAGCTTTTCCCAGAAGCCACCCTCTTTTGGTGCTCCACCTTAGTGAATCGAATCTCGAATCACACAACTCGACTGCCTTCAACTACTCGAACATCTCATCTAAAATCCATTGTTCGATTGCAGTTAGGTTTTTAGAAGAGGGTCTTAGATTTTCTTCAACCGAGCGAGGTAGTTCTTCTGATTTTATTTTTGTATTTTTGGATTATTTTTTGATTTCTTCTTTGACTATGTCATTATTTGTGGTCTGATGATTGTATACTAGTGAGGTAGGCCTTCCAATTTTCTCATTTTTCAATTTTGATTCAACTCTTGATCATTCATGGAGAGTTTATTATTTCGGGACTCAATGGTGACACATGGAGTCACATAATGTTTAGTTGGTTATTTTATTTTTTCTAAAATTTCCCAAATAGATCGCCCAAAGTTTTCATACATTTTTTTCAATATTTATTTTATCAATTTCATCTTTAGATATGTAATTTTAAAAATTGATACTGCGGTTTTTCTGTGTGAGGGATTCGAACATATGTTAATGATTTTCTTTAATATTATACTACTTTATATATTATTTTTTATACTTTATCTAGGTTGGTGTGGTAATCTAATGTATGGGTTCATGCTGATAGTTTTTATTTAAATTTTCCTTATACTGTTTTTATTTATTTTTTGGGAAAAATCATTCCCACTGTGTTGTTTTTCATGCCCTGGGGTTGGTTTCTAGCCTGAGGGTGGTCGAGAATGTCCCTTGGACTCTGTCATGATATAGATTGACATTCCACCCGCACCATTTGAAAATTTTATTCAATTTTAAATTGGGGTTAACATGGGTTTTCAATATTCCTTTTGAAATCTATAAAACACTTCCCCCACATACTTGGAATGGGAAATAAATATTCCATGATATTCCTATAAACAATGGAAAATGTCAACTCATTAATCATAAATATTTAAACATAGGTCATTGCTATTGTAGAAAATTTTTATCATCATTCATCTCTTGAACCCTTAAATATTATGTCATCAACATTTATAAATACATTCAATATGTCCATAAAATTATTTTTTATGTAATTTTTATGATCAATTATTAATTTTTAAATTAAATTTTCCTTAATAATTCATCTAACCTTAAATACCAAGATCTAAGTTCTTGTTTAAAATCATACATCACCTTTTTCAACTTACAAACACTACTATCATATTAAATGATGTTAAAACTCTCTATTTGTTTGATTTAATTCCTATTTGTGTAATCCATTAGTAAATTATAATATACATCCAATTGAAGCAACTTGAATTTCCTTGGGATGGGTCTGTGTGGTGATATGACATCCCAAGAGTCTTGAGATTTTTCCCATTCATGTAATCCATTTACAATAACTTTCAATTTTGATATCGAATATCTTATGTTTATTTATTTATATGTTGTATAAAATTAATCTTTTATAAAACCAATAGGATGGATATGAAAGAAATATGGATTCATTCTAATAGTTTGACGAATGAATATGAAGATGGAGTTAAGGTGTTCAACAAGTTTTCAAGAGAGTATACATATGACACTTCTAAAATCCTATGTTCATGTTTATGTTGTCATTATTTAAGAGAAATTAGTCCAAAAGAGTGAAATGAATATTGATGACTATTTGGATCCATTGATCAATGGATCCAAAACAATGATTGACTGTGCATCACTCACAAAGCTAATAAAAAAACTAATGATTCTCTATGCACATCACTACTATAGTTTAACTATCATTTAGCATAGCATATATCCTAAAATTCCAACCCAATGTCCCCGTGATCCTCTAATCCCACTCATAGAGAGAAACAAACAAATTATATTAATGAAAATAGAGAGAAAAGTTTGTTGAATAAGATAATTCATTAGGTAAATGTTTAATGGAAAACACATATGATTGTAGATCCAACATTAGAATCAGTAAATTCTATGAAGGAAAAATATTCTCACTTATATAAATAATGAATGATATTGTGAGGAATAGAAGGAAAGATGAATACAAAATAGTGATATGATAGATATGGAAAAGAGTGTGTGTGGGATGAGATCATCATGGGGATTCCAGATAAGAAGACCATGTAAGATTCTATTCTTAGAGGTAGTTAACCAATAATAGTTAAGTACATAAAAATCATTAGTTTTTTATTAACTTTGTGAGTGATGCAAAATAAATCCTTTTTTAGATCCATTGATCAATGGATCTAAATAGATATCGATATCATTTATGGTCACATTGTTTCTTGAAATCTATATAGTCTTCTAACCCATAATTAAGTGGACATAGAATCCTTAGTTGTGTTGTTAGCTTATATCTTGACCAAATTACCCCTTTAGAAATATGTATGGGTAATTTTAGGTTCTACTTCATCTATTTTACCAAAAAATTATATAATGAATATTTGGTTTAAATTTTATTATTCCTTGTAGAGTTCATTCATTTTAGAAGATTTTTTTCCATGTGTCATTCCTTTATAGTAAGAGAAACAATGTTTTCTCTGCTTAATCAAAGAGGTAATATTTATGCTTACATAGTAAAATCATTTTCTATATAATTAATGTATTGTTTCATAATTATGATTAATTTATTTCTTATTTATATTACTCATATAATAATTTTTTTCTTATAGAGTTGGATTTTTATTTTGAATTGGGGTTCTCAATTAATATTTCTTCCTTCTTCTCCCTTAAAACCATTTCACCCCTAGAATGGTGCATTAATCACTTTCTTTAAAATTAGCTCCACTACCTTTGTAGGAAGAGCAATGAGGATGGATTGGCTCAATTATAGAGTTAATATTTATAATTGAATACTAAAATAATTTTCCATATAAATAATGTATTGTTTCATATTTATGTTTAATTTATTTCTTTTTAGTATTACTCACATAATAATTGTTTTCTTATAAAGGTGTATTCTTTTTTTGGATTTGGGGTGATATTTACATCTTCCATGCCTCATCTCCCTTACAACCATTTCACCCTTGTAGTGGTTAATTTATCCCTTTTCTTCAAATTGCATCCACTACCTTTGGAGGAAGAGCAACACTACCACCTCTTCTCAATTACAGATGCAATCTTGATGTTTTCATAGTAAAATCATTGTCCGTAGAATTAATTTATTATTTCATATTTATGTTTAATTTACTTTTTTTAGTATTACTAATATAATAACTATTTTCTTATATAGGTGGATTATTTTTTTTGAGTTGGGGTGCTCTATCCAACCTTTATGCTTTTTATACCTTAAAACGTTTTCACCCATACAATAGTTCATTTATCAATTTCTTTCAAATTATCTCCACTACCCTTGCAAGAATAGAAATTTCACTGCCTCAGATCAATTATAGAGGCAATATTGATGTTTTCACAGTAAAATTATTGTTTTTTAAATTAATTAATTATTTTTTTTAATGTTTAATTTACTTTTTTTTAGTGTTACTCTCATAATAATTGTTTTTTATACATGTGGATTCTTTTGTTTGATTTGGGGTGCTCTATCCATATTTTATATTTTTCTGCACCAAAACATCCATAGAATTCTTCTACCTCAAATCCTTTCACACTAGAAGTGTTGGAATTTGTTACTTTATTTCCATCTACTACTCAATCATAGAGGTAATCTTTATATTTTCATATTAAAATAATTTTTTATAAAATTGGTGTATTATTTCATATTTATTTTTATTTTATTTCCTTTTGGTATTATAAATAATAATTATTTTCTTATAAAGGTGGAAGATGGATTTTTTTTTTGAGTTGATTTGGTTTGTTCGAAGATTTTCATGTAGTGTTAGTAATTTGAAAATGAATGTCAATGGAAATCATTGTAAAATTGGCAGTTTGGATTGTTTTTATGTTGGGATGTTTAGGAATCAGTTGCACCTCAATATGACACACGATGTGATTGGTATGACTCCAAGTAATTATTTCTATCTTAAATTGATATAAATTTTATTAAAAAAAATACCACTTACTAAATGAATCCATTATTAGTTTAAAATCAATATTTTACTTAAAAAGTTTCACTCACTTAAAACTGAGAAAACACACCTGTATTTTCTTTATAATTTAGGGAATCAATTATAAATTATTTGTGAAATATAGGAATTTGTATCAAATAAAACCGATAAAAAATGTGATCTATAAGATTCAAAGTGTGTGTTTCATGTTTAAAATGATGTTTTAGTAAAAAATATAAGTGATGTACTCAAAACTGAGAAAACAATTCACATTGTTTTGGTATTTCGATACAACAATCCATATGTGATTTAGAACATATAAGAATCATCCTCACCTCAATTCGTTGCACAGTGTGACTAGTGTAACTCTAAGTGTGTGTTTATTTAAAATTGACATCATTTTTAGTAAAAAACCAACTGACCTACTTAAATATGAACAAACACATTTAGAATGTTTCGATACATTAGTAAAATGATTCATATGTTATTTGAGATGTGCATAAATCACCCGTACCTCAATCTGATACACAGTTTAGCTGACATTACTCCAAGTGTGTGTTTTTATTTTAAATTATCATCAATTTTAGTAAAAAAGGCAACTGACCAACTCAAAATCTTGAAAAAGCATTAAACATATTTAATTAATTTAGGAAAATTATCCATAAGTCATTTTTGATGTGTAGCAGTCAGTCTCATGACAAACTGATACATGAGGTGATCCGTATGAGTCAAAGTACCTGTTTTAAGTTTAAAATGACATTTTAGTAAAAAAGATAAGTGACATATTCAAAACTAATAATGTAAATTCATATTGTTTTTATAATTTAGGGTAATAATAAATAAGTGATTTTTAATGTATAGGAATCATCCACCCCTCAATCTAATGCATAGTGTGACCGATATGACTCTAAGTGCGTCTTCACTTAAATATGACATCAATTTTAGTAAAAAAAAATTATCCGACTCAAAACAGAATACATTAATATTATTTAGATAATATATGAAAAGGATCCATAAGTGATTTGAGATATTCTTGAATCATCTGCACCTCAATCTGACTCACATTGTGACCTATATGACTCTAAGTTCATGTTTTTAAAATTGACATCAATTTCAGTAAAAAGGCCAAATGACCTACTCAATACTGATAAAACCCATTAAAAGTTTATAAATAATTTATAAATAAGATCAATACTTCATTTTTAATATGTATGAATCATCCACACCTCGAAATGATACACAATGCGATTGGAAGGAGTCAAAGTGCCTGATTCAATTTTAAAATGACATTTTAGTAAGAAAGATAAGTGACATACTCAAAATAAATAAAACAAATTCCAATTGTTTTGGTACTTTAGTAAAATAATTAATATGTTATATTAGATGTTTAGGAATCATCCTCACCTTAATATACCAAATAGTGGGACCAGTTTGAATCAAAGTAAATCTTTTTATTTAAAATTGGAATCAATTTTAGTAAAATGGACAATTTTCCTACTCAAAACCAAGAAAACACATTTTTATTGTTTTGATAATTTACAAAAAAAACCATAAGTAATTTATGAAATGTAGGTATCATCCAAACCCCAATCTGATACATGATCTGCCCTGTATGACTCAATGTGTCCGTTATCAATTTAAAATTGACATTTTATTTTAAAAAGTTTCACTCAATAAAAATTTATCAAACACAATTGTATTTTAATTATAATTTAGGATAATGATTCTTAATTAATTTTTTATGTTTATAAATCCATTTAACATAAATACATAAGATGATGTAATCAGAATGAGTCAAAAGTTTTCGTTTCCAATGACATTTTAGTAAAAAAGAAAACTTGCATATTCAAAATTGAGAAAACACATTCAGATTGGTTTGATACATTAGAAAAAAGAATCCCCAACTCATTTGAGATGTGTTGGAATCATTCACACCTCAACTTGATGCATGATGTGAACAGTATGACACCAAGTGTGTCTTATTATTTTAAATTAACATCAATTTTTGAAAAATTAACACTTCCTTGTAATACATTTTTTTTTATTAATACTAACATAAGATTTTTTTCTTATATAGTTGAGTTATTGTTATGTTCACAAGGATGAATACCCTGAGAGGGGGGGGGGTGAATCAGGGTATGACTAATTTAAAATTAAACCCCGTTCGGATCTTGTTTCACTATTAAGAAAAAAACTCTGCTCTCTCTTTCCTATTGCACAATATAAACAGAATGTAAAGCAAGCACATGACACAACAATTTTTACTTGGTTCAATGCTAAGGGCTACGTCCAAGGATCATACGCTGACAGGTTGTTATTCATACCAAATTCCACTAAACATCACTAGTTGTGGATTATAATGTTCGGGCATAGTCACTCTATCCCAGGATCACTACCTTTACAAGGTTTAGGGTCAGCTCAATGATTTTCCAAGGGTCACTCCCTATTTCTCTCTCTGGATCACTGTCGGTGGAGAGGATCACCTTATTATTCTTCCTTCGCGCACTGCTCTGGAAAGGATCCACTCACAGTTTATAGACCAGTAGGTCTCTTCATTTTCATGAAAAAATGCATCTTCCTCTATATGTAGATGCTCTGTTAAAGTCCAACTTTCACCCGTAGATGATTCTCTCTTTGACCCGAAAGTCTCGTGAAATCTTCCAGATTTCACGTAGCCCTGAATAAGCACCATAAATCAACCTTAATTGGAGTGCAGGTCTAACCCGACATGCAAGTATCGGCGTGCAGGTCACAATTGGCACGCAAGTCACTTCAAACACTTTCACAGTACAATATTCTACAACTCCAAACCTGCATGACTCAACCCCTTTTATGCCCAAACCAATATTGGAACGCAACAACCAACTGTCACGCAACTTCAAACACTGGCACGCAAGTCCACCTACGTGAACACACATCACTTGTGCGACCACCACACCAGCGCGATGGGAGCTCTGATTTTTCAAATGTTGAACTCTGTTACAAATGAGGAGGGGTGGTCCTGTATTTATTGGTATTTGGTCAAGCTACGCAGCGGTGCACAAGTCTCCCCATGGCAAGCAAGTCCTGGAGCATAGGTTTCTTCCCCTGCAAGACACATGCACGACCCTATTTCTTTTTCCATATTTCGATGATCTGATCTTGAAAAACATTAGGTGCATAAGTTTCCTCTCCTTCAAGTACATGGCGTGCAATTCCCTTTTCCAAAAACCACTTTTCTTCATTTGTTGATTTTCAGGCCCACAAATTTGGAAAACACTGGAAAATGGTGCCACCTTGTATCTGTTTTTTTTACTACCTCCAGATCATCAATTCCTTTGTCGAAATTCATGAATAAAACATGGATCATTGACCATAGCTCTTGAACTCAACATTCCACCATCAAATCCCCTTTTTCAACAAATTTTTATGTCATGGTTTTCTTTGTCACCAATCACAACACAGATGTCCACTTTGTCAACAAACACAATCACCTCAAAAATGCTTCAATGATACCTTGAGGGATTTATTCCCAACAATCTCCCCCTTTGGGTTTGTTAACAAATCTCCCATAAAAATATACATCGTTAATTCTTCAGCCATCATCCGCCTATTGCGATTCCAATAGCGATCAAGGATTTACTCAACACATACTCTAATCCAACATGAGTAATGCTCGGTGCGAGAAACAAGAGTAAATTAGAAGTTCATCAATGAATCATGTCAACCATGACATCCACTGTTGACACCAAACTAAAATCAATTTTTATCAAACTGATACCAACGATTGGAAATATTCTTACCACATTCCAACACCACTCTTCTGCTATTATCACATTCCTCTGCTGTCGTGATATCTACTCTTTGATCGATCACTTCTAGCATCGTCGGATTTATAATGCCCCCCCTATTTCATTGCTCCCCCTATCTCGCTGCTCCACCTGTCAGATTCTCCCCATATCAATTATGATTTATCAAATTTCCACACTATCTCCCCCTTGAAAAATCACTAGTTTCTCCCCCTTTTTCAACGAACCCAAAGGTCACTCCTTTATAGTCTGTAACAGAGTAGAGAACACATATCATCTCATTAGGGAAAACACATCATACCTCGGGGAGAGGGGGGTGTTGCACATCCACACTCTTTTAAGTGCGGGGAGTCGACTGAACTCCCAGATCCAGTAGATGTCTCTCAAAATCTTCCTTGGGTAAGTCCTTTTTCAGAATTTCTATAACCTATCACTCTATAGGCACATACTCAAACTTCACGATTCCCTTCTCAAACTTCTCCTTGATAAAATTATTCTTTATCTCAATGTTCTTTGTCCTTGAGTGATGGGCGATATTTTTGCTGAGATTTATAGCACTTGAATTATCACACTAGATTCAGATCGGAGACTTCACATCAACTCCCATATCTTCAAGCTGTTGCTTCATCCACAATAACTGTGTGCATGCTTGGGTTGCCGTAATATACTCAGCCTTCATGGTGCTCAATGAAATGAAATATTTCTTCTTGATTAGCCAAGACATACACAATACACCAAGATAGAATGCACCTCCTAATGTTGATTTTCTATCATCTGTTGATCCAACCCAATCTGCATTTGTGTAACCTAATGACACTAACAGAAATTTTTCATTATACATCAGACTGAAATCCATGGTGCCTTTGATATACCAAAGTATTCTTTTCACTGCAAGAATGTGGATTTCCTTGGGATTACTATGATATCTCGCTGCTTGGCATGTGGTGAAAACAATATCAGGCCTTATTGCGGTCAAGTACAAAAAAATTCCAATTATTTTCCTATATTCCGTGATATTAACTGCCTTTCCATTCTCATATTTTGATAATTTCATCCGAGTAGCAACCCGAGTCTTCATATCCTTAGAATTCTCTATTCCAAAACATCTCAGAACCTACTTGGCATATTTCTATTGAGAAATGAATGTTCCATTTCTTCCTTGTGTCACCTTTAGACCAAGGAAAAATGTTAGCTCTCCAATCATGGACATTTCAAACTCATTTTTCATGAATTCAGAAAACTGTCTGCACTGAGCTTCATCTAATCCACCAAAAATTATGTCATCGACATACACCAGAACCATCATCCTTTTATTACTGTCATTGATGAAATAGAGATTATAATAAACTCCTCAATGCTGGAAACCAGGTTTCTTCAAGTACTGATCAAGCCTTGAGTACCATGACCTTGGTGCTTGTTTCAGCCCATACAACACCTTCTTTAGTCTACAAACCTTGTTCGCATCCTCATGAATGAGAAAACCATCTGGATTCTTAATATACACTTCCTCCTATATAACCCCATTCAAGAATACAGATTTTACACCCATCTGGAACACTTTGAACATTCTTTACACTACTATGGCTAAAAATAATCAGATTGTCTCCAGCCTTGAAACCAGTGCAAATGTCTCATCAACATCAATTCCCTCTATCTGGTAGTAACCTTTGCACACTAGTCATGATTTTTTTGAACCACTACACCATGTTCATTCATCTTGTTGTAATAGACCCATTTAGTCCTAATGAAAATCTTATCTGCTGGTCTCGAAACAATCTCCCACGTCTGGTTCTTCTCAATATGATCAAGCTCTTCATTCATGGCCTGAACCCAGTTTTCATCTTCAGCTGCATCAACAAAACATTTCGGATCTACCTGAGATAGGAAAGATGACTGGTGTAGTGACTTCATTCTTCTTGTCTGAACCGAAGCTGTATGATCACCAATGATATTCTACTTATCAATTTCAGCTCGAATCTTTGGCTTCCTTGAAGACACAGACTTTGTTTCCTCTTGCTCATCATTATTATCTTCTTCTGAGTCAGCTTCTGCCACTTCTACTCCCCCTATGTTGCTTACCTCCTCATCAATTTCATCCAAAAACATGTCACTAGGTTGTTGAGTATTCTGTTCATTTTCAACTATAGTGACATCATTGATCTCAACAATTTTTCCCACCCTTTTGTTGAAGAATTTATATGCTTTTTGTTTTCCTGAGTATCCAAGGAATATTCCCTAATCTCCTCGTGAATCAAACGTCTTGTGATTTTATTTGTTGAGAATGAAACACTTAATTCAAAATATTTGAAATAATTTCAACTTTGGATTATTTTCGTACCACATTTCATACGGAGACTTCCCTTTCTTCAGACACAATATAGACCTGTTCGAAATATAGACCGTTGTCAAAACTACTTCCAAAATTTATTTGGTAGGTCCTTTTCAATAAGCATTATTCTGGACATGTTTTTGATGATCCTATTTCTAATTTCAACATCTCCATTCTATTGGGGAGTTCTCACTGAATAAACTTGATGCCTTATCCCATGATTCTCGAGATAGTATTTCACTTGACTGTTAGTGAATTATGTACCATTATCTATATGAAACTTCAAAATTTTCTGCCCAAGCATCCGTTCTGATTCCTTCCTATACATCTTGATACAACTGAACACTTCTGTCTTATGGGTATTGAAAAATACCCAAACCATTATGCTATAATCATCAATGAAAAGGACATAGTACATTTTGCCATTTATGGCTCGTGGTGAGATAGGTCCACATAAATCAGCATGCACCAATTCAAGCACTCTGGTTGATTTCTGTTCCTCTGGTCTATAGGTATTTATGATGATCTTCCCTTATTGAAAAGCATCATGTGTATGTGTACGATCGCGTGATTTTCTGGGAAGGTCTCTAGCAACATCGCATTTTACCAGATTTTCCATGGATAGTTGAAATAGGTGACCAAGTCGCTTATGCCACAGCTGATTTTCTTCCTCTCTGGATAAAAGGAACATATCTTCTTCCCCACTTACAAGGTAAAGATTTCCCTTTGACCTTTTTCCTTGTAGAACAACTGCTCCTTTTTATTTCACAACACACATCTTCATGGTAAATCGGATAGACTTCCCATAGTCACATAGTTGACTAACACTGAGTAAGTTATGACTAAGAACCTCTACTACCAGGACATCAACACGTCTCATTTCTTTTCCCCCAAATTTGGACTTTCTGGAACCAACAATATTCAGCCCTTCATCATTCCCAAACTTGAAAATTCTTTCTTTGTCATATTTTACACCTGTAATGAGATCCTTGTTCCCTATCATATGGTATGTGCAAC
This sequence comes from Viscum album, assembly GCA_963277665.1. Lineage (NCBI taxonomy): Eukaryota > Viridiplantae > Streptophyta > Magnoliopsida > Santalales > Viscaceae > Viscum > Viscum album. The sequence goes on along the minus strand of OY728158.1, from coordinate 501,989,664 downwards.
CACTGTCAAGGACCCATTCTCATGAACGATCTAATGCTTTAAGGGAAATTTATGCAACTACTCCCTTTTCATTCTTTTTTTTGATCCATGTCTTCGACTTCACACTCAGTGTGGTTTGAAGAACATGATCATCCCTAGAGTGTGATGGACCAGCTTCATCTTGCAATGCTGCAAATCTATTTTGCACCTTTAACTCACCTGTTGGTTTATTGATCTGCTGCTTGAGAACATTTTGATTTTTCTTTGGCACATTCCCCTATATGGTTGAAGTCCAATACCTATCCATGTTCCCAAATCCTCTACACCAAAAATAGTTCCCTTCAAAATATGTTCTGGAGAACCGTTCTCCATTTGTCTACCACCTTTGTTCTTATTCGCATTGATATCTCTTGGCTATGGAACACACATACTGTGAATGTCCCATCTTCCCACAATAATAACGCCTGATATATGGTGCATTCCTTTATGGTACTTCATCACTACGAGTTTCCCCTTGGGATCTTTGAATATTATGATTCTTCTTTTTGTCTAAATCAATCTTCAATCTTAGGACTGGTGCTTGCGGTCTGACTTCAATTGTCACAAATTTTTTTTTGATGAAGCCCTGAAACAAACTTAACGTCTGAGCTCAATTACTGCTTCTTCCCTACTGAACTACTAGAGTCCTCTTTCATCTTTTCAGTCTTCGTAATAACCTGCTTTCCCAAGAATGTGTTAGGAATCAATTGTTTTTCCGGGTCTTTGACTTTTCTCCACAGACCGACAACTTCCTCTTTAAGATCTTCGATACGCATGATGTGATCTTTCAATTTTCCGTTCAAGCCATAAATCTCCATTTTATGTTCATCAATCTTGAGCTTATGCTCATCCTCCATTTCTGTGCTCTCTGGCCTCAAAGACTTAAGGTTTTCAATTTCTTTTACAATCTTGGACTTCTCTTCTTCCTATTGTAGCATGTAGAGTTTGGCATCATATACCAACTTGTTATCTTTCTTTGTTTTTGCTCTCCAAATATCTATCTCTTCAAGAGCTTATTCTAATTCAGCTCCCATGTCAACTCTCCCTTCAATTTCTTATTCTTCTTCATCAGCGCCAGTTTCTTCCTTTTCTTAAGCACTACCGATAATAGCCACCATTACATTTTGTCCATGATCTTTACAATTTTCAAACTCCTCAACCTATTCACCCTCAAACTCATCTGAAATGTCTATTTCTTGTGAAAGAAGACTCTTCTTCTTGAAGAAATTTCTCTTGAACTTCTTCTTCCCTTTCACATATGCTGAATATTTCTTCTTGGGATTTTAAACTTCATCTTCATGATTTTCTTCTTGAAACGTTTTTCGGCATCTTGAACCAAGATGGCCAACTTTTTCACATCTAAAGCAAGCAAGTGGAAGTTTCCCTTTGAACGTTCCTTTTTTCTATTTGAAGATTTGAGGAAAGGAATGACATAACCTCATCTGTCTCTTTTTATTCCTGAGAATATTCAATGGTGAGCTTCTTCATGGACTTAAATTCAATCTCTTTGGATTTACCCTTTTCCACAGCTTTGTTATCATCATTCCTCATCTCATATGCAACCAAGATACTGTGAAAATTGTCCAGTGTCAGCTCTTTGGGATCTTTATCTTCTAGTACTGAAAATTTCTGATTGATCCGAGGTGGAAGCTTCCTCAAGATGTGCTTTACCATATTTATGTCTTCAATGAATTCACCAAGTCCTCGAATATCTTCCACAACAATATTTACCCTGTCAAAGAATGCATCAACATACTCATTCGGGTTCATCTTCAGATCTACACACTTATTCCACAACACTTTCAGCTTTTCCTCTCTATCCTTTGTATCTACTCCATATATATTCAATATCTTTTCCCACATGGCATGTGACATTTTGCATGACATCACTTTTGTATAGATGTGGTTAGAAAGGGATCCCCATAAGGAATTGATTTCTTGGGCATCAACATAAATTCTATGCTCAACTTCTGATAATGCACCACTATTAATATCAACTGTGATACCATGCATAGCTATTGAAAACAAATCCATTACAAAATATCAGAAATAGTTTTGAATTAAATTCTTCCACATCTGAAAATTACATCCATCTATGATTGGAATCCCTTTATGATTAGTGACCTCCATTGAGAGAAGAACAAATATCAACCTTTCGATCTGATACCAATTTTTAGGTCCACAAGGATGAATACCCTGAGAGGGGGGTGAATCAGGGTATGACTAATTTAAAATTAAATCCCGTTATAATCTTGTTTCTCTATTAAGAAAAACAATATTCTCTCTCTTTTCTATTGCACAATATAAACAAAAAGTAATGCAAGCACATGAAATAATAATTTTTACTTGGTTTACTACTAAGGGCTACGTTCAAGGAGCATACGTTGAAAGGTTGTCGGTCGTACCAAATTCTACTAAACTTCACTAGCTGTAGATTACAAGGTTTGGGCACAGTCACTCTGTCCCAGGCTCACTGCCTTTACAAGGTTTAGGTTTATCTAACTGCTTTCCCAAGGGTCACTCACTATTTCTATCTCTCTGGCTCACTGTCGGAGGAGAGGGTCACCTTCTTCCTCTTCCTTCAATCACTACTCTGGAAAGGATCCACTCACAGTTTATAGACCTTTAGGTATATTTATTTGAATGAATGAATGCATATTTCTCTGTATGTAGATGCTCTGTTGAAGTCCAACTTTCACCCGTAGATGAATCTCTCTTTGCACCAAAGGTATCAGGAAATCTTCCAGCTTTCACGCAGCCCTGAATAACCGCCGTGAAGCAACCTTACTTGGCACGCGAGTCTAACCCGAAGCGCAAGTATCGGCACACAGGTCACAACTGGCATGCAATTCAATTCAAACACATGCACGACACAATCTTCTACAAGTCCAATCCTATGGGACTCAACCCCTTTTATGCCAAAACCAATATTGGCGCACAACAACCAATCGTCGCACAACTTCAAGCACTAGCATGCAAGTCCACCTGCGCGACCACACAATACTTATGCGACCACCAAAATAGCACGATGGGAGCTCTGATTTTTCAATGTGTTGAACTCTGTTAAAAATGAGGAGGGGTGGTCATGTATTTATAAGAATTTGGTCAACCTACGAGGCATCGCGTAAGTCTCCCCTCGGCGTGCAAGTCCCAAAGTGCAGGTTTCTTCCCCTGCAAGACACATTTTCCATATTTTGAAGATCTTATCTTGAGAAACATTATGCATGAAAGTTTCCTCTCCTTCAAGTACATGGTGCGCAAGTCCCTTTCCCAAAAATCACTTTTCTTCATTTGTTGATTTTCAGACTCAAAAATTTGGCAAACACTAGAAAACGGCGCCACGTTGTATCTGTTTTTTTACCGCCTCCAGATCATCCATTCATTTTTCGACGTTCTTGAATAAAACATGGATCTTTGACCATAGCTCTTGTACTCTATATTCGACCATGAAATCCTCTTTGTAAACAAATTTTTATGTCATGGGTTGATTTCTCAACAATCACAACACTGATGTCCACTTTTTCAGCAAACACAATCACCTCAAAAATGCTTCAATGATACCTTGAGTTATTTTTTCCCAACAGTTATTTTTATCAAGAAGGGGTGGTTTGTTCGACAGTAGCATGAGTCGTGTCTAGAATAAAATATAAAGGAATATTGATGTTTTTGAATTTATTTTATTTATGTAATTGTATGAACCAAAGTTTAAAATGTCTATAATAAAGTGTTTTCATCTTGTGTTTGTGTTATAAATTTCAACTCATTTAAATCCTATATTGGGACTTTTTTTGTTGATATTTACTGTGTTTATGGTGTTGCTGTGTGTGGTAACAACACACTACAGTGGTGTTGCAGTGTGATGTTGCAACACACTATAGTGGTGTTGTAGTGTGTTGATGTAGCACATTGTAGTGTTTCCCTTTATTAGTTCTTTTAAAAGTACTGGTAGACGCTACATTTATTAGTTGTTTAAAAGCACTAATGAAGGCCAACTTTATCAGTGCTCATAAGAGTGTTGATAAAGTTCTATTTTATCAGTGCTCAAAAGCACTATTAAATGAATCATCTAGTGGTGCTAAATTAAAGTGATGATAAATGTTTCCATTATCAGTACTTTTAAAATCATTGATAAATGTCCCATTTATCATCTCTTTTTTAGTGCCGATAAAGGACCCCTTTACCAGTTCTTTTTCAGATCTAATAAAAGACTAGGGATTTTAAATTCGCTCACGTAGTCAGTACTTTTCTGGTGCTGATAAAGGCAATTTCTAATACTGTTAAATGCTAGTTTTTCAGTAGTGAATGTGTTGACCCATCATAGTCTTTAGTTTCCTCCAACCATCATCATTGTTTCATGTTCAAATCTTTATGTGTGAATATATACATTAATAATTTTTTATTAGAATATATATCACACTTTTTATTGTAAAGAAAATATTTCCATATCTTTAATGAAATAGTTACTAAATTTATCTCTAAATCACGAGTTCTGTGATTTTTCTCAGGAACATTCGATTATCATTAGACATAAGATTTCACTATATCGCTATAAATAATAACACATTCAAATACCTTATTTGAAGTATCACTATATATTAAATACCCTTTTCCATTTAAGGGTAATATATGAACATGTGTTTTGACTAATATTTTCATTAATTCCTCGTAATTTTATTAACATTAATATATTTAGAGGAACATGGATCCCTTATGTGTTCACTTCATGATTGGATTAGATATTCATCATAAATTCTCTAAAATCATTGATAATATCGGAAAAAAATATTAATAAATATCTTTATCTCAATCACTGAGGTTGGTATGGGCAAACTTTCAATATCTTATATCATTTATGTGTCCACCGATACACCCTCCACTGAGATTATATAACCCAAAAATGAAATATTTTTTATCCCAAATGAACACTTAGTAAATTTTTGATACCGTTTATCCTTACTTAGGGTGTTTATTACAATTCTCAAGTGGTATCCATGATCTTCCTTTCCCTTTGAATATATAATAATATAGTATATAAAAAATACCACAAATTGATCAAAGTAATCTCTAAATACTTTATTCTTTAAATCCATGAAGATAACATGTGAATTAGTTAGACAAAATGGAATCACTATATATACATAATTTTCATACCTTATATGAATGTTTTTATAGGTTATATCCTATTTCTTGACCATCAATTGATGATATCAATAATGAGGGTCAATCTTGTAAAAGTATTAAGGTTCTCATTGTTAGTCAAACTTTTCTTTAATATAGAGTAGAGTATACTTTTTCTTGACTGTGATCTTGTTCAACTCCTAGAAATCAATGCATAGTTGCATCGATCTATCTTTCATCTTATGAAAAAGAATAGGTGAACCCCATGGTAACATAGTTGGATTATTAAATCCCTTATCAAGATTATCCATGAGTTTCTTCTTCAATTTTTTATATTCAATTAGAGCCATTATATAGGTATTCTTTGAAATAGGTGTAGCACTAGGTATGCGTTTTATTGAAAACTTAACTTAATGATCTGGTTGAATAATATGAAACTATTGTTGAAAGACAACAATAAAATCCCACAAAACTAACATATCATTGATTTCATGTTCTTCCCCAATCATATGAGATAAAAAACCCTATCAAATGGAATTTAGATCAATACAATTGGTCCAATTTCCATCAGAATTTCATATTTATCATCATAGTGATAGATGATCATAGTTTGATTTAGAATATCAAAAATGACTCCCCCCTATAAATTTATGTGGGATTTATATAATTAAATAAATTTTATGCCTAATATAACATCAAACTTAACCAGAGGTGGATATCTTAGGATTTGTAGGAATCAAATTCCCACAAACATCAACTGGGAATAAACATTAAACATGAGATGTGATCATCATTCCATTAAGGGTTTTCATGGATAATTCAACATCTAATCCTTGATGTAGTATTTTTATACCCTTAGTAAATTATTCATATATAAAAGTGCAGGTAGATAAGTAATCAAATAAAACATTAGTTTTTCTAATGGGGATTTTAATTATACCTTGCACCATGTCATTTTCATAACACTCATTAAAAATATTGGTTGCATAATATTTATATTTTTATCTCATATTTATATGTTTCTAACATAAAAAATCATCATTAACCTTTATATTTGAGCAGTGGTTAGAATAATTCCCATACTTAATGTATTTGAAACAGTAGAGTGTGGGTGGTTCATTTTATAGATCTTTCTTTTAATTTGCACCATTATGTGACTTATTCCCATCACTATGGAATTATTCATCTTAATAACCATATTTTAAACACTTAAGATATCTTATAGCCCCCTTAAGAAAATTTCCACTATGTTTCCACCCACACATTGAGCATGAATGAAATATAATCACTTTCTCTCTATGGTTTTTAGGGATTCTATTAAAATCAGTCTTTATTTTATTATCAAAACCACAAGATTTATGGGTAACTCAAATCTTCATTTCCACGATGATATCACATATAATTATTTATTAATAGATATAGAATTACCTTATGTTCAATGCCCATTAGATACTTGGTTTTTATCTACTAAATAATTGATCATCCTTATTTTTTTTAGGTTGGATGATAATTATATAAGTGTACCTTACTAGACTTATTAAATATTCCTCATAGGTCATAATGGATTCATCATCATTCTAATTTATATAAAGAAATTATTTACCCATTTTTTTTAAATAATATGAGAACATTAATTATTGAAAAATAATATCTTAAACTCATCCCACTCTATTGAGTCAGTTTCATCTTGTTTCCACGTATTCTTAATAATATTCCACCACTGATCCACTTCACCATCCAAAAAATAGATAGATAAAATGACTTTTTCATTCTTCAAACACTATAAATAGAAAATATATTTTAAGTAGTAATTATCCATTACATGAAAATTAAAATATCAGTAGAAACACTAATATAAGGGTAATTACATATAAAAGACTCAATAAATCATTGTTCGCTCCTTTTCTCATTTAAAATTTCATTATGATTGATTTCCTGAGAATGTTTTGTGGGCATAGAAACATGATTTTATATTCTATCACCCGTAAAATTAATTTCATGTGAGGTTAATCATTTTATTTTCAATTTTATTATGCAATAATATAAATCCTTTTAGTTCCATCCATTGAATAAAATAAAAAAGTATACTATAAGAAACAGTAATCATAAAGGGGGACCACATATTCATGAAAAATCACTTATAATATGTCAAAATCATGACACATAATTTTCAATATATGGCACCATAGGATCAAACTAGGCCATTCATTGTCATTATTAAAATCATTCATGGTGGTTTGTGAAGACTTTTTGTATTTACAAGGAATATTCCCATAGAGTGTAAAACCAGGTGTGTAGAAAGGCCTATTTTAATGCACTAGGCGACGATCAAGTCTATCTCAATACACCCGTTTTGGATTTATTACCACTAGGTACAATTGTGATAGACCCACATTCACATAAATTAAATAGATAAAGATTTAATTTATCATAAAACACTTGATCTATCCTTCACCAAAATTCTAGTATATTTTCATATACATTGAATTTTCTTAGGCTTATCCTCAGACATATCATTGTTAATATTCTTAAACATATCCTTAAACATATCCTCAAACATATCCTTAGTGATCTCATTAAATTTTTCTAATTCTAGTTACTAAAGTTTATATTTAATTTTTTAGTGACACGAAGCTTGATGTACATGGAAATTACATTACTTTTGTGGAACACTTAGTACATAACAAGAACAGACACACAAGAACCGTAATAGTTTAGTGTCTTTGGAAACTCGGAATATAATCTTCAAATCATGGTGAAAGATATTCAACATCTCCCATAAAGATCTTCCCTTTTTTTCATACCTAAAACTTTTCTTTATATCCTGGAGAAATGAAAACATAAAAGGGGTGAGCTCAAATTCCCAATAAGGGTAAACATAGAGAACATAAAACAATCCACAAACATTTGAATGCAAAAACTTGAACATAAAATCTAAACATCAAAATCTTGAGCAAAGACATGAATATTCGAAGTATGTAAGGCATATATAATAAGGGAACATCAATAATGATAAAATACAATGGGAATTAAACATGTAATTGTGGCAACCATTAAGCACATGAGATGATTTCCTTAGTAGCCAAGGCATTGCTGCCAAGACCATCTTAGTGGACAAAGTCCCTTTCTCAATCGACTTCACTCCTCGTTTCAGTCCTGTAACACTGAACCAGATTAACTTACCGTTCCAGCCATGTCTATCTCATGAGATATAAATCTTTACCCAATTCATTGGAGGGAGATATAGTTCCCACCCATCTCATAATGAAATCATTCTTACTTGTGCCACAAAATAAACTTGAAACATTCATCATAACCCAATGAATAAAATGGGTTTCATAAAAATCATCCCATCATCACATAATCCATATAAAAAATGGATATATCATCATAAGAAAAGTGAAACCATGTAAATAATAGATACATTATACATGAATCATACACATATGAAATAGTTTCATCTTATATGGAAAATGCTTTTGATAAAACACTTGAAATGAATTCTTGAGGAAAATATCCTTTCTTCTTCAAAATCATTTTCTTTTCAAAAAATCCCATTCAATTTTAGAGGAAAAGGATTTTTTTTGAAAATAATAATAAAATATTATAGAGTAGGCCTCATGAAAACGAGGCATTATGAAACCGTAAAAATCTGTTCACGCCGTATAAGTTAAAAAAACTTTCTCCTCGTACTTTTTCCGGAAATGTCAAAAAGTACATCGTAAAAAAAAGATTCCGTTCGTACCTTGTGGTAAAATTTAAAAAGGGGTAAAAATGACTTTAAACATACAAGGATGAATATTAAACATTTTATGAAAACATTTTTTTAAAACATGGACATGGATGATAAACATAACCCCTGTAAATACTTACGAATAATCAATCTCGGATGAGAAACGAGATTGAAATAATTATCCCTTACCTTACGTCCGATATGCTTCGTATGTATCCTAAACTCCTGTATAATGATTTAAATAATGTCATTGACTTATTAAAGAATCATATTCATTGTTATGATATCATAGATGGTTCACTTTTGACTTTATATTACCCATTATTTTGTAAATTAATGTTAAAGTAGCGTTTTGGGTAAAATTGTTTCATTTTTCATTCGTGTTTTAACTTGTAATTAGTCATATGATTATTTAGATCATGGTTACTTACATCCAGAATGTAAAATATGATTTATATATAATATATATTCATAATATACATATATATAATAGATCGATAAATGGAAAGAAATACACCGTTTATGGAGACGGTATGTCGTACGTAAGCATTAACACTGTTTTCATTTCCTTATTGAATTGAATGGAATTAAGTAGATGACACACATATATATACACATAAATCCAGTATAATTATTATTTCATATATTTCATGATAACTTGTTATACATACTTTATAATCATTTATGAATGGCTAATCATTGAGAATGAATCTCATCGCATCGTGGAGACGGTAGTCCGTACGTACGCACGAGCGATGATATCATTCCCAGGATCGTGGAATTGTATTGAAGTGTATGTATAATATTTCAGAATCAATATCAATTTAAAATAATCATATGTAGTCATTATTTACACCATTATACCCATCCATGTAAGGTGGTGGTGGAAAATAGATTACACCACGGCATGGAGACGGTATTCCGTACGTACGCACGCGCGGTGATTTCGTTTTCCGTAGGATGGATAGATGGTGAAATAGGGGTGTTTTATACTTATAATAACATATAATTATATGAATGATACTGATGTTATTACTTCATAATGATACAACTAAATAATAAGAAGTAGAAGAAGAAATAAAGTTGAAATAATCGGTAACGGACATTACCTCTTCTTTGAAGCCCCTCTTTGAGACCTCCTCTTAGGGCACTAAAATTGGTCATTGAAGAAGACCAGGACCTCTAGGATGTTTATAGGGAAATGGAGACGATAATTTTTCAGGTTTTCGCCAAGCTTTAAGGCTCAAAGTGGTGTGAGGAGGAGAGGGAGGAGGTGCCCTTTTATAAGGGAGGAGAGAGGCACCTTTGGAATAACTAAAAATATTATTTTATTATAAAGTCATATTCGGTTTTTGATAGCTCTAAATTGAGTTATTTATAATCTAAGGTGGGGATGGGTCTAAATCCTCTCATCCAATAGAATTTAGACAAGTTTAGGTATCTATTTTATCCTTATCATTTATATTTAAATTTATGTTAGATAATTTAACTTTTACCGTGACTTCTTGTTTTCTTACACTATAAGGTTAATAAACATATTATAACAAGCCAAACGAACCCAAAGTTGTTTATTATTAATATATATAACCTTATCTAAGTCATTTGGCCAAAAAATAGATTTTTAAGAATAAAATAACAAATAATAATATTATATTTGTTTTAAAAACTATTTTATGTTTATTTTGACACTATTTTGTAATTGATTTTTTAAAAAATTATAACAGAATGATTAGTTCTAAAAAAGTTAACTTAATCAATACTAACATGTTATATTAACCTATAAAATTAGTGTAATTCATAAAAAGTCTCAAATTACATTTATTTGGGTATTTATAACATCAATTATGTCAATATTTTAATAATAAGATAATTACTGCATCATCATTGTGTCATAAATAAATTAAATTATTTAATGTCTAAAAATTATAAATAAAATTCTTTTATGTATAAAATCGTTTTATCTTTATAATGAATATTTATAGTCCAATTTATCTTATGTATAACCCTATATTAAAAATGATTTAGTTTTTAAACTTTGTTTTAAACTATTTTAACCCTTCTTTAAATAAATTAATATTAAATATCCTAATCTAATTCAAGTGGGCCTAAATGGTCATATTTTATTTCTATGGTTTTTTTGGTCGAATTACACCTATCCAATAAAATTAGGACATGTGTTATGGTAATAATAATATCATTTTTACCCTTGATTACCCTATTTGTTTTAACCGTGGTAAATAAAAGTAAAATGTTACTATTCACCAAAAATTATTTTCATCTCATTGAACCAAATTTTACTTACTAACATCAACCGTGTCTCTCCGAATTTTGAAATTCCATTCATAAAAGTGGTAAAATTATGTTTTATGTGAATTTGGAAATTCGCCTATGAGGTGGGTAAAAGACGGTGAAAAGTTCAATAAAATTTTTATAAATATAAAATTATTATAAAATGACTCCAATGACTTAAATTGAACATATATAGTTATTATGTATCAATTTTGAGAAAAAATAAATTTAAATAAAATAAAAAATTGTTTAAATAAAAAGTCGGTTTTGAATAGTAACTTAGTGTTTTCACTATTCATCAAAAATTGAATATTTTCAAGAAAAATTCCAAAAATTCACCCTAGTCTAATTTCGTTATTCTGAATCCAAAAATGAAGTCCATTTTGATAGATTAAATTTATAGAATTTCAAAAAGTGGGTATTACTATTCATAATGGATAGATTTAATAATATTTTAATAGCATATCGTTGTTTAGCGAAACTCGGTATTGCGTACAACACACGCTATCGTGGAAGGTTGAAATTGCGTGAAATACAAGAAAAGTTAGGGATGCGTTTTTTGCAAGCTCATTTTGGTGTATCATACAACACATGATATTAATGAAATTAAAAAAGAATATTTTTCATAAAATCTCGGGGTGTTACATTCTACCCTCCTTAAAAGAATTTCACCCTCAAAAATCGTTGGGGTTATAAATCGTTTACTATTCATAGAAACCCACATCGTAAAAAAGAATACTAAAACTTAATTTTAAAAACTAAAGTATGAAATGTAACGATTACCCAAAGTAACTCATCACTGGGTTTCCATAGAGGAGAATATTGTTGAAAATATGGATATGGAAGAAAAATCTAACCATCATGTTCTGATGGAGAGTGGTAGAGAACATGGCTATGAAAAATCCAAAAATCACAAAGACATAGATTTGTGATGATCTAGGGTACCATCTGATTCATCGGATATAAGGGCACTAGGACAACATTTTTGGTTTTCAAGATCATTTCCCAAAAGTTGAAAATTTTGAATTAGAAGAAATACTGGATTGATTTTGGTACAATCTCACTGTTGTTCATGCTTTGAACAATTTCCACTTCATCTCTTAAAGAAATGAAGTTGAATTTTTTATTCGTGAAGTGTTAACAGATCATGTGATAGAATGATGGGACATTACATCTGTTTCAAACAAAAGGTTAGAAAAAGTTGTCAAATATACATAAGTCCATCTATGGTGAGGTTAATCATATACGATTCCAAAAATGAACTTATACTTTATATATCAAACCTCTTAATAAAATAAAACTTGTTTCTAGGGACTTCCTGTAGGCTAGTGGTAAGCGATAAAGGCCAGTTGCACTTCTGTTGGGGGTTCGATTCCCACAGCCTTGTCCGACGCGATGGGTTGTCGCCCGTCCTGCAAGTTGTCCTTTTTTTCTAAATTATTATAACATTCCATCAATAATATCTAAAAAGTTCTAGACCTAAACAATACTATCTTATGTCCAACATAATCCATTCCAATCTTTAGGCTTATCCAAAATACTATTGTCCAATCTCATATTATAGTGAAAACGATTACCAAAGTGTATATATAACAAACATTTTAATACCATCGTTGATCCCCATATATCATAAGATATGTCTTGTTGATCAAATTTCAAACATTCGGAGGCCTTAATCATGTATTCTCTTGAGAAATGAATACCCATTGAACTATAGTGAAAACATGAGTGTTGTCAAAAGTTAACTCTTTCCACATACCCAAATCCAAACATTCTGTATACTCAAACCATGATATCACTTAGTCCTTATAACAATCATGAGCTCATGAATACAATCAAACATCTCATTATCTTCTTATCCCTTCATTATGAGCATATCATCTACATTCCAAAAATATCTAAATAACCTTCCATGGTTACCGGAACCATTCAACATATACTTTCAAATAATTTAGAAAAAACAATAGTGTAACAATCCATAAATGATTCTTTATTCCATAGTACCATACATTATTCTTTATAAACATAAAATCATTCCACTAACTTCTTAAACCACTAACTGAGCTTCATCATTTCTTTCATCTCATATTTCATTTGTAGTCTCTTCATCATCATCCACATAAATACTACTCATATGACCATGCTGATTCTCTTCATGAGATTTTCCCTTAGGGCATTGGTTTGCATAATGCCCATACATTCCACATTTAAAACATCTAATCATTTTTGATGTCATAGCGATACCATTATCCTTGTCCATGGTGTTAACTAAACCTTTTCCTTTGCACTTACTGGCTTTGTGTCCTTCTTTTCCACACCCAAAGCGTCTTCCAGTTCCTTTGAAACAATCTCTTTGATGCCTCTTCCCACATGATTTACATGAGGGAAATTGAACATTCTTTCCTCTATGGTCATCATGAAACTCCATATTTCTCTTATTATCTGAGTCGGGAAACTTACCAAAGTTGAGATTATTGATCATATTATGAGATTGCAGATTAGGAATAATAATGATGTTTGGACTTCCAAATCCCGTTTCATTTGGTTTCTCATGAAGAATATCATTCCATTGTCCGTCATATCCTCCATTATCTTGAATCTTTCTGTTTCAAGCCATTTTCTATAACCCAAAAAGAATAGTGTGAGAGGCAAGAATCATGCTAGGGAAAACAACATAGTAAAGTGGGAGTACCCACAATATCCAACATCTTAGGTAAAATTCTATGATCGTTAGCGTAGTTCTAGGACCATATCCTATACGTATACTTATCCTTACGAACATCCCTAGACATACCTTAGAAATATCTTTAGGGATCTCACTAACGTTTTCAGATACTAGTTTCCAAAGGTTGACTAAACCTTTCCTCTGATACCAACTGTAGAGACCCGAAGCTTGACGTACAGGGAAATTAAATTACTTTTGCGGAACACTTAGTACATAACAAGAACAGACACACAAGGACCGTAATAGTTTAGTGTCTTTGGAAACTCGGAATATAATCTTATAATCGTGGTGAAAGATCTTCAACATCTCCCATAAAAATCATCCATTTTTTTATTACCTAAAACCTTTCTTTATATCCTGGGGAAAAGAAAACATAAAAGGGGTGATCTCAAATGCCCAGTAAGGGTAAAAATAGAGAACATAAAACAATCCATAAACATTTGAATGCAAAAACTTGAACATAAAATCTAAACATCAAAATCTTGAGCAAAGACATGAATCTTGGATGTATGTAAGGCATATATCATAAGGGAACATCAATCATGATAAAATAGTAGGGGAATAAAACATGTAATTGTGGCTACCATTTAGCACATTATATGATTTCCATAGTAGCCATGGCATTTCTTACAAGACCATCTTAGTTGACAAAGTCCCTTTCTGAATCGAGTTCACTCCTCCTTTCAGTCCTGTAACACTGAACCAGATTAACTTACAATTCCAGCCATGTCTATCTCATCAAATATAATTCTTTACCCAATTAATTGGAGTGAGATATAGGTCCCACCCATTTCATAATGAAATCATTCTTACTTGTGCCAAAAAATAAACTTGAAACATTCATCATAACCCAAAGAATAAAATGGGTTTCATAAACATCACCCCATCGTCACATAATACATATAAAACAAATGGATATATCAACATTAGAAAAGTGAAACAATGTAAATAATAGAGACATTATACTTGAAACATACACATATGAAATAGTTTCTTCTTATATGGAAAATTGTTTTGATAAAACACGTGAAATGAATTCTTGTGGAAAATATCCTTTCTTCTTCAAAATCATTTTATTTTCACAAAATGCCATTCAATTTTAAAAGAAAAGGATTTTTTTGAAAATAATTATAAAATCGTTTAGAGTAAGCTTCATGAAAATGAGGCATTATGAAACCATAAAAATCTGTTCACACCGTATAAGTTAAAAAACATTCTCCTCGTACTTTTGTCGGAAATGTCAAAAAGTACATCATAAAAGAAAGATCCCTTCCGTATCTTATGGTAAAAGTCAAAAAGGGGTAAAAATGACTTTAATCATACAAGGATTAATATTAAACATTTTAGGAAAACATTTTGAGAAAACATGGACATGGATGATAAACATAACCCCAGTAAATACTTAATCAATCTCGGAAGAGAAACGAGATAGAAATAATTATCCCTTACCTTACGTCTGATATGCTTCGTATGTATCCGAACCTCCTGTATAATGATTTAAATAATGTGATTGACTTATTACAGAATCATATTCATTGTTATGATATCATATATGGTTCACTTATGACTTTATATTACCCATTCTTTTGTAAATTAATGTTAAAGTAGCGTTTTGGGTAAAATCGTTTCATTTTTCGTTCGTGTTTTAACTTGTAATTATTCATATGATTATTTAGATAATGTTTACTTACATCCAGAATGTAAAACATGATTTATATATAATATATATTCTGAATATACATATATATAATAGATCGATAAATGGAAAGAAATACACCGTTCATGGAGACGGTAGGCCGTACGTACCCATGAACGATGTTTTCGTTTCCTTATTGAATTGAATGGAATTAAGTTGATGACACAAATATATATATACATAAATCTAGTATATTTATTATGTCATATATTTCATGATTACTTATTATATATACTTTATAATCATTCATGAATGGTTTATCATTGAGAATGAATCTCATCGCATCGTGGAGACGGTAGTCCGTACGTACGCACAAGCGATTATATCATTCCCATGATCGTGGAATTGTATTGAAGTGTATGTATAATAGTTAATAATCAATATCAATTTACAATAATCATATATAGTCATTATTTACACAATTATACCTATCCGAGTAATGTGGTGGTGGAAAATAGATTACACCACGGCGTGGAGATGGTATTCCGTACGTACGCACGCACGGTGATTTCATTTTACGTAGGACGGATAGATGGTGAAATAGGGTTGTTTCATACTTATAATAAAATATCATTATATGATTGATACTAATGTTATTAATTCATAATTAAACAACTAAAGAAGAATAAGTAGAAGAAGAAATAAAGTTGAAAGAATCGGTAACGGACATTACCTCTTCTTTGAAGCGCCTCTTTGAGACCTCCTCTTAGGGCACTAAAATTGGTCTTTGAAGAAGACCAGGTCCTATAAGATGTTTCTAGGGAAGTGGATAAGAGAATTTGGATTGGTTTGTCCGATCATTAAGGCTCAAAGTGGTGTGAGGAGGAGAGGGAGGAGGTGCCCTTTTATAAGGGAGGAGAGGGGCACCTTTGGAATAATTAAAAATATTATTTTATTATAAATTCATATTCAGTTTTCAATAGCTGAAAATTAATTTATTTAGAATCTATGGTGGGGGTGTGTCGAAATCCTCTAATCCAATATAATTTAGACAAGTTTAGGTATCTATTTTAACCATATCATTTAGATTTTACTTTAAGTTAGATAATTTAACTTTTACCGTGTCTTCTTGTTTTCTTACACTATTGGGTTAATAAACATACTATAACAAGACAAAATAAACCCATGTTGTTTATTATTAATATATATAACCTTATCTATATCATTTGGCCTAAAATTATATTTTTAGGAATAAAATAACAATTAATAATATAATATTTTTTTAAAAAACTATTTTATGTCAATTTTGATACTATTTGGTAATTGATTTTTGTTAAAATCATAACAGAATGATTAGTTCAAAAAAAGTTAACTAAATCAATACTAACATGTCATATTAACATAGAAAATTAGTGTAATTCATAAAAATTCTCCAATTACATTTATTTGGGTATTTATAACATCAATTATGTCAATATTTCATTAATAAGATAATTACTGCATGATCATTGCGTCATAAATAAATTAAATTATTTAATGTCTAAAAATTATAAATAAAATACCATTATGTAGGAAATATTTTTAAATTTCTAATTAATATTTATAGTCGTATTTATCTTATGTATAACCATATATTAAAAATTATTAAGTTATTAAACATTGATTTTTACTATTTTAACCCTTCTTTAAATAAATTAATATTAAATGTCATAATCAAATCCAAGTGGGCCTAAATGGTCATATGTTATTCCTATGGTTGTTTTTTGTCGAATTACACCTATCCAATAGAATTAGGACATGTGTTAGGGTAATAATAATATCATTTTTACCCGTAATTACCCTATTTACTTTTAACTGTGGTAAATAAAAGTAAAAAGTTACTATTCACCAAAAAATTATTTTCATCTCATTGAACCGCAATTTAATTACTGAAATCAACCGTGTCTCACAAATTTTTGAAATTCCATTCACAAAAGCAGTAAAATTAAGTTTAATTTGAATTTGCAAATTCTCCTAGGAGGTGGGTAAAAAATAGTGAAAAGTTCAATAAAATTTTATAAATCTAAAATTATTATAAAATGACTCCAATGACTTAAATTGAACTTATATATATATTATGTATCAATTTTGGCCTAAAATAAATTTAAATAAAATAAATAATTATTTAAATAAAAAATCGGTTTTTGAATAGTAACCATGTGTTTTCACTATTCAACAAAAATTGAATGTTTTCAGTAAAATACCAAAATTCACCCTAGGCGAATTTCGATATTCTGAATCCGAAAATAAAGTCCATTTTGAAAGATAAAATTTATGAAATTTCAAAAAGTGGGTATTACTATTCATAATGGCTAGTTTTAATAATATTTTAATAGCATATCGTGGTTTAGCGAAACTCGGTATTGCATACAACACACGCTGTCGTGGAAGGTCGCGATTGCGTGTAATGCAAGCCATGTCCGGGATGCATGTTGTACAAGCCCCTTTTGGTGTATCATACAACAAAAGATATTAATGAAATTAAAAAAGAATATTTTTCATAAAATCTCGGGGTGTTACAACTTTCCACTAATACCAAATGTAAAGATCCAAAGTTCTCATTCATATATATTACATCTTAATAAACAAAAATTTATTTCATCATACAAAAAAATTCATGTGGACTGTATAGGTTTAGTTTCTTTTTAGAATAGACAAACAATATTCTCATTTCATAAAATATATTTAACATCTCCCATAAAAATTACCCACATAGTAATATTCTTATAAATACACTACTTAAGACCTATGTTTATGGAAGTTAAAACCATTTCCACACTTGAAATTGTGAACATTAAATCATCTTCACACATAACATAATTAGTATTTTCAATCGAAGTGATAAATAAAGTAATTTTTTCTTAAAAAAAGTCAATTGATCAACTAAGTACATAAAAAAGTAAAATGAGAGGAAAAAATATAATTCCTAAAAATAAATATAGTATCATAAAATTCATTATTTTTTTGAGAGATAGATCATAATATTTCATTATCAGAACTTAATCATAAGAAACACTGATAAACAATGAGGTTGTAACACAATACCCTTAAAATATTGGTATCTTTCAAATCATAATACACGTGAATGTAAGAAACTTATATAGATATTTACATCCTATAATTTAATTAAAATAATCAAAAAATTAATTCATGGCTAGTATATACATCACCTAAAATAAAAAAGTTGTGTATAAGGCTTCTGTCCCACAAAACTAAATGTGAGATTAAAATATCTTTCCTCAAGAATAATATTTATTAGTAAACATTAAAAACTCATATATAATAAATAATTATTTATTATAAATATATTATTGAACCATTCTAATTTATATCATAAAATATATGATTTACTTATGACTATTTATCACCATTTTATTAACAATTCCATGTTAAAATCAAGTTTCGGGTAATAGCTGCTATATTTTTCATGAATGTTTTAGTTTGGTATTTTCAGACCATTTACGTTAATAATTTTTCTATAATATAGGATATTTTAACCATGATAAAAATATGATATATATTCATTAAATATTTACTTATATTAAATCATAAAATTTATAGATAGAAAATAAATCACACCGTTCATGGCGATGGTAGGTCGTACATACACATAAATGTTGTTTCCTTTTTCTCAGTGGATGGAGGGATAGAAGGGTAAATAATATATCACCTTAAAAGAACAATTATTATATAATATATATATATATTAATAAAATATATCCTAATTAACATCCATTTTAAAATAAAATGAAAACTGTATCACATCACATCGTGGAGGCAGTGGTCCACACGTACGCGCGAGCGGCATTATCATTTTTCAACGGGTTGTAAGGTAAGAAGGTGGATGTGGTATTATATTTCAAAAAGTATAAATATTTTATAAAGATCATATATTTATATATTAAATCCATAATTATATCCATCCATTATAGTTGGTGATGGAAAATAATATACATCGGTTCACGAGACGGTAATCCGCCACACACACGATCAATAGTTTCGTTTCACATTTGATGGAAGAGGAGATGGATGTAGGTTATGAAATTAATATAATAAAATCTCAATGTATGTTAAATAATTATTTTATTATATTATCATGCATGAATAATATTTTTTGGATTTGGAAGAATAAATAATATAAAAAATGCTCGGTTAAGAGTAATAACTCTTTTTTAGAAAACCCTCTTAGGTTATCCCCAAAGGCATTATTAATATGGTTTAGTAATAAATAAAAGGAAAATATTATTTTTTAGGAAATTAATTAATATTTTATTGTATTTTTAGAAAAAAAATGGGTTTTGAAGTGTGAATAGGAGAGAAGATAGTGTACCCTTTTATAAGTGGGGGAGATGACACACTAGGATGTTTTGAAAAGAAAAATGTGTTCCCACATTTCAAACATGCCACATGGATAAAAAATGGATCATTATATTGACATAGATGATATAAGGATTCATTATATCTATGAAATAATATTTGGATAAGTTTTTGGGTCATTTCACCCCATATCGTTTTATTTTAACCCACAGTAAACATGTTTTAACATTAACTATTGTAACTAATTTTTACTCATTGTACTATTCATTTTGACCCAAAATTATGTGTATATTATTATATAATTTCAATAATTATTATTCAAAATATGGAATCAATTTTCTGAAATCTATTTAAAAAAGTTTAAAATTTTAATTTAAAACTAAACTCACACACAATGATAAAAGATATTTCCAATGATAAAAGTTCCACAAGTATAGAATGATTTAATATAAAAATTCAACATGAATTCTATTTTAATAACATAAAGTTTTTTAATTGTAAAAAAATTGAACTAATTTATCTTTAAAAAAATTTAAATGATATTTCCATTTGAGAATAATTTAAATGAAAAGGAAGTTTTAAAAAATATTGTTATTTTTCACTATTCACTGAAAAATTTATCTTTGAAAAAATTATCAAAAAATATCCCAAAGAAAGTTATGATATGTTAAATAAAAAAATGAAGTTAATTTTATAAAATAAAATTTCTAAAAGTTTGAAAATTTTGTTTTTTATTTGTTCAAAAATAAATAAAAACCATTTCTTTGAGAAAAATGTATTTTTGATGCATATAAAAACATTACTAAAAATTAAGTACTAATTTATAAAAATATTTAATTATATAAATAATTTATAATGAAATTATAAAATAAAATATTCATATTTATACCACAAAATTTAACATTTATGTTATAATGGTCATGTTTAAATAATAATATTAATAGTATATCATGATTTGTTAAAACTAAATGTTGCATGTAACAAAAGCTATAAAATAAATTAAAGTCATTTGAAAAATAATTATAATAATTGGAGGTGATAAATAGGATCATGATTTGTTATATGTCTCTCATCTTTATAATTATTATCATTTTCCATGGAATGTGATTAATTTGAGTGGTGTTGATGTTGAGGAAAATATTACTATTATGGAGTATTTGGTGGAGATTCAGAATCAGAGAGAGAAATTTACTCATGGGTGAATTATTAAATCAGTGTGAGTTCTTTGGAGGAATAATGGAGTAGCGGAGATCACTTGGGGTAAGAAATCATATATGCGTGGGAAATATCCTAAATTATTTTGAGTAATACTTTGATGTAATTATTGTGGGGGGATAATATAATTTCAAAGGGAGAATAACTATTTTAAAATTAATTTTTTTTATTATAAATAAATATTTTCAAGTATCTAAAGATTAAAATGGAATTCATAATATGGAGGTTTAAAAATTTAATATTTGAATGTTTTCAAATTTTTAAAATTTATTAGAGAAAAAGGGTAAATGATAAGTTTATTGTTTATGGATAATAATTTTGAGAACTTTTTGGATTCGAGTTATAACATTTAGCCAAGGGTTGTAAATTTTTATGTTTATAAGGTGGTTGTTTTTCCCCATAAATTTCAAATTATTGTGAGATTTAATTATTTTTTATTTTTTTAAGTAATTCATTTTTTAGGAATTTTTTATGAATGAAATAATATGGAATATTATATATTTTATACGGTGTCAATGATTTGAAAACATAAGATGATGTATCATAAAATATTATATGAGGGTGTTTTGATAAGTTAGTGAAATTCAGGATGGAATCTTGATTGGTAGGATTTAATGAGAAAGTCAACATAAGCCTTTATGAGTGGTTACAAATGGAAATTATGGGAGTGTGAGTTAGGGAAATTGAATGTTGTGGAAAATAATTTTCTATAGGTTATATTTTATAGATATTTCCTACAATATATGTTCTCTTGAGGGATATATCCATAGTGATGATGACATAGTGGATCAAGATATAGGAGAATGAAGAAAATGTTTTGATGAATGATCAGTAATGATCATCAGAGGACTAGGTCTCTTGTTAAATATGGAATCAAAGGAGACTCAAAGATTTCATCATTTAAATTAATATACATGAATATTATAGGTTTTTTTATTTTTCGTGATGAGTATATAATTCATAATAATAATGGAAAATTAATATGTGATAAATGAAAATAGTAAAAGATATATGAAAATGAATTTTTTTGAATAAATATTCTAAATGAATATTTTATATAAATATTAATTTTTATATGATAGATTAGTTATGGAAATTTATAAACAAGTGAATTTTTATACAGATTTTTATAGTAGAATGATGTTATAATAATAAAATTTGGATTTATAGTGACAAAAGTATATATAAAATGGAAAAATTGATGAATATATGATTAGTGTAAAAATATTAATATTTGTTTAATATTATTTATAAATCATATGTGAATTATTTTATATGTTGAATAGAGAAGATAATGATCTTTATATCCATTCATATATAATTATGTAATATTTATTAATGTTCCAAAAATTTATTATGAGTATAGAAAATGAAAAAATTATAGAAAATATTTGAAAAATTGGAGTGGTGGAATTTATGAACTTTTTTATAGGTTATTCCAATTCACCATGGGTGGGATTGAAACATACTATAAAATAAATTTAAGAAATAGTGAGGGATTGGGAATGAAGTGGTACTGAGTTACATGTTTCCATGCCATATATGTATGGGGTCATGCCACATTCTATATTTGTAGTACCTTTTAGGAAGTGAGTTGTGTGGGATGGTTTCAATTCTATAGAGTAACGCCACATTGTCAGGGGTTTATTCCATTTATTGTTAGGGACATATAGCCCAATGTTTTTTAGATTTGTTGATTATCGGATGGTATGATATTTATTGTGACACTAAAATATAGAAATGAGTGATGTACCATAGTTAATAGGGGTTCTTCTTTATGTGTATGTTGTGTGATGATACAATAGAAAATGTTTATACCAAGAATATGAGGAATGATAGTGTTGTGGTTAATTACCCATTCAGATAAAAATTTTGGTGGGTTAGGGTTTAATAATGGAAAATTAATGTGATATAATTTTGTTTCCAAAGACCTTTATATGTCTCATAGAATTGGTGGTAGAATAATTGGATGTTCGGGGGGGGGGGGGGGGTCTGAATCCACTTTTAATAAATAATTGGAATGTGGTAGTGGTAATGATAATTGTATTATGATGTTAGTGGTAGTAGATTGGATGATATGGCATGTTATAGTGGATATGTGATTTTTGGTGGTAGTGATGATATAGGTTGAGGATAGGAGAGTCCAAAAGGGTGGACACCAATAATATAGTGAGAATACTTATGGGTCAATAGCTACTGAACTATTGTGATTTTTTGGTGATGTGTGGAGGTATAAAGATTCCTTACAAGGAGAAATAAAAAATAATGATATCCCTTGTGGGTCGATATCAGAAAAACCATTGATATTTAAATGAGATGTATTGATATAATTATGGTGATGATGCAATGTTTGGTTGGGAGATTCCCTAAGGATGGATTCCTAGAAAACATCACAAATACATATAAGTGGATAGCTTTAAAACCACTGAGATATAGTGGAGTTGTGTTTATTTAGTGATTATGATATATGTTGTTGTGGCGATAGTGTATAATAGTAGGCACTTAGAAAACAATCTGATTCATAGTGGATGGAACTGCATATTTCAACCAAACATGGTTAGAAATTAAATCATAGGAATATTAATAAGACGAATAATGAAAACTCACATCCAGTTGATTCTATACAAGGAACTTAAAAATCCTCTAATGAATTTGGTATATTAACAAGTTCTAATACTTCTTCAAAATACATGTTAAGGTTCATAATATCATTCATTGATATCCCAAATCCCAGGTTAGTCTCTCCCGTGGGAGCACTCGACATGGTTGCTTCACAACCTTCCTCTAGTAACCTTTGACCCCAAATAGCTTCCTCCAAAATAGTTGTGAGGTTATCATCAGTTGTCAACGGATGTTCTGGTGGATGTGGTGAACCTAAAGTATCACAAAATAAAAGTCGGATGTTGTTATATTTGATGTATTATAAATCACTGTTGATTTACCAGAGGCATCATCTCTTCTGATAGTAGGTAAATGACTAGTGTTGGGAACATACATTGGTTATTTTATCCTCAACGCCTCTTTATGAACCACTTTGTTAGCACGAATTTGGACCGGTTCAGTAGCACCCTCCAAAGTTTCTTAAAGCTTCTCAGTATTTTCTTTTAAGGAAGAAACAGAAGAAGCTTGTGCAATTCCAAGAAGTTTAAACATTTTTTCATGAATGAAGCTGAAATTACTAATTATCAGAAAGGATTACCACTACTGATAAAGAATTTAACCACAAATATATTTCTTTGATGATTTTTTTCTTCACCTTATTAGGAGTAACTGCATCATCATCTCCAAAAATAGGTATTGGTGATAAAAATACCCTTTTTATCACATCCTTCATTGCATGTTGTCCTGGAAATATTTCTCCCGATTCACGGGGAGATCCAGTAGCTCTAAGAGGAGTTCCACTAGGGCTATATCGTAGTGGTGGAACTTCAGTTGATTTTTCATCAACTAGGTACAAGTTAAAATGATATTTTCCTTTAGTAACAAAACTTTGACTAATTTCAAATTGAAAATCAGAAAACAATGTGAGAAAAAGAAAACTTACATCTTCAGGATCCAAAAAAACACACCATTCTTCATCTAATGAAGGACCATTCCCTTCATTGGTACCAAAATATATCATTTTCTTAACCCGATTCATGGTGTGAATTGATTCATCAGTTTCATATATAAGAAGTTATAGCTCTTTGATGTAAGTTCTCAATTCATTGGGATTTTCCTTAAATAGATTATCAGAATAGGCTCGTAGATACCCAACTCTTGGAATATGAAGCCCTTTACACGGATCCATCCATGTAGTTTCAGCAGCACAATATAATATTTTCCATTTTTGAATAGCCTATTGTCATAAATATTCAGAGTACACGCCATAGGGTTGTGAAGAGGATCATGTAGCCTAGGATTTAAGTTTCTTTCCAACTGCTATAGTCATATATGGGGGATGAGAAAATGGGTATCGTCGCTCTTCATAATGATGGCGACTAGATCGCCTCGGTACAACCTCAGTAGGGATTGATGAGGTGGCTCTCTTAACGATGGTAGGTGGATTATATCTAGCACGAGGCCTCTTCAGTGAATTTGAATCCTCATAACCTCCACCCTGAGACTCTAATGAGTCGGTCCTTGATGAAGAAGAATTACCTTCCAAACGAAGGGGTTCCCTCCTACTACTTTTCTTTAGCCTCACTAAATGTACCACATGGTTTAATAACTCTTCAAGGTAAGATGTGACCCATTTTTAATCATACCAGATAGTCAATATGTTTACTGCATCAGTGATAGGTAAATTAAATATTTCTCTAGTCTTCTACACAAATTTCAGCAACCATAGTTATCAGGAAACCATCAGATACTGCTCTAATCTGACATGAACAAAGGGAATACAATATTTTTTTGCAGAAATTTGAATTGACCTGAAATTATATAAGAAGTATAGGCCTCACATATGATTTCTACATCAATCATGGTGGCCAATACACCATCCCTACAAGCTAACATGTTTGCCCTTAGCTCTAAACTGAACATTCCTATCACACCGGTTTTTTTTTGCGTCTTTTTATTTTATTTATTTCTCTTAGCGTTGGGTGTTTTTGCCTAAGTTTGGGTGAGTCAAGGTTTAAATTTTTAATGTTTGGATGAGTTTATGGTTTGGGATAGTGTGCAAACACTATGCGTTTAAGACGCACAACCCGCTTGGGTATGTACAGACGCGTTGTCCGCTTGGGTACCGTACGGTGCGCAAATACCGAACGTTCATCCAGTTTTAACGTTATGTGTGTAGATATATGTATATTTATGTTTATATGTGTATATATGTGTATATATATGTGTATCTAAATTTTTATGTGTTTATGTTTTAACGTTGTGTGTATATATATATATATGTATGTGTATATGTGTTTATATGTGTATATATATATACACATATGTTTATAAATAAATATGTTTTAACGTTATATGCTTATGTGTATAAATGTTTATATATATGTTCATATATGTTTATATATGTTATATATACATTAATATATATATATATATATATGTCTATGTGTATCTATGTTTATATAAGTGGGTTTATATATGTTTATATATATTTATAGATGTGTATATATGTTTATAATAATAATAATAATAATAAAAATTATAATTATAATAATAATAATTATTATTATTATCATTATAAGAAAAAGAAAAAAAAAGGCTTGGGATAGGGTTTGCGTGTAGCCCCCTTTTCCCCTTGGCTGGCCGTGGGCCGCACCCCCTTCCCTGTCGTCCTCTCCCCCTACTACGACGTCCCTGCCGGACCCCAGTCCCCTCCGCCGGGGTCCCTCCGGCCGCACTCTGGCTCTGTCTTCCCCGCACAAGAACCTCCCCAGCCGGACCTTCCTCCCTCTTCCATGCCATCCCCGCCGGATCACCCTCCACCTCGTCGTCTGCCTCCGCCAGCCCGCTGTCAGCCGCCCCCTTCTCCCTCACCCGACCTGGCCTGCGCCGCCCCCTCCTTTCTGAATCTGGTCTGGTGAACCGCCACCATCTGTTAGCCAGCCACCGGTGCTCCTCTAAACCCGACCCCCCCTTTTTCGGTGCGTTTCCGGCCAACCCGACCCCTTTCCGGCGCCTTTCCAGCAACACGACCCTTTCCGGTGCGTTTCCGGCAACCCGAACCCCTGTGCAGCAGCTCCGCCTTGTTCCGACGCGACCCGAACCCTTACGCACGCCTCCACCTTGTTCCAGCATGACCTGACCCTCTTCGCAGCACCTCCACCTTGCTTGGGCGCAGTCTCGTTTCCCCTTGCCTATATTTTTGTAAGGATATATTTATACTTTTTTATATATTCTTACACTAATTTAAATTTGAATTGAGTTGTGGACCCTTGAGGTCTTTATCTGGTCTAGAGTTGGTTCTTGGTTCACGTCACCATGCATCTACGGTGTTATGCTTGTTTATTTGAAAAACCATTCTTTGTTAATTTTTTAAAATGTGATTCGCATCCCTATGGTATCCTTTTACATCTTTTGTGATGTTTTGGCATTGGTGGAATTGGTTAAATTTGTTCTTTGTCGCGATTGTTTAATTATGATTATGTTAACGTAAATTGATGTGATTTTGAGGGCGTTTCCCTTAGTGTTGTTTTATAAAAATGGTGCATATGTGATTTGAGTGTTACTTGTGAACTTGGTGATTTCTATAGAATTGGTTTTTGAATCGGACCTTGATTCATTTATTTGGATTAAATTTATTTTAGCGATTTCTGGTGTTTTGAGTCTCGAGGAGTTATCGTAGGGAGTTGCGGTTGGTTTTGAAGGTGCGCACGCACATTCCCAGGTATGGATATGTATAGATATATATATCTTCTGTGTGCATGTTCCCTCATGGCACGGGGAACACGTGCATTGGTTTAAGGATATATATATATATATATATATATATATATATGGACGTGTGTGTGTGCGAGCGAGCTGCTGCTTGTGTTAGAAAGCTTGACGTGACCTTTGTTTGAGGTAGGTGTTTCCAACCATTTCCCTTTTTGATTCAAACCTTGAGGACTTGAATGTTTTCAATTAATCCTTGTATATGGTTTTCATCCCTATCGCATTTATGAAAAACATCTGTCTTAGTTATATTACTGTTTTAAATTTCTAAAAGTGGCTTTTCATGTTGGTTTATATGAAATGAATAGGTTCTTGGTAATGTTAAATCAATTTCTTTGTGATGTGTTTGGTTTCAATTGATAGTGATTGTGTTCTAGATATGTAAAATTACTTTGGTGCGTTTGTTTAAAAAAATGACGAACCGGTAAGTTGTTTTAGAAAAGATTTGGAAATGGAGGTTGGTTTGAAAGATGCATTCTTATTTTAAAAAGTGTTGTGAAAGAATTGAGTTTGGGTTCAATGCTAAAGTGTTTTATGAAAGATGGGTTTTAAGGTGATTTTTTTAAAAACTATAGGTGCCATTGGATGTTGGCACATCCATGGGAGCACTAGGTGCTCACATGGATGTGACTCCAAATGAAAATGACACATTAAAGATATTTATTCTTAAAACTAGGTTTCAGAGAAAATAATTTTTTGTTTCAAAGGGAATGGAAAGAAGGTTCCCCGGTTGGCTTTTGGTGTGAGTTAGATGGTCATTTTTCTTAAAGGCCCATTTGTCTCTTCCAACTCAGTTGTAATATTTGTGTAGACTCTTCGAAAAGAATGCGTTTGCACTAACTTTTGGAAAAAATGCGGGTGCCCGATTGGAAACATAACTCATTTATGAAATGTTTTTAAACTATGCATGTTGTAAAGGCCCGATTGACACCTTGTTGAATGTGAAAGAATTTCATATATATTCATATTTTTGTGTAATCTCTATAGGGGGACTTCTCTTCAAGGATTTTCTTGTAGTGGTGTCCGTGTAAGGGGTTGGAAAGTGCAGTGAGATGAGTCATGCATGCGAGGGCCTCCCACTTACACAGTATTATCAAAACCATTGTGGGTTCTTGGGTGTCTTTTAGAGAATCGAGTGACTGTTGATGGCTAGCCCCAATTAGAAGTGTTAGTCCCCCCTTGGTAGGTAGGACTTGTGGGGCGTGCCACTGGTTGGCTGTTAGGGCGGCCAGTTGGTTATTGACTGTGGAGTACTATGTCAGTAGGGAGTCTGAACCCCAGTACGTCTAGATGTTTTCTAGGGTTTTTAGGATCACCCATGGTTATTACTTATATCTGCTTGTTTACTTTTACTTGCACTTGGTTTCTAGCATTTACTTATTTCATGTTCTTCTTTTTCACAAATTTGATAAACATGGATTTGAAATTCATTTCTCAAGAAATGCATTTTTGGGGAAAACGGGTTGTGGCGTGTGTTGGATTTTGAAATGGTAAATCAGGATCCCTTTTTTCCTTTAAAATACGGAAACGCTATTTTCTATCATTTATGTGGAAACTAGTGTTTTTTGGGTTTGTTTCTAGAAAGTGGTTTTGGTTGGATTCTGTGGTTTCCTTTGGCATCCCTACTGAGAATTTTAATGATAATACCTATTTTATAATTTTAGTCACAGGTTTCCCTCATTCAAGTTTTCTTGGCTGAGTTGCTCACCTTGGGAGCAATGTTGGCTGTGGATGGGAGGTGATCGAAGGGTCACCTGGAGGTACGTCTGCTGTTTGGTTTTATTTCTTTCCGCTGATAGAGTTTAGTGCTTTTTTTGTTTATTCTTATTTACTTCTTTTTATCTTTTATGGCCAAATCATTCCCAAGGTTTGACTTTGATGCCCGAAAGTAGTTTCTATCCCGGGGGTATCGGGAATGCCCCTCGGGCCATGTCTTGGGCCGGCTGGGTGATCGGTTCAGGGTCATCCCGGGTTGGGTCATGACAAAATGGTATCAGGGCAAGCCCTTGTTATTTGGGATATCTGGTAGAAGAAGATTAGGACAGTCCAGGCTCAGGAGGTAAGTTACGGGTTGGTGCCTGATCACCTCCGCTCGCAATGAGACCTGATTTTCTAGGGTTAGTCTAGAATTTGAGCCTTTTTTCTTGGGTTATTTTGGATTTAGGGATGAAAATGAGAGCGAGTCGGTTCACACTGCGGCCTCACATAGGGTGGTGACCCATGTGGAATCCAAGTGCCCGGTTTAAGGCCCTCTTTGTGTTATGTCTTACTTGGGGCATGGCTCACCACCATGTCGCAGGGCTAAGCATAGACACTAGTCCTTCATTATGATGGTTTATATTTGTTTGTGTTTCGTTTTGAACTCAGTCTGTATGTGTGTGTGTTGAAAATGAAAGTGATTTCGAAATGAAAAAAAAGGGTTTCTTCCAAATTGTTTCGGAAATTAGTAAAGTGAGTTTTTAAAGAGAAAGTTTATTGGTTTGGAACAATATGGTATGTGTTTGGATTTGGTAAGGAAATAAGTGTTTGAACCAGGGCACTCCTTATGGAGGGCCACACATGTGTGGGTATGTACGGAGAGTGCGTAGGGGCACTTGTTTTCATATGATATGAGCGAGATTTAATGAACGCACATGTGACAGTTTATAAGGATCCATAGATGGGTTTTAAAATTTTATGGAAATAATGGTTTTGGAAAGTGATTTATGCCTGTGTTTGTATATGTTTGGATTATGGGCCTATTGAACTTGGATTATGTTGCTGATTTGATCGATTTTTGGCTTAATGCCAGTTTCGACAATGTTTCTCGTGTTGTCATGACTATGCCGCCCAGAAAGGTCGCTAAGGTTGCTAATGAGTCATGCCCAGTTTTCAGTTCTTTTTTTATGTTACCTATCGATCAAAGAAATTGAAGTCCGTGAGGGGTGGTTGTGTGGTTGTGAAACTGGAGTGGGCCTTCAGGTTGTTGGGATCTCCCAGGTTTGTTAGGGTGCGTACTGTCTCAGGTTTATTTGAGGGTTTAGTTCTGGACGAGTAAAGGTGGGATGTATCATTGTCGTTAGAGTCTCGGGAGTATTTGGTGGGAGTCGTCACATGTATGGATTCCCCGTCTGGCAAGGATCATGGTCTGTATGGACTCCCAGTTTGTTGGAGCTGTCTCTCACCTGCCACTAGTCTGGCCATTTTAGGCATTCTAAGTCGGCTCGTCGCATCCCTCTGATGTCTTCCTACCGTACAACTGTTCATGACACTAGGGAGAGTTCTGGAAGAAGCGTCGCTCATGAAGGAGTTAGAGACCAGAAGATGAAAATGCCTGACTGTGAGGCAGGAGATGCTTCAACCATCAGGGCCCCAGCCACAGGTCTCGGGGTGAAACTCGCACACAGTCAAGAGTTGCCGAGGGTGTGTAGAACCTCGCTTCGGATTATGTTTCCAGCATTCTGAAGGGAAAAATCCAAAGTTTCCTTGTTCTGTTCTTGTCACCGTTGTAAGCTCATCATAGTTGTGGTGATGTGAGGAACTTGTTCTACCACAGTCTAAGCGGTCTTATCTATTCTCAGTGTGTTTTCAAATCGTTTGGTTTTCCTTGAAGGGTGATGGGCCCGCGAATAAATAGGTTGTTTAAATTTTGAGTTGGGTCTCAATTGTGTTCATTAGGGGGATTTTTGGTTTCGTGAAATTAATATGCGGTGTTTCGAGGCCCTTGGTGAGTTCGGACTAGGAATTCCCTAGTCTCTGGTTGCGGTAAAGTTTTTATTCGGTCGGTGTGTGAGGGGTTGAGTTAATTCCTTATCCTCAGGTTGTGGGACCGTTTCGTAGCACGCTTTCTGTTTGAGTATCTGAGTGTTGTTCGGTCTATGTGGAGAAATTAAATGGGTTCAGTTTGGGAGTTTTCGTGTTGCCCCCCCCCCTTAGGGGTGGTGTGTTCGAGTTTCAAGGTCTCCGTGTTAGTAGATTTCTATGGTGGGGAGATCCCTCCCATGTTCTCCCCTCAACCTCGAACAATGATTGTACTCAAGTTGGTCGGGTGTGACTTATGTTGGTAATGGTCACCCTGAGCCTCTCAGTTTCTTGTAAATTTTTCTGGGCACTGTCGTGAGTTATGCTAACTGTTGGTTTGGTGACATTCTGGGGGCAGAAAGTATTTGTGCTGGGGAGAATTGTCACACCCGTTTTTTAGTCTTTTTATTTAATTTATTTCTCTTGGTGTCGGGTGTTTTTTCCTAAGTGCGTGTGAGTCCCGGTTTAAATTTTTAATGTTTGGATGAGTTTATGGTTTTGTATAGTGCGCAAACACTATGCGTTTAAGACGTGCAACCCGCTTGGGTACGTGCAGACGTGCTGTATGTTTGGGTACTGTAAGGTGCACAAATACCACACAGTCATCCAGTTTTAACGTTATGTGTGCAGATATATGTATATGTATGTTTATATATTTATATATGTGTTTATGTTTTAACATTGTGTATATATATATATGTATGTGTGTATATATATACAATATGTTTATAAATAAATATGTTTTAACGTTAAGTGCTTACGTGTATATATGTTAATATATATGTTCATATATGTTTATATATATGTACATATATGTTTATATATGTTATATATATGTTAATATATATATATGTATATGTGTATCTATGTTTATATAAGTGGGTTTATATATGTTTATATATATTTATATATATGTATATATGTTTATAATAATAATAATAATAATAATAATAATAATAATAATTATTATTATTATTATAAGAAAAAGAAAAAAAAGAGGCTCGGGTTAGGGTTTGCGCGTAGCCCCCCTATTTCCCCTTGGCTGGTCGCGGGCCACACCCCCTTCCCTGTCGTCCTCTCCCCCCTACCGCGACGTCCCTGCCGGACCCCGGTCCCCTCCGCCGGCATCCCTCTGGCCGAACTCCGGCTCCGCCTTCCCCGCACGAGCCCCTACCCGGTCGGACCATCCTCCCCATGCCGTGTCGTTCCCACCGGCTCACCCACCGCCTCGTCGTCCGCCTCCGCCAGCCCGCTGTCGGCCGCCCCCTTCTCCCTCACCTAACCGCGCTGGCACGGCCCCCTCCCATCCGAATCTGGTCCGGCGAACCGTCATCGTCCGTTCGTCGGCCGCCGGTTCTCCTCCGAACCCGACCCACCATTTTTCAGTGCATTTCCAGCAAACCTGACCTCTTTCCGGCGCATTTCCGGCAAACCTGACCCTTTCCGGCGTGTTTCCGGCGACCCGAACCCCTGCGCAGAACCTTCACCTTGTTCCGGCGCGACCCGAACCCTTACGCGTGCCTCCACCTTGTTCCGGCATGAACCAAACCTCTTCGCAGCACCTCCACCTTTCTTAGGCATGATCTCGTTTCCCCTCACCGATATTTGGGTAAGGATATATTTATACTTTGTTATATATTCTTACGCTAATTTAAATGTGAATTGAGTTGCGGACCCTTGAGGTCTTTATCTGGTCCAGAGTTGGTTCCTGGTTTATGTCAGCATGCATCTACGGTGTTATGCTTTTTTAAGTGAAAATCATTCTTTGTTAATTTTTAAAAATGCGATTTGCATCCCTATGGTATCCTTTTACATCTTTTGTGATGTTTTGGCATTGGTGTAATTGGTTAAAATTGGTCTTTGTTGTGATTGTTTAATTATGTTTATGTTAACGTAAATTGATCTGATTTTGAGGGCTTTTCCCTTAGTGTTGTTTTATAAAAACGGTGAAGATGTGATTTGAGTGTTACTTGTGAACTTGGTGATTTCTATAGAATTCGTTTTTGAATTGGATCTTTATTCCTTTATTTGGATTAAATTTATTTTAGGGATTTGTGGTGTTTTGATTCTTGTGGAGTTATCGTAGGGAGTTGCGGTTGGTTTCGAAGGTGTGCACGAACATTCCCAGGTACAGATATTTATAGATATATATATCATCTGTGTGCGTGTTCCCTTATGGCGCGGGGAACACATGCATCTGTTTAAGGATATATATACATATATTTGGAAGTGTGTGCGTGTGAGCAAGCTTTTGCTTGAGTTAGAAAGCTTGACATGACCTTTGTTGAAGGTAGGTGTTTCCAACCATTTCCCTTTTTGATTCAAAGCTTGAGCACTTGAATGTTTTCAATTAATCCTTTTATATCGTTTGAATCCCTATCGCATTTATGAAAAACAGCTGGCTTAGTTATATTGCTGTTTTAAATTTCTGATAGTGGCTTTTGATGTTGGTTTATATGAAATGCATAGGTTGTTGGTAAAGTTAAATCAATTGCTTTGTGATGTGTTTGGTTGATATTGATAGTGATTGTGTTCTAGAAATTTAAAATTTCTTTAGTTCATTTTTTTTAACAAAAAGACGAACCAGTATGTTGTTTTAGAAAAGTTTTGGAAATGGAGGTTGGTTTGAAAGATGCATTTTGATTTTATAAAGTGTTGTGATAGAATTGAGTTTGGTTTTAATGCAAAAGTGTTTTATGAAAGATGGTTTTTAAGGTGATTCTTTTAAAAAATATAAGTTCCATTGGATTTTGGCACATCCATGGGAGCAATAGGTGCTCACATTGATGTGCCTCCAAATGAAAATGACACATTAAAGCTATGTATTCTTAAAACTAGGTTTCAGAGAAAATAATGTGTTGTTTCAAAGGAAATGGAAAGAAGCTGGACCGGTTGTCTTTTGGTGTTAGTTAGATGGTCTTTTTGCTTAAAGGCCCATTTGGATCTTCCAACTTAGTTGTAATATTTGTGTTGACTCTTCGAAAAGAATGTGTTTGTGATGACTTTTCGGAAAAATGTGGGTGCCCGATTGGCAACTTAACTCATTTACAAAACGTTTTGAAAATGGGCATACTGTGAAGGCCCGGTTGGCACCTTGTTGAATGTGAAGGAATTTCATATATACATATTTGGGGGGCATCTCTACAGGGGGAATTCCCTTCGAGGATTGTCGTGTAGTGGTGTCCGTGTAAGGGGTTGGCAAGTGCGGTGAGATGAGTCACGCGTGCGAGGGCCTCCCACTTACACAGTATTATCAAAACCACCGTGGGTTCCTGGGAGTCTTTTAGAGAATCGAGTGACGGTTGCTGGCTAACCTTAATTAGATGGGTTAGTCCCCCCTTGGTAGGTAGGCCTTGTGGGGTGTCCCACTGGTTGGCTATTTGGGCGGTCAGTTGTTTATTGAGTGTGGAGTACTATGCCGACATGTAGTCTGAACCCGAGTACATCAAGGGGTTTTCTAGGGATGTTTAGGATCACCCATTGTTATTGCTTATATCTTATTTTTTACTTTTACTTGCACTTGGTTTCCAACATTTACTTATTTCCTGTTCTTCTTTTGCACAAATGTGATAAACATGGATTTGAAATTCAGTTTTCAAGAAATGCATTGTTGGGGAAAATGGGTTGTGGTGTGTGTTGGTTTTTGAAATCGTAAATCAGGATCCCTTTTTTCCTTTAAAATACGGAAACCCTATTTTCTATCATTTTATGTGAAAACTATTGTTTCTTTGGGTTTGTTTCTGGAAAGTGGTCTTGTTTGGATTCTCTGGTTTCCTTTGGCATCCCTACTGAGAATTTTAATGCACACGTCTATTTTATCATTTCAGTCGTAGGTTTCCCTCATTCAAGTTTTCTTGGCTGAGTTGATCATCTTGGCAGCAATGTTGGCCTTGGCTGGGAGGTGACCGAAGGGTCATGTGGAGGTACATCAGCTGTTTGGTTTTATTTCCTTCCACTTCTAGAGTTTAGTGATTTTGTTTTGTTTATTCTTATTTACTTATTTTTATCGTTTATGATCCAAATCATTCCCAAGAATTGACTTTGATTCCTGGAACAAGTTTCTATCCAGGGGGGATCAGGAACGCCCCTCGGGCCATGTCTCGGGCCGGCTCAGGTGACAGGTTTAGGGTCGACCCGGGATGGTTCGTGACAATTCCATCATCAACTAATATCCCCATAGGTTGATTTCCATAAATAATAAAATTAAATTACAAAAACATACTCAATATTCCCTTGATATCATAAGAGTTTAGAGACAAGGGTGAAATACCAGAGAAATCTTGAATAGATGGTTGGAAAGAACTTACAAAGACCTGTACCCCGCTTTGTACAATATAAGTTATGAATTGATTAGAGATCCATCCCTATAACACTAGGAATGGTACTTCTATACTAAAAAGAGACTTCCCTCTATAAATATGTAGTAACCTCTTATGAATCTTTGACAAAATAGGATTTTCCAACCATACCATCCTTCTCTCATCCATCTTGGCCGTAATAACAAACGTTCTTAGCCTCACACCTCCTTTGGAATCTCGGACTGGTAACATGTACATGCTGAGCCACATGGACTGAAAACCTGCCAAATGTTTCTTCACATGAATCTTTTAATTTACTTCATATCCCACTTTTCAAACTTTACTTTCTCCAATATTAGTCGAAAAGTGTTAGGTGTACATATTTTATCTTTCTTTGGATAGTTGTTCGAGCGAGTGCTGGTGGGGCCCTTTTCCATCTCCTTTACCAAGAATATTTCCATACATTTCTCTAGATGAATATCCCTTATTGTGTGGGAATTATAGTGTTCATGTTCTTAAGTTTGTAAAATATTTTCATCAAATCACGAACCAAAGCTTTGTCTTCTCCGAGTCATTCCATGTCACCTTGCGGGGAATAAACTCATCATACATATATCCAAGGATTTGAGCTACAAAGATCTTGTAGACATCCCATAGGATAATGCCTAATTCTCCATGTATAAAATGGAAGGAATTAGTTTCTGGGCTCCATTGGATTAGTAACTCTGGAAAAAAATTATCATTCTTGTACACATAGGTTTGCCCTGCCCAGACAGCCTCATAAATCCCAACACCTTTTAATTCATCTATAAATTACTCACATGTCAAGCACACCCAATATGCCCACATTCATGTATGTTTTACACCTCCTACAGGGTGGAGATACCAACTTTTCTTCTAGCCTTTGGATTGATCCATCTATGAATTTCTAAAGATGGATGAACGATAGGGTCACTATAGCTTAGGTGTGTGTGGTTTCAAATCTAGAGCACATGGGCTATGATGCATGATATGAGCATTATCTTTTGTCCCATAATTATCAAACGAACCCCCAAAAAAAATTTGGCAGATGAAAAGTTGGTATAATCTTGAAACCAAGAGATTG
Source organism: Viscum album (assembly GCA_963277665.1). NCBI lineage: Eukaryota > Viridiplantae > Streptophyta > Magnoliopsida > Santalales > Viscaceae > Viscum > Viscum album. The sequence continues at coordinate 501,953,019 of OY728158.1, read as the reverse complement.
GGAAATTGTTCTTCAGGTTTGGAATATTGACTTACTATAGACGACCATAGCTATATAGAGGACAAAAATTTATTTAGGGAAATTTGATGCGATATTTCTTTAGATATTTTTCCATGACTGGAAGTGTGGTGTCACAGATGTCATAGTAGTCATGACCGACAATGTTAATAATGTCATAAATCCTCTTACTGGCTAGTTCATCAGCGGTTCCGATTCTTTAGGGATCCATTGAGAGATTAAAACATCAACTTTAAAGTATGTTTATTTTTGAGATTTTAACAAAATAATTGAAAAAAATTGACAAAGTAATTAAGGTTTAAAATTGTAAGATGATGTGAAAGTGTGACACCCCAGTTATAGCATGCAAATAGAATACATACGACAGAAGTGTGACTAAACAGAAGTGTCAGAGTGAGAAAGAGTTTTCCTGCTGAGAGCTAAAATTATAGAAATCCGTATAATTTTTGGGTAAGTGAATCCAATATATATAAGCGATGCAAGTCACCCTGCATGCCAGGATCCTGCGTGCTACCAACTTGCATGGATAGTTGCCTTGCACGCTTAAAAATTGCATGCCCTAGTACCCTCTTTTTTCTTATTCATTACTTTACCTTAGTATAGGATTCTATATTCATTTTGAATCCAATTCTTGGGGAGGGGGAATTTTGAATCTTTTTTCCATCACAGAGTCTAAAAAATGACAAAGGTAAATTCCTTAGAACAAACAGGAGGAAACACGTGAAGAAAATCAAGATTTGAAAAGTCATGCGCTTTGAATCACCCTACTCAGACTAAGGGGTCATCGACACACAACCTACTTGCACACTCCCATATGGTACACAACCTACTTGGGAACCCAATTTTATTTTTCCCAATGTGTTATTTTTTTCTTATAAATAGACCTGTGTGGCCTTTATTTCTATGGAAAAATTTCCTAAATGCCTAATTGATGCTCTGGTCACCCAAGTGATTTGCCCAAGTCTTTTGAAACATTCAAGGTAATTCTTTAACACCTAGATAGGAGGATTTGAAAGAGGATCACAAGACTTAAGTACTTTTAGTGTTTGAAATCCATAACACTTGTGCACCTAAAGTTCCCAACCTCCCTAAATTAGAAACACTTTTGTGCCACATATTACTTTCAAAGTATCTTGAGTGCCCCACTTCTGGGAATACCTATGAATACTCTTTAAGTCTTGATTCAAGTCACACCAAAGTATTATCATCCATGTTTTTCATCATTTAAGTGAATATTAGTTCTATAAAGCCTACTTTCACACCCGTACTTGTGAACTAGTACCTAATTGGGTTCCCATCTTTGGTTCACCTACTCTTTTCAGTGTAAAATCCATCAATCCCTCCTTAGAGCCATTTATAGCAAGTCTTATTCTTCATTGTATTCGTTATCTAAAAACGATTCTATTGAGCCCTCCACAAAAACATCATAACTCATCAAAGCTTTGTGGAAGGAACATTTTAATGTCTTCTATTTGGGTTTTTATTTCCACGGTCAGAGGTTTACAAAATCTGATTCAAAATGGGGTTAGGATTCTTGGAGTGTCTGTGGGTTTGTATATCCGTAGTTACACAGACCTTTCTCCCAGGAACTGTGTTGGGAAGTTCCCAGTTTAAAGGATTGGGGTTTGGATTCTGACCTCCCCTTTTTGTCTCTATGACCCAGAACCTCTGGTCACTGTTAGGAAAGTTATGGTTCACACATGCTTTTCCATTCAAGCGAAGGAAAATTCTCCCTCCATCTAACAGGACCAGTTTTAGGGCATCCATTCTTGCGTAATCCCCTAACCTATCATGTAGCTGGTTGTAGTCTTTCTCCTATCTACTTACTTCAGCATCAATCTTTCCTTTCGTTAGACCCTTTTCCAATGTAATGTTAGTAGAGGGAAGGCTCTTCCCCTCGTTATCTTCTCAGGTCAACTCATCCTCATCCACCCAGGTCTCCATAGGCGTTCCCTCTTCCAATAGTGGAGGAGGAAATGTGTGGGTGCCTTTTTTGAGTCTTTCACATCATCTAGTTTCTCACACCGAGCATGAATCCGGTGGTATTTGATATTTTTTAGGGTCACAACATTTGCACTACTTCTTGAACTATGAGAACTCTGATTCTTGTTTAAACTCAGCTACAAAGGAATCCTTCTCAGGGCCCGAGATCATTTGATATCCTTTTCAAGAATCCAACCCTAACTCCCTTAATCTGTGCATCTTCCTTAGGATTAATCCCAAAATTAAACCCCCCAAATCATCAATGCATCCTTTTAAAAAAGTAATCCCAAAAAAATTTACCTCAAAGGACTATAATCTCCTATGAAAATTATCAAACTATGTGGGCTTTGATTCCCGTCCAAATGGGATACATAGGAATCCTCTTTGAGGTTCAAACCCAACACTTCAAATCAACCCTGTTCTCCTTGGGCCATATTTCCAAAAGGTACTAATATTACTTGGAAAACCATATCCTTTCCAAGTTCCTTGGGGTGCTTCAGCATAATTCCCACACCAAACTTTGGCTAATCACTTTTCACTTAGATATCCTTACCACATGACATTAAATTGTATGGTTAGTCCTTATCACATGGCCTTAAAAGGTATGATGTGTCCCATTAAGCGATACCAAACTATGAGGGTTATGATTTTTTTTCACAAGGATACATAGGTAACCCATTTTATGGGTATGATCCCAATATCAAATCAAACCTTCATCTCCGTAGAAGAAAATAAATTCCAGAGTGCCCCACTCAGTGTCTTAAAAACCAGTATCATTATAAAGATGATTAAAGGAATATAAAAGTGTATGAGAGGATACTATTGATAGAGAACCTCAAATATATATGGATTTATCTATTAATGAAAAACCTAGAATACATACAGATGATTCTAAATTTAACACATGTTAATAAGTTATTGAAATTTCCAAGAGAAACTTATGATATACTTGGTTAATTAATCATGATTCATGAAAATATATTAAATATATAAACAGAGTCCCATAGTAGGAAATATTTCTCCCTAAAAGGGTGTGATGATTCCGACCTCCCATGCTCTCAACTAATGGGAGTTCGTAAGTATCATAAATTTCAAACTTAATGAACTCCTACCTTTGGAAAGTAGGTCCCTTTTTAGATAAAGAAATGTTGGGTGTTTCTGGTTCCCTGATTAAGTCCTATGGAAACTTCCTGGAAGCAATCATACTTAAAACTTGAACCCAAGTTTTTAGGAACCAAAAAAACAAACATATACAATGAATATTCATTTATATAGTATAAAACTAAACATATTAAGGTTGAAAAAGATAATTTTCATCAAAAATTCATATCACGTCCCTTGGATGTTAAACATTAAATGAGTTCATGTGGTTACATATATGAATGAAAACAAAATAATTTATAATTATACTATTAGTGAAGGGTTTCATTATCTAGTTCATGGTCATTATAAATGTGAATAGGCATTAAAAATCTCACATGGATTCCCCATCCCCTCATATAATCCCACCATGGTTTTGAATGTTTTTCTCATTCATATCCCAATTAGATGAAAATATTATTATAGTTTCTTCAAAATTAAAACTTTGATAATAATTTTTTCCTAGACACAGAATATTCAAGAATATGTATGAATTGACAATTATATGAATTTATAATTTTCTCCCACTCAAAAAGATAAATTTTCTGAAAGTTATAATCTTCAAACATATCAAAGTAGACCAAAAAATGTGATACACATAGAGTAATTTAAATGGTTCAAAAGTTATAAACTAAGCTGAAGTAGACAATCTAATATATAATTAAAAAAAATAGATAAAAACAATAAATTTAGTTTTGGATGATAATATGTACTCATTTAATGTAATATATGAAGGATATATCCAACAATTTTATTCATGGGAACTCTTTAATTTTATTCTAAAGTGGTTGGAGGATTAGTACCCAAATCCATTGGTTAAATGTCTTGAACCATGAACCCTCATCAATCCACCTAATAAGAAAAAAAATCTAAACCCTATAACTTATTTGAAAAAACATCAACAACATGTTTCTCTATCCTTGACCTCCTCTTAATCTAAAATGATTGGCATCAAGTCCTTACCCATACCTTATAAAACTCAATGTTGAAGACCACTATGATTCTTAGCCATACAATAGCATTGATCATAAAATGTTAGAATAAAAAAATTTACAACTGAAATACATAGATATTTTATAATAATAATTTCACACATTGAAGTTTTAAGTATCACAATGAGAAATATTACAAATGAAAGAACTAAATTTTGAGGTAGTGTATATATTGATGTTATGTGATTTAGTATATTTTCTTCCTTGAATATCAATCTCAATTTACTGATACCGTGTTATTCAATACATTTATAAAAATCAGGGAAATTTTACTATATTTAGTTAAATGTATCACTATACCTATATGAAACTCAAAAAATTACACGGATTAAATTCATATCATTGGAACTTATTGAATCATAAATTTGGCAACTATAACAATAGGACATACAAGAACAATAAGTTATCTCAAAATCCAAGGCACTATGTATTTTTATTTTCAAAACCAAGAAATAATCATGAAGTCAATTTGGTAATTACATGAAAATCTCCCCCTTTTTTGAAAATTACGTGGAATATTTAAAAATATATGTTTTACAGAAAATTAAAAGAAAAAACCGAAGTAACTTTTTATAAAATTAATTACCCATAGTGTATTATATAGAAAATTTAAAATCACCACTTATGAAAAATATAATTTGAAAATATAGTACTATAAACAATATCAACCTAAATAAATGGAAAACTTATCACACTCTAACATTCTCTAATATCTTCCATTTCTCACAATTCTCACCCTTTGTGAGTTTCAAAAAGAAAATAACATAATATAATATAGATTAAATAAATTAATTATAATGTACAAAAGTTAAAAAAAATCAATAATAATTAAATTATCCATCAACAATAATTAAATAATATCATAATAATATTTAAAAATAACATTAGATTAAAATTCAACACTAGTAAAAAACATGATCATTAAGAAAAAATTCATGACGGAGTGATATTGAAATAATTACTATTCATGTTTCATATGAAAATTAGAAATTTTTAATTTAATTTGATTTTTTTTTATATTTCTCCAAAATAAATTAGTCTCTTGTCATGGTCGACTATATTCTGGTTATGTCCATGGTCATCTATTTCTATTTTTCTATATTCATTTTATACACTCTTGAATGTTTTTTAACTCATCCATTCTTTTCACAAAGAGACATTCTGATCTTGAAAATATCACGTGTCAATTTATTTTTAATTCATGTACTTTTTAATCCTTATTAAATTCTAGAATTATTGTTCTAATTCATCCTTTAAATAAAATAAATCATTCTTAAGTTTAAATTTTTGCTCATGAATTTTTTTCATATAACTATGAGTATTTAAAATCTAAAAGACGGTAATGTAAAAGACTCATATGGGAATTAAAATCTAGTAAAATTTGAATAACACCATATATGACATCCCATTGAGGTTTTTAGGTACTATCATATAATAATTTCATATTCTTTCTTATTTTTTGATCTCAGCTTTTCTCTGGTTGTTTTTAGTTTGTTAAGAGGGGTCGAAGGTATTCCTTGAGAATTTTTTGAGGTGTGGACTTGAGCATTTAGATAATGATGATTTAATTGGCCCAAAAAATTACTGGTGATAGTCACCAGTTATCTAGTGGTCTTATAAATTGATGAAATAATATGATATAGCCACTAAAAAACTAGTGGTATCATTGGAATCTGTAAAAATAAGGGTGATATGGTATTTTCACACTGGAACCCCCATTGTATTTACTAATATTTCTACATTGACCAAATCATGATCCAAATGAATTTTGGGACTCTCATTGGACATATTTTCCTCTTACCACAAGAATTCTAGGTGGATATATGTATGAGTCAAAGACTTGACCATATCTTGTTAAATTTATCTCTATTTTGATCTTTGATTCTCTTCCTCTATATGTTCTGAATGCCTAAATTCTATGAAATCCATGTGAATTTTTTAGATATGGGTTTCTAAGGTAATAAAACAAAAAAATATAAATAAAATAACTCGTTCCCCTCAATTATTACTTCTATATTTTAAATTTGTTGTACACAACATTACAATTATATTTCATACACATCATGTGTTAATATTGATAACTAAAACAGTAAATAGTAAGGGTTTATTAAAACTAAAAATTTATAAAATCACAATGAAGTACTATATATTCATTTATTATCCCAAGAATATCATTCCTCCTATAATATCTATAAAAAATGATAGTAGTTGGGAAAACAGTAGACATTATCAAAGGACATGTATGAACCATTATTAGTGAAGTAGTGAAAGATGAATTGGGTATAATGGTGTATTTTTAGAAAAAGATGGTTATTCTATATTATGAATATTGATCAATGTGGATGATGATAATTATGGTTGTTATCAATAAAATGGTTGGTTGTCATTATTTTTAGTTGGGAAGATGCAATAATGTGACGGTTGGGAATTGTTTTATGATATAACCAAAATTTATTTTTTTATAAACTATAACTATGGTTAAATTAAATTAAAAATATGATTTATAAAAATTTTGTAAGTTTTAAATAAAATTTATTTTCATGAAATAATGTTATATTTTTTTTAAAATTATAATACATGTTAAAAAATCCTATGTAATTTTTGAATGGCCATAAAGTTTATTTTGTTATAAAATTTTTTAATTTTCAGTAAATAAGGAATTTTATTTAAAAATAAAAATCTCATATTTATATAATTATTTTTATAAAATAACTATCATTTTTGGATTCACCATTTTGAATTTATTTAATGATTTATTTATTGTAATTATCAATGAAAGTTTATGTTTTGATTAAAAATTAAAAAATGGTATTTTTATAAAAAAACCACAACTCTTATGATATTATCATGATAAATTATGATTTGGTAATGAATTAAATTTTATTTTTCCCTATTATTGATATAAAATTTATTTATTTAATAATATAATAAATAAATTCTTTCATTTGGAAACACATGATTTTAGTTTTGGAAATACAATTTTATCCTCTTTAAGAAAACTATTTTATATGTTATGCATGTATCATATGAGAATTAATTTTTTATAACTTTTAACATTTTAATCAATTAAAATTGACTCCATATGTGTAATTATAATGTCAAAATTATGTAATAATGGAAATTTTATTTTTAGTCACAAAAAGTTATAGTGGTAAAAAAAGAGTAATTGTTGTATACATAAAATAATGTAAATGTTTAAAATTAAAAGGTTAATAAATAATAAAACTAACAAAGTAATCCATAAATGTGTGGTTGATGTATTTAATTTCCTTATCCATACTTTACAACAATAATTATTTAATAAATTCATTGAAATTAATTCCACCCAAAAGTGGTTATCCTTAATTACAAAATAATAAATATTTTATCCTTTAAAACCACCCCTCCTGAAGTATAAATACCCACCCATTCCCTAATTAGTCTCTAAACTAGAGAAATTTAGCATAAATAGTCTATAATTATCCCTCTCAAGAGTATTCCCAAGGTGGTTTGAAGGTATTAAGTAGTCTCTCTCTAGCATTTAGAAGTATCATCCCATGTTAAGCGATCTCTTCCTCTAGTTTTTCAATTAATGTACGTATTTTGTATAAGTGTTTTGATTCCAAATATATTATGTTTGTATGGGTTTATAATAATAAAAATTATTTTATATATGATTTATTGTTAATGATATTTTTCTTTTCCATCTCATTAATCATGTCCCAATATCCCTTTTATATACTCATTATGCTATCCAAATCAACCATTGATTTTCCATACCTTTGATACCAAACCCTATTTTATTTCAGGGGTATTAATTTAAATGTTTAATTAAACAATTGTTTGGTTAAATACCTATAATACCCCAAGATTTCACAATATTATTTATTTTTAAATAAATTCAATAGCTTACGTTGCAAGCATCATTGAGTCCAAGTGCACCACGATCTATTAACCTAGAAGTTTAAATAGAGGTTATGAATAGTATTAACCACATTACGAATGTTTTGTATATTAAATTTATCATATGTATTTTCTATACATTATATATCAAGAAATGTTATTTTTTTCCATAAAAGAATTACTTTTCAAAAAGGTAATTTTTACTCTTTTTAACAGAGAACCCATTATAAATATATTTTTTTAACACTTTTATAATTTTTATATGAAAAAATAAACTTATTATTTGAAATTTTAATATCAAAATTTAATTTGGTTCAATTTTTTGTATTTTTCGGATAAGTTTTATGTTTTTATGAATAGTGAAAAATACTAAATTTTAATTAAAAACAACTTTTTTCATCGAAATAGTTTATAGTGTTAAATTATAATTTCGATTAACTTCAAAGTATAACTAGATTATTTCTTATCCTATAATATAATTTATTTCATTTATATAAATTTTACATTGAATTAAGATATAAAAAATTTTCCATCTTTTTCATGTTTAAACATAAATAATTCATTTTCTCACCCCGTCAATGAGATTATTTTTAAATTTATTAATATATCTTCTATGTTTTTAATTTTGAAAAAATTATAAAATATTTAGAATAAGTGGGTTTGAATTTTTTATATATGATTCATTTTATATTTATTCATTATGAATAGTAACTTTAGTAATTATTTTATTAACATGGTACAAGGTAAATCGTGCTGTTAAGTGTAAAAATAACAATATAAATATGATAAAATCACCCAAAAACTTGTAAAAATTTCATTTTATTTGTGGGTGTCTACATAAATCATCTTTATTCCAATATTTCAACATTTTCTAGCCACTTGAATGATAATATGACATTTATTATATTTTATTTAAAGATAAGATAAAAATGTCATAATCATATTTTTAATAACTAAACCATTTTTAATATAGTGTTATAGTGGTGATTAATTATACTATAAAAGTAAATTTAAATCTAATAAATTTATCTGAAACCAATTTTTTTTTAATTTTTTAGAGAATAAATAATTTAATTAAAGGCTTTCATAATAAAGATGTAGTAATTGTTAAATCAATGAAAATATCAAATAAATGATATTAAAAATATTAAAATAAATATATTTAGACATAATTAATGAAATAAATACCTTTTTTAGATAACTTAAACATGTTTTATATATATTAGAACTGATTTTAGAATTTAACATGCTGTTATGATATTTTTAAAAAGACAAATAATGAATAGTATCAAAGTTGACATAAATGATACTTCAAAAAAATAATATTCTATTAAATAATTTAATATATATAAAAATATAAAATTAGGAAAAATAAATATAAGAAGTTTAAATATTTCATCATTTATACATATGTATTTCTTTTGGCATTTTATTGTAACTATATTAACCCTAAATTAATGAAAAAACATGTTTCTACGGTAAGATTTAAAGTAATTTATTTAGGGCCAATGCTAAAAGATAATGGTAAAATATATATCTTAAACCTATATAAAAATTATTAGGTGAGATTATTTCTACCCATACTCATATTATATTCTAAATAAATGTATTTTTAGATATTTTATATTTAATATCACTAAACATTAAATTAATATTTTTAAGGATTCCAAGAGTGCCCCTCCCCTCTCTTATAAACAGACACCTCCCCCCTCACGTCCTCACACAAATTTGATCCTTATTTCTTGAAAAAAAACCTGAAAATTTAACTTATAAACTTATCTATACAAATACGTGATGTTATGGTCCTCTAAAAAGTCCAACCCTAGTGTCCCTAAGAGAAGATCTGAAGGACATTCTCTAAAGAATAGGTAATCATCTTTACCGAATCCTTCAAAATTATTTCTTCTTATACTTCCTCTTCATACATTATTTTCATTATAAAATAATAAATACAGTATCATATATATTCATAAGTGTTATTATTATTATGTTATAACCATATTCCCCCTTTTATCCATCCGATAAAAAATAATATCACCATGTGTGCATACATATAGCTTACCATCTTCATGTTGTGGTGTAATTTGTTTTTCATAAAGGATTTATTTGGATTGGTATAATTATTAATATAATTTATATAAATAATAAATATGAAATAATATTTATTATTTATAGTTAATATTCCATCCAATTCTTTACCAATTTACCATTAAGGAAATGATATCGTCGCTCGTGCATACGTACGACCTATCGTCACCACGGTGTGTTGAGATTCACTCTCCACATTTACCATTAAAGAATGATTATAAAAATATATATGATTAATGTATATAATATTTATTAACTTAATTTAATTATTTATATTAAGGAAATATACCCTATACATAAGAACCAGGACTTACACGGCAAAACAACCATAAGAAAATGAAGTAGTTAACACCTGAAACAATGGTAATAAGGAAATATTAATAAAAAATGATATAAGAGGATAATAAATGATATAATAAATATAGATGTAGTTATATTATAATTTAACAACATGATTTATCCATTATATATTAGGTTTAATTACCCTTAACAAAAGGAAATTACATGGTAAGGGTAATTTTTCAATGTCATTTTTATACGGGATTGTTTATAATTCAGTATTTACTAGGAAATAATTACCATCCATGTTCACGTTTCTTAAAAATTTATTTGAAAATATTATTTCCATTATTCTAAAATGGTTTTAAGTCATTTTTTACCTACATTTATATTTTTATAATACATTTTTAAAGGAATCTTTGATCATTTTCTAAACAAGGTACTTTATGAACTTTTCGATGGTAAAAATGTTTTTTAACATATATTGTGTGAAAAGATTTCTTTTCCATCATAACGCCTTAATATTTTAAAGCTTAACTTAAAATATTACATGTCTCTTTTCATATTAAATTCTTTCTTATATAATTTTTAGGGTTTTAAATGATTTAATTGTACAAAAGGGAAATTTCTTTAAATAAAATTTTATTGATTTTATTAGATTATTTTCCTCTATGTTAAAATACTTTTTTATATTTTATTCTTATTTTATGTTGATTAATTATGATAAAATATACTATATTATAATGAATGTTTTATGATATGTTTGACTAAATATGTGATATTATGAAACCATTCATGGTTTATGGTTAATTTATTAATATTTCATATACTAGTTTTAATATGAATGTTTATATTGGATATGTTTCACCCTTTTTATATGAAGAATGCATTGGACTTAAGAAGTGATTAGTGGGGCCCTCTATATCTACTCATTACATCAGAAGGTTTTTACCCATTTTTGTATAATGTATTTCCCTAAGACTTTATGACAAGATTATGATTTCTGGCATTATGGATTTCCCTATTATGAAATTATTTATTGATATTACATGTGATTATTAAACTTGTAGAATATACAGGTGAATGTTTTTATGGAATTATTTGATTTATTATTATTATATTATGCTCAATATTATTTTTAGAAGGATTTTTATTTAGTTTAATATGTTACGTTAAAAGTTTATGATTATTTGTTATAGCTTTTGCTATATTATTTAGCTTTACTGAGAATTTGAGATCACCCCTTTCTTATGTTTCATTTTTCCATGGATGTGAGGATATATATTATGAATTATATAAAGGTTTAATCTATGAGAATCAAGATTTTCAAAGGATTATCTATGTTTTATTTTATATTTTCAATTTTAATGTAAGGATCGTGTATATAAACTATTTTCCAAAACTACTAAATTGATAGACCCTTCGAGATTAAACACTTGTATATATGAAAAAGTAATAAATTAAAGCACTGGCTCTGGGATAATACGATTGAGGTAAATACAATCCCTGTATGAAACCCACATTCCCCATTTGTGGTTTATAAATTTTATGTTCATAGAATTTTTGGTTTATGTGACACACATAATGTTAAACATTTAAATGGATCACCTAGATAGAACTCTATTTCATCGTATAAATAATTCATCTCTAGAGGTGACATGTTCATAATACTTTTGAATCATTTATTGGTAATGTTTTATGATAAATTTATCAAAATAATTAGTAATATATATTATTAAACCTCATTAATGATATTTATGGATATATTTATGAATGTATCATGTTTATGTTGTAGCCACATTTCCATGTTAAGCATCGGGTTATTATGTTCATGTACTTTTGTTTTTCCTCATGTTCTTATATACAAGTTCTTATGTTATTCTTCATATTTAATATATTAAGTTATCTTAATTTTTTTATCCCTTACAAGGTTTTATGATCACCCCTTTCATTTGATAAATTTCCCCCGGAAATTATTTTCATTGAGATGATCTAGGATGGGATATAAAATATTCCTTTTACAAGAGTTGAAAAATTGTTTTTGTTTTATTTTATGTACAATGAATTTCTTGCGCTATGTATATAGTTTCCAAGGAATTAATCCTAAAAATATCCTTTATAGTTATTTATATAACCACTTTTCAATTAATTGTGGTTAAATTAATATAATAAAACTTGGGTCTCTATATTTAATAATACCTCTTTTAGATCTATAATGAAATTGAGGATTTTTATCCCAATCTCTAATCACCTTATTCCATTTTTAGAGAACTCTAGTGGTAAGTGATTCATTTTGATTCATTTATTATATAAATTGGTATATTATAAATTATTGATTGGGAATTCATGGTTTTGGGACCTCCCTTACATATTTAAGTCCACGGTTTATCTTAGCATGTGTTTTTGGCATGTGGATTGTTATAGAAATTGTTTTAATATAGGTAGTTTCATGAATTGGATTTATTACATAAACCTTTTTTCCTTCTTGATTTTTTTCTAATATTAGTTAAATTTATTATCAATTTTATAATAATATATAGAGATTTTTTGTTATGTTTATGAAAAAGTTTTTTTTTATACTTCAGTGTCATTATTGAAATTTGTTTTTAAGCATGGTTTAATGGTTTCATATATGAAACGTCTTAGAATGATTATAATATGGTAAAAACATTTTGGATCATAAATGAGGCATGGAGCCATCCTCAATGATGAACCCTTAACCCTATTCCTATTTTACTATGGTAAATTTTCCAATCGGTGGCCTAATTTATAGTAGGGAGACACTCTCAATAGTGAAATCTTACCCAAATTTCATGTTATACAAGGGTAATTGTTCAAAAAATTGGGTCTATTTATAATAGGAATTATATGAGGATTTTAACTGAATTAGAAAAAATATTTCCATGAAGAAAATATTTACCAATTATTATACTTGATACATAAATTTTTAATGTTTATCAAAATTATTGAAAACTTTTTTATGTAGAATTGTTTTAAAAATATTCTGAATGAGTGATTCTCAATGTTTTATATTATAAATTGTAAATTTTATCACACACCTTGTATTAATTTACTTTAACATAATTTTTTTATATTATAAATTTATCTTATGAATAAATATTTGAGATTACACTAAGATTTTTTACAAATCTTTTTTACACATTTGGGTGTATATAGATCTTGTTTTATTGGATATAGTAAAATGAGATAAATCATAGGGTTATAGTAGGTTTTTTTCTTAGTATGTTTGTTTATTCTTATGGGGGATAAATATCACATGGATAAGGGTGTTATTTTTTTTTTGAAATTTAGTTCATTTTATGGTTTCGTCCCTTATTTTTCCTTCATTTTTATCTTTCCCAATATTGATTTGTATCATCAGACTAGAATTACATTTTTTTAATTTTTTCATGTTCTACGTTCATTCACAAAGAAATCATTCCTAAAGATAGTTCTTGATTCTTAGGATCTTATCTCCAACCCATCGGCATCGAGAACACCCTTCGGGTTGTGTCTGGACTATATTGGGTTTTGGATAGATGGGTAATTTATGTTAGTTTGTGATAAATTGGTATCAAAGGAATATTTTTCAATTTTCCTTCTTCGTATAAATCATGGGATGTATTCATAGACAAGAGATAGGAATGCGAGGACTTATCAATTAGGTTCTAAATGAGTTCCATTCTAGCTGTTATCATGACAAGGCTTAAGAGACCGTGGGTGTTCATGAAATGTTTCTCTTGAAAATCAATGTGATTGAACCCTTTTATTTAATTTTACATGTATATTTATATTTCTAGTTAAAATAAGTTATATTTTAAAATAATTTATTATTATTTCTCATATTCTTGTGTCTCGTAGTTTGTTGATGTGTAAAATAATTCCCCCATGAATACTTTGAGTGAATCGTCGAAGGTTTATTCTAATTAACTTTAGACAAAAAATCCTATAGATGATAAGAATCCCATAAAAGAAGTTGTTTTCACATTCCAATCTTTGGACCATGTTTTTGAAGTGAACTCATTTCTAGCTAGAGTGTGGAAACCTCGATTGGATGAGGATTAGAATCAAGCCAAAATATTTCTTCATCAGAAAGCACCATATTTTTAAGGGATTAACAATCATTTAGAGGTTGAGTATTTGCTAGGAAATATAGAGATACTCTTTTAATTATTTGACACCTTTCATTAAATCAAGGTGATGTATAGTATCATCAAGCTAGAAGGCCCAATTTGATGATCACATGACTCATTTTTTTTGGTAAGGAATCATGGTGGCTTAGAGAGGAAAGACTTTAAGTCCATCTTTATTGAGTAATAATACCTAAAATCTATAAATTTGGTAAAATCCATGGAGTTTATAACTATTTAGTAAGGGGGAAAATGTTCTATGGAATATATTTTCCTCTGCACTAATCTCAATATGTTTTCACCTGTGGTTGTGTGTATTTAGAAGATAAAGGGTTGGAGGTTTTAGATGGGTCAATGACCATATATTCAATCTCAAGTATTCATGTTAAATATTTCCACCTATTCTAAGGTTGTGGATAGCTATTTGATGGTAGATATTGATATGGTGGGTAATTTCGTGATTACCATATATTATCCTACCTCTCATAGTAGCTTTAGTGGATCTTATAAGAGGAAGATGGGGAAGTGTGAGTTCTGTAAATGAAATAGTTTTCATGCTTCTTAAAAACATTTTTATTCCTCATTTTCCACTTTTATTCACATTAATTATAATCAGGGTATATAAATGGGGAAAACAAAGTCGTTTTTTCATTTACCACAAATGTCCTACAACTCATGTGGATGTTTTAATAACTTGTAGAAATTTTGTCAAGGTTTTTCTTCTCCTCACTATGCCATGAGTTTTTTGCGCTGGGAGGATCTTCATTAAAGTCTTATACTTCATCAATTATTAGGATACAATAAAAAGAATCATTAATGAAGTCGTTACACATGGTGGAGGATTTTACAATAGATGTTGATGCAGATCCTTTGACTGTGATAGATGCCATTTCTATTGGTTTAACCTTAGCAACTACCTTATTTGATATAGATGACTCTCAGCCTTTCATATCAATTTATATTTAAGATTTTTTAAAACTTCAAATATAATTATCTTCATTTTTTATGGAATTTGTGATTCCCCTAGAAAAGAAGAAGGATAAAAGTTTTTTATTCCCCTCATTATCACTCTTGATATATGACATTGAGTTAGTTTGGGATTTTCAAATTCTCAACATAGATCTATTCAATGATATTATTGGTATTGATTGGTAGATTACTCAAAAATCTTGAATTTAATGTTATAATTAGTGAGTGTGATTTAATTTCCTAATGGTAACACCCATGTGTTTCAAGAATTATAGGTCCCAAGATCTGATCAGGTGAGACCACTTTTTCCAGAGCATGGTAAGTTGATTTGTTTTTGTATAATAGAGATGATACATGAATATTTTAGTTGTGATATTAATATTTTAGTCAATTAATTTCTTACGGTATTTTTAGATTAATTTTTGTGTTCCCCTATAAAAATGGAATTGGTGTTCTCAATTGACCTAGTGTTGAGTAATCATCTAATATCAATTCCATATTACCGTATATATCGACTTGATTAGAAAAAACAAAAAAAATTGATTGGATGATTTTAGAGACAAAGGATTTATACACCAAGGAATTTATTGTTAGATTTTCCAAGAAGTATGATAGAACTCTCCATTTATTTATTTATTTTCATAAAAACAATCATGTAATGGTTAAAAAAATATACCTCACCCCACATTTATGATTTTTTTTAACATTTCAAGGGGGAAAGTGGTTCAAAAAGATTGAACTTCATTTTGGTTACTATAAGAAAATAATAATGGAGTTTAATATTATGAATATCTCCTATTGGAGAACATCTGTAAAATTATATTAACATATGATTCATTTTTACTAATGATTATGTAGTCTTTATGGCATTGATGAACAAGGTTTTCCACCAATATCTTTTAATTATTTTCATGATGTTCGTGTATAACATCCTAGTTTAATCAAAAACCAAAAGTGATCATGTTTATCACATGAGACATGTTTTTGGAATACTAAGAGAAAATCACACATATGAAAAATTATCAAAATACCAATTCAATATTCAATATGTTAAGTATCTAAAAAATGATCTCATAACATGGTATTCTAGTTTATCCTGAAAATGTGGTGGTTTCATGTCATTGTAAGGGCCACATAATTTCATTAAAAATTGATGATTTATTTTGTTGGTAGTATATTATATATTTTTTTAAGGTATTTTTAAAAACTTGAATATTGTAATATTCTCACCCATAAAGGGGGAAGTTCTTATGGGATTTGAATTTTCCTGCATCCTTTGATGAACTAAAGTGGTGTTTGACCTGATCACTGACTCTATCTATTATAGTGTCAATAAAGGGATATATGGATTATTTTTATCATTATATATAGGTTTTTTCTACATCATTATATAATGAGATCTTGTGGTGTCTTATGGACCATGCATCTTTGACCTCATATGATTAATTATCCAACATATTGTTTGGAACATGTAGCTATTTTACCTTATCTTAGAATTTTTGGAAATAATATTTTCATGGATATGATTATCATTTACCATAATCATGTTATTTTGGGGTAAATATTTTTATACAAAATATTCAAATTTCTTGTGAAGATGATGTTTGGAATAACTATAGCTGTTTGACCTCAACATTTCCTAAACTTTGAGAAAGGAAAATATGGTTGATGATGTTCCTAACAAGTTTTTTCCTTCTACAACAATGAAGGATGAAAATTATGAATTGAAAATGATAAGAATATTTGTTGAGATAAATGTGGGAGTCAAGTTGGAAGAGTCTGGTAATGTTATGAAAAGTTTTCTTTTGAAATGCTTTATCCTTTAGAAAATTTACTAAGATTAGTGGTAGGCCAATGATCACAGGAATAACATAGATTCTTATTGTGATGGGGATATCATCAATTAATTATATCTCTCTGTTGTGGGGATTATTTTTTAACACCCCAAGTAAATAAAGAATATGACATTTTCATATTTATCCATATTTGTGAATAAAATATTAATATGACTTCAAACGGGACGCTATGCTCGATGGCATACCCAACACGCAACAACGAGTTTCTTGGGAATCTTACGTTGCACTCTAATAATAAAATAATATTATTTCAAATGGTAGTTAACATGTAGCCGTTGTATTGGAGGGAATGGATAGAAATAACTAAAATATGATTATATATGTTTTTTAAATGTTTTTACATTTATCCAATAAAAGCTAAAAGGCTTAAAATACGGAAAGAATTCAATTTTAGGCGTATATACCCTAGTTTTCACTAAAGGTTCCCTTATCGCCTTTTAATGGAGAAATGCCATTAAATATAGTTTTGTTCACTCTTAAACATTGTTTTGGACCAAATAAAACTCTTATTAAGAATCGGGACATCAAATTTTACTTTGTGTAATTTTTTGGTATCTTTCCGATAAAGTTCATTTTTTTAATGAATAGTATAAAATGTTGTATTTTAATTCAAAACCACTTTTTAATCTAATATATTTATATGATTAGATTATATTTTGAATTGGTTTTAAAGTGAAATTAGAAAATATTTTTACCATTAAATCCAATAGTGGTCTTTGGAATCAATTTCACTTTGAAATCAGACTTAAACTAGTTTCAATCTTTTGATACTTATTGTTTTATAAAAACACGCTATTTGCTCTGACAGCGGGAATTAATTATTAAATTAATTAATGTGACTAATATGTTTTGATTTTTTTAAAACGGACGTCATTTTTGAATTTGGAATATCAAATATAGCTTAGGGTAATTTTTTGAGATTTTTCTGAAAAACTTCAATTTTTGATGAATAGTGAAACCACTAAGTGGTACTTATAAAAGCTGATTTTTTGTTTAAATGAAATTTTACCACTTATGTGTTTTGAATTTCAAAAATCCGACATACATGGTTGTCCTTAAGAAGTAAAATGTGGTTCAATGGGATAAAAATAATTTTTTGGTGAATAGTAACTTATTAAGTTTTTAATCGCGATTAGTGGTAATTAGTGTAGTTTAAGGTATAAATAATGATTTAATAATATGAAATGACCTAGACACATGTCGCAACTTTATTGGTTGTGTCATGGCCGACCAAGACAAGCCATGGGTCAACTTGGGGACCCCATGGAGACATTTTGGTTGGGAAATGACATAAATAACTTTTTATTTAATGTAAAATTAAAAATGACACAAACATGATATGTTTTACTAAAACAATTTTTAAGTGGGGTTATACAAGTCATATTTTTGATTATAAATATTAATTGGAAAGCTAAAAATATTTCCTACATCATAGTATTTTTTGTATAATTTTTAGACATTAAATAAATTATATTATTTATGACATAATATTGATGCAGCGAT
This sequence comes from Viscum album, assembly GCA_963277665.1. NCBI lineage: Eukaryota > Viridiplantae > Streptophyta > Magnoliopsida > Santalales > Viscaceae > Viscum > Viscum album. The sequence continues at coordinate 501,934,179 of OY728158.1, read as the reverse complement.
GACATCATTATTTGATGATTTAAATAAAATGGAAAGATAATGTAAAATCTATGAACTACACATGTCCAAAACTTATTGGATGAGTGTATTTCGAAGACTTATCTCCTTATACACGAATTATATCAATGTGGGACCTTTTTAAACCGAAACACATTTTCAAATAATGTAATATTTCTTTACTTTCCAAAAGTGCCCCTCCTCTCCTCTTATAAAAGGCCCCCACCTCTACCTCATTTCACACACTCTTCAAGCCTTTGTCTCGGCCAAACCCTGCCCATTTACTCTCTCCACATCCCTCTCCTCATCCTAGAGGATTCCCTTTGCGCAGAATCCTTTCAAAGGAAGCCTTTAGCCTCAAATCAAAAGGAGTTACACTTTTAAAGGTAATTCATTCTCTCATGTTCGTTTGTTTTATTTTGCGTCTCCAACCCCCTAAACTCTTTTTATTTATTTCTTTTGTAACAACACCAGTATCTTCAATATACTAGTATTTTGTTATAAGATTTATTCGAGCTACACTCTCACACAACTACATCAAATGGTTAATGAACATTCGGTTTCCGTGGATGGCGAAATTGTGCCTCCCGAAACGATGATTGTTCAATACTCATTTAACACCTTCAAAGGTGGCCATTATGATGTCACTATTTTTATATATGATATATAATATGTTTATGTTTTACTTATTCTTCTTTATTTTTCATTTGTGTCTTACCTTTATGGCTTCCATTATGGGTATACGCGATATCTTCATTTTAGGAAGTGCGGACTACCACCCCCTCAAAGTGATGTGATTCGTTAATGCCATACGTGGGACGTATAAAGGATGGATTTAATGTTATTATATATGATTTTATACTGGAATTATTATTTACCTATATATCATTATTATTTATTTCCATTAAAGTATGAGATAGAAATGAAAGTAGCGTTCATGCGTACGTACGACTTACCGTCTCCATGAACGGTGCATTTCATTTCATATCCCCAAATGTAATGTACTATTATAAGTACATATATATAATGGATATATAGGATGTATGATACATATAAATGATTAATATAATTCTGGAATTAAAATATACATACCTCTCATATAGTTTTAATTCCATTAATATGACATAGAAATGAAAGTAGCGTTCATGCGTACGTACGGCTTACCGTCTCCATGAACAGTGCATTTCATTTCTTTCCTCTAAATGATTATGTGATTTTATAAATACATTTATATTCTGGATATATATGATATATATGATATCCAAATCAGTAATGTCATTTTTGGATATGAAGAACCTTTGACCACACAAACAACATGTAATTGTAAGAAGTCCACTTTCGACTTAAGAACCAAATATCGACAAAACAAACATGATTAACTTAAATGATTAAATAATGTTTATAACATGGTAATAAGTGATATAAAAGGAATAATGAACTTTAAAAAGGTTCTTAAGGAATTAGAAATTAACTCAAGTTTATTATTCAGGAGATTAAAGAACGATCGAGTCAAGTCGGACCCGAGGTAAGGGATCCTGCAACTCTCTTTCTTTTTAAGTACACTCTTTTATGTCATTTATTTTAAGCTCATCTTTCTTATGATTGGGATGTTATTTTATATTACATTTACTGTAATTTTTATGTTCATATGATGAGAGACCCTATTCTCTCTCATCAATCCATTTTGGATGTTTTGAGTGGCGTCGTTAGGCTGCCGAACTTTCGTAAGAGATCTAACCTCTCTCTTTCTTTTTAAGTACACTCCTTTATGTCACTTCTTTTAAACTCCTCCTTGAAATGTTGGGGGATTTCCTTTTATTACACTTGCTGTAAATTCTATTGTAATATTATGGGACACTCTATTTGATCTCATCAATCCATATTCGGAAGTTTTATGTGGCACCGTTAGGCTGCCGAGTTTTCGTAAGGGATTTTTCATCTCACTTTTATTCCCGTGAGATTTATGCTACATTTTCCAAAAATTCCATTGAGTGGTGTATGTACTGCCCATTATTATACTCTTTGTGTAATATACTTTCGTTTATGAGTATTTACATCAATTACCTATTGTCTTTCTTTCATGGGGTGTATGTTTTGAAAGATACCCAAGTCGGTAAGGGAACCTTTCACCCTCCTCTTTTTTTTAAAGACTTCTTTTATTGGGTCTTTTAATTTACATATTTTTATGTTGGGATATGTTCTCATAAATCCTTATTGATGTAAATTTTATGTCCAAGTGATGAGATACACTTTTTATCTCTCATCAACTCATTTTGATGTGATGTTGTTTGGCTGTCAAGGGAACTTTTTAACCCAATTTCGATTTCTTTGGGTTCAACTTGTAGTCATTGAATATGTCATCCATTGAATATGTGTGAATGACATTTTATTTTTTTACACTTAATATCCACTTATATTGGGTGTATATATATTTGCCACACATATTTTTGAGATTTATTTGTCCTTAATTTAAGGATACCTTCTTTATAAGGGATTTCATCACATTTGACATTTCTATTGAGGGTTCATTGTTGTTATGCACCAATTCACTCTTATATGGTGTATATACTGTCCTATGGAGTATTATATCATGAATCCTTTTATTCTCATGATATTATAATGATCTGACTAAATTTTATTCCTCAATTATTGTATTCAAGTGTCTCTAATTTTCGTAAAACCCCATTAACCAAAATATCGTTTTAAATGTTTTAATTATTTGTTCTTATTAATATCCATGTTTTCAAAATGGTTTTAAGGATTTATTTATATGGATATTAATGGTTTAAAATGTTAAAAGCTTCAAGGTGGTATGGGACACTTTGATTCAAAAATCTCTTTATTAAATGTTTTAAATGGTTTTGGAAATGGTTTCTTTTTGAATGGATTCATTATTTCAATATCCTAAAATGTTATATTGTGATTGAAATGTGGAAATGTTATGTTTCCTTTATTCATGTTTATGTGATACGATTATGTTATGGTTCTTGGGCATTGTTATGAAGAACGGGTGGTTCTGTGATAAACTAAGGGTGGGTGAGCCCGATATAGCTCTCCAATGCATTGGGTAACGCGAAGGAGTGAAACATTAAGGTTTATCCGAAGAGATTTAGGGAATATACTGTGATGGGTATTCCAAACGTAACCAAGAGGGTTACTCCCTACGTAAGAATTTTATGAATGCCTTAAGTTACATTTTCGTCTTATGATTTCTATGATTTATTCATGGTTTGATGAGGTATGAAAGTGCCTTTGTTTTATGGGTAAAGTATGATTTCATTCTTATGTATATATGAAATCATGTTTCCTTTCCATATTTTTATAACCCTTACTGAGCTTTTTATTCTCATCCCAAGTTTTTGAAATGTTTTTCACAGGTCAAGGGAAAGGTACATGATGTGATGATGGTGTCAAGGATGTGTCAAGAAAGAATCTGTGTTTGATTTTAAATAGGTTTCCGTTGATGGGAAGAATGAATATTGTCTTTTATGTAACCACTTTGTTTAAATGTGGAATGTAATGAATGTTTCATGATCTAATTCTCTAAAACTCTAAACCTGAAAAGATCCTTAATGTTTAATCTTGTAATAACTCAAGATTAAGTAAGGTTTAAGGCTGGGGCCTTATATTTGGTATCAGAGGTTGGTTTAGATAACTTTAGAGGTTAGGGTATTCTTTAAGCAAAAGTGACATTACTATAATGGTTAGGATTTCAGAAAGAGTCCTAGTTTTAGATAAATTGAATGAGTAAGTATATCTTAGTTTTTACCTTCCTCATTAGTACATGATGGTTTTGTTGATATACTAACACTGACCTTTTTGGTTTTAGTAAATGGCTGGATCTAGCAGGCACCAAAGTGACAATGGGTTTGAAGGAAACTGTGGTGGTTCTCTGATTAAGATACTGGATGAGATGGGGGATTCAATGAGGAATCTCATAGTTGTTATAAACCAACTATCAGGGAGTCATGATCAACCACTTCAACCTTGGTGAGTTCTCTAATGCATCATGTATGAGATGGCCAACTCGATGTGGAAATTCAGGTAATAATTATTAAGGTAACCATTAGGGTTTATATGATCCTTACTTTTGAGGTAATTATGGGTTATTATATGATATGATGGAAAATGAAGGGCATGAGATAAACTTGAGGTTAAAATATGTTATGATTATTTTTGAAGATTTTATCTCATTTGGGGAATGTTTTAAGAATTATATAGTTTTAGAAAAAGGACAACACGCAGACCGTGTGACCACCTGTCACGTCGTACAAAGCCGCGAGAATCGAACCCACAACCAAAGTGCGACTGGTATTTATCGCCTACCACTGGACTACGTGAAGTCCCTGGTTAGTTTGATGGATTCTTTTTAGTTATATGATTTTATGAATTAAGAGTACATTGATTTTGGTTTATTTATGAAAATGATTAACCTATCATGGAGGATATGTGATTAGGTTAATTACTTTTCAATACGAGACTTTAGGAGCAACTGATGTTGTTTGGAGATAAATTTTACGATTTAACTTGGTAGACTCTGTGACTAAATCCTTCAAATATTTGGGTTTCAATCTTAGTTTGGTTTAATTTGAAGAATTTTATGGACAAATGGTCCTCGTTGAACTTTGGGTTTTGTTGGACAAATTTTGGAGATTAAGAATAGATTTTCTTTTTATAAAGGGTTATCCTTTTCTAGATTATCTGACCTTTTACTAACCTTTCTGGTTTTGGTTTTTGTTAAAGCCTAAAGACATGGGATGTATATAGTTATCTTTGGTGGATTAGGTGATTATCTAGAAGTTGATTATAGTACTCTTAATGTGAACAAGTCTCCCTAAATACTCGTCTTTTGGAAAAAAATATGAGTTTGATTAAGGAATCTAGTAAAAGTTGAAAGTCAACATGATAAGTGATTATGTTTCCTTATGAATAAATTCCTCAATAAAAAGTAACTTAAAACAAAAATTTTGTCTATTAAATTTTCCTACTGGGGAACCCAACACCGTTTAACCAATCACAAGTTTGTGATTTTCTCGTGGTTATCTTTCTCCTAAACATGTTTTCTATGACTCTCCATCAGAACATGACCCTTTGTTTTTTCCTCCATGTCCATATTTTCATACTTGGAATCCTAGTATGGGTTAACTCGGGTGACTTTTTTACTTATCCTTATTTATTTTAAAGTGATTGTTTTACCGACTCTTGTTCCGATGTTGGACTTTCAAGGATGTTTCCAAGCGCAATTTTAAAATTGCGAGGATGCAATTCCCAAAAAGGGGGAAGGATGTAACACCCCAAGTAAATAAAGAATATGAAATTTTCATATTTATCCATATTTGTGAATAAAATATTAATATGACTTTAAAGGGGACGCTATGCTCAATGGCATACCCAACACGCAACAACGAGTTTCTTGGGAATCTTACGTTGCACTCTAATAATAAAATAATATTATTTCAAATGGTAGTTAACATGTAGCCGTTGTATTAGAGGGAATGGATAGAAATAACTAAAATATGATTATATATGTTTTTTAAATGTTTTTACATTTATCCAATAAAAGCTAAAAGGCTTAAAATACGGAAAGAATTCAATTTTAGGCGTATATACCCTAGTTTTCACTAAAGGTTCACTTATCGCCTTTTAATAGAGAACTGTCATTAAATATAGTTTTGTTCACTCTTAAACATTCTTTTGGACCAAATAAAACTCCTATTAAGAATCGGGACATCAAATTTTACTTTGTGTAATTTTTTGGTATCTTTCCGATAAAGTTCATTTTTTTAATGAATAGTGTAAAATGTTGTATTTTAATTCAAAACCACTTTTTAATCTAATTTATTTATATGATTAGATTATATTTTGAATTGGTTTTAAAGTGAAATTAGAAAATATTTTTACTATTAAATCCAATAGTGGTTGTTGGAATCAATTTCACTTTGAAATCAGACTTAAACTAGTGTCAATCTTTTGATACTTATTGTTTTATAAAAACACGCTATTTTCTCTGACAGCGGGAATTAATTATTAAATTAATTAATGTGACTAATATGTTTTGATTTTTTTAAAACGGACGTCATTTTTGAATTCGTAATATCAAATATAGCTTAGGGTGAATTTTTGGTATTTTTCTGAAAAACTTCAATTTTTGATGAATAGTGAAACCACTAAGTGGTACTTATAAAATCTGATTATTCGTTTAAATGAAATTTTACCACTTATGTGTTTTTAATTTCAAAAATCCGTCATACAAGTTTGTAACACCCGAGACTTTTATGTTATATAAATCATCAAAGGAATCTTTTTCTATACAACACTTGCTTGGCTTGCTTTACACGCAATCGCGACCTTCCTCGATAGCTTGCGTCGTACGCAATACCGAGTTTCACTAAACAACATTATGCTATTAAAACTAGCCGTTATGAATAGTAATAACCACTTTTTGGAATTTTATAAATTTTATTTTTCAAAATGGACTTCATTTTTGGACTCAGAATATCGAAATTAGCCTAGGGTGAAATTTTGGTATTTTTCTGAAAACTTTCAATTTTTGATGAATAGTGAAACCACTAAGTGGTAGGTTAAAAACTGAATTTTGCATAAAACTTAATTTTACCGCTTCTGTGATTGGAATTTCGAAAATCCGAGAGACACGGTTAATATCAAGGACTAAAATGTGGTTCAATGAGATGAAAATAATTTTTTGGTGAATAGTAACTTTTTACTTTTTTTACCGCGGTTAATAGTAAATAGGGTAACTAAGGGTAAATATGATATTAATATTACCCTAACACATGTCCTAATTCTATTGGACAAGTGTAATTCGACCAAAAACAAACTTAGGAATAAAATATGACCATTTAGGCCCACTTGGATTAGATTAGGACATTTATTATTAATTTATTTAAAGAAGGGTTAAAATAGTTAAAATCAAAGTTTAATAAGTAAATCATTTTTAATATGGGGTTATACATAAGATAAATTCTATTGTAAATATTCATTAGAAAGATAAAAATATTTCCTACATGATGGTATTTTATTTGTAATTTTTAGACATCAAATAATTTAATTTATTTATGACACAAAGATGATGCAGTAATTATCTTATTAATGAAATATTGACAAAATTGATAATATAAATACCAAAATGAATGTAATTTAAGACTTTTTATGAATTCCACTAATTTTATAGGTTACTATGATATATTATTGTTGATTTAATCAACTTGGTTCGAACATATAATTCTGTTATGACTTTCAAAAAAACCATATATCAAATAGTGTCAAAATTGACACAAAATAGTTTTTAAATAAAATAAAATATTATTAATTGTTATTTTATTCCTAAAAATCTAAGGTTCGGCCAAATGACTTAGATAAGGATATATATATTAATAATAAACAATTTGGGGTTCGTTTGGCATGTTATAGTAAGTGTATTAACCATATAGTGAAAGAAAACAAAAAGACACGGTAAAAGTTAAATTAATTAACATAGAGTTAAATCTAATTGATAAGGTTAAAATAATACCCTAAACTTGTATAAATCCTATTGGTTGATAGGATTTCGCCCCATCCCCACTTTAGCTTCGAAATAAGACCCTTTGGAACCATTATTAACCGATTTTGACTTTAATATAAAATAATATTTTGAGATATTCCTAAGGTGCCCCTCTCCTCCCTTATAAAAGGGCACCTCCTCCCCCTCCTCCTCACACCAAATTGAGCACTCAAGCTCGGCCAACCCCTGCCATTTTCTCCTATCCACTTCCCTAGAATAATCCTAGAGGTCCTGGTCTTCTCCAAAGACCAATCTTAGTTCCTTAAGTGGAGGATTCAAAGAGGCGTTCCAAAGAAGAGGTAATATCCATTACCGATCTTTTCAATTTCTTTCTTCTTCAACTTCTTCTTCTTTAGTTGTTTCATGATAAAGTAATAACATCAGTATTACTTACATACTGATATGTTATTATAAATATGAAACAACCCTATTTCACCTTCTATCCATCCTACGGAAAAATGAAATCACCACGCGTGCGTACGTACGGAATACCGTCTCCACGCCGTGGTGTAATCTATTTTCCACCATCACCTTACAAGGATGGTTATAATGGTGTAATGAGTAACTAAATATGATTATTATGAAGTAATATTGATACTGAAATAATATATATATACTCCAATACAATTCCACGATCATAGGAATGATATCATCACTCGTGCGTACGTACGGAATACCGTCTCCACGATGTAATGCGACTCGTTCTACATGATCTTCATTTCATAATGATTATATAAATGAATTGAATGAATGAATATGGTATATAATACACTAATACCATTCTGGAAATGAATTATCTATAACCTAAAGATAAGAATAAGAATTTATTCGACAAAACACGCATAAGAACAAAAAGTTATAAAGACCCGAGTAACAAGTAACAATGAAATATTTCTAACAAGAAGCTAATAATATGACCATATATAATATCATATAAATATGTATGATTCTAGAATAAGTCAATAACATTATTTAAACCATTATACAGGAGCTTCGGACACGTACAAAGCTAATCGGACCTAAGGTAAGGGAAATATCACAATCTCATTTTTATCCGAGATTGTTTATTCGTAAGTATTTACTGGGGTGTATTTTACCATCCACATCCATGTTCCCTCAATATGTAATATTGTTTCCATCCACTTGAAATAGTTTAAATCCAATTTTACCCTTAGGTGAGTTTTTAGTAAAGAATATGAAAGGAATCTTTTGTCGTTTTTCCGTACGAGGTACTTTTTGACTTTTCCGACAAAAGTACGAAGAATGTTTTTTTAACTTATACGGCATGAATTGATTTTTAAAACATTACTTCAAAGAAGCTTCCTTTACAAGTTTTCAAGTTTATTTTTAATCAACTTCTTTTATTTTAAAGTTGTATGACATGTTATGAAAGGAAAAATGTTTTTGAAGAAGAAAGGATATTTTCCTCAAGAATTCAATTCAAGTGTTTTATCAAAATTATTTTCCATCTAAGATAATAAAGGGTTCTGTTTCTATCCATATTTTTATATTGGTTTGACTATGTTGTGATGGAATTATGTTTATGAATTCCTTTATCATATATGAATTTATGATGTCATGATGTTTCAAGAATCCCATTTTTGTTATATGTGTTATGCGATGATGTATGTTTTATGATTATGTGGCACACATAAGAAAGGATTCATTATAAGATGGGTGGGACCTATATCTCCCTCCAATGCATTGGGTAATGATTTTATATCTCATGAGATAGACATGGCTGGAACGGAAGGTTATTTCGGTTCAGTGATACAGGACTGAAACGAGGAGTGAACTCGGTTCAGAAAGGGACTTTGTCCACTAAGATAGTCTTGGCAATGAGTCATGACTAACAAGAAATGATTTCCATGATTATGTGTGCATGCCACAAAGTTTCAAGTTTTATGTTATGATTATGGGGATCTCATTTTCACTTCTATGTTTTATTCCATGTTAAGATATTATGATCTCTTTTGCAGGTTTTGATAAAGATATGATATGATTTTTATTTCCTTTATTTGCCCTTGCTGAGCATTTGAGCTCACCCTTTTATGTTTTCTTTTCCCCAGGTCAAGAAGATGGATATTAAGTAGAATATGCTAAAAGGGACCCTAGATATGATGAAATAAATGGGAGACACTGTAAAAGATTTATGAACTAGTTGTTTATGTTTCCCAGTTTCTAAAGACACTATACCTATACGGTCCTTTGTGGTTTTGTCATATGTTGTAATAAGTGTGCTTCAATTTTGAAGTATTAACAATGTATGTAAAGTATGGGTCATTATAGTTGGTATCAGAGGAAAGGTATAGTCAACCTTTGGAAACTAGGATGTGAAAGCCTTAGTAAGAACCCTAAGGATAAGTCTAAGCATAGAACACAATCTTAGTGTTTTAGAAATGGCCTTGAATAACCTAGGATAAGACCTTAAGCATGAAAATTTTATTCTTGAATTATGTGGTTTCCTATTATAATTAGTGTTGCTCACACTATTCTTCTTGGTTTTAGTCAATGGCTGGAACCCGAAGGAACCGTGTTAATGCGGAATGCGATGGGCAATGCAATGATTGTCCCCCTGAGCAACCAAACGATATGGGAGCTGGAATGCAAAATATTGTAGCCATGCTCACACAACTTTCTGAAGCTATGAATCATGCAGGATTTCCAAACGAACAAAGGAGGGAGCAACCTTCTGTTGAATCCTTCATGAGGCAGGGTCCACCTTCTTTCAGCGGGTCTACTGATCCATTAGTTGCTGAACAATGGATTAGTACTACTGAAAAGATATTTTCAGTTCTTCAATGTTCTGAGCATGATAAAGTCATCCTAGCAGTGTATCGTTTGGAAGGAGATGCTGATCAATGGTGGAATCTTGTTAAGAATACAAGGCAAAGGGATGAAATTGAGTCTATGGAATGGGACGAGTTCAAGAACTTATTTTTCAATAAGTACTTCCCTCGTATTCTCCGAACAAAGATGGAGAAAGATTTCCTTGAACTGAAGCAAAGGGATGATGAATCTGTTGGTACCTATGAAGCAAATTTTACAAGACTTGCAAGGTACGCTTCTGGTATTATTATCCAACCTGAGAGTAAGATCGATCGATTCTTTAGTGGCTTAAAACCAAGTCTTCGAAGGGCATTAGCCATAAGGGACTTCAATAGCTACGAGGAAATCGTTCGATGTGCTCTCAAAGTCGAGATGGAGATTGGAGTAACCCATCAGTCACATGGGTTTGATAAGAAGAGGAAGATGGAATTCAAAGAAAAATCTAAAGAGCACACGGAAAAGAAGATGAACTTTCCCTTATGCTCAAAGTGTGGAAAGAAACATGGAGGGAGTTGTCTTAAAGGGACAAGTAAATGTTTTAAATGTGGAAAGGAAGGTCATCGGGAATTTGAATGCCGTGATAATGGGAAGAAGATGTCTAATGATGCAAACAAAGGATGGGATACACAGAATGAACCTGCTACACTTCAATGTTTCAAGTGCAAGGAGATGGGGCATTATGCCAATCAATGCCCAAATCCAAGGGTTGATGATGATGGTCGACGTCAACAAACTCTTAAGGCTAAAGACAAAGGAAAGTCACATGCAATTTCTATCAGCGAGGTGGAGTACGATAACGATGTGGTGAAAGGTACACTTACCATCCACTCTAAAGTAGCAAATGTTTTATTTGATTCTGGATCCACCCACTCTTTTATTTCTGAAGACTTTTCTAAGGGTATCACCGTACTACCTCAACAATTAGATGTTGAGTTAGCTGTGACAACACCTAATGGCACATCAATCGCATCAAAAGTTTATAATTCTTCTCCGATCGAAGTTTGTGGGAAAGTGCTTCCTGCAAATCTTGTGATCCTTCCTTTAGTGGAATTTAATGTGATTCTTGGCATGGATTGGATTTCTCTACATGGAGCTCATATCAATTGCCAAAGAAGGGAAGTCACATTTCATACTCCAGATCAATCTACGATCGTATACCAGTGCAAGGATGAACATAACCTTCCAGTGGAAATTTCTTCCATCTTATGGGTATTGATCCCACTAAATGAAGGTTATTTATCTCAAATGGTTGGTGAGAAACTCACGATTAAGAATATTCCCATTGTAAGGGAGTTTGATGATGTCTTTCCGGAGGAATTACTGGGTCTTCCACCAAATCGTGAAGTTGAGTTTTCAATAGAACTCGTACCGGGTGCTTTGCCTATTTCAAAGACACCTTATAGAATGGCCCCAATTGAGTTGCAGGAATTGAAGAAGCAACTCCAAGAGAATCTTGATAAGGGATTCATACGCCCTAGTGCGTCACCTTGGGGAGCACCTGTTCTATTTGTTAAGAAGAAAGATGGATCAATGAGACTCTGCATTGATTATCGAGAACTTAACAAGATCACTATCAAGAACAAATATCCTCTCCCACGCATTGATGACTTATTTGACCAACTACGCGGAGCTCAATACTTTTCCAAGATTGATCTTCGTTTAGGGTATCATCAATTAAGGGTCAAAAGGGAGGATATACCAAAGACGGCTTTCCGTACAAGGTATGGACACTATGAATTTATAGTGATGCCATTTGGTCTTACTAATGCCCCTGCTATCTTCATAGATCTAATGAATAGAGTCTTTAGAGACTATCTTGATCAATTTGTGGTAGTCTTTATAGACGATATTCTTGTCTATTCAAAGAGCAAGGAAGAACATGAAGATCACTTGAGAATTATATTGAAGACCCTGTGAAAGGAGAAGCTTTATGCCAAATTTACCAAGTGTGAATTTTGGCTTCAAAAAGTTGCATTTTTGGGTCACATAATCTCAAAAGAGGGGATATCTGTGGATCCAGCAAAAACAGAGGTTATCGAAAGATGGTCAAGACCAACAACAGTAACTGAGATCCGAAGTTTTCTTGGTTTGGCTGGTTATTATCGACGTTTTGTAAAAGATTTTTCACGATTATCTAATCCACTCACCAAGTTGACTCGGAAAGGAGTTAAGTTTGTCTGGACAGAGGAATGTGAAGAGAATTTCAAGGAGTTGAAAAGAAGGTTATCCAGTGCACCTGTGCTCACACTTCCTTGTAGTGGAGAAAGGTTTGTAATCTACAGTGATGCATCCAAGAAGGGATTGGGGTGTGTTCTTATGCAAAATGATATGGTGATAGATTATGCCTCACGACAGTTGAAAATCCATGAGCAAAATTACCCAACACATGATTTGGAGTTGGCTGCGGTAATCTTTGCATTAATGATTTGGAGGCATTACCTTTATGGTGAAATGTGTGATATTTATACTGATCATAAAAGTTTAAAGTATATTTTCACACAAAAGGAGTTGAATATGCGTCAAAGAAGATGGTTGGAGCTGATTAAGGATTATGACTGCTCAATCCATTACCACCCTGGGAAAGCAAACAAGGTGGCAGATGCATTAAGTCGACAAGACCATGCTAGTTTATCCATGATGAGGATCACAAAAGATCCAATATTTATGGATTTACAAAGGATGGATCTTGGAATTATAATGGAAGGGGAAAAATCTTATCTTTCTCAAATGAATGTTCAACCATCTATACATGTGAAGATTAAAGAAGCACAGAAAGAAGATGTCGAGTTACAAAAGAAGGTGAGAAATGTTCCTGAATTCAACCTTGATTGTGATGGGATAATAAAGTTCAGGAATCGGGTTTGCGTTCCTCCCATCCCCGAATTAAAGAATGAGCTGCTGGATGAGGCTCATAGTTCATCATTTTCTATTCATCCTGGAAGCACGAAGATGTATAGGGACCTGAAAGAGTACTTCTGGTGGGTTGGCATGAAAAGAGATGTTGCTGAATATGTCTCTTGATGCTTGGTTTGTCAACAAGTTAAAGCTGAGAGACAGAAGTCTAAGGGGATGTTACAACCATTACCCATACCCGAATGGAAATGGGAAAACATCACTATGGACTTTGTCACAGGACTTCCTAAAACATCCAAAGGCAATAATGCTATCTGGGTCATAGTTGATCATCTTACAAAGTCTGCACACTTCATTGCTATTAGAGAGGATTTCTCTCTAGATTAGCTTGCCAGGATATATGTAAAGGAAGTGGTAAGATTGCATGGAGTACCACTTTCTATTATATCTGATCGAGATCCGAGATTTACCTCGAAGTTCTGGCGAAGTCTTCAGCATACTCTGGATACAGAGTTGAGTTTCAGCACTGCTTATCATCCCCAGACAGACGGTCAGTCTGAGAGAACAATTCAAACCCTAGAAGATATGTTGAGATCTTGCTCTATGGATTTCAAAGGAGGTTGGGATCAACACCTACCTTTGGTAGAATTTTCTTATAATAATAGCTTTCACTCCAGTATTCAGATGGCTCCTTATGAAGCTCTCTATGGAAAGAAATGCAGGACTCCAACTTGCTGGGATGAAGTTGGGGAAAGAAAGCTATTAGGACCTGATCTCGTTGATGAAATAGCAGAAAAGGTTAGATCTATTCAACAACACATAAGAGCAGCTCAGAGTCGACAGAAAAGTTATGCCGACAACCGAAGAAAAGACCTAGAGTTTGAAGTGGGCGATAAGGTGTTCTTACGAATATCTCCCTGGAAGAGGGTTATGAGATTTGGAAAGAAGGGGAAGTTGAGCCCTAGATATATCGGTCCTTTTGAAATACTGGATCGTGTTGGGAAGGTAGCTTACCGATTGGCGCTTCCACCGAATCTCTCTCAAGTTCACGATGTGTTCCACGTATCTCTCCTGAGAAAGTACATACCAGATCCTTCACATGTACTCAGCTCAGAAGTTGTACCACTGGAGCAAGATCTTTCTTATGAAGAACAGCCGATAGAGATACTGGATCGTAGCGAAAAAGTCCTACGAAACAAGACCACTCGCTTGGTGAAAGTTTTATGGAGGAACCACCAACTTGAAGAAGCTACATGGGAGCTTGAGGATATTATGAGGGAGAAGTATCCTCATCTGTTTGTTACAAAGTGACGAATTTCGAGGGCGAAATTCTTTTTAAGGGGGGTAGAATGTAACACCCGAGACTTTTATGTTATATAAATCATCAAAGGAATATTTTTCTATACAACACTTGCTTGACTTGCTTTACACGCAATCGCGACCTTCCTCGATAGCTTGCGTCGTACGCAATACCGAGTTTCACTAAACAACATTATGCTATTAAAACTAGCCGTTATGAATAGTAATAACCACTTTTTGGAATTTTATAAATTTTATTTTTCAAAATGGACTTCATTTTTGGACTCAGAATATCGAAATTAGCCTAGGGTGAAATTTTGGTATTTTTCTGAAAACTTTCAATTTTTGATGAATAGTGAAACCACTAAGTGGTAGGTTAAAAACTGAATTTTGCATAAAACATAATTTTACCGCTTCTGTGATTGGAATTTCGAAAATCCGAGAGACACGGTTAATATCAAGGACTAAAATGTGGTTCAATGAAATGAAAATAATTTTTTGGTGAATAGTAACTTTTTACTTTTTTTACCGCGGTTAATAGTAAATAGGGTAACTAAGGGTAAATATGATATTAATATTACCCTAACACATGTCCTAATTCTATTGGACAAGTGTAATTCGACCAAAAACAAACTTAGGAATAAAATATGACCATTTAGGCCCACTTGGATTAGATTAGGACATTTATTATTAATTTATTTAAAGAAGGGTTAAAATAGTTAAAATCAAAGTTTAATAAGTAAATCATTTTTAATATGGGGTTATAAATAAGATAAATTCGATTGTAAATATTCATTAGAAAGATAAAATATTTCCTACATGATGGTATTTTATTTGTAATTTTTAGACATCAAATAATTTAATTTATTTATGACACAAAGATGATGCAGTAATTATCTTATTAATGAAATATTGAAAAAATTGATAATATAAATACCAAAATGAATGTAATTTAAGACTTTTTATGAATTCCACTAATTTTCTAGGTTACTATGATATATTATTGTTGATTTAATTAACTTGGCTCGAACATATAATTCTGTTATGACTTTCACAAAAATCATATATCAAATAGTGTCAAAATTGACACAAAATAGTTTTTAAATAAAATATTATATTATTAATTGTTATTTTATTCCTAAAAATCTAAGGTTCGGCCAATTGACTTAGATAAGGATATATATATTAATAATAAACAATTTGGGGTTCGTTTGGAATGTTATAGTAAGTGTATTAACCATATAGTGAAACAAAACAAAAAGACACGGTAAAAGTTAAATTAATTAACTTAGAGTTAAATCTAATTGATAAGGTTAAAATAATACCCTAAACTTGTCTAAATCCTATTGGTTGATAGGATTTCGACCCATCCCCACTTTAGCTTCGAAATAAGACCCTTTGGAACCATTATAAACCGATTTTGACTTTAATATAAAATAATATTTTGAGATATTCCTAAGGTGCCCCTCTCCTCCCTTATAAAAGGGCACCTCCTCCCCCTCCTCCTCACACCAAATTGAGCACTCAAGCTCGGCCAACCCCTGCCATTTTCTCCTATCCACTTCCCTAGAATAATCCTAGAGGTCCTGGTCTTCTCCAAAGACCAATCTTAGTTCCTTAAGTGGAGGATTCAAAGAGGCGTTCCAAAGAAGAGGTAATATCCATTACCGATCTTTTCAATTTCTTTCTTCTTCAACTTCTTCTTCTTTAGTTGTTTCATGATAAAGTAATAACATCAGTATTACTTACATACTGATATGTTATTATAAATATGAAACAACCCTATTTCACCTTCTATCCATCCTACGGAAAAATGAAATCACCACGCGTGCGTACGTACGGAATACCGTCTCCACGCCGTGGTGTAATCTATTTTCCCCCATCACCTTACAAGGATGGTTATAATGGTGTAATGAGTAACTAAATATGATTATTATGAAGTAATATTGATACTGAAATAATATATATATACTCCAATACAATTCCACGATCATAGGAATGATATCATCACTCGTGCGTACGTACGGAATACCGTCTCCACGATGTGATGCGACTCGTTCTACATGATCTTCATTTCATAATGATTATATAAATGAATTGAATGAATGAATATGGTATATAATACACTAATACCATTCTGGAAATGAATTATCTATAACCTAAAGATAATAATAAGAATTTATTCGACAAAACACGCATAAGAACAAAAAGTTATAAAGACCCGAGTAACAAGTAACAATGAAATATTACTAACAAGAAGCTAATAATATGACCATATATGATATCATATAAATATGTATGATTCTGGAATAAGTCAATAACATTATTTAAACCATTATACAGGAGCTTCGGACACGTACAAAGCTAATCAGACCTAAGGTAAGGGAAATATCACAATCTCATTTTTATCCGAGATTGTTTATTCGTAAGTATTTACTGGGGTGTATTTTATCATCCACATCCATGTTCCCTCAATATGTAATATTGTTTCCATCCACTTGAAATATTTTAAATCCAATTTTACCCTTAGGTGAGTTTTTAGTAAAGAATATGAAAGGAATCTTTTTTCATTTTTCCGTACGAGGTACTTTTTGACTTTTCCGACAAAAGTACGAAGAATGTTTTTTTTAACTTATACGGCATGAATGGATTTTTAAAACATTACTTCAAAGAAGCTTCCTTTACAAGTTTTCAAGTTTATTTTTAATCAACTTCTTTTATTTTAAAGTTGTATGACATGTTATGAAAGGAAAAATGTTTTTGAAGAAGAAAGGATATTTTCCTCAAGAATTCAATTCAAGTGTTTTATCAAAATTATTTTCCATCTAAGATAATAAAGGGTTCTGTTAATATCCATATTTTTACATTGGTTTGACTATGTTGTGATGGAATTATGTTTATGAATTCCTTTATCATATATGAATTTATGATGTCATGATGTTTCAAGAATCCCATTTTTGTTATATGTGTTATGCGATGATGTATGTTTTATGATTATGTGGCACACATAAGAAAGGATTCATTATAAGATGGGTGGGACCTATATCTCCCTCCAATGCATTGGGTAATGATTTTATATCTCATGAGATAGACATGGCTGGAACGGAAGGTTATTTCGGTTCAGTGATACAGGACTGAAACGAGGAGTGAACTCGGTTCAGAAAGGGACTTTGTCCACTAAGATAGTCTTGGCAATGAGTCATGACTAACAAGAAATGATTTCCATGATTATGTGTGCATGCCACAAAGTTTCAAGTTTTATGTTATGATTATGGGGATCTCATTTTCACTTCTATTTTTTATTCCATGTTAAGATATTATGATCTCTTTTGCAGGTTTTGATAAAGATATGATATGATTTTTATTTCCTTTATTTGCCCTTGCTGAGCATTTGAGCTCACCCTTTTATGTTTTCTTTTCCCCAGGTCAGGAAGATGGATATTAAGTAGAATATGCTAAAAGGGACCCTAGATATGATGAAATAAATGGGAGACACTGTAAAAGATTTATGAACCAGTTGTTTATGTTTCCCAGTTTCTAAAGATACTATACCTATACGGTCCTTTGTGGTTTTGTCATATGTTGTAATAAGTGTGCTTCAATTTTGAAGTATTAACAATGTATGTAAAGTATGGGTCGTTATAAAGGTTGTCCTTAAGAAGTAAAATGTGGTTCAATGGGATAAAAATAATTTTTTGGTGAATAGTAACTTATTATGTTTTTAATCGCGATTAGTGGTAATTAGTGTAGTTTAAGGTATAAATAATGCTTTAATAATATGAAATGACCTAGACACATGTCTCAACCTTATTGGTTGTGTCATGGCCGACCCATAAAAGCCATGGGTCAACTTGGGGACCCCATGGAGACATTTTGGTTCGGAAATGACATAAATAACTTTTTATTTAATGTAAAAGTAAAAATGACAGAAACATGATATGTTTTACTAAAACAATTTTTAAGTGGGGTTATACAAGTCATCTTTTTTATTATAAATATTAATTGGAAAGCTAAAAATATTTTCTACATCATAGTATTTTTTGTATAATTTTTAGACATTAAATAAATTATATTATTTATGACATAATAATGATGCAGCGATGACATCATTATTTGACGATTTAAATAAAATGGAAAGATAATGTAAAATATATGAACTACACATCTCCAAAACTTATTGTATGAGTGTATTTCGAAGCCTTATCTCCTTATCCACGAATTATATCAATGTGGGACCTTTTTAAACCGAAACACATTTTCAAATAATGTAATATTTCTTTACTTTCCAAAAGTGCCCCTCCTCTCCTCTTATAAAAGGCCCCCACCTCTACCTCATTTCACACACTCCTCAAGCCTTTGGCTCGGCCAAAACCTTCCCATTTACTCTCTCCACATCACTCTCCTCATCCTAGAGGATTCCCTTTGGGCAGAATCCTTTCAAAGGAAGCCTTTAGGCTCAAATCAAAAGGAGTTACACTTTTAAAGGTAATTCATTCTCTCATGTTCATTTGTTTTATTTTGCTTCTCCAACCCCCTAAACTCTTTTTATTTATTTCTTTTGTAACAACACCAGTATCTTCAATATGCTAGGATTTTGTTATAAGATTTATTCGAGCTACACTCTCACACAACTACATCAAATGGTTAATGAACATTCGGTTTCCGTGGATGGCGAAATTGTGCCTCCCGAAACGATGATTGTTCAATACTCATTTAACACCTTCAAAGGTGGCCATTATGATGTCACTATTTTTATATATGATATATAATATGTTTATGTTTTACTTATGCTTATTTATTTTTCATTTGTGTCTTACCTTTATGGCTTCCATTATGGGTATACGCGATATCTTCATTTTAGGAAGTGCGGACTACCGCCCCCTCAAAGTGATGTGATTCGTTAATGCCATACGTGAGACGTATAATGGATGGATTTAATGTTATTATATATGATTTTATAATGGAATTATTATTTACCTATATATCATTATTATTTCTTTCCATTAAAGTATGAGATAGAAATGAAAGTAGCCTTCATGCGTACGTACGGCTTACCGTCTCCATGAACGGTGCATTTCATTTCTTATCCCCAAATGTAATGTACTATTATAAGTACATATATATAATGGATATATATGATGTATGATACATATAAATGATTAATATAATTCTGGAATTAAAATATACAGACCTCTCATATAGTTTTAATTCCATTAATACGACATAGAAATGAAAGTAGCGTTCATGCGTACGTACGGCTTACCGTCTCCATGAACGGTGCATTTCATTTCTTTCCTCTAAATGATTATGTGATTTTATAAATACATGTATATGCTGGATATATATGATATATATGATATCCAAATCAGTAATGTCATTTTTGGATATGAAGAACCTTTGACCACACGAACAACATGTAATTGTAAGAAGTCCACTTTCGACTTAAGAACCAAATATCGACAAAACAAACATGATTAACTTAAATGATTAAATAATGTTTATAACATTGTAATAAGTTATATAAAAGGAATAATGAACTTTAAAAAGGTTCTTAAGGAAGTAGAAATTAACTCAAGTTTATTATTCAGGAGAGTAAAGAACGATCGAGTCAAGTCGGACCCGAGGTAAGGGATCCTGCAACTCTCTTTCTTTTTAAGTACACTCTTTTATGTCATTTATTTTAAGCTCATCTTTCTTATGATTGGGATGTTCTTTTATATTACATTTACTGTAAATTTTATGTTCATATAATGAGATACCCTATTCTCTCTCATCAATCCATTTTGGAAGTTTTGAGTGGCGCCGTTAGGCTGCCGAACTTTCGTAAGAGATCTAACCTCTCTCTTTGTTTTTAAGTACTCTCCTTTATGTCACTTCTTTTAAACTCCTCGTTGAAATTTTGGGGGATTTCCTTTTATTCCAATTGCTGTAAATTCTATTGTAATATGATGGGACACTCTATTTGATCTCATCAATCCATATTCGGACGTTTTATGTGGCGCCGTTAGGCTGCCGAGTTTTCGTAAGAGATTTTTCATCTCACTTTTATTCCCATGAGATTTATGCTACATTTGCCACAAATTCCATTGAGTGGTGTATGTACTGCCCATTATTCTACTATTTGTGTAATATACTTTCTTTTATGAGTATTTACATCAATGAACTATTGTCTTTCTTTCATGGGGTGTATGTTTTGAAAGATACCCAAGTCGGTAAGGGAACCTTTCACCCTCCTCTTTTTTTTAAATGACTTCTTTTATTGGGTCTTTTAATTTACATATTTTTATGTTGGGATATGTTCTCATACATCCTTATTGATGTAAATTTTATGTCCAAGTGATGAGATACACTTTTTATCTCTCATCAACTCATTTTGACGTGATGTCGTTTGGCTGTCAAGGGAACTTTTTAACCCAATTTTGATTTCTTTGGGTTCAACTTGTAGTCATTGAATATCTCATCCATTGAATATGTGTGAATGAACTTTTATTTTTTTACACTTAATATCCACTTATATTGGGTGTATATATATTTGTCACACATATTTTTGAGATTTATTTGTCCTTAATTTAAGGATACCTTCTTTATAAGGGATTTCATCACATTTGACATTTCTATTGAGGGTTCATTGTTGTTATGCACCAATTCACTCTTATATGGTGTATATACTGTCCTTTGGAGTATTATTTCATGAATCCTTTTATTCTCATGATATTATAATGTTCTGACTAAATTTTATTCCTCGATTATTGTATTCAAGTGTCTCTAATTTTGGTAAAACCCCTTTAACCAAAATATCGTTTTAAATGTTTTAATTATTTGTTCTTATTAATATACATGTTTTAAAAATGGTTTTAAAGATTTATTTATATGGATATTAATGGTTTAAAATGTTAAAAGCTTCAAGGTGGTATGGGACACTTTGATTCAAAAATCTCTTTATTAAATGTTTTAAATGGTTTTGGAAATGGTTTCTTTTTGAATGGATTCATTATTTCAATATCCTAAAATGTTATATTGTGATTGAAATGTGGAAATGTTATGTTTACTTTATTCATGTTTATGTGATACGATTATGTTATGGTTCTTGGGCATTGTTATGAAGAATAGGTGGTTCCGTGATAAACTAAGGGCGGGTGAGCCCGATATAGCTCTCCAATGCATTGGGTAACGCGAAGGAGTGAAACGTTAAGGTTTCTCCGAAGAGATTTATGGAATATACTGTGATGGGTATTCCAAACGTAACCAAGAGGGTTACTCCCTACGTAAGAATGATATGAATGCCTCAAGTTACCTTTTTGTCTTATGATTTCTATGATTTATTCATGGTTTGATGAGGTATGAAAGTGCCTTTGTTTTATGGGTAAAGTATGATTTCATTCTTATGTATATATGAAATCATGTTTCCTTTCCATATTTTTATAACCCTTACTGAGCTTTTTATGCTCATCCCAAGTTTTTGAAATGTTTTTCACAGGTCAAGGGAAAGGTACATGATGTGATGATGGTGTCAAGGATGTGTCAAGAAAGAATCTGTGTTTAATTTTAAATAGGTTTCCGTTGATGGGAAGAATGAATATTGTCTTTTATGTAACCACTTTGTTTAAATGTGGAATGTAATGAATGTTTCATGATCTAATTCTCCAAAACTCTAAACCTGAAAAGATCCTCAATGTGTAATCTTGTAATTACTCAAGATTAAGTATGGTTTAAGGCTGGGGCCTTATAATTTTAATAAGAAATTTGTATGTTATTTCATCCACTAGGAGGAATCTTGTGTTTTGAGATTATCACCATTCTTATTGGGTTATCGAACTTAGTACTATAGTGATGTTTTATGAAAGGATACATTGGTTCCGGTGGCCTTGTATGAAATGGAACATAGAAAACTATGTATCTCAACGCTACACATGCTAATAGATTAAGGTTGGGAATAGAAATCCTTCTATTATTCATTATCCCCTCCTCTTGGTAACATGTATATAGAGTGATAAATCAATGGATTTCATTATTAGCTTACCACAGACTCCCCATGGTAAGAACTCCATTTTGGTGGTCAATGACCAATTGATTAATTCTGATAGTTTCTTTCCAATTTGTGACACTACTAAAGTTGAAGACTATGGGATGTTTTATGTGAAAGAGATTGTAAGGCTGAATGGGACTCCAATGCCCATTGTCTTGGGTAGGGACCCTCTCTTTATCTCTTGGTTTTGGAAGGTCCACTAGAAGGCATAAAAATTCAAGTCATTTTGATAATAATATATCATCCTCATATGGATGGGTAAAAATAAAGCGCTATTAAAATTTTAGAGTATATTTTTTATGCCTGTGTGTTAGACTTATGAGATTATTTAGATATCCAATTTGTGATAGTAATTTTTTATTATAATAACAATCACTAATCATCCATAAAGATGGAACCTTTTGAATCTTTATTTTTCTGGCCCTACAACTCCCCTCTCTATTGGTATGAGAATTTTTAAAATTCCTTGATTAGATCGATCTTGATTTGGGAAAAATGGAAGAATTTTATTTGATTATTTAGTGTTTGATGATATCTCAAATCTAATATAAATCTTATTCAGATCTTCATCATCATCTATTGTATTTATTGGTTAGTTATTAGGTGTTCTTGAATGTTTCTCCTTAGTTGTCTCATTAATGGTATAGAAAGAAAAATAAGTCATCTATTAGATGTGTGGGATCATTTGAGATTATTGATCATATTGGAAATGTGGAATGTATTATGTATTTTCCACCATATTTGACTTCAATTTGTAATTTCTTTCATGTGTCCCAACTCAAAAACTATCAGCATGGACCATCTCATATTATGATTTAGGAAGACCTTAACATAGAACCTGATATGATCATGAAATTAAATTCATTTTTAGTTGTTTATTCTCATGTAAAGGTTTTATATGGTAGGTTTTTACTATTGGTTCAATTTTTGTTGTAGTATTGGTTAGATTCATTTGAGATGTTGGAGTGAGATTATATAATGAGAGAAAAATGGCCTAATCTCTTTGTTAAAAAACTGTCTTCAACATATATTTTTAGGTTTATAAATCATGATGGTTGAGATAGTTTTGACATCCCACTAACTTTTTTTTAGTACTTCCATTTACTCATTTCATTTGCATCTTTATTATTTTCAATCAATTTTTATCTCTAGTTTTTTTAGTTTTTTAAGAGGGGTAGGGTGGGTGAATTTAGGATTTGGGGAGGTAAAGATGTGAACCTAGAGATAATGAGCCTAGATGTTGTCAATGAACTAGTTGGAGAGGGTTTTCATCCTTTCAATGGGCATGAATATGACTAAAACATTCTTCTATATCCACCGACCATCCTGTTACAATGCAGTGATCATAGGAAATAAGGTTAGTATTTTATTTTTTCACTAAAACTCCCATTTAACATATTAATCTTCCTCTATTGACCTAAACATAGTATATATGAATTTAGGCTCTCTCCATGGATTACTTTTTCTTTTCCAACATGAATTATTTCCATTTCAAAGTTCTGATTGAATCCTTCATCCTCTCTGGATAATTATACATTTATTTTGATCTTGTATCCACTTCCTCATTAGGTTTACCTTTATTAAAGGCTATCAAAACTAGGTGAATTTATTAAATCTATTTTTTAAATCATATTCCTTATAGATTCATCATAAAATTGATGGTTTTTTGGATCTCCAACCCTCTTAGTGAATTTTTCAATAATTGTGGTGTTTCCTGATTATGTTTCTTTCATTTTATATATAAATTAGTAATTTGAATATAATTGATTGGGTATTCGTGGTTTAGGGTCCCACCTTGGTTCCTTGAGTCCTCAGTACATGGTACCTTATAGTTTCTATAAAGGGGTTGATATAAGATGTTTTTCAAGGTAGGTGGTTTCAGAAATTGGATTTATAATAAAAACTCTTCTTTCATATTCCTCGAAGCTAGTTTATGAAATTGGTTAAATTCAGGAATAATGTTAAGGTAAAATATGTTCATTTTGGTTATCTAGATGAAAATGGGTTTTTTCACTTTTACATAATTAATAAAAACAGTTTTCAAGCTTGTTTATATGGTTTTAAAGATGAAATTCCTTTGAATTCCACTAATATGGTAAGAATGTATGTGATCGTTGATGAGGAAAGGATATATCCTTGGGGATGAAATCTTAACCCCTTTTCTAGTTATACTAGGTTAATGTGTGAATTAGGTGGCCTAATTTGTGGCAGAGATCCACTATTGGGTGCGAAATCTTACTTTATAGTCCTATGTC
Organism: Viscum album; assembly: GCA_963277665.1. NCBI lineage: Eukaryota > Viridiplantae > Streptophyta > Magnoliopsida > Santalales > Viscaceae > Viscum > Viscum album. The sequence continues at coordinate 501,909,359 of OY728158.1, read as the reverse complement.
AATTTTTTAATGTAAAAACTAGGTGGCATATTCATCAATGGAATTGTATAAGGGTCCTCACTAACTAAGAACAATTTTTACCCTGAGGAAAAAATTTCTTGTTTTTATCCGAAAAATGTAAATTTTAAATGTTTATAGAAATTATTGTAACACAGTTTATTTGGAAATAGTTTATAAATTTTAGAAAGAGGTGATTGTCTATGTTTTTTGTTGAACTATATAAATTTTATATAATTTAATTTCATTATTTACTTGATCATAATTGGTTTATATTATAGTGTATGTGTATGAAAAACCTGGTGGAATCCTATTGGGCTTATTTTACTCACACTTTTCCTACACCATTGAGTTTATATATATCATTTTTTATATAACATATTAAAAGGTAAGCAATAATTCTTCCAAAACATATTACTTTATTTAGTACGCAATAATTTTTCCAATGTTCAACTCTTTGAATTTTTTTGAAAAATAGTTCACTTTTCGATCCAATGTAATTTATTAGAAAATTAAACCTTCTTGTAGATGTATATCCTACTCTAAAATATTTCTTATTAAGCTTCCAATACCATTAAAATTTATCAAACACTTACTTTTGGAAGTAAAGTTCAATTTTTTTTCCAAACATTCCACCTCAAACATTATCTTCACAGCACTATATTGGTCATCAATAGTTGAAACTTTTATAGTCTTTTTTTATCTCAGAAGTTAAAATTGAAAAAATCAAGACTTGGAAATATACAATATTAATTTTGTATATTTATTAAATAATATCTAATATATATCATCTACTTATGTAACATAGTCTTTTATCTCATCATATGGTTGTGAATCTTTGTACACATCTTCCAATGATGAAGTATAATTTGAATTAAATGATAGCTATAAAATGGAATCTTTAGTAACTTTATGGATAAAACATAAATTATTCCCAATATATTTAGAAAAATATCTAATTATCATCCAGAAAAAATCACTATCCAAATGACTCATATATTCATTTTTTTATTAATGTAGTTTTCAATAATAGAAGCCTCACTCACACTCCAAAAATCAACCACTTTTAAAAAATTTTTAATTTTATTTACAAATATCTCATGGATTATTTATCCTTCTTCTTTATTTTTTAACAATCAGTTAAAACATGTTTAGATTTCTTATATTAGTAGTATATAATTTCTGATGAATCATTTTTCTCATGTCCATTTTTTAAACCCTTCAGGTATCATATATGGAAGTTCTATTTTGAAAACATGTATATATCCATCTGTGAAACTCAATTTTAATAAGTTCCCAACAACAATCATGTAAACATATCTTAGAATTATATTTTGAGGTACTCATATTTTAAATGTTATTTCATGAATTTATTTCTCTAAATGTTGTAGAAAAATAAACTATTTTGTTACACTTCTCTTTATCTACATATCTCTTGAAACCATTCTCATATTGCATTAGAGTCTTAACAAGGCCAACTAAACATAGAATTATAATGTTTTTTATCATTTATATTTTTTATTTTTAAGTCTCATTCCATATTAATTATATCTATAATCATATCAAAAGGTTTTTATCAATAATAGCCTGCTCACCAAGAGATTGTAGACTGTTAAATACATTCATGAAACATTTAACATTATCTTCCACTAATTCATTTATAATTCTTAGGTCCACAAGGATGAATACCCTTAGAGGGGGGGGGGGGGGAGTGAATCAGGTTTTGACTAATTTAAAATTATATCCCGTTCTGATCATATTTTGTTGTTAAGAAAAAAACTCTTCTCTCTCTTTCCCAGTGCACTATATGAACAGAAAGTAATGCATGCACATGACACATCAATTTTTACTTGGTTCACCCTCACTGAGATATGCCTAAGGAGAATACACCGGCAATGTGACGATGTACCAAATTCACTAAAAGCGCACTACTATTTACAAGGTTCGGGATAGATCACTTCTATTCCCAGGATCACTGCCTTTACAATGTTTAGGGTCATCTCACTGCTTTCCCAAGGGTCACTCCCGGTCTCTCTCTCTCTGACTCACTGCTGGTGGAGAAGACCACATTCTTCCTCTCCATTTGCTCACTACTTTGGAAAGGATCCACTCCAGTTTATAGACCTGTAGGTCTCTTCATTATCAATAATGAATATATCCTCCTTTGTATGTGGATTCTCTGTTGAATTATAACTTTCATATGTTGATGAATCTCACTTTGTACCGAAGGTATCAGGCAATCTTCCAGCTTCCACGCAGTCCTGAATCACTACCGCACTTCAACCATACCTGCATCCCTTCTCTAATCTGACGCGTAAGTATCGGCGCACAAGTTAAAACAGGTGCGCAAGTCCAACTCAACCACTTGTTCGAAAAAAGATTCTGCAACTCCAAACTTGCGTGACTCACACCCTTTACGCCCAAACCAATTTTGGAGCGCAACCATCACATGTCACTCTTCTTAAAAATCTGGCACGCAAGTCCACCTCAACAACTTGCGTGACACCTCATTCATCAAATCTAATCTCGGGCGACTCACTTCCTTTCTCAACCAAACAAACTTGGGTGTGCAACTATCACCTAGCGTGAAAATTCGATTTGCACGACCAAACAACCACTTGCGCGACCACTGCACCTGCGCGATGAGAGATCTGATTTTCTATAAGTGTTGAACTCATACAGAATGAGGAGGGGTTGAACTCTATTTATAGGCATCTGGAAACCCGTCGTGATTGTGTGCAAGTCTCCCCTCTGTGTGCAAGTTTCGGCGCGCAGGTCTCTACCGTGCAAGTCACTTGCGCGACCAACACTAAAATTGCGCAAGTCACATGCCTTGAAATCGACATGCTACCATGAAATCCCCTTAGTCAACAAATTTGTATGTCATGGTTTTCTTTTTCAACAAACACAACACAAATTTCCACTTTGTCAACAAACATAATCACTTCAAAAATTATTCAATGATACCTTGAGGGATTGTTTCCCAACAATAATAAATAAATGGATTGATAATCATCCCCTTATAAAGATTTTATCATATCAAGAGCCATTGATGTTATGAAATGTGTAACCTCAAGTTTTTTCAAATTCCAATGGAAATACTATAGAAAAATACCTAAACATATATATATATATATATATATATATTCTTTTTAATGGATCATATTAAGGTAGTCCAAAATCTAAAGTTGAATTGAAATTCAAAATTTTTATCATGTATGAAATTACGAATAATTTTATCCAAAAACTTATAATCTCTAGTAAATATAAAAAAAATTCAACTCTAATTTGAATCATATAATTCTCTATCCAGTCTATCAAATATTCATAATATTCTGCATCAAAAAATTTATGGGTGATTTGGATTCAAAATTTATAATGATTTGACTCGTAAACCATACTTTATAAAAAAATTTCCCCTATACTAAAATGTTAGTATAAGGAATTATGAAAATTAAATATATAATACCATTTATTTTTCAATATATAGAAGCTTCTAGAGGGGGTTGAATCAAATTCAAATTTTTAAAAAAGTAATAAAAACGGAAAATATAAGATTATAACAAAAATAATTAATGCACATAGTAGGAATGAAATATATTATAAGTTAAAAATAACATAAATGTAAAAAATATAATTTGAAATTAAAATAATATAAATAAAAACAATAAATGGAATTTATATTGAAAAACTTTATACTACACTAAAAACATATACAAATGATATCTTCAATATTTCCATTCATGGTAACTATTTACTTTTAATCCAAAGTGGCAGGAGGATAGGTATCCAGATCCAAAGGATATAATTTATGAACCCAATAACTCCATCAATCTTCCAGATTTGAAAGCACAAGTAACAATAAAACATAAAAAATAAGAAACTCCATCATCGATCTACCCTTGAATCAAACCAATTAGTATAAAGTACTCTTATAAACTTTATAAAACTCAATGTTTAGAAATAATCAAATTAGATTCCCTATAATCTCAATAATCATGATGGGTATAATGAAAATAGAAATTGCAACTATAAGCCTTATAGATTTTATAATAATTTTCTCACACATTAAAACATTAAATATCACACTAAAATATTTTACAAACATAACATATCAACATTAAGTTTGTGTATAAATTGATGTAATGTGATTTAGAATATTTCATTCCTCAATGATCTATATCAATTTATAGAGGTTAATGCCACAAATTTATTTGAGTTCTTTAGTACGATTATAAAAAACCTGGAATATAAATTATCTTTAATTGAATATATTTTTTTATGGATTTATAAATCTCTAAATATTACATGGATCATATTCAACACATAGAAACTTATTGAATTAAAACATAAAATTGTATAAAAATAGAACTTATAAAAATTTCATGTTAAATCAAAATCAAAGTGAAGTATTCCAATTTTTCCAAAAGAAAGACACTGATGAAGTAATTAAGTAAATGAATCAAAAAAATATATTACCCCCTTAAATCATGAGAAACATTTCATACAACTGTAGAATTGGAAAATGTTATATGATAATGATTTTATTGATGGATTGGATGTCCTTACGCATCCTCCAAGACCATACATGATGGGTAAAAACAAATAATGTAATAGAATAGAGACTCATCTTATCCTATGTAAAGTCTTCAGTTAGTAACTTTTATAACTCATTCCAATGAACCTCATGATTCACTAGAAAAATTTACTACTCAGGAAAATTTATAAAATATTTTCCATGGACTAACTCAATGTGGGGTTATATATCCATATTTGATGGTAATAATAATGGTATCCCATCAGGCATAATATCATGGAACTCATGAAGTAACTCTGAAATTGGTGTTTTAATGTTAGTAAGTCAATCCAAATATACTAGAGTAGTCATGTCCAAGATAAGTTGACATATCTTATCGATTTTATAAAATTAGTAATGTTAGAGGAGAGAATTATCAACTTTTCAACTACCAGAGTTACATATCACATTGAAAATAGAGATAATAGTATAGTGGGGTTTAAACTTAGTAAACTCCATAGTGTGGGAATGAAACATGTGTAAATATTCTCAATAAAAAGTTTATATTCAACCCACATCATGTTGAATGATTCCATATCTACCATGTATCAACCAAATGTAGCTAAATAACTTAGGTTGACCTGGCCTGTCATCTGATCCATTACACCATAAGGCTTATAGAATGGTCTTGGTCACCCTCGGTTGGTAACAAGAACCATAGTATTAAATTTTATCATTTTCAAATGATTTCACCCTCATTAAACCTGGATCAATAAGGGTTCCATTCGGAAACCCAGTATTAGGACTCTTTACGTTGGATGACCATTCCAAAATAAATAATTTTACCTAAAAAACACCAACCAAACAAGTAATAACAATAAAAAACATAAGAAAAATTATTTTTACCCAAAAAGTTACCTCGAATGAAACAATATTTACATAAATATTTTATATTTTGAAAATAAGAAAACAAAAATAAATAGATTAGAAAGTAGGCCGCCTAAGAGGTTGATACACCACATGGTGTAAAACTGATCATACCAAGAAGGGAGACAAACCCAAACATCTATATTTGACTCTCAGGTCATTACTATAACCCAAGGATCACACATATTTTAAAATATAGTAGTTGGAACCAACATGTATTCAATATCCAATGACTTATAGAAAACATGAAGATTGTATACCCACTAACATGATCATACAGGGTGTTAGAAAAAGTCTAGAAAGATACCACCACGATTCCATTATATAAATCATCTCTAAAGTAACAAAGTCCATAAATTTGAATTTCATAACAAAAATGGGCTTTAATTTTATTTATACAAAATAGAAATAAAAATACTGTATCAAATATCATTTATCAAAAACACAATTTGTAAAACATTTCAGAAAGAATACTTACCAAGTAATGTTGTTTAAAAAAAATTATTCTTTTTAGAACAAAACAATTTCATTTAAAAAGGAAAATTTTAAATCTTATATTTTATCTTAAAATATCCTACATTTAAAAAAACAAACATGGTTTAATAATATATTTTCAAAGGACTCAATTTCCAAGGATTTCATTTAAAACAAACATTATTTTCCATTATTATTACCCAACACCCACACACACTCAACATTAGTATAAATAAGGGAAAACATAAAAAAATTAAAAAACTATAAAGAGTCATAAAAAATGAAAATAAGAATACAAAGAATGTATTACAATAATAATGATCAATAACAAATAAACAATATATAAAAATAAGATTAAATAAAATGATAAGCAACTCACATGCCAATATAAACGAAAGGCATAATAGAAGATAGATAGAATGATGAAACAACCTAGGGACTATTTATATGAGTAATAGACATGCTAAAGTGAAACTAAATTCTATTTGGTTAATATAGAAATTTTCCATCCCTCGAATCACTATCAATAAGTCACATTAGTGACAACCCCTAAAAAATTCATAATATTTAACTAGTGGATACTAGCTAGTGTGTAAATCTCATGTATCTTAACCAGCATCCATTGACTCCCCACTTATTATCCCAGTGCTCATAATTTCAGATATAATAGGGGTGTTTCATTATAAAGCCAATGTTAATCACATGAAAACATAAATCCTATAATGCAATAAACCACATCAATCATATATATTCCACCTTCAACACACCCCCTTAAATAATAGTCACCAATCCAAACAATATTACCTTGAATCACAATTCATATAACATTATCGTATTCTATCAATCATAAATATGGATAATAAGGACTCAAATAAGGTTTAAAAATTAATCATTATGCCTCATTCCCTCAAGGTTCCCTACATTATTTCTCTTTATACATTGAAAAGACATCCTTTTGAATCCCTTTCTAAAAACCGTTTTAAATCCAAATAAAATTCATAGGGAAATCACACATTACACTTAAGAAAAACTAAAATAAAACATTAAAAACAATCTTAAAAAAAATCACATTAAAAATAAGGCAAACTCTAGAAATATTATAAATAATACAAAGGCATCAACATGCCCAATCAAACAAATGAATCATGTAATATATCCAAACAATTAGGACCCAAAACCTATTTCTATAACTTGAAAGGCCATTAAATATTTATTATTCCTTTTTAAAATAAATATACTTATTTAAAACATGGAATCCCCATTCAAAAAAGAATAAAATATTTTATCACAAAGGAAGAATCTTTTAAGGTAAGTAAATACCTTAAAAAAAGAGAACTCCACTTTAAAAAATCAAGTTGGATTAAAATGAAATGAAAAAATTATTTTTCACGTATAAAACAATCAATGAAATTTTATCAAACACCTGGAATCCATAAAATACCATTTTATACCAATTTTCCATTGAAATAAACAATTCACTATTTTTTACAATGGAAACCGAAAAAAAACACAGACAACTGTGGATAAATCAAATATATGTGTCATACACATCCGTAATTTTATCCAAAAACACTTTTTAAAGATCATGTAATCAAGAAACTCTCTTTTAAAAGGAGTTGTAATAGAAACACCTACCTCAAGTGTATAAACATGTTTCCATCAATGGAATCCATAATAATTGGAATCCTATAATTGAGCACAACTTTTAAAAACAAAAAAAACCAATTTTATCACAATAGCAGTATTTAAAATAATCCTACATAGCCATTAGGGTAATTCAAAAAGAAAGAAAAATATAAGAATCTAGACTGAGGTGGAGAGAGGATTTCTTACATATCAATATGAATAAACAAGCACCAATGATCCACTCTAAATCCACGTTTGAGAAACTTGTAAGTATCAAATGAGGATAAGATAGGTACCATAGACAAGTGTGTTGGAATGGGTTATTTATGGGAAAATCCTCAAATATAATGAATATAAAAAGAAAAAAATACCCCATCCCAAGTTGGTCAATTGATTTTCTCAAAAGGCTTACGAAATTTTGAATAGATTATGCAGGCACTACTACCCTAAAACATCATTGGTCACATGGTTGTCAAACATGGTTTACCAAACCTTGTATAAATTTTATTATAAACTTAATCTAAAACTGTAGATGGTGAATTTTTTCCACTACATGGTTTCCCAATCTATGTTTCTATCTTTTAATCCCTATAAAAGGTTCAAAAATTAATAATTTAAACCCCTAGATAGCCTAAACTCAAGGGATAAATCAACCAAATAAATATAATCAAGAAACTGACATTTTAGGGTGTCATAATTGTCCCTTCCATGGAACATTATTCCAGCAAATATTAAACTCCCAAAAATTCATTGACAAATTAAGTAAAGGGAAGAGTCGTTATTAAATCACCAATTAGAAGTATCTAACCTAAATCCAACTCCAAAACAAAGATCTAAGGTCATTAGACCAAAAAATACCAATCATTAAGGAAACCTAGAAAACAAATGAAATTTTAAACACTATTGAACTATAAATCCAAATAATATATTTTATTCCCCAATAAATGTTTGGATTGTCACTCCTTTGGTTTAACTTGAATTTAGGAACTGTACCAAATTAATATACAAAAACTCATATGTGAATTTTGTTTACCAAACTAGAATAAACGGTATAAAACACCAAGACCTCATGAACATACTAAGTCACAAGATCTACCTGAAATGGTCGGTCACTACCCAAATAATATGAAATAAAACTCTCATGAATAAGGTAAACAAATAGAGAGAATCCATTAGACACCTCACCATTTATTATTCATCTAAAATAGTGAAAGAACTAAGTTACAACTCAAAAAAATGATTATCCCCAAATAAGAATGATCCACTGACCACATTCCACAAGATTTTAGAACCCAAAAGAGAAAAAGATTAAGAGAAAAACCAAAGGTCTCCTAACAATAGACAAAAATAATTATAGTAATATCCAATCATTAACAATCCTTAATGAGTAATGAAACTAATCTGACTTCGGTTTATGGACTTCAGAGAGGGAAACTCAAGGAAAAACTCATGAAACACCCACTCTCAGTGATCCCAAAATAAAAACTAAACTCATTATCCATCTAGATCTACCTGATAACCACAAAATCATCAATTTTACCCCAATCTACACCAATGTTATTCCCATGTACCCAATTAATAAAAAACTCTACTGAAAGTCACCACCATAAACATTAGCAATAAGTGTGAAATTTAATGAGGCAGGAATATATTGGAAGATAAGAAAATGAACCAAAATATATATCATAAATAATAACTTAATATATTTTATTTTTAAAATAGACAGAAAAAATTCCATGAAAAATGATATTACAAAACGGGACACTCTTTAGACCACAAAATAGCTTCCAAAACTCCTGGTGGAACCAACACCATAGATTAATAATTAGTTCAAAATTAGGTCTGGGATATTTTATTCTATTAATCTTCATTGATATTGAAGAATATATTGATGTAACTAGGATCACCACACCAATGATAGGTACTAATAGATTTCAAAAAAGTGTGCATAACTTTCCAAAACATCCCACTTCAATGGCACACAATTAGATTCTAATTCTTGCTAGATGGAAAACTCAATTGACAACATACATGGTCAAATGATCACCTACCAAAGTTTGACCTCCAATAAATTCCTAAATGAATATGGCCTAATACATAACTTCTATGAAGGTATTTCAGAAACACTGAAACACCGCTGAATGGAGATCCAGGTGAAGGCCTTTGCGAATGAAGTAAGTATACTTCAAATCTTTAGTATCTAACTTAAGAGAGAAAGGGTCCAGTCCATTGAAAATCTCAACATATTTTTTTGCTAACTACTTACCCTACTAAACATCCAAAAATTTTATTGCCTATGAAATTATCACATCATTAGGAGAAGAATTTTCGATGAAGTTGGCCTTGAGATATACCTAAAATAAAGCTTCATAATTGTGAGTATAGATATCATACTTCTACGAATCAAAAATTTTTCATTAGAAAAATAAATTATAAAACTCACCCTATAAGATTTTATATTTAATATCATATAGATATCACTTTATTCTTAGGTATCCACATTATCACCCTATTAGATACTTGATCACCCTTAAACACCATTGGATTCCAATTTAGAAACTCTATCATCTGATCAAAAATAAGAGAAGAACTAGGTCTTACAACTCTTTCACAAGTCTAGGTAGAGATTGTGGAAAAATACTACTTTTTGATAACTACAAAAACTAGATAATATATTTACCTATTGAATTTTTCAATCCTTTGAGGGGGTCACATTATAAAACCACACAAAAGCCCAACATTTCTTCAAATCACCACAAATACGAATAAAATAGATAAATACATGAATAAAAAAACATGATTATAAAATATGCATTGAAACATCATTTAAAAAATTCCTAACGTGGAATTATTTCCATTTCCAAAACTCTAAATAGGATCAAAACATTAAAAAGAGTTCAAATCCCATGGAAAAAAGAAAATCATTTCTTAAAAACAAATTTCCCTTTAACCCACAAATTAAAAAATATTCTAAGAATCCAATCACTCAAAACACAAAGTAATATTTCTTTTAAACACATCATAACATAAAAATAATTTTCCAGAATTAAAAAAGGTACATGATAAAAAATCAAACATTTATAACTTTATTTTTAAAACAAACTCTAGTATAAAATCCAGAGATATCACTTTGAAATTTTATCAAATGATCATTAAAAAATACACATTATTATTTATAAAAAAATCATAACACACAAGAGGTTATAAATGAATCAATGAAGAAAAAACAAAAAATGTCCCAACATTCTCCCTTGTGCATGGTTTTTTCATACTGATTTCCAGATCATTCACTAACCATGTGAGTGCCACTAGAGTTTTCTAGAATAGTTTAGATGATTTTTTATTATTTGAAAAACTATATTCCTTGACCATGTTCCCAAATAGATATACTCTATATCCAATTTAAAAAAAAATAAATTCATAAGAAATCTCTAAATATCTTCATAAAACATAGTGTACTAGCACATAACATTAGGTAATATCAAAACCAAGCCACTACTAATTCCAAAAAATATAGGACCCTAAAAATACATGGAAACTCGAGGAATATAATCAGGAAGATATGGCCAAGAAATCCTCTTCATACAATAATCATGATCTGATGATCCTATATCCAATATACCTTTACCCCAAAATAAGAAAAGGGCATCTGATGCCATTTTTCATGAACAACCCACCCCACCCCATGCCATGAAACATGATATAGGACCCCATGGGTCTCTTGTAATACCGTGGTTTCTATCCTAAACATTCTAGGATATTACCCACTATTTCTACCTATCATACTAATTACTATCCCAATGGGAGAACTCTTGTTTTCCAGTGTTCCTTTTCCTCAATCACACATGCCAAGGGAGTCTTACCGGGAGGTCACACCCCCTGAAACTACTCCATGGTAATATCTCTTAATAATGGAGTTCTAATTTTTTAGGATCCCTGAAAGAAAAGTGAACCTTTTTAACATGGATTGTACCAATTATCCTTTTAATTATTACTCTTTTTAAGGCTAGTATATCCCCTCTAAGCACAACACCCATTTTGTTGACCCCAAACCTCAAACCCAGGTTGTAAAAATTAATTTATGGTTGGGAATTTGATCTGATACCACTCTTGAATGAATAGAACATGGATGACATGGCTCATCAACTGAGTCATTTTTCCACAGGGACTGATGCATGTTCCAGATCATCGAAGGCTGGAGACAAGAACCATGTAATCATAAGTGATAATTTGTAATTATTTCACCTTCCTTACACTAGGATCAATAATAGTTCCATATGGGAACCCAGTATGGGGACTTTATAAATTGGACGACCATGCTAAAATAAATAATCATAGCTAAAAACAATTCCAACCAGACAAGGCATCACAATAATAATCATAACCAAATTAATTTTTTGTAAAAAAAATTCCCAAATGTAACTGTTTTTACGAAAATATTTTATACTTCAAAAAAAAGTATATAAAACTAAACTAAATTTAAATTTAGTAGACATAGAGTCTGATACACCACACAACCTAATCCGGTCCAACCAAACCAGGTGACAAACCTCAACATCTCTATGTGACTCTTAGATCCCCATTACATCCCAAATATCACCCACATCCTAATGGAGAGGAGTAGCAAACCAACCATCATTACATAGTTAGAAACCTATAGAAAGCATGAATATTGTATAAAATCAAACATGATAATGGATTTTGTGGGTGAAAGGATAGTATAATACCACCATGAGTCTATTAAATTCATTTTTTATATGGTAACCAAGTCCACTATTTTAAAACTAATAGAAAAAATAGGCATTAATTTCCATTATATAAAATGGAAGTAAACATATGATATCACATATCATTTCTCAAACATTTCATTCTTAAAATATACCTCAAATGGGACTTACCAAGTTAATATAATTTGAAAAAACCAACCATTTATGTTTTGATAACAAAACCACTTTCATTTAAAAAATAATCAAGTTAAGCAATCTATTTTCTCTTAAAAAAATGACCTTTGAAACCAAAATCACACATAGTTTATAAACTAGTTTTTTAAGGAAATACCTTACAAGGATTTTATTAAAAAAACAACTCTTCTACCTTTTTAAAACCAAACAGTCACATGCTGTTAACATGAATACAAATAAGAGAAAACATATCAAATAAAAATCCACATATGGACATATGAAAATTAAAATAATAACAAAAGGAAATCATTAATAAAATACTCAAGAATAAATATCCAATACACCAAAATAAGCATGATGAAATGGATAGTAATATCACATGATAATATACAAAAAATGGAATAACGTAGGATACATAGGACGATTAAATAACCTAGTGTCTAATTGAGTGAGTACTGGATGTTATAAAGTGTAAACAACTATATAACGGTTAATGGTCACATATTTTATCCCTCAAATCACACTCAAATAGTCTCATCTATTAAAATACCCTATCAAGATCATAACATTCATTTAGTGACTACTAGATAGTGTGTAACTCTCAACTAGACTACCCACCATCCCTTAACTCCACACATAGTATATTTGTGCTCCTCATGTCATAGGTAATGAAGTTAGTCCGCTATAAAATTAATTTAAATTAAATTCCATCATAAATCCCAAATTAAATTAAGTACATTAATCATATACTTTCCACCACCACCACACCTTCATTCAATAACGAGCCTGAATACAAACTGCAAAACCATGAATCAAAATTTGTATAATGTTAGCACATTCTCAAAAGAATAAAAAATGATAAAAAGCGATTAAATATGATTTGAACATCAATAATTGAACCATCTCCCCTCAAGGTTACATATGATCCTTCACATTATAAGTAAAAAATACATTCATTAGAAATCCCCTTTTAAAAACCATTTTAAACCAAATGAATTTCCAAGGTAAATCATACATAAAACCAAACCGAAAATAAAATAAAAATTTTAAAATAAACTTTAAATATCACCTTCAAAACAAGGCGGATTCTATAAATCATATGAACAATTCCATGGCATCAAAATTCCCAGCCAATCAAATGCCTCATCCAAGATAACCCAATCAAGGAAAAACACACAACTATTTTAAAAACATATAATTCCTTTGAAATGTGTAACAACTTTTTCAAAACAATTCTACTTATTAAGAAAAAGGGAAACCCATTTCATAAAAAATTAAACCATTTATAAATAAAAAACACACTTTTCAAATAAGGTAACGAATATTAAAATAATGAAACCCCTTTAACCAAAAGAAAAATCCACATTACCGAACCAAATTGATTTAAAAAACCATGAAACCATCATTTTTCTTGTAGAAAACGTTCAATGGAATCTTATAAAACACCATGAATGCCTAAAATACCATTTAGACCCATAGTAATAATAAACTAAACAATTAATCAAATTTTTCAAAGGAATACCCAATAATACATGAAAAAATATTGATAAAACAGATCTAGGTTACCCACACATCATTAATATAGACTAAATACACATTTGAATTATAAATAAATAAATTAGATCTTTATTAAATTGATCTATAATAAAAAACCCAATCCGAGGGGGTTGAATCATGTCACCATCAATGTAATACTTTGGAATAGGCCTCCTAGAGTTGATTACATACTTTTAAAACAAAATACCCAAATTTAAATGGAGGAATAATGTCACCATTAGTGTAATATAGCAAAATTGGTCTAGGATAAATACATAATTTTATCATAAACCAAACCATTAAAATCATATTCATAGCAATTACGGTTAGAGTAAATGGGGTTAAAAGAGAATAAAATAGAAAGATAAAGAAGGAGGAGTCCTTACCTCTCAATCTGTATTAAGAAGAACCAATTATCCACATTAAATCTACCTTTGAGAATCTTAGAAAATTAAAATATGGATATAAGAGTAACCTTTAATGATTGGGTTTGAATGTGATTTCATATAGTATAATACAAAAAACAATAACTTAAAAGGAAAAAATAGAAATCTACTAAGTTTATATGATTTTCTCAAATGGTTTTCCAAAAAATGCACATTCTGTATGACCGCCATATCCACAAAACCTAAAAGGTTACATTGTTATCTAATAGGTTTTACTAATATATGAAAAATCATGTACTTTCCTCTCCCAAAAACTATATATGGGACATGGTTTCCACATCATGGTTTTTCAAACAATTCACCTAACTATGCATCCTTAGAAAAGACTCAAAATATCAAAATTTTAAATCTGGGAAACATTAAACTCAATTGAGAAATAAATTGCATAAAAAAATTAAGAAAGTATATTTTGGGGGTGTCAAACCACATGGTCTTCATATCGTTCAGCCATGAATGGGACACTTCATTATTCTAAAACTCTAATATCCTGAGACATTTTATCTATCTAACACGATAGGGTGTTGGATAATTCATCATTTTTTATTGAAACATATTCCCCAAATATTGGGATATTAAATTCTATTTAATTTCTAAATGATTTTCAGTTCGAGTAAATTCTATTTCACTCAACATGAAGATTGAAATAGGTTGTTGTATTGTGGGTCATCTGATGATGGTTATGTAGTCATCAAAAAACATCACACAAATAGATACTACTCATTCCACTTATTAAAATTCCTCATTCACAATAGCAATATATTTTATCCACACTAAAATTTTCTCCAAATTCTTATACCTCATAAACTTCCACTAAATTTAACTAACTATGATTCGGTAACAATTTTATAATTGTTAGTGTTGTTGGTAGTTGTAACACTTGTCAACAAACATCTAGGGATAATGATTTGGAGGGCTTCCCAAATTGAACATGAAAGTTTTGAGTACCTATATCATTTTATAGAGGTTTATTTTCAATGTAATGATCCATTGTTTCAGGTATTTTACCCCTTATTATATTTGGGAACTAAACCCTACATTTCACTAACATTGTATACTGTTGTTTTAGCTTATTATATGATTGAAATGAAGGCATTTTAGTAATTTTACCTCTACTATAGGTATTTGGTAATCACCATATATATGTTTAACACTATATTAATTACTTCTAGACCACTAAGGGATGATTTTAGTCCCCATATATACCTTTAAATTTTATTCCCTTTGTTTCCCATATATTTTTCTGAGAAGACAATAAATGGTATTCATGAGAATATTATTGTATATTTCAGGTGAATTACTAGAAGTTTTTTTAAGAAAGGTATTGAACCTAATCATATTTATTTGGGAGGAAAAAAATGTATAAAGATTCCTTTACATCCCCATAATACGGTATCATTGTTTTTTCATTATAATTCCATTTATTCAATGTTTATTCCCACTACATCGATTCCCTACCTATTAACTTATAGGATACATACTTTACATGATGGTGACCCATGATATTCTTCAATAAAATATATTTTTCGACCTTCATAACCCTTTACAACTAAAACAATTAAATATTTTAAGGAAAATTGTGTAAATAAACATTGATTAATAGTGTATATAAGAGTTCAAATAGGAAAATATAGCCACTTTGGAGTCTGATTCATCATACTATCATGGTAGGAGAACACAAACTATTGTACCTATACCTTCACATTCCATAGCAGAATTTATAACTCTGGAATGAGGGGTTTTCTCCTTGATTGATTGTACTAACCTTTCATAGTTGTTGTGTGACGGTCCCTTAGCACTTCTAAAAGTCTCTATTATAACACACGATGGGTGATACAGACTGAGAATGGGTGAATTAGTGTGTATGATTTTTTAAATTTCCTTTAAAATATCTTTCTCATTCAACATATTTCGGTTAATATGATCAATGATATGAAAATAACATAAAAAATGAAACATTAATTAATAATTTTTTCCTACTTTAAGGATGAATATTTTATCAGTGTGTTTTGTTCATTATCTAATGAACACATATTCCTTATTATTATTAAAAGAAACTAATGAATGGTTGTAACCATGAACTCATACAATTGATGGTACCAACTAGTTTCTATATCACATCAACATAGAAAAAACTCATTATAGAAAAATATAACTACTTTATGTATGACCCTCCACACTAACATTATAAAAAAATCTTCTTACTCTATCTTAAACAACATTCTTCTTTGGCTGTTCTCAGTTCATCTTATTAAATAAAGTAGTGTATCAGTTATCTTCTCACATAGTTATCAAAATTTCTATTTCTTCATTTCATGTTATTTATATTCAATTACTATTTCATGATTATTATTTCCATAACAGTTATGTAAATATCCTCAAGTATCTATGGTGTGAAATGACTCATTAAAACACATTCATATTTTATTCAAGGTTCCCCTTAATTCTCCTAAAGTCTCAAGAAACTTTTATTGATGTGATATTTTAAATATCACTATCTTATTATGAATTTATGTTCTCCAAAAAAAAATATACTTCAAAATTCCATTGAAATATTCCACATACAAGTGATAGTAGGGAACACTATCTTGTGATGTGGATGTTATTCTTATGGTATAAATATTATCTCAGTAACTTAATATCTTAATTAACTGGTATTTCATCAATATTGGATTAGATCATGATGAATATAAAATATAATTATATTTTAATCCATGAGGAAAATTTTAAATAATCATATAAAAATAAATCTATTTTCTTCAATAGAAAAGAATTCAAGAAACTCAGCGTGCCTCTACATGACATATTTTTTGGTTACCATTAAATACATCTAAAATACCATTATGTAGTTCTAAATCACCTTTATATTGATTCCCCATGTTATATAATACAAATAAATATCATCAGAATTTCATTTTGAAGACATATACTCAATTATTGGTATCATACAAGTCATATGTTTACCGGTCATATGATCATCAGAGTATGTTGATGAAGTATTACAATGATGAATTTAATTAAATAAAAAGTCCTGAAATTAGATAAATGGATTATAGAGAATTCATATGATAGAAAAATTCATATTATTGAGACTTAAGGTCAAGATAAAATTCATATGCTACTTATTTTTTAATTTTATTTACTTAACTAAATGTCATACGAGCCACACAAAGTCTTACGATGATCATAATGTCATACGATTAGTGGGGAAAATCATGCAATCATGGAATTTTCATATTTATAATTCCAACTCAAAAATTAAAAAATCAAAATGAATCCAATAATTCATCAAAAAACTCTAATATTTCTCAAATATCTCAAAATATAAACCAATTATTCTTTTCACATTAAAAAGTATTGACAACAAATAAATCATCATTATTTAGGGATTATAAATCTCCCTATTTTATTTTTTTCAATACTTACATAATACTCTATTTACTATTGAGAATAATACCAAATATTAGAGAATATATGAGCACATTCCAACCAATATCAATGGAAAGAGTCATGAAACAATCATCTCTAAGTCTTTGTGAGATAAATCAATATATAAAAAACAGTTATTAAATCAATAATTTATGTTTTCTAAAAAAACAAATCATCTCATATCTATAAAATATTCTTGTATACACAATAATAAAGAGTTTAAAAATCTAGATTCCTTCATGTACATCCCAGAACACAAATTAAAATATCTTTACATGAAATGGATAACAACTTTATCCCATTAAAAATGTCATATTGTCATTGAATAAAAAAAGTTAAATAGAGGGGGGAACTCAATCAATTATATTCTTCAAGAAGAGGTGGTCCTATACACACTCATTTATAGAAATAACTTCCCAATCTATTAAATTCTGAGTGGTTTAGTATAAATATAATTAATTTGATACTTTTATGGAATACGTTATAACTACAAAATACCCAAATCAACCTTATCCTTTAGAAAAATAGTACTTTATCTCAACTTGTTTTTTCCTGGAGTATTGTACTATATTTTTGGATATATTCATGGAACATTTATTATCATAGACTATAATTTTCAGAAATGTGACTTTAATATTTAAACGATTCTATAATTTCTCAATCCATAGGAGTTTTTTAGCTTCTTATGATGAGACAAAAAATTCATCCTCATGAAAAATGATGTTCACTAATTTTTTATTAATTAAATGTAATTCAAAACTACTTATTCCATAAAATATACTGTAATAGATGACAATTTCCTATCATCAATAGCCTCTACCTAGTAAGAATTAGTAAACCTGCTCAAATTTAGGTCACCTTTATTTTTATACAACTGCCCAAAGTTGAATGTATTTTATATGTTTCTCAAGATCCTCTTTATATCCAAAAAATGTGTATCCTTTGGATTAAGTTGATATTTTTCATAGAGAGTGATATAATACACAATATTAGGCCTTGATGTTGTCAAGTATCTAAGAATTCAAACCTAACTTCTTAATTACTTATCATTAAAAAAATTTCTTTTCATCATCCTCTCTCAACCTTTCTCCTACCAAAATATTTATGTACACCCCTATATATTCTTACATGTAAATATTTTTAAGTGGTTATTTTTATGTTTTTAGTATGATAAAAAATATAGCATATTTATTGAACAATTCTAAACCTCAAATAGAATCTCATTTATCTATGAATTAACATTTCAAAAATCTCTTTCATGTAGCTTATAACTCTTCATACAATAATTATTCATAAATATAAAATATTATATCATCAATATAAAAAATAATATATAGTGTTATGTTTTTGGTCTTTTTTATATACAATTTATTTTACACCATACCATTATGGAATTTTAAGTCTTTTAAAAATTATTTAAAACATAAAGTACCATGATTGTGGAGTATATATAGACCATAGTGATCATTCTTTATCTTACACACATTTCATCAATTTGAATCTAAAAAAATATTTAGGTTGTTCCATGTATGCTTCCTCATCATGTTAACTATTCATAAACCTGATTTGACATCCATTTAGAATATTTTTCTGAATATTTTAGGTGTTTGGGAAAGGTATATTTCTATATACTTGTGTTTTGACACTAGAGTAAAGGTTCAATCAAATTCAACGCCTTCAATTTGTGAGTATCCTCTATATTCCAAGTTGGATTTATGTCTAGCCACATCACCATACCTATCAAAATTTTTTTAAACCCATTTTTCTAAATTAACATTATTTTAACTAGATCTAAGAAAAGGTTTTCATGATTTATTCTTTTTCATCTTGTTTAATTCTTCATTCATAGAGTAAATACCCTCCATATATTAAAAATATCATTAAATGTTTAAGGTTTAACCATGGATAAAAGACTATTATAGATAGTGGGAATGGTATTTCATATTATAAGAACTCCATAATTTTAATCCTCAATAATTCACTCAACATGAACATGATTCCTTAGCCTTTAATTTATCCCTTTATTTTTAGTTCTCTATCTTATTCATGGGAAAATGAAGAATCTATGTCTTCAATCTAAATATGTGTATTTTCAACATCTTATTTAATAAATTATTAATTTTAAATATCAACTATATCATCTATAATAATATTATTTCTGGATTATTCTTAATTTTCAAAGACTATAACATCATAAATATAAAAAAAAACACTATTATATTTATTAGGGTAAAATCTATAGGATTTATTATTCAGTGTGTATCCATGAAATATTCCATCTATTTGTTTCATCAAATTTTATTAAACTTGCATATTTCATCTTAATCTATCAAAGAATCTAAAATACACTAATTTGTATTCATTTTCTCATTCTTTTGAACCAAATCTCATTGGGATTTTTGTCTGATTTTGGACTTATGATACATTTATTCTGAATTATTTTAAAACCTCTGACATATATTCAACTGATCCAGGATAAAATTACCAAAAACATAAGAGGTATACCCTTATTGAATATAAATTCTACATAATTATTAGTATTTAAAATATATATTTCAAGAAAATTTCTTCTCAATTCAAAGTCTGGGTAATAATATTTTATGGAAACAATTGTACACCTTGTGGAAGGACGGATTACAACACCAACAATAACCATGAAATATTATATTCTGATAACAACTATATAGTTTAATGTGTTTTTATATTTTTCTATTTTTATCCATAATATTATCACATCTCATGAATCTATTTTGTGGGACTCTTTCTTTAACATTTATGCAGGATGTTTACACTTTTTTTATAATTTAAATTTTTATATTTGACTATATTTGACCTTTTCCTTGGGACTCTTATCTATTAAAAAATATAGTGTTTTATTATTGTATTTAGTAAAATAATATTGACATTAAAATATATCACCTATATAATTTTCATTCTAAAACCATGCATATTTTTTTAGAATAGACCCTTTTTTAGTTTGCATAGAAAAATACCATGTTCTTCCCTAGACTTTCTCCTATAACATTGAAATTTCATATTTTTCATCTTGATTTCATCATTCTAATTTTTGAGTTTACAAATTTTTAGATCTCTTGTAATAATGGTTTAATTCATTAATTCAATGATTTTCTTATTAGAGGAATATCAAGTGTGAGAATATCAATTTCTTTCACAAAGCTCACTTTTCAACCTAAAAATTATTTTCTATTTCTGAGCTTATTTCAGTTGAGTATTTTATCCTCTTATCGTTACTAATTATTTCACGAACATTATAATTTCCATTCCCATAGTATTATCTTTAGAAGTTTCTCCTTCCTATATAACAAACTAATTGGTGTATTATGACTCATTATCTAATGCGATTTATTCCCCTTACTCATACATCATGAAAACTCTTTGGGAGATACCTATAGAATAATTCTCAACATCAACACTTTATTTATTATAAAAAACACATTATTCAAATGTAATAAATATTTTTCTTAAGGAACTATGTGAAATATTCATATTTTCCTTTGAATGATCTATTGAAGTAACCCTCACACTGTAGGTTATCTAGGAAACTTCATCATATTATTTTTCTCTTACAAACATCATGGGATAGTTATAATACAAATTACTAACCTTTATACAATTAAAAAATTTGAAAGGTATTTTACCTTTATACCTACCTATTCCGTCACTTAGTAATCTTCTAGAAATGAGAGAAATATCTCATCATAATCTTCTATGTTTTCTCCCTAATCAAAGATGCCTTTATTATATTATCTATTTATAACCTTAAATACATCAAAATAAAAATAATCCCACATTTCCATTGATTTTATGGGAAGGTCCTATTCTCATTTAATAATTAATGAGATTTTTATATAGTTCTTATATGGGTAATTCATCAAGATATATCTCTTATAGAGACAAAATATTTGAATTAAATTTATTTTGAAGGATACTCATCAAATTTATCTCAATAATAGAGTCTTCAAGAGTTTCCATGAACCCTTTAAAAGTTTATAAAATCATATTGAACATGGTAAATAATTATTTAACAGATTCATCTTCCTATATTCTAACATCCTAAGATTTTGTTCAAGTAATCTGAAGCTTTTCTTCCTAAACAGTTTTGTTTCTATAATAAATGCAATGAAGATTCATGCAAATAGAATTAATACTTATGAATATAGAAATCCATGTAAGATAATTCTCTAATATAGAAGAAAATTATCTATTACTATACTTCCCATCATTTTAAATATTTATTTTATCGATCAAAGACCATGTTGAGGATTCATTTAGAAATATGAATCCATATTGAATATAATCTAGAAAATTTATCCCCAAAAGAAATACTATAAGGTATCATTATCTATTTCTATGAAATTAACCCTTTTCATTCAAACATTATGTTTTATTTACTTTTTATTAAATTATATTTATCTATAAAAAGTGTTTGAGACAAACAAGATAGTTTTTATAGCTCTTATACCAATAATTTTATTACATAAAGGGTGATACACATAGAGATAGGGGTCAATAAATTTATTTGTTCATTTAAATTTCCCTTTCTCCCTTGTTATTATGAAAACCAATATCTCAAGATACTCAATTATTCTAAATGAATGTGAACATATCATATTTTCTAATGAGGTTCACCTACTTTAAAGATGGATATATCCCTAGTGTGTCGTGGATATCATCACATGCACAGATCTTCCATCTTATTATGAAAATGAACTAGAGAAAGGGTGTAACCTTGAACTCATATAGTTATAAGAACCAACCAGCTAATATCTCATATCAACAAAAAATCCTTTTAAAAAGATATTGTTAATGTTTTTGTGACCCTCATGTGAACTACATAGAAAAAGATCTTCTTTCTCTTCCATGACCAGTAATCTTCTATATGTTTTCTCATTTCTTATTCATCAATATATAAATGTATCAGTTTTCCTAACTCTAAATTCTAAACACATATATTTCAATATTTATTTTTATTTATATTCACTAAATTCTGTTTCAATAATGATTTCATTATAGTTATTAAATTTCCACAAATATTGCTGGAATGAAATAATTCATTAAAACACATTCATCTTCAAGTAAATGTTGTCCTGTTAATTCTTATAAATAATTAAGAAACCTTTTTCACGTGATATTTTAAATATCATTGTCTTAATATATCTTTAAATTGTCTATATAAACTAAACATTAAACATTATTTGAAATCTTCAACACATACATTACAGTGTGGCATGCTAGATTATGAAATTTCTTTTCTTCCTGTGATATAGATCTTATCATATAAATTTAGCATCTCCTAAGACTATTCATCATCATCGTCAACATATTTTATTCAAGGAAGATATTTAAAAAATAAACAGGGGAAAACCAAGGCCTAGGATAGCCTAAAATATTTAAGACATAGGTCATCCCCTCAAATCAAATTACCCACCCATGTTTTAAGTCGTTTATGTTTGTGAACATGTGACATTGGAACCATGATCCACTAAATATTAAGGTGGTCCATAACCTTTTCAGCCTTTCACCAAGTGTGGGATACATGTATATTATTGTTGAGGATATCCCTACATTTCCTGATGATATAAGATATCGACCAAGGGGTGGAGCCTTTACCATGAAAGGATTCGTGTTTGATCATGGAGTCAGTTTCCACTTGAGTGATGAGAATATTTGTTTGGTTGGATAGATTAAGCACAATGGTCACTACTTTGGACTCCACTGGAAGTGAATATAAACTTACATAATGAGCTTTAAATCATAGAAAAAACTCACCCAGGTGCCACGAACAACCCCTCCTCCTCAAATGTCCCCCAAGGTGTATGAACCATCCATATTGATATTGAAACCAATTTCTTGTGGATACCAATGTGCCCAATTTCCCTGTGATCTGGTAATGATAGGTTGATCTAATGAAGTGCTAGCTTGTAGTGATCTCAGAAAAGGTTCTTCCCACCAGTTACAGATAAGAGTGACCATGTCAAGAAGTAGGATCCTTGTTCTCACATTAATGGAACTCCTTATAGAAAGAGACCCCTCATATCTAGCCTGATTTCTAGACTACCAGAAGAACCAACATCCAAAATTAAGAATTTTGGATCTCACCATATTTTCTAGTCCTATATTATTCTTCCCTTAGAACCATCCCTCCAAGAGTGGGGCATCATAAAGTTATTGAAATGATAATGTAGTAAATTCACCGAAGAACCTCCACACATACTGATCCCATTCTCATTCAAAAAAAAGGTGGTCCATTCTCTCATATTTCATTTTTTTACAACAGTGGAATCTAGATTACATGTTAAGGACCACCTTTTTAATATTATCTTTCATTGGTAGTTCATTATTCATTATCATCTAGATGAAAAGGTTGTATTTTTTGGAATTTTATTACACCATACCATGCCATTCCAATTACCTCGATGATCCTGATATGTCAAAAAAAATTAGAAGTCCCTTGTAGTGAATTTACCTGAGTTGGATGGAGTGAACACAAATTTTTTATAGTTCTGAATTTATGAAGATTAGATAAAATATGTTTTTCTGGTTCTTTTCCAAAACAACCCTTATTAACATAGGATGCATGATCCCCTCATTAGAAGAGATAATTAGGAAAGAACACCCTAGGAAACCAATCACATATCCTACCCAATTTTGATTCTATAAGAGGATGTTACTGTGATTCCCCTAAAACTTATGTCTCATGTAATAATAATATTATGGTTTTATTTAATTTTCTTGTTATTCGAACAAAACATACAAATTAAACACAAAGTAATTTTATTTAATTAAACACCGAAGTGTTTACATTACAAAAAGACCAAAATGAAACTATACTAACAAAAAATACATACTAAAAGCCCTATTTGAGTCACTAGGAGACCACCTAACACAACAAGTTGACTAGTAGGTAGTGAAGATCCTTCGGGTCAGTCATAAAGAAAAACATTATAGCCAAAATCACAGCAGCTGTACTAAGAATCAGTGGTATAACAAGCACCATTTTCCCCAAGTTTTATTGAATATGGAACACTAGGAGTCATGGATTTATAAGGCCTTCATCCGACCATTGTTCATTAGGCGACTGTTGAGTTCCAACAACTATTATTATAGCCGTGGGTCTTTTTGGTCGATTAATTAAAAATATCTATGTATAATTTATTTTTTCAAAATATTTAGGTTATGTTTTGAAATTATAATATAACCTCTTATTATGAACTTTAAAATGTCAATGGATTAGTATTTTTAGCTATACATAGTGTGATTTTAAAATGTGGTGATGATTTCAAACACCTTTCAGATATTTAAAATATCTTGTAAATGTTTTCATTATTAATGCTTAAACAAAGTTTTAATTAAACCATGTCATTGATTTCTATAATACTAGTATAAAGTTTTCATATAGATGTATTAAATTTTAATTTATAACTTTATGTTTTAAAAAATTAGTATTTATAAAACCAAGGGAAATTTTACTTTGAAAAACACCTATATATGTGTGAGGAAGCCTAGTATTATAGTAAAACAAATATACCCATAAGGGCCAGTCGTCTAGCTAGGACAAAGGGGACATCATTACTTAGGTGTTCGAGCCTAACTTCAGCCAAAACATAGGTCGGCTTGTAGGCATGTGTCCGTGAACGCTTGAAGCATGAACACAAATCAGAGCATGGCACTATGCGGGGCGACACGAAGGTGAGGTTGGGTGCAGAGCGCACCTGCAGAACACCAGTATGGGATAGTACAAGAGGGGGGATAGTAATTTGAGCCCTTGGTCAGAGGTCATGAATTATAAATTAACCACAGGAGTCCCTATATTTTGATATGGGATGGTGAAAATCAGCCGAGATCAGATCTGGGTTGTTTGATCGCGTCACGTGCAATCTGGGACGTATATTTCATTCTGGACCTCGATTCCTAGTATCCACAGAAAACCTCTGTATTTTTTCTAAGACATGTAATCAATCTTGGATCTAATCTTGGCCGTTTGAGTTATTTTAAATCTCTGTGTCACACTATAGGCATTCGATCACGTTCGTGATCCAATCCCAACGGTTCTTAATTTTCAAAAAAGAGGACTCATCCCTGACTATCAGATCAAGGCCAGATCCAATCATGGCCATTTATTCATTTTCCAGTTTTTTCCTTTCTGTGACATCTTCTTCTTCTCTGTGTGCGCTGCACCAGTGACCTATTTTACCCCCACATAAACCGTTTTTTCACACCCGCGGCCAGTTGGTCCTCTATTGCTTGCATCTTCCACAATGCCGGACCCTCTTCATTTTTTTTAAATCCAAGTATGATTCATATTTCCATGGAATTGGATGTATATTGTTTTATATAATTTGTATTATATAGTTTAAAAGTATACCTCTCATTTTGACACTAATCTCTCAGTCCTTTCTCTTCTGAAGCTTCCTTCGACGAATTACCTAGCCTCTCCTCCTCCTAAATCCCATCCTAGTAAGGGAATATGTTTTGTTCTTTTGTTTCATTAAAGGTGTATACATATATATGTATACTCAAATAAATTTATATATAACCTTTTGGATTAGAAATAATTATCTTTGATACTTGATTTTAGGTCTCCTAGATTTCTGGTTTAAGCGGTATTAAAACATGAGGGTTTATATTACCCATGAAAAAATTATTTATGTACCTTGTATATAAATAGTTATTTGTATATATGAATATATGTTAAAGAGTGTAACCTAATCATTTCCTTCTAATAGAGTGACCTTTACCCTACATGATGATCTTAAACCATTAACATGCAAGGGTGTGTGTGATGTAGAGGTTCTATACGTGTATAAGTATATATAATTATATATCGGAGAAATTGTATATAAGGTTTTATAAGAAATGTATAAATTTAATTCATTAAAAAACTTTCATAATTAATGTCTTGATTTTTATTTTATACACCTTTGATTAACTAATATTCCAAATGGGTTAAAAGCATGAAAGTGTCATTAAACAACTGTTTGTGATTCCTTTATATACACATACATGGTAATATATAATTATATGGTTTATTTAAATAACCTAGTAGACCATTTTTATGACTTTAAACATTGAACTTCAATGATTAATTTATGTTTTTGATAAAAACGTAAGTGTCAATTAATTTTACTGTAAGACCCTTATTTATACTCAGTTATACATGTAAGTTATATATGTTTATATAAGTATATATATAAGTTTGTTTAATAAATAAACCTTTTAAATTTCACATTATGAGTTAAATTTTATGGACTCTTGTTAATTATTGTGACTAATTTATTAAATTCATGTGGGTGACATTATATTTGTGGTATAAACCCTTTAGTACACATTGTATATTCGGTTATGTGAATATATTTGTATACATATAGACTGTGATCTTCAATTTTATTTTTAATTTCCCAAAGATTTCAAAGAAAGAGTAAAACATGTTGTTTTCATGATATGAATGTTCTATTTGAAAATACTACAATTTATATACACCCTTATGTATAAATAGATTTACACGACACTAAACCCAAATTTTGGACATTCAAAATACTATACTTTTGATGTGTTTAGTAATTATGGAGAGTTCATAAGTATAATATTATGGGTTTGAAACTTTTATATTCATATGTATGAATCACTTGTTTTTACATATATTAAATTTTACTAGTTATGGTTGAATTTCATGCTTTCCATTTTTAACAATATGTATACCCTTGTAATGTTTTATACAAAAGCATATCAGTAATAGATGTTTGAGAATCTGTGAGATTAGTACCCCACATGAAGTATTTGGTCTATATTTTAATTAATTATGCATCCAATACATGATGAAATTCCAATATATATTTGATTAATAAGGTTTTAGAATGTAAGTTTATCATTTTATGTGACACAGAATGTATTTCTTTTGTGCATTAGTTGTTTTCACATATAATATAAACTTCTTAAAAAACATTCCATTTAATGACATAGCCATGTAGTTGATAGTTTTGTAATTAACACTTATATAATTGATTCAATAAATATATTTACATTATAAAGAATGAAATTAAATTCTTATCACCATTTATGGATTAAGTATTAAAATATTCAAATTGGAATGGGACACTTTGAATAATATGAAATGGGAAATTAAATATTCAAAGTGGTATGAGACATTCTGAATATACGACCCTATTTGGCATATGAGGAATGTAATAGACTTAGTATAACGGGTTGGGGACCAGTTAATGAAAGCCCCCGGATGAATAAATAGTTCTCATGAGAAAATTAGGTCATGGCACGTGGCCATTGACATTTTGTGTCTTGACATGAGGTCTTGACAGGGTCTCACAATATACGTTCCATCATTATGTTTATGATAATTAATTGACCAAGTAAATATTTGACTAGTAGAATATCCATGGTTAAGAGCATTCACTTATGAGTATTAGAATTAGTAAATGTTTATGGAATGACATTTATTAAGCACTTATAGATTTTGTTAGTTAGTTACAGCTTACAGTTAGTAATGAAAGAAATTGAAGTTAATAATATTATGTGCAACTATGATCATGTATTTTCTCTTTTACTTGAATTTTCACATGTCTAACCTATTAAAGTTGGAACGTCTTTTACTTATTACTCTGAATAAGAATGCTAATAATTGAAATATATTTCATTGTGATTCTGTTAGTATGCTTTTAATTGTTCTCTTTTAATTCTTAAACAATTGTTATGTTATGATACATGTGTTACAACATTTCTTATGACATTTTTTTATGGATAATTTTAAAGGAATTTTTTCAAAATTTTATAATTGGTATATTATTTTATTTTAAAACCCCTTAATTGGAATTCGTATTCTCATCCTATGTTTTTAAAATAATTTTTTTTTCAGGTATTAGTTTTTAGCCAAATAAGCATGTCAGAAGGGCATGGTTTCCCAGAACCTAAACTGAATAGATCCTCTATATGGCACTTGATGTGTAAAATATCAATATAGGTTTTTTGTAAAACTTACACATCATGTTTTAAGGAACCGACTCTGGGTATTCTGGGGCTGGGATATTACAATTGGTATCAGAGTATTCAGTTTAGATAACTCTGGGAAACTAGAACCAAACAAAAAGTTTTTTACTTAAGCATTACTAAGTATGATTTTTTCATAATTTTCATATGGAAAACGAAACTACCAGTCTTTTGTATCTTTCTTTTGATGCCCTAGAAACCATAGATTTCATATCCAACCATGAAAACTTTTTAAACTATGCACACATTCGTATGACATGGAAACACCTCTATGACGTGTCAAACTCTCCCTGTGTACTTCAACTCCACCAAGGAGCGGGTTTGGACTAACTCTTTATGATTCAAACCCGATTTCCTTCCTATGAAAGTCATGGAAATTAATTCGAAGTAATTTTTAGATGCTTCACCATAGCAGAAGGCATCCATTCCATCATGGATTTCCAAGAAGCTGCAACAGCAGGTGACCTCCATGCTACATATATGTGCCTAATCTTGTACTATGGACATTAAATTCAAGTAATCTACTTTGAAATATTTGAAATTAAATCCTTATACTCTGTGTAAACACATCAAGTACATACTGATGTCTCTCGGCTTCACACCCCTCATGTCTCACTCTGGAAACACCATACGTTTACGCATGATATTAAACCAGACTACACGGGTTGCATTTGGTTCAGGGAGATTGAGAGTTTTGAAATTGTTTTGGGGATTCATGTAATTGGGAACTGGGGAAACCATTAGTTTTGGGTGTTGTGTTCCAGTTATTTTATGAAAATACAACTTGTTGTCTCTTCTTTCCTCTATATTTTCAGAGTTTGTTATTTTTCATGAGTTTCACTAATTGGACTTTTATGAAAAACATTATTTTCTGATGGAAGAACAAAACCATATAATATCTCTTCCTGTTGAGGTACTAGAGGCCATTCTGTTCAGAACATGTGCAGAAGAATACCTCCCCTTCACAAACCTATGGCGAATATGCAATCATCTTCACGAGATATCGAATAGTCCAATCATTCTCCACTGTTTCCAAGGAAATGCCTATATCT
Organism: Viscum album; assembly: GCA_963277665.1. NCBI lineage: Eukaryota > Viridiplantae > Streptophyta > Magnoliopsida > Santalales > Viscaceae > Viscum > Viscum album. The sequence continues at coordinate 501,879,439 of OY728158.1, read as the reverse complement.
ACTTGTGAAGATACAAATCCAGAAAACCAGAAGCTGGTGCCTTCTGAACATGATGTGTGTTTGGAAATAAAAACATGCACTAATAAACACACATCATGTCCCATATAGAGGAAGTAGTGTAGTTTGGGCTCTGGGAAATTGGCAACTTCTAGGATGTTTTATCTAGTAAAAGATGTTTCCTGAAAATTTTAAATCAAAATGTAGGGTGAGCATAAGAATGCCCAGTAAGGGGTTTTAGAAAGAGAAAAAGGCCAAAGTAACTTTTTAAAGTATTCTTTAAAACTATCCATAGAACATTATCTTAAGGAAAACTGTAACACATGTAACATAACATAAAAGTTCCCAAGAAATATTTCCAAGGAATACGTGAATCAATTATGGAATTTTTTTAAAAGGAGTTATAAGGGTCATTATAAAAAAGCATGGAATATGATTATTTAAGCACAAATAAAATAGTTAAGAGTATCACATAATCAAAGTTGTGCATGAAGGAAACATCTTTAATTTCATAAGTTGGTTAAAATCGTACTGAGTGATAAACAAAAATCAGGCCCTAAAACATTACTTGTGACATCCATATGAACTTTGATAAAAACATAGGTACAAGAGTAGTGAAAGAATAGGAATATCATTTTGAAATGAACTTGTAACATAACTTGAATATGTGGCATACAAATTTAACTTAGAAAATCATTTCTGTATCACCAAGGTCTATCCCCAAGGTCTTATTAAAATAAAATTACTCAGGTTATTCACCAAGGTATCATTAAAAAATTCATCTCTAGAGATTAAGTCTTTACCCAATGCATTGGAGCGCTATTAGGGCACACCCTTATTTTTGTCATTATTATCATGTGAGCCACATAGATCACAATTTACTTAAACGGGGTTATATATTTAATATGTCTCATACCACCTTGAAATAATTCATTCATTTTTATACTACCCAAGGTGTATCATACCAATATGGGTAATTAACATCCTTAGTTCATTATCGTGATATGTCATAAGTAGGCATTATGTACAATAATAAATCAAATGGATAATGAACTATACCCATTTTGAAGATATATGATACGGAAGATAATATTGAAAATATGTCCATAACTAATCAAAGGCACATATAGTTTTGTAAACATTCTTTTCACACTAGTTAATTACTAAATCACATAAAATGATAGGTCAATAGGGTTTTTTCACATGAGAAAATAAATGATGAATCTTTATAATTATTATTTCATGGAAATGAAATACTTAAAGAAAACACTATCCATTATTTATAGTGATAAATAGGTCGTTAAACTTGAAAATAAATTTAACCCTAACTTGACTAACAAATAACATTAACCAAAGTAGGTTCATTGCTGGAATAAGATAATAAATGAACACAACATGAAAACATGATCCCATGAATCCTAAACCCTCTAATATTTTAATCAAGCCAAAATACACACTTCATCATAAAAAACATCATGGGTAATGTAAAATAAATTTCTTTAATAAAACATGCTCATTTGTCTGTACTCATATATAAAATACATGTTGGTTTAGAAAACACCAAAATTATCATTTAATAAAAATCTTATATGTATCAAAGCATAAATTATGTCCTGATAATTATTACTAAAAATAGGGTTTTTGAAATTATACCTATAAATTCATCTACACATAACCATATGTACATAAATATATAAACATTATTTTTTTATAAACATAATTCCATTTAAACAAAAAACATAGTGCGCATATAAGAAATTATTTAATGATTGGTATCCATCCTTTAAAACAAAAATCATAAATTTGATTTGAATTTGGACTACATACTTATTTATATGAGTTTATAGGATATATTCAAAGTTTATACTTAGGGTTTTGGCATGATACCATTAGTTTCAAAACAACCCTTATATTATTTATCCCTCCTAGTAAAACATCCATAATCACTTTAGAAACTCAAGAAAAACAGTTTGTATTTTGGTTATATATATATATTTATATATACAAATATGTATATATGCAATATACATAATTATAAGTTTTCGGTTTTGTAAAACTGTATCGTTAAAAAAAGAGATCCATAAATATGTACCCTTCTGATAAAACGATGGAAAACCCCCTTGAAAACAATACAAAATGAGGGGTTTGTATTATATATATATACATATATAAACTGTATATAGTGAGAGTATAAAGTGTAGGTTTCTCCAAACTAAAACAAAACATGCAAGAACCCTTACCATGACGGCAGAAGACGCTCGGACTGACAGGAGAGGAGAAGTTCTCTGGTTTGCCGGGGAGACCGAGAGGAGTTCGAAGGGCAAGAAGAAGTCTGTAAGGGGGAGAGGTTTAAGTAGAGGATTCAGTGCTCTTATGTGACTCGACTCAAGAGATAGGCCGGTGTAGAGGAGACGATGCTACAATACCATAGGAGGTGGGGTGTGTGAGGGTTAAGAGGAGCAGTTCAACGGAGGTGTTCGTGGTATCCTCGGGAACCAGTTCCGGAGCGGATCGTGTCGTGAGGATGGAGACGATGCTGAGATGATGACGCGGAGTTGCAATGGGTGGCCCAGATTAGATCTAGGTGTGATCAGACGGCTGGAGGGAGAGCGAGAGATGTGTTGAGTGGTTTAAAAAATCAAGGGCCAAGATTAAATACGGGGGGATGAATGGCCGACATTCCTTCACCGAAAAAAAGAAAAACAGTATACTAAACATGTAAAAATTAGACAGTTTACTACATTTTTTTCTTTTTAAAATAGTATAAAACATGAACATTATAAATTAATTTTTTTACACAATTTAATAAATACTTTTAACTTAAAATTTCCAAATCTAAAATCTCATTCTAGATTATGTAAAATAGCTTACTATTTGATTAACTCCTTTTAAAAAACATATATATTTCATACTAAAGTTTTATAAATATTATGATATTATAACTTTTAAAATTCTCCACCATTTAATATAAAAATTATTTTTAAAACTACAATAGTTTTCCTAATTCAAAATACATATTTTTTAGAGATCCAAATAGATATATTTTTAAATTATTACAGATACCCTTTAAACGTGACTTTCGAAAAAATTTAGATGTTTTTAAAAATACTAAGTTTTCAACCATGTAGGTAAACATTAGGATTTTATAAAATCAATTAGGTTCTTTTATAAGAATATTCTTTTATTATAAAATCATGATACTTGTAGATATATTTCGAATCATTTGAACATATTGAGGTATTTGAAATACTGTAAGAATATAAGAGGATTACAAAAACCAATGTTTTTTTAAAAAAACTAATACATTATTGATTTAAATACAACGGTCAAAAATATAACAATCATAATTTCTTAAAGGACCATTATAAAAATAGTGGGGTTCACATTTTCAAAACACTTGAACTAAGGAGGATGACTCTCCTCATTCCATTGGTACTGAGTACGTGTGCTGTGGTTCTGGCTATAATGTTTTTCACACGGACATACCTATAAGATGATTACTATCGAATTACTCGAGTTTTGATTATTAGAAGCCTTTTTGTGGACATGTTATGTCTTGTACAAAGTGTTCTTGGTTATTTTGGGTATTTGTCTCAATGTAACATTTTAATGTATACAAGTTCTCTTTATTCCCATTTTTTCATCTATTTAGTTTCAATCCCTTTATTGGTAAAAAAACAAACCATTGAAAACAAGAAACATCATTATAAAACATTACATTGTTTACATAGTCAAGTTCCTAAATCCTGGGGTATCACATTATCCCCCTCTTAAAATAATTGTATCCTCGCAATTCCTTTCATAAAAATCACTATGAGGAAGGTCCTAGTTGTTCCTACCATATCCCCCATCATTGGTACTCATTAGGTGTTCTCAGCGGAAGGCCGACATTGATGCTCAACTCCTCCAGTTCTCTGATCTAGATATACTTAGTGTAGAAGGGGTTGAACTCATATACTAGACACTCAGGCTTCCAAAGGGAGGCTCGAATGGTAAAAAGTTTGGAAATGTCCATGTCGACCAACGTATGAAGAACTATCCAAATTATGTCTCGTTCGAGAACATCGAAGTCATAGACACTTTCGTACAGGATAACGATGAGGATTTGGTACATATAGGTCTCACAAACATTTCCCTCTAAGGAACTCTCTTGAAATTTTACTCTGGTTGTGTAGTTTCGGCCTAGGGTGAAACACAGGAATAACCCTTTGTGGTATTTCCCCCTCCGCTCAAGCTTGAACAATTGTGCTGAGTCTATGCGGTAGATGATGGAAGTGTTCCCTTGAAAGGTACAGAGAATCTCCAGACCATTTTTCACCTCAAACAACTGTTTTAACATTCCTCACATGTTTGCGAAGGGACGATACTCGTCTTCATAGGTTTTTATTGGGATAATCTCTTGTATCTCAACAGGAAGAGATAGCATGTGAGTTTTTCCTTCCATATGAAAGTTTAATATAGGAGTTCAATCAGTTGAAATCCATTCAAAGGTATACACAAATCAAGGATGGGAAAAAGGAAAGGCCACATTTCAACAAAAATAAGTTTATAACTAAACGTTACTGCTTGATATCCCCTAATGACTTACTACACGAACTCCACACAGAGAAGAAAAACTCCCTATCTCCTCAAACCAAAAACAGGATGAGCATTCCGGGTTAAACTCATGGGGGCACCTGTGACGTCTCCTTAGTATAGCATGAGGGGTATGATGGTTGGAGACTTCATAATGAACTTGTTGTCTGTAAGAAAGTCCGGTGGTCTAATCTTCTAACATTCTGAAGTCCAACAACTGGACCCAGAAGCCATAGTTCAATATTTGACAAAGGTAGGCTGCTCGGAGGTCACCGCTAGTAGCAGATTCTTGAAAGGTGTCGAGGTTCATAAAGCCAAAGTCCTCACATGCCGTGAACACCCGGAAAAGACCCACATGGTACCTTCCCCGATGTACATAGGAGGGAAATTGGGTCATCATCATAAAGAGGTAATCAATTTCTAACCCCCGGTGTAGCTGGAGCACCCATGGTGAGTTTGAAACGTTGTATAGGTGTTTTCATGTTATACGGATATGGGCATAGTTTAGAAAATTATCATGGCTAGCTAAAGACACAATGGTATCTAGGGCCTTAGTGGAGAAAGACAGAATATTAGTACCTTCGTTTTCTATCTGAAAATTAAGAAACTAATTTTTTAGTAATGCTGAAGTATATATATATATATATATTTGTTTCAGTTATGGTTTTTCAGAGTTATCCAAACTGAACCCTCTGCTACCAACTATGAAGACCCGAATCCAAAAAACCAGGATCCGGTGCCTTCTGAACATGTTGTGAGTTTTGAAAGAAAAACATGCACTGATAAACACACATCATGTCCCATACAGAGGAACGAGTGCAGTTCGGGCTCTGGGAAACTGAAAAATTCCAGGATGTTTTATCTGATAAAATATTCTACCTAAAAATTTTAAATCAAAATGTAGGGTGAGCATAAGAAAACCTAGTAAGGGGTTTTAAACCAAAAAAATACCAAATAATCTTTTGAAATAATTATTTATGACTATCCATAGAAAATTCTCTTAAGGAAAACTGTAACACATATAACATAACATAAAAGTGCTCAAGCAAGATTGCCAAGGAATACATGAATCAATTATGTAATTTTTTAAAGGAGTGATAAGGGTCATTATAAACAAGCATGACATATAATTATTTAAGCACAAATAAAACAATTTTGAGTAACACATAATCAGAGTTGTGCGTGAAGGAAACATCTTTAATTTCATAAGTTGGTTAAAATCTTACTGAGTGATAAACACAAATCATTCCTTAAACCTTTACTTGTGACATCCATATGAACTTTGATAAAAAAAACAAGTACAAGAGTAGTGAAAGAATAGGCATATCATTTTGAAATGAACTTTTAACATAACTTGAATATGTGGCATCAACATTTAACTTAGACAATTATTTCTGTATCACCATGGTCCATCCCCAATGTCTCATTAAAATAAAATTACCAAAGTTATTCACCAAGGTATAGTTAAAAAAGTCATATCTAGAGATTAAGTCGTCACCCAATGCATTGGAGCACTATTAGGGCGCACCCTTAATTTCTCTTTATTATCATGTGTGCCACATAGATCATACTTTACTTAAACGAGGTTGTATATTCAAGATGTCCCATACCACCTTGAAATAATTCATTCATATTCATACTACCCAAGGTGTCTCATACCAATATTGGTAATTAACTTCCTTAGTTCATTATCGTGATATGTCATAAGCAGACATTATGTACAACAATAAATAAAATGAATAATGAACCATACACAATTTGCAAATATAGAATACGATAGATAATATTGAAAATATGTCCATTACTAATCAAAGGAACGTATAGTTTAGTAATCATTCTTTGCACACAAGTTAATTACTAAATAACATAAAATTATAGGTGAATATGGTTTTTCACATGGGATAATAAATGAAGAATCTTTAGAATTATTATTTCATAGAAATGAAATACTTAAAGAAAGAACTTTCCATTAGTTATAGTGATAAATAAGTCATTGAAATTGAAAATAAATTAAACCCTAACTTGATTAACTAATAACATTCTCCAAATTAGGTTCATTGTTGTAATAAGACAATAAATGAACAAAACATGATAACATGATCCCATGAATCCTAAATCCTCTAATATTTTAATAAAGCCAAAATACACACTTCATCATAAAATAAATCCTGGGTATTGTCAAATAAACTTCTTTAATAAAACTTTCTCATTGGGGTTTACTCATATACAAAATACATGTTGGTTTAGCAAACACAAAAATTAGGTTTTATTAAAAATCTTACATTTTTCAAAGCATAAATTATGTCCTGATAATTATCACTAAAAAAATAGGGTTTTGGAAATTATACCTATAAATACATCTACACATAACCCTATGTATGTAAATATATAAACATTATGTTTTCATAATCATAATTCCATTTAAACCAAAAACATAGTTCGCATATAAAAAATTATTTAAAGATTGATATCGATCCTTTAAAACAAAAATCATAAATTTGATTTGTATTTGGACTACATACTTATATATATAAGTTTATAGGGTATATGCAAAGTTTATACTTAGTGGTTTCACATGAAACCATATGCTTCAAAACAACCCTTATAGTATTTATCTCTCCTGGTAAAACATCCTTAATCACTTTAGAAACTCAAGAAAAATAGTTTGGATTTGGGTTATATATATATTTATTTATTTTTATATAAAAAACTGTATATACTCAATATACATAAATATAAGATTTAGGTTTTGTAAAACTATATCATTAAAAAAAGATCTATACATATGTACCCTTCTGATAACATGATGGCAAACCCCCATGAAAACAATACAAAACGAGGGGTTTGTATTATGTATATAATCATATATAAACAGTATATACTGAGAGTATAAAGTGTAGGTTTCTCCAAATAAAAACAAAACATGCAAGAACCCTTACTATGATGGCAGAAGATGCTCAGACTGACAGGAGAAGAGAAGTTCTCTAGTTTGCGGGGGGAGACAGAGATGAGTTCGAATGGCAAGAAGAAGTCAGTGAGGGGTAGAGGTTTAAGTAGAGGATTCAGTGCTCTTAGGTGAATCGACCCAAGAGATAGGCTAGATTAGAGAAAACAAAGCTATAAAACCCTAGGAGGTGGGGTGTGCGAGGGATAATAGGAGCAGTGAAATGGAGGTGTTCGTAGCGCCCTCATGAACTAGTGCTAGAGCAGATCGCGACGTGAGGAAGGAGACGACGTGGAGAGGACGACACAGAGATGCAACGGGTGGCCTAGATTAGATCTTGGCACGATCGGACGGCTGGTGGGAGAGAGGGAGATGTTTTGAGCGGTTTAAAGAAATCATGGGCTGAGATTAAACATGGGGGTGATGAACGACATGCATTGCTTCACCGAAAAAAAGGAAAAACTGTATACTAAACATGAAAAAATTTGATAGTTTACTACATTTTTTTTCTTTTTAAAATAGTATAAAACATGAACATTATAAATTGATTTTTTACACAATTTAATAAATAATTTAAACTTAAAATATCCAAATCTAAAACCCCATTCTAGAATATGTAAAATACCTTACTATTTGATTAACTCCATTTAAAAAAATATATATTCTATACTAATATTTTATAAATATTAGGATCTTATAACTTTTAAAATACTCCACTATTTGATATTAAAATTATTTTTAAAAGACAAATAGTTTTCCTAATTCAAAATACATATTTTTTAGGATCCAACAAGATATATTTTTAAATTATTATAGATACCCTTTAAACATGACATTTTAAAACATTTAGAAGTTGTTAAAAATACTATGTTTTCAACCATGTAGGTAAACATTAGGATTTTATAAAATCAATTGGGTTCTTTTAAAATAATATTCTTTTATTTTAAAATCATGATACACTTATATATATTTCGAATCATTTGAACATAATGAGGTATTTGAAATACCGTAAGATTATAAGAGGATTAAAAAAACCGTTTTTTTTAAGAAAAACTTTATTGATTTAAACCCAACAATCAAAAATATAAGGGTCAAAATTTCTTAAAGGACCATTATAAAAACAGGGGGTGTTTCACATTTTCAAAACACTTGAACCAAGGAAGATGGATCTCCTCATTCCATTGGAGCTGAGTATGTGTGTTGTGGATCTGGATATTTTTTTACACTAACAGACCTAAAATATGATTACTATACATTTACATGAGTTGTGATTCTTATCAGCCTTATTGTGGGCATGTTAAGTCTTGTACATGGCGTTCTGGGTTAGTTTGGGTCTTTTTCACAATGTAACATTTTAATTTATACTAATTCTCTGTATTATCCTTGTTTTTCATCTATTTAGTTTCAATACATTTATTGGCACCAAAAAAAACCATTTAAAACAATTAACATCATTATAAAACATAACATTGTTTACTTAGTCATGTTCATAAATCCTGGGGCGTCACACTACCAGCAAATAGCCACTGCTTAACTTGATGAGTATAGATGAAGGGGAAAGTACCATGAATGCCTTTTCTTATTCTTTACTCTTTCCCGAAACATCATAGAAAAGGTAAGGTTTCAAGAGGCTACATTGGAGGGGAACCATCACACAACCTACATGCACCAAATCACGATCATCAGTTTGATTGACCACGTCTACGACATTGACATTCTAACACTAGAGATGGTCCGATGTGTTCTTAGAGAGTTCGTCCATTCAAACATCTTTGAACTCTCTATCATTCGAGGCTCCCTCTGGAAGCCCGAGTGTACACTTCATGAGTATAAACCTTACTATCAGAGGTGTTTCTATGCTAAAAAAGCTGAATAATTGAACACCAATTTGGGTACTCAGCTGGCCACACCCAAAAATCCTCCACGATGGAGGATGTCGTGCAGAATGCCAGATATTTTATTTTTTATCATGATTGTATTAAATTAATTACTAGGACATAATTTTTTATAGGGGGAATAATGTCACTCCCTAAAACCTGTTTATCATGTAATAATAATATTTTGGTTTTTTTTAAATTTTCATGTTATCCGAACAAAACATACAAATTAAACAGAAAGGAATATTATAAAATTAAACATCGTAGTGTTTAAATTAAAGAAAGAAAAAAAAGAAACCATACTAACCAAAAATACCTACTAAAATCCCTTTGAGAGGCACTGGGAGACCACCTAACAGAACAACTTGACCCAGTATATAGTGAAGATCCTTTAGGTCAATCATAACAAAAACATTATGGCCTGAATCATATTAGTTGTACTAAGAATCTGTGGTATAACAAGCACCATTTTCTCAATGTTTTATTGAATATGGGATAGTATGAACCATGTTTTTATAAGGCCTTAATTTGACCATTTCTCCTTAGGTGACCGTTGATTTCCAACAGCTATAATTATAACTGTTGGATTTTTTGGTGAATTAATTAAAAATATCTTAGTATAATTTATTTTTCCAAAATATTTAGGTTATGTATTGAAATTATAATATAACCACTTATTATGAAATTTCAAAGGTCAATTGTTTAATATTTTGAGCTACACTTAGTGTAATTTTAAAATGAGGTGAGGATTTCAAACACCTTTTTAATATTTCAAATATCATGTAAATGTTTTCATTATTAATAGTCAAACAAGGTTTTAACTAAACTACATCTTTGATTTTTATAATACTAGTATAATGTTTTCATATAGATGTATTAAATTTTAATTTATAACAATGTGTTTTAAAATACTATTGTTTATAAAAATAAGGGAAATTTCAGTTTGAAAAACACCTATATATGTGTGAGGAAACCTAGTATTATAGTTAACAAAAAATATACCCACAAGGGTCAGCCCTCTAGTCGGGACGAAAGAGGCAGCATGTGCTAGGAGATCGATCCTATCCTTCTGCCTTAGTATAGTATTCCTAATGGGTTTGTGCGTGCACACTTGAGGCACAAATAAGGATTAGAGCGCACCACCGTGCGGGGTGGCACAGAGGCGAGGGTGGGCACAGAGCGCACCCACAGAACACTAGTATGGGGTAGTACCAAGAGTGGGGGGGGAGTAATATGAGCCCTTGATCAGAGATCTTGGCTTATAAAGGAACTGTGGGAGTCCCTCCTTTTCGATGTGGGGTGGAAGAAATCAACCGATATTAGATTTGGGTCGTTCAATCACGTCACGTACGTTCGGGGCCATCTATTTTGATTTGACCCTCAAGTCCTAGCAGCTGTGGAATACCTCCATGTTTTTTCTGAGCCATCTGATCCATCTCAGATCTAATATTGACCCACCGAGTTATTTTAAATATTCGCATCACACCATAGCCATTCGATCATGTTTCTGATCTAGCCCCAGTCATTCTCTGTTTTCAAAACCACAACCTCATCCCCAACCATCAGATCAAGCCTATGTCCAATCCTGTCCATCCATTCCTTTTTGAATTTTTCCCTTTCTGTGGAATCTTCTTCTTCTCCACGTGTGCTACACCAGTAACCTATTCTACTCCCACTTTCACCGTTTTCCCACACCTGTGGCTGGTCGGTCTTCCTTCCTCGCATTTTCTACAAGGCCATACCCTCTTCAATTTTTTTAAAGACAATTAGGATTTTTCATTCCATGAAATTAGTTGTATATTGTTTTATATAATTTGTATTATATAGTTTATAAGTGTAACTCTCATTTTCACGCTAATCTTTTGTTCCTTACACTTCTTAATCTTCCTTCAATGAATTCTCGAGCCTCTCCTCCTCCTCAAACCAGGTAAGGTTTGTTTTGTTGCATTGAAGATATATATATATATATATATATATACTAATATAAATGTATATATAACCTTACAGTTTAGATAAAATTATCTCTTATGCATATCTCTACGTATCCTGGATTTTGGGATTATGCAGTATTATGAACATGAGGACTTATATTACCCATGAAAAACTTATTTATATACCTTTTATATATACAGTTATTTGTATATATGTATATACGGTTAAGAGTGTGACCTACCAATTTCATTCTAATGGCGAGACCTTTACCCTACATGATGATATTAACCCCATAACATTGAAGGGTGTGTGTGATGTTGTGGTTCTATACACATATAAGTATATATAATTATATATAAGAAAAATTGTATATTAGGTATTATAATAAATGTATTAAATTATTTCATAAACATACTTTTATAATTAAGGGCATGATTTTTATTTTATACACCTCTGATTAACAAATATTCCTAATGGGTTAAAAGAATGCAAGTGTCATTAAAAAATCGTTTGGGATTCCTTTATATGAACATACATGGTCATATATAATTATATGGTTTATTTAACTTACCTAGTGGACACGTTTTGAGACTTTCAACATTGAACTTCAATGATGAATTCGTGTTTTTGATAAATAGGGAAGTGTCAATTAATTTTGGTGTAAGACCGTTATGTATACTCATTTGTACTTGTAAGGTATATATGTTTACATAAGATTATATATATAATTTTGTTTAATAAATAAACCCTTTAAAATTCACATTATGAGTTATTAGATTGGGACTCTTGTTCATTAATGTGACTAATATATTAAGGTCATATGGGTGAAATTAGAGATTTGGTTTAAAAGATTTAATACACATTGTATATTCGGTTATGTGAATATATGTGTATTCTTATAAACTTTGATCCTCAATTTTATTTATAATTTCCCAAATATTGCTAATAAAGAGTAATTTTTTTTGAAATACGAATGTTCTATTTAAAAATATTACTCTTTATATACACCCTTATGTATAAACAGATTTACACGACACTAAACCCTAATTTTGTATATTCCAAATATTATACTTTTGATGTGTTTAGTATTTGTGGAGATATCATAAGTATAATATTCAGGGTTTTGAACTCTTATATTCATATGTATGAATCACTTATTTTCATATATATCAAATGGTATTAGTTATGGTGGAATTCAATGCTTTCCATTTTTAACAATATGTATACCATTGTGGTGTGTTATAAAAAATCATATTAGTAATAAATGTATGAGAATCTATGAGATTAGTACTCCACATGAAGTATTTGGTTTATATTTTAATTAATTATGCATCCAAACCATGATGAAATTCCAATATGTATTTTATTAATAAGGTTTTAGAATTTATGGTTATCATTTTATGTGACAAGTATTGTATTGGTTTTGTGCATTAGTTGTCATCACATATGCTATAATCTGCTTAATATACTTTCCATTTAATGAAATAGCCTTGCTGTTGATAGTTTTCTAATTAACACTTATATGCCTGATTCACTAAATATATGTAAATGCTAAAGAATGAAATTAAATTCTTATGACATTTTGTGGATTAAGTATTGAATTATTCAAAGTGGCATGGGAAACGTTGAATAATATGAAATAAAAAATTAAATATTCAAAGTGGAATGGTACATTTTGAATATACGACCCTATTTGGAATATGAGGAATGTAATAAACATGGTATAATGGGTTGGGGTCTGGTTATTGAAATCCCCTGATGCATCGATAGTTCTCATGAGAAAGTCATGTCATGGCACGACGCCAGCGAAATTTTAGGTCTTGACATGAGGTATTGACAGGGTTTGGCATTGTATGTTTCATCATTATGTTTGTGAAAATTAATTGACAAAGTGGATATTCGACTTGTATAATTTCTATGGTTAAGAGTATAAATTTATGAGTATCAGAAGTAGTAAATTCTTATGGAATGAAATTTATTAAACACTCGTAGATTTTATTAGTCAGTTACGACTTACAGTTTGTAATGAAAGAAATTAGAGTTAATAATATTATAGGTAACTCCGATCATGTATTTTCTCTTTTATAAATTTTTTACTTGAATTTTCCCATGTCTTACCTATTATAGTTGGAACACCTTTTAATTATTACTCTGAATGAGCGTGCCTATAATTGGAACATGTTTCCTTATGATTTTGTTAGTATACTTTTAATTGTTCTCTTTTAATTCTTAGACAATTGTTATTTTATGGCACATGTGTTACAATATAACTTAAGAAAATGTTTTTTGGAAAATTTTAAAGGAATGTTTTCAAGAGGTTATAATTGGTATATTATGTTATTTTAAAACCCCTTAATGGGCATTCTTATGCTCACCATATGTTTTTTAAATAATTTTTTTCAGTTATCTGTTTTTAGCCAAAGAAGCATGTCAGAAGAGGATGGTTTCCCAAAACCTGAACCAAATAAATCCTATGTATGGGACATGATATGTAAAATATCAATGCAGGGTTTTTTTGTTAAACTCACACATCATGTTTTAAGGCACCGGCTCCGGGTGTTCTGGGGTGTGACTGTCATAGTTACCTTCCCCTACTATCCATGATGAGTGATATTGAAGGTTCGAGAAGAGCTGGTAAATCATGGAACAGAAGGGAGAGCCCTGAGAACTAGTAGCTTCTACATTTTTGCCACATTTATGGGACATGATCTTCCCCCAGAGTGTGTGTTCTTCAATAATTTCCCACATGAGTTTCTCATCAATGTCGTGGATTGTGCCAGCCAATATCCTTACATTAATTCATCAATCATGAATGGTACTTTCCATCCTACCATATGAAACCTAGTTCCTCATACCTTCCATGTGAGAATCCCATATGAAATCGGCCAAAATCTTGTCAACGGTTTTAATGACACCTTTCGGCACTTTCATGGGAGAAAGGTCATAAAACAAGATGGATATTAGTATACTATTAACCAAGGATATATGAACCCTAAATGTTACAATATGATTTTTCCAATTAATAACATGTCATGTTATCATACTCACCACATGATAAAACCCTTGGTTTCACATTCTTCCTGAAGATATTAGAGTTCTGAGGCATTCCATCATGAAGGTTCCTACTACATATCCAATATATTTTATAGGGAAGTATCCCGGATAGAATAATTTTTTTTATATATAGTGGTTAAACATGGATTTATTAATAACCTAGCCACTCCAGTAATACTAATGTTCAAGATTCCTGTTGATACCATGAATCGACCTCCTACCAACATTAGTGAATATGATAGTGTCGTCTGCAAAAATCAATTGGTAAATGGAATGCTGGTTTTATTTTCCATAATAAGGAAGAATATATCCATTATACATGCCTCTTTTGAGAAGGTGACTGAGACTATCCTACAATAGAATAAAAATGCTCGGGAGATTGGTCACCTTACCTTAGTCCATGATTTACCTTTGAGAATCCATGAGTTCTTCCCATGAAAGAAACAACCATCCATGAAGAGTTAAAAAATCTAAAAATGAGATCAGAGGCACGTGGAGAAAGACACATTCCAGTTAGCTACCTGGGGATGAATCCGCATTAAATTCTATCATGCACCTTATTCATTTCCAACATGATTCCCATGTTTGATCTGTGAATCTTGGTGTTGATGTCTCTCATAATTTCCTTTGACAGATCTATAACTCCTTGTATTGAGAAAACCCTCATAAATCTATGTTGTTCAATGGATATCCACTAGGGAAGGTGCATGGGTTTCTTCAAGTTGATGATTATCTATATAATCTTACAGAGAAAATTGCACTTTAACACTAGTCTATAGTGAATAAGGGATGAGGGATCCTTAATCTTTGGTATGAGCATAAGGGTCTTAGCACAAGAAACCCTTAATCAGTTTCCTCTAAGAAATAATTCTTGTGTATCTATAGCAATATATCTCCTTAACACCTCCCAAGATCCCCTGTAAAATGAGCCAGGGAAGCTGTCAGGTCCTGGGACACTCTCAGGGTTGTGGTTCATCACGAATAAATGGATTTATTCCTCTTTCAGAATCTCTTTAAGTGATTCATCAGAAAAGAATTCTTGAAACTGAGCATACCTTTAAAGAGAATATATATTTTTATTACCCATAATTAAGTCTATAATAATTTTATATAGTTATGGATCACCTTTACATGGGTTCTAAAATTCACATGGTCTGAATTCAGTTTTTTGTTTCTTTATCTTGAATAAATATACTAAAATATTATGGTCATAAAAGTAGTATTCTTAATAATCATACGATCTCTAGAGTCTAATTTTGATATCATATAATGAATAGTTATCTAGAACAAAACTTTATCCAATCTAATCAATGTTTTACATATAATTCATAAAAATAATAAATTTTAATGTTAAATAATTACAATATAAGTAAAATTAATTCACTCTTTACTTTGTCTTGTTCTTTACTCATCACAAATTCATATGAACTACTCAAAGTATTAGTATCATATTGAAGTCATATGATCAGAGGTAAAATTTATATGATATGGGATGTTCCCATTTTCCATTTCTAGTTCATGAATTCAAGACATATTCATGTAACTCTGAAATTTGATTAAACCAACTTCAATCCCTCTAAAACAACTTAAAAAATCAACCAAAGAATATTATCACATAAAAATGTAATGAAAAAAATATCATCATACATTAGTGTTTAATAGTGCCTGATTGATTTCAATATTGATTCAAACATAGGAAATAGTTTTCATGAAATATTTTTATCTATGAGAACATTTACTACAATTTTTTTTATATTTTTATGGAGGTATGCTATCACGTTGATTCATCAATTATTGGACCTACCATTTATGTGGGGAATAAATAATATAAAGGAACCCGACACATTAAATGTGTTAATTTTAGACTAGTTATTAGATGTAATGAATGAAAAATCTTTATAATTGTAAGTATATAATGATTCCAGTGGATAGAAAAACTCAATAAATTGAAAAAAGATAATTTTTTATTAATGAAAATAAATGAGGAAAGGTCTCACTTTGAAACTGAATGATATATTATAATATATTTTTAAATTCCTTTTAAAATGAATTTATGTAGAAAACCATAAAATAGAAGAGAACTCTCTCAATTAATCAGTCAATAATTAATGTTCTAGTTGTTGACAAAGAAAACTAATTGACATTTCAAATAATCATTAAAAATTTAGGGCATAAAAAATATACTAAAATATAACAATAAAAATAATGGTTATTTAGTTTTGATATATATATTTTTATAGGATATTGGATAGTGAATTATGATATAAGAGATTAATCAATGATAATACCATGCTATAGTAGTGAGTATGCTAAAGTATTTTAGAATATCATTGAAGATATGGTATTGAGAACAAGTTGAAGAGAAAAACATATTTTTATAGTGCATTTATTATATTTTATTTTTATTTAAGTGGGTACAATGTGTAAATTAGTCTTATTATATTGTTTGATGACATGTCTAGATAGAAATATAGAGGCAGTGGATCATGGTTTGGTAGCGAGTCTTACTAGAAAATGTTTAATAACTTAGATTGGGTTGTAGTTTTTAGAACACTAGAACATTTTCATATATACATTCCTTGAATATAGTCAATAAGTGAACCAATTAAAATAATTATGTCATCACACTTACATTTTATTTTATTTTTTATGTGTAATTATCTTTGATAGGATCAATGTTCTATTTCCAATATAGGGACAATATTTATTTGTGGTTGTGGAGAAGATTCACACCTGAATTCACACCACTATTATTGTTATTTCTTTGGGATAATGGTCACAATACGTGGAATCAAGGAAAATGTTAATTATTTTTGAATTATTTTTATAATGTGTTTATATATGGAAAATGTAATGAGTACAAGATTAGGTATTCTCTTCCAAAGGTGAAATTATCAAATCTTAAAAAGTTTATGAGATCACATATATGGTATTCTAGAATTCATATTTTTATCTAATTTTATACATGTAATACTAGTGAGTGATCATATAAAGAAGTAACAGGTAACCAAAAATTTGATTTATATAGATTTTAGGACAAAAAATTCCTTAACAGGATAATCATCAAATTTTATTTATTTTTAATTCATTCTTTTCACAATTATTGATTAAATTTAGGTCAACGTAGTTAACATTTACAAGGATCATAACAATTTGAAATAGGTAAGGTTTAAGTATTTCATAATATGTTTTAGGATTTGGTGACATACTTGAATGAAAAAATGGTGGTTTATTCAAATAAAACATTGAGTATGTTGGAACCATTAATGTTCTTGATTATTAAATCAAGGAAATTGAGATTTTAATGAAAATACTAAAGATATTCTCACCCTTATACAATCCAAATGTGTTAGTTCTTAAAGAAAAAAATATTATGGGGATTTACCTCAATGATTAATGGATTATATTGGTATAATAAGATATTCTTATAAGACTAAAAATAATTTATATCCAATCATCCATATCTATAACAATAAAATCCATATATAATCTGATATCATAGAAAATAGGGATTGAGAATAATATTAAGTGATCATTTTTTATCCCTTATATAAAGTAAATAAAAATGAGGGGAAAATATTTCAAAGAAATATACAATTAGATTATCCTAATTGTGGAAATATTGGTCACATTTAAAGGAGGAGTTTTAAAAAGGTTAACGATGATTCTAAAGTTTATTTTTTACAAATCAACCAAATAAAGTTCCTCCTATATTATATTTTGAAACTAGAAACACATTTTGGATATTATTTCAATAGAATGTCATAGTTTGGGAAGATTTGTTTGATGATGAGCTATTATTATAGGAATGAAAAATTGAATCTAAATTGGAATAAATTATGATGGTTTTGGCTAAGAAATATCTATTTGAAATTAAATAGAAATGATAACCAGTAAGAATTATTCATATTGATTTTGGAACTCTCAAACTAACTGTGTTGTACTTTAGATTAACTATATATTCAATGTAATGAATGTTAACAAATATACCATCACATGTTTATTATTATTCTATTTAAAATTAATGTGATAATGTCATAAATTATCTTTCATATCAAAAGAACAGGGTAGTTCCCTACTGTGATGAGATCCTGAGCTTCCATGCTAATATTCATAAATGCATATTTTATGGTTGGATAACATTCTATAATATGAAACAATGTATGTTTCACTATTATTTTCTTTATTCTCATAAAAATATGATACTTATGTCACAAATTCTATAAAATTTAATCTTTCAGAAATGACGTTATTAGATCAGAACTACTTATATTTTTTTAAAAGATGATGCTTTGGTCGAAAGACCAAAGAAATGAGATATATAAATACAGACATGCCTATATGAATTCCACATATTTTTATTTCATTATATTTTATTATACGTAAATAAATTTAATTATACATAAACTTGATATTATTATTATTAATTTATATCCTAAGTTTTACATATTTATGTATTGATTAAAACTATTACACTCTATATTTACTTGGAAGTCGGATACCATTGGTAAAAAATGAATGATATTACATTAATGAATAAGTCAATAGAAGTTTTTTAATTCTGATTAAGGAAGATTACATCTTGAAACATTAATGACAAAAGAATTATCAAACTAAAATTCCATGACTTTTGTGATTGAAGATTTTATTTCACATATTCAATTAAAGAGATGTCAATAATAGGGACTGATGATATGAGAGTGCGACCTTCTTGATTTTACATATAATGATAAAGGGGTTATAATACACTATTAATGTTTATAGGTGGTTAATGTCATTGTGGCATTAACATCATAATATATGGATTCCATTATGTGTTTCTAGATGCTAATATTAGACATTTAGAAGCCCGCCCAATTCCACTATGGAGATTCCTATATGATCACTTGCTTAGTGTTTCTATTGATCTTAGTTAAATTAAATATGAATTAAACTATCGAAATAAATATAATTTTCAAGACTGATATATAATATTTATTTATAGTTTTATGATCACATATATTTAATTGAATATTAAATAATTTTTATTTCAAATACCCTCATATTGTATATTTATTTATATATTTTTTATAATCCAGGTATTAAATATTATTTATTATTTGATATATATTTATTTAGTTATGTTAATATTAAGAGAAATATTCATTCCTAATATATAAGTATAATTGTTATTTATTTATAAAATGAATATTATTCATTATTAAAGGTTTGGTAAATATCAAATAAGATGGATGTTTTGAGTCAAGTTCCTAATAATAGAAACTATGTAATTGTTAAATAACCTTTAAATTAATTTTTAAAACTAATATTTAATTATCCATAATTTAGAATATAAAAATATGTGATATTTTTATTATTATTTTTATTATTATTATAACTATTATTGTTATAGAGAATATGTCAAATATGTTATTTGATAAACAGATTATGTAAAACTATCTTATATTAAACTCATTCTCTATATATTCCCAATTTAAATAATTTTTTAGTGATGGATGAATTATTTTGGAAACATTTTTATTCCCTCTAGATTCACAGAGGAAAAATTCTATGACACCAGGTGAATTATTTCACCTCCTTCATTCCTCTCAATAATGATATAACATGATATGTGATCTTTAAGATAGAGTGATCACTTGTCATGATCATCTTGAACGATGCATGGAAATCGGTATCTTTGAACGAGAACCTAAATATCTATTGGAAATGTTTCAAGATATAGAAGAATGTATGGATCACCATTAGTGGGATTATATTTTAAATCCTCATAGATAAATTATTAAAAAACTTGAATTAAATTCAAAAAATAAATAACTTCATCATATAAAGATATAAGAATTCAGTTAAACTTCTTTTTTTAAATGTATTATAAATTTAACATGAAATATTCTATATTTTTTTGGATTCTTTCATCAAGTATCTTCAAATATAATCATGATAAATTATATTCTTAATATTGTTCTTATAGTTTATTCATAAAAAATAATAGAAACTAGTCATTTGTAATGAACCTAACCATCTTGAATTTCACTCAGAGCCTTCAAGGAATCTCATGATTGAGATAAAAGGTGCACATGATAAGTTGGATTCTCAAAGGAATAAGAATTTAAAAGTAATCATATTTTAATGAGTCTTTAGAATATGTTTAAAAACTCAAAACTAAAATAAATATATTTGATAATATTATGGAATAACAAACTCCTAAAAAATAAATATTCATAGAATTTGTATATTTAAATATAAAAATTGAATAATAATATGAGGTAATCAGAAAACATAACACTTGTATTAAGGAATGAATAAATAATACTGAATCCCAAAAAGAAGAACTGTTCTTTTAAAGAAAAATTTTGAGACTGAAATAAAAATTGGATGTTCGAAGAAGAATAATCAATTTAGAAAATTCTTAGATAAATATTTAAAATAAATTGATGAAATAGGCTATAAAAACCCATTTCTTTTATACACTAGTTTAAAGATTTATTATATAAACATATACTTAATAAAATCATGGAAAATCAATAGTCTTAGTTTCTTTAAGAAATTACATACAATGAATAATAACATTAAATAGGGATACATAAACATTATTTAAAAACTCTGTAACATGCCCTTAAATTCCATTGATATTCCAATATTTCATCTGATACCCTGGGGAACTACATCAGAAAGTGGTGAGATATATAACCTATTAAGGTAATAGTCAAATCATAATATTATGTAACGTTCTACATGTGATTCAAGGGTAATTACATGGTAACATAAAAAGGTGAGATTTAAAATCATGAGCTTCTAAGCATGACATAAGATGAAACATCAAGGCATCATAAGAATGTGGAAGAAATATAAAACATGGATTTATAAGCATAAAAAAGGGTAACCACAAATTAATCGTAACATTGATTTATTTGGATAACTAACCATGCACCATACAAGGTATCTCATAAGATAAAACATTACTTGATGGATTGGAGATTTATATAAATATTGGTCCTCCAATCTTATTCATATAATTTTTATTCATATGTGTGCTATATAGATCATAAAAAATGAGTACATATTTCATCAATTTTAATATAATTATTAATTCAAGTGGCTTTAATAAATAGAATACCCCAATAAATTATGGATATGTATATCTAGGTGAATACCCTTGAGTGGAAATGGGGATTCATATTCACAGAAAAATAGTTTGGCATGGAAAATAATGAGATAATTTCGATAGCATAACATGTCTATATAAGAATTCATGGAAGAGATTAATGAAATAAAAATGATGTCTCTCAATGTTTTGGATTCATAATGGGAAGTAAATGGATGTGTAAAACACGGTATAATATAAAAAATTGTAAATAAAAATGAAAAATGCAATAATTTGTTTGAATATAAAATAAGAGAGAGGGGGGGATCCCTTACATCGGATTGTAATATCTTAGGTAATGGTTATTATGAGAAGGGAAAAGTAGTATGCAATTCCTATATATTTTTTGAAATTAAGTGGATATTTACAAACACATGAAGACATAATTCTATGATCATAAGAGTATACGATGACAATAAGAGGGGTGGTGAATTGTAGTTTAAAAAAATTAAATAGTTTAAAACCGAAAAACTCTTAATTAAGTTGTATTGGAATAAAAATGAATATGAATACCGGATTACATAAAAATGGAGTCAAAAAGTGTCTAATGAACGAATATATATAAAATTATACAATACTAAACATTCTTAAAAAATTTCACAGTGTGAAAATATAACTTGGGGAAATAATTAAAAGTAAATCATAAAGTAAAAGTTAGATTGAATTACTAAATATTTATAAAAAATATATCTATTATTGAACATTAAGAATTAAGGAAATTAATAAAACATGACTTTATATATATACAGTTTTATCTAAACAGTTAGTTTTTTATTTCTTCATTATAAATCCCTTGATCACTACGATTAAAATAATCTCTATCATTATATCCCCAGAAGCCCTTGATTAGCTTAATCGGATCTAACTATATTTATATCCCTATAAAACCTCAATATTATCCCCATGTCCTACAAATAATACATTTTAAAAATATCCATATTGATTTTACAATTGTCCACATTGAATCCTAAGAATATAAAACTCTCAAAAATCAATACAAAGAAAATGTAACAAACTGTTATAGATAATAAAAATATCATAGGGGTTGAGTTAAAAAAAATCAGATCTATTATAATCTAATGAAATATTACTTATAGGAATCCCTCCTATGTTCATATTTCTATGAATCTTATAGTTGGTTTCAATGGAATCAAATGTTCTTCACTTAATAGCTCATCAAATTAAATCATCATCTCACATCATTTCAATACTACCATTACAATGTTGTTACAAATGTATTTTAAAAATTAGTAATAAATCTAAATCCAATTATAATAATATTATTCTAATTTAATAAAACATTTCATTCTAATGGATTAAAATTATTTCATATTGATAGAATTAAATATCTTTACACATATATAATAGATGTCATCATACTGTTAGACTAAAAATTATCACACCAATATATTAGTTATCATCAAACTGATGTACTAGATATTTTCATGATGATAGATTAGATATTGTTATAACTATATACTATATATATGATTATGGATATACTAGAATTTATTTAATTTGAAGTACCATAATAATTTCATCCTGATGGATCAGACTTTTATAGAAGGTTTATATTTTTTTAGTTTAGAATCTTTCATAAGTTTGGTGGAATAATATTTTTTTGTACAAAATCATTATAAAAAATTTTAAATATAAATTTAGTAAAAACACGTTATTAAGAGTGTGATGTGATTTTAAAAACAAATTATACAAATGGTTTAAATTAAACGTTAAACACAATAATCTCCTCTTTTTTTTAAAAGTAAAAAAGACAACACTTAATGAAAAATATAATAACTTTTAAAAATTATAGTCACATTAATCATTTGGAAAAATATATCCCTTTACCATTTTTATCAACCCAAATCATTATCAATCCTTTATATTTATAAAAATATGTTTGTATGAAAGAGATAATATGTCTTATTTAATGAAATATCCTCATAAAAAAAAATGTTCTCCCCGAAATAACTTTTTTAATGAATAATTTCCCCCATATTAACTTATTTGAATACTTATCCCCCAATTTCACCAAAAAAATATTATAAAAGTTTGGTATTTCAAAAAAATAAATTATGATATAAAGGGTAGAGAGTAAACTTTTAACACATCAAAATTTATATTCAAAAGTCTAAATATAAAGGAAGTACCTAAATGAATAGGAAAAGAAAGAGAACATATTACTTGAGTGGTTTACTCTAAAATATTGTTAGGATCTTATTAAGAGTTAGAAAACAAATTTATATATATTTCTAGAGGTATAATAATATTAAATTTATTCTTAATGTTTTTGGAGTGAAGGGGAAAGGGAGGTTGGGTGGTTATTTCTAGAAAAATATAAGGGAATTGTTTATTAAATTATAAAAAATGTGTTAAACTCTATGTGAGAAAATAATCAAAACCATATTTCATAACATAGTTTTTTCATGGTTTCTACCAGGGAGGGTGGTTTCCAATTTTTTATTAGGTAATGAACCTAAATCATTAAAATGATACCATTCATGATGTGGACGTGGGTCATGTTCATAAATAATTGTTTTTAATTTTTATAATATAATACCGATTTTGGATGATTTAGAATAGGTTTGTAATATTAATATAATTTCCTAAAACATATTATTTTAAATGTAAAGAAATATTTTTAGTCATGTACGACTTTTATAGTATTTATAACATTGATTTTATACTGTTATGATTTCATAATACATATTATGTATTTATATCATATTTATTTTTTCCCAAAAAATTCAATTATCACATAAAATTATAAGTTAACCATTAGATAATTTCAATGTCATAATTTCAAAATTATGAATATATGATCAACATAATTTTCAAAATATTTTTATTTATTTTTAATAAAAATCCTTATTGTTTGTAAAGTAAAATTTTAATGATAGAAAAAACATTTTAAATATTATAAAAATTACACGAGACATCATTAAATTATATTAAAATTTGTTTTGAAATAAATATTATTTAATAAGTATGTTTCAAGAAACTAAAATTTATTTTAAAACACATGAATTTATCAAAAAGTGTGTTTTAATTGTTTATATTACAAAAATAACAATTTGGTTTCTTGGAATTAAAATATATTTTTTATTAAATTTATTATAAAATCATGTACAAAACTAATGTAATAATGAAAAGGAAAAAAATAATCTTTATTTTTTTCGAAAATAAAATGTAAACAATAATACTATTAGTGTCTATATACAAACCTGCTTATTACACTAACATACTCTTTAAGGGTAATGTGTGTAATGGTAGTATTTTCATAGCATGGTTCAACATACATGGTATAGTTGATGATCTCCATAAGATTTAACTTCTCTTGTAAATGGTTTCCCTCAAACCTCTGTTGTTGAATATAGTCCTGGGATTGGTGAAGGGTTAATCCTAGTGATTCCATCTCCCTTGTAAGTTATAATTAATGGGCTTCACAAGGTATGATCCTATTGGTCAAGGTCATCCCTTATTCCTTTGGTGCATATTAAATTTTATTAAAACCATTAACATATAATAATCTAAATGGATGTATTAAGAAAGGTTACAACACTTTACAATCTTTTAATCATAACATACAAACTGTGAGAAAATTTTATAATGGTAAAAAGTCACAAATGAAATATAAAGAATTTATTTTTTATAACTACATTACATAATAATTCATGTATTCATTCAGAAAGGAATTTCATTTATAAATTTATAGATCATTAATTTATTCCCCATTTAAAAATTTCACCATCAAAATTTCATTTCATACACTAAAATAGATTAGGGTACTTCTATTTCATCATCTCTTCTGGTTCCCATTTTACCTCTACAAACATTTGGTTCCACTATAGTACATTGACTAGGTGATTTTTCTATTTTTATATAACATTTTATCAATGGTAAAAGCTATTGAAAATGTTCCCCCTGTATAAAATATCATTTTCCAAAGGTAAGACCACTTGATTCATAATAATATATTAGTTTGGTATGTACTTAGTTATGGGGGATACATGGAACATATTACAAACTTTCGGCAGGTTAGCTTGGAGTTATAGTTGGTTGACCATAACTCTAATGTTATCAAATATTTCATAGGGGTTTATTTATATAGAACTAATATTTCCCTTATTCTTAAACCTCATTATATTCTTCAATGATGATATATTTGGGAACAACTTATATTTAACCTCAAACTCTAGGTATCATATATGATTACCTTAAAATAATTCATAAAAACATTTCATGAATTTAATTTGATTTTAAACATTTGAAACTTTTCTGTCATCACATATATAAGATTAATTCTCATCAGCTTCAACTCTCCATATTCATCATATCATGTTAGAGTCCGACACCTCTTCCCATACAGAGCCTCATAAGGTTCCAATTGAATGCTAGAATGAAAATGTTTTTCATATGTGAACTACACTAAGGAAAGGTGATAATACAAATATACTTTAAAATCCATTAAATATGATCCTAATATATACTATTGTTATTGAATGGATCTCTCAATACAACCATCTATCAGGGTGTGATAAGTAGTTTTGAAACTTAGCTCTATATCCCATTATTTTTAAGGCTTCTCAAAAACCTCTACATAAACCAAACATATTGATTGGATATAATTGAGAGTGGTTCTACATTTAGTTATACCACTTATATTATGTATATATTAGAGCCCTGTTTATGAGATAAATATTCCCTAATAACAATGAAATGTGCTAACTTTGTAAGGAGATCAACTACCACCCAAATGGTGTTATGACCTTTAAAATCCTCGGGGAGCCTAAAAAAATACATTGTAATGTTTTCTCATTTCCATACTAGTATGGGAAAAGGGTTCATAATACCTTTAGTCTTTTTTCATTAAGAATTTAATTTTTGCAATATAGAGCATCAATATAATAATTCTATATTCTCTCTCATCATGTTGTCTCACCTTATGTTTTTCATTATATCTATATAAATTTTAGTGCTCCCCTGATAAATATATATGAATGATCTATGAAAATCATCTATAATTTCACTCCTTAATTATGGTTTTGATGGGAAATTTATCTGAGTTAAAAACCTTATAACTCCATCATTAGAAAAGTAAAACCCTATAATATTTTCTACTTTTCCTTACAGATCCCCATCATCTAACTAGTCCTCCTTGATCCTCTCAATAATGGATCGTGGTTTAGTTATTTGATAAATGTATTATGACACTCCATTAAGAATTTACATGTGAATCCTTTTCATTTCCAAGAATATTGAATTCATTTCAATCCTTATCATATATAGGCGTGTAATATCCATTCTACTCGAAGAACATATCACATTATTTTCCTTCCCAGAATGATAACTGGTTGAATAATAATAATCCCTGATAATATTTAACCGCCATAATTAGAAAATAATGATATCATTTTATAATAATATATACATGAGTCTTTTATGATCCATATATATGTCACACTTCTCCACATGTAGATAATATCACCAAAAATTCAAGGTAAATATCTCAAATGCTTCCCCAATAGTCGGTAATGTATGCACTAGAGTAGTGATTAGCCTATTATTTAACTCTTTCAAGCTATCCTTGAATTTATCATTTTAAATTAACTTTACTCACTTCTATGTTATATTGATTAATGGGTTTTAAAATAATGAGAAGTTTCTATTAAATTGATTATAGTTCCCAGTTAATACATGGGATTTATGGATCTCCACCATTGATTTTATCAACAACCAACAAAGGATAGACTTTCAATAAGAATCCCAAACCAGCACATGACATACCTATGGATCATTCTCAATCACCCTTGGGTGGAGAAAAGCACCAAATAGAATTATAAAAAAACAAGTTGGAAAATTTTATCCAACTAAACTTTAGCAAACATTCAGTTGAATAAAAATTCAACCTAACGTCAAAATAAAACACAATGTAAGATATCAAATAAAAAATAAGGGAAGGTGAGATAGTCTATATAGGTAACACTATAAAAAAACTCATTATAAAAAATAGATAACTTAATCTTTAGGTTCCCTTATGAGTCACTAACCAATTTTGAAACCCAACATCACTCTATGGTTATCAAAAAAAAGTTAGGACATGGACCTAAAAATGAAATGATAAGGTAAGAATGAGTATTAAACTTAGTAATAAATCCAAATGAAACTGAAACCCATGTATTAAATTTAAATAAAATATCAAATTTATCTTAGTTTGAAATATAATTAAAAAAATATTCCATTACTTATCTTTTAGTTTTAAGTCAAATCATTGTATATTTTGTTTTGTTATTTAATATAGGATTTTCTATAAAACATTTTGTTCCAAGCATGTAGAGGGTGTTCCTAAAAAATGAAGATAAAGTTGGTGTTTCAAAAAACATGCTTATTATAATATTTTAATTAAATAATAAATTGAGGTGTTCCAAATAATTTTCAAAATACATTTAAACCAACAGTTTTTATTTTTAATTAACGAAAATCCAAATGATAATAAGACGACATCAAAAATTAATTCATAATAATAATAATAGGGGAAGATAAAAGGAATAATGTAAATGTAGATATTATATACAATCTACTATGATAATAATAAATCTAAGGTAACTAAGTATAATACCATGCATTTATATAGACATACAATTTTCAAAAAGAATTTTCGCCTTTCTAATGGTGGTGGGATAAACTTTGAGATTGGCCTTAAAATATAATTCCATGAGATTAAGGACCTATATAGAGGGGTTTTGGGCAGGTAACATTGATCAATAAGTATCTCGGAGTTTAGGGTGTATCTTAGAATAGATGGGGTGGTTGTTATATATTTTAATTGGACACCGTCTAGTCGGTGGCCCCCACTAGCTCAACAATAGTATTTTCAATGGGGATCCAATTACCAAATATACCTCTAGGTGTTTTTAGGGTAAATCCACCTTATTCCCCTATGTTTTTGTGGATTCAATCTCTAAAAACTCTTTCAATTCCACCCATAAATATCCCCTTATTTGGGATGTTTTTTCTCGCGATCCTTCAGTGTTTTAAGGTTATTATCACCCTCTACAAATCATCCTTACTCTCTTCCTTCCCCCTCTTAAAATTTATAGTTCCACATTTAGGTTCTTTCATTTCAATTCCACCATGTATTTATTGAATCATATTAGTATCATGGGGATTTATATTATATTTAATAGAGGATATCCCAAAAAACATATGCACACCATAATGCATCATTTAAATGGAAGGATTTGGCCCGATTAGTGGTCTAGGGTATGTCACTGATTTGTAGTAACTTTTGGGTATGGTTCTGGTGTAGTGAGATATTACGGTATGTGTTTTGTCATTTCCTTTTTTTAATTTTTAAATAAAAATATTTATTTATTTAAATTATTTTTATGGTTACTTTGATTATGTTAGGTGACATGTTAATGATGTGTGCTCAACGAGCCATGGAAATGTTGTAATACCTTATAATTCAAAAATAAAGCATCAATGAAGGTGGTTAGCCTAAATTATCTCTCTTTTATTGCAAATTTTGAATGATAGGTCATGCCAACTCTTTAGTTCTTGAAAAAGATAATTTAAATTTATTTTTTTATCTACCATAGTGTTTAAATTGAACTTATTCGACATAAAAGGTGGGTTGGTCTTGGGTATAGCTTGTTGAACTATTTAATCAAGGGAGTTTATAGAGTTCCTTGATTTTGGGTGAGATAATGAGGTAGATGGGGCTTAAATAGTGATATAATTGTTAAAAGGGGAATGTGTGATTCCTAAGATGACCTCTATGACCCCTTAATGCTTTTGGTTGCGGAATATTTAAATATAAATTTAATTTGACCCCAAATTGTGATATTGGATTAAATTATAATTTTGGAGGAATTTTTATTTTAATTATAAAATAATGACATGGATAAGATTGTTTTTTGTGGTTATGATAATGGAATGCCTTCTAGGACCTTCTTGGATTCCCATGATTTATATTTCTCAAAGAATGCAATGGATAAGCCTTGGATTCCATTAGGGAAAACATGTGAATGTTGAGGTGTAAAGACACTTTTAAATTTAATGGGGTTTAATGCTATATAATTTTTTGATAAATATATAGTGTTCAATGTATATTCATTACTATGAATGTCATGGTGTGGATCCCCCTTGGATTCAGGTAATGTATATACTTTTTAAATTCTACATATTAATTTCATGGATTCTTGTGGGAATCCCTTATTGAATGTTGTAGGATGATATCCCGACATTCAGCTCAATTAGTACTGATATGTAATTACTTGGGAGTAATTAATAGTTTCAATCAAGACATATGTCTAAATACTATGCATAGTCCCTAGATTTCAGCTCAATCAGATGATTATCCATGGGAAAGGCTGGGAGGGAATGTTCCTTTGAAACTTGTTGATTCCTCTTGAGCCACATGATAATGATTTCTTTTGTGGTGAACCTTGGAATATAATTACTACAATATGTTTCCACCATGATCATAGTTTCTAGTGATAGTCGATGCTGGTAGCATCAACCCAGTTTGTCTCCCAGAGATTCGAGACTCGAAAAATTACCTTTTATATTCCTTGATTTATTATTATTCTTAATAATTATTTATAGATATTGATTAAATTATTATTTAAACATAAAAAATATATTTTAATTAGACACCATTGGTGGTGGCCTACTGAGTTTTACATTACCTTTCTCTGGATACAATGGATCTTATGTACCTATGAATATCCCCCTTGGCCACAAGTTATAAGTTCAATTCATTGACTACGGTGATGCTTGAAGGTTGTTTAGCTATGTTAGATCTTGGGAGTTGGGATACATCCAAGACTTCAGGGTTTTTAGGGTTTGGTTTATATTTGTCTCTTCTACCTTTTATGTATAATTGGGATATTTTACTTGTTTTCCTATGAAAAGACCTACCCATTTTATACAATATCCTTGTGTTATCCCATGGGTGGTGAAATATTAATTTTTGTGCCTATTTATTTATTATATATATTTTTTATTTTTTCTTCATTTATTTCCATTTTTACTCTTAAATGAGGGTGTAACCTTTCATTTTTCCACCTATAGACCCTTACTACTAATTTGAATCATTCGGTTTATGGGGATTCATGCATGAGGTCAAGTGTCTTACTAAATTGGGTTACCTGTTTAGTGGATTCCAGTTCTGGGAATGAAAAAATGGTATTAAAGAAATACTTTATTTTGTATTTCTATTTATGTATGGTGGAGGGGATACTAAGTTGTTGTCCAGGCTTGGAAATAAGCTCGTTCTTTGGAGTTACCCAATTATAGGAAAAAATTGTGTTTCCCTGTATGGGAATTTTTTTATTTCATTTAACTTTTACAGTTGATTGATTTTCACCTAGAGTGGTGTACTTGGTAGTGTTGATTTTGATTTATGGTATTTTTTCTCTTATCATATTATAGAAAAAGTTTGTCTATGTTTATAAATCATACATGGAATATAGTATTTGTATTCAATTGTTTTGTTTCCTGTGGTTGTCAGTTATACGGTTGCTACATGTGCATTTTTTTATTTTCTAGTACATATTATATTTTTTAGTAATTTATATGAACCAATAGATCCATATTATTGAGTGGAGTTGGTTATTTAAATTTTAAAAATATTTATATATGGTTTTTTTCACATATAAGTGTATGGTATAACTCTACTTGGCCCTATCCAAGATTTACCTCTCGTAAATATGGACATATAAAAATGGGTTATTAATGTAATGCTTTGGGTTCAATAAGTTTTTAGTGAGAAATAGATAATGAATTTTTTACTATAATGTGTGAATGAAATCTTATATTACCAAAAATAGGAATATGAAATCAAAATAAATGATAAATGGGTAACATGGAATTTTGGTGAAAAGGAAATGGATT
This sequence comes from Viscum album, assembly GCA_963277665.1. Taxonomy (NCBI): domain Eukaryota; kingdom Viridiplantae; phylum Streptophyta; class Magnoliopsida; order Santalales; family Viscaceae; genus Viscum; species Viscum album. The sequence goes on along the minus strand of OY728158.1, from coordinate 501,848,019 downwards.
AAAATATGAGCCCTCAATAATGATGGTGTGTGGTTTTTTAAAATTTTAATTTATATTGGTGACAATTTAATGGGGTTCCAAAAATGTAAAAGATATTTTTCCTCTATAAATTGTTATTGAAACTTTATATAATGAAACTAGGTTTATAGGATTGAAAATGGTAAATATATAATATTTTTACAATGCTTTAGGTCTAAGTAAATTAAATGACGGTTTAGGTTAAATAATGTGACATTAAAAAAATTATAAGGTTTTTTCATTCAAATATTGTGAATGACATCTTATTTAATAAATATTTTTTTTATGTGAGGTATACATTCTATATGTGACCTAAACCTAGAGTGGGATTATGGGGCTCAGAGGAGAACCCATGTTTGGGCCCTTATATGGGTGGTTAGAATATTGAGAGCAGTTTGATCTAATGTGTGAATTGAGTTTGGATTTTGAAGTTAGATTGAAAATCAGGGTTGGTGAGACCTTGGTGGTGTCCATTGTGTTAGATATAGGAAAGTGTTTTTTGTGTCCAAAATGGTGTTCATATCCTTGTGGGTTGTGTCATCCCCTAGGATAGGTGGTTGGTAATGGAATTGTATCCATTTCCTAGCCTTAAAACTAGATCTAGGGTGTTTTAATGATTCTTATTGACAAGAGTTTTGGACCTTGGTTAGGAGGGAGATATTTGTGTTTATGAATGAAAATTGTGGCCTAGAGAGTCTGTTATTTCCTTTTAAGGTAGTCTTGAGAGGGGTAGACATGGTCTTTGATTGATTTTTGATTTATAGGGAATGGATAGATGACATTACCTAATAGGATCAGTTGAAGGTGTTGTTTCTGACGTAGTATATTAGGCATGTTAGATTCCTTCATTCCATAATTTAGGAACCTATGTTGTAGTGCCTCAGTATAAGGTTTATTTTGAGAGGTTAGGATCATTTTTATTCCTATCTTTGTTATTCCTGAGTCTGGTTTCATTGGTGTAGTTGGTGTTGATCCTTGGTGAATAAGCCCAGGATTAGTGAAGTATTGTGAAATATGATAGGGAGATTCCATGGTCAGAGATTACACCAGGGTAACGAGTGGTCATGAAGTAGTTATGAAGGTAAACATTATTCATAATTAATTTCAATATTTGTCGATTCATGCATTGAAGATTACTCTATCTTGGTGAGGCTAATGGGATAAGGAGCGTGGTTACCTTCTTAAGTTAGTGTTTGATCCTTATTATAGTACTACATAACTCTTGTGAATTTGATTCAGACTATGAAATGGAGGAAAGGGAGTGTGAATGCCTGAGGTTTTTTAATTTATATATGGAAGTATAATGATGGAGATGCCTGGTACCATTGAGGTATGTGTTTGGTGGATGAAGAGTAAGTATCCATTTCATTTCAATGGATATAAGGTGTAAGTCACTTTATATGAATGAGGCCTATTAATCTTTGGTTTTATAAAATGGAAAACCTATATTATATTGAGGAACATTATTCTATTAGATAAGCTTGATCATAGTAGTGTGGTGGTGATATTTCAAGGGAAGATGATGTTTCATGACAACATGGCTGAGAATCATAGTGCCACGGAGGGTCTTGGTTGATGATTCTCTCATAGAGTTGTGTAGAAAAGGTTGGATTTATTTCTTATGGGAAATTTATTCAGGGGAATCTAAATTAGAGTATTAAGATTCCCCTATAGTGTAGGGTGACATCATAGAGAGATCAGTGTTTGGTGGCATAGATGACCAAGTTTGAACTAGATGGAGGTGTCTGGTATTATTATAGTGAATTGTGTGTGGATCAAGTGAGTAAACACTTCGTTTTAAAGGTGTGATCATAAAGGATTTTATTTAGGTGTGATATAATTTAGGTATTATAGAATTAATTTCACCATTATTTTTTTGGGGGGAAACCATCATTATGGATAAAATTCCCAAAAATATCATGGGTTCCATTCTTAGGAGATGAAAATGGGTGATGTTTCATTCCCCTACTCATGTGAGAGTGGAAAACCCATGTCTTATCTTTACATTCAGTGATAAATGGAGTATGTACAATGGAGGTTTTTTTGTACTAAATATAAGTGATGTTAATGACACTCCTATGGTGGGGAGTGTTGTATATTTCATTGGTGGATAACCCTTGTGCTGAAAGGGTCACGAGTGTGTGAAACTAACTAAGAAATATTCAATATGGAATCAGGATATTGGTAAGGAATTGGTGAGGTACATAATTATATTACATAGAAAATTTCAATTAATTTATCAAATGTATTGGTGGATTTAGACTAAGCATTTTCATCAAGATCAAGTACATTTTAGATAAATTTCTGGGTTCTTTGATCATAGGTTACATCAGTCTTTGCATTGGGTTATGATGATGGTTTGGTTAGTTAAAGATGGAACTATGAAAACTCACTAGGGTTAGGTATAGACCCCAGATAGCATGTTCGAGTGAACATAGGATGCCTCCAAGTGTTAAAAAATTGTAATCAGTTTAGTTGCTCATGTATCATAAATTGGAGTAGTGTGTTTTTGAGATGACTCAACCAGGAATGGTTCAACTTGTGTTTTCATTTGGTTTCAGATATGGAAGGTTTTAAACATCATTCAATATGTATTTATGTATATAATGGACATGATTTGGGTCTTACACCAGGGTTTTGAGGAAAATCCCATTCTTCTTAGTTCATGTAGAGATGGAAATTATTCATCCATCCTCTGTTTATTTCCTATAATGAGGATGAGTTCTAACATTTTAATTGATTCCCTTAGGGTTGTTTGGGTGTGGGGAGTTGGGAACTGCATCAAGAATATTGTTCGAAATATATTGGGAGTGGTTCACATGGGAATTATGATGTTGTAGGTTCCATATTATTAGAGTTTGGTGGGTTCAAGTTAAATTTTATAGTGTGGAACTCCATAGATGTTTAGAGTGTTTAGATAGTGGAACCATTAGTTTTTGTAATATATGGGCTCAAGTAATTGTTATATTAGTGTTTTAAAGTTGATGATGGGAATCAGTTCACATATTGGTATTCATGGAACCATATGTTTGAGGTTTTACCTTGGTGGTGATTTGGGAAATCGAGGATGGAACAAGGTCATTTGACATGAAGTCATACACGGTGTTGGTTCGGTAAAGAGAATATAGGAATAATGGGACTTCTCATGGGTGAGAAGATCAATAGTGGATAGTTTGTAACACCTTATGTTTTTATTATAATTTGAAGTTCAAAAATAATTTGATCAATACATATGGTGGCTGCGATAAACATCAATCTTGGAATAAAAAGGAATTAAAATAGTTTAATGACCTCAAATGAGGTATTTTGTACATGGAATAGGTCTCAAGAAGTATCATAGAGTTTTATTCTGAGATGGGGAGTGAATGAGGTGGCTGTTGTAAATTACAAAAAGTGACCGACCAGCTGATGGTGTCTGGAAATGGAAAAAACCACTACCTATATCCATCACCTAGTTAGTGGCCTCCACCAATAGAAAAATGATGTTTTTTCAATGTAAAATTACTAAATTTTCCACTTTAGTTTTTAAGGGGTATACACTCTCTTCACCTAAATTTTTGGTGTGTGTTCCCTCCAGCAACTCCCTCACTTCCTCCCATCAATACCTACTGATTTGGGGTTTGTTTTTGGGTGATATTTAGGAATTTTTAGGTTAGTCTCACCCTCTAACAAACATATTTTTACTCTAACTTATCCCTATCTAAATTTGGAGTTCTTCGTATATTGATTTTAGTTCCGATTCCATTGAATTATGCTTGAATCACCTATAAATCATTGGAATTTCGATTGAATTGTGTATAAGAGTTCCTAAAAAAACATTGGAATTTTTCCATGCGTTATTTCTATTAAGGGCCTTGGCTTAGTATGTGGACCAGGTATGTAATGGATTGTTGGAAAGTGTCTAACTATGGTTTTAGTATGGTGAGAGAATCTGGAAGGTGTTTTATGATCATGAATTTTTGTTTAATCACTTAATTAATTAGAATTTTAGAGTATAATTAACTATTGTGGTGTTTTGTTAAGAGTTAGGTGCTCAGTTGAAGTTTTTTGCCCTGTAGGCCTTGGAAAAGATACCATCCTAAGAAATTAAAATGGAAATAGTAAATAAAGGCAGGTGGTATACATGACTTAGCACAAAGTCTACCCCCTGTATTGAATATTTTTTCGTGGTTGGTCACACTGACTCTTTGGTTCAAAATGTAGATATTTTAAATTAAATGTATTAGCTACCATAGTGATGGGATAGATTCTCTTGGAATTAGGAATCAGGTGCTGGTAGTCATTTGATTTCCTCAGAGTCTATGGGAAAATCTAGAACATACTTACCACAATCCATCATAAAAAAATTCATGATGCAATAAAATATCCCTAAAACTTAGTCATACTATATCTGACCTAACCAAGGGGAATCCTCCCAAAATAGAGTAAAATTCATACAAAGAGCCAGTAGCCAGTGTATAATTTTAATATTGTGCATCAAGTGTTCTTGGAAGGTCCCCTGGATACTCTAGGTTCCCATGTTATATTTTAAACGAGGGCGATCCAATAAATAGTATCCAAGAATAATATAAAACTAAATATAATCCATCACATCAATATAAGTCACACACCCCCAACCACACTACTACGCGCCCCTCCTAAGAATGTCCCCATACATTCACAAGCATGAATTAATGATTAAAGTACTATAATAAGGTAATTAAAATTCCTTTTACAATGAACAAGAAATAGGAACATTACAAGGAGTTTTTAAAGATAGACCCCCTTCTAAAAGTACAAATCAGTCCATTAAATATTTTTGAAGAAAAATACCTTCTTTCAAATAAACACACATTCCTCTTAGAAATATAAAAAAATATTTATAAATATTTAAAAAAGTTTAAACACTACTTAAAATAACAAAATTTATTTATAAAATTAATCCATTAATGTAATAAAACATTTGGTTTGTAAGGAAAAATAAAAAAAATATGAAACACATGTTTCAAAAGGGAAAAACCTTTTTCATTTAAATAAAAATAAATAAGATCTTTATTTTAATTAAAATTATAAATTAAATTAGAAAATACTATTTATCTATGTTAAGAACAATCATAAATAAGCATGTGGTAACTGTTTCTTAAATTCAAGAGTCGTTTCATAGGTAAACCATCCTTAAATATCTATAAGCAATTCACCTTTAAGAAAAACCTCAATAATGGTCCTTAAGAAACCAAAACCAACACTAAACACTAAGAAAAACAAAGGATTGGTTTTAAATCCCCACTTAGGGTCTGACCAAGATATTATACCATAATGAGAGACGATGGAATCCAAATAAATGTGAAAGAAAGAAAAAAATTGTAAGGGTTGACATAACCTTTAAGAACAAAACCAAAACATTGAAGAAATACCACAAAAATTATCCAAGGGAGGAGAGGAAATAAATAAGAACATTCATAAAGGTCATTCTTGTTGAATGAGAGAGGAAGAGAGGGTGATGTGATTAAATTCAAGTAAGATAAATTAGTTGATTTTGAGAATTTTTAAATCTAGATAGGTCCAATGGTTTGGTTACATACTTTAGCTGCATGGTTTGGAAAACCATGTGCTAGAGATGTGGAATGGATCTTTCAAATTACATACCCCTATTTTACACTTATATCATGGATTTGACTAACTTTGTGAAAAACATATTCTCATACCCTTGTGCAAGATGGGCCTAGATGGTTTACCTTAGGATTTTCATGTTTTGGAATAAACTATGTTTTTTATACTTGGAATTAAATATACAAGAAGAAAAAGAACAGAAAATGGGTCTTTCATAAGGTCAGAAACATAGTTTTACCCAAACTGCATTAAAAAACAATGGAGAAAAAGGAAAACTATTAGAAACTCAATATTTCAACCTGAAACTCTCAAAAATCTTTAAAAATGATGAAAAAATTAATAAATAAAATAAAGATGGAAAATGTTGAAGTGTGAAAACTCTCCCCACTATATTTATTTTTCCCCTCATAAAGCCACATTTATTTTATTTGATCAAGTAAAAGGACAAGGATCACCCTTTCAATCATCTTGATTATCAAAAACCAAAAAAATACCACAACCACCATTAATACAATTCCTGACTTACTAACCCAAAATGATTGAGACCCCACTACTGAACTCAAACAATTTTCCAAAAAAAATGATGAAATCCAAAACCATAAGAAAACTACCAAGATACTATCAAAACAATTTAGGTATTCCCTAAGGTCCCAATGTAGAAAAGGAATTCTTTAAATCTAATTAATTAATAAATAAAGGGATGATCATTAGAAAAGCCACTTAAGGGAGAATAATGGATAAGGTAACTTCAGATACAGAAAATAAACACCTAACCTAAAAAATATACCATGGTGGTATCCCAACCATATAAGTATTCTACCATGTAACACACTTATCTATGAGATTTTTTAATTTATAAAATAAAGAAACATGGCAATCTATAATGGATAAGAACTAAAAGTGGTTAAAAGGAATACATAAAAAACATAAGATGGATTATAAATAAGTTCTTCAAGATGAACATGAGAAGCCTCTGAAGAAGAAGATCTTGACCCACTCCTTTATATGTGATGTCCTTACCGAAACATTATAGGTGGATAAAAATACCAAAATATATACATTCATTCAATTCTCTTTGACATAAAGAATTATTATAGACCTACTTCTGCATTGATGAAACACCAGGGTCCCACTCCTTAGATAATTCAATGAGATATTATAAGGCCTCTTAACAAGAACACCTAATATTTTGACTTCAATCCACTTTGTATTCAATTTATGGTAATCTCATTCAATGCATATAAGAACTGAGGATTGATCATTTTCTTAAACCACTCCTTCCAACATGGCCTCAACCCCAATTTTTGGCCACACCAAATTATCGTAAGAGATTAATCCAATCCTTAATGCCCAAGATTGAAGATCATGATGATGTTATTTCTCAAAATAAAAAACTTTTGTGTAATCATCCATTGTAAACTCTAGAAGATAAGAGAATATATAAAAAACAAAAGATGTACTCTAACATAGATTGATCATCCTACTGGGTATAGTACTACTTTGTGTGCTTATCCACCTTTATTCCCATGGAAAAATACTTCTCAATGAAAAATGATTTGTAAAATTCCCATGAAATATCCTCTCATGGATTAGTCTATGCAACAAACATCCACTACTTACAACTTAGACATTCGAGCATAAAAGTTATGACCAGAACCTTTAAAGTCCTAGGAAACTCTTGAAAACCAATGTTCCGATTAATTATCAACATACATTCTTCCACTTCATGAGTTTTTTATTTACCATAATAGATGGGAGGACTCAACATCCAAAATAGTATAAGTAAATCCCTAGGTTCATAAAATGAATGGTCCACCAACGATGTTTCACCCATTAATATCCTTTGGAAATCCATTGAATCCTAGTGTAGGTGTACTATAAATAAAAATGAAACAAAACCACATTCAAGACCAGAACAATTTTTAAATAACATCATATTAACAATAGATACATAAAGAGTAATTCAATCAAAAAATACACAATACTTTCAAAGAAGTGATATAATCACTACTTTGAAAAATATTTCTCAATTTCATACTTTTATTTCCACCATTTTATTTAAAATACTCTTTAATTTCTATTTCAAAATTCTAATCTTCAATTAAAACCATGATATTATTTTAATAAATCCTTCAAACTAATGTTTAAAACAGAAAACCTGCACTTGAAATTTAATTACATGACACAAAATAATTTTGGGAATACCCATTTTATCAAAATATTTTTTTGAAATCCAATTACCATGTATTTAATTAAGTTTGTTTAGAAAAATAATATAAAATCCAATTACAATGTTTCATTTCAAAAACATAAACATTTAATAATAAAAAAATTTAAAAAAAATCAAATATATGGGAAACCATAAAGAGCATGATGACCATGTATGAATTGGCCTCATGGTTGGTGGGATATACACCAATCACACTATTTCCATGGAGAGTTATTTTGAACCATGTACCCAATATCTACATGGTTTACCAGACCCTACAAACTTAATGAGGTCTTCCAGTACATCTATTGTTTTCTCCCAAAACAAAATATAATTTATAATCAACCAAAAATATCAATTATCCCAAAAAATCATCAATAAAAACTGGGAAATATTGGAAACAATGAAAACCAAGCTCAAAACACAACTTCTAATGGTAACTCTAGGTTCAACCCTACATGTTTTGGCCAAAAACCTCTTTATATCTATACCCAATGTCTACAAAATCTTACCTCTATATTCCTTTACTATAAAAATAAAAAATGGTTCTCTGAAACTGTTTTTCCAAGATCCAATTAAACCGGGCTCCCAAGCTAGCCAGCGACATCCTTGAGATATGTTCTTGACTTATCTATGTGGTAAAAATCTCTACAGGGAATCAAAAGATTAATATTGGGAACTCTCTTCTCTTGACCATGGGTTTTATTTTATTTTATTATTCTCTAGTATTTGGTTCTTTTGGTGGAGGTTTGGGTCAGTTTCTCAGTGAGAATTTTTTATTTTTGGAGTTGATAGGTGGTTTTTAGCCTATGGATGGTTTGTGTGCACAGTTTGGGGATTAACCATGTGGCCTAGGAAGATAGAGGGTGTTTCCAATTTTTTATCCTTGAATTTTTATCCTTTCATTGATATTACATTGTTTGGGAAAAACATATCATGGAAAATGAGAAACCATGCAACTTCTTTTTGGTTTCATGGAGAAGGTGTATGGCTTTGCATCGTTTGGGGAAATCATGTGGCAAGCATATGGGGATGCTCTGAAATTTGACAGAACCATTTTGCATTGTTTTTGTATGGTTTCTAAAACCTTATCTCCAAAATATTTGAGGTATCCCTCTAATAAAGTATTGTGTGCATCATAGGTACACAGTTTGGAAAACCATGTGGTGAAATCGTATGACTTTCCCATGTCTTTAAATTTTTTGAATTTATTCTTTTCCCCACCCACTATTAAATCCATTTCAGATTTTCCTCACCATGATCGACCAAGGCACACCAATGGCTTTTGAAAAACCTCATCCCCTTCTCTCTTTATTCCATAGAATCATCTCTAAGGCTACTAAGGTTTTTTTAATGGGTTTTGGTAAATTTCCACCCACTATTCTTCTCTACTCTTGATTCCATTCTTTCCTTTCAGTGGGTTCCTCTCGGTTAATACCTAAGATCCATGGTTGATGTGTGGATTCTATTTCTTTGATTTTAGGGTGTTCAAATCATCTCGTGAGCTTGTTCTTCCTTTTAAAATGATTTTGTTGTGTGCACACACCATTCATGTATGTGTTTTTGTCCATTTCATTTCCATTATATTCTGTTTATGCTTAAACAGTACTTTAATGATTTCAAAATTATATAATATTTATCATGGTTATTAGTGTGACTTTTTTTGGGATTTCAATATTGAAAATTTTACAAAAATGGGTTTCAAATAGATTTCCTTAGTTATATCTATATGTACATGAATTCAAATTGTTTGATAAAATACCACATGGCCTTTATAAATTAAATTGGAAATGTTTTGTTTGTGTTTGCCCTATATTGGGTATTGGTGATTTGGATATTCATTGTGAATTAAGTTATGTAAGTTGTTGTGATGTCTTGTTATGGTTTTATGCATATGTGTGAATTGTTGTGATTTGTCAGACTGATGGGGGTGGTTTTCTAATTTGGTTTTCATTAACTTTTATAGTTTATCCTTGAAGTTCCATTGGATGTGGGCATATACATATGTTATTGGGGTGCATTTATGGATAGGTATGAAAGTGATAATGGCCTATTATTGAAGTGTTCACCTAAAATGCTGAATTTTACAAGAACCTTCCCTTTCCTTTTTTTATCTTCTTGATCCATTATTTATTCAAATGGTTATCCTAAACCCATATGTATTTTTAAATTGTTCCTTTGTTCCAAAATGGCTTTAATGTGATTTTCAATTTTGTTTCCAAAATTTTAGCTAGTTTGGAATCTTTGAAATTCAGTTTGGTATCTAAATAATTTAAATACCTGTTTGTAATTTTATGGGCATGATTTATGTTTTCAACTTAGTCTTGGAAGGGTTTGGGAAGTAGAAATGGGTTTTAGAATGATAAGGATCAGTTGGTATTTTGTAATTCTTTGGGAATTGGTTTTCCAAACTCATGTGATGTGAAGGCCTAGTTGGATCTTGTTCTTGAATTAATGGTGATGGGAACCTTTATGGTGATCCATCCAAGGGGTGGGGAATCATATAGAAGTTGTCAGTGTTTGTTATGGGAAAAAATGATGGTTGTGGGTTATTAGTTTTATGTACTCATGTGAGGACCTCTCTATTTACTGCGTACTATTATCAATAGATTCTTAGGAATCATCTAGAGGGTCAAGTGATGGTTTCTTATCAACCTCAATTATATGGGTTGGTCCCCCATGGATTTTATAAAGGGATATGTCGTATGTGACACTAGTGAGGCTAGTTTAGGGTAGCTAGTTGGTTATTGACTATGGAGATACAACATACACCATAAGGTTATTCTGAAACATTTACATCCAAGAATTTCTTATAGATATGTCTAGGAAATTCACATGATTATCTATTTGTTTTTTTATTTTATTATGATTTATTTTTATTATTATACCGACTAGTTTATTTCTTCTTTTGTGGTTTCCTTTATTTTTAGCATAGTCTATTTATCACATGGTATAGAATCTTATTTGGAATTTGGTTTCTAAACTAACATTTGGAATGGATATCTGCTTTAAAAAATAAAAGTTGTGTATTATTTATAAAAAAGTCATATTTCTGTAAAAGATATGTTTTTTCCATAAAATGGTAAAACCCTATTATCTAGATATATTACAAACAAGTGATTATATACTATTTTGTTAAAGGACATATATAGAATATGTGGTGTTTACCTACTGATTTGTTATTTACTCATTCCCAACTTATTCCACTTGTCATCAGTATACCCGTAATGTTTTTTAGGTTTAGGTTTCTGGTTAGAGATACTTTTAGAGATGTGTTTTCTTGTAGATGGTGGTGAATGGGAAGTCACATGAAGATTTGTTTTCATTAGTTTGGTTTTAGTTTTTTTTAGTTTTTATTTTGCAGTGTTATTTAGAACCGACTGTAGTATCTATTGAACTTAGTGTTTATGGAATCTCTTTGTTTTCTTGATTCCTCTACCATGATTATTTATTCTAGTTTTTTTATTGGTAGAAATATTTTCCACTTGGTTTATCATTTATTATTGGTGCTAGTCACTATACTAGGAGGATCAGGAATGACTCTCTGGCCTTTTCGTGGGTTGGGTCAGGTTTCTGGTTGGATGTAAACATGGCATGGTTCTTAAAAAAATGTTATCATAAGTTCCCTTATTATTGGGGGAATCAGGTCGACTGGAGATTAGGATTTTCAGAACTCAAGAGGTAGGCATGAGAGGCACTTCATGAACCTTTTATCATTGTGATCCTCGAGTCACCAGAAGTATTCTAGGATTTGAGTCTTTTGTTTGGTTAGTGTGGGTAAGGGATGAAAATGTAAATAATTCAATATTTTGTGGTGGTATTACAAGGATTAGTTACCCATGTAGATCCTGAGTGCATGGGTCAAGATATTCCTAGTGATTTTTGCTTTCTGGGGGCATGGCCCACTACCCTTGTTTCCAGGTGAGGCCTATCCACTTGTTCCCTATTCCAAGAGTTTGGTGTGAGATATTTTTTGGTTTGATTTTGGCCAGTGTGTTTGCATTTCAAAATGGAAAGTGTTTTTTGGGAAACGAATCAAGAGTAAAATAAATTTACTGATTAATTTTTTAAAAAATGTGATTTTTTGATTGAATTTGAATTTAAAAGTGAGTTTGGAATTTTGAAAAATGGCCTTTGAAGGAAATAGTTTTGAATTTGAAATGGAAATGATGGATTTGAAGGATGATTTTGGTTTCAGTTTGCGATGTTCTGATTTATTATTTGCTGTTTAGTTTTCCAACTTTGTTTTGGATAGAATTTGGGTGGGTGTTGATTTTTTTTGTTTATGTGTTATTCAGAGTATGCTGAAAAAAGGGTCCCAAGGGTTTTTGACAAGTATCATCCATGTTATGACCCTTTCAAGTCTCTTGGAGGTGTCATGGAGTCTAGTTTTTCTTGGTCGTTTCTTATTTTCCATGGTGATAAAGCTCTTTCAAAGGCTGTGGAGTGGCTTGAGTAAGTTAATAATATTTTTAGGTCCCTAAGAACTCTTAGATCCATGAGTGTGTGTTTAGATTAAAATTTATTTAAGGTTATAGGTTTATATCTTTGGAAGGTTATTGTCCCATCAGCTTTTAAAGTTGGAATGTCATGGGAAGTTCTTATGAAATATTTTACCAGATTATTTATACCTGATGATGTGAAGGTGAAGAAAGTGGCATATATCTTGGGTGTTCTACAAGTTCAACAGATGGTGAAGGCCTATATATATTCCTTCAGGGAGTAGATTTTATTTTCCTCAGATAGAGAATTAAAAGATCAATTGAAATATCCTCCATTCATATGGGGGTATTCATCCAGAGATTAGGGAGGGATTTTATTCATCTAGGGAATCTCAGTTTTATAAGTTATTTAAATATTCATTTATAGATGGGTTAGTTCTTAGACTGAATTCAATGGTGGTTTAGGAACTGGTTTCCCTTAGTGCTCATGAAGGTTCCCAATATAGAGAGAGGTGTGTGCTTGAGAAACCCATTTCAATGAAATCTCATTCAATGGTTATGGCTTCTTGTTCATTGGACCATTCACGCATGTGCTTCCAATTTGGTATGTTATGGCATTAAAATACATCCTATAATAATACACAGAAGGATTTTTATCGATGTGTTCATTTGGGTCACATAAAGAAATTAAGTAAGCATATTTTCTAGAAGAGGATGTTTTGGTCAGAGGAAGTTACTTCATGGTTGTGGGATAGTAGGTGCATCATGACATTAGGGATCCATCCATATGCTTCAAAGGGAATCCCTTCATACAGTTAAGATTTTTGTGGCATGGGGATGTTCACCCAGATTTTATTCTAATGATTAATAAGGAATGTATTTAGATTCATAGTTTTAGTTTTCTTTTTTTTAAGTACTTATTATTTGTAAAGATATTATTGGTTCTTTTATCCTTGTATCCCATTGGTAGTGTATTATGGATGTGGACCATTAAATGAATATCCTTCTGTGAATTGGATTTAGTTTTTGGTTGTGGTCATATCAAAGATGATAATAATTTTTCTTTAAATTACAAATACGCGATTGGATTCATTGTTTTATTTCAGTCGCTTTTATGGGTTTCTCTTTATGTTGGATTATTTTAGTTTGTGTGGGGAGTCCCCTATATCGATATCGGTTCCATTTCCCTAGCTAGTTGCTTATAATGGGGAGAAAACTATCATATTATTCTCTATATTATCCTTGATTTTTTCTATAGAGCTTGTTGGGTGTGACTTGTGTAGTGAAATATTACATCGAATTTCATGGCCCAATTCTGCTTCACACTGTTTTATGCTCAGGATTTGGTTCTCGTTCGACCAGTTGGCTTTTTAGGGGATGCGATTTTTTGTGGTGGGAAGAATTTTCACACCCCAACTGTGGTTTTTATTTTATTTTATTATTGGATTTTTCTTTTTTCTTTTAAGGTTCCCATGAAGTTCTCAGTGAGTTTTTTTTTGTGTTTTGGAGTTTTCAGGTGGATGTTTGGCCTATACATAGTTTGTGTGCATAATTTGGGTGTTAACCGTGTGGAATTTGAAGGGTGAGGGTGTTTATAGTTGTTTTGTCATTTTTCATGGTTAGAAATAGTTTTGGAAAAACCATAAAATTCCAAGGAGAGAATTTGAGGCTCTTTTAGAGTTAGGAACAAGGTGAACATCTTGCGCATGGTTAGGGGGAACCATAAGGCAAGCTTACGGGGAGGGTATGGAATTTGACAGAAACATTTTTTCACAGTTAGTGTATAGTTTCTCAAACTGTGTGGCCAAACCATGTGGGGTTTCCCTCTTTTTTTTTGGGTATGTATGGTTGGAACATGGTTTGGAAAACCATGTGGTGAAAACCACACAACTAGCCCAAATCTCTAAAAAGATGGATTTTCGTCATTTGTCCATCCCTCTTTTTAACCAATTTTAGGATTTTACCCTTCATAAACATAGGAACACTAGAGGAATCTTGAAAAAAAATCCTACCTTACTCATCGTCCTCAATAGAAACATCTATAAGGTTTCTATGATAGGGTTTTCAAGGTTATTAGCCAATTTTATCCTCTTCATATTCACCTCTCTTAATTTTATGGGTTTTCTTTCGTGGGTTATCTCTTAACTGAACCATAAGAGCTAGGGTTGATTAGTGGTTTGTGTTACTTTAATTCTAAGGTGTGTGGATCATCACTCAGACTTATTGTGTCCTCCTATGAAGTTTTTTTGTGTAGTTACACCATTAAGGTAAATGTTTCCATCCCTTTCCTTTACAACACATTTCATTGATACTTGATATTTCATTTAATGATTTTATATTTCCATAATATTTCTCATTGTGTGTTATTGTGACTTGTTTTTGGATTTCATTGTTTGAATTTAGATGAAAATGGTTTTCGAATTGCTTTCCTTAGTTATACCTATATGTATATACATGGAAAGTGTTTGATAAAATTCCACTTGGAATTTATAAATGAAATTGGGCATATTTGTTATTTGTTTATACTAGTTTAGTCAATAGTGATTTGGATTTTCTTTATAAATTGTGTTATGTAAATGGTTTTGAAGTATTATCATGGTATTGTTCCTATTTGTTAGTTGTTGGGATTTGTGGCAGTGATAGTGGTGGTTTCCTAATTTGTTTTTTAGTAAATTTTATGGTTTATCCTTCAAGTGGAATTATATGGGGGCATATCCATATGTGAAAAAGGTGCATATATTAATAGTCACACAATTGATAATGGTGTGTTGTTGAAGTGTTCACATAAAACCTTATATTTAAAAAGAACATTCCATTACCCTTTCTTATATTATTTATCCCTTCTTCCTTCAAATTTTACTTCTTAACCCCTATGTCTTTACAAATAGTTCATTAGTTCCCAAATGGTCTCAATGTGGTTTTCAAATGTGTTTTCTAATATTTTTCCTATTGGGAATCTTCCAAATGTGGTTCGATATCTAAATAATGTAAAGGGACATTTGGATTTTTCTGAGTATGATTTATGTTTTCAACTTAGTCTTGGAAAGGGTTTAAAATATAGAGTTTTATTTAAAAATGATAAGGCCTTGTTGGTATTTTATTATGATTTGGGGATTTATTTTTAAAAATCATGTGATGTGAAAGCCCGATTGGCTATTATTTTTGACTAAATGGTGATGGGAACCTCTATGGTGGTCCCTCCAAGGAGAGATAAATTACATCGGTGGTTTTAGTGTATGTTCTAATTGATTACAATGGCTATGAGTTTTTGTTTTGATCCATGCATTTGAGGACCTCCCGATTAACCAACTGCTATTATAAAGGGATTATTGGGCCTCATATAGAGGGGTGAGTCATTGTTTCTTATAAAACATAATTAAATGGGTTTGTAACCACTAAATTTTGTAAGAGGATCAGTGAGATTTTCCACTAGTGAGGCTGGTTTTAGGAAGTCAGTTCGTTATTGACTATGGATATTCACCATACGCCATTAGGTGAGTCCAAACTGAGTATGTCTAAGGATTTCATCTAGATATTTCAATGATATTCCCAAGATTATATATTTGTATGTTCCATTTGTTTCTACTGGATTTTGACTATTAACTCTTCTAGTTTTATTTTCTATCCTGCTTTCCTTTATTTTCTGCATAGTCAATTTATCACCATGTATGGAATATTATTTGGTATTTGGTTTATAAACTAGAACTTGGACTGAAATTTTGTTTTCAAAAGGAAAGTTTTTTTTATAATAGGCAGATTTATGAAAAACATTTGTTTTGTTTCTTAAAATGTTTAAACTACAGTTTCTATATGTATTTCAAACTAGTGTTTATGAAATGTATTAGGAAAAGAAGTGTTTGGACTATATGGTATTTAACTATTGAGATGTTGTATACTCACACTGTACTAATGCCACCCATAATCTGTATAGTTGATCTATATTGCAGGTTCAGGTTTTTGGCTTGAGGTTCTTTTGGAGTAGGTTGGTCTTATAGTTGGTGGTGACCGAGAGGTCCCATGAAAATTTTGTTTTTTTCAGTTTGTTTTTAATTTTTTTATAGTTTGTAGTTTTCATATAGTTTTATTTGTAATATTTTGTTGTATCTATTGTATTTAGGTTTTATTGATCCTCTTTGTTTGGATATTTCATCTATTTAGTTTATTTATTTCTAGTTTTGATTGGGTGAAATCATTCCCACTTAGTTAATCATTGAATTTTAGTGCTAGTTTCCATCCCAAGAAGGTCACGACTGCCTCTTGAACCTTGTCAGAGTCTGAGTTGGGTGTTGGGATGGATAGTATTCAAACCTACTTCATGACAAGAATAATTTCTTCAAATAAAAAAAACATGTCATGGAATAAAAATACAAACTAAAATAAAAAACAAAAAATGAAAAAATATATCATATATAAAAAACAGATGATTGAGATGGCTGTTATATGTTCTAATATAAAACAAATCCCAAAATAATACCATGTATCCATCTATATCAACAAGAAACCATGTGGGTCACTCTCTAATCCCAAAACCAAACATCACTCCGAGGAAATTGAAACCATGATAGGTAATGACCCTGAAATTAAAATTATTAGAAATGAATGAGTATGAAAATTAAGAGACATCACAAATTAAACCACGTCCCATGAATTAACTTTAAATGAAAGTCATAATTATTAAACGTTTTAAATATAATTTATAAAGATAACATTTTCCTTCTCATTTAGATTTATATAAAATCGTGGGTTTTCCATTATTTCATTAAAACCATAGTTTCTTGAAAAAATGAGGTTTAAAATATTTAAAATATGTTCCTAAAACATTAAGGTAAATTTGGTGACTCTAAAAACACCCTTATAATAATACCTTCATTTAAGAGGAAAGGGAAATGTTTCAAATCATTTTTAAAAGTCATTTTATTTTTAATGGAAAAAATACCCTATATAATAAGAATCAATCACAAAGTTATTCATAATAATAATAATAATAGTAATAATAATAATACAGGAAACATCAAATGAATAAGGGAAATTAGAAAACAACATACAGTCTACTATGATAATAATATAACCGAGTTAACCAATATAAATAATCGGGTTTCTATATTTATGAAATTACCTAAGAGTTGAGGGGTAAATCTTGAACATTCTAATAATGATCCATCGTATCATTGTTCCTGACTTCTTCAAACATCTCTAATTCTTGGTCATATCTGGCTCGACCTAACTGAGGGGAAACATACCAAATTAGATCAAAGTCTATACTAAGGGACCCAAGCTGAAGCATAATCCAAATATGCCACAACTAGTGTTCTTGGAAGATTCTATAACTAATCTCAGTTCCCATGGTCTAGGTTAATTTAGGTTGAGCCAAGAAATGTATCCAATAAGAATATAAAATTAATGATAATCCATAACATGAACATAATCCATGCACACCATCCTCACCCCTAGGCACCCCTCGAACGAATGGCCCATTACATTCATAACCATCAGTACATGATGGAAGTCATATACCAATGGAATTCCCATTCCTTTTACAAATAATAATAAATTTTGACATTCATATGGAGTTATTTTCAAGAAAGAACCCCTTTCAAAATTTCCAATTAGGCCTTCAAAATTTTTTAACAAACAAAACCTTCTTTAAAAGAACCATGCATTACTATTAAAAATATAATGAATTTTTATAAAACCATTATAAATCATAGATATTAATTGAAATCCCATAATTAATTTATAAAATTCATTAGGGTATTTTATGATCTCAATTATCTTTATTAAACATTAATTCATGACTTATTACACAAGAATACTCATAATACTACCCTATAAATTTATAATTCGATTTTATTTGTGAATTACTTACATTTGATAAAATCATGAACATGGGATACAACATCATTATTGAAAACTTACTTTACATTCTCTTAGTTATAATTGATCCTGTAAAACTGTATGGGATGACTTGGTGATGTATATAAGAAAGGGGTTATCCATAAATCCCCAGTAAGGGAATATAAAAAAAGGATAACATGAAGAAAGTATTACATGTTAGAAAATAGGAATTTAAATGGAACTTAAAATGGGTGAGAATCATAAACGTGAACAATGAGACATCATATATAATGATAACATAAATTCAACATGGAAATGTATAAACAACATTAAACATGAAATCATAAACATAGGTCAAGGATAGACTTAAATAAATCATAAAATTCTATAAAAAGTCATGGGATGGATTAGGTTAACTCACTAATCCATTAAATTATGTCTCATGAGACTAAAACCTTACCCATTTCATTTGAGTGAAATATAATTTTGGGTGCACCCATCATTTTCTTATCATGTACATGCATAAGTATGTCTCATAGATCATTTAACATAGGATTATATTTCGCCAAATTTAATTTCAATATCAAGGGATGTGGAATATATACATGGAAGCCACCAATAAAATTATTATAGGTTTTTCCATATGAAAACACTGAAGTGTAAATCGTGATCATATTACCAACGTAAAAGTTTAATAAAGAAAAATCACAGTGAAATTTGAGAAGCATAACAGTAGTATATAAAAGTTCATAAAATGGTTTAATGAAAGAGAATAAGGAATCTTAAAATTAAAAATAAAATTTAATGTATAATTTTTGTGGGAAAAAATTTCCCAAAAATTAGTAATAGGAAATAAAATTTATAAAAAGAAGAAGATTCATTAATAAAGATGAGAAGGAAAGGATTCCATACTAAATTTTAATACAGTAATGGTTAGGGAAATTTTTATAATGAGAGTGGATAAATGATATAAAATTATTTAAACCTAAAATATACCTTATATTGATGTTTATAAATTCATGAAAACATAAAAAATTTAGATTCAAAAGGGTAAATAAAAATAAGAATCGTGAATTGATAAGAACAGAGAGTGGTCCCTTACTTTTTCTATAGAAAATCTCAAGATAATTTCTGTAGTATAACAGGTATACATAATGGTTCATGGGAATTATTAATAATCATGAAAATATGAAATACAAATATAAGTAATAGAGATATATAACATCAGACCCAAATAATAACAAATGAAAATTAAGAGTTATATCATAAAAGAAGAGCTTGAATAAAAAGAGTAGGAGATCCCTTACCTTGAGAGGGTTAGTGAAAAATCTTGGGATGAGATTATGGAACGCTTTGGAGAAACTTTGGAGGAATATAGAGATCATATAGAAGATTAATTATTTGATATAATTTTTTTAGTGATGAGTAATGGGATATTGGGTGGGTTTATATCGGAAAAGAGAGGGGGATATTCATTACTTACCAAACATAGGTTTTGGACATTATATAATAAAGTAATAAAAACAACCAACATTACCATGGTTTTTACCCATGTTTTATTGCAACAAAAATTTTAGTTTTAATTAATTTAAAATTCCATGGGCTCAAATCATTAAAATATTACCCTTGGTGATGTTGAAATGAGTCATGTTTTTAAAGAATTGATTTTAAAACCATAAAATATAATATAGGTTTTGGAGGATTAATAAAGGATTTATAACAAATGTAAAATAAAAAAACAAATTATACTATAATGGAGACATATATTTTGTCTTTAATACCCTTTATAGCATTAATTACATTGTTTTTGGGTTATTATGATTCATAATAAACACTGCATATTACCGTAATTAATTTTTACCAAAAAATTCTACTATATTCGAAAATTATAAAAAATTCACCATTGGATAATTTGGAAATTCTAATTCCAAAAATAATATTTAATTTATTAAAATAATTTTATAAAAATATAAATTTTCACTTTTAAAAAATAATTTACAATTATTGAGAAATGTTGGCTTTTTCATCTATAAATTTTTTCGATCCCTTACCAAAATTAAATTTAACTTAATAAAAATTATATTATAATTTATATTGAATATATAATATTTAATAATAATATTTAACTAAAATATCCATTATTTCAAAAATTCATTATTTAAAAATTTTTTCCTTGACTAAAATTATATATTACCCAAACTACTATTTATGTTTTAACCCATAAAAAATCAATTTTCATTCATATCATAGTTTAGTAATTTGTAAAGTAACAAAAAAATATAATCCTTATTATATTGAAATTAGAATATAAATATTCATACTATTAGGGTTACTTTTTTCTAGTCCTTATTAAATCATTTTTACACTTAATTTTCCTACTTTCCTTTTATCATGGTAATAAATATTTATTACAATCACTCTTTAGATTATTAAAAAATTAATTTTACCATATTAACTCATATTAATTTTGATGATTATAAATATGAAATATATTTTCTAAAAATAAACTCCAATATTTCAAGGAATTTAATTTAATGTAAAAGCCATAAGTGAGCTAGAAAGTGGTTTTTTGAAAGAAGTTTTTTTATAGAAAATATGTTTTCACAGTAACTCTATAACTAGTAATTTCATTATATGAATTTTAATTCATAAGGATAGATATATAATATAAAAAAATCATTTAAATATTTCCCCATTAGGTTATATTTTAATTATTTATAATATATTAACATTATGTATCTTAAAAGGTTTTCATAAAAATGTGTTTTTAAGCCCGAAAGTAAACTTATTATAAAATTTGGTACAAAAATGATTTAAATGTAATAAATTTAACTAAATATAACTAATCAATATTTCTTTTACTTTAAAATAATTTTAAAATAATAATTTTAATTTTTAATTAATTAACTGATCAAAAGAAATTATAGTTTTACAAAAATAAATGGTATTTTTTACTATTTTTTGAAAGATATATAATTCTAAAAAAATCCAAAATTTCACCCTATGTTAATATTGATATGATGATATAAAAAATTTTATTTAATTTTATCAACTTAATTTTCTAATTTTATATGTAAAAATTTTAATATCTTTTCATAAAAATATGTAAAAATAATTTTGAAGAAAACATATTTTAAAAGACAAAAGATATTACCAAAAATTGAGTGATTATTTAATAAGAATTTATATATACATATATCTTGAGTATGAAATTTATATATATATATCATAAAGTAGTTAATCTTGTTCATACCCACAAATTCAAAGTATGTGATACAATGGTCATGTTTAAATAATAATGGTTTGTTTGGGTTAGGTGTTACATATCACATTCTCTATCGAACATAATTTTATCTTTTAAAAACATAGGGAATTAAATTATTTCCAATTTAATAAATAACATACTCATAATTTGAACTTGATATTGGTAATCTATATTTTGGAAAATGAATCTTTTTTTATTTAAAACACACATCATAATAAAGGGTTAATAAAATATCTACTTGAAAAGAGAGAAAGGTAATTATAAAGGTCATCATATAACCAGGCTTCCAAGTACGATATAATTAGTGGGAAGTGATAATATTAACATGGAAAAAAACTAATTTCCATTGAATAATAGATAGTGATAGATAACATGGTTAGTATAAAGTCAATGACCAAAAAATAATAAATTTGAAATGGGTTAAAAGACCATCAATTCATAATATGAAAACATTTTTGTTTCATGACTCTTTTCTTAGAGTTTAGGGATTCCTTTATCATATAAACTAAGAACATAAGGAAATATAATTTTTTTGAGAAGTATAATTATATTAATTAATAAATTCCCAATACAATCTCGTCTTTGTCTCCAAATCCTGAGAATTCAAGATGAATTTTTGTATGCCTGAAGCACTAGAATGAAATTCTAACAGATCACATCATCCAACATATAATAACTAGATATTACTTTTATCTTTAATAAATACAAAATGGTTTGCATAAAGTAATATATTACTAATAATTAGTATACCATAATACATTAAACTCTATAATTCAATAAAAATCACAATATTTTATCATATATCATTCGTTAAATAAATACTCATATTTCTCAAATAAAACCACTAACCTCAACATTAAATAATGTTTTAACCTCAAATATTGTCTCATAATATTTATCTTATACATCCAAAAATAGAAGGGTATTATTCCCAAATAATTATTTACATTAAACCTAATGGGTATATAAACTCCTCCTAAAAAAATTTCCCAAAGTATCATTAATTAACTCAAAATAAACAATTATTTGATCCTGTTATATTTTTTCCCAAAATATACATAATCATCCAAAAATTTCGTCATATAAATCTTCAAATGTGGTATCAATTATTTCAAATATTAGAATTAATAATATCTCCCATGACACATTATTATTATCCAAACATCCAACATATATTAACAGTTATCTTTTCCTCAATCATTTTTTTCTAGAACATCACATTATCCCAAAATAACTTTTATAGGTTATCTATAATATTCCATATATGTTTAAAATCCTTAAATAAAATCTATTTTTGACCAATCCTTATATGTTTCATAATTCTTATACTAATAATTTTATTTATATAATACTTATTTAACATAAATTTTAAATAAGAAGAGATAAACACTTTAATCCTTACATTTTAACGATTTCTATATCATTGTTCCTTAGTCTATGATTTAATCATCGGATTATCCCCTTGGAATAGATTATTCTCAAATTCTTCAAAAATAATACATTGAACAAAAAAGGGTAATATAGGATTTAATTTATTCCCTTTCATCAAACTCTTCATTTTTATACTAATAAGCTACTTTATGCCCTGTTTTACACACCTAAAACACCTTTGAGTTATTTTTTGGAATTTCTATTATGGCCCCTTTACACATTTTTTATATACAAACAATTAAATATTCTTTCCATTATCTACTTTATTAGATAAAATTCTTTGAAATGCCATTATCGTATTTTCTAATATCTTTAGGCATTATACTATGTTCTGATTATCAATTTTTATTTTTGATAGCTAGTTTGGAATAATATCTATATGTTTTAATTTATCTCATGTCATATTAGGTATCACATTTGGGTAGTCATCGCAGTTACCATCACATTGGTTGTTGACTTGGTTCTTTCAATTTATATCTATTGACTATAATAAAGGTATAATTAGGGATGGGTAATTTTATACTATCGAAAACATAACCGAGAAGAAAATAACATTAAACTTATTACCTATAAATGACATGTAATTCATTAACATATGAATTTAAATGCTTTAATTAATGTTATTTATGATATATTTCCTAACATAGACTCATATAAGAATTATTTTTCCCTTAATAATGATTTATAAAGAGATTATGAATTTATCATAGAATATATCCTCATAGTTTTAAATGAGGTGAGTAGAAAGGCCCATACCATGCACTAGTTCTCTATAGAGTCTAGATTAATATGGTGTTTTCCGGTGTTACCACAAGGTACATCTATACCTGTGCCACGTCCACATGTAGTATCTTGATAGTGATGTATTTTCTTAGAAACCAATTACCCTAAACTTTACCAAAATTTAAGGATGTTTTATTTTGTTTATTCTTATCCATAATTCTTTCTCTAGAGTTTTCTAATTTTAATTCAAAAAAAATTAAAAATTCTTTTGATACCAACTATGATGACCCATGTCATTATTAAACATTAATTCATTATTTATTACATTAGAATACTCATAATAAAACCCAAAAGATCGATAATTCTAGTGTGTTTTGGAATTAGTTACATAGAATAACATCTTGAACATGGGGTCCAATAATATTATTTAAAACATCCTTAAAATACTCTAACAAGTCATCAATCCTCTAAAATTTAATGGGATAACCTGGGGACGTATATAATATAGGAATGAGCTATAAATCCCATTAAAAGAATATAAAAGAAGAATAACATGAATAAAGAATTACATGCTAGAAAATAGGAATTTAAAAGGAAAATAAATGGAATTAAAATAAAAAACATGAACAATGAGTCATGATATATCATGATAATTTAATGGAAACATGGGAATATGGAAACAACATTAAACATGGAATCATAAACATAGGTCAAGGATAAAAATGAAGACATAAAAAAATGGTGGATGAAGACCCATGATGGATTAGGTTCACTATATAATCCTTTATATAATTTCTCATAGTAATAAGACATTACTCAATGCATTAGTGTTCTATATAATTCTTGGTGCATCCATTACTTTCATATTAGGTACATGCATAAGTGTTTCACATATATCATTCAACATGGGATCATATTTCATCAAATTGTATTCTATAGTCAAGGAATTTAGAGTATATACATGGAATTACCGAATTGAAGAATTATAGGTAGGTATATGTGAGTACCGTTGACTATAAATAGTTATTTTATTCAAAATATAAAGGTCTGGTAGGAAGAAATTGCAGGGAAATTCTGGCAGCATAAATTCAACACATAATGGTTCATAAAATGGTTTATTGAGAGATGAAGGGATCTATAATCATTTGGAAATAAAATAGATAGTTTTAGGTTTTTGTAAAAACATATAACAACATTATTAATTGAAAACAAAAGGCCTAAATGAAAGAAGGTTCTTGAATAAATTGGATTAGGAAATAATCCCTTTTTAAATTTTGGTATAGTAATGGGTTAGGTAATTTTTAAAATGATATGGGATAAATGATCTATCATCATTAAGAAATAAAAATTTAAGTATATAGATATTTATAAATTCATAAAATCATAACCAATTGAGATTAATAAATCTAAATACAAATAAGGTGTATTAATTGAGAAGAAGAGAGAGAGGTCCCTTAGTTTTGGTATGAAAAATCACAGGACAATTTCGACAACACAACAGATGTACATCAAGTTTCATGGGAGGTATTAATGAGAGATAAATGGGTATATGATAATATTAAAATTAAATTTTAATTAATATGTACATATAAACATACCCAAACAAGAACAATTGGAAACTAAGAGTTGCAACAAAAAAGAGCTAACTGAATAAAAAAGAGAGAGGAAGATCCCTTACCTTGAGAGGGTGACTCCAAAAGAATGAGGGGAGGCTCTTAAGAACTTGGGTTACATTGGGAGGACTATAGGGATGTGAGTGAAGAGTATGTATGTTCTCCAAGGTTTTTTAGTGAATGGTAATGGGATACTGGGTGTGCTTATATAAGAAAAAAGAGGGGAGTTCTTTATTATTTCCCAAGCATAGTTTTCAGACTCTATTTAATAAATTAATCCAAACCACAAATGATACCATTGTTTTTCCCATGGTTTTTTCTATAAAAGATAATTTTCATTATTTTATAATTATAGGGACCAAAATTATTAATATATTACCCATGGTGATTTGGATGTTTAGTCATGTTTATAAAGAACTAATTTTAAGACCTTCAAATATAATATAGGTTTTGGAGGATTTATAATGGATTTATAAAACTAATAAAATAACATAAAAACACATTATTTTAAAGTTTAAAAATATATTGGTTCTTGGATACCATTTATATAATTTATTATATCACTTTTGTTTCTTTATGATATCATAATACACGCTGTATATTTATACCATATTTAATCTTTTCCTAAAAATTCAACTGTCTCAGAAAATTATTAAAAAATAACCATTAGATAATATCAGTGTTATGATTAAAAAAATAATATTTATTTTTCTCAAATAATTATATATATATATGTGAATTATTAATTTTAAATTGAGAATTAACATTTACTGAGAAATGCTAGTTTTTCATCAATAACTGTTTTTAAACCATTATAAAAATTTCATTTGGCTTCATAATAATTATATTATAATATATATTTAATATAAACGATTTAATAATAATATTCAATTAAAATATCTTTTATTTAAAAAATTCTTGAATTAAAAAAGAGTGTCCTTATTAAAACTATATATTACCCCAACTTGAATTTATGTTTTAACGCATAAAAAAATATAAATTTTATCAAAATTATCATCTAATCATTAATAAAGTAAATAATATTAATAATAATTATCATATTGAATTGAATATATATTTATATATTAATACTCATACAGTTTTCTTGTTTGTAGTCCATGTTAGATTATTTTTAAACTTGATTAACCCATTATTCTTTTACTATGGTTATAAATATTTACAACGGTTTTTAATCATATTGTTTGAAAATTTAGTCGACATTATTAACAAATATTAATTTTGATGATTAAAAATATGGAATAAATTTGATAAAAAACAATTCATATATTTTTAATTATTTAATTTAATATAAAACTCATAAGTGCAATGGAAAGCCGTTTTCTGATGAAAAACAAATTCAAGGAAAATTTGTTTTTTCCTTAACTCTATAACTAGTAATCTTTATTATATGAATTTAAATTAATAAATATAGATATATAATCTAAATTTTTTATTTAAATCCTTCCTCATTATGTTATATTTTAATTAATTATAATAGATAAACATTACATATTTTAAAAAGTATTTATAAAAAATCATTTTTAGCCTAAACAAATATTCAAAATATGGTATAATTGTAATTAACATTTATTTATTTTGATTAAATATTACTATATAATACTTATGAAACACATAAATATATTTAGAATAATAATGCAACTTTAAAATAAACTAATTTATCAAAAAATTATTGTTTTACAAAAACAAAGGGTATTTTCCACTATTCATGGAAGAATCAATATTTCCTAAAAAATACCCAAATTTCTACCTAAGTTAATATTGATAATATAATACCAAAAATAATTTTTAATTTTATAGAATAAATTTTTTAAATAATCTATAAAATAATTATAATTGTTTTTTCACAAAAATAGAAAAAAATATTTTTTAAGAATATATATTTTGAGGAACACAAAACATTTCAAAAAAATGAGTAATTATTTATTTATAATTTATCAATAATTTTACATTTTTATGATATATATATATATAAATATATATCATAAAGTATTAAATCTTATTCATTCCTATAAATTGAAAGGATGAGTCATAACAATGATGTTTAAATAAATATAGTTTGTTTGGGTTGAGTGTTTTATATTAAATTATATATCAAACACAATTTTATTTTTTAAAATCTATGGTAATTAATCATGAGATAAAAAATTACTATTTAAGGTAGAATATAAAATTTTTATGCAATTCATGTTTAAGAAAGGAAAATACCTTTTGTATCCAAATGAAAATCATGTGGATCTTGATTTCCATTTTAATTATCCATGAATGAATTTAATATTATTTATATATGTCTAACAAAATCATAAACATGAGGGAAATAATTGGTTCATAAATTTTGAATTCAATACATAGGCCAAACTACCTTAAATAGTTACAAAAATCCAACTTTAATAAAAAACACACGAACATGACTTAGGAAACCAAACCCAACCCTGATCATTAAGAAATATAAATTATTAGGTCAGAAACCCCTTTTAGGGTTTGATAAAAAGATAATAGCATAAGGGGGTAGAATTAAAAATAGAGGAAAGGATAAAGAAAGAATAATATGACAAAGGAAATAGATAACCATGAATAATTCGACCAAATCATTGATAAGATCCCATAAAAAATTCCAAGGGAGAAGTGGGGATGAAGAGGGAGGAACCTGGGGGTCAATAACATCAAATGTGAGGGAAATAGAGGGGATTTTTCTTAAAATCATGTGTAAAGGAAATTAGTTAATTTCAGTTATTTTAAAATATAGACATGATACACGATTTGGGAACATAGTTTGGTAACTTTTACACCATCTAGGAACGTTTTACCTAACATATCTAGGAATGCCACATGATTTGGCCATATATATTGTAAAACCATGTTCCAACCATGAAAAATATAAGTATAAAATAATATAATGTTTTTTTATTATTTTCATAATTTGTAAAAACTATGAAAAAGTTATGGGACCTTGACCTTCAGTAAGAAGGGATGCACAATTTATCCTATGATTCATATAATATGGAACCAATATAAAAATGCATGTGTTCACAAAACCATTAAAAAAAGAGATAGAAAAAGGTTCTTGTGTAAAGGTAGTAGTATGGTTTTTTGAAAACTATGTAAACTAAGAACGTAATAGTTTGAAAATATCCTAAAACTAAATATTTTAACCTAAAACTAGAAAAATCATGAAAAGGAATCAAAATAAACAAAATAAATTGTAAAAAATGGTTGGGGTGTGATAATTAGTATATATTTTTTGGAAAGGTGAATCATGAAATACTCATCTTTACTACTCATGTCAACATAGTGTACCTTTATTTTTTGGATCATTTATGATTTGAACTCCAAAGTTAATAAATCATTGACCTATATTAGTGTCAGGATGGGTGACATCTTAAGATGTTTCCTGGGGTGTGTGTGAGTGGGGAAAGAGGAACACTAGAAGAAAATGTGTTAGACTTTAGGTACGTTCATTAATATAGTAAATTACTCTACTGGTCAATAGCCTTCGATGTTATAGAAATGCTACCAAGGTATTATCAAAAAACAAAGGGGTCATATCACATGATTCATGTATTAGGTAAGGTGGGCTATGAAATTTAGTATCAGAGATAATTTCCATTCATAAGTGTGATCTCACAATATGTTCTTGATGTATTGGGCCCACAATGAGGTTGTTGTGCTTTAAAGGGGTTGATAGGGTAATAGCTCTCAAAAAGTGAAAATTAAAATACTATGTGTTACTAAATATTTTAACAAGGTTCCCCTTTATTTTATGTGTCCTAATTGATTATAAATATATTGTTAAGAGAGCCTTATCCTGAAGTAGTTTTGGGATGGGTTCCCTCCTGTTAAGTTTCCTAGGGTGTGTGTGAGTGACGATAGAGCACACTGAAAGAACATTCATTGGCCTATGGTGACATTCATTAGTCTAATAAGTGACCCCATTGGTTAATAGTATGTGGTGTTCTAGGAAGGTTACCAAGGTATTAATGGAGACCCATGGTTTCATATGAAAAAATTAATAGTTCAGGAAGGATTATTAATAAAGGATATTGGTCTAGGTTATTATTTAATTTTCTATGTCTTTTAAGGGCCCATAAATATCCCTTTTCTAGTGATAACATGACCAATTAATATTTCTTTCTCTATCAAAAACTCACATTTAATCTAATTTTCATATAATATCATTTATCAATGACTTGAACACAATATCCAAATACTCCTCATGTTCATCCTTTCTTTTGGATTAGATAAGAATACTATCTATATATGGTACCAAAAATTTATCATGTTAATACCTAAGATAACTTTTCATTATGTATATGATGATATATAGAGAATTAGTGAGTATGAATGGTATCACTATGAGCTCATAGTTCCCATACCTTGTATAAAAATTATTCCTAGGGATGTCATTCTTCGTAACCTTTAATTAATAATACCCTAAAAATATCCACCATAGAGAAGTACTAGGATTAACATATCTGATAAAAAAAATCCATTAATCCATATAGAGGATGAATATTCATTATCATGATCTTGTTAAGATTATGATAATAAATGTAGAGGTGTATTAACCTATCCTTCTTATGATGAAAGGTATAAGAACAACCCATGGTGAAGAACTTAGGAATATAAACCATTTATGTATATTATTTTACAATTTATTCTTCATATCTTGAAGTTAAATAGTTATTACTCTTTATAGAGTATCAGATATTAGAAAATCATTGGGTATAAGTTCAAATGAGAACTCAGCAACTCGGATATGAAAAATACCATAAAATTATTAAAGGAACACATCAGTATATTCTCTTAAAATGGGATTTCCATCCAAGATGATCATTTCCTCAGTCTTAATCATTTTACCTAGAAATGATTTCTTGTAAGGTAATAACATCATTGTTTTGGACGACGATTCCAAAATAGATCCATCCGACTCTTTACACTTATATATAATTAGAGGGTGATTCATGATACTGAGTTTGAATTCATTCTCCAAGAAATTTGTATTGGCTATATATATGGAATTTCAATCCATACCCAGAATATCATGGAATTTAACTAAAAGAGATATAATAATATTTTTTGGGAAATTAATTCTATAAATACTGGTAGGGGAGAAGTTAAATGATTTGGATGTAATAATTAATCCATTTTTTATTATCATCGATAACTCAACTTCATTGTTTTGAGGTGATGTTCAAATCATTCATTTAATCTTGTGAGAAATGAAAGAATGCATAGAAGAAATTCATATAGGTTATTTGAAGTTCATTAATATACAATAAGAATACCTTTCACTATTTGATTCTAGTTTAAATCATTAACTTCATACAAACTAGACTTAGGGATGAAAATTTTAAAACTATTAATCATATAAAAAGGAATACTAGGAATATATAAGGTATAAGCTAGAAATTTCATGTATTTCATGACTTATGAATTTATTAGTTTCAATCTAAGTTATCCAGAGTCTATTTCATAATATTAAATTTCATAGTTATCTTTAATCCTTTAAAAATTGTTTATAAAAATCATGTGATTAACCAACGAATACCCCTAAATTTTTTTGTCCTTGTGTGCAGTCTTAGGTATCTTTAGCATACACCAAGTATAGGTTATGTTAATACCCAATGATCCGTTTAAAAGTTTTTAATCAAAGGTACATTTATTACTTATTCACATCCACTTTCTATTATCCATATAGGGAATTAATTTCTTGGAAAACCATTAATTCTATAAATTACACAAAAATTAGGGATGGTTTCCAATGTTTAGTCTTATCCATATGGTTTTCATTATGTTTTTATAATCATAATCCCAAAAAATATATTGACCTTTTTTTGATACAAACTATTACAACCCATGTCTTTTGTACGCATTATTTCCTGAATTATTACATAAATATTCACATAATATAATCCCATAAAATTGTTTAGCCTAGTATTTTTAGAAAATTAGACACATATCACAATAACATTATGTATGGATATAACGATATTACTTAAAAAATATATAACACGGACTTAAATTCCATTGAACTTTAAATAATACACAGGATAACCTAGGAACGTACATAAGAAAGGTGCGAGCTATACATCCCAATAAGGGTATAATGAAATATATCATATACTAAATCATTACATGTGAGTAAATGAGCATAATAGGGTGACATAAAAATTTGAGAATCATAATCATGAGCATTCATGTATGACATAAAATGAAAACATCAAGGCGTCATAGGAATTTGGTAGCAACAGAAGACATAAAATCATAAATATAAGTCAAGTAAAACCACTAATACATCATAAAATAGGGTACTTAGGATAACCCGCCATAAACAATACATGTTATATCATGCGATAAAAACAATACCCAATGCATTGAGGTAAATACAATTTTAGTACCACCCATAATATGTATATCAAGTATTTAAATTTGTTTAACATATAGATAATACAATATAATAATGTATTTCCTCACATTTAATCCCAATATTAAGGATTACGGTTTTGTATAAATACTATCCTTTTACACACATTGTTACATGATTTTAATCATAGTTTTCTATCAAATAAAATCCAAGTTTCAAAAAACATAGTATCTTTGAAAGATTAGGTACAAAATTAGAAAACATGAAACTAGAATAAAACATATTTTTGTTAATCTTCACAATGAGATCATAACTCCCTTCGAGCTTTTACAACTATATAGGATAACCTGGGGAATACATAGATAAAAGGTGATGTGCTAGAATCCTAGTAAGGGAATAAATATAGAAAAGAATTATACAATATGAGTCATACTCTATAACATGATAACATAAATGGAATTTATCATGAATTAAAATACATAGGCATAATATATAAAACATGATATCATATGATCATGTAAATATGAAAATATGAAAGCAAAATATATACCATAACTTAAACATGAGGTAAGGCTAATTTCTAAGATAATATCTCATTGTGGACAGTGGCCTATACTGGATTTGGTTTTCTCCTTAATCTCATACATAACATCTCATTATACTAAACATTACCCAATGCATTTTAGAGCTATCCATTTGTACCCATCATAACATGTATATGCATATGTTTTCCACAAAAACAAATCAAACATAAGGAATAATCATAATGGTTACCCATGAAAAGAAATAGATTTCATAATCATATTGTAAGGAAAAACAAGAGGGTGTATCACAATGGTTTCCATGAAATAATGATTATAAATTTTTCTTGGACCTTTATAAAGGAAATATTACTGCAGTTCATGAATAATGAAATCCAACTGAAGTGAAAAAATTAAAAATATTGGTAAGGTAACTTTATAAATGTGTTAATTAAGCATAGATTCTGGGAAATGAATAAAGGGTATTTAAAGAGGATAAAGGAATAATTATTTGCATAAAAACAATAATGAACTAAAAAATCAAGAAAAATTATTGATTTTATTAAAATAATTGTGTCTTTAAATAGATTATGTAATGTATGTAAAAATGGGTAAGAAACAGATAATTTCCCTTTAATATGGTTTTCTTATCGAGAGGAATTGTGAAGTGAACCTTTTAAAATATAAGTTTCCCCATAAAATAAAGATGAATTCAGAATTTTATATGTTTTTTAAACATATATATGAAATATAGTATAATTATATAAGTATAATAAAGAGATAAATTGAGTCAAAGAGATATAGATCATAACCCAAAAGAGATATGGAGGTTTCGAGGGATCTTTTATCTTGTGTCTAAATGTGTTATGAACATTCAATTAATGTCCAAGATAATACAATTATATTAATAAATTACATAATACAAAAAATGTTCCACATATATTTTATTTATTAATATTTTAGTAGGTTCATTTATGGACATTTCTATGAGTTATAAAGTTCAATTTCATCATTATAGGAGCGTTCTTTTCATGGTTTTGTGGTCGGTTCACTTCTTGTATAATTAACTATGTTCTTGTAAAATGAAAATAAAAAACCTAAAGTTAAATGAAATATAATTAATGAACTTAAATAATTTTTAATTTTCCCATATTTCATTTTTTCTAACATGAGGATGATTTATTTGATAAAATTTTAATGATAAATGTTTAGTTTATTTCTGTGAGTTTTCTAACCATCAAGAATTTGTTTTATTTTATTAAATATTTGATATATATTAGTTTCAGAACATGAAATAAGTTATAATATATTTAAAAAAGTCTTATTTAACCATTATAATAATTTTATGTCTAGCCTTGAAGGTGGTAATGGAAAAGGAAAACTCTTTATCCATAGATATGGTTAAATGTCGTAATTTGGATAATGGTTTTGTTTCTTTGAATAAGGGGATATGAGAAATGGTGGGGATAGAATATAGTCCCTTCTAAATAAAAATTTATAATATATATAATATACTATAGTTATTATTTTTTTATTGATTAATGACTTTCAGATATAAAAGAAGAAGAAAAGAAATTAAAAGAGGTAATTTGAGAACGTTGCCTCTTAAATATCTCCTCTTTGAATGACCCCTTATTAAACTTGGAATTGGTATTTGGGTGTGACCAGAGGAACGTGCAAATTGGAAGAGTGGGGATGATGGGGTTTGGATGATATTTTTCCAGATTTAATTCTTACAAGGTGTGAGGACAAAGGGTTGGGAGGGTGGTATTTATAAGGGGAGGAGAGGAGTTTTGATTATTGTATTTATTTGCATATTATTTTGTGTCAAGAATATCAATAGTGTTGATTATTATGACTAAATAAAGTAAAAGTTGAATGTGAGTTCAAGATAATGGGTTTTAACATCATTAATGAATAAAAAATTCAAGTATTTGGCTTATAATGTCAAATATTGTAAATTATCATATTTCACTATTCACCAAAAATTCAATTATTTTAGAAAATTGAAAAAAATCACCCTAACTATTTTTCAAAGTGTAGATTTAAAAAATGGAATGTATTTATGAAAATAATATTCTAAATATAAGAAATTCAATTTTTAAGTAAATTCGCCATTTATTAAAAAAATACCAATTTTAATATTTTAATTGATTTTATGACCCATTGAAAAATTATTTTTGGTCTCATAAAATTGTCTTATAATTATAATATAAATTATGATTAATTTATAACTATATTTTATAAAAATAAATTTTATTTTAAATGATTATATTTAATATAAAATTGTCAATAAAACATTTACATTTTACAAAAATACAAACACAAAATTTTTCATTTTTAAAACATTTATTTAATAATATAAAAAATATATAATATATTCATTTTATAAGATATATAAATATTATTTTACAACTACATAGGTTATTTTACAATTCTAATGGTTAGATTACTATTCATAATGATCTATTTACTATTCCAATGATCATGTTACTATTCCAACAATCATATTTTAAATGAACATATGGGTTACCTATTTCATATAAATACCACTTATTCCATTAATTATTCATTCACTTATATTTTATTTCAATATTATATATAATTTCATATTTAAAATGTATAATGAATTATTTACATTATGTTATATTTTTACAGCTCTATTCTTGAGTGCGGTCATTCTAGTAGATCGAGAAGATCCAAATTATCCTATTATTATTATTATATTATATTCTATTTATTAGTCTACATAAATATTTGGAATAAATATTATTTTATTTTATAACTAATAAATCATTTTTTATTTATGAGAATAATTTTTTTGGTTTCTTTATGTGATGTATGTGCTTTATACTACATGAAATTATTAGAAGAAGGGAAATTTCCTTAACAAGATTCTTAGTCATTACATTCTTCCACCCTTATGATATTTCTCCCATAAAATTTTATTTTACATAGTAATGTGAAAATAGGTGATGATAATTTTCCTTCATCACATAATTTGGTTCTTATGCGACTTGTTTATATTTATGGTTCCACTATAGAAATTTGACAAGGTGAGTACTCTTATTGTGTATAACTTTATCTCTACAGTCCATGATCTTCACTAGTAGCTCCTTATAAGAGAGATAATTTTACAGTTTTACCACTTCTAAATTTAACTTATTTGAAGTATTTTTTATGTGATTCCTCAAGAGGGATACATGGAATACATCATGTACTTGAGATAGGGTTAGTGGAAGTGTTATTCGATAGGCCACAGCTCCGACCTGATCAAGAATCTCAAAGGGGAAAATGTACCTAGGGCATTGCTTTAACTTCTTCCCGAATATCCTGACTCTTTTCAATGGAGATATAGAGGAATACCTTATCTCCAATCTCAAACTCCAGTTCCCAGCAACAATTTTATAGACAGCTCTTCTATTGAATTTGGGTATCCATGATGTGATGCTGAATTGTTTTCACATTTTCTATAATTTTCTCAACCATTTATATCCTCATAAGCTTACGTTAACCAAATTCATCTGACCAGTCATGTGTTCTTCATTCTTTATGATAATTTTCTTTATATGGATTCATTGTATGCTTGAGTAAAAATTATTGTATTACGAGAATTCGATCAATGGAAGATTTTGATCCCATAATCCTTTGAATTACATTGACAATGCTTCCAAAAAATATTCCAATGTATGAATAGTCCACTCAAACTGGCCATTGTTCTATGGGTAATATGTTGTACAAATTTTAGCTTAGTGTTTATGGAATTATAGATACTTTTATATAACATGGAGGTAAATCTCAGATCCTGATCAGATATAATCGATAATGTTACTCCATTATGACTAACCACTCCATCGATGTATATATATGTAAGTTGATCAAGTGAGAAGTCCTCTCAAATTGCAATAATGTGATTATCCTTTGTTAGACTATCCACAATAACCAAGATAGCATTATTTTATATGGATGTCTTTGTAATTCTAGTGATAATGTCCATGGTGATGTTTTCTCATTTCAATGTAGGCTTGGGTAATGGTGAAATTATCCCCTTTTAATTTTTACTTTCAATATTCACTTTCAAATATACAAATCACTTTGATGCATATTCAGTGATATCCTTATTTGTATTATCCCACCAACATTTCTCTCAAAGATATCAATACATCATTTTTGTACCCATGTGGATGGATACGTTGTAGCTATGTGCACCATTAAAAATATTTTCTTTATATTGGGATTTGATAGTACACATAGTCATGACCCAAATATTATAACTCCTTTTTCATCAAATTTTATCCACAAGGATTTCTAATTTCTTATAGCTTTCACCTTCTTATGAATTTTCATATCATCTCTTTTAAAATTCTTTATCTCCTCTAAAAGGGATGGTTGAGAAATCAATTGAGAAAGGAATGATTATTTTCCTTCCTCTATGATTCCTATGTCTATCCTTCTCGAGTATAAGAATATTTGATTCCTCTAAATTTTTATGATTGATAATGTTATAGGATCCTTTCTACTTAGAGAATTTTCCACTTTATTTCCTTTATCGAGATGGTAGTGGATTGAGAATTCATAATCCTTGATGATCTCTAACCATATTCACAGGGACATATTAATCCCCTTATATGTGACTATTATAACAATCTAATATTTTCATTTATAGAATTTACATCATTTTTATGCATATTTATTTCATTACATAAATATCCACCAGAGAACTCTAATAGTTTAGTGCCTTTTGAAACTTGGACACATAAACACTGGTCTACAAGCAAGATAAATCATATCCCTATACATTCTTTAAAACTAGAACCCTTCTTATAAATATAATATACTATACATGTCTTCATAACCTGGGGAATGAAAATATAAAAAACAGTGAGCTCATATACTTAGTAAGGGTACACATGGGAGATATGTAAGAATAGTATTAACATAAGGGTATGAGAACATTACTATAACATTTGAAAACCACCCCCAACATATCGAAGTCAATAATCATGATTCATCACATAATGATTGGTAGTTAATAAGACATGACTCATATGGTAATCAAATAATATGATCTGTGAGAGTATAAGACATGGAATTTTTTCTATACACATAAGCATAAAGAATCATTACTATATTAGTCAAGGCTCACTACCAAGACCATCATAGTGTAAAAATTAATTTATTGAACCAGTTTTACTCCTCATTACATCCCTATATTACTAAATTGGGTTCACTTCGCATTCCAAACAAATATTTGTAAATCTATTTCACTTCTCATTCCATCCCTATCTTATTCAACAGATATCACTCCATGTTCCAATTATGTCTATCTCATTATATATAAATCATAACTAGATGTATTGGAGGGGGATATAAGTCCCACCAATCACATAATGAAAACCAAATTTTTTTTGTTCCATAAGATCATAAAAAATCATTATATCATAAACAATGAATTAAAATGGGAAATATAAAATTTTCATCATTTCATAATCAGTGAAAAAGAGATAGGTTTCATAACCATTTCTTCATAGAATAACCCATGAAAAGTAGCAAGTTTCATAATAATTTCCTCAAGTTATAAACAATGGTAGAGAAATAGGTTCCAAAATCACCATTCCATCAAAACATAAAACATTCAGTGAACGAATATGAATGGTTTCCTTGGATCACATCCCCATTATGGCATAAGTAAAACAAACAGATTCCATATTTGATGGAAAATAATTTTGAAAGATCATTTTTTTAGGAAAATAACTTTTCACATTTTGAAAACATTTTTTAAAATCGAAAAATTTTGAAAAACATTTTATTTGAAAAAAATAGAAAAATTATAAAGGAATATTTTAAAATCTTTTAAAATACATTCTAATCATAAAACATTATCAAAATATTTTTCTTTGGAAATAACATTTGAAACATATAAAATAATATTTGAAAATCATTCAAAACACTTTTTAAAAATTACAAAAATATTTAAAGAAAACATTTTACTTGAAAATGATCTTAAAAATCATTTAAAATGTTTTTTATTTGATTTTGGAAAACATGGTTTTGGGAGAAAATAGATTTCTGATTGAAGAGATAAATAATGTCAGATTTTCTTTAAAAGACATAATAATTTTAAGTAAAAAAGTGTCTTAGATTAGTAATATTACTAGAAAATACCATGAATAACAAAAGGATAATAAATTCATGATTTTTATTCAGAGTTATATCATGATATTTCAACATTGGAGACTTAAACAATCCTAATAAATGATGAGATCGAAACATAAAATTTATACAATTTTTGTAACATTGAATCAAAATCACCATAATGAAATAAAATAAAATTAAGCTTAAAATAAAATTAGTTAGAATAAAATAAATGGGTGGTATTTCCACCTTGTGAAAGAATATAGCTTACTGACATAACATACATCTCAATGAGGGAAAATTAAGACAAAAAAATACCTTAACAATTTTGTAAATTTTGAACCATAAATGTTGTGAAATATGGATCATAAAATTGACATGTAAATTAAAATAATTTTTAGTAAAATCATCATAAAATACATAAATGGGAATTATATACACCACATAAAATAAATTGGAGTTGAATATGACATGTGTCTTATAGAAGTAAAAAGTGAGATGAAAAATCCTTACCTTAATTATTGACTTTCCTCTTACTCATTCAAACCTCACGTATAATAATTATATGTATATTTTAAATATATTGTATAATAATATTAATATATAAAATATATAATCTTTTTATGACCTTTTATGACCCTTTTAGTAATGATTCCATGATACAGTTACATTTCGTGTAAAAACTGATTTGTTTTTCTATAAATATTTTGATTTCTTATATTTTTTGTTCCCTTAATTTAATTATGTTTTAATAATATCCATAATTATAACCAAGATATAAATATCATACTTATTCATTATATTTGTTTTCATAATAATCTACAAAATATATAAATAGGAAATGAAATATATCATTCATGAGGAAGGTGGGTCGTACGTACACCTGAATGTAATTTCGATTTTCTTGTAGAATTGATATAAAAAAGTATATGATATAATCTTACTCCAAAATAATTTTATTTAATATATTTCACATATTATTATTAATCCTATCCTTAATTCATTCCATTTAAATATTGATCAAATCACATCGCTTAATGAGGTAGTTTCCTACCATACACATGAATGACATTATCATATTCCCACAAAATTGAAATCATGAACGTATGTGTGATATTTTTATTAAATGTATGAATCTAGGTCTCAATACAAAACTACCCCAAGACCACCACTATAAACAAAGGGTGTTGATAAGAAATTAAGTCATTACTAACTCGGGGAGGCCTTTTCTTATGTACTTGTACACACACATCTATATTGACGAAAAAGTATAGAGGGAAAGAATAAAAGATGCAACAATGCTATAAATACAATAAAGAAAGCATGAACCTATAGAAAATAAAAACATATGGTAGTGTAAAATTAAAGGGTAAAAATACAAGTCCAACTAGAAATGTGTCCCATCCTGACAGAAAACTGGAAAAGTAAATATTTGAAAGAGAGCCCAGCTCATGAATCCCAAGATACGACTGTCGTATATGGTCCAAGAACCCAGTACCCCTATGCTCCTCTATAGTCATGGTCAACCTATCCATTGTCTGAAAAAGTCATGATACATGTGAGAAAATCCCATGCAGGGGTGAGTATAAACATACCCAGTAGAATGCCCCAAAATCTAAAGGGGTAGTAAGAGATACAATAAAAGTGGAAGATAACAGATAACACAAGGTACATGGAAATAGTATATCTGAACACAAAAAGAGAGTAAAGGTAACATTTCCCAAACACAAGAGTATCAACATGGTGAGTAGATGAATGACTCATCGAGTCTTCTTTTCCTATTGTAGGAGAGTAGACTCATTCAACATTGAGAAGCTAAACACATAAAGTACATGAAATACTCCATGTTTCTTCACTTCTATTGGAAGAATAGTGTCCATATACAAGGTATGTATATAAAATAAGTATGAAAATATATTCTCAATCAAATAATCCCATAAAAGAGAGTATAGGAACTCCATATTACAACTCAGCCCAAGAAAAAGAGTATCCAACAGTTCCAAAAGTACATCAATGATGCACATCATCCCACATGTCTAACCTAAACAAAAAAAATCAAATCAAATCAATAACCACTTGTTGATACTAACCATTTTGGGTGGAACTAATTTTCAAGCATATTTTTATGTGGCATCACAAGAATGTGTCTCAGTGGGGAAAGATCCCTTCATCCTTGTGAGTCCAAAGCTACGTCAAACCACATATCATCACTATATCATATAGTCAAGGGGGATAAAACTCCAGGTAAAGATCCCATTTCATGGTATGTCAAGTGGATCCTTCTCAGCTAGTCACAAAGTAACTCTACTGCCTATCCCCATTGGAGGGTAACACTTAGGAAAATAATTAGGGAACTCCACTACCCCATCCTACTGGAGGGTAAAGCCTATAATGGTAATCGGTTAACTCCACTTCCCAACCTTTTTTGAGAGTAATTCTTGAAATAATCCCATTGGGGAACTCCACTATCCAGCCACGTTGAAGGGTAATTCCTAGAACGATCGGGTGA
Organism: Viscum album; assembly: GCA_963277665.1. Classification (NCBI taxonomy): domain Eukaryota; kingdom Viridiplantae; phylum Streptophyta; class Magnoliopsida; order Santalales; family Viscaceae; genus Viscum; species Viscum album. The sequence goes on along the minus strand of OY728158.1, from coordinate 501,807,347 downwards.
TCCTACATGTACTTCGCTATCATCAGGTGTCTCCTTAGTGCATGCCAAGCCTGTAACATTTTACGTCATATCTCAAAGTCTACCACCAATGAATCCATCATGTTTTATACAGAAAAAACTCAAGATAGGATACCCTTGTGCCAAAATCCACGTTCAAAATAATTAGATATGGAAGGTTAAAGATTCATTAAAGATTACATGGCATGTAAAGCACCCACATAGCATGTGGTCGCGATCTTCTATCGAGCCGTGTTCTCACCAGCACATAGATTCCTAGACTTGTGGTACTATATTGCATGTAAGGGTATTACACAAAATTACCCAACCAAAATACTAAAAAACAAACAAGGCTCATCCTCAGTCCGATTGAAAAAAAATGCAATTCCACAAACATGCCTCTCTAATGCACCTATATATCCCAATGGGTCACACCATTCCAACCTCATGGAAAAACTCTCATTATAGGCTATTAACATACCTCAAGTAGAAACCCAGTGAAAATATAACATTTCACTATATCATACTTGAATGGTGCTTCATGGGCCCAAGCCATGAGTCTGAATTAAATACCCAAATTTATTCTTGAAATATCTACATTAATTATAGTGTCGTAGTGTCATAGAAGGTTTGTCATTCAGACACCATATGGGAGAGATATTTCAGATAAAATATTCCATAATATTAATAATTTTATTATTATTGGTTTTTTCATTGACCTAAGGTAAGAGTCTAAAAAAGGTGTCCAACACTAGTCTTGAAATGACCACCTCAATGTCATTGTCACTATTCCAATGACCGGTCCCAAATTCAATGTAACATGAAGAAGTTATGAATGAATTTAGGTTTGACATCTAAAATAAATAATAATAATATTTTATATTATTATTATTAAAATAAATATAAGATAAAATAAATAAGGGGTCAAGTTGGACCGACCCCCTAATTCACGCCCAACCTACCTTGTGGGGTCTCCACTTATTTGTATTATTTATTTTATTTTTTCTTCTATCTCTTTTTATTTCTTCTGTCTCACACTTATCCCACATCCTTATCCTGATTTCATGACCCCCTCTATAACCATAAACTATAGTGCACCTATCACACCACACCAACCACCCATGTTTGCACACAACTCCTCCATACACAATATCCCATAAATTATACACATGTCATCTCAAAGTAACTCACATGGATTGCCTTCCCTAAAATTGATTGAGGAAGCCAGCCACGTTGGACCACCACCATTACTGCCTCGTTGCAAGACACCACCGGTGTTTCCTCATCCTCAAACCACCACTGTCCATCACCCCTAAAGCCACCATCAATCCCCCTTGCATGATCCATCCCCAACTCACAGTACACACCAACTATATCCTCTTTCTATGCTCGTAAATCTCATATCTATGGTGATTGAACCTCTCTATTGACTATGACTAACTTCTATTCATTTGAACCATTTGGAAATCGATCCTTGTCATACTTTAATCGCATGTTTCCTTGATCATGTTGTTAATATCAAATTTGAACCTATGGTGACCATTCATTAAGACAATGGTCAATCACACAACCAAAAGAATCTTCCAATGATGATCACATATATCATGGAGAATAAAAAAAGGAATGAAAAAAAGTCATGATTTATTGTCATGTTTATTTGTCCATTTATGATGGGATTCATGAATGATAAGAGTTATCAATTAAATTATTAAATTTTGAATAAACATATATTCCAACTAAACAAAACAAAACAAAAGTTAGATAAACCAATTGAATATCGATCCATGAAATATTTTTGGAAATTTTTAATTCACATTTGTCTTCAATTTTGAATTAGGATAAAACCAAAAATAAAATTCCTACCAAAGGAATGGATATTTTGGTGATGAATAATTCCCTCACTAATAAAGGAGGATATCAGTTGCGTTCACAATGCTTTGATTCCTCTTGATCCAGTTGTTCATTTCCATCTAATCCCGATATGCCAATAGAGGAGGGAGGAATAGATTTGGATTTATACTAGGGTTCATGTGGCTAAACCTAGAGAAATATTTATATAGATACTCTTGTAAATTATTTTTTCTTCGTAAAACAAATTAATTAGTTAATTTAAAAATTAATTAACACATTAAATGAACTTCCAATGAGCGAGGGAACCTAACATCCCACACTGACCCATTTTATGTCATTATTGGATTAAAAAATATGTTACTGACTCAACCGTGGTATCAAATTTATGATATGATAATCCTTTTATGAGGTATTCAACTTTATCAGGAAAATGTGCCAACGTAATAAATATATATTTGATATTTTTTATAAAATTAATTCTGAGATCACCGAGCCTTCGAATCGTGTACCATATTAGCACTTGGCTCAAAAAATATTCCTATAAATATTATAAATTCTTACAAAGAAAATTTATAGTATATGATGTATTCCCTTATTCAAATAATTTCATCCCATAAATGCACAACTATGTAGAATGGTGGGGATACTGGGCCAGCATCTAGATTTTCCATAAATCTTTCCTACATCGGGATGTATATCTAAAGGAAAAGTTTGAAACTCCATCATCTCTTTCTCTCATAAATTGACAAAAATAACCATTCATCCTTGAAAAATGATGAAATGATTCCTTTTTTTTAAAAAAAGACATCAGGTGAAACTCCTAAGGATATCTAGTAATGCAAAAACCTTGTAGTCAATGTCCTCTAGAAGGTAGTGCCTACACATATTAAATAAGAAAAATACTACTGCCAGCTCTAGGTATTGTGTGTCATAGTTATGTTAATGGGGTATCAACTTCCTGGACCCTTATGTGATAACTTCCTAACACTGTATCAAATTTGAAACTGACCACACAAAGGTACCAACGAACAAGGATGGTGTGTAGACTCATCCAACCATGAGAAGCTAGACATGGACACACATGGCATACCCCATGCTTCTTTTCATATCTTGGAATGAGATTAACCCCAAACTAAAAACTATTCGACACCCACTAGTGTAATCACAAGAAAAAGGTTTTGAGTAGAAAAACTCCACTGACACTACCAATACCTTCTTCAATACTCTATCACACAACCTCTCCCTAAATGCATAAGTCATATGGTCTAATCAACCACACCTAGATCTTATATTCTTTGGAAAGCACAGACTCTCCCTCAATTTTTTTTATCACATCTCAAAAATGAATCTTGGTGGGGGAAGAACACCTTTTCCTCATGAATTCAAAGATACATTGAACAAAACTAATATAGGGTTACACAGACGCCCCACATCACACCGATTAAACCTTAAGAAAGGAATAAAAAGAATAGAGGACCTCACAATAGTGTCTAGAAATTTCAAATTTAGAATGTATAAAATACATATATAATACCAATAATACTCTCATATATCAAGTGGTCATAAAAATCCAACGTCTATAGTTATCTGAAACCCCAACCACTAGCTCCCTATGAATGACATGGGCCACTCTGTGGTGGTGGTAGAAGGATATCATAGTGGTGTCCACAACCCATAGTTTCTCCTACTTCCCTACTTGCTTAACCTCCCTAGGGACCACCTTGCTCTCTCATGGGAGGTCCCTGATCAGAGCTTTACCTCTATTGTGACGGTCTATCAGCTATCTTTCTGTGTTTCATTACATTCCTGGTCGGTTAGTACCATGCCATGTTATCTCACCCATCAAGGTAAAAAAATGGCACTCTTTGGGGGTTCTTTTCTACTCTTTACTACCTCAAACCCACATGACTAAATTCATGAGATTTCTCATGAAATGGTCTCATAATCTGAGATCTTGTTGACTTGCACCTGCTAGATACTGAAAATAACATAGCTATGAGATGACCACTTATAGCTCCAACTGCCTAGCATCACTCTTACAAAAAAATATCTCTATCCCTACTTCTTTCTCTAGAACCCCAAAAAAGGTGGGGATGATAAAGGGAACAACCCTAGATTGAATCTCTTAGTGAAGTCCTTGATCAAACATTCATGCTCAGAAGTAGTCATCTCAGATCATGTCAATGCAGTAATGTGTAGGGTGTGTTAACCTCACTACATACTCATCCACTATCATCCTTCCCAAAATCGTCTCTAGAAGTTCCTAGATATAGACTGAGCATAAGAAGGAGGGGTAGTACTCTTCATAGAACATTCTCTATAAATCATCCCATAAGAGTGTTAACACATCGTGCATATGTGTAACCAAGCTCTACCAATGGCCAACTGTTACATGGAAAAGGATGGTTTCTAGTTCCACCACATGATTCATCAGTGTTTGGAGAAGCTTGAATATGCGGACCACTGACTCTATCCAATCCTACACCACCTAAGGATCGGGCTCTCCATGGTACCTCTATGATCTTTGATGTTGTTACTCATGAAATGCGCTCAACCCACACACATCCTCAGCCTACTCTGCTAGGGTGATCTATTTCTTGAAAGGTTGTGGTACTTCTACCTACCCACCTTGTGGAAGGGGTCAATGGATGAAACCTAAATTGAGGCCTCATCACTCATAAGATTGGCATCACGAATAGAAGATAGTATCCTGGCTAGTTAGCATCATGAAGGCATCCTGGAAGTTATTAAGTAGTACCACAATTAGATGATAAAATATATATATATATATATCAACAAAAATTAGGTAAATAAATCAAGAAGGATATTCAAAGAGTAAATTTTATATGTTGAATATACCATTAATCCTTAAAAAATGTCTCGGCATACTGAGTCAACATGGAAGTAGTCTTGGTCTTGGTGAGTGGATTTTTCGGTCACCGCACCATCACTGGACTCTCTAGACTGAGTTCTGCTCTCGATACACCTTAACACCATTAACCTAAACCCAACCAAATCCTCTTAATGGTATATTCCCAAAACATTTCCTAAGGAATGAAATTTATCTCATACCAGTCTTTTGTGACCCGACCTAGGATGGGGGTCGAGCTACAACTACCCCAAGCCTGCCTCCATAGGCTAGGAGGTGGCGACAAGCACAGAAGGCATAACTAACTTGGGGTGGCCTTTTCCAAAGTACATACACACACATATATCCATATCCATGAAAAAGTGTATAGGGAAAGCATAAAATATGGAACACTATAATAATTTAAACAAAGCATGCATGAACCTCTAGATAGTGAAAAAGTATAGTAGTGTAAAGCGAAATTAAAGGAGAAAATACATGCGAAACCGGAAATGTGTCCCAAACAAATATAAAACTACAAGAGTAAATAATTTAAAGAAAGATGAATCCTAGAATTCGAAGCTATTACCATCATATGTGGTCCAACCACCCAGTATACATAAGATTATCTGAATTCACAGTCAACCTATATGTTTTTTTAATAAGAAATGATAAATATGGGAAAATACCATGCTTGGGTTGGTATAAAATACCCACTAGGACACCCCAAAATCTAAAGGGGGGAAGTAAGAGATATAATATAATATGAAGATAGTAGATATCACAAGGTATAGTGGTAGATTATAGATCAACCCAAAATAGAGTGAAGGTAACCTCGTCCAAACACAAGGGGATCGACAAAGTGAGTAGATGAACTACTCATCATGTTTCTGCCGCATATAGTAGGGGAGTAGAATCATCCAACCATGAGAAGATAAACATATAAATCACATGGAATACCTCACTCATCCTTTACTATATTATAAGGAGAGTTTCCAAATCCATGGTGTGGATATATAAGAAGAATAGATATATATGCTCAGTCAAAGAATCCCAAATAAAAGAGTAAGGAGATCCTCATATCACTACTCATCCTATAAAGAAGAGTAGATAAAAATTACAAAAGTACATAAATAATTATCATCATACAATGTGTCTTCCTTGAATAAACAACTCTGAGAAACTCAATCACCACACCTTGATACTATCTGCTTTGGGTGGCACCGACTCACTTGCATGGTTTTAGGTCGCATCACAAGAACACGTCTTGGTGGGGAAAGAATCCAGCTTCTTTGTGAGTCCTAAACTACATCAAACAACCTATAATAATTATGATTCATAGTAATGGGGTCTAAAACTCTAGGTAAGAATCACATTCCATGGTTTGATAGGAGGGTCATAATCTTTTAGTCACCGAGAAACTTCACTTCCCAACCCCAATAGAGGGTGATGCTCAAGAAAAATATTTGGGGAACTCTACTTCCTAGACCTACTAGAGGGTAACACCCTAAGAGGTCCTCCAGAAAATCCAACACCTATCCATGATAGAGGGTAACACATAGAATAATTTTATGAGGGAACTCCACTACCCAGCCCTTTTGAAGGGTAATTCTTGGAAATCTTGAGTGATCTTGCACCATCATTGTTGTCATCGGCTGTCGCAATAGTGTCTTCCAAAAAAGGTATTCTAGATATTCGATTCTGTAAAAATAATAATTTTATTATTATTGGTTGTATCATTTAACCTAGGAATAATTCCAAAAAAGGTATCCAACATTGGTCTTGAAATGACCATCTCAAATTCATGGTCTCTATGGCACTGATTGATCCCCAATCTGACGTCGCATGAATATGTTAAAAATGAATTTATGTTTGACATCCAAAATAAATAAAAACCATATTTTTTATTATTATTGTTGAAATAAATATAATAAAAAAGAATGAAGGGGTCACATTAGAGCACCCCCCATTCACGCCTAGCCTACCTCGTATGGCCTCCTCTAATTTTTTTTCCTTATTTACTTTATTTTTTGGTATCTTTTTATTTCTTCTTTCTCACACTTATACCAATATCATTCCCCATATTTCACGACCCCCTAGAACCCTAAACAATAACATCTATCATGAAACACCATGTACCCCCATACATATATAACTACCCCCCGAATGGTATCCCATAAATCTCATTCATGACATCTGTAAGTCATGCACCTAAACCACCTCCCCTACAATCAACCAATGGAGTCGACCATGTCGGACCACCATTGTCGTTGCCTCACTATCATCTACCAATAGTCGTGTTGCCTCATCATCGAACCCCCACTAGCCATCACTACTCGAACCACCATCACATCCTCATGCACAATCCATACCTAACTCAGGGTAAGATGCCTCAAGATCTTATTTCCATACCCGTAAATCCAATATCTATGGTGACCAAACTTCTCAACCGACCACGACTAAATTCTGAGCATTCAACTCATTCAGAAATAATTTTTTGTTATATTGTCATTACATGATTCCCTGATCATGTTGTTAATATCAAATCTAAAACCATGGAGACCATTCATTAATAAAATGGTTGATCACATAACCAAATGAATATAGCAACGATGATTACACATTGGGTGGAGAATAAAAATAATGTCTTGAAATAGAGACAAGTCTCAATCGATGGTTGTGTTCATTTGGCCATCAATAACAGGATTTAAGAATTTGATTTGTTATCAATTAAATGAATTAAATATTTAATAAACACCAATTCCAACCAAACAAAAAAAGGAAATTTTGTAATCCAATGGAAGACTGATCCATGAAATATTTTTGGAAAGGATTAATTTATGTTCGTCTCAAATTATAAATGGGGATAAAACCACAATGAAAAGTAATACCTCGATATTAGATTTTTGGTGATGAAGAATGTTCTATAAAATGAAAGAGGGTATATATTTCATTCATTTATATTTAAATAATATTAAACCAATTATTTGTTGTCGTCTGATCACGATCTGCCAATAGAGGTGGGTGGAATAACTTTGGATTTCTCCTAGGATTTATGTAGCTAAGCCTTGAGAAATATGTCTGGTGATACACTTATAGAGTATGTGTTCTTATTGAAACGAATTAATTAACTAATTTAATAGTTAATTAACTCATTAAACCCACAAAAAATGGAAGAGGGGCCAAAACATCACACACTGATCTATTTTATGTCACGCTATGGTCAACTTTGCATTCCAGGATCAACTGTGGTCTCAAGTTTCTTATTTGAGAATAATTTTATGATATATTTTACTTTTTTATAAAAATAAATTTGTGTAATAAAAATATGTTCAAAATTCTTTGTAAAATTAATTTTGGGCTCCTCAGACCTCGAAATCACTTATCGCCTCAGCACCTGGTTCCAAAAATATGCTTACAAATATTAAAAATTATTACATGGGAAAACCAAAGTATATATAGATATAAAACATATAAAAACATATTAACATCATAAAAATAATTAAATTATTAATTATATAAATAATAAATATATAATTATTTCCAGGCTTTATAAGTGGTAATAGAAAAACAAAAGACATTGGTTCGTCAGGCGGTAGTTTTTCGTACACATGAGGGATGATTTCATAAACCGTTTAATGGATGTGGATATGTTTATAATTAATTACATTATCATAAAAACATATTATAATATGATTATACTGAGGTTATTATATTATAATGATAAAAAATTATTTCAAGGGGTTTGAAGAAGAAATAAAACCAAAAAGTCCATTGATAAACGTTACCACATCTTCAGGTATCCTCCTTAGGTTTGTACTAAAATAATTACTATGATGTCTTTATAAAAAATATATTAATTCTAGGATAAGGGGAGATATTTTTGGATGTTATTGTAGTCATTATTTTCCCTAAATAGATTCTGATGTGTTAATAATAGAAGAGTGAGGGTGTCCTTTTATAAGTGGGGGATAAGACACAATTTGTATTTTTGAAAATAAATAAGTACTACTATGCTTTTCATATGAAAAATGGATCCCAATTAGGATATTATATATCCCTATTGGTTTCATGGTCTAAATAGTTCCATATAATATTTTTTATAAAAGATTATATGTGGTTATTATCCTTATCTCTTTAGTTTAACCTCCTATAAAAACCATTTTTACCTTAACTTTGGTAGTTAATTTTTACTACATTTACTATTCAATTTGGTCAAAAATTAAGTTTAGATTATTATAAATTATAAATTATAATGATTCAAAATATGTAATTAATTTTTAAAAATTCAATTTATAGAAGTGGATGAAATTAATATAACATTAATCCTATAGACGCGATGAGAATGCAGGTTTATAAAGAGAAAATCTTTAGAAGTTTGAACTGTTTTTATTTATAAATTAAATATGAAAATTGATCCAATTACATAAATTTGATTAAATGATAAAAAATTTAAATAAATAAACTTTAAAACTAATTTAAAATTTAATTTTACTCTGTAAATAAATTAAATAAAAATGTATTTTTAATTAAAATTCAATATTTTTCACTACTCATCAAAAAATTAAACCTTTTAGAGAAATTAAAAAATTACCCTAATATAATTTTGACATTATAAATTAAAAAATGAAGTTTTTTTTATCAAATTAAATTTCTAAAACTGATAAAAATTAATTTTATTATTTTCCACAATAAGTCATATAATCATTTCATTGATAAAATACTATTTTTGAAACATATGATGACCTTACCAAAAAATATATAGTTTATTATCAACTTTTTTTCTTATATTAAGCCATTATAACTATTATTTAAAAAGTATTTATTATTATTCATACTACTAATTTTAATGGATAGGAAATAATAGTCATGTTTAAATAACTAAATTTATAATATATCATGGTTTTGTTAAATGTCAGTGTTGCGTGTAATGCATGCTAAATCGGTAGTGTGTGGAAAGAAATATTAAAATGGTCTTGTGTAAAATTAATGATTAAAATTTTGTTTTTTGTAATGAAATACATCAAATAAATTTAATTTATTTCAAAAAACCAATTCCTAAAAACTTTAGGTGTTACATTCCACCCCCCTTAAAATGAATTTTTCCCTCAAAATTTATCATTATAATACAACTAAATTGGGATAATTATACCTCCTAATATCCTCAATTTACCTTGTAGATTATGATAACTTGTGATTTTTTCACAAAACATTGACTAGGTTGGTGGACTTTTTCATATAAATTTCACTATATAATCCAAAATATCAACCAATCATTCTTTAAAAGTATGATCTTCTTCCAACCGTATGACCTCTGAATTTAGTATAAGTGAAGTGTCACGTATATACTTCACATGAGAGATATGTGAATTTTTTTGTGAACTTGAGAGTGGTTCAATAAAAGTTCAATGCGATAGAATTCCATCCTAATGCAATGATGAATTTCAATGGGAATTATATACCAAGGGTTTAGTTTCCCTTTCTTCCGGAATCTTATCACTTTCTTTTAGGGATAAATTATTATAAAAATAGTTTCAACAACATAAAATTCTTCATCAAGATAGATATTTCCATTATGACATCACTTCCTACTATGGGTTTCATTAATATAATAATGAAAAGCTCTAACCTTTTCTACCATTACTTTAGTTATCTTAGGTCCCAATATCTTTCTTTCTCCAACTACATTCTAGCATGTTGGAGCTCTAAATTTATTTCCAAACAGGGTTTTATAAGAATCCATCTAAATTCTTGAGTGAAATATATTATTATGAGAAAAATAAACTAGAGGAAGGTGTTGATCCCAACCACCTTTGAAATCTAAAGAACCATATCTCAACATATCCTATAGGGTTTTAATTTTGATTTCTGAATAACCATATATTTTAGGATGATACACAATTCGGAAATGCAATTCCTTATCAGGAGCTTATTGATGACTTCACAAGAACATTGAGATAAACCTCATGTCTCGATCAGATATAATGGAATGTGGTACTCCATGAATCCTTACCACATCCATAATGTATATAATAGAATGATAAACTAAATAAGAGTTTTCTCTGATAGCGATGAAGTGTGCTGACTTAGATATCCAATCAACTAAAACCCATATAGAATTATTCCCTTTAGACATTATGGTGAGTTGATTAAAAAAATCTATAGTGTTGTTATCCAATTTAAATTATGGTATGGGTAATGGATGCAACATACCCTTATAATTTAGTAATTTGTCCTCGACTTGTTGGAATACCATGAACCTAGATATAAAATCAACAATATCTCTCTTCACTCTATCCCATCAAGAATATTATTTTAAATATCTTTCAATCATTGTACTTCAATGATGAATAGATAAGGAAAATTATGATCTTCCCCTAACAAATCCTTCTTCAAATCTAGTATGTGAGGAACACAAAGAAGATTCTCAAACCTTATCATCTTATCATGATCAAATTTAAACTCATGAACATTTATAACCTTCTTTTTAATCTCTATATCTTATTTTTGTGCCGTTTTAATCATCACATTAATAGATGGTTGAACATTCATTTAAGTAAGATATTATTTTTCTCTGCCATCTGATTTTATATATATATATCCTTTTAGAATCCATAAATATTGGATCTTTTGTAATCATCATCATAGATAGTCTAGCGTTATCCTTTCTACTCAAAGAATTATCCACCTAGTTCTCATTCCTAAGGTGTAAATGTGTTAAACAGTCACAATCCTTAATCAGCTCCACCCATCTTCTCTATCACATGTTTAACTCCTTCTATGTGAATATATACATAAATATTTTATGATCGATATATATATAAACTTTTATCCATGGATATAATTCCCCCATATAATTAATTCAAAAATTACCATAGATAACTCCAAGTCATTAGTTTGGAAATTTTACTCAGGAATCTTTAATTATCATGAGGTATAAGCTATAACCAAGTCATTATTCATAAAAAACAACCCAATACCTTTTTTAATTCATCAATTTAGATTCCAAACCCTTCTCTACTATAGGCTAATGTAATAATGGGTGTGAGGAAAAATCTTTTATTTATTTTCTTTAAATTTTACTCACATTCAATTATTGAGGAACAAGGCTCACTTCTTAGTTAACTTAGCCATATGATCAAATAGTTGTGAGAAATTATCCAACAAAATTGATAATATATAGCTAAACCATGAAAATTATGGATCTAGATCAACATGGTTGGAAAACATTCAATAGACTTTATCTTTTATGGATGTACTAACATATACTCTCTTGTGATTTTATGAACCATAAATGAAACCATTTATAGATAAAATTCATCATTTATAAATTTTTTATATAGTTTATCCTTAGGTTCGTTAGTAAAATTATTTAGAGTCTTTCATGAACTTTTTTACTATTTTAATATATAACAATATCATCTATAAATACAACAAAAAAGTAATAAAGGTAATATCTAAAGACACTATTCATTAAATCCATGAATATATCCGGGGAATTTGTAAGACTGAAAGGAATCACTTCATATTCTTAGTGTCAATACATTGTATTGAATGTTGTCTTGGGTATATCCACTTTATTGAAACTCAATTGATGATATCTCAAACAAATATTAATCTTTGAAAATTATTGATATTTGTGTGGTTGATCAAACAAGCCATCAATAGAGGGAAGAGGATATTTGTTCTCAATTGTGATCTTATTAATCTCCCAATAATAAATGGAGAGACGAATTGATCTATATTTCATTTTAACAAAAAGTATATGTTCACTAAAAGGATACACACTTAGAAAAATTAATCCCTTGTCATGTCTTTCATAGTGTTACTTCTTGAATTCATGTAACTCAGTCGGGGAAATTCTATAGGGTGTCTTTGAAATTTTTGTTACGCCGGGTATGAGTTCTATTTGGAACTCAACATCATATTTTAGTTGAAGGATATTAAACCCTTCCATAAAAACATCATGATGTTTTTGAAAAATAGTCATGTCCTAGATTCCAATTTTCTCCCCAACCATCCAAGATAAACAACCCTTCTAAATGAGAATTAAGACCCATAAATGGATGTGATCTCCATTGGAAGTTCATACTTATCATCACATTTATATATGGTCATATGATCATTTGGAATACAAAATTTGTCTTCCCTTACACAAAACATTATGTGTTATTATGTAGATAAATTCAATCCATGCCTAAGATGACTTCAAATTCAACTATTGGGTGAATGAAAATATTTTTGAGAAGCAAATTCCCTATAACATCAACAGGAAATGAATCAGATACTTGAGATGCATTCATCGTTTCATTAATTATTTTCAATACTAATTCCACAAACAATAATTTTGGTGGAATCTTGATATCCTTATAAAAATCTTTTGATATAAAATAATAGATACATCAATGGTAATATAAGACACAGGTTGTTCTAGAGTGGATGGTAAAAGTACCATTCACAACATATTTATCAGACCCCTCATCAAAAATAGTGATCACATGAGATTTATCTTTGTCTCTCATCTTCAGAGTTTGCTGAAATCAATCATTATCATTAATCCTTGGTTTTCAATGATAGTTATCATAATTTAAATTCCCCTAATACTAGAATCAGTGGAATATGGGAAGTGAATTCTATGCATCTTTCTCTATATTGTCATTGTTAGCTATAGTTTTTCAATCAAATTGGAAATCAATTTCTCGATGGACTTTCCTTCCTCACATAAAACATTTCCTAATCCCCTTAAAACGTTTCCCACCATGATTCTCCACACACTTTAAGAGTAAATAAAATCTCATCTTCTTCTCTCCATGGTTTTTAGAATTTCCATTGAACTCCATCTTCATCTTTTTTCAAAACAATGATATTGATATAAAACTCCAACATCCATTTCCACCTTAATATCACACCAAACAATAACCCCATAGATGCTAAAGTATATAATGGATAAAACCCTTTAAAAACTTGGTTTTAATCCATTGATGAACCAATCAACCTTAAATTCGGTATGGATGATAATTCCAAATGTGTACTTTAAATGACTTGTAAAATTTTCCTCATAGGTACCAATGAATTCATCATCCTTTTTCATTAATTCAAGGACATCCTTATGCATATTTATATGAATAATTTGATGAAACTAATTATTGGAAAAATATGTTCTTTAATTCCTCCCAATACATGTATTCAGTTTCACCCTCTTGCCTCATATTTTGGATAAGATCCCACCATTGATCTACTTCAATATCCAAATATTAGATGGACAAAATGAATTTTTCATGTTCCAAAAAATGGAAAAAAATCATTTTAGGGGTAATATTAAAATATTCATCATTTATTAGATTAGAATACCCCCTAAAAAGGATTTAATTTCCTCATAAAGGAATCAGTAGAATGTGTAAGAAACTATAGTCATAGTGGGGAATCACATAATATTGAAAAATCACTTATAAGTTTTCTAAACCACGTCAGCTTATTTTATATCTATAACAGCTTATATTTATCTAAGTTCATTCATAGTCATATTATATTTAAATACATAATTATGGTTTATAAAGTGTTTTTAAATTTCAAAATCACATCCTCCGGGAGTATCAAATTATTTGTGCAGCAAGGCTTCATTCGGTGCACCAGTATCTAATCATGTCTAGCTTAATACAATGTTTTGGTTGTTGTTTTCCCTAGGTAAACTTTTCCAAAGCCACATAAACTTTTATTATCTAGATAGGGATGTGTTTCTAGGAAGTCACATTCTCTATACTTTACCAAAATTATAGGATATTTTCCTATACATTGACTTTTCCTTAGAATTGTCCTTATACATTTTTTTAGGGATCTAACTAAGGTCTTCTTATCTTAGTTTCTAAAGTTTAACTAAAACTTTTCTTTGATACAAAATATAACTACATAGTATTTTCATAAATATATATTACAATATTTTTATTAATATTTATTTCATTACATAAATACATTCCAAAGAACTATAAAGATTAGTGAAATTAGAAACATGGAAACATAAACACTGATCCATAAGTGAGCTAGATAATCTCCCAATATGTTCTTCATAACTACAAGACTTATTATATATATCTTACGTAATACATATCTTCATAACCTAGTGAAAGGAAACATAATAAAGTGTGATCTCATATTCCTAGTAAGGATAAACAATAGAGATACATTAGCATGACTTCAACAAAAGGGAATAATAAAATGAGAATAACATTTAAAAACTATTCTTTTAATATCAAAGGTCATAATCTTGGTTCATGGGATAATTATTTGTTGTTAATAAGAAATTATTCATATGGGAATCAATGAAAATGTGCCATGAGAGTATAAGACATAGAATTTGTGGCATATAGAAAAGCATAGATAATATTTTCCATATTATTCAAGGTTTATTTCTAAGACCATCATATTAGAAAAGGTCCCTTACTGAACTGGATTCACTCCCTATTCTCAACCTATATTATTGAACTAGGTTCAACTCCTATTTCAACCTTATATTACTAAACCTGTTTCACTTACCATGTCATCCTTGTCCTATATAACAATGTAAACTTCCCATTCTAGTCCAAACTACCTCATGAGATATAAATCCTTACCGAATGCATTGGAGGAAGATAATGGTCTCAATATTCACATAATGAAAACCATATTTATTTGTTCCACGTGATCATAAAAATTCATTGTAACATAACCCATGAAATGAAATTCATATCATAAACATTTTATCATATCATAACCAATAGAAAATATAAATGTTTCCTAATCATTTACCCATATAATGTCCCATGAAAATATGTGTATTTCAAAACAAATTTCTCTTGGTATAACCTGTGGAAGAAAAATAGGTTTTATAAACATAATTACATTGAAACATAAACCATTCAGTGAAATAATATGAATGATATCAATAGATCATATCCCTAGTAAGGCATAAGTAACACCAATGGATGTTGTCTTAGTTGGAAAATAATTTTGAAACATCATTTAAAACATTTCAAGAGGAAAATATCCTTTCCACATTAAAAAATTAACAATTAATAATATTGGAAATATTTTTCTTAAAATAAAACTTGAAATTTTATAAGGGAATCTTTAAAAATAGTTTAAAATTTATTTTAATCATAAAATATTTTTGATTTTTTTTCAAATAACCTTTTATGCTTATAAATAAATATTTTGGAATCATTTAAAATATTTTTTTAAATCATTGAAAAATAAAAAAACCATTTTTACTTAAAAATTATGTTAAAATATCATTTAAAAATATTTTTAAAACATTTTTAGAAATCATGATTTTGAATAAAACAGACTTCTGAATGAAGAGCAAAATAAAGATAGATTTTCTTAAAACCATTTTATAAATCATTTTATGTACCAAAGTGTGAAAAATGGTACTATTACTTGAAAATATCATTAATATGTAGAGGGGAAGAAAATTAATTAGAATTTTGGAGATGTGGATTGTGATATTTTAACATTGGAGACTTAATCATAAACAATCCTTATAAATGATGATATTGGAACATTCAATTTATACCACTTTGATAACATTTAATAATAAGACCCATAAAGGAATAACATAAAATTAAACTTAAAATATCATCAGGAGGACTTGATTAATGATATTACATATTAAATTGGATATACACATAGCTCATTATATTATATTCATGACATAATATATGTCTCAAAGAAGGCAAATTCAGACAAAATATACCTTACTGATTTGGTAACTTTTGAATTGTAAAACTCTGGAAAGAGATATCATATAAATGATATTTAAATGCCTTTAATTTTTGTTATAAACATCATAAAATACATACATGGTTATTATATACACAACATAAAAGAAATATGTGGTTAATATTACTTGTGTCTCACAGAAGTAAAAAGGGGAGATGTAAATCACTTACCGTAAGTCATGAATTATGCTATAATCATTCAAACATAATGTATAATAAATATAAGTAAATTATATATATATTACATTATAATTTTAATTTATACCATATATGATAATCTTATAACCTTTTATTACCCATTTCTTAATGATTCCATGTTAAAGTTATCTTTCGGGTAATAACCGTTTTGTTTTTCATAAATGTTTTGATAGGTTATATTTTTTATTATCTCATGTTAATTGTGATTTAATCATAGAAATAATTATAACCATGATATATACATATATTATACATATTAAGTACATATGTATTTATAATAATATATAAAATATATAAATAGAAAATGAAATACATAATTCATGGTGACGGTTGGTTGTACGTACACATGAATACTGTTTCTATTTTCTTGTTGGACGGAAAGAATGATATGTATATTATATATTATCATTACAGAGTAATTTTATGATATAGAAGTGACATATTTTTTTAAATCCCATCATATATATATTCCATATAAATCATGAATGAATTACGTCGTTTTGTGAGGAAGTAGTTCAACGTACACACGAATGATGTTATCATATTCTCATAAAATGGAAAGCATGAATGTATATGTGATATATAAAATAAAACGTAGTCATAAAATCAAAAAAACATATCAATAATATAAAAAATATTATCAGTATGACTAGTATTAATATGTGGTAATTGAAAAATGAACGACATCGGTTCACGAGGGAGTATTCTACTTTACACACCAACAATGATTTTATAACCCATTTGATGGAAGTGGGGAGGATTTCACATCACTAAAATATCATAAAATCATATCAGTATATGAAATATATTGGTTTAATTATATAATACTGATATAAAAAATATTTTAATGGTTTTGAGGAAGAAATAAAACAAAAATGTTCATTGATAAATGTTGCCTCTTCTTCGAGTACCCTCTTTAGGTTTGCACTAAAAGCCTTCCTACGATGGATTTATACCAAAAATACGGATTCTAGGATGAGGGTAGGTATTTTTTAAGCCATTTTTATATGTATATTCTGATCCAAATTGGTTTTATGTTGAATAACAGATGAGAGGGGTGGCCTTTTATAAGTGGGGGAGAGGACACACTTGGTATTTGGAAAAGAAATAAGTCCTCCATCATTTTTCACATTTAAAAACCGTCAAAATTAATACATTATATATTCTTATAGGTGTAAGGGTATAAATATTTCCATAAAATAGTTTTTATAGAAGTATATAGGTATTTTTTACACATATATTTTTAGTTTAACCCCCCATAAACTCATTTTTACCATCATCACAATAATTAATTTTTATCCCATTCACTATACATTTTTGTAAAAAATTTAGATAACATTATTAGAAATTATAAATTATTCTGATTCCAAATATGCTATACATTTTTTCAAATTCCATTCACATAAGTAGAAAAAAAATTAAAATTAATCTCATGGGTCTGACGAGAATGTGTGTTTTTAAAGAGAATGTTTCTAAATGTTTGAAATGTTTTTATATCCAAATTCAAAATAAAATTGATTTCAATGAAATAATTTGTATTAATTGATAAAAAATTGAACTAAATAAACTTTATAACCAATTTTCTATATAATTTAACTTTCTATATTAATTAAATAAAAAGGTCATTTTCAACTAAAATTCAGTATTTTTCATTATTCATTAGAAAAAGAACCTCGTCAGAAAAATCCCAAAAAATAACCCTAAGATAATTTTGATATTATGAATTAAAACATTATGTTTATTTTATAAAATTTAATTTCCAAAAGTTTCAAAATTAATTTTATTATTTTTCACATAAATTTTAAAAACTATTTCTATTAGAAAATAATATTTTTCAAAAATATAAATGATTTAAAAAAGTTAGGTATTTTATTATCAATATTTTTTATTTATATAAAAAATATATATATAATATTAAAAAAATTATTTATTAGTATTACTAATTTTAATGACTTTTATATAGATCAGGATTTAATAACTAAATTAACAATATATCATGATTTTGTTAAAACTCATTATTTTATGTAATAAAAGCTACGCCAATATTGTGTGTATCAAAACCTTAACATTTTTATTCATATAATAAAAGCATTATATTGTGTTTCATGGAACTCAAGGAATTAAATAAATTAAATATATTTGGAAAAAAATAATTCTTAAAGACTCAGGGTTTTTCAAATTTATATTTAAGGCACTTTCGGTCAATATATATATATCACACTTCCCCGCTTAAAGATAACACCGCTAGATTTTCCATATGAATAAAATAACTACCAAATCTGGATCATTAATGTCATATATTTTCTCATAATATTTTAGATTAATTGAGTTCTAAGATATCACTTTATCATTTTACATCATTACACGTCTTAATCCATACTATGATGCATCATTGTATACCAAAACCTGTACCCCCACTAGTGGGTAGTGTTAGTACTAGTGCAGTGATATGAAACTTTTTCAACTCTTTGAAGTAGTATTAACATTCATTGGTAAATAATAAATTCACACCCTTATTATTCATCTTGGTTAGTGGGATTGAAAATTAGGATAAGTTCGTCTCAAACCATCAGTAATACCCAGCTAAACCAAGTAAACTGTGAATCTCTATAACAAATGAAAGATTGGGAAACTATTTAATTAACATTGTAATATAAGGGTCCACATATATCCCTTGGTTGGTGAAAACATTCCCCATTAACGATACTTAGTCTTTCCATAAATAACATTTATTGTAATTTGCATATAGTTTCTCCCTTCTCAAAGTCTTTAGCGTAGTATTCAAATGATCCTCGTGTTCCTCC
This sequence comes from Viscum album, assembly GCA_963277665.1. Lineage (NCBI taxonomy): Eukaryota > Viridiplantae > Streptophyta > Magnoliopsida > Santalales > Viscaceae > Viscum > Viscum album. The sequence continues at coordinate 501,787,896 of OY728158.1, read as the reverse complement.
TTGCCCTTGGAGTATATCTTAATAACATATATAAAAAATACCACAATTTTTTCAATGTTATCTATAATTACTCTAATAAGTAAGTCCATAAAAATTTTTATACCATTAGTTAGTCCAAAAAGTTTCACTACGAACTCATCATGTCTATACCTTTTCTGAAATCCAGTCTTGGGAATATCTTCCTTCTTCATATTTAATTGGTGATATCCCGACTAAAGTTCTACGATAGAGAAATAATTGGAACAATTTATTTTTTCAAAAAAATAATCTATCTATTTACGGGGATAATTTCTATTTATCTTTATTTTGCTAAACTCATGATAATTAACACAGAGGTGAATTGATCCACCCTTCTTCTTGACGAAGAGGACCAACACACCTTGTAAAGCACTCAAACATATATTTTTTTCCATATTCTCTTGTAACTAGAACTTTAGTTATTATAAATTAATTATTTGTTTCATATAAGGGGTGTTTTATATGGTTAGAGATCTAGGTATAATTTCAGTTGAGAACTCAACCTCTCAGTCAGAAGGAAGACTGAGAAAATCTTCAGGGAACACATCAGTGTAATCCCTCAAAATAGTCATGTATTCAAGAATGATATACTCATTTGTATCAGTCATTTGAGCTATATATGATTTATCATAAGTCAATAGTATCTATGCTTGATTAGAATATTCCAAAGGATATTCATCATCATCCTTATATATTCATAGAATCAAAGGATACACTAGAATGTAAAGAGTGATATCCTTTTATGGAATGTTGATGTTGGATTTATATAAAGATAGTTAATCCATTCCCAATATAGCATAAATCTCTACTAAAGGAAGTTATATGAGACTTTTTGGGTGGTTCTATCCACAAATGTTGACTGGGGATGAGTTATATACTTTAAACATAATAATTTTCCCATTTTCAATTCTCATGATTAACTCATCCTTAATTTTTTAGGTGGTGTTTGAATAGTTATACTAAACTTGTATGATATGAAATAATGTGTAAAACAAAAATCAAAATGTAATTTTCTATTATTGATTGAATAATCAGTATACCTTTAACAACATCACTCTTAGGGTCCAACTCAGTAGTAGTGATAGTATATTCCCTTCCTTTTTTCTTTATAGGTTGTTGTCATTGATTGTATCTAACAGCCCTTTCCTTTGGGAGTTGTCATACATAATGCCTATGTTACTTCCTATTAAAACAGTATACCATTATATGAGTATTGGTATGAAACATCCTTTATTATTTCACATTAGTGGGCCTCTTCATATCCCTTCAGAAATGACTATCCTAATGACCCTCTTTTCCATATTTAAAGCCTCTTCAAGTTCCCTTTAAGTAGTTTCAAGGATTCTTCTTACCACAATTTTGACATGTGGGGTTTTGTGTTTTATTTCTTCTATGGGACTTATATATTGTCCTCTATTATTAAACTCTATTTTCCTCTTTCTATCTTTGATCCCATGAGACTACTAAGAGTCTCCAATCTCTATCTCAACCTTAATGGAACAATGTGAAATATTTTCATAGCTTTAAAAGTCTCGAATCACCAAGTATTTTCATAGACCCATCATTAATCCACAAAAGTATCTAACCACCTTAATTTCAATTTTCATGAAAAATCTATAGGCATATCATGTATGACTGGTAATGTTTTCCTCATATACCCAGATAGACGTAGGATTCTTTTTCCTCTGTCTGAGGAACCCTTTATCCATATTAAGATGGAGAGGTCAAGGAAAATATTTATTTCAATAAATTTTTTTGAATACATCTCATTCCATGTAATTAATTTACTCTATAGACTTCAGGTTTTTGATAGTGTACACCACTGATCAGCTTCCTCATCAAATAGATAGATCACCAGCATGACTTTCTATTCTTCTAAGAATTGGAGGATAGTGTACATCATCTTAATGGAGTTAATATATTGTTCCTCAATAAGGGGATCATATTATCCAATATATATATGATTCCATTTTCATATAAAAGATTCTACCACCATTTTATCTTTATTAGGAGAAGGAGGTATTTCCATATGATTCATGTCATTATTCATAACTTGATCCAGCTAAGCTAGTACTATCATGAGGTTTTGAGCTCCCATTCCCATTAGGTTTTTCATCTCATTTGGGAAATCATCACATTTTCTATAACATTGTTTGTAATCATGGGTTCTCTTATTTACATACATTAACTAAAAAAATTAAATTAAATTAGTGGTATTGAATTCATAGTTAATGAACATATAAAAAGGAAAATATGAATATAAAAGGATAAACTGATAAATGAAAAATATATCAAAACTTATGATTTCCTATTTTTTAATATAGGTTATCCATTTTTATATAATTATCACTAGGTTTATTAATAAATTTTTCTATTCTTAATCCCCAAAAATAACTATACATGTGCTCTAATACCAACTATAATGGTCTGGAATTATTTCAAGTGAACTATAATTGATAACTATCAAATCACTTCATTTGTGGTTCGGCCTTCTGGGTGGGACACACATCCATACCTAGTGGTATTTCTTTCCTCATGAATCCCTTGCGCAGAGAGCCATGCTTCATAAAAGGCTCACATGTGAGGGTTCCCAAGGATTGGATTCCTTCCTTTTCTCTAATACCAACTATATTTACCCTAACTATTTATGCACATTATTCAAGGATTTTAAACATAATTATCCATCAAATAAAATCTATAGATAAAAAACCAAGTGACATTTTAAGATTAGGTAAAAAATAGAAAACATGAAACTGGAATAAAACATATTTTTAATAATCTTCATCGTGAGATCTTATATCCATTTTATCTATTATAACTATATAAAATAACTGGGGAATACAAAGAAAAAATTGATTAGCTAGAAATACCAGTAAGAGAATAAACATGGAATATAATCATAGAACATTAGTGTGAAGGCATAACATGATTACATAAAAGTCATGTATCATGAATGAACATATAGAGGCATAACATATATAGCATCAAAATCATATTATCATGGAAATATTGGAATATGGAAGCAACATATTTCAATTAATACACATGATTGAAGGATAATTTTCAAGAAAATATCACAGGGTGGATAAAGACCCATGATGGATTAGGTTTATTCCTTAATTTCAGAAATAATGACTCATGAGACAAAAAATTACTCAATGAATTGGATCCCTTTCTGGGTGCACCCATAAAAACATGTACATGAGTATGTTTTACACATAAATAAATAAAACATAAAGAATAATCAAATGGGATACATATGAAAAGAAATGTATATTGTAATCATGTCATAAAGAAAAAACCAAAGGGCTTATCCTAATAGTATATACTAAAGAAGGGATTTAAATTATTTTGGATATTCAAAAAAGAAAAAATGAACATTTCATGAATAATAAAATTAAACCGATGTGAAAACATGAAAAATAGTGTCAAGGCGAATCTAGAAATGTGTCACTTAAGCATAGTTTTTGGGAAAATAATAAAGGGTCTTTAAATAAGATAAAAGAATAATTATTTACATAAAACAAAAAAATGAACTAAAATTTATTTTCATAATAAAATGAATGACTTTAGAAAGGTATTTTTTCCTTAAAATATTTTATGGAGCGTACATGAAAATGGTTCATAAATTTAGAGGTTCCCTTTAATCTGGTTTTCTTATCAAGAAAAATTGTGAAGGGATCCTTTTAAAACTTGTATTTCTCCATAAAATAAAAATGAATTGGAAAAGATACATATGTATCAAAAATATATACAGAATATATTATAATTATATAATAATAATGAAGAGATTAACTGATACAAGGATAGAGAGAGCATAATACAAATGAAATATGGAGGTTCGGAGAGATCCCTTACCTTATGTCTGAATGCATTCTGCACTTTCACTTAATGTCCTAGATGATAAAATTAGATTAATTCATTACATAATATAAAAACTTTTCCACATATATTATATTTATGAAATTTTTATTAATTTCATTTATTGCCATTTTTATGAGTTAAAAATTTTAATTTCATCGTTTTGGGAGCATTTGTTTCATGGTTTCATGGTTCGTTCACTAGTGTATAATTATGGATGTTTTTTAGGTGAGATTAAAAACCCAAAAGTGAAATTAAATGGTATTCATGATATTTTATATGTTTAAATGGTACCATATATATATCCTTTTTCTGGCATGAGGTTGACGTATTTGATAAATATTGATGATAAATTATTAGTTTATTTCGGTGGTTCTTCCAACCACTGTGAATTAGTTTCACTTTATTAAATATTAGATATATATATTAGTTAAAAAAATTAACTAAGTTATAAAATATTAATTAAAATATTAATTAAAATAATAATAATTTTATTACGAGTCTTAAATGTGTTGATGGGAAATGAAAACTTATTATCCATAGAGAAGGTTAAATGCCATAATTTGGATAATGGTTCTATTTCTTTAAATAATAAGAGATGAGACAATGGATAGATAAAATATATTCCATTAGAAATGTGACATTAAATTATATACATGCTTCAAGAATTATTATTCTTTTATGGATGAATGAGTTGATGATAATGTAGAAGAAGAAAATAAATTATAATAGGTCGTTTGAGAATGTTACCTCTTAAATATCACCTCTATGAATGACCCCTTATGAAAATTGGAATAGGTCTTTGGGTGAGATAAAAAGCACTTGGAAATGGAGATAGTAGGGAGGAGGTAGTTTGGTGTAGATTTTTAAATATTCAGGTCTTAGAATTTTTGAGGAGAAGAGGTTGTGATAGGTTGTATTTATAAGCAGAGGAGTGGTGTGTTATGATTGTTATACTAATTTGTGTATTATTTTGGACCAAGAATATAAATAATATTGATTTTTGTGAATATATAGAATAAATGGTACGTTTTATTTCTAGGTGATGAGTTCTCACATAATCTATGATTAAAAAATTCATGAATTTGGCTTATAATGGTAAATACCGTAAATTACAGCATTTCACTATTAACCAAAAAATCAAATATTTTAGAAAAATACCAAAAAATAACCTTAACCATTTACTGAAATGTAGATTTAAAAAATTGAATCATTTTTATGAATATTTTTTTTAAATATGATAAATTTTATTTTTAAATAAAATCACCATTTATATGAAAATTACTCTTTGTAATATTATAATCTTGTTTATGGCCCTTTGAGAAAATTGTTTATGGTCGCATAAAATTATCTTATAATTATAATTCTAATTATTGTTAATTTACAAGGATAATTTAGGACAATATATTTCTAAATCATTATATTCATTATAAAATTAAAAATGAAACATTTAAGTTTTGAAAAAATACTAACACTAAATATATAATTTTTAAATCATTTAATTATTTTTACCATTAATATGTAATATTTTTATTTTATAAGATATATAAATTATATTTTACAAATTAATAGGTGATGTTATTATTTTAATGGTAAAATTAAAATTCCTGATGGTCAAATTACTATTCCAACAACCATGTAACTATTCCAGTGGTTAGAATACTATTAAAATGGTCATATTTTTAACGGTCATATGGGTTACCTATTTTCATTAAATAACCCTTATTACATTAATTATTCATTATATTATATTTCTTCTCAATATTAGATATAATTTCATCTTCATGATGAATATAGTATTATTAAGATTGTGTTTTATTTCTACAGCTTTGTTCTTGAGTATGGTTATTTTGGTGGATTGAAGAGATCCAAATTATCCCATTATTATTATATTATTTTCTATTTATTGTCCCAACATAATATTTTTCATAATTATTAGTTTATTTGATGACTAATATCATTTTTCATTTATGATAATAATTTATTGTTTATTTCTTTATGTGATGTATGTTTTTATACTAAATGACATAACTATATGAAGTGTAGTTTTATTGAAACAATTTTGGGTTGTTGTAGTATATATACATGGAAGTCCCCAAACATGTAAGATAGGTGGAACTAGTTGAATACCCTTTACTGGAAATGATAATGGGTATCCATAATAAAAAAATTTGCCACGAAAAATCATGGGATAATTTTGACAACATAACAAATATATATAAAGTTTCATGGAAGGTATTAGTCAGAGATGTGGTTGATTTCTCGTTACATGGGAATGATAAGAATAGTAAATGGATTTGTAAAAACACATTAAAATTTGAAAATTTTCAAATTAAAATTCTAAAAACAAGAAAGTGCTTGAACAAAAAAGGAGCGAGAGAGTGATCCCTTACTTCATCATAGTAACAATATAGGTAAAGGTTATAATGAGAGGGGATAAAATGTCTCTAATTATTATAACATCAATTTTAAATAAAATAGATATTTATGTGAACATGAAAATGTAATAAATTGATATTAAAAGTCTAAATACAAAATAAGTACTTGAATAAATAGGAAAAGGAATAGAAACCCTTATTAGAGAAGTTATATATAAAATATTGAGATGACATTCTCAAGATATTAGGAATACCTTGGGTCGTAGATAAAGATAGATAAAAAGAGTAAATTCATTATTAATGTCTTTGGAGTGTAGATGAAATGGATGTTGTGTGGTTATTTGTAACACCCTAATAATCCATAGTAAGCTTCCTTTTAAATAATTCAATATCTTGTGTTTCGTGCAACATCAAGTTCAAACGCACCATAACCTATTAAACCAGTCATTTAAAAAAGTGACTATAAATTGTATTAACCAAATTAAGAAATTTGTAAATTTTATTTTTAAAAATAGATATCATTGTTAAATTTATAATATCAAAATTAGCTTATAGTGAATTTATGGTGTTTTCTGAAAAGTTTCAATTTTTGATAAATAGTGAAAAATACTCTATTATTGTTAAAAACCAGACTTTTTCATTTGAATAATTATTTTAATTTAAATTTATTTTAATGTCACAATATATACATAATAATTATATTACTCTAATTTGGTTTATAGGAATCGTTTTTACAATAGAATTAAATATAAAATTTTATTAAACCATTGAACTTCTCTTTTACCATCCTTCTAACCACATCTACAGATAATCATTAAACGTAATTATATCGCTTATGTGGATTTAAATTTAAAAAATTTACATACATGGTTTTAATATTTATGAAAAATTTTGTTTAATATGATCAAATAATTTTTTGTGAATAGTAACTTATGAATTTTTTTACCACACTTGAATGTAAATATAGTAATTAAAGGTAAAACTAATATTATAATAATATAATATTAACATAACACATGTCCTGATTTAATTGGATAATTTGGATTTGACCAGAATCATCCTTAGATTGAAAATATGATTTTAAGCCACCTTTTTTATATTAATACATTTATTATGTTTTATTTAAAAAAGAGTTAAAAATGTCATATTCAAATTATAATAATTATATACTTTTTAATATAAGGATATATAATTAATATGGTCAACTATAAATAGTATTTAGAAATAATAAATTATTATATACATAATGGTAATTTATTTATAATTTTATAAAATAAATAATTTAATTAAATGGTGATATAATAATGATGAAGTAATTGAATTATTAAATAAAGAATTAATTACATGATATTAAAAATATAAAAATAAATATAATTTTACGAAATTTATTACATCATAAAATTTTATAGATAACATAAATATGTTAGTGAAATATCTGAATTATTGGTTCTAAGTTATCATGTTTTTTTGATATTTTTTAAAATGAAAATATTAAATAGTATCAAAATTGACCTAAATGATACTTTAAAATAAATAATATTTAATTAAATTTTAAAATTTTTATAAAAATATAAGGTTCTTCAAAATAACTAATATAATTTTAAATATATCATAAATAATCCTATTGGGGTTTTTAGGAAATTTTATAGTAACAATATTAACTCTATAGTATAAAAGGACTAGTAGACACGACAAGAGTTAAACTGTTTAACTAAGGGTTAATCCCAATAGATAAGGTTAATTTTGATCCCTAAACTTATCTAAATATCTTTATTTGAGATTATTTTGAATCATAATCATATTATACTAAAATTCACTTACTTTTGATCTCTTTTGAATCAAAAATAAATTTATAATAAATTAATTGTTTCGGAGTTTCCAAAAGTGCGTTTACCCTCTATTATCAAAGGTCACCTCTCCTTCTCTTTTATTTACAACTCTAAATAACATTGTTTCGTTAAAAATATACTTAAATATCCCCAAATATTCTTTAAATTCATCATATAGGAAATAAATTTTAAATAAATTCATCCTAAGAAGTCCATTTATGCAAATAATAAGGATACACTCAAAGAAGAGGTAATTGTTTTACCAACCCCATTCAAATTTTTTTCTTCTTATACTTTTTAATCCTATGTTGTTTCCATAAAAAATTAATAAATATAGAATCATATAAATTCTTATATTTTATTATCATTATGTAATAACTATATTCCTCAATTTATTGATCCTATGAATAACAATATCAACATGCATCCGTATGTACGACTTACCATCTCTACACCGTGGTGTAATTTGTTATTCAACACTAATTTTATTGGATGGATATAATTATGATTATAATGGATATAAATAATTATTATAACATGATAATTATTATTTATAATTAATATACCATCAAATTCCGTACCATTTAACCGTCATGAAAATGGTGTCATCGCACGTGCGTACGTACGACCTACCATCTCAGCGACGCGTTGAGATTCAGTCTACATGTTAACCATTAAATAATGATTATAATATTTATATGATTATTAAAAATAATAATTATGAACCTTATATCACTATGGATATGAATAAAATACATCCTACGTATAACAAAAATTACTCACATGTCCAAATAAGAAAGGGAAAATGAAGCAGTTAACACTCAAAATAATGGTAATACTGAAATACAATTAAAAAAATAAGAGATCCATTTATGATATAATAAATACGAATATGGTCCTGGTATAATTTTATAACCTGATATAACCATTATAAAAGAGTTTGAATCATCCTTTACTAAAGGAAATTATAATATAAAGGTTAATTTCACAACCTCTTTATGATTTGTGGTTGTTTATATGTAAGTGTCTTCTAGGACATCATTATCATATGTGTCCGTGTTTCTCATAATGTATTTAAAAATATTATATACAATATTTTAAAGACATTTTTACCCGTGTTTGACTTTTTATAAAATGATTTCAAAATAATCATTCCATCATTTTTAAATGGGTTAATTTATGACCGTTTCGAAAAATTATAGAAGGAATGTTTTTTAATTTATACGGCACAAGAAACTATTTTTTACTGTTATGACGCCTTAACATTTTGAAGCTTTATTTACAAGAATTCAAGTTCTTTTTCAAAAGAAATGTTTTCGTTTATAATTTCATGGATTTCAAATAATTTCAAAGTAAAAAAGAGATATTTCTCTAAAATAGATATAATGAATTTATTAGATTATTCTCATTTATGTCAACATCATTTGTTAGATTTTATGCTTAACTTAGGTTGATTTATTATAAAATTGTCCATATTGTATTGAATGGTTTGAATTTTATGCTTAATTTAGGTTGATTTATTATAAAAGCTTCCATATTTTATTTAAGGGTTTATGATATATTTGACTGTGTATATGCTATTTTGATAACATTCATGGTTTATGGTTAAAGTTTTAACATTTTGTATGGTATTTTTAATAAGGATGATTATGTAATGATTTACCCCTTTTATAAGAGAAATTAATTGGACATATTATGTGATTTATTGGGCTTTCTATAACCCCTCGATGCATTTGTAGATCTCATGGGATAGACTAATTTCTTCTCATAAGGCATTTATGGTATGGTTATGTATGTTCTTGGAACAATGCCTTGACATTATGGCTATGATGTCTGTAATTATGAATTATTTCATTATGAGATTATTTATTGATATTGCAAGTGATTATTAGACTATTATAACATCCATGTGAATATTTAAATGGAAATATTTGATTTATTCCTACCATATTATGTTGAATATTATGTTTAGAAGGATTTTCTTTTAGTTTTATACCTTGTATTAAAAGTTTTTGCTTATATATGAAATCTTCTACTATATTGTCTATCCTTACTGAACATATAATATCACCCCTTTTTATGTTTCATTTTCCCCCATGATATTAATATGTATATTATGATTGACCTGTAGGGATATTCTAAAGGATTTGGTTGTTTTTAAAGGGGATAATATTTTGTTTTTCATTTCAAGATGAAAAGTAAAAAACTTGAGTTTGTATCTAGGTTTTCTAAGGCTACTAAACTGATCAATCCTTCGGGATTTGATTTATTGGGATCATGCTAATGTAACAAAATAATGAACTAACTCTGGGAAGCAGGGGTCAGAGAATTATAATTGGTATCAGATGATGTTTATTACAAACCATGTAAACTAGATTTAGTAAAACATTGAATAGGGAACATTACCCTAAGATAGACTTTGAGAATAAGTATAGAAGAACATCATAGATTCTTGGAATAATAGATATTGTGTGGTTATCCCAAGAGAATACATCCCTATATTGATAATACAAGTGGATGTGGTTTTGGAATAAATTACTTAAGAGTAACAACTCTGATAAGATGTTCTATGCTTGACTCAGGGTAACTTGGTACATGACAACGGGCCCTACTGCACATGTGGTATGAAACTCACAAGGAATATTCTTTGGATAATTCAAATTTTATTTACCAACCATTATAACAGATTTATGAGTAAATATATCCCCAATTAAACCATTTTTATGAATATGAATTACATATGAACAAAATTTTCAATTTATATTGAATATTTGACTAGTTTGGAATTATGTATTATGATTAATAACCTAATCTAGTGTATTATATTGTTTAGAAATGGTGACTATTATAAGTAATATAAACCATATTAACATATGTAATCCATTTAGGGTTTCCATCCTATTCATGATAATGATAGTGGAGCTGGTGATACAACTGGAGCTGAAAGCTTATAACCATACCAGGACAACTAACTCATGTTATGAATTAAAACCTTACCGATATGGAATTTCCTAATCCAAAATACATAGGATCAATATTAGACTACTTCATGAGACAATAGATTCGAAAATTCAATGAGAAAACAAATCCATTTTTTTCTTAAAAATAAATAAGTTCCTCAGAGAAAAGATTTCTTGATTTGGGGAGTAACGAATAGAAAAAATTTGTTATGATAGTCTATCATCTATCTTGAGATGTAGATTAATGGAGGTCATTAATTCAAAACATGAATGTGGATAAAGAGTTATAAAATATGTAATGGTGGGAATTTAAAGAACTGTTCCTAGAAAAATACATTACTTATGGTCTATGATTGAATATAGAGAGGCAATTTCTTAGCTTGAGACAGAAGGAGGATGTGAATGTTGCAAAGTATGAAGATAACTTCACAAGGATAGGAAGGAATATTGTAGAAAACATATTTATCCCAATAAGTAGTATTGATTTATTCTTTGGTGGGCTAAAACCATTCATTTTATGGTTATAGGTCTCAAAATATGTTTAATTGTACAAAGATATAGTCTCTTATGCTATCAAGACAGAAAAGGAATTCTTTATGTCTTATGACTTTAATGTAAATAAAATGAATAAGAGGGGTGTTTAACACTTCGGAAAACGAAATAATGGTACAGAGGTAAAATTTGAATACCACCCTATAGTAATTGTGGGAAAAACACCCTAGAACTTTCCTAAAGGGGATAAGAGTTTGTTTCCAGTGTGGAGAAAAAGGCCACCAAGATCATTATTGCAATGAAAAGAAAAAAGCTATTAATTTTCAGTGAAACAATAATAAAGATATGGAACATTAAAAAATGAATGTACTAGGAGTCAAGGAAACTTTCCCCATTAAATTCCAAGGGAGAAAGTCTGATCTTCTATTATCAAAACTACTGAAGTTGATGTTTCTAATGACATGGCGGTCGGTACTTTAATCTTTTCCTAAAATTTAGTCAATGAATTATTTGATTATAGCTCCTAAAATTCTTTTATATATTCCCATTTTTCTTTAGAAACATGATATTTACAATTTAGATTAACAATGTTGTTTTTAGTCAAAACCCATAGGGAAAGTCACATTACAATAAAGATTTGTTAGGTATTTCTCATTATGGGATATAAATGTACTTTATCTACTGACTTTATCATCATACATATGGTCATCTTTAATATAATCCTCGGTATGGAATAGATTTCAAAATATGATGAAAAAATTTATTATAAGAAGAATAATTTTTTGACTTTTCAGGAATATGTAGATTCAATTATCTTTAGAATAAAAACATCATCACATAATTATTGTCAAAACCCACCCCTTATGGCTTTATTGAATTAGATTCATGGGGAGTAAGAGGAAATACCATCTAGGGATGAAGGAAGAAATATTCAAATTGAGGATGTACCTATTATCTAATAATATATTAAAGTATTTTCATAGGATTTAACTACACATCCTCTAAAGAGGGATGTTGAGTTTACTATTGATTTAATCTCTGATGTAAGGTCAATATTAAAAACTCCCTATAGAATGACCACTATGGAATTAGTAAAGCTAAAGAAACAACTAGAGGAGTCGAATAATAGGGGATTTATTCACCCCTAGTGTTTCTCCATGGGGTTCCCTAGTCCTTTTTTGTTTAGAATAAAAATGGAACAAAGATGTTGTGCCTTGATTATAAGGAAATAAATGTTATTATAATAAATAACAAGTATCATCTACTTAGCATTAATGACTTGTTTGATCAACTTCATGAAGCTCAATATTTTTTAAATATTTAACTTCTTTTTTGATATCATCAATTGTTTGTAAACATATAAGATATTCCAAATAAATAATTTCAAACCAGGTATGGTAAATATGAGTTAACAGTAATTCCATTCATACTAATTAATACACCCTCTATTTTTAAGGATCTAATGAAAATAGTGTTAAAGTAATATTATAATGATTTTGTTGTATTATTTATTCATAATATCTTGGTATACTACAAAAATTATTTAGACCAGGAGAGCCATTTTTGGATTGTTTTGAAGACTCATAGAAGAAATCAACTCTATGGGAATTTTAGCATGTGTGAATTCTGGATTCAGGAAATTTTTTTTCTTTTCCATATTGTCTCAAATGATGAAATCTATGTTGATAAAAAAAAATGGAAATCTAAGAATGAACAACCCCAATGAGTATAAGAGAGGTACATAGTTTAATTGGTTTAGCAGGTTACTATCAGTGTTTTGTCTATAAAATTTCCCAATTGGAAAACCGATTAAACAAGCTCAAACATAAAGGGGTTAAATTCATTTGAAAAAAAAACAGAGTGAAGAATTATTTCAATAATTGAAGAGAATATTAGTCAATGATCCTATCTTGAATTTACCATCTAGAAATGGTGGGTTTTTAATTTATAGTGATGCATCAATCAAAGGACTTGGTTGTGTTCTTATGAAAAATGATAGGGTTACTAAATATGTATCAAGGTAGTTCAAAATTCGTGAACAAAACAACCCAACTCAATATCTTGAGTTAGAAGTAGTAATAGTTTCTTTAAATATATGGATACATTATCTATGCATTGAAAGATATGAGATATATAATGATCACAAGAGTTTGAAATATATTTGTTAACACAAATAACTCAACATGAGAAAAATAAGATTTCTTGAACTACTCAAGGATTATGATTTCACAATATACTACCACCCAGGGAAGGGGAATAATGTGGAAGATGATTTGAATAGAAAATAACATGGATTTATAAATAAAATGAGAGTTGAAAAGGATCCAATGATCATGGATCTAGTAAATATGGATATGGAAATTATCATGGAAGGTGAAACATCACTACTTTTGTAAATGGTTTCCAAACCATCTTTATTGGAAATTATAAAAAGATCCCAGTCTAATGACGAGGATTTTAGAAATAATATTAAAGTTGTGATTTACGGGTGATTGATATAATTCATTTATAAAGATAGGATTTTGATATTTGGGAAGAGGATTTGTGTTCCAACTATACCTGAGCTAAAAATTGAATTATTAGATGATGATCATAACTCTAATTTCACTATACAACCAGTGGCATTAAGATGTATATAGATTTCAAGGAAAAATTTTGGTGGGACAACATGAAGAGGGAGATTTTTTATTATGTGTCGAGATTTTTGGTTTGTCAATAGGTGAAGGCTAGAAGAAAACATCTAAGAGGAGTCACACAACCACTTATAATACATGTTTGGAAACTATATGATATCACAATAGAATTTGTGAAGGGGATATCAAGGACTCTAAGATGAAATGAAGTGATATGGATTATTTTAGATAATCATACCAAATCAGCACATTTTCATGCTATATGAGAAGATTTACAACTTAAACATTTAGCAAGACTATATATTATTGAATTTGTAATACTTCTTGTTGTACCCCTATTGATTGTTTCTAATCTTTATCCTCATTTTACATCAGAATTATCAAAAAAAAACTCCATAGTACCCTAGATACGAAGCTTCATTTTAGAACTTCCTACCACCCCTAAATTGATGGAAAAACAGAAAGGCCTATTAAAACCTTAGAAGATATGTTTATATCTTTTTAACATGACTTTTAAGGTATGTAGGATTAGTGTTTACCTCTAGTAGAATTTTACTATAACAATAGCTTCCATTCAAGTATTCAGATGGCACCATATGAAGAGTTATATGGAAAGAGATGGCATACACCGACGTGTTGGGATGATGTTGGTGAAAGAAAACTCATAGGCACAAAATTTGTTAAGGAAATGATGGAAATGTTAAATAGTATTCTGACCCATGTCAAAATAGCTCAAAGTAGGCAAAATATCTATGCTAGTAACCGAAGGAAGGATTTGAAATTTGAAGTGCGAGATCATGTTTTCTTGAAGGTATCTTCATGGAAAGGTGTTATAAGATTAGGTAAAAATGGTAAATTATGTCCCAGGTATATCAGACCTTTAGAAATTATTTAATTTATTAGGAATATATCTTACCGTTTGGAAATTCCACAATGTCTCTCCAAAGTTCATGACATGTTCCATGTATAACTATTAAAGAAATACATGCCTGACCCAATACATGTACTCACCTTTGAAGAAAAAGAACTGGAACCCGATCTATCTTTTTGTGAATATCCTATCTAAATTATTGATATAATAGAAAAATTGTTGAGAAATAGAATGACTCATCTGGTAAAAGTTCTATAGAGAAACCATAAAATGGAAGAGGTGATATGGGAACTAGAGGAACTTATGATGAAGAACCTTCTAAATCATTTTATGAAGTGATAATCTAGAAATTTAGAGCCTGAAATTATTTGAACGAGGGAAAAATGTGACACCCCAAGATTTCATGTTACACTACATTTTGAATAATTCAATAGCTTGTGCAACATGCAACATCGAGTTCGGGCACACCATGACTTATCAAACTAACCATTTAAAAAGTGGTTATGAAAAGTACTAACCAAGTTATGAAATTTATTAATTTTATTTTCTAAAATAGACTTCATTTTTTATTATTTAATATCAAAAATAGCTTACCGTGAATTTTTTGTATTTTCATGAAAAGTTTAAATTTTTTATGAATAGTGAAAAATACCGCATTATTATTAAAAACCAAATTTTTTTATTTAAATAATTATTTTACTTTTAATTTATTTTAATGTCGCAATAGATACATAATAAATATATTAGTCCAATGTAGGTCATATTAATCATTTTTATAATAAAATTAGATACATTAATGATTTATTAAACTGTTAAACGCCTCTTTTACTCGCCTTCTAACCAAATCTGTATATTAGCATTAAACATAATTTTACCGCTTCTGTGAATTGAATTGAAAAAAACTAACATACATGGTTTTAATCAATATGAAAAATATGGTTTAATAGGATCAAAGTAATTTTTGGTGAACATTATCTTTTGAATTATATTTACCACAGTTAATGGTAAATGCAGAAATTGAAGGTAAAAATAATGTTATAATAATATAGTATTACCCTAACACTTATCCTCATTTCATTAGATAAGTTTTTTTCGACAAAAATAAACCTTAGATCTTAAATATTATCCCTTTTAAGAAACTTGTGTTGGATTAAGACATTTATTATATTTTATTTAAAGAATAGTTAAAAATGTCATATTCAAATTTTAATAACTATATCATTTTTAATATGAGGATATATAAGTGATATGGTCAACTATAAATAGTATTTAAAATTCTAAAAATACTATCTACATTATAGTAACTTATTTATAATTATATTGAATAAGTAATTATAATTGAATGGTTACATAATAATGAGACAGTAATTGAATTACTAAAGGAAGAATAAATTAAGTGATTTTAAAAATATTAAAATAAATAGAATTTTACTTAATTAATGGCATTCACAAATTATATAGAAAATATATAAATGTTATTTACATCTTTTAAGTATTTTTTATACGTTATCATATTGTTTTTATATTTGTGAAAATTTAAATA
Organism: Viscum album; assembly: GCA_963277665.1. Classification (NCBI taxonomy): domain Eukaryota; kingdom Viridiplantae; phylum Streptophyta; class Magnoliopsida; order Santalales; family Viscaceae; genus Viscum; species Viscum album. The sequence goes on along the minus strand of OY728158.1, from coordinate 501,771,311 downwards.
TTGAATACTATCAAAATTAACATAAATGATACTTTAAAATAAATAATATTTAATTAGAGTTATAAAATTCCTAAAAATATAAAATTATGAAAAATAACTAGAGTAATGTAAAATATATCATAAATTATCCAATTGGGGTTCTTTTTGAGTTTTACCGTGACTATATTAACTCTATAGTATAAAAAGACAAGTAGACACGGTAGGAGTTAAATAGTTTAACTAAGGGTTAATCATAAAAAATAAGGTTAATTTTTTAACCTAAACATGCCAAAAAATCATTGGTTGAGAGTATTTAGACCCATACTAATCTTATCCTATAAATAAATCAATTTTTAGCTATTTAAAACTGAAAATCAGTTTATAAATAATTAATAGTTTTGTAGTTTCCAAAAGTGCACATTCCCTCTATTATAAAAGGGTGCCTCTCCTTTTCTTTTATTCACACCTCTAAATCACTTTTTATAATACCAAAACATTACCAATTATCCTCCAAAATTCTTTCAATTCATCCTAGAGGCCATAATTTGTGAATAAATCAATCCTAATGAATCCTTTTGTGCAAGTAAAAAAGGATACACTCAAAAGAGGTAATTGTTTTACCAATTCCATTCAATTTATTTTCTTCTTATACTTTCTCATTATATGGTTTTTCCAAACCAAAGAAATAACTCTATTATCATCTACATGATGATATGTAATTATAATAATGTAACAGCCATATTCCCCCATCTATCCATCCTATGAATAACAATATCACCATACGTGGGTGAATGCAGCTTACAGTCTCCACACCGTGGTGTAATTTTTTTTCAAAACTACTTTATTTGGATGGGTAAAATGATGAGAATAATGGATATAAATAATTAATATAAAATTTTACTTATTTTTTATAATTCATATACCACCTAATTCCATACCATTTATTTATCTATGAAATGATAGCGTTGGTCGTGCACACGTACGTTTTACCGTCTCTAAGACACAGTGAGATTCATTCTCCACGTTGACCACTTAAGAATGATTATATAATTTTAATGATGAGTAAAAATAATAATGATAAATATTTTATATTTATATATATGATTTAAATAATTATTTTTGATAACAAACATTACTTACCGGACAAAATAGGAATATGAAAATGAAGCAGCTAACACCCGAAATAATGGTAATACTGATATACTATCAAAAAAATAATAGGATCATATATGAAATCATAAGTATGGATATGATCTAGGTATAATTTAAAAACATGGTTTAAACATTATACCAAAGGTAAACTCACCCTTTACTAAAGGATAGTATAGGGTAAGGGTTAATTTCACAACCTCATTATTATACGAGTTTGTTTATAAGTTAGTATCTATTGGGACATCTTTATCATTCATTTCCATATTTCTTAAACTTTATTTCAAAGTATTATTAACAATTATTTGAAGAAATTTTTTTCCATGTTTTACTTTTTATAATTTTAATTGAAAGGAATCTTTCTATCATTTTCCAAATGAGGTACTTTATGACCTTTTTGACAAATTAAGGAAAGAACGTTTTTTTAACTTATACGGTGCAGGTGGATATTTTCCCCATTATGACCCATTAACATTTTAAATATTTACTTACAATATTACAATGTTATTCTCAAAATAAAATTCCTCTTTTATAATTACATTTATTTTAAATAATATCAATGTAAAATGATATTTTTCACTCAGAGTTTTAAGGAATTCATTAGTTAACTTTCATCTTTGTCAACATCCTTTATTGGATTTTTTACTTAATTGTGGTTGATTTATTATAACATTTTCCATATTATATTGAAGGTTTTATGATATATTTTACTTTCTATTTACTATTTTTATACCATTCATGTTTTATGGTTAAATTATTAACATTTCGTATTCTAGTTTTAATATTAATTTTTGTGCTATATTTTATCAATTTCATAAGAGGAATGCATTGGAATTAGTAATTATCAGGAGGGAACCACTATAGGCCCGCAATGAATTGGTATGTCTCATTAGACAAAATATTGTCCTGGAACAAGGCCTTGATGGTATGGTTATGTATGGTCTTGGCATGAGGCCTTGACATTATGGTTATGATGTATGACATTATGAATTTCCTCGTTAGAAGATTAATTATTTATATTGTAAATTATTATTCAAATAGTAGAATATCCAAGTGAATGTTTAAATTGAATTATTTGATTTATTCATTCCATATTATGCTGAAGATTATGTTTGAAGGTATTGTGTTTCAGTTTTATACCTTTACTTAAAATTTTATATTTATTTATTATAGCTTCCATTGTATTATTACCCTTACTGAGAATCTGAGGTCACCCCATTCATATGTTTCATTTTTCACCAGGATGTACAGAAGTGCATTATGATTGACATGATGGTATAGTATAAGGGATGTTAGTGTTTTCAAAGTGGATAATATGTTGTTTTCCATTTCAATATGTAATGTAAAACTTATGTTTGTATATTGTTTTTTCAAGGATAATAAACTGGTCGGTCCTTCAGGATTTGATTTCATATGACCATTATAATGTAATAAAATATTTCACTAACTTTGGGAAACTGGGGTCAAGGAGTTACATTATTTATATCAAAATAGATTTTATTTGTTTATTAATATCTAAACACAGGTTTTGTACTTTATGTAATGTAATCATCAAAACCACAAACATTACCATGGTTTTCTCCCATGGTTTATTCCAAATAGTTGTGTTTACCAATATTTCATTAGGTTCATATCTGAAATAATTAAAATAATACCATTCATGATGTGTATGTGAGTCATGATTAGAAAGAATAATTTTTAAATCCTTAAAATATAACATAGGATTTTAAGGATTCATTATTGGCCTGTATAACTAATAAAATTATTTCAAAACCAATTATTATAAAGGGAATCATATTTTTAGTCATGTATTCCTTTTATAGTATTCATTACCTCAATTTTATAACATAATTATTTCATAATATATATTATATATTTATACAATATTTAATTATTACCCAAAAAATTGACTACTAAAAAAAATTATGATAAATTCACCATTGGATAATTTCAATGCCTTGATTTCAAAAATAATATTTAGTTTAACAAAATAATTTCCTAAATACAAAATTCTTGAATTTTTAATAATAATACTTATTTAGTGGAAAACATGTTTTTGTGACACGAATAACTTTTTTTCCTTCATAAGAATTGCGTAGGACCTCATTAAATTATTTTACCATTAATATTTAAATAAAAAATATTTAATAACACTATTTAATGAAAAAATATATATTTTAAAAAAAATTATAGAAAAAAAATTTAGATTATATATTTCAAAAAAATGTTGGTTTTTTCGTATTAAAGTCCAATAGTTATCAAACTCATTATATAATCATGAATTAATACTGAAAATTAATAAATATAATCATTATTTTACTGAAATAAAATAATTAAAATACATACTACTATGGTATAGATATATAACCCCTTATTAAACAAATTTACACCTTAGGGATAATTTTAGTGAAAGTTGTATTTTTGTTGGGTGGTTTAGTGAACATGGCATGTGTAGTGATATCTACAATCTTGAAATTATCCCACAAAAGGATTCACATGAGTTTCAATTGTTGAATCTAATATTGGTAGTTATCAAGGTAAAATCCCAACGATTCCATATTTAACACTATAATATTTTTATATTATATTTCTCTAAAATAAACATGAATTGTTTGATTACTTTCTTTACATGAAACACTAAGTTTAAATGTGTTGCAATATATGATTGAATTATTATTATTTAATATGAAAATAATCTTCTAGAATTTGGATTTATGGGTATTAATAGAACTAAAAAAATATGTATTATTTTTTTTACACATTTACAAAATTATTTCATTGGTTATTAATTAGATAGAAAAGAAATCAATAACATTTGAAAGTAAAAAAGATGTTTTTATAAATAAAGATTTTTATGAACCCAATGTGTTTTTGTTTTAATAAATTAAATTAATCCGTATTTATTATTGGTTTTATGGAAATTTATAGATTATATATTCAATAAAATATTATAAAATATATTTTAGAGTTTTTTCTATGAAAGTAATGTATATAAATCTAGTTTTATGCTTCAGAAATGATTTTTCAAAAAAAAATCCTTGTTCTTTGAGAAATTAATTTAAATTGAAATTATTCTACTTATAGAAATTGAATTTGATAAAATATATTAAATATTGTTAATAAAAATTTAATATTCTGGTAATGATTCAAATTTCAATTTTGGTCACAATAAATAGTAAAAACAGTAACATATTGTTGTCATGGTTATGGTTAAAGCAGGTTTATAGAGGGGATTAAACCATGAGATAAGGGTAATATTTCCACATAAACATTCATAATTATTATTGGATTGATCTATTTTGACCCTATATTATCCTAAAATTTTAAAATTGTAAATTATGAATCATTTGGATTGAGTAGGAAATTAATAAATTAAAATCTTTTTAAGAATTCCATAGGTGTTCGCTCCCCCACCCCCTTATAAAAGGACACTGCCTCTCCTCTCTTCTCCACACTTCAAGACCCACTTATTCCAGAAATTCAGTACCAAAATACATTCCTAACATCCCTTTGGATTTCTTAGATATCCTGTTATTATTATAATTCAATTATTTTAAGGATTAATGTGAAATCCAAAAAAGTTTTCTCAATACAGAGTCATAACTCTTCACCCAGTACATTACATTTTATTTCTCCATAAAAATCCCTTAAATATATGGTATACATTATTAAATTATAATTTCATTATATGAATAATAGAAAAAAAATTATTACTATGAATTATCAACCATTTACACCTCCATTCTATCAACTAAAAAATGGAAGTGTCGTTCATGTGTATGTGTGGACTACCACCTCCGCATAGTGATATGATTCATTTTCCATCATTATCATTCATGTATTGTTAATATGATGGATTTAATATTTATATATGATATTTTTGAAATAATTGTTCTTTTTTAATGTTGATATATTATATACCTTCTTTCTTTTCTATCCATTAGTAAATGATAACGTTACTCATGCGTACGTGTGGGCCACCACTCCCACACGGTGATGTGATTTAATTTTCATGAACAAATTATTTGAATAATTATAAAAGTTTATATGATGAATAAATATAATAATTATTTAATGATTAATATTCCGGTTATGGTGAAAGCATGAATAAGGTTCATGTACCAGAACAATCAGACAAAAATATGCATGAAAAATAGACTATTTTTCACCCGAATGTTCAATTTCATAAAAAGGTTATTAAGTAAAGGATAATTGTACATTATAAAATAATAATAAATATTAATATATGTATGAATATAGTTATATAATAAATTTATGACAAATATATATTTATTATATTAGATATTTAAATGAGTATAAAGAAAGACATGACTTGAGGTAAGGGTGTTTGTTACAACCTCATTTCTTTTTAGGATTGTCTATGATCAATTTAATACAAGGTAAATTATCAAGATCATAACCTTTAATCCCAATAAATTTTCTTATCATAATGTTATTACTATTATTTTTTTGTATTATTTCCATTTTTTCTCTCTTTTGAAATTAAAATGATCAAAATAATGCTTTTAAAGATAAGTTTTCCTTATTTTCTATTTTGATGATGAAAATTTTATTCCATGTAAATAATCTTCAAAATTGTTTTATGAATGTTATAGACTATAATTTAAATTTTTTAAAAAGTGTGTTTCCACTATATTTTAATTTATTTTCAAATGTTTAAAAATAAATCTTTCTAATTTGTTTTTGAATAATTCATTTTTGTCTTTTTACAATGGTATGAAAATAATGTTTACTTTTAATGTATAAAACATGAATAGATTTTCCCACCATCATGAAAATTGTTTTATTTTAGGGTTAATTTATAAAATTACATGTTTATTTTTCTAGTGAAAAAATTCTCAAAATTCTAGTAATTTTTAGTTAATGTTTTATCAAGAAAAGGATATTTTTTCATGTTTTCAATAAAGTTTTTGAATGCCATTTTAAAAGAATTTCTCATCTATAGAAATATTATTAAAATATTTTTATGATTCACTAGGTATATGATATTATGATACCGTCCCCTTAATTATATGGATGTGATATAATGATGATCATTTAAGAATGATTCTACAAAACCTATTTCTTTCCCAAATGTTAGTTAAGGAATGTTGAAACCTATATGAAAATGATTTATTTTCTAGGAATTGTTATATGAATAAAGGGTGAAATATTTATGAAAATATTTTCCCATATAAAAGTTTATTATATGATGATATGATGATATGTTTAATTTTGTATGATTATGTGGAACACATATGTATAGTTTTTATTATGTGATGGGTGGGCCTATAATTTTATATGCTTCCAATGAATTGGGTAAATATAGATATCTCATGACATAATAAGGACTATAATAAGGATTGAACCTAGTTCACTACTGGACTTTTTCCACTATGATATTCTTAGAAGTTAACCTTAAACAAGGAGAGAATGGAATGGTGAGTGAAACCAACCCACTATGATTGTCTTGGAAGTAATCCTTTACTATGGAAATCATTTTATATGATTATGTGTATTATAAAAACTTATGAACTATTCTTATGATATATTATCACGTTTCATGATTTATTATTTATGATTTTGAAATATTATACCTTGTGTCTTTTTTATGAAACATACTTATCGCATTATTTTTTATTAAGGATCATTGACTGATTTGGTATGATTATCATAAGTAATTATCTTGTTTTTTGTCCTTATTCTTATATTTTACTCTTGTATGATCATTTATTGGTATTACTTATATTTTATTTTATTGGTATTATAATTTCACCCTTTCTTATGTTTCCTTTCCCTAGGTAATGAAGAATGTTTTTAAGTAGGGTATGTCAATGAATTATTCTATGTGTGAAGATATTTGTGGGAAATGTTGAAGATCATTCATGAAATAAGATAATTATATATCTAGTTTCCAAATAAATTATACCATTATAGTTTTAAGGCATGTATTATTATGATATTTATTGAATAGTCATCTAAAATGTTATAATATCTACGTATTTTATTATTCAGTTTCCTTAGTCGATATCAAAGATGGATTTAGTAATTTTTTAAGATTGAGATGAGATTTTTTTTGAGATCCATGGTGTTAAATATAAGTGTAGGACAATATCCCAAGGAATTGGTAAAATAGATATTGTGTTGTTTTCCTAGATAATTCACATATATATATTGTAATGGGGGTGTGGTTTTGGCATTGATTCACCAAGGTGTATCAACTCTGAAATTGGTGGAATGGGTATTCACCCTGTTTTCACCAGAGCATGATGATTATGCCTAATATTGCACACTTGGATAGACAATTTAGATGTATATGTGGGACAATTAATATTATCTTTATAATCCATTATAAATTATTTTAAAATACGATGACCATAAATGACATAGTTTAAACCTATGTATTTTTTTATTGAAAAAAGATGTATGGATTTTGAAAACCAATGAATGATTTTTCATGATTACATGATTAGTCACTATGATTATTGTTTCTCAAAATATGATTTTTTGTTTTAGTAAATGGATATACCCTTGAGTAATAATGTTAACTCTGAATGTGATTGTAAATGCAATGGCCGTCTTCATGGGAAACCAAATGAAGTTTGGTCTGGGATGAAAATTCTTGTCGTAATACTCACCCAACCCTCTAAACCTATGAATGGTAACATGTATCATACTTAACATTAAAATGGACAAAGTAATGAAAAAATGACTATTGATTTTTTTATACAGTAACTCACACCATACATTAGTGGTTCCTTGGATCAACTTATTATTGAGTAGTGGATCAATTCATTAGAAAATATCATCTATGTTCTCAATTTCTCAGACCATTAAAAATTTAGTTGGCCATGTATCATTTAGAATGTTATGTGGATCAATGGTGCACACTATTCAAGAATATAAGGATAAAGGATGTAATTTACTCCATGAAATGGGAATAGTTTTTTAAAGTATTTTTTAATAATTATTTTCCTCAAACTCTTACCAATAAAATAGAAAGGTAATTTCTTTAACCAAAATAGAAGGATTATAAATCCATCTATACCTATGAGTAAAATTTTAAAATACTTTCACGATTTGATTAAGGTTTTATCATCAACCCCCACATTATAATTTATCAGTTATTTAGTGTCTAGAGAACAAGTATCTAAAATACATTGGATATAAGTGACATTAATAGTTAGGAAGAAATTATTTGATGTTATATTAAGATGGAAATGGAAATTATAGACTCTCAGTTTCCTCATATATTTGGTAATTAAATAAAATGGTAAATTTTTTAAGAAAGTATAATAATAAAACCCATCGGAGAAATAAAATAAATCTTCCTTAATATAAGAAGTGTTGAAGGAATCATAGAGTAAATCTCCTTAAGGGTTCAGGAAAATTATTTTAGTGTTGAAAATAAATACATTAAGAAACATTTACAATTGAATGTTCTACCTATAATCAAATTATATAATAATAAGAAGTATAGACATTATGAAAACCAGTTCATGAATAATAGGGTTTATGAATATAATTAGAATCAGTATCCTATTAATCTCATAGATAAAGAGTAATCTCATGCGATCATAACTGGTGAAGTGGATCATTTGACTGAAGTGGTAAAAGGTAAACATTCAATCTAATCTATAACAATTTTTTTTATTTCATTCTAGATATTCCCTCTATTTTTATATGAATAATTTCATAATGGTATCACGTCACCACCACAACATTTAGATGTTGAGTTAGTAGAAAAAATTATTATGATATGGAGAGTGGATATAAAGTTTATAACTATTATCCTATAGATATTTATGGGAACGTGTTTCCTGAAAATCTTGTGATTCTCGATCTAGTTAAAATTTATGTGATTTTTGGGAATGGATTTGATCTATATATATAGATTCCATATGAATTTTTGAGTATGAAAATCCACATTTGATATTTTGAATCAAATTTTTATTAACATTAAACATAATAATTTATATGTAATTTTAATGGAATTTACATCCATTATTTGGGTATTAATTCCTATTCGTGATATACATTTATCTCAAATAGTTGGTGAGAAAATCAACATCCAAGATATTCCTACATTTTGGGATTGTGTTTATATATTTCCTAAATATTTTTTGGGTTTCCCCGCAAATATTGATGTTTATTTTTCAATAGAACATGTAACTTGTGTTATACATATCTTAAATAATCCACATAAAAATGGCCTCAATTCAGTTTTAGGAACTGAAGAAAAAAATCTAGGAGAATTTAGATATGGTATTCATACACCCCAATTCATAACCATGGGGTTCAACTATTATTTTTTAAGTATATGGGTTGTTCAAATAATCTTAGCACTGATTATCAATTACATAAAAATATAACTATCACGAATATGTATACTTTACCCCATATTGATGACTTGGTTGATCAACTGTACATATCTCAAAACATTCCCAAGATTTAAATTTATTCTTGATATCATCAATTGTGGATCCAAAATGAGGATATAACCCAGAAAACTATCCATATATGTTATGGTTATTATAAACATAGAGTTATTCAATATGGACATACATATCCCCCTACTATCTTAATGGATTTAATGAATATAGTCTTTAGATATTACCACGTTAAGTTTAAGGGAATATTTATAGATTGTATTCATATATATTAAAATATAAAGGAATAGTAATAAGGTCATTTAAATATTGTGTTGAGGACCCTATGGAAAAAGAATATGTATTCCAAATTAATGAACTGTAAATCTTGGTTACAAATAATTTCACTCTTAGATCATATTATCTCAATTGAGGGTATATCAGTGAATCCTTAGAGGATGTAAGTCATTGAGAAATATATTGTACCAACTATGGTAAATGATATCCATAGTTTTAGTAGGTTTTATGGGTTATACTAGTTATTTTTGAGTGATTTACAATATTAATATAATCTAACAACCAAGCTGACTCAAAAGGTAGCCATGTTCTTTTGGATTAATGATTGTGAGGAAATTTTCATGGAGATACAAATAATCATGGATAATGAATATATTATTACACTACCCTTCATTAGAGAATGTTTTTTTCATCTATATAGATTCATCAAAGAAGGTATTGGGTTATTTCCTCCTGTATAATTATATTGTGATTTCTTATGACTCGATCCAATTGAAAATTCATTAGAAAAATTACAAAAATCATGGTTCATAGTTTTATGTAGTAAGTTTTTCATTGAAAATATAAAGTCACTATATTTATAGTGAAATATGTAATATATGTACTAACTGTAAAATCATTATGTATATATTCGTATAGGAAGAGTTGAATATGTGAAAAAGGAGATATTAAATATCTTTCAGGAAATAATATGATTATTTATCTTGTATCAAATGACACTAAACCATTAAAGTTCTAGGGAATTTGTTATTATATTATGTATTCAATATTCATCTAAAATGATGTAATATCTTTTTCTGTTATTCTTGGGTTTCCTCACTTTCTCGCTCGCAATATCTGATAAATGGGATTCATAGGGTGCGATCTTACTAGTCAAGGTCATCATTTTTTCTTCTATTTCAATTAAATTTTATTATAACCCTTAATACATACTAATCATAATGATCATTGTAGAATAGATATGTTACCAATGGTCACGATGATTAATGTTATTTTAAGCTTTACATGCAAAATGTTACAATATTTTATAATGGTCCAAAATAAGAAAATGAAATATAATGCCTATTTCCTCTATAAATACATAATAACAAAATAATTCATTCAAAAGGTAATTTAATTTATAAAATTGTTGGTTATTATAGAGTATTTATGAGTTTCATGTAGGGTTTTAATGACAAAAGTCTCAAAAATATGGGTAAAACTAGAATTTTTTTAAATTGGATAATCCAAAGTGAGGAAAATGAATAGTAAAAATAATGGAAATTAAAAGTGAAAAGAGAAATCTCAATCGTTAAAGGTTCTTCAGTGATCAGAGATTTATATACAGGTTTTAGATATCTTGACTTTTGGTAATATAATAATAACTTTAATGAAGTTCCAATTTTGTTTACTTTGGTCACACCAAGACCTATTGAGTGGATTTGAAGAGTTTTCTAAAACAATAGGCACCTAAAAAATTTTAAAGGACAGTGAGAGAATATCCTACACTCCAATTAAAAGTTTCATTTTATGGATATTTCTTTTGTTGTTACAAATTTGGATATATAGTTATTTATTATAGATAGAGAATGACAAGAAATGAAAATAACCAACCTGGGTACTTTGGTACATTGATACCCAGTCTGGTCATGAAATAGCCTAGATGGTGTTCTTAATGCTCACAGAAGGGCGACTAGTACCTAATATCGACAAAAAATAAAAGGGAGTGTTTTTTTCACAAGAAGAAAACAATCAAGATATAACAATGGAATGGAAATATAGAATATAATTGATATGTCAAACACTTATCGAGTAGGAAAGTACCAAAATAAGACAAAGAAAATTAATGTGGCATATGATCCAAAAGAAAAAACAACATCCAAAAAACACCACATCATCATAAATGCAAGATATCATAATCAATGTTCAACAAGTGGACCATAGCTCCACCATTCACCACCACCACTTCAAGTATTTTGCTCAAGCCACCTACCTCCACCAAGTATATATTTCCCTATTTCTGGACCTGACATAACATACTGTACAAATTCATAAAAGAAAAATGTAAGGGGTTAGGTAAATATCCAAGTATAGTATCACCAATTTATCAATAATCGAATCTATAAAATTAAACCATTTATGATTCCAATTTAAATAAAACACAACATGGAATGTTATTTGATTTTTTTATATAAAACATGATTCGAGTAAATAGAAGGTATATATTTTAAAAACAAGCTTAAATGAACAGTTTATATGAAACATTTATATAAAATAGCTGGCATGAATAAAAAAGTTCTATAAAAATGGTATATATAATATTGTTAAGCAAAACCAAAACCATGGTCATATATCATGAGTTATGTCAGTTCTAGTCTTTTTTACTACTCAATAATAAAACACTGCTCAAGTATATATGCACACATCCCTAAGGATCTGGATAATGGGACTATTCAATCAGCATCCCATAAGGTTAAATAATTCCATACTATGTTTTTTAGTGTTTTCCTCAGGAATCCATTATTTGGGAGTTAGAGTCCTAGAATGATTGTCCTAATCACCCACTAACTAATCATGCTCACACATGATTCAATAAATCAACCAATAAATAATTTTCAAATCACTCCATTTAAGTTATTTCATCATACATAATTCTAATTTTTAATTTCAGGTTTAAACATGCCATTTTAATTTTAAAACCAAATCCCAGATTTTCATAAATTTCATGACAATAAAATAAAAATTTATCTAAAGAAAAATTTCTCAATTATAGAAATATATAATTTCATACATAATTTCTCATTTCAATCCATCATTTTTATCAAAATATACAAAAAAATTTAATGCCTTTTAAATTGGTGGATTTCACAGTTTTCAGGCCCTTTTTAAATCAAACATTAAATCATCTCAAATAACGGTTTTATAAATAAATTTAAAAAAATTCAATTAAATAAAAAATTAGGGTTTTAATTATAGGTTAAATACTTATGGAACAACCTTCCTTTTGGTCACATGATCAAAAGACCAATCACCCAATTTAAGAATTTTCAATAGAGAATAAACATGATGAAGATCAAGGAACAAAACCAAGAATCAAGATTCATAAAATAAAATATCCAATTCATTGAAAATGTTATTATTACGTACTCTCAATGGAGAGAGAAATAAAAAATATATAACACCCAAAGAATTAGAGAAACCACATACCATATAGGAATCAAGATCTTTCACTGGAACTTGAATTAAAATGATAAGATATTTGAGGTGTCAAGGAATCATCTATGGAGAATCCAAATACCAAGGAATTTAATGTCGATAAAATAGGGGTGACTTGAGGTAAAAATAGTAGTTTCAATATTATAATAAAAAATGTAAAGAGATTAAAAATCTATGCACATGGTTTTCGAATTGGGTATCCCGGTTAGTAGTAAGAGTGTACCTTAACCATGATTCATTACTATACTTATGGAAATGGTGAATAGATTATCCACATGGTTAAAAAAATCCGGCACAAACTATGAAGATCCCTCTACTAAAGTATTCATTGTTTGAAGGGTACAGTCTTGATGTTTGAACAAACCATGTGCCCCCTCAAGAGCTCCAACATAGGGCACATTGTTTTCTAGGCTAACTACACAGTTTTACCAAACCATGTGCCAACCAATGAATATCCCCCAAAACATAAAAAAAATATCAAAAGGTACCAAAAAATCCCTTGAATAAGTTCCAATCAAAGTGTGTTAAAAAAAAGTGTGAAAACGTACCTAAAATTATGTAACCGGATTTTACAACCTCTCTATCAAAAAAACTTTTTTGTATCCAGAAACAAATTTAAGAAGAGTTAATTTCAAATAGATGATGTCACTACCCTACTCTTGGTGCCTTGTTCTCCCATGTATCATGTGAATCAAAACCATGCTACCATAGCACATAGAACAATGGTGTATATTTCCCATTAAGAACCATCTTCTCGAAATCAACAATCTGGGATGGATGCTCAGTTATAGATAAGTTAGGTTCCATAACAAGATATTCCTAGATTAGGATATGATAAGTATCATAAAGATACTTCTTGAGTTCTGATATATGAAACACATTGTGGATTAACATCACCAATTATGGAAAGTCTAAATGGTAATCCATATTTCTATCTCAATCCATAATCTTAAAAGAACCCACAAATCATGGTGAAATATTTCTATATTTCCCATGTAATCAATGACCCAATAGAGGTGAAACTCTCAAAACATCTGGTCACCAACTAAAATATATGAAGTTATATATTGAAAATTAGCATAGTATTTATACCAGATCTATGAAGTCATTGTTCATAGATTAATCAAATGAATCTTTTCCATTATCTATTTGGATGAAACTCGGTCCAACCATGGATAATTTTACAATATTAGTCCAATGGAGAGGTGATCTATTAGGCTGGATAAATATATTTTCAATGGGATATATTTGAATTTAATACTACTAACTATTATTATAAGAAAATTCAACCAATCCTAAATGGACATCCCAAGATCCACAAGTGTCAAGAACATAAGAAAAAAGATTGTTTAACAAGATCATTTTAGCTAGTTCTATCTATTCATCCATTTATCAATGATTCATTATGCTCAATGTAACATGAGATCCCATCAACTCATGGAAAACTCTCAAAAAAATGGGAATTAAAATGGGGATCCCTATCAGAGACTTGCATATGGAACTCCAAGAAATATAATGATTACTTTTACATAAATAATTCCCAAATCCTCAACCTTGGTTGTATCTAAAATAAAAATAAATCGAGACAAGTTGTTCAACCAACCGATCACTACCCATATAACATTTACCCTTAAAGCGTATTTGGAAACCAACCACCAAATCCAAAACATATTGTCCTGCTTCCAAGTTAACATAATAAGGGAACGAAGAAAACCAAAATGTTTTTTGTTCTTTCACTTGACTTACTAAATTATATAATAATGAAAAACAATTTCAGTGATGTCTCATCACATATCCTACCACTAGAATCATCAGTTCATATCATATTACATCATTTTGGTACAAGGTTACACAACCCACAAGGACTTATATAAGTCTCTCATTATAGATTTTATCACTACAAAAGGCACAATGTACCAGTATTGGAAACATTGGACATCCTTGGTGGAGAAATAACACCCAAAAATTGTCTCTAATGTATACAGAGAGTCCTTAATTCCAAAAATCTATTCATCAATTCCCTACTTTTGAAAAATAATCTTGATAAGATATGATGTCTGCTAATTTTTTTTAAACCAATCTCATTCACATCCTCCCAAACATTTAAATTCAACTGAGCCAGAGGGCCATCAGATTCCACTCTCCCAATCATTAATTTATATCTTTGGTCTAATGTTTCCTACTCAAATCATTACTAATGTAATTCCCAATTCCATGGGTGTAGGTAATGTTGAAATTAAAATATTATATCTACTCCACCCATCATCTATTCAAACGGTTAAAATAATTTTTAGAGATAACATAACTCATGATTTTGTGATTAAAAAATATTATAAACCTTTTCTCCAAAATAGAAAGGCTGCTAACACTTGAGATTGTGAATCATGGTAATATTCTTTAGATCATGTGTCAGATAGTTCATCTCATGTGGAATAATCTATCTAGGACCATAGGATTCCACATGATCCCCTAATTTAATAACGTGACCTTAAACTCAATTGGATGTGTCCCAAAATTCCATAGAGCCCTATTAAACCTCTAGATGAGTCAAAACGAGAAAATAAATCAAAATAAATTTTGAAATCATCAAAATAAATATGAAAATTTTAATCTTACATGGTCTTCACCCTTTTCAAGGGATAATATTCTTTATAGAATCCAGCATTGATAAATCCTTGACAAACTGATGGAAAGCCCTTGCTAAACCCAAGAAGATCCGAATCTCAATAACATTTCATTGTTGTTACTATGTTAAAAAATATTTCAACTTCTCAAGATCAATAGAAAAACAATGTTCTAAACAATGATTGCCAAGAACATCACTTCTTGAATCTAAAATTTATATTTATAATACTTGGCATAAATTTGGCGATCTCTTAATATTTTAAAAATTGTTCTAAAATAATTTACATGATCCTCCTTGGTTTTAGAGTTATAAAATATGTCATCCATTAAGACTATGACAAACAAGTCATGGTACTCTTGGAATATCATGTTTATTAATTCCATAAAAACTATAGGATAATTGGCTAGGACAAATGGCATAACAAGATACTCATAATGGATATACTTATTCCATAAGGTAATATTTGGGATGCCAGATTCTTTAATTCTCAACTGATGATAACAAAACCGATGATTAATCTTCAATAACCACATCACCACTTTCAACTAGTCAAAAAATCACTAATCACCAAAAATGGACACTTTTCCTTTATAGTATATAGATTTATTTTTTCTTAATCAACACAAAGGTTAATTTCCCTATAAGATTTATTTGAAAATAGAATTGGTGTCACCCTAGGTGACACACTTAGGAATATGAAAACATTATCTAACAGATCATTTAACTGAGTCTGTAACTCCTTCAATTTCTATAGTCCCATATGGTTATAATGGATGGGTATGGGTTAGGTAAAATTTACTATATCAATAAAAAAAATCTAAATCCCTTCTAGGTGGAAATCCAAAAATTTCAGATGGAAATATATCAGAAAAACTCAACAAAAACTGGAGGGATACCCCACTCAAAGATTCTAACTCCAAGTCAAAAGGTGAACACCAATATTAACCTTCCAAAATTAGGAAAATAAGGTGAATCTATACTCATTATTAGGTCCCATTATCCCTAAATAACATGGAACATCCCATCATGCATGGTAACCAAGACCCACCAAAGATTACAGACAATTTTTGATTTATGGTAAATTATCAATTCCATCATGAAAATGAAATTTGAAGGTTTCATATTAATAACATAAAAACACCAGATTAAATTGATCGTTAGAACATAGAAAATAAAAATAAGACGTTATATATTTATCTCTCTCTTAATTTTGAAGGGAATAGTAATATCCATAATATAAGACATAATCTATATTGAAAGGTTTAACAGGTTCATAGTGATATTTGGAATTAAAGAGTGAAGTAAAAGAATTTCAAATACATTAATAACTAGGGATGGCGCTATGGAGGTGGTACCTATTACTGTCAATAGACCCACATTGACTTCCTTTATAGGATCTTCCACTATGTAATGAAACTTCATTACAGATTCATGTGGCTGAAACCCCTCAGTTCGAAAAGAATATGATTTCAATGTTGTAATTTTAGTTTTTTAAGATCTCATTCCACTATTCAGAAAATAAAAGACATTAATTAAATTCAACATGTGTCTTGAGAGACCGCATGAACTATAGATCTTTTGTGCGTTAGTACAAACCTATTTCAAATGATTGACCTTGTCACACTGGAAGTAATTCAAAGGGCCTATTCTAGGAACCAAAAAGGTATAGATGATGTATTCTATATAAATCAACCATTAGGATCATGACACTTCATATTTACCTTATAGGTACCAATAAAACTACCATTAATAGTAGGAGGAACTCCTTGAAACCCTGAATTTCTTGCCGATTCAGGATCAACCATCAACACTGTATCATGCATGTTTGAATAAGAAGTGAGATTTTTCATGAATAAGTTATGTAAGATTTCATATAAAAGAACAATATTTAATCTTCAATACTTTTTATTTTCATTCATTATTACCCTGAGAGGAAACTGAACAAGTTTAGTATATCATTTTTCATACTGATTCAAGGTTCTATCACATTTCTAGAGGCCCAGAAACTCCATGAATATTTATAAAACCATTAAATATAGACATAATATTTTTATAAAAATAACTCTAAATTATTTACACTTGAATAATTCATGATTTTTATTTATAATAATAAACTATCACCTCTTCTTTATATACCTTTAAAACATCAAGGTTTCACATTTTAGATTTTTGAATCAGGTATTTCCAAGAACTAAAAAAACAGATCAATATTTTTCAACAAATCCTAAATCTCTTGAAGATTATTTGATCCTTTGAAATCTTATGGTTTCTATTGAATAAAATCTTGTTCATTATCTCTATTTTAATATCATTGAGGTTCCACTACAAAATATTTCATGGGAACTAGTGAAGCTATCTGTACCAAAGAATATAAAACATACACTATTATCTCAACATTATTCTAATCATCCTAGAGGGTTTTCTAATTGTGGTTAATCATTATCTCCCTTATTATGAATATTAAAACTTCTTATCGAGATCATGATACTAAAAAACAACAATATTAAACATCAAAACATAATAAATAATATTTAGATCACCAACTCAATCAATTGATACTGGAACATCAATTCCATTATATACAATTTAGTTTTTTTGGAATTCAAAATACTCTGATAATGTTTAAGAAAAATACAACAATCAAATAAATTTATTCCTGAAAAATTATTTTCATAAAACATCCATGGTGGATTAATTATTTATATGATGATAGAAGGAAAAGAACTCACTAGTAACTATACCTTAAGTCTTAACAATCCTAAATCATGTCTACTAGGATAACATAGAATGCATACTAACATCAGGGAATGAAACATGACCTTCTCTGATATCATTTTTTCATGAATCATCCGAGATAACATCTACAATTATACCTAATCCAGTCTTAACATATCCCAAAGTGTGTCTCTATCCCCAATAGGTTGGTGATGAGAACTCAAAGGTAATAGTTTTTTATACAAGAAAAGACTATCAATATATAATAGGGGAAGATAAAACAAAAAAATAATTTTTATGACATGCACTCCTTAAGAATAAAATTACCACAAGAAGATAAATAAATATCAATGTAATATATTATACAAAATAAAACACAACATCCATAATACATCACATTATCATCAATAAAAGATCCCATAATCCCTATAAAACATGTTAACCATACCTCCATAAGTCACCACTACCACTCTAAGTCCCATGCTCAAGCCACCTCCCTCCCCCAACTCATGTTTTCCCTTTCCTAGGACATGGAATGGAATAATCTACAAATTCCAAAAGGAAAATGTTTTTCATGAGCTGAATAAACCACAAGGTCTCACCAAGTGTTTTATAATCAATTTCATAATAATTAAATAATTAATTCTTTCAAATTAAATAAAACACATAATTGAAATTACTTTTCATATTTTAACTCAAAACATGATTCCAGTAAATAGATTGAAGATATGTCAAAAATAGTCTTAAATGATTATTTTTTTAAAAAAATCTATATAATATCTCACTTGAATAAAAAAAGATATATAAACAATGTCATGTATAATTAGGTAAAACAAAACAAAGCACAATGTTCATATTCCATGAGTTACATTAGTTTTGGGAACTAATATCTCTATACTAATCAATCATAAAAAATGAATCTAGTATGTGTTCACATTTCCCGAATGATAATTCGAACAAGTATAATAATCCTATATCCCATTGGTTATATGCATGATTAAATAGGTTTTTTAGGAGTTTTACTCATCAATACATTGCTATGGAGTAAGAGTCCTAGTGTGCATTTACTAATCACATAAAAACTACTCAAGCTATGATGTGCTTCTATTAATAAATCAATAATTCATTGGAAAATCATTCATTTTAATTAAATTCATAATTAATTATTCAAATCCCCAATTTTTGGTCTCAACATTCTGTTCTAGTTTAAAAAACAAATCCTTGATTTTCATTAATTACATGCCTTTCAAATCATCTTTAATTTAATGAAAACATTCTAAATAATTTAAATCAAATCATTTTATCAAATAATTTATCAATTGAAGCCATAATGTTTCTGAAAGTCTACCCAATAACTTTAATTCCATTTTAATTGGTGGTTTTCAAATTTTTCATTCACTTTTTAAAATAAACATTAAATCATCTCAAAAAAAAAATTTATAGATAAATTAAAAAATAAATTATATTAAATCATTTTATTTAGGGTTCAAATTATAGGTTAAATAATTATGGAACTACCAAAATATTGGTCACATTATCAATCAATCAATCACCCGAAATGGGAATAACCAATGGAGAATGAATGTGAAGAAGATCAAAGAACAAACACAAGAATAAAAATCATCAGAATCAAAGTCTCAATCCATTAAAAAAACATAACGATTCACTACACCAAAAATATAGAGAGATAAATAATATGGAAAACACAATGTAAGATGGAAACCACATACCATATAGGGATCAATATCTTCCACATATACTTTAATAAATAAGAGAAGAGGTTTTAGGAGAAAAGGAATCCTATAGAGATCCTCTAGAAAACATGGAACTCTATTAGAATGGAATGGATAGTCATTAGAGTCTAAACCATGGGGATAGAGGTTTTATTTAAAATTTTAAAGGGATTAAAAACTCATGTTTCTAGTTACATAGTTAGGTTAAATTTTTTAGTAGTAATATTATGCCTTAACTGTGAACCCCTAATGGGCTTCTAGAAAGGGTGCATGGGTTGGCCACACAATTAAACTAACCATGGACCAACCATGAAAACAAATCTATATAAGGGTGGATGGTTTTAAGTGTAAGGAAACACAATTTGGAAATACCATTTTCCCCCACCAAATCTCCAATATAGGGTGCATGGTTTTTTGGGCCAAACCATATGGTTTTCTCTAACCATCTCCCAAACATGCATAGTCCCCAAAACATCCAAATTTTATTTAAACTCACTAAAAACATCTTGGTTGAAGTTCAAATAAATTTAAATTAGAAACATGGTTAGAAATGTACTAAAAGTAAAGTAAAGTGATGTTACAGAATTTTTTTTACGGGATACCATTTATAATTTACATGATACAGAGAAATTCAATTTCATTGGGAAATAAATTTTCCCCATTAGATGAGGAAGAACATTACAATACTAATGATAAAAGAGAATGAAGAGCCTTAAATTTTTTAGTTCCTCCACCCAAAGTATCATAGAGAAGGTGTATACTTTATTATTTTATTATAACATACAACCAATCTCATCCTGAACAGTAGAATGGTTTCGTTGTCTTGGTAAACTATATACATCCATTAAATTAACAATAAATTTTAAAACATAAAAAAAATATTTTCTTTGAGAACTACATTATTCCTCATATAATATCACTATATAGTAATCAAAAAACAATTATTAGTATCATAGGTAAAATAAAACATAATAAAGGGGTGATATTATATGCTTAGTAAGGGTAATAATAAGACATAAGCTACAAATAAATAAGGTTGAATCAATATGGAAAGATAAATAACTGAAACATATTCTATTTAATCTATAACTTGAAAATAATATTAAAGCAATAAATGATGATCAAATAATTCCATATGAATAATCTTATGGGCATGAAACATTAACATGGATATTATAACTAATAGAATAATCACATGGAATATTAATAACCGGATTCATAATTATGGAATGCATAACGATGGACATCTAAAATACATTATCATGGAATTGTTCCAATACATATAAATATTTTCGGTACCTTGTTTCAAGACATATATATATGGGTAATGCCTCATCCAAAAACCAATCTAGTCAATCACATGGGACCTTCCAATCCTTTAATGTGCTATAGTGGGCCCCACCCATTACATACAAAGTCCAATGCATTCCTCATATGGAAGGGGTAAAACAAATTTCACATAAAAATTCATATTTAAACTAGAATTTAAAATTTAAATACTTTCCCTAAATAATAATCATAATAATAAACCATCCATAGTAAAATTAATGGTGTCAAAATAGTACATCCCTAATCAAATTGAGCATAAATCATCTGGAAAAAATAACAAGGATGGTATCATTGGAGTATACCCCCATTAAATATTAATTAACATCAAATAATTTATTATTAGTTGTAAAATTATTTTTAATGATCACTTGGAACATTTATTTAGGGAAATATTATATTATTTAAAATAAAAATTTTTATTATAAAACTATAAAATTCAAAAAATACTTTCAAAATCATTTTCTTTAAAAATCACTTTAATAAACTAAAAATTTACAGAATATTAAGAAAAAAATATTTTTTAAAAAGAAACTTGTATACATGAAAATTAATATTCAAAGAAATGGTATTCATTATGGTGTGTAATTATTTATATGATGCATAAGTTAAAAAGAACATTCATTTTTCACTTAAATAAAGGTTAGAAAAGACTCTCATTTAGAAAATGAAAAGATGATTACTTTCAAAACATTTTGTAAAAAATAAAAAAATGTGTAAATATTTATATATTAAATCATATGGATAAATTCTAAAACATTTTTAAAAAACTTTTTAGGAAATATGTGTTGGGAAGAAAAAATATTTTGGACCGAAGAGATAAATAAATTCATATTGTCTTAAAAATATCTTAATCATTTTAACTACCTTAGAGATGAATAAATGTACTATTATTTTAAAAATATCATAAATAAACAGAGGAGAATAAATTATATTAATTTAAAGAAATAAATATCAAGTAATTACACTAAGAGAGACTAAAACAAAATCAATCCTGAATAATGATGAGATTCTGAAATAAACCCTTACAACTTTGTAACTTTTGTATCATAATTACCATGAAATAAATAACATAAAATGAAACATTAAGTAGAATTAAGAAAAAATAATTAATTATATAAAATATAAATGGGTTGTATATACACCACATGAAGGAAATAAGTGGTTAATATGACATATGTATCATAAAAGTAAATATGAGATGAGAAACCCTTACCTTGAGTCTGACTCATCATGTATGTTCTTTATCATAAAAAATAATAAACCTATGTTAATTATTTACAATAATAAGAACATTTTTTAATTTTATTATTTATTTTATTTTAGTTATTACTAGGTTATATATGATTACTAAATCAATTAAACTACATCGAATTTTTCTAAATTATTTGTCTTATATATTAAAAATGACTTTGGTAAGCTGAATATGGTAAAATATGTCACTATTTAAACATATCTGGAATAATAATAATAATATAATCATCTTATTTATAAAAAAATTATAATTTTAAAACCAATCTTGAAATATAGTTATGAAAAATGAACTATGTTGTAATCATTGTGATGGTAGGTTGTATGTAAGCATGAGTAAAATTTCCATTTTTCAATAATCATTATGGAAAGAAGGTAAGTAATATTTTATCTTTACATATTGATCATATTATCATATATAACATATTATTTATTTAAATATAATTATATATATCATCCATGTGGTGTGGTGTTGAAAATATATTCACAACAATCCGCGAAGACGGTAGTCCATGCACAAATAAACGACATTATCATAATTTAGTTTAAGAAATGGAATTATATATCATATTTTTAGAAGGATAAATATTTAATTAAAAGAATAATTATTTAATTTATATCATTTATATTAATTAAAATTATTCTTATTACCTTCCATGTAATGTACTAATAAAAAAATCACATAGCTATGCGAGGCGGTAGTCCGGCATAGACACAAGTGATGTTATCATATCCTTGAAGGAACGAAAAGTAAAAAAACAATATATATTATATAATGACTCCAAAGGTATTATTTTTTATAAAAACATATATATAATTTATATTCACCATAATACCTAATTTTGATATGTTTTTATGGAAAACATATCACATCAATTAATGAGGCAGTAGTCTTCCGTACACATGCGAACCATTATCATTTCACATTTGAGGGAAGAGGAGATGGATATCGGTTATTACCTTAACATAATAAAATCTCAGTATATTTTATATAATTTATTATTATATATTAATAAATAAATAATATTTTAAGGATGTGAAATATTAAATAAAAAATCATAGTAATATATTTTACCTCCTCAAAGGGCACCTCTTTGGGATTATATCTAATGTATTCCTAGAATGTATTTATGGAAAACCAAGGATTATAAGATTAGTTTATAGAATTTTTAACGTTATTTGGATAGGTATTTTACAATCCTAAAGTGTTTTAATGTGATAAAAAGAGATGAGAGGAGGTGTCCTTTTATAATTGAGGGGAGTGACACACTTGTAATCTTTGAAAAGAAAAAGGTGTACCCACTTTTATCACATCCAAATGGATCCAAAATGGATTATTCTCTAGAAGTAGAAATTAATGTTTTAAATATGTCAATAAAATATTTTTAGTTAGATATTAGTTCATTTTAACCCCAATATTTTTAGTTTAACTAAAAAAAACCTATTTTTAACATAATAGTGATAATTGATTTTTACGATTTTCATTATTCATTATGGTCAAATTTTATATTTTAACTTATTAGATAATATAATTTATTATAATTAAAATTATTTAATCCATTTTTATAAATTCCATTCACATAACTGTAAAATTTTAAATTAGAATTAATCCTGAAGATACTATGATAATGTGGGTTTTCAAGGAGAAAATGCTCAAAAGTATACAAAGTTTTTATATAACATTTAAAAATGAAAATGGTTTCACTGAACTAAATTGGATTAATAGATATATAATTTATATAACTTTACAAAAATACAAATTTAAAAGACAATTTATCTTTATAAATAATTAATACAAGAAGTTTGTTTTCAATTAACGTTCAGTATTTTAATTATTCATCAAAAAATGAAACATTTTAGAAAATTATTGAAATACCGTTTAAAATAATTTTGATATAATGATTTCAAAAATTATGTTAATTTTATCAAATAAATTTTTTGGAATATATAATAATTTCTTTTATATTCTATTCACAAATCATGACTACACCGCCTTTTATAAAAAGTATAACTTTTTAGTGTAAATTTATTTTTCATCCATGGGATTCGTATTTTTATTTATAATAAATTGGTAACAATTATACATGTGAAAAATATATATTTTTCATAATTTATTTAGTCTTATTCATAAAAAACAATTTAATGACTACGTTATAATGGTAATGTTAAAATAAAAATATTTTAATATAGTAATGTGTTTCATTCAAACCTAGTGTTGCGTGAATTGAAAACTATTGAAGATGTGAATTTATTTAAAAATAGATATATCACAATGTCTAAGGATTTTATATTACCATATATTTATAATTTTTTGTATAATACAGGTTATCAAATATGATTTTCATATTTTAATATCTCGGGGTATTACATTCTACCCCTCAAATAAATTTCATCATCGCAATTTAATTTTAATCTCAAAAATCAAGGGTTTGTAATTTTAAAATAATCTTTTTAATCCCACATTGTGAGAAGGGTTAATAAAAAAATACATCTGATGAGAAAAAATATAAATAAAAATTTCAGGTAGAATAATTGATAAATAGGTTTTTGTGTATGAGAACATTGGTGGAATGTTAAGACATGGATATGGAAGAAAAGTGTAAATAATTATACTGAATGACGAAGGTAATTTATTTAAGAGATATAATGATCAACAGAAAGTTAAGTACCTCAAAACCATAAATATGTGACAATTTAAAATACCCTTGGTTCAAAATAAATGAGGGTATTTGGATAAATTTTGTTTCAATATCATTTTCTATAGTTAAGTAATTCATTAACCATCTAGACTGAAAATATATTAAAATATACATACTTGATATATTTCTATTTCATAGGCATAATTTCATCTTTTTGTTGTTCCTCAATCATTTTCCACTTCATTTCTTACAATAAAAAATTTATATCTAAGTTTAATTTTTTCTTCCTAAAGCACAAAAATTTACTTTTAATAGATAATAATATTTATAAATGAGTAAAAATTGTTTCCATATGAATATAAATATTTTCCAAGACCAATATGGTTATAACATGTTATCCAATATAATACATTAATCTCTAAACCTCAAGAGTTACAACCTTGGTTAAACATTAAAATTTGTTTTTCAAATCATTTAACAAAAAACAATGACATATTAACCATGACATCACTTAGTTCAGTGGTAAGTGTTCAACCCTTATCTTCCATTAGTTGTGAGTTCAAGACCTGTGGCCTTTCCAGATGTGAGAGGATGTCACCCAATATGTGGGTTGTCCTTTTTCTAAAACCATATTAATATAATTCTTATAATGTTACCAAATTTTTATATCTCATAATTACCACAACATCAAAGATTATATAAACCTTAAAGTTTACCAATAACTTCTTAAAAACTCTTTATCATTATTATGTCAATATCAGCCACATACTAAATATTAACATCCCTCAATCATGTGTTTTCCAGAAATATCAAATTTCCACTAAATCACTTTTCCAGCTCATCAGTACTATTCAATGTATTCTCTCAAGTAATTAATTAAATTATACTATAGTAAAATTATTATAAATTTCATAATTATTCTAACCATAATATCATTGATTAATATACTATAGTAACATAATTCATGAATCAAAAAACAAGAACATTAATCACTCCACATTATATTTAGTAATAGAATAAGATTCAACTTGACCACTTAGATCCTTTTTAGGTATACACCCTTAAATCTTGTGGCATTAATTTTTATAATTCCTGATATCATTATAGTGGAAGCATTAAACATTGGTAGATTCTTTCTTTCCCTTGCTACCATGAGTTTGGCAGAATTTTTTCATACACTTGAAGTGAAATTCTATTCTTTTGAAGCATGTACCATGGTTTTTCCTTCCATAATGATCACATATTGAAAACTAATTATTTCCCATATTCCATTTATCATTATTTTTATCTACCATCCTATTCTTCTATTACTTCCCTTTTATGTTATATGACATGGATAATTATCTCTCTATCTTTAAAGAACATGATATTATATCCTCTTATGATGAGAATGTTTGAGAGACTTGTTGCCTTTTGAGGATTAGATTAATCCTATAATTGAAATGGTAAATATTTTTGTTAGGATTATGTATGTAGTTTATATCATTCCATGGTAACATTAGAAGGTTTGATTCATGATAAGAAACATTTTCCTCATATTTCTGTCTTAGACTCAAGAATTTTTATTCTAAATCTTCTCATTTCTCACAAGGAAAATATTTTTCCAAAAATAGTACCTTGAAATCATTACACTCCATGTTGGATAGTTCCTCATCATCCGTAGTGTTTTAAATTAATTATAACCCTAGATATTTATCTTATGAGATATTGTAAAATATCATGACACCCCTTTCACATTTTCTAGTTTTAAAAATGTATTCAATAAGGAATGTATCCATTTCTCTTATAAATATATATTTCTCGTCCCATTGAATTATAGAGGTTGTTGATGCATGAATTTTTATATCATCATTACACCACCTGGTGGATCGATATGATTTTTTATATGGGAAGGGTTATTACTCATTACCTAGGTCAGATGCACCAATATAGTTATAATTTGATCATTTATAGCTCTAGCTCCAAGTACAACTTTTTATCTTTACTATGGGTTCTTCATATATAGGGTATGAACATTGATATAGTTCCCATTTCATCTATTATATACCATTTATAAATAATGGAATACACTATGATAAATCATAAAATTATAAAACATAATTTAAAATACAAAAACTAGTGAAAATATAAACATAAATTGAAAAAATTATGCATAGTTAATCTCTTAATCGTAAAAATGATTTCTTTAGGGATATCATTATTTTAAAATCATTTGTAATGGTTTCAAAAAAATGTGAATTTTCCTAATGATATCCCCAGAGCATGTCAAACTAGGTGCGTACTAAGGCCTATTTTTATGAACTATCTAACGATCATGTCAAGCCCAAGGATCCCTTTTTGGAGTTATTACCCCTAGGTAACTCTATCCTAGAACCACATATACTTATAGTATCCAGATATGTATATAATACTATGAAAAACCAAATAATCTCTTCCTTACTAATTTTTTTGATTTTATTTTATATTTATCTAGAAATTTTAGCATAGGGTTATTGTTCTCTAATCTATTTTTTTCTTAATCTAGATCTAAAGGTTTATAATAAAATATTATAAAAACAGTTTTAGAATCCCAACCCCCCATATCCAAGACCGAGTGTCTACTTTATTATATTTTCATAGGATACAAGTAATTGCATCCTGAATGACCTGGTAGTTTAGTAGTCATGGTAAACTAGATACATACTTGAAATCCACCTTCAATTTTAAAAAATAAAATAAAAAATTATTTTATTTGATAACAAAATTAAGCCTCATGGTATATACTGATATATAAATCACAAAACACTTTCTAGTATCTTAGAAGAAATAAAATGTAATAAATTGGTCAGATCAGATGCTTAGTAAGGGAAATAGTATTGTATTATCTATGAATAAAAAAAATCAAAATCAGTATGGAATGGTAAAACACTAAAATTCATTCCATTAATCAACAACTGATCATAATATCATAATAATAAATGTTGATCAAATAGTTTTATATTAATAATCACATTAACTTGAATCTTAACCATGGGATATTTTAACTAATCAAATAATAACATGGAATATCAATAACTAAATTCATAATGATGGAATGAATAATGTTGGACATATGAAACATACCATTGATTCCATGTTCCAAGACATCTAAATATCATTGATAACTTTATATAAGACATTTATATAAGTGTGTAGGGTCTCAACCAAAACCCAATCTAATTTTTCTCATGAGACCAACCCATACACCAAGGGGCTATAACGGGACCTGCCTGTTAATTATTAAGTCCAAAACATTCTTCGTATGAAAGTGGTGAAGAAAAATACAAATAAAAATTATTTTTAAACTAGAATAAAGATTTTAAATACTTTCAAAAAATAATAAATATATTTATAAACTATATATAGAAAAATGAATGGTATCAACATAGTACATTACTAGTCAAAATGATCATAAACCATTTGAATAAATAATAAGGATGGTATCATTGGATTATATCTCCATTAAAGCATCAATAACATCATAGAATAACTTCTTTAATGGAGAATTATTTTTAATGATCACATGGATCATATTTTAGGAATATAATCTTTAATTAAAAATCACCCCTTTCATTTTAAAATAGAAACATCATAAATATTATCAACATAATTTTCATTGAAATTCATTTTCAAAAACTAACAATTTCCAAAATATTAGGAAAAACATTTTATTTAAAAATTACCTTTTAAAATTTCTTAAAAATAGATTAAAAGAAATTATAATCATGATGTAGAGTAATTATATACAATTCATATATGTTAAAGAGAAAATTTCTTCTTCACTGGAAAAAGATTTGAAAGGTGTCTCATTCAGGATACGACAAGAAGATTACTTTCAAAATATTTTGTAAAAATTTATTCTTGGGAAGAAATATCGATAATAAATTTTTCGGTTAATCATAAACATTTTTTATAACATTTTAGAAAGAAATTTTTTGAAAGAAAAATTATTTTCGGTCGAAGAGTGAAATAGGGTCAAATTATTCTAAAAAAATTATTAACCATTTTAGGTACCAAAGACTTGGAAATTGATACTATGACTTGAAAAAGATCATAAATATCTAGAGAATAATAAAATGGATTAATTTTAAGATATAAATATCATGTAATTCTAGTAATGGAAAATTAAACCAAAACAATCCTAAATATCGATGAGATTGTGTAATAAACCCTTACTACCTTGGTAGCTTTTGTATCATAATCAATATAAAATAAATAAATTTAAATGAAACATTATATACCAATAAGATAAACTAAATAATTATAAAACATAAAAAAAGTCATAATATACCCCATGTAAAATAAATAAGTGGTGAATATTTCATATGTCTCGTGGAAGTAAAAGTGAGACGAGAAACCCCTATCTTGAGTTCAACTTGTCACGTATATTCTTTATAATAATGAATTACAAACTTATGTTAATTGTTTAATTTCTTAATAATTATTTTTAATTTTATTATTACTTTTATTTCACTTATTACTATATTATATATTATTGCATTATCAATTAATTTTACAACATTTGTTTCGATGATATTTGGATTATGTGTCAAACGTGAATTTGGTATGTTAACGATGGTCAAATAGGTCATTACTTAAAAATATATAGAATAACTATCATGAAATAATTATCATATTTATACATCAATTATACTTTTAAAACCAATCATGAAATATGGTTATGAAAAATTAACTATGTTATAATCATGGAGGTGGTAGGTCATACATATGCATGAGTAAGGTTTCAATTTTTCAATGATCATTATGGAAAAATGATAAGTAATATATTATATTTTAAGAATTATCATAATATTATATATAATATATTATTTAAATAAATATGCTTATATATATAATCCATGTGGTGTGGTGATGAAAATATATTGACATTGGTTCATGAAGGCAGTTGTCCACTCATACACAAACAACAATATCATTTTTCAGTGTAAGAAATAAAATGATATATTATATTTACAGAATGATTAACATGTAATCAATATAATAATTATTTCATTTATATTATTCATATTCATTAAAATTTTCCTCATTAACTTCCATGTAATGCATTATAGAAAAATGGATCAGATCGGTTCGAGATACGGTAGTCCTGTGTACACATGAGGGATGTTATCATATCCCATACGGAATAGAAATTAAAAGGGTATATATGATATAATGACTCTATATATATAATTTTGTTAAAAATATTATATATATATATATATATAATTTATTTACCCCATAATATCCACCGTAAGAGGTGTTGATGAAAAATACTTTACATAAGTTTGTGAGGCGGTAGTCCACTGTACAAAGAAGCAATGTCATCGTTTCACATTTGAGGGAAGAGGAGACTGATATAAGTCATTCCATTAATATAATAACATATAATCATATGTCAGATAATATTTTATTATATAATAAAAAATTAATATTATTTTCATTATGTTAGAGATGAAATATAATAAAAACATATATTTATGAATTTTATCTCTTATCGGACCGGCTATTTAGGATTGTAACTAAACTATTCCTAGAATGGATTTCTGACCAAAAAAATGATTATAGGATGAATTGATGATATTTTTTAAATTTATTTGGGTAGGTATTTTCTTAAAAAATATATTTTTGAAGTTTTTAATAAGAGATGAAAAGGGTTGGCCTTTTACATGTGAGGTAAGTAGAACACTTTCATTTTTTGAAAATAAAAAGTTGTACCCATGTTTTTCAAATGAAAAAGGGTATAAAATAATTATTATATAGAACTATTCCTAAAATGTTATTAATATTTGTATCAGATATATTATATATATATATATATATATTATGTCTTTTTAACCCTTAACCTATCAGTCTAACCCTCCAGTAAACTCATTTTTACCTTAACTACAGTTGTTGATTTTTACTGTTTTCATTATTAATTATAGTCAAAAATTAAGTTAAACTTATTAGATAACATAAATTATGATGATTCATAATTTAGAATCTATTTTTTTAATTCAATTCATATAATTGTAAAAATTAAATTTAAAATTTATCTCATGGTTGCGTTGAGAAAGTATGTTTTTTAAGAGAAAATGTTCAAAAGATAAAAAAAGTTTTTATATCAAAATTTAATATGAAAATGATTCCAATAAACTAAATTAGATTTATAGATATATAGTTAAACTAATTTTACTTTAAAACCAATTAAAAATATAATTAAAATTTAGAAATAATAAAAACAAAAAGTCATTTTTCTATTAAGATTCATTATTTTTCATTATTCATAAAAAATTGAAACATTTTAGAAATATAATAGAAAATAAACACATTGTGATTTTTATATTATAATTTCAAAAAATAATTTAATTTTATAAAATAAAATTTTTAAAATAATTAAAATTATTTTTATATTCTGTGTGTAAAGCGTGATTAAACCGCCTTTTATAAAAACATAGTTTTCTTAGAAAACATTCCTATTTCTTCCAAATGATTCTTTTTTATATATAATAAATAAATAAAAAATTTAAATTTGTAAAATATTTTTTTTATAATTTGTTCTATCCTATTCATACCCACCAATTTAATGACTATGTTAAAATGGTAATGTTTAAATAATAATATTTTGAAAAAGAATCTACTTTCATGAAAACTTGGTGTTTCATGAATTAAAAGCAATATAAATATTTAATTCATTTTAAAATAAATATATCATATATTATTAAGATATTATATTCTCCTCTGATATTTGTGTTTTTTCATACAATCTATCTAATATGATGTTCATATTTTAAAATCTCGATAAATTACACTTTTCTTGACTCAATTTGAAGTGTCTTGGAATTAAAATAAAAAAAATGATGTTTTAGATGAAAATTCTCTTAAAGTGAAAAATAAATATAAAAAATGGAATATTAATAGTGGTTTCCCATTCCACATAACAGATAATATAATGTTTTATATGAATGTTAAAATTCAGGTGGATGGAATAGTTATTTTTGGAAATATTAGATATTTGAAAATCAAAGTTAGGGGAAAGATATATCTTGGAGAACATGAAATATAAAAGCATAGAAATACATTATGTGGATGGAAATTGACATGATATTTTGAATTTAAGACAATTATAAAACTTCAGACATGAATTTTTATTCAATGAAAATGATTTCCTCAAAAAAGGAAAAGCAATAAATTCTTTAATAAAAGTATGGATAATAAAGGGAAATTTATATCGAGTGGGTAGAAAGGATAAAACTTGTATTTTCATTATTGAATAAGGCAATATCTACTGGAAAATGAGGGTTTTACATATATATCAATAAATCATGAAATCAATTCAAAATTTTATGATTGATATTTAAAAATTTAATTAGGACTGATTAAAGATGTGTGATGTGTTCTTGGGAGGAAAGATAATTAAGAATATTTATAATCAAAAGAAGAATATGATATTAAATTTTCTTGACTTTATTATCACAAATTTTCCTCATCTGATGACACATTCTATAGATCATGGAGATATATACTTTATCATATTTATAGATGATTGTAGTAGTGTGGGTTGTATTATGTTTATTCAAATCAAAAAAGAAGATGTCAGAATACATAAAATGGTTTTGAAGGAGAGATAAAATAGAAATCATAAAGATGATCCAAATTATTTGATTGGATAATAGCATGTAGTATACATTTATTGATGTGGAAAACTAATTAGATAAAAATTATATCAAAAATGATGTTTCATTTGTAAGAACGCTATATTAAAATAGATATATTGAAACAAATCCATAGTCAAGAACATGAAGAAAAAATTTCTAATTAAAAGAGAAATCTGTATTATAATTAATAGTTTACATTCAAAATTGTTCTTTATTATGTCCTAGAGATGATAAAAAACCATTTGAAATGTGTCTTTTAATATATACAACATTGAAATTATATCATCCTCAATTTAAATTTATGCCTCATTTTATTTTTTTCACATATTAAAGGTTGTAATTAAATGATTTGATCCATATCAGGGTGTTTAGATATGGAAATGACACTAAGAGATAAAAACTGGAAATTGGATTTGGTTCACACCATGAAAGAATATTCTTAAAATGAATATATTTTGGGAAGTATTCATGCTTTTCATTTTAGTTCATGAAACATGGTTCGTAATTTGAAATGATATTCATAAAATGGTTAGTATTTTCTTGGATTTTATATCGAGATGATAGGTTTTTTGATGTATTGGACATATTGAGAATTTAATATGTGGGTCCATAATCCATTCCATAAACTGATTCTATTTCATAATATTTAATAATCCAGTGCTACTTTAATTTCTCATTCTCTTCCTTCCTATTAATCCAAACCCTAAGAACTCTTTAGAAGATGTTGGGATCTATCCACTACTTCTATACCCTCCTTTTGATGTTAAGACAATGATTTTATTTTATATTCCCAATCTGGAAAGTTTTATTTTAATTTAGATCAATCATATATTTTTATCCATGGATAAAAAAATTTATTCTTGATGTATTGATCAATTCTAGGGGATTTGGTATCTTATAAGGAGAGAATTGTTGATCGTTGATAGAATCAGAATATGAATTTTGGGATTTGGAATCTGTATAGCATTTGGACATGGGATATTATTCATAGTCGATTTTCTTAGATATATTTGATCTTATACTTCATTTTGGGGTGGATTATCCTCAATATTTATCTTATAATTATAATCATTGAAGTTCTGGGATGGTTTTCGGTTTTTTGGGTGGTGTAGTTGGACTTAGAAACTAACCTTTGTCATTGAAACGTTATTTCAACTAAGGTATAAATCATTATCATTAGTGATTGTTTATATGAGTTCTTATAATGATTATTATAATGATTTTGTATCCCTATGAGACTTGTGTTTGATTCTTGATAACATTAGGTGTGCACATATAGCCTTATGAGACATGTTCATGATATTTTCGTACATGTGGAATTTGATTTTTTAACTCTAAATTGACATAATGTATTTTTTTATCTTTTATTTGTATCTTATATTTCATTTATTGTTTCTTTGTCTTATATTTATGAGCATGTTGGTTAATTCATATGAACTATCCCCCAAGGGGGGTGTTCCAAATTCATGGTCGACATGTTCGTGGTTTATCCCTTCAAGGGGGATGGGTGAGACATGTTTTTGGATTATATAATATAAGGTGTGTATCTAGGTACTAGTTGATTTCCTTTCATTATGGAGCCGAAGAAGGTGGATCTAGTCTTTAAGGAACC
This sequence comes from Viscum album, assembly GCA_963277665.1. Taxonomy (NCBI): domain Eukaryota; kingdom Viridiplantae; phylum Streptophyta; class Magnoliopsida; order Santalales; family Viscaceae; genus Viscum; species Viscum album. The sequence continues at coordinate 501,736,762 of OY728158.1, read as the reverse complement.
AACATATATGTTTTTAATGTGTGACAGACTTGTTTTTTATTTGTGTTCTATTTTCTATCATATGAAGAACCAGTATATCTTTTGTACTTATGAAAAGGTTCATTAGTGTTGTCCTAATAAGTTTTGAACTCACACCTGACACTAGAATTTTAGTGCACATGTATATTTCATGACTAGGGATCTGATGATGAAAAAGGGCCCTGTAGTGGGAAGTTGAGAATTTTTATCTAGAGGATGCAAGAATCATAGGATGATCCTTATGATCAGGTATATATTGTTGTTTCTTTATAGTTAGTTTTATGTAGTATATTGATCAACTGTCTATGGGGATCTATTTTTGGTTTTAGGTCTTGTGATATTCCATTCCATAAATCTATTTCATGGGTTGGTTCTTTAGGGGTATTTTATTACTATGATGATTTATTTATTTATTCATTTAATTTGTTTTATTATCATCACTACCATTATATACTCTGATGTTTCCTAGATACTGAGGGTATAGTTTCCCTACATCATCCCTCTTGGCCCTCGCCCCGAGTTGAAAACCTATTATATACAGGTAGTTTCACATTAGTTCATGTGTAATTCCATATTGGACCCAGTGGTTTATTCGAGGTTAAAAAAATGGTATGATATCCTTAGGTTTACTAACTTTTTTCTATTGTTTTCCTTAGTTTTTTGTAGGATATACGTGAGATAGGATGCTTACCACTTAATTTGGGTAACTATGTCAGTTCCTGGAAAACACTATACAGTTAACCTCTATGTTTCCATTTAGTTGGATTTAATGTTCTTATTGTATGATTTTCCTTTAATTTAATTCACCAAGGGTGATGCACATGATGTTGGTATAATTATTTGTTGGAATTTTTGTGCATTCATATATCATGTTTAAGAACATAGGAACACATTCCATATTCTCATTTCTTGTATTTGAGAAATTCCAAACAGTTTAAATGAAAATTGAAATATTTGAGATGTGATTTTAGTGAATTATGTATTTAATTCTATTTTTTAGCTTGAGTATTATATTTTTCGCTATATCGATATGGTTTTATAAAAATTTCAAGTATCAGAGGCTTGGCTTGGGTCATAGTTAGTGATTAGAGGGTTAGGCTAGGATTTTATGGGTATAATCCCAAGTTGAACCATTTTTTGAACCTTGTGTTTGATTATGATATATTATTGGTCTAATTGGTTATATGTTGTTTTTATCTATTTTTTCTCTAGAATTTTAGAAAATTTCATCTTATAGACATCATGCATAGACAAGAAAGATAGTTGATCAGAATGCTTCCATAAGATAATAACTCATAGTTTCACAACTTTTTATGTACGATTTTGGAGGTTAGAATGCTCATGTGGTCACTCTTGAAACATAAGATATAGAACCAATATAGTGGGGACTCTTTCAGCTCGTACCGATTCAGAGTGGAGGAACCCATATGGGGTAAGTTAGTGACAGTTCACTATTCATGTGTTTTCCAAACCCTATACCCCAGACTTTTAGGATAATAGAATCCCCCAAGACATAGAGTACTGGATACAATTCATCAATCAAATATTATAACTGGTAAATATCCCAGGGGATCATAAGGTAAATCCTATTACCATTATGCTTTAGGGTGTCATTTAGTGATGGTGATACATTATGATTCATGTTCGTAAACATTCTGGTATGGTGTGAGTGACCTTCAAGGAACTCTTAGTCATGGATATCTTCCCTAATTCACTATGTTGGACTATGATTAGGAGTTCATGGATCAATAGTGGGGTACTATGTTAGTGTCTATCTACTGGGATTGATTCACCAAATTTATTCACTTTTCGCCTCTTCTAGCTAGGGACGAGGAAGATGAAGGAAATAAATTTGAGATTAGCCTTCATCCAAAGATGAAATGATTGGTCATTAACTTATCTCTAATGACCTATTTTTTAGTGATTTATATGGAATTGATGATAAAAATGGCAGTGAGGAATATAGAGATACATGTCATCACCCAATTGTCAGTGGTTCGATAAGTTAATTCTATTGCAATGTACTTGTTTCATTTTCCAGAAACAAGAAAATAAATCTAGTGCATGGAATCTAGGATAATATTTGACAATAAGATGATATCATTAGTTCCTTGACTCCAACACTAAGAATAGACCCTATTGGTGAAAAAACTATGGTTATAAAGGACATTAACTCATGGAATGTCATGTGTCTATAAAGAATTTTCACCTATGTGGAAAGACAAGTAATCTGAAGTAGTTTTGAGATAAGGTTTCATGAATGAACGTAGAAAATTTTGGAAATGATTTATGTGGAGGACCTTAGTAATAGGAATAGAACCGTCAAGGCTTAGATAATCAGGTGACTCATGATCCCCTAGGGTGTCGTGGAGTTGTTTATAGTAGGGTGTATGAACTAATCAATTTTTGACCAATGTTAGAAGAGGATCTTAAAAATTTTTATTTGTGTTCTTGGTTTCTTATATAATATATTTTTCTTTATTTTATATAGTTGTATACCATTCTTTCATATATGATCAAGTGATTTATTGGTTAAACTTGTCAGTTAAGTTCTTCTATGAGTTTTATCTATTGATACACCCCTAGAAAATAAAGTGGTTCGTATTCATATAATTCTAGAATGTTTTGTAGGGATTGATGGCTATAAGGATGTGTGGAGATTCTAGAGACATCATATTTTTATGTGTTCTATATAATTGACAAGTTGACTAGATACCATGAAAACATCCATTTTTAATGATGATGAGTAACTTTTACATCACCTAAGCAGTAGAAGTTCATATTGACCAGTGAATGGGATATTGAGTAGGTGTACTGGGATCAGATCATTATCATAGAGATTTATTTTCATCATAAATGGATATCATGATCCTTGTAGGTGATCATACAGTGAAACCATCCTTCTTTTCTCATACAGTATACCTATACTTAGACATCATTCTGGTGGAATTCATAGGATGACCTCTAGAAAGGGTATTTGAGTTTGAGAACAATATTATGATAAATACACAAACTATAACAATTCCACTATACTCATTAAACTAGATGAGTTGAAAGGGAACAAGGTTTAATTTTAATATCTTGAAACTTAAGGATTTATCGAACCAAGAACTTCCTATTGGTATTCTTCAATGTTGTTTTCCAAAAAGGTGGACAATTGTATTTATATTTTTGTATACTACATGAATTTGATCCAAATAAATATGAAAATATAATATCCATTTCCAAGGATAAAGACTTGATAAATCAATTAAGGGGAGCCTTTTCGTCTTTATATATTGATCTATATTTTTTCTACCATCATCTTTGGGTCATATAGGAATACATAATGAAGATAACTTTCAGAAGTAGTAATAGGTTGTATATGTATCTCTTCATTCCTTTTGGACTAATTAATGCTCCAAATATGTTCAAAATGCTTATAAAAAATATATTTCAACCATAATTATACTCCATCATTATTTTGATTGATGACATCCTGAAATATTCCATGACATTATAATCCCTTGCTTGAAACCTTGAGATTATTTTTTCTATATTTAGAGATCATCATTTTTACATTATGTTATCAAAGTATCACTTTTGGATATATAAGGTTTTCTTTCTTTTATAAATGGTATCTCAATAAGGAATGTATGTTGATCCTGATAAGGTAGATACAACTATTTCTAGGTTATTACTGAGAAATGGGCTTTAGATTCAAATTTTCCTTTGTCGAATTTGGTACTAAATGAGGTAAATTTGAGACTTCTAACATAAATGCACCTATTACCACACATACCAAGAAGGGAGTCAATTTTTAATTGGCATATCAGTGTGATGATTCCATATTAGAGTTGAATAAGATGTTGAAATCAAGTATGAGTTTCATTCTTCTCATGCTTGGAGTTAGCTATGTAGTGTATCATGATTCATCTTGTATTGGATTGGGAGTTGGTATAATGTAGGTTGATAAAGTGGTTTATTATAGGTGTATTCAACTATAATCCCATGAGTAGAACTAACCCACTCAAAAATAGAGTTTTATGTTTTTTTTCATGCATTGAAACATTTGAGACACTACATTTTCGATGTTAAATGTTTTATATAAATAGAATATATGAGTATATGGTAGGTTTTCTCCTAGATAGATATGAATATTCATTATATTAATTTGGTAGAGTGATTATAGACATTAAAAATTTAGATAAAGTTTATCCCTGAGAAAGGAAATTTTGTTTTAGTTGATATCAGTAAGAAGATATAGAAAATTTGTTCGTAGACATCAATATAAATATGAAGATATAGCCTTTTTTATCAGACTGGTAGGTGGGAGTAACTAAGGTTCAAGGAGTATTGTATTATGAATACTTAGTAATCATGTCCTCATTGGTGGATTGAGTGATGTTTGGTTAGGATCTATATACACAGTGTATCATAATGTATGAGAGACTGGCAGTGAATGGTTTTATTATAATATGGATCCTAGATAGATGTGGGGTGATTCTAGTTCTTGGAAGAGTTATGGTTTCTTATTCAATGAGAGAAGATCCAATGAATGCCTCTCACGATTTTAAGTGGTAAGTGTACTCATGATCAAAAACATTATCATTATTTCATATAGTAATTACTATGGATGAGTATGTAAGGAGACATTTTCATCTTTGTCTCTCATTATCTAACATATCATAGGATCAAGGTCAGGCATCATAGATCCGGTGGGATGCTCAATCCACTTCCAATGATAGTGGTAAAGTGATATGAGGTAACTATAGATTTAATGATACGGTTTCCTAGTACCTTGAGAGTCCAAGATACTATTTGGGTTTCAATGGATTAGTTGACCCAGTTGGATCATTTTTTTCCAATCTGGGAGACTAACGTTGTGTGTGAACTTATCAAGATATATGTTTTGTAGATTATTTGGCTACATGTATTTCCTTAAACTATGGTATCTGATAGGGATTCTTGGTTCACATCATGCTTTTGGATATGCTAACAGAAGGTGATAGAGACTTAGTTTAATCTGATTATGACATTATATTTTTAGACTAATAGGTAATCAAAGAGAAAAATCCAAACATTAGATGATATGCTTCAGGTATGTGGAAAATATTTTATAGGTTCATGGGATGATCACTTGGATCTAGTAGATTTTACATACAAAAAAATTCTGGTATTCAATTTATATGGATCAGTTTGAGGCTCTATGTGGGAATCCATGTCATTCGCCACTATTCTAGCATGAGGCTAGTGAATCATTAGTTTTTGGGGCTTATTATGGTATAGGAGACCTCAAAGCATGTGTATTTGATTTATAATCAGCTAGTTAGAGATCTTAATAGACATTGTTCATATTTCAACTAAAGGAAATAACCCTTGTATTTATCTATGTGCAAAAGATTTATCATATGGGTGTCCTCTCTATTAGGTAATAGGAGTTTGATGACGTAAGGGAATTTGGAACTGTGGTACATTTTTCCATTCAAAATCCTATAATGCATCAATATAGTAGATTATTATTTTTATATTCTTCTAGGATATCAATGTATGCACAATTTTTTTCACGTGTCTTAACGTTGGAGGTACGATCTCGATCTTTTTCTTGTGATCATCATCATAATCATGTAAATTTTTATTCAAATAAATAGAAGGTACAAGAAACATAAACCAGCCCTCTCTTGCCTAAGGAGGCTTGAAATAATGAAGAGTAAGGGAATACCCTCTAATCAGTTGGAACCCCTCGGGCTTTAGGCTATCCACATTATGAAATAAGATATCCTCTAAACCAAAGATATCATGTGAGGCTAGTTTTTTTGCTACTTTTTTAACCTCCCACCATGTTTGGAACACTTTAGTGTTGTTTCTTAGGATACGATGACATTTTATGATGACATAGCTTATTTACCATGGGGAAATTCCATAGCCATGCAGGGAATTGATCAACTATAAGGATGTTGATATTGAACTGGTTGCATCAATTGTTGAGTGACCCATTTGGATTTTTGACCAAATTGAGAATGTGTTTTCAATGATTTCCATTCCACTTTTTCAGGTTAAATAACCGAATGGAAGTATTTAAGTAGATACATGGGAATCTAAGATAGACATTCTGGTGTAGTGACCTGATTTGTTCGAGCATACCTCTGTATACACTTATCAAGGATGATATTTCATTTGAGAGGGAGATTTATTAAACGTCAATTTCAATGTATAATTCATTTTTTATTTTTTTTGAATATTAAATGGTATCATTAAATGACTTGAGTCTTCTATGTGATTTTTGAAGGAGAAAATGACTCAAATAGTAGGAAACAACCTATAGTATTTGGTTTACACAATGAATGAATATTCACAACATGAATAAATTATAGTTAGAAGACATTTTGTTTTCTTTTAGAATGTAAAACTTGGTTCACAATGTGAAATTACATTCATGCTATGAATGCAATTTTTCTGGATTTTAAGATGAGGAAATGAAACTTCTAGTGTATCATCCAAAACAAGAATTCATGATTTGAATCCATAATTCACATCATAAACTGAGTCTGTTATATTATATTAAATTATATAATTATAATTTATTTTCACATTTGACACCTTCATGATGGTCTAAACCCTAGGATCTATCCTACCTATTTTGGTCTCCCTCTTATCATTTTTCTTCTCTCTTCAATTCCCATAAAATCGTTTGATCATATGTTACCAATATGAAATGTTCTATCAGGATCTACAATAATCCTCTCTTCTTATCCATAGTAAAAACAATTATATTATTTATTTTTTGATCAAAAGTAATGGTTTTTATGGTTTAATTAAATAATTCTTGTTTGTTGATAGAATCGGAACCCATATTCAGGGATTTTTCATCTGTGTATCATTTCTACCAAGACAGTTGTTAGCAAAAGTTATACACTTATATGTGTGATATTATCCTACCTTTTGGTTTTTTATTCTTTTCAATCATGATCCTATAATTCTAATCACTATGGATTGGGGATGGTTCTAGATCTTTATTGTGATGTAATTGGAATTAAACTTTCACCTTTATCATTGAAATGTTGTTGAACCTAAGGAAGAAATTCATTATCACAAGAATATGTTTATAATAATCTAGGAATGATTTTTGGTGTGTTTTTATATAACCTAACAAGAGCTGTGTTTGATGATTGGTCACATTAGGTGTTTGTTATTATCCCTATGAGACCTATTCTTGATTATTCATTTCATAAAAAAATCATCTTTATGGATCTAGACTGACATGATGTGATCTTTGATCTATCATTTATATCTTGTGTTCCATGTGTTGTTCATATGCCTTCTAGAGTTGAGCATGTAGGTTGAACCATATGGAATGGGATGTGTCAAATACTTGGTTGACAAGAACATCGTTTATCTGTTCAAGGGGGATGGGTCAAAAATGTTTTCAGACTATCGCATCGAGGGGGTGTGTTAAGATTCTAGTTGATTTCCTTCTATAATAGAGTCTAATAAGTAATATTTGGCCACAATGGACCCAAAATATATGTTTTTCTTTTGTGATATAATTTTTTTATATCTGTGTTCTGTTTACATTCATATAATGAACTCATATATCTTATGCACTTATCTCAAGGGTTGTGGGTTTTTTCCTACTAGGTTTTGTACTGACACCCTACTTGGGAATCTCAATGAACAACTAGATTTCATTAACAGGGACACGGTGATGAGAAATAACCTTATAGTGGTCGTTTTAGTAGGTTTAGCTAGAGGATGTTGGTGTTGCATGATTGGACTTAAGATTAAATGTCTGTTTTGCTTCTACTCAGTTGATTTTATCTAGTATATCGATCCACCTCATATAGGTTTCATTTTTTTTATTTTAGGTCATGCGATATAAAATCCCATACTACTATTGAAAGGGTTCTAACATTATGGTTGTGTTGTTACTTTGATGACTTATTTATTTATTATTTTTTCATTGATTTTATTAGAATCACTTCAATTATATACATTTATTTTACTTCATACTAAGGGAATATTCTCTCCAAATAATCTCTCTTGTTCCTCTCTTATAGTCTACATACTATTGTATATTATGAGGACTACATGAGGTAGCATATAATTCTAGATCATACCTGATGGTTGGGTTGAGGTGTAAAATGGAAAATATGATGATGTGGTTGATAAAGGAAATTTCCTAGGTCACTCAACTAACATTAATGCCTAAAAATTGTTCAATAAGAGGACACATAATATCATATAAAGTAATTATGTCAAGGTGAATGAAGAAAAATCATTATTTATATCAAGAGTGTATCATATTCCAAATAAATATGAATATTCCATGGATGAATCAAAAGATGAAGTTATTTTTTAGCAGATAAAATCAGTATCCCAAAGTAGTAGAAAAAGGGTTAATATTGTAAATATAATATCATCAAAGATAAAAAAAATACAGCACAATCTCATAGGATATGGAGTGTAGAGAACACCAATATATTATTTCAAGTGGAGAAACAACATTTCAAGAAGTGGTATAAGAAGATTCATGGGTTAAATCAATTAATAAAGTATTGGATTAAAAAATTAAAATTCAAACTTGAGAGAATATGAAAAGACTAAATGATCAAAAATTATCAAAACTAAATCGGTGCTCAAGAATAAATATGAGGAGTTTAAGAATTTGATTCGAATAAAAAAAAGATTGGTGGGCATGGGTTATACTAAAATAGAAGGTATGGGTGTGGAAAATACATTCACACCAGTAAAAGGACATAAGTTGATCAAACTATTTTTAGTGTTTCTGATTCAGAAATTATTCAAAGTCTTTCAAATAGATGTGAAAATAGAATTTTTTTCATGGACTGTTCAAATAAATGGTTTATATGAAACAATTAGTGAAATTATAAAGTAAACCTACATCTATGGAATAAATTTTATTGATATTAAAACAAACAATGTGGGCTTGGTATGCTCATTTGGAATCTTATTTGAGGAAGTAAGTAATTAGGTGACGTGGTTCTAATTATAAGTTATATGTGATATCATCAAATGAAAATCGGTTCATGTTACTCATATATGTTGATGATATTATCTTCGGTGGAAGTAAAATTCCATTCATGTAGGAGTTTACTAATTTATTGTTTTTAAAAATAGAGTTTTTTATAATTGGTAAGATTATATATTCATTACGGATATAGGTTAATAAAATAAAATATTATACTTTTATTCTTAGAAAGGTTCTATAATAGAGTTATTGAGGATTATTATTATACATTATTACAATTCAGTTTTAAATCCATTCATTGTTAAAACTAATCTTGAGAAAAATGATGATGGGAACGTTCAGGATAAAGAAATCAAAAAATGTTTGTAATATTTTTTTATTTGACAATAATATATTTGAACATAGTTTATGCTACTTATTTTGTTGCAAGGTTTCAATGTAAGCTGAAAAATAACACATCATTACAATAAAAATGAATCATTAGGTATGTTCAAGGTACTTTTTTATGGTTTTATGTTTTATATAAAAAGATAATGATTTATTATCATACTTAGATATAATTTAAGATAATGATATTTTATATAGGACATCCATAAGTAAAAGATTATTTTTTTTGTTAAAAACATATGTATTGTTAGGTTGAGTTTGAAACAGTAAATCACAACACCTAACATAGCTAACTCAAAATAAATCTTAGTTAAAAAAAATATACAAATGATATTGATGAAGAAATAATGGGAGGATCCTAGTGAAGAGTTTAAAGACCCTATAATGATTATTAGGATAAAATAGTGTTATTAAGAAAATGAAGAACCCAATAGAGAGAACTTCAATGAAGAATATTAAAATATGTTATCATTTTTTAAAATAGAATATAGAGTAATAAATTTTAAAAGTGGACCACATTGGTAAACACAAAAATTTGGTGGGTGTTTTTACTAAGTATTAGTTTAAACTTTTCATTCAACCACATCCCTCGGCTATAGGAGGTTTGGAAAATCCTATCTCCCCATATGTTTATAATTACTAACTAATTTTCTCATTATTAAAAGGATCTATAACCTGTGAATTTTTTTCAAATGAGGAGAAATAATAATTGATAAAGAAATTAGATAAATTGTAAAATATATAAAAAATTTTAATGTCTATATTTTTCCCATTTAATACTACATAATATTTCTAGGAATATTTCTAAATCCTGGTGTTGAGATAGCGTGAAATTTAGAGGCCCGGTGAGCTCAGAATAGATATTTGAAAAATATTAATCATATTAATACTTTATGAGCAATGTTTTCCTGAAATATTTTAAATAACTCAAAAATAGAGTCTTGCATTAGAAAATTGAGATATCCATTGAGTTAAATGTATGGTTTTTACCCTACGCGTGACATAACCTTAGGGAACATCGGATGTTCAGGTTGGGTGTAGTCATGCATGAATGTTTAAATAAAGTTTAAAATTAAATTAAATTTATTTAATTAAATTTCCATGAAATGAGGTTGTTTATAAAGATATGGTTATGGAGAGATCTTATGGTTGTCCCCTTAACCCTATAGATATGGAGGATAGTTATAGGAGAGCGTTATTTGTTGAAAACATTGGATCAGGCCAGATCAATATCGAGGATCATTGCAACCTTAGGGTTCAAGGGTCTCACCAATGAAAATGATGTATATTCATTATTCGTCAATGAATGATTTGCCTCAATTTATGAAGTTTGTTTTGTGGATTTATCCCCATTTTATTATCCTATTATGAGTGAAAGTAAATTAACTAACTGATTGATTCATGGATCAGTCATTTCTTCGGGTATAGTATTTGTTTATCCATGATTTGTGGGATGATTCTTATTTTATAATTATTGGATATTGATTTATAATTCTAATAAAAATGGATTTAGTCTGACCAGAAAAATGGCCAAGTTTTATTCATAACTTTTTCTTTTTTCTTCTCTCATTGTTTTACATGCGTTCATCATTGGAATTCTATTCTGGCCTAAAATTTGATGGATACTCGATGAATGTTCATTAGCATTCCGTATTTTAGACATTGGATCACTATCATAGGTTTTTTAATAAGATTTTATGGAAAAATTAAAAGACATGATGATGTTAGTAAATCCATGGATGGATCAGGAGATCATTATTGTGGTCTTGGGATGCGATACCGATGAGGCATGACAGATAGTGTTTCCTGAGTAGCGGATACTTCCATAACGACTAGATTATGTCCAAAGATGGTGAAAGGGTATAGTACAACCCAAATCATTGATGTATGGTGTGATTCCTGACATGATTCATGGATTGATTGGAGGATGAAGGCATGGGTGACGATAATATAACCATATCTTATAATCTTTGAAAAACATGACTACACTATGTGTCGTCATATGATCACATATCGTGCATTCCAATATGCGTGGTGCAAGTGTTTTCCTAAAGAGATAATTATCCCATTACTTATGATATGTGTCACATGTAATGTGATTGTTATCCCACCAGATTAGGGTGTACAGGGGGTTACTCATCCCAGTGGTTATGTAGTGTTACATGTCATGTGTTCCAAGTCAAATGCAAAGTAATGCATGGAAGATATCTCAACGTGTATAGGGAGTACAAACCTAGGAGACTGTGTGTACCCACACACTTTTTGTGGAAGGATTTAATCCATGTAATTAGGAATGTACATGGGCATGGATATGATACACACTGAGTGCCAACCCAAACACTTACACACTGTGTATTTGATAGACACATTGTGTATTGTGGGTAAGTGAATGTTGTGTGAGCATGAGACAAGGATAGTGCCAGACATGGTGAGACATGCCATGTACCCTAAAGGAATCATTATGTACTCTTTTAACGATTGGTTTAATTCATTTTATTCCTCATTATAGATTTTTGGTTAGTTCTATGAGCTGATGTAGACCAGTATCATTAGGATTTTCCCCATGATCCTTTTCCTGATTGTTTAGTATGGAATCATTTCATGTGCATAGGACGGTAATCCCATATGGGGAACTCCATTCGTGGATAGATCAATTCGAATCCCATCATGAGGCTGGGATTGAGATCCTCTATCATTATTGTAATGCCCCGACCCCATTTACCCAAAGTCGGTGCATTATTACATAACATTGGAATGATCACAAGAAAGATCAAATCTTGAAAGACCAATTAGTTTAGTAGCCTTAGAAACACTAGATATATTCATAAAGTTTTAAATTACATCATTAAAATGAAAACTACAACAACACAGTCTCCATAGTCCACACTCTTATCCCCTCATACTATCCCTGCAGGTCATTCATAATTTACTTCTTCACATCCTTGGAAAAATAAAACATAGAAAAGGTGTGAGCTCAAATGCCCAGTAAGGATAACAATATAGCAGAAAACATCATAAATAAGAATAAACATTTAAGACAATGTATAACTATAAAAAAAGCCTTTTAATCTTGAACATAAACATAGTATGGCAAAAATAAAGTGAAATAATTCAATTTACATATTCAGATGGATATTATACTAATCTAATAATCACATGCAATATCAATAACAACTTTTATAATGATGGAATGCATAATTCCAGACTATCATAACCACATAGCCAAGGCCTCGTACCAAGACTACAAATAATATTTTGCCAAGGCCTTGTGCCAAGACACTATTTTTTCTCATGAGACCTACCGATGCATCGAAGAGCTATAGCGAGCTCTGCCCATCACATATTAAGTCCAATGCATTCCTCATATAAATAGGTTTAATGATAACATAAACATTCGTATTAAAACTAGCATAAGAAATGTAAATAATTCATCCATAAACCATGGATGGTATAAAAATAACACATCCACAGTCAAACATATCACAAAACCTTCAATGCAATATATAAGTTTTGTATCATAATAAATCAATTTCAAATAAGCGTAAAATCCATCAAAGGATGTTGACATCGATTAAATCAAAACTCTTTTTAGAGTAATATCTCTTTTTATTTTGAAATCATTTAAGAGTCATATATTTATAAAATATAACTGTTTCTTTGAAAATATTCTTATAATCTTGTAAGGGAAGCTTCGAAGATTTTATAACGGTGGAAAATAGCCACACCCGCCGTATAAGTTAAAAAAACATTCTAACCTTAATTCTGTCAAAAAGGTTAAAAAGCACCTTGTTTGGAAAATGACGGAAAGATTCCTTTATAAACCTCTTATAAAAGTCAAACAAGGGTATAAATGACTTTACACCATATTATTGTAAATAGTAAAAATGATTTTGAAATACATTTTTAAGAAACAAGGATGTGGATGATAAAGAAATTCCAGTAGATTATTACGTATTAACAACCTCGGATAATGAAGAGATTTCGAAATAAACCCTTACCTTGTACTTTTCCTTGGTCGGGGGTAGGTTAACCTCCTGTATAGTTGTTAAATAATTGTTATTAAATTATACATGAATCATATACATTAATATGATACCATATATGATCTTTTAACATTGATTTGTTAATAATATATTAGTATTATCATTGTTTCGGGTGTTAACTTACTCGTTTTATTTTATATGTTTTGTTACATAATCCATATTTTTCATGGATAGGTTGTATATTATTCATATCCATAATGATATCAATTCCTTAAACATTATTTTTAAATCATCAAATGATAATTATACTAGAATGGATATGATGGAGAATGAATCTCATCGCGTTCGTGGAGATGGTAGTCCGTACGTACGCACGAGCGACAATATCATTCTTTTGATATTGAAATAATATATAATTGGATGGTATATCATATATACATAATAATTATCATTTTATATTTATTATTCAAATGAATTACTAATCATTATTATACCCATCCAAATAATAATATATTGAATAACAATTACACCACGACGTGGAGATGGTAAGCCGTACGTATGCACGTACGGTGACATGTCATTCAAAGGATGGATAGAATACTGAATGTTGTTGTACCAAATTTATAATAATATTAAAGTATATAGGAGTTACTGGATTCATTATTTTAGAATGGGAATAACAACGAAAGAAGAAGTTGAAGAAGAAATGAATTTGAAAAAGGGTGGTGAAAACATTACCTATTCTTCGGGTTCTTCCATTTGATTTGATCAAAAGGGATCCTTAGGTCAGCTTTATGATCAAAATAAGGCCTCTAGGTTGTATTGAGGGTAGTTTAGAGAGTATTTGGTCAGGGTTTGGCCGAACCAAAAGGCTTCGAGTGTGTGAATTAGTGAGAAGGGGGAGTGCCCTTTTATAAGAGGGGTGAGGGGCACCTTTGGAAAAGCTAGAAATATTATTTTCTAATAAATTAATATTCGGTTTATAATGGCTCCAAAGAGGATTATTTAAATTTTAAGGTGGGGATGGGTCGAAAACCACTCAACCAATAGAATTTATATGGGTTTGGGTTACTATATTAACCTTATCTTTAAGTATTACATCTTAGTTAATTAGTTTCACTTTTACAATGTCTCTTTGTATTTTTGTATCATATTGTTATTAAACATACTATATATATCCAAGAGACCCCCAAGTGGTCCATTAATGATAAAAATATCATGATATAAGTCTTTTTCCCAAACGTTTGATTTTTAGTAATTTAATATCAATTAATAATATAATATTTTTTTTAAAAACTCTTTTATGTTAATTTTGACACTATTCAATAATTGATTTTTAAAAAACTTATAACAAAATGATTACTTCGAAAAAAGTTAATTAACTCAATCCTAACACATCATATTATCCTAGAAAAGTATTTTTATTTATAAAAAGTCTCAAATTACATTTATTTGGGTATTTATAATGTCAATTATTCTAATTTTTTCTTAATTTAGGAATTACTGCATCACCATTTTGTCATAAATAAATTAACTTATATAATGTCTAAAAATTATAAATAAATTATTATTATGTATTAAATAGTATTATCTTTCTAATGAATATTTATAGTTGAAAATCCAACATATATAACCCTATGTAAAAATTGTTTTTCTAAAAGATATATGCTTATGTCATTTTTTGTATTTATTTTAACTTAATTAAAATAAAGTGTCCCTATCACCTAAAAGTGGCTCCATGGGGTCCCAAAATCGACCCAAAGATGTCCATCGTCGTACCTGTATACACCAATAAGGATAGGACACGTTTTAGGGTAATTTAGTATTAATATAATATTATTTTTTAACCCTTATTTACCGGATTTACCCTTAACCATGGTAAATAAAATATTTACCGAAATAATTATTCAAAATGTCTATAAATAAAACTTACCTATTTACACAATATGAACATCCTGATTACAAATATGGAATTCATTTTTCCAAATTCAAAACACAGAAGTGGAAGAAATAAATTTAAAATTAATTCCCGTTGTTAAAACAAAAAACGTGTTTTTAAGAGATAATTACTATCAAAAGATTGACACTTGTGTATGTCCGGTTTAATTGTAAAATTATGTACAATGACCAAAATTTTATTAAATGGTAAAAATATATTCTAAATATACTTTAAAACCACTCAAATTCATAATTTATCAATATAAATTATTTCAATTCAAAAAATTGTTTTAAATTAAAATGTAGTAATTTTCACTATTCATCTAAATATAAATGTTATCCGAAAAGTTCCAAAATTTCACCATAGGCTAAATTCGATATTCTGAATCCAAAAATGAAGTCCATTTTGAGAGATAAAATTTATAAAATTTTAAAAATTAGGTATTACTATTCATAATGGCTAGTTTGATTGGTTGTGGTGTGTTAGAACTCGATATTGGTACAACACACGCTATCGCATTATTCAAAGAGAAGCGTACCGTAGAAGCTTGTGGTGTTACATTCTCCCCTCCATAAAATAATTTCATACTCAAAATTTCTAGAATACTACCACATGAAAAGACTCGGGTGGTTCTTCATCATAAGTTCCTCGGGTTCCCACGTTGCCTCTTCCATCTTATGGTTTCTCCACAAAACTTTTACCAGACGAGTCGTCCGGTTTCTCAGTACTTGTTCTCTCATATAAAGAATCCTGACGGGCTCTTCGCAATAAGATAGATCGGGTTCCAGTTCTAATTCCTCATAGGTGAGTACATGCGTTGGGTCAGGCATGTATTTCTTCAATAGAGATATGTGGAAGACATCGTGAACTTTGGAAAGACTTGGCGGCATTACCAATCGGTAAGCTACAACCCCAATTCATTCTTGAATTTCGAAAGGTCCGATGTACATGGGACTTAATTTACCTTTCTTACCAAAATGTATGACTCCCTTCCATGTAGATACCTTCAAGAAAACATGATCACCGACTTGAAATTCCAAATCCTTCCATCGATTATCGGCATAGCTCTTCTACCTACTTTGAGCTGATTTGTATGGTTTTGGATTACTTCACTTTTTCCATCGTTTCCTCCACCAGTTCTGGGCCTACAAGTTTTCTTTCACCAACGTCATCCCAACAGGTTGGTGTGCGACATCTCTTTCTGTATAATGCTTCATATGGTTGCATATGAATACTCGAATGGAAGCTATTGTTATAGGAAAATTCTACCAGAGGTAAATATTGATCCCACATACCCTGAAAGTCGAATGAGAAGGATCTCAACATGTATTCTATGGTTTGAATTGTTCGTTCTGATTGTCCATCTGTTTGAGGGTGGTAGGTAGTGCTCAAATGAAGTTCAGTATCCAAGGATTTCTGAATACTTTTCCAGAATCTTGAAATAAAACGGGGATCACGATCAGAAACAATCGATAGGGGTACTCCATGAAATCTCACAACTTCATCAATATATACTCTTGGTAGACGTTCCCGTGGTAGATCTTCTCTTATAGCAAGAAAATGTGCTGACTTGCTAAGAAGATAAACAATGACCCATATTGCATTGTTCCTTCTGGGAGTATTTGGTAGCCCCATGAAAAAGTCCATTGTAAAATTGTCCCATTCCACTCAGGTATAGGAAGAGGTTGCATGACTCTTCCAGGTTGTTGCCTTCCAACATTCACTTGTTGAAAAACCATACATATTGACACAAAATCAGCAATCTCCCTCTTCATGTTGTCCCACAAAAAATGTTCCTTCAAATCTTTATACATTTTGGTGCTCCCAGGGTGTATATAGAAATTGGAACTATGAGCATCATCCAGCAATTACCTTTTTAGATCAGGTATATCGGGAACACAAAGTCTCTTCCCGAATTTCAAAATTCCTTCTTCATACACAAAGTCTCTCAATCTCCCATCATTCATAGCTTTAATGTTCTTTTGAATTTCTTCATCATCGGTCTGAGAACTCTTCATCCTTTCTATTAAATATGGTTTGGAAACCATTTGAAAAAGCATTGATGTTTCACCTTCCTTGGTTATTACCGTGTCCATCTCCACTAGATCCATGAAAATTGGATCCCTTTCAATTCTAAAATTGTTCAAAACACCATGATATTTTCTGCTCAAAGCATATGCCACCTTGTTTGCTTTCCTCGGGTGGTAGTGTATCGTACAATCATGATCCTTGAGTAATTCAAGCCATCTCCTTTGCCTCATGTTAAGTTCTTTTTGTGAGAAAATATACTTCAAACTCTTGTGATCTGTATAAATCTCACATTTTTCACCATAGAGGTAGTGCCTCCATATCTTCAAAGCAAAGATCAATGCTGCTAACTTGAGATCATGAGTAGGATAGTTTTGTTCATGAATTTTCAACTGTCGTGATGCATAGGAAATAACCATGTCATTCTTCATAAGGACACAACCAAGTCCTTTCTTCGATGAATCACTATAAATAATGAACCCATCATTCCTCGATAGTAGAGTCAATATAGGAGCATTAACTAATCTTCTCTTCAGTTATTCAAAATATTTTTCACACTCTTTTGTCCAATCAAATTTAACCCCTTTACGTGTGAGCTTCGTTAATGGGTTAGCCAATCGTGAAAAATTATGGACGAAATGTCGATAATAACTTTCCAAACCAAAAAAACTGTGTACCTCAGTTATACTCATAGGTGCTGGACATTCTTGGATTGCCTTGGTCTTAGAAGGATCAACAGAGATTCTATCTTTAGAGAAAATATGGCCAAGAAATGAAATCTTCTGAAGCCAGAATTCACACTTGCTAAACTTCCCATATAATTCATGTCTTCTCAGAGTCTTCAGGATAATGCGCAAGTGATTTTCATGATCGTCATAGCTTTTGGAGTATACCAAGATATCATCAATAAATACCACCACAAATTCATCGAGATATTCCTTGAAAACTCTATTCATCAAATCCATGAATACAGAGGGTGCATTAGTCAATCCAAAAGGCATTACTGTAAACTCGTAATGCCCATACCTGGTTCGAAATGTTGTCTTTAGAATTTTTTCCTTATTCACACACAACTGATGGTATCCAGATCGAAGGTCAATATTTGAAAAGTATTGAGCTCCATGCAGTTGGTCAAATAAATCATCAATGAGAGGTAGGGGATACTTGTTCTTTATTGTTATAGCATTGATCTCCCTGTAGTCGATGCATAACCTCATAGATCCATCTTTCTTTTTAACAAAAAGAATAGGGGATCCCCATGGAGAAACATTGGGTCGAATAAATCCCTTATTAATCAATTCCTCTAGTTGTTTCTTTAGTTAAACTAATTCTATAGTGGTCATTCTATAAGGGGTCTTCGATGTAGGCCTTGATCCAAGAATTAAATAAATGGAAATCTCAACTTCTCGTTCTGGAGGATGTCCAGGTAAATCTTCCGGAAACACATCTACATATTCTTTCACAATAGGTACATCCTCGATTTGAACATTCCTTTCCCCACCCACAGTCATTTCATTATATTAATCCCCAATAATTGAATTTAGTTGAGCTACTGGGGTGGATCTAGATAAGAATTAGGTGGTGATGATTCTTCTCTATAGATAAGGTGTTCCTTATCATCATCATAAAAAATCGTAACCTCCTTCTTCTTACAATAAATCTTCACATCATGGTCTGAAAGCCATTCCATACCGAGGATTATATCAAACTCAATCATAGGTATGACGATGAGATCAGTAGATAAAGAACATTAATGTGCTCTAATGGGGACTGATTCAGAAAACTTTGTTGCAATGATACTTCCCTTAGGCGTTTTAACAGACAACTCCCTTGTTAAATAGAATTTGAAATATCTAGTTTTCTTAGAAAACTGGGAAGATATGAAACAATGCGATGATCCAGAATCAAATAATGCATTTTCTAAACTCGAGGAAACCATTAAATTACCTGCCTCCACGTCTTTCAGAACTTCTACCTCAGCAGTAGTGATAGCATAAGCTTGGCCTTGATCCCTTGGCCTTTTCTAAGGTAAGTTCCCCAGATGCTTAGGATAGTCATTTTCATAATGTCCCATCTCACTGCAATTGTATCATTGTAAATCACTAGCTTCCTTCTTCCCCTTGCAATCATGAGCTTGACGGCCTTTTTCACCACACTTGTAACAGACTCTCGTTCCTTTTAAGCAAGTACCGGGGTGTTTCTTCCCACATTTAGCACAGGATGGATATTCAACCTTTCCCTTATTCCGCTTATTTCTATTCCTAGATTGATCAGCAGATCTCTTCTTCTCTTGCTTTGCTTTAAAGTCATAGGACTTAGATAATTCCTTTTCGGGCTTGATAGCACATGAGACAATGTCTTCGTATGACGAGAAGGATTGTGAGACTAATGCTTGATGGAGAAATGGTTTTAACCAATCAATGAAATGATCAATATTACTTCTTGGGTTATGTATATAATCTCCATCATACCTTTCTAACCTTGTAAAGTTAGCCTCATTATTTGTGACATCCTCATCCTCCTTTTGACTCAGACACAGAAATTTCCTTTCCATATCTTCTCGATGGTCGCGAGGAAAGTATTTTTCTAAAAACAGATCTTTGAACTCCCTCCATTCTATATTTGATACTTCATCATCTTCCTTCAGGTTCTGAATTAATGACCACCATTGATCAGCATTTCCAGTGAGGTAGTAAACTGCCATGATAACTTTTTCCCTTTCACTACTCCCCAAAACCTGAAATATATTCTCTAGGGAATTTATCCATTGCTCAGCTACTAAGGGATTTTTACTCCCATTAAACGTTCTTGGTTGTTGCCTTATGAAGCGATCTACCATTGATCCTCCACGCTGCGGATCCGGGTGCTCCATACGGGTAAGGTTATTATTCATAAGCTGAGTGAGTTGTCCCAGTATGGTGATTAGCTGATCGGCACCAGTCGCATCACCAGCTCCACTATAATTATCTTGAGCAGGAGGGAAATCCCTACATAGAGTGCATGCATTGATATGGTTTCCATTTCTTCCACTTGGTACCATTTCTAAACAATGGCATAAACGAGATCAGTTTATGAATAAAAATACATAATTCAATACTTATAAAACACTTAACATAAATTGAACTATTTATGGATATAATCTATAATCATAAAAATGTTTTCTTTGAGGAATTATATACTCATAAACCCTTCATAATGATTTGTAAAGAAAATGAGAGTTATCCTAAGCATATCCCCCACGAGTGTCGTAACCAAGAGTGCAGCAACGCCCGTTTTCGTGCACCAGTTCCCGTTCGAGTCTAGCTCAAAGCGGTGTTTTCGGGTTTTACCCCTAGGTACATCTGTGCCAGAGCCTCCTCTACCTACTCGTATCCAGATAGGGATTTATTTCTCGGAAAACTCACAAAATCTCTACAATACCAAAATTCTAGGAAGTTCTTCTATACTAATCCTCAAAGTCCATCTTAGGTCTATGTGCTCTAATCAAAGTTTATCTAAATCTATTTTCTAAGGTTTGTAATAAACTTTCGA
This sequence comes from Viscum album, assembly GCA_963277665.1. Lineage (NCBI taxonomy): Eukaryota > Viridiplantae > Streptophyta > Magnoliopsida > Santalales > Viscaceae > Viscum > Viscum album. The sequence goes on along the minus strand of OY728158.1, from coordinate 501,715,908 downwards.
TGATACCAACTGTAACGCCCCGACCCCAATTACCCAGAGTCGGTGCATTATTATATAACATTGGCAAGATCACAAGAAAGATCAAATATCGAATGACCAATTAGTTTAGTAGCCTTGGAAACACTAGATTCATTCATAAAGTTTTACATTACATCATAAAATTGAAAACTACAAAAACATAGTCTCCATAGTCCACACTCTTATCCCCTCATAATATCCATGCAGGTCATTTATAATTTACTTCTTTACATCCTGGGAAAAATAAAACATAGAAAAAGGGTGAGCTCAAATGTCCAGTAAGGATAACAATATAGCGGAAACTTTCATAAATAAGAATAAACATTTAAGGCAATGTATAACTAAAACAAAAGCCTTTTAAACATGAACTTAAACATAGTATGGAAAAAATAAGGTGAAATAATTCCATTTACTTATTCACATGGATATTCTACTAATCGAATAATCACATGCAATATCAATAACCACTTTCATAATGATGGAATGCATAATGCCAGACTATCATAACCATATAGCCAAGGCCTCGTGCCAAGACTACAAATAAGATTTTGTCAAGGCCTTGTGCCAAAACACTAGTTTGTCTCATGATACCTACCGATGCATCGAGGAGCAATAGTGGGATCTAACCGTCACATATTAAGTCCAATTCATTCCTCATATGAACAGGTTTAAACATAACATAAACATTCTAATTAAAACTAGCGTGCGAAATGTAAATGCTTCATCCATAGACCATGGATGGTATAAAAATAACACACCCGCAGTAAAACATATCACAAAACCTTCAATACAATATAGATGTTTTGTATCATAATAAATCTACTTCAAATAAGCATAAAATCCATCAAAAGATGTTGACATGGATGAAATCAAAACTCTTTTTAGAGTAATGTCTCTTTTTATTTTGAAATAATTTAAGAGTCATATATTTATAAAATATAACAGTTTCTTTGAAAATATTCTTATAAGTTTGTAATGGAAGCTTCAAAGATTTTATAATGGCGGAAAATGGCCACACCCGCCGTATAAGTTAAAAAAACATTCTTACCTTAATTCTGTCGAAAAGGTTAAAAAGAACCTTGTTTGGAAAACAACGGAAGGATTCCTATATAAACCTCTTATAAAAGCCAAACAAGGGTACAAATGACTTTAAACCATATTATTGTAAATAGTAAAAATGTTTTGAAATAAATTTTTAAGAAACATGGATGTGGATGATAAGGAAATCCCATTAGATTATTATGTATAAACAACCTCGGATAATGGAGAGATTGCGATATAAACCCTTACCTTGTACTTTTCATTGGTTGGGGGTAGGATAACCTCCTGTATAATGGTGAAATAATTGTTATTAAATTATACAAGAATCATATACATTAATATGATATCATATATTATCTTTTAACATTGATTTGTTAATAATATCTTAGTATTATCGTTGTTTCGGGTGTTAACTTACTCATTTTATTTTATATGTTTTGTTACGTAATCCATGTTTGTCATGGATAGGATGTATCTTATTCATATCCATAATGATATCAAGTCATTAAACCTTATTTTTAAATCATCAAATGATAATTATACTAGAATGCATACGATGGAGAATGAATCTCATCGCGTTCATGGAGACGGTAGTCCGTACGTACGCACGAGCGACAATATCATTCTATTGATATTAAAATAATATATAATTGGATAGTATATCATATATAGAGAATCATTATAATGTTATATTTATTATTTACATTAATTACAAATCATTATTATACCCATCCAAATAATAATATATTCAATAACAATTACACCACGACGTGGAGACGGTAAGCCGTACGTACGCACGTATGGTGATATGTCATTCAAAGGTTGGATAGAATACTGAATATGGTTGTAACATATTTATAATAATATTATAGTATATATGAGGTATTGGATTCATTATTTTAGAATGGGAATAACAAATAAATAAGAAGTTGAAGATGAAATGAATTTGAAAAAAGGTGGTGAAAACATTACCTCTTCTTCGGGTTCTTCATTTTGATTTGATCAAATGGGCTCCTTAGGTTGGCTTTCTGATCAAACTAAGGCCTCTAGGTTGTAGTGAGGGAAGTTGAAAGAGTATTTTGGCAGGGTTTGTCTGAACCAAAAGGCTTTGAATGTGTGAATTAGGGAGAAGAGGGAGTGGCCTTTTATAAGAGGGGTGATGGGCACCTTTAGAAAAGCAAGAAATATTATTTTATAATAAATTCATATTCGGTCTCTAATGGAACCAAAATAAATTATTTAAATTTTAAGGTATGGATGGGTCGAAAAAAACTCAACCAATATAATTTATACAGGTTTGGGTTACTATACTAACCTTATCTTTAAGTATTAACTCTTAGTTAATTAGTTTCACTTTTACAATGTCTCTTTGAATTTTTATATTATATGGTTAATAAACATACTATATACATCCAAGAGACCCCCAAGTGGTCCATTAATGATAAACATATAATTATATAAGTCTTTTGGCAGAACCTTATATTTTTAGGAATTTAATATCAATTAATAATATAATATTTCTTTTAAAAACTCTTTTATGTCAATTTTGACACTATTCAATAATTAATTTTTGTAAAAATCATAACAAAATAATTACTTCCAAAAAGGTTAATTAAATCAATCCTAACATGTCATATTATCCTATAATATTATTATTATTTATAAAAAGTCTCAAATTACATTTATTTGGGTATTTATAATATCAATTATTCTAATTTTCTATTAATTAAGTAATTACTTCATAACCATTGTGTCATAAATAAATTACATTATATAATGTCTAAAAATTATAAATAAACTATCATTATGTTGGAAATCTCTTTATCTTTCTAATGAATATTTATAGTCAAAAATCCAACATATATAACCCTATGTAAAAATTGTTTTTCTAAATATATATGCTTATGTCATTTTTTGTATTTATTTTAATTTAATTAAAATAAAGTGTCCCTATCACCTTCAAGTGGCTCCATGGGGTCCCAAAATCGACCCAAATATGCCCATGGTCGGACATGTATCCACCAATATGGTTATTAAACGTTTTAAGGTAATTTAGTATTATTATAATATTATGTTTTAACCCTTATTTACCAGATTTCCCTTAACCATGGTAAATAAAATATTTACCGAAGTAATTATTCAAAATGTCTAAAAATAAAAGTTACCTATTTACACAATATGAACATCCTGATTCCAAATATGGAATCCATTTTTCCAAATTTAAAACACAGATGTTGCAGAAATTAATTTAAAATTAATTCCCGCTGTTAAAACAAAAACCGTGTTTTTAAGAGATAATAACTTTTAAAAGATTGACACTTGTTTTTGTCCAGTTTAATTGTAAAATTATGTACACAGACCAACTTTATATTAAATGGTAAAAATATATTCTAAATATACTTTAACACCACTCAAATTCATAATTTATCGATATAAATTATTTCAATTAAAAAAAGTGGTTTTAATTAAAATTTAGTAATATTCACTATTCATCAAAATATAAATGTTATCCGCAAAGTTCCAAAATTTCAGCCTATGCTAAATTAAATATTCCGAATCCAAAAATGAAGTCCATTTTTAGAGTTAAAATTTATAAAATTTCAAAAAGTAGGTATTATTATTCATAACGGCTAGTTTGATTGGTTGTGGTGTGTTAGAACTCGATGTTGCGTACAACACACACTATCACATTATTCAAAGAGAAGTGTACTGTAGAAGCTTAGGGTGTTAAAATTATCATTTCCCTACATGGGGTTTTTGTTATCATCATGAACATCATTATACATGCATTGGTCCCTTACTTAGTGTTTTAATCTAGATTTAGTTATTGGTTACCCCATGACCTTGGGTGTGGTCCCTGTCTCTGTATTGATCTCTTCAAAATTCTAGAATTTAATTATTATCGAGTAAACCAGAGATAATAAAATCTCATATGGCCTCCATTTGTGCTATCTGACTCGTGGATTTTTTTTATCCCAGAAAAGTGTTATATAGTACCTTTGAGCAAGATTCCTAAGTTGGATTTATGATTGTTGCCTTAAATTGAGACTATGTGTCTACTAAGAGTATATATTGAAGTATTATTATATGTCCCAAATTATTATAGGAATATCATATGATGATATGACTACTCTTGATGCATTATGATTACTGATTTCATGGTTTCTTACGGGGTATTGTTATACTCACCCCTGTATGGGTTCTTCTAGCCTATTTCATGGATTATGCAGATGAAAAATAACTTTATGGAGTCCTTCGAGGACTAGGAGCAGGTGGATCTTAGTTTGGGACAGAAATACCATGGTATATAGAGGTGTTTCATTTGACAGCAATACCCTACCACTGAGAAGATTGAAATTTATTTCCAATTTTGGGTGGGCTTATAATTTGGAACTTTTTATTCTTTTCAGTACCTTATGGTGTACTCTGATTATGAGATTACAGATGTTTTCTTCCATTTTTATTAGTTTTTTTACATTTCAACATTGAATGGGATTGGATATGTGTTTGTACATATTGGTAATTCATGAAAATTGTTACCATGGGTGTGATATTACTTCTCAGTAGTAGTTGTCAGCCCTTGTCTTATTGGAGGTGGGATTGGGGTAGTTTCGGCTTAGACCCTGATGGGTCAGGTCATTACAAGATGGTATTTGAGTGGATACCCATTTTGAAGTGGTATGACACTACATAGGTTTTGGACTTGAGTTTTGCGTTTTTTATCTCTAGATGTGAGGTTTGTTTTGGGAACTAGGGAAATAATGTTAAGGTGTTTCATGTTTGGCTATCTATTTATGGTACCAAGTGTTAGTATGGTAGTTGATGTATGAATTCACCAAGACCTTGATAACCTACTTATTTACAAGGTACATGTAGTCACAGGTCATAAGGAATACATTGGTAGATGTATCATATAAGAATGGGTTTTAGTTTCCATGTCCCTCTTGAATTAGATCCCTAGAGATACTCATTGACCATGGAACATATTGATAATGTTCAAGATGTATTTAAAATTACAGATAGATCTTATTCTGAGATAGTTCCATGATGATAAATATTTGAGTGATAAGACCTTCATTCAAGGACCCACTCATAAGGCTTTTCCTCCAGGCTAGCATGGAGTAGTGGTACCACGACTCAAGTGATGATTATATCCTTCTATGGATTATCATGATGATCATCCATGTGTTTATAATTTTATATCTTTAGTAAGATAGGGTGATGGTACGTGTATAATAAGACTATTACATGAATTCTAGTGATAGATAACACTCATGTTTTTTAATGAGCCAGACCCTCAGGTAGTAGTGGATTGACTCAAGGTGATGGTTTGAGTTTTATGGCTTGTACGGACCCTTGAAATATCATAGGGTTGTTGTTGTGACCATTTTATATATGGAGTATCATTTGCCTCTGATGGTACTAGTATATGACATACATGTTCTTAATGTGCATCTCTAGTTCCATAGTTATAGATTTCTTAGATTATTTGGTGGTCCAAAACTCCCTTCTCGTGTAGTAGAGGAATAACATGAGTTAGTGGTGTGATTGTCCTACATAAATAAGAATCCTTCTTAATGGTGATCCAAGGGATGATATTTCACTAGCGTGAAGTAGGGCATCAGAACATCCCCGTATTGGTGATGTTTGGTGTTAATTTATACACACAAGTAAGAGGGACAATTCCCTCACAAGACACATTCTTGAAATGTGATCCAAAAATGTGTGGGTGAGTCGGTGATTCCTAAGGTAGATAGTGTCAAATTGTGGTGGATAAGTTTCTTTAACTTGTTTATTTGATGTTTTTTGATGTATTACGGTTTTATATCAAACCCTTTTAGTGGTAAACAAATGGAAAAAGGAACATTTTAGTTCTAAGAAGTATGATATTAGAGAGGGTTCGAGTTTAGTTTGAGGAATGATGTGTGTCTTCAATACCCCAGTTGTAGTCTTCACATAGATTTATGAGCCAATTTTACCTGAGTGTATCCCATGTTTGATACCTAGTGATACTAGTGGAGCCTACTTTCTTGACCCTTTTGATGGATGCTCCTATAGAGAGGATCAGTGATCGTACATTTCTATCGATGGTGTTACATAACTTTGTAAGGATATAGAGAGACTCATAGGAAATATTTACATTACTATAGTGGGATCCTAGTAAGTTTTCCTCATTTTGGTATAGCCATTTACCATCTATTCTTAGTTTATTTATACTTGTGAGTGTGTAAATGCATCATGTTTTCTGAATGAATTTTCCTACTTTGATAAGGAGTGATCCTCAGGAAGGAAATGATGATATCATTCATAGGTGGTTACAACTTATTCCATATCATTTGGATAGTATTACACTTATAGTTTTTGGTTATATGATCTTTCAGTTCCTGTCATGGTGGAGGAGTATGTGTACAACCTTCTTTAAGATATTCCAGGTTGAAAATCAACAAAAAAATTCTACATAGACTTTCACCATGGATGGAATAATATTTATTCTATATATATCTTATGACCTTAGGTAGCTTCAATAACTAAAGGTGTAGTTGGAGGATTTTGAAAAGTGGGGGCTTCATAATACACAGTGTGTTTTGTTGGGAACCCATGTTTTGTTCACCTAGAGGTGGATGATAGCTTGATGCTGTTTTGGATTGGAATCACCAAATCTATATTAATATTTGGGGGGAGTACACACCCTATAGAATCAATGAAATGTTCACCTAGTGGATGGTGGCATTGTATATCTTAGTGTTTGAGCATAGGATGGGTTATCACTAGCTCCAGGTTTGAGGGGTGGATGTACCAATCATATATTCCTAGAACCACTATGGTTTTTTGAGTTCTTGGTGATACTATATGGTGTGTTATACTCCCTATAAGAGTTCACATGACTTTTGAGCATGATCCTTAACCATTGTTAGATCGGTTAGTGGTAGTCTTCTATGATGGTACCCTCATGTCGTCGGTGTCATAACTAGATCATGCGAGACATAGTAGGATAGTTCTAGACATAATCTTGGAGTTCTATTCATATAGAAGCTCTCATGGACTTGGTTCTATATTCAAATGTATACTCCTTAAGATATATATTTTCAGACATGAGAGAGAAAGTTGACCTTGTAGAGGTTGTGGTGGCATGATCTTGAGGTCCACCATGAGCATGGTCATGAATGAATATTCTCACATCATTGGATTATATTTATTGTTGTTGAGCAAGGTTATGGAGTACTTGAACTATTTGAAATTAACCCTTGTGGGAAAGGTTGGTGAAGTCTACATCCAGTCGATGGTGGTTAGCACTCTATTTATTTAGTGGGTTATGAATGCATGACTTAGGGATATCGACTTGGGTATCTTGCATCACCATATATCCATTGGATGTGTTCCTTATGGATTCCCTAAAGGTTGGGAGTATGAAATCCTTGTTCATGGATGGTCGGTGGAACCATTAATGATATGGAAAATGATTTTGAGGAGGTTGTTTTTGTTATTAGTACATCCAATAGAAAAATGGTTATACCAATATCCTTTCGGTTTTGGTTTGTGGAAAAGGATGCTGTGTCTTATTGTTCAATTTAACTCACAGCATCTCACCTTCCTATAGTTGGAGACTGAGGATATTGGTGAAAGTGAAAATTGGATGGTTTTTTTGATTTTTAGGATAGGGATTCCATCATAGATGAGAGGTAATAATACTACATGAGGGATCATAGAATTATTCAATAGGTTAGCCCACTTCCTACCCTTCCTATAGTAGATATTAGTGGGATGTTCGGGATGCCAGTGAGTGGATGAGGTATTCTGGATTCATGGAATTACCTCGACGATCATCATTGACTGTGATAATTACTTTACAACATGAATATAAAGAGAATTTGGGAATCCTTTGGGTACTCAATTATAGTTGGGAATATATTTTTAGCTCATCCAGTTGTCTATGTAAAGAGGTGAGTTCAGGTTTTGGTAAAAATGATTCGGGTTTTCATGTTGATTTTGAGCCACAATCGGGAGGATAATCTGGAATTATAGGGGTTTTCATATCAAGATGATTACCACTCCACCACCGAAGTAGAAATTTTGTAACTATATTTTTGGGATACCTTGCGTTAATCTGTTATAATAGTTGAAACCATTGGGTAACAATGCTTGGGTTCTATTTTTGGTGTTGGTGATGGTTGTAAAGGTTGTTGTTTATCCAGGGGAGGATGAGGACTTCCCACTAAATGTTAAGAGTCCTAAATGAAATGATGATAGAAGGAATTGGAGTTAGAGAGTTATGGAGTTTTTCCAAGTGGTAAACTATCTTTTGGGATCTTAGTCCCTTTCTTTCATGTTATTGTGTCATCTTAATGAGGTGGTGTACCGCTTAACCCTATGTCCAAAATTGTTTTAGATACTTTGTCTTCTCTACATGTTGTAACTGAGGAGGTATGTGCATGACTAATTTTATGATATCTACATAGGTAAATAGGTTTGGGAGATTGGATTTTCTTTTTCCAAATAGTTAGTAGCATTAATAACTAATAGATAAATACTCTTCAAGGGAAGGTTTTTCCTTGGGGACATATTCATTGAAAGCATAAGAAATCATCAAGATATCTTATGGGAGTGGGAGACCTTGTTAAGATATTATAATCCCTAATTTTTTATTTATTTTTAGATTTTGATGGATTAAAATCCTTAAATAGGGGAATAATTTAATGACTTTTTTCTATTTAAGACTTTGAAATATTTCGTAGAATATTTCATGTGTTGGGCGCTAAGATGGTGTAAGATTTCAAGGCCCGATGATCTCATAATTCATGTTTCAAAAATATTGAATATATTAATATCACACATGTTCAGTTCTCCAAAGAAAGTTTAATAACCCACAATTATAGATTCTTGGCAAATTACATCGAATCAGATCGAGATTGAGGATCGTTATGCCATTGGGGATTAAGGATATCTCCACCAACAATTAAATATATTAGTTCTTCATGAGTGACAATCAATCTCATGTTAGTATGTTTTTTGTGTATTTATCCCTATTTTTTTATCCCATGAAGAACATGAATTAATTGACTAATGGATTGACTCATGGATGAGGCATTTTTAGTGTATTGGTTTTTTTATCTAGGATTTGGAATATTATTATTATTTGTTTATTATTTTATTTTTATTGATCAATATAATGGAATAACATTGATTCCAACTAGAATAATGGCTAATGTTTGTTCCTCATATTGTGTTTTGTGGTTTTCTATCCCTATTCTACATGCATCCATCATTTCCATTATATTTAATCCTACGATTCGACATATACTTGATGAACAATCATTTCCCATCCATTCATTGGTGAAACGGATGGATTCCATTAGTATATTTTAACTCTTGGAGTGTGTTCTCCTGAATTAGTGTTATATGGAACCTTAGAGCTAGAACACTAGGTTGGATATATGGTTGTGACCTTAACTTGATACTATGTGTATACAATGAGTACATCTAGGTTATTTATTTTATATTTCACATTATTATTTACAAATCCAATGATGAGATGAATACTCATGATACTTTATCCTTAGTGATCTTATGGTGTTTTACATGGTATTATTATACTTACTAATACATGGTCTCTACCTACACATGTCATGTATTATAAAGATGTAGAATATATTTATGGATTTATTTGAGGACTAAGAAAAGGTGGGTCCTAGTTTGGGTCAAAAAAACTAAGGTATATATCGGTGTTTCATTTGAGAGTAGTCCCCTCCTTCTAAGATGGGTGGATATTATTTCTAGTTTTGGGTGGGATTCTATTTAGACTATTTTTTTGTTTTTCAATACCTTATGTCATACTCTAATTATGGTATTATTTATGTATTCATAAATTTTTATCAGTTGTCTTACATTTCATCATTTTAATGGGTTGGAGGTGTGTGTGTGTGTGTGCGCGCACGCACGCGTACAAGTACTTTAGGTAAATACCTCCAATGTATGTGATATTCCTTCTCAGTACTAGTCACAATCCACAACCCTATTAGAGGTGGGATTGGGGTATTTTCGGCTTAGACCCTATTTGGTGGTGTTATGAAAAATCTATCTGGAATTCAACTAGGGTAATTTTTATTCCAACAGGTGGAGTCATATAATTATTCTCATATAAGGGGAAAAGATATACCCTTTTAGGGGAGAAATATTATACTAGTAAGTGTAATCATAGAATAAATTTTATATTAAAGAGAAACCATTTTTCTTTTAAGGGTATAAATTGGTATAATATGATGGTAAAGATTTAATCTATGGGGAATAGCATTGAGCAGTTAATGAATATGGTGATGTTTTGAAAATATTGTGTTCTACTACTTGTGTCCAGTGATGTTTACAAAATAGACCTTTAATAAAAAAAATATCTAAACCTATCTTTTATAAATAGATAAATGTTTATTTTAAATAAAATATTTTCATGTTATAAATGATATTCATTTACTTTTTAAGAAATAATTCTTCCAATGTTCACCTATATTAAATTTTTTTTTAAAAAATGAATTCTTCTATCCAAAGTAATTTTTTTTAAAATGAGGCCTTCTATTATATGTATATCCTAATATAGAAGAATTATTTGTGTTCTTCACTTATATAAAAAGTTAATATAAACTGTTAATTAATAAATTAATGTTAAAAATAAATTTCTTCGACCTTATAACTCATATTTCAGCTTCACAAAATTATCTTGATCATCATTAGTTGAATCTTTTATAGTTTTGGAATTCATATTAGAAGTTCAATTTTAAGTTATTTTTTTATACTTATCTATATCATCCATCACATTAGAATATTTATTAAATAATATCTAATATATATCATCTAATTATATAATATAAAACTTCATATCCTTATAGGGTTGTGACTCTTCACCCCATTCTTATAATGAATAAGTATGATTTGAATTAAGTCATAACTTAAAAAAGAATAATTAGTAACATTACTTATAAAAAACAATTATTCCTATGATATTTGGAATAAAATATTGTTTTCTTCCAACACAAATCACTATCTGGTGAACTCATGGATTCCTTTTGTTTCTTAATCTAGTGATCGGTGGTAGAAGCTTCACTCGCACTCCACAGGTGATAAACCTTAGTCTATCTCTGATCTAAAGAATAGGATTGCTCATTGTTGGAGCTCTTCACGCTGGAAGATGGTTCCCTTAGGTAAGGGATACTATCACATTCTTTTTAGTTCACAATCTGAGCTTGAGCAGATTTGGAAGATTGGTAATTTACAACTAAAGACTGGTTTTTTTAGAATCTCAGATTGGGACCCTGCTTTTAATCCTTACACTCACAAAAACCATTTGGCTCATGTTTGGGTTAGAATTCATAGGCTGAATTGGTTCTTTTGGCACCCAAAGATCTTAAATGACATTGCTTCTTGTTTAGGATCCCCTATAAAAATCGATCATAGAACCTTGAATGGGGATCTGGGTTTATATGCCAGAGTTATGGTGGAGATTAACCTAGCTAACCCTTTACCATCCACCATAATCTTTAATGCCCCTGAACACAGGGTTGAACTCAGTATTGAATATGAAAATAAACCTTCCTTCTGTGAAGTATGCAAACTGATTGGCCATAATTTTGCCAGCTGTAGGGTTGCTAGAAAGCAATTGGATCCCTCAAATAAAAATGACTGGCAAGAGGTTAAAAATACAAAAAAAGGGAAAAATATTACTGTCAAATCTGACCCACCTAAGGTCGATAAGTGGGTCCAGAAACCAAATTCCTCATCAGCCTTAGCAGGTAAATCGTGGGATGTTTTGGTAGAGGAGGACTCTCAAATTAAGGATAAGCCCTCTGGCTCAAATGGGTTAGTTGATGATTGTAACAGAGAATGCTCTAACAAGAGCATCACTACCCCTATTACTAATGCTGTTAACAATGCTTCTTCCTCTGATTTTTCTTGTTTAAAGGAGGATTTTTGTAGGAATCTGGGTGACTCAGTATCTACCCTCAAGGAGAATGTGGTTACTTCCAGCATAATTCATATTGACAATGTGCTCCCTACAGACCCATGTTCTACTGCGCTTAGTGCCCCTGATGATTCTGCAGTTGCTCCAATCAAATCTATTGGTTCTGGTAACTCTGTGCCTCCCAATTCTGATGTTAAATTTGACCTTTCTAGTATTGCTGCTCCTATAACTAAATCTCAATCTGTTTTTGTTACTTCTGAAAGTTCTGTTGATCCTACCTTATCACACATTTCTGATCCAAATCTGATTTTACACACTGAATATCTCACTGTTCAGAAGGAGGGATCTAATCCCCTAACTGACTTACAGATCTCTGATGCTCTGCAGGAATCCCTAGATAATTTGAATTCTGTTACTGCTGGAAATGTTGATATTTCTGTCAGTAAACCTGTCATACATGCTGATAATGCTGTTATTTCTCCACATACCCCACTGCCTGCTCCTGAAACTGCTCATGACCATGATTTATGTCCAGAAAACAGCATGATTCCTAACTCTCCTAATAATAACCAGAACCATGATCACAACATGCCTCCTGTATCTGATCATTCTCATCCTGCTGGTCTTGAATCTGTCCAGATTGAGACTGAGCCTCTCCCACAACATGAGCAATCTGCTCATGATGTTATTTCTAAGTCTAATCAAATCGGCTCACCTCTACCTCCTGTTCTTGTAAAGGACTCTGCTCATAGAGCATAATAGTCTCATCCTTTAGAAATTTCTGATTCATTGTGTACATCAGACCTTGCTACTATTAAAAATGCTAATCATAAATCTGATTCCTCTCAAAGCTTTGAAACTGATGAGGGACATCATCTTTTATCCTCTTCCTCAATTGTTACAAGATCCCAAAAAAATAAGGGTTCTCGTAAATCCAAAAAAAAGAAGGGTTCTAACCCTAGACACAAGTAGCAATGAATGTTCTTTTCTGGAATTGTCAAGGGGTGGCTAATAATGACACCTCTATTACCCTTAGGAGGTTTCTAAATACTCATAAACCATACCTTTTTTCCATTGCTGAACCTAAGGTCAATTTTAAAATGAACTTTATGAAATTTGGTGCTCTTAATTACAATTTTCTAGGATCCTGTAAAAACGGTCCTCAGGCTGACTCCATGTGGATTATTTGTCATAATTCCTTAAAAAACATTAACATTATTAAAACTTCTGATCAGCAGTTTACTTGTGATTTCAATTGGAATGGTCAGCACATCTATTGTACTATGGTTTATGCCAAAAATAGGTATCAGGATAGGAGAATGTTATGGCTTGAACTCCTTGATATTGCTAAACTCATTCAGGATTCTTGGCTTGTCTTGGGAGATTTCAATGCCATTATTACCTCATCTGAAAAAATTGGTCCCGCTCATCTCCCCATTTCCTCCAGAGAGTTTAAATCTACTATTGATGATTGTAACCTCTTTGAGGTTAATCTTATCGGTGCCAAATACACCTGGTACAGAAAGCATTACAATAAAAACGTTGCTAGTAAACTTGATAGAGCCTCTGTGAACATGAAGACTCTTGATACTTGGGATAAAATAACTAGTGTTACTCTCCCTAGAATTAACTCTGATCATCATCCGATCCTTGTTAACCTTTCTACGAATGCTCGAAAAACTATCTTTCCTTTTAAATTTAACAATGCTTGGTCTTCGAACCCTGATTGTGCTACTTTTATTCTTAACACTTGGAACTCAATGAAACACCATAAGGATGACTTTGCTTGCTTATATAAACTGAAAGTTCTTAAACAGGCTCTCAAAGGTTGGTGTAAAAACTCTATCGTCCAAATTGATCTAGACATCTCACATCTGTAAGATGAGCTTAGTCACTTTCAATCTCAGAACACTCATTCTGACTTTCACTTAGATCCTCAGGTGGAAGCTAATATTTCCTCGAAACTTAATTCCCTTCTTACTTTTAAAGATAATATTCGTAAAAATATGTTTAGAACCAAATGTCTTACTTATGGTGATCGCAACACTAAATTTTATAATAATCTTCAAAGAATTCGAAAGGCCAATCGTCCGCTTTCTATGCTCATTCATAATGACATGGTCTTAGACTCTGAAGAAGCCATTACGGATCATGTTATCACATATTTCTATAACATCTTAAATGGTCCGGACAGAAATGTTGACCTTAAACCTGATATCATTCCTTTGATGGTTAATGAAGGTGACAATAAGTACCTTTTAAGCACTCCCCTTGATCATGAAATTAAAGACATTGTTTTTAAACTAAACCCCGATAGTGCTCTTGGCCCGGATGGTTTTAATAATGGTTTTTTCCAAAATCTTTGGGATATCATTCAAAACGATGTTTGCAAACTTGTTAAGACTTTTTTCACTCACAGATCTCTACCTCATGGAATCAATGCTCAATTTGTAACTCTAATTCCTAAAGTTGAGAATGCTGCTGAGATTCATCAATTTAGACCTATAGCTTTGATTAACACTATCTATAAAATCATCACTAAAATTATTGCAAACAGACTTGCTCCTATCTGCAATAGAATCGTCTCTTGGAATCAATTTGGTTTTATCAAGGGAAGATCCATCCAGGACTGCATTTGTCTTGCATCTGAGTGCACGAATTCTTTAACTAAAAAATCTAGAGGTGGTTGCGTGGCCATCAAACTGGATATTAGAAAGGCCTTTGACACTATTGATTGGAATTTTATTTACAAAGTTCTTAGGAATTTTGGTTTTAATGATTCCTTCATTGGTAGAATCAAGACCCTTTTTCACTCAGCTCATATCTCTATCCTGATTAATGGCACTCCTCGTGGATTTTTCAAATGCACTAAAGGTGTTAGGCAAGGGGACCCTCTCTCTGCCATTCTTTTTTTGATTGCCAAAGATTATCTTAGCAGACTCATAAACTACCATGTTGATCATAATTTGATCAAATCTATATAGGTAGCCAGAAACTTAAATGCCCCTACTCACCTCTTATATGCTGATGATATTATCCTTTTTATAAAAGGGGACCAAAAAAGCCTTCATGCTCTCAAGAAAACTATATCTCACTATGAGGATGTTTCTGGTCAAGCTATCTCTTGGAACAAATCTTTCATCTATTTTGGCAAGCATTTTCCTGTCAGAAGAAAATCTGGTTTTATTAATTACCTGGGTATCAAGGAGGGTCTCTTACCTTTCACCTATCTGGGTGTTCCTCTATTTTGGGGTCGTCCCAAAGCTACCTATTTTTCTAATATCCTTTCTCATATCACAAATCAACTAGCTAATTGGAAAGGGAAGTCTCTCTCCATGGCTGGGAGAATCTGTTTGGTCAAATCGACCATTGTTTCTAAAATGGTTCATTCCTTTATGGCCTATAAATGGCCCATCGGTACTCTTAAAAAAATTAACACTTACATCAAAAACTTCATCTGGTCTGGAAGTATTTTTGAAAAGAAGCTTGTTACTATTCCTTGGAATACTTGTTGTAAACCCATTGCTAATGGTGGAATAGGCATTAAAAATTTAAAGCTGTTCAACGATGCCTTATAGGCCTGCCTTACTTGGCGCATCATTAACTCCACTTCTAAAGCTACTGATTTTCTAAAACTTAGATTTTATTCTAAGCTGTCAAAAGGTAATCTTAATTTCATTAACTCTTCTATCTGGCCTTCCATTCGGGACTCCTTTCACAAAATCATGCAAAATTCTAGATGGATTGTCAGTGCTGACTCTTCCATTAATTTTTGGTGTGGTAAATGGTGTGGTAACCCTCTGAGTTCTTTGTTGCCTCCGGATCTTCTTCCTGATGATACTCAACAATCTATAAAGGAGGTCTTACAATCCTCTGACTGGGATTTCCCAGATATCATTATGCAAGCCATTGAAAATTATGCTTTTTCTTCTGCTGGTGATTTCCTTGTCTGGGAGCCCTCTCCCAATGGCATCCTGGATTCAAAAAATTTTTATAAGCATAATTTTTCTGATCCTGAATCCATTTTTTCTTGGGTGAATCATTTCAATAAACCCTACATCAAGCCTTCTAGACTCATCCTTATTTGGCGCATTGCGCACAACAGATTACCCACGGAAACTTGCCTCCAAACTTTTGGCATCTCTCTTTGCTCTAAATGTCGTATGTGTAACAAACATAGGGAAGATGCCAATCATCTTTTTCTATCTTTTGCAACGGCCTCTGCACTTTGGAATTACATCTTTGATCTTTTTAATTGCAGATTGCCCATTACTGATTCTATTTACTCGTTTTTAATACATTGTACTAGACATGATGCCTCTCTGCAGGTTAAAAATCTTTTTCTGGCGGTAGTGGCAGAACTTCTACATGAACTCTGGTATGTTAGAAATGATATTATTCACAATAATCACTCTTTCTATCTTAATGCAGGGAAATCCCGAATCCTCCTCGCGATTCATGAAGCAGCCTCAATTCAAAAAGACTGTTGCAACAACTCGGTTGGTGACATTATGATCCTCCATCATCTTCACGTTCCTGGTATCTTCCCAAAGCCAAAATGCCTCATTGAAGTTTTTTGGAAACCCCCGATGCCAGGATGGATCAAGGTGAATGTTGACGGCGCTTCCAAAGGCAACCCTGGTCCTTCCAGTTGTGGTGCTATCTTCAGAGACACAGCTGGGCATTGTCATGGTTGTTTCTTTGTTGGTTGTGGCCACTCTTCATCTCTGGAGGCGGAAATGCTCGGAGTTATTCATGTTGTTGAATTTGCTCTTCAAAGTGGTTGGAGAAAGCTTTGGATTGAAAGTGATTCAACCACCATCATTAATTCCATCTGGACTGGAAACATTCATCTATCCTGGTCGCTCACTGCTCGCTGGTTGAACTGTCTCAATTTACTCTGTGGGATCGAGTTTATAGCTACTCATGCCTATCGTCAAGCAAATGCCGTTGCTGATGCTCTAGCCAACAAAGGTATCCATCAAAGCATGACTTGGATGGACTCTATCCCCCCTGATGTTTTTCATCTTTTGGATAGAGATTGTAAAAAAATCCCTTCTTTTCGCTTCTTGTAATCTCTCTTTTGTTTCAATAAATTTTTGCTTTGGTCTTTGACCAAAGCTTCACCTTTAAAAAAAATATTTATCTTATAAACCCTTAGTATAACCTCTTGGGATGTTATATTATTCAAAACATATACATATCCATCTATGAAAACTCAACCGCAGTAAGATAAAAATAACTATCATTTAAACATCTCAAAAAATTAATTTTTCAATTAATTATAATTTAAATAGCATTTCTATAAGTTAGTTCTTTGAAGGTTATAGAAAAATGAATTATGTTCTTCCATATTTCTTTCTCTATATATCTCTCCAACCTATTATCATATTAAATTAGAGTCTCAATGAGGAAAACTAAACATAAATTAAAATATTCTTAGTATCATCTATACCTATCCTATTTGATTCTGATTACTTCTTAGATATATGTATGATCTTCTCAATATTTTTTTCATTGGTAATATTCTACTCCCAATGATATAATAGACTATTAAATATAATAATACAATGTTGATAAACTATTGAAACTGATTCAACTATAAGAAAATCAAAGGATTGAAAATATTTCTTTTATAAATATACATTCATCTCAAGAACCTTTGAATTTTTGAAATTAGTAATATCTAGTTTTTTACAAATTCTATGGGCATTATTATAGAAATATACCGAGCCTTATATATATTTCTTTTAATGGAACATAATTAGGTATTCTAAACTCTAAAGTTATATTTTAATTCAAAAGTATCCCCCTTCTAGAAATTACGAGTTGATTTATCCAGAATATTATAATATTAATTCAATATAAGAAAATTCTCAACTCGAGCATTAATCACATAAGTCTTCATCCAATCTCTATAATATTCAAAATCATATTCACTAAAAATTTAGGGGTGATTCATAATCAAATTTTAAAAATTCCTAACCCATAGCCCTTCCATGTAAAAATAAATATCTATCCTCTACTACCATGTTAGTATAAGGAAGAAAATATGAAGAGTAAACCACTAAAACCAAATATTATCCCAAATATGGTAGATTAGAGAGGATATGAGTTTAATATTAAACTCTTTAAAAGTTATAATCTCTAAATATATCAGAGTATAATAAAAAATATTCAATAAATGAAGTAGAAAGTAAAATTTTAGGAAGTTAAAAATTAAACCAAAGTAAAAAAGTATGATCTCTAATTAAAAAAAATATAGATAAAATTAATACATTGAGCTTTGCATGAAAATCTATATTCTACTTTAAAAAAATATATGAAGTATATCACCAAGAATTCTATTCGTGGTAACTCTTAAATTTTAATCCAAAGAAGTAGGAGGATAAGACTCCAAATACAAGGGATAAAATTTATGAATCGTAAAACTCCATTGATCTACCAGGTCAAAAAAAAGTTCTAAAACCTAAATGCACATTAATAAACCCTAGTCACATGCAGATCTATCCTCAATCTCTCATACAATCAAACCAATAAGCACCAATTCCTTATCTAAACTTCATTGAACATAATTTTAGAAAACACTTATATTACTATACATGCAATATCAATATCATAAAGGATTATATTAAAAAAAAATTAAAACTGGAAGGCTTATAGATTTAATAACATTCACCTCACACACTAAATCATTAAGTATCACACAAAAAAAAGATTACAAATGGATGATATCAAAACCAAGGTTGTGTAAAAATTGATGTAATTTCATTCAAAGTCTTTCTTTCCTAAAATATTTAACTAAATTTATGGTGGTCGATGCAACAAATTTATCTAAGTTCTTCAGTATGGTTATAAAAAATGTGTAAGATGAAGTATCATTCATTGGATATAGTCAAATGTTAATTTCCAAAGCATTTAATATTACATGGATCATCTTAAATACATAAGAAACTAGTGAATAAAAAGTTAATCCTATGTAATAAAGAAAATTTACTAAAATAGAAGTTAGAGAAAAATCCATTTGAAGTATAATAATTTTTTCAAAACCAAGGATATTGAAGAAGTCAACTAATTAATTAATTAAAATATATCATATCCCATTAAAGTATTTCAAGAATATAATCCAACTATAGAATTATAAAATGGTACTTTTTCATGATTTTGTCTATAGTCTGGTAGTGAAAGCACGTCCACCAATACCATCCTTATTGGTTAACAAAAAAGCTAGGAATATAAAAGGGACTCATATTCATCCACATGTAGCATTTAGTCAGTAATGCTTTTACCATCTCTTGAATAGCATAATGATCCACTAGAAATCTGTAATAGTTTGGTAAATTTATAAAATATTCCCCTAGGACCAACATAATGTTATTTTAGAAATCCATTTATGATGGTAATCATACTACTATCTCCTTAGGAATAATATAATGGAACTCATGCAGAAACTACTTTAGTGGATTCTTAATGTCTATAAGTCTATCCCAAACTAAATGACTAGTAATGGAAAATATAAACTAACTATATCACATTCTTTCTGAAATTTTTAGTAACATATAAAGAAAAAATAAACTTTTCAACTACTTAAGTGACATGGTGTCATTTCAATAGAGATAAAATTATAGTGGGTGTTATCCTTACTAAACTCTTCATTGTTGGAGAAACCCATATGGAAATATTCTAGGTAAAATTTTTATATTCAATCAAAAATAATATATAAATAAACCTTCTCTACCATTTGGTAGAAAAAATGTTGCAAACCGACCTGAGATGACTTGACATGTAACTGATTCATTCCCCTTTAAGGCATAAAGTGTGTTATCGATCAGCCTAGGGTGGAAATAAGAAATATGAAATCATAAGTGAGTATGTATGAATGATTTAACCCATGTTAATCATGTATACAAAATAGTTCCAATTAGGAACCCAGAATGAGGTCACCTTATGTTCAACAACCAAGAAAAAAATGTGTGTAATTAAAAATAATACCATCCAAACAAGGAATAATGATAATAAACATGACCAAATATTTTTTTTCCCAAAATGTTTCCTAAAATGAAATAATTTTTAAAAAATAAATTTAATTTTCCAAAACAAGGAAAGAAAACTAAACTGAAAATAATGTAGGTGACATAAGAGGCTGGAACACCACACAACCCAAAACTAGTTGTACCAAGTAAATTTATAAACCCCAACATCTCAATGTGACTCTCAATTCATCACTATAACCCAAGGACTGCCTATTTCCCAATGGAAAGTGGTATGAAACTAAACTACAAGCCACATATAATAACTAATAGAAAATAATAATACCACATACCCACTAACATGAGCTTGCAGCCTATGAGCCAAAGGCCAATAGGATACCATCATGAGTTTATTACATTCATTTTCTATAAAGTAACCATGTAAATTAGCTATAAACTAATAACAAAAATAATATTTATTTTTCTTTTATACAAAATGGAAATAAACAAAACATATCAAATATCATTTCTCCAACATTCAAATTGTAAAAAATTCCTCAAATTAGACTTACCAAGTTATGTTATTTTTTTAACAACCATTTACCTTTTAAAAAAAACCATATGTACGTCAAAATGAAATAATCTAAAAATTATCTTTTCTCGAAAAAAATCCCAATTTGAAACCAAACCCACACCTGGTTGACTAATAAATTTTAAAAGGAATCAATTTCCAATGAATTCATTTAAAACAAGCACCAATTTTACATTTTTAGAACCCAACAACCACACTCACTCAAAATGAGTATAAATAAGGGGAAGCATAACAATTAAAAATACATAAATAATCATAAGAAAATAAAAATAATAACACCAATCAATCTTTATTACAATAATTATTAAGAATAAATAAACAATACATTAAAATATGATCAATGAAAAATACAAGAAACTCACATTCCAATATACAACAACAATAATAAAATAGTATACATAGAATAACTAAAAAACCTATGGATTAATGAATAAAATACTCTAATTGAAAAATTCGAACCCATGTTCGGCTGGTTAATGCTCACATATCTCATCCCTTGAATCACCCGCAACCAGTCTTATTAGTGACAACCCCTATCTAGGTAATAATATTTAACTAGGGGCTACTAGATATTGTGTAAATCTCAACTAGCATATCCAAAATCCCTGAATCACTACTTAGTATCTTAGTGCTCCTTTGGTCATATATAATGGATGTGGACCATAATAAAACAAATGTAAATTGCATGAATACATAAATCCAAAAGAAATAAGAGACTTCAATCATATAATTTCCACCTCCAACACACCTCCTTCAATAAGGATCCCCAATAAATACTACATAACTATGAATAAATATTCATATAACATTGAAAAATGCTCACAATAATAACAATGGGTGAAAATGTCTTAAATAGGGTGTAAAAATTAATAATTAAAACACATTCCCTCAAGGTTCAAAATAAGCCTTCCCTTTATACATAAAAAATACATTCATTAAAAATATATTTTTTTAAACCATTTTAAATAAAAATTAAATTTTAAGTTTAATCACACCAAACATAAAAACACAAATAAAATAAAACATTTAAAATCATTTATCTAATCACCTTAAATTAAGGTAAATTTTGGGAAGTGTATAAATAATATTAAGGAATCACCATGCCCAATCAAACAAAGGCCTCATTCAAGAAAACCAACTACCACATATTTCTAAAACATGGTATGTATTTAAAATGTTCAAAATTATTTATAAAAAAAGGATTCTTCTCTAAAATAATGGAATCCCTTTTCAGAAATGTACGCAAATACGTTGTAAATAAGGGAGATTATTTTAAAATAATGGGAAACATCTTAAAATAAGGAAAACCATTTAAACGAAATAACACTCCACTTTAGAAAACCATTTTTTTTAAAACAACATGAAATAATCATTTTACTTATAGAACCCCATTAATGAGATTTTCTCAAACACTTTAAATGAATAAAATACCATTTAAAACCAAAGTATCATTGGACTAAGAAATACACCCATTTCTACTTATGTAAAACCCAAATTACATGGATATCCTTTGACAAAACAATGTTAGGTATCATAAATATCATTAATTTGGTCCAAAATCACATTTATAAGATCAAAAATTTAAGGAAGTAATTATTACTATGAATTTTAAAGTAAAAACTTACCTCAAGTTGTGGAAGCATGTCAACTTTATTTGTGTCCCCTGTAATAGGTATCCAATAATGGCTAAACCCCTTTAAAAATAAAAACTCAATTTATATTATATCCCAAACCATTAAAATTGTAAAATATATCCATTAGGGTTAGAGTAAAAGTTGATAAAATGGAAGAAACTAGTAAAATGTTGGAGGAGGATTCCTTACCTATCAATATAGAAAATGAAGAACCAAATATCACCTCAAAGTCAACCTTAGAGAAGCTTGGAAGAGCCAAAGAGGGTTAATTGAGGAACTAGGACAATTGGGTTTTAATTAGTTATCTTTTGTGAGAAATACCAAATAAAAATAACTTAAATGAGAAAAAACCCAAAATCAAGTAGGTTGCATGATTTTCTCACATTTTTTACCATATTGTGTGAATAACATGTGACCTACACTACTCTACAAGCTCATATGTTGCATGGTTTTCTCATATAGTTTACAAAAATAGGCACAAACTATATAATATCTTCTATCTAAAACAATATCTGGTAAATGGTTTACATTGCATGGTTTCCCAAACCATGTGTCTAACCATGTATCCCTAAAAAAATTTCAGAACATCAAAATTTAAACCCTAAGATACACTAAACTCAGGGTAGAAACCAACATGTTAAAAATATGCAAGAATGTTATATTTCAAGGTTTCATAATCCTCCACACAATTGAACATTCTTCCCTAAGAAATTATACACCCATAAGGTCATTGAAAACTCTAGTCAAGTGAAAATTCATGATTAACTCACCAAAGAGCCAGATCTGAACAAAATCCAACTCATAAATATAGAAACAAGAAAATAAGACCCTGATAAGCCACTCTTTATGAAAAAAAAGACAAAAATTAATTTCCTAAACATCATACCATTAAAAATCCTAAGAACAAATTCATCAAACCATAAAATTTTTGGATGAGCACTCTATTTGTCTACCTTAAATTCGATAACTCTATAAAATGAAAATACCAAAACTGAAAAGTTATTTTTAGGTCCCAACCAAGAATAAATTATATAACAAAATCAAATCCTCTAGAACATTCAAAATAATAATAGATACATGAAACAATATGTACAAACCAAAATAATCTAAAATAAAACACATATGAATAAGGGAAATGTGCAAAAACAAACCATAGGTTCCCATATTATTTATTATTGAACTAATGTGGTGAAACACAATGATCCAACCCAAATGAAGGATCCTTTCCAAGTGGGCATGATCTTCTAGACACAAGACATATTATTTTAGCACCACAAAGATTACATCCTTAAGACACAACCAAAGATATTTAAAAAACAATCCAAAAAATATAATGAATAACCCAAACATAAATGATTAAAAATGAGGAATGACTTGTCTCTAATATTGAGTCATAGACTTCATAGTGGGTGACTTGGGTATAAAATCATATAACACCAACACTCAAGAACCTCAAAAGAGAACCTTGACTCGGTAACCATCAAGTTCAAATTGAAAACCAAAATATTATCCATGTTACCCTAGTCTTCACCCTAGCTATTCCCACATAATCCATCAATAAGAAATCAACCCCCAATCACAACCATTCACAAAAACAACAGGTAAGAAAATTAATGAAACTTGATCATCTTGAAAGATAATAACTTGGGTCAAAATATATATTATCCAATAAAAAATATATTATATACCGAATAAATGAAAAAAGAGTTCAACAATAGTGAGATTACAAAATAGGACACTCAAACACCAACAATATATATTCTGAATCTATAGGTGGAAACAACCCTGTAAACAACCACTTGGAACAAAATTGGGACTAATAAATTCTGTTCTTCTGATGCGAACTCAGCTTGTAGAATATATGGAGGTGACCAAGATAGAAACATGGATGACATGTCATCAGAGTTGTCATATAAGAGGATCTGACATGTTCGGACTTTCTATTCTGGTAGCACACAACATGCTTCTATTTTTTCTAGATATAATTCTCTTATCAAAACCAGATGTAGTCAAACCATCCCCTTCTACAAGTTAACATCTTGAAAATTACTCATTGAATATATACATATACATCACATCAATGAATATAGTTAGCCCAAAATAAAACCCTACCAAACTGAGATATAGATGAAGGCCTCTGGAAGAGAACAATGTATTCTTCAAATCATTAGAATCCAACTATATAGAGAATGTTTTTAGTCTAGTGAAATGTTAACCAAATCAATCACTGGGTTTTTTTTCATTGATTGAAAAAAAATAATTCTATTTCTAAAGAAATTATCACCTCCTCGGGATAAAACTATTGTAGAAATTGGACTTGAGATATCTCCAAGAAAATGGTTCTAATGCACGGTAATGTTTAGTATACTTCGACAAATATAAACTTGGTCCTTCAAAAAATCAGTGGAACAACTAAACCAAGAGTATTAAGGGGTTTGAAGCATCCTAGAGACCCCATTGATATTATCTAGCCACTTTTTTTATCATGAGATAATTTATCACCAAAAAACCTCAGCAGATGCAGATTCAAAAACTCTTACACATGATATAAAAATTGAGAAAAGATAGTCCCTTACACTCTATCATGGGTATGGGAATGTTAGAGACTATAAATACTACTTTTATATCATTATGAAAACTTCCTAAAAGATTTACCACTATACATATTGACTCGTTTTTGGAGGTCACATTCTAAAACAACACAAAAACACACCATCTCACTAAAACACCCCAAATCCTAACACAGTGGAGAGAGGTAAAATTTAAAAAAAATTACAAAATAATCATTGAATCTTAAATTCTAAAAATCCTAATGCACCTTTATTTCGATTTTCAAAACACCAGACAGTCTCAAAACCTTAAAAAATAGTTCAAACCTCACAAGAAAAGTGAACTCATTTCTTGAAAACTAATTTCCATTTAATCAGCAGATGAAAAAGCATTCTAATAATACCATCACATAAATCCCATGTAATTATCATTTTTAAACTATTAAAAATCTAAAAATATTTTTATAAATTTCTAAAACATCAAAGAAAATAATTATTGAAAATTTATAATCTGGTTTTGAAAAAAAAAACTCTATTACCAAAGCATGAGATATCTCCTTAAAATTTTATCAAATGTTATTTAAAACCCAAAAACAAATGCTTTATTATTCACAAAAAATTCACATCATACAAAATAAAAGTTAAAAGACTCGAAATAGGAGGGAATTCTCAAATTTCTCTACATTTTTTGGCTTGGATTCATTGTTTTTCGGAACATGAAAAAACCATATGAGTGACACTAGAGTTTACTAGAATAGTTTTCATTGGTTGCTTATGGTTTTGTAGACCATGTTTCTTGATCATATGCCCCCTATATTTCCACCTATTTTACTCTAAAATGTGTAATTTCTCAATATTACTCCTGGGGTCTTCCTAAAACTTAGTGTAGAGGAGTAGCACATGAAGATGTATCAAGAAAAAACCACCACAAATCCAAATATTTAATGAAGACTCCAGACCAATCATGGAAACTCAATTTCTAGCCCAAGGAAGATATAACCAACCACTTATTTACACCCACCACTAAATATATGATGGTTTTATCTCCAATGTGTCATTAAACTGAAATAACAAGAGTTTATTTGATACCATTTGTCTCAGAACAACCTCCTTAGACAATGAACCTTATCATCAGACCCTATGGGTCTCCCTGTAATACCTTGGTTTCCTTCCGATCACACGACATGCTATTACCCACTATGGTCACCTATCTTACTATGGTTTTCCCAATATGACAACACATGTTTTTTTCATTTTTATTTTTACATACTCAGACACACCCAAGGAAAATTTCTAGAAGGTCACCCATTCTGAAAAAACTCTATGAAAATCTTGCATCACTATGATGTTCCGATCAGGTGTGATCCCAAAAATAATGGTTCAACTTGGTGACATGTGTAGTACTAATTATTAATTTATTTATTACTTTTTAAAGGTTTTTTACCCCCCCCCCCCACTATAAAGCATAAAAAACTCATTGTAGACCCTACACCTCAAACATAGGTAGTACCACTAGATTTTCGGTGGGGTATTGGCTCTGTATAGATCAAGTCGTGTTTTGGTTATAATTTTGTTAATAAATAAATATGTATAATGTTTGAGAAGACTATGAGTAGAAAAAGTTACTTAATAAATTTCCTTAATTAAATGAAATAAAGAATTTTGAGGTCGTAAATAAGAAGAAAAAATGGTAAAGTGGTTTCAGACAAAACTTCTGGATGGACCATTCTGGACATAGAGTTTCAGATAGAGAGTTACTAAGAAGAAATAAAGTCGAAAATTATGAGAAGACAAAATAGGAAGATTCTAAATAACTAAAGTTTAATATTATGTATAGAAAAAATAGTAATATGTTTTTTTTGGAAAAACTCTCAAGACACACCTTTCCAGATGAAAAAATATTTAACTGAGGTTTTGAGTAAATAAAATCAGACGATTCTTGGCTGATCATTCAAAGTTGCTAAATATTGAATGTTTCATGGAATAAGATAGAGGTTATAAAAGAGAATAAGTAGTGATTTGGTTTCGAGATATACACTATTAGACAAACAGGGAAGAATTACTATACACAAAAGACCATACAAAAAATGTGTAGAATCATGTTTCTCAAAATAGACTTTCAGATAGACTGTGTTTCTAAAGTTGTTTTTTCACTGAATTTCTAAATAATTCAAGTTACAAAAATTATGTATGAATTATATAGAAGTCAAGAGAAAATTGGATGAGTTTCCAACAACATATTTCACGAAACTATCTTCCTAGCACAAATTTCAAGACATAAGTTTCTGAAAATAGAATAATTTTCTAAAACTTATCCCTATACAAAGTACCCTTGACACAATCTTCCAAAATTAACTACTTGATGCAGATTAGTGGAAAAAAGTTTCTAAAAACATACATTAAGACTAGAATATTGTATATATTTTGAGTTATTAATTTGGGAAAATTGTTTTTTAAGGAATGATTAATGAATTTTCTATCCAAAAATTTCTGCAGAATATAAACATACACAAGACAGTGGAAATTAAAATCTGTATATAGTTACAATAGAAGAAATCCACCAAATAGATGAACAAAAAGATTTAATGGAAATTATATTGTGAATTCCAATAGATTTATAAATTCAAGTGAATTATAATAATAAATTGATAAATAAATTTTGAGATAAATTTCATAGTACCAAATGATCTTCCATGAGATAGAAAATGCTAAAACAATTATTGAAAAAAATTCCTATAAAAAATATGGGATAGAGGTAAGATAAATAATTTTAAATTAACAATGTAATTTCTTTAATTATAATGATGCCAGATATAGTCTCCACTATTTGAGTAACATGTTGACATTAACTAATAGGATGCAGAAAATTTGCGCCATCAAAAGGAGATTTTTTTATGAAAATTCAGAATGATATTTTTCAAATAACAATAAATTGAGAAACAAATTTTTTTTTGGAGAATTCAAGAAGAATTAAAAAGACAAAAAAAATTACTGATAAGATTTTAAATGAAATTTAAATGTGTGAGAATTTCAAAATTGGAAATTTGAGTGAGAGGTAAAAACATATTGGCTTCCTACCTTTGATAATTGGATAAAACCTATAAATAAAGTATACAAAGTACATTGTACATGAATCACAATTCACACACACATAAAGATAAAAATCTGGTGATTTTTTATGGGATGAGTTTCCAACTAATCTGGATAATGTTTAGAATACTGGACTGAGTTTTATTGAATGAACGTACATCGATTAGAGATTCATCAAAAGGGGGTACATCAGATGAAGAAGAAATTGAGTGTTTTTGAATGAGTTCCTACTCAATTGAATTAGAATTTGAACAAGGTCATAGTTACTTTATTAGAAATATATTCATAAGATGATTCAACTAGATGTAGTAACTCTGAATGTAGAAATGTTGATTGAAGTACAGTGAGGAGGTTTAGTCAAAGGAAAACTGGATCAAGCCAATATGTAGATTAAAACAGGATTGATCCATCTGAAATAGGAAAATCGACTGAGTCCTTAGATGTTCTTTTTTATGGAATAATTGAGTGAAGTTTAGGAAAAATTAGACTGATCATATTAAGGTATACGAAAAATTAGGATAAGGTTCCAAGAAAAATATAAAATTAAGTGGGATTTTGAATATCTGGAATGTTTTACACTGGGGTGTAGATCCATTTGCTGAAAATGATTGTTTTCTAGTGTTTATAACTAACTATGAAGGAATAGGATATGTAAATAATAGTTGGGGGCATATCTGACTACAACAAGAAAGTTGAATACTACAGTTTTAGAACTATTAACTATTTATTGCTTTGTATTATTGAAAAACTTTTGTAAAATAATCCATGTTGGTGGGGATATCAAATATTACAAGGATTATATATTTTCACTGAACCTTGTAAATATCATGTGTTTATATCTCTTTGTATTTTTTGCATGAAAAAAGTGATGTGGATATTTATATTTTATTTTATTGTAACTATAATATATTTTCAAAGGATATGACAGTTTCCTTAAGAATATAAGAAACATTCTTATAAAAATAAAAATATATCACTGATTTACCCCAACCCCCTTTAAGTGACAATGATTTAAGGGTTAATCGATTTTTATCAGAGGCGATTTCCTCTAAAATATCCAACATTGAGGATCAGGAATTATAATTCAGTGAATAATAGGGGCGTTTCAGTTTTTGATGGTAGAAACAATCATATTCAAAAGAATATGATGTCTATTTTTTATCTCTTGTTCTTGATGATAGTGATGTTCCAACAATGGGATTTCCTACCATTAATGAAGTTTCTGTGAAAAATAATGATATGAGAAATTTTTAAACTAATGAAAAATATTACAATGCAATGTTGATAAAACATACAGAAATGTGTAAAAAAATATCATGGTATTTCTAATAGCTAATAATATGTGGGATATATTGAGAAGCATCATTGAAGGAAATGAGAAAGCTAAGGAAGATAAGATAGAAATTTTGAGAATTATATTTGATGATGTTAAAATTTATAATAAAGAAATTATTGAAACCGAATTTATAAGTGTTAATGATATTTTTAGAAACATTATAGGTTTTGGTCATAATATGGAAGAGTATACTTTTGTTAAAAACTGATGGGAAACTTTTGAGATAGATTTGATGCCAAATTACTATCTTTACAATATCATGAATATTTATCTTTGGATGAACTAAAAAATATTATTATAGAATATGAAATGATAAAATATTCATTATATAATAAAAATTTTGAAAATTAAATAAACTTGAAGGATTTTTTAAAGAAGAATATAGAGATAAAATTATGAAGAAAAAGAATAAAGTGATTCCGAGGTAGAGGAAGATTAATAAAATTTCAACACTATTGTTTTCTTTATTTACAAAACATTTAATAAGGGAAATTGGAAAGGCAAAAGTAAAAAATCTCTTATATTATGGAATTGTGGTGGGAAAGGTCTCTTTGAAAAAAAAAATTCCTAGAAAGAGAATGAATGAATTTGGGAATGAATAATGTGATGATATGTCTTAAAAAATAAGTAGAATAAAAATAAAGAAAAGGTTCCTTACAACATAAATAAGAGTTTTTTAAGAAGAAAAAGGTAGCATGATTCATCATCCAGTGATGAATCTAATCATCATGTTATATTAATTTATCAAGTCAGGAAAATATTTGATGTATAAAGTAGTGATGATGATGTTGAAGAGAGAATATAACATAATTAAATTCTAAAAGAATGTTTGGAATCATCACATGAAAAAAAATATACAACTCAAAAAGGAAAGGAAGAAGTTGAATTAAAATATTAAGGAAATATATTTTGAGAATGGTGAGTGAATAAAATAGAAGAAGATAAACCTAAATGTGATTAGATCTTAGAAAACGAAATTTGGTGAGCTAGAAGGGATGTTTAAAATTTATGAATATAAATCATCTGGTGATCTCAACATGTTAGAAAAAACACTTGTAAATTAAAGTAATAAATAAAAACTAAAGATATCATAAGTTGAGAATATTTTATATATTTTAAAATAAAGTTTGGATTAAAAGGAATAAGAATTGTTGAAAACAAAATCAATGTTTCCTTACACATAAAGTGAGTAACTAAATATGAGATAAGGATTTTCTAAAGTAGTATAGGTGAAGGGTGAAACTTTTATATATGGTGAAAATAAAGCTTCATAAAAGTAGGTTGTTTCTATTCCTAAGAAATTACTGTTTACATTTATTTATACTAACTCTACAGATACAAAATCTAATATTTATGGAAAATCTTCATTAACAATGAAAGAGTGGAATTTATAAATATATTATCTCCCTGAGTAATGTTTTCTGCATTTTGTGATGAAACAAAAATAACATACTCCAAATAAGTTCAATTATTAGTTTCCAAGATCGATATTTAGAGGATACTTCTGTTGTTGTGGAATATTAAAACACTTAACTTATTTATATAGGTATTACATGTCACTACCAGGAAACTGGAATGAATCAAAATGGTCTATGATGAGAAGAGAAGTAAAAAAATTCCTAAATAAATTTAGAGCCATAAAAAATAGTTATAAAGATTTAAAATGTTAAATCCTCAACAAAGATACATAAAACACTAGATAAAATGTATTACCTTAAGAAGTTGAGAAGACTACGAATTTATAGCAAGAAAATAAAAAAATAGTTATTTGTATAGATCAAATAACCATGGAAAGAATGATGTAGAAAGTATAGAAATCTATTAATGAAAAACAAAAAAAATTATGATAATTAGAAGAATGTTGATCAAAATTTATTAAATGAAGGTAATTTTAAAATTAAGAAAAATTTTAAGAGTTATAAGAAATATGGTCATGTTACAAAAGGTTGTATGACTATATTACTATCCCAATAAGAAAGTATTAAAAGGTTGTTACAAACTCTAGGTAACAAAAACTGTTTCCAAATATAAATTAAATGTGATATCTTCATGTAAAGATTATATAGATGAGAAGAAGTCTATTAAAAAATATGGGAAACCTAAATTGAAGGATAAAAACACATCCAAGTAAAAATAAAAGAAGAATATTAATTCAATACTGAGAGAAGATTCTCAGTCTGAACATTTCATTAAGAAAAACTGAGGTTTATCCTTATTCACAAAATATTATCTTATCTGTATATACTTTCATTGAATTAAAGGAGTAAAATTAAAGAATATGGATGATTATATTTATAATTTTTATAGTAGATAAAGTTTTCATCATGAAACTTCTCCTAGCATGATTAAAAATGAAATTATACCATTGAGATGGATCAAAATTGAAGATGAGATATGATGATGTTGAAATAATCATGAGAAAACTATTACATGAAAGTTTTGTTATAGAAAACATTGATCACATTAATTGTACATTCTTGATTTATTCATCTGGTTCACCCATGTATACTTATTTATGATTAGTTAAAGGGTATGTTTTTGAAACTCGTGTGATGTTAATGTACTCCTTCAAAAACATAAAGAGTATTAAAGGTAGAAATATAATCATGAGGGGCCCCTTTAAATGTGAACGTCATTAAGGAGAAGAAAAAAATTAGGGGTGAAAAAAAAATAAAAACAAAATTTGGGGAGAAATATTTTTATACATATTACATCAGAATATGTTTGAATTTTTTTGTGGGTATTGAAAAAAATTAAAAGGGGAGATTATAAGTCCCATGTTTGTTTATAGTTGTATTTGTTTTTAATAGATAATATGTAAAAGTTGGAGAATACAGTGGGTAGAGAAATTTCTTTAAGAAAATTTCCTAAAAAAGTGAAATAATAATGTTAGTGGTTGAAAATAAGAAGAAGAACTAGTAAAATGGTTTTTGGAAAATCCTTTCAAATGGACCATTCCAAACACAAAGTTGCAGACATATTTTTATTAAAAATAATTGAGTTATATATTATGAGAAGATAAAAGAGAAATAATCCAAAAAACTGGAGCTAAAAATTCTAAGAAGAAAAAATTGGATGAATTTTATTTTCAACACAATCTTTTCCAACATACCAATATAGATGTATAATGTTGTATAGAGGTTCCAATAAAAAAATATTATAATTATTTTTTAAATTTTTAAAGTAACAAAAATATGAAGGTATCAATATATAATCTAGAGGTTTTAAAAGAGAATAATTGGATATTAGGTATTTTAAAATACTATTTCTGATATACAGGGAATAATGACCGGATGTAGCGGAATATAAAAAGAACAATAAAGGGAGTAATCGCATTTCTAAACAAATAATTCCAGAAAAACTATTTGTTTAAAGTAGTTTGTACAAGTTTTTTGAGTGAAATTAATGTGCCAAAAAAATTGT
Source organism: Viscum album (assembly GCA_963277665.1). NCBI lineage: Eukaryota > Viridiplantae > Streptophyta > Magnoliopsida > Santalales > Viscaceae > Viscum > Viscum album. The sequence goes on along the minus strand of OY728158.1, from coordinate 501,683,310 downwards.
ATGATGTTTTTGGAAGTAAATAGAAAGGATTATGATGTTCCAAACATAGGTTTTCTAACATAACTTTCTATACAAAGATTTTTTGAAAGAATTTTTTGGATATAGAAGAAGTGGGTAAAACATATCCATGTACAAATTTCGTCGAACATAATCTATAGAATGAACGTATTAATACATATTAGAGAAAAATAATTTCTAGACATAGACTTTCAGAAAAATAGATTGTATAAATTCTAAGGTATGAATTTAGTAAAACTGGTTATGAAATTGATGACTAATGAAGTTATAGTGAAAAAATGTTTAAGTTACAAATTTATGCTCAAATCAATGGATACAGACCAATTGAAAAATAAATGTGTATAAATATAAAATGATACGAACTCACCACACATATGTATGAAAATATCCAATGGATAATGTATTATTTAGTCTAATATAATAATTATTTTAGGGGAATTATAATAAGAAGTTGATAAATGATGTTTTATATGAAGTTTATATTATTAGACGAACATGAACTACACATAAAATTAAATAGAAATTTCAAACAAAGAAGTTCTAGAAAAGATAATAGATAGATGAAGGATAAGTAAATTTACATTAATTATGTCAAGTACTTAATTATGATGATAATAAAGATGTTTTTTGATGTTTGAGTAACATGATAAGATTAACTTATCAGATAGATAAGTTTTTTCCCAACAAATAAGGAGTTTTAACGGAAAATTTAGAAATACATTTTCTCGATAGAGACAAATTGAGAAATGTTGATGTTATAGAGAATTCATGTAGGCTTGAGAAGACTCCAGAATATTTGAGAAGAGATTGTATTAAATTAAAATATGTGAAGAATAAATAAGTGAAAATTTGAGTGAGTGGGAATAACATTTCAGTTCCCCTCCTTTGATATTCTGATTGCACCTATAAATAAATAATTTAATGTACATTGTATATGCATCATAGTTCACACAAGAGGAAATCTAACAGTTATGATTTTGTGATATGATTATTTTCCAACTAATTATGTTGAAGTTGACAATATTGGATAGAGTTCTTTTGAATGAAGGAACTTTAATCAGAGCAACATCATATGAGGTTCCATTAGATGAAGAATAAAGTGAGAGTTTTCGATTAAGTTCCTACATAGTTGAAGCAGAAAGTACAAAAGGTCAGACATGATTCATCATAAAGAGATTCATCGGATGATGCCATCAGACAAAGTAACACTGAATATAACAAAATTTTCTAAATCACGGTGAGGAGTTTCATTTGAAGGTAAATTAGTTAGATCCATTAGGTATAGGAAAATGGGATGGATCCATTGGATATAGAAAAATTTGATCAAGAAATTAGACATACATTAGATAAGGTAGTTTTTTAGTGAGGTATAGAAAAACATAGATTGAGAATATGAAATTCTACTGCATATCAAGATAATGTTTTGAGACTAACATACTCTTAATAGGGTTGTTAAGGTTTTGGAAATTTTTATAAATGTAATTTTGATCCATCTTACTTTTGGAGGAAGTGAAAAACATTCTAAAGTGGATTACAAAAGAAGAATGAGAAATCATATACTTGGTGTATATAACTAGTTTTTGAAAATTCTTGTTTATTGGGGTGTATATCCATCAATGAAGGAAGAGGATATGAAAAGAATAGTTGGGTTTATAACTAACTATAGTATGGAAGATAACTGAAAGGGCTGTATAACTGTTTGTTACATGTGACATTATATTACTAAAATATATTTAGTAAAAGAATCCATTTTGGTTAGGATATATAACATTTAAAGTAGTTGGTATTTGTTCCAGACATTGTGAATATTGTTCATTGCTCTCTATTTATATTTATCACATACAAAAGGTGAGGTTATGATTTATATTTTAGGGTATAGTAACTCTAACAGGTTTTCAGGGCTCAATATGTTATTTTATGAAGTTAATAAAATTTATTATTAAAAGAAAACATGATCATTGATTCACCCCTGCCTCTCTCAGTGATCCTGATCCAATGGAACCATAGGTTCTGATAACATTTTTTATTGAACATACCGATGCTGACTTGACATGTTACCCAAGTTGTTCTACAACAAAGCCTGAGGCACATTCCTGATATCCCTAAGCTGGTGACAATCACCGGGTTATCATAAGTGAGAACATGGGAATGATTTCACCATATGTATACTGGTATCTAGAATAGTTCTAACTGTGAACTCATTATGAGGTCTTTTTATATTGGAAAAAAATTCCAAAATAAATATGTGCAACTAAAAAAATGACAACCAATAAATAGTAACAATAATAAAAAACTAAAAGTTTTAAAAAAAACATTCTCAAAAGAGAATATTTTTATAAAAATAAATTTTCATTTAAAGAAAGTAAAAAAAAACTAAATTGAAAAGAAAGAAGGTGTTCTAAGAGGTCAATACACTGTATGACATGTAACTAGTCAAATTAAATAGCGTGAAAAAGAACAAAAAAATCTACGTGAAACTCAAGTCTCCATTATAACCCTAAGAACAGCTACTTCCCAATAATGATTATTTTCAATCCAACCTACAATACATAGCATAGAACCTATAGAAAACATGAAGACTACATATCAATAAATGTGAGCATGCAGGTTGTGAGCCAATGAAAAGTAAGATACCACTATGAGTCCATTACATTCCTTTTTTATAAAGTAACCAAGTACGATGGTTTGAAACTAATAAAAAAATAGGTTTTCATTTATTTTATTCCAAATGAAAATAAACATACAATATATAATATTAGTTCTCAAACACATCATTTGTAAAATATTCCTAATATCATTTTAAAAAATAACCATTTATCTTTTCAAATAGAAACCACATGGTTTTAAAAAAACAATTAAAACCATCTCATTTCTCTTAAAACATCCCCCATTGAAACCAAACACACACTTGGTTTTGAAATTTCATTTTCAACAGAAACACATTCCAAGGATTCCATTTAAAAAAAAGTTTTTTCATATTTTAAAAACCAACACCCACACACACTCAACATGATTATAAATAATAGAAAACAAAATAAATAAAAATATTTAAATGGTCATAATAAAATTATAACAATAACATAATGTTATCCATACAACAATAATGATCAAGCATAAATAACCGATATATTAAAATACAAGTGAAGAAAAGGATATGAAACTCAAATACCAATATACAAAAACTGAATGACACATGATATATAGCATTATGAAACAAACTAGAGACTAATAACATGAGTACTAGATGATCTAAAGTGGAACCAACTATCGTCTTGTTAACGGTCATATATCTTATCCCTTGAATCACACTAAATTAGTATCATTAGTGAAAACCCCCTATCCTTGTCATAACATTAAACTAGAGGATACTGGACAATTCATAACTCTCAACAAGCATATTTAATTCCCCATGACTCCCCACTTCGTAGTTGAGTTCTCCTCATGTCATAGTTAATACAAGTGGACAACTATTAACCCGATGTTAATCACATGATAAAATAAATCCCAAAGGAAATAAAGAACATAAATCAGATAATTTCCTCCTCCCACACACCACTATAAATAATTATCCCCACTCTAAACTACATACCCAAGAATCAAAATTCATATAACAGCAACACATGCTGGCAAGCGTAAAAGAGGTAAATAAGTGCTCAAATAGGGTGTAAAAATAAATTATTAAACCACATTCTCTCAAGGTTCTAAACAATTATTATCTTTATATATATTAAAAATAAATGAATTAGAAATCATTTTTTTAAAACCATATTAAACCCAAATTCTATTTCAAGGGATGGAATACATAACACCAAATAATAACTAAAATTATAATTTGAAAATATTCTTTCAAAATCACCTAAAAAACAATGTCAATTCAAAAAAGAATACAAAAAATATCAAGGCATCTATATTCGTAATAAAAAAATTCGTCACCCAAGAAAACTAATCTAATACAGCACGCACACATATTTTTAAAACATTAAAATAATTTAAAATGGGTACATCCATTTTTAAAATAAGTAGGCTTCTTTAAAATCAGGGAAACCCCGTTTACAAAATAAATAAAACACTTTATAAATATTTAATATTATTTTAATACAATGGAATATATCTTAAAATAATGAAACCCCTTTAAAATAATAACACTCCACTTTTCAAGACCAACTTGGTTCAAAACACCATGAACCAATCATTTTTCTTATAAAAAACCTTAACAACATTTTATCAATAACCTTGAATTTATAAAATACCATTTAAACCCAAGGTTATATTAAAATAAACAATTTACCAATTTCATCTAATGTAAAACCCAATAATACATGGAGAACCATTAATTATACAAATATAGGTATCATATACATCATTAATTTAGTCCATTGACACTTTTAAAAGATCACATAATCAAATAACTCTATTAAAAGAAATCATAATGGAAGAACCTACCTCAAGTGGTGGAATCATGTCACCGTTGATGAAATACACTGAAATAAGTATCCTATAATATATAACAACCATTGAAAACCAACAACCAACTTTTATCACAACCCTAAACATCAAAACTATACCAAATATACCCTAGGGATACATAAATAGAGTGAAAAAATAAGAAATTACCAAGAGAATGATTGAGGAATCCTTACCTTTCAATCCATAAAAAACAACAAGGATCCACTCTAAATCCACCTTATAGAACCTCAGAAGATCCAATTAATACTAAGATAGGGACCTTGGATGAGTAAGATTGAATAGGGTGGCTTATGGGAGAAGGCCCAAAAAAAGAACATAAAAGTGAAACAAATATCACAACCTAAGAAGGACACATGATTTTCTCACACGGTTTACCATATCTTGAATAAAACATGTGACTTCCACTTCCGTAGACCCTTATAAGTCACATGGTTTTTTGCATGGTTCACCATAAAATGTGATTTCCTCTATCCAAAAATGAAAATGGAACATGGTTTCTATATCAAAATTTCTTAAACCATTCTCCAAACTGTAAATCCCTGTAAAATTCTCAAAACATCAACATTTCAACCCCAAGGAAACCCTAAACTAAAGGGGGAAATAAAATTCATAAAAAAACAAGTAAGTAACATTTTTAGATGTCATACTACATTTTATTTATATATATCAATCAAGAATGAGACATTATGTTATTCCATAACATAAATATCACCAGCTATTTTATCCATATAACATAGTATGGTAATAAATACTTCTTCAATTTTAATTGAAACTTTTTCCTAAATTCTTGAGATATAAAATTATGTTAAATTCACAAATTATAATGAACTTAAGTACTTCCCCTTTCACTCAACATTAAGAGTGAAATAGGTTATTACATTGTGGGTCATCTAAGGATGGTTCTGTAGTCATCCCTAAACATTAAAAAACTATATAATTCTCATTCTTCTTCTTTAAAGACATCATTTCAGATAGTAATATTTTTTTCTCTCTCTCTTATTATTCTTAGATCCTTATTGCTCAAACACTTCCACTGAATTAATCTGACTAAGATTTGGTAATTATATTACAATTGTTCTTGTTATTGGAAATGGAATCACCTGTCAAAAAAATATATGCATAAATATTGGGAGGTTTTTCCAAAATTGAACTTCGATGATTTTGGTACCTATAACAAGATATAGAGTTATATCATAAATAGATTTACCCTCTATTTGACGGATTTCATACTCTTATTATGGTGTGGCCCTAAAACTTTAATTTCACTAACTTAATGGACTAAAATTTCACCTAATTGAAGGATTCAAATAAGGGTGTTTTATTAGTCCTACCTCTACCCATGGGTCTTGGGTAATAACATTTTCCAAGAAAAATTCCTTATTAATCTATTTGTGACATGGATGGGATATTTTAGGCTCCTTATATACCTTGAAATATTTTCCCCTATGATTCCCAAAGGTTTTTTAAAGCCAATGGTCTAGGGTATTCATGAGTATATTTTTGAATAGTTCAAGTGAATTATTATTGGTATTGTTGACATTAAAATTGAACATAGTTATAGTTATTTTAGATAAACTAGAGGAATAAGGATTCCTTTAATTTCCCCCCATTCTAGATCAAATCCATTCAAGGGTGACACTGGTTACTCTATGTTTGTTCCCATCACATGGATTCCCCGACTCTTAAATTATAGTCATCGTACATGTCATAATGGTGATCCATGATACCAATCAAGACAATGAATTTTTTACCTCTAAAACCCTATCCAATAACTAATACAGTTCCATATTATCATCAAAATGGTGTCAATATACATTGATCTTTAGATTCTTTCAGTGTTTGTACCAGAAAATATACTCTTCACCCGGGCCTAAGTTATCACCCCAACATGGTATGGGAACCCAAACTACTACACTAGTAAGATCATATTCCATAGGGGAATGTAAAACTTGAGAATGGGGATCAACTCCCTTAAGGAGGGTAGGACCCTTTTAAGGTTATTTTATGAAGTTACCTTACCACCTCAAAAATTTTATTTGTTAGATAACATAAAGGGCGTTACACTATGAGAAGGGGTCAATTAGTTTGTATGCTTATTTAAATTTCCCTTCCACTCTCATTCTAATTCAATACATCTATTTTAAGATTCTCATTGGTACTGAAATAAATTGAACATGTAATATTCTTCAATGAAGTTATCATACTTAAATGATGATTATGTCCTCAACGTTTTTTGGTTACTGTCCCATGCACACAACTGCATCCTTATTATCAAAATTAAATCAAGCAAGGATGTAGCCTTGAACTCGTACAACTATTCACACCACGTAATTAAAATAACAAATTAATAAAATAAAAAAATATTTTTGAATAAATATGACTAATATATGTATAACCTTCCACATTGACTTCATAAAGAAAAATATGATTACTCTATCTTGCACAATAATCCCCTTTGATTTTTTCTCAATTCTTAATCTTCGATAAACAAGCATAATGGTACTCCTCTCTTAGAATTCATAACATTAATTTTTATTTATCTACTGTTATTTATATTCATTGATTATTTCATGAATATTGTTTCCATAAAATTTATTGAAATATCCTCAAATCACGTAGGCATGAAATGACTCATTCAAACACATTTATATTCGAGAAAATATTCTCGTATTAATTCTCTTAAAAACTTGGAAATTTTTCATCATAAGATATTTTAAATATCATGGTATTATTATGAATTTAAATTCTCCAAAAAACATACTTTAAACTTGCAATGTGGCTCACCTTCTTATGTCATGAAGATTATCTCTGCAAATCAACATCTAACATGACTAGTTTTTCATAAATCATAGATTGGATCATGATGAATAAAAATGATCATTATATTTAAATCCATGATGAAAATTATAAATAATCCTATAAAAATATCTTTCTTTAACTCATAAAAAAATAATTTATGAAGATCGTTGTAATTTTATATATCGTTTTCTTTTTTTACCCGTACAAAGGTCCATAAGACCTTTATATACCTATGGGTCACCATTATATAGGTTATAAAATATATAAGATCCAAATTCATATGCCCACAGTTTTTTCTTTAAGATAAACAGTATAGTATTATGATCATCCATGCCTTTTTCTTATCATTAATATAATCCTTAAATCCTGATGAGGAAGTCTTATTGTGAGGACTTCCATTAGAACATAATATTGCAAAATCTACTCAAATACTTATAGAGAAGGCATAAGATCAAAAAATTAATTTGGTAAAGACTTAAAATATATCTAAAATTCATATGATACATAGTTTTTCATGTTCTTTACATAACTCAAAATCATACAATCCACTGAAATTCTTAATATTATCATGAAATCATATGATTAGAGGGAAAATTCATATGATATAAGACTTTTCCATTTTTCCAATTCTAGATCAAACATTAAAAAAAATTTGAAATGACTAAAACTTTTTCAAAACAACTCTATGATTTATCAAATTCCTGAAAACATCAACCAGGTAATCATCTCAAATATAAATGTATTCAAAACAAATAAAACAGAATCCTTTAGGGCTTAAAAATATCCCAATTTGAATTTTTTTACCAATACTTTCTCAATACTCTCATTCTTATTGATACCAATATAAAATATTAAAGAATATAAGGACACCTTCCTACAAATTTAAAGAAAAATATTCATTGAACAATCATCTCTAATTATATGTGACTGAGCTCAATGTGGAAACAATAATGATTAAATCAATCATCAAATTTTTCCACACAAAAAATTTTACCAAATACCTCAAATCTTTATGAATACACAATAAAAACAAGAAGAAAATAAATTCTATAATATTTATTGAATATCCCAGTAAATACATTAAAATATCTTCACATGAAATGGAGAAAAAAATTTCCCCCTAAAAATATTGCATCTTCACATAATTAACAAAGATAAATAGAGTAGGGGAATCCATCAATTGCATACCTCAAGGAGAGGGGGTGGGATGCACTACCATTTACATTCATAACTTCTCAACATATTAAATTATAAGGGGTATGGTAAGAATCAATATAATAAGTTACTTTTATGGAATAAATTTCAGACTTAGAATAACTACTTCAGTCTTGTTCTTGAATAAATGGTACATTATATAAATGTTTTCTATCTTGGAGTGTAGTACTATATTTTTACACAGATTTATGGAATATTGATTATAAAATACTATAATTAAAAGATAGGTGTATTCAATATTTAACTCTTTAATCTATGTCTTCATCCATATCATTTGTCTATCTTATTTCGATACATCGACATATTCAACCTTAGAAAAGCCCAGGGTCTCTAATTCTTTATTCTTTTAATGCAATGAAAAACGACTTCTTCCAATGAAAAATACCTCACAACATATGTATTTAATATCATCAATAACCTCATCCTAGTTAACATTAGTAAAACATATCAAACACATGCCACTTATATTTTTAAACATCAACCCACAGTTTAATGTTTTTGAGAGGTGTCTCAAGATCCTTCTTTTCATCCAATGTATGTGTATCCTTTGGATTTGACCGATATAAAACATATAGAGTAACAACATAAAAATCTTAGTACTTTTATTTACAAGTATTTAAGTCTTATAACCTTACTTATTAATTTCTTAGCTTTAAAAATTATTCATTAATTATCCTTGGACAACATTACACCCACCTAAATAGGTGTGGACACCACTCAATATTTCTGCATGTCAATCATCTTTAAGAACTACATTAAATATTTTTTCTTATGAGACACAAATATAACCTATTTATTGAACAATTTATAACCCCATGAAGAATAAAATTTCTCTATGCATTTAATTGTAAATCATTTGGTTCATGTGGCCTGGAACAACTTATAAAATCATTCTTCATTAAAAGAAAATATTATATCAATAATATTAACAATCATAGAGAGTGATGTGGTATTATTATTATTTATATAGACATTAGTTTCTACATACACTTTTTAATGTTTTATGTATTTTAGATACTCAAAAATATTAATGTAACATGATTAATGACTATTTTTTAAACCAGATAGATATTTCTTTATCTTACACACCTTTCATTCATTTAAATCGAGAAAAAATCATTTAGGTTATTCCATGTACTATTCCTTATCAAGATTATTATTCATAAAATATTATTTTACACCCATCTATTATATTCTGAAGCTTCTATAAGCTGTTAGGTCAATAAATATTTTTGATGGTCTGCTATCTAGCCACTGAGTTAAAGGTTTTACTATGGTCAAACTCTTCAATTTGGGAGTATTCCTTATATACCAATGTGTATTTATTCCTAGACACTTCACCATATTCATCAACCTTATTTTTGAAAACCCATTAGACTATAATAGCATTTCCATAAGTAGGTCTGGGACCAGGTTTACATGTTTTATTCCTTTTAATCTAATCCAATTCTTCATTTATGGATAGATTCCACTCTATATTTTCAAAATATTCCCCACATGTTCAATGTTTAACTTTTGAAAGAAAATTGGTAGAGATAGTTTCCATGATCTTCCTTCTTATTTATACACCTTGATTATAATCCTGGGTAATGTTATTAGATTTAACAGGATTTCTCATCCTTTAATTTACCCCTTTAGTTTTATGTCATCTATCTTCATTAATAAAAAATACAGAATCTGCAACATCAATATGAATCTATGTGATTTCTATATCTTCATCAATAAGTATAGAATTTTCAACATCCTCATTATCATATATAATTATAGTATTTCATATTTATTATGAATTTTATTAAAATGTTACATAATTACTATCAATAATTATTTCATATTCTTGTTGTAACAACTATATGATTTCCCATTTAATGTGTATCCAATAAAGACTCCATATTTAGTCCTCTCATAATGTTTTCTTCCAATTATTTATTTCTTCTTGAAATTCATGGACATTCAAATCCCTTTATGTGTATAAAATTTATATTAATTTTAATCCACATCTCAAAGGGATTCATGTCTAATTTTTTCCTCATAACACGTTTACTGTAAATTATTTCAAAACCTCTAACATATATTCAACTAAGATAGGATAAAAGAATAAATTAAATCTAAGGTATTATTTTCTTGCTCACATATTATATAGAATTATTATAGTATTTAAAATCTTTTTTCATGTAAACTTTATAATTACTTTTATAGATAAATACATATTATTCTGATATTTATACACCTTCTTTCAAAAACAACACAACACTAGAAGTAACCCTAGAATATTCTATTCTGATAGAATTTATACTACTGAATGGGTTTCTATGTTATTATATTTTTATCCAATATATGAGTAGATCCCATAAATCAATTTTTTGTAATTATTCGTTGAACATTTATGATTGATCTATAAAATTTTTGAATATTTTTCTTTCCATGTTTGATCATATTTCACATTTTTCATATGAATATTATCTATTTCAGATTGCAGTATGACATTAGTTTTTTTAGTAAAATATTTTTAACTTGAAAAAAGATCCTTCATATACATTTCCTTCTCATATCATACATATTCTTAGGAATAGATATTTTTGTAGGCTATATGGAAAATTCCACTTATTCTTCATTGGCCTTGTTCATGTTTTATTTGAAATTATCATTTTTCTTCTTTATTTATATTGTAATAGTGGGTGCCCTAGACCCGACTATTTAGTGATTTTGATTACCATATTGTGTATATAGATAGCTATACATGATGTCATCTTACCATTATAGTGTAGAATTCTTTGAATTCACTATTGAGATGGTAATTTTCAAAGATTAATTGTTGTATCGAATGGTTATAACAGATCTGAGGATATAATGAGAACATCTAGATACAGAGTCATTAATATTAAATATCTGTTCTATAGTATATATACATATTTTTTATTTGTAATAATAGAATTTTGACTATTAGGTGCTGGGGGCTCATAAGCATTGATACTTTTTCTCATGAAGTTCTCACTTGGTGAACTCTAGTTGTGAGATCATGAGGACAGAATCGCTAATAAGAACCCCACATGTTTCGGGTGTCCTTGGATGTTATTATTTACAATTATGTGTAATGGTCTCCTGACTTGATATCATTACCAATGTATGTCATTTTATTGCATACTTTGATTTAAGACAAAAACCATGGAAATGATGTTGTGGTGAGGTAATTTGTGCAGGGTGCGGCATTGGTGGCATGGCATTGGATGAATGGTCAAGAAATAATTTTTCTCTTCCAGGTTATGGAAGTAATATATCTCAATCCATGTTTATAAGGATGGAAGTGACTTTATAAGACCATGACCATGGTAATCGTGGGTAAATCCATCCAATTAAATCAAAAAATAATAAATCAAGAAAATGGGGATGACACATCAGTGCATCTTGCTTTATGAGATATTATAGACAAAGAGATTTTACTACACATTATGTGTTTGTAGGTTGGTTTTTTCTGTTGTGACAATACTTATCTCGTCAGTGGCCTTCATGGGTTGCTAGATTCAGCTCTTGGTCTATGAATACTATTCACCAGTATTGAGATAAGGGTCTAGAGGGTCACACGTAATAGCGTATTTGGGAATCTTCCCTATTCAGTTGAATATGAGATTTGGAAATATTGGGCCCCACCACTAGGGTACGAGATTTGTCCAAGGTTAAATGATCCCCAATTCAATAAATAAATTCATATTATTTGAGTTTATAATAATGAGAATTGAATTTATTTATTAAATTTATTTACGAGTTTTAAGTAAATATGTGAAAAATATTAATTGACGAATATTAAATTATTCATGGTTCAATTACTATTTATGGGAAGAACGAGTTATGTTTCGGACTCAATTTTTATCGCATAATACATTTTAATATATTACAAGTGAGTGATAATAATATTTATATCATAGATAAGTGGTCATAAAATGTTGTCAATAGTGCGTTGATTATTCATGGGTCTGGTAGACTTTTCCAGGTAATTATATGACACTATAAATAAGAGAGGAGGGGATTTTTCCATGAATTATTCATGGAACCTCTCTTTCCTATCCTCTATTCCATGATCTAGAAAGATAGGCTCCAAATCGAAGGAGAATTGATCGGGAACTCTCTCATTCATCGCTAGTAAAGCGATGAAATGATCACTAGAGCATTGAAGTCATCATTGCAATTTTACATTAGCACCCACATTACAACAAATGGCACTCTCGCAGATTCTTTGAGGTGTGTGTAGATGATCTAGATAAATCTGACTTTATATTCTTTGAGAAATGATCTCCAATGATGAGTAGACTTTATGCGTGGCTTCAGATTAAACCGGGTATTTTTATAGTTTATGTTTGTGCTTAAAACCCTTCCCACGAGATCCTCGACTTTATCTGGGAAGCTGTTCACTGACGTCGACAAGTTCACATCGAACACTGGTGGAAAATTCTAAAATCCCACTTCTTTGGGGATTCTGATGCATGCTCGGTTCTTACAAGTGGTATTAGAGCAAGAACACATTGTTTTTAATCAAAAATAATAAAATTTTCAATAAAATATGAAGATGGGAGTGTTACGGTCCCAACATCACAGACCACAGTTCAATCTGATATCAGATGACCCATATGCGATCATCCAAAGTTTAAAATAGGAGCTAAATTGGTTGTTTTATAAACGATCACCGGGTGGACATCCAATTACTGGAATATTATTTTTCGGTGAACCTTAATTATTATTATTATTATTATAATTTAATTATAATAATAATAGCTTGATTATAATAACTATTTTATTATTATAATAGTATATTATAATAATATTTTATTACTATAAGCTTTATAATTTCTAGTCAAATTATTGACTTCAGAAATCAATCAAAAAATAATAGGGGAGACCTGCTTTGCAGGTCTCCAACAAAATAAAAAATTAAAATGCAAGGATACCTGCAAAGAAGGTCTTAGTAATTTAAAAAAAATTAAAAATAGGGGGAGGGGAAGAAAAGAAAAAAAATGAGAAAGGGGGTGGCAACCTAGGAAGGCCACCGAAAAGAAAAAAAGGATTGGTGGGGGGGCTAGCGGCCCCCACTACATTGTCTCTATCTCACAGAACCAGGTGGAGTAGTGCACCTCCCTAGGGTCACCCCAGCACAATGAAAACCACTAGGGAAGCAACAACCTAGGCCTGCAGTGACCCCTATGCTGGCAGCAACCCCGTGTTGGGGTCTGCACCTCGACCACTTCGGCTTCCCTACGGAGCCAAGGGGCACCAGGCTGGCACCACACCTGACCCCTCGAGCCTCCCTCCACATAGCCTTAGTCGATGACTGACCGGCCACATCCACGTTGGTCCACCTCCTTCTTCGCGAAGCAGCGTAGCCACCTCCCTGAACCCTCCTATAGCTGGCTGCTAGCCACAACATCCCGCACCAGGTCTTCTTGCAGATCATCCCTACAAAGCCTCCCTCGTCCGAAAACCTCAACACCTCCTCCCCTGCGCTACACCTAGTTAGGCCATCTCCTTCCTCTACCGCACCATAGTGGCCCTGCATGCCACCCAACATGGCCTTCTTCTGTCCACAGTGGGGCACAAATTCGCCCCTCACCGGAACCATGGGTTGAGGTCCCATATTCCTGGACTATCCCATGGAAGACCCATGCAGCCAGCACCCATGCACCACTAGCGATTAGGCTCTACGACAGCCGTCACTTCTAACAGACCCACCCTCTTCCTGGCGTGATCAGATCCACAACACCCCACTGGAAAGGCAATGCATTTCCCCTTCACAACACCATCCATGAAACAGACATTGGAGAGTCGGCCTAGCCCGGAACGTTCTTGGACGGACCGGTCTGGCCCAGAATGCCTCTGCATAGGGTCGATTCTGCCCATATTGGGAATTCATAGGTTTTCCCCATCCCTCACATTCCCTACCCAAAGTTATTTGAGCCCAGGTGATTTAATTTAATCAAAAATTAATTAAAATAATTAATTAATTACATTTTATAATTAAATTAATTTCAATTTTTTTATTATTAAAATTTAGATGCGATGTAATTAATTTAATTTGTAGTTGAATTAAATTAATTAATTAATTAATTTGTTTTTTAGTTTTAAATTTGAATTAATTAAAGAGGATGGAAGGATGACATTTGTTGGATTAAAATGAGAGTTAAATTTTAATTCAATAAATAATTCCCGCATAATGTATTTAATGAAAGTTTAATTTTATTCTACATTTAGCTTATCTACGCAAGTTTAATGCATATGATGATCGTGATCTGGAGACCGACCAATTCATGTCTTGTGGTTGTTTATTTATTTTCATTTATTTAATTATTTAATCATTGAATGCCGATTTGTATTAATTAGATTATTTAAATAAAAAAAGATGATCTGTGTCTCATCTCAAGTGTCATTATTTGTAAAAGTACCTATGCTCCCATTAGAAAAGTTGTATTTTATACCCTGAGACCCCTAAACATCATGTGAGTAAAACTATATAATGATGAGATGAGGTACGACGCACTTCATACCAAGTAACAGTGACGCACCAAACAGGAGTTGGATGAATTGGATGAGCAGACATTTCAATTCAAGTTGCAAGCCATTCGACTAAAGGTATTGTCTATAGGGTATCATTTGGTCTATTATTCACTCAACAGATCAACCATTATAACCATCTCATGATCATGTATTCATTTGTTTATGGCTTGTTATTTTTTTGAATGTGTAGTTAATGTGAAATCACATAGTATAATAATAAACAAGAATGAAAGATAAAATGAACATTTGACGTGATATATTTTTTTATTTCATGCATGGACAGCTGTGAGTGAAATCAAAAAGTACGTGATTATAAAAAAAGAAAATTATTTCTTTCATCACATTAAAAATAATAAAACCATCAACGATATTTTAATTCATAAAAACCTTCTGTCATTCAAATTTGGACAAAACCAGCTCTTTGATGTGTTGGTCATGCCACAGCTGAGGGTGCCTCTTACTAACAGGGATTCCATATAATAATGATGGGTTGACATAACTGATATTGCTACAAAAAAATATCCATATCTAACAATTTTTAATTTTAGAGTCAAGAATTGAGTAAATCATGTTCTGATTTTAGAAGCTGAGACTTCACTCAACAGATCAAGGAACTGCAAGTTGAAGCCGTCAGCCATACAAAATCCCACCTTGAACCCTTCAATTAGTGGTGTAGCCATAGCTTGTAGACTATAAGTGATGGTTCTGAGATCCTTTCCACTAAAATACACAAGCCATAGAGTTCTATGATTCTAACATAGAGGGTTCCAAAAATCTGATAAAATAGTTCGAGATATTAAATGATTTAAATAAATAATCAAAATGTCAAAACTGGTAATCCATATAAAAGGAACGCATATTTTAAAATTAATTTTTCTATAAAAATGCATTGTTATACCACAAGTTTAAAACTACAATTTAATAATAGAAAAACGTTAATGTCCTCAGTAACATGAGTATCCATGAATAGTACATGCACATGCGTATAGTACTATGATAAAGGAAACTCAAGGTTCCAATATTCCAATCACTGTTAAACTACCTCAAAAAGCGAGGGTGAAATTGATTATAAGAGAATAATGTATAAATCATATGATATTTATATCATTAGGCTTTCTCCAAAGTCTGGTATGAGTTGGGGTCGCTACACCAGGAAATGGATGATAAAACAAGATGTCTCATCTCTAAGATATTTGCAAGGAGAAAGAAAAGAAATGATATAAAAAAGACGTTGTTACATCGGCATGTGTAAATTGAATGATTGATCATGATATTTAAATGAATTCATTTCTCATATATTTTTTACCAAATTACTCAAGTCTTATTTTTATGTTACAAAATGAACAATTATTAATTAAATTCTGCATTACCAATTTAGGTAATGTTCTCCAAGATAATTTGAATATCAAAGATAATTTCATCTTTAATTATTATGGTGAATAAATTGAATGAAAATGTGGAAAGTTCAATGGAATTTAATGCCAATGCACATTCATGATGTACTTTAATTAATGTGTATTAACAAAGGTTATTTTCATTTCATATTATAAAATAATACTATAGAAGTTTGAAAGTAATAAACTAACTAAAAAGAGTAAGTTAAAACATCTACATCAGGAATATTCATCAATTATAATGTTTCAGTTTTACCACTTGGGTAATATATAAAATAAGATAGTGACATATGTATACTAATATAGTAACCAAGTAAGTATATAAACCTTTCTCAAGTCATTTGTATTCTCTAAGTGGCTATGAAAGGGTGATACCTAGGCCAGTGGTGAGAAGTACATGGATTCTTCAAATTTACAAGTGAGAGATTCATGATGAAATATTATTGAGAATAACCACAAATATTAATCTCATGTGTACTTGGACACAATGAGACATTATTTAAGGTTCTAGAATGAATTTTGTTATAGTAAACTCAATCACTAGTTCAGTAATACATGAATCATAGGTAATTATTGATGAATAGAAATGTAATACTTATACCCAATTGAGAAAATATAATTATTTGTCAAGTAATAATAAAACTAGACATCATGAATATACCAAATATGGTATTTAGGCTCGGTACAGCTAAATTCTTTTGGTATAATCGATATCTTTAGTTTGGAAAAAATGAGCCTTTGTAAATAAAGGTATGTCAAAAAGCTTTTGGAAATAATTTAACAAGTGAACTATTACAAGTATAAGATATAGGTATATATACTTCATAAGATTACATTAAGCTATTAAGGAATAATAAAGTGAAGTATATGCATGGTCAAGAGATATGAGTTGCTTCGTTTACCAAAGAATATCTTTACCAAGCATTCATAAATCATGATAATGTTGCATGGAGTAATTCCTCAACACACATTACCTTATCTACATAAAAAATTAATTTAAATAAGGAGGATTGATGATTAAGTTTTACATATCAACATTGATCAACAAACCTGTTGTGTAGAGTAATTCCTAAATTCATATTTTATACATCAAAGTATTGATGTAAGTAATATCAATGTTACAACTTGTAGAAACTTAAATTATATTTCATGAAACACTTTGAAAATAACGTCATTAATCCCATATTCATATGCCAACTAAAATAATAAATGGATATCATACAATTCATTGTATTATATAAATATATTCTATCATAAATATATGTTTTTATATGCAAAGATTTTGTTGGGACATAAAAAAAATTGCATCAAGAAAAACACATTATATATTAAGTGTAATAATCCTAATGGTTTCTTAGGATATCACATAAATGCCTAAGATAGAAAATTTGTAGTCAGGTGATATAATGAACTTCCATATAAGGGTGCACATCTCTATTAGAGATAGTGGGAGCTATATTTACTTGAGTTTATTCAATGCTCAAGATGCACAAATAGTTGGTATATGAACTAGCTCCACAAGCGCATGTGGAACAGAGTATGTTCCAATGACACATACTTCGTAAGATGGATAAAACTATGGTGATGGTTTTCATATTCACCACATTCATTGATCTATTATTTAATGTGAATAATATTTCCTACAAGTAATCAGTGTATAGAAATTAGTTAAAATTGATAAGACCAACTAAAATTAAATTAATGGATTCCATGTAATAAAGCGAAAAGGGGATTATTATTACAAATACTGTGGTTGGTTTTCAATTGAGTTGATACATGGATGGTAAGAACATGCTAACAATAAGGCTCAATTGGTTTGAAAAAGTCATTATGCCTAAATCCATTAGAATTTTACTTATCATAGATAATATCTATGACCAAATTAATTATAATTTGATGTCATGACCACCAATCATGGATGGTGTCTATAAGATGAAACCAGAAGGGGATGGTCATGTAATAGAATGCTAATAAAGTTTCAAAGTTGCTAAAATATGGTTTATGATTAATGTAAGAAACATGATCATAGAATATAAATTTGCAAAAAATTATTTCCATGTGTCTATGAGAGGTCAGTGGGAGAACCAATGGTTTTCCAAGTGAAATATGTTCGACAACATATGGAAAATAGACATTGGTCTCTTAGTTAGTTAATACCAAAATTAAATTTATTCTCTATTTATTGAGTTAAAAAAGCATCATAAGTTCTATGGAACAGTATCTACTAAGTTATATCTATATATTTCTTGTTCCTATTCAATCATACATATAGTGACCTTGTATTGAAAAATACAAGTTGGAACAACTCATTAGATGAATTGTTTCCTATGTCATAGGGAATAATCTCTTTAGGTTGACATGTCTCGAAAATGGGAAGAGAAAAATGTGGTGAGTTGAAATCCATACGTCGAAGCGATGGATCAACCATGAATTCTATAATATTTACAAGAACTGATATTTCCAAGGTATATTTTGTAGCTTTTAAATAATAGTTATATCTAAGATCACTACAAGGGATGCAGTCAGAACAATCTAATTGTACTTTGGCATATACAAAAGATATGTACCTGGTAAGTGGACAAAAAAGAATACTAGATTTAGGGGATACAAACTAGTCCTCCATAGTTCAATGTGATCTACTATTGTAGTTAGGATAAAGACGATGAGTGAGTCAGGTTCATATAAGACAGCTGTAGCAATACCTACAAAGACTGAGTACGTTGTATCGTTTGAGGATGCTAAGAAGCATATATGAAATAATCTGTTCCAGTTCTTGGAATCTCACATGGTAATAAAAGTATTATCATAATGTAAATTATTATATTCTTACTAGCCAATATGTCAAGCTATGATAGTATAAAAAAGGGATACACTTAGGATACCATCTCTTGAGAATTATTACTCTAAGAGATGAGGTCGTTATAGTGTAATAGCCATGCGGTGGAACTATGGTGGACCCAGTAGCTAAAGTCGTTACTCGGTAGAAGCATGATGTTCATCATGTGAGTAGTTAACAAGTTTGGTTAGCAATTTGGATCTAGTGCAAGTGGGAGTGTTGAAATAGTGGGTGCCCAAGACCCAACTATTCAGTGCTTTTGATTACCATATTATGTATAGAGTTTTCTATACATGATTTCATCTTTTTATTATGGTTCATAATTCTCTACATCCACTATTGAAAGGCTAATTTTCAAAGATTAATTTTCATATAAAAATGTAATAGTAGATCGCAAGCTATAATAGGAATCTCTAGATACTATGAAATTAATATTAAATATATGTTCTTAGTTCTAAAAACATCTTAATGATTAGACATAGTAGATTTTTGACTATTAATTGTTGGGAGATCATAAGCATTGATACTTCTTCTCATGAAGTTTGCACATGGTGATCTCTAGTAGTGATATCATGAGGACTGACCTGCTAATAGGAACAACACATTTTTCAGGTGTCATTGGATGTTATTATCTATGATCATGTCTAATGGTCTCCTGAATTGTTACCATTACCCATGTATGTCATTCGATTACATACCTTGATACAAGATGAAAACCATGGCAATGAAGTTGTGGAGAGGTAGTTTGTGTTGGGTGTGTCATTGGTCTCATGAAATTAGTTGAATGGCCAACAAATGATTTTTTGCTTCTGGGTTATGGAAGTAATATATCTCAGGCCACGTTGAAAAGGATGGAAGTACATTTATAAGACCATGTCCTTGGAAATCAAGGTTAAATATTTCCAGTTAAATCAATAAATAATAAATCCAAAAAAGGGTGATGACACTTGAGTATGTCCTTCTTTATGAGATATTACAGATAAAGAGATTATATTACATAGTGTGTTCTCATAGGTTTTTTGTCATTGATTTGACAATACTTATATCTTCAGTGGTCGTGATGGGTTGCTAGATCCCACTCATGGTCTGTGAATACTATTCACTATAGGTGAGATAAGGGTCTAGAGGTTCACACACAATAGCATATTAAAGAATCTACCCTATTCAGATGAATAGAAGATTTGGACACGGTGGGTATAACGACCCATACTTTACATACATTGTTATTACTTCAAAATTAAAGTAAACTTATTACAACTTATAACAGAACCCGGAAAGGACCGTATAGGTTTAGTGTCTTTAGAAACTGGGAAATATAAACAACTGGTTCATAAAGCGTCTACACTATCTCCCATTTATTTCATCATATCTATAGTCCCTTTTGTCATATCTTACATAATAACCTTCTTCCTGACCTTGGGAAAGAAAACATGCAAAAGGGTGAGCTCAAATGCTCAGTAAGGGTAAACAAAAGAAATATCAATCACATCATATTCATAAGAACATCACATTTTAAAAATCATAACCTGCAAAAGAGATCATAATATCATAACATGTGATAAATCGTAGTAGTGAAATGTAATCCCAATAATCATAACATAAAACATGAAACTTTGTGGAATACACACATAATCATAGAGAATCATTTCTTATTAGTCAAGTCTCATATCCAAGACTATCATACTGTACAATGTCCATTTATGAATCGAGTTCACTCCTCGTTTCAGTCTTGTTTCACTGAACCGGTTTAACCTGCCATTCCAGCCATGTCTATCTCATTAGATATAAAATCTTTACCCAATTAATTTGAGGGAGATATACGTCCCACCCATCTAATAATGATACCATTCTTATGTGTGCCACAAAATCATAAACCATACATCATAGCATAACCCATGTAATAAAAATGGGAATCTTAAACATCGTGACATCATAAAACAATTCATATAAGATAAAAAAATTAATAAAAATATTTCCATCACATCATAATAAAATCCATTTAAAAATAGTGATAGAAACAGAACCCTTTATTATCTTAGATGGAAAATAATTTTGATAAAACACTTGAACTCCATTCTTGAAGAAAATATCATTTCTACTTCAAAAACACTTTTCCTTTCTTAACATGTCATACAATTCTAAACTAAAAGAAGTTGATTAAATATAAACTTGAAAACTTGTAAAGGAAGCTTCTTGGAAATAATGTTTTAAAAATCCATCCATGCCTAATAATTTAAAAAAACATTCTTCTCATACTTTTTTCAGAAAAGTCAAAAAGTACCTCGTATGAAAAACGACAAAATATTCCTTTCATATCTTTTACTAAAAACTCACCAAATGGTAAAATTGGATATAAACTATTGTAGAAGGAAATATATTGAGGAAACATGGATTTTGATGATAAAATACACCCCAGTAAATACCAAAGTATAAAAAATCTCGGATAAAAATGAGATTGTGATATTTTCCCTTACCTTAGGTCCGATTTGCTTCGTAAGTGTCCGAACCTCCTGTATAATTATTTAAATAATGTTATTGACTTATTCCAGAATCATTCTTATTTTTATGATATCATATATGGTCATATTCTGAGCTTCTTATTAGTAATATTTCATTACTACTTGTTTATTCGGGTGTTTATTACTTTTTGTTCTTATGCGTGTTTTGTCGAATAAATTCTTATACTTAATTTTAGGTTATAGATACCTCATTTCCAGAATGGTATTAGTGTAATATATATCATATTTATTCACTCAATTCATTTATATAATCATTATACAATGAAATCATGTAGAACGAGTCACATCACATCGTGGAGACAATATTCCGTACGTACGCACGAGCGATGATATCGTTCCCATGATCATGGAATTGTATTGGAGTGTATGTATACTATTTCAGAATCAATATCACTTTAAAATAGTCATATATAGTCATTATTTACACCATTATACCAATCCAAGTAAGGTGGTGGTGGAAAATAGATTACACCACGGCGTGGAGACGGTATTCCGTACAAACGCACGCGCTGTGATTTCGTTTTCCGTAGGATGGATAGATGGTGAAATAGGGTTGATTCATACTTATAATAACATATAAGTATATGAGTGATACGGATTTTATTACTTCATAATGAAACAAATAAAGAAGAATAAGTGGAAGAAGATATAAAGTTGAAAGAATCGGTAACGGATATTACCTCTTTTTTAAAGCGCTTCTTTGAGACCTCCTTTTAGGGCACTAAAATTGGTCTTTGAAGAAGACCAGGACCTCTATAATGTCTCTAGAGAAGTGGAGAGGAGAAATTGGCAGGGTTTGGCCGAGCTTGAAGGCTCAAAGTGGTGTGAGGAAGAGGGGGAGGAGGTGCCCTTTTATAAGGGAGGAGAGGGGCTACTTTGAAAAAACTAAAAATATTATTTTATTATAAAGTCATGTTCGGTTTTGAATAGCTCCAAATTGATTTATTTCGAAGCTAAGGTCGGGATGGGTCTAAATACTCTCATAAAATATAATTTGGACAAGTTTAGGGTCATATTTTAACCTTATCATTTAGATTTAACATTAAGTAAAATAATTTTTCTTTTACCGTGTCTTCTTGTGTTCTTATACTATAAGGTTAATAAGCTTACTATAACAAGCCAAACGAACCCCTAGTTGTCTATTATTAATATATATAATCTTATCTAAGTCATTTATCCGAACATTATATTTTTAGGAATAAAATAACAATTACTAATATAATATTTGTTTTAAAAACTATTTTATGTCAATTTTGACACTATTTAGTAATTGATTTTTTTGAAAATCATAACAGAATGATTAGTTCGAAGAGAGTTAATTAAATCAATACTAACAAGTCATATTAACCTATAAAATTAGTGTAATTCATAAAAAGTCTCAAATTACATTTATTTGGGTATTTATAACATCAATTTTGTCAATATTTCATTAATAAGAGAATTACTGCATCATCTTGGTATCATAAATAAATTAACTTATTTAAAGTCTAAAAATTACAAATAAAATATAATTATGTATTAAATCTTTTTATATTTCTAATGAATATTTATAGTCGAATTTATACTATGTATAACCCTATATTAAAAATCATTATCTTATTAAACATTGATTTTAACTATTTTAACCCTTCTTTAAATAAATTAATAATAAATGTCCTAATCTAATCCAAGAGGGCCTAAATGGTAATATATTATTCCTAAGGTTTTTTTTGGTCTAATTACACTTATCCAATAGAATTAGGACTTGTTTTAGGGTAATAATAATTTCATTTTTACCCTTAATTACCCTATTTACTTTTAATCGTGGAAAATAAAAGTAAAAAAGTTACTATACAAAAAAAATTATTTTCATCTCATTGAACAACATTTTACTTACTGAAATCAACCGTGGCTCTCGGATTTTTGAGATTCCACTCACAGAAGAGGTAAAATTAAGTTTTATGAAAAATTCAGTTTTTTTAACTACCACTTATTGGTTTCACTATTCATCAAAAATTGAAAGTTTTCAGAAAAATACCAAAATTTCACCTTAGGCTAATTTCGATATTCCGAATCCAAAAATGAAGTCCATTTTGAAAAATAAAATTTATTAAATTTCAAAAATTGGTTATTATTATTCATAACGGCTAGTTTTAATAATATTTTAATAGCATATTGTTGTTTAGTGAAACTCGGTATTGCGTACAACACAAGCTATCGAGGAAGGTCATGGTTGCGTGTAAAGCAAGACAAACTAGTGTTGTGTGTAGTAAAATATTACTTTGATGATTTATATAATATAAAAACAAAATATTTCTCATAAAAGTCTCGGGTGATACATTCTACCCCGTTAAAATGAATTTCGCCCTCGAAATTCGTCACTTTGTAACAAACAGATGAGGATACCTCTCCCTAATCATATCCTCAAGCTCCCATGTAGCTTCTTCTAATTGGTGGTTCCTCCATAAAACATTCACCAATAGAGTGGTCTTGTTTCTTAGGACTTTTTCACTACGATCCAGAATCTCTATTGGCTGTTCTTCATAAGAAATATCTTGTTCCAGCGGTATAACTTCTGAGCTGAGTACATGTGAAGGATTGGGTATGTACTTTCTCAGGAGAGATACATGGAACACATCGTGAACTTGAGAGAGATTTGGTGGAAACGCCAATCGGTAAGCTACCTTCCCAACACGATCCAGTATTTCTAAAGGACCGATATACCTAGGGATCAATTTTCCCTTCTTTCCAAATCTCATTATTCTCTTCCAAGGAGATATTTGTAAGAACACATTATCACCCACATCAAACTCTAAGTATTTTATTCAGTTGTCATCATAACTTTTCTGTCGACTCTGAGCTGCACTTATGTGTTGTTGAATAGATCTGACCTTTTCTTCCATCTCATCAACAAGATCAGGTCCTAATAGCTTTCTTTCCCCAACTTCATCCCATCAAGTTGGAGTCCTGCATTTCTTTCCATAGATAGCTTCATAAGGATCCATCTAAATACTGGAGTTAAAGCTATTATTATAAGAAAATTCCACCAAAGGTAGGTGTTGATCCCAACCACCTTTGAAATCCATTGATCAAGCTCTCAACATATCATCTAGAGTTTTAATTGTTCTCTCAGACTGGCCGTCTATCTAAGGATGATAAGCAGTGCTGAAACTCAACTCTGTATCCAAAGTATGCTGAAGACTTCGCCAGAACTTTGAGGTAAACCTCGAATCCCGATCAGATATAATAGACAGTGGTACTCCATGCAATCTTACCACTTCCTTCACATATATCCTGGCAAGCTGATCCAAAGAGAAATCCTCTCTAATAGCGATGAAGTGTGCAGACTTTGTAAGATGATCAACTATCACCCAGATAGCATTATTGCCATTGTATGTTTTAGGAAGTCCGGTGACAAAGTCTATAGTGATGTTTTCCCATTTCCATTCAGGTATGGGTAATGGTTGTAACATCCCCTTAGACTTCTGTCTCTCAGCTTTAACTTGCTGACAAACCAATCACCAAGAGACATATTCAGCAACATCTCTTTTCATGCCTTCCCACCAGAAGTACTCTTTCAGGTCCCTATACATCTTCGTGCTTCCAGGATGAATAGAGAATGAAGAACAATGAGCCTCATCCAGAAGCTCCATCTTTAATTCGGGGATGGGTGGAACACAAACCCGATTCCGGAACATTACTATCCCATCACAATCAAGGTTGAATTCATGAAAATTTCTCACCTTCTTTTGTAACTCGACATCTTCTTTTTGTGCCTCTTTAATCTTCACATGTATAGATGGTTGAACATTCATTTGAGACAGATAAGATTTTTCCCCTTCCCTTATAATTCCAACATCCGTCCTTTGTAAATCCATAAATATTGGATCTTTTGTGATCCTCATCATCGATAAACTGGCATGGTCTTGTCGACTTAATCCATCTGCCACCTTGTTTGCTTTCCCAGGGTGGTAATGGATAGAGCAGTCGTAATCCTTAATCATCTCCAACCAACTTCTTTGGCGCATATTCAGCTCCTTTTGTGTGAAAATAAACTTTAAACTTTTATGATCAGTATAAATGTCACACCCTTCTCCATAAAGATAATGCCTCCAAATATTTAATGAAAAGATTACCACAGCTAACTCCAAATCATGAGTTGGGTAATTTTTCTCATGTATTTTCAATTATCATGAGACAAAAGCTATCACCATATCATTTTTTCATAAGAACACACCCCAATCCCTTCTTGGATGCATCACTGTAGATCACAAACCTTTCTCCACTACAAGGCAGTGTGAGCACAGGTGCACTGGATAACCTTCTTTTCAACTCCTTGAAATTCTCTTCACATTCCTCCATCCAGAAAAAATTAACTCCTTTCCGAGTCAACTTGGTGAGTGGATTAGATAATCGTGAAAAATCTTTCACAAAACGTCGATAATATCCAGCCAAACCAAGAAAACTCCGGATCTCAGTCACTGTTGTTGGTCTCGACCTTCGTTCGATAACCTCTGTTTTTGCTGGATCCACAGATATCCCCTCTTTTGAGATTATGTGACCCAAAAATGCAACTTTTTGAAGCCAAAATTCACACTTGGTAAATTTGGCATAAAACTTCTCCTTTATCAGGGTCTTCAATATAATTCTCAAGTAATCTTCATGTTCTTCCTTGCTCTTTGAGTATACCAGAATATCATCTATAAAGACTACCACAAACTGATCAAGATAGTCTCTAAAGACTCTATTCATCAGATCCATGAAGATAGTAGGGGCATTAGTAAGACCAAATGGGATCACTATAAATTCATAGTGTCCATACCTTGTACGGAAAGACGTCTTTGGTATATCCTCTCTTTTGACCCTTAATTGATGATACCCTGAATGAAGATCAATCTTGGAAAAGTATTGAGCTCCGCGTAGTTGGTCAAATAAGTCATCAATGCGTAGGAGAGGATATTTTTTCTTGATACAGATCTTGTTAAGTTCTCGATAATCAATGCAGGGTCTCATTGATCCATATTTCTTCTTAACAAACAGAACAGGTGCTCCCCAAGGTGACTCACTAGGGCGTATGAACCCCTTATCAAGATTCTCTTGGAGTTGCTTATTCAATTCCTGCAACTCAATTGGGTCCATTCTATAAGGTGTCTTTGAAAAAGGCAAAGTACCCGGTACGAGTTCTATTGAAAACTCAACTTCACGATTTGGTGGAAGACCCGGTAATTCCTCTGGAAAGACATCTTCAAACTCCCGTACAATGGGAATATTCTTAATCGTGAGTTTCTCACCAACCATTTGAGATAAATAACCTTCATTTAGTGGAATCAAGACCCATAAGATGGAAGAAATTTCCATTGTAAGGTTATGTTCATCCTTGCATCGATAGAGGATCATAGATTGATCTAGAATATGAAATGTGACTTCCCTTATTTGGAAATTGATATGATCTCCATATAAAGAAAGCCAATACATGCCAAGAATCACATCAAATTCCACTATAGGAAATATCACAAGATTTTCAGGAAGAAATTTCCCACAAACTTCAATCGGAGAAGAATTATAAACTTTTGATGCGACTGTTGTGCCATTAGGGGTTGTCACAGCTAACTCAACATCTAATTGTTGAGGTAATACGGTGATATCCTTAGAAAATTCTTCAGAAATAAAAGAGTGGGTGGATCCAAAATCAAATAAAACAATTTCTACTTTAGAGTGGATGGTATGTGTACCTTTCACCACATCGTTATCGTACTCCACATCGCTGATAGAAATTGCATGTGACTTTCCTTTGTCTTTATCCTTAAGAGATTGTTGACGTCGACCATCATCATCAACCCTTGGATTTGGGAATTGATGGGCATAATGCCCCATCTCCTTGCACTTGAAACATTGATGTGTATTAGGTTCATTCTTTGTATCCCTTCCTTTGTTTGCATCATTAGACATCTTCTTCCCATTATTGCGGCATTCAAATGCCCGATGACCTTCCTTTCCACATTTGAAACATTTACTTTTCTCTTTAAGACAACTCCCTCCATGTTTCATTCCACACTTTATGCATAAGGGAAAGCTCATCTTCTTTTCAGTGTGCTCTTTATATTTTCCTTTGAATTCCATTTTCCTCTTCTTATCAAACCCATATGACTGATGGGTTACTCCAATCTCCATCTCAACTTTGAGAGCACATCGAACAATTTCCTCATAGATATTGAAGTCCCTTATAGCTAACTCCCTTCGAATACTTGGTTTTAAGCCACTAAAGAATCGATCGATCTTACTCTCAGGTTGGATAATAATACCAGAAGCGTACCTTGAAAGTCTTGTAAAATTTTCTTCATAGGTACCAACAGATTCATCATCCTTTTTCTTTATATCAGGAAACTCCTTCTCCATCATTGTTTGGAGAATACGAGGGATGTACTTATTGAAAAATAAGTTCTTGAACTTGTCCCATTCCATGGACTCAATTTCATCTCTTTGCCTCATATTCTTGATAAGATTCCACCATTGATCAGCATGACCTTCTAAACGATACACTACTGAGATGACTTTATCATGTTCAGAACATTGAAGAACTGAAAATATCTTTTCAGTAGTACTAATCCATTGTTCATCAACTAATGGATCAGTAGACCCGCTGAATGAAGGTGGACGCTGCCTTATGAAGGATTCAACAGAAAGTTGCTCCTTTCTTTGCTCGTTTGGAAGTCATGCATGATTCATATCTTGAGAAAGTTGTGTGAGCATGGCTACATGATTTTTCATTCCAGCTCCCATAACGTTTGGTTGCTCAGGGGGACAATCATTGCATTGTCCGTCGCATTCCGCATTAACCCAGTTCCTTCGGGTTCCAGCCATTGACTAAAACCAATAATAATAGTGTGAGAAACACTAATTATAATAGGAAAACCACACAATCAAGAATAAAATTTCACACCTAAGGTCTTATCCTAGGTTATTCATGGACATTTATAAAACACTAAGATTGTGTTCTATGCTTAGACATATCCTTAGGGTTCTTACTAACGCTTTCACATCCTAGTTTCCAAAGGATGACTATACCTTTCCTCTGATACCACCTATAATAACCCATACTTTACATACATTGTTATTACTTCAAAATTGAATTACACTTATTACAACATATAACAAAACCCAGAAAGGACCGTATAGGTACAGTGTCATTAGAAACTGGGAAACATAAACAACTGGTTCATAAAGCATCTACACTGTCTCCCATTTATTTCATTATATCTATAGTCCCTTTTGGCATATCTTACTTAATAACCTTCTTCCTAACCTGGGGAAATAAAACATACAAAAGGGTGAGCTCAAATGCTCAGTAAGGGTAAACAAAAGAAATATCAATCATATTATATTCATAAGAACATAACATTTTGAAAATCTTAACATGCAAAAGAGATCATAATATCATAACATGGGATAAATCATAGTAGTGAAATGTAATCCCAATAATCATAACTTAAAACATGAAACTTTGTGGAATACACACATAATCATATAGAATAATTTCTTATTAGTCAAGGCCCATTTCCAAGACTATCTTAGTGGACAAAGTCCATTTCTGAATCGAGTTCACTCCTCGTTTCAGTCCTGTTTCACCGAACCGGTTTAACCTTCCGTTCCATCCATGTCTATCTCATGAGATATAAAATCTTTACCCAATGCATTGGAGGGAGATATAGGTCCCACCCATCTCAAAATGATACCATTCTTATGTGTGCCACAATATCATAAACCATACATCATAGCATAACCCATGTAATAAGAATGGGAATCTTAAACATCGTGACATCATAAAACAATTCATATAAGATAAAAGAATTCATAAAAATATTTCCATCACAACATAATCAAATCCATTTAATAATAGGGATAAAAACAGAACCCTTTATTATCTTATATGGAAAATAATTTTGATAAAACACTTGAACTCCATTCTTGAGGAAAATATCCTTTCTACGTCAAAAACACTATTCCTTTCTTAACATGTCAAACAATTCTAAACTAAAAGAAGTTGATTAAAAATAAAGTTGAACACTTGTAAATGAAGCTTCTTGAAAATAATGTTTTAAAAATCCATTCATGCCGTATAAGTTAAAAAAACATTCTTCTCGTACTTTTGTCGGAAAAGTCAAAAAGTACCTCGTACGAAAAACAAATAAATATTCCTTTAATATCTTTTACTAAAAACTCACCAAAGGGTAAAATGGGATATAAACTATTATAGAAGGAAAT
Source organism: Viscum album (assembly GCA_963277665.1). Classification (NCBI taxonomy): domain Eukaryota; kingdom Viridiplantae; phylum Streptophyta; class Magnoliopsida; order Santalales; family Viscaceae; genus Viscum; species Viscum album. The sequence continues at coordinate 501,653,284 of OY728158.1, read as the reverse complement.
ATATCAAGGAAACCTGGATGTGGATGATAAAATACACCCCATTAAATACCAAAGTATAAACAATCTCGGATAAAAATGAGATTTTGATATTTTCCCTTACCTTAGGTCCGATTTGATTTATAAGTGTCCGAACCTCCTGTATAATGATTTAAATAATGTTATTGACTTATTCCAGAATCATAATTATTTATATGATATCATATATGGTCATATTATTAGCTTCTTATTAGTAATATTTTATTACTACTTGTTTATTCGGGCTTTTATTACTTTTTGTTCTTATGCGTGTTTTGTCGAATAAGTACTTATACTTATTTTTAGGATATAGATACCTCATTTCCAGAATTGTATTTGTGTAATATATATCATATTTATTCACTCAATTCATTTATATAATCATTATGAAATGAAGATCATGTAGAACGAGTCGCATCACATAATGGAGACGGTATTTCGTACGTACGCACGAGCGATGATATCGTTCCCATGATCGTGGAATTGTATTGGAGTGTATGTATACTATTTCAGAATCAATATCACTTTACAATAGTCATATATAGTCATTATTTACACCATTATACCCATCCAAGTAAGGTGGTGGTGGAAAATAGAATACACCACGGCGTGGAGACGGTATTCCGTACGTACGCACGCGCGGTGATTTCATTTTCCGTAGGATGGATAGACAGTGAAATATGGTTGTTTAATAATTATAATAACATTTAAGTATATGAGTGATACTTATGTTATTACTTCATAATGAAAAAACTAATGAAGAAGAAGTGAAAGAAGAAATAAAGTTGAAAGAATCGGTAACGGACATTACCTCTTCTTTAAAGCGCTTCTCTGAGACCTCCTTTTAGGGCACTAAAATTGGTCTTTGAAGAAGACAAGGACCTATACGATGTCTCTAAGGAAGTGGAGAGTAGAAATTGGAAGGGTTTTTCCGAGCTTGAAGGCCCAATGTGGTGTGAGGAAGAGGGGGAGGAGGTTCCCTTTTATAAGGGAGGAGAGGGGCTACTTTGGAAAAACTAAAAATATTATTTTATTATAAAGTCATTTTCTGTTTTAAATAGCTCCAAATTGATTTATTTCGAAGATAAGGTGGGGATGGGTCTAAATACTCTAATCCAATAGAATTTAGACAAGTTTAGAATCATACTTTGACCTTATCATTTAGATTTAACATTATGTAAAATAATTTTACTTTTACCGTGTCTTCTTGTGTTCTTATACTATAAAGTTAATAAGCTTACTATAACAAGCCAAACGAACCCCAAGTTGTCTATGATTAATATAAAGAACCTTATCTAAGTCATATTGACGATCCTTAGATATTTAAGAATAAAATAACAATTACTAATATAATATTTGTTTTAAAAAACTATTTTATGTAAATTTTGACACTATTTAGTAATTGATTTTTGTGAAAATCATAACAGAATTATTAGTTCGAAGCAAGTTAATTAAATCAATACTAACATGTCATAGTAACCTATAAAATTAGTGTAATTCATAAAAAGTCTCAAATTAAATTTATTTGGGTATTTATAACATCAATTATGTCAATATTTCATTAATAAGATAATTACTGCATCATCATTGTATCATAAATAAATTAACTTATTTAAAGTGTAAAAATTACAAATATAATATCATTATGTAGGAAATAGTTGTATCCTTCTAATGAATATTTATAGTCGAATTTATCTTATGTATAACCCTATATTAAAAATAGTGTTCTTATTAAACATTGATTTTAACTATTATAACCCTTCTTTAAATAAATTAATAATAAATGTCCTAATCTAATTAAAGTGGGCCTAAATGGTCATATTTTATTCCTAAGGATGTTTTTGGTCGAATTAAACTTATCCAATAGAAATAGGACATGTGTTAGGTTAATAATAATATCATTTTGACCCTTAATTACCCTATTTACTTTTAACCGTGGTAAATAAAAGTAAAAAGTTACTATTCACCAAAAATTATTTTCATCTCATTGAACCACATTTTATTTACTGACATCAACTGTGTCTCTCAGATTTTTGAGATTCCACTCATATAAGTGGTAAAATTAAGTTTTATGAAAAATTCAGTTTTTTTAACTACCACTTAGTAGTTTCACAATTCATCAAAAATTGAAAGTTTCCAGAAAAATACCAAAAATTCACCCTAGGATAATTTTGATATTCGAAATCCAAAAATGAAGTCCATTTTGAAAATTGAAATTTATAAAATTTCAAAAAGTGGTTATTACTTTTCATAACAGCTAGTTTTATTAATATTTTAATAGCATATTGTTGTTTAGTGAAACTCGGTATTGTGTACGACGCAAGCTATCGAGGAAGGTCGTGGTTGCGTGTAAAGCAAGACAAACTAGTGTTGTGTGTAGTGAAAGATTCCTTTGATGATTTATATAATATAAAAACAAAATATTTCTCATAAAATTCTCTGGTGTTACAGTGGGACCCACCACTAGGGTTCGAGATTTGTTCAAGGTTAAACGATCACCAACGAAATAAATAAACTCTTATTTTTTGAGGTTAGAATAATGAGCATTAAATTTATTTATTAACTGTATTTATGAGTTTTATGTAAATACATGAAAAATATTAATTAATGAATATTAAATTATTTAAGGTTCAATTAATATTTATGGGAATGATGAGTCAAGTTTTGGACTCAATTATTATCATGTAATATATTTTAATAAATTACATGTTAGTGATAATAATATTTATGACTCATATCAATAGTCATAAAATGTTGTTAATAGTGCGTTGATTATTTGGGGTTCAGGTTGGCATTTTCCGAAAATTACATGACACTTTAAATAAAATAGGAGGGTTTTTTTGCGAAGAACTATTCATGGTTCTTCTCTCTCCTCTCCTCTCTTCCATGATCTAGAGAGAGAGGCTCTGGATCTAAAGAGCATGGATCAAGAACTCTCTCAGGCATCTCTAGCAACGCGATGTGGTGATTGTTGGAGCATCGAAGGCGTCGTCGCAATTCTCCACTACCACCTAAATTACGACGAACAACGCTCTTGCAGATTCCTTGAAGCCTATGTGGATGATATATAGGAATTGTAATTGGGATTCTTCAAGCAGTGGTCACCAATGACGAGCAAACATCATATGCAGCTTTAGATTAAACCATATTTTTATTGTTTATTTTTGGGCTTAATACCCTTCACGCGAGATCCTTATCTTTGTCTGGGTAGCTGTTTGGAAACATCGACAAGTTCACGTCGAATGTCGATGATTTTTTTTAAATCAAACTTGTTTAGAGATTCTTCTACATGCTTGGTTCTTACAATTTCATCATTCTAGTTTCTGAGTTTATCAATTTCCTTATCTCCTTGGATAAGGGTGTAAGTCATTTCATCAATGATTTTCCCCATTTGGAAATATCAGGATTTACGATCTCAATTTGTTTGACTATACTGTTAGTTTTAACCTATAGTATCCTTTGTTTGTTTGAGATTATTTTTAGCTGAATCAACATCGGGCACTCTTTAATTCCATGAATGAAACCATTTTCCATTAAAAATTTGGGTGTGTCTACTCTTTATATAATTATTTGGATTCATAAAAAGGCCTCAAGAGAAACCACATATTTTTTCTAGCATGGATACCTCTTATTGGACATGTAAAGGTTGTTATACATGGATTGGGGGAGAATCAGTGTATATGTTTATTTAAATTTCCCTTCCACACATGTCATTTAGAAAAACCTCACTCTCAAGATACCAAAGATGGTAAAAGAAAGTGACAACAACACATTTATAAATTCGTTTTTCCTCTTTAAAAGATGACTACATACCCTGTGTGTTGTGGTTTTTACCCATGTATAGAGATCCCTTATTATTATCAAAAGAAATTTGATCAAGGATGTAACCTTGAACTCGTAAACTGCAGGAATCAACCAATTAAAATCTCGCATAAAAACAATACATACTTCTAAAGAGAAATTTATTAATGTATAAATGATCCTCTATAAAAACATTATAGAAAAAAAATCATATTCCTATACCTTGTACAGTGACCGCCTAAAGAATTTCTTAGTTCTTATTCTTCAATTATGTAGTGTATCAGTTCTCCTCTCTTAGAATTATAAAAATTTATATTTATTTATTTATTGTTATTTATATTCACTAAATATTGTATGAATATTTCTATATTATATATATGGAAATATCCTCAAATACCAATGGCATGAAACTATTCATTCAAACACAATTATCTTTGAGTCAATGTTATCCTTTTAATTATCCAAAGGACTCCTTGAGATTTTCTTCATAGGATATTTTAAATATCATGATCTTATTATGAGTATATATTATATAAATAAATTGAACTCTAAACTTCTTTTAAAATATTCAACCTATTCATGAAATCATGGCATACCAACTTATGACATAGCTCCACTTCCTGTAACTTTGAGATCATCTCAGCAAATTATCATTTCTATTGAATTTTTTTCTTCAATCATGTCTTCGGTCATGATGAGTGTAAATTATCATGATGTTTAATTCCAAGAATAACAATGAAATAATTCAATATAAAAATATATATCTTTAATTCATTATAAAATAATTCTAGAAAGTGATAATACCTTTAAGGAGCCTCTACATTTTTTATCATTATCCATAAGTGGGTCCAAAATAATTTTATATACCTATGGAATACCATTATATGGGTTCTCAAAGTCTTGTGATCCAAATTCATTTTCGTGTTCCTTGTTCTTGAATATGTATGCTCAAATATTATGATTAGATAAGTTGTATTCTTACTAATCATATGATCTCTAGAGTCTTATAATGATATATTACTATGGAGAATTTTTATGGAAGAAAACATAATTCAATATATAATTCCCCAGCCTCAGAAGCCTAGAGGTAGTGCATTATTACGTATCATTGGCATGACCACCAAAGATCAAGTCTCGAAAGACCGATTAGTTTAGTAGCCTTGGAAGTAAAAGATACATTAATAAGGTTTACATTACATCATCAAATGGAAAACTACAACAACATTGTTTTCTTAGATAACACTGAGATCCCATAGACAATCCCTACAGGTTAGTCATAATATACTTCTTCACATCCTGGTAAAAATAAAACATAGAATGGGGTGAGCTCAGATGCTCAGTAAGGATAACAATATAGCGGAAACATTTATAAATATTCATTAACATTTATGTTAATGTATGAAACTAAAAAATCCTTTTCCACATAAAATTCATCATAATATGGAAAATATAAATCAAAATAATGCCATTAACTTACTCACATAGATATTCTACTGGTCGAATAATCACGTGCAATCTCAATATCCACTTTCATAATGATGGAATGCATAATGCCTTCCTTCATAACCACATAGTCAAGGCCTTGTGCCAAGACTACATATAAGATTTTGTTATGGCCATGTGCCAAGACACTAGTTTATCCCATGAGACCTACCGATGCATCAACGAGTTATAGCAGGCTCCACCCGTCACTTACTAAGTCCAATGCATTCCCCTTATGAAAAGTTATAAACATAACATAAACATTCATATTAAAACTAGCATAAAAAATTTCAATACTTTATCCATAAACCATGAATGGTAGAAAAATAACACATCAACAGTAAAACATATTACAGAACCATAATTACAAAATGGAATATTTTTATCAAAATAAATCAACATCAAATAATATAAAAATCCATTAAAGGATGTTGACATTTATGAAATCAAAAAACTTTGAGAGAAATATCTCATTTTTTGAAATCATTTAAAGTTACATAATTGTAAAAGAAAACATTTATTTTGAAAATATTCTTATAATATTGTAAGGGAATCTTTGATGATGTTATAATGGCGGAATATAGACGCACCCATCGTATAAGTTAAAAAACATTCTAACCTTAATTTTGTCGAAAAGGTCATAAAGTAACTTGTTTGAAAAACTACGGAAAGATTCCTTTCTAAACTTATAAGGTCAAATAAGGGTATAAATGAAATTCACCCATAGTCTAGTAAGTAGATAAATGTTTTGAAATACATTTTTTGGAAAACACATATTTGGATGATAAAGAGGTCCCAGTAGATAATTACATATAAAAAACCTTGAATAATGAAGAGGTTGATGAATTAACCCTTAACTTGTACTTTTCCTTGGTCGAGGGTAGGTTAACCTCCTGTATAATGGTGTAATAATTTTTATTATATTATAAAAGAATCATATAAATTAATACAATATCATATTTGACCTTTTAAAATTTCTTTGTTAATAAAATTTTTGTATTATCATCGTTTTGGGTGTTAACTGATTCATTTTCCTTTATATGATTTGTTATGTAAGTAATGTTTGTTATGTATAAGATGTATCTTATTTATATTAGGAAATATACTATGCCTTTAAAAATTATTTTTAATTGTCTAATGAAAATTAGTCTTGAATGTATATGATGGGGAATAAATCTAATCGTGTTCGTGGAGACGGTATTCCGTACGTACGCACAAGCGACAATATCATTCTTTTGATATTAAAATCATATATAATTGGATGTTATATCATATATAAATAATAATTATCATGTTATATTTATTACTTAAATCATTTATAAATCATTATTATACTCATCCAAATAATAATGTATTGAATAATAGCTACACCACGACGTGGAGACAGTAAGTCGTACGTACGCACGTATGGTGACATGTCATTAAAAGGATGGATAGAATATTGAATATGGTTGCGCCATATTTATAATAAAATCATATTATATATAGGATACTGTAGTTTTTATTTTATAATGGAAACAAGAAGTAAAGAATAAGTGGAAGAAGAAAAACCATGAAAGAGGTGGTGAGATATATACCTCTTCTTCGGGTTCTTCCTTCTGATTTGATCAAAAGGGATCCTCAGGATGGATTTATAACTAATGGAAGGCCACTTGGATGAAGGTAGGACATTAGAGGGGATATTTGGGAAGGGGTTTTCTAATCCAAATGGCTTTTAAGGTGTGAATTTGAGGTAAGGGGAAGTGGCCTTTTATAAGAGGGGTGAGGGGAACCTTACGAAAAGATTGAAATATTATTTTATAATAAAATAATTTTCGGTTTATAATGGCTCAAAAATAAATTATTTAAAGGATAAGGTGGTTATGGGTGGAACACCACTCAACCAATAGGTTTTAGATAGGTTTAGTTCACTATATTAACCTTATCTTTTAGATTTAACTCTTAGTTAAATAGTTTGACATTTACCATGTCTCTTTTTATTTTTATATTTTATGTTTAATAAACTTACTATAAACTAAAAAAAGAACCCAAAGTGGTTTATTAATGATAAAAATATCATTATATATGTTGTTTGGATGAAATTTAGATTTTTAGGATTAATATATCAACCAATAATATTATAATTGTTTTAAAAACTAATTTATGTCAATTTTGACATTATTTAGTAATTATTTTTTAAAAGTCCTAAAAATTTATTAATTAGAACTAAATACATTTAATAAACCATAAAATGTCAATGAAACCAATAAAATTTGTGTATGGCATCAAAACATTCAAATTATATTTATTTTGGTATTTATAATATCATTTATTTGATTGTTTCATTAATAAGTAAAATACTGCATCATTAATGTGTCATATATAAATATATTTACTTTATGTCCAAAAATTATAAATAAAATATCCTTAGGTAGGAAATGTTCTTATATTTCTAATGAATATTTATATTCAAATATATCAATTATATAGCCTCATATAAAAATTGATTTACTAAATGATATTTTCTTTTGTTATTTTTGTCTTTACTTTAGATTATTTAATATAAAATGTCATTATCACTCCCAAGTGGATCAATGTGGTCCCGAAATAGACCCAAGGATTACCATGGTTTGAACTGTATCATCCAATATTGTTAGGACACATGTTAGGGAAATTTAATGTTATAATAATATTATTTTTCATCTTATTTACAGGATTTACCCCTTTAACCACGGTAAATAAAATACTTACTGAAGTAAATATTCCTAATGTAAAAAAATAAAAGTTATCTATTTTCACAATTTGGACCTCCTGATTCCAAATATGGAATCCATTTTTCCAAATTCAAAACCCAGAAGTGGAAGAAATTAATTTAAAATTAATTTTCGTTGTCAAACAAAAAGCGTGTTTTTAAGAAATAATAACTATAAAAAGATTGACACTTGTTTATGTCCAGTTTAATCGTGAGATTACATCCAATAACATAAATTATATTAAATTATGAAAATATAATATAATTATAAGTAAAAATAATTGAAATATATATATTAACACTATAAATTATTTCTATTAAAAAAGTTGTTTTTAGTTAAAATTTAGTATTTTCACTATTCATCAAAAATTGAATGTTTTGAGAAAAATAAAAAAAATGCACCTTAAGATAATTTCTATATAATTAATCCAAAAATGTAGTCCATTTTTAATGATAAAATTTATAAAATTTTAAAAGTGGGTATTACTATTCATAACTGCTTTTGAACAACTAGTTTGGTAAGTCGTGGTGCGCTTGAACTCATTGTTGCATGTAGTGCAAGTTATTGAATTACATTGAAGAAATAAAGTACTATGAAATCTTCAGGTGTTACATTCTCCCCTCCTTAAATAAATTGAAACCTCGCAATTTGGATTTTTTTTTCAAAAATAAATGGTTTAAAATAGAAAAATACCTTTCTAGAGAACCCACATCAGAAATTGGGTTAATAAAATTTAGAATTAACAAGAGGAAAAGGGAAATGAAAATGTCACCACAAAATTATGATCTCAATTTGGGAATCGTTGGTGGAAATTAGAGACACATGATTGTAGGAAACTCGTTAATATTTATAGGGAGTGATTGTGGTTTTCAACCATAAACACATGTAAAATTGAGGGCATCAAAGCCATCAATCTATGATGATTTAAAATATCATCAGTTCAACAAAACATAATGTATTAGGATAACACTTTTTTTTAATACCCCTTCACTAAATTTTACGAATTAATTTATTCATAGAATAAGAGAATATATATATATACATATATATATATATATATTTGAAAAGTAAAGTTTCATCATTCAACAAATTTCTACCACAAACTCAACTTTCACTCCAAAAGATAATAGAACTCAAAAACATTCTATTTATCCTAATCGTATAAGGTTCCAAATATTAGCACATACCATTTAAACGAAAAAAATTATTTTTTAATAACTAGGTACTTCCTGTAGGCTAGTGGTACGTAATATCCTTGTCGCACTTCGGTTGTGGGTTAGATTCCTACAGCTTTGTCCGGTGCGATGGTTCATCGCCCGACCTATTGGTTGTACTTTTCCAAAAACTATAGTATTATAATATTCCAAAAATAATCATAATAATTGTTTTAACCTTAATCAATATTATCCAAAGTTCAACTTAATCCATTATATCCTTTATAATTATCCTAAATACCTCTGTCCAGACTCTCTCTTAAAGGTTTCTAAATTCCAAAATCAATTGTAACATTAGATTCCCCAAACAAAGTAAAGTTTCTCTTATTATCACATACTAGAAATATGATTACCTTCATCATATTAAAATATTAATGAAAACAAAAAATTAATGAAAACAAAAAATTACTGCAGTACAATCCTTATATATATCACATTATTCTTATTACCAAAATATAATTCATGAGTCCAAAAACACAAATACATTAATTATTCCAATTCAACTCTAGTAACAACATAATATTGGCCTTGATCCCTAGTAATTTTATGAGGTAAGTTTCCCTGACTCTTAGGAAATTCATTTTCATAATTCCCCATTTCTCTATAATTGTACCATTCAACATTGACAGCCTTTTTCTTCCCCTTGCAATCACGAGCTTGGTGTCCCTTTTCATCACGCTTGTAACAGACTCCCATCCCTTTTTGGCAAGTACCGTGGTGTTTCTTCCTACAATTATCACATAATTTAAAATCCTTCATTCCCTTTTTCCCTTTATCTATCTCTTGATCAACCGTTATCTTCTCTTTCTATACTTTATTTTCATAAGATTTAGATAATTCCTATTCGGTCTTGATAGAGCATGAGACAATGTCTTCGTATGCTAAGAAGGTTTGTGAGAGTAATTCTCAACGGAGAAATGGTTTTATCCCATCAATGAAATGATTAATATAACTTCCTGGGTTACGTATATAATCTTCACCATGCCTCACTAACCTTGTAATGTTAGCTTCATTCTTTGTGACATTCTCATCCTCATTTTTCCTCAGTCATAGAAATTGCCTTTCCATATCCGCTCAATGGTCATGAGGAAAGAATTTCTCTATGAAAATTTCTTTAAACTCCCTCCACTATATATTTGATCCTTCATCATCTTTCTATGTGTTTTCAATCAAGTAGCACCATTGATCAGCATCTCTTGTGAGGTGGTAAACTGCCATGACAACTTTTTCCCTTTCGATACTCCCCAAGGCGTGGAATATTTTCTCTATGGAATTTATCCGTTGATCAGCTACTAATGGATTTTTACTCCCATTGAATGTTGGTGTTTGTTTCCACATGAAGTGATATAACATTTTTCCTCCACGCTGCGAGTCACGGTGCTTCATACGGGTAAAGTTATTATTCATAACATGAGTGAGTTGTCCTGGTATAGTGATAAGCTGATCAGCACTAGTTGTATCACCACCTCCACTATAATTATCTTGATCAAGAGGGATATCCCTACATGGAGTGTGTGTATTGATACGGTTTTCATTCCTTCCACTAGGCTCCATTTCTAAACAATGTAATACACTAGATTAGTTTATGAATCACAATACATAAATCCAAACTTTTATAACACTTAACATAACTTGAACAGTTTATGGATATAATAAAAAATCATAAAAATGTTTTATTTGAAGAAGTATATATTTAAAATCCCTTCATAATGGATTGTAAAGAGAATAATAATTATTCTAAGCATATCCTCTAAGAATGTCGTAACTAAGAGTGCAGCAAGGCCTGTTATCATGCACCAGTACCCATTCAAGTCTAGCTCAAAGAAGTGTTTTCGGGTTTTACCGCTAGGTACATTTGTGCCAGAGCTGCCTCTACCTTATCATATATAGACTTGGATATATTTCATGGGATATTCACAAAATCACTACAATACCAAAATTATAGGAAGTTCTTCTATACTAATCATCATAGTCTATCTTAGGGCTATGTGCTATAATCAGTGTTTATGTTAATCTAGTTTCTAATGTTTGTAATATATTTCCTCCCATACCAAATGTAACACCCCATCCCCAAAAGCCCAGAGTCGGTGCATTATTACGTATCATTGTCATGATCACAAAAGATTAAGTCTCGATAGGCCAATTAGTTTAGTAGCCTTGTAAGTACTAGATACATTCATAAGGTTTACATTAAATCATAAAATAGAAAACTACAACAAAATTGTTTCCATAGACAACACTGAGCTCCCATAGACTATCCCTACAGGTCTGTCATAATATACTTCTTCTCATCCTAGAAAAAATAAAACCTAGAAAGGGGTGATCTCAGGTGCTCAGTAAGAATAACAATATAGATAAAACTATCACAAATAAGAATAAACATTTAAAGCAGTGCCTAAAACAAAAACAAAATCCTTTTCAATATAAACATCATCATAATATGGAAAATATAAATATAAATATTTCTTATTTACTTACTCACATGGATATTCTACTAGTCAAATAATCACATGCAATCTCAATAGCCACGTTCACAATGATGAAATGCATAATGTCGAACTTCATAACCACAGAGTCAAGGCCTTGTTCCAAGACTACAAATAAGATATTTTCAAGGCCTTGTGCTAAGACACTAGTTTGTCCCATGAGACCTACCGATGAATCGAGGAGCTATTGTGGTCTCCACTCGTCACTTACTAAGTCCAATTCATTCCTCATATGGAAAGTTTTAAACAAGACATAAATATTCGTATTAAAAATATCATAGGAAATGTCAATACTTTGTCCATAAACCATGGATGTTAGAAAAATAACACATGAAAAATCAAAAATATTACAAAAACATCAATACAAAATTGAAGATTTCTATAATAATAAATCATCTTCAAACAAGATTAAAATCCATTAAAGGATGTTGACATAGATGATATCAAAACTGTTTGAGAGAAATATCTCATTTTTTTTAAATCAGTTATAGTTAAATAATTATAAAAGAAATCATTTATTTTTAAAATATTCTAATAATCTTGTAAGGTAAACTTCGACGATGTTATAACTTAAGAATATAGCCACACCCGCCGTATAAGTTAAAAAACATTCTTACATTAATTTTATCGAAAAGGACATAATGTAACTTGTTTGGAAAAAGACGGAAAGATTTCTTTAAAAACGTATAAGGTCAAATAATTGTATAAATTAATTTAACCCATAGTCTAGTAAGTATTATAAATGTTTTGGAATACTTTTTTAGGCAGACACGGATCTGGATGATAAAGAGGTCCCAGTTGATAATTACATATAAACAACCTTGAATAATGAAGAGGTTGTAGAATTAACAATTACCATGTACTTTTTCCATGGTTGGGGGTAGGGTAACCTCATGTATAATGGTGAAATAATTATTATTAAATGAAAAAAATAATCATATTCATTAATAAGATATCATATATTATCTTTTAAAATTTATTTGATAATAATATTTTTGTATTATCGTCTTTTCAGGTGTTAATTGATTCATTTTCATTTATATGACTTGTTATGTATGTAATGCTTGTAATGGATAAGATGTATCTTATTAATATTCAGAATGATATTAAGTCTTTAAAAATTATTTTTAATCGTTTAATTAAAGTTAGTCTTGAATGGATACGATGGAGAATGAATCTCATCGTGTTCGTGGAGACGGTAATCCGTACGTACGGATGAGCAACAATATCATTCTTTTGATATTAAAAATGTATATAATTGGATGGTATATCATATAGAAATAATAATTATCATGTTATATTTATTATTTTCATAATTTATAAATCATTTATATCCTCATCCAAATAATAAGAATATATTGAATAATAACTACACCACAACATAGAGATTGTAAGCCGTACGTACGCTCGTCTGGTGACATGTCATTCAAAGGATGGAGAGAATAATGAATATGGTTGCACCATATTTATAATTACATCAAATTATATTGAATATACTGGAGTTATTATTTTATAATGGAAACAATAAGGAAAGAATAAGTGGAAGAAGAAAACACATGAAAGAGGTGGTGAGATATTTACCTCTTCTTCAGGTTCTTCCTTTTGATTTGATCAGAAGGGCTCATTACGATGGCTTTATGACTAATGTAAGGCCTCTAGGATGAATGGGAGGATAGTGTAGAGGATATTTGGGTAGGTTTTGGCCAAGGAAAACGGCTTTGAAGGTGTGAATTTGAGATAAGGGGAAGTTCCCTTTTATAAGATGGGTGAGGGGCACCTTAGGAAATGATTGAAGTATTATTTTATAATAAACTCATTTTCAGTTTATAATGGATCCAAAAGGAATAATTTAAAGTTTAAGGTGGGTATGGATCAAAAACCACTAAAATAATAAGTTTTAGACATGTTTGGGTTACTATATTAACCATATCGTTTAGATTTTACTCATTGTTAAATAGTTTAACATTTACCATGCCTCTTTTTATTTTTATATTATATGGTTAATATACTTACTATAAACATCCAAGAGAACCCCAAGTGGTTCATTAATGATAAACATATCATTTTATAAGTCTTTTGGATGAACCTTATATTTTTAAGATTATTATATCAACCAATAATGTTGTATTTGTTTGAAAAACTCATTTATTTCAATTTTGACATTATTTAATAATTGATTTCTGTTAAAGTCCAAAAAACTTTATTACTTCGAAATAAATACATTTAGTCAACCCTAACATGTCATAGTCATCTATAAAATTTGATGATGTACTGATAACATTAAAATTATATTTATTTTAGTATTAATAATATCATTTATTTGATTGTTTCATTAATAAGTAAAATACAGCATCATTTTTATGTCATATACAAATAAATTTATTTTTTGTCTACAAAATATAAATTAAATATCCTAAGGTAGGAAATACTTTAAAATTTTAAATTAATATTTATAATTGAATATGTAAATTATATAACCTCATATATTAAATTTTCTTACTAAAATATATTTTCTTTTTTTCTTTTTTTCTTTACTTTAGATTATTTAATATAAAATGTCAGTATCACTCCCAAGTGGCTCCATGGGGTCCCAAAATCGACCCAAGGATTACTATCGTACAAAATTTATCATCCAATAGGGGTAAGACACGTGTTAAGGTAATTTAATATTATTATAATATTATTTTTTGACCTTATTTACTCGATTTACCCCTTTAACCACGGTAAATAAAATATTTACTAAAGTAAATATTCCTAATGTAAAAAAATAAATGTTAAATATGTACAAAATTTGGACCTCCTTATTCCAAATATAGAATCAATTTTTCCAAATTCAAAACACAGAAGTAGAAGTAATTAATTTAAAATTAATTCCCGTTGTCAAAATAAAAATCGTGTTTTTCGGAAATAATAACCTTCAAAGGATTGACACTTGTTTATGTCCAGTTTAATCGTGATATTACATCCAATGCCTTAAATTATATTATATGATAAAAATATAATCTAATTATACTTAAAAACCATTCAAATATATAATCTAACACTATAATGTTTTTAATTAAAAAAGTTGATTTTAATTAAAATTTAGTATTTCACAATTCATCAAAAATTGAATGTTTTCAGAAAAATACCAAAAATTCACCCTAAGATAATTTTGATATTCTAAATCCAAAAATGAAGTCCTCTTTGAAAGCTAAAATTTATAAAATTTTAAAAAGTTGGTATTATTATTCATAACCTCTTTTGAACGGCTAGTTTGGTAAGTCGTGGTGCGCTTAAACTCAATGTTGCATATAATGCAAGTTATTGAATTAAATTGAAGAAATAACGTACTATGAAATCTGGAAGTGTTGCACAATCATTTCAAAGGCTTACAAAAAATTCATACGATCAACAAAATTATATGCTAAAGACTTACATTGTATCTCAATGTCAAAAAAAAATTCTTTATCATGTTCTTTACTCACTTCAAATTTATATGAACCCCTCAATGTTATATTATTATCCTAAAGTCATGAAATCAGAGGGAAAATTAATACATTAAAGGACTTCCCATTTTTCCTATTCTATCTCAAGAATTCCATACTTATTTAAATGACTCCATGAATTCTTAAAACCAAATCCAATCCCTCTCAAAGACCTCAAGTACATAAACTAATGAATATTATCACATAAAAATGTATTTATTTCAAATATATCATTATTATTTAGGGTTAAGTAGTCTCATACTATTTTTGATATTCATTCTACAAGTTTACGATTTTTTCTGGAAATTTTTGCTGCTATGAAAAAAAATTGTACATAGAAATAGTTTGATTAGGGTATATGTTCTCTTCATTTATACCATTATTAGACATGATAAATAAGTGAGTAGGAAAGTGAATCAAGGGTCAAAAAAAATTTTGTGTTTAATTTCATGATTGGTTCTTGGCTTGAAATCATCAATGATCTAAGTGATCGGAATACATTAATAATACCAATTGATGGATACTATCAATGGAAAAAAGTTATTTTTTTAATCAATGATAGAAAATAAGGAAAGTCTACACATTGATTCCACTGATGTAATGTAAATAAGTTAATAAAATTATTACACAAGGAATTAATCTAGAGAACATTAAAATAGTATAGGACACTATCAATTAATTATGTAATTATGGATGTTCTAGTTTTTGATAAAGAATTATAATTTACTTTTTAATGATTCACGAATTCACTGGAACTTAAAAACAAATAGAAAAAAACACCTCCAAATAGAATGGTAGAGGTATTGTGAGATATGTTTTTTAAGGATATTGGAGATAACGTTTTGATATAGGAGAGTAATTACTAAAATTCAAGAGTTATAAAGGTGATCACACTAAAAGGGGTTAGAATGTCCTTGAAGATATGTTATTGAGAGAATAATGAAGGAAAAGGATATAAAAACACATTTTTATAGTGTATCTATTATATTTTTATATTCTTTGATTGAGGCTTATTTTTTTTAATTATATTAATTATCTTACATGAAGCGGTGTGTGGATAAGAAGATAGAGGTATCATATCATGGTTTGGTAGTGATTATTACCTAAAACTTTTTAATAACAAGTAGTTGGTAGTGGTTTTTTATACACAGAAACATTGCCACATATATATTACATGGATGTATTCAATGGTTTTGAACTATGTATAATCATTATATCAACTCTTTTACTGTAAATTTTTTTATGCATGTGAATTAGTTTTGAAACATTAAATGTGTTCTTTAAAATAAAGGAACAAGATCTGTTTTAGGTTGAGGAGAAAATTCATACAATAATTCACTCTTCCATTCATAGGATGTCTTTGGGACTATGGTCAAAATTTAAGGTATTAAATATTATAGGTTAATTATTGGTTAATTTTTATTTCAAGGAGTTTGGACATAGAGAATAAAGTGAATAAAAATGAATTTCCTCTCTTTTATAGGTGAAATTGTGAAATCTAGAAACAAATGAATCAGATCGCATCTATAGTATCTTAGACTTGATTTTTTCTCCACTAATATACATATAATATAAGTGACTAACCCTATATATTTTCCACTGATCATGGTAGATAAAAAGTTTATTAATGCATATTCTATTGAAAAAATTCCTTATAAATAGAACTATACAATTTTATTTATATGAAATTCATTATTTTCACATATGGTAAATAAATTAGGGTCAATCTACTTTATATTTACAAAGGGAATAGAATGTTGAAATAGGAAAGGTTGAATGTATTTCAAAATAAGCTTAATTATTTGAATATATTTATATATGAAAACATTAATGTATTATTAAATTGAAAAATTGAGAATTTCATGACCATTATCGATCTGGATGTTGAAATCAATTATATTGAGATTGTAAATAAAATAGTAAGGAGATTTACACCCTTTTACAAATCATGTGTGTTGTTTCTTGAAGAAATAAATCTTATGGAGATTTCACTCGATGGTTTAGAGTGTATTATAGTTAAATGTGATATGTATATGAAAATAAATGAAATTCATATCCATTAATCCTAGGATATAGCAACCAATTCCATATATAATTTGATATCAAAGAAAATATATATCAAGTAGAAGATGTAAGTGGTGATTTTTTAATATCTTATAAAAATATAATGAAATTGATCATTTCAATGAGCCTTTCAAGGAATTTTAATTTTGATTCTACAATCAATTTTCCATAATTCACCTAAATAAATTTCCTTTGATAATAAATTTTAAACCAAAAAAATAAATTTAGGAGATATTTTTTAAGGAAACTATTAGTTTTCAAAGATGATGATGATTATATGGTTATCTTAAAGGAATAAAAATATGAGTTTAAATAAATTTGAAAATACATTATAATAGTTATGGTTAATAATGCTCAATTTGAAATTGAAGGGGAATGATAACCATAAGGTGTTTTCATGTTAGATTTGGTTCCCTAAAACCAACTAATTTGTACTATAGATTACTTTAATAGTCAATGTATTTAATATTAAAAATTATATTATCAAATATTAATTATTCTTAAATGATAAATTAATGTGATAATGTACTAAAGTATTTGACACATCAAAATGACAAAATAGTTCACTGTTATGATGAGATTATGTGGTTCCCTGACAATATTCTTAAATGAACATTCTAAAACCATGTAACATTCTATAATAAGATAGAAACTATGTTTCACTTTTATGTTCTTGATTCTAATAAGTAAATTATACTCACCTCAAAAATTTCTCACATGGTAATCTTGAAGAGAGGAGTTTATAAGAGAAAACTCAAGTATAATAATCTCCATAGATTTGGTGATTGATGATTTCATTTTATAAATTAAAATAAATAGATATAAATAACATAGGTTGATATCCTAAGCATGAAACTATCTTGATTTGAGATATCATGAGAAAATATTATATTATAGTATGGATGTAACACCCGATACATTTATGAGAAATATTTTGTTTCTATGTTATATAAATCATTAAAGGAATATTTCACTACACACAACACTATTTTGGCTTACTTTACACGCAACCACGGCCTTCCTCGATAGCTTGCATCGTACGCAATACCGAGTTTCACTAAACAACAATATGCTATTAAAATATTATTAAAACTAGCCGTTATGAATAGTAATAAACACTTTTTGAAATTTTATAAATTTTATTTTTCAAAATGGACTTCATTTTTGGATTCGGAATATCGAAATTAGCCTAGGGTGAAATTTTGGTATCTTTCTGAAAACTTTCAATTTTTGATGAATAGTGAAACCAGTAAGTGGTAGTTAAAAAAATGAATTTTTCATAAAACATAATTTTACCGCTTCTGTGAGTGGAATCTCAAAAATATGAGTGACACGTTTGATGTCAGCAAGTAAAATGTGGTTCAATGAGATGAAAATAATTTTTGGTGAATAGTAACTTTTTACTTTTATTTACCACGGTTAAAAGTAAATAGGGTAATTAATGGTAAAAATGATATTATTATTTCCCTAACACATGTCCTAATTCTATTGAAAAAGTGTAATTCGACCAAAAACAACCTTAGGAATAAAAAATGACCATTTATTCCCACTTGGATTAGATTAGGATATTTATTATTAATTTATTTAAAGAAGGGTTAAAATAGTTAAAATCAAAGTTGAATAAGTATATCATTTTTAATATAAGGTTATACATATGATAAATTCGACTATAAATATTCATTAGAAAGACAATAATCTTTCATAGATAATGATATTTTATTTGAAATTTTTATACTTTAAATAAGTTAATTTATTTATGACACAAAGATGATGCAGTAATTATCTTATTAATGAAATATTGACATAATTGATGTTATAAATATACAAATAAATGTAATTTGATACTTTTTATGAATTACACTTATTTTATAGGTTATTATGACATGTTAGTATTGATTTAATTAACATTTTTCGAACTAATCATTCTGTTATGAGTTTCACAAAAATCAATTACTAAATAGTGTCAAAATTGACATAAATTAGTTTTTAAAACAAATATTATAATATTAATTGTTATTTTATTCCTAAAAATATAAGGTTCGGACAAATGACTTAGATAAGGTTATATATATTAATAATAAACATCTTGGGGTTCGTTTGGCTTCTTATAGTAAGTTTATTAACCATATTGTATAAGAACACTAGAAGACGCGGTAAAAGTAAAATTATTTTAGTTAATGTTAAATCTAAATGATAAGGTTACAATAGGAACCTAGACTTGTCTAAACTGTATTTTATGAGAGTATTTCGACCCATCCCCGCCTTATCTTATAAATAAATCAATTTGGAGCTATTTAAAACTGAACTTCACTTTATAATAAAAATAATATTTTTAGTTTTTCCAAAGTAGCCCCTCCTCTCCCTTATAAAATGGCACCTCCTCCCCCTCTTCCTCACACCACTTTGAGCCTTCAAGATTGGCCAACCCCAGACAATTTCTCCTCTATACTTACCTAGAGACATTATAGTGGTCCTGGTATTCTTCAAAGACCAATTTTAGTGCCCTAAAAGGAGATCTCAAAGAGGCGTTTCAAAGAAGAGGTAATGTCGGTTACCAATTATTTCAACTTTATTTCTTCTTCCACTTCTTCTTCTTTAGTTGTTTCATTATGAAGTAATATCATCAGTATCAATCATATACTGATATGTTATTATAAGTATGAAACAACCCTATTTCACCATCTATCCATCCTACGGAAAAGGAAATCAGCGCGCGTGCGTACGTACGGAATACCGTCTCCACGCCATGGTGTAATCTATTTTCCACCACCACCTTACTTGGAGGGGTATAATGGTGTAAAGAATGAATATATATGATTATTGTGAAGTGATATTGATTCTGAAATAGTATACATACACTCCAATACAATTCCATGATCATGGGTATGATATCATCACGCGTGCGTACGTACGGAATACCGTCTCCACGATGGGAAGTGACTCGTTCTACATGATAATCATTGAATATTGATTATATAAATGAATTGAATGAATTAATATGATATATATTACACTAATAAAATTTTGGAAATGAGGTATCTATAACCCAAAAAGAAGGATAATAAATTATTCAACAAAACATGCATAAGAACAAAAAGTAATAAACACCCGAATAAACAAGTAGTAATGAAATATTACTAATAAGAATCTAAGAATATGACCTTATATGATATCATAAAAATATGTATGATTCTGGAATACGCCAATAACATTATTTAAATCATTATACAGGAGGTTCAGACACTAATGAAACAAATCGGACCTAAGTTAAGGGAAATATCACAATCTCATTTTTATCTGAGATTGTTTATACTTTGGTATTTACTGGGGTGTATTTTATCATCCACATCCATGTTTCCTAAATATGTAATATTATTTCTATACACCTACGATTGTTTAAATCCAATTTTACCCTTTGGTGATTTTTTAGTAAATGATATGAAAGGAATCTTTTGTCGTTTTTCGTACGAGGTACTTTTTGACTTTTCCGACAAAAGAACAAGAAGAATGTTTTTTTTAACTTATACGGAATGAATGGATTTTTAAAACATTATTTCCAATAAGCTTACCTTACAAGTTTTCATGTTTATTTTTAATCAACTTCTTTTTGTTTATAATTGTATGACATGTTAAGAAAGAAAAAGTGTTTTTGAAGTAGAAAGGATATTTTCCTCAAGAATGGAGTTCAAGAGTTTTATCAAAATTATTTTCCATCTAAGATAATAAAGGGTTCTGTTTATATCCCTATTATTACATGGATTTTATTATGTTGTGATTGAAATATTTTTATGAATTCCTTTACCTTATATGAATTGTTTTATGATGTCACGATGTTTAAGATTCCCATTTTTATTACATGGGTTATGCTATGATGTCTGGTTTATGATTTTGTGGCACACATAATAATGGTATCATTATGAGATGGGTGGGACCTATATCTCCCTCCAATGCATTGGTTAAAGATTTTATATCACATGAGATAGACATGGATGGAATGGAAGGTTAAATCGGTTTAGTGAAATAGGACTGAAACGAGGAGTGAACTCGGTTCGGAAATGGACTTTGTCCACTAAGATCGTCTTGGCAATGAGCCCCATCTAATAAGAAATGATTCTCTATGATTATGTGTGTATTCCACAAAGTTTCATGTTTTATGTTATGACTTTTGGGATTATATTTCACTACTATGATTTATCCCATGTTATGAAATTATGATTTCATTTGTAGGTTAAGATTTCCAAAAGTTATGTTCTTATGTATATGATGTGATTGATATTTCTTTTGTTTACCCATACTGAGCATTTGAGCTCACCCTTTTGTATGTTTTCTTTCCCAAGGACATGAAGAAGGTTATTAAGTAAGATATGCCAAAAGGGACTGTAGATATGATGAAATAAATGGGAGATAGTGTAGATGATTTATGAACTAGTTGTTTATGTTTCCCAGTTTCTAAAGACACTATACCTATACGGTCCTTTCCTGGTTTTGTTATATGTTGTAATAAGTGTGCTTCAATTCTGAATTAATAACAATGTATGTAAATTATGGGTCATTATAGTTAGTATCAGAGGAAAGGTATAGTAAACCTTTGGAAACTAGGATGTCAAAGCCTTAGTAAGAAATCTAAGGATAAGTCTAAGCATAGAACAAAATCTTAGTGTTTTAGAAATGGCCAGGAATAACCTAGGATAATACCTTATGTGTGAAATTTTATTCTTTATTGTGTGGTTTTCCTATTATAATTAGTGTTTCTCACACTATTCTTCTTGGTTTTAGTCAATGGCCGGAACCCGAAGGAACCGTGTTAATGCGGAATGCGACAGACAATGCAATGATTGTCCCCCTGAGCAACCAAACGTTATGGGAGATGGAATGAAAAATATTGTAGCAATGCTCACACAACATTCTCTAGATATGAATCTTGCAGGACTTCCAAACAAGCAAAGGAAGGAGCAACATTCGGTTGAATCCTTCATGAGACAGCGTCCACCTTCATTCAGCGGGTCTACTGATCCATTTGTTGCTGAACAATGGATTAGTACTACTGAAAAGATATTTTCAGTTCTTCAATGTTCTGAACATGATAAATTCATATTAGCAGTGTGCCGTTTGGAAGGTGATGCCAATCAATGGTGGAATATTATTAAGATTATGAGGCAAATGGATGAAATTGTATCAATGGAATGAGACGAGTTCAAGAACTTATTTTTCAATAAGTACTTCCCTCGTATTCTCCGAACTAAGATGGAGAATAAGTTTCTTGAACTAAAGTAAAAGGATGATGAATCTTTTGGAACCTATAAAGAAAATTTTACAAGACGTTCAAGGTATGCTTCTGGTATTATTATCCAAACAGAGTGTAAGATCGATCGATTCTTTAGTGTCTTAAAACCAAGTCTTCGAAGGGCGTTAGCCATAAGGGACTTCAATAGCTACGAGGAAATCGTTCAATGTGCTCTCAAAGTCGAGATGGAGATTGGAGTAACCCATCAGTCATATGGGTTTGATAAGAAGAGGAAAATGGAATTCAAAGAAAAATCTAAAGAGCGCACTGAAAAGAAGATGATCTTTCCCTTATGCTCATAGTGTGGAAATAAACATGGAGGGAGTTGTCTTAAATGGACAAGTAAATGTTTAAAATGTGGAAAGGAAGGTCATAGGGCATTTGAATGCCGCAATGATGAGAAGAAGATGTCTAATGATGCAAACAATGGAAGAGATACACAGAATGAACCTACTACACTTCAATGTTTCAAGTGCAAGGAGATGGGGCATTATGCCAATCAATGCCCGAATCCAAGGGTTGATGATGATGGTCAACGTCAAAAAACTCTTAAGGATAAACACAAAGGAAAGTCACATGCAATTTCTATCAGTGATGTGGAGTGCGATAACGATGTGGTGAAAGGTACACTTACCATCCACTCTAAAGTAGAAAATTATTTATTTGATTCTGGATCCACCCACTCTTTTATTTCTGAATAATTTTCTAAGGATATCACCGTATTACCTCAACAATTAGATGTTGAGTTAGCTGTGACAACCCATAATGGCACAACAGTTGCATCAAAAGTTTATAATTCTTCTCCGATTGAAGTTTGTGTGAAAGTGCTTCCTACAAATCTTGTGATCCTTCCTATAGTATAATTTGATGTGATTCTTGGCATGGATTGGCTTTCTTTATATGGAGCTCATATCAATTTCCAATGAAGGGAAATCACATTTCATATTCCAGATCAATCTATGATCTTCTATCAATGCAAGGATGAACATAACCTTCCAGTGAAAATTTCTTCCATCTTATGGGTCTTGATTCCACTAAATGAAGGTTATTTATCTCAAATGGTTGGTGAGAAACTCACAATTATGAATATGCCCATTGTACGGGAGTTTGATGAAGTCTTTCCGTAGGAATTACTGGGTCTTCCACCAAATCATGAAGTTGAGTTTTCAATAGAACTCATACCGGGTGCTTTGCCTATTTCAAAGACACCTTATAGAATGGCCCTAATTGAGTTGGAGGAATTGAAGAAGCAACTACAAGAGAATCTTGATAAGGGGTGCATACGCCCTAGTGCGTCACCTTGGGGAGCACCTGTTCTGTTTGTTAAGAATAAAGATGGATCAATAAGACTCTGTATTGATTATCGAGAACTTAACAAGATCACTATCAAGAACAAATATCATCTCCCACGCATTGATGACTTATTTGACAAACTACGCAGAGCTTAATAATTTTCCAAGATTGATCTTCGTTCAGGGTATCATCAATTAAAGGTCAAAAGGGATGATATACCAAATATGGCTTTCTGTACAAGGTATGGACACTATGAATTTATATTTATGCCATTTGGTCTTACTAATGCCCCTGTTATCTTCATGGATCTGATGAATAGAGTCTTTAGAGACTATCTTGATCAGTTTGCGGTAGTCTTTATAGACGATATTATTATCTATTCAAAGAGCAAGGAAGAACATGAAGATCACTTGAGAATTATATTCAAGACCCTGAGAAAGGATAAGATTAATTCCAAATTTACCAAGTGTGAATTTTGGCTTCAAAAAGTTGCATTTTTGGGTCACATAATCTCAAAAGAGGGGATATCTGTGGATCCAGCAAAAACAGAGGTTATCGAAAGATGGTCGAGACCAACAACAGTAACTGAGATCCGAAGTTTTCTTAGTTTGGCTGGATATTATTGACGTTTTTTGATAGATTTTTCACGATTATCTAATCCACTCACCTATTTGACTCGGAAAGGAGTTAAGTTTGTTTTGATGGAGGAATGTGAAGAGAATTTCAAGGAGTTTAAAAGAAGTTTATCCAGTGCACATGTGCTCATAGTGCCTTGTAGTGGAGAAAGGTTTGTGATCTACAGTGATGCATCCAAGAAGGGATTGGGGTGTGTTCTTATGAAAAATCATATGGTGATAGCTTATGCCTCACGACAGTTGAAAATACATGAGCAAAATTACCCAACTCATGATTTGGAGTTAGCTGCGGTAGTCTTTGCATTAAATATTTGGAGGCATTATCTTTATGGAGAAAGGTGTGACATTTATACTGATCATAAAAGTTTAAAGTATATTTTCACACAAAAGGAGTTGAATATGCACCAAAGAATATGGTTGGAGCTGATTAAGGATTACGATTGCACAATCCATTACCACCCTGGGAAAGTAAACAAGGTGGGAGATGCATTAAGTCGACAAGACCATGTCATTTTATCCATGACGAGGATCAAAAAAGATCCAATGTTTATGGATTTACAATGGATGGATGTTTGAATTATAATGGAAGGGGAAAAATCATATCTGTCTGAAATGAATGTGCAACCATCTATACATGTGAAGATTAAGGAGGCACAAAAATAAGATGTCGAGTTACAAAAGAAGGTGAGAAATATTCCTGAATTCAACCTTCATTGTGATGGGATAATAATGTTCAGGAATTGGGTTTGTGTTCCCCCCATCCCCGAATTAATGAAGGAGATACTGGATGAGGCTCATAGATCTTCATTCTCTATTCATCCTAGAAGCACAAAGATGTATAGGGACTTGAAAGAGTACTTCTGGTGGGATGGCATGAAAAGAGATGTTTCTGAATATGTATCTCGATGCTTGGTTTGTTGGGAAGTTAAAGCTGAGAGACAGAAGTCTAATGGGATATTACAACGATTACCCATACCCGAATGGAAATGGGAAAACATCACTATGGAATTTGTCACCGGACTTCCTAAAACATCCAAAGGCAATAATGCTATCTGGGTCATAGTTGATCGTCTTACAAAGTCTGCACACTTCATCACTATTAGAGAGGATTTATCTCTAGATCATCTTGCCGGGATATATGTAAAGGAAGTGGTAAAATTTCATGGAGTACCACTTTCTATTTTATCTGATCGGGATCCGAGGTTTACCTCAATGTTCTGGAGAAGTCTTCAGCATACTCTGGATACAGAGTTAAGTTTCAGCACTGCTTATCATCCTCAGACAGACGGTCAGTCTGAGAAAACAATTAAAACTCTAGAAGATATGTTGAGATCTTTCTCTATGGATTTCAAAGGTGGTTGGGATCAACACCTGACTTTGGTGGAATTTTCATATAATAATAGCTTTAACTCCAGTATTTATATGGCTCCTTATGAAGCTCTCTATGGAAAGAAATGCAGGACTCCAACTTGCTGGGATGAAGTTGGGGAAAGAAAGCTATTAGGACCTGATCTTGTTGATGAGATGGCAGAAAATGTCAGATCTATTAAACAACACATAAGAGCAACTCATAGTCGACAGAAAATTTATGCCGACAACCAAAGAAAAGACTTAGAGTTTGAAGTGGTTGATAAAGTGTTCTTACGAATATCTCCTTAGAAAAGAGTAATGATATTTGGAAAGAAGGGAAAGTTGAGCCCTAGGTATATCGGTCCTTTCGAAATACTAGATCGTGTTGGGAAGGTAGCTTACCGATTGGAGCTTCCACCGAATCTCTGTCAAGTTCACGATGTGTTCCATGTATCTCTCCTGAGAAAGTACATACCTGATCCTTCACATGTACTCAACTCAGAAGTTGTACCGCTGGAGCAAGATCTTTCATATGAAGAACATCTGATAGAGATTCTGGATCGTAGCGAAAAAGTCCTACAAAACAAGACCACTCTCTTGGTGAAGGTTTTATGGAGGAACCACCAATTAGAAGAAGCTACATGGGATCTTGAGGATATGATGAGGGAGAGGTATCCTCATCTGTTTGTTACAAAGTGACGAATTTCGAGGGTGAAATTCATTTTAAGGGGGGTAGAATGAAACACCCGAGACATTTATGAGAAATATTTTGTTTTTATGTTATATAAATCATCAAAGGAATCTATCACTACACACAACACTAGTTTGGCTTGCTTTACATGCAACCACGACCTTCCTCGATAGCTTGTGTCGTACGCAATACCGAGTTTCACTAAACAACAATATGCTATTAAAATATTATTAAAACTAGCCGTTATGAATAGTAATAACCACTTTTTGAAATTTTATAAATTTTATTTTCCAAAATGGACTTCATTTTTGGATTCGGAATATCGAAATTATCCTAGGGTGAAATTTTGGTATTTTTCTAAAAACTTTCAATTTCTGATGAATAGTGAAACCACTAAGTGGTAGTTAAAAAAACAGAATTTTTCATAAAACTTAGTTTTACTGCTTCTGTGAGTGGAATCTCAAAAATCTGAGAGACACAGTTGATGTCAGTAAGTAAAATGTGGTTCAATGAGATGAAAATAATTTTTGGTGAATAGTAACTTTTTACTTTTATTTACCACGGTTAAAAGTAAATAGGGTAATTAAGGGTAAAAATGATATTATTATTATTACCCTACCATATTTCCTAATTCTATTGGACAAGTTTAATTCGACCAAAAACAAACTTAGGAATAAAAAATGACCATTTAGGCCCACTTGGATTAGATTAGGACATTTATTATTAATTTATTTAAAGAAGGGTTAAAATAGATAAAATCAAAGTTTAATAAGTATATCATTTTTAATATAGGGTTATACATTATATAAATTCGACTAAAAATATTCATTAGTAAGATAAAAAGATTTCCTAGATAATGATATTTGATTTGTAATTTTTAGACTTTAAATAAGTTAATTTATTAATAACACAAAGATGATGCAGTAATTATCTTATTAATGAAATATTGAAATAATTGATGTTATAAATATACAAATAAATGTAATATGAGCCTTTTTATTAATTCCACTAATTCTCTAGGTTAATATGACATGTTAGTATTGATTTAATTATCTTTGTTCGAACTAATAATTCTGTTATGAGTTTCACAAAAATCAATTACTAAATAGTGTCAAAATTGACATAAAATAGTTTTTAAAACAAATATTATATTATTAATTGTTATTTTATTCATAAAAATCTAAGTATCAGACAAATGACTAATATAAGGTTATATATATTAATAATAAACATCTTGGGGTTCTTTTGGCTTCTTATAGTAAGTTTATTAACCTTACAGTATAAGAACAGAAGAAGACACGGTAAAAGTAAAATTATTTTACTTAATGTTAAATCTAAATGATAAGGTTAAAATAGGAACCTAAACTTGTCTAAATTCTATTGGATATGAGTCTTTCGACCAATCCCCAACTTAGATTATAAATAAATCAATTTGGAGCTATTTAAAACCGAACTTGACTTTATAATAAAATAATATTTTTAGTTTTTCCAAAGTAGCCCCTCTCCTCTCTTATAAAAGAGCACCTCCTCCCCCTCTTCCTCTCACCACTTTGAGCCTTCAATATCGGAAAACCCCTACCAATTTCTCCTCTCCACTTCCCTAGTGACATCCTAGAGGTTTTTGTCTTCTTCAAAGACCAATTTTAGTGCCCTAAAAGGAGATCTCAAAGAGGCGTTTCAAAGAAGAGGTAATGTCTGTTACCAATTCTTTCAACTTTATTTCTTCTTCCACTTCTTCTTCTTTAGTTGTTTAATTATGAAGTAATAACATAAGTATCACTCATATACTGATATGTTAATATATTTATGAAACAAACCTATTTCACCATCTATCCATCCTACGGAAAATGAAATCACCGTGCGTGCATACGTACGGAATACCGTCTCCACGCCATGGTGTAATATATTTTCCACCACCACCTTACTTGGATGGGTATAATGGTGTAAATAATGAATATATATGATTATTTTGAATATATATTGACTCTAAAATAGTATACATACACTCCAATACAATTACATGATCATAGGAATGATATCATCACTCGTGCGTACGTACGGAATACCGTCTCGACAATGTGATGCGACTCATTCTACAAGATCTTCATTGCATAATGATTATATAAATGAATTGAATTAATTAATACGATATATATTACACTAATACCATTCTGTAAATGAGGTATCTATAACCTAAAAATAAGGATATGAAATTATTCGACAAAACACGCATAAGAACAAAAAGTAATAAACACCCGAATAAACAAGTTGTAATGAAATATTACTAATAAGAAGCCTAGAATATGACCATATATGATATCATAAAAATAATTATTATTCTGTAATTAGTCAATAACATTATTTAAATCATTACACAGAAGGATCAGACACTTACGAAGAAAATCGGACCTAAGGTAAGGGAAATATCACAATCTCATTTTTATCCGAGATTATTTAAACTTTGGTATTTACTGGGGTGTATCTTATCATCCACAACCATGTTTCCTCAATATGTATTATTATTTCTATCCACCTACAATTTTTTAAATCAAATTTTACCCTTCGGTGAATTTTTAGTAAATGATATGAAAGGAATATTTTGTCGTTTTTCGTATGAGGTACTTTTTGACTTTTTCGAAAAAAAAGTACGAGAAGAATGTTTTTTTAACTTATACAGAATGAATGGGTTTTTAAAACATTGTTTCCAAGAAAATTACCTTACAAGTTTTCAAGTTTATTTTTAATAAACTTTATTTAGTTTATAATTGTATTACATGTTAATAAAGGAAAAGTGTTTTTGAAGTAGAAATGATATTTTCCTCAAGAATGGAGTTCAAGTGTTTTAACAAAATTATTTTCCATATAAGATAATAAAGGGTTCTATTTCTATCCCTATTATTACATGGGTTTTATTATGTTGTGATGGAAATATTTTTATGAATTCCTTTACCTTATATGAATTTTTTTATGATGTCACAATGTTTAAGATTCCCATTTTTATTACATGGGTTATGCTATGATGTATGGTTTTTGATTTTGTGGCACACATAAGAATGGTATCATTATGATATGGGTGGGACCTATATCTCCCTCCAATGAATTGGGTAAAGATTTCATATCTAATGAGATAGACATGGCTGGAACTGCATGTTAAACCGGTTCAGTGAAACAGGACTGAAACGAGGAGTGAACTCGGTTCAGAAATGGACTTTATCCACTAAGATAGTCTTGGCAATGAGCCTCAACTAATAATAAATGATTCTCTATGATTATGTGTGTATGCCACAAAGTTTCATTTTTAAGTTATGATTTTTTGGATTATATTTCACTACTATTATTTATCCCATGTTATGAAATTATGATTTCTTTTGCAGGTTAAGATTTCCAAATGTTATGTTCTTATGTATATGTTGTGATTGATACAAGCATCACTAGTCGCAATAATCATGAACAATGAAAGGAAACTAGCAATTTTTTATTGCACCCAATGATCTATTGGTGATATTTATAGATAATAGATAATGTTAGGATCACCATTATAGGTATTATATTTTTAATCATCATAGTTAAATGATGAAACAACCCGAATTTCATTTTAACAAGCATCATCTTCATCAGAGAAAAATCTCAACAATGAGGTATAATTCTTATTATTAAGTTAATTATAAAAATAATGTGAACGATCCTATATTTCATTCTATAGTTATTTAATAATGTTTATTTAGATATAATAATGAGAAATATTTTTATTCATCATGTTATTATGTTTTATTCATCATAAATAATATAAATACATTGTTCGGAATGGTCTCAACCATGTTCCACCACACTTAGAACCTTCAGGTGATCTCAATATTAAACTCAAAGGTGAACTTGAAAAGATGGATCCCAGAAGGAATAATTAGGAAAAAATAGGTTTATTTTTTAAGTTTTATTGAGAATATGTTGCGATACTCAAAGACAATATAAATATATTAGAGAAAGTTTTGAAAGAACAAACTTTTGAACAAGAAACATTCAGAGAAGCTGTTGATTTCTTGGTTAAATTTAATGAAGAGTATATGTAAATAAAAGAACTTAACAATTTTATAAAGGAATTAAAAAATAAGATCAGATACCTTAAATAAGAAGTGGTACTTTTAAGAAAAATTTTAATACTGAAATGAAAACTATAGGTTCCAAGAAGAAACTTCAGTTTGGAAAATTCTCGGCTTAACAGTTGAAATAAATATATGAAAAAGGCTTTGACATCACATATCATTCATACACTTTTTATCAATATTTATTAAATTAATATGAACATAATAAAATCCAATAAAATTGATAGAACTAGTTTCAATACAAAATTTGATATATAGAACAATAACATGAAGCATAGATACAATATCATTATTTAAAAACTCCATAACATGCTCTTTAATTCCAATGATCTTCTAATAGTACAAGGGATAATCCAGGGATGTACATAAAAAATGGTTGACATATAAATACTAGTAAAGTAATAATCAAATAATATCATGATGTAAAGAAGTGCTTGTAATTCAAGGGGTATAACATGGTGACATAAAATGGTGAAAAATAAAAATCATGGCCATGAAAGTAATATATAAGATGAAAACATCAAGGCATCATAGGAATCTGGAAGAAATAAAAAACCTAAAATTATGAGAATACTTTAAGGATAAACATCAAGAAATAATAACATAGTGTTATTATGATAACCACTAATCCTCCAAACATGGTATCTCAATAGATAAAAACATTACCAAATGAATTGGAGGGATATATAATTATAGGACCACCCATCATATTAATATATGGTACATGAATTTTTGTGCCACATAGATCATAAAACCTAAGAAAATATTTCATAACTTGTAATATAACAATTAAGGAGTGTATATTTCAAATATAGAATTCCCTAATCAATAAATTATATGTATAGATAGGTGAATACCCTTGAGTGTAAATGGGGATGGGTATTCACAAAACAATAGTTTGGCAAGAATAATCATGGGACAATTTTGGTAGTATAACATGTGAAAATTAATGTTAATAGAAGGGATTAATAAGAGATAAAGGTGTTATCTCATTTATTATAAATCAAAATGATAGTAAATATATATATATAAAATAAAATATGAATAATTTAAAATCATAAGGCTATATATAATAAGTTGCTTGAATGGAAAAGAAGAGAGGTAGATCCCTTACATCATTATGGAAATGTCTTCAGTAAAGGTTATAATGAGAGGGTACAAATAGTATATCATTCTTCTAAAATTGAATTTAAAGTAAAGGTATATTTATAAACATTTGAATGAATAATAAATTGATATTAAAAAGAAAAAATACAAAGGAAATACTCGAATGAAGAGGAGAAGGAATAAAATCCCTTACTTTAGAGGTATCTTCTAAAAGATTAGAAGGATATTATAAAGATATTGGTAACACCTTTGGGAATTTATTGAGGGATGGGGATATGAAATTAATTATTTGTTTATTTTTAGTGATTATTAATGGGAAGTTGGGTGGGTATTTATTTCAAAACGGATGGGAATTCTTTATTAATTTATAAACATAGGTTTTAGACTCTAAGTAATAAAATAATAAAAAACAAAATATATGTAATGGTTCTTGATCATTGATTATTAAGAAGATAATTATTTTCTAATATTTCATTAGGTTTTGAACCAAAATCATTAAAATAATACAATTCATGATGTGGAAGAGAATTATTTTCATAAAGAATTTTGTTTTAATCCAAACAATATGATATTGGTTATAGAGAATTCAAAATAGGTTTGTAAAAATAATAAAATTACTTCAAAAACATGTTATTTTAATTGTAAAACCCATTTTCATCCATGTATGAATTTTATCTAATTTATTATATCTCTTTTATACCACTACAATGTCATATTACTTAATATATATTTGTACCATATATAATTTTTATTCAAAAAATATACTTTCAAAAAATATTATAAAAAATTAAACAATTGTTAATTTAACCATGTTAATTTCAAAAATATTATTTATATTACAAAGTAATTTCCTAAATACAAGGATTTCTAATTTTAAATAAAAATACATATTTATTGAAAAAAACTGGTTTTTACTACACTAAAAACATTCTAAAACTTATAATAATTACATGCGACTTTATTAAATTATATTAGAATTTGTATTTTAATAAATTTTATTTAATAAGAATATTTCATGAATTTAAAATTTATTTCAAAACTCTTATATTTATCCAAAATTGTTATTTTAATTATATATTTTCCAAAAATGCAATTTTGGATTCTTCTTATCAAAATATAGTTTTTATTAAACTTATTCTATAATCATATATATATATATATAGTATTAATGAAAAAGGGTTAATATAATAATAAATTAACTAAAAATAAAATATTAATATTAATATAATAGGTTCTAGATACATAAAACCATGTTACACTATTGTATTCCCTAAGGGTAAGGTGTGTTGTAGCATTATTTTCCTAGGGTGGTCTGTCGTACATGGTTTGGGTGGTTATATCTATAAGTGTGATCTTATCTCGTAATTTTTTTCACTCTAGTTTAAGTTTTTGTGTCTCATATTGGGGTTAGTTAAGGGGAAATCCTATTAATTCTAACTTCCCTATAAGTTCTAATAAATGGGATTCATAGGGTACGTTCCTACTGGATGAGGTCATCACTTCTTCCATCATTGTAAATTAAAACTTTCTATAACCCTAATTTATACTAATCTTAAGGGTCATTTTAAAATGACTATACTAAGAATGATTATGATTATTAATGGTTTTTAATACTAATAGAAAAAATTTGGCAATATTTTATAATGCTACAAAATAACAAATGAAATATAGTGAATGTGTTTTTGATAACTATATTACTTAATAATGAATATATTCATTCAGAAAAAATTTTATTTATAAAATTATAGGTTATTACATTCTCTTCCTTTATAAATTTCACCATAAAAATTTCATTTCATATACTAAAACAAATGAGGGAACTTCTATTTCATCACCTCTTTTAGTTCCCATGTTGCCTCCTCAAAATTATGGTTCCACAGTAGTAATTTTACTAGGTGAGTTGTCTGGTTTCATATAATAATTTCCCTATTATATAAGATATTCGTTGAGTGATCCTTGTATGAATTATCATTGTCTAAAGGTACCATCACTTGATTCAGAACATGTGAGGGGTTTGGTATGTACACATTTGAGACAGATTCACATAACACATCATGTACTTAAGATAGGTTATTCATGAGTTATATTCAATATCTCATAGCTCTGATGTGATTAGGGATGTTAAACGGGATGATGCATCTAGAACTTATCATTCCATTCTTCCTAATCCTCGTGAATTTTTTCCATGGTGATATATGTATAAAATTGTATCTTTGACCTTAAACTCTAAGTATTATAAATTATTTTCTACGTATATATTTTATCCACTTTTCACATATTTGATATTATGTTTAATAGTTTTATCCCTCTCTATCATATCTTGGATAAGATCGGGTCTAATTAGGTTCCACTCTCCAACTTCATCTAGTATATTAAAGATCAAAACCACTTCCCATATAGAGCCTCAAAGGGTTCCATTTGAATAATAGAATGGTAAATATTGTTACATGAGAACTCCACTAGGGTAAGGTGCTGATCCCAGCATCATTAGAGATACATTAAACATATTCTCAACATATCCTCTATAGTTTGAATGGATTTCCCGGACTTACCATCTTTATTAGGGTGATAAGTATTACTGAAACCCATATTGGTATCCAACTCTTGTTGAAGGCTTTGTTAAAACCTCAAGGTAACCCAAGGATCTATCTCAGATACAATTGAGATTGGTACTTCATATAGTCTTACCACTTATCTTATGTATATCTTAGTGAGTTAGTCAAGATATAAATCTTCCTTGATAGAAGTGAAATATGATGAATTTTTAAAGTAATTGACTACTATGTAATGGCCTTTATTTTCATTGGATATTCATATGAAATAATCCATGGTTTTTTTCCATTTTCATACTAGTATGGGAAATGGATGCATCATACATTTATATTTATATAATTTAGGATTAAATTTTTATCATTACAATCATCAAGATATAAATTAGGAAATCTCCCTCTTCATGTTATCCAACCAGAATTTTTAAAATAGAGATCTATAAATCTTATTTATTACAAGATGAATAGAGAAGGATGATCTATATACGTCATCTAGAAGTTCCCACTTCAGTTTTTATGGGATATATAAATGGGTTACAAAATTTTTAATTCAATCATTATAAATTTTAAACTATGGAACATTATCCACCTTTATTTGTAACTCCCCATCATCTACATAGGCCTCATTAATACACTTAAGAATGTATGGTTGATCAGTTATTAGAGAAAGGTAGGATGAAACTCATTTTATGATTTCCATGTCTATACTTTTCATGTCCAAGAATATTGGATCTCTTTCAGACCGCTTTATGGGTAGGTTTATTTTATCCTTTCTATTTCAAGCATATTTTACTTTATTCACCTTCCCAAAAGTTAAATGAATTAAATAGTTATAATCCTTGATCATCTATAACCACCTTCTTTGTCACCTATTGATCTATTTTTATGTGAATAAACAATTAGGGGTATTTGGATTTTTATATATGTCACAATTATCTCTAGAGAGAAAATGTATCTAAATCATCAATATTAATATCACTACATCCAATTATAAATTATGCATTGGGTAGTTATTCACTTGGATCTTTAATTAGAAGGATTCAAAGGCTATAACTTTTTCATTTTTCATGAGAACACAACCCATGATATTTTTGGATGAAATGCTATATATCATACATTATTCACAACTAGTGGGTAATTTTGGCACACTATGGTAATTATCATCTTATTTAACTTTTTAAATCTCAACTTGAATTCATTAGCCCAGATAAAATTTACTCACTTACATGTTATATTGGTTATTGGTTTTGATAGTTGTGATAATTTTATAACAAATCAATGTTATTACCTATTAAATAAAAGGAATCAAGGATCTCCATCACAAATATTTTTATAAACCATCCCATGATAACCCTCAAACCAGGCTCTTAAGCTAACTTGTGACATCCCCGAGGCACATTCCTGATAACCCTAGGGTGAAAACAATCACTAAAGTACATTAAATGATTACTAGTGGGAAAGATTTTTCCTTATAAATTAAAAAAATCCAACCAGATCTCTAGGTGATCCTATAGGTCACTCTCTAATCCCCAAACCCAACATCACTCTAAGGGGATTCAAACCAATTATGGCCCTAAACCTGAAACTGAAGTGAAAATATAGGCCTTAGTGCAAAACTCAGTAGTCTTTCTATATAAAACCACACCCTATGTATTTGCTTTAAATAAAAGATTCAATTATTTCTAGTTTTAAATAAAAATTAAAAACATTGTGTTTTTTATATTTTTTTAGTTTTAAATAAAATCATGCTATTTTTTGATTATTTATTTAAAATAATAGTTTCTTTTAAACCTATGTTTTCTAGTATTTAAAAATGGTCTCTTTAAACATTAAGATAAATGCATTTTCTCCAAAAACATCCTTATTAATATATTTTTATTTAACAAGTAATGAGTTTTATATTGTTTATAAAATACATTTAAAACAATTTTTATTCTTTTCAATAAAAAATCCAAAGATACCAATATGAAATCACAAATTCATTCATAAAAATAATAATAATAGGGGTAAAATCAATGGAATAAGGGAAATATAAAAATGATATATAGTTTACTATAATAATAATAATAAAACTGACGTAATCGACTAAAAATCCTTGAATTTGTATAGTTTTTTATGTTCTAAAAGAATTTGAGCCTTTTAAATGGTGTTTGGGATGAACTTTGAGAATTCTATTGAAATTGAATTATTAGAGTTTGAGTACCTCAAAATAGGTTTTTTTGATGTGTAATCGGGCCCAAAAAGTAGCTTATAGTTTAAGGATGCATCAGAGAGTGGTCAGGGTGTAACAAAAAACCTAAATACTTAGGTAAATTAGTACACATTCCAGCGCTAACATAACCTACTGGGAATCCCTGATCCCCATGGGATTACAAGAAGTACATGGAATCATCAAATGGTCACATGGAATGATTTTTACCACAAGAACAAACAAAAAAACATTGAAAATTCAACAAATAGATAAATAATAGTCAGTATGCAACACAATACTTATATATGGAATTAAAGCAAATAAGTAGATAAGGAACAAAATGTTACATCTTCCAAATAAAAAACTTAACAACCATCAAGTCAACATCCTTAAAAAATCAGGCAATTAGTTGATCACAACTCCACTAGCCACATTCATCACCCAACGTCCCATGAATAAAGAACATACACCACCTCCATTTAGTGATTTCCGTTTACTTGGAACTAGAATAACATAATCTAAAACCACTCAAATTAAAAGGTAGGGTGTGAGAAAAAATATCTCTTTAGTATTTCACCAAATGTCCCATATGCATTTCTATAAATAATAAACCAATTCTAATTCAATTTAAATCAATGTTGAGGGATGGAAAATCATTTTCACATTTTTAGTCAAATAGGACTTCATGTGAAATAGACAGAAAGAATATTAAAAAAATATTAAATTAACATTTTTCATAAAAGAGAAAGGACATTAAATAAAATCGTTCAAAAAACACTAGAATTAAATAATAATAAAAACTCACCATAATAATATGCCCTGGGTTTTATTAGTTCTAGGACATATGATGCTTTAACTACTTAGTAAATCATCATGTCTAAATGTGTGCACAAATCCCTAAGGATCAGGTAATCATGATATAATCAATCAACACCCCATTTAGGAAAATCGTGAATAAATTATTTTAGTTAGAGTTATCATCAACAATCCATTGCTAGGGATTCAGATTCCTTGCACAATTTTCCAAATCACCAACTAACTACTCAGTCTCACATGTTTTTTCAATCAATATATTAAGGGAAATCATTTCAATACAATACATCATTCATAGTTCAATTCCTAATTTTAGGTTTTAAAATGTCATTTAAATTTCAAAACCAAATCATCAGTTTTTATCTAGTCCAAAACATTATAATTCATCTTTAATTTAAATACATTTTTGTAAATGATCATTATCAAATAAATTCATCAAATAAATTCTGTTTTCAAGGAACCTTTTCTCCAAAATCCACTCAATGTTTCCAAATCCATTGAAAAATAGTTTTATTTCAACAATATGTTCCTTTTGAAGTCATAAATAAAATCTACTCAATTTAAAGAGATCAATTTAAATTATATTTTAAATAAAGAAAAAAATAACAGTATAAAATTTGGAAAATACATATGGAAAAATCTACCTTTAGTCACATAACCAAGAAAACACCTAAATCAATAATTTCTAATGAAGAGTTAAAGGTAAGGAATATCAAAGAGGAAGCCATAGAATTTAATTCCATAAAATCAATGATCAAATCCATTAATGACATGTGGATACATCACTATCAAATTATGTGAGACAAGGATAAAGGGGGATTCCCAACTAAATAGATTTACACTTACTGAAAAGGGATGAATCACATCCATTAGAACTTAAATATGAGAGGAAACAGGTTGGAGAAGCTACAATCCTTTCTAGAGAGCCTCCCAAATCCAAAGGGTTATATTAGGTTCCATTAGTAGGTTTTTAGATTTTATAATGTGGGTTTTGGTATATTAATTAAAATTTTAAAGGGATTAAAAACCTTCTCACACAGTCTCATGGGTTAGACAACACGGTTAGATCTAATCATAAACCTAACCATATTCCCTTATTGGGATTATTAAGAGTGTATCATGGTTAGAAAATCCATGCACCAACTAAGATCTCCCTCATAGGATAATGGAAAATCGAGTATAGCTTGGACACATGGTTTGGAGACCGTTCACCAACCATGTGATCCCCAATGTCCCAAAGTTCATGATTTTAGGAAGAGGTTTCTTAGTTTGAACTAATAATTAACCAATCATCTAAATCCCAAATGGAGGTATATGGTTTCCTAGGATGAACCAAATGGCTTTCCATAACCGTGTTCCAACCATTCTCAATCCCAAAAACTCCAACCAATTTCCAAATTTCATTGAAAAAACCTGGAACAATAACCAACCAATGGATGATAAAAACAAGAGATTAGAAGTAACTAAAAGATAGTAATGTAATCTTATAATATCCCAACCATAAATGATTTATTCACAAATAAGTCCCATCAATAATAATCCATATTAATGAGATGAGTCCACTAACTTATCCTCAGTGCCTCATTCTCCCAATTCTCATATTAATCAATACCTTGATTTCAAAGCATTCCAACTATATGTATAGGATTACCAATAATAACCATAATCACATGATCAATAATTTGAAATGTTTTCTCAGTCATGGAAAAATTAAGTTCTACATCGAGTTCCTCCAACATCAACACATGATATGGGTCAAACAGATACTTTCTGAGTTGTGACATATCAAACACATTATGTATTTATGTCATCTATGGTGTAAATCCAATATAAATCCACTTTTACAATCTTATCGACAACCACAAATGGTCCCGTGTATCTAGTTGAATGATTTCTATTTTTTCCAGGATATCAATATTCCAAATATTGTGAAAATCACAAAAAAAAGTTCAGTGAATAAAAAACTAAAGGGTGTCTATGATGATAAGTATAATATTTATACTAGATTTATGATGTCACCATTCTCTGACGAATCTACTAGATCTTTGTTGTCATCTCTTGGACCAAGCTGGGTATAATGAGGGTTGGTTCACCAATATTTATCCAACATAATAGATATTTACATGGGATGCCTTTTAAGGACTTAAACGGTTCTATATTAATGGATTACTAGTAACTGTTGTTATAGGTAAAATCAACCAGTCCCGAGTAGTTATCACAACCTCTAACCAAGTAAAGAATGAATACATGAATAAATTATTCCAATATCTATAGATATTATTATGTATAGACATCCATTTTTGGATGATATTTTATACCCAATATAAACTAGGACACCATCACCCCCTGGAGTCTGCTCAAAAAATTAGAAGTGAATCAAAGATCCATATCATAAAATATATTAGATTGAATTATGTGAATTATAATGATTTCATGCACATACATGATTCCAAATTACTCAACTTTAGTTTTATCATGAATGGGATAATTTAATATAATTTGGTTAGTACCAAATTCATAATAAGGTACTTATAATGGAAATAACTGGTTTGAAAGGAAATATGTAGAATATCAGATTCCTTGAATCTCATCTAGTATTAACCAAACGGAAGATCAATATTCATGAACCACTTCACCCCTTTCAAATGATCAAATAAATCGTCAATTGTATGGAATGTATATTTTTTATTTACTATAACTCAGTTTAGTTTCTAGTAGTAAATTAAAAGTGAAGTTTTAAATCAGCTTTATTTGAAAAAAAAAAGATAGCCACCACCCAAGGTGACACACTAGGATGAATGAAGCCTTTATCCAAAAAATTAAACAATAGATTATTCAACCCCTTCAATTTAGCTGGTTCCATGTGGTAAGAGGGACTAAAGATAGACCAAGTACATAGTACCAAATCAATAGGAAAATTCATCCCCCTTACAGGTGTTAGTCTAAAAAATTAAGATAGAAACAAATTGAAAAAATTGACGACCACTAAAAGAAGATCACCGCTCAAAGATTCTCGATTTAGAACAAAGTAAAACATATATGTTATTATTTCCAACTCTATAATTGGTGGTATCCCAATCAAGTTAGTAAAATATACCCACTAAAGATAACTGTCAATTTAGGATTTTTATAAATCAACTGATCCTTCCTTAAAATATCATAAAAATCATATAAAAACTATAATATAATAGAAAATCTCAGTCTCTGAGAAAGACACGGACAGAAAAAGGGAATCATAGACCCTTCTCTCTCTTCATTCCAAGGAGAATAGTGATAATCACCACATAAGATATAAGCTCCGTGGAATGGTTTAGTGGATTCACAATATTGGTTGATATAAAATAAAGATATTTACTCTTATTAAATAAATCAGTCACTAAATATGAATCTATTGTGATGGTACCTCTCACTATCATTGGACCCATATTAGATTCCAATAGAGACTCTTTTACTATCTAATGAAGATTTGTTCTAGATGCATACGAATGGAACCCCCTTAGTTTTGGAAGAATCAAAATGTAACTTAGTACCTATGGGTCTTGGTTCCATTATTCCACTACATAGGGTAGGAAATACATGAAAAAAATTCTATAAGGGGCCTAGGAGACTACACAAACCATAGATCTTTGTTTCCTCAGTACATGATCTCTTTGAAAATGCAACCATTACATATTGAAAATAACTTAATGAGCCACTGTCAAACAATGTAGAAGTTATAGATAATAATTGCTGTCATGATATTCTTGGAGATCCATCTCACAAACTCTTTCTTTTATAAAAACAAAAAAATATTCCAGTAGGAGTAAGAGGAACTCCAGCCAACACTTACTTACCATCCATTTATAGCTCAATAATCAAAGCTCTATCCAATACTTATACATAAGAGTGGAGTGTAAATATAAAAACATATGGTCATATGTCATATGAAAAACCCATATCAAATCTTCAGGTATTTATATTCCCATAAGATATTACCGTAAGATTAAACTAAACATTTTCAGTAAAGCAGTTTTCATATTGATCCATGGGTTTATCACATTTTTTTAGGCTGAATAACTCTATAGACTTCACTAAAACCATATATTCAAGATATAATTATAATGTGAAAAAATATTGGAAGCCTTTAAACTCCAAGATTTCATGTTTAATTATCATGAAAATTGAATCTCACCACATTATACTAGGCCCTTTATTCTTAAATGTATCATATTTCACCTTTATAGAGTCTAGCATTTTCAGGAACTCAACAAGTAAATAAATATTTTTTAACCAGTACTCTACTGCATGAGGGTCATTTGTGCCTTAGATTAATGGTGGTTTCTCCCTAATAAACTCATGATAATGATATCTAGTTTCATCCCTTTGAGGATCCACTACTAGTTCCATAATGGGAATGGGTGTAACTTCATGTCCTATAACTTGAATAGAATGTACAACTATCTTAACAAGAGTTTGATCAACTGGAGGGTTCTCTTGTCACGTTTTATTAGGAAGTCCATCCCAAGGTCTCTAAAAAATTATTATTAGGGGAATGGTACTGTGAAAAATAAACATGAAACATGAAATCATTATCAATGATACTCTGATCATCAACTCAATCAAGGGATATAAGATCATCAACTTCATCTGATAGAATTTAATTTTCTATAATTTCAAAATACTCCGATCAAGTTTGGTGAAAGCCAAGAATCATATCAACTTAATCATCAAATATTATTTTTCCAAAAAACCCATGGTATATTAAGGAAATATATAATGAGATATATCCATGAAATAACTCATAAATGACCCCTCACATTATGAAAATCCTACTTCTTATTTACCAATTCATCCTAGGTTGCATACCAACTTCAATAAAAGATTATCAACATCACCATTGATGCCTTTTTTTCCTAATACAACTAAAATAACCTTATACAAAGGTACCCTATCTGACATTGACATAGCCAGAAGGGCACCTATGATCCCCACAGGTTAGAGATAAGCACATAGAATCATCAATCCATCAAAAGAAATTATTTTTTCAAGAAGAAAAATTAATAAATAATGAACATTTGAATAATATAAAAACCAAATTTGGTGTTTCAAACACTCCTCAAAGAGAAAATAACCACAAGTAGATAAAAAAGGATGAAAAGGTTGCATTATTAAAAATAAAAAAATCAATAACCATCATGTATAAAACTAAATATATATATTCAATGAGTGGATCACAACTCCCCTAGTCACAATCATCACACAAGGTCCCATGAATCAAGAACACATAACAACTCCATGTGGTGCATTCCATTTCCTCGTACATGGAATAACATATTCTAAAAATTTATAAAGGAAAATGTAGGTTGTGAGAAACAATATCACATTAATATTTCACCAAATATTACAAAATAATTTTCATAAAAAAACTAAACCATTTATTCTTCAATTTAGATAAAAATAGAAGGCATGGAAAATCATTTTCATATTTTTAGTCAAATATAATTTCAACTAAATTATATTAAATGTATATAAAAATATGCTTAAATTATAATATTTCATAAAAGTTAAATGATTTGAATTAAAATATTTAAATAAACTTTGGAATGTAAAAACCAAATAAAAATAAGTTACCATGGTCATATTCCCTGAGGTTCGTTAGTTCCAGGATCTAAGATC
Source organism: Viscum album (assembly GCA_963277665.1). Lineage (NCBI taxonomy): Eukaryota > Viridiplantae > Streptophyta > Magnoliopsida > Santalales > Viscaceae > Viscum > Viscum album. The sequence goes on along the minus strand of OY728158.1, from coordinate 501,610,355 downwards.
CTTTCACTACTTAGTCAATCATTTAATTTCAAAGTGTTTACATTTCTTTATTGATTAAGCCATCATGATAGGATCAATCAACACCCCATAAGGTAACATCATTCTAAATTTGGTTTAATTACATTTTTCATCATCAATCCATTGTTAGGGATTCATATTCCTATCATGCTTGTCCTATGGACCCACTAACTAATCATGATTACATTTTCATTCAATCAATTAATCAATCAAGTGAAGTAATTTCAATACAAAACTGCATTCACAATTCATGTACAAATTATAGGTTTTATCATTCCATTTCAATTTCAAAACCAAATCATAGGTTTCTATCAATTCCATGACTTTCAAAATCATATATCATTTAAATACATTTTTCTCAAAAATATTCAAAAAATTATTTCAACAAATCAACTCTCATTTCTAAAAACCATTTTAAAAAATATATATAATGTTTTCAAAGCCTTTAAAAATGATATTATTTAAAAAGTACATGACTTTTTAAATCAAATATCAAATCTAATGAATTTAGAGGAATAGATTGAAATTACATTTCAAATAAAGAAAGAATGTCATGGAATTAATAATAGTAAAATAAATATATGAACCACGTACCATTAGTCACATGATTATAAAGACACCTAAATTAAAAATCATAAATGGATATTTTAATGTAAGTAAGATCAAAGTGTAATCCATATAATTATAAAATATCAAATTTAGGATCTAATCAATGAACAACATGAGTATTCATCACCCTCAATAAGGGTGAGGGAATAAAAAATAAAGCTCCCAACCAAATAGATTAGCATTTATTATATAGGGATAAATTACATCCACTGACATTTTGATATTATAAAAAAGGGGTTGGAGAAGCCAAAATCCTCTCTAGAGATCCTCCAAAAGACAAAGGGACGAATTAGGTTTGATTTGGTGGAATTAAGAATTTATAAAATGGAGTTTGGAAAATTAATTAAATTTTTTAGGGGATTAGAAACTCATTTACACTGATCCTTGGGATAGGTCCCATGTTAATATTTAATTGAGTGCCTAAATATGCAGCCTTAAGAGGATTCTAGAGTGGTTTTTCTGGTTAGGTGGCACGGTTAGAGAAACCATGCACCAATAGGTCACTTCTTGTAGGGATATTTGAAATGGGTGAATGGGTTTTCCAAAAAATTTTGAGATTTTGTGCCATCAATAAGATCAAAAATATCCAAAGAAACATGGTTTTTTTAATAGATAACAATTTTTGAACTAACTATGCACACATCCCCCAAAACCTCAAATGATGCACAAGGTTTTTTGGATGGAACCACATCATTTTTTAACCATGTTCTAATCATGTTCCAAACATCCTCATCCCTAGAAACAACAAAAAATATACAAAAGTCCCCAATAAAAACCTAGAATAAGATCCAACCAAAGCCTGGAAAATAAAAGCAATTAAAGGTACTTAAAAGATAGTAATGCAATGTTACACAGGATAGAAATAGTAAATTGAACTAAGAAATTGGAAATATAGTGGACTCCACTAGCTCTTTGGTGGGATTTTTATTGGGGGGATTACCAAATTTATCCCTAATGATTTTGAGGGGCCATCCCCTCTAATACCCTATTTTTTGGTGCATTTGACCACTAGTAACCCTATATATCTCTCTATTCAAATCCCCCTGATTTGGGGTGTTTTCTGGGTGAGACATCAGCATTTTAATGTTAGTAACACCATCTATTAATAATCTATCCTCTCTTCCTTCCCCCACTCTAAATTTATATTTTTTTATTTTGAGTTATTAGTGTTGATTTAAAAAAACATGGTGGAATTGGTGAGGTATCACATGGATTTTGGATGAATTCTATAGATTAGATCCAAATTCAAAATATTTGTGTCACCATTCATCATTTTAATAGAGGGGTTTATCCTCATATTTTGTTTGGGAATATGTCACTGGTTAGTGGTAACTATTTGTCTATGTTTCTGAGGTAGTGAGTGATTTTGGAAGCTATTTTTCCATAATAAATTTTTTGGATAATTGTTTTAATAATTAAAATTATTGATCATAATTAATTTTTGTGGTACTTTTAGTTTGGTGTTCAGTTGATGACTCGTGATCTGCCGACCTTGGAAAATATATTGGTACTTAGAATTAAAGTGGAAATGAATCAATAAATTTTGGTGGTCTAAATTCTTTCCCTTAAATTATATCCCTTTTTCACATTTTTTGGAATGTGTAGTCATGAAGACTCTTCGATTATAAACCTAGATAATTTAAATTGAATTTTTTAGGTGCCTTAGTTGTGACATGTAACATCTTGAACTTATGAAGGTTGGTTACATTTGGGTAGAGCTAGTTAAACTATTTAAAGAAGAGAATATATAGAGTAACTTTTTTTGGGTGAGTTAATGGGGTAATTGGGGATACCCTTGTGATATAATAGTCTAATAAGGAATGTGAGATGATTAGGATGAAATCTAGGACCCTTAATCCTTTTATCCATGGAAGACTTAAATGGAAATGTAATTTGAACCCATATGGTGGAATTGTCTTAAATTGTATTATTGAATAATTGTTTATTATTTTAATTGTGTAATAATGATACAGTTGAGATATATGGTTATAGTTACAATCATGGAATAACTTAGAGGATCTCTATGTATTACGAGTATTTACATGGTTAAAACATTCCATGGATACTCCTAGGATCCATTAGGGGACACATGTGCATTTTAAGGTGTGAACACACCTTTGGATAAAATAGTCAGATTCTATGGAATTTCTTAAGCAATATAGCGGATTATACAAAGATTCATTAATCCTAATTTTATGGGAAGGATCCCTTTTGGACTCAAATATTGTGTATACTTGTCAAATTCCATAGATTAATGTCAAGGATTCTTACAGGAATCCCATATTGAATATAGTTGGATGAGATCCGTGAATAATGATTGATTAGTATTGATATGGAATGCCTGAGAATGATTTAGGATTAGAATAGATATATGTTTCTGAATGATAAGGGATATATCTTAAGTTTATACCAATCTAGTGATTATCCATGGGAATATCTTATAGGGAACTTGAGTTTTATCCTTGTGGATTCATCTTAGGCCACTTGATTGTGGTTTCCTTGGTTGTGATCCTTGGAACTAAATTATTACATGGTGTTTCCACCATGATCAAAGTTATAAGTTATGGTAAAATACAGTAGCATTGGTCCATGATATCTTCAGGAGACCTAGGGATCAAATTGGTCCCTCTTATCATCCAAAATATATTATTATTAGAACTTTTTTATATATATTTCACAACATTATTATTTACATGTAAAAATTAAATTTAAAATAGAAACTATTTGAGGTGGAATACTAATTTTTACTTACACCATACTCAGTCTTATATGGAACATGAGTACCCATGAGGATTCCCCATTGGTCGTATGTTACTGGTTTAGGGAATGGTTTGAGGTTATTCTTGATGGTTTCTTTGCTAGATTAGTGCATCGAAGTTGGGGGATATACTAGAGCTCAGGATTTTCATGGGTTATGAAATCTTTCAGTAATTTTCTTTTATTTATTTTTATAGTTTTTATAATTTTTTGTTAGAATTCTCCTATTTTATTTATATAGCATTATTATGTTATCATATGGATAGTGAAATAGTTTTTTTTTTCTTATTTATATATTTTAGATTTATTTTTTCTGTTACTTTTTTTAGTTCCACTAGGTCGAACTCTAAAAAGAGGGTGTAGTTTCCCATTTGTACAACCTATAGACCCTCATTTATAGTAAATAGTCTCTAGTGTATATGGAGGTGTGCTTGAGGCCATATAGAACACCAACTCATGCCATCGGTTCAGCAGATTTTAGGTCAGGATGTGAAAAAATTACATCAAAATAGTCTTTTATCCTATATTACTATTTGGGAATGGTATATGGGGAACTAAGATGTTTTTGGTTCTTGGTAATGAGATCATTCATATGGATTTTCAGACCCACATATGAGGGGAAATCAAGTTTCCTTGGATGGGAATTATTTTTCTGGCTTCGTGTTTTTCAGTTGATTAAATTTCACCTCAAGTGGTGCACTTGGTTGTGATGTTATTGATTTATAGAATTTTTACCCTTTTGGATGTTATGGTAAAAGGATGTGTGTGAAAAATAATCATTCTAGGAGCATAGTTTTTATATTTTATTCTTGTGTTTCCTATGATTGTCAGTTGAATGTTAGTTTCATGTTTCAACGTTTATTTATTGTTATATATTATATTTGATAGTAAATTATAAATTTATATATATTTAGATGATTGAGAGGGGTTGGTCATTTAAAGTGTCTTTAGAAATTTATATGGACATTCTCACATATAACTATATAGTTAAACTATACTTTTCTAATTATTAGATTGACCCCTTGAAAATAATGGGTAGATATAAATGGGTTATTAATGTAATGGTTTGGGTTAAATAAGGTGCTAGTAAGAAACGTATAAATTATTTTCCCTTATAACATGTGAACATAATCCTATCTAACCAAACTAAGTATGATGATGTTTAAATAGATAATGAATGGGTAATACATAATCATGGTGCAAATAGAAAAGTTTTATATGTGGGACCTTTGGAATGATGGGGTGTTATTTTTTAAATTTTTAAGTTGTATCAATTTAAGTTAAATGGGGATACCAAGCACAACTTAATGAGAATCCCGCTTTATAACTTTTGTTTGATTATTCATATAATGACCCAAGGATGATGGTCTTGGAAATTGTAAATACTTGAAATGTGTAGAATTCATGTGTTTTGATTAAATAAAGTGACAATTTGGGTTTATTAAAGTGCTGGTAAGAAAACTATAAGCCATTTTACTTCATTGATTATAACATTATTCTTATTTAAATAGTATTTTTATGTGAAGTTTACTTTTTTAGGTGTGACCTAAACCTAGAGTGTGTTGATGGTGCTCGGAAGATCACCCATGTTTTGGTCCTTGTACAAGTAGTTGGGTTGTTGAGAGTGGTCATTATCTAATGTTTAAATGTGTAAAGTAACCCTATAGTAGGTCGATGGTGTTCGTAAGAGCACCCATGTTTTTTTACTTTTACGAGTAGTTGAGATGTTGAGAGCGTTCATTATCTTATGTGTGATCTAAGTTTGGAGTTTGAGCTTAGAGTGAGATCCTAGTGGTTGAGACCTTAGTGGTGTCCATTGTGTTAGATAAAAGGATGTTTTTTATGAACCTAGAGGAGTTATGAAACTTTTAAGTCATTTAAACCACTAGGCTAAGAGGACGGTGATGGAATAATAGACACTGTGTGACATTAAGATGATATATAGGTTGTTGACAGGACCCTTGTAGATGGGTGTTTTGGACCTTGGTTTGGCATGAGATTTTTTGTTTTTGGATGCTACTCTTTTTCTAGTGAGTCAGTTCTTTCTATTAAAGGTAACCATTAGAGAGATTAACCCAGTCTTTTGATTCTTTATGTATTCATGAATCATAGGCACGTGACTTATCGTAACATGATTAATTGAAGGTGATTCTATCAAGGTTGTAGATTAGTTTTTTCATATTTCTTAGTTCCTGGAGTAATGTACTTGTGTTCTAGTGCCTTGGTTTAAGGTTTATTTTGAGTGGGTATGATCATTTAGATACATATCTCTTATAATACCCTGTCTAGTTTAATCGGTGTATCTTTAGGTGATTGTAGTTGGGTAAGAACAATATTAGAGAATCATGGTGAAATAATCTAGGTTTGAGATGAGGTGTGAGAAGTGATATGATGCATATAGTCTAAGAAAGGATATTAATCAAGGATGATCATCTCAAGAGAGTTTATTTTTATGATTTGTGGTGTTCTAAAGATTGGGGTACCTTAGGAGTGAGGATACCCTTTGAGAGGTTAGAAAAGTCTTGTGAGTACCTCATTAATTGTAATTTAGAACTATTATAATGGTAGATCTTGTTGTGAATAGGATAAATGTGAGGTATGGATTAGTGACAATCATGGCCATGTGGTTTCTCATTTCTTGATTATGTATGGAAATAAGGTATTTAAGCTCCCAAGTAAGAGGTGGAGACCAGTTAATGGTTTATCATGAGGTATTCATGGAGGTAGACTTGATTAATTAGTAATATCAATCTTCTTGGATAGTAGTGTTGGGGATTCCTTGATCCTAACCAGACTAACAGGCTAAGGGCATGATCTTATTATTAAGTGTTCTGTCATTATGAATTTTTGGTTAATTGGTTAATTAACTGTAACTTTTTATCATAATTAGTTGTAGTGGTGACTCACCTTGAGTTATGTGCCTGATTGATGACATGTGCTGAAAATAAATTGGAAAAGTTGTCAAACATTGGATCTAATATAAAAAACGTCAATGAAGGTAGGTGGTATAAATGCTTTCACTTAAATTATATCCCTAGTATTGCATCTTTTGAATGTGTGGTAACATTGACTCTTCAACTCCAGACCTGGATAATTTAAATTGAATGGTTTTTCTACCATAGTGGTGACATGAAACCTCTTTAACTTAGGAAAGTGGGTTGGTAGGGGTAGACCTAGATGAACTATTTAAAAGGTAAGTTTACAGAGTTAATTTCTTTTGGTAAAGCTAATGGGGTAGTGTGGGATTTCCTATTGATATTATGGTTTAACAGGGAATTTGGGATTCCTAGGATGTCTTTTAGGACCCTAGTAATGATTGGGGACACTAAATACTTTGATGGAAGTCTAATATAAACCTACATGGTGGTACTGGCATAAGATTCATTTTTTTTATAATTTTTAATTATTTGAATTGTGGAATAATGACATGGTTGATATATTTGGTTATGGTTATGATCAAATAATTCCTTAAAGGAAATCATTAGATTTTAATGATTTACATGGTTGTATAATTCCATGGATGAGGTTAAGATTTTATTATGGGGAACATGTTAATATTTGGGTGTAAAGAAACATTTGGATTTAATGGATTCTAATTCTTTGGAATTCATTGAGAAATCCCATGGATTCTACATAGATTCAATACTATGAATTTTATAGGGTGGCTCTCCCTTAGGTTTGGTTAATGTCTATAATTGTCGAATACCATTGATCGATGTCATGGATTATTAAGGGAATCTCTTATTGATTGTCATGGGATGAGCTCCTCAAATTCAGCTTCATTAGTATTGGTATAGAAGGCCTTGGGAGTAAGCTAGTATTCCAATTGATTTGTGTTTCTGAATGTCAAGTATATTCCCTTGAGTTCTGACCAACCATATGATTATCCATAAGAACAATTGGGATGGAATATATGTGTAATCCTCATGGATTCCTCTCGGGCCACTTGATCATGGATTCCTTGGTTGTGTGACTTGGATCCAGATTTGGACATGATGTTTCCACTAGGATCATAGTTACCAGAAATGGATGAAGTTGGTATCATAGGTTTGGGTTGTCGTCCTAAGACCCAAGGCTCGACTTAGTCCCTTTTAGCCTCTATGGTTTATTTTCATTCTTACTGCATTATTTATCGATATTTTAAAAAACTATTATTAACATGCACATACTGAATTTTCATTATACGTTATTAGCCATGACCAACTAGGTTTTACTCACACCCTTCCTAGGCTTCTATGGCACTTGTCTACCTAAGAAAATGATCCTTTGGTAGTAGTTTACATGTCTATTTGGGAGACATACTAGAGCTCGGGACATCTAGGGGTTATACAATCATTGATTTTTTACAATTATATATTTTTAGTCTATTGTAATTTTTTTATTATGTATAACACTCCCATTGTATATAGCATCATTATGTTATCATATGGGTTGGGACTAGGTATATTTAGTTCCTGGTTATTTATTATAGATGTGTAGTGTATGCTGCTTTATTTCTATTGTTTTAATCTCTGAAAAGAGGGTATTGTCTCCTCAATATACCACCAATAGACTCTTGTAGCTTGTTGGAAGACTCTGACATGTGGTGAGGTAATATTTAGTCCATGTAGCACACTAGAATGGGGCACTAGTTCAGGGGATTTTAGGTCAGGGTGTGACACCGACATAAAGAATCTTGTCCCGATTGTGATGGGAATTCCTAAAATCTTATGGAAACATATAAAACATACCAAACATTATTTTTGATATTAGTGTTCCTAATAAAATCAAATAAACCTAATTCTCTATCATTCCCTACTAGGCCAAAATGAGGGGAAACCTTCCAATGTAAGGAAATGTATGTACTAAGGGCCATTAGCTAGAGCGTAATCTTATGGAAGTGGAATAAGTGTTCTCAAATGTTTCACTAGATACTGCAGGTTCTCATGGTAAAGGTGAAATGGCATTGATCCAATAAATAGTATCTAATAACAATATAAAAGTAAATATAATCAGTCACATGAACATAAGCCACATGCAACAGCCTCACTCTCGATAAACCCTCCTAAGAATGGACACTTACTATCACAACTATCCATAAACAATGGAATTCATATACCAAGTGCATTCATATTCCTTTTACAATAACAAAGAAATTGTCTCATTTTAATGAGTTCTTTTCAACATAGAACACCTTTAAAAAGTCCCAACTAAGCCTTAAAACATTTTTTAAAAACAAATCATTCCTTACAAGAAACACACCCACCTCTATGAAATATAAATAAACTTTATAAATCCATTATAATGATGTAATGATAATTGAAATCCAATAATTAATTTATAATATACATTTAATAATTTAATAAAACATTTGGTTTTTATGGTTAAATAGAAAAAGTTTATACAATGAAATTTTAAACAGGGAAGAACCATCTAAATTTGAATGAAAATCATTCACATACTAATTTTCATTTCAACTATACATTAAATCACTCAATAATATTTATATATGTAAAAAATCATAAAAAAATAAGAAATCATTAGTTTTTAAATGTAAAAGTTATTATATACGTAAGCTTTCCTTAAACCATTGGAAACAATTTGCCTTAGACAAAAACACAAGAATGATCCTTAAGAAACCAAACCCAACCCTAAACCATAAGAAACAAAGAAGATTTTTTGACAACCGCCCTTAAATTTCATTTATAGACCCTGACATCAGTAGCCTAGATCTAGTGTCATATTACCATTATATTGGAAAATCATCCATGGAAATCATGTCCAAAAGGACCAAATAGTTAATTAGTATTGTTAAGATAGATACATACATGAGACTTATATTACATTTTAATACACATATTACACCATATTTTTTTGAGAAGGGATTAATTTCATCTACCATTCCCTATATATTAGTCAATGTAAACTTTATGGAATCCTGGGGAGAGGAAACAAAATAAGGTTGATCTCAAATGATCAATAAGGGTTATGGGTAATGCCCTAACCCTAGTTACCCAGAGGCGGTGCATTATTACATAACATTGGCATGATCACAAAAGATCAAGTCTCTAAAGACCGATTAATTTAGTAGCCTTGGAATAACTAGATACATTCATAAAGTTTACATTACATAATAAAGTGAAAAACTACAATAACATAGTATCCATAGTCCACACTCATATCCCCTTCAGACTATCTCTATAGGTCATTCATAAAATTTATCTTCACATCCTGGGAAAAATAAAACATAGAAAGGGGTGAGCTCTGATGCTCAGTAAGGATAAAAATATAGCGTAAACTTTCATAAATAAGCATAAACATTTAAGGAAATGTATAACTAAAACAATAGCCTTTTAAACATGAACTCTAGCATAATATGGAAGAATTAAAATGAAATAATTTCATTTACTTATTTACATGGATAATTCTACTAGTAGAATAATCACATGAAATATCAATAACCAATTTCATAATGATGGAATGCATAATGCCAGACTATCATAACCACGTATCCAAGTACTCATGCCAAGAATACATATAATATTTTGTCAAGTAATTGTTCCAAGACACTTGTTTTTCTAATGAGACCTACTGTTGAATCGAGGAGCTATAGCGGGCTACACCCGTCACTTACAAAGTCCAATGCATTCCTCATATGAACATGTTTAAACATAACATAAACATTCGTATTAAAACTATCATACGAAATGTAAATAATTTCTTCATAAACCATTAATGGTATAAAAATAACACATCCACATTCAAACATATCACAAAACCTTCAATACAATATAAAATTTTTTCATCATAATAAATCAACTTCAAATAAGCTTAAAATCCATCAAAGGATGTTGACATAGATAAAATCAAAACTATTTAAGAGAAAAATCTATTTTTTTGAAATCATTTAAAAGTCACATAATTATAAAAGAAAACATTTACTTTGAAAATATTCTTATAATGTTGTAAGGTAAGCTTCAATGATTTTATAATTGTGGAAAATAACTGCACCCGCCGTATAAGTTAAAAAAGACATTCTAACCTTAATTTTGTCGAAAAGCTTAAAAAGGACCTTGTTTGGAAAACGACTGAAATATTCCTTTATAAAAATATTATAAAAAGCCAAAAAAGGGTATAAATGACTTTAACCCATAGTCTATAAAATTTTATGAATGTTTAGAAATAAATTTTTAAGAACAATGGATGTGGATGATAAAGAGGTCCCAGTAGATAATTACGTATAAACAACCTCATATAATGAAGAGAATGTGAAATAAACTCTTACCATGTACTTTTCCTTGGTCGAGGGTAGGATAACTTCCAGTATAATATTTAAATCATTGTTATTAAATTATACAAGAATAATATACATAAATATTATATCATATATGATCTTTTAATTTTTCCTTGAAAATAATATTTTAGTATTATCGTTGTTTTGGGTGTTAACTTACTCGTTTTCTTTAATATGTTTTGTTACATAAGATGTGTTTATTGTGGGTAGGTTCTATATTATTCATATACATAATTATATCAAGTCCTTAAATATTATTTTTAGTCATCAAATGAGAAATATACTTTAATGGATACGATGGGGAATGAATCTCATCGCGTTTGTAGAGATTGTAGTCCATACGTATGCACAAACGCTACTTCCATTTCATTTTTCATTTTAAAAGGAAGAAAACCCAAATTATACATAGGTATATTATTATTAAATTATAATATAATGTCGTATATGTGATACATAAGTTCATTAAAATCATCCTTTATACGTTCCATGTATGTTATGAACGAGTCATATAACTTTGAGGAGTGGTAGTCCGTACTTCCTCAAATGAAATTATCATATATATATACAACATGAAATGAATAATGGTATGCTATAAAATTGAATTAAAAAAGCTTCTATATAAAATAAATAACATAAATATCATATTTAATTATTGTTCCATCATAATGGCCACCATGAGAGGTGGTAGGAGATAATTGAACAATCATCTTTTCGAGAGGCATTTGGTTTTCATCCACAGAAACATTATGTTATTTACCCATTAGATGGAGGTGTGTGTAAGTTTAGTTCAAATACATCTCATAAAAATTTCCTATAATATTTATTATACTGGTTTTTCTACAAAATAAAACAATAAGAAGAGTTTATGGGTTGGATAAGTAAAATAAATGATAAGAAACTAAGAGAAATTGTTACCTTTAATTTGGGTAACTCCCTTTGGTTTGAACCAAAAAGGACTCTTGAAGTGCCTTATGCCTAAAATAAGGCTTCTAGTAAGGGGATAGGGATTTAGGGAGATTAATTGGGCAGAGGTTGGAAGATCCAAAATGCTTGAGAGGTGTGAGGAATTGGTTAGAAGTGGTGTCCTTTTATTAGGGGGAGGAGGGGCTCTTTAGGAAAAACATGAAGTATTATTTTATAATAAAATCATATTCAGTTTATAATTGATCTAAAGTGAATTATTTCTAGTATAAGGTGGGAATGGGTCGAAATCCACTCAACCAAGAGGTTTTAGACATGTTAGGGTCACTATTTTACCCTTATCTTTTAGATTTAACTCTTAGTTAAATAGTTTGACATTAACCATGTCTCTTTGTATTTTTATATTATATAGTTAATAAAAATTATATATACTTCCAAGATACCTCAAGTGGTCCATTAATTATACACATATCATTATATAAGTAATTTGGCCGAAACTTAGATTTTTTGGAACATAATATCAATTAATAATATAATATTTGTTTTAAAAACTCTTTTTTGTCACTTCTGACAATATTAGGTATTTTGTTTTTGATAAATTCATAACATCATTATTACTTAGAATAAAATTTATATAACCAATAATAATATGTCATATTAACCTATAAAATTATTTTAATTCATAAAAAGTCTCAAATTAAATTTATTTGGATATTTATAATATCAATTATTTCATTATTTCATTATTTAGGTAATTACTCAATCACCATTGTGTCATAAATAAATTAAATCATTTAATGTTTACAAATTATAAATAAAATACCATTATGTAGGAAATCGTTTTATCTTTCTAATTAATATTTATAATCGAATTTATCTTATGTATAACCCTATATTAAAAAAATTAGTTATTAAACGTTGATTTTAACTCTTTTAACTCTTCATTGAATTAAACAATAATAAATGTCCTAACCTATTCCAAGTGAACCAAATAGGTTCATATTTTATTTCTAAAGTGTTTTTTGGTCGAATAATACATAGACAATAGAATTAGGACATGTGTTAGGGTAATAATAATATCATTTTTACCCTTAATTACCCTATTTACTTTTTACCATGGTAAATAAAAGTAAAAAGTTACTATTCAAAAAAAATTATTTCTACCTTATTTGACCACATTTTACTCTTTTATGTTAACCGTGTCTCTCAGATTTTTGAAATTCTACTCACAGAAGCAGTAAAATTACGTTTTATGTGAATTTCCAAATTCTCCTAGGAGATGGGTAAAAGACGGTGAAAATATCAATAAAATTTTTATATGTTTAAAAATATTATAAACTGAATCCAATGAATTACATTGAACATATATATATATATATTAAGTATCTATTATTACCTAAAATAATTTTAAATAAAATAAATAATTATTTAAATAAAAAGTCGGTTTTAACCAATAACTAAGTGTTTTTCACTATTATTAAAAATTAATTATTTTCAGAAAAATATACCAAAAATTCACCCTAAGATTATTTGGATATTCCGAATTCAATAATGAAGTCTATCGTACCAAATTAAAAACATATAAGTTGAATTTATTAATTTAAAATTAATTCTCATTATCAAAACCAAAAGGCGAATTTTTAAGAAATAATTACTATCAAAAGTTTGACACTTGTTTATGTCCAATTTCAAAGTGAAATTACTTACAATGACCATCATTTCATTAAATGGTAAAAATATAATCTATTTATACATCCAAACCACTAAAATTTATAATTTAACAATATAAATTCTTTTGATTTAAAAAGTTTTTTTCAGTTAAAATATAGTATTTTTCAATATTAACCCAAAAATGAAAGTTATCTGAAAAACACCAAAACATTATTGAAACAAAATTCTTATGTCCCGATTCTAAATAAGAAGGTTACTTTGTCAAATTTAATATTTAAAGGTTTCAAATATTGGATTTAAAAAGGGTTCTCCATTAAAATGCGGTAATACTTCTTTTATCTGAAAACATGTATTTATTCATACATTGTGTCTAAGAAACTCATAATATGGATTGTAAAATTATAAGGATTATATAAAGATAAAAAATTCAGTTAATACTATTCAAAACTGCTTTTGAACGGCTTGTTTCGTAAGTCATGGTGCACTAGAACTCGGTGTTGCATATAGTGAATATTATTGAAATACTTTGAATAAAGATCGTACTATGAAATATTGGGGTGTTAGATTCTTCCCTCCTTCAATAAATTTAATCCTCACAATTTGAAATTATTTTTTGAAAATAAAAGGTTGAAAATAGAAAACACCTTTGGGAAAACCCACATCGGAAATTAGGTTAATAAAATTTAGTCTTAAGAAGAGGAAAATGGAAATGAAAGGGTCACCACCAAATTATGATCTCTATTTGGAGAACATTGGTGGAAATTAGAAATATATAATTGGTGGAAAAATGTAAATATTTATAGGTAGTGATTGAGGTCATCAATCACAAACAAATTTAAAATTGAGGGCCCTAAATTCATCAATCTATGATGATTTAAAATACCACCAGTTCAACCAAACATATGGTATTTGGATAACACATTTTTAGTTTTAAGATCTCTTACCTAATTTTTAAGAATTAGTTTCTTCATAGAATAAGAGAAGAAAAAAAATATACTTCACAACTAGAGTACCATCCATTAACTAATTTCTACCACAAAATCATCTTTCACTCTAAAAGATAGCAAAAAAATTTAATTTATCTGATTCGTATAATGTTCCAAAAAAATTAATTTATAATTCACCTATCATACCCTTACAAAAATAAACTACATTATACAATCTAGGGACATCACATAGTCCAGTGGTAGGAGATAAATCCAAATCGCACTATGGTTGTGGGTTGGATTTCCACAGCTTTGTCTGACGCGACGGGTTGTCACACTGTCTGTGTGTTTTCCTTTTTATAAAAATCCAAAATTAACCTTAAAAATAGTATCCAATTTCAAACATAATCCATACCAAACTTTAGAGTTATCCAAAATACTTCTGTCCAAACTCATAGTTCAAAATTTATAAGGAATATAAACACAATGAAGATCCTTTTTTCCATGTAATAACATGTGAACACCTTCATCTTGTATTCTTTTAAAACAGTACAACATCCTGAATTACCATAAAACCATATCAATTACATTCATGATGTCTCATTCCTTATAGAATACTAGATATTATCTTTCTATCCAAAAATTTTTTTAAACTCCATCAATGATAGAATATACAAATCCTTAATTAGTTTCAAGGTATTCAAGAATATCCAATATAATTTATCCAAATAAACCATCTCTTTTTACAAAATCACTACCTCATTATCAAGACCATATTAAGGATTACATTTCCTTCAACCATGTATTTTTTTTTCAAAAGGTGTAGCTAACTATTAAGTTACTTTTATTAGAACCATATAATCTCAAATCCTCAATAAAATTGTACTTCAGTATAATCCTTATTTATTTCCAGTACATCATTGATACAACACATAAATGAAATAATTCCAAAATAATAACATAAGAACACTAGTCATTCCACTTCATTTGTGGTAGTATCATAACTTGATTATTATCCAATAGCATCATTTGCGGCATAGTCTGATGACTGGGACATTGGTTCACGTAGTGTCCAAATTTCTTGCAGATGAAGCATTGTACATTTGAAACATTTTTCATACTCTTTCAGTCACATAATTGGGGTCCTTTTTCTCCACACTTATAATATACTCACATTCCCTTCAAGCATTTTACAAGGTGATTCTTCCCATAGTTATCACATATGGTAAAATCCTTCTATACCTTCTTCTCTTTATCTTTCCTTCTCTCTACCATCCTGTCCTTCTCTTGTTTCCCTTCAATCCATAGGACTCTGGGAATTCTTTACTTATCTTATGAATACATGAGACTATTTCTTAATATGATGATAATACGTGGGAGACTATTTCCTTTATAAATTCTGGCTTAATACCATGAAAGATATGATCCTTCTTACTCTTTGGATCATGCGTATTGTTGGAGTTCTCATTCCTTTTACTAGGCGCCATTTCTAAACAATGGCATACACTAGATTAGTTTATGAATTGTAATGAATAATTCCAATATTGTAAAATACCTAATGTAGACTGAATAAATTATGGATATAATCCATAATAAATTTTTTTTTCGAGGAATCATAAACCCTTCATAATGGTTTGTAATGAAAATGAAGATTATCCTAAACATATCCCACAAGAGTGTCGTAACCAAGAGTGCAGCAAGGCCCGTTGTCGTGCACCAGTTCCCGTTCGAGTCTAGCTCAAAGCGGTGTTTTCGGGTTTTACCCCTAGGTACATCTGTGCCAGAGCCGCCTCTACCTGCTCGTATCCAGATAAGGATTTATTTCTCGGAAAACTCACAAAATCTCTACAATACCAAAATTCTAGGAAGTTCTTCTATACTAATCCTCAAAGTCCATCTTAGGTCTATGTGCTCTAATCTGAGTTTATCTAAATCTAGCTTCAATGGTTTGTACTAATCTTCCTCTGATACCAACTGTAACGCCCCGACCCCGATTACCCAGAGTCGGTGAATTATTACATAACATTTTCATGATCACAAAAGATCACGTCTTGAAAGACCGATTAATTTACTAGCCTTGGAATAACTAGATACATTCATAGAGTTTACATTGAATCATAATATTAAAAAACTACCATAACATAGTCTCCATAGTCCACACTCATATCCCCTTCAAACTATCCCTGCAGGTCAGTCAGAAAATATCTCTTCACATCCTGGGAAAAATAAAACATAGAAAGGGGTGAGCTCAGATGCTCAGTAAGGAAAACAATATAGCAGAAACTTTCATAAATACGCATAAAAATTTAAGGAAATGTATAACTAAAATAGAAGCCTTTTAAACGTGAACTCTAGCATAATATGGCAGAAGTAAAATGAAATAATTCCATTTAATTATTCACATGGATAATTCTACTAGTCGAATAATCGCATGCAATATCAATAACCAATTTCAAAATGATAGAATACATAATGCAAGACTATCATAACCACGTATCCAAGGCCTCATGCCAAGACTACAAATAAGATTTTATCAAGGCCTCCTGCCAAGACACTATTTTGACTCTTGAGACCTACTAATGCATCGAGGAGCTATAGAGGGCTCCACCCGTCACTTACTAAGTCCAATGCATTCCTCATATGAATAGGTTTAAACATAACATAAACATTCGTATTAAAACTTTCATACAAAATGTAAATACTTTCTCTATAAACCATGAATGTTATAAAAATAACACATCCATAGTCAAACATATCACAAAAACTTCAATACAATATGGAAGTTTTTCATCATAATAAATCAACTTCAAATAAGCTTAAAATCCATCAAAGGATGTTGACATAGATGAAATCAAAACTATTTGAGAAAAATATCACTTTTTTTTAAATCATTTAAAAGTAAAATAATTATAAAAGATAACATTTACATTGAAAATATTCTTATAATTATGTAAGGAAAACTTTGATGATTTTATAACAGAAGAAAATAACTGCACCCACCGTATAAGTTAAAAAAAGACATTCTTACCTTAATTTTGTCGAAAAGGTTAAAAAGGACCTTGTTTGGAAAACGACGGAAAGATTTATTTATAAACATCTTATAAAAATTCAAAAAAGGTTATAAATGAATTTAACCCATAGTCTATAAAATATTAAGAATGTTTTGAAATAAATTTTTAAGAAACATGGATGTGGATGATAAAGAGGTCCCAGTATATAATTACGTATAAACAACCTAGGATAATGAAGAGATTGTGAAATAAACTCTTACCTTGTAATTTTACTTGGTCGAGGGTAGGTTAACATCATGTATAATATTTAAATCATTGTTATTAATTTATACAATAATCCCATACATAAATATGATATCATATATGATCTTTTAATTTTTCCATGATAATAATATTTAAGTATTATCGTCGTTTTGGGTGTTAACTTACTCGTTTTCTTTAATATGTTTTCTTATATAAGCCCTGATTGTTGTGGATAGGTTGTATATTATTCATATCCAAAATTATACCAAGTACTTAAAAAATATTTGTAGTCATCAAAGAGGAATTATACGTGAATGGATACGATGGGGAATGAATCTCATCGCGTTCATGGAGACGGTAGTTCGTACGTACGCACTAGCGCTACTTCCATTTCATTTTTCATTTTAAAAGGAATAAAAAATAAATGATACATAGGTATATTATTATTCCAGTATAATATAATGTATTATATGTGTTGCATAAGTTCATTAACAACATCCTTTATACATTCCATGTATGGTATGAATGAGTCATATCACTTTGAGGGGGCGGTAGTCCGCACTTCCTCAAATTAAATTATAGTATATATATACAACATGAAATGAATAATTTTATTCAATAAAATAGAATTAAAAAATTTTATATATAAAATAAATATCATTAATATCATATTTAATTATAGTTTCATCATAATGGCCACCATGAGAGGTGGTAAGAGATAATCGAACAATTGTTTCGTGAGGCGTTTTGTTTCCATTCACAGAACCATTATGTTCTTCAACAATTAGACAGAGGTGTGTGTAAGTGTAGTTCGAATAATTCTCATAAAAATATCATATTATATGTATTATACTGTTTTTGTTACAAAATAATAGAATAAGAAGAGATTTGGGTTTGGATAAGTAAAATAAATGAAAAGAAGCTAAGAGAAATCATTACCTTTAATTTGGATAACTCCCTTTGGTTTGAACCAAAAAGGACTCTTGAAGTGACTTCTGCATAAGGTAAGGATTTTATGAGGGGGATAGGGATGTAGGGAGCTTAATTGTGTGGAGGTTTCATGAGAAAAGTGGAATGAAAGGTGTGAGGAATTTGGTAGAAGTGGTGTCCTTTTATAAGGGGGAGGAGGGGTTCTTTAGGAAAAACTTAAAGTATTATTTTATAATAAAATAATATTCGGTTTCTAATGGCTCGAATGTGAATTATTTATAGGATAAAGTGGGGATGGGTCGAAATCCACTAAACCAATAGGGTTTAGACAAGTTTGGGTCACTATTTTACCCTTATAGTTTATATTTAACTCTTAGTTAAATAGTTTGACATTTTCAATGTCTCTTTGTATTTTTATATTATATAGTTACTAAACTTACTATATACTTCCAAGAGACACCCAAGTGGTCCATTTATGATACACATATCATTATATAAGTCTTTTTGCTGAACCTTAGATTTTTATGAATATAATATTTGTTTTAAAAACTCTTTTATGTCAATTTTGACACTATTGGGTATTTTGTTTTTGATAAATTCATAACAGATTTATTACTCCGAATAAAATTCATATAAACAATAATAATATATCATATTAACGTAGAAAATTATCGTATTTCATAAAAAGTCTCAAATTACATTTATTTGGATATTTATAATAACAATTATTTTAATATTTCTTCAATTAGGTAATTACTGCATAACCATTGTGTCATGAATAAATTAAATTATTTAATCTCTAAAAATTATAAATAAAATACCATTATGTAGGAAATTGTTTTATATTTCCAATGAATATTTATAAGTTATTTTATCTTATTTATAACCCTATATTAAAAAAATTTTAGTCAATAAACATTTATTTTAACTCTTTTAACTCTTCTTTAAATTAAATAATAATAAATGTCCTAATCTAATCCATGTGGACGAAAGAGGTTCATATTTTATTCCTAAGATTTCTTTTGGTCTAATTATACTTATTCAATAGAATTAGGACTTGTGTTAGGGTAATAACAATATCATTTTAAACCTTAATTACCCTATTTACAATTTACCGTGGTAAATAAAAGTAAAAAGTTACTATTCACCAAAAATTATTTTTATCTTATTGAACCACATTTTACTCCTTGATATTAACCATGTCTCTCGTATTTTCTAAATTCTACTCACAGAAGCGGTAAAATTATGTTTTATGTGAATTTGCAGATTCTCCTAGGAGATGGGTAAAAGACGTTGAAAAGTTCAATACAATTTTTATATGTCTAAAATTATTATAAACTAACTCCAATGAATTACATTGAAATTATATAGTTATTCCGTATCTATTTTGACCTAAAATAATTTTAAATAAAATAAATAATTATTTAAATAAAAATTCGGTTTTAACCAATAACTCAGTGTTTTCACTATTCATCAAAAATTAATTGTTTTCAGAAAAATACCAAAAATTCACCCTATGCTAATTCTGATATTCTGAATTCAATAATAAAGTCTATTTTACCAAATTCAAAACATATAAGTTTCATTTATTAATTTAAAAGTAATTCCCTCTGTTAAAACCAAAAGTTGTATTTTTTAGAAATAATTACTATCAATAGTTTGACACTTGTTTATGTCCAATTTAAAAGTGAAATTACTTACAATGACCATATTTGTATTAAATGGTAAAAATATAATCTATTTATACTTCCAAACCGTTAAATTTTTTAATTTAACGATATAAATTCTTTTGATTTAAAAATTTGTTTTCAGTTAAAATATAGTATTTTCACTATTCACCCAAATATGAAAGTTATCAGAAAAACACCAAAACATTATTGAAACTAAATTCTATGTCCTGATTCAAAAGAAGAAGTTTTTTTGTCAAATTGAATATTTAAAAGTTTCAAATATTTGATTTATAAAGGTTTCACCATTAAAAGGAGGTAATACTTATTTTATCTGAAAAAATGTATTTATTCTGACATTATGTCTAAGAAACTCATAATATGGATTCTAAAATTATAAGGATTATATAAAGATAAAAATTCAGTTAATACTATTCATAACTGCTTTTGGACAACTTTTTTGGTAAGTCATGGTGCGCTAGAACTCGGTGTTGCATGAGGTGAAAGTTATTGAATTACTTTGAAGAAATATTGTACTATGAAATCATGGGGTGTTACATTATGTATAGTAAGAAGTAATAATGAATCAATGAGAATAATAAAAATGGAAAGGTAAATAACTAAACATACATTCCATGTAATAAATAAAATGAGAAGGAAGTGCACAAATATTATGGTAATGTAAATAACTCAAAACACATTCCATATAAATAACTTGACTATCATAATAACATAAGTAAGATTCAATATGGAAATGTAAATAACTGAAAACCCATTCCATTTAATCAATAAAATGATAATTTAATTGATCTATATATTTTTTTCATAGTAAAAATATCATGGATAATAATAACTAAATTATGAATTTAGGAACTGCTTAAATATTGAATTCCTTGTTTCCCAGGTACATGGAACGTTTACCGTCAAGACCTTTCTTAAGAAGGTTTAAAACTGATGGGTAGAAACCCATTTATCTTAGGTTATCCAATTTATTTTTCCCATGATACTACCAAATCATTGAGGGGATATCATTAACCGATCACCACCCATGACTTTGGATCCAAATCATTCCTTATATATCGAATAATTGATTTAATTCAAACATAATGTTCCTTATCAATTATCTATATCGAGTAAAAAATAAATATATCAATATTTACCCAAATTATACAATATTTTTCAAAGCACCATATGTAAAAATTGTATATAGTATAAGAATTTATCATATTGATGATAAATAATGTGGGTATTTAGAGGAAATTTAATATTTAATTGTCATTGGAAAGTGACAACTCAAGGGTAGGTTAACGAATACAAAAATGATTCTAGGAAGTTAATATCGATACTATCTATTGTCAAAATAATAATAACTCATCTAGGTAAAGAATAAGGATGGTGTCAATAATATTTATACCCATTCGGTTATGAATAAGGTTTTTTTCTCATTGATGAATAGAAACACAATAAAAATATATTTAAAAACTTCTTAAAAAATATACTTTTCATTTAGAAAATAATTTTTGAAAAATTATTTTCTATGAAAATAAAATTTAAAAACATTTTCTTTTCAAATAAATTAATAAAATAAAAAATTAATCTTTAAATAAATTATTGTGGGAAATTATATATAAGGAAAAAATAACATTCATTTTTTGTTGTAACAAGGATAGAAATTTTCCTTGTTAGGAAAGAGATAAGAAGAGTCATTTTAAAATATTTTGTAAAAATAAAATATTTGCAAAACTTTTCATTTAGTAAATAATTTTTTAAAATTATGAATAAAATTTAAATAATTTTTTATAAAACATGGGTTTTTATATGAAAATAGACATCCGGATGAAGAGAAAAATGAAGTCGTATTTTATTAAAACATTTTCTCAATAATTTTAAGCACCAAATTGTGGAAAGGTTGTAATATCAGTTTAAAAGTATCATGAATAACTATATGAGGGGAAAATGGAAGGTTTTATCATACAATGATTATATAATTTATTTTAATGTAAAGTCAATAATAAATAATATCTATTAGAATGAGATTGTGAAATAAACCCTTAAAATGATCATAACATTGAAGTGAGAATTAATAAATGAATTGATTGTTTATATAAACTATAAATTGGCATAAAACAAGTGTAAATATAAAAATATATTTTAAAAATTCAGCATACACATAATCATAGAATATCATAATCAATGAAGTGTATGTTTATCCCAAAGAAATGAAATTAAGTTAAGAAACCACTTGGTAACATTAAATTCAAATGAACATAGATGAAATAATTAAAACTAAAAATCAAAATACAAATAATAATGAATTATTAAGGATATTACATGTTAAATGGGTAGTGTATACACCATATAAAATAAATTTTGTGCATAATAGTACAATAAGCCTTAATGAAATGAAATTGAGATGTAATCCCTTATCTCATGCTTTAATTTTGGTTGTACTTTGTTTAACCTCATGTATAGTGGTTTTAAAAATGTTATTAACTTATTAAAGAACCAAATTAATATTTATAATATCATATATTATCCTTTTATAACATATTATTAACTATCTTTTAATAATATTTCATTATTTTCATCATTTTGAGAAATAACTGGCTTTTATTTTTTGTTAGTATGTTTTCACTTGATATTTTTATTCATTTTACTTATATAATAATTTAAAAATATCCATAACTAAAAACAATATTTAAATATCATTTATATTCAGTATATATTTATTTATACTAATCCCTAAAATTTGGTGATAAGGAATGAAATACACCATTTGTGGATATTATAGATCGTATGAACGCATGGAAGTTGTTTCCATTTTCATGTCATATTGTAAGAAATAAACATTAATGATATATATATACATATATATTTATATATTATCTTTACATTGCCATATTTATTTCATATATATCACATATTTTTATTAAACACATCCTTAATGTATTCCATGTAAAGAATGAGTGAATCACATCGCTTCGCGAGATAGTAGTCTGTCGTACAGATGAGTAATGTTTTGATATTCCCATGAAATGTAAATAATGAAGTTGTGTGTAATATAATAATTCATTAAGAACAAATAAATCATAAATATCATATAAAAATAGTATTTCCATCATTATAACCATCTTTTATTAGTGTTACTAGAAAAAAAATGATATCAGTTCATAAAGTTAAAGTCCTCAATACACATGAATGATGATTTCGTAACCCATTTGATGGAAGTGTGTAATGTTTTAGGTCATAACCTTTTCATAAAAACGTATCAGTATATTTAATATACTGAGTTTATTATACAATCATGGTAAAATAGTTATTTAATTATTTGTAGAAGGAAATAAAATAAAAATGGTTTTAGAAAAATGTTACCCCTTTTCCTAGAATCCGCTTTAGGTTTGCACTAATAAATTCATAATTGGGGTTTTTTCCCAAGAAAAGTCTTCTAGGATGAGGGTGTATAATTTTATAAGTGATTTATTTGGGGATATTTAAATCCAATTGGTTTTGAAAGTGTAAAGAGGGGTGGGGGTAGTGGTTTCCATTTTTTATGTGGGGTGAGTGGAAAACATATAAATATTTGAAAGAGTGAATTCCACCAATGTTTTTTTCTTGTAAAGTGGAAATAATAATGCACTAAATGGGATAATAGAAATTATAAGGAATAAATATAGTCATAAAATGGGGTTTGTACAATTTTTTAGGTCATTTTTTCCTTGAGTTTAATGTTTAGTCCCTTGGTAAACTCGTTTTTATCTTAACCCCTATAATTAATTTTAACTTAATTCACTAATAAATTTGGTAGAAATTAATTTGGGCATATTATAAATTATAAATTATTATTATAACAAATATTTAATCCTTTTTTTAAATGAACCCATATAAGTATCAAAAAATAATTTAAAATTAATCTCAAAGACGGGATGAGAAATCCAGTTTTTGAAGTGAAAATGTTCAGAAGTTTACTATGTTTTTATATGTACATTCCATATTAAAATGATTCCAATGACCAAAATTGGATTAATATATGTATAATTTATCTATTTTTACGTTAAAAGTAGTTAAATTATACATTAACATTATAAATTATTTAGATGAAAAGTCATCTTTCAATTTAAAATCAGTATTTTCACTATTCATTAATAAATAAAACTTCTTAGACAAATATCAAAAAATCACCCTAAGATTTTTTTAAATTGATATTTCAAAAATAAAGTTTATTTTTATAAATTAAATTTAAAAAATTTCAAAAATTTAGTTTTAAAACAAGTGAACCATTAAAATACAGAAAAATTGCCTTTTGAAAAGTATAGTTTTTATGCATAAAATTGGATTTGTACTTATATTATGCTTATAAAATATATAACATGAATGTAAAAAAATTTATTGAATAAATAATATATAAATTTAATTATTTTCATGCACTAATGGTAATTAATTTAATTTATTAGAATAAATGCCTTTGGTGTATTATAATATTTTTTATAAAAACATTTCATTCATATTCAATTATTTATGTATTCATTTCTAATTAATTGGTAACCAATGAAATAACCCATATATTTCCATAATTTTTTAATTTTATTTTTTACCACCAATTTAATATATTGGAGATAATTTTCATTTTTATAACAATATAAAAAGTCTTTAGTAAAACTCGACTTTATATGTAATGTAAGCTTTCAATGAAAATTGTTGTTTTGTATAGTGAAATATAACTCAATATTGCATGAATTTTAATATATAGAATGTATTGGATTTATTTAAAATAATAAATTTATCATAAATTATAATGATTTTATATTCCGTTAGACACTTGGTGTTATGTGTCACACGTGCTATTTAATAAAATGTTATTCTTCTAGAATTTTGGGGTGTTACATTCTCTCTACCTTGAATAAATTGCATCCTCACAATTTAAATATGATCTTAGAATCCAAGGGTTGACATTTGTAAATTATTTTGTTGAAAAACCAACATCATAAAATATTTAATAATATATCTTCTTAATAAGAGAGAATTCTATGTATATATCTTACATGAAATAAAATATATCTAGGTTTTTAAGTAGAAGAACATGGGAGGAAAGTGAAGATATGGAAATAGAGGAAAACTATAAATAATTGTAGAGAGTGATTGAGTTCATATGTCACGAAAAATTAAATGATCATTGTAAAGTTGAGGGTCTCAAAACATTAAATATAATGTGTGTAAAAAGGTTATTGATATCATAAAAAATGTTGATAATATGATAGAATTTTATATCAAGATCCTTTTTATAATGTTGAAAAATTCTTTTAATATCTAAGATTATATGGTGAAACATGTAATTGATATGTTCTATTTTATAAGAACAATTTAATCCATTGGTTGTTCTTTGGTCAACTTCAAATTTATCACTTACTATAAGAAATTAATACCTTAAAATGAAATTTTTTATGCCTAAAGAACTAAAATTAACTTTTAAGGAATTTTATTATCCATAAAGTGTGACAAGTCAATCTGTGTGTCTATAATTATTTTCTTAATCTAATATGGTTATAATAATTTTTTTAATAAATGAATCTCTAAAACTAAAAATTAATACCACTGGTTCATCATTAATATTTATTAATCAAATTTCTTAACATAATATAATGACATATTAACTTGGACATTATATAGTTTATTTGTTGGTGTTAAACCCTTATCATTCATAGATTATGGGTTCAAGCCCCACTACCTTGCTATATGTGATGATTTTTCCCCAACCATATGGTTTTTCATTTTTTAAACTATATTAATATAATTTCAGAAATAAATATTATTGAAATACATGAAATTTAATAATTAAATAACCTTTTCCTATGTTTTTCGATATAACCCCAATACATTAGTACTTCATACATTTTATTTTTACATAATTCATTTATTGTTCTATAGTTTATCCTTTAGAAGAGAGTGTTGACTTGAGAAATTCCCAAGTTCATCACATTTAAGACAACAAACTATAAATGGATCATTATGGTGTGATTTATTTCCATCCATCACACACTTCATTTTTCCTCAACAATTATTTTATTTATTCCATTATTTTCCACTAATAATTTTTTTGTATGATCCTTTGAGACACTTTCCTAGGATTCTATTTCTATAATTCTAACATGGTGGAAATCGATCTGTATTTCTTATATGGTCTCCATCACTCGAGTTCTTAGCAAACTCCCACATTATCTTCTTTTTTGAGTCTGGGAGATGGTTAATTTATATGTTTTTATTCATATTTTGGTAAAAATGATTAGTCATAATCACAATATATTTTTATATACACTTCAAATCATTTGGTTTCTTATATCCAGCGCCTTGTTCTTCATATTAAATTTTATCATAGTTTCTTCAGGTTCTAACCATTGAAAAAAACCAAAATCATAATGTGATTCATAATAATCATATTGGAAAAACCATTTAATCATTTATATCATTTTAAATTATGACACATTTTTTTAATCTAGGAAACCATAGTTTTAACTTAGGTCATTCATTTCTATCATCTATTAAAATCTTTCATAATGGTTTATAATGAATTTGTGAATTATTCTATGCATATCCCAAAAGAGTGTCAAACCACGTGCACAGTAAGGTATGTTGTTATGTACTAGGTTATTCTTGAGTCAATAATGGAATGCCCATTTTAGAGTTATTACCCCTAGATACATATATTCCATAACAATATCCACCGATAGTATCCAGAAAGAGATGTATTCTAGAAAGACCCACATAATCTATACCTTACCAAAACATTATAATATTCTTCTATACTTATCCCCAAATTCTACCATAGGGTTATGTTCTCTAATCTATGTTTTCCTAAACCTAGTTCCCAATGTTTCAACTAAACTTTCTATGATATCAACTATAGTGACCCCAACCCCAATATCCTAGAGCTAGTGTTTTTCTCCCATTACAATGGAAAAGGATACAAGGAAATCACATCCCAAAGGATTGAATAGTTTAGTTGTCTTGGTAAAAGAGATTCATACATGAGTATTAAATTCTATTTGGGTACAAAATTTATAAGTTATTTTTTTTAGAGTAACATTGTTTTATTTTGTGTATCTCTACATATCAATAATATTAAACTTCATGGAATATTGGGGAGAATAATCAAAATAACAGTGAGATCAAATTCTCAATAAGGGTTAAGTACAATGGAAGTAATAATGAATCAATGATCATAATCATCATGGTATGGTAAATAAATAAACACACATTTAATGTCATCAATAAACTAGTAATAATGTATATAAATAATATTGAAATACAAATACTTGAAATCACATTCTATTTAGATAACTTGAATATCATGAAAAGATAATAAAGATTCAATATTGAAAGGAAAATAACTAAAAAAATATTATTTTTAATCCATAATCATTTAATTAAATTTATCCATTTAGTTTTTCATAGTGAAAATCTCATAGGTAATAATAACTGAATTCTGAATGCAGAAAATACATAAATATTGGATGTCATGTTTCTTAGGTACATAGAATCTTTACCATAAATAACTCTTACAATATAGTTTAAAACATATGGGTATAATCCTATTTAGTTGAGAATATACAACTTATTTTTCCCATGATAAAGCTTATGCATTGATGGGATATAATTAATTGGCATGCACCCATGTCTTTAGGTCCAAAACACTCCTTATATATTGAATAATATATATAATTGATAAATAATGTTCCTTATCTAATATATGTATTGAGTAAATAATTTAGATTTATAAATATTTCCCCAGATAATAAAATAACTATCAAAGTAAATACCATATGTAAAAATAGTATATGGTTTAGGAAATAATCATTTCCATGATAAATAATGTGAATATTTAGGGTAAATTTAATGTTTCAATGGTCACATGAAAGTGAATAATCAAGGGGAAGTTATTGACTAAAACAATGATTCAAGGAAGTGAATTTCAATACTAACCTTGGCCAAAATAATCATAGTCCATCTAAAGAAAGAATTATGATGATATCAATATTATGTATACCAATTGAAGTAATAATAAGGGTCATTATTATTTATGAATAAAAATATAATAAAATGATCATTAAAAACATTCTCAATGAAAATATAATTTTTTTTGAAAAACATTTTTAGAAAAATAATTTCTTTTGAAAATGAAATTTAAAAATATTTTCATTAAAAATATTTTAATAAATTTTAAATTAATTTTAAAATAAATAATGGTGGGAAATTTTATACAAGGTAAAAAAGAATATTCATTTTTCATTGTAATAAGGTTAGAAAGGTGCCTTGTTCGAAAATAGATTAGAATATTCCATTGAAAACATTTTTTAAAAAGACAACATGGGTAAAAAATTTCTATTAGTAAGTAATTTTGAAATTGTTAAAGTATTTTTTAAATTTTTTATAAAACATGGTTTTGTAAGAAAATAGATTTCTAACCGAAGAGAATAATGAATTCAGCTTTTATTAAATAATTTTATAAATAATTTTTATAACCAAAAGTGTAAAAATGGTAATAAAACTATAAAAGGATAATAAATAACCACGAGAGAAGAAATTTTAAGGGTTTATTAAAAAATTATTATATAATTACCTTTAATAAAAATTCAAGAATAAACAATTTCAATTAGAATGAGATTATTAAATAAACCTTTAAAATGGTCATAGCGTTGAATTAAGAATTAATTAATGAATCAATTATGTGTATCAACTATAATTCCATATAAAAAGTATAAAAATATATATAGTCAAAATTCATCATACACATAATCATAGAATATCATAATCAATGAAGTCGATTTGTAACAAGATAAAAAAATTAAGTTAAGAAATTTTATACCACTAGGTAACTGGTAATTTAAAAAACTTAAATGAAATAATTAAAATTGATACTTAAAATACCATGAATAATTAATTATTCAAGATATTTAATTTCAAAGGAAAAATATATATTCCATGCAAAATAAATTATGTGTATAATTATATAATATTCCTCAATGAAATGAAATTCATACGTAATTTATTACCTCCAAATTTCCTTTTTTTGTACTTTATTTAACCTCATGTAAAGTGATTTTAACTAATTATAGAACTATATTAATATTTATGATATCATATTTGATTCTTTTAAAAAATATTATTATTCTTTTGTTAATAATCATTCATTATTTTCATCGTTTTGGTTAATAACTTGCCTTGTTTTTTATAATGTTTTGAATTTTAATTTTTTATTCCTATTAATTAGATCATTATTTAATAATATAAATAATATAAAATAAAATTTAAATATAATATATATTCAATATATATTTATTTATATTATCCCTAAAATTTGGTGATAGGAAACAAAATATAGTTTTCATGGAGATGATAGGTTGTATGTACACATGAAAGTTGCATCCATTTTATTATCACATTGAAATAAAGAAAATTAAATGATATATATATTATCATTATATTATCATTTTAATTTCATTTATATCACCTATTTTTCTTAATCCCATCGTTAATACATTCCATGTAAATCATCAACAAATCACATCTATTCGTGAGGCGGCAGTCCACCGTACACACGACCGACGTTATCATATTCCCATGAAATGGAAAGCATAAAGTTATGTGTTATATAATAATTAAAGAATCATAAATACATAATAAATATATTATATAAATAGTATCTCTATTATTATTCCCATCCATGATATATGGTAATGAAAAAACGAAGAACATAGGTTCGCTAGGCAGTAGTCTATCATACACATGAATAATGATTTTGTAACCCATTTGATGGAATTGTGTGAAGTTATAGGTCATACCCATTTCATAAAAAATATATTCTATTAAATATATTGAGGTTTTTATATAATTGGGTAACAATAATAATTAAACGAGGTGGAAAATGAAATAAAATAAAAACATTATTAGGAAAACATTACCTCTTCTTCGAGTATCCTTCTTGGGTTGACACTAATGACATCCTAAGTTGAATTTATACATAGGATAAGAATTATAGGATTATGGTATAGAATTTTATATGTTTTCTAGGTTATTATTTACTTATCCAATTGGTTTTTAAGTAGTGAATAGTTGAGGAGAGTGGGTTTCCTTTTATATGTGTGGTGAGTGGAAAACTTGTAAATATTTAAATGAGTGAATTCTACCCCTGGTTTTTCAATGTAAATTGGAAAAAATAAAGAAAAAATATAGATAATAGAATTTATACGGTATAAATTTGATTATAAAATGTTTGTCGGAAAATTATCTAGGTCATATGGCCCCTTAAGTTAAAATTTTAGTCCCTTGGTAAACTCGTTTTTCTCTTAATCACTTTCATTAATTTTAACTTCTTTCACCAAAAACCTTGGTAAAAAATAATTTGGAATTATTAGAAACTATAAATTATTTTGATTAAAAATATTGAATCTATTTTTCTAAATATATTCCACATATGTATAAATAATTAATTTAAACTTAATCCTACATACGGGATGAGAAAGCGGGTTTTTAAAGTTAATGTCTTCAAAAATTTACTATGTTTTTATTTCTAAATTAAATATTAAAGTGATTCCAATGACAAAAATTGGTTTAATATATTCAAAAAATTTCTATTGTGATATCAAAACTGATTTAAAATATAACATATCATTATAAATATTTTAGATGAAAAGTTAGTTTTCAATTAAAATTCAGTATTTTTTCACTGTTCATCAAAAAATAAAACTTCTTGGAAAAAATACCAAAAACTCACACTTATATAATTTTGAAATTATTTGTTCAAAAATAAATTTTATTTTTTCAAATAAAATTTATAAAAAAATCAAAATATAGTTTTAAAATAAGTGTGTCATCAAAAGGTGGGAAATGTCTTTAAAAATTACAACTTTTATGCATAAAATTGGATTTTTTATCATATTATACCGATTAAATACATTGTATAAATGTAAAAAAATTGATATAATATATAATATATAAATTTAATTGATATCATTCACTTATATTAATTAATTTAATTTATTAGGATAAAATTCCTTTAGCATATAAAAATTGATTTTTTGATAAAAACATTTTTTTATATTCAATTGGTTTTTGTATTCATTTATAATTAATTTGTAACCAAATAATTCAATCGTACATTTTTATAAGTTATTTAATCTTATTTATGACCACCAACTTAATTTCTATAAGATAGTTGTCATTTTATATAATAATACTAATAGTATTCTTTAAAATAAGGGTTTGTGTTTACTGAAAGCTTTCGAAGAAACTCGTTATTACTATAGTGCGTGGTAAATCAGTATTGTCTGCATGATAGTTATAGAATGTATTGAATTTTTTTAAAATAGTTAATATATCATAAAGTATCTAGATTTTATATTCCTTTATACGGTTGGTGTTATGTGTGACACACACTATTGAATAAAATTTAATCCTTATAGACTTTCAGGATATTATAGTCCATCCAAGATAAAATACAACATGGAGAGAGGAGAAAACAAAATAAAAGGATAAGGAAATAATAAGGAGATGATGGAATGACCTGGAATTTATGAACTAAATAAAAACCTTAAAGAAATCCAACTAAATCAGTTAATTTATGAGAGAAAATAAAGGGAGAGGTGCATGGGAATCATGCACATCAAATAGTAGAGGAATAGAGTGGTTTTGAATTAATATTGATTAAAGGAAAAATAAGTAATTTGGATTATTTTAAAATATGTATAGGTCACATGGTTTGGTCACAGGGTTTGGCCAGATAGTTTGGTGAATCGTGTTCCAACCATGCTGAATGGATCTATCAAATTACAGACCTATATTACTCACTTTTCATATGGTTTTTACTAACTATGGGCAAGCTATGTGACCTTACCTTACCATTAAGCAAGAACGGTCCACATGATTTACCCTTTAGTTTTTATGGTTTGTAATCAATCATGCATTGTTCATGCAAAATAGACCATAAAAGAACAAAAAGTACTAAAAAGGGTACTACATAATAGTAGCCATATAGATTTCCCCAAACTATAAAAATTAACTATCCGATGGAAGGAAAACATACAGAAACTCAATATTCCAACCAGAAACTCTCAAAACTGAAGAAAATGGATAAAAAAATTAAAAAAAAAGATAAAAAAAGGTTGGGTGTGAAAATTCCCCCCACTATAATGCTTTATATCCCCTAAAATCCATAAAATTTTCATTATATCAATGAAATGGATAAGGATATCCCTTTCAAATTACTTGATTATTAAAACAAATAAACACCATAACCACCTCTAATATAACACTTGTGATCCTAAAATGAAATTATTTTGACTCCAATATTAAAATCAAACATTTTTTTAAAAAATGAGGAAATCCAAAACCACAAGACAATCAGCTTGCAACCACCAAAACCATTTGGGTCTACTCTAAGGAAAAAACATAGACAACGAAATTATTTAAATTAAGGGATCATGGGATATCCATATTATAATCCTCTAAATGGAAAAAACCAATAAAGTAAATTGAGATAAAATCAAGGAACACTTTACCTAAAAAAGTAAACCATGGGGGTATCGTAACCATATTAGGATTCTACTAGGGAACACACTTCACCATGAGATTTATTAATTTATAAGAGAATAAACTAGGGACACCATAATAAAGAATAATTAAATGTTAAAAATGGAAACCTTAAATATGGGATAGATTATAAATAGGTTTCCCAAGATGAACTGGAGAAACCTCCAAAGGAGTTGATCTGGCTCCTCTTCTTTTCAAATTGATTCCCTTGAAACACATTTAGAGGCGACTTAGATGACCATAAGCTATAAATTCTTTAATATCACTTTGATATAAAGGATTCTTATAGACCTTCTTACAAAATTTATGACAAACTAGTGTCCCATTCCTAAAATAAGATAATGATATAATATATGGCCTCTTAATATCACAACCTACATTTTTGACTTCAGTCCACTTCCCTTTCCCTTTACTAGAATCCCATTATCTACATATAATAATTGAGTAAGGATCAATTTCTTTATGGAATCCTACTAACATGGCCTCAACCTAAATGTCATGCCTAACCACATCTATATAGAAGTTTAATCCAAGATCTGACATCTATGATTGAATATTAGTATAGAGGAATTTCTTAAAATATTGGGATTTTAAAGAATCATCCATGGTTAAATTTAGAAGATAAAAGACTAGATATAAAAAATAACAGATTTACTCCATTAATAATTGGTTACACTACAAGAGACAATACAACTATATCAAATTCACCCCCTTCATGGACCTAGATAAATAATATAGGAAAAAAAATTTGGAAAAAAATATTAAGAAAGGTCCTCTAATGGATTATCCATTACAAAAAAACATCCACAACATCCAACATATAATTTTTGAGTATAAAATTTTCACAATTAAACTATAAATACCTATGAAAATAAAGAAAACCAAAGATCCTCTTTATTATTTACAACTGTTATTCCACATTAAAAGGTTCTGATTGACTATGAAAAAGGGGAAGACTCTTCTTCTGAAACTCTAGTATGAAGTCTCTAAGTTGATCAACTGAATGTTCGGATAGTTGTGGGTCACATGTATCTTTCCTTTGTAAATTCATAAAATCCTTGTGGGGTGAACTATAAATAATAAGAAAATAAAAACTCAATCAATTACATATCAATTTTGAAATATCATCACATTAACTTCCAAAAAATGAAAAACAACTCAATCAACAAATCCTCATGATTTTTAAAGAATATTGATAATAACCAATTTTAAAAACATTTCTCAATTTCATACTTTTGGTTGGTTCATTTTATTTAAAAGTATCCCTAATATCTATTTTTAAATATGAATCTTCTATTAAAAATAGTATCTCATTTTAATAACTCATTTATAAAATGTATAAAATAAGACAACATCTTTTAAAAATGAAAAACTTGAGATGAAATCATTTTGGGAAAAAACATTTTATCAAAGCCGATTTGTTTAAAATAAAATTACAAATTTTATCTTTATATTGATTTAGGAAAGTCATTTAAAATCAAATTTCCATGTTTCATTTCAAATACATAAATATGTAATAATAAAAAAATTGAAAATCAAATAAATTTATGGGAAAAAATAAAGGGGATGATCGCCAAAGACGACTTGGCCTTATAGTTGGAGGTCTATGCACTAATCACACTATTATAATAGTTAGTTACTCAGCACCATGTACCTAGGCTCCACATGTTTTTATAGACCCTAAAATATTCTTTAAGAGTGATAGCCCAACTCTCCACCCATCTACACAAAAAAAAATTAAGCATCCAACAAAAATCAGTGAGTCCAAAAAAATCATCAAAAAACACTAAGAAATACGAAGAAAATAATGAAAACAAATTAGATAGAAAAAACTAAAAACTAAACTTCCCAAGGTAACTCAATATTTGGAACTACAAGTATTGTCTAAACACTTAATTTTACCAATAACAAAAGTCCCAAAAATCTTACTTATTTCTACATGTACTTAAAAAATAAAAAAGGGAGATCTTAACACTTATTTTCAAGAATGAACCCAGAATTTTCCTAAAACTGAGCCCCTAATCTATTTAACAACATCCCCGAGGAGGACTCCCAATTATCCTAGGTTGGAGAGAAGAACCACGTGGAATTAGAAGATAACAGGTTGGAATGATTTCTCATAATAAACATAAAAAACATGTGGAAAATTATAAATACAACTGAATATAAAAATAAAAACCTGAGAAATATATTATATAAAAAATAATAGAGGGTCAAGATCATTGATAAAAGTACCACTATACAGAAACCCAAAATAAAACCAAACAATCATTCATATATTCAGGTGACCCCATTGGTCTCTATCCAATCTCAAAACCTAACATCTCTATATAGTGATAAAAACAAATCTAGGTATGGAGCCTAAAAATAATATGATAATATAGGCATGAGTATGATACTCAATAAGCATTACAAATGAAACCACACCCCATGCATCACCTTTAAATGAAATATCTAATTCTTACTAGTATGAAATAAAATATATGACATAATATTTTTCTTCTCATTTAGTTTTAAATAAAATCATTGTTTGTTTACCTTATTTATTTAAAATAGTATTTTATTTAAAGTATTGATTTCTAAGAATTTTAATGGTGTTCTAAAAACATTAATATAAATTTGGTGTTTTCAAAAACTTATTTATTATAAGATTCTAATTTAAGAAGTAAGCGAGGAGTTTCAAATACTTTTTCAATAATATTTAAACTAATGGTTTTTTTCAATGTAATATAATCCCATGGATAATATGAAGAAATAAAAAATCCAATCATGACATCAATAACAATCAGGTCAACATAAAAGTAATAAGTTAAGTAGGAAACCAATATATAGACTACTATGAAAATAATAAAATTGACGCAATCGATATAAAGAATCAAGTTTTAGTGGTCAAGGGATAACATAGTATTTGAGGGGAAATATATAATATACTAACCACAATCCATCATATCATAACACTTGATTCCATAAAAAATCACTAAAGCTCGGTCATTCCCTACCTTACTTAACTAAGGGGAAACCTCTGAAAGTAAAGCAATGTCCACACTAAGGGCCACTATCCACAGTGTAATTCTAACATAGTGGTAGAAATGTTTCTTGAAATATTATATATATACTCTAGGTTCCCATGGTATATGTGAAATGGGTGTGAGAATAGAATTTATATCTAATAAAAATTTAAATGTAAATATAATCTATCACATGATCATATGTTACACACACTAGCCTCACCCTTGATAAACCCTCATAATAATGGACCCTTACGTTCACAACCATCATTTAATTAGTAAATTACTATAACAAGGGAATTCTCCTCATTTTTAAAATGAAAAAAACAAGGTACATATTATTAGGGATTTTTTCAAGAGATAACCCCTTTGTGAAGTACCAACTGATCCTTTAATGAATATTAACTGATAAAACCTTTCTTGAGAGAACCATGCATATCTCTTAGGAATGTAATGAATATTTATAAATCCATTAAAATATGAAAAAATATATTAAATCCCATAATTCATTAAAAAACTCCAACAAGGAATTTCTTCAAAAATTTGGTGTCTAAGGTTAAATAAAACAATTTTATGAAATTCATGTTTAGAAGTGGAAAGCCCATTTTTCATTGTAATGAAAATGAATAAGAGATTAATTTTCATTTTAATTATTCTTAATATCACTTAATACCATTTATATATGTCAAAAATGGTTATAAATAAGAAATAAATCATTGGATTTTAAATTTAAAATTCAATACATAGAGAATCCTACCTTAAACCATTTGAATCAAGTTTACTTTGACAAAAATCTCAAGAAAATACCTTAGGAAACCAAAATCAATCCTGAATATAATTAATCAAAGAATATTATGTTTAAATATACCATTAGTGTTTATCCAATAGATAATACCATAAATATAAATAATTAAAACTATAGGAATGGATAATTGAAGAAAAAATGAAGAAGGAAAGGCCAAACCTTTAATTATTGCACCTAAACCATGAAGAAATCCCACTAAAATATGCTCAGTTTACATGTTTTGGATTTACATTTTGGTAAAAAAAATTCCCCAACAATGTTACCTATACTATAAATATCTTGGAACCATAAAATATTTGGTCACAAAAATTGTGAAACAATGTGCTAACTTTGTGGAACGTCTTTGAAAAATTACAGAACCCTTTTTATGCTTGTTACATGATTTGAATTAACCATACAAAAGTCATGTGAAAGTAATATTCCATTAACCTTATAAAATAATGGAACATATGATTTACCGTAGGATTCACATGGTTTGAAACCAACCATATTCTACCCATGTAGAATAAATTGTGTAAGAATTCTGAGAACTAAAAATGATTCATGTGTAATATTAGCTATATAGTTTTCAACAAATTTTTCGCACTAACCATTTTGCAAAAGAAAATATTCCTGAAACAAAATATTTTAACCCCAAACTATAAAAACCAAATATAAATTACAAAAAATAGTAAATAAAATAAGTATGGAAATATAGTATGGGGTATAAAATTATTGTAACACCCCTAGAAAAGTGAAAATTAAAATTTTCAATGTTACTACCCATGCCAACATGGTGAATCATTATTTTTGGGAGACAATTTGATTTGAAATTTGCAATTATTTGATCCTTATACTAGAGTATTATTATGATTGGTTGAATCCTAGGAATTTTCCAAAGGTGTATTTGAGTGTGGATAGAAGCACACTAAAAGAACATGTATTGGCATGTGGGGATATTCATTAATCTAATAAGCACCCCTGGTGGGTAATAAAATATTTTGTGACAGAAACACTACCAATGTATTTTCATAGACCTATGGGGTTATAAGATTGGATTCATATACCATGTAAGCTAGGACCTGAAAAATGTTATCAGATCTAATACCCAGTCAGAAGTGTGGTGTCACTACATGGGTTTGAGGTGTGGGGTCTTTAATGAGGACATTGTGCTTTAAATGGGTTTAGAGTGTAACACCAATATAAAAATGAATATTAAAATAATCAATGTTACTATCTATATTAACAAGGTTCACATTTCATTTAAAGATCCTACAAGATTTGAACTACATAGTTAAGAGATGCTTGGCAGTAGTAGTGTCAGGATGGGTGACATCCTTGGATGTTTCCTAGGGTTTTTATGAGTGAGGAAACGAAAAAATGAACGAATGTAGGTTCTCCAATGGGGAAATACATTATTCTAATAGGTGACCTCAATTGGTAATAAACTATGGTGTGTTATGAAGGATACCAAGGTGTTTTTGTTGACCTATTGGGTCGGATAACTAGATCCATGGACCAGGTATGGTGGTTTGTGATAGATATTGGTATGGGTTATCCTTAAATTCCATCTATATTTAAAGGATACAAAGAGATACCTTTTTTGGTTATAACATGACACATGAATTTTACTTTCTCTATAAAAAACTCTCATTTACTATAATTTTAATATAATTCATCATTTTCAAGGTTATTAGTATAACATATAAATGCTCTTAAAATTCCTCCTTACTTCTATATTAGATAAGAATAACATCTATAAAGGATACTAAAATTTTTATCAAGGTAATCCTTAAATATTCTATTCATTAACTTTGTGATGATAGATAGAGAATTAGTGAGCCTTTATGACACCACTAAGAACTCATAGTGTTTGTACTGTATACAAAAAGTATTCATGGGGATGTATTCCTTTTTCACCTTTACTTGATAATACCCCAACAAAACATACAACTTAGATAAGTACTGGGATTAACATAGATGATCAAACAATCCATAAATCCATGGATGATGATACTTTTTTTATCTTGATCTCGTTAAGATCACAATAATCAATATAAAGGCCATTGACCCATCATTTTGCATTATGAAAAGGATATATCCTCCCCATGGTGATTCACATGGTTATATAATCTCTTTATTCCAATTCTATTCTAGTTTCTTCTTCATCTCTTCATGTTCAACAATTCCCATTCTGTATGGAGTCTTAGA
The DNA here is from genome assembly GCA_963277665.1 of Viscum album. Taxonomy (NCBI): domain Eukaryota; kingdom Viridiplantae; phylum Streptophyta; class Magnoliopsida; order Santalales; family Viscaceae; genus Viscum; species Viscum album. The sequence goes on along the minus strand of OY728158.1, from coordinate 501,571,747 downwards.
TATTGGAAAATATCTAGGTATAATCTCAATTAATAACTCAACATCTCTACTAAAAGAAATACCAAAAAATTATTTGGGGAACACATTAACATATTCACTCATAATGGGCATGCCATAAAAGATGATATTTTCCTTAGTCTCATTCATTTGATATAGATATTCTTTCTCATAAGGAAATAATATCCATGTTGAAGATGATGATTCCAAAAGGGATCTATCCTCCCCTTACACTTGTATATAACCATAGGTTGATTCATGTTATGAATGGATATTTCTTTATCTCATAAATTTATGTTAGATCTTTATAAAGAAATTTAACCATGCGTAGAATATTATTAAATTATATAAAAGGAAGTATCAAAAGTATATCTAGGAAATTTAGCCCAAAAATACTATCATGGAAGAAGTTATATTCTTGGGAATAAATAATTTCCCCATTTTTCATTTTCATCTATAACTTCACTTCCATGTATTGATTTTATGATTAAATAGTTTATCAAAACTTGCATGATATGAAATAATCCATAGAACCATATACACATTGGACATTTGAAGTTCATGAATATTTGATATGCCTATCTTTCCCCATATGATTTTGGTTCCAATCATTTACTTCACACAAAATATACTTAGAGATCATAATTTTAAAACTATTAAGAATATAAAAAGAAAAAAATATAAAAAGAAGGTATATTTGAAAAATTAAATGCATTCCTTAACTTATGAATTTCTAGGTTTCAATCTAAGTTATATAGAATCTATTTTATGATATTAAATTTCATAGGCACCTTTGATCTATTGTTAATAGTTTGTAAAAATCATATGATTAACCAAATGATATCCTTCAATAGTGTATAGATAGGTGTTCTATATTAGAACACTTTTTCATTCCCCATATATTGGTTGAGTTAATACTCAACAGTCCCTTTTAGAGTTATTACCCATAGATATATCTATTCCATAGTCATATTCACTTTCTTGTATCTGGAAATCGATGTATTTTCTTGAAAAATCAATCTCTGTATACCTTAGTAAAATTTAGGGATATTTTCCTATATTTAGTATTATCCTTATAGTTTTAACTACAGTTTTATAATCATAATCCCTCAAACAACTAGAACATTATCTAATACCAACTATGATAATCCATATCCTTTGTAAAATTAATTCATTATTTTTTACATAAAGATACACAAAATATAATATTAGAAAATTAGGAGGGCTAGTGTCATGGGGAAATTATATACATAGCCATATAAATTGAAAAAGGGATACAATGACATTATTTAAAAACTCCATAACATGACCTTAAATCTCATTCATCTTCTTATATTGCATGTGATAACCTAAGGATATACAAAATAAATGGGTGAGCTATAAGCCCTTGTAAGGTAATAATAAAAACATAGCATAAATTAAATCATTATATGTGATTCAATGGTTATAACAGGATCACCTAAAAATGTGATAATAATAATCTAAAACATAAAAGTATGTAATAAGATGAAAACATAAAATCATCATAGAAATGTGGTGCCAACATAAAACATGACATAAAAAGCATAATTCAAGTCTAACCACAGAGGTATTATAACATAGTATTACTAGGATAACCTCCCATCAAACATACATGGTACCCCATGAGATAAAAACATTTCACAATGCACTAGAGGGGTATATAATTTTAGGACCAAAAATCATATTCATATCATGTACATACATGAGTGCAACAAATAGATTATACAAAATAAGAATGTCTTTCATCACATTTAATCACAATATTATAGAGTGTGGTCTGTATATATGAATTAACCGAATAAGTGAAGGATAGGTACAACTAGGTGAATACCCATGAATGGAAATGGAGATGGGAATTTACAACCGGAATTTTTGTCATGGAAAATCATAGGATAATTTTGACAATATTGTAGCATCCCATGATTTTGACCCATGGAAATTTTGAATAAATTTTTAACTTTTCATTTTGTGGACTGACTGAATTTCCAAAGGATCTTTAAAAAAATCACTAAATTGGAACACTTAAAATTATTATTTTTTTAGATGGGGTTTAAGTAATGAGATGTTTCTTGGATGTTCTATCGAGTTTTGAAATACATAGTCTTTGAAATTGTAGTTTTTATAAATCCAAAGGGAGGTGCATAGTTAGTGATAACTATACGGCACCATGGTGTAGTTCCTAGAGGGTGTCAAATGGGTTTCCAAATAGTGAACCCAATACTTCATGATCATGTGAGGAATCTGTAAAAAAAATAGAGACAACCCACATGAGCTACACATGGTTAGTCAAACTATGTTCCTACCCTACATAGTTAGTGCCACTTAATCCATGGGAGCACAAGGTTAACGCATAGTTTTCTAAACTATGGGTCCAAACCATGTTCCTCATTTAAAGGGGTGAAATTACCCCTTTAACCTATATTTTTAACCTTCAACACTCCTTTTATCTTCCCATACATGCACAGTAGCTCCCCATGCATGGACCTCTCCTCCTCCCCTCCAAGGCATGTTGAGATCACCTCCATATGAGCTTAGAATAAGAGATTGTTCATCATGTCAAATATCCATTGGTGATTTTATAATTCCTCTTACCTCTTTCTAGGTTTCTATTTCTATATTTAATTCTATTGAAATGTGAGGAAATATTCCTTATTTTTACTTTGTTTGTCTATTTCTTGTATTTATCTCAAACTGGCCCAAATCAAGGCTCTATAATGAATGAGTGAAGCATCCTAAGCATAGGGTAGTTGGTCTTGTGATTTTCCCTTAACCTATAGCATGTTTATAAAATATGATGTTGTTCCATGTGTCAGAATTTTTATTTTTCGCCTCATAAATTTAATATTTAACATGTATATTCTTATGACTAAATTTATATTACCATAATTATTTCAAATTGAACCATTATAGGATCTATATATTGACTCAGACCACCCCTTTGGGTGTCTCACTAATTTTCCTTGACCATTATTCTTAGGATTGTAACATAAATCCACCTATTTATGAACATTGACTTTATATATCCTTAAATGAGATACTAATAGGAATTAAATTAATGATAATTTGTGTGGGTGATTCTCCCTTTGCTTAAGATAGTTATTTATATTACAATAGAACATCCCATTATAACATAAATTATCAATTGAAAAGGAATATAATGTTAAAAGAAATGATATACTATTATCCTATATAATTAATGAATGTAATTCCTGGCTCTTCTATTATGATAAATTTATTGTGGCATGGACCTTCCCATGGCCTTCTTAACTTATTATAAATGGAATGGATTATATTGTATTCTTAAATTGTTTTATGGAATGTTTATGAACGTCAAATTCTCTATTACATATATTTAATGGGAAAGTAGAATGGATATTCTCATGTCCTATGAAACACCTATTATGGAAGATTCCTAACACTTGTGAAAAAATCACCTACTAAGTTATTTTGGTTAGACCTTTGTAAATTTCTTGAAATTCATACTAACATTACCCTAAATCACTTCCCTTATAAATTGTGACTCTAGATCATAGAATACCTTATAAATTTTGATTTATTGTCTTGGATTTCCTTCTGAATTGTTATAATCTAGCATGGAATCCCTTATAAATTGTGATACTCAAGAATGGAATTATTTATAAATTGTGGTACATACCCTTGTGATCCCTTATAAATTATAATACCCGAACATGGAGTACCTTATAAATTGTGATACTCTTGAATAATATCCCTTATAAATTTTGATACTCAATAATGTAATCCCTTATTATTCATGATACATGGGAATGGGACCCATTAATATTCAATGAAAATATTATGATTATGCACGGATTCCTGAGTTACGCCTTTGTTCTAGGCTATACTACATATCTATATATATGTTTGTATATTTTATTATGTATATAGAACATATATATACATACATATATAAATATATACATACCTATGTATATAGTGACAAATAATCAGAGATATCCTATCTTAGGCTAAAGCAAGTATTGTTGTTCGAGTTTCCCTTGTGGTACTGGAGCCCATCATGATTGCATTTATTTTCTTACAGACTTATTGGTATACCTACAAACTGTTGTATTTTATATTCACTAATTTTATTTCATTAAAAATTTTTTGTGATGGCCTATTGAGTTTATATCACACCTTGTTTGGTGCATTGTTAGGTACCCGAAAAAACCTCATGGTTTTAGGTTCAAGATCATGGATTATATTTTACTATTACTCTTGTACATGGAATCTTAGGATCATTGGACTGATCTGGATCTTAGGATAGTCAGGAAGATAGCCTTTGGGGATCTGGTTCTTTTAGTTTTGTATTTTTATGTATTTCATGTTTTATTTCTTTGGATTATATTATTTCATCACATAGACATGCATGGTTGTTTCATTTGGAATTTACATGTTATTTGATTTACTTCCACTATCTTTCATTTATACTACTTCCACTATTGATTTATTATTATGAATAATTATGGTACTAATATCATTAGGGTATATAATCTCAACCATACTACCATTATACCCTTGTTGATAGTTGGAAACCTCTAGTATATGGGGATTCTCTCTTGAGGATATATGGTGAATCAATTTGGGGTTCCATCGTAGTGGGTCCCAGATTAAGGCTTTAAAAATTAGTACCATAGTTTTACTTTTCCTTTTTCTTAATGTTTTGGTTGGGTAGATAGGGTACCATTAATGTGATAGCACTTGATAAATAGATCATGTCTTGGATTGATTAACTCATACATGAGTGAAAGATCAAGTGGCTAGAGATGGTCCTATTTTTCATGATTGACATCATTACAATTGACTATTATTTCACCTTGGCTGAATAGTTTACTATATGATACTTAATGATTTATGGGAATTATAGTGTTTCCAATGTGGAAAAGAAGTATTATTAAATTCATTAGTATAGTCACATAGAGAGTAACATTCCATTCATTTTCCATGCCATATAGGTTGCATTGCTTGACAGCCTGATACATGTTGGATGTCCCTTATGTGATTTAGCATCATTCTTATATGTATAACATATTTAGGTGATTATTCACAATGATTACCTATACACCATGTTGTGTGATAAATTTCTATTTTCACCTATATTTATTTCTCTATGCTAGCATGTCTTGTATTAATTATAATGAAGAAATTGGTAATTAAAGTGTTTATATTAACCTAAATGGTATTTTCCCATATATTTTGATGAAAATAACTTAACTTACCAATTATGACATGTATGGGCCCTGAAATATTGGTTTCATGGGATGACACATTAATGGTTGTGATTAAATGATCTCCAAATTCAATTTATAAAGATTATGGGCCTTTATATATTAGAAATGGTGACCCATATAATCAAACCAACTGATATGTACATGTTATATTCTGAGACCAGAGGTTAAAACATGGTTACAATTACATTAATGTAGATTTTAACAAATAAAGGAAAGTACCATTATGACATGTTAATGGTGATTCATCTAACTGGAACATTGTATAAATGTAAAATTTATAGAAATATGACTTATAAAATGATGTTGTTTCTTATGGGAAAAATATGACTCAACAAGAGTAGGATAGTCTTGACATGATATGATTATATGAGAAACCCTCTAAGGCTGTGATTGATATTAATAAATCAATAGATATAGTTTACACTTAGACATGCCTAGGATGGAATGGTGAGGCGAATAGAATTTCTTGTGTGGGCTTAGGGTTTCGCATTGGGGGGAGCCTCACTTCGCGATCCTTTTTTGCGACGGTCCCTCCCCCACCGACGGGGGAGGAACCTTCGTCATCATCCAAGGGAGAAGGATCATCATTCTTGCCTTTCTCTAACCCCGAATTTCTCCCTCCATTTCCTCAAGATTCAGTATGTCTGAAAGTTCTTGGATTTGTTCACTGGGAGACCCAATCTACCACTATCGGTCGCAGAATTCAACAAAACCTCGGTGATTCTAAATCTTACGTTGATTGCTCGGTTCAAGCAACAAAGACCATCATTTGATTCAATCGATAGGTATATTTTTTGTTCTTGGGATTTATAGGAAAGGGAGATAGTGGGTTTGATCAACAGCAGGAATATCATGATATGTTTTTCCTCAGAGGAGTATTTAATCAAAGCTTGGTCTAGTTCTCCCCGTTCCTTCATAGGATTTCAGTTCTACCTCTTCTTATGGTCATTCGATTTCCATATGAAGTGTGATTCCTCCTCAGTGGCAGTTTGGGTAAGCCTTCTGAACCTTCCCCTACCGTTTATAAATCCCTCGGTTATTAGAATGATTGGGAATTTAATAGGTAGATATCTGTGTTTGGATAGCCGTACTATATCTCTTTTCCATCTCGTTAATCCATGGGTCTGCATTAAATTAGATGTTTCCAAGGATCCTGTCGATTATATTTAGATAACTGTTGAGGAAGAATTTAGATGCAAACAAGTGGTGGTCTTCGAATCATGGTTTGATTTCTATTTGGACTGTAAGAGGCTAGGGAATTTGACAAAAGTATTGTATGCCGAGACCTAAGAATAATATGGGTATTGGCAGTGGTAAAGAATTAGGAACTCATTCCGTGGGTGGACTTCCTAGACAGAGGCCGTTTGGTGTGGACCCTGAGGGAAAATCTGCAGTGGATGTGAGCTGCGTACCTTAGGTTGTGAATCCTTTGATGAATGATGTCTTCAAATGCTTGAGGGAGGATCTAGGGGGATTTCAGGATTCTACACTAGTAGAGGGTGTGGCTGTGGAGGAGGTGCAACCCGGTAGTATTATCAATGTGGTGGATTCCCAAATGGTTGAAGAATAAGGCATTAGGACTCCTCGGAAAGCTTCATATACAGAGGTTGTGCGTGTAGGGTTTGGAACCTATGACAAAGGCCTAGAACCCAAGGCATCAAGGGAGGGTGTCTTTCCTGGAAGTAAGGTACTGCAACAGGATTTAGGTAATCTGCCAAGAAGATAAATGGGTGCACTTTTGCTTAAAAATGGATTTGAAGGGCTTTCACAGGATAACCCAAAAGAGAAGGCTAATCCGGATAGGTCCTCACAGAAGGGGGAATCCGAGACAAATTCTAGTGATGGGCAATCTGAGATTTTTTCAGGAGATATTGGAGAAGAATTCCAAGGGGATCCGGTAAGCCCGAGGAGAAGTAACAGTCATAGGGGCTCTCTCAAAGAGATTAATGACTATTCTTACATACCACCACCAAGGGAGACTAGATCAGCAAATAAATCCTAGGCCATCATGGGGGGTCCGCGATCCCCTTTCATCTTCCAAGGCTGAAATTGGCCAACTACGTGAGTTCGGTATCATGACAGACCCTTTTTTAGAGCTTCTTATGCACTCCAGAGAAGAAATGGTGGTAACAGTTTCAATAAATAATTCTACCGATGAAGAAGCTAATAGGATGATGGAAAGACCTTTAAGGGTGGTTACCAATGAGGAGCAGAGTAATTGGATTGAGAAACAGGATCTAATATTTATTAGGGGATTTAATGATGGGAATATAAAACAAGAAGAGTGCATCCAGGCTTGGGACAAACTGAAGGACCATTTCGAAGACCTTATAAAGGATGATTCTAATACTCATTTTAGCACTATCTCTTAACATCTAAGTAGGGAGATTAAGTCTAATCGTCTCAAACTGTTCTTAAATGGTTCATCTATTTATTTTTGTGCATGAACAATTGGTTTCTCACTTTTCCAACAAAAGTGTTTCTTTAATAAAATTTTAATTTTCAGTCAGTCAGTCTAGGTTGGAATGATGGGACCCAAGTATGTTTCCTTTATCTTTTATGATTTATGATTGACCCCATCAGGGTATACTAATGAAACATTGGTACGGTTATTTAATGTTTCATAATCCACATATACGATGTAAGTATAAACATATGGTGGAATATTACTAAACCAATTCCCTTAAAATGATGGAGAACTTATGGTCTTATTTATGACCTTATTATTATGAGAGGATTTATTTAAATAAAATGTTAATTGAAACCTAAAGGGTTTTTCCCTTTATACCTTGGAATTCAAATTTTATTTAACTAGTACCATCATTGAAAACCTTATGGATGAATAAATGTTTAATATGAATATATGAGATAATTTACCTAAGTTACCTTATGGAATCAGTTAAATAGAGTACCAATTATAGTTGTTCTTCATAACTAGTACTTAACATTTTTTAAATTGAGGCTCTTAAAATGTTTATAATAAATTTCAATCAATTAAAATGACTAAATTTAAACATTAATGTGGTGTTCATAGATTCAAAACTCATGGAAGATAAGTTTAATGGTCTTCTGAAGTGTTTACTTGAATAGTAACATGGAAATTACCTATGGATCTCAGTGACCATTCCCTTATGTTGATTTAGAGGTAAGTCCATTAAGCCTAGTGAACTTTTCATGGCATAAACTTTTTTTAGAGTCGATTACACTTTTATAGGTATGCCCTATTTTAATGGTTACTAAAAAATTAGAAGCACTGTTCGATGATTTCCTTGAGTTAAAGGCACATGGAGTTCCATCCTTGCACAAACTAAATTTATGTGTATTTTGTAGTTATAATATGATTCCTGGTCTGGACAGGTGGTCATGTTGTGAAAGGACCCTTATTAGAAACATCATCATCATATAATGCTCAAATTTTATGGGTTAGACATGCCTATAGCATGGTTAACCTCTTATTATGTAATGTGAACCATCTTCTTCCTCGAGGATGGATGAATCAGGTGGTCATCATCCATATTAATAGTTTCATATGATAATACGACTCTTGGATAAATTTTTTATATAGTTCAGCTGATAATGGGATGAATAGGGATAGTAGGAATATAGATAGTTTCAAATGATGTTTAATTGTGTCGATGAAATCTTAGTGTAGTACGAGTTAATACATACAATACTTGTTGATTTGGTAAAATGGTACACCAAAATGTAGGATTTTAGTTGAAATCATTTAATCCTTGGGTTGTTACGCTACATTCTCAAGTCCTATTTGGAGTATAGTGACCAAGTATTTAGAGGAACTATGTTACCCTAGTGCAAGAGGATGATTTTACAATATTATGGGTTATTGTAACACTACCGATCAGTTTAGTTTTGGATTTTATTCATGATACTAGTGAGGTGAGTAAGCATGACTCGGTAGTGAGTCACCCATATATCTAGAGTAAATATAATCTAGTGCACTTTTAATCGATTATTTTTCCTCTCTTTTCAAATCGACAATTGGTGAAAGCATGTTGTCCACATCAGTAATCAATTTTCAGTGGAGGATAAATAATATTCCATGGAATTAGTTCCCTTTCTCGTTAAGTAATTACTAGGACACTCTTAAGATGGGGAGTATCACATCAAATGTTTTTTGTGTTTCCATTAAAGTAGTAGGGTGCAACAAAAAAGTACATTCAAAAAAAGTAAAAAAAACTTTTGAAAACCAATGAGGCTATTAGATTTGGTTATCTAGTCTATGATATGATTCCCAAGAAGAAACATTGTTATGGTTTTGGATCGAGTATGGATGCTAGATTCAGAATCAGGGTGTGTAAGAGATCAAAGAAGTGAAACTTTTGAGATGTGTTGATGCTTGTAAAGTAGAACGATGATGAAATGGTTGGTTGTGTATGTAACCTTTGATAACACCATGAGTCTTGGATGGACTACTAAGGGTTTTTTTTAAAACAATCATGGAATAACATGGTAGTGAGGGCATCATGGACAGATAATAAGAATGCATTGGTAGGTGTAGAAAATATCCTTAAAGGAAGTCAGCCAATGGTTGTTTGATTGTTCTTTACTATGTATAGTGGCATATAGTTGGTTAAAAACCATGTCACAGACTGTGTCTTGGATATGATAGGAGTGTCTTGGGTATTTTTCAAAATAACAGATATCTTATTTGTGTGCTCTTATTTTAGAGGTGATCATGTCCCTTATCAGGACATCTTCTATGGTATAATGAGAGATCATCGATTATACATCAATCTATGGAAATAAATGAAATTGTTTTTTGTATTGATAAATAGAATCTTTCATATTTAAAATCATGGAACATGGATAATCATATATTCATGGACTATCCAAAGTGGTATTGGGATTTTCATATAGAACGGTCTTGGATATACTCATAGACACCTTTTGATTATTTGACCTCATCTCTAGGAGACATATCATTTTTGGGATCGGTCAGTATTCTTGATACATGGATGTTAAAGATATGTACCAATGTTTCACTTATAAAATCCTAATAATGGACTACCTTGGATGATCTCCTTGGAATCTAGTAGTTGATTCCATTATTACCCTAGAAATATGGTCTGGCTCAGATGATATGTTTAGTGTGTAATTATCAAATGGTTTTAGATCGGGAACACACCTATATTCAAGTTGTTTTGTGACAATATAAATGATTAGTTCAGTAAGATACAACATAAGAAGTTGGTTTTGTTATTTAGTTGGCATGCTCAAATGGATCTTGAAGTGTGTGTTGGATTACAAGCATCGAGATCTAGTTCCAGATGCATAATCTACTAAAGCTAAGGATTTTTAGAGATAGTTGTATGGTAGTTGATTAACATGATTTTCTATTTTTTTGTGAATGAAATCAAAAAGGAAACATTTTAGGAACATCATCAGGATGAGAAGAGTGCAATTCAAAGGTCAGTAAGGGTTTTTCAGGGAAACTTTTGTGTGACCATGATAAATTTGGTTGATTCGGAATCGACCATTAGATTGAGTTCATAAACACATAGAATCACATCATTCTAATTCTAATGGAATTATTAAATAGGAAATTACAATTGTGGTATCACCAAGACTCATAATTGGTCGATCATGATAGAGCATATGGCAGGGTGTTCCATGGGATGGAAGATGGAAGTGATGAATATGTGATCATATATTAAATTAAACAGTATCTACTAAGAATTTTCTCAATGTTTCAACTCTTAATATGAGTGTTGCCCAAATATTAAATATATTATGTATTATAAACATAGCTGTAATGCTTATAGGTATGATGAGAACTTTAAATAAAACATATCCATTTCAGTATAACTTTCATGACCCAATAAGTTAATGAGATTTTTTTATTTCCCAAGTCTTTATATGGATGATAAGTTATAAAGTGGGAAGATTGTAACATCCCTTGTTTTTTAACTATAGAGATTCTAAAGGAATTTTAAACTTTTTCTTGTTGGATGGTCTGAATTTTAAAATGATCTTTCAAATGGGATTTAGAGAGTTAGAACATTTAAAAGTATTGTTTTTATATGGGGATTAAGACCTAGTAAATTTCTCAGGTGTCCCATCAATTTTTGTAAGCATCTTCCTTAGAAATCATGGTTTTTAAAAAGATAAACTGAGATTCAAGGTTAGTGCATGGTTAGTAATAACACTTCACCTCCACCGTGTGAGGCCTAGAGGTTGTCTCATAGTTTTTCAAACTGTGAAACCAATGTTTCATGGTTGTGTGAGGTGTCTATAGAAAATTACATATCCAAACTACATGGGTTGTGTATAGTTAGTCAAAATCTACACTAAGCCAGCATGGTTAAATCCAATTAAACAATGGGTGCACAAGGTTGACGTATATTTTAGCCAAACTGTGTGCCTCATTTAATTGGGTGAAGTTACCATTTTTCACTTATTTTGTTTTAACATCATACCCTATTTTTATCTTCCCATAGATACACAATAGCTCTCAACATGTGGATTTATCCTTCTCTCTTCCTATTCATGGTGATATCTCCTCTTTCCAAGCTCAGAATTGGCTGTCATTCATCAAATCAGAGAGCCAAAAGTGATTATATGATTCCTCTTCCCTCTTTTCCCAGTTTCTCTTGATGTATTGAATGTTATTTCACATTGATATCAAATCCCATATTTTCAGATTGTTTGTATTTTTATTTTATTTATTTCAAACCAAATCGATTCAAGGATTGACAATTGATGAGTGAATAATCATAAGTATGAATTATTTGGTCTCATAGTTTTCCTTTAAGATCAAGCATGTTTATAAAATACACTACTATGTCTCATGCTATGAATTTCACACGTCACCCAAAAAATGTGATATTTAACATATAAATTATTATGCATAAATTTATATTTCCAACCTGATTTTAAACTGAACCACTAGAGGAAGTCTATATTGAATATAACCACACCTCTGTGTGTGTCTCTCATTTTACATAACCTCTATTAATATACATGTAATTTAAAACCACCAATTTAGGAGTGTTGACATTTAATTTACCATGATGTTAGGCTAATTAGAATTAAATAAATGATAAATGGTGTGGTTGTTTCCCCATTAGCTTGATAGAATTTTTAATATTACACTAGAACATCCCATTCTATATGAAATGACCAATTGAAATAGAATGGAACATTGACTACAAGGATCTACACTTGGAATGTATAAATTCATGAATGTGAATATTGAATCTTCTCTTATGATAAATTGATAGTTTCATTGACCATTACATGACCTTATTAACTACTTATATATTGAAAGGACCAACTTTTAATCTTGAATTGTGATATGGCATGCTTATGAATATGGTCTTCTCTATTACTTACATTTAATAGGAAAATGGAATAGATAATCTTGTGGTGTCTAAATAACATGTTATGCATAATGTATAACTCTTGTGAGAAATCAACTTTCTAAGTGGGTTTGGTTGGACCTCTGTAAATGTGATGGTGTGAATACTAACATAGACCTAAAATCAAATACCTTATAAATTACAATACTCGGGCATGGTTTCCCTTATAAATTTTGATACCCTGGCATGAATTATCCTATAAATTGTGATACTATGGCATGGATTCCCTTACAAATTCTGATACTCAGGCAGAAAATCCCTTAAAATTTATGATACTCATGAATATATTCCATTATTAATTGTGATACTCTAGAATTTCATCCCTTATTATTAAATATACTCAGGTATGGTGTCCCTTATTATTCTATGTAACTCTTATGATTAATGATGGAAAGATAAGTAACACCTCGGGTCCATAATGTACTACATACCTATATATATATCTATATATTTTATCATGTATATAGAACATATATAAATATACATATCTACCTATATGTATACAAATATATGTGGTGACACATTTTCAGAGATATCCCAGCTTAGGCTGAAGTAAGTATTATTAACTGGGTGTCCTTTGAGGAACCATAGCCTAACTTGATTATATTCATTTTCTTACTTCCATATTATTATAACTACATATAGATATATTTTATATTATTATACTAGATTGTATTGGAATTTTATGTCGGTGGCCTACTGAGTTTTTCTCATACCCTTTTTGGGCCATTGTTTGGTACTTGAGTGGACCTCTTGGTAGATAGTTTAGGATCATGTGTTATTCTTATGTTGTTACTCTTGTACATGGGATATTAGGAGTACAAAACTGAGTCGGAGCTCAAGATTCTCATGGATATAGCCTTTGGTTATTTTTTATTTTAGTTTTGTATTGTTATGTATTGATTGAGGTATATCTTTTACCGGTATGGTAACATCACATTGACATGCATGGTTGTATCAATTGACATTGTTGGTAATTTTATTTATTCCATTATCTTTAATTTATATTTATTCTACTATTTATTTATTATTGTGTGATTTTGTGCTACTCTGGTCATGGGGGGTATAGTCTCTTCATCCTACCACTATTAGACCCTCACTACTAGTCGATAGCCTCTAGAATATGGGATCGTAATTGAGGCTATGTGGCGATCTATCTTGGGGAACCATCTTAGTGGCACCCAGTTCAGGATGTTACAAGTATAGAGGGTGCACATAATGTTTTATATAATGGATTAAGGAGACAAAAAATATAATCCCTTATTTATTTTAAATCATAAGGATAGTAAATGGAATAGTAGTCAAGTGATTTAGAGAAGCTGAAATTGTTGTAAATTATTGAATAATTTGAGAAGTCAATGAATTTTAAATCATATGGATACAGAGAAGGTTTTTAGTTCAAAATAAAAGTGTCGTTGTACAATTTGGGTTTTCACATTGTTTGTAAAAAAAATAATATTCCATGAAAAATGCTTGATTTTTCCTGGGGAAGATTTTCAGGTTGTTTGTGGTACGAATTATGAGAATGGGATTTCATAAGTTGGGTTTTGAATTTATTTAAAGAGAGAATATTATATTTTATATTTGGAATTTTTTTAAGTAGATTTTATGGTTGTTTATTAAAAATATGGCCAACTGGCCAAGGGGAATAACACCATAAGGAAAACCAAGTTATACTGTCAGTTAGCTAGGTTATTAGAGGCTGAAGCATGCATAGATCATCCAAAGGGATGCATGGGATTAGTTTTGGATTTCCACTATGCAGGGAGGCATGTAAGAAGGTTGGGAGTAGGAGCATGCCCGCAAGAACCACTACGGGGTGGTATCAGGGAGAGAGATGAGATATTTTTGATTCGTGGTTACCATTTCTTGTATTATAAGGGAATGTAAATACCTATATGAATTAAATTTGTGATAGTCTTGACTTACCAGAACTGTCCAATTGCTTGATCAAATTCTTCCAGTCGTTCGATCATCTCGCTAATTCTTTTACTGTGTGGTCATTTCATTGATTGTTGTGAGCCATCTGATCAAACACTGGAATTATTATTCGCCAGCAATCCATTTGAAAATATTTTTCTAAATGAGATATCAATGTAAATGATGACCAAAGATACATTGAAATTTTGATTGAATATTGATATGAAGCTCCTCGTCATCGATCTGAATCTCTACTGTGATTCTTGATTGTTCTGATTTGTGGTTCATTGCATATAAATAAAGAGAGCTACACTTGATTCTACTATAATAATATTTTATTGGTATTGATTTTTATTCAACTAAATATCGATCATGAAATCTCTGGTTTGTTAATGTTATCACACTGATTTTTTTTGTGCAAAGAAAACTAGAACCTGCAATTTCATACAATTTGTGATTTGCACACTTATAGAGCTTCGCGAAGAACATTATTCTGTAAAGTCATTTGAGAAGCATTATATCATTATATGTATATCTCCTCGTTTTCATGTGGCATCCAGAACCCATGTATATTGAATAGTAGTATCCTCATGGTTTCATGAATGATTTGCTGAACCATGGATAGTGTATATACACACTGAATTTCATAAAGAATATCTTATGCACATTATCATTACATATTTGTTAAGTGAATAGTGTGTGCGAAGTTCATTTCACAAGATGGAAAATAGTGTGTGAACATATCTATTATGAAAAATATTTGAGACTGGTAGAATAATTTCAGAAAATAGTAACCATTATATGCTAACTTCCATGAATACACATGAATTGTGTATCAAATAGTGGATAGTGTGTGCTTGATGAAAAATATTTCAGACAGGGTAAAGTGTGTTTTCAAGAGAACATTATATGTTATGTTGTGTATGAAATAAATACATACATTCACAAGAAATTTCATTGATATAAGTTGAAAAAACAATGAAGTGTGTTATATAGATGCATGAAGTTTGAATAAATGCACATGAAATATATATTTTATACTGAAAAGTGATATTTGAGACCAAATCTGGTAAGTAATTCTATCAGTGTTTCAGATTATTTTTACATCCAAATTTTTTGTGGTTAGTGAGGTCGAGTCTTTATAAGAATAAATAATTCTTACCCGAGCAGTTTTACATTGAGGCATTGGATTATATTTAGTGATCAAGATTATTTGAGAAAGTACAACATCAGTGAAAATGTAGTTGAATTGTACATGGTCCATTTTCATCCACCAATCTCATGGAGGATGATTATAAGATCATCCTATTAGTGGATAAAATCTTGTGTGACTCAAGATTTTGATGTTTTTAGTGGGACTCTAAAGTAGTTTAAGTCTTTGGTGGGAATCTGGAGTAGGATGGTGGGATACAGGTAGCACTGTGAGATGTAGTATAAAGAACCTCTTGTGGGAATCACAAGTCACTAGTTTTTATAGGAACCTATAAAATATATTGGGAATCTAGAGTGGAACACTATGGTACTTAGTATTGATGGTAATGTGACTTTCTCCAATTTTAACCATCGACATTTAGTGAAAAATCATTAACTAGGGGTAATTACAGGTTACAATAAGGATGTAGGACTTAGTACCGAACCTTGTAAAAATATCTTGTGTTGTGTTTTCATTTGAATTCTACATTTAATAAAGGATCTACTCATCCTTACAAGTGATAGAATTTTAAAGGGGTTTAAAAAAATTGATAATAATAAGTCACACCTAATTCACCCCCTATTAGTGTGATTGTACGATCTTTTGGACACTACAATTGGTATTAGAATATATGTAACCTTTTAATGGATCAACTCTACATGTCTAGTTGTTTATATTATATGTATATAAAGTACAATTTTGAGTTTTAAGACAATTAAAAAGTGATTTAGATGGGAAATCCAATATCTACTTATGATGTTATAAATGTTGATGTCTCAGTCAAATTAGATTAAAAATAGTCAAAAAGTGTGGCACAGAAGCTTATGACTATTTCAAAGATGACTAAAAATCAACCGGTATCTAAAGACACTGAGAGTGAGAATTTTTTAGTAAAAACAGTCGGTTAGAATTCTAATAAATCAAGTTCAAGCTATGATGATGATATGATTAATTTTGAATTCAAAAAAATTGAAGAAACTTCCCCATGAAGTGGTCACATGTATGACCAGAGTTTCAAGAAACTTCAGGATGAAAATTTATAGCTAGAAGAAGAGTCAAATATATTGGATGAAACATTGACTAAAAAGGATAGAATTTCCAATAATATCACAAGACTTTTGAAAGAAAATAAAGAAAAAATATATATTTACAAAGAAATATATGCTTAATCTATTGAAGAATTGGAAAGTAATGTATGTGAAAAATAAATTTTAGAAACTGTTTTTACAGAAGTTATTCATGAACTTGAAAACTACATATTATATGTATGAAGATCAAAGATGGTCAGATGCATGATAAAGTAAAAAGAATTAAGGATCTTGAAAATTTTTTACTAATGGAAAATTAGATGCATGAAGATTATATTCAAAATATTTATTTTCAGTAAAAAAAAGTCAGGAAATCTACTGAATATGAGAAGGTCGCTCTCAATGGAATATGTCTTGAACTAAAAATGAAAATGAGAAGTTTAGAAGAGACACAAGCTGAAAATTCCCAAGTTGTTATGAAAAGAAGTATTTCTAAGGATTCAACTTATAAGAATATTATTTCTAAAAATAATAAATCTAATGTAAAGAAGATATTGGTATTATCTAAAGACAAATATATTGTTGTATCATTGAATAAGGTAACCTTTTTTGGATAAATCTATGTTAACTTATGTTGTTTTGTTAACTAGTGCAGATTTAACATTTAAATCTGGAAAAACATGGGTGAAGAAAAATACTAATGAATCCAAAAAATCTTTAAACATGGATGTGAAAGAGTGAAAATTCCAATTCCCCAAATAATGAAAAGAAGAAGAAATATGCTACCCAAAAATACAAAAAAAAATCTAAGATAGTCGAAATGTGTTATAGAAAAAGAAATCAAGATTCGTTGGATACTATTTATGCTATTGAAAATTTGGGCATTGGGAAATTAATTGTTGGCATAATATTTCATTGAATTTAAATTATAGAATATATACATTTATGGGGAGAAAAGATAAAGTGAAATTGAAACTTTCACAATAGAAGTAGAATTCACAGAAAAAGAATTAGTTTATCTGGAACATATATGATTACTTTGAAAATTTAAGTCATTATTACAATAGAAGTGGTCATTGTTATGATGAGTACCGATATGTACCAATCATACAAGGATCATCTATTTAGGAAAATATAATATCACTATAGAAAGTGAAGTTGGTAAGATATGAAGTTGATAGGTCAAACATGGGATATAAACAGAAGAAGAATTTTTATAAATAAATATCTCCTAAGAAGTTTGTGAAGAATGATGTTAAGAGTGTCTCACCAAAAAATATATGTTTATATTATGGTAATAAAGGTAACATCATGGATCACTTTTAATTGGACATAAACATTAATACAGAAGAAACCAAGATGAAATTAAATAAAGAATAAATTCAGAAGAAAAATAACAAGATTGTTTTGGTGAAATACATCCCTGATAAAGAATATGAAATGTTTCCAAAAAAAAGATAATTCTAGAAGAAGAAAGGGGAAGCATCTGTGGCATCTAGTTATAGGAAAAATAATTCTACACATAGAGTGAAGACTGAGAATGTTACTAAATAATGTTTGATCATATGGCTAGAATAGTTGAAAGAGGCAGCAAAATTGGAATAAGATGAAAAATCTAAAATCGATTTGTTATCTAATGATAATAAGCCTTTTTCATCTAATAAGTTTATTGGGTTGGGTAGTAACTCCCATCCTTGTTTTAATATCTAAGATTCATTTAAGAACCAACTTATTCCCATATATATTGTGTTTGTTTTTCATGCAGGTAATTGAAGGTGAAGTATATATTTAGGTGGACACATTAATTTATTATAGTTTTCCATCATGAAAGATTATTTTCTTTTGTTTCTCTCCTTACAACATTTCAAATAATCTCAAATAAAACTTGGAGTTTATTCTTGAATAAATCAAATGATGATGATGGAGTTTTGAGTGCATATATTAAGGGGGAGAACAGAAGAGCATCTATAATATATTTCTATCTAAATTGATGTCCTATGACTATAAAATGTTCTGTTGAGAAATGAATCTCATAATTATAAAAGCTAAATGTTTCTAATATATTCAGTGATATGTATATAGAGTATTAGTTTAAAATATTTTGAAAATTTTCTAAAAACATGTTGTATTGATTGGTATCACATACTAGAAGTTTATAGACAATATTGAAGTTAAATTTGATCAATCTTGTTTTATACACAAGTAATTTATCACATAGACTTAGAGTTGATTGATTATAATTATTTTTTAAGTTAGTTGTGATTCCATACTTCTAAAAAGTAAATCAGACATTATGTGTCAAAGGAGAGGAGGATATTTTTAGATGTTCAAATTTTAAAATGATAAATTGTTCCCATACTTCCATATTTGAATTTATTTACAATAAGGGGGAGAATATATCATTGAATTTTAATATGAATTGGTTTTTTAAAACAAATCCAAAGGGGGAGATTAAAGTGGTCAAGTGATTTGGTGAATTTGAAATTACTTTCAATTATTTAAGAATTTGAAAATTCATTGATATTTAAATCATTTGATTGAAGAGTTGGTTTGTAGTTCAAAATACATGTGCCATTGTTCTATTTGGGTTGGCATAATGTTTGTAAACAAAGATTCCATGCAAGAATGGTTGATTTTTCATGAGGAATATTTTCATGTTGTTTGTGGTATGAATTTTGAGAATGGGATTTAATAAGTTGGTTTTGGAATTTATTTGAATAGAGGGCATTATATTTTCTATTTGGAATTTGTCTAACTAGATTTTATGGTCTTTTATTAAGAATATGGAAAAATATCTAAGGAGAACAACAAATCAAGGGTAAACGAGTTCTACCCTCACTACTGGAAAACTAACCTTTACCAACGGTTTGGAACCGTTGGTATAGGCCTCCAAACCGTTGGTATAGCCTATACCAACGGTTTGGAGAACCGTAGCCAAGTAAGCCGTTGGGATAGGTCTGTACCAACGGTTTTCCAAAAACCATTGGTATAGACCTATGCCAACGGTTTTGGAAACCGTTGGTATAGGTAATATGAAATCTATACCAACGGTAATGGAACCAATGGTATATAAATTCCAAAAATAAAACATCCGCTGGGATTTGATCCCAGGACCCCTCGTTTATCATTGAACGACTCAACCACTAACCTAACATGACTTTTGTGATCATAATTACATAAATATATATATATGTATTCTCATAAATAATTTAAATTTTGATTTATATAATGTTCTCGGTACGAAGGTCTGATAAAAAATGAAAGTACCTATACCAACGGTTGTAACAACTGTTGGTATAGGTCTTTGGTTGATATTTTGATTCTGTGCAGTATGTTGAATTTTGGGCCACCTTTCCCAACGGTTTTTCCAAACTGTTGGGATAGGTCTACCTTTCCCAAAGGTTTGGCCAAACCGTTGGGAAAGGGGGCCAATTTGGGGGCCTTTCCCAAAGGTTTGTCCAAACCGTTGGGAAAAGCGGCCAATTTGGGGGCCTTTCCCAACGGTTTGGACAAACCGTTCGGAAAGGAGACCTATACAAATGGTTTTTGCAAACCGTTGGTATAGAAGCGTTGGGAAAGATCTAATTTCAAGTAGTGCCTTAGATAACTATGTTATTAGTGGTCGTAGCATTTAGAGAGCATCCATAGGAGTGAATTGGTGTAGTAGTGGAGCACCGCTGTATGGGGAGGCATGTCGGTAGAGCTAGGCGCAGGAGCGCCTTGCAAGAACCAGTACTGGTCAGTACTGGAGAGGGAGTGGAAATATTTATGAGCTATGGTTACCACATATTATATTATAATGGAACAGAAAAACATATGCAGATTCATTGTGGGATATCCTTTACCAAACTAGGACTGTCCGATTTCTTGATTGAATTCTTCCATTCGTTTGATCATCTAGCCATGTCCTCATTCATGAAATCTATTCTCTAATTGTTTTGAATTTTCTGATCAAACTGTGAAAGTCATATTATTATAAGAGCCATTCGAGAAGCTTCTTCTCATCAAGATCTCAATGAAAACGTCAAATGAAGATACATTGCAATGTTGATCGAAGCTACATTTCAATGTTGATGAAGCTTGATCTAAAGATCCTCATTGTCGATCTGATGCTCTACTATGATTCTTGAATGTTCGAATATGTGTTTTTTTGAATGTAAATATAGAGAGCTAAACTCGATTATACTTGTTTCAATTCATAGATGTATTTATTTACAGTGAAAGAATTATCCATTGTGAACTCTCTGGTTCATGAAGGTTTTCATGCTGATTTTGTTTGCGCGAAGAAGACTAGAACCCAAAAGTTCATACAATTTTTTATTTGCACACTTATAGAGCTACACAAAGAAGAATTTTCTACAATGTCATTTGATAATCATGATATACTTATATGTTTTTCTCATAGTTTTCATATATCATCAAGAACCTGTGCATATTAAATAGTAGTATCCTCACTATTGTGTAAAGGATTTTTAGAACCATGGACAGTGTATACACACCTTGAATTTCATAAATAAGATCATTCATGAATTATAATTTTATATCCATTATAATTTGTGCATGAAATGAGAAAAATTATATATTTAGTGTTCCATTTTTTGTACAAGAAGATAATGTGAATCTTACGTGAAAAGGAGGTATCATGCATGTTGTATATGCACATGAATTTCACAAGTTAATAGTGTGTGAAATGTTGAGTACACGAGATGGGGAAAATTTTATGAACCTATCTATTGTGAAAAATATTTGAGACTGGTAGCATACTTTGAGAAAATAGTAACCAGTATATTCTAGCCTCCATGCATACACTTTCATTGTGTATCAAATAGTGGATAGTGTGTGCATGAAGAAAAATATTTGAGGTAGTGTGAATTGATTGTGCAAGTGAGCATTGTATGTTATGGTGTGGATGAAATAAATACATACACACACATGAAATTTCATTGACATAAGTTGACAATACCATGAAGTGTGTTATATACATGCATGAAATTTGAATAAATTCACATGCAATATACATTGCATAATAAACATTGATATTTGAGACTGAGGATGGGGTAGTAATTCAATTAGTGCTTCATATTATTTTTGTATCTGAGTTTTTAGTGTTTAGTGAGGTTGGGTCTTCATAAGAAGAAAGAATGATTTCTTGAGTAGTTTTTCACTGTGGCATCTGATTATATTCAATGATTAGAATTATTTGAGCAACACCAGCATCAGTTCAAAGGTACTTGAATTGTACATGATCCAGTTTGATCTAGCAAGCTCAGTTATGAATAGTATAATATCGTCTTATCAATGGATCAAATCTTTTTTGAATCAATATTTTGAAGTCTTCAGTGGGAATTTGGAGAATTGGAAATATCTAGTGGGAATCTAGAGCAGGCTGGTGGGATACTGGTAACACTGTGGGATGTAGTATAAAGATCCTCTTATGGGACTCAGGAGTCACTATTGTAGATGGGAACTTGCAAAATCTAGGGAAACTCTAGAGTGGAACACTGTCAAACTCAGTGTTGATAAGAATAGGACACTCCCTGGTTGTAAATATCTACATATAGTGGAAAATATGTAACCAGGGGTAATTATCGGTTTTGTAAATAACGTATCTCTTAGAACCAAACCTTGTAAAAATTTCATGTGTTGTGTTTTCCTTTACATTATGAATTTTATAAGGATCCACTCATCCTAACAGGTGACAGAGGTTTTAAGGGTTCTATGAAAAAAAAAATTTGATAAAAACAAGTCACACCTGATTCACTCCCATCTCAGTGTGACTAAAAATCCATTGGAAACTTCAAATATATGTGTAAAAAACATTATAATATGAAAAATCGAAAATAAAAAGGCTAAATGAAAGAAGGTTATTGAATAGAAATTAAGACAGAGAGAGATCTTTTAATTTGGTATAGTAACAACTTAGGAATAGATTATAATGAGTGGGGATAAATAGTATGTCATTATTATAACAATAATTGGATTGTCAAGGGAAATTTATAAACATGTGATAAGATAATCAATTGAGATTCATAACATTACATTAAAAGGAAGTTCTTGAATGAAGAGGAAAAGGAACAGAATACCTTACTTGAGTGGTTACAAGTAAAATATTTAGAGATCACTCTTAATAGCTTGTGAACACCTTGGGAGGGATTTAGATTAAATTCATGATTCATGGATTTTTATTGAATAGTAATTGGGTTTCGGGTGGGTATTTATAGAAAAGGAGTGGGTAATTTTTATTAATTTCTAAAGATTGGTTTTTAGACTCTGAGTAATAAAATAATCAAACCCACAAACCATATCATGGTTTTTGAACATGGTTACTTAAAAATAAGAGTGGTTTAAAATATTTTATTATTTTA
Source organism: Viscum album (assembly GCA_963277665.1). Lineage (NCBI taxonomy): Eukaryota > Viridiplantae > Streptophyta > Magnoliopsida > Santalales > Viscaceae > Viscum > Viscum album. The sequence continues at coordinate 501,548,596 of OY728158.1, read as the reverse complement.
AAATTTTACTCATTAAAATAATACCATTCATGATGTTTAAGTGGGTCATGTTCACAAAGAATTGTTTTTCATCCTTAATATATATTATAGGTTTTTGAGGATTTATTATTACATTTTAAAATTAATAAAATAACTTCAAAATCACATTATTATAAAGTAAAAACCTATTTTTTTCTATATTCATATTATATTAATTTTTACATAACTTTTATACCATTTTATTATATAACATATATTAATACCATATTTAATTTTTAACCAAAAATTCCACTACGTTGAAAAATTATCAAAATAACACTATTGGATAATTTAAATGTCCTGATTTAAAAAATGATATTTATTTTAATAATATAATTTCCAAAATATTTTAATTTCCACTTTTAATTAAAAATACTTATTTATTAACAAATACTAGTTTTTCGACACAAAAAATTGTATTAACTTTATAAAAATGACATCGAAAATAATTAAATTATATTATAATTTATATTTAAAAAAATATTATTTAATAATAGTATTTCATAAAAAATAAAATTTATTAAAAAACTATAGGATTTATCACAAAGTGTTATTTAAAATAAATTTTTATTTTTTTATAATTTTTTTTCATGCGACATTGGGTTTAAATAAATTTTGATATACGATTGAATTATTATTATTTAATGTGAAGGTAATCACATAGATGTTCGAAAGTATGGTATGAATAAAAATAAAAAAAAATTATCAAAAATTAATTTCTTCACAAAAAAATCAATTCATTGGTTATCAATTGGTTCGGAAAGAAATCAAAAGCATTTGAAAGTCAAAAGGCGGTGTTTTTATGAAAAATATATTTTTAGGCATGAAAATAAATTAAATTAATAAATATTTATTAATTATTTTAATTAAATTTATAAATTATATACTTCATAAAATATTTTAACATTCACATGATATTTTTTACTATGTAAGTAGTGAATGTAAATTCAATTTTATGCATCAAGATAAATTTTGATAAAAACTAGTTTTCATTGCATTTTGAAAATTTATTTTAAAATTAAATTATTCCAATTATATAAATTAAATATAATAATATTTATTTTATATTTTTAAACAACATTCTGAAACCTTATAAAGAGACCACTTTTATTTTTGGTTATAATTAATAGTAAAAACGGTAAAAATTTGTTACCATGGTTGTGGTTAAAATAAGTTTACTAAGGAGTTAAACCATGAGATAGGGGTAATATTGCTACATAAACATATCTAGTTCTAATTGGATGGAGATATTTTGATCATATATTATCTTAAATTCTGTTCATTTTCATTTTGAAGAATTTTACTTGAGTACGATATTAAGGTATTTTTTTCTTTTGAAAAATTCAATGTGTGTTCTCTCCCTCCATTATGAAAGGAAGAAATCTCTCCTCTGTTATAAAAAATTAAAGATCCACATAGTTCATCCAATACCAACCCAAATAATTTCCTAACATTCATACTCCTATCATAGCGGTCCTAGTTTGATCATAATACCATCTTTTCAAGGCTTAAGGTGTAATCCAAAGAAAGTATCTCAAAGAAGAGGTATAACTCTTAACTATGTAATTTTAATTATAATTATTATTCATAATTCCCTAAATATATTGTATATATTATAAAATAATGAATTGAGTTTCTTAGATACATTTAATTTTTAATATTGTTATGAATCATCCATTTTCTACCTCATTTATATTTCCCTAATTCATGGTTGTTTATTATGATATATTTATTGTTTATATATTATATTTATGAAATAATTATTATTATGTAATTATAGTATATTTCCTATATTCTTACCTTTACATTTTTTTGGAAAATGATAACATTTCTTGTACGTATGTTTGGACTACTGCCTCTATGCTGCGATGCGATTTTTTTTCATCACTGTATTATATGAATAAGTATAAAAGTGTATATTATGATTAAATGTGATACTTATTTATTTATTAATATTCCGGAGATGATTGAATCATGAAAATGGTGGAGGTACTGGAACCACTAAACCAAAACATGCATGGAAAACATACCTGTTTTCCCCTGAATGTTCAATTTAATGAAGAAGTTATTAATAAAACTATCATTATAAATTATAAATGAATGATAAAAGGTAAGTTATGTATGAATATATTTTTGGAATATATATATATATATATATATATATTAAATTTATATTTTTTATATTTGATATTTTAAAAAATGTTTTCTTTTAACATATATGACATAAAAGTATTTTCCCCCCTCCATGATCATTCTTTAATTTGAAGATTCCTTTACAATTTGTCTTAGTTATTTTCAAATAAAATTGGTTACTCAATATTCTATGAATTTTTAGATAAAACTTTATGAAAAAAATATATATTTTCTCTTTTTTCAAAGAAATGTTCAATTGATATTTTAATGTAATTCTTTATCTAGGTCAACACCCTTTAAAGATTATTATGCTTCAAAATGAATATAATATTATGATACCATCTACTTTATTATATATATATATATTATAATGATTATGATGATTTAAGTATTATTATATGAAATTTTTTTCTTTCCCATGTATTGATTAAGTAGTGATAAAACTAGTATGAAACCTATTTCTTTTCCACAGGTTATCCTTTGATGAAATAATGACATGTTTATAAGACTGGTTTCCTTTACATGGTTTATTGTATGATGATATGATGATATGAAAAAAATGTGATCTTATGGCACACATAATTATAGTTTTTATTTTATAATGGGTGGGATCAAAATTATATATTCATATAAGGGATTGCATAAATATGGAAATATCATGAAATAATAAGGACTAAAATGGTGAGTGGAACAAGTTTAGTAAGAGACTCTATCTACTATGACAGTCTTGGAATTGAACATTGACTAAGGATATGATCAAATGAGGGGTGAACCCAATCCACTATTATAGTCTTGGAAGTGATCCTTGACTTAGTAAATAATTTTCTTTGCTTATGTGTATATCAAGAACTTATGAATTATGCTTATAAAATGTTCATGTGGCTCATAGTTTATTATTTATGATTGTGTACAGTTATTACTTATTTATTTTGTTGTGAAAAATACATATACCATGATTTATTATTAATGAAATTTGACTGATTAGGTATTATTATCATAAGTTATAACCATTTTATCATGTCCTTACCTTTATCTTATGCTCAATAATGATCATTTATTAATTATATTGTGTTTACCCTTACTAAGCATCTAAACTCACCCTTTGATATGTATCCTTTCCCTAGGTTATGAAGAAATTTTTCGATTAGGGTATGTCTATAATGTTTAGTACGTGAGAAGATATTTCTAGGAAATGTTGAAGATATTTCATGAAATTATATGATTATGTATCTATTAACCAGGGATAGTAAACTTTTCCAATTCTAGGGAATTTGTTTTTATACTTTTTATTTAATATTTATTGAAAATGGTGTAATATATATGCATGTTATTCTTGGGTCACCACAATCGGTATCAAAGTAGGGTTTGATTATTTTTAGATGTTTGGATTATAGAATTTCTTAAAAACCATGGGATGAATTCTTAATATATGATAATAACCTGAATCTTATGTAAAGTAAATATTGTGTGGTTACCCCTAAAATAAATGCATGTATAGATACTATAAATTCGATATGGTTGTGGAATAGATACACCTAAGGGTAACAAATCATAAAGGGGGAGATTGGGTATTAAATAAGTTGTCACCAATTCCCAATGAGTGGTTCAAAGACTGTACAACTAGCTAGAAATACTAATAGTATATTCTTAGGTTAAATCACATTTACATTATGAACCATTATAAAGGATTTTATAAGATGATGACTAATAATAAAATAGGTTAAACCTATTTTGATATAGATTTAAAATAATGGGTCACGATTTAGACATCAAATGAATTATTTTTCATGATTACTCACTATGATTATGTTTTTTCACACTATTCCTTTTGGTTTTACTCCATTGATGGACCTAGGAGGATCAATGACAATGTTAAATGTGATGAGTAATGTAAAAAATGTTATCATGATAAAATAAATGAAATAGGATCTGGGATTTTAAATCTAACATTTATACTCACCCAAATCACTCAATATATGAACTGTGACATGAATCATATTGGACTTCCAAGTTTATAAAGGAAGTGAAAAACTTATAACTGAGTATGTTATATAGAAACACTCACCTTCCTTCATTGGTTTGTCAGATCGACTTATTTTTTAGAAATAGATCAATACTATTGAGAGAAAAAATCCAATTATCAAACCATGAGATGTATATTTTTCTATGTATCATTTTGAAGGAGAAGTTAATCAATGTTGTACTCTTATCAAGAACATGAGGAAAGAGGCATAAATCAAATCCATGACATTGACAGAGTTTAAGAAAGTTTTTTTCAATAATTATTTTTACCATAATATTCATATAAAAATTGAATGAAAATTCATATAACTAAAATAGGAGGATGATGAATCCAGCAATACCTATGTGACATCCGGGACTTGGTTCACTTCTGAGAAACCGAGCCTGATTCACTATATATCCTCAAACATGCCTCCCCATACACTAGAGGATGATGACTAGTAGAGAAGTCATAGGGTGTGTCTGTAGGGAGACTATTCCCTCATGTCATAGTGGAGTACAGTGGTGAGAAAGATGAATAAATATAAGAAGACTAATTATGATAAATATGATAGCAGAATGTGTCATAAGCATCAAAGAAATAAGTAATCATCCAAAACTAAAAATTTCATCACATACAAAATGATGATGTAATGAATCTACAAAATTAAAAACAATAAAACATAGAAGTAGGCCTAGAGTACAATACATTATATAAAAAATAATAAAGATGGGAAAATCTATCCAAGCATCCCGAGAACCAGCATAATCATCTTCTACAGAGATCCCATCCTATAGTAAGAAGTCAAGTGTCAAAAGTGGGGTCTTACCATTTTTTCACACCTGTGCTCATATAATCTTATTGGGTGCCAATAGCACCTCCGACAGGCTATGAGATAAATCTTAATAGGCCACCACCAATGACGTTTATACAAATATAGTCTCTGAATATAAACTATAACTACATGAAAGTATATAAAAGTAAATATTTGATTATATATAAAAACTATACTTCATTCAGCCTCTAATAGAAATGTCTCTAAATATGTTATCATTTAATTTTTATATAGGGTTTAGGAATTATGATATAATGGTAATCATGGAGAAATAATTATGACGATGATAAAGGAGGATCCAAGGATAAACTGAGGCATCCTTGACCACAAGGGTCAATCCAAATCATAGTGGTAACTCATTTAGTATATAAATAAGGGTTCAAGTGTAATCTATGGGGTACACTGATGTAATTTTACTATAAAAGAGTGTATCCAATTATAAAGAGATAAACCATAGTAATCTCGAGATAACCAAAACTAGGACTAATGGGGTGAATCCATAGCACTGCATGTCTGAAGACATCAAGATAAATCTAAAAATTGTATCTAAGTAATTTTAATATGTGAAAAAGAGTCAGGTAAATCATCTATATAACGATCATTCATTCACCTAATAAGATAAGGACCATATTATGTGGTGGGTATCTCCCATGGAAATTGGCTCAATAAATCAGAATGGTGTCCTTTGAGTGATCAATGAATTACCTTAGAAATCCAAGGTGGGATCAAGTATAACTATTATTATAAATATTAAAATGGTCTAAAAAGTAGGCACCATATACTCATTTCATTTATATACATATTTTATCATAGGCCATTTAATAATCATGTAAATTTTCATTTCATTTGGATTATTCCATTTTCTTTCATCACGTGTGATAAGGTAAATTAAGGACATGAAACTAATTACCATATTAATTATAAATGATAAGGCCAGTTGATATCTATACATATACCTTCTATATAATTATTTTATGTTTTATTTATCATGATGGAATGCATACCTTATTTAAATTCAACATAAATGAATCAGAACAGTGTCTCTCGTAAACCCAGCATGGGTCACTAAAGGCCTAACAAATAATTCACCAAATATAGGGAAGTAAATAAAGTTTTTATAACCCATAATTATATCAATAGGTGTCATTATTTCCTTCATATACAATCTAGACAACATAAATTTAATTCAGGTAAATTATAGAAGTAATTCCCAATAAAACTGATGACCACACAATGAAAACAATTCATAAGAAAATCAATAAATTAAGGAGAATGTCATAGAACACATAAATTATTCTTGTAGTTGATTCCCCGTACATTATAGTCCCTTAGTTTAGTTGATATCAGATAAAAATGGAAGAATATATGAACACCCTAAAAACAGGGCATATGAGCTCACACCAAAATCAGACCATCGATGGAAAGACAGATGAATAAAGGCACTAATGGATTATAGAGATTACTTATGGCTATCCAATGTGATAGACGGATCTTGATTCTGATTTGGGATGAATAAATGGAATAAAATAATTGGTGAGGATGCTTGACAACTTCCAACAAGAGATATGGGAGAGGTTAAGTATGGTGGAGGAAGAAAAGAAAAGTGGGTGAGGTATATTAAATTGGTAAGGAAAACCCATCATTTCACCCAATTTTTAAAAGATTTTCATAGTTTGGAGGCATATTTGGACAAACTATGTTCCAACCATTCACCCAGTGTTTCCTCAAATCACCCCTCACATGGGATAGGCACACAGGTTGACTAACTTTTAATAGTTTTTGTGAAACAAATTTGTTGCATGTCTAAGAAAAATTGCATGGCTATGAGGCCTAGATCATATGGTTTAGTAAAATCATGTGTCCCTCTATTGTTCACTAAAAAATCCCCACATGGTTTTCTCTAATCGTGCAGCCTGGGTTGCATGTCTTTTACTAACTATGTGGACCATCTATTTCCTCCAATAAATGGGGCTTTATCCTTCGAAAAATCCATGGAAACCCTTGTTTTCTAAACATCTTTACTAAGAATTTATTTAAGTGTAAAACCATAAAATTAAAACAAAATTAAAAGATTTTTTATATCAAAGTAAAGTTCATTTCTTATAGTCTTCCACCCCCTTAAAGGAACTCCTCCCCAAGTTTCCCTTCCAAGGGTGGTAGAACTTCGTCTCTGGATAACTCTAGACACTAAGCATGTGCATCTTCTTCCAACTACCAAATATCGTCCTTCGTATGGTTGTGATGATATAGAACCCATAATAAAGGTATATACCTTCCTCATATAACCTTCATGCTCTGATCAATGATGTGTATGGAATACTTCAAAAAAGAATCACTAGCATCCACTTCAACATCATTAAGATAAAAAGTATGAGATAGTTCGGCATGGTAACATCAAAGTTGTGAAACATGGAAGACTTAGGGCATGGAACAATGCTTATGAGGTAAAATAAACTAATAGGATATCAGGCATCCCCTCTCAGTGATCTCAAAAGGCCTGAAAATTGAGGTGAGTGCTTCCCATTTCTATATTTCCACTTATTCCCAAGATTATGTGACACCTGTAATAAAACATGATCCATGACCTCAAACTCCAGAGGTCCTCAATAGTGATCAGCCTACAAATTATTTCTATAATGAGAAGTATTAATATTATTTATGATCAACTATACGTACTTTGATTTTTTCTACATGAGATATGGACTTAGTACAACTGTCTCTCGTGGCTCTATCTAGTACAAAGATGAATGGAATAGCCTACCATATAAAGCCCCATACAGAGCCATATGAATTGTTTTCTAAAATATATTTTGGTAGAAAAACTCAAAAGGATTTATATGTTTCTCCCAAGAACCATAAAAATTAATGACACTTGATTAGATAATATCCTCCACCACTTGTATATCCTATTCTAATAGGCCATCAGTCTGAGGGTGAAAATATATACTCAATATCACATGTGTACACAAATATTTTTGTAGCTCTTACTAGAACCATGATGATAAATGAGAATCTATATATGAAATGATGGAATGAGGGAAACCATGTGGGAATATAATCTCATTGACATACAATTGGACAAGATAATCCATTAAGAAGGTATCCTTAATAGTATGGAAGTAGGATACCTTCATAATTTGATCCCCCACTACACAATCTATGTTGTTGCCTCCTGGAGAACATGGTAAACCAATCCCAAAATCCATCATGTCATAATCCCATTTCCATTCCAGGACCGATAATGGTTTTGACAAGCCAAAAGGACACTGTTTCTCTACCTTTACCTACTGACAGGTGGAAACAAAGTGAAAAAACATGAAATCTGACATTTCATCCCATGCCATCTATACTGGAAGAGCATATCTCAATACATCTTGGAGATACCTGGGTGTAATTCACATTGAGAAGCATGTGATTCTCACATCATCTCCTCTCATATTTCAGTAGTTTCTCAGATATGTCTATGTATGATCTAAATGTCATCTCTATCGATAGACCAATATAGAGGCAAGTCCTGACATGAAAGACACTCCCGTAAGACCAAACATTTAGGGTCTGTGATCTAACTTCTCTTCAACCTTTAAAGTAGTGAATAGGTAACTACTTAGGATATAATAAAATGATAATAATGACTCTCTTTACACTGTAGATGCATCTTATAAAAGTTTTCCATCAGCATTCACTCATCACTGGATTCATAAAAATTTGTTCCTAATTTTCCCAAATCAGTGCATCAGCTGCTGTATTTCCCCTTCCAAACATATAGGAAAACTCAAAGTAAAAAATTATGAAGGTATTAAACATATCTTCACTATATTATATTCAAGTCATTCTTTTTAAAGATATATTTGAGGATCTTATGGTCTGTAAACACCACAAATCAATCTATCATCAAATAATTCCTCAATAAACACAAGTACTGAATGAACACTACAAGATAGAGGTCATGCAATGGGTGATTGTGATCATGAGGTCACAACTAGTGATACATAAACAAAATTAATTGATCCTACTTCATCAATAATTCACAAATCCCAATTGATGATGCATCATAAAACAATATAAATCCACTTCCATGCTCTAGAAAAATCATGATATGGGATGAATTAATTCCTCCTTTCATTTCCATAAGAGACTTCTTGTATGCTACATACCATAAGAACATAACATCCTTCTTAGTTAAATTAGTATGAGTTGACTCAAGGTGCGAGAATTCATTTATAAAATTCCTATAATTTTTGGTTATCCCCAATAACCTCCATACATCAAACATATTCTTGGGTTTCTCCTAGGAAAAACCGCACTCACGTTCACTGAGTAAACTGATACTCAGGATTCCAAGATAATATGACCTAATAAGGGAACCTTGTTGATCCAAAAGTTTAATTTTATATAAATGATACTTTATTTATATATTCAATATAATCTCATGATATTTGGCCTGGTCACTTTGAGTATGAGAATACACCAATATTTTTTCCACAAAAACCATGATGATAGAATCCAGGTAGGGGTGGAAAGACGTATTCATGAAATACGTGAAAACATATTATGTGTTCATAATACTAAAATTCATAAACAAATACTTGTATAAATTGGGCTAAGTACATGTTATTGTATGTGGTATGTATGAAGGCCTAACTGGAACCTCATGATAGCCCGATCTTTGGTCAATCTTCTATAACCCTCCATCTCTGATGTTCTAGTCAAAGAGATCATCTATTCAAGGAAAAGGATACCAATTATTTATAGTAAGATGGTTTAACCATCGTTAATACACAAAAATTCATTGGTTTCCATCTTCAATCTAAGTGAAAGGACTAGAAAATCCCCAGGAAAACAACTGGGACAGATAAAACCCTGAAATTATAAATCCTCCAATAATCACTTTATCTTCTACAGATTAGTGGGTCTCATCCTATAAATATGAATAGATACTAGTGTTTCTCCTATAATGAGATCAAGAGAAAACTATACTTATCTCTCGGGAGGTATTCTAGAGAAGTACTCATGGAAAATATCCCTAAATCAATCCACGACCAGAGGGAAATCTGGCATACAAATAGTCGGTTCATCCAAGAAAAGGATGGTGATTTGGGTTGTCATTCCTCCTAGCTGATGATTCTCTAGTCTAGTTCTACATTCCTAAATAACCCACTCACCCTTGTGAATATAAATATATCCCTCTGGTGATGTAAATTATACCATGTGGTGATATAAGTCCACATAAGCATTATAAGAGACCCACCATTTATTCCAAAAAATAGAATTAAGGCCATTCATATCAAGTATGAAGATATCCCAAAAGAAATGATAACTTCTTACCTCAAGGGGACATTCCTTAAATTGGTGTATACCCCTTGACCATTCACCCAAAGTTGTTACCATGGTCATAACCCCAAAAAGTGCATAATTTCAAGCCCAATACTTTTCATGATTTATTCGAGATAAAGGAGTGTGGTTCACCTATATCGAATAAAGAAGACCTAATATTAGAGGATACTATAATAGTACCTCATACCACAGAAAGCATTGAACTCTTCTCCTAGGGTATCTACTATAATTCATGTAACTTGCCTCATCCACCTCCATAAGTTATAGTTTGACTACCCTGAGTAGATATGCTCTACTGGATCATAAAATTAGAAGTCTGACTACCTCAGTCATGACCTCCTCCTCAGCCTGCTCAGATAGCGCTACTCCAGATTCCTTCCTAACATGGATTGGTTGACCCTGCTTCTGAAGGTGTAGCTAACATGGGTCCTATTCTAATTTAAAAAATTATAATGTTCAATAAAAACCTATAAATATGACCCATCCGGACACAAGAACAACACTTCAGCAGGTCTCTATCACATTATGGATTTGCATGCCCCTGTCATCCACACTGATGGAATATAATGGAGCTTCCAATGTGGATACTCTGTCTACTACTATTTTTAAAAGAAACCTCAAGTATATTCTTCCTAATTATGAAATAACTACTTCCCTATCTCTTCACTGACCCTTTATTCCTTGTACTATCAAATTCCGTCATGTTTTACTCAGTGATAAGAGTCTGATTCACGATTTTTGAAATGGTAGATAGGTGAAATATATTCACCTATGATTGGATGGAATACCTAATACCATCCTCGAAGCATATTTCTTTTGATATATCATCACTAGAAAAAAAACGATGCAAAGAGTGGAAGATTGGTGAAACATACTGAATATTCCATAAAAGACATAGCACCTTGCTCCATGTTTAATAACTCCCTGGATTAGTCATCTCTCAACATCTTAATAAAAAATAAATCATATAAGGAAATATATAATTCCACCCAGACTATTCCAGGATGATGACTTGCCTGGGTAATCACATCCCACCAGTGCTTAGAAGAATCCTATAACATGTAGGAGAAGATCCTGACCCTTCTTTTTGGATACATCTCCATATTCTTAAAGATAGATAAAATGACTTCTATACATGAATAGAAAGACTAAGGATCTTAATCCCTCAAGAATATAGGATGATTTTTCTACTATAACTCTTGAGTAAGGACCGAAATCATAGGTACAGGCAGTGGATCACCCTACGTTAACTACATTAAGTGTGGAAAACTCTATAAAGGATGAGCTTAATTTCCCTATTTAGGAATAAATGATGGTTCTATAGGTGTAACTCCTATAGGTAACACTAGTGTCTTAGGACCCGCCATTTATAGATCATGATCATCACTGCCCTCCAATCGCACGACTCAAGGAAATCATGGTTTTATAGCTCTGTAGATGCAAATAACAAACCTAAAAACAAGATTCGAATGCATAAAGGATAATTAATATAATCATAAAAAAATAAAAAGGCTCAATGCCCAAAATAATACCCTAAATACCCCCCATCAATGTTCTGGGTAATGGTAAGTGTTCAAGTTATAATTTATAGGGTTTATAGTATATGGAGGGTCAATTTCAAATTTAGGAGGGAAACACACTTTAATTTTCACTTGGAATCTTTATTTACTAGAAACCATTTCATTTATAATTTATAATTTATATATTAAACCCATAAATTATTTTATATATAATACAAGGATTAATTAAATTGATTTTCATTTCCATTTTATAAAGTCACATACACTTTATAAATTGAAATCGACACCGATTTAATTACAACAATACCCCTTACATTCAGTCTAAAAATGTAATGGGTAAAATATGATGTCTCAATTCGATGGATTAACCATTAAAATTTACTAAGGATTATACTCTTTATAAATTATAGTTGTTACTCATACACTCATAGCCAAAGTCCAGCTCATGTAACCATGGTTACAAAGCTTATGTGGAACAACATTTTATATTTAAGATCACACCATCAATATATATCTAAAACACCATTTAAGTTGATGTTGATATGTTAAACCAAAAATTCCCATTCCCTTTAGAATATGTTAATAACACGAGAATATATAATATTCATGGATCACTCAACAATCATAGCTAACACATGCAATACATGTAATGAAATTCTACTACATGGCATGGAATATGTATGGAATGTGAATTTCTAGGTACCTATAATGATTCATGTAATAATTATTCTTAATATATTTTTACAAAGTATAATCTCCAGAAATGATAAAAAAATACTATAATTCATGTACATCACCCAATGGTGAAAATATAACTACTGTATTAGGCGTTATATAGAACCATAATTTTCCATTCCTAGACAACTTGGTGCTTACCCCAAATGTGGGTTAGATACTCCTAGTAAAGGCTTATAACAAAGTTATAACATGTTCCCAATCTCATGTATAAATTTCCAAAATAATAATTCAAGAAAAGGAAACCTACCTCTGATATCACTTTATGACATCCCAAACCTAGTTCAATTTTGAGTAATCGAAATTGGTTGGCCACATGGCATCAATCACACCTCCCCATATGCCAGAGGCTACTGAATTACAGTGAGGTACTAGGGTGTGTCCATTGAGATACTATTTCTTTAGGTAGGAGTGGATCACAGTGGTGAGAAAGATGAATAAATTTTGGAATAATAATAATAAATAATAATGAAGTGTAAATAAGCATAGGCATCAAAGCACTAAGTAATAATAAAAAATTTAAACTACATTATATACCAAATGATGATGTCATTCCTCTAAAAATGGAAAACATACTTACATGGAAGCAGAAAGACAATATAATTGTTGATATATAAAAGAATTATAAAAGGTTTAAACTATCTAGGCATCCTGATTACTATCTTAGTCATCTGCTACCAAGATCCCATCCTGAAGTAATAATTTAGGTGTTCAAAGTGGAACGATCCCCTTTTTCCCCACTTGTAATCATATAATAATCCTAGGTTCCAATGGAGGCTCAGATAGGGTGTATACAAATCTTAGTGGGACACCCCCAATGATATCTATACAAATGTATTCAGTGAATATAAACTGTAAAATTGTGTAGGTTTATAAAAGTAAATCAATTCTTATCTAAATAAACCATACCAGATTAAAAATCATATAGAAATTTCTATGAACATGTGATCATTTAATTATTAGACAGTGGTTAATAATTAGGATATACTGGTAGTCATGGAGTGATAATGATGATGGTGATATAGGAAGATCGAAGGAGAAACTAAGGAATCTTTGACCTCAAGGGTTGATCCAACTCATAGTGGTTACACATTTAGTGTGTAAATAAGGATATGAGTGTAATAAAATAGGTAAAATCAATGAATTCTTCTCTAAATGAGTTTACTAGAGTCTATGGATCACATCCATAGTAATACTATTCTAAGCATTAGTGGGACCATTTGGGAAAATTCAAGGTGCCACGTGTATGATGACATCAAGTTGAGATAAAGAGTGTATCCAAGGAATTATAATATCTAAAAAACGATTTGGTGAATTGTAATTAAAAACCCAAGGAATTAATATAATAATATAAGGAACATATTCTATGGTGGATATATCTCATAGTAATTAGCTCAATCAATTGTAATGGAATCCTATGAGTGCTCAAGGACTTCCCTTGATAATCCAATAAAGGCACAAGTCTGTCCATTCCTATAAACATGAAAAAGGACCAAAATTAGTAGGCTCCTTATACTTATATCATTTATATGAATATTTCATCATATACCATGTAATTCTAATGCCAATTCTCAATTTATTTGGTCCATTCCATTACCTTTAATCATATGTGATAAGGTGAATTAAGGACATGCAACTAATTATCAAATTATTTATAAAATATAATTGTATGTGATGTCTATATATATATTTTCCATATAATTCATTTAAGGTTTATTTATTGTAAGGGAACACTTACCTTATTGAAATCTAATCCAAATTCACCTGAACAATGTCCCAGGTAAACCCAACACGGGTCACTAAAGTCATAAAAATAATGTGCCCTAATTAGGGTAGTCAACATAAAGGTTACAACCCCCACATATATCAATAGGTTTCACTAGCACCTTAGAATAAAATCTAAACAATTTAAATTTAAGGTAAGTGAATTTGATAAGAAAATCCTAGTGAAATCGGCATTTGAAAAATGGAAATAGTTCATAAAAAGGTGATACATTGAGATAAAATTCATATACAACCTATATTATGTCGGTAGTGGATACCTCATCCATTATCGACCGATAAATTAGAATTGATAAAAAGAAAATAGAATAATAGATGAACACCTAGAAAATAGGGAATATGATCTCAAATGTGATAGAATGATCTTTATTCGAAGGTCAAATAAAGACACAGAATAAAATCCTAGGTGAGGAGGCTTTTGAGCTTCCAATAAGAAAGATAAAGGAGGTGTTATCTACTAGAGGAAGAAAAAATAGGAGGTGAGTTCCTTTAATATAGTAAGGTAAAAACTGTCATTTCACCCCATTTTTAAAGAGGCACATGATTTGACTATATGGATAGACAAACCATGTGCCAACCATGCACCCAGTTCTACTTCATGTCACCCCTCACATGGCCTAGGATCATGGTTTGACTAACTATGTGAAGCCCCTGTGAAACCCCCTCCATCACATTATTGAGACAAATTGAGCATCCATGAGGCATGGGTCACATGGTTAGGGAAAACCATGTGGCCATTTTTTTTTTGCACTAAAACACCCTATATAGTTTTCTCAAACCATTCATCCTAGGTTGCATGATTTCTACAAATCGTTCTGCCCAATTGTTTTCTCCAAAATATGGGAATCCGATATTTGAAAAAGGCCTCAATACCCTTGTTTCCACTATATTCTTACTATGAATTCATTTAATGGAGAAATAGATGAATTAAATATAAATTAATTTATTCTTTACCTCAAAGAAAATACAGGTTCTTACAACCTATGTGGTAGATTTCACATGACTTTCTTGGTCTGATTCAGGTTTTATCATCAACCCTAAAAATAAAAATTGATCAACTCTTTTGTTTCTTAAGACTAAGTCTCTAAAAGGTATTATATCTAATAGATTTTGGTAAATATGAATAAATTGTTTGATGTTATCTAAATATGGAAATGTAAAGTGGAGACACTCAGTGTTCTCATGGTTATGGGGAAATAATGAGAAAGTATTAATTTCTAATAAATTATAATAATAAAATCCATAGAGAAAAGAAAATAAATCTTCCTTCTTTTAAGAAGTGAAGATGAAATCGTGGTTTAAATTACCTTATGGGGTTTGGTAAATATTTTAACTATAAAAACTAAGTCCATAGATAAAAAATCCTAATCGATTGTGTTTCCCACACACCAATGCTATAATTAAAATGAATATTGATATTAATATAATTAATGCATGAATATTGGGGTTAATGATGAAAATCAACCTCAATAACCTCTTTATATCATATATAAAAAGAAAACTCATGTGATCACAATTATTGAAGTGGGTCGTTAGAATTATGTAGTTAAAGGTGCTCTTTCTATCTACTCTATGACTAAATTTTTTAATTTTATTCTATATAAACAAAATCATTTATAACTGAAGAATTTTCTAATGGTATTATGTATCCACTTCGTTGATTATATATAGATTTAGAAATAAAAAACATAATGGTACGATGGTCCCATATCAAGTCTATATCTCATCTCGGATAGAAGTGTATGGGAATATGTTTCCTAAAAATATTTTGATTCTTCCTTCACTTGAATTTGATGTGATTTTGGCCACGGATTGTCTTTCTCAATATGGATCCAATATCAATATCCAAGTAAATGAATTAATTATTGATATTCTAAATCAACATTTTATTATCTTTCAATGTATATAGGAATATCAACTTCCAATGGAAATTACTTCCATAATATGGGTCTTAATTCCTATTCATGAGGTGTATTTTTCTCAAATGGTTGGAGGGAAACTCAACCTCAAAGATATGCCAATAATTTGAGATTATGTTTATGTATTTCATAAATAATTTTCTAGTCTTCACCTTAATCGTGAAGTTGATATTTCAATAAAGATAATACCTGGTCCTACACCTATCTCAGTGAATCCTTATAGAATGGACCAGATTGATTTTGGAGTAATTGAAGAAGAAACTCCTAGAGAATCTTGATAAGGGATTTATATACACTAGTGTATAACCATGGGGTGAAACTATTCTTTTTGTTATGAATAAATGTGGTTCAATTTTTCTTTTCATTGATTATCAAGAACATAAAAGGATCACTATAAATAAAACATATCTTATACCCGATATTGATAACCTAATTTATCAACTATACATATCTAAATAATTTTCAAATATTGACATTAATTCTGGATATTATCAATTAATGGTCAAAAAATACGATATACCCCAAACAACCTTCCATATGATGAACAATCATTAGGAATTTATATTTATTCTATTTGGACTTAACAATTCCCCTGATATCTTCATAGATTTAATGAGTATATTATTTATATATTACCTTAATCATCTTGTGAAAATATTTATATATTATATTCTTATATATTTCAAGAGTAAGGAAGATAATGAAGACCATTTTAATTTTTTTGAAGATCTTAAAGAATGATAATTTGTGTTCCATATTCAAAAAGTGTGATTTTTTGTTACAAAATCTTTCATTATTATGTTATATAATCTCAAGTGAGGGTATATCGGTGGATCCTTCAAAGATAGTAGTTATTGAGTAATGACCCAAACAAACCACTTTAACCAAGATCAGTAGATTTCTTTGGTAAGATGGATTTTACCATCACTTTGTGAGGGATTTCCACAGCCATCAAATCCAATAACCATATTGACTTATAAGGGAGGTAAGTTCCTTTGTATAGATGAATGTAAGGAAAATTTCAAGGATCCAAAAAGAAGGTTGGTCAATGTGTGAGATCTTACACTACCCTACAGTAGAGAAGGGTTTGTGATATACAATGATTCACTAAATAAGAAACTTAGTTATGTACTCATGAATAATGATATGGTGATAGCTTATGTATCACACTAATTTAAAATTCATGATAAAAATTACCCTACACATGATTTGGAGTTAGAGGCAGTAAATTTTATGTGAAAATATAGTGTAATTATCTTTATATTAAAATATGGGATATATATAATGATCATAAAATCTTAAATTATATATTCAAATATAAAGAGTTTAACATAAACCAAAGGATATGGTTATAATTGACTAAATATTATGATTTCTCAATACATTATCCCCTAGAAAGATGAATAAGGCGGATGATGCTCTGAATCGAAAAGACCATGTTATTTTTCCATGATTAGAATTTAAAGAGATCAAATATTTATATATTGACAGAACATGGATCTTTAAATCAAGATAAAATGGTAAAAATCATATATTTTGTATAATAATATCCAATCATACATCCATGTGATAATTAAAGAGGTGTAGGAGGATATGGATCTATAAAAGAAGGTAAGAAATTTTTCAAAGTCCAACAATAATTTTGGTGGAATAGTAAGGTTAAAGAACCAATTATGTCCCATAAATAACATAATTGAAAAATTATCTATTATATGACACTCATAGTTTATAATTATCTATTAATCCTAGAATTATGTAGATGTATAGAGATATAAAAGACTATTTTTTTTGAAATAACATGAAAAGGGATATTGCAGAATATGTATCCTGATTCCTATTATGTCATAAAGTTAATTATAAGAGAGAAAAATATAAGGTGATTTTACAACCATTACATATAATACAATGGTAATGGTAAAACATTTCCATAGATTCCATCATCAGACTCCCAAAAACATCTAAAGGTCACAATGTCATTTGGATTGTAGTTGATCACCTTATAAAATTAGAAAATTTCTTTTCCATCAGATAAGATTTATATATTGATCATATTTAAAGGTTGTGCAATAAGGAAGTGTTAAAGTTCTAGGGAGTACCAAATTCTATTGTATATGATTGAGGTTCAAGGTATAAATCAATGTTTTGGAGAAATATTCTATAGGAGTTGAGTACAGAATTGATATATAACACTTCTTATCATCCTCAAATAGATGGCCAAATTAAGAGGACTATTCAAACCCAATAGGATATGCTGAGATCTTATTCTCTAGATTTATAATTGGTTGGTATCAACAACTTCCTCTGGTTGAATTGTCTTATAATAATATCTTGCACTCATGCATTCAAATGGATCCTTATGAATCCCTTTATGGTTAAAAGTGTAGAAATATAATGTATTGAGTCAAGGATAGAATAATAAATACATTGGAACCTCATATAGATAAGGAAATGGAATAGAAGGTTGGATCTATATAGCTTCACATCACAAAACATCAGAGTCAATAGAAGAGTTATGATGATAATCATTAGTAAGACATGGAATTCAAAGTTGGGGAGAAGGTATTCCTATGAAAATCTATATTGAATAAGTTTGTGATATTTTTAAATAAGGTAAATATTATAATTAGATATATCACCCCTTTTGTGATTGTTTATTAGAATGAGATTCTTTCTTATCACTTGGTTCTTTCACTGAACCTCTCTCAAGTTCACGATATATTCCATAAATCACTCCTAAGGAAGTACATACTTGATCTGTCAAATGTACTAAAATTAGAGGTTACACCAATTAAGTGTTATCTTTTTAATGAGGAATAACCAGTCGAGATTTTGTATTGATGTTAGAAATTTTTTTGAATCAAGACCACTCACCTGGTAAATGTTTTGTAGAGAAATTATAACTTTGTGGAAGCTACATGGGAACCTGAAGATGTTATGAGGATGAAGTATCCTCTGTTTTTTGAATCTGAATGATGGATTTTTTAGGTATTAATATTTATAAGAGGGAATAATTTAATACCTCAATAATTTTTTGATATATTTCTCTTTAATAAATTTGAGGTGTTTGATTGCTTTCTTTACACACTACACTACGTTTAAACGAACCACGATATACTATTAAATTATTATTATTTTATGATATATATCACCTAGATGTTTGATCAAACAGTAATAATATGAATAAAAAAATAATGAAAAAATATTTATTACAAATTTATAATATTAATTCAATTGTTATAAATTGTTTATTAATTAAAAAACCATTTGAAAGTAAAAAAAAGAGATGTTTTTTCTAAAAATCTACTTTTATAAATGAAAAGTGCTACTATTTTAAAAAAATAAATTAATAAGTATTTTTGAATCATTTTATTGATTTTTATTGATTTTTTATTCAATTAGATATTGGACATTCATTTTATTTCTTTTACTAGGAATGTAATGAATGAAAATCCAATTTTATGCTTTAAAATGAATTTTTCTATAAATGGTTTTCATTTATATTTGCATGATTATTTTAAAATTAAATCATTCCACTTATATAAATTTAATTTTATAAAATTAATTCTATATTTGGAATAATAATTTCTAGATCTTTTAATCAGTCCACTTTCAACTTTTTCATAATGAATAATAAATTAGTAAAAATCTCTTACCGTGGTTAAGGTTAAAATGGATTTACCAAGGGATTAAACCAAGAGATAAGGATATGATTTCTGAATAAAATTTTCTAATTATTGTTTTATGAAGATATTTAGACCCTACATTATCCTAAAATTTATTAATTTTATATATTGAAGCATTTTTCTCGAGAAAGATCCTATTATATTTTAATCTTTTGAAACATTCTAAGTATTTCTTCTCCCTCCCTCATAAAATGACACCACCAATTTTCTCTTATCCAAAATTTAATAACCTATTATATAATAAATTAAATAAAAAAATACATTACTAAAATACCTCCCCACATAATTGAGGTCCTTATTTATCATAATACCATAATTTCAAGGTTTAAAGTGTAACCCAAAGGAGGTTTCTCAATGAAGAGGTATAACTCTTAACTTAGTACTTTAAATATTTTTTCTTCTTCTAGATACTATAAATATATTGATAAAATTATAAAATAATTAATTAATTATCTGTAATATTCTTAATTTTTATTAATATTATCAAGAAAATATTTCCATCCTTCTTTCTATCAAATGGGAAATGGATGTATCACTCATACATATGTGTAGACTATCACCTCTACATAGAAATATGATTCATTTTCCATCACCATGAATAATGTATAGTTATTTTGATGGATTTAATATTTATTTATTATATTTATGAAGTAATTATTCTTTTGGAATTATAATAACTTATAAAAATTCTTACCTTTCCATTTGTTGGAAATCGATAATGTTGTATGTGCGTACATGTGGACTACCACCTCCACGCATCAATGCGAACAATTATTCTTCACCTATTAATATACATAATTATAGAATTGTATATGATGAATAAATATTATACTTATTTCAGGATTAAAATTATATATATGATGAAACCATGACCAAGGTACAATTATTGGAACCATCAAACTGAAACATGGATGGAAAATATGCCAGTTTTTACCCGAATGTTCAATTTAATAAATAAATATTAACAAAAAATAATTGTAAATTATAAAGGAATTATACAAAATAATTTTCATATTAATATATTTATATAACATATGTATAATAAATATATATTTACTACATATTTTATTTGAACGCATGTGAAGAAAGATGGTACTTAAGGTAAGTGTTTGTGTTGCAATATCATTTCATTTTAGAATTGTCTATGCTAAATTTCCATTGAGGAAAATTATATGAATTTTAACCTCTAAACATAATATATTTTCTTATAAAATTGTTTTCCTATAATTTTAATGTATTATTACAATTTTTCTCTCTTTGATACTTATAATGATCAAGAAAATGTTTTTAAAGATTAGCTAACCTTATTTCCTCTTTGGGGGTGAAGTTTTTCATCCATTTCCATACTCTTCAAAATTATTTTATGAATGCTATGACCTATATTTTTAATGTTTTTAAATTTTAATTTTCACTACCTTTCACATTATTTAGAAAAATTAAAATGAATATTTCTAAAATTATTCTGAACAATTCATTTTTGGATTTATACAATAGTGTAGAAAGAATGTTTTCTTTTAATGTATATGACATGGAATGATTTTTAGACCATCATGACCATTATTTTATTTGAATATTACATTAAAATATTCCTTAGTTATTTTCCAATAAAATTTTATTCTCAATATTCTATGAATTTTTAGTTAAAATGTTATCAAAGTAAAAGGTTATTATCTCATATTTTTTAAGAAATGTTCGAATGGACTTCTAATGGAATTTTTTTATCTATGTCAGCCTCTTTTAAAGAATTTACGCTTCGCTAGGGAGATAATATTATGATATTATCCACATTATTGTTAGAATGGATTATAATAATTATTATTTATAGGTGAATCTATGAAACTCATTTCATTCCCATAGGATAATTAAGTTACGATGAATCCTTTACAAAACCCATTTTGTTTCCACAGGTTATGCTATGATGAAATGATGACATGTCCATGAAACAAGTTTATATTAATGGGTTATTATGTAAAGATATGATGATATTTTGAATTTATTATGATCTTAAGACATAAATATATATGGTTTTCACTTTGTGATGGGTGGGCCTAGAATTATATAGCTCTCTAATGCATTGGGTAAGGATTTATATCTCATTAGATAATAAAACTATAATGGGGAGTGAATCCAATTTAGTATGGGACTATGTCCATAATGATAGTCATGGAAGTTAACCTTGACTAAGAAAATAATATAATGGGGAGTGAACCCAATACACTATGATAGTTTTGGCGGTGATAATTGTATAAGGAAATGATTTTCTATGCTTATGTAAATGAAATAAAATTATTTCGTGTCACAAACCACCTTCACCAAAAGGAGGGAAGGGTCATCATACTGCTAGTCCATCCCTTATATAAGTTTAAGGAGAGATAATGACCCCCGAAACCCGCCTTCAATAAGTCCCAGAGTGGTGACTAGCACCAAGGGTATAAAATCACACACTAAATGGAAGGCATTACCCTTTTTCTGTTTTATAGGATCGGGAGATAAGATGATGAAACCCAACAACACCAAACTAAAAGAAAAGTAAATCCAAAAGTAAACCATTCCCACATGAATGTTTCAAAAGTAAAAGCCACAGAGTACAAAAGTGACTACAAGGGTAAGTACCAAAGAAGAAGAAAAAAACAGCAACTGCAACTACCCCAATGGTCCGGGCTAGTAAGGTCATGTGTGATCCCTGACGTCCTCCTGGAATCCTGAAAGCAGTTTTATATACGTAGGGTGAGCATACAAGTACACTCAGTAGGTAAAACCAAAGACTCTCGTGCTTAAGTGGGGGAATGCACTAAAGTCCCATGAGAAAAAGGAGTAAACCAAACATCTAACAAGGTAAACTATCAACCCAAGCTTCACCAAGGAACACTCCCCAAATAACGTAAGTCAAGTAATATATATATAGGATCACATAGATGTTCGGGTACCCCTCGCCACTTTACCACTGGTTACTGAGACATCCAATGCATCGAAGCAATCACGCCATTCTCACCGCAATCCCACTGCCACACCCACCCGCACACACCTGGGCCATAACCACACGTAGTCCCACTGCCAAATCCTGCCCGCAAACACCTGGTCCACAACTGTCACATGTAACCATGCCTGTAAACACCTAGGCCAGAACAACCACCACCACTCCCGAAGACACCTGGGCTAGAAGATCCACTGTCACGCCCGAATACACCTGGGCCTCATCCTGAAGACACTTGGGAAACCACCTGCCGCACACACCTAGCAAACCACCACACTACCCTGCTTGAAGATTCTTGGGCTAATAATGGACCTCAGGCCATCACATCCTGCCTGAAGATACTTGGGATATCCAGGAAAGGGATTAGAAAAGGAGCTAATAACCAGCCACTAATAATAGTGTTGGGAAAAACACCCTCCCCTATGAAATGGGGGTGTTCGGCACTAAGTGATCAACTTGGGTGGGGCGCGAATAAGAAACAAAAAACTACAAGTATATATATATAGGTAAAAAGCACTCACCCAAGTTAGGTTTTTCTTCAGCCATCCTAAAGGACACAAACAACACTAAAGTATGAGTCATGACTCTCGCCAACAAACCCATTTCCCCCTTTTCTTGTTTTCATGTTAACTAATATTGTTCAAATAAGTTTATTCACTACTGGGCAACTAACACCATAAGCATAACCATGGAAAAGAAACCATCCAAACGTCAAATTAAGTATCCACACCCGGTTCTCTTGTAAAGTCACAACAACAAAGAAAAAGGTGAGATCCCTCAAAGTACTGAAACCAATGACAACCCCGAGACACTGCCCCATTTCCCCTCCCCCAAAATGGTTTTTCATCAACAGAGGATCCCACCCCAATTCGTGATATAAACAAGGTTACCACCCGGTCTTAAAACTCACAACCACTGAACCCATAACAACAGGGGATCCCATCCCCAACTTCATAACCACCAGGAGTATAAAAACAGGGGATCACATCCCCTCCCACATCTCCTTCAATCGCCCCATAAAATAAAACAACCAAACCACTACCACCAACACAAGGCAGGGCCATGCCGGTATTTTCATATTTATAAGATTTAATACACTCCATGATTTCAATTTCGTGTCTTGACCGGGGTTTTCAAAGAAGGGATTGATCTTGGTGATTTCAATTATTTAGGTGGATATATATGTGATTAAACAAAATTCCTTTACACATCAAGTTTTATTCACCACAAACAAGATCCATTCAAACATCACCAGAGGTAAGGGTTCGTTAGTGCACAGACAATGACCACCAATGGCCTCAATTACTAGTAGGCGTAAGCCGCACAATTCAAAAAGAAGATCATCATATAAAACAACATCAACAATCATATCCCCCCCTTCGTTCTTTAAAGAGTCAGTTCATTATCTTTATTTAGGTCTGGTTTATCCAATTATACAGAATCAAAAGTATGCCCACCCCGTATGATACACAAAAGAGAGAGGCGAAGGAGAAATTCCCTACCTACTGATCAATGATCGATATTAAGGCTGGGCACAAAACATTACGTATAGCGATGTGGCTCACCTGAACGAAAATTGGATCGTCTAAATGATGGGTACTCTAGCGCAGGGTGAACGAGAAAAGAACCCTATGGAGAACCCTTTTGTTTATAAGGGTCACAGACGGTTGAGATAAGAACGCGAAACCACGTGAGCGGGGGTCGTGGGTTGACCACGCGGCACCACACGTCATTAGAGGTCGGGCGGTTTGAACAGACACAAACACCAGGTTAATTCATTAAATATTTAATTAAAACATGTATTGCGTTACCGGGCTTTTAAAACGAGTTTAGCAGGGTCAAAATAGGGTTTAAAAACCTTTTTGCGCAAAAAGGAGCGCTACTGGAAAGAACCTGTGGGGTAGGATAAAGTCACCGGTAGTTGAGAGCTACCGGTGGGTAACAATTACCAATAGACGAGAGCTACCGGTAGCCAATAGCCACTTGTAGACGACCTACCGGTAGGCTGCATCTACTGGTAGACTACAGCTACCGGTAGGCTGTAGCTACCGGTAGACCGAGCTACTGGTAGACATAGCTACCGGTAGGCCGAGCTACCGATAGACAGAGCTACTGGTAGGCCTTCTACCGATAGGCTAAGGCTACCGGTAGACAGAGCTACCGGTAGGCCTACCGTTGGGCCAACTTCACCGACATTCCCATACCAGAAAACCCAACACAAGATTTTCACAATGTAATGGACCCGAAAAACCTGGGCCATTACATCAGATACCTCTTAAATGATTCTCGTCCTCGAGAATCAAAACAAACCAGAAGGAAAGAGAGGGTCCGAACAACCACCTCAAAAGATACCTTTTAGGAGTAAACCCATGCTAACTAAAAACACTTTCCTGTCAATAACCAAGCCATATACCATGTCAAACAGCCCAGGCATATGGGTTGGGGAGTCTCCTCCCCGATGTCAATATATTATCCGCTTTGGGCGGCACTGACTCACCCGCACGGGTTTAATCACATCCACCTTAATGTGTCTTGATTAGGGGTCGGGTTATCTCCTCCCATATAGCCAGGGCTTTTCACACACAGTCAGAGGAAAGAAAACCAGTACATTTCATAGCCAAAAAGACAAAACGTTCTACCACAACAGGTACAACAAAAAAATAACTCAAAAAACACTGGGTACTGGGTTCGCATATGTGCTTCCCTCTCCCAAGTACTCTTCTCCATCCCACCATGTCTCCACAACACAGGAACCAAGGGAATGGTTCACCGAAGAAGCACATTTTACTTCCGATCCTTGATCATCACTAGTCTCTCCACAAAAGTCACATCGTCCTCGATGTCTATCTCACCCCAATCAAGTACATGTGAATTGTCGTACAGATACTGACGGAGCTGGGACACATGGAAGACATCATGTATCCTCATTATCGGCGGTGGTAACGCTAGCTGATAAGCCACTTCGCTGACCCGCCACCACACTTCGAAGGGTCCGATGAACCTGGGATAAAGCTTACTCCCCTTACCGAACCTCCGCTTCCCACGCCGAGGGGAGACATTCAAGAACACGTGGTACCCAACCTCAAACTCCAAGGACCTCCTCCTGGTATCAGCATACGACTTCTGTCAGTCCTGGGCCACCTTCATCCTTTCCCGTATGAGCTGAACCTTCTCTGTCGTGCTCTGCACCACCTCCGGGCCAAGGATTCCCGACTCTCCGACATCGGTCCAACACGTAGGTGAGCATCATGGCCTCCCATATAAGGTTTCAAACAGGGCCATACCAATGGTAGAGTGGTGGATATTATTGTAGGAAAACTCTACCAGGGGTAAGTATCATACCCATGATCCTCCTGAGTCCAGAAGACATGGCTGCAGTATATCCTCCAAGGTTTGGATGGTGTGCTTTGTTTTTTCATCTGTTTGGGGATAGAAAGCAGTATTAAGGCACAGCTGGGCGCCAAAAGCATGCTGCAACCCTCTCCAGACTCGCGAGGTAAACCATGCAGCCCTATCCGAGACTATAGACCTCGTAACTCCATGAAACCGCACCACCTCATCCACATACCTTCGCGCCAATGCATCCACTACACTCAACTCCCTGACCACCAGAAAGTGAGCTGATTTCATCAACTGGTCCACTACCACCTAGATGGCGTCGTATCCCCCTTAGGCCTTGGGTAGTCTCGGGATGAAATCCATCGACATGTCATCCCACTTTCACTCGGGGACATCTAGAGACTGCAGTAGGCCGCCAGGAACTAGGTGTTCAGCCTTCACTTGCTGACACACTAAGCGCTTGGCCATAAACTCTTCCACTGCTCACTTATATCTGGGCCACCAAAACGGTCTCTTAAGTCCCTGGTACATCTTGGAAAATCATGGGTGTACCGCCAGGGGTGAGTTGTGGAACTCACTGAGAACCTTGTCGCACATCGCCTTCGGAACAAAAAGCTTTCCATTGAAATGCATCTGATTTTGGCCATCCTACATCCATCCTTCCGGGGCATTGCCCTGGTCAACTCATTCGTGCATCACATTGCACTCTGGGTCTCCCCACTCAGACTCCTCCACTTGCTGCAACAGAGATGACCACACTGCAATCTGATACAGAAAGCCTCTACTACTATCCATCCTCGCATCCAGGTGTAAGGCATCCAACTCTTCCATCGCCTTCTAGGCATCCACTGACTCTCAGACCGCATCCTTCTGCATCCTCCTGCTCAAGGCATCATCCACTACATTGACCTTGACCTCAGTATAAGAGATCTCTAAGTCGTAATCCTAGAAGAACTCCACCCATCTCCACTGTCGCAAGTTTAGGTACCACTGGGAGAAGATATACCTCAAGATTTTGTGATCTATGAAGACCACAAAGTGTTCTCTGATGACGTAGTGCTTCCTTAACTTTAGCGCAAAAATGACCGCTACAAGCTCCAGGTCGTGGGTGGCATAATTACGCTCATGAGGGCGTAGCTGCCTAGACCCGTAAGAGATCACCCCTTGTCGGTGCATCAACAAACATCCCAGGCCTTGTCCTGAAGCATCACAGAACACCTCATACGCCACCCCTTCTTCTGGAAGTCTCAGCACCAGGGCCCTGACCAACTTCTCCTTTAGATAGCTGAAGGCTGACTCGCACAGCTCACTCCACACGAAAACCTGGTCTTTCTTGGTCAGGGCAGTCAAAGGGGCTACAACTCGGGAGAAGTTGGGTACGAACCTCCGATAGTAACCTTCCAGCCCGAGGAAACTATGGAACTCTCCCACACTCTTGGGTGCTTCCCAAGAAACAACTACCTCAACCTTTGATGGGTCCACCGCTACCCCCTTCTCGGACACCATGTGCCCGAGGAAGTGCACTTCTCATGTCCAGAACTTTCATTTTGACAACTTACCATAGATATGATGCTGTCAGAGGACCTCCAAAACCATCCTCAGGTGCTCTGCATGATCCTCCTCTGATCTCGAATAGATCAGGATATTGTCAATGAACACAACCACGAAACGATCCAAGTACTCCGGAAAGATGGAGTTCATAAGCCCCATGAACAGAGCTGGGGCATTCGTAACACTGAAGGGCATGACCACGAACATGAAGTGTCCATATCTGCACCTGAACGCCGTCTTCGAGATGTCACCTTCCTTCACTCTCAGCTGGTGATACCCAGACCGTAGGTCAATCTTCGAGAACCATACTACCCCTTTCAGCTGGTCGAAAAGATCGTCTATCCTCAGAAGAGGGTAGCGATTTTTGATCGTCACCTAATTCAGCCTCCTGTAGTCTATGAACAAACTGAGACCACCATCTGCCTTCTTTGTGAACAAGACTGGAGCACCCCATGGTGACACACTTGGCCGAACATAACCCCTCTTCATCAGATCATCAATTTGGATCCGCAACTCCCGTATCTCTGAAAGTGCCATTCGGTAAGGAGCCATCAAGATCGAACGAGCGTCAGACTACAGGTCTATCTCGAAATAGATATCACGTCGAGGGGGTAGATTCTTCACCCCCTCAGAGAAGACGTCCATAAACTCACGGACGATCTCTGTCACTTCCACCATCTCTACATCTACTGACTCTGCTGACAGCTCGGCTAACAAGGAGAGGAGGGGTTCCTCTCGTCTGCTCCCCTTATGACTGCTCCGCTCTCCGGTGAAGGTAACACGCCGGCCGCCCTAGTCTGAGAACACAACCCTTCCTCGAAAGTAGTTGATGAAGGCACACACAGAGAATATCCATTCGATGCCTAGGATGACATTGTATGGTTGTATCTGTAACAGAATAAGATCCCAAACCGACTGATGTGGCCCTATCGTCAGTCTGAATCCCCGACAAACAAACAACAAGTCGGTCTGACCTCCAAATGGTGTTCTCATCACCCGGGGAACTGGAAGTCTCTCGTCATCTAGACCCAAGTAATGGGCTAGACTGGGTGCAACAAAGGAGTGTGAAGCTCCGGTATCGAACAAGGCAAAAGCAAGAGTACTGAACAAACTGATCGTACCTCGAACAACCTCCGGCCCTGTTGGAACTGCTACCTTCACGATGTGTAGCTATCCACGCACAGCTCCTCTGCCCCTCGGCTGTCGGCCACCTCTCCGACCACACCCTGGTCGAGTTCCTTGAGGAGGGCCCTGAGGTCGGCCTCCTCCTCCTACGTCTTCCCTCGGAGGAGTGTGAGCTCGCTGTCCCTGCTGCTGCTTCTGGAAAGGCCCGTCTGGGAGCTGCTGCTGGGGCGGGTGTTGGGGTTGTCCGCCACCACCGTACTGTACCCGGTATGGGCACTGACTCCAAAGATATCCAGGGCTCCCACAGACGAAGCACCGCGGTTACGGGCCCGAAGGAAAGGGGCGAGGATCGGGGGATCGAAACTGAAACTACTGTGGCCTGCTCCCTGCCGGTCGGAACCTGGAGGGTCCTGACGCTGGAGACCGGGTGCTGACAGCCTTCCCCGTCGATGGTTCTAGCTGGATCCCCTCTCATGACACTACTCCTAGATCATGCATCCTCTCCACCACTTCGGCCTTCTTCTGGACCTCCAAGTACATCGGCAGGGTAAAGGGGGTAACAACATACTGGAGGGAGGGTCAGAGCACCTCCTCCAAACGTCTTACCCGAGACTCCTCATCAGGAATGAGGTCCGGAGAAAAACGCAGGAGCTCCTTGAACTTGATCCCTAGATCCCTCACTGACATACTCCCCTGTTGGAGGGAGAGTAGCTCCTGTATCTTTTCCAACTTCATCATCGAAGAGAGGAATTCCACCCGAAACTCCCTCTCGAAATCAGACCATGCCACCTCAGCCTCTTTCCTCTCCCCCAGGTAAAGCGTCCACCACTGACGCACCGCTCCCCGCATCTGGCGGACGACCAGAGGAACCCAGTACTCGGTCGGGGCCCAACTCAGGCCGAAAGCTATCACTAGCTCCTCTAGCCAGCCTTTCGTCTTCATGTCAGAGGTTCTTCCCCCATACTTCTCGAGGGTCTATCACTGGAAGGCCTGAAGTGTCTTCTGCCACTGGTTGTCCTCCTCCTCTCGATCAGATCTCTGTCGATCGGCCAAGGTAGCCTTTGGGACCTCGATCGCATGTACCACACATGGTTTCCTTCATGGTGCCATAGCTGCAAGTTAAACAAGGAATGCCTAAGCCCAAGTAGTGCAGAATGTCGTTCTTTAAAACTTATTATACTTTTTATTTATTCTTCATTCCCAAAACACCCCAGAAACACAAGAACACAAGTCATTATGATTCATGTACCTTTCATAGGGTCTCTCTACCCTACAATTAGTGTGGCCTCACTTGTTCATTCGGTAGGTCCAGAGTCCTTGCGTCGGATCACAGGGGGCCCTAAAATCTCTTGTCCTAGCCGGTCTTCCCTGGCCTAATTCACACACCAAGGCCACCCAACACTGTTTCCCTACCATCCCATGTAATCCTCATTGTTCTTAACTTCAGACTCCATCCTATCTCTCAGCCATACCTTTGATACCATTCTTTCATGACCCGCCTTCAACAAAAGGAGGGAAGGGTCAGAAGACTGCCAGGCCCTACCTTCATTATGTTGATGCAGAGATAATGACCCCCGAAACCCGCCTTCAAAAGGTCCCGGAGTGGCGACTAGCACCAAGGGTATAGAATCGCACACTAAATGGAATCCATTACCCTTTTTCTATTTTATAGGATTGGGAGATAAGATGATGAAACCCAACAACACCAAACTGAAAGAAAAGTAAAGCCAAAAGTAAACCATTTCCACATTCATGTTTCAAAAGTAAACACCACAAAGTACAAAAGTTACTACAAGGGTATGTACCAAAGAAGAAGAAAAAAACAGCAACTACAATTGCCCTAAAGGTTCGAGCTAGTAAGGTCCTACGTGATCCTCGAAGTCCTCCTATAATCCTGAAAGCAGTTTTATATATGTAGGGTGAGCATACAAGTACACTCAGTAGGGAAACCCAAAGACTTTCATGCACAACTGGGGGAACGTACTAAAGTCCCATGAGAAAAAGGAGTAAACCAAACATCTAATGAGGTAAACTATCCACCAAATCCTTAGCAAGGCACACTCCCCAAATAACGAAAGTCATGTAATATATATATATATATATAGGAGCACATCGATGTTTGGGTACCCCGCGCCTCTTTCCCACTGGTTATTGAGACATCCTACGCATCGAACCAATCCCGCCATTCTCACCGCAGTCCCACTGCCACACCCACCTGCACACACCTTGGCCACAGCCACACGCAGTCCCACTACCGAATCCTGCCCGCAAACAACTAGGCCACAACTGTCACATGTAACCACTCCTGCAAACACCTAGGCCAGAACAACCACCACCACGCCCGAAGACACCTGGGCTAGAAGATCCACTACCACGCCCGAAGACACCTGGGCCTCATCTCGAAGACACTTGGGAAACCACCTGCCGCACACACCTGGCCAACCACCACACTACCCTGCCTGGATATTCTTGGGCTAATAATGGACCTCAGGCCATCACAGCCTGCCCGAAGATACTTGGTCTATCCGGGAAAGAGAGCAGAAAAGGAGCTAATAACCAGCCACTAATAATACTGTTCGGAAAATCACCCTCCCCCATGAAATGGGGGTGTTCGGCACTAAGTTCTCAACATGGGTGGGGCACGAATAAGAAACACAAAACTACAAGTATATATATATTGGTAACAGGCACTCACCCAAGTTAGGTTTTTCTTCAGCCAGCCTAAAAGAAACAAACAGCACTCAAGTCCGAGTCACGACTCTCGCCAACAAACCCATTTTCCCCTTTCTTGTTTTCATGTTCAGTAATAATGTTTAAATAAGTTTATGCAGTACTGGGCAACTAACACCATAAGAATAACTAAGGAAAAGAAACTAGACAAACGTCAAATTAAGTATCCACGCCTGGTTCTCTTGTAAATTCACAACAACAAAGGAAAAATTGAGATCCCTCGAAGAACTGGAACCAAAGACAACCCTGAGACACTGCCCCATGTCCCCTCCCCCAAAATGGTTTTTCATCAACAGAGGATCCCACCCCAATTCGTGATATAAACAATGAAACCACCCTGTCTTAAAACTCACACCCACCGAACCCATAACAACAGGGGATCTCATCCCCAACTTCATAACCACCATGAGTATAAAAACAAGAGATCCAATCCCCTCCCACATCTCCAGAAATCGGCCCATAAAAGAAAACAACCAAACCACTACCACCAACACAAGGCAGGGCCATGCTGGTATTTTCCGATTTATAAGATTTACCACACTCCATGATTTCAATTACGTGTCTTGATCGTGGTTATCACAGAAGGGATTGATCCTGGTGCATTCAATTATTTAGCCGTATATACGTGATTAAACAAAATTCCTTTACACGGAAAGGGTTATCCACCACAAACATGATCCATTTAAACATCACCAGAGGTAAGGGTTCGTTAGTGCATAGACAATGACCACCAACGACCTCAATTTTCAGTAGGCGTAAGCCGTACAATTCACAAAGAAGATCACAATATAAAACAACATCATCAATCACAACCCCCCCATCTTTCTTTAAAGAATCCATTCATTATCTTTATTTAGGTCTGGTTTATCCAATTATACAGATTCAAAAGCACGCCCACCCCGCATGATACACAAAAGAGAGAGGCGAAGGAGAAATTCCCTACATGTTGATCAACGATCAATGTTAAGGCCGGGCACGGAACATTACGTATAGCGATGCGGCTCGCCTGAACAAAAAGTGTCTCGTATGAACGAAGGGTACTCTAGCGCAGGGTGGGCGAGAAAATAACCCTACGGTGAACCCTTTTGTTTATAAGGTTTGTGGACGGTTGAGATAAGAATGTGAAACCGCGTGAGAAGGGGTCGTGGGTTAACCACGCGATGCCACACGTCATTAGAGTTCATGCGGTTTAAACTGACATACACACCAGGTTAATTCATTAAATATTTAATTAAAATATTTAGTGCGTTACCGGGGTTTTAAAATGAGTTTAACGGGGGAAAATAGGGTTTAAACCCCTATTTGCGCAAAAAGGAGCGCTACTGGAAAGAACCTGCGGGGTAGGCCAGAGCCATCGGTAGCTGAGATCTACCATGGGTAAAAGATACCGGTAGCCGAAAGCCACCGGTAGCCGAGCTACCAGTAGGCTACAGCTACCGGTATACTGCACCTACTGGTAGGCTGTAGCTACCGGTAGATCGACCTACCGGTAGACAGAGATACTCGTAGGCCAAGCTACCGATAGACAGAGCTACCGGTAGGCCACGCTAATGATAGACAGAGCTACCGGTAGGCCTGCTACCAGTAGTCTAAGGCTACTGGTAGATAGAGCTACCGGTAGATAGAGCTACCGGTTGGCCTGGTACCGGTAGGCTAAGGCTACTGGTAGGTCTACCATTGGGCCAACTTCACCAACATTCTCAGACCAGAAAACCCAACACGAGATTTTCACAAAGTAATAGACCCCAAAAACCCGGAACATTACATATAATATGCTTGTGATACGTTAGAAAGGCTCATGATTGATTATTGATGATTTCCCACACTTATGACTTATGTGTTTTGTTATGAAAAATAACTATTTCATGATTTGTGATTAATGATATATGAGTGATTGGTTATGATAATCATAAGTTATTACCATTTTATCATACCCTTATTCTTATCTTACGATCACTTATGATCGTTTCTTGATATGTCACGACCCGTCCTCGGGGCCCCTACTGTGACTACCCCAAGCCCACCTTCCTTAGGCAAGGGGCTGGCGACCAGCACCAAAGGCGTAAATCCCGACAAAAAGAGGATGGAATTGCCTTTAGAAAGTAAAAAACAACATAGAGTAATCCAGCAGAAGTAAACACTAAGTAAACTGAGTACAAGTAAGTGCGGAAAAGTAAGTGCGCCAGAATACAAACCCAAACTGAAAGTAAAGTAAAACTGGAAAGGAAGTACATCAACTGAAAAGTAAAGCAGCAACGCTGAGCCGTCCACTAGAAATCCCACCTGAAGGGTGGGTACAGATATCCTCCTCAGCTCCTTGGGTCCTGTCGTCCGCCCTGTATGCGTCCCGTCCAGTGATCCACCTCCAGGTACCGACTCATCGTGATAACCACCTCCGGGCACTGACTCGTCGTGGGTTCCTCCTCTAGGATTCGTCCAGCTCTACATGCCTCAACCTAGATCAGTGATGTCTGTCGTCTACAACCAACACAACGTAGTGCGGGCGAAGCCCGTGCAGGGGTGAGTATACGCTACTTAGTAGGAACCCCGAGACCCCTGAAGGTCTCCCTGAATCCACAAAGGATAAACCACAAAGAAAAGATACAATCACGAAGTAACATCCAACACTACTTAGGTATATGCCCATAGATATACCTAAGTCATCAAACCCAGATCAGCTCCGACATCCGAGCCCAAGTTCGATCACGTCCACACAGGATAGCACAATCCAAACCACATAGGATAACACAACCCAGTCCACATAAGAAAGCAAGTCAATCATATTGAAGATAATGATTGAAAGTCAAGACTCAGCTCAAACCAGGATTTAATCATGATGTCGAAACCATAGCTTTTGGGGAAACTCCTCCTCTATCGAGTACAGTGGGCCTGCTGCTACATCCAAGCACTTCCCATTAACCATGGTCTACTGTAGTACTCCACCTGTCGAGTACTGTGGGCCTGCTGCTCCAACCAAGCGCTTCCCACCATGGTTCTGCCGCTACAACCAAGCACTCCCCCTCATAGCCTCCAGAGGTACTCCTTTTGCTGAGTAATGCGGGTCTGCCGCTGTAACCAAGCTCTCCTCCACCGTGGGTCTGCTGCTACAACCAATCGCTCCCCCTTCAAGTACTGTGGGCCTGCTGCTACAACCAAGCGCTTCCCACCATGGGTATGCCGCTACAACCAAGCGCTTCCCCCCTCATAGCCTACAGAGGTACTTCTTCTGTTGAGTACCGCGGGTCTGCCACTACAACCGAGCGCTCCTCCGCTGTGGGTCTGCCGCTACAACCAAGTGCTTCCCACTGGGCTGTCGTAAGACTCTGAGTCGATCGATCAGTAGTCGTCAAGTCTCAGCCAGCTCTAGGGTTTCCACACACAGCACGATCTTTCGGGGAGGGTCCACTCCATGAGCCAAGAGGTCGATACGTCAATTGTCACGTAGTCCGGAATTGATGTATCCCAAAGTTCAGTCCCATCAAAAGGAACACAACGCGACAGACGGCGCGTCAATCGGACGCCCGGTCTGAGAGTTATTGGCTTTTTCGTTCCAGGGTCCCGGATGATTTTTAAGTCAAAACCAACCCAACAACACTCCAACTTCATCCAAACCTCGATCGGAGTAAGCCAAAAGGTCCTTCTCACTAAGAGGAATCCAACAAGGTCGACGGCACGTCAATCGGACGTCCGGAGCTCAAGTTATAACCATTTATGCTCCGAGGGCCCGGTTGGTTTCGTATTCGAACCAACCCGGCCATACCCAAACTTCTCCGAAACCATGAGTGTAATATACCGCAATTCCCATCTCGATCCAAGGATCTCATCACAACTGACGGTGCGTCAATCGAATGTCCGTAGCCCAATATATGGACAAAATAACGGAAGTGGTCTGAAAATGGGGGGTCTGGGCCCGGTCTGACCCGGCCCAACCCCCCCTGGGTCTGGCCCGGGGCGGCTCGGCACTGGCCGAGCGAGGTCGGCTCGGCGCCGGCCGAGCGGCCGCGCAAAGGGGCATTGCCCCCTTGATTGTCGTCGCGGCCCCCGCGTGGGGACCATTCCTTTCCAGCGGACGCGGCCCTTCGCCGCATCCCCCCCCCCACCCCCCTTCGGTCCCACGGGGCTGCAGGACCGGGCGCCTGCCGCCGTGGCTGAAGCCACGGCGGTCCCTCCTGGTGGTGTGCCAGGACGCCGCCGCCGGTGAACTCTGTGGGCCACCGGAGTTGCTCCGGTGATCTGTTTTCAATTCCGTCTACACCGGTGTTCGTCACGGGTCACACACTTTACTGCAGAAACATCAAACCGCCTCTACGTCCCGTTCCGTCATCACCCATCTATCTTCCATCAAATAAACAATCCATGGAGCCTTCGAATCGACACAACGTTCTCGTTTCATCACCACCCAACCTTTCGCGCATCAATAACAGAGAAACGGCGAGTTCGGACTTGTTCATTGGTCCGCACACACCGCGTTAGTGGATCAAATGACTTCCAAAAATTTAATTATATGCCGAGAATATAATCCACATAAATTTAATTAGACCAAACCCCCTACCTCAATGAATTTGTCGAGCGAGGATCGTCGCAGGAAAAGACGTCGCGGAAGACGGCGTCGCGAAAGAGGATTGTGGCTGTCACGGTACACAACGTCGTGGATAAGAGTATCGTCGGTGTCACGTCGTCGATCTCCCAGGAACTAGCGTTCTTCTTCATCTTTCATTGGAGGCCAATTTTCTTCTTCTTTCTTTTCCTTCTTCAACGATGAAGAACGTTCTTCAGAGCGCAAGAGTCTTCTCCTCTTTGATCCACACAATGAATCTGCCAACAATAAAATAAGACCTTGTCTTATTTTATTCACACAAACACGCCAACTTTAATTCAAAAATCAAATTGAATTCGTGAATTAATTAACGTGTGTTGTCCCATTTAATGAGGAATTATATTGGAATTCATTTAATGAGGATGAAAAACTGCTTGAGTTGACTTGACATTAAAACGGGGGAGGTGCGGGTGTGTTACGCAATTAATGGGGGGTTTGTGGGAGGATAGATGATTTGAATAAGTGGGGACTCGTGTTGGTCCCACCTCACAAATATCCTCTCATGGGAGGTTATGTGGGTGTGGGTCCCACCAACAACCTCCCCCTTGTAGGTTATAACCAACTCAACTAAAAATGTTTGCAACACAATTTTTATTTAATTTAAGGTTAAACTCCAAAATATAACTTCTATCCCACAAAAATTGCAACTATGGAAAAGGACCCCTTAAGAGAAAACTAGTGCTGCGAGTTCATCGGTGCCCTTGGATTTCAATTCCGAGCACCAGTTCAAGAGATAGAAAAAAATCGCTCGTTCGTTCATTGAACGTACCCGAGCTAAACTTCGGAAAATGATTTCGGGCACACCAGGCCTCGGAATCAGGCCCCGTCAGAAACTGCGTACTCGTAAAATTCCAATGAAATTAAGAAAAAAATTCCTTAAAATTTCCAGGTCTTTACATTACTCCCACCTCAGGGATTTACGTCCGTGTAAAGCCTAAACACAAACTAGGGATACAAAAGTGGTACTGAGCATGCATCTGAGCCTTCCGCTCCCATGTGCTCTCCTGGAGTTTCTCGTGCTGCCAGTGAAAGCACACCAGAGGGATCGACCATCCACGTAGGACTTGCTCCTATCGATCCTCGTTATCCACTAGAACCTCTGTGAAAGTCGCCCCATCATCAAATTCCATCTCCCTATGGTTGATGATATGCGTCGGGTCGTGCACGTATCGCCTCAGCTGAGATAAGAGGAAAAACGTCGTGCACCTGATGCAACCGGGGTGGATGTGTCCAGCGGTAAACCACCTCACCTACCCTGTTGAGGACCTAGAAGAGTCCAATGAAGCGCGGAGATAACTTGTTTCCCCGGCCAAATCTCTGTAAACCACGTCGAGGTGAGACCTGCAAGAAGACATGGTCTCCATCCTCGAACTCTAGTGGTCTCTGCCTCCTGTCAGCATAAGCCTTTTGTTGGCTCTGAGCTATCCTCATCCACTCTTGGATGACTTGGACCCTCTCTGGTCCTATAAGAGCTGCTAATATTTCTTCTTTGCTGATAAGAGAAATCTGGTCTCATCCCCTGGATGAACCACATTCTTTGCATAATACAGTTAATCCTGAAATGGATGATACTAATCCATACCAAGGATGACGTTGTAAGGCCTCGACCCTACTACCAAGAGATCCAACTGTTACTCTCACCTCCAAGGGTTGAGTCACACTGTCGGCATCAGTGTGTGGTCACTGGGTCTCCTCCAGTAAGTATCTCAAAAGTGAGGGTCAAGTCAACTGTCTTTAAACCAGAACCTCTTAGTAACAACAAAAAGAGAGGACATGAATGTAAATACCACAAAGAAAGGTGTCTTTTATTACAACAGCTCAAGGTACAAAGACACAAAGAATCTACAAACAAACAGAATGCTAGAAGCACCATCAACAAAGGCCTCCATGCCTGGAACTAGTCCCGCTCCTATCCATATGCTCCTGGAGCTCTATGATCATAGGCCTCAGCTGCCTGAAGCTGAGCTCTCCGCTGTCCACCCGTTCCATGCGGTCGGGGTGGTCTCCCTGGTGGTGGTGGTGGCAACACCTCGAAGCGTCGTCCACCTCCAACTACATGACCAAATCCCCTTCCATGGTCTCTTACTCTTTGTGGTCCTCCTCGATCAAACCTCTGACTCTACTTGTGAGGTCCTTCGTTTATCTGCTGATCATATTTATGGCGGCTTGGGCAGTCACGGGCCATATGACCAACCCCACCGCAGGAGTAACACTGTCCGCTCATGGTAAGTCATTCTCCACCCTGGGTGCCTCGCACACACGATCTTGTGTCATGTGGTAGATCACCTATAGGTCTGGTCCTTTTGGACCTCTGTGTCATTTTTCTACTACCCGCTGTAGAAGACTCGGTCGCATGCAGACTAGTGGTGGGTCTTGCTGCTGGAGACTGCTCAGCAAGGAAACTCTCCACTAAGAGGGCTCGCTCCAACACCCATACCTACGTCGGAAGGTTGAGGGAGATCATTGATGCCCTGATCTCATGCCTCAGTCCCTGCTCGAACATCCAGGCCCGAAAGAATGGGTCTCGTACCATGTCCGTCGAATAGCATGAGAGATCAGTAAATCTCGCCGAGTACTGGGCGACCGTCATACTGCCCTGCCGCAGCGGTAGAAGCTTCTGAATGCACACCGCACGGAGGGTGGCTGGGATAAACTCTGAGCGGAAGAGGCTCTCAAAGTCTGTCTAGAGGAGAGATGCCTCGTCGTTCACCTGGAGCATCAAGCTCCACCATCTGCCTGCTACCGCGTACAAGAGGCTCACTACAAGGATCACCATGAGGTCGGTTGGTGTCCCCACTAACTTGAAAACTCGCACAACCGCCTCCAGCCAATCCTCGGCTTCCTAAGGGTCTGTCTCCCTACAGAACCTGAGCGGTCTCTGACGCTGAAACTCGTGTAGTGCACTAAGGCGATGTGCACTATCAGCGGTTGGGGCTGGTAGCATCGGTGGCTCAGCAGGTAGAGGTACCACAGGTGCCTCTGCTGTCAAAGGGCCCTGCACTGAGGCCTCGTCGCTCGGTGGGCAGTCGTCTCGCACAATGCTCGGGACCCTAGATGGCTGCCATCGTGGGGCCATCCTGAAAAGAAACAGGTGCGCCACAGTCAAATAGTATACCTGGTGAGCTGACACAAAGTAATCACAAATAATACTTTTGAAACACACATGCAATCAATGTTTTCGTGCATTGAGTCAGAAATCAGAAGTTAGGGTCCTGGTGTACGGATATGTCGGCCACCGCACCAACACTGGACTCCCTAGACTGACAACCACACTCAACACCCTTAACACTATTGCTTCACATAGAAGAAAGATCAGAGTCCTGAGTTCTACGGTAGAACTGAACTCCTCTAATACCAATTTGTCACGACCCATCCTCGGGGCCCGTGCTGTGACTACCCCAAGACTGCCTTCCTTAGGCCAGGGGCTGGCGACCAGCACCAAAGGCATAAATTCCGACAAAAGGGGAAGGAATTTCCTTTAGAAAGTAAACAACACCACAGAGTAAGCCAGCAAAAGTAAACACTAAGTAAACTGAGTATAATTAAGTGCGAAAAAGTAAGTGGGCCAGATATACAAACCCAAACTGAAAGTAAAGTACAACTGGAAAGGAAGTACATCAACTGAAAAGTAAAGCAGCAATGCTGAGCCGTCCACTGGAAATCCCACCTGAAGGGTGGGTACAGATAGCCTCACCAGCTCCTTAGGTCCTGCCGTCTGCCCTGTATGCATCTCGTCTAGTGATCCACCTCCAGGTACCGACTCGTCGTGATAACCACATCGGGGCACCGACTCGTCGTTGGTTCCTCCTCCGGGATTCGTTCAGATCTACAAGCCTCAACCTAGATCAGTGATGTCCGTCATCTGAAACCAACACAATGTAGTGCGGGAGAAGCCCGTGTAGGGGTGAGTATACGATTCTCAGTAGGGACCCTGAGACCCCTAATGGTCTCCCTGAATCTACAACGGATAAACCACAAAGAAAAGATAAAATCACGAATTAACATCCAACACAAATTAGGTATATGCCCATACATATACCTAAGTCATCAAACCCATATCGGCTCCAACATCTGAGCCCAAGTTCGATCATGTCCACACAGGATAGCACAATCCAAAACACACAGGATAACACAACCCAGTCCACATAGGAAAGCAAGTCAATCATATCAATGATAATGATTGGAAGTCAAGACTCAGCTCAAACTAGGATTTAATCATGATATCGAAACCATAGCCGTTGGGGAAACTCCTCCCCTATCAAGTACAGTGGGCCTGCCGCTACAACCAAGCACTTCCCATTAACCTTGGACTACTTTAATACTCCACCTGTCGAGTACTGTGGGCCTGCTGCTACAACCAAGCGCTTCCCACCATGGGTCTACCGCTACAACCAAGAGATCCCCCTCATAGCCTCCAGAGGTACTCCTTCTATTGAGTACCGCGGGTCTGCCGCTACAACCCAGCACTCCTCCGCCGTGGGTCTGCCGCTACAACTAAGCGCTCCCCCTTCAAGTACTGTGGGCCTGTTGCTACAACCAAGCGCTTCCCACCATGGGTCTGCCACTACAACCAAGCGCTTCCCCCCTCATAGACTACATAGGTACTCCTTCTGTTGAGTACCACGAGTCTGTCACTACAACCGAGCGCTCCTCTGCCGTGGGTCTACCATTACAACCAAGCGCTTCCCACTCGGCTATCATAACACTCCGAGTCGATCGATCAGCAATCGTCAAGTCTCATCCAGCTCTAGGGTTTTTGCACACACCACGCTCGTTCTGGGAGGGTCCACTCCACGAGCCAAGAGGTCAATACATCAACTGTCACATAGTTTGGATTTGATGAATCCCAAAGTTCCGTCTCATCAAGAGTAACACAACGCGACAGAAGGTGTGTCAATCGGACACTCGGTCTTAGAGTTATTGGCTTTTTCGTTCCAGGGGCCCGGTTGGTTTTAAAGTCAAAACCAACCCGACCGCACTCCAACTGCATCCAAACATCGATCGAAGTAATCCAAAATGTTAGTCTCACTAAGAGGAGTCCAACAAGGTCAACAAAACGTCAATCGGACGTCCGGAGCTCAAGTTATAAGTGTTTCCGCTCCGAGGGCCCTGTTGATTTCGTGTTCAAACCAACCTAGCCATACCCAAATTTCACCGAAACCTTAAGTATAATATACCGAAACTACTATCTCGATCCAAGGATTGCATCGTAACTGACGGTGCATCAATCGAAGGTCTGTAGCCCAAGATACAGGCAAAATACCAAAAAGTGGTCTGAAAATGGGGGGTCTGGACCCGGTCCGACCCGGCCGAACCCCCCCCCCCCCCCCCTCGGGTCGGCCTGAACTGGGTCGACCCGAACCAGTTTTGGGTCTAGCCCATTCGAGCGTGGCCCGACCTGGGGCGGCTCGGCACTGGCCGAGCGGCCGCGCAAAGGGGCGCTGCCCCCTTGATTGTCGCTGCGGCCCCCGCGTTGGGGCCATTCCTTGCCAACGGACGCGGCCCAGTGCCGCATCCCCCCCCTCCCCCCTTCAGTCTTGCGCGGCCGTGGGACTAGACGCCTGCCACCGTGGCTTCAGCCGCAGCGGTCTCTCCTAGCGGCGCGCCGGGACGCCGCTGCCTCTGGGCGGCCGGCCGGTGCCGGCTGCCGGCAGCCCGCGCCGCCGGTGAACTCCGCGGGCCACCGGAGTTGCTCCGATGGTCCATTTTAAATTCCGTCAACACCGGTGTTCGTATCGGGTCCCATACGTTACTACGAAAACATCAAACTGCCTCTGCGGCCCGTTCCATCATCAACCGTTGATCCTCCATC
Source organism: Viscum album (assembly GCA_963277665.1). Lineage (NCBI taxonomy): Eukaryota > Viridiplantae > Streptophyta > Magnoliopsida > Santalales > Viscaceae > Viscum > Viscum album. Next base: position 501,506,507 of record OY728158.1, on the reverse strand, counting down.
AAATAAACAATATGTGAATCCTTGGAATCGCCGCAACGGTCCCGTTTCATCGCCGCCCAACGTTCCGTGCATCAAGAACAGAGAACCTATGGGTTCGGACTTTTTCGTTGGTCCACACCCACCGCGTTAGTGGTTCAAATGACTTCCAACAATTTAATTATATGCTAATGATATAATCCACATAAATTAAATTAAACAAAACCCCCGACCTGGAAGAAGTTGTCGAGCGAGGGTCGTTGCGGGAAAAAACGTCGCCGAAGACGGCGTCGCGGAAGAGGATCGTGGGAGTCGCGGTACACGGCGTCGCGGAGAAGAGGATCGCCGGTGTCACGTCATTGATATCCGAGGAACTAGTGTTCTTTTTCGTCTTTCTTTGGAGGCTGGCGTTCTTCGTCGTTCTTCGTGTTCTTTAATGAGGAAGAACGTTCTTCAGAGTGCAAGAGTCTTCTCCTCTTTGATCCACACAACGAATCCTCCAACAATAAAATAAGACCTTGTCATTTTTTATTCACAAACACACACACGCCAACTTTAATTCAAAAATCAAATTGAATTCATGAATTAATTAATGTGTGTTGTCCCATTTAATGAGGCGTTATAATGGCATGCATTTAATATGGAATAAAAACTGCTTGAGTTGACTTGACATTAAAACGGGGGAGGTGCGGGTGTGTTATGCAATTAATGGGGGGTTTGTGGGAGGTTATAGAATTTGAATAGGTGGGGGCTCGTGTGGGCCCCACCTCACAAATATCCTCTCATGGGAGGTTATGTGGGTGTGGGCCCCACCAACAACCTCCCCCTTGTAGGATATAACCAACTCAAATAAAAATGTCTGCAACACAATTTTTATTTAATTTAAGGTTAAACTCCAAAATATAACTTCAAGCCGGCATAAATCGCAACTGTGGAAAAGGACCCCTTAAGCGAAAATCGGCTCTGTGAGTTCATCGGTGCCCTTGGATTTCGATTCCGAGCACCTGTTCAAGAGATAGAAAAAAACCCGCTCGTTTGTTCACTGAACGTACCCGAGATAAACTTTGGAAAATGATTCCGGGCACACCGGGCCTCGGAATTAGGCACCGTCAGAAACTGCATACTCATAAAATTCCAAAGAAATTAAGAAAAAAAATTCCTTGAAATTTCCGTGTCTTTACATGATATCTCTTATGTTTAACTATAAAGATAATCTGAGTTCACCCTTTCATATGTTTCCTTCCCCTAAATTATGATGAAATTTATTTATGTAGGGAATGTCTAAGAAGTGAACAATGTAATAATATATTTGTGGGATATGTTCAATATCATTCATGAAATAATATTACTATGTATACAGTCTTCAAAGAAACTAAAAATTTACCGTTCTAAGGAATGTATTACTATGACATGTAATGAATATTAAACTGAAATAATGTAATATATATGTATATTATTCTTGGGTTTCATCACCATATCCGTAAAAATATCTGATAAATGAGATTTACAGTGTATGATCGAATTATTTGAGGTCATAGGTTCTTTATTCTATCTCAAATAGGTTTTTACGATAAGCCTTAATACATATTAATATTAATGGTCACTATATATAAATTATATGGAAAACATTTATGATATTTAATAGACTTTTAAGATCGATAAAAAATGTGGATATATTTTATAGTGGTCCAAAATAATAAATGAAATATAGTGAATGTGTTTTATATAACTACATAACTTAATAATACATGTGTTTATTCATAAAAGAATTTAATTTACAAAAATATATGTCATTACATATGCATGAAGAGCATCACGAAGGCATTGAATGACTAAAGACTAAAAAATATGGGTAGACTTTGTATTGGTTTTGGAGTTGAATCATTAAAAATCAAGATAATGAATACTAAGGATAATGGAAAGTAAAAGGTCATAGTTAACTATCAATCATTAATGTTTTTTCAATGATTGGGGAGTTATTTGGAGGTTGCAGATATTTGGATTTGTGGTAATATAGTTATCCCAATAATGAAGTTCTAATTTAGTGGTTTCATAGTTCACATCATGATATTTTATTAAGATATAGAGAGTTATCTAAATGGAAAGGCACCTAGAAGTTTAGAAATGATAATGAGATAATACCCTACATTACAAATAAGGTATTAATGTTATGTATATTTCTTTTATCCTTATAAATTTATCTATAGAGCTATTGATTATAGGTGGAGAATAAGTGGGAATAACTTCTATAGGATCCCAAGTAGAATCGAGAGGAGACTAATAAATTTTATTCCAGTGGTAAATAATTTTTTCCCACTAAATAGGATGAAGAATATTAAACTACTAATGATAAAACGAATCACAAGAGGATCACACTTTTCTCCACTCAATTTGGTGTGTCAGGGAATTAAAACAAGGAAAATGTTATATTAGCGTAAATTAATCATAAAGTAATAACGAACTGCAATATATGGATTCTTTACTTGTTGTAATAGTGGTTCCCAAGACCAAACATAAAAATTATTTTTTGATTACTATATCTTATATACAATGATATATTCATGATTTATACTTACCATACACTACTAAAAAATAGGCGTTTAATAGTGCTGGTATTTACCAGCACTAGAAAAAAGCACTGATAAATGACTTCTTTATCACTGTTAAAGAAATCATTGATAAATTTAACTCTTTATTAGCATTTTTTAGAATTGATAAAGGGTCCCTTTATCAATGCTTTATTTTTAGCACTAATAAAGGGCACCCTTTATCAGTGCAATATTTTCAGTGCACATAAACGAATCCTTTATCAGTGATTTTTTAACACTAATAAAGGTTTGAATAAATAAAATGAAATAATTAAATAAATAAAAAAATTAAAAATGAGTTTATTAAAAAAATATTACATATTTTATTAATTAAATTAATTATTGATAAAAATGAATAAATTGATTATACTATATATAAATTATAAATATTAATAAATAGTATGTTTTAAATATATAGATATATAAAAAATGAAAATTAAACAAATTAAAATTAAAATTAAGTAAATTGAGAAAAATATTAAAAAATTTATTAATTAGATGATTATTGATAATGTTAATAAATAGTATATATTAAATATATCGACATATATTAATGTATATAAACATGATTTATATAAAACAAAATTTTATTTCTGCTTTACATTAAATAGTTATTTATTTAGTGAATAATGGTTTATAATTAAAAATTTATATGAATTAAAACTACTGAATAATTTCTTCGAGTAATGGATATAATTGAATGTCATTTGATTTATCAATTTATAACATAGATAAAATGTATTATATTGATTCCACATATATGTAATTAATACATTTTTATATACATACGCATACACACATATTTTTTTTGAATTTAATCAATTTATTATAAATATATATATATTTACTATGTTTTAATATATTAAATATGTACTCATCTTTATTTTAATATATATATATATATATATATATCCATTTTGTTAATGGTTTATATTAATCAAACTTATCCAACTTTTCTATTCTGTACTCATGTTTAATTAATCAATTTTACCCATTTTTAACATGCATGAGCATGAGATTAAATATTCATTAATAATGTTAAAAATAATTTTTTTTAAATGTTTACAAATAAAAATATTTATAAATGTATATTTATTATTTTTATACGTTTATAATTATAAATAAATAAATAATATTTTTTTTAAAAGTATTTATGTAATTATTAAAAAATAATTATAAAATTATAAAAAAATTAATTAAATAATGAATATATTTACTATGTATATATATATATAAATATATAAATATATATAAATATATAAATATATATAATGATATAAATATTATTTTTAAAGAATTATTTATATAATTATAAGCAAAAACTTTTATTCAAATAATTATAAAGTTATTATTTTAGAAAAACTATTATTATAAGTATTATAATTATATATAGAAATTATACTTTCTTAGAAAGTATTATTTTCGTAAAAAAATTATTATAAGTATTTATCTGTTCTAAAAATGCTTATAAAGATTCATTTTATCTGTGTTTATTAACATTGCACTAATAAAAGCTTTATGGTCTATTTTAAGAACCCTAACCACTATGAACCAGTTCGTGATATCTGAATATCTCTGTGGAAGCAACTTGCTTTCGACACTCTTCGTTGTTGAATCTAAGATCGAATCTAGGCTAGAATCAAGTCTCTAACTATTACAATGCTCAAATCCAAGTCTTGAGCAATTCAAGGGTTTAACATAACCACAACTCGAAATAAATCGAGGTATTCTGATATCTCTAATTTCCCTCGGTTATCCACAGGACCTTCTCATCCCACATATGTGTATCCCAACAAGTGTAGTTGCACTATCCTATAAAAAAACCAAAATTCATTGTTTTTATATATATTGAAGTATCGCCTTCCCCGATATCATGTGGGTCTCTTTGGGACAACATTGGTATTGTACGAATTGAAATATATCAAACCCAATGTTGGGTCATGTTATTGTGAGGTATAATAGTCTCCCAATACCTATATTCCATGACATCTACCTATTTAGAATCATTAGCTTTTGGAAAAATCATTCATATAGTACTTGGTGTTGTCATTGGTTTGGAATATTACATTCCAAATTACATGGATGATGAAATATATGACATTATTGGGGTCTTTTATTATGTCATGTATCAATTGGCACTGAGATGGTTAATTGTGGAAGAGCAGAAATATAGGGTTATCCCCTTCTATTTGAAAGGTAATTCTAGAGGATTTTTCCAAAAAAATATATGATGAAATATCTGACACATGAGAACAACTATATAATATTTTTTCATGGAAATTTTTCCTAGGATAATGAGCAGTGAAATATGGTGTAAAATTAATCGATTTATATAGGATTACTATAAACTATTTCATTAGGCTAAGGATATATTTAGGGGTCATTTATGAAATGTATCAATTAAATATTTCTGATGAATCAGTAAAATTAATTGAGAAAAAACATTATATATGTTTTATTTGTTGTCAAATTTATTTAACTACTTATTTGAAAAATATAATGTTTTCTGTTTTTATTTTTAAAATATTTCAATTTGAATTTAAATAGTATGACTTTAATGATATAAAAAAGGAAAATTGAAGAGGTTTAAGGTTCTATAATAATTGGACTATGTTATACATAAAAAACTGATTTTGAGTTAAAATGTAATTGATATTTTGATTTTGGTTGTTGAAATATTTTTAGAAAATAAACAATTGGGATGAGACATTTTCTGGGAAAACAATAGAATCATGGTTTTTTAAGAAACAAAATACTATTTCATCACGTGGTTTATAAGAGGAGTAAATTTTTTTATAGAATTTAATGTTCTCAATCCTTTAGGATAGATCAAAAGTTTTCTAAATTTTATATTTTATTTTAAAAGTAACATATTTAATGAAAAAATTGTATATTATTTAAATTTTATAGAATATTTTAAATCATTCATGAATAAATCTTATACCACTAGATTTAACTAATTTTTATAAAAAAAATATTAACATTAATTGATGTCAATTTAACAAATAAGTTTTAATAGAATCTATTTTTTTGAAATTAAAATTATTTTTCATGGATAAAATCATTACACCTTTAGAATCCCACATCAAGTAAACTTTATTATTTTGAATTTAATAAATATATTACATGCTATATTCATTTGGGATTCTTATTTATTGAATTTTATGGTTTACTAACATAATCTTAAATCCATTTTTATGTACTTATAGTGGTAATATTGTAAGGGACCAGCCTTAAACATTACGTAATCTTAAATTAATTTAATAATTCACAATTAGGATCTTTTCAGGTTTAGATCTTTAGAGAATTAGGTCATAACTTATACATAACAATTTCAATATTACATGCAGACAAATCAACTCAGTATCACTTTTTTCATAAAATAAAATCTCTTAAAATAAAATGAACATGTTTAGTTCCATGTTTTAAACAACATGACTTTTCCTTGATCTCATCTTTGACCCTATTAAACTTTAAGCCCTGTGAAAAACATTTCCAAGACATGGGATGAGCATAAAAAGCTCAGTAAGTGATACACAAATAAGTAAAACTTTTAGTTTTTCAAAACAACATGTAAACCATGAATACTTTATAATAAGTAATACTTTTCACCTTTGTGAAGTAGTAAATACTCTTAACTGAATAAAATATCATTTTTTACTCTTTTGTAACCAAAATATTAACATAAAACCCATAAAATGACACATAACATATAAAAGGTAAACTTGGGACATAATCATACTTAAATGGAATAATCATACAGTTGAATTCCACAAATCATTATTACAAATGTAATATCCATACGACCAAATTCCATACCCAATGAATTGTAGGTTATAATGTAACCAAGAATCCTTAGTTTATCACGGAACCACCCTTAATTTGGATTATCATATAACCACCTGTCAAATGTCCATGTACTATTATATAATAATCACACATAAAAGATTTTAAATATCAACATTTCAATGATAAATATTTAATTTGATATTACATGAAGTAATTTTAATATATTGAAATATTAAATCCACTTTCAAAACCATTTTCAAAACAAAAATATCTAAAAAGGTTATATGGTATTTATTTTCTATTTAAAAACATAACAGCTAGTTAAGGAAGCCAAATATCAAATAATGCTCGTGGTGGCAGAAAGGTCATTGCCACTGCATACGTTAAAAAGAAACATTCCATTTTTCATTTAATAAAACGATACATAGAAAAATATTCCATTTTAATGAAATTAAAAGTCAAATGGGTTTATACACTATATAAAATCAAGTCATGTATAAATCAAAATATGCCTCAAAGAAAGGAGATTGAGACAAAGTCCCTTACCTCATGTCTGAATTGACTCGTTCGTTATTTAATTTCTTTAATAATAAAATTATTTTAATTTATAATTGCTTTAGAACCTTTTTCCTATTTATTATTCCTTTTATATTACTTATTACCTTTCTATAACAATTAGTTAATTATTTGAGTACATATTGAACATTTTGTCGATGTTCGGAACATGAGTCAAAAATTAACTTGTTATAATTATAAATTGTCCTTATGGTAAAAATTACATTATCTCCAGAATTATATTAATGATTTAGATATCATATATATCATATATATTTAGTATATATGTATTTATAATAGTCTAAAACATTTGGATATAAGAAATGAACTGCACCGTTCATAGAGATGGTAAGTCGTACGTATGCATGAATGCAAATTTCATTTCATTTTCATATTTAAAAGAATAAAAACTAAATTACTGATAGGTATATTGTATTTTTAGTATAATATATATGTTATATATGTTACATAAGTTCATTAATTTCATCCTTTATATATACCATGTATAGCATGAGGGGGCGGTAGTCTGCACTTCCTCAAATGAAATTATCGAATTTATGCAACTTAAAAAACATAAAGGTATGTTATAATTGAGAATTATAGTAGAATATAGGTAAAATAAATATCATATATGTAATATATAATTATAGTTCCACAATAATTGCCACCATAAGAGGTGGTAGGAGAATATTTAACAATCATCATTTCGTGAGGCAATACTCCGTCGTCCACAAAAACGTTATGTTCTATACCCATTAAATAGAGGCGTGTGTAAGTGTAGTTTGAATAATTATCATAAAAATATCCTAGTATATTGAGGATATTTTTTTGTTATGTTATCATATAATAATAAGATAATATTGAGTGAATAAGTAGACTAATTGAAAGGAACTTTAGAGAAGATGCTACCCCTTAAAATGGGTAACTTCCATTAATTTGAGCCAAAAGGCTTTCTTGAATTGCCTTATTCCTAAGGTAAGGCTTCTAGGAAGAATATAGTGATGTTAGGAGCTTATTTTAGTATATTTTGGATGATCCAAGGGGCTTTAGAGGTATGAGTATGGGGTTATATGTGGTGGCCTTTTATAAGAGGGAGGAGGGGTACTTTTGGAATGTCTTGAATGATTATTTTATTATAAACTGAATTTAAAAAATTAAAAGGTCCAAAACAAATTTAATTAGAATATGAGATGATTATTGTTTTAAATAATCTCATAAAATATGTTTTAAACAAGTTTTTGTTTCAAATTTAACCTTATCTTTTAGCATTAACCCTTAGTTAACTAATTTAATGATTACCATGTCTTCTTTATATTCATACTATATGGTTAATATAGTTACCATAAAATTAAAATGGAATCACAAGTAATTCAATAATGAAATTTCCAAAATTATATAAGTTATTTGGCCCACCATTTGATTTTTATTACTACTATATCATTTAAAAAAATAGTATTTTATTTAAAACACATTTATGTCAATTTTCATACTATTCACATGATGACTTTTTAAAAACCTATAACAACTTGATTCCTTCAAAAAAAATTCATAAATTTATATATAACAAGTAATATTTATCGCTAAAATTATTTTATGTCATAAACAGTTTCATAAATAAATTTATTTTAATATTTATAATCTCATTTATTTAAATCATTCTTTAATAAGGTAATCACTACATCATTATTGTGTCATAAATAACATTATTTATTTTATGTATAAAAATTATAAATAAAATAAAAATATGTAGGAAATATTCTTATCTTTATAATTACTATTTATAGTTTAAATCGTAACTTATATAACCCCATATGGAAATTACCTTACTAAAAGATACATGTTTAGGTTATATTTTCCTTAGCTTTAAATTAAAAGTAATTAAGTGTCATCTTCATACACAAGTGGCTCCATGGGGTCCTAAAATCGACCCAAGGATGATCATGGTCGGAAATATCTTATCCAATGGGGTGAGGACATGTGTTAGGATAATTTAATATTATTATTATTTTATTTTTTACCCTTATTTACTGGATTTTCAGTTTAACCATGGTAAATAAAATATTTGTTGAAGCTACTATTCATAATGCCTTAAAATAAAAGATACATATTTACACAATTTGGACCTCCTGATTACAAATATGAAATCCATTTTTCAAAATTCAAAACACAGAAGATGTGTAAATTAATTTAAAATTAATTCATGTTTTCAAAACCAAATAACATGTTTTTAATATGTAAAATCTAAAAAAAGATTGACATGTTTTTATGTCCAATTTAAAAGTTAAATTACATAAAATGTCAAAAACTGGATAAAATGATAAAAATATAATCTAATTAAACATTAAAACTAATTAAAATAACAATATAATCATATAAATAAATTAGATGCATAGTGTCATTCATGCGATCTTGTTCGCCAAGCGGCACAAATGGAACAACATATGGATTGAAAGCGACTCCCCCACTATCATCCAGGAAATATGGAAGGGTGCCATTCACTTAGCTTGAATGTTCACTTCCCACTACATTGGCTCTCTCCACTCACACTTCTCCCTCGGCTTTATTTCTACACACACTTACCAGGAAGCGAACAGAGTTGTTGATTCCCTTGCCAACATGGGCGTATATAAGGACACTACCTGGAGAGATGATCTTACCCCTGAGCTTCTTCCTCTTTATATGCAGGATGTAAACAAAATTTATTCATTTCGACTCATGTAACCCCTTTATTTTTATAATAAATTTTTTGTTTTGTTCATTGACCAGAACACTACCTTTTAAAAGGAATATATAAATAAATTATATAAAAAGATAGTTTGGACTTAAAATGCCATATTTATCACTATTCATTAAAAATGAACTTCATCGGAAAAATTACAAAAATATACCCAAAGTAAATTTTAATGTCCCACTTCTAAATAAGAAGTTTATTTTGTCAAATATAACATATAAAAGTGAAAAAAACTATATTTAAAAAAGGTTCTCTATCAAAAGGTTGTAAATCAAACTTTTAAAGAATATTAGAGTATTTTGTGCTTAAAATTGGATTCATTATTATTTTAAGCCTCTAAAATTTGTTCTAAAAATGTAAAGACCTTTAGAAAAACATGTATAATAATAATTTAGTTAGTTGTGTTTATTCCCAGCAATACAATGGCTATGCGTTAACTACCATTTAAAATAATAATATTGTTATATTATTTTTTGGGTATAACTCAAAGTTATGTGCAGCATAAGATTTAAAAGAAGCCTATTGTTGCATGATGAGTATGTTATCGAACAGAGTACCCTATTTAACATAAAATTAATGTCTTATTCATAAATATTAATAGATATAAAAATGTATTATTCTATACATACCTAGTTCATTACATCCTTACACCCTTTTTGAAATTATGCCCTCAAAATTATTAAATTGGGCTTTGAAACATATTTGAAAGTCCCTTATTAGAAAAACAGTCAATAAAACTATCACTTTAAAATAAATAAAGAGAAGTACAATGGTCACCTGAGATAACCCATATTAGGATTCCATGTAGGAAAACATGGATATGGAATAGAAAACAAACCATCAAGTTCTGATGGAGATTGATAGAAAAAATGATTAGGAGAAATTTAACCACGGGAAAATTACAAACTTATGATGGGTTAAATGGACATCGATTCCCCAATAGGAAAATTAAACAGATAACGTTTTTTGTTTTAAGTTTCTTTTCATAATGTGGGAGAATTTATTTATGAGATTGACGAATAACATAAGGAAATATACTTACTTTTCAAGTAGAGTATCATCCTTTAATAAGTTGGAACCAAAAACTCAACTTTTCTCCAAATGATGAGTATTCATGATGACTTGGTTACATCAAAAGCACTAGAATCAAATTCTTGAAAATCACGTAGTCCAAAAAAGATAAACTATATATTTCCCATTTCTTTAGACATTAACCAAAACCCAAATTCACTACTGGAAATTTAGGCTATAGCCACGGTTCTAAAATGTGGCTATAGGCCCAAAAACCGTGGCTATAGGTTATAGCCACGGTTTCAACCATGGATATATGTTCATCCCTATAGATGCCAATAAAGGCCACCTGAACCATGGATAAATACCTATACCCACTGTTTGAAACCATAGATAAAGTCCTATCACCACGATTTCAAACCGTGGCTATAGGGCTTTAGCCTGCATAAAAAAACCCAGCACGGAGAACTGTGCTGGCTATTGGGAGGACTGCACCAGCACCCCCACCCCCTACTCCTGTACACCTCCCCTACCCCACCCCCTTGCACCTTGCACCCCACCCCTGCCCCCTCCTCTCTTCACACCCCCCCTCCCCCTAGACCGCCCCCACCCTGCACCAGCACCCCCCATACAAGGTAATCCAAATCCCATGGAACCACCACCTTCTTCGAAAATAGTCGAACCAACACAATTGAGTCAGATTCTACTTCATCAATCTACTCAATGAAAATATTACACAACATAAGGCATGTATTCATCGCACTCACCTTTTCCCCAATGGAGGTACCCATTCAGTAAAAGGAATTGAAACACAGAATCACCAATCCCTTGTTGTTCTGGACCAACCTACCTCCCCTCGTCTACCCCGCAATACACGATCCATCCACATTCAATTTTAATGCTAAGACCCTATTGTTCTGAACCAACCGCCTCCATTTATCTCCCCTGCAACACATGATCCCTCCACCTTCAATTATAATCGCATAGCAGGAGGCTTCCCTTGAAGCCGCCTTTCCTTGACTACCTTGGAAAGAATCACTATTCATACAAATCCATGGATGAAATCTTATCAGGGTAGTAGAAAAATTACTCCCTTGATAATCACTCCCAACTCTTCCCCAATCATTTTCACTTGAACCTGAAAATAGATTGATGAATTCCTCTTTACTTCTCTTACATTATTCCTATCATCCCAAATAGTCCCACACACATCCAAGAAAAAACATAAATGAATCATAACTTCCACCCCTGGCTCTCCCCTTAGAACAAGGCCTCAATAATCTCCTACATGGAGTTCCTACTGTTGTTGATAATCAGAAATTGTCCCATAAACCTCCAGATCCCCCTCACCCAGTCACTCTAAAAAAATAAGTTCCAAGAAGATTTTTAGTGTGGCCTTTGTTCAACAGTGACATCCAAAGGCCAAATCCACCCCCTAGTTCTAAATATTCTCCTCCTTTGGAAGAGCTTGATGTCTCATTCAGCAAACAAGAAAAATAATCTGGTTTGGGATATCCTTGTACCATAGTTTCAAATCCCATTCGTTCTTCTCGCATCTTACATGAACCAAATTTCTGAACTCCCTTCTCCTACACACCTCCCCTGCCCCACCCCCTGCACCTTGCACCCCACCCCCTGCCCTCTCCGCACTGCACACCCCCTCCCTCTAGACCTCCACCCCCACCCTGCACCAGCACCCCCCAATGGAGGTGAATATAAAGTCAAAAAACACAAGACCTGTAAAATAAATAAAATAGTAACAATCTGTATACATGTGCGGGAAATGAGCATAAAATTAAGTTGTTCACTAATATTAATTACTTTAATATATCCCATAATATGTTGTTTTAGTGAATATAAAGTAAAATAAATACAATAGTAACAATCTATATACAGATAACAAGGGTCATCCACCAAGTGCTAACAATGTCACAACGATACAAAAATAAGCTCCAATAAATTGGTTTTTTGAAACATTCCTTATAACATCAGTAATATCAAGAAAAGATTAAAGACTTCGCACTAAGTATGCTCAGAATTCATACAAACTAAAGTAGTGAGATCTGATTAATTACATGGTAACAAGAACTATGTAAACTAGAAAGATGTCAAGTCTAGTAAGTGTTGTTTAAACATACCATAAACTTACAAATCATCAAGGGGAACTCCGGCAAGGGCATCAATTAAACCAGTGAATTGATTGTTCCACTGTCAAAAAACCAGAACCGGTACTCGAAGAAATTTTAGTATACCAGTATCGAGATGGTACAATCTTCTTCCCAGGTTGACAACACACTCTACCCTGATGCTCATATCCTAATACCTGATGTAGATGATCATTTGGGCCCAAACTGTCAGGTTCTTTTTTTTCCAATGCCTCTAAAGCATTCTGTTGATTGATATATAACATAAATTAAAATGATAAAATAATATAAGGAATTACATTTAGTAAAAATCATAGAAATTGAAATATACTTACAATCACCTTCTCGGTGTTGGTATTTGGCATAGTACCATCTTTCTTTTTCCTGATTGTACAAAACAAATTTGAGAGAGGAAAGTGACCCTCGATATTTGTTGTGTTTTTCTGGAAAAATTCATAGAAATAAATCAAAATTGGAAGTTAAAAAAATGACACTAAACAAAGATAAATATTTTAAATGTTAAATTACTTTCGTCTTCTCATGATCTGGTAATGAAGTGTGTTCGCGAGTATAAATGTGTTTCATTGCACTCTTGTTTGTTTTATTTCTGTTTGATTTCTCCGATAAAAAAATAATTATATATTTTCATTAACATAAATAAAATAAGTAATTTGAAATAATTTTCAAAATAAATAAATGACTATATATATAAATTTAACAAACACCTTAAACGTTGGACTCTTCCAATAGCTGATCATCACATTATATTGTGATATTGGGAAATCTTGAATCACCGGTACTTCTTCAAGATCTGTACCAACTCTCTTTTTCCAACCAAGATATAAATAATTCTTGTAGGCTCACCACATTTCACCTAAATCCATTATCCTTTCAGCCTCTGCATTTTGTCCATCAGGAAAATTATATCGAAGCTGCAATAGACATAATATCTGTTAAGATAATATTATAAATTTATATATATATATATATAATGTGATTAACAATACTTACCCAAATCTCTGCCTAGGTTTTTTCCTTTATTTGTTTTCCAACTTCCTTCCAACTTATCGGTTGAACCAGAATGATATTGCTGTGTCTAGAAAGTGTTCCCATAAAAATTTTACATTCCGGGCCATTTTTATTAATTATAGAATTTCCCTCATTGTAATAAACCATGATTTGTGTGTGCCGATTCCAAACCCCACACATTTTTGTGCGGCCTCATCGTCTAGTAGATGCTGGAGATAATCATGAAACCAAAAATAAAAGAAAATAATATATATGAATTTATCATTAATCAGTAACAGTAATATTTAAACAAATACCAGTAGATGGGGGATCTGCTGACCCCTAAAGTGTTGCGTCTGGAGGGGGGGCAGCCTCCATGGTAGGTGAGATATCTACAAGATTAATATTTATAGTAGATGCAAAGTGTACTGATGGTGGTAGAAAACCTGATGGATAACCTTGTACAGATGAGGGTGGATATTGATATGGATATGGCAATGGGATATATGGGGGCACAATACCCTGTACAGTGGATGTTGGGAATGGAAAATGAGGGATGGGAGTCTTAGAACTACCATACGATGTGGGTGCAGGAAAAAAGGGATACAGAAAAGGTGGGTATGGATAATATGGAGGTGGCATAATGGGAGGATGGCCTCCGGGTGTCTCAAGTGGCGTAGTAGTAGGCTGACCTGTAGAATCAGTACCCCCGCCACAATATCATCCTCAGTGGCATAATCCAAGCGTATCCTTGACAATGCAGCCTAAAATAACATAGATGATAAAATAAAACGAACGATAACAAGATGAAAGACCATAATATTCAAACATAATTTTTACTTACATTGTTTCCAGGAGGATACCTATATTGTTCGTCTCTTGGTATTCTTCTACTCCTCATAATATCATCATAATCAGACATTTTGACCTGGAAATTTAAAATAATATTATCAAATAAATATAAATAATGCAAAATGATAAATAATACAATTTTATCATAAAACAATGAGATACATTTTCATGTGTGATATGTATATTGATAAAATATCAAGACTTTTTTATGTTCAGGATTTACTAGAGAAGTGGTTAAACATAAATTGGTGAGGCTATTAACAGTTTTAGACTCGATAATGGTATAAGATATACAAGGTATTTTGATATCATGTTTGGAAGTTAAAAAAACACATAAAATATTGCGATAATATCAGGTAAATACTTAAAAATGTGTCAATGCTATGTGGGGTCTGTGACAATTTATGGTTCACAATCTGTTCTAACAATTGCGTCATTCATATCATAAAATGCAACATTCGAATAAATACTGACAGGTTCATCCAAAACATCATTGTCATCCATGCCTTCGTCAAAAATATGTCTAGGAATAACATCAACAATAACACCAAATTGTGGTTGTAACGGGTCACTTACATCAAACACATGTTTAGCTTGTGATGCAATAATATAAGGTTCATTGGTACGAATCTGGTGGTTCATATCAATCACTCTAAATCCACAGTTATCAAAATGAATTCCTTTTCATGTCATTGAATCAAACCACTTGCATTTAATCATTGTGAAACGACCATGTGCATAGTATTCTAATAAAATGATTCTTTCAACAACACCGTAATATGATATATTTTCTGATCGAGGCTGCCTATCTGATGCACTCGCATAACAATTTTTTGTGGTGCTTATCGTGACACCATCATGCTATGTTGAAATTTTTTTGCACAACTATTTATAACAAATTTAAATCCATTGACAACCATTGACTTACAATCACATACCACATCGTTTGGACCAAAGGACAACACTTTTATTTCATCTGATACTTCAATCATTGGTAGAGTTAAAACCTAAAAGATGCCAACATAAAATATTAAACAGAGACATGTTATTATGTTATGAGAAGAAGAAAAAGAAATCTATTACCTTTGACTTTAACCAGGAAGCAAATTCTTTGATGTGCAACAGTTCCTTCCTCTTAATAGATAGAGAGTGATGTCTCTTTTTTATAATTTCTAAATGTTCTCTACAGATATGAAAGCATTAAAATGTCAGAAGATATAAAGAAATCAAATAATGAAAAAATACATATTTATTAGTTTACTTACTTGATATAATCCTCAATAACACCACAGTTGAATAATACTATGTGATGTGCCATTTCCCACTCTTCCCTGCTTAAAGTACACAACGAGTACGATCCAGATATCACCCCTGTTTGGGGCAGTGAAGGAAATACAGGCTCAATGGGATCATATTTCTCATCTTTAGTTCTCATTAGTCGATTAGACCTCATAGTGCAATTAGCCAATTACGATGAACAGAAATCCATGAATTCTTGTGCTAAATAGCATTTCACAATAGAGCCTTCAGGATGATATTTATTTCTCACATTAGATTTCATTGTAAACATCATTCTTTTGGTAGGATACATCCACAGACTCGAAAAAGGACCACCAAAGAAAAATTTTATGGGATGATTCATAGTCAAATGTAACATACATGTGAAAAAAGATGGTGGGAAAATTTTCTCCAAGTTGCAAAGAATAATCGGTGCATCTCTCTGCAATTTCTGAACAATAGTTCTACTCTATCTTTTGGCACAAAGATCTTGATAAAAATGACATAACTTTATCACCAGAACTGTAACATTATGTGAAAGTAAAAGGCAAATGGAAATGGGAATCAACTCATGTAACAAGACATGGTAATAATGGGTTTTAAGAGATTTTAGTTTCACATCTTGTGTATTCACCCTTTTCAATGTATTACTTGAATAACCATACAGAACCATCAAACATTCCATGATATGAAGAAATTGTTTTTTCTCAATATTTTTCATCGAATAATAGGCAACAGGGACTTTCCACTTATTTTGATCAATTAACTCAGGATGAAGTCTTTCCTTTATACCCCAATCCATCAAATCACGACGACACCACAAATCCTCTTTTGTTTTGCCTTTGACATTTAAAATAGTAGCAAGTAACATCTCACAAATGTTTTTATCGATATGCATTACATCTAAACAACGACATAATAAATTTGATGAACAATACGACAACTCAAAGAATATGCTTTTCTTTCTCAAATTTCTATTAGAATTCGAATTAGCATGCTTTTTATTTCTGATATTTGATTGAATTTTTCCAAGAAAATAATTCAAATCATCGTGTTCTTTAACAATATCTGTCCCTGAATTTTGTTGAGGTGTCTCATCTGTATCGATGGCATTATCGAACTATCTTTGATTTTTCCTGTATGGATGATCCATTGGTATATAATGTCGATTTCCTATGAAGCTGAAAGTTCGTTGAAACATTTATTTTTGGAAACATGTATTTTTCATACAAATAGGACAGGATAATTTCACTGTAGTACTCCAACCATACATCATTCTTTAGGCAGGTAAATCATTTATCACCCATAATAAAGCTACATGAAACATAAATTACTCCTTTCTGAATGCATCATATGCTTGTGCACCAACAATCCAAAGATCATTTAACTCCTCTATTAATGGATGCAAGTATATATCAATATCATTTCTAGGATCACTGGGTCTAGATATCAATATACTCAGGATAGTGAATGGCTGCTTCATACACATCCATGAAGGAAAGTTATAAATGTGTATGAAAACATGCCAAGTACTGTGTGGATTATGCATTTGGCGAAACGGGTTGAAACCATCACAGGATAATCCAAATCTAACATTTCGTGGGTCAGCTGTAAAATTAGGATATAACCTATCAAATTTCTTCCAAGCCAACCCGTCTGCAGGATGCACTATTTCATCATTATCCTTATTTCTTTCATCTAGATGCTATCTCATATTCTTTGCCATTTATTCTGACATAAAATTTTTTGAAGACTGGGACTTAAAGGGAAGTGCCACATCACTTTCTGTGATATGAAAGTTTGAGATCCATCTTTATTAGTCTTCCACCTTGATATTCCGCACTGTTGTCATAGACCCATGTCTGCATTCTCCTTAAAGAACAAACAACAGTCTTTGAGACAAGAATGAATCTTACTAGATGAAAATCCAAATTTTTCAACCAACTTTGATGCCATGTAATCATTTTCTGGAATACATGCATCATCAGGAAGTAAATCCTTAATAAATGTAAGGATATAGTCAACTGCAGTATTACTAAATCCATACATTGTTTTCCCATGATATAATCACATTAAAAACTCATGTTTTCTCATTTATTAACATGCTTGATATACTGGGGTATTTTCATCTTCCATCAGCTTTATAACACTCTCAACGTCATCATCCTAATTAATATATGAGAACTGTGTTCCAGTATTCATTTCCTCTTTCACTAGCCTACATGAGGAGCTAGCTTCAGAAACAAAAGGAAACCGATCAGAAATCGGATTTTTCATACCAATCCTTTCCGCTGAATCGATGTCATTCAACACCTGAGATTTTTCTCCATTGTGATACCACACATGATAGTTTTTCTGTAAACCACTTTTAGTGATATGGTAACTCACTTTCTCACGAGTTAACCAAGGTATTCTTACACAATCAAAACACGGGCATCGAATCAATCCTCCATCTGAATCATTAGTGAATGCAAATTCTAAAAAATATTGTAACTCCTTCTAAAATTCATCAGTGATCCGATCAATGTTGTACATCCAGTATCTATCCATTCTGAGGCAGATAAACATACATTAAATAAATAATCTAGAAAATTACTTAACATTATATGTATTGTTTCATAAGATATTAAGTAATCATCAATAACAAGTTAATAAAAAATCATTACAAATATATTAAAATTACTGTTTAGGGAATTCATAAATGTTTTAAATTATAAAAATTCACAAATAGTCATAAATAATTTCCAAGAATGAGGATTGATTATATTAAATAGAGTTTATATGAAATCTAAGAGATAATAATAATCAATTCCCAAAAGTGTTTGGGTTAATTCATAATGATTTTTTATGTTTTGTATTAAATCTACAAAGATTTATTGAAATTTAGAGATATTTTAAAAATATAAACCATATCATATACCAAGAATTAATATTGAATAATTGGCTGAGAATTACAATGGTAAGAAGATGAGAATAATAACTACAGTCTGAATATATACTTTAATGATGGTGGTCACCTTAGAAAAAGGAATATCCCATTAACTTGGTTGTTCCCACCCTTGCTCGTATCTATGAACTGTTGGGTCAAATACAGGAATGAAGATCGCCACATCACCTCAGTGGTCCATTTCAATTATTGTATGGATGGGTGGTGAAGTGCTATCAATGTTATGAGTACCATTATACCGAAATAGTCCCCCACCCTAACATTCATCCTACCCTACTCTACATTGTTTTCATTCTACTAAAATACTTGGGAATTTCTAGTGTGGTTGAGTTGTTTAGTGTTTTTTCTCAGTTTTATTTTATGCCTTACCCCGCACCCCATTGATTAGTGGTAGATGACGGAAAATATAAACCATATCATATACCATAGTTTAAGGACACAACATCATTCCATTGATGACTTTTAATCATGGAGTATAACACCGCATCATGGTTAAGGATATTGAAAACTCTTTATAATCTTCTTTTATCATACCCAATAACCAAAACATACCAACTTACCTTTTTTACACTTGAAGGGACAACTAAAACGCCTACATTTTTTTAGGGATAAATTAGAACTTATGAATTAATTTTTTACTAGGTTAGCATAACCAATACACTACCTTTTGATGGAGGCACAACCATGTGTGAGTTGAGTGATTACAACTCGAAAAACTTTACACCACAAAGTAAATTCATTATAAGGAATATAGAATAATTAAACCAATTAAATTTGTTGAGAATTATTACAATTGTAGAATAACTGAATTTGAACCTTCACATGGTAGATATAGAACAATTTAGATTGGGCATTCTTGCAAGAGCAATGAGTAGATAAGAAGCATTAAAACCCATTGGTAAAATGCCTTTAACATTGATTATCTAAATAAATGTCATTAATTTTTTTTATGTCGATTATAAAATAACTATCATCTAAATGCCAATATGAAATCCTATTTTGGTATTTGTGTTGGTACTTAAAAGAGTTCTCCTCCAAATATCCAATCTCTAAGAGGGTATAGCTTTCAATCAACCCAAGACTAGTCAATTACCAAAACATCCATTGTTAAAAAGGAACTTAAAGTATAAGGAATAAAGTTTCATTCCCAGTAAGGTGTTAATGTAGGGTATAAGAATTTAAATACTCAATAGGGAACAAATGACATACCTCAAATCACAAGTGAATAACCAAGTGTAACTGTGAACATGTATACTAATTAGCATGTTTAAATAAAAAAAAATTTTAGGAAAATAACCAAAATAATATTAAAATAATTGTAAATAGGTAGTTGAAAGACAAATACAAGTTATATAAAGTAACTCTCTATACAAGGAAAATGCGTATTAGAACTTACATAAGTTTATATTCTTTAATGGGGATCATTATCGATGTCAATCTAGAGATATAGAAATATTGTAAGACATCTTGTCTAGGTTAGGTGTAGGGAAATCTTATAGGCCATCCCACCCAGGTGCACTTCTGGAGTCAGGTCCTAAGCATGTCCCATAGAATGGGGAAGTATTATAAAAAGTAGAGGCCTCATCCCATCCCATGGAATAATTGAAGGGGTATACTCATTTATAACTCAAAATCATCTCCCATGTAATTTACATGTACATAAATGGACAGAAAACATGCTTAAAAATATATAATAAAAAGGAAAAATATAAGCATACCCTTTATAGCATGATCATAATCATATACAAGGGTATTCTATGAAGATGGTTGATATAAAAAGATAAAAATTGGATAAGTAAGGTTCTTTACATAGTGAAAATCCTAAATTTTGGAATTTATGACTAAAATATCCAACTTCTGAATTCTGTAAATTTCAGGAATACAAAGTCTATTACACAAAACACTTAGAAAGAGATTAATAATTACATAATAGTAAATATAAACATAATAATTCTAGAATAGTAAATAGATAAAAGAATAGTAAACAGATTAAACCATGAATACCAGAATACTAGATTAATTATGAGAATAAGAATGAAATATAAGCCATGAAATACCAGTGAATAATAGTTTACAGAATACCAGTCAACACACAAGAGCCACAAAAACAGGAAATAAACAAAAACCCCTCCTTGAACTCCTCCTGCAAACTAAAAACTTACTAACCATAATAAATAATGCAAACAATGTTCAAATAACCCACAAAATAAGAGCCAAAAATAGAAAACGCCCCGAAAGGGTGTGGAGGAGGGGAGGAACCCATCAGCCAATGTTGCGCCGAATGGATGAGGAAGGCCCAAATAAGGGTATAGAGGAGGGGAGTACCACGCGAGGGATGGAGTAACCCCGAATGGAGAAGCCAAGCCGCAATTGGAGAATCCGCACTGTGGATAAAGGAACCATGATGAGGGATGGAGGAACCGAAGCTGGCGAGGACAACAGGAGAAAACAACAGCGAGTTCAAGAGATGATAGTCGTGAGGGAAGAGAAGAGGGTGTGGTGAGAGAGGTCGTCGGGAGGAGGAGAGGTCGTTGGGGGTAGAAGGGTGTCGTGATGAGGGTTTCAAATCGGGTAAGGAAGAGCCCGGCAGGAATCAAAAAAAAATGAAACGCAAATGTGCAGCCACAGATGGAAATTGAACTGTGGGTATAACCAATCTATAGCCACAGACTTATAAAACAGTGGCTATAGGTCCGTGGCTATAGCTTAAATTTCTTGTAGTGATTGTTAGTAAAAGATCATATAATCCCCAAAAGGATAATCCTTTATCGAAATAAATTCTATACTTAATCTTTAAAATTTAGCAAACAGTACCCAAAGTTCAACAAGGACCATTCAATACACAATTTTCCTTAAAATTCTGCAATATATTCCAAAAAAATATGGAAACCCAAAACATTGAATAATTTAATCACATGGTCTTCCATAGAAAATCATAACATTTTTCTCCAAATAGCATCGACTACTCTTAAAGACTCATACTGAGGTGTAATTAACTTAATCACATATTCTCTATGATAGGTTAATCATTTCCATAAATAACCCAAATTTCCATATATCCATAATAAAGACATAGATTCTACCAAAATAAAATTTTAACCGTTACTCCAAAAATGGAATCTTATAGTATTCTCTTTTCCTTGGGCATATAGTCTTCCCAAAAGAGAGAATGTCTTCCCAAATAACATTTATCACATAATCACCAAATCTGTTTCCTATACTAAGAATATCCATTTGATAAAATATAAGATCCTAAATGAAGTTATTCTTGGTCAATAAAATCATTTAACTAAAAATAAAAATTTATACTAACCGGGACTTCACGTAGGAATGTTGTAGGTGATGCTCCCTTATCACCCTTCGGTTGTGGGTTTAATTCCTATGGCCTTACTGGATGCGACATGTTGTCAACCATATTATGGGTTGTACTTTTTCTAAAACCGTATCATTCTTATAACATTCTAAAAAATAAGATAATTTCTTAAAAAATATCCATAACCTATTTTATCCTCAAAGGTTATATAATACCTTTCATTTTTCATCCCAAAATTCAATAACCACTTATCACCTCCAAAAAAAATAACATATGATACCCTAAGGTTATCCATTATGTCCACAAAAGAAAAGATAATTCTTTCTTGAATAAAATTATCGCATATCAAACTTCAGGGTTACATATACTAGAAAAAGTATTCCAAAGTAATTATATCATTAATACATTTACACTTATCACCATCCATAGACCCAAAATAACTTTACAATTCCTAGACATCTTAATCATTGAACATTCTTCAGGATACATTATCGATGTTTTTTCATCTTATTGTTTTATACTTCTTTCTTACAAACAAAATCTTACATAATTTCCCAAGATATTGGTAATGTCAAAATATGAGCTAAGAAATAATCCATACCTTTCATGGGTCATTTTCAGTTTCCTCCTCTTCAATTGGAATGGTATTAGGTATTGGTAAACATATCTTTGTATGGTCCTACTAATCCCATTTCTAAACCTTCTTCGTAGGACATCTATTTTTGTAATGACCATGAAAACCACATTTAAAACATTCAGTTGATCATTTGGAAAGAACTTATTTCCCTTAGTTTCAAATGGAAACTTCATTTTTCCATGGAAGGTAATTGATTTATGACCTTCATTACCACATATATAGAATCTTCTTGTCCCTTTGAAGCATATTACTTGGTGTTTCTTTACACATCCTTAACACATTGGTTTTTAATATACTTACCTTTTTTGATTATTACCTAGACTTCTATATGGATTTGTTTCACACATATACTATGCCTTGTAAAAATCACCATAGTTCAGGTGGTCAATCATGAATCCAGCTAGTTGGTTGTGAATAACCACAAGAGTTATCATTTCATCTCACATTTCATTTGTTTTTTATTTATAAAACCATTATAGTTTTCTTTACATATATTTTTACTTTGGTTCCTGTTAGATCTATCCATTTATTAAAACCAAAAAAGTCAGTGTGAGTATATTAGTAAAATCATCATATAATATCTTATGAAAAGGGTAAATACTAAGATATACTTATTCATGTTATCTTAAACTTATTCAATATATCTAAATTAATTATGACTCTTTCTAATATGATAACCATTGTGGTTAGGTCACTTATGCTTAAATGAAACCCTAACCTCTAATGTTATCTAAATAAAACTGTGATACCAATTATAAGGCCCAGTATTAAAAATTACATAATCTTGAATGAAGTTAATAATTCACATTGGGGATCTTTTCTGGTTTAGATCTTTATATAATTATTTCATAACTTATATGTAACAACATGAATATTTTATGTAGACACTTCTACTCAGTATCCATTTTTTCATAAAATAAAAACTCTTGAAATAAAGGAAACGTATTTAGTTACATGTTTTTAACAGCATAACTTTTCCTTGATCTCATTCTTGACCATATTCCACATTAATTCATATGAAAAAATTTCAAAAACATGGGATGGGAATAAAAACCTAATTAAGGGATACACAAATAAGCAAAACAATTAGTTTTTCAAAACAACATGTAAACCATGAATACTTTATCATAAGTAATACTTTTCACCTTTATGAAGTTATAATAACTCTTCCCTGAATAAAAGGTCATTTATTACCCTCTTGTAACCAAAATATTACCACAGAATCCATATAAATAACACATGACATATAAAAGGTAATCTTGGGACATAATAATACGTAAATGGAATAACCATATGGTCGACTTCCACAAATCATTCTTACAAATGGAATAGCCATACGGTTGACTTCCATACCTAATGAATTAGAGGTTATATCTTAATCACATGTCCTTGGTTTTTCATGGAACCACCCATCATTTTGTTTATCATCTAACCGCCCATCAAATGTCCATGTACAATTATATAATCATCACACATAAAATAATTCAAATATAAAAATTTCAATCATAAAAAATTCATTTGCAATAACAAGAAATAATTTCAAGATATTGATTTATTAAATCCACTATGAAAACTATTTTCAATACCAAAATATGTAAAAAGGTTATATGGTATTTATTTTCCATTTAAAAACATCACGTCTTTTTATGGAATCCAAATATGAAATATTTCTTGAGGCGGCAGAAAGATCGATGTCCCAGCGTATGTTAAAAAGAAACATTCTCTATTTCATCTATTAAACTCTACGTAGAAAAATATTCCCTTTTAATGAAATTAAAATTAAAATAGTTTTATACACCGTATAAAATCAATTCATGTATAAATCAAAATATGCCTCAAAGAAAAGAGATTGAGACAACGTCTCTTACCTCGTGACCGACTTGACATGTTCATTCTTAAATTTCCTGAATAATAAACTTAAGTTAATTAATATTTTCTTGAAACCATTTTAAAGGTTATGATTTCTTTTATATCACTTATTTTCTTTCTATGACAATAAGTTAATTATTTGAGTTCATATCAGACATTTTGTCAATGTTCAGAACATGAGTCAAAAATGAACTTGTTATAATTATAAATTGTCCATGTGGTCAAAAGTACTTTATCTACAGAATGATATTCATTATTTAGATATCATATATATCATATATATATGGTTTATATGCATTTATAATAGTCCAGATCATTAGGATATAAGAAATTAAATGCACTATTCATGGAGATGGTAAGTCGTACGTACGCATGAATGCTACTTCCATTTATTTTTCATATTTAAAAGGGATGAAAACTAAATGATAAATAGGTATATTTTATTTATATTATAATATAAATGTTATATATGTTACATAATTTCATTAATTCCATCCTTTATATGTTCTATGTATAGAATGAACGAGTCATATCACTTTGAGGGGGCAGTAGTATGCCATTCCTCAAATGAAATTATTGTATTTATACAACATTAAAAACATAAAAGTATAATCTAAGTGATAATTAAAGTAGAATAGAAGTAAAATAAATATCATAAATATCATATATAATTACATTTCCTTCATAATGGATACCATAAGAGGCGGTAGGAGAATATTGAACAATCATCGTTTTGTGAGGCAGTAGTCCACCGTCCATAGAAATAGTATGTTCTATACCCATTAGACGGAGGTGTGTGTAAGTTTAGTTCGAATAAATAGAATTAAAACATCCTTGTATATTAATAATACTATTTATTTTATGTAATAAGATAATAATAATAGAATATGGAGTGAAGAGACAGAATATTGGAAATGAACTTTAGAGAAGAAGCTACCCCTTAAAACGGGTAACTCCATTTGGTTTGAGCCAAAAGGATTTATTGAATTGCATTATAAAAAAATTAAGGCTTATTGGATTAATATAGGGATGTTATAAGCTTATTAGAGTATATTTTTGAAGATCCAAGGAGATTTAGAGGTGTGAGAAAGGGGTTAGAGGTGGTGGACTTTTATAAGAGGGAGGAGGGGTACTTTAGGAATGTCTTGAAATATTATTTTATTATCAACTGAATTGTAATTTTAAAAAGGTCTAAAACTCTTTTAATTAGAATATGAGATGAATATTGTTCGAAATTTTCTCATTTAATAGGTTTTTGGAAAGTTTTTATTTCAAATTTAACCTTATCATTCAACATTAACCATTAGTTAACTTATTTAAATATTATCATATCTTCTTGTATATTCATACTATATGGTTAATATACTTATCATAAAATTATAATAGAACCTAAATTAGTTCATTAATAAATATTAAAACATTATATAAGTCATTTGGCCAAATAATATATTTTTAATACTATTATATAATTTAATAAAGTATTATTTGTTTTAAAAACTCATTTATGCCAATTTTTTTACTATTCATATCATGTCTTTTTAAAAATCCATAACAAATTTATTAATTCTAAAAAAAACTTCATTAAATCAAATATAAAAATTAATATTTATCCCTAAATTTTGTAGATGGTGTAAAAAGTTTCAAAATAAATTTATTTCAATATTTATTATCAAATTTATTTAAATCTTTCATTAATTAGGTAATTAATACATCATTATTGTGTCATAAATAAAATTTATTTATTTAATGTCTAAAAATTATAAATAAAATACTATTATGTGGGAAATATTTTTACTTTTCTAATGATTATTTATAGTCGAAAATATAACTTATATAACCCCATATAAAATTTTTTTTACTAAAAGATACATGTTTAGGTTATATTTTTTCACAACTTTAAATTAAAAGTAATTAAATGTCATTTTCACATGAAAGTGGATACATAGGGTCCTAAAATCTACTAAATGATTCCCATAGTCGTAAATATCTAATCCAATAGGTTTAGGACATGTGTTAGTGTATTTTAATATTTTTTTAATTTTGTTTTTCACTTATTTACCAAATTTACCATTTAACCATTGTAAATAAAATATTTACTGAAATTACAATTCATAATGCCTAAAAATAAAAGTTACCTATTCCAACAATTTGTTTCTCATGATTCCAAATATTGAATCACTTTTTCCAAATTCAAAACTCAAAAGTTGCTGAATGTAATTTAAAAATAATTCTTGTTGTCAAAACCAAATAAAGTGTTTTTAAGAAGTTAAAACTACCAAAATATTGACATGTGTTTATGTCCAATTTCAATGTGAAATTACTTACAATAACCTTAATTGAATTAAATTATAAAAATATATCTAATTACACTTTAAATTCAATTAAATGGACAATATAATCATATAAATAAATTAGCTGGAAGGACAATTTTGACATAAAATGCCATATTTTTCACTATTCATTAAAAATGAATATTATCAGAAAAATACCAAAAATTTACCCAAAGTAAATTTTGATATCCCACTGATAAAGAAAAAGTTTAGTTTTTCAAATGGAACAAATGAATGTTAAAAAACAATACTTAAAAAGGTTTCGCCATCAAAATGCAGTAAATCAACCTTTTAATGAATATTAGAGTATTTCATGCTTAAAATCGAATTCATTCTTATTTTAAGCCTCTAAAATTCATTGAAAATTTTTAATGAAATTCAAAAAAACATTTATAATCATAATTTAGTTAGTTATTTTCTTTCACAACAATACAATGACTATGCATTAACTACCATTTTAAATAATAATATTATTATACTGATTTTTCAGTATTACTCAAAGTTGTGTGCAACATAAGATTTCAAAGAAACTCATTTTTGCGTGTTGATTACGCTATTGAACAAAGTATCCTTTTTATCATAAAATTAATATCTTATTCAAAAATATTAATAGATATGAAAAGGTATTATTCTATAAATACCTAGGTCATTACAAATATGATACCCACAAATGTGACCATCTCAATTACATAACATAAAAAATGTTTCACCATAAAACATTACCATGACATTTTATGTTAACAGCTTTACAGAATTATGAAAAAATTTACTAAAAATTAATTTTTTTTAACTAATGGACATTTTTTGGAACAAAATATTCAACAACTTGATCCATTAGAATCCTTCATTATTCTTATTCAAATAAAGCTCCTCATGTCACATTGTTCTAATTGAGATCAAGCTCCTAAGGCATGGATTTTATCCAATTATAATCCTTGTCAACCAATCCAAATGATTTAGGCTGTACTTGGGGGAAAATGAGGGTTTTTATATATTTTTACTCCTTCATGTTTTCATCGAAACTTTTTGATCAGTAATGACATTTTATTCACTAAGTTTATCCGTTCTTGTATTTCATGCAGTTGATAAAAATATATTCAACTTTGAAATGATAACTCACTTATTAATACTTATTAAAAATTAATTCATTTCATTCATAACACATCTAATAAACAGTATTTATGATTTAGATTAATCTATCTAAAAACATATCATTCTTTAACATTTATTTTTGGTTCCTCCCTTAGGAATATCGGATTACCATCCATGTAATTCTCACAAATGGTAGGAATTAACATTTGTTAATGAATATATTATGATTATTTATTTATTTATTGTAAAAAATAAATATTTTATGAATCCAATAAGATATATTTACTTTCTCTCAGATCAATCAAAGCCTTAATCCATTGTATCTTATTTTCTCCTCATCCTCTTTACTCGTTTATTGTTTGTTTGGTGATATCTATTTGAGTTTTTTTATAATCATTATTAGCTTACCATCTTCATATCTCTATTGAAAACAATGTTTTCATATTTAAATAATTATTCATAGAATTAATGTATTATTTAATATTTATATTTAATTTATTTCTTTTCATTGTTACTCATATAATAATTGTTTTCTTGTACAATTGGATTCTTTTGTTTGATTTGGGGTGGTTTGTTCAAATCTATTCATGCTTGTGAGATATAAGACTTCAAGTTTACAATTGAGATAACAAAAATAATGAAATTCATCAAGAATGCATACAATGTTAGTAAAAGCTAAATTCCTAAAACTTATTTAATTAATTTTTTCATCATTATATCTAATATTTTATGTTAATTTCCTTATTTTTATCTAATACTTATTTATATTTTTCTATATATATTTTGGGAATTCATATGTTGATTTCAATTATATGTAACAATATAAAAAAGATATAAAATGATTCTTTCCTCTAATGTGACCACATTTTTCATATTCATTTCCTT
Organism: Viscum album; assembly: GCA_963277665.1. NCBI lineage: Eukaryota > Viridiplantae > Streptophyta > Magnoliopsida > Santalales > Viscaceae > Viscum > Viscum album. The sequence goes on along the minus strand of OY728158.1, from coordinate 501,477,502 downwards.
TCTTTGTTGAGTCGCCAACACTACATATAGATTTGATGTTGTTAGCCAAAAAAACCATTCTCATTGTTGAAATCCATTAGAGTAGAGGAATATCGCATTCCCATTATGGTGAATTCTCATGATATAATAGGCACATTAACTTATTCTTCTCATCTAACTTTTAACAACAAGAAATAAAATTCGGCTAAGAGCATCAATTCAATAGGCAATGTTGGTAGTTAGAGATAAAATGATAATGTAAATTTGGTTACATTGGTAGTTGGAATATTTTTAAGACTTTGGGATGTGTAAGAATCAACCACATCTCAATGAAACACAAGGTATGACCGGTATGACTCCAATTAGTTCTTTTAATTTAAAATTCACATGAATTTTAGCAAAAAGGTCAATTAACAAAATAAAAAGTGAGAAAACATATTCAGATTATTTTGATACTTTATTAAAATTATTCATTATCCATTTAGGATGTGTATAAACCATCCGCACCTCAATTCAATGCACAATCGGACCATTGTGACTCAATGTGTCTGTTATCAATTTAAAATTGACCATTTATTTCAAAAAATGTCAATCACGGAAAACAATGTAAACATGCTCGGATTATATTGATAATTAATTACATTGATTCATATGTCATTTTTGACATATATGAATTTTTCTCACATTAAATTGATACACTATGTGATCATTATATGTCAAAGTGTGTGTTTTTAGTTTAAAATTGCATTTTAGTACAAAAAAGTAATATACTCAAAACCAAGAAAACGTTCATATTATTTTAATATATTATGAAAACAATCTATAAGTTATTGTTTAGGCATAGGAATCAGTCGTACCTCAATCTGACGTATGGTGTGACCAGTATGACTCCAAGTGCATCTTTTTATTTAAAAATGACATCAATTATTATAAAAAGGACAACTAACATACTCAAAACTGAGAAAACACATTCATACTATTTTGATACATTAGTAAAAACAATCCAAAAGTCATTTTAGATATATAAGAGTCATTCGTACCTCAATCCAATGCACTGTGTGATCAGTAAGACTCTAAGTGTGTCTTTTTATTTAAAAATGACATCAATTTTAATAAAAAGGACAACTGGCCCAATAAAAAACCAAGAAAACACATTTAGATTGTTTTTATACTGTTTTTGAATGATCTATAAGTTATTTCTGACGTTTATGAATCATTCACACCTTAATATGATACAGGATGTGCCCGATATGGCTCAATGTGACTCTTATCAGTTTAAAATTGACATTTTAGTTCAATAAATTTCAATCCCTTAAAACTAAGAAAACACTCTAGGACTTATTTAATAATTTAGGAAATTTATTCATAAGTCATTTGTCTATGTTATTGGTATGACTCAAAGTGTGTGTTTCTAGTTTAAAATGTCATTTTAGTAAAAAAGGAAAGTGACGTACTCAAATTCAAGAAAACATATTCATATTGTTTTGATAATTTATGAAAACAAATCTATAAGAAATTTAGAAGGTAAAAGAATTATCCTCACCTCAATCCGACGCATGGTGTGACCGATATAATTGTAAGTATGTCTTTTTATTTAAAATTGACATCAATTTTAGTAAAAAGGACAACTCGGCTACTCGAAACAGAGCAAACACATTCAAATTGTTTTTGATTATTTATTAAAATGATCCATAATTCATTTTTTATGTGTCGGAATAATCCCCACCTCAATATGATATTTGATGTGTCTAGTATGACTAAATGTGTATGTTATCAGTTTAAAATGAAAATTTTAGTTCAATTGTGTCACTCACTGGAATGTAAGTAAACACTCTCAGATTGTATTTATAATTTAGGAAAACGATTCATAAGTAATTTTTGATATGTAATAACTGGTATCATATAAAATTGACACACGGTGTGACTGATATGAGTCAAAGTGCATGTTTTGAGTTTAAAATGACATTTTAGTAAAAAAGACAAGCAACGTACTCAACACTGAGAAAATACATTCATATTGTTTTGATACATCAGGAAAAATGATCCATAAGTCATTTGAGTTGTGTAATAATTATTCACACCTCAATCTGATACACGATGTGACTAGTACCTATCAAAGTGTTCTTTTTCAATATATATGTATCATTTTAGTTTTAAACATGCATCACATCGCCAAAACCAGGAAAATGTGCCAAGATTACTTTCTCTTCATTTAAATTTTTTTTAGTACTTAATTTTGATTATTTCATGGTGTTTTTGGTGATATTGTGTGGTGTTACTAAACACTATAGATTGTCCCTTTATTAGTGCTTTTTTAGTGCTGATAAAAGTCTCAGGCTTTTAATATTACTCTAATAGTCATCGCTTCTCTAGCACTGATAAAGTCATTTTTAGTGCCGTTAAATTCCTATTTTTTAGTACTTATAATAGTGTTGATATTTCTATATCTACTATTTATAAGATAATGTCCATAAATTATTTTTCATATCAAAAGGTTATAGTAGTTCCTAGGCTATAATGAGAACATCGAGATACTATGACATTGATCTTAAACATATGTCATATGGTCTAGATAAATCATTCTGAACGGACACAAATGATATATGGATATCAAATGTTGGAGGATCATAAGCTTTGAGACATCTTATCATTGTGTTCAGACTTAGTGACCTAGATTATATGAGATCAGGAAGACTAACTCGTCAATAGGAACACCAAATTTTATGGGTGTCATTGGTAGTTTTTATCTATGAACATGTGTGATGGTCTCCTGAATTGAGATTATTATTAGTGTATACTATTTAATCATTTAATTTTATGTAAGAAAAAAATATGTCATTAAATTTTTTGTGAGGTAACTTGTGTTGGTTTTGTCATTGGTTTTATGACATTGATTGAATAATAAAGATAGAATTTGTCACTTTTGAAAGGAAGAGATATCTTGAGACCAGTTGATCATGATGGTAATACATTTACTAAATCCATGGAAATGGGAGAAGAAGGTAATTTCATCTATTAAGGTCAATGAGTAATAAAACAAGAAAGTATGATGATACAATGTGTGTGTGTTGATTTTTGTGATATCACGAGATAAAGAGATTATACTACCTAGCGAGTGTTCAGAAGACGGATGTTATTATAAGTTCTCTTTATCACTTTAGGGTCCTTTATGGGTTGCTATACTCTACTCCTAGTCTATTAATAGTATTCATTTCTATTGAAATAAGATTCTGTAGGGCCACACACAATAGAATATTCAAAATTCTTCCATATTCTGATGAATGAGATTATAGGACATGGTGGGATCAACCACGTGGTTTGAGATGTGTCCAAGAGTAAACAATCACCAAGGAATAAATAAATTCATATTATTTGAGTTTATAATAATTAGTATTTAATTTATTTATTAAACATATTTACAAGTAATAAAATAAATACATGGGAAATATTCTACTAACGAATTTTATTTTAATATTCAAAATTCATTTAAATTTGCAGGAATGATGAGTCAAGTTAATTACTTTATTTTATCACAAAATATATTTACTATATTAAATGTGAGTGGGAATAATATGAATTATATTTATGACTCAGTATAGTAGTCCTAAGATGTCATTTATGACACATAGAGTGAGTAATAACTATTCGGGGGATGGAGAGACTTTTCTGGGTAATTTTATTAATTGATAATATAACTGAGGAAATTCTCTCATGTGATGGACTATTCATCACATGATGGGTGAAAGACTCTCTATCCTCTCTCACATCCTAGAGTGTTAAAGTCTCTATCAAAGCTTTCGATCGAAGTTCAACTGCATAGATCGATGGATTGACGTAGCAATGATCATCGGGGAATTGAAGGCATCATCAAATAGATACACTATCACTTGGAATTTGATGATCGATGCTCTCGAATACTATATAAGCGAGTGTGGATGATCTAGATTGGTTTGACTTCATATCCTTAAAAAAAATAACCTCTAATGACAAGAATATGTTAAGAATGAGTTTAGATTGAGTGAGATATTTCATTATTTTTTTTTGTGGTGAAAATTCATCATGCATGATCTTGGGATTTTATTAGGGCTACACTTTAATGAATAATATGTAGTTACACCCCTTGATGGTGAAAATTTTAAATCCATAGTCTACTCGCTTCCATTGTTCACCTCAGTACCTACAATTGATATCGAAGATATTTGTAAAAATTTTATGCCAATGAAAAATAAAATTTGTAATAATTCTTAAAGTGGGTTTCACTTCAGTCTCAAGGTCGGTAACAATAATTCAATATGATCTCGAATGAAAAAGTTGAAGCCATACAAAGATTTAAAATGGGTTGAAATCAGATTAATTCGTTGATCGCACAAGATCCTCATCCCGGTTCATGAGGACTCGATAAGTGCATCAAGAAGACCCAAGATCAAATTTGGGTCGAGACATATTTTTGGGGGCTGTAGCAGTATTGTAGCAGGTACTGTAGCATTCGAAATTATTTATCTATTTAGGATTTCAGACCGCCGGTTCAGTCCTCCTATCCTTCAAGACCTTTAGGCAACCCAAGGATTTCAGTCCAGTAAGTCCTTCGGGACAGCTCAAGGCCTTCGGGCCACATGAAATTGTGCTTAAACGGACCAGAGAGACTCTACAAAGAGAAATATTCAGATCTTTTTATACATAATTCAAAGGATCTATTTAATAGGATAATTTGAGGCCAATTATTAAGGGAAGTAACGCCTGCTCTATTATTCAAGCATTTGAATATTGAAATCTATTAGGCACCTTTTGTGGATCTAAATTTATGAATCAATCACTCATCTAAATTTATGAATCAATCACTCGTATTTATGGATTTAAATATGAATCAACCACTCGTCTCTTGAATTCATGATGATTTCAAGATTCCAATCTTGAGATATTCGAGTTTCATGGATGAGGATTCAGAGCATACGCATTCACCATAGAAGACAAATCAGATTTTGAATTATGAAGGGGTATGAAAACTGTCATCCAGAATATCATTGCATGCATGAGAATCCTAGCCAAAAAACCATGCATAGGTGGAGATCTGATATCTTGATGTAGATTTCGGGGAGGGGAAGTTTCAAGTAGTTATAGTCTAGATTAATTCCTTTAAGACCTACAGGCTATATAATGTCACGAAGCCCACGAGTCATGTAAAGGTTCTCTTTCAACCCTTAAAAGGAGGGTTATAAAAAATGAATAAAAATATAAAGTCTTCAGTCCATTCAAGTTGATTAATTCAGTGATTTTGGGTTTTATAGAAAATTTTAGAACATATTTATTCATATGATAATTGTCCCTCATACCCATTGACATAAATAAATTCTTGTGAAACCCATTTTCCAGCTGAAACTCAACAGTTGAAATAGTGTTTTCTAAATGGTTTTATTTCCATGAGTATGTGGAAATATAATTTTAAAAAATAAAATATACTATAAAAGTAGACATTGGAAAAAAAGAATGAAAATAAAACTTCTTTTTGAAAATGGGGGAGGGGCATGACCTGGTTTATGTAAAAAAACATGGGGGATATGGGATAATAAGAGTGGGGGAATCGAGAGAAAACAAAATCCTCCCTCCTCCAACCAATGTCCACCAGATCCTGTTTCCAACCTCCTTGAGCTGACCGCGGTGGAGACACCTCCAAAAGAGTCTGGTCGTGACCACTGCTCGCCTCCCTCGTGTTCTGGATAGCCCCTTCTGGCCACCCTTCCCTCACCTAAATGGCATGTCCGACTGCCATATCTTGCCTCACCCATGCACCACCACTGACCCTGCACACCACCAAGAGGCACTTCTAGTAAACACACCATGCTACCTAGCTACAACTGCAAGGGCCTCCCTATGGACCCAAGGCCTCCCCTTGCTAGATGCCCACTACTATGACCATATCTCAGACACCTCGCCATGCAGATTCCGATGGTCCGCCCACCGAATAAAGAAACCCTAGATATTGGCCACCAATAGCCTCTCTCAGCAATATGCACTGATCAGACACTATTGGCCTATCCCGGTGACATTATTTTAATTCATTAAAAGTTCCCCTCAAAAAAAATTTATTGCATGTAGAAATTTGTTTATGCATTTAATTTATTTACACCAGTTAATACATACCAACTAATATGAGATCATAATACTGTTATTTAATTTTATTTATATATGTTTTATAATTTTATGTAAGTGTAGGTTTTACATGTGATCATAGTAGTCAATCGTAGATCACAGCGCGATGTGGTGGGGTCCTATAACTGGATAGCGTTGACGCGAATCACGTCGCATACACTTTTTTATCCAATTTCATACCAATAAATATAATTTAAATTATATAATTCTACACATATATGTTAAAAAATTTAAATATGATAAATAAAATATAAAACATAATAAAGATAAAAAAATGAAAAATAAATAATTAATGGTTTTTACAGTGGAAAGTTTTAACTAAAATGCGTAAAATAAAACAAAACAAAAAACAAAAAACAAAATCAAATAAAGATAATAAAAAATGAAAGGACCCTAACACCCATGTAAACTCAAGGGGGTCGTCATCATATTTGGGTTGTGGGGAGCGGTGTTCACATTAGCGAATGGGGGGTGCGGTCGTCATCAGTGTGCTGTTTTCATCGCTGTCAAGGGTGGGGGAGCAGTGTACGCTCCATCAAATAGAGGAAGAAGGTACGGTTAAAAAAATGTGTGTGCAACAGGGAGGAATTCTTCCTGGAAACAGGGGGTAATAGGATGGGTAGGAAGGGACGAATCAGGTTTGAACGCTTATAGGGAAAAAATCACCTCTATTTGACGCAAGAACTGTTGCGACAGTAGCGTGATGGCCGAGATCGTGGGTGAGGTGGCGTGATCTCGTTCTACCCACAATCCTACCACCTGAAGTGGTCTAGTGATGATCTGCACCGTTTATTCATGATAGTAGGCATGATCACGAATACGATGTCATATTTTGACAACAGAGCATGTGATCACAAAAAATAAAAGGCAAACATGCACAGATAAAATGAACATGTAAAATGATGAATATTTTTCTATTTATTACATATTCATTTGTGAGTATTATCACATAGAACATGAATGTTTGATATAAAATTGTTTCTTTCATTAATAAATAATAAATACCCTCAAAGAAATATCCTGTCATAAATTCCTTCTATCATTTAAATTTGAACAAAACCGAGTGCATGTGGTGCTCTCTCAGCCAAGATGAGGGTGCCTCCTACTACTGAGGACTTTTTATGAGAGAGATTCATTGTCATAAATAATGATGTTAGCATAGATTTATTAAAATCAATATTGTTTCAACTTTATAGTAAAATCATTTAGTAAATCAATTTTATGATTTTTGAGTTTGATACTTCAATCAACAAATCAAGGAGTCATTAGTTAATGTGGCTGGATAGTCAAAATCCTACTCTAACTCATTCTGAGGAATAACGTAAAAAATCTACGACTATGAGGAGAGTTTTCAAGGATCCATATCACTGTGAAACTCTAGAAACTGAGTATTTCAAATATATTAGTGATAGCATCTAGTATTTGAAAAAATAGTGAGATACATTTAATGATTTAATTAATCAGTAATGTCTAATCGGTAATCAAGTTAAAAAAACTAATAGATAGCTTTTGTTTTTTATTGAAAATGGAATGTAATACCACATATAAATTGTGATAATTATTTTAAAAATAACATGTCCATAGTGAAATTAATTTCCAAGAGTAGTATCGGTGCTTGCACAAAATACTTTGATATAGGAAATTCAAGGTGCTTGAGTCCCCAATACTTTTTGAGCCACCTCAAGAAGAACGGGTGTGAATAATTCTAATAGGAGGCTCATGCATGACGTGCTTGATGTTCAAATCAAAATTGTTGAACAAAAATCCCTCAAGGTGTTCTCTCAGTATTTGTTTTTATGTGATTGTGTTTCTTGACAAAGCCAGGTGACCATGAATGAGTATGATTGGTATTTACCAATGTAGGTTTTTAAGGTCTGTGCAGTTTCTTAGTGTCTGTCAAATTTTTTAGGCTCAAAATCAGAAGTTTCTTTTGAGAATGGGATGATGTTTTAAAAAGATTTTACATTATGGAAACTGAGAATCATAGTTTACATATTACGAAGGAATTTTGTGAAACAAAAAAGGAAATTCAAAAAAATAAGATTTTGTATAACAATGCTATGAGGACCGCGAATCATGGTACATGGACAGTGTAGTGAGAATATTTCATGAAAGGCTCGCAGTTCATGGAAGACTTAATGTTAACAATAAGTCCATAAGTTTTAGCTAAGAGGCAGTGATTTGTTTTTAGAAGGAATTATCCACCAAGAGGAAAGAAAGATGTTACGCAGACCGTAGAGGAAAAAACTATTTGCGGGAGGGGCACAGTCCACAGTAAAGGCTGTACTGCATTGAAATTTTGGGGAAATAAGATGAGTGATATTTTAATATTTATTTTCCTATATAAGGATCTCTAATCCCATCATTATAGAGAGTGAATAACAATAAAAAATATCCTCACTCTGGAAGAATTTAGATATGTCTGAAATAATTTGTGAGACTGTCTATAGAGGAGAGGAGTTCATGAGGGAGAGTTCTGTGATGGGTGAAGTAGTTCACGGGAACAGTCTACAAAAGGGTTTTTTTGGGGAACTGTATCCCACAAAGGATGAATATCTCATGAAGGATAGGTAGTTCGTGGGATATCAACTGTCCACAGAAGGAGAGACGGTTCATAGAAGTGGAAGCGGTCTGCGGAGGAAAAGGTGGTCCGTGAAGCACAAGTTCCACACGGTGCAACGAACGCAGTTCACAGAGGAAGCAGGGCTGTTCGTAGAGGATTAAAGAAAGCTTTCAAAGGCACTAAAAAATTTGTGAAAGTAATTTCTACAAAATAAAAGTTTGGGGAAAATTAGATATCATCTACGGGTGAAAAAGAGACTTCAAAAGAGCATCCACCTACAATTGAGAATGAGATAATTCATGAAAATGAATGGACCAACAAGTCCGTAAACTGTGAGTGGATTCCTTCCAAGATCAGTGAGCAAAGTAAGAGGAAGATGATGATCCTTTCCATCGACAATGATCCAGAGAAAGTGACATAAGTAGTGACCCCTAGAAAATCAATGAGTTAACCTTAAACCTTGTAAAGGTAGTGAGCATCGGTATAGAATTGATATAACCATAACATCATTATTGGCAGCAAGCCTTAATGATTTTGGTATAGTCAGCACATTGTTGTGGTTTGATCTTTTGATGTAGCCCAGTGAAGGCGAACCACGTACAACTACTTGTGTCTTTATTCATTCTTTATTTCATTTCTTTAAGAGTGTTATCAGATAAAATCTTAAAGGATACGATGAACATGAACATTAAATATCATAAGAAGTGGCCCTTTAGTAAAGAGGTTAAGATCCAGTGGGGTAGGAATAAGTTTGAAAAGAATATCCATACCCTGTTTCACCCTCCCCCCCTCAGGGTATCTAGGACCCTTTTATACCTAACAATAATGTTATCATTAATGTATGATGTGATTTGAGACTATAATAATATAAAAGTATGATTTTTCATGTTTTTTCCTCTTTGAGAATGTTGATAGGAGAAAGTGAAACAAGATTCGAATGAGGTGATGATTACACTAAATATGTGTACTTTTAAAGATAGATCGTGATCTCTCAATTCATCATTTTCTTATATCATTTACACCTAATTACTCCATTTTTTAATATTACATAATGAATAGTATGGAGAAAACACTTCATTACCATTTGGGTAAGATTCCCCAAGTTAATAAGAACTTAAAGAAATATTAATATTTAGTTCTTATGGTGAACAATTTGAAAGAATTGAAAAATGGATAATGAAAAGTGTGATTCAAAAGGATACTTCACAAAATCTTTTCAGGTAAATAGGAATGGAATTTAAATAGGTGGTTGTTTACATCACATGTAATGAGATATATTTATGGAAGTTTAAATGCTATGAACTGATTTGATGAAGCATGTAGTTTATTCTTCACCATGTATATTCATCAATTATAAGTGATGTTTTCTATCATAATTCTTGGGTATTGAAATACAATATGCCTATCACATATGTTTATTGAAATATAATAATAATGTAAGGAAATAAACAATATAAGAAGTTAGTTAAATTCTCCAAGAAGCTATGAAAGGGTGATTCCTAAGTTAGGGGTGATAAGCACATAACTTATATTTTACATGTTTAATGATTCTTGTTGAACTGTCATTGATTGTCCACAAGGCATCTATCTCACATATCCTTCAGACATGACGAAATATTATTCCAATTTTGGAATGAATGTTGTTTTTTGGTATCAAATACTCAACTAATAGTTCAGTAATTTTTGAATCATAGGTAATAGCTGGTGAATGTAAAATGTAAGACTCAGTTATACCTAGTTATGGAAATATGATTCTTTTCATAGAAAAATAAAATTAGTTTTCATGGATATACCCATAATGATATTTAGAATCCTTGGAGAAAAAGTATGTAAGTATTATAGATGTATATACTTATCTAGTTTTGGACAATGAATCCTTTAGAAATAAATGTATGAGAAAAAACATATGAAATTAGTTAATCTAAAGAGTGTGAACTATTCTAAGGTTAATCTAGTGGTAAATATACATCATAGAGAATAAATTAAGTGTTTTAAAGAATTTAAAACTAATGGAATGTTCATGATTAGAATATATGAGTATCTTTAGGCCCATGTGTTGAAGAATATATTGACCATGCTTTCATCAATCAAAACATGTAGTATGGAGTAATTCATAAATGAACATTTCTTTACACACATCAAAGATAATGATGTTAGTAAGGAGGATTGATGAAGGGTTATACATGTAAAAATTGATAAATAAAATGTAAAATTGAGAAATTACTAAATGCACATTTCCATATATATAACAAAGTTATGATGTAAGCAAAAGGGGAATCAATGTTCACACACGTATGCATTACAGAAACATCCATTTTTGAAGACATACTTCACAAATAGTGGTGTTTCCCAAAACTATATTCTAAATATAATGAAATATGGATATCATATGAGTTATAGTATGATAAAAGTTCATTATGTCATAATAACAGGTGTTTAGATGTAAAGAGTTTGTTAGTATATAAACAAACTTGCATCATGAAAAAACACAATATGTATCAAAAGTAATTATCTTAATGATATTATATAAATTTTTAAGATATAATAATTATATTCAAGTGATAAACTATATCTCTATAATATTTTTCACATCTCTATTCAATATTGTGGGATCCAAGTTGACTTGGATTTAGCCAATTCCAAAGATGCGAAATAGTTGGAATATGAACATGTTCCATGAGAGATTGTGGAAAGGGAAAGTTATAGAGATACATACTATGTATAAATAATGAAACCGTTATATTTTTTTATATTAATTTTATCTGGGAATAAATTATTCCTTGTGAATAATGAATCCTATAAGTAAGAAGTATATTTCAACAAGATGTGACTGAAAAGATCAATTAAAATTCAATAATGGGTTCCATGTAATAAAGTATAAGGGCTTATTATATTAAATATTGTAGTGGGTTATCAAGTGAGATTATAAATGGGTGGTATAAGTGTGGAACCAATAAGGATTGATATGTTATACCAAGTCATAATTCACAAATCCATTAGAAGTTTACTTATCCTAGTTACTTTATATGATCATTAAATTGGGAATTGGATATCAAGACCACCAATCACGGAAAGTGTCTATACAACACAACTAGAAAGGGATGGAAAATGATAAAACAAAATTTTATTGAATATTTTATTGATAATAAATGAAATAATTTCCTCAAATTGGGCTAAATATGTTAATTTATAGAATATTTGGGATTATATCATTCATTTAAAAAATTTATGGAAATTCTAGTTTTACACATGTAAAATTCATTATAGTATTTCAAGAATAAATATTTTTCAATAAATTATTTTAAATTTAAATATTCTAACTATGTTTCTAAATTAATTTTATTCAAATTCTATTTAGGACATGGGATCTGGATCTTGCATTGGAGTGGAGTAAATGGCCCATGAAGACAAAGTTGGATTGAACTATCCAGATTGGACACCACTTCACCATTAGGTCATATATTCTTCATCTGGGCTTGAATTGGGCACAAATTTTGAGGGAATCTCTGGAAAATTATTATGAATAAATAATAATGTTATACATTTAGCCAATTCACTCGTTTTAGAGGTCAACTATGTGGTGAAAATTTGATTAAACAATTTGTCCGAATTTTTCTTTTCAAACTTAAATAAATCATGTAACCCTTGCCCTCAAAAACTCTTTTTAAATGATATTTTCACTCTTTGAGAGGGTTGTTATAGGAATTATAATTATTTTTACAAAATGGTTTCTCTTGTGATCCCCTCACAACTATTGGATGAAGTAAGGCCTAGTGCAAACATCTCTTCCAAGAAGGCTCTTCTCTCCCACCTCCTCTTTTTATTTCTTTTCTTTCATGCTTTTATCATGAATTTTTCATTAATTGATTTTTTTTTGTTCTTTAATTGTCTTCTTCTTCTTCTTCTCCTTGGGCTGGAATATAAGAGTGAAGATGATATTGGGTGTTCCCCAATCAATCCATTGCTTATGCAAAACGTCTCCACGATGACAACTCTACCCATGGAATTTTGATTTTTTTTCATAGTTAATCTAATCCATATTCCATTAATATATTAATTTTGAATCCATAAACATACTTTAATTAATAAATTGTGATCAATTAATTTAGTTTTAATTTCTATGTTACTCAATCGACTTTCATTTGATCGTGTGGTCAGGCTTGTGTAAATCGTGAGAGTGAAACTTAAACCGCAAACTCCAATAAACATATGATAGAATTGTAGGGTGATTGTCCCATAAAAAACTCAATTAGTTCTCCACTATATACAGGATATTATTCCCTAATTTACCATTAACCATAAGTTGTCTTTTTGATCTCTATCAAAGCAGGGTCCTGCGATTGGAGGTCCCGAAGTTAACTTAGGGGTCATTTTCACAAATTTTTGGTCTTGTTAATTTGTTTAGGGAATGGGGGTTGACAAGGTTAGGGGATTACAATTAAATAAATTATAATAATATGGGATAAGAATAAATTAATGATGAAGGGGCATATTAGATCAACTATGTCTTCTCATATAAGTATTTTTAAAGAAATTTTGTCTTTGATTGTTCCATCTCCTTCGCTTATTTAGTGTATTGTCTGAAAGTCACAAAACTAAACCCCCACATCTTGTGCTTCATTTTTCATCACTTATTTACTTTTTTTGTTTTATTCAAAACTATTAAGTGTTTTTTAATTCACTTTCTCCTTGAGAGAATAACCTAGGTTATCCACTGTGCTGCACTTAGTAAAATCACAAATAATTATTTTTGAGAGTGTGTGCAATAACGCTCATCAAATTGGCGTCATTATTGGGTAGGAAAGTGTTTTATTCAACCAATTTTAGGTAAGTTATTTATTATTATTTTTTATTTTTGTTCCCTTATTCTCATCCCTTTTTTCAATTCTTTCTTCCCCACCTCTTTATTTTTCTCTCGAACCATCAATTGAAACCTCATTTAATGATATTGGTGTCCTCTACTTTTTATTTCTACTTTTTGTGTAATTTATGAAATGATCCCAGCTTGAGGATATCCATGATCTAGACCTAGATATTGAGTGCATCCTTAGGGTTTAAATCAGATAATCTCAATCTACAGGAAGTGTCGACATTTACCCAACTGTGGACTTCCCCCACTAAATGAATTTTGAAATTGGGAACTCTTAAAAAACAATTCTTAAACAAGATACAATGTCTGAAAATAATAACCACGAACTCAATAGGACTATTTTAGAGTTGGTTTCACCTGATATTAATTATCAACCTACATGCATTGTATATCCTACTCTCAAATCAAACAATAAGTTGACATATGGGTTAATTAAACATCTTCCAAAATTTCAAGTCTTATCTGGTGAGGATCCAAACTAAAATTTAAAAGAATTAAATGTGTTTTTCTCAACAATTAAACCAATAAATATCTCTAAAGATCAAATAAAATGTAGAGAATTCCCATTCCCACTTGATGGAACAGCTAAGGATTGGATGTATTATTTACAACCTAAAGATGTAACATGTTGGAACAATTTGAAACAACTTTTCTCATAGAGATTTTTTCCAGCATCAAAGACCACATCCATATGAAAGGAGATATCAAGGATCAAGAAGCCACATGGGGAGTCGATGTATGAGTATTGTGATAGATTCAAGAAGTTTTGTGCAAGCTATCTGCATCACCAAATCAATAAGAAAATCCTCATCCAGTACTTCTATGAAGGACTCACACCTATGGAGAGAAGCATGGTCGATGTCGCAGCTAGAGGGGCATTGGTCGACAAAACACAAGAAGCTACACCTATGTTAATCGACAAGATCGCACAAAACTCCCAAAAATATGGAGATCGAGGTACCCCCCATGTTAGTGTTGTAAATCAGGTAAGTCCATCTTATCTTGAAATCCATTTGATGATACTAATTTGGAAGAATTGACATCTATGATGAGTTATATTGCTTTAGCTCAAAAGATATCCCAACCCCCTCCTTTAAGGACTTGTGAATTTTACACTCATACAAGCCACCCAACTGACTGTTTCACCCCAACTATAAGAAATAGAAGATTGTGCAGTAGTTTTTCCTGGGAGACCATTTTAGTAGAAACAACAACCATATCCCCAAAATAATTTTGATTTCATTTCTCCAACAAAGAACCAAGGGTGGAAGGATCAATCATACATGAGTTATGTCTCTATACACCAACAAAGGCCCCCTTTTCAACAAAACATCTAGCATCCTTTGCCTTACCAGTAGGGTTACTAAAAACCCCAAAGAAGATTTGAATCCCAAGCATCAAAAATTCGACAACAAGGGACTTATCAAAAAAGAGGTAGATTCTAATACTAATGATCTTTTAAATCAAATTGTTCTTAACCAACTGAATGAGTTAAAGAGTCAAGGTTCAAAGCTGAGGGAGTTGAAGACTCAAATGAACCAGATTTCCACTGCCCTCCATGAACTGGTAAGTAAGAATTATAGAAATCAACCTTCCCACACTTCTCCAAATCTCAAGGAGAATGTTAGTGCAGTCACATTGAGAGGTGGGAAGTAAATGAATGATACATCTGTACCTAACATTCCACTAGGATACACCTCAACTCTTCATAATCCCCATTCAAAGACAGCTGATGAGAAGCCCAAGGAGAATGATAATGTTAAGAAAATGATTAATGATGTTACTTATAAACCCCTTCCCTTTCCAAATAGGGTTGTTCAAACCCAGAATATGGCTAAATATTTAATACAAAAAGATGTTTTGGACGCATTCAAGATTGTAAAGATAAACATTTTTTTGATCAAGTCCATTAAGAAAATCCAAAGTTTTGTGAAACTCTTAAAATAACTTGGTATCAATTGAATAGGGCTCAAGGGAAATGGGAGGACCGATCTTGTAAAGAATGTGTCAGCACTCATTACACCAACTATAGTGATGCCAAAAAAGTTCAAGGATCATAGGAAATTTACCATTCCTTTCACCATAGGGGAGTTACCCTTTTTTGATTCTTTATGTGATTTATGAGAATCTATAAATTTTATGCATCACTCTATATTCTCTTCTTCACAGGTTGGAGAGTTGAGTCCAACATGATTAGTGGTGCAGCTGGCGAATAGAGCTACAACATATCTAGTGGGAGTTCTTGAGGATGTACTTGTTAGGGTAAGATAAGTAATCTTTCTAGCAAACTTCTATGTTCTTAACATGGAGGATGATCATGTAAGTTCTCGAGCTCTAATTATCATAGGTAGGACCATCCTCAATAATGAAAAAATAATCATAAATGTCTATAAGGGTATACTTTCCATGGATTTTAGTGATGAATTTGTGATATTTAATATTATGGATTCAATGAAGTACCCCTTAGAGGACGATTCTGCATTTTTTATCTCCCATTTTGTACCACCAAATAAAAAACCCATGGAATGTGATTGTCCTATTCTTAGGGAGATTATGAGAATTTGTTCTATTTTTATGTCTAAGAGCACTTCCAAAACCATTTATAATGAATATGATTCTCTTATATTTGGTTTTGAAATGGATTCATATTCTGATTTTGATCATGTGAACTCACATTATGATATGGATGTTGAGTACACTGATGGATTTGATGAACTATTCTCTGATTTTGATGATGTGTATTTTGATATTGATTCTCTATGTGCAGATATTTCTATTCCTTCAATATCTCCATCCATACCACACCCCTCCTATATTGGAACTTAATATATTGCCACCTAATATTAAATACTCATACTTTTTTATTGGGAAAAGATTACCTATTCTCATTGCCAACAATATCTCTTCTGAATGTGAAGAAAAACTTTTGACACTTCTTAGGGAAAACATCAAAGAAATTGGGTGAACCTTGGGTGACATATCAGGTATTTGCCCCTCCATTTCCATGCATATGATTCTTTGGGAGGATGGGGCTAAACCAGTGAGGATGCCACAAAAGAGACTCAATCCAACCCTTCTGGAAGTTGTTAAAAAAGAAGTTCAGAAATTTCTTGAGTTAGGTATAATCATTCCCATTTCATATTCTAAGTGGGTATGTCCTATTCTGGTTATGACTAAGAAAATTGTTGTTACAATTGTTAAAAATTATAAATATGAGTTAGTTCCAATGAAGGTGCAAAACAGTTGGCATGTGTGTATTGATTATAAGAAACTAAATAAAACCACTCGCAAGGACCATTCCCCCCTATTATTTGTTGATCAAATGCATGAGAGACTAGCTGGGAAGATATATTATTGTTTCTTGGATTGATTTTGTGGAAATTGTCTTGTTCTTATAGCTCTGGAGGATTAGGAGAATACAACATTCAATTTTCTATTCGACATATTTTTCTACTGGAGGATGCCATTTGGACTTTGTGACCCCCCAGGTACCTTCTAAAGATGCATGGTGAGTATTTTTTCTTATTTTCTTAAGACCTGTATGGAGGTATTTATGGATGACTTTATAATATATGGATCCTCATTTGATTAATCTCTAAATTTTTTGGGGAAGGTGTTTAATCGGTGTATTGATAAGAATCCAGTCCTGAACATGGAAAAGTTTCATTTCATGGTAGATCATGGAATTTTCATAGGTCATGTAGTGTCAAAACATGGGATAGAGGTAGATAGATCTAAGGTATATATCATTTCATCCTTACCCTATCCTTAATGTGTGTGTGATGTTAGATCTTTCTTAGGGAATGTAGGGTTTTATCAATGATTCGTCAAATATTTTAGTAAGATTTCACTTCCTTTGTCGCAATTACATCAAAAGGATTCTGATTTTCTATTCAATGAATCATGTGGGGTATCATTTGATGATCTGAAGATGTTTCTAACCACTCCACCGATCATACAGCCCCCCAAAATGGGACATTCCTTTTGAGATTATGTGTGATTCGTCCAAATTTGTGGTTGGAGATATATTATCCCAGAGGGTGGAGGGACGTTCACATGTGATTGCCTATGATTTGAGGATATTGGATTCATCCAAATCAAACTAAAAAACCATGGAAAATGAGATTCATGCAGTCATATTTGCTTTATATAAATTCTGTTCATATTTATTGGGTTCTAAAGTAGTTGTTTTTTCTGACCATTTTTCTTTGATGTAATTTTTGAAGAAGCCATATGAAAATCCAAGACTTATCTGATGGATTCTCTTTCTTCAAGAATTCGGTATTGAAATAAAGGACAATAAGGGGTCCAAAAACCTGGTGGCAGACCACATGAGTATGATTACTCACACACTATAGGCTGACACCTTGGGGCAGGTACCACTTTGGGACACTTTCCCCGATAAGCATCTTTATTCCATCCCATGTACACATCCTTGGTATGCTGATTTAGTGAACTACCTAGTTACATCTAAAATCCCTACAAATTTAAATAAACATAAAGTCTAAAAATTTAAATGTGAGTCTTGGTATTATGTGTGGGATGATCCACTCCTTTGGTGCCTGTTTAGTGGTCAAGGTATTAAGAGGTGTGTTTCTGATCATGGGTTTGGCTCTGTTCTGTAATTCTGTCATACACTTTCTTGTGGTGGACACTTTGGACCCCAATAGAGAGCTAGGAAAGTGTTTGACACTATATTATTTTGTCCTAGCTTATTCCATGATGCACATGTTTTTTGTATGTCATGCTCTCACTGCCAACACACGAGAAACATTTCTAAGATACATGAGATGACCCAAAAACCCATACTATTCTATGAGATTTTTGATGTGTGGGGCATAGATTTTATGGTTCCCTTTCCTAGTTCATTTGGTTTTTTGTATATTTTGGTGACTATTGATTATGTGAGTAAATGGGTGGAGGCTAAGGCCACAAGGACTGATTATTCTCATGTTGTGGTGGACTTTGTCAAGACACAAATTTTTTGTAGGTTTTGAGTTCCAAAGGCCATCATCAGTGACCAAGGGACACACTTTTGACATCAGAATTTGTCTTCCCTCCTTTGGAAGTATGAGGTGACACATAAAACTTCAACACCATACCACCCCCTAAAAAATGGCCAGGCTGAGGTTTCAAACCGCGAGTTGAAACAAATTTTGGAGAAAACTATGCAGGTGAATAGGAAATATTGGAGAAAGAAGTTGGATGATGCACTATGGGATTATTGGACAACATAAAAGACACCCATTGTTATGTCCCTATTTCGAATTGTTTTTGGGAAATCATGTCATCTCCCCATGGAAGTCGAGCATCGGGTTTATTGGGATATAAAGAAATGTGACATTGATTTGGCCTAAGATGGAATCCAAAGGAAGATACAAATTCAAGATCTTGAGGATATTTAATTGCCTTAATATGGGAATTGAAGGCTCAATAAGGAAAGTTAAAAAGAAAATCATGATAGAATCATCCAACAAAGGGAGTTTCATGTTAGAAAGAAAGTTCTTCTCTACAGTTCATGAGTAAAGCTGATATCTAGTAAGTTTTATTCTAGATGGTTAGGTCCTTATATTGTATGTTCTTAATTATGGTGTAGTGGAGATCACGCAAGAAGAAAATGGATGGATATTTACAGTCAACAGGAAAAGTTTTGAGAAATAAATTGAGGGACTTCCTACTGATGTAGTGGATTTCATCACACTGCATGACCTCACCATCACTTGAGCATATCAGGCTGTTCCTAACCCTTTCACTGTTATATTATTTGTCCTATTTAAAATTATTCTTTTCATGTTCACATATCATCTCATAGTATCACATTTTGGACAATGCAATATTTGAAGTGTGCGGGAGGGGGCAATATTCAACGGTAGAAATTTAGGGTTTTCATTTGTGTGTTTTGTACATATTTTCTATTATGTTTTTTGTCAAAATTTTCAAAAATAACCAAAAAATTAATATATATATATATATATATATATATCATGTAACATTATCATGTGGAACATATGTAAAATGAATGTTTTCAAAATTTGTTGGTAGAATGATAAGTATGAGTAAGATTTCAGAATCAAGGGTTTATTTTTATAAAAATTGATGTCATCTATGATATGATTGGTTATGTTAAAATATAAACTTTTAGATTTTGATACCATTCATTGTGATTTTTGTTCATGGTAAATTATGCCATTAATTTCTCCACACATATTTTTACAGAATCATGACTTGTGAGTTTCTCTTACCCAATTGAATGTGTATTTAGGGTGAGTAATTATTTTCATCTTATAATATGGTCTTTCCATACATTTGTTTATCTTCTGATCATTTCCATTATTGTACCATATTGACCAATGCATGTGAACCTAATATCTAACTATTTTACTCCCTCAAAAAATACAAAATAATATATATAAAAAATTCAATCAAAAATAATAATAAAAACAATAAGGAGGGAACTGCAGAAATGTACAATATGTGGGGATATTTAGGTCGGGACCTCATGGTTTGACTTCTGGAAATGCTTAAATGAGTGGGTTTTGGAATTTTATTACAAAGGATGCTAAACAAGTTCAGTGGAATAGAATCTGGTAAGATGAAAAGTTTTCATCATACTAAATATACTGGATTAAGTGTGGAGAGACAAGCTTGAATTGATTGGCACACACACACGTGGGGAATTAGTGGCATGGTAGACCCATGAATTATTTTTTATCTGATTAGTGTTATTAATCTCATTGGATTTTTTTACAACCTATGAGAAAATTAATATAAAATTTATTGATATTGACTCTAGATTGGTTTCTTACTTTGCCTATTTTTCCACTACGGATTGTGGAATACGAACATGCATATCTTGTCACAATTTTTTTGGAATACATGATTTGAGGTTTTTCCTAGGAGTGAAAAAGGGTAACTATGTGGGAGTTGATAAAACAAAATTTTATTGAATATTTTATTGATAATAAATGAAATAATTTCCTCACATTGTGCTAAATATGTTAATTTAAAGAATATTTTTTATTAGATCATTCATTTCAAATTTTGATTGAAATTCCAGTTTTACTCTTTTCAAATTCACTATAGTATTTCCGGCATTTATATTTTTATGTAAATTATTTTAACATGAAATTTTGTAACTGTGTTCCTATATTAATGGGATACAAATTCTATTTAGTACATAAGAGTTTTATCAGGCATTGGTGTTGAGTTAATGGCCCATGAAGAGAAATATGGACTGAACTATCCATATTGGACATCACTTGACTATTTGGGATATATCTTCTTAATCAGGGATTTAATAGGGCCAAAATTTTGAGGGAAGCTCGGGGACATTATTAGGAATAAATAATCTTCCTAGAAGTCCAGACAATTCACGCGTTTTGGAGGTCAACTATTCGATGAAAATGGGTTTAAACAATTTGTCTGAATTCCCCTTTCACGCTTAAATATATCATGTAACCCTAGCCCTCCCAAATTCGATTTCAAGGATATTTTCACTCTTCGGGAGAGTTTTTTGAGGCATTGGGATGTTTTAGAAGAAAGGGTGTCTCTTGGGAGCCCCTCACAACTATTGGAAGACATGAGGCCTTGTGAAAACATATCTTCCAAGAAGGCTCTTCTCTCCCACCTCCTCTTAGTATTTCTTTGATTTCATGCTTGTATCTTGAATTTTTCATGAATTAATCTTCTCTGATTTTCCTTTTACTCTTCATATTCTTCTTCTTGGTCTGGAATATAAGAGTGGAGATGAGATTGGGTGTTCCCAAATCAATCCATTTCTTATTCAAAACGTCTCCACGATGACAACTCCACCGATGGAAGTGTGATTTCTATCATAGTTGATCTAATACATAATTTATTCATTTATTCATTTTTAATCCATAAACATAATATAATTCATAAATTGGGATCAATTAATTGAGTTTTAATTTCTATGTTACTCGATCTACTTGTATTTGACCGCGTGGTCGGGCTTGTGTAAATTGTGAGAGTAAAACTTAAACCACAAACTCCAATCAACATGGGAAAGAATTGTAGGGTTTAAGTCTCATCCCAAATGCAATTAATTCTCCAATCCAGGGAGGAGAGTCTTACCTAATTGAACACTGGAAAAAAAATCGATTTTGGATCGCTATCAAAGCATGTTTCTATGATTGGAGGTCCCGAAGTTAACCTAGGGCTCATTTTTACAAATTTATAGTCTTGTTAATTTATGTAGGGTTAGAGGGTTGAAAAGACTATGGGATTAAAATTTAATGAATTATAATCATATGAGATATGGATAAATTAATTATTAAGGGGGAATATTAGATCAACTACGTCTTCTCATATAATTATTTTCAAATAAATTGTGTCTTTAATTGTTCCATCTCATTCTCTTGTTTAGTGTATTGTCTAAAAGTCACAAAACCGAACCCCCACATCCTGTGTGTAATTTTTCTTCACTTTTTTTCATCAAGCCTATTAAGGGTTGTTTAATTAAATTTCTCCTTGATAGAATGACCTAGGTCATCCATTGTGATACACTTAGCAAACTCACAAATAATTAGTTTTGCGAGCGTGTGTGTTAACGATCATCGCAACACCTAAGAATTCCAATAAGGGGTGCAAGTTATTGAAATCCATTTTTGGATTAAAGTAAGAAAAATATCACACAAGACTCATTTAGATGAAATTTTATCCATGTGCCTACAAGACGTAGGTGATGGAATCACTGATTTTCCATGAATAATATGATTGATAAGATATGGAAAACAATTATTGGTCTTACGATTAGTTTAGACTAGAATGAAAGTAACTCTCCAGACAGTGACTTAAAGTAGTAACCTTTGTTATAAGGAGTGAGATATATTAATTTAAGTATGAAAATTACTTAAAACAAGTAAAAAATTATATATACTGACATGTAATTGAAAAATAAAAGATAAAAAAATTCGAGATAAATTTTTTACTAGTGTCACAGGGCATAAATTCCTCTAAGAAGTTATGAATGGGTCATAGGAGGACATTAAAGTGATGAGTAGAATTAGATAAGCTCCACTAATGGATCTATAATTTATTCAATGTTATATTTTATAAATTATATTTCCAATATATACTTAATTTTAGGAAAATATTTGTTATATCTAGTAGAACTGTAACAGCCCAAACATTTATTAACAAAATTCCCATTGCGATTGAATTAAAAGGCCTATTATAGTTAAATAAAACACATGAAATTATATTTTTTAGTATATCCTATCATATTTATAAGAACAATAAGCACTATAATCAATGATAATATAGTTTCTTAACATTTATCATGTGATTAGTCTAAATATAGGGCTTTTATAAATCCAATTAACACATACAAAGGAAGTTATGGACTTGACTAGTAGGATCATACCCTATAAGGACCATTTATCAATTCTTAGTAGGGAGATAACGTCACTGAGATTTTACTTTGAAAAATCCCAACCATAGATCCAATAACTAAATCACATGCGAAACCATTTATGGGATTAGTTAAATCTTATTGAGATCATGGCCCAAACCGTGTATGCTGAACTACCCCATGGAAATCTCACTATAACACACCTTACACTCAAGGAATTTTTTGGTGTAATAAAAGTATATGTATCAATATTCTAATAATATGCATATATATATAAATTATTTTCAATAAAATAATGGTTAAATTTACTTCTCTTTATTTATACTTTATAAATGATTTTGATTTTGATACGATAAAAAACAAATTATATTTTTGGGTAATATATAATTTCAATTAATACATTCCTTTTGATGAAATAATTAATTTTATAAATAATTTATATTTTAATAATATATTATTATTAAATAAAATATATTAAGTATAGTTGAAAGTATAATATTATAAATTCAAAAATATTTTTTTATAAGGGTTCGAAAACTTTTGTTGTCAAAAAACACTGTCGTTTCTCAATAAATGTTGATTCTTATATTAAATGTGAAAATTCACATATATAGAAATTTAATTTTATAAAATAAATATTTTTTTCTAGAAACTATATGTTGAAATAATCCAATAGTGAAATTTTCATAATTTTCTGAGAGAGTCAAATTTTCAGGTAAAAATTAAATATCATTTAAATATACACTATATATTTTGACATCGTAATGTCTCAAAAGTTATTTAATAAATTCTACAAATGGAATAAAAGTCCAAATATATGTCTCACATTTAAAATAATTTTATTTTTAGGTTATTTTATTAATTTTATAAAGACTTTATGAATCCTCAAAAACCTATATTAAATTTTAGGGTTTTACAATCATTCCTTTACGAACATAACTCACCTCCACATAACAAAGGGTAATATTTTAATGATTTAGTCCCTATAACTTATAAAATAATTAAAAATAATTATCTTTGGTAGAAATAATTTGCAAAATCATGGTAATGTGTGTGGTTTTGATTATTTTATTGTAGAGAGTCCAAAACATAAGTTTGGGAAATAATGAAGAAATCCCCTCTCTTTTCCCATATAAACGTGAAACAATCCCATTAAAGTTCACTAAATAACCTTTTATCACATCTTAATCTTTTATCACCTCTTTAGAGTCCTTCCATGGTTTCCCTAAGCTCTCAAGAAGATCCTCCCAAGCTTTTGGAATCACTCTTTCAAGGTAAGGGATCCTCTCTTTCTCCTCTTTATTCAAGCACCTTATTGATGTAATTCCTTTTTATTCCATTTAATATCAATGGGATATATTTTTCCACATCCCTATTACTTAAATTATTATTTCAAAGTGACTATTGATCCCTTTTACTCTCATTATTCCCTTCCATGATTCATAATATACCCTCGTTATGTTGCTAAAATTATCCTGTGATTTTTCCATTCAAATTTTTATTCAAGAACCCTCCTTGTATTATGCCTATTAATTATCAAAATTTCATGATGGATTATGCTCTTAAATATTATTAATACTTTCCTTTTTTAATTTCAATTTATGATATACTACTTTCTTCCTCATTAAACCGTTTTACAAATCTTCATATACTTTCGTCACACTGCTGATATTTCACCACAATTTTACTTGCCAAACATTTGCAAGGTCTATACCGATACCCATTTACACTCAAGGGTATTCACTTATTTTTACCTATAATTAATTTATTAGATATTTCCATTTATTTAACCTACAATTATTAATATTTGGATTAAATGTGATGAAATGTGTTCTTATGGTATATGATCTATATGGCACACTTATGAATGTACTTGATATGATTATAATTGGTTCACCTAGATAACACTCAATGAATTTAGTACAATTTTAGTCTCATGAGATTCAATTTATGGTGCATGAGATGAAATCCTAATCACATTATGTTATTATGTCTTGCTTTTTAACCATGACTTATTTTGATGATGTCATATTTAGAGTTGTTTCCACATTCCCATTTACCTTAATGTTATCATGTTATATCATGCCCTATTGTTCATATCTATGATTATCATCCCTTTTTTTCCACATTTAAATTATTATTATCTTATTTTTAATATCTTATTCATGTTATCACTTACCTATCCCCTTAACAGGCTTTATACCTCACCCCATTCTATTGTATGTCCCTTGGTCATCCCATGCAGTTTTAAGTATGATGGAATATTATGAGCATGTTAATGAAGTTTTAAAATATTCCAATGCACCCCCTATTTTATGTTGTTGTGTAATGTAGCTAATTACCCAAATAAACTATACTTGTCAATATTATGGAACATATTATGTGTATTATTATGTAATAAATATTGAATTAATGTGTAATAAAGACAAGATTTGTCATAATAACTACATGGTAAGTAGTCTTAACTGTCAAATTATACGTGAAAAGGTATAAAAGGTTTGTACCGGGTATATGGAGAGGAATGGATACTAGTTATAAGGGGAAACAAACTAGTATTACTATAGATCAATATAGTCTAGTAATGTTTTCATACTAAGGATATGAGTTGAAAAATCACATTAACTCCAGTGGTAGACATAACTACAAATATCAAGTGCATTTTGGATTCAGATTTAGCAAATGAAGAAGTGTAAAAATTCACAATTATTTATCCATTTCTTGGAATTGACCCTACTATGTAAATTTTTATCATAATTATGATAATTATATTACTATTACTAGACAATATGTCATGTTTTGATAGTTTAAAAAAGTAATATACATGTGGATATAATCTCTTCAGAATAATCTCCCAGGGAAGTGAAGCCACAAATGAAAGAGTAGACACAAAATAGAGACATGGTAGGCCCATGACTAAATCTATAACTAAGTAGAAACATTATACCATCATGTAATAGCTATGAAGGATATTTATAAAGTCGGATCTAATGCAAGTGTGAGTGTTTTTATAATGGGATCCCTAGACCCAACATAAATAGTACTTTATGGTTACCATATAATGTATACACTAAGATATGAATGATGTATACTTACCATAATAATGATGATATTTATATGTATACAATTTATATGGAATGTACATACATTATTTTTCATATCAAAATGTAATAGTAGTTACTAGGTCATAATGAAAACCTTGAGATACTATGACATTAATCATAAATAAATGTATTATGGTTTAGATACGTCATTCTAAATAGACACATATGTTGTATGACTATCAAGTGCTAGGGGATCATAAGCATTGAGACTCATTCTCATGATGTTCTCACTTTGTGATCTTAAGTAAATGAGATCATGAAGACTGACTCGCCAATAGTAACACCACATGTATTGGGATTCATTGGTTGTTCCCATATACAAACAAATGTCATGGTCTCCTGACTTGAGATTATTATCACAGTACACTATTTGATCACGTACATTGTTACAATGAAAAAACTATGGAATTGAAGCTGCAATGAGGTATCTTTATTTGGGTGCATCATTGGTAGTATAAAATTGATTAAATATTTAATATATAATTTGTAGATACCCTAATCTTAACGTACATAGACATTACATTACTTTTGTGGAATACTTAATACATAAAAAAAACACACACACAAGGACCGTAATAGTTTAGTGTCTTTGGAAACTCGGAATATAATCTTCTAATCGCGGTGAAAGATCTTCAACATCTCCAATAAAGATCTTCTTTTTTTAAACCTAAATCCTTTCTTTATATCCTGGGGAAAAAATCATAATAGGGTGAGCTCAAATTATCAGTAAGGGTAAACAAAAGAAATATCAATCACGTCATATTCATAAGAACATATCTTTTGGAAATCTTAACCTGCAAAAGAGATCAAATTTCATAACATGGGATAAATCATAGTAGTGAAATGTAATCCCAATAATCATAACTTAAAACATGAAACTTTGTGGAATACACACATAATCATAGAGAATCATTTCTTATTAGTCAGGACTCATTGCCAGGACTATCTTAGTGGAAAAAGTCCCTTTCTGAACTGAGTTCACTCCTCGTTTCAGTCCTGTTTCACTGAACTGGTATAACCTACCGTTCCAGCCATGTCTATCTCATGAGATATAAAATATTTACCCAATGAATTGGAGGGAGATATAGGTCCCACCCATCTCATAATGATATCATTCTTATGTGCACCACAAAATCATAAATCATACATAATTGCATAACTCATGTAATAAAAATGGGATTCTTAAACAACATGGCATCATAAAACAATTCATATAAGAATAAGGAATTCATAAAAATAATTCCATAACAACATAATCAAATCAATGTAATAATAGGGATAGAAACATAACCCTATATTATCTTAGATGGAAAATAATTTTGATAAAACACTTGAACTCCATTCTTGAGGAAAATATCCTTTCTACTTCAAAAACACTTTCCTTTCATTAAATGTCATACAATTTTAAGCTAACAGAAGTTTATTAAAAATAAACTTGAAAACTTGTAAAGTAATATTCTTGGAAATAATGTTTTAAAAATTCATTCATGCCGTATAAGTTAAAAAACATTCTTCTCGTACTTTTGTCGGAAAAGTCAAAAAGTACCTCGTATGAAAAACGAGAAAAGATTCCTTTCATATCATTTACTAAAAACTCACCAAAGGGTAAAATTGGATTTAAAAAAATTGTTGGAGGATATAAATAATATTACATATTGAGGAAACATGGATGTGGATGATAAAATACAACCCAGTAAATTCCAAAGTGTAAACAATCTCGGATAAAAATGAGATTGTGATTGTTCCTTTACCTTAGGTCTGATTTGCTTCGTAAGTGTCCGAACCAACTGTATAATGATTTAAATAATTTTATTGACTTATTAAAGAATCATACATATTGTTATGATATCATATATAGTCATATTCTTAGCTTCTTAGTGGTAATATTTCATTGCTACTTGTTATTCGGGTGTTTATAACTTTTTGTTCTTATGCGTGTTTTGTCGAATAAATTCTTATTCATCTCTTTAGGTTATAGATACCTCATTTACAGTATGGTATTAGTGTAATATATATCATATTCATTCATTCAATTCATTTATATAATCGTTATTAAATGAAGATCATGTAGAATGAGTCGCATCACATCGTGGAGACGGTATTCTGTACGTACGAACGAGTGATGATATCGTTCCTATGATCGTGGAATTGTATTGGAGTGTATGTATACTATTTCAGAATCAGTATCAATTTATAATAGTCATATATAGTCATTATTTACACCATTATAACCATCCAAGTAAGGTGGTGGTGGAAAATAGATTACACCACGGCGTGGAGACGGTATTCCGTACGTAAACACGCGCGGTGATTTATTTTTCCGTAGGATGGATAGATGGTGAAATAGGGTTGTTTCAAACTTATAATAACATATCCTTATATGAGTGATACTGATGTTATTACTTCATAATGAAACAACTAAAGAAGAAGAAGTGGAAGAAAAAATAAAGATGAAAGAATCGGTAATGGACATTACCTCTTCTTTGAAGTGCTTCTTTGAGACCTCCTTTTAGGTCACTAAAATAGGTATTTGAAGAAGACCAGAACCTCTAGGATGTTTCTAGGGATGTTTAGAGAAGAAATTGGCAGGGTTTGCCCGAGATTGAAGGCTCAAAGTGGTGTGAGGAAGAGGGGGAGGAGGTGCCCTTTTATAAGGGAGGAGAGGGGCTCCTTTGGAAAAACTAAAAATATTATTTATTATAAAGAAAAATTCGGTTTTAAATAGCTCCAAATTGATTTATTTCGAAGCTAAGGTGGGGATGGGTATCAACCTTCTCATACAATATAATTTAGACATTTTTAGGTTCCTATTTTAACCTTATCATTTAGATTTAACATTAAGTAAAATAATTTTACTTTTACCGTGTCTTCTTGTGTTCTTATACTATAAGGTTAATAAACTTACTATAAGAAGACAAACGAACCCCAAGTTGTTTATTATTAATATATATAACCTTATCTAAGTCATTTGGATGAACCTTATATTTTTAGGAATAAAATAACAAATACTAATATAATATTTGTTTTAAAAACTATTTTATGTCAATTTTGACACTATTTAGTAATTGATTTTGGTGAAAATCATAACAGAATGATTAGTTAGAAAAAAGTTAATTAAATCAATACTAACATGTCATAGTAACCTATAAAATTAGTGGAATTCATAAAAAGTCTCAAATTATATTTATTTGGGTATTTATAATATCAATTGTTCTAATTTTTCACTATTATGGTAATTACTGCATCATCATTCTATCATAAATAAATAAATTTATATAATGTCTAAAAATTATAAATAATTTATCATTATGTAGGAAATATTATTATTTTTCTAATGAATATTTACAATCGAATTTATATTATGTATAACCCTATATTAAAATTGTTGTAGTAAATAAACTTTGATTTTAACTCTTTTAACTTTTCTTTGAATTAAATAATAATAAATGTCCTAATCTAATCCAAGTGGGACTAAATGGTCATATGTTATTCATATGGTTGTTTTTGGTCGAATTACACTTGTCCAATAGAATTAGGACATGTTTTAGGATAATAATAATATCATTTTTACCCTTAATTACCATATTTACTTTTAACCGTGGTAAAAAAAGTAAAAAGTTAATATTCACCAAAAAAATATTTTCATCTCATTGAACCACATTTTACTTATGGACATCAACCGTGTCTCTCGGATTTTCGAAATTCCACTCACAGAAGAGGTAAAATTATGTTTTATGAAAAATTTGGTTTTTTAACTACCACTTAGTGGTTTCACTATTCATCAAAAATTGAAAGTTTTCAGAAAAATACCAAAATTTCACCTTTGGCTAATTTCGATATTCCGAATCCAAAAATGAAGTCCATTTTGAAAATTAAAATTTATAAAATTTCAAAAAGTGGTTATTACTATTCATAACGGCTAGTTTTAATAATATTTTAATAGCATATCATTGTTTACTGAAACACGGTATTGCGTACGACACAAGCTATCGAGGAAGGCCGCGGTTGCGTGTAAAGCAAGCCAAGATAGTGTTGTTTGTTGTGAAAGATTATTTTGATGATAAAAACAAAATATTTCACATAAAAGTCTCGGGTGTTACATTCTACCCCCCTTAAAATGAATTTCGCCCTCGAAATTCGTCACTTTGTAACAAACAGATGAGGATACCTCTCCCTCATCATATCCTCAAGCTCCCATGTACCTTCTTCTAATTGGTGGTTCCTCCATAAAACTTTCACCAAGTGAGTGGTCTTGTTTCGTAGGAATTTTTCGCTACGATCCAGAATCTCTATCGACTGTTCTTCATAAGAAAGATCTTGCTCCAGCGGTACAACTTCTGAGCTGAGTACATGTGAAGGATCAGGTATGTACTTTCTCAGGAGAGATACATGGAACACATCGTGTAATTGAGAGAGATTCGGTGGAAGCGCCAATTGGTAAGTTACCTTCCCGACATGATCCAGTATTTCGAAAGGACCGATATATCTAGGGCTCAACTTCCCCTTCTTTCCAAATCTCATGACTCTCTTCTAGTGAGATATTCGTAAGAACACTTTATCACCCACTTCAAACTCTAGGTATTTTCTTCGGTTGTCAGCATAACTTTTCTGTCCACTCTGAGCTGCTCTTATGTGTTGTTGACTAGATCTGACCTTTTCTGCCATTTCATCAACGAGATTAGGTCCTAATAGCTTTCTTTCCCCAACTTCATCCCAGCAAGTTGGAGTCCTGCATTTCTTTCCATAGAGAGCCTCATAAGGAGCCATCTGAATACTGGAGTGAAAGCTATTATTATAAGAAAATTCCACCAATGGTAGGTGTTGATCCCAACCACCTTTGAAATCCATAGAGCAAGATCTCAACATATCTTCTAGAGCTTGAATTGTTCTCTCGGACTGACCATCTGTCTGAGGATGATAAGCATTTCTAAAACTCAACTCTGTATCCAGAGTATGCTGAAGACTTCACCAAAACATCGAGGTAAATCTCGGATCCCGATCAGATATAATAGAAAGTGGTACTCCATGCAATCTTACCACTTCCTTTACATATATCCTTTCAAGCTGATCCAGAGAGAAATCTTCTCTAATAGCAATGAAGTGTGCAGAATTGGTAAGACGATCAACTATGACCCAGATAGAATTATTGCCTTTGGATGTTTGAGGAAGTCCTGTGACAAAGTCCATAGTGATATTTTCCCATTTCCATTCGGGTATGGTTAATGGTTGTAACATCCCCTTAGACTTTTGTCTCTCATCTTTAACTTGCTGACAAACCAAGCATCGAGAGACATATTCAGCAACATCTCTTTTCATGATATCCCACCAGAAGTACTCTTTCAGGTCCCTATACATCTTCATGCTTCCAGGATGAATAGAGAATGAAGAACTATGAGCCTCATCCAGCAGCTCCTTCTTTAATTCCGGGATGGGAGGAAAACAAACCTGATTCATGAACATTATTATCCCATCACAATCAAGGTTGAATTCAGGAACATTTCTCACCTTCTTTTGTAACACGACATCTTCTTTCTGTGCCTCTTTAATCATCACATGTATAGATGGTTGAACATTCATTTGAGAAAGATATGATTTTTCCCCTTCCATTATAATTCCAAGATCCATCCTTTGTAAATCCATAAATATTAGATCTTTTGTGATCCTCATCATGGATAAACTGGCATGGTCTTGTCAACTTAATGCATCTGCCACCTTGTTTGCTTTCCCAGGGTGGTAATGGATTGAGCAGTCATAATCCTTAATCAGCTCCAACCATCTTCTTTGATGCATATTCAGCTCCTTTTGTGTGAAAATATACTTTAAACTTTTATGATCAGTATAAATGTCACACATTTCTCCATAAAGATAATGCCTCCAAATCTTTAATGAAAATATTACCGTAGCTAACTCCAAATCATGTGTTGGGTAATTTTTCTCATGGATTTTCAACTGTCGTGAGGCATAAACTATCACCTTATCATTTTTCATAAGAACACACCCCAATCCCTTCTTGCATGCATCACTATAGATCACAATCCTTTCTCTACTACATGGCAGTGTGAGCACAGGTGCACTGGATAACCTTCTTTTCAACTCCTTGAAATTCTCTTCACATTCTTCCGTCCAAACAAACTTAACTCCTTTCCGAGTCAACTTGGTGAGTGGATTAGATAATCGGGAAAAATCATTCACAAAACGTCAATAATATCCAGCCAAACCAAGAAAACTTCAGATCTCTGTTACTGTTCTTGGTCTCGACCATCTTTTGATAACCTCTGTTTTTGCTGGATCCACAGATATCCCCTATTTTGAGATTATGTGACCCAAAAATGCAACTTTTTGAAGCCAAAATTCACACTTGGTAAATTTGGCATAAATCTTCTCCTTTCTCAGGGTCTTCAATATAATTCTCAAGTGATCTTAATGTTCTTCCTTGCTCTTTGAATAGACAAGAATATCGTCTATAAAGACTACAAAAAATTGATCAAGATAGTCTCTAAAGAATCTATTCATTAGATCCATGAAGATAGCAGGGGCATTAGTAAGACCAAATGGCATCACTATAAATTCATAGTGTCCATATCTTGTACGGAAAGCCGTCTTTGGTATATCGTCCCTTTTGACCCTTAATTGATGATACCCTGAACAAAGATCAATCTTGGAAAAGTATTGATCTCCGCATAGTTGGTCAAATAGGTCATCAATGCGTGGGAGAGGATATTTGTTCTTGATAGTGATCTTGTTAAGTTCTCGATAATCAATGCAGAGTCTCATTGATCCATCTTTCTTCTTAACAAACAGAACAGGTGCTCCCCAAGGTGACGCACTAGGGTGTATGAACCCCTTATCAAGATTATCTTGGAGTTGCTTCTTCAATTCCTGCAACTCAACTGGGGCCATTCTATAAGGTTTCATTGAAATAGGCAAAGCACCCGGTACGAGTTCTATTGAAAACTCAACTTCACGATTCGGTGGAAGACCCGGTAATTCCTCCGGAAAGACATCATCAAACTCCCGTACAATGGGAATGTTCTTAATCATGAGTTTCTCACCAACCATTTGAGATAAATAACCTTCATTTAGTGGAATCAATACCCAAAAAATGGAAGAAATTTCCACTGGAAGTTATGTTCATCCTTGCATTGATAGATGATCATAGATTGATCTGGAATATGAAATGTGACTTCCCTTCTTTGGAAATTGATATGAGCTCCATATAAAGAAATCCAACCCATGCCAAGAATCACATCAAATTCCACCATAGGAAGGATCACAAGATTTTCAAGAAGCACTTTCCCACAAACTTCGATCGGAGAAAAATTATAAACTTTTGATGTGACTGTTGTGCTATTAGGTGTTGTCACAGCTAACTCAACATCTAATTGTTGAGGTAATACGGTGATACCCTTAGAAAATTCTTCAGAAATAAAAGAGTGGGTGGATCCAGAATCAAATAAAACATTTTCTACTTTAGAGTGGATGGTAAGTGTACCTTTCACCACATCGTTATCGTACTCCACATCACTGATAGAAATTGCATGTGACTTTCCTTTGTATTTAGCCTTAAGAGATTGTTGACATCGACCACCATCATCAACCCTTGGATTAGGGCATTTATTTGCATAATGTCCCATCTCATTGCACTTGAAACATTGAAGTGTAGTAGGTTAATTCTGTGTATCCCTTCCTTTGTTTGCATCATTAGACATCTTCTTCCCATAATAGTGGCATTCAAATGCCCGATGACCTTCGTTTCCACACTTGAAACATTTACTTTTTCCTTTAAGAAAACTCCCTCCATGGTTCTTTCCACACTTTGAGCATAAGGGAAAGCTCATCTTCTTTTCAGTGTGCTCTTTAGATTTTCCTTTGAATTCCATTTTCCTCTTCTTATCAAACCTATATGACTGATGGGTTACTCCAATCTCCATCTCAACTTTGAGAGCACATCGAACGATTTCCTCGTAGCTATTGAAGTCCTTTATGGCTAAGGCCCTTCAATGACTTGGTTTTAAGCCACTAAAGAATCGATCGATCTTACTCTCATATTGGATAATAATACCAGAAGCGTACCTTGCAAGTCTTGTAAAATTTTCTTCATAGGTACCAACAGATTCATCATCCTTTTGCTTCAGTTCAAGAAACTCGTTCTCCATCTTTTTTCAGAGAATACAAGGGAAGTACTTATTGAAAAATAAGTTCTTGAACTCATCCCATTCCATGGACTCAATTTCATCCCTTTGACTAGTATTCTTAATAAGATTACACCATTGATCATCATCACCTTCCAAACGATACACTGCTAATATGACTTTATCATTCTTATAACATTGAAGAACTGAAAATATCTTTTCAGTAGTACTAATCAATTGTTCAGCAACTAATAGATCAGTAGACCCGCTGAATGAAGGTGGACACTGTCTCATGAAGGATTCAACAGAATGTTGCTCCTTCCTTTGCTCGTTTGGATGTCCCACATGATTCATAGCTTAAGAAAGTTGTGTGATCATGGCTACAAGATTTTTCATTCCAGCTCCCATAACTTTTGGTTGCTCAGGGGGACAATCATTGCATTGCTCTTCGCATTCCGTATTAACACGGTTCCTTCGGGTTCCAGCCATTGACTAAAACCAAGAAGAATAGTGTGAGAAACACGAATTATAATAGGAAAACCACATAATCAAGAATAAAATTTCACACTTAAGGTCTTATCCTAGGTTATTCATTGCCATTTCTAAAACACTAAGATTGTGTTCTATGCTTAGACTTATCCTTAGGGTTCTTACTAAGGCTTTCACATACTAGTTTCCAAAGGTTGACTATACCTTTCCTCTGATACCAACTGTAGAGACCCTAAGCTTAACGTACATAGACATTACATTACTTTTGCGGAATACTTAGTACATAACAAAAACACACACACAAGGACCGTAATAGTTTAGTGTCTTTGGAAACTCGGAATATAATCTTCTAATCGTGGTGAAAGATCTTCAACATCTCCCATAAAGATCTTCTTTTTTTATACCTAAATCCTTTCTTTATATCCTGGGGAAAAGAAAACATAAAAGGGTGATCTCAAATGCTCAGTAATGGTAAAAAAAAGAAATATCAATCACGTCATATTCATAAGAACATATCTTTTGGAAATCTTAACCTGCAAAAGAGATCATAATTTCATAACATGGGATAAATCATAGTAGTGAAATGTAATCCCAATAATCATAACATGAAACATGAAACTTTCTGGAATACACAAATAATCATATAGAATCATTTCTTATTAGTCAAGACTCATTTCCAAGACTATCTTAGTGGACAAATTCCTTTTCTGAACCGAGTTCACTCCTCGTTTCAGTCCTGTTTCACTGAACCGGTATAACCTACCATTCCAGGGATGTCTATCTCATGAGATATAAAATCTTTACCCAATGCATTGGAGGGAGATACAGGTCCCACCCATCTCATTATGATACCATTCTTATGTGAGCCACAAAATCATAAATCATACATAATTGCATAACTCATGTAATAAAAATGGGATTCTTAAACAACATGGCATCATAAAACAATTCATATAAGAATAAGGAATTCATAAAAATGATTCCATCACAACATAATCAAATCAGTGTAATAATAGGGATAGAAACAGAACCCTATATTATCTTAGATGGAAAATAATTTTGATAAAACACTTGAACTCCGTTCTTGAGGAAAATATCCTTTCTACTTCAAAAACACTTTCCTTTCTTTAAATGTCATACAATTTTAAACTAAAAGAAGTTGATTAGAAATAAACTTGAAAACATGTAAAGGAAGCTTCTTGGAAATAATTTTTTAAAAATCCATTCATGTCGTATAAGTTAAATAAAACATTCTTCTCGTACTTTTGTCGGAAAAGTCAAAAAGTACCTCGTATGAAAAACGACAAAAGATTCCTTTCATATCTTTTACTAAAAACTCACCGAAGGGTAAAATTGGATTTAAAAAATTGTAGGAGGATATAAATATTATTATGTATTGAGGAAACCTGGATATGTATGATAAAATATACCCCAGTAAATTCCAAAGTATAAACAATCTCGGATAAAAATGAGATTCTAATATTTCCCTTACCATAGGTCCGATTTGCTTCGTAAGTGTCCGAACCTCCTGCATAATGATTTAAATAATGTTATTGACTTATTCCACAATCATACTTATTGTTATGATATCATATATAGTCATATTCTTAGCTTCTTAGTAGTAATATTTCATTACTACTTGTTATTTGGGTGTTTATAACTCTTTGTTCTTATGCATGTTTTGTCGAATAAATTCTTATTCATATATTTAGGTTTTTGATACCTCATTTCCAGAATGGTATTAGTGTAATATATATCATATTAATTCATTCAATTAATTTATATAATCATAATGAAATGAAGATCTTGTAGAACGAGTCGCATCACATCGTGGAGACGGTATTCCTTATGTACGCACGAGTGATGATATCGTTCCTATGATCGTGGAATTGTATTGGAGTGTATGTATACTATTTTAGAATCAGTATCAATTTATAATAGTCATATATAGTCATTATTTACACCATTATACCCATCCAAGTAAGGTGGTGGTGGAAAATAGATTACACCACGGCGTGAAGACGGTATTCCGTACATACGCACACGCGGTGATTTCTTTTTCCGTAGGATGGATAGATGGAGAAATAGTTTTGTTTCATACCTATAATAAAATATCAGAATATGAGTGATACGGATGTTATTTCTTCATAATTAAACAACTAAATAAGAAGAAGTGGAAGAAGAAATAAAGATGAAAGAATCGGTAACGGACATTACCTCTTCTTTGAAGTGCTTCTTTGAGACCTCCTTTTAGGGCACTAAAATAGGACTTTGAAGAAGACCATAATCTCTAGGATGTTTCTAGGGAAGTGTAGAGAAGAAATTGGCAGGTTTTGGCCGAGCATGAAGGCTCAAAGTGGTGTGAGGAAGAGGGGGAGGAGGTGCCCTTTTATAAGGGAGGAGAGGGGCTCCTTTGGAAAAACTAAAAATATAATTTTATTATACAGACAAATTCGGTTTTAAATAGATCAAAATTGATTTATTTCAAAGCTAATGTGGGGATGGGTCGCAATCCTCTCATCCAATAGAATTTAGACAAGTTTAGGTTCCTATTTTTACCTTATCATTTAGATTTAACATTAAGTAAAATAATATTACTTTTACCGTGTCTTCTTGTGTTCTTATACTATAAGGTTAATAAACTTACTATAAGCAGCCAAACGAACCCCAAGTTGTTTATTATTAATATATATAACCTTATCTAAGTCATTTGGCTGAACCTTAGATTTTGAGGAACAAAATAACAATTACTAATATAATATTTGTTTTAAAAACTATTTTATGTCAATTTTGACACTATTTAGTAATTGATTTTTGTGAAAATCATAACAGAATGATTAGTTAGAAAAATGTTAATTAAATAAATACTAACATGTCATATTAACCTAGAAAATTAGTGAAATTCATAAAAAGTATCCAATTATATTTATTTGGGTATTTATAATATCAATTATTCTAATTTTTTACTATTAT
Source organism: Viscum album (assembly GCA_963277665.1). Lineage (NCBI taxonomy): Eukaryota > Viridiplantae > Streptophyta > Magnoliopsida > Santalales > Viscaceae > Viscum > Viscum album. Next base: position 501,439,875 of record OY728158.1, on the reverse strand, counting down.
GTTATTTACTGCATCATCACTGTGTCATAAATAAATTAATTTATTTAATGTCTAAAAATTATAAATAAATTATCATTATGTAGTAAATATTATTAGCTTTATAATTAATATTTAAAATCGAATTTATCTTATGTATAACTCTATATTAAAAATGTTGTAGTAAATAAACTTTGATTTTAACTCTTTTAACTCTTCTTTGAATTAAATAATAATAAATGTCCTAAACTAATCTAAGTGGGACTAAATGGTCATATTTTATTCCTAAGGTTGTTTTTGGTCGAATTACACTTCTCCAATAGAATTAGGACATGTTTTAGGGTAATAATAATATCATTTTTACCCTTAATTACCCTATTTACTTTTAACCGTGGTAAAAAAAGTAAAAAGTTACTATTCACCAAAAAATTATTTTCATCGCATTGAACCACATTTTACTTATGGACATCAACTGTGTCTCTTGGATTTTCTAAATTCCACTCATAGAAGCGGTAAAATTATGTTTTATGAAAAATTCAGTTTTTACCTACCACTTAGTGGTTTCACTATTCATCAAAAATTTAAAGTTTTCAAAAAAATACCAAAATTTCACCCCTAGGCTAATTTCGATATTCCGAATCCAAAAATGAAGTCCATTTTGAAAAATAAAATTTATACAATTTCAAAAAGTGGTTATTACTATTCATAACGGCTAGTTTTAATAATATTTTAATAGCATATCATTGTTTAGTGAAACTCGGTATTACATACGACAAAAGCTATCGAGGAAGGCCATGGTTGCATGTAAACCAAGCCAAGATAGTGTTGTGTGTAGTGAAAGATTCCTTTGATGATAAAAACAAAATATTTCACATAAAAGTCCCGGGTGTTAAATAATTTTTCACTTTTGAAAGGAAGAGACATCCCCAGACCAGGTGATCAGGATGGTAGTGCCTTTAATAAATCCATGGACATGGTAGAAGAAGGTAAATTCAATTAGAAAGTTAAATTAATGATACATTTTGAAAGAATGATGACACAATTTTTGAATCAATCTTTATTAGATATTATAACAAACACAAGTTTGATGTACATGGACATTAAATTTCTTCTGTGGAATACTTAATACATAACAAAAACAAATGCCCAAAGACCGTATTAGTTTAGTGTCTTTGGAAACTTAGAACATAATCTTCTAATCATGGTGGAAGATCTTCAACATCTCCCATAAACATCTTCCTCTTTTTCCTCATTACCTAAAACCATTCATTAAATCCCGGGGAAAAGAAAACATATAAAAGGTGAGCTCAAATGCCCAGTTAGGGTAAGTATGGAGAAAATAAAAAACATATAATTTGGAACATAAAAACATGGACAAGAATTTTAAACATCAAAATCTTGAGTCATGAAAAAAATCGTGGAAGCATGTAAGTCATAGATCACAAAGTAATACAAATCATGATAAAATATCATGGGAATAAAACATGTAATTGTGGAAAACCATTAAGCACATCATATTATTTCAATAGTATCTAAGGCATTGCTTCCAAAACCATCATAGTGGACAAAGTCCATTACTGAACCGGTTTTACTTGTCATTCTATCCCTATATTACTGAACAATATTTACTTGTCGTTCCATCAATGTATACCTCATGAGATATAAATAATTACCTAATGAAATCGATGGAGATATAAGTCCCACCCATCTCATAATGAAACCATTCTTATGTGTGCCACAAATCATAAATCATACATCATAGCATAACCTAGGTAATAAAATTGGATCTTAAACATCATGCCATCATAACATAATCCATATAAAATAAAAGGACTTAATAAGAATAATTCCATTATAACATAATAAAATCTAAGTAATAATAGGAATAGAAACATAACCCAATATTATCTTAGATGGAAAATAATTTTGATAAAACACTTGAACTTAGTTCTTGAGGAAAATATCCTCACTTCTTCAAAAACATTTTCATTTTTCTAAATGTCATGAAATTTTTAAAGAAAATAATTTTATTGAAAATAATCATGAAATCTTGTAGAGAAATATTCATGGAAATAAGGCCTTATGAAACCGTAAAAATCTGTTCATACCATATAATTTAAAAAAACATTCTTTGTAATTTTTCTGGAAAAGTCAAAAGGTACCTCGTATGGTGAACAAAAGAAAGATTCCTTCCATAATACATGGTAAAAGTAAAAAAGAGGTAAAATAGACTTTAAATATACATGTAATAATAGTAAAAACTTTTTGAAAACATTTCTTATAAAACATGTTCATAGATGATAAATATAACCCAAGTAAATACTTACGAATAAACAATCTTGGATAAGAATGATATTGGAAAAATTATCCCTTACCTTAGGTATGATTGCTTTGTACGTATATGAAACTCCTATATAATGTTTTAAATAATTTCATTTACTTATTTCTGAATCATATTTATTTTTATGATATCATATATGGTCATATTTTTATCGGTTTATTAGTAACATTTCATTGTTACTCGTTATTCGGGTGTTTTCTACATTACATTATTATGCATGTTTTGTCGAATAAATTCTTATTACAATTTTTAGGTTATAGTTATATAATTTAAATAATTTTACTATTATAATATATATCATATTAGTTCATTCAATTCATTAATATAATTATTATTCAATGAATATCTTGTAGAATGAGTTGCATTACATCGTGGAGACGGTAGACCGTACGTACAAACAAGAGACGATATCATTCCAATGATTGTGGAAATGTATTGAAGTGTATGTTGTATAATATTTAAGAATTATTATAATTTTACAATAATCACATATAGTTATTTCTTCCATCATTATACACATCCAAGTATGTTTGTGATGAAAAACAGATTACACCACGACGTGGAGACGTTAAGCCATACGTACGCATGCGTGGTGATTTTATTTTCCATAGGATGGATAAAAGATGGAATATGGTAGTTTAATATTAATAATAACATATAATTATACAAGTTATACTGGATTTATTTCTTAATAATTAAACAACTCATATAGAGGATGTAGAAGGAAATGAAGTTTGAAAGAATCGGTAAAGGATATTACCTCTTCTTTGACGTGCCTCCTCTAAACCTCCTCTTTGGACACTAAAGTTGGTATTTGAAGAAGCCCAAGACCTATAGTATATTTCTAGGAAAGTGGATAAAGTAAATAGATAGGGTTTTTCGGAGTTTGAAACCTCAAAATGGAGTCAGTAAAAGAGGGAGGAGGTTCCCATTTATAATAGAGTAGAGGGTCACTTTTGGAAACCTCCAAAATATTAATTTATAATAAACTCAAACCCCACATAAAAACATTCTAAGTGACTCAAATTAGGATATTAGATAATATAGGGTTGTAATATAATAAAACAATAAAACTGAGACATGTTTTGATTTTGTTTTAAACATCATCGTTTTGATTTATCCTTATTTAATCAATTTAATTTTATTTGTGGTAATAATATTAGAAATTTTAAATGGATATAAATACTTACTTATATATAGTGAATTTTCCATAATTGGATACTTTATGACATTTTACAGCATATAAATTTCAATTTCTTATTTTTAAATATTTTTGTGATTTTTAAACAATTTAATAATATTTTATTTTTATAAAATATCAATAGTGTCAATTTTGACACTATTCATTTATTTGAATTTAAATAAAATCCAAATAGATTATAGAGTCGAACCAAAATATTTAATAGATTCATACCATTTAATATTAATCTATAAAATTTGTGGAGCACATTTATTAGGTCATATAATATTTATTTTAATATTTTTAAAACCATTTATTTGGTATTTCTCTTAATAAAATTATTACTACAACATTATTGTATAATTATTTAATATAATTGTTTGTTTAATTAAAAATAAAAATAAAATACTATAATGAAGATAAATATAATATATTTCATAATAATAATTTTAGTAGAATTTATCTTCTCAAACACCCATCTTTTAAAATGATATGTTTATTAAATTATGAAGTTGACAACTTTGACATCATTTAATGTAATATAATATAAATGTCATAATCTATTTTACAAGGATCCAAATGGTCCACAAGTCAACCCTTGTATTCTTATGGTGTATATATACTCGAAAAATAAGTTTTGGTCAAGTGTTTGGGTCTTTTGATGGGTATTATTATTTTAATAAAAACTGTATTATTGATTTATCACTAAATAAATAATTTCTGCATCATTAATGTATAAGATATTAAGGTAATTATATATTTCATAAAAATTAATATTAAATTATCATGATAAATAAAAAAAATTTAACTTTTAAATGAGTATTTATAATAAAATTTATATTCTACTAAACCTTATAATAAAAATAATTTTTTTATTAAAGTTTGAGTGAGGCATATTTCACTTTCCTTTAAATAAAATAAATTAAAGGTCTTAGTCTAATCCAAGTGAGTTACAATAGATAACATTTAAACCCAATTATATTTTAGGATAAAATATAATCATCCAATTATATTAATACAAGTGTTAGGGTAATTTTATAATATTATTTTTACCATTAATTACTCGATTAACCTTTAACTATGGTAAATAAAATTTACCGTAGTTACTATTCATAATGGCAAAAAATAAAAGTATCCAATTAACATAATTTGGATCTAATTATTACAAATATGGAATCCAATTTTTCAAATTTAAAAAATAGAATATGTAGTATATAATTTAAATTTAATCACGTTGTCGAAAAAAATGGGTTTTTATTTAAGACATTGCAAAAGATTGAAATGTTTTTAGCTATGAATTAAATGTAAAATTAATGATAATGAAATAAATTATATTAAATGGTAAAAATATATTCTATCTATACTTTAAAACCATTCAATATTATAATTAAACCATATAAATTATCACGATGAAAAAATTTTCTTTTAAGTAAAATTTCGCGTATTTTTATTTTTCATCGAAATATGAAAGTTATCATAAAAATATGAAACATTTATCCAAAGTAAATTTTTATATCATGATTCAAAATAATTATTTTATTTTTTCAAATTGAACTTATAAACATGTCAAAAAATAGATTTAAAATGGGTGCTCCATCAAAAGGCAGCAAAACTGCATTTTTTGAAAAATACTTCCATTATATGAAAAATTGATTTTGTTCTCATACCACGATCTAGAAAATGTGTAAGATTAATTATAATGTATTAAAATTAAAAATTTGGTTAATACTACTCATAAAGTCTAGTTCATAATAATATTATAATATATCAATGTTTAGTGAAACTCGGTGTTGTGTACCATGCAAGCTATCGAGGAAGTTTGATCTTGTGTGAAGCACAAGTAAAGAATATTATTGCATATACTACAAGATAATATTGGTGTAGCATACAAAAGAAGATATCAAAGAAATTAAAAAGAATATATCTCATAAAATCTCAGGGTGTTACATTCTACCCCCCTTACAATGAATTTCTCCCTCGAAATTCATCGTGGATATAAATGATTGACTACTTGAAAGTTTATTTCATAGAAACCTACATCGTAAAAATGAATACCAAAACATAATTTTGAAAACTAAAGTATGAAACATAACGGTTACCCAAATTAACTCACCACTGGGTTTCCACATGTGAGAACATAGTTGAAAACATGGATATGGAAGAGAAATCTAACCATCGAGTTCTGATAGAGAGTGGTAGAGAACATGGCTATGAAAAATCCCACAATCACAAAGCCATAAATTTGTGATGATCTAAGGTACCATCTGATTCATCAGATATGAGCGAACTATGACAATGTTTATGGTTTTCAAAATAATTTCCCTAAGGTTGATGAATTTTTGCATAAGGATAAATACTTACTTGATTTCAGTGTAATATCATCATTGGTCTTTCCATGAACAATTTCCACTTCATCTCTAATTTAATAAAATGAAGTTGAATTTTTCATTCTTGAAGTGTTAGTATATCATGTGAAAGAATGATAGTTCATTCCATTTATCTTTATCACAAAAAGGATAGCACAAATTATTAAATATACAGAATTCCATCTATAGTGAGATTAATCATATATGATTCTAAAAATGGACTTATACTTCATATATCATAACTCTTAATAAAAAAACTAATTTATAATAACCAGGGATTTTCTATAGGCTAGTGGTAGGCAATAAAGGCCTATCACACTTCGGTTGTGGGTTTGATTCCAGCAACCTTGTCCGACATGACGGGTTGGTACCCATCCTGCAGGTTGTTTTTTTCTAAAACTATACTATTATAACATTATAGAAATTGTTTCAGCCTTAAAAAATACTATTTCATGTCCAACTTAATCCATTCCATCCTTTAGGCTTATCGAAAATACTTATGTCCAATCTCATAGTATAATGAAAATGATTATTAGAAAGGTCATCTACCGAGGATTTGAATACCATCATTTACACCCTGTATATCAAAAGATTTATCTTGTTGGTCACATTACAAACATGTTAATACCTTAATCATGTATTCTCTAGAAACATGAGTTACCATAGAACCTTAGTGAAAACATGAATGCTATCAAAAGTTAACTCTTTCCACATACCAAAATCCCCAAACAAATCTATATACTCAAACCATGATATCACTTTGTCCTTATATAATTCATGAGCTCATTAATACTATAAAATTTCTCATTATCTCTTTATCCCTTCATTATGTGCATATCACCTAAATTCCAAAAATATCTAAATAACTTTTCATGGTTACCAGTACCATTCAACATATACTTTCAAATACTTTAGAAAAAACAATATTGAAAAAATCCTTAGATGTATCATTATTACATAGTACCATTAAATTACCTATACAACATTACTCTTGAGAAACATACAATCATTCCACTACCGTCATAAACCGTTGACCGAGATTCATCATTTTTTTCCTCAACACTTCTTTCATCTCATATATCATTTGTAGTCTCTTCATCATCATCAACATAAATACTACCCATACGACCATGCTGATTCTCTTCAAGAGATTTTCCCTTTGGGAATTAGTTCACATAATTCATGTACATTCCAAATTTAAAACATTTAACCGTTTTTGATGTCTTAGCAATACCATTATCATTTTCCATGGTGTTAACTTAACCTTTTCCTTTGCAATTACTAGATTTGTGTCCTTCTTTGCTACACCCAAAGTATCTTCTATTTTATTTGATTCATTCTCCCTAATTCCTCTTCCCACATGATTTTCATGAGGGAAATTGAACTTTATTTTCTCTATGATCATCATGAAACTCCATCTGTACCTTATTATATGAGTTAAAGAACGTACCAAAGTTGAGATTATTGATCATATTATGAGATTACTGATTAGCCATAATAATGATGTTTGGACTTCTAAATTCCTTTACATTTGGTTGCTCATGAAGAATATAATTCCATTGTCCATAATATTCTCCATTAACATGAATCTTCCTGTTTCCATCCATTTTCTAAAACTCAAAAAGAATAGCGTGAGAGGAAAAAATAAAACTAGGAAAACAACATAATTAAGGGGGAGTATGTTCAATATCTAACATCTTATGTTTAATCCTAGGTTATTCATGATCGTTGTCATAATTCTATGATTATAACATATACTTTATACTTAACCTTATGGACATCCCTAGACATACCTTAGATATATCTCCAGGGATCTCACTAAAGTGTTCGCAAAATAGTTTCCAAAGGTTAACTAAACCATCCCTCTGATACCAACTATAATAGAACCAAGCTTGAAATACATGGACATTACATTGTTTTTGCAGAATACTTAATACATAACAAAAACAAATGTCAAAAGACCGTATTAGTTTAGTGTCTTTGGTAACTCATAACATAATCTTCTAATCAAGGTAGAAGATCTTAAACACATCCCATAAAGATCTTACCCTTATGTTTTATTACCTAAAACCTTTCATTAAATCCTGGGGAAAAGAAAACATATAAAGGGTGATCTCAAATTCTCAGTAAGGGTAAGCATAGAGAAAATAAAAAAACATATAAATTTGAACTTAAAAACATGAACATAAAGTTTAAACATCAGAATATTGAGTCGTGAAACAAATCAAGGCAGTATGTAAGGCATAGGTCACAAAGGAATATTAATCATGATAAAATTGCATGGGAATAAGACATGTAATTGTATAAAACCATTAATCACATGATATTATTTCCAAAGTAGCATAGGCATTGCTGCCAATACCATCATAGTGGACAATGTACATTACTAAATCGGGTTTACTTGTCATTCGAGCCCTATATTACTAAACTATATTTACATTTTGTTCCACCCATGTCTATCTCATGAGATATAAATCATTACTCAATGCATTAGAGGGAGATATAGGTCCCAATCATCTCATAATGAAACCATTCTTATGTGTGCCACAAAATCATAAATCATACATCATAGCATAACCCAGCTAATAAAATGGGATCTTAAACATCATGCCATCATAACATAATCCATATAAGATAAAAGGATTTCATAAGAATAATTTCATCATAACATAATCAAATCAATGTAATAATAGGGACAGAAACATAACCTTTATCATCTTAGATGGAAAATAATTTTGATAAAACACTTGAGCATAGTTCTTGAGGAAAATATCATTTCATCTTAAAAAACATTTTATTTTCTCAAAATGTCAATTAATTTTAAAAGAAAATAATTTCTGATGAAAATAAACATGAAATATTATAGAGTAATATTTATGTAAATAAGGCATTAGGAAACTGTAAAAATATATTCATGCCGTATAAGTTAAAAAAACATTATTCTTACTTTTTCTGGAAAAGTCAAAAATTACCTCGTATGGTAAACAAAAGAAAGATTCCTTCCATACGACATAGTAAAAGTAAAAAATGGATAAACACAACATTAAAAATACATATAAGAATAGTAAAAACTTTATGAAATATTTTTTTTAAACATGGAAATATATGATAAATATAACCCCAGTAAATAATTACGAATAAACAATCTTGGATAAGAACGAGATTGGAATAATTATCCCTTACCTTAGGTATGATTTATTTGTACGTATCCTAACCTCTTGTATAGTGATTTAAATAATGTCATTGAATTATTCCAGAATTATATTTATTTTTATGATATCATATATTAGCATATTCTTATCGGTTTATTAGTAACATTTCATTGTTACTTGTTATTTGGGGGTTAACTACTTTATGTTATTATGCATGTCTTGTCGAATAAAATCTTATTCCTATTTTTAGGTTATAGTTATATCATTTAGAGAATATTACTAGTATAATATATATCATATTAATTTATTCAATACATTTATATATTCATTATTCAATGAATATCATCTAGAACGAATCACATCACATCGTGGAGACGGTAGACCGTACGTATGCACGAACGACGATATAATTCCCATAATTGTGGAATTGTATTTAAGTGTATGGTGTATAATATTTCAGAATCAGAATAATTTTAAAATAATCAGATATAGTTATTTCTTCCATCATTATACACATCAAAGTATGTTGGTGATGAAATACAGATTACACCATGTCGTGGAGACAATAAGCCGTACGTACGCATGCGTGGTGATTTTATTTATCATATGATGTATAAAAGATAGAAAATGGTAGCTTCATATTCATAATAACATATCATAATACAAGTGATACTGGATTTATTAATTAATAATGAAACTACTCATATAGAGGAAGTAGAAGAAGAAATAAATTTTAAAGAATCAGTAAAGGATATTACCTCTTCTTCAAAGTACCTCTTCTAAACCTCCTCTTAGGACACTAAAGTTGGTCTTTGAAGATAACCATGACCTCTAGTATGTTTCTAGGAAAGTTTATAAGGAAAATGGATAGGGTTTTTCCGAGTATAAATGATCAACATAGAGTGAATAGAAGAGGGAAGAGGTGCCCTTTTATAAGAGAGTAGAGTGGCACTTTTGGAAACATTCAAAATATTAATTTATAATAAACTCAAACCCCACATAAAAACTTCCAAAGTCACTCAAATTCTAATATGAGATAATATAGGGTTTTAATATCATCAAAAAATTAAATTTAGACATGTTTTGATTTTATTTTAAACCTTATCAGTTTTTTACCTTATTTAATCTATTTAATTTTATTTTTAGTAATAATATTCTATATTTTAAATGGTTATAAATACTTACTTTTGTGTTGTGAATTGTCTATAATTGGATACACTATGACATTATCGACCATATTAAATTCAATTTTTATATTTTAAATATTTTTTTGATTTTTAAACAATTTAATAATATGTTATTTTTATAAAATATCAGTAGTGTCAATTTTGACACTATTCATATATTTGAATTTAAATAAAATCTAAACAGATGATAGATTCGAACCAAAATATTTTATATATTTATAACATGTCATATGAATCTATAAAATTCATGGGGCATATTTTTTAGTTCATATAAAATTTATTTTAATATTTTTAAAACCATTTATTTGTTATTTCTCTTAATACAAAAATTGATCCAAAAATTTTTGTATAATTATTTAATAAACTTATTTTTGCAGAAAAATTAAAAATAAAATAATATGATAAATAAAAATCTAATATATTTCATAATAACAATTTTAGTCGAATTTATTATATAAAACACCCAAATTTTAAAATGTTATGTTTATTAAATTATGAAGGTGAAAACTTTGACATCATTTAAAATAATATAATATAAATGTCATAATCTATTTTATAAGGCACCAAATGGTCAACAAGTAGACACCTGGATTCTTATGGTGTAGATATACTCAAAAAATAAGATTTTGTCAAGTGTTTGGATCTTTTGATGGGTATTATTATTTTAATAAAAACAAAATTATTGATTTCTCACTAAATAAATAATTTATGCATCATTAATGTATAAGCTATTATGGTAATTATATATTTCATAAAAAGTATAATTAAATATCCATGATAAATAAAAAAAATTATATTTCAAATGAGTATTTATAATAGAATTTATATTATTTTTATCATTATAATAAAAATAATTTCATTATTAATGTTTTAGTGAGACATATTTCACTTTCCTTTAAATGAAATAAATTAAAGGTCTTAATCTCATCCAAGTGGGTTCTAATAAATAAAATTTCAACCCAATTATATTATTTAGACAATATATAATTATATAGTTATATTAAGACAAGTTTTTGGGTAATTTTATAATATTATTTTTACCCTTAATTATCAGATTTACCTTTAAATATGGTAAATAAAATTTATCATAGTTACAATTAATAATGGAAAATAAAAGTAGCCTATTAACATAATTTGGACATTTTGATTCAAAATATGGAATCCATTTTTACAAATTCAAAATACATAAGATGTAGTAATTAATTTAAAATTAATCTCACTGTCGAAAAAATGGTTTTTTATTTAAAACATTACAAAAGATTGATATGTTTTTACCAATTAATTCAATGTAAAATTAATGATAATGACATAAATTATATTTAATGGTAAAAATATATTATATTTATACTTTGAAACCATTAAATATTATAATTTATCAATATAAATTATCTTGATGAAAAAAAGTTTCTTTTAAGTAAAATTTAGCATATTTTTACTATTCATCAAAATAAAAAAATTTATCATAAAAATATGAACAATTTATCCAAAGTAAAGTTTTATATCCTGATTCAAAATAATTAGTTTATTTTCTCAAATTGAACTTATATACTTGTCAAAAATTATATTTAATAAGGGTGCTCCATCAAAAGGCGGCAAAACCGCATTTTTTTTAAAAAATACTTCTTTTATACGAAAAATTGATTTTGTTCTCATACCATGTTCTAGAAAATGTGTAAGATGAATTATAATGTTATAAAAATTTAAATTCGTTTAATACAATTCATAATGGCTAGTTCATAAAAATATTATAATATATCATTGTTTAGTGAAACTCGGTATTGCGTACCACGCAAGCTATCGAGGAAGGTCGCTCTTGCATGAAACACAAGCCAAGTATATTGTTGCGTATACTGCAAGATAATCTTGGTTTATCATACTACATAAGTTATAAAAGAAATTAAAAAGAATATATCTCATAAAATCTCAGGGTGTTACAGATATCACGAGACAAAGAGATTATATTACACAGTTACTGTTCAAAGAAAATTTATTGTTTTTATAATCACTAATTGTCTTTTTAGGGGCCTTTGGGGTTTCTAGAATCCACTCCTAATCTATGAATAGTATTAAATTCTATCGGGATAAGGTCCTAGAGGGTCACACATAATAGTTCATTCAAAAGTATGATCTATTTTGATGAATAGAAGTATAAAACATTATGGGCCCCAGTAAGGGGTCTCAGATGTCTCTGAGAATAAATAAAGGTAATAGAATAAATAAATTCATATTATTCATGTTTAGAATAATTATTATTAAATTTATTTATTTAATTTATTTACTAGTATTAAATTAAATACATGTAAAATATTATACGAATGAATATTATTTTAATATTTAACTTTGGTATAATATTTTCAAGAATGATGAGTCGAGTTAATGAATTTATTTTATCACGTAATATATTTATTATGTTATAGGTAAGTGATAAAATTTTAAATTATATCTATGACTTAGTACAATAGTAATAATATGTCATTTATGACTCATAGATCAAGTAAAAAAATTCGGGGGTTAGGGATATTTTCCGAGTAATTTTATTAACTAACTATAAATGTGATGAGAAGATACCGTGCACTAAACTATTAATCACATGACGGGTGAGATCCAATTTCTCCTCTCCTTCTTACAAGAGAAATAAAGTCTTGATTCAATACTTGGATCAATGTTTAGCATCACAAATTGATGGACCAATGCAAATATGATTTCTGAGACATCAAATGTGTCATCAGATCTCTTTGCTAGCTCCATGCATTTAGCAATCGATGATCTCGAAGACTTTAGAAGCTCTTGTGGATGATATAAATGGGTTTTAATTCTAATCCATCAAGAAATGATCACTGGTGACAAATATATGTCAATAAAGAATTCAAATTTAATGAGTAATTTCTTCATTTCTATTTTGTTCTTAAAAGAAATCATATATGATCTTCTAGATTTTATCCGGGTTGTTCTTCTTTAGTAATTACATATTTATGTCGATATCAAGAAAAAAAATTAAATCCTCAGCCTATATACTTCCAACACATTATATTATACCTATATAATAGTGGGTTATCATTCAACATAACTAAGAACATGATCTTTTATATGAATGTTAACATTTGAGTGGATGGAATGGTTCTTTTTTGAAATGCTAAATCTTTTAAAATTAGTGGCAGTTGAAGATTTAGGTTGCTGAAAATGAATTAAAAAAACATTACAAAATTATGTGGATGGATTTTACATAATATCTTGAGTATAATTTAATTATTCTACTTTTTACTTGAAGTTAAATTCATTTAAAAAGATTTTCTAATAAAATGAAAAGTTTGAAATTCCATAATTAAATAATATTTTACAAATTGAAATTTAAATCAAGTGGATAACAAGAAGAAAACATGTATTATAATTATTTAATAGGAGAATACCTTATGGAAATGGAGGCTTAGACCTATACAATAATAAATCATGGAATCAATTCTAGATGTTTTGATTGATATTCAAAATTTGAAGTGGGATGGATAAAATAAATGCGATGTGTGGTTAAGAGGGAAGATAGTTAAGAACCTTTATTGTCAAAATAAGAATATTGTATAAACTTTTATTGAAATAATTCACACTAATGTGTGTGGATAATGAAAAATTATAAATATCATGGATAAATATACTATATATATTTTTATTGATTATCATAGCAAGATGGGTCATATTTGTTTTTGAAAACAAAAATGGATGTGATAGAATAAGAAATGAAAATGAAATAAGAAAGCTGATAAAAAAATTTCAATTGGATAATGCCATAGAATCTAATTTTATTGATATGAAGAAATTTTTTTAGAAACATTATATCAAACTTGAGGTTTATCAGTAATAACACCCTAATAAGTCATTTAAATATGTAATTGGATGGTAAAAAAAACATGAAGAAAAAAATTATTATTAAAATAGAAAGAGGTGTCGTAAGTAATATTTTATACACATAATTGGGCTTTGTTAATTACTAAAGATGATAAAACACCATACGAAATATGTCTTTGAATAAATCTAGAAATGAAACTGTAACATACTTAATATCATGGTATTCTTTGTTTTAAGTATTATTGTATCTTAAAGTGTGTAATTAAATGAGTTGAGGCACATTAGTGGTGATCGATGATAGAAATGACTCAAAGAGTTGGAAACTAGATAAAGGAACTAGTTCACACCATGAATGAATATTCAAGACATATTATATTTTTGGAAGAAGCCAAAATTTTTCATTCAGGATGTGAAACATGGTTTACAATGTGGAATGATAATCATAATGTGAATGGGGGTTTCCAATATTTTAAGTTGTTTTGATGTGTTTTTCAGTGTATTATCTATCCTTAGAATTCCTAAAATTAATCCATCATTCATGTCATAGAATAACTATATTAAATGATCCTTTTCTCATTCCATTTCTCATTAACCACTTTCTTGGTGTTCCAAACCCTACTCTCTCTAGGTGATTTTATGCTCTCACCTCTCTCTCCTTATCCTCCCTTAAATTCCCCAACAACAGTTTGATCCTACCATCCCAATCTAGTAAGTTATATCTCTATCATGATAAATAATCTATTCTTCTACTTGGTCAAAAGAAATTTTATTCTTGATTACCTGATTGGATGTAAGGGTTTTGTCATCATCTAATGAGAGAATTATTGGTCGTTGATAGGATCAACACCCAAATTTAGGGATTTGAAATATACACATCATTTGTACCTAGAACATTGTTATAAGTGGATATTCTTGGGTATGCATGAAATTTTCTTAAATTTGGGAGTGTATTATATTAAATCTCAGTCCATGAATTCTAATCATAGTGCATTGGGGATCGATTTGGGTTTTTGGGGTAGTGTAATTAGACTCGATCATCATCCTTTTTCATAAAAAAAAATTGTTGCACCTAATGTACGAAGACCATATCATTAGTAAATGTTTTTACAAGTAATTTTCATGATTTTTGCAATGATTTTTTATCCCCATGGGACCTATGTTTGAGATTTATCACATGATGTGTGCACGGTAGTCCTATAAAACCAATGCTTGATGTTTACTTACATGTGGATTGTGATGGTTATGACTCTAGATCGATATGATGTGATTTTTTATCTACCATTTATATATTTTATTTCATGTGTTATTTTATATAATTTATATTTGAGTGTTTAAGTTGAGCCATATAGACCATCCCCCATGGGGGGATGTTTTAGATGCATGGTCAACATGTTAATGGGTTATCCCTTGAAGGGGGAGAGTCAAAAATGTTTTTGGACTACCCCATTAGGTGTGTGTTAGGATTAGAGTTGATTTAATTTTATCATAGATATGAATAATGTATATTTATTCCCTTTGGATCTAACATATATATTTTTCTTGTGTGATATACTTGTTTCCTACCTTTTTTTGTTTACTTTTATGGAATGCACTATTATATATCATGAACTTATATTAAAGGTTTTTGGTGATTTTCTAATGAGTCTTATACTCATTCCCTACTCAGGTATCTTAGTGCACATGTCAACTTCATGACTAGATATCCAGTAAAGGTAATAGTCCTTACGGTGGGTGGTTGAGTGAGTCTAGTAGGAGGATGTGGGAGTTGCAGGATGAGACGTGGGCTTTTAACTCTATTATTGTTTCTACTTAGTTAATTTTATCTTGTATATTGATCCACCACCTACGGAGATCCATTTCATTGTTTTAGTTCATGTGATCAGACATTCCATTTTTCTATTACATGGTTTGGTACTTCATGGGTATGATGTTACTCTATTTATTTATTTATTTATTTATTTATTTGATTTTATTTTTATCGCTTACATTATAGACTTTGATGTTTACCTTATACCGATTGAATAGTAAGTCCCCATTGTCCCTCTTGGACCTCAATTCAAGTATAAAACTTCCTATATAAGGGGAGATGCGTATGAGATCATGTGGAATTCTAGATTGAACCTGGTGGTTCAGGTCAGGGTGTTATAAAATGGTATGACAGCATAAGGTTCACTAACATCATTCCTTTATTTTCCATAGTTTAGGATAGGATGGATAAGATATAGGATGGTTGTGACTCGGGCAAGGTAACTATAATGACTCGTGATTTTTGTACATAAATTCTAAATCTTAATATGTGAATGTCCATATCATTTTACAAAAACACACCTAAGGACTATAAAGGTTTAGTGTCTTTAGAGACTAGACACACAATATTCTTATTAATTTAAAGATATTCAACATCTCTCATAAGGGTATTCTTATATAGTACTCTTATTATACATAACTAACTTAAAACCATTCTTCATAACCTGAGGAAAGGAAACACATGAAAGAGTGATCTCAAATTGTTAGTACGAATAAACCAAGGAGATATGAATATACCATGAGAGTAAAAGTACCAGAACAAGATAATAATATTTTGAAACCATACCCTACGTATCCTAGATCATAAACTTGAGTCATGGAATAAATCATGGAAGATAATAAGAGATGAATCATAAAGGAAATAAATGAACATAAGACATGAGATCATAAGATAAACATAGGAATATGGAAAAAACATAACCTCATAACATTGTGAACATTAATAAATAGAGACTGATTCACTCATTAGGTTAAGGACATGAAATCATGTCCTCATATAAACTTATGGTTATGAAACCTAGGTTCATGCTTAATCTTATGGACATGAAAACCAAGTCTAGGCTTAATCTTATAGACATAAAATCCAGGTCAATGCATTAATATTGTGAACAGGAAATTATTCCCATGCATATCATAATAAAATCACGAGTTATCCATATTTACCCAATTAATTGGAAGGAGATAAAGGTCCCACCAATCACATAATAGATACATTTTTTCGACAGGGTCATAAAAAAATCATCATATCAGAACTCATGAAAATAAATGGGTGTCATATACATTTTATCATATAATAATCCATGTGTAAAGATACAGGTTCAATAAACATTTCATCATTTCATCATAACATAATTTGTGGAAAATGAATGAGTTTTATAAAAATATCATCATAATAAACATAAAACATCTAGGGAAATAATAATAAATATACCATTGAATAATATCCCCATTAAATATTGTATAAAATCATAGGATGTTATATTTTATGGGAAATGATATTGAAAGATAACTTGGAATGTTTCATGAGGAAAATATCATTTACATTTTAAAATAACTTCTTTCAAATATAAAAACAAACCAAATTTTAAATAAATAAATTCATTTGAAAATAACCTTTAATACTTGTAATGGAAGATTTAAATCATTGATAGTTCATGGTGGTGGGAAATACCATTCATGTCGTTCATGTTAAAATAAAGATTCCTTTCAAATTTTTGGAAAAACTAAAAAGGGCCTTATTTGGAAAACGACAATAAGATTCCTTTTAAAACATTATTTATAAATTAAAACAAGGGTAAAAAATTCTTTTAACAATCAATGGATAATAGTAGAAACTTTATTTAAAACATTTTTTTAAAACATGGACATGAAAGAAAAATTACTTTTGACCAAGGAGAGAAATAAATAGTTTTCCACTTAAAAAATTATTTTAATATCATGAGTATATAAAGAGAGAAAAATAAATTTATCTAAATAACTATAGGATAATAAAATTCATGAGTTTCTTGATATATAGATCATAATATTTTATCATTGGAACTTAATCATAAAGAACCCTGATAAATAATGAGGTTATAATATAATACACTTACAAATTTGTTATCTTTTGATTCACATTACCCATGAAGGGAAGAATGTAAGATGGATATTTATATCCCATGATTTCAAGATAATAATAATAAAAATACATTCATGAGAATTATATATACCACATAAAATAAAAAAATGATGTATAAGGAATTTGTCCCACAGAAATAAAAGTAAGACGAAAATCCCTTACCCCATGTGTCAAATTTCTTCATAAGTTTTTTAAAATAATATATAATTAATATAAGTTTATTATAAATATATTAAAAATACATACTCATAATCTTATAACAATTTATTACACATGTATTAATAATTCATTGGTAAAATCATGTTTTGGGTAATAACTGCTTTGTTTTACATGTATGTTTTGGTTCGTATTTTCATTCCTTTTACATTGATCATGGTTCAAACATATCTTTAATTTTAACCATAATATAAATATCGTATTTATTAATTTATATGTGTAATTAGAGTAATATATAATGTTTAGTGATGGAAAATGAATCACATCGTTCATTGAGATGGTAGACCATACATACGCATGAACATTGTTTCCATTTTCTCGATGAATGAAAACAAATAAAGGTAAATAATATACAATCATTAATTAATTAATTTTATGTCATATATATCATATATGTTCATTAAAACTATCTTTAATACAATCCATTTCAAAAAAAATTATAAATGTATCACATCGCTTCGTAGAGGTGGTTGTCCACACATACACATTATCGATGTTATCATTTTCTAAAATATTGGAAGCTAAGAAGTTATATGTGATATAATAATTATAGAAGTATAATTATGTCATAAATATCATATAAATTTGTTAAATACATCATTGTGTCAATTTGTGATAGGCGGTGATGGAAAAATAATTACATCGGTTCGTGAGGCGGTAGTCCATTGTACACGTGATAAATGGTTCGTTCCCCATTTAATAGAAGAGTATATGGGTATAGGTTATACCATTAACATTATAAAATCTAATTATATTTTATATACTTATGCTATTATATCATCATAGTTTAATAATTTTTTAATGATGTGGAAGACGAAATAAAATAAAACCATTTGGTTAACAATAATACATTTTCTTCGGGAAACCTCATTTAGTGTGCACTAGAAGCCTTATTAGGAGGGTTTAATAATAAAAATAAGGCCTTTAAAAAGTGGGTAATGAATTTATTAAGATATTTTGGTAGTAATGTTTTGAATCAAAAGGATTTTTAATTGTGAAGAGGAGAGGGGAGGGGGTTCCCTTTTATAAGTGGACGAAAGGACACACTTGGAAATTTTGAAAACAAATATGTCAACCCCCCGTTTTAAACATGAAAAAATGAAAAAAATTGTATCATTATAGAACATTAGATTATATAAAGTCTAAATATGTCTATATAATGATATTTTTACTAGTTTTTATGTCATTTTAACCCTTATCATTATAGTTTAACCCTCGGAAAACCGATTTTAACATTAGTTGTGGTAATTAATTTTTACTATTTTTACAAATCATTTTATTTAAAAATTAACTATACATTATTATATAATATTAATTATTCCGATTAAAAATATTTAATACATTTTTAAAAATTATATTCAAAAAATTAAAAATATTTAATTTAAAATTAAACCCACATATGCAAATAAACAATTAATTTTCAAAGAGAAAATTCCCATAAATATAAAACATTTTAATATCAAAAGTCAACATGAATTTGATTAAAACAACCATGATTGGTTTAATAATAACATGATTAAACTAATTTTTGTTTTAAAACTTTTTTAAACACGATGTAACATTATAATTTCTGTAAACATAAACATATTTTTAATAAAAATCAGTATTTTTCACTATTCTATAAAAAGTTAAACTTTTCAAAAAATTATCAAAAATTCACCCTAAGATTATTTTGATATGTTGATTCAGAAAATAAATTTATTTTTTAAAAATAAATTTTTCAAAAAATATTTTTATTATTTGTTCAAAAAATGTAATAAAAATCAATTTTTGAGAGAAAATATTTTTCAAATCATATGAAGGCATTAATAAAAATTAAGTACTTATTTATAAATATATTTAATTTATATAAAAAATTTCTAATTAATTTTTAAAAAATTTCCATTCCTATTTATACCATTAAAATTAACTTTTTAGTTATGATGATCTTGTTTAAATAATAACATTAGTAGTATATCGTAGTTTGTTAAAACTCAGTGTTGTGTGTAATGAAATATATTGAAGAAATTAAATTTATTTGATTTTTTTAATAAAATATTGGAATGTTACATTCTAACCCCCCTTAAATTTAATTTTACCCTTGAAATTAATCACTTTGAAATAGAAAAATAAGTATACTTCTGCCTCATCATATCCTCAGGTTCTCACATACTTTTTCAAATTAGTGGTTTCACCACAAAAAAAATTGACTACGTGACTGGCCTTACTTCATATCACATTCTCTATATGATCCAAAATCTCCATCCGTTATTGCTGCTAAGAAATATCTTTCTCCCATGGGATGAGTTTTGAGTTCCATACATGATAAAGGTCAGGTTTTTACTTCCTCAATAGAGATACATGGAATATATCATGACCTTGAGGGAGGTTCAGTGGAAGAGCTAGGTGATAAAAAACCATCCTTACTCGATCAATAATCTCAAAATAAAAGATATAACTAGGGATTATATTTCTTTTATTTCAAACTTTTATAACCTTCTTCTATGGATAAACACATATAAACGCATTCTAATCAACGTCTAATTCCAGATCATGTTAACGATTATCAACATAACTTTTTTGTTGACTCTATGCTTCCCTTATGTGTTTCTAAAGGGATCTAAAATTATCTTCCATTTATTCACCCAGCATAAGTCCAAATATCTGTATTTCACCAATTTCATCCTAGAATGTTGGATTTCTACACTTATTTCTATAGATTCCTTTATAAGGATCAATTTGAATTCTCATGTGAATGTTATTGTTGTAAGAAAACTTGACAAAAGGGATGTTTTGATCCCAACCACCTTTGAAATCCATATAAAAATATCTCAGTATATCCTCTAGGGTGTGAATTTCTCTCTTAGACTAACTATATATCTGAGGATGATATATACCTTTGAAAATCAATTATGTATCTATAGATTACTGAAGACTTTTCCATAACTTCAAGGTAAACCTTGGATCCTAATGAAATAAAATAAAATATGGTACACAATAGAACCTTACCATTCTATTAATGTATATTCTATAAATTTGATATAGATAGAAATATTCTATGATAGTAATGATGTTTTATTAATTTATGTGGTGATCGACTACAAACCATATACAATTATTCCCTTTAAATTTTTTGGGGAGTCTAAAGACAAAATCTAGGGTGATTTGTTCACGCTTCCTTTAGAGTATGGGTAATGGTTACAACATCCTCTTAGACTTTTGTATCATAGACATAACATTATAACATACCAATCATTGAGATATAAACTCTACAATATCTCACTTCATGTCATCCTAACAAGAAATATTTTTTTAGATCCAAATACATATTTTTACTTTTATGATGAGTAAATAATTAATAAATAATATATTCCGCAAACTAATCCTATTAAAATCTAGTATAAATGGAACACAAACATGATTCTTGATCCTTATCATTAATTATAATCAAGGTTAAACTAAAGAACATTTATAACCTTCTTTTCCAACTTTGTATCATCCTTATGTACTTCTTCAGTCTTCACTTGGATAGATGGTTAAACAGTAATATGAGAAAGATAATATTTCTACCCTTCCTTCAAAATTTCTATAATCCATCATTTATAAATCCATAAATATTGTATCCTTCGTGGTCTTCATCATAGATAATCTATAATTATCATTTCATTTTAATGCATCATCCACCTTGTTCACTTTTCTAGGGTGCTTATTTATTGAGCTATTATAATATTTAATTAGATCCAACCATATTCTATGGGACATTTTGAAATACTTATATGTTAATATATACATTAAACTATTATGATCAATATATATCACACTTTTAACTGAAAATATAATTTCTTGATATCTTTAATGAAAAAATTACTTTAGATAACTACAAATCATGATTTGGATAATTTTTCTCATTAACATTCAATTATCATGATGAAATAATCCATCACTATATCATTATAAAAAAGAATTCATCTTAATAACTTCTTCAATGAATCAATACAGATTAAATACCATTCTCCACTGCAAGTTAATGTAATCATAGGTGTTTTGAATAATCTTTTCTTTAGTTTTATGAAATTTTCCTCACATTCATCTATCCATTGAAACTTGGATCCATTCCGAGTTAACACAGTGAGTGGATTGGAAAAAAATGATATATTTTATAGAAAACATTGATAATATCCAAAAAAACTAAGAAAACCTCATATATCTATCACTAAGGTTGGTTATGGCCAGTTTTTAAAAGCCTCCATCTTTGATGGGTCCATCGATAACCCTCTCTTGAGATTTCATGACACAAAATTGAAACTTTTTCAAGGAAAAATTTACACTTGGTAATTTTTTCATACAAATTATCCTTTTTTAGGGTCTATAATACAATTATTAAGTGGTATTAATGTGATTCTATACTATTTTAATATAAAATAATATTTTCAATAAATACTACCATAAAATGATCGAGGTAATATCTAAAGACTCTATTAGTTAAATCCGTGAAGATAGTAGCAGAATTAGAAATACCAAATGGAATTAATATATATTTATAGTGTCCATACCTTGTATGAAATGTTGTATTTGGTTATCATACTTCTTGAACCTCAATTAATGATATCCATAATGAAGATCAATCTTGGAAAAGTGTTCAGATCTTTATAGTTGATGAAAGAAGTCATCAATACAGGATAAATAATACTTGTTCTTGATTGTGATCTTATTCAATTCTCGATAATCAATTCATAGTCATATTGATCCATATTTCTTCTTAACTAAAAGATCATGTTCACCCCAAGGTGATACACTTGACCAAATAAATCACTTTTCATGATTCTTCTGGAGTTTCTTCTTCAATTCTTGCAACTCAATCAAGGATATTCTATATACAGTATTTCAAATAGGCATACAACCAAGTATAGGTTCTATTATGAACTCAACATCATGATTCAGTGGAATATTGGGAAACTCTTTTGAAAACACATCAATAAACACCCACAAAATCGGAATATCTTCTATGTTAAGTTTTTCTCAAACCATCTTAGATAAACACCCATTTTGAATTTGAATCAAGACCCATACAATGGGTGAAATTTATATTGGAAGTTCATATTTATCATCACATTTATAAATGATCATACATTTTTTTGGAATATAAATGGTTAATTCACTTCCCTATAAATTGATTTGTGATTTATACTAAGAAAGAAAATACATGCCAAAGATAACATCGAATTCATCTGTAAAGAGGATAGAAAAAAAATTTAGGATGAAATTTCCAACAATGTTTAATTGGGGAAGAATCATAAACATGATATGAAATCATCATTCCATTTGGGGTTTTTACTGATAATTCAATATCTAATCATTTATGTGGTATTATGATACCCTTATACAAATTATTAGATATAAAAGACTGGGTAGATTCAAAATCAAATAAAACATTATAAGTTATAGAGTGGATGGTAAGTGTACCTTTCACTACATCGTTATCATAAATCTCATCAGAAATAGTGATCAGATGAGACTTGTCTCTCAACTAAAGAGGTTGCTGGTATTGAACATCATCATTAAACTTTAGATTTGATAATTAGTTATCATAATTCCTATAATCCTTTGACTTTACACACTAGAGTGTGGGTGGAGACTTTTTTGGAGGTTTCTCACTATTAATATCATTATCTAACTTCTTTCCATTACTTTGGAATTCAACCACTCAATGACAATATTTTCTACACTATAAAAATCTTATAGTCCTCTTAAGAAAATTTCCTCCATGTTTCCTTCCACATTTTTATCATGAATGAAATATCATCCTTTTCTCTCCATGTTTTTTAGAATTTCCATTGAATTCCGTCTTTCCTTTCATATCAAAACCATGAGATTGATGGATAAATATGATATCTATTTCCGTTATTATTGCACATAGAATGATTTATTTATAGCTACTGAAGTCTGTTGTAGACAACACCCTTCAAAGACATAGTTTTAATCTAATGAATAATTGATCAACCTTACATTCAGGCTGGATGATAATTCTAGAATCATACCTTACACGTCTCATAAAATTTTCCCCATAGGCACCAACAAATTCTTCCTCCTACTGCTTTAGATTAAGGTATACCTTCTCCGTTTTTATGATAAAATACAAGGAAAGCATTTATTGAAAAATAATGTCGTAAACTTTTCTCACTCCATATATCCAATTTCATATTATTTCCTCATATTATTGATTATATTCCACCAGTGATTTTTTTGTATTCCAGACTATAGATATCCAAAATGAATTTTCCATGCTCCAAACATTATAGAATGAAAATTATATTTTCAGTGGTACTAATCCATTACTCATAAACTAGTGGATCATTATTACCACTAAAAGAAGGTGTAATTTTCCTCATTAAGGGATGAATAGATCATATTCCCTCATTTTATCATTTAGTTTTTCACTATGATTTATATCCTTATAATATTATGTGTCCATAACAATGATATATTCCATTCCTTCTCCCATAAAAATTGACTACATAGG
The DNA here is from genome assembly GCA_963277665.1 of Viscum album. NCBI lineage: Eukaryota > Viridiplantae > Streptophyta > Magnoliopsida > Santalales > Viscaceae > Viscum > Viscum album. Next base: position 501,415,196 of record OY728158.1, on the reverse strand, counting down.
GGGAAAATGATTAAATTATCCTTGACATTCAACATTAATATGGTTCCTTCAAGTTTCATCCATTGACTAAAATGAAAAGGAATAGTGTAAGAAAAACTAATATAGTGGGGGATCACATAATCATGAAAAATAACTTCTAGGGTTTTTAAATAATTATACCTTATTTTAAATCTATGACACATTAGGCTCAACCAAGGTTATTCATTATGAATATAAAAATCCTTAATGATGGTTTGTAAATAGTTTTTAAATTTAGAATGCATATCCCCTGAGTGCCTAAAATCAGGTGTGTATCAAGGCCAATTTTTATACACCAGGTGATGATAGAGTCCAGCTCAATTCACCATTTTCAAATTTATTACCCCTAGGTACAACTATACCAGAGCTGCATCCACTTTTCGTTTTCAGATAGGGATGTAATTTCTTGGATTCCACTCACTCTATCATTTAACAAAATTCTAGGATATTTTCCTATACTTAGACTTATCTTTAAGATTTTCCTTAGACATAACTTTATACATAGCCTTAAACATATCCCTAGTAATCTCACTAAAGTTCTCTTATCCTAGTTCCCAAAGGATAACTAAACCATTAATTTGTTACCAATTTTAATAAACCATGACATTCATTCATAAATACTATATATTAATCAGTTGAATATCCATATCATTTTAAAAAAATATGCATGGGGACCATAAAGGTATAGTGTCTTTGGATACTAGACACACAATATTATTATTTATTGAAATATCTTCGATATCTATCATAAATATCATCACATATAGTAATATTATTATACATACCTTACATAAAACAATTTTTCATAACCTAGGGAGAAAACAAAAGAAAGTGTGATCTTAGATGCTCATTAATGCTAAAAAAGCGAGATATCAACATAACATAAACATAAGGGTTTGAGAACATGAGAATTACATTTTAAAACCATGAACTAAATATTGTAGATCATAAAATTAATTCATGGAGTAAATCTTTGCATTTCATAAAAAATGAATCATAAATTAAATCCATGAACATAATCCATTAGAACATAACCTAAACCTAGGAATGTGGAAAAAAATATAATCTCATAATACTATAAATATATATAAATAGTAAATGGTTCAATCATAATGTTAAGGAAATGAAATAAAGTCCTTTAATAAACATATGGACATGAAAACTAGGTCCACACTTAATCTTATTGACATTAAAACAACATTCATGATCAATCTTATGGACATGAAAACTAGGCACAGGTGTGAATGTTTTAGCATGAAATCAGTTTCATGCATAACATAATTAACTACTAAGTTATCTATATTTAAAAAATTAATAGGAGGTAGATATAGGTCCCTTACATCACATAATCCACACATTTGTATTCCATAATATTCTAAATCATTCATCATATTAGAACCCTTGAAAGTAAATGGGTTTCATAAACATTTCATCATTACATAATCCTTGGGAAAAGAAATGATCTCAATAAAAATTTAATCATTTCATAAAATTATTACCCATGGAAAAGGAATAGGTTTAATAAACATATTTTTATCATAAAAATAAACCATATAGCTAAATAATAATAAAGGTATCATTGTATGATATCCCTAATAATTTTTAAGTAACATCAAAGGATGTCATCTTAGATAAAAAATGATTTTAAAAGATCACTTGGAACATTTCTTGAGGAAAATAATATTCTCACATTAAAATAAATTATTTAAATAAAAAAATCCCAAATATTAATGGAAGAAATTTATTTTAAAATAATATTGAAAACATATAAATAATTATTTTAATCATTGAGAATTCATTGTGGTTGGAAATACAGTTCATGTCCTACATTTTAAAATAATGATTCCTTCCACATTTTCAATAAAATCTAAGAGGTACTTGTTTGGAAAATAATAAGAAGATTCCCCTTAAACCATTTTTTAAAAATACAAACATGGGAAAATATATGTTTAAAAAAATCTTTTTATAATAATAAAAACTTTCTTTCAAACATTTTTAGAAAACATGGACAAGGAAGAAAATTTATTTTTGATCAAAGAGAGAAATGAAGTTTGTTTTCCTTAAAAAATATTATGTTAATATATTGAGTACATAAATAGAGAAAAATAAAAGAAAAATATATAATTTCCATAAATAATAATAGTAGAATAAAATTCATGTGTTTCTTGAGAGATAGATTATAATATTTTGTTATTGGAACTTAATCATAAACAAGCGCAATAAATAACGTGTTGGTAAAATAATAACCTTACCACATTGGTATCTTTTCAATCATAATCCTCCAGAAAGGAAGAAACATATATGTATATTTATATCTCATAATTTTATAATAACAATCCTAAATTACATACATGGTTAGTATATTCACCACATAAAAAGAAACAAGTGTTGTATAAGGTATGTGTCCCATATAAATAAAAGTGAGACAACAATACCTTACTTAAATCTTGAATTTATTCATACACAATTAGAACTCTTGTATAATAAATATATTTTTATTATAAATATATTAATGAACCAAAATCATATATATCTTACCATATATTATTTACTTGTAACATTTTATTACTCGTTTATTAACAATTCCTTGTTAAAATTACAATTTGGGTAATAAGTGATTAGTTTTTCATGTGTGTTTTGGTTTGGAATTTTTAGTCCTTTAACACTGATACAAGTTCAATAATCTACATAATTTTAAACATGATATAAATATAATATATATTCATTTCATATGTACTTATAGTAATTCAAATAATATAGAGTTATAAAATGAATTGCACCGTTCATGGAGACGATAGGCCGTATATATGCATGAATGTTGTTTCAATTTTTACAACGGAAAGAAATAAATAAATATAAATAATATATAACATTTAAATAATTATTTTTAGTTCATATATATCATATATTTTACTTAAATATATCCTTATTACCATCCATGTCAAAATAAGATGAACAATGTATCACATCGCATCATGGATGCAGTAGTCCACACATATGAACGAGTGAGGTTCTAAATTTCCAATGGATTGGAAAGTAAGAGAGTAGATGTGATATAATAATTAAATAAGTATAATTTTTTCATTAATTTTATATAAACATGTTAAATCCATCATTGTATCTATCCATGAGAGGCAATGATGGAAAATGAATTACATCGGTTCGTGAGGTGGTAGTTCATCATACACAAGATCGATAAATTTGATTCCCATTTAATGGAAGATGAGATGGATATAGGCTATTAAATTAACATAATAAAATATTAGTATATGTGATACACTTATTTTATTATATAATCATATTTAAATTATATTTTTAGATGGAATAATAAATAAAAAAAATGCTCCTTTAAAAATGATACATATTCTTCGGACAACCTCGTTAGGTTTGAACCACAAAAATTATTAGTAGAGTTTCATAATCAAAATAAGGCCTCTAGAAATTGGGTATATAATTATTTAATATATTTTTAAGATATTATTTGAACCAAAATTATTTGGAAGAGTGAATAGGATGGTATAGGTTTACCCTTTTATTAGTGGGGGGAGAGGACACACTTGGAATTTTTGAAACGAAAATGGTGTACCCATGTTTAATAATGCCAAAAGGACAAAAAAATGGATAATTATAAAACCTTAGATTATATGAGGCCTAAAAGTTCCATAAAATGATATTATATAGATTTTTTAGGTCATTTTACCCCTTATCAATTTTGTTTAACCCCTAGTAAATTATTTTAACCTCAACTGTAGTAATTATTTTATACTATTTTTACTATTAATTTTGACCAAAAAATAATTTAACTTGTATTAAAATATTAATTATGATAATTTTAAATATGGAATCCATTTTTAAAAATTCCCTCATATAATTGGAAAATTTTAATTTAAAATTAAACTAATAGACGTGACAAAAAAGCTATTTTCCTAAGAGAAACTTTCCATAATTAGATTAAATTTTTATATTAAAAATAAACATGAATTTGATTAAAATTAACTAAAAATATTTAATAGTAACATAATTGGACTAATTTTACATTTATGTTTTTTTAAAATATTATGCAACTTTTTAAATTCTATAAAAGAAATGGAATATTTTAATAAAAATCAGTACTTTTCACTATTCACCAAAAAACTATATTTTTAGAGAATTATCAAAAAAATTCACCCTAAGATAATTTTTATATTTTTATTCAAAAAATAAATTCAATTTTTTAAAAATAAATTTATTAAAAGTGTGAAATTTTAATTTTATTATTTTTTAACAAAAATCAATAAAATCAATTTTTGAAAAAAAATATTTTTCAAATCATATAAATACTTTAATAAAAATTATGTACTTATTTATAAATACTTTTTATTTATATAAAACCTTTGTAATTAATTTTTAAAATATGGTTATTATTATTCATACCACCAAATTTAATAGCTAGGTTATAACTATAACATCCCACCCCTCAACCAATAGTGGGAATAGGTGAAGGTGTTACTAGAATTATGTGACATCCCCAAGACACAAAATGCTAGAAATAAATTCCAAGGTATACATAAAAAATTGGGAGAAAATTTTCCATGAAAAGATAAACATCCAAACCAAGAAAAACATAAACAATCATCCCTCTATATAATGCATGAGTAAGAAACCCAAGACATTAAAACCCCAAACCAAAAGAAAATATTAGAGTAAAAACCTTTTAGGATCGGATCTACATAAGAAGCGTCCCTCATATTCCCTATATGGGCATGTATTCTGATCCAGTACATCCCCCCTCAATGGGGGAGGGACCTTCATCTTCCTTCAAGGGAGCCTAACCTCATCCATTCCCCCCTTATATAAACCAAATCTCCTTCCACCCTTCCCTCAAATCTTGCTTTGACATAAAGTTCTAGATCTATTCAATGGATTCCCACAACTCTTGATATCTTCCACAATGTTCAATTATACTTCATCTCTTCTGAACATGATGATGATATCATTGTTAAAACATTATCTTTGATTAGTGGATTCATAAGATAGGATTATTTTTATATCTTGAGGATTATAGGATCGATCAACAGAGGGTATTTTCAATAATAAACACATCATTATTTGTTTCGCATTAGATAATGATATAGTATAGGTTTGGTCAAGTGCTACTTGTATTTATAATGAATCCAAATTTTTCTTTTTTAGGTGGACTTATGATTTCTATAGGAAGCATGATACCCTGACAATAGTTATTTGGGTTAGATTTACAGAACTCCTACTACCTTTTCAAAACCACTTGATTATTTAAATGTTAGTAAACATCAAAGGGAGATATATTTTCTCTGATAGTATAAACTAATTTATTTTTCATCCTATTTATACATAAATCTATGTTGAAATAGTTCTGTCTAGAGTGTCCAAATATTTTTTTTGTATTTCTATTAGATAAGAGTTTTGATAAAATAAACCACTTATTTTTGAATCATGGGTGTATTTATGTTCTTTATTCAATAAAATCGGGAATTAAATGATAGTGTGTAGGAACATTGGTATGAATGTCTTTCAGAAGATATATGTGGGATTAGGAAGTCTGGTGTCTGTTTCTAGGGAAGGATCAAAGTAGATAGTTCTGATTGGTTCTACATGTGATCGAAGCATGAGTATGAAGGTTGTGCATTTTGGATTTCTTGTAGATGAGGAGTCAGTAGGGACTAATATTCTTTGAGTGATTTTAGTTAAATAGTTGGTTTCCAACAGAGTGGAAAAATATGCCATCATTAAGAAGGAGTAATGGTGGTTGCCTCTAGTCCTAAAGGTTGTTGACATATTTGGAAGAGTTAACTATGAATTGAAGGATGTGTGTGCAAAATATCATAGGGATATTCATATTTATTAAACTATAAAAACTTGAAATAAAGAGGAAATGGAATCTAGCCATGATGCTAAGGGAAATAATGTGTCTTAGAAATTATCGAAGGAAGAGGAAACCGTCAGTGTATCCAGTGGAGGCAGTGGATAATGGTTGAATTTTACAAGAAGGTAAAGGTCAATAAGGATGAGTTTGAATATAAAGGTTAGTATTTTTTAGAAACCTATATGTTGAAGGTTTGGCACATAATCAAGGGAACACAGTACATGTAAACATCAAAACAACAATTCCAAAAATGAAAATCTTAGATGTTCAAAACTTTTATGGGACTAATTTGGAGGGTGAGGTTTCTAGCCAAGTATTAGGGGATAGTTTTAATGAAGGGAACAGAATAGGTCTTCAATGTTCTAGGAGAATGAAAATTGGGAAATGTAAAAGGGATGCATGGTGGTACATTGTTCTAAATGGAAAGAAGACTAAAGGAAGAAATGACTAATCTCACTTACCGAAGCCAATGGAAACTAGGTCTACCAAAAATATTATGGTGATGGGTAGCAAACCCATGGTCCATGTTTAGGAAGGAAAGGATAGTTCAATCTCTAAAAATGATAATAAGATGATGAAGTGTGGTGAATTCAAGGAATCAAAACAAGGTGTTCGTAAAATAGATGATATGATTCATGAGTAAGTGGGATCTAATGTTGTTGTTAGAACAATAGATAATGATGTCTGAGAATAAAGGTAAGCATGAGAGCTCATCATTAATTAAAATTATGAAATTTTATAGGTGGAATAAGATATCAAATCTACACAAGAGGACTACGAATGGATAGTTGAGAGGATGATTCGAGAAAACAAAAATATGGAATAATGTGTATGTATTGATAAGAAAAATTACATTTTGACATGTGGCTTTAATGAAAGTAAAATAGGTGTGGAAGAATTTATCCAAGTGTGGGGAAAGATGGCCTATAGTTTTAAATACCTCATCATGGATAACCTGGACATCGAGGCCCCTTCTCTATAATGAAGTATATAAAAATGTAAGGTTACTAAAAGACTAAAACCTGATTTCAATAATTTGGTAATTTCTTTTTCTGTCATCTGATTTCCTATTTTGAACTTGAAAGCTTTCGAACTTTTTCCATAAAATTTCTTTTAATAATAAAAAGTTAATTTTCAGTCAGTCGGAGTAAAAATCCATAACCATGACCAAACAACCTCAGATAAACCAAAGACATTGACTCATCAACTCCCAACCCACTCTAATCACCAAATCCACTTTCCTAAACCAAGATATCAAGAAGGATCACTAAAGAACTGGGATATATTTTCATTACCTATGCCTTAATATATAAAATCAAAAAATTCACCAAGGTGCCCAAGCAGGGGGTGTGTATAATTCTCAGTAAGATTTCCCCAATGAATTCCCAACTCACGCCACTAGGAAAAAATATAAAATTAAATTTTTATTAAATAATTTAAAACAACTTAAATTAGTTTATATCAAATATAAAATAGTTTTCCAAGCCAAAATCATTTTCCATGGAATGTAATAAAATAATAATTTTAAACCTTTCTCATCTTATTTGGAATTACTATTCAATTTCCACAAATCCACACATCCATTCATGTATGTAAACCATGGAATTCCCTATACTTGTGAGTGGTGAGTCATCCTTTCAACAACTTGTCACTTGGTGAACCATTTGATGGGGGAACTTAAATCTCTTATCTGTCCTATCACGACCCGCCTAAGTGGGACCCGAGATGCAACTATCCAAGCCTGCCTCTAATAGGCTAGGGGCTGGTGACTAGCACCGTGTAGGCATGTCACTAACATGGGAGGCATTCCCTATAAACCTATACACACACACACAAATATCCAAGCCCACAAAGCTGAAAAGTAAAAACTACTAAAATGGAAATGCATGCATACACTAAAAATCCCAACCAACAGAGTACGAGAGGAAAGTAAAGTACAATAAGTGTAAAACCCTAGGCCAAAATTACAAGCCCACCAAAAGAGAGTCCATAACAAAGTGCAACCTATAAAGAAAGGTGTTGGGACTGTAGTCTGTAGCTGTAGGAACACACCTCGGCCTGTCTGATCTCACTGAATACCGTCCGGTCCTGGTCCGCCTAGAATCTTGTCAAAGGCTCGCTCGTCTGCATAAGACATGACACGTGCGGGAAAGCCCGTGTAGGGTGATTATAACAATACCCAGTAGGACACTCCGAAACCACAAAGGAAACACAACAAGGGAAAATACCACAAAGGAAAAATACATTCATCTCCACACAGTATATGTCTACAAAACATATAACAAGAATATCCAGATATACTCATACACGATCGACTATCGCGAAACCACCACTAAGATCTAGCTCGAAGATTCCACTAAGAACGTAACCGGGAGAACACACTCCTAGGTCTAAAGAGAGAGATAATAAGTACTCGTTCTGGGAGAACACATTGCACATGTACTTGAGAACATGATGCTCCGATGATTATCACAACCAATCGCCATGGGGTGATTCCAACAACTCAGTCTGAGCTAATCCGCTAAGCAGAGGATCAACGCCCGGGTAAAGTTGGTCACGTCGATACCAAGAACTCTACCTACGGTTCTAGAAATAAATAGAGGATATAGCTCTAAGTATAATAGATCGGATTATAACAACTCTATTCCGGAAGTCCTGCTGAAGGGATCATACTCCTCTATGTAGGAAATGATACTTGAAACCTTCATGAGAAATACTAAGGGGACGAACCCTAAGGAAACTATCCCAAGTCACAGAAGGAAACTGGCTCAAGCCTTGAGGAATTGGTTACACGGCGTGTAGTATGGTTACACGCCGTGTTCCTTGACCATGGGTACTGCCCATTTGAACGGCCCATGTCATCCGTTCAAGCTGTGTATAACTCAACTACACGATGTGTAGAAAAGTACACGTTGTGTTCCTGACTCTGGGCACTGCCTGTGTAAATATCCCATGTCATTCATCTTATCGGATAGAAGGTAACTACACGACATGTTGAATGATCACACGCCGTGTTTGAGCACCTAGGGCTCGCCCCGTGTATGTTGGCCATGTGCCCGTACACGGTGTATGTCTGTGTCCGTGTCGCCTGCCCCTATACCAGTACACGGGGTATCCCATGTATCAGGCCGGGTCTGGCTGGGGATGGGTATACACATTGTGTCCTTGGCCGTGTACCCAACCTGTTCACGTGTACTCCCAGAGTGCACTCCATTTGGTCCGCCAACGAACACATGACATGTAGACCATACTACACAGCTTGTAGTCGGGAAATTTCCAGAATCGTCGTCTTCCTCCTCGTGCCTCAGACAATTCTCCGGATCACGTTCCTCTGGTCTTTTTTCCATGAAACTCAAGATCATGGGTCGCTTCGTCGTCGTGATGCCGAATCCGTGGGTTTCGGGCCTTCGATTGGCTCCAAAATCCGATTCAGGTCACCCGTACGGAAATCATTCAAAGAACGAAATTTTCCAATCCACTTCGATATGTCCGTCTCCACCGTAGCTGCACCTCTGTAGGGTTGTACCGACACCAGATATTCAATTTTGGATCGTTGCATCGCAAAATGGTTGCAAAATGATCTTTCGTTCATATCCCTGTGAAGAACACGTAGAACGCAGCAAATAACACTAGTATTTGGGGAATAAGAACACAAAAAATCTAGAGGGTTGCACCTCGATCAATGTTCGTGTAGATCTTGGTCTGTCGCCGTTAGGAGGTTGAAAAAAACCAAATTAATTTCATGAATCAAATACACATGGTTCCCTCCAAATCCCATCCCACAAGAGCGATCGATCCGCGGGCTAATCAGTTCATGGATTAGTCCACGTTCTTCATGGAAATCAAAAACGGGGAAGAAAAATATTCAAACAAACATCCCACCTAGATTCCACGGCGTTCGTTGGCGATGATCCAGTTGTCGTGTCGTCGTCACCGGCAAAGCTCGTCAAGAACATCGTCGTCGTGTTGGGAGGTTTTCTCCAGAGCCTCCAGGGGAATTCAGGGTTATGGAAATTGTAACCCTGATCCCCTGTGAAATATCCATTTAAAAGATAATAGATTCCACTATAACATAGATTTAAATAAAATATTTTATTTAAATATTTTATTACGGGCGCGTCCAAAAACCAGATTTCACCACCGACCTGTGCCGACCGATGTTAGGCCTCTCCTAAGGTAAAATCGTTGTTCCGAATGAAATAGTGCCCTCTAATTTCTGATCCAAGCACCCATTTGGGAGTTATTCCAATTTTTTAGGAAAAACACACACGTGCATTATTTAATTATTAAATTAAATTCAAACCTTTGTTCCGGGCTAACCAGGCCTCGGAACTGCACACCGTCTCAGATCCTGGTCTCAAAATAATTCCCATATAATATGAAAATAATACATGGAAAAATCTGGGACATTACAACACACCGACTTTAGGTATTTTACGTCTCCTAAAAGCCAAAACAAAGGCTACCAGAAAAGATATGGGTACTGCACGTGAATCTGAGCCTCCCGCTCCCACGTGCTCTCCTAGAGATTCTCGTGCTGCCACCAGACATGAACTAAGGGAATAGCTCACCCATAAAGGATCTTCTCATGCCGATCCTCAATCTCTACTAGGTACTCATAAAAGGTCGCTCCATCATCGATGTCCAGCTCACCCCAGTCGATAACGTGTAATGGATCATGCATGTACCTCTACAGCTGCGACACATGGAAGATGTTGTGTACCTGTTACATCTAAGGAGGAAGAGACAGGCAATACGCCACCTCGCCAACTCTACTCAGAATCTGAAAAGGGCCAACAAACCTTAGATATAGCTTGTCGCCTTGGCCAAGTCTTTGTAATCCCTATCGAGGTGAGACTCGAAGGAACACATGGTCTCTTTCCTCGAACTCCAAGGGCCTTCGCCTCTTATCAGCATCAGACTTTTTCCGACTATGTGCAGTCTTCATCTGCTCCTGGATGACCTGCAACTTCTCTATAGTACCTCTCACCATCTCTGGGCCCATATGTGCTGACTCACCTGGGTCAGTCCAACAAAGTGGTGACCTGCAAGGTTGCCCCTACAGAGCCACTAATGATGCCATACAAATATTGGAATGATAACTGTTGTTATAAGAAAATTCCACCAGTGGTAGGTGATCCTCCCATATTCGACCGAAGTCAAGTATGAAAGCTCGAAGCATATCCTCCAGGACCTGGATGGTCCGCTCTATCTGACCATAAGTCTGGGGATGAAACGCTGTGCTCAAGCGTAAATGAGTCTCAAAAGCATCCTGCAATCCCTTCCACAATCAGGATGTGAAACGAGCATCATGATATGAGATGATCGTGGATGGTACTCCATGCAGTCGAACTATCTCTTGTATGTAGAGGCATCCCATGCTCTCTTCTAAACTCTGCACCCATATGGCTAGGAAGTCGGCCGACTTGGTGAGTTGATCAACTATCACCCAGATGGCATCGTGTCCCCTGGAAGTACGTGGTAAACCTGTCACGAAGTCCATGGATATCTCATCCCACTTCCACTCTGGAAACTCAAGGGGATGAGTCAAGCCTGCTGGCACCTGGTGCTCAACCTTTACTTACTGACAAGTAAGGCACCGAGAAAAAAACTTTGCCACACACTTCTTCATTCCTGGACACCAGAACTAATGTCGGAGGTCTGGATACATCTTTTCCACGCCTGGATGCACCACTAAAGGGGATGTATGGAACTACCTTAGAACCTCCTCATGTAACGTCACTGGTACTACTATACGTCCTTTGGAAAGAACAACGTTTTCCCCACCTTCTGAATATCCATCAGTCACAACACCTATGGATATCTGAGCACATATAGTCTCATAGCTAGAATCCTCACACTGTGCTTCCCTGACTCGCCGTAAGAGTGGAGGGATACTAACCATTGATTGAAGGTAGGCTACCTCATATCCATCCACAAGGGATAACTATAAGGAGCTCAACTGCCTCATCGCCTCATCCAGCAACTACGAATTGGATTTCCTGCTGAGAGCATCTTCCACTACGTTCCCTTTCCCAGGAGTATAAACGATCTCAAAGTCATAATCCTAGAGGAACTCAAGCCACCACCACCATCTCAAATTCAGATCTTTATGAGAAAAGATATATCTGATACTCTTGTGATCAGAGTAGATGATAAATCGCTCACCCATTAGGTAGTGCCACCACATATTCAACGTTAAGACTACCACTGCCAACTCAAGATCATGGGTTGCGTAGTTCTACTCATGTGGCCTCAACTGACGTGAGCCATAGGCAATCACAGCTTGCCTCTGCATCAGGACACAACCAAGCCCGGTTCCTGATGCATCGCATAACACTACGTACTCAACACCCTCTTCCGATAATCTCAAGATCAGGGCGCTCGTTAGACACTATCTCAACTGCTGGAAAGCCTGCTGGCATCTCTCAGTCCACACGAAAGGCTGCCCCTTTTAGGTCAAAGTTTTCATGGGTGCTGAAATCCTGGAGAAATCAAGAATAAATCTTCGATTGTAGTCTTCCAACCCAAGGAAACTTCGCACCTCCATCAAGCTCCGGGGTGGCTCCCATGCTAGAACTGCCTCCACCTTGGCTGGGTCCACTGCTACACCATCTTCTTAGATAACATGTCTTAGAAAGTGGACCTCTTGTATCCATAACTGAGACTTCGAGAGTTTCCCATACAACTGGTGCTCTCGGAGTGTGTCCAGAACCATCCTTAGGTGTCTCGAATGGTCCTCCTCAGACGCAGAGTACACAAGAATATCATCAATGAAGACCACAACGAACCGATCTAGGTAGGCCTGAAAGATCCGGTTCATGAGTCCCATGAACACTTTCGGGGCGTTTGTCATGCCGAAGGGCATAACCAAGTACTCATAGTGACCGTAGCGGCATCTGAAAGTCATCTTCAATATATCCTCATACCAAACTCGCAACTGGTGATAGCCTGATCGTAGATCAACCTTCGAGAACCATTATGCCCCTCTCAACTGATCTAAGAGGCCATCGATTCTCGGTAGTGGATATCGGTTCTTCACTTTTACCAGATTCAAGCACCGGTAATCAACACATAGCCTCAAGTTCCTGTATGCCTTCTTGGAAAACAACAATGGGGCCGCCAAGGGTGAAACGTTGGGTCTCACAAAGCCCTTCTTCCTCAAGTCATCCAACTGCTCTCTCAGCTCACGAAGCTCTATAGGAGCAATATGATATGCTGATGCTGATAGCGGTGTCATCCCAGGTTGCAACTCAATGCAAAAATATATCTCCCGATGGGGAGGTAGTCTGGGGACATCCTCCTGAAAGATGTCCTCGTACTCAGCCACTACAGCTGGAAACTGGAAACTCGAATCATCTGTCACGCCAAGGGAAAGTCTAGCCAACTAATATAAAATCGGTTGTGCCTTTTTATGCACAATTCCATCCTACGCTGCATGGGTCTCTCTTTCACCGAAAAAGAAGAACCTCATCCCATCACTGCGGACACACCGCACCCTTCGCCTAAAACAGTCAATATGGGCATGAACTGTGGATCACCAATCCATACCAAGAATGACATCGTAAGGCCACGACGCTACCACCAAGAGGTTCTAACCGAAACTCTCGCCTCCATGGGTCAGGTCACACTGTCTACAGAGGTGCGTGATCTCTGAATCTTCTCCAGTCGGTGTTTCTAAGTGTAAGGTTCGATTCAACAGCTCAACTGGAATCTCAAGGTATCGAATAAGATAAGCATCCAGAAAGGAATTACTAGAACTTGTGTCTATCAGTATGGAAGCCAATGTAGAAAAGACATATATTGTACCTCTAATCATTCCGAGAGTACATGGGTCGTAAGCCTCTGCCGCCTGCAGCCGTCCCTGCCTCTATCCACCAACTCCCTGAGCCTGGGGTGGACCTCTTAGGGGTGGTGGTGGTAAAGGGTCAAAACGCAGACCACCTCTAGCTGCTCTCCCAGCTCCTCTACCACGTCCGCTGCCCCATGGATCTGTCTTCTCCACACATTGCCTCTGCCTCGGTGGTCCATCCACTACTCCCGTGTCAGTAGTACAGCAGGTCGGACAATCTCGAGCGAGATGTCCCCTGCCATTAGATGAGTAGAATCACCTCTCTCAAGGCTGGATGGATGCGCCATGTGAACCTTGTACAACAGATTCCCTATGATGGGATCTCCTCTAAAAACATCTCCCACGCTGGGGTCCCTGATGTCGGCTCCCTGATGCTGAGATCTCTGCTCCAGATCACCCACTACTGACAACTGCCAGTTGTCTCTGCTCTGCCAAGAAGCTCTCGACCACCAAATACCGCTCAAGCACCCCAGCATAAGTAGGAATTCTCATAGGGATGATTCTAGCTCAGATATCTCTGTGCAAGCCTCGTTCAAAAGTCTGAGCTCTGAAGTACTGATCTCTAACCATATCCATCGAGTAACGCGAGAGGTCGGTAAACCTAGACAAATAGTCAGACACCGACATGGTTCCTTATTGGAGCTAAAGAAGCTCCTGTATATGTACTTCTCTCAGGGTAACCGATGAACACTCCTCTCTAAAGAGACACTCAAACTCCAACCATGCAAGAGTCGCCTCATCATGGGTATGGATAACCACACTCCACCATCATTCTGCCGAGCCCTGTAGAAGGCTCGCTGTATGCTGGTCTCCTGACCAAATGAAAGACTCTGGTCACTGCCTCAATCTAGTCCTCTAGTACCTGAGGGATAGGCTCACCTTCAAACCTAAGGGGTCTCTATCCTTGAAACTCGTGGAGTGCACTCATCCTGCGCTCCTCATCCACTGGTACAATAGGCACTAAACACTGCTCCACAGGTGGCAGGATAACTGGCACACCACCTAATGGTAAAACTGGGGGATCTGGTCCCTGTATCGAAGCTTCATCACTGAGGGGGTCATCCTCGTGATCGAGCTGCTGGATCCTAGTAGGTGCGCATCGTAGAGTCATCCTGTGAAGAAACAAGATTTATCTCAATCAATGGGTATATCTGGAGAGCTGACTCAAGAAGGACATGGAAACCACAACCCATTTCTATATGATGTATGTACCATTATTTTCCCCTTCAACTAATTTTCTCATGTTCTGAGTCGAAAAGAAAATTATCAGAGTCCGGCTGTATGGATACGTCAGCCGCCCGTACCAACATTGGGGTCCCTGACCTGAAACCCGAACTCAAAACACTTAACACTGTTTCCCCAAACCAACTCACAAACTCTTAGTCCTAAGGTAGAACCGACCACCTCTGAAACCACTATCTCACAACTCGTCCCACTGGGACCCGAGCTGTAACTACCCAAACCCGCCTCCAATAGGCCAGGGGCTGGTGACTAGCACCGAGTAGGAATGTTACTAACATGGGAGGCATTGCCTATAAACCCAAACACACACACACACATCTCCAAGCCCACAATGCTAAAAAGTAAAAACTACTAAAAAATAAATGCATGCATACAATAAAAATCACAACCAACAGAGTAAGAAAGGAAAGTAAAGTACATAAAGTGTAAAACCCTGGGCCAAAAGTACAACCCATAAAAAGAGAGTCCATAACAAAGTCCAACCTGTAAATAAAGGTGTTGGGACTGTAGTATGTAGTCGTAGGAATACACCTCAGCCTGTCTGATCTCACCAAATACCGTCCGGTCCTGGTCTGCCTAGAATCCTGTAAAAGGCTCACTCATCTGCACAAGACACGACACGTGCAGTTAAATCCCGTGCAGGGGTGATTATAACAATACCCAGTAGGACACCCCGAAACCACAAAGGAAACACAACAAGGGAAAATACCAAAAAGAAAAATACAGTCATCTCCACATAGTATATGTCTACAGAACATATAACAAGAATATTCTCATATACTCATACACAATCGACTATCGCAAAACCACAACTATAATCCATCTAGAAGATTCCACTAAGCATGTAAACGGGAGAACACACTCCTAGGTCCGAAGAGAGAGATAAAAAGTACTTGTTCGAGAGAACACACACTACAATTACTTGATAACATGATGCTCAGATGAGGATCACAACTAATTGCCATGGGGTGATTCCATTAAATCAGTCTGATCTAATCCTCTAAGCAGAGGATCGGCGCCCGGGTAAAGTTGGTCACGTCGATACCAAAAACTCTACCTAGGGTTCCTGGAATGAATAGAGGATCCAGTTATAAGTCTCATATAGGGGATTCCAACAACTCTATTTAGGAAGTCCTGCTGAATTGATCATGCTCCTATATATAAGAAATGATACCGGAAACATTTAGGAGAAAGACTAAGGGGACAAACCCTAAGGAAACTAGCCAAATTCACAGAATTCAACTCGCTCAAGCCTTGAGGAATTGGTTACATGGTGTGTAGTATGGTTACACGTCATGTTCCTTGTCCATGGGTACTACCCGTGTGAACGGATCGTGTCATCCGTTCAAGCGGTGTAAAACTCAACTACACGTTGTGTAGAAAAGTACACGCCGTGTTCTTGACTCCGGGTAATGCCCGTGTAAGCGGCCCATGTAATTCGGCTTGTCAGATATAAAGTAACTACATGGAGTGTTGAATAATCACATGCAGTGTCTGAGCACCTAGGGCTCGCCCCGTGTACGCTGGCCATGTGCCCGTACACGGTTTTTGTCCATGTCTGTGTCACCTGCCCATATACCAGTACACGAGGTATCCCTTATATCTGGACGGGTCTAGCTGGGGAGGGGTATACACATCGTTTCCTTGGTTGTGTACCCAGCATGTTCATGTGTACTCCCGGAGTGCACTCCATGTGGTCCACCGATGAACACACACCGTGTAGCCCATACTACACAGCGTGTAGTCGGGAAATTTCCAGAAGCGTCATCTTCCTTCCCGCGCCTCAGCCGATTCTCCAGATCACGTTCCTCTGGTCCGTTTTCCACAAAACTCAAGATCATGGGTCTCTTCATTTCCGTGATGCCGAATCCGTGGGTTTCGGGCCTTCGATCGGCTCCGAAATCCGATTATGGTCACCCGTGCGGAAATCGTTTGAATAACGACATCTTCCAATCTACTTCGATACATCCATCGCCGCCACAGCCACACCTCCATAGGGTTGTACCGATGCCATATCTTCAATTTGGGATCATTGCATCGCCCAATGATTGCGCAATGTTCCGTCATTCATATCCCCATGAAGAACGCTTAGAACGCAGCGAAGAACATGAGAATTTGGGGAAGAAGAACACAACAAATCGAGAGGGACGCACCTCGATGGATGTTCATGTTGATCTTGGTCCATCACCATTAGGAGGTTGAACAAACCAAAATAATTTCAGGAATCAAATCCCCATGATTCCCGCAAAATCCTATCCCGCAAGAACGATCGATCCGCAGGCTAATCTGTTTATGGATTGGTCCGAATTCTTCATGGAAATCAAAAACGGGGAAGAAAAATAATCAAACAAACATCCTACCTGGATTGCACGACATTCGTTAGCGAAGATCTGGTCACCACGTCGTCATCACCGGTGAAGCTCATCAAGAACACCATCACCGCGTTGGGAGGTTTTCTCCAGAGCCTCCAGGGGAATTCAGGGTTATGGAAATTGTAACCCTGATCCCCTGCGAAATCTCCATTTAAAAGATAAGAGATTACACTATAACAAGGATTCAAATAAAATATTTTATTTAAATATTTTATTACGGTCGCGTCCAAAAACCAGATTTCACCACCGACCTGCGTCGGCCGATGTTAGGTCTCGCCTAAGGTAAAATCGTTGTTCCGAATGCAACGGAGCCCTCAGATTTCTGATCTGACCACCTATTCAGGTGTTGTTCCTATTTTTCAGGAAAACCTCACGTGAGTGTTATTTAATTATTAAATTAAATTCAAACAATTGTTCTAGGATCACCGGGCCTCAGAACTGCACGCCGTCTCATATCTTGGTCTCAAAATAATTCCCATATAATATTAAAATAATACATGGAAAAATCCGGGTCATTACATGTCCCATTTTTTTAGCGGGACATCATGACCTTATCCACCCCAAATGTACTTGAACACATGATCACCAAGATTGAGAAAAACTCATTCCAAAATAATTTCAACAAAACCATTCTTCCTTTAAAAAATTTCAAATAAAATATCATCAATCTAAAGTAAAAAATATTTTTAAAACCATCATTTTAAAATAATGAACCAAAATCACTTTCCACAAAACAACCCCATTTCCAAAATTTACATTAAAACATCACTAAAGTGGCTTACATAAAATCCCACAAGGATTTCTCAAAATAATAATAATTTCAATCAATTTGAAACCAAACATAAAGTCTTAATAAACAGGTGTTGAGAGAGAAGCCACCTACTTCAAAAACTTATTCAATAATGAAGAACCACACAAAGAATTCAAAAACTCAACTTGAAATTCCTAAATCCAACATTAGATCACATTCCTTTCAATAAAAATAACAATATCCCATTTTTATTAACATTAAAAAACATGGATCTGTCTTTAAAGGACAAGATCCATGATTTCAAGATAGGTAAGAAGAAGAGGTATAAGGAAAATGATGAACAAAGATAACTTACTAATTAATCGGTCCTCCAATTCACTTAGATTCACCTAGGAATCACTCTCAAATTCAACGGAATTAACTCCACAACCTTAATAGGAACATGAATTTTTGTTATGACTAATTAAGGGAAATAGTGGTTTAGGAAGAAAATCAGATTAGATTCATGTTTTTCAATTCTAAAATTTAATTTTTCTTGGTTAGGGAATAAGGTTAGGAAAACTGTGTGCTAACTGTGCATGAGCCACTTCCTCAAACCACACCATGCATGATTATATTGAACAGTTATAAATACCATGCAACAACCACGCTATTCCCTAATATCCAACATTACATGTTTTCTCTTAGGCATCATCATGGTTTGGCAAAACCATGTACCTAACTATGCACCTACCCAGTGCCCAATATTTCAATTTTATAGTTTCTTGGAGGTGTTTCACAGTTTCTACTAACCATTCTCAAACTATTTACCTCCATAAAAACCTTAAAAACATGAAAAAACTCTTTCAAAACTCACTAAAATTTACCCAATCATTTTATATAATAAAAATATATAAACAAAGGGACACTAACCTCAAACTTGGGGTGATATATTCTCCCCTCCACTGGTCTTTCCATCGTGGGAAAGTAGAAAAATATAACTCTGTTAAAATATTTTAGGCCATTACTCCAACATTTTCCTTTCATGATCCCACTTTTCTTCTTAAATTAGGTCATGTTTTCATAAAACCCACATTATACTGATGATTTTACCATGAAATACTTTCAATTTTTTATCTACAATTTCCACTGGAACATGAACCAATATAGAATCCAGATTTAGGAAAATGTGATCCCATCAAATCACATGGTCAAGATCAGGTTGATACTTCATCAATTGAGCTACATGAAACTCCTTATACACTGAACTGAACCTTAGTGGAAAATCTAACCAAAATTCAACCTCACCAACCCATTCAAGTACACATGTATCAAAGAGGTAATCTTCCCTACTTCCCAGAACAATGATTTCAATGACATGTAAATACTCTCAATAAAACATGATCACTCAACTCAAACAAAAATGGCCATCGATGATGATCCACATATGAAAATTGAAAACTTTGATCCATATATATTCTCTTTCTGATCATCAAAATTTTCTTCATTGTCTCTTGCATATGGCTTGGTCTAACCAGTGATGTCTCGGCATTTTCCACCAAAAAGGTTGATAATTATAAGGATTCCCATAAAATTCCTCAAAAGGATCTATATGTATCATGTCTGGATAACTATTGTTGTATAAGAACTCCAATAACAGTATGTGCTCCTCCCAGAAGCCACCAAAATCCATTACATAATACCTACTAATGTTTTCCAACATTTGTACCATCCTTTAATATTTTTTATCCATTTTAGGATGACATTACATGCTCAGATTCAATTAATACCCAACATATTTCTTTATGGATTTCTTGAAATGAGACATAAACCTTAGATCTTGGTCTAATAATATCAAAATTGGTATTCTATTCCTTTTTAACACTTTTTGGATATATATTTTTCACAATACTTCCACCATATTAGATTCATGAATAGGGATGAAATGCACCAAATATTTATGATGATCTACTATAAAACATATGGAATCATGTTTTCAAACCATCCTTGGAAGACCTGTTTCAAAATCCATAGCTATTTTCTCCTATTTCCACACAGTAATTGCTAATGACTGCAACATACTCACTATACAATAGTGTTTTCCTTTTAATTTATGATTGGTAAGGAATATAAAAAAACTAATGCCAATTTTCTTTTCATTCCATCCCCCTAAAATTGTTTTCCATTTATCTGTACATATTTTTAATTTCCAAATAAACAACCCATTTTGAATGGTGGTAATATTTAACAATTTGTCCCATAAAATCGAAAGGTACCATGATCTGATCTCTAAACAAAAAAACCAAGCTACCATTTAGCATATATCCCCCATTAGTCTCCCCACCACTGAGTTATGAAATTATAAAAAATACATTCAATATTTTATAATTAAGATTTTTTCACATTCTAAAGTAAACCAAGAACAAATGAAATTGGGAATAAAACTACAACATCGCCCTGGTAAGTACAATCCAGGTGCATGTCTTATATAACCAACATCATCTACCATTGATCAAAAGATACATTATATAATAGATTATATGAATTATTATTTGATAAATCTCCAATTAATAGCCTTTACCTAGTGCATAAATTAATTTTAATTCAAACATTTAAAGATACTACATCCATCTTCCTTGCCTTAAATTCAAATATCGTTATGATAAAATGTTCTTCAAGATCTTATTGTCTATAAACACCATGAATTTCTCAAAAAATATAATGATTCCAGGTTTTCAAATCATGGACTATCATAGCTAATTCCAAATCATGTTTCGGATAGTTATTATCATGAAACTATAACTATCATGATCCATAAACAAAAACATGATCTCTCGGCAAGAGAACACACCCCAACCTAGATCCTAAAGCATCATAATACACAAAATATAATTTTCTTGTTTTGAGAAATATCAAGATCGGTTCTAATGTAAGAAAAATTTTAAGCGCATGAATATAACACTAAAATTCATCATTTAATTGGAATGGAAAATTTTTCCATGTCAAAGCTATCATCAGTGAAACTAGTCATGAAAAATCATGAAAAAAATATCAGTAATAAATCACTAGGTCAAGGAAACTGTGTATCTCAAATGAATTCCTTGGTAGTTTCTAAGAGATCATAGCCTCTATCTTTTCTAGATCCATATAAACACATTTCTCATAGATCACATATCCAAAGAAACAAACCTCCTCTATAGAAAAATAACATTTTGAATGTTTTTTAAATAGATGATGATCCCAAAAAACACCGAACACTATTTCCAAGTGATTCTCATGCTCAACGTTTTCCTAGAATACATCAGTATGTCATACAAAAACACCACCATAATCTAATATTTACCCATTGAAATATCTGATTCATTAATTCTATAAAGATATCTGGGGAATTCGTAAGACCAAAATGTATAACCACATACTTGTAATGGATATATCTACTCTTAAAATCTGTATTTGGAATATCCTGATTTCAAATCCACAATTGGTGATATCCTGAATGCAATTCAATTTTAGTGAACCATTGGTTCTCCAAAATTGATCAAAAAAATAGTCAATACGTGTAATATGATACTGATTCATTATCCTCCCATGTCATTCCTTGGTCTGATTTCGAATGAACTATTAAATCCCACCATTATCATATAATATCTTTCAGAATATATGTTTCCAAATTCACCTTCATGTCATATAGTGTACCAAATAAATCAAAGATCTAATCCATCCTATTTATCCACACTTCTACCTTTCATGGTTCTGGATCACCTTGAAATATGGGAGGATTATTCATTTGGAGTTAAACCAAATGATCCACTTTCCTTGGTTTAACCCTTCTATTCACTCTATCCATGGCCTAAAAACCCTAGAAAATACATTGAACCAACTATTGGTTCACCTATGGATCAGGTTTGACCACATTCTAAATAGCCTCTTCCAGTTAGTTTCTACGGTGCCTACCTAGTGCCATTTGATATAACTAAAAGAAAACTCTATTAATCTAACTCTCTGTAAACTGAAGGCTTATAAATTTCAAATACACATATCACAATAAGGATTTCAAAAATTCAATAATTTCTATTTTCAAACGATTTTTGAAAATTTATCCATGATTTTTGAAAATAAAAACATTTTCAACTATTTTAAAAAATCAACACTTTTTCAGCAAATCATAAATCATTACTGAAAATGAATTATATAAAACTAGTGGGAAGTTATCAATTCATGTCATGCTATTCTCATTAGCTAAACCCGTGATGATAAGGTGACCACACTTATAAGTGTCTCAAAACACTCATGTACCCAAACTCTCAGGTAATTTTATGTTCATCCTAAATAGGCTTGTTATTCTTTTTTATGCTCTATATTTTACGTTATTACCATCCAAATCATTATTATCATAACAAGAGACATAATGAAACTAATTTTATATCTATGATCAATAAATCTGATACCATTGGTGACATACTGCCCCTCACCCATTGGATTGGGAATAGGTGGAGGTGCTACTGGACTTAGTTTATATCCCTAAGACACCAAATTCTAAAAATAAATGATAAGGGATACATAAAAAATTTGAGGATGATTTTACCATTAAAGATAAACATCCAAACCAATATAACCATAAATAATCAAGTCTCTATTTGATGAACGAGTATGAAACACAATCCATTATGAAACAAAATCAAAAGATAATATCAGAGTATAGAGAAGAAACCAAGATGAACAAAACTCAAAGACACCAAAGAAATAAACTTAGTAACTACAAACCTACTTCACACATAAAATTCACATTCCCAAACTATGATAACAATAAGAATCACTAATGAAAAGGGATATCTTTCCTTTACCAGTGTCTCAATATATAACATATTCAAAAACACCAAAGTTACCAAACATGGGGTGAGTATACAACTAAATTGGATTTACCCAATGACTTCCCAACTCACGCTACTAGGTATTTGAACATTTTATAAAATAGTTTTAAACAATTTAAATCAAATTATATCAAATAAAAAATATTATTCCCTTGAAAGTAAAAAAAATCCTTTAAAACCTTTCTAATATTATTTATCATACCCATTCCATTTCCACACATCCATATATCCAAACATCCAAAAATGAATTTCAACCATGGACCAACCTATACTCTGGAGTGGTGAGTAATCCTTTCACCAATACAACACTTGGGGAACCATTTTTATATGGAAACTTCACTCCCTTATTCGTCCCATTTTAATGGGGGAAATTCATGTCCTTATCCATCCCAAATACACAAGAACAAATGCCCACCATGTATACCAAAAACCCATGCCAAACCATTTTCCACAAAACAATTATTCATTTAAAATATTTCAAAACCATTTTCCATCCATACAAACCAAACCACAATTGTAAAACCATAATTTTAAAATCTTGAACCAAAATCACTTTCCACAAACCACCCCATTTCCAAAATTTATAATAAAACATCACTAAAGTGGTTTCAATAAAATAATACAAGGGTTTAAAAATAATTTCAAGAATTTAAATCAATTTGAATCTAACCCTTTATGTTCTAATTAAGAAAAGTTAATAGATAATCCACCTACCTCTCAAAGTTAGGTGAAAATGAAGAACTACACCAAACCTTAAAAAACAAAGCATTAAACTCCCAAATTTGAACTTAGATATCATTCATTTAAATCAAAACAATCACATCCCATCAATATTGACATAAAAACCCATGGATCCATCTTTAATGGACTATATCCATGATTAGAATAGATAGAAAAAGAATATATCTAAGGAAAATAATGAAGAATGAGCACTTACTGGCGAATATAGGCCACCAATGCACTTAGATTTTCTTAGGAATTGATCCTATATTGAAAGTAATTGACTATTCATCTTTGAGAATAAGATGAATTCGTGTTATGGGCTGATTAGGGATAAAAAAAATTTGGGAGGAAAATCAGATTAGATCCATGATATTTAGATCTAAAATTTAACGATTCATGATTAGGGTTCATAGTTTGGAAAACCATTCGCTAACCATGCATGATCCACTACCTCAAACCACATGTCACATGGTTCGTTCACATGGTTAGAGAAACCATGTACCAACTGTGATATTCCTCACTATACAAAATTTCATGGTTTCTCTTAGGAATCCATATAGTTTCGCCAAACCGTGAGCCTAAC
This sequence comes from Viscum album, assembly GCA_963277665.1. Taxonomy (NCBI): domain Eukaryota; kingdom Viridiplantae; phylum Streptophyta; class Magnoliopsida; order Santalales; family Viscaceae; genus Viscum; species Viscum album. The sequence continues at coordinate 501,390,924 of OY728158.1, read as the reverse complement.
CGTGAACCTACCCAGTTCCCACTAATTTAGTTTCATAGTTTCTTAGAGTTTTTACACAGTTTCTACTAACTTTTCTCAAACCACACACCTTCAAAAAATACTTAAAAACATGAAATAACTCCTCTGAACCTCCTAAAACTTAACCCATTAATTTTATATACTAAAAATAAATAAATAATGGGCCAAGTACCTCAAATAGGGTGTTATATAATAATGTTCATGTTTAAATAGTAATATTAATAGTATATCATGGTTTGTTAAATCATGGTGTTGCCTGTAATGAAAGATATAAAATGTATTAAATTGAAATAAAAGGTATTTCATAAAAACGTAGGGTATTATAGGAACTATGTCAGTTCTAGGAAAACAATATATATTTGACCTTTGAGTTACCATTAAGTGTGATTTGATGTTCTTGACACTCAGTTTTACCTTCGATTTAATTCAACATTGGTAATGCATGTGATATTTGTATAGAAATTTGTGGGAATTAGTGGATGTTCACAAAACATGTTTGGGAACATAGGATAAAATGTCGTATGCCTATTTTTTAAATTATATAGATTCCAAATGATTAAAATTCATATTGAAATTTATAATATGTAGTTTTGGTTCATTATTTCTTGTCCTGTTTTATTTGAGCCTGAGTATTGTATAATTGAGTGTATATATATATTCTGACTAACAAGAAATAATGAGAAGATTAGATTTGGTCATTAGTAGTTCTAAGGGGGTTAGGCCTAGTTTTTGTGGGTATACTCTTAGGATGAACCATGTTATAAACACTTGTGTGTGTCTATGATATGTTATCGATCTTATTGGTTAGTTTTGCCTTTATCTAATTTTAGAAAGGAATTTTAGGAAATTTATTCATATATACATACTGTGTAGCTTGTTAGGATATCTTATCAGAATGATTTCATAGTGGTGGAAATCCTAGATTCGCCATCTATTGTATAAAAGGTCGCATTTTATAATTCTCTCATGGTCTGTCCAATAACATAGGCTATAGAACTGATCAAGGAAGGACTCTTCTAGGTTTTATTTTTTCAATGAAGAGAATCCCAGAGAGGTAGGATAAAACTAGTCAAATATGCTCATGTCTTCAGCTCCAACATCCCCTATACATTCAGTGCACTAGAGTTTCCCAAGATATAGAGGTCTAAAAAAGATTCATCAAGAGGATCGTTGACCTGCTAGAGACCCTAGAGGATCAAATGTTAAATCTTGTGACCATCATGATTTAGTTAACTACTGAATGATGGTGGGACATTATGCTTCTGGCAGGTAGATGTGATGGGATATTGTGGGTATCCTTCAACGACGTTTTTAATGTATTTATTCTCATATGTATTTTAGTTGGACCATGCTTAGAATTTCATGAAGATTTAATAGGTTCTATGTTTGTGTCTTCCTATTCAGCATGATTCACTAAGTTGATACACTTTGTCTTTATCTAGTTGGGGATGAGGCACAAAAATCCAAAAAATTTGAGATCATTCTTCATCAAAATTTAAAATTATTGGTAAGGAAATATAATTTTAAGACCTATTCATCAATTATTTGAAATTATCTAATGATAGAAAAATGAATCAAGTAATATGTAGTTTTAGGTATTCTTCTAACGTCCAATGATTTGATAGGTGATTTATCCTATGTAGTTCAAGTTTCTTTTTATAGTAATAAGAAAAGGAATTCAATGGATAGATGTTAGGTTAATAGTTGATAGTCATAGTAGATAATAAGTTCTTTTACTCCCTATTTTGTAAATGACTCTTCTATCTATTATAATTGTGGATGGAAAGGAAAATATCTCAATAAAAATCCTATGTCTCTAAAGTATTTTCACCTATGTGGAAATACTAGTCATCTAAAGTGGTTTTGTGCTAAGGATTCATGGATGAAAAAAGAAAATTTAGGTTATGGTGTGGGTGGAGGACCTAAATAGGAAGATAAAACCCCATAAGGATTAGTTAATCAGGTAACTCATGAGTCTATAGATCATCATAGAGTGGTTGATGGAAGGGTATATGTAGTTAATCAGTTTTCGACTGATGGTGGAGAATGAACTTTGAATATTCAAAGTATGGTTCTGATTTCTTCTATACTCTCTATTTCTTTTTTATATAGTCTTATCCCATTCACTCATATATGCACATGTATCTTATGGATTAGAATTATTAGTTAAGTTATTTTTTGAGTTTTATTTATCAATGCACCCATAAGAAATAATATGGAATGTTTTATTATTTTTCACTAATTTGAGATAGTGATTTTGGGCATGAGAATGTGTGGGGATTCACAATTCTGGAGACATCAGGTTTTGATTTGATCCTTGGTATAGAATTTTCTAACTAGACACCGTGCACACATTGATTTTCTATTAGGGAATAATAAATTTTACATCACCTAAGGGTTATAAGATCATGTTGATTGGTGAATTAGAGATCAAATTAGGTAGAGTGGGACAAGATCCTTGTCAGAGAGAAGTATTTTCAATATATGTGGGTAGGATTATCCTTTATGTGAATTATAGTGACTACCTCCTCTCTTACTCTTATGGTAGACCTATACCAAGATTTATTTCTTGTATATTTCATGGGGTTTCCTCAAGATAGGGGATTTGAGTTTGAGATTGAGCTCATGTTTAATGCATTATCTATATCAATTCCACCGTATTTCATAGAACCAGGTGGGATGAAAAAGATCACTATACAACAAGATGATTTTGAAGCTAAAGGCTTTATTAGACCAAGTTATTTCCATTCGGGTGCTCTGGTGTTGTTTTCTAAGAATGTGGATAGTGTTCTTCATCTTTTTGTGAAATATAAGAAGTTGAGCTAAATCACTATGAAAAAAGGTACCCATTTCCAAGGATTCATGACTTATTCTATCAATTGAGGGAATCCCAGTGGTTTTCAAAGAATTATATATGTTCCAGCAATCTTTAGTTCAATTCATAGTAATACATACTGAAGATGGTATTCTAAAGAAAATATGGGTTATATGAGTATCGCATTATGCCTTTTAGAATAACGAATTCCAAAACTATGTTCATATATCGCATGAACAATATATTTCTCCCATGATTAGACTCCTCCATCATTATATCTATTGAAAACATCCTAATATATTCCAATACATTGGAATCACATGCTCAAAAGAATGAGATTGTTTTGAGTGTGTTTTAAGAACATCATCTTTATTCAAAGTTATCAAAGTGTCACTTTTTGATATATGGGGTTTTGTTTCTTAAGAATGTTCTTTTCAAGTTGGGAAATCAGTTGATCTAATGAAGGTAGATTCAATTATGCCTTGGGAATTGTTGAGGAATTTTTTAAGATTTAGAGATTCCTTGGTCAAGAAAGGTACTACAGGAGGTTCATTTGGAACTTTTCATTGGAAGAAGCACCTATGAAAACTCTTTCTATGAAAAGAGTCTTATTTTAAGGGGAAAACTAGTGAAAATATTACTTATTATATTAGAAGAAGATATTTATTTTAGGGTCAATTATGATTCTTCCTTAACCAATAGTTAGTTATGTAGTGTATTGCGACACATATAGCATTATCTTCAGAGCTATTTTGAAGTAATGTGATAAAGTAGTTACTTATAGGTCTCATTAACTATGATAACGTGATTGTAACTAACCCAATAGTTACATAGAGTTAGAAGTTTTGGTTTATGTGTAGAAATATTGGTGACACAAAATCTTTCATAAGAGCTTTTTCATATATACTGTCCATAAGAGTCTGGGGTATATCTTATCCTATATAAATATCAATCATAATTAGAGGAGTTGGGTAGAGAAATTTTTTATGTTCAACTTTGATATGGATTATGATCCTATGAAAAGAAATGTTATCGTAGGTTTTTATAGCTAGAAGACATGAGAAGTTTGTGGACATATGTTTGAATTAGGTTTAATGCTAATGGGTTTTCTATCAGACTGACATGTGGGTGTAAATGCGGTCCAAGGGTTACTGACTTTTTAAACCATGATAATCACATCCTAATTTTTTAAATGAGTGAAGGTGATTCAATAGATTGATATAGTGATTATTATGATGCATGAGAGGTTGGTAGAAAATGGTTCCATTCTAGGATAGATCTTAGATAGACATTGTGTTCTTCTGGTTCTAGGTAGACTGATTGTTCTTTATTCCATGAGAGAATTTATGGTGAAAAAATCCCATGATTTATAGTGGTAATAACACCATGAATTTATCATGATGTTATATGGAGATTATGGTGGTTGGTATGACAAGAGACATTGTGGGATCTATCCCTCATTTTATGACTTATCATAGGATCAAGTACAAGAATGTCAAAATCGAGGTTTTACTCTAGAAACATCCAGTGTCAGTGTGGTAGTGGGATGTGGTAGATATATACTTCATGATAGGGTTTCCCATGACCTCAAGAGGTTAATATACCATTTTGGTTATATTGGATTAGCGAAACAAGGAGGATCACTTCTTTTTAATTCAAGAGACTAAATTAGTGGATGATCTAGGAATTATATATGTTTATAAGATTTTTTATATCTCATAGTGCCTTTAAATGTGCTATATAATAGAGACAATCAGTTCAAATCATTATTTTGGAAAGACTTGTAGAAGCTGATAGGGACTTAGTTGAAGTTGAGTATAGATTTCCATCCTTAGACTGACAAGTTGTCAAAGAGAACAATCTATACTTTATAGGATATTATTTGAAAATTAATTTTGGATTTATAAGGTTATCGAGATTATCACTCAGATCTAGTAGAGTTAACATACAAAAAAAAAGTTTATAGGATTTTATTTAGATGGATCTATTTGAATCTCTCTATGTGTGCCCATGTTTTCCATTGTTATATAGGAATTATGTGGATGAATCCTTAATTATTGGGATTGGTATAGTATACGATTCCTCAAAGATGGTGTAGTTCATTTGGAAGCAAATGGTTATTGATAAGAAAATATAGTGATCATATGCTGGCTAAAGGAGATGACCTTTGAAGTTCTTTTTGGGTGCTAAATTTTTCTTACAGCTGTCCCCTTGGTTAGGGAATACGAGTTTTTGGAAAAAAGTAAAGTTGGAACCATGATACTTTGGGTCATTTGAGACCATTGAATAAATCAATACATTAGGATATTGTTTGTATCTTCTTACATGGTATCAATATATTCATAATGTGTTCCACATGTCTCTACATTAGAGGTATGATTCTAATCCAATGCATGTGATTGACTATGAGGATATTGATCTTGTACCGGATGTAATTTTTTTGGAGGGGCCCATTTGGATTTTTGAATAAATATATAAGGTGTATTGAGGTAATACCATTCCTATTTTTTGAGTTAAATGTATTTAGGGGCATATTCAAGAAGAGACATGGGTGCATTAGATATACATTCATGCGTAGTGACTTGATGTTCTTGAGAAAACCTCTATAGGAACTTCTTGAGGATGAAAAGTTGTTAGAGGGGGATATTTATAAAATCCTAAGTTTCAAGTAATTCCTCTTTTAAATTTTTTTATCTTCATTATGGGTGTAATTAAATGAGTTAATTCTTGTTAGGGGTGTTTAGATAATGAAATTTTTCAAAGAGATGAAAAATGAATACAAGAACTAGTTCACACTATGAATGGATATTAATAATGTGAATAGATTATATATATCATCCATTATTTTTATTTTAGGATTTGAAGCTTTTTCACAATTTGAAATCATATTCATGATTTTAATGGGGTTTTCTGGTATTTAAAGCTAAGTCAGTGTGTTTTTCGATGTATCAGTCATCTCAAGAATTCATGATGTGAATCCATAATTCTCGTCATGAACTATGTTTGTTCTAGATGATTAATTTGTTTTCACTAATTTCATTTCTCATTTTTATCCTTCATACTTATTCAAACTATGGTCTCTCTCCAATTAATTTTTGTGCTCTCTCCTATCCTTTTTTCTCTACCCTTTAATGCTTGGAAAATTGTTTGATCCTACATTCCCAATCTGCTAAGTTCTATCTTAATCTAGATCAATCCTATCTTATTCTCCTTAGTCAAAACCAATTATATTATGGATTAAATAATATAATCCAAGGGTTTTGGAATAATGTAATGAGGTAATTGTTGGTCATTGATAGATTCAGCACCTAGATTTAAGAATTTGGAATTTAACATCATTTAGACCTAGATCATTGTCAACAAGAGATATTCTTGGGTATATGTGATCTTATCCTACCTTTTCGATGTTTATTATTTAATAACTCTATTTTTTCCCTAAAAACCTTTGAATATTTGATATAATATTTTCATAGTTAGGCACAAAGTTCATGTAGGGTTTCAGACCATGTAGAGACTCAATGTTGATATAATAATAATATTAAATATCATCTTTCATCTGAAAATAGTTTTATTGAAATAATTTAATATATCTTGGTTTAGGATTTAGAAGGAAATATGAGACTTACATTAAATATGGTATCCATGTTTTACCCTAGTAATTATTAAATATTTGTATGCATCAAGTGTATCATTTGAGAGATGTCCTGGGTGGAATAAAGAAAAAATAAATAAATAAAATAATTTATTTTCTGTTAATTGGTTTTGACCTAATCCCATTTTATTTAAAAATTGATATATCCAAATCCTAGGGTAATCCTCATAACCCTTGAGATTGGAGATGACCATGGAGAAGTGATTTGGTAGATGATAATGGGATCGTGGATCGATGATTAGTTTTCGAAGGAGTTTATCTTCATCAATAGAGTTATTCAATATCTCTAGAGACAATGATTCATAAATAATTATTCATTGGTGTTTTATCCAATTTTTATGTAGAATATTTTATTTTTTTGTTTAATCCCTATTATTGGATTATTATGAAATAAATGAATTAATTCTTTTGAAGAATGATTCATGGATTTCCATTTGGAATTTTTATTAAGTTATAGATTATTAGAATTTCTAATATGATGTTGATTGGTTAGGAAAAATTGTTATTGCATCAAATTCATCAGATTTTATCAATAATTTCCTACCAAACATGGCCTTTTTTAGATTCTAATTATTATTTTTAATGCATTTCTCCCTTAATTATTTGTTCCTCCTTTATTTCTGGTGTTCAATTGGTTTCTAGTTCAACAATACCTCAGGGACACATTTTTTGATGTGATTGATTCGTTTTTTATGTGTTTTTTGGTATTGGGATCAAATGTTTAATGGATTTTGGTACAAAAAATGATTTACAATGATGAAGATGTTTGATAATGGATCAAAAGAGTTTGGTTATTTAGGATTTTTCACATGGAAAACACGATGAGGAAATGATTGTTTTCTAATTAATGGATTGTCTGAATATAGCTACAGTATATGACATCATTTCAATCAACCTATATCTGAGATCTATAAAGGATTCCACATCATAATCGAGGGCAGAAACTATGCAGGTGATATGTTAAAAATAGACTAGACAATCTATGAAAACTCGATATACATAGTGTTTAGTTTGGAAGAACACAAACCATGTATACACCCTTCTATGGAAGAAAAGTCTACACATAGATATAAATATCACACGCTATGTGACTTTTCAAACACCATGTAACCCTTTATCGATGACCCGACATGTACCCCAATGTTACATGGGCACAAATAATACTAGTGTTCTTGGGCATAACCAAATTATATGGATATGACCAATTTATATGGGCACAACCAAAGTACATGGGAGTGGTATTGAGGATGTGGGAATAGGTACAAACCTGGGAAGGTTTGTTCTGATTGGTACACACTTTGTATTACTTATATATGTTTTTTACCCCCTTCCAAGCTAGTTTGGATCCCCCTCTCTCTTCAATCAAGATGAGTATCACTAGTGTATGTCTCCTTGCACCATCCCTATGAGAATATAGTGAGATATATCACAATAAAAATAGGATGAGTGATCCCATATATGGGTTAGTTCTAGACATTTTTAGGTATCCCTCTATGTGTTCTGGTGTTTGATCCTTTATCATTCTTCCCTAGGTTGTTGTGGGTATCTCTTTACTGAATTTAAAGTAATGTGATAAGCATATTAGTGGGCTATCTAGATTATGATTAGGTATCCCCCATAGATTCTGGGTGTGACCCCATACCTATGTATTGAACAAATATGAATTCTAGTGTATATAACTTCATGGATAATCCCAATGGGAATAACGTATTAGATGAATTGAATTAGTGTTAGCAAGACTTGACAGGTGATTTCTCTGGAATGAGGACTAACTTGGAGCCTTGAGAGAAATACTAAGATGGAAATATAAAATTGACCTTAATTTTAGGCTTAGTGTATATCTTTGAGCATATTTTGTTTATTATCATCCTTTATTTAGATATATCTCTGTTTAATACTTTATGTTTGGTGATTTTGAGGTGTCATGGAAGGTATTTCTATACTCACCCCTATATAATCTCTACCCAAACATGTCATGTATTATAATGATGAAGAGCCTTTTGATGGGGTCTTAGGAAGACTAAGGGAAGTTATATATTAGTTTTTTCTAAAAGGATATCAGATATTTATGCGAGTTACATCTTGAAAGCAGTTCCCTTTTTACAAGCAAGTTGGAATCTTTTCCAATTTTCATGGGATTGTATTTGCGATTTTACTTTCCTATACTTATTTCATTCTTTGATGCATATTTAGTTGTATGCATGTTTATTTGGTATCATTTTATTCTTTCCATTCCACATTATATTGGTTTTTAAGACATGTGTGTGTATAGAAGTACCTTAGGCTAAGCCCTCTCATGTGTATGATATGTTTACTTAGTGATAGTCAATAACCCCTAGATTATTGGATGAGGGATTAGGGTGTCACACTCGGATTTCTGCAAATCTGGTTATCCCTGGTGGATTGATTCAGGATAGAGTGTTATCAGAGTAGGTTATCTTAGGACTAGAGTTTAGAGATTATCTAGTTATGGGGTCTGATTTGGAAATAAGGGAAGCGATGTTAAAGTGTCTTGAGATTATCTCTCAGGATAAGTACCCTAGTGTTAGTGTAGAATAAAAAGTATCCATTCATCGGGAATCTAATAAACTACTTGTTTACTTAGTATATATTTTCACTGGTTACTGGTAAAATATTGATACATGCACCATATATGACAAGGTTGTGGTTTCCATGTCCTTCTTAAGTCAACTTCTTAGATATGCTCATTGACTATGGTGCGTATTGTCTTTTGAAATATGACTCTATGATGATAGCCATCTAGGATTCTTTAGTAGGAAGATGATGATAATATTATTAGTGATGAGGCTTTAGTTCAAGGGCCTATATAGCAAGTAGTACCCTTGGGTGGATTGTTGTTCTTACCTCCACTGGTTGAGCAGTTGTTTATCTCATAAGTACCAACAGATGAGGCGTATAATCTAAGAACTCTTCGTGAGTTCTAGAGGAAGATAACCCTAATGTTTCAAGTTGATCCAGACCCCCAATTTATAGAGGACCAGATCAAGGTGTTTGGGAGAGTTTTCATCCTTGCTAGGATCCCTTATCATCATATGGTGGTCCTAATGGTGATCCCTGTCCATATATCTATAGGGAGATGATGTATCTTGGTGTTTCATATTCATAACATGGTGAATCTCACTTATATAGAGTTTGAGTGCCTCTTCAAATATAATTTTTACCAATAAAAATTGTGGTTAGTGTGTATCTAAAAGATTTTAGAGCTCTAGCTGGGTAAAAACCAGTTTAAAAGCATGCATTGTGGTCCACTGGCCTCTCATGGTGTTACATATACATGGCCCATGATGAATAATATTGAGTATGGACCATCAACTGTGGCCTTCTCCAAGATATATTGGATGGTGTAGTATCTATTTTCATTCATTCTTATGCTGGGGTGATAAACAATTCTATGGTTGTGGAGATAATTCTACCTGAGAAGTCGCTGATAGTTGATTCTCATAGAGGGAACCCTAGAGTTAAGATTTTGGTAGTTGTTAGTCGATGATTGACTCACGGATTAAGGCTTGTGAGGAAATTTCAGAGATAGTATCATGATAGAGGGATTTCTATCTAGGGATCTTAGGATGGTTCCAGTTAGCTGAGGGAGAGGTGATGCTTCTTTTATGTTGGATAATGTTATATTGTGTGGTATTTGTCCACCCACTATTTAATAGACCTTTAGATGTTCAATGGAACACCAAGAAAGAGCTAGCATATTGACTAGAGAGGTCCACATGGTGGAAAAATGGTAGATGATTTAAGAGATAAATGGTTGGTGGCTGGTGTTTTGAATTTTTTTCACCACCACCACCCCCAGGTGATCCATTTCATAATCATGGAGCAGGTTTATAGGGAAGTGGGAAGCTGCATGCATTAGAGGCTTGTGAACTAAAAGCTCTATGTATTATTTAAGCTATGATCTGCATCTTCTCTACTTCAGGTTCAGTATTGATAGACATAGGTGTGCACCACTCTTTTCTTATCGCATCCCTTATTCGAGATCTAGATATTCCAATAGAGACTTTGGATCAACCCTTGTGTTTGGAGATTCTTATTGGGGGCGATTCAGTAATCACACACTTCTTCCAAAAGTGTGACCTGAATCTTGGAGGAAATAACTGATTGTGGGATATTTCCATAACTATAATGAAGACTTACGATTTCATTATAGATATAGACTGTATCTTTGGAGTTCCTGATTTGATTAGCTATTTTTATGGGGGATATGGTGCATCCACATTGATGGTATGAGGTTTTCCATCATCAGTGAGAAGGAAACCCAGGTATATTAGGATGATATAGTATATAAGAGGATATAACTGATTACTCATAAGTTGGATTATATTGTCATTTGGGGTTCCAGGTTTTATAAGCATTCAATTTACCACATCAGTATAATAGTACAAAGAAATCGTACCTAAGGACATGTCAGGCTTACCTCGCCACTAAAAGATTAATTTATGCATATAACTGTACCCGAGGACTAATATGGTATATTCTCCATCATATTTCATAACCTTGTAGATATTTGAGATCTGAAGGTTTGGTTGGAGGATTTATAGAGGAAGGGATTTTTGAAACCCAGTGTTCCCCCTTGGGAATCCAGTTTTTTATTTTCTAAGATTTTGGTTGGGATCTTGAGGTTGTTTATGGATTATTTTCACCTAAATCCGGTGACTATAAATAATAATTATCCACTTTCACGAATCTATGACGACTTAGACTAGCTGAATGGGGCGAGGTGGTTCTCAAAGATTGACCTTATGTTGGGCTATTACCAATTCTATGTTTTAGGAGTATATTTCCCAACAAAAAATTATGATGTCATTACATCCACTATGAATATTTGGTAATGTTATTTATTTTGAATAATGCTCCAACAGTGTTCATGGGACTTATGAACTAGATATTTTAGACCTTCTTGGATCAGTTCATTATAGTCTTTATCGATGATTTCCTTGTGTACTTAGAATTAGAATAGGATCACTAAAGACATTTGAGTATGGTCTTGGACATAAATTTAGATCAATATATTTATGATAAGCTATCAAAGTTTAATTTATGGATTCCATAGGTCTATTTTCTATGAAATGACATCTTAGGGGAGGGAGTAGTAGTGGACCCAGTAACGATTGAGGTAGTGAAAGCTTGGGAGCCACCCAAGAGCATGACTGATGTGAGAATATTCCTTGGTTTGGTAAGATACTATTTTATATTCATGATTGAGATAGTATATACCCATTATAAATGGGAATGTGGTGGCATATTCTCTTAGTAGGAGATTATGTTCACAGTTGTTGAGTAAGGCATCAAAGTAGTAAATCTTATTGTAGTTATATTTAGTGGATAATGATGGTGAAACTTACCTTCATTTTGTGGCTGTTACCACTCTAATTATTAAGTGTGTTAAGGAGGTTCGGCTTGAATACATAGATTGTGATACCATGATGTATTTATAATGTATTTTATGAAGGTGGGGAGAACATCATCCTTTTTAGATGATGAAAAATTGTTACAATCACATTGTGAGAGGAGTTACTGAGGAAGTTTTATACATCCACCTTATAAGTACATATATAAGTGGAAAAATGAACCCAAACCTTTAGCATTAGTTCTGGTGGCTAGGGATGAAGAGGTGTACAACATAGTTTATCACTTGATGCCACACTTTCCAATAGGTGAAGGTAGAGAAACATGTTTCAATGGGTTTTACCCAAACCATTGAGTTACTAGAGTTGAATTGTTATGTTATCTCCATAAAATTTATTATATAATTTTTATAATCATATTGAGTTCATGAAGCTATTTGGGTGATCATTGACTGACTTTCCAAGTAGAACCACATCCTAGATATCTAAGAAAAAAGTTCAGTGGAGTGATTATGAATACTTTTGTGCGTGATATAGCCCAGCTTCATGGGATTCTCTTGATGATCATCTCAAACTATGTTTCTCACATGACGTTGGGATTATATATAGGATTTCGGGTTTTCTTTTAGGACATAGTGACAGTTGAGAATGATGTTTCAATCCTAGACAGATGGATAGATAGAGAAGACTACTTAGGATCTAGAGGAAATTCTTTGAAATATCATGTTAGACATTTTCCATAGTTGTGAGGATCAGATACCTTTGGTAGAGTTTACATATAACAATATTTACTACTCCACCATTAGTTTGGCATTATCTGAGGCGTTGTACGTGAGACCCTATGGGTCAACATTGTGTTGCACTGATCCAAGGGTGTTAGCACTCATGGCTATAGATTTGGTTTGAGTAATAATAAAGAAGTTTTAGATCATACAAGAGTGGATGAGGACTACCCAGATCCATCATAAAAATTATGTGGACTAACAAATGATGATTTTAGAGTTTTATGAGGGGACCCATGTGTTCTTGAAGGTCTCACCTCAGTTACGATTGTGGAGGTTTAATCAGGGTGATAATTTATCTCTAAGATTAATTTCATGTTTCAAAATACTATAAAGGGTTACATACCACCATAATTAGAATAGGTGCATGATTTCTTCTATACGTCGCAGTTGAGTAGGTATGTGCATGACCTACCACACATTTTCAAATATGGAGAGCTAGGAATCAAGGATATAGATTCCTTCACAGAGTTCCCAGTATAGATCAAGGATTGGAAATAAAATATACTTCTTGAGTGAACGTTTCCCTTCGGGTGTGTCTGATGGAAACATAGGGATCTTCAGGAGAGAACCTATGATCATGAAAACCACATGCAAGCTCAGTTACCTCATATTTTTAGTAGTATTTTTACTTTTATGTATGAAATTCCCTAAGGTTCAGATAATTTAATGACTATTTTTTACCTTATAACACATTAGAATATTTTAAAAAATATTTTTGGAGTTAGGTGTAGAGTCAGTGTAGGGTAGAAGGACCCATAGAGCCACAATGTTGATATAGAAAATATTAAATATAATATGTCATGAATGCATAGTTTTAATGAAATAGTGGCATATATATAGATTTTTTTAATATGGGAAAATTCTAGACTCATATTAAATTTGGAATTTGGTTTTTACCACAAGCATGACATAATCATTGTATGCATCAGGTGTCTAATTTAAGAGAAGTCATGGGTGAAATGATAAAAAAATAAGTAAAATAAATAATTTATTATCTATTAATTGGTCCTAACTTGATCATATTATATTTAAAAACAACTATTGAAAAATTCTAGGGTTATCTTCATAGCCCAAGATATTGGAGAAGACCATGGATGAGAGATTCTGAAGACAACAACGATATCATGGGTTGAATACCATTTTTCCAAGGAGTTTTTCATCGCTAATAGAGTTCTTGGACCTCACTAATGAAAATAATGTAGAAAATATTATTCATCAATGAACAATCCAATTTTTATGTAGGATGTTTTATTTCTTATTTTAATCCCCATTATTGGTTTATAATTAAAATTTTGAATTAATTATTATAAAGATTAATTCACAGATCATCTTATGGAATTTTCATTAAGTTATACATTCTTATAATTAGGAATGTTATGTTGATTAGTTTGACCCCATTGATTTTACATATATTCTTTGTATTTCATAAAAAATGGACAACTGAACATGATCTCTATAAGATTCTCACTTTTCAGTTTCATTCTTTTCTCCATTAATTCATCATTATTTATTCATTATAGGAGTTAGATTTGTTGGTGATTCAAAAATACCTCAAGTACCTATTTAATGTTGTGGTTTCTTCATTTTTTATAGAGTTTTTTGTATTGGTATTGAAGGGATTATAGATTTTGGTGAGATAGTGGATCTATGATAAAGATAGATATTCATAAAATAATTAAATTTGTTCAGTTCCATAATATTCAGTTTATGGGTAATTTAGTGAGGAAATGATAATTTTCCAATTAATGGGTGGATGGAATCCAACTATAAGAGATGACACCAGTTCATTCAACCCTGATCTATGATCTATGGTGGATTTTGTAGATTAGTTGATAATGGTGGTGACTTGGATGAGATGCATAAAAAATGTTGGACATTCTATGAAAAAACAATACTTACGATGTATAGTTTGAAAGTGCACACACTGTGTGGAACCCATTACAAGGAATCTAGTGTTACACATATACATAAATATAACACACCATGTGATTTCTTCACACACAATGTAATCCTTGATTGGTGACCTAGTATGTCCTATAAGGGTTCATGGTCATGGAAATAGCTAGTGTTCTTAGGCATGACATGTGTACATGGCCATGGCTATATTACATGTTCACAGGCATAGACTCGATAAGGTTTGGTCTTAGTTGGACCCATCGTGCATTCCTTATACATAATATGTACCACATTCTAAGTTAGGTTGTAGGCCCTATTCTCTTTATTCAAGATGTGTATTAGTAGGGTATGTCCCATTGTTCCATCTTTATGAAGGTACAATGAGGCATCTCATCCTGGGCATAGGATGACTGATTCCTTTTATGGGTTAGTTATAGATAGATTCAAGTATCTCAATGTATGGCTTGGTGTGTGATCCTTTATATTTCTTCACTAGGATAGGTCCGAAATCCTATTACTAAATTCCAAGGCATGTCATCCCTAACCTAGTGGGATATTATGGATAGTGTTAGGTATCCCCCATTAGCAAAGGGTGTGATCCCATACCTATATATTGACAACCTATGATTTTTAGTGTGTACCACTTCATGGTGATGACCTATGGTCATGACCTATTATATAAACACCACCAGTGTTCAAAAGACTTGAGTGTGTTATCTAGGATGATCATTTCTAGGGATCATCGAGCAGAATACTAGGCTTTAAATTTGGAAATGACGTTTCTTTGAGGCTTAGTATCTATCATTGAGTATATCTGGGTTGTTATTGTCCTTTATTTTGAACTGACACTCTTTGATGCTCTATGTTTGTTAATTTTAGGGTATCCTACTAGCTATGTTTATACTCACCAATTCATTGTCTCTACCCACATGTGTCGTGTCTTATGTAGATGATAGGACTTTCAATAGGGTCTTAGTATTACGTATATAAGATGTATATTAGTTGTTCTAGATGGATAATAGACAGTTCCAAGAGTTTTATCTTGACAGCATTACCCTTTTTATTAGCAGGTCAGATTCTTTTAAGTCTTAGTGGGGTTTTATTTGAAAATTTCTTTTTCCTCTACAAGTATCAATGTTGGTTTAGTTGTATTCATGTGTATTTTCAAAATATTGTTTCTTCCCTATCTTAATTATATTAGTTTCTACATATGTGTGTGTGTGTGTGTGTGTGTGTGTGTGTGTGTCCATGTACCATAGGCTAAGGCCTCCCATGTTTGTGATATTCTTACTCAACACTAATCACTAGCCCCTGTCCAATTTGAGGTGGGATTGGGGTGTCACATTGAGTTTTACTCTATCCAGGAGGAAATTTTTGGTTTGGGTCAAGATATATTCTCCTCAATATTGATCCTATATTTCTAATCATGGAATATTGATGATGGTTATAGGTTTCAAGTGTTGTGCAATTATACTCTATCTTTGTTCCTTGACATTGAAATATTGTTACACCTAAGGTAGGAATTCCTTATCATAAGAACATATTTATATGGGTTATTGTCATTAATGTTAGTGTACATATTTATCCCCATGAAACCTATGTTTGATGTTTGGTCACATGAGGAGTGCTTGTGTAGCCCTATGTAACCTATGCTTGAAGTTTCCTTCTATGTAGATTGTGATATTTATGACTCTATCTTGGCATCACATGATGAATTATATGTAATTTTAATCTTGTATTTCACATGTGGTTACTCTTTCATTTACATTTGAGCATACTTGGTGATCTATATAGAATATCCACCAAGGGGTGTTTCAAATGTTGTTCAATATACGTATGGGTATCCATTCATGGGGGATGTGTCATACATATTTTTAGGTATCCCATTCATGGGTATGTTTTAGTTTTCTAATTAATTTCTTTCCATCTTGTATCCAATATAAGTAGAGATAGTCTCTAAGGACTCAAAATAAATGTTGTGCTTGTGTGATATACTTTTTTCCTATCTGTGTTCTATTTGCATTCAGGGAATGCACTGGTATATCTTATGAACATATGTTAAATGTCATTAGTGGTCTTCTACTGTGTTTTGTAATAATTATTCACTAAGGAATATGAATTCTCATGTAGATTTCATGATTGACTGAAAATTGCCTATTTTTTATCATAACACTTTTGTGGAAAAGTGAGAAACCAAAAACAGCATAACAACCAATTGAAACCATAAAAAGTATAAACCAGATCAATAAAATGGAATCTGCCCCTCCACAACTACTACAACGTGATGAAAACCTTCACCATCGCATGAACTATCGGCTAGTTGTCCCATGAAAAGTTTCACAGGTCTGGTGTAATTCCCCGACCCCAGTTACCCAGAGTCGGTGCATTATTTTAATACATTATCATGATTACATGGAATAAAGTCCCAAAGGACCGATCGGTTTAGCAGTCTTGGAAAATAGATTACATACATGAATGTTACATTACACTTTATAACATAAAAAAACAACATAAATAATCCTTTATGAAAGCCATTATTCCCTTGGATTAACCCTGCATAAAAATCAAAATAAACTTCTTGAAATCCTGGGGAAAATAAAACATAGAAAGGGGTGAGCTCAGATGCTCAATAAGGATAAAAATATAGCATAAACTTTCATAAATAATCATAAACATTTAAGGTAATGTATAACTAAAACAAAATACTTTTAAACTTGAACTTCAGCATAATATGGAAAAAAAAGAAATAATTCCATTTACTTATTCAATTGGATATTCTACAAGTCGAATAATCACACGCAATATCAATAACCACTTTAATAATGATGGAATGCATAATGCCAGACTATCATAACCACATAGTCAAGGCCTTGTGCCAAGACTACAAATAAGATTTTGTCAAGGCCTTGTGCCAAGACACTAGTTTGTCTCGTGAGACCTACCGATGCATCGATGATCTATAAAGGGCTCCACCAGTCATATACTAAGTCCAATACATTCCTCATATGAACAGGTTTAAACATAGCATAAACATTCTTATTAAAACTAGCACACAAAATGTCAATACTTTCTCCATAAACCATGAATGGTATAAAAATAACACATCCATAGTTAAACATATCACAAAACCATCAATACAATATTAAAGTTTTTTATAATAATAAGTCAACTTCAAATAATCTTAAAATCCATCAAAGGATGTTGACATAGATGAAATCAAAACTATTTGAGAAAAATATCACTTTTTTGAAATCTTTTAAAAGTCACACATTTATTAAGGAACTAATTTAAAAGATATTTTTGAATCAATGTGTACCATACCACTTTTAAACATTTGATAAGAAATATCATTTCAAAACATTCATGTACATATAAATAAATCCTTAAAATCATTTTGAAAACATGGACATTAATTAAAAATATTTAGAAAGATAAATCTTTAAAACATTTAAAATTCTGATCTTGATAAAGAGTTCCTTTCACAAATTCTTAAAATATTCATTTTGAAATCATTTAAAAGTCACATAATTATAAAATAAAATATTTACTTTCAAAATATTCTTATAATCTTATAAGGGATGTTTTGATGATTTTATAACGGTGGAAAATAGCTGCACCCACCGTATAAGTTACAAAAATATTCTTACCTTATTTCTGTAGAAAAGGTTATAAATGACCTTGTTTGGAAAATGACGGAAAGATTAATTTATAAACATCTTATAAAACTTCAAAAAGGGTATAAATGACTTTAACACATAGTCTATAAAATTGTAAGAATGATTTGATATACATTTTTAAGAAATGTGGATGTGGGTGATAAAGAGGTCACAGTAGATAATTATGTATAAACAACATCAGATAATGAAGAGATTGTGAAACAAACCCTTACCTTGTACTTTTCCTTGGTTGAGGGTAGGTTAAAATTTTGTATAATGGTGAAATAATTGTTATTAAATTATACAAGAATCATATACATTAATTTGATATCTGATATGATCTTTTAACATTGATTTGTTAATAATATCTTAGTATTATCATTGTTTCAGGTGTTAACAGATTTGTTTTTCTTTCTATTCTTTGTTATGTGAGCCATATGTTTTATGTATGGGATGTATATTATTCATATACAGAATTATGTCATGTCTTTAAAATTATTTTTAATCATCAAATAAAATTTATTTTTGAATGGATATGATGGGAAATGAATCTCATCACGTTCGTGGAGACGATAATCCATACGTACGCACGAGTGAGAATATCATTTTTTTGATATTAAAATAATATATAATTGGATTTTATATCATATATACAGAATCATTATCATGTTATATTTATTATTTACATGAATTACACATCATTATTATACCCATCCAAATAATAATGTATTGAATAACAATTACACCACGACGTGGAGATGGTAGGTCGTACGTACGCACGTATGGTGACATGTCATTCAAAGGACGAATAGAATACTGAATATGGTCATACCATATTTATAATAATATCACAGTATATAAAAGACACTAGAGTTATTATTTTATAATGGAAATAAAAAAGAAAGAATAAGTTGAAGAAGAAAAGAACTTGAAAGTGGGTGGTGAAAACATTACCTCTTCTTCGGGTTCTTCCTTTTGATTTGATCAAAAGGGCTCCTTAAGTAGGCATTATGACTAAAGGAATGACTCTATGATTAAGGGAGGATAGTTGAGAGGGTATTTGGGTAGATTTTTTCCAAACCAAAAGGGTTTTAAGGTATGAATAATTGGTTAGAAGTGGTGTCCTTTTGTAAGGGGGAGGAGGGGCTCTTTAAAAAAAACATAAATTATTAATTTATAATAAATTCATATTCAGTTTATAATGGCTCAAAAGTGGATTATTCAAATTATAAGGTTGGTATGGGTCTAAATATTTTCATATAATATATTTTAGACAGGTTTGGGTCACTATATTAACCTTATCATTTATATTTAAGTCTTAGTTAAATAGTTTGACATTTACCATGTCACTTTGTATTTTTATATTATATGGTTAATAAACATACTATATACTTTAAAGAGACCCCCAATTGGTCCATTAATGATTCACATATCATTATATAAGTCCTTTGGCCGAACTTTAGATTTTTATTAATAGAATATGAATTAATAATATAATATTTTTTTAAAAAACTCTTTTATGTCAATTTTGACACTATTTAATAATTGATTTTTGATAAAGTTCTAACAACTTTATTAATTAGAAAAAAATTCATTTAAGAAATCCTAATATTTCATATTAATAAATAAAATTCGTGTATGGAATCAAAACTATCAATATTTTATTTATTTTAATAGTTATAATACCAATTATCTGAATCTTTCATTAATAAGGAAAATACTGTATAATTATTGTGTCATAAATAAATTTAATTATTCAATGTCTAAAGATTATAAAAAAATACCATTATTTAGGAAATATTTTTATCTTTCTAATTAATATTTATAGTCTAATTTATAACATATATATCCCTATGTAAATTTTTTTTTCTAAAAGATATATGCTTATGTCATTTTTATATATACTTTAACTTAATTAATATAAAGTGTCATTATCACTTACAAGTAGATACATGGGGTCCCAAAATCGACCCAAAGATGCACATGGTCGGACATGTATCAACCAATAGGGTTAGGACATGTTTTAGGGTAATTTATTATTATTATAATATTATTTTGTTACCCTTATTTACCAGATTTACCCTTTCACCACGGTAAATAAAATATTTAACGAAGTAATTATTCAAAATGTCTAAAAATAAAAGTTACCTATTTACACAATTTGGAAATCCTGATTCTAAATATGGAATCCATTTTTCTAAATTCAAAACACAGAAGTTCCATACATTAATTTAAAATTAATTCCTATTGTTAAAACAAAAAAGCGTGTTTTTAAGAGATAATAACTATCAAAAGATTGGCACTTTCTTATGTCCAGTTTAAATGTGAATTTATATCCCATAACCAACATTGGATTAAATGGTAAAAATATAATTTAATTATAATCTAAAATCACTCAAATTCATAATTTATCACTATTAATTATTTCGATTAAAAAAGTTGGTTTTAATTAAAATTTAATAATTTTCACTATTCATCAAATTATGAATGTTATCAGAAAAGTACCAAAAATTCACCCTAAGATAATTTCGATATTCCGAATCCAGAAATAATGTCCATTTTGAAAGATAAAATTTATAAAATTTCAAAAAGTGGGTATTACTATTCATAATGGCTAGTTTTATTGGTTGTGGTGTGGGTTAGAACTCGAAGTTGCGTACAACACACGCTACTGCATTATTCAAAGAGAAGCGTACCGTGGAAGCTTGAGGTGTTACACCTGGTACCAATGGCAGAGCCATACCCTCTCAATCTTCCATTTCCAAAAGGCATGCAAGGGTAAAACCTTCATGCTCTGACCCACATCTGGAGAAGATCTATGAAGAGTACTGGTTTCAATGAACCAAAATTCACAACCAAAACGAATAAAGGTAAAATTAAAAATGTATTCAAACCCAAACCAGAAAATCACCATGATCAATCTGTATATTCCACCAAAAAAACAAACATCAAAACTTCTCACTTTCTCTTCCACCAAACTCATCCCATCACCAGCATCACACACCAACCACGCTGACTGCACAGAGCATCAAACCTCACCCCAAAAATGGATCTTTCGTAAGGTTTCACTGGTGCAAAGAGGTAGATAAACGATCCCTAGCTCGACCCAACCTCTATCGAATCACCACCGCCGAATCGAAGCATGAAACACGATCCCATGAGCATGAATAGAACAAATCCATCCAAAACAAAAACAGATGCAAAGATGAGTAACAATATCAAACCATCACCAGAAATATGGGAGAAATCCAATCCACAAACCAAATAGAAATCCCATCACTGCCATCTAAAACTTCTGTAGAGGCCGCGCTCAACCACCAGATGAGCATTTGAAAATGAAGAACTTCCCCCAAACCGCAATAGCTAGATCTCGACCTCTGGTCCGACACCTCGCTGCCATGGAACCCTATCCATCAAAGGGGAGTTGGATGAGAGAAGATTTTAAATGTTGTGTGATACAGAGATAGTTGAGCCCCATAGTCTCACAACACCACCACGGAAGATAAGACGCCACCAAAAACATTTCATAATGTTATTTCAAGGTTTTGTAATTTATAGGGTTTTTTAATTTTGATGATTTATTTATTTATTCATTTTTTGATTTTATTATTATCACTTCCATTATATACTATGATGCTTAGCTGATATCAAGGGAATACTCTCTCCATATCGTTCCACTTTCCCCTCACCTCTAGTCGAAAACCTTTTACATATAGAGAGGTGTTCAAGGGTCAGAGTTTTAATTCATCTTAGACCCGATGGGTTGGATGAGGGAGTTTCAAAAACATTTTATGGTGTTTTGATGTATATGATATATTTAAATCAAAGAAATTAATCAAAAAAATTATGATAATGCATATAACATCCTTGTTTTTATAATAAATAAATATTCTTTTGTTTTTATTTCATAATAATTTATGTAAAAAATTAATAACATTTGAGGTAATATTTACCCATATGCCAGACCTATGATTTTCATAAGGATAACTCATGATTTATGAATACTACATAAATGTAAAAGGGTTTCTTCCTTAGTGTTGTAAATGTGGGAAGGTGTTTCTATATGCTATCTAAGGGTAATCCTAGGGCTGCAAAAGGGTAGAATTATTTTTATAAGGGATTCATTAAGTTAGATAGCCATTGCATATGGGTAAACCACATTACTTAAAGGTAACCCTTAGCTACATAAGGGTACCTCAACCACTGCATAAGTGTCATCCAGGAAACTTGCTTCCACTTTAAGGTTAATTTAAGGATCCTATGCATAGTGTGAGGGTATTATGTTGTTTCTAAAGGTTTCATAATTGTAGTTCCAGAATTTCATATGGGCAGATCTTTATTTCTAAAGGCTTAATAATGGTATGTTTGAAAAGATGACCTGTATAAGAGTAAAACTATTTACCCTTAAATGACCCATATGAGTTGCGTACGGGAAAAAAATATTACCCTTATACAAATCCCTTTGAGAAAAAAGTTTTTAAAACCATCTTTTCCATTTCTTCTACCCCAACACGCCCATATAACATCCTTTGATGATTTTAAGACAAAAGGTCAAAGTAATAAATTATTTAACCCTTTTAAAGGCTATAACTCCTATTTTAAATGTTTTTAAACCTTCAACATTCAATATTAATTTGAAAATATAAAAATAAATAGTGTTTTAATTAAGGGTTTTCTTAGATAAAACCAAAATGACATGGTTATTTTTGAAAAAAACTTGAACCCTTCCTACTTTGATTTTTCTATACTTTTGAGTAGAGTTTATGGAATCCAATTACTGGGTGATCATCATAAGGGTATTTTTTATTGTTTTATTAATCATGGGGTGTGAACTTTCTCATGTTTCTATTGAAAATACCTTGATAGGTTCTCTATAATATTTTTATTAAGGTAACTGATGTGATAAATAAATCTATATCAATTGAAACATTTGATGCTTGTTTATTTTAACATGTGTTTCTAATTAACTTACAAAGCATGATTTGGGACTCATGAAAACTGATTCGAAATGGAATTATGTGAGTGTGTGTTATGGAATATTTTGGAAAATAGATTTTGAAATAATATTGTTTTTCCAAAAAACATTCTTGATCAGAAATGAATGGTTTAAATCATGATTTTTAAGTTTAATTTTAAAAAGGCAAAAACATTTGAAATAAAAATCTTTTTCATTGGCTTCAAAAATATTTAGTAGATTCTGAGAAAAGATTTCTTGAAATGATAATTAATTTGATTAAATTATTTGATTTTTATTTGTGTCAAAAAATTATTAAATGAATGATGATTTAAATGATATGAAAAGGCATGACATATTTTATGATTTAAAATGAGATTATTCAAAGTAAAAAAGGGCATAAGTTATTTATAAAAACAATTTTATGTTTATTTTTGAAATGAAGTGCATGATTTGAAACTTGAAATTAGGAATTTAAATTTTTAATAATGAATTGAATTGAAAGTAATGGTTTACCCAGGATTGATTGATTAATTGAAAGCACATGTGAGCCAGAGTAGTTAGTGGGTGACTCGGTAAAGCACTCAAGGAATCTAACCACCTAGAAATTTTTTAATGATGGGAACTCTAAATGAACTAATTTCATCATAATTTTACCTAATTAGGTATTTATTGATTCTATCCCAAAGGCTTGAGACTTAGGGAAGTGTTCACATTTTTAGATGTTATTTATTGGATGAGTAGTGAGAGGATCCTAGAGCTAGAAACTAACAAACCTTAGATTATATTCCCATGGTTCTTAATTTTTATTTGATTATTACATGATGGTTTTTATTGAACTGATTTATTCATGACCATCAATTTTAAGAAAAAGTTGATTTAACCCTACTTTTGATATACTTTTTATATACATCATTCAAAAGATTGTTTGACTGAAAATGTGAAAATTATTTATTCATATTTATTTTGAGAGAAATTCTTAATTTATTCATACATTGAAAAATATATTTATATCTTCCAAATTTGATGGAAATTCACTTTTGAGACATGTTTTATTATGAACCACTGAAATTGTTCTTCAAATATGTTTTGATATGACGTGTAAATTTTTTTACATTACATGTTTAATTTAAAATTAAGAACAAATGGTTTATTTTTTGTGGATTTATTATGAAATGATTTTTATAATACTATTGTGATTTTTTTGGTAACACCCTACCTTTAACTTTGGGTATTTATATATTTTTCTTATGTTGAGTCCATGAAAATGGAAAAGTACCACTTGAAGGTGGTGAACGTACTTGATTACAAGGACTCAGGAGATGGAGTGATTAGTGGAGCATGTAACCCATATATAGCATGAGGATTCTAAGTTGATATTTTAAGGGTATTATCTAAATAATTCAGTTGGAATTCATTTTTTTAGACTTGTATATTCAATTTTGGGATATCATAGTTTTTAATAATTCTTTCTAGTATTTATCACTTTAAATTTGTATTTATTAGGAGAAATCATTCCCATATCATTGTTTCTGATACTTGGGTGCTTGTCTCCATCCCGTGAGGATTGGGAACACCATTCATGTCAGCAGTGGATAAATTTAGGTGTTGGTTAAGATGGTATCCTTGGTTTATTCATTACAATGAGGTTTATAAAAGAGTTCTCCTAGGTTACTCAACTAAAAGTAAATCTTATAAATGATTCAATAAAATGTAAAATAATATAATAGAATGCAATGATGTCAAAGTGAATAATGAAAAATTTGGAATCATATATGGTGGATATCAACATCCAGTTAAATATAAGAATTCTAAGGTAGATCATAGAAATAATTTTTTACTAATGAGAGTAAATAATTAGCCCAATGTAGCATAAGAAGATAGGAAATCGATAAATCTTATATTAACATAGATATATTTGTTTCAGCACAAACTCGGAGGATGTGGAGTGTATATAACACTACTCTATTATCACAAGTGGATATAAACACATTTAAATAAGTGATATAAGATGATTCATGGGTTAAATATATGAATAAATAGTTGTATTAAAGAAATAAAATTCAAATTTTAGAGATTATGAAAAGAAGATCGAAAAATCATTAGAACTAAATGGGTGTTTAAGAATAAATATGACAAGTATGAGAATTTAATCTATAATAAATCAATATTATCCTGCAAGGGTTATGATTAAATTAAATTCATGGGTATGGAAAATACATTCACAATAGTGGAAGGACATGAGTTGATTTGGATATTTTTGTTGGTTATGATTAAATGATGATTCATAGTCTATGAAATGGATGTGTACACAACATTCATAGATGGAGTGATCAATGAGGAGTTTTATATGAAACAACCAATGAAATAATGAATCAAACATGGGTTGACTAAAGAAAATTTATATAGATTAAAATAAAAACCATGGTCTTGGTATGCTCATTTGTAATCTTATTCTAAGAAGATGTAAATTAAAAGAGGTAGTACTAATCATAACATCTATGTGAAATCATCAAACAGATATTAGTTTATGGTACTCACATATATTGATGATATTATATTTAGTGGAAGCAATATGTAATACATGGAGGAGTTTTATAATTTAATGAGATCAGATTTTGATATGTCTCTAATTAGTGATCTTATATATTTTCTTTCATTAAAAGTTAATAAAATAAAAAAACTATACATGTATTATCAATAAAATTATGCAAGTGAGATGTTGAAGAAGTTTATTATACATGATTTTGAGTCAGTTTTGTCACGACCCGTCCTCGGGACCCATGCCGTGACTACCCCAAGCCCGCCTCCCAAAGGCCAGGGGATGGCGACTAGCACCAAAGGCATAAAAACCAAAAAAAAGGGGAAGGCATTGCCTTATAAAGTAAAAAAACACAATAGAGTAAGCCAGCAGAAGTAAACACTAAGTAAAACTGGGTATAATAGTAAGTACGGAAAGTAAATGGGCCAGAATACAAACCCAAACTGAAAGTAAAGTACAACTGGAAAGAAAGTAAAACAACTAAAAGTAAAGCAGAAATGTCGAGACGTCCACTGGAAGTCCCACCTGAAGTGTGGGTACAGATAACCTCCTCATCTCCTCGGGTCCAGCCGTATGCTCCGTGTACGTCCCGCCCAGTGGTCCACCTCCAGGTACCGACCTGCTCCACAAGTCTCAACCACGATCAGTGCAGTCCGTCGTTTGCATCCAACACAACGTAGTGCGGTTATAACCCATGCAGGGGTGAGTATACACTACTCAGTAGGGACCCCGAGACCCCCAAGGGTCTCCCAGAATCCACAAAGGATAATCCACAAAGGAAAGATACAATCACGAAGTAACATCCAACACTACTTAGGTATATTCCCATACATATACCTAAGTCATCAATTCCAATTCAGCTCCAACATCTGATCCCAAGTTCGATCACGTCCACACAGGATAGTATAACCCAATCCACACAGGAAATCTCAACACAATCCACATAGGAAATCAAGTCAATCATATCGAAGATAATGATTGAAAGTCAAGACTCATCTCACATAGGTATACTTCTTTGTAAGGTGATAGAGATGATCAGATATAGCTACTGATTCATCTAATATGGGACCCACGTAGGATACTAAAACAGCTAAGCTATTGAACTCACATAGGATACAGACCAGCTACTCTTCCAGACCCACATAGGATACAAGAACAAAGTCAAACACTACCGGACCCATATAGGATACAATAATCGTAGTACTGTCGGACCCACGTAGGATACAAGAACAGTAGTCACCGCCATCGAACCCATGGAGGATTTCAGTACAGTCTTCATTTCTGCTGAACCCATGGAGGATTATAGTGAATTCTTCATCACTGCCGAACCCACGGAGGATTTCAGAGCAGTCATCGTCGCTGCCGACCCCACGGAGTATTTCAGTGCAGTATCATCGTCGTCGCAGTCGCAGGCATCTCTAGGGTTCCCGAACACAGCATGCTCTTTTCTGGGAGGGTCCGCTCTATGATCCAAGGGGTCGATACATCAACTGACACGTAGTCCGTAGTTGATGTATCCCAAAGTTCTGTCTCGACAAAGGGAACTCAACACGACAAACGGCGCGTCAATCGGACGTCCGGTCTGAGAGTTATTGGGTTTTTCGTTCCAGGGGCCCGGTTGGTTTTTAAGTCAAAAACAACCTGACCATACGCCATTTGTGTCCAAACCTCAATCAGAGTAATCCAAAAGGTCCATCTCACTAAGAGGAATCCAACAATGTTGACGGCACGTCAATCGGACGTCTGGAGCTCAAGTTATAAGCGTTTCTGCTCTGAGGGCCCGGTTAGTTTCGTGTTCGAACCAACCCGGCTGTACAAAAAGTTCTCTTAAACCATGAGTTTAATATACCCAGACGTCCGACTCGATCCTAGTATTGCATCACAACTGACGGTGCGTCGATCGGAGGTCTGTATCCCATGATATGGGCAAAAAAACGAACCTGTCTGGTTTTAGGGGGTTTTGGGCCCGGACCAACCCGGCCCGAGACCCCCTGGGTCGGCCCAAACCGGGTCTGGGTCAGGCCCGTTAGGGCGCAGCCCGGACCTACAGACACGGCCCGGCCCGGCCTAGGCGGCCCTGCCCGGTGCGGCCGGGGGGCCTGGTGCGGGCGCGGCCCGGTGTGGCCCTCTCGGCACTGACCGAACCGAGCGGAAAGGTGGGGGGGGGGGGGCTGCCCCCCTTGATTGAAACTTCGGCCCCACGTGGGGATGCTACTTTGGCGGTCGGGGGTTACGACCCCCAGTCTACCTTCCAAAACGGTCGGCGCAGTCCGGCCGGCCGGTGTTTCCGCCTTGGGACCCCGCGGTCCCGCCCCTTCGAGGTGCCGCCGGCCGGCGGTTCTGGCCGCCCCGCCTTACACCGTCGCGGTGTGTCGGCGCCACACCCCTCCGCCATGGCCCCTCTCCGGCCATGACCTCTTCGCGGTTCTCTAGCGCAGCGCGACAGCACCGTGGCTTTGTTCGGCCTCAACGGCGCGGCGCGACGGTGCCACGCTTCTTCGCCCGTTCTTCTTTTTTCCGTGTGATCCCGTTGCACCGCGCTACCTTTGTTCGTGCCGCGACAAACACATCATCAAAGCGGGAGGAGGGTCATCCATGCTCGTGCGGTACGGCCCCCTCCCGTTAATCTGATATCAAACCGCTAAGAAATTGACGTTTGGATGGTCAAAGAATATTCATGAACTAAAATCAAACCCCTACCTCAATGAATTCGTAGAACGAGGTTTGTCGCGGGAATGGGACGTCGAGGAAGACGGCACTGCGGAAGGAGGATCGTCGGCATCATAGTACATGGCATCGCGGTACATGGCGTCACGTCGTCGATCTCCGAGGAATCAAGATTATTCGTTGTCCTTCGTCGGAGGCCGACGTTCTTAGTCAGTGATGGTGCGTTCTTCGCGTTCTTCAAGGAGGAAGATGAAGATTCTAAGGCTTGAGAAAATCCTCTCCAACCTTCTCTCATGACGAAATAATCCTTAAATAAATAAGACTTTATCTTATTTAATTAACACACACAAGCCAACATTCAATTCGA
Organism: Viscum album; assembly: GCA_963277665.1. Classification (NCBI taxonomy): domain Eukaryota; kingdom Viridiplantae; phylum Streptophyta; class Magnoliopsida; order Santalales; family Viscaceae; genus Viscum; species Viscum album. Next base: position 501,362,200 of record OY728158.1, on the reverse strand, counting down.
AATTCAAAATGAATTCAAGAATTGATTACATTGAATAACATAATTCAATTCATTAATTAAGAGAGTCGACTTGGCATTTAAAAGGGGGGTTGCATGTGAGTTACAAAATTAATATGCACGTGGGAGGTTAAAAGGAAATAAAGGGGGTGGGGATCATGTGTGCCCCACCTCCCTAATATCCTACCTAGTGGAGTTAGGATATTAGTGGGTCCCACTCCAACCACCATGCCTAGGTTATCACTACTTATAATAGAAATAAAATTTGTAGAACAATATTTTATTTTATTCTTTAGTTAACCCATTTAATTAATAACCTCACCCGAGCCAACGCAACTCTGAAAAAGGTGTTATTAAGCAATTACCGACGATTCGGTTTCATCGGTGTCCTCGGATTTCGATTCTGAAAATTGGTTCAAATTTTAGGAAATCCAGCTCGTTCATTCACTGAACGTACCTGAGCTAAACTTCGGAACATGATTCCGAGCACATCGGGCCTTGGAATCAGGTGCTGTCAGAAACTGCGTACTCGTAAAATCCCAAAGAATATTTAGAAACAATTTCCCTTCAAATTTACGAGCCTTTACATTACTCCCACCTCAGGGCTTTACGTCCCCGTAAAGATACATCACAAACTAGGGGAACAAATGTGGGTATTGTGCGTGCATCTGAGCCTCTCGCTCCCAGGGGCTATCCTAGAGGTTCCCATGTTGCCATCTGATGTGCACTAAAGGAACCGACCGCCCACGTAGGACCCGCTCCTGTCAATCCTCGATCTCCGTCGGGACCTCCGCAAAAGTCTCCCCATCGGCAATTTCCAGCTCCCCATGGTCGATGATATGCGTCGGGTCATGCACGTATCTCCTCAGCTGAGATGCGTGGAAGACGTCGTGCACCCGGTGCATCTGAGGTGGTAGAGCCAGGCGATAAGCCACCTCGCCTATTCTGCTGAGAATCTGAAACGGTCCGATGAAGCGCGGAGATAACTTGCCGCCCCAGCCAAATCTCCATAATCCACGTCGAGGTGAGACCCGCAAGAAAACGTGGTCGCCATCCTCGAACTCTAGTGGCCTCCGCCTCCTGTCAACATAAGACTTATTCCAGCTCTGTGTTGTCCTCATCCACTCCTGGATGACTTGGACCTTCTCAGTTGTGGCATGGACCATCTATGGTCCCACAAGTGCTGACTCCCCTGGGTCTGTCCAACACAGAGGTGATCTGCAAGTTCGGTCGTACAATGCCTCGTAAGGTGCCATCCCGATGGTGGAGTGGTAGCTTTTGTTGTACGCAAACTCCACCAAGGGAAGGTGGCCCTACCAGCTGTGACCAAAGTCGAGGACACATGCACGGAGCATGTCCTCGAGAGTCTGAATGGTTCTCTCCGTCTGACCATCTGTCTGAGGGTGAAAGGCGGTGCTCAGATGTAGCTGCGTCCCCAATGCCCCCTGCAACCCCTTCCAAAGCCGGGAAGTAAAGTGAGCATCTCAATTAGAGATGATATATGATGGCACATCATAAATTCATATGATCTCTTGAACATAGAGGCGTGCCAATCTCTCCACTAAGCCCTTATCTCTGATGGGTAAGAAGTGGGCGACATGGTGAGTCGGTTTACAATCACCTAAATGGAGTCGTGACCTCTGGAAGTTCGTGGAAGTCCAGTCACGAAATCCATATATATCCCGTCCCACTTCCACTCTGGGACCTCCAAGGGCTGTACCAAGCCTGCTGGTACCTGGTTCACTTCCTTCACCAGCTGAAAGGTGAGGCATCGAGAAACGAACTCAACTACAACCTTCTTCATACCCGGCCACCAGTGCTGTCGTCTGAGATCCTGGTACATCTTCGCCACTCCTGGATGTACCGCTAAGGGGAAGTGTGAAACTCTCTCAGCACCTTTTCCTGTAAAGTAGCCGGTACCATGGTTTGTCCTCTAAAATGGATGACGTTCTCTCCTCCCACAGAGAATCCATCAGGTGACTGTCCTGAGGATATCTGTGCACGCTGTGTCTCACATTCAGCATCCCCACACTATGCCTCTCTGACCCGCTGCAGTAGTAGAGTAGTGACTGTGAGTGACTGAAGAGAGGTTGCTCCATCTCTATCCACGCAGGATATCTGAAAAGCGGCTAGATGCTTCATCGCCTCCCTGGGTATTTGAATTCATTTCCTTATGCTGAGAGCATCGGCTACTACGTTCCCCTTTCTAGTAGTATAGAATACCTCAAAGTCATAGTCCTTGAGGAAGTCGAGCCATCGCCGCTGTCTCAGATTCTAGTCCTTATGTGAGAAGATGTACCTGAGACTGTGGTGGTCAGAGTAGACTGTAAAGCGCTCGCCCATTAGATAGTGTCGTCGCATCTTCAGAGTGAAGACCACTGCTGCTAACTCCAGGTCATGGGTAGCGTAGTTCTACTCATGCTGCCTCAACTAACGTGATCCATAGGTGATCACTACCCGGTCCTGCATCCGGACACATCCGAGTTTGGTCCCTGATGCATCACATTAGACTATATACCCTACTCCCTCCTCCAGTAGCCTCAAGATGGGTGTGCTGGTCAATCTTTGTCTCAGCTCCTGGAAGCTCTCCTGACATCTATCTGACCACATGAAGGGTTTCCCCTTCTTCGTCAAAGCTGAAAGCGGTGCCGTAACTCTGGAGATGTCTGGGACAAACCTACGGTAGTACCCAGCTATCCCCAAGAAAATTTGCACCTTCGTCACGTTTCTGGGTGGCTCCCAAGCTAGCACTACCTTGATCTTCGCAGGATCCACCGTAACTACCGCCTCAAAGATGACGTGTCCCAAGAAGTGGACCTCCCGTATCCAGAACTAACACTTCGAGAGCTTTCCATAAAGTTGGTGCTCTCATAGTGTGTCCAGTACAACCCACAAGTGGTAGGTGTTCTCCTCCTCAGTGGTCAAGTATATCAAAATGTCATCGATGAGGACCATGACAAATCGATTGAGGTATGGCTGAAAGATCCTGTTCATGAGACCCATGAACACTTTTGGAGCGTTGGATATGCCGAAAGGCATAACCAAGAACTCATAGTGGCCATACCTACATCTGATGGTCGTCTTCTGCATGTCCTCATCTCGAACTCTGAGCTGATGATAGCCTGATCTAAGGTCTATCTTCGAGAACCACTGTGCTCCCTTAAGCTGATCGAAGAGGTTGTCAATCCTCGGTAGCAGATACTTTTTCCTCGCAGTCACCTGGTTCAGGAGACGATAGTCGACACACAGTTGCAAGCTCCTGTCCGCCTTCTTGGCAAACAAAATCGTGGAAGCCCAGGGTGAAACACTGGGTCGGATGAATCCCTTTCCCTGCAAGTCCTCCAACTGTACCCATAGCTCTCGAAGCTCAAAGGGGGCCATCCGATATGCTGGAGTGGATATCGGGGTTGTCCCGGGGTACATATCAATATATAAGTCTACCTCTCTGCGAGGAGGTAGTCATGGAACATCATCAGGGAAAACGTCTGCATACTGATCCAACCCTGTAGGAAAACTAAGACGTCGCACGTCAACTGCTCCTAGGATGAGGCTAGCCAACTAATGAGTGATCGGTTGTCCTCTCCTCTGCGTGAGTCTATCCTATGCTGCTAAGGCTCCCTTCTCGCCGGTGAAGGTGAACCTTCTCCCATCGGTGCGAAAACATCGTACCATGCGCCTAATACAGTCGATATGAGCATGAACTATAGATAACCAATTCATGCCCCAGATGACATCGTAAGGCCTCAACGCCGCTACAAGAAGATCCCAGCCGCAGCTCTCACCTCTTAGAGTAAGCTCACACTACCGGAACCAGTGTGTAATCATCGAGTCTTCTCTCGTAGGAGTCTCTAGCCGTAAGGATTTAGCCAACGGCTATGTAGGAATATCCGAGCTCCGAACAAGTGTAGCAGTAATGAATAATTGACTCGCTACTGTGTCTATAAGAACTGCAGAAAGGGTGGAGTAGACACATATAGTACCTTGAATCATCTATGGCATGTCGTGTTCATAGACCTCCGCTGCCTAAAGTTGAGCCTGTCTCTGCCCGCCAGCTCCCTGTGGTCGGGGTGGACCTTCGGGTGGTGGTGGTGGTAAAGCCTCAAAGCATCTCCCACCACCCGCTGCTCGGCCAGCTCCTCTGCCTCGTCTGCCTACTCCATGAAGAATGCCACGGTCGACCCTATGCCTCTACCTGGGTGGCCCCTCAACCATCTGCTTCTCCTCTGCACGGCGGGTCGGGCAGTCACGAGCCATGTGGCCCTTCCTGCCGCATGCATAGCACTGTCTGCTCCTAGGAAGGCTGGCTCTGCGCCGGGTGCCCCGCACCTCTGTGCCAGTTTCCTGAGGTCGTCCGCCTAATGGTCTGGTCTTCCTGCACCCCTGTGACATCTGTCGACTGCCAGCTACAGAAGACTCTTCTACGTGTCACCCTGTGGTAGGTCTCGCTGCTGGTGTAGGCTCAGCAAGAAATCTCTCTACGATAAGGGCTCGCTCTAGTACTCCTGCCTCTGTCAGAATTCTGAGAGAGATCATCGATGCCCTGATCTCATGCCTCAGTCCCAGCTCGAAGGTCCGGGCCTGGAAGAATGGGTCTCGTACCATGTCCATCGAATAGCGCGAGAGATCGGTAAATCTCGCCGAGTACTGGGCGACCATCATGCTGCCCTGCCGCAGCTGTAGTAGCTCTTGGATACGCACCGCACGGAGGGTGGCTGGGACAAACTCTGAGTGGAAGAGGCTCTCAATGTCCATCCAGAGAAGATATTCCTCATCGTGCACATGGAGCATCAAGATCAACTATCTACCTACTTCCGCGTGCAGAAGGCTCGCTGAAAGGATCACCATGAGGTCAGCTGGTGTCCCCACTAGCCTGAAAACTCAAACTACAGCCTCCAGCCAATCCTTGGCTGCCAGAGGGTTCGTCTCCCTATGTAACCCAGGCGGTCTCTGACGCTGAAATTCGTGCAGTGCACTAAGGTGACGTGCACTCTCAGCGGTTGGGGCTGGTGGAATCGATGGCTCGGCGGGTAGAGGTACCACCGGTGCCTCCGCTGTAAGAGGGCCCTGCACTGAGGCCTCATCGCTCGGTGGGCTGTCATCTCGCAAAAAGCTCGGAACCCTAGCTGGCTGCCGTCGTGGGGCCCTCCTGAAAAGAAACAGGTGCACCACGGTCAAATAGTATACCTGGTGAGCTGACACATAGTAATCACAATGAAAACTTTTGAAACACTCATGCAATCAATGTTTTCCTGCATTGAGTCGGAAATCAAAAGTCAGGGTCCTGGTGTACGGATACGTAGGCCACCGCACAAACACTGGACTCCCTGGACTGATAACCACACTCAATACCCTTAACATTATTGCTTCACATAGAAGAAAGATCAGAGTCCTGAGTTCTGCGGTAGAACCAAACTCCTCTGATACCAATTTGTCACTACCCATCCTCGGGACCAGTGTCGTGACTACCCCAAGCCTGCCTCCCATAGGCCAGGGGCTGGCGACTAACACCAAAGGCGTAAAACCCAAAAAAAGGGGAAGGTATTGCCTTATAAAGTAAACAAACACAACAGAGTAAGCCAGTAGAAGTAAACACTAAGTAAAACTGCGTACAATAGTAAGTGCAGAAAGTAAATGGGCCAGAATACAAACCCAAACTGAAAGTAAAGTTCAACTAGAAAGAAAGTACAGAAACTGAAAGTAAAGCAGCAACGTCGAGCCGTCCACTGGAAGTCCCACCTGAAGGGTGGGTACAGATGGCCTCCTCAGCTCCTCAGGTCCAGCCGTCCGCTCCGGGTATGTCCAACCCAGTGGTCCACCTCCAGGTACCGACCTTCTTAACAAGTCTCAACCACGATCAGCGTTGTCCATCATCTACATCCAACACAACGTAGTGCGGGCATAGCCCGTGCAGGGGTGAGTATACACTACTCGGTAGGGACCCCGAGACCCTCGAATGTCTCCCAGAATCCACAAAGGTTAATCTAGAAAGGAAAGATACAATCACGAAGTAACATCCAACACTACTTAGGTATATGCACATACATATACCTAAGTCATCAATTCCAGTTTGGCTCCAACATCCGAGCATAATTTCGATCACGTCCACATAGGACAGTACAACCCAATCCACAAAGGAAATATCCGCACAATCTACATAGGAAAGTAATTCAATCATATAGAAGATAATGATTGAAAGTCAAGACTCATCTCACACAGTTATACTTCTTCGTAAGGTGATTGAGATGATCAGATATAGCCACTGATTCATCTAAGCTGGGACCCACGTAGGACACTAAACTAGCTAAGCTGTCGGACCCACATAAGATAGAGACCAACTACTCTGCCAGACCCACGTAGGATACAAGAACAGAGTCAAACACTGCCAGACCCACATAGGATACAAGAACAGTAGTACTGCCAGACGCACGTAGGATACAAGAACAGTAGTCATCGTCGTCGAACCCACTGAGGATTTTAGTACGGTATTCATTGTTGCCGAACCCACGAAGGATTACAGTGCAGTATTCATCGCTGTCGAACCCACGAAGGATTTCAGTGCAATCGTCGTCGCTGTCGAACCCACAGAGGATTTCAGTGCAGTCATCATCGTCGCAGTCGCAGCGAGCTCTAGGGTTCCCGCACATAGAATGCTCGTTTCCGGGAGGGTCCGCCCCACGAGCCAGGGGTCGATACATCAACTGACACATAGTCCGGATTTGATGTATCCCAAAGTTCTGTCTCGGCAAAGGGAACTCAACGTGACAGACGGCGCGTCAATCGGACGCCCGGTCTGAGAGTTGTTGGCTTTTTCTTTACAGGGGCCCGGTTGGTTTTTATGTCAAAACAAACCCGACCATACTCCATCTGTGTCCAAACCTTGAGAGGAGTAAGACAAAATTTCCATCTCACTAAGAGAAATCTAATAAAGTCGACGGCACATCAATCGGACGTTCGGAGCTCAAGTTATAAGCGTTTCCGCTCCGAGGGCACGGTTCGTTTCGTGTTCGAACCAACCCGGCCTTACACAATGTTCTTCAAAACCTTGAGTGTAATATACCCAAACGATCGCCTCGATCCAAGGATTTCATCGCAACTGATGGTGCATCGATCAGAGGTCTGTAGCCCAAGATATGGGCAGAAGAACGAACTTGTCCTGTTTTAGGGGGTTTTGGGCCCGGACCGACCCGACCCGAGACCCCCTAGGTCGGCTCGAACCGGGTCGACCCGAACCTGGTCTGGGTCCGGCCCTCAAAGGCACGGCCCGGCTCGGTGGGTGCAGCCCGGCCCAACCGGCGTGGCCCGGCCCGGTGCGGTCGGTTGGCCTGGCGCAGGCGCAGCCCGGAGTGGCCAGCTCAGCGCTGGCCGAGCCGAGCGAAAGGGGGGGGGGGGCTACCCACCTTGATTGAATCTGTGGCCTCACGTGGGGCCACTCCTTTTCCAGTCGGGGGTTACGACCCCTGGTCTTCCTTCCGAAACGGTCGGCCCGGTCCGGCCGGCCGGTGCTGCCGCTGCGGGACCCCGCGGTCCCGCCCCTCTGAGGTGCCGGCGGCCAGCCGTTCTGGCTGCGACCTCTTCGTGTTTCTCCGGCGTGGCGCGACGGAGCCGCGGCTTTGTTCGTCCTCAATGGCGTGGTGCGATGGTGTTGTGCTTCTTCGCCCATTCTTCTTTGTTTCTGTGCGGTGTCGTTGCACCGTGCTACCTTTGTTCGGGCCGCGACAGACACATCATCAAAGGGGGAGGAGGGTCGGCCATGTTCATGCAGTCCGGCCCCCTCCCATTAATCTGATATCAAGCAACTATGAAATTGACATTTGGATGGTCTAAGAATATTCCTGAACCAAAATCAAACCCCTACCTCGATGAAGTCATCGAACGAGGTTTGTCGCGGGAAAGGGACATCACGGAAGACGGCGTCACGGAAGGAGGATCATCAGAGTTGTGGTACACGACGTCACGGTACACTGTGTCGCGTCGTTGATCTCTGAGGAATCAGAGTTACTCTTCTTCCTTCATCGGAGGCCGGCGTTCTTCATCGGTGACAATGCATTCTTCGCGTTCTTCAAAGAGGAAGATGAAGATTCCAAGGCTTGAGCAATTTCTCTCCAACCTGCTCGCACAATGAAATAATCCTTAAAGAAATAAGACTTTGTCTTATTTAATTAACACACACAATCCAACATTCTATTCGAAATTCAAAATGAATTCAAGAATTTATTACATTGAATAACTTAATTCAATTCATTAATTAAGAGAGTTGACTTGGCCTTTTAAAGGGGGGTTGCGGGTGAGTTACAAAATTAAAATGCTCGTGGGAGGTTAAAAGAAAATAAAGGGGGTGGGGATTGTGTGGGCCCCACCTCACTAATATCCTACCTAGTGGAGTTAGGATATTAGTGGGTCCCACTCCAACCACTATGCCTAGGTTATCACTACTTAGAATAGAAATAAAATTTGTAGCACAATATTTTATTTTATTCTATAGTTAACCTATTTAATTAATAACCTCACCTGAGCCAACGCAACTCCAGAAAAGGTGTTCTTAAGCAATTACCGGCGCTGCGGTTTCATCAGTGTCCTCGGATTTTGATTCCGAACACCGGTTCAAAAGTTAGGAAAACCCACTCGTTCGTTCACTGAACATACCCAAGCTAAACTTTGGAACATAATTCTGGGCACACTGGGCCTCAGGATCAGGTGCCGTCAGAAACTGCGTACTCGTAAAATCCCAAAGAAAATTTAGAAAAAATTTCCCTTGAAATTTAAGGGTCTTTTCAAGTTTCAATTCTAGATATGGTTGGGGATAATCATGGGAAAATTATGATGTAAAGGTTATGGATCAAGCTTTGTTTCATAAAATTATTGGATGTTTTTATATTTTATATCAACATGGATGAACATTGTTTGTGCTACTCCTTTAGTTTCAAGGTTTCAATATAACATGAAAAAATAACAACTCATTACTATAAAAATAATCATGAGGTATGTTTAAGGTACACTTGATTATAGTTTTATGTTTGATATAGGAAAAGATCATGATTTTTGGAATATTTAGTTATAAATTATGATGAATATATTGTAGATAGAAAATTTGTAATTTAATGTTCTTTACATGTTGGAAACATATGTATTGGTAGGATTAGTAATGAACTAGAAAGAACATCACCTAGAATAACTGAATAAAAATATATCTCAGTTACCAAGTAATATAATAAAATGATATGGATGAATTAATAATTGAAGAATATTAGGGAATAAATAAAAGTAACTATAATGATTATAATGAGAAATGTTTTATAGAGTTAATGAAGAAAAAAATATATAACTCTTGAAAGAGGCATATTAAAACCCAGTATCATTTTATAAAAGAACATATAGAGAAAGAAATTATAAAAGTAGACCACATTGGTATACATCAACAAGTGGTATGTATTTTTACTAAACCATTGGTCATAATTATGTTTTAGAAGTGTTAGTTGAATATTTATATTTAACCACATACCTCAACCTAATGATGTTTGTAAAATCCTCTCTCCCTATATTTTTTTAATATAATACTAGGTTTCTCATGTTTGCAATGATCTTTACCCATTGTGTTTCCTTTAAAATGGGGATAAAGAGAGAATTCCAAATAATTTAAAAAAATGGTGAAATCTATCAACAATATGTGTGTCATCAAACTAGTGGAATGTATATTCCAATAAGTGGATTCGTAGAATTATTATTATATAAGGGGAAAATATATACCCTTTGGGGGATAAAGAATATACTGATAAGTGGAATTAGAGAATAAATTTTATATTAAGTTTAAATACATATCCTTGAGTGGTAGTAATTAGTATAGGAGATGGGGGAAAATATAATCTATAGGGAATAACATTGAGCAGTGAATAAATATGTTTATGTTTTTAAACATTAGTGTTATAAACTGAATATAAAATCTTTAGAGAACAACATTGAGGAATAAATATTTTAATGAATAAAATACCCTCTTGATATCTTATTTTCTATTAATTATGTAAACTTAGAGTAATATTTTAGTTATTTTATTATTATTTGGTTTTACTAAAGTACAAAAAGTGTTAAATTTAATATAGGATTATAAAAAACATAAAGGAGTTACTTTTTTAGAAATAGGATTTTTTTTATACATTATTGATATGGTTAAGACAGATAATTATTTATGAAGAGTTGATGTTTTTTAATTAATTTTCTGAATAATTCAAAAATCATGGTGTAATAGGTTCGGTCACTCCAATATTATTCTTGATGTTATTGAGTTTAATTTGGAATAAACATTACATCGAGGTGATAAATTATTAAATCACAATAAGTGTCATGTATGATTGAAAGGAGAAGAAGTGTTCAAAACTGGACATTACATGTAAAATATTATGTAGTAATTTGATGACAAATAGAAGATAAAGTTTAGGATAAGGAAAAATCATGTTTTAATACATATAAATTATTCCTTGGGTTAAGGTGGTATGATGAGGTAATTAAAGGTTTAATATTGTTTCATGATAATTACACCACAATGGGTGGCTATAAAAAAAAAGTTTCCGAATATAGCATATGAAAGATGTGTTACACCATAATTGGAGGCTATAATATTCTAGATATTGGATCTTTCACCTTAAATAAACAGGCTACGTTCTAATGCATCTCACAAAAAAATGGAGATTTCAACTCCATTATTTTATAAGTTTTAATTACAAGATTAGACCATTATTTTTAGAGAACCCAGTAATGGAAGGAAATTTTTCTATAATGGTGAGCATCACATTGTAAATTTGAAGATTACATAGAAATTTTGAATTTTCAAAGATTGGTTTAATTTTTAGGTAATATAATTTGACGTTCATGTATGGTTTTAATGATTTATTTTATGGTTACATATATAATATTATGGAGGACAATTTTTAATGATAAAATTGATAATATTAGAGGAGGGAGATTATGTAAATTATGAGAAATGTTTTTTAGGATATCAGAGAGAATGTTTAGTTAAATGAGAGAAATTATTGCAATTATAGTGTTCTAGTGGTGAGTTGTTTAGAAGGTTTTAGAATATAATTCATTATATGGTATTGATAATTGTATGTATAAAAAATATATACACCCACATTGTTATAATTTATTGATAATATCTTAGTTTTTCTAGAGAAAAAATGCATGTCATTTAATCGTAGTCACTTTCTAAAAGAAACACATGTATATGAATATAGAGGTGGTAAGTATTGGTTTAGTATTGAGCCTTAACTAAAAATTATTAATAACTTAAAATGATTGGTATTTTTTGGTACAATAACATAATACTTTGTAGATACTCCTTGGATATATCCCTTAGTGGAGAAAAAAGTAAAATTGTTTTGTCATTGTATTTAATTTTTATTTTTTTATTTTTTAATGTATAATTGGGTTTGATAGGTTTAGTCTGTCCTTGGAAAAATATTAACAAGATATGTTTAAAATTGAGGAGAAAATTCAGAACATAATTTACCCCTTCACTTAGGATTTCAATGGGACTATGGTTATAAAAAAAATTATGAAAACATGGTCTTGTAACTTTTTCACATCTAAATAGGGACACATTTTCTCCATGTACATGGTTTAAATCATTTTATATGAATGTTTTCTATTTATTTTCATGATATTTCATTCAATTTCAACTTCCAGTAGCTCTCCACCCCTAATAATGATCATGTCTTATCATAAGAAACCAATTTCCTACTAAAACACCATTATACATCAATTTTTTACAACACTCTTCACACATTTTATTGGACTCCTCAGAATATATGATTCATAGATGACATATAACCAAATCCACTAAATTTGATCAAAAAATCATATGATATTTTAGTTACTATCCCATTTATATTGATTATATGATATATAAATACATCATTTTGAATAGTCTCAGTTCCAAATTCCTCATTATCTAGTGAAAATCACCTTTATAATACCACCTATATCATACAAATTATACCTTATTATCTATATTAATAACAAAAAAAACACCAGATTAAATCCTACTTTTAAACAATAAATATATTTAAAATGGTGATTTTTTATAGTAAAAATAAATATAAAATGCATTGTTATCTAGTATTATACAATCACTCATGAATTAATAAGAATTGTTTTTTATCAATTGGAAGATACCAAAAAGGAAAAATAACCATTGAATTTGTGTAAGAACCCGACCCCAGTTGCCTAGAGCTGGAGCCTTATTTTATTACGTTGTCATATAAACAAGGAATATGAATCATGAAGGACCACATATTTTAGTATCTTTGGAATCAAGATATATAGATAAGTTCAACATTGCAACTTTAAATGAAAAACAATTTAGAAAATCCTTTTACAACATCCATAACTCCAAGGTTATTTATACATGTCAATCATAATAAACTTATTAATGTCATGATAATATGAAACATAAGAAAGGGGTGATCACAAAAACTCAATAAGGGTAAGAAATACAACATAAGATATCATAAACATAGGCATTATGATTGGAGAATAACTAAAAACAAATGCCTTTAACAATAAACTTGAACACATTATGGTAGGAATAAGAGATGAATAAATAATGACATAATAAAAAATAATCATTGGTATTATACTAGTTGAATGACCACCTTAACTATAAATACAATTTTTATAATGATGGAATTCATAATTCCAAACATTATAACTATATCGTCAATGCCTTGTGCCAAGACCATAAATAACCATTTTGTCAAGGCATCGTGCCAAGACCATAGTGTTTCTCATGAGACCAACTGATGCATCAAGGCGGTATAGAGGGACCCACCCATCACTTAATAATTACAATTAATTCATCATATGAATAGGGATAAACATAAAACACATATACATTCATATTGAAACTAACATATGAAATGTCAATAACGTTCCCCAAACATTAAGCACAAACACCAACCATTTTGAGTAAATTGGTGAATGGTTTTAAGATAGCACATCCATAGTCAAAATAATCATAAACCATTCAACTAAATATAGTATAAAATATCATAAAATATTAATCACAATAATACATAATAATCAATAAGGGTTTCGAAACTGATGAAGATACTCTTATAAAATCATCGAGTAATTCTTGAGATAAATACTCTTTTACTTTGAAAAGAAGAATTATTTTTTAAAACTATTTGTATAAAACTGTAAGTTAAGTAAGATAGTATTATTATAATAAAATTAATTATTTTATAAAGAAAATGGTTTTTAAAAAATATTATAGAGTACCCTTGAAAATAGGTAATAATTTGAGAAATTCCCTTGAATGTGGCTTTGATTTTGGGAAGAATTTTTGAAAGATCCTTTAAAAACATATAACTCCCCAGAAATAAAAGTAGGTTTCTGGTTGGTAAAAATATATAGAAAATCCCATAGATTATATTAGTATTAAATACTAATAAATAAGAATTTAATTTAGGTAAGTAGATAATAAGAGAAACCCAAATGAAAATAGAGGTTCAGGTATAAAATACTTACAACATTGTAATCAATTGAATCATATGTCCCAGATTTAATAATCATCAAATGATAAATTTAATATCATTAAAATAAATATATTCCTTATATGAAATATCAATGGGTATTATATATACACCATAAAAAATTAATTGGATTGAATACAAAATATCTCACAAAAATGGAAGTGAGATGAAGAAACCATTACCTTATGTCTGAAGGAGTTCCTCACTTGATCTTAATAACCTGAATAATAAAGATTAGGTTCATAAATTAATTATTCAAGAATATAATATACATGTAATTTATTTATTATAACCTTATTTAGGTTCATTCATGGCCTTTTGATGGGTTAAGATATTTAATTTCATTGTTTAAAAGTGTTTTCTTCCTAGGTTTTCATGATCAGTTAACTTACATTCATGTATAGATAAACATGTAGAATGAGAATGGTTGTACAGAATAGAAGTTTTATGTTATTATTGAACAAAAATAATATTACAAGGTCATAAAATTCATTTGTTTATTTGGAGTTATGTTGAATAATTATATAGAACTTTAATGACAATTGTTTGGGTTAATTGGCAAATTGTGTTCACAATGAACTCATTTTGATTTATAAATTATTATCATGTGTAAAAAAGGATGCAATAACATTAAATGAGTTATAATAATTATATTATATTCAATTTTTACCATCAAAATGGTTTCATGAATAGAATTTATGACGGTAATAGAAATTGAAAATTCGTCATACTTGAATGTGATAAATTAACACTTCTTGGACAGTGTTTTCATTTCTAGTATAAAAGAAATGGAGATGAGAGATGATAAATAATTATTCCTTTACCATAAAAAATTATATTTCGTTTAAGGTATTATATTCATCACAAAATTTGGATGAAACGAGGTGAGGATTGAAATAGAAAAGAATTGAACTTTAAATAAAATAAATGAAAAGAGGAATTTACCTCTTGAAGTAATATTCTTTGAGAGCCTCTTTAAGAGAGGTTTTGCTATTTTTATGAGAACAAGGGATTCTGGAAATGGGGGAGAATCTTGGGAGGATATTAGGAAATAATTTAGACAAGGAACAAGGCTTGAGAGGAGTGAATAGAAGAGGAAGTGAGGGGGTGTTTGCAGTGGACGATAGGAGAATTTTCCCATTATTTTTCTCATTATTTTATTATTTTGCCAAAGAAAACCAATTGTATTAATTATTTTGAAAAATAATAATAATATGTTCATGTGAGTTTGAACTAAGAGTTCTTACATCAACCATGATGTCAGAAATAGTTAATTTAACTGATAATGTATATATACGGTAAATTATTGTATTTTACTATTCATAAAAAAATCAAGTATTTCAGAAAAATCCCAAAAAATCACCATATCCATTTCTCAACATGTAGAATTCAAAAATAAACTCAACTTTTTTGAAAATAATTTTATAAATATTATTAATTTAATTTTTAAATAAAGTCATAATTTATTCAAAAAATAACAATTTTAAAACGATAATTTGTATTATATCACCTTGAAGACTTAATAAAGATCTCATTATCTTATAATATTACAAAAATAAAATAATATTATTATTTACTATTCATAAGTGTCATATTACTTTTAATATTACTATTCATAAGGGTACGTTACTATTCACCAAAAATTAAGTTTATCTTATCGGACTCTAAATATCTTACTGAACGCAACCATGTATGTCATTTTTTTGAAATTCAAATCACAATGGTGGAAAAATTATTTTTACAAGCTAGGTTGTAAGAAAATTGTGTTTTTTAAAGACTCAGTGTTTCAGGCCTTCATTATTAAATTTATTTGCAAAATCATTGGGTGTTACAATTTTATCTCACCTAGTATCAAAAAAAATCCAATGTTTATAACAAACAAAAAAATAAAAATTAATCCATATTCCATGTTGGGTTTAGTAAAATAGTTCTCATGAAAAGCATAAAAACAAAAAAAATTGACTGAAATAATAAAAAAACAATGTTAATTCCCACATGTGTATAAGGAGGAGGAAAATTTACCCCAATAATAGACAGGTATCAAATGATAACATACAATAAGGATCAATTGTGGCACCACAACAAAGAAATCTACTAAGAGTGTTATTGATCTCCGACACTAACACACCATCCCACATTATTATGTGAAAAACTAAAGAAATTTACCCACTCAAACAAATTTAAACAAATATTTTATCATGTAGAAGTGCATAAAACAATATAATATAGTTATTAAACATATTTTCTCATGCTTAATTTGAAAAGAATGTGAATCTTGTAAAATCTATGTATAATAAGTGAAAAACTGTGTATTATGACCACAAACCTCAATTTACATGTCATTATATTACCTAACATAACCCAAGGACCATCACATGAATGTATCTAAAAAAATATAATAGATTAGAGCCTCCACACCCCCTAAATATAAGGAAAGACATATAATGTCCTTAGCTAGAATGAAAGAGGGGGAATCCTCATCAGTAAATAATTGACCAAGAGTGGATTGATCTTATATATAATATTATACCTTTATTTATTTATTATAAATTTCAATTTACACATTCATTATCATGTTTGTGTTCTCTACATCATCCACTTATAGTGGTAATCAAACAAATAATACTTTTTTGTCAAAAAATCAAAACACAATTCATGCAATTAGCTCTCAACCTTGAATCTGTAAGGATGAGAAGCCTATATAAATCATCAATGATCAATGACATGCCATTTCATCAACAAAAACCTTCTTTACATCATAATTATAATTTATCCCATCTCAAACGATACATGTAATTCCCACCTAGATTTCACTGTTATGTCTTTATCTAAGAGTTGTTAAGGTTCCTTTAGAGAAACTTTGTGTCACCTCATCCACCTAATATAAGTTACCAATCACTAAACCACTAGTATTAAATGTAAAATATCTCAAAGATACTAAATAAAAAAGTGGGATACCAAAATTTTGTAAGAATGACATGAATTTCGATAAAAAAAACACTCCAAACACATTCCTCAAATCCTTAAAGGATCATACTATGTCATTCCTAACTTTATTTGGTATGAAGTTTATTCCTCATATGTTACTTAGTTACATAGTGTGATTAAATATCCTTATACCCCCAACATAAAATATTAGCTTCATTATTTTTCATTCTAGGTCTCCTTGGTTTTATAAAAATAAGACTAATTTTTGAGAGGGTTTCATAAATTTTTTTGAAATAATATAAGTTTATTGAAGTTATCTAGTAAAATTATGAAGAAAACATGAAAATGTTTTACATTATCATGGAATGATATAATATATTTAAAACTTCTAGTGGTTGAGAACATACCACACATTATGACCTTAAGAATTTTCATATTTATGAATTTTAGTAGAGACAAATATTTTCCAAATGGAGTAAAAACAAGTAACAAAAAAATTATTTACCATAATATCTGATCATTAATTTGAATTGAATAAACATAAATTAATAACATATCTTTTATTTGATAAAACTGGGTTCTTTTTATGGGTTTTAAAGGAACCTAACATCACTTGTTAGAGATAGAAGATTTTATTAATGAAACCCAAACCAAGATATCCATGATAGATAAATAAAACCATGAAAAAAGTATAAATGAATAAATCATGAATGTGTGACTTACAACATAAATGTTAATTACACATATCTTCATTTATTATTAATAAGGATTATAGTAGAGTTATCCAAAATACATAACTTATTTAGAGATATCTATGAGTTTTTTGAATCACTTGATGTTCAAGTACGATACTCCACCCTCCACAACGTGATACCACATTGTGATATAAACTAGGTAAGAGAAGATAATTATAGGTAGAAGGGAGTTTCAAATAAGAAGGAATGAGTGATATTACCCACCATCACATGGAATTAAGATTTTTAGGACCCTTGAGGATGATTCTTAGTTGAGATTTCATTTAATCATGTGTTATAATGCTGAATAAATTCATCATATAATTCATGAAACCCTTTCCTGAATACAAATATTGTGTGTTACTGTAACACCCCGAAATTTTATGAAAAATATTCTTTTTAATTTCATTAATGTCTTGTGTTGTATGCTACACCAAAAGGAGATTTCACAACACACATCCTTGACTTTCCTTTCATTACACGCAATAGAGACCTTCCTCGATAGCGTGGGTGGTACGTAATACCGAGTTTCACTAAACAACGATATGCTATTAAAATATTATTAAAACTAGTCATTATGAATAGTAATAACCACTTTTTGAAATTTAGTAAATTTTATTTTTCAAAATGGACTTCATTTTTGGATTCGGAATATTGAAATTAGCTTAGGGTGAAATTTTGGTACTTTTCGGATAACTTTCATATTCTGATGAATAGTGAAAATTACTAAATTTTAATTAAAAACAAATTTTTTAATCGAAATAATTAATAGTGATAAATTATTAATTTGAGTGGTTTAAAATTATATTTAAAATATATTTTTACAATTTAATACAATATTGTTCATTGGATGTAATTTCACATTTAAACCAAACATAAACAAGTGTCAATCTTTTGATAGTTATTATCTCTTAAAAACACGCTATTTGTTTTGACGACGGGAATTAATTTTTAAATTAGTTAATGTAAATGATATGTTTTGAATTTGGTAAAATAAACATCATTTTTGAATTCATAATATGAAATATATCTTAGGCCTAATTTTTGGTATTTTTCAGGAAACTTTCATTTTTTGATGAATAGTGAAACCACTAAGTTGTAGTTAAAAAAGTGAATTTTTTCATAAAACATAATTTTACCGCTTCTGTGAGTTGAATTTTAAAAATCCGAGAGAAACGGTTGATGTCAGTAAGTAAAATGTGGTTCAATGAGATGAAAATAATTTTTGGTGAATTGTAACTCTTTACTTTTATTTACCATGGTTAAAAGTAAATATGGTAATTAAGGGTAAAAATGATATTATTATTACCCTAAAACATGTCCTAATTCAATTGGATAAGTTTAATTCGACCAAAAAAAACCTTAGGAATAAAATATGACCATTTAGGCCCACTTGGATTAGATTAGGACATTTATTATTAATTTATTTAAAGAATGGTTAAAATAGTTAAAATCAAAGTTTAATAAGTATATCATTTTTAATATAGGGTTATACATAAGATAAATTCGACTATAAATACTAATTAGAAATATAAAAATATTTCCTACATAATGGTATTTTATTTGTAATTTTTAGACATTTAATAATTTAATTTATTTATGACACAAAGATGATGCAGTAATTATCTTATTAATGAAATATTGACATAATTGATGTTATAAATACCAAAATAAATGGAATTTGAGACTTTTTATGAATTCCAATAATTTTCTAGGTTACAATGACATGTTAGTATTGATTTAATTAACGATTTTCGAAATAATCATTCTGTTATGAGTTTTACAAAAATCAATTACTAAATAGTGTCAAAATTGACATAAAATAGTTTTTAAAACAAATATTATATTATTAATTGTTATTTTATTCCTAAAAATATAAGGTTCGTCCAAATGACTTAGATAAGGTTATATATATAATAATAAACAACTTGGGTTTCGTTTGGATTCTTATATTAAGTTTATTAACCTTATAGTGTAAGAACACAAAAAGACACGGTAAAAGTAAAATTATCTAACTTAAAGTTAAATATAAATGATAAGGTTAAAATAGGAACCTAAACCTGTCTAAATTCTATTGGATGAGATTATTTCGACCCATCCCCACCTTATCTTTGAAATAACTCGATTTGGAGCTATTTAAAATCGAATTTGGCTTTACAATAAAATAATATTTTTAGTTTTTCCAAAGGAGCCCCTCCCCTCCCTTATAAAAGGGTACCTCCTCCCTCTCTTCCTCACACCACTTTGAGCCTTCAAGCTCGGCCAACCCCTGCCAAATTTTCTTCTCCACTTCCCTAGAAATATCCTAGAGTTCTTGGTCTTCATCAAATACCAATTTTAGTGCCCTAAGAGGAGGACTCAAAGAGGCGCTTCAAAGAAGAGGTAATGTCCGTTACCGATTCTTTCAACTTTATTTCTTCTTCCACTTCTTCTTATTAGGTTGTTTCATTATGAAGTAATAACATCAGTATCACTCATATACTGATATGTTATTATAAGTATGAAAAAACCCTATTTCACCATCTATCCATCCTACAGAAAACGAAATCACCGCGCGTGCGTACGTACAGAATACCGTCTCCACGCAGTGGTGTAATCTATTTTCCACCACCACCTTACTTGGATGGGTATAATAGTGTGAATAATAACTATATATGATTATTGTAAAGTGATATTGATTCTGAAATAGTATACATACACTCAAATAAAATTCCACGATCATGAGAACGATATCATCGCTCGTGCGTACGTACGGACTACCGTCTCCACGACACGATGAGATTCATTCTCCACATTAACCATTCATGAATGATTAAAAAGTATATATAATAATTAATCGTGAAATATATGACATAATAATGATACTATATTTATGCTTATATATATGTATGTCGTCTACTTAATTCCATTCAACTCAATAAGGAAACAAAAACAGCGTTCATGCGTACGTACGGCCTACCATCTCCATGAACGTTGTATTTCTTTCCATTTACTGATCTATTATATATATGTATATTCTGAATATATATTATATATAAATCATGTTTTATATTCTGGAATTAAGTAATCATGATCTAAGTAATCATATGAATAATTACAAGTCAAAACACGGATGACAAATGAAACGATTTTCCCCAAAACACTCTTTAACATGGAATTTACAAAATAACGGGTAATATAAAGTCATAAGTGAACCATATATGATATCATAACAATGAGTATGATTCTGGAATAAGTCAATGACATTATTTAAATCATTATACAGGAGGTTCGGATACTTATGAAGCAAATCAGACCTAAGGTAAGGGAAAATATCACAATCTCATTTTTATCCGAGATTGTTTATACTATGAAATTTACTGGGGTGTATTTTATCATCCACATCCATGTTTCCTCAATATATAATATTATTTCCATCCACCTACAATTTTTTAAATCCAATATTACCCTTCGGTGAGTTTTTAGTAAAATATATGAAAGGAATCTTTTGTCGTTTTTCGTATGAGGTACTTTTTGACTTTTCCGACAAAAGTATGAAGAATGTTTTTTTAACTAATACGGCATCAATGGATTTTTAAAACATTATTTACAAGAAGACTACTTTACAAGTTATCAAGTTTATTTTTAATCAGCTTCTTTTAGTTTATAATTGTATGACATGTTAAGAGAGGAAAATTGTTTCTGAAGTAGAAATGATATTTTCCTCAAGAATGTAGTTCAAGTGTTTTATCAAAATTATTTTCCATCTAAGATAATAAAGGGTTCTGTTATCATCCCTATTATTAAATTTATTTGATTATGTTTTGATGGATTTATTTTTATGAATTCCTTTATCTTATATGAATTGTTTTATGATGTCATGATGTTTAAGATTCCCATTTTTATTTCATGGGTTATGCTATGATGTATGGTTTATGATTTTGTGGCAAACATAAGAATGGTATCATTATGAGATGGGTGGGACCTATATATCCCTCCAATGCATTGTGTAATGATTTTATATCTCATGAGATAGACATGGCTGGAATGGAAGGTTAAACCGGTTCAGTGAAACAGGACTGAAACGAGGAGTGAACTCGGTTCAGAAATGGACTTTGTCCACTAAGATAGTCTTGGCATTGAGTCTTGACTAACAAGAAATGATTACCTATGATTTTGTGTGTATGCCACAAAGTTTCATGTTTTAAGTTATGATTATTTGGATTACATTTCACTACTATGATTTATCCCATGTTATGAAATTATGATTTCTTCTGCAGGTTATGATTTACAAAATCTATGTTCTTATGTATATGATGTGATTGATATTTCTTTTGTTTACCCTTACTGAGCATTTGAGCTCACCCTTTTATGTTTTCTTTTCCCCAGGATATAAAGAAAGGTTATAGGTAAAAAAAGGAAGATCTCTTTGGGAGATGTTGAAGATCTTTCACCACGATTAGAAGATTATATTCCGAGTTTCCAAATACACTAAACTATTACGGTCCTTGTGTGTGTGTTTTTGTTATGTACTATGTATTTTGAAAAAGTAATGTAATGTCCATGTACGTCAAGCTTCAAGTCTCTACAGTTGGTATTATAGGAAAAGATTAGTTAACCTTTGGAAACTAGGATGCGAAAACGTTAGTAAGATCCCTAGAGATATTTCTAAGGTATGTCTAGGGATGTCCCTATGGATAAGTATACATATAGGATATAGTCCTAAAACTATGGTAACGATATTAGATTAAACCAAAGATGTTATATATTGAAGTTATTCCCCCTTTATTATTATTTTTTCCTCTCACACTCTTCTTTTTGGGTTTTAGAACATGGCTGGAAACAAGATGATTCACGATAATGGAGGATATGTTGGACAGTGGAATGATATTTTTCATGAGCAACCAAATGAAATGGGATTTGGAAGTCCAAACATCATTATTATGTAGAATTAGCAATATCATAATATGATCAATAAAGTAAAATTTGTTAAGTCTCCTGACTCGACTAATAATAGAAAGATGGAGTTTCATGATGATCATAGAGGAAAGAAAGTTCAATTTACCCTATGTAAATCATGTTGGAAGAGGCATCAAGGAGAATGTTTCAAAGGAACTGGAAGATTCTTTGGGTGTGGAAAAGAAGGACACAAATCCAGTAAGTGCAAAGGAAAAGGTTTAGTTAACACCAGGGATGAGGATAATGGTATTGCTACAACATCAACAATGGTTAAATGTTTTAAATGTGGAATGTACGAGCATTATGAAAACCAATGCCCGAAGGGAAAGTATCATGAAGAGAATCAGTATGGTCATATGGGTAGTATTTATGTTGATGATGATGAAGAGACTACAAATGATATGTGAGATGAATGAACTGTTGATGCTCGGTCAATGGTTTAAGAATGTAGTGGAATGATTACATGTTTATCATGTGTAATGTTGTATAAGTAATCTCATGGTACTATGGAATAAAGAGACATCTAAGGATTGTTACACTGTTGTCTTTCCTTGAGTTTTGAAAGTGTATGATTAATGGTACCAGTATCCATGAAAGGATATTCAGATATTTTTGGAATGTAGATGATATGCGCATAATAAAGGGATAAGGAGAAAATTAAATGTTTGGTAGTATTAATGAGCTCATGACTGATATAAGGAGAAGGTTATATCATGGTTTGAGTATATAGAATTTTTGGATTTTGGTATGTGGAAAGAGTTAACTTTTGACTGCATTCATGTTTTCACTAAGGTTCAATGGGTATTCATTCTTCAAGATAATACATTATTAAGGTATTCACATGTTTGTAATTTGACCAACAAGATATATCTTATGATATATGGGGGATAAATGATGGAATTCACATGATTGTTATGTGACATTTCAAGTAATCAGTTTCTTTATACTATGAGCTTGGACTGAAGTATTTTAGATAAGCCTAAAGATTGGAATGAATTATGTTGGACATAAGTTGGGATAGAACTTTTTTCGATATTATTGATGGGATGTTATAGTAATATAGCTTTAGAAAAAGGGAAACCTGCAGGACGGGCGACAGCCCATTGCGTCAGACAAGGCTGTGGGAATCGAACCCACAACTGAAGTGCGACTGGCCTTTATCGCCTACCACTGGCCTATAGGAAGTCCATGTTTAGTAGAAACTAGTTTTATTATATTAAGCAGTATAATATAAGAAGTATAAGTCCATTTTAGGAACCATATATGATTAATCTCACCATAGATGGACTTGTGTATATTTGATAATTTTTTCTAACATTTTATTTGAAACAGATGGAATGACCCATCATTCTATCACATGATCTGCTAACACATCACGAATGACAAATTCAACTTCATTTATTTAAGAGATGAAGTGGAAATTTTCCAAAGAACGACCAACGGTGAGACTATACCAAAATCATGAAAGTATTTCTTCTAATTCAAATTTCATCAACTTTAGGGAAATGATCTTGAAAACCAAAAATGTTGTCCTAGTGCTCTTATATCTGATGAATCAAATGGTACCTTAGATCGTCAAAAATTTATGGCTTTGTGATTGCTGGCTTTTCCATAGCCATGTCCTCTACCACTCTCCATCAGAACATGATGGTTAGATTTCTCTTCCATATCCATATTTTCACCTATGTGGAAACCCAGTGATTAGTTTATTTGGGTAACCATTACGTTTCATGATTTTGTTTGTAAAGATTGGTTTTGGTATTCCGTTTTACGATGTGGGTTTCTATTAAACAAACTTTCGAGTAGTAAACCATTTATAACCCCGACGAATTTCGAGGGAAAAATTCATTTTAAGGGGGGTAGAATGTAACACCCCGAAATTTTATGAAAAATATTCTTTTTAATTTCATTAATTTCTTGTGTTTTACGCTACACCAAAAGGAGCTTGTAAAACACGCATTCTTGACTTGCCTTTCATTACACGAAATCGCGACCTTCCTCGATAGCGTGTGTAGTATGAAATACTTAGTTTCACTAAACAACGATATGCTATTAAAATATTATTAAAACTAGTCGTTATGAATAGTAATAACCACTATTTGAAATTTTGTAGATTTTATTTTTCAAAATGGACTTCATTTTTGGATTCGGAATATTGAAATTAGCTTAGGGTGAAATTTTGGTACTTTTCGGATAACTTTCATATTCTGATGAATAGTGAAAATTACTAAAATTTAATTAAAAACAACTTTTTTAATCGAAATAATTAATAGTGATAAATTATTAATTTGAGTGGTTTAAAATTATGTTTAGAATATATTTTTACAATTTAATACAATGTTGTTCATTGGATGTAATTTCACATTTAAACCAGACATAAACAAGTGTCAATCTTTTGATAGTTATTATCTCTTAAAAACAAGCTATTTGATTTGACGACGGGAATTAATTTTTAAATTAGTTAATGTAACTGATATGTTTTGAATTTGGTAAAATAAACACCATTTTTGAATTCATAATATCAAATATATCTTATGCATAATTTTTGGTATTTTTCTGGAAATTTTCATTTTTTGATGAATAGTGAAACCACTAAGTGGTAGTTAAAAAACTGAATTTTTTCATAAAACATAATTTTACCACTTCTGTGAGTGGAATTTCAAAAATCTGAGAGACATGGTTGATTTCAGTAAGTAAAATTTGGTTCAATGAGATGAAAATAATTTTAGGTGAATAGTAACTTTTTACTTTTATTTACCACGGTTAAAAGTAAATAGGGTAATTAATGGTAAAAATGATATTATTAAAACCCTAACACATGTCCTAATTCTATTGTATAAGTGTAATTCGACCAAAAACAACCTTAGGAATAAAATATGACCATTTAGGCCCACGTGGCTTAGATTAGGACATTTATTATTAATTTATTTAAAGAAGGGTAAAAATAGTTAAAATCACAGTTTAATAAGTATATCATTTTTAATATAGGGTTATACATAAGATAAATTCGACTATAAATATTAATTACAAAGATAAAAAGATTTCCTACATAAGGATATTTTATTTTTAATTTATAGATATTAAATAATTTAATTTATTTATGACACAAAGATGATGAAGTAATTATCTTATTAATGAAATATTGAGATAATTGATGTTATAAATACCAAAATAAATGTAATTTGAGACTTTTTATGAATTACACTAATTTTCTAGGTTAATATGACATGTTATTATTTATTTAATTAACGTTTTTCGAACTAATAATTCTGTTATAAATTTTACAAAAATCAATTACTAAATAGTGTCAAAATTGACATAAAATAGTTTTTAAAACAAATATTATATTATTAATTGTAATTTTATTTCTAAAAATATAAGGTTCGGACAAATGACTTATATAAGGTTATATATATAATAATAAACAACTTGGGGTTTGTTTTTCTTCTTATAGTAAGTTTATTAACCTTATAGTGTAAGAACACAAAAAGACACGGTAAAAGTAAAATTATCTAACTTAAAGTTAAATATAAATGATAGGGTTAAAATAGGAACCTAAACATGTCTAAATTCTATTTTATGAGATTATTTCTACCCATACCCACCTTAGATTCTAAATAACTCAATTTGTATCTATTTAAAACCAAATTTGGCTTTATAATAGAATAATATTTTTAGTTTTTCCAAAGGAGCACCTCTCCTCCCTTATAAAAGGGCACCTCCTCCCTCTCTTCCTCACACCACTTTGAGCCTTCAAGCTCGGCCGACCCCTGCCAAATTCTCTTCTAAACTTCCCTAGAAACATACTAGAGGTCCTGATCTTCTTCAAAGACCAATTTAAGTGCCCTAAAAGGAGGACTCAAAGAGGCGCTTCAAAGAAGAGGTAATGTCTATTACCGATTCTTTCAACTTTATTTCTTCTTCCACTTCTTCTTCTTAGGTTGTTTCATTATGAAGTAATAACATCAGTGTCACTCATATACTGATATGTTATTATATGTATGAAATAACTCTATTTCACCATCTATCCATCCTACGGAAAACGAAATCACCGCGCGTGCGTACGTACGGAATACCATCTCCACGCCATGGTGTAATCAATTTTCCACAACCACCTTACTTGGATGGTTATAATGGTGTAAATAATAACTATATCTGATTATTGTACAGTGATATTGATTCTGAAATAGTATACATACACTCCAATACAATTCCACGATCATGAGAACGATAGCATCGCTCGTGCGTACGTACGGACTACCGTCTCCACGACGCGATGAGATTAATTCTCCCCATTAACCATTCATGAATGATTATAAATTATATATAATAAGTAATAATGAAATATATGACATCACCATGATACTGGATTTCTTTTTATATATATGTATTTCATCTACTTAATTCCATTCAACTCAATAAGGAAACGAAAATAGTGTTCATGCGTACGTACGGCCTACCGTCTCCATGAACGGTGTATTTCTTTCCATTTACTGATCTATTATATATATGTATATTCTGAATATATATTATATATAAATCATGTTTTATATTCTGGAATTAAGTAATCATGATCTAAGTAATCATATGAATAATTACAAGTCAAAACACGGACAATAAATGAAACGATTTTACCCAAAACGCTCTTTAACATGGAATTTACGAAACAACGGGTAATATAAAGTCATAAGTGAACCATATATGATATCATAACAATGCGTATGATTCTGGAATAAGTCAATGACATTATTTAAATCATTATACAGGAGGTTCGGACACTTATGAAGCAAATCGGACCTAAGGTAAGGGAAAATATCACAATCTCATTTTTATCTGAGATTGTTTATACTTTGAAATTTACTGGGGTGTATTTTATCCTCCACATCCATGTTTCATCAATATGTAATAATATTTCCATACACATACAATTGTTTAAATCCAATTTTTCCCTTTGGTGAGTTTTTAGTAAAATATATGAAAGGAATCTTTTGTTGTTTTTCATACGAGGTACTTTTTGACTTATCTGAAAAAAGTACGAAGAATGTTTTTTTAACTTAATGGCATGAATGTATTTTTAAGAAATTATTTCCAAGAAGATTCCTTTACAAGTTATTAAGTTTATTTTTAATCAACTTCTTTTAGTTTATAATTGTATGACATGTTAAGAAAGAAAAAGAGTTTTTGAAGTAGAAAAGATATTTTCCTCAGGAATGGAGTTCAAGTGTTTTATCAAAATTATTTTCCATCTAAGATAATAAAGAGTTCTGTTTTCATCCCTATTATTACATTTATTTGATTATGTTGTGATGTAATTACTTTTATGAATTCCTTTATCTTATATGAATTGTTTTATGATGTCATGATGTTTAAGATTCCCATTTTTATTTCATGGGTTGTGCTATGATGTATGGTTTATGATTTTGGGGCACACATAAGAATGGTATCATTATGAGATGGGTGGGACCTATATCTCCCTCCAATGAATTGGGTAATGATTTTATATCTCATTAGATAGACATGGCTGGAACGGCAGGTTAAACCGGTTCAGTGAAACAGGACTGAAACGAGGAGTGAACTCGGTTCAGAAATGGACTTTGTCCACTAAGATAGTCTTGGCATTGAGTATTGACTAACAAGAAATGATTCTCTATGATTATGTGTGTATGCCACAAAGTTTCATGATTTATGTTATGATTATTGGGATTACATTTCACTACTATGATTTATCCCATGTTATGAAATTATGATTTCTTTTGCAGGTTAAGATTTATAAATGCTATGTTCTTATGTATATGATGTGATTGATATTTCTCTTTTTTACCCTTACTGAGCATTTGAGATCACCCTTTTATGTTTTCTTTTCCCTATGATATAAAGAAAGGTTTTAGGTAAAAACAAAGGAATATCTTTTTGGGAGATGTTGAAGATCTTTCACCACTATTAGAAGATTATATTCCGAGTTTCCAAAGACACTAAACTATTACGGTCCTTGTGTGTGTGTTTTTGTTATGTACTAAGTATTTCGCAAAAGTAATTTAATGTCCATGTATGTCAAGCTTCGGGTCTCTACAGTTACATATTTTGTTAGAGCTCGTTAATGATAGAAAAAATGGAATACTCACTTGAACGATAACAGTTAACATTCAATCACCTCGTGAATTGTAGATAGTGGCATGTACATGTCATTTGATATGAAATTTATACACTAAAACTTGTCCATGCATCCATTTGATGATATCATCAATCATAACATTTGATTAAGAAAGGCAGTGGAATGAAATCAAATTCATTATCGTAAGTCTCTATCAAATGATATGATATATCCAAATGACATCATATTTAAATAAGATTTATGTTATATCTCTTTTAATACCAAACTTACACTACATCCTTAAATACTTTATGTCATTTAACCTTATATTATATCATATATGATATCTTGTAAAATCATATCCAAAACTATTTTGGATATCATAAAAAAATATTGGAAATATATCATTAAAAAAATTATAATTAACTGGCCCATAGTTCACCTAAATAATTCCATCTGAACCAATATCTCATTGGATTGAAGGGAATTATTGATCCCCATAAGCTAAAAACTAGTGTATGGGCATTATAGAAACACACTTGGGAATTATTTAACCTATAAAAATTTAAAATAAAATATAAATAGTAGAATGAAATGATAAAAAAGGTATAAACTAAGACATCCAATGGTAAAATAATGGTAAAAAATAGTCTTGATAATAAGAACAATGCCCAATAAAATGATAATAGAGAAAAATATACCAAACCCACCAATATCTTAACATGTGAGTGGGGAAATTCCACACACACCTCTACTAAAACCTTAAAAAAGATATAAGGATATCCATAATGATGAGAAATCTACATAACCTATAATATATTGGCATGAGCTAAAAGTCTAGAAGGTCGCCACTTTACAACCTAATTCATAACTCGTTAAAGAATAATCCATACTCTGTGGGTTTGAAAATTAGGATAGAAAATAGGTTTTCCATGTTTTTCATCAACAAAACTAGTATCAAACGTTTTCCTTGAAAACACTATTTTTTTCAACAATCAAACCCTTGTTTGAATAAAATCACAATTTATCAATATGTTTATAAATTTCTATTTAAATTTTTTTTAAAGGTAAATTTAATGAAAACTGGATATCATGTCACAATTTTCAAAAATATTCATACGTTGGAAAATATTCGTAAAGTGTCATAATGGAAACTGAAGGTGCTAAATTAAAACAATATAAAACAAACTCAACATCGTCTTTGATGAAACAAATTATGTGCTCTGATATTCAATCATCACATCAATCACCCCCAGCCCAAACACAACATCTTACCCTATCCTATCCAAAATGAGGGGTAAATCCTTTAGGTAAACCTATTTACCAACTAGGTCCACTAGCTAGATCATTGTTCTAAAATATTTTACATGTATACCTAGACTTTCCACCTAGTAACGCAGGTCATACCATGACATTCAAATGGATCTACTCATTTCAAAATAGCATCATACCATGTATCATGACATTTCATCATGTTTGTAAACAATTAAAAATCCTTACTCACACATTTAATATATCACATAAAAACATTCCCATTTACCAAGATTTGGAATTAAATTCAATTCATAGCCCTCAAAATGTATATTTTATTGCATCCATTCATGAATCTATCATTTACATTACACATATTGGGGAATATCCTATGGGTTATATATTTTCTAATAAATTATTTAAATGAAAACTAGGACTTTCAAATTGTGTTCAAGAAAATAGAGACACTAAAAAACAAATAAAATCATTTTTAAATAATGGAACTTTAATAAAGTCTAGTTTTCAAAAAAAATCTCTAAAAAGGGCACAATACAGAAATTATGAAAACCACATTTTTCTCATCATTTTAGAAATCATTATCATAAACATATCAGATACATTTATCATGTAGTCACCGGATATATCAATTTCTAGAATAAGTGCATAACCCTTTAAAACATTTTTTACATCAAATCCTATCAAAATAACCTTTTTACATTTACCAAAAGATCAATAAATTTTCAATCACTGGTATAACTATTAGATATATGTGGAAACAATTGGAAATATCAAAAGAAATCATAGGTTAAATTATAAAAGGATTTGATTGGGAAACCCAACTCAAACAATTTGAAACACCAACAACTCCATGAGATCCACAAACCAAAAAAGATAGTGCCTCTCAGAAATAAGGTAAGGAAAAAATGAAAAATTATATAATCATAAAATCTATATTTAACAATTCCAAAGTTAACAAAAAAGAGATAGAGAGACAGAACATACCATAATTATCTGAAATATTTACACAAATATCAACCCAAATATAAAGGATTACACAACTAGCAATGATTTATCTAAGAGAAAACATACATGATTATGACATGAACATTAGATCTAGTGAAAAAACCCATGATCTTGGATTCCTTTCAGGGAAAATAGGGGAGATATACATAAAAGATGAATAATGAGATTATACATTTAAAAAACTATTCCCAACATCACTTGATTCATCAGAATCTATCTCTGGATGGGTTGGGATCCTCAAAATAACCTTAAATGTACCTCTAGTTCGATAAACTAAAGTGAGGGTGAATTAATAAGGTGAACAGGAGGTGTTAAATTTTCTAAAAATAATTTAAAAAATAATTAATTATTTTTACATAGTTTGGCCACGGGGTTTAGAAAACCTTATGCCAACTATGCTCCCCTTCCTGGGATACTAGAGGGGAAGCTTGGTTTGTCCCCAAAGATAGAAAACACATACACCAACAATATGAAAATACTCTATCACAAGATGCATTTTTAGAGGGGTAAGATTCATGGTTTTTAATAAAAATACACATAACCATACACCCCCTCTGGGAAAACAAAATGGTATTCACATTTTTTTGGAGATGGAGCACGGTTTCCCCTAATTGTGCACCAACTACACACCACCCAAAACACACTAAAATTACAAGGAAAGACACCTTGTATGAGGGTAATACAATAAGTAACAAAATTAAACAAAACCAAAGAGTTATCCAATATAAATATGTGATAGCCTTGCATTACATAATATGAAATACATTGAGAATACTCATCTGAAACTCTTTTTCCTTATCTCTAAAAAGAAATTAGTGAATATATTTGAATCAAAAAGAATCTCCATTAAATCAAAAAAAAATTGTTCCCATGATACATTATATCATTGAAAAAAATATGAATTATTTTATCTAAAAATATAAGAAAATATATTCCTCAAGAAAAAAATAAATTGTAATTACAATATAAATTGATCTAGTGTGATCTCTACCAAATATAGGTATCTCTATAACAACGTCTACCAGCCACATCACATGTCAGCATGTATTATCATACATTACCTTAATCTAATATTTTGAGACACTACGAGACACAAATTATGTCAATCACATATAGCTAACTCATAATTATTCATTCTCTAAATATATAGTGACATTGTTAATGATTATATCACATGTAATTATCTTTTATGGATGATCACATCATGTGTTCCTCACCTGAATAGATAAAAACATCACATGTAATATCTATGCATGGATGAAACATCCCCAATCTATATCAATTAAGGGACTAGATTTCATACTCATCATATGAGATGGAAAATCCCATCTTAATTAAGCTGTATCTGTCGACATGATCAACGACATGGACAAAAAACCACTAATTAGATAAGCCTCAAGGATTTCATAATAATGGTATCAATGTATGAAGGGCCTCATGTTAGGCATCTCACCAATATCAAGTAAAAGGGACTCAAAATATAATCCATACACCCCAAGTATACCAAATACATAGTGTATGATACCCAGTGTGGTATACTTTATGGGTCATCTGGTGTACAAAATCAATTTTTGTGCCTCATGAGTATATCTCATACAAGAATATTACTATTTATGACCATAAAACTTCATCAGAACCTATAATACTCTCTAATGTTCATCAATTAAGGATAACTCAAGTCATGTTTTGAGAGGTCAGTTATCATTATAATTCATGAAATAAAAATCAATATATACATATATACACCCAACATAAAAAATGATAAAATAACAATTTCCTTTAATATGATGCATTTCCTATCATATATGATAGTGTTTTATGTAAAACTTAGGTTTGTTACATTTTTTGTGGTTTTTATAATTAATTAATTATATATATAATTCCTTTAACATCTCTATGTGACCATATGATAAAACCTTCCCACTAAATACTTTAAAGAGTAACATATATGAAGAAAGAAATCTTGAATAATTGTGACATCTAAGAGTCATACTCCTATTGTTTAAAACGTTAAACATATTGAAACTCCTTTACTCCATAACATCCAATGCTATGTTTTTATTAAATTTTTTATCTACTTGGAAACATTTCAACTTAAATATCATTATCCTTAAAATAATTACCTTAAAATATTTCCTTAAAATAATAAAATTATTTATATTAATACTTACTATCATATCCAAATCTCCATTAGGTTAAAGTGATACTTTTTGGAATTGTGTGGTTTGATCCATTAAATAGAGTTATTCCAACTGCTGGAATCCTATAATGTACTCTAACTTATAACTCTTCTAGTTCGAACTTTACAGTGAGGCCATTCAGGGTTGTAGGAGAAGTGTTCCCCAGCTATGGGATTCAGGGGCCAAAATCCCCCAATCTAAATTTTAGAGGAACTATAGAAATTATGAATAATTATATAAGAGTTAATTAGTTACACTGACAGTGGTACTATAACAATGTAAACATTAACATGTATTTTAGTAGAGTTGACTAGTGGAACTAACTAGGTACAATATTTCTATAGAATTACTTCTAGCAATATTGTTTCACTATCACAACCCAACCCTAGCGATGCCCCTTCTTGGATAGTGGTAAATGCGGATAGTGATCTCTTGAATCCCACCACTAATAGGACATTAGAATGAGAATAGAATTGAGGGTATCATATACACTAATGGGTGGAATTTTCCTCAATAATCTAATGGAAAACCCCAACTAACTCCAAAATTTAAATAAAGAGTACATACACATAATACCTATACATGATATATTATACAATGTGAAAGAAAAAATATTAATAAAATAATAAACCACTTTTGTAGAAATAACCATGAAGTCTGGAAGCTCGAGAACAACCTCACAAGATAGTATCTTTATCTCAGTCACCCAATCTCACATATAAAAAATAGTTTATATATATAGTGGCAAGAGAAAAAATATACTAAGTAGGATCCGCCCTGAAACCTCCCATGAAACTAAATAAAAATCATACAAAATCCCCAGTGAATAAATAGAGAAACCAATTATTTACCTAATCTAGTATACTAGGTATTCATTCTCAGAAATCTCTCTCAAAAAATAACTTATAGAAGAAGGGAACATCATATAAAAATAACACAAACACACACACACACACAGATATATATATATATATAAGGGTACTGTGTTACCATGTTCCCACTGAAAAAGTCAACCTAGACCCCAACATCTCACATCCTAATGCTCTTATCTCCTCTTAAGTCATACTCTAATGTGGGTTAGGCCTTATCCCTTACTACCTCAGTCCCATGCAGGGCCCAACATCTTACGCTGGAATTAGACAATATATTTATTTCATAATCTCATCCTATACCCTATGAAACTCATGTGACCCATGTCATTATCACATCCCATGACTAGGTAGTAAGTTAAGAAACCACCATAACCTACATAACATGCACTAAACCTCAATACAATACATTGAATGCATGGGTATTACTATAATGACTATTTCTATTAAAAATTAAATATGATTACATGATATAACCTCATGCTTCAATAGACCAAATATATATGTACAACATAAATGGGAAGCATCATATCCATATGAAGAGATAATTTATATCAGTAAGTTGTCATAGCTCGAGTATGTATATATATATTGTCATATAATAGGCTAAATTAGGGTAGGGGTAGTAGTCATCCATTTAATCCCTTGACAAAAAAGATGTTGGAAAACACTTGAAACACAAGGCTATAGTGAGTGTCATTCACCCTAACCGGCTCAGGTAGTGGAGTGTAACAAATCATAGAATATAATTATATGGGTATCACATAACCATACTAGAAGAAACTATCAACCCTAGAATCAAGCTATAGCTGCTATCCCACCTGAAATCATATCTTCCATCTATAGGATCAATCAACTAAAACTCTAAACATGAAATCATCAAAGGTTCACCTTTAAGTTTATAAATTAATTTAACAGTTACCATTTAATTTATAAACATATTATAATTTTTGGTTTAATTATTTCATAATCATCTAAATCCAAAGGTATTTACATTAATTATCATTTTAATTATATATTTCATTAACAGGCTCACAAGAATTTCCAAACTACCTCACACAATTTATTTAACTTATAATTTCATTATCAACACACCTTTACATGGGTTCAAGCATAATCTTATTACCATTTCATATCCCAAATATTCTATGACTCAACCTAAATAATCTCATATAAAGATATACCTAAATTAAATATGAAAAATTACAAAAAAAATATAGTAACAAGAATAAAAAATTAGTCAAATAGTAAATAAATTCTCTTAGAATAAATAATTGATCCTTGCATCCACCTCATCACATAAAATACAATAAAGAAGTCCCAATTTTAATATATGACACCATATTTGGTGTCATCCTCAAAACCCCAATCATTACTACATCCTGGAAAATTTATGCCCTCTATTGTTGAACAAATAAACCATACCAGGTTCAACATAAAATCACAACAACATATTTATCCTATAAATATATGGTAGAAAGAATAATTTCAACACATTGATTATAATTTTCATCTAAGGATATAATGGAAATGCATTCGACTATCAATCAAAATTGGTCATATATATTCCCAAACATTTATTTTCCATAAAACCATTCTCATTTACCATATTAAATTAATTAATTTATTATATTCAAGTTTCATAAAACCACAAACCACTTAAATAGTGGATAACATGAGTTAGTTTATTTAATAAACATAGTCAAATAATGTATTTATCTTACTAAACAATTTCGAGGAATAAATATTAAATTTATGGAATATATCAACTATTATCTTCCATAATTTACCAACGTGATTATATTATTCCATTTTACCTTCTTGAATTTATCAATTCAATAATGAGAAATTAAACTACAATCTTAAATATAATTTAACAGTCATATAGTATTAAAAACATCCAAATAAACATTCTCAAATAGTATTTGTCACACCCGGTTTTCATGTCTTTGTTTCAATCCGGTCCATTGGAAATACGAGTCATTTTCATGGGTATTTTGGTGAGATGAATGTTGAGTTTTTAAGTTTCATACAAGTATAATCACCCTAATTTGGGTTCCCCATTTCTTGTTTATGAGTTTTTGAAGAAAGGGTGGTTACTTCATGAATTGGGCCTACCGTGAGCCCATTTCCAGTTTTAAAAACCAAATTTTTTTATTTTATAACACCTTTATTTTGTAACCTTTTTCACCCATTCCACTTATCACATGGCCTCAACTGATATATTCAAACTAAAATATCCTTTTGGACCCCTTAAGAATTCATAATCAGCTTCAATTGGGGTTACTTATTTAGGCATTGGGCCAGCCCATGGGCCCATTTCCATTTTTTTAAAAAAATAATTTGTTTAAATTATATCTAATTAAATATGTTATATTTTTCAGTGATTCAACCTCCCACCCGAATCCAATATACCTAATCTCGCACCCAATATTGATTTTCCCTCTTTTAAGATTATAATAGTTGCGGAGTGGGGAAACATTTTCAATGACTCTCAAATCGTCCATAATTGAAAAGGTAAATTGTATCATTCTTAAATCAATCAATTTATACACTTTTGGACACAAATATTCTTTCCATGGTTCGTCCAAATATTAGTAGTCTCTCCAAGATGTTTCAAGAAATTATATTTTATAGAATGATGCATATCTAGTGGAATATGAAGAGTTTTCAGGTTGAAAAGGCGAGATTTCTTCTCCTTTATCCTCCATTTTCTTCCCCCTTTCATTATTTATTGGTTTTATAATCTCCCCTAGTCATTTCCGACATGGGGTTCTGTCATTCAAGTATTTTTTATGGTGTTTTTATTCATTTGGGTCTAGTCGTCATAGGTGTATGGTTTTTAAACCCTAGAATGGTGATTTCGTGTGTGCGTTTCCATTTCGCCAAGGATTTGAGGTAGGATGTCCCTTGAACAAGCCTTTATCATTTAAGTTTCATCAATATCATACTGTTATAACTTTATTTATATGATATTTTCTTCTGTGAAACCTTGGTTTTAAACATTTTGTGTGAAAATTATGTTTTATGGATTATTTTGTTAAAAATATAGTTATTTTGGTATAAATGTGCACTTCTCTTGTTTGATAAATTATTCCATGAGATTCTACACTTTTTATGGTATTTTAAATATTTTTCAGTATATTGAATAACATTATGGAATGAAAATGGTATTTTATCCCTTTTTAAATGCTTAACATAAGTTGTTTTGTTAAAGAGTGCATTCCACGTGTTTGGTAAATTGCCCGGTTGGATTTTATGTGTCTAGTGCAATTTAAAATAATTTTTTTGGATTTATAAATACATTTTTAGCATGTAAAAATTATTTTGGGATCCTTTTATGGATTTCCAATTTGTATTTGGTTTTACAAATAAATGGGTTTTGGTTTACAACATGTTTTGGCACAAGTTTCCAGAAAATGACCTGTTTCACATTCTTATAAAAATGGATGTGTTTTGAATATGTAACCTGAGTGTTTTATGGGATTTATGAATGTGGTTTGATAATGTATATGGTTTTTATGCTCCTCTTTAAAAAAAATTCAATTCATAAATTTTTCAAATGTTATATTTGGGAAAATGTTTAAAGGCTTGTTTGGACTTTCCTAAAAATAAAGAATGAGTGTTTTACTTGTATATACCATGTTCCGTCAATTGGGTTTGTTATATTTTCCCTGAAATGATTTTCTTAAATGTTTTTAGGGCTACCAAATATGGTTGGTTATGGTCTTGTTGTGTGATTATAATTA
This sequence comes from Viscum album, assembly GCA_963277665.1. Lineage (NCBI taxonomy): Eukaryota > Viridiplantae > Streptophyta > Magnoliopsida > Santalales > Viscaceae > Viscum > Viscum album. The sequence goes on along the minus strand of OY728158.1, from coordinate 501,324,914 downwards.
AAATATTGTTTTTGAATGAGTTTTATGTGCAAAGCCTCAATACCCTTCTTGAAATTGTTTTACGAAAATTTGTAGTGGTTTGTTGATTCATGAATGAAATTTGAAGAAAGTTTATGGGCTGTTTGTGTTTTTATGGTTTGGGAATGTAATTTGGATTTGAAATGTGTATTTTATTATATGTGTAACTTGATTGGGCACTAAAGGGAATCTTGGGTATCTAGGTGGGTGGATGTGTACTAGTATGCTAGTGATTCTATGAGGTTTGGCCCGTGTTTCACGTAGCAAGTTTGACGATGAAAACACTAACTAAACTATTATGATTATGATTTTAGGGTACCACTATGTTATTAGTATTCTCCCTAATAGTGGATCGTTTGCACAAGAACGGATATTTATTAGGGTTACTTTCATCGAGATACGAGGTTCTTGGGGCTCACAACAAACTAGTGCCTAGGGGTGTTCCCTTGAGTTGTGATCATTAGCTATTTTGTACTCACCATCGGCATACGGTGTGTTTGGTTGGTAAATTCAATAGTGCACGTTATTTATTTAAAAGTGTACAATCTTTAATGAAGCCCTCATTAAAACAATTTTCATTTTGAAGTTTCACCTCTTTAAAAAATTGTTACTTGCATTTTGGTTTATAAAACATGAAATTTTTTCTCTGATAACTATTATAGCATGGAACTTCATTTGAAAAACACACTTTTATATCTTTTATTTAAAACATGAAATTGATGTTTCTTTTATTTTAAAGGAAGTGAGTTGGGAATAGAATATCGGGCTAACCTATTGAGTTTTAATACTCACGCCAATAGTCTTCTTCTTTTTTTAGCCCTTGCAAAGGTTTTAGCTTGAGATCTATTGCCTTGGGTGAAATTTGATCACTATTTTTTAGAGTGACTATAAGGGTCACATGGATTGATTTGGTTATCGGGTTTGGTCAGATAAGTTGTTGGTTTAGTTGTACTTTCAGTTTCTTGTACAAATAATGTTTAGTTCAGTTTGTATATAAATGTATTTTCTCCTATCCATTTCTTTTAGCAGTTTGTTTTATTGTTTATATATGGGATAAATCATTCCCTTGTGTACTATATTGATGCCCTTGGTGCTTTTCTCCATCCTGGGAGGATCGTTAATGCCTCTCAGGACATGTCGTGGGCTAGCCCTTGTGACTGGTCCAGGGCCAACTCGAGTTGGTTCATGAAAAAATGGTATCAGAGGAGGTCCAATCTTAGAAAACCATTCATTTTAGAGCACCCTTTTTATTTAGGGATTTCAAGGTAGATGTAGTATGACTTTTGGGACTTGAGGGATAAGTGCAGGAAGAGCTTCACGAACTCTTGCTCGTTCAGATCTTTGGGTTTCCATGGGAAGTATGGTTTTATTAGGGTCATTTGTTCTTGCTGATTGTTTGGTGTTGGGGTATGACAAGGGGAGTATGACTAATGGCATCTGTGATCTGGTAGGTCCGGATAATCCATGTGGAGCCGGGGAATGGTTGTTGGATCTAAATCTACAGATTATACACAAGAGGGGGGTGAATTATGTCTTATGCAATTTTTCGAAAACTCTATTCTTGAACGAGTTCTGTCCTTTATATTTTATCAGATTTGATCATGCACGGAATAAGTAAAATCAATAACACAAAGATGTATAGTGGTTCGCGGAACAGAAGGCCCCTAGTCCACTCCACCAACGCTCAACTCCACGAGCTTGGTAATTTTCACTATCTTGTCCTCTTTTCCACAGACCGATTCACAACTGAGTACAGGAAGTTGACACCTTTACAATCCAAGGAAAAACAAAGCCTTATGGTTCAAAAACGAACCTACACAGCTTAGAACGAGAAGCTGGTTACTCAAGAATAAAAAGAATTCAGAAAGAAATTTTCCAGTTGATCTTCCCAATTGCAACAGAATGCAATTGACAGCAGATGGATCGAAATCTCTAGAAATATTGATCTTCAAGACGAAGCAGTTCTGAGTTGATCCAGTTGTCGTAGATATAGAGATATAGTTCACAACTTCAGCAGTAGTAGGTCCACAGTAGATATTCAACGCAGAACAGGTGAATCTTCTATCGAGTTCCTTCTTCTTGAACAAACAGAGCTTTGACTCTCCTTTTGAATCAGCAGATCAACGTGAATAGTTGCAATCTATGTTTTCCACCTTTTTCAATAATAGATCAATCACCATACTCATGTACCTGGTGTTTCAGAGAGAACATATATAATAAAGCTAAGAATATCTCATGCACATTTAGATCCATAAAGGTCTCCTTCTGATTCACGATATTCAAAAATTTGAATTTACATAGAAGTCCTAACTTTCCTTAAGACTCAGCATAAAAATATCCTTTTAATTCGATCTTAAATCCATTAAAAAACCTCATTGAATCAATCAAAGTAGTACTTTAAAAACGATTTTAAATCTAGCTTGAAATCCGCCCAGAAATTAGCTTACTGATCGCTTCACATAAATATCGTCTGTCAAAATTTCAAACGCCAAACGTAAGGTTGATGACGTGGCCTCAAAACGTAGGGTTAATAACATAGTCATCAAATGTAAGGTTAACAACGTAAGTTTGAACACAAATGTATGGTTGAAAATGTAAGGTTTAACACAAACATAGGGCTGATCATCCATACTTTTTCTTCAACACTCAAACGTATGGTAAAAGATCCATACTTTTACTTGATCCTTACTTTTCCAAGAACGTATGGTTGTTTACAAAAGTAAGGTTGATGAACCATACTTTTGAGAAACAAATGTAACGTTTAGAATTTACGTACGGTTCTCCTTCCATACTTTGCTGATAACCAAAACATAAAGTTCCTTCCTAATGTAAGGTTCTCCTTCTATACATTTCTGAAAATGTATGGTTGTTTAACCATAATTTTCTCTTATCTAAAAAAGTATACACACTTTTCATCCTTACGCTACGTTTATCCACGTAGGGTATGAACAGTGATTCCAGAACATGCTAAAGTAGATTCCGCGCTATATTTATCTACATAAGGTATGAATAGTGATTTCAGAACGTGCTTAAAACAGATTCCAAATAAGTAATAAATTATCGTTATTTCAAGAGTAAAATAAATTAATAAATTCCTGAAAAATACTAAATAAAATCATTAGAAAAGAACTAAGGGTATTTCTGAGCATCAAGATTATCATAAAGAGACAGAGTATTATTTTCAATAATCTCCCCCATTAAATAACATTAACATGTATTATTGAAAACAATAAATTTCTCAACAATATCCCCCTTTTTGATGATCACAAAACCCATAAAAAATTATTTAAACAAAATTAACTTTCAAAATTAGTTATAAAGTTTTAAATAAAAACATCTCCACCAAAAAGATAATTATAAATCCAAATTTCTCATTTAATTATCCCCCTAAATAAAATGTTGAGGTTTTGATGTTGTATTTATCCAAATTCTCCCCCTTTTGTGATATCAAAAGGAATGAAAAATCATGAATTTTAACACTTTTAATATTACACTGAACTGTTAGTAAATGCTATTATGAACTGTTTAGAAATAATTAAATACAGAGTACTATCATATCAAAAATAAAGTCAGTAAAACAAATAAAGAAAGAAAAAAATAAACAATGAAGGAAATTTTAATTCAAAAATAGCAGTATATACATGAAAATGATATACACATGAATCAAGGTTTGGGTAAGATAGGAAACAGGTTCTATCTCCTCTGAATTGCAGACATGATTTCTGTAAACTATTCCCGAAGCCTCTTCATCATCCCATATCCAAGTTTGATAATGATGTCTTTGTTCTGTTGAGTCATATGAATATCCTCAATTAAATTGACTCTAAAAAACTCACGCATCCTTTCCTCTTTTTCAACAAATACTGACAGCTTCTCTGATAACTGATTTAACAGAATTCTGATCGATGGCTCACTAGATGTCAGTTGGTCCACTAAGAACTTCTGATTGTCCAGCAGCACTGACAAAGGAGCACTGTTACGTTGAAGATCTTGTATCCTTTCATTCATGTTGCTCATAGTAGTTGTGATAGCCTGAAACCTTCTGATTAAATCAGGTGAAGTACCTAATCCACTAACAACATTATTTGCAACTGATGCAAAGTGGCTCTCCATAAAAAACTTCAGATCTGATAAATCTGACTTCATAACCATTTCAGATTTCAATTGTGTAACAGAAGTCAGCATATCCACTTTAAACATTTCAAGTTCTTTCCATGAAACTATACACTCCTTCAGCATTTCAAACTTCAAATGTTCTAAGTTTAAGGAATTTCTCAGAGAAACATTCTCAGATTCCAACTGAGATGCCTTTCTATACAGTTCTTCAACTTCTTCTTTCCTTGAATCAGATGCACCATGTGCTTGATTCACAGTCTCAGGTTGATGCAGCAGTACCAAAGTCAATGATTCAGCATCATATTTTTCATTTTATATGTCCTAAGAAGGTTGGTCCGCAGATTTTTCCTTAGAGTTTTCAAACTCCACAGAAAAATCCTATTGAAGTACCTCTATTTGAGCTTCAGAAGCATGCTCATCACATTCATCTTCATCTTTTTCTTCCACTTGAATTTCAAGAACAATATTTTTAGTAGTTTCCTAAGGTCTGTCCACTTCTTCACCAGGCACTGCCTCCATCTCTTGTTCCTGTTGAAGTGCAACTTCAACAACAGCTAAAATTTGTTTCTGATTCTCCCTTTGAGCTTCTTCTGGAACTCCTGATCCCTCTACTAGTGCTATTCATTCAGTAACATCTTCCATGGTCATATCAAAAATAGCTTCCCTTAGAAAAGAATATGAAAATAAAGCTTATGTGGTTGTTTCTAAAGCAGGGGAAGTGACTTCCTCATTTACCGGTCTCTTTCTTTTTTATTGAAGTCCCTCCTGACTTATGTCTTCCTCAACATCTACCACTTCAAATCGAATCCTTCTTGCTACATTGCTGACTCTGGATTCATCGTGTCCCTCCTTGGACTTAGTAGGTTCAGCCTGAGCACCTCTAAGTCTTCCTCAGCTCCTACTGGCAAAATTTTTCCTCTAACTGTGCTCCAGAAATATCCAACTTTCCTCAAAGTTCCAGCATTAAACGTATTACTGTGATGACAGTTAACTCGAGCATCCACTAATCTCACCATGCCTTTCTTAAACAACATTTTAGAAATAAATCGAACAAAAGGGTAGAAATTCATTCAGGCCTTGCTTTGATAGTAGTAACTGAGATACCTTATCATGTATCTTGGAATGTTTAACTTAATATCGCTTAACAAAAGAAACATTATATACATATCTGGGTACAAAATCTTTTCCATTTATACCATCCGTAGAGCTATTCCAGTCTAAATAAATTTGAACAAAATCTTATGATCAGGATCCAAATCCTTGACAAAAATTTTCTTTATTGTCTTCGTACCAAAAATAAAAGACATGATGTCTTCATATTTATGCACAGAATCTCCAATATTTTTCAAATCGAAATGAAAAACTCCCTCATGAGGGCAGTTAAGAATCTGACTAATCTCTACTGAAGAGATTGAGAAATCCCTATCCACTATCTTAGCTAACATACTGTCCTCGGTATCTCCCAGACTAAACTGTACAGATTTGAAGAAGTATCTAAGTTCTACTTCATATAAAAATTCCGTATTTTCACTGTTGAATTTTTTTTCATGATTCTGAAATGACAGTGCTTGCTTCAGCAACAAATTTGTCTGAAATAACCAGTCGAGATCGATTACCTTGCCCTGTAAGATTTTTCTTCCCTCGGTGCATTTTCTCTTGGAATTTATTGTCTTGGCTTCACTGGATCTTTTATTCCTTTCCATTTCTGCGAGAGTCTCTGAATGTTTAAAGGTTAGGGTTTTAGAGGTTCGAAGGTTAGGGTTTAGGAGAGGAAGTGCGATTTTCGGATTTCGAAAGGGTTTAGATAGAAGTGAAAGGGTTTATAAGTCGAAAAGGCTCTGACATCCTTGATTCCCATGTAATTACTAATCATTACATATATTTAAAACAAATAAAATTTTCATATGGCGAATAAAAGAAAATTTTAAACAGTATTCAATAAACAAAATAAAATTTACATAAATAAATAAAAGTAAATTAAAAATAAAAATTATTTAAAATTAAATAAACCTAACTCCCCCTTAATAAAATCAAACCTTGCAGTGGGAAGTGGTTTAGTAAAAATATCTTCTAATTGAATTTCAGTATTTATAAATTCTAAAAATATATCTTTTTTAATAACATGATCTCCTAAAAAGTGGTTCCTTATATCAATGTGCTTAGTTCTAGAATGACTAATAGGATTTTTTGAAATATTAATTGCACTTGTATTATCACATAAAATAGGTGTATTATTAAAATTCAATCCAATGTCCATAAGATTATTATTCATCCATAACACTTGTGCACAGTAACTTCTAGGAGAAACATAGTCTGCCTCAGCTTTTGACAGGGTAACTGAATATTGTTTCTTACTAGACCATGATACTAAAGACTTTCCTAAAAAGTGACATGTACCTAATGTACTTTTTCTATCTAATATACAACTTCCAAAGTCATCATCTGAATATGAAATCAAATTTAAATAAGAAGTTTTTGGATAAAGAATAGATTGAAAAATAGTTCCTTTTAAATATCTAAAAACTCTTTTAACAGCAGTTAGATGGGATTCTTTAGGATTTGATTGAAATCTAGCACAAAGACATACAAAATACATTATATCTGGCCTGCGAGTAGTAAGATATAACAAACTATCAATCATATCTCTATATAACTTGTTGTCAACTGATTTCCCAGTTTCATCCAAATCAAGTTTTATATTAGTACACATAGGAGTTCTAAATGGCTTGCTGTTTTCAAGTCCAAATTTCTTAAGTAAATCAGTAATGTATTTTCTTTGATTTAAAACATTTCCAAAATCATTTTGAAATATTTGAAGACCCAAAAAGAAATTAATTCTCCCATCATACTCATTTAAAATTCTTCTTGCATTAATTTTGAAAATTCATGACAAAGAGTTTTATTAGTTGATCCAAATATTACATCATCAACATAAATTTGAACCAATAAAACATTATTTTTCACAGTTTTCTTAGAGTGTTGGGTCTGCCATTCCAACAGAAAAATCATTTTTCAAAAGAAAAGAACTTAATCTTTCATACCAAGATCTAGGTTCTTGTTTATGGAAAAAAAGATCTTTAGTAAGTTTAAAAAGAGAATCAGTTTTTTGAGAGTTTTCAAAACCATGAGGTTTCTCAACATAAACTTCCTCCATTAAATTACCATTTAAAAAGGTAGATTTAACATCCATCTGAAATAATTTAAAATTCATATAATATGCATAGACTAAAAGGATTCTAATGGCTTCTAAACTAGATACAGGTGAAAAATCCTCATCATAATATATTCATTCTTCTTGATTATATCCTTTAGCTACTAATCTTGCTTTATTTCTAGTTATTGTGCCTTGGTCATCCTGTTTATTTCTAAAGACCCATTTGGTTCCTATTACAGGATAATTCTTAGGTATTTCCACTAATTCCCAAAGTTCATTTCTTTTAAACTGGTTTAATTCATCTTGCATTGCTATTACCCAGCTTTCATCATCTAAAGCTTCTTCTATAGTCTTGGGTTTTTTTTGAGATAGGAAGGCAGAGAATTCCACTAGGTTTCCTAGGTTTCTTCTAGTTTGATCACCAGTTTCTAGGTCACCTATTACAGTTTCTAAAGGGTGATTGTTTAGGGTTATAGACTGTCTAGGTAATATATTTAAAGGTTCTTCAGTATCATGTTCCTCTGAACTAGACTGAATTTCTTTTATATCATTTTCAAAATCATTCTTTGAATTCCCAAGTCTCATGTTATCATTAGAATCAAGTTCATCCATTTGTTCTGTCCTTTTCTCAAAGGGATCAGATTCATAAAATATCACATGAACTGATTCTTCAACAATCCTTGACTTCTTATTATAAACTCTATAAGCTTTGGAGGTAGCAGAATATCTTAAGAAAATACCTTCATCATATTTTAGATTGAACTTACCAAGATTATCCTTGGTATTTAAGATGTAAAACTTGCATCCAAAAACTTTAAAGAATTTTACTTTAGGTTTTCTGTTATTCTATAGTTCATAGGGTGTTTTTTTCAAAATAGGTCTAATGAAAATACTATTAATTATATAACAAGCTATATTCACAGCTTCTTCCCAGAAATATATAGGTAGTCTATATTCATTTAACATAGTTCTAGCCATTTCTTGAATAGTTCTATTTCTTCCTTCTACAATCCCATTTTGTTTAGGTGTTCTTGGTGTAGAGAAGGTGTGTTTAATACCCATATTTGAGCAAAAGGAATTAAATTCCAAATTTTCAAATTCTCCACCATGATCACTTCTCAATGATATTATATTGAACCCTTTTTCATTTTGAACAGATTTGTAAAAACATTCAAATAAAGTAAAAGATTCATTTTTTAATTTCAAAAATAAAATCCATGTAAATATTTAATAGTCATCAACTAAAACATATACATATAATTTACTAGCTAAGCTTTCTACTCTTGAAGGTCCAAAGAAATCCATATGAATAAGTTCTAGAGGTTTAGATGTAGCAACCTTATTAACGGATTTGAAGGATGATTTGTATTGCTTTCCAAGTTGGCATGCATCACAAAATCAATCACTTTCAAATTTGAGACTAGGTAAATCAGAAACTAAATGTTTCTTAGATAACATATGTAAAACATATACATTGCAATGACCAAGTCTCCTATGCCAGATCCAAGATTCACTTACTTTAGCAATCAAGCAGTTTACTTGCTGTTTACACAAGGAATTTAAATCCAAAGTATAGACATTTTCAGTTCTTGGTGCTTTAAATTTAAACAGTCTATATTTAGAAATATTAAAGCAATTGTTAGTAAAATCAACAGTATATCCATCATCAAAAAGTTGTGAGATACTTATTATATTGTGTTTTAGTCCTTGTACATAAAGTACTTTGTTGATTGAGACTGTTTTTGGATCTCCAACAGTTCCAATGCCAATGATTTTTTCCTTTGGCATTGTCACCCAATGTGACAAGTCCTCCTTCCTTTTGAGTGAGTGAAGAAAAATTCAATGAGTTTCCACTCATATGTCTTGAGCATCCACTGTCCATGTACCATATATCTTTTCTTCTCTAGTGTCCTGCTACCTGCAAAGACATTCAAACAAATTGATTTAGTACCCATATTTTGTTGGGTCCTGGGGTGTTAGCTAGAAATAGTCAGGGTATCCAGATTTGCTTTGTTCTTTTAAAATTAGCTGAATCGTATAAGTCTTTTGAAACATAGGCTTTCTTAATACCACAAATTTGAGGTTGTCTTAAGAAACAGTTTTTAGCTACATGTCCCTTTGTCCCACAAATATTACAATTAACCTTTTTAGAGATAGGAACAAAATAATTTGTATATAGCTTTGGTTTTTCTCCTTTATTTTTAATTCCAAATCTCTCCATTTTAATGAAAGTTTTTCCAAGAATTTCATTTAATGAATTCTCTCCTTTTTTAAAAACCAATGGAAACTGTTTGTAAGATTCTACTTCATCCTGAAAAGTTTTTATTCTTGATTCAAAATTAATATAGTTAGTGTTAATCGAATTATATTTATCAGTTAATTCCTTATATTGTTTCATCATTGTATCTCTTTCATCTGAAATGGCTTTATGTATATTTCTTAGTGACTTATCTTTCTTAAATAGTGAGTCATATCTCTCTTCAAGCATATTGCAGTAGGCTTCATGTTTTTCATTTTTGTAGCTTGATTTAGAATTTGATTCAGACGAGTAATATGAGTGTACCTCATCAATTTCTTCCATAAAAAACATGTTTGATTTTATATTTACTTCTTGTTTCTCTAAGCTTGATTCATAAGAGCTACTGGAGTCTTCAGATACACTCCAAGTGGCTTTCATAGCTTTCTTGTCTTTCTGCTCAAAGTCATTTCTTTTGAAGAATTTCTTCTTCTTTGCATCGTTCAATTGTGGGAAATCTGGTCTGATATGCCCCATCTTTTTTCATTCATAACATCTTACTTCCTTATTATCTTCCTTAAAGGATTTTTTGATGCCTCTTTTCTTACTGTAGAATTTTCTAAATTTTCTGGCTAGCTGAGCTAGTTCTTCATCTGAGATGGATGAGTCAGAGATTTCTGATTTAGCTTTGACTTCTTTGTTCTTCATCTTTCTATTCTTTTATTATGAAGTTACCTTCAAGGAAGTATCTTTTCTTTTTATAATAACATTATGTTCATTAGCCTCATCTTGCATTTTAGCTTCATACATCATCAGTGTACCAATCATCTCTCTCATAGTTAGATCTTTGACAGTTGTTGATTGTCTGATTACAGCAGAGATACCATTCCATAGAGTAGGAAGTACTCTCAATACTTTTAATGCTTGATCAGCCTGCTTGATAGGTTCTCCTAGAGTTGTTATGTTATTGAAAGTTTCTGTCAATATCCAATTCATTTGGGTAATTATCTCACCTTCAACCATTCTAATGTATCAAATTTCAATTTGGCAGTTTCATATATCATTTGCCACAAATTGTCTGTTCTTTCATATGCCACATCTCATATGCTATCGGGCACTGAGATACTCTGTTAAATTCATCTGGTCCTAGACTGAAGATAATTTCATTCCTAGACTTTGAGTTCATATCGTACTCTGCCTCTATAGCAGCACTCCATGTCTCGGGATTTCCAGGAATTTCATAAGGAGTCAGAATATTTGAATAGACTCTATATCCGAGGTTTTTCAGATATATTATCTTGCGCGATTACCAGCAACCATAGTTGTCTCCATTAAAATATGGTGCTCTGACCATCGAAATCCCTTCTCTTATATCAGTCATGATGCTCTCTTGTATAGTCCTTAAATGCTTTTAGCTTGCTAAGGATCTATCAGAAGCTCCACCTCTGAAACCAATTGTTGGATCTGAATCTACAGATTATACACAAGAGGGGGGTGAATTGTGTCTTTTGCAATTTTTCGATAACTCTTTTCTTGACCGAGTTATGTCCTTTATACTTTATCAGACCTGATCGTGCAGTGGAATAAGTAAAATCAAGAACCCAAATATGTATAGTGTTTCGGGGAACAGAAGGCCCCTAGTCCACTCCACCAACGCTCAACTCCATGAGCTTGGTGGTTTTCACTATCTGGTCCTCTTTTCCACAGACCGATTCACAACTGAGTGCAAGCAGTTGACACCTATATAATCCAAGGCAAAACAAAGCCTTCTGGTTCAAACACGAACCTACACAGCTTAGAATGAGAAGATGGTTACTCAAGAATAAAAACAATTTCAGAAAGAAATTTTCTAGTTGATCTTCACAATTGCAACGGAATTCAATTGATAGCAGATAGATCAAAGTCTCTAGAAATATTGATCTTCAAGACGAAGCAGTTCTGAGTTGATCCAGTTCCCTAAGATATAGAGATATAGTTCACAACTTCAGAAGTAGTAGATCCACAGTAGATATTCGATGTAGAATAGGTGAATCTTCTATCGAGTTCCTTCTTCTTGATCAAACAGAGCTTTGATGCTCCTTTTGAATCAGCAAATCAATGTTAATAATTGAAATCTCTGTTTTCCACCTTTTCCAAGAATAGATCGATCACCAAACTCATGTACCTGGTGTTTCAGAGAGAACAAATATAATAAAGCTAAGAATATCTCATGCACATTTAGATCCATAAAAGTCTCCTTCTGATTCACGATATTCATAAATTTGAATTTACAGAGAAGTCGTAAATTCCCTTAAGACTCGTCATAAAAAGCTCCCTTTAATTCGTTCATAAATCCATTAAAAACGGCTTTGAATCAGTCAAAGCCATACTTTAAAAAAGACTTTAAATCCAGCTTGAAATCCTCCCAGAAATCAGCTTACTGATCACTGCACATAAATATCGTATGTCAAAATTTCTGACACCAAACGTAAGGTTGATGACGTGGCCTCAAAATGCAGGGTTAATAACATAGTCTTCAAATGTAAGGTTAACAATGTAAGGTTGATCAAAAATGTAGGGTTGACAACGTAAGGTTGAACACAAATGTAGGGCTGATCATCCATACTTTTTCTTCAACACTCAAACGTACGGTAAAAGATCCATAATTTTACTTGATCCATACTTTTCCAAGAATGTATGGTTGTTTACAAAAGTAAGTTTGATGAACTATACTTTTGAGAAACAAATGTAACGTTTAGAATTTATGTATGGTTCTCCTTCCATACTTTGCTGATAACCAAAATTTAAGGTTCCTTCATAACGTAAGGTTCTCCTTCCATACTTTTCTGAAAACTTATGGTTGTTTAACCATACTTTTCTCTTATCTCAAAAATTATACACGCCTTTCATCCTTATGCTACGTTTATCCACGTAGGGTATAAACAGTGATTCTAGAATGCGCTAAAGTCGATTTCGTGCTATATTTATCTACGTAAGGTATGAACAGTGATTCCAGAACACGCTTAAAGCAGATTTTGAATAAGTAATAAATTCTCATTATTTAAAGACTAAAATAAATTAATAAATTCATGTAAAATACTAAATAAAATCATTATAAAATAACTAAGGGTATTTGTGAGCATCAAAATTATCATAAAGAGACAGAGTATTATTTTCAATAATCTCCCCCTTTAAATAACATTAACATGTATTGTTGAAAACAATACTTTTCTCAATAATGGTCCAAATAAGTCTTTCTGTGTTGTTATTGTGTTTGACTTATGACCGCCAACCATATGGTAAATTCACCCACTAACACTCTTTCCCCTTTTTGGGTTTCTTAGACCCTTCAGGAATTCTGAATTTTTGTTTTAAAAATCCTTGTGTGAGAATTATGGAAATGGGTTTTAAAGGAAGGATTGGATTTGGAAAATTAGAAAAGGGGTTTTGAAAAATTAAATATAAGAATGGTTTTGTTAAGGTTTCATTTTTTTAAACAAATTTTGGAGAGGAGGTGGAAATGATTTAACGGGATTGGATTTTCCCTAATCTAAACTTGTGGTTTGTTGAAAAAAATGTTTTGAAAGTATGAATCATTTTAAAGTAATTATGAAACTTTGTTTTAAATGGGGTGTTTTGGGCTATTGAAAAGTGTTTGAATATGATGAATAGGTATTGGAAATTTGGTTTTGTGCGGCTGGTGTTTTTTTGGAAAGGGGTTTTGGCTTTGGTGGTTGTCAGATTATGAAAAGAGACCTTATTGATTTTTTTAATTGGGAAAGGGCTATCTGGAATATAATGGTTGTTTTTTTGAGTTCTAGTAAATTAAATGGATTGTTTTTTAAATAAAATGGTTCTTTATGAAGTGTGGTTTGTTTTGTGGAATATGAAAAAAAAATTGGCTATTTGGTTGGTGTTCCTTTTGACGGTACATGATTTTTGGAATGGTGTTGTTTTGTTTTAGCCTTTGGTGTTTTCATGGGTTCTCACATGCATGATTTTATAGATATCTGGAAGGATGACCTATATGGCATGGTCGTTGAGTGCCTGGGGTGGCACGTAAATGTTCATGTGAGTGAGACTTGATGAAACACCATTGGTGAATGTGAAAATCCATCAGGTTAGTTTTTTTTCAAAAGTGTTTTTAGCTAAAAAATTTTGGCGTTTGTTTTGAACCAATCATTATGTGGATGGTTTATCCTATGTATTAGAAGTTTTTTCTATTCTTTATTATCCCTTATGATCTCTAATTCATACTCATGTTGTATCTTGAGATGTGATCTTATTGGTGGCTCTGTTTTGGAGTAATGTTCAATGGGTTTCTAAAGATGTGTTGGATGTTGTGATCTGGCCACATATAGTTCTATGTTTGTAAGATTTCCAATTGATAAACCTAAGGATTATTTCTCATGTTTCACCAGCTATATCAGCCTCCTAAAATAATTCCTCATTCCGTCAGTTTAAATAGAGAGCTATTTGGGATCAATTTAAAGTGCTTCCAGTTCATGATGATTCTTCTGGACATAGCAGTTGTGTTCATTGATGTTGATACTTTTCCCCGTATTCGTTGTCCATTATACTCCTCGTTCCAAGTGAGATATAATTACGATATATATCTATGAGTTCCTATTTATATTAAAGTGTTTTGTTGAGCAGGTAAGTTCTTTTTTTGAGTGGTTTGATACTTAGCACCTAACTGTGGGGCAGCAGATGCTTCATGATTTAGGGCTCCAGCTATAGGCCTCAGAGTGAAGCTTTTCACGCAGTCAGAAAATATATACAGGTGTTTGGTGCTTGACCAGGATCCTACCTCCACCGTTGTGGTATGGTAGTTTCTATTCCTATATTGAGGTTCCTCGTTACTGTGAATTTCCATTTTTTCACAACAACTATAGTGTACTTACCCCTCACACAGTATCTATGGTTATCCCTTCATGGATGCGGGTTTCCAATCAATGTCCCTTTGTGGACTACCTCTGTAGATAGGTTGCATTCTTGGTGTTACCTATTCGTGGGTGGTGAGTTTTATGTAGTTCTTTGGTTTATTTTGTGGTTTCAGTGGCCAAATTATTGGGTCCCCTGCCCTCGCCTCCCCGAGTGGTGGGGGTCTGGATCGGTGCTGAAAGTGTTGGGCCATTTCTTGTCCCCTCCATTTAGGAGTGGGTGGTTTATATGTTCATGTTGTAATAATCTTAACTTGGGTTGGTGTGTTGTTTTGGCAGAGTTTTTTTGGACTTGTGAATGTGAGGTAATATTGAGTTCTTGTGTTTTTCGTTGTCAGTTGGGTTCTAATGGTGGGGAGACCCACCACAGGTCTCATCAATTTTTCCTCCAAAGAACTTTTCTAGTGATAGTTGTTTATTAATTTTGGGGATTCCATTCTGTACTCCCCTAGATTACTTGGATTTATTGAGTGTGATTTAGTTTCGGTGATTTTTTGTTTCATCGGGAGAAGTCCCAACAATCGGGTTCTTTGCTTAGATGAGGAGGTGGTGGCTTGACCTTTCCATTGATTTTTCACAAAGTGGTTGTGAGTTGGTGTTTTGTTTGGGTAAGAGGATTAAGTTATGTTGATCTAAAATGATATTTCACTATATTTATAGTTTGTATCATGTTGATAAGGAATCCTTAGGTGTTTATCTTTCAGCTGGAAAGTGTTATGGCTTTCCGGGGTCGGAAACCTTTAATGGTGGGGAGAATTGTCACACCCGGTTTTTCATGTCTTGGTTTCAATCCAATCCATAGGAAATACCAATCCTTTTCATGGGTATTTTGTGATATTAATGTTTAGTTATTAAGTTTTCTACATGTATAATCACCCTAATTTGGGTTCCTCATTGCTTGTTTAGGTGTTTTTGAAGAAAGGGTGGTTACTTCATGATTTGAGCCAACCATTAGCCCATTTCGAGTATTAAAAACAAAATTTGATTCTCTTATAACTCCTTTTTTCAAAAAAATTCTCCCATTCCACTTCGCAAATGTACTCAACTGATATATTAAAACTAAGATATCCTTTTGGACCCCTTAATAATTCATAATCATGGTGAAATGTGGTTACTTATTTAGGCATTGGGCTAGCCCATGGGCCCATTTCCGGTTTTAAAAAAAATAAATTTTTTACTTTATATCTAATTTAATATGTTATATTTTTTAGTTATTCCACCTCCCACCCGAATCAAATATCCCTAAGCACACCGCCAATATATATTCTCCCTCATTGGAGATTAGAATAGTCACAGAGTGGGGAAACATTCTCAATGTCTCTCAAATCTTCCAGAATTGACACGGTAAATTGTATCATTCATAAATCAATCAATTAATACTCTTTTTTCACCAATATACTTTCACTAGTTCTTACAAACATTAGGAGTCTCTCCAAGAAGTTTCAATCCAATACCTTTTATATAAGGGTGCAGATATAGTGGAATACGAAGAGTTTTCATGTTGAAAAAGTGAGATTCTTTCCCCTTTATCCTCCATCTTCTTCCTCCTTTCATTATTTCTTGGTTTTATAATCTCCCCTAGTACTGTTAGACTTAGGGTTCTGTTATTCCAGTATTTATGATGGGTTTATTATTCATCTGGGTCTGGTCGTCATAGTTTTAGGGTTTGTAAACCCTCAGATGGTGATTTCGTGTGTGTGTTTCCATTTCGCCAAGGATTTGAGGTAGGATGTCCCTTGAACAAGCCTTTATCATTTAAGTTTCATCATTATCATACTGTTATAGCTTTATTTATATGATATGTGATGCTGTGAAATCTTGGTTTTAAAGGTTTTGTGGGAAAATTATTTTTTATGACTTATTTTATTAAAAGAATAGTTGTTTTGGAATAAATGTGCACTCCTCTTGTTTGATAAATTATTCCATGAGATTTTGCACTTGTTTTATGGTATTTTGAATATGTTTTAGTATCTTTAATAACTTTATGGAATGAAAATGGCATTTTATCCCTTTTTAAATTATTAACATAAGTTGTTTTGTTAAAGAGTGTGTGCCACGTGTTCGGTAAATTTCCCGGTTGGCTTTTATGTGTCTAGTGTAATTTAAAATGATTTTTTTTGATTTATAAATACATTGGAAGCATGTAAAAAAATTATTGTGTGATCCTTTTATGTATTTCCAATTTGTATTTGGTTTTAAAAATAAATGGGTTTTGGTTTACAACTTGTTTTGGCATGAGATGCCGGAAAATGGTCTAATTCACATTCTTATGAAAATGGTTGTGTTTTGAATATGTAACCTGAGTGTTTATGGGATTTATGAATGTGGTTTGATGCTTTATATGATGTGTATACACCTCTTTAAAATAAATTGTAATGCATAACTTTTTCAAATGTTGCATTTTGGAATATGTTTAAAGGCCTGTTTGGCCTTTCCTAAAAATGAAGAATGAGTGTTTTACTTGTATATACCATGTTCTGTCAAATGGGATTGTTTTATCATCCATGAAATGATTTTCTTAAATGTTTATAGGGCTTAAAAATATGGTTGGGTATGGTCTTTTTGTGTTTTTACAATTAAAATAGTGTTTTTGAATGAGATTTATATACAAAGCCTCAATAAACTATTTGAAATTGTTTTACGAAAATTTATAGTGGTTTGTTGATTCATGAAAGAAATGTGAAGAAACATTATGGGATGTTTGTGTTTTTATCATTTGGGAATTGAATTTAGATGTGAAATGTGTATTTGATAATATGTGTAACTTTATTGAGCACTAAAGGGAATCCCTGGTATCTAGGTGGGCGGACGTGTACTAGTATGCTAGTGATTTTGTGGGGTTTGGCCCCTGTTTCACGTAGCAAGTTTGACGATGAAAACACTTACTACACTATAATGATGATGATGTTTTGGGACCACTATATTATGGGTATGATCCCTACTAGTGGCTCGTGTGCACGAGAATGGCTATTTATTATGGTTACATTCAGTGAGATTTGAGGTGCTTGGGGATCACAATTAACTAGTGCCTAGGGGTGTTCTTGTGAGTTGTCATCATTGGCTATTTTCTACTCACTGTCGGAATACAGTGTGTTTGGTCGATAAATTAGGTATTTTGAATTATTTATTTAAAAATTTATGATCTTCAAATCATCCCTCATTAAAACAATTTTCATTTTGAAGTTTCACATCTTTGGAAAATTGTTACTTGCATTTTTGTTTATAAAACAAGAAATTTTTTGTCTAATAACTATTATAGAATGGAACCTCATTTGAAAAAGATACTTTTATATATTTCATTTAAAACATGAAATTGATTTTTCCTTTATTTTAAAGGAAGTGTATTGGGAATTAAATATCGGGCTAACCTACTGAGTTTTAATACTCACGCCTATAGTCTTCTTCTTTTTTTAACCCTTATGCAGGTTTTGGCTTGAGTTCGATAGAATTGGGAGAAGTTTGATCATTATGTTGGAGAGTGACAAGAAAGGTCACATGTATTTATTTGGTTATTGGGTTTGTTCAGATAAGTTGTTGGTTTAGTTGTACTTTTAGTTTCTTGTACAAATACTCTTCAGTTCAGTTTTTATATAAATGTATTTTGGGCAGTCCATTTCTCTCTACTATTTGTTTTATTGTTTATATATGGTAAAAATCATTCCCTTGTGTAATATATTGATTCCATTGGTTCTTGTCTCCATCTCGGGAGGATCGAGAATGCCTCTCGGGACTTGTCGCGGGCTGGCCCTTGAGACCGGTTGAGGGTCGACTCGGGCTGGTTTGTGATAGTATTTATTCTTTTATGTAATGTATAATGGTAGAATAAACTCAAAATATTATCCAACTAGATTATCATTATATCTTTAGGTTGTTTATGAAATTTATAAGAACTCATGATATGAAATAAGCATGATGAAAATGTATCATATATACTCCACACTATTATGTAAATAACATACAAAGTAAAAAATATATATTACAATTGTACGAAACCTTTTCCTCATTAGATATGTATTCTATAGGTTATTATATTTTTTAGTTTGATAACAATATTTACCAAGTGAGGACTTAATCATGGTAATTCCATGATTTCTCATGAAATAAAAGTGAAAGAATAGATCTCATACTTCAAATTATTAGTTGAATAGACTCACTAAACACAAGCAAGAAAGAGAGAAAGTGGGAGAGGTCACACTGCCTATAAGGATCAAGGACATTGTCTTGAATCATAACAACGAAATATGTGATATTTAGGGACGTAAAGAGAACAAGTATTATTCAATAACTCAATGAGAGATCCTTTGGTCAAGCACTTTTTGAAGGAAAATGTGGAGGTAGAAAGGGGATATAGGAAGGAAAATAGAAAATTGTGTATATATATATCATTAATATAGTGGAGAGGCTCACCAAACCATCCTAATTCGATGAAAATAAGAGGATAAATTTGGTTATTAAAATATACATATTTTAATAGGTATTACACATACCATAATGGGAAATTATAATATATAGTTTCACTACATTATAGGAATGGTTATATTTTATAACATTTTCAACATTTAATTATTTATGTTTCTATTTTAATACATATTAAATTGATTTTGATTTAGTTTCCTTTTCAAGATCTATTTTAAATATTCGAATATTTATAAATGAATTATTAAAGTGAAATATTATCTTTATCTTCTTTGTAATAATAATTAAATCCTTGTTTTTTTCTACATTATTTTATTATTTTCTATAAAGACACACTGTAAAATGATTTTGGAAGGAATTAAAGATTTTTTATACAAAAATGTTGCCTTTATGTAACATCAAAATCTTTACCCTTTTTTTGATTAAAAATAAACTAATGTGAAGACAGGTATGACCATTATGCAAGATGAAAATAATCTTTACATATCTTGGATGACCTTTATGAAGGTTGGATCATTCCTTTACATGAGTTTTAGAAACCATGTAATACCTTTATGTGAACTTGGGATGACCCTGATGCAAAGAAAATGACATTTATGTTGTTGAAAAAAATTATTTAACCCTTATAAGAGATATGATGTACCCTAAAATGAGGTACGTTACCTTTACACAAGATCAGGATGCCTTTACACGGTGGAGGTAAAAGTGGGATTACAATTAGATGAAGTTGAAAATTGCTTTTATGTGAAGAGAGAATAGTGGGATTACCATTATTTTTATAAGGAATAAAGGTGTTGCATAAGGTTAAAGGGGTTTACCTTCATTTAGGGAGAGGGTGCTACATAATGGTAGAATAATTTTAAAAAAATAAATAAATTCCAGTTATTTAAACTTATAAATAATTAAGAAAAAGGGACTAAACAGCCTTTGAACTCCTACAAGCCTTATGAAAACACAAAGGGAAGGATTTTAAAATATATGACCTTATAAGAATATTGGTACAACTGTGTGATTTTGGAATTGTCGAAACACATGTTACTATAGCACCATGTTTCTTTATGATCTCATCTTTAAGATATGGTTTCTATAGTCCAATAATTTTACTTGTAATTTTATCTCTCACATTGTGAAATTATTATACCTTATAGTGGATGTAGGGATTATTCTATAACCATGTAAATCCTTGTTTCTTGTGATCTTCATCCCATACTTTTATTTTTAATCAAATTTAAACTTTTTTTAATCATTTTTAAATAGAGATACCCGAATTTTCACAACAACATTCATTTTTTAATTGTATCCAAATGTAAATATTTATATTTTTCTTCTACCACCATACCATAAAACTCTTTGATGATATTAAATGAAAATCACTGTAATTTTACTTGCATAATCCTTTAGGAAATAGTGACATTCACTTTATCAGTGTATCTAAATTTAACTCTTTACATTTCTATTTACCATCACATATCTTATATATTTAAGATATTAAGTGGAAATAAATTTAAATTTAGACTATTATAATATTTTACTCATTAACTTTGAACTTATATATGTTCAAATATACTCCCATTATCCTCTCAGACTATATTATTTTTGTAATATCATGCAAAGATAAACGAAATCTATTGTGTTTAGAAAATAACTCTAATTTCCTATTAGTAGTAATATTCAATAAATAAACTTATTATATCCATATAATATATGATATTCTATGTGTTTAGAGGATTTTTCTCTGAAAATAAGACTTTATTATATAAAATATACCACTAATGGGTGATGGGAACACCTTCCATAATATTTTAAATAACATTTGGAGAAATAATTTATCATGTATAAAACATTTATATCCTTGTGTCCTTTTAAAAACATGATATAGAATCCAATGAATCATAAAACTTGTGTATTATATGACCTCATTTTTCCATAACAACTATTTATCAATAAATAAAATATCTTATCACATAAGATAAATGAGATGAAGATACCCATCCTTTATAAAGATTCTTCTAAAATTGGTTTATTTATCTAAATTCAAATATTTTATAAAAAACTCTTTTCTTCACCACATAGATGAAAACTACAAGCTATATATATTATTTTAATGATTTTAAATTCCTGTATATTTATAACATTTATAAATTATATAGTTGGTATCACATTCCATTAAAAATTGACGAATATAATTCTATAATATTGATATATGATATGGAAATTCCAAGGAGTTATACAACCCCCTATAGGTTTCCTGAAAATTCCCTCTTATAGAATCATTCCTCCTCATTCCGGATTTTACCTTTAGGTTTCAATGACCTTGACTGGATGCCTAAAGAAATATCACTGAACTCTCCAACTAACTTTTCTTCTTCTGGTTTTAACTTTTATCCACTTTTTTTATCAACATTGAACCAGAACCTAGAAATCACATGCCTAGTTCATCTATTCTAAACACTTAGAGAAAATAGGGTAAAAATTTCTCAAAATCATTCATGTTTTTAGAAAATTTACATAGATGCCAATATGATCATTTCTTTAACCCTAGTAATACACAAGAAAACCTCTAGTCTTTCCATGTTATTAAAATACTCAATCATATAGAGTATCATTGATATAAAAATCGTATTTTGTAAATGAGGCAAATATTCTTTGTCCATTTTTTCAGATAATGGATTTGAACCCCTAAGTGAATCATTCCACACTTATTTAAGATTCTAGATTCACCTTTATAAAAAATTCAATACTTCTTTACTCAGAAAGTTGATTGTTTAACATAAATATTTTTTCCTTAAGAACAATTTTTCATTTACCAGTCTTAGGGGTTGTTTACATTAAGATTATACCTTCTATAGGATTTATCTCAATATTAGTTTTGACGATGAAAATTTTATTTATCTACAACATAAACTTTTATTAAATGAGTATCATGTTTTATTAACATTAAAAATGAATTTTATAAAATAGTCTCTCACTAAAATGATGACCCCTTTTAAACGCATCATATTTATTAGTAGGTTAAGATCCATATTTCACTAAGTAATGGGTTCGATTTTTCATTCATCTCACCACCTAACTATTTAGGCAGGTCATAATCATAATCATATCTTATATGATTCCAATATAGTTGAGTGTAAAACTATTTTTAAATTCAAATATAGGATAAATTTATTGATCCCAAGAGGTTCTGAGATAGGTTTTTATGATTAGTGAGGTAGAATAATTGGTAAAGATAATTTGATTTAGCTTGTTTCCTTTTTTTCAATACATGAATCATATTCAAAGTCAAATAATTCAATGTCAAGAGAAATTATATTCAATTATATATAACATGATTAGTTTATCATGATTTGGGAATTCTATGAAATTTGAAGGAATGTAAATGGTTGATAGAAGGATATTTAATTATTGAAGAATTTTAACAAAAGAGTAATGAGCTAAGAAGACCATTCCAATGTTGGAGGGTGTGTTGATGAGAAGAATTTCCAAAATGGTCAAGACCATACTCATCATAGGGAATTATTAGGAATGCAGTGCATTGGTGGTGTTCCTATATAAGATCCCATGTTTTGGACTGGTTTAATTTTATAAGGGAATTTGAATTTTAAGGATGTTGGATGTTCCAATTTTCAATTTTAACTTCTGAACATAATTCCCTAAGTAAAAATACTTAAATTTTTTTTTTTAGATTGGGATTAATGCTTGATAAGTGTCTCAAATTCTTGGATGGATTTCAAGAGAATTATGATTTTTCTTCCCAGTTTTTTGAAGGGAAAATGGGGGCGCATTGTTAGAGAATGATTAGTAAAACCCATTCACCTCAATCATGTGCCCCTATAGGGGTGTCAGACAGTTTTTCAAACCATGCACCTGAGATCGCACGATCATGGAAAACTATACTATAATGTTTAGAGGTAAAGAACGTAGGTTGACCATGGTTTTTAGAACCATGCGCCTAGTTGTGTGAGGGGTGTGGATTTGGGACAGTGAGTGCACATAGTTTTCTCAACCATGAACCCTATTAAAAAGGGGGAAATAATTATTTTCCCTTCATTATTTTAACACAAATCTACCCTTCTTCTTACCTTTTCAAGAACAACAATTCCATGTGTGGGAGATCTCTTTATCATATTCTTAGGAATCATGAGATCTCCTTCTTCTATGTCCATAATCAACCATTCTTCATCATGTTGGACATATAATGATAATTCTATGTTTCCTATTTTTCCTTTTTCTAGTTTATCTCAATGTATTGGATGTTATTTCCTTGTGATCTAATGTTCCCTATTTTTAGGTAATTTTTACAATTCTTGTATTTCTCTCACTCTATCTTGAATCAAAGACCGATATTTGATGAGTGAAGTATCCATGATATGAAGTATGTGTTTTATATGACTTCACCTAAAATTATCATTATCTATAAAATATAGCATTTTTATATATGTTGGACTTCCATTAATCACCAGATAAAAGAAAAATCAAATTAATAATCGTTAATTATTTGATTTGGATAACCTTCAAGAACCAGATTACATCACTAGAGGTTGTCAACCTTGATTAAAATAACCCATTTAAGGGGGTATTACTTATATTTCAATGACCTATATGAAATTCTTATGTAATTAAACCACCTTTTAGGTGGGTTAAGAGTTACCCTTATTAGTGGAAGTTGAAATAAAATCAAATGAATTTATAAAAAGTGGGATACTATTCTTTTGACCCTTTATTACATTTATAAGAGAGTTGGTAAATGGATTTATATTATATTGAGTTGAGTAATGATTGATTTAATTAATCAAGATGAATTATTCTTTGGTGTGGATAAAAAATTGATCCTTTTTCATTATAAGAAATATTATAAATGAATCTAATGTATTTTTATAAATATATTGAATGGTCCACTTATATTTACACATAATTAGAATTTTTAAATGAACTAAATGTAAATATTAATTGTCTGACCACATAACTTGGCCATTTTTAGAACTTATAAATTAAATGAAAATAGGTATTCTTAGTTTATAAAATGGTATGGACACTAGTCATTGCCTTTTATTTTTTAATAAATGTAAGGTTACAATTGTGTTTGGATCTTGAATTTAAATATTAAATGGTTAGGCTATGTTGGACCTAATTATCATCATATTTTTTTAAATTATTTGATAATATATTTCTCATTATATATAAATTCTTGGAGATTTCACTCCATGATATTATAATAAGTGGTTGGACAAGGTTTTACTTATTACCATTGGAATGGTTGAAAATGAAATTCCTCATTACTTATTAAATTAATTAGATATAGTGTTCCAAACTTATTATTTGAAATTTTTGTTAGTGGTAACCTTTATCATTGAATTATTATCATGGGACATGGCTTTACCCATCTTTTTCTATAAATTATGGATATGGTACTTCCATATATTAGTTATAATTATTGATAAAGGAGCCCCTGATAGTTTATACCTGTGTTGATTCCCCTTATTTTAGACATTAATTATTTAAGTCATATGATCGTTATGTCGTTATTTCCTCAAATCATTCCTTGGTTCTCAGAACTTATCACAGGTATATGCTAAATATGTCTTCTTAGGTCGAAGTAGTTTTGACTATTTAAGTTTCCCATGAAGAACCTGAGCTAATATGGATTTTGTTCATTTTATTATTTTCCTTTATATTTTACCTTCACACTATACCATTTTATATTCATAGAATATATTTACCTTTGAAACCATTGGTGGCGGCCTATGATTTTTACTCACACCATGTTCAAGACAGCATTGGGTACTCAGATATATCTCATGGATACAGGCCAGGATCTTGGATGATGCTTCTTATTTATTTCTTTATTATGGACTATAATTTGGAATGGGAGATGGCGATCAAGAATATACATGGGATGCCTACTAGAGCTGGGTATTTTATTTATTTATTCCATAATTAGTTTAGTCTAGTTGTCTGTATAACCTATTGTATTATATTGATTTGTATTTATACTTTAGCATGTTCATGCATGGTCATTTATTTTGCATTGGACTAGTTATCAATTATTATTATCTTCTTTGGGATTTAATTTATTTATGATTTCTATATATTTAGTAATATTCTTGAGGTTTAATTCTCCCCACCATACCATCATTAGAACCTCATTTCTAGTTCTAATCCTATGGTGCATCGGGAGAAATACTTTAGGACATGTGGTGAACATGTTCGAGGAACCAGATTAGTTGATCCCATTCTGGGAAGTGGAAAAGTGGTATTAGAGTTATTTATTTTTCTTTTTCCACTATTTTGGGATGGTTGAAATGATACTTGGAATGTGATGAAACTTGTTAAATAGATCATGTCTGGGAATGGAAAAACCATTCATGGGGGGAAATCAAGTTACCAAGGATGGGACTATTGTTCACACTATTTTATGATATAGTTTATTATTATTTCACCTTGAGTGATTGGTGTATTTTTACTGGATACTAATATATGATATTTAACTATTGTCCAAAATGAAAAGAGAATGGGTGTGTTCGTGAATAATTTTCAAGAATATTGGATTCATATTTCCTTATATTGATTATATGTATACCATGATTGAGTAATTATGTTCCATGATTATGTACTACATACTTTTCTGATTTCATACCTTGTATACCAGTGTTCCTTTCTTATGTGAGAGCTTTTCTTAATATAGTTATGATGCATGTTTTTTCAAATAAAGTGTCAACATGAATCTAAATGGTGTTTTCCAACATATCTTGATAATGGAATTATATATAACCTTACTTGGATATAGTAATGAAATGAAATGGGTTTAAATTAGAAAATGAATTAACTTGAATGGAAACTTTAAATTTCTATATAATTTATTAGTTCTTTTAAATTAATTCAAGTTATTGCTTTTGGGAAGAAGTTAAATGGGTGTCAACTAAAAATTATAATGTTCATGTACCTTCATAAATTGGGAATTTAAATCCATCTAATTGAATACATATAATCATCAATCGGCCATTTAAGTGAGTTTAAGAATCTTATACCTATGAGATAACCCTATTGAGAGTGTGTTGCAATATTGATAAATTTATTATTAATGGGTTCCACATAATTGGTATTCCAATTTTAATTAATATAGTGTTTAATCCATAAATTGGGAATGATTCCCATATAACTAAACCCAATTATCTTGATGGGACACTAATAGGTCACATTTATCTTTATATGCTTTGGTGCTTAACCCCATGGGGACATTCTTATACTAAATAGGGATGGTTATTTAATGTTGCAGTATCCACTTATATTGATTTTTTTATAAATTTATGTTTGAATCCTACATAATCAATCACCCCTTATATGATTAATAACCTTTTGACTTGTTTTGGGATTTATTTTTATGAGGCATAAATTAGTTAAAATTCCAATCATAATGTAAAGGGTATTTCCCTCTATAGCTTGAAACTAACATTTTCTTTAACTAAGCTAGTTGTGAGAACTTATTGATAAATAAAATGGTTATCAAAGGAAATTATATAATATTTTTTCTATATATATATATTAGGTTTCAGCTAAATCAAGTGCCCATTACATCTTGTAAATCATTTTCCTTTATAAATGGTACTTTTAAAATCAAATACCTGATCCTCTTGATTGTTTTTTATAAAAGTGAATTCATATAACAGATTGAATAAAACCATTAAAATGTGTGGATTATGAAGGACACATATATAGGATTTAGTTTAATGTTTACTTGATAATTTACCTTAAATGAGAATTTTTAAATTTTTTATAGGTTTAGTGTATTTTTTTGTTATGGTTGATCAAAAGGCCATGCCTTAGAGTATAGTGGTCTTTTCGGTATGACTCTACTTTTAAAGTTGTTTCCTTACATTAATTTACGGGCAAGAATGATGGTGGTAGACCCCTTATAGATATGAAAGTAGTGTAATTTTTATTCGATTTCAAAGGTAGGTTAAATTATATTATTTATCTATTCAAGTAGGTTAAGACTCTTAGATGATGAAACTACACCCCCTGAGTAAGTGTACAGTTATCTGGTGAGTAGAACCTCATGGGGGAATTATCGTGTGTGAATTATTGGTGTGTGTAAGAACCTTATTTATAACACCCTAATATTTTAAATGAATAATATTTTTTTGATAGTTTTTATTAAAGAAACACAAATCCTATAAGAAAATATAACACCAAATACTATAAAAAATATTTATTTTTAAATAAATTTAATCTCTTCGATAGCTTTAAGAACACACAGCCCCATGTCAAAATGAACCATAGTATAGTATACTATAATACCCTAGAGGTAATTTTGCAGGGTATAAATATTACTAACTAAATTATTAAAATCATAGTAATATATTTATTATAAATTCATTAAAAAATCATTTAAAATAAAATATATATGTTTTAGAGAAATTATTCTTTCTAAAAGGCGGTTTAGTCACGCTTTGCGCACAAAATTTAAAATTATTTTATAATTTTATTTGAATATTTATTTGATAAAATAAACTTCTATTTTTAAATGAAAATATCAAAATTATCTTAGGGTGAATTTTTTGGATGTTTTTTGAACACCTCATTTTTTATGAATAGTGAAAAAATACTAAATTTTAATTGAAACCCATCTTTTCATTTAAATTATTTATAATGTAAAATTATATTTTTAATTTGTTTTAAAGTATATTTAGTAAAATTATATATTTATTAATAAAATTTTGTTCATTTAAATCTTTTAATTTTTTAATTTTTGATATAAAAAACATTGTAAACTTTTGAACATTTTCTATTTGAAAAATCACTTTTCTTTGCATCTGCAGTATTAATTTTAAATTAAAAAATTTCCACGTATGATAATAGTTTTTTAAAAATTTAATCCATATTTTGAATCATCATAATTTATATTATATAATATGTTCAAATAATTTTTTACCAACATGAATAGTGAAAAAAATAGAAATTATTTACCACAATTATGGAAAAAATGAATTTACCAGAGGTTAAAATTAGAATATAAGGGATAAAATGATCTAAATACTTGTATAAAATCCATTTTATAGCCATATTTAGAAATTATTATATCTAATTATAGATAATACTCTATTATTTTACCCTTTTTCATGTGAAAAATTTGGCTAAACCTTTTCTTTTCAAACATTTCAAGTGTCCCACACACCTCACTTATAAAAGGCCACCCCCTCTCCTCTCTTCTTCACAACCTGAAACCCTATTAGTTTTTCTAATAAATCCCCAAATCACTTTTAAAATTTTCTTATCTAATATTATATTCCTTATTTTGGTTATAAATATAACCTAGGAAGTATTTTGTGTCAAACTTAAGGAGGTTACTCGAAGAATAGGTAGCGTTCTTCAATGAGTGTTTGTATTATATTTCGTCCTCTTCCTACTTCAATTATTATTAAAAAATGATTATATAATAAAATAATTATCTTAAAAATAATAATATATTTCTATGTTATTTTAAGGACCTAAAAAATATCCACTTTCATTAAATGGTTTACAAAATCACCATTCATGTATATGGTGGACTACCACCTCGCAAACTGATGCCATTCGTTTATCCATTACCACCTATCATGGTTGGGTATGATCATGGATATAAATTATATATATTATATTAGTAGCATAATTATACCTATTTATTCATTATATAAAATATTCCTTTTTTACTTTCCATTACATAGGGGATATGATAATGTCACTCATGTGTATGGTGGACTACCGTCTCCAAAGCGATATGATTCATTTTTCACTAATGATTTACATGGAAGGTAATAATAATAAATATAATAAATATATGAGATAAAACTGAAATAATTATGATATTTATGACATTTTTATCTTTATAAAAACATAATATATCATTTTGTCTTTTTACATTTAAAAATGATAACATCGTTCATGTAGGAATGGACTACCAACTTCACGAAGCGACGTGGCTCTATATTCATCACCACATAACATTTATGATATATGTAAGTATATTTAAATAAATAGTATGGTATATATGATATTATTATAATTATATAAATTTAAAATTACACTTACCTCATTTCCATAATGATCATTGAAAAATGAAAAATGTTACCCTTACGTGTGTATGGCTTACCATCTCCAGGATTGTAACACACTTCATTTTTCAAGACCATATTTCATGATTAGTATTAAAATTATAATTTATGCATAAATATGATAATTATTTAATTATTATTATTTTGGATATGATGTAACTAAATAATATGTGAAAGAACCAGATCTTTAATGGCGTAACACGCATGAGAAAGCAATGTAATTAACTCCCAAAATAATGAAAATAATTAAATATAATTAAAAAATGGGAGATAAGATGTCATAAAAGTATAATATATGATATCATAAATATTAATATGGGGTTTATTTTAATAAAATTTTTAAACCCACTATACCAGAGGTTAGAGAACATTCCACCCAAAAAATCACATGGTAAGGGATTTTACTTCAATTTACATTCATTGAGACACATTTGTATGTTATGCATAAATTTATTTTATATAGTGTATACAATACCCATTAAACATGTAATATCATGAATAATTTATAATTTATGGTATTTTATGTTTCAATTTTAATTATTTAATCCAAGGATATTTTAATTAAAAGTTACCAAGTTGTAAAGAATTTCATAAATCAATTTATTTTCACTGGGTTATATCACACCTTTTTTTTATTTGATATTCTATGATTATGTATTTCATGAATTTTAATATATTTTTTCAGTATAAATTTTTTTTATTTGGATTTATAGTTGACATACACAATTTATTCATTGATCATTTATCACTTCAATGTTATGATCATTTTAAGGGCTGATTTCAAAATCTCATTCTAATTGACATTGTTTGTTATTTGAGAAAATGTTTTTAAGAAAACCTATCTTAATTTATCTCTTTGGTCGGAAATCTATTTTCTTCTAAAACCATGTTTTCTAAAGAAAATTAAATGTGGTTTTAACCTTTTAAAAATAATTTATTAATTACTTTTTTCTTATTTTTTCATTTTACAATTACTTTAAAAGAATATTCTTTTCTTTTTCAAAATAAGGCTAATTTTTATTTTATAAAAAATGTGAAACGAATTTTTGTTTCAACATTCTAGACATATATATAATTTCACTCCATCTTTAAAAATTGGTGTTTAATTTTTTTTATAAGTTTAAAAGATTATTTTCTAAGAAATTAATTTTAAAAATGTTTTGTGAACTTTTAGTTTTAAAAATTTATTTTCAAAATGAAATAGAAATTTTCATCAAGGATGTTTTTAAAGATATTTTTATGGTATTTATATTCATCAATGAAAAAAACAATATATTATTACTCTAATGGTTATATGTTATATTTATACCATCCTTATTATTTATATGGATAGTTTATGATCATTTTACCAAGGGAAGTATCATATTCACTTTCTTGATTCATTTTTGAAGTCATTAACTTTCACATGAAATATTCATTTTTCTATGATCATTAGAAATTAAATTTCCCATAAATAGAAATATTATTTATCATGGATATTCTTATTTCTTAAATCATATCTCATTTATACATATGATTTTTTACTTTTAAATTTATTTGATTGGTTTGGGAAATATTAATAATCTATATTCTTTATTCAATACTGATATTTGATGATAATGTGCATTGTCAGGAATTAAATAGGTTATTCTATATATAAGGATTTCTTTTAGAATTCAGACATGAGTGGGATCAGTTATAGATAGTACCTCGGTATATCAACATGTATGATGAGATGAATCATTTGGCTAGCCTTAGTTAAATGGGTTTTTTCCATATACCTACCTATAAGTTTTAAACTGTCATGAGGATATATCTTGATGGTAGAGGTATCGTTTTCTTGAGACATAATGTCCAATAATTAATCATTATCTTTTTAATAGTTTATTTATTATTATAGATGATATTTTCACAATTATATTATGTCTAGATTCATTTAATTCTCATTTTATTGATCAAATGACATGTGTTCAGTTATTTACCTTTCTATATTGATTATTCCTTATCTATTCATGATATTCATGATCATTAAATAGAATGTGTGTTCAGTTATTTACTGTTACATATTTATTACGCCATGTATATTAATTATATTAAAGTTATTTAAATGGCATGTGTGTTTAGTTATTTAACTTACCATATTGATTATTCTTTTTCTTATCATGATAGTCAGGTTGTTTAAATGGAATGTGTGTTCAATTATTTACCTTTCCATGTTGAATATTATTATTGATTCCTGATATCATCAACTATACTTAAAGCTTAATGATCATTTGATATTACCTTTATTTTGTTTTCTTTCTCAAGAATCCATGAAGTTTGTTATGTTTGATATGAAAGGATATTATAGAGTGAATAAAATTATTCTTGAAAAAATATGTTTTAATTTTTTTAATGTAAAATGGGAATCATATATGTTTCTAGTTTACCAAGAACCCTATACTACATTGTCCTTTGGGATTTGATTCCTTATATTTTATTTCTATTTAATAAAGCCAGCACTGGATCTGGGTTACTGAGGTCAAGGTCTCAACATTATCTTTTTTCATTGATATTGTGACCCTCTTGGGAGAACTCCCATATAAGGACTCTTTATCAAGATCATGTATTTGTAGGTCGATGCTTGGTAGGTTATTTAATTACACATTTTTTATAGGTTTTGATCCATTGTAGGTTGATGATCCATTTTTCGACCTTCATTTTAGCTATTTAGAGAGGGTTTATAAGATCATTAAAAGTCTTGTAATTTAGTCACGTAAGTGGGGTATTGTTCACATAAAAAATACCTTAGGGTTAGCTGGATAGAACTAGTGGCCTTTTTGATGTTTCATTCACGGGTATATGTGGAAGACCTATACGCCTCCATTCTTGACTTATATTTCAATGATTTAGTGGTTCAATTGATCAAGGAAAACCTGCAAGATATGTTGTCCTAGGATTATGGATACCTTAAGAGTGATGAGATTGGTTCTTCTCTCATTTAATTACTGACTCACAAAAGATTCTTAGATCGTATAGTATAGTAATGGTGTTACCTTTGGTTTCTTGGAAAAGAATCTAGGGTGTTCGTGTATTGAGATTGGCTTCAATGGTCAAGACTGTCCATGGGCCTAGTCTAGTTGACCTGTGGACATGTGGTTGACACTTTAATCTTTGAAATTATGTCATGATATGGGTGATTGTTCAAAAAATCATAGTACATGTGATGTTTTAATTTTTGAAGTGGAGTTCCAAGGGATATCTTGTCACATTAGGACTAAGATTTCATAAAGAATAGTTAGTTGACCTTGTTAGTCGATTAATCACGAGATATTGAGTTAAGTATTGAAATAGGTGGTGCGGGATATACACCTACTTCCAATAAAATGTTTATTCTATTGTGGTTGCATGTAGTAGTGGTTGATATATAACATTGTTGAGTGCTTGGGTATGGGTTGATTATATATGGTTTCAAATGTGATGTTTGAAATCATGGAGAACTAGAGCTTTAGGTAAATTGAAGTAAGTTCTCATGAGGAGGATTATCTTGTAAATGAATGGGGTACAGTGAGATGGAAAACTCATGGGTGGACCTTGAAATGCATTTTCTAGAAACAAGGTGTCAAGGGTTACTTAAGTAAATTATGTACTATTTGAAGTTATGATGGATTGGGAGAGAGAAATAGGTCTATTGATGGAATCATAGTGTACTCCAAGTTTGAAGACAATCATGCCCTATATGTTGACATCATCCTAAGTACACTAATAGAGAATCAGCTATATACTAAGCTACATAAATATCTTTTATTATTTTATATAGGAATTTTGTGGGATTTTTTCTTGATGAACGGAATGAGATAAGCTATAAGGTAGGAAGTAAATTATTGGCTATTTGAGGGTGTTGACCCTTGTTTGAATTTGAAACTCAAAGAAGACCAAGAAAAATGTTCTTGCTAAGTAAAAATTATTTTTGGGTGATGTTTACATTAATACTCAGGGATGAGAGGAATATTAACCATTCCATTATTTACATACAAGTATGGATGGGGCATGGGTTGTGGTAATCATATAATCCTTTTTTTGCAGTGACAACCTGGTATCTCTTAAGGTGGGGAATGAGACATGTATAATTTGAAAGTGACCCTCATGTAATAAGGGTCATGGAACCTTGAGATTGGTCATTGGATGGTTGTTTTGGATCTCATATACCATTAGATAAATAGAACCAAATACTAAAATATTCATTGATGAATTCCAGGTAGAAGATTGAATATAGTCTTGAGAAATTTTGAGTACACTGGTTTGTCATGAGATAGCTTGCGATGATCCAAGGGGTTTGGATCGGGTATATGTCAGTTCTTGTGTTATGGAACAATGATGGTTTTTAATAAATAATGGTTTTTTAAATAGACATAACTAGAATTAAATTTATGTGTTTTTTGTTGTTTGGGGAATGATCTCGGTATTCCTTGGGACAAAGGCATTGGAATCATGTTTTTGGAATGCGTCAACTATAGAAGCCAAGCATTTTGAAATTAGATGGATAGAGGAGGATCGACTTGAATTCTATTGAATATAGATATGCGGTCAGTGAGGAGTCACATGGGTCATGTTATTGGGGTGATATGGGTGTTATGAAAAGGTTTTCCAAGTATTTTTCAAGAAAACCCGACGTGACCAGATTAAGCTTGGTCAGTTGGAATTCGACAATTTTAATTAAATTAAGGATCGAAGGTCGATTACTCATGTGTGTTTGGGTATATCATGTTGAAATTCATGATGAGAGATTCACTATGATTCTATGTATGTTTTTCAACAAGAAATATTGATGGTGGTAGTACCATGTCTTGGAGTAGGTCGTCTAATTCTGAAACCTATGGTAGAAAGATCCATAGGTCTCTTGATGAAATAAATGACGATGTGATCATATATCAACTTAGAAAATTCCATTTAACAATTATATTAGTTTTTAAATTTTAGATACGAGTGTTGGATTGAGTTTTAATGGGCTAAGTATTATATGTTCAAGTGGTTCTTGTATGGGAATTAAACTTTTGGAAATACAATGTGGCTGTTTGAGTGGAAACTCATAACCCAAGTAGGTCAATTGATGTTTTTATGTTCCCTAAGTATTATTTGGGAATATAATTGATAATATGGGTAGGTTATAAGATCATATTTTTCTTATGTGTTGAAAATTATGGGGGATTTTTAATTTTTCGTCTGGTTTGTAACATCCAGACCTGAGAGCCACTAATTTAGTTCCTCGATCTGATTCTCCACATGGACTCATGTGTGCCTCCCAATACACCATAGGATATTGACTATAAATTTTGATCTAAAGGTTGTAAAATGGGTACACTATAACCTCTAGATCGATAATAAATACAGAAAAAGTAATAATAAATAAAAGGTAAGTGGAATATATATAATGAAACATAATCATTGATTGTAAAAGATAACTAGGACAATTCCAAATAAACCAATGAATCAATGTGTTGAGTCATAAAAAAAGTTTTCAATAAACAGTAGGTAATACATACAAAAGTTCTAGACTATTAAAATAAAAAATAGATAAAAGACCTAACTCTAATAGGCATCTCGAGCGCATACATAGTTAGCATCTCTCATGTCAAGTCCTAGTCCATATGAAAGAAACAATAAATAAGCACAATCCAAAGCCCAAACCAATATTCAGGGGATCTATCTGTGTACCAAATAGTGTAACAACCAAGGTGTGAGTAAAAAGTATTAGTCCACCACCATTTTTTTCTAATATTAATCCAGTCTATGAATATATAATAAAGTAGTGTGTAGGTATATAAAAATTAAATTTGTAAGTAAATAAATATTGTGTTGGGATCATTCTCCTCAATGAAAACCTGAAAAAATATACCTAATTTGGAATAAGCTAGTTTTCTTTAAAAATAGGAGCAGTAAAACAGATATAGGAGCCATGGTTATAAGCCCAGTCATCAATATACAGCACTATACATGGGGACCTAAGGTGAACCAAGGTGTCTATATATAATAATGATCATATGCAAGCTTCTACATGTTTTATGATATTAAATATATAGAAATCAAGCATAATATACCATCATATTACCTTTGATCCCATCCAAGGCATTCTGTATTATGAATCCTTGTACCAGTCATGGATTTATATAACATCATTTAACCTATGAACCCATCCAATTAATTCTATATCTGGAATCCCGGTATCATTCATGTTGTAACATAATCTCATTCATCTTATCATCCCATCCAATACATTTCATATTAGGAATCCAAGTGTCACTAAATGTATAAAATAATATCTTTCAACCTATCAACATTTCCAACGAATCCCATATTAGTAATCTACGTATCATTAAAAGTATACATAACCCCGTTTAACTAATGAACCCATCCAAGTCATTTCATATCTGGAATACAATTATTATTCGAGGTTTAACATAATATACTGGCACATTAAATTTAATAACTAAACACAGGTCATGGAAATATTTATGTGAGTTCACAATTTATGTTTAATTTATAATCATTATAATTTGATTTTCC
The DNA here is from genome assembly GCA_963277665.1 of Viscum album. Lineage (NCBI taxonomy): Eukaryota > Viridiplantae > Streptophyta > Magnoliopsida > Santalales > Viscaceae > Viscum > Viscum album. The sequence goes on along the minus strand of OY728158.1, from coordinate 501,289,442 downwards.
ACTCCATTTACAATTTCATTTTATTAATCAACTCACTTATAAGTGATATAAAATAAATGTAAGTATACATGTCATTTACCATTTATGATAATTCATTTAGAAATGAATAAGGTCCATATGATTGTATTAATCATTTAACAATTAATTTAATTAATATAGTTGTCATCCTAATGAGATAGCTAACCCACTTTAAAATAGGAAGATAAGGGGCCAAGGAAAGTGGTTCATGTCATTTAATCAATTCCACACAACATTTAGGCCATACAATTGAAATGTAAATAGAGGGGATAAGTGTATTTCCTTTCCCACTCACAACTAATTTATCCATTAATTAATATCATTCTATAATTTACAACCTATAAACAGTCATTGGTTGTATTAGTTTTAAATAAAGAGTAATGAATATTCACATTTAATTGAACCCACCTTAATTGGTGGTTCATATTAGGGTCATAAACCTCCAACCATGTCAAGGGGCCCATGGTACATTACATTTATGATCTAAGCATTAAATTTAACTCATTTAACAATTTAGGTGAAACATATAGAAATAATTAAGTGTGGAATAATGAAAAAACATTATAAATGATGAGAATTTGTTGTAAAATTAATAAAACACCTACCTTATATGTATGAAGCTTCACTCATCCATTATCACACTTTTATTCTAGCCAAAATGGGAGAAATAAAATAAATGGATGAAAATTCTAAAAATAGGAAATATGAGAATGTATGGAAATAGAATACACTTCAACACGTTAAATTGAGAATGTAAGAAGGAGGAATCAAAGAATTATAATTGGATATCCAACATGATGAATGGTAGATGAATCTGATTCCATATAAAGGATATCTATTCAAGTCTAGAGGAGGAGGAGATGGGAGATAGAGTGGATTCTTAACATGGGTAAATGAGGAATAACTGAGGATTTAAACTTAAGGAATAGAGAGAAAAATTGTCATTTAACCAATTTTTAAAATGGAACAAGGTTTGGTCACATATTCAGATTAACCATATGCCCACCATGCTCTGTAACTATCCAAGGTCACACAACCTCACATAGTTAGGCATATGGTTTGAAAAACCATGTGTAACCTATGTGGTTCGCCTATATAGTTTTCTATAATCATCTCATATAGTCATGTAGCCTTGAGTTCAGGGTTTGACAGCCAATGTGCCTCCCTTTTTGTTTCTCACAGCTTCCTAGTACATGCCTCAATGTTTGTACAAGCATTATCCCTTGATAAAATAGGTCACACTATTGAGATTCATGGTTAGTACTAACCCCCCGCCAACCAGATGCCTAAGACTATCTCTTTCAAAATTGAGCCTTTGAATACCAGTGCTTTTGAAACTCATATGGGCCTTTGAGACACCTCCCATACATCAAAAACCTCTATATGTCATTATTTTTAATAGATCATACTCTTGAAGTTCCAATTCAAAGATTTATTTACAAATTGGCCTATCCACTAAAATGAAAATTCACTTTCCTTTGGAATTTTCAACCTAGTTAAAAAACGGGATGTTACAACATCTCCACCTTGGAAATTATTGTTCCTGAGAAGCCCCAATGAACATTCAAAACAACTCCTAATCTACTTGGTTCATGAATTCTCATTCAAATGGTAGTGTTGTGATTATGAATTCCCAATTCAACTCTATAAGATACTTTAATCACAAGGAACTAAAACCGATAAAACTCAATCCAACACTTGAAACTATAAAAAAATAACTAATATGAATCTTACATGAGTCTACATAACCTAATACATGATCATGTCTTCATCTATTTCATTAAAATGACTATGGAACTCCCTACTATAGGATTTTACTTTCAATGGACTATTCCAAGACACAGTACTTCCACCACCATAATCACCTACTAAAGCATTTCATTGGTGTCCTAATGATTCTCTTGGAATATTTACCATATCACTACATCTAGATACACATAATTAAACTACTCTTATACCTATATTTGATTGAAATGGTCAAACTCTAATAGACCAAACATATCATGGTTGTGCTAAATTTCCATGGAAAGCCTCATCCAACCCTCATACTACACATGTTCCAAGTAACAACATACAAGATGCAGTTCCTCACCAAAAACATTAAACCAAACATGAGAATGTAAGTTGAGCCACTTCTAGATGACTATTTCTGATAACACTCATCTCTAAAAACTGATTCATCTAAAACCTTATCACAACACTTTTAATACAAGGCACCTCATGATCACTTTCAGAGTTCTCATCAAAGTCCATAACTAGATTTCGATGAAATATATATCTAAACTCTTAAATTGTGTTTTTATTACATAAATTTAGTACAAAAAAATCCTGATCCAAAACCCTTAGACCATTATAAAATAACCCTCTACAGAGCTCTATTATAAATATGGGTTATCCTCAGAATCATACTACTGGAGACTAAGGGGATCATCCTAGGAAGTTTATATAATAAACTTTTGAAGTGAAACAGTTGTATATATCCAAGACATCCACACCTTAGATCCATTGAAAAACCCCAAAGGTGGTACCTCACCTAAAGTTCAATTTAATGAATTAGTTGGTGTTCCTAGGTCCATCCAAGGCATTCCTACTCGAGAATCCAAGTGTTACTTGGGAAAATACATGCCTAGGAAGAGATCCAGGTCTATGACTATAGTCAAGAGTAAAATGGAAAATAGATGACCTAGAATTATTTGAGCTTGTTCAAGGAATTTATTGAGCAATCCATCCATACAAAATCCCATTATCCAATAGCATCGTAGAGACAAATGATCATCCAACAGTTGGTCCTACACTGTCATGATCATTCCCCACACGAGGTCCATCAATCTATGACTAATGTTTCACTACCCACTATGGATCATCCCTAACGTCACATCAAAAGAATTATAATTACCACATCCCATGATCCTTATATCCTTGTAAATAAAAACTAGTTTGGCTAAGAATCTACCCACTATTGGGTGTTAATGCAAACATCAATCATCACCCATTATGGCTTCTCGAGAATGGTTCCCATAAAGTTCATCAAATTTAAAATTTACAATGATGGTTCCCACCCTCAAACAAACCAATGTGTACTCCCCACAATATGTCTTACCTAATCTACTCCTCAAGTGAAACTACTAAGGATTAAATCCATCAAGATAAAAATATATTTACGTAGCATAACATATAACCAATGATCACTTGGCTTACTCAGAATACTGTCAGGATTTGGGAAAATATCACCTCTGAACTAAAAGAATGCTCAGATTTTATAAATAGTTATTTTTTTCTCTCCCTGAGACTTTCTCACAATAAACAAACCTTACATTACTTTTAACAACTTTTAACATCATTTTTTCAATCATTGAATTCCAAGATCAACACATGGGTCAAATGTCTCACAGCACCCAGTATGATTCCAAAATATTCCTCATCATCAGGGAAATTTCGTTAATTTTTCCAAATATAGTTTTCCATGCTAACAAATTTACATTTTTTTAATCATTGATTATAATCATGTACCTATCCAATCAATAACACTCCTTGTTAACTATTTACCATTCATGACCGGAAAAAAACCAAATGTATATCATAGGTGTACATATTGTACCACTTAATTTACGATCTAATTCACAATCTTGTGAGTTATCCATCAATAATAACAAAGTTACCTTGTTATAGGGAACATCATATTTAATTCACTAGGATCTCCCTTGGAACTCCTCTTTATAATCAAGACCCTCTCCTATGCCATGATTTATCGAAAAACCACCCAAATCACAACATTGTTTTCAGATATTTATATTTTCAACCACACAACCACAGGTCAACAAGGATAATCACCCAAATAGTCATACCCATCCAAGACAGTGTCAATGCCAAGGCAACCTAGGTTCTTTCTTGAAAAAATAATGCATCACCTTTTTTATATAAAAAAAACACGAGTACCTTGCATGCATTGATCTCAAGATGAGTGTAAAACTAAGCTCATCACCTATAAGGAATCCTTAAACATGGGATGGCCTTTCACACAATTTTACTTGATCAAACCAATTTAAGTAACTCACCAGGATCTAAGTCATGACTTAGGGTCTCTAGTTATCCCACCTATCTATGCCAATATTGTCTCAAAATTGGATCACTAAGTCAATCTACCTAGCACCAAGGTCTCTCTCATGAGAATCATATCCCATTTAAGGGCCTATATTTAATGGTTTTTAATGTTACTAAAACATATCTCTAAGGAGGTAAAAATGAATGTAGATAAAAATATCATTCACCCACAAGCTTCAAAAGCTATGAAAAAAGATGTAACGACATCACCTGCCAAGAATCGGGCTGCTAGGTCCTGATTATCTCTGAGAATCCTCATAAGGAACTAATCCCTATAGGGTAATGATATAAATGTAAAAAGTTTAAGGATATGACCGTCATCGAGTATCCTTATACAGTAATACCCCCTCAAGATTCACTTACCAAATAACCAAAATCCCACACCGGGGTGAATTTTTATTATCTAAGATTCCACTCAACTTAAACGGTCACAGAAGAAATTTAAATTTACAATTAATTTGTCTTAAAAGTTTGCCAGTTTCTCATCTCTAATGGCACTACCATAATAGGATAACCCCTATTTTTAACATAAGGAGTCAAATTATAAATTAGAGACACACCTAAATGGTCACTACACTCAAACACATATAATTTCAGTCTAACATAACAGAAAAAGGAAACTGAGATCCATAGGTAATATACAATTTTTTGTGGTAGTCATTAAATAAATAAAAAATGTAAATGGTCATTAATCAGAGGTTCTTCATGATCAATATCACTAAAATTATTTATTTAAACTATTTAGAAATACCAAATTTATTATTAACATTAAATAGTTTCAAATATGAAATTTTAGTACCAGTTATAAATAAAACGTAATCGACACTTTACTCAGCTAATAATTTATTGAAATTTAGAAAATTTTCTAAAAATTTTATTTTAAACTATCATTTGTTCATATATAATTTTTCAAAATAACCTTATTTGATGATAATGTTTGTTCTAATCTATATAGGAGAATACTCTTCAGGTTGTAAATGACATTTTAATTTTCTAATGACTCATATCAAATAAAACTCAAAAGAATATGATAGGTATTTATCAGTTTTAGGGGGATTAATTAAGTATGATCCACCCATACACTTATATTTAATACCATATAAGTGGTTGAGGAAACTTTAAATATCCTTACCAACTATAATAACCATACCCGAAAGGGGTCAATTACTATATCTTTTAAAGATATGGGAGACCTAATAAGGCCCCATCATGTTATCTTGGGCTCAGTTATATTGGTAGTCATTCAAAATTTATATATTCATCACTCTATAAATTATCATTGGAATACACTATAAGTGAAACCCATTAATATTCAATCCATCATAGTTTTAAAAAACCCTCAATAGGATTACCTTATAGGCATAAGATGCTTAAACTCACCTACAAGGGTCGAGTAAATTATATAAGGATTTTGTTATATATGGAACCATTCCCATGTTATAAATGTATAATCCTTTATAAGATATAATTGGTACCTCATTAAAATAAAATACACTTAATTCGTAAGTCAAATTTATCAACCTTTACATTTATGCAATGGTTTAGTGAGATGAGTCACCATTCTTTAGTTATAATGTTATAACTTTATAAGTTATAATTGGTAAATAATGTAACTACAACCATCCTTTTAGAATGGTTTAATTATATTGATTTCCATTTCCAATTTATAGATTCCCACACACTATATAAATTACAATTGGAATCAATTTAATCCCAACAATTAATGTTCAAGCTCATAAAAAAAGATTTACATAGCTCAAACATGTCATAATTAGTTAGTTAAGCAACCTCAGTGAAGAAATGTGGGAAAAACATTTTTGTTGATATAGAAACTTTAATTAAACAATTATTTATCTCATTCAACATATAGAAATGTTAATTAAATTACCAATATAGCCATTAATGAACTTAGAATATGCAGTCGGAAATACTCAAAACAAAATAAACATGGCATGGAATATGTATGGAATGTAAATATATATGTCCCTAAAATGATGAATGATTCAACATAACCTTTATGTATCAGGACAAGGGTAAAATAAATAAATAAATTAGTAGATTAAAATTAAACCAATCACTCAAGGTGAAATAATAATCAACTATAATAACGAACATCATGAAAAATAGTCCCATCCCATAGAACTTGATCTTTCCCTAGTACGTGGGTTGGATGGACTCATAAAAAATCTATTTTACAAGTTATAACACATTCCTAGTATCTAATATATGTATCCCATAATAGTAATAAAAAGTAAAAAACCTCTGATACCAATTGTAACATCCCAACCTGGGAGCCACTAATCAAGTTCCCCGAGAAGGTTAACCACATGGCCTCAAGCACACCTCCCCATATGCCAGAGGCTATCACCTAGTATCAAGGTAATAAAAGTTGTACATTAGGGAGACTATACCCTCTTAATTAGTAATAAATATACTAAAATCAATAATAAATAAAATGGTAGTGGAAGATATATAATGAAATAGTGTCAATAATCATAATAGATAACCAAGATAATGCCAAATAAACCAACCATGCATTAACATGTGGAGTCAAAATACAATTAATTAATAAATAGTAGGTAACAAATAAAATAGGACTAGATTATCCAATGAATAAACAAATAAAATACCCAACCCCAATTAGATTCCCTGGTTTATGAGCAGTTACCAACTCCCATGTCAAGTTCTAGTATATAGTGTTGGGACCAAGTTGGATAGTGGTGTTGTTTGAAATAAGTATTCTATATGTTTTTTCTTTTGATGAATTTAAAAAATAATAAACCCAATTTGTAAATTATATTTATTAGATGAATGTTTTTAGAATTACATGATCAGACACATATTTCTTAAGAAATTCTATCAATTGTATTTTTCTATTCTGAATGATGTTAAATGATTTTTCTTGTTTCCGAACTTATCTTTAGATAATGGAGATTTTTGTAATGAACCAAGAAGTTGTATCAGATAAAAAATTTCATTAGAAAGGTTCTACATAAAAAAATATGATGATGATTTTATTACCATTTAATGTTACTAAATCATGAATAAATCTCCTGATAAAATATAGAGGTTGTGGAAGAGAAGAAGTTGAGAATTATTTTCTGAACAGACTCTTTTAGATAGACCGAAAATTAGTTTTCCAAAATTATTTTATTTGTGGGATTACTTTATTTAAAACTACAATTGTGAATTTTCTGAAGTCATAAGCTTTGAGAAAGTGTTGACTACCTGATCAATCAAATGAACTGATCCATCGAATGAACCATCGATTTCTAAGTTATAGAAGATAAGAATTCTTTTTTGACACTGATTCATCAGAGGAGATGAAAACACTGATCTATCAGACATGTTGTAGACAAATATCATTCATATGAGTGTTTTACACTAATAAGGCACCATATGTAGAGTTCCATCTAATTTAGAACATCAAGATACCCAAATCATATCAGATGGACCATAGTTTTTAATTTTGAATGAGGAGAGTTGTTGAAACAGATCTATTAGAGAAATTTTTTGACAGAGATCAATTAAATGAGATTCATAGATCATTCCATTAGATGAGTTTTATAGTCTAGTCCATTATATGGGCATCAAAAACCGGTCCATCAAATTATATGTTGATACCAATTCAACAGATGATCTGTTTAACACCGATGAGTCATAGGTTGATATTTTTCATCAGACTCAGCTTCATTAAATCTAGGAGGAAATTAAAAGACAATTAAAATGGATGAAAATGTAAAAAATATAGAAGATTTTTTTTAGATTATTTTTAAGGTTTTTTTAGTCTTTATAAGTTTCAATGTAGTTTTCAAATTGTTCTATTTGGTTTGGGTCATCAATGTGGGAATCCTTTTTTACACGTTTTTAATCAGATGAAGAGAAATGGAATAATGAATTGAGTTTCCAAATGAGATATTCTAGACTATAATTTTCTAGAATAATCACTTGTGAAGTAATTATTCAAGAGATGTTGAGTTTTAAAGAGTTCCAGATAATTCATGATGATTTGAGCGGAATATAGAATAGTTGATGATAATTGATAAATGGTAAAATCAAATTTAAATGAATGTAAATTTAGGTGGTTTAAAATTTCATCGTGGTTGAAAATTATTTTTATTTCCCACCATTTGTTTGAGCAAACCTATATAAAGGGGTGAAAGTACAATGTACTCTGACACTATTTATACATAAAATAGTTGGAGCACTAGAGTTTTGGATTCAAACATGTTTTCAGATAGAATATGTAATATAATAAGTATAAGACACGATTTATTGGATCAGACCAAAAAACCATACTAAAATTTTTTAGAAAAATAAAAAATAAAGAAAGGGTTAAGTTATAATTCTTTATATGAAAACCAATCTGATTTTATTTACATAAAAAAATCAAACAAATGAATCAAAAAATGTGATTGGACTGAATATAGTATGTGATTTAAAGAATTAGTTATTATCTACTATTATGAAATAATATGAATAACTTTTCTTATAGAATTGATCATATCCATGGAATCCTATAAGATCCATGATTCACTCAAAATTTTGTACATAGAATATATGAGCCTATACATGGTGTGCATCGTTTACTCACAACTTAAAATTAATTAATAAACCCATTAATCCTATCCAAGGAATTCCATATAATCCAAGTTTCATTCACAGGACCAAGGTAAAATTGTCATATAATCTCGTCTATGGAATTCCAACAGAATCTATGATTCACCTAATGTTATTTACCATTCAGCCATAACAGGTTTGAGATAATAATTAAATATCATGTTGGTGTCAAAACCATAAGCATTTCACAGCTCACCACCAAGGTTTTTATAATCTAGGACCAGTCTCTAAGACTTGGTTTACAACAACTCACATGGGCGGGTTAATAGTTGGAGAAGAACTTCCAAACATGATTAAACATGCATAGGCTTAAACATGGGTCATGGGGAACGTCATATGTCCCATACCCTTGTCCAATTATAATACCATCTAACAACCTGAAAACTTATTTCATTAATAAAATTAATTTTAAACAACCCATAAATGGGACTCAAGGCATACCTTATAGATACCCTAGGCCAAATGACCATAAAATGGTAAAACTGGTCACTCACCCAAGGGGTGGCCCTTAATTCACGAAAACAACCTATAACATGCATTGTAACACTTATTCAATTACCTAAAAGACGACAGGTAACAACATGGTCAATTTATAAATCAAGGACAGATCCCAAAAATGGGTGTGTGCCACTCCTGCCTATATAATCAACACGAAATTCAACGAAAATCATGAGACCACCTACATTATGCTCGTGCTAGATTGATCATCTTATATCAAGCTCTGATTCTCCCTAGTTTGGGAGAAATATAAAGAACAAATGAAGAATGGGATATTAGGGAATAAGAGCCTAAATCAAAATATTGCAATCGATACGTAGATGAATCAACTATGCATAAAAAGTAATTGAGGCATAACCGTTGTAGATCTTTAGAGATGAGGGTCAGCCAATTCAAAGATCAGACAGAGAGTCAGACTCAAAGGTAAGAATTTTCACCTAAGGGGAGTTCCCCACATGAGGGGTGCTATGAAAAAGGGAGGAGATAATCTAAATTATGATTTTAAAACATTTTGAGGGAAAATGTGTAATTTTACCCAAAATATCTAGGTTGTATGGTTTTTATGCACGGTTTGGATAACCTTGTGGAAACCTCACAAAACCTTTTGTAACCCTAGGTCATAACACATAGTTACCCCGCACGGTTTGTAAAACTATATGGTAACCATATAGTAGCCTCTGTAATAGGTCTGTAACTTTTAAAGACATGTCGTACGACCGTGTAGCTTCTACCACACAGTTTCCCGAAACCGTTTGTAAGCTATTGCCTCTATTTCCTCACTTCGCACAGTTTCTTAAACTATTCGGCCTGACACGCATGGTTTCTCCTAACTATGTGGCGGGCCCAAAACTATCGACGGTTTGGGTTCCAGGCTTACAATGATCCCCTGAAACCCTTAATCCTTCCACAAATTCAACAGGAATCACCATAAGGTCATATTTAATCATTTTAACTAGGAATTGATCGAAAACTCACAATCTATACCTCAAAGGAAAAATGGGTTCTTACAGCTTATTTCTCCAGAACAATGTGTGGATTGATTTCTATCTTCACAAGATAATAGTGATTCTTAGAATCTATGTCTTAGGCCCTTCTACTTCCCGAAAATAAAAATTCCCCCTCTCTGTGTAAGGTCTATACTTACATAGGGAGGTCACTTTTCAAAACTACTTATGACTTGATTCCCCTCAAACAATGGGATACGTGGAGATGCTATAATCCAAGACCTTGGTATAGCTACTTTGTGATACAAGATGCCCCTTTTTATTTCAATCGCCTCTGCATTGCGAGATAAATTCTTGTGGTCCCTTATTTCTCACACCGATCATAGCTCACGTGAGTTTAGGAATAGTGGTAATGGTTTTCCCCCGCACAAGAAAAGGGTAAAGGTACACTATAGGACCATCACAAAAAAATAGAATTAAAATGAACCCACCTTTTCCCTATGTACAAACCAACACTATATAGGGATAATCCTTCTAGAACTATCTACGGTTTGATTCTTGTACTCACAAGATGCATATTGATGCCCAGATTTTACATCCTGGTCTATCCACCATTCAAAAATAATTCCTCTTCCTTATACACATGTTTGATCGATATAAAGAGAATCCTTATATAACTTTTTGTGGCTTGATTCATGCACTCACATTATACGTAGTGACGCACAAATTCTATATACTGGTCTAGCCTCCATTCAAAAATATTCCACCTCCCAATACACATGTCTGACATGTATAAGGATCATCATCCTATAACTATGTGTGGCTTGATTCCTACACTCACAGGATGCATAGTGATGCCCGAATTCTACATCATGGTCCATCCTCCATTCAAAAAAATACCCCCTCCATATACATGGGTTATACCAGTATAAGGATTGTTTTTATAGAGCTATAGTGGATTGATTCCTGCACTCACAGGATACATAGTGGTGCCAGAATTCTACATCCTAGTGCATCCACCATTCAAAAAAATGCTCCTCCCTATTCACGGGTCAGACTGATATAAGAAGTATCCTTCTAGAACTATGATGGTCTTGATTCATTTACTCACAGGATATGTAGTGACGCTCATATTCTATATCCTGGTCCAGCCTCCATTAAAAATGAAAAATCTCGAATCCCCTATACAAAAAATGTGAGCCAGTGCTGGAGATCCCAAACCTTTATTCCTAAAACAAGGATTTGCTAAAAAATCATGCACCCCTACATATGAGTCAGATCTATGTGGGGGACTTCATACCTCACAACTAACCATGTTCTGGATATTTATTTCATGCCCAGATATACCCTTTCCACCCATTAGAATCCATGACTTGGAAATATAGGATCCCCATAATCATACATGGCCATCAGAAGTGGAATGTCGTTATCCTAAGAACACCTTTTTTTGACTATGCACATAGTGCCCTGAAGGCTCTTCATAAGTTTTCCACAAAAAAAGGTTTGTCAACCAAAAACAAATTCCTCCTTAGGAGAGGATTTTCCTAACTACATATTCCCAACAACTTGAAAGTTTCATATCTTTCATCCTAATTTGAGGGTCTCCGGGATCATGGTTTACGCCTTCTTCTCCCCCTCACATTTGGATTATGCTATAATATCATAGCTTGATTAGCACATACTTACTCATGGTCTCTATGAAAATCTTTCCTTCCAACATGATGTTTAACTGTTCTGCCAATACATCCTCACTGTATGATAATAAATTTCATGGAATAATAGTGTTCTCACCAGAGAGCACATTTTCCCCCTACATTGGTCTCCCACCATACCGCATCACAGAACTATGTACAACTTGATTCCTACCTAAACAGGATACATAGAGATGCCTAAAATTTTATCCTAGTCCAACCACCCCAAAATAAAAATTCCTTCACTCCTTGTGTATGGGTTAGACCTATGCTGGGTACATTCCATAAGAAACTATGTGTGGTTTCATTCTTATCATCCCATGGGACACATAGTGATTCTTGGATCCTATGACCTAGAACTAGCCACATAATGGATAAAATGTATGATTTTCACACAAACTAAATCAAAGGAAAAGACTACTAGGTATAAGATGCCCCTTTCCTTGATTTTTCCATCCCTAGGTGGTAGACTACACCCTTCCCACTTTTGTTTCTAATATCAAGCACAACTTACATGATCTTAGGGAATATTATAGGGAATTACCTATAAATCCATTGAAAATTATTCCATAATAGTTGGTCTTGGTGGAAGGACCTTAAAAGGAATGTTTGGGTCCTCCCCTCCACATTAAGAAACCCAAAGTCCTTACCACACAACATTAAAATGAAAGGTACCCTAAGAACAACATGTGTTCTTGATTCCTATGGGTGTAGGATACTTAGTGATGACTGAACAATGGGTCTTAGGCCCAATAACCTATAAAGGAAACAAATGTAGCAAAAAATTCCCTATTACCTACGTGTGGACAAGACCTATGTAGGGAGTCTAATTTTAGGACACCCGGATCCTCAAAACTTGGTCTAGTTCTAGAAAAGTAATTTAAATGACCCACCACACATATTAATCGGATATGTGTAGAGAAATTTACAATTACATGAGTAATCATGGTCTAATTTTCCAAATTTTTTCCAACACATCCTTCACATCCATCAAACATCGTGCTCCAAGACATCTTGGATCTCCATAATCATCCAAAACCATCAGAAATGGAAGGTCAATATCCTGGGATACCTTTGTTTGAATATGGACACAATTCCCTAGTGTCTCTGCATTAGTTTCCCAAAAAAGGACTCTTAACCAAAGACAAATTATTCCTTAGGAGAGGCTTTTTCTACCCTCGTACACTCAATGGCTCCAAGCCCCATATCATTTATCTTTATCTGACATCCCTTGGAACCATGGTTTACACTTTTCATCCTACCTATGTCTTGGACATGTTGGGACACCCCAACACGGTTATCCTTTAGTTTTGTAGGAGCTTATATATCGATTTAATAATATTATGACAATAAAACTACATGATTGTTGATACACAATGTTCACTATTAGGTCTAGAAATGTCAAAGAATACATTTTACCTCATGTTTTTGTGTGTGAAATAAAGCTGCACTTAAAGCATCGGTGTGCGTCCTTCCTTATTAGTGAGCTCGTATACAAGAAAAAAATACCACATTCATATGTATGAACTAGAACAGTATATGGATAAAAATTAAACCTTAAGAGAAATATGTAAAACTTTATTCCTATCATCACATAATATATAGTGATTCCTAAATCTCATATCTTTGGTCCATCCATGAAACAAATTCCCCCATCCTTTCTTATGCAAGGGGAAGACATGCGTATGGAGACTCCTCACACCAATATAAAAATTAATGTTTCCACTAAACCCTAGGGAAATGTTGGACTAAAATTCCCCTTTCATTTTTAAGAATCCCCATTTAAAAACCATACTCTGTGTCCAAAAAATTTTGAATCCCCATAACCATCCTTGGCCATCAGAAATGGAAGGTTAGTATCCTGAGGACACCTTTGTTTGACTTTTCACACAATGCCCTGGTGGATCTGAATAAGTTTCCCAAAAATATGTTCAATTAACCAAGAAAAAATCATCCTCATGAGAGCTTTTTATACCTCTGTACACCCCTATGACATTTACATCTCACCTCACTCTTGGTTTCGAAAACCCTTAGATTTCAGTTTACATCCTCTCTACCCTTTCATTTTTTAACATGATAGAACATTTCGGGATAGACTATCATGGAAAGGATGAGCTGCTTACCCACTTTTTAGGTTAGAGTGAAATGGATTTAAATCATAATTCTCAATTTTCCTAGTTTCATGGTGTTAAACTGAAACATCATTCAACCCTCCTTTACACAAGCCAAATACCTGTAGGATTGGTCTCTCATTCATGATCACCATTAATATAGATTCCCTCACACTTTTCAGACAGCACACTTTTGACAATCCACCCCTAGTGGTTTTGAGATGTCCAAATTCCCATTAAATTACCTATCCATCAAAATTGGAAGGTAAGTGTCCTAATAACTCCTTTTTTTGACTATGAACATAATGCCATGGCAGCTCTGTATGAGTTTCTCACAAAAAGGTCGGTCAACCAAATAAAAATTCTTCCTTAGGGGACGAATTTCTTACTTCCATATTACCCATGACTTCGATTCCCTATATCATATTCTGTATCTAGAAACCAAAAAACTAGGTTCTAGAAAAACCCCTCATTTTTGTCTGAAAAATATTGGGACATCATCAGTCAATTAATCCTAAATTGGGGCCCTTACCCTAAAATTCATGGTCCGAACTGTTTGACCTAAAACATTAGTCTCATTAAAATATTTTTAACCTAAAATATTAGTAATGATAATCCAGTTTTCAGGACTTTAAACTTCCCTTGAGGATGAGACGAAACTTGCAAAGATGAAAACTTATAAAGGGAATCCCAGATAAAAGTTGAGTACCATATATCTAAACCTAAACATTGTATGGTTTATGTAAAATACCAAGCAATCAAAAATAAGAAAAGGCACAAACCCTATTAGGTCAAAAACCCATAAAAGACTGCCTAAGAAAAATTCATGTTATACAAGGTAATCCCACACCAAATTGGGTTTTCGAATAAATTAGGATAATAATGGAAAATGAACAAAGATTGTAGGGTTTCCCAGATAAACCTAGAAATATTCAGACATCGCTAATTGAGTCCCTCAATATAGGAAAAAAATAGGTCATTGTCTGATCATCATTTTAAATCGGGACCACTTATAAATCAGAATAGCCTCCTCTTGATCCTGATTGAAACCTATTATAAGGGCACAGCCTTAAACAATACATAATCTTGAATTATGTCAAGAATTAACATTGAGGATCTTTTCAGGTTTATAGTTTTAGAGAATTAGGCCATAACTTTTACATAACAACAAGAATATTACATGTAGACACTACTACTTAGTATCCATTTTTTTTCATAAAATAAATACTCTTAAAAAGAAACATGTCTAGTTACATTTTTTAGACAGCATGACATTTCCTTTATCCCATCCTTGACCCTATTCATCTTTAAGTCCTATAGAAAACTTTTCAAAAACATCGTATGAGAATAAAAATCCCAGTAAAGGTTATAAAACAAAGAAGTAAAACATTACCAGATCATTAAATACAAATCAATGAAACCATACTTTCCAATCATAAAATACATTATGAAATCATAAGATTTATGAATAACAACCACATTTCATAAATCATAATGGTAAATTATGGCATTCAAAACATACATACATTTTATCTATCATAGCTACATAGGGAGTCACATTTTGAATACTCATCATAGTATATTCTCTAAATCTCTTAGAATAAACATTAATGTTTACCTCCGTCGCGTTACCCAATGCATTGGAGAGCTATCTTGGGCTCACCTGCCCTAGGTTTATCATGGAACCACCCATATACATAAACCATGGCCAATAAACATAACATAATCATAACACATAACACAATTATAAAGGAAAGATAAAATTTCTACATTCCAATATATCAAATCTAGATATTGAAATAAACAATTCTTTATCAAAAAAATTTCAAAACCATTTAAAACATTTAATAAAGAGATTTTTGAATCAAATTGTCTCAAACCACCTTGATATTTTTAAATAAATTATCATTTTAAAACATTAATGACCATATAAATTAATCATTAAAACCATTTTTAAAACATGGACATTAATGATAAAGATTTATAAGAATAAATCATTAAAACAATATTTCAGTTAAAGAGTTCTTAAGCAAACGAGATTTTCTTGAATACAAATAATTGAGGAATAAAATTCAATCAAAAAATTATAATATCATAAGAATAAAGGAATTCAGGATATAATATGTCAAATGATAGTATATACACCATATAAAAGTGAATTGGTTTATAAAAACAATGAACTCTCAATGGAATGTTATTTGAGATGAAATCCCTTATAAAGATGGTATCCTTAGATTAAGGACAAATCAATGACAAAATTATGTGTGAAAAATTATAGTACACAATTATGATTGGATATTCAGTGTAAATCGATCATAATACATTCACACGTGTTCTTTTTAAGACAAAACCAATGACATGGATGTTTAACTCAATGAATAGAAATTGAGTTAAAATTAATCTTATCATGTTCATATCGATGACTTGAGAATTTATCAATGGAGTTATTATGTCTAAAAAAAGTATATCCACACAAAGGGGATTGTAAATTACATCATAAAAAAACAAATAGTGATTCCATACATAATCATAGCATGACATAATTATGAATTAGAAGATTAACCCAAGGAATGAAATTTGGTTTAAAAAGTTCCCTTACTGATTTGGAAACTCACGAAACATACACCACATGAAGGAAGAATCATTCAATAAATATGTAAATACACATAAATGAAAGTATATTACACAAACAATACAAATAATGGGCAGTACATACACCAAAAAAAGTAAATAGTGACAAATATAGCATGAATCTCAAGGGAATAAAAAGTGAGATAAAACCCTTTACCACATTGTAAATCAATTGATTCATATGAAAAAAATGTTAATAACCACCAAATGAGTCACATAATGACATAAATATAAATATAATAATGATAATATATATCAAATGGATGTACACAACACACCACATGCAATAAATAAGTGGCGAACAACGGAAATCTCACGGAATTAAAAGTGAGATAAGAAACCCCTAACCTCGTGTATGACTTGACTTATTTGTTCCCTTTTATTCTTAAATAATAAACATAAGTTAATTTATAGTTGATTATTATCCCTTTTTCAAGTTTATTATTCCTTTTATAGAACTTAGTTCCATGTTATAAGTAATATGTAATCATTTAAGTTAATAATGGTTGTTTGTCGATATTTGGTACTTGAGTCAAAAATGGACTTCTTATAATTACAAGTTGATCACATGGTCAAAATTTCATTATATACAGAATTATATTAATTATTTATATATCATATATATCATATATATCCAGTATATACATGTATTAATAATATTATATAACAGTTGGAGGTAATATATGAAATGCACCGTTCACGGAGACGGTAAGTCGTACGTACGCATGAACGCTACTTTCATTTATATTTCTTATTTTAATGGAATTAAAACATAATGATACATAGTTATATTATAATTCCATTATAATATTATATATAATATCATTAACTCAATCCTTTAGACATCCCACATATGGCATTAACGAGTCATACCACTTTGAGGGGGCGGTAGTCCACACTTCCTCAAATGAAATTATCGCATTTACCCATAATTGAAACCATAAAAATATGACATAAAATAAAAATAAAGAAGAAGAAAGAAAACATAAACATAATATATATAATATATAAATTATTTCAATATTAACGGCCACCATGAGAGGCGGTAGGAGATAATCGAACAATCGTCGTTTCGTGAGGTGTTAGTTTTCCATTCACAGAAACAGTATGTTCTTCACCCATTATATGGAGGTGTGTGTAAGTGTAGTTAGAATACTTCTCATAACAACATCCTAGTATATTTAGGATACTGGTTTTCTTTATAAAATAAATTAATAAAAATGTTTTAGGGGTTTTATAAATAAAATAAAATAAAAGAAGTTAAGATAAACTGTTACCTTTAATTTGGGTAACTCCCTTTGGTTTTAACTAAAAGGACTTTTTTAAGTGCCTTATGCTTAAGGTATGGCTTCTAGGAGGAGGATATGGATCATGGGAGATTCTTTGGTTAGTGTTTGGATGATACAAGGGGCTTGAGAGGTGTGAGTATTGGGTTAGAGGTGAGGGATTTTTATAAGGTGGAGGAGGGGTTCTTTAGGAAGGTTTGCAAATATTATTTAATTGTAAACTTATCTTCAGTTTCTAAAGATCCAAAACTCATTAAAGATGAAGATAAGATGACGGAAGTTAGAAATAAAATCATTCAATAATATTTGGACAAGTTTTGGATATTGTTTTAATATTTATAATCTTATTTATTTAAATCATTTATTAATGATGTAAATACTTCATCATTATTGTGTCATAAATAATTTATTTTATTTGATGTATAAAAATTATAAAATAAATACCATAATGTAGGAAATCATCTTATATTTACAATGAATATTTATATTTGAAAATATATATTAAATAACCCCATGTAAAAATTGATTTACTAAAATATATTTGTTTATGTCATTTTTACCTTTACATTAAGTTAATTAAAATAAATTGTCATTATCACTCCCATGTAGATCCATGGGGTCCCAAAATCAAACCAAAGATGATCATGGTCGAAAATGACTCAACCAATAAGTTTAGGGCAAGTGTTAAGGTAATTTTGTATTATAATAATATTATTTTTACCTTGAATTACCCTATTTACCTGTAACCACGGTAAATAAATGTCAAAAGTTACTATTCACAAAATATTATTTTCATCTTATTGAACCAAATTTTTCTTATTAATAACAACCATTTATGATAAATTTTTTAAATTCAATCCACATAAGTGGTAAAATTTCATTTAAATTAAAATGTTAGTTTTTAACTACTACTTAGTGTTTTCACTATTCATCAAAAATTGAAGTTTTTCAGAAAATTGCCAATAATTCAGCCTAAGATATATTTGATATTCCGAATTAAAAAATGATCACTATTTTACTAAATTAAAAACATAAGAGTTTCATTATTTAGTTTAAAATTAATTCATGTTATCAAAACAAATAGCATGTTTTTAAGAAACAATAACTATCAAAAGACTGATACTTTTTTATATCCAATTTCAAAGTGAAATTAATTGCAATGACCAACATTTGATTAAATGGTAAAAAAATAATATAATTACACTTTAAAACAAATTAAAAAAATAATCTAACAATAAAAATAAATAATATTAAAAGGCACTTTTGAATTAAAATACAGTACTTTTCTCTATTAATCAAAAAATGAATTTTATCAGAAAAAATATCAAAATTTTACCCAAAGTGAATTCTGATGTCCCGATTCTAAAGAATAATTTTATTTTGTCAAATAGAACATATAAATGTGACCAAAACTTGATTTTAATAGGGTTCTCCATCAAAAGGTGGTAAATCAACCTTTTAAACTAAATTATTCTTAAAATTAGATTTATTCACATTTTAAGATTCTAACATTTATTGGATAAGTGTAAAAAAATTTAACAAACATGTATAATAATATTGTAGTTAGTTCTATTCATTCCCAACAATACAACAACTAGGCGTTAACTACCATTTAAAATAATAATATTATATTATTATTTTTCTATAAGACCCAACGTTGTGTGCAACGTAAGATTTCAAAGAAACCTGTTGTTGTGTATCAGATACGCCATCGAACATAGAATCCCCTCTAAAGAAAAATTAATAAATAATTTAAAAATATTAATAAATATGAAATTTTCATATTCTTTATTTAATTGGGATGTTACATCCTTCCCCCCTTTTGGGAATTGCGTCCTCACAATTTTAAAATTGGGCTTGGAAACATCATTTAAAGTCCCACATCAGAAAAAAAAAATTAAATAAAACCATCATGTAAAGACCCAAAATTTCCATGTCAATATTTTTAATTAAATAGAAATTTTACGAGTCTGCAAAAATTGATGCCGCGAGATTCTAAGGCCTGGTGTTCCCAGGATGAGTTTCTGAACTTTTTTTCGGGTACGTTCAGCAAACATATGAGTGGGTTTTTGTAACTTTTGAACTGGTTCTCAGAATTGAAATCTGAGGGCATCATTGAACTCGCAGCGCCGATATTCGCTTAAGGGAGCCTTCACCTCGACCGTAGTGGGTCGAGAGTGAAAGATAGATTTTGGGATTTTTCATGGAAATGAAAAATAAAATAAAATAAACATTTATTTTATTTCTAGTAAACCTCTCTACATGGGTTATGGAGGTGGGGACCACCCAAACTAAAAACACCATTTTTGAATTCAAATCATGGTGGTGGGTACCACCCAAACCCTTCATAATGAGGGTAGGAAACCTCTCAACTCCCTCAATTAATTTTATGTGTCAACATAAAATTAAATGTTAAGTTATTAATTTTATGTTGGATATTTCTTTTTTTTGGTGGAATTGGGGGAAGGATTGGAAAAAGGGAATTGGGAGAGAGCTTGGAGGATTTTTCTCTCCAATGAGGAAAACATTATCCAATAAAGAACGTGCTCCCTAATGAAGAACGATCACACTGACGAAGAAAGTCTTCAACGATAATGAACCGACTATCGAGGAAAAGTCAACTTCACTGACATCAGTCTATCCCCAAAGACATTGTCTCCTTCCTTGAGGCCTCCGTCGAAAAATCGCCGAGGTAGGGGTTTATTTTTATGTGATTATCATTTCCCATGTTCTTCCCTTCTAAACTAAGAACGCGGATCAACTCTCTTAAACTATTTGATTCGCGGATGTTTTCTTTTGCGGTCTTGTGAATAATGATTAACGAAGGTTATGTGCATTGTTGTTTTTAAATAACTTCTATACATGTTATTGATTCAAATTTGTGAACCACTTGCTACCGCTCTAACGCGGAGGGTACAGGCCAAACAAACAAGGCCCGACCCCTCTGTCGTTCTTCTTTTGTGTTTTCTTTGTGATGGTGACGGCCACCGGTGCCGGAGTTTGGAACTGGTGGAATACAAGAGTAGAAGTTGGCACCACCATCGACCGTGATAAATACAACGGCACCCCGACGTGCCATCCGCTGCCCCGCCGTGCTGTCAGCGACCCCGTTGTGTCGTCCCCGACCCCGCCTCGCCGTTGGCGGCCCCGCAGTGCCGTCTGTGGCCCCACAGCACCGCTCGTGGCCCCTTCACATCATATGTGGCCCCACCACACCATCTGTGGCCCTACTATGTCGCCTCGCAACACCCACGATCTCGCCACACTGAACCACGACCCTTAGTGACCCTCCGCAGCCTCGCCCCCTCAGGGCCTTCCACGGCCACCGCGGTCCCTCACGGCCCTCACGGCCTTCCGGACCGCTCAGCGTGCCAGGCCACCCAGCGTGGGACAGGAAAGACCCAGCGGGATGGGTCGACCCAAACCGGGTCAGGTCGGGTCGACTGGGTCAAACCGGACCCAGACTAGCTACAATATTTATGCTCTTTTGGCCATAACATCGGCATCAGACGTCCGTTTGACAAACTGTCAGTGGCACTGAAAACCTTTCAGCGAGAAGGTCCCCTTGGTATAACCCAATGGAGTTTTGTATAAATTTGTGTAATGGTCTGGTTGGATCGTGCACGAACCCAATTGGTCCCTTAGGATAAAAAGGCTAATAACTTACAGACCGAGCGTCTCATTGACGCACTGTCTGTTGCATTGAGACCCCTATGGCATGGCAGTCCATTGAGATGATTCCTTGTGAGACTTCATGGTAGTTAGATTATATACCAGAGTCTTGTAGATCAGACCCTCCCGAAGACAAGCGAGTGTAGTGCGGGAACCCTGTAGATGGCTGTGACTTGAAGAATGATGAGTGATCCTGTGTGGGTTAGCAC
The DNA here is from genome assembly GCA_963277665.1 of Viscum album. NCBI lineage: Eukaryota > Viridiplantae > Streptophyta > Magnoliopsida > Santalales > Viscaceae > Viscum > Viscum album. The sequence goes on along the minus strand of OY728158.1, from coordinate 501,267,661 downwards.
CGAGCTATCCTGTGTGGGTCAACCCCGACCGATCTTGTGTGGGTCTGCCTATAAACAGAGTAAGATGATTCATTAATTATATCTAATCATCTCTACTATTGTACTTAAGTTATACTTGGTGTGAGATGAGTTTGTACATTTGTGGTACTTTCCTTTGTGGTAATATCTTTGTGTTATTCTTCTGTGTGGTAATTTCCTTCATGGTATTTATTCCTTTGTGTAAAAATTGAGCTTACGGCTTTGGATTTGGACTCTTTGTTTTCCTCATGATTGAGATGGGTTTACTTGATAACTTAGGTATATGAATGGGCATCTACCAAAGTAGGGTTCTCATTTGTTTCCTTCTTTTGTGGTTTATCCTTTGTGGATTTTGTGAGACCTTGAGGGTCTCAGGGTCCCCACTGAGTATCATTATACTCACCCCTGCACGAGGTATGACGGCACTTTGTTGTGTTTGGTGCAGATGACAGACAACGCAGACTAAGGACAAGGGTACCAAGACTTGAGGTTTCTCGGAGGTGGATGTTAGACGAGGCGAACCGCAGAGATGGTTGTTCGTGAGTTTTACCTACCCATTAGGTAGAATCTGTGGTGGATGATCTAGGAGCTTCTTTTCACGAATTATTTGTCTTGTACTTTCTAGTTTTCCTTGTACATTCCAGTTGGTCTCATATTCTGGCCCCTTTTTACTTATTGTACTCACTCTGTTTACTATTCAGTTTACTTGAGTTTGTATCTTGTTGTGTGCTTGGTTTTGTGTGTTATAGGTTATAAAGTAAATTTCATCCTAGTCTTAGGTAATACACCTTTGGTGCTAGTCACTAGCCCCTAGACTATGGAAGGTGGTCTTGGGGTAGTCACGACATAAGACCTGGGGGACGGGTCATGAAAAATTGGTATCAGAGGATTTGCTTCTACCGTAGAACATAGAACTCTGATATTTCTTTTAATGACAATAATGTAAAGTATTGAGTGTGGTTATCATTTTAGGGAATATAGTGTTGGTGTGGCGGCCGGCGTATCCAAACAATAGGACCCTGACTTCTGATTTCTGACTCAGTACACAAAAACACTAATTTTGTGTGTGTTTTGAAGAGTTTTCTTGATGATCTCTTTGATTTAGTTCACCAGGTATAACTTTTTGACCATGCAGAATCTGTTTCTTTTTTGGATGCCTCCATGAAGACAACCAGCTAGGGTTCCAAGAGTTTTATGCACTGATATCCCACCGAGTGATGAGGCCTCAGTGCAAGTCCATATTCCAGTAGAGGCACCAGCAGAGGCCCCAGCGGTACCATTACCCGTTGGGCCACCGATGCCACCAACCCTAGCAGTAGAGGGTGCACGCCGCTTGAGCGCATTTCACAAGTTCCAGCGCCAGAGGCCACCTAGGATCTCAGAGAGATGGACCCATAGGTGGATGAGGATTAGTTGGAGGTTGTCGTGAGAGTTTTCCGACTGGTAGGGACACCAACCTATCTCATGGTGATCCTTGTCGCTAGTCTTCTACAGAAAGGACCAGGAAGATGGTGGAGCTTGAAACTCCATGTTCATGAAGAGGTGAAGCTTCTTTAGGCAGAATTCGAGAGCTTGTTTCGGGCAGAGTATATTCCAGCGACTCTTCGCACAATGCGCATTCAGGAGCTACTTTATCTACAGTATGGAGGCATGATTGTGGCTCAGTACTCATCGTTGTTCACTGAACTATCACTCCACTCCACATATATCATGTGTGGCCCATTCTTCAGGTCCTAAACCTTCGAGTAGGGACTCAGGCGGGAGATCAGGGTTTCGATGAACTCACCCAACATCCTAATGTTGGCGGGGGTGTTAGAGATATCCCTTTTAGTGGAGAGTTCCTTTGCTGAGTAGACACCAGCAGTGAAACACACCACCAGTTGTCATGTAGCTGAGTCTTCTATAGTTGGAAGCAGATAGATCTCACATAGGTCCAAGAGGACCAGACCTACAGGTGGACGACCGCAGGATTCAGGGTCGGTTGTGTGGGGCACCCAAGACAGAGCTTGTCATTCCAGGAGCGGACAGTGTTACACATGTAGTTGGCAGGGTCACATGGATTGTGACTATTCGACCCGTCGTACAGATGATCAGTAGACAGTCGAAAGACCGCCCTGTTAGAGACAGAGGTTCGACTGAGGAGGTCCACAGGGAGCAGGTGCACATGGTACGGGAGATGGTCGTGTAGCTGTCTGTGGATGACGATTCGAGGTGTTACTGCCACCACCACCAGGAGGTCTACCCCGACCATAGAGAGCAGGTGGATAGGGGCGAGCTCAGCTCCAGGCAGCTGAGGCCTACGATCACGGCGCATGGGAGATGATACGAGGTATGATCTATGTCTACTCCACCTTATCTGTAGTACTTATAGACACAGGTTCTAGTCAATCTCTTATTTCCACTACCCTAATTCGGAAATCAGATATTCCAACAGAGTTGTTGGCTTGATCCTTATGGCTAGAGACTCTTATGGGAGCATATTATATGATTACTCACTGGTGCTGGTAGTGTGAGATTACTCTAGGAGGCGAGAGCTTCAGCTGAGATCTCTTAGTAGTGGCGTCGAGGCCTTACGATGCCATCTTGGGTATGGACTAGTTAACTATAGTCCATGCCCAGATTGACTGTATTAGGCACAAAGTGTTGTGTGTCCACAAATATGGGACCGGTTTTACCTTCACCGTTGATAAGGGAGCCTATGTATCACAGGATGGACTAGCCCAGAGGATGGTGCAACCAATCACTAATCAGTTGGATATCCTTACCCTCATAGCGGTTTATGTGGAGAGTCTGATCAGTCCTTTAGTGGTGGACCAGTACGTGGATGTCTTATCTGATTATGTTCAGGGTCTACCTCCTTGCATAGAGTTGGAATTTTACATTGACTTGTACCCCGAGATGACACCGATATCTACACCAGCATATCAGATTTCTCCCGCAGAGCTTCATGAGATGTGGGTACAGCTAGAGGCCTTACAGGGGAAGGGATTCATTCGGTCTAGTGCTTCACCTTGGGCAGCCCTGATTTTGTTCTCCATGAAGGAAGATGGGAGCTTGAGACTTTTTGTCGACTTTCGGAGCCTAAACCAGGTGACCGTGAAGAACATGTACCCACAGTCGAGGATTTAAGACCTCTTTGATCATCTGAAGGGATCATGGTGGTTCTCAAAGATAGACCTTAGATCAGGCTAACACCATCCCAGAGTACAAGATGAAGATGTGCATAAGACGACTTTCAGATTTCGGTACGGCCACTATGAGTTCTTGGTTATGCAATTTTGCATAACCAACGCTCCAAAAGTGTTCATGGGACTCATGAATAGGATCTTTCAGCCATACGTTGATTGCTTTGTAGTAGTCTTCATTGATGACATTATGATCTATTCGACTACTAAGGAGGAGTATGCATACCATTTCCATGTTGTACTAGACACACTCCGAGAGCACCATCTTTATGGTATTCTCTCGATGTCCTAGTTCTGGATCCGAGAGGTTCACTTTCTGGGATATATCATCTCGGGAGCTGGAATTGCAGTGGATCCGGTGAAGATTGAGGGGGTAATTGCTTGGGATCCACTCATAAGTGTGATGGAGATATGGAGTTTCCTGGGATTGGCCGGATACTACTGGAGGTTTGTACTAGATTTCTCCAGAGTTGCAGCACCACTATCAGCGTTGATGAAGAAGGTGAAACCCTTCGTGTGGTCGAAGAGATCCCAGTGGTTTTTTCAAGAGCTGAGGAAGAGGCTGACTAGTGTCCCCATATTGAGGATACTAGAGGAGGGCATAGGTTATGTAGTCTTCTAAGACGCATTAGGGACTGGGCTCAGATGTGTCCTGATGCAGGAGTGAGCAGTGATCGTATATGGTTCTCGACAGCTGAGATAGCATGAGCAGAACTACGCTACCCATGACATGGAGTTAGTAGCAGTGGTCTTTGCCTTGAATATGTGGTGACATTATCTAATGGGTGAGAATTTTACAGTGTACTTTGATCAATATAGTCTCAGGTGTATCATCTCTCAGAAGGACCTGAATCTGAGACAGCGATGTTGGCTTGAGTTCCACCAGGACTATGACTTTGAGATTGTCTATACTCCTAGGAAGGGGAACGTTGTAGTAGATGGAATCAGTCGAAGATCTGCTATACAGCTGCTAGGTGAGGTGATAGAGCAGTTGGCCGCTTTTCTAATATCCTTTTTTGAACGTGATGGAACTACTTTCCGTCAGTCTCTTATAGTCACTCCCCCACTTCTTCAGCAAGTTAGGGAGGTGCAGTGTGGGGATGCTGACTGTGAGGCTCGACTGCTCAGATTTCTATAGGGCAGGCACCTGATGGATTTTTTGAAGGTGGGGAGCATTATATCCTCTTTAAAGGATGTACCATGGTACTAGTGTCACTTTGGGATGATGTGTTGAGGAAGATCCACACATCCCCTCTAGCGGTACATCCAAAAGTGGAGAAGATGTACCAGGATCTCTGACGACAACACTAGTGGTTGATAATGAAGAAAGCAGTTCCAGAGTTTGTCTCTCGGTGCCCCACTTGTCAACAAGTGATGGAAGAGTATCAGGTACCAGAAGTCATGGTTCAGCCTTTAGAGGTCCTAGAGTAGAAGTGGTATGGGATATCCATTGACTTCTTTACAAAACTTCCACATACATCCAGGGGTCATGACTCAATTTGGGTGATCGTTGACCAACTCACCAAGTCAGCCCACTTCCTACCGATCAAAGAGTAGGGTTCAATAGAGTGCTTGGGATGCCTCTATGTGTAAGAGATTATGAGGCTATATGGAGTACCCTCGACAATTCTCTCTGATCATGATACACTTTTTACTTCCTGGCTATGGCAGGAGTTGTTGGAAGCTTTTGGGACGCTGCTTCATTTGATCACCGCCTTCCATCCTCATATATATGGTCAGACTAAGCAGACCATTCAGACCCTCAAGGAAATGCTACATGCATGTGTCCTAGACTTCGGTCGCAGCTAGGATGATCACTTACCTTTGGTGGAGTTTTCATACAACAACACCTATCACTCCACCATTAGGATGGCACCTTTTGAGGCGTATTGTACGGGCAACCTTGTAGATCACCTTTGTGCTTGACTAACCTAGGGGAGTCAGTACTAGTGATACCATAGATATTACAGGCTACCACAAAGAAAGTGCAAATCATCCAAGAGTGGATGAATATTGCACAGACCAGGAATAAGTCAAATGCCGACAGGAGACGAAGACATTTGGAGTTCGAGGATGGCGACCACGTCTTTCTACGGGTCTCACCTCGATGAGGATTGCAGTGATTTGGATGAGGTGGAAAGTTTTATCCAAGGTTCATCGGACCCTTTTAGGTCCTAATTAGATTTGGTGAGGTGTCTTATCGCTTAGCTCTTCTACCTTAGTTGCACTGGGTGCATGACGTCTTCCACGTATCCCAACAGAGGAGATACGTAAATGACCCTTCTCAAATCATCGACCACAGTGAGCTGGACGTCGACGATTGGATGACTTTTATAGAGGTTTTAGTAGATATTGGGGATCTACAAGAGCGGGTCCTTTGTGGGAAGTCGATACCTCTGGTGCGCATTCATTGGATGCACATGAACCTCTTTGAGAGCACATGGGAGTGGGAGGCTCAGATTCATGCTTAGTACCCCCACTTTTTTCCTAGTTTTTTGATGTAGCTTACAGGGATGTAAAGCTCTGAGTTGGGGAGAATATAAAGACCCAAAATTTCCATGTAATATTTTTTTAATTAAATTGGAATTTTACGAATCTGTGAAAACTGACGGTGTGTGATTCTGAGGCCTAGTGTGCTTGGAATTAATTTTTGAACTATTTTTACGTACATTCAGTAAACGTATGAGTGGGTTTTTGTAAATTTGGAACTGGTGCTCAGAATTGAAATCTAAGGGCACTGTTGAACTTGAATCACTGGTATTATCTTAAGGGGACCTTCACCTCGACCGCAGTGGGTCGAGAGTGAATGCTTTTTTTGGGGTTTTTCATGGAAATGAAAAACAAAATAGAATAGACTTTTATTTTATTTCTAGTAAACCTCTCTACATGGGTTATGGAGGTGGGGACCACCTGAACTAAAACCCTTATTTTTGAATTCAAAGCTTGGTGGTGGGTACCACCTGAACCCCTCATAATGGGGGGAGGAAACCTCTCAACTCCCTCAATTAATTTTATGTTTCAACATAAAATTAATTACCAATTAATTTTAGGTGTCAACATAAAATTAAATGTTATGTTATTAATTTTATGTTGTTTATTTCTTTTTTTAGGTGGAATTGGGGAGAGGATTGGAAAAAGGGAATTGGGATATAGCTTAGAGGATTATTCTCTCCAACGAAGAACGTGTTCTCCAATGAAGAATGTGCTCCCCAATGAAGAACGCTCACGCCGATGAGGAACATCTTCAATAACAACGAACTGACGATCAACGAAACATCGACATCACCAACGTCTGTCTATCCCCAATGACATCATCCCCTTCCTTGTGGCCTCCATCAAAAAATATTCGAGCTAGGGGTTTATTTCTATGTGATTATCATTTCCCATGTTCTTCCTATCAAAACTAAGAATGTGGATCAACTCTCTTAAACTAGTTAATCTGCAGATTTTTCTTTTTCGGGCTTGGGAATAATGATTGATAAAGGTTATGGGGATTGTTGTTTTTAAATATCTTCCATACACGTTCTCAATTCAAATTTTTGAGCCACTTCCTACCACTCTAACGTGGAGGTGCGGGCCAAACAAAAATGGTCTGACCCCTATGCCGTTCTTCTTTTATGTGTTCTTCGCGATTGTTATGGAGATCGGTGTTGGAATTTGAAACCGGTTGAACTTGGGAGAGGTGTCCAACACCATTGCCGGCTGTGATGAAGACAGCGGCGCCCCGCCGTGCTAACCCGTGGCTCCGCCACCCCACGGCCCCGCCACACCATCTGTGGGCCCACCGCGCTGCCACGTGGCTCTGTCACCCCGTGGCCACGCTGCACTACCATGTGGCACCCGTGGTCTCACCGCGCCAAACCGCAGCCCTCTGCGGCACTCCGCGGCCTTGCGGCCACCTGCGGCCTCCCCCCCCTGTGGACTTCTACGGGCACTGCGGTCCCTCATAGCCTGTCGGACCGCTCAGTGGGCCGGGCTGGACCCATCGGTCTGGGGCAACCCAAACCAGTTTGGGTCAGACCGGGTCAGCCCGACCAGGTTAGACAGGACCCAGACCAGCTACGAGCTTTACGCTCTTTTGGCCATAACTTTGGTACTAGAAATCCGTTTGACGAACCGTTAGCAGTGCCAGAAACCTTTGAGTAAGATGGTCCCTTTGGTATACCCCAATGGAGTTTTGGATAAAGTTGGGGAATGTTTGTGTTGGATCGTGCACGAATCCAACCGAGCCCTTGGAACAAAAATGCTAATAACTTACAGACCGAGCGTCCGATTGACGCATCGTCTATTGAGTTAAGACCCCTTTGGTGTGATGGTCCTTTAAGATACTTCTTCATGAGACTTCATGGTAGTTGGATTATCAATCAGAGTCTTGTGGAGTGGACCCTCATGGAGACAAGTGAGCATAGTGCGGGAACCCTATAGCTGGTTGTGACTTGAAGTATTAAGAGAGATCATGTGTGTGTCAGCACTAGCGATCATATGTGGGTCAGCACCTAGCGATCCAATGTGGGTCAACACAAAGTGATCCTGTGTGGGACAGCACCTAGAGATCTTGTGTGGGTCAGCACCAAGCGATCATGTGTGGGTCAGCCTCTTAACAGAGTAAGATGATTCAATAGTTACATCTAATCATCTCTACAACTGTACTTATGTTATACCTGGTTTGAGCTGAGTCTGTACCTGTGTGGTACTTTCCTTCATGGTAATACCTTGGTGGTATTCTTCTGTGTGGCATACCTGTGTGGTACTTTCCATCATGGTATTTCTTCCTTTGTGGAACAGTTGATATTGGGGATATGGAGTTGGACTATGTGTTTTCCTCATGATTGAGATGGGTTTACTTGATAACTTAGGTATATGTATGGGAAAATACCTATATAGGGTTATCAGTTGTTTCCTTCCTTTGTGGTTTATCCTTTGTGGATTTTGTAAGACCTTGAAGGTGTTGGGGTCCCTACTGAGTATCGTTATAATCACCCCTTCACGGGTTATACCTGCACTTCGTTGTGTTCGGTGCAGAAGACGGACAACACTAACTGAGGATGAGGGTACCAGGACTAAAATTTTCTTGGAGGTGGACGTTAGACGATGCGAACCATAGAGACGGTCGTTTGGGAGATGTAACTAGCCTTCAGGTAGGATCCATGGTGGATGATCTAGGATCTTCTTTTCACCTATTAGATGTCTTGTACATTCTAGTTTTCTTTGTAATTTCTAGTTGAGATTGTATTATGGCCTCATTTTACTTTTTGTATTCACTCTGTTTACAATTCAGTTTACTTGAGTTAGAATCTTGCTCTATGCTTGGTTGTGTGTGTTATAGGTTATAAATGAAATTCCTTTGCTATTTTAGGGAACACGCCTTCGATGCTAGTCACCATCCCCTAGCCTATGGAAGGCGGGCTTGGGGTAGTCACAACACGGTCCCCAGGTGATGGGTCGTGAAATATAACATTAAAATAAAGAAATATAAATACAAAGGTCACCTGAGACAAAATATAATTGGATTCCATGAAAACATGGAAATGGAGGAGAAAACAAACCATCAAGTTCTAATAGAGAGTGATAGAAAAACTTAATTAGGATAAATTTAACCACCAGAAAATCACAAACTTGTGATGGGTAAAATGTTCTTTGATTCCTTGGTAGGAAAAGTTAACAGACAATGTTTTTGTTTTAAGTTAATTTTCATAAAGTTGAGGAATTTATTTATGGGATTAACTAAAAATATAAGCAAACTTACTTACATGTCATGTTGACTTTAATCCTTTACTAAATTCCTACCACAAACTCATTTTTTTCAAATGATGAGTATTCAAGATGACGTGATCACACCTAAAGTGATAGAACCGACTTCTAGAGTATCACATAATCTATAAAATAAGAACTATATATTTCTCATGTCTATAGACCCTATAAAAACCAAAATTGGTTATCATAAGATCAGATAATCCCCAAAAGTATAATCTTTTACCAAAAGAAAAACAACTCTTAATCTCCAAAATTTGTCAAACAAAACCCAATGTTCAACCAAGACCATTCAATAAATAACTCTCCATAAAATTATTCAATGTAATCCAAACTAATATTGAAACCGAAATCCTAGAAGGATTTAATCACATAATCTTCCAAGATAAATCTTAACATTTATCTCCAAATAACATCAGATACTCTTAAAGTCTCATATTGAAAAGTAATTAACCAAATCATATATTTTCCATGATAGTTTAATCATTTACATAGATAATCCAAAATCATATTATTATTGATTCATAAAATCATATAACTGAAATTAATTAGTCATACTAACCAGGGACTTCATGTAGTCCAGCGGTAGGTGATAAATCTCAATTGCATTTTGATTGTGGGTTAGATTCCCCTATCTTTGTCTGACATGATGTGTTGTCACGTAGTCTGCGTGTTGTACTTTTTCAAAAACTATATAATTTTATAACATTCCCAAAAAGATTTAAATTCATAAAAAATAACCATAAAATATTTTAACCACAATGTTTATCTAATAGCTTTCATTTTGCATCCCAAAATGTATTACCTTGTAATTGCCTCAAATTCAAGGATCATATAAACCCAAATGGTTCTTTATAACTATATTCACAAAAGAAAAGATAATTATTCCTTTAATAAAATTTTCATATATCAAACATTAGGGTTACACATACTATAAAAAGTCTTCTAATGTGATCCAATCATTAAAAGAGCCTTAATAATTTTAAGTACTTCACCATCCTAAAATCTACTATAACTCTTGAATCTCTTATATGTTGACTTCATTCTCATTAAATGTTCTTCATGATCCATTAACCCTTCCTTTCCAACTTATTTTGAAATACTTATTTCCTACAAACAAAATCATGAATCATATCCTAAGATTCAATAATATCAAAACATATGTTAAGAAATAATCCATTCTTTTCATCGGTCATTGTCAATTTCTTCATCCTCAATAGAAATGGCTTTAGGTGTTGATAAAAAAAATTTGTACGATCCTGATGATCCCATTCCCGAAACTTATTTGTAGGAAAATTGTTTGAAGAATGGCCATGCACACCACATTTAAAACATTCAATTGATCCCTTAGAAAGAAATTCTTTCCCTTTCCTAGAGTCAACTGGATGCTTTCTTTTTTTGGAATGTTATTGCTTTATGAACTTAATTCCCAAATATATAGCATCTTCTCGTACCTTTGAATAATTTCCCTAAGTGTTTCTTTCCACATCCTTGAAACATAGGTTTTATAACATACATACTTTTATGATTATTACCTGAAATTCTGAAGGTATTTGTTTCTCACATATACGATACCGTATAAAAATCACATAAGGTTCAGGTTTTCAATCATGACTCCAGATATTTGTTTGAGAATAACCACAACAGTTCTCATTGTAGCTCCCATTTCATTCAGTTTCTCATTCAGAAAACCATCACAATTTTCTTCACATCCACTGTTACTTTGGTGCCTACTAGATCTAGCCATTTACTAAAACTAAAAAGTTATGTGTGAGTATATCAATAAAATCATCATATAATATACTATGAAGAGGGTAAATACTAAGATATACTTATTAAAGTTATCTTAAAGTAATTCACTTTATTAAAAAAACTACGACTCTTTCTAGAATCCTAACCATTAAGGTTATGTAACTTATGCTTAAATAATACCCTAACCTCTAAAGTTATCTAAGCCGACCTCTTATACAAACTATAAAGACTAGGCCTTAAACATTACATAATACTGAATTATGTCAATAATTCACATTGAAGATCTTTTCAGGTTTATAGTCTTAGAGAATTAGGCCATAACTCTTACATAACAACATGAATATTACATGTAGACACTACTACTCAGTATCCATTTTTTCATAAAATAAAAACTCTTAAAAAGAAACATGTCTAGTTACATGTTTTAGACAACATGATTTTTCCTTGATCACATCCTTGACCCTATTAATATTTAAGTCTTGTAGAAAAAATTTCAAAAACATGGGATGAGCATAAAAAGATCAGTAAGGGTTATAAAATAAGGAAGGAAAACATTAGCCCATCATAAAATACAAATCAATGAAACCATACTTTTTAATCATAACATACCTTATGAAATCATAAGATTTATTAATACATCCACATATCATAAATAACAAAGGTAACTTATGGTATTCATAACATACTTAAATTGTATCTATCACAGCTACATAGGGAGTTACATTTGGAATACCCATCACAGTATATTCCCTAAATCTCTTAGGAGAAACAATAACGTTTACCTCTGTCACGTTACCCAATGTATTGGAGAGCTATCTCGGGCTCACCAGCCCTAGGTTTATCACAGAACCACCCGTATATGTAAACAAAGCCCAATAACCATAAAATAATCATAACACATAACACAAGTATAAATGAAAGATAAAATTTCCACATTCTAGTATATCAAATCTAGATATTCAAATAAACAATGATTTATCAAATCATTTTGAAAACCATTTAAAACATTTAATAAATATATTTTTGAATCAAAGTGTCCCATACCACCTTGAATATTTTAAATAAATTTTCATTTGAAAACATTAATGACCATATAAATAAATCCATAAAACCATTTTTAAAACATTGACATTAATGATAAAAATTTAGAAGAATAAATCTTTAAAAAATTATTTTAGTTAAAGAGTTCTTAAGAAAATGATATTTTCTTGAATACAAATAATTGAGGAATAAAATTCAATCAAACCTTTATAATATCATGAGAATAAATAGATTCATGATATAATATTTCAAATGATAGTATATACACCATATAAAAGTGAATTGGTGTATAACAATAGTGAAGTCTCAATGGAAGGTAATTTGAGATGAAATCCCTTATAAAGATGGTATCATTAGATTAAGGAAAAATCAGTGAAATAGTTATGTGTGAAAAAATAAAAATACACAAATATGATTGGATGTTCAGTGTAAATCGATCATAGGACATTCACACATGTTCTTTCTAATACAAAACCAATGACATGGATTTTTAACTCAATGAATGGAAATTGTGTTAAAATTACTCTTATCGAGTCCATATCGATGACTTGAGAATTAATCAGTGGAGTTATTATGTGTATAAAATGTATATACACACAAAGGGGAGTGGAAATTACAACATTAATAAACAAACAGTGATTCCACACATAATCATAGCATGACATAATTATGAATTAGAATATTAACCCAAGGAATGAAATTTGGGTTAAAAAGCTTTCTTACCGATTTGGTAACTCACGAAACATACACCACATGAAAGAAGAATCATTAAATGAATATGTAAATACTCATAAATTAAATTATATTACACAAATATTACAAATAATGGGCAGTACGTACACCACACAAAGGAAATAGTGACAAATATAGCATGAATCTAAAGAGAATAAAAAGTGAATTAAAACCCTTTACCACGTTGTAAATCAATTGAGTCATATGACCAAATGTTAATAACCTAACAATTAGTCACATAATACCATGAATATAAAAATAATAATGATAGTATATATCAAATGGAAATACCCAATACACCACATGTAATAAATAAGTTGAAAATAATGGAAATCTCACAGAATTAAAAGTGAGATAAGAAACCCCTTACCTCGTGTCTGACTTGACTTGTTTGTCCCATGTTCTTACTAAATAATAAACTTAAGTTAATTTATATTTGATTAAGAACCCTTTTTCAATTTTATTATTTCTTTTATAACACTTATTACCACGTTATAAACAATATGTAATCATTTAAGTTAATAATGGTTGTTTTGTCGATATTTGGTACTTGACTCATAAATGGAATTCTTATAATTACAAGTTGTTCACATGGTAAAAAAATCATTATATACAGAATTATATCCCTGATTTAGATATCATATGTATCATATATACCTAGTATATACATGTATTTATAATTGTACATAACATTTGGAGGAAAGAAATGAAATTCACCGTTCATGGAGACGGTAAGCCGTAGATACGCATGAATGATACTTTCATTTCTATTTATTATTTTAATGGAATTAAAACATAATTATACATAGTTGTATTATAATTCCAGTATAATATCATATATAATATCATTAACGCCTTCCTTTATACGTCCCACATATGGCATTAATGGGTCATGTCACTTTGAGGGGGCGGTAGTCTGCACTTCCTCAAATGAAATTATCGTGTTTACCCATAATGGCAACCATAAAGGTATGCTATAAAATAAAAATAATGAAGAAGAATAAAAATAAACATAATATATATAAATTAGTTCAATATTAATGGCCACCATGAGAGGCGGTAGGAGATAATCGAACAATTATCGTTTCGTAATTCATTAGTTTGACTTTCATAGAAACCAAATGTTCTTCAACCATTAGATGGAGGTGTGAATATGTGTAGTTCTAATACTTCTCATAACTACATCCAAGTATATTGAGTATACTATTATTGTTATAAAATAAAGTAATAAAACGAGTTTAGGGTTTTTAGAAGTAAAATGAAATCACTACTACAACCTGCGCCTTTATCAGCGCTAAAAACCATAATTAACAGCGCTAGAAAAGCGCTGTTAATTCCGGCGTAGATAAAGGGGGGGGGGTCCCCTATATCAGTGCTCCGAGAAGCGCTGATAAAGATCCCATATATCAGCGCTTCTAGGAGCGCTGATAAAGGGGTCCTTTATCAGCGCGCGGTGGAGCACTGATAAAGGTCAACTATATCAGCGCTTCTCGGAGCGCTGATACAGGTTCCTTTATCAGCGCTCCTTTAGCGCTGTTAAAGGTTTCCTTTATCAGCGCTAAAAAAGCGCTGATAAAGGGCCCAGCGCCTGCACCTAAAAAACAGTACATGCACACCAGAATACCTGCACAAAGTAGCACATGCACACCTGCACACTATAGCACCCACACCCAATATTTTGACTGACAACCGTATATACATTTACTTAACATCATGAATACAAAAAAACGCATTGCTATATACATTTCAAAAATTGTTTTACATGGTTACATTTACAATTATTCAAAAACGGTTATAAACATTCATGTTTCATCCTTTGATATCCGTGATCCACTCTCGATGGTATTTGTTGTCGAACAAAGCATCCGAACTCAAGGGAAAAAAATCACCTATATAAGAAAACAAATATTATGTTAGTAATGCAATAATGAAAGAAATTAAAACAGAATATGAAAGAATACATTAATATGGAAATGTGAAACTAAAATATTAAATTTTAAACTCAAAAGTTTTCATTTTCATAACAATGAAAGGGAATAATGTAAAATCAATATGTTTTTGATTGATTTATCTAATTTAATAAATATTGATTCTTTGTCTAATGAAAAGCTTTACCTGTCACACTGTGCGTCGGATTGAGGTGTGGTCGATTCGTACGCGTCCCAAATGACTTGTGGATCGTTGTCCTAAAGTATCAAAACAATCCGAAGGCATTTGCTCGGTTTGGCGTATGTCATTGGTGTTGTTTTCCAAAGTTGATCTCAATTTGAAACTGATATCAGACACTTTTATCCATACCGGTCACACCGTGCGTCGGATTGAGGTGCGGTCGATTCGTACGTGTCACAAATGACACGTGGATCGTTTTCCTAATGTATCAAAACAATCCGAAGGCGTTTGCTTGGTTTGGCGTATGACATTGGTGTTGTTTTCCAAAGTTCATCTCATTTTCAAACAGATATCAGACACTTTTAGCCATACCGGTCACACCGTGCGTCAGATTGAGGTTCGGTCAATTTGTACGCGTCACAAATGACTCGTGGATCGTTTTCCTAAAGTATCAAAACAATCCGAACACGTTTGCTCGGTTTGGCGTATGTCATTGTTGTTGTTTTCCAAAGTTCATGTCATTTTCAAACTAATATCAGACAATTTTAGCCATACCGGTCATACCGTGCGTCGAATTGAGGTGCGGTCGATTTGTACGCGTCACAAATGACTCGTGGATCGTTTTCCTAAAGTATCAAAATAATCTGAAGGCGTTTGCTCAGTTTGGCGTATGTCATTGGTGTTGTTTTCCAAAGTTGATCTCAATTTGAAACTGATATCAGACACTTTTAGCCATACCAGTCACACCGTGCGTCGGATTGAGGTGCAGTCGATTCGTGTGCGTCACAAATGACTCGTGGATCATTTTCCTAAAGTATCAAAACAATCCGAAGGAGTTTGCTCAGTTTGGCGTATGTCATTGGTTTTGTTTTCCAAAGTTCATCTCATTTTCAAACTGATATCAGACACTTTTAGCCATACCGGTCACACCGTGCGTCGGATTGAGGTGAGGTCGATTCGTACGCGTCACAAATGACTCGTGGATCGTTGTCCTAAAGTATCAAAACAATCCGAATGCGTTTGCTAGGTTTGTAGTATGTCATTGGTGTTGTTTTCCAAAGTTCATGTCATTTTCAAACTGATATCAGACAATGTTAGCCATATCGGTCACACCGTGCGTCGGATTGAAGTGCGGTCGATTTGTACGCGTCACAAATGACTCGTGGATCGTTTTCCTAAAGTATCAAAACAATCCAAAGGAGTTTTCTCGGTTTGGCGTATGTCATTGGTGTTGTTTTCCAATGTTTATCTCAATTTGAAACTGATATCAGACACTTTTAGCCATACCGGTCACACCGTGCATCAGATTGAGGTGCAGTCGATTCATACGCGTCACAAATGACTCGTGGATCGTTTTCCTAAAGTATCAAAATAATCTGAACGCGTTTTCTCGGTTTGGCGCATGTCATTGGTGTTGTTTTCCAAAGTTTAACTCAATTTGAAACTGATATCAGACAATTTTAGCCATACCAGTCACACCGTGCGTCGGATTGAGGTGCGGTCGATTTGTACGTGTCACAAATGACTCGTGGATCGTTTTCCTAAAGTATCAAAACAATCCGAATGCGTTTGCTCGGTTTGGAGTATGTCATTGGTGTTGTTTTCCAAAGTTGATCTCAATTTGAAACTGATATCAGACACTTTTAGCCATACCGGTCACACCGTGCGTCGGATTGAGGTGTGGTCGATTCGTACGCGTCAAAAATGACTCGTGGATCGTTGTCCTAAAGTATCAAAACAATCCGAAGGCATTTTCTCGGTTTGGCATATGTCATTGGTGTTGTTTTCCAAAGTTCATCTCATTTTCAAACTGATATCAGACACTTTTTGCCATACCGGTCACACTGTGCGTCGGATTGAGGTGCGGTCGATTCGTACGCATCACAAATGACTCGTGGATCGTTTTCCTAAAGTATCAAAACAATCCGAACACGTTTGCTCGGTTTGGCGTATGTCATTGGTGTTGTTTTCCAAAGTTCATGTCATTTTCAAACTGATATCAGACAATTTTAGCCATACCGGTCACACCGTGCGTCGGATTGAGGTGCGGTCGATTCGTACGCGTCACAAATGACTCGTGGATCGTTTTCCTAAAGTATCAAAACAATCCGAACGCGTTTTCTCGGTTTGGCGTATGTCATTGGTGTTGTTTTCCGAAGTTTATCTCATTTTCAAACTAAGTAGTAGGAATTCACTAATCTAAGGATATGAAACATAAGAAAGGGAGATCATAGATGCTCAATAAGTGTAATGGGAGATATCAATGACTATATAAAGATAACATAAGTATTAGGAATTCACCTTCATTGTCCTATTTGTTTACATTCTTTGATCAGGTACGCTGCCCATTCGTTTCTAAAGACATTTATATCATCTTCTGAATAGGAGTTTTTGCGACAGTCATAGTAGTACTGAAAAAATATAAATACACAATGGATTAATAATTATTTTAAATAATTTAGTAATTATTTTCAAAAATACCTCTTCAGGGATGCTAGTTTTTCCATGAAATACGATCTCTTTCATAAATTTACAAACATAATAACCGCAGTCCTTGTCATTTGTTTGTTTCGGACACTGCAGAAACATCGAGAAAAATAAGTAATTTGTTTTGATATGTATTTGGATAGTGAAATATAATTATATATACCCAGATACTTCTCCATTTGTAGATCTTGTGGGCATTGTCGTCCTTACGCCCTGGATTCATTCCAGCCTTTAGACGATATTCATAAATCGCCCTATCATAACAAAATTCTCATTAAAAGATAATATAAATTATATAACTAGATATTTAGTTCTAAAATGTTGGATCTAGTGTATTAAAAATTGACAATCGCCATCATCTATGGCCGGTTAGTTGGATATACATGCAGTGAATCCAGAAAATAAATCTTTGGAGTATCCAAATTGACTCCAATGAGCATCCAATGTTCCCTAAAAACACAAAAAGAAATAAGTACTGATAGAAATGAAAATATAATTGATATGATTAAAATGTAGATTTTTACCCTTGCATCGTTGGTATTAAAAAGAGCCTGTGAGTCGTAATTATTCTTTGAAATGTTCTGAGCAGATTTGACATCAATTCAGCCTGAAAATTAGAATCTATTTCTGTTCGTTGTGTAGAAATGGTGTGAGGACTAACGAGTCCAAATTTGTATTCATGGGGAAATCCCTTCAACTGTTTTTCATATATACGCCTGTGAAAAATATGAGATGTATTTATCCATAATTATCAAAGTATATCAGCTTTTGTAAAATCAAATCATGAAAACATACCTCATGTATACATTTATAACTGAGGCGCCTAGCCAGTCGTATGTGATGATCTCAGAAACAGCGTCTGCACTAACGAAATCCATTGTTCCCTCTCCGTACATATCTTTTTCACAAACAATTGTATGATTCTTTCCGTCTTTCATTTTCGTATCCACATGAGCTTGCAATGATATTAAATGTGGATATAGAACGGGCGGGGTGAACGTGCTCTCAGTAGATCATTTTGATCAGTTGGTTGATCCAATCTTGGAGCCGCTCTTTCGTTTTAGCTTCTCCATTTTATCCTTCTTTAATAACATTCATCGGTTCAGCCATTTTCTAATTTAATGTTAAAGGTTCTGCTTGAAAAATGAACTGGAAATGAATACCTCCTGCTCGACATGTTTTTTTACAAGATTCGACGGCCACGCAACGAATGTTCCAATAGCTTTGTCCACCGTATGAATGTCGTCATCGTCATTTGTCACGGGTAGCTCGGTGCTCGGCTCATTAGCTATGTTAATCGACACTTTGAAATGACCGGTTGGAAGTGGTCTGGAGTGTAGCGTGTCATTCTGCATATTGAACACCGTAGCCCTCGCTACAAGGCGATGGGTGGGAGTTGACAGATATAAATCACAGTCATTTTCACCCTGCAGAATATCATTAAATGAAAGGTATCAGTGTCTATGTGATTCACATCTCACAAAAATGAATATTATAACATTGATTACCTCGGTTAAGTCAGGTCTTTGAGGGGAATGGCTCGCCTCAAAGCTGGTGAGGGGTGGATCTTCTCGCGGGGGTTGTTCTTGAGTTGTTTGTTCTCTTCGCCTCTCCTCCATCAAACTCTTTAGCATCTCTCCCTGAGTTTGGATTAGTTCTTCAAGGGTAGCTACTCTATCTCTCATTACATGCAATTCTTTAGTTTCTCCATCCTCTTGTTTTTTTTATTAAAATATGTCTTGGGTGACACCCCAAAACCCACACCTCTGACGCGGCCATACTGTTCTGGCTGTTTCAAGGCCATTGAAAGTATGTCTGCATCCGGTGCGGGTGTTGATGTTTCCTGTGACTATGTCAAATAGAAAATATGAAAAAATAAGTAAGCATAATTATGTAATAGTGATTTAAAGCAAAACAAGTTTATATTATGTCATACTTACACATGTTTCCCACACTTTTTGTGTGTTTTCATCTATCAGTTTCCCCTCTTTATTAACACGAGCCTCCTTCCATAGCACATGGCGTGGAATGGAAGTGACTTGAGATTTTGCTTCATCAATCTGCTTATAAGCAGAGAAACATGGTTACAGTGTTGTTTTATGTCACATAAAATTATTACAGTACTTTTAAAATACATACCAATTGTTTTTCAATTGAAGCATACCCCAACCTTGCTTTACGGTAGGGGTACGCTGGTTTTGCTGCCCGTTCTTTATTTCCAGCACTCAGTTGTTGTTTCATAAATAAAAACCTATCAATCAATGTGATTAATACAAGCAACGTTACACAACGTGTAACCAAACACAATGTACCTGAAAACTCTTTTCCGCACGACGGTTGCAAAACGCATTCCACGTTCCTTGGGATATCAAGTGTGTATAAAGAGGAGGTGGGTGCGGCTTGATTTTCCCTTCATCATCTTTCAGATGATTTTTCGTTAAAATGGTGCGAAAGCCTCTATGAATCCTTCCTGCCAGTCTAAAAACATATTCTTTGTGCGAAACATCTACTATAAATGCACTCTACAAGAGATGATAAAGGGTTAGTCAATATTTCAATATTTTATTTTATTTTAATAAATTAAATAGATGATATCGTAATGTTACCGTAATATCTTCCCACATTAATGTTTTCAACCTGCTGACAACATGGTGCCACGACTCTACGTCAATCGGAACGCGTTGTCGAGTGAAGATTCCAATGTAGCTACTAAACATGGCTTTGTTGGGGTTTACATGCTGGCCTAGCTTATTCCATCCCACCTCAAATTTGATGCCTTTTGCTTTTTCCTTAAGGATTTTTTCTAAAACTGTCAAACTACGACGCACCTGTTTTTTTTGTGTCGCTGGGGTTTCATCGCCTACCATTTCCTCAGTTTCTGCATCATCATTATGTTTCTCCGAAACACTAGCTTCAGCACTGACACCAGCTGCAACAGGTTGAGAGACCTGTTGTACGTCAGCAGTGGGACCAGCTGCAACAGGTTGACAGACCTGTTGTCTCTCAGCAGTGGGACCAGCTGCAACAGGTTGAGAGACGTGTTGTGTCTCGGGATTGGGTGCATCAGTAGGTGAAAAAGTCATTATCTGCAGAACTAGTTTAAAATTTAAGTTAGATCACATAAAAGGAGCAGCGAACAGATAATAACATAATGTAACACAATATATATTACAATAAAAATCAATAACCTGATTATTGAACTCCCTTTTTTTAAAAGGCTGAAGGGATTTGACCCCTCTATCAACTATCCATATCCCTTCATTGTGGTCTCCTCTGACATACAAAACGTCGTCTACATTGAGACCACTGCGAAATGATTGCGAAATCCCAATGAAAGGATCATCTTTCATTGAATTTTCATCTGACCCTTCAGCTGTTTTGGTCGATAACAGAACAATTGACCAGTTTCGGTTTGCGGGATCGGGAACATAAAATACATGCACTGCCTGTGATGCCATTATAAATGGTTCGTCATTCTCCCCTTCCTTACTGAAATCAAATTTCACAAATCCCAAATCATCTATTTTAACAGCACTCCTGTTATCAACCCACTTGCATTGAAATATCGGAACTTGAAATTCCATATAATCCAACTCCCATATTTGTTTGATGATGCCAAAGTATGACATATTCACAGAAATTGGATTTCTGTCCTTAGCACTGGAAACATGCATCGCTTCAGCCACAAGTGTAACCCCACTATTCTGCATGGTACTGTCTTCATCATGTTCATTAGTATAAAATGTATAACCATTAACTACATAAGCATTGTAAGATAATGCATACACACTTGGTCCTCCGGCTAGCCATCGAAGTCGTTCCGAAATAGACTTTGGATTTTCATCTGACTTCTTAAAAATATGATCTCGAAACCATCCTATAAACTGTCGATTATGTGTATTTGATATCCATTTTTCATCCATTGATGTATTCAATTGCCTAAGAATTTCTTTGTGGATTTCAACATATGGGTCAACGTCCAAACTGTTATGCAAAACATAAAGGTGGGCCTGCTCCCGATCTGTAATATTGATTGTGACAACCTTTCTTCCAGAAATTCCTTCACCCTCTAACCGCCCAGTGTGACGAGATTTCGGTAAGCCAATGCTCTCCACACCAGACAAGTATTCGGTACAGAATTCAACGGCTTCCTCAACAATATATCGCTCTGCAATACAACCCTCTGGCCGACTTCGATTTTTCAGATACCCTTTCAAAATCTTCTTATACCGTTCAATGGGGTACATCCATCTGTAATGTACAGGACCACATAGTCAAATCTCTCTCACCAAGTGGACCATCAAATGAACCATCATATCAAAAAATGAATGCGGGAAGAACATTTCTAATTCACATAATATGACGGCAATTTCTTTTTCCATAGCTGGCAATTTCACCGGGTCTATAACTTTGCAGCATATAGCTTTGAAGAAGAAACACAGTTTCGTTAATGTATGGTGGACATTCTTGGGGAAAATTCAACGTAAAGAAATTGGAATGAGATTTTTCATCAAAACATGACAGTCATGTGATTTCAGACCTTTTAACTTCAAGTCGCTCATTGACACAAGGTTACTGATATTTGACGAATACCCCTCTGGAACTTTTACGTCATTCAAGAAGTTGCAAAACTGATATCTCTCCTGCCTGGAAAGAGTGTAAGCAGCAGGAGGAAGAAATGTTCGTTTTTCACCCTTTACTGGTGCCAACTCTTCTCGTATTCCCATCTCAACCATGTCCAACCTAGCCTTAATTCCATCTTTTGTTTTGCCATATGTATTTAGCAATGTGCCGATAACAGTGTCAAATACATTTTTTTCTACATGCATAACATCAATAAAATGTCTTACATACAGACAATTCCAGTATTGTAATTCAAAAAAATATTGATCTCTTTTTCCAACCGATTTTCGTAAGGTTTTTCGAAGCCAGTTTACCAAAAGTAGTGTCCAAATTTTTAACTTTCTCAAACAATTGATCGCCTGTTAGTGGAGACGGTGTTGTACATTCTTCTGAACTTCCATCGAATGATGTCTTCCAAGAACGGTACTTATGTCGTCGCGGTAGAAATCTGCGATGTCCTAGAAACACGGTTTTCATTGAATTTTTCAACCTAATTGATTGTGTACCTTCTTCGCAAACGGGACAGCCTTGAGTTCCTTTAATGCTATATCCTGACAAATTTCCATACGCTGGGAAGTCATTTATCGTCCCATACAACATGACTCTCAAAGTGAAATCTTCCTTTCTGTAAGCATCATACAATGTAACACCTGAATCCCACAATAATTTCAAATCTTCGATCAATGGAGCTAAATAAACATCAATATCATTACCCGGTTGTTTTGGTCCTGATATAAGCATATATAACATGATGTATTTTCGTTTCATGCATACCCACGGTGGTAAGTTATAATTTATCAACATAAACGGCCATGTACTGTGACTGATGCTTTGAAAACCAAAAGGATTCACTCCATCTGTGGATAACGCAAGACGAAGGTTTCTCGACTCGTTTCCAAATTCAGGATACTCATGATCGATTCTCTTCCACTGAGGAGAGTCGGCCGGGTGACGTAGTATCCCATCTTTAATTCTTGTATCTGCATGCCATGTTAATTGTTCTGCAGTCTCCTCACTTCCATATAGGCGTCTAAACCTTTGAATGATTGGAAAGTACCATACAAATTTAGAAGGACTGGATTCATCTTTCTTGTATCTAGAAGCACCACTCTTTGGGCATTCTTTAAGTGATTTGTGGTCCTTGCGAAACAGTATACAGTCATTCGGGCAGGCGTGTATTCTTTCAGAGATCATACCCATAGAGCGTAGCATTCGTTTGGCATCGTATGTTCGGCTCGGGAGCTCATTGTCTTCTGGGAGCATGTCATTCAAGAGGTCAAGTAGTTTCGTAAAACTGTCGTCACTCCACCCGTTATCTGCTTTCAAATTATACAGCTCCAGTACGGCTGACAATTCTGTATATTTAGTGCAACCAGCATACAATGGCGTCTTTGCACAACTTTTTAACTTCTCAAACAATTTTGGGCAATCACGAAGTTCATCTTCGAAGGTCCTTGTCATTTTCTCAATACGATCTTCATCATCATTCACATCTGTAATCACATCCTCCATACGGTCATCTTCATTGTTCATGTTTGTAATTATATCAGATGATCCATAAAACGCAGTGTCACCCCAGTCACTACCTACATTCGTTGTTTCCCCGTGTTTATTCCAACATGTATAACTTTGATCTATTCCATGACAGATCAAGTGTTCTTCCAACTCATCTGGATTAATTTGTTTTGAATAACAACAGCGTAAACACGGACAAAGGATTTGATAAGAGTCACATGCATGATCTATTGCAAACTTGATAAATTCTTTCACGCCTTCTTCATACTCTTTTGTCAACCGATTGGCATTCATCCATTCTTTATTTATATTCATCCTATTTAAAATCCATAGGATAAGTATATAGGTTAAAGGAGAAGGAATATGAGTATAATTTAGATAAAAAACAAGATACTTCAAGGAAATAAAGGAATAAATAAATACCAAAATAAAAAATATATTGGGAACCACTACAATCCCCAAGCCTCTTAAGGATATGATACCACCGTGCGCCAGTGGAGGAGGAGGATGAGGCAGCGGACTAGGAGGAGGAGGAGGAAGCGCCGGTGGAGGAGGAGGAGGACGAGGCTGCGGTGGAGGAGAAGGAGGAGGAGGAGGAGGTGGAGGAGGAGGAGGAGGAGCAGAGGAGGAGGAGGTGGAGGTGGAGGCAGCGGAGGAGGAGGAGGATGAGGCCGGTTGAGGGGAGGAGGAGCAGGAGCAGAGGAGGAGGCGGCGGCCGCGGCGGAGGAGGAGGCAGCGGAGGCAGCGAAGGAGGAGGAGGAAGGCCGCGGTGGAGGAGGAGGAAGCCGCGGTTGAGGAGGAGGCACCGGCGTGACCGCGGCGTGACCGCGGCGTGACCGCAGCGCGTGGAGGAGGAGGAGACGTGGAGGCACTGGCGGCACCAGCGGAGGAGGAGGAGGCATCAGCGGAGGAGGAGGAGGCTGCGGTGGAGGAGGAAGCACCGGAGGCGCCGGCGGCAGCGCGGAGGCAGGGTGGAGGCAGCGGAGGAGGAGGAGGAGGAGGCCGATGGAGGGGAGGAGGAGCAGGAGCAGAGGAGGAGGAGGAGGCCGCAGAGGCACCGGCGTGACCGCGACGTGACCGCGGTGTGACCGCAGAGGAGGAGGCGGTCGCGGAGGCACCGGCGGCACCAGCGGAGGAGGAGGAGGCATCAGCGGAGGAGGAGGAGGCCTCGGTGCAGGAGGAGGCACCGGCTACAGCGCAGAGGCAGGGCGGAGGCAGAGGAGGCAGCGGAGGAGGAGGAGGATGAGGACGGTGGAGGAGGAGGAGCAGGAGCAGGAGCAGGGGAGGAGGTGGCGGCCGCGGCGGAGGAGGAGGCAGCGGAGGCAGCGAAGGAGGAGGAGGAGACCGCGGTGGAGGAGGAGGCACCGGCGTGACCGCGGCGTGACCTTGGCGTGACCGCGGCGTGACCGCAGTGCGCGGAGGAGGAGGAGACGTGGAGGCACTGGCGGCACCGGCGGAGGAGGAGGAGGCATCGGCGAAGGAGGAGGAGTCCGCGGTAGAGGAGGAAGCACCGGAGGCACCGGCGGCAGCGCGGAGGCAGGGCGGAGGCAGCGAAGGTAGCGGAGGAGGAGGAGGATGAGGCCGGTGGAGGGGAGGAGGAGTAGGAGCAGAGGAGGAGGAGGAGGCCGCAGAGGCACTGGCATGACCGCGGCGTGACCGCAGAGGAGGAGGCGGCCGCGGAGGCACCGGCAGCACCGGTGGAGGAGGAGGAGGCATCGGCGGAGGAGGAGGAGGCCGCGGTGGAGGAGGAGGCACCGGCTGCAGCGCAGAGGCAGGGCGGAGGCAGGGCGGAGGCAGCGGAGGCAGCGGAGGAGGAGGAGGAGGAGGCCAGTGGAGGAGGAGGAGGAGGAGCAGGAGCAGAGGAGGAGGCGGCGGCCGCGAAGGAGGAGGAGGCAGCGGAGGCAGCGAAGGAGGAGGAGGAGGCTGCAGTGGAGGAGGAGGAGGCCGCAGTGGAGGAGGAGGCACCGGCGTGACCGCGGCGTGACCGCGGCGTCACCGCGGTGTGACCGCAGCGCGTAGAGGAGGAGGAGACGTGGAGGCACTGGCGGCACCGGCGGAGGAGGAGGCATCAGCGGAGGAGGAGGAGGCTGCGGTGGAGGAGGAAGCACCGGAGGCACTGGCGGCAGCGCGGAGGCAGTGCGGAGGCAGGGCGGAGGCAGCGAAGGCAGCGGAGGAGGATGAGGATGAGGCCGATGGAGGGGAGGAGGAGTAGGAGAAGAGGAGTAGGCGGCGGCCGCAGAGGCACCGGCGTGACCGCGGCGTGACCGCAGAGGAGGATTCGGCCGCGGAGGCACCGGCGGCACCGGCGGAGGAGGAGGAGGCATCAGCGGAGGAGGAGGAGTCCACGGTGGAGGAGGAGGCACCAGCGGCAGCGCAGAGGCAGGGCGGAGGCAGGGCGGAGGCAGCGGAGGAGGAGAAGGATGAGGCCGGTGGAGGAGGAGGAGGAGGAGTAGGAGCAGAGGAGGAGGTGGCGGTCGCGGAATAATAGGAGGAGGAGGAGGCCGCGGAGGCACCGACGTGACAGCGGCGTGACCGCGGCGTGACCGCGGCGTGACCGCAGCGCGCGGAGGAGGAGGAGACGTGGAGGCACTGGCAGCACTGGCGGAGGAGGAGGAGGCATCGGTGGAGGAGGAGTACACCGTTTCTGATGGATCCTACCTATGAATACTTATACATATAGTTCACACACATGACTCTAAACAATGGGCCTCAACATATGAATTTAAACAATGAGTATCCTCATTAGACTCTAAAATTTTATATCTTTTATGTGATGATAATATAATAGAATATGTGATGAGAGTAAGATTCCCCACCATACCAATGGCTCAAAACCCATCCTTCCATAGGTGATGGGTATATTATGCTTTATATGGGGCACCTAATATAAGTTAGGTGATAAGAAGAGGATGCCTTTTTTGATTATAATAAGAAAATTTCATATCCTAAGATGAAGAAGGAGAATAAATTATTCTATGACGTCCAATTATAGACTCATCATTCTATTATGTGTTGAATATATGACAACATCATGGACTGGCATGAGAAATATAGAAGCATTTTCTTGATGCCCAATTCCTAACACAATTATCATCTCTGAATGAATGGCTATCACACCATAAAGAAGAATATATAGAAATTAAACAATTTCATAGGTATATGAAATTAGAAATATGATCTATAGACATTTATTAATTCTATTATAGGGAACCAAAGAAGAATATATATATATAGAGATACATTTCAACCTCATGTCCTCCCACTTTAATCATAGCATCTTCATCATCATGATGTTGGTGATAGGGTTCTTGCATTTGGAAAATAGGAATTTGGGACCTAGATCATGGCCATCCTAGAAACATATTACACAATGATCTTAATATAAATACTTGTAAAATATATTGATAACCTGATGTGAAGGTGCGGCAGCCGGAATCCGGTGGGAGGGCAGCGACGGAGGCGGCGTCGCGCGATGGAGGGAACAAGCTGGGAGGGCGTCTGCTGGGCTGGGGAGCGACAGAGGGTACCGTGATCGTCGAGGGAGCCGCGCAGGGACCGACGGCGCGGTGAAGGGGATGCGGGAGCAGCGGGGTCCAGAGGAGGTCGTGCGAGGGAGCGGCGCCGCAGGGGGAGCGGTGCCGGAGGGGTAGCGCACCGGAGGGGGAGCGCGCCAGAGGGGCAGTGCGCCGGAGGGGGAGCGCTTCGGCTGGGCTGCTACGCAGAGGAGGGGGCCGCAGGGAGAGAGAAGGAGAGAAGGGGGAGGGGTTTCGGCGGCCGCGGCGGAGGAGAAGGAGGCGGCAGCAGCGGCGGCAGCGGTGGCAGCGGTGGCAGCGGTGCAGACGAGGGCTTCCGCGAGAGCTTGATTGTGTGCTGGGAGGAGGAAGAGGACCCGCGGGTTTTTAATAAATCCGCCGGACCCTTTATCAGCGCTAGTAAAAAGTGCTGATAAAGGGTGTATTTATCAGCGCTAAAATGAAAAGCGCTGATAAATACATCCTTTATCAGCTCTAGAAAAGCGCTGATAAAGGGGTACCCTTTATCAGCGCTTTTCTAGCGCTGATACAGTGGAAGGCCTTTATCAGCGCTTTTTCGTTAGCACTGATAAAGGCAGGCGCATGCCTTGCCCAGTTTTGTGGTAGTGAATAAAAAAAGTTAAGAGAAACTATTACCTTTAATTTGGGTAACTCCCTTTGGTTTGAACCAAAAGGACTTCTTTAAGTGCCTTATGCCTAAGGTATGGCTTCTAGGAGGAGTATAGGGATATTGAGAGCTTATTTGGGCTGGTTTTTGATGATCTAAGGGGCTTTAGAGGTTTGAGGAATGGGTTAAAGGTGAGGCCTTTTTATAAGGGGGGAGGGGTTCTTTAGGAAAGTTTACAAATATTATTTTATTATAAACTTATCTTCAGTTTATAAAGATCCAAAACTAATTAAAATTTAATATAAGATGACCAAAGTTCGAAATAAAATCATCCAACAAGAATTGTATAAGCTTTGGATATTTTATTAATATTTATCATTTTATTTATTTTAATTATTTATTAAAGAGGTAAATACTTCATCATTATTGTGTCATTTATAATTTTATTTATTTGATGTATAAAAATTATAAAATAAAAACCATAATGTAAAAAATCTTTTTATATTTTCAATTAATATTTATAGTCTAGAGGATAACTTATATAACCCCATTTAAAAATTGATTTACTAAAAGTTATATGTCTATGTCATTTTTTCCTTTAATTTAAGTTAATTAAAATGAATTGTCATTATCACTCTCAAGTGGCTCCATGGGGTCCCAAAATAGACCCCAAGATTCCCATGGTAGAAAATGACTCAGAAAATAAGGTTAGGACCAGTGTTAAGGTAATTGTTTATTACCATAATATTATTTTTACCTTGAATTACCCTATTTACCTTTAACCACAGTAAATAAAAGTCAAAAGTTATTATTCACCAAAAATTATTTTCATCTTATTGAACCACATTTTTCTTAATAATCACAACCATTTATGTCGTATTTTCTAAATTCAATCCATAGAAGTGGTAAAATTTCATATAAATGAAAATGTCAGTTTTTAACTACTGCTTAGTGGTTTCACTATTCATTAATAATTGATGTTTTTCAGAAAACTACAAAAAAATCAGCCTAATATATATTTGATATTCCAAATTAAAAAATGATGTCTATTTTACCAAATTAAAAACATAGGATTTTAATTAATTAATTTTAAATTAATTCCCATTATCAAAATAAATAGTGTGTTTTTAAGAAACAATAACTATCAAAATATTGATACTTGTTTATGTCAAATTTCAAAGTGAAATTAATTCCAATGACCAACATTGGATTAAATGGTAAAACAAATAATATAATTACCCTTTAAAACCAATTAAAAATATTATATAACCGTATAAATAAATTATATTAAAAGGCACTTTTGAATTAAAATACAGTTTTTTTCACTATTCATCAAAAAAATGAATTTTATCAGAAAAATACCAAAATTTTACCCAAAGTGAATTTTGATGTCCCAATTCTAAAGAAGAATTTTATTTTGTCAAATAGAATATATAAAAGTGATCAAAACTTGATTTAAAGAGGGTTCTCCATCAGAAGGCGGTAAATCAACCTTTTAAAGTAAATTATTCTTAAAATTAGATTTATTCACATTTTAAGCCTCTAACTTTTATTAGATAAATGAAAAACATTTAAAAAACATGCATAATCGTATTGTAGTTAGTTCTATTCATTCCCACCAATAAAACGGCTAGGTGTTAACTACCATTTAAAATAATAATATTATATTATTATTTTTTAGTATGACCCAACGTTGTGTGCAATGCAAGATTTCAAAGAAACCCGTTGTTGTGTATCAGGTACATCATAGAACATAGCATCCCCATTAAAGTAAAAATAATAATTAATTGAAAAATATTAATAAATATGAAAATTTAAATTTTTTTATTTACCTAGGATGTTACATCCTTCCCCCCTTTTGGGAATTGCATCCACACAATTTTAAAATTGGGATTAGAAACATCATTTAAAGTCCCACATCAGAAAAAAAAAAGTAAATAAAACTATCACTTTAAAAGAAATAAAGATATATAAAAATGTCACCCGAGACAAAAGATACTAGGATTCCATGAAAACATGGATATTTAGGAGAAAACAAACATTCATGTTCTGATGGAGAGTGATAAAAAACTAGATTAGGAGAAAGTTTACCACCAGAAAATCACAAAATTGTGATGGGATTAATGGTCTTTGATTCCCCAGTAGGAAAAGTTGACAAAAAAAATTTTTTAAGTTAATTTTTATAATGTTGAATAATTTATTTATGAGCATAACTAAAAATATAAGGAAACATACTTACTTGTCATGTAGACTTTCATCCTTTAAGAAATTCATGCCACAAACTCATTTTTTTTCTTCAAATGATGAGTATTCAAGATGACGTGGTCACACATGAAGTGATAGAACCAATTTCTAGAATATCACATAATCTATAAAAGAAGAACTATATATTTCTCATGTCCTCATACCCTAACCAAAACCAAAATTGGTTAGCAGAAGATCAGATAATCCCAAAAAAGGATAATATTTTACCAAAAGAAAAACTACACTTAATCTCCAATTTTTTACAAACAATAAACAATGTTAAACCAAGACCATTCAATAAACAACTGTCTATAAAATTATTCAAAGTAATCCAAACTAATATTGAAACCTAAATCTCAGAAGGATTTAATCACATAGTCTTCCAAGATAAATCTTAACATTTATCTCCAAATAACATCAGTTACTCTTAAAGTTTCATATTGAAAAGTAATTAACCTAATCACATATTCTCTATGATAGGTTAGTCATTTTCATAGATACCCAAAATAAAATTATTCTAGATTCATAAAATCATCTAACTAAAAAGAATTAGTCATACTAACCAGGGACTTATCGTAGTCTAGTGGTAGGCAATAAATCCCAATCGCACTTTGGTTGTGGGTTTGATTCCCGCAACTTTGTCCGATACGACGGGTTGTCACGTAGTCCACGTGTTGTCCTTTTTAAAAAACTATATAATTTTATAAAATTCCCAAAAAGAGTTAAATTCATCAAAAAATAACTGTAATATATTTTAACCACAAAGTTAATCTAATAACTTTCATTTTGCATCCAAAAATGTATTAAACTGTAATTACATCAAATTTATGGATCATATAAACCCAAATGGTTCTTTAAAACTATATCCACAAAAGAAAAGATAATTATTCCTTGAAAAAAAATTCATATATCAAACTTCAGGGTTACACATACTATAAAAAGTCTTCTAATGTAATACAACAATCAAAAGAGCCTTAATACTTTTAACTATTTCACCATCCTAAAATCTACCATAACTTTTGAATCCCTTATATTTTGACTTCATAATAATTCAAAGTTTTTCATGGTCAATTAACCATTTATTACCTACTTATTCTTAAATACTTATTTACTATTAAAAAATCATGAATCATATCCTAAGATTCAATAATATCAAAACATATGTAAAGAAATAATCCATACCTTTCATTGGTCATTGTCAGTTTCTTCATCCTCAATCGGAATGGCTTTAGGTATTGAAAAACAAAAATTTGTACGATACTGGTGATCCCATTCCTGAAAATTCTTCATAGGACAATTGTTTGTAAAATGACCATTCACACCACATTTAAAAATTCAATTGATCCCTCAGAAAGAACTTATTTACCTTTCCTAAAGTCAACTGGATTCTTCATTTTTTATGGCAGGTTATTTCTTTATGACCTTCATTCCCACATCTATAGAATCTTATTATCCCTTGGAAGCATTTTCCTAGGTGTTTCTTTCCACATCCCTGACACATAGGTTTTTGAACATACATACATTTATGATTATTACCTGAACTTATGAATGGATTTGTTTCTCGCATATATGAAGCCTTATAAAAATCACTAAGGTTCAAGTTTTAAATCATGACTCTATATAGTTGGTTGAGAATAACCACAAGAGTTCTCATTGAAGCTCCCATTTAATTCAGTTTCTCATTCAGAAAACCGTCACAATTTTCTTTACATCCACTGTTACTTTGGTTTCTACTAGATCCAGCAATTTACTAAAACTAAAAAGGTAAGTGTGAGTATATCAATGAAATCATCATATAATATCTTATGAAGAGGGTAAATAATAAGATATAATTATTTAAATTATCTAAAACTCATTCACTTTATTAAAAAAACTATGACTCTTTCTAAAATCCTAGCCATTAATGTTATGTAACTTATGCTTAAAGAATACCCTAACCTTTAAAGTTATCTAAACCGACCTCTGATACCAACTATAGAGACCCAACCGTAAACATTACAAAATGTTGAATTAGGTCAAGAATTCATATTGAGGATCTTTTAATGTTTAAATTTTTAAATAATTAGGCCATAACTATTACATAACAACATGAATATTACATGTAGACACTACTACATAGTATCCATTTATTTCATAGAATAAAAACTCTTGAAAAGAAACAAGTCTAGTTCCATGTTTTATACAGCATGAATTTTCCTTGATCCCATCCTTGACCCTATTCATCTTTAAGTCCAGTAGAAAACATTTCAAAAACATGGGATGAGCAAAAAAAGCTCAATAAGGGTTATAAAATAAGGGATGAATATATTTTCCCATAATTAAATACAAATAAATGAAACCATACTTTTCAATCATCACATACCTTACAAAATCATAAGATTTATGAATAACACCCACATATCATAAATCTTAAAGGTATATTATGGCATTCATAACATTCTTAAATTATAGCTATCACAACTACATAGGGAGTCAAATTTGAAATACCCATAATAGTATTTTCCCTAAATCTCTTAGGAGAAACATTAACGTTTACCTCCGTCGCGTTACCCAATGCATTGGAGAGCTATCTTGGGCTCACTCACCCTAGGTTTATCATGGAACCACCCCTATATGTAAACAATGACCAATAACCATAACATAATCATAACACATAAAACAAGTATAAAGGGAAGATAAAATTTCCACATTCCAATATATCAAATATAGATATTGAAATAATTTTTTTTATCAAATCATTTTCAAAACCATTGAAAACAGTTAATAAAGATATTTTTGAATCAAAGTGTCCCATAACACTTTTAAAGTTTTAAATAAATTATCATTTGAAAAATTTAATAACCATATAAATAAATCCTTAAAACCATTTTTTTAACATGGAAATTAATGATAAATATTTTAAAGAATAAATCTTTAAAACAATATTTTAGTTAAAGAGTTATTAAGAAAATGACATTTTCTTGAATATAGATAATTGAGGAATAAAATTCAACAGATTTTTTTTAATATAATAAGAATAAAGGTATTCATGATATAATATGTCAAATGACAGTATATACACCATATAAAAGTGAATCGGTGTATAACAACAATGAAGACTCAATGGAATGTAATTTGAGATGAAATCACTTATAAAGATGGTATCCTTAGATTAAGGACAAATCAATGATATAATTATGTGTGAAAAATTAGAATACACAAATATGATTGGATATTTAGTGTAAATCAATCATTGGACATTCACACATATTCTTTTTAATACAAAACCAATGACATGGATGTTTAACTCAATGAATGAAAATTGAGTTAAAATTACTCTTCTAAAGTTCATATCGATGACTTGAGAATTTATCAATGGAGTTATTATGTGTATAAAAAGTATATCCACACAAAGGCGAGTGAAAATTACAACATAAACAAAAAAAATTGATTCCACACATAATCATAGAATGACCTAATTATGAATTAGAAGATTAACCCAAGGAATGAAATATGGGTTAAAAAGTTCCCTTACCAATTTGGTAACTCACGAAACATACACCGCATGAAAGAATAATCATTATATGTAGATTTAAATACGCATAAATGAAATTATATTACACAAAGAGTACAAATCATGGGTAGTACATACACCACACAAAGAAAATAGTGAAAAATATAGCATGAATCTCAAGGGAATAAAAAGTGAGATAAAACCCTTTACCACGTTGTAAATCAATTGAGTCATATGACCAAATGTTAATAACCAAAAAATGAGTCACATAAAACCATGAATATAAAGACAATAATGATAATTTATATCAAATTGAATTACACAATACACCACATGCTATAAATTAGTGGCGAACAATGGAAATAACATGGAATTAAAAGTGAGACAAGAAACCCCTTACCTCGTGTCCGACATGACTTGTTTGTTCCTTGTTCTTACTAATTAATTAACTTATGTGAATTTATAATTTGTTACGAAACATTTTTCAAGTTTATTATTCCTTTTCATCACTTATTACCATGTTATAAAAAATATGTAATCATTTAAGTTAATAATGGTCGTTTTTTCGATATTTGGTTCTTGAGTCAAAAATGGACTTCTTATAATTACAAGTTGTTCACATGGTCAAACGTTCATTATATACATAATTATATTCATGATTTAGATATCATATATATCATATATATCCAGTATATACCT
Source organism: Viscum album (assembly GCA_963277665.1). NCBI lineage: Eukaryota > Viridiplantae > Streptophyta > Magnoliopsida > Santalales > Viscaceae > Viscum > Viscum album. The sequence continues at coordinate 501,233,872 of OY728158.1, read as the reverse complement.
GTATTTATAATAGTACATAACATTTGGATGTAAAAAATGAAATGTACTGTTCACGAAGACAGTAAGTCGTACGTACACATTAACACTACTTTTATTTCTATTTCTTATTTTAATGGAAGTAAAAACTAGTGGTACATAGGTATATTATAATTATAGTTTAATATAATATATAATATCATTAACTTTATCCTTTATACATCCCACATATGGCATTAACGAGTTATATCACTTTGAGAGGGCGGTAGTCCGCACTTCCTCAAATGAAATTATCGCGTTTACCCATAATGGAAACCATAATGGTGTGATATAAAATAAAAATAAAGAAGCATATAGAAAACATAAAAATAATATATATATATATATATAATATATAAATTAGTTCCATCTTAATTTCCACCATGAGAGACGGTAGGAGAAAATTGAACAATCATCGTTTCTTGAGGCGTTAGTTTGTCATTCACAGAAACAGTATGTTCTTCACCCATTAGATATAGGTGTGTGTAATTTTAGTTAGAATACTTCTCATAAAAACATACTAGAATATTGAGGATACTGGTTTTTTTATAAAATAAAGGAATAAAAAGAGTTTTGTGGTTTTAGAATTAAAATAAAAGAAAAAAAGGTAAGATAAATTGTTACCTTTAATTTGGGTAACTCCCTTCGGTTTGAACCAAAAGAACTTCTTTAAGTGCCTTATGCCTAAGGTAAGGCTTCTAGGAGGAGGATATTGATCTTTAGAGATTATGTTTTTGAGGTTTTGGACGAGACAAGGGGCTTGAGAGGCGTGAGTAATGGGTTATATGTGAGGGATTTTTATAAAGGGGATGAGAGGTTTTTTTGGAATGTTTGAAAATATTATTTTATTATAAACTTATCTTCAGTTTATAAAGATCCGAAACTCATTAAATTTGAATATAGAATGACTCAAGTTTGAAATAAAATCTTCCAATGAGAATTGGACATGTTTTGGATATTGTTTTACTATTTATAATCTAATTTATTTAAATCATGTATTAATGAGGTAAATACATCATCATTATTGTGTCATAAATAATTTTATTTATTTGATGTATAAAAATTATAAAATAAATAACATAATGTAGGAAATATTTTTATATTTCCAATTAATATTCATAGTCTAAATTATAACTTATATAACCCCATGTAAAAATTTATTTACTAAAAGATATTTTTTTATGTCGTTTTTGCCTTTACTTTAAGTTAATTAAAATAAATTGTCATTATCACTCCCAAGTGGCTTCATGAAGTCTCAAAATCAACCCAAAGATTTAAATGGTCGAAAATAACTCAACTAATAAGGTTAGGACAAGTGTTAAGGTAATTTGGTGTTATTATAATATTATTTTTACCTTGAATTACCCTATTTACCTTTAACTGTGGTAAATAAAAGTCAAAAGTTACTATTCACCAAAAATAATTATCATCTTATTAAACCTTGTTTTACTTATTAATAAAAACCATGTTTTTTGTATTTTTTAAATTCAATCCACAGAAGTGGTAAAATTTCATTTAAATGAAAATGTCAGTTTTTAACTACTACTTAGTGGTTTCACTATTCATCAAAAATTGAAGTTTTTCAGAAAACTAACGAAAAATAATCCCAAGATATATTTGATATTCTGAATTAAAAAACGATTTATATTTTACCAAATTAAAAACATAGTATTTGTATTAATTAATTTAAAATTAATTCTCATTATCAAAACAAATTGCGTGTTTTTAAGAAAGAATAACTATCAAAACATTGATACTTGTTTAAGTCCAATTTAAGAGTGAAATTAATTACAATAACCAACATTGGATTAAATGTTAAAAACATAATATAATTAAAATTTAAATCCAATTAAAAAAATAATCTAACCATATAAATAAATTCGATTAAAAGGCACTTTTTAATTAAAATACTGTATTTTTCACTATTCATCAAAAAATGAATTTTATCAAAAAAATTCCAAAATTTTACCCAAAGTTAATTTTGATGTCCCAATTCAAAAAAAGAATTTTATTTTCTCATATATAACTTATAAAAGTGACCAAAACCTAATTTAAAGAGGGTTCTCCATCAAAAGGTGGTAAATCCACCTTTTAAAGTAAATTATTCTTAAAATTAGATTTATTCACATTTTAACTTCTAAAATTTATTTGATAAATGTAAAAACATTTAACAAACATGTATAATAGTATTTTAGTTATTTATTTTCATTACCACCAATAAAATGGCTAGGCGTTAACTACCATTGAAAATAATAATATTATATTATTATTTTTCAGTATGACCCAATGTTGTGTGCAACGTAAGATTTCAAAGAAACCTGTTTTTGTGTATCAGGCACTCCATCGAACATAGAATCCCCTTTAAATTAAAATTAATAATTAATTTAAAAATATTAATAAATATGAAAATTTCATATTCTTTATTTACTTGGGACGTTACACCTATTCTGATGGGGGGATTTTTTGGGTCCTGAAAATTCAACATTCAAGATGAATAAAATTCCCTAAAACATAGAAAAGGATAAAAATAAAATGATGAAGAAGATTTAATAAAAATATTCAAAATAATAAGTGACCATGTGATATGAATGTCCCTTTGCGGACCTCCTCTCTACGTGGAAATCCATCACTTCGCAAAGCACAAGTGAACTAAGTAGTTCTTGGAATGAAGATGGTGGCACCATAACCTGCTAATGAAACCATATACATTTTTCAAGAGTGAGGTGGTAATTTATTCCCCCAAAAAAACAAATATCCCCCATGAAATAAGTAGTATGCGGGATAATAAGGTGGTGATTTAAACCCCAAAAAACAAATATCCCTCGTGAAGAAAACAATTCATGGGATGAGTTAGCATCAACATTGCCCACAAAAATGGGATTTCCAATGCTGACTAAGTCCTTGGGTGTAACATCCCAACCCTAGTTACCCAGATTTAGTGTATTATTACATAACATTAGCATGATCACAAGAGATCAAGTCTCGAAAGACTGATTATTTTAGTATCCTTGGAAGTACTGGATACATACATCAGTTTTACATTACATCATGAAATGAAAAAACAAAAACAACATTGTGTCTCCTTTGAACACATTCAACTCCCTAAGCCTATCCCTACAGGTCAGTAATAATATACTTCTTCACATCCTGGGAAAAATAAAACATAGAAAGGGGTGAGATCAGGTGCTCAGTAAGGATAACAATATAGCGGAAACATTCATAAATAAGCATAAACATTTAAGGCAATGTATAAGACTAAAACATAAGCCTTTTAAATGTAAATTTTAGCATAATATGGCAAGGATAGATAAAATAATTCCATTTACTTATTCACATGGATATTCTGTTAGTTGAATAATCACATGTAATATCAATATCCAATTTTCTAATGATGGAATACATAATGTCGGACATCATAACCACATAGTTAAGGCCTCGTGCCAATTCTACAAATAATATTTTGTCAAAGCCTTGTACCAAGACACTAGTTTGTCTCATGAGACCTACCGATGCATCGAGGAGAAATAGCGGGCTCAACCCATCACTTACTAAGTCCAATACATTCCTCATATGAAAAGGTTGAAACCTAACATAAACATCAGTATTAAAACTACCATACGAAATGTTAATACTTTAACCATAAAACATGAATAGAATAAAAATAACACGTCCATAGTCAAACATATCACAAAACCTTCAATACAAAATGGAATAATTTATCTTAATAAATCTACTTCAAAAAAGTGTAAAATCCATAAAAATATGTTGACATAGATGAAATAAAAACTATTTGAGATAAATATATCTTTCTATTTTGAAATCATTTAGAAGTGACATAATTATAAAATAAAACATTTATATTGAAAATATTCTTATAATCTTGTAAGGTAAGCTTCGAAGGTTTTATAATGGCAGAAAATAACCGCACTCACCGTATAAGTTAAAAAAACATTCTTTCCTTAATTTTGTCGAAAAGCTCATAAAGGACCTGGTTTGGAAAACGGATGAAATATTACTTTATAAGAATTTATAAAAAGAGAAACAAGTGTATAAATTACTTTAACCCATAGTCTAGGAAATAGTAAAAATGTTTTGAAATACATTTTTAATAAACGCATATGTGGATGATTAAGAGGTCCCAATAGATACTAATGTATAAACAACCTCGGATAATGAATAAATTATAGGATTAACCCTTACCTTGTACTTTTACTTGGTCAAGGGTACATTAACCTAATTTATAATAGTTAAATAATTTTTATTAAATTATAAAATAACCACATACATAAATAAGATATCATATATGATCTTTTAATATTGATTTGTTAATAATATTTTAGTAGTATCATAGTTTCAGGTGTTAACTGTTTCATTTTTTTATATGTTTTGTTAAATAAGTCTTTTTTGATATGGATAGGATGTATTTTATTCATATCAATAATTATATTAAGTTCTTAAACATTTTTTTAATCATAAAATGAAAATTATCCTTTAATGGTTATGATGGTGAATGAATCTCATCGCGTTCGTGGAGATGGTAATCTGTACGTACGCACGAGCGACAATATCATTCTATTGATGGTGATATAATATTTAATTGGATGTTATATCATATATAAAAAATCATTAACAAATTATATTTATTATTTACATCAATTATACTCATTATTATACCCATCCAAATAATGAAGTGTTGAATAACAAACTACACCACTATGTGGAGACAGTAAGCCGTACGTACGCACGTATGTTGGCTTTGTCATTTATAGGATGGATAGAATAATGAATATGGTTGTCGCATATTTATAATCACATCACAGTATGTATAAGTTACTTGAGTTATTATTTTGTTATTGAAATAACAAATAAAGAGGAAGTGGAATAAGAAAAGAACTTTAAAAGAGGTGATGATATTATTACCTCTTCTTCAGGTGCTTCCTTCTGATTTGATTAAAAGGGATCCTTAAGTTGGATTTATGATCAAAGTATGGCCAATAAGTTGAATTGAAGTTAGTTTTGTAGATATTTTAGAAGGTTTTTGATGATCCAAATGTCTTTGGAGGTGTTATTTTGAGGGAAGGATAAATAGCCTTTTATAAGAGAGGTGAGGGTCATTTTAGGAAAATCCTGAAATATTAATTTATTATACAATAATATTCGGTTTATAATGGCTCCAAAAGAATTTATTTATAGTATAAGGTAGATATAGGTAGAAAACATCACAATCAATAGGTTTTATACAGGTTTAGGTCACCTTATGAACCATATCTTTTTTACTTAACTCTTAGTTAAATAGTTTAAATTTTACCATGTATTCTTGTATTATTATAATAAATGGTTAATAAACTTACTATAAAAATCTAAGATTACCCCAAGTGGTTCATTATTGATATATTTAACCTTATCTATGACCTTTGTATGGACCTTATATTTTTATAAATATTGTATCAATTAATAATATGGTATTTTTTTAAACTCGTTTATGTCATTTTTGACACTGTTTAGTATTTTGTTTTTGTGAAAGTCATAACAACTTTATAAATTCAAAAAAAATTATTTAATCATCCCTAAAATTTCATATTAACCTATAAAATTACTATAGTACATCAAAGGTCTCAATTTACAATTATATTAATATTTATAATCTCAATTATTTTATTCTTTCAATAATAAGGTAATTACTTCATCATCACTATGTCATAAATAAATTTAATCATTTAATGTATAATGATTATAAATATAGTACCATTATGTAGGAAATCTTTTTATATTTCTAATTAATATTTATAGTCAAATTTATCTTAAGTATAAACCTATAATAAAAATGTGTCAGTTATTAAAATTTAAATTTAACAACTCATCCTTAAATAAAACATAATAAATGTCCTAATCTAATCAAAGTGAATAAAAGCAGATCATATTTTATTCATAAGGATGATTTCTGTTTAAAAACACTTATCCAAAAGAATTAAGACATGTGTTAGTGTAATTATAATATAATTTTTACCTTTAATTACCCTATTTACTTTTACCCGTGGTAAATAAAATCCAAAAGTTACTATTAACCAAAAATTATTTTCATCCTATTGAACCATATTTTACGTAATGATGTCAATTGTGTCTTCAATATTTTTTAAATTCAATTCATAGAAGTGGTAAAAATATGTTTTATGCAAATTTTTTAACGTTCCTAGAATGTGGGTAAAAGGCGTTAAAAAGTTAAATAAAATTTTATACATCTAATCTTGTTATAAAATGACTCCAATGAATTAAATTGAACTAATATAGGTATTATATATCCATTTTGACCTAAAATAAATTTAAATTAAATAAATAATTATTTAAATAAAAAGTATTTTTTAAATAATAACGTATAATTTTTCCCTAGTCATCAAAAATTGAAAGTTTTCATAAAAATACCGATAATTCACCCTAAGCTAATTTTTATATTCCGAATAAAAAATGAAGTCTATTTTGAAAAATAATATTTATAAAATTTCATAAGGTGGGTGTTACTATTCATAACGACTAGTATGATTGGTCATGGTGTGCTAGAACTCAAAGTTGCATACAACAAAATCTATTGTATTATTCAATGAGAAACGTAATGTCGAAGCTTGGGGTGTTACATTGGGTTTCAAATAAAATAAGGCATGTGCCTCACTCAGTTCGTCTATAAAATAACCCCTAGGGGGACTAATAGAGAACATAATGATGGGTGATCAAAAAAGTGACAAAGCACAGAGAAAAAAATATTGAGGGTCTGGGAGAAATCTCTCCTACACCCGAAGTAGTTCACAGACTCCATCTCATGAACCATATACATGTGGAACTTTACGGAACTCCACCTTGTGGACATTACATGTAAGACCCTCCAAAAATGATAATATGTGGAGGAAACATAGTTCGTGGTATTGAACGATAATTTTTAGGACCCCATGAACGAATAAAAAACTATTCATGGATGACCCTTTGTAAGAAACAGTTCACAGATGAACCTTTGTAGGAAATGGTTTGTGAATAATCCTATGTGGATAGATCCTACATGGAAATATCCCTCATATAAGATCCAATCTGACTATCTCATATACTAACTCTCCTGCAAGGCCAACTCTTACGTGGCCAGCTCCCTCACGGATGCTCCCATGCAACCCTCTCCAATGTGGATGATCTTATGCTGACCATCCTATACGACCAACTCCTACACATCCAGCTCATATGTAGAAAAATTGTTCCTTCCTGCCAGTCCATACTATAGGGGTTTCACTCCCACACCCTCGCTTGGGATCAGTGTCAGGTTCTGGTCTTGGCCCTTTCGGACGTTCCCTTCTCTACCATCACTAACCCCCATGAAAAATTGAGAGTCACACCATGAATTTTTTTTGGGCCGAGTCAACGACATTTTCTACCACACCCTATGCTGCCCAAATATATATCCCTCCAATACCATCAGTCAACCTAATCCTCATGAAAATCCTATAATCCCATAACCTGCCTCTTAGTCCATGTTGTTTCAGAACTACATGGACAATCATGGTCTGAATATTTCTTACATGCCCGAACACATCCTTTCCACTCATTAAACTCTATATCCCGGGAGATTTAAGATCTTTATAAACCATCTTGGGCAAGGTAAAGGGAAGGTCAGTGTCTTGAGAATACCCATGCTTGACTATGAACACAATACTCTGGAGACTCTATAAAAGTTTCCCCCAAAAAAGTTCTATCAACCGAAGAAAAATCCATCATCAAGAGAGGCTTTTCCTACCTCCATATGCCACAATGGATTCCATGCCTAATATCATTTCTCCTGATCTGAGAACCCCCATAATCATGGACTAAACATTCTTTACCAAACATTTTGAGGCATTTTAGAACACCCCAACCCGATTATCCTACATTTAATCATGGATTCAATAACAAGTGGTACCCATCGTATGACCTTAAATCGAAAGACCCCACATTTTCCTGACCACATGACGTTAAATTGTATTGTATTAGTCCCTGAAACATGACATTAAACTATCTTGTCATAATACGTACAAAACGATATTAAAATATTCTTTCATCAGCCAAGATATATGACTTTAAACTATTTTATACCCCTTAGGAAATTAAATAGGGCACTTTATCTAAGGTAATCCCCTAGCCTCTCTTCAGGGAAGTGTTGTGTCCTAGACTGTTCTCACCATCATCATCATCCTCTACCACCAGTAGAGAGGGGAAAGTGTGTGGTTTTATAGATCTACTGCTTCCTCTTATTTCTCACACAAAGCATGACTCACATGGGATTAGAGGTTAGTGGAAATCATGATATCTACACGATCGATGCGATAGTTGAACTATTAGATATTTGATTCCTGCTCTAACTAGGATACGTATGATGTCTATCTAATTCCTGATCTAAAAAACTGAATTCTCCCTAGATGTATTATCCAAATCATGCACCCATAATGGGAAGCTTCCATGCATAATCCACATCTTATAAAACTACAAGGTATTCGATTCCCAACTTACTAGGATACGTAGGAAGCCTCCCAGAGGTCTAAACCTGATATCAGAATCCACCCTGATTTTGTGCAGGACATATCCTCGGCATGGTCCCCCTTAACCCAAATACCATATCTATTTCGGGTATCCTAGACTACTTTAGCATAAGACCCACACTAACACTTGGCTGGGCACCTTTATCCATGATTTTTGGGCCTCGTGAATTTTAAATGCATATATGGGTCCTTGTCACGTGAACTTAAAGGGTGATGTGTATAATTAATTGGAACCGAACTACATGGGCACTGATTCCTATCATGCGGATATGTAGAATGCCCATCTTTTCAGTTTGACCCTGAAATCAAAACAATTCCTGCCCCCTGGATGATGTTAAACTCCAAATCACCTCATCACATGGATTAAACTCATGTTTTCTTTGTAAATGATGAAGTAATTCCGGATATATCTACAAAAGGGTAACATTGATGAGGAACCCTAGATACTTATAGATATATTCATTAATAGGGATCCTCGGATATATATATATGGTTCCCAACCCATGTGTATCTATGATCAAACTTGAAACATATGGGTAATCCATAGACACTGGATTCGGAAAGAATAAAGGATTCATAAACATATGAATATTTCTTAAATCTATAAAAATGTACCAGAATAAGAAATAATTCCCGCTAAAAGGGTGTGATAAGAATGGGTTCCCATCCTCTATACTGATGTGAAACATTAAGTTTCATTGGGAAAATCATCATCCAATGAGAACCTTCCTTTGGAAAGAACATCCATGAATCATGGATAACATGGACGTTGGGTGTTTCTGGCTCATGAACAAACCTGTTGTAGACCATCTGAGGATTTCATACCTAACGCGGATCAATTGAATAAATAATTAATCCCTTTAAATCACCTTTTGGAAAAAAATGCCAATTTGGGAAGAAACACCCATCCACCACCATAAGAAAGTAAACTTATTTATTCTGAGGAGAATCAAGTTCAATTTGAATTTTACTTGGGTAGGTTAAGATAACTCAACACTGAGTTACTCGAAGTCAATTATCCAGCTGAGTGAAACTCCTAAACAGAGGCCAATGTCTTTTTTCCAGTAAATATCCTTGAAAAAGGAGTTCCTCATTCAGTAAGAAAAGATAACCAGTTTATTAAAATATTATGGATAAATAATATCAATAATTTCCTCAACTAGGGAATCACCCACCACTTCTTTAAGAAATCTACCTCATTCTAGCTCAAACTGGATATCAAAAGTAGATGAAAACAAGTTAACCATATTTGGGTCCCCCACTAACTCTTCTCGAGAAATGGATTAGTAAATAGTTCCATCAAAACTTCTTGATTTTTTCGAATCCCATTCCACATGAATAGATTCTATGGAGGGGAGATGTGTACTACTACATCTGGAAAATAATTCACATCCTGTGTGGGTGGATGTGTCTCCTACTCCACCGAACTTTTAGAATTAAAAATTCATAATTTTTAATGGTTTAAGGGATCCATAGAAGAATTTTATGCACTTCATGTCTTAAAGTGTCCCCATGATGGGAACATTAGATCAGTATGTGGTGTAAAAATCAGGTGTTTTCTATAGAACCTGGAAGGTCCAGTGTTTATTTATTACAGTAACCTTATAGTTGGGTCCATTTCCAGTTGGTAAGTTCTTTGAGGATAGTTCCTATATCAATTTAGTTCAATATTGATAAATATGAAAATCCTTATTCTATCAAATTTATTCATTGTGAAAATGAGAGGGTCTTGGATTTCATTGATATGTGAAAGAAATTGACTTACTTCCTAAATATACAACTTCTACAAGAGAACCAATAAGATATTTTTATAGAGAATATTTATGATGAATTTAAAAAATCATTAATCCCACTAAAAGAACCAAAAAGTTTCTAAGAATTTAAATTTGTATAACATCGTCTAGAAGATTCAATCTAATGCTCTAATAAAAAATCTTAGCTGACACCAGTAGATCAAAATATGAAATCTAGTAGAGAGAAGATCGGAACTGACACACTCAAGCTGGAACCAACAATATCAATGAAACCTGTGCTCAAAAAATATCCCACGGTTCCTCATCCTGAACAAAAATAGTAATATATTTCTCACATTAGGAGGGGAAGAATAAGAAATAATGCACAAGGTTAAAAAATTATAAGAATAAAATTTATTTCTTCTAAAAAGAGATGATTTTGAGATATTTCATCATTTTCATAAATTACAGCCAGATCAATCTACCATATATAATGAAACCCAATGAATTCAGTCAAAAAACACCTTAATTATTACCCCTTCCATCAAATTTTGTCCATAACATCCAATAATGTTTTATATTCAAGGATCTACTCCTAAATATGGTTGAATTTGGACAAGTAAAATTTGGTAAACCCTCGACACGGGTGGTGTGTGTCTCTAATACATAAAAATAATAATAATAGGTGTGGTATCATGTTTTAGATATGAATATAAAAATATTTAAGTACTAGATACTCAGAAAACCAATTATTTTGGAAGATTACACACTTAGGGCTCAACTGAATCATTCAGTTGAACCCCCAATTCCCCATTATGGGACTTGCGATGACATATTCATTGTCACAGTATTCCTTAAATTGATGTAATATATTTCAAAAAAATAATTAATATAAGGGTGGTAAAAACTTACCAAGATTTAAATATATAATTCTATTTTAAATAATACTATGTTTCATATTTTACATTACATAAAAAAACTAAAACAAGTTACGATATATTACAATAAACCATTAGTAAAAAATAAATATAATAATCAATTATGATACTTAAATTTTATTTTTTAATGATACAATTTCGTTATTGTAAATTAAATAATTAATATTATTAGATTAAAACCATTTAATGTTAAAATGGGTATTTTTTAAAGAACTTTTCTTTGAGTGTTGTGTATTTTAATAAATTGGTCACTTTTAATGGAAATAAATGTATACAAAAATAAACTAATAGTTTATTGATTATAAATTGATATGTAATAAGATTATGAAAACATGAATTTTAATATTTTTTATTTCTATAAAATTATTTTGTCTTTATATTTTTTATTTTCATTTCAAATATATATTTATGAAATCTATGTAATGTTTTTGCTCAAATAAAAACTAATTTGGTTATTATATTTTATTAAAGTTTTCACAAGCTTCCTTTCTATTTTGGTTTGGTTTGAAATTAAAATAACTTCCCTTCGAATAAATATAATCTAATTAATTACATGTTAGAAAAAATTATACATGATTTTGGTAAAAAAATCATTTTTATGCTTAAAAGGGCCATTTTCCTAAAAATGGTTTTCGTTGTGTTTTGAAAACATACATGAAAAGTAATTTTTACCACTTCAAGAAGTATAATATTTGAAAATTTATTCCATATTTTGGATAATCATTTTATAATTTGGTAATGAAGATAATTTTATTTTTATTCATTATGAATATTCATCAGGGTATAAAAATGTGACCACATTAAAGGTTAAAAGGGTTAACGAGAAAATTAAATTAAGATATAAGGATTCAAATATCTCTAAAACATGTCAAAATTTGACTATTTGAGTTGATATAGAAATTAAATTATCCTATATTTAATATGGGACTAAATTAGAGCCACATTCAATTATAATGTAATCTTCCATATATTAAATTTCTTAATATTTACAATGGTCTCACCCTTCTCCCTTAAAAAAGTAAACCTACTCTCCTCACTACTACACACACCAAAATCCCCAATAAATCAACCAATAATTGACCAAATACCCTCTAAATACCATTATAAATGTAATATATATTTTTTATTCTAAAAAATCCATCCTAGAAAACTTAATCTTCAACCCTAAAAAAGATACCTAAGGAAGAGGTATAAGTCTTACCTAAATTCTTTCATGTTTATTTATTATTATACCTCTTTAAAATGTATTATAAACATTATAATATAATTAAAGCGGTATCTTTAATATACTAAAATGTTATTATATCATTGGAATAACTATTTTTATCTTCTTTATATCTTATATGAAATGAAAACATTGCTCACGTGTAAGTACGGACTACCATCTCCATGGAATGATGTGTTTTATTTTTCATCACTATCACACATGGTTATTTATAAATATGTAATTAATTAATATATATTATATTTATTATATAATTATGATTCTATAAAGTTAATATTTTATCTACCTCCTTACCCTTTCACTCATTGGATGATGGAAACATCGCTTGTGCGTACTTTCAGAATACCGCCTCCATAAATCAAAAAAACTCGTTCTTCATCAATGCCTCACATATTTGGTTATAAGAATAAATTTAATAAATAAATATCATAATAATTATATTATTATTATTCTATAATGTTAAACTTTTATCTACATTATTTCCTTTTCATACATTAGAAAAATGAAAATATTGGTTATGTGTACATGCGGACAACCGCCTCCATGAACGACATATCTCATTTTTCATCACCATATTATATAGATATTTTTAAAATTTTATTTAATGTATAAATATGATATATATATATATATATATGACATTATTAACATTATGGTAGTGGTTAAACCCTAACCATGGTGAAAGGACCAAAACAACTAAATGAAAACATGTATGATAAATGGAATAATTAACACCTAAATAATCGATTTTAATAAAGAATTTTTAGTAAATAAAAACATTAAGTAATGAATAAATTATATATATAAATATTTATACAAATATTTATCTTATATATATTAATAATAAATATAAATTAATTATAAAGGATATTGGAATGTGTCAGATCAAGGAGGAATCCAAGGTAAGGGTTTCCCATCTCAGATTTCTTTCTTTGATACATGATTTGAATTATTGTATTATCTCAATTATATGGTGTATATACTACCTTTTATAAATATTATATCATGATTCAATATTTAATCCTGAAAATTGATTTTATATTTCAAGTTATCTCTCTCAATAGTCTTTTTTGCAAGTGTAATAAGATTTTTTTGAGAAAAGATAGATATCATTAATGACGAAGATCATCAGACGTACATATGCAAAGCCATGAAGGGAAATTGTCCAGCCAGAGCTGGTTGGCATCGAATGGGATTGATTCCACCAACTGATGGGCCACATTGTTTCCTTCCCTTTTGGTAAAGGATAAGGTGATGAATGAAAAGCATTGGAGGAGCGAGAGAATTCTCCTGATGATGAGGCAAAATGAATGGAGTCTGCCACCGTTGTGGTTAATAGAATCGATCACGGTGAGGTAGTTAGACTCAATGTTGATATCAATCCATCCATGTTCCATAGCCAACATCATAGCTTCGAGGGTAGAGTTAGCCTTACCTACAGCAGGTTCCCAAAAGACATGATGTGATTCATATTTTGCAGCAATGATTTTCCACAGATGATTTCGGGCCAGGAGACCGAGGGAGACAAGTCCATCCCTGGGGAGAGATGTGTCCATGTTGATATTAAGAGTTCTTGTTGTTGGGGGGTTCCAACGATGAGTATAGGAGGGAGGAAAAACTGGCATGTGATGTCCATTGTGGTGTTTCTAGCCCTCAATCCATGAAGTGGCCCATTCAATCCAAAATTCAGGAGGTTTATGAACGTGATGGAAAATAGCATCATTATGCCGGACCAAGATGATCCAAACCAGGGTGTAGAGTGACCCTGCATTATCCGATGAGAGATAGTAGCACCAGTGCATCAGGAGAGCGGGAAGGTTAGAAACCATGGCCAGATATGCATCTGGGGCCAAGCCCCATTTTTTCCAAATTTCTTTAGCTCCAGTGCATTGAATGATGGCGCACAAAGGGGTCTCTGGGATATTCAGGAAGAAAGTGCAGGAAACAGAACTGGACATATGTCAGTAGACGAGAAGGATCATGGTAGGGAGGGTGTCTGTGCACAACTGCCACCAAAAGTGGCATATTTTTTCCGGGACATTGTGCTTCTAGAGTGATTTCCATGGTCCCTCATTCCGGTTAACTGGGTGGTTGCCAAGAGCAAGTCTATATCCGGATCTCACCGTGTAATCGCCTGATATATCATTTCTCCAGAAGAGATGGTCTGGTCCTGCGTCTCGGATCCAGGGGATATTTCTCTTCCATATATATGTTATTTTTTTTCTTAAGTATGTTTATTTATACAATTAAATGATTTATTATTTTTAATTTTAGTTGAATTTTATTTTCTACTCAATAATTTAAAAGTATTGTTTTTATTTTTTCCATACAAATTATTTATGGCTTTTAATGAAAGTGTGAAAAGAATAATTTTTTACGCTTACCACATGCCTGCATTTTTTCTCCACCATAGCCATTATATATTATCTAAATTATTCTACATGTTTTCATATATTTTAAAATAAGTTTATATTCTCATTATTGTAATAATTTTTATATTGAAAATGTTTTCAAAATAAAATGATATTTCTTCTTGTTTTCAAAGTGACTTTCTAATATTTTTATAAATATGTTTTTCATGTTCATCAATATTCATTAAAAATTATTATGCTTAATTGGGGATATAAAATAATTATTTAATCCACATTATTTATCTTGATGACTAATTTTCATGTTATCTTATTTGTTGACTACGAAAAATATTGACATTTGTATGTTGGTTTTCAAATAAAGATGTTTATTACTAAGGAGGGTTGATTATTTATTTCATTTATTATTCACTATTTTTATATGATGAATTCATTAGAATTAGTAAGTGATCAGTGAGTACTGATATTATATATCCCCTTGATTAATTGGCAGGTCTCATGAGACAAACTATCTTGTGTATTTATGGTATGTCTTACCTATTTATGTATGATGTCTTGGCACGAGTCATTCACAGTAAAATTATGATGTCTGGGATTATGTATTATTTTATTATGAAACAAATTGTTTTCATCCATGTGATTATTTATGTTACTATGTCATCCATGGATAATTAACCTTTCATGATATTAGTTATATGTAATATTGGACTATTTTTATCACTTCTATGTTTTTCTTGTCATATTTATTCTATGATAGCTTATGTTGTAGGATTTCCCTTATTGAGAGTTTAAGCTCACCCTTTATTATGTTTCAATTTTTATAAGTTATGAATGATTTTAATTCATATAATATATCTTTAAGGGTATCATGTATAGAAATATTTTTGGTAAATGTTGAAGGTTTGTTTTGATATAAAATATCAAGGTATAATGGAAAAAGTACATACTGGGTTAAAAAGATATGGGTTCTATTAAGTAGTGGTTTTTTCTAATCCAAAAAATATATAAAAATAATAAGTAATTATGTATTTAAGTTAATCAATAATTTATTTGATGTTGTGATTATGGAAGGTTAAAATTTTGTCACTTGAGTTGGTATCAAAACCAGTAAGTAAATATTATGTTTTTAGCATTAGACCTAGGTGTAGGAGTCCAGACTACTAAAACTGATATCATAGTAGGGTTTTGATAAATTTAGAGGTTATTATGTTATAAATCAATAAAAATATAAGAGTTATAGGTTTAAGGTTAATTATTTTTTAAAATTTATATATACCATTTCTATGTTTTAGTTGACTATATTTTAAATGGATTAAATATATTTTGGATACATTTATGAGAATACATGATTTAGGTAAATATAATCATTGTGTTTATTATGTGATTTAGTGTGGTGTATAATTGATATTAATTTTATTTATGTAAATAATGTGATGGTATAGATAACCATTAGTTTAGTATGTGAATTTAAGTCAAGATAATTATCATTATTTGCGGATAAATAAGGTTATTATAGTTTTGGGAATGTATAGATAACCTTTAAGACTAAAATGTATTTTGATGAAAATGTAAATCAGGGAGATATTAACCATAATTTAGGATTATGGAATATGTTGGATAGTGTTTATGTGGATGATTTTATTTGATCAATAAACATTGAGTAAAGTTTTGGATTCATATATGATTTTTATGTGTTTTATTTTATGGCGAGTCATGTTATTTTAGGAAAATATTTGTATATTATGGATAATATATGAACAGGGAGTATACATTTGGGGTACATGAATATGATTGATTAATTTTGTTTTGAGATAAATGTTAAGTTTATTTTGATAAAATTTGTGATATGATCTTTTTTATTTTAGGGTTTTGATTTGGTCAATCATATTTTGAGGAGATTAATGGTTAGTTTTCTATGGAATGATTTAAGATTTAATTTGGGTATTATTTTTATGGTATTGGATATTAATTTATTATTTATTCATATGAAGGGTTATTCATATTAAATATTATCCTAACTTTTTCGAACCATTTTTTTGGTAAATTTCTAGAGAAAGGTGGAATAACTTTTCATCCTTTTTTAGATCTCATTATCCATCAAAATTTAATTTTAGTTATGTGGGAATTAAAAAATAATCATGTTTATTTATTAATTAGAGTATGATATAAAGGAGAGGCGTCAAACTACTTGCAACACAACTAGAGATTAAAATTGTGTGTATGGAATGGAAAGAAATCACATGAGTACATTTTCTCACACTTTCTATCTTTTTAGTAAAAGGGATCCTCAACACAATTAAGAAGAAGATAAATTTCTGGAGTCTTATGTGGAAAATATCACTCAGGTATCAAGGTATTGTTTTGGAAACTCATTCCAAAGTATGAGTCTTATGATGATGTCTAAATGGTTTGAAAATATTCAATTATGAAATAATAGGTTTCATTGTTTGGACTTATAAATTGATTGTCTTGATAAAATATACATATGATTTTATTATTATGTCATGATACATTCATTTTTTATAAGAAAACATTTTCGAGGATGCAATTTATTTAAGGAAATATAATATAACACCATAATATTTTACTATGTAATTCTCCATTAAATAATATAATGTTAAGAATATTATGTTACATGCACTTTTGAACTAAGATGAGTCATGAAATATTAAAATAAAAATTAGAAAAAATAAATATAGTAATCAATTATGATACTTAAATTGTATTATGATATTTTTAATAATGAAATTTAATGGTTAGAAAATAATAACTTAATGTGATATGATTAAAATCATTCAAAGTTATAAAAGAATATTTTTTAAAGTGTTGTATATTTTAATAAATTTACCAATTTTAATGGAATTTAATTTATGAAAAAAATAAATTAACATTCAATTAATTATAAAATTATATGTAACAAGATTATGAGTTCTTGAATTTTAAAAAGTTAATTTTTCTATAAATATAATTTTTCATTATATTTTATAATTTCATTTAAAATATATTCATGAATCTTATAAATTAAATTTCATGAAATTAACTTCATTTTTTGAATTTATCATATCAAAATTATATTTGGATATTTTTTTTGTATTTTTCTAGAATTGTTGATTTTCAGGTGAATAGTTAAATATAATAATTTTACAAATATTTTCATTTTAATGAAATTACCATGATACAATAATGACATGAAAGTTTATCAAATATTTTTGATAAATTAAATATATATTTTATTAGAAATTTAATTAATTTAAAAATATAATGTTGAACCTAGAAATCTATATTTGATATTTTGGAAATCTAAGTAATATTTTTATTCAAATAATAACTATTTTAGTTTTTCTAATTTAATCAAGTATTCAAAAAATTTATTTCAATTTTATTTGATTTGAAAAAATATAATCTCTCTCTAATTAAAAAAAATCCAACTAACTCTATGGGAATAAAAAATTATACGTGGTTTTTGTAAAAAATCATTTTTATGCTTAAAAATGGAATTTCTTTAAAAACTATTTTCATTAAAATTTTCAAATTTACATGAATATTATTTTTTTCACTACTAGAAATTAATTATTTAAAAATGTTTTCCATATTTTGGATCCTCAAAATCTAATTTGGTAATGAGATCAATTTTTTTAGTCATAATGAATAATTATCAAGGTAAAAGTTTATCAATACGGTAAATGGTAAAACAGTTTATGAGGGGGTTAAAATTAGGGATAATGATTCAAATTTCTCTAACACAAGTCTAAATTTGGTTGTTTGTGTTGATTTAAAATTTAAATTATCATGTCTTAAAAATTGTACTAATTAGAGTCACTTTCTATGAGAAATAAATTTATTATATTTTAAAGTTAATATTATTTACAAAGGTGTCACTCTTATCACTTATAAAAGGAAACCTAATCTCCTTACTTCTATATGGACTCAAAACTCTATTTTTTCGACCAATATCTTCTCAAATACCATATAAACACCTTTTTCAATGACCTATAGTTTCTTTTCTTCTCAAAAGACTCATCCTTTAATGCATGATGTGTAAGTCAAAGGATGATATCCAAGGAGGTTGTATAAGTATTAACAAAATTAAAAAAAATAATTTCTTATTTTAACTCCTTAAATTATATTCTATCCATAAAAATATAAAAGAATTAGTATTTTTACTATAGACTAAATTTATTATGTTAATGGAATAAATATTTTCTTCCTCCTTTTAATCTAATTGGAAATTAAAACATTACTCATTCGTGTGTACGAACTACTA
The DNA here is from genome assembly GCA_963277665.1 of Viscum album. Taxonomy (NCBI): domain Eukaryota; kingdom Viridiplantae; phylum Streptophyta; class Magnoliopsida; order Santalales; family Viscaceae; genus Viscum; species Viscum album. Next base: position 501,214,782 of record OY728158.1, on the reverse strand, counting down.
TCTCCTTGAAGAAATGTATTTTGTTTTTCAGAATCATGTCACATGGCTATTTAGAAATATTTAATTAAGTAATATATTTGATATTTATGATATAATTATGATTCTATAAATATATGATATTTTCTACATTCTTACCCTCTCATCCGTTGGTAAATTGAAGTGTCGCTCGTGTATACGTTCAGAACACTACCGCCACAAAGTGATGTAATATATTTTTATCATATCCTCACATAAATTTTCATAAGGACAAATTTAATGAAAAATATTATATTTTTTATATGACTAGGACTCAGGAAGGGTAAAATTTTATCTTCATTGTTTCCTTTTCATCCGTTAGATAAATGAAAAGGTCTCTCATTTGTATGTGCAGACTACCACCTCCATGAGTGATATATCTCATTTTTCATAAAAAACTTACAAGAATGGTTCTAAAAATGTATTTAATGTATAAATGTGATATATATATATATATATATATATTACATGATTAACATTCTAGAAGTGACGAAACCATGACCAAAACGTCAAAAAATGATAAATAAAATCACGACATTGACATAACACTTTAAATTCACAAAAAATAGTATGATCATCCACCCAGGATATCCTTTATATAAGTTAGAAAAAATATCCATCATAATGTAAAAAATACAACATGCCTTGGTTGAATAATCTCTAAGAAAACCTTTCCCAAAAGAATAAATGAGTATCAAGAAAAGAGATAAGGAAAGCGATAAAGATTCAATGGAGAGTGTAAAATTTAACTCATGATATCCTATGGATCAAATAAAATTCTATTCTAACTCTTTTAATAAGGTAGATAAAGATCACCCTTCATGCGAACTCAATGTGTAATGGTGGTAGAGAATACCTCAAAACCCCTTAAAATGTTTTTAATATTTTCTTAAAAATTTGGAAACATTGTTCCCCCACACCCATATAAGGGTACATGTATGATTACCCCAGCTAAGGGGATCTATCATATGATTACCTCATGTTATGGCATCCTATGTATGGGGATTTACATGTAAGGAGATCCCAGGTCACCTCCCCAGCATTGAACTTTTCCAAATTTTGATAAATTCAAAGTCACGATGTGTTTCCCAAAACCCACACTTGTGTATGGGATTTTATAAAACCCATTCCCATGTAGGGATAACCTACGTGAGGGTAAAACATGTAGGGGTGAATAAAAAAAGGGTAAACTAACATAACAATTTTCCTTTTCATAATCCAACCGATAACCCATCCTAAAACACTGCTCCCAAGCACTCGAGTCATCACCTGATTCTCAAACCCTATCCAAAAACATTAATCAAGAAAACCCCAACTATCATATTCTCAATATGATTATTGGTTCTGTAAATAACCCATGATTTTGTGTCGAAAATAAAAATTTCCCATTGAATTTATTAAATCATATGAATGTGATTCTTTAAAAATATGATGTCAGGATAAGTATGTCGAAAGATTGATCATGAATGTTAACAGAATATATAGTTGATTGTTGAATCCCCTAAGGAAGGTATTGATAAGTAGAAACTATCTATGAAGTAAATAAAAGATGAAGGAAACCATAATCTAATGATTCATGATATAAATATTTTGAAGCTGAAATGGGAAAAAAAATTAGTATTTATGAGACAAAGACAGATGTCCAGATGACACTATGGAATAATGAATTTTAAATGTTTTTGGAACTGAGTGAAAAGCATTCACGATTTCAAATAAATCATTATAATACCTGAAAAATTATTGTGATAAAAATATTAATATGATCAATGGGTTTGAATTCATGAAAATCTAAAATTTGGACAGCTTGCATGCATGGTGGTTGTGCCAAAGAGAATTATGAATAGTATAACTCACATATGATAAAGTATTTGACAATATAAATTATGATGATGATGAGATGGATGTTAAAAGAAAACAATTTACTAAAAGTAAAGTTCATGATTCTAACTTAGATTTTTAAAAGAGATTGACATTGAGTATTGCGTAGCATTAATGAATACCATTGACATGGAGATCTTTAGATATTTTTAAATAATTAAAAACAAGAAAGTGAAAATATTTGATGTCCAAAGACCACATGCCTCCAAAAGTTTTAAGAAATGTTGAGTATATAAAATACTAATATCATTTAGATTTTGGTGTAAAAATTTGTGGAAAATAGAAAGCTGCTACTGAGAGACTAAGAGGGAAAATATAGAGCCTTTTTCTTCATATTCTATAGATCATTCATCTAGTCTATGCTTTAAGTAAGATAATATTATATCTTTTGAAGAGTGGTTTTTGAGGTTTCTTAAAAATAGGAAACCATAAGTTTTGATTAAGGATAATTCCATGTGAATCCTATATAATATTTTTAAATTTAATGTTTTAGAGAAGTGAGATCTTCAGAAGTGAAATTTATAGACAATAGAGCACATGACTGATTTGCATATAGTTTAAGTAGAATATTCATTGGTATTTAAAGACCATAATTCAGGAATAAAATCTTATATTTTATGAAAATAAATCATATTAATGAAGTAATATCTTATTCATGGAGTTCATAGATTATATTTTATTATTGTGGGATGCAGTATAAAGACCTCTTCACTTGTGTAATATTGTGAGAATTTGAGTTATAATAAAAACTACCTAAGTTATTTTAGTAGCTTCCCTAGTTATATTCCCTTGAGTTATATATTGAATATATATATATATATATATATATATATCATGGAATAATATCTAAACAAAAAAATAATTACTCATATTCGCAATGAACCTCATAAATATTTTGTGTTGTGTTCTTTTTAATTTTTGTTATTCTATGTGGTGTTAATGTGTGTCGAGAATAATAAAAATATATACATATTAACCAATATAGAGGATTGAGTAAATTAAAAGGGATAAAAGTTTAATTTAAAATAAATCAGTAAAATTTGGTCTACACCGATTCACCCCCGCCCCCAATGTGACTGCATGATCAGCTGATAACGTAGAACATATCTTTTTTAGTAAGAAAATTGAAAAAGAAACTATTATTTATCATATAATATATGGTTTTATATGACATTAGAGAGTTTTTATGAAAATAAGACATTATTTTTTAAAATATTTCACTGATGGTGGTGGGATCATATCCCTCATATTTTAAAAAGAATCTGGATATGTTCTTTTATCCTGGACAAAATATTTGTACCATCATCTTCATGTTATAGAATATGATTAGTCACAAACCATGTGTATCAAATTCAACATATTATATTATTTATGAATGATCTTTGTTAATAAACAACTTCTTTAATCATATAAGAGAAATAAAATGAAATAAACATCCTTTATTTCAATCCATCTGAGGTTGATATTTTCTTTTTCATTCAACTATATGATTTAGTAACCCTTTTCTTCATCACGATTCAAGAACCCATTGTTTCATTAATGGAATGAAAACTACAATATTGATCAATTATTTTAGTGATTTTAATTTATATATAATTATAAAATTTGTAAAATATATACATTAGGTATCATATACCTTTAAAAATCTAAGAATTGTTTTCATAACACCAATATGTGACATAAACATTCCATAGAGTCTTTCAAACCCCTTCAGGTAATCTAGAAATTTCCATTCAATGGAAATACACCTTCTTCCTCTCACCACTTTTAGGTTTCCATTATCAAGGATAAATAATTTACAAATAAAACCTTCTTCTTCAAGCTTAAACCTTTACCATTTTATGTTTTCAACACAACACAATAACTTTAACATCATATGCCCTGATCCTCAATCATCTAAAATTTAAGAAAATATGGTAAAGTCTTATTGAACTCACGAATATTTTCATAATATTTCCAATGATTGTTTCAAAATGAATTCCATTTCCATATAGATCCTTAAATAAAATATTTAGTCTCTCTAATTCATTAGCACACCCAATAAAATTGGGTCTATGATTGGAGACTTATGTTATTTTTGTCATTTTTTATCTAATAGATTTGAAAACTAAAACAAATCATTCCATGTTTCTTATATGAATATAAATTCAAGTATTGAATAACTTCAATATTTGGTAACTCAATAAGTTATTAATTTAATAAATTTAATTTTCATTCTTTTTTAAGGATGATTCTTAAGTTCATGTTCTAATCTAAATATTTATTTAAAATTCATATTTGATGATGATGATGTAATTTATATCTATAATAGAATAATTTTTCAAATGATTATCTTGTTTTGATATAATTTAATATAAACTTTTATTAAAATATGTTCCCACTAAAATAATGGACTTCTTTCAAAATTCACCATATCCCTTTGTAGATCAAGAACAATATTTCACTATGAAATGAACTCACTTTTGATTGAACATCTGTACTTTATAATTTAGATATTCCATGATGTCAATAATATCATATATGAATCTTGGATGGTTGAGTGTACAACTAGTTTCCCAATAAATCATTTGAATAAACTCAAAACAATTCAATTTTCATCCTAAGTCATAGGGCTTCCAACCAAGTGTAACCCAAACTAAATACTAAAAATTAGAGACCTAACTATTAGGGTAACACCATTACTTATTTTTACTAAGAAATATAATAAAGGGAAACCTTATTTTGGAATTAAAATACCCGGTTCAATGATCTAAGTTTTAAAAAGTTTTCTTTTTTTAAGGAATCTGAAAATTAATAATTTTAAATTTAATTTAATCTCATTGTCTAATCTCGTATTATTATCTTTAAATATGTATGATTCTAATGATTTAGTTTGAAATATTTATTTATTCCTCAAAATCAATATATTCAAAAAAAATGTATATGAAAATTAATCCCAAGGATAAGGTACATGAATCCCTTTTATAAAAATTCAGGGAATCGTATTAAATTAATAGGTCCCATAAGTGCATGTTCTATGTAAAAGATAGCTAACCCTAAATTTTATATAAAAGACCTAAGATTTCATGAAAATGATTAGTCTGACTCAAATTATATATACCCAATGTTACTTTAAACAAGATATACCTCAATTAGATCATAATTTAAATTCATAATATGTATAGACTATGATCAACCATTTAAATACAAACTCATAACTCAATACAAGTCAATGATAAGGAATAAGGAAACTAAATCTGTTATCATACCTAGCACATAACTCCCCATATGAATGTATAAAAATTTGTAGAATTAATTTAAAAATTTTATCTAAATCATACAATCATTCATAATATATAAATTATATATATGATTAAAAACGAAAATAAAATAAATAAACTAAAAATATAAACAATTTTTATATTTAAACATGAGAAAAAACCATTTATGAATAATTCATAAATAAAGAAAATATAGAAACTTTATAAGATATCATGTACCTTAAATAATGAGATAAATATAAACAAATTACATTTATATTTAATATACATTCATTCATATTTTCCATTTATATTTCATTATACTTAAATATTTGATATCTGAATTATATACATTCTATATATGAACTAGTCATAAATATTATGTACAAAAACCAAAATATCATATATACATTATTTAAAGTGTAATCATATCAATTAGAAAAAATAATTTTGATATGGTTTAAATAATTTCTCAAAAAAGGCCTTTAATTTGAACATTAAAAATTAAATAACTACACTCAATTCCTAATTTCAATATAATCTCTTTTATGTTTTTTCTAATTTTGTGATTTATAACCACTATAAATTCTATATATAATTTCTATATAAACATTTTATATTAAAATTATAAGTTATGTAATATGATTTCAAAAGGTATTTAATTCTAGCATTTAATATTTTGGATATTTGTTTAATAAATTTTTCAAAAAATTAAAAAATAATTATAAAAATTTTATAATTAATGAATTTATAAATTTTTTATAAATTAAATAAATTTCCCTAAATACCATATTCCATGACCTTTGTAATAGTAACGATTTTATGTCTGGAAGTCATTTTTGGAAATGTCACCTATATCATATCAGTGATCCGAAACACTATTTTTACAAAAAAAAATACCATCACTTATGTCTACAATGATTCCCTATGTCATACATTACAAGATATCAAAATCGAAAGATTTTTTCTATATTATAAATTAAAATATTAAATATAGTAAAATAGAAATCTATTTTGGATTATGATATCAAATATCATAATACATGTTTCATTTAAAAAATTATATCATAATTAACAATATTGATTATAATATCCATTTTTTAATAGAAAATCTATATATTAGCCTATGAGATATAATACGACATACATGAATTCTTCATTTTAAACTAGATTTCAAGAATCAAGAAGCATGATAAAACTCTTATACCACTGAAGGGTAATAAACACCTTCCCTCATATGAACACATCCAATGTGTTATCCACATAAACCTATCAATGTGAATCATTTTTTAAAATATTAGGCTATACAACTCTTTGAAAAAAAAAATGGAACACCTATTCGGACATCTACACTTTGTTACCATTCATATGTGGGATTTATCAAAAATTATTTATCTCTTTAACCTTTTATTTGATACCACTGAAGGGTTTCTTAGGGAGTATAATACAATAGAACCCTAAAATCCCAAGAACAACATGTATTGAAACAGAAACCATGTATATATAAAATTAATAACATGTTCTTTCATCTGTAATGGTAAAACCTCCTTTATTTATAATGTTTGATTATGATCACTAAAATCTAAAGAATTATTCCCTTTTATGTGAATCCATGGATTGACCAAATCATCCAATGATTGGGTGAGATAATCCTCACAACCATGAGATGCTAGTATCTATTCGAAGCTAAGGAAGGAGAATGAAGATATCTTTGGGGAGATTTGGTAGGAGATAGAGATTACTCATCAAACATATCAATGGTTATTAACTCCTTTATAAAGGACTTAGGAAACTCCCAAATCATCCATGGAATTTACTCCAATGTTACATAACATTTGATTATTATCATCTGTTTACAACATTTGTAAATTTTTATCCATGAACTTAATATCAAAGCATATTTTATCTCTATATTTTTATTTTAATCAATGATAGTAGTATATGGTAGATTCCTAAACACTAAAACATAACATTAAAATTCCAATATTAATCCTACTGTGTTTTTTTAAATCATAATACAATCCTACTCACTACACTACTATACAACATAGCTCAAATGTATAATATGATTGGCTTGGAAATAGAAGGATATATACATATTTATTCATTACAACATTCCCTTAACAAGACATACAACATGCCTTACTTTCCCATATTTCATAACATTTTACATACACATATCATATAAAATTACATAGCTAAAACATCATATGCTTTATATTGGTGTTAGGGAATTGTTTAGGTTCTGGGAACAGAAGAAGCATCCTTTGACGATATGACCATATCCTCTTTTTATCTTCATTTACATGTAATTAGTGTCACACATGATCAAAACATCATGTCCAATGAAAATTAAATATTAAATTAATTGATTAAAATGTTTTAACTAGAAGTGTAGGATCTTAAAATATAATTTATGAATAATTTATGAGAAGATACATAATAGCCTCAACTTGTAATTTATCTTTTTTTGATGATCCATTTAACTAGATAGAATTGCACTATCATTATTATATAGGATCCAAGTGTAAAATACCTCTAGTGGTGATCCATATTTTCAACAAAATCTATGATCATTGTGAGAAAAAATCAATGGATGCAAGTATAGATGATCCTGATCACTTGCGTTGTTCCTGGTTGATCACAGCTATATTATTCTTGAAAGATGGAAAACTCTTGGTTATCTCTCAAAGTATTGAGAGAGGATTAATAGATATATAATTTTTGATATCTGGATATATCTATAGGGATTTAAAAAATCTCTATCTATTTGTAGTGCACACTAAAAGTTATTTAGTAAAGAGTTATAATTAGATATTTATTCGAGCAGGTTTAGGGAAGAAAAATCACACACAAGACCCCCAAAATCTTTAATATTATTAGTTGACCTCGTTTCCATTAATAATAATAATATTATTATTAATCAATTTACATGTGAAGTACATTAAAATTAAAAATAAATATCATTTATGACATTTCTAATTAGGCCATTAAACTTGGCATGCTTTCCTTCATCAACATTTATTGATCCTCAAGTAATAACTCTTTAATAAATCAATATCACTACATTATTATATAATAAATATTATAAATATAATATTCATAAAACTTATAAATAAATATTTATTATTATTATTATTTATATCACAAAATTTTTTAATAACTTGTGATTAAATTATGAGGATCAACCAAACTGAATAAATCTCATTTATCCTATTGTGTCAAATCCATTACTTAAATTTAATTGAGATTTTGGATATAATAAGTGTGTGATTTTCTAGTCCATATTCTAAGTGTAATTTGGAATAAATTCATAATTTCTAAGGTTATCATATAGAAACATTCCAATTCACTATTAGGTAAAGAATTTAATTTCACAATGACATCCAACCTTTGACTAACACTTACTGTATAATATAATCTCGTTATCACGATATCTCAAATAAAATAAGTTTCATGCGTTTCCTTCAACCTATATGATCAACGTATCTTTATTTGAATTTTTGGGCTTGAAATCCCCCCACTAAACAACATGCCCATTGATTTATGAAGGAAGTTCAATTTCTATAAAAGGGCTTAAGACATCAAATTTTTTCAAGGGATGGAATGGATAAATTCTTTCACATATTATTCATTAATACAATATCCCTCATGATGCACCCAACATATCCCACCTCACCATGATCATATGTTGTAATGGTTTTCATTAATACATAAAATTAATTTATTCATGATTTCCATTAATGATAATATTAAAGTATAAGGATCAATACACACATCCACATTTAGGAATATTCAATGAAACAGTGATATGTGGATTAAATGTTAATAGGTTTGTTCTCATAACCTTTTTTATTTGAGATTACCAAGGGAGAACACCGTGAGAAGTTATCTCAAAGGATCATGAGCCTTCTACCCTTTATAGTCTATATCATATATATAATGACATATAATATCATATGAATATATAACAAGGTTCAAGAATAATGTTGTGGAACCTCTTGGTTCTCATCATAGTACGGAATTACTATGACCTTTCTTTACGACATATTTTCTTGGGAAATTATGAAATGTAAATATCATGTAAAGGAAAAATAATGTGATAATAAAACATCATTAACAATTAAAAACATGTAATAAAGTAAAAAAAGTTGGTTCTAGGGAACCAACTCCAAAAAATTACCATTTTCACTAGAGTTGACTGACAATAACTTTTATCCCATTGGCCCTCACATGATACTCATGTCTCTATTGAGATAAAGACTTGGTCAAGGGGTCCACCATGTTTTCCTCCATGGATTCCAGGTTCAGTAAAACTTCACTTCATTGAGAAAAAACCCTAATTATATGAAATTTCTAAAGTATATGATTTATCATTTAGCACGAACTCATCTATTTGAATAGATCCACTTATATAGTGTTATCATTGAAAACTATGATAGGGTCTTTAATTCTAGGTTCAACATCAAATTCTTAGAAAATTTCATGAATCTAATATGCTTCTTTGTCTATATTGGAAGATGAAATATACTTAAACTCCACTCAAGAAACTACTACATACAACTATTCCTTATCATAGATCCTCTATTGAAATAAAAGATATATATATATATATTGTGAATTTTGATCATTTTGATCTGTCTGAAAGAAAGCATCTCTATAACTCCTGTTGAATAGATCTTCATCTCTTCCATACACTAGGAACATATCCTAAGTTCACCTTAAATACTTAAGGATATTTTTAACTATAGTATATTATTGTTCACTTGGATTTTCATCATATCTATCTAACAAGATTAAATCATAGAAAAAAAATCAAGTGGCATACATGATAGATCCTATCACAGTTTCTTATTAGATCTTACTCATTCTATCTCTTTATTATTTTATCTGAGGGAATATTTTCTTATAAATAGTTATACCATGTGATACTGGAACCAATCCACTCATATATTATTTTATATTGAACATCTTTAGTATCTCATCAATGATTGTACCTTTACTTAGTCCAAGAAGCCTCTTGGATCTATCATACATGGTCTTGATCCCTGGAATTTAGGATTCATCACATATTTCTTAAATGGATAAAAACATGATTATCTATGAAATAAAATCTTGTAAGGATAGTATATCATTTCTAATTAGTAATACATTATCAACATATACTACTATGAAAACAAATGAACTCCCACAAAACTATTTTTAAACACGTGGCACACATTCTTTCTTAATGAAACCAAATTACTTAATGGATTCGCCGAATTGAATATTTTATAAACATGTTTTATTAAATACATAAATGGATCTCTACAACTTTAATACCTTTTTAATGTTCTCTATATTCACAAAACCTTTTGGTTATATTTTATACACATCCTCCTTAAGGTTCTTGATAAGGAATGTAGTTTTGAAATCCATTTTCAAAATCTCATAGTCATGGTAAGAGAATATAGAAAAAAATTATGATGGACTAAAACAATGAAACTAGAGATAATGTTTCATTGCATTAAATTAATTAATGTTTTCTAAACCCTTTATCCACTATTCATCCTTTATAGGTATTTACTTTACCTTCCATGCCCATATTTATTTTGAATACTCATTTACACCCAATAGTATTTACATCAAATTTCATATCAATCAAAGGCCAAACATGGTTTTGATACATGGAATTTGTCTCAAAATTCATGGCTTAATACCATCTTGTAGATTTTATCTCTATACTTCCTCCTTATAGGATATAGAATCATTATTTTTAACCAATGATGAGTCACCATCTTCAATGAATAGAAAATAATATATCTCTGGTTCTCTCACCTCCCTAGTGCTCTAACATGGTACTTTTATTTCAAGAACAAATTCTTCCAAGGGGATGTATAGAATCAATTCATGCACCAAATCTTATGTATCTTGAGAATAAAATTCACCAAAATTAATTTCTTCTATAATCCCCCCTGAATATTTTCTCCCTCTCAAGAAAAATGGCCTCTCAAACGATAGTCACTTTCTCGTATCAATGGTTTTATAGGTATTATCTACTTGTTTCTTTGGGATACCCTAAAAATATAAAAAAATTTCTCAAGGATCTAGTTTGTTGCTCGACCTAGCCTTAACAAATATCTAACAACTCCATTCATAGATATGTGAAAAAATAGGTTTCTTTCCACTCCATAACTCAAAGGGAATACAATCTGTTTCTTTAATTGGTACATAATTTCGTTAGTATGATGTCTTATATAATGCATATCACTAAAATTAAAATATAAGGATTTCATGACTCATCATAAACCTTACCATGTCTAAAAATGTACGGTTCCTCCTTTCACGAATATCGTTACTCTGTAGTGTTTAAGGTGGTGCGAGTTGTGATAAAATCCCATATTCCTGTTGAAATTTGATAAATTATTGGTTAAGATAGTCATCACCTTTATATGATCTAAGTTTCTTTATATTTTTACCAAGATGATTCACAACCTCATTCTTTAAATCATTTAAATTTTTAAAGGATTCAGACTTACACATCCTTAATTAGATATAATAATACCATTTTATGTCATCAATAAAAGTAATAATGTATGACTATCCATCTCTAGACCCTTCTTGAAAAGGATATCACATATCATTGTCTACCAAAACATGAAGCTATATGGATTTATCAACTTAACCTCCAAATGGTTGTTTGGTCTTCTTACCTAATAAATAATCATGACATATTTCAAGTTGTTTAAAATAAAAATATTATGAGTAACCATCTTGAAAGATCTTTTTCAAATTATTAACATTTACATGACCAAGATAGTAATGTCATAACTAGGTGTTATATGAGTTACACATGTTTGTTTCATTACCAATTTCCATTTTTTCACAATTCAAAACATAAAGGACATTATTCAAATGTGTCATACCCTAAAAAATGTTATCTTTATAAAAGTAAAAAATATTATTTCCAAAGCCAAAAATAAATCTATCCATATCTAAAATATAAGCTAAAATAACGTTCTTGGTAACACTAGAAACATTATAAAAATTATTTAAAAATAAAATCAATCTTGTTGGCAATCTGAGAAGGTAGAATCAAATGGATCGGGTATCCAACATTGCTTCGTTGGTAGCCCTTAGATCCACCTCATCTCTGGTAATATTCTAAAATTGACTTGGATCTTATATTTGGATACATATGTGAGTTCCACATACATTACCTAATACCAAAATTATAGATATTTAAAGATTACAATCAATAATTATTGAACATGATCATCCCTTTTCTTCTTTTTCTAGGCGAAATGTTTCTTTTGTGGCCCTATTTCCACATGAAAAACAAAATGTGTCTAATTCCATTGATTGCCTCCAGATATTATTCTTATTACAAGGATGATACTATATATCCTAATACATTAAATGAGTATTTGGAAACTTTTCATTGTACATAATCTTCTCATTCATCATAAATATAGTGTGTTATTCACACTCCATGACTTTATCAACTACAGGAATAAGTATTAGAAGTTATAAAATTGTCTTGTTACTATTTCTCATTTTATAATTCACAATAAAACTGAAGAAGTTTTTAGGTTGTGAGGATAAAATGAGATCTACACACAACTCATTGGTGATCTTAAAACCCAAAATTGTTTATTTTCTCAATGTCTCCAATCATCTTTACTACACGTGCATCAACTAACACTTACTCTCCAATGTTTCTTGTGAAAAATGAATTATAGATCTCATATATCTCTGATCTCACTTTATATTTATAGAGATCCATTAAGTAAGAAACTATGATATGTACATTGATATCAGAATATTTTTTTAGAAGATCGTTGAACATAGATGAGATCATGAAACATTAGACATCCTTAGAAAGATTCAAATAGAGAGATATTGTTTCCTCATTATCCTATTTGGTAATGAACTCATGAAGTGGGTCTTCCAGAATCTAAAATTTCCATTAATTCCATAGTATAAAGCACAAGTACTTATACCTTTCTTAGAAATTTAGGCCTGTGAGAAGGTTATCTTTCCTTGTTATGGATTGCAGTGATATTATTGAAGTTTTTTGATTTTCCATTTTCTAAAAATTAATCACAGGTAATTATTACTTGTTTTGATTAAAAAATGGATCAATAATTTTAAAATTAATTAAATTATTATTAATCTCCAACTGTTTTTTGAAAGCCAATAGCCCTCACCATGAGTTTTAGAATATCTTTTCACTTAGATATTCTAGTTTCAAGGATTCATATTTCCTTTCTCGTAACATAAACGTGGTCCTAAAAAGTTATTTGATGGGTTTTTGATAGGAATAACTTTCCAACTACATTAAATCATAGTTCATTGATAATTTGAGTAGACTACCCAATCCTGAAATTGTATTTTAAATATTTCAACAACACTTTATTATCTTTTTACACCATGTCCTACTTGGGTAGTCAACCCTTGATATAAACCAAGTTAAGTTAGCACAAAACATCAAGTTAAAAGATCCATGATAATTGAAAGCACTCCAACTTGTGTTGGTTAGGCACTATAAACTACAAGGTTTTTTGTAAATTAAGTATTAGAAGTATATATCAAATTAATGTTGGATCGTAATATAGATGTAAGTCTATATTAGATGGCACAATACAAGAGAGGGTCAATTATAGATTTTAAAATTTTTTATTTAAACACTTAAGAAGATACTTAGTTTAAGAAATCTTAAGAAAACACAATTCTCAACTTGTATAATTAATCATACTAGTCTTGGATTGTATAGATAAAAAAATATGTAATACTATTAGTAATGTAATACAATTGTATTTGAATATAATTCAATCAATGGAGTAATGAAAATGTAAAAGATTATAATATATAGTGTATATAACAAATTAATACAATATGTAATAAGAGAATCATAATTGAAACTATTACAATTATAAATAATATGAATAGAAAAGGGAAACAATAAAATTCCCTTTCTAATATAAATATCAGCGGATATGTAAAGGTATTGTAGTTATTTTTCCTAAAGATAAGGGTATCCTTTCACTTAGGATGTAGGTCTATCTTAACCTCACCTTGGTAAGCCCTTGATAGAAAGATCGGTATTGTTGTCTTCCTAACCATGGAAGACCTTTATTAAGAAGTTAATCGGAACCTCTATCCTTCAAGCAATTGAAGGACCTCGATATGATGATCAGTTTCATGTCTTCCTATCCCCGGAAGCCCTTGATCATTATTACGATGATCGTTCACACAATGTAGAAACAAAGCACTTATAGAGTTACAAGAACATAGAACAATTTTTTCACTTCTTGTGTATTTAATTCTATCACACAAAGTAAGAGAGAAGTCAAACCATCTCTCTCTAGAACATGATAGAAGAAAAGTTGTGTATTCTGATTCGAATGACCTCCTATTTATAGGCTTCAAATTTCAATGGTAATATTTTCTCCAATAGTCATATTTATATAAAAAAACTTGTAGGAACTTGGAAACCTAGCATTATAACGGTCAAAACAAAACACAATACATGACATTGTTTTGATTGGTAAATAACAAACTCAACAACATCACTTTAGTTAGAAATTACTAATTATGAAATAATGAGTATGAGACTTATGAAATAGATATTGATGTTAAAATAGGAGTCTAATGCATTTCACAAGTATAATACATAACGTTTTTCTATGTTTAATATGATAACAAATCATATGGATTGAAAATTAAAACCTGGTTATGATTCTTAACTTGGTTACAATTCAGAATCTACACTGGTTACAATATCGTGATTATGATACTTTATTACAATTTAGAATATATCCTAGTTACAATATCGTGATTACAATACTTGATTATGATTCAGAATCTATCATAGTTAAGATATCTTGATTAAAATACTTGATTACGATTCAGAATCTATCCTGGTTACGATATCATGATTACAATACTTGCTTATGATTCAAAATCTATCCTGGTCATGATAACTATTTACAATAAAATACATAGTTAGGTTACGATTCCTTTTTACAATACAATATACTGGTAGGTTACAAAACATATGGTTATAGTGCATGACCTGGTTATGATTCATGAGATTACGATTCATGTGAATAGAATGCAGTATATAATCTAGTTATGATTTCAACTTACAAAGCAATAAATAATATAATTTTGATTTCGGATTTTGATTCAATGCATAATCTGGTTAGGATTGAAATAGTATATGAAACAATGTAAATGAATCCACAAACACAACTATGATAAAAATACATCAAACATGAAAATGAAAAAGAGTGATTACGATTGTGTAATTTTTGATTTCTAAAAAAAATAATTGATAGGAACATTGAAACATGTTTTTTTCTCAAAAATATCCCCCTTTTTGGAAATCACAAAACAAAAAAAAATAAGATAACAATAAATAAATACTTATCTACCCCTGAGTTTAAAAACACTAATGAATACAACTAATTCCACCCTTGGTTTAAGAAACTCACAAGGGATTGTATTTTATTCACTTTTATTGGAGACTTATCCACCCTAATCAGACATTCATAAGAAAAACATTTTTTCAATTTCATTCTCCCCCTTTGTGATTTTCAAAAAGAATAAGGGAGAGTATTTATTTTATACCAAAAGAAATAGATAAATAGAGTATGAAATGAAAATTGTTACTGGAAACAATGTTTTATTTCAACAATAGTTCAACGATCATTCTTTTCCCTTTTATTTTTCCAAAATATTAAATAGGTAAAGATTAATTTTTTAAAACTCTTTTCTATCCTCCATGATCATTTCAAGAGATTATTTTTAAGCCTTAAGCTTCTCATTATATTCAGAAATGATCTTTTCTTACTTCCAGATCCGATCTTTATGAAGTCGATTAATAGCTTCTTGATCTTTAAGTCTTGTTTATTTATTATTGAAATCATCCAGTCTGAGGTTGTTGGTTTTCTCAAGAGTAAAAACTCTATTTGAGAGTGAAACAATTTTATTACTCTCATCTTGAAACTTTTCTCTTAAGGAATAAGTCTCTTCTAAGACAACTCCTTGAGAGGTACTAGGTCTTTGAAGATTTTAAATCTTTTCATTTTAATCAGAAAAAAATTGTTGATACGTGTTACTGAGAACATTTACCCAATGCAGAAAATCATCTTTCCTGAAAAAATGGTTCTTGAGACTATAATTAACATTATAAGGCCATTTCAAAACTTTATTGTAAGCCTTAATATGATCATCAGCACGGTCCTTGAAAATATTTAACTCAGATTTGAGAGATATAAATCTTTCCATCAAGACCTTAACAGAATATATTCTATCATTAAATGCCTTAGAAAGAATTTTGAATCTGGAATCAACCTTTATAAAAAAAAGGTATCAGCTTCTCCAGCCTATTTAAGGCTTGTTCAATGTATTAAACCCATTTTAGAGAGATTGTTCTTTAAAAATATGTATCTTTAGTGAATTGTGGGAGATCACTAAAATGAGTTCCAGTGCTGATAATTTAATCTTTATGATTCTAATTTCTATTGGATTCTTCCTCTTCTTGTTCTTATTCTTCTTCTTCTTATTCATCTTTAGAGGAAATCTAAATAACTTTCTTAGAGTAAACCTTTTGAGATACTCTCTTAGAGGACTGAGGATCAGGATATAGATAAACAAAAGATGGTACTTCTGATGACTCGACGGTATGACTTCTCTTGTTTGTATCTTATTTTTCTTTAACTTGAATTTCAAACTGTCCCTATTCTTCTTGATCATGTTCCTCTTCTCCTTATTTTTCTTATTTTCCTTCCAATTCTTCATATTCTTGAGCAAGAGACTATGTAGTTGATTGTTTAGAAACTTGTTTCCCCTTTGTGTTTCCTTGCTGGAACCAATTGAGTTTTCCTAGATGGATCCCTTCTTTCAATTCTGGATTATAGTTGTAGGGATATTATGACAAGAATATCAATTTCAATAGCATCGGCCTTTATTTTCATTAATATTTTCTTTCTATATTCTTCTTTCAAGGTTTCTTCAGATCTGACTCTTAATGCCAAAGCTTCAGCTGGATCCAATCCAAATTGAGGATCCCCTTCTCTCCTTTCTTGATTTTTCTTCATCCACTCAGCAGGAATCCCATCAGATATAGCCTTTTGTTTCTTTGATGGTTTTATATATGTAGCTTTAACTGCCTTTCATTTGTTCGCAGAAGATTTGGATGGCTTAAAAGGTTTCTAACTACCTTTAGCATCATCCTTTTCTTTCTCAACATTCAGATCTCTCTAAAATTGTTTCAATTGAGAATTGAAATGTAATTTGAGCCTTCTTACTATATACATATTGATTGTGGGTTCTTTTAAGAAAGTCGGATCTGACATAATTGTGATATTACACAATCCTAATAATTATTTAAAAAACATACTGATAATAGAGGGAAACATGATCAGAAGATATTTTATACCTCTGTATTTGAGTTTCATAATTATTTTGAAGATAAACCCCATAAGGTTAAAATTCCTCATGTTGACCAAGTAGTCAAATACATACATATCTAAAACATTCAAAGTTTCTTTACCACCTTTTCTTGGCACCAAAAACCCTTGCATATAAATGGCTATAAGTCAATTGTCTCCTGATAAATGACTTGCTTTTCTTTTCTCATCAGGAATCTCAAAATGTGTTTCATCAGTATTAGACCTATCAAAGGTTCCATCATCTTCCGATAACTTATAACAAGGAAATAATGCATCTCCCTCAAATGGAACATCTAGAAACATAACAAATTTCTTTAAACAGGTTGTATATTTTTTGTCATACATCATAAATGATATCTTAATATCCTTATATATCTCTACTGATTCATAAAATTGTAGCACTTCATCATGATAAACATGATCCTGATCGAAATCTGTCCTTTTTACACAAATTGATTCCCAACCTCGAAAACTAATAATCATTTTCAAAGAGGAATAAAAATAGTAATAAAATTATTAGGAGACCAACCTTTCACCACAGAAACTCATTAAAGAGAATTTATTTGAAGGAATTTCTTTTGGAGAAGAATCAGAAGATTTAGAAATGAAACACTAAATATCACTATGAAGAGTTTCATGATTATGAAAGCTATGAAGATCTATAATTACAAAAACTATATTAAGAACCGATGGAACTTTTCTTACTATCTATAGATCAGGATGTCTTGGGAGAAAAACTAGAATAAATAGATGTGGGATGAGTTTACTTAAAAAAGACTGCTAGGATTAGATCTAAGAGATCTAACAGTCAAGAATGATTTTGAACTTTTGAGGATTTATTTAAAAAGGAAATTTTATTTAGAGTATAATTGTTTAGAAAGAAATGAGAAACAACCATTAAAACAACCAAATTAAGGTTTTAGAAAAATTACATGTCCGAGTAATATGATAAATATTTTAGTTTAAGTGTGTTTTTATTATGAAAAAGAAGCAATCAAAATAATTAAAGTAACACTGATGGGGTCAAATAGGCTGGTACCAAAAATTTTATAATCGATAGAATAATTCTCAAGAATAATATCATACTTATATTGATATATTAGTACCAATAATGTAATCTCAATACTGATTAGGTATTCTGGTACCAGTATTGATATTTCAGTACCGATAAGGTAATCCTAATACTGATTAGGTATTCTAATACCGATATTGATATTTCAGTACCGATAAAGTAAACCCAATACCGATTAGGTACTCTGGTACTAGTATTTATATTTCAGTACTGATGGTCTAAATATAGTACTGATAAATTTTGAAAACAATACATAAAACCCAAAAAAAATAAAAAACCTATTTAAAAGAAAACATAAAGAGTAAAAATTATTATTTATAAAATAAAAGGTAAAAATGATAATATGTAAAATAAAAGGTGAAACTGATAAACTGTAAAACAAAAATTGAAACTGATAAATTTTAAAACAAAAAGTGAAACTGATAAAATGTAAAATAAAAAGTGGAACGATTAAAACTTATAGAACATAAAGAATAAAGAATCGAGCTCGTAAAATATGTATACCCCCCCTTTAAAAATGAGTAACTCAATGTAAGGAGATGGTTTAAACAAGAAATCGATATGAATGATTACTTTATAGTGATCATTCCTAGTTTCTGTTTAATGTATTCAAACATATTAGAAGATAATGGTTTTGTAAAATTTCAGCAAGTTATTCTTTTATTCCGATGAATTGTAAAACAATATCTCGTTTCTATGTGTGATTTCTAAGAACATGATGCCTAAAATCTATGTGTTTTACATGTGAGTGACGTGCAGGGTTTTTACTAATATAAATGGAACTAGTATTGTCACATAGTATTTGATTTTTTGAGAAACCCATGCCATAGTTAGTGAGTTTGTGTTGCATTTACAACACCTAAGAAGAACAACTTCCAAGTGCTACATATTCTGCTTTAGAAGTGGAGAGTGCTACTGATTATTGTTTCTTGCATGACCAAGAAACCAAAGAATATCCTAATAAATGACATGTTCCAGATGTACTCTTTCCATCCATTCTACAACCACCAAAGTCAGCATCTGAAAAACTTTTCAAAACAAAATAATTTCTTGAAGAATAGAATAGTTCTAAATCCAAAGTTCCCTTAAAATAGTGACAAATTCATTTCACAGCTTTTAAATGATATTATTTTGGATTATATTGGTATCTTTCACATAAGAATACTGAAAATATTAAGTCTAGATGACTAGCTGTTAAGTATAACAAACTTCTTATCATACCTCTAAAAGTTGTTTGATTCATTAGTTTCCCAGCGTCATCAAAATAACGTGTATTGGAGGTACCAATTGGAGTGATAATACTTTTAGTATTGTTATATCCATACTTTATGAGTAGATATTTGATATACTTATATTGGTATAAATAATTTCCTTTTAGTTTTTGAGATATTTTATAACCTATAAAGAAATTTAACTCACCCATCATACTCATTTCAATCTCAAATTTCATAATATTTGCAAATGAATCAGTAAGAGATTGCTGAGTCGATCTGAATATAATGTCATCAACATAGAATTTAACAATCAAAACATTTTTGTTTTCCATTTTTATAAAAATATTTGGGCTAGCATTACCTTTAGCATAATTGTTTTGTAAAATAAATCCTTTAAGTCTATCATACCAAGCTCTAGGGTCTTGTTTGAGTCCATACAAAGCATTGGTATGTTTAAAAACATGATATGGTTGTTTTGGATCTACAAAAGTATGGGGTTGATCAAAAAAACTTATTCTTCAACAAAACCATTGAGAAAATCACATTTAACATCCATTTGAAAGAGTTTGAAATTAAATTATACTGAAAATGCAAATAGGATTCGAATAGATTCAAGTCTAACTACCAGAGCATAGTTTTATTCATAGTCTATCCCCTCTTGTTGATTATAGCCTTTAGAAAAAAGTCTTGATTTATTTATTATAATGACTCCATTTTCATCACATTTGTTTCTGAAACCCCATTTTACACCAATTATAGTTATTTTTAGGTCCTTCAACCAAATTCCAGACTTGATACCTTTCAAATTAATTTAGTTTATCCTACATTTCTTTAATCTAATCATCATCACCTAAGGCATCACTTGGATATTTAGGTTCAAATTTTGAAAAAAAATATTATATTTCATTTATTAAGGAATTTCTAATCCTTATAGGTTGGTTTACATCTCCAATGATATTATTACTGGGACTATTCTTAAGAAACAATTGATTTGGGATTTTTAAAACTTGTTCATCAACATAAGATAGAAAATCTTCTAGAGTAAATGTTTCAAAAAAATTTCTTGAGTAATCTTCTTATCAGAAGATTTTTCAATCGTGGTTTGATAATTAGTTTGTGAAAATACATCAGTTGATGTAGGTAGGGATTGTTTAAATACAAAAGGGTCAGTTTAATCAAATATAGTATGCACTATTTCTTCAACAGTACAAGGTTTTATATTGAAAACCCTATAAGTCTTAGAAATTGTAGAATAACTTTGAAAGATTACTTCATTCGATTTGGGAGAAAATTTATGTAAATTCTCTTTTTTATTAAATATGAATACTTTACATCCAAACACTCTAATGTATGAAACCATTGTTTTTTGGCCATTCCATAATTCATAAGGTGTTTTATTAAGAAAGGGTCTAGTTAAAGCACGATTTATAGTATAACATGCAGTACTAATAGCTTCAGCCCAAAAATGCATAGCAATTGAGTATTCACTCAACATCGTTCTTGTTATTTCCTAAAGAATATGATTTCTTCTTTCAACAACACCATTTTTCTGAGTGATTCTTGGAGCTGAAAATTGTGAGTAATACCTTTCTTACTACAAAAGGATTAAAAATCCAAATTTTAAAATTCTCCACTATGATCACTGCGAATAGTTATTAAGGGTAGGTTTTTCTCATCCTTAACTAGGTCTCTAAAAGTTTTGAAATAGAAAAAGGCTTTAGACTTTTTTGCTAGAAAATGCACCCATGCAGACCTATTATAGTCATCCACTAAAAAAGATACGTAGTATTTTCCTATAATGCTTCTAGTTTTCATAAGATCGAAGAGATCCATATTAACTAACTATAATGAATTAGAAGTTGATACTCAAGTGATTTATTTGAATCTTGTTTCATGTTGCTTTCTATATTTACAGGGATCACAATCCTTTGAAGAATCCAATCTAAGATTCAGTAGATCCTTAACAAGTCTTTTCATTGAAATTTTACAATTATTCCTTAGGTTTTAATGTCATAACCTTCTATTCCATAACCAATATTGGTCTTCCATTACACTTAATAAAGGTAAGTATTATATCATAATGTCTTTTAAGTTAGTTGTGTAAACATTCTCATGCCTATGGGAAGAATGAATGAAGTCATCCCTAGAATTGTGATCTAAACATTAATCATTCGTAAAATTCACAAGGTAACCTTAATCACATAATTGGATTATGCTAGTGGGATTGTGCTTAAGGCCTTTGACAAACAAAACATTTCAAATTAAAAATTTTAATAAAAGTACAATATTACCCATACCAATGATATTTCCTTGAGCATTATCTCAAAAAGTCACTTTTCTAGCTTTCATTTCAATAATTTCTTCAAAGTTATCTTTGTTACCCATCATGTGTCGAGAAAAACCATTATCTATATACCAAATGTTCTTGTTGTTGGTACACTTCTTTTTTTCCTTAATTAGAAACAATTATTTTTTCAAAACCCAAACTTATTTTGATCCTAAAATTTTAGATAAAATAATTATAGGAATCCACATTTCTTTGCAAAATGAACTTTGTGAAATCCTAAATATTGATTTTTTTTAATAGAACAACATCTTTCCCAATGTCCACTACATTGATATTTTGTACAAAATAGAGAACTTTAAGGAACAAAATAGTTATTGCTAAAAATAAGTTTTAGTGAGTGTGTCCAAATCCATATGTATTCTTTAAAGGACTAATTTGAGAGTAAATATTATCAAAATTTTCTTTACCACTAGTAAATTTTGATAAAAGTTCCTTAAGAGAAAATATTTTAGATTTTAGTCTAATGACTAAATTATCATTTTCACAGGAAATTGTTTATTAATTGTTTTGGGCTTCAGAAAATGTTTTCTTTATAGCAAGTTGTTCAAAGTCTTAAGAAAGTTTATCCTTCTCAGAACTTACTTCCTTAAGATACTTTGAAGTATCTTCAAAATCAAGAGTTTTATGATCAAGATCCTTTTTCAGATTTGATACTTCTTTTGTAAGAATAGATATTCTATAATTTTTATTATTATGATTTTTCTTGAGTTTTGAATTTTTATTCTCATGTAATTTGGAAAATCTGGAAACTTCTTCAAAGGAAGATAAATTCTCCTCTGCTGAGGAAGATTATTCATACAAGGAGTAAGAATGTTTCCCATCAGGGTAATTTGCATTTATAGATACATTTGTAAGGGATTCATCATTTTGTACCTTATCCATGTAGTAATGATTTTCAATTGGTAGTCTGGTTATGATTCATATGTTTCTCTAACCAGAAGATTCGTAATCTAAGGATACATCTGATGAATCACCACCACTTTCACTCTAAGTATCATTTTCTTTCAAAACATTCTCTGTCTTTTCTTTAAAATACATTTTCTTATTCCTTTTAGAATTTTTATCCCTTCTATATTTCCTTTTTAGTAACGGACAATATGGTTTAATATGACCTGTTCTTTTCCATTCATAACAAGTGACCTCAGAGTCTTTTTTCTTTTTTATCTCTCCTTTTGAATCTATATTAAAAGTATTTCTTTCCAAAAATCTTATTCATCCTTTAACAGAGATTGGAAAAATCATTATCTGAGTGATTACTATCACTTGATTCTGATATTACAATAGCTTTCTTAGTTTTGGATATTTTTATCCTTTCTGGTGTCTTAGCATTGGTAGTAGTAAAAGATACACTTCCATTACCATTCTTCTTCTTATTGAAATTAGTGTCTATTTTCATTCTAGTCTCGTGCTGAAGAAGAGTTCCAAATAACTCATCAAGAGTGATTTGAGTAACTTTCATGTTTTCATTAATATAGGTTCTTTTTTATTCCCACTCATTGGAAATAATATCAATGATATTTTATACAAGTGATTCATCATCAATTACTTTCTCTCCCATATATTGTAGATTGTTTATGATTATCATAAACCTCTATTGTACCTTGCATACTGGTTCTTCGTTAGGAAAAACTAAACCTATGATATTCTTCTTGAAGCATTGCTCTTATTGTTTCTATAACTTTAGATGTACCAAAATGTGTGACCTAAAGTTTTTTCCAGATAAAATTGGTTGCTTCACAAGATGATATGTGACTATATATATTCCTATTCATGGAACACAACAAAGTATTTCATACCTTATAATTCAGTTTATATTCTTGTTTCTCATGATTGGTGAAGGTACTTAATTCCTTGTCTGGGATTTTATACCCTCCAGTAAGCATGATAAAGTTGTCCACTCCAGTGTTAATAAAACATTTCTTCATTCGATCACTCCAGTACTCATCATCATTTCCATCAAAAATTAGTGGCCTATTTGTATTTAGGTTTTCAATTGATCCAATATTCATTCCAACCAACAAATAAAACAATAGATTTCCACACTACATGTTAGCGTACTAAGTAGTTATAAAAAAAGATTTGAAATAGAAATACAATTTTATTTCCAAAATAAATAAATAAAGTAATACAAAATAGTGAAAACCTCATTTGATTCCAATTGTTGGATCGTAATATATATTTAAGTGTATATTAGATGGAACAATAAAAGAGGGGGTGAATTGTAGATTTTAAAACATTGTATTTAAACCCTTAACAAGATACTTAGTTTATGAAATCTTAAAATAATACAATTCTCAACTTGTATAATTAATCATAAAATTCATGAATCTGATAGATAAAGAAATATGTAATACTAATGGTAATGTAATACAATTGTATTTTAATAGAATACAATTATTGGAGTAATAAAAATGTAAAATTTTCAACCATACAGTGTATAAAATCAATTAATACAATATTTAATAAGAGAATCATAATTGAAAAAAATTACAATTATAAAGAATATGGATAGAAAGGGGAAACAATTCAATTCCAATTCTAATACAAATAGCAGCATAAATGTAAAGGTATTATAATTATTCTATCCCAAAGATAAGGGTATCCTTTCACCTAAGATATAGGTTCATCTTAACACCACTCTAGTAAGCCCTCGAAATAATGATCGGTATTGTTGTCTTCCTATTACTGGAAGTCCTCGATTAAGAATGTAATCAGAACTTGTGTCATTTAAGCAACTGACAACCCTCAATATGATGATTGGTAGCACGTCTTCCTATCCCTGTAATCCCTCGATCGCTATTACGATGATCGATCGCATGAAGCAGAAAAAAATCACTAAAAGAATTACAAGAACATGGAACAAGTTGTTCACTTCTTGTGTCATAAAGGATATTGAACAAACAAGAGATAAGTCATAGTATCTTTCTATAGAACTTGATAGAATAAAAGTTGTGTATTATGATTTGAATGAGCTCTTATTTATAGGCTTCAGGTTCTAACTGTCATATTTTCTCCAACGGTCATATTTCTCTGAAAATCTAGGAGGGACTTGGACACCAGGCATTATTATGGTAAAAAAAACAGAAAACACGACATCATTTTTATTGGTAAATAACAAACTCAAAAACATTGTTTTAGTTATAAAGTAGTAAGTATGAAACAATGAGTATGAATCTTATGAAATTGGTATTAAATTTAATATAAGAGTGAAATTCATTTCATAAATAAAATACATAACTTGTTTTCTAGGTTTAATATGATAACAATGCATATTGATTGAAAATTAAAATATGGTTACAATTCTTAACATGGTTATGATTCAGAATCTATCCTAGTTATAATATCATGATTACAATATTTGATTAAGATTCAGAATCTATCATGGTTAAGATATCGTGATTCCGATATTTGATTACGATTCAGAATCTATCTTATTTATGATATCATGATTACAATACATGATTATGATTTAGAATCTATCCTCGCTACGATATCATGATTAGGATACTTGATTATGATTCAGAATCTATCTTGGTTATGATATCTGTTTACAATACAATACACATTTAGGTTACAATTCCTGTATACAATACAATATACTGACAGGTTACGAAACATATGGTTATAGTGCATGACCTGGTTATGATTCATGAGATTACAATACATGTGAATAAAATGTCGTATATAAACTAGTCACAATTTCTTCTTACAAAGTAATAAATAATCTGATTACAATTTATGATTTTGATTCAATGCATATTCTTATTACGATTTAAAATGAAACAAAGTAAATAAATTGACAAACACAACTATGATAAGGATACATCAAACATGAAAATGAAAGATAGAGATTACAATTGTGTGTTTTGTGATTTACAAAACAAATGATTGATGGGAAAGTTAAAACATGTTCTCACTCAACAATTAATATTTTATTTAATGTATTATGTTTTGAACTGGTTTAAATTTCCTAAATAATTTGACCTTTTTGTTTAGTGGGTGGGACAAATCTTTAACTGAGCCTCAGAATGTAAATCTAAGCATTAGAATAATTAAAAGTATTTATTATGAAATTTAAGGTCCAATATATTTCTAAGGAGTTTTTATGAGTTTCATAAGTGTCAGACTCTGAAAAATCATTTTTGAGAAAATCATACAAGGTAACACCATTTGTTGAAACCATGTGCCCTATAGGGAAAACCGTACAGCCTAATGCAAGGGTTAAGATGGTGTCACATGATTTGTTTAACCATGTGACTGAGTCCACCAAAACCATGAAAATGGTTTCCAATAAATCATAGGGGAACCACACAACTTATTCATGGTTTTTGTAACCATGTGGGGTTTGGGGGTTGGATTGTACCAAGCGAATGACTTGCACATAGTTTTTCTAACCATGTTCCCAACCCATGCAGGGTGTGGTTCCTTATAGAGTGAGACACATGGTTGGAACAAATTTATCCAAGATATGTGGCCAATCTATTTGAATTTTAAAAATAGGAAAACTTTTTGTTCTCCCCCTCTGGACACAAAAGGTTTTTTAGCCCTTTTCCTTCCCCACTTTCACCTAGTAGGTCCCCCATAAACTCTGATACCTCCCTCTTCTGTGTGTGGGTTTCCTCTATTCTTGGTATGAATCAAATGTTAGTGGATGCGTTGGAAGCACAAATGTGACTCTATAACTCATCTTACATCCCATTTTAGTTTCTATTTTTGTATTAAATGCTATTTTTCAGCAAGATCGTATTCTATATCTTTAGTTTTTTTTACAACTGTCCGTTTTTATCTCATTTCAACTTGAATTAAATCCTAATAATGGATGAGTGAAACTAACTTAGAATAAGGTAGGTGGTCTATTTTTTTCCCTAAAGTTATCACTTTTTATAAAGTATTTTCATTATGACACACACTAGACCATCCTTCACATTTCTCCTAAATTATGAAATTCCTTAAATTAAATTCCTAGACCATTCCCTTAAGGTTATGAAAACCCCTCAACTTGGTACGAGGATGGGAACTCAAATTGGGTCACCCCTTTTGGTGTGTCCATTTAATTACCTGTTCAAACTGGTTGAATATTTATAATTAAATGGATTTAATTAAAATAGGGAATGTACTTTTAGCAAACATTAGTTTAGGAAGTATTCCATGTTAAAAAGTGGGTTTGATTTAAACTTGAGTCTCATATAACCCACTTTATAACACCCTGAGTTTTGTTGAGTTATGTTTTTCAAATTAATTAAATTTATTAGATATATTGGATTATAAAAAACAATATTTCAATATTATGTTATATGAAACCATATTTTATCTTGAACTCCATGAAACACCAGGTTAGCCTGTATTTCCTATGATACTATGTTTTAACAAAAGCATGATATATTATTAATATAGTTATTTAACCTATACCATTATAAATTAGTCATTAAGACTAGTCAAATTACTAGTAATAAATACATTTTAAATATAAATTTTAATGGTTTTACATAAATTAAACATATTTATAACAAAATATTTTTTTGTAAAGTCTTTCTATGTTTGAAAATACTAGTTTCTCAAAGAAATAATTATTATTTCCTTTTGTAAAGAATAATAAATTAGTTTTTTGACACTTTTAAGAAATTATTTTTATAAAATAAACTTAATTTTTTAATTCATAATTTTAAAATTATCATAGGGTGAATTGTAGGGATTTTTTGAAAAGAATTATTTTTTTATGAATAGTAGAAAATAATGAATTCTACTTTAAAACCGCCTTATAACATAAATTACTTTCAAATTTAAATTAAATTTTAAATTTATTTTAAAGTATAATTAGTTTTAGTTCATTATAATCAATTTCACATAAAAATTGTATATAAAAATTTTGTATACTTTTAATCATTTTCACTTTAAAAACCTGCTTTCTCATCACATTTGTGGGATTAATATTAAATTAATTTTTTACATTTATGTGAATTGAATTTGGAATAATGGATTCAATATTTGGAATCATAATAATTTATAATTTATAATTATTTCAACTTAATCTTTGACTAAAATGAATAATAAAATTAATAAAACTTAATTACCACAGTTAAAGTAAAAGTGGGTTTACCATAGGTTAAACTAGAATGATAAGTGTTAAAATAACCTAAAATAATATCTTATTTTTACTTTATGAGTTTATTTATACATTTTTCACTAGTATCTATAATATATGTAAATTTTTTGCTACTTTTATTTGAATATTAACCATAGAAAAAAGTTTAGTAAAAAAATAAAAAACGATATTTTTCTTACTTTTAATTTCTATAAAGCCTTGGGATCGAGAAATAAATAACATAGGTTCGGTTATATGTATTATTTTGCAATATAAATGATTTTCTATCACAATAATTTATCTTAAATTTTTAGATATGAAATTATTACTTTAAATACTTAAGAAACACCAATACAGTAATTATTGACTCAATAACTAACCAAAATAAAAAATACTATAAATATTAAAAGGGAAGTAAATTGAATGAATAATGGTATTAAATTATTTTTTAGATGAATATATAATGTTTCACAAACGTTACCACAAAATATTCTAATTTCATCACTATTTTTATATTTTTAAAATTTAAATTATATGAATAATTTTAAATTTGACGTTAATATTATTTTATAATAAATGATATTTTATTAAATGATTTAAAATTACTAAAAATAAAATATACTATCAAATTATTTTTTAAATATTAATAAATATCAAATATAGTGAATTAATGGACCAGTTTTTCTATTATTATTACTTTATTGGTCGTTAAATATTAAAAAATTAGTTAGCATAGTTAAGGTTAAAGTAGTGTTTTTTCACGTTGCATGCGCTTATATTAAAATTAATTTACAACACACATTGAATTTATATATTATAAATTATTTATCATATTTTTAATCAGGGGTTACAATTTATATAATAATTATCGCCCTATTTTAGTCTTAAATGATAATTTATCTAGGTTAGAAAACTAGTTACCATAGTGAGAAATAAAAATTGTAAAAATAGGGATACTTATAAGTTATGAAATGTAATGTTTTAAACATGTGTTTAATTGTGTTTTAGAGGAGTAGGTTGACTATATAATCCCTAAAAAATTTAATTATCATATTTTTATCCACTTGAGAAAATATTTATCCCCCAATAGTGAATACTTTTGAGTATTTACAACAATGTCACTCCTCAACTATAAAAGGGAACTTACTCTACCCACTTATTCAAACTTATGGAGGATTTTTAATTGACCATTATCTGACAAAATTACTTTAAAACTCACCTACCCTCATCCTAATGGACTTAAATTGGTCATAAATTCAAACAAGAATAGATTTAGTGAAAACCTAAGTAGGATACCTGAAGAAGGGGAAATGTTCTTCAATGAAAATTTTTATTTTATATCTTCCTCCACCTCATTCAATTATTATTATACCATGATGATGTAATAAACACATAATATTACATATATTGAGAATTTTTTGTTTTAATTGTATGACCTACATCCATAAACACTTCAATAAAATGGGTTATGAAATCATCGTTTGTGTGTATGGCGTATTATTGCCACACGAACCGATGTCGGTCCTCTTTTCATTTCCACCTTTCAAGGATGGTAATAATGATATAAATACTTTTTATATATAATATTAATTAAATTTATGATTTTATTATGATTATTTAATTTTTATATCATACATACCATCATGATTTATATTTTGTGGGAATATAATAACGTTGATCATGTGTACGGTGTACTGCTACCTCGCGAAGCAATGTGATTCGTTCAGGCTTTACATGGAAAATATTAAAGATGGGTTTAATAAAAATATTATATATATTTTAAATAAAAATTACAATTAATTGATAATATATATATATATATTATTTATTTTTCTTTCATTTAATATGATAAGAAAATGGAAACGATGCTCATGCGTATGTATGACCTACCATCTCTATGAATAGTGTATTTCATTTTCTATCACTAAATATTATGGATTAATACAAATAAATATATATATATAATGAATATATAACATATTTATACCATGTTTTAAATTATTTATATTATTAAATCATGATTAATGCAAGTTTATCAAAAATAAAAAATCAAAACATGCGAAAAACAAAGTGATTACTACGCGAATCCGAACTTTAACATGGATTTGTTAATAAATGAGTAATAAAAGGTAACAAAAAATAATATATTTTATGATATATGTAATAATTATTCATTAATATATGTATAAAAACCTATATTTATTATACAGGAAGTTTGAATGAGTCTGACATAAGTTAAGACTTAAGGTAAGGGGAATTCTAGCCTCACTTTTATTTCTGAGAGACTTATGCCATATTCACCACTCGTTTCTTTTTTGTGGTGAATACAATACCCTATAACATGATATATCATTAATATACCTCATTTAAGGATTATTGATATTTCTATTTATGTTATTATTTCACAGGGGTTATGATTCAAAAATTACTTAAGCAGTAAGGTATTTTTGTCTAATTTTTTTTTCTTTGATATGTTCATTATGTTATAAACCTAATATCTTTCACGAGGTGTATATATACACATTGACATGTAATATCATTTATTTATTTATCCTTTTAATATTATAATTTTCCTTTAATTCTATTACTTCATTAGGATTATGTTTAAATGTTGCTAAAGTGATAAGGGTTTTATGTTATAATCTCATCATTCATTAGGAATGTTTATGATTATGCTTACAATGATAAAATAATGTGATATATCTCTAAATAAACTCATGAATTTTATTTTACACTATTTATGTTAAGAGAATAAAATTTTCCCTTAATTTTCTTCTCTTTATATACGCAAGAGTTCAAAAAAAACTTTTTCACGAAAAATCATATTTTCAGTAAAAAAATCCTTTTTCTTCCAAAACCATGAATTTTAAAAATGTTTTCAAATTGTTTTTATTAATCTATTATATTTCTAAAAGACATTTTTATCCATGATATATTTTTTATTTTTTAACACAATCTTCATTTCATTTTCCAAAACAATGGATGTTTAGATTTCATCATAAATTTGAAAGGATTATTCATTTTGACATGAATTATATGAATGGAATTTAAAATGTCATAACCACTCATTTCATCATGTATTCCATTATTTTTTTCAAATTTATTTTCAGAGAATTTTTTTTTCAAAATTATTTATGTTTTAAAAATAAATTTTCAAATAATAAAGGATATTTTCCTCAAGAAATCTTCTAAAAATCATTTTCAAATTATTTTCCATCTAAGATGATGTTAGTTGGTGTTTATTATGAAATATTGAGGATATAATCCAAGAATAAGATTCATATTATTTCTTTTAATGGTTTGTGTTTTTATGGAATTGTGTTTATGAAACTATTTTCACTTCCATGGGTTATACCATGATAAAATGTTTATGAAACCTGCTTCTTTTAATGGGTTATGATTCGATGAAATGATTATGAAACATGTATCTTTTCCACAGATTATGATATGACAAAATATTTATGATACCGATTTCATTTCATGGGTTATGATATGATGAATTTTTATGATCATTTGAAACACATAAATATGGAATTCATTAAGAGATGTGTGGGACCTATATCTCCCACCAAAGAATTAAGTAATGATAAATTGTCTACAAGATCAGAGGGTACACGGGTGGTTATCTCATGCCAAAAAAGGAGGTTATACTAGTATTCAACCCAATCCTAAAGAAGTTACATAGGTGGTCAATGAAATACTAACATGTTATGAATGTATTTGTTTCTATCCTTGACATAAGACTGTATATACTTATATGTATACAGAAAATATATTTCTTATGAAAATGTTATTCTCTCATTAATCTTGTTCTCTGATTTCCTTATAATTCATATCTAATGAAATACTTATATTTATTCTATTATTTAAGTTTAAGATCTTTGATGAGAATGGTATGGTTTTCCAATGTTATTATCATGTTTTCATACCCTTATTCTTATTTCATTCTTATATATCTTCATTGATTACCCATAATGAGCATTTGATCTCACCCTTTATTATGGTTCCTTTCCCTAGGTTATAAAGCAGGGCTTTAAGTTGGGTATTTTTTAAATATTAAAAATGGGGAGATATTTATGGTATGTGTTGAAGATATTTTTTATATTAGAAGATTATGTTCCAAGATTCAAAAGGAAATAAACTGTTATGGTCCTCAGGCATGTGTTTGAGTAAATTTAATGAATATTCATATAAAAAGATGTAATATCCATGTATGAGAATCCTAGGTTGGTATTGTTTGCATCAAAAGAAATGTTTAGTTGACCTTTGGAAACTAGGATGAGAAATATTTAGTGATATACCTAGGGATATTTCTAAGTATATGTTTATAGATGTATCTAAGTATAAGTCTAAGGATGGGTCAAAATTTAGGAAAATACCCTAGAATTTTGGTAAAGGATTGAGAGAGTGGTTTCTAATAAATTTCATTCCTTTATGGATAATAAAATTGGATGTGTCTATGTAACAAATTTAAATAATGGTATATACACCAAAAACACCATATTGATATAGACTTGATTGAGAACTTGTTCATGAAAATGGGTCTCATTATACACCTGGTTTGACATTCCATAGCAATATGCTTTGTAAATTCACAAAATTATTAAAAAACATGATGAAGGATTTTAATAAATAATAAGTATTAATGGCCTTTTATAAAACTAAGGTTTCATAGATTAAATATTTTTCATGATATAAACATCATATAAGTTGTTTTTCATGATTATTTGGTTCCATCTTATGATTATCATTTCTTACACTATGATTTTGGTTTTAGTCAATGAACAAAACTCGATTGAACCATCTTATTTCTAAGTGTGATAGATAATTCAATGATTGTTCTCCTGATAACACAAATGTTAGGGGATATATAATTAAAAAATATGTTTCTGTGCTTAGAAATCTTTCTTAAGCAATAAATCATGTTGAGCTTCCAAAATAGAAAAACAGAGAACAACATTATGTTGATTCATTCATGAGGAAATTTCCTCCTTCCTTCATTTTAACTTCTGATCCACTAGTTTCCGATTAACAGATTAGTACCACTGAAAAGATATTTTTCATTATCTATTTTTTGGAACATAGAAAAGTCATTTTGGTTGTCTACTTTTTGGAAGGTGAAGAAGATAAATGGTGGAATCTTATCCAGAAAACATGGAAACATGATGAAATTGAATTAATTTATTGGGATTACATAAAGAACCTATTTTTCATTAATTATTTTCCTCATATTGTTTATATGAATATGTAGAAGGTGTTCTTTGAGCTAAATAAGAAGTATGATGAATCTATTGGTACCTGGGAGAAAAATTTTACATGACTTGTGGGTATGCTTATGGTATTATCATGCAACCTAAAAGTAAGGTTTACATATTCTTCTGTGGATTAAAACCAAGTCTCCAAATGGCATTATCCATAAGAGACTTTCGTATCTATGAAGAGATTGTTCAATGTGCTATCAAGGTGGAAATAGAGGTTGGAATTATGTATCAATATCATGTTTTTTAAAAGAAAAGAAAGACTAATTTTAAAGAAAAACTCTAGAAAACAAGGAGAGAAGAATATGATATTTCATTTATTCTCAAAGTGTAGGAAGAAATATGGACGAAATTATCTTAAGGGGACTACTAAATGTTTTAAGTTTGGATGTAAAGGTCATAAAGCATCTAAATTTCGAAGTGATGGGAATAAGTTAGGTAATAATGTGAATAATGAGAAATCCCATAGAATGAACCACCCACACTTTAGTGTATCAATTACAAGGATTTTGGGAATTATGTTAATAAGTTCCCAAATCAAAGGTATAACGTGGATTATTAGCCACAAAAACCACTGAATACATATGAAAAAGGTAATTCTTATTTCATCATAATGGATGAAGTGAACCATGATAATTATGGAATACATATCCTCCTATCGTTAGTTTTAAATTTCATATTTGATTTTGTATGAGTGAGCCATAAAAAATTATTATTGTTTATCCTTTAGTGAAATTTCATGTTATTTTATACTTGGATTCTAAAATAATGAAATCAAATATTCTCTCGGTATAAGGATAAACCCAAGATTCCAATGAATTTTTTTGTATAAGATAAGAGATTATATAAGGAATAAATAATAGTGTATGTTTTCTGTATTGTTTTATGGTAATTCAAGTTATTATCATGTTTCAAGAGAATAAATGATTAATGTATTAACCTGTTTGGTATGTGATAATCAAGATCCACTTTATGGTGTATGTGGGATTAATGATAAGTTGATTTTGGAAATTTTTTGTGACCTTATTTCTAAAGTTTGGGTTTTAATCTTCTTGAAGAGTCAAAAGTTTAAACATTTATAGAATGTTTTATGTAAAACTTTCGATGAGGTTTTAGAGAATTACCTATTAATTAACTATATAAATATTTATCTATACTAGATAACTTGTGCAAACCATTTTCTAGTGATAATCATTAAAGATAGATGGAATGATTTGTCATTCTATTTATGGATATTATGATCTATTAGTGCTTCAGAAATAACAAATTCACATTTATTTATTAAAGTAAGATATGAATTAAAATTGATCTAGGAAAAGATACAATGTTATATTGGGCATATAAAATGGAATGAAATAATGTAATTTTTTATTTTCATAAAAATTATTCAACATTAGGAAAAAAGGACTGGAAATAAAATGTTGTCATGTTATAATAATTTTTTATGATATCCTTGACATTTTTAATACCTATTTAGTTTATGTATTTGTGGTCATTATCCTTATTTGGATAACCCCCTTTCTGGTGATCAATGTTCTCTATCACTCTCTATCATGTTTGGGGTGTTAGTTTTTTCTTCTATGTCCATATTTTCACTTCAAACCTATGTTCTCCTATGTGGAAACCTAGTTTTGAGTTACTCTGGGTAACCATTATATTTACAACTTTACCTTTTTAATGAAAGATAAATTATTCATTTATTCAAAGAGAGTTTCTGTAAATGAATTTTTAAATGTTAAACCTTTGAAGACTGAGATGAATTTAGATACTGAAATTTATTTTAATGGGGGGTAAGATACAACACCTAGAGTTTTTATGAGTTATTTTTTCAAATTAATTAATTTTATTTGATAGATTGATTTATGCACAACACCAAGTCAAGATTTAGTTACATGAAACCATGGGTTAGCTTTCACTACATATTACAATGGGTTAGATTATGTTGCACATGACATTGAATTTTCACAAAACAATGATATATTATTAATATAGTTATTTAAGCTTGATTGTTATAACTTAGCCATTAAAATTAGTGAAATTAATAATGAAAACTAATTTCCAAACATTAATTTAATTTTTTTTATATAAATTCCACATAATTATAACAATATATATAATTTTTGGAAAGTATTTTTTATTTGAAAATATTATTTTCTCAAAGAAATGCTTTTTATTTATTTTTGTTCCCAATAATAAAATTAATTTTTTTAAACTCTTAGAAAATTATTGTGATAAATAAAGCTCATTTTTTAATTCATAATACCAAAATAATCTTGGGGTAATTTTTTGTATTTTTTTTGAAAAGTCTCATTTTTTGATGAATAGTGAAAATACTAAATTTTAATTGAAAACTAAATTTTCACCTAAATTATATTGAAATTTAAATCATATTTTAAATTGGTTTTAAAGTTAATTAGTTACACAGTAAATATAATAATACAATTTATTCCATTTTAATCTATTTCAAATTGAATTTAGATGTAAAAACTTTGTATACTTTTGAACATTTTCACATTAAAAACCCGCTTTCACATCATATATATAAGATTAATATTAAATTATTTTTTTACATTTCTGGGAATTGGATTTGGAAAAAAGATTCAATATTTGGAATAATAATAATTTATAATATCTAATAAGGCCAACGTAATTTTTGACAAAAAATGAATTGTAGAAATAGTAAAACTTAATTACCATGATTAAAGTAAAAATTGGTTTATCAAGGGTTAAAATAGAATGATAAGAGTTAAAATAAAATAAAATATTATCTCAAATTTAATTTATGAGTTTTTTTTTGAAATAAAACACAAATTTATATTAAATATGTAAATTCATTTCCACTTTTCTTTGAATATGACCCATATAATATGTTTGGTAAAGAAAAAGACAAAAAAATACTTTTCTTACTATTAATTTCTATAATTCTTCAGGATATGTATAGAAACAAAATATTTTTGGTTATATATATTATTTTTAAATAAATATTAATTTTTTAAGATAATAATTTATATTAACCTTTTAGAGATGAAATAATTACTTTAAATACTAAAGAAACACAGGCACAATAATTATTTACTTAATAACGAAACAAAATATAATTATAATTATTTTATTACATTATTTGTTTGATGAATATATCATTTTTAATAGGTTTGGATTAAATATATTCTAATTTGATCATTTTATTTATATTTTTAAAATTTAATTAAATGAATAATGTCAAAATTAACATTAATGTTATTTTATAATAAATGATATTTTATTAAATGATTTAAAATTACTAAAAAACCTATATTATGACAATTTTTTTTTAAAATATTAATAAATATCAAATATATTGTATTAATAGAACAATTTTATATTATAATTACTATATTTAATGTAAAATACTAAAAACTAATCTAGGATGGTTAATGTTAAAGCGGTGTTTTTGCACGTTATATGCACTTATGTTAAAATTAATTTATAAAACACATAGGATTTATAATTTATAAATTAAATATAATATTTAGAATAATTGGTTCACATTTAACTAATAATCATCACTCTAATTTAATCTTAGAGGATAAATTACCTAGGTTATAAATCTACTTACCATAGAAAAAACTAAAATGGTAAAAATATGGATACATAGAAGTTAAGGAATGAAATGTTAAAAACATGTGTTTAATTTTTTTTTGGTGGTTTTTATGCACCATATAATCCCTCTAAAACTTTAATTTTCATATTTTGATACCCTTGAAGTATTATTGACCTCCCAATAGTGAATACTTTAGAGTATTTACAAGAATGTCAGTCCTCCAAAACTATAAAAGGGCACCCACTCTCCACACATCATCATACCTTTAAATCCATTTGGATTGAACAATATATTCTTAAATAAAATCCAAAATTCCATTCCATAATCCCAAAAGTCTTTATTTGTTCATAAATACAACCAATAAATACTTTAGTGAAAACTTAAGGAGGATACTTGAAGAAGAGGTAATATTCTTCGACGGGAAATTTTATTTTACATCTTCCCCACTTCCTTAAATTCTTATTATACAATGATAATGTAATAACCTCGTCATATTAAAAATGCTTATATGTTTTTATTTTAATGTAATTAACTACTTCCAAAAATACTTCCATCAAATGGGTTATAGAATCATTATTCGTGTGTATGGAAGACTACCGCCTCACGAACCAATGTCATTTGTTTATCCATTAACACCTTTCAAGGATTATAATAATGATGGAAATAAAATTTATATATGATATTAATTATTTTATTATTCTTATATAATTTATATATCACTCATACCTTTATGATTTCCATTTTCTGAGAATATGATAACTTCAATCAGGTGTACGATGGACTACCATCTCACGAGGCGATGTGATTCGTTCACACATTACATGGTATGTATTAAGGATGAGTTTCATAAATATATGTGATATATGTGACATAAAAATCCTATTTTAATGATAATATATATATATATATATCATTTAATTTTCTTTCTTTCAATAAGATAAGAAAATGGAAACAAAATTCACACATTTGTAAAACCTACCATCCCCATGAATGATGTATTTCATTTACTATCACTAAATATTATGGATTACAAGAAATAAATATATATAATTAATATATATGATATTTATACCATGGTTTTAATTATTTATATGTTGAAATTATGATTAAATTAAGAGGACCAAAAATAAAAAATCAAAACATATGCATAAAACAAAATGGTTATTACCCGAAACGTAATTTTAACATTGAATTTTTAATAAATGGGTAAAAAATGTCATAAAAATAATATATGGTGTGATATATATAATAATTATTCATAATTATATGTATAATGAAGATATTTTTATTGTAAAATAGATTTTAATTAGTACGATGAAATTTAAGACTTAAGGCAAGGGAATTTCTAGTCTCATTTATTTTTTTGAGAGCCTTATGCTATATGAACAACTATTTTATTTTGCGTGGTGTAAATAATTGACATTGTAATGATATTTCCTGAATATTAATCATTTCTTGATAATTAATATTTTTATTTATTTAATTCTTTCATTGGGGTTACCATTCAAAAATTACTCAAGCTGTAAAGTATTTTTTCTCAATTTTCCTTATTTGAGTTGTTCATTATTTTATGCTCATATATTTAGTCACAAGAAATATATATAAACCCTTTGACATGTAATATCATGAATTTATTTATCTGCATGATATTTTATGTTTTATTTAATGTTATTCCATCAGGGGGTTTTAGTTTTAATGTTACCAATGTGGTTATGGTTTTATGTTACAATCCCATCACTCATCCGGATTTATTATGATTATGCTTCCAATGATGAAATAATATGAAATAACTCTCAAGAAACTCATGAATTTTATTCTATACTTGTAATGTTAATAGAATACATTTTTCAGTTTCATTTTCCTCTCTTTATGTACTCAAGAGTTCAAAAATATTTGGTTTATTAAAATCATCTTTCTGGTCAAAAATGTGTTTCCTTTCAAAACCATGTTTTCTAAAAATGTTTTAAAAAATGTTTTATTAAAATTTGATGGTTTTTAAAAGTAATTTTTACCCATGTTTTAACTTTTAATTTTTTTTAAAGGAATCTTCATATCATTAGCTAAATAATTTCTTTTTTTATTTTACTGTAAATGTGAAAGGAATCTTTATTTTCAAGTGTACGGTATGAACATAATTTTACGACATCATGAACAATCATTTTTTCAAACATCCCTTTATAAGTTTTTATAGTTATTTTAATATAAAATGGTTTTGAAAATTTTTTATGTTTTGAAAAAAAAAATTAATGCATAAAGAATATTTTCCTCAATAGAACTTTTGAAATATATTTCAAAATCATTTCCATCTAAGATAAAGTATATTGGTGTTACTAATGACATACCTTGAATATGATTCATGTATACCATTCATATTGTTTCTTTGAATGGTTTATGTTTTGGAGAAATTATTTTTATGAAACACATTTCTCATCCATGGGTTGTAAAATGTTAAAATGTTTATGAAACCCACTTTTTTTATAGGATATGCTATGATGAAATGATTATGAAACCTGTCTCTTTTCCACAAGATATGATATGATGATAATTTTATGATACCCACTTAATTTCATAGGTTATCATATGAGGATTTTTTATGATCTTTTGGAACACATAAATACTATTTTCATTATGAAATGGGTAGGACCTATAACCCCTTACAATGCATTTGATAAAGATAAATTTTTTAAGAGATCAAAGGGTACATAGGTGGTCATCCAAACTGAGAAAAGGAGGGAACACAGGTGGTTATCCTAAACCCGAAGTAGGTACATGGGTGGTTAGACCAAGCCTAACATGTTTTGAATATATTGGTGGCTTGAATAGACATAATATTCTATATGCTTAGGTTCATGACACAAATCATAGTCTAATGAAAATTCTATTCTCTAATGACCCATGTTCTTTGATATTATTATGATCCATGTATTATGAACTTCCAATCTTAATTCCATGATTATATTATGATATTTGATATGTATGGTATGGTTTCCCAATTTTATGATCATGTTATTATACACTTATTATCTTTTCATGCTTACGTATCTTCTTTGATTTCCCTTATTGAGAATTTGATATTACCCTTTCTTATGTTTCCTTTCCTCAGGTTATGAAGAAATATTTTGAGTAGGGAATGTTTGTGAATAATACTAATGGGGAATATCTTTATGGGTGATTTTTAATATCTTTCATCAAATTAGATGATTGTGTTCCAAGTTTTAAAAGTCACTATACTATTACGGCCCTCCTACATGTGTTTATGTAAACTAATGAGTGTTCATCTATAAATAACTAATATCCATGTTTGAAAAACTTGTTTTATTATATAATTTATAAAATTATACTTTACTAATGTAATTGAGCCTAATGTGTGTCAGTATATCACCAATGAATAAACATCTTGGGAACTCATACTCTAATGAAATATGTCTTGATATGTTATATTATGGAATGGATGTTTCTCATGGAATTCATGTTATTTATAAATGAAATGGATAATTTAATATTTGAATTAATAATGAACTGGATTTATTTTGGCATGGATGTTGCAATGGCCATTATGATATTAAAATAAATTTTTTAATGAAGTTCCATGGTGCCTTGAGAAATAATGGATTCTTATTTAAAAAATTCCTAGGATAAGGGCTCATAAGGAAAGTAAGATTAACTTATATTGGATTATTACAAAGGTACCTCTCTTAGGGTTTTTGGATATGTAACTTCACACCCCCTTGGTTGAGGATGTTGAATATAGTGATTTACATCACCTGTGTTGTTGGAAATGAAGTTACACACCCCTTGATTATAATACTTGATCATGGAATCCCTTTCTTATTTATGATTCTTGGGAACGGAATCCCTTTATTATGCATGATACTTGGATTTGGAATCTCTTTCTTATATGTGATACTCAGGCATGACATCCCTTAATCAAAATGTAAAACTTATTATATTATCCTTATGTACATGTCTGGGCAATAATCCATGGGTCTTCGATACTGTATGTATATCTATGCATATGTATATTTTTACATGTATTCATATATATACCTAATAGAAAATATTTGGAGATATATAGGCTTAAGTTGAAGTAGGTATGGTCATCTAGGTTTCCTTGAGGAAATTTAACCCAACTTGATTACATTTATTTATTTCATTATACTTATTTTATAATTATATATCCATAATGAATTATTTTATACTCATAGTCTGGATTGAATTAGACACCGTTAGTGATAGACTACTGATTTTATCTCACACCATGTTTGGTTTTCTAAGTGGTACATGAAAATATTATCTCTTCACATCAGGTTATGACCTTTGATAGTGCATTGTGTTATCTTTCATTTATAGAAAATGACTCGATGTTGTATATTGGGAGTAGTGGTTGAGGATTTACTTGGGATAACATTTGGTGTTGGAGTTCTTATTAATTTATTCTTTGGTCAATCCAGCTATGTATACTATTCTACCTTTTTTATGTCTTTTTTTGTAAATTATAGCATGTTTATATTTGGTTATTTAATCATTTATTATTCACCATCAGTTATCATTTATCTTCTGTTTTTTTATTATTTTTCTTATTTATTATTACTTCAGCTATACTTATTTATGATCCATATGGTATGGATTCCCCACTACACCACCATTAAACCCTCATTTCTAGTCAGTATCCTCTAGATTATGGGGAGTCACAATTTACGCCATGTGACCAACTAGACGGGCTACTGGTTATAGAGTGAGTCAGTCCATGAAATAATATTTTATTTGAGTGATTTTTTATCCTTGTTTATATATCCCATTTTATCTTTTTACATGTCGTGTTAATATTGAGTGTATTTTACTTAAATGGTTAACTAAGTTTGATAAAACATTTACACATAATCTTGTTATATTTTTTTCTATCTTGTATTCTAGTTAACTCATTTATTAGGTGATCACACAACATTCAAAAATATAAATAATTAGACATTCAACTAATATAAATAAAATATAAGTTCAGTGATCATGAGATTCTATAATGGTTATTTTATCATGAATATTATAAACTAACCCTAAAACATAGGGAAAACACCTTTAACCATAACTTGGTCTGTGTTGTAGAATTTCACCTTGGGTTCTATGTATCACCTGGATTGGTTTCTCCTCATCCCCTAACCCTGGACCACCTCCCCTCTACTGGGAGCTCTATCCTTACAAAATTATTTACTCGCATGTAGGTTAGGGGATCCAATGGATTAGATAAATGGGTTTTACATAAAACAAACAATAAATTCACATACCCTAACATAATAAGGGGAGGGTTGGATATACATGCCATCATTTTAAAATAAATTAAAAGAAAAAAATCACATAAAAAAGGTTGTTATAATATCATGATCATCTATACATCATGAAATAAGCTTTGATTTTAAATATTTTTATCAAATAATTTACTTTTTTCTTTAATTAATAAAATGCTCCATGAATTAATCAAAATAGATAATTTTATCTTAATTCCTTACAAGAATTATTAACCCACCATCATCTATAATTTTTAACAAAATTAATTTCATTTAAAATTAACAAAGCACAAAATTGTAATTGGATGAAACTTCATGTGCTTATCCAAAATTTTAACATGGAATAGATTTAATATAAAACAATCAATCGTAATAAATCTTGTGTTCTTTGTAAAATAAATAGCATATAAAATACATGTGAATAGGTTTTATTATATATTTAATATTTCTCTATGAAAACCTAGACACACTTTTTATAGAATAATACAAAACATATAAAAAAGTAGAAGACATGTATTATCATCTTCTCATGTCCACAACATATTCCTTGGGTCTTACCATGTTTCCTACTATAAATGAGTTATAGTTATACGACATGTAGTCCATATTACATGGAATGTGACTTCAGATTTAAACTTCTTGTTTTTCCCATGTCATGTATCTGATACATGACATGCTAGGACACCTCAAGTTCTTGTTTGTGGGAAGAAAGAGACTATACATACCATACAATGGATACACGATGTTAAGTTCTTCAATTTTTGGGTTGGTATGCCCATATCGACATGATGATTCTATTTTTTTGGCATCTTAGATATAATTTCATTATATCAATCCGACTTTATCACAAGATACAAATGCAAAAAAAAAGTACATGACATGTATGTGGTAAGTACATGCTATGTATTATGATTTTTCTAGGCCTAAACTTTTTCACCTATAGATGGTATGAATTAAATACTTCATCATTTTTAATCATTAACTGATTACTTGTTATTTCATAAATAATGAAGAAATACAATAGATTAATGAATATTAAAATGAATTGATATAGGTAAAATAAAACACAAACACATGAAACCAGTAAAAAATAATAATAAGTAATTATAAATTAAACATGTGATCACTTTGATACCACTTATTGGTTTAAGGTGAAGCTAAATCATCCTTTGATGGTAAGAAAAACTCATATTTTATTCACAATTTTCCTATAATTTATCTTTCATTGATGATCGATTTAATTAGACCTCATTATACCATAGTTTCTTTATATGATTGCAAGGAATAATACCTCTAGTGGTGATCTGCATATGCAACACAAGATCTGAACACTTTTGAAGAATCACCAGGTGCTAGTACGAAT
This sequence comes from Viscum album, assembly GCA_963277665.1. Taxonomy (NCBI): domain Eukaryota; kingdom Viridiplantae; phylum Streptophyta; class Magnoliopsida; order Santalales; family Viscaceae; genus Viscum; species Viscum album. The sequence continues at coordinate 501,171,015 of OY728158.1, read as the reverse complement.
AATCATGATCACTTGATGTGTTTGTGGTTTATCATAGCATCATTCTTATCAAAACAGGAATAACTCTAGGTTCTCTCTTGAAGGATTGAGAGAGCTGGAAGAGATAGAAGATTATTTATCTCTAGATCCCTTTTAAGGTATTAAGAGGGTCTCTATATCAATTTTTCACACCAAATGTAATTTAAGGAGAGTTATAATTAGATATTTATTTTGATAGGTTTAGGTTTGGGAAATCTCACTCAATCTCCTAACCATCATGAATATTCTTAATTGACCCATATACATTAAAAATAATATTATTCTTGTTAATTTTTTGACATTTGAAACACATTAAGAATAAAAATAAATATTATTTACACCATTTCCAATTGGACCATTATACTTGGTACACTTTCCTTCATCAATATCTATCGATCATTAAATAATGAATATTTAATAAATAAATGCTACAGAATTATTCTATAATAAATATAATAAATATTTTTTTTCTCCAAACATGAAAATAAATATTTATTATTATTTAACTGATTTATTATTTTTAATAACATGTGATTAAATTATGTTTATCAACCATACTAAATAATTCTCATATATCATATCTTGTTAAATTCATTACTTAAATTTAACTGAAATTGTGGATACACTAATTGTGTGATCCTCTAGGCCAAATTCGCTATGGAATTAGAAATAACTGTCTAAAGTACAAGGTTATCATCTAATAATAGGCCATGTCTCCCAAAGATAAATAAATTAATGTCATAATGATATCTAACCTCCTATGAATGCTTACTGTATAATGTAATCCATATATCATGATATCTCAAATCAAGTAGGTTTTATGTCAATTCCATCAACCTATATACTCAATGTCTCTTTATTTGAATTTTTTAAATTTCACTTACCCAAAGAGCACCATAAACCTAGATTTATATTGGTAGTTCCATTTTTAACAAAAGGTATTTGATATCAACTTTAATCTAGGGATAGAAGGGATAAATCCTTAATTTTATTATCCATTAATAGAATATCACATGTGACTCAGCCAACATATCCTAACTCACTGTGAGAATATGTTATCATGGTTCTCATCAATAGATCAAATCATGCAGGTCATGATATTCATTAATGATAATTTTAAAGTCTAAAGATCTATAAACATGCTCGTATATAGGAACATACAAAGAAACATGGAGATTTGGATTTCCTATTAAGAGGTATGTTATCATAAGCTCCTCTCTTAGTGATTATAAAGGAAGAATGCCATTAGAAGGTGTCTCAGTTCCTCCTGATCCTCCTACCCTTGATAACATCTATAATTTATGTCCCATCAGACCATGTCATCCATCCATAGAATAAGGTTCAAGCATAATGTTGTGGTACCTCTATGTTCTCATCATAACAGAGAAATGTTATGTCGTTTTAGCATGAGATATATGCTTAGGACACCATCACATAAAAATTTCATGTAGAGGAACAATAATAATGTGAGAATAAAACATCATTAATAATGAAAACATGTAATCAAGTGTTATAAAATTTATTAATAGGGAAACAAATCCAAAATATATCTCCGTCAAACTGTTCCAAGGAATGCATTTTCTAGATAGAGGTTTTTGATATGGATATTTAATAGGTGGATTTTGTTGACAATGAGGATTCTGTGTTTTTTTTCCATTAATTGTATCATTGAATAGAATTACCATGCTAACCAGAATTTTATGCCTATTTTTATTGAAATGGTTGATCATATGAAAGAATAACATAGTCTTTGGTTTCCTGATGTTATGAAAATTTACCCATAAAATAGCCAGTTGGCACATATAGGCCCCAAAATTCTGTGAGTCCACTTTTCAATGATCCTAGGTTTGTGATCATCCACTTCTGAATAGACCGAAGGTTTTAGTTTTTTATTCTTATTATTTTTTTTATTTTTATTGATAATCCCCCTTTCAAGGGTGAGGGGGAAACCCTAACATGGATTGTAATCCTAAGAGGCACTTAGGCCTGATATATGACTAATTAAGGCTCAGGAAATACCCAACACAAGCAGATCTGACCCATAAAATCTTATATGATAGAAACTCTCAAGCTCTGCAAGGAATCGCAACTAGAATTGCCCCATGAAAATGTGCATGGTGCATGGTCCCAATGGACTTGGGTTCTATAATTTCATGTACTCATTAAACATATTATTTTTTCCAAATTGATTTGATTTTTGAGCTCCCTTCTCAATTAGTGATTTTTCATTTTGGATAGATAATTCATCTAAGGATCAGCTAACTGAATCATCCACAATTATTCTATCAGTATAATTCATTACTTTATAAAAACATACCTTTATTTACTCGTTCAACATCTCCTTTACATCTAAATCATTTTGAGTTTTGATTTACCTTTTTTATTAGGGTTTTTTTATTTTGGGTATATAATTAATTTATATCTCCTGAAACTAAATTTTCCACCGTTTTTTCAATATAATTCACTCATTCATAAAATAGTGAATCATGTCTTCCTCACTGATTAGAGCGTGAGGACATATAGTTGTCATCTTATTGATGCAATCCCAATATTCATGTAGTTTTACAACATGGGGATATTTAATCTCAATTAATTCTTTTCTGATAGTTTTAGTTCAAGATAATGGGAAGAATATTGAAAGGAACTGGTTCTTAATTAATTATATATTTTGGGAATTTATATTTGGACCTCAAATATACAATACCTATCAACTCCTCCCTAATAAAAGGAAAAATATCTCCACATAACTTATTCTTTTATGACACGATGTGGTTATTGGGAGGAACATGAAATTTTAAACTCTTTCAAATGTTATAGGGCATCTTCTACATTTAGCTCTAGGAATTTTGGAAATAAAAGAAGTAACTAGAGAGTGTGTTAAAAGTAATTATCAAAAGGTAGATAGGCAATGCAATCATGTGGATAGTAAAAATTTGGATCCAATTCTTCCATTAGTGTTAGACATTTCTATTTTTTGTTTACATCTATAATAGAAACAATTGGGATTCCCAACTATATGTAAGTTATGATATTAAATGTTCTTAGAATCAATTTCCACTATGTGAGGAGAATTTTTCAACCTAGATAATCATGATTGTGTGTGAAAGGTGTGATCTATATCAAGATCAAATTGTAGAAATTAACTCCTGGGATAGTTTTGACATTTAAAATTACTGATATTGAATTGGATTCCACTGAAACAACGTCGTAATTTTAGAAAGATTGTCACAGATCTTGTAAAATTAATTTTTTTAATGATATAATTATACATTATATAAAATTTATATTTTTTTCTCCCAAGGAAGTGAATTAGTCGCAAATTATTCAATGATCATTGATTTTTTATATATTTTTAAAGGATTTTTTTTATAATTTTAAAAAATGATTTTTGGGAACTAAAACTAATAACAAAAATAAATTCTAAAAATAAAAGGATAGAGGAATTGAAAATTGAGTTTTATCTTTAATATAATCAAGGAGTGGTCAATCCAAATAAATAAATCTAAATGAAAATAATAATTTTTTACAAAATAATATATTGATCACATGTATGATCCCTTAAAATAACATACTTATTCCTAGAGGTTATCCAAAGTGGCATGTTTCTAGTCCAAACAAGTTAAAAAATATATATATTTTATTAATTAAATTGGTCATTTAACAATTTAAGCGTGTAAATATCAAACTGATATACTTAATAGATTAAAATAATTAAATAATAAATTAAAATTTATATAAATTATAGAAATCAATTAACACAAGTAATTAATATTCTTAAATAAACGTCCAATTTTATTAACTCAATTTTTCACTAAACTGGACAATGTATAGAACGACACTATCCAAATTAATTAAATATTAAAAAAATATATAGATTTAAAATAACAGTATAAAATATCCAAATAATTTTTTAGGAAAAGAAATATGATTAGCATCAGGTAGATTTTGTCGAATCGAACAAAAATTAATTTAGCTACACATAATTGAAACTTTCACTACCAAATCATATTTTTCACCATCGAACCAAATCTAAACTAATGAAGAAAAACAAATCAATGATATCATTACACAAAATAAAATATGACTGTCGTGTCTTATAATGATGGTTGTGTAAAATTACATGATAATAAACAATAGATCTTTCTAATGTGCCTAACGATGTCGATGATACGACATGTAAGAGAAGGGGAGAACATGGGGTTATTTAAGAGGACCTCAATGGAGAAATGGAAGATGTAATGGTGTATTGAATTTAAAAAGGAACAAATGGAAATTTTGAAAATTACTAAATAAATCATTTATGGTTTGATCCAAATTAGAATATTTTAAAACCATTAATTTATAGTTTATTTTAGATTGGATTGTATATTAATGTATTTTTATGCTCACATAAAAGATATAGATCCATGACATTTTATGTTGATTGGTTATAATTTGAATATTGTTTATACATAATCATTGAAATGATGACATGATATTTGTTTTACGAAAAGATAAAAATCCTAAGAGTTACTGTTAGGGAATAGATGGACTCTACTACTAGAATATCTTAAGAGTTACTGTTAGGGAATTGAGTTTTTTTTCAAAAAAATAGGTGCAGTCTAGATTGACATGTATAGTTTGGTTTGCAACATTAACCAAACCATAAACCATAGTTTCTATTAAATCCATAGTTCAAACCCACCCATGATAAATAAAACCACTATTTCAATATTGTTTTTTTAGTTTATATTTTGGTTTGGTTGGAGAATTTTTTTCCCACCCCTAATGGGAGCATAATACCGTGTTGGGGTATATTAAAGATTTTTTTATTTATAATTTTATTAATTGTAGAGAAAATTACTTGAAAAAATAAAATAAAATAAGAACTAGAATAAATTTTTATAATAAAAAATAATAAAATATATCACATCTAATATATAAAATAATATTAATAATAGTAATAAGATAATTAAAAATATTAAAAAATGTTAATCCTAAAAAATAAAATTAATATTAACTAATATATTTGTCTATCTAAAAATGGTAATTATTATAAAACCAACATTTGTGTGGATAATGAGATATAATTATAATAATATTTAATATTAATATAAAATAACATTAATAAGTAATTAATAAATTACATTCTATTTTATTAATTATGAAATTACTTAAATATTAATAAAAATATAAAAACCTAGAAAAATTATAAAGCCTAAAAACATATTATTATTCTAATAATTATTATTTTCATTAAATAAATAAATAAATTTAAATATAAAATATATATTTTTAACTCTCATCTCTTCCACCAACACTAATAACAAGGTGGAGGATACACCAATGTATTCATTGAAAAGTTTGTATGATATACCATCATGATCATAACTATGATGAATGATACATCACCAACCTAATAAGAAATAGTGATCAATGTGTCACTAACTCAATGGACAAGGAGAATAATTCACCACCAGGATTGTAAAGACATAATCAAAAGACTAATCACTATAATCATAAACATATTTAAGGGTGAATGATTAAGCATCATAGCATCTAAAATATTAAGTGTGAATGACTAATCACTATACCCAAAAACAGACTCAACATATGGGTATAATCACAGTGAATGAGTCAAAACCCTAGGCTTCATCCCTTCAACAAAATTTTATCTCTAGGCTACCCATTACTAAGATGTTTGACATGTAGAACTCATATTCCAAGATCAACCCTTTCCTCACATGTCTTGAATACCTATAAATTACTTGTAACACAAGGACCATGCAATAGCGAGCATTCATAAGACTCATGAGTTTTCAACTCCCCTCAAAGTACACGGCCATAAGTGTGTAGTTTCTCAACATATAAGGTTTAAAGGACCTATCACAATCCATATTTATCATATATACCACTTAATAATAAAGAAATATAACATTTTTCCATTATATGCCATACCTATATACCCTTTTATACTCATATCCTATATAAAAAATACAAGGAAATCAATCGTATCACCCTAAACCATTATTCCATGTGAGTCCCGCATATCAAACAATACCTACCTCAGTCGTTATGTCCATTATTCAACAACGAAAACCCACCTTGGATTACAATACCACTTTAATCAAGCATACCTTATAGAAAACATAATTATTGGTATAATGATCAAAACTCTAGTATCCTAGATCCAGTACCTTAATTTATTACCTTGTTATAGGATAAAATAATTTATATCCCAAAAGAATAAATAGTGTAGTAGTCTTTGTAAACTACATACATATTTGAAATTTAAAATACATTTTAGAAATAAAATACAAAATGTATTTTCTTTTTGTCTGTCATTATTTCCCCTTTGTGAAACCCTGCATATTTGTCATAACATACTCCATAGAATACAGGGAAAAATAAAACATATGAAAGGGGTGAGCTCAAATTCTTGGTAAGGGAAAGCATACATCAGAAGCAATGAGTTAATATGGAATAAAAAATATGAAATGGAAAATAACTGAACACATTCCATTTAATTAATCACATGGAATAATAATGATAGATAGCATAATGTTTGACATATACACTATTCAGATATATCCTCAAGATATTTATTGTCAAGATCAATCCTCATGACAGTTTAATTTAGTTGCTAGAATCCCATATTATTTATTTCAAGATCTATCCACCCAATAAGTTAAAACTACATGGAAACAAAATTTAAGGGTTTTTCACCAAATAATTTCGTCTCATGAGACCTACCAATGCATAAAGGGGTTATAGTGGGCCCCTACCTTCGATTACTAAGTCCAATGCATTCCACATATTAATGGGGTGAAACATAAACATCATAATCACTTTTATTAAAAAACGGGCATATAAAATGTGAATACTTTAACCATAAACCTTGAATGGTATCAAAATAGCACATCTAGAGTCAAAATTATCAGAAATATTCAATAAAATATGGTAGATGGTATCATAAGAGATCAGAATCACAGAATAATAATATTCAACAAAGTATTTTTACAAAGATAAAAATAATTTAAATGATTTCTTTTAAAAAATCTTAAGGAAATTAATATTTAAACATTCCAAAGTGTCATGTACCACTTTGAAACATTTGAATTATAATGACCATGAAGGAATAACATTAATGAAACTTTTAATGTCACGAGAATAATGATATAAGTTATATAACCTATGAAATGAGTTGTATATACACCTCATAATAAAAATAAGTGGTGAATAAGACATATATCTCACAGATGTAAAAGTGAGATTAGTAACCCCTTACCTTGTTATTTAATTTAGTTAAACATTATTTAAACTCATGTATAATGGTTTTAATCATTTTATTAACTTATAAAATAACCATAATTGTATTTATAATATAATATATTAGATTCTTATAATATCTCATTACCTATTTGTTAAAAATATTCAATTATTTTCATTATTTTTTTGTGTTAATTGCCTAATCATCTCAATAATGTAAAACATGATTAAAATATCATATATATTCCATACATATGTATTTATAATAATCCATAATATTTGTATACAATAAATTAAATGCACCTTTCATGAATACGGTAGGCCATATGTACGTATGAATGCTACTTCTATTTCTTTGTCATATTTAAAATAATGAAAAGTAAATGATATATATATATATTATAATTAAAGTATCATATTTATGTTATAAATGAAACATATTTTTATTTTTAACCATCTCTAATACATTCCATGTATAGAGTGAATGAATCGCATTACTTCGAAGAGGTGGTAGTCCACACATCAACAAATGACGTTATCATGTTCCATCAAACGAAGTGCATAAATGTATTTGTTATATAAAAATAAAAAAATCATCAAAAAATTATAAATACTATATATATGATATATAAAGTATCAATCCATCATTATTCTAAACTTGAAACGCGGTAAATGGGAGAACGAACAACATCAGTTCTTGCGGCGGTAGTCCGTTCTAACCATGAGTGATGATTGCATATCCCATTTGATGGATGTGTGTGTGGGTGTAGGTCTAAAAATTAATATAAATACATATTATTAAATTTATTATACCAATTTTATTAAATAAACATGAACAAAAAATATTTTAAGGGGTCTAAATATTAAATAAAATAAAAATCTTCATTGATAAATGTTACCTCTTCTTTGAATATCTCTTTTTCATTTCCACCAAGGTAATTCTTCAGTTTAATTTATGCCCAAAGTAAGGTTTCCCAGATTAATTTATGGAATTTTGGAGGAGAAATGGGTCAATATTTTTGATATATAAGGCTCAAAGTGGTGTGAGGAAGTGATGGAGGATGTGACCTTTTATAATTGGGGTAATGGAAACTTTTGGAAACTCTCAAAATATTAAATTAATATAAATTAATTTTCAATTAAAAATGGATCCAAAGTGAGTTATTTAGAATATAATATGAGTATGGGTCTAAATACTCTCATAAAAAAATGTTTAGACAAGTTTAGGTCACATTATTACCCTTATCATATAGATTTAACCCTTAGTTAAACCCTTTAACTCTTACCGTGACAACTTGGATTTTTACTCATTAAGGGTTAATATATTAACTATTAAATGAAAAAATAACCATAAATGAGTTTTGGATGAAATTTTATATCTTATCCCAAACATTTGGATGAAGTATAATTTTTTATGAATTTTATATCATTTAATAAAATTTTATTTATTTTAAAAAATCATTAATGTCATTTTTGACACAATTCATTTCTTTACATTTTACAAAATAATAATACACAAGATAAATTAGAACCAAAACCTTTATTACATCCCTAATATGTTTATGTTTAATTGAAAATTATTATTTGAAATTATTTATATCAAATTATACTTATTTTAATATTTTTAATAACATCTAGTTGATATGCCTATTAATTAAATAATTAATACATCATCATTGTGAAAGCCTTTCGTTTATTTATTTCTTCCGTAAAATTTAAAAATAAATTATCATGATGAATATAAAAATTTCATATTTTAAATTTAAATTTATAGTCCAAGATATCTTCTGTATAACCACATGTCAAAATTATAATACTTATTAAAAACATGAGTCTGCCATATTGGACTTCCCTTAGAATAAAATACTAAAAAATGATAAAAGTCATCCAAGTTGCTCCAAAGGGACATAAAATAGACCCAATGATGATTTATATTGAAAATAATTTATATTAAAAAATTAAGACATGTTTTAGGTTAATTTTATAATATTTTTATTTTTATTTTTACCTTTAATTATGAGATTTACCCTTAACCGTGGTAATTAAAAAAATACTAATGTTACTATTCATATTATTCTAAAATAAATGCAACCTATTTAAATAAATTAGAACTATTTAATCTAAATATGGAATATATTTTTCAAAATTAAAAACATATAAGTTAAATTAATTTATTTAAAATTAATCCTATCAAAGAAATGGAAAAATAGGTTTTTAAAGTGAAAACGTCTAAAAGATTAAAATGTTTCTATTTTAAAATTAAATGTTAAATTGATTCTAATGAAAAAAATTAGATTAAATAAAAAAATAATTATCCAATTACATTCTAAAACCTATTAAAAAATAATTTAACACTATATATTATTTGGATGAAAAACTTTTTTTCAATAAAAATGTAGTATTTTTTCACTATTCATTCAAACATGAAACTTCTCAGAAAAATACTAAAATTTCAACCAAACTAAATTGTGATATCCTGATTTAAAATAATAAGTTTACTTTGTGAAATATAATTTATAAAAGTTTCAAAACTAAATTTTAAATAAGTGTGCTTTCAAAATGTGGTAAAACTATATTTACAAAAAGGTATCCTTTTAATGCGAAAAATTACATTTATTCTTATCCTATGCATATAAAATATTTTGCATGAATGTAAAAAAATTGATTAAATATTTCATATATATATTTCATAATTTAGTTAATAATATTTATTCCTTACAATGTAATATCTAGGTTATAATAGTCGTATTAAAATAATTATATTTAAGTATATGTAATTAGTCATTTAAACTTGTTGTTGTGTAAATATAATCTATGAAATATATTAAATTTAAAAATATACATAATATAAAATGTTGGGGTGTTACGTTATACCCTCCTTCAATAAATCATGTCCTCGTAAATTGAAAATGTACTTCAAAAATCAAAGGTTGATACTTGAAAAATTCATTTATGGAAAACCCACATTAGAAATAGGATTAATAAAAACTCCTCTTGATAAGAGGGAAATAGAAATGTGAAGTTCACCAAAAAAGTTTGATTTTTAATAGATAACATTATTGAAAAGTTAAAATTGGGACATGTGAGATAATTTTGATGGAGAGTGATAGAGAACATGGCCATCATAAATTTTACCATCAAAAACCTATAAATCATTGATGGGTTAAATGGCCATTAATTTATTAGAAAGAAAAATAAATGGACAATATTTTTGTTCCAAAATAATTCTCCTATATCTGAGTGATTCTTTTAATATATTGATAAAGTACTCAAGAAAACTCACTTTATTTATTTTTATGTCATAATATCATCATTTAGTTATTCCTTGATCTATTTTCATTTCATTTCGTACACCTTTAGTTGGATATTCAAGATACATTTTTATGCCTAAAGAACTTCTGATTAATTATAAAGTCTACAAGTATTTTCTCCATCCTCTAAATTTTTAATAAAACCAAAAAAAATTATATCAATTATCAAATAAATAAAACTTTAACCTCAAACAATAATATCCAAAGTTAAAATTAATACATTCCATAAGTGGTTACATTAAGACTAATTCAAAATACTTCTATCTAGATACAAAGTCTAAAAATTGAGTAAAAAGATCACTAAAGTTTCAAAATTAGATTACCCAAATATCATAATGTAACTCTTAATATCACATACCAAATATATGAATACCTTCATATCTTTAAAAAATAAATGAAACCCTACATGCTTCCTAATCCTTATAGAATAAGTATTATAGTACAATACTTATATATCTCATGATTCTCATTAACAGATTATCATTGATAAAAATTATTTGACACATAAATGTTGAAGCTAAGAACACAAATACTTTAATTATTCCACTTAGACTGTAGTGATAACATAATATTGACTTGATCCCTTTTCTTATTCTAACATATATTTTTTTGAAGGTTGAGACATTAATTTTTGTAGTGTCTCATTTCACTACAATTTAAAAACCAAATCTTAATCTTTTCTTTCTTAATAATACATTAGTTTTCCTTGTAACCCTTTTTTCTGCACTTATAACAAACACCCAAACCTTTCAAGAACTTCCTAGGGTGATTCTTTCCACAATTATCACATGTGGGAGAATCCTTATTTCCCATCATACCTTTATCTATATTATGATATATTGTACTCTTCTTATCTTTCTCCCCTTTATAGTCACAATATATTGATAATTCTTTCTCTATCCTAATAACACATGAGACTATATCCTCATATGATGATAAATTTTGGGAGACTAGTTCCCTTTAGAGGAATGTCTTTAACCCATCAAATAAATGACCAATCTTACTCCTTGGGTTACATATGTAGTATGCAACATGACTTAGTAACCATGTAATGTTTTCTTTATACTTATCAAAATTCTCATCCTCATTTTTCTTCAGACTCATAAATTTTCTCACCACATCTTCTTGCTATTCACAAGGGAAATTTTTTCCAAGAAAATTTCTTTAAAATACTTTTATTCCATGTTTTATATTTATTCCTCCTCATTTGTGTTTTGAATCAATGAACATAATTGATCTTCATCTTCTAAGAGATGATAAACTTCCATAATCACCTTCTCTGTTTCATTACTTCCTAAAGTGAGAAATATATTTTCTATAGAAATTATCTATTTCTCATATACAAATGCATTTTAGTCTCATTAAATGAAGGAGGTTGTTGTCTCATGAAGCGGTATAACATTTTTCCACCATATTACTGATCAAAATGCTTCATATGGGTAAGGTTATTTATCATAACCTCAGTAAGTTGTCCTAGTGTAGTTATAAGTTATTAAACTCAAATTATAGCTCTATCTTAAACATCATTATATTTACTAGGAGGGAAATCGCTGCATGAATTATATGTATTGATATGGTTTCCATTATTTCCACTATGAACCATTTTTTAAAAATGGAATACACTATATTAGATCATAACATTATGAAAATTAATATTTCATCTCAGAAAAATTGAATCACATAACCTAAATTTAAAATTTAGGTATAACTGGTCTATTAATCATAAGCTATGTTTATTTGGATATATTTCCAAATTCATTCACAGAGTTTCATTATCTAACCCATGTTTTCCTAAATCTAGTTCCCAAGGTTTTTACTAAACTTTCTCAGATACCCACTATAAGTACCCCGACCTCAGTATCCCAAAGCTAGATCCTTACATTATTACATTGGCATAGAATACAATAATTATCATCCCAAAGGACCAAATAGTTTATTCATCTTGGTAAACTAGATTCATATTTGAAATTAAAAATATATTTTAGACATAAAATAAAAAAATTATTTTATTCATGTCTACATTTCAGTCATAAAGTACAACTTAGAATAGTGGTAAAAAATGAAGCACATGAAAGGGGAAAGCTCAACTTCATTATAAGGATAAGTGTACAATGGAATCTATGAGTAAATATGTCATAAATAATATTGTAAGGTAAATAACTAACACATATGTCATTTAATTAATCACATGGAATAATAATAATTATAAATTAAATAATGTTAGACATATAAAATATCAAGATCTATTCTCAACATAGTTACTACCAAGTTATATCCTCATGATAGTTTAAGTCTGTGGCTATAAACCATTCTGATTTGTGTCAAGATCTATCCTTCTAATAAGATAAAACTGCTTGGAAACAAACGTGAAGGGTTTGTTGCAAACTAATTTTGTCTCATGATACCTATTGATACATCAAGGAGACATATAGGGCTCCTACCATCACTTAATAAGTGTAATATATTCCACATATTAATGGGGTAAAATATAAACATAATAAACACTTCTATTGAAAAACTATCATACAAAATGTGAATACTTTAACCATAAACCATGAATGGTATCAAAATAGAATATCCATAGTCAAATTGATCATACATATTTAGTAAAATATGGTATATGGTATCATATTAGATTAACCTCAAATAAGGATAAGATTCAACAAAGGATGTCTGCATAGATGAAAATAATTTTAATGATTTCCTTGAAAAATTCTTGAGGAATGTAATCTTTAAACATTCTAAAGTACCACAAAACACTTTGAAACATCTAATTTATAAGCCCCATGAAGGAATAACATTAATTAAAATTATAATATCATGATAATAAAGAGATTAATGATATTACTTTTCAAATTATTAGTATATACACTAGAAAAAAATAAGGGGTGAATAAGGTATAAATCTCATAAAAGTAAAAGTGAGATGAGAAACCCCTTACATTCTTATTTCATTTAGTTAAATGTTATTTAACCTCATGTATAACTATTTTAATCATGTTATTAACTTATAATAGAATCATAATTATATTTATAATATCATATATTAACTTCTTATATAATCTCATTATCCATTTGTCAACAATATTCCATTATTTTCATTATTTTGGGTGTTAATTGCCAAGTTTTCGAGTATGTTTTAACTTATTACTTGATGTTACTATTAATTAGATCATGATTTAATAATATAAATAATCTAAAACATGATTTAAATATCATATATTTCTATTATATATATTTTTATAATAATCAATAATATTTATAGATAAGAAATTAAATGCACTATTCATGGAGATGCTAAAGCATAGGTACACATGAATGCTACTTCCATTTCTTTTTCATATTTAAAAGAGTGAAAATTAAATGATATATATGTATATTATAATTATAGTATCATATTTATGTCATATATTTCATATATTTTTATTTAAAATCATCCCCAATACATTCCATGTATAACGTGAATGAATCACGTCACTTTGAGGAGGTGATAGTCTACACATCCACAAACAATGTTATTGTATTCCAAAAAATGGAGTGGATAAAGTTACATATAATATGAAAATTAAAGAAGCATAAAAACATTATAAATACTTTATATATCATATATAAACTATAAATACATCATTATTCCAAACTTAAAAGGTGGTTAATGAAAGAATGAATGACCTCGGTTTGTGAGGCTATAGTTTGACATACACATGAATGATGATTATGTATCCCATTTGATGAAAGAGTGTGTGAGTATAGGTAGAACCCTTTTTTGGGGGGAGGGGATGAGTTCTGGTCAATGACCAGAACCCTGTAATTTATTCAAACAAAAGGAGCATACAAATTACATGAGTTGAAATGAGGGAAATTTTCTAGAATCTCTAATAAAAACGGAATCAAATACGAAGAGATACCATTTATCCAAGTGATCTCATGAGAGACTCCCATGTTGGTGTGACCGTCGTAGATCTTTTTTTCTTCACAGAAGTTGTGTGCAGCAATGATGTTGATACTGTTGAGGGAGGTGAGTTAGTCAATCCATCTGGGGGGGGTGAGAGACCATGCTAGGTGAGTCATGCCCTTCCAGATGGCTTGCACAATGGTAGAAGAGTCTCTCTCAATCCAGATGTTTATCTAGTTGAAAAGTTTTTCAAAATATATGGCATGAATAATACCCATCATTTTGGCCTCTAGAGAAGAAGAAATGTCACAGCTTCTATAGAAACATCTAAGAATCTGATCAAGATGGTCTCTTAAAACACCTCTGTATCCCGCAGGTCCAGGGTTTCCCTTTGAGGCTCTGCCAACATTGACTTTAATCCAGCCAGGAGGAGGAGCCTTCCAGAAGACTTCAATAGTGTAATTCGGTTTTGGATATATTCCACTCAATCCAATTTGGTGAAGGGTTTCAATATCAATGAAAGAATTGTAACAATGGTCTTTTTGGATCATGGAAGCCTCTTTGATAGCAAGAAGTATCCTCATTTTACATACATTTAGTTTAAATGAGATATTTTTGAAAATGAAATCGTTTCTACCATACTAGAGGATATGAAGAAGCTCTGCATTGGCAGTGAGAAAAAGGTTTCTAATTTTCGGTGACCTCGGAAACTCATCACCCTTTTCAACTGTGAGAAAATAAAGTTATCCAAAAGCCATATTAACTCAAAAAGGTCCAATATGTATTTCCAAAGAGCAGCTGCAATCTCACAAGATAAAAATAGGTGGTTTATGTCCTCATGATTTTGGTTACACAATCTACATTTATAGAAAATATTAAATCCATAAGACAGTAGACAACCATTGGTAGGAACTTTTTGGTGAGAAATTCTCTAAATGAGGGTAAGACGATAAGGTTTTATCCAAGCCTTATTGATGTTGGCAATCCAACTGAGATTACCATCAACATTAGAGAAATGGTGATTATAATTTTTTTTTGAGTCTGACAAGCCATTTTTAGCGGGTTCCCGAACCAGAAAGTCATCATTGGAAGTGAAGTAATAATTCTCAACAATATCCTTAATAGAATATAAAAGATGTGAACCAGAAGAATTGATCACATCCCTAATGGAGCAGTTAGTGGGATCAAGAGTAAAAGAATTACACATCTTAGATATAAGAGGGGAACCAGTCCTGTTATCAAACCCAAAATTTAAAGTGGATTCTTTACTAAAAATCCATCTAGAATTTTCCATGATAGAAGAATAAATATATTTAATCAAGGGCCGGATAGAGGAAGATATGTAGTGAAAAATACCAGATTTAAGCTTATCAATAAAATGAGTTTTGAGAAATTCCATGGGATGAGAGTTATTTTTAATGAGGGACTATATAAATTTATCATGGAGAGCCTCATTAAAGGTTTTAAGATTTTTAATTCCTATGCCACCTTCTTTAATAGGTTTATAACAAGAGGTCCAAGAAACTGTGACCAATTTTCTCTCCTGATTGCTTCTACTCTAGATGAAGTTTCTTATAGTAATATTTAATCATTTAATAAGTCTTGCATGCCACTTGTAGACCATCATGGAGTAAACCAACTTAGAAATAATGGTGGATTTCACAAGGAAAATCCTTCCTTCCATTGAAAGAGATTTTCCTTTTCAGGACAAAAGTTGTTTATGAATTTAATCCACTATGTGCTGGAAATAAGAAGATTTGGGTCGTCCTAGAAGATAGGGACACCACGGTAAGTGAAGGGCAGGGAACCTTCCTTAACCCCTAAAACATCAGTGAGATGAGTTTTTCTATTAAGGGGGAAATTTTTACCAAAATAGATAAAGTATTTATGCCAGTTAACACTCTAAACAGACACCTCTTCATAGTGAGAGATGAGGGATTT
Source organism: Viscum album (assembly GCA_963277665.1). NCBI lineage: Eukaryota > Viridiplantae > Streptophyta > Magnoliopsida > Santalales > Viscaceae > Viscum > Viscum album. The sequence continues at coordinate 501,154,606 of OY728158.1, read as the reverse complement.
AAGGTTATTGATATTTTTTTGTCCCCCTAGAAGAAGAAAATGATATCATCAACATAAAGAATATGGGAAGGGGCATGTAAATTCCTGGAGGCAAGAATCGGTTTGATTTTTCCTTGATTAACATTGAGGGTGAGCAATCTGCTAAGATAGTCTTCCGCAATAGAAAAAATTATAGCAGAGAGAGGATCTCTTTGTCTGATTCCCTTGGAGCATTTAAAGTAACATCTAAGAGAGCCATTGATAAGAATAGAAGTTTGGGCTGAGTTGTAAATGGTTTTGATTCTATTGAAAAAAGTGTCATTGAAACTGAAACTAGATAGAGATTTAAAATATAAAGTCCCATTCAATCGTGTCAAAGGCTTTAGTAATATCTAGTTTAAGAGAAACATTTCCACATATAGTGTTTCTATTCAATAAATTAGTGGATTCAGAGGCAAGAAAAATGAAATCTTGTATAGATATACCTTTAATGAAGCCAAACTGGTTCCAAGAAATAATTTTTTTTGATAATAGCCGAGAGTCTATTGGAAATGATCTTTGTAATAATTTTAAAAAGAGATTTTAAGAGGGCGATGGGTCGGAAAAGGTAAATTTCATCAGTATTTTCAATTTTGGGAATAAGAGTGACAAATTGAGAATTTAGACCATGAGGAATAACCTCTTTTTCAAAGAAGGTTATGACTAAGTTACAAACATCATTTTGAATGACATCCCAGTGTTTTTTGTAAAATCCATTATTAAACCCATCATGTCCAGGGGAATTGTCTGGATTAAGGCCAAAATCAGTGTCTTTAAATTCAGAATCAAGAGGGATTCCTTTAAGTAAATTATTATCCTCAAAAGTAACCATTTTTAGAATTCTATAAGGCAAAAAAAATTGTTGGTATTAGGGCCATTGAAAATGATAGTGAAATAAGAGACAACATGGTTGGAAATCCCTTCTTTCATATTAATGAGGTTACCCTCAACCCATAAGCAGGATATAGGCCTACTAGAATTCTTAGCTCTTTGAAGGGAGTTATAAAATTTGGAGTTCCTGTCACCATCGTTGAGCCGTTTATCTTTGAAAATTTTCTTCTTTAAGTTATCCTTAAAGTTGAGCAAGGAGATTAATTTATCAGAAATATTGATTTCATTTTGGGGGTCAGTATTAAATCTGGATATGTTGTTATTATTTTGAATAAAAGTCAAATATTTCTCTAAACCCTGAATGTCTTTATCTATTAAGTCGGATTTCCTTTTCCACCACTTTTTAAGAATAAGTTTGAGATTTTTCAACTTAGTGGTGCAATAAAAGTAGTCATTGGAGTTACCCATGTTATCCCAGGAGGAATTTATTAAAGTGACACACTCAGGGTCCAAGGACCAGGTCAAATTAAATCTAAAAGGAAAAGAGGGTTTCTGAAGATTTTGAGGAATATTGACTAAGTTCGGGTGATGATCTGAGGCAAGTTTTGTCAAAGTAACACTAGAGATCCGGTTCCATTTATCAAGGGCTAAATCATTAATGAACTCTCTATCAAGCTTACTCTCCACAAATCAATTATAATGATATATATACCAAGTAAATTGGGAACCTACTAGGTTAACCTCAATGAGATTATTGGCCTCTATAAAGTCTTTGAATTCTATAGAAGAGAAAGATTGGGCATGTTTTTTGGTGGGTGATAGAATAGAATTGAAATCACCAACTAAGACCCAGGGGTCTTGAATTTTGGAATTGAGAGTGGAAAGTTCATCCCAAAGAGGTCTTCTATCCTGGAAATTATTTTTTGGAAAAACAAAATTATTGAAAAGATGAGTGCTATCCATGTATTAATCACGAGTCAAATATTACTCAGAAAGACTGAAAATATTTACATTCTGAAGAGATCAGTGATAAAAGATCCAAAGAGAGTCCCCAACATTAACATTGTTATAGGCACCTAAGAAGGAAAATCCAAAATTGAAAAGATGCATGATTTTATGGGAAAAATCGTCGTAGGTTCAGCAATAGAAAGAAGCATGGGATGATGAATATTAATAAATCTTTTTAAGACATTTAGGGTGTAAGGGTTATAAATACCCATATAGTTCCAATAGAGAATATATATTAATTCTTATTCCTAGGGATTGACCCCCCCCCCCCTTTCTTTTTATTTCCATCATTTTTTCCTCTGGTTTTCCTAGGGGATGTGTTCTTACTAGGTGTGCAAGTTTACTCAATTTTTCCTGAGGGAGAAGTAGATTTTTTAACATTACCTCCTGCCTTGTTATTAATAGTCAGGTTGCAAAAAGGGATTGGGTCAGGGAAAAATAGTGCCCCTGAAACTGTAACAGTTTCATATGGACCTGATATAAGGGCCTCCTGAGGGATTGCATCTTTATTAACCAGTATCAAAAGAGCCTCTATGAATGTATCATTTTCAGAGGGTCCCATGGATGAAACATCTTGGGAGATGTCTCCAACCATAATCGGGGTGAGAACCTGCAAGTTTTTAGTGTCCTGACAGGTAGAATAGACCGTACCCTACTCTTTAGATGAGGAAGGATAGATGAGAGAAGAAAATATATTTTCAGTGTCCACCAGATCAGTGGGGACAACACTATGATTAATACCAACTACTTTCTGATTCAAATCCACATTATAAGAAATGGGAACCTCTTGTAACTGAGAAGGGGAGAAGGTTGGAAAAAATTTGGGGTAAGGGGGAGGGTTGGGTCCCAATAGAAGACCCAGCCTCACTTTTGTTCACAGGGATCTCTCCCTTGATCTTGTTTGGCTATGAAGATGAAGCCAGTGGTAAAGATTCAGGTATATTACCATAACCCAAAGTGAGAAAAGACTCAAGATTAGTTTTTAAGGGAGACTCTATTTCATTAAGAGGATTATGAAGAATCAGAATAACCTCATTTTCCATATTTTGTTTGATGTCTTGTTCCTCCTGTTCTTTGTCCTGTTCTTCCACTAAGTTAGCCCAAGATACCCCAGGAGTATCCTTAAGGTTAGCAATCCATTTTTAGTGATAGTTTTGGGAGGTCCTATTTTATCAGGGTAGAGGGCCTTCTCTTTTCAAATTTTTCTAACTTCAATTTACTCAGAGGAATTATTTTTATTGGAGACTCTATGAACCATTCTACAATTAAGGATGGAGTTTTCAACAATCTTATAAAAATCACAGAAGGAAGACAGGTTTTCATATTCAAGATTGATAACAGTATTATAATCCCCATCATTGAAAGAAATGGTTTTGGGTGGTTTATTTTCAAGGTTTACTTCAATGAAGACCCTATAAAACATTCCAAGATCATCATTTATAGTCCTTTGATCAATTTTTAAAGGAGTTCCAATACTGGAAGATAGATCTTTAAGGATCCTAGGGTGCCAAAAAACCAATTAATGTTAGGTAATCTAACCCAAACCTGGGAAGTTTTACCTCTCTATATATTTGGGTTAAAGGAGAAGTCCCATTCAGATAGTCTGAGGAACCTAGGCTTAAGATTAAGATTTTCTATTCTACAAACTCTATCAAGATCCTCCTACAAATTGAGGAGTTGATGAAAAACCCCTCTTTCAAGAGGGATCGACTTCTAGTTTGTATTACCCCATAAAATAAAAATTATTTGCTTCAATTCAATATAAGACTAGTGTTTTTCCCATTTAACATAAGAATCATGACCCATCACAAAGAACATACAAAGGATTTGTCACTGTGCAATCGCCTCTGAGTCATCTTCGATGGAAAAACCTCCATCATACAAACATTTCACCATTGAGTGAGATTTCACACCTGCAGAAGAAGCATAATGGGAACCTTTAAGGTCTTCAATAAATGAAATACTTCGCAAGGCCACGTTCGATGCATGTGTTAGTGAAAAAGCTTCAAGAGCTTTCGTCGGTTCAGATACTCCCAGATTTGAGATATCCTTCGCATGATAACTCTATAAAACCATGGGGAGCTCCCAACTAGGGTCGAATCCAGCCTTGTCAAGAAATATCAAGAAGGAGACGAAGAGCTATGAATGTTTTCAAGCGGATTAGGGTTTTTCATGCTCTCCAGAATGTGAGACATCATCCTCTCGAGCTCCACTAGGATTGTAATTGTAAAAAGACAGTGTAGGTAGAACCCTTAATATGAAATCATATAAGTTTATTTAGGATACTGAGGTTATTATATAAACATGAAATAAAAAATATTTTAAGCGTTTTAAAGATGAAATAAATCAAAAACATTCATTGTTGAACATTACGTCTTCTTTGGTTATCTCCTTTTGATTTTTACAAAAAGGATTTATTTTTTTGAATGTATGCTGAAAGTAAGGGTTTTAGGATGAAGTGAGGGAAGTTGGTAGGAGAAATGGGAAGGTTATAGATGATATATAAGGCTCAAATTGTTGTGTGGAAGTGAGGGAGGATGTTCCCTTTTATAATTGAGGTGGGAGTTACTTTTTGAAACTCACAAAATATTAAATTAATATAAATTAATTTAGAATTAAAAATTGATACAAAGTGAGTTATTTAGAATATAATATGTGTGTGTATCAAAATCCTCTCATATAATAATTTTTAGACAACTTTAGGCCCCATTATTATTCTAATATTTTGACTTTAACCCTTAGTTAAACCCTTTTACTCTTACCGTGACTACTTCGATTTTTTACTCTTTAAGGGTTAATATAGTTCTTATAAAATGACAAAAAAACAGTAGATTAGTCATGGATGACATTTTCAACCTTATCCCAATAATTTTTCTGAATTTAATATTTTTATGAATTTCTTATCATTTAAAAAAATATTACTTATTTTAAAATATCATTAACGTAAATTATGACACTATTCATTTCTTGACTTTTTAAAAAATATAAATACATAAAATAAATTAGAAAATAAACCTTTAATACATCCTTAATCTGTCTAGGTTATATATCAAATTTTTTTAGGATATTAATTATATCAAAATAAATTTATTTTAATATTTTTAATAACATTTAGTCGATACGTCCATTAATTAAAAAATTATTGAATCATCATTGTAAAATCCATTAATTTATTTATTCATTCCTTAAAAATTAAAAATAAATTATCATGATTAATATAAAAATTTTATATTTAAAATTAATATTTATATTTGAATATATCTTCTTTATAACCAAATATAAAAAAATGTAATACTTATTAATAACATGAGTGTGACATATTGGACTTCCCCTATAAAAAAATACAAAAAATGATTAAAGTCATACAAGTGGATCAAATAGATCATAAAATAGACTGACGTATTATTTTGGTTGAAAATAATTCATTCTATAAAATTATTACAAGTTTTATTATAATTTTATAATACTTATAACACAATTTTAACACATAATTACACAATTTACCTTTAACCGTGGTGATTAAAAAAATGCTACAATTACTATTCATATTGGAAAAAAATAAAAGTAACATATTTAAATATTTTTTACCCACTGATTAAAAATATTAATCCATTTTTATAAATTAAAATCATAGAATTTTTAGTAATTAATTTAAAAATAATCCCATTGACAAAACAAAAAAAATAGGTTTTTAAAGTGAAAACTTCAAAAATACTAAAATGTTTTTACATAAAACTTCAATGTTAAATTGATTCCAATGAAATAAATTTTATTAAATTGTGAAATTTTATCTATTTATATTTTAAAACCAATAAAAATAATAATTTAATGCTATATATTATTTAGAAAAAAAAGATGTTTTTAATTAAAATGCAGTATTTTTTCAGTATTTACCAAAACAAGAAAATTCATAGAAAAAAAAACAAAAGTTCACACAGAGTAAATATTTATATCCCACTTTCAAGTAAGAAGTTTATTTTGTCAAAAGTAATTTATAAAAGTGTCAAAAAAATAAACATAAAATAAATGTTCCCTCAAAATGTGATAAAAATGCCTTTAGAAAAATATCACCTTTTAATGCATAAAATTTGATTTATTCTTATCTTATTTTTATAAAATAATTTGGATGAATGTAAAATAATTTTTTAAAATATATAATATATAAATTTCATAATTTGGTTATTTCTCTTCATTCCCTCAAATGTAATGGCTAGGTTATAACAGTCGTGTTAAAGTAATGATATTTAATTGTATATCATTGTTATTTTATGTTTGGTGTTGTGTAACACATAATATATCAAAGAGATTAAATATAAAAAGAGACATAATATAAAATATCAGGGTGTTACAATTGGTAAAAAATAATAAATACATAAGACCTGAGGACTCACTAAGGGTTTAACCAAACTACTTATCCCTACCTCGCATAATGGAAGTCGCTCATGGTTCCCCCTCAGGTCACTTTCACCCACTTACCCTCCCCATAAAATATATGTACAACAATATAAGGATGTAATATTTGGGATCACCAACCTCAATAATGAATTTAACCCCTCAAAAAAAAGTTAACGACATTCTCAAGCAAGCAATCACCAAGCACCATCATCATCCATGAGACCCTAAGTTATGAAGTTTCCATTATTAATTACAAACATATAATTGATTTACCAAATTAATACACCACTTGTTTATTGAGGTGTAAATAAGTTAAAACACACCAAGAGATGTATTCTCACTGAAAACTGGAAAAATAGGGCTCAATAAACTCCTAAAACCCCTGAGTCAACTATGAACAAAATTCTCATCAGTCAACACTGATTCATTAACCAATTTCATCTCAATTTTAAAAAATACATTAATAAATCAATTTAACAACTTACTAAATTGTTCAAATCTCTATTGAATCCATTTATCCATTACAGTATACAATAGTAAGACACCTAAATTTTACTAATTTTATTTTTGGTTTTTTAGTCAATAGATCACTAAGGGAGGATAAAACTTTTGGTTAATACTTAGTGGTACCCACCCAACACATAAAACAAAAGTTGGTTGGAAATGAAAATTTATATTTCCATATGTAATTTATCTATAACCTCCAATGGATGATCTTTAAAAGTGATTTTATTGTTTTTCCACGGCATTTAAGGAATCCTTGATGACTACATGTATAGTTCATTTCATTATAGATATCAATCAACACAACCTGAAGGGAGTCTAGAGCATTATGGTATTCACCCATAATCTAAATACTGAAACACTATATCAATAACATTTTAAAGTGGGGTATGAGAATGGGTGGAAAATGAATTGCACATGATACATCAAACACCTCCTAGATTGATCGGTCTTGCCCTGATTTTTCTATCATTGGTTTAGTTAATATTTGACAATTGCTTGAAATTTATTTATCTTTTATTATGATAAAATTTATATTGTGTTCTGTGTATTCCTTTTGAGTGATAATTTTTATTCTCTTTAAAAAATTGTCTATATTGATCAATAATTTATTCAATAATTTTTTTTGGACCTGTATGGATAAAACTTCCTAGTGAATTCCCCATAGATTGGAAACATATTACTCATCATTTAATATGGGGGTTTCAGTATTCATTACTCCTGCATTATATTTAATACTTATGCTCCAACACATTTGGATGTTTTTCCTTTAACGGGACTATTATTTTATATCACACTCACTTTAGACTTTAAATCAGTAACATTTTTTTATTATATTTTTTCAAAAAAAAGTTTCATTTATGAGATAATTGATTTCTTTTAAAATTTAAAATTCTATAACTCTATTATGTCAATTTTCATAAAGTCAAGTTTATTAAATAATGATCATTTTTTGAATTAAAACTGTTTATGTAAAAAAATTGATCATAAAAAAAATTGAGTCACTGTGAAACATAACTAAATTTTGATAAAAAAATATTCAAAAAAGGTATACATTCTAAAGAAAATATTCTTGTATTTAAATTGTTCACACACATTTTTTCAAGTGGAAATGTTTCCATTATAATCCAACCCTTGTTGTCTATCTTGTTCCATATTCCACTTATGTTAATCCTCTAGGGTATAAATAACATGAAAATTTGAACAATATGTAAAAAATATATAGAATTGTAAGTTTTACAATAAAACATACAAAAATGCTTCAATCCCGCCAAAAAATGATTTTATGATGAAATTTGGGAATAAATGTTATGAATAATGTCTTTTGGACCCTTTAATTCACACTTATCAAAAGTATGGTAAGAATCTAAATGTGGGAATAGGGGCTGATTGATTTTTTTACTCGAAAGGCTTATAAATAAAGCTACAGATTCATATTGTGGGGTGAAATTTGGTAGAAACCATCTAAAGGTTCAGTCATGGAGTGAGGTTATGGACCAAAACATGAGAGATAATTATTAACATATGTAATAGAATTAACCAGGGAAGTGTCCATAATGGTTATTTTATTAAAGACTTCTTCTTGTTTCAATTGTAATTTTAGAATTATTGATATATACATTTCTACTTGATATAAAAACAACAAGAGACATTACTTCTAAAAGTCTATATATTTTACTTAATTACTAACAATTAGAGACTCCAATGGGGAATAAAAACATTGATATATATATATAGAGAGAGAGTCACTACTGTTAAAGGAAATAATAGAGAACCAAGTTTCAACCATCAAGATTGATTTGGAATGTTTCTGGAAGGAAATTTCACCAATGTAGAATAGTATGAAAAATATGATTCAAGTATAGAATGATACCCAGTATGTAGTGTAAGACTTGATGCAATAATCGAAGGAATGAAAGGCACTTAAAATACATGATATGGAGGATAAGTCACTCAAAAAACTAAAGGAAATTGAGCTTCAGGTAGAGACAGTATCGAAAACCAGAAAACCGAGCGGACCCACACATGTGAAACTAGGAGGTAGTAGATAGGGGAGTGCAGAAGATGGTGAAAAAATAGTGAAATATTTGTCACTTAACAAATTTAAATATAGTAATTCAATGTAGAACATAGTAAAGAACATAGAAGTGTCTTTGTTTATAGAAGAATGCCCATTCAGATAAACCATAAAAGAGGACACATATTTCCTTGTAAATCAAACTTAATAAGTTATGAAGTTGCATTACACTTAGATCTATATATAAGTAATGAAGTTATATTAGTTATTATCCTAGTACCATCCCTATATAATTGATATTAGGGATGAGATCTAGGAAATATCACAAAGTGTGTGCATAAAAATTGATATAAGTCTTGAAAATGTACCTTTTACAGTTGATTCATTCGTGTTTGACATCGGGGGACCAAATTTAGTGTTGGGTGTGAGATGGTTAAGGAGTCCTGGAAATTTTTTGACTAATTAGAGACACAATACTATATATTTCACCTGGAAGGGATAAGATACTAAATTGCAAAGGGTAACTGAGAATCAGGGACAAGAAGCAATCACATATTAGTAAACCCAATCAAAATCTCTTCTATTAGAGGGGTAATTTTGGATTATATGGGTACTTAACCAAGTAGGAGGAGGGTTATAGGGAGAATAAATTGGGTAATAATAGTTTTGAATCATGCTATAGAAATTTAAGAATTTCTTGAAAGAACAAAAGGGATACCGCTAACCAGACAGACATATCACATGATCACCTTAGTAGTAGGGGTAGCACCTGTTAATGTTAGGCCTTAAAATTTTTAGTATTACTTAAAAGTTGAGGTAGAAAAACAAATAACACTTTTTTCACTACAATGATCCAACAAAGAAATATAATATTTTCTATCCCTGTTTTTTTGTTTGGAAAAAATATTGAAGTTTTCAAATGTTTGTGGAATAGTAAGAACTGATCAAACTAATGATTCCTAATAGATTTCATATTACTATTATAGAAAAAAATTTATGATTTTCATGGAAATCAATTCTACACCAAGATCGATTTAAAATATGGATTTCACCAGATTTGAGTAATGAAGGAAGATTTTAGTAAGAATAACTTCAATATTCCTGACGGGCACTATAAATTTCTTATTATTCCATATGGGTCGATGAATTCCATGTACACATTCTTGTCTACCGTGAAGAGATTATTTAAGTGGAACCTTATGAAATTCATATTGGGTTTTTCTTAATGATATACTTGTTTATAGAAATACATGAACTGAATAACTTTTCTAGTTTGAGATATCCTTCCAAATATTAGTGGAGAATCAGCTATTAGTGAATAAAAATAGAAGTGCATAGCTTTTAGGGGAATAACTTTGATATATTATTTCTTACAAGGGGGTTCCTATGGGTCCAAAAAAGATAAAATGTATACAAGGATGGCTTCACCAGAAAACCTGGACGGGATTCCAAGGATTTCTAGGCCTTATATGGTATTATTGGAAATTTATTAAAGGATAAGGAAAAATTTCCAAACTAATCATTGAGCTAACTAAAAAGGATAACATCCTTTATATTATATTGGATAAACTAGCATTCATAACCTTAAATAAATGCATGATCACTACACCACTATTTGATTTACCAAATTTTATGATACTATAGGTTTTTAAATGAAACGCTTCAATAAGGGGAGTTATATTTATCCAGATTCAGGTGTGACGACTAGTTGTATCCATCACTAAGGCTTTGGTGAAGTCTAGTCTCTAAATATTAGTATATGAGAAGGAAACAATGGTCCTTTTCTTGTAACTGAATCACTAGGGAAAATATTTGATTGATAAGAACTTTCTCGTCCATATAGATCATAATTCACTCAAACATGTCCTTAACTAATAGCACCAAACATTTAATCAATAAAATTTGAAATAAAAACTCATAAGGAACGACTTTGAAGTGGTATACAACATGAGATGAGAAAATTGGGAAAATTAATCTCTTTTCCTAATAGCTGAAGGATAAGTGGAAAATAGCACCGAAAATAAGAAATTTTGAACTGTATTTTCAGTGATTTTCTAGTTGGAAAATGATTTTATCAATCCCTAAATACAATAGGATAAATAACATAAGAAATTTTATAATTATATTGAATTACTACCAAAATATTACCCTAGATACAACCTATGAGATTGGTTGATATACAAGAAGGGACATATAGTTTTGTCCTGCCAGTCCAGCCTTATTCTAATGTTCATACACAATTACCATCATTCAGTAATTGGGGTCTATGTGAGCTTCTAAAATACTTATAAAAGTTTAGTGTTAAGAATATTTTTGGAAAGGGATTCCATGATTCATCATGCAATTATTTCAAGAGTGTTACACATGCTAGAATAAAAAAAATCAGGTTATGGATCCTACTAGTCTCCTAAAACTTTTTCCCATCCCTGAATTTTTTTAGGATGAAATATAAATATATTTTATCCCTAGGACTTCCAAATCTTAGGGGAATAATTTCATACTTTTTTTGTGGAACACATTTCAAAATACTCTCATTTTGTGCTATTATGTCATCCCTACACATAATAATATATGGCTGGTGTTTTTTATATAGAAGTAGTCCTCTATAATGGAATTACCATCTCTATCTTTAGTGACCATGTCCTAATATATATTAGTAATTTTTGGAAATATATATTCTGAGTGGAGGGAACCACAGTGAAAATGATTTCCTCGTGTTATACCAAAATAGATGGATAAATAGAGATAGTTAACAAATGTTTAGATAGTTACCTATTGTGATTTTATTCAGAACAACCTATTTCCTGGGTGCATTGGGTACCATGGGATGAATATTGTTGTAACACTACTTCTCACACATCCACAAAGATGAACCCCTTTGCGGTAGTTTATAGAAGGAAGCCACTGATGGTGTTTTAATTTTTTGGTGGGAACACACTAGTCGATTTTGTTTCCTTATCCCTCATGGTTCAGGATCACATTTTACACTAGATCTAAAGTAACCTTTCTCATGCCTATTAGTTGGTGACACATTATTTTAACAGACCTTGGAGAGATGTTTCATTTAATATAGGAGAGTCAATTTTTTTTAATCTTAATTCAAATATACAGACAATAAAAAATTCCAAGTTTAACCCCAAGCTAGATATAGGTTACTCTACCCCATAAAAATCACTATATTAACTAAGACACATATCTTACAAGCTATCCCTGTTAGATAATACATGAATTCACCCATTATTATATGTGTCATAGCTCAAATAGGCGATAGTGAAGTCACCGGTGTAGATATATTTTCCAAAAATATGGGATAATACCTTCATTTTAGGAGAAGAACAAATCGCTCTTTTGGATACCAAAATATAAAATGGGCTCCCACATGGTTCTTTTCTCATAAAATGGAAGATCAATCCAAGGGAGGAAGAAACTTGGGAAATCACTAAACTAACTCTCTCTCAGTTTCACGACTTCCACCTTGAGGACAAGGTTCCTATTGAGGATGATAAAAATTGTAGGAATAATGGCATGATTCCCCACTTTAAATCACACTTATAAAAAGAAAGTTAATGAGTTAAATGTGGGAATAGGGGTTGATATAATTTTTCTCTTTTAAGTCCTATAAATATAGCTGGAGATTCTGATTGAGGGTATTAAGAAATCTTTTAGTAGCTGACTGAATGATCACTCATGGAGAGAGGTTGTAGACCAGCCATAGAGTGATACTTAATACTTTATGAAAGTTAATTAAGCAAGTAACTCTACTTCCATATTATTTTATTTTGGTCTTCTTTTTCATTTTTAGTTTTATCACTCTAGATACTTTCTTTTGTATATAAAATAAAAATTATAGAAGAAATTATTTCATCAATTATATTTCTCTTATTTTGTTCCCAAAAATAATTTATTGAAGAATAGAATATTTCTTATTGAACTAAGAAATCTATTGAGGATACCCATAATAATATAACTTTAAAACAAAAAAAATATTTCCTCTATTTAATTTAGGCCTTTTAGATATCAAATTCACCCACTATTCATGATCTATCAATAGATTTTTTACTATTCAATTTAAAAAAGGGTTCCATAAATTTTTTTCACTTGAAGAATTGTTTTATAAAAAACCTATCTAGATGGAATCATTGGTAAAGGTGAAAATACCCTTCAACCTCTTAGAAATAGTACTGGAATTGGTTTTCTTGTAACCTTATATTGCAGTTTACCAAGCTCAATATGTGATTATTTCCCAATTTCCCTCAATTGCAATCATAAATTTTTTAAAGGTTAATGCAAAAATTGGATCCCTAGTTATTAAGTAATAAAAAATTCCCTGATAGTTCACTCCTTTTATCATCTCCAGTGGTTCCAAGGCATGGAAAAACTCCTTAGATTCCTGAATTCATCTTAGTAAAACTGAAATTTATAGTAAGAATTATAATAACTAAAAGCTTATAGATATGTTTCTCCCTTGACTATTATAGATGTATTTATTAAGTAAATGTTTTTCTCTTGAATAAACTTGAGTAAAGATATATTATAAATAAATCATATGCACCATGGAATAAAATTAACATCTTTTTATTGTTTCATATTATAATATAAAAAAAAATATACAAGTCAACAAGTGCTAAAATTTAAAATGAAAAATGAATGTCAATAAACATTGAGTGTCAAAAGTAAAAAATATTTAATTTCTAGTCTCATAAAATAATAATAACTAGAAAAAAATGATAACTATAAATAAAAACATTATAATTAGGATATAAATTTTCTGTAACCTTTAAATAGTTGAAAGAATGAAAGATGTGGATCTTGATTTGAATTTGGGATTATTTATAAGAAGGTAAATGGGAAATATAACCATTATATAACCATTGTAAGGGTACAGTATCCATTTATATCATACCCACTAGAATAGTAATTGGATGATTGGGTATCCTGACAGTTTGATATCCAAATTTTGGTAATATAGCCATTATAGGTTATTATTGGAACTATGTATATTAATAATAGAAGTTAAATGTTTAAATTTATAAAAAAGAGAATAAATATGATATCAAGTAGTATAAAAGTTCCATATAAAGTATACTTAGAATCATTGGTTTTTTCCTTATAAAAATCCCAAGACAAAATTATATTGCTGAGGATTGACCAAAATCACCTAAAATAGAAGTTCAAGCTACAGAATATCACAACAAGGTTAATTCTAGATGAACTAACCCATGAAATTATTGTCCTAATTAAAGGTTGAATTTAATAAAATGGTTTATATATTTTAAATTAGGATTTTGAAATTATGTAATTGAGAAAAATATTTTATTTTTTACAAAAAAGGAATAATTTAGTAAAAAATGACGAAATATGGAAGAATACTGTATATATGACATCATTAATATGGAATAATGACAAAGATTCATTCTCTGATTGATCATGGCATAATTTTAACACTAATAATTATGGTGGAACATTAATATATATAGTGAATCATTAAGAGGCATATTGGAATACTTAATATAATGATATATATATATATATATATATTTATTATATTCCTTTTCCATTAAAATTCACTCACCACACTAATAAATACTCTATATTTATCTCATTCCTCCTTACATAAAGTTAATTTTTCTTATTGAGTGTTCTTTAAAACCTCTCTACCTTATCTCTCTCTTCAATTATAAGATTTTTGTAAGTTCTTGAGGGTTGATTATAAGGAAATCAAAATAATGATAGGGTTTGTTTAATATTTTAATATTTTAGATTCTTTTGCAATAAACCTTTAAATATCCACTTCTTAATTTTATTATTTTTCAATATACCATTATATAATTATCTTTTTGATTCTATATGCATATGAGTTTCCCATTACCTATTTGTATACTCTATTCATATTTCTAGAAAAATAAAATAATAATGCACGGTCATTCTAGTAAAACACTTCCACATATTATTTTAAAAATCCTTAAGCATGACATACATTTATGGTATTGCGGATATGAATTTTCTGAGAGAGATAATTTGTTCTATTCAAGAAAATATATATCCATTTTAGCCTTTACTGGGACCCAATAGGATTTTTTAATGGTATTTCTTAGTTTATTGGAATAAATTGTGTTAATTTCAAAGAGATCGTATTGTAAAGCAAATTGAAATTCTCAAAATTTGACTTCTATGGTAAGGTCATTTGGGGTTGTAGGCGAAGTGTACCATTTATTAGGGGTTTTGGGTCCTATCCAAATATTGAGTCATAGTAGAAATTCTATTTATTATAAAAAAGTTGACTGATGAGATTGGAATTAATAATCTAGCAGTGTGGACTTCAAAATTATGCTTTAGCAGCATGTGACTGCTGACACCGATATAGAACTATAGTTTCATGGACTTCTAACCCACGATACTGTAACATAGAGGACCAACTATTTAGATAGGAACTATAGAAATGTGTGTTTCTATAGAACCACATTGATTTATTTGATCCCATCATGATATGTATTCTTTACTCTAATATTTGCTGTATAAATTTCTATTGAAATAGTGAAACAATTTTGTATCTCTGTAGAAATAGGGATTATTTCTAAACCATGTTAATCTTGTTTTTGTGATCTTATTATTGTAATTTTTTTTATTTTACTCCCTTTTATTATTATTATATGAAAATAAATTATCATTGTTTTCTCATTGACTTCTATAAATGGTGAAAAAGACTTATGTTGGTATGAGTGAATCTTGGGTATTGATGTTGAAAGTACTGGAAGTAATTCTCTGAAAGTTTTTTATCTCCAATGAAAATCAATATATGGATTACATAATCTAGTTTTTAATATGTATCTTTCATTAATATTGTGTTATTTCATCCTTACCAATCCTTATTATAAGCACATAATCTGACATATTCAAATGCTAAAATTGTAATATTTAACAAGGTCCTTTAACACATTATTAATTTGTATAGTTTACTATTATCATGTACCCTATGCTGAATATTTTATTTCTAACTTAATTGAATATTATTCATCTAGAAATCATTACCATCCATTTTATCATGGATTTGTATTTTAACACCCACATTCCTTATTCACAGGTTCCTTCAATGAATAAATGTAATCAATGGTTTATGTTATATATGATGATACCTATGGAATTTTTTAAATGTATGATTGGGAGAGACCCTTTTTTTAAGTAAATTTAGAAATTATGAGGTTATGTATGAAAAAATGGAAGTATAGATCTAGGTATCAGTGATCGATGTAGTATTCATTCTAAGGCTTAGTAGAATAAATTGGAAAAGTGAGGATTCATGAAAGATTATACTTAAAATTCCATCTTATATTGTCTCACATAAGATTAATTGAGGAAGTATGTAAGAGTCATCACATATTAGATATTGATTTAAGAGTCATCCAGTGCAGTCAACCACTTTAGATTGCCTGTGTAATTAAAGGTGTCGAAAAATGAGGAGGTCATTGAGAGGATGCATGTTCAGCTAGGGTTGTCTCAAGAGGGGGTCCATGAGTGTTCCCCAAGGAGAATTGTTGTCAGTAGGGGATCACAAATGTCAGGAATGTTAAGGTTTAAACCATATTAGAGTCATCCTGATCAGTTTATTTCCTCCAGTTTCTTTAGGGCTATTAGTTTGAGCACAACTGTCAGAAGATCTCCAAAAATGTGATTTTCTTGTGGAGGTTGTGGTCATTAGTGATATTAGTGCCCAACTATTCTCATGGTAAAACTTGGTATGGGATTTTTGATACCTCACTATCCCTAACAGCAAAAGTTACTTTATATTCCATATGAGAAACAATTATATGTTCCATCATGAGGATATAGAGCTGGTATAAGTTGTCCCCATGACGTTCCATGTCTTCCAGTACATGGGGATAAGCATGATGATGGTGGTGAAAATCAGTAGTGAATCAAGGGAGAAAGATGAGGAAATATTCATGAACTGGATATATAAGAACTATATGATACAAATATTTCTTGAGATAACTTATTTTTATCTACTACTTAAACTTATGTTTTTTATTCTGGAGTGTCACACTCCTTTATTTCACTCACATTGTTTAATTTCCTATAACTTAATATGGAGAGGTTTTCAGTTTTTTACTTAGTTAATCAATTCCTTATTTTAAAAATCATAAATAATGTTTTTTCTTATAAACTATTTATTTTATAGAAGTTCAATATTCTTCATGAAATTTTGGAAAAAAATTAAACATGAAAGTAACTGTAAGTCTAGATGAGTAAGACAATTGACCGTGAAGCCAAACTATCGATCATGTGTCTGAAATTGGAAATTTGACTAATTGATCAAGCGAGCATGAGAGTAATTGATCGATTATAGGAAGTAATAAATTGAACACATTAATCCACATGAAACTTTTTTTTTTAATTTTCATAAAGGGTTGGATCAACTGAATGGAAAATGGATTAACCACATGACTATCAGATCGATAGTGTCGGATTTCTCACTAACTCAAATAACTATAAGACCAATCAGAGTGACCACACATTGTATATCAATTATTTTCTATCAGTTTTTATCACCAATTGTTTTATTATTTCATTAAAATACTAATATAATGCATTCTAAGTCAACAAATTGCATGGAAACATTGGTTTTTGATGAATTGTTAGAGCTACCATGAGACTTCAAGCTACCACACATTGAAGTGGATCAACCATATGGTATATCCTTATATTTAAAAAACTAAAAGTATTAGAGATAATTAAAGGTACTTCTAATTGACCACTTGATGAAATTGAGTGACCAAAAAAATGTTGGATTTTAGAAAACTGATGAAGTGACTATCTGTTGGATCGACTGCATGTTCTACAGATTGACCGCATGACCTCTAAGGGTTATTATCATAGAATTTTCCTTAAATTATAAAGTTGTCATTGATAATATTATGTGGAACTATTAAATATACCTTGGCCAAAATGGGATTATATTTTAATATAATATATTTCAACTACTTTCTATGTAGAATTAAATGCTTGTTTGGAGACATTTAATGCATCTCATCCATCCATCCAATGGCTCTAAGGCCTTCAAAGTCAAAATTTGAATATATAAATATGTATATAGAAAACATGAACAATAGATTTTTTTCACAACAATATGGTAATTTTTTTCATGTGAACTTCAATACATGATTTGGGAAAATTTTTACTATATTCACACTTCACCTTGGAACTGAAGGAATACACTTACAAGAGAAGTGACATTACCAAAAAAACTGATATTTGATATTTTTTGTCATCAAGATTTCAATTCTCTCACAATCTATTTTTTTATTACATTTGATTTCTACTTGAATTTTCTATAATTCTATTAAATATAAAATCCATTTAGAGCATAGAAGAGTACATAGATACTCTTACGTTATTTACTTTATATTTTTACTCTCACAAAAGTTATGGTAGAGTCTTGAACATATCATGGAAAACCTTGTGTTTTATTGCACTCTATACCCAATCTAGGTTGTGGATCATCTTATTATTTAATAAACATGCTTGTCGGTGAGTTACTTTCAAGTTGAAAGGATTAGGTCTCATCCTAAAATTTAACCTCTTGTAATTTTAAATTTTATTTTTTTCTTTAAGGTTTTTATTAATCTATTTTTAAAACTAATTTTAAAATCCCTTTCAGAAAACTACACTTTGATAGATAGAATTTACATGTGAAATATTTACTATTTAATGTGAGTAAAGTAATATATGAATATTAAGATGACCAGAAGTTTTTGTAAATTAGTTTTTATCAAACTTATGAGAGATTATTTCAAACTAACAAATCATATATAACTACTCTATTAGTTAACTGGGTTAACTTCTAATTGGTGGATTTTTTTATAAATTGTTTTCAAAAAATAGTATTTTTGGATACTCAATTCATCCCCTCCCCCCTCCCTCTGGAGTACCCCTCTCTGAACAATATTTTATATAATAGGAGTTTATTTTTTATTATTTTTATTTATTTAGTTTTAAATAGGCTCATTTTTTAACCAAAAAATCTATATTTTTGTTAATTATACATTTCTATTTTTAGGGATAATAATATAATTGAGGGTAAATCTACAAATAGACCTCCAAATTTTTATGGTACAAACTATACTCAACAAAAAATCAAAATAAAAATAAATATTTACAGTATAGGTTTGGATATTTGGACTATAATAAAAGATCAATATGAAAAACCAAAAGTTGTTATAACTGAATGTACTGATTCTAATAAGGTTTTCTATGACTGTAATTTTAATGTAATAAATGATTTATATTATGCACTATAAGAAGATTAATTGAATAGAATATCAACATCTGATACAACTTTTTAATTTTGGGATACCTTATTTTTGTCTCATAAGGGAACATCAAATGTCAAATACCTATGTCGAAATACATTACTATTAATTATGATGCATTTAAGATGAATCTTGATGAGTTTATTTCTCAAATGTATCTCATATATAATGAGATTACAAAAAGTATACATGAACTAAGAAATAATATTGATGATAAGTCTCAAGTACTGAGGATTCAAAGATGTTTACCTAACAAATAGAGAGGCACTACATTTTCCATTTGAGAATAATGTGGTGTGAGTAAGGTGTTAATAAAAGATATTATAGGAAAACTGATTATTTAAAATGAAGAACATAAAATAAATGATGAGGATGTTGAACTAAAATAACTAATTGCATTCAAATAATCTCAATAAAAATATAATGAAGTAATAAATGAAGATAACACTAATGAAAGTGATGGTAACATTGATATTGATGAGGAAATGAACCATTTTAAATGAATATTCAATACATTTTATAGAAATAATAAATTTTTCCAGAAATCAATCTTTAAGTGAAAGTATGAAAAGAAAAAAGACTAGAAAAAGGATGGTAACTTTGGAGAAGTTACTAATTATGAATGTAAAATAAAATAACAAGTCAAAGCTTATTGTATTAACTTTAAATACAAGGAAAAGTATAAGGATAAAGGAAGAAAATGTAAGAAAGAAATTAAGGTAACTTGGAGTATATTTTAGGATAGTTCAAGTAACTCAGATATTAGCTGAGAAGCTAAAAATGAAAAACAAAATCTATGATTTATAGCTTCTATTCAAGAGGTATAATCTATTTCTTATAAACATATTTATGATCTCTCTAAACATGAAAATCATGATGAAAGTTTTATATCTAGTGAAGATTTATTTGATTATTTTAATATGCTAGAATATTCCTTTAATGAAATTAAAGATAAATAAAATATTTTGAAGAAATAGCATACTTTATCTACTATTGTTAAATCAGATCACATTGTTGAAAAAGATAATAAAAAAATAATTCTCAAGGAAAATAGTGACTTAAAATTAATAAATAAGAAACTAAATAAATATATTGAAGTTTTTTATTAATAACTAAAACCATTAATAAAATTTTGGTTAGTCATACGGAAAATAAACCAAGAACTAGTGTTGGTTATAATCTTGGAAAAAAACACATACTCTATAAAAAAATTATTCATAGTTCAAATTATGTAAATAAATCTATAGTAAATAATATAACTATATCTTATAAATCTAGAATAATCCAATTTGGACCAAAAAGATCTTATTTTTATAATTCTTTCATATCTGTTCATAAATTGGGGAATGAATCTGTCCAAAAGATATGGATTCCCATAATTTTAATTTCTAATATTTCTGGACCTAAATAAATATAGGTATATAAATAAATAGGGTTTAGATCGATTGTAAGGAACCTACTTGAAAATTTCCTATAAGAAGATATGGTATCTGAATAATGGGTGTTCTAGACACATGATAGGGGGCTTCTCAGGCTTTCAATGTTCGACCAAAGAAGATTGTTGTCTTGTTTTTAGAGTTGGTGTCCTAAGACCAAATAATTTTAATTTAATTAATTTTATATTCAATGAATATAATATTAAGAAAACATATTATTTCATATTTTTCATTGTTCTTCCGAACTTTAATGTAATAATGTCCTAGGGTATCTGTTGCATTGAAAAGTCATATCAATTCCCTGCTATGATGAGAACCTTGAAGTTCTTTGATGATATTCTTAAATATAGTTATACAGTTAGATAATGTACTATGATAGGACACATAGTATAAATAATTTAATGTGTGATTACTTGTAATTAAATGATAATTCTTATCATCATGTTTTCACTTTGTAATCTCTGAAATGGGAGATTAGAAGAACATACCCACTAATACAAATTTTGCATGTTTGGGTGTGTCATTGGTAATTCTAATATTTGAGCGTATGTAATGGTATTTAGAATTTTCAATTATCATTGGTTCATTTCATGATTCAAGTATATATATATTTAATAACCAAAATTTTACGCCATATATTGTTGGGATGTAGGGTACGTTGTGTGTGTCATTAATAACATGTTATTAATAGGTAATTAGAGGAATGATTTTTCCCTTAAAACTTTATTAAATATCATATATCAATCATTTGATTAGAATATAACTATCACATTAAATTTTATTTTCATGGTGTATCAACTTTTTGTTTTTAAATAGTCAAAGAAAGACACATCGATCACATAGGTTGATGACAAAAATGTTCATGCTTCATGATGAGATATTGTGACATGGGTATTAAATTACATAGAGATAATTTTTATGTGGTTTTAAAAGTTATAAAATTATATTCCTTTTATTTTTTGCCTTAACCCATTTCTAGATAATAATATTAGACTTTAGGGAGGCCTCCCTAATTACAATGAGAAAACATCTAAGAGGGTTACACACAAAGTGTTTCTGTTCATCTTGATTAAATTATATTTGAATTTAATAATTAGAATAAATATTATTCTTAAGACCAAGTATAAATTGTATTCAAGTTTTATTTATTAAAAATATTTATTGATTAATTTAATATTAAATTAAATATTTATTTTTTTATTCAATAAATTCTGAGGGGATCAAAAGGAATAAGATCACATCTTGTGATAAATATTAATTTACAAGTTGGTAAAATAATATTTTTATTATGCAAGTTAGCACACACACTATAAAATAATGACAATATTATTGTTATTGGGAAAGGGTTTTAATAAAGATTACAATATTATTTAAGGGTTTGAACACAATTAAATAATACTTTATCATAAACCCTAGATCTATAAATTGATGGTTATGTCTATTATGAAGCATTAATCAAAAATTGATATTTGAGATTCATTGCACACAATGGAATTCACTATCTATAGAGTTAATCCCCTCTTCCTCTCAAGTACAAGAATAATTCCTTCAATATAAAAGGGTTTTGGCATGATCGAGATGAAAACAAGGTAATTTATTCCCCATGTTAGAACCTAGAAATCAGTAGGCCTTGCTGGGAGATTAAGGAATCACATATTGATCACCACTAGAGGGAATCTACACTTGAATCCTTATAGTGCAATGAAAGTAATCTGAAAGGGTTTTGGAAGATCAACAACATCATCCAAGAAAGGATCCTAGGAAATAGAAATAATATCTTCAAATATAAGTCAATTAATTTTAAATTTAATATGAAATATACTCTATTTGGATTTTAGGAAATTATATATTAAAAAAAATTAAATATAACACCCACCTTCGCTACACTTGGAACCTTCAAGTGGTATCAACGTGGCCAAATTTCAAATTTATAATTATTTATTTTATTTTTAATCTATAAGTTAAATAGTGATTATATTTTCATTTAAATAATTATTTCTTCATTAATTAATATTTTTAAATTAACATTACATGGAAATTTTAATTTCTTCGTACAAGATTCAAAATTTCTTAAGTCCAAGAACAGATTTAGAACACCTGGAGATGTCATCAAAAAGTGTCAAGTAATTTTTAAGTGAAAACTGAATCCCATATTGGTTTCCACAAGGAGTGGTTTCTATCATATAATATTGGATGAGATAATCCTCCTATCATTGATTGGTTTTAGGATTGAACTCTGAAATAGCTTATGTGTTAGGATTGGAAGGACTAGGATGGCGGGGAATCTCCCCCAACAAGTGGTATCAAAGGCATGGTTTAGCATAGGTATGATGTGGGTGGCCTCAAACTTGTTTGATAATGATAAAAATGGATTAGTTTGGAGATTGTGGATCCATATTGGTTTCTTGTATCGAAATTATGTATGATATCAGTGGGAAGAAGGTGTGTCCCAATGGAAGAGATAAATGATAGTGCTTGTAAAAGATGATTTGTATCGTATGGATTATTATTGAAGGGAAGTCCCTGTTGAGGGGGTCTTTGGTTTGAGGGGAGGATTTTGGGGTGAAAGATCAGTCCCACACCAATTACTGAATGGAGTCATTGCTAACATACAATAATGGGTGGGATACTCCTCCTACCACCAATTTGACTTAGGATGAAATCCCAGAATGGATTATGTGTTGGTCCTGGAAGGATCGAGATTATAATGAATATCTCCCAATAGGCTCTAGGAAGAGTGTAACGCCCCGACCCCAGAAGCCCAGAGTCGGTGCATTTTGTTATTACATTTTCATGATTACAAGGAATTCATATGTTGAATGACCAAATATTTTTGTAGTTTTGGAAAAATAGATACATACATAAAATCCATTTTACACTAGGAAAAGAAACAATTTATGATACATAAAAAAAGCTAATAAACTGCATACTTGAAAACTCAATAAATGATACCTTCTTCATAAATTGGGGAAGGAAAAAATGAAAGGGGTGAGCTTAAATTCTTATTAAGGGTTAAATATAGTGGAATCATGAATATATAATAAGTGAATCATAATCAATTAGACATAACTAATATGGAATTATGAATAAATGAAAACACCTTCCATCAATAAGATAAGAATAAAAATGCATCCATAGATTTTTTCAGAGTGAAAACCTCATGGAAAGAAAAAACTAAAAACTAAATAAAAATAATTCTTATTATTTTGATATCATGTATCTCACACATGAACCATTATACCATTGATATGGTTTAAGTCTGTGGGGAGAAGCCTATTTTATTTTTTGAAACAAACTCGAAGAGTTTGTCGCCAACTAATTTGTCTCATGAGACCCGTCAATGCATAGAGGGCTGTGACAGGCCCCACCCCACACTTATATTCCAAATAATTTTTTATAAAAAGTTTTAATACAAGAACAATATTCCTTTTCAATATCCATATTGAGTAGAGGATATATATTCATCAATATTTCCAAAGTTAAAGCAACATTCCACACAAACACTGTATGTAAAATGGTATGTGGCTAAGACAATAATCATATCCATGTAACAAGAATATAGATATATAATTTAAATAAAATTTTAAATGAAAAATAATCTCAAAGTATAAGTAACTACACCACATAAGAATTATTAGGTGCACAATACCAAGTAAATCACAATGAAATGGAAATTGAAACAAAGTCCCTTACAACATTGTAATAAATCGAGTTAATAATCATCAAGTGAATCACTGAATAATAGGAATATAAAAATAATCATGATATTATATATCAAATGGTAGTAAACATACACCACATACAAGAAATAAGTGGAGAACAATGGAAATCTCACAGAAATCAAAGTGACATGAGAAACCCATTACGAAGATCGTATCATTGGAGTGAGGAAAAATCAATGAAATAATAATGTTTGAAAATATAAAGTCACAAAATATAAGTGGATATATATTATAAGACAATAACATTACATTCACACATGTTCTCATAAAAACATAATCAATGACATATATGTTTAACTCATGGAATTGAAATTGAGTTAAGATATCCTTTACCGCGGGTTTGACTTTCTTCAAATTTGTTCAAACCTCGTGTATAATGGATTGAATAGTGTTATTTATTTATTAAAGAACTAAAATCACGTTTATAATACCTTAAATAATCTTCTTATAATATTTCATACACATTTATTATCAATAATTGTTTATTTCTATAGTTTCGAGTGCGTTCATTTCATAGTTTCGATGTTCGATTTATTATGTTCTTCCATGTCCAAATGAAATAATAAACCATAATTGATAACATATATATATTTAAGTAATTTTTAATAATTAAATTTTAATTATAGCATCCCATAATTGTGAAAAGAGTTTAACAAAAATTCATCATCCACGAAAGCGGTGATTTGACACAGCACATATGATGATTTTTTTATTTATGAATAGAAGAAGAACATAATATATTTTATGAAGAATTCACCATAAAAAACAAAATTGTAGTTTGTATATGATACTATAGTTATTGTGAATAATTAGATAATAGTAATGGGTAAGTTATAAGTGGGAAATAATTTAAAATTGAAGAAGAATAAATCTTTCCTCTTGAATATTTCTTTTTTGAAATCAACTTATGGCTCTTGGAAGTAGTCTTTTGGTGAGACCAAAAGCACAAGAATGTTTCATGGGATGAGGGGTTTCTAAAACAACTGATAAATTCCTTTTAAAATTTTCTATGAAATTTTATAAACATAGTTAAGAAATTTTTTTAACAAATACTTGAATATATATAGAAAAATAGTATTTCACAAAATAATTATACTTGAAAATTCATTGGGGATTCCCCATTTAAAATATTAATTTGTATATGAGACATTAACAATACTTGGAAGACCATGTTCAAAATACATACATAAGGGCACAGGTCATAGCTTAGACTTACATATTTACTCTTTGTAACATTACTTAATTCAAGAGTACCAATTTTCAAAAACATTTTATCACGAACCTAACTTTCTCGTCTCCATCCCAAAACATTTCCAAAATACTTACATGGTTTTAATTCCTTCAAAAGAGTTTCGTCAACATATTCATGAAAGTTTATAAAATCATTTATATAGAATCCCATTATTGAAAACTCTTTTATTAATTAAGACCCATAATTTTTAAAAACATGTATTAAATGTGTACATGTACACATAATGTTGGTAATTTCATTGATGAACTAGATGATGGACATAACTATTCATGTATGACATGAAAGATGATGCAGATGCAAGTATGCACATGAAATGATAACTTATTCTATAGTTCCACATAAAAGGATAAGTTTTTTCCCATGAAATTTAAGAAATCAAAGTTTCTACCAGATTTTAAAAACATTAGCCATCATTTTAGAGGTTATCAAACACCATAACATTCAAATAAATGAGAAGGGTTAACTAAAATTAAGTTGTTTATACCTGAATGCATATATATATATATGTGTGTGTGTGTGTGTGTGTGTCTGTGTCTGTGTGTGTGTGTGTGTGTGTGTGTGTGTGTGTCTACCATTATATATATACTTATATATGTATATATAACAAACTTTGAAAATCATGATAATTTCAAATAAACATGTGTTCTTAAAAATATGATTCATGTCAAAATAACTCATATCAAGTATATATATATATATAAATACTAAAAATATAAAACTATAAATATGTGTATATATGTACGTATATATACACATACAATTCCCTATTTACAAATCCATACTTGATAATCAAAAAAATACCATTGCAACTATAAGTTTTTAGGGAAAAATTATTTAAAACAAGAAGACATATCATGTGTAATTCGGACTAGGAAGATAAGGTTTTACACAAATATATACACAAATATATTTCATGTATATACATATATGTTTTAAAAATATAAAAAAACAATAAAATTCCTTTACGTGATTCAGATTAGGAGAGGGCGGTGGGTTTCTAAAAGTGTGAGAGAGAGAGAGAGAGAGTGCTTAGCAGAGAGAAATTCAGGTAGCAATTGGGTGTGCATAGTGGGGTTTAGCTTGGGACTTCTCAAAATTGTAAAGACCCATATTTTACACGTACTTTTTTAGTTATATGGAATTATTATGAGTCTGTGATAATTGACGGTGCTTGATTCTGAGTCCCGATGTGCCTAGAATGAATTTCTGAACTTTTTTTCGAGCATGTTCAGTAAACGTGTGGGCGGCGTTTTCTAACATTTGAATCGTTGCTTGGATTAAAAATCTGAGGGAACCATTGAATTCTCAGTGTCATGATTCTCTTAAGGGAGGCTTTACTTTGACCATAGTAGGTCTGGATAAAAATTTATGTTTTTTGAATTTTTTTAAAACGAAATGAAATAAAATAGTTTTATTATTTTATTTTCATTCATCTCCACCAACATACAAGCAGAGTGTGGGGCCAGTGATGTGTCAAGACAAAAAACGGATTGACCTATCAAATCTTAAGTAACGACATCATTGGGTAATTAGGAAGGTTCATAATTATTGAGCCCCCATTAATTCCTCACATTGTTACTTACCCTCCCCATCTCCCATATATATGTAGTTTGGGGAGGGGTATCATCACAGCTTCACCAAGAAGCGATGTTTTGAAGGAGTGTTGAGATGCCAGACCCTTAGAGTACGGAGATGATCCTAGCGGGAGGTGACGAGTGATACCAAACCACAAACTGAATGACAATGTATGAGTGGAATCATAGGGAACCGGTTGCGGGAATGAAGAACAAGATCCACCTTCAAGCGTGGGCACTCTCTAATGGGTTTACGAGGTAGGGGTTTTGATTCTCGTTTATTTCAAGTTAATTTATTGAACCCCTCTATCCTCCCTCTTGTTTATGAGAAAACGTGGAGGGGATGTCCTAACGAACATGGCCCAGACCCTCTGCAATATTTTATACACCCTTGCGTTCTACGTGGAATACCACCAGCGTGGCAACACCAACTGGCTACAAAGAAGGCATCTGTCGACGCACACCGCAAGAGGAGGTCCCAGCACAAAGCTGCAGCAGTCATTATAACGGCTGGCACCGACCGGCCATGGAGGAGGCGCGGAGTTCCGTCATGCACAGCCAGTGAGAAAAAAGGGTTTGCATCTCGTCAGCTGTGGAAAATGGAGGAGGTTCATCACACCGTCGCGCACTGCCGGTAAGTAGATGGGTCGCAGTTCATCAGCCACGACGATCGGAGGAGGCAGTCCGCAATTCGGCTGACTGTGGAAGGAGAGTTGGCATAACCAATGAACCATTGGTGAGTAGAAGGCGGCATGACCAGCATGTTGTCGGCGGACAAGAATTCGTGGACGAAGCCGTCGCAGAGGCCAAACCCACACCTTCGGTGGGTTCTGCGGCACTGCCGCTTTGCAAACTGAATAGCCTCCTATCCATTTAGCAGTTTAGGAGACTGGGTAGGTCACACCACCATGCTGATAAGGGCAGACCCCACAGTGGGCCACGCTACCCTTTGGTCCAGGCCACGCTCCACCTCAGATCGGATCGTACTCTACCTCAGACTGGAACGCGCCCCACTCCGGCCTGGACCTCACTCCACCACGGTTGGGTCACCCCCTTGTGGGCCTCCCTTCGCAGAACGCCACCTTGTGGGCCGCCCTTTGTAGGATTCCCCATTTAGGGATGCCTTTGCAAGCCAACCCATTGTGGGCCAGGCCGGACCTCGGCCCAACGGGCTGAGCCCGCCGCAGCCCAGCCCAGACCGGGTTGGACTGGACCCGGGCCAACCGGGCCTAGAATCACTAAAGGGTCATATCTTGAAAAACAGACGTTAATTTGATGAACCATATACTATTTTGGGATCCTTGGATTGAGACGGTCCTTTTGGTATACTCCTCTTGAGTTTTGGACACAGTTGAAGTATGGCTGGGTTGGATCAAACAGGAATCCAACCGGGGCCTCAACACTAAAATGCATGTATCTTGCAAACATTGCATTCGATTGACGAGTCGTTCCGGGCATTGGGACTCTCTTGATGAGACAGATATTTTGGAATACTTTTTGGTGACTTCCATGGATACCAAGATGCAGCGAGTAGCTTGAGGATTGGTTCTCCCAAGCAGACTATGTGTGAAACCCCACAGCTGACTGAGACCTAAAGACTGTTGACCTTGGACTCTTATGACTCAACGACTTGCCCATTGGGAAGTGGATATGTGTGACCCATCATGCCAAAATTACCCATCAAGTATGCATACCTCAGTCCATATAAGGTGGGAAGCGGATCTGTGTGACCTAGAAGGACCATGGTGGAAAGTGACCCTGTGTGACTCGGCATGCCCATGGTACCATCAGGGATGAGTACCACTGCAGTCCAAGGTTAGTTGGAGGTGGCTCTGTGTGACCTAGTAGGACCACGGTGGGAAGCAGCTCTGTGTGACCCGGCATGCCCATGGTACCATCAGGGATGAGAACCACAACAATCCAAGGTTAGTGGGAAGTGGCTCTATGTGACCCGGCCGGCCGACAACGCTCGTCAAAGGAGGACCTCTCCAGTAGTCTAGGATTTCAACGATATGATTCATGATCCTTCTATCGTTGACCTAAAGTGATACCTAGTTTGAGATAACTTGTGTTGTGTACTTTTTCTTCATGTTATACTTCCAGATTGTTGTGTGGTTTTTTCTTGTTGTTTTAGGGGTCCCTAAAGATTTTAGTGTTACTCACCCCTAGCATGGGCCTTTCCCACGTGTGTGTTATATCCCATGCAGACGATCGATGCTTCGATGATGGACTTGGCGGCGTTGGACCAGGTGGGCCACAGTGAGATTCGGAAGACACGACATACTCCCATGGATTCCAGTATCTACACTACTCCTACGATCAGGTGGGGTTATCTGCGGATAACCATTAGAGCACTCTTTTACTTTACTTCTTTTAATACTTTCTTTTTGGGTTTGTATTCTGGCCCACTTACTTTCAATTGTTACCTTAATCAGTTTACTCTCAGTGGTATACAATCTCTTTTCTTTTTGTGAGTTGGTTCTTGGTTGGGTTTGTGTGTGTGTACAGGTATCCAAGTGAATGCCTCCCACTTATAGGTTTATTCCTTCAGTGCTAGTCACCAGCCCCTGGCCTTCAGAAGGCGGCTTGGGGTAGTCACAGCACAAGCCCTTGGGGACGGGTTGTGACAACCATGGAAGAAGGGTTCTCCAAATTTATAAAAAAAAATCTAGGAATGGTAAGCTTATGAGAGAAGCTAAGTCATTTAAAAAATCCTAACTAAACAATGACCCAAAAATCCATGGGTCAATTGTTTTTTTCTCTTTTACTTTGTTATTTGACATGCCACTTTCATGATAATATTTATTAGTGTTAACTATTTTTTTAATCATTTTATTACATCTTTTTAAACTAACTTTTTTATTTGTTCCTTTATTAATCATGTTTCCCTCTCCACTCATTTCACTTTTTGTTTGTCAACTCATTATTAAAAAAATATATTATTTATTTTTCATTCAATCATTTCAATTTTTTTAAAGCCTTTAACGTAATTTTTTTTATAAAACAAATATGTGAAATTATTTTTACAAATATCATTAATTTGTTTTTGAAAATATACATATATATATAAGATATATATTTACAAACACATAAAAATGATAATTATAGCTATCTATAAACATATACTTTAAATTACATAAAATTTATATAAAAATATAAAACATAAACATATAATTAATTCATATATATATATTAACTTAAATATAATAATTTTCTTGAAAATATTTTTCCCCTAATTTTTTATTATTGTTACATTTATTTAATGATTTTTAATTAAATAAAAATTTATAGAAAAAATAAAAAATTAATGATTGAATTTATTTTATCATCATTTTTTTTGAACATATTCACATCACCATTTTTTCTCTTCAAAAATGTTTTTATTATTTTATTATTTATTTCACTATTTCGAATATTTGTATATTATATTTTGTCAATGTCATCATTATTATCATCATTATAGATTACTATTATTTTTTAAAATCATTTTATTCTCTCTTATTAATTGTCACACCATATACATTATTTTATATATCATTTTCATTATTTTAAATCATTTTATGTTTTACCTTTTATGTTGTAATCATTTCAATATTTCTCTTTTTTGTCTAAATCATTACTCTTTTAGTCTATCACATCACCTTTTTGTTGCATTCCATGATTGTCTTAAAAAAACACATTTTAATAAGTATTTTGTTTATTTGATTTAATGTTTTAAAAAACACATCATCTTTTTTATATTAAAATCAAATAACACCTTTTTTAACATGTAATGTTTTTATTCATGACTAAATTCAGTTTATATCTATATATATATAATGGAAATTGTGTATTTTATTATATATAGTTATAAATTTATTTTTTTACAATATATATATTTGTAATTTTAAAAATATCTTAAAACAAAAACATTAATATAATTTAATATATTTATAAAGTATATTATTTTAATGATAACGGTAATTTTCTTATAAAAAATTACACTTAATTGTTACTAATATTATTATTATTAAAATATTCAAACAAAATAAAATTAGTATCATAAATATTAGATATTTATATATTTATATATTTTATCAATTTTATTTTTTTCAAACCTTTTTAGTTATTTAAGTCTTTTCTTTTTACAAATATAATAAACTAAATATATTTATATGAAAAAAATTTAAATAAATTAATACCAAATTCAAACATTAAATATTAAAAAAAATACTAAAGAATATATTTTATGTTATTTTAAAAACATTTATTTAAAGAAAATATGATTTCTTGAAAAGTAATATTTTAAAAAATATATTAGTTTTATATAATTTTTTTATTAAAACATTTCTTCATTTGTTTTAAAATATAAACAAATTATTAAATAAACACATAATTAATATTTAAATTTCTTGGGGTGTTAAATTCTCCCCCCTAATTGAATTGTATTCCCGCAATTCATTCATACACATAAGTAAAAGGACATTGCACAAGGCATATGTATAATATTTTTCCTTTTTTCAATTTATTCTAATTTTCCAAAATTAACTAGACGATTCCTCTGATAATAATTATAAAGACCCGAGTCCAAGAAACTGGACTCATCCCTTATAAATGTTGTGTAATTTTTTTATAAAATATTATTGAATAAATACAAAACATTAAATCTAAGACAGGATCTTTTACCAGCCTAGGTTTTAGAGAATTAGAATTCTAGTAATACATTCAGATACAAAGGTACTAAATTTAGTAAATATTAAGAAAAGTAACATCAGGGAAATGCTTCCTCATTTGAAATTCATTGTACTACTTCCTCTAAACCTGTAAGAATAATTTAAATACATAGGGCGAACATAAGATGCCCAATAAGGGTTTTTCAAAACAATTTTTAAATTCCATTTAAAAATTCTATAAACATACCTAAGAACATATTTTCACAAATACATGAATATATACAGAAAAATTGTATATCACAAAATAATTATTCTTACAAATACATTGGGTATTATCCATTGAAAATATTAATTTGTATTTGAGACATTAACAATACTTGTAATACCATGTCTAAAATCCATACATAATTCCACAGGTCATAGAATAGAATTATGGGTTTACACCCCATAATGTCACTCAATTCACTAGTGCCAAATTTTGAAAACATTTTCTCATGAACCTGACTTTCTCATCTCTATCCCAAAACATTTCCAAAATACTTACATAGTTTAAATTCCTTCAAAATAGTTTCATCTACATATTCACGAAAGTATCTAAAATAATTTACAAATAATCCCATTCTTGAAAAATCTTTTATTAATTAAGACCCATAATTTCATGAAACATGTATTAAATGTGTGCATGTACACATAATATTGGTAATTTCATGGATGAACTAGATAATGGCCTTACCTATCATGTATGACACGACAGATTATGTATACGCAAGTATGAACATGAAATGATAACTTTTTCCATAGTTCCACATAAAATGATAAGTTTTATCCCATGAAATTGAAGAAATCAATGTGTCTATAGGATTTTAAAAACATTAAGCATCAGTTTCGGTGGTTATAAAACACCATAACTTCCAAATAAATGAGAAGGGTTAACTAAAATTATTTTTTTTATACCTAAATTCATATATATATATATATATCACTATATATATATATATTTATTTATATATATATATATTTAACAAACTTTGAAAATCATGATAATTTAAAATAAAGAGAAGTTCATAAAAATATGATTCATGTCAAAAGAACCCATATAAAGTTTATATATAAAAAAATAATATAAATATTAGACTATAAATGTGTGTATATAGGTATTTATATATACACATACAATTCCTTATTTATAAATCCAACCTTGATTATCAAAAACATACCCTTGCGATTATAGGTTTTTAGGGAAAAATTATTTAAAACAAGAACACTTATCATATGTGTAATTTGGACTAGGAAGATATAGTTTTAGAAAAATATATAGATATATATATAGCTTGTATATACATATATGTTTTCAAAATCAAATGAAAATAATAAATTTCTCTTACTATATTCAGATCGGGAGACGGTTGTGAGTTTTTGGAACCGTGAGAGAGAGAGAGGTCCTGGGGGAGGGAAATTCGAGTAGCAATTGGGTGTGTAGAGTGGGTTTTATCTTGGTACTTATCATCATGGAGGAAGGGTTCTCCAAATTTATAAAACAAATCTAGGTATGGTAATATTATGAGAGAAGATAATTCATTTAAAAAACATAACTAAAAATGACCCACAGATACATGGTTCAAAAAAAATCTCATTTGTTTTGTTATTTGACACGCCACTTTCATGATAATATATATTATTATCATCTATTTATTTTAAATCTTTTTATTAAATATTTTTATACTCACATTTTTATTTGTTTCTTCATTAAACATGTTTCCCACTCCACTAATTTCATTTTTTTGGTCAGCACATTTTTATAACAATACATTATTTATTTTTCATTTAATCATTTAAATTTTTTTAAACCCTTTAATTTTCTTTTTTTATAAAACAAATATGGGACATTTTTTTAAAAATTATCATTAAAAAACGTTTTGAATAAAAAATATATATATATACGATTTATATTTAGAAACACACATATATGTAAATGATAATTATAAGTAATTATAAACATATATGTTAAATTACATATAATTTATATAAATATGTCGAACATAAACATAATATAAATTCACATATATATTAACTTAAAAATCATAATTTTCTTAAAAATATGTTTTCCCCTAATTATTATTTTTATAATTATAACATTTACTTAAAAAAATTAATTAAATAAAATGTTATAGGAAAAATAAAAAAATTCTAATTAAATTTCTTTTATCATCATTTTTGTTTTGAAAATATTCACATCACCATTTTTTGACTCTTCAAAAACATTTTTATTATTTTATTATTATTTTCACTATTTCATATATTTTTATACTATATTTTTTTAATTTAATCATTATAATCATCATTATATATTATTATCATTTTTTTTAAATCATTTTATTCTCTCTAGTTAGTTGCCACTCCATATACATTATTTTACATATCATTTTCATTTTTTAAAATTATTATTATGTTTTAACTTTTATGGTGTAATCATTTCAATTATTCAATATAGTACAGGGTTCGACAAAATATGTTGACATAGATAAAGATTCTTTCAAATAAGACCATTGAAAATTTCTTAACGAAATAATCCTTAAACATTCCAATGTGTCGCATACCACCTTGAAACATTCAAATCTTAATCCCTTATAATCTCATGAGAATAAGGTTAATTTTGATATGAAATATCAAAGGGCATTAAATACACCACATGCAAGGAATAAGTTGTGATGAAGGCATATATCTCATAAAAGTTAAAGTGTGACAAGAAAAAACATTTTCTACATTGGAAATAAAAGTGATTTTAAAAAATAATTTGTATTTTTCATAAATTAAGATTGAAAATATGTATATCATGGAAATGAACAAGAAAAGACATAGAAAAAATATTTGAGTCATAAATAATGTCCCATCGTAAAAAGAGTTTTCAAATAAGATTTAGAAGTAAAACATTTTAGTGTTGTTTAAGGTAAATGTTAAAGAGGTTTTAAAGTGGGATAACATTTTTACTTTCATAAAACTAGATATGAACCATGATACTATTTCATGATAAATTTTTTGATTTTAAAAAAATAATTATGGATTAAAACTGATTATATAGTGCACTTGAAAATATGTAAGAATTTGAGAAATTCCCTTGAATCGGGCTTATTTATCGGAGAGAATTTTTGAATGATCCTTTAAAAACATATAAATCCCCATAAAATAAAGAAGAATTTTATTTTGTACATATATATAGAATATTCACATAGAATTTTTGAATAGTATATAATAATATTTATGAATTTCATTGTGGTAAGTAGAGTATAAGAGTAACTCCAATGTAAATTTATGTTTGGGTAGAGAAACCCTACCACTTTGAAACAAATAAAATCATATAACCCAAAATTAATAACCATAAAATGAATCATTGAATAGAATTAAAATAAATATATTCATGATATTACACAAAAATGGGCAATATATATACACCCTAAATAATATATAGTGGTGAATAATGGAAATCTCATGGAAATAAAAGTGAGATGAGAAATCTCTTACCTTATGTCTGAATGTGTTCTTACTTTAATGTTAACATCCTGGATAGTAAAATTAAATTCATTTGTTAATTAATTATTAACCTTATATAAATTTATTTTATTCATTATAGTTTTATTAATTTCATTTATTTTCTTCTTGATAAGATATAATATTGAATTTCGTCATTATAGAGTGTTCGTTTAATTGATTTTTATGATCGATTCACTTGATTGTGAGTAAGAGAGTTCATGTGGAATTGATGTAATTTTCCATAATTGGAATTACATGTTATTAATGAATATACATAAGTTTAAATTGTTATACATAGAATTTGGTTATATGGTTTGAGGATGAATCATTATATAAAAGTTTAATGATAAACTCTTGGATTAGTTTGATGGTTTTTTGATCACCATAAATTCATTTGTTTTTATAATTAAATACCATGTGTAAAAAATGATTACAGAACATTAAATATCATATATTACATATATTATTATCTGGTTCAACCATAAAAATGGTTTCATGACCATAATTTAACATGATAATAGAAATTGAAAACTCATCGTACTTGAATTAACACATCTCAAATTGTGTTTTTGTTTTAGTATTAGTGGAGGGGGAAAAGAGTTGATGATAAAATATTACATTAGAATAATAAAATTCTAGTACATATATAGTATAGGAATTATCATATCATTTGGATTAGGGTATGAGAGGAGATAAAAACAAAAGAATGGAACTGGTAAAAGGAGTTTAAAGGAAGAGGAATAGAGGTTTACCTCTTGAGTACTCCTCCTTGAGAATATTCTTAGGGTATTTATTTTTCACATTTTTTTGAGACCATAAGGTCTTGGATATTGGATCGTATGGGTATGTGTACATATAAGAACTTATTTAAGTATCAAAGCTTGAGTGGTGTGAGGGGAAGAGGGGTGAGGGGTGGTTTATATAGTGGAGGAGAAGAGGGTTTGCATTTTTTTAATCATTGTTTTGTTATTTTTCTCAAGAAAAGAAATATTATCGATTATTGTGAAAAAATATTAATAATTTCATATGAGTTTTAACCAATGGCCATTTACATCATCCATGAAACAAGCATGATTCCGAAATTCATTTATATAGCATATTTCGTAAATTATCGAATTTCACTATTCACCAAAAATTCACCCTAAACATATTACAAACGTGTAGAATCGAAAACTTAACTCCATTTTATGAAAATAATTTTCTAAATATGAGAAATTTAATTTTTATGTACAATCAATATTTACCTAAAAACATATTTTAAATTTAAAACTGGTTTTATAATACTTTCAAAAATTAACTGAGGTATCATAAAATTATCCTAAAATAATAGGATGAAAAAATATTTATTAAAAACACAATTTATGAAAATAAAAATTATTTTAAATGAATTTATTAATTATTAAATTGTAATTAAATATTTCTTGCTTACAAAAACCAACACTTAATTATTAATATTCGCATTAATTTATAAGGTCCCTAAATTTTATTTATACAATCATGGGTTTGGTTACTATTAATAAGGGTAATAATATGATTCATAAGGGTAAATTACTATTAATAAGGTAAATTTTCTATTTATAAGGGTAAGTTACAATTCACTAAAAAATAAGTTGATCCAATCAAACTCTAAATAACTTACCGAACACAACCATGTATGTCTGTTTTTCAAAATTCAAATTGCATAAGTGGAAAATTTATGTTTATGTCTTGGATATAACCATATTCATACATGGAATCCATTTTACACTAGGAAAGGAAATAAATTATAATATGTAACAAAATCTAATAAACTACATCCTTGAAAACTCAATAAATGGTCACTTCTTCATAACCTAGGGAAGGAAAAAATTAAAGGGGTGAGTTCAAATTCTCAGTATGGGTTATATATAGAATAATAATGAATCAATAATAAGAAAATCATAATCTATTTTACATTATCAATACAACATGGTGAATAAATGAAAAATGCACTCCATTAATAAACTGAGAATGAAAGTGCATCCATATATTTTTTCATAGTGAAAACCTTATGGATAGTAATAACTAAATAATGAATAAATAGAATGATTATTATTTAGATGTAATTTATCTATAACATGAACCATAATACCTTCAATACAGTTTATATTTGTAGGTAGAAACCCATCTAATATTTAGAAACAAACTCAAAGGGTTTTTCACCAACTATTTTTCCTCATAAAACCAGTCGATTCATTAAGGGGCTATAGAAGGCCCCACATGTCACTTCTAGTCCAAAAAATTATTTATACAAAGATTTAATACAAGAAAATATGCCTTCTCAATATCCATATTTAGTAGATAACACAGGTTCATTAATATTTCCACAATTTAAGCAACATTCCCTAATCATTAAACATAAACACTAACCATTCAGAGTAATATGGTGAATGATATAAAGATAGAACATCCATATTCAAAGTAATAATAAACCATTCAAAAATATATTTTATATGATATGATAAGAGATAAACATAAATGTAGTGCAAGGTTCAATAAAGTATTTTGACATAGATGATGATATTTTTAAATGAGACCATTGAAAAATTCTTAAGAAAATAATCCTTAAACATTCTGAAGTGTCTCATACCACCTTGAAGCATTCAAATAATAATTTATTAAAATTCCATTATAATAATTAGACTCTTTATATGAAATTATAAATGGAAGGAAATACACCACATTTATGTAATAAGTAATCAACAAGTCATATACCTCATAAAAGTTAAAGTGTGACGAGAAAAATCCTTTTTTACATTGGAAAGAAGAGTCCTTTTAGAAAATCATTTTTATTTGTCATTAAATCAGATTGTAAATATTTATATCCCTAAAAATAATCTTTAAGGACATATAAATTATATTTTTTGAATACATAATTTCTCATTCAAGTGAAATCAAGTAAAAAGATTTTTTTAAAATCTTTAGAAGTAATACATTTTAGTGCAGTTTAAGGAAAATGTAAAAGAGATTTTAAATAAGAAAGGCATGTTTTCTTTCAAAAAAACCAGAAATTAAGAAAGATAATTTTTCATTATAAAATTTTATGATTTTACAAAAACTATTTATGTCTTAAAATTGATTATATAGTGCATTTGAAAATAGGTAAGAATTCGAGAAGTTCCCTTGAAACAGGGTTGTTTATCGGGAAGAATTTTTGAAAGATACATTTCAAACATTTAACTCCCATTAAAATAAATAAGTAATCAGATTGGTACACATATATATAAAATTACAATATAATTTATGAGTATTAAATAATATTAAATAATAATTTAACTGAGATAAGTAGTGAATAATAGTGACCCGAATGAAAATGGAGGTTCGGGTAGAAAATACTTAAAACATTGTAATCAATTGAATAATATTCCACAAATTAAAAATCATAAAATGATACATTGAATACCATAAAAATAAATAGATTCATGATATGAAACATCAATGGGAAGTATATCATATAAAAGACGTAGTATTGAATATATAATATCTCACAAAAATGGAAGTGAGATGAAGAAACCCTTACCTTAAGTCTGAAGTTGTTCTCCACTTGATCGTAATGACCTGAATAATCAAATTTATTTTCATTACTTAACAATTAAATAACCTCATATTCATGTAATTTATTTTTTATAACATTATTAAGTTTATTCATGTCCTTCATGATGGATTAATAGGTTCAATTTCATTGTTCGGGTCTATTTACTTCATTATAGGTATACTTATATTCATGAACAGAAAATCATGAAAATTGATGATGGTTGTATAGAATTGAAGTTATATTTTATTAGTGTAAAAACAGTTATATGGTTGTAAATTTAATTTGGTTACTTGTATTGAAGATGAATAATTATATAAATTATTTAATTATAACTATTTGGGTTAATTGCCAGTTTTTGTACACAACGAACTCATTTTTCTTTATAAATAAAAACCCAGTGTACAAAAAGATTACAAAACCATATATGATACATAATACATATACTATATTTTTTTGAACCATAAAAATGGTTTCATGAATAGAATAGAATATGGTAGTAGAAATTGAAAACTCATCGCCCTTAAATGTGGTAAATTAGCACATCTTGGATGGTATTTTTAACAACTTGCATAAAATAAGGGGAAAAGAGGGATGATAATAACGTATTCCATCATAATAACAACATTAAAATAAATTTATGGTACTATATGTTTCATAAAATTTGTGTTACGAGAGTTAATGATCGAAAAGAAAACAAAGGAACTTGAAAAGAAAGTAAAAGAATTGAAAAGATGAATTTACCTCTTGAATTAATCTTCCTTGAGTGCCTCTTTAGGAGAGAGGATTTGGTCTTTTTACGATAATAAGGGCTGATGGATGTGGGGGAGGATCTTGGAGAAGATTTGGATATAAGGAATATATCCAATAGTTTGTGTAAGGATGAATGCATGTTTCTAATAAGTTTTTATGGTAATTTTAGTTATTACCACATTTAAAGAGGATACATGATGAAGATACTCACATGTTTGGAATGTGAAAATTTAGGGTTTCATCATGTTAATGAATCAAAATATGGTATTAGATGCATTGAGAAAGATGGATCATAGAGTTATAAACAAAATTTAGATTGCTAAGGTCTCCGTGAACATGGATCTTACAATGATTGGTATGGGAATGATTCTAAAGTGTTAGATCATAATCATTTAAAAATTTAAACCATTTATGAAATGGTTTAAGTTGATAATTGTATGATGATTTAGAGTTTAATGTCACCACATGATGTAACCTATGCTAAGATATGAATTATATCTAGTTCAAGGAACAAAAAAAGGATAAGATTGTGTTTATGAAATAGAAATGTATATTAATACTCTTATTGAGTGGAATAATTCCTCAACTCTAGGAAATGTGTCTTAAAAAAATTCATCCTATTATCATTTTTTTTCATAACTATAGTTTATGGTTATGTGGTAATGATATTTCATCATAGAATGTTCTCTATCACTTTCTATTAGAACATTATGGTTTTATTATTCTTCCAGGACCATGTTATCCAATTAGAATGTGTAGTTTTGTAGTAACTGTGGAATTTTCCTTTCCCTCTTATTAAGATGATATTTTAACCATTTTTTTTATGTGGGTTTCCCACATGGTAATTTTTAAGTATTAACCATTAACTTTCAAAATTCAATTTCTAAATTTCAAGGATGAAATGTTTATAAGGAGCGGAGAATGTAACACCCCAAGCATTTACAAAAAAAATTAATATTGAATGCAAGAAAAAATGAGTCTCTACAAAACAACTCTATGTTATAACTAAGCCAATAGACATAATATTTCCACTTATGTTATTTGAATTTTGAAAATCTGATATACATGGTTGTGTTTAGGGTGAATTTTGGAGTTTGATAGAACAAACTTAATTTTTGTGAATAGTAACTTACCCTTAGGAATAGTAACTTACCCATATGAATAGTAATGTACCTTATGAATAGTAATATACCCTTACTAATAGTAACCTTACCCATGGATATATGAATAAAATTTAGGCACATTATAAATGAAGTAGAACATTTTATAAATTATTGATTAAGCATTGCTATTTTTATGAGTGATAAATATTTAATTATAGTTTTAAATTAATAAATGTATTTAAAATTAATTTTCATAAAATATGTTCCTAAATAAATATTTTTTTGTCCAATTATTTTGGGATAATTTTATGAAACCATAGTTAATTTTTGAAAGTATTACAAAAAAGCATTTTTAAATTTAAAATCTGTATTTTTCAATTAAATAATGATTTTATTTAAAAATTAAATTTTATATATATGTAAAATTATTTTTGAAATAATGGACTTAATTTTCTGGATTCTACACATCAAAAAAGAGTTTTGGTAAATTTTTGGGATTTTTCTAAAATACTTCAATTTTAGGTGAATAGTAAAATATGATAATTTACAATAAATGCTAAATACATTTTTTACTGGGTCATATGTGATATAAATATTATATAAGACCAATTGGTTATAAATCACATGAAAATATTACTATTATTGGTCATAAGAATCAATATTATTACTAGTCTTGAACAAAATAAAAAAATAATGATTAAGATATTCAAAAATTACTCCTCTTCTCCATCATAACCCCCCCCCACACACACACCCCACTCCCTCTACTCTATACTATTATAAAGCCTTTTTATTAGTCTAAATTTTACCCAAAACAATCCCTAGGATCCTCCCACATGTGCATCACACTTGTTCCCAAAAAAGACCAAATCCTCTCCCCTAAAGAGGCTCTCAAGGAAGATTAATTCAAGAGGTAAATTCCCCTTTTCAATTCTTTTACTTTATTTCCAAGTTCATTTGTTTTGTTTTCTATCTTCACCTCCCATAATGAAAAATTTATGAAAAAACCAGTACCTTTCATGTACTATAATTTTTTTATGATTATTTAATAATTTATTATCATCTCTCCTTTACTCTTATTTTATGCTTGTAGTAAAAAACACCATTCGAGATGTGCTAGTTTACAACATTCAAGGACGATGGGTTTTAAATTTATATTTCCATCTTCAATTATGGTCCTGAAACCATTATTATGGTTGAACCAGACTATAATATATGTAACATGTCTCATCTATGGTTCTGGAATCTTTTTGTACACTTGGTTTTGATTGATAAAGAAAAATGAGTTCATTGTGTTCAAAAACTGCCAATTAACCCAAATAGTTTTTATCCTGAAGGGCTTGTTTTTTATTCATTTTTTTTGAACCCCCCTTTCAAGGGATGAGGGTGAACCCTTGCAAGGCCCTTAGGCTTAGAGATTACATTTCCCATAGGCTTTGAGACATTATCGGACATGTAGGTCTAAAGGAAATCATACAGACTATGACTACTTGAAACCGCCCCTCCCCAGCATCTACATTGTGATCAGCACTCCACCTTTGCATGGTTGTTTAGCTAGTTGTCCTGTGTAAAGATGCACAGGCCCAGTACCTATGGAAATTTCATACCCTATCATTCTTCCAAATCCAAGTAACCAAATGAAATTAACAACCATGTAACCTTCTGGATGTTCAATAATAACATATAACTTCAAGTGGAGAAAACCTTCAGACTTAAGGTAAGGGTTTCTTCATCTCACTTCCATTTTTGTGAGAGATTATAAATACTTGAGCTTGAGAAACAAGACTCATCCCTTACAAATTTTGTGTAATTTTTTTATAAAAGATACTTGAATAAATAGACAGCATTAAATAAAATATAATGTCTTTTACCAGCCTAGGTTTTTGAGAATTTTAATTCCAATAATTCATTCTGATATAAAGGCCAAAAATTTAATAAACATTAAGAAATGTAACATCATAAAAAATCTTCCACATTATAAATTTACCATATCACTTTTACTAAACCTATAAAAATAATTTAAATACATAGGGTGATCATATGATACCCAGTAAGGGGTTTTCAAAACAACTAATAAATTCATTTTAAAAATTTCTTGAAAATTATATAAACATACATTAGGACAGATTTTCACAAATACTTGAATATATATAGAAAACAATATTTCACAAAATAATTATACTTTAATATCCATTGGATATTATACATGGAAAATATTAATTAATTCATGGGAAATTAATGATACTTGGAAGACCATGTCTAAAATCCATACATAAGGCCACATGTCTTAGCATCGACATACGGGTTTCCTCCCCATAACTTCACTTAATTCACCAGTTCTAATTTTCAAAAACATTTTCGCACAAACATTCCTTTCTCATCTTTGTCCCAAAACATTTCTAGAATTCTTTCATAGTTTTAATTACTTCAAAAGAGTTTCATAGACATATTCACAAATGTTTATAAAATCATTTATAGAGAATCTCATGCTTGACAACACATTTATTAATTAAGACCCATAATTTCTAAAAACATGGATTAAATGTGTGCATGTGCACATAATATTGGTAATGTCATAGATGAACTAGATAATAGGCATACCTATTCATG
The DNA here is from genome assembly GCA_963277665.1 of Viscum album. Lineage (NCBI taxonomy): Eukaryota > Viridiplantae > Streptophyta > Magnoliopsida > Santalales > Viscaceae > Viscum > Viscum album. The sequence continues at coordinate 501,111,346 of OY728158.1, read as the reverse complement.
TATGAAATGAAATATGATGCAGATGAAAGTATTCACATGAAATGATAACGTGATCTATAGTTCCACATAAAATGATAAGTTTTGTCCCATGAATGTTAATAAATAAAAGTTTCTATAGGATTTTAAAAATATTAAGCATCAATGTATAGGTTATCAAACACCATAACTTTAAAATAAATGAGAAGGGTTAACTAAATTTAAGTTTTTTATAACTAAATGCATATATATATATATATGTAAATAAATATATACCTCTATATATATATATAATTATATATGTATATATAAAAAACTTTTAAAATCATGATAATTTCAAATAAACACTGGTTCTTAAAAATGTGATTCATGTCAAAAGAATACATATCAAGTTTATATAAATATAATTACTAAAAATACTGGACAATACATGTGTGTATATACGAATGTATATATAAAAATAAAATTCCTTATTTAGAAATATATACTTGATAATCAAAACATACCCTTGAAACTTTATGTTTTTAGGGAAAAATTATTTAAAATAATGAAACTTATCATATGTGTAATTTAGACTAGGAAGATATTGTTTTACATGAATATATATATAGCTTGTATATACATATATGTTTTCAAAGTCAAATTAAAATAATAAAATTCCCTTACTTGTTTTAGAATAGGAGGGGGTTGTGGGTTTCTGAAACTGTGAGAGAGAAAGGGCTTCGAAGAGAGAAATTCAGGAGTTAATTGGGTGTGCATAGTGAGGTTTAGCTGGAGACTTCTCACCAAGGAGGAATGGTTCTTCAAATTTATAAAAAAAATATTGGTATGGTATGATTATTAGATAAGAAAAGTCATTTAAAAAATTAAAAAAAACATAACTAAACAATGACCCACAAATCCATGGGTCAGTAGTTCTTTTCTCCTTTGTTTTTTTATTTGACATGCCACTTTCATGATAATATATATAATTACCCTCTCTTTTTTTAATTTTTTTATTACATATTTTTAAACTCACATTTTTATTTGTTCCTTAATTAAATATGTTTCTACCTCCACTCATTCAATCTTTTTTAGTCAACACATTATTATAACAATGTATTATTTATTTTTCATTCAATAATTTTAATTTCTTTTAAAGGCTTTAACATAATTTTTTTTTATAAAACTAATATGTGACATTTTTTTGGAAAATATCATTAAAAAAAGTTTTGAATAATATATATATATATATATGATATATATTTAGAAACACATATATATAAAAATGATAATTATAAGTATTTATAAACATATAATTTATATAAAAATGTAAAGCATAAAAATAATATAAATTCATATATATATTAACATAAAAATAATAATTTTCTTAAAAAGATGCTTTCCCCTAATTATTATTTTTATTATTATTAGATTTATTTAGACATTTTTAGTTAAATAAAATCTTATAGAAAAAATAATAATTAATAATTAAATTTCTTTTTTCACCTTTTTTGTTTTGAACATATTAACATCACCATTTTTTATCATTAAAAATGTTTTTCTTATTTTATTATGAATTTCACTATTTCATATATTTTAATACTATATTTTGTCAATATCATCATTATTATCATCATTATAGATTATAATAATTTTTTAAAATCATGTTATTTTCTCTTGTTAGTTTTCAGGCCATATACATTATTTTATATTTCATTTTCATTTTTTTAAAATTGTTTTACGTTTTACCTTTTATGTTTTATTCATTTCAATTTTTAACTTTCTTTTTTTGTCTAAATTATTACCCCTTTATTCTATCATGTCACCTTTTAATTTCATTCCATAATTGTCTTAAAAACACCTTTTTAATAATTATTTTGTTTATTTTATTTAATGTTTTAATAATCACATCATGTTTTTTTATATTCAAATAAAATAACCCCTTTTTTCAAATGTGTAAATAAAATTTACCATATTACTCTGAATGGTTAGTATTTATGTTTAATGATTGGGGAATGTTTCCTTAATTGTGGAAATACTGATGAATCTATATCCTCTACTCAATATGTATATTGAGACGAAATATTTTTCTTGTATTAAATCTTGGAATAAATAATTATTTGGACTGGCAGTGATGGGCAGTGCACGCTATAGCCCCTCAATGAACCGACATGTCTCATGAGTAAAACTACTTGGCGATAAACCCTTTGAGTTTATTTCCAAAAATTATATGGGTTTCTACCCACAGACATAAATTGTATCGATGATATAATGGTTCATGTTCCAAATACATGACGTCCAAATAATAAGAATTATATTTATTCATTATTTAGTTATTACTATCTATGAGGTTTTTACTATGACAAAATCTATAAATGCACTTTCATTCTCAGTTTATTAATGGTGAGATTTTTTTAATTTATTTACTATGTGTATTAATAATATAAAATTGGTTATGATTCACTGATTATTATTTCATGATTCTGCTATATGCAACCCTTACTGAGCATTTGAACTCACCTCTTTCAATTGTTTTCCTTCCCTAGGTTATGAAGAAGAGATCATTTGTTGAGTTTTCAAGGATGCAGTTTATTACCTTTTGTTATGTATTATAATTGGTTTCATTTCCTAGTGTAAAATGGGTTCCATGTATAAATCAGGTTTCTTCAATACTAATAAACTGATCGGTCCTTCAGGATTTGATTTCTTGTAATCATGACAATGTAACAAAGTAATGCACCAGCTTTGGGCTTCTGGGGTCTGGGTGTTAACTCAATGAATTAAAATTGAGTTACGATATCCCTTACCTTGGGTTTTAGTTCCTTGAAATTTGATCAAACCACTTGTATAAATATTTTAATAGTGTTATTAATTTATTACATAACTAAAATCATGTTTATAAAACTTTACATAATCTTCTTATAATATTTTCTACACATTTATCAATAATATTTTGTAATTTCCATAGTTTCAGGTGTATTCTTTTCATGGTTTCCAAGGTCGATTTATTATGTTCTTCTATGTCAAAATGAAATAATAAATCAGAATTGATAACATATATATATTTGGGTCATTTTAAATAATTAAATTTGAATTATAACATCCCATAATTTTGGTAAAGTGAAACGAAAACACTTCTTCCATAAAGGTTGTGATTTGACACAGAACGGGCGACGATTTAATTATTTATGAATAGAAGGAGAAAATAAGAGATTTAATGAATCATATAACATAAAAAATTATAGTATATATATATATATATATGATACTGGATTTATCATGAATCATTGGATAATAAGTAGGGATAAGGTATAAGTGATATTAAATTTGAAAGAGAATAAGAAAGAATCTTACATCTTGGGTATTTCTCTTTTGAAACCACCTTAAGGCTCTTGGAAGTGGTCTTTTTTGTGGGACCAGAAGCACAAGAATGTGCTAAGGGATGCTGAGGATAGAATTTGGAAGAGGCTGGAAGAACCGGAAGGCTTGTGTTTATGACTGTTTTAAAGAAAAGAACCTCATTTTATCAGTGAGGTGAAGGGTAACTTAGGAATTGATCAAATTATTAAAATAAAATAATTTTATTATAGGTTTTAAGACTTCTAAGATGGGATAAATCTAAAGGGGGTTGCATTTTATATGGAATATTATCATTTTCTGAATTGTTCAATAATTTGGGGATTTTAAATAATTTAATAAAATATTTTATTCATGGAAAATAATTTTATCAAGATAAAAATTCTTCATAACTATGAATTCAAAAACAATAAAACAAAGTTTAAAAATCGAATAAAATTATTTATTATATAGTATACATGTTATATTAATCTATTTAATTCGTGAATTTTCTTCAAAATATAAAATTATTTTTATTTTATTATTTTTAATATTATTAATTTTATTTATTTATTAATTAAATTAATACTAAATTATCTTTTTGAAAGCCATTATGGTATTTATTTGTTTTCAAAAAATTGAAAATAAAATTCTATTAGAAATATAATTTTATTATATTTCTATATAGTATTATTGTTTGAATAAAACCTCTGGAAAATTTCATATAACAATATAATTAAAATTAAAAACTATAATGTGACAACTTGATTTCTATTTGAAATAAAATTTTATAAAGGATTTAAATTTATTAATGTGGGTATAAAATGTCCCAAATTCAAATAAAAACTTTATAATAGTCTAAAAATGATTATAGAAAATGTTTCATCCAAAATATGGTTTATTTAATAATTATTATAATTTTAATTAAAAACATTTTATTTATTTTTCTTAAACTTGTACAAGCACTGCATCGGCATTGCATAAGAATTAATGTTAATTATTTAATATATAAAAATTAAAAATAAAATACGATCATAAATATAAAATAATTAGTTTCAAAATAAAATTAATAATTTATTAGTTCTGTATATTCACTCTTATACATAATAATATATCTTTTTAAATTTGTTATTTTTTTCTTTTCTTTCCCTACACAAGCATTGCACACACATTTGGATAATACTCATGTTGTATCACACTAAAATTAGAAATTAAAAATAAAAGAGATAAATAATACATAATAATTGATAAATAAGTTGTTAAAATAATTTTTAGAACTCTATTATCATATATAAATTACCAATTTTTACTTTTTCACTACTGTGCAGGCACTGCGTTGACATTAACTTTGATTTTTATACTTATCATGAAATAAATTTTAACATATATGTTCTGTATTATTATTATAAAATATTACTCTTATAAAATCATTACTTATTTATTCCATAACATTAATAAATTTTATATCATAAATATCTCTTGAGAGTGCCACAAGAAAATAACATATTTTCTTAAAAACTGTATTTTTTACTATTCAACAAAAATTAAATCATTTCATAAAAATCCCAAAAATGAATCCCAACCATTTTTTGACATTTAGAATTCAAAAAGGAACTCAATTGTTAGAAAATAATTTTCTAAATATAAGGATTTGAATTTTTAATTGAAATCATCATTTACTCGAGAAATACCAATTTTTATATTTTAAATGATTTTATGGCACTTCAAAAAATTAACTAGTGTCTCCTAATATTATCTTATTATAATAGGAAAAAATATTAATTCATTATCACATTTTATGAAAATGAATTATCTTTTAAATTAATCTATTAATTATAAAATTATAATTCATTATTTATTTCGCATAAAAATACCAACACTTAATTATTAATTTTAAAAATATTATCTCTCATTTATAAGGTGCTTAAATTCTATTTTTACTTAAATAGGTGAGGTTAGTATTCATAAGGGTATATTACTATTCATAAGGGTCATATTACAATTCATAATGGGTACATTACTATTGAAGTATTATTCATAAGGGTATATTACTATTCATAATGTTCAATATAATATTCATAAGGGTGTATTACTATTCATAAAGGTCGGGTTACTATTCATAAGGGTGCATTACTATTCATATGGGTAACATTACTATTCACAAGAGTAGGTTATTATTCATCAAAAAATAAGTTGATCATATCAGATTTTAAATATCTTACTGAATGCAACTGTGTATATCCAGTTTTTGAAATTCAAATAATAGAAGTGAAAATATTAAGTTTAACGTGTAGGTTATAACTCTCCTATAACAATGTTTTTTTTTCATGGAGACTCAGTGTTGCATGCATAATAAGTTATCTAATGAATTGAAATTATTCATACCATAAAATATTGGGGTGTTATATTGTAATAATAATAATAATAACAACAATAATTAGTGGAAAAAATAATTTTTTGAAGTTAATATATTCTATAAATATATGAATTTTTATTAGGTTTATGTTTTAAATTTTTTATCTAAATTATATGTTATTTAAAGTATATGTTTATAAATACATATAGTTATCATTATATATATATTTGTGTGTGTTTTATTTAATTAAAATATATATATGTGTTTCTAAATATAAATGGTTACTTTATTATATATATATAATTTTATTATTTTCTAAAAATTAGAAATGCCTCATATTAATATAAATGTTTTATACATATATGTTTTATTATTTTAAAAGATTTTTATTAATATAATCGTTTTATTAATGGGTTTTGTAAAAAGACGCCACACATTTGTTTTAAAAAAAAGATATGTTATAGTGTGTTAAACAGGTGAAATTATTGAACTAAATAATAAATAATATATTATTATTATAATATATTGACTGAAAATAAGGGGAATTCGTTAGCATGGGAGAATCATGATTGAGGGAAAAAGTGGATCCCAACATGAAAATATAATAACGTGACATTAAAAAAATGTTGACTTTGGCAAACAAACAAAAAAATACATGATAAAAGAGATGAAGTGGGGAATGACTTAGACAAAAATGGAATGATGTAAAATTGAAAATGAAAATATATAATAATAATAAATTTAAACCAAAATTAGAATTTTGATTTAAATAAAACCAATAAATAGAAGGGATTTGAGGATCTATAATTATTCATTTTTAAAAAAAAATCATCTTGTAAAGGAAGCTTTAAATTATATGGTTATATACTTAAATTTCATATTTTCACATAAAAACATCTGACCCTCATCTCCCTAAGTCCCTCATTCTTTTCCTAGTCAACATTTCAGAAGCTTCAATCCATATTTTTATCCAAAATCTGGTAAGGGTCTATTTTTATTTCATCAAATTATAATCGGTTTAAAAAGGGATACATACATGCCTATATCAATATATTTTCAGTAAATATATGTGACATGAATTTATTTGTATGTAAGGGTGATATTTTATGAGTAAGGAAATTATTATTTTCCATTATATTTTGCAAGGGTTCTATTTAAATTTGATTATTTACTTTGCGATGAAATACACACACACACACACATATATAATTATGTAAGATCAAAACATTCTAAATCAACTTGTATATATGATAAGTTTTCTTGATTCTAAAACCATATAGTTATATGGGTTTGGTTTTTTTATTATCTTTATATAATGAATTTTATATGTATATATATGTATATTTATATATATTTATATATATCTATGTATACATGTGAATATAAACATATACATCAACACATTTCAATGTAAGTACATATAATAGGGTTTTTGTTTTCAAATCTTAGTTTCTAAAACCTACGGATACAAGGGTTTCGTGTTTTCAAACCACATTCATATATGTGTGTGTGTATATATATTCACATATATATGCATATAAATATGAAAAACTTAAGTGTAGTTTTTCTTTCTCATTTACATAGAATTTATAAATGGCACTTATCAACCAACAAACTAGTGTTTAAAGATTTATGTATGATTAAATCCCAATATTCACATTGTTTACATAATATCATGTGATAATTTTTATCATTTTATGTGTAATTTTGATTCAAGTTATTATTTTATTTGAGAACTCACATATACATCTCCTAACATGTCATACATGAATGGGCATGGCCATTATCTAACTCATATGTGACATTCAATGCATTTTGAGACCGTTCACACACTTATTTTATTATTAATGAAATTGTAGCTTTTAAGAGGAAATATTATTTTCTTTATGGGAATCCACTGAAGGTGATTTGGAGATATTTTTCAAGTAAGGTTTATGACATATTGTAAGTCAAATTATTTTCTAAGAAATAAAATAATTATATGTATGAGATTTTGGAAACGTTTTGGGTTTGAACTGAGAAAGGAAGGTCGATGGAAAATGTTTTTATTAAAACTCACACTAGTAATGATGAATGATATTATTTGGGGATTGAACCCATAAGATGAAGGGAACTTGGTTCCACATGAGTTATTTTTAGTGGCCACATGTATGGTTTTTATTTATGGTTTGCTGAGTATCCGGGATAATCCTCTATAAAAACTATTACTTTAAAAAGGGGAATTCCTAAATGATTTTACAAATATAAGTATTTTATGAAATCAATTTCTCAAAGATTATATGTATTTTTCAATGAAATGTATTTAATATGTACATAAAAAATATTATTTCAAGTAATATATATACTTTAAAGGGTTTTCATAAATGTCTTCAAAACCCATTACTGGGAATTTTATTCTCACCCTATGTGTTATAAACACTTTTAAAGGTTTAACAAACTTGCTGCTATGAAACTCTATTGTGGAAGCAATGCGCTGAAGAATCTTTGTTTACTAATTTTTAAATTTTTGTTTAATTGGATGAAATGTAATTCATGTATCTAATTTTCCTTAACCTAGACCAGTAAAAGGTCCTTTGTGGTAATAAATGTTGTGTATCTGTAAAATTTTCTTTTATAAAAAAAAGTACATGACATTTATAAGGGATGAGTCTGATAGCCTGGGCTCAGGCTTTATAATTGGTATCATAGGAATGGTCTAGATAATTTTTTAAAATTAGAACAAATAAAAAAAATTCTCTTATGTAGCATTCTTTTCCCTGTGTGTACGAATGAATTCAGGGGACACAATTCAATTAAGGGGGAAAGAATGTAACACCCTAAGAAATTCAAATTGTATTTTTCTATTTTTTTAATAAATTAATATAATTATTTTATTTAATTAAAAATGTTTGAATAATTTTAATAATAATATTGATAACAATAATTAATAGAAAACATAATAATTTTTTTATGGTAATATATTCTATAAATATATGAATTTATATTATGTTTATGTTTTACATTTTTTATATAAATTATATGATTAAAATTATATGTTTATAAATACATATAGTAATCATTATATATATATGTGTGTTTTATTTAATTAAATAAATATATATACATACATATATACATATATGTTTCTAAATATAAACGATTACTTTATTATATATATATATATTATTATTATTTTGTAAAAATTGGAAATTCCACATATTAATATAAATGTTTTATACATATATGTTTTATTATTTTATAAAGGTTTTATTAATATAATCATCTTATTAATAGGTTTTGTAAAAAAATTCCACAAATTTTTTATAAAAAAATTATGTTAAAGTGTGTTAAACAAGTGAAATGATTAAACTAAATAATAAATAATATATTATTATAATATTATATTGACTAAAAATGAGGGGGAGTCAGGAGCATGGGAGAATCATGGTTGAGGGAAAAAGTGGATCCCATCATGAAAATATAATAATGTCACATAAAAAATGTTGAATTTGGAAAAAAAACAAGAGACGTGATAAGAGAGATGAAGTGGGGAATGACTTGGAAAAAAACGAAAAATGAAAATTTAAAATGACATTATATAATAATATCAAATTTAAACCCAACTCAAAATTATATTTTAACTGAAACCAACAAACAGAGGGGATTTTTGGATCTACAATTATTCATTTTTTTAAAAAAAACTCATCTTCTAAAGGAAGCAATAAATCATCTTGTTATATACTTAAATGTCATATTTTCCCATCAAAACATCCGACCCTCATCTCCCTAAGTCCCTCATTCTTGTCCTGCTCAAAATTTCAGAAGATTCAATCCATCTTTTGATCCAAAATCAAGTAAGGGTTTATTTTTATTTCATCAAATTATAGTCAGTTTACAAAGGGATACATACATACATATATATATATATATATGTATATATGTATGTATGAATATACATATACCAATGTATTTTCAATAAATATTTGTGGTATGAATTTATATGTATATAAGGTTGATATTTTATGTGTAAGGAAATTATTATTTTCAATTATATTTTGAAAGGGTTCTATTTATTTTTTATTATTTACTTTTCAAAGAAATACATATACATATATATAATTGTAGTTATGTAATATCATAACTTTATAAATCAAATCGTATATATGATAATTTTTCTTGATTCTAAAACCTTATAGTCATACAGGTGTGGTTTTATTATGATCCTTATATAATGAATTTTATAAGTATATATATGTGTGTGTGTGTATATATATATATTTATATATGTGTGTATATACATACAAATATACACATATACTTCAACACATTTCTATATAAGTACATGTAAGGGGGTTTTTTTTTGAAGCTTAGTTTCTAAAACCAATGGACGCAAGGGTTTTATGTTTTCAAACCACATTCATAAATGTGTATATACATTTATTTATTTATATATACTTATATACACACACATATATATATCTGCATATAAATATGAACACCTTAATTATAGTTATTTTTTCTCATTTACATAGAATTTATAAATGGTACTTATTGACAACCAAACCAGTGTTTAAAGATTTGTGTATGATTAAATCCCAATATTCACCTTGTTTTCATAATATCATGTGAAAATTATTATAATTTGATGTGTAATTATGGGTCAATTTATTATTTTATGTGGTATCCCGCATCTGAATCTCCTAACATGTCATGCATGAATGGTTATGACCATTATCTAGCTCATATGTGACATTCAATGAATTTTGAGACCGTCAACACACTTATTTTATTATTCATGAAATTATAGATTTTAAGAGGAAAAATTATTTCCTATATGGGAATCCCCTCAAGTTGTTTTGGAAATATTTTTCAAGTATGATTTATGACATGTTGTAAGAAAAATTATTTTCTTCGATATAAGATAATTATATGTATGGGATTTTATAAATGTTTTGCATTTGAACTGGGAAAGGCGGATCCATGGAAAATATTTTTTTTAAAACTCAAACTAGTTATTATTAATGATATGATTTGGGGATTGAAACCATAAGATTAAGGGAAATTAGTTCCACATGAGTTATGCCTTGTGGCCACATGTATGGTTTTTATTTATGGTCTACCGAGTATTCGAGATAATCCTCTATAAAAACTATTATATTCAAAAGGGGAATTCCTAAGTGATTTTACAAGTATAATTATTTAATGAAATATATTTCTCAATGATTATATAGATTTATTTATGACATGTATTTAATATTTCTATACCAAATATTATTTCAAGTAATATATATTCGTTAAAGGGTTTTAATAAATGTTTTCAAAAGCCATTACTAGGAATTTTATTCTCACCCTAAATGTTATAAACACTTTTACATGTTTAGAAAACTTGTTGTGATGGAACTCTATTATGGAATAAATGCACTGAAGAATCTTTGTTCACTAATTTTTATATTTTTGTTTAGTTAGATTAAATATAAGTCATGTATCTCATTTTCTATAACCTATACCCATTTAAAGTCTTAAGTTGTAATAAATGTTGTGTATATTTATAAGTTTATTTTATGTAAAATAATTACCAGACATTTATAAGGGTCGAGTCTGGTAGCCTGGGCTTGGGTCTTTATAATTATTAAATTTTCTACTCTTGTGTTTTGAATTTCTAAAAAAGGACATACATGGATGTGATCAGGCTGATATTTGGAGTCTGATAGAATCAACTAAATTTCTAATGAATAGTAACATACCCTTATGAATAGTAACTTACACTTATAAATAGTAATATAACCCTTATGAATTGTAACCTTACCCACAAAAGTATAAATAAAATTTAGGCCCCTTAAAAATGTAGATGAATATTTTAAGTGTTGGTATTTTTTAATTAAATGATTATTTTAATTAAAAATAAAATTTCTCATATTTAAAAACTTATTTTTGAAAATTGGAGTTCATTTTTTGGATTATACACATCAAAAATTGTTAAGGTGAATTATTTGGATTTTTTAGAAATACTTGATTTTTTGTGAATATTAAAATACGGTAATTTCGGTATAAATACATTATGAGATAAATACACTATTCCCTACATTATAGATGATATAAGAAACCATTTTTTTGAACTCACATGCCTATATTAATATTTTTTCCATGTAATTACCACTATTTCTTGTCTTCCGTAAAAATAAAAAACTAATGATTAAAATATTAAGAAAACCCTCCTCTCATCCGCTATGTAAACCACCTCTCACCCCCTCTTTCTCTAACACCAATCAAGATTTTAACCTTTCCTAAGTACTTCCAAATACACTTCTCAAGGCTCCCCCATGTCCAAGACCTTATATTCTCACCAAAAGGACAAAAATGAAGGCCTTAAATTGATTCTCATGGAGGAGTACTCAAGAGGAGAACCTCTCTTCCTTTTTCTTTCAAGATCATTTATAAGTTCAATTTTTTTTATTGATCTCTCATCACCTCCACTCATTCAAATTATATGAAAATTATAGTACCATACATGAAATTTAATTTTATTATTCTAATGGAATATTTCATCATCATCACTCTTTTCCCCCTCCTCTTATACTAAAAATTAAAACACTCTTTGAGATGTGTTAATTTATCACATTCAAGGTCGACGAGTTTTCAATTTCTATTACCATCTTCGATTCTGGTCATAAAACCATTTTTGTGGTTAAACCAGATCATTATATCTGTAATATATTCTATTTAATTATCTGTAATAATTTTTTACACATGGTAGTTAATTATAAAACAAAATGAGGTTGCAGTGATAAAAACCCCATCAAAATAATACAAGATTTTATCATTAAAATTTTGTATAATGATTCATCCTCCCACAAAATAACCAAAGGATTTATGGGATTATTTAACCTTCTGGATGATCATTAATAACTCATAACTTAAATTCAGGATTTCAATTTCCATTTTATATAAACTTCCATACTCATATACAAGAAAATCGGTCATTAAAACCAAGGAAGAAAATGCTTCCAAAACAATAAAATTGAACCTTTTAAACCCATAAAAAGGCCATGAATGAACCTAAAAAGGTTATAATAAATCAATTAAATGTATAAGAGGTTTTTTAATTATTAATTAATGAAGCTAAATTTGATTATTCAGATCATTAAGATCAACCTAAGAACGCATTTGGGCATAAGGTAAGGTGTCTGTCATCCCACTTTTATTTCTTTGATATTTCCTTTATTTTCCACTTATTTATTATATGTGGTGTATGTTTATATCCATTTGATATATAATATCATTATTCCTTTTATATTCACGGTATTCATTGATTCACTTGATGATTATTAACTCGATTTATAACAATGTTGTAAGGGACTTTGTCTCAATTTCCATTTCATTGTGATTGGCTTGGTTTTGTGCACCTAATCATTATTGTGGTGTATCTACTGACCCTTTGAGATCATTTTTTATATGAAATTGTAATTATATTATATATCCATATTCTTGTTACATGGATATGATTATTTTCTTAGTCGTACAACATTTTTTATACGGTGATTATTTTGAATGTTTCTTTAACTATAGAGATATTAATGAATATGTATCCTATACTCAATAAGGATATTTAAAAGGAAAATTGTTTTTGTATTAAATAGTTGTATAAAAAATTATTTGTACTGGAATTGATGGATGGGGCCCTCTGGAGCCCCTAAATTCAATGATAGTTCTTATGAGGCAAACTAGTTGGCGAAAAACCTTCCGATTTTGGTTCCAAAAATCAAACGGGTTTCCACCCACAGACATAAACCATCTTGATGGTATGATGGTTCATGTGAATAATACATGTCGTCCAAATAAAAAGAATTCTATTTATTCATTATATAGTGATTATGTATTATGATGTTTTCATTATGAAAAAATCTATGGATGCATTATCATTTTCAGTTTATTGATGGCATGTGTTTTTCATTTATTCACCATGCCACATTGAATATGTCAAATTGATTATATTTAACTTATTATTGATTTTTGATTTCAATATATGGAACCCTTACAGAGAATTTGAGCTCACCCCTTTCATTTTTTTCCTTCCACAGGTTATGATGAAGGGATCATTTATTGAGTTTTCATAGATGCAATTTATTTGCTCTTATTATGTATTATGTTTTCTTTTATTTTCCAAATGTAAAATGGGTTACATGTATGTATCCAGTTTCTCTAAGACTACTAAACTAATCAGTCCTTTGGGATTTGATTCCTTGTAATCATGTTAATGAAATAAATCAATACATTGGCTCTGGGCTATAGGGGTCGGGGCGTTACAGTTATATAACATTAAATTTTAAAAATAAAAATAAAAGAGATAAATAATACAAAATAATTAATAAATAAGTCATGAAAATAATTTTTAGCACTCAATTATTATATATAAATTACCAATTTTGACTTTGTTAGTGTTGTGCAGGCACTGCGTCGACTTTGACAATGATTTTTCTACTTATCATGAAAAAATATACTTTTCATGTACTAAATTAATTCTATACAATATTAATCTTGTAATATAATTATTTAGTTATTACATAGTTTAAATAAATTTTTATATCATAATAATTTCCTAATTATTTCATGAAAAATGTCATATTTTATAAAAAACTATATTTTTTTACTATTCAACAAAAATTAAACTATTTCATGAAAATCAAAAAAAATCATTTAACCATTTTTCGACATGTGGAATCCAAAATGAAACTCCATTTTAATAAAATAATTTTCTAAATATGAGAATTATAATTTTTAATTAAACTCACCATTTGCTTGAAAAATACCAATTTTAATATTATAACTAATTTTATGACACTTCGAAAAATTAATTAGGGTCTCATTAAATTATCTTATAATCATAGAAAAACAAAATATTGTTTCATGAATAAATTTTATGAAAATTAATTATATTTTAAATTAATCTATTAATTATAAAATTATAATTCAATATTTATTTCTCATAAAGATACCAACACTTAATAATTAATTTTTATAATATTCACTCTCATTAATAAGGTGCATAAATACTATTTTTACTTACATGGGTGAGGTTACTATTCATAAGGGTGCATTACTATTCATAAGGTTCAAGTTAATTTTCATAAGGGTGCATTACTATTCAATATACTATTTATAAGGTTATATTACTATTCATAAGGGTCAAGTTACTATTCATAAGGGTGCGTTACTATTCATATAGGTTAAGTTACTATTCATGTAATGACCCGAACATTCATTAATGGAAATTCCTCTTGATCTAATTAAATGTATTATTAGGGTTATATAAAATGTGATCTTCATTGGTTTTATGTTTTTGGATTTTAAAATACCATTATGAATTGTGATTGTTGCTAATATAGTTGTTGAACAGTGATCACATGATTAGTATAAATATAGGGCTTTAACAAATCCAATTTACTCACATAAAGAAAGCGATGACCTCATCCAGTAGACTTTCCCCATACGAAGCCCATTTATCAGATCTCGAAAAGAGTGTGGTGTCATTAGTCTTCGCTCTTGACCAAACCCAAGCCAATATTTAACATGCTAAGCTTGAGCAGAACCAACTATGGGAGAAGTGGAAGTTGATAGAGATTACTACTCGAGTAATGTTATCTGAGCCTCCCCAAGAGTCTTTCACCATTGCACACCTTACTCTACGGTCTTATGTGGGTGTTAGAATGGTTTATGTAACAATACCCTAGCACTATGACTATGTACATTATTTCTTTATAAAGAATGTGCATTCATTTTATTACTTTTACTTTGTAAATAGTTTTTTAAAGCACAAATAGTATTTTTAGTTAATATTCAACTAAAAAATATATTTAAATTAATTAATTTATTTTTGAATTAAATAATATTTTAATAAAATATTCTTATTATTAAATTAATTTTTATTAATGATCATATAATTTTATGAATGAAATTGTAATTTTTATTAAGGTTTGAATGTAGTTTTTGTCAAAACCCATGAATTTTCGATAAATTTTAGTTATTATTTTAATAGTAAAAATTCACATATATAGAAAATTATTTAGATAAAATAACTATATTTCTTGAAATTAGGACATCGAAATTATCCAACAGTGAATTTTTCATAATTTTCAGAGATAGTCAAATTTTTGGGTAAATATTAAATGATGTATAAATATATAATGTGTTTTATGACATCATAATGACCCAATAGTGATGTAATAAAATACTATAAACATTTTTTTCGGCCAATACATGTTTTAACATTAAAATAATGTGATTTTCAGCTTGTTTTATTTATTTTACAGCTTTAGTGGAACCTTCAAGGCTTATAAAACATTTTGTCTTTTTAAATTGTTATCCTTGAAAGTGTGACTCACCTACACATAAGAAACCCTATTATTTTAAGAATTTCGGCCATTGGACTTATAAAATATTTTTTTCCACTCCCTTTTGAAAAACAACCATGGCAAAAACCATTTTATGGAATGTGGTTTTGATTAGTTTATTGTGAGGGGTCCCAAACCTAAATAATAAAGAATTCCCTCTCCTTTCCTATTTAAACCCAACCAAGCTCCCACTCTCTCTTCACTTAAAGCATTTTAAGTTCTTCCAACCCCTGAAATCCTCTCTCTAGAATCCTCCAAAGGTTTCCCAAGCTCCCAAGAAGCCTCTCTCAAGCCTCTCCCAAGCCTTTGGGATCAGACATTCAAGTAAGGGATTTCTTCCTTTCTCATTTTTGTCCAATTTTCTTTAAGTTTTTATGCCCTTTTCTTCAATTAAAAATGTTGGGGTATGATTTTTAACCTCTCCCATACTTCCCTTGTTATTTTTGGATGATGAGAGACCGCTTTATCTCTCATAAATTCTCCCCATGTACACTCATTACCATGTCTAAATTCAGGAGTGATTTCTCTCTCCTCTTTTACATCCAAGTAATTATTTTTTATTATGCATCTAAATTCCATTACATTTTTTGGGATATGCTTCTCTATGACCCCATTACTGTCTATTTCATGTACATATTATGATACACTCTTTTTTATCTCATCAACCATTTTCATGAATCCTTATGTCACGTCGTTATGTTGTCGAAATTGCACCGCGTTTTTCCAAGCCAAGATCATTGTGTAGTGAATACCATCCCCATGTCTCTATCGAGGGTATTCTCCTTTATGAACATATAAATATTGAATTGTACTTTCATGTATTTATTATAAATTATTTAATCGTGGAATAACTTATGATGTTGATTGATTCCGTGTTCTATGATTCATGTGGCACACTTATGCATGAAATGAAATGTTTAAGAAGGGTGTGCCCTGATAGTGCTCCAATGCATTGGGTAAAGTATAGTATCATGATACGTCATGTGCAATGAGTGTTGACTCGTGATAATTCAAGTGAAACTAGGTTTTACTCGTGCTTCATGTTCGATGAGGGTTTACTCATGCTTCATGTGGAATGAGCCCTGGATCATGCTAATTCCATGTTAAGTGTTGTTGCCACATCTCCATGTTATGATTATCATGATTTATCATGATTTTATATTTATGTTTCTCTTATGCTCCATTGATATGCCTATTTACATATATTCATTTTATTCCTCATGTTATTCCATGTTTATTCCCTTATTGGGCTTTATAGCTCACCCTTTTCCTATACATGTCCTCAGGTTATCTCATGCAATGCTAAGTACGACGGAATGTAGTGGTCATGTAAAGGAAGTTTTTAAGAAATATGTTGTATTTCATGTTTTAAGTTGTTATGTAATTATCCAATGCCCCAAAGACACTAGACCTCTCAATATTCCATGTTATATCAAGTGAAGAGTTTATGTAATAAATCATGTTTAAGTTTGTAATAAATTTAGGGTTATTATAGTTGGTATCAGAGGATAGGTTTAGTTATTTTTAGGATTAGGATTAGAAAACCCTAGTGAAAACCTTAGGGATAAGAATAAGTATAGTAAAAACATCCCTGTCTTTTGGTAAGTTTTTATAAAGTGGTTTATCAAGAAAATACATCTCTGTCTAGATATGAGCAGGTTGAGGTAGCTCTAGCACAGATGTACCTAGGGGTGAAAACCCCGACAAGGAGTTTCGATCTTGACTCGGGGTATCCTGTTGCACAACAATGGGCCTTGATGCACTCTTAGTAATGACACTCTTGGTGGATATGCTTTGTTAAATTCACAAGCTTAGTATAAACCATTATTAAGGGACTTAAAAATTCCCTAAGAATATATGTTAGGATGTAGATCATGGATAACATAGACTGAAGCCAATAGATTCATAAGTTAATGAAATAAAATCTATTTATAAGTCATCTTTTTTTCTTTGGATTACCCTTTATGTGATTAATATTTATCTTCCAAAGTTATTTTGGATGAAGTAAATAAGTAAGCCAGAATCAAAAAGTGAAAGGTAGGGTTATCGTATATAGTTCTACACATTCTTTTATATCTTGAATGTTTAGTATAACAATCCCAAAACTACCAAAAATCATGGATGTAAAGATTTCTGTGATTACAGAAAATGGGGAAATCATTAAATCCCAGGAATACAACTCCTCCCCTATCTTAATTGGTGGATTGAACTTTCCATTACACCTCATCATACTCCCTCTGGTTGAATTTGATACAATTATTGTCCTGGATTGGCTTTCCTTATATAGATCCAACATAAATTTCCATGAGAGGGAAATCACTCTCCATGTGGAAAATCGACCCCCGATTCTGTACAAGTTTAAGGAGGAAGATGAATCTTATTTAGCTTCATTATTTCAATCATGGATATTACTACCCTATTAGAACACGTATTTGGCTCAGATGATTGAGTCTAAGGAGGCAACCATCCTTGAAGACATGCCTATTATGAGGGAATTTTCTGAAGTGTTTCCAGAGAATTTACCTGGTCTTCTTCCTATAAGAGATGTTGAATTCCCAATTGATCTTATACCTGGGGTATTATCAATATCCAAGAATCCATATAGAATAGATGTTGTGGAGATTAAGGAGCTAAAGAAACAACTACAGGAGAATCTTTACAAAGGGTTTATACGCCCATGTGCTTCACCATGGGGTACACCAGTCCTCTTCATCAATGAGAAGTATGGGTCAATGCACCTTTGCGTTGATTATCATAAGCTTAAAAAATCATGATAAAGAACAAGTATCTTCTCCCATGAATTGATGACTTGTTCGATCAGCTGCTTGTAGCACAATACTTCTCCAAGGTAGATTTGCGGTTGGGATATTATCAAGTAAGGGTGAAGAAAGAAGATATCCCCAAGAATGATTTTAGTAAAATATATGGGCACTATGAATTCATATTAATTCCTTTCAGACTCACTAATTCTCTAGAAATCTTCACGGTCTTGATGAATAAATTCATTATATATTACCACGACAAATTTTTGGTAGTCTTTATAGATGATATTTTAATATAATCCAAAACCAAGGAGGATCATGAGGAGCATCTAAGAACTGTACTAGAGACCTTGTAGAAGGATAAGCTCTATGAAAAGTACATAAAGTGTGAGTTCTGGTTAAAAGAGGTCACATTCTTGGTTCATATTATCACAAGCAATGGGATATCTATGGATCCCTCCAAAATAGATGTAATTAAGGGATGTCTGAGGCCAACATCAGTAACGGATATCCGTAGATTCTTGGGTATAGATGGATATTATTGAAGATTTTTGAGAAATTTCTCATGATTTTCCAACTCTCTTACCAAGATAAATCTAAAGGGATTAAAGTTTTCATGGAGTGATGAAAGTGAAGAAATCTTCAAGAAGTTGAAAAGGAGGCTTATCACTGTGCCCATGATCACTTTAACCACAAGTGTAGAACTTTTTGTGGTATTCAGTGATGCTTCGAAGAAGGGCATGGGTTGTGTGTTGATGTAAAATGACAAATTCATTACCTATTCTTCAAGGAAATTGAAAGTTCATCAGCAAAATTATCCAATAGATGATATGGAGTTGGTTGCGATGATATTTGATTTAAAATTTTGGCGGCATTATCTCTTTGGGGAGAATTGTGAAATATATACGGACCACAAAATCCTCAATTATATATTAACATAGAAAGAGTTGAACATGCGCCAATGAAGATGGTTAAATCTGATCGAAGACTATGACTGTTTAATCCATTACCACCCGGAGAAAGTGAACAAGGTGGAGGATTCTCTAAGTAGAAAGGATGAAACAATTCTATCATTGATGAGAATTGAGAAGGATCCAATCTTCTAAGACTTTGTGAATATGGACATGGGAATCATAAAGAAGGGAACATCATCAATCCTTTCACAAATGATTGCTCAACCGTCTCTTTCGGAAAGGTTAATGGATGCTCAAAAGGATGATGTGGGAATTCAGAAGAATGTGGAAGCTATCAGAAAAGGGAAATCCTCAGAGTTCAATGTTAATGAAGAAGGAACTGTGAGATTTGGGAAAAAACTATGTGTTCCATCAATTCCAGAGCTGAAGAAGGAACTTTTGGATGATGCACATAGTTCAAATTTCTCTATTCACCTAGGAAACACAAAGATGTATCGAGATCTCTGAGAGCATTATTGGTGGTATAATATGAATAAGCAGATCTCTATGTATACATCAAAGTGCCTGGTGTGTCAGTAAGTGAAGGTAGAGAGGCAGAACTCTAAGGGGATGATGCAACCATTGCCTATAACAGCATGGAAATGGGAGAACATCACCATGGAATTTTTCACCGGACATCAAAATACATCCAATGGAAAAAATAAAATCTGTGTTTTTTTGGATCATCTTACAAATTTTGCACACTTTATTGAAATTCTGGAGGATTTCTCATTGGATCAACTGGCATAGATATATATCAGGGAAGTGGTAAGGATGCATGGAGTACCACTATCTATTGTATCCAATCAAGATCCAACATTCACCTCTATGTTTTGGAAGAGTCTTCAACATGCTCTAGATACTGAGCTGAACATCAGTGTGGATTATCATCCTCAAAATGATGGCCAATCCGAGCAGACTATCCAAAAACATGAGTACATGTTGAGAGCGTGCTCAATGGACTTCAAAGGAGGATGGTATCAACATATTCCTCTAGTTGAATTCTCCTACAATAACAGTTCCCACTCATTTTTCTAAATGGAACTTTATGAATCCCTATATGGGAAGAGGTGAAGAAAACTGACATGTTGGGATGAAGTTGGTGGGAGTAAGCTGCTAGGACCATAAATGGTCTAAGAAATGGTAGAGAAGGTGAAAACCATTCAGCATCATTTCAAGGAAGCCCAGAGTCAACAGAAGAGTTATATAGATAACCATCAATGAGACCTTGAGTTTAAAGTTGGATACATGGTATTTCTATGTATATCTCCATGGAATAAGTTCATAAGGTTTTGAAAGAAATGAAAGATAAGTCCTAGGAACATCGGCCCCTTTGAGATTCTTGATCGTGTTGGGGATATGTCCTATCGACTAGCACTTCCACCTACAATGGCAAAATTACATGATTTCTTTCATGTTTCCCTCTTAATGAAGTACATACCAGACCCTTCACATGTACTCTCTTTTGAGGTATTACAGCTAGAGGATGATCTTTCTTACAAGGAGAAACCAATGAAGATCTTAGATCGTAGAGAAAAAGTTCTATGAAATAAGACAATGCCCCCCGCCAAGGTGTTGTGGAGAAACTACAAGTTTGAATATAAGACGTGGGAATTAGAGGAAGTGATGAAGCAGAGTTATCCGCATTTGTTTTAGAGTGGGAAAAGGAAATTTCGAGGGTGAAATTTCTTAAGGGGGTAATATTGTAATGACCAAAACTTTCATCAATGAAAATTCATATTGATCTAATTAAATGTCTTATTATGGTTATATAAAATGTGAACTTCATTAGTTTTATGTTATTGGATTTTAAAATACCATTATGAATTTTTATCATTGCTAATATAGCCATTAAACAGTGATCACATGATTATTATAAATATTGGGCTTTAACAAATCCAATTTACTCAGAAAAAGGAAGTGATGGCCTCATCCAGTAGACTTTCCCCATACGAATCCCATTTTTCAGAGCTCGGAAAGGATGTGGTGTCATTGGTCTTCGCTCTTGACCAAACCCAATCCGGTCTTGAACACATTAAGCTTGAGCGGAACTGACTACGGGAGAAGTAGAAGTTAATAGAGATTACCACCCGAGCAATGTAATCTGAGCCACCCCAAGATTCTATCACCATCGCACACCTTACTCTACCATATTATGCGGGTGTTATAAGTGGTTATGTAGCAAGACACTAGCACTATGCCTATGTACATTATTTTAGTATAAGTAATGTGCCTTCATTTTATTATTGTTACTTTGTAAATACTTTTTTAAAGCATAAATAGTATTTTTAGTTAATATTAAACTAAGAAATATATTTTGATGAATTAATGGATTTTTTAATTAAATAATATTTTAATAAAATATTATTATTATTAAATTACTTTTTATTAATTATCATATAATTTTATAAATGTAATTGTAATTTTTATTAAGGTTTGAAAGCAGTTTTTGTCAAAACCCATGAATTTTTTATAAATGTCGATTTTTATTTTAAAAGTAAATATTCACATATTTAGAAAATTATTTATATAATATGGATATTATTTTAGGAATCAGGATGTCGAAATTATCCAACGGTGAATTTTTCATAATTTTCTGAGACAGTTGATTTTTTGGTTAAAAATTAAATACCGTTTAAATATATAATGTGTTTTATGACATCGTAATGACCCAATAATGATGTAATAAAATACTATAAACATTATTTTCGGAAAATATATATTTTTACAATAAAATAATGTGATTTTTTGTTTGTATTATTTAGTTTAAAAAGATTTAGTGGACCCTTCAAGGCTTATAAAACATTTTGTCTTTTTAAATTGTTTTCCTTGAGAGTGTGACTCACCTCCACATAAGAAACCCTATTATTTTAAAAAAATTGTCCATTGGAGATATAAAATATTGTTTTCCACTCCCTTTTGGAAGAAAACCATGTGAAAAAACCACGGTATGGTTTGTGGTTTTGATTAGCTTAATGTGAGGTGTCCCAAACCTAAATAATAAAGAATTCCCTCTCCTTTCCTGTATAAACCCACCAAAGATCCCACTTACTCTTCACTAAAAGCCTTTGAAGTTCTTCCAACTCATTCCTTCCCCTCTCTAGAATCCTCCCAAGGTTCCCTAAGCTCCCAAGATGCCTCTCTCAATCCTCTTCCAAGCCTTTGGGATTACACTTCCAAGTAAAGGATCTTTTCCTTTCTCATTTTTGTCCAATTTTCTTTAAGTTGTTATGCCCTTTTTTCAATTAAAAGTGTTGGGGTATGATTTTGAACCTCCACCATACTTCCTTATTTATTTTTGTATGATGGTATACCCCTTTATCTCTCATTAATTCCTCCCATGTACACTTGTTTCCATGCTGAAATTCCGTGAGTGATTTATCTCTCCTCTTTTACATCCAAGGAATTATTTTGTATTATCCATCTAAATTACATTACGTTTGTTAGGGAATGTATATATATGACACCCTTGAATTCCATTTAATTTAAATATTATGATACACCCCTTTCTATCTCATCAACCATTTTCATAAAACTTTATGTCATGTCATTATGGTGCCAAAATTGCACCATGTTTTTCCAAGCCAAGATCATTGTGTAGTGAATATCATAACCATGTCTCTGGCAAGGGTATTAACCTTTATTAACATATACATATTGAATGATACTTTCATGTATTTATTACACATTACTTAATCATGTAATAACTTATTATGTTTATTGATTCCATGTTATATGATCCATGTGGCACACTTATGCATGAAATGAAATGTTTAAGAAGGGTGCGCCCTGACAGCACTCCAATGCATTGGGTGAAGTATAGTATCATGATACGTCTTGTTAAATGAGTTTTGTATCATTATAATTCAAATTAAATGAGGTTTTACTCATGCTTCATTAGCAATTAGGGTTTACTCATGCTCCATGTGCAATGATCCTTGGCTCATGTTAATTCCTTGTAAAGTGTTGTTGCCACATATCCATGTTTTGATTTTCATGCTTTATCATACCTTTATATTTATGTTTTTATTATGTTCCATTGATATGAATATTGAATAACATGTATTGTATTCCCCAAGTTATTCCATTTTTATTCTCTTATTAGGCTTTATAAATCACCCTTTTCCTATACATGTCCTCAGGTTATTCCTTGTAATGCTAAGTACGAGGGAATGTAGTGGTCATATAAAGGAATTTTTCAATAAAGATGTTTTATTACATATATTAAGTTGTTATTTAATGATCCTAAGCCCCAAAGACACTATAACTGTTGATCTTCCATGTTATATCAAGTGAAGAGTTTATGTAATAAATCATGTTTATGTTTGTAATAAAATTAGGGTTGTTATAATTCATAAGGGTGAATTAATATTCGTAAGGTTAACATTAATATTCATAAGGGTAATTTACTATTCACTTAAAATTAAGTTGATTCTATCAGACTCTAAATATCTTACTTAATTCAACTTTGTATGTCTAATTTTAGAAATTCAAATCAGAGAAGTAAAAACATTATGTTTAAATTCTAGGTTAAAACTATCTCCTATAACAATGTTTTGTTTTGTAGAGACTCAGTGTTTCATGAATAATAAGTTATCTAATAAATTGAAATTATTCATACCATAATATATTGGGGTGTTATATTCTTCTCATCTTCATAAATTCCATCCTAAAAATTTTTCATGTATAATTCTCTCAAAACAGATGTGGGTGGTTCTTCTATTCTTTTCCTAAATGTTTGTCTTGGGATTATGTTCCCTAAACTATGTTTTTTAAATCTAGTTCCCAAGGTTTCTTTAAACTTACTCTGATACCAACTGTAACACCTCGAACCCAGAAGCCTGGAGTCGGTGTATTTTTCCATTAAATTTTCATGATTACATTGAATTCATATCCCAAATGACCAAATAATTTATTAGTTTTATAAAACCAGATGCATACATGAAGATCATTTTAAATATGGAAAGGAAACAATTTATGATATATAACAAAATCTAATAAACTGCATCCTTGAAAACTCAATAAATGATCCATTCTTCCTAACCTGGGGAAAGAAAACAAATGAAATAGGTGAACTCAAATGCTCAGTAAGGGTTAAATATTGTGGAATCATTAATCAATAATAAGTGAATCATAATCAATTAGACATAACTAATATGGCATGATGAATAAATGAAAACACTTTACATCAATAAGATGAGAATAAGAATGAATTTATAGATTTTTTTTCATATTGAAAACCTCATGGAAAGAAATAATTGAATACTGAATAGAGAGAATTATTTTTATTTGGACATCATGTATCTAGAACCTGAACCATTATACCATTGAGACGGTTTAAGTCTGTGGGTAGAAAACTGTCTGATTTTTGGAAACAAACTCAAAGGGTTTATCGCCAAATGATTTGTCTCATGAGACCTATCGATGCATCGAGGGGCTATAGAAGGTCCCACCCATCACTTCGAGTCCAATTCATTATTTATAAAAATATTTAATACAAGAACAATGTATCTTTTCAATATTTGTATTGAGTAGAGGATACAGATTCATCAATATTGCCATAGTTAAGGAAACATTCCACATAAACACCATATATAAAATTCTATATGGTTAAGACAATAATAATATCCATGTAAAAAAATTTGGATATATAATCAAATTAAAATTTTAAATGACAAATGATCTCAAAGGGGAAGTAGTTACACCGCAAAAGAATGATTAGGTCTACAATACCAAGTAAATCATAGTGAAATTGAAACTGAAACAATGTCTATTACAACATTCTAATCAATAGAGTTAATAATAATCAGGTAAATCACTAAATACCATGAATATTAGTATAATCATGATATTATATATCAAATAGGAGTAAACATATACCACATATAAGAAATAAGTGGCGAACAATGGATATCTCTTAGAATTAAAAGTGAGATGAGAACCCCCATATCAAGATTATATCATTAGATTGAGGATAAATCAATGACATAATTATGTGTGAAAAATATAAATCCACACAAGGTAAGTGGATATACAGTATAAAAAAATCAGATGTCATTCACACAAATTCTCAGGAAAACATAATAAATGACATAGATGTTTAACGCAATGAATTGAAATTGAGTTAAGACATCCCTTACCTCAGGTTTAACTTCCTTAAAATTTGTTCAAACCTCATGTATAATGGTTTGAATAGTGTCATTTATTTATTAAAAAACTAAACTCATGTTTATAATACCTTACATAATCTTCTTATAATATTTTTCACACATTTATTTTCAATATTTTGTTATTTCTATAGTTTCGGGTGCATTATTTTCATGGTTTCCATGTTTTATTTATTATGTTATTCCTTTCCAAAATGAGATAATAAACTATAATTGATCACATATATATATAAGTCATTTTAAATAATTTAATTTCAATTATAACATCCCATAATTGTGGAAAAGTGAAATGAAAACTCATCGTCCACAAAGGCAGGGATTTGACACAGTAGGGACGACGATTTATTTATTTATGAATAGATGAAGAAAATAAGAGATTTTATGAATAATTTACCATAAACACACAAAAAATATTGTATTTATATGACATTGTAGTATTCATTAATAATTGGAAAATAGGCAGGGATAAGGTATAAGTGAGAAAGAATTTAAAAGAGAAGAAGAAGAATCTTACCCTTTGAATATTCCTCTTTTGAAACCACCTTAGGGCTCTTGGAGGTGGTATTTTTGTGAGACTAGAAGCATAATAATGTGTTAAGGGGTGAGTAATATGGAATTTGGAAAATTTTGTCCAATCAATAAGGTGTATGGTTATGAAATTTGTGAAGGAAGGTACCTCCTTTTATAAGTGAGGTGAGGGGTAACTTATGAATCACAAATATTATTAAAATATGATAAATATATTATAGGGTTTAAGACTCACAAATGAACTAAATCTAAAGGGGCTTATATTTTTGTACTAATTTTATCAGTTTTGGACTTGTTCAATAATTTTTATATTTTTGAATAATTTAATAAAATATTTTATTAATGAAAAACAATTTTGTCAAGATAAAAACTATTCAGAACTATGACTAAACACATTACAAAAAGCTTCAAAATCGAATCATATTTTATATTAGATCATATGAATTTCATATTCATCTTTGGAATCCATTAATTAGCTTAAGAATATAATAATATATTTATTATATTATTTTTTATACCATTTATTTTATTTGTTCACTAATTAAATTAATACTACATCATCTTTCTGGAAGAAATTATGGTATTTATTTGTTGTCTAAAAATTAAAAATAAAATTCCATGAGAAATATAATTTTATTATCTTTATAAATACTATTATTGTTCGAATAAAACATCTATAAAATCTCATATAACAATATTCTTAATATTAAAAACTATATTGTGACAACTTGATTTCCATTTGAAATAAAATATTATAAAGGCTTTAAAATGATTCTTGGGGGTCCAAAATGTCTCAGATTAGAATCAAAACTTGATAATAGTGTAAAAATGATTATATAAAATGTTTTATCCAAAATATGGGTCATTTAATAGTTCTTATAATTTTAATTAAAAACACTTTATTTATCTTCCTTATTCTTGCACAAGCGCTGCATCGGCGTTGCATAAGAATTAATGTTAATTATTTCATATATAAAAATTGAAAATAAAATAATATCATAAATATAAATTAATTAGTTTCAAAATAAAATTATTAAATTATTCATTATGTATATTCACTCTTATACATTACAAGACATATTTTTAAATTTGTTATTCTCTCTTTTCTTGCCCTGCACAAGCATTCCACAAACATTTGGATAATACTCATGTTATATATCATTAAAATTAGAAATTAAAAATAAAAGAGATAAATAATACATAATAATTAATAATTAATTAATGAAAATAATTTTTAGCACTCAATTATTATATATAAATTACCATTTTTGACTTTGTCAACACTGTGCAGGCACTACGTCGACATTGTCAATGATTTTTTTACTTATCATGAAAAAAGTATAATTTTCATTAAATAAATTAATTATGTACTATATTACACTTTTAATATAATTATTTATTTATTATATAGTTTAAATAAATTTTTATATCATAATAATTTCGTGATGATGTCACGAAAAATGTCGTATTTTAAAAAAACAATATTTTTTACTATTCAACAAAAATTAAACTATTTTATAAAAATCGCTAAAATTTATCCCAACCATTTTTCAACATTTAGATTCCAAAAATGAACTCCATTTTAAGAAAATAATTTTTGTAATATGAGAAATTTAATTTTAAATTAAAATCATCATTTTCTCGAAAAATACCAATTTTAATATTATAACTGATTTTATGACACTTAAAAAAATTAACTAGGGTCTCATAAAATTATACTATAATCATAGGAAATAAAAATATTGATTTATGAATAAATTTTATGAAAATTAATTATCTTCTAAATTAATCTATTAATTATAAAATTATAATTCATTATTTATTGCTCATAAAAATACTAACACTTAATTATTAATTTTTAAAATATTCACTCTTATTTATAAGGTTCCTAAATTCTATTTTACTTACATGGGTATGGTTACTATTCATATTGGAACATTAATATTCATAAGGTCAAGTTACTATTCATAGGAGTACATTACTATTCAAGTTACTATTCATAAGGGTATATTACTATTCATAAGGGTAACATTACTATTCATAAGGGTAAATTACTATTCACAAAAAATTAAGTTGATTCGATTAGACTCTAAATATCTTACTGAACGCAACTGTGCATAGCTAATTTTTTAAATTCAAATCATAGAAGTGGAACAATTATGTTTAATGTCTTTGTTATAACTATCTCCTATAATAATAGTTCGTTTCGTAGAGACTCGGTGTTGCATGCATAATAAGTTATCTAATGAATTGAAATTATTCCCACCATAAAAAATTGGGATGTTATATAGAGTGAAAGGGATTAAATAGAATTTAGCCAAAGTACACATCATGTACTCAAATGCAGTGCATCTGGTCGTGTGACGAGATACATAATGCATCGAGCAGTTATTACACATGGTGCATTTATTGCACAGCTTGTGTAGTCTGAGCCAACCTGGCACATGACATGTCATGTTACATGGTGTGTTACTAGAGAACACACTATTTATTTTACATGGTTTATTATAAAAATTCATGAAAATAGTTTGGTCAAATACATGGTCAAAACCACATGAGACTGACAACCTAGAGCATTAATGAAGTACATGATTTGTGGCTTTCATAAAAAACATATAGTTAATTAATTATCGCATCTAAAATACTTATTGATTTCTTAAATGAGTTCTGAAGACAGATGACATCAAAGATACATGATATGTATCTAGATTTCATGCATCGTGTAGTTGTGTGTTTGATGATCATGATGTATTTTTTAGTGGGTTGCACAGACACATGGCAAGCAGAACACATGAGATGTGGTTATTTAGTACACGTTGTGTAGTTTGACTATGGAACACTCCAAATCCCCATGAATATACCTCATATAAAACGAAACCAAGATACACTGCGTGTATATGGACAATACATGCCTTGTGGTCTCTACAGGATATAATTATAATTACGTTAAATTGTTAATTGTATCATTAAACCTTGTTATTTTTATTTGAACCTATTGTGTTTGATAATTTAATAATGATTGTAAAGAATTTTAAATGCACAACCAATTTATTGTAATAATATATAATTATTGGTTTTTCCATATATTTTCCAGGAAACAATTTTTGATAGGTATCCCCAAGAGACTTCGATTGGTCATTAAGATGAAATGTAATTAATTAATAAATTAATTAATTAATTAATTAAATCTTGTTTATCTTAATAATAAAGAATGAAAAAGAAATGAATATTAACCCGTTTTACTTTTTCGTATCCATTATGAGTATGAAAGTTCATGAACTTGACCAAGGTCTATATATACATTGGTTATTTTAATTAAATTTATTCCATTGTTTTACAATTATTTAATATTAAACTAAATTTGATAGCATGTGAGACATACCTCCCTCTATTATTTTTTTGGACCTACATTTCCAAGGTTATTTATGTAATTCCTTTTAACCAATCCTTTGTTTTCTCTCACCTGTATGTGAGTTATAAATACATGAAACTATAGAGTATCCCAAGGTGCAAGGACGTTGTTCAAGTTGGAACCATATTGATGTGATCTCAGGTGATACACTGGTGGAAAGGTGGAATTCTACAAGTCATGCCAAGGCCAACATAAGGATTTATTCCCCTAGGTCATAGGTTTATTTATTATCCACTCAATAAATCAACCATTAGATAAGCTCATGATCAGGTCATTTATGTATTTATCTATTTATAAGCTTTTTTTAATTTATATATGCAATACCATGATCACATAAATAAATGAATTAATGTGCAAAGATGGAATTTAAATAAATAGATTATGTGTAAATATTTTATCTAACATGGTTAATTAATTAAGTAAAATCCACAAAATATTATCTATTCATGTAAAGGACAAAACAAGATAAAATATATGCATAATAAATTAAAACCACTCAAAAAAATATTATGTCATACTTGGACTTACATTACTTAATTAGGAATCAAAGCCTTTGAATGAAGTGGTTAACAAACCCTCATTTGGAAACTTTTAAAAAGGATTTATTATCAAGGTTATGGGTTGACATAACCATATTATATCAAGATAAGTATCCCTCTATAGACATTTTGTATGTAAGAACCCAGTTTTTACTGTAGAAGACTTTGGAATATTCTTGATGATATTCCAGAGCAGTGCCTTCAGACGGCATGCGATTTCGGGCCCCGGAGTGGCCGGAATTAAATTTTCAGTGCGTTCACACTGGAAATGCCAAATAAATGGTATAACTCCTAAACGGAGTTCCGGATCAGGGATCCGAGTGTACGGATGGGTCCGGAATGGGGTTTTTACCCTAGGAACGACATAAAACATATCGGCGCGGGATGTTTGGACCCCTCGCCTGCTTCTGGAATGTTAAACGGATAAATTAATTAATTAATTTATTCATTTAATGTTGAAATGCAGGTATCTCTTAAACGGTGGCTCGGATTGGAAAACTAAGGGCACCGTTGAGTTCAGAGCATGCCATTTACCCTAGGAGGGGTATAAGTTTCGCAGGCGCAGGCCGTTTGTGAAAAATGGCCCCAGGGGCGTTTTCGTAATTTGCCGGCTTCGAGCGCTAAGTTTAATAACTCTTGAACGGGGTCTCAGATTAAAATTAAGAGACCATCGTTGTGCTCAGTAGGTGGTGTTTACCCTAGGGGAGGTTTAATTTTGACCTCGCCAAAGGGTTCGGATGGGGGGGAAATTATGGGTTTAATTAATTAAAATTCTTTTTAATTTTATTTAAACCCTCCCCCTCCCCCTTCTCCCTTGAACCCCCTGGCAGCCCCTTCTCTCTCTCTCCTCCTCCACCTCCGGAAAGGTGGCTCTGGTGAGGTAGCTCCGTCAAGGAGGCGGATCGTGCGGCGAAGCTTCAGACGAAGCCCAAGAGGTAGGGTTATGTATTTGCGTTTTAATTCCCGAACCCTTCCTTTTGATTCATTTACGACGTCGAATTGTTGTCAATTTTGAAATCAAATCCCATAATCTTGTATTATAATTCATGAGCTTTCCATTGCATTTTTAGGATTTAAAATCTGAGTCCCGACGTGTTCGCAAACTCCCGGTGAAGTTTGCGGGTTCTTGGTTTTTCCGGCGGTCCGAGGAGCGGCGGAGGAAGGGTGTGGCGGCGCCCCACCCCCCCCCTGACGGCGGCGGCCCCTCTTGGCGGCGGCGGCTCCTTATCGAGGCGACGGCGGCACGGATGGCCTCAGCGGAGCGGCCGGGGAGCGTGGGCGTGCGGCGGTTGTCGGCTGCAGGTGCCGCTGGGCGCGGTGCGCGGAGGAAGACCGGCTTCGGCTGGTCGCCGCGACACGCAGACCCAGGGTCTTCGTGACCCCGGCCAGCAGACAAGGGACCCGCACCTTGCGGGTCGCGTGGGAAATCAGCCGGACCGGCTCAGCCGGTCCGGTCGACGCGGGCCGGCTCAGTCAGTGAGTGGGCCGGCCGAACCGGCCCGGCCCACCCTACGGTCCGAAAAACATTAAAACGCCTCTAAAAGGCAGCTCGGGTGTCGGATTCACATGCTGTCAGCGGAAAAACGTTCCTTGAGTTAGGATGGATATTTTGAAATGGTTTCATGAAATTTTAATTCCCGAAACGAGGGGCCTCGGTGGCGCGACAAGTACGGCGAGGGGTTTGACGTCTTTCCGGAAATCTTGTTTTGAGCGGCGCGGACGCATGCGACGTCCTCTTTGAGTGTCGTTAGTTGCGTGGGGACCCTGGAGCAAGGGAGAAGGTTTCTAGGGCATTTTCGGGAGTTGAGACTGGATTTGAGGCGCGGGCCCCACAACCCATCTTTTGAGCTGCGAGCAGTGTTTAGCGGATTTTGCATCGGACGTCCGTTCGGGGCGTGCGAGCAGTCGATTTTGGATGTTTTTATGAAGGGATTTCAATGGTGCCATATGACCGCTGTAATTACACACGATGGTGCGGGCCCCGCTAGGGCCGTTTCGGGAGTTGACGGTGATTTCCAGCTTTATCATCGGGCCACTGTTTTGGATGACTGAGTAGTCCATCTTGTGTACTTTTTCGAGAGGATCGCAACAGTGTGATCCGTTCGTTGAGTTTCGGGACCGGATTGCGGGTCCCACGAGGAACCGCTCATGTGCGGTGCACCGGGATGCATATTTTCTCCGGATATCCGTTGCACTCATGTGAGTTTTGATTTTGACGTGTTTTCCCGAGGGGATCGCAATGGTGCGATGCGCCCGACTGTTTTCGGGGCCGAGGCTCAGGATCACAGGACGTCGTTCGGGCGTGAGGCGGTGTTGGTGACTTTTCTGTCGGATATCCGTTGGAGGCGAGTAAGTAGTCGATCTCGCGTTTTTTTCTGCAAGGATTAAAACGGTGTGATCTGTTTGGTTGTGCGGAGCCTCTTATGCGATCTTGGGAAATGTGAAAGCATGGAAGGTGCTCCAGCGGTGGTTCGCCCTACCTTGTTTGTAGCGGGCCCTTGGCGTGTGATCACGCACTCTTGGGAGAGTGATGTAAATGGTTCATGATATGTGGTTGTCCGTGCCTGGGCCTTTGAGGTGTAGTCGTTACGTCATGCCTTCGCGTTGACGTTGGGTGCCATGTGCATGATAGCCCTTGGGATGAAGGTGAGGTATACTCTGGGAGTATACGGGAGTGCTTGGAGGTACGTGTGGTTGTTCGTACCTGAGAACGTTGGTGCGTTCAGTTGGGATTGAGATGGGGCCACATGTTGTGTGGGCCCCACGTGCATGCCGGGTTCTGCTTTGCATACTTTGACCTCTCGCGATGTAGAGGGTCCCTCGGTGAGTTTGTGTGACCAGCAAGGTGGAGTTTTCCCCTGGCTTGGTGCTTGTTTGTTGACCAACAGGGTTGAGTGGTCTCCCCCTAGTTTCATTCTCGATGGATTAGCCAGTAGCGATGCTAGTGGCACCCCGTGATGGAACAGGCGCTGAACCCCTTTGGGTGAGTTGTTCTGGAGTTGGGTGGTTGCACGATACCCACTCCGCGTTTGGTTGGCCAGTGTTGTACCCTCCTATAGAGATGGCCAGAGCAGTTCTGAGTTTTACCCTCCAGCGGGGCTGGGTAGTGGGTTACTCATCGACTTCCTCGGGCTTACCCTCCAGCAGGGCTGGGCAGTGGGTTGCTCACTGACTTCTAGGGTTTACCCTCCAGCAGAGACTGGGCAGTGGGTCACCCGACGCACTTAGGGTCTACCCTCCAGAAGAGATTGGGCAGTGGGTCACCCCGACGACCTCTTAGGGTCTACCCTCCGGCAGGGCTGGGCAGTGGGTCGCCCGTCATCTAGTTCCAGGTCTACCCTCCAGTAAGGATGGGCAGTGGGTCGCCTGTCGACTTATTCCAGGTCTATCCTCCAGCGGGGCTGGGCAGTGGGTCGCCTGATGATGTATTATGGTTTACCCTCTAGCAGGGATGGGCAGTGGGTCCCCCAGAATCTTATTATGGTTTACCCTCCAGCGGGGCTGGGCAGTGGGTCACCTGACGATGTATTAGGGTTTACCCTCCAGCAGGACTGGGCAGTGGGTCACCCGATATTTGGTTATGAATTACCCTCCAGCAGGGCTGGGCAGTGGGTCATTTGTTGGCATTCCAGACTCAGTCCTTAGTACTAGGCTAGTCTATGGCTTTCCTCCGTGGTTACCGGAGCGGGACCCTTGGTTGTACGGGTCGGTGATGGAACGGCTTTATTTTGAGGAGACCTCTCGACTGCAGGGCAGTGACGAGGTGTGGTTTGACTTTCCCTAGAACTCTCAAGTACGAGGGGCACATTCCCCACCGAGATGAGTTCTTGTGACGCGATCTAAAACCATGCGGGCGAGTCAGTGCCTCCCAAAGCGGATAGTGTCGAAGTGTGGTGATTGATCCCCTTGGCTTGTAGTTTGGGGCAGATGTGCGGGATGCTGGGCATCGATAGAGGTTATTTCTGGGACTGTTGGCTACACTTTCTTGGGCTGAGCTATGGGACGTAGATCCCCTTACGACATGGTTCGGGCTTCTCGACAGAGCATATGGATTTTTATATACCATTTCTTGCACCCAATTCTTGGGTTTGGTTGCTCTCCTTCCAAGAGAGGTGAAGACGCGTGGGGTATGCCACATGCTTCAGTGTCTAGCTTCTCGTGGTTAGACGAGTCTACTCTCCGGCTATAGGTAGCGAAGACTCGACGAGAAGTTCATCTTCTCACCGTTTCCAGCTTCTTGTGTCTGGACGAGTCTACTTCCTTTCTTTTGTTGGGTTGAGCTGGACTCTCTATTGTGTTGTTACTCTTTTCTGCACCCTCGGTTGGACTCATTTAATTTCCATGTTCGCTCTACTGCTCACCCTTCGGTACCTCCTTTGTTTCTCCCTCGATCCTTCGGGGTATCCTACTGAGTATTTTTATACTCACCCCTGCTTGGGCTTTTCCCGCACTTGGTGTGGCCTTGCAAACGACGGATAGGTTGGTCGTGACTTCAGTGGAGCATAAGAGTTTGGGAGCTTGGACCGCGTGCAGTGGTCGTAGCCGAGTTCCCGGTGGGAGACCCGTCAGTTGTTTCCTTTTTGTCTACCTGTTGCCGGGTTGTGGCACCTTTTCTAGTTGGGCGCGTGTTTTGCCCCATTTTCCTTTTCAGCACTTTACTTGTAACTTTTAGAGGTCGATTCACTCTGTGGTTTATATATAGCAGTTGTTCTTTTTACTCTGCTTGTATTTTCTTTTACTCTGCAGTTTGGCTTTGAGTGTGCTGCGTGTGTGTGTACAGGTACTTAGGCAAAGGCCTCCCCGAGTTATTGTGCCTTCGGCGCTGGTCGCCAGCCCCTGGCCTATGGAGGCGGGCTTGGGGTAGTTGCGGCTCGAGCCCGGGTAGGTTCGGGTCGTGACAAAGTGGTATCAAAGGGAGGTTCATTCCATGGGATGTTGTTCGGACGTCCCTAAAAGAGGAATTGGTTGGGATATAGGGAAACAGTGTTAATGTGTCTCGAGAGCGGCTCTCAGGCCAGGGAGTCCAGTGATGGTGCGGCGGCCGACGTATCCATTCACCAGGACCTTAATAACCCTCTTGTGGACTCGGCATGCTGAGACACTTGTTGTAGGGAAATTTGTTTGGGCATCACATAGGATTGAGTCTTTGACTATCCTTCTTGAGTCAGCTCCCCATCGTTGTTGTTGTGGTATATACATATCTGCTCATTTGACCGTGGCAATCCTTGATAATATTCAGGATGTCTCTGTGAGGACAGCCATCCAGGATACCAGCTTTGGTTCATGACGACGACCCTGTGAGCTACGAGGCCACAGTCCAGGACCCATCATGCGAGCCCCTTTCTCCGGGTGGGCCGGTAGCAGCACCCCCACCTGTTGACCAGCAGGCTGTTTCAGTAGAGCAGGTTGAGCACGCTCCGCGAGTTCCAGCGGCAGAGACCGCTGAGGTTCAGTGGTGAGCCAGACCCTCAGGCAGTAGAGGTTTGGCTCGAGGAAGTGGTTCTCCTTTTCAGGCTTGTGCAGACGCCGACAGATCAGAGAGTGGCTTTGGTAGCCACCCTTTTTCGTGGAGTAGCTCGGTGTTGGTGGAGTCTGGTGACTCAGTTTCTTGATGAGTCGTCGTTTTTGTTGGACGACTTTCAGTTGTTGCTCCGTGAGGAGTTTTTTCCCTCCTTCTTGCGCTCCGTTCGGATTCAGGAGCTCCTGTAGTTTCAGCAGGGAGGGATGACGGTGGCCGAGTACGCGGCTAGTTTTGCAGACTGTGCACGCTTTTACCCGGACTTGGTCCGTGATGACGACCTCTGAGTGCGGAAGTTTGAGCAGGGTTTACGCCGAGAGATTCGGGTTGTCATAGTACCTTTGGGCATTTCCACATATGCCGGGGTGCTAGAGCAGGCGCTGGTGACAAAGGGCTCCCTCTCACGTTCTGGAGTTGGTAGTGGCAGCAGGCACGTTGGAGCCGAGACGTCTGCCGCAGCTAGTGGGTGTCGGCAAGAAGGATCTCGATGCAGGTGGCCTTCCCACTACCGGTTTTGGAGATGTGGTCGTATACCACTGCGGCGAAAAGGCACAGGGCCTCAGCCGAGGATTCCCTTCCATGAGTGGATCTCGGGCCGTGGTCGTACACCATAGTGGCGCCGGAGGGCACCAGGGCAGCCCAGAGAGCGTCGGTGCTATGCTTGTGATGGGCGAGGTCACTTGGCACGAGACTGCCCGACCTGAGTTACTGAGAGCTTCGGGTAGGCAGCAGGTGAACCACCACGACAGAGGCAGCGCCGTGATCGGGGTAGTACCCAGAGAGGTGGTGCAAGCAGAGGAGTGGGAGGAGCTGGTAGTGGGGGACGACATTACAAGGTTTTCCCATCACCACTAGGTGGTCCACGTCAGGCTCCGGGAGCTGACAGTTGGGACTGAGGACAGCCGCGATCGTTGGATTTCTATTATCCTGCAGAGCATGAGGTGATAAGAGGTACGCTCTACAGCTCTTCTACCTCTTTCCAGTAGAATTTTTAGACTCTGTGTGTGAACTCCTTTCCTCCCTGCTCCTTGTTTGAGGTGTTACCAGGGTGACGCGGGGCATCGGGTGTAACCCTGTGTTGGTAAGGAAAAATGTGTGAGACCTTTTCCTT
Organism: Viscum album; assembly: GCA_963277665.1. Classification (NCBI taxonomy): domain Eukaryota; kingdom Viridiplantae; phylum Streptophyta; class Magnoliopsida; order Santalales; family Viscaceae; genus Viscum; species Viscum album. The sequence goes on along the minus strand of OY728158.1, from coordinate 501,074,339 downwards.
TAGTTGATGGTGTTGACCCCTTCGCTTTTTGAGCGTGTAAGAGAGAATCGACTGTGGAACCTTGCATGACAAGATATCCTTGGGTGTTTCACCATATGGATATTCTAAAGGAGGGAATCACCAGGCCTTGTTTCAGGTGCGGGCGGTGATTCCAGTCGCGGCGTGCGACGTAGTGGTTTGACCGGGGAGGTGAGCTACCCCCAAGGGCCTTCGGGCTGTTTGAGACCGTGCAAAGGGATGGCGAGGTTTCCTACCGCCTTGCCCTAACCCCAAAGTCTGGAATGGGTGCACGACATCGGCAAGGGTCGACCTAGCATGAAAGGATCAATAATTTGGTCTGTGTGCGGTGGCGTAGAGCTGTGTGTGGGTTCTTCTGGTTATGGGAAATCCATGTGTGGGCTTAGTACCCTATGTTGCTCCCTAGTTTTGATTTTCGAGGATGAAAATCTTGAAGGATGGAATGATGTCAGAACCCAGTTTTTACTGCGGAAGACTTTGGAATATTCTTGATGATATTCCAGAGCAGCGCCTTCAGACGGCGTGCGATTCCGCGCCCCGGAGTGGCCGGAATTAAATTTTCAGTGCGTTCAATCTGGAAACGCCAAATAAATGGGATAACTCCTAAACGGAGTTCCAGATCAGGGATCCGAGTGTACGGATGGGTCTGTAATGGGTTGTTTAACCTAGGAATGACATAAAACATGTCAGCGCGGGACGTTTGGACCCCTCGCCCGCTTCTGGAATGTTAAACGGATAAATTAATTAATTAATTTATTCATTTAATGTGGAAACGCAGGTATCTCTTAAACGGTGGCTCGGATTGGAAAACTGAGTGCACTTTTGAGTTCAGAGCCTGCCTTTTACCCTAGGAGGGGTATAAGTTTTGCGGGCGCGGGCCGTTTGTGAAAAATGGCCCCAGTGGCCTTTTCGTAATTTGTCGGCTTCGAGCACTAAGTTTAATAACTCTTGAATGGAATCTTGGATTAATATTCCAAGACCTCCATTGTGCTCAGTAGGTGGTGTTTACCCTAGGGGAGGTTTAATTTTGACCTCGCCAAAGGGTTTGGATACGGGGAAAATTATGGGTTTAATTAATTAAAATTCTTTTTAATTTTATTTAAACCCTCCCCCTCCCCCTTCTCCCTTGAACCCCCTAGTAGCCCCTCCTCTCCCTCTCCTCCTCCACCTCCGGCAAGGCGGCTCCGGCGAGGCAGCTCCGGCAAGGCGGCGGATCGTGCGGCGAAGCTTCGGACGAAGCCCAAGAGGTAGGGTTATGTATTTGCGTTTTAATCCCGAACCCTTACTTTTGATTCATTTACGACGTCGAATTGCTGTCGATTTTGAAATCAAAGCCCATAATCTTGTAGTATAATTCATGAGCTTTCCATCGCATTTTTCGGATTTAAAATCTGAGTCCCGACGTGTTCGCAAACTCCCGGCGAAGTTTGCGGGTTCTTGGTTTTTTCGGCGATCCGAGGAGCGGCGGAGGAAGGCTGTGGCGGCGCCCCCCCCCCCCCTGATGGCGGTGACCCCTCTTGGCAGAGGTGGCTCCTTCTCGAGGTGACGGCGGTGAGGCTGGCCTCGGCGGAGCGGCCGGGGAGCGTGGGCGTGCGGCGGTTGTCGGCTGCAGGCGCCGCTGGGCGCGGTGCGCAGAGGAAGACCGGCTTCGGTCGGTCGTCGCGACACGCAGACACGGGGTCTTCGTGACCCCGGCCAGCAGACAAGGGACCCGCACCTTGCGGGTCCCGTGGAAAATCATCCAGACCGGCTTAGCCGGTCCGGATGGCGCGAGCTGGCTCAGTCAGTGACTGGGCCGGCCGAACCGGCCCGGCCCACCCTATGGTCCGAAAAACATTAAAACGCCTCTAAAAGGAAGCTCGGGTGTCAGATTCACGCGCCATCAGTGGTGACACATTCCTTGAGTTAAGCCGAGTATTTTGAAATGGTTTCAGAAAATTTTAATTCCCGAAACGAGGGGCCTCGGTGGCGCGACACGTACGTCGAGGGGTTTGACGTCTTTCGGGGAATCTTGTTTTGAGCGGCGCGGACGCATGCGACGTCCGCTTTGAGTGACGTCAGTTGAGTTGGGACCCTAGTGCAAGGTCGAAGGTTTCCAAGGCAGTTTCGGGCATTGAGACTGGATTTGAGGCATGGGCCCCACGGCCCGTCTTTTGAGCTGCGAGCAGCGTTTAGCGGATTTTGCATCGGACGTCCGTTCGGGGCGTACGAGTAGTCGATTTTGGATGTTTTTCTGAAGGGATTGCAATGGTTCCATCCACCCGCTGTAATTCCGCACGATGGTGCGGGCCCCGCTAGGTCCGTTTCAGGAGTTGTCGGTGATTTCCAGCTTTATCACCGGGCCACTGTTTTGGACGAGTGAGTAGTCCATCTTGTGTACTTTTTCGAGAGGATCGCAACAGTGCGATCCGTTCGTTGAGTTTCGGGACCGGGTTGCAGGTCCCATGTGGCACCGCTCATGTGCGGTGTGCCAGGATGCATATTTTCTCCGGATATCCATTGCACTCATGTGAGTAGTGCTTTTGGCGTGTTTCCCCATGGGGGTCGTAATGGTGCGATGCGCCCGACTGTTTTCGAGGCCGAGGCTCGGGATCACGGGACGCCATTCGGGCGTGAGGCGGTGTTGGTGACTTTTCCGTCGGATATCCATTGGAGGCGAGTAAGTAGTCGATCTCGCGTGTTTTTTCATGAGGATTACAACGGTGTGATCCGTTTGGCTGTGTGGAGCCTCTTACGCGATCTTGGGAAATGTGGAAGCATGGAAGTTGCTCCAGCGGTGGTTCGCCCTACCTTGTTTGTAGAGGGCCCTTGGCGTGTGATCACGCACTCTTGGGAGAGTGATGTAAATGGTTCATGAGATGTGGTTGGTCGTGCCTGGGCCTTTGAGGTTGAGTTGTTACGTCATGCCTTCGCGTTGGTGTTGGGTTCCATGTGTACGATAGTCCTTGGGCTGAAAGTGAAGTATACTCTGGGAGTATATGGGAGTGCTTGGAGGTACGTGTGGTTGTTCGTACCTGAGAATGTTGGTGCGTTCAGTTGGGGTTGAGATTGGGCCACACGTTGTGTGGGCCCCACATGCGTGTCGGGTTCTGCTTTGCGTACTTTGACGTCTCGCGACGTAGAGGGTCCCTCGGTGAGTTTGTGTGACCAGTAGGGTGGAGTTTTCCCCTGGCTCGGTGCTCGTTTGTTGACCAGCAGGGTTGAGTGGTCTCCCCTGGTTTCGTTCTCAATGGATCGGCCAGTAGCGGTGCTAGTGGAACCCCGTGATGGAACATGCATTGAACCCCTTTGGGTGAGTTGTTCTGGTGTTGGGTGGTTGCACGATACCCACTCCGCGTTTGGTTGGCCAGTGTTGTACCCTCCTGTAGAGATTGCCAGAGCAGTTCTGAGTTTTACCCTCCAGCGGGGCTGGGCAGTGGGTTACTCATCGACTTCCTCGGGCTTACCCTCGAGCAGGGCTGGGCAGTGGGTTTCTCACTGACTTCTATGGTTTTCCCTCCAGCAGAGACTGGGAAGTGGGTCACCCGACGCACTTAGGGTATACCCTCTAGCAGAGACTGGGTAGTGGGTCACCCGACGACCTCTTAGGGTCTACCCTCCGGTAGGGCTGGGTAGTGGGTCGCCCGTCGTCTAGCTCCAAGTCTACCCTCCAGCAAGGATGGGCAGTGGGTTGTCTGTCGACTTATTCCAGGTCTACCCTCCAGCGGGGCTGGGCAGTGGTTCGCCTGATGATATATTATGGTTTACCTTCCAGCAGGGCTAGGCAGTGGGTCACCCAGTATCTTATTATGGTTTACCCTCCAGCGGGGCTGGGCAGTGGGTCACCGGACGATGTATTAGGGTTTACCCTCCAGCAGGACTGGGCAGTGGGTCACCCGATATTTGGTTATGAATTACCCTCTAACAGGGCTGGGAAGTGGGTCATTTGTTGTCATTCCAGACTCAGTCCTTAGTACTAGGCTAGTCTGTGGCTTTCCTCCGTGAATACCGGAGCGGGACCCTTGGTTGTGCGGGTCGGTGATGGAACGACTCGATTTTGAGGAGACCTCTCGACTACAGGGCAGTGACGAGGTGTGGTTTGACTTTCCCTAGAACTCTCAAGTACGAGGGGCACTTTCCCCACCGAGACGCGTTCTTGTGACGCGATCTAAAACCGTGCGGGCGAGTCAGTTCCGCCAAAAGCGGATAGTGTCGAAGTGCGTTGATTGATCCCCTTGGCTTGTAGTTCGGGGCAGACGTGCGGGATGTTGGGCATCGATAGAGGTTACTTCTGGGACTGTTGGATACTCTTTCTTGGGCTGAGCTATGGGACGAAGATCCCCTTACGACGTGGTTCGGGCTTCTCGACAGAGCATATGGATTTGTATATACCATGTTCCTGACCCACTTCTTGGGTTTGGTTTCTCTCCTTCCAGGAGAGGCGAAGACGCGCGGGGTATGACACGTGCTTTTGTGTTTAGTTTCTCATGGTTAGACGAGTCTACTCTCTGGCTATAGGCAGCGAAGACTCGACGAGAAGTTCATATTCTCACCGTTTCCAGCTTCTTGTGTCTGGACGAGTCTACTTCCTTTCTTTTGTTGGGTTGAGCTGGACTCTCTGCTGTGCTGTTACTCTTTTCTTCACCCTCGGTTGGACTCCATTACTTTCCCTATTCACTCTACTGCTCACCCTTCGGTACCTCCTTTGTTTCTCCCTCGAGTCTTCGGGGTATCCTACTGAATATTTTTATACTCACCCCTACTTGGGATTTGCCCGCACTTGGTGTGCCCTTGCAGACAATGGACAGGTTGGTCATGACTTCAGTGGAGCATAGGATTTCGAGAGCTTGGACCACGTGCGGTGGTCGTAGTCGAGTTCCAGGTGGGAGACCCGTCAGCTGTTTCCTTTTTGTCTACCTGTTTCCGGGTTGTTGCACCTTTTCTGGTTGGGCGCGTGTTCTGCCCCTTTTTCCTTTTCAGCACTTTACTTGTAACTTGTAGAGGTCGATGCACTCTGTGGTTTATATATAGCAGTTGTTCTTTTTACTCTGCTTGTCTTTTATTTTACTCTGCAGTTTGGCTTTGAGTGTGCTGCGTGTGTGTGTACAGGTACTTATGCAAAGGCCTCCCCGAGTTATTGTGCCTTCGGCGCTGGTCGCCAGCCCTTGGCCTATGGAGGCAGGCTTGGGGTAGTTGCGGCTCGAGCCCGGGTAGGGTCGGGTCGTGACATTGTAATATGGAGGAAAGTGTTGAGGAAATTCAAGTTAGGATTTTGGGATTAGGGAGTCCACTCATTGAATCAATGACTTTCAAGCCCATAGTTGGCAAAGACCTTCCTACCTAAATACCTTCAAATAACTTGACCAACCCTCATTGGGGTTATGTAAAGGGAAATATGGATCCTTATAACTAAACATTCCTAGAAACTAGACATTCTAATGTCAATGGAGAGGCCTTTTGGGACTTGCAGAAATTTTGGGTGATTTTATAAACATAAGGTTATTATTTGTAACATAACTTGTAATCAAGAAATGTTTTAATAATATGATCTTCAATTTTTTTGAATAAAATGGAAATTTATTTATTCACATTATCTCTGCGATCCATATTGGAGAAATACCATCTCCTTACTGGTAGTAACATATATGATTGGTTCAGATGACTTCGAGTTATTCTATTCCATGAACAAAAATATTATGTTTTAGAATCCTCAATGTCTAGTATGATTTCCAAGGAGGCAAGTGATGAGTAGTTCCTTATCTATGAAAAAAATTAAGTGATGAGGTTTGTGTTCAATTTTTTTTTGCTATTATCTATTCCTACTGATCTCATGAAGTCTCAAAAAAACAGGGATTCTTGTAGCATGTTCGAGTATTTCTATGGTATTTATCAGGAGAGAGAATAATATGAATAGTTTGATATTTCCAAATTAATATTTTAGTGTAAGCTAGTGGAGGGTGTCCCAAATTTTCCTTACAAAGTCAAGAACATTGGCTACATAGGGAAATTAGATGTTCTATGATTTAAACACTCTCATGAACTATGAACTGATCTCATTATTACATAACTCCTTGGTATATTTTAATTTTTTTTGTTAATTTTAATATGAATAAAATTGAGAATTGTCTTTCATATTTTCCCATGCTTATTCTCTAATTTTATAAGGAGACAAAGAACAAAAAACTTTCTCTATTTATGGAAAATAAATAGAAAGGGAATGTGAAGATCCCTAAGCCCAAATCTTATTCATGCTCTTACAATAAGAGAAATATCAAGAAGAAATAAAGGGATCCGGATGTTATTTATTTTACATGTGGAAAGAAGGACCACTAAAAGAAAAACTCCACCTATCCTAACAATAAAGAGGAAGCTTCTGGTGCATTTTTCATCAACTGAAATTTATCTAATTTTATAAATTATTTATTTGATACAACTTATGGTTCTCATATATTTATTGAAATATAGGAACCAAGTATATTAAAAAATATTAACCAAGGGGAGGAAGATCTATGAGGTGCAAATAGAGTTAAACTAATTGTTACAACTATCGGGGACTACCACCTCACGTTTCTAACTGGAATGATCTTGGTTTTGAAAGATTTTTATTTTGTACCATCAGTTAGAAATAACATTATTTACATATCCAAAAATGATACAGATGGATTTATTTTCATGTTCATGAACAAATATTTTTTTTATAAAGATATCATTTTTATGGTAAGGAACATTTAAATAATGGTATCTATGAGTTGGATTACACAAACCAAATAATGTCAATCAATAACGAAACTACTTCACATAAATAATACCACACACAAATTTGGCATCATTTTCTTGGTCAAGTGAACAAAAATCATTTGAAAAAATAAATTAAAGATTTATATTTAGATTATTTTGAACTAAAACTACTTAGTGAATGTCATGCATGTTTACAAGGAAAAATGACCAAATCCCCATTTACTGGAAAAGATGAAAGGGATAAAGAGATTCTTGAATTAGTTCATATAGATGTGTTTAGATAATTTATAATTGAATCAATTGGTGGGTACTCATACTTTATAAATTTTACTTATGATTGCAGTATGGATATATCTAATTAATGAGGTATAAGTCAAATTCCATTGAGAGATTCATGGAATGAAATAGTGAATTTTTGAACCATATTGGAAAGAAGATTAAGAAAAACCCACTTAGACCATGGTGAAAAATATTTTAATCATGGCTTCATTAATTATTTACTGAATTTTTTGATTCTATATTACCTCACTCCTCCTCATACACCTCAGTGGAATGGTGTAAGATAAATGAGTAACCACACCTTGTTGTACATGTTAAAATCAATAATGATTCATGCAATTATTCCATTATCCTTTTTGGGATACATGTTACAAATAGTGGAAAAAATACTAAGACAAGTTCAAAAAAAAGTGTGAGATGGTATCCCATACCGATTTTGAAATGCAAATAAACCCATGTTGTAGTACTTATATGTGTGGGGTTATGAATCATTTCTTTATTCCTATTTAGGTAATAAACATTTACCCTGAGGCACAAAGTGTACCATTATAGGTTGCTCGAAGAAAATAAGGGTATATTACATATATAACCCCTCATATAAAAGAATAATAGTGAAAAGACACAATATATTCAATTAGAGATGGTAAATATATAAAAGAGATAGTGGTAGAATGATAAAATTTGATGAATTTCACACACAAGATACACAAGAGTTGGTATAAGAACAGATTCCATAAATCCTCATGGAAGAATAATCCATTCTAGAGACACAAATACTATGTATCAGTACAAGAGAGGTTGGAGAACTAGAATGGAATGGTTTTCTAGTCATTGAGGATGGTGACTCATTATTAGTTGATAATAATGATACTCCAACCTATAACAAAAGCAATAAGTGGCAATGATGATTCCAAATATTAAGAATCCATGAATTCTAAGATGGATTCTATGTACCAAAACCAAGTATATATTTTGTTAGATATTCGTATGGATTTCAATACTATTGGTTTTAAAATGATATTCACAAAGACACTTGAAATTGATGGACAAGTCGGTACCTATAAGGCGCAACTAGTTGCAAAGGGGTTTAAACAGCATCAATGTGTTGACTATGGAAATAAATCACCAATTTTAATGATGAAATAAATCATAATTATAAATACCATTGTGGCATTCCATGACTATGATATTTGGAAAATGGATGTCAAAATATCCTTCATTAATAAGAACCTTTAGAAAGATGCCTATATGACATAACATGAAGGATTTGAAACTCCAAAGGATGCCAAAAAAATCAAAATTGCAAAGATACATTTATGGACTAAATAAAGAATCCATATCATAGAATATTATTTTTTATGAGTCCATAATGGAACTGGGTTTCATAAAGAAAAAATGTGAGATTTTTTTCTATAAACAGTTTAGTGGAATTGTGGTCATTTTCATAATAGTTTATGTTGATGACATATTATTTATTATAAATGAGATACTAGTATTACAGTCTATTAAATACAAATTAAATAAATGTTTCTACATAAAGGAATTAAGAAAATAAATATATATTCTTGGGATCAAGATCCATCGTTATAGATCCAAGATACTACTCGGCCTAAGTCAAGGTGCATATATTGAAAAGATATTGAAGAGATTTAATATGAAATAATCCAATAGAGGATTGTTTCCAATGTCACATGGAATCTATATTTTAAAGAAAATGTTTCCTTAGACACATGAGGAAAGAAAAATAATGTCAATGATTCCATATGCATCGGTGATTGGATTAATCATATATGTTATGCTATGTAGTAGTCAAGATATCAATTATGCCTTAGGTGTGGTATGCATATATTTAGCTAACCCATGTGACCACTATTTGATTCTAATAAATTTTATAATTAAGTATATGATTTTTCTTAGGGATATGTTCCTAGTTTATATAGGATATTAGAAACTAGTCAGCATAGGATATACAGATGCTATTTTACTAACAGATCAAGAGAATAATAAATTGCAAATGGGAAACATTTTTTACATTAAATAAAGTTACTGTGAACTAGAAAAGCTAAAAGTAGTTTATGGTTGTAGATTATACAATAGAGTCTGATTATATTGATTCTTCTAAGATAGCTAAGGAATCAGTTTTTATTCACAACTTCATCAAAGATGTTGAAATTTTACCAAATAGTAAATATCTTACCACACTATATTGGGAAAATACAGTAGAAGTGTCCCTTACTAAGGAGCCGAGGTCACATCAACAAAAAAATCATATAATTTGGATGTATTATATCTTGAGGGATTTTTATTTGATAGTCGAGTTTGAAATGACTTGTATTTTTATAGACGATAATGTGTTGGAAGCCTTTACTAAATCCTTAACTCGGTAGAAACATAATTATTATATAAGGTCTAGAAGACTAAAATTCATGGGTAGTTGGATCTAGTAAAAGTAATATTTTGTTGGATTTAGTATTCTAGGACCAACTGATTGAACTTTTATTATATGTATATTTGATGAATTGAATATTAATAAAACATATTATTATATATTTTTCAATGTTTCTCATGACATTAGTGTAATAATGTCCTAGGATATCTCTTTCATTGATAAGGTCAAAAATATTACCCATTATGATAAAAACCTTTTAGTGATATGACAGTATTCTTAAAAAAAATTTATGGTTGGATAACATACCACTACAAAAAACATAAATTAGTGACACCTTTTTTCATTAGTGAAGTCTTAAAACATCCCTAATTCATTTACTGACATTTTTTAAAAACATTAGGAAACAAGATGTCACTAAATTATTTATGTTTATATACATCGTTAATTTAGTGATGTTTTAAAATTTTACTAATTAGGGACACCTCATTTATCGATGTTTTTGAAAAAAATTGGTAAATCACACCACATTTACCGACATTTTTTAAAAAACATCGGTAATTTTTTTTGGAAATTAATTTTTTACCCTGATTTTTTTAACAAAAATATATTATTATTATTATTCATCAATGACCCACCAATACCCTTATTCATTCTAGTACGCTAGATGCCTACACCTTCTAGAGTACCTGTCTCACACCCCAACCATGATTTATTAAATATTTAATTATATCTGGTTTTTCTTTTGAGTTTCAGGTCGAACTGGTTTTAAAATTTAAATTTTGGGGGTCTCCAGTAGAGGTGAATGACAAGAGAATGGTTTGACCAAACATAAATCCAAGTCATGCAAGGATTCTAGGCTTTTGAAAAAAAATATGAAAAAATGAAATAAAATAAATAGAATGTTTTAATAGTAATAATAAAATTAAAAGAATGTTTTAATTGTAATAATAATAATGATAATATTATTATTTTAATTATTATTATTTCTAAGTTATTATTTTTAATTTTATTGAAACCCTAGAGGGGTCTTTTCTTCCTACGCCCTTTCCGCATACATAACTTAACCCCCTTCCTCACCTCCTGGTGCGTGCGACCCCTATAAGTCGAGGCCCTCTAGAACACCTCTTTCACTCCTCTGGAGGTAGTCCCTCCACATGTGTTGGCCTTCTCCCTCCCCTGATAACACGACTTATCCTTCTCCCTCTAATTTATGCACGATTCGGTTGGTCGGGAGAGATCTGAAGCGCCACTCCCTCCTTCCAGCCACCACTTTTCTTCCTGATTTTGTGTGTAAATCTTTTTGGTGAGTCTCCTCTCCCTTATTCTCCCTCTATTTCATGGTTTTACTCTCGTTTAGGTGATGTGTGTACCTTGGTCAAACTCTAATTTGTTTGGGGGTTCTTCTTTTATTCGATTCTTATTATTAGGGGTTAGCCTTGTTCCGTTGAGGCTGGTTATAGCCATCGTTGTCAAGGGAAGTGGATTCACCATGGTATTTTATAGTGTTTTTTATTTTTTTCTTAACTTTGGTTCAATTTTAATTTTTTTATTTTTTGATATTTGAGTTTTTTTCAATTTATTTTGGGTGTGTGGGTCTTATCTGTGGTGTTTTAATTTGTTGGTAAATTTTTCTAGTGTGTGTTGGTCCTCACTATGGTTGTTTTGGTATGTGGGTGTCGAGAACACCTATATGTACATGCATAGGGTAAGGAATATATATATATATATATTCCCTCTTTGTACATATTCCCTCATGTAATGGTGAATATGTGAAATGCATTTATGGGTATATATATATGTATAAATGCATGTTCTTGTATGCACCAAGGGTCAGTTCGAGTGGTTGTTGGAAAATAGTGGCATGTATGAGGATGGTCCCCTATTTATATTCCTTTAATTTGAATCCCATGATTTCTTTAATTTTTTAAATACATGTTTTATATTTATTAAATATACACATGCTATGAAATTTGGTTGCGGTTTCTAGAAATGATTATGCCTTTGTTTCGGAAAATAAAATGTGTTTATAATTCCCATTTGGTCTTAAGTGAATTTTCTTTAGAAGTGATTTCCTAGGTGGTTTTTAATTGGTAATAAATATTTCCAAAGGTGTTTAGACTTTGGGAAATTTTAAATATTAAAGTGTAATGCCATGTTAGGTTTTTTCCAAAAAATATCCAATGTGATTTTCAAAAATGGGTTTTGGTGTGAACTTCTTAAAATAATTGCATCATCGTAAGCATGGATTCAATATTGTTTTTAAATGTGTAGTGAATTGGTTATTCAATTGATCTTTTAAATTATTTTGGAACTTAAAAGTGTTGGGTGATTATGTGTTCTAAAATTAAAAGTATTCCTTGTAGACAATTAATCCCATTTGGCACTTTAAGAATGATTTGTGTAAAAGTAAAACCCCTCTTTAGGTATTCCCCTTATTTTAGAAAATGATGTTTTTTAATGTATGAATTGTGATATGTTCCTAGTAAATAGACTTGTGAATTTTTTTGTGTGATTAAAAAAGGGAGATTTACTCAAAGAGGGAGATCACTAGTGAGAGGGTGAGTGTGATTTTGAATATAGAGAATGATGTATTTATGTATGTTAGTTTGATGAAAACTCACCACCACATGAAATAGAGCACATGGGGAGCCTAGGGTATCTAGGTGTGTGGACTAGGACTAGTATTTTAGATGATTCAGAAGTGGTTAATCCTGGTTTCATCTAGAAGGATTGATGCTACAACTCTAACTAAACATAGATAATGATTGAAGACCACTAGGGTTACAGGGATGTCCCTTACTGGGGGATCATGCAAGATAACGTAGTTGGTCATGGATTCTATGCCACATTTCACTGAGGTACGAAGTTCCTAGGGTCTCATTTCTGCTAGTTACCAATAGGGATTAACTATGGTTCCAGCTTATGACATGGAATTATTTCTATTCTATTAACTTCATGCATGTTTCCTTGTTGTAAAATCCATGTTTTAAATTTAAATTGTTTGCCTTTTGTTTTGGAATATTAATGCATGCTTTGAAACTATTTTGAAAATGTAGTGGAATAGAAATTATTTCCCTAAAAATGTAAACTTGTGACTTGAATCTGAATAGAATGAAAATCACTATTTTATTATGTCTTATTTTAAAACTACCATTATTTTGTTTCCTTTTAAAGGCAATGGAATAGGTCATTGTTTTTCTTTGGGGTTCATACTGAGGATCTTACTGTTCAAACCTACTTTATCTTTTCAGTTTCAAGTTTTATTTTCGGATCTCTCTTGTAGCAAGTGTGTTTTTGTACTTGGTGGTGACCCATGAGGTCACATAAAGGTATGTTTATCCATCCAATTATATTTATTTTTCTGATGTTAATGTTTGTTTATTATTTTCAATTTATATTTATTCATCGGTCTTTTATTTGTGGGTTTAACCATTCCCAACTATATCATTTTGATACCCGACACTAGTTTCTAGCCTGTAGGGATTCAGAACGCCCTTTGGGCCTTGTTTTGGATCGACTCGGGTGACCAGTTCATGGTTTAATAAGGTTTGTTCACAAAAAAATGGTATCATATGAGGCCCTTGTTATTTGGGGTGTTAGGTATCTTGGAGATTAGGTGCATCGGGACTTGAGAGGTTGGTGTGGGAAGTACATCATGAACCATTATCCGTCTTGAGCCACGAGTTTCCAGGGGTAGTTTGAGATTTGAATTTTTCATTTTATTTGTCTGTGTGGATAAGGGATGACAAAGGAAGCGAGATGGTGTTACACGATGAGCTTTCATGGATTAGTGACCCATGTACAGCCCGAGGGCATGGTTCAAGATACTTCTTATGGTGGATGCTCACTCGAATCATGGTCTATTAAGACATGTTGTTAGTTTTCATATCCACTAGTTCCTTAATTTTTGAATTTTTGATGTGAGTTATGTTTAGACTTCGTTTTGGTTGGCGTGAGTGGATTTAAAAAAAATAAAAATGTTTTTAAGGAAAAAATGTTTTTAAAATGGAATGTGGTTTTTAGAGTCTTAAAACTGTTTTTGAAATGGAAGTTGTTTCCCCTTAATGGAATGTGTGGTTTCAAATGGAAATATAGGAAGTGATTTGTAAATCATTGGGTTTTAGAATTACTTTTTAGAACATGAAATGAAATTTGGTTGGGAATCTGTGCTTTATGTTAAGTGAACTATTTTTAAAATGAGAAGTGTTTGGAATTGACTCTTAGTATTCTTATGAATGATCACATATTTGGAGTTATGCATGTGACGCGGGGATAATTGTGGGTATGTGTGGATGGGTACTTGATCTATCACAAGGATATATATATATATATGTGTGTGTGTGTGTGTGTGTGTGTGTTATACTTCATGGAATACTAGTGGTGGATATTTAAGTTTTTTGTTTGCTAAAAATAATGGTTTCAAAAAGGATAATTTCATTGTTTTAAAAAGTTTTTGGGAAATCATTTAACATTTTATTTTCGTGTTTGGAATCCTTTTACATGGGATTTTGGTTTTGGCATGCTAATAATGTGGTTGGAAGGGTGATTTGAGTTTGAAATTTCGTTTGGGATTGAAGTGTGGAATTTTTATTTATGATGAGTTTTGTTTCGGCTTAGTGATTCTTGTTTTTTATTATGCCCCCAGAAAATTCCAAAAGGGTTCTAGTGAGTCTCTTCTAGTTATTGGTTCTACCCATACTCTTAGTTGAGTGGTGGAATTGAGTCCTTTTCAGTTTTTTTCTGTATTTCGTGGGGATCGTGATCTATTGAAGGAAGCTAACTAGCTTGGTGAAATAGATGGTGTTTTTAGGTTATTGGGAACTCCCAAATTTACAAGAGATTTTTCTATTTCAAGTTTATTTGAAGGTTTAAATTTGGAATGGGGAAGGAGATAATCCCATCATAGTTTCATGATGGGATGTCTTGGTATGTCTTTAAGACCACTTTCATCTGATGGTTTATACCTAAGGAGGTGAAGGTGAGGAATGTGGTAGAGCTCATTAGTGTCCAGCAAGACCAATGAACAGTGGAGGCCTATGTTTGGAACCTCAAGGATTTGATTCCTTTTTATCTGAAGATAACACCGTGGAATCAGTTAAAGTTTCTCTTGTGTGGGGTTTGAGTCCATGGTTTATATATTGATTCCTTTTTTTCATTCAAGAAGGATCCCTATCTGGTGAGGATAGAGAACTAAAGGAACCTGTTTCTGATAAGTCTTCTTGTCAGTTACATCTTTTAATAGTTCGACCACTATCTTTTTCTACTTCTGGTGCAGTCGGTTTGAGTAATTTATGGTTTCTTTACACCATACTTTGAAGTATTTCAATTAGTATTGGTTATTTTTTAGTGGCTTGAAATTTTCAAAAATGAGGTGGTTAAGGTTTTTGAAGAAATTGTGAATTTGTGTTTCTCTATGTATTTTCATTGATGACTCCACACAGATTTTGAATTGAGTGGTAGAGCTAGAGAATTTATTGATTTTGGACCACACCTGATTCATCTTGGTTTGTCTCCCACCTTCGCTAGTTGAAAAACAAAAGAATGTTTCATTCATAAGTGGAAATATGTTTTGCTTAGTGTGGTCACAAGGTTTGTTTGGACGGATTCTATGAGTCGCACCACTTAAAGAGATTTTTTTGTCGAATATCATCAACTTCGTATTGTGGGGAAGTAGATACTTCAGGACATAAGATATCTAGGCATAGGTCTTAGAGTGAAGATTTTAAAAAGTTATAAAATCATTGGGTGTGGATGACCTTGTTCAGGATTTTTTCTCTAGTGATGGAATGGGGATAATTTAAATTTGTCTATTGTAGCTTCCTCATCTATGAAGGTTCTTTTTTTTTGTAAGAGGCGTAAGGGTCTCATTTCCTCGTTACGGAATTTGTAATTTTAATAGACACTTTGGTTGTAACAAGTCATGGTGATATCATTTTCTTGTAATTCTAGTAGTTATGCCTCCTCAAATGTGAGACTTTTAAGGTTGTATCTTTTTTGGATGTGAGTCTCGAGATGATTGTCTCTCTTGTGTGTTTATCTCTTTTTGTGACTTTTTTTTGTTTTAGGTTATGGTCAATTTAGATATTCATGCATCTTGGGAAATAATGAATAGGGATTTGTTCTGTCATTCAGTTTGGGGTCTTTCGTTAGGGACACCATGTAGTGGGGGTTGGTTTATGAGGAGAGTTTGTGGGTCGGTTTTTGTTGGGTTTCCCGTATCATTTTGTTCTAGTTGGTCTAAGATGGTCAGTTCTTAAATGGTGGTAAGACCCACCATGGGACTTGTCATGCCTTCTTCAAGAGTTGTTCTGTGTGGGAGTTTTGGTTTTGTTGGTGGTTTGATCTTTGGTTCAAGTTAGTAGTTCTAGAGTTGGACCATACTGAGAGTCTCAATGTTGGTTATTCTTATAGTGTTCTTATGGTGGGGTGAACCCACCTTGTTTTCTAATATCTATTCTCATTGTAGTTTCCCGTAGAGATGGGAGGGTGAGACTGGTGGAGTGAATAGTCATACCAAGTTTGTAATTTCCTTAACCTCGTTCAATTTCGAACTAAAATTTGATTCATCATTTGGCTGATTGAATTTCTAGGGGTAGAAAGTGTTTTTGGTGGGGAGAATTTTCACACTATGACCATGCTTTATTAATTATTTAATTATATCTAGTTTTCCTTTTGAGTTTTGGGTCGAAAAGGTTTTAAATTTTAAATTTTTGGGGTCTCCAGTAGTGGTGCATGGTTTGACCTACAGTACGGCCAAATCATGCACGGTTTCTAGGATTTTGAAAATTAAAATAATATGAAAAAATGAAATAAAATAAAAAATGTTTTAATAGTAATAATATAGTTAAAAGAATGTTTTAATATTAATAATAATAATGATAATATTAATATTTTGGTTATTATTATTATTATTATTATTAATTTTATCGCAACCCTAGAGGGGTCTCTTCTTTCTCCCCCTTACCCCCTTATGCGACCCCACCCCCTTCCTCTCCTCCCTGCACATGTGACCCCCACTAGTCAAGCCCCCCCATCATGCCTCCCTCCCTCCTCTAGCGGTGACCCCTCCTCACATGGCAGCATTACACCTCCTTTGATCATGTGACCAGACCTTACCCCTCTCTTTCTCGTGCAATCCGGCCATCCATGAGAGCTCCAGTGCACCGCTCCCTCCTTCGAGCAATCAATTTTCTTCCTAATTTTATGTATGAATCTCTCTAGTGAGCCCCCTCTCCCTTCTTATCCCTATATTTCTTGGTTTTCTTATCTTTCAGGTAATGTGTGCGCCTTGGAAGAACCCTAATGTGATTGGGGGTTCATTTTATAATCGATTCTTATTGTTTATGATTAATCAGGTCCCGTTGAGGCTAGGTCTAGCCACTGTTGTCATGTTCATTGGATTCTCCATGGTTTTCGGTAAGGTTTTTTAATTTTTTCTTCACTTCGATTCAATTTTAATTTAGGAATTTTTTTTATTTTGATTTTTCGGCAATTTATTTTGGGTGTGTGGGTCTTTGACACGGTGTTTTGAGTTGTTGGTAAGTTTTTATAGTGTGTGTTTGACCTCGTTGCGGTTGTTTTGGGTTGCGGGTTTTTAGAATGCCTATATCTCTTTTTAAAAAGATAATCCCTGAGATTGGCCTTTTCGAACCCTCCACACTTGAGAACCCCCTCCCCACGAAGAGATCATCCAGAGATTCCCCAGTCCGGAAGGAATCATTCCCAGCCGAGATGACATTGCGTCCCCCATGGTTACACCTCGATCAGCGATGGTTCGTCACAGAAATCCATCATCCAGGTGAAGTGCACCCATTCTGCCCACCCGATGAGACACTGGGTGACCCGACAAGATGAGTGGTACGTGGGAGGTGAAAATTCCCCCAAGAGCAGGCTCCCAGGAATCGAACCCCATACCTCACCAAACACCGTTGTTATGGCCCTCGACCTTGCACCACAACACCACTGTTGAAGCGACAAAACGTGTTGTTGGGTAACGAGGTAGTGGACTAGCCTGCCCACCTGCGCGCCGAACGTCCCCAGCGAGGCCCAAGGGGGCCAACCCTTGGGCTTAGGCTAGTTCCCAATGGGGTAATGGGGACCAAAAGTGGTTTTATATAATATAGTGTGTGTTTCCTTGCGATGAATCGAACTCGGAACCTCGGGGTCAGGACGCCACCGCCTTTAACCAACTCACTCGTGCCCCGTGGGCTTTGAAAATTCCTATATGTACATACATAGGGTAAGGAATATGTATATAGATATTCCCTCTTTTTACATATTCCCTCATCTATATGATAATATGTTCAATGCGTCTAGGGGTATATATATATATGTATGTATATATGCATGTGCATGTATGTGTCGAGGGTCAGTTCGAGTGGTTGTTGACAAATAGTGGCATGTCTGAGGTATATACCCTATTCCTATGCATTTAATTTGAATCTCATAATTTATTTCTTGTTTTAAATACATGTTTTATATTTATGAAATATACAAATACTGTGAAATTTTTTTGTGGTTTCTAAAAATGATTATGACTTTGTTTTTGAAAATGAAATGTATTTCTAACACCCATTTAGTCTTAAGTGAATTTTCTTGAAAAGTGATTTCCTGGGTGGTTTTGAATTGGTAATGAATATTTCCAATGATTTTTTTCCTTTCTGCTGGTTTAGTCATAAAGGTGTAATGACATGTTTTAGCTTTTCCAAAAAACTCCAATGTGATTTCCAAAATTAGGTTTTGGTGTGAACTTAAGGTTAAATGATAGTTTTACGTTCGTGGAATAATTGTTTTGTTGTAATATTGGGTTCAATATTGTTTTTAAATGTGAAGTGCATTGGTTGTTAAATTAATCTTTTAAATGATTTTGGAACTTAAAAGTGTTGTGTGATTATGTGTTATAAAATTAAAAGTATTCCTTATATATAATTAAGTCTATTTATCACTTTTAAGAATGATTTTTATAAAGGGAAAACCCATCTTGAGGCATGATGCTTGTTTTAGAAAATGATGTTGTTTAATGTATTAATTTTGATATGTTCCTACTAAAGGTACTTGTGCATTTTTTGTGTGAAAAAAAGGGGGGATGTACTTAAGGAGGCAGATCGGTGGTGAGAGGTTGAGTGTGGGTTTAAATAAAGAGAAAGATGTATTCATGTATGTTAGTTTGATGAAAACTCATCACCACTTGAAATAGAGCACATGGTAAGCCCGTGGTATCTAGGTGGGCAGACATGGACAAGTACTCTAGATGATTTGTAATTGGTTCTTCCCAGTTTTTCCAAGCAGGACAGATGTTACAACTCTAACAATTCATATATGATGGTTAGAGACCACTAGGATTACAGGGATGTCCCCTACTAGTGGATCATGCATGAGAACACAGTTTTTTGTGGTTTTTATTCCATATTTCACTGAGGTATGAGGTTCATAGGGTCCTATTTATGCTATTTACCTATAGGGATTGACCATGGTGCTCTCTTATGACATGGTGTTTGTGAAATTATTTCCATTCTAGTTACCTCAAGATTGTTTCCTCATTTTAAAATCCATGTTTTTAATTTAAATTGTTTACCTTTCATTTTAGAATGTTAATGGATGATTGGAAACTATTTTGAAAATGTAGTGGAATAGAAAAACTTTCTTTAAAAATGTAAACTTGTGACTTGAATTTTAATAGAATGAAAAACATTATTTTATTATCTCTTATTTTCAAACTAGCATGATTAGGTTTCTTTTTAAAGGCAAGGTAATAGTGTGTTGTTGTTCTTTGGTGTTCCTACTTCACATGTCGGTGCTCATACCTACTTTATCTCTTCAGTTTCTGGTTCTAGTTTTTTATTTCTTGTGCAACGAGTGTGTCTCTATACTTGGTGGTGACCCAGGAGGTCACTTGTAGGTATGTTTATCCACCAAGTTCTATTTCTTTTTCCACTAATAGTGATTTTTTTATTTTTTTCAGTTTATATTTATTCATCAGACTTTAATTTATGGTCCAAACCATTCCCAACTGTATCATTTTGATGAATGGAACTAGTTTTTAGTCCGTGGGGATCAATAACGCCCTTCGATACTTTTTGTGGATCAACTTGGGTGACCAGTTCAGGGTTGACACAGGTTGTTTCATGACAACCTGCACACCCCACCATCCACCTATAGATTCCCACCACATGAGGTAAAGGGACCCCATACTAAGAATGTGCTTCCAATAAGAATTGGACGTAGCACCGTCGATGTAACAATCAAATATCATACCAACTAACCTATGTGTATGTATACATATATATAATTATAATAATAAATTTATAAATTTATTGTTATATAATTATCCATGTTTTAAAACACTGGAACAATGATAATAAAATATCTATATTTTCTTAAAAACATGACTAAATTTATAAAATATGTGTTTTTATAAATAAATATATATGTATTTATATATAAATTTATATATTTATATATTTATATATGTGTGCATGTGTGTGTGTTTATATATATAATTATATATATTTATATACATATATATGTGCCTATGTTTATATATATATTAATATATATATATATATATCTAAATATATATTTAAATTGATGCGGGAAAATATGATAAATAAATATATATATTTAGTGATGTTTCCTAAAAAATGTTTCCTGAAAAAAATTTTCTAATTTTGCGAAGCTTCCATAAAAACATCACTAATTTAGCGCTTTTTCCTTAAAAACAGCACTAAAATTTTAAATTATCATTTTTTTAAATACTCCATTGAATTAAAGTTTTTTATAGTGAACTATGATAGGACACATACTATATAGACTATTATCTATGATTACTCATAAGAAGATGAGTATTATTCTCATGAAGTTTTAACTTGGTAATCTCTAAGAAATAATATTTTGAGAAAAGTCATGCCAATAGAAATTATACAAGTTTTGGTGTCTTCGTATATTCATTTCCTCAAGCATGTGTAAAGGTAATTAGAATTTAATATTATCATTAATACATTTCATTACTCAAGCACTTATATATACTGACCAAAACTGTCACTCAATATATTGGATGGAAATAGGGTTTTTTGGGTGCATCACAAATGACATGTTATTAATGGACAAGTCAAGGAATGACTTTTCCCATCAATATTCATAGAATATTATATCTAGCCCCTTTTATTGGAATAAAATTATCCCATTAAATTCAATTTTAATGGTGTATCGATGTGTCTATTTCAGATAGTCAAAGAAAAACATATCAAGCACATAGGTTGATGACATAGATGCACAACCTATTTGATGAAATATTTTGACAAAGGAATTATATTTCACACTGAGTATTAATATGTGGTTTTCGACATTGAGACATTAAGTTATTCTTATTGGGTGGCTTAACCTGTTTCTATACAGTATTCATGGAATTTAAGCATGGCTATCTAATTCAAAAAGTAAAGAATCCTAGAGGGTCACACACTAAATGCTTCCATTGATCTCGATTAAATTCTATTTGAATTTATTTATTAGAATAAATATTATTCTCAAGGACAAGGAATAATTTTATTCTAGTTTTATTGATAAAAATTATTTATTGATGAATGATATATATAATTAAATATTTATTTGGGTATTCAGTAAATTTTGAGGAGTTAGAATGGACTAAGAACGCGTCTGGTGATAAATATTAATTTATATATCAGTAAAATAATATTTTTTATTATGAAAGTTTTTTCATGATAGAAAATAATGATAGTATTATTATTATGTGACATGGGGTTTAATAAATATTATAATACTATTGAAGATTCGATATGAAATTAAATAATATTTTAACTTAAACCCCATCTTAATAAATATATGGTTATATCTTTTGTGAAGTATTAATTGAAAGTTGAGAATAGAAAATCTTTTCACACAATGGAACTCTCTATATATCTCTCTCTATCTCTCTCTCTCAATTTCCTCCTGTATTCCTCTCAATAATGATAAGAATTCTTCTAAGGTTTAAGTAACTTGAAGAGATCAAGATGAATGCAATAAAATTGATTCACCATACTAGAAACTGGAAATCAATTAACGTTTCTTAGATATCAAAGTATGACATGTGGATCCCTACTTGAGGAATTCTACACATGAATCCTTATAATGTAATGAAGGAAATTCAAATGGATTTTTTTATGATCAACAACATCATCTAAGAAAGTATCCCAAGAAAAGGTAATAATTACACGAAATATAAATTAATTAATTAAAAATTAAGCATGAAATATTCTCTATTGGAGTTTCAAGAAATTTTATATTAAAATAAATTTTAATATAACACCCATGAAAGTGCTTCTACTGCATATGGAACCTTTACATGTCATCTTTGGTGAAAATGAAAAATGAAAAATTATTTTCCTTGGTCAAGATGGTAATTATAAAACCTACTTAATTTCTAAATTTTAATTTTTTTATGGATTAATGTATAATCTACTAGTAATATTTCATTTATATGATGATGGTTTCTATTTCAAGTTTGGAAATAATTTTTAAAATATTAACGATTCTATTTTTAATTTATTTTTTACTTCATTGAGGAATGACAGTGTTTATGTAGTTGATTTAAATTCTTTATTTTACCAAAATGTCTCTTTTTTTTAATGTATTTCATCACGTGTTTTGGTTATTTCATATGTTATTGGGCCACTTCAATATATACTCTCATATAAAGATATTCAAAAAAAGTTTTAGTCAAATATTTACCTAAACTAGATTTCTTAAAATATAAAGTGTAAAAACCCTTTCTAAAGTGAAAACAATAAAAAATTATTTTAAACCAAATAAATAGGTTTCTACCTATCAACCACTAGAACTGATTAACATGGATTTTTTGGACCATCTATATTTTCAAGAAAGGAAAAACTATCCCTATATAATTTTTGATGATTATTCAAGATTTACATGGGTATATTTTGGGGATCACAAAATTGAGGTTTGTATATATATTTTTAATTATGAAAAATCTATAATGAACGATAGGGTACTGACAATTATTAGTGTGATAAGTGATCATGCACATGAGTTTGAAAACCATGGTTTTGAATATTTATGCTCACAGAATGGCTATAGTCATAATTTCTCAATTGTCCAAACACATCAATTGAATGGGGTGGTTGAAAGAAGAAATATGACCCTTCAAGAAATATCTCAGACCATTATTAATGAATATTATCTACCAGTCTATTTTGGTGTCGAATCTATAACTATAGAATGTAATTTAATTAAAAGATTCATAGTAAACCCACTTTTAAAAATAAATCCATATGAATTATTTAATAGGATAAATTATAAGTTAAATTATTTCAATGTTTTTGTCTACAAATTTTATATTCTCAATACTAAGGATGGTCTAGATAAGTTTTCATCCAAGACTGATGATGGAATTTTACTTAGTAATTCTATATATATTAAATCCAATATATTCTTTAATAAAAGATCAAATTTATTGGAAGAATTTGATCGTTTCACTTTTGATGAGATAGATCCACATGAACCTTAAGTCTATTTAGAAAACATGGAGGATGGAATCTTCAATTTTGATATCAATAACAAATCCAATACCAATGAAACTACTATTAATTTTGAAAAATCTCTCAGAAAATACCTTTTAATGGAAGAATACCCTGAGGAAAATATAGAAGAAACTAGTACTTCACTACCTAAAACTATTATAACCCTTAGAGATCATCCTCTGGATGTTGTTGTTAGAGATCTAAATAGAGTAACTCAAACTCTAGACTCACTTAGAAACCAGGTTGAACATCAATACATTTTATCACAACTTGAACCCAAAAGCATAAATAATGAAATCTATAATGAAAAATGGTTGATGGTTATGCAAGAATAATTTAATAAATTTGAAAGGAATGGAGTATGTGAACTAGTTTAAAGGCCTAAAGACTATTTGACTATTATATTAAAGATATTATAAAGAAAAAATGTTGATAAATCTGAAATATTATTATAAATAAAGATATATTGATAGAATAGGGTTATATTCAAAAAGGGAAACATTAATTATGATGAAACCTTTTCTCTTGTAGATAGACTTGAAGCCATTAGGATACTGTTTACTTATACAACACATCTAAATTTGAAATTATGTGAAATTAATTTCAAGAGTTATTTTCTAAATGCTTATATTTTTTAGGATGTTTTTTTGAATAACCCTTTATATTTTCAAATCTTCAATTTCCAAATCATGTTTTTAAATTGACAAAAATAACTTTATGGTTTAAAAAAATCTCTTAGATTTTTGTATGATAGGATCTGGACTTTTCTTATTTCAAATGGTTTTATGAAATTTTTTGTTCAACCTAATTTATTTATCAAAATAACTACAAAGGATGTTTTGGTTGCATAAATATATGTTGATGAAATTAATTTTTTTCTTCAAGAAATTATTCATGTACTGATTTCAAAACTAATAAAAAATGAATTTGTAAGGAGTTTGATTTGTGAAATATAATTATTTATTCATTTTTAGTTCTTTTAAAATAAATAAAAAATATTTTAAACCATTGTAAGTATACTAAATATATTTTAAAACTTTTTGGAATCAATAGCTCAAAATAAAGTGATACTCTAATGAGAACCACCTGTAAATTAGATATTGTTGAAATTAGAAAACCAATAAAGAGAACCATTTAAAAATTCAATTTCACTCCAAAAACTATGTGGGGTTGGAATGGAATTTTGTGGTGGTGGTGGAAGAACCTTCATGTCAGACACATGTCCATGTCCTTTTCAGGAGGTTTCCAATGGGTTTTGGTTATGGATTTGAAAACACCCAATGACTCCCTCATTCAAGATATTCCATGAAACTTCATTCTAAATGTATGTGGCCATTGCGAAATGGATCCAACAACTCTTAGGGACTCACATTGGTTAAGAGGATGAGAGGTCAGTCCCATCGCACCTTTTTTAAGAGAATTGTTTCCAACTCCCGGATTCTCTTATAGATGTAATACATATTCGATAATCCTTTATTAAATCCTATATATAAAATAGTATTCCCTTAATTTAATAATAAATTATTAGAATTTATTGGATTTAGAATCATATGTATATATTTGGGGTTCCTCATCAATGGAGATATCTATATTTATCTTTGGTTCTCCATTAATGGTACCCTTTTATAAATGGATTAGATATTCTTATGATGTTTATTATTATGATGTTGTTTTTTAAGACACACATTGGGGTACTCTGTAATTTATCATCATCCATGAATATTGGAGTTATTTTGATGTAGGTATTGTGATCATGATATAGGCTTCTTATATATCTATGTAAGTGGAATAAAAATCCATGTAGTTCAATTTCACTTAACAGGACACATCATACCTTTTAAATTAATGTTACAAGGGATAAACTGTGTAGTTTAACATCATGTGACAATGACCTCTAGGTGCAAGGTTTATAGTCAAATTTTTGAATGAGACTTATATTGAAGAAGACCAAAATACCTAGAAGGGATGTAGCCTCCCAGGTTGAATATAAACCTACTAGGAATGTGTCCTAGATAATATTTGGGTTGATTGGGGTGCAAGTTTTGAACCTCTAGTAGGATTCCTATGTATCCTATTTGGATAAGAAACAAATCATACATAGTTTGTATTATTGGTGCATACACCTATAGAGGATTCTTGAAGTTTCATTATTGGGAATTTGGTCCTTTAAAGGATTATCATATAGGGAATATGGCCCTTTTAAAGGATTGTAACATGGTTTTGTGGCTTACACCAAATAGGTGTCCCATGTCATAGTGAGATGATGATCTATCATAAAAAATATCTGCCAAGATAGGTATTTGATCATGTGTATTTCATTATCATCACAAAACTCTACAACCATGTGATTTATTCTCGGTGTGAGAAACAATAGGTAAGTGGAAGGTTTAGAAAACTACACAATCTCCTTTGTCTGCTGGTGGATGAGGCCTGGCCAATGTGAGAGATAGGGCTTAGATGTGTTCATTTCCTCTCTTGTTTTCAGACCCCACACGAAATACTAGGGGTTACTCCAGGATCAATACCATTAGTTAAGTGAAAAGGGAAATACATAAAATGAATATCTACCTATAAATTTTACTCCTCATCTACTTGTAGAAGAGGGTACAGTCACTTGGGGGAATCAGGGAGAGATAATGGGATTTTATGTGACCATCTCCTCTCTTATTTTCAATCCTAGTGTCTTATAGTTATCCTTAAAGTTAATATCCTCATTACCATGGGGATTTATAATTTAAAAAACTCATTTGATCCAAACTGTTAGGTAGGATAAATCCAATACCCCCATTACCATGGCCATGTATAATCAAGATGGAACACTGATGTGCATTATTCTCTAATCATACATATTTGGAGGATTTGGGAGAGTCCTTGGAATAGTCCCCCTTAGATGAGGGATCCAAGGTAAGAGGTTCCATTTTATTGGTGACTTGAAAAAGGGGCCCAAATGATAGATCATTTAGGTGAGGCATGGGTAGAAAAAAGGTGTCTCATGTATGTAAGGAATAGGAAAGATGAAGGTCCTTCATACAGGGTAGAATTGGGTGATCTAAATTGATCTTTGGGATATGGGAAACCTAGGAAAAAACACTTGGTTGAGGCCTTGACCTAGTCTCAAATGGTCTCCCCTTGTGTCTATGGATGAAAATCACTCGGGTTTTGAGTAGTAAAGGTGTTCTTTACACTAGTAATTTTACTAGGGGGAGTGTTTCCTCTCAAGGTTCTTTTTATTCTAAAACATGAGGGACCTCGACCCATTTATTTCTACTAATGTCCCCTTATTTTTTATGATTAAGGTATATCTTGAGGTTTTGGAGGACTTAAGAGAGTAAATCTTCAATAGGTATCTTCATCATTCCTTTTCGTTCAATGAGTAGCCTTAGGGTCCTATTTATAGAAAAACTCAATACCTTTGGTGAAAGAGGTCACTCGAGAAATTCCACTGTAGAAGTGTCTTGTTTAGGGACCTTTTTTAGGCATGGATGCTCATTCTGGGCCATGTAGGCTGGGTATGTGTGAGCCTCTTAGTTCATAGGTGGGGTGTGTGTATGTTATTTCTGTAGATTTCCATAACTCCCCTTATCTCATTTACTACTTGAGGTATCTTCCATTAAATATTTTCATCCCCATGTAAAAAGGGAGTGTCATCAAATGGCCCCATCAAGATTGAATCTAATGGTAAGAAGAGGGTTTGATCTTGAGGTAGAGAGAGGAAAATATGTTGAAAAAATATTCACCAATTGGTCCCCATGTATTTTAGTATCTCTGCATTTGAGTTTAATGAAAATCTCAACTTTCTCTTCATATAAAAGGGGACAAGTTAGATAGATTGTATACACCAAATGCATGGGTAGGTCGTGTGGGTCATCCACATAGTTCATCCTTGTAGGTCCTTCACACGGGTCAACTGTGCAAGTCATCCATGTCCACAAATATCCTTGACCTCCCAACAATTCTTCCTTTTTCTTTAACTATTATCTTACTCTCTCTACTCTATTCGCTTGGTCTTCCCTCACTATTATCGCACTTGTCTTTCATATAATCCTTTTGGAGAATCCTCTCACGATATAACATGGTATTACTTTGTTTTCTCAACACATATACCTTGAGAAACTAACCTATAAAAAGTCACTTGGGTAAGTAACCAATATCATGTCACTTGTGGGAGTGACCCTCGTGAGGCCACTTTAGTGAGTGGCCTTCATGTGGTCACCCCTTTTCAAAAATTTCATAATTTTCCAAAACCAAGATTTTAACTTTAATGAAAATATTGATAACTTCATGAACATTTACAGTGGATGCTCAATGATCTTCTAATGATCAAGCTTTCTCTTGTGTTAGGGAGATGCTCAAAACTATTGGGCCATATTGTTATGGCATGCATGACTCCAGCCTTCCAGACTTATCAAAATACTTTAGGAAGTACAGGTGCGAGTAGCCATGAAGTGATTATCTTATACTGTATTACCACAAACTTATAATAGATGCATTTATCCCAAAGATACAAAGTTATTCACTGAATTACCAGTTCATGGAGTACACTAACTATACCACTACTAATATTTTCTTCATAGGAATGTTTATAAATGAATGAATAGTTCATTTTGCATGTGTCATGTATCGCAACTTGTGTTCCTTAGATATGAATCCAAAAACCTTGAAAAAAAACACACTACTATGAGTCGATCTTCTTCACTTACAAGATAGATCAATCTAATGGATAGAAGAAATATTTGTACTTCTATTATGGGGGGAAATTCAAGCCTG
Organism: Viscum album; assembly: GCA_963277665.1. Classification (NCBI taxonomy): domain Eukaryota; kingdom Viridiplantae; phylum Streptophyta; class Magnoliopsida; order Santalales; family Viscaceae; genus Viscum; species Viscum album. Next base: position 501,046,634 of record OY728158.1, on the reverse strand, counting down.
AATGGATGTGGGTATACTGGGTGTGAAAAACCTATGAGGACTTCAAGTTCGGGCAACAAGCAGTCAGATTATATCAACCTATCTAGGTAACCTATACATGCATATACAAAAATCGAAACATCGTCCATGAGTTACTGAGTCAGTGGAGCCCTCAAATGAACAATTTTCTTCTAAAACATAACTAATTCAACATTAGTTTATTAGAAATTAAAAAATCTTTGGAGAACCCATTCTTGGAGAGATATATGATAATTTCATCCCAACGAAACCAATATGGGATGATATTTAAAGGATATCAACCTCATCTTACAATTTATTGAAGCTGGCCTAGAATATCAAGAAGGAAGACCCTCTCCCAAGGTGAAACTACCATTATGAATCATGGATTAAGGACTTCTTCAAGACAAAAGGATAAGGTCCTAACTACCAGCTCCCAATAGTATTTCCTTCATTATAGAATCTGGTCATTCTTAAAAAAAATATGGCCTACATTGGTGCAACTCTAGTATAACTGATGGGTTTATAAAGTCATGTCTGATATCCCTAAAATTATCTATATTTCTAGATTTCATGTAATTTGGTTGAGTACCTACCTATTTTTAGTCCCTAAATCTAATGATGGTGTGAAGTTGGTGATGTTTATCATAGCATCCAAATTATTATAAGGAGACCACATGTGGATGGTTTCCCCTATTCTATCAAAATTATATTGGTGTTTACTACATGTGTATATATGGGATTCCCCATACTGAATTTATGGTTCATTTAAAAAAATTTAGGGGTGGATCATGGCACACTTTAGTTGTTATTCCATGATGAGTGGATTTGGGGTGCCTAAAACTAGTTTCATCCATTCATTTAGGCTATTTCTAGTATTTACCCATTATATATGAAATATGGTGAATCCATGAAGAATTTTTACATACTGGGAGATTTTAACATCTTCCCATATGGGGATCCACTTGCCACAAAATTTATTGGAAATAGAAAAGGTGATGATGGACTTAGGTCCTACATGATCTCATTTAGAGATAGTGTATTGTCAACCTTTATTGATAGTGAAATAATCTATGAATAATGTGATCCATATTGATTTTCTTGCTAGTTAAAGTGTATAAAATAGTAAAATGTATCCTTTACCCCTCATACACACACACATTCTTCGTTTGAGAAACATAAAATGGTGGTCGAAAGATTTTTTATTCTCATGGCCCTATAGTTATCCTATGAATTGATCACCATACCTCCATTAGGTGCATCCATCGGGTTAAACTTCGGCGTACTCTAGTGCCCATATTTCTTCCTACCCTAAAAGGGAATTTACAAGAAGTGTCTCCCAGTTCAAGACCATGAAGATTATTGGATATGTAAATCATGGTTTCAAGTCTTAGCCTGGGGTTGATGAAATTAATGCTCTAATGTTGTAACACCCTGAGATTTTATGAAAAATATTCTTTTTAATTTCATTAATGTCTCCTGTTGTACGCTACACCAAAAGGAGCTTTCACAACATGCATCCTTGACTTGCCTTTCAATACACGCAATCGCGACCGTCCTCGATAGCGTGTGTAGTACGCAATAACGAGTTTCACTAAACAACAATATGCTATTAAATATTATTAAAACTAGCCGTTATGAATAGTAATAACCACTTTTTGAAATTTTATTTTTCAAAATGGACTTCATTTTTGGATTCGGAATATCGAAATTAGCTTAGGGTGAAATTTTGGTACTTTTCGGTTAACTTTCATTTTCTGATGAATAGTGAAAATTACTAAATTTTAATTAAAAACAACCTTTTTAATTGAAATAATTAATAGTGATAAATTATTAATTTGAGTGGTTTTAAAGTATATTTATAATATATTTTTACAATTTAATGCAATGTTTTTCATTGGATGTAATTTCACATTTAAACCATACATAAACAAGTGTCAATCTTTTGATAGTTATTATCTCTTAAGAACATGCTATTTGTATTGACGACGAGAATTAATTTTTAAATTAATTAATGAAAGTGATATGTTTTGACTTTGGTTAAATAGGCATAATTTTTGAGTTCATAATATCAAATATATCTTAGGCCTAATTTTTGGTATTTTTCTGGAAACTTTCATTTTTTGATGAATAACGAAACCACTAAGTGGTAGTTAAGAAAAATGAATTTTTCATAAAACTTAATTTTACCACTTCTGTGAGTGGAATTTAAAAAATCCGAGAGACACGGTTGATGTCAGTAAGTAAAATGTGATTCAATGAGATGAAAATAATTTTTGGTAAATAGTAACTTTTTACTTTTTTTTACCACGGTTAAAAGTAAATAGGGTAATTACAGGTAAAAATGTTATAATTATTACCCTAACACATGTCCTAATTCTATTGGATAAGTTTAATTCGACCAAAAACAACCTTAGTAATAAAATATGACCATTTAGGCCCACTTGGATTAGATTAGGACATTTATTATTAATTTATTTAAAGAAGGGTTAAAATAGTTAAAATCAAAGTTTAATAGCTAAATAATTTTTAATATAGGGTTATACATAAGATAAATTCTACTATAAATATTAATTAGAAAGATAAAAATATTTCCTACATAATGGTAATTTATTTGTAATTTTTATACATTAAATAATTTAGTTTATTTATGACACAAAAATGATGCAGTAATTATCTTATTAATGAAATATTGACATAATTGATGTTATAAATACCAAAATAAATGTAATTTGAGACTTTTTATAAATTCCACTAATTTTCAAGGTTAATATGTCATGTTAGTATTGATTTAAGTAACGTTTTTCGAACTAATAATTCTTTTATGATTTTCACAAAAATCAATTAATAAATAGTGTCAAAATTGACATAAAATAGTTTTTAAAACAAATATTATATTATTAATTGTTATTTTATTCCTGAAAATCTAAGGTTCGGCCAAATGACTTAGATAAGGTTATATATATATATAATAGACAAATTGGGGTTCCTTTGGCTTGTTATAGTAATTTTATTAACCTTATAGTATAAGAACACAAGAAGACACGGTAAAAGTAAAATTATTTTACTTAATGTTAAATCTAAATGATAAGGTTAAAATAGGAACCTAAACTTGTCTAAATTCTATTGTATGAGAGTATTTCGACCCATCCCCACCTTATATTCTAAATAAATGAATTTGGAGCTATTTAAAACCGAATTTGACTTTATAATAAAATAATATTTTTAGTTATTCCAAAGGTGCCCCTCTCCTCCCTTATAAAAGGGAACCTCCTTCCTCTCTTACTCACACCACTTTGAGCCTTCAAGATCGGACAAACCCTGCCAAATTCTCTTCTCCACTTCCCTAGAAACATCCTAGAGGTCCTAGTCTTCTTCAAAGACCAATTTCAGTGCCTTAAAAGGAGGTCTCAAAGAGGCGCTTCAAAGAAGAGTTAATGTCTGTTACCGATTCTTTTATCTTTATTTATTCTTCCACTTCTTCTTATTTAGTTGTTTCATTATGAATTAATAACATCAGTATCACTCATATAATGAAATTTGATTATAATTATGAAACAACCCTATTTCACCATCTATCCATCCTACGGAAAACAAAATCACCACACGTTCGTACGTACGGAATACCGTCTCCACGCCGTGGTGAAATCTGTTTTTCCACCAACACCTTACATGGATGGGTATAATGGTGTAAAGAATAACTATATATGGTTATTATAACATCATAATGATTCTGATATATTATACCATCCACTCCAATTCTATTCAATAATTATGGTAACGATATCATCGCTCGTGCGTACGTACGGACTACCGTCTCCATGACGTGACGAGATTCATTCCCCATGTTAACCACACATGAATGATCATAAAGTTTATTTAATGAATAATAATGAAATATACGAAATAATAATGCTACTAGATTTATGTATATATATATATATATATATATATATATATGTCATCTATTTAGTTTCATTCAATTCAATAAGGAAATGAAAACAGCGTTCATGCGTACGTACGGCCTACCGTCTCCATGAACGGTGTATTTCATTCCTTTTATCGATCTATAATATATATATGTATATGATGAATATATATTATATGTAAATCATTTTTTACATTCTAGAATTATGTAAATCAGGATATAAGTAGTAATATCAAGAATGACAAGTCGAAACACATACGATAAATTAAATGATTTTACCCAAAACGCTGCTTTAACATGGAATTTACAAAAGAACGGGTAATATAAAGTCATAAGTGAAACATATATGATATCATAACAATGAATATGATTCTGTAATAAGTCAATGACATTATTTAAATCATTATAAAGGAGTTTCGGATACGTATGAAGCATATCGGACCTAAGGTAAGGGATAATTTTGCAAATCTCATTTTTATCCGAGATTGCTTATTCATACGTATTTACTGGGGTTATTTCCATCATCTATGTCCATGTTTTATAACAGTGTTTTCATGTATTTTTAAAGTAATTTTTACCCATTTTTTACTTTTGATACATGGTATTTAAGGAATCTTTCTTTTGTTTATGTTACGAGGTACTTTTTTTACTTTTCCGACAAAAGTATGAGAAGAATGTTTTTTTTAACTTATACGGCGTGAACGGATTTTTATGGTTTCATAACGCCTCATTTTCAAGAAGCATCCTCTAGAAGATTTCATGATTATTTTCAAAAAAACCCTTAACTTTTAAAATTGTATGGAATTTTGTGAAAAGAAAATGATTTTAAAGAAGAAAGGATATTTTCCTCAAGAATTCATTTCAAGTGTTTTGTCAAAACTATTTTCCATCTAAGAGGACATTATTTCATATGTGTATGTTTCAGGTAAAATGTATCTATGATTTAAATGGTTTCAATTTTCTTATTATGAAATGATATCAATTGTTTATGGATTATGTTATGATGGCATGATGTTTAAGAATCCCATTTTATTTCATGGGTTATGCTATGATGTATGATTTATGATTTTGCGGCACACGAAAGAATGATTTCATTATGAGATGGGTGGGACCTATATCTCCCTCCAATTCATTGGGTAAAGATTTATATCTCGTGAGATAGACATGGCTGGAATAGCAAGTTAAACCGGTTCAGTAATATAGGACTGGAACGAGGAGTGAACTCGATTCAGAAAGGGACTTTGTCCACTAAGATGGTCTTGGCAGCAATGCCTTGGCTACTATGGAAATAATATCATGTTCTTAATGGTTTACACAATTAAATGTTTTATTCCCATGTTATTTTATCATTATTAATGTTTCTTTATGATCTATGCCTTACGTACTTCCATGTTTTATGTCATTGCTCATGCTTTTGATGTTTAAACATTATGTTAATGTTTTTAAGTTCAAATGTATATGGTGTGTTTTATTTTATCCATGCTTACCCTTACTGAGCATTTGAGCTCACCCTTTTTATGTTTTCTTTTCTCCAGGATATAAAGAAAGGTTTTTAGGTAAGAAAAAAAAGGGAATATCTTTATGGGAGATGTTGAAGATCTTTCATCACGATTAGAAGATTATGTTACAAGTTTCCAAAGATACTAAACTATTACGGTCCTTGATTGTTGGTTTTTAATATGTATTAAGTATTCCGCTAAAGTAATGTAATGTCCATGTATGTTAAGCTTCGGGTCTCAACAGTTGGTATTAGAGGAAAGGTTTAGTAAACCTTTGGAAACTAGGATGCGAGAACTTTAGTGAGATCCCTATAGATATTTCTAATGTATGTATAGGGATGTCCCTAAGGTTAAGTATAAGTATAGGTTATACTACTAGAATTACGGTAACCTAAGATGTTAGATATTAAAGGTACTCCCCCTTTAATATGTTGTTTTCCCTAGCGTGATTTTTTCCTCTCACACTATTCTTTTTGGGTTTTAGACGATGGCTGGAACCCGAAGGAACCATGTTGATCAATGTAATGGACAGTGCAATGATTTTCCTCCTGAAAAAACAAATGTTATGGGAGATGGAGTGAAAAATCTTGTTGCTATACTTACACAAGCTATGAACCATTCTGGACTTCCAAATGAGCAGAGAAGGGAACAATATTCTATTGACTCCTTCATGAGGCAACGTCCACCTTCTTTTAGTGGGTATTCTGATCCACTTGTTGCTGAACAATGGATCAGTACCACTGAAAAGGTATTTTCAGTTCATCAATGTTCTGAACATGATAAAGTCATCTTAGCAGTATATCGTTTGGAAGGTGATGCTGATCAATGGTGTAATCTTACCAATAATACAAGGCCAATAGATGAAATTGAGTCCATAGAATGGGATGAGTTCAAGAAATTATTTTTCAATAAGTACTTCCCTCGTATTCTTCGAACAAATATGGAGAAGGAGTTTCTTGAACTAAAGCAAAAGGATGATGAATCTGTTGGTATATACGAAGCGAATTTTACAAGGCTTGCAAGGTATGCATATGGATTTATCATCCAACCTGAAAGTAAAGTTGATCGATTCTTTAGTGGCTTAAAACCAAATCTTCGAAGGGCATTAGCTATAAGAGACTTCAGTATCTATGAAGAAATTGTGCGTTGTTCTATTAAGGTAGAAATAGAAGTTGGTGTTACAGATTCATCTCATGGTTTTGACAAGAAACGAAAGATGGAGTTCAAGGAGAAATCTCAGAATAATGGTGACAAGAAGATGAATGTTTCCTTATGCTCAAAGTGTGGAAAGAAGCATGGTGGAGATTGTCTTAAAGGAACTAGAAAATTTTTTAAGTGTGGAAAAGAAGGTCATAGAGCAGCTGAGTGTCGAAGTAATGGAAAAAGGGTTGCTAATGGTGTGAATAAAGAAAAGATTGTAGAAAACACACCAACAACACTTCAATGCTTCAAGTGCAATGAAATGGGGCATTATGATAATCAATTCCTTAATCCAAGGGTTAGTGATGATCGACATGATCAACCACTTAAGGCAAAGGACAAAGGGAAGTCACATGCGATCACTATTGGCGATGTTGAATATGACAATGATGTGGTGGAATTATTAAGTGTTTATGTAATGGGATTCCAAAATAATGTTGTATATAGTATCGTGGAATATTGGAATATTTATGTATTGGTATATTGTGGTTTTCAATAATTTTATGGTACTAGTAACCATGGAAAGTGATTGAGATATTTTTGGTAAGTAGATGATATGCGCATAATGAAGGGATAAGAAGATAATGAGATGTTTGATTGTATTCATGAGCTCATGATTGATATAAGGACTAAGTGATATCATGGTTTGAGTATAAATAATTTTGAGGATTTTGGTTTGTGGAAAGTGTTAACTTTTAACTGCATTCATGTTTTCACTAAGGTTCAATGGGTATACATGATTAAGGTATTCACATGTTTGTAATTTGACAAACAAGATATATCTTATGATATATGGGGGATAAATGATGGAATTCACGTGATTTTTATGTGACATTTCAAGTAATCATTTTTATACTATGAGCTTGGACTGAAGTATTTTGGATAAGCCTAAAGATTGGGATGGATTATGTTGGACATAATTTAGTATTGTTTAAGGATAGAAGTTTTTTCGATATTATTTATGGGATGTTATAGTAATTTAGTTTTAGAAAAAGGACAACCTGCAAGATGGGCGACAGCCCATCGCATCGGACAAGGCTGTGGGAATCGAACCCACAACCGAAGTGCGACTGGCCTTTATCGCCTACCACTGGCCTACAGGAAGTCCCTGTTTAGTAGAAACTAGTTTTATTATATTAACCAATATAATATAAGAAGTATAAGTCCATTTTAGGAACCATATATGATTAATCTCACTATAGATGGACTTACATATTTTTTGATAACTTTTCTAACCATTTGTTTGAGACAGATGGAATGACCCATCATTCTATCACATGATCTGCTAACACATCACGAATGACAAATTCAACTTCATTTCTTTAAGAGATGAAGTGGAAATTGTCCAGAGAACAACCAACGGTGAGACTATACCAAAATCACGAAAGTATTTCTTCTAATTCCAATTTCGTCAACTTTAGGGAAATGATCTTGAAAACCAAAAATGTTGTCCTGGTGCTCTTATATCTGATGAATCAGATGGTACCTTAGATCGTCACAAATTTATGTCTTTGTGATTGCTGGATTTTCCATAGCCATGTTCTCTACCACTCTCCATCAGAACATGATGGTTAGATTTCTCTTCCATATCCATATTTTCACCTATGTGGAAACCCAGTGGTTAGTTTATTTGGGTAATCGTTACGTTTCATACTTTTGTTTTTAAATATTTTTTTTGATATTCCTTTTTATGATGTGGGTTTCTATTAAAAAAACTTTTGAGTAGTAAACCATTTATAACCCCGACGAATTTCGAGGGCGAAATTCATTTTAAGGGGGGTAGAATGTAACACCCCGAGATTTTATGAAAAATATTCTTTTTAATTTCATTAATGTCTTGTGTTGTATGCTACACCAAAAGGAGCTTGAACAACATGCATCCTTGACATGCCTTGCATTACACGCAATCGCGACCTTCCTCGATAGCGTGTGTAGTACGCAATAACGAGTTTCACTAAACAACAATATGCTATTAAAATATTATTAAAACTAGCCGTTATGAATAGTAATAACCACTTTTTGAAATTTTATTTTTCAAAATGGACTTCATTTTTGGATTCGGAATATCGAAATTAGCTTAGGGTGAAATTTTAGTACTTTTCAGATAACTTTCATTTTCTGATGAATAGTGAAAATTACTAAATATTAATTAAAAACAACCTTTTTAATCGAAATAATTAATAGTGATAAATTATTAATTTGAGTGGTTTTAAATTATATTTAGAATATATTTTTACAATTTAATACAATGTTGTCCATTGGATATAATTTCACATTTAAACCAGACATAAACAAGTGCCAATCTTTTGATAGTTATTATCTCTTAAGAACACGCTATTTGTATTGATGACGGGAATTAATTTTTAAATTAATTAATGAAACTGATATGTTTTGAATTTGGTAAAATAGACATCATTTTTGAGTTCATAATATCAAATATTTCTTAGGCCTAATTTTTGGTATTTTTCTGGAAACTTTCATTTTTGATGAATAGTGAAACCACTAAGTGGTAGTTAAGAAAAATGAATTTTTCATAAAAATTAATTTTACCTCTTCTGTGCGTGGAATTTCAAAAATCCGAGAGACACAGTTGATGTCAGTAAGTAAAATTTGATTCAATGAGATGAAAATAATTTTTGTTGAATAGTAACTTTTTACTTTTTTTTACCACAGTTAAAAGTAAATATGGTCATTACGGGTAAAAATGATATTATTATTACCCTAAAACATGTACTAATTCTATTGGATAAGTTTAATTCGAATAAAAACAACCTTAGGAATAAAATATGACCATTTAGGGCCACTTGGATTAGATTAGGACATTTATTATTAATTTATTTAAAGAAGGGTTAAAATAGTTAAAATCAAAGTTTAATAGCTAAATAATTTTTAATATAGGGTTATACATAAGATAAATTATACTATAAATATTCACTAGAAAGATAAAAATATTTACTAAATAATGGTAATTTATTTTTAATTTTTAGACATTAAATAATTTAATTTATTTATGACACAAAGATGATGCAGTAATTATCATATTAATGAAATATTGACATAATTGATGTTATAAATACCAAAATAAATGTAATTTGAGACTTTTTATGAATTCCACTAATTTTAAAGTTTAATATATCATGTTATTATTTATTTAAGTAACTTTTTTTGAACTAATCATTTTTTTATGATTTTCACAAAAATCAATTACTAAATAGTGTCAAAATTTACATAAAATAGTTTTTTAAAAACATATTATATTATTAATTGTTATTTTATTCCTAAAAATATAAGGTTCGGCCAAATGACTTATATAAGGTTATATATATTAATAATAGACAACTTGGGGTTCTTTTGGCTTGTTATAGTAAGTTTATTAACCTTATATTATAAGAACACAAGAAGACACAGTAAAAATAAAATTATTTTACTTAAAGTTAAATCTAAATGATAAGGTTAAAATAGGAACCTAAACATGTCTAAATTCTATTTTATGAGATTATTTCGACCCATCCACACCTTATATTCAAAATAAATCTATTTTGAGCTGTTTAAAACCGAATTTGACTTTATAATAAAATAATATTTTTTTTGTTATTCCAAAGTTGCCCCTCTCCTCCCTTATAAAAGGGAACCTCCTCCCTCTCTTCCTCACACCACTTTGAGCCTTCAACCTCGTCCAAACCCTGCCAAATTCTCTTCTCCACTTCCCTAGAAACATCCTAGAGGTCCTGTTCTTCTTTAAAGACCAATTTCAGTTCCCTAAAAGGAGGTCTCAAAGAGGCGCTTCAAAGAAGAGGTAATGTCTGTTACCGATTCTTTCATCTTTATTTCTTCTTCCACTTCTTCTTATTTAGTTGTTTCATTATGAAGTAATAACATCAGTATCACTAATATACTGAAATGTTATTATAAGTATGAAACAACCGCATTTCACCATCTATCCATCCTACAGAAAATGAAATCATGACGCGTGCGTACGTACGGAATACCGTCTCCACGCCGTGGTGAAATCTGTTTTTCCACCAACACCTTACATGGATGGGTAAAATGGTGTAAAGAATAACATATATGGTTATTATAACATCATACTGATTCTTATATATTATACCATCCACTCCAATTCTATTCAATAATTATGGTAACGATATCATCGCTCGTGCGTACGTACGGACTACCGTCTCCACGACGCGATGAGATTCATTCTCCATGTTAACCATTCATGAATGATCATAAAGTTTATTTAATGAATAATAATGAAATATATGAAATAATAATGCTACTGGATTTATTTATATATATATATATATATCATCTATTTAGTTTCATTCAATTCAATAAGGAAATGAAAACAGCGTTCATGCGTACGTACGGCCTACTGTCTCCTTGAACGGTGTATTTCATTCCTTTTATCGATCTATAATATATATATATATGTATATGATGAATAGATATTATATGTAAATCATGTTTTAAATTCTAGAATTATGTAAATCAGGATATAAGTAGTAATATCAAGAACGACAAGTCGAAACACATACGATAAATTAAATGATTTTACCCAAAATGCTGCTTTAACATGGAATTTACAAAAAGAACGGGCAATATAAAGTCATAAGTGAAACATATATGATATCATAACAATGAATATGATTATGTAATAAATCAATGACATTATTTAAATCATTATACAGGAGGTTTGGATACGTACGAAGCATATCAGACCTAAGGTAAGGGATAATTTTGTAAATCTCATTTTTATCCGAGATTACTTATTCGTACGTATTTACTGGGGTTATTTCTATCATTCATATCCATGTTTTATAAAAGTGTTTTCATGTATGTTTAAAGTAATTTTTACCCATTTTTTTCTTTTACTACATGGTATGTAAGTAATATTTCTGTTTTTATGTTATGAGGTACTTTTTTGACTTTTCAGGCAAAAGTACGAGAAGAATGTTTTTTTAACTTATACAGCGTGAACGGATTTTTACGGTTTCATAATGCCTCATTTTCAAGAAGTTTCATCTACAATATTTCATGATTATTTTCAACAAAACCCTTATCTTTTAAAATTTCATGGAATTTTGTGAAAAGAAAATTATTTTAAAGAAGAAAGGATATTTTCCTCAAGAATTCATTTCAAGTGTTTTGTCAAAACTATTTTCCATCTAAGAGGACATTATTTAATATGTGTATGTTTCAAGTAAAATGTATCTATGATTTAAATGGCTTCAATTTTCTTATTATGAAATGATATCAATTGTTTATGGATTATGTTATGATGGCATGATGTTTAAGAATCCCATTTTATTACATGGGTTATGCTATGATGTATGATTTATGATTTTGTGGCACACGAAAGAATGATTTCATTATGAGATGGGTGGTACCTATATCTCCCTCCAATTCATTGGGTAAAGATTTATATCTCATGAGATAGACATGGCTGGAACGGAAAGTTAAACTGGTTCAGTAATACAGGACTGGAACGAGGAGTGAACTCGATTTAGAAAGGGACTTTGTCCACTAAGATGGTCTTGGCAGCAATGCCTTGGCTACTATGGAAATCATATCATGTTCTTAATGGTTTCCACAATTACATGTTTTATTCCCATGCTATTTTATCATTCTTAATGTTTCTTTATGATCTATGCCTTACGTACTTCCATGTTTTATGTCATTGCTCAAGATTTTGATGTTTAAACATTATGTTCATGTTTTTAAGTTCAAATGTATATGGTATGTTTTATTTTATCCATGATTACCCTTACTGAGCATTTGAGCTCACCCTTTTTATGTTTTCTTTTCCCCAGGATATAAAGAAAGGTTTTTAGGTAAGAAAAAAAAAGGAAAGATCTTTATGGGAGTTGTTGAAGATCTTTCACCATGATTAGAAGATTATGTTCCGAGTTTCCAAAGACACTAAACTATTAAAGTCCTTGAGTGTTGGTTTTTACTATGTATTAAGTATTCCGCTAAAGTAATGTAATTTCCATGTACGTTAAGCTTCGGGTCTCTACAAATGTCTTCAAAATGATCTTGTACATGGTCCATGAAGAAATCCATAGCTAAAAAGACTGTATCTTCCAAGATGAGTTGGTTTAATCATAATCACTAGGAGGAGACTCGAATAGAGATTTTCTGGCCTCTTTCCCAAGTGAAAAAGGCCCAAAAGGTCCAAAAATTCCAAAGATGTCAGGTCTTTCTCACATCCAACAACATCAACATTGTATTATATATGGACTATGTAAATATAATCTTAGAAAGGAATAACCCTTTAAATTAGAGATTTATTGGTGTTTCTCTAGGATAGAATAGGTATCCCGTAGCTTGGGGATATCTCATCACCCTCCGATCATAACCTCAACTCCAATTGTTTTTGATGTGGGGAAATATATTCATGACCAATAGATATTGTTATATACAACCAATAATCAGATCCCAACCACAAAGTGGGAAAATAGTATGTTGTCTCAAGGTGTCGTTGAGGGAATATCTATCCCATCCAATGATGAATGGGATGAGTTAATCAATTTGGTTAATGTAAGATCCTTTCCCTCCCCTTTGATCCATAATTTTCTTTTTATGTAGATGAACTGATAATAGGTAGCTTCCCATCCTCACCAATATATACTTGGACGTGTATGTCCATCATATTTAAGAATTCTACTCATAATCTTGGGGAGTTATCCCTGATTCAATGACAAATGAAAGAGAAGATTGATGGGGGGACCTTTCCTCCTCTAGTGCTCATATTCTAGAAGAGTATAAAGGTCCCTTCACCATCTTAGGTGAATAAATAGAAAAGGGAAATGAATTTGGTTAGGAGTATGCTCCACAATAAGTCTCCATAATTTTATCTATCCCCTTAACTTGTATAATGTACCTATCTGACTATTCTTTCCTTCTACAACATATAATTCACTTTCTTCTCTCAAATGGTCTGATTTTGAACCTTCAAGGACTCAAGGGAACATTCAAGTAGAGGTAAAACTCATAATGGTGATTTCTTCCCTTCGATGGAAGAGTTAAAAAGATATAAAGTTGTATTTATTCCCATTTATATAAAGAGATAGGAGGATCCTTGTAATTTAAGATTCACATTATATGGTTTCATGTAATGATTACTGAATTCTATTCCTTATGATATTTTGGATATTCTTCATACATTAGAGGAACCTCTGGGGACCACTGTTGGCCCTGCTTCTGTCTCAGAGGAAGATGATTGGGGTCACATGCCATCATCAAAGGATTGCAACTAGGTAATGAGCCTCATGTCCCATGCGTCCTCATGGGTGAGGCTTCCACTGGGATAGGGGAATTAATTATTGAAATGATAAATCCCGACCTGAAAATTGAATACTTTATCACATATATTAATATTCTTGACTCTTTAGAAGATTTTGAGGAATTAAATAAAGAATAGGATGGATGCGAGTCTTTATTTTCTCACAAAAAAACCTTACACCTGATGTTCTAATTATAGATACTTGATTTTTTCAGCTTTTTATATGTAGAGAATTTCCATGTTGATCCATAACCAAGGCCTTGAAGTCCATCCTATTCCCATTTCTGAGAAAACAATAGCTGAGGTCCCTAAAGTGGGATATTCTAGAGATCCTTCTATCCCAATTTTTGAACAAACATGAGAGTATGTTTCTCATTAATAGATCCTTAATAAAAATGTTGAGATTTAGGGTGTTAAGGAGGAATCAATACCAATAGTTGATCTATCTATGGGTGAGTATTATTTACTGATCTTATTGTCTTCCAAACCATTTATTTTTTATCCCCCAATGTTAACGATGAGTCTCATACGTTATCAAGTTCCATCGACTTCATCTTTAAAACCTTATTAAGGATCCTACATACCAATTCATTCAACAATATAAGGATAAGTTTATACTACTTTGGAGGTAGTGGAATAGGGTTCCTCTTAGAGTGAATAAATCCTAGAGTACATCTCCCCCTCTAAAAGTGGTTCTGTGTTGGACTTGGAGTCACAAGATGTCTTTTATTCCTCATGCCTTTCTGTTTGGTGATATATATGGAATTTAATCATGGATACACCTCTAATAGATATTACATCAGAACTTCACTACTTCAAACCATATTTGATATTTTGGGGTATATATGAGTTGATTACCACATGATGCACTATGTCATGAAGTCAATCATTTATCAAAAGTAAGAGGAAAAATGATCACATTAGTCCGAGACAAGGATAGCAGGACAGCTTGAAAATCTCAAAGCTATTGTATCCCAGGAGGAGATCAGCCTTGACAAAGAGGTTGAGGAGAATCAATGCCACGTTGATGATAAATATACCCAAATGGTATTCCTTAAAAAATAATTAGATGTTATAAAGGAAGAGATGGTCCATCTCTACCAATACTTAAATATTTCCTTGGTATAGAGAATAAATTTTGTTCTTATAGAGAAAAATAAACTTTATCACACTGAGGAGGTCTTCACCACACAACTGAATTGCTTTTGAAAAAATGTTGATAATTCTTGAGTTGTGGTCTAATAGATCAAAACCTATGTCATGGAACACTTGCAAAACTTTTTGTATTGACTCCAACATGTAGAAGTTTCATTACATTTTAATACAATAATGAAAAATATTTTATTCCCAAACATTTCATTTTGTTTTCCTTTCCTCATTGTCATCATAACATAAAACTAAAAATGGCTCATTTAATGGAATTTCATTATGTCAATGTGTTTTAATTACAATGATAGAAATGATAGAGTACTCTATTTTTTCTAAGGTCTTTGGACCTAGCAAGCATAGTTTGATTATTTCTAGAATCACATAAAAAATTCTATAAACTCTGTGTCTTTTGTGTCATCACCCAAAATTTTGACTAAGTTGGATATAAGGGTGACTTAGCAAGTTAGACTTGGCTTTTATTAGGCCACCCTTTTTTGTTTTTCGGCCTAAAAAGTTTTTTCCTTTTTCATTGATCAATTTTGACTATATCATACAGATTGCATGTTTAGCGAGCTATGACTCAATTTTTTCCTAGGGTTCCCTTTTGTGGGTTTTCAACCTAACAAGTATTATGTCCCATTTCATGGGTAGTTTAGAGTCTTGAAGGATGGACTTATAAAACTAGTCTTTTTGGTCGAACAACTTTGACGATGAGTTATAGAATGATGACCCAAGAAGGGATTGATGTTTAATAATGTTCTGACATTCTTCATATACAAAAAGCGTATTTTTATGTCATGATTTTGTGATTTATCAATCTGAAACATGATATGAGACAAGTATGCAAGGATCGACCATGTACCATGTTAGAAAAAAGTTTACCATCATGATATTGTCAAGGCTTATAGATATTGAAGAGGTTTATCCTAATGATGAAGGTCCATATGGTTTATAATCCTTTTTTGGGCCACTTATGAAATTCCATACTGAGTCTTATCAATGTATAGTAAAAACAAAGGTGTTCTCGGGAATTGGAAATTCTATCACTGATGGTCAGGGAGTTTATGAGGATTTAGATTTTTGAATACCATGTAGGGTGGTTTGTGAAGGAAAACATTATGAGAATGAATTGAGTTTCTATATCGGCATTGAACATGAATGATAAAATCCTCCTACAACAATTTGGTTTTTATGTAAAGGAGGGGGAATTATATTTCAACAACAATCTTACAAAGGAGGGGTCTTGGGAGAAATCCATAACCTCTCGCCCATATCAAGGTTGTTCCAATGAATGGAGGAACATAAAAAATTTGGATAATGTAGCAGTTGGACATAGAATGAGGGATCTAGAAAACACTATGCATCTTGAGGGAATGAGCATGAAGTCATACACATTTTATTTTGAGTGATGTGGTGGAAGATAAACACTTGAAGGAAATGATCATTCCCAAAGAGTGTTGAAACATCATGGATTTTAATATTGTGCGGCCAGGATATAAACTGTTTAGTTTCATTTATGGCTACAATATGAGATAATTTTATATTTTATAGAAAGATTATATATTTTCCCTTTCATTGTGATCTATCGAATAATGTTTCATCATCCTCAGGCATGCTGCCAAAATTTATAAGTTGTAATCTAGGGGTTTCTGGATCTGAGAAGTGATATGGGACCAGTACATAAAGAGTGACCACTTAATATGTTTAAAAAGAGGGTTTTGACACAATTTTTTGGGGCTTATATAGATAGAATAGGTTTATATTATGGAAAAAGGTTACGCTATTTGAAAGTACATTTTTTGGTGACTTATGAAAATCTAGAATGAGGCATATCAATGCATAGTAAAAAAATGGTTTCCTTATGAATTATACATTCTATTACTAATGTTCGAGGAGATATTATGGAGATTCAGATTTCTACAAACACAGAGTTTGGGTTTTTAAGGAATGTTCCTATTATGGAAGGATCATTTCATGTAAAAATTACCCATAAATGGCGAGAAATATTTTCTATGAAGGTATGACCCATATACAGTGAATGAGTTTTTTTATATTACAGACAGGCCCAAGACATATGATCTAGGTGTCCTTATGTATCTCATCAAAGAAAGAATCAATACACTTTAGTTCTAGAATATATTCCCCACACAAGTTAAATTATTATGTGGATAAGGGTACCCCCTTTTTTGAATACAGGTTCACAAGTGGGGTAATAACCCATTCTGGACCCTTTTATACCAATATGGTTTATACATAAAAGGGTGGGTCATTTTTATATTATTTTTGTATTTGGATATAAGATCTAGGTGTCACTACATATCTTTTCAAGGCAAGAATCAAGCCATACACAGTTCTTGGATGGAAGGGTGATGGGAGTCCAACACCCAGGATAGTGGTTCTCATAGATGTGGGACATAGAAATGCGCCATTTTATGTCATGTAAGAGACATCAACAATATAGTTTAACTTCATGAGGTAAGGAAATTTGGTGTTCCTTTTAAGGTATTGAATCTAGGACCATGTTAACTCTGATGTGAACTCATATGTCTCAATCATGTGGGGAATCCTTTACCAAAACTTCTAAGCCCATGCGAGCTATAGTGGATGTAATAAATAAGGAGTGGTAAAGGTTTCTTTCACCACAAAGAAGTTATTAAATGAAAGGAAAGGGTAATTTATATCATATGGTGGTTGGAATATGATATAGAATCTTGGAATCACTATGCACCTTAGTGGAATAAGAATCAATTTGTACATAGTTCTAGGAAACCATGCATTTTAATGTCATGTGGAAAAGTTTTAAGGTTACCTGATGTGTAAAATAAGGAATGAAGCCTAATAAATTCTATCCAAACATTTGTAGAATCATATTATGAGTGTAATCCTATGTTTATGACATGATTCTTCCCGATCTAGTTTCCAAAGGCACTATATTCTTGGTACATAGGGTAAGACTGTATTTTAACCTCATGTGCTGAACTTGTTGTCATATAATTTAAAGTCATGCGACTAGGGTGAAATGGTGTTTGTTAGTTTTAGTTCATATGGATAGGACCATAAATCATGGAAATGTTGAGGGATATAAGGCTTACTCAGCCAAGGATTTTCTGACTCACTTCAGACATGAAGAAAGAAATTTAAAATAATGATCTTTAGGGTTCTCAAATCAGGAGAAATGATATGGGAAAATTATTCAAGGAATTACCACATACCATTGTTCAAAAATTGGTTTCCAACAAGATGTTTTTAGGGATTATGAAGAAATAAGAGGTTTCTCCTAGGGGATAATGTGCCTATGGATGATAGACCTTTTGTGGTAGATTTGTGCAAAGAGAGACTATGGAGTATCAATGCATAGTAAAAACAAAGGTGTCTTGGGAATTGGAAATTCTATCATCAATGGCTGGATAAGTCATATAGAGATCCCAATTATACCAATACAATAAGTATGGTTTATGAGAGGAATGTGTCCAAGCTAAAAAGGAAGTATTTGGAATGGTATTATCTATGGAATGTGAAGTTCCTTACATAGATCTTTTTTTACATTCAAGAGAGGGGAGATTTATTTTACTTAGTGGTTAGTCCTAGGACACAAGGTCTAGGAATTACTACATATCCCATTGTGATAATTATCAAGCCACATTTTTTTCTATAATGTATATGTGGTGGGATACTAGCACCAAGGGCTGCGAACTTCTCAAGAACAAAATGAAATGTTATGCATTTTTTATATCATGTAATAAATTTGTGAACCATGAGGCTTTATGTCATTTGGTAAGGATGTTTTCATATAGTTTAGAATCTTTTGAGTTGGATGTTAAGATATTTATTTTATGGTCTTACAAATCAGACTATGGTGTCAATTGTTTTTGGTTCGTATAACCAAGACCATTTATCATTCCTTTTAAGATCTTCCATCTAGGACCATGAGGTACACCTTTTATGGTATCACATCTAGGAATATATTTTATGAATTTTATCATCATGTGATGAGGATGAAAGTGTGTCTTTATCACATGGCATATTTCTTGATAAATCTTTCATTATTAGGGGATGTTACAAGATCTCTTTCAACCTAGATCAAGGAATACGATCCATTAGAGTTGACCTTGTGTATAGAATAAGGTCTCTCCCAATTCATTTAAATATTTGGAGGTATCTTCCCTATTATCATTGGGAATCTAATGACTAGTAACATATATCCTTGGAGAAATAATTAGAGGTATAATTTTTTGTAAAAATACTATGCTATCAAATTTTTTTGGACTTTTAAGTATTGCAAAGTATGTAGTATTTTATCATCGAGTTTCTCTAATTTATCCATATTTATTTTGGTAATACTCTTCTATAGATATTTGATCGTAGATGGAAATTTGAAGCAAGGGAAATTTGACCTCAATGGGTAGGATTGCTTCTGTCCCATATACAAGTGAATATTGGGTCATCCGTGTGGTAGTGTGGGTCATGGTCCAGTAATCCCATAAGGAAAAAATATATTGTTAGGACAATAATTTTTTTATTTATCTACCATTTTATAGAGTATGTTTGATAAGGTTTTTTAAGGCCTATATCTATTTATTAGCCACTACATGATAGTAAGAAAAATGGTTGGATTTGATATTATACTCTTGATATAGCTTCTCTAAATAAATTAGAACTAAAACTGATTCTATTTTTAATTAGTATCGTATGAGGGGAACAATATTGAGTAATGATGTTGGCTTTTAAAAAAAATGAAAATTCTTGTGGTCCTAAATTCTTTGAGAGTTATTTATTTAACCCATTTGGTGAATAATTCAATAGCATTGAGAATGTATTTGAATTGTTTTATTATATCTCAATTATATGATCCTATAACATTCATTCCCCGTACAAAAAATGGGAAGGAGTATTTGGATGTGTGTATAAAATATGGTGGTTGATGGATGAAGATGGTGTGAACTTATAAGGAATAGAACATTTAGGTTAATTTCATGAAATCATACATTATTAATGTCATTAGTAACAAAGCCTTCATATTTTATGTGAAATTATAAACCCCTATTGGTGGGAACCATAGGATCCTATATATACTTATTTTATGGAAACAAGAGTCTCTTCTATGTCAATGAATCAAAGGACTCCACAAAATCCCTGTTTATATAGGACTTTCTAGTGATTTAGGCCTTCATAAAGAGTGATTTCAGTCACTCATCATCAGTTTTTTTATTTTCCATATTTTTCTAACAAGATCATACCATTTTGAAATTATCCTATAATAGGAATCATCCCACCGATTGTATGACCATCTAGTTTAGGTATGGAAAAAACATCATTTATTTATTCCATGTAGGCATAATAAAAAGGAATCACCATTAAAATATGAACAATGTTGATGACTATTTCAACCCAGTATTGGTCTGCTAATGTCATAGATGCATTTTCCAATACATTCTTGTGGATATTAATCAATCTTAAGAAATGATTCAATGTCATCTATGAGGGGAATTCTTCTGTAAGTCCCCAAATATATTCTATCAAGGTAATTATCTACTCCTTTATGATAGAATAATCACCTTTGATCAACTTAATTATCAAATTTTAATCACCTTTTACCTTCATATGGTCCACTGGAATTTGAAGTGCCAATTCGAGGCCTACAATGAGGTCCTGATATTCTTCCTCATTGTTTGTATAGCTTTTTCACAACAGTAAGAGTAAAAAAAAAATTCCTCTTCTAGAGATACAATCATGACTCCGAACCCTACTTTGTTGATATTGGGGTCTTTCATTCTCTTCCATATTGGTCTTCTGGATGCACCATCAAAGTACATTTCCCATTTTTTAGGGATGTCTTTAATAGAGTAGTTATATTCATTATAAAATTCAGTATTTATTGATGTTGTTTCTATATATGGATGTTCTGTAAGGAAGTTGGAAAAATGTTATCATTTTACCAATTTTTAAGGCCTAAATTGAATGTAAAACTACTGGAAGATAACCACCCATCATGCCAAATGTCCAGTCAAAATAAGATGGATGAGGATATATTTGAGTGGGAGTTTGAAAAAGGCCAAATGGACCTCATGCGAATTCAAGTAGTGACTCGACATATGAATTGAAAAATTTAATACTAGATATCTCTTCTTGATTTATAAATAATGAGTCACATTATTTTTCATGGTTCTACTGAGATAATAATGGTTTTATTCTTCCAAAAGTTATTATTTTGTGTGAGGAAAGCACCTAATTATCATTCTGGGGATGCCACATAAAAAATGTGCAGTTTCCCCTCAATAGGAGGAATTAAAACCGGTGGAATAAAAATATATTTATTGAGACTTTAAAATACTTCATGTTAGTTGTCAATCCATTTATCTATGGACCACTTTTCATCAGCCTGATGAAGGTAAAACACTTGGATTCTAGGTTCACTATAAAGTGATGAATATTAGTAATCTTTTCCTATAATACCCTAAAATCTTTGAGGTTTCAAGGTGATGACATGTTAGAAATAGAATTTTTCTTATCTAGATAGAATTCATTTCCATGATGGCATGCTAATAAGCTGAGAAACTTTCTTGAGGTAACTCAAAAAGCACATTTCAATGGGTTCTTCTTCAAGCAATGTTGTCATATTTTATTTAAGATGGTATAAATATCCATGAGGTGGTTAGAAAAATTTTGAGACTTAATCACCATATAATAAAAATATCATTTGATATACCTTTACAAAATGGTTTTAATATGGGATGCATGGAACTTTGGTATGTAGAAAACTAATTCATTAAACAAAAGGGAATTAATTGATAGTTATACACCCCTTTAGGTGATCTGAAATTAGTGGATTAATCATATTTAGGGGGAATCCTAACTTTGTTTTAACATTAATATCCTTTTATTAACGAAATATATAGATATTCAATCATAGCATCAATCATTAGCTCTATGATAGGAATTGGGAAATCATTTTTCAGCTAGTACTTGTTGAGACCTATGATGTTGATGAAAACCATAATTTTACCTTTCATCTTCTTCACTAGGACTATACTGGCTATAAATTTTGGATACTATACTCCCCAAATGAAATTGAACATGATAATATTGTCAACGTAAACCTCAATTTTGGTGGTGTTAGTCGAGTGTGTTTTTATGGTTTCTTGTTTGTATCCCCGATGGTTTTCTATAAAAACCAAGTGGTGAGTGGACACCTCAGGATCGAGGAATGGGATTTTTATGAAATTATTGAAAAAAAATTAATTCTTCTTTATAAATGAGTTATATATCTCCTTTTCTTTATAATACATGGTTGTGCTAATCAAATTGGGTTGTGGGTCCTCCTCTAAACCTATGTTTATTTTTATGAGTTCATCAATAGTGGTATAGACACCTTCCTCAAATGATGTAGGGGAATCCCTGAGGTCCTCTTCTTCTTCTTATTAATCTTCCTCTTCCTCTTCCACCTCACTTTTAGGGGAATTAGGTGATAAAGGAAATTTTTCTGAATTAAGAGAGGAGTCAACATTTTGATATCTAGAAGATGAAGAAGCTCTCTGTAACTTAACTGATGATGTGGGGTTCCTTTAAAGTTTCAAAGGGAATACGAGGGATAAATAAGGATTTTTTTCAATCTCTTATGGTGACATGGTATCCTTTTATGACTGGGATAGTGAGGTAGGGATATTTTGAATCTTAGTGCATGGAATGAGGGTATTTTCACTCAAACTTATATCACTGTTTGGAGAGTCGATGTTCATTTCAGTACATTTGGGCTCAGTCATCAGGATTGATAACATAAAGCTTGTTGAATATGAAACAAAATTAGGCCCCACTTCTTCAATATAATTGATGGGTAGCACATATTATTCACTAGGTTATTTTAAGGTATTGATTGGGGTTATTTATAGAGTATTTAGGGTAGTTACTTAAGCAACATTGTTAGTCATGAATTGTTTTCCTTACCTATAGTAGAATCTTGCATCAATATATTATAATTTAAAAGATTAAAAAATATATTTTTCACTATGAAATGTCCCAATTTTTTCATTAATGCAATATTTGAGGGATTGCTGGTATGATGAGGGGACTTTCGAGTATTTATGCAACCAATGCCTTCCTATCAAAACATTGAAGGTTGGGTCTTTCTAGATGACCAGAAATTTTGAGTAGGATACGAGGTCACCAAACTGAGACCTGAGAATTATTCTTTATAGGGTCTTTTTTCCCTTTTTTCATAAACCATTAGCGATTAGAAAATCTTATATTCCCTAAGGACTTTCAATAGACTTAGATAATCCATGATCGACATTATATGTGGAACAAGGGACAATTTATTCATAATGTTTCACTTCTTAGTTAAATTTCTATGCTTCCTAGCATTAAGATGCTCTTTCATAGATAATTTAAGAACTTAACCACTTCATATAAGTAATTTTTCTTTTGGAATAGGATTTGAAGTCACTCCCATCATTGGTGGATTAGGTCATAAAAACCCACCTTATTACTAAGGTTTATAGGATAATTTCACCCCCTTTAACCAATATTATGGGATGATTAGGTCAAGGTGACCCTTGGAAGATTTGGGGGAACTTTCCTTCTTCTAATGGGTCTACTGGAGTTCTTTTATATGAGTTTCATTACTATAGATGGTTCAAGGAGAGACATGGCCAGAGTATTAAGTTCTATCATGACTGTATCATCCCTTGTACCCAAATATCCTAGGGCCTCTTCCCCTGGTTCTCCAATTGGGCATAAGGAACTCAAGTTCATGTTAGTATTCTTAATCATACAAGGGCTCTATTTAGTAAAGTATAATAATGGAACTAAATATCAATTCTTCATATGATGAGGACCCATTTTGGTGAGTCAATTATTGTGGTACCATTTAGTGGGGTAGTGCTCATGATATTAGGACTGAAGGCATGAAATCTAAAAGAGTAAAAGGTAAATTTGGAATTATTATACTTTCATGTTCCTATGTTTTTTTCCTTCCCTTATGATCATGTTGTTTTTAAGAATAATGACCTTTGGAGGACTGTGGTGCTGATAGAGTTGGTAGTTCCCAAGCCAAAGTGACTGGAGGAATAGTTGGTTGTTTCAAACTTTCTTGAAGGATATCATGAGTTCATTTTATTTCTTTCCTATTCTTCCAATCCTTTAAAATAAGTGAATTATAGTTGGTAACCTCTTTCTATTCACTCTCTTCTTTTGTATTGGCGGTAGAAACACACGCTACCTATACGGGTGGTTTTCCCAAATTTAATTTCCCATAGTACACTATTTTTTGAAATATTTATTTGAAAACAAATAATTCCTAGATGGTGCCCCCAATTTCTAATAGAATGTGAAATAATTTTAGAGATCATAGATAGTATCCTGATTGGGATTCTTGGTCTTCATAATGTTTAGTAGGATACTCTCCAAAGTTGATATGAAGTATTCATGGACTTTCTCATCTCAAAATGAATAAATTTTATTCTTTGGTTTCTCAAACTAGTTTCATATTTATCCATTATGATTAGGCTAAAAATTATGGAATTGTTATTGTTTCTTGGGAGGGGGTGTCACATGATTTGGTGTGGTATTTGGGGATGGATTTGGTGTTAGGTATGGCTTAATCATGATAGTGGTAGCCTCTAATTTTCATGTTCTCCTCTCTTGAGATGATAGATTTTTTAGGGACTAGTAATTGGTTCAAAATATGGAGTCTTCTAATACTTTATTAATGGTATAATGATCCTGAAACTCACATGTATATTTCATAGGGATGAGTGATGTTTGAAACTCCTCATAAAGATTCTCTATACAGAGGGAAAACACATCTTTTTAGGAGGTTATAGGTTTAGGGAATAAGTCAACCCCTTCCACCAATCAATGAATAATGATACCATTTCATTCTATAATTGTTTTCAGTTTGAGGGGTATAGGAATATTTTCTTCTCCATTAGTATGATGAATTGGAAGAGAACTATTGATAAAGGTCTTCCCATATTGTGATTAACTAATCCAAAAAACGGGTGTACCATATGAAGGCTGGCTCTTTTAGTGTTTGCATGAAGCACTTGAGTTTCACTACTTCTTGTTGTAAAGGGGTTCTAATTATGGGACCACAGCATGACAAAAATATGAATCAAATGTTTCTTCAGGTGCTCTGACCCATTAAATATTGGAAATTTATGGTTCACAAAGTTTGGCGGGGGAAGGATTGGATCCAAGAATTCAGGGAAACTCTTCCTTTTTTTATTACACTAGAGTACACCATTCCTCTACAACTTCCAATAGAGAATCCAATGAATAAATAGTATTTATAATCCCTTTAGGGGTGACTAGATGAAAAGGATCTTGAATATGGGAAGAAACATGTAGTTCCATCTGTGTTGGATCTTCTTGTACCCGCAGTCGGTAGCCTATAGGGGATGATCTATGAAGATGTGTCTGATCTAGCTTTGGTTTTTTACTCAATGGAGGGAACCCTTGATCCTTTACTATTGTGGGATCCAAATATATTGGTTTTTTGTGCCCCACATTGAGTGGATATTTTGGATCCATTTCAATTGATGGGATGAATCCAATTGGTTGAGGTATGCCTATTGGAATCATGATTTGAGGCTCCTCTTATAGAACATATCTAGTAAGGATGTTTCCTTAGAGTAATAATTCATTGATTTTTCTAAATTCCATTATATATTCCCCCAGTTTAATAAATCTTTCCTTATGTGTGAATTTCTCATCCTCTTTAGGAGGTGGGTGAGGTACAACCTTAACTTAACTATTTTATTTGGTGGATGGTCATCTAGGAGATATAAGTGAAGAAGTTGAGGGAATACCTAAATTCATAGAAAACCTATATTTTCAAGTATGAACACCTTATTAAATAATTTTTTTTTGGAACATATTATGAATAAATACCTCCTCCTCTTATTCCTCTGTATCGGCCTTGTACTTTGTATCATTTTTAAGGGTTTTTCTAACAGTGTTCACCAATGCGCAATGCATTTTAGGTATTTCATTGGCATGTTTGAGAGATTTTTTTCCTTCCACAATGCCTCATCCTATCCTTCACTGATCTTCTTGGAATCATTTGATGAATAGAAATATCAATGTAATCATCATACAATTTTATCATTCATGTTCATAGTGAGGAAGTTGGGTCATGAGATTGGATAAACTAAGAGGATTTATTCTATGATTCCCCTCTTAAACATGATAACAATGACTTCTATTGAGGAGGAGGTTGAGGTAAAAAAATCCTCCCAACCCTATGGTTTGAGGCTTCTCCAATTCTATTTTCACAACCCTTCGAGCTATTTTTTGACCTCTAAGATTGTGTTAAAAAATCCCCCATATGTTCAGGCTGGTGTTTCTCTTGGATTTTCGTGGATTTTGTTGTCGTGGATGATCTCTTGATTTTATGGAGATTTGTTCGAACACGTGATCAATTCATTTTAAAATTTTTCACTTGAGCCACCTTCTTCCAAAGATATTCGTGCTTATTGACAATTGGATTCTCTTAAATGGGAGGATTTATAAATATTTTTGGTTGCTTGATAAATTCTTTTGATAGCCTTCTCTCATCTTGATTAATGTTTTAATGAGTTTTTAAGGGGTATTTTTTCTAGGAATACTATTTGTTGTGGGAATAGATCATTTCTCAAATCTATCTTGACGCTATGAAATTATATGATATCACTTTTAGAGTAATTTTCTAATTTTGGAGTGTGGTGAAGTGCAACACCCCATATTTTCCCCATCCTCTGATATAAACATTGGATGGGACGTCGATGATCAGATAAAAAAATTATTTGAACTCATTGAGACTTTCTTGTTGAAGGGATCCTTGTTCATTTCTCAATTTTGGGTATCGTGTATCTAGGACCTCCAATTTAATTTGACACTATATCCCTTTTATTTCCTTGATGTGTCTTGGATATTCATCACAAGGGAAAAATTATTTTTAATTGATGAAGAGTGGTCCATATATTTTGGCAGTTTTTATGCACACAATATTTTAAAAAAACATTTGGAATGTCATATTGTGGATTGAATAAATGATATAACATGACAGGTATATTTTCTTCTTCCAACTATCTCTACATTATAAATATATACTATTCATCTTTTGTAGAAGGCTCCTAAACCTGATATGACCAAAGTGAATGTTTCCCCACCACTTTTTTCTAAACAATGGGATCGATAAGGATTTCCTCTATCATATTGGATGGAAAATGATTCAAGAGTGGTTTGGATAATGAATTTTTCCTTGGGATGTATTCCAATTGAGAAAATATTTCACTTTCAATGACGAGGCATTAGGAATGAATAAATTCATTTTCCCAAGTTCCTCACAATAGAAGGGATTCCTCATGATTAATTCAAAAAGGTGAGTACCTTGTTGATAATGTGAAGTGTCACTATAGGGTGGACCTTTTTAGAAAACTCCATTATGGGGAGGACTACCATCACAACTTTACGTATGACTGTAAGGATAATTCCTATAGTGTGTACCTTGGAGATGACTTTTAGGGTGGAAATAGCAAGCATAGGACCTCCTTAGATTTTGATCTTTTTTCTATATTGAGGGTTTTCATGAAGCTCATTAGTATATAGAATCTCATGATCAATCAAGTGTTGGGAATGAATTAATCCATATTGGTATGATTTCTATATAGGGTCTCTTGAATTACTAGAAGAATGTTTTGAGGAGGGCCTTCACAATCACAACTATTATCTTTGTAATTTGGTAATGGTTCAGTGGGATCCTAATTTTCCATAGATAAACATATGAGGGATTCAATAACTCCATCATTGATCATAGTAAGATCATAGACTATCACTTCATTATTCAATCTACTTTGGTGAGGATTATTTTTGTATGTTCTCTTACAAGTGACTAAGATAGCTTTCTATGGGTAGCATCTTTAATATATGGAAGCTTATTTTATTAGATCATGTGTTGTTGCTGTAATTTTTTGATAGATTTCTAGAATTTTTGTAGGGATATATGTCTTCCCTGGTGTGGGAAAAAGGGTAAACCAATGACCTCTAGTTGGAACAGGGGTATCATCTTGATCCTGATGTTCATTTATTTTGGGATTTATCCCATGACCCACCTGCATGGGATAGGGTATATGCTTCCACTCTAGAGTGACCCTTGTGTTATGTTGATGAGTCAGAACAGTTATGAGGATGGTGTTGTGTATCTACCCCTCAACCAATTTCTATATCATTATTATATCCTGGTAGGTTTTTAGGATGTGGGAAGGAATTTTTTTATTTCCTTTTACGAATGTCAGGATATGTCGGGTGACTTTAGTGGCAGAAATGTAGATATATGCCCATTACATGGATTTAGTAGGGGTATGGTACTGCTCCTATATTCTATTTTCTATCATTATATACCAAAATAAACTAGTTTTGTTTGTAGAGATATGATTCCAACCCTAATTTCTTATTGGGATTTTTCGATTAGTTATTTTAGATGATGCCAAACTATGATGGAAGGCTTGGTTGATACAGAAATGTGTGTGCACATTCTTATGGTTTTCCACTATATTTGGTGTGAGGGATTCTCTAGAGGTAATGAAGGTATGTTTCTATTCTCTATTGACTGGTCTCTGCCCTTGGTGGGTTATCCCAAGTGGATAGGTCTGAGGGACCTAGGTTAGACTCCTAAGGGAAACACCCTCATCATGTTGAGGGTTTGTTGTATCACGGTATTGGAGGTGGAGGTTGCTGGAAGGATCCCTTTAGCAGGGCCCTTGTATTGTTTGGATGAGTCAATTAGTGACCTCTTGATAAGATCCCCTAATATAAGGGAGTAACCTATTACAGTTCTTGAGGGATAGGCTCTTAAAATGATTTAAAACAAAAATTGGTGCCGTCAACTTTTCGGTCACCATCCATTGCTGAGTGGATGGTTGGTAGGGCTTTATAAGCTATAGGTATTTTTTTTCTGACTCTAAATTTTGGACTATACATGGATGTGGTAATCCTAAATCAGCACATTTAAAAACCAGTTTTAAAGATTCTAGGTTAGATACAGTGTCCTCAGTTTAGATAACGAACCATCTATTGCAGTAGCCGATGAGTTCATTCGTGACAGTTGGAAGGGAACCATTTGATTGAAGAAGGTTCTTATTGAACGTTCCTGGATAAATATGAAAAAAATTCAACACACCAAGATTTCATAGTACACTATTTCTTCAAAATAATTCAATAACTTGTGCTACACACAACACCGAGTTCGAGCGCACCACGACTTACCAAACTGGCCGTTCAAAAGAGGTTATGAATAGTATTAACTGAATTTTGAATTTTATATACTGAATATAATATTAAAATCCATATTATGTGTTTCTTACACATAATATAGGAACAAATTCATTTTTTCAGATAATAGAAGTATTTTTCAAAAAATGAAAATTTTACCGCCTTTTAGCGGAGAACCCTTTTTAAATCCAATATTTGATACTTTTATAATTTCAATTGAATAAAATTAAATTATTTTTTAGAAGTGGGACATAAAAATTTAGTTTGGATAATTTTTTGTAATTTTTCTGATAACATTCATATTTTGGTGAATAGTGAAAAATACTATGTTTTAATTGAAAACAACTTTTTTAATCGAAAACATTTATAGTGTTAAATTATTAATTTTAATGGTTTTGAAGTATAATTAGATTATATTTTTATCATTTAATACAATTTATGTCATTATAAGTAATTTCACATTTAAATTTGACATAAACCCATGTCATTCTTTTGATAGTATTTACTTTTAAAAAAACTTCTTTTTTGTCTTGACAATGAGAATTAATTTTAAACTAATAAATGTAGCTTTTATGTTTTGAATTTGGTAAAATAAACTTCATTTTTTAATTCAAAATATCAAAATTAGCTTAGGGTGAATTTTTGATATTTTTCAGAAAACATTCAATTTTTGATGAAAAGTTAAAAACACTCCGATATTATTTAAAACCGAATTTTTATTTAAATAATTATGTATTTAATTTTAATTTATTTTATGTCAAAATAGATACATAATACCTATATATTTTAAATTCAATTCATTAAAATCATTTAATAATAAGTTTGGATACATAAAATTTTATTGAACTTTTTACCGTCTTTTACCCACCTTCTAGGAGCATTTAAAATTTTTCATAAAACTTAATTTTAGCACTTCTGTGGGTTGAATTTCAAAAATCCAAAAGACACAGTTGGCATCAATAAGTAAAATTTGGTTTAATAAGATGAAAATATTTTTTTGTGAATAGTAACTTTTGACTTATTTACCACGGTTAAAAGTAAATAGGGTAATTAAGGGTAAAAATGATTTTATAATTACCCTAAAACATGTCCTAATTCTGTTAGAAAAATTTAATTAGACAAAAAACAAACTTAAGAAAAAAATATTTTCCTTTTGGTCCACTTTTATTAGATTAGGATATTTATTATTATTTTATTTAAAGATGAGTTAAAAGTGTTAAATTCAAAGTTTAATAACTAAACCATTTTTAATATTAGGATAAACACCATTTAAATTCGACTATAAATATTAATTAGAAATATAAAAATATTTCCAACATAATGTTTTTTTATTAATAATTTTTAGACATTAAATAATTTAATTTATTTATGACATAATAATGATGTAGTAATTACCTTATTAATGAAATATTAAAATAATTGATATTATAAATATCCTAATAAATGTAAATTGATACTTATGATGAGTTCCACTAATTTTATATGTTACTATGACATTTTAGGGTTGATTAGATAAATTTTTTTATAAGTGATAATGTTTTTATGACTTTCACAAAAACAAAATACCAAATAGTGTCAAAATTGACATAAAATAATTTTTGAAACAAATTCTATATTATTGGTTGACATAATATTCCAAAAAATATAAGGTTTGGATGAAGGTCTTAAATAATATTATATATGTCATTAATGAACCACTTTAGGTTCTCTTGGAAGTTTATAGTAAGTTTATTAACCATATAGTGTAAGAATACAAGAAGACACGGTAAAAGTTAAACTATTTATCTAAGAGATAAATCTAAAAGATAAGGTGAAAATGGTAACCTAAACTTATCTAAAACCTATTTTCTGAGATTATTTCGACCCATAACCACATAATAATATAAATAAATTCATTTGGATCCATTATAAATAGAATATGATTGTATAATAAATTAATATTTTAATGTTTTCTTAAAATGACCCTCACAACTCATATAAAAGGGCACTTCCCCTTCTCTTAATTTCACACCTCCAAAAAAATTTGGATTGGCCAAAACCTGAAAAAATATCCTCCCAACGTCCCTCACATAAACCTATAGTCCTTACTTTGATCAGAAAGCCAACCTAAGGAACCCTTTTGATCAACTCAAAAAGAAACACCAAAAGAAGAGGTAATAATTTCACCACCCTCTTTCAAGTTCTTTTCTTCTTCTACTTCCTCCCTATTTGTTGTTTCCATACCAAAATAATAATTCTAGTACCTTATACATTCTTTGATGTTATTATAAATATGTTAAAACCATATTCCTTATTCTATCCATCCTATAAATTACAAATTCACCATATGTGCATACGTATGGCTTATCGTCTCCACGTCGCGGTGTAGTCAGTTATTCAAACACTTAATTATTTGGATGGGTATAATAATGAGTATAACTAATGTAAATAATAAATATAACATGTTAATTATTATTTATATATGATATACCATCCAATTATATACGATTTCACCATCAATATAATGATATTGTCCCTCATTCGTACGTACAGATTACCATCTCCATAACGCAATGAGATTCATTCTCATGTTCACCATTCCTCGATGATTATAAAAATATATATTATTAATAAGTATGTAATATATGAAAAAATAATGCTACTGGATATATGTGTGTGTGTGTTTGTGTTTCTATATGTACATACATATATCTTATTCACTTACCTACGTTCAATATGATATGAAAACAGAAACAGTGTTTATTTGTACGTACGAACTACCATCTCCATAAACGGTGCCTTCCATTTCATATATCTAAATATTATAAATATTTATATTCTAAATATATATGATATATAAATCAAGTTTTATATTCTGGAAGTATTTAAATCATGATCTAAATGATAGGATCAAGAATAACAAGTTAAAACACGTACGATAAAGAAAGCGATTATTACCCAAAATGTTAATTTAACATGGAAATCATTATTAAATGGGTAGTATAAAGTCATAAATGAATCATTTATGATATAATAAATATTAATATGGTTCTTTTATAAGTTAATAACATACTATGGTCATTATACAGGAGGTTAAACGTACCCTCGACCAAAGGAAAGTGCAAGGTAAGGGTTAATTCCTCAATCTCATTATTATGCGAGATTGTTTATGTGTAAGTTTTTACTGGGACATATTTATTATCTATGTAAATTTTTCATAAAATAAATTTAAAAGGAATTATTTTTAAGGGAATCTTTTACTAAAACATCATTTTAAATGTTTTAAATATTTATTCTTCTAAACTTTTATCATTAATGTTGATGTTTTCAAAGTGGTTTTAAGGATTTATTTATAAGGACATGACTGTTTTAAAATGTTAATTCCATTCAAAAGTTTAAAAGTGGAATGGGACACTTTGATTCAAAACTATATTTTAAATTAATTCATTTATAAATTATGTGACTTTTAATTGAATTCATGAAAAATGAATATTTCTATCAAAGATATTTACTGATCATTCTCAACTATGTAAACATTCTTTACAGGATATTATTATTTATCAAGGTTGATTTGTTATGATACAAATATTCCATATTTTATTGAAGGTTTTTTGATATATTTGACTGTGAATGTGTTATTTTTATACAATTCATGGTTTAGGGATAAATTATTGACATTTCATATGCTAGTTTTAATACGAATGTTTATATTATGTTTAAACCCTTTTATATGAGGAATGTATTGGATTTAGTAAGTAACGGGTGGAGCCCGCTATAGCTCCTTGATGCATTGGTAGGTCTCATTATTCAATTAGATGTTGAATAGGCTGAGGCCTTTCCCAATTTTGATATATAGTTTTGGCCAAGGCCTTAATCATTTTTAGACGTCTTGGCTGAGACCTTGAAAAGATGTTTCAGAATGTTCGGCATTATACATTCCATCCATTTGAAAATATTATTGATAGTTAATGTAGTTATTCGACTAGTAGAATACCCATGACTATGTTTTATTATGGAATTATTTACTCATCTCATATTCCTACCATAAAGTGATCATGTTTATTATTTATATAGGCAAGTGTTTTAAATTATTCACCATACCTAATGTTTATGTTATCTTACGGTGTATTTCTTACCCTTACTGATCATTTGAGCTCACCCCTTTCTTATGTTTTATTTTCCCAGGATTCCAAGAAGTGTTTTATGATTGATAAGAAGGGTTAAGCTAGGAGATTAATTTCTTTATCAAAGGATCATTCATGTTGTTTTTTTATTTTCTAATGTGTAATGTAACGTTTATGTATGTAATATATTTTCTAAGACTACTAAACTGATCGGCCTTTTGAGACTTGATTCCTCGAAATAATGCCAATGAATTAAAATAATGCACTGACTCTGGGATTCTGGGTTTGGGGTGTTATATTTGGTATCATTGAAAGTTTAGAAACAACCTTGGAAATAGATTTAGATAAAATCTGATTAAATAACATTACCCTAAGATAGACTTTGAGGATTAGTATAGAATAACTTCCTATAATTTTAGAAATGTTGATATTTTGTGTATTTTCGAAGCAATACATCCATTTCTCGATATGAACAGGTAGAGGCGGCTCTGTAATAGATGTACCTAGGAGTGAAAACTCCAACAAGGAGTTTCTTGCTTGACCTAGGGTATCCCGGTACATGACAATGGGCCTTGCTGCACTCTTGGTTAGGACACTCCTAGGGGATATTCTTAGGATAATTCAAATTTTCATTACAATCTATTATTAAGGATTTAGGATTAATTAATTCCTCAAAGAAAAAATTTTATGATTATAGATTATATGCATAATCTTTTCAATTTATGTTAGGTATTTTACAAGTTTGGAATTATACATTGTGATTCATAAACTAACCTAGTGTATGCCATTGTTTAAAAATGGCACCTAGTATAAGGAATGAGAATTCCAGCAATACACAAGATCGAAAGATTAATAAGGATCATATAATTCATGGTATTAATCCAACATTTAAAAGGTAAATAGTCTCCTGTGTATTCTAATCATATGAAGAAATAGTATCACGTGTTAATAAGATAAGTAAAGAATTATCTATCTCCTATGGATTTGAAGGAAATCAAGAGAATAAAAGGATGGAAGAGAGAAATATGGATAAAGGGAAGAGGGGAAAGAACGATTTTCCCATATGTGATAATAGTGTAAAGAATCACCATGGTAAATGATTGAAGGGAATGGGAGTTTGTTATAAGTATAGAGAAAAAGGACACCAAGTACGTGATTTCAAGGGTAAGAAAAAGGTTTAAAATATACAATGCTTCATCTGTAAGGAGTTAGGACACTACACGAATCAATGTCCAAATCATCAGAGTATACCCCAAATGCTGCTATTGGATAATTATCAAGTTATGATACTACCGAATATGAATAGGAATGATTATAGTTATTATGTTGTTATTAAAGTATTGTGTCATTTGAGTATTGTATTAATGATGTAAATGTTATAAGAACTATAGAGTATATAAATATTGTAATGCAGTATTATTTCATTAAGTACTTGAGATTGTGAGGAACCAAGAAAAGTGACTCAATAGCAGGTTAAATTTTTGGAAAATATATGGTTGAGGGAAATATAAACCATAATATAGTTCTAAAACTGAGGTAGTGATTTTGGAATATAATATGATTGATTTGGATAAATTATATTGGATATTCTTGACTACCTTGGAACTTATTAGTGGTCTATTTATTCCATCATTGTTGAAATATTCAAAAAATTTGGATATAAGTAATATATCTAGTATACTATAAGGAATAAGGGAGATTGAATGTAATCATTATGTTTTTATGGTAATTCAGGGTGTTACCATATTTTCAAATAATTCACGATGAAGGTATTCATATGTTATTATGTGGCAAAAGAGATCTTTATTTTGTTTACCTTCATTATAAATGTTGGACTGTGAGTTTGGACAGATGTATTTTGGAAAAGTATAATGGTTGGAATGGATTATGTTTGATGTTGGACACTATTATTAAGGTTAAAGCAATTCTTAAGTTTATTTTGGGATTTTTATAAAAAGGATAACCTGGAGGTCAGGCGATAACCTCTCTCGTCCGGCAAGGGCGTGAGACTTGAACCCACAACCAAAGGGTGACAATGGTGTATCACCTACCATTGGCCTATGAGATGTCCTGATTTTTGTAATTTAGTTTTTAAAAATATCCTCACAAATGAATTATAAATTCATTATTTTTGGAACCCTATACGATTATGATAAATAGAATATTTTTAAATTCTATTATCTTTTGGAGTGCAAGGTGAGTTTGTGGTAGGAATTAGTAGAAGGATGAAACTCTACTTATCAAGTATATTTTTTCCTCTTATTCTATGAATAAATTAATTCTAAAACTTTAGAAAAGGGATCTTAAAACCAAAAATATGTTATCATAAAACCTTATTTTTTGTTGAACCGATGATATTTTAACTCACCATAGATTGATGTCTTTAAGGACATCAATTTTACACTTATTTGTGATTGATTACCTCAATCACTCTCTATAAATATTTACATTTTTCCTCCAATTATGTGTCTCTAATTTGCACTAATGTTCTCCTAATCGAGATCATAATTTGTTTTTGACGTTTTCATTTCCCTTTACCGCTTATTAAGTCTAAATTTTATTAACCTAATTTCTGATGTGGGTTTTTCACAGAGGTATTTTTCTATTTTAACCTTTTATTTCCGAAGAACAATTTCAAATTGTGAAGACACAATTTATTGAAGTAGGGGAGAATGTAACACACCAAGTTTTCATAGTACATTATTTCTTCTAAGTAATTCAATAACTTGCGCTACACACAACACAGAGTTCGAGCACACCATGACTTACCAAACTAGCCGTTCAAAAGCAGTTATGAATAGTATTAACTGAATTTTGAATTCTATATAATCCATATAATTTTAGAATCCATATTATGTGTTTCTTAGATATAATATAAGAACAAATTCATTTTTTTAAATAAAAGAAGTATTTTTCAAAAAATGAAATTTTATAGCCTTTTAATGGAGAACCCTTTTTAAATCAAATATTTGATACTTTTATATTTTAAATTGAGTAAAATTAAATTCTTATTTATTAGTGGGACATAATAATTTAGTTTGGATAAATTTTTGGTACTTTTCTCATAACTTTCATATTTTGATGAGTAGTGAAAAATACTATGTTTTAATTGAAAACGGCTTTTTTAATCGAAATAATTTATAGTGTAAAATTATGAATTTGAATGGTTTGGAAGTATAATTAGACTATATTTTTTATCATTTAATACAATTTAAGTCATTATAAGTAATTTTAAATTTAAATTTGACAAAAACAAATGTCAATCTTTTGATAGTTTTTACTTTTAAAAAACCTTGATTTTTTGTTTTGACAATGGCAATTAAATTTAAATTAATAAATGAAACTTCTATGTTTTTAATTTGGTAAAATAAAATTTATTTTTTAAATCAAAATATAAAAAATTTCTTGGGGTTATTTTATGATATTTTTCTAAAAACATTCAATTTTTGATGAATAGTTAAAACACTACGATATTATTAAAAACCGAATTTTTTGTTTAAATAATTATTAATTTTAATTTATTTTATTTTACATCAAAATAGATACATTATACCTATATATTTTCAATTTAATTCATTAAATTCATTTTATAATAAGTTTAAATGCATAAAATTTTATAGAGATTTTTACAGTCTTTTACCCACCTTCTAGGAGCATTTACAAATTTGCATAAAACATAATTTTGTCACTTCTGTGGTTTGAATTTAAAAAATCTGAGAGAAACAGTTGGAATCAATAAGTAAAATTTGGTTCAATAAGATGAAAATAATTTTTGGCGAATAATAACTTTTGACTTTTATTTACCATGGTTAAAAGTAAATACGGTAATTAAGGGTCAAAATGATATTATAATTACCCTAACACATATCCTAATTCTACTGGATAAGTTTAATTCGACCAAAAAAACCTTATGAATAATATATGATCCTTTTGGTCCACTAGGATTAGATTATGATATTTATTATTATTTTATTTAAAGAAGAGTTAAAAGTGTTAAATTCAAAGTTTAATAACTAAACCATTTTTAATATAGGGTTACACACAATATAAATTCGACTACAAATATTCATTATAAAGATAAAAATATTTCATACATAATGGTATTTTATTTAGAATATTTATATATTAAATAATTTAATTTATTTATGACACAATGATGCTGTAGTAATTACCTTATTAATGAAATATTAAAATAATTGATAATATAAATATCCAAATAAATGTAAATTGATACTTATAATGAATTAAACTAATTTTATAGGTTAATATTACATTTTAGGGTTGATTAGATAAATTTTTTTAGAAGTTATAAGGTTGTTATGACTTTCACAAAAACAAAATAACAAATAGTGTCAAAATTGACCTAAAATAATTTTTAAAACAACTTCTATATTATTGGTTGATATAATATTATTAAAAATATGATGTTCTTACAAAGGTCTTAAATAATATTATATATGTAATTAATTAACCACTTTATGTTCTCTTCTAAGTTTATAGTATGTTTATTAACCATATAGTGTAAGAATACAAGAAGACGCGGTAAAAGTCAATATATTTAACTAAGAGGTAAATCTAAAAAGATAAGGTTAAAATGGTAACCTAAACTTGTATAAAGCCTATTGTTTGAGAGGATTTATACCCATAACCACCTAATCCTATAAATAAATTCATTTGGATCCATTATAAGCCAAATATTATTGTATAATAAATTAATATTTTAATCTTTTCCTTTAGTGACCCTCACCCCTCTTATAAAAGGGAACTTCCCCTTATCTTAATTTCACACCTCCAAATCCATTTATCTCGGCCATACCCTACCCAAATATTCTCCCTAATTATGTCACATCAATATATAGTTCTTAATTTGATCATAAATTCCACATAAGGAGATTTTATGATCAGCTCAAAAGGAAACACCCGAAGAAGAGGTAATAATTGCACCACCCTCTTTCAAGTTCTTTTCTTCTTCCAATTCCTCTCTCTTTGTTGTTTCCACACAAAAACAATAACTTCAATACCTTATACATACTATAATTTTATAATAAATATGGTACAACCATATTCATTATTCTATCCATCCTATAAATGACAAAGTCACCATACATGCATACGTACGGCTTACCGTCTCCATGCCGTGCTGTAGTTTGTTATTCAAACACTTCATTATTTGGATCGGTAAAATAATGAGTATAAATAATTTAAATAATAAATATAACATGTTAATTATTCTTTATATATGATATAACATCAAATTAAATACTATTTCACCATCAATATAATTATATTGTCGCTCGTGCATACGTACGGATTACCGTCTCCAGGACGCGATGAGATTCATTCCCACGTTCACCATTCATCAATGATTATAGAAATATATATTATTAATAATTATATAATATATGACATAATAATTCTATTAGATATATATATATATCTTTACTTACATATATCTTATTCACTTACTTCCGTTCAATACGATATGAAAACAAAAACAAAGTTTATGTGTACGTATGACCTATCGTCTCCATAAAAGGTGCCTTCCATTTCATATATATATATCTATTATAAATATTTATATTCTAAATATATATGATATATAAATCAAGTTTTATATTCTGGAAGTATTTAAATCATGATCTAAATGATACGATCAAGAATAACTAGTTAAAACATGTACGATAAAGAAAGCGATTATTACCCAAAATGTTAATTTAACATGGAATTCATTATCAAGTGGGTATTATAAATTCATAAATGAATCATGTATGATAAAATAAATATGAATATGGTTCTTTCATGATTTAATAACATAATACGGTCATTATAAATGAGGTTAAACGTACCCTCGACCAAAGGAAAGTGCAAGGTAAGGGTTAATTCCTCAATCTCATTATTATCTAAGATTGTTTATGTGTAAGTTTTTACCGGGACATATTTATTATCCATGTAGATGTTTCATAAAATAATTTTTAAAGGGATTATTTTTAAGGTGCTATTTTACTAAAACATTGTTTTAAATTTTTTAAATATTTATTCTTTCAAACCTTTCTCATTAATGTCCATGTTTTCAAAATGGGTTTAAGGATTTATTTATATGGAAATGAATGTTTTCAAATGTTAATTCCTTTCAAAAGTTTCAAAGCGGTATGGGGAACTTTGATTCAAAACTATATTCTAAATTAATTCCTTTATAAATTATGGTCCTTTTAAATGAATTCATGAAAAAGGAATATTTCCCTCAAATATTTTAACTAAACATTTTCAACTATGTCAACATCCTTATGGGATATTATTCTTGATTGAGGTTGATTTATTATGATACAAATCTTCCATATTGTATTGAAGATTTTGTGATATATTTGACTGTGGATGTGTTATTTTTATACCATTCATGGTTTAGGGATAATGTATTGATATTTCGTATGATAGTTTTAATACGAATGTTTATGTTATGTATCTACCTTTTCATATGAGGAATGTATTGGACTTAGTAAGTGATGGGTGGAGCCCACTATAGCTCCTCGGTGCATCGATAGGTCTCATGAGACAATTAGATGTGGAATTGGCTGAGGCCTTTCCCTATTTTGATATATGGTTTTGGATGAGGCCTTAATAATTTTTAAACATCTTGGCCGAGGCTTTAACACGATGTTTCAGAATGTCCAACAATATATATTCCCTCATTTTGAAAAATAATATTGATGGTTCATGTGGTAATTTGACTAGTAGAATACCCATGACTATGTTTTATTATGGAATTATTTACTCATATCATATTCCTAACATAAATTGGTCATGTTTATTATTTGTAAAGGAATTTGTTTTAAATTATTCTCAATGCCTAATGTTTATGTTATCTTCTGATGTATTGCTTAACCTTGTTGAGCATTTGAACTCACCCTTTTCTTATATTTTATTTTCCTAGGATTCCAAGAAGTGTTTTGTGATTGATAAGTAGGGTTAATCTAGGGGATTAATGGCGTTATCAAAGGATCATTTATGTTGAGTTTTATTTTCTAAAGTGTAATTTAACGTTCATGTATGTAATCTATTTTCCATGACTTCTAAACTGATCGGTCTTTCGGTACATGATTCCATGTAATCATTCCAATGTATTAAAATAATGCACCGACTCTAGGCTTTTGGGGTCGGGTCATTATAGTTGGTATCAGAGGAATTTTAGCAGAAACCTTGGAAATATATTTAGATAAACTCTTATTAAATAACATTACCCAAAGATAGACTTTGAGGATTAGTATAGAAGAACTTCCTAGAATTTTGGTAATGTAGAAATTTTTGGTATCTTCTAAGAAATACGTCCATGTCTGAATATGAACAGGTAGAGGCAGCTCTGACACAGATGTACCTAGGAGTGAAAACTCTAACAAAGAGTTTCGGGCTTGACCTAGGGTATCCTGGAACACGACAACAGGCCTTGCTGCACTCTTGGTTACGACACTCCCAGGGTATATTCTTAGGATAATTCACATTTTCATTACAATACATTATGAAGGATTTAAGAGTAAATAATTCCTCAAATATAATTTTTTATGATTATAGATTATATGCATAATCTTTTCAATATACGTTAGGTATTTTAAAAGTTTGGAATTATTCATTGTGATTCATAAACTAACCTAGTGTATGTCATTGTTTATAAACGGTGCCTAGTAGCAGGAAAGGTAATTCCAGCAATACACAAGATCAAAAGATTAAGAAGGATCATATCATTCATGGTATTAAACCAACATTTAAAAGGTAAATAGTATCCCATGTATTCTCATCATATGAAGAAATAGTATCATGTGTTAATAAGATAATTAAAGAATTATCTGAGTCTTATGGATTTTAAGGAATGCAAGAGAAGAAAATGATGGAAGAGATAAAGATGGATAAATGGAATAAGGGAAAGAAGGATTTTCCCATATGTGATAACTATGGAATGAATAACCTTAGTAAATGCTTGAAGGGAATGGGAGTTTGTTATAAGTGTGGAGAAAAATGAAACCAAGTATGTGATATCAAGGGTAAGAAAAAGGTTTCAAATGTACAACGCTTCATCTGTAAGGATTTGGGACACTACGCGAATCAATGTCCAAATCATCAGAGTATACCCCAAATGCTACTATTTGATAATAATAAAGTTATGATACTACCGAAAATGAAGAGGAATGATTAATTTTCTTATGTTGTTATTAAATTATTGTGTCATTTTAGTATTGTATTAATGATGTAAATGTTATAAGAATTATATAGTATATAAGGATTGCACTATAGTACTATTTCATTAAGGACTTGAGATTGTGAGGAACCAAGAAAAGTGACTCAATGGCAGATTAAATTTTTTGGAAAATATATGGTTGAGATAAATATAAAACATAATATGGTTATGATACTAAGGTAGTGATTTTGGAATAAGATATGATTTATTTGGATAAATTATATTGGATATTCTTGACTACCATGGAAGTGATTAATGGTTTGTTTATTCCATCATTGTTGGAATATTCAAAAAATGGATATAAGGAATATATCTGGTATACTATAAGGAATAAGGGGGAATTAACATAATCAATAAGGTTTTATAGTAATTCAGGGTGTTACCAAATTTTTAAATAATTCTTGATAAAGGTATTCATATGTTATTACGTGGCAAAAGAGATCTTCATTTTGTTTACATTCCTTATAAATTTTGGACTGTGAGTTTGGGGAGATGTATTTTGGATAAGTATAATGGTTGAAATGGATTAAGTTTGACGTTGGACACTATTATTAAGGTTAAACCAATTATTAATATTATTTTTTGATTGTCATAAAAAGGACAACACAGAGGTCGGGCGACAACCTGTCGCGTCCAGCAAGGGCGCAAGACTTGAACCCGCAACTGAAGAGAGACAAGGGTGCATCACCTACCACTGGCCTACGTGATGTCCTAGTTGGTATAGTGTAGTTTTTTAAATTTCCTAACCAATAAATTATAAATTCTTTATTTTTGGAACCCTATACGATTACGATAAATAGAATATTTTGAATTCTATTATCTTTTGGAGTGAAAGGTGAGTTTCTGGTAGGAATTAGTAGAAGGATGAAACTCTACTTATTAAGTATATTTTTTTCCTCTTATTCTATAAATAAATTAATTCTATGAATTTAGAAAAGGTATCTTAAAACCAAAAATGTGTTATCCTAATACCTTATGTTTTATTGAACTGATGATATTTTAACTCACCATAGATTGATGGCTTTAAGGCCCTCAATTTTACACTTATTTTTGACTGATGACCTCAATCACTCCTTATATATATTTAAGTTTCCCTCCAATTATGTGTCTCTAATTTCCATCAATGTTCTCCTAATCGAGATCATAATTTGGTGGTGGCTTTTTCATTTCTCTTTCCCTCTTATTAAGACTAAATTTTATTAACCCTATTTCTGATGTGGGTTTTCCAGAAAGGTATTTTTCTATTTTAACCTTTTATTTTTAGAAGAAAAAATTCGAATTGCAAGGATTCAATTTATTGGAGGAGGGGAGAATTTAACACACCAAGAATTCATAGTATCGTATTTCTTCAAAGTAATTCAATAACTTGCGCTACACGCAACACCGAGTTCGAGCGCAACACGACTTACCAAAATAGCCGTTCAAAAGTGGTTATGAATAGTATTAACTGAATTTTTAATTTTATATACTCCATATAATTTTAGAATCCATATTATGTGTTTATTAGACATAATATAAGAACAAATTCATTTTTTCAAATAAAAGAAGTATTTTTTTAAAAATGCAATTTTTCCACCTTTTAATGGGGAGCCCTTTTTAAATCCATTATTTGATACTTTTATATTTTCAATTGAGTAAAATTAAATTCTTCTTTAGAAATGAGACATAAAAATTTAGTTTGGATAAATTTTTGGTAATTTTCTAATAACTTTCATATTTTGATGAAAAGTGAAAAATACTATGTTTTAATTGAAAAAAACTTTTTTAATTGAAATAATTTATAGTGTTAAAATATGAATTTTAATAGTTTGTAAGTATAATTAGATTTTATTTTTATCATTTAATACAATTTAGGTCATTATAAGTAATTTCACATTTAAATTTGGCATAAACATATGTCAATAATTTGATAGTTTTTACTTTAAAAAAACTCACTTTTTGGTTTTGACAATGGTAATTAATTTTAAATTAATAAATGTAACATCTATGTTTTGAATTTGGTAAAATAGACTTCATTTTTAATTAAAAATATCAAAATTATCTTAGGGTGAATTTTTGATATTTTTCTAAAAACTTTCAATTTTTGATGAATAGTGAAAAACACTACGATATTATTTAAAACCTACTTTTTATTTAAATAATTATTTACTTTATTTTAATTTATTTTAGGTAAAAATAGATACATAATACCTATATATGCTCAATATAATTCATTAAAGTCATTTTATAATAAGTTTATATACATAGAATTTTATTGAACTTCTTATCGTCTTTTACCCACCTTCTAGGAGCATTTATAAATTTGCATAAGACTTAATTTTACCGCTTATTTGGGTTGAATTTCAAAAATTCTAGAGACACAATTGAAATCAATAAGTAAAATGTTGTTCAATAAGATGAAAATATTTTTTTGTGAATAGTAACTTTTGACTTTTATTTACCACGGTTAAAAGTAAATAGGGTAATTAAGGGTAAAAATGATATTATAATTACTCTAACACAAGTCCTAATTCTATTGGATAAGGTTAATTAGACCAAAAAACATTAGTAATAAAACATGACCCTTTTGTTCCACTTTGATTATATTAGGACATTTATTATTATTTTATTTAAAGAAGAGTTAAAAGTGTTAAATTCAAATTTTAATAACTAAACCATTTTTAATATAGTGTTACACATAATATAAATTCCACTATAAATATTCATTATAAAGATAAAAATATTTCCTACATAATGGTATTTTATTTATAATTTTTAGGCATTAAATAATTTAATTTATTTATGATACAATGATGATGTAGTAATTACCCAATTAATGAAATATTAAAATAATTGATATTATAAATATCCAAATAAATGTAAATTGATACTTATGATTAATTCAAGTACTATTATTGGTTAATATGAAATTTTAAGTTTGATTTGATAAATTGTTTTAGAATTTATAAGGTTGTTATGACTTTCTCAAAAACAAA
Source organism: Viscum album (assembly GCA_963277665.1). Classification (NCBI taxonomy): domain Eukaryota; kingdom Viridiplantae; phylum Streptophyta; class Magnoliopsida; order Santalales; family Viscaceae; genus Viscum; species Viscum album. Next base: position 501,002,024 of record OY728158.1, on the reverse strand, counting down.
ATACAATATAGTGTCAAAATTGACATAAAATAATTTTTAAAACAAATTCTATATTATTTGTTGATATAATATTCCTAAAAATATAAGTCTCAGCCAAAGGTATTAAATAATTTTATATATTTCATTAATGAACCACTTTAAGTTCTCTTGGAAGTTTATAGTAATTTTATTGACCATATAGTGTAAGAATACAAGAAGACACGGTAAAAGTTAAACTATTTAACTAAGAGGTAAATCTAAAATATAAGGTTAAAATGAGAACATAAACTTGTCTAAAACATATTGGTTGAGATAATTTCGACCCATAACCACCTAAGTCTTGAAATAAATTCATTTTGAGCCGTTATTAACCTAATATGATTGTATAATAAATTAATATTTTAATCTTTTCCTAAAGTGACCCTCACTCCTCTTATAAAAGGGCACTTTTCATTCTCTTAATTTCACACCGCCAAAGTCATTTGGATAGGCCAAAACCTACTTATATATCCTCCCAAATTCGTTCAAATCAACCTAGAGTCCATAATTTGATAATAAAACCAACCTAAGGATTCCTTTTTATCAACTCAAAAGGAAACACTCGAAGAAGAGGTAAAAATTTCACAACCCTCTTTCAAGTTCTTTTCTTCTTCCACTTCCTCTCCCTTTGATGTTTACATACCAAAATAATAACTTCAGTACCTTATACATTCTTTGATTTTATTATAAATATGGTAAAACCATATTATTTATTCTATCCATCCTATAAATGACAAAGTCACCATACGCATGTACATACAGCTTACCGTCTCCACATCATGGTGTAGTTTGTTATTCAAACAATTCATTATTTGGATGTGTATAATAATGATTCTAACTAATGTGAATAATAAATATAACATGTTAATGATTCTTTATATATGATATTCCATCAAATTACGTATGATTTCTTCATTAATATAATGATATTCTAACTCATGCGTACGTACGGATTACCGTCTCCACGACGCGATAAGATTCATTCCCACGTTCACCATTCATCGATGATTATAAAAATATATATTATTAATAAGTATTTAATATATAACATAATATTGATACTGTATATATATATATATATATATTTGTATATATGTACTTACATATATCTTATTCACTTACTTCTGTTCAATACGATATGAAAATGGAAATAGCGTTTATGCGTACATACGACCTACAGTCTCCATAAAAGGTTCCTTCCATTTCATATATCTATCTATTAAAAATATTTATATTATAAATATAAATGATATATAAATCAAGGTTTATATTCTGGAAGTATTTAAATCATGATCTAAATGATATGATCAAGAATAATAAGTTAAAACACGTACGATAAAGAAAGTGATTATTACCCAAAATGTTAATTTAACATTGAAATCATTATTAAATGGGTAGTATAAAGTCATAAATGAATCATGAATGATTTAATAAATATGAATATGGTTCTATTATAATTTAATAACATACTATGGTCATTATACAGGAGGTCAAATGTACCCTCGACGAAGGGAAAGTGCAAGTTAAGGGTTAATTCCTGAATCTCATTATTATCTGAGATTGTTTATGTGTAATTTTTTTATGGGAAATATTTATTATCCATGTCCATGTTTCATAAAATAATTTTCAAAGGGATTATTTTTAAGGGACTCTTTTAATAAAACATAATTTTAAATGTTTTAAAGATTTATTCTTTTAAACCTTTCTCATTAATGTCCATGTTTTCAAATTGGTTTTAAGGATTTATTTATATCGACATGAATGTTTTAGAATGTTGATTAATTTAAAAAGTTTCAAAGTGGTATGGGACTCTTTGATTCAATAATATCTTTTAAATTAATTCCTTTATAAATTATGTGAGTTTTAAATGAATTCATGAAAAAGGAATATTTCTCTCAAATATTTTTGTTTATCATTTTCAACTATGTCAACATCCTTTACAGGATATTATTCTTGATCGAGGTTGATTTATTATGATACAAATATTCCATATTGCAGTGAAGGTTTTCTGATATATTTTACTATGCATGTGTTATTTTTATACCATTAATATTTTGGGGATAAATTATTTACATTTCATATGATTGTTTTCATACGATTGTTTATGTTATGTTTCAACCTTTTCATATGAGGAATGTATTGGACTTAGTAAGTGACAGGTGGAGCCTACTATAGATCCTTGGTGCATCATAAGGTCCCATTAGACAATTAGACGTGGAATTGGATTAGGCCTTTCTCAATTTTGATATATGGTTTTGGCCAAGTCCTTAATCATTTTTGTACGTCTTGGTCGAGGCCTTGACAAGATGTTTCAAAATGTTTGGCATTATACATTCGCCCATTTTGAAAATATTATTGATGGTTCATGTGGTTATTTGACTAGTATAATACCCATGACTATTTTTTATTATGGAATTATTTACTCATCTCATATTCCTATCATAAAGTTTTCATGTTTATTATTTTTAAAGGCATGTGTTTTAAATTATTCACCATGCCTAATGTTTATGTTATCTTTCGCTGTATTGCTTACCCTTACTGAGCGTTTAAGCTCACCCCTTTCTTATGTTTTATTTTTCTAGGATTCCAAGAAGTTTTTTGTGATTGATAAGAAGGGTTATGATAAGGTATTAATGGAATTATAAAATGATCATTTATGTTGTGTTTTATTTTCTAATGTGTAATGTAACGTTCATGTATGTAATCTATTTTCCAAGACTACTAAATTGATCGGTATTTTGGGACTTGATTCCTTGTAATCATGAAAATGTATTAAAATAATACACTAACTCTGGGCTTCTGGGGTCGGGGAATTACAAAAAACAAATAATAAAACCCCTTTAAAGTATCATATTAATAAATTAACTCATGTTTAATCGATTTTTTTATATCCATATTTGGCCTACATTCATTTTTTGTGTGAAGGGGCCTAACATGTTGGCAACACAATCATCTTGGATAAGGATTCACATCAGGTTCTCCATTTTTTTCTCTCCTAAAAACCATGTGGGTTTTAAATGGAGTTTTGTGGTAGTGGTGGCATAAAATTTATGTAAGGAACATATCCATGTCCTTTACAGGAAATTTTCAATGAGTTTTGTTCAAGTTTCTAGAAACACCCAATGGTTCCCTCATTCAAGATGTTTTATGAACCTACTTTTCAAAAGAAATTAGCCATTGGGAAATGAATCCAACGACACTTAGGGAATCACATTGGTGGATAATATGGGAGTTTAGGCTCATTGTACCTTTTTTAGGGAAACTATTGCCTACTCTGGGACACTCTTATATCTTTAATACATGTTTGTGAATCCATTATTAAATCCCAAATATTAAATGGGTCTCCCTTATGTTAAAAATCAACTATTATCATGTATTATCTTTAAAATCTCTCTCTCTCTCCCTCACACACACACACACACATATATATATATATGATTTTCTTCATAAAAAGAGATATCTATATGTATTTGAGGTTCTCCATCGATGATACCCTTGGGTAAATGGATTAGATATTCGTCTTTCATTTATCATTACGATGCTAGTTTTAATCCACACAGTAGGGAACTTTGGAATTTATCATTATCCATAAAGATGGGAGTTATTTTATTGTTGATATCAGGCCTATGATATAGGCTTCCTAGGTATCCCTATGAAATAAATCCTAACCCATGTAGTTCAGTTCCACTTAACAGAATACATCATACCTTTTAAGGTCATGTGAGGAGGAAGAAACTATGTATTTTAACATCATGTGGAAAGGATGTCTAGGTGGAAGGTTCTTAGTTAAATTTTAGTGTGGGACTTATGTTAAAGCATCCCAAAGAACCTGGAATTGATGTAACCCCTCAAGATAGATATAACCCTACTAGGAATGTGGCCCATATAATATTTTGGATGATTGGGTAACTGAGTTTTAACCTCAGGGAGGCTTCCTACATACACTTTTTGAAGAGTAATCAAAGACCAAATAGTTCGGATTGTTGTGGATTACACCTACAGAGGAAGAACAAAGATGATTCATTAGTAATGTGGCCCTTTGAAGGTTTTTATGACTAGGAATGTGTTTCATTGAGTGGGTGGTAACATGGTTTTGGGGCTTACACTGGATAAGAGTCTCATGTCAATGGTTGAGGAAGATCTGTCATAAGAAATCTTTGTCGGGAAAAGTATTTGATCATGTGGATTTCATGATCATCACTAACTTCTAATCCCAAATGATTCATGCTCAGTGTGAGAAATAAGTGGAAGTTCAAAATCCTTCAAATCACACAGTCTCCTCTCTCTACTGGTGGATGACGCTAGTGCTATAGGAGATATGGGTATTAGATGTCGTATTCACCTCTCTTATTTTCCAAACCCACAAAAAATTATAGGGGATTACTCCAAGAGGGATAATTTGAGGTAAATCAAAAGGAATATTCCTTAAAGCGATATCTACCTAGAAATTTTACTCTTTTTCTTCTAACAGATGAGTTTATAGTCACTCAAGGGAATCAGAGAGAGATAGATGGATTTGATGTGACCATCTCCAATCTTATTTTCCACCCATGGGTCATTTCATTTTCCCTAAAGATGATATCCTCATTACCATAGGAATGTATAATAAAAAACACTCATAGGATCCTAACTATTTGGTAGGTCAGATATAGTACCTCCATTTCTAGGGGAATGTATAATTAATATGACATGTTGAATTTACATATGCTCAAATTATACATATCTGCAAGCTTTAGGGGGGGACTCGACTTAGACCCCCTCGGACGAGAGATCTAAGGGATGAGTTTCCCTAACATTAGTGGTATGAAAAAGGGGCCTAAAGGATTTATTGTGTTTGTGAGGTCTATCCATAAATAAGGTTTCTCATGTAGGTAAGGCATGTGTGAGGAAAATTTATTTCATTTAGGGTTGACCTAGGTGAGCTGAAGAGGACTTTGGGTGATAGACAACCAAGGAAACTTTTGGCTGCATTATCCACAATTAAAACTGAATATGTACCTAAAAGAAGTTATTGTGCATATATTCTATGGATAAAACACACCTTTCTAAAATATGGATATCAATTCAAACATTTCCCTATCAATTGAAACAACAGAATAGCTATTAACATTTCTAAAAACTTTTATCTCATTCATGGACAAAGAACATTGATATAAAACATAATTTTTTTAGATAATTTTCAAAAGTGTGATATAACTCCTGAATTCATTAACATTATACAACATATTTTTGTCATTTTTAAAAAACCTATAAATTATGAGAAATAAAATTATATCAAACATGAACTAATAATGATTAACTATGTCTAATTTCTCTTATGATTAATTTCTTATATCTTATCTTTGAATTTATTTAATACACTCTTATGAAATTTATTTTATTAGCATATAATATTAAATTTCTCTTTATGTTAGTCATAAGGTCAATCAAAATGTATGTACAGTTGATTAAATTTGACTTGATCTTTTTGGAAACATTCTATGAGCCAAATATTTGAAGCTATTATATGAATGTTTTTAAATATTTTAAGTATATTTTATATTTTTTTGGTGTTTTATTCTATAACATTCCCTAAATGACTTTATTATCCCCAAAAATAGCATTTAAATCATCATTTTCCTTTCCAACTTAAGTTGATCCCTCTTTCAACCCTTCCCTCACCAAGACCCTGCCTTCCAACACTCAAATCTCTACTTAGATCAAGCAATCTGCTGGTGAAGATACTTAGGATTCTTTTGATACTTTGAAAAGATTAAAATTAAGATTATGTGGAACTAAAAAACTCTTGAAGCCATATATTTTATAAATCTATGTTTTTCCAGTGAAGGAATTATTTGTTGGGTGGCTTAAAATCAATTGTTCCCTAGTTTGGAGAGTTTTCAGGGACAATGATGGACCAATTAGATCCTAGAAGATAACTGACTTTACTATCCACATTTAGTTAATTAAATTTACATGAATATGGTGTTTGAAGTTAGAAATTAGTCGGATCTCATTAGAACAATTGTTAACAGTGATGAATGTTAGTTTAATTCAATCATTTGGTATGAGATCTTAAAAGTACCACATCCAGCTAAGTAAGAGGATTGACTAAGTTATTATCCTTTAAATCATCCAAATTTTGAGTTTGGAAATGATTTTTTAGGATTTAACTAGTTATATAACCTCCCAAATTCCTATTTCTAGTGAACTAAATAGAGAATGTAGGTTTTCGATAAAGTATATACAAAATACCATCTTCTATAGAAAGGTTTATTTCATCACTATTAGGCGTCAAGACATCTACCATATATATTTTATGGTTCATGGGATTCAAATTAATCTACCCAGATTCCTAATGAGACATATGAAAGTGTTGAGTAAGACTTTATAAAGATTTAATAATCTTCCTTACCCGAAGTTTATTTCAACTCTACTCGAATTGAAGACTTATTCTTAAGGAAGTATAAAAGACATTACTTTCAAGTGGTGTCTTTCTTAAACATACCACTTAAAAGAGGATGAAAATCATCTAGAATATGTGGAAATATATGTGGGTACTAGATAAGGATAAACTTTATGATCATTTCAATCATACAAATAACCCTACTAGAATAAATAGTGCAATAGATCAAAATTGGATCAAAACTGGATAGTTGAGGTTGGTTATTCATCTGATGATAATGAATCAAAGGATACTGGTGAAGTTTATAAAGATGCTAAAAGTTCTTATGAAGTGATAATGGGCTGCTCTCTAGGTCTAAAAGTTTCCAAGGATCCATAAGTTCCAAAAAGAGGTTGAATCGGTAAGGGAAAGATTAAAAACCCCTCTGGGGGATAATACCCATAGTTTTATGTTATTTAGACCCAACATCATTTATTCTGTGAGTGGTAAATATGAGAATCAATAAACAGAAATTCCGCCCATGTTTGATATATGGGGAGTGCAATTTTTTTATTCTACACATCCTGACTCTCCTTTTATTAACATAGATCTGCCTACAATGAATGACTGTGGGGATGGTAATAATGGTGAAAGTACACACAAACCTAGAAGAATTATTAATCTTGTTGTAATTAGTACCATAGATATGGTTGAGTGGGATCATTACTCTCTAGTTCATCAGAAATATTTTTGCCTAGACCATCTACAATAGATTTGTGGATCTACTCCTTAGGGACCAGTTGTACCTTGTTCACCCATACATGAATCAGATATCCTTTCTCAAGTTGATCGCATATATGATTCATCTCCCTTGACTAAATTAGTGGTTTTTGAAGATCTAGATGATCTAATTTAATAAATTGAGGTTCCAAAGTATATATCTTTAAATAATGAAGGAACTATGTTGTGACCTTCTCTATTAGAGTTTAGTGACTCAAATCCTAACCCAATCCCTACTTCATCTCCTCAAGTTATAAATTCTCCACCTCAAACATATAGTGATGCTTTTTTCCAACTTCATTCATTAATTCAGTCATTTTTATTAAATTTTAGAATGATCTGATGGATGTTCTAAAGGAATTTTTTCTTAATATAATCAATGATAATGAATATTATAGGAAGAAAGATGTTATATTTACTACTGAGAGTTTAGTTTCTCACATATAGCCTATGTTATTTTTTAAATTAGATCATATTTTTCATGAGATTTTACGTTTTAAAACATAGATAGAAGGATTTTAGGTAAGTATAGGAGCTCTTCGATAAGACTTGATAGATACGTTGGTGTTTCCCTCGGATTCTGGGGATGATCTCCTTTGATGGGAGGTTCAAACGTTCTGATCGGTTTCTAATGGGTTTGTTCATAGAACAGGAAACATCCAATGATTCCACATCCATTCGGACCTACATTCCAAAGGTAGGTGCTCATTAGTTTGTGGACTGATGAGGCTTAGGAACTAGCATTGGTCGAGAGGATGGGAGGTCGGACTCATCACACATTTTTTAGGGGAATTATTGTCTACTCCGGGACTCTCTTTATATATTTAAGTTATATTCGTGAATCCTTATTAAATTACCAAGTATAAAATGAGCTTTCCTTCAGATTTGATAATCAATGATCGATATGTAGGAAATTAAGAGAATCTTTTATATGTATCTGAGGTTCTTCATCGATAGAGAATCATCTTTATTTATTAGAGATTCTTGGCCAATGGTACCCTTCGACACATTTATATAGAAGTCTCTTGGTCATTATGATGACCATGCCGGTTTTAAAGCCACTCAGTGGGGCACTTGAAGTTTATTGTCATTCAGAAGGACATGGATTATTTCAGAGTTGGGATTGAACCCGCAGATGGGCTACCTACATATCCTTTGTTCAGAAAAGGAACGAGAACCCACGTAATTCGAGTAAGGGAGTATTATGTTTATGATTGATGGCTCAAATAAGGATGTCCTAATTACTTTTACACTCTAAGCTTAGGTGAGTCATGATTGGTGTGAGAAACAAGAGGTATTGGTAAGAATCAGACAATTGTGCCATGAAATATGCAATCATAAGAAATAAGGTGGGACTTATGTATGTATGACTACCCAGATAAATGAATATTTGGATTTACATCAGGGAAGAAATCCAGGGACAGGGTCCATAAAGGTATATGTGCTTCACAGTGATTTGAATACTCTAACTTGGGACTTACTTCTAAAAAGGAGGCCCAGTTTAAGAGACTTGAAAAATTAAGGGACTTGGGGCTTACTCCTGAAGAGGATGCCCAAATTAGGGGACTGGGGCTTATTCCTGAAAACGAGGCCCAGGTTAATGAGGACTTGGGGCTTACTCCTAAGGAGGATGCCCAGATTTGAGAATTATGACTGGGTCTTATTCCTGAAAAGGAGGCCCAGGTTGAGGGAATTAAGGTTTGGGGCTTACTCCTGAGGAGGATGCACAGATTAAGGGACTGGGGCTTACTCCTAATGAGGATGCCCATATTTGGGAATTTTAAGAATTGGGGGATTACTCCAAAGGAGGATGCCCAAGTTAAGAATTATGACTGGGACTTACTCCGGAAAAGGAGGCCCGGCTTAAGATAATTATGACTGGGGCTTACTCATAAAAAGGAGGCCCAGGTTAAGAGAATTATGACTGGGGCATACTCCTGAAAAGGAGGCCCAGTTTAGGGGATCTCTCATCTTAAAGGATGAGGTTGAATGAATGAAATCTTAATCTTTAGTGAAATAAAGATGTGTAAATCACTAGGTTTTGAGAGATTTTCCACATAATTCCTTTCAGATAAGGAAGTAAAATCAAGAAATCATGCCATAAATGACTTTGAAGAGTGTCTTGAAGACTAAATCTTGAATAGGAAAGGTGTAATGGTTTAAGAGCGGTGAAATGGGAAAGAAGGGAACCCAAAAAGGCAGGGGCGCACAAGTCCTGGAAGGCGCGCAGGTACTGCGTGGGCGCACAAGTCATGGTCGCACAGGTATGCATGCGTGACATATGGGGTACTTGCGCGACGGTTAACTAGCAGGGTAATACTTGAGCGACTCTTGATTAAATCCTTTATAATCCTCTTGAGGTTTTTCCAAAAAAGGGACGCGCAAGTTCTATTGAAGGAGTAAGGCGGCGCGCAAGTGTGGCCTTTTTCCTTAAGGGCTGGCCACTCAGGCGCGCAAGTGTTTGATGAGTTTCAACACTTAGGCCTTCCTCCCCCTCTTTAGATCTTCCGTTCTACGTAAGAAATTACCTTAGAAGTGTTTCGGAAGCTTCAATAAGAGACTAGGGCGCCGGGATCTCAAATCTGAGTTTCTGGAAAAAATCCTCCATGAATGGGGGGCCCACAGGGTCGATTTATAAGCAAAAGAAGACCCCGGGCGGTTATCACTTAGGTCGCACAAGTCACTTGCGTGACCATCATAGAACTTGTGCGACCATTGTGCAACATTCTTCTTATTCCTTCCTTTGTTAAATTTTGATATTTTTCCAAAGGTTGAATCACTTTGTGCTAAGATATTCCCCTTTTCCAATCTTTAGACTCTGTGATGAAAGGAGTGTCAACAAATGACCCCCCTTGGAGTTGGATCTGGAGAGAAAAGAGGATTTGACTCTGAGGAAAAAAAAGAGATCATGGGTCTTTGTGATTATTGGCAGTTTAAAGTCATGCATATCGGACATAAGGAGGCTAATGTTTAAGGTCGAAATAGATTTGACCAAATGAATTAGAATTGACTCAATTCCTTGACAATTCATCTGAAAACATAGTACCATACTCAAGTATGAGGGAAAAAATGTAAAATATGACTTTAGAATATTTGAATCTGAGGAATGATATGAAAAAGAGCTAAAAGGCATTAGATGAAGTAGTTCCCAAGAATGAAGTTACCATTATTTAACAAACCCATTAGGGGGTTGAATTATGCAGGGCCACCTAAGGTCATTGGCTGCATTGTTAAATAAAATAGTATCTTTTGGCTACCAAGTCTGTTATGTAGACTGTTTATGAAAGTCCTCTTATGGACATGTGCTGCATAGTCAGGCAAAAGAACTCTCAGAAATTTACTTTCCTAGTGCTAAAAGCCAGTGAAAGTTTATAGGTATTCAAATCTTCTAAAGTATATAGTTTGATGTATGGAAAGAGGTACTTCAATATAGAGAACATATTTCCAAACAAGATTATCGAAGAACTGGATGAATATCACTCCTATGAAGGTCTGACCCAAAGGTAGGGAATGAGAATATAAACCATAGACTTGAATACTTTCAGATCATGAAAAGGGATATGGGACAAATATGTTAAGGATGGCTATTTTTGCGGATCCCTACATACTGTCATTTAAGACAAATAAGTACAAAAGAGACATTCTTCCCAAGAATGAAGTTACCAGTAACCGAAAAACCTGTTATGGGGTTGAATTATACAGGGCCACCTAAGGGCATTGGATGCATAGTCAAATAGTAGTATCTTTTGGCTAACAAGTCTGTTATGTAGACTTTTTATGCAAGGCCACCTATGGGCACGTGCTACATAGTCAGGCAAAAGAACTCTCAGAAGTTTGACATTTTTGTGACTAGAAGTCATGAAAAGGGTTATGAGGATCTTAAAATATTTAATTTTAGGATTATGACACATAAATATGGGTATTGTTCAATGTATACAGAGATACACAGATCAATGCTAACCATAATCATGTTGTGGCTGGGTCCTGAATTGAAATATTGGACTTCACTATGTATCCTACAAGGATGAGAATCAAGACATACGTAGTTCTTAAACTACATTTTAACGTCGTGTGGGATAAAAGGATTAGAGATCTTAGTTTAGGGTCATAGAGCTTGGACCATTGTAAGAAATACACAGTGTGTGTTTTCATGGGGACTTTTCAGCCAAAGGAATGAAAGTGGAATTTGGGGTTAGGCCCAAAGACTTGGGGATGGATTCGAGGGACACTCTAACGTTACTACATATCCCATAAGGATGGGAATCAAGCCCACGTAGTTCTAGAAATACCCTTTGTACAAATTTGGTCCGTACATATGAAGGGTGAAAGGGGACTTTAGAACAATGATGGTTTAACCCAAGATAAAAGGTTTGGGCGTTGCCATGTATGCACGTAGTCTTTGAAATGAAACATTATAGAAAAATCAATGTAAATAATGGTTCCCTCTCAGGTGATGTTATCAAAGAATATTGTAGTTTATTGTCATACTGGACAAAAAATTTGTATAGTTTAATGTCGTATAACAAGGACGAAAGTGAACCAATGTAAAGATATTGATTCTAGGGGTGGTTTCATGAATCAACATCGTATGAGATGGAGGTGAACTGATGTCAAGAGATTGGTTTTGGGCTTGAACCTTGGGAGTTTTCCTACATACCCAGCCTAGAAGGCAAGGATCAAAGTCCGTGTAGTTCAATTAAATAATGAATTAATGATCAAGTTGTTCTTGGGGAAAACGACCTAAAAAATGATGTTGGGAATTACACATGGTTAGCGTCCCAAGAGAGTGTTATGGTTGAATTTTGCTCTAAACTCACGTGAGCCATACTCAGTGTGAGAAACAAGAGGTAACGACAACCTTAACAATGCATAGTTTAAGGTCATGTAGGACATACAAAGGGACTATGCAGTTTAGAGTCTTGCAGTTAGGACTATTGGTGGTGCATAGTTTAATGTCATGTAGGACGTATCATGGACTTTCTGTACAGTTTAGCGTCATGTAGTTTGGACGATGGGGACAATAGAGTTTAACGTCATGTTGGACGAAAGGGGGACTGTGCAGTTTAATGTCATGCCGTGAGGACAAAAGAGTACATCATTTAACGTCATGTTGGACGCATTGGGGATTTTTCCCACAGTTTAGCGTCATGTTGGACGAAAGTGCGAATAGTTTAAGGTCATATGCATGGACCGTGGATGGTGTAGTTTAATGTCATGCTGGAAAAAAGTGTAGTTTAAGGTCATATAGGACCTTTGATGATTATGTAGTTTAACGTCTTTCCGGACATAAGGGACTTTTATATAGTTTAGAGTAATGTAGTTAGGACGTCACAGTTTAACGTCTTGCTGGACGTAAGGGACTTGAAAATAGTTTAGGGTCATATGCATGGACCGTTGGTGATGCGGTTTAATGTCATACAAGACCAAGTTGCAGTTTAAGGTCATACTGGACAAAGGGACGATAGAGTTTAGCATCATGTTGGATGAAAGTTAGAATAGTTTAAGGTCATATGCATGGACCGTGGATTATGCAGTTTAAGGTCATACAGGACCTAGTTGCAGTTTAAGGTCATACTGAACCATTTAGGGAACTTTTTCACAGTTTAACGTCATGTGGGACGAAATTAATACAAATAGTTTAAGGTCATATGTATGGACCATTTCTGTATAGTTTAACATCATATAGCAAGGACGAAGTACAGTTTAATGTCATGTAGGACGTATTAAAGGACTTTTGTACAGTTTAACGTCATGTAGCTAGGATGAAGTAGGGACTTTGCAGTTTAATGTCATGCAGTGAGGACAAATTAGGGAATTTTTTTTTCATAGTTTAACGTCGTGTGGGATGAAATTAATACAAATAGTTTAAGGTCATATGTATGGACCGTTTCTGTATAGTTTAATGTCATATAGCAAGGACGAAGTATAGTTTAATGTCATGTAGGATGTATTAAAGGACTTTTGTATAGTTTAGCATCATGTAGCTAGGACGAAGTAGGGACTTTGTAGTTTAATGTCATACAGTGAGGAAAAATTAGGGAAATTTTTTTTCATAGTTTAACGTCCTGTGGGAAAAAATTAATAAAAATAGTTTAAGGTCATATGTATGGACCGTTTCTGTATAGTTTAACGTCATATAGCAAAGACAAAGTACAGTTTAATGTCATATAGGATGTATTAAAGGACTTTTGTACAGTTTAACGTCATGTGGCTAGGATGAAGTTGCTATTGGTAGAAGAACTTTCTTGTTCTTTCTGAGCTCGCTGAAGGGCTCTACCACGAGTTTCTACTGCGTACATAGTTCTAGTAGGGGTAGAATTGGAATAGTGGCTTATGAAAGATCCATGTCTTCCCCTGTATCTTGAGCCCTTGGAACTTCCTCTGATTCCTCTGTTTGTACAGGGAATTCAGGCTCATTGAAATTGAAACTGCGACTGGCATATGGATCTGTTAATTGAATCATATTAATAGAACCAAAGATTAACTCTTCGTCTGATGAAGACTCTGCCTGATTATCCTATTTAGCTTGTGCCGTTCGGTGGGGCGGTGCCTGTGGATTTGAAGTAGATGGTATGAAGTCTGCCAAAGTCAAAGATAACTTAGGCTTTGACACATACTCATCTTCTTCTGATTCTTTTTATTTCTTTGAATCATGTCATTTCTTTGAGGACTTTCCCTTTGAAGAAAAGGGTTTTGCCGCAACATTCATGGCAGAAGACACAATTGGTTTCTTTAATTGTGTTCGCAAAATAGCATGAGTTCGATTTATTGTCTTTCTGACCATCCAATCATCATACTTCTGTGCATTTTTTCTTTTGACTTCTTTCCATTCACCTTCCTCCTATGGAATTGTAGTAGTGACACATGATACCTAGGCTGAGGAGCCTTTCAATGTGACTTTTCCCGAGTCGACCATATTTTCCAGGAGGTCTCTGAAGACGAAACACTCCTGGATGGGATGCCCCAACATTTGATTAAAAGGGCAATAATTAGGACGGTCTTCATCTCCTTTCATGTTTGGCCTCTTGGGTATTGGCAATTGAACAAAATTGTTTTCCAGAGCCGAAATGAAATAACCAGGAACTTGTTCATTTCAGAAAGAGTACGTTTTGCTCTTTAGATCCGCAAATTGTTTTCGTTTTTGATCTTTTTGATCGTTTGGACGGAAAGGCCTTTGTTGTTGGCGCTCAGACGGTGGAGCCCTTCAAGAAGATTAATGTTTTGAGGTAGAAATAGGTACAGGTGCTTGTTTAATCATAAATGTAGCAGTTTCTTCTATACCCATTTTCCTTCCTGGAGCTGATGGAATTACATGAGATTTAGCCTTAGCCTGTATAAGGGAATCTTCAATCTACTGAGTGATTGAAGTAAGGTCTCGAAACCCTGCTGTGTATTTCATAGGGATTAATGGAGTGCGTAATTCATCACGAAGATTTTCCACACAGATTGGAAACAATTCTTCTTGGGGGAGTGCTAAACTCAAGGAATATGTTAATCTCTTCCATCGAGCAATGAAATTAGAGACCCTTTCATTCTTCCTTTTCTTACAGTTTGTAAGATCGAAAACTGTTGTCTTTGGAAAAGTTGAGTTGAACTGAAGGAGGAATTTTTGGCGAAGACCCTCCAATCTGGTAATTGACCGGGATTTCAATCTTGTATACCAAACAAAAGTTGTTCCTTATAAGGTTCACACGAAGCATCTGAGTTTCACTGCTTCTTGCTGCTCTGGAGTTCCCATCATAGGATCGCAATAAGACACGTAATGCGTCAAATACTGCTCAAGATCACCTGATCCATTGAAAATAGGGAATACAGGGTTCCCAAAACTGGATGGAGGAGAAATTGAATCTACCCATTCAGGGTAAACTTTCTTTTCTGGTTGAACTTGCGCATGTTTCCCTTCCATAGTTTATAACCGAGCTATTAATGACTCAATAGTAGTTATTAACTTTTGAGAAACATCCGGTTGAACTTGGACTTGGGTAGGTGCAATGACTGGAGCTTGGAAAGATGTGGCGATTGGTACTGCAACTGATGGTACCACTTCCAACTGTTGTTGCACTTAACCCGTAGGATTAGACCTGTGAGGGTGTACTAATAGAGGAGGATATTCTTGATCCATCTCAGTAGCTGCAACAAATTCCTTTGGCTGACTGACTCCAGCATGCTTAAGAAGAAGACTACTCTGAAGTAGTTCTGCATTCAACCTTCTTAATTCGTTCATTTCTTCCTCCTGTTGTGCAGACCTTTGCTCTAGTGAGAGCGACTGACCTTCTCCAGAGGAAGGATATGTAACCTGGTTCTTTCCCTTCCCTTTATTAGATCCTTTTCAGAGAGGGGGAAGTGGGTTACTCAAAGGATTACCTAGGTTCTGAGTAATCCTTTGACTTTGTGTACACACACCTTCTTCATTTGTGTCGGTGCGTATATCTTCTTGAGTAGGAACCTCTTCATCTGAGTCCCCTGAGTGAGCCTCATTTGGTGGATCAGCAACAATGGAATTGATGACATTGATTGATGCATAACTCATTGCATCCCTTCTATCAGCATTTCTATGATATTGTCTTCTTCCATGTCTTTGATGAGACATTGCCTTTTGTTTATTCGATCCCTTAGGAACTTCTTGACGAACCATAATTTGAAGAGAATCTCCTGATAATTTGGCTCTTCATTCCTCTTGAGGTTTCTTCCCCAATCGAGAAAAGACCTACTTTCTCTGAGGAGGGGATTGATGATTTGAAAAGGTCCTCAGTCCAGTGGACTGGGGCTGTTCCTGTTGTTCTCGCTCAACTCCTCATATCCTATTTTTTGATTCTGAGGGTTGGTTTAAAAGAGTCCCAAGTCTGGAGAGATGGGGTGGTTCTTGACATGCTATGTCTGAGACTTTCTTGAAATTCCTCCTAATCTTGTGAACCTTAGTCCGGAAATTAGCTGGATGCATTAACCTGTATCCGCTTTTATCACTCGATTCAAAAGACCATTGGATGATTTCTGACACTTCTGTCACTTGGTGATGTGCTTGCTTTAAACGAGAGGCCCGTTTAATATTCTTGTTTGCTTGATGAAAGAGTAATTCAACAACTTGTTCTCTGTATTCTTGATTTTGAGAGGAACTAGTTGAAGCCTATTCTTGGGAAAGCTTTTGATTACAAACAAATCCCATTGACTGTGGCCGGCCATGGGCAATAACATTTCATAAGACCATTTTCGGCGGACTTTGCTTACTGGAGAGCACCATGAAATGTAGTGCTCCATGAACACCCCATCCTCTGACACGAATACCAGATGGGGCATTGGAAATTAACTAACGCAATCTTCTTAGTGCTCCAAGGCATGAACGTTGAAGGGCTTTCTATTGCTTTTCAGCCTTCGGATATCGAGAGACTGATAGAGACGCCAAATCAATCTGATGTTGTAACCGTTATATTACCTTAAGATGATTTTCATATTCATCATAAGATAATACTTTTTTAACTAACAAAGATTTTTCCATATGTTGAGATGAATATCATGAATTTCATCTTCTGTCAATATTTCTGGAATATTATACTGAGAGTCAACCAAAGGCCAAAACATGACTGGCACTTCACCTTTCTCCAGTTGTTTTCTCATGTTCAGAATTTCCTCTTTGTCATTTGATGAAGATTATTCTACCTGATTTGACCAGAGTTGGTGTTTCCTTGTTGCTTCATTGGATTCAACAGGATTGGTAGAGAAATCATTGATCAAACTAGAAGATTCATGACATAGGGGTGGTTCGGATAATGACCTACACCCTGGGCTATCTTCTGATTGAGAAAGTATTTCACCTTCTAGCAATGAAGCTTCAGACATGACTGATTTCGCATTTGCAAGTGCCTCAAGATAAGAGGGTTTTCTCGGCACTACATTGTCCACTGGAGCATTTTTCGGGCAATGCGCATCACTACTACAGAGAGGACTTTCGCAGCGAAATTCATCATCATGGGGAGGACCACCATAATGGGTTACAACAAAAGATGAGATCTCTTGCTCCTTGGTCTTCTTACCACATAGAGGGTTCCTGTGGATATCATCTAAAGATGAAACTTCGAGATCGACCGAATTGTCATGAAGCAAGCCTTCAGGAGGAAGTTTCTGTTTAAGACCTTCGGAATTAATGTTCCCACTATTGGGAAATGAGGGAGTAAAATCTTGAATTCCAACAGATAATTGTCTGAGGGCTTCAATAACTCTATCATCGAGCAAGGACTTGTTACTGATTGGCTCTTGATGTCATTATTGTGTTGGGCAGGTCTTTTTCTTAGATGCCTTCTTACTCACCTTGGAAACCACTTGTTGGAAAAAGTGGTTGCTCTGAGCATGTGTATATGCTTGATCAGGAAAGATGGCCAGGTTAGGCTGACGATCTCCACTCAAATTAGGTGTATGTGCCTGACTTGGTTGTCCGTATGATATGGGGGAGTATGCCCCACAACCCTCTTGGACTGGAACAGATGTGTGTGTCTGTTCCGGAGTGAATTGTTGATTTTTCACTCCATTAATAGGGATAGATTTATGTGTCTTTCCCTGAGATGCTGTTGAAGTTGTTATAATATCCAGGCAGGCCTCCAGAATATGAGCAGGGATTTACTTCTGCTCTTTCACCATTGATAGAATATGCTTGGTGACATCAGCTGCCGGAACGGGAATATACGTCCATTCCGGGCTTGGAGAAGGTGTATGTGCCTGCTCTTGTCCTCCTTTTCCTATCAGTGAATCCTAACAGTACTCAAGTGTGGGGGAATAGAGTTGAGTTTTCCTCATATTTGTTGTCGGGGATTTCCGACTAACTTCAACGAATGATACCAAACGAGACTGTTGGTAGGCTTGATTAATACCAGTAGGTGTTTGTGCCTGCTGATTGTACTTCGCCAAACGTGTTTGACGAGATCCATCATATGTAGTCAGACGAGCCTGCTGACTAGCTGATGATGTATAAACAGGTGTATGTTCCTGCCTATAGTACTCTGCCGGAATTGCCTGGCGGGATTGGCATGATGCTGCCAAACGAGTCTGCTGGACAGTGGAATTAAAACGGGTAGGTGTATGTGCATGCTCATTGCTTGCCACCAAGTTAGGTTGGTGGACTTCTCCAGAGATGGAAGAGATGAGAACCTGCTTAATTTTGATCGGATTCTGCCTCTGGTGGTTCATCTTGCTTACTCAGGTTCGAGGAACCTGAGCCGAACTCTTGGAGTCGTTACCCTCATCATGTTGATGGCACACTGCCACATGAGTCTGGTGGCGATTGTTGGTGGGAGCCCTCAGGAAGGACTCCTGTTTGTTTGAATTAAGGTCCTGAGGGACCTGATCATTAACCTCCCCATAATAAGGGAGCGAATGGTGATTGCGTTCTGGGGATAACGACCCGAAATGGTTGGAGACGGTAGTCAGCACCGCCTGCTTCTTGATCACTGGTCGTCGTTGTCTGGACGACTGATGTGAGTTATTTACTTGGAGGGCTTGTCGGGCAGCCTCCAGAGTTGGGATGGTACCATGTTGATGGTACTTCTTAACCAGTGTGTTTGATACCCAGCGTTGAAGATGCTGAGTAGGTGATATCATCCTTAGAGCGGACGACGATCCAGTAGGAGTAGTAGTAGTGGCATTTGCAGCAGCAGTATTCACAGGTGTGAACTTGAGAGAAGCCATTCTAGAAATGCAGAAGATCTTGGAAAATAGTGCCTGTTTGATATAACAGACATTATGAAGATAAATTCAGCCACTACATCTTTTGGATGAGCACATATGTCAATGATTGTTTTTGTTGGCCCTCTCATTGAGTTTTAAATAGGGGCCTAACAAAATAGGTAAAACATTATTTTAACTTGGTTAAGGATTCACATCGGGTTCACCATTTTTGTTTCCCATGGATTTCGAGGATGATCTCCTTTGATGAGAGGTTCAAACGTTCTGATCGGTTTCTAACGGGTTTGTTCGTAGAACCGGAAACATAAAATGATTCCACATCCATTCGGACCTACTTTCCAAAGGTAGGTGCTCATTAGTTTGTGGGCTGATGAGGCTTAGGAAGTTGCATTGGTCGAGAGGATGGGAGGTCGGACTCATCACACCTTCTTGAGGGGAATTATTGTCTACTCCAGGACTCTCTTTATAGATTTAAGTTATGTTCGTGAATCCTTATTACATTACCAAGTATAAAATGATCTTTCCTTCAGATTTGTCAGTCAATGATCGATATGTAGGAAATTTAGAGACTCTTTTATATGTATTCGAGGTTCTCCATCGATAGAGAATCATCTGTCTTTATTAGAGATTCTTGGCCAATGGTACCCTTCGACACATTTATATAGAAGTCTCTTGGTCATTATGATGACCATACTGGTTTTAAAGCCACTCAGTGGGGCACTTGAAGTTTATTGTCATTCAGAAGGACATGGATTATTTCAGAGTTGGGATCAAACCTGCAGATGGGCTACCTACGTATCCTTTGTTCAGAAAAGGAATCAGAACCCACATAGTTCGAGTAAGGGAGTATGATGTTTATGATTGATGGCTCAAAGAAGGATGTCATAATTACTTTTACACTCTAAGCTCACGTGAGTCATGCTCAGTGTGAGAAACAAGAGTTATTGGTAAGAATCAGACAATTGTTCCATGAAAGATGCAATCATAAGAAATAAGGTGGGACTTATGTATGTGTGACTGCCCAGATAAATGAAGATTTGGATTTACTTGAGGGAAGTAATCCAGGAACAGGGTCCATAAAGGTATATGTGCTTCATGGAGATTTGAATACTCTAACTTGGGACTTACTTCTGAAAAGGAGGCCCAAATTTGGAGAGGACTTATGATTGGTTTTTTTACTCCTGATAAGGAATCCCAGATCAAAGGTAAATTAGGACTAGTTAAGAGGAATTAAGACTGGGGATTACTTTTGAAAAGGAGGCCCAGGTTAAGAGACTTGAAAAATTAAGGGACTTGGGGCTTACTCCTGAAGAGGATGCCCAAATTAGGGGCCTGGGGCTTATTCCTGAAAAGGAGGCCCAGGTTAATGAGGACTTGGGGCTTACTCCTAAGGAGGATGCCCATATTTGAGAATTATGACTAGGGATTATTCCTGAAAAGGACGCCCAGGTTAAGGGAATTAAGGTTTGGGGCTTACTCCTGAAGAGGATGCCCAGATTAAGAGATTGGGGCTTACTCCTAAGGAGGATGCCCAGATTTGGGAATTTTAAGAATTGGGGGCTTACTCCTAATGAGGATTCCCATGTTAAGAATTATGACTAGGACTTACTCCTGAAAAGCAGGCCCAGGTTAAGAGAATTATGACTGGGGCTTACTCCTGAAAAGGAGGCCCAGGTTAAGAGAATTATGATTGGGGCTTACTCCTGAAAAGGAGGCCCAAGTTAGGGGATCTCTCATATTAAAGGATGAGGTTGAATGAATGAAATATCAATCTTTAGTGACATAAATATGTGTAAATCACTAAGTTTTGAGAGATTTTCCACAGAATTCCTTTCAGATAAGGGAGTCAAATCAAGAAATCATGACATAAATGGATTTGAAGAGTGTCTTGAAGACTGAATCTTGAATAGAAAAGGTGGAATGATTTAAGAGGGGTTAAATGGGAAAGAAGGGCACCCAAAAAGGCAGGGGCGCACAAGTCCTAGCAGGCGTGCAGGTACTGCGTGGTCACACAAGTCATGGTCGCGCAGGTATGCCTGCGCAACATATGGGGTACTTGTGCGACGGTTAACCAACAGGGTAATACTTGAGCGTCTCTTGATTAAAGCCTTTAGAATCCTCTTGAGGTTCTTCTAAAAAAGGGGCGCGCAAGTTCTATTTAAGGAGTAAGGCGGCACGCAAGTGTGGCCTTTTCCCTTAAGGGCTGGCCACTCAGGCATGCAAGTGTTTGATGAGTTTCAACACTTAGTCCTTCCTCCCCCCTCTTTAGATCTTCCGTTCTAGGTAATAAATTACCTTTGAAGTGTTTTGGAAGCTTCGAGAAGAGAATATGGTGCTGGGAGCTCAAATATGAGTTTCTGGAAAAAATCCTCCTTGAATGGGGGGCCCACAGGGTCTATTTATAGGCAGGAGAAGACCCCTGGCGGTTATCACTTAGGTCGCGCAAGTCACTTGCGCCACCATTGCGGCACGCAAGTGTACTTGCGCGACCATCGTAGAACTTTTGTGACCCTTATGCAACATTCTTCTTATTCCTTACTTTGTCAAATTTTGATATTTTTCCAAAGGTTGAATCACTTTGAGCTAAGATATTCCCCTTTTCCAATCTTTAGACTCTGTGAGGAAAGGAGTGTCAATAGTTGGCTAAGTTAGATAGAAGGTATCTCTTTGTTATCACCAGTTCATCCAGGTCTTCTACTTATGATTGTTCCCCACCTTTATCTGTTTCCATAAATGAGAATAATATCAAAAGAGTTTTACATGATCAAATTCAAAGTATATTAGACAATGTTAAGGATATAATAAATCAAGTAAATCCAAATTTGGTTTCCCATGTTGAAAATCTTTTTGACATGGTTCAGGTAGAAATAGTCAAGACTACAAAGAAAAAAGATTACATTAAGGGATCTATCAAGTACTATATCAATAATATTTTCACTAAGTTAGATCTGAATACTCGGTTTAGATACTTAACCAAAGATATTGAGATATCTCCCTTAACCCTAGTCTTCAGATCTATTATGGAAAATTTGTTGATCATGGAACCTCTGCCAGATCGTTTTGTTTTAGGGAATGATGGGTTCTTGAAATGGATAGAGAATGGGTCTAAAAATTTTATCTACATTACTAGGAACTTGGAAACTTATCATTATGTAGTCAATTATTTAGTTCTAGAGACGTCTTCCCTTTCTTTACCTAGTATATCCACTTCTCTTATAACAACTTCAGCTACTACCTCTCCTTTAGTTGTTTCCCCTTAACCACTACTTTATCTACAACACCTCTTATAGGACCTTTTAATCTCAACCTACCTTGTGCCCTTCATCAGATCAAGGCTATTTTCAAGACCTTGGTGATTCTAGGAGATGAATCTTCTCCTCATACTACTCCTTCTCATACTCTGATTTTTAGCAAAGTAAAAGATTATGTTGACCCTTTTACTATTCAACACCCTTTAGATTCTTATTTTGAGTAGGGGATCTGATAGGCCCTATTATATATCTTTATCACTTTTGGAATATAAATATGATCCTTGTTATTCCTTTCTTTTCTCTTGATATTATAAACTTTATTTATTTATTATCTATATTTAATTTCTCATCCTTTATGTCAATCCTTTTATAGTCCCAAAAGTGGGAGTAAATGAGGTAAATTTTGTATTCAATGTTATAATTGTTTTTTATATATTATTTAAATATTTTCATTTAATGGTTCTGTAATGCATTGTTTTATTAATCTATGTCATGTTTTTTATCATTTAAATAGGAGATATTGTTGACTTAGTCAAAAAAATCATTGTTTTAACAGTCACAAGTCATGCTTATTTTGTTTCTAACCAATTATAAATTATCTGAAAGTTCAATACTTTTCTGAAAAATTTGGAATTTTTCCTAAGTCTGAAAACAAAATTAAAGTTTGATGAGCTTAAAAATCAACCATAAATTCAAACTATCTACCATGTATCAAAAATTGTAAATTTGTCTAAGTGATCATGTGACTGTAAGCATACTCAATTGACTACATGAAGTAATCGTTTAAACATGTGTAGCATCTTGGAACTATTTTAAATTTTAGCAAAGTTTTATACCAAATGTAGAAATAATATATCAACCTCATTCTTATCAGATCAATCATGTCATATTTCTCAACAGCTCCTCAATTAATCACAATACCAATCAAAGTGAAAGAACATTGTATCTCAACGACGGTTTATTAGTTTATATCACCATGTTTTGGAGATATCGTATGACTAGACTAATAAACCACATGTTATGTCAACCAAATCTCTGGAAAGATCATTTTTTTACAAACAGATGGAGCTATAGGTAGAGTTTAAGGTACCACAAGTTAAAGTAGATCGACCGTATGGTATATCCATCTGTCAAAAAAACCAAAAAGTATTGGAGTGATAAAAATGTTCTTTAAATCTAACACATGAATAAATCAATTGATTTTATGATGTATTTGGATTTTGGAAAAGTGATTAAGTGATTGTTTTAAATTCAAGTGATTTCATGTTTATTTGGATCGACATCACATTCTACAGATCAATCCCGCAACCTATAAGGGTTCTAAACTCATAATTTTCACGAAGTTTTGAAGATACCATAGAGAATATAACATTTAACTCTTTAAGTTCTTGTGAATAATTTGATATTATATTTTAATATAATATATTCCATCCACTTTCTATAAAGAATTAAATATTTAGTCAGATGAATTTAATGTATCCATATTTATGTTGAGTCTGAGGATTCTTAACGATGTATTTTCAATGGATCATTTTGGAGGAGGAATTATTCTTAAAGAAGGTTTAATATATACATGCGTATATGGAAAAATAAAACAATAGCTATGTTCTCGAAAATATGATACTCTATTTTCATGTTAAATTAACTGAAATATCTAAGAAAATTTTCATATCTTCACATATCATCTCAGATCTGAAGGAATACACTATGAAGAGAAGATAAATTTTCATAAAAATTAAGATTAATATTTTGTTTCATAGATCTTTTAATTATCTCTATCTCTCTATTTTTATTAAATTTGGGTTGTGATATAATTTTTTATAAATTTTTAAATGTTCAAAATCCTATAAAGCATAGAAGAGTACTTAGGTACTCTTACTTTATATCCTTCATATATTTACTCCCACAATAACTATGGAAGAGGCTTGATCATAGCATGTACATCCTTGTTTACTATTTTACTTTGTATGCATGATCAATGTTTTGGATTAGATTATTGTTTAATAAATGTGTTTGATAGTGAATGACTAACAAGTGGTGAGGATTAAGTCTTAGATCGAGACTAAACCTCTTGTATTTTTAAATTATGCTATGTTATTTAATTTTTTATTTTTTTAGAACTATTTTTAAAATCACTTTTTTAAAACTACAATTTAATAAATAGATTTTACATATGATATATTTACCATTTAATGTGAGTCTAATAGTATCAAAATATTCGGATAACCACAAGTTATTCTAACTGAGTTTTGATGAAACTTATGAGAGGTTATTTCAAAGAATTAAATTAGATACACCTATTGTATTAGTCAAATGGTTGAATTAAAAACTGGGAGAATTTGTTTTATAAATTATTTTAAATATTCATTTTTTATTGCATACTAAATTCAACCTCCCCCCCCCCCTCTTGATTTATAGTTATCTTTGTGTTTATTATTATAATTAGAGGTCAGATGAGTCTTATTGATGTGTGATGTGATTGTGAGTTGATGATATGGAGGAATCAGTTGTCTGGGGATCTCTTTCTGGTTAAAATATAGTCATGTGATGTCATATTTAACATCGACTAGTTGTGTTTTTTACATGAATTTATTTATTTTTATCATAGGAGAGTAGTGTTTTCTGATGAGTAGGGCCAATGTGTGGTATTTATTGGTGATAAGGATCATCAAATGGGTCATATATGTTCAGAGTCGTTGTTATCTCAGCTTCCTAATTATTGGATTCAGTGGAGGCACATGAATAGTAGTTCCCTATAATTTTGGAAGTGTTTCATGATGTTTTTTTGTGGAGAGGTTGTAGCTTTACCCCCTTGATGTGATATCAAGTTTGGGATAGATTTACAGTCTAATTACTCTCATATTTCAATAGGTACTTATCAGATGGAACCTTCCAAGCTGTGGGGTCTAAGGATTGTAGTCGATGATTGGATGGAGAAGGGTTCTATCCAACCCAGTGTGTTTTCATGGGGTGATTGAGTGTTATTATCTAAGAAGGTGGATAGTAGTCTGTGGTTGTGTATTGATTATCAGTGGTTGAATCAGTTGACAGTTAAGATTCATTACCCTCTTTCTAGTATTGATGATTTGTTTGACTTTTTGAAGGGATTCAATTGGTTTTTGAAGAATTATTTGTATCTTGGATATCACCAGATAAGGGTGGAGGAAGATCTCTAAAATACCACTTTTGATGTCGATATAAGCATTAAAAAAATGGTAATGTTTTTCAATTTCATTAATTACCCATCTATTTTAATGGGACCCGTGAAATCAATGTTCTGTCAGTTCATGGATCAGTTTGTGGTCATGATCATCGATTAAATCCTCATATAGTCAAGGTTAGAGGAATAGAATTATGGGAATGTAAAGTTTGTTTTCCAATTCCTTTGACACAATCAGCTTTATGGAAATATGTTCAAGTGTAAATTTTGTATGTGGGAGGTGCACTTCATTATACATGTAGTGTCTCAATAGGGAGTGAGAGTAAACCCTTCAAACATTAAGGTCATTGTTTCTGGAGTATCACCCAACAATGTTGTGGAGGACTGTAGTTTCCTCAATCTTCCAAGATATTATTAAAGGTTTGTGTCCAAATTTTCTTGGGTTCTAGCCCCATTAACATACTTGATCAAGAAGTATTGGAATGGTGTAGCTCGATCTACTTGGATGATGTTAAGCCAAATGCTAGCGACCTAGACTACACACCAGACCACAACTCCATAGTGAGGTTACTGGGGGTGGAAGGGGGTAGCACACCCCTACTCTAGGGGTCCATAGGTCAAATTCCCTGACCCAGATTTTGGGAACTATAAAAATGATGACTCATTGTAATAGAGTTTACCAAATGACACTGACAGGTCACTATAGCTTCTCAGATATTGGAGATGGAAGTATTGTATCTCTAAAGACTTATTTTTACCAACACTATTACATCTTAAACTTGGGTGGTTTTGGTACTATATTAGTGCAGACTTGAGTGGTTGTGGCACTATATAATGATGTACTTACTTTTTAATTGGTTGAATAGTGCATCAACTTCTTTATTAGCTCATTTAATCTGGGGTTTATTTGTGTGAAACTAGGATTACCTCCCTACAATTCAGCTCTTGAATTAGTGAAGTGATTCTAACTCTTCCTGGATGTAGGGATTTTTCTATAACCTCATAAATCTATACATCCAATGATAATATTATTTTTCTTTTGTTTTCTCTTTTATGATTTTGTGCATCATTTACCAATTTTTTCTCCCACTATTTCCTAAATAGAAAGAATCAAAACTTCTTATGGACTGATCGATGTCTGGTAGCCTTTGACTACCTAAAGGTGTAACACCCTGAGATTTTATGAAAAATATTCTTTTTAATTTCATTAATGTCTTGTGTTGTAAGATACACCAAAAGGATCTTTCACAACACGCATCATTGACTTGCCTTGCATTACACGCAATCGTGACCTTCCTCGATAGCGTGTGTAGTACGCAATACCAAGTTTCACTAAACAACGATATGCTATTAAAATATTATTAAAACTAGCTGTTATGAATAGTAATAACCACTTTTTGAAATTTTGTAAATTTTAGTTTTCAAAATGGACTTCATTTTTGGATTCAGAATATCTAAATTAGCTTATGGTGAAATTTTGGTACTTTTTAGATAACTTTCATTTTCTGATGAATAGTGAAAATTACTAAATTTTAATTAAAAACAACCTTTTTAATCGAAATAATTAATAGTGATAAATTATTAATTTGAGTGGTTTTAAAGTATATTTAGAATATATTTTTACAATTTAATACAATATTGGTCCTTGGATGTAATTTCACATTTAAACCAGACAAAAACAAATGTCAATCTTTTGATAGTTATTATCTCTTAAAAACACACTTTGTTTTGAGGATGGGATTTAATTTTTAAATTAATTAATTCAACTGATATTTTTTGAATTTGGTAAAATAGACATCATTTTTGAATTCATAATATCAAATATAGCTTAGGCCTAATTTTTGGTATTTTTCTGGAAACTTTCATTTTTTGATGAATAGTGAAACCACTAAGTGGTAGTTAAAAAAAATGAATTTTTCATAAAACTTAATTTTACCGCTTCTGTGAGTGGAATTTCAAAAATCCGAGAAAAACGGTTGATGTCAGTAAGTAAATGTGGTTCAATGAGATGAAAATAATTTTTGGTGAATAGTAACTTTTTACTTTTTTTTTACCACGGTTAAAAGTAAATAGGGTAATTAAGGGTACAAATGATATTATTATTACCCTAACGCATTTCCTAATTCTATTGGATAAGTGTAATTAGACCAAAATCAACCTGAGGAATAAAATATGACCATTTATGCCCACTTGGACTAGATTGAGACATTTATTATTAATTTATTTAAAGAAGGTTTAAAATAGTTAAAATCAAAGTTTAATAAAAAAATCATTTTTAATATAAAGTTATACATAAGATAAATTCGACTATAAATATTCATTATAAAGCTAAAAAAATTTCCTACATAATGATATTTTATTTGTAATTTTTAGACATTAAATAATTTAATTTATTTAAGACACAAAGATGATGCAGTAATTATCTTATTAATGAAATATTGACATAATTGATGTTATAAATACCCAAATAAATGTAATTTGAGACTTTTTATGAATTAAAATAATTTTATAGGTTAATAGGACATGTTAGTATTGATTTAATTAACTTTTTTCGAAATAATAATTCTGTTATGATTTTTACAAAAATTAATTACTAAATAGTGTCAAAATTGACATAAAATAATTTTTAAAACAAATATTATATTATTGATTGTTATTTTATTCCTAAAAATACAAGGTTCGGCCAAGATAGTTATATCATGATAGGTGTATCATTAATTGACCACTTTGGGGTCTCTTGGATGTATATGGTATGTTTATTAACTATATAATATAAAAATACAAAGTGACATGGTAAATGTCAATCTAATTAACTAAGAGTTAAAACTAAAAGATAAGGTTAATATAATGACCTAAACTTGTCTAAATTCTCTTGGATGAGATTATTTTGACCCATACCCACCTTAGCTTCGAAATAAATCAATTTGAAGCTATTTGAAACCGAATTTGGCTTTATAATAAAATAATATTTTTAGTTATTCCAAAGGTGCCCCTCTCCTCCCTTATAAAAGGGCACCTCCTCCCTCTCTTCCTCACACCACTTTGAGCCTTCAAGCTCGGACAACCCCTGCCAAATTCTCTTCTTCACGTCCCTAGTAACATCCTAGAGGTCCTGTTCTTCTTCTAAGACCAATTTTAGTGCCCTAAGAGGAAGACTCAAAGAGGCGCTTTAAAGAATAGGAGGTTCGGACACTTACAAAGCATATCAGACCTAAGGTAAGGGATAAATTTTCAATCTCATTTTTATCCAAGAATGCTTATATGTAAGTATTTAATGGGGTTACATTTATCATCCATGACCATGTTTTCTAAAAGTGCTTTCATAAAATGTTTACCATTCTTCCATGGATGTTTAAAGTCATTTTTACCCTTTATTGACTTTTTACCACATTGTATGAATGGAATCCTTCCTTTGGTTACCATATAAGTTAATTTTTGACTTTTTCGACAAAAGTATAAGGAGAATGTTATTTTTAACTTATACGGCGTGAACAGATTTTTACAGTTTCATAACGCCTCATTTTCAAGAATCTTCCTCTACAAGATTGCGTGATTATTTTCAACAAAACACTTATCTTTTAAAATTTCATGGATTTTTGTGAAAATAAAATGATTTTAAAGAAGAAAGGATATTTTCCTCAAGAATTCATTTCAAGTGTTTTGTCAAAACTATTTTCCATCTAAGATGACATTATTTCATATGTGTATGTTTCAAGTAAAATGTCTCTATGATTTAAATGGTTTCAATTTTGTTATGATGAAATGATATCAATTGTTTATGGATTATGTTATGATGGCATGATGTTTAAGAATCCCATTTTATTTCATGGGTTATGCTATGATATATGATTTATGATTTTGTGTAACATGAAAGAATGATTTCATTATGAGATGGGTGGGACCTATATCTCCCTCCAATGCATTGGGTAAAGATTTTATATCTCATAAGATAGACATGGCTAGAACGGTAAGTTAATCAGGTTCAGTGTTACAGGACTGAAACGAGGAGTGAACTCAATTCAGAATGGGACTTTGTCCACTAAGATGGTCTTGGCAGTAATTCCTTGGCTACTATGGAAATCATTACATGTGTTTAATGGATGCCACAATTACATGTCTTATTCCCATGCTATTTTATCATTCTTAATGTTTCTTTATGATCTATACCTTACGTACTTCCATGTTTTATGTCATTGCTCAAGCTTTTGATGTTTAAACATTATGTTCATGTTTTTAAGTTCAAATGTATATAGTATGTTTTATTTTATCCATGCTTACCCTTACTGAGCATTTGAGCTCACCCTTTTTATGTTTTCTTTTCCCCAGGATATAAATAAAGGTTTTAGGTAAGAAAAAAAAAAGGGGAAGATCTTTATGGGATATGTTGAAGATATTTCACCATGATTAGAAGATTTTATTCCGAGTTTCCAAAGACACTAAACTATTACGGTCCTTGTGTGTCTATTTTTGTTATGTATTAAGTATTCTGCAAAAGTAATGTAATGTCCATGTACGTCAAGCTTCGGGTCTCTATAGTTGGTATCAGAGAAAAGGTTTAGTCAACCTTTAGAAACTAGGATGCAAAAATGATAGTGAGATCCCTAGAGATACTTATAAGGTATGTCTAGGGATGTCCCTAAGGATAAGTATATGTATATGATATAGTCCTAGAACTACGGTAACAATCTTAGAATTTAACCTAAGATGTTAGATATTGAGGGTGCTCCCCCTTTACTATGTTTTTTTCCCTAGCATGATTTTTTCCTCTCACACTATTCTTTTTGGGTTTTAGAAAATGGCTGGAAACAGGAAGATTCATTATAATGGAGGATATGACGGACAATGGAATGATATTCTTCATGAGAAACCAAATGAAACAGGATTTGGAAGTCCAAACATCGTTATTATGCCTAATCAGCAATCTCAAAATATGATCAATAATCTCAACATTGGTAAGTTTCCTGACTCTGATAATAAGAGAAAGATGGAGTTTCATGATGACCATAGAGGAAAGAAAGTTCAATTTCCCTCATGTAAATCATGTGAGAAGAGGCATCGGGGAGATTGTTTCAAGGGAACTGGAAGATGATTTGGGTGTGGAAAAGAAGGACACAAAGCCAGTAAGTGCAAAAGAAAAGGTGCAGTTAACACCATGGATGAGGATAATGGTATTGCTACAACATCAACAATGATTAGATGTTTTAAATGTGGAATGTATTGGAATTATGCAAACCAATGCCCTAAGGGAAAATCTCAGGAAGAGAATCAGCATGGTCATACGGGTAGTATTTATGTGGATGATGATGAAGAGACTACAAATGAAATATGATATGAAATAAATGATGAAGCTCAACTAGTGGTTTAAGAAGTTAGTGGAATAATTGTATGTTTATAAATAATAATGTATATTATTATGGAATAAAGAATCATCTAAGGATTGTTACACTATTTTTTTCCCTAAATTATATGAAAGTATATGTTGAATGGTACCGGTAACCATGGAAGGTTATATCATGGTTTGAGTATATAGAATTTTTGGATTTTGGTATGTGGAAAGAGTTAACTTTTGACAGAATTCATGTTTTCACTAAGGTTTAATGGATATTCATTTTTCAAGAGAATACATGATTAAGGTATTCACATGTTTGGAAGGTGACCAACAAGATAATGGGGGATAAATGATGGTTGGTTGATGACATTTCAAGTAATCGTTTTCTTTATACTATGAGCTTGGACCGAAGTATTTTAGATAAAGATTGGAATGGATTATGTTGGACATAAGATAGTATTGTTTAAGTATAGAAGTTTTTTTTCGATATTATTTATGGGATGTTATAGTAATATAGTTTTAGAAAAAGGACAACCTGCAGGACGGGAGACAGCCCATCGCGTCGGACAAGGCTGTGGGAATCGAACCCACAACCGAAGTGTGACTGGCCATTATCGCCTACCACTGGCCTACAGGAAGTCCCTGTTTAGTAAAAATTAGTTTTATTATATTAAGTAGTATGATATATGAAGTATAAGTCCATTTTAGGAACCATATATGATTAATCTCGCTATAGATGGACTTATGTATTTTTTGATAACTTTTCTAACCTTTTGTTTGAGACAGATGGAATGACCCATCATTCTATCACATGATCTGCTAACACATCACGAATGACAAATTCAACTTCATTTATTTATGAGATGAAGTGGAAATTGTCCAAATAACGACCAATGGTGAGACTATACCAAAATCACGAAAGTATTTCTTCTAATTCAAATTTCATCAACTTTAGGGAAATGATCTTGAAAACCAAAAATGTTGTCCTAGTGCTCTTATATCTGATTAATCAGATGGTACCTTAGATCGTCACAAATTTATGGCTTTGTGATTGATGGCTTTTCCATATCCATGTTCTCTACCACTCTCCATCAGAACATGATGGTTAGATTTCTCTTCCATATCCATATTTTCACCTATGTGGAAACCCAATGATTAGTTTATTTGGTTAACCGTTACGTTTCATACTTTTGTTTTTAAATATTGGTTTTGGTATTCCTTTTACGAAGTGGGTTTCTATTAAAGAAACTTTCAAGTAGTAAACCATTTATAACCCCGATGAATTTTGAGGGAGAAATTCATTTTAAGGGGGGTAGAATGTAACACCCCGAGATTTTATGAAAAATATTCTTTTTAATTTCATTAATGTCTTGTGTTGTACGCTACACCAAAAGGAGCTTGCACAACACGCATCATTGACTTTCCTTTCATTACACGCAATCACGGCCTTCCTCGATAGCGTGTGTAGTACGCAATACCGAGTTTCACTAAACAACGATATGCTATTAAAATATTATTAAAACTAGCCGTTATGAATAGTAATAACCAATTTTTGAAATTTTGTAAATTTTAGTTTTCAAAATGGACTTCATTTTTGGATTCGGAATATCAAAATTAACTTAGAGTGAAATTTTGGTACTTTTCAGATAACTTTCATTTTCTGATAAATAGTGAAAATTACTAAATTTTAATTAAAAACAACCTTTTTAATCGAAATAATTAATAATGATAAATTGTTAATTTGAGTGGTTTTAAAGTATATTTAGAATATATTTTTATAATTTAATACAATGTTCATAATTGGATGTAATTTCACATTTAAACCAGACATAAACAAATGTCAATCTTTTGATAGTTATTATCTCTTAAAAACATGCTATTTGTTTTGACGACGGGATTTAATTTTTAAATTAATTAATGAAACTGATATTTTTTGAATTTAGTAAAATAGACATCATTTTTGAATTCATAATATCAAATATAGCTTAGGCCTAATTTTTGGTATTTTTCTGGAAACTTTCATTTTTTGATGAATAGTGAAACCACTAAGTGGTAGTTAAAAAAATGAATTTTTCGTAAAACATAATTTTACCGCTTCTGTGAGTGGAATTTCAAAAATCCGAGAGACACGGTTGATGTCAGTAAGTAAAATGTGGTTCAATGAGATGAAAATAATTTTTGGTGAATAGTAACTTTTTACTTTTTTTCCACGGTTAAAAGTAAATAGGGTAGTTAAGGGTACAAATGATATTATTATTACCTTAACACATGTCCTAATTCTATTGGATAAGTGTAATTAGACCAAAAACAACCTTAGGAATAAAATATGACCATTTAGGCCCACTTGGATTAGATTAGGACATTTATTATTAATTTATTTAAAGAAGGTTTAAAATAGTTAAAATCAAAGTTTAATAAGAAAATCATTTTTAATATAGGTTTATACATAAGATAAATTCGACTATAAATATTCATTAGAAATATAAAAAGATTTCCTATATAATGATATTTTATTTGTAATTTTTAGACATTAAATAATTTAATTTATTTATGACACAAAGATGATGTAGTAATTATCTTATTAATGAAATATTGACATAATTGATGTTATAAATACCCAAATAAATGTAATTTGAGAGTTTTTATGAATTACAATAATTTTATAGGTTAATAGGACATGTTATTATTGATTTAAATAACCTTGTTCGAAACAATCATTCTGTTATGATTTTCACAAAAATCAATTACTAAATAGTGTCAAAATTGACATAAAATAGTTTTTAAAAAAAATATTATATTATTGATTGTTATTTTATTCCTAAAAATCTATGGTTCGGACAAGAAACTTATATCATGATAGGTGTATCATTAATGGACCACTTGGGGGTCTCTTGGATGTATATGGTATTTTTATTAACTATATAATATAAAAATACAAAGTGACATGGTAAATGTCAATCTAATTAACTAAGAGTTAAAACTAAAAGATAAGGTTAATATAATGACCTAAACTTGTCTAAATTCTATTGGATGAGAGTATTTCGACCCATCCCCATCTTATCTTTGAAATAAATCAATTTGGAGCTATTTAAAACCGAATTTTTCTTTATAATAAAATAATAATTTTTGTTATTCCAAAGATTCCCCTCTCCTCCTTTATAAAAGGGCACCTCCTCCCTCCCTTCCTCAAACCACTTTGAGCCTTCAAGCTCGGCCAACCCCTAAAACATTCTCTTCTTCACTTCCCTAGAAACATCCTATAGGTCCTGGTCTTCTTCAAAGACCAATTTTAGTTCCCTAAGAGGAAGAATCAACGAGGCGCTTCAAAGAAGAGGAGGTTCAGACACTTACGAAGCATATCGGACCTAAGGTAAGGGATAAATTTTCAATCTCATTTTTATCCGAGATTGATTATACGTAAGTATTTACTGGGGTTATGTTTATCTTTCATGACCATGTTTTCTAAAAATGCTTTCATAAAATGTTTACCATTCTTCCATGGATGTTTAAAGTCATTTTTACCCTTTATTGACTTTTTACCACATTGTATGAATGGAATCTTTCCTTTGCTTACCAAATAAGGTACTTTTTGACTTTTCCGACAAAAGTACGAGGAGAATGTTATTTTTAACTTATACGGCGTGAACGGATTTTTACGGTTTCATAACGCCTCATTTTCAAGAAGATTCCTCTACAATATTGCATGATTATTTTCAACAAAACCCTTATCTTTTAAAATTTCATGGAATTTTGTGAAAAGAAAATGATTTTAAGGAAAAAAGGATATTTTCCTCAAGAATTCATTTCAAGTGTTTTGTAAAAACTATTTTCCATCTAAGATGACATTATTTCATATGTGTATGTTTCCAGTAAAATGTCTCTATGATTTAAATGGTTTCAATTTTCTTATGATGAAATGATATCAATTGTTTATGGATTATGTTATGATGGCATTATGTTTAAGAATCCGATTTTATTTCATGGTTATGCTATGATATATGATTTATGATTTTGTGGAACATGAAAGAATGATTTCATTATGATATGTGTGGGACCTATATCTCCCGCCAATGCATTGGGTAAAGATTTTATATCTCATGATATAGACATGGCTGGAAGGGTAAGTTAATCCGGTTCAGTGTTACAGGACTAAAACGAGGAGTGAACTCTATTCAGAATGGGACTTTGTCCACTAAGATGGTCTTGGCAGCAATGCCTTGGCTACTATGGAAATCATTACATGTGTTTAATGGATTCCACAATTAAATGTTTTATTCCCATGCTATTTTGTCATTCTTAATGTTTCTTTATGATCTATGCCTTACGTACTTCCATGTTTTATGTCATTTCTCAATCTTTTGATGTTTAAACATTATGTTCATGTTTTAAAGTTCAAATTTATATAGTATGTTTTATTTTATCCATGCTTACCCTTACTGAGCATTTGAGATCACCCTTTTTATGTTTTCTTTTCCCCAGGATATAAAGAAAGGTTTTAGGTAAGAAAAAAAATGGGACGATCTTTATGGGAGATGTTGAAGATCTTTCACCACGATTAGAAGATTTTATTCCGAGTTTCCAAAGACACTAAACTATTACAGTCCTTGTGTGTATATTTTTGTTATGTATTAAGTATTCTGCAAAAGTAATGTAATGTCCATGTACGTCAAGATTCAGGTCTCTACAAAAGGAGAGGTTGATCAATGCTATCATCCTTCAGTTTCTAGGGGGAGTGATGTTTGATATGTTCTGTAAGGTTTTCGATATTGGTCTAGGTTTAATTTTGATACAGTAGAGAGAAGTGAACTCATATGGGTCTATAAAGTAATTCCCCCATTACTGTAACTATGTCACTCATGATATCAAGTTGGCGGAGGTGGTTTTGGTCTAAATTTGTTGCGATGTTACCACATCGATGAGTGTTTTGTGGTCTTTCTGGATCATTTGATCTTGAGACATGTTTTCTATTAATCGGATCTAAATGTACAATAGTGATGGTGGATGAAGTTCTTATAGAACTATGAATTTGAGATCTCTTACACTTAGGGGAAGGGGTAATGTGGTTTCAGATGTGATAAGTATAAAATCATGGGGGGATATTGTCTGAGAGTCTGGAGATGCTTGGAGTACGATAAAGGAACTTGTGATAATGCATCTTGATACAAAGGAGACTAACAATAGAGATTTTATATTCCATATGACAATAAAATCACCTTTGATGCAACGAGTGGAGTCAAAATGATGAGAATCAAAGTCAAAGGTCATGTGGGGCCATGTCATCATTGGTGATGATCTAGAGGTATTGTCAAGGGATGATCGACATCAAATATTTTTTAGAGGGAGATTGATTTTTATATCGATGATGTGAAAAAAGTTTCTTAGTGAGTTTTATAGCTTAGTAATGGTAGTTAATCCATCTTTATATAATATGTATCATGCCTTGAAGGATTAATTATGGTGTTCTGGGATAAAGTGATCAGTGGTGAAGTTTATATCATAATGTTTAGTTTGTCAATATATGAAGGCAGAATATCATGTTCTAAGGGATTTATTAGAGTCATTGGATGTTCCCAAGTTGAAATAGGATGAATTTTGGGATTATAAATCCTTATTCAAGTTTCCATATTTATTTTTCTAGACAGAGAAACTATATTATACACTTCGATCCTGATAAGGCAATGACAGTAGTCAACTTCATCACACGTAATATGTTTGCTTAAAGATGGTGTTATTCTAATGGGTAGTGCAGGCTTGTCTAGTTTAACTAGAATTTATATTGTGTAGGGATTAGTTATTCATATGGGAAGTTGTGTGCAAGCCACCAAATGCATTGGTTGAGGCAATGCTTACTACAGTTGAATAAATAGTTAACTGTGAATCTTAGATAGCGATGAAACTTTCTTAACCAGTTGAGTACCACTATAAATAGAGGTGGGACAAGATTCTATATGATGTATTAAAAGTATTGATAATTAAATCTAAGTTTAATTTTTGGATCCTCATATATATTAATTATAAAAAAAAATTCTTTTGATTAATAAATTATTTGGTTGTGTTCTCACATAGATGAAGGAAAAAAATTTGAACCATGTAATCTGTGTGTATTCATGTTTACTTTTACAACCATTTATTTGATTTAATTTTTGTGTGTGGCTCGTAAAAAATAGTGTGTTAGAGGTACCACTTAGTATTGATGATTATTTTTCATCATAATTTGTACTTCTGATAACCTACGTCATGGTAAGTTACAGAGGTTCCTTTTCCATTGCACTGAACTTACAGTGTGTGATCTTTCGGTGGATTAAGTTCCAATTTTTTATGATCACACTATATATGCCTCCCAATAAGTGTTATCAAATAAATTTTCTCATATATTGGTTTTTAACACTTAGAAAATCATGTTACATTCATAATCATCTTTTCTTTCTATTGATTTCATTTTTATTTACTATCTTGAGAAGATATGATGTCAGAAGGAAAGGATAAAATTGAAAAGTTTGATGAAAGTAACTTCAGTTTATAGAAAATGAAGTTCGAGGATTATCTCAAAAAAATGGATTTGAAATTTTTTGGGTGGAGTCAAGCTGAATAAGATATATAAGTCTGAATGGTAAAATTTAAATAGGAAATCACTTGTATTAGTGAGGATTTCATTAGCATGGAATGTGGTCTTTAACATTTAGTAGAAGAATACCATGGCTAAGTTGATGGAGGTGATAGAAAGTATGTATTAGAAACCAATGGAACTAAAAAATCATTCATAGTGAATCACTTGTCTAGTATGAGGTTAATGGAAGAAAGTCTAACAGAATATCATATGAATGATTTCAACATGATCCAAAGCCAAATTCAAATAGTGAAAGTTTCCTTCATGGGTGATGTCTGTGAAATTATTATTCTTTCATATTTATCAGAATCATGGGATAGAATGTTTATGTAATGGTCTACTAATTCTCATTGGCATGAGAATACAATGAATCATTACTACGCCTTAAGAGACATCCCCAAGATGCCAAAGGCTGGAAATAAATGTTGAATGGTTTCAATGAAATTGGGGGACGATTTACCCTTTAATAATAAAACTATTAACAAATAAATCCATAATTGAACAACTCACTATATGATGCATGAATGAAAGCAATACATCTCAACCACTTTATTCATATAAAAACCACTCCAAAGTATGAAAAAATAGAAAACTCAAAAAATATCGAATTAAACAAAGGAAACCAACTAAAGACTCCAATAATACCACAATACTCCAAGCTCTAGGTTCCCCATGATCCAAAATCACTAAACAATCTGAGCATCACGAAGTCATGCTAAAAACATGTGAAACATTACCTTTTCCCTTGTCTCGGAGGATAGCATCTGCAAAAGCACCAAAGTTCCAAAGAATGGGTGAGTATAAAAATCAGTATGATATCCTAAATTACTTTCCTACGCACTACACTAGGATATAATAGTTACCAACATTATTATAAGATATTTCATGCAAAACAATTTTCCAAAACAGTTTATAACTAAATATTAACAAGTTCCAAAACTATTTGAAAAAAAAAGTGTACAATAGAAATTAAAAACAATTATTCCAGAAAGATAATATTTTATAAAAATACTAACAAAGCTTCAAAACCTTTTCATAATATCATTTTTGGCATACCCGAACCATTCCACACACCCATGCAACCAACTATGCATGCTACGTTATGACAGTTCCATACTCATGAGCAGTTTTTCATCGATCTACTAAGTCCTCACAAGGTAACTATTTCCCATGTCCCATAAACCCTTTTCCACTAAGAAAAAGTCCATATTTCAACCAATACCTATATATAAAACATCAACACACACCACATATTCCCAAATATCATGCCAAAACTACCCTTTCAATAAAATCACCTTTTTATTGAAAACTATTTTTATTTAAAACCATTATAATGCCAACTCATTTAAAAAAATGTATTTTTATTGAAAAAACCTTCCCAATAAAACCATTTATAATTTAAAAAAATCAACCATTTTAAATCACCATTTTAAATTCAATAAACTAAAACTATTTTCACTACAATTTATCAAGATTTTAAAAATCTACCAAAAATGATAAATAATCATTAAATAGATTTATTCCATGTATCAAACCAAAATTTCACAATAAATATTATCCAATTTACTCAATTTGATACTAATTAAATAACTTCTATCAATATGAGATAACAGTGAAGCTACATACCTTGAAGGTTTTGACGAAACTCAACAACGGATGAAGAATTCACAAGAAGTCGGGTCGATTCTCCAAGAACCGCCTTAGATCTCTTCTCCTGGAAAGATCCCAACTCAATATTGAATTATTTTGCATAAAAAATATAAATATACCCATGGTAGATGTATATATTAGAAGGAAAGAGGATCATATAAGTATATCTATATAGATCTAAGAAAACGTGACAAAACGAGAAAGAATGGTGACATACTTCAAGAATCAAATCAAGATTCCAAGAAATGGCTTAAATATCCTCCTATATCAACAAAAAACACCAGATATAGATTTATTTGATGTAAAAAAACTTATATCTACCCAAATCAGTGGTATATCTATAAAAACAATAATAGATAAGAAGGATATCTTAGAAAATGAGACAAAAATGATGAAGATCGGGCACTTACCGAGAGAATCAGGGTTGAAATCACCAAGGGAGGGATATGGGTTGGATCCAAATCATGTGTGAAATGTTATAAAACCTTCTAGGGAAGTAAATATCGAATTATAGTCATTTTGAATCCAAAAATAAATAATTAAAGAAAAAATGAGCAAGTTCCTAGAAAATTAGATCTAGTTTTGACCTCTACGCACAGTTTGACCACACAGTTTGGGCCAACTGTGAATAGAATGTGTGACCTTCCTTTTGGTCCAAAAAACTCATTCCATGTCCCCAAAAACTCTCAAATCCTTCACCCTTACCCTTTTTATGGAACACCTTTTTTATGGAAACACCCCCTTTTTTTTGGAAACACCCACTTTTATGGAAATACCCTCATTTATGGAAACACCCTATTTAATGGAAACACCCTATTTTATGGAAACAACCTATATTATGGAAACATCCTATTTTAGGGAAACAACAGATTTTATGAAAACAATCTATTTTATGGAAACACCCTCTTTTATGGAAACACCCTATTTTATCAAAACTCCCTATTTTATGGAAACACCATCTTTTATGGAAACACCCTATTTTATGGAAGCACCCTATTTTATGGAAACACCCTTTTTTCATCAAATCCATTCAAATCCATTCCATTTAAATAAAACTCCCATTTTACATAAAAACATGAGTAAAGGGTTATGTTCCCGAAACCATGGGTACTATAGGTTATTATAGTCAGTAATTTATTAAAAAATATTGATATAGTGTTTGAGGATTTCTAGAATTTTTTCCTCAATGAGAAACTCCAGGGATGGTAAGTCCAAGTATATTTCAGTAATGCAATGAATGCTGACAGAAGGGGCTCATCAACTCAGAAGTAAAATCATTACTTACCAAAAGATAAATCAAGGGATAGAAGTCAACAGAAGTCAACTAGTCCAATTATTGCCTAGAGACCTTATGGGAAGAATATACATCTCAATAAAGATATCAAAAACCAAAAATAAGTCCCCAGAATGACAGCTTTTGGAGGTTCAAATTTCATTAATACAGCGTATGGAGGAACCAATATACCACTGAATATTCATATTCCAACAGATTCATGGGTGGTTGAATTCTTATAATCTTTTCATTCTATGATATAACATAGTTGTATGGTCAATTATATATCAACAAGTTTTGTAAAATTTCATCTGGTGGATGATAAAGCTATGGAAGTTGTCAAAAAGTGAGATGTTACCACTAAGATGAATAATGGGAGTTCTATATAGTTGAAGGAAGTTATATACATTCCAATTATTTGGAAGAATCCCATTTCTATGGGGAAATTAACTAGTTCATAGAAATAACTTTATCAATGGAGTCTGGAATGTGACTTGAGGGTCTATGATTTTGGAAATTAGAGTGAAGGATGGAATACTTTACTTGAATAGAAATTTAGACAATAGTGTGATGGTAATAACTAAAACTACTAAAGATTCAAAAGTCTAGAATTGTAGGCCTAGCCACCATAGTTAGAAGAATATGAAGGTTATAGTAAGTAAAGGCATGTTGAATATTGATCAAATGAAAATTGGGATCTATTAAAGTTTTTTGGAGAATTAAAAATGAGTGCCATTCATTTTTTATGAAAAAAAACTTAGAGATTGGAAACTAGAGCTCATTCACATGGGTGTATGGAGACCATAACTAATCTGGTCTCATGTAGGATCTCTTTAGTTCATCATATTCATTAAATATGCAATTATAAATTTATCCGTGTATTTTCTTAAACATAAATCTATTTTTTCAGTGTTTTTTGTAGTGTAAAGTGATAGTGGAAAGATAAATTTTTTGAAAATTGAATTTCCTCAGATAAGATAATGGTAGAGAGTATAGCTATAGAAACTACCAAATATTCTTCTAGAATAAATTGATTATCCTAGAAAGGAAATCACCCCAAACACCACAAAAATAGAGTTCTATAGAGGATGAATTAGACTTTGACTAAGAAGGAAATATTCATGTGTGATCTCTCCAGAATGACTAAGTCCATTTGAATAGATGCAATCAGCAGTATTTCATACATGGTTAATATAAGTACATATTTTGTAGTAGGGAAAGGTCTAGAAAAGGTGTTATGGTCTTGTAAGGTACTGAAAGTTTCTTATCTTAAAATATTTATAATTTTTGTATTAGTTCACATTAATTTCAATGATAGAGACAAAAATGAATCGAAATACAAGGTTTTATTTCTTGTTGGTTATGAGAATGAATATTTTGGTTTTTGAATTCCGGATAATGAAAAGTGGAAAATAATAAAAAGATAAAATGTTAACTTTAATGAGAAGGTTATTCGGAAAAATTGGAACTTAGATGAATTCGATGTTGAGGTTAAGAATAAAACTAATAAAAACAAATTAATTTGGGTGAAAGAACCTAAATATTGTTTGTTCTAGTGATAGAAGATGCCATCACATTTTTACTATAGGTTAGGATAGTAGAAGAAATGTTATAATTCATAAGGTTTATTGAAGCCTGGGGAAAAGTACCAAAAATTGATCAATTAACAATTAGAACATCAGAAAATAGGGTAATATAAATTGTAGCATCGATCAAATCAGGGTATCAAACTTAGATGATAAAATATTTTAGATTCAGGAAACCAATATGTATATATAGAGATGACATGATCTACTTACTTATAATGGGTGCTAGAGAACCCAAATTTCCAGAAGAAGTGGTGACTCTTAGTGATTCAAAACAAAGTAAGTCAGTAATGAATGAATAAATGAATTATATAAAGTTAAATGAGACTTAGTATCTGATGAAACTACTAAAATGAAATCATTAACTAAGTAAACAAACATATATTTCATTTTAAGTAATAATGTAAAAGACGCATAAGATACAAAGTGTGATTGGTGGTAAAAGTATTCCAAGAAACTGAAGGGATCAGTTTCTCCAAAAAAATCACCAGTAGTTAAATATACTACCTTAAGAATAATTATGGTTTTAGTTTCTTTTTGGTGACTTAGAGGATATCTACATGAATCAGAACAAGGTTTTTTATGATCATTGGAATGAGGTCCTTTTTTGTTTTAATTAAAGCCTCTAATTCTTGAAACAGACACCTTGATAGTGGATCTAAAAGTTTTATAATTTCATGAATATGGAAAGGTTTGCATTATAGAACCCTCAGTTTTATTTATTTTGTTCTTTTATCATTATTTTATGTTTTGAGTTTCTGGTATAATTTTTTGGAAGATTTTGGAAGGTCAAATAGAAGGTAATATGGAATTTGGCTATAAGAGCAATTCCTAGTGTGAATGTATTTTGGATGGGTGTTGTGATTTACTTTTAAGGTGTGAATGGGTTTCTAGGAATTATCGATTCATTATGTGAGTTCCATTCACAACATGAAAGGTTTTGTGTAAATTATAATTGGAGGTAATGAAAATTATGGAATATGAGACCTCTCAAAGATTCTGGACATGAACTACTTTTCATGGCATCAATCTAGTCAGGCCCTACCTATTCTAATCCTTCATAGTCCTGAAAAAACCCATTTGGTTCTCATCCCCTTCCTCTTTACTTATAGGATTCCCTTAGTTTATTTTCATTTATCTTAAATTTATGGACTCCAATTATAATGATTCATTGAGAATTGATCATAGAAATCAAAGGTTAGGACCTCATTATTCCTTCTCATTTTGGATATTTTCAATTTTTCTTGAACGAACCCATAGAGTGGTTTTGTTATACCTAGATCTCTGGGATCAGATGAGGTTTGATTGGTTTTACATATAATTTAACATAAGAACCTAAGAAAGTGGTCTAATCTATGGAATCATCTAATATCCATTGTTCAAGAGAACCTAAGGTTGGTGGTTTTTTCCTCTTTCAACTTTTTTTAATACAAAGGATCTTAGGATTGTTTTAAAGATTTATCTTATGATTTTAAATGGTTTTACCCTACTAAAAATCATTAGTAATTGTATCTTATTGGTTTTATATTGAATTTAGGTTGTGGGTGTTGTCCATAATATGTTTGATCAACTGGATAAAAGGGTCTTATTAAAAGTAAATAAATGGTTTTTGTATACTATCTTGGCATAACTAGTTGTGAGTATAAATGGAAGGTCCCATTATTGGTGTTTTTTCATGATTGCATTATTTGAGGATTGTTGAAATAGACTTGGTTCTTGATTCTAACTAGAAAGGTACATAAAAGTATTACCTTCATGAAATAGATTGGAGGAGGAAGTATCAGTACTCTAGAGCATAGGGATATCATTCAGAACGCATGGGTGTGTGTGTGTGAGAATATGAATGATTATGAAAAATTGGAATTTATAAACTAATTCTTATTCTTTAAAGGGAAAATATTTGTGTTTTAATTGATTTTGGAAAACCTTTTAATCTATTATAATTTACATTTTGAAAAGTATTTGATATTGTTTTAATATTTTTTCTACCAATTTTATACTCTTATGAGCTAACATATTTCATGTCTTAGTAGCATATGGGAGAAGTCTCTTGGGGGTTTTGTAATGGATATGATTACTCACCCCCTAACTATTCATTTTTGTCCATATAAAGATGATTTTTTTTCATTATACAAAAAAAGGGAAGGTTTTTTCTTCTCTAGAGGTTCTCCTTAATGTTATTATAATGGTTGGTAAAGATAGATCGTGGAGTGGTTTGTGTCTTGGTCAGGAGTGGTTCCACCTTGGTACCTAAGTCTTTGATGCATTGGATTTTTTGTTTTTTTTTTCTATTTTTTACTGATCCATTTTCACAATGATATTGGTATTTGATTCATTATTTTTTTAGGTTTTTCACTTCTATTATTGTGGGGTCTTGGTGCATGCATCATTTATATATATGTCTTTGGTTTTACTTCTTTTTTTGTCATTATGTGTGTATTGAGTGCATTAGTATTAAAGGGTAAAATTTTCTCCTAGGTTTTCTATGTTTATACACTTACATTTATTTATAATAATTGGTGTCTAAGTAATGAGTGTAAGGTCAGTAGAACCTATTACTATTTCAAATCCAATGGGTTAGGGGGCGAGATGTTACAAATGGTATCAGTTCTTTTAGTTCTAGAGTTAGGATGGTATCAAGGAGATAAGTAATTTCAAACATGAAATGTATTATTTAAAAATACATGGATCTTCATTTTATATTAAACTTCATGTTATGTGGGTGTTTCGGGTACAAAAAAGTGTTATAATAACTTCTAAGTGTGTCACCCGATGAGTGATAGGTATCATACATTAGTAAAGAGACTTCTCACTAGGATTAAATTGTCACATAGTTACTTTATTTTGATATTAAGATTTTTTTTATATTGATATATAAAATATAACAATGAAAGGTTAAATAGTAAAAAAGTGCTAAATTGTTGATTTTGGAAATGGTTTTTAGAATAAAAATGCCACTGATAAAGAAAATAAGAAACAAACAAGAGGGAGTAGTCAATAACATGGTTTCACCCAAACCACAGGTGAACCAGGATTGGTTTCAGAGTATTGTGCAAGCCTTTTAGGCTGTTGATAAGAGACCTAGGATATATGAACATCATCAG
Source organism: Viscum album (assembly GCA_963277665.1). NCBI lineage: Eukaryota > Viridiplantae > Streptophyta > Magnoliopsida > Santalales > Viscaceae > Viscum > Viscum album. The sequence goes on along the minus strand of OY728158.1, from coordinate 500,957,232 downwards.
GTGAATTTCTCAACAGAACTTTTAATGTAGAACCCACCAATATTTCACGGTGATTCTTGACCTAGAAAATAAGCGTTATGAACGAGTAGGATGACTTGTATTTTTTGACTTCTTAAGGACTCAAAGTAAAATTAAAGTCAATATAGTAAAGTATATGGTTGAGGACCTAAAGATAACATGGTGTAACTTAGCTGTTTAATCTAGGTTGGATCATTTACTCAATTGGAAAGTATTTATTAAACTATTTAATAACAATTTATTTTTAGAAAACATCTAAATAAAAATGATGGTAGACTTATTTCAACTGGAATAATAAAGAATATCAATGATTGAGTATGTTTCTAAATTCAATCACCTTGTTCTCTTTTCACTAGAGGTAGTTGTGAGTGGGAGAATAAAAGTTTAGATTTTTTGGTTGGCCTCCAACCTAAGGTTCACTCAAAGGTGGTAATTTTTTGTATTATAGAATATATAGAGATGGTGAATAGGGAATTAGTTAGAGTGATAGAGACACTGTATGGAATCCTAGGGGAGGGGAACCTTTGTCCATATAGGTTCTGGGGGGGAGATTCATCCTGGTAAATAAATTCAAAAGGTAGAGTTACTCCCAAGGTAGGAAGGAAATAGAAAATCAATCCATGAAATCAATCTCTTATCCACCACATCGCATTAATGAACTGGGTTATTCTCTATGTGTCTCAATTACACATAGGAAGAAGTAATGCACTGCACCACCAATGAATTTTTACTATTTTGGTAATAAACGTCTTTTTGTAAGTATTTTCATAAAACTTTTATATTAGTAAGTGGAACTTGTTCTAATTATACTCAATGTTCATATACTCTAATGGAACAATATCATCAAACTAGTTTTAATCCACAAACATATGTAAACTAGGATACCTCTAGGAACACTTTGATTTTTTATTCAGTGCCTTGGTAGGGAAGATAAATATATATCATGCTAGTCGATCAGTAGTTATATAGAGTAGAACAATCTATCTCGACCGAGAAACTGGGCCCTCCATGGTTCTAGGTACCATCCTTCTGAACTCGACTCTTATACATATTTTATTTGATACCGGTGTATCATATTCTTTTCTTTCTTCTTTTGTGGTTGAAAAATTGTTATTACATATAGAAATGGTGTCTTGCATCATGAGTATTAATACACCCCTCATATAAAGGGATTTAAAATGTTTCAAATACTCTGCATGTTTCATTACCATTGATGTAGCATAGTTTTTCTTGAATTTTATAGTCCTGGAGATGGATGTTTTTTATTTAATCCTTTGGATGGACTAGCTAGTGAATTTTAAATTCCATATTGAATACTATTCTCAGTAGGTATCATTCACTTCCCCAAATGGAAATCTTTATGTATTCAAGGGGTTAGGATATAAATGTAAGTATAGAAGGACCTTTAGTCTCAATGGACAGAACCATATCAAATCAGTTGGTAGGAATGTCTCATGGTTATTAAAATGAAACTAGAAATGGGACTCTTCCTACCATAGTAGATCAATACCCAAATGTCTTTCCAAAAAATCACTTTGGGTTACCACACAAGTGAGAAATCAAATTTTATATCGATCTACTCCCAAGAACAATTCATATTTCACTTCTATCTTACAGAATGGATCTTAAAGAGTTAGGGAAATTTAATTTCCTACTATAAGAGTTAGAGGGTAAAGTATTAATTAGGCCTATTATATCACCTTGGGTTTCATTGGTTTTATTTATAAATAAGTCAGACCATAACCTCTGGTTATGTTTTGATTATCATAAATTAAATAAAATTGTGATCATAAATTGATATCAGGTTCCTCAAATTGATGATCTATTTGACCAATTAAAGGTATTCAAGTGGTTATCTAATACTTATCTATGATTAGGTTATCATCAAATTAGAGTTAGTAAATAGGATATTCTAAAGACAGTATTTCAAAGTTTCTATAGCCACTATGAATATGTTTCCATTCCCATTGGTCTGCCTAATGAACCTATAGTCTTCATTTACTTAATAAATCATATCTTCTATAGGTACCATGATTCATTTTTTCATATTTATTGATGATATTTTTTTTCTACTCTCAAAATAGAAATGACCGTGAGGAATACGTAGAGATTGTACTGAGAACTTGGAAGATCATCGTTTGTATGCTAAGTTTTCTAAGTGTGAATTCTGAATAAAATAATTTTGTTTCCTTGGGAATTTAATTTATAAAGAATACATATAATTTGACCCTGATAAGATTAATAAAGTCATCTCTTACCAGCCACAAACTAATGTTTTGAAGATATGTAATTTTTCAGGGTTAGCAGGATATTATCATCACTTTATTTGGGATTTATCAAGGATTTATTATCGAATGACTACTATGATGAGAAAGGGTGTTCCATTAATATATAATTATAAATATTTTAAATGATTTATAAATCTTAAAACTCATCCCACCTCAATACCCTTAATAATATTTTTAGAACCTGGTAGGGACTATGTGATCTATTGTGATGTGTTTGGATCTCGTTTGGGTTATGTTCTTATGTGAGGAGATCATGTAGTGGCTTGTATTTTGAGGTAGTTTTGATCTCCTAATAATAACTATCCTAAGAATTAACTAGAATTATCTATCTTTTACATTCCTTAAATACTTGGTGACACTGCCTATTTGGAGAAAATTTCACAGTTTTCACTGACCATAAGAGTTTGAAATACATTCTCTCTCAATAAGAATTGAAATTAGGTATACAAAGATGGATGGAGTACCTCTAGATGTTTGATTTCCACTTGGTATACACACCTATTAAAGGTAATTAAATGGAAATTATTTGATTCAGAAAACATATAATGAAGTTTTCAGGGAAGATCGTAACTAGTAGCAGTGGATGAGTACCATTACTGACATGCATCTAGATTATGTCGCATAGGATAAACATGAAATTTTATTCATTATTAATATTATTTATAAATTGATGGATTTGGTAAAAAATTTCAAATATTATATCCTGGTTACATTACCATTAGGTCAACCCAAAATGGTGGGAGACTTCTGACAGGTGGACAAAGAATAAAAATTCTTTGATACATTTTCAAAACTAAATTGTTGCAGCTAAATCTTTCCATGAACACCTTCTTTCAGAATGTCATCATTCAAAAAGAAACTTTCATCTGGGTATATATCATATTTATTAGGTGGAGAAAAATCATTTATATTGGGAAGGTATGAAATGAAATATATCATTTTATGTTATTAAATACCTAACTTGTTTGCTGATAAAGGTTGAGAATTAATGACCAGCTAGTATGCTTAAATCTATTCCTATACCTATATTTAAGTGGAAATATATTTTTATGGATTTGTTTAGGGCTCTACTAAGTATTATTCAGGTTCATGATGCTTTTTAGGTGATTGTGGATTGACTCTCCATGTCAGCGCAATTTCTCCCAATTAGAGAGTCCAACATGGTGGAGGATTTGGAAACATTATATCTTTGAGAAGTGGTCATGTTTCATGGAAATCTAGTTTTAATTTTCTCGGATAGAGATCCTTGAGACACTTCTCGATTTTGGTGATTTTTTCAATAGGCTCTCAGAAATCAATTAATCGTGATTATGACATTTCATCCAGAGATGTATGGGTAGTCAGAACGCATAATTCAAATATTAGAAGATATGATCAAATCTTGTATCGTGGAATTTGTTGGCACATGGGATGAACATATTCCTTTGGTGGAGTTATCCTATAATAAAGATTATCATGCAGTTGTACATATAGCCTTATTCAAGGAATTATATGGTCTTCTTTGTCATTCCCCACTATATTAGTTGGAAATAAGGGAAGTATCACTAATTGGACCTTGTCTTGTCCATGAGACAATGGAAAAGATCCTGATGATCTAGAATCAAATGGAAATTACTCAAACTAATAGAAATCTTATTTATACCATGATCACTGACCAGTATCATTGAAGGTGAGTTAACATGTCGTATTTAATGTGTAACCTAGACTTGGTCATCTATGCTTGGGGAAGAAATGGAAATTGACTCCATGGTACCATAGACCATTTGAGATCATATAATGGATTTTAGTTGTTTAATATTGAATAGCCTTACCATCAAGATTCATTTTTATACATAACATGTTTCATGTATCTCAACTGAATAGGTATCAATAGGAACCCAGTCATTTAATCAGTTAGGATCATGTTACACATGATCCTAAAATGAATTTTATCTATTAAGTGGTTTGGATTCTGGATAATTAGGAAAAGCACTTGTATAAGAGACCTATTCTCTTTGTATTAGTTTTATGGAAGCATGGTCAGGTTCAAGAAGAAACCTATGGATAGAGATAAGTTCATGTAGGAGAAATGGCCTAAAATATTCAAGTGTAATTATAATGAACCAACCCAGAATCCCATCTAAATCAAAATTTGAGTCAATTCACCAATAACCCGAAGAGAATTCTCAATCTCCATGGTTCATCGACAAGAATATAGGAATCCATAATTAAACTTTGGGAAAATTTATACCATAAGAGAAAATAATAATCAAATTACATTGTGGAAAAAATGTAAGATAAATAAATCAATACATAAATCTTAGAGTAGAAATAGATGTTATAAAAATTGAAAGTGGAAAATAACATCCAAAACACATATTCTAATAGTCCATGACCACCCACCATGTCTCAATTCACCCACCCTTATTCACCCAAGAACATACCCACAAAGGAATATGAGAGCATGAACACCTATTATAATATCATAAAGACTGCAAACACCAAACGGTATGAGAAAGGTGTGAGCTGTCGAGCCCATTTGGATTCGACCAAAGAGTATATCAAAATAATTCAAAAGTAAATTTAAATATTCTAAAATATAAGTAAAATAATAGAGGATATGGATTCACATATCTTAAAAAGAAACTAAATCCAACAAATTTGGTTTATAATAGTTTTGGGTTTAAAAAACATTAATAATTTCAAAATCATTTATAAAACCAAGTCCAAAAACATGCCTCTTCAATATTTTTAATACTAAACCTTTTATTGAAAATCATTGAAAAACCATTTCACAAAATAAAATAAAAAAATATAAAATATGAGAACATGCACCTAATATCAAATGTTTTAAAGGAGTCAATACAATAGAGTCTTGGTGCATCATATCAACAAATAGATCAATTAAGAGTAGTAATCAATTAAGAATGGAAAATCTAGTTTCAAGTAGTGACAACGAATATTGTCATGTATTTAATATAAATTATAAAGATATCATGGATACAACCTAGATATGATTGGGATTCCACCAATGTCAAGAAAATCAAAATACACCATGACTGATCATTGATATTATATCTAATCTCTTGGGTCTCAAGAAAAACAGTTCCCAACACACTCTCTTTCCTAGCTTATTGTACATAGAATGAACCTTTCATATTCTCTATAGATCCAATAGATAGGGTGTTAACCTGCTAGAAAATAATATATCTAGGTTATCTCATCTAACTACCAAGGTTACCATGACGAGTCAAAAGAGGTGAGTGAGATTATCATGTTTTGAGGATCACAATGGGGATCCTTATCAATATCAATCATGGTATTATTACCTCAAAATTTCAATCATGGGAACATGAAATTAAATCACATATTACTCTAAACCCCAAGATCCATTTAAGTAAATAATAAATTTTATCAACGGGAAGTGAAAGAACCAAGAAAGTTACATTAATAGATTATTACATGATAGGATCATCATAATCACCAACTGGCCCATAAAACATTAAAAATTCAATTCAAAACAATTACTTAAATTCAAGATTTTTAAAGGGTAAACATACCTTCTTTCCTTCACAAACATCATCATAATTCCAAACAGGTATTTAAAACAAGAATTTATTTCAAAACAACTCAAAGGAATTCAAGGAAGTTTCACAATTTAAAAACTCTTAAGTTCATTTAAAAAAATGGGTTTTCATCTTCTTTCCATGTGAACAAATCACCCATTTAAAACAACCCATGAACATACATTTCAAAAAAAGCTGAAATAATTTAAAGAGGGGTCTTGGTCATTTTATACATTCAATCAATCAAAACTCTATGGAAAGAATCGCATATTTCTTTCCACTTCATAAGAGTAAAATCATGTCACTTTAGAAATAAAAAAATATACAAATCCCTCACTTTCAATAATTAAATGTTGAAAAATTATTTGAGATGGAATTAAAATCAACATAGTACACATAAATTTATAAAAAAGTTAGAAGAAACATGTTCCATGTTCAATTTATTTAAAAGAGGATCAAAGAGGATTTTACAAGGAAATTCAGGATAAAAAATTATAGAAAATGTGTTAGAATGTGGAAAATATCTATAAATTATCAATAAATAATGAATTATAAAAGAAATGAAATGAATAGAAATTATTAATTAGAAAATTTAAAATATAACCACAATGGATCAAAGATGTTTCGCCTTTGATTGAGATCACAAAAAATTGGAAGAGGGATCTCAATAGAAGTGATAATTGATATTAGATCCAAAATTCCACATCAACCAACCATGATCCAATGGAACATAAGTCCATCATAACCTCTTGGAATAATGAATCATAATAATAAGGGATATCAAAGGATGAGAGGATAAGAACTTATCAAAAGAGGATCATAGATTTGATCAGAACTTTGATCCACCAAGAGAATAGTTTGTGAGGGAAACAATCCTATATAGGTCTTCCAAAATAAAAAGGATTGGATTTGGTATGAGTGAGAATATTTTATACTTAAATGGAGGGGTCTTGAGATTTTAATTGAGAATTTTGGTTCACTAAAAATCCCACCACATAGTTTCCTAGGGTTGGATATGTGGTTAGTACTAATAATGCATCAACCATGCACCTCTTTCTAGATTGTTGTAAAATTTGAATAGTTAGGCTAAATATTTTGTTTAACCATGTGCAAACTATGTTCCCATTTCTGGTTTAGAATTAAAGTTTCATTATTTTTCTGTATACTTTTTCAAACCATGAGCTAACCATTAATAGTCCCAAAAACCTTAAAAATTCCCCAAAAACACTGAAAACAACCCATAAAGATATCCAATCAAAGTATTATCAAATAAAAGGGTCAAAATCCCTAAAAGCATGTAATTTGATTTCATATAAACATTGTTCTCTAGATTTATAATGACAGAAAACAAAAGGGTGGGAAGAATTTACCACCTCAGTTTGAGGTATGTTTTCAATTTATGCTTCCTATATTATATTTAGGGTCATTGGGATAATTTTTTATAGGATTTTGGAGGGATAAATAGATGGTAATATGGAATCTGGATATAGGAAAAAATCACACTACGAATGGTTATTGACGATTTGAATGTTTTCTTAGGGTGTTACTCTCATTTATGACATGATAGGGCTTGTAGAATATTAAGATAAGGTGATGAAAATTTCTACGTATGAGACATCTCAAAAATTAAAAACATCAACTCCCTTTTCGTGTCGTGAATATGTCTAGGATTAGCCGATTTAACTCTTTCATTCTCCTCAAAATCCTCATTTGGTTCTTATTCACTTCCTTTAAATTTATAGGTTTCCCTTAGGAAATTTATGATAATATTTGATTTTTGGACACTTATTCTATTGATTCTTTGATCATTTATCATGGAAATAAAAGGTTATGACCACATTCTTCCCTATCATCTTGGATCTCCTTGGTCTTTATCAAATATAACCATAGACCAGTGTTGTTATACCTTGATCTATGGGATCAGATGTGGTTTTATTATTTTTTCTTAGTATTTGATAGAAGAATGAGAGAAAGAGACCAGATCTATGAAATCATCTAAGATCCATCATTTAAGAGAACTCACGGTAGGTGGTTTTTCCCTCTTTAAACTTTTATTAGAATTTGAAGGATATTGGGTTTCTTTTAAAGATTTATTTTATTATTTTCAATGGATTTTCTTACTAAAACTCTGTTAAAATTTTCTCTTACTGGTTGGATATTAAATTTGGGTTGTGGGTGTTAGACATAACATGTTTGATAAATTGAAGAAAAGGGTTTTCTTAAAAGAAAAAATGGTTTTTGTATATGATTTTGGCATAACTGGTTGCAAGTATTATATGAAAAGGACATGGTTGGTGTGTGTTCATGTTTTTGTCATATGAGGACTTCTTGAAATATAATTGATGTTGTATGTTGACTGGAAAGGAACATGGAAGAATTAACTCCAAAAGATGTCTTATAGGAGGACATATCACTATTCGTGGGCATAGGGATATCATTTGAAATGTATGGGCGTGTGAGACAGAGAGAGAACATGGATTATTATGTAAAATTGGAATTTATAAACTACTTTTTCTTCATGAAATGGAAACTATTTTTGGTTTAACTACTTTTTGGGACCTTGTTCATCTGTTATATTTTACAGTTTGAATATTGTTTTATCTATTTCAGTATTCTTCTTGTCTATTTTATTTTTTTTAGATAACTTATATCTTGTCTTAGCAGTATGTGGGAAATTATCTTGGGAGTTTTCTACTAGGTATCATTACTCACCCCCTATATATTCACTTTTTTTAGTATGTCAATGTTGTTTTCCATGATATAGGGGAAATGTTTCTTAACTCTCTAGTGAAGTTCGTTGATGTAATTGTCATAGTTGGTGAAGATGGAGCTTGGAGTGGTTTGTGTCTTGGTTCATGAAATTTATTTTTAGAATTATTCCACCATATATTCAAAATTAAGATGGTTTATTAATTTTGGTTATGTCTCGTTTGGATTCTTGTTTCATTTATTCCATGTTTGTATTGTTCTTTTGTTTAAACTATTTATTTTTTTATACATGGTTGTCTAAAGTATGGTCATACCATTCCAAAATCTCATCTAGTTTCCTACCTTTTTATTATTATTTTACAGTGAAATCATTATCATTGGTTTCAATTTTATACCCTGGATCTAGTTTTCAACCTAGGGTGATCGAGAACATGCATCGAGACTTATGGAGGATCGGCTTGGGTATTATGACTAAATAGACGGGTTGTTTTGTTATAAACTCTCTATATACACTGGAAAGTTTTCTTTCAAAAGAATTAAAAGCATATAATCTAAGAAACCTACCCAACTCCTTGATCCCTCCTCAATCCCCTATTCAACTTTCTCCCCTACCTCCATCCAAACAATCCAAACTGACAAAACCACCCCTCACTCCTCTTTGAGTGAGGATTCATCCCAGAAATATCTACAGTGATGCCTATAGTTTTTTATCATATCTTCTAGAAGAGGTTTGTGAGATATCAAATAAACCCAATCGAGATAAATAAAAACATTGACATAAGGTTCATGGATAATATTTAGAGATCTAAGGGTATTGGGGATTTTTTAAAGATTTTACACTTACTGCATATTTTTCATTTTTAAGGAGAGGATTATAGATAACATTAAAAATTCTTTATACAATTAAGTTTTCATTGCAACACATAAAGTTCAATTTTTTAAGGAAGTATCGGAGATTTAATCCACTAGATTTTGGTGTGGTCATGGGTATTTATATTCAAACTATCACTCTTGGCACATGACTACTATAGACCCCCCCCCCCCCCCCCGATGATACACTAACCACATATATTGATATTTAGTAGTATAGGAGTGTTTCCTTTGAGACTGTTGGGTAAAAATAATAATTTCATATCTTATTTTTTAAAATCAAAATATAATTTATATTAAAGGATATTTAACTTGAAGTTTTTTTTATGTTTTTTGTGTTGAGTGGGATGAAAATTCGTTAATCTGAAAGGATTTTAGCATGAGTTAAAGAGTGAAAAAATCCTTAGAACCAAGTTTTCATGCCATATTTCATTTTTCAAAAGATAAAGTGGTTTAGTGGCCTGGAATTAATTTATCATAAGATTCATATTATTTTTGAATCCATCGGAAGATGGAGTTGCTACTAAAAAATGTTGTTGAAACAAAACCCAAGGTTTCTGGAATTCAACTATTTGATCATCACCTATAAATAGAGTCATTTATTCACGAAATATAATAATTATATATAATTCTCTAAAATATTGAAATTTAAGTATAAAATAGCTTTTTGACTTGAGATACTGAAATTATATTTTTATTTTTAAGTGTTTTTTCAAGAGCTTCATTGTGAGGATTTTCTTGTAAATCTATTGGTGTGATTTTTATTCACTGTGTTACCAATAATTTTGATCAAAAAGCTTCTACTATGTATAAGTATACAATTTTTGTCTTTTTTTGATATTGAGGAATTTTGAGGAGGAATATATATTTGTGTCAATATACTATGTTTGAGGGATTCTAGTTGAGGAAAGCATAGGTGTTTACAATTAAAGAGATTTGGGGATTCTGTGCGGAAGACAGAATACAGTCCATTGGGTTTTCACTTTAGGGAGCTAGGTCATATAATCTCTTTCTATTTTGGATTAAATAGAATAATTCCTTGATTGGAGGGTGTTTTACTTTTAATAACATCATTTAGAGGAGTTCTTAGTTTGTTAAATGGTATATTATATGTTTTGTTTTAATTTAGTTGTTCTTACAAATCACTTTACTTATTTTATTTTTGTTTTGCTTATATAAATTATTTCAATTGTTTAATTAGGTTACTTCTATAATATGATTTTTTTTAGGTTTATCGGTAATTCTTAATTCTGATCAATTTACACTTAAGGTGGATGGAAAAATTGTATCTATATTTTTAACTACAATTCTCTCCCCATATATAGTTTTACCTGTCTTATTTATCTAGGAAAACATTTGGTATTATAGTATCAACTTATTTTTCATATGTTCCATGAACCAGTTTCTCTATTTATAGGTGAGGCTTCCATGGTCTATTTTCAGAAACCTCAAGTTTAGTTCAAAGATAAATGGAATCAAAAAATATATCTTTTCATGGTTTCAATAATGCTTTATATTTTTTAATTAATTCATTACACACCATTATAGTGCTCTATTATCCGACAAATGAAATAAAGAATGGAACCTCAGTTCTATAGATTTCCACACACTTTTTCTCAAGGTAAAATCCTTTGAATATAAGATAACTTGATTTTTATCATGCACAACAAAAACAACTAAAAAAATATTCAAGTTAAATATCCTTCAATATAAATTGTATTTTGATTTTAAAAAAATAATATATGAAATGTTGTGACCCCCTCCCACCAAAGATTATGTAATGAAGGGGTAGAGATAATAACCCCTGAGTCCCACCTCCAGTAGGCCTTGAGTTGAAAATTATAATTTAGGGTGTAAAAATATAATAAATAGAAGGCATTACCCTCAAAAATATAAAACAATATCAGAATATATAGTGAATTAACCACAGGAAACTCCATGAAATAATATAAAAAAACCCAATACCATCCAACAATAAATGTACAAGTAAAACTTATATATATAAAAATCATCAAAGTAAATACCGAAAATTAAAGCTAAATAAGTGACACAACAAAAATACAGGGGGTCTGAGCTAGTAATGTCTAGTACAACCCACATATTCCTCCTTCAAATATAAAAATTAGTTTATATACATAGTCTTACAGAAAAGAGAATACTAATATACCCTAAAGAAATTAGCAGAACCAAAAAAACACCAAAACATGTCAACTAACCAATATCACCCTCACTAGTTATTTCTCACTAAATAAAACGATTCAAGTATAATAACATAATATAAATCATATCGATAAAGGTTACCCCGCAATGCCTTCCCACTTGGATGCCACTCTCACACTCCAATGTCGTCTATCTTAGAACTTTAATGTCTTCTATATAACATCATATATAACCACCCCATGACATATCCATCAAATCACATCTCACCTAAAGACACATGGTCCTTCACATCAGGTATCATCTGAATACACCTAGGTCATCACATCACAACCATAACCAGAGTAGTTGGGTATTGTGAACATGAAGGATATCAAACTCGTTCCCACCTCTTACCATCAATGACCCCCACCATAAGTTATCTAATCACATATCATCACCCCATAGAACACCCATTACACTATATCTCACCCAAATACACCTGATTCATCACCTCATAACCATAACCATAGTAGTAGGTTATCATGAACATAAAGGATATTAGCCTCACGCCCAACTCCTACAATGCATACCCCTACCATAAGCCATCTCATCACATATCACATCCCCACAACATGTCCAACACATGAAATCTCTCTTGAAGATACTTGGTCTATAACCTAGTCTACTATATGACAGTCTTCCATCACATCTTGTGCATATATACTCGTTTGGAAGAGAGAGTGGGAAATAATGGGTAACCATCCATCCATACTCACCATCAATAAGTTGGTAAAAGAATACCCCATATATATATATATATATATTTGAGTGTCATCACGTGGTTCTCAATGTGGGTAGGATGCATATAAAAATCACAAGAAGTATAAAAATATAAATATATAAGTCACATGAAATCCCATTCTATGGGTTCAAAACTAGAGCACCACCCAACTCCCTCTGTTCCCCACTTTCAAGGCCACCTCTAAATTCATAACACCACCCAATCCACAAGACACATCTCACACTACCAACCAATTTACATTATTCATCCCATTCATTTCATTTATAAACCATTTTCACATTTTCTATTTTAATTCAATATTCATTAACCATTTTATCCCATGTAATTTGAATCATTATTAACCAATTCCATTACTACCTAGGAAACTAGTACAACACATCACAACATAAAAATAAGAAAATAGATCTTCCTCCTCATCAAGACAAGAAACTCACACTACCACCACTTTTTTATCCATATCAAAACCACACATTATAGCCCCACAGAACAGTCACATCTCAAAAAAACAATCATCCCCACACTACCCCACAACATAGTCACACATCAATAAACATCAAGACCGAACTACCCCAAAACATGGTCAAACCACAACACACATCATCTCTACACCTCTTTATAACACGACCACACAATAATCACACAAAATCACCACACCTCCCAACAATATAGTCACACAAAAAGCACACACATCAACATTTTACAGATTTGGAAAATGGATTTTTTACATTTCACTTATTTATTTTAGTTTAATTATCATGCATCAGCACCACACATCCCTATAATATATTCACACAATGATCACACACATCAACCTTTTCTAGATTCATCGGGGCATTTAGCTTTTACAAACATAATATCGAGTCAATATCAAAAGTTATAAAGACATGTGAATAGTCTCCCTTTCCCTTTAATTCCCATTAAATTAGTTCATTATATTTATTAAGTTAGGTAAAACCATGTTCCCATTGATAAACACGAGTAAACCCCTCTCACATGATATAAAAATAGAGTAGAAATGGATTTTATACTTCAAAATGAGCTTTCTGATCTAACTGCACGCCGTAGGGTGAGGAAGAAACACCCGCAAACCACAACCACATGGAAACCACATGTTTTAACCTGTACTACATCAAATTCTTGTCCAAAAATAGGTCCACACATACCCCTAAAAAATATCATCACTGAAGTGAATCCCTAAAAGAAGAATGAAAATAAAACTATGGGGAAGAGAGGAGAACATGCCTCGATCACCAAAACTCAACCACTCAAACCCATAGATCAATGACGGAGAAGACTGGATGAAATATCACTCAAATATTCCTAGGGTTCCTCAAAAAACAAGATAGAATGAAGGATGAATGTAAAAGAAATTTGGTTGAGCAACCCTATTTACAACTGGGAAAATTCCCCATTTACATCATAAATTACCAATTCATGATGTGAATTTCTTAGGGCCTATAAATTACAAACCATGAAACCATTACATACCATTAAAACTCCACATATTTGGTTTCTACCAAAAAATAAGTCATATAATCTTGAATTAATTACACATCATGAATTCTATATTCACAATGTGAATACATTTCACAGACTCCTCCTCCGCTGCATGAAATCTTTGAAACCATCCATCTACACAAGTCATGAACCACATACTCACGATGTGAATTAAGTTCACATCATGAACCACCTGCTATAGAAATCTATAGTTCTAACCTCCACTAATCCTCTTCAGGCTCCTCTGAGTACTCTGCAACCACAAAAATTAAAAAGTAACGAGTTAGGAAGCCATGGACCATTACATTTGATACCTCTCAATTGATTCTTGTCCTTGAGAATCAAAACCAAACCTGAAAAAAGAAAGGGTTATAAACAACCATCCCAAGAGATACAACTCAAGGATATCATTACAACTCAAACACTACTATTATCCAAACACACTAACCAAAACACCCATAAAACACACCGCACATCCACCTCAAAACCTCCCATCAAGAACAACACCACTCATCTGATATAGGCTAAAAACCACATCATTTTCCACACAACCACATCACCGTACAACCAACCACATCTCAACATGCATAATCATCACATTATTATACAATCCACACAACCATATCATTCTCTATATATCCAAAGTCAAACCCCGACATAACCAACACACAACACAGCCTGAGACACATAAATCAAGGAATTACATCTCCCATGCCCGGATATTATCCACTTTGGGTAACACTAACTCACTTGTATGATTTTAATTTCATCAAGGTATAATTTTTCTCGATTAGGATTTGGGTCCTCCCCTTTTCACAAGTCAGATATTTTATCACACATCACATAACAAAGAAATAGAACATCTCATAAAACATCAATATCCATCCTCACATCACAAATAAAAAACTTATAAAATAAAAACTTAAAATAGCACTGGGTATTGGGAATTAATCTACATCTCTCACTCCCAAGTACTCTCGTTCAGGACACCATGTCTCCAAAATACATGAACTAAAGGAATGTTCCATCCATGAAATACTTTCTGTCAATGATCATGGATCTCCACTATCCACTCCTTGAACATCGTTTCATCCTATATATCCAACTATCCCCTATCAGTGACATGAAAATCAACATGAATATATTTACACAGCTGAGAGATATGGAAGATATTGTGGGTTTGGTCCAGCCATGGTAGAAGTTCCAACTGATAATCCACCTCACCAATTCATCCCAACACCTCTAAAGGTCCGAAAAACTAGGGAAAGATATTACTCCACCTGCCAAACCTTCACTGCCCATGTCAAGAGGAGAATATTAAGAATACATGGTCTCTAACCTCGAACTCCAAGGGTCTCCTCTTACAATCTGTATCAAAGTTATACCAATCTTACACTACTTTCATCCTCTCATGAACAAGATGATACTTTTTGTTCTACGCCACATCAAGACCAAGAACTGATACCTCCCCAACCTCTATATAACACAATAGATAATGACATGACTTCCTATATAAAGCCTCAAATAAATCCATGCCCATGGATGAGTGATAATGGAAGTTATAAAGAAACTCAACCACAGACAATTGTCTTAACAAGATCCATCGAAGTGAAATATGAAAGCTGTAAACAAATCCTCTAGTATCTAGATGGTCTACTCTATCCGCTCATCCACCTAAGGGTAGAAAGAAGTGTTAAGGTGTAACTGAATGTCAAAACCTTGTTGCAAACCCCTCCAGACTCATGAGGTAAAATGTGAATCCCGATATTATAAAATGGACATTATAACACCATAAACCTACTCCACCTCATCCATATACATCATTTCCAAAACATGAATGGTGCTTGACTCTTTATTCACTAAGAAGTGGGATGATTTCATCAACTGATCCATGATTACCCTGATATCATCACAATTTACATGATCTTGGAGTAACCCTTTAATAAATTCCATAGATATATCCTCCAAATTCCATTTGGGAACATATAAAGGTACAAGCCCCTGAGAACATGGTGTTCAGCATTCACATACTAGAAAACCAAACATTGAGCAACAAAATATTTCAATGTCTGTTTCATTCTAAGCAACCAAAACTACATCCTCAATAAATGAGACATTTTTTTACACTATGATGTACTAATAAAGTTGAGATGTAAAAAACATGAAGGACTCCCTCATGCACTCAATTGGGACAAACATGCTCCCTAGAAAAAACTCCCAGTTATGAAAATCCTCTGGAAATCCCTCAGGAGAATCACCATGGTTAACATTATTAAACGTCACCTCCACCTCCTAGTCTCCCCATTGAGACTCCTCCACCCAATAAATCAAGGATAACTCCATATTTATATGATAAAGGTAACCTTAACCACTAATCTCTCTAATTTCAAGATGAAACATTTCAAGTTCCTTCATCCCTTTCCAAACATCCACAGACTCCTAATCTACATCTCCTTGAGATTTTTGACTAAGCGCGTCATCATCCAGATTACCCTTCCCTAGGATATAATAAATCTAAAAATATTAATCCTAAAGAACTTCCAACCACCTCTACTGGTGAAAATTCATATCTCACTGGGAAAATATATATTTTAAACTCTTATGGTTCAATAAAACCAAAAATCCATCATTGATAAGGTAATTTCACCATAATTTCAGTGATAACACCACTGTTTCTAAATCCAGATCATTGGTGGCATAGTCACACACTAGGGGACATAACTACCTATACCCATAAGAGATCATAGATCTATACTTCATCAAAACTCATCCCAAACCTAGATGGTATGTGTCATAGAAAACCTTAAACAAAACACCCTCCTCATGAAACTAAAGAACTGGAGCACTGATCAACTTCTCTTTTGGATATCTAAATTCTAACTAACATTTATTTGTCTATGAAAAATCCTTTTCCTTTCTAGTTAACTCTTTCAATGGGGCTGCAAATTGATAGAAATCATTTACAAACCTCTAAAATCATCCCATGATACCAAGGAAAGTGTTGACCTCTACCACATTTTTAGGTGTTTTCCAAGAAATAACCACATTGACATTCAATAGGTCTACTACCATAGCCTACTTAAAAAAACACACGCCCAAAGAAATGCATCTCTCATGTCCAATACTTACACTTGTACAACTTTCCATAAATTTGGTGGTGTTAAAGGAGCATTAAAAAAGTTATGAGATTATTGGAATTCTCCTCTTCTGGCCTTGATTAGATCAATATGTCATTGATGAAAATGACTACAAACCGGTCCAATAGTTCACAGAACATAGAGTTCATGAGCCCCATAATCACAACTGGTGCATTAATGACACTGAATTACATGAAGTTCATGACATATCCACCAGGTCCCATGTCTTGACTACCCCAAGCCCACCTTATATAGGCCAGGAGTTGGTGAATAGCACCGGAAAGGCATATCCCTTAATGGGAAGACATTCACTTTAAACATGTACAAACACACAAATCCAAGAGCACAATAAGAGGAAACCACAAAGTAAACTACTATAGTAAAAATTGTGCTTAAAGTAAAGGGGTCAGAATAAAATCCCAACTGGAAAGTACAAGTATAACTGAATAGATAAAAACAGCTCCTAGACCGTCCACCGAGGATCCTACTTGAATGGGTAGGTACAACTCACGATCAGTAGTCATGTGTCACGCCACGTCAAATGGTCCACCTATGAGTACAATCCAATCTTGGATCCCTCGGCCTCGATCAATGTTGTATGTAGTCTGTACAAGACACAACAAGGTGCAGACGAAGCCTGTGCAGGGGTGAGTATAACAATACTCTTTAGGGACCCCGAGACCCTCGACGGTATCCCAGAGTTCCACATAAGAAAAACCACAAAGAAATACATCAATAACAAATAACGAAGTAGTCATTAAAACTAATTAGGTATATTTCCATACATATATCAAAGTTATTATGATATACACGTCTCATACATGAGGGAAGAATATAACAAAGTTAACACCACGAAGGTAAAAGTTCTACACAGGTAACACCAAGAAGATAGCACCATTAAGGTAAATGTACCACACAGGTAACACCATAAAGATATAACCATGAAGGTAAAATAACCACACATGTATCACCATGAATATATCACCACGAAGTTAAAAGTATCACACAGTTTTTAGTGAAGTATAGAAGTACAGATGATCAGTCACGAAGCTAGATCATCTTATTCTGTCAAGAGGCGCTGCTACTGAGCATATAGTGTCTGACCCACACAGAATGGATAGGTAATAACCCCCTCAATGACCCACACAGGATCTGACCCGCCCAGAGTCGATAGGTATTAACCCCCACAATGACCCACACAAGATATGACCCACACAGGATCGGTATGCATTGACCCACATAGGATCGCTGAGTGCTGACTCACATAGGATCTGACCCACATAGGATTGGTATGCACTGACCCAAACAGGATCTCTAAATTCTAACTCACACAGGATCATTGTTGAACCACACAGGATTTCTCGGTACTAACCTCCATATGATCTATCTCCAACCTCTGCCTCACTGCCAGCCACTGGATTCCCGCTCATAGTACGCCTGATTTCGGGAGAATCACTCCTCAAGCCATCGGTCTTACATAAACCACCACAAAGATCCATGAATAATTATTCCAAAGGACCGCCATGTTGTAAGGGATCCAACGCGACAAATGGTGCGTCAATCAGATTCTCAGTCTGTGACTTATAAGCATTTTAGTTCTGAGGGCCCGATTGGATTCAGATTTGATCTAACCAGGTCATACTCCAACTTTATCCAAATATCAATTGGATTATACCAAATGTTTTTTCTCGCTCTAAGGGTCTCAGTGTCGTAGACGGTTTGTCAAACGGATATCTGGTTCTCAATTTATAACCCTTTATGCAAAACTGGTCCGGGTTAGGTTCGGGTTCGGGCCAACCCGGTCTGGGCCGACCCGACCCGGTTTGGGTCCGACCTGGTTGGGATGGGTTGTGGTGGGATCGGCCTGCTGGGGTGCGGCGGTCTTGGCCCGCTGGGCCGCAGTTCAGCCCGGCCAACAAGGAGGCACGAACCACTGGGCTCGCGCGGCCCGGCCTGCGGAGGCGGGGCCCGTTGGCCTCACACGGCTCAGCTTGTGATTCCAAGGCCCACTGGGATCACGTGACCCAGCCTATAGTGGGGAACATCCCGTGGTGGGGTGTGGTCCGCTGGGCTTATGTGGCCCAACCCGCTATGGGTCGTGACCCACTGGCCCGACCCATGGTAGGGTCCGCCCTAGATGTTGCGGGGGTGAGACCCATGGTCTTCCCAAACGGTCGAGCGACCATTCATTTTGTGAAGCGGAGGTGCCACATGGGCGCCACCCAGTCTCCGCGGAACCCGCAGAAGGGGTGGGTTATTCCACCACCACGGCTTCGAGCCATGGCCTCCTCCGACGACGCGTCACTCCGCCTGCCCCCACGGTCGACCGGTTCCAGTCACCGTTGTCTACCGAGGTGATATGTCACAGCCCCCTTCGATGGCAGCGCACGACGGCGCGCCCCCACTTCCTTCACAGCCAACTGTTGCCAGCCGCCATCTTCACTCACTACGGCTACAGCCGCGGCCTTCTCTACTGGCAGAGTGTGACGGCCCGCCGCTATCTCCTCTACTTCCAGCCATTACCAGACACTGTTGTCACCCATCGTCATGGGTCTCGTTCAACTTGAAGTTAAATCTTTTGAAGAACACACCAAAATTATAACAAAAGGCAGTGGGTCAAATCCTTGTTCATTTGGCCCATGCCCTCCATGTTAGCTTGATAGCAAGATGGTGGAATAAGATTCAACAACTCTTGAAACTATAAAAAAAGTAAACCATATCTCAAGAACGATGGAGAATTCCTACGATTAATGAAGTTTTGATTTTCATCTCCCCCACAACAAGACACCAACATTGCCACTCAATCATCGTTCTTCAGTTTGAGATTTGGTTTCGCTCATCACCGCATGCTAGAAATGGTCACGTCCTCCAAGTTTTGGGTATCACGGCACTTTACCAAAGCATCAACGCTTGATTAAGTCGTTCCATTAACCCTACCCAATCTCCATATAAATAGGATAGGGGGAGGGTAAGTAATGATCATGGAATTTATGGGGGTTCATTTAATAATAGCCTTTCTAAATTCCAACGACGTTGTTACTTGTGATTTGAAGGGTCAATCCATTTAAGGGCTTAACACGTCGCTGGTCCCACACTAACACTTTTCCGTTAGAAGAAAATAAATAAATAAATAAAATAACAAAGTTATTTTATTATTCTTTTAAAAAGACCCAAAATCTAACTTTTTTTCCAAACTTATTGTGGTCAAATTGAAGCCTCCCTTAAGAGAATCATGGCGCTACAGATTCAATGGGGCCCTCATATTTTTAATCCGAGCACTGATTCAAAAGATAGAAAACGACTCCCAAACTTTTACTAAATGTACCTTATAAAAAGTTCAGAAATTCAATTCGGGCACATTGAGCCTCGGAATCATGCACTATCAATTTTCATAGACTCATAATAATTCCATATAATTAAAAAAAATTACATGGAAAATCTAGGTTTTTTCATTCTTCCTACCTTAGGTATTTTCTTCCCCGAAAGCCACAACATGGACTAAGGAATAAAATGGGGGTACTGAGCACAAATCTAACCATCCCACTCTCATATAATCTCTTGGAGGTTCTTGTACTTCCAGCGAACGTGCACAGGAGGTATCAATCATCCACTAAGAACCCGCTCATGTCGATCCTCAATCTCCACTGGAACCTCCATAAAGGTCTCCCCATCATCAATGTCCAGCTCGCCCCATTTGATGATGTGCGATGGATCATGCACATACCTCCTCAGATTTGAAACGTGGAAAACATCATGCACCTGGTGCATCTGTGGGGGAAGATCCACGTGATATGCCACCTCGCCAACTCTGCTAAGAACCTGAAAAGGTTCGATGAACCTCAGAGATACCTTGTTGCCCCAGCCAAATATCCAAAAACCTCATCGAGGTGAGACCCATAAGAAGACATGGTCTCCATCCTCAAACTCAAAAGGTCTTTGTATCCTGTCAGCATAAGACTTATGCCTACTCTATGCAGTCTTCATCCACTCCTGGATGATCTGCACCATCTCAGTGGTAGCCCGTACCAACTCTGGACCCATAAGTGATGACTCCCCTGGGTCTGTCCAGCATAAAGGTGATCTTCAAGGTCGACCGTATAAGGCCTCTAATGGTTCCATACCGATGTTGGAGTGATAGATGTTGTTTTACGTGGACTCGGCTAAGGGAAAGTGATCCTCCCAACTGTGACCAAAATCTAGGATGCAAGCACAAAGTATGTCCTCCGGTGTCTGAATGGTTTGCTCCGTCTGACCATCCATCCGTGGATGAAAGACGGTGCTCAAATGTAGTTGAGTCCTGAATTCCTCCTATAATACCTTCCACAAATGGGATGTAAAACGTGTGTCACGGTCGGAGACAATTGTCGATGCCACCCCATGATGTCGTACAATCTCCTGTACATAGATTCATCCCGAGCCCTCTACTGATCCATGATTCATGAATAGGTAGGAAGTGGGACGACTTAGTGAGTCATTAAATGATCACCCAGATGGAATCATGTCCCCTGGACATACGTGGAAGCTTGTTCACAAAGTCCCTGGAGATATTATCCCACTTCCACTCTGACACCTCTGGTAGTTGCGCTAAGCCTACCGGAACCTGGTGTTTGGCCTTCACTTTCTGAAAAGTAAGGCATCATGAAAAAAACTCTACCACTACCTTCTTCATCCCTGGCCACTAGGTCTGACGCCGGAGGTCCTGGTACATCTTTTACACACCAAGATATAACGCCAGAGGGGATGTATGTAACTCCCTCAACACCTCCTCCCGTAGCACCACTAGTACCATGGTGCATCCTCTAAAGAGGATGACGTTCTTCCCACCTTTAGAAAACCAATCAGGTTCATGTCTTGTGGATATCTGAGCACATTGTGCCTCATAGTCAATGTCCCCAAGTTGTGCCTTCCAAACTCACTGAAGAAGTATGAGAGTGACGGTCATGGATTGGAGGTATGTTGTTCCATCTCTATCCACAAAGGATATCTGCAACGTGGCTATCCGCTATATCGCCTCACTCATCAAATGTAGACTAGACCTCCTGCTGAGTGCATATTCCACTATGTTCCCCTTCCCAAGATTATATACTATCTCAGAGTTATAGTCCTAGAAGAACTCTATCCATCATCGTTGTCTCATATTTAGTTACTTTTGTGAGAAGATATACCTGATACTCTTATGATCATAGTACACTATAAAATGTTCACCCATAAAGTAATGTCTCAACATCTTCAAGGAGAAGACCACTACTGATAAATCCATGTCATGGGTGGAGTAGTTCTTATCATGTTGTCTCAGATGTAGATATCCATACATAGTCACTACTCGCTCCTACATCAG
This sequence comes from Viscum album, assembly GCA_963277665.1. Lineage (NCBI taxonomy): Eukaryota > Viridiplantae > Streptophyta > Magnoliopsida > Santalales > Viscaceae > Viscum > Viscum album. The sequence goes on along the minus strand of OY728158.1, from coordinate 500,934,889 downwards.
GACACATCCAAGTTCGGACCTAGATCTGTCACAATGAACAACATACTCAATGCCCTCTTCTGGTAGACTCAAGATGGGGGCACTCTTCAGTCTCTACCTCAACACTTGAAAACTCTGTTGGCATCTCTTTGTCCATATAAAGGGTTGTACCTTCTTCTTCAATGCTTATAAGGGTTCTAAAACTTTGGAAAAGTTGGGTACGAATCTCCAATAGTACCAAGCCAACCCCAGGAAACTCTGCACGTCAGTCGCACTCATGGGTGGCTCTCAGGCCAGCACATCCTCTATCTTCACCAGATCTACTGTAACTCCAACCTCTGAGATAACATGTCCCAAAAAGTGAACCTCTCATATCCATAACTAGAACTTCAAGAGATTAACCTAAATCTAGTTCTCTCAGAGTGTTTCTATAACTATCTATAGATGATAGGCATGCTCCTCCTCCATCACTAATTACACAAAGATTTCGTCAATGAAGACCACCACAAATAGATCGAGGTATGGATGGAAGATCTTGTTCATGTGTCCCATGAACACTGAAGGGTCGTTGGTCATGCCAAAAGGAATAACAAATAATTCAAAGTGGCCATACTGGCATCTAAAGATCATCTTCTGCATATCCTCTTCTCATACCCTGAGCTGATGATAGCCTGATCTGAGGTCTATCTTCAAAAACCATCAACCTCCCTTCAACTGATCAAAAATACCATCAATCCATGGAAGTGGATACTTGTTCTTCACAATCACCTTTTCTAGGTGTCGATAGTCTACACAGAGTCTCAAACTCCCATCTACCTTCTTGGTGAACAAAATCGAGGTTATCCATGGAGACACACTAGGCCTTCTGAACCCCTTCCTCTACAAATCCTCTAACTATACATGTATCTCATGAAGCTCCATGGGAGCCATCTAATATGATGGTGTAGATATCGGCGTCGTCCTGGGGTATAGTTCGATATAAAAGTCTACCTCTCTACGAGGAGGTAGTCCTAGAACATCATATGGGAATACATCGTCATACTGGTCCACCACTACATGATATCTCAGACTCATAACATCAACTAATCTAAAGGTAAGGCTAGAAAAGTGATGTGTGATCATCTGCACCCTCCTCTGGGAAATTCCATCCTATGATACAAAGGTTCCTTTCTTATCGGTGAAGGAAAACCCGGTCCCATCCGTGCGGACACACCGCACTTTGCGCCTAATACAGTCAATATGAGCATAGACTGTAGATAACCAATCCATATCCAAGATGACATCGAAGGCCTCGACACTGCTACTAGAAAGATCCAAGTTGAATATTTCACCTCCTAGAGTAAGCTCACACTACCGTCAATAGTGTGTAATTGTCGAATCTTCTCCCATAGGAGTCTCTAGACATAAAGATCGAGCCAATGGATTTGTCAGAATCTCCAAGCTCCGAACGAGGGTTGTGGCAATAAAAGAGTGAATGTCACCTATGTATATAAGTACTGAAGCTAGGTTGTAATAGACACAGATTGTACCTATAATCATCTTCGAAGTTTTATGATCGTAGTCCTCAACTACCTAGAACCGAGCTTGTCCTTGTCCTCTTACTCCCTATGGTCAGGGTGGACCACCTGGAGGTGGTTTTGGCAGAACCTCGAATTGCCTCTCACTGCCTACTGCATGGCCAGCTCCTCTTCCATGTCTGCCATCCTACAGACCTCCTCGCTCAAACCTATGCCTCTACCTCGGTGGTCCCTTGACCATCTTTTGGTCATTCGTACAGCGGGTCGGGTAGTCATGAATCTTGTGACTCTTCCCACTGCACGATTAGCACTGCATGATCCTCATATTTCATCCTCTGTCCCATGATCCCCTCATGAATGAACATGTATCTTGAGGTCCCCCACCAGAAGTTTTGGCCCTCTTAGGTCCTTGCATCATCCTTCTACTAACTTTTGTGGATGACTTTGACATCTAAGGTCTGGTGGTGGCTCTCGCTGTCGGTTCTTGTTCAGCTAGGATACTCTCCAACAAAATTGCTCACTCTAGCACCCCATCTTGTGTTGTAATGATGAGCGTACCATCGATGATCTAATCTCCCATAGAAGACCCTGCTCAAAGGTATAATCCTTGAAGAATGGGTTATGTACCATGTTGGTGGAGTGGCAGGAGAGATCAGTGAACCTCGCCGAGTACTGGGCCATGTTCATGTTGTCCTACTATAAGTGTAGAAACTCCTATATATGTACCGAGTGTAGAGTCACTGGGATGAACTCTGCCCTGAAAAGGCCTTTGAATTCCACCCAGGTGAGGTTCTCCTCATCGTCTAACTGGAGTGTCAGACTCCACCATCTCCCAGCTGCTCCCTAGAAGAGACTGGTATCTAGGATCACCATCAGACCAGTTGGTGTCCCAACTAAGTGAAAAACTCTGGCCACAGCCTCCAACTAGTCCTCATCCACCTATGGGTCCATCTTGCCTCGGAGCCTTGGATCTCTATACCACTAAAACTCATGCAATGCGCTCAGTCAGTGTGCACCCTCTACTAGTGGGGTTGGTGGAAACGGCTGCCCAATGGGCAATAGTACTACCAGTACACCACCCGATGGTACTATCACTGTAAGAGGGCCCTACACTGAAGCCTCATCACTCAGTGGTCCGTCATCGTGTACTCTCTCAAAAATCATGGCTGGTTGTCTACGTAGTGTCATCCTGAAAGAAAACAGGTGTTCCATGGTGTTGACGCTCCTTTCCGCCATAGAGTCCAACGAATGGAAAAGGGGAATACTTTAAGCACAAAGAGGGTAACCCTTTGAAGAACATCAAAAAAATTGACAAAGGCATGGACTAGAATCCCATTTGGAGTATGTCATGCAAGTAACTCGTGCGCCGCGCAAGTCACTTGGGCGCCACCTATGGGTCGCGCAGATCACTTGCGCGCCCTATTTGGTTTTTCACCCAAGGTGCAAGGTTTCCTATAAATAGCCCATGTGGGCCCCCATTTCGACGATGGAGTTTCCAAAAGTTAAATTCTAGTTCTATTCACCCTAGTATTAAACTCAACTCTACTGAAAGCTTCTAAGGTAACCTTTTACCTTGAATGGAAGACCTAAAGGAGTAGAATAAGGCGTAAGTGTTTAGAATTCATCAACACTTGCACGCCTAAGTGTCCATACCTCCTTAAAAATGGAAAAACTTGTGTGCCTCTCTACCCTTTCGATGAAACTTGCACGCCTCCATTTTAGAAACAACTTAGGATAATACTAAATGCATGAGTTAAGTCTCTCCCAAGTATTACCCTACAGATTATTCGTCGCCCAGGTGAACCCATGTTGTGAAAGTACACTTGTATGGCCAAGACTTGCATTCCAACTTCATTTGTGTGCCTCTCTCCCATTCACCTCTCCTCTTCAAGATATTATCCCTCAAACCCCTTTTCAAAGCCATTAATGGAATGGTTCTTTTATTGGATTCCTTATCTGAAAATAATTTTGTGAGAACCTATCCCAAAACCTCGTGACTTACAAGCTTTATCTCACTACGGTTAGAGGTTTCCTCCATATAACCTCATCCTTTAAGATGAGAAGATATTTTGATTTAGGGAATCCTATTAAGGAGTAAGTCCCAAGTTCCCTTGGTTTGGGCCTCCTTCTTAGGAATAATCCCCAATCATAATTCCTTTAATTTGGGCCTCTTTTTCAAGAGTAAGCCCCAAGTTATCAGTTCTCTTTAATTTGTGAATCATCCTTAGGAGTAAGCCCCGAGTTAAAACTCCAAATCTCCATAAAGTACAAATTCCTTTATGGACCCTACTATTGGGCTTCTTTCCGGAAGTAAGTCCCGGTCTTCATCTACTTGGGCAGTCATACATATGTAATCCCCACATCATTTCTTGTGACTGCAACTTTCGTGGCACAATCATCAGGTTTACTGATACCTCTTGTTTCTCACACTGAGCATGACTTACGTGAGCTTAGAGTGTAAAAGTAATCACGACATCTCTTTTTGGGATATTAACCATGCATAAGCCCCGTATTTCATCACCCGAACTACGTGGACTTTGATCTCTGCATTAAAATTAGAGTATGTAGGAAGCCTTTCTAAGGTTCAAGCCCATCATTAATTAATTGTTTTCCATCCCATATGATGTTAAACTATATCCTTCTTATCGAACTACGTGAGTTTTGATTCCTTTTTAATGAGGATACGTAGGTATCCCATCTACGGGTACAATCCCAACTCTGAAATAATCCATGTCTTTTTTAATGATAATAAACTTCAAGTGCCCCACCGAGTGGATTTAAAATTAGTATGGTCATCATAATGACCAAGAGAATTCTATATAATGTATTGAAGGATACCATTGACTAAGAATCTCTAATACATACAGATGATTCTCCATCAATGAAGAACCTCAAATACATATAAAAGATTCTCTAAATACCATACATATCAATAATCGATTGCCAAATCTAAAGGAAAACTAATTTTCATGCTTGGTGAATTAATAAGGATTCATAAACATAACTTAAATCTATAAGAGAGTCCTAGGATAGACAATAATTCCCCCCAAAAAAGGTGTGATGAGCCTGACCTCCCATCCTCTCGACCAATGCAAATTATTAAGCCTCATCGGTCCATAACTAATGAGCACCTACCTTCTCAAAGTAGGTCCAAATGGATATAGAATCATTGGGTGTTTCCAGTTCTATGAATAAACCCATTAGAAACCGATTAGAGATTTTGAACCATAAACAAACAAGGTCATCCACATTTCCAGATGAAACAAAAAAATGGTGAACCCAACGTGAATCCTTAACCATGTTAAATGATGTTTTACTTATTTATTAGGACCCTATTAAACTCAATATGAGGGCCAACAAAGCAATCAATAACATATGTGCTCATCCAAAAGATGTAGTCTAGCAAGACTTATCTTGATTATGTCTGCTATATCAAAAAGGCACTCTTTTCCAAGATCTATCTACAACACAAAATGGATTCTTTAAGGTTCACACTTGTGAATGCCTCGGCCGCTACTCCTGTTGGATCCTCATCCGCTCTGAGGATGACATCACCTACTCAGCGTCTTCAACGCTAGGTCTCAAATTCATTGGTGAGGGAATACCATCAACATGGTACCATCCAGACTCTGGAGGACACTCGACAAGCCCTCCAAGTTAACAACTTACCCTGGTTGTCTGGACCGTGACGACCAGTGGTCAAGAAGCAGGTGGTGCCAACCACCGTCTCCAACTATTTCGGGTCTTTATCCCTAGAATGCAACAACCATTCCCTCCCATATTACAGGGAGGTGAATCAAGAGGTCACTCAAGGCTTCAATTCGATAATATATGAGTCCTTCTTGAGGACTCCCACCAACAATCGCCGCCAGACTCGTGCGGTAGTGCACCCTCAACATGATGGGGGTATCACCTCTAAGTGTTCAGCTCAGGTTCCTCAGACCTGAGCACGCAAGACAAACCATCATAGGCAAAATTCAGCCAATAGAGAGCATGTTTTTACCTTTTTCCCCTCCGGAGAAGTCCATCAACCTAACTTGATGGAAAACAATGAGCAGTCATATACACCCGTCCGTCCAAATTTCACTGCCCAGCAGACTCTTCTGGAAGTAACGCACCAATCCTACCAGGAAATTCCAGCAAAGTACTATAGGCAAGAACATACACCTGTTTATAAATCATCATCCAGTCAGAAGGATCATCTGACTGCATCCAAATAAACCCTCCAACCAAATGTAGTGACCACCTGTAAACAGGCATATACACCTTCTTACACTCATCAATTATGTCAGCAGTCTCGTCTGCCAGTATTCAAGGAATTTCATCAATAATATTCAGTAGAGAACTATCAGCAAGAACATACACCTTCAATTCATCAAGATAACCAATAGTCTCATTTGGTATCACCCGGAGATGTCAATTATAAAGCTCCAATGACAAACAGGAGGTAGACACAACCTTCTGTCCCCACACATGAGTACTGTCAGGATTCACTGAAAGGAAAAGGAGGACAAGATCTGGAACACACACCTACTCCAAACACGGAATGGATGTATATTCTCATTCCGGTATCTAAAGTCACCAAGCACATTCTGACAATGGTGAAAGATAAGAAGCAAATATCTACCCATATTCCGGATACCTATCAGAATATTATAACAACTTCAGCGACATCACCGGGAAAGAAACATAAATCTATCCCTATCAGTGGAGTGACTCATCAACATTTCACCCCGGAGTAGATACACACCTATGTCCCAGTCCAGGAGGGTCGTGGGGAATACTTCCCCATGTCATATGAACAATCAAGTCGGGTATATACACCCGATTTAAATAGATATAGTCATCCTAACCTGACCATTTCTCTTGAGCAGGAACATACACCTACCCATAATAACCACTTTCTTCAACAAGTGGTTTCCAAAGTGAGTAATAAGGAATCCAAGAAAAAGACCCATACAACACAATTAAAAAAATCAAGAGCCAGCCTACAATAAGGCCTTGCTCAATGATGGAGTTCTTAAAGACCTCAGACAATTATCTGTTGCAACTAAAGATTCTACTCTCTCATTTCCAAGTTCTGGAAATAACAACCATAATTATAAGGGTCTTTATCAGACACTTCCTCATGAAGGCTTGATTCATGACAATTCAGTCAATCTCGAAGCATCATCTTCAGATGAGATCCACGATAACCCTCTGTGTGTCCAGAAGACCAAGAAGCAAAAGGTTTCATCTTTTTCTATAACCCACCATAGTGGCCCTCCCTATGATGATGAATTTAGCTACGAAAGTCCTCTCCATAGTAGTAATTTGCATTGCCTGGAAAATTATTCAATGGACAATGTAGTAACGATAAAGCCCTCTTATCTTGAGGCAATTGAAAATGCGAATCCAGTTATGTCTGATACCTTACCGCTAGTATGTGAAATTCTTTCACAATTAGAAGATAGCCTGGGGTGTAAGTCATTCTCTGAACCACCCCTAGGTCATTCATCTTCTAATTTGACAAATGAATTCTCTACCAATATTGTTGAATCTTATGACGCAACAAAGAAGCACCATCTTTGGTCCAATTAGGTAGAATAATATTCATCAAATGACAAAGATGAAGTGATGAATATGAGAAAATAATTGGCAAAAGGTGAAATACCAGTCATGTTTTGGCCTTTGGTTGACTCTCAGTATGATATTCTAGAAACGTTGACAGAATATTGTATTCACGATATTCATCTCAACATATAGAAAAATCTTTGTCACTAAAAAGATAAAATACTACCTTATGATGAATATCAAAATCATGTTAAGGTAATAGAAGGGTTGCAACGCCAAATTGACTTGGAATCTCTTTCAATTTCCCAAAATCCAAAGGTTGATAGGCAGAAGAGAGCCCTTCAGAGTACATGCCTTGGCGTATTAAAAAGGTTTCTCCATTTAATTACCAATGCCCCATTTGGTATTCATATCAGGGGATGGGGAATTCATGTAGCATTGCATTTCACTATGTTCTCCAGTAAACAAAGCTTGCCAAAAGTGGTATCATGCAATTTTATTACCCATGGATGGCCACAACTAACAATTTTCGTGTGTAATCAAAGGCTTTCTCAAGAACGTGACTCAAATAGTTCTTCCCAAAGTCAGGAATATAAAGAACAAGTTGTCGAATTACTCTTGCATCAAGAAAATGAGAATATCGAACAGGCTTCTCGTTTAGATCATGCACATCATCAGGTGACAAAGGTGTCAGAAATAATCCAATGTTCATCTGAGCCAGGTGATTTGAGTGGATGTAGGATGATGCATCTGGCCAATTTCTGGAATAAAATCGGCAAAATCAGGAGAGATTTTAATAAAGTTTCAGATGTAGCAGCTCAATACCCACCTTAGCTTGCCAGGATGGGGACTCTTTTAATACAACCCTTGGGATCAACTGACAGGATTCGAGGAGTTGAGCAAAAAAAATAGGAACAGCCATAGTCCACCAGACTAGGGATTTTTCAAATTCTCAATCTCTTCCTCAATGAAAGTCAGTATTCTCTTGATTAGGGAAGAATCCACAGAGGAATGTAGAGCCGAATTATCTGGAAATTCCCTCCAAATTATAGTTCATTAAGAAGTTCCTAAGGGATCAACCAAACAAAAGGCAATGTCTCATAAAGGACATAGAAGAAGACAGAATCATAGAAACGTTGACATAAGGGCTGCAATGCATTATGTATCGATAAATGTCATTAATGTCATTGTCACTCATCCCCCAGAACATGAGGCTCACTCAGAGGAATCATTTGAAGAAGTTCCTTTTCAAGAGGTTGTATACACAGAATCAAATGAAGAAGGTGTGTGTACCTGAAATAAAAGGCTTGCCCAGAATCTAGGTATGCCTTCAAATAACCATCTCCCACCTCTCCGAAAGGCGTCCAACAAGGGGAAAAAAATTCAGATTACATCTCACTTTTTAACTAGAGAAAGTCAATCACTTTCACTTGAAGAGAGAATTGCACAGCAAGTAGAGTAAATGAAGGAGTTAAAAAGACTCAATACAGAGTTACTTCAAAATAGCATTTCTACTAGATGGTACCCCCAGGAAAGTCCTCAACTTGAAAATCATGTAGGAGCCCCTCAGCAAAGAGGATTTGTAGTAACTATAGATGAAGATAATGAATTCCCTCCGTTGGGTAAACCATTAAGACAGGATCATGTACATCTTGATAGACCTATTTCTATGGGTTACCCAAGATATATATTAGCACCAATTTCAGGGGTCTTACCGATTATTGAACTAACTCAAGTTCCAGTTTTAATACCTGCATAAAATCCAGATCATCCAGATATTCCCCAAATGCTTATGAACACAATTGAGGCATTAATGACTCGATTGGAAGCTATAGAGGAACGACGTGCACCAGTTCAACCAGAAAATATTGCTTACCCTGAATGGGTGTATGAAATTTCTCCCCCATAAAATTTTTCGAATACCACATTCCAAATTTTTAATGGTTTGGGAGATCCAGAACAACACTTAACACATTTTTTTTCTCATTGTTATCCAATTATGGGAACTCCTCAACAACAAGAAGTAGTTAAGCTCGGGTGTTTTGTGTAGTCATTACAAGGACCTGCTTTGGTCTGGTATACAAGTTTGCAATCTCAGTCAATTACTGGGTGGGAATATTTCTATCAAAAATTCCTTCTTCAATTTATCTCAAAATTACCAAAGGTGACAGTTTTTTATCTTACCAATTATAAACAAAGGGAAAATGAAAGAGTTTTAGATTTCACTGCTCGCTGAAAGGGATTAAAATATTCCTTAAGTTTAGCACTCTCTCAAGAAGAGTTGTTGCCAATCTATGTGGAAAATCTGCGTGATGAATTATGCACACCATTGATCCCTATTGAATACAAAGGAGAGTTTAGAGACCTTACTTCAATCGCTCAGTAGATAGAAGACTCTCTTATATAGACTAGGGATAAAACTCGTGTAATTCCATCAGCTCCAAGAAATAGAATAAGGAAAGAAGAGACTGGTACAACTACACTTAAACAAGCACCTGTACCTACTTCCACTTCAAAACCTTCATCATATCGAAGGGCTCCACCTCCTGAGCATCAAAAACAATGGCTGCCTTGTCAATATGATAAAAGAGATCAAAGGTGGAAACAATTTGATGATTTAAATAAAAAAGTTTATTCTTTCCAGAATGAACAAGTTCCTGATTACTTAATCTTGGATTTGGAAAACAATCTAGTTTAGTTTCCAAGGCCCAAAAGGTCGAAAAAGGAAGGAGATGAAGACCTCCCCAACTATTTCCCATTTCATTTGATGTTGGGGAATCCCATTCATGAGTGTTTTCTTCAAAGAAATATTGAAAAATATGGTGGACTCTGGACAAGTAAAACTAAAAGGTTCTTCATCCCATGTAGCATGTGTTACTGCTACTGATCCAGAGGAAGAATGTGAGTGGCACAAAGTCAAAAGTAAAAATGCGTAGAAATATGATGATTGGATGGTCAGGAAAACAATCAACCAAACTCATACCATTTTAAGAATACAATTGAATCAACCAATTGTGTCTTCTGCTATTTCTTCCACAGAAAAACCCACTTCATCAGAAGGAAAATCCTCAAAGAAGTGGTGTAATTTTAAGAAAGAAGAGCAGTCAGAAGAAGACAAGCTCGTGTAAAAACTTATGTTGTCTTTGACTCTAGCAGATTTTATGCCATCTACTTCAAAATCACAGGCACCGCCCCACCAAACGGCGTAGCCTGAATTGGTTCATCAGGCAAAATCTTCATCAAATAAAGAATTGATCTTTGGTTCTGTTAACATGATTCATTTAACGGATCCCTATGCCAATGATATTTTCAATCATTATGAGCCTATATTCCCTATATCTAACAGAGGAATTAGAGGAAGATGCAGAGGTATAGGATACAGAGGAAGACATGGATATTCCAAAAGACAATATTTCAATCCTACCCCTGATAGAACTGTATATGCGGCAGAAACTCGTGGAAAATCCCTTCAGCGGGCTCAACAGAAAAAAGAAATTTCTTCCACGCATGGCAGATTCGGTCCTGACATAGTTATTTTGGAGGACCGGTTAGAGGTTACACCTTCTTCCTCTCAGCAAATATATAGACCTAGTCGGTCTAATCTACTGAATCCATGAGTGTTTCTAATTCCTACTCTGATACGGGATGCATCTACTGGAAAAGCATCAACTTCCAAGGTACCTGCAAAACCACATTTGCATGCTGGGAAATGTAGACCTTTGGACCAAAAGTATGATATCTTGAAACATTTGTCCCAACTACCAACCAACTTATCAATTCTGGACACCATGAATCTTTCAAAATATCTTCAGAAGGTGCTTACTGAGGCTTTTTCAAGTCCTCAATAATTTGAAACTGAAATTGTTGCGGCTGAGGTTTACCGTATAGAGAATGATCCTACATAATTCCATGCAGTGATATCTTTTAATAATGAAGATGAGGATGATTTTTTACATGGAAATATCAGACCTTTGTATCTATCTAGAAAAGTCAATGACATAGACATCCAACGAGCTTTCATTGATAATGGCTCAGGAGTCAACCTCATTCTTATTCGTACACTTTGTCGATTGGGCATCATTGAATCTGGTTTATCTCCTTCTACTTTGATGTTTCAAGGATATGATAAGAATGAAAAAGAAACTTTGGGCGAGATAACGCTCAAATTTTATTTTGGAGACCTTATGTCTAATTCCTATTTCGTGGTTGTTTGTCAGGACACCACCATCAATTTTTTGCTTGGAATACCTTGTCTACATCAACATGTGGTTGTATATTCGTCATACCATCAATGTCTCAAATATTGTTTCAATAGTCAAATTGGGACATTGTATATTGACAAGGCCCCATTCAAAACATGTGAATCTCAATACATTGATGCATAATTTTTTCACATGGAGGGAAAGGAAAAAATCCATGGCAAAGGAGGTCACCAAAATTAATGCTCCAAATGGTTTGGAAAAGATTCTTGTAAACCCATTCATACAAGTGAGTACAGATTATGTGTTACCTATCAGTCAAATTGATAGGATAGACCTAAATCCAAACACTCTTATGGGAACTTCCATAATGTCAATTACGGAAATCAATCCAGACAGCATGGGAGAAATTTTTTATTCACCAAGCAGTGATGAAATCTTAAATGGATATGTATTCATTTAATCTGCTAAAATCCAGAAATTCTATACTTCATCGACCAGGCCATAATAAGTTATAAAAATACAAGAGGAAAATAATGATGTCGATTCTAAATCCATCATCTCCTCTCTATCACCCCATGAAGACCCTTCATCATCAATAGGGTCAGAAATGGCAGCCTCTTCTTCAAGATGTTCAAATTTTAACTTCTCACCTGACCATGGAAATTCTTCTTCATCATATACTATGCAAGTAGAAACAGAATAAGTAACACATATTGAAGAAGAAGAGGAATATATCAGGGATGATCCTCCAGCATTTGAAGAGGGTATATCTACCACTGTAGATGAACTCAGAGAAATAAATCTGGGTACAAAAGAAGATCCACGCCCCACTTTAATTAGTACAGACATGACTCTTGAAGAGAAAGAAATTTATATTTAACTTATAAATAAAATTCAAGATGTATTTTATTATAATTATACATAAATTCTAAGTCTTAATCCCGATGTTTCCACTCATCATTTTGGTTTTCCAGAAGAACATCGAGGATTCAAACAAGCAGCAAGAAGAACACACCCAACTTATGCCTCCAAAATTGAAGTTGAAGTTGATAAGCTTATCAAGGACAACTTCATCAGATAATTTCAATATCCCAAATGGATAGCTAATATTGTCTCTGTGAAAAAAAAATTAGACAAATTAGAGTTTTCATTGACTTCTAAGATCTTAATCGGCATTGTCCCAAGGATTATTTCCCAGTTCTGATCACAAAACTCTTAATTGATGCAACAGCTAGCTACGAAGCTCTTTCCTTCAGGGATGGTTACTCTGGGTACAATCAAATACAAATGTCCCCAGAAGATGAGGAGTCTATAGCTTTCAGAGCTCCTCAAGGTGTGTTTTTCTATCGGGTAATGCCCTTTGGTTAGAAGAATGTAGGTGCAACATATCAACGTGCCATGCACCATATCTTCAAACCCTTTTTAGGGAAATTTGTTTAATGTTATGTGGATGATTTGGTGGTTAAATACAGACAATGTTCTGATCACTTGGCCGATCTGGAAATCATATTCAACAAACTTCAACAACACAATTTGAAGAAGAACCCCTTGAAATGTTCTTTCTGTGTAACCTCAGGAAAATTTCTCGGCTTTGTTGTACGCCATCGTGGTATCGAAGTTGATCCAGAGAAGACAAAATCAATCCTTGACATGTCACCTCCTATAAATTTTAAGGAATTAAGAGGACTTCAAGGACACTTGGCCTATATTCAGTGTTTCATTTCCAATTTGGCAAGCAAGTGTTTACCCTTCACCAGATTATTGAAGAAGGGAGTCACCTACCAGTGGACTAAATAATGTCAACAAGCATTCGATACCTTCAATAAATATCTCTTGAGCCCACCAGTATTAATGAAACCTATTGAAGGAAGACCACTTATTCTCTATGTGATAGCTTTAGAGCAATCATTGGGTGCCTTCCTTTCCCAAAAGAATGATGCTGGGAATGAAAATAGCCTTTACTATCTCAGTAGGACTATGCTTGAGGCAGAAACTCAATATTCAAGTATTTAAAAGTGCTTCCTAGAATTAATCTTTTCATTTCAGAAATTGAGACACTACCTGCAACATCATGAGGTCCAATTGGTGTCTCACAATAACCTGCTCAAATTTATCCCTAGTCGTTCAATGCTTACAGGACATCTAGCAAGGTGGGTAGTTATATTGCAGTAGTTTGATATCTAGTATGTGTCTCAAAAGGCAATAAAGGGCCAAGCTCTAGCCGATTTCCTTGTTGAACACCCATTTGTAGAAGATACATCTTTAAATATTGAACTTCTTAATGAGGAAGTCTTCTCTATTCAAGATAATCCTCAAACATGGGAAATGTACATTGATGGTGCCTCTAGAAGTCTAATAGGGAAAAAAATGGAAGATCCTAAATTCAAAAAAGTTGGGTTAGGAATCATGCTTATTTCCCCATAAAAGGCAGTGCTACCCTATTCCTTCTTATTGTTGGAAAGCGGTACAAACAGTAAAGAAGAATATCAATCTCTCATCACAGTATTGGAATTGGCGCTTCAGGTACAGGTGAATCACTTGAAGGTAAAAGGTGATTCAGATTTCGTAATCAAACAAATCAATGTGGATTATTCCATCAGAAAGGAAGAGTTAATCCCTTTGTGTGATTACATTAGAGAGTTAATGGAGGAATTTGCTTTGGAACTGACATTTTATTATGTCATGCGATCACAAAATGCCCAAGATAATGCACGGGCTAATGTAGCCACATCCCTGGAAGATCCAAATCAGGATGTAACAATCATCAGTATTTCCCATCGTCATATAGTTTCACCTTTTGTTCAAATAAGAACATAGGAAATCAATGAATTAGTCCCATTTATAAACCATATGGTCATACTACAGGAAGTATGAAACCTATCAGGGAATTCCTTTAAAATGGAACATTCCCACCTGATAGAGCCGGGAAAGAACAAATCCAGCGACGTGTGGTCAATTTTACTCTTTATGATAGCCCAGATCACCAAAAAAATATTTACAATAGAGGTTTTGATGGAATTATCTTCAGATTTGTTTATGGTGAAGAGATAATGGTTTTCATGAATGAATTACATGCAAGAGTTTGTGGTGCCCACCAGTCTGGACATAGACTTTCTGGTCAAATTTGAAGGCTTGGATACTTTCGACCGTCAATGATGCAGGATTGTGTTGATTTCACTAAGAAGTTTCATTCTTTCCAATTATATGCCAACTTCATTCATCAACCCCTGGAGTTTCTTCATACGGCTAAATACTCCTGGTCATTTTCTACATGGGGAATGGATGTAGTATGACCTTATCCTCTGACTACAGCTAAGCAGTTTAAGTATATTCGTACTGCTACTGACTTCTTTTCCAAATGGCCAGAGGCAATACCTCTCAAATAGGTTGGTAATAAAAGCATTGTTAGCTTTGTCAAGTCCAACATCATTACCATATTTGGTGTTCCTCATACCATATTGATGAATAAGGGCACCAACTTTTGTTCGTCCGAGGTAAGAAAATTGTATCAAGAATACAATATAATATCCAACCATTCATCTCAGTATCATGCAGCATCCAATGGTCAAGTAGAGTCTTTCAATAAGACTCATTAAAACATACTTCAAAATATGGTGGATAAAGATAAGAATTCATGGCCTGATAAACTTTTTCATGCTCTATGGGCTTATCGGACTACCACCCGCACTGCTACACGATCAACTCCATATTCCTTGGTATATGGAATGGATGCAATCTTTCCTATTGAAGTCCAATTACCTTTTCTTAGAGTCCCCATTTGTGATCAGTTATCTACAGATGAACAGTTTCAAAAGAGATTGGATGAATTGGAATGACTAGATGAAAAAAGATTGTGCACACTGCCCCATATAAAAGTCTATCAGAATCAAATATCATGAGCTTTCAATAAAAAAAGTTTGTCTACATTCACTCATTCAAGGAGAATTGGTATTAGTCCTCTGAACCCCAATGATACTGGTAAAGAATCCTCCAAAACTTGAGCCAAAGTGGGAAGGACCTTACTCAATACATAAGGTCTACTCCAATGGAGCTTATTATTTAATATCAATGGATGGAGAACTCATTACAACTCCAACCAATGCAAGATTCTTGAAGAAGTATTTTGTGTAACATAAATACACCCATTTTCCTTGCTGCAGGACATTAAACTGCATAGCCCCCTCTATCGTCCAACAAGACATTAAACTATGTCCCCCTATCATCCAACATGATGTTAAACTATGCATCGTCCGAGCTGTAGGATATTAAACTACCAAGAACCCCATGTCTATGAAACATGACATTAAACTGTGATTACCGCATGCACAATTTTATTTTAAAATCCATTGCCATGCGTTCCCTGAGAAGCTAACCATTCATAAGCCCCACACCATCCTTCGTAGTCACATCTTTCATGACATGATCGTCAGGTCTGTTGCTGCCTCTTGTTTCTCACACAGAGCATGACTCACGTGAGCTTAGAGTAAGCTTCAACCACGAGATCTTATCTAGGCCGCTAACCACGCTTACGTCCCAACATCAACTTTGGGTCGTTGTCCTCAAGTACACCCCGATCACTGAATCCCTCTCAATTGAACTATGTAGACTTTGATCCTTTCCTCCTAGGTTAGGTACATAGGTAACCTCCTGAGGTTCAAGCACAAAACCACTTTCTTCACATCTATTCACCTCCATCCCTTATAATGTTGATCCGTGAAGCCCCCATCAACCACCTTATTCATATAGGTTCACTTTCGTCCTACATGACGTTAAACTATGTACATCCCATCATCCTAGCTATATGATGTTAAACTATACAGTCCCCCAGTGTCCTTGCTGCAAGACATTAAACTTCATAGAACTAGTCCATGCATATGACCTTAAACTATTTTCACTTTTGTCATGTATGACAATAAACTGCAACAATCCCCGATACCCTCACTCGAGAGGAATCATCATTGATATGGTCTCCAACCATGTCATATTTCAAGAACTACGTATGGCTTGATTCTTATCCTTATGAGATACGTAGTGACACCCAAGCCTTTAATCTTGGGTCCAGCCATAATTGCAATAAATTCCTCTTTACCCCTCATATGTATGAACCAAATCTATACAATAGTTATTTCAAGAACTACATGCATCTTGATTCCCATCCTCATCGGATATGTAGGAACGCTCGAGCATTCCTCGAGTCCATCCCCAAGCCTTTGGGCCTAACCCCAAAATCCACTTTCCGTCCCTTGGCTGAAAAGTCCCCCTGGGAGCACATGGTGTGATATGGAACACCCTGGTCTTTATTCACAACTATTTTATAACAAATGCACGATGTGTCTCCCTCACTATGGTCTGAGCTCTACGAACCTAAACTAAGATCTTCCATGCTCTCATCATGTATGACGTTAAACTGTATTTCAATAACTATATTTGGCTTGATTCTCATCCTAATGAGATATGTAGTGACATCCAGAATCTCAATTTAATACCTAGATGCAACATTATACAAATAATATTCATGGTCTCTATAACCCTTTTATTGACTTCTAGTCACAAAATGTCTGATACCTGAGAGTTCTTTTTCCTGACTATGCAACATGTTCCCTTAGTTGGCCTTGCATAAGTTGTCTACATAATGGACCTGTTATCCAAAAGATGCTACTATTTGACTATGAAGCTTATGCCCTAGTTGGCCCTGCATAATTCAACCTCCATAATGGGTTTTTCAAGTAATGGTAAATTCATTATTAGGATAAGCCTTTTTTGTCCCTATTGGTCTTAATGGCGATGTGTAGGGATCTACAAAAAAACTGACATCCTTAACATATTTTTTCCATACTCTTTTCATGATCTGAAAGTATTCAAGTCCATGGTTTACATTTTTCTCCTTCTCCATATGTTCAGAGCAATATAAAAAGACATTGGACCACTTGAACATATGTCGTATAATGTTTCTATCTCCGGTTTTAGTCATATGATTTTAAACCACTGATTTCCCCATTTCCTACGTTTGGGTTAGACCTTCGTAGAAGTCACATTCCTCCAATTATTTGACAATTTTGATTAGAAATATCCTCTCCATATTCAAGTACCTTCCTCCATAAAGCAGACTTTATGCTTTAAAAAATTGGAATCTCCATTAAACTTTCTTCGACTTTTAGCAATAGAAAGTCAAATTTCTGAGAGTTCTTTTGCCAAACAATACAGCACGTGCCCTTAGGTTCCCTTGCATAAGTTGTCTACATAACGGACCTGCCAGCCAAAAGATACTACTATTTGACTATACAACATATTCCCTAGTTGGACCTGCATAATTCAGCCCCCATAATGGGTTTGTCAAGTAGTGGTAACTTCATTCTTAGAAAAGACTTCCTTTAATTCCTTTTAGCTCTATTCCCATGTCATTCCTCATATTCAAAATTTCTCAAGTAACCGTTTATAATTTTCCCCCTCCATACATGAATATGGTAATATGTTTCTAAACAAATTATCAAGAATTGAGTTAATATCATTCATTCGGTCAAAGCTATTCGACCTTAAATATTAGCCTCTTTATAGTCCAACATGCATGACTTTAAACTTCAAATAATAAAAGACATGGTACTCATTAAATTGGGAACCTATAAAGGGTACTCTGAACAAAATTCAAGTCCCAGCTCGCTAACTGTACATTTTTTATGATTTAGGTAATATTGAGCAATTAAAAGATGCAAATTTTGTGGGGTTGTTTATATAATCCTAGTAAAAATCAAACTATGTTTACAAGGCCCATTGGTTTAGGTAAAAATAAGGGCAATTATCAAGAAAATGAAGATACAGATGATTGAAGATGAACTATTTTTCATTGATGAACAAGATTAGAAGAACATCCACAGACTGGAGTCTTTTCACTTTTTTTCATAAATTATAGAAGACTTTCAACATGATTTCTCATCTATTTCACAACATCCCGAGCTTCATCAACAGCCACTTGAAGTTCATTTACTCGACCAGATTCACTCTCTTCAGCTCAATGAAGTGCTTCTTTGGCATCTGTCATGGCTTTTATACCATCCACTTGGACTTATTCCAACGAATTATGAAGTTGGTCAAGCTCCCCAGTAATAGCATCTAGCTCTTACTAAAGGTGAAACTGTTGGAAAATATTATCCTTGATCTTTTTCTTCATATCCTTCATCTTTACAGCATGATAAGCCTCAGCTCGGGACAGTACATCCTGAAATTCACTGATATTGGTCAGCAATCTAGATCTAATCAGGTCTTGAAAACACCTTTGCTCTTGCTCCCTCCTTCGAATGGCTTGTTTCACTATGAGATAGATTTCCTGATATCCAAAACTGCCAAGTCCTAGCATGATAAATAGGGATGAAAGTATTCGAATTTTAGAAGGCATCTCTTCAAGAGGCACCTCATATATTATCTTCCATATATTTTTTCATGCCTTGCGACGTGAGAATTGGAGTGCCTTTTGCACCTCTAGGTCTGATTCGACATCGCTATCACAGGGAGGAAGATAGTCTGAGGTTAATGCACTTAAGTAAGTGCTCTGTTCTGCTCTTTCCCTGACCCTGGTTGCTTCACCTTCTGCTACTATTTGGGATGAGGTTAAGGCTTCACCTCCAGATCTAGCCATTGATGTTGACATCCCTATTTGGTCAATTGAAAGTATGGTTAGTTTCAAAGGACAATAAAAGTTTATTTATTGTCTTGAAGGTTAAGTAAGCCAAAAATATCATCATATTTTACCAAATAGTATATCAGTAACTTGTGAAGACTCATCCCCAGCTTTCCTAGCTTCAACAGGATTTTTAGGATGGGTTTCAGGAGGGTCTGTCGTGCTAAGTTCCACCTGAGCCAGTGTTTCTGCAATAACAGGGTTGACATCAATGTCTAAACCCCTTTCAAGCAGTGTTGGTTCAGTAGTTTCTTCATATGTAACTATACATTTTTTAACGAAATATGGTTAGAATTGTAATCATGAGAAGATTAACAGGAAAAATGGTGAAACTCGCATCCAGTTGATTATATAAATAGATCTCCAAAATCTTTTAAATCAGGTGGTAAATTAACATGATCTAAAATTTCTTCAAAGGACATGCCCAGATTCATCATTTTATCCAATGATGTTTTAGATCCTAGGTTATTCTCACCAATGGGAGCACTCGGTATGTATTCTTCGTGACTTTCATCTAGCAATCTCTTACCCCGGATAGCTTCTTCAAAGACAGTTTTGTGGTCAGCTTCAGTGGTCGCCAAATGTTCTGGTGCATGTGTTGAACCTAAAACATCACATAATGGAAGTCAGTTGTTGTCTCATTTGAGGTTAAGTATTGTTAATTTACCAAAAGTCTTTTCTCTCCGAGAATCAGAAACATGAGTGGTGCTGGAAACAGATGTTGGCTCATCTACTCTCAGTATTACTTCAGGAACAGCCATTTCAGTAGGAAATTTAGGCCATTCTACAGCACCCTCTGTTGTACTCTGAGGATGGTCATTCCTTTCCCTTAAAGGGTAAACTGAAGAAGCCCATGAAATCCCGAGAAGTTTGAGAAATTTTTCATAAGTTAAGATTCATGACTATCAGAAAGACTTACCACTACTGATAAAGTATTTGACTATGGTCTTCTTTCTTCGATACCTTTGCTTCATGGCCTTTTGAGTGGATTGGTGTCATAATCTCCGAAAACAGTTCTCAAATACAATAACGCCCTTTCTAACTCCTCATCCATGACTTTTTGGCCTAGAGATACTTCGCCCGGCTCACGATGAGATTCAGTGGATCCAAGAGCGATGCCACCAGGGCTATACCGCAGTGAAGGGATATCAGTGGTTATTTCCTTTACAAGATTCAGGATGAAGAAGATTATTTCCTTGAACAAAAAATATTTGACTAAATTCAAATTGAAAAGAAAATAGAAATATGAGAAAAAAAGGAAACTTACATCTTCAGGAGCCATGTAATCACGCCACTCTTCGTCTAATGAAGGACCAATCCCCTAAGTGATAACACGGTCTATCATTTCATTCACCCGCTTGGTGATAGGAACTGACTCATCAGTGGAATATATGAGCATTTCCATCTCTTTTATGTATTCCCTCACTTTATTGGCATTTTCCTCAAAATGGATGGCAGAGGAAGCTCATAGATTCCCCACTCCAGGGATATGCAGTCCTTCACATAAGCTCATCCAGGCGGTTTCAGCATCACAATATAAACTCCACCATGTCAGGACAGCTTCTGGTCATAAATATTTAGAATGTGCGCTAGAAGGCCGTGAGGAGGGTCCTACAATCTGGGACATCAACTTCATCCCAGCTCCTGCAATCACAGATAAAGGATAAGAAAATGCAAATTGTTTCTCTTTAAAATAATGCCGACTAAATTTCCTCAATGATGTAACTCAGTAGGATTCGATCTATTATGTCTCTTGACTCTAATAGGCGGGTTATATCTAGCACAAGGCCTCATTGACACATTTCAAGCCCCATCATCCTCATCCTGGAAATCTAATGAATCAGCTCCGGGTGAGGAAGAGTCACCTTCCAAATGAAGAGCTTCTTTCCTAATGGTTCTTTTCTTTTTCCCCACCTGAGGTACCAACTGATTCAGTACCCCTTTAGGGTATGATTCTACCCAGATCTCGACATACCATATAGTCAATCAACTTTCCGCTTCAACAGCTGGTAGATAAAATACCACCCCATTATTCTCCATAGATGTTAGCAACCATAGTTGACGAGCAACCATTGGACGATGCTCTAACCTGACATGCAATGGATGGGATAAGGTAATTTGATACAGAATTTTGAATTGATGTACAAATACATATGGAGAATAGGCCTCACATATAATCTCTCTGTCAATCCTAGTGGCCAATGTACCATCTCTACATGCAAGCATATATGTCCTTAACTCCAGGTTGGTTGTTCCATCATCAACAAATCACCTTGTTGGAAGATTTCCATAAGGAAAGAAGTGAAACTCCTTGAACATTCTCCTCCTTATTTTGATATCATAAGCATTGAGGGATAAGGGAGAAATTCTAGAAAAGGCCTGAACAGACGGTCGGAAAGAACTTCCAGAAACCTGTACCCCACTTTATACATCATATGTCATGAAGTGGGTGGTGATCCATCCCTATAAAACTTGTAATGGTCCCACTATTCTTAGAGGAGACTTACCTATATAAACCTGAAGTAATCTCCTATGAATCTTTTCCAAAACTGGAGCGGCCAACCTAACCATCTTCCTTTCAGCTAGCTTGGATGCAATGAAAAATGTCTCCGGCCTCACACCTCCTTTCGAATCCCGAACTGGAAAATGGTAAACACTAAGCCACAAGGCCAAAAAGCCTACTAGATGGGTTTTTGTTGGAATTTTCTGGTTCACTTTATACCCCCACCAATCAATCTCTTCGGCTTCCAGAGTTGGCCAAAATCTTCCCGGAGCACCCCCCCCCCCCCCCTTGCTACTCTAGGGAAACTAGTAGGACGAGTGCAGGAAGGTCCCTCCTCTCTCTTCTTAATCATAAACATTTCCATACACTCTTTTGGATGGATATCTTTTATGGAGTGGTTTTTCATGGTGGTGGTATTCTTAATCTTGTAGAAAATTTACATTAACTCTCAAGTCAAATCTGGAGTCTTCTACGAATCATTCTAGGTCACCATGGGGGGGAAGAATTCATCATACATATCTCCCAAAATTGGAGCCCCTGAATTATTATAGACGTCCCACAAACTGATGTCTAATTTTCCATGAGTCAAATAGAAATAATTCGTTTCTAGGCTCCAGCGGCTGATTAACTCTTGCACGAAATCTTCATTCCTGTAGACATATGTTTGCCCCACCCAAACAACTTCATATATTGTATCTCCCTTCAGAGCATCAAAAAACTCTTCACGGGTTTGTTGCACCCAATATTCCCACATCCAAGTCACCCTCACACCTCCTCTAGGATGGAAATCCCAACTCTTCTTCCGTCCCTTAGATTGGTCCATCTGAGAATTTTGGAAAATAGAGAGATAGAAATGCGGCTGCAGCTCAGGCGTTTGAGGCTTCAGATCTGGAGCACATGGGCTATGATACCTTATGTATGCCTTCTCCACTGTCCCAACATTGACAAATGATCCTACAACTAAGACATTTTCTGAAGAGAAGTTAGTGTAGGTCTGAAACCAGGAATGAGGGATATAATTCTTTGTCTCTAGAATGTTGAATCCTTGCAGAAGACCATGGCCATACAAAGGCAAGTAGATGCTCTGTGGGAAATTGGTATGATATTTCTTCAAGTAATTATCCAAATATAGGATAGTGTTGTCACAAATAACATAATAGTCATGGATGATGATGTTAATCATGTCATTTATTCTCTTGTTGTCCAACTCATCAGCTGATCCAATTCTTCTGGGATCTATTGAATCTACACAAAGATCAAACAATAAACTTTTAAGTAAGTTTGTTTTGTGAAATTTTGATGAAGCAAATAAAAAAATGGCAAAGGAATTAAGGTGCGCAAGTCCCAAATTGGTGTGCAAGTCAAACTGGTCGTACAAGTTTTTCCACCCTAGTCATGGTGCGCAAGTCAAATACCTTCTGTAGAAGTGCAAAAAAATACAAAAGGGTGATTCGCCGAAGACAGAAGCGCATGCACCACGAGAGATCAAGTTGCTGGAAGCCGAATGAGTTTGCGTGGGAGTCAGCCTATATATATAGGCGATCCAGACCACCTGCGCATCATACCTACATGCCCCAGCATCTTTATGCCGAACTTGCGCGCCACAGACCTTTGATTTATCTAGCTTTACCTCAGAGCCGAATCCTCTTTCCTTTTTGTATCCAACTCTAAGGTGGGACTTTTGTTGATTCTTATTTCTGTCACAGAGTCCAACAAATGGAAAAGGGGAATACCTTAAGCACAAATAGGGTCACCCTTTGAAGAACATCAACAAAATTGACAAAGGCATCGACTATGAGCCCATTTAGAGTAAGTCGTACAAGTCACTTGCGCGCCAATCTCTGGTCTCCCTAGTATTCAACCCAACTCTTACGAAAGCTTCTAAGGTCACTTTTTACCTATACTAGAAGACCTGAAAGAGTAGAATAAGGCCTAAGTGTTTATAATTCATCAAAACTTGTGTGCTTAAGTGTCCAGACCTCCATAAAAATGGAAACACTTGCGCACCGTCCTACCCTTTCAATGAAACTTGTGCGCCGCCCTTTTGGAAACATCTTAGGATAATACTAAAGGCTTGAGTTAAGTCTCGTCGAAGTATTACCCTACATATTATTCGTTTCCCAGGTGAAACCATGTCGCGCAAGACTTGCGGGCCAACTTTATTTGTGTGCCTCTCTCTCGTTCACCTCTCCTCTTCAATATATTATCCCTCGAACCCCTTTTCAAAGCCATTTATGGCATGGTTCCTTTGTCGGCTTCCTTATCTGAAATGAATTTTGTGAAAACCTCTCCCAAAATCTCATGACTTACAAGCTTTATGTCACTACGGTTAAATTTTTCCACCATATAACTGCATCCTTTAAGATGATAAAATCTTTTGATTTAGGGAATCCTCCTCAGGAGTAAGTCCCATGTTCCCTTGGTTCGGGCCTCCTTATCAGGAATAAGCCCCAATCATAATTCCTTTAATTTGGGTCTCTTTCTCAGGAGTAAGCCCCAATTTATAATTCCCCTTTAATTTGGGAATCCTCCTTAGGATTAAACCCCAAGTTAAAAATCCAAATCTCCATAAGGTACAAATACCTTTGTGGACATTTCTCATGGGCTTCTTTCCTGAAGTAAATCCTGGTCTTCATCTACGTGGGCAGTCATACATACATAAGCCCCACATCATTTCTTATGACTGCATCTTTCATGGAGCAATCGTCAGGTTTATAGATATCTCTTGTTTCTCACACTGAGCATGACTTATGTGAGATTACAGTGTAAAAGTAATCACGACATCTCTTTTTGGGCCGTTAACCATGCATAAGCCCTATATTTCATCACCCAAACTATGTGTAATTTGATCTCTTCCTTAAAAGTATATTACGTAGGATGCCTTTATAAGGTTAAATCCCATCATTAATTAATTCTTTTCCATTCCATATGATGTTAAACTATATCATTCTTATCGAACTATGTGGGTTCTTATTCCTTTTTAATGAGGATACGCAGGTAGCCCATCTGCAGGTACGATCCCAACTCTGAAATAATCTCTGTCTTTATGAATAAAATTAAACTTCAAGTGCCCCACTGAGTGGCTTTAAAATTATTATGGTCATCATAATGACCAAGAGATTTCTATATAATGTATTGAAGGATACCATTGACTAAGAATCTCTAATACATACAGATGATTCTCCATCGATGAAGAACCTCAAATACATATAAAAGATTCTTTAAATCCCATACATATCAATAATCGATTACCAAATCTAAAGTAAAACTCATTTTCATGCTTGGTGAAATAATAAGGATTTGTGAACATAACTTAAATCTATAAGAGAGTACCAGAATAGGCAATAATTCCCCCAAAAAAAGGTGTGATTAGCCTGACCTCCCATCCTCTCGACCAATGAAAATTCTTAAGCCTCATCAGTCCATAACTAATGAGCACCTACCTTTGGAAAGTATGTCCAAATGGATATAGAATCATTGGGTGTTTCTGATTCTATGAATAAACCCGTTATAAACTGATTGGAAAGTTTGAACCTTAAACAAATAAGGTTATCCCCATTTCCAGATGAAACAAAAAAATGGTGAACCTGATGTGAATCCTTAACCAAAATTTAGGATCCTAGTTTATGGATACGTCAGCCTCCACACCAACACTTGATTCCCCAAACTAAAAACCACACTCATAACACTAAACACTCTTACCACATAAAAAGATCAGAGTCCTAGTTATTCGGTAGAACCGACTCCTCTGATACCACTTTATCACGACCCATCCCTCAGGGCCCATTCCGTGACTACCCCAATCCCGCATTCTATAGGCTAGGGTATGGTGACTAAAACTGTAAAGGTGTACCCCTTAACGGGAAATCATTCCTTTTAAACCTATACAAAAACACAAATCTAAGAGCATGAAAATAGGTAACCACGGAGAAAACTATTGTAGTAAAAATTGTGCTGAAAGTAAAGGGTCGAGAATACAAGACCAACTGGAAAGTACAAGTACAACTGAAAAGAGAAAAACATCTCATGGATCATCCACTGAGGATACTACTTGAGGGGTAGATACATCTCACGATCAGCACTCATGTGTCATGCCATGTCAAAATGGTCCACCTCTAAGTACCATCCAGTCCTAGCTCCCTCAGCCTCAATCAATGTTGTTCATCGTCTGCACAAGACACAACAAGGTGTGGGCGAAGCCTATGCATGGATGAGTATAGCAATACTCAGTAGGGACCCTAAGACCCCCGACAATCTCCCAAAGTTCTACAAAGGAAAACCCACAAAGCAAGACCTCAATCAAAAAGCATGAAGTAGTCATTAACTCTACTTAGGTAAATTCCCATACATATACCTAAGTTATCAAGATATACTGGTCTCACACATGAGGAAAGAATATCACTAAGGTAACACAACGAAGGTAACACCCCGAAGGTAAAAGTACCACACAGGTAACACCACGAAGATAACACCAAGAAGGTAAAAGTACCACATAGGTAACACCACAAAGATATCGCCATGATGGTAAAATTACCACACAAGTATCACCATGAAGATATCACCATAAAGGTAAAAGTACCACACATGTATTAGTGAAGTATAGAAGTATATATGATTATTCATGAAGCTAGATTATCTTATTCTGTCAAGAGACACTGCTACTGACCATACGGAGTCTGACCCACATAGGATGGATAGGTACTAACCCCCACAATGACCCACACAAGATCTGACCCACTCAGAGTTGATAGGTATTAACCCCTCCAATGACCCACACAGGATCTAACCCACATAGGATCAATATGCGCTGACCCACATAGGATCATTGAGCACTAACCCACAAAAGATCTGACCCACACAAGATCGGTGTTGACCTACACAGGATCACTCAGTACTAACCTCCGTATGATCTGTCTCCAACCTACGCCACACTACTAGCCACTGGATTCCCACTCATAGTATGATTGATTTAGAGAAAACCACTCCTCAATCCATAGTTCGTACCTCAACATCCATAAATATCCATGAAGAATTATTTAAAAGGACTGACATGTCGTAAGGGTTCCAACAGGATAGACGGCATGTCAATCGGACGTCTGGTCTATGAATTATAAGTATTTTAGTTCCAAGGGTCCGGTTGGATTCAGATTCGATCCAACCCGGACATACTCCAACTTTATCAAAATCTCAAGTGGAGTATACCAAAAGGTATTTATCGCTCCAAGGGACCTAGCGCCATAGATGGTTTGTCAAACGGATGCTTGATTCTCAGGTTATGAAACTTTATGAGAAACTTGGCCTGGTTAGGTTCGGGTCCAGTCTGACCCGGTTGGACCAACCCATCCCGACCCGGTCTGGGCCGACACGATCTGGTCTGGGCCGACCCAACCCGGTCTGGGCTGACCTGACCTAGTCTAGGATGACTTGACCCGGTCTGGGTCCAACTGGGTTGGGCTAGGTTGTGGTGGGCTCGGCCCGCTGGGCTGCGGCGAGCACGACCCGATGGGCCGTAGTCCGGCCCGGCCTGTAAGGTGGCACGACCAACTAGGCTTGCGTGGCCTGGGCTGCAGAGGCGCAGCCCGCTATGCTCGCGTAGCCCGGACCGCTGTGGGGCGCGGCCCGCTAGCCCAACCTGTGGTAGGGTCCACCCTAGATGGCATTGGGAGTGAGACCCCCAGTATTCCTAAATGGACGAGCGATTATTCGGTTTGTGAGTGGCGGCCCAATGTGGGCACCGCTTAGTCACTGTGGAACTAGTAGGAGGTGCGGGTTCCTCCACCGTTGCGGCCTCAATCCACGGCCTCCTCCAGCAGCACCCGACAGTGCGCCGCCACTTCCTTAATGACTAGTCATTTCCAGCCACCATCATCCTTCTCCATGGATACGGCTGCGGCCTTCTCCACTGGCGGCGCATGATGGGGCACCGCTATCTCATCTGTAGTCGGTCGTTGCTGGCCACTGCCTTCACCCACCGTCTTGGGTCTCATTTAACCTAAAGGTAAAGCTTGCGAAGAATGCACCAAATTTCTAACAAAATGAGGAGGTTCTGAGCCTTGTTCATTTTGCATGCACCTCCACATTATCTTGATAGCAAGAGGGTGGAATAAGATTCAACAACTCTTGAAACTATATCCAAAAGTAAACCATACCTCAACAATGATGTATAATTCCCGTGATTGAGAAAGTTTCAGTGTTCATCGGCCCCACAAAAAGCCGCCAATGTTGCTGATCAATCGTTGTTCTATGGTTTGGGATTCGGTGTTGCTCATCACCGCTCACTAGAACTGGTCACGTCCTCCAAGTGTTGGGCATCGCGGAACATTACCAGAGCTTAGACACTTGATGAAGTTGTACCATTACCCCTCCCCAAGATCCATATAAATAGGAGAGGGGGAGGGTAAGTAATGATCGTGGAATTTATGGGGGTTCATTTTATAGAAACCTTCCTAAATTCCAATGACACTATTACTTAGGATTTGAAGGGTCAAGAAATTTAATGGCTTGACACATCACTGGTCTCACACTACCACTTGTCCATTGAAGGAAAAGAAATAAATAAATAAAATAACAAATTTATTTTATTATTATTTTAAAAAGTACCAAAATCTAACTTTTTCTCCAGACTTACTGTGGTCGAAGTGGAGCCTTCCTTAAGAGAATCTTGGTGATGTAGATTCAATGGTGCCCTTGGATTTTTAATCCAAGAATCGATTTATAAGATAAAAAACAACACCCGTGCTTTTACTAAACGTACCTTAAAAAGTTCAGAAATTCATTCCAGCCACACCAGGCCTCAAAATCACAGGCTGTCAATTTTCACAGACTCACAATAATTCCACATAATTAAAAAAATTACATGGAAAATCTGGGTCTTTACACTGACCATGAACTCAAATTTACCATACATGTATCTTAAGTTATTCTTCAGAACATCCTTATCCTTCACCATCAAATGGTGATATCCAAACCGAAGATTTATCTTAGAAAAAAATGTATATCCCCTCAACTAGTTAAAAAAATCATTTATCCTCAAAAGATGTAAATGATTCTTTATTTTCACCTAATTCAACCTTCATTAGTATATACACAACCTAATACTATTATCCACCTTCTTGGTGAGTAACACTGAATCACCCCCACAATGACACACTTAGCCAAATGAAACCCTTTTGCATTAGATCGTCTATCTAAACCTTCAACTCCTACAACTCATGATGTTTCATATGAAAAGGAACCATTGAAATAAAAGAAGCACTAGGCTATAAGTATATCCTAAACTCAGCATCATGTCAAAGGGGTAGCATCACAACCTCCTTGGAAAACCATCCAAAAATTCCCCCACAACCTTGGGAACCACCATCGTCCCTGTGTCTACTAATTATATCGACAACTCAGCCATCAAGGAAATAAGGGGCTCCATATTCCTACTTCCCAACTAAAAACTCCACTTTTCAAAAAAATGATTCATACTACCCATCCACATATGAGAACATGACCCTCCCACAGAAGTAGCTTATAATATCATGAACATAATACAACCATTTTATGCTAAGAACAACATTGTACAATTGTATCTGAAGTAAGAAAAGAATCCCAAAGGACTGATGTGGCACCATTATTAGTCTACCCCCCCCCAGCACACATCAATCAAGATGGTATGGCATTCTAATAGTGTATTCAACACTAGGGGAATGGAAATCCTCTCTACATCTAGTTCTAGAGCATGGACTAGAGTAGTTGTAACAAAGGAGTTCCAATATATCAAATAAAACAAATCACAAATGAGGGCACGTGATAAAATGAGCATACCTTGAATGATCTTTGGACCCTCTAGTCCATCTACCTTTGCTGCAAGCAACTGACCATGCCCATCTCCTCTACCCCTATATTTTCGGCCACCTCCATAGTCATGCTCTGGATGAGGTCCTTGAACTCAATCAATATCCTAAGTTTGAACACTACCTAATCCATCCCCTTTCAGTGGAGTATAAACACATTTCCCATGCTACTAAAATTCCCTCATTTAAATATTCTACTGAGGTTGACATTGAACCTGACCTCCTCCACCAAACTGATCTTGAAGAACCACTTGGAATTGTTTCTAGTGGTGAACATGAACCCCATAGAAAAAAAACGTCGTATTGAGGTCCCTAGGAAAAGCACAGAAACCACTAGGCCCATAAGGATAGAAAGTTTTCAAGGTTGACTCCCCACTGGTAAGAACCTCCAAGGATCTAGTGACTTATATATTCTACTAAAAACCCTGATCTTTAAGGAAACATTATAGTTTCCCTCTCATGGTAAACCTGTTTTCAAGTACATTCTCTCAATTTCCTCCTCCTTCTAAACCTCTAGATATGTTGGTAATGTAAAAGGCGTAACTGCATATTGGATCGAAGTATGGAGTGCCTCTTCAAGGTTTCTCACACAGCACTCCTCATCCAAAAATAGATATGGGGAAAACATAATAGATCCATGAACTTGATTCTAAACTCCTATATAGAAAAACTCCCCTACTTAAGATAAAGTAGATTCTTCTTCACTACCTTCATGGTTGATGAAAGAAAATATGAATGAAACTCCCTCTAGAATTATGTACAAAAAACTATGATTCCTTTTACCCACTGAGATACATAGTTCACCACTAATGCAAATCTCCCCCTATCTGACTAACTTCCAAAGGAACCTATTACTCATCTGGGTCCTAAATAAAACTAAAGGTGATCTCCATTTCCTCCGACCATCTCTCAGCCTCAACATAAAAAAACATTTCCCTTATAATTTCTCAAATATTGATGCTGAAAATCTCACAACATACTCTTCCAATGATCACCCTCTTCAACCAGAACAACCCTCCAGTGATCAACTGAATTAGCCTTCTGAACCTCCACTTCCTGAACCATACATGAACAATGACCATGAGCCTTAGATAATAGGAAGGAAAATATATCCTAATCCTAAGTAGTATAGAATTATATCATTATTTATTTAATTCATTTTAATTATTTCTTACATTCCCAAAAATCCCACATCAAATAGAAACACAATTCATCATGATACATGTACATCTCCTAGGAATATACCCTACAAACAGGTCTACCTCACTTGATCGTTCAATAACCTCAGAGTCTATGCACAGAACCATGGGGGCATAAAATGCCATATTCTATACAGTATCCCTATCCTATGTCATGTTACAAGGTCAACTAGAACCATTTACTTACCAACCCGTCCAATAATTACTATGCCTAACACTAAACTCCATCCTATCTCTCAAACATCACCCTCTGATACCACTCTGTCACAACTCCCTCCCACCAAATATGCCTCAGTGAAGGGAGAGAGATAATTACCCCTGAGTCCTGCTGCTAGTTGCCCCCAAGTTTGTGACTAGCATTGAGGGTGTAAAAATATCACAAATGGGAGGCATTACCATCTAAAATATAAATAAGGAATGGGGATATGGTGAATAAACTGGAAGAAAGTAAATGATAAAATATAAAAATAAATCCAAAACCATACCACGATGCATGTATAAGTAAAATAAATACAGCTTAATGTCTAAAAATTAAATACCCAAAAGTAAATCTAAAGTTGCAATGCAACAACAGTCTAAGGGCCCAAGCTATTAATATCCAATGCAACCCATGTATTCCTCTTAGAAAAATGAAAATAAGTTTATATACACAGTGTAGTCATACAAGTATACTCAGTAGGAAAATCAAATTCCCTCATGCACATGTAAAAAATACCATACTAATTCACCCATGAGAAACCAATATAAACAAACAACACATAATTAGGTCAACTAACCAATCTCTTCCTCACAAGGTCTCATCACCAAATAATGCAATCCAAGAACAATAAGATAATATGAATCATATTAATAAAGGGTACCCTTCACCACTTTACCGCTAGGATTCTTATCTCACACCCCAACGTCATATGTCCTGGAACTTCCATCTCTTCCACATAACATCACATATTGACTCCCCACAGTACAACCATCATATAGAATCTCACCTAAAGAAACCCAGGTCATCACATCACATCAAACCCAAAGACACTTGGGTCATTACATCACATCTATAACCAGAATAGTAGGATATTGTGAATATAAAGGGAATCAATCTCGTGACCACCTCCTTCCATGAATGCCCCCCACCATAAGCCATCACATCACATCTCACCGCCCCAAAATAAGACCATCACACCACACCTCACCTAAATTAACCTAGGAAATCCCCTAAAAACCATAACTCGAGTAGTGTGGAACCATAAACCTGAAGTAAATCGACATTTTACCCAAATCCAAACCTGCATAGCCTCTACCATAAGTCATATCATCACATATCACCACCCCACAGCATGACCATAACACTATATCTCACTTAAAGACACTTGGGACATCACCTAATGCACTATCTGACTTTTTCCCATCACATAATGTCAATATATACTCTCCTAGAAGATAAAGCAGTAAATATCAGGTAGCCAAACATTCATCATCACCACTAGTATGTTAGGAAAATCACCCCATATATATATATATATGTGTGTGTGTGTGTGTGTGTGTGTGTGTGAGAGTTTTAGCATCTGGTGCTCGCTGAAGTTGGGGTGTGTATAAAAATAAAAAGTAATATACAAATATATATATATATATAAGCCACATAGAAGACCAACCTATAGGTTAAAAACCAGAAAACCATCCAATTATTAATGTTCCCCACTTTCTCTTCCACCTCTAAATGCATAACACCACATAATCCACAAGCCACATCTCACACTTCCAACAAATTTCCATTATCCATCCCATTCATTTCATTCACAAACCATTTTCCGATTTCCCATTTTAATTCAACATTCATTAACCATTTTAACCCATGAAATTTCAAACATTATTAACCAATTACATTACTACTTAGGAAATTAGCACAATGCAACACAACACAACACAAACAAGAAACCCATACTCCTCATCAAGAAAAACAAATCACACTACTGCCACTTTATTATCCATATCAAAACCATACATTACCACCCCACAACATGGTAATATCTCAACACACATCATCCCCACACTGCCCCACAACATGGTAACACCTCAACACACATTATCCCTACACCACCCCATAGTACGGTCACACCTCAACACACATCATCCTCACACCTCCCCAAAGCATAGTCACACAACAAGCACACATTTTTCCCACGCCACCATACTACATGGTCACACAAAAAATCACAAACATCAACATTTTCAAGATTTAGTAAGGGGATTTTCATATTTTATTTATTTATTTTAAGGGAACTCTCACACAATACATAAATCTGGGGGTAACCATTTTATTATCCAAATATAATTGGTTAACCAATTTACATGTTTGGGGTGATTCCAAATAATAAAAAAACAAGGTTTCCATAAATCAACAACTACATCGCAAAAAATCCCCCAACAACCACTATTTCCAAGTGGCATTTAGACCATAAAACATAATATTAAGTAAATATGAAATGTTGTAAAGACATGTGAATCATTCTTATTTCCCCTTAAATTTTCATTAAACTCGTTCATTATTTTCATTATGTGGGTGAAACCCATCTTCCATACCTAAAAAAGAGTAAACCCCTCCCACATGATACACAAAAAATGAAAATATGGATTCCCTAACACAAATAGATCTTTCTGATATCACTATACACCACAAGGCGAAGAAGAAACAACTAAAAACAACAACAAAATGAAAACCCAATGGATCAACCTACACTACATTAAGGGTTTTTCAAAAATGTATTCCACACACACCCCAAACTAAAACATCAACGCTGTAGTGAATCCCAAAAATAATAATATAAAGAAAACTATGGGGAAGTGAGGATAACATACCTCGATTGCAAAAACTCAATAATCAGAACCCTTAGATCAATGTAAGAGAAGAATAGTTGGAAGATCTCCTGAAGACACCTAGGGTTCCTCTAAAAATGTGATATAATGAAGGATGAATAGAAAATAAATTTTCCTGAGCAACCCTATTTACAACCTGTAAAATACCTGTTTCACATCTTAAATTATTTATTCATGACATGAATTCCTTAGGGCCCATGGATTAAAAATATTGAAACCATTACAGGCTATGAAACCTTCATATCTTTAGTTTTTTCAAAAAAAAACAAGCCACCTTAACTTGAATTAGTTACACATCAGGAATTCCATTTCACAAATTCCTTCAGTAACACATGAAATACATAAAACTAGCTAGATACATAATCCGTGAACCACATATTCATGAGGTGAATTAGGATCATGTCATGAACCACCTACTACAACACTCTATAGCTCCAAACTCCACTGATCCTCCTCTACCCTCCTCTAATCACTCCCCAACTAGAAAAACAAAAATGTAATGATCTACGAAGGCATGGAACATTACATGAATATATTATTTTGACTCAAAAATATTCCCTTTTAAAAAAAACAATACACATATGGAAATGATAATTCATGAAGAAATAATTCATGTGATAATTCATGTAGTTGTAATGAAATAAATTTCTTAAATATTTTACTTTTATCCCCCTTCATAAAATCTTCCCATTTTAGATAGAATAAAAAAAATAAGAAAAACATTATTTCCTAAATGTGACAACACTCATTTAAACTCTAGAGATTACTAATTAGACCCCCTTACCATATATACACCACTATCAACCCCTAATTCCCCTAAATCAATTTTTACCATGGTCAAGAATTCATCTCAACAACAGTTGACTGTTTTTTTAGCTATTATTTAGAGTATCCTAGGCACATTTTCATAGATTTCCCCTTATATTACAATTGTTTAGGTGATAATTTAGGAGGATATGGATGAGATTAAACAATGGTTGGGGTAGTATTTGTCACGAACTAGCCCAGGTTGACCCTGAAGCGGTCACCCAAGCCAGACCATGACATGGGCTGAGGGGAATTCCCAATCCCAACATACTGGCATCTAGTGTCGGACATCAAGATAAAATAGATGGAAATTATTTGACCCATAAAATGAATAAAAATAATTAAATATAATCTAATCAAAATAAATAAAAACTAGAAGTATGAAATATAATAGAGTTCCATAGTGAACATACTACCAAGTGACCTCATGGGTCACCACCAAACATAAAACCACTCTCTCTCCAAGTGAGGTCAACACAAGAGGAACATCAAACTAAAAAGATAAATTAGGTGTGGGAACTGAAATGATTAGTAGGTAACCACTACAGAATCCATGTATTTCCCTTTCCCAAAAATATTCCATTAATGCTAGTTAGAAAATAAAATTATAAAAATAAGTTTTTCATATTTTATTAAACAAACATAGCTTTTCTGTTTTAAAATCAAACTCAAACCACCTTCCATTTTAAAATAAAATTATCATTTTATAATCAAAACCCAAAAAAATGATACTAGAACTATTCTAAAAATAAATAAGTAGGGTAAACAAAAAACTAAGTACAGAAAGTTAAGACAAGAATATGTAGAAAGTAACCATGGGATTTCTTAAACATCCCTATAAGACCCCTAGATGTACTCTATTCAGAACAACCTTCCAGCCTATGGTGAAGACCCTATGTCTATAACCAATTGGTCACCCTCAACTAGCCAATCCAATGGCACATCCCATCTGGCCGATTTGCAATCCAGGGGGGTACCAACCTGTCTAATCAGGTTTGATCAGAAACTATCACTCGGTCCTCTAAAAGACACCCATGAAGCCACTATAAATATACATAAACTGTGTAAGTAGGAGGATATTTCATGCATGACTCACCTAACCTACCATCACCGTACTTGTCTACCCCAAACACAGACACCCTATACGATAACCCATAAAGAGGTATCCCTCTTATAGAGGTTCCCAATATATATATACATACATATATACATCACATCATATAAGGTTCCAACTGGTCTTTCACAACACATGAACTTTCAACCCTTTTCTTTTAAAAAATAAAAAAATTTAAATGGGACTTTAGCTTTATGTAATCAAATGAACTTAAAAAAAAATTACGAACTTTTTACAAAATAACATCAAACACTACTTTTATATTTTCAATGCCAAATGGGAATTTATGTTCCAAAAACTAATATATTTCAATAAAACCATTTCCAAAATTTTAGATTAATTCATTCTTACAAAACATTCCAAATGGCCCCTTAAGCTCAATATTTACCCAAACATACTGTAACGCCCCGACCCCAGTTACCCAGAGTCGGTGAATTATTTTAATAAATTGGTATGATTACACGGAATCAAGTCCTAAAGGACTGATCAGTTTAATAGTCTTGTAAACAAGATACATACAAAATTTCAACATTACAACTTGAAAAGAAAAACAACACTAATTTATTCCATCAGAAACATCCAAGCCTCCAAGATTATGCCTACAAGACACTCATAATTAACTCCTTCATATCCTAGGAAAATGAAACATAAGAAAAGGGTGGGCTTAAATGCTTAGTAAGTGTAATAAATACAGCAGAAAATAACATAAATATTAAGCATGGTTAATAATTGAAAACACAAGCCTTAACGAATAATAAACATGAGCACTTTAGGGTAGGAATATGAGCTCAGTAAATAATGTCATAATAAAACATAGTCATGGGTGTTCAACTAGTTAAATAACCACATGAAATATAAATATCTAATCTCATAATGATGGAATGCATAATGTCAGAAATCATAACCACATAGTCAAGGCCTCGTGCCAAGACTACAAATAAGATTTTGTCAAGCCCTTGTTCCATGAAACTAGTTTGTCTCATGAGACCTACTGATTCATCGAGGAGCTATAGCAGGCACCACCCATCACTTACTAAGTCCAATTCATTCCTCATATGAAAAGTATGAAACCTAACATAAACATTCATATTATAACTATCATATGAAATGTCAATACTTTATCCACAAATATGGAATGGTATAAAAATAGCACATCCACAGTCAAACATAACTCATTCAATGTAATATGAAAGATTTGATTGTAACATATGAACCTCAATATATAATAATGAAGGATATTGACATATATGAAAATAATCATCAAAACTATTTTAGAGAAATATCCCCCTTTTTCTTGAAAACATTTAAAAGTCACACTATTTGTCAGGAAGCCGTTTAAAATAGATTTTTGAATCAAAGTGTCCCATACCACTTTGAAAATTTTAAAAGAAATTTTAATTTTAAAAACATTAATTTCCATATAAATAAATCCTTAAAACCATTTTTAAAACATGGACATTAATGAGAAAGATTTAGAATAATAAATCATTAAAACATTTAAAATGATGTTTTAGTTAGAGTTCCTAACCAAAAGAGAGACACTTGAATAAAAATAATTGAGGTAATAAAAACTTTATAATATCATGAGAATAAAGGGATTCATGATATACTATGTTAAAGTACATTACATGCACCATATAAAAGTTAATTGGTGTATAACAACAAATAAGTCTTAATGGAATGTAAATTGGGATGAAATCTCTTATAAAAACCATATCCTTAGGTTAAGGATAAATCAACGACATAATTATTTGTGAAAAATATAAATACACTCAATATGATTGGATATTCAGTTTGAACCAATCAGAGTTCATTCACATATATTCTTGTAAAAACAACACCAATGAATTGGATGTTTAACTCAATAAATGGAGATTAAGTTAAAATTACTCTTATCAAGTTCATATAAATGACTTGAGAATTTATAAATAGAGTGATTATATGTATAAAAATTATATCCACGGAAAGGGTAGTTTAAATTACAACATAAATAATAAATAGTGATTCGACACATAATCTTGGAGTAAAATAATCAATGAAGTATGCATAAAACCGAATGAGTAGAAATTGAAATTTGAAATTCCCTTACCAATTTGGTAACTTATGAAACATACATCCCATAAAATATGGGTCATAAAATTAATATGTAAATACCCATAAATTAAAGTATATTATACAATTAATACAATAATTGTGTTGTACATACACCACACAAAAAAATAGTGGCAATATAGCATTAATCTCACGGGAATAGGAAGAGAGATGAAAAATCCTTACCATGTTGTAATCAATCGAATCATGTGAAAAAAAGTTAATAACCACAAAATTAATCATATAATACCATGTATATAAGTATAATAATGATAATATATATCAAATGGAAGTACACAATACACCACATGTAATAAATAAGTGGCGAACAATGGAAATCTCACAGAATTAAAAATGAGATAAGAAACCCCTTACTTTGTACTTTTCCTTGGTCAAGGGTAGGCTAACCTCTTGTATAATGGTGAAATAATTATTATTAAATTATAAAATAACCATATACATTAATATTATATCATATATGATCTTCTATATTGCTTTGTTAATGATATTTCAGTAGTATCATCATTTCGGGTGTTAACTGATTCATTTTCATTTATATGATTTGTTACATAAGCATTGTTTGTTATGGATAGGATGTATTTTATTCATATTAATAATTATATTAAGTCTTTAAACATTATTTTTAATCATCAAATGAAAATTAGTCTTGAATGGTTATGATGGGGAATGAATATCATCGTGTTCGTGGAGACGGTAATTCGTACATACATACGAGCAACAATATCATTATTTTGATATTAAAATCATATATAATTGGATGTTATATAACATAAACAGAATCATTATCATGTTATATTTATTATTTACATAATTTATACTCATTATTATACCCATCCAAATGATGAATTATTTGAATAAAAAACCACACCATGACGTGGAGACGGTAATCCTTACGTACGCACGTATGGTGACTTTGTCATTTATAGGATGGATACAATAATGAATATGGTTGTACAGTTTTTATAATAACATCACAATATATATAATATACTGGATTTATTATTTAATAATGGAAACAACAATGAAAGAATAAGTGGAAGAAGAAAGGAACTTGAAAGAGGTGATGAAATATTTAGCTCTTCTTCGGGTTCTTCCTTTTGATTTGATCAAAATGGCTCCTTAGGTTGGCTTTCTGACTAAAGGAAGGCCTATAAGATGAAGGTAGGAAAGTTGAGAGGGTATTTGGGCAGGTTTTTTCTGATAAAAAATGCTTTTATGATGTGAATTTTAGGGAAGGGGGAGTTCCCTTTTATAAGAGGGGTGAGGGGCACCTTAGGAAAAGGTAGAAATATTATTTTATAATAAAATAATTTTCTATTTATAATGGCTCAAAAATAAATTTTTTAAATTATAAGGTGGGTATGGGTCTAAAAACACTCAAAAAATAATTTTTAGATAGGTTTTTGTCACTATATTAACTTTATCTTTTACATTTAACTCTTAGTTAACTAGTTTGACATTTACCATGTCTCTTTGTATTTTTATATTATATGGTTAATAAACTTACTATAAACATCCAAGCTAACCCCAAGTGGTAAATTAATGACATATATAATATTATTTAAGACCTTTTTCCAAAAAAATATATTTTTATAAATATAATATCAATTAATAATATAATATTTTTTTAAAAAACTCTTTTATGTCAATTTTAACACTATTTGGTATTTTGTTTTTGCTAAATTCATAACATCATTATTACTTTGAAAACAATTTATATAACCAACCCTAACATGTGATATTATCCTATAAAATTACTTTAATTTATAAAAAGTCTCAAATTACATTTATTTAGATATTTATAATATCAATTATTTTAATATTTCATTAACACGGTAATTACCGCATCATCATTGGGTCATAAATAAATTTAATTATTTAATGTCTAAAATTTATAAATAAAATACCATTATGTAGGAAATATTTTTATATTTCTAATGAATAATTATAGTCGAATTTATCTTATGTATAACCACATATTAAAAATGTTTTAGTTATTAAACTTTGATTTTAACTTCTTTAACTCTTCTTTAAATAAAATAATAATAAATGTCCAAATCTAATCTAAGTGGACCTAAAGGATCATATTTTATTCCTAAGGTTTGTTTTGGTCTATTTAAACTTATCCAATATAATTAAGACATGTGTTAGGGTAATAATAATATCATTTTTACCATTAATTACCCCATTTACTTTTAACCGTGGTAAATAAAAGTAAAAAGTTACTATTCACCAAAAATTATTTTCATCTTACTGGACCACATTTTACTTAATTATATCAACATTGTCTCTTTAATATTTTAAATTTAACTCACAGAAGCGGTAAAATTAAGTTTTATGTGAATTTGTAAGTGCTCCTAGGAGGTGGGTAAAAGACAGTAAAAAGTTCAATAAAAGTTTTATATATCTAAAATTATTATAAACTGACCCCAATGAATTACATTGAACTTATATAGGTATTATGTATCTATTTTTGCCTAAAATAAATTTAAATAAAATAAATAATTATTTA
This sequence comes from Viscum album, assembly GCA_963277665.1. Taxonomy (NCBI): domain Eukaryota; kingdom Viridiplantae; phylum Streptophyta; class Magnoliopsida; order Santalales; family Viscaceae; genus Viscum; species Viscum album. The sequence continues at coordinate 500,895,013 of OY728158.1, read as the reverse complement.
AATAATAACTCGGTTTTAAACTATAACTCAGTGTTTTTCACTATTCATCAAAAATTGAAAGTTTTCAGAAAAATACCAAAAATTTACCCTAAGATAATTTCAATATTCTGAATCCAAAAATGAAATCCATTTTGAAAGATAAAATTTATAAAATTTCAAAAATTAGTTATTACTATTCATAACGACTAGTTTGATTGGTTGTGTTGTGTTAGAACTCGAAGTTGCGTACAATGCAAGCTATTACATTATTCAAAGGAAAACGTACCGTGTAAGCTTGGGGTGTTTCATTATTCCCCCCTTTTGGAAATTGCAACCTCAAAATTTTTAAAATTGGGCTTGGGAACATAATTTAAAGTCCTATATCGGAAAAAGAGTCAATAAAACTATCACTTTAAAAGAAAGAAAGAGAAGTACAAAGGTCACCCGAGATAACCCATACTAGGATTCCACCTAAGAAAACATGGATATGAAATATAAACTAAGTGAAAAGTTCTAATAGATAGGGGTAGAAAACATGATCAGGATAAATTTAAAAACAAGAAAACCACAAACTTGTGGTGGGACAAACGGTCATTAGTTTCCCAGAAGGAAAAGTAAATGGGAAACGTTTGTTTAGTTTTAAGTTACATTTCATAAATATGAGGATTTTATTTATGATATTGACTAAGAACATAAACATATATACTTAATTTTTAATTAGAGTTTCATTATTTAATAAATTTCTACCACTAAATCATTTTTTTTCAAACAATGAGTATTCAAGATGACTTGGTCACACCGGAAGAGCTAGAATCAACTTCTTGGTAATCAAATGATGCACAAAGGATAAAATATAAATTTACCTTGTCTTTAGAGATTAATAAAAACCAAAATGGTTAGTACAAGATCAGATGATCCCCCAAAAGGATAATCCTTTAGAGAAAGAAACACTAATATTAATTTCTAAAATTAAACCAACGATACCCAAAAGTTATATAAATACCATTTAATAAAAAATTGTCCTTAAAATCCTTCAATATAATCCAAACTAATATTGAAACCCACAACTTAGAATAATTTGTTTATGTAGTCTTCCACGTTAAATTGTATCTCCAAATGACATCGATTACTCTTAAAGTTACATACAAAAAAGTAATTAACCTAATCACATATTCTCTATTAGAGGTTAATAATTTCCCTAAATATCCCAAATAACTATAAACCCACAATAAAAACATAGATAAAAATACAACATTACTCTTCCAATGAAATCCCATAGTATTCTATTTTCCTTGGGAATATAGTGTTCCCAACAGAGTGAACATCTTCCAAAATAACATTTATCACTTAATCACCAAATCATTTTCCTATACTAAGGGTATTCATTTGATAATACATAAGATCCCAAATCAACTTATTATTGATAAATAAAATCATTTAACTAAAAATAATTAGTCGCACTAACCAGGGACTTCACGTAGTCCAGTGGTAGGTGATAAATTCCAATCGCACTCTGGTTGTGGGTTCGATTCCCACAGCTTTATCCGACGTGACGGGTTTTCACATGGTCTACGTTTTGTCCTTTTTCAAAAACTATATTTTATAACACTACCAAAATGATATAGATTCCTCAAAATAACCATAACATAATTTAACCACAAATGTAATCTTATACCTTGCATTTTCATCCCAAAATATAATAACTTGTAATTGCCTCAAACTCAATGATCATATAAAACCAAATGGTTATTTATAACTATATCCACAAGAGAAAAGATAATTCTTCCTCAAATATCATTTTCACATGACAAACTTCAGGGTTACAAATACAAGAGAAAATTATTCCAAAGTATTCCCATCAACAAAGAGCACTAATACTTTCAAATATTTTTCCAACCATTTATTTCCACATAGCTTCTTCTTTGACCAAGAAAATTTCTTATAGAATAGGGAATTCACTCGGGAAACGGACAGGTCCCCTAAATTTACAGAAAATGACTATAAATGGATTCTTTGAACCATTTTTATTTTCTTCTATAGTACTCTTCATTTTTCATCGGCAATTCTTTACTTTATGTCCTTCTTTCCCACACGTAAATCATTTATTTGTTACATTCAGACACTTCCCTAGGCGTCTCCTTCCACATTTCCTGCATGATGGAAATTGAGGATTCTTTTCTCCATGGTCTCCAATACTGGAGCTCTTATCATTCATCGCATTTCTCTTCTTTGTTGAGTCCAGGAGTTGGTTAATATATATGTTGTTGATCATATTTTTTGAAAACTAATTTGGAATGAACACAGTATCTTTTACACCTATTAACATTCCATTTTGTTTCTCATTTCTACCAATGTTCCCACCTCGTACATCATGCTCAAAGTTACTATGACTTCCTTTGAATCCAGCCATTGACTAAAACTAGAAAGCATTGTGTGAGTAACAATAGTCATAAAATCGTTTAGAGAATATCATGACACCATATTTTTAATTTGAAACACCTTAGGATTAACCAAGGTCATTTATTCTCATATTATATTAAAATCCTTCAAATCAGTTTGTAAAGAAAATGTAAATTATCCTAAGCATATCCCTCAGGAGTCTCGTAACCAAGATTTCAACAAGGTCCATTGTCGTGCACTAGTTCCTGTTCGATTCTAGCTCAAAGCGGTGTTTTCTGATTTTACCCCTAGGTACATCTGTGCCAGAGCCGCCACTACTTTCTCGTATCCAAACAGGGATGTATTGCTGGGAAAACTCAAAAAAATTATCTATAATACCAAAATTCTAGGAAGTTATTCTATACTAATTTTCAAAGTCTTTCTTAGGGATATGTGCTCTAATTAGAGTTTATCTAAATCTAGTTTCCAAGATTTGTACGAAACTTCCTTTGATACCAACTATAACGCCCCGACCCCAGTTACCCAGAGTCATTGCACTATTTCAATACATTGGCATGATTACAAGGAATCAAGTCCTAAAGGACTGATCAATTTAGTAGCCTTGGAAAAAAGATACATACATAAGTTCAAAATTACAACTTGAAAAAAAACAACACTAATGTATTCCATTAGAAACATCCAAGCCTCCTAGATTATGCCTGCAAGTCACTCATAACTAACTCCTTCATATCCTGGGAAAATGAATTATAAGAAAGGGTTGAGCTCAAACACTCAGTAAGGGTAAGCAATACAATGGAAGATAACATAAATATTAAGCATGGTTAATAATTGAAAACACATGCCTTAACGAATAATAAACATGAGCACTTTATGGAAGGAATATGAGATGAGTAAATAATGCCATAATAAAAGATAGTCATGGGTGTTCTAATAGTTGAATAACCACATGAAATATCAATAGCTAATCTCATAATGATGTAATTCATAATTTCGAACATCATAACCACATAGTCAAGGCCTTGTGCCAAGACTTCAAATAAGATTTTGTCTAGGGCTTGTTCCAAGACAATAGTTTGTCTCATGAAACTTACTGATGCATTGAGGATCTATGTCAATCTCCACCCATCACTTACTAAGTCTAATGCATTCCTCATATGAAAAGTTTGTAACATAACATAAAAATTCATATTAAAACTAGCATACGAAATGTCAATACTTTATCCACAAACCATGAATGGTATAAAAATAGCACATCCACAGTCAAACATAACTCATTAAATACAATATGGAAGATTGTATTGTAACAGATTAACCTAAATCAATAATAATGATGGATATTGACATAGATGAAAATAATCATCAAAACTATTTGATAGAAATATCCCCCATTTTCTTGAAAATATTTAAAAGTCACACTATTTGTCAGGAAGCCGTTTAAAAAAATATTTTTTAATCAAAGTGTCCCATACCACTTTGAAACTTTTAAAAGTAATTTTAATTTTAAAAAATTAATTTCCATATAAATAAATCCTTAAAACATTTTTAAAACATGGACATTAATGGGAAAGATTTAGAATAATAAATATTTAAAACATTTAAAATGAAATTTTAGTTAGATTTCCTAACCAAAAGAGAGACACTTGAATACAAATAATTGAGGTAATAAAAACTTTATAATATCATGAGAATAAATGGATTCATGATATACAATGTCAAATTACATTATATACACCATATAAAATTGAATTGGTGTATAACAACAAAGAAGTCTCGATGGAATGTAAATTGGGATGAAATCTCTTATAAAGACCGTATACTTAGGTTAAAGATAAATCAAAGACATAATTATGTGTGAAAAATATAAATAGACACAATATGATTGGATATTAAGTGTAAACCAATCATAGTTCATTCACACATATTCTTGTAAAAACAACACCAATGAATTGGATTTTTAACTCAATAAATGAAGATTGAGCTAAAATTACTCTTATCAAGTTCATATCGATGACTTGAGAATTTATAAATGGATTTCTTATGTGTATAACAATTATATCCACAGAAAGGGTAGTCTAAATTACTACATAAATAATAAATATTTATTTCACACATAATCTTGGAGAAAAATAATCAATGAAGTATGCGTAAAACCGAATGAGTTGAAATTGAAATTTGAAATTATCTTACCAATTTGGTAACTTACGAAACATACATCTCATGAAAGAAGGATCATAAAATAAAGATTTAAATACCCATGAATTAAATTATATTACACAAATAATACAATCATTGGGCTGTACATACACCACACAAAAGTAAATAGTGGCAATATAGCATGAATCTCACGGGAATAGGAAGTGAGATGAAAACTAAATACCATGTTGTAATCAATCGAGTCAAGTGAAAAAAAGTTAATAACCACCAAATTAATCACATAATACCATGAATATAATTATAATCATGACAATATATATCAAAAGGCGGTACACAATACACCACATGCAATAAATAAGTGGCGAACAATGAAAATCTCACGGAATTAAAAATGAGATAAGAAACCCCGTACTTTGTACTTTTCTTTGGTCTTGGGTAGTTTAACCTCCTGTATAATGGTGAAATAATTATTATTAAATTATAAAAGAATCATATACATTAATATGATATCATATATGATCTTCTAATATTGCTTTTTTAATGATATTTCAGTAGTATCATTGTTTCGGGTGTTAACTGATTCATTTTCCTTTATATGCTTTGTTACGTAAGTAGTTTTTTGTTATGGATAGGATGTATCTTATTCATATTTATAATGATATTAAGTCTTTAAACATTATTTTTAATCCTAAAATTTATATTAGTCTTGAATGGATATGATGGGGAATGAATCTCATCGCGTTCATGGAGACGGTAATCCGTACGTACGCACGAGCGGCAGTATCATTGTTTTGATATTAAAATAATATATAATTGGATGGTATATAATATTCAAAAATCATTATAATGTTATATTTATTATTTACATAATTTATACTCATTATTATACCCATCTAAATGATGAAGTATTTGAATAACAAACCACACCATGACGTGGAGACAGTAATCTGTACGTACGCACGTATGGTGACTTTGTCATTTATAGGATGGATAGAATATTGAATATGGTTGTACCATTTTTATAATAAAATCACAGTATATATAAGATACTGGATTTATTATTTTATAATGGAAACAAAAAGGAAATGAGAAGTGGAAGAAAAAAGGAACTTGAAAGAGATGATGAAATATTTACCTCTTCTTCGGGTTCTTCATTTTGATTTAATCAAAAGGGATTTTTAGGTTGACTTTATGACTAAAGGAAGGACTCTAGGATGAAGGGAGCACAGTTGAGAGTGTATTTGGGCAGGGGTTGGCTGATCCAAAAGGCTTTTAAGATGTAAATTTTACTAAAGGGGGAGTGCCCTTTTATAAGAGGGGTGAGGGGAACCTTAGGAAAAGTTGGAAATATGATTTTATAATAAACTAATTTTCGGTTTTTAATGGTTACAAAATGAATTATTTAAAGGATAAAGAGGGTATGGGTATAAAACCACTCAAACAATAGGTTTTAGATAGGTTTGGGTCGCTATATTATCTTTATCTTGTAGATTTAACTCTTAGTTAAATAGTTTGACATTTACGATGTCTCTTTGTATTTTTTATATTATATAATAAACATACTATGAACTTTATAGCAAACCCCAAGTGGTTTATTAATAAAATATATAATATTATATAAGGCCTTTGGTCGAACCTTATATTTTTTGAAATATAAGATCAATTAATAATATAATTTTTTTTAAAATCTCTTTTATGTAAATTTTGACACTATTTGGTATTTTGTTTTTGCTAAATTTATAACAACATTATTACTTCAAAAAATCATCTAACCAACCCTAACATGTCATATTAACCTATAAAATTAGTGTAATTCATAAGAAGTCTGAAATTACATTTATTTGGATATTTATAATATCAATTATTTTAATCTTTCATTAATACAGTAATTACTGCATCATCATTGTGTCATAAATAAATTTAATTATTTAATTTATAAAAATTATAAATAAAATATCATTATGTAGGAAATATTTTTAGATTTTTAATGAATATTTATAGTCGAATTTATCTTATGTATAACCTTATATTAAAAATGTTTTATTTATTAAACTTTGATTTTAACTCTTTTAACTCTTCTTTAAATAAAATAATAATAAATATCCTAATCTAATCCAAGTAGACCTAAAGGATCATATTTTATTCCTAAGTCTGTTTTTGTTCTAATTACACTTATCCAATAGAATTAGGACATGTGCTAGGGTAATAATAATATCATTTTACCCTTAATTACCCTATTTACTTTTAACCGCGGTAAATAAAAGTAAAAAGTTACTATTTACGACAAATTATTTGCATCTTATTGAACCACATTTTACGTAATTATATCAAACTTTTCTCTCGTATTTTTTAAATTCTACTCACAGAAGTGGTAAAATTAAGTTTTATGTGAATTTGCAAATTCTTCTACGGGGTGGGTAAAAGACGGTAAAAAGTTCAATAAAATATTTATATATCTAAAATTATTGTAAACTATCTCCAATGAATTACATTGAACTTATATAGGGAATATGTATCTATTTTGACCTAAAATAAATTTAAATAAAATAAATAATTATATAAATAAAAATTTTGTTTTAATCTATAACTTAGTGTTTTTCACTATTCATCAAAAATTGAAAGATTTCATAAAATTACCAAAAATTCACCCTAATATAATTTAAATATTATGAATCCAAAAATGAAGTCCATTTTGAAAGATAAAATTTATAAAATTTCAAAAAGTGGGTATTATTATTCATAACGGCTAGTTTTATTGGTTGTGGTGTGTTAGAACTCAAAGTTGCATACAATGCAAGATGTTACATTATTCAAAGGGAAAAGTATCGTGGAATCTTGGGGTGTTATATTATTCTCCCCTTTTGGAAATTGCGTCCTCGCAATTTTTAAAATTGGGCTTGGTAACATATTTGAAAGTTCCACATCGAAAAAAGAGTCAATAAAACTATCACTTTAAAAGAAAGAAAGAGAAGTACAAAGGTCACCCGAGATAACCCATACTAGGATTCCATGTAGGAAAACATGGATATGGAAGATAAACTAAGTGTCAAGTTCTGATGGAGAGGGGTAGAAAACATGATTAGAAGAAATTTAACAACAAGAAAAACCACAAACTTGTGATGGGACAAACGGTCATTAGTTTCCCAGTAGGAAAAGTAAATGGGAAATGTTTTTTTTAAGTTAAATTTCATAAAGATAAGAAATTTATTTATGATATTGACTAAGAACATAAAGAGATATACTTACTTTTTAAGTATAGTTTCATTCATTAATAATTTTCTACCACTAACTATTTTTTTTCAAACAATGAGTATTCAAGATGAATTGGTAACACCAGAAGGGCTAGAATCAACTTCTAGAGAATCACATGATCCACAAAGGATAAACTATATATTTACCATGTCTTTAGAGATTAATCAAACCAAAATAGTTAGAACAATATCAGATGATCCCCCAAAAGGATAATCTTTTAGAGAAAGAAACACTAATCTTAATTTCTAAAATTAAACCAACAATACCCCAAAGTTAAATAAATACCATTCAATACACAATAATCCTTAAAATACTTCAATATAATCCAAACTAATATTGAAACCCAAAACTTAGAAGAATTTGGTTATATAGTCTTCCACATTACATTGTATCTCCAAATGACATCGACTACTCTTAAAGTCACATACTTAAAAGTAATTGACCTAATCAAATATTCTCTATTATAGGTTAATCATTTTCCTAAATAACCCAAATCACTATAAATCCACAATAAAAACATAGATAAAAATCCATTGTTACTCCTCAAATGAAATCACATAATATTCTATTTTCCTTAGGCATATAGTGTTCCCAACAGAGTGAACGTCTTCCAAAATAAAATTTATCACTTAATCACCAAATCATTTTCCTATACTAAGGGTATTCATTTGATAAGACATAAGATCTCAAATAAACTTATTATTGATCAATAAAATCATTTAACTAAAAATAATTAGTCGCACTAACTAGGGACTTCACGTAGTCCAGTGGTAGGAGATAAATCTCAATCGCACTCTGGTTGTGGGTTTGATTCCTACATCTTTGTCTGACGTGACGGGTTGTCACACGGTCTGCGTGTTTTCCTTTTTCAAAAACTATATTTTATTATATTACCAAAATGAGATAAATTCTTCAAAATAACCAAAACATAATTTAACCACAAATGTAATCTCATAACTTGCATTTTTATCCCAAAATATAACAATTTTTAATTGCCTCAAACTAAATGATCATATAAAACCAAATGGTTATTTATAACTATATCCACAATATTTAAGATAATTCTTCCTCAAATATCATATTCAAATGAAAAACTACAGGGTTAAAAATACAAGATAAAATTATTCCAAAGTAATCCCATCAACAAAGATCACTAATACTTTTAGACATTTCTCTAACCATTTATTTCAACATAGATTCTTATTTGACTAAGAAAATATCCTATAGAATAGGGCATTCACTCAGGAAATGGACAGGTCCCCTACATTTACGGAAAATGACTGTAAATGGATTCTTGGGACCATTTTTATTTTCATCTATAGAACTCTTCATTTTTCCTCAACAATTCTTTACTTTATGTCTTTCTTTTCCACATGTAAATTATTTCTTTGTTCCATTGAGACACTTTCCTGGGTGTCTCCTTCCACATTTCCTGCATGATAGAAATTGAGGATTCTTTTCTCCATGGTCTTCACTGCTGGAGCTCTTATCATTCATCACCTTTCTCTTCTTTGTTGATTCCGAGAGTTAGTTAATATATATGTTTTTGATCGTATTTTTTGAAAACTGATTTGGAATGAACACGATATCTTTTACGCATATCAACATTCCATTTTTTTTACTCATTTCTACCACTATTCACAACTTGTACATTATGCTCAAAGTTACTATGACTTCCTTGGAATCTATCCATTGACTAAAACCATAAATAATTGTGTGAGTAACAATAGTCATAAAATCATTTATAGAATATCATGACACGATATTTTCAATTTTAAACACCTTAGGATTAACCAATATCATTTATTCTCATCTTATATTAAAATCCTTCAAATTGGTTTGTAAAAAAATGTAAATTATTCTAATCATATCCCCTAGGAGTGTGGTAACCAAGAGTACAACAAGGCCCATTGTTGTGCACCAGTTCCCATTTGAGTCTATCTCAAAGTGGTGTTTTTGGGTTTTACCCCTAGGTACATCTGTTTCAGAGCCTCCTCTACCTGATCGTATCCATCCAGGAATGTATTGCTTGTAAAACTCAAAAAATTCTTTATAATACCAAAATTCTAGGAAGTTATTCTATACTAATCCTAAAATTCTATCTTAGGTCTATGTACTCTAATTAGATTTTATTGAAATCTAGTTTCCAAGGTTTTTACTAAACTTCCTCTTATACAAACTGTAACACCCTAACCCCAGTTACCTAGAGTCGGTGCATTATTTTAATACATTGACATGATTACAAGGAATCAAGTCCCGAAGGACTAATCAGTTTATTAGTCTTGGAAATAGGATACATACATAAGTTCGACATTACAACTTGAAAAGAAAAACAAGACTAATTTATTCCATTATAAACATCAAAGTCTCCTAGATTATGCCTGCAAGTCACTCATAACTAACTCCTTCATATCCTGGGAAAACAAAACATAAGAAAGGGGTGAGCTCAAATGCCCAGTATGGGTAAGCAGTATAGCCAAAGATAACATTAATATTAATCATGGATAATAATTGAAAACACATGACTTAATGAATAATAAACATGAGCACTTTATGGAAGGAATATGAGCTGAGTAAATAATGACATAATAAAACATAGTCATGTGTGTTCTACTAGTTGAATAACCACATTAAATATCAATAGATAATCTCATAATTATGGAATACATAATGTCGGACATCATAACCACATAGTCAAGGCCTCGTGCCAAGACTACAAATAAGATTTTGTCAAGGCCTTGTTCCAAGACACTAGTTTGTCTCATGAGACCTACCGATGCATCGAAGAGTTACAGTGGGATCTACCCGTCACTTACTAAGTCCAATGCATTTCTCATATGATAATTTTGAAACATAACATAAACATTCGTATTAAAAATAGCATACGAAATGTCAATACTATATCAACAAACCATGAATGGTATAAAAATAGGACATCCACAATCAAACATAACTCATTCAATACAATATGGAAGATTGTATTGTGACATATTAACCTCAATTGAGAATAATTATTGATATTGACATAGATTAAAATAATCATCAAAACTATTTGAGAGAAATATCCCACTTTTCTTGAAAACATTAAAAGTCACACTATATGTCAAGAAGCCGTTTGAAAATAGATTTTTGAATCAAAGTGTCCCATACCACATTGAAACTTTTAAAATTAATTTTAATTTTAAAACATTAATGTCCATATAAATAAATCCATAAAACCATATTTAAAACATGGAAATTAATGAGAAATATTTAGAATAATAAATCATTAAAACATTAAAAATGATATTTTAGTTAGAGTTCCTAACCAAAAGAGAGACACTTGAATACGAATAATTGAGGTAATCAAAACATTATAATATCATGAGAATAAAGGGATTCATGATATACTATTTCAAAGTACATTAGATACACCATATAAAAGTGAATTGGTGTATAACAACAAAGATGTCTTAATGGAATGTAAATTGGGATGAAATATATTATCAAGACTGTATATGATAAATCAATGACATAATTATGTGTGAAAAATACAAATACACTCAATATGATTGGATATTTAGTGTAAACCAATTAGAGGTTATTCACACATATTCTTGTAAAAACAACACCAATTAATTGGATGTTTAACCCAATAAATGGAGATTGAGTTAAAATTACTTTTATCATGTTCATATCGGTGACTTGAGAATTTATCAATGGACTGATTATGTGTATCAAAAGTATATCCATAGAAAGGGTAGTGTAAATTAATACATAAATAATAAATAGTTATTCCACACATAATCTTGGAGTAAAATAATCAATTAAGTATGCGTAAAACCGAATGAGTGGAAATTGAAATTTGAAATTCGCTTACCAATTTGGTAACTTACGAAACATACTTCCCATGAAAGAAGTATCATAAAATTATGATGTAGGTAACCATAAATTAAATTATATTACACAAATAATACAATCATTTGGCTATACATACACCACACAAAAATAAATAGTGGCAATATAGCATGAATCTCACGGGAATAGGAAGTGGGATGAAAACCCATTACCATGTTGTAATCAATCGAGTCATGTGAAAAAAAGTTAATAACCTTAAAATGAATCACAGAATACCATGAATATAAGGAGAATCATGATAATATATATCAAATGACAGTACACAATACACCACATGTAATAAATAAGTGGTGACCAATGGGAATCTTACAGAATTAAAAATGAGATAAGAAACCCCTTACTTTGTACTTTTCCTTGGTAGAGGGTAGGTTAAAATTTTTTATAATGGTGAAAATATTATTATTAAATTATAATATAACCATATACATTAATATGATATCATATATGATCTTATAATATTTCTTTGTTAATGATATTTCAGTAGTATCATCGTTTCGGGTGTTAACTGATTCATTTTCCTTTATATGCTTTGTTACGTAAGTATTGTTTGTTATGGATAGGATGTATCTTATTAATATTAATAATTATATTAAGTCTTTAAAAATTATTTTTAATAATCAAATGAAAATTAGTCTTGAATGGATATGATGGGGAATGAATCTCATCGCGTTCGTGGAGACGGTAATCCGTACGTACGCACGAGCAACAGTATCATTGTTTTGATATTAAAATAATATATAATTGGATGGTATATCATATAAAAAGAATCATTATCATATTATATTTATTATTTAAATAATTTATACTCATTATTATACACATCAAAATGATGAAGTATTTGAATAACAAACCACACCCCGACGTGGAGACGGTAATCCGTATGTACGCACGTATGGTGACTTTTTCATTTATAGGATGGATATAATATTGAATATGGTTATACCATTTTTATAATAACATAAAAATATATATAATATACTGGATTTATTATTTTATAATGGAAACAACAAGTAAAGAAGAAGTGGAAGAAGAAAGGAATTTGAAAGAGGTGTTGAAATATTTACCTCTTCTTCGGGTTTTTCCTTTTGATTTGATCAAAAGGGCTCCTTAGGTTGGATTTATGACTAAAGGAATGCCTCTTGGACGAAGGTAGGATATTTTAGAGGGTATTTGGGCAGTGTTTGTCTGGTCCAAAAGGCTTTTAAGATGTGAGTTTTAGGGAAGGGGGAGTGCCCTTTTATAAGAGGGGTGAGGGGAACCTTAGGAAAAGCTAGAAATATTATTTTATAATAAAATTATTTTCGGTTTATAATGGCTCCAAAATGAATTATTTAAATGATAAGGAGGTTATGGGTCGAAAAACACTCAAAAAATAGATTTTAGACAGGTTTGGGTCGCTATATTAACTTTATATTTTATATTTAACTCTTAGTTAAATAGTTTGACATTTACCATGTCTCTTTGTATTTTTATATTATATGGTTAATAAACTAAATATAAACTTCCAACAAATCCCCAATTGGTTTATTAATGACATATATAATATTATTTAAGATCTTTGGCCGAACATTAGATTTTTAGAAAAATAATATCAATTAATAATATAATATTTGTTTTAAAAACGCTTTTATGTCAATTTTGACACTATTTGGTATTGTGTTTTTGATAAATTCAAAACAGAATTATTACTTCGCAAAAAATTCATATAACCAACCATAACATGTCATATTAACCTATAAAATTAGTGTAATTCAAAAAAAGTCTCAAATTACATTTATTTTAATATTTATAATATCAATTATTTTAATCTTTCCTTAATATTTAATTACTGCATCATCATTGTGTCATAAATAAATTTAATTATTTACTGTCTAAAATTTATAAATAAAATACCATTATGTAGGAAATATTTTTATCTTTATAATAAAAATTTATAGACGAATTTATCTTATGTATAAAATTATATTAAAAATGTTTTAGTTATTAAACATTGACTTTAACTCTTTTAACTCTTCTTTAAATAAAATAATAATAATTGTACTAATCTAATCCAAGTGGACATAAGAGATCATATTTTATTACTAAGGTTGTTTTTGGTGGAATTACACTTATCTAATAGAATTAAGACATGCATTAGGGTAATAATAATATCATTTTTACCCTTAATTACCCTATTTACTTTTAAGAGTGGTAAATAAAAGTAAAAAGTTACTATTCCACCAAAATTATTTTCATCATATTGAACCATATTTTACTTATTGATATCAACCGTTTCTCTCAGATTTTTGAAATTCAACTCACAGAAGTGGTAAAATTAATTTTTATGTGAATTTTCAAATGCTCCTAAGAGGTGGGTAAAAGATGGTAAAAAGTTAAATAAAATTTTATATATCTAAAATTATTATAAATTGACTCCAATTAATTACATTGAGCTTATATAGGTATTATGTATCTATTTTGACCTAAAATAAATTTAAATAAAATATGTAATTATTTAAATAAAAATTCGGTTTTAAACTATAACTCAGTGTTTTTCACTATTCATAAAAAATTGAACGTTTTAAGAAAAATACCAAAAATTCATCCTAATATAATTTCGATATTCCGAATCCAAAAATCAAGTCCATTTTGAAAGATAAAATTTATAAAAATTCAAAAAGTGGGTATTACTATTCATAATGGCTAATTTGATTGGTTGTGGTGTATTAGAACTCAAAGTTGTGTACAATGCAAGCTATTACATTATTCAAAGGAAAACGTACTATGGAAGCTTGCGGTGTTACACATAATCCATGTGCCAACTAGGTATACCTTTTTAATGTTTCATTTAAATACACCTTTTTAAATCACACAAGGGAACTAACATCATTTAGAAACCAAAATCCTTTTAAGAAACCAAGTTCTAGGGAGGAACACCATTTTCAAGTGCCACCTTCATTTGAGGGAACAAGCAATGGAACACTAAGAGTAACCAAGAAAACATTTGGACCCATTTTCATGAACATCACTTGTCATCAAACCAAACAATAACCCACAAGATACCAAATCCATTAACCAATGTTTAAAAATCAAAATAATCTTTCCATAAACATGTTTCAAGCCACATATTAAAAGTCACCATGTTCAAATGTAAATATCATATCACAATTTCACTATTTTAATAAAATGAAACTAAGGGAAACATCTCCAAAAATCATGATATTTTACTTTAAAATCTCACTTCACATTTTATTAACACACCAAGTCCACAAACACATAGGCATAATTGAAGAACCATGCTAAGGACCAATTTTAACAAATTCAACCAATGTCAAAACACCCCAATAAGCTGGAAAAGGGTACGATAGGGGTGTGAATAATGTTTATAAACTTATTAAAAGTTATCAAGTTTCATCGGGTGTTCATACACATAGGCATAAACAAAAAATCACATCAAATGAATATTTTTAACAAATTCAACTACTATATATGAAAACATCAGAATAAGTTAACATAGTATGTTATAAAGGTGCGAATCAAGTCTAAAAAATATTTAGAAACACCTAATAATTTTATGGATTGAATCAGAAAGGAAAGGGATGGAAACACAGAAAACTTTAGAGAATATAGGATGCACCCTAAAGAACAAACCACACACCCTAAATATAAGAGAAAAAAATAAAAAACGACATACTTGATACCCTAGGGTTTGGCCAAAATGATCGGGGAAACATGGAGGAGTATAATTGGCCAAAATGCGGGAGGATGAGAAAGAAGAGATCTTACCTCGATGAGCCAATTGTAGAACCAGGAAAAATTTGGTGAAATCACTAGATGGAGATGGAGGTGGTGCGTCGGAAGGCCCCAGCTGAGGCGGGTTGCACACGAGCAGGGAAGGGGAAGGGGGTCTAGTCACATGAGGGAGGAGGAGGGAGCCACCGTTAGAGAGGCATGACCACCGTAGGGAGGCACGAACACCAGAGGGAGGGAGCGCCGACAGGGGGTCTCATGGGCTTAGGTAGAGGGAATGGGGGAGGGGAGGGTTGTGTGGTGAGGGAAGGGGGAGAGGAGGCCTCTAGGTCCCCCCCCCCCAAAAAAACTGAATAAAATTATAATAATAAGATTAATATTAATAAATATTGTAATAATAATAATAATAACATAATGAAAAAAATAATAATAATCATTATATTTTTAATAATAATAGTATTAATAACAATTTTAATGATATTAATATTAATAAAATCTTTAATATTAATAATGATAATAAAAATATTATTAATAATATTATTATTATCTACAATATTATTATTATTATTATTATTATTATTATTATTATTGTTAAAACATTTATTTATTTTATTTTAATATATTTGAATACTGGGTAACAGCACGGTCACCCCGCACGGCTCAAGCAACCATCTGCGAACCATGCGGTAGCTTTTTTCTATTCCAGAAGTGGCCAAATAGGTACCTAGGCTAACTGCATGGTTTTCTCTAACTGTGTGGTGCTTGTGCACTAGCCTAAAACCCACCAAAATTTCAAAACTTCTAAAAATTTAACCGAGACCTAAACCCGAAGATCAACCAAAAGATCCAACATTGAAAAATAATTAAATAAAAAAACCCATGGGTAGGGTGTCAAAATTCTCCCCACCACAAAAAATAACTTCCCCTAAAAATTAAATAAGAAAAAGAATAATCAAAACTTTATTCCATACCTGAACAAAACTGATAGAGAAATCAAGAACCTTAGGGTGAATATTCACTCCACAAGTCACACCCAACTGATCAACAAGAAACCACAACATAAGAATGGAGGAGTACACGTGGGGGTTCTCCCCACCATAAGGACTCGACTATCATGGAAATTAAAACCCAAACACACCACCCTAGGGAGGGGGGGAAACATGGAGACTCCTAACATAGACTAAATGAACCTCTCCACACAACCAAGAAACACCGCTAGGAATTACCTGGAAAATCTGCTACAAAATGACCTAGAAAACTGAGACTAGGGGAAATAGCTCAATATCTCCTACACTAACCAAATAAAACCCTCACTGCACCCGAGAACTAGGTAATTTCCAGCATAAAACACTCTAACTAAATGATATAACACTACCACTAGAACTAGGAACTTCCCTGTACCATCTGAATCCCCTAACACTAGGGGAAACCCATGAAAAAGGATTCAAACTAAAACTTAAAAGCAAACCAGAAATAATACTCATCCACCCTACAAAACCCAAACACTTTTCAAATGATCACAATCAAAACTAAACCCACTCATTCAAGGTCCAAACACCCCTTAAGGAAAATGACTGATTCAGAAAGCCACATTTAGAATAAATGCAACCGCTTGGATTGCGGTAGAATGAGTTCATCATATTATTTCAACAAAGTATGGAATTAAAATATTAGGAAAACAAGAACAAAGAGACTTTATGAATTTCTATCCCATTATAGAAAAGAAAACTAGGATGAGGTTTCAAATAACCTATAAATCTTGACTGTGTGAGATCTTCACCCCGAGACATGTGGTTAGGGATCTGATGGTTGAAACATCTCCTATCTCACAGTCAGGAACTAGAATCCCCTGGTCACAACACCTTCTTCAAGCGATGATTTTTTATAAACATCTCCAGATGACTCAGACAGTTCCAACGATGGAACTTCTTTAGAGGGACGCGACAACATGGCTTCAAAATCCTAAACCGACAACACATATGGCACAAAAATGAGCAGTTTAATGAATTGGAATCTAGAAATAATGAATATGAATCTATAGAAACATGTTTCTCTAGTATTTTTTGCTATCTATATGGATAACCTTCATGAGATCCAACCACCACTAACTACACACCAAAAACTAGATCATCCAAAAATGCCTCATCTACCAACTACTTGAAACATGTTTCTCTTAATTAGAGAACATTTTCCGTAGTCTCAGGATGAAGACCCAAATGAAAAGTGGAGTTTTTATTTGATATTCTTACACTACCTCCAAAGAAAATTGAACCAGCTCTTTAAAGTGTTCAAAGTAAGATTTTATTGACCCTTTGGCCTTTCCAAACATCCTACAACTCTATGACCTTCTCCAAATTCACCTCCTCAGGTATGAACCCTTGGATTAATTTGGCCTTAAACACTTCCCACATCATCCCAACTTCCATCATGGATGGGGAAACCAACTTCCACTGGTCCAAAGATGGGTCCTCAAAAAATCCCAGAACAGCATGAACTCTGACAGCCTCAGGGGTTCCCAACATCCTAAAGATGCACTCCACTTCCTCTAATGGAACTTGATCACCATGAAGGATAGGTATCACTCAATATGAATCATAAACTCAGTGTGACCCATAAGAATATTTGGGGACCTTTCTAGGTGGAATTTTCTGAACAACATGTAAAACACAAAACCGAAATTGATATCAAGTCGAATCATAATCCAAAAGAGCACCTCAACCTAAAAAACCATCTCAAAAATTAAAAAAATATAAACATAGCCAAAAGAATCCATTTTGAAAACCAAATTTAGAAAAACAAGGCCAATCCTTTGGTTTCCAATAAGCACCCATAGAATCCCATGAACCATCGCACATGTTTTCATCTATTTCCATCCATAAGTGCCAACACGCACTTTCCACACACATATCCTCACATTTTCAAATGCATAAAGAGTACCGAAGGTTACACTCAAACCATTTATTTAAAAACTCCAAAAATTTAAAAAATTCTCAAATCTAAAACACTTTTAAATTTTAAAACCAATTTTACCAACTCAAATCCATTTAAAAGAAATAATTTTTATTTCTAAAACCCTTTTCATATTCAAAAACACACTTACACCAATCCAAAACAAAATGGACCATAAATTTCACCAAATAGAAATGAGTAACTAGTAGTTATGAATAACCCAACGACATGGTAGTGATCCATTCCCAAAGTAAGCATCAACCACTAGGAGGGTCTTAAACCATGTACTCAGACTCAACATGTGTCACTACTCTATGTGAAATCACGACATAACATGGTATTGCCTCTATTTTAATCCCTCAATCCAAAAACAAGAATGGAAGACATAAATCTCATACTACCCCTAGTAACTTGAGGATGGATGTGAGAAATATTTCATGACACTATTTCTTTACCTACCTACCTAGTTCTAACATTCCAAATCTTCATTGACCTGAAACCATAAATAAAAAGTGACTCCACTAATACCATTTTTTCATTAACCAGTCTAAGTCGACCTTGAACCAGTCACCTCATCCAGTTCGTGGCATAGCTTGAGGGGCATTCCCAATCCCCCTGGGATGGTAACTAGTGTCAGGCATTAATATAAAACAAATTTTAATGATTCGGCCCATAAACCGAAGAAAAATAAATAAATATAAACTGATCAAAATAAATAAACAATAGTAGCGAGAAATAGAATAGAGTTCCATAATGAACATAACTCTAAGTGACCTCATGGATCACCACCAAACATAGAACCACACTCTCTCCAAGAGTGACCAACACTAGAGGAACCTAAAATTGAAATGATAAAGTAGGCATGAGCACCGAAATGATTAATAGGTAACCACCACTTAATCCATGTATTTTCTTTTCCTGAAAACATTACATTAATGATAGTTTTAAAATACAATTATAAAAATAAGTTTTTTACATTTTATTAACCAAACATAGATTTTACATTTTAAAATCCAACACACACCACCTTCCATTTTCAAAACAAATTACCATTTTATAATCAAAACCCAAAACAAATGATACCAGGGTTGTGCTGAAAATAAATAAGCAGAGTAAACATAAAACTAAGTTCAAAATGATACAAACAAGAAGATATAGAAATTAACCATGGACTTTCTTAAACATCCCTAAAAGTCCTCTGGATGTACTCGGTTCAAAACCACCTATCAGCATACGGTGAAGCCCCAAAGTCTATAACCGACTGGCCGCCCTCAACTAGCCAATCCAATGGCACATCCCACCTGGTATATCTTCAATCCATGGGGTACCAACCCATATAATCATGTTTTATCAGTAATATTCACTCAATACTCTAAAATATTCCTAGGAACCCATGGTAAATATATATAAACTATGTCTGTAGGAGGCCCACACAAGAGTGACCCACCTTATCTATCGTCACCACACTTGCCTACCTCAAACCCTGACACCCAATACGATAACCCATAAAGGGATATCCCTTCTATATAGGTACCTAATATATATATATATATATATATATATAGATCATGTCATATAAGGTGCCAACCGGGTCATCACAACATATAAACTTTCAACCCCTTTCTTTTAAAAAATTGCAGATTTCCAAACGGGCCTTTAGCTTTACATAATCAAATGCATTTTTCAAAAAAATTCACCAAATATTTCAAAAACAAAACCAAAAAATACTTTTATATTACCGATTCCAAATGGGACTTTAAGTTCAAAAATCAATACACTTTTATAACACCATTTCCAAAATTTGGGAAAAATACAATCTTAAAAAACATACCAAATGGCCTATTGAGCTTAATGTTAACCCAAACATACTCCAAGATCCAACTAGGTATACCTTTTAAGGTTTAATTTAAATCCACTTTTGGAAATCACATAAGGGAACCAATATCATTAGAAACCAAAATCCTTTTAATAAACCAAGGTCTGGGGAGGAACACTATTTTCAAGTGCCACCTTCATTTGAGGTCACATCCTTTTGTGCCCCTTGTGCACCAATGGATGTGCCAACATACAATAGAACACTAAGAGTAACTAACAAAAAATTTTGACCCATTTTCATGAACATAACATTCCATAAAACCAAAAAAATAACGCACATGATACCAAATCCATTAACCAATGTTTAAAACTCAAAAGAACCTTTACAAAAACATGTTTCAAACCACACTATAAAAATAACCATGTACACATGTAAATACTAAATCACAATTTCACCATTTTAATAAAATAATACTAAGGGAAACATCCCAAAAATCATGCGATTTTACTTTAAAAGCTCACTTCACATTTTATCAACACATCAAGTGCATAAATACATAGGCATAATCGAAGAACCACACCAAGGGCCAATTTTAACAAATTCTACCAATGTCAAAACACACCAATAAGATATAAAAGGGTGAAATAGGGGTTTTAATAATGTTTATAGACTTAATAAAAATGATCAAGCATCATTGGGTGTGAATACACATAGGCATAAAAATTCACTTCAAAGGCTATTTTTAACAAATTCAACTACTATGAAAACATCAAAATAAGTTAAACATGTATATTATAATGGTGAGAATCAAGTATAAAAATTATTTAGAAACACCCAAGAATTTTATTAATTGAATCAGAAAGTAAAGAGATGGAAACACTTACCTCGGTGGTGTGCAAATGTGACAAAACCTTCGAAGAAGAGAGGATACACCCTGAAGAACAAACCCCAAACCCTAAACACAAGAGAAAAATAAAAAATCAACACATCCAAAACCCTAGGGTTTGGAAAAACCAACTAGGGAAACACAGAGGAGTAAAATCAACAAAAATGAGGGAGGAGGAGAAATAAGAGTGTTTACCTCGACGATCTGACTGAAAAACTAGGAAGAATACGGTGAAATAGTCAGACGAAGAGGGAGGTGGTGCGCTGGAAGGCCCCATATGAGGAAGGTCTCACATGATTAGAGAAGGGGAAATGGGGTCGGTCATGCGAGGGAAGAGGGGGGGATCCATCACCGGAGAGGCGTGGCCGCCAGAGGGAGGCACGACCACCAACGTGAGGAAGCGCCGACGGGGTGTCGCACACGTGCAAGCAGAGGGAATGGGGGAGGGGAGGCTCTCATTATGAGGTAAGGGGGAGAGGAGACCTATAAGGTCCCCACCAAATAAAAGTAAATAAAATAATAATAATCTTAGTCTTAATAAATATAAAAATAATAATAATAATAATAATGACAACATAATGATAAAAATAATAATAATCATCATCATCTCCTTTTTAATAATAATAGTATTAATGAAAATTTTAATAAAAATAATAATAATAATAAATTTGATAATAATAATGATAATAAAAAAAATTATAATAGTAATATTATTATACACAGAAATAATATTATTATTACTATTGTTAAAACATTTATTTATTTTATTTTAATTTATTTGAATACTAAGAAACCCCACGGTCACCCCGTATGGATCAAGTGATTGTGCGTGAACTGTGTGATATCTTCTATCCATTCTAGAAGTGGTTTCATGATTATTTGGGATAACCACATGATTTCTACTAACTATGCAGTGCTCGTGCACTAGCTTAAAACCCACTAAAATTTCCAAGCTTCAAAAATTTAAACCGAGACCCAAACCTAAAATTTGACCAAAATATCCAACATTGAAAAATAATTAAAAATATAAAAGAAACCTATGGTCGGGGTTTGAAAGTCTCATAGGGAGTTCCCACCATCTGCTATTACATATCTAAAGGAGGATCCACGTACGGAGACAATGGATGGCATTGAGTGTCATGTGATTTTTTCACCATCCAATTTTTTTTAAAAAAATCTCTAATTTTATGATTTACATGAATTTTCTTTTCTTATTTAGCTTAATGTATATCTATTATTTAATATTTTGATGTAATATATTAAAATATTAATTTTAGAACCTCCTCATCTTTGAATTATAATGTTGTATTACTTTGAGTTATTCCTTTTTCAAGTGAAAAAAATCAAACTTTAAAAAAACAAAGAAAATTATTCCCTAATGAAAAGATATTCAACAAAATATCTCAAGAAAAGAATAAAAATGCAATAATTATATTAAAATTAGGGATGATCTCAGTTTATTTCTCAACTTTTGAGCCTTACCTTTTTTTTAATTTCTTATATACTTGAATCTCTTTGACTTCGATCAAAAATAGTGAAAACACTATTTGATATCAATTGTGGGGGAGTGATTCTTAGAAACACTTTATGTTTTCCTTGAAATAATTGACCTAGGAGATATTTTTCTCAAGAAAAAACTATTGAATTGAAAAAATTCAGAATAATAATTGAAATAAAATTGAAATATATTAGTTGAAAATTATTGAAAATCGACTACTTATTTATTCTTAGGTTGAAATATGATATGATCGAATAAATGTTTTTTACTCTAATTTTAATTTTTTTGATGGAGTAATTAAATGGAAAATTATTTAGAATCTATGTCATGTGTGATTATCCAATTTTTGAAATCTCATTCTTGATATGTGTTCTAAACTAATTTTTAGTACTATTTCTAATACCATCTTTCTTGAGAGAACTCATGATATGCATAACTACTATAATTTTTACATTGATCTTTTACAAACCATTAATATTTTTTGAAACACATTGATATGATTGTGGTAATTTGTTTTTAATCACTTTTTACCATAAAACCTAACCCATATATGACCATATTTTAATATCATAGTGGCCATGAAAAGCCTTGATAGGAAAACCATATTACAAGATAATTTAGTCTTCCTAACCAACATTATTTTATATAATTGCATGATTTTTATTTTGAGTTTCAAGAGTAATATTGATGATTAATGGAACTTACAAGTGAGAATTCAATTTAAATGGAAATATTTGGAGTTTCCATTAGTGGTTAGGAAGTTGCTTCCAAGTGGTTTTACATTATACTTACTTTATTTATCTATAGTCTTGGAAGAAGAATTGAAATAATGGATTTCTTCTTGGAAATTTTGATGATTAATCATACTCCACTTATGATATTGTTATAATTATTACAATTATTGTTAGTAAGAGATCAAACAAAGGTATTTTATGGATTTGAAATGGGATCCTTGTATAATTTCCAATGAAATTAGATTTAAAAATGAAAAAAAAAGTAAAATCATATCATTTTTCTTGAATGTTTAAGGTGACAATCATTGAAAAAAGAAGAGATTAATGGGAGATGGTGTATTTTGAATGTGTAAAGGAGGCCTATTTTTCATTAAGCTTAATTTAGTTTCATGATTCATGATTAAATAATTAATCCCCCACCCAATAGGATCTAAGACCTCCCTGGTGAATGGAAGGTTTAGTCTAGAAAGGGAAAAGAGGGTCTATTCAGGGGGAGTATGACTTTAGACCATGTGGGAAGGAGAAAGTGGAATGTATGTGGTGCAAGTTTTTAGGACACATGGATAGGGGAATTAGGGAATGTGAAACATTTATAAAGGGTATTTTGGGGTGTATTTATTGGGGGTCTCTTATTCTATTAATTGATAAGTGTGTCACTATGTGTTTGGAAGAGAACACTATGGGGAGTTCCCAATTAGGTTAGAGTCTATTTTTATCTCCTATTTATTCTCACTATATTCCAAATTTTTCACCCATTAATACACTCTCCCGGGTCTTATATTATAAACACTTGGTCCAACCTGCTTCCCCTACCCCTACTTAACCTCTCCTCTATTTCATAGATACATGCACTCAGTCTCAGGTGGATGGCATCAAACAATGAATGGACTACATCAAAATATCTCTATCCACTTTAACTTTTATTGTTGATAGTCTTCAGCAAGGGGATTAAGATATATGCCTGATGGCCTGTGGGAAATTTTTAATTCCCATAGGGTTGCTGAATTTATAAATTTACAACATGAAACAAAAAAAATAAACTACAGGGTAGTATAGTAATTGAAAGTCTGAGGTCAAACCCATAGAGATAGGGTTAGAGAAAAGATTAATTTAATAATGAAGACCTAAACTAATTATGAGTTATAGAAATTTAATCTAATCTATTGAAAATTTTATTGATGAATGATGTGGGATAAGAAAATATAAAAAGGGTTTTGGGCAGTATGAATCTAGGTACATGAGATAACAAGGTATAAAATTATTGGGAAAAAATCCCTCAATGTAACATTGTAGTGTTTTTAGGTAGATTGTGTTTGTTGAAAAAGTGGATTTCTAAAGTATGTTGTGGATTTTCATGAAGGTTTCTTTAAAAAGTTATATATCATCATGAACATTCATCATGAATGCATGAAGAGTTGAAAGTAATATTCATGACTAAGAGATTCTTCGCGAATAGGAAAATTTCTATGGTGCTTTTTGAAGATATGTAGCATCATTAACGAAATATAAGAGAATCAAGAAATGGTGACGGTATGGATGGAAGCTTCTAGAATCAGTGGAAACACCTATAAATAGGCCTTTCCCCCTTAAAAATTAATTGATACTTAATGGGGATTCCAAGGCTCTTGATTTTCAGAGGTGATTAATGAAGGGTATTCTTACAAAAAAAGTTCTTGAAGGCTACAAAAGCTAGCTAAAAATTATAATAATGTCAAAAGTAATTGGGTTTGAGAAGGCTAAGTGAGATTTGAAAAAGGTGTGGGCTTCGTGAAGGATATGTGAGCTTTAATAAAGGAGGTTTCTTCATGATGGAAATTTTTTCTTCACGAAAGAAGGTGTGCTTTGTGAAGGTAGTGAGCATCATGAAAGTGCTAAAAAAGGGATTTCCCAGTAAACATGTGGTAAAGTGATATTCATCAATTGGTTGAAATTGGGACTTCAATAAAGAATCTATCTACCTATAAGTATGTATTCATTATTAATAATTAATGGACCTACATATCCATAAAATGAGTGTGAATCCTTTCTAGAGAAGTGATAAAAGGAAGTGCAGTAAGGTGATCATTTTCCTAGTAGTGATCCATTGAAATAGAGTTAGGGAGTGAACGTTGGGAAAGTAGTGAACTGACCCTAAACTTTTTAAAGGTAGTGAGTCTGGGCAGAGAAGTGATATTTCCCAAACCTTTTAATTAAGCAGTGAGCCTTAAGGGATTTGGTACATTGGCACATTTTTTTTGTATGATCCTTGGAAATAGCCCAGTGAGGGTGAACAAAGTAAAATCATTGTGTCTCATGCATGATTTCATTTTTTCCATCCATTGGTATGAGAAAGAGGGGGAATAGTATTTTTTTTAACAATGAAACAAGATCCAAAGGGGAATTTGTTTTAATCTATCATACCCTGATTCACCCCCCCCCCCCCCCCTTATGTTAGTTAACCTATTTGGGATAACAATTAGTATCAGAGATAAAGGTTTAAATTCAGTTGTTCTCTTTCAGTAGAATAAATGGGTTTGTCAATCAAAAAGGGATTCTGATATTCAGTGCAAATAATTTTCAATTTTGGAAGCATCAGATGCATCACTACTTTCGATCATTGCAAATTGTTGTCTTTACAGCAGTTATGCATGGAATATCAGCCAATATCAATAGTGTTAATTTATCATGAGATGAACATATGGAATTAAATGATGAATCTAAAGGAATTAATTCTTTATGGGGAGCCCTATAAAATTCAATATATATGAAGGTAATGTGATGTAAGACATCACATGATATGTGGGAGAAGTTTTTGAATATTTATGAGGGTGACTCAAAAGTCATATAAGCAAAGTTGTAGGTTTTATAAAACAATTATGAGGATCTTAGAATGCACCCTAATGAGTCTGTTGATGCATTATTTGACCAAGTAAATGTTTTTTTGGAAGACATGCATGGTGTCAAAGAAATTATTGAATATTTAAAGATTGTTAAGAGCATATTGATAATACTTCCACCTCAGTTCAATTAAAACATTTTTTATTGTAAGATAAAGATCCAAATGATATGACATTGGATAGATTTCCTAGAAATATTACTGCATACTAGGTGAAAAATGAAGATAACGGGTCTATGGAAAAAGCGAAGTCAAAATAAGTGGAATTTAAAGCCATGAAGAAGATCACTATTGAAGATGGTTAGGAAGAAGAAGATATGGATGAGGTGATGTCATTATTTTCCTCAAATATTCAAAGAGGAAAAGGAAAGTTCAAAGGGAAACTCCATGTTTCATGATTTTGATGTGGAAAGGTTGGACATCTTGCTGAAAGGTGTGACAAAAAGTTTCAAGCATATAAAGAGAATGAAGTTTAAATTCTCAGGAATAATTATTCAGCCTATGTGGAAGGAAAGAAAAATTTTAAGAAAAATCTCTTTAAAAATAAGAGCCTACTTTCAAAAGAAGATGACAATTCAGAAGAATCTGAGGAATAAGAGTTAGAGGACTGCAAGGATGATAAAGAAAATATTATGGTGGAAGTTTTCAGAAATTCAAAAACCAAGGAAGAAAGTGACAATGATGAAGGATAAGTCAAAGGAAGATTTGACATTTGTGTTGAATTATAATCTTCTCTTGAAGAAATAGATGTTTGGAGAGCCAAAATAAAGAAATAGAATAAATTGGATCACGATTCAATACTTTATATGCAGTAGCAGGAAGAAGATAATTCTAATATTAATAAATAAATTGAAAAACTAAAGTCTTCAATGCTAGAGTGCTCAGAAAGGTTTGTTAAGTACAAGCTAAAAATTGAAGAATAGACAAGATAAATTGAAATTTTGACTAACTCTAGAAAATATCAAATGAAACAGATCAAAAAACTTGAATAAGAAGTTTTTAGCCTACAACTAAGTGTTAAAGATTATGAAAAACTCTTTACTCTCAGTATGACATTATAAAAGAAGATAATTCAGTAAATAGAAAAGATGAAAGAGGAGTATAGAGGTCCAACAGAACAAAATAAACAATAAAATCCAAATGATAAAGTTGGTATAAGGCTAGATCAAAAATTAAAAGTAGCAATTGTTGAATTCAGACCACAATCACCTATTCCAAGATTGAATATTGATTTGGGTATGAATCAGAACCATAATATTCAAACAACACAGAGGATAATAAGTAGTACAGTATTCCCACACTAGAATGAACCTCGCATGAGATGTTATTGTTCTGGAAATATGGGACACTAACAAAATGTGTGTTTCATATCCAAGATGTACCAAATGGAACAAGAACAATATAGGAATCTATATAGAACTCAATATTACAAAACATCATTTGATGGTCACTGTTTTAGGTGTGGATGATTCAGTCACATAGAAATATGCTTCTCATCAACAATGTAGATAAATGTGTTGAAGAAAAATGAATGTGGTCATTAGAAGAAATTAAATAAATCATAAAATGATATGAAAATGAAAAATATATTTTTATCATTGAAAGATGAATATGGTCCATCATACTTAAAATAAGATCAAGATTATCTATCTGTACCATGTATAAAGTCAAAAACATAGATAAAAAAAGAAGATAGATGAACATGAAATGGTTGTAGAGATTTATTTTAAAGAATCATATTGCATTGGAATGTGGATCTTTGATAGTGTATGGACAAATCATATGATAGGAAATAAGTAAATGGTTATCAAAATTAGATACAATAAAGTAGGTATTGTAATATTTGGTAATAATGAAGGCCTAAAAATTATTGTCTTGGGAAAATCTAAGTTTAGGGGAAAAGACATGAGACATGAAGATTTATTTGATATTGGAAGTATTAGTCACAAATGTTTAAGTGTAATTCAACTATTTGACTCATGACATGAAATAATATTTTCAAAGAAGTCATGTATCATTACAGTAAAAGATGAAGCAGTTTTTTATAGGGAAAGTTCAAAAAGGAAAATATCTACAATGTAAGTAGAGAAGAATATATGTGATTTTTGACCAAGGAAGAAGAAAACAAGTTATGGAATAAAAATCATGTTCATTTGATCCAAACATTATTGGAAGATCTAGTGAAATGTGATGATGCTCGATACCACCCTAGTTTATCATGTGATCAAACCCATACATGTGATGCTTGTCAATAAAGGAAGATCATTTTAAATACTGATAAGGAAAAAGATAAAAGGTCAAAAAAAATTATTAAGTTGGTGAATATTGATGTGTGTGGACCTATTTCACCCAAATATATTGATGGAAGGATATATTATGTTATATTACTTCATGATTTAAGCAGAATGTAAAGGGTTTCAATCATCTCCCACAAATCTGAGGTGTTTTGTTGCATAAAAACTTATATAAGGGAAATTAAAATGATGTTGTGTCAAAGAATATGGAAGATCCAAATAGATAATGGAATAGAGTTCACAAATATCCAAGTGTAGGATTATCTCGAGAAACATGGGATAAGGTGCCAAGTTTTAGTAGTAAGAACTCCATAGAAAAATGGAGTAGTTGAGAGAAGAAATCGAATTAGAACCATACCCATTGGGAGATACCATCCATAGAAGTTTTAAAAATAAGTAGTGATGAAATCATTATACACATAAAATAGAGTTTTATTATGTCCAAAAGAATATAAAACTCTATATAAGATATGGTGTAAAAATAATCCAACATTGAAGTTATTTTGAGTCTTCAGAAGTAAGTGTTTCATTATCAATAAGGAAAACATAGAAAGTTTGAATCCTATGGAGATGAAGGGATATTTCTTTCCAAATAAAAGAAAATCAAAGAATATAAATGTTTTAATAAGATGTTGAGAAGATTATTTGAAATAAATTATGTAACTATAGTAGATAATGAGAAGAATCTTCAGAAAATACATGATCATTATTAGGAGAACAATGATGAAGAGATAAGAAGATAAAGGGATGTTCCAGTTCAAGTGGTTGATTCATAAGAAGATTAAGATAATGAAAAGGATGTGAAAAACTATTATTTTCACAAAGATCAAAGAGAAGAACCAAATTTGATATATATATATATATATATATAACATAATCGGTGATCAAACAGCTCCATTGTAGACAAGGATGATAAATATTCTACAGAAAGAATTTTTCTTATCACAGGTAGATCCAAAAATATTTTTAGGAAGAATATGGGGACAAAAACTAGGTCTAATCTATGAATTAAGGTCTTGAACAAATTGAGAAGAATCATACATGGGATATTGTTTTAAGGATAACAATAAAAATTTCATTAGGGCTTAATGGGTCTTTTATAGAAAGATGAATGAATATGGTATAGTGATTCAAAACAAAGAAATAATAGTGTGAAAAGGGTACTCCCAGATAGAGGGTATCAATGTTGATGCAACATTTTCACCTGTTGCAAGGCTAAATATAATTAAGTCATTCTTTTCCATAATAGTTAAAACATATTTCAAAGTTTTCTAGATGTATTTTTAGTCCACATTTCTTAATGGGGTTTTGGAAGAAGAAGTTTATATTAAGAATCCAGATGGTTTTCCTATTCATAAATATGATAATAAATTTTTTCAACTAAATAAGGCATTATATGGGTTGAAGCAAGCGCCAAGAGTATGGTATTCATGTCTAGATTAGTTTTTGAAGAATCTTGGTTTCAGCCTAGTGGATTTGATTATAATATATATGTAAATAATGGTAGTAATCAAAGGATTATGGTTTTGGTGTATGTCAATGACATAATATTTGGTGGATAAGATGAATCTCAGTGAAAAAATATTTCAAAATTTGTGAAAAGTGAGTTTGAAATGTCAATGATTGGTGAAATGAAATTTTTTCTTAGTTTATAGGTGACATAGGGAAATAATGTCACATTAATTTCTCAATATAAATATGAAAAGGAGGTTTATAGAAGATTTAGAATGGATAATTCCAAGGATATTACAACTCTAGTGGCTACCCATATGAAATTGTCTTGGGATAATGAATGCAATGCAGTTAATGTAATAGAATATAGGAAAATCATTAGTAGTCTATCATACTTGAAAACGACAAGACCTGATATTGTTTATTTCATATGCCAAAAATCATGGTATAAAATCAATCCCAATTAAATCCACATGATTTTAGTTAAAAGAATACTTCAGTATATCAAGGGCATGGTGGATTTCAGTTTACTTTATAATGAAAAATCTCAGCAAGAGTTATTGGGCTATATAGATATGGATTGGGTCGGATCATCTGATGATATAAAATCAATGTCAGGTGGTGTATTCTATCTTGGAGGATTGGGTATTTATTGTCTATTCAAAAACAATATTTCATTTTTGTGAGAACTATAGAAGCTGGATATATTGCAGCTACTCAAGCATGCATGAAGTTATTTTGTGTGATACAACATCTTGATGATATAGGAGTTGTAGTGAAGTCTGTGATCGAAATCCATTGTGATAATTAAAGTTCTATAAATCTTAGAAAAAATACAGCATATCACTCAAGAATAAATAACATTGAAATCAAGTATCATTTTATCAAGTGTAAGGTGTATAAATTGATTTTGAAGTTTCAGTATGCTTCTACAGATCTATAGGATTCAGACATTTTGATGAAGGCCTTACCCAAAGAAGCATTTCAATGGCATTGACTGGCTATGGGAGTTTAGTTAACTCCCCACACATGAAAAACTATGAATGCAGGACCCCTCTCCCTGAGGTATGGTGTCTTTTCCCTAATGTGTTGATCTGTGTTCTTTACCCTATAGTAGACCACAACGATGTGACCTTCTGGTTCATTAATAGGGAGTATTGGGGCTATAAAAGGTGATAAAACATCTTAATCAAGAAAGGGGAGAAGCCGATAGGGGAGTAATGAAGTAGGAGGAGTTTTAAATCTGATTATTCTAAATATAATAGATCAAAGGTTATATATCATGATATATGAGGTTCGTGATGAAATAAAATTAGAGGTTTTGGAATGAAGTGATTCATTGATGAACATGGCATGATACTATTGTTTATCATGTCAGTCATGGATCATGTGAGATTATAGTGTGTGTAAATTAAATCATTGACCTCTATCAGAATTGAAATAAGTGAATGGTGTTAGGTGATGGAAGAAGATTTATCATGGTATCAAACTATGAAGATTTTTCAACAAACCCAAAGGGGGAGATTGTTGTGCAAAGATCCCTCAAGGTAACATTGCAATGTTTTTGGGTAGATTGTGTTTGTTGACAAACTGGGTTTCCAAGGTTAGTTGTAGAGTTCTAGAGATATTTTTTACATTTTATGTTGAAAAATATACATTAAAAATTAATGGATTCCCTGAAAGTGGTACATAAAATTATGTATATAAGGTGATGTTGTTTCCTAGTTTTTGCCAGTTTTTTGGGGTCCAAAATTTTCATTATGGATAGAATTATGAAATTTATATCACCTTTAAGGGATTATAAAAAATATTTTAAAGTCATGTGTTTCATGAATAATGGGTTTCGTGATGGTAATTTTGTGAAGGTGTGGATAATCGTGAATAAGCATCACTAATGCATGAAGAGTTGACAGTAATCTCTACAACTACGAGAAACTTCGCAAATGGGAAAATTTACTTGGTGCTCTATAAAGATAAGGAGAATTTAAAATGAAATGGGAGATCATTTTGAAATGGTGATGAAGTGGATGGAAGCTTCTAGTATTGGCATAAACAATTATAGATAGCCATCTCCCCCTTTAGAAAAGAAGTGGGACTTAATGAGGATTATAAGGCTCTAGATTCGCGAAGGTGATTCATGAAGGGTGTTCTTGAGAAAAAGTTTAAAAAGAAAGTGACTTCATAAAGGCTATGAAATACATCCTAAAATTATAATCATTGTGAAATTAATGGAGTTTTCAAAGGCTAAGTGATCTTTGTGAAAGGTGTGTGCTTCATGAAGGCTAAGTGATCATTGTGAAAGGAGGTTGTTTCACGAAGGCTATTTGTACTTCATGAAGGAATGTGTACTTTACGAAGGAAATGAGAA
Source organism: Viscum album (assembly GCA_963277665.1). Taxonomy (NCBI): domain Eukaryota; kingdom Viridiplantae; phylum Streptophyta; class Magnoliopsida; order Santalales; family Viscaceae; genus Viscum; species Viscum album. The sequence continues at coordinate 500,862,730 of OY728158.1, read as the reverse complement.
TCATGAAAGTGTTGAAAAAGGGATTTCGTAGTAAACTTATAGTAAAGTGATATTCATCAACTAGATGAAAATGGGACTTCAATAGAGAATCTATCTACAACTATGTTTTTATTCATTATTTATAATTAAGGGTCCTACATGTCCAAAAGATGAGTGTGAATACTTTCTAGAGTAGTTAGAAAAGGAATTGGAAGAAGGTGATACTTTCCACTGATAGTGATCCATTATAAGAGAGTTAGGGAGTGGCCCTTGAGAAAGTATTAAGTTGACCCTAAACTTTGTAAAGGCAGTGATCCTAGGCATAGAAGTGATCTAGCCCAAACCTTGTATTTTGGCAGTGAGTCCTACTGGATTTGGTACATAGGAACATTTACATTGTATACTCCTTGGATGTATCCTATTGAGGATGAACCAAGTAAAATCCTTGTGTCTCATGCATGATTTCATTTATGTTCATACATTTCTTTGGTAAATAGAGAGAAGGGTGTTTTGTTTAACAACAAAACAATATCTGAAGGGGAAGTTATTTTAATCTTTCATACCCTAATTCACCCCCCCCCCCTCTTAGGGTATTTAACCTGGTTGGGATAACAAAAAAATCAATTAAAAATAATATAGTCATAGGAATCAAGTTATATAAATTCCAATGGTCATGGTAAACACTCTACATCCTATGTTCTCCTTTTCTCATGAATATGTACTTAGAATTTCATAGAATGGGTAACCATAAACCTTACTTAAACACAGGGTAGAGAAAAACCCAATGGTCATCGAGGAAGTCTAAACCCTAGACCATACATTAAAAAATAGCATTCAATAAACTCTAGCAGTGTTCATGCTCAAAGAAAGATATAAATTAAACCCTTTTCCTAACTAAAATCATAATGGTCATGCAAGAAGAATAAATAAAGAGATGTCAATGAAGAATAAACATGAAATCCCAACATAAATTGAAATAAATAATAAAATATCTTAATTATTCAATCCTTGTTCTTCCCTCACACCACACCAAAAATAAATCACCCCCTCATGATATCTATGAGAGGGTTTGTAAAATAATAATGAAGTACTTAAATTGAAGCATCAGCAAAAAGGCTCCACGGTGGTTCACCACGATCCAGTGGGAGTCCCTTCGAGATCATGACTCTAAGGTCCCTACAGAATGCCTCCCAAGGTGTAGCTGAGGTGTGGTTTTATAAGGGTTTTTCTCAAAACCTCACCATCATGTAAGATCTCACAAATCTCTATTTTTTTCATGAAACTATCACGACATGTAAATTTACACAATGTGTAATCTACATCAGCAGCATATTTTTTGTATATGTCTCCATATCAAACATTCACTTCATGTATAGTGTACACAATGTGTAATTTCTTTTCCTAGCGTCTAATATTTCATGGATTTAAACAGGTGGTGGAAGATTCTCTCAATGAAATCACATCATATAATGAAATAAATGACATGTAAATGGATTTATCCAATTCTTCAGCATTCTCTTTCTTCTTGTAAAGTTTTCATTTGGCTTCAAAAATCTGGTGTCGCACCGCTTCACTTCATTCATGGTGCAAAGTGTATTTTACCACCTCAATATGTATATTTTTGTTCCTTTATAAAATCTCCATTATATCTTACCATAAAATAAAAAACAATTAAAATAATAAATTAAATTTAGAAATTAGTTTATTAAAATACTTTAAAATGTATGCATGAAATATAGATATCATTGCTTTGGCCAATACTAGTGGGATCAAGAACTCACAGAACAAATCATTTTTTCAAAAATTATGTTATGGAATAATGAAAATAAACCACATGAAAATGATACATGGTTGTTGGATATTTTATCAAACTTACGTACCACATGGGATGTCTCACCCCCTGTTACTACCAGGACATGATCTCTAGTTAATTGCCTCAAAAATGCTTCCTGATCCTTCACCCATAACCCATCACATGGATTTCTCCACCTTATATGGATTTAGTACATGCGACTCACACACCACATTGAACTGGATCTTAGCTGAGGAAACAATGGCTATGTTTGAGGAGGAGGACCATGGTTTTCTGGAGGAAGTCATTATACCACTCAGTGGAAAATACCTCCACATTATAATTCATTCCTCTCAAAAACTACCTCCAGAATACCTTACTCTTGATTTTCCAAGGGGTAATCGGGACCTCCTTTGGATCTACCTCAACAATCCTCATCGATAGTAGGTGGTACACACCCCTTAATGAGATAAGAGTGGGATGACCATCATAATAAGGGGCTCTATTTTTAGTGTAGTTTAACCTACTCTCCTACACATCGTTATGATGATAAAAAAATCATATCCAAATTCTAAATGAAGGAAACATAGACACTAATGACAATGAACCTTCTATTAATGATCTTCTACCTACTCTCACTTTGGAGGACATAGATTGTTAGGTGGTATAGTTCCACCATCTTCATCTCGATTCTCTATCCCAGATTCCACTAGGGGAGGGCTCTCATACGTAAAAATTAAAGGCTCTTTTGGGGGGCTAAATATATTATTATTGATTGATAGTGGTGAATCTCATAACTTCATTTCACCCATGTTAATATTCCACCTCGTACTGGTGGCACATCTTACCCACAAGATGCGTATCAAATTGGGAGATGGACACTGACCGTGGTCATTGGGGGTCTACCCAAAGTTATTCTAACACATTTTTGATTATGTATGTGACATATCTATCCATATCTTAGACATTTGAAGCCTGTATATTATTCATGTAATTTCTTTTTTACATACTCTATGAGAGGTTTAGACCAACTAGTGGACTATGTTGGTGAAATTTTGAGTGGTAAGCTACAGCTACTATTTACATGGAGCACATCCCATTGGTCTGACCACAATATATTTATAAAACTATGAAAAATGGATAGGGGGTTTAGGTGGTTTCTATTTACTTCTCAGTAACCAACTAGTTATAATCTCTTTTATTTTACCAGAGCTACTACAATCCAAGTTTTACCACTTGATGTCTCAATTTTTAAAATTATTCTTGGATACTAAGATACTTCCCCCAAAGAATCCATGGGATCATACTATACACTTTTAGTCAGGCCAGAGGTCAATTGTGGTTCGCCTATACTGTTATACTCACAAAAAAATGCATTTCAACGATAGGTGCACAGCCTTCTGCAAACTAGTTTCATTTTCCCCAGTTTTAGTGCATATTCTAGCCTAGTCTTATTAGTGAAAAATAAATATGGTTTTTGGAATATTTTTATCAACTATCATTCCCTAGAAAATGCCATTGTTTCTAAAAAATTTCATATCCCGTTGGTCAAAGAATTATTATACAAACTTCATGGTGGCACTTATTTCTCTAAACTCAACCTTAAATCAGGATATCATCATATCCATATGCACAAAGCTAATATAAAAAATAGATTTTTTTCACTCATTAGAGGCATTATGAGTATTTATTTATCCCTTTAAACCTTACTAATTCTCTATTTACCTTTAAAAACCCATGAATTCTATTTTTTAGCAACTACTTCATAATTTTTTTTAATTTTTTTATGATGTTTAATTCTGCAACACTTATCGGAACACACATTGGTACCATCTTGCTGCTACCCTCTAGGTAATCCTTGAAAATAAATTCTTTGAACCAATAGAAATATAAATTTACTCTACAAGAACTTAAATACTTGGGCCATATGATTTCCAACCAAGATGTGGCCATGGATCTAACCAAAATTCAGGCCATTCTTGACTGACCAAAACCTACAAAAATTAGAGGAGTGAGATTTTTTTGGGTATCATGGGATATTATCACATGTTTATCAATGTTTATGGGGTAATCTCTAAACTAATAACAACACTCACCAAAAAGGAGGGTTTCTATTAGACCCTAGTTTCCTAATCAGATTTCCTCCACCTACAACAACTTATGACTAAATTTTTCATCCTCAATTTGATTTATTTTTCTACCAAATATGAGCTTGAATGTGAATCCAAAAGGTGGGTAATTTTTTTTCTCATGAAACACCAACAACCCATCTCTTTCTTAAGAAAATATTTATCCACTCAAAATTTGGCTAAATCCACTTACAAAAAGGAACTAATCACACATGTTTTAGCCATTCAGCTCTAGAGACCAAATCTGTCAGGTCATCCATTTGTTATGTACTTGGATCAGTGAAGCTTGTAATTTCTGATTCAATATCATATCACCACTATTGATAAATAAATTTGGATTAATAAGTTTTTTGGTACAAGTTTGAGATCAAATAAAAGTTGGGGAAAAAATTCTACAGTAGATGTTTTTTCCTTCTCTCAAGACCTCCCTTCTCTGAGCCTTACTCAGTCCACCCCCCCTTTGGTTGGATGGTATAGATATCTTATATGGGGTATCAAATAAAACCCTTCTTTGAAAAATTATTCAAGAAATACATGAATTAAGGCCCTCTCACCCTGGTTTCACTTTTACTCAGGTCATTCTATGCTACAATAGTCATCTCGTCATCTCTGTTACTTCTCCCTGGATCTCCTAGATCCTAGACATGAATCATTCCTCCCCCAAGTGGGGGAATATGGGTTTCAATGCACTTATAAATTCCTTGTTTCCACTACTTATTGGTAGGTTATCAAATCTAGTATTCATAACTTCATTCGACAATGCTTGGTTTTCCAAAAAAAATAAGTATTCTACCCTTTCTCTGGCTGGGCTACTCAAACCTTTGGAAATTCCAAATCTCATTTGGGATTATTTATCAATAGAATTCATTTTGGGTTTACCCAATTATGGAAGTTTTGATTTAATATATGTTGTAGTTAATAGGATATCTAAGTATACTCATTTTCTCTAATCAAAAAACCCATACATAGATTCTAGAGTGGATGACTTATTCTTTTGAGTGATCATCCGTCTTCATCTATTGTTAGTGACCTAGATTCAATTTTTCTAAGACACTTCTAGACTTAGTTTTTTTCTTAAGTGGAACTAAAATCTACTTCAAACTTACCTAATAAACATAATAGGATGGCCAAACTAAATTAGTTAACAACTATTTCATGACATAACTTCATTTTTTTGTGGTAGAACAAACAAAATGTTGGCCATACTACTTACCCTGGGCATAATTATCCTACAACACTACCTGGGACTCTTTAATTCAGACCACCCCCTTTGAGGTTGTCTACGAACACAAGATGCCTATAGTTCTCAACAAACAACTATCTAAAATACATGTCTTTATGGTGGAAACTACCTTAGCAGATTAAGATGAGGCCTTGAAACAGCTCAATAACCTTATAGGTTCTGCCTAAGATATCATGCGCCATCAAGAAAACACCCACAAGTGCCCGATCATTTATTCAGTTGACACCCATGTCTATGTGAAGCTATACCCCCACAAGAAACACTCCCTCTACTACTAAAAAATAGGCCTTTATCAATGCTGAAATTTATCAGCTCTAGAAAAAAGTGCGGATAAACGGTTACATTTATCAGTGATTTCCTCTAGTGCTCATAAAAGGTACTATTTATCAGTGCTTTATTTTTAACGCTAACAAAGAGTAACCTTTATCAGGGATTTAATTTTAGTGGTGGAAAAGGTCCCGAATAAAATTAAATAATTAAACAAATAAAAATAAAGATAATTAAATTAAAAAAATATTAAAAAATTTATTAACTAAATAGTTGTTGATAAAAATGAATAAATTTAATATGCATAAATATAAATTATAAATACTAATAAATAGTATATATTGAATATATTGATATACAAAATGAATAAAATGAAATAATTAAACAAATAAAAATTAAAAATGAGTAAATTGAGAAAAATACTAAGCATTGTATTAATTAAATAATTACTGATAAAAATGAATAAATTTAATATAAATATATATAGATTATAAATATTAATAAATAGTATATTTTAAATATAGATATATAAAATGAATAAATTGTAATAATTAAATAAAATAATAATAAATAATAAATTGTCATAATTAAACATAAAAATGAAAATTGAATAAATTATAATAATTAAACCAAAAAATTAAAAATAAATAAATTACAAAATTATTAAAAAATTTATTAATGAAAATTTATTAATAAAAATGAATAAGTTTATATATATATATATTAATTATAAATAGTAATAAATAATATAGATTAAATATAAATATAGAAAATGAATAATATTTAATAATTAAAAATATATTAATGTATTATTCATTTTTAATGGTTTTTATACATAATTATCCATTAATATGTTTAATATAGAAATATATATATATATATATGTATGTATGTATGTATATAATGTTTCCTAAAATAAGATTTATATAATACAAAATATTTATTCTTTACATTAAATAAGTCACATATTTAGTGAACAATGGTTTATAGTTAAAAATTAATATTAATTAAAAATATCATCTAATTACACCAAGTAATGGATATAATTGAATGTTGATTGATTTTTCAATTTAATATATATCAAACATGTGTTAGATTGATTTCACATACATATACATAATTAATAAATTTTTATATACAATGCACACACACAAATATTTACATAATTAATGAAATCTTATATAGAAACACATACACCTAATATTTATGTAATTTATTCAAATTTTATTACTCATTTTAGAATTTGATTATAACATGACACATTTCATATGTTTTGTTTTTAATTATTATTTTTTTTAATATTATTATAGTTAGGTATTAATTCATTTTTTATATTTTTTATATTTTTATTTTTTTGGGAATTTAATCATTTTCTATTATTTATTTATATTTATTTATTTACTATGTTTTAATATTTTCAATATGTATTCATATTTATTTCAATATATATCCATATTTTGTTCATAATTTATATTTAATTAATATAACTTATCTATTTTTTTCAATATTTTCATTGTGTACTTATTTTTAATTATTCAATTTCACTCAATTTTAGCAAGTAAGCAATTAATATTATATATTCATTAATAATGTTAGAAATATATTTGTAAATAAATATATATAAATAAATATATTTAATAATGTGTATTTACTATATTTATAATTATAAATAAATAAATATTATTTTTTTAAAAAAATTATATAATTATAAATAAAAAATATATTTTTTAAAAAAATAGTGTTTATTTAAGTTATAAATAAATAATTACATACTTAAATAATTATAAAACTATAATAAATAAATATAAATATATAAATATATTTAAAAAAAATTAATTATAATTATAATTGTAAATCCTTTATCAGTACTAAATTTTTAGCACTGATAAATATAGATTTTATCATCGCTTCTTTAGTGATGATAAATATGGAATTTATCATCATTGATAAATATGGATTTTATCAGTTCTAAAAAGTGCTAGTAAAGATATTTTTTTGTTATGTATTATTAATTTAGTGCTGATAAAAGGGATCTTTATCAGCGCTTTTTTTGAAGCACTGATAAAAGTGTCCCCGATCTATTTAAATAACCCTAGTCAATTGTGGTATCTAAATCTTTCCATGGAATTCACCTACTATCGACACTTATCCTCATCAAATCCAAGATCAAATCAAGGCTCGAACAAATACAAGGCTCGAATCGAAGGCTCAAATGAATCAAGGCTTAAACAAATCCAAGGATTGAATGAATTAAAGATTTTGTGATATATCTACTTTATCTCATATGAATCAAAGCTTAAATCCAAGGTATGTTATTTTCTCCTCCTCCTCACTCATTTATTTCTTTTTTGGAGATATATTTTTGTGTTTTTTGTTTATTATCTCTTGTTATTAATTATTCATCATTGTTTTCCCTTCTATAATTAATTTCTAATTGGGGTTTACTATGATTTTTTGGGTTTTTATTGACCTTTTAAGGGATGTTCTTGCTTCCTTGTAGCATACTAATACTTCCACACACCAATTTCATCAATTTTGGTAGGTGGATTCATTCACATTCCTTTAATCATGGAACCATGAATGCTTGCTTCTATTAAATCCATGTTTTTATCTGAAGTAAATTCTATTATAATTATCCCTGATGGGGCTATGGATGTATAAGTTTTTTCTTAAGTTTTCATTAACATCAAAGGATTTTTTTCCCTTATGTTTAATTATTTTGAACTTCCTTAAATGGAAATAACACACACAAAGTGTTTGATAAAATTCCACCCCTGATTTTAGTTAAATAAATCAAAATGGATTTTTTGTAATGATTTATTATTAATTATAATGAATTACCATTATGTTTTGATCAAGGATTTCTATGAATTAGACCATGTTTGGCTATTTTCCAAGATTCATTTTATTATAGAAAAGAACATGGAATTATTCTTTCTTTTCACTGTTTTAAATGTTTTGGATGGGTTTTAAATGTAAATGTTGATGTCTTTTATTATATTTTCAAAGGCGGTAAGCTATGTTTGACATTTTTTCCCAATTAGATATTATCTTTTTTTATATATACAATTGAAGTTAATTCCCTTGTTGAATCATAATTGAAAATTTATTTGTTATTGTAATATATATTGATCATTGTTCATTAATATCGTTATATTATTTATGTTATTATGAATGGGGTTTTTCATTAAACGGTATTTGAAGGTGTGAGTGAGTTTATGTTTATTTAACTATTTTAATAATTATTTTTATTGTATTGAGATGTATTATATTGTATTTTTCTCCACCACTTATATTTCATGAGAAACTTTGGGTAGCTTGACGAAAGATCTTGGGATGAGTATTGAACTAGTGTATGATCATGCTTTGGATAGCACCAGTGACCATTGTGCCATGTAGTTCCTACACAATATCCAAATTGGGATGGTGTGCACTATGTTGTGCCATGGTGCAGTATGGAATTATACACTCCATTGTGCCATCTGAATTTTTTATAGTTTTTTTTAAACCTATTTTAACTATCCAACCCAAACACTATTAAAATACATTATTAAAATACTTTTTTTAAAGGTAATTGACACCCCTCCTCCCCCTATTTCATGTAACACATCGATCAAGTGCCACAACTGAGCAAAATAAGAAACCCTTCAACCTTCTTTGACACCCCTCTCTCAATTTAATTATAATGATTTGTTATTTTAATTATTTAAGGTTATTTATTAATTTTATTTTAGTTACATTTTGTTATACTGGTTTTTCTTTCTTAGTTTCATTTATTTATAAAAAATACAAAAGGTGTTTTTAAAAAGTGTTTTTTATATATATAAGTATAGGGAAAAGGAAAATGACTTTCAGGTGATTATTTTAATTTAAAAGGAAATAATAATTTTTTTAATAATTTTTTTTAAATGATTGTTTAAAATATTATTCATTTTTAAAGATCGGTGTTGGGAAAAGCTCATGATTGGATTTTCTTAAAAGAATAAAAATATATTCTCCATATGTATTTCAAAATAGATTTCTTGGTAATTGATAAATGGTATCCTTATTTTATAACAAGGATGGTTTTGTAATAATATTTTAAACCATCTCACATTACGATCTTAAGGTATAAAAGGGAATATTGAACTAATTATATTCTTTCCATTTAAAATCATTATTTTAAAAAATAAGGTTTACTAAACATACTCAATATATCAGAACATAAATATGTAACAAATAGTAATACCCTTTCTTAAAAAAGGTATAAGACATTTGAATATTCCATTTACTTTATCAAAATAAAGTGAGGTAACATAACCCAAACATATGATAGCAACATTACTTTATGAATATTAAAATTATTTGGAGATCATATAATTTCTAATCATAAACTTATATAAATGAAACGATTTAAATAATTAAATTACACAATTCCAAACTTTAAGAAAACTTGTCACTTAAGGTAAGATCAATTGTGCAAGTGATTCAGGTTTCTTATTAAATAATTTTTTTTTACCACTTGTTTAAGTGGTTTTGTATAAGAATTTAAGTGGAAGAATTTTTAAATAAAATAGAACAAACACCATTTATTTTTTTCAAATTGATTATCATAGGATACAATTTATATGAGCACATTCCAATTACTATCAAATATTATTGAAGTGTGAAAGAAACACCTCACCAAGAAGAAACTGAACAACAACAATAATAAAAGATACAATTTCTTAACTATGACTTATCTACAATGCAAATAAAGGGTCTTAGTAGCATACAATAACTAAAATAATCACTTGTTTAATATTCTTATACAAAAATTTCCACTAAGAATATAGGGATTCGTAATCTATAAATTCCATAATTGAGGTAACTTCAAAACAAGATTTAGAAATTATATAAGTGGAATATTAGTAATAAAAAAATGTGTGTAAAAATGAATTCATGAATACATTCAAAAAAGGAAGTATAGTTCCTTATTCCATTTCCATAATCCTTTTATTTTATTTAGGAGAAATATCCATCATAGGCATTAAAGAGCTCACAATTGGAAACTCTAAAGAGAATAAATGTAATTAAAACCAATAATAAAACATTAAAACCACAAGAAATTATGAAAGTTGACATATACCAACCATATATAAACCATATTTGTTTTAATTAGTGGAGACAATAGTCACTTGAGAGTCATACATCACCAATCCAATCATTAAACAAGTATATAATCCATCTCAAATGTTTGAATAAATATGTGTGCAATTAACCACCAAAGCCAGTATGTGTATGAGATAACTATAGGAGGAAAACTAGAATTGACATACTGTAGTCATTCATGAGGGGTGGTTTCAATGGAAACATGACATCAAATTAAAATAACCCTCTTTATGAATAAATCCACAAAAATTAAGAACATGCTTCAAATGAAATCCTAAATCATCGAAAATTCAAATGAATATCCCTTTGAAAAATAATATAGTAGATTGAATTATTTGGGATATTCGATCATCAATTAGATGAATTATATAATATATAAAATTCTTGTGAAATCCATACAGGTAAAACACCTTGTTTACATTAGTGAAATGGGTTTACAAAAATTGGTTCTTTTAAATGCACATGATGTGAAATTAAATCATACCACCATTATATGATCATGTAAAGGTGAATAAATAAAGGTATACACTAATATTTAGTATAATATAGAAATATATAATGTGTTATTCTAGTTGTTTATAGAAAATAATAAGTAAAATGTTTACATGTTAGTTTTACACCAACTTAAAAGGATAAAAAAATTATGATAATTTTTTGTAATATGTGAATGTTATGTTATTGTAAAGTGTTTAAATATATCATGTTGTTGGGATTGAGCTTATAAAATATTTTATTTTAGGTACATGTAAGATTGAATAAATTCCTTGAAATTTAGTTTCATATGATCATGAATAATTATATTATAGTTTAATGATATATAACTAGAAAAAATTGAATTTTAGTTGATTTTATCATCATTTTATCTACTTTTTTTAGTTATTTTTCTCATCATTTTTATCTAATAATTATTTTGTTAATTTTTACATAGATAATGAAGAAATCACTTCATCAAAAAGGATGATTCACTCCTTTACTATGATCATGAGAAGGCAACTTCCTAATACTTATTTTATTAATTTTTTCACTATTTTATCTACTATTTTTTAGTTAATTTCCTTATCATTTGTATCTAATAATTATTTAATATTTCACAGATCTTTTGAGAAGTTGTACTTTTCATTCAATTGTCTACAAAAATCATAAAAAGAGAGAACATGTTTCTTTTGGGTGAGGTGTTTCAGGTAGCATGGGGTTTCCTTTTCCATCAATATGGAAAATTTATTTCTTTTATAGCTTGGTGCATATGGTTGAAAGAAAAACACACCTCACATACTCAATAAACTTCACCTCAATCTGATACACAGTACGCTCGTTATAACTCTAATTTTTTTAGTTTATAATTTACATTTTAGTTCAAAACACACATAACATACTAAAAATTGAGTAAAAACATTCCCCAAGATCCAAACCACATTCACCTATATCTATATTTTCTCAAAGAAATTTAGTAAGTTAAAATATATCTTGGTTGGTTGGTTCTTTCTGAATATTACAAAAATATCTTATCTTCCACAATCTTTCCAATCTTGATGTTTTAATATTAAAATCATTTTTCATAGAAGTAATGTATTATTTCATATTTATGTTTAATTTATTTCATTTTAGTATTACTAACATCATAATTGTTTTCTTATAAAGTAGGGTTCTTTTGTTCGAGTTAGGGTAGTTTATTAAAAGATGATCAAGTTTGTGAGAGATTAGAGATCGAGGTTGTAAATAAGATAATGACTAAAATGAAATGGGTCGAGAATGTATATAAATATCATCTAAATATTAATTCCTACTACTTATTTAATTAATTTTTTCATTATATTTTCTATTATTTGGAAGTTAATTTTCTTATAATTTTTACCTAATAGTTATTTAGTTTTTTCATAGATATTTGGAGAGTATTATTATGCTTTAAAATATCTAAAACAAACTATAAAAGAAATAACATGTTTATTTCTAACAGAATAGAAAACCCATACTACCTAAAATGTGAAGTGTTTCAGGGATAATGGGGTTTCCCTTCTATCAGAATGGAACATTTTCACTCTTTTCTAGTTTTTTTTGATATTTTAAATCAAAACACATATCTCTTACCCAATTATCCACACATAAATCTGATACACAATGTTCTTGGTATGACTTGAACTATATGTTTTTAGTTTATAATTTACATTTTAGTTCAAAACAAACATCACATACTCAAAACTGATAAAATGGATTAAGATTATTTTGTTACGATAGGAAAATAATACATAATTCAATTTTTTATGTGTAGGAATCATCCATGCCTCAATCTGATGTACAATGTTCCCAGTATGACTCCAACTATGTCTTTTTATTTAAAATTGAAAATAATTTTAGTAAAAAGGACAAGTGACATACTAAAAATAAAGAAAACATGCTCAGATTGTATTGATAATTTTGTAAAATGATTCAAAAGTAATTTTTATGTGTATAAATTTATCTCACATCAAACCAAAAAATTATATGACAGATATTTAAAATGACATTTTAGTAAAAACACAAGTGAAATACTCAAATTGGTCAAATGCATTCATATTGTCTTCATACTTTTGTAAAATTATTCATACTTCATTAGGGATGTGTAAGAATCATAAGCACCTCAATCCAATGTACGGTATGATCGATATGACTTCAAGTGTGTCTTTTTATTTAAAATTGACATTAATTTTAGTAAAAAATACAATTAACATAATAAAAATTAATAAAAAATCATATTGTTTTGATAATTTAGTAAAAAATCCATAAATAATTTGGGATGTGTATAAATCATCCATACCTCAATCTGATAGATGATGTTCCCAATATGAATCAAAGTGTTTGTTTTCAGTTTAAAATTGATATTTTATTTCAAAAAGTGTCACTCAATAAAAAATATGAAAATACACTCATAGTGTATTTATAATTTAGTAAAATTATTCATAAGTAATTTATTATTTTTAGTAATTAGTCTCATTTCAAATAAACCCATGATGTGACTAGTATGATTCAAAGTGCATGTTTCCAGTTTAAAATGACATTTTTGTAAAAAAACATAAGTGATGTACTCAAAACCAAGAAAACCCATTCATATTATTTTTATAATTTATTAAAACAATCCATAAGTCATTTGGGATGGGTATGAATCAACCAAACATCAATCTGACACACGATGTGACCGATGTGACTCAAAGTGTATCTTTTTTTTTAATTGACATTAATTTTAGTAAAAAAGACAACGGGTGTAATCAAAACCACTAAAACACAATTTTATTGTTTAGATACTTTATTATAAGTATTTATATTTTATTTATGATGTTTAGGAATCATCCTCACCTCAATCTGATACACGATGTGCCCAGTATGTCTCAAAGTGTCGTTTATCAATTTAAAATTTCCATTTAAGTTCAAAAGGTGACACTCACTGAAAACCCAGAAAATGTGATCATATTGTCTTGATAATTTATCAAAACAATTCATCAGTCATTTTTTATATTTATTAATCAATATCGAATCAAAACAACACACGATGTGACCGATATGTCTCAAAGTGTCTGTTTCCAGTTTTAAATGAAATTTTAATAAAAAATGACATACTCAAAACCATTAAAACGCATTCATATTATTTTGATACTTTATTAAAATGATTTATAATTCATTTGGGATGTGTGGGAATCATCCTCACCTCAATCTGATTCACGGTGTCACTGGTATGTCTCCAAGTGTGTCTTTTTATTTAAAATTGACATTAATTTTAGTAAAAAAATATAACTAACAAACTCAAAACTAATAAAATAAATTCATATTGTTTTGATACTTTAGTAAAATAATAAATAAGTCATTTGTGACATGTAGGAATTAGTATCACCTCAATACCATACATGATGTGCCCGGTGTGACTCAATGTGGCTCTTATGATTTTAAAATTGACCTTTTAGTTCCTAAAGTTTCACTCACTAAAAACTACAAAAACATAGTTAGAATTATTTTATAATTATTTAAAATGATTTATAATTAATTTTTAATAACTATGAATAATTTTCACATCAAACTGACGCTTGATGTAAATGTTATGACTCAATGCGTGTGTTTTCATTTTAAAATGACATTTTAGTAAGAAACACAAGTGACATACTCAAAAATGAATGAATGCATTAGGATTATTTTGATACTTTAGTAAAATGATACATAAGTCATTTTTCATGTGTATGAACCATCATCACCTCAATACGACATATGGTGTGACCGGTATGACTCTAAGTGTGTCTTTTTATTTAGAATTGACATTAAATTTAGTAAAATGGACAACCGACGTACTCAAAGACAATAAAATGAATTAATATTGTTTTGATACTTTAGTCAAATTATCCATAAGTAATTTTATATGTATATTAATCATATGTACCCTAATCTGATACACAATGTTCCCAGTATGACTCAAAGTGTCTGTTGTCAGTTTAAAATTGACATTTTAGTTCAAAAAGTGTCACTCTCTAAAACCAAGTAATCGTGATAAAATTGCCTTGATAATTTAGTAGAGTGATTCATAAGTAATTTTTTTCATGTATTTATTAGTCTCATGTCAAACTAAAACATGTTTTTACTGCTATAACTCAAAGTGAATGTTTCTAGTTTAAAATAACATTTTACTAAAAAAACACAAGTGATGTACTCAAAACTGAGAAAACACATTCAGAATATTTTGATACTTTAAAAAAATGATCCATAATTCATTTAGGAAATTTAGGAATGAATATAACCTCAATATAATTCATGGTGTGACTGATATGACTCTAAGTGCATCTTTTTATTTAAAATTAGCATTAATTTTAGTAAAAAATATAACTTACATGCTCAAAACCATGAAAATTCATTAATATTATTTTGATACATTATAAAAATGATACATAAGTCATTTTTGATGTTTAGGAATCATCCTAACCTCAATATGATACACAATGTTCCCTACACAACTCAAATTTTTCATTATCAGTTTAAAATTGACATTTTAGTTCAAAAAGTGTCACTCACTAAAAATTGAGGAAATGCACTCATATTGCCCTGATAATTTATGAAAATAATTAATAATTCAATTTTTATGTGTATTAATTAGTCTCAAATCAAACTATCACACTATGTGACCAGTATGACTCAAATTAAATGTTTTTAGTTTAAAATGACATTTTAGTAAAAAAACATAAGTGACATACTCAAATCCATGAAAACACATTCATATTATTTTGATACTTTAGGAAAATAATCCATAAGTTATTTTCCACATGTAGGAATTATCCTATCCTCAATATTATTAATAGTGTGACCGGTATGACTCCAAGTGCATGTTTTCAATATATAAGTGTCATATTAGTTTAAAACACACATCACATCACCAAAATTGATAAAAATAACCTAGATTATTTTATCATCATTTTATCTACTATTAATTAATTAATTTCCATATCATTTTTTTCTTATACCTATTTAGTTATTTTTCACAGATATAATGCTTTAAAACGAACAAGAAATGGTGTGATGTGAAAAAATAAACTATAACTCAATCTAATACACAATGTTCCCAAATGACTCAGAGTTTAGTTTAAAATTAACATGTTTTATTTTATTTATTTATTTTTATTATTACTAACATAAGATTTTTTTTCTTATACAGGTGTATTCTTTTGCTCAAGCATGGGTGGTTTGGTCAGCAATAGCATGATTCGCGGTCAGGAAAAAAAGATAAAGGAACATTGATGAATGTATGTGATAATTTTTACTTACTCGTGTAATTTTATAAACCAATGTTTGAAAAGTCTATTATGTACTTTTTTTTCTTTTTTGAAAATTTTATTTTACTTGAAATATGTATTAGTACTTGATTTTTCTACTTTTTTGTGTTGTTTCTAGTGTTGTAGTGTACTGTTAGAGAACACTATAGTATTACCCTTTTTCAGTGCTACTAAATGTGTTGATAAAGGAAGCATTTATTATCACTTTGATAAGTTCTAATAAATGGGTCTTTTATCAGTTTATTTTTTAGCACTCATAAAGGGTCCCTTTATCAATGATTTTAGAAGCGCTGATAAAAGCCTATGGCTTTTAATCACGCTCCAATAGTCAGTGCTTTTCTAACACTAATAAAGGCCACTTTTATCACTATTAAATTCATGTTTTATTAAATTTATCACTCATAAAATTAATCAAATATATCTCCTCATTATTATGTACCTTTCCCTATCATCTATAAAATTAGATCAGTCACTTGCCAACTATCTCTACCTCCGATATCCCACATCCATTTGGTGTTTCATGTTTCATGTCTCAAACAAGTAGTGGGACACCAAGAAGCTCCCAATTCTATACCTACATATCTATATGGTGATTACTCCCTAGGACTGAAACCTCACATAGTGATCTATATCCACTTCTATATCCATTATGGCATCTATCAACCCCAATTTTTAGTACAATGGTAGGTCCAGGCAGCAGATGACACCACTTGAGAGGATGATTTTATCCTCCAAAATCAATTTCCCACTTTCATACTTGTGGAAAAGACTAATTCTCAAGAGGTTTCTAATAATAGTATTTAATACCTCCCTAATGAATGGAAGGTTTACTCCATAAAGGGGAAAGGGGTCAATTCTAGGGGATCGGGCCATTAAACCATGTATGAAGGTGTAAGTGGAATGTATGCAGTGCAGGCTATTAAGAAACATGTGTAAGAGAGTGTGGGTATATAGTAGTTATAAAGGGGTTATAGTGTGTACTATTTGGGGTATCTTTTTCTATTAAGTGGTAAGTGTGTGGTTGTATTCTTGGGTGGTAGCACTGTGGGGAGTTCTTAATTTGGTTGGAGTACGGTATCTCTCCTATTATTTCTCCCCCATTAATTTACTCTCCCATTTCCTCTATTTTTAACACCCCATTAAATTCTTATTTTTTTATGATTACATCATGAATTTCCCAGCATCAGTATTAGAGATGTTAAAACCTTATTTAAAAGTACTCTTGATTGGTGTGGTTTGATTTTTCTAAATTGGAGATTGAGATATTGTGCAGTCCTATAGATAGAGTTTATGCACTTGAGATTGAGAATAACTATAAAATTATAATATTATTGATCATCTATTTTAAAATTTATATCACAATACGGGCATGGATGCCTAAGTAAAGGTTGAAAAAATGATAATGAAAGAGGAGGAATTGGAATGTGGATTCAATAATGAGGCACGATCAGATACCTAGTAAGAATTTATATATTGAAATTTAATAATTATTAGTTAATTATTTTTTTTTCATCATGATTGGTTCTTATTTTCCCTTATTGAATAACTTAAATTAGTTGTAATCTTTATTGATATTTTTTCTTTATAACAATAAAATATTAGTGTGGGGGAATTTGATTACAGCAATTTGAGCATATGTTTTCATCATGTTTTCTATGAATAAGTTATATGATAATGGTTTTACATTGAGGTATGGATCCTTTAATTTTATGTAAAAACCTTTTCCTTATCTAAATGAAAGTTCCCAATGGGATCATGGAGGTTTTGTGAGTATTCAGTCTTGGTTCGATCCCCAGAGTATTAGTTTTTAGAGAAACAGGGTGAGGCACACGGTTAGTGCACGATTTGCACTAAATATATACCCTATTCATGCATCATAGGAATTGCGGGGTATGGTTTTTTTAAACATGTAGTAGGGGCCACACAACAATGAAAACCCTTTAATTTATTGTAGGTACAACATGCATGGTTTTTTCATGTTTTGTCTAACCATGCGCCAAGATCGTGTGGGGTGTGGGCTTCCAGGTAGTTTCAAATGAATAGTTTGTGCACGGTTTTTCTAACCATGAACATGAACCATGTTAGGGGTGTGAACATGGATAGTATATGCATACAGTTATCTCATTGTTTGGACAAACATGTAGCTAAATTATGTGCCCTATTAAAAATCCTATAAATTAAAGTTTTTTTCCTCCTTGCCTTTAAATTCAAAGCACTATATTCCTCCTCCCTCGTTTATAAAGTAGTGGAATTGTGTCTCTCCCTCTCCCTATTCCTATTTGAGATACCTAGTGGATCTTCCTCATCCAAAATTTTATTCCTTCATCTTTGGTTTCATTGTAATACCCTCATTAATTCTATCACTCCTTTAGCTTCCCCTCTCTATTTTCTTTTTTAAATTTCGTGTTATCTCTATGCAACTCTATATACCATATTTTTAGGGATTTTTTTTTGTTTTAATGATCTCCCATTACTTCCTAGATATGAGTTAAATAATGGATGAATATTCTTCTATAGGGATAAGGTAGGTGGTCTATGACTTTTCCTTCAAGGTCTCTCCATTTATAAATTGATATATTGTTCTGCATGATGAAATTTCCATGTGTTGCCTATAAAAAATTTTATTACTTTAATTATATGCCTAGACATTTATCATGAGGTGTCATGAGACCCTTGGACACCATTGGAGGATGAAAACCTCAACCCAATCCACCCCTTTGGGTGTGTTTACTAAATTTACTTAACAACCTTTCTTTAATTTAAAACTGAAGCCCCTCGAGTGTGTTAAATTGTCACATAAAGAAATGGTTGGATGTAATTAATTATTAAATGACTTGAACTCCTTACTTTAACTCATGGATACTTTATCATATAATTTTTTATTAGTTATGGGAATTTTTTACACCATTATAGGCATGGCACGACTTGAATAAGTCTTCGATTTCTGAGTGGGAATGCCTTGAGCAAACTCGTAGGATATCACCTAATTTATTGATGTGAATTAAAAGTGGCACACCCACTTGGATTTGGTATTTGTTTTAATTTATGAATACCTAAACTTATGTCTTAGGACTCATATAGATTATCCAAAAAACATATAATTCTAGGGATGATCTCCCTAGGTTTAGCTTGATGTCTTTAGATAAGGATCGCCTTGGGTCAACCCCTTGGATCCAAATCAATGCCTACCTGAATCGCAAGGACAGTTTTCCTTGGATTGGTTAGAAACTCTTATGAGTGAAATATCAAAGGTCCATCCCTTTTATTAAACCCAAAAAAAATTCCAAACCGTGCATCTTGATCATCGTGAGTTGGATTGACTTCCAAAAGTCAAGGATTTCATGGTTATTCTTTGGATTCAAAATGGGTGTGTTGTGTGGGAATACCTAGACCTATTCCATGGATTAATCAAAGTTACTATCACATGTATTATTGGGATATATTCCTTGGTTCCCTTAACTATTTACAGGTTACATATTTAGAGACATTCGGCTTAGGCCAAAAAAAATAAGGTCGGTTGGGCATCCCTAGAGGAGACTGAGCTTGACATGGTATCTATTTTATTTACCATTTTAATATATAATATGTTTAAAATGTTATAGTTTATACTCATAGACTGGGTTTTCATTATAAACTATTGTTGGTGGCTTATTTAGTTTTACTCAAACCCCATTTGGGCTGTTTTTTGGAACCCATACTGACTTCTTGGATGTAGGAAAGGAAAAATGGAAGCACTCAGCTTTGAACACTTGATTTTTTTCTATATTGGGATATGGGAGAAGAGGAGTAAGTTAATTATTGGTATACCCATGTATTTTATCACTTTTTTTTATTTTTTTATTTTGTTGTAACATTTACTTTTATACATCATCTATCATACTTTTCCTGCTCCCAATTGTTTTATAAACATGACATAATTTGTACATGAAAATGTTTACTACCTAATATCTATTATTATTGTCTATATGGTTTACTTATACTACTATTTTATTTATTATGATATTATTATTCACTACTATGTTTTTATCGGATAAATATGGTACAGTATCCTCCACCATACCACCAAACACCCTCACTACTAGTCAAAAACCTTTGGTGTATAGGTAGGCGCATGCTTGAGGCCATGTAGACCTCAAGTTTGATTAATTGTGAGTGAATTGGGACTGATATATTCTATAATTGAATTTAATACTGCCTAATGTTATGAATTTTTTATGACTTTTGAAGAAAAATGAGGTGGGGATGAATGAATATATTTTAGGAAAAATCTGGGAAACTAAAAAAAATCACCCCCCAACCATGACCATCAACACAAAACTGGTCTTGAAAAGAGTTGATAATGGAAGACCCAATAATTCTTGATCTGAAAAAAATCCCCTCATGCCATGAAGTATTTGAAAATTAGATATGTAAGATAAACCCATGGGAGGTTTCATCATAATTAGAGGCACCACGCCACAATGAATTTTAAAGAAAAAATGTAGAAATAAGAAGAAAAATGTTCAATGAAAAGATAAAAAATGGTATCATACACTACCTCTATGAATTCATGCACAATAAGGACACATCAGGTCACTGGAGTTGACCAACCACCATAGGGTACAACATAACTCGATAGTAATATCCATAGAATAGGGTGTCATTGAGGCAATACAAAAGGAGTAGAGGTAGAGGTCATGGCATAAGGAGACACCACGAGAGAACCAAGGAAAGGTGTTGGATATTTCATGATTATGAATACCATGGTTTATGAGGAAGATCAATGTGGGATGAGATTCATGGTATACAGTGAATAATCATGCTTCATACCTCAACGAATTTTGGAATATTCATGTTGGAGAAATTGAAGACTATCACATCATATCTTATTGTGTTTTGCCAAAATATTATGAATAGGAGATATCCAGTGTGGCACAAAATTTATATTCCACATACCATGTACCCTTTACACCAAAATACACTTAATGGGGTGATTTTAAATTTGAATCATGGCCAAAGTATTTATATTGTTGTGTTGTGATCTACTAGAGATTCAGAATTTGAAGAGATGATATTAACCCTTCACGATGTAACCAATCACCTCATGCCATGAAAGAGTCACACATGGATAATAGATAGGAATTTATCTTAGATTTATCTCACCATGATACAATGTTATAAGTTTCTTCATGTTGAAATATTAGGGTTTTTAACATTTAAGTGGATGTTGTGTTTTGTTTCAAATTTCCTTGGACTTTTTACATCCTACTATGATCGTTTTCATTCCAAAGTATTGTATTAAATTATTTTATAAATTTTTTTTATCCTTAACCATAAATTTATTATTTTTAATCTTTTATTCTTTTAATCTTTTTTAACAATCACTAACCTAATTTATTTAATATTTATTATATAGAGATCATGATTGATTGAAAGAAGAGAAAGGTATAAAAAGGGTTATGAAGTTTTCAATGCTTGTAGTATTTAATGGTAGGATCATATCATATGTCATGATACATCCAATCCAGAGGGAATCATGATATCATAAATAGTGAAAATGTTGTGTCACTACCCATGATGCAATCCATAATTAAAACATCACTTAACTAACTACTATGACACACTTCACCCCATAAAATATCTATATATAAAAATCTAGTTAGTGAATACCAATATAGGATAAGTTTTGACTTATGACATGAGTAGATCTATGCCTATAACTTGGATCATTTTCTCAATACAGGAAAATCAATTTTTTACAATGGGTTATTTGAAATGAATTTTCATAAAAAATAGTCCATTTCAGAAAAGAGCATTTAAAATACTATTATTTACAACAAAATATCACAATTAACCCCATGGATATATTTTTTATGGATTCTTGTTTCCTTAAAAAAAATATTTTTTCACACATTTTTTGTAATGGAATACTGATTTCTTCATAAATAACTGAAAAATCAAAATTAAAAAAATAATCTAAATAACAAAAAAAACAAATAAAAACATTCATTATAAAATTGTAGCTAATATATTACATAAGAAATACATAGAAATAAATATAATAATAATGCCACTGAGGGGTGGGAGATCAAGTCTATCTAGAGAATGAACTCCATCCATAAACCACATGAAAAATGATGCATATACTTCATCATCTCCTCATACTACTGCACCTATTTTCATCTCTACTCTTCCTACATTCATCGTTGATCTTCTCATTCTCTAGTCAATCTCTATATAACCTCATCCTAAACTCACAGCCTCATCACATAGTCTATAGTAAAAAATGATGATGAATATGGTGATGTTACTCCCTTAGAGCCATATGATTTCATCACTTCAATGTCATATTAACTAATTGGACTTGATCATGAACATATACAGATCACCTGACATTTCTGAAGATCACTTGTCATCGCCCACATCTAAGCCACCTTGTCAAAACGTGACTCGTGTGAAATTGTATCAATTTATAATAATGTATATTAAATATTAAGTTATACTAAATTGTATGAATTAGCTATAATTTATATCAATTTATATTAAATTATATCAATTTATAATAATTTATATGAATATATACTAATTTTAATACTAATTTTGTAATGTGTATTTTTTAATACTAATTTAGTAATGTATAATTTTTAATATAAATTTATATTAATTTATACTATTTTTTAATAATTTATATGAATTTATATTATTTTTTATTAATTTATACTAATTTAGCATTAATTTATAAAAATTTATAGTAAATTATACCAATTTTTAGTAAATTACATTAATTTAAACTAAATTTAATGTCAATTTAATAAATTAAAATACCTAACTATATAAATTAAAATATATATAAAAACAATATGATAATTAAAAATAATTTCAAAAAAAATACTTTGAAAATATCACTTTTCAAAAATGATTTTAATAACTAACAAGAAATCTACTAAATTGAAGAATATATCTGAAACCATAAGCTTTTTTTGATAGAAATCAAAGACTTATATATATATTGTGGGGAGGAGAGGGAGGTTGTGCATATTTTTAGTTTGAATTTTTTGTAGTGGACTTTTTGTGATGGAAATTACCCCACAAAATCTTCAGTATTTCAACCTATTTGTGATAGTTATTTCTAATGGTTTTCTTATTTGAAATTAACAATATATCCATCGCAAAAAGTAGTCTCCAAAATATTTTTCTCACTCATAGAAGTATTGTTTTTAATGGATTGGTTTATCACAAAAAAAATCAAAAATTTATTTACAAAAAACATGTAAATTTGTCATAAAAATATTTTTAGAGTATTTTATATAAACATGTCAATTTTATTTTTGATATAAAAACTTTTTGTACTTAAGAAAACTTTTCCTTTAGAAAACCATTTTTTGATGCACTTTCGAGCTTATTTTTAAATTAAATTATGGAAATTATGTGTATTGAATTTAAAAAAATAGATTCTATATTTTTAATCAACATAATTAATATTATTTAATAATTTCAATTTAATTTTTTTTCATAATTAATTGTAAAAATAGTAAAAAAGTAAATTTTTATTACTATGGTTAATATTAAAACAGGTTTATAGGGGTTAAACTAAAAATATAAGAGTTAAAATAACCTAATTTTTTTCAAATTTCTATTTTATAGCCATATTTTGAGCTTATCTCATATAAGGTCTGAGAATGATCTATTAGGTAGCCTTGAGGTATGTTTAAAACATACATACATTTTATTCTTTTTAAAAATTCCAAGTGTGTCATCTCCCCACTTATAAAAGAAAACCCCCTCTCATTTAATCATCACACTTACAAATCCATTAGGTTCATCCAATCACTAATAAAATATATTCTTTACATATTTCCCCACAACTTAGAGTCCGTGTTTTGATCAGAAAACCATTATAGTAAGGCATTAAGTATAAACCTAAAGCGATTCTACGAGGAAGAGGTATATTCCTTAACCATGCATCTTCGTTTTATTGATTTCTCTAAATAATAAAAATATTATACAAATATGATGAAATAAAAACAATAATATATTCCATATACTTATATGTTATTGTTTTAATGTAATAATCTATATCTATCTCCTCTTCCATAAAATGGGAAATGAAATCGCCAATCGTGTGTACGGAGGACTACTGTCTCGTGTAATGATGTAATTCATTTTTTATCACCACCACTTATATCAGGATATAATGATGGATTTAATGTAAATATATTATATTTATGAAATAATTATACTTATAAAATTATAATTTCACATATACCTTTATTCCTTATAATTCTTTGAAAAACGATAATGTCGCTCATGTGTACTTGTGGACTACCACCGCCACAAATCGATGTGGTTAATTTTTCATTTTATTTTGACAAGAATGGTAATAAGGATGTATTTGATGAACATATATTATTTATATTATACAATAATTATTCTATAAAGGTTAGTTATTATTTATCTTTATTTCATACCATCCTTCAAAAAATGTAAACAACGTCCATGTGTACGTACAGCCTACCATCTCCATGAACGATGTAACTCATTTTTCTATATATAAATTTTATGGAAGACTATAAATATGTATATAATGAATATATATGATATTAATATAATGTTTAAAATTCTCTAGATTATGGAACCATAATAAAATTACAAGTACTAAAACTACCAAATCAAAACATACATGAAAAAGAAAGCAGTTATTACCTAAAATAGTGATTTTTAACAAATAATTATTAATAAATGGGTGGTAAAATATTATAATAAAATAATATAATGTGTTATATATGTGATTATTGTTATTTAATATATTTATTTTAAATATATATTTATTATACAAGAGGTTCGAACACATACGAAGGAAGTTGGACCTAAGGTAAGGGATTTTTCATCTCACTTTTATTTTTGTGGGACACATATCTTATACACCATGTATTTATTTTTTGTGGTGAATATACTTCCCAGGAAATTATTTTATGATTATTATAATGAAAATTATGGGATATAAATATCTATATAAGTTTAAATATTCAAAAGTTACCAAATTGGTAAGGTTTTTGTGATTATAATCTCACCCTTTATTGAGATTGATTGTGATTAAGTTTTTGGTGATGAAATATTATTATATATCTCTCAATAATCTCATTGATTTTATTATATTATGTTAATTATTGAAATTTTAAATTAATATTACCATTTTTTCTCTCTATTAATTAAAATTATTTAGAATGTTTTTTTAATTAAATATGACTTTATTTCTCTCTTCGGTCGAAAATCATTTTTCTTCCATATCCATGTTTTATAAAAATATTTTCAACAATGCTTTAACAATCCTTCAAATGATTTATTAAATAATTGTTTTAACATTTTTTACTTATTACAAAAAAAATTTAAATTAATCTTCTTGTCATTATCCAAATGAGGTACTTTTTGATTTTTTATCGAAAATATGACAGGAATCTTTGTTTTAACGTACTCAACATGAATAGAATTTCCCCACCTTCATAACCACTCATTTATTTGAAACTTACTTTTCATGTTTTCATTATTATTTTCAAAGAAAATATTTTTTATAATATTCTATAAATTTTTAGTTTTCAAAAATTGATTTTCAATGTGAAAAGGGTATTTTTCTCAAAAATATTTTTAGTTAGAATTTTTATGTTATGTATATTCATCAATGAAAATCCCTTATTTTAATTATGATACCTTGGGAATATGTTGTAAATATAAAATTAATCTAATTTATATGGATGGTTTATGATCATTTTCACTGGGGATATACTATTTTGATATCATTTTCTATATTATTTTGGATGGTTCATGAATATGTTTATTGATTGGAGAAAGTATTAACATTTTGTATGCTAGTTTTTCAATATGAATGTTTATGTATATTATGTTCCTCCCTTTTCATATAATAAATGCATTGGACTTAGTAAGTGATGGGAAGGGCCCTCTATATCCCCACGATGCATTGTTAGGTATCATTACTATTTTGGGTATTTGGCTGAGGCCTTACCCATTTATGTAAGATGTCTTGGCATAAGGCCTTGACAATATAGTTATAATGTATGGAATTATGTATTTCTTTATTGTGAGGTTAGTGATTGATGTCTAAGTGATTATTTTATTATTTAGGATATCCTAGGATAAGTTTCATGATCATGTGATTAATTATATGTAATTATTTGATCATCAATTATTCCATCCATATTATTCATCATTATCAAGTTATTGATTAAATGGAATGTGTTTCAATTTATTTTATTTGAAATATTGTTTATGCCTTATGTAATCGTGATATGTTTCACTATACACATACATTTACTGAGAATATGATATCACCCCTTTCCATGACTAGAAATTGAGGATATAACCATACTTATATATCCACAGTTTAAAAAACTATGGCTATAGGTTCAGATAACACCACAGGTCATAAAATAATTATGTCCTTACCCTGGTTCTTCTTGTGTGCTCGTGATCCCCACCACCTTTCTCCCATGCACTTGCGAACCCCACCCCATTTCTTCCCTACTCCCCACTCGTGATCCCCACCCCCTCCCTTTTTTCCTTACTCCTCGCAACCCTCCTTGCTTGGCGTTGTCACCCAAACTCCCACCATTATACTCCTCCAACATGACCACCCACCTTGGGAAGATTCTCCTATGATAATGTGGTCACCCCAACTACCCATCAGCATTCCTCTTCCTCTTACTGCATGGCTCCGTTGCATCTATCACACATCCCCACCGATGTGGATTTGATGAGGCCACCCCACCTCCCACTTGATGCAGTTCTGATGTTGCGGTGTGAGTTCAGTCGAACCCTAAGGTACTCATGTGGTATGATTTTTTTGAGTTATCCTTGAAGCTAGGGTTTCTTCCATGTTGCGGGCTTCCTTGGACCCAATTGAGGCTAGATTAGGTCTCCCTTAGACCAAATTGTATCATGATTGAAATTATCTCAAATGATGGTGCTTTCATCACTTTATAATTAAGGCAACATATATTTCTACTTCAACACATATGAATCAAATACTCATAATTAAATATTTACAACAAATACAATATCATTCTCAAATGGTTTGAACATTGGGCTGGGAGTTTACACTTTGGAACACACCTTTTTTTATCATTCATCCTTGTTTGGTTTGACCACTATGATCAAATCACATTTTTATCAATTTCACCTCTTAAGGCATTGTTTGAATGATTTTTTTCTATACATGGTGTTTTTTTGTTTTTGGATTATCTTATGTGTGTTATAAACTCTTGGAACCAGGTTTAAGTACATATGCATGTTTATATAGATATATGCCCTTTTATTGTCTATATATCTGGATAATCAAGTATCTATAGTGAAACCCAACATTACTTAGGTTTGGTATTCTATTTACCCAAAGGGTCATTATGAATTTTTTATATAGAATACCCTTTGTTGTATTTCCTTCCCATGTGAGAAACCACCTCCCACATTAGTGCCTTCTAACCCTTGAAATTTATTCCACCCTATGGAAATTATGATGTGTGCCTAAGATTTTTTCGAGACCTAACCCGATGATGCTTGGGTGATTGGGTCATACTTGTTAAAAAATAGTATCATATCCCACACTTTTGGGATCCTGGGTTTATAACTCAAGAGTATCTAGGATCTAGGGTTATCAAGACTTTATAAGTAACCCATAAATATTTCTAGACAACAAAATTATGTTGGAATCTTGAGTTACTAGGGGTAATCTAGGAATTACATTTTATTTTTTTTCGTTCCCTTGATTCTACCCTAGGTATGAAAATATCATGAAACATATTACGAATTTAAAATTAGGAACTCATAGGACTGCATGTCATTCCACACACATATCTTTACTTTTTATGCTCTATTTGAGAATAAATTTTTGTTTATATTAACCAAAACATTAAAAATAAAAATATATCATTTTCCTATATATTTATTATTAATGATAAGGTTATTATTAACTAAACATTTATCCTCATTATAATGGTTTTTATATTAAATGATAACCTGATTACTTTTGTTTCATGATTATAATCTTAGTATATTTTACATGTTTTTTTTTTCAAATAATGTTTGTACATAATTTAATTTATTACAAAGTATGTTTTATATTCCTTGGGTATGTTCTTAAATATTTTTATATTGATGGGTTTTATGAAAAGTGTTTTATGATAAATAAATCTATTTTTATATTTAATGAATAGAAGGGAGTGAGGAAATGGGGGTTAGAACTAGTATTATTAATGTGGTTTAAAATATTTGGTTATAATCAAATAGAAGTAAAATGACATTTAACATTAATTTATTATAGAGTATTCCACTGATATGTCCACCTCTTGCCGATAAGGATAGATTAGATGAACATGATCCACCTAGTCCCTCTATAGTGTAACCTTAGATTATAGAGGGGATCACTCAACTATTACAGGTATTTGGTTAAGGATTTACTTAGAAAGAACCAATTATATTTGATTTCATAAAAGAATTTGAGTTCCATCATTCATCATATCTTAGAGATAATAGAGAACTCAAAGAAGCATTGATTTGTATTCATTTTCTAGGAGGGTTTCTTCATGGGCTTCAACTCCCCCTACGAGGATAGAAAATAATTCATTCTCACATGTCATCTCCCATAATCTAATCTTTATTCCTGATGCATTTTCTAAAGTGATTCAATAACTGAATTTAATACTTTGAACTTAAGATATCAAAAAATCCTCTATTCTTATTAGTCCAAAGCTCTGTTTAGGAAAAAATAGTTTTTATAGAAAACAACAATTTTTTCTATGTCCCTCATGAATACCAGTGAAAAAAAATTGATTTATCTCTATAAATTCTAATTACATAAACTATTATCTCTATCATACTAGACACTAAATCATTAGAGAAAAAAATAAATCAATTTGTTTTACATTTATTCCAAAATTATCAGTAATTGATACCATTTGTTGAAAATTTAACACCACATGTTGTAAGAGTTGTTCAGTTTAAATAAAGGATACCACTTTAACACCTTGTCTTTTAGTTTTTCCCCTGATTATTCAAGTTACAAAGAAGTCTAATACTCCTTTTAATTTATATCATCATTACCCCGAATAATTTTTCTCTTTGCACAAATTTTTTATGTTAAATTTTGGGACATCACATGTGGATGATTTTACGGATCTTTCTTTCAACTCCCATAACTTGTTGTTTTCTAGAAAAATCACCCCATGGATCATACCTACCCATTAATTATGTAAATATTTACAAATAGTTATAAATAATAAGTTATATGGGGATATTGATACCTCAAACTTCCTCTAGTTGAGGAATAGGGCGGGTTAAGATGAACCAAACCATCAATATCCATCTCTCCTTTTCACTTTTTCAAATTTTGAGAAAGGAATATAATAATCACTTCTTGTTTTTCATCATTACTTGTATTTGGAAAAATAAAATTCTTTCCAAATGATTTACTTTTCATGATACCACCTTCAAAATTATCTTCATGGATTTGATCCATGGAATCCTTCTTTATCTTGGTATTTTCCACAGTTATGGAATCAATAACACTTGAACAAGTAATATATTGTATAGAATAATTAGTGGATATCACCTCTGATTTCTTCTCCACTTCATTTTCATATTTATTCCTATAGTGGTTTTTGTGTAACATCAATGGAAAACCTCTTCCTTAATGGCAATGAGATCCATCTTGTTATACTTATTCTTTGGTGAAGTCAACATCACATTCTCTTCCACCATTTTAATAGTTGGAACAACCTCTTTATTTTTCTTTCATATTTGTCTTCACCCCTTCCAATAGATTTATTGTGAAAATCCAAATTTTGGATCTTTATAAACATTATATTGAAGCTCAATTTCATCCTCTAAAACATTAAACCAATTTTCTATCATAATAGGCATTTTCATGGATATGCATTCTATTTTTAAGTCATTAGAGTGGAGTGTCTCCATATATCTTTCTTTACACATCCATACATCCCTCTAATTATAGAAATTTTACATGTAACCAATGTTAGAACAAGTAAAAAATCTACCATAATAATCATACCTCATGTGGTCTCTCCTTGATTGAGATGTTGGAACTACTAGAGTTCTTTATACATCTTTGGGATTGTTGAAGTCGAAACAAATACTCATAATGTGCCTAAATCTGGTATAATAGAAGTAATTTGGTGACTTCTTAATTCATGGAACCACACTTCTAAATTTTGGAATAGAATAAATCTTTTCTTCTAGACTTAATATTTGTATTCTTAATCATTACTGCAAAAGATAAGGTATCTTTTACAACAATCTTCATCTACTATTTTGAGGTGTTCATCCTCACCTAAAAGTATCTTATCTTCGCATCCTTTTATTCCAAATTTATAGAAATCATTTTTAACTCTGAGTTATTATCTCTCAAATTATATATTCTTTCCTCAGATTGTGTTCAAAGTGAAATAACACTTTCCTTCAATTCCCATTCTATTTTCAATTGTTTTCCAATCTCTTGAGAAATATCATCAAGTGTATCTCTTCATTATTTCATCTTCATTACCATTATTTTATAGCTAAAATTCATTCCCACTTAATTATTATCCAACTTTTTTTTCTAAGGACATATATTCAATTACTGTAAAGTATACTCCATGTATAATACTCCATAAATATTTATTGTCATTTTTTTAATCCATTAGAGTAAAAACTTGATATTTTTTACTCTTCCCCAACAGAATCACATATTATTTTTAGATTCAAGTGAGTGTATAAAAATTAAAATCCTTTCTCCATGTAAGGGTTAAAATCAGAAATATTATAAGGCTCATATTTTACCTCAACTGGTGAACACAACTTTTAGGATAACTTCCCCTTTATTATTTTCTTTTTTCCTTTTAGTGTATGGAAATTCTATTTTGGAATCACTTCTTTTCCAAAAATATCTGCTAACTTCAACCAGAAATCAATGGATAATATACACTAACGTACCTTTTTTATCAATATATTCTTTAATAATTACCCTTAATACATCTAAGAACACAAAAAATTTTGATGAGAATCAGACTTCATTGTGATACAATCCCCATTTTACTTTTCACTATTTTTTGAATTTTTAAATAACAGCACATAGATTCCTATTATTCTCTATCTTTGGCATTCATGATATTCCTTGATAAATAGGAGATCTCATGACATATAAGATTCCACATGTTTTCATGTAATTAAGGCATTTTATATTCCTTTAAAACACCTCCATGATTTTCAATTATCTCTATAAATTTTGGATCTCCAAATTATAAACATATTCAATGTACTTGGAGACCTGAAATAAATCTCATTTACTGTGTGGTTTTAACTAAATTAAAACCATTATTTATTTTTTCTGAAATTGTAATTAAAATCATCTTGATACTTCACATTAAATGGTAGTTATGAATTTTATCAAAACCAAGAATTAATTGCATCATATTTTTCTGGATCAGTAGATTTGAGTAATGAAACAACATGCACCACATCCTGGTAAAACACTTCTGGTTGTTTTTCCTCAACATACTTAGAACAATGGGTGTGGTCACCTCCATCTTTTTGCTTTTACTCTCTAATATACCTATCAACCATGGACACCTCCACCACAATCATGGTCTTACACATGTTTCCCTTCCTGCACTGTAGGTATTGAGCATGTCCTCTTCACTATGACATGTTGCAAAACCATTGGGTATTTTTCTCCAACATGCCAAGAACCATAGGCTTGATCTTCTATAATTGGGATTATTTTTCTAAAAACATGACTTATTGACCATAGCGACTCCCACTATAGGCATGGTCTCTTACTTTTAAAATTTCACGCAGGTATACTAGAATTCCACCAAGGGGATTACCATGAACATAGTCCCCTTTCATCGACATTTGGGATCAACCAATATCTTGAGTGTCACTTCTTAACATTGTTCATCTTCAACATGTGTTGTCAAAAATTCTAGTATAAACAATACCAACATTATTCCTTGAGATTCCAACACACATCCTAGCATAAAGATTGACCATAAAACTCTTATCAATGTTTCAAACCATATTGTCCACAAATTCAACAAAATTCATTGGGATTTCTGAAACCCGACAACTCTCATTTGACAATATTGATAGTGTTTTTGGATGGGAAGCATTATTTTTATTTGTGGTTAAATTGGTATTTCAATGAATGGGGTTAGGTGGGGTGGTGTGGGGGGATTTGGGGGTTGGTGCAGGGGTGAGTTAAGGGGAGGGGGAAGGGGGGTTAGGGGACTGGTGTAGGTGGGGGGTGCTGGTGCAGGGTGGGGGGTCTAGTGTAGGTGGGGGTGGGGCTGGTGCAGGGGGTGGGGTGGGGGGCAGGGGGCTGTTGGAAAGGTGGGGGTGGGGTAGGGGGTTGGTGAAGGGGTGGGGTGGGGTAGGGGTGGGGTGATGGTGATAGGTGGGTGGGGGTGGGGTGTAGGTGGGGGGGGGGCTGGTGCATGGGGGGTTGGGGGCCAGAGGATGATATCCTAGGGTTAAAGAATATATCTATAGAGTAATTAGAATATTAGTTAATAAAATAAATTTTTAATATATCTTAAATGATGTTTTAAATGGATGAAGTAAAAGATGTAAATTTAGGGTTAGTGGATCTCATTGAAATACTCTAATTGAGTAGTTACGTGCTAATAAGGTATTTAGAAACTTTTTGAATGATTTTTTATTTATTTTAATAATTCATATAATTATTTGAATAAATTTTGTGGTGATTTAAAAGACTTGAGGGGGTTTATAGTGGATTTTAAGAAGTTATAGAGTCATCAGAAGAAGAATATTATATTAGTAAGAAAATAAAAAAAATAAAAAATGCATGAAGTCTACATTGAGTGGAAAAACTTTTGAGTCCCTACGTGAGAAATTTAGCTGGTGTATAACTTTGGAAGTCCCAACATTTTACTTCGTGTGCCAATTCATATGACTTTTCTACCGAGTGTATGAATTTTAAAGTCCCATTGTATGAGGTAAATTGAAAAAATTAATTTTTATTACATTATAAATTAAAGGATTTTTTAAATCATGTGATTAAGGAATTTGAACAAAACGCATTTATTAATGATCATGTTATTTAGTATTGGGATGTACATATCAATATAAATATTATTTTTTTCATTTTTGGTTATGGATTTATGTATCATCTATCATGTATAGTTGAAACATTGATCACATATATATATATATAAGAAGTCATTATATTTCATTTCTTTTCCCACTATTTCTTTATATGTGGTTTCTTATGATGAGACAGTTTTATCCACCACCATTGAATATAGTGAGTTCAACATCGTATTTTGGAATGGTTTATTCTATTTTTATTCTATGGCCCAATTTTATTTAGGGATTTTGTGATTTCTGGGTTCTTTATATTTTTTTAGTGCATTATGGATCTCTTTGAGGTGGATTCGAGTCACCGTTGATGAGGGCTTACATGTGTATGCATAGGTAGGCATATACATATATAATTTCCCCCTTTATATATATTAAACCATGCTAGTATGAATATATATATTGGGGTTAGGTGTGATTATATATAAATATGAAAAATATAAACATTTGTAAGTGTAAAGGGGTATATACAAGTATAAACATATATCTAAGGACCCCCTTGTGCTTATTTGGCCATGAAAATATGTACATAGGGGCTAGATGTCCTTATATATATTTGAAGTTTCATATGCGTGTAATAGGAAAAAAGGAAGATTTGATTTATTCATCCACAAAAATCAGTCTGCCTAACTAACCCTATAATTTGAATTCTATAATTTCTTGATTATTTTAAAGACTTGTTTCCATAATTTCTTTATTGTTTTAAAAACTAGTTTTCTAAATACCACTAAATTTTCCAAGGAAATATCTATTTATGAGTTCCAAGTGTATAGGATTACTATTTTATGTAATGTTCTCTTTTATAGTCTTAAACTATGAAAAACCCATTATATTTTTTATTGTTTATCCTAATGTGTAGAAAGGACGTTTATCTAAGGACAACACATATCTTTATTCATGTTCTCATAGGATAAAAAATTATATCTAGATACACATTCTATAATCTTGTTTTGAATACTACATTTATTACATTCCCAATACCATCTAAGAATTTAGGCCTAACACTTAAGAATGGTTTCCATCTCTTCGCGGTGGATCACAATTACCTTGACACATCTGGGGTAATCTAATAGTTAACTTTATATAGTTATTTCAAATCATATATGACCTTTACGTAGACATCATCTTTCTTAGATAACCATTACATAGGTCATGAATTACCTTGATATAGTCTCCTTTTCTTTAGTGTGACCTTTATATAGGTCACGAATGACCTTTACGTAGCTTAGTATCACATTAAATATCCCATAGATTCTTTCTTTACCATTATACAGTGCTTAGAATAACTTTATGTAGGTAGTGGAGGGGGTGTGGAGGGGGTGTGCAGGGAGTGTGTAGGGGTTGTTCTGGGGTTGTACAAGGGTGTGTAGGGGGTGGTGGGGTGCAGGAGGGTGTGGAGGGTGTGTGCAGGGGGGTGTAGTGGGTGTGCATGGGGTGGATGCAGGGTGTGTGTAGGGTATAGGGGGAAGGGGGTGGAGGGAGTGTTTATAGGGGGTAAGAAGTGTGCAGTGGAGGGGTGGATGAGGTGTTTAGGGGTTGTGAAGGTGTGTGTAGGGGGTGTGTGTTGGGTGTGTGCAGGGGGTGTGTAGGGTACAAGGGTAGGGGTGGAGGGAGTGTGTGCAGGGGGCATGAAGTGTGTAGTGGAGGGGGAGGGTGTGTGTGCAGGGGGGGTAGGAAGTGTGTAGTGGAGGGGGAGGGGTGTGCTGGGGTTGTTCTAGGTGTGCATGGGGTGGAGGGAGTGTGTGTAGGGGAAAAACTATGCAGTGAAGGGGTAGGGGTGTACAAGGGTATTGATGGATGTGTTCAGGGTGTGTAGGGGGAGAGGATGGGTCTGTGCAGGGTGTACAGGGGTTGTGCTAGGTGTTTGCAGGGTGTGCATTGGGAGAGATTGGGTGTGTTCAGGGTGTGTTGGGTGTGCTAGGGGAGAGGCTGGATGTGTACAGGGTGTGAATGGGTTATGTTGGGTGTCTGCAGGGTGTGCAGGTGGGGAGGTTGGGTTCACCGTTCCATGGTTTTCCATGCTCAAAATGGCTATAATTTTTTCATTAACTATAGTTGGTGATGTTACCAAATAAAATTCTTTTAGAAATTCACCAAAAAACAATAAAAAGATGGAAACTACTCTAACCCTTCCACACTTCACTGATTGAATCAATACTCCTTGTTGTTTCTAGCACCTTCCCACTACTAACTCAACTCACACACCCACACCATAAATATAAAAAACACCAAAAAAATAAATTCTTTCATGATTCACACACAAAACCCCCAAAAAATTTAAGGATTCATTCTTTATACATAAGTAGATTAATAAACCACCCCAAATCCTATACCAATGGATATGACCTAGTTAATCATATGATTTTTTCTCCCATTAACTTAACAAAAATATCATCATGAATTTTTTTCTAACCATTTCTTGTTTGACTATTACAATTATCATGGATTCCTCTATGGTTTTCATTTATTCAAACTAGTATAACCGGTGTGGATTTATCTTGATTTCCATTTTACTTTCATTTATTTGGATTTGATATGGATATTATTATATTTACTTATCAACATATAAAATATGATTTTTTAGAAGGATATATTTAGATGGAAAAAACATAGCCATTATGATTTATTTTCCACTTTTTCATAGTTCTATTATCATTGTTTTTGATAAATCTAAAACATTTCACTGACTGGTATGAGTGTAGTATCAATTAGAAGTCTTATATATCCTTTATGATTTTCTTAGATTCTATGAGTATCTTCTCTTAAACTCATAACTTGGTTTTTCATTCTTGTAAGAGATATTTAAATAATGAATTTGATTCCATATAGATAATTTCTTAGATACGTCTCATCCATTCAATATTTCATCCACTTGACCTGATGTTTCAACGATAACTATAGTTGAGATAACTTGGTTGATTCTATATAATTCTTTCCAACCATTAAGCTAGTTACTCAAAATCTGCTTCTATTTATTGAATAATTTGATTCCTTTATGCTCCACAAAAAAAATTATTCAGTTCTAGTATGTTGTGATATTTATCCTTTAACATTTTTTCACACATATACAAACTTAATTCTCTTCATGTTCTACTATTATGGTTCTTGGGTACTTTGCATATCGGTATGTTGACTAATCGTGGACTATGTCCATTTTCACTTATTCTATGTATCTTTCATTCACTATTTAATTAATCTACAATATCTCCCTGGCCTCCCAAAGTGTGGAAATGGATGTTTCATAATTTGGATGCAAAACATACTGCCACTAAATTCTTGAGGCTAACTAGTTTTGCTGGGTATGGGGATGCAGTAGGCTGCTGCTACTACAGCAGGCTATTTTTTAATGAAACTAGTGGCCTATAGCCATGGTTTTGAACCATGGATGTATCCTGGTGTGGATGAAGCTATTTCCATGGTTCCAAAATGTGGAAATAGACCTATTTCCAAGGTATAAACTGTTTCTATATCCCTATAGAAATGGTTCAAACTGTGGTTATAGGTTTTACCTTATAGCCATGCTAATATGTTCCACTGTTAGTTAAATCGTGCCTATAACCTATAGCCATGGTTTTAGGGTCTATAGACATGGTTTAAAATAGTGTCTATAGATTTATTTTGTAGTAGTGTTATTATTTTCCTTTTCCCCAAGATATTATAAAGTGTTATATGATTTATATGTAGGGATATGTTAAAGGGAATAATGGTGTTATCAAAGGAATTACTATGTTGTATTTAAGTTTTCAAAATTTAATGCAAAATTATATTATGTATCTAGTTTTCCAATACTACTAAAATATTTAGTTATTTGGAATGATATTAGTTTTATCTAGAACTAATGTAATAAAGTAACCACTGACTATAATCTACTAGGGTCGAGGCCTTTACATTCAAGCTCAATGGCCTGAGTTGTTCGAGCAAGACCACTCGAGATACTTCTCGGGGATGAGAATTCGTTATATGGGGGAGAATTAAAATATTCTTAATTTTTAGATGTTATCAAATCCCTATTTTGATTATAATTTATAAGTATTTTTATATATAAATCCTTCTTTTTAATAAAAGTCACACTTATTTATTATTTTAAGGTGTTGTGTAAAGGAAACCCTTGTTTTCTAAGGGTTATGTAAGGGTAAAAGACATTTTAATACACTTTATAAGGGTAAAATTCTTTTTCTATACATTATGTAAGGGTAAAAACCTTTTCTATTCATTGTGAAATGGTAATACTAGCATTGTTTAAAGATGCATAGGTTGCTATATAAGGGTAATGAAAATTCCATGCACTGTGTAAGAGTATTCCATACACTAGATAAGGGTAACTCATGAATCAAAAGGTTTAATAAGGGTAACCTTGGAGTTTTTAAAGGGTAAATAAAGTATTTTGTAAGGGTAATCCATTATTTCTAAAGGCTTCATAATGGTAACCTTCCATTAAGTGAGGGTAACTTCAGTTTTTTAAAGGATGTGTATGGTTAAAGAGAAACTACGTAAGGGTGGTTCTTATACTACATAAGGGTCTCACATAAATTATAAGGATAACCCTTAGTTTACACAGGGTGTTTAAGGGTATTACTTCTACCTTATGTGATACTTGAGATCTATGTAAGGGTAAAACCATGTTACCCTTATATAGTTCCCTTTGTAGGAATAATATTTCTAAAAACCCTCGTTTATGCTTCTTCTTCCCCAGATATCACTTGTAATGAATTTAAATGATTTTAAATAATAAAAATCATGTAATTAAATTCTTTTGATTCATTTTACCTTAATTCAAATGTTTATAAGGACTTAAAGACTCCACATTTAAGAAACAGTTGAAATAAAAATTAAATTTTTAATTTAATTTGTGGATTTAAGGCTATATATATGAACATGGTATTGATATTTTAAAAATAATTGACTCTTATTTCCTTTTATTTTAGCAATACTATTAACTCTAAGTAGCATGGAATTTTATTTACAAAAGATAAGTGAAGTCCTCCTTTCCCAAAATAGGTTCTCTTTTTGGTTTTTCCAGGCATGACTAAACCTCTCCCCCTCCTCAATTCTTGAGGGTGGTATTCTTCAAGGAAAAATTTTCTAGTATCATATTTCTATTTTTTATCAAATAATATTTTCTAAAATTTCTAGAAAATTTTTAAGGTTCTTAATATGTTATAAATAATATGGGAATTTTCAAGAAGGATAATATGGGATTATCATGATTATTCTACATTATCCAGGGGATAGAAAGATACTATCACATGTAATTTTTTATATCTTTTTTAAACAAAATGATAGAATTTGTTCTAGGAATCCTTAGTGAGTGGTTTGAGATGAAAAATATTTTGACATGTAAAAAACTTTGATATAAGTCCTGGGAGGAGGTGTTTGTGGATTTAGATATTTAACTCTAGATTTTGAGCCACACAAGGTGGTTTATCCTTGACATTGACATCGATAAACATGAGTTAGAAAGTTCCTTGCCATTTTGGGCTCTTGTACTCCCTTGTTTCCAGGATTTTATTCTTGTATTATCATGGTTTGTTTATATAGTTATGGTGAATTCTAATGGGTGTGTTCATTGTCCTGTTACCCATATATGATTCTCAATCCACGAGTTTTATTAGAGTGACTTGTTTTCATGTTTTATGTTGATTCACATGATGTTTGTGTTGCTACAATGATTTTCATGATTCCATGTTATTTTTATATATCATGATTTACCTTGTTGTGTATTACTTTTTCTTTAGATTTTTAGTGCTTGGTAGACGTAATAGGTGACTTTCATGGTATGATTATCCCTTAGAGGGGGAGTTCACATGATGTGTGACACTGAAAATTGTAAATCCTGATATCATTTTGACTTAGATATAACTCAATTCCTTTAGGATTACAAGGAATTTACCAATACTTGATGCCTTATGGATTAAAAGTATTAAGGAGAATTTTTTCCTTTTGAATTTAGAATAGTTTTTTCACTCGGTTCCCTATGGATTCTGAGTGACATGTCGATTTCCTTGAGGTTAGTCCTGATCATTTTTATATCTTGGATCATCATTACGACATGGAGCCAAAGAAGGTATGTCCAGGACTCATGGTGGCTTGGTTAACACCCAGATACTAAGTTTTA
This sequence comes from Viscum album, assembly GCA_963277665.1. Taxonomy (NCBI): domain Eukaryota; kingdom Viridiplantae; phylum Streptophyta; class Magnoliopsida; order Santalales; family Viscaceae; genus Viscum; species Viscum album. The sequence goes on along the minus strand of OY728158.1, from coordinate 500,823,159 downwards.
TATATTTTTTGTTTCTTGAGAATTTATTATTATAATAGAATATACATGTTATATGTATTCACACTTGTTAAGGATGCATTGGTGGTTTCCTACTAGGTTTTATTACCCACACCCTACACATGCATTCTGATGTGTGTGAAAACATTATGTTTAGGGATCCAAGTATGGAAAAGAGACCCATGGTTGATGGATGAGTAGAGGTGTGTGGAGCTGGTGGCAGGTCAATATCGACTTTAAAGGACTCCATAATTTGTTTATTTATATATTTTATCTTCCACACTTTTATACTTTGGATTGACTTTCCACCTTGGGATCTCATTTTCTATTTATTGTATGAAATTTATGCCATATTTTAGTTTTTTCATGTTACTATGATTATTTATTACATTATTTATTTATTTATTATTTTTGATATGACATGATTGTGAGGTTATAGTATCCCCACTGATGGGTGTATACCCTTATTGCTAGTCAGTAGCCTCTTGCATATGGGGAGGTTTGCATTAGGTCATGTGACCCTCTGGCTTAGACTCGGTGGTTCAGGTCGGGGTGTTACATGAGTTATAGTGCCTTAAAAAATTATATAAATATAAAATAATATGGATTTTTAAAAAAATATTTTAATTCTATTAGTATCTTGATGTCATTAAATTCAAATTATGTGAATAGTCCTAAAAATAACTATAATGACATATTATGTTTAATAATATTTTATTTAATGATTAAAAATTCATAAAAATATTATATTAATCCAAGTTAATGATATATGGTCTAGAATATCAAAAATGGTATACTTATAAGTCACTTGTCCTTTTATAGTATCTTTTTTACCCCTAAAGTGTAAAAACATTGATATCACAGTAATAATCAAAAGTGGTAACGGGGGGTTAAAACTAAGAGATAAGGGTGGGAAAATCACCTAAAAATTACCAAATTTTATTATATGAGAGTATTTTGACTCATCCTAAACCTATATTATAAATATATCTATTTTTCCACTTTTTAATGAAAACAAATTTACAATAATTTAATACTTTAGGTAATTCCAAGAGAGAGCTTCCCCTCACTTATAAAAGAGAACCTTATATCCTATCTTCCTCACAGATTTTGAGAACTCTAGTTCAGCCAAGACCTTACCAAATCTCTCTTAAAAATATATTCCAGTGTCCTATAGGTCCTAGAATCACTAAAAGAACAAAACTTGGAGGCCTAAGGTGTATGCCAAAGTTGTTATCCAAGGATAACGTATAAGTCTTAAAAACCCATTTCAAGTTTATTTATTATTCCATATTATTAAAATATTCTTAAATCAGGATAATATAATAACATATGAATATAAAATATATAAAAATTTTATTATGATAATGTCATAACCCTTTTTCGTCTCTGTTTCCATCAAATGGGGAATGAAAACATCATTTGTGCATACGTGTGGACTACCACCTCCATGAAGCAATGTGTTTTGTTTTCCATAACCACATCTCATGGATATTTTAATTATTTATTTAATGTGAATGTATAATATTAATGATATAATTATAATCCTATAAATATAATATATCATCTATTTTCTTACCCTTCCATTTCTTGGAAAATGATAATGTCGTTCATGCATATGTGTGGATTACCACCTCCACGAAGCAGTGTGATTCATTTTTCATATTAAAATTTTATGGATGGTCCTAAAATTGTATTTAATGTATATAAATTATAATCATGTCACGATTTTTATTTTTGATATGATGAAATTCTTACCACCTTTACCACAGTTAACATACTGAAGTTGTTTTGCAACTATGAATTGAACCAATTAAGTAATTAAATATGAAGTTTGAAAAAAATAAAACAAGTGGTTTAATGATAAATTCATAAACCTTTAAAATTATATTAGATAAGTAAATAATTGATATAATTTTATTATATATGAGTTAAATGGAATATATGGAAAGTCTGGATTCGATGTAAGGGGTTTCTTAACTCAATTTTCATTCATTGGGTTATACTTCTATTTCATTAACTGTGTTACTCCAAGATTATATGTATAATGGAATATATTTGTGTTATATTTTATTTTCACTTTTTTTGTGGTTTTAAAATTTTTACACATATTCACTTCATTTATTAAATTCTAACTTCAATGATGCGATCTTTTTAAGGATTATTCACTTCAATATTGTTTCTTTGAGACATGTCTAATGATATACACATACTTACTTTTATAAGGTATATATACTTTCTATTGAGATATTATATCATTAATTTATTTTTTATAATTATATTTAAGTTCATTTTAAGTTCTCTCTTTCATGATATATTTATTCAAATGTCATAAAAGTTACAAGGGTTTTCATAGTCTCAATTTCAATTCTTTGAGTCATAAAAATGTTATGCACAATATTTTAGTTTATATGGTGTAATTAATAAATCATGAATTTGATTTCACATATTATTTCATAAAAATTATTGATTTTATAAAATTATATTATGTTCTTTTATTCAATTTCTTTTTTATTTAAGCATTACCGAAGTTGCAAGGGTTTCTCATCTTAAACATCCTTATTTGAGACATATTTTAATTAGTTAACCTATATTCATTTATATGATGTATAAAATGACTTTTGACATATATTATCATGTATCTTTTATTCTCATGGTATTTTATTTTCCTTCTTATGTTCTTTCTTTCAAATGATGCTTGGTTTGAAAAGGATATGAAGGTTTTTTATTAAAAAAATCATTGTTTTGTGATTTTTAAAGACTTTTAACCAAATTATTCCTCTGTGTTATTTATCATAATTAAATAATGGTTTTTTATAAACATAAATTATTTCATTAATTTATTTTCTATGATCTTTAAAATTATTAAAAAAATGTTTTAAAATTAAATTTCTTCATGTTTCTCGCATGGGTCGCTTCTAACACTCTTTACAAAGGCTTGAAAAGAATTTTTATTTTTTATTTTTATAACATGAATAGATTTTCTCACCATAATGACCATTATTTTATTTGAATGTTACTTTATAAGTTTCCATGCTTATTTTAAATTAAAATTATTTTCACAATTTCTGGTGAATTTTTAGTTTTTAAAGGTGCCAAAAGAAAAGTGTATCTTCCCATATTTTTTAAAGAAATGTTTTAAATGTTTGTTTAAAGGTATTTTTATCTATATGAACATAATTTAATGATTCGCATGATTTAATAGAAATATTATCTTATGATACCATCCATATTATTTCTCTGAATGGCTATTATTTTTAAAATAGATTATCATGAAAATCATTCCTTTTTTATGGTTAAATCAAGTTATATAGGAATACAAGATGTTGTTAAAAAATTGATGATGAAAATGAAATCTTAATTATGTTGTGTGTAGAACTTGAAAATTATTTATGATAAAGAGTAAAGCCAATACATATTAAATAATGGTTGAGCCTGATACATCTTATATGATGAGTGATCCTGATATAGCTTATACAACGAGTGATCCCAATATAGATTATACGACAGGTGAGCTTTATATAAATCTCTAATGAACTGGGTAATGTTCATTGTATTTAAGGAAATATGGATAGATTTAATCAAGGATGTTTCTATTATATATTTAATTAGACACTATTTATTTCTAACATTAGTGAACATGGGTTATGAATACAATGTTCCAAGTTACCAACATGTCTTTTATATGCTTTATATGGGGTTTTAATGGTTCCTTTGATCAAGATTGACATCATATGGCTCATGATTATTGACTTATATGACTATTTTATTATGTTAAAGCTTTATGTCAGGTATCATATTTTCTAATACACATTTTTATGGGTATAAATTCTTTTATGTTATGCTCATTCACTTTGATTATGTCATCATAACCTTATTCTAATCTTATTCTCAATAATGACATTCAATTGTTGATTCTTATGTTTATCCTCATTGAGTGTTTGATATCACCCTCCTTATGTTTTTCATTTTCCCATGTTGTGAATAATTATGTTAAATTAATTATGTCTAGAAAAATTTCATGTGTGAAGAATTTTATGGGAGATGTTAAAGACTTAATGTGGAATAAGAAAAACTAGTAATAGTGATAAAAAACTCACTTGAAGACATGGTTATTGTTTTTTAAGATTTTTTCCTAATAATCTAAAACACTAAATCAAAAAGGTCCTTGGTTATATAAGTGATCCAATATCTTCTGATGATTTTATATTTTTTTGTTGACTAAAATTAGGTCAAGATTTTTTATAACAAATCAAAAAATGTAACTATTATGTTTTTAGCACTGAATCCAGGAGTGTGGGTTCAAGACTATTATTATTTATATCAGATCATAGTTTATAAAACTTTTCATATTATGATGCTTTTATATGAGTTTAACTTAAGATTTTTGGATACCATCATGGGTTTACAAGTTTAAGGTTGATCGTAAGTTTAAATTCATATACAACCATTTATTGGTCTTATGTGATGGTATTTTGAGATGATTAATTATATTTTTGGAGAAGTTTTATTGGTTTGAGGAATATATTAACCTTGGGTTTAACATGAATATTATTTTATGAGAATTATATTACATTTTTATTGATGTAAGCTGAATAGTATTAGAAAATCTTTAATGTTAAAATATTCTTTAATATTGAGTTTATTTAGGTTCATTGGGATATATGGTTATTTATTTATAGAATTAAATATATTGAACCCTTGGTGTTATTATTTAATTTTGGATATTAATGTATTATTTTTTTATATGAAGTTTTATTAATTTTAGGTATTATATTATCATGTGTTGACCATTTTGGTTTTATTAAATACATGAAGAATATGTTTTTATCCTTTTATACACCTCATGGTCAATATTAATTTGATTAAAGTTCTTTAGGAATTAAATATTCATACTCTTCATTTGAATTAAAACTTGAGATAAAGGTGAAAACTAATTAAAATATGGAACTAAAGGATGAAATTTCATATATTTATTTTAATAAAATAAAGTAATTATATTTCATTATTTTCTTAGTCTATATGGTAAATTAATTCATCAACTCTAGGAAAAGGATCATAAAACAAAAATATTATCATATTACTTTTATTTCTGATGACTTTATGGTATTTTTAAAATCTATTTGGTTTATGTTTTTTGTTTATTTAATTTCTCATGATCATTCACTTTTTCTTATCAATGTTCTATGTCACTCTCTATCATTATTTGAACATTATATTTTTCTCCCATGTCTATATTGTCAATTCCCACTAATATTATCCTATTTGGAAACCTACTAATATGTCATTACAAATAAAATTCATAATTAAATTTCTATCTTTTCATAAATAAGTTTTATTAACCCTTTTATGATTTGGGTTTTCAATGATGGTGTTTTTTTAAATATTAAAAAAAACCCTTTCATGATCATTCGTTTTATCTTCCACCCCCTAGAATTGATTACTTTTAAAAAATGTTTTAAACCCATTTTATCAGGAATATGATAAAATTGTGATTAATCAACTTATTTAATTGGTTATAATGTAACACCCAAAAAATTTAGTTTAAAATAATATTATTCTTGACATATTTCTTAATAGACAATATCAAACTTTAAGAGAATTATGATATACTGTAAAAATATTATGATTTAAATGTGAAAGTTACAATACTTATATTAAATTATAAGGTATTATTAGTAATAAAAATATTATGAAAAATATTTATAAATGTTTTATATAATTAAAAAGTATTTATTAAGACATAATAAATAAGTACTCAATTTTCAGTAAAATCATTTTATGCTTCAAAAATGCATTTTCTTCAAAAATGGTTTTTATTTTTTTTTTGAGTGGATATTATAATTAGTTTCTATAACTTTTTGAAATTTTATTTAATAAAAATAATGTAATTTTTTAAATTAGTATATAAAAATTATCTTAGAGTGAAAATTTCTTATTTTTTTAAAAATATCGATTTTTTAGTAAGTAGTGAAAAATACCAATTTTTGTAAAATTGTCATTTATTTTCAATAAATAAAGTAATTTAAAAGTTCTATTTTATATTAAAATAAAATAATTATTATTTAATTATATATAATATAATTAATTACATATGACTCAACATTATACTTAATTATGGTATAAGTTCATTTTTAGGCTTAAAACGCATTTTTTCTAAAGACAGTTTTTTGTTGTGTTTTATGCATTTATATTAAAATTGATTTATGAAAATTATAGAAATTTAATCATGAAAAATTGATTAAATATTCTGAATAATGAGGTTAAATTTTTTTAAATAGGTCTCTTAAATTTTTTATCAATATGAATAGTAACTATAGTCAATATTTGTCACTCAGGTAAGGGTAAAATGGGTAAAACATGGTTAAAACTATGGGATAAGGCATAAAAATCTCCTTAAAACTTGTATTCATTTTATTTTATAAGTTTTTTATACTATTAAAATCAAATATTCAAAAACTAGGCAATTTATTTCCACTTTCCTTTGATTATAACATTTATAATATTTTATGTAAAGGATATTGTCAAGAATGTCATTCTTACTTTTAATATCTATAATTTTTTTAATGGGGATAAAAAAACTTATGTTCATTTATAAATGTTTATTTTAATTAATAATGACGTTATTTTATTATGTTAATCTATTTTAAATTTTTAGTGATGAAATAATTACCTTAACTGTTTACGCAATGCTGACATAGTGTTTGTGAAGGTAGTAGAAAAATTAAGTAAATGATTTTAAAAAATATAAAATTAGTATTTTTTTAGGGTGATTTATTATGTTAAATGATTTTTTTAGATAAATATAACATATTAGGGATGTTTTAAAGGTTTATATTCAAATTAAATTATTTTATTGATGTCATTAAAGTCATATTATGTGAATAGTTCTGAAAATGGCTATAATGGTATATTATGTTAAATAATATTTTATTTAATTAATTTTAATTCATTATAATATTGTATTTGGAAACTTTAATGGGATATATTTGATAAAATAAATCATGTTCAACTTATGTGTCATTGTTCCTTTTATAGTAACTTTCATGACCCCTAAATAGAAAAAAATGTTAATATTATGGTAATCGTCAAAAGTGTTAATGTGAGGTTAAAACTAAGAGATAGGGGTGGAAACATCACCTAAACTGGCCCCAATTTTATTGTATGAGATAATTTAGACTCATAATCATACTATATTCTAAATATATCAACTTTTTCTACTTTTACATGAAAATTTATTTATGTTAATTTAATACTTTAAGTAATTCCAAGAGTGCCCCTCCCTTCCCTTATAAAAGGATACTTCCTATCCTATCTAATTTACACCTTTTTAGAACTCTAGTTCATCCAATACCTACCCAAATTTATCACCAACATCCCCTAACATTTCCTAGAGGTATTTTTATCACCGATATACCAAACCTAGGAGGCCTAAGCGGTAATCCGAAGTGGTTGTCGGCGGAGAAGGTATAAGTCCTAACCGCCTACTTCAAGTTTATTTCTTCATATACCTTATTAAAATATTATTAAAACATGATGATATAATAAAATAATTATATAAAATATAATAAAATATTATTATGACCTTGGTAAAACTCATTTTATCTCCATTTTCATAATTGGGGAATGAAAACAGTGTTTGTGTGTACATATGAACTACCACCTCTACAAAGCAATGTGTTTCGTTTTCCATCACATCCTCTCATTAATGTTTATAATAATGGTTTTAATTTTTATATATGATATTAACTACATTATTATAATTATATAAAGATAATATATCATCTATTTTCTTACCCTTCCATCCATTAGAAAATGATAACATCATTTGTTCTTTTGTGTGGATTACCACCTCCATGAAGCGATATGATTCATTTTTTATTATGTATTTCTTGTATAGTTATAGAATTGTATTTAATATATAAAACATACAATTATTTCATGATTATCATTTTTTATATAATTTAAAAATTACCTCTTTGGTCATGGTGAGCATACCAAAGTCATTTTGCAACTATGAATTGAACGTCGTCAAAACACACAACACTGACTTAACCAATTAATTAATTAAATGCCATTGAAATTAAAAAAATAGATTAATAATAAATTAATAAACCTTAAAATTTTTCTTGAATAAGAAAATAATTGATATAAGTTTATTATACATGATTTAAAGGATATACATGGAAATTCTAGACTCATGGTAAGGGGTTTCTTAACTCAATTTCCATTCATTGGGTTATACTTATACTCCATTGACTATGTTATAGAAATATTATGTGTGAAATGAACTTTGATTTTATTATTTTATAATTTCAATTTTTTATAATATTTTTACACATAACAAATTCATTGATTAAATTATAACTTCAATGATACTATCTTTGTAAGGATTATTCATCTCAATGTTGTTTCTTTAAGACATGTCTTGTAATATGCACCTAATTCCTTTATAAGGTGAATATGTTTCATATTGAGATATTATATCATGAATTAATCTTTTATAATGATATTTAAGTTCATTTTAAGTTATCTCTTTAATTATATATTTTTTCAAATTTTATAAAAGTTGCAAGATTTTTCATGGCATCAATTTCAATTCTTTAAGACATAATTCATGTTATGCACTGTATTTTTTTATATGGTGTAGTTATTTACCCATTAATGTGTTTTCATATATTATTTTTTGTAAATTATGGTTTTTACATAATAATGTTACATTCCTTCATTCAATGTATTTTTTATTCAAGGTTTACCCAAGTTGCAATGGTTTCTCTTCTTAAACTTATTTCTTTGATATTTTGATTGATGCACCTATATTAATTTATATGGAGTATACACTTACTATTGAAATATATTATCATGAAACTTTTTATATCCATGCTATTTTATAATACTTATACTTTTATTTATTTTTAATGGTTTTTAGTTTGAAATGGTCGTAAATATTGTTTCTCAAAAAACATTATTCTATAGCTTTTAAAGACTTTTAACCAAAAAAATTCTCTATGTTCATTATCATAATTCAAGAATGGTATTTTGTAGAAATAAATTATTTCCTAAATTTCTTTTAAATTGTATTTTAACTTATTTTAAAAAAATATAAAAGTAAAATTCTTAATGCTTTCCACATGAGGCAATTTTGACTCTCTTTACAAAAGGTTGAAAAAAATGCTTATTTTTATTATTGATGACATGAAAGGATTTTCTCTCCACAATAACTGTTATTTTATTTAAATATTAATTTATAATGTTCCATGAATATTTTCAAATAAAATTATTTTCAAAATATTTTGTGACTTTTTATTTTTTAAATGTATTAAAAGAAAAGGTCATTTTCCCTTATTTTCCAAAGAAACGTTTTAAATTTTCTTTTAATGGTATTTTAATATAGGATAAAATAATTTTTTGATTCATATGATTCATTGAGAATATGATATTATGATACCATCGATATTATTTATCTGGAGGAATTGTGCTGATTTTTTTAAAGATATTATCATGAAACTCATTTCTTTTCCATGGGTAAATCAAGTTATAAAGGAATGAATATTATTGTTAAAATATTGATGATAAAAATAAAAGCTTCTATGTGTTATTTACGGTACTTGGGAATTATTTATGTTGTCGCATGATCTTGAATTATATTATATGATGGTTTATCCCAATATAGCTTATATGATGGGTGATCTCGATACATCTCTCCAATTAAATAGGTAATGTTCCTTGTCATTAAAAGTAAGAAGAAGGGAGTTGGCCAAGGAGGTTTCTCCTATAGATTTAACTGGGATCCATTTATTTCTAATATGAGTGAACATAGGTTATGAAGAAAATATTACAAGATTAAAAAAACGTTTCTCTATGTTTTCTATGATTTTTGAATGGTTCCTTTGATCAAGATTGGAATCACATGACTTTTGATTATTAACTTATATAAATATAGTCTAATTTTAAATCTGTATTACATGTATCAAAATTTATGATCCATGTTTCTATGGGTATAAAGTCTCTTATTTTATGATCATTTACTTTAATTATGTCATCATAACATTATTCTCATATTATTCCCACTAATTAAATTCAATTATTAATGATTATTTTTATATTTATTGAGCATTTTATCTCACACTTATTGTGCTTTCTATTTCCCCGCATTATGAAGAATGTTGTTAAATAAATTATGTCTAGAAAGGTTTCATTTCTGAATAATTTTATGGTATATGTTTAAGACTTAATTCATAATAATAAAATATGGGTATGGTGGGAAAATAATCAATTGAAATTATGGGTATTTTTATATAAGAGATTCTGCTGATTCTCTAAAACACTAAACCAAAATATTCCTTGAGTATGTAAGTTATCCAATATTTTCTGATGATTTTGTAAGTTTTTTATGAATAAAATTTGGTCATTTTTATTATTATAAAATCCATAAATGTAAATATTGTGTTTTTAGCGTTGAATACAGGTGTGTGGGTTTAAGGCTATTATAGTTGTTATCAGAGTTGGGTTTAGAAAAAATTTGAGATTAGGATGTTTTCATGTGAGGTTAAGTTAGGAGTTATAGATAACATCATGGGTTTATAATTTTAATGTTTATCATAACTTCAAATTCATAGACACCACTTTTTAGGTTCTAAGTGTTGGTATTTTTAGGTTATTAATGATATTTTGGGAGATTTTGTGTTGGTTTGAGGTATATTTAACCCTTAGGTTTAACATGATGGATTATTTCAAGATAATTTTGTCATATTTTTAGGTATTTAAGATGATCGGTATGATAAAACCTTTAAGGTTAAAACATTCCTTAATGTTGATATGATTTATGTTCATTAGGATATAGAGTTATTTATTTATGGAATTATATAAGTTGAACCTTTGGTGTTATTGTTGAGTTTTGGATATTAATGTGTTGTTAAATCGTATAAAGGTTTAATTATTTTGCGTATTATATTACCATACACTAACCATTTTTCATTTAGTAAATACAAGAATAATATCATTTTATCCTTTTATATTCCTCATGTTCAATTTGAAGTTGATTATAGTGCTTCAAACATTAAATATTCATACTCATAATTTGAAGTAAAAGATGAGATCAAGGTGGAAATATATTGAAATACAAAACTAATGGATGAAATTGTGTTTATGGGTTTTAAGAAAATAAATTAAGTATATTTCATTATTTTCTTAGTTTAGATGGTAAAGTAATTTCTCAACTCTAGAAAAAGGATCATGAAAGAAAATTGTTGTCATGTTGCCTTTATTTATGATGAATTCATGGTTTTTTTAACACCTAATTAGGTTTTTGATTTATTTTCATTTCCTTTCTCAAGATTATTCACTTTTTTATGATCAATGTTCTCTCTCTCTTTATCATTATTTGAACATTACATTTTTCCTCTATGTTTATATTTTCAATTCCCACTAATGTTCTCCTATTTGGAAACCTAGTTTTGTGTTATTCCAAATGTACTTCATATTTATATTTCCCTATTTGGAAAAGGAACTTTTATTAACCATTTTTATGATTTGGGTTTTTAACAAAGGTATTTTTTTTAAATATTAATAATGTTTTTCCTTTTAAGGTCATATGTTTTATCTTCTACTCAATAGAATTGATTTTTTTAAAATGTTTAAAAACATTTTTATAAAGAATGAGAAAATATTTTGAGGATGTTATTTATTTAATTGGGGTAGAATTTAACACCCCAAAAATTTACTTTAAATGATAATATGCTTGATATCTTAGTAAACACGCAACACTGAGCTTCAAATGAATTGTGATATACTTTAAAAATAATATTATTTAAATGTGAATATTATAACCTAGTTGATAAATTGGAAGGTATGAATAGTAATAACCATATTATAAAAAATATGTCATTTTGTATTTAATATAAATTTATTAATTAATTTATAATAAATAAGTACTCAATATTTTAATAAATTCATTTTATGCTTCAAAAATATATTTTATTCAAAAATTGTTTTTATTTCTTTTTTGTGAGTGAATATTATAAGTAATTTATACCACTTTTAGAAATTTTATTTTATAAAAATGATATAATTTTTGAAATAAACATATTAAAATTATCTTAGGGTTAAATTTTAGGATTTTTCTGAAAAGATTGATTTTTCAGTGAATTGTGAAAAATACTGATTTTGTAAAATTTCCATTTATTTTCATTAAATAAATTAATTTAAAGGTAATATTTTTTATTAAAGTAAAATAATTTTTCATTAATAATATATAATATAATTAATTAAATAGAAATCATCATTATATTTTATTATTGTATAAGTTCATTTTTAGGATTAAAAATAAATTTATCTAAAAAATTATTTTCATTGCGTTTTATGTATTTATATTAAAATTAATTTATGAAACTTATAGAAGTTTAATCATGAAAAATTTATTCTATATTTTTAATTAGGAGGTTAAAATTTTACAAATATTTCCCGTGAATTTTTTATCATTATGGATATTAATTGTAGTAAATATTTTTCACCTCAGTAAGGGTAAAATGATTAAAACAAGTTTAAAACTATGGGATAATTTCTAAAAATATCCTTAACACATGTATTTATTTTATTGGGTAACTATTTTTATATTATAAACATAAAATATTCTAAAAAATTTCAATTTATTTCAATTTTCCTTTGATTATAACGTTGATATTATTTTAAGTAAAGGATAAAGTTAAAAAAGTCAATCTCTTTCTTTTAATATCTATAAAAAAAATTTATAGAGATAAAAACAAATTATGTTCAGTTATAAATGTTTATTTGAAATAATAATGACTTTTCTTGTCATTAAAATATATTTTTAATTTTTATTGATGAATTAATTACCTTAAATTCTCACATGACGCTAACATAGTGCTTGAACAAGCAGTAGAAAAATCAAGTAAATGATTTTAAAAACTATAAATGAAATTTTTTTGGTTGATTTATAGTGTCCCATGAATTTTTTTTTAGTTAAATATAAAATATTATAGATGTGGTAAAAGTTTATATTCAAATTCCATTACTATATTTATTTCATTAAATTCAGATTATGTGAATAGTACTAAAAATAACTAATATGGTATATTATGTTAAATCATATTTTATTTAATGATTTAAATTTTACAAAAATATCATATTTATACAATTTAATGGGATATTTCCAATAATATAAACCATGTTCCACTTATGCATCACTTTTCCTTTTATATTAACTTTATTTACCCCTAAAGATTAAAAAACTTTGATATCACAGTAATCATCAAAAGTGTTAACATGGGGTTAAAACTTAGAGATAAGGGTTAAAACATCAACTAAACATGTAAAAATTTTATTTTTTGAGAATATTTAAACTCATAATCATCCAATTTTATAAATATATCAATTTAGTATCACTTTTCCTTGAAAATTATTTTTTTATTAATTTAATACTTTAAGTGATCCCAAGAGTTCCCCTACCCTCACTTATAAAAGGTCACCTCATATCCTCTATTCCTCACACATTTTTAGCACTCTAGTTTAGAAAATATCTTCCAAATTATCTCCCCAAAATACCTTCCCATTAGAGTTACTAGTCTCACCAAAATACTAAACCTAGGAGGCTTTAGGTGTAAGCTAAAGTGGGTATCTGAGAAGAAGGTATAAGTCCCAACCGACCTATTTCAAGTTTGTTTCTTCCTATAGATTTTTAAAATATTAATAAACTATTATTATATAATAACATAAGTATATAAAATATACTTAAATATTAATATAACCTTGGTACAACCCTTTTCCATCTCCTTTCTATCAATTGGGGAATGAAAACTCGTTCATGCACACATGTGGACTTCCACCTCCATGAAGTGATGTGTTTTTTTTCATCACTGCCTCTCATGGATGTCTATAATGATGGGTTTAATTTTTATATATTATATTCATGAAATAATAATCATTATTTAAACATAATATATCACTAATTTTCTTAGCCTTTCATCTATTAGAAAATGATAGCGTCGATTGTGCGTGCTTTTGGACTACCACCTCCATGAAGCGATGTGATTTTTTTCATGAAAAACATTAATGGATGGTTATAAAATTTTATTTAATGTATAAAAATAATAAGTAGTAATTTTTTTTATATGTTTTAATAATTACCACCTTGACCATGCTTTTCATATTGAATTTGTTTTGCAACTACGAACTGAACATACTCAAAACACATGAAACATATTTAACCATTAAGTAATTAAACATGTTATTGAATTAAATAAAACAAGTTTTTTAATTATAAAATAGATAAAATATTATTAAAAATTAAATAATTGATATAATTTTATTATATATGAGTTAAATGATATATATCACAAGTGTGGACTCGTGGTAAGGTGTTTTTTAACTCAATTTTTATTAATTGAGTTATACTTCCACATCTTTGACTATTATTCCAAGATTATGTGTGAAATGACATATTTTTATATTATTTTTTATTTATACTTGTTTCTTTTGATTTTATAATTAATTCACATAATCACTTCATTTATTAAATTCTAAATTCAATAATATGATCATTGTAAGGATTATTCATATTAACATTATTTCTCTGTGGCATGTCTTATAATATGCATTTAATTACTTTTATAAGGTGTATATACTGCCTATTGAAATATTATTTCATGAATAAATATTTTTTCATGATATTTAAGTTCATTTTAAGTTCTATATTTCAATATATATTGACACAAATGTTATAAAATTTTCAAGGGTTTTCTTGGTCTCGATTTCAATTCTTTGAGACGTAATTCATGTTATACATAGTGTTTTATTTTATATGGTTTAATTGATGACCCATTCATGTTTTCACATATTATATCATTTCAATTATGGTTTTTATATAATCATGTTATTTTTCCTTCATTCAATGGATTTTTTATTCAAGCATTATTCAAGTTGTAAGGGTTTCCCATCTCAAACTTTCTTCTTTGAGGCATGTTTTGATAGATACAGTTATGCTCAATTATATAGTGTACACCCTGAATCTTGGCATATATAATCATGACTATTTTTATACATATTTTATTTTTTTTCCTTAATTTTTTCTTTCTTTCAAAAAAAAAATTGTTTTGATAAGGCAGTAAAGTGTTTTTCTTTATAAAAATGTTATTTTAAACATTTTAAAGAATTTTAACCAAACTCTTCCTCTATATTCTTTATTATAATTCAATAATGGTATTTTATAAACAAATATGATTTACTAAATCTATTTTACATGATCATTCACATTCTTTTAAAAGGTTTTAAAAGGAAATTTCTTAATATTTTTCACATGGGTCAGTTTTGACTCTTTACAAAAGTTTGAAAAAAATTAATTTTAATGTTTATCATCTAAATGTATTTTCCTACCATCATGGATTTTATTTATTTTAAGGCATACTTTATAAGTTTCCATGGTTATTTCCAAATAAAATTATGTTCACAATATTTTGTAATTTTTTAGTTTGTAAAGGTATTGAAATAAAAGGGTATTTTCCCAAATTTTTCAAAGAAACATTTTAAATGTTATTTTAGAGGTATTTTTATTTATTTAAAAATACTTTAATCATTACTCTTACCAACTAGAAATATGAACTAATGATACCATCAATATTACTTATTTAGATATCTTACATTGATTTTTTTAAATTAGATTATCATGATACCCATGTTTTTTATACGAGTAAATTAGTTATAAAATAATGCAAGCTATTATTCAAAGATTAGAAAATGTAGGTTTATATGTGTTATGTATGGTACATGGAAATTATATATAGCAAGGGGTGATCCTAATAAAACTTATATGATGGGTGATCCCAATACATATACAAAGGGTGATCCTAATACAGATTTTATGACGAGGGATCCAGATACATCTTATACAATGGGTGATCCCAATACAACTTATATACTGGGTGAGCTTGATATATCTCTCTAATGCATTGGTTAATTGTTTTGTATTTAAAGGAATGAAAGAGGTAGTTAATTGAGGATGTTCATCATATGAATTTAATTGGGATTCAATTGTTTATGAAATGAATAAACATGGGTTATGAATATAATATTCCAAGATACCAACATGTTTTCTCTATTATATATATGAGTTTTTAATGGTTCCTTTGAACAATATTGACATCAAATGGATCATGATTATTATCACGGACTAGCCTGGATACCCTGGTACCCTAATATTTGAGTCGGATATGATATTTACTGAAGTATGTTCCCGATCCACACAGGTTGGAGACTAGCACCTATAGTCATACAATACACATAAGGGAACTATTTTTTCCACAAAATAGAAGAATATAAAGAAAAAAGTAGGTATGTTAAACACTCAAAAAAGGATAATATACCAAAAACAAACAAGTAAAAAACCTAAAATAGTACATCATTAAATTACACATCAACTAAAAAGATAAAATCTTAGATACCCTATGTAAGGAATGGATAATATCTACACCAGTCACATCCAAGAATCTGGGTCCCAAATATCAAGAACATCCACTACCTCCAAGTGGTGTTTTACCCTTTCTTGGACCTAGCATAAAAATATCTATAAACACCTAAAGTTAAATGTAATGTGTGAGCTATAAATCCCAATAGGGACTCACCAAGTGTTCCGTAATTAATTCCATAATAATAAACCAATAATTCTTTCAATTTAAATAGATGGAAAACATTTAAAAACATGGATTAAATAAAAAATTAATATAAAATAATTAATATAAATCATCTTTCATGAATAAAATGATTCTATAAATAATGATTTCATAAATAATCAAAACAAAGGAACCATACACCACGGTCATCTAATCTGAAGTACATTAGTTCCCAGTTATAGGATCCTCACACTTATCAAATTAGTGATCATGGGTAAAATATGTGTGCACACATCCCTTAGGCTCAATTCGAATAGGACTAATCAGTATCTCATTGGGGATAGTCATGTTCAACTAGGTTTTTGTTAGATTTTTCATCGTATATTCATTAATAGAGGGTCAGAGCCTAGTGTGATTATCCCAAATAACCTACTAATAACCCAAGCCCACATGTTTTCAATAAAATAGTCAGTCATGGAAAATTAATTTCATTTCAAATCAAATCATCATTTACTTTTCAATTTCCTAGTTTCAATTTAAATATTCCATTTTAAATTTCAAAACCAAATCTGGGTTTTTTCATCATTTCATTAATTTTAAATTTAAAACCTATCATAGGTTTTCATAATTTTAATTTAGGCACTTTTTTCTCAAAAAAACTCAAATCATTTCATCAATTAAATTTTCAAAAATCAATCCATCATTCTCAAAACCTATCCAACAATTTCAATTCCATTGAAATTGGGAATTTTTCATAAATCCCATGCCATTTAAAATTTTACATAAATTCATTTAAAATTTTGGTTTTATAAATCAATTAAAAGCTACTTTAAATAAATAAAAAAATATTTCAATTGTAGGGTGAATTCATGTGGAACCACCTACCTTTAATCACGTGGTCAACGACAACACCCACGGCGGGATCATCAATGAAAAACAAGGTGAAGGAGAACAAGAAACAAAACCTAGAATCAAGATCCATGAAAAATGAGATTATATTCATCAACAACATGATGATATATCAATATATAAATAAGATAAGATAAGTGATCAGAAGAACCCACATGAGAGAATATCCACTTACCCAAAGAAGATTGAGCGCAATCATCAGAGCTTCAATCCACCAGGAAAAGGGTTTGGAGGAGTCAAAATCACCTCTTCCGAACCTTTAGGGACTAAGGATTTAAGTTATAATTGAAATGGTGTTATTATGGGTTAAATCATAGTGTTTTTGGATTTTAATAAAAAAAATTGGTGGAATTAATACCCGTGCACACAGTTTGTTGGGTAGGGATGCATGGTTAGACAAATTGTCTATCCCTACTATATGGGATGGATAGTTTCTCCTAGGTGGGTCCATGGTTTTTAAAACCATGTTCCAATCATAAAAACTCTCAGTATCTGAGGGTTCATGGTTTTGAGGGTATGGCCACACGGTTTGGATAAACCATGCACCCCCTTATAAAGGCACAACCTAGGGTATGCGGTTTCCTAGTCCAAACCGCATGGTTTTCCCAAACCGTGTGCCAGCCATGAACATACCCTTAGGCTTAAAAAATAATCCAAGTTTCACTAGAAACACCTTAATAAAATATCCAACCAAAAGGAGATCTAAATAAGGTTTAATTAATACCTGAAAGAAGGTAATGGGATGCTAAAATTGTTGACTTATATGGATCTGATCATATATTAAATATTTATTCCATGTATCATAATTTATGATCCATGTATTGATGGGTTTGAATTATCTTATGTTATTATCATTAAATTTTATTCCTTTATGCTCATCTTATACACACTGATGACATCCAATTATCAATGCTTATGTTTATCCTTACTAATCATTTGATATCATCCTTATTAAAATTTTCATTTCCTCAGGTTATGAATAATGATGTTAAATGAATTATGTCTATAATGGTTTCATGTGTGAAGAATTTTATGGGATATGTTGAAGACTTAATGTAGAATATTAAAATCTAGTTATAATGGGAAAAATACCCAGCTAAAGGCATGAATATTATTATGTAATATTTTTTCATAATTCCCTAAAACACTAAACCTAAAAGTTACTTGGGTATTTAAGCGATCCAATATTTTCCAATATTTTTTTAAGTTTTTCATGAATAAAATTGGGTTATGATCATTGGTATCAAAGATTTAAATTTAAATATTGTGTTTTTAGTACTAGATTCGAGAGTGTGGCTTCATGGTTGTTATATTCTCCTCCTATGTAGAATCTACTACAACTACCTATATACCATATAGTGTGATGATTAGTGGATACAAAGGCTCATCTTATATACCCTATACGATCTATAAGAAAGATGGTTGTTGTTTAGAACTCTCTTCCATGTAAGAAGAAGAAATTTTGTTGGATAGAATGCTCTCCAATGTGGGAATAATATGGATGTTCTATCGTAGACATATAACCACTAGTAAAAAAGGGAGGATCACATACATTTCAATCAGTAGAGATATATACATATAACTTTGATAGAGTAAGGTAGTAGAAATTAAAATCTCTATCAAAAGCATCTTGACTCCATTCTAGTGTATCATGTGTCACGACAGTTGAAAATGAATTATTTTTATATTGAGAAAGAGATTTAGCATAAGTACTATGATGAATTTGTGGTTCATATATGGTGGGAAGTGGAGGATAATTTAGAAAATAATGGTGTACATCTCCCTCATGTGCCACTTTATCATGTGGTGTGTCTATATCAGGCTCATCACCTCATGGAACATTTACCTGAGACTTGATATTCTATGACACATTAAAGAAAATTTCATGATATATCCCATCTATGGGATTGTATAGTTTTTCCACTAATGCGTGAAATATTTCCCTAGTTAAAATATAAATCTCTCTATGAAATCAAAGATGTGTAATAGTCATTTGATATGATCATCCTATAAAAAAATAATGTATTTGATTACAGTAAATAGAAGACCTATTTAATATGAAAAGGAGTTATTACATAACCATTTTTATTTCATGTAAGATACAACAATAGCCTCATATGGTACCAATGATCAAAATATAGAAGGTCTGATAGATTCATGTTCACCATGGATGACCCCCAAAATTAGGATTCTACATGTTTATCCCACATATCAATGCACTATGAATGAAATCATTATCAACCTACATGTTTCTTCAAATAATAAAAAATAGACCTATTGATATATGATAAAACCAGTGTAATATGACCTCAAAATATGCTCATAACCTATGTCTATGGTCCAGTGGATAGTGGCTAATATTATCATTGGTATATCTTATGACCATGGATTACTTGAATTTTAGGGGTAGGGTGGCTTTGTTCCTAATCCGTAACCCTGTAAATAGGGTTTTATGACCACATTCTATAGCCATGGATGAATCCCTTATTAAAATTTTAAATATTTATTGGTAGGGACGTTTAATCTTAATATGCCCAAATAATGGGTGCACCAAAAAGAAAGGGAGGTTGAATTAGTGGTGGTTTATTTTTAAAAAATTATCTAAAAATTAAACTCTATAATCTATTGGTACTTGACTCACTCATATATGTATCTCATCCTTAAACAAATAAAAATAAATTAACAAATAATAAGGTAGATATAATTTTTACAAGGTTTAGTCCAAATTTGTGTGACAACTCCTTGATGTGGTCGAGGTGATTATGAGTCATAGATTTTACACTATAATATTATGTTCAACTATAAGGGGTTTAGGGAGGTATCATCATCTACCTATTTTATTTCTTAACACATACACAACATTCCACTAGAAATAAACTAACTCCCTATAGTATGTAAGTTCTTTAGACTTAGGTGAGTAAGATCACAAGAGAATATTGGTTTCTCTTATAACTAATGTTGATCTTCATATTCAAGCCTTCAAGATAGTCAGAATCATAGTACGCTCACCTCTTCAAGAACTTCAACCTCTGATATATTTTATTGAACTAAGATACAAATTGATATCATATTAATCATCCTTTCTTAATTCATGTAGAGCATGTGGATGGTTTACTTCTCAATCTCAAAAAACACTGATCACTTGGGCCCTTCAAGTTTTCTTCCCTCACAAGAACTTTAGGATTCAGTCACTTTATTTATCTATCTCAGCCCTCTATCTCATGATACAATAGTTTTTAATCTACTACCCTTTATCAGTAATTTCTCAATATTCCTAAATTAAATTAATTTAAAAAATTATTTGTCATATCATCTTTAATAAAATTTTCACAATCAAATTGTATAATGTAAGAACCTGTTTTTTGGCTTTAAAAGACTTTGAAATATTCTTTATGTTATTCCAGAGAATTGCCTTCAGACGGTGTGCGATTTCGAGCCCCGGTGTGGCCGGAATTAAATTTTCAGTTCGTTCACATTGGGCACACCAAATAAATAGTATAACTCCTAAAAGGAGTTCCGGATCAGAGATCTAAGTGCATATATGGGTCTGTAATGGTGTGTTTACCCTAGGAATGACATAAAATATGTCAGCGTGGGATGTTTGAACCCCTTGCCCGCTACCCGAACGTTAAACAGGTAAATTAATTAATTAATTAATTCGTTTAATGTTTAAACTCAAGTATCTCTTAAACGATGACTCGGATTAGAAAACTAAGGGCACCGTTGAGTTCGGAGCGTTCCGTTTACCATAGGAGGGGTGTAAGTTTCGCGGGCGTGGCCCGTCAGTGAAAAATTACCCCAGGGGCGTTTTCGTAATTTGGAGGCCTAGGTCGTTGAGTTAAATAACTTCTGAATGGGGCCTCGGATTAAAATTCTGAGACATTTGTTGTGCTTTAAAGGTGGTGTTTACCTTAGGTGCGACCTAACTTTAATTGCGTCGTGGGTTCTGGATGAGGGTGTTTTCAGGGGTCGAATTTTTAATTAAAATAGTTTAATTATTTAACTCTCCTCCCCCCCCCATCCCCATTCCTCCTCTGGTGAAGCCTCTCCCTCATCCTCCCCCTTCCTCCGATCAAGGTGGAAGAAACGGCGGAAAGGTGTGGATCACCGGTGAAGCTCTGGGCAACGCCCAGCAGGTAGGCTTTGTTGCGTTTTCATTTTGGTTTTCTCACCCTCTTTGAATTCAATTATATACTTTGAAATGCTGTCAAATTTCCAAGCGAGCCCCATGATTGCGTAGCCTATGTTCTAAGCTTCCAAACTCTTGTTTCGGAATTGAAATCTGGGTTCGGATGGGGTCGTGGTCGTTCGCTGAAGTTTGCGGGAATTTCCGGCCGGTTTGGGGGTTCGAGCGGCGGCGCGGCATCCACAGGAGGCGGCAGTGCGGCTCTCGGACGGCGGTGCGGGCTCTGGCTTCAGCCGAACGGCGGGGGTCGAGGGCCTTCAGTGGAGGAGGCGGCCAGGGGCTTCGGCCGGGAGCAGCAAGGCGTGGGCGAGCGAGGGCGGCTGGAGGCGTGCGGTGTCATCCGGGGCTCGTGGACGGCGAGCGGGCGTCAGGCGGAGGGCCTCGGCGCGGGGGCGAGTCACCGGGGAGCGGCGACGGTGGGGTCGCAGCACGCGACCCCCGCGTGGGGACAAGACCCGCGAGACGCGGGTCTTCGTGCAGCGCGCGCGACCGGCCCTCGTGGTCGTTCTGCATGTGGACCATGATTCCACAGCCAGCCCGCGCGGCCAAGCTACAGGCCAGCGCTGTGAGCCGGGCCGGCAGGCTCGGGCCGGCCCAGGCCGGGCGGACCGGCCGGTCCAGGCCGGTCCAGCCCCAGGGGCTTTGCCCCTCAGTTTTCAGACGCCCGTATTTTCTGTTACGGGCGTCTGTTTTGCATGTTGTCTGCGACAGTATACTCTATACGTCGAGGTGGACTTTTTGAGAAGGTTTTGGGGATTTTTAATTCCCGAAACGAGGGGCCTCGGAGGCGCAACGCGTCTTTAAGTGAATTGACGTTTTTCGGAGAATCTTGTTTTGGACGGCGCGGACGCGTCCGACGTCCGTTTTGAGCGCAGTCACCAGTGTTGGGACCCTATTGTTGTGGCGGAGTTTTCCAGTGTGGTTTCGGGCAATGAAGCCGGAGTTGAGGTGTGGGCCCCACGGCCCGTCTTTTGAGCTGTGTGCAGCGTTTTTGTAACTTTTTCATTGGACGTCCGTTCGGGGAGTGCGAGCAGTCATTTCTGTGTGTTTTTCCGAGGGCATTCCAATGGTTCAATCCAACCGCTCTAACACCGCACGGTGTTGGGGGCCCCATGAGGGCCGTTTTGGGAGTTAACGGTGGTTTTCCAGCTTTATCATCGGTTGTCCGTTTTGGACAAGTGAATAGTGAAACTTGTGTACTTTTTCGAGAGGATCGCAATGGTGTGATCCGTTCGTTGTGTTTCGAGACCGGGATGTGGGTCCCACGTAGCACCGCTCGTGTGCGGTGCGCCGGAATGCATCTTTTTCTCCGGATATCTGTTCCACTATAGGGAATATTCAATTTGACGTGTTTTTCCGAGAGCATTGTGATGGCGCAGTTCGCCTGACCTTTTTTGGGGACATGGTGTGGGACCCATCCGACCTGGCTACGGTGAATAGTACCCTTTTTTACCGGGTGTCCTTTTTGGGCGATTGAGTAGTCAATTCCGTGTGTTTTTTCGAGGAGACCGTAGTGGTGTGATCCATTTGTTCAGTTTCGGGATCTTGGGGTGGGCCCCACACAGGTTGGTTACGGTGAATAGTACCTTTTTCCCCGGTTGACCGTTTCGGGCGAGTAAGTAGTCTATCTCGCGTGTTTTTTCATGAGGATTACAATGGTGTAATCTATTCAGGCGAGCAGAGCCTCTTATGTGATCTTATTAAATGTGGAAATATGAAAGGTGCTCCGGTGGCGGTTCTTCTTACCGTGTTCGGAAGCAAACCCTTGGCGTGGGATCACGTGCACTCCCGTGTGAGTGAAGTAATGCTTAAAGAGTTTTTTCTAGCCCTGCCTCAGTCGTTGAGGTGGAAATTTGGAGTTGATATGATTATGCCTTCACGTTGAGGTTGGGGGTTGTGTGCGTGTTAGCCTCTGGGCTGGAGACGTGGCATACTCTGGGAGTATGAGAGAACGCTGGGAGGTACATGTGGTTGTTTGTACCTGAGAATGTTTGTGCGCTTGGTTGGAGTTGGCTTGGGGCCACACGTCGTGTGGGCCCCATGTGTGTGTCGTGTTCTGCTTTGTGTACCTTTAAACTCTCGCAACATAGAGGATCATCATGTTCACTGTGGTTTAGATCAGCAGGGTTGAGTGGTTTCCCCTGGTTTTGTTCTGGATTTGGGTGGTTGCACAATGCCCACCCCGGGTTCTATTGGCCAGTGTTGTACCACCCAGTAGGGATGGCCAGAGTAGTTCTGGGTTTACCCTTCAGTAGAGACTGGGCAGTGGGTTGCTCATCGACTTCTTTGGGTTTACCCTCCAGTAGAGACTAGGCAGTGGGTTGTTAACTGACTTCTAGGGTTTACCCTCCAGTAGAGACTGGGCAGTGGGTCACTCGACACTCTTAGGGTCTACCCTCCAGTAGAGACTGGGCAGTGGGTCACCTGATGACCTCTTAGGGTCTACCCTCCAGCAGGGCTGGGCAGTGGGTCGCCCGTTGTCTAGTTCCAGGTCAACCCTCCAGCAAGGTTGGGAAATGGGTCACCTGTCGACTTATTCCACGTTTACCCTCCAGCAAGACTGGGTAGTGGGTCACTTTATGATGTATTAAGGTTTACCCTCCAGCAGGTCTAGGTAGTGGGTCACCCAATATCTGGTTAGGTTTTACCCTCCGGCAGGGCTGGGCAGTGGGTCACCCGTTGACATTTCAGACTCAGTCCTTTTTACTAGTCTAGTTTGTGGCTTTACTCCGTGATTACTATAGTGGGACCCTCATTTTCATGGGTCAGTGATGTGAAAACTTTGACTTTGAATATACCTCTCGATTGTAGGGCAGTGGCGTGGTGTGGTTTGACGTTCCCCCAGAACTCTCAAGTACGAGGGGCACTTTCCCCAACAAGACGCGTCCTTGAGACGCGACCTAAAACCGTGCGGGCGAGTCAGTGCCACCCAAAGTGGATAGTGTTATTGTGTGGTGATTTGAGCCCCTTGACTTGTAGTTTAGGGAAGACATGTGGGATGTTGGGCATAGATGGTGTTACTTCTGGGACTATTGACTACTCACTTTATTGGGCTGAGCTACGGGATGGAGATCCCCTTACGATCTTGTTTGGGATTCTTGACAGAGCATATATGTATGTATACCTTATTCCAGTACCCACTTCTTGGGTTTTGGCTTCTCTACTTCCAGGAGAGGCAAAGACGCATGGGGTATGCCACGTGATTTCTGTGTCTAGCTTCTCGTGGTTGGATGAGTCAACTCTCCTTCTATAGGTAGTGAAGACTCGACGGGAAGTTCACCTTCTCACCATTTCCAGCTCCTTGTGTCTGGATGAGTCTACCTTCTTTCCTCTTTTGGGTTGCGCTGGACTCTTTATTGTACTCTTTACTGCACTTTCATTTGTACTCCTCTACTTTCCCCTGTTCGATCTACTACTCACCTTTTGTTACCTCCTTTGTTGCTCCCTCGAGACTTTGGGGTATCCTACTAATTATTTTTATACTCACCCCTACTTGGACTTTTCCCGCACTTGGTGTGCCCTTGCAGACGATGGACAGGTTGGTCATGAATTCAGTGGAGCTTAGGAGTTCAGGAGTGTGGACCGCGTGTGGTGGTCGGAGTCGGGTTCCAGGTGGGGGACCCTTACAGCTATTTACTTTTTGTTCACCTGTTGCCGGGTTGTGGCACTTTTCTGGTTGGGCGCGTTTTTTTCCCTTTTCTTTTCAGTTTTCATTCAGTACTTTCTTTTTACTTTTAGAGTTCGATGCACATTGTGGTTTATTTATAGCAGTTGGTACTTTTCTTTTCTTTTTACTCTGCATTTTTTCATTGAGTGTGTTGCATGCATGTGTACAGGTTCTTAGGCAAAGGCCTCCCTGAGTTGTTGTGCCTTCGGCGCTGGTCTCCAGCCCCTGGCCTATGGAGGCGGGCTTGGGGTAGTTGCGGCTCGAGCCCGGGTAGGTTCGGGTCATGACAAAGTGGTATCAAAGGTGGTTCTTTCCTTGGGATGTTGTTTGGACGTCCCTAAAATAAAAGGAATTGGTTGGGATCTAGGGAAACAGTGTTAACGTGTCTCGAGAGTGGCTCTCAGGCCAGGGAATCCAGTGATTGTGTGGCGGCCGACGTATCCATTCACCAGGACCCTGATAACCCACTTGTTGACTCGGCATGCCGAGACACTTGTTGCAGGGAAAAAAAATTTGTGCATCACATAGGATTGAGTCTTTGACTGTACTTTTTGAGTCATCTCCCCATCTTTGTTGTTGTTGTGATATACATATATGCTCATCTGACCACGGAACTCCTTGATAATATTCAGGATGTCTCCGTGAAGACAGATAGCCAGGATACCAGCTTTGGTTCGTGACAACGACTCTATGAGCTACGAGACCACAGTCTAGGACCCATCATGCGAGCCCCTTTCTCCAGGTGGGCCGGTAGCAGCACCCCCCACCTATTGAGAAGTAGACATCTTCAGCAGAGAAGACTGAGCTTGAGCGCAGGTTGAGCGCGCTCTACGAGTTCCAGCGGCAGGGACCACTGAGGTTCAGTGGTGAGACAGACCCTCAGGCAGTAGATGTTTAGATGGAGGTAGTGGTTCACCTTTTTAGGCTTGTGCAGACGCCAGCAGATCTTATGGTGGCTTTGGCCTCCAACCTTTTCCGTAGAACAGCTTGGCGTTGGTGGAGTCTAGCAACTCAGTTTCATGAAGAGTCGTCGCTTTCATGGGGAGGCTTTCAGTTGTTGTTTCATGAGGATTTTTTGCCCCTCCTGCTTGCGCTCCGTTCGGATTCAGGAGCTCCTTTAGTTTCAGCAGGGAGGGATGACGGTGGAGAGTACGTGGTTAGTTTCGCAGACCGTGCACGCTTTTACCCGGACTTGGTCCACGATGATAACTTCCGAGGGCGGAAGTTCGAGCAGGGTCTCTGCCGAGATATTCGTGCTTTCATAGTACCCTTGGTCATTTCCACATATTTCGGGGTTCTAGATCATGGGCTGGTGACAGAGAGATTCCTTTCACATTCTATAGTTGGTGGTGGCAGCAGGCACGTTGGAGCTGAGACGTCTATCGTAGCTAGCGGGCGTCGGCAAGCAGAACCTCGACGCAGGTGACATTCTGACAACCAGACTTAGGGGTGTGGTCATACACCACAGTGGCGCCAGAGGGCACCAGTGAATCCTGAAGAGAGTCGGTGCTATGCTTGCGATGGGCGAGGTCACCTGGCATAGGACTGCCTGACCAGGCATGCGGAGAGCTTCGGGCAGGCAGCAGGTGCACCACCACGATGGAGGTATCACAATGATCGGAGTGAAACCCAGAGAGGTGGTGCTAGAAGAGGAGCGAGAGGAGATATTAGTGGGGGATGACTTTATGAGGTCTTCTCATCCCCACTAGGTGGTCCACGTCAGGATCCGGGAGCTAACAATTGGGACTACAGATAGCCACAAGCTTTGGATGTCTACGATCCTGTAGAGCATGAGGTGATAAGAGGTACGCTCTACAGTGATTCTACTTTTTGTAGTAGAATTGTTAGACTCTGTGTGTGGAATGATTTTCTCCCTTCTCCTTGTTTGAGGTGTTACCAGGGTGACGCAGGGCGTCGGGTGTAACCCTGTGTTGGTAGAGTAGAAGGTGTGTAACCTTCCTCTTTAGTCGATGGTGTCAACTCCATCGCTCTCTTAGCGTGTAAGAGATTCTTGGTTGATATACATCGACTGTGAAACCTTGCATGACTAGATATCCTTGGGTGTTTCACTATATGGATATTCTGAAAGAGGGAATCGCCGGGCCTTGTTCCAGGTGTGGGTGGTGATTCCAGTCGCGGCGTGCGACGTAAGGGTTTAGTTGGGGAGGTGAGATACCCCCGAGAGCCTTCTTGTCGTTTGAGACCATGCAAAGGGATGACGAGGTTCCTTACCGCCTTGCCCTAACCTCAAAGGCTGGAGTGGGTGCACGATGTCTCCTGCGTGACTCACCTGAGAAGATGAGTGTGTGATCCTATGCACCTCATCGGCAAGGGCA
The DNA here is from genome assembly GCA_963277665.1 of Viscum album. Lineage (NCBI taxonomy): Eukaryota > Viridiplantae > Streptophyta > Magnoliopsida > Santalales > Viscaceae > Viscum > Viscum album. The sequence goes on along the minus strand of OY728158.1, from coordinate 500,795,442 downwards.
GACCTCACATGAACGAATCAATCCTTTGGTCTGTGTGCGGTGAGGCAGGACTGTTCAAGAGTTCTTTTGGGTACAGGAGAGCCAATTGTGGGCTTAGTACCCTGATTTGTTCCCTGGTTTTGCTTTTCGGGGACAAAAAGATTGAAGTAGGGAATGATGTAAGAAACCGGATTTTCTGATGTAAAATACTTTTGAATATTCTTTATGTTATTACAGAGCAGCACCTTCAGACGGCGATCGATTCCGAGCTCCGGTGTGGCCGGAATTAAATTTTTAGTGCGTTCACACTGGGCACAACAAATAAATGGGATAACTCCTAAATGGAGTTTTGGATCAGATATTTGAGTGCACGGATGGGTCTGGAATGGGGAGTTTACCCTATTAATGACATAAAACATGTCGTCGCGGGACGTTTGGACCCCTCGCCCGCTACTAGAACGTTAAATGGGTAAATTTATTTATTTATTTATTCGTTTAATGGTTAAACTCAAGTATCTCTTAAACGGTGGCTCGGATTGGAAAACCTAGGGAACCATTGAGTTCGTAGCATGCCGTTTACCTAAAGAGGGGTGTAAGTTTCGCGGGCGCGGCCCGTCAGTGAAAAATGGCCCCGGGGGCGTTTTTGTAATTTGGCAGCCTAGGGCGTTGAGTTTAATAAATTTTGAACGGGGCCTCAGATTAAAATTCTGAGACTTCCGTTGTGCTCAGGAGGTGGTGTTTACCCTAGTCGCATACTAACTTTAACCGCGTCGAGGGTTTTGGATGCGGGTGTTTTCAGGGGTCGAGTTTTTAATTAAAAGAGTTTAATTATTTAACTCTCCTCTCCTCCCCCCCCCCCCCCCATCCTCATTCCTCCCCTGGAGAAGCCTCTCCCTCAACCCCTCCTCCCTCATCCTCCCCCTTCCTCCGATCAAGGTGGAAGCAATGGCGGAAAGGTGCGGATCACCAGCGATGCTCCGGGCAACGCCCAGCAGGTAGGCTTTGTTGCGTTTTCATTTTGGTTTTCGCACCCTCTTTGAATTCAATTATATACTTTGAAATGCTGTCAAATTTCCGAGAGAGCCCCATGATTGCGTAGCCTATGTTCTAAGCTTTCAAAAGCTTGTTTCGGAATTGAAATCTGGGTTCGGATGGGGTCGCAGTCGTTCGTCGAAGTTTGCGGGAATTTCCGGCCGGTTTGGGGGTTCGAGCGGCGGCGCGACATCCACAGGAGGCGGTAGCGGGGCTCTCGGACGGCGGCACGGGCTCTGGCATCAGGCGGACGACGGGGGTTGAGGGCCTTCAGCGGAGGAGGCGGCCAGGGGCTTTGGTCGGGCACTGGAAGGCGCGGGCGAGCGAGGGCGGCCGGGGGCGTGCGGTGTCGGCCGGGGCTCGCGGACGGCGAGCGGGCGTCAGGCAGAGGGCATTAGCGCAACACGCGACCCCCGCGCGGGGACAAGATTCGCGAGACGCGGGTCTTCGCATAGCGCGCGTGATTGGCCCTCGTGGCTGGTCTGCGAGTGGACCGCGAGTCCATGGCTGGCCCGCGCGGCCAAGCTGCGGGCCGGCCCATGCCGAGCGGACCGGCCGGTCCAGGCCGGTCCGGCCCAAGGGGCTTTGCCCCTCAGTTTTCGGACGCCCGTATTTTCCGCTACAGGCGTCCGTTTTGCATGCCGTCTACGACAGTATACTCCAGACATCGAGGTGGACTTTTTGATATGGTTTTGGGAATTTTTAATTCCCGAAACGAGGGGCCTCGGAGGTGCGACGTGTCTTTAAGTGAATTGATGTTTTTCGGGGAATCTTTTTTTGGACGGCATGGACACATCCGACATCCGTTTTGAGCACCGTTAGCAGCGTTGGGACCCGGGTGTCGTGGCGGAGTTTTCAATTGTGGTTTCGGGCGATGAAGCCAGAGTTGAGGCGTGGGCCCCACGGCCCGTCTTTTGAGATGCGTGCAGCGTTTTTGTAACTTTTTCATCGGACGTCCATTCGGGGCATGCGAGCAGTTGTTTCTGGGTGTTTTTCCGAGGGCATTGCAATGGTGCAATCCACCCGCTCTAACTCCGCATGGTGGTGCGGGCCCCACGAGGGCCGTTTTGGGAGTTGACGATGCTTTTCTAGCTTTATCACCGGTTGTTCATTTTGGACAAGTGAATAGTGAAACTTGTGTACTTTTTCGAGAGGATCGCAACGGTGTGATCTGTTCGTTGTGTTTCGGGACCGGGATGCGGGTCCCACGAAGCACTGCTCGTGTGCGGTGCGCCGGAATGCATCTTTTTCTTCGGATATCTGTTCCACTCAAGGGAACAGTCAATTTGACGTGTTTTTCCGAGAGCATTGCGATGGCGCAGTTCGCCCGACCTTTTTCGGGGACGTGGTGTGGGACCCACCCAACCTGGCTATGGTGAATAGTACCATTTTTCACCGGATGTCAATTTTGGGCAATTGAGTAGTCAATCCCGTGTGTTTTTTCGAGGAGACCGCAGTGGTGTGATCCTTTTGTTCATTTTTGGGATCTTGGGGTGGGCCCCACATGGGTTGGTTATGGTGAATAGTACCTTTTTCACCGGTTGACCGTTTCGGACGAGTAAGTAGTCTATCTTGCATGATTTTTCATGAGGATTACAATGGTGTAATCTATTCAGGCGAGTGGATCCTCTTACGTGATCTTATTAAATGTGGAAATATGAAAGGTGCTCCGGTGGCGGTTCTTCTTACCGTGTTCAAAAGCGAACCCTTGGCGTGAGATCACGTGCACTTTCGTGTGAGTGAAGTAATGCTTGAAGAGTTTTGTTTATCCATGGCTCAGCCGTTGAGGTGGAAAGTTGGAGTTGATACGATTACGCCTTCGCGTTGACGTTGGGGGTCGTGTGCATGTTAGCCTTTGGGCTGGAGACGTGGCATACTCTAGGAGTATGCGAGAATGCTGGGAGGTACATGTGGTTGTTTGTACCTGAGAATGTTTGTGTACTTGGCTGGAGTTGGCTTAGGGCCACACGTTGTGTGGGACCCATGTGTGTGTCGTGTTCTGATTTGCGTACCTTTGACCTCTCGAGACATAGAGGATCCTCCTGTTCACTATGGTTTAGATCAGCAGGGTTGAGTGGTTTCCCCTGGTTTTGTTCTGGAGTTGGTTGGTTGCACAATCCCCACTCCGGGTTCTGTTGGCCAGTGTTATACCACCCAGTAGGGATGGCCAGAGCAGTTCCGGGTTTACCCTCTAGTAGAGACTGGGCAGTGGGTTGCTCATCGACTTCTTCGGGTTTACCCTCTAGTAGAGACTGGGCAGTGGGTTGCTCACTGACTTCTAGAGTTTACCCTCCAGTAGAGACTAGGTAGTGGGTCACCTGACACTCTTAGGATCTACCCTCCAGCAGAGACTGGGCAGTGGGTCAACTGACGACCTCTTAGGGTCTACCCTCCAGCAGGGCTGCGCAGTGGGTCGCCCGTCGTCTAGTTCCAGGTATACCCTCCATCAAGGTTGGGTAGTGGGTCACCTGTCGACTTATTCTAGGTTTACCCTCCAGCAGGACTGGGCAGTGGGTCACCCAATATCTGGTTAGGGTTTACCCTTTGGCAGGGCTGGGCAGTGGGTCACCCGTTGAAATTTCATACTCAGTCCTTTTTACTAGGTTAGTATGTGGCTTTACTCCGTTATTACAAGAGCAGGATCCTCTTTTTCACGGGTTAGTGATGTGAAAGCTTTGACTTTGAACAGACCTCTCGACTGCGGGGCAGTGGCGTGGTGTGGTTTGACATTCCCCCAGAACTATCAAGTACGATGGGGCACTTTCCCCACCAAGATGCATCCTTGAGATGCAACCTAAAACCGTGCGGTCGAGTCAGTGCCACCCAAAGAGGATGGTTTCAAGGTGTGGTGATTTGAGCCCCTTGACTTGCAGTTCAGGGCAGACGTGTGGGATGTTGGGCATCGATGGTGTTACTTCTGGGACTATTGGATACTCACTTTCTTGGGCTGAGCTACGGGATGGAGATCCCCTTATGATCTTGTTCGGGCTTCTTGACAGAGCATATAAGTATGTATACCTTGTTCCAGTACCCACTTCTTGGGTTTAGGCTACTCTCCTTCCAGGAGAGTCAAAGACGCGCGGGGTATGCCATGTGCTTTCCGTGTCTAGATTCTCGTGGTTGGAAGAGTCTACTCTCCTTCTATAGGTAGCAAAGACTCGACAGGAAGTTCACCTTCTCACCGTTTACAGCTCCTTGTGTATAGACGAGACTACCTTCTTTCCTCTTGTTGGGTTGAGCTAGACTCTTTACTATACTCTTTACTGCACTTTTGGTTTTACTCCTCTACTTTCCCATGTTCTATCTACTACTCACCCTTCGGTACCTCCTTTGTTGCTCCCTCGAGCCTTTGGGTTATCCTACTGAGTATTTTTATACTCACCCCTACTTGGGATTTGCCTACACTTCGTGTGCCCATGCAGACGACGGACAGGTTGGTCGTGACTTCAGTGGAGCTTAGGAGTTCAGGAGCATGGACCGCGTGTGGTGGTCGGAGTCAGGTTCCGGGTGGGGGACCCTTCCAGCTGTTTACTTTTTGTTCACCTGTTGTCAGGTTGTGGCACTTTTCTGGTTGGGTGTGTGTTTTCCCCTTTTCTTTTCAGTTTTCTTTTAGTAATTGATTTGTACTTTTAGAGGTTGATGCACATTGTGGTTTATTTATAGAAGTTGGTACTTTTATTTTCTTTTTACTCTGCACTTTTTCATTTAGTGTATTGCGTGTGTGTGTGTGTGTATAGGTTCTTAGACAAAGGCCTCCCTGAGTTTTTGTTCCTTCGGCGCTGGTCTCCAGCCCCTGGCCTATAGAGGCGGGCTTGGGGTAGTTGTGGCTCGAGCCTGGGTAGGGTCGAGTCGTGACATATAACACAAACTTCCATACATTTCCCCAATCAGTTGTCTTTATGGGAATGATCTTGTAATCTCCAAATATCCCTCATTTAACCATTATACCCAATGATATTTCAATAATACCCTTATTTACTTTCATCTTATAAATAAAATTCTTGGGTATTTATTCAAAAATTATCACCATAAAAATAATTCACAAATAAACTTGTTTTTAAATTCTATAAAGCTCTAGTAGTGATCTCCTCTCTTTATTTTATTGAGTCAACATTAGTTAGATTATCCTTCAATTTTTCTTCATAGTGTGACATGTATTCTCAAGGTGAATCACTTTTATTATTCAACTTGAAACATAATATAATACTTTTTCTATGATTATTTAATTTTAAAATATAACAACACCATATGATTAATTTACTATATTATGAACCTGCCTGGAAACCCTGGTACCCAAATAATTGATTGAGATCATACATAGCCTAAAGGGAGCTCTTAATTCTCATGAATTGAAGACTAGAACCTGGTATCATGGAAGATCAATAGGGAATGAATTTTCCACAAAACTATAGAAGATAAAAGATTTCAAGTCAATATGATCAACACTCAAAAGGGGTAAAGTACCAGAAAACAAATTGGTATAACAAAACGTAAAATAGTACATCATCAAAGTACTCAGCATCGAACAAGATAAAACCCAAACATCCCAAAGTAAACATCATCCTCCACTCCATTTTCCAAATGATCAAGAACATACACAACCTTCAAGTGGCATTTTCTCTTTTCTTGGACCTAGAATAAGAAAATCTAAAAACACCCAAAGGAAAAGGTAGGGTGTGAGCTATAAATCTTAGTAGGGACTCAATGAGTATTCCATAATCAATGCTAAAAACAATAAACCAAATATTATATAAATTTAAATAAAACTAGGCATGGCATTAAATTTTCATATTTTAAACCAAAACATGATTTCATTCAAAAAGATGGTAGTTATTTCAAAATAACGAACAGCCTTAAATGAACATTTTATATTAAATAGTTTATATAAGTTAGCTTTCATGAATAAAACAGTTCAATAAATCACTGGTTGGTATATCGAATCAAACAACTGCACCCCCCACTGAAGTTAAAATTATATCCTCTCCAACTTAAGGGAAAATTAAATCCCCTATCTCTTAAGGAAAAATTACATCCACTCCCACTTAAGTGAAAATTACATTCACTCCCACTTAATGGATAATTAAATCCACTCCCACTTAAGGTAAAAAAATATCAAAAAAATTGGAAATCAATCATTTTAAAACACTTAAAAATATGATTCCCCAATTTCAATTTTTTACATGCCTTCTCATTTCAAAACTAAATCATAGGTTTTTATTATTTAATTCCATTTAATAACATATTTCAATTTAATAATTTTTCTCAAGATCCACAAAAAATTATTTCCATAAAATGATTTTAAAAAATAATCCATCCTTTTTCACAAATTTACCCTGTAATTTCTATCTTATTAAAATTGGGGTTTTATTAATTTCTAAATCCCTTTTAAATCAAGAATCAAACATCACAATTATATTTTTTTAAATAAATTTAAAACACAATTCAATTTGTTTAAGAAATTAAAGGTTTCAATTATAGGGAAAATAATTATGGAATCACCTACAATAAATCAAATATCATGAAATCAACACCCACGACAGGACTCCCCAATGAAGAACAAAGGAATGGAAGATCTAGAAACACAACCTAGAATTGATATCCAATTAAATATAGTTTATATCCATCCAATATGTGATTATAAAAATTTATTAGGAGGAAGAAAGGAAATATTAGAATAAATTAACTGAGAGGAGATCCACTTGTTAGAGAAGGATCATGTTGGTCAGAGTAGATTACTCAAGAGGGGGGTGAATTGAGTATCTATAAAAATTTCTGGTTAAAAATTATTCTTAAAAATTTTTCCCCAAAAGGTTAAATAAAGCCCAGTTAATCAAGGTTATGCTGTTATAAGAGCTTGACTGTTTAAATAACTTCTTAGAAGATTTATTAGTTATCAGTAATCTTAATGTTAGTTATTAATATTACTTTTGAAGTTATTCTACTAAGACAAGACAATTATAATTTCTTTCCAAGATTAACTATCAAAGTAAATTTAGTGATTTCTGAATTATACAATAAAGCAGTAAAACAGAGAAGACTAAATTAAGCATCACAGTGGATATGAAACAAGTGGTTCAGTCTCAAGTCGAGACCTAATCCACTCCACTTGGTGATCACCTGCCACCAAGCATTTTATATAAATAAACTTGATTCACACCCTGGATCAGGGTTAAACAATAGTATACAGAACTGTCCACGTCACATAGGGACCTCTTCCATAGTTCTTCGTGGGAACAAACAACCATGCCACACAGGGACCTCTTCCACACTTATTTGTGGGAACACATAGGTGTAAAAAGATGTTTGAGTAAGGATATATTTTATCCTTCAGATTAATGCAGGAGACAGAGTGTATTTTTATACAGATACACACACTACTCAAAATCTAGTAAAATTATACACAACAGAGAAGAAATATTAAGATAGGTTTAAAAATTCTCTGAATTTTAGTCTTTGTAGCTCTAGAATTATGAGATGAAGCAGATACAGAAATAAAGTCCTTGTATGGAAAAAAGAGTGTCGCAAATCAAACAGATCCAGATTGTGTTATTTATGAGGTTTGAAAGTATGAAGATATTCTTGATTTCGAGATTCAAGTATGCTTCATGTGTTATTCATCAGTGTTGAGTTAAATGATACAATTATTTCTTCAGGAATTCTCTAAGTGTGTTCTTTGTTTTCATGCTCACACCCACCCACTTGTTTCACTTTTTTGTGTCGTATTTGTTTCTGGGCCGCACTACTCTTTTATCTTGGAGTGCATGTGTTTGAGTCGACAGGTTGCGTGTATTCTGCACCTCATACCTCGTACTATCAAATTACATGTCTATAAAGAAATATTAATTATGTCAATGCATTTAAAATCTTCAAATATGATTGTTAGAGATTAAATTGAAAGATAAAAAAACATATTAAGAAATAGTGTCATAGTATGTCATGAAAATGGTGTCTCATTCATAGTGTCTAGTTCACGGTTTCTGGTTCACAGTGTCTGGTTCACGGTGTCTGGTTCAAGGTGTCTGATTCACATTTTCTGGTTCACAGTGTCTGGTTCACAGTGTCTCATGTTCATGGTGTCTGGTTGTCACAGTGTCTGGTTCATGGTGTCTCGTGGTCATGGTGTCTGCTTATCACGGTGTCTAGTTGTCACGGTGTCTGCTTGATGGTATCTCATGGTCACGGTGTCTGCTTGTCACGGTGTCTGGTTGTCATGGTGTATGGTTGTTCACGGTGTCTCGACTTAGGAAAGTATCTATATTCAGACTTAAGTAGTGATATTTATGGAATGGATTAAACTCAATCATTTGTCAGAGAAGTCAGAAGTCATTATAAAGTAGATCAACAGATAGTATATAGTAACCAAACTGAGTGTATATCACTTAAGAGATTTGTATAGATTTTACTAAACAACTTTTCATTTGATTTGAGATAGATTTCATAAAGTTAACAAGGTTTATAGACTGAATAAGGTTTGTGATCATTAAAACATGATTAATACATGAGTATTCCAAAAATCTCCCCCTTTTTGATGATCACAAATCATGTATATTTAGAGTGTATATTTGTTCTAACAACATAGTTTGAATGTTCATATAACATATATAGAGTGGGTGTTCTCCTATAGATATTTCTCCCCCTTTTGAGATTATCAAAAAGTAGCAAGAAAAAGAAAGACAAAAGAGACATGAAAAGTGCATAATGTATTAGATAAAAAAGAGGGGCATTACAAAAAGTAAAACAAAGTTAATAAGATTCCTATAAAAATAGAGTAAGCACTATCCTTCTTCACTGGTTGGTCTTCTCTTTTCCCTTACCAACAGCTCTAGAAGAGGAATCCATAGAAGCAGAGGTTGAAGTAGAAGAAGGGAGTGAGTTGGTTGAGAGAGAAGGTAAAGGAAGACCTTCAAAGAAAGAGGGATCCAGAGTAGGTGTAGTAGAAGACCGAGGTAGTTGTTGATAAAGGATCACATGCCTGATCTGAATCAGTTCCTGACTAGCAGACATAGAAGTGGAGGCTAGAGAAGAGGTGAATGTAGGAAAACCAAGTCTCAGAGGTGCAGCCACAGGAGCAACAATAGTTTTACTCTGTATATGAATATAGGGCCTCAGAAGCTTAGCAATGATCTCTCAACCATACTACATAGCTTTCTCAAAGTCATCCTTGTTTTCCATAAACTTATCCAACAGACAAGTGAACTCTGGGATCTTTTGGACTTGAGTCTTGAAACCTTGCGTAACAGGAGGAATCCTCTGATTTTCTACAAGATATTTTAAATGATTGGTCATGTTAGTCTTTGAGAATATTCGGTTGAAGTAGAAATCCACTTTCTTGAAAATTTCTTTCTAAACATCATTATCAATTTTTGAATGGATTTGGACTATATCAAGAACTCTGTCATTGTTCTTGATAACTTCATATAGATAATCTATATTGAAACCACTAAGAATAGTCTAAAGTTATTCTTTAACCACTGTTCTGAGTAGGTCACTATCTAACAAAGATTGTGATGATTGTTCAGATGCCTTGGAATTAGTGACAACTGAGGTGAGAGATTTCAGTCGATTTAGAACTTTTTGAAGGCACCACATATACTCATCAGTGAGCTTATTAAGATAAACAACAATCTCTCGCATTTCTTTTAAAATCTATTTGTTTCTTTTAGTGATCTTTTCATCTAAGGAAGATAAATGAGGTTGAATCTGAGAGGAAACATTTTGGGGGGTTTGAGTAACAACAGGATCCACAGGATGAGAAGCAAGCTATGATCTCGAATTCATCAATTTCTGCATGTCTTTAATCATACCTCTTAGAGTCTTCACTTCATCACTAAGGAGTCTGCTTTCAACTCTGACTTACTGAATCTCATTAATCATTTTGGGTTGAATCTTCCAAATAATGTTTTCCAAAAACAGTGAGGCATCTCTCTCACTTAGATTTTTTACAGGAGCTGGTTGGGTATTCATGAGTTTTTTCACTCTAGACAAAAGGGTAGCTCTAAATTATTTCAAATCATCTTTACTCACCAAGGATGGTTGTTCTGGTGAAGGTTTATAGATAGGGACTGATACGGGCTCAGGTTCTTTTTCAGGGGAAATATTAGAGATAGATTTCAATTAGAACATAGTGTAAAGGTCAAGGCCTTTTACTAAGACTTCTTGGGAGTTATTCACATTATAAAAGATGGGGAATTTATACCGAGTTTCTACAGGTCTTGGATCAATTGAGTTTGGTACTTCAATAGATTCCAGATTTGGGGGTTTCTCCCCCTCAATAGTTGAATCCTTCTCAGGACTGAGAGGCTTAGGGTCTTGATCTATTTTCCATGAATTCATCTCTTAGTTCCTCACCCATTTCTTATCTATCCAACTGAAAATATAGCTCCAGCCTTTCCTCAGCCGAAGAAATAACTTTAGGAACAGATTGTTCTACTGGGAGTTCTTCAAGTTCATCTTCTTGCATAACAGGTAATTATTCTTCTATAAGATCTTACATAGTATTCCTTTATATTTCTTTGACAATATATTATATTTCAACTTCGGGTTGATCATCCAGATTAACAACATCTTTAAAAGCAGGGACTTCCTTGTCACTTACTACATGAGGTACATGAGTATTGTCTTCCTTATCAGAAACAGTTTCCCTGGGAGGCACAACAACCACTTGTTCTTATTCTTCTTCAGAATACTCAAAAACTTCATCTGGTTCCAAACCAAGATTAGAAATATCTTTTCATCTTGAGGGATGTTCCACTGGATTGATATTTTCATAAATCCTATCATTGTCTTCCACCTATGCCTTTTTCCAAGGATTCCAATTGATTTTCATCCTCTTGATAATGACTTTTGAAATTCAGAACTCACAATCCTTGATAACTTCTTTATTATGTCCAACCATACCTTTGGCATGAAGAATGGCTGAGATAATCCGAGAATAAAATAGGGAGGTTAACTTGGATGTGGTTTTGATCAGATCACACATATGGTGTATGACATACTTACAAAGTTTGATCTTATGCCCATTTTTTCATAAGATGAATCAGAAACACATCCTAATATTTTAGTACAGCAAAATCACTTTTTCCGAGGCTAATCAAGTTCTTTATAAACATAAATAGAATTCTAGATTCTCCATCCATTTCAGCACCAATGGATCTCCTCTTAGTGTCATTTCTGGTTAATCTTTTCAATTCATCTTCCAAAAAAAGAATTCACTGGAAGGTGGAGGTCCTCTCTGGTAGTCCTCAAAAATTCCTTCATGAGGTATCCTAAGGCATGCATCCCATAACCTTTAATAGAATGTGCATTTCTGTCCATTTATCCAGCTTCTCATGGCATAACCATCTTCAAAATCAAAGGAGAACTGAACATACTAATTAAATTGAGCCACTAGCTTAGGGTAGATAGGTCTATCTTTCTTCAAAAACCTTTATAACCATCCTTTCTCTTTTAAAACTTTCAAAATGAGAGACTTAATTTAAAGAATCCACTTAGGTAATATGTCTTTATCAGGTACTACTACTTGGTTCACCAGATTTGGATTTAGAGGACCTTCAGGTGATATCTTGGGTGCGATCTTCTTTTTTTTGAGCTACGTTTCTCAGGAGTTGACGAAGAAGGGTATTTTATCCTGGGCATTCACCAAAGGTTCGAGAGTGAGAAGGTTTGAAGGATTCAAGAAGGGTTACAAATTGAGTGAATGGAAGAAAGCTCGAGTGAAGGACAAGTGACACTTCCTTTATTTTATCATTTAGGAATACCAAACGTCTCAAAAGTAAAAGTGTGGGAAAATAAAAAGTTGAAATTAATAATTACCGTGATACAGTTTTTACTTTGAAAATAAAAATAATAAAGAATATTTACATTGAGACCATATCAGGTATTTAAAGTGAGACAGTGAATGAGTTTTATGGTGATACAATGATTGAACCTTACGGTGAGACAGTGATTAGTCCTTACGGTGAGACAGTGATTGATCCTTATGGTGATACAGTGACTAAACCTTACAATGAGACAGTGACTGTTAGATAGTAATCACGAAATACTAACTATGAGACCATAAACATGAAACAGTAATATATACAATAGTAAGACATTTAATTAAGATTTATCATGCCTAGTTCATGTATGATGTAGGCTATTATTTCATAATTTAATGGTTTGGTAAATATATCAGCAAGCTGATATTCAGTGCCAATGAATTCCAAAGTGATATCACCTTTTTGATAATTATATCTCAAAAATTGATGTCTTACATCAATATGATTTGTCCTAGAATGTGAAATCGTATTTTTTTTTTGAAATGTTAATAGCACTTGTGTTGTCACAATTTATAGGTACATTCCTAAATTGATATCCATAATCTAGTAATGTGTGTTTCATCCACAAGATTTGTGCACAAAAACTTCCAGCAGCTATGTATTCAGTTTCTATAAAATATAATGCAACAGAATTTTGTTTCTTACTACACCATGATACTAGTGACTTGCCTAAAAAGTGACATGTTCCAGAGGTGATTTTTCTATCTAACTTACAACCACCGAGGTCAGCACCAGAACAACTAACTAATTCAAATGATTTTCCTCTAGGATAGAACAGTCCTAGATTGGGTGTATGCTGGAGGTATTTGAAAATTCTCTTTATAGAATTTAAATAAGATTCCTTATGATTTTCTTGAAAATGAGCACACATACACACACTAAACATAATGTCAGGTCGACTAGCAGTTAAGTAGAGTAAACTTCCAATCATTCCTCTATAAGTGGTTTGATCAATAGATTTTCCATCTTCATTAAGATCCAACTTACAAGTGGTACTCATGGGAGTGTCGCTAATTTTAGTTCTATCCAATACAAAAAAATTTAGAATATCTCTAGTATATTTACTTTGAGTTAAAATAATACCATCATTATTTTGAAAGATTTGAAATCTGAGAAATAATTTTAGTTCACCCATTAAACTCATTTCAAATTCATTTTTCATTATTTTAGAAAAATAAATACATAAATAATTTCTTGAATATTCAAAGATAATGTCATCTACATAGATTTGAATAATTAAAACAGTATTAGAAATTTGTTTTATAAAAAGGGTATGATCAGCTATTCCTTTTGTAAAACCTTTGGAAATAAGAAAAGTACTTAACCTATCATACCAGGCTCTTGGAGATTGTATTAAACCATATAAATCTTTTGATAATTTAAAAATATGATTTGGAAAATGGGGGTTTGTAAATATAGGGGTTGTTCAACAAATATGTCCTCAGCTATATACCCATTTAAGAATTCACTTTTAACATCCATTTGATATAGTTTGAAATTGAGATGTGCAGCATAAACAAGGAAGATTCTATTGAATTTAAGTCTAGCTACTGGTAAAAAGGTCTCCTCATAGTCAATTACTTTTTCTTGACTATAGCCTTGTGCAACCAATCTATCCTTGTTTCTAACTATGTTACCAACTTCATATACCTTATTTCTAAACACCCATTTAGTGCCTATGGTGAATGTTTCCTTAGGTCTTTCAACAAGTTTCAAAACTTTTTTCCTTTCAAACTGATTAAGTTCTTCTTGCATATCCATCGCCTAAAATTCATCATTTATAGCATCACTAATGTTTTTAGGTTCAAATTGTGACAAGAAGACTTGATGTTCAACCTGATTTCTAAGAGAATCTCTAGTTTGAGTTCTTTTGTCTATTTCTCCTACAGCAACATCTAAACGATGGTTCTTAAGAGTTATAATAGATCTATAAAAGGAGGGACTAGTGATTTCAGTTTCATTAATAGGTTCTGCTTCATTATGACTTGAGTCTAAGGAATTTCCAGAACTGGAAGTTTTCACATAATCTTTCACAGAAAGGTTTGAGGATTTTATATTAATGTTTAGATTTGATACATCATCCTCCAGGTTCTCTAGAATGGTTTTAGGCTCATGTGGATCTGTTTTATCAAATTTGATATGAATAGATTCTTACACACATTTAGTTCTTTTATTGAATACTCTATAGGCTTTACTAGACATGGAATATCCTAAAAAGATACCTTCATCAATCATGGATTCAAATTTTTCAAGATTGTCCTTAGTATTAATAATATAGACTTTGCAACCAAAAACTTTGAAGTAGTTAACCTTGGGTTTAAGATTTTTCCATATTTCTTAAGGATTAATTTTATGAATAGGTATGATCAACACTCTATTGATTATGTATCATGTTGTATTGACCGCTTCAGTCCAAAAATAAATAGGTAGGTCATATTCACTAAGAATTTTTCTAGCGATCTCTTGCAGGGTTCTATTTCTTCTTTATACAACTCCATTTTGTTGAGGTGTTCTAGGGGTAGAGAAATTGTGACTATAACCATTTTGTGAGAAACATTATTCAGATTCTTGATTTTTAAACTCACATCCATGATCACTTATTAAGGATTTAATTCTAAGTCCACTAAGATTTTACACAGACATGGCATATTTAGTAAAATAAGAGAAGACTTCACTGTTGTGATCTAGAAAGAAGGTCCAAGTATATCTAGATAATTCATCTACAAGAACATAAACATAGTGCTTCCCATTTAAACTAGAAACTCTAGATGGTCCAAACAAATCCATGTGAACCAGGTCGAGAGGTTGAGAAGTTGACACTTCTTTCTTTGGTTTGAAGGAAATTTTGTGTTGTTTTCCCTTTTGACAGGGATTACACACTTTGTCATTTGGAAACTCAAGTTTGGCTAAGTATTTAACTAAGATTTTTCTAGTTATCTTTCTAAGGGATTGAATATTACAGTGTCATATTCTCCTATTTCAGATCAAGGACTTTTTATGAAATACACTTAAGCATGAAGCATTTTGAGAAGCTAAGGAATCTAAGTTAACAGAGTAAACATTTTCATTTCTTAATGCAGAAAACAATAATTCTTCTTTAGAATTAAATAAATTGCAAGCATCATTTTCAAATATAACATGAAATCCATCATCACATAATTGTGAGATACTAAGAATATTATATTTTAATTAATCAGCAAACAATACTTTATAAATTAAAACTGAGTTTGAGTTACCAATTTGGCCAAGGCCAATAATCTTTCCTTTGGAATTGTCACCAAATGTGACATGTCCTCCATATATTTTTATTAGGTTCTTGAAGCATGAGTAATCTCCTGTCATGTATCATGAACATACACTTTCCAAGTACCATAAACTTTTACAGGAACTCTTTAAGCAGCTTTCCTACAAAATGATTAAGAAAAAATAGATTTTGGTACCCATATGTTTTTGGGTCCAGTAATATTAGTAATAAGATATTTAAGAACCCATATTTGCCTCATAGGTTTCCAATAAGAATTATGTAAAATATTTGAAAAATAAACTCTATTTTGTCCAAAAAAACTTGAAACAATAGAAAGTGTATCATAAATTGAATTAGTTGATTTGTTTCAAGAACTAGGAGTAAAACTATATGTCCAAGATTTTGAAACAAAATTTTTTCTACCAAGATTTCTTTTTCCAAGTTGATAACCAATTCCAGTGTTGTATTTAGGGGAAATTTGTTTACCTAAAATTTGAGTAAGGGTATTTTTTCCATTGGTTAACTTTTATAGGTCATTATTTAATTTCTCATTAGACATTTTTAATTCATTTTTCTCTTTGAGAAGTTGAGAATTTTTCTCTTTTTCAGTTGTGAGTTCAGATTTAACAGTCACAGTAAGATGATATTGTTTCTTCAATGATTTGTATTTTTCTTTTAGGTCGTTGCATGTTTCTTCAAGTATGTTAAAATATTCAAACATTTCTTCATTATTCATATTTTCAGAGCCACACTCAACTCTAGAATAGTATGAATTACGTACAAGAGAGTCCAGTGTTACCTCAGATATGTTTTTCGTGAAACACATATTGGATTTGTTAGCTTGTTCATCATGGGATGTTTCTGAGTCACTTGAACTGTCCTCAGAAGCACTCCAGGTTGATTTCATTTCATTTTTATACTTCATGTCCTTGTCCTCATATCTCTTTTTGTACTTGATCTTTGGACAGTAATCCTTGATATGTCTTTTGTGCTCACATTCATAGCAGACAATCTCATCAGTCTTGTCACTTCTTTTCTAATTCTTCTTCTAACTTCCTTTTTGGTAATATTTTCCCTTGAAGTTAGGCTTTTGAAAAAATTTATTCTTCTTATAGAATCTCTTTAATCTTCTGGATAATTGAGCCATCTCCTCATCATTGTTAGGTGATGATTTATCACTACTATAACTTTCTACATAAGCTTCCAATTTCCCTTTGTCTTTGTGTTTATAGGTGGTCGTTCTGAATGCAATGGATTTTATTTTTGGTTCAACCTCTTCTTCCTTGTTGACTTTCAACTCTTCTTCATACATCATCAGTTTCCCAATGAGTTCTTTTACAGGTAGATTTCCAATGTCACGTGATTATCTAATAGATACAGAGGTTCCTCTCCATCTGTCAGGCAGACATATGAGAATTCTCATGATATGTTCCTTGTTAGTGACTTCTCTTCCAAGAGAAATCATTGTGTTGAAAATCTCATTGAACCTAAGATACATGTTAGAGATAGTCTCATCATGTTTCATTTTAAATTTATCATATTTAATAGTATAATTATTAAGTCTCATTTCTTTTACACTAGATGTTCCTTCATGTGAGACAGATAGGGTATCCCAAATTTCATGGGAAGTTTTACAAGTAGAAATTCTATTAAACTCTTCATCTCCTAAGGATTTGTATAAAGAATTCATAGCTTTTCAATTTTTATTATAGGCAGTTTTGACAGGTTCATCCCAAGTGCTTATATCAGTAGCAGGAATCTTATATTCATTTATAATGGAAGACCAAATTTCAAAACCCATTCTTTCTAAATGAATTTTCATTTTAATTTTCCATTGAGCATAGTTGGTTCCATTAAATAATGGTGTTATGTTGGTTGTAGCACCATCCAATCTATTATCCATAATACGGAAATACTTTTAAAAGCTATAAATTTAGAATTAACAGAAATTTACAGATCTTTAAAGTACAACTACAATCAAAGTTGAATTAGGCTAAACAGAGTCTTAATAAACAACCTCTAATACCAAATGTTGGTCAAATTAGATTACTCAAGAGGGTGTGAATTGAGTATCTATAAAAATTTATGGTTAAAACGTATTCTCAAATAGGATTCCCCAAAAGGTTAAAAACAGCCCAGTTAATCAAGGTTATACTATTATAAGAGTTTGACTGTTTAAATAACTTATTAGAAGATTGATTAGTTATCATTAATCTTAATGTTAGTTATTAGTATTACTTTTGAAGTTATTCTACAAAGACATTACAATTATAAATTCTTTCCAAGATTAACTATCAAAGTGAATTTAGTGATTTCTAAATTATACAGTAAAGCAGTAAAACATAGAATACTAAATTAAGTAGCACAGCGGATATGAAACAAGTGGTTCAGTCTCAAGTCGATACCTAATCCAATTCACTTAGTGATCACATACCACCAAGCATTTTATATAAATAAACTTGATCCACACCCTAGATTGGGGTTAAAAAATAGTACACAGAACTGTCTAGGTCGCACAGGGACCTCTTCCACAGTTCTTCATGGGAACAAACAACCAGTCCACACAGGGACCTCTTCCACACTTATCTTTGGGTATACACAAGTGTAGCAAGATGTTTGAGTAAGGATATCTTGTATCCTTCAATTTAATGCAGGAGACAGAGTGTGTTTTTATACAGATACACACACTGCTTGAAAGATAATAAAATGATACACAATATAGTAGAAATATTGAGATAGGTTTAGAAATGCTCTGAATGTTAGTCTTTGTAGCTCTGAACTTCTGAGATAAAGAAGATTCAGAAATCAAGTCCCCCTATGGAAAACAGAGTGTCACAAATCAAACAGATTCGTCTTGTGTTCTTTGTGATGTTTGACAATGCAAAGATATTCTTGATTCTGGGATTCAAGTATGCTTTGTGTGTTCTTAAGCAGTGTTGAGTTGCATAAGACAATTCTTTCTTCAATAATTCTCTAAGTTTGTTCTTCGTTTTTTGTGCTCATGCCCACCTACTTTTTTCACTTTTTTGTTTCGTATTTATTTTTGGGCCGAACTACTCTTTTATCTTGGATTTCATGTGTTTGAGCCGACAGGTTGCATGTATTCTGCACCTCGCACCTCGTACTGTCAGATGACATGTCTACAAAGAAATATTAATTATGTCAGTTCATTTAAAATATTCAAATATGAACGTCAGATATTAAATTGAAAGACGACAAAACATATTAAGAAATGGTGTCACAGTATGTCATGGAAACGGTGTCTCATTCACAGTGTCTGGTTCACGGTGTCTGGTTCACGGTGTCTCATGTTCACGGTGTCTGGTTGGCATGGTGTCTACTTCACGATGTCTCATGGTCACGGTGTCTTCTTGTCACAGTGTCTGGTTGTCACGATGTCTGCTTCATGGTGTCTCATGGTCACGGTGTCTGCTTGTCATGGTGTCTAGTTTTCACGGTGTCTGGTTGTTCACGGTGTCTTGACTTAGGCAAATATTTGCATTCAGACTTAAGCAGTGATATTTATGGAATGGATTAAACTCAATCATTTATCAAAGAAGTTAGAAGTCATTATAAATTAGATCAACAGATAGTATATAGTAACCAAAATGAGTGTATAGAACTTAATTGCTTTGGATAGCTTTTACAAAACATCTGTGCATTTTATTTGAGATAGATTTCATAGAGTTAACAATGTTTATAGACTGAATAATATTTGTTATCATTAAAACATGATTAATACATGAGGAGTCCAACAAATCGGATCTTCCACTGACACATTTATTCTCTAGATAAGGAGTTTAGAGGATTAAAAATTACTTATAGGGAGCATTATCATCCATATAAATCAAGTTAGTTTCAATTATGGGTGATGGGAAACTTAAATAGTGGATCTAGAATTAAAAATTTATTATTTAGATTAATTAAAACCCACGTGAACAGTTTACTAGGGTGGGATGCATGGTTTGAAAAATCATGTGCCCTAACTGTGTTCCCCTATAGACTCAATATCTAAGGTTCATAGTTTCCCCAAGGTGGGCGTATGGTTTAGAAAACCATGTTCCAACTTTTCATTACCCCACTATTTAGGGATGCATGGTTTTCATTGGGGGTGTACTATTTGGGATAACCATGTGCCAACTGTTTGTAGCCAAAAATCCTTTAAAATTTTCGAAATTTCACCTAAAACAACTTGATACAAACTCTTTCCAAATAAATATCAAAATAAGGCTCAAGGAGTACCTGAAAAAAAGTAATGGTATGTTACATACTCTCTAAAATATTTATTCTATAAATATTATAAATTTAACTCATCTAAAGTCTCACAAATTTTCACTAAATATCCAATTATTGTGGACCTCCCTTTATCAATACTATTTCATAATCATAAAATTTTTCTTACAATGTTCTCTAAAGTTACTGCTTTTTTCATTTTTCTACTTGTCAGAATAAATCTTTCAAAGACTTAAATGACTCTTATGGTCTTCTTGAGAACCCTTATGGAAGGTCTAAAAGACCCACACATAGTTCATATAAACCTTATATAAATCTATATGACCCTTAAAGAAATCAAAAAATCCTTATGGAAATGACTCATATAGAAATGAATTTTATGGATTCATCACTTTGTTATTATTCAGATTCAACAAAAGATGCATATTTCTTAAAATCACTTCAAAACATTTGATATTTATATTAGATCATCTCCAAACCACTTAAAAACATTTTCAACATATATTAAACAATATCATCATTCTATAATGATTCCCTATTCAAGGATTATAATAAATATAATCCATTAATGATTCTATTGGGTGCTTTAATCTTCCCTATTGGATTTTTTGTCAACCTCAATGAACTTTATTGAATCTTGAACATATTTTCATGAAACATAAAATTGATTATATTTTTAAAGTTGATTTATAGTATAGGGAAGACCCTATGTTGTCTCTATAAAAGTGTTGGCTATTTAAAGTGTGTATTTTTTATAATGATTACTAAAAGAAGGGGTGGTTTTGAAAATAGTTTTAAAAATAAGATGACTTAATTAAAGATTTTAATAGTTGATAAATAAATAATGTTTTAAGAATTATGATATAAGTAGGTAATTTAAAGTTCACTACACAAATTGTATAGTTCATTGTTCTGAAAATTGCACATGGTCTAATGGAATTCTTTTTTTGAGGGTTGTCAATATATTAATTCCCCTCTTGCCTTTTAAAATGATTCAAAAAGAACCAACCCTTAATACAACAATTGTGTTGTCAAGTTTTGTACTTAAAGAAAAGAACAAGGTTTACCATATCATAAGGAAATATCATTCATGTGAATGTGAAAAAGGATTCTTGTGTTTTCCAATCATATCAAACCAATATTCCCACTTGAAATCTCAACCTAATAAGTGTTGAGATAAAAATTCTTTAACTTGATTAAACCAAAACAAAGCATTCAAAGAAGAATAATGTTAAGATAAAACTTAAATGAAATGTTTCTGACACAAATTAAACAAAACCGGTAGCATAAAAACTGTCGGAACTCCCTCCCAAGTGTGTGTATCTCCCTTGAAATGATCATCCACCATTTAGCTTGCCATCAAGAGGAGGAAGATGGTCGGGTGAAACTTTACCCTCATCCTTGATCCCACTATGAGGATAAGGGACTCCAAAACTTATTTTATGAGGATATTAATTCTTTGGGTCTCAAAAATGTTATTTTTTCTCCTAGTTTGAACTTAAAAATGGGGTGCCAAGGGTGAAATTTTATAGAAAAAGTGGAAGGTTTTTTTAGGAACACATGTTTATTAAAACCATTTGTCCCATGGTTTTTGGAATACATAAAGTCTTATCTTGATTTAGAGAAAAATAAAAACTTGTTAAAACACATATTTAATATCTCTATATAAACTTTGGAATCATTTTTAGGTCAAAATATCCATATATGGATGAAATACATAACATATCTTTTGACTTTGAGTAGATTCGGTTCCCTAGATAAATCAGTTCATTTGGGCCCACTAATAGACGAATTGGGAATGGGTGTCTTAACTAAAGTTATATAACACTAAATTTTGAATCATAAAAAAAATATAATCCCAATTTTATGCATTTATTATTTGAATTATTTGGTTGAGTCCACAAATGTTCTTGAAATCTTGCACAGTTTGGCCCATTTTTCTTCAACATCATATGGGTCCTCCAAATCACCTCCATCTACAATGAAAACATAAAAATAAGTGAAATAACCATTTTTAATATAGATTAACATTAAATTATTTAGTAATACATGAAGCAAAATTTTTTATAATAATTTTAATTTATAATAAAAAATTAGTGTAGCATGGTGGTGTAAGGGTAAAAATGAATAGTGAATAGTGGTGCGATCAACCCCCACACCTAAACATTTTCCTTCATGGGAAAAGTAACATTTCAAAAAAAATTGAAGGATATATTCTCAACATAATTAAGATTTAACATTCAATAAAAAATTAGTTCTTAATTGCAATGTGATCAAATAAAAAATCACACCAAGGATTTATTCTCAGTGATCATGGAAAAATTTATGTCATAAATTTTATCAAAATAAAAATCAAGGAGATAAATTATACCAATTTAATAAAACAATTAAAAACTAAACAATGTCACTAAATATTCACTTGTGTGTGTGGAAACCATTTCATTCTATTCTTTATACTTTCAATCTAGTAAATATAGGTTATTTTATAAAACTTACTTAAATGATTTTATCCACCGAACCTTCACTACATCCTTTACAATAAAATTTCAAGACCCAATCATGTAAGCATTCCTAGAATTCAAAACTTAATCTCCCAATAAATATATACCCATATTCTTTACATTTCATCACTCCCCTTATTTATTAGTAATTTTGTTTTTTTAGTTTAACTTGGAAAAAATATCACACTCATCACTTAACCCTTGTTTGATCTTCTCATAATGCTAATTGTAATAGTTATAATAAAATAAAAGGTCGTGGAAGAGTGGTTTGGAAATTTCCCAAGGGACAACCCATATTTTTTTGTTTGTTTGTTTTTTTTTTTTTTGATTTTTTTTGATTTTTTTTTGTTTTGAGGGTGTACAACAGTCGGATAATAGGTACATACGCATAGGTTAGTCTAGTACAGTAATGAAAAAGATCAAATAAGGAATGAACATATGTAAAAATTATTTTGGAATGTTGATAAATATTAACCTAACGTATATTCACCTTCTATTAAGTAGGAAAAATTCACAATTCATGAT
Source organism: Viscum album (assembly GCA_963277665.1). NCBI lineage: Eukaryota > Viridiplantae > Streptophyta > Magnoliopsida > Santalales > Viscaceae > Viscum > Viscum album. The sequence continues at coordinate 500,773,111 of OY728158.1, read as the reverse complement.
TGGGTGAAAAGATGTTTGGATATATTAAGTGAAACAGTTTTCTCATAAACTATTCACATAAAGGGTATCATTATTCTCAAAGGAATCAAAATGATACAACCATTTATATCATCAAAAATAAACCAATTAACTAAAAAATAACATCTCAATGTTAATTTCATGCCAAAACACACATTCTATCAGGGATTTTTTTTAAAACAACATGAAATAGGGAAATTCATCGTGCATTTTTAATAATTTACATGATTAAGTGGGCACAAAAAAATGAAAATTCTAGAAAAAATTGAGGTGGGAATGATGGGGGGAAAGTAAAAATATTATTCAATAAGCTAAAACAAGAAGAAATAATAAAGATGATGAAAATCCTAACGAACTCAATAAGGTGGAGAAAATAAAAAATAATATTTTGTAAGTGAAAAAGAGAAAAATAAGAAAGATGATGAAAATTCCTAACTAACCTAGAAATATACCCATCCCTCCTCCCCCACACACACACCTAGAGTATGCAGTGTCCTCACTATAATAAAATAGAATGTGGGAAGGAAGGATAAAACCTAGTGGGTGTTATTCAGAGGTTGGTTCTTTAACTTGTATTTCCTCTATTAGGGACTCTAAAAGGGCTTCATGAAAGTAATTCAGCCATTTTCCATTGACAGTGATGGTTTGTTTTGTTTCTTCATTTGTAACTTGAACAACAACAAATGGATAAACATTATTAATGGTGTATGGACCAAACCAGTAGGAACAAAGTTTACCTGGTTTTAACTTAATCCTTGAATTATAAAAAAGGACCTTCTGCCCAATTTGTAATTAATGATGAAGGATGAGATGGTCATGGGAAGTATTGTCTCTCTCCTTATAAATCTGGGAGTTTTCATATGAATCTCTACATATTTTCTCCAATTATTGAATCTATAGCTTCCTTTGATCACATGTACTATAAAGATTAGAATTGCATTGTTTAATGGAATGGTAGACTTAGTTCTCTATCTTAATAGGGAGATGAAAACTATTTCTAAAAATAAGTTGATAGGGTGACATTCCAATGGGATTTTTAAGGGAAATACGGTAAGACCATAATTAATCAACGAGTCTAAGACTCCAATATTTTCTATTGAGTTGGTCCATTTTTTCAAGAATTTGTTTTACCTCTCTATTTAAAACCTCATCTTAACCATTTCTTTCTAGGTGATAAGTAGTAGACACTCAATGCATGACTCCATACCGACACAAAAGTGATTGTATTTTTCAGTTGTATAAATGAGAACCCTAGACACTGATAATGAACCTAGGTAATCCGAACCTATAGAAAATTTGGGTTATCAAAAATTCCACGACTATATTTGAATCATTTATCCTAATGGATAGAGCCTCTACCCATTTAGATATGTAATCAACTTCCAGAATAATGTACAAGTTTCTAAAGGAATTGGGAAATGGCCCCATAAATTCAATACCCATAAGATCAAAAATTTCATGGAAGAGCAGGAGTTTTTGTATAATTTTATTTCTTTTAAATGCATTCCCTATTCTTTGAAAGTGAGAAAAAAATTTACAGGAATATTGGGAATATCAACATAATGTTTTCCAAAAAGTGACCTAAATTGAGGACCTTGTGAGCAGTCCATTGGGGACCAAAGTGGCCCCCACAAGTAAGAGTGTGGAAGAACCTAAGGACAAACTGAAACTCACTATTGGGAACACAATGCCTGAGGACTTGATCACTACATGTGTGCCAAGGGTAGGGGTCATCCCAAATGTTCCAATGGGACTCATGTCTTTTATGGTCAAATTGGTTTTTTTAATCAGTAGGAATCTGAGATGCTAGCAAATAATTTACAATTTTGGCATACCAAGGAATAACATCTTTCACTGAGTACAATTTCTCATTAGGGAACATGGAATTTATGGGAATACAATAGGATGGGTCAATGTCTGAGGATCGTAGTATCCTATTGATATGGTCATCCACCGCATTATCTACTCATTTTTTATCCTTAATTTCTAGATTAAATTTCTAAAGTAGGAGTATCTAGTGAATGAGATATGGTTTGACTTCTAGTTTCTTAAGGAGAATCCAGATGGATTCATGGTCTGAGAACTCAACTAATTTGGACCCTAAGAGGTATGACCAAAATTTATCTATGAAAAACACAATTGTAAGGAATTGTTTTTTATTTGTAGTGTAGTTTACTTGGTTAGGGTCCAGTGTGTGTGATTTATAGGATATGACATGTGGAGCTTGGTCGACTCATTGTGATAAGACTGCACCAACCGCATAGTTAGAGTCATCACGTGTGATCTCAAATGGTAAATCCCCTTGAGGTGGTTGGATTAATGGGGGTATTGTGAAACTATTTAAATTTTATAAAATCTTCCTCACTTTCTTTATCAAGAACAATTTCTTTTTCTTTTTTGAGTAATCAGGATAGGGGGAGTGAAATCCTAATAAATTGACAAATTAAATGATGGTAAAATCCAACATGACCTAAGAAATAAATCACATCCTACACATTTTTGGGGAATGGTTGGGAATAAATGACATCCACTTTTGATTTATCTACTTGGATACTATACCCATAACTGACATGTCTAAGTATTATACCTAGTCCCACTATGAAATGAAATGTTATCGTAATTTAATACATGATTCCTTTCAATATAATGATGTTAGACATAACCAAGACAACTCAAACACTAATCAAAATAGTATCCATAAATAGTGAAATTGTCCATGAATAATTGCATACAATTATCCAAGTGATCTGAAAAAATACTAAACATGCATCATTGGAAAGTAACTGGAGCATTGCATAGACCAAATGGAATCCTACTATATAAAAATGTGTAAAAGGGGCAAGTGAAGGTTGTATTTTTCTAATCCTCATGGGAAATATGGATCTGGAAGTATCTAAAAACCCATCAAGGAAATAGTATTGGGACTTCCCCGCTAGCCTCTCTAGCATCTGGTTAATAAATAGCAATGGGAAATGGTCTTTCCTAGTGTTTTGGTTTAGTCCGTGATAGTCTATATAGACACACAAACTATTCTTCTCATGGGTTGGAACCAATTAATTATTTTCATTTTTAATTATTGTAAGTCCATTTTTTAGGGAACTACCTGCACTCGACTAACCCATTGGTTATCAAAGATAGGGTAAATGATTCTAACAACCAATAATTTTGTTACATAATTTTTTACAACAACTATTTGGTTTGGATTCATTCGATGTTGTTCTTACCTCACTGGTTTAGCCTCATTATTTAACAATATATGATGTGTAGAAATTGATGGGATTATACCAATAATTTCAACAAGTTTCCATCCTAATTATTTTTTATACTCTTAAAATGTCAAGTAGTTGCAATTCATGCTCTAGAGGGAGTGGACTAGCAATGATGACTAGCATCTAGTTTTAATTCTCAATATATGAATATTTAAAATTTTGAGATAGTGGTTTTAAGTTCTAATTCAGGGGGATTTTTTATTTATAGGAGTGAATGGGAAAGTGAGAGGAAACCTATATTGTCTAAAAACTCAATAGTAACATCTATAGATGGGGAATTAGGTTTTACAAGCATAGCAGTATCATCGATGGTCATGGGATTCTCAGTGTTTAAGAAATCATAAATTAGAAAACATGAATAAAATTTTTCTAAACCACTACAACATTAAATACGCGACTCATTACCAAGAATTTATATCAATAATTAAAACATAGAAAGGGTATTAGGGGAAATAAAAGAATTTTTTTAGGGGAAAAGAGTACATAAATAGAATTAATTAAAAGTGAGGAATATTATTCTGAGGTATTTTCATTGAATAAATGATGTTGAAGTGGAAAATTTCCCCAAAAAACTCCATAGATAATGTACCATTATAGACATTAATTATGGTTTTTGAATTTTTCAAGAAATTCCTCCCCGGTATAATTGGGGCATGTCCATTCATCACATCATCCTCCATTTTAAGCGCATAAAAAATTAGTTGGAAAAATTAAATTTTTTACCCTCACAAGAACATCCTCTAACACACCAATGGGGTGTGATATATGTCAGTTTTCTAGTTGGGAAAAAATTCCAGTGGGATTCTATTCCCCAACCTGCATTGAAGAGAAAATGGAGTGAGGAATCAAATTTATAAAAGCACACAAATCAAGCATAGCATTGGAAAATAAATACTCCCCTATAGTGTACAGAATCTTGAATGTTTCAGGATTATTGCATTTGGTGGGAATTTATGGCTCTATCAATGCCGATACATTCCTAACCAAGACCACCTTTTCATCACCATGAAGTTTCATTTGATTTGTACACATATCCTTCATAAACTTGGAATATCATGAAATTTTCTTTACGGCATCAATCCAGGGAATGTTTACTTGCAATTTTTTGAAAGTTTCCAATATTTATTTACCAAGTTCAGATTATTATTGTTTCCTTGGTTGGTTGGACCTTTTTAAAAATTAAAGAGGAGTGTTTGGTCTATGAGACTCTTCAACAGATAGACTCTCTCCTTTGGGGGTATTTTTCTTAGGACAAGGTTTTTCCTCTCTTGGACTATTCTTAGTGGTTGGGATGGTGGTTTCCTTAGGAGGGGATGAATCTAATGGAGATTTATTTTGGATTTAATTTTATGTTACACTCTAAAGGGTGATGTAACTGACATTTCCCTTATCCCTAGGGTAGACTAGTGGTTGAGAAGGTATTTCACCTGACCCGTGACTTTGGATCTCCCCCGCCGAGTTAGCAAGTTAGCCAAATTGTGTTTTTTATGTCTTGTATGTCTACTTGGGTGGTTTTATAGAATTAGATGTCATTTTAATTAATTTTTTTTCATCATATTTTCTAGGATAGGCTCAGGTTTTGGAGGGGTTTGTTGAAAATGCCTTTGTGGTAGTTGAGAATTTCTAGGTGGTGGTGGTGGATGACTAGTCTAGCCTGGTTGCTTCCATGGTTGTTGAGGTTGGTTTGAATACCACATTTCCTATAGGATTGGTTTTATTTCCACCTAAGTTCGGATGGATAGTATGTCTCTTACCTAATGGGTTGTTTATAGGGTCATCCTAGAAATATTTCCTCATAAATGTCAGAAGTTCCTCTCAGTTGAGGGCATTGTTCAGAATAATGAGTGTCAGTAAAATAGATACCATAATGGATGTGAGAAGTAGATTAGTATTTCACTTGTAAAAGATCTTGTTGTCAAAAAACGTTCCTTACCTCTTCAAACTTCATTTCCACCTTCTTCTCGAATTCAGTACTTTTCACCTCATGGACACCTCGAATGGGTACACTAGACCTTGAACCGAATTGTTGAGTTTTCTGAACCATTTTCTCAACGATAGTCCTTATAGAGATTGGGGTTTTTTCAACTAGCACATCAACTGTAATATCATAAAACATGTCTCAATAAATAGAAATTAAACCTTCCTAAAAATATTTTATTAAAATTTGATCACTTATTTGGTGGTTTATGAAACTTGAAAAAATCCTTTTAAATATTTCTATGTATTGATGAAGTGTTTCCACTTTTTATTACCTTATTTCAAAAATTTATTTCCTAATAGTTGTAGTTTGAGTGGTTGGGAATTATTTTTAAAGGAAAAGTTTTTTCACATCTTCCCAACTGCTTATTGGTGAATTAACATAATATAACTAGTATTTTTCAGTTTTTTCTAATGAAAAGGGAAATTCCCTAAGGTTTACTTATTCTTCATCTGCATTAGTAGGTCTTAATGTTGACAAAACTTTGTAAAAATTTTTAAATTATTATGTGGATCATCTCCTGTGTGTCCATGGAATCTTGGTAATAAGTGAATTAAACCATATTTTAGTTCAAAATTAGGTTCTTCTCATTGTATTTGAATGTATGTGGGTGGATATCTACATCAAGAGATGTTAGTTATTTTAATATCTAGTTATTTTCATCCATATTATGCAATTTTATTTCATTTTTAACATTTTTATAGAATAATAAAAAGGATCTAGAAGAGTTTCAATGTTTTGGGTGTCCTCCTTCAAAGGGTTTTCCTATGTGTATTAGTGTCAATGATGTTGGATCATCCCTGGTTCGGGTTCGAAAGGAGGTAAAAATATTGGAGTAAAAACCATCATGAACATAACTTATACAATAAAAAAATTATAAATCTACTTAATAAATGAATGAATAAAAGAATATAACAAATAATTAAAAAATACGTGATGCTTTTATAAAAAACGCAGACTAAAAACAAAATTTCTCCCCAGAAATGGTGCCAAAATTTGAATGTTTTGTCATGAAATGTCAAATTTATTATGTTTTTAAAGATTATTTATAGTATATGGTAGACCCTAGGTATTCTCTCAAGGATATTTGGATGTTTATAGTGTATATGATTAATAAATATTACTAAAAGAGGGGACAGTTTTGAAAACAGTTTTAAAAGTAAAATGACTTAATTAAAGAGTTTAATAATTGATAAATAAAGGTAGTGTTTTAAGAATTATGAGAGAAGGAGTTCATTTAAATATAATTAAACATCTTTTATAGTTCATTGTTATTAAAATTTCACATGGTTTAATATAATTCTTTGGTTGAGGGTTGTCAAGATCTATATTCTCCTCTTGCCTCTTAAAACGATGCACAAAGAACCAACCCTTGACACAACAATTGTGTTGTCAAGGTTTGGATAAAAATCATTTAACAAGGTCTACTAATGAATAATGAAATATAATGCATGTTAATGTGAAAAATGATGCTTGTGTTCTCCAATTGGATCAATCTAAGATTCCCACCTGAAATCTCAACCCAATCGTTGTTGAGATAAAAAGTGTTTCACTTGATTAAACCAAAAAAATAATTCAAAGAAGAATCATGCTAAGATAAAACTTAAATTAAATGTTTCATAGAGAAATTAAAAAAATAATATCATAAAAATCATTTCAACTCTCTTTTAAGTGTGTGTATCTCCCTCAAAATTAACATCCACCATTTATCTTGCCATCGAGAGGAGGAGGAGGCCCGATTGGAACTTCGTCTTCATCCTTGATTCCCCTATAAGGATAGGAGACTATAGAAATTATTCAATGAGGAGAGGACTCCTTTGGGTATCCAAAATGGAATACCTTTTTTCTTGGTTTTAACTTACAAATGGGGTTCCCAAGGTTCCATTTTATAGGCAAAGTGGAAGGTTATTTTGGGGACATAGATTTCTTAAAACCAATTGGACCATGATTTTTGGCATCTAGACTGTCTTATCTTGATTTGAAGAAAACTAAAAAGTTTTTAAACAGTATATTTAATATATCCACTAAAATTTTAGAATCATTTGAAGTCTATAACTTGAGATTTGGAAGAAATACAAAACACATCTTTTGACTTTGAGAAGATTGGGTTCCATAGATAGATCAGATCGTTTGGGCCCCTAAATGGATGAATTGGTCCTAGGTGTCTTAATAAAAGTTTTATAACACTAAATTATGGATCAGAAAACAAAATAAAATCCCAATTTTATGTATGAATTAGTTTTATTATGCATTTTAGTCCATATATGTTCTTGAAATCTTCCACATTTTGGCCCATTTTTCTTCAACTTCGTCTGGGGCCTCCAAATCACCTCCATCTACAATGAAAATTTAAAAACAAGTGAAATATCCCTTTTTAACAGTTATAAAAATTAAATTATTGAATAATAAATAAATTGAAAGTTTTTATAATAATTTTAATTTATAATACAAAATCAATTTAACAGAGTGATGTAAGGGTGAAATGAATAGTGAATCACGGTACAATCACACCCCCACCACACCTAAACATTTTCACTCCTGGGAAAGTTCACCTTTCAAAAAAAATATAGGGATATATTTCAAAAATCATTAATATTTTACATTCAATGAAAATTTAATTATTGACAGAGATTTGATCAAAGAAAAAAAATCACACCATGTAGTTATTCTCAATGACCATGGAAAAGTATGTCTCATAAATTGTATCAAAACAAAGTTCAAGGAGATGAATAATACCAATTTGATCAAATAATTCAAAAGTAAAAAATGTCACTAACTCTCCACATGTGTATGTGAAAACTATTTCATGCTATTCTTTCCACCTTCTATCTAGTAAATATAGGTTATTTTAAAAAAATCTGCATAAATGATTCTATACACCATACCTTTCTTACATCCTTTTTAATAAAATTTCAAAACTCACTCACTTAAGAATTCCTAGAAGTCAAACCTTAATTTCCCAACCTAGATATCCTCATATGTTGTACATTTCATCAATCCCCTCATTTATTATTATTATTTTATTTTAAAAAGTTAAACATGGAAAAAATCTTAGAATCATCACTCAACCCTGGTTTGATCTCCTCACAACACTAATTTTAATAGTTATAACAGGATTAAAGGTTGCGGAATAATGGTTTTTTATCTTCCCAAGTGACATACCATATATTTTTTGTTTTTGTTTTTTGTTTTTTTTAGGGCGTACAACAGTCGGATAATAGTTACACATGCATAGTTCAATCTGGTAGAGTAATGAAAAAGATAGGATAATGAACAAGCGTATGGAAAAATCATTTTTGAAAGATGATAAATATTAACCTAACTTAAATTAACCTTCTATTTAGTAGGAAAAAATCACACTTCATGATTAGGTGAAAAGATTTGTGGATATATTATGTGACACAATTTTCCCATAAACTACTCACACAAAGGGTACCATTCTTCTCAAAGGAATAAAAATGATAAAACCATTTATATCATTGACAAGAAAGAAATTAACTAAAAAAGGCACATATTAATATTAAATTCATGCCAAAACACACATTCTATTAGGGATTTTTTTGTTAAAACAACATAAAATAGGGAAATTCCTCATATATTTTCAATGATTTCCATGATTAAGTGGGCATAAAAAATAAAAATTCGGGTTCAAAAGTGAAAGGGAAAATGATGTGGCAGTAACAATACTATTTAGAAAGTAAAAAAGAGAAGAAATGTGAAATATGAGGAAATCCTAATGAACTCAACTAGGTGGAGAAAAGTAAAAATACTATTTAGCAAGTGAAAACGAGAAAAATAATAAAGATGATGAAAATTCCTAACTAACACAAGAATGTGCCCATCCCCCTACACCTAGAGTATGCAGTATCCTTACTGTAAAAAAAATAGAATGTGGGAAGTAAGAAGAAAACATTTTGGGTTTCATTCATAGGTTTCTTCAGTAACTTAGAGTTCCTCCATCGAGGACTCTAGAATAGATTCATGAAATTGATTCAACCACTTCCCATTGATAGTGAAGGTTTTTTTATTTCTTTATTTGTATCCTGAACAAAACCAAATGGATAAACATTAATAACAATGTATGGACCAACCAGTGGGAATGAAGCTTACCTGGTTGCAATTTTATCCTTGAATTATAAAGGAGGGCCTTTTTCCAGTGTGGAATTGACAGTGAAGGATGAGAAGACCATGGGAAGCCTTAGTTTCCTCCTTATAAATTGGTGAGTTCTCATACGAATCTATATGCATTTCCTCTAACTCTTGAATATAAAGATTCATTTGAGCACCTACACCAAAAAAATTATAATTTCATTGTTTAATGTCCTAGTAGGCTCAGTGATCTATCTCAATAGGGTGGTAAAATATTTTTTTGAAAACAAACTGATAAGGTGACATTCCAATGGGAGTTTTAAAGGCACTATGGTAAGACCATAATGAATTATCGAGTCTAAGAATCTAATATTTTCTATTGGGTTGAAATTTTTTTTCAATAATTTTTTTACCTCTCTACTCAACACCTCAACTTGACTATTGGTTTGTGGGTCATAATAAGTAGACACTTGATGCCTAACCTCATACCAATGCAAAAGTTATTTCAGTCTTTGGTTGTAGAAATGAGAACCCTAGTCACTAATAATAAACCTATGTAATTCAAACCTACAAAAAAATAGGGTTCTCAAAAACTCCACAATTGTTTTGGAATCATCTATCCTCATGGATAGTTCCTATACCAATTTGACATGTAATAAACTATTAGAATATTTTACAAGTTTCCGAAGGAATTGGGAAATGGACCCTTAAGTCAATACTCCAAACATCAAAAATTTCATGTAAGTGCAAGTGTTATTCTGGAATTTCATTTATTTTAGATACATTACTCATTCTTTTATTTCAAGGACAATATTTATAGAAATCATGGGAATCCTAAAATAATATTGGTCAAAAGAAACCTGAATCGAGGACCTTATGAGCAGTCCATTAGGGACCAAAGTGGACCCCACAATAAAGAGTGTGGTAAAACCTAAGAGAAGACTGAAACTCTCTATTGGGAACACAATGCCTAAGGACTTGATCACTGCATGTGTTCAAAAGGTAGGGTTCATCCCAAATATACCAATAGGACTCATGTTTTAGATGTTAATCTTGTTTCTTGTCTAAATTAGTAGTAATTTAATATTCTACCAAATAATTTATAATTTTGGCATACCAAAGAATAACATCTTGAACTTGATACAATTTATTATTAGGAAACATGTTATTTATGGGAATACAATGGGATGATTCAATTTCTTAGGATGGGAGGATCTTATCAGTATGGTCATCCACCACATTCTCCACTTTTTTTATCCCTAATTTCTAGATTAAATTATTAAAGTAGGTGCATCCAAAAAATTATATGTAGTTTGGATTACGGGTTCTTAAAGATATACCAGAGGGATGTATAGTCTGAGAACACAATTAATTTAGACCCTAAGATGCATGAGATAAATTTATCTAAGGAAAACACAATTGTAAGGATTTATTTTTCTCTTTTGGTGTAGTTTACTTGGGAATGGTTCAATATGCGTGATGAATAGGCTATGACATGTGGACCTTGGTTGACCTATTGTGATAAGAATTACCCAACTTCATAGTTATAGGAATCACACATAAGCTCAAATGGTAAATCCCACTAAGGTGGTTGGATTATCATGGGTGTTTTAAGACTCTTTTTCAATTATTCAAAAGCTTACTCGCATTATTTATCAAAAACAAATTATTTTTCTTTTTGGAGTAATTTGGAGAGGGTGACTTCCATCTTACTAAAGTCACCGATTAAATGATGGTAAAATCTAGTATGACCTATAAAAGAATTCACATCTTGCACATTTTTGGGGGATGGTGTGAAATAAATGACATCCACTTTTTATTTATCTACTTGGATAACATACCCAGAAATGAAATTTCAAAGTACCATACCTTTTTGTACCATAAAATGTAATTTATCGTAATTTAATACCAGATTATTTTCAACAGAACGTCATAATACATAACCAAGACAAATCAAAAACTGATCAAAATCAGATACATAAACAGTGAAATCATTAATAAATACTTCCATTCAATTCTCTAGTAAATCTGAAAAAATACTAACCACGCATCGCTGAAAAGTACCTGAAGCATTGCACAGACCAAATGGAATCTTACTATATGAAAATGTGTCAAAGGGGAAAGTGAAGGTTGTCTTTTCTTAATCCTTGGGGTAATACAGATCTAAAAGAATCTAGAAAACCCATCAAAGAAATATTAGTGGTACATCCCCGCTAGCCTCTCTAGAATCTAGTCGATAAACAACAATGGGAAATGGTTCTTCCTAGTGTGTTGTTTTAGTCGATGATATTATATATAGACACGCTAATTATTTTTCACATGGTTTAGAACTAATTCATTGTTTTCATTTTTAATTATAGGAAGACCAGTTTTTTTGGGAACAACCTACACTTGACTGACCCATTGGCTATCGGATATAGGGAAAATTATTCTAGTAGCCAATAATTTTGTTACCTACTTTTAACAACATCTAGGAGGTTTGGGTTCAGTTGAATTTGTTCCTACATCACTAGTTTAGAATCATCATTTAAAAATATATTATTTATGAAATTTGATGTGATAATACTAGGAATATCAGAAATTTCCATCCCAATGCTTGTTTATACTCCCTAAAAAGGTCAAGCAGGTGTAATTCATACTATTGGGGGAGTGAACTAGCAATGATGGCAGTCATCTTGTTTCAATTCTCAAGATATAAATATTTTAAATTTTTATTCAATGGTTTAAGATCCAATTCAGGGGGATTTTGGATTGATGGGAGTGAATGGGAAAGTGATAAGACACTAATCTCATCTAACTACTCAATGGTAACATCCTCATATGAGGAATGAGATTTTACAATCTTAGCAGTATCATTGATCGTCATGAGATTCTTAGTATTCAGAAAATCATCAATTAACAAACATACATGACATTTTTCTAGACCACTACAACATTCAATGCATAAATCATTACCTAGAATGTCTATAAATGATAAAAACTTAGAAAGGGGATCATTGGAAACAAAATAATCTTTTTTAAGGTAAGGGAGTACATTAACAGAATTAATTGGAAGTGAGGAATGTTTTTCTGAGGGGCGTTCATGTAATCAAGGATGTTTAAGTGGAAAATTTCACCACTAAAATCCATAAATAATGTACCATTATGGAAATTAATTATGGTTTTGGAATTTTTCAAGAGATTTCTCCACAATATAATTGGGCTATGTCCATTCATCCTATTGATCTTTCATTTTAAGTATATAAAAATCATAAGGAAAAACTAATTTTTTTACACTCACAAGAACATCCTCTAACACACCAGTGGGGTGTGCTATACTATGGTTTTATATTTGGACAAAACTTCTAATGGGATTCAGTTCCCCAACCTATAATGAAGAGAAAATATAGTGAGGTATTAATTTATAGAATCACCCAAATTAATCATATAATTATAAAATAAATACTCCCCTATAGTGAACAGAATCAAGAATATTCCAAGATCAATGCATTTTGTGGAAATTGATGGAACTATCAATGCTAAGACATTCCTACCCAATCTCACCTTTTCATAACCATGAATTCTCCTTCAATGTGTACACATATCATTCAGAAACTTGGCATATCGTAGAATTTTATTTACGGAATCAATCAAGGCAGTGTTAACCTGCAATTTTTTGAAAGTTTCCAAGATTTATTTATCAAGTTAATATTCTTTTTGTTTACTTGGTTGGGTGTACCTTTAGAGAAATTTAATAGGAATGGTTTTTCTAGGCGACTCTTCAATAGACACACTCTCTCCTTTGGTGGTATTTTTCTCAGGATAAGGTTTTTCCTCTCCTGAACTATTATCAGTGGTTGGGGTAGTGGTTTCCTCAGGAGGGGATAAATATAATGGAGATGTATTTTGGATTTTAATTTGTGTTCTATTCCTAAGGGTTATGTAATTTACATTTCCTTTATCCCTAGGGTTTACTAGTGGTTGATAAGGTAGTTCACCCGGCTCCTGAATTTGGATTTCCCCCATCAAGTTGGATAGTTAGCCTAATTGTGATTTTAGGTCTTGTATGGTTTATTGGGTGGTTTGTTGGAATTGGATATTATTTGAATCCATTTTTTTCATCATGTATTCTAGGATAGTCTTAGAGTTTAGAGGGGTTTTTTGGAAATCCCTTTTTAGTGGTTGATGATTTTTGGGTGGTAGTGGTGGATGACTACTCTCGCTTGATTGGTTCCATGGTTATTGAGTTTGGTTTTAATACCCCCTATCCCCTCTATAGTACCTAGGTTATATGTATATTATGGTTCTTTCCTAATGGGTTGTTATAGGGGAATCCTAGAAATATTTCATCACAGCTCTCATAAGTTTCTCTCAGTTGAGGGTATTTGTCAGAATAATGAGTGTCAACAGAACAGATACCATAATGGATGGGGGGAGGATATTGGGATTTCCCTTGGGAAATATAAATTTTTCAAATAAGGTTTCTTACCTCTTCAAACTTCATGCCGACATTCTTGTCGAATTTAATACTTTGTACATCATGGACACATCGAATGGGTACACTAGACCTTGAACCAAATTATTGACTGTTTTTTTTTCATGTTCTCAATGAGGGTATTTGAATTGATTAGGGTTTTTCACTTACACACCTCCTATATCAGCATCAATCATGTTTCAATCAATAGGAATTAAACATTCAAAAAAATACTGTATTAAAATTTGATCACTTCTTTGTTAGTGTGGAAAGCATGAGAAAATCCTTTTAAATATTTCCTGGTATTCATGAAGTGTTTCCCCTTTTGATTTATTTATTCCTAAAATTCCTTTAATTGTAGTTGTAGTTTGATATACTATGAATTATTTTTCAAGGAAAATGTGTTTCATGTCTATTGAGACTCTTATTAGGGAATTATAAAAATGTAACTAGTCTTTTACAGTGTATTCTAATGAAAAGGCGAATGCCCTAAGCTTTACTTGTTCTTAATCCAAATTAGTTGGTTTTAATATTGAACAAATAGTGTGAAATTATTTTTAAGTGCTTATATTGATATTCTCCTATGATTCCATTTAATCTTGGTAATAAGTGAATTAAATTGGATTTTAGTTCAAAATTAGGTGTTATGCCTTATATTTGAATGTATGTGAAATGTATCTCTACATCAGATGAGGATAGTTATTTTAATGTTTGGTTAGTTTCATCCATATTATTAAATTTTATTTTAGTTTTAATGTGGGTTCCAAAAAATAATAAGTATCGAGAAGAGTTTCAATATTTTGGGTGTCCTCTTTCAAAGGGTTCCCTTATGTGTCTCGGTGTCGCTGACGTAGGATCCTCTCCGGTTCAAGTTCGAAAGGTGGTAAATATGCTTTAGTAGAACGTTTCATGCACATAAAATACATAAGAAATGTTTTATAAATCAACTTAAAAAATAAAGGAAGAAAATAATAGAACAAATAATCACAAAATAAACAATGTTTTTATAAAAAATGCACACTAAAAACAAAATAACTCCCCATCAATGGTGTCAAACTTTAAATGCATTGTCATGACATATAAAATTGATTATGTTTTTAAAGTTGATTTATAGTATAGGTAAGACCCTAGGTCATCTCTCATGTAGAATTGTATGTTTAAAGTGTTTATTTTTAATAAATATTACTAAAATATGGGGTGGTTTTGAAAACAGTTTTAAAAATAAAATAACTTAATTAAAGAGTTTAATAGTTGATAAATAAAGGTGGTTTTTTAATAATTATGAGTTAAGGAGGTCATTTAAAGTTCACTACACATCTTGGATAGTTAATTATTCTAAAATTTTCACATTTTTTAATGGAATTCTTTGGTTGAGGGTTGTCAAGATCTTAATTCCCCACATGCCTCTTAAAATGATGCATGAAGAACCAACCCTTGACACAAAAATTGTGTTGTGAAGGTTTAGACCTAAAGAATAGAACAAGGGATAATAAATCATGATTAAATATCATGCATGTGAATGTTAAAAAGGTTTCTTGTGTTGTCCAATTAGATCAACACAAGATTCCCACTTTAAATCTCAATTCAATCAGTGTTGAGATAAAAAGTGTTTCACTTGATTAAACCAAAACAAATCATTCAAATAAGAATCGTGTTAAGATAAAACTTAAATTAATTATTTCATGTAAAAATTACATAAAACATGTAGCATAAAAATTGTTGTTACTCCATCCCAAGTCTATATAGCTCCTCAAAATGATCTTCCACTATTTATCTTTCTATCAAGAGGATGAGGAGGCTCAGGTGGAACTTTGACTTCATCCTTGACCCCCCCTTGCCATAAGGATAGGGGCCTCCAAAACTTCTTGGATGAGTATAGGAAACATTTAGGTATCTAAAATGGAATACCATTTATCTTGGTTCAAACTTAAAAATGGGGTGCCCAAGGTTACATTTTATTGGAAAAATTGAAGGTTGTTTTGGGAACATATATTTCTTCAAACCACTTTTCCCATGGGTTTTGACATCCAGACATCCTTATATTTCTTTTTAAAATACTAAAAAGCTGTTAAACCACATATTTAGTATCTAAAAAAATTATAATCATTTGGAGGTTGAAATATAGATATATGGATGAAATACAGAACATATATTTTGAATTAGAGAAAATTCAGTTCCCTCGAAAGATAAGTTCATTTAGGCCCATTAATGGACAAATTAAGATTGGGTGTCTTCATAAAAGTAGAACACTAAATTTTGGATCATATCACAAAATATAATCCCAATTTTATTCTCATATTAGTTTAAGTGTGAGGTTGAGTCAATAAATGTGCTTGAAATCTTGCCCGGTTTGGCCCATTTTTCTTCAACTTCGTTTGGGCCCTCCAAATCACATCCAAATATAATGAAAACATCAAAAAAAGTGAAATAATCCTTTTTAACAGTGATAAAAATTAATTTAATTAATAATACATGAAGTGAAACTTTTTATAATGATTGGAATTTATAATAAAAAATCAGTTTAACAAAATGGTGTAAGGGTGAAAATGAATAGTGAATCACGGTGCGATCAACTCTAATATACACTTTTTGAGAACTCAAAAGGACACACTAGAATAATCAAACAAAAACCTTTATTAAATGATATGTTTCTTGACACCACACCATCATAGAAGTAATTTTTTTAGATAACTTCATCTCTTAATGACAAACAATTTTTGGTCAAGTGTCTTAGATGTCCCCCCTCAATTCTTTCACTCATTCAAATTTTATCACCCATTAAGCAATAAAAAAACATCATATTAGTAGATAATAAATACTTTTACATCTTCCCCTTTTATAAATAATAATATACCACTCTATTCCTTTTATAAAATTATCTAAATATTTGTGAGGTTTGTTTCTTCCCTTGTATTATCAAATGAGATGGGAAGGCCAAACATAAAGTTTCAAACTTAATTTTTCAAATCTTTCCACTAGAATTTCTTGTAGTGGCCTAATATTTTTTTTCTAGATGAAAATTGGCTCAATTTTTAGTTTTAGATTCATGGGACCCTCATAGGGGTAAAATGGTAAATTTACCCTATCATGTGACCTTAGAAAAATTATTAGATGGTTTTTTTTGACTTTGGGGTATGGGTTTTACCCTCATGCCAATCCAAAATAGAATTAAAAGTGTGGTATGGCCTTAATTAAAATATATTAAACATAAAAATATTAATTTTAACTTGAATGGACTTAACTGTGAAAAAAATCCTTATATCTTCTAAATGGGGTTTCAGATGATATAATTGAGATTGTGGTAGTATCTGGAACACAATTTTTACCCTAGATATGGTATAACTTTATTTTTCATCAGGTCCCTTGGGTGTTTACCATTCCCAGTGGATTGATTTAATTAATCAATCAATAAATTATTTGGTGATTTTATAGAAAACCCTAGACAATTTCTCTATAAATATCCTTTTATGACACTTATCTAGGGTTATCCACTTTTTTATTTGCTAACCCTAGAGGAAAGAGAAGATAGATAGAATAGATTCATGATGGAAGCAATGGAGGATCAAGGTAGTGAGACCAAAACCACTAAAAAATTGAATAATATAATTGTGACATCAATTATGCATTTAAGTATCAGAGGTTTTCCAGTGAGATCAGTATTTTTTATTTTAGGTATATCCATTATCCATGATTCCAAGTTTGATTTGGGGGTAAATCTTTATTCTTCATGTTAGGTGAAAGATTATTGATTTGTTATTATAATTATCCTTTAAATTCCCTATTGTAATAATTTAAATCTTAATTATTGAATTCTATCAGGCATGAAATGATAATTTTAGGATATATTTTTCAAATCCTAACTTTTTAAATGTTCATGCGGTAGTGGAATGATGAAGAATGAGAGAGATGTGATGTGAGGAACCCAAATTATTCTCCTCTCTCTCTATATCTCATTTATTTTCTACCTTATTTATCATATTCTTGTGATAAGGTTCAGAGACCATTGACCTTGAGGTTATATGATGAGTGTGATGTGGGCTATCCAAGGTTTCACACCCTGATCCGACATCTTGCAGTTGTGGGTTTTTTTATATTTGAGTATTTTGGTTTCTTAATGTTTAAAAATTTATTAAATTAAAATCAAAATGAAATAAAATAAAATAAATGGAAAACAATTGAATAATAATACTATTATTATTATGGATAATAATATTATTATTATTATGGATAATAATATTATTATTATTATGTTTATTATAATTATTATTAAGTTATTATGAATATTATTATTATTATTATTATTTATTAAATTATTATTTATTTTCTTTTATTTTATTTTTTTCCTTTATTTATTTTTTTCCCTCCCTTTTTACCCCTCTTGTTCTTCCTCCCTGTGTGTCATGTGGCACCTCCCTCTCCCTACATAGTGCCCCTTCATCCCTCTCGCACGACCCGCTGACGGTCCTCCTCCCCTCTCTGGCATAGCTCCCCTCCTCACGGGTTCTCTCAGACAGACCTCCCTTCGAGTGGCCTCCCTCATCACGACATCATCTCCGCGCGAACCCCCCCCCCCCCATCCAAGTTGTTTCTACTCATGTCGCCACCTCCCGATCTCCCTCTCCGGCTCAGATTTCAATCAGTTTTTCACTATATTCTTGATCTGATCCTTCAATGTATGGTTCTCTCCCCTATTATCCCTCCATTTCTAGTCGATTTGAGGTTACTCTGTCACCCTACTGAATTTGGATGAACCCTAATATGTTTGGGTTTTTTCTTTTTATTTACTCTTGTTATTTTGGGTTCGATCTAGGTTCTTTACGGTGCAATTGGTGTGCGATTGAAGTTTTGCATCGAAATTCAATGTTTCGACACCGAAGGTAAGTTTTTCTATATATAAGTATTGTTTGATGAATTGATTTTCTTATTTAATTAATTTTTCATACTCATTTATTAGTTTTCTTGGTGTTAATATAGTTTTACTTGATGTTTAATATGATTTCGATGTGTTTAGTACCGTGTTTATTTGATATGAATGTTTTTGATTTTGTGAAAACCCATTCTAAGCCTTTCGTAGTGTTTTATAAACTTTTTTGTTGGTTTATTATGTCACACAAGGGATGAAAATTCTATTTTGTCATGTTATTGGTGTGTGTTTGTCCTTAGAAGATGTTTTTGAGTGGGCGTTTGTGTTCAAAGTCTTGTGATACCACTTGGGGTTGTTTTATAAAAAATTTAAGTGGTTTATTAAATCTTATAAAGGGTGTGGAACAAGTTTGGATATTTTTTTGGTGTGCGTATATTTTCAAAAGTGTGATTGAGTATGGAAATGGGGGTATTTGTGTGTGTGTTCCTTGTTATGATAATCTTTTTATGTGTTCAACCAATTGTTTAAGTAGTGCGTTGTGTGTTTTTGTGGGTACATGAGGTGTGTATGTGTTGAAAAATGATATTTGATAGAAAATGTACCACTTTGAGCATGTTTTACTTGTTGTGCATTTGTGAATATGTTTTTTAAATTCTTTCAAAAGATGGAAAGTATGTTTTAATGTCACTTTGGTGTAATTTTGGTTTTAAAGTGGATTTTCCTACTTGAAGTTGAGTGTGTTATTAGTGAAAACCCTTGATGTGTTATTTTGAAACGTTTTGTAGACTGTTAATTGTTGAATTGTTTTATTAAATTATTTGTGTAGTGTGTTAGGCCTCGCTGTGATGGTTTGGGGCAGGGGTGTCAAGGTATCCTACATGTACATGCATAGGGTAACGTGTGTATATATATATACATCCTCTTTGTACATATTCCCTCATGGCATGAGGAATATGTGCAATGCATCTAGGGGTGTGTGTATATATATATATATATATCTGTGTCTGTGTGTGTGTGTGTGTGTGTGTAAATACATGTGCATGTATGCACCAAGTATCACTTCGAGTGGTCGTCGACAAATAGAGACATGTTTTGGGTAGGTCCCCTATGCCTATGTCTTTAATTTGAGTTTCATAATTGCTTGCTTGTTTTAAAAATATGTTTTACATTTATGTTATACACACATGCTATGAAATCTAGTTGTGGTTGATAGAAATGATTATGCCTTTGTTTTGGTAATTGAAAGGTATTTCTAATGCCATTGGTCTTACGTTACTTTTATTGAAAATTGATTTCCTAAGTTGTTTTGAATTGGTAGTGCATATTTCCAAAGTTGTTTGTCCTTTTGGCCGGTAAGTTGTAAAAAGTGTTCCCTTTATGTAATTAATCCCATTTGAAACCTTAAGAATGTTTTATGAAAAATAAAAACCTCTTTTGAGGCACTCCCCTGTGATTTTAGAAAATAATTTCTATGTTGAATGTGTTATTATGTTCTTAATTTTGAGGCTTATGCATTGTGTAACCTGAAAGAGGGGGGATCCTCTTAAGGAGGGAGAACAATGGGGAGAGGCTAAATAAGTTTTGGATAAATAAAGTGTTATGTACATATATGTTTTCTTGATAAAGAAAACTCACCACCACTTGAAATGGAGAACAATGGGAAACTTGGGTATTTAGGTGGGTGGACTAGGACTAGTAAGCTTGATGACACGACAGGGGTTCGTCCTAGTTTTTTCTAGCAGGATTGATGCTACAACACTAACTAAACATATAGATGACTGAGGGTCATGGTTTCTAAGCCACATTTTCTAAGGGTCTTGGTTTCTAATCTATTTTTTTTGAGGTTCATGGTTTCTAAGCCACTTTTTATGAGGGTTGTGGTTTCTAATCGATGTTTCACCGAGTTACAAGGTCTCTAGGGTCCAACTTGTTCTAGCTACCTATAGGGATTTCCCATGGTGATCGTTTGCGACATGATGCTTGTGATGTAATTATTTATTTCAGTTGTTTCATACTTGATGTATTGTTTACGAAAATCATATTTTAATCTAAATTGGTTTCCTTTCATTTTGAATCGTTAATGCAGGCTTGGAACCTATTTTAAAATTTTAGTGGGAGAGAAATTCTTGAATTGAAAATGAAAACTTGCGACTTGAACTTGAAAAGAAGGAAAAACATTATTTTATTATATCTTATTTTTAAACTGGCATGATTGGATTTCTTACTAAATGCAGGGGCATAGGACATGGTTATATTTTGGCATTCCTACTGAGCATATCAATGCTAAAACCTACTTTACTTTTTAGTTGCAGGTTTCAGTATTGGATCACTTTTGGGAGTGAGTGTAGTTTACGTTCCGTGGTGACCCACAGGGTCACCAGAGGTATGTCACGTTGTTTCATTTATTCCTTTTTTCACTGCCAAGTTGTTCGGTTTATTTTCATTTATTTATCTTCTTGTTCAGTTTATGGTTATTTATCTTTGTCATGGGACAAATCATTCCCAACTGGTTTATTTTAATGCCCAGAACTAGTTGTCATCCTGTGGGGATCGGGAAATCCCTTAAATACATGTCGTGAACCGACTCGATTCGACCCGTTGGTTCATGAAAAAATTGTATCAGAGGTAGGTTCTTGTTATTTTGGGTGTTAGGTATCTTGGTGATTAGGTGTGTCGGGACTCGAGAGGTAGGTGTGGGAAGGAAATCATGAACCCTTTCACATCCCGGGACTCGAGTTGTCAGGGGTAGTCTGGGATTTGAGTTTTTCTTTTTCTTGGTCTGTGTAGATGAGGGATGACAAAGGAAGTGATACGGTGTAACTCGATGAGCTTTCATGGAGTAGTGACCCATATATAGCCCGATTACACAGTTCAAGATACTTCCTATGGTGGATTCTCACTTGGAGCATGGTCTGTTAGTCCATGTTACCAGGTTGGTATAGCCACTAGTCCCTTATTTTTGGAAGTTTTGAGGTGATATATGTTTGGGATTAGTTTTTACTGACTTGAGTGGATTTCAAAAATGAAAATGGCTCATGGAAAAAGGGGTTTTTAAAAGGGAATACTCTTTTGGAGTGGAAAAGTGGTTTTGAAGTGAAAATTGTTTTCTTTTGATTGAATGTGGTTTCAAAGGGAAAAAATTAGGTGTTTTGGAAGTTGTTTTGGGATCTTGGTAACACTTCTTGTAATTTTAATTAGGAAATGTTTGAATATTTGGAAATTTATTTCTTTAATGATAAGTGACATTTTCAAATTAGTTGAGAATTTGTGATTTATGCTGAATGATCTATTTTGGAAATGAGAAGTGTCTTGAATTGACCCTTGGTAGTCCTATGAGTGATCACATACATTGTGGTGCGCATGTGGCACAAGGATAATTGGGAGTAAGTGTGGATGGGTGCATGAGCTAGAAAAAGGGTATATGTATATGTGAGAATTCATGGAATACCAATGGTGTATATTTATGTTGTTTTGTTTTCTGAAAAAATGGTTTTCAAAAAGGTAATTTAAATGTTTTGAAAAGTGAGTGAGCAATTGTTTATAATTCTCTTTTTGTGTTGGGTATCCTTTTTCATGGGTTATTTGTTTTGACATACTGAATTTTGGTTGGAATATTGATTTGAGTTTGTGTATTAGTTTGTGATTGAAGTGTGAAATCTTGATTTATGATGAGTTTGTTTTGGCTTTATGCCTCTTTGTTTTTAGTATGCCTCCCAAAAAAGTCCTATAGGATTCTAGTGAGTCACTTCTAGTTGTTGGTCCTACCCAGAATCTTAACAGAGTGGTGAAATTTAATTATTTTATGTTTTTGTCCCTCTTTCATAGTGATCGTGATCTATTGAATGTATTGGACTGGCTTGTTGAAGCCATTGATGTTTTCAGATTATTGGAAACTCCAAAAGTTATGAGAGCCCATGCTGGTTCGAGTTCGTTTGAAGTTTTAACTTTGGATTGGTGTAAGAAAATGATCCCAACATCATTGCATAATGGGATGTCTTAGAAGGTGTTTAATACCACTCTTGTTCGATGGTTTATATCTAAGGAAGTGAAGGCGAGGAAAGTGGTAGAGCTCCTTAGTGTCCAAAAAGGCAAACGGATAGTAAAGGCCTATGTTGGGAATTTGGAGGGGTTGATTCCCTTTTCTCTGGAGGTAGAATCGTGGAATCAGTTAAAGTTTCCCTTGTGTGGGTTCTTTGTCCAGGGTTCCAGGACCGATTCTTTTTGGTGTTTGGGAATGTCCCCCATCCGATGAGGAGAGAAAACTGAAGAATCCTGTCTCATAAAATTCTTCTTGTCAATTTTATCTTCAATTAGTTGGGCCAACCTCTTGTTCAGTTCTAGTGTGGCTTGTTTGGGTAATTTAAGACACCTTGTCATCATCCTCTGGAGGCTTGTCATTGGTGTGGCCGTTTGGGACACTTGGAGAGGTTCAGCTAGAAGAATCACCAAAAGGAGTCTCAATCAGAATATTTCAACTCCTGATTGCAGGGTAGTAGATACTTCAAGACATCAGATCTCCAACCACAGGTCTTGGAGTGAATCCTTTCACGCAGTTAGGAATCGTTGGGTTTGGGGAACCTTGGTCTAATTTTTGTCTCCAGTGCTAAAATGGGGACTGTCTAAATTTCTCTGTTTTAGCTCTCTCGTCTTTGTAGGATCTAATTTTTGTAAGAGGCATAAAGGTCTCTTTTTCTCATTGTGGTCTTTGTTCTTCAAATTCTCCACTATGGTTGTAAGAAGTCATGGTGATCTCATCTCCTTGTAATTCCAGTAGTTGTGCCTCCTCAAATTTGAGCTTTGAAGGTTGTCTCTTTATGTCTATGAGTCTCAAGATGATTGTATCTCTTGTGTGGCTAGCTCCTTTGGTGACCCGTTATTGTTTTATGATGTGCACGTTTTGGATACACATGCATCTTGGGAAATAATGAATAGGGGTTTAGTCTGCCATTCAGTTTGGGGTATTTTTTCAAGGACCCCAAGTTGGGGGGGTTTTGTTTGTGTGAAGAGTTCATTTCTCGATTTGTGTTGGGACCATATCGGTCAGTGCTAATTGACTTAAGCTGGTTGGTTCTTAGATGGTTGGGAGACCTACCATGAATCTTGTCATGAATTCTTTGAGATTTATTTTGTGTGGTAGTCTTGGTCCTTGTTGGCGGTTTCTTCTTTGGTTTAAGTTAGGAGTTTCAGTTTTGGACCATGCTAAGAGTCTCAATGTTGGTTGTGCTAGTCAGGTTCTTATGGTGGCGAGAACCCTCCTCATTTCTTAATGGATCTTCTCTTTGTAGTTTCCCTTAGAGTTAGTCAGGTGTGACTGGTGGAGTGAAAAGCCACACCAAGTTTGTGATTTTTTTGGCCTAATTTAGTTTCGAACTCGAGTCTGATTTCTCGTTTGGCTAGGTGACTTTCTGGGGGGGAAAAGTTTTTGTGGTGGGGAGAATTGTCACACCCTGACCCGACATCATGCAGTTGTGGTTTTTTTTATATTTGAGTATTTCGGTTTCTTAATGTTTAAAAATTTATTAAATTAAAATCAAAATGAAATAAAATAAAATAAATGGAAAACAATTTAATAATAATACTATTATTATTATGGTTAATAATAATATTATTATTAAGTTTATTATAATTATTGTTAAGTTATTATGAATATTAATATTATTATCACTTATTAAATTTTTATTTTATTTTATTTTATTCCTTTTTTTCTTTTTTTCCCCTTTTTTATCCCCCTCTTGTCCTTCCTCCCTGTGTATTACGCGGCACCTCCCTCTCCCTGCATCGCGCCCGTTCATCCCTCTCGCACGACCTACCGATGGTCCTCCTCCCCTCTCTGGTGCAGCTCCCCTCCTCGTAGGTTCCCTCGGACGGACCTCCCTTCGAGTGACCCCCTCATCGCAACCTCATCTCTACCCCCCCTGTCTGAGATGTTTCTACTCGTGTCTCCACCTCCCGAGCTCCCTCTCCAGCTCATATTTCAACCGGTTTTCCACCAGATTCTTGGTCTAATCCTTCAAGGTATGGGTTTCTCCCCTATTATCCCTATATTTCCGGATGATTTGAGGTCACCCCATCGCTCTAAAAAAATTTCTGAACCATAATGTGTTTGGGTTTTTTCTTTTTATTGACTCTTGTTATGGGTTCGCTCTATGTTCCTTGTTGTGCAATTGGCGCACGATCGAAGTTTTGTGTCAGAATTTGAATTTTCAACACCTAAGGTAAGTGTTACTGCATATAAGTATTATTTGATGAATTAATTTTCTTATTTAATTAGTTTAGCATACTCATTGATTAGTTTTCTTGGTGTTAATATAGTTTTACTTGAGGTTTAATATGATTTTGATGTGTTTAGTAGTGTGTTAATTTGATATGAATGTTTGGATTTCTTGAAAACCCGTGCTGAGCCTTTAGTAGTGTTTTATAAACTTTTTTGTTAGTTTATTATGTCACTCAAGGGATACAAATTCTATTTTGTCATGTTATTATTGTGAATTTTTCCTTAGAATATGTTTTTGATTGGGAGTTTGTGTTCAAAGCCTTGTGATACCGTCTGGGGTTGTTTTATAAAAATTTTAAGTGGTTTACTAAATCTCATAAAGGGTGTGGAACATGTTTGAATATTGTTTTGGTGTGCATATATTTTAAAAAGTGGTTTTGAGTATGAAAATGGGGGTATTTTTGTGTGTGTTCTTTGTTGTGAAAATCGTTAGACATGTTCAATCAATTGTTTAAGTAGTGCACCATGTGTTTTTGTGGGTACCTGAGGTGCATATGTGTGGAAAAAATATCTTTGATGGGAAATGTACAACTTTGAGCATGTTTTACTTATTGTTTATTTGTCAATATATATTGTAAATTCTTTCAAAATATGGAAAGTATGTTTTAATGTCACTTTGGTGTACTTTTGGTTTTAAAGTGGATTTTACTACTTGAAGTTGAGTGTGTTATTAGTGAAAACCCTTGATGTGTTATTTTGAAACGTTTTGTAGACTGTTAATTGTTTAATTATTTTATTAAATTATTTGTGTAGTGATTTGGACCTCGCTACGATGGTTTTGGGCCGCGGGTGTCGAGGTATCCTACTTGTACATGCATAGGGTAACACACACACACACACACACACACACACACACATATATATATATATATATATATTCCCTCTTTGTACATATTCTCTCATGGAATGGGGAATATGTGAAATGCATCTAGGGGTTTATATATATATGTGTGTATAAATTCATGTGCGTGTATGCACCAAGTATCGGTTCGAGTGGTCATCGACAAATAGAGACATGTTTGGGGTAGGTCCCCTATGCCTGTGCCTTTAATTTTAATTTCATAATTTCTTTCTTGTTTTAAAAATATTTTTTACATTTATGCAATACACACATGCTATGAAATCTGGTTGTGGTTTCTAGAAATGATTATTCCTTTGTTTGGGTAATTGAAAGGTATTTCTAACGCCATTCGTCTTACGTTACTTTTCTTTAAAATTGATTTCCTAAGTGGTTTTGAACTAGTAGTGTGTATTTCCAAAGGTGTTTGTCCTTTTGGCTAGTTAGTTTTAAAGATTGTTCCCTTTATGTAATTAAGCCCATTTGGCACCTTAATAATTTTTTATGAAAAAGAAAAACCTCTTTTGAGGCATGCCCCTATGGTTTTAGAAAATAATTTGTATGTTGAATGTGTTATTATGTGATTAATTTTGAGGTTTATGCATTGTGTGACCTGAAAGAGGGGGGATCCTCTTAAGAATGGAGAAAAATGGTGAGAGGTTAAATAAGTTTTGGATAAATAAAGTGTTATGTACATATAATTTTTCTTGATAAAGAAAACTCGCCACCACTTGAAATAGAGAACAATGGGAAACTTGGGTATTTAGGTGGGTGGACCAGGACTAGTACGCTAGATGACACGATAGGGATTCGTCCCGGTTTTGTCTAGAAGGATTGACACTACAAAACTAACTAAACATATAGATGACTGAGGGTCATGGTTTCTAAGCCACATTTTCTGAGGGTCTTGGTTTCTAAGCCAGGTTTTCTGAGGGTCATGGTTTCTAAGCCACTTTTTATGAGTTTCGTGGTTTCTAATACATGTTTCACCAAGTTACAAGGTCTCTAGGGTCCCACTTGTTCTATCTACCTATAGGGATTTCCCATGGTGATCGTTTGCGACATGATGCTTGTGATGTAATTTTTCATTTCATTTGTTTCATACTTGATGTCTTATTTTTGAAAACCATATTTTAATCTAAATTTGTTTCCTTTCATTTTGAAATGGTAATGCATGCTTGGAACCTATTTTAAAAATGTAGTGGGAGAGAAATTCTTGACTTGAAAATGAAAGCTTGCGACTTGAACTTGAAAAGAAGGAAAAACATTATTTTATTATATCTTATTTTCAAACTGGCATGATTGGATTTCGTAGTAAAGGCAGGGGCATAGGACATGGTTATATTTTGGCATTCCAACTGATCATCTCGATGGCCACACCTACTTTAATTTTCAGTTGTAGGTTTCAGTCTTGGATCACTTTTGGGAGCGAGTTTAGTTTACGTTCTGTGGTGACCCAAAGGGTCACCAGAGGTATGTCACATTGTTTCATTTATTCCTTTTTTAATTTCAAAGTTGTTTGGTTTATTTTACTTTATTTATATTTTTGTTTAGTTTATGATTATTTATCTTTATTATGGGCCAAATCGTTCCCAACTAGTTTATTTTGATGTCTGACACTAGTTGCCAGCTCATGGGGATAGGGAACACCCGTCGGTCCATGTCATGGACTGGCTCGATTCGACCCATTGGTTTGTGAAAAAAATGGTATCAGAGGAAGGTTCTTGTTATTTTGGGTGTCAGGACTCGAGAGGTAAGTGTGGGAAAGACGTCATTAACCCTTTCTCTTCCTAAGACTCGAGTTTCCAGGGTTAGTCTAGGATTTGAGTTTTTCTTTTCCTTCATCTGTGTGGATGAGGGATGACAAAGGAAGTGATCCGGTGTTATGTGATGAGCTTGCATAGAGTAACAACCCATGTACAGCCTGAGTGCACGGTTCAAGATACTTCCTATGGTGGATGCTCACTCGAAGTATGGTCTGTTAGGCCATGTTACCAGGCTGGGATAGCCACTAGTCCCTTATTTTTGGAATTTTTGAGGTGATTTATGTTTGGGATTAGTTTTTACTGACTTGAGTGGATTTGAAAAATGAAAATGGCTCAACTAAAACGGGGTTTTTAAAATGGAATGTGGTTTTGAAGTGGAAAAGTGGTTTTGAAGTGTAAATTGTTTTCTTTTAATGGAATGTGGTTTCAAAGGGAAAATGGGGGTGTTTTGGAAGTTGTTTTGGGATCTTGGTAACACTTTTTGGAATTCGAATTGGAAAATGTTTGAATATTTGGAAATGTATTGATTTAATGATAAGTGACAATTTCAAATTGGTTGAGAATTTTGGCTTTATGCTTAATGGTCTGTTTTGGAAATTAGAAGTGTCTTGAATTGACCCTTGGTATTCCTATGAGTGATCACATACATTATGGTACGCATGTGGAACAGGGATAATTGGGGGTAAGTGTGGATGGGTTCTTGAGCTAGAACAAGGGTATATGTATATGTGAGAATTCATGGGATTCCAATGGTGCATATTTAAGTTGTTTTGTTTGCTGAAAAAATGGTTTTCAAAATGGTAATTTAAATGTTTTGAAAAGTGAGTGAGTAATTGTTTAGAATTCTCTTTTCGTGTTGGATATTCTTTTTCATGGGTTCTTGGTTTTGACATACTGAATTGTGGTTGGAATATTGATTTGATTTTTAGTTTTAGTTTGTGATTGAAGTTTGAAATCTTGATCTATGATGAGTCTATTTTGGATTTTTGCCTCTTATTTTTGAGTATGCTACCCAGAAAAGTCCCAAAGGGTTCTAGTGAGTCACTTCTAGTTGTTGGTCCCACCCAAACTATTAGTAGAGTTGTGGAATTGAATTATTTTATGTTTTTGTTCATCTTTCATAGTGATCTTGATCTATTGAAGTTAATATAATGGCTTGGTGAAACCGTTGATGTTTTCAAGTTATTGGGAACTCCCAATGTTATGAGATCTCGTGCTGGTTCGAGTTCATTTGAAGATTAAACTTTGGATTGATGGGAGAAGATGATCCCAACATCGTTGCATGATGGGATGTCTTGGAAGGTGTTTAAGACCAATCTCGTTCGATGGTTTATAGCTGAGGAAGTGAAGGTGAGGAAAGTGGTACAGCTCATGAGTGTCCAATAAGGCCAATGAACAGTAAAGGATTACATCAAAAATTTCAAGGTGTTGATTCCCTTTTCTCTGGAGGTAGCATCATGTAATCAGTTAAAGTTTCTCTTGTGTGGGTTCTTCATCCAGGGTTCCAGGACCAATTATTTTTGGTGTTCGATAAGGTTCCCCATATGGTGAGGAGAGAAAACTGAAGGAACCTATCTCATACAAGTCTTCTTGTCAATTATATCTTCTATTAGTTGGGCCACCCTATTATTCGGTTCGAGTGTGGCCAGTTTGGATACTTTAATCCATCTTGTCATCATCCTCCAAAGGCTTGTCGTCGATGTGGTCGTTTGGGAAACTTGGAGAGGTTATACTAGAGGCATCACCAAAATAAGTCTCAATCAGAAGATGTCAGTTCCTGATTGCGAGGCAGTAGATGCTTCAAGACATCAGAGGTCCAACCATAGGTCTATAAGTAAATCCTTTCATGTAGTCAGGAATCGTTGGGTGTGGGGAACCTTGGTCTAATTTTTGTCTCCAGTGTTAAAATGGGGACGGTTTGAATTTCTCTATTGTAGCTCTCTCATATTTTCAGGCTCTATTTTGTTGTAAGAGGCATAAAGGTCTCTTTTTCACATTGTGGTCTTTATTATTTGAATGCCCCAATTTTTTTGTAAGAAATCATAGTGATCTCATCTCCTAGTAATTCCAGTAGTTGTGCCTCCTAAAATGTGAGCTTTGAAGTTTGTCTCTATATGTCTATGAGTCTCAAAATTATTGTCTCTCTTGTGTGGCTAGCTCCTCTGGTGACCTGTTCTTGTTTTAGGATGAGATCATTTTAGAGACACATGCATCTTAGGAAATAATGAATAGGGGTTTAGTCTGCCATTCGGTTTGGGGTATTTCGTCGAGGACCCCAGGTTGGGGGGGTTTGGTTTGTGTGAAGAGTTGATTGGTCGGTTTTTGTTGGGCCCATATCGATCGATGCTAATTGGCTTAAGCTGGTCGGTTCTTAGATGGTTGGGAGACCCACCATGAATCTTGTCGTGCCTTCTTTGAGATTTGGTTTGTGTGGGAGTCTTGGTTCTTTTTGGCGGTTTCCACTTTGGTTCAAGTTAGGAGTTCCAGAGTTGGCCCGTGCTGAGAGTCTCAATGTTTGTTGTGCTAGTCAAGTTCTTATGGTGGGTAGAACCCTCCACGTTTCCTGATGGATATTATCTTTGCAGTTTACCTTAGAGTTAGTCGGGTGTGACGGTGGAGTGAAAATCCACACCGAGTTTGTGATTTTGTTGGCCTCATTCAGTTTCGAACTCGAGTCTGATTTCTCGTTTGGATGGGTGACTTTCTGGGGGAAAAAAGTTTTGTGGTTTGGAGAATTGTCACACCCCAACCTAACACCTTTCAGTTGTGGTTTTTTTTATATTTGATTATTTCAGTTTCTTAATGTTTAAAAATTTATTAAATTAAAATCAAAATTAAATAAAATAAAATAAATGGAAAACAGTTAAATAATAATACTATTATTATTATGGTTAATAATATTATTATTATTAAGTTTATTATAATTATTATTAATTTATTATTATTATTATTATTACTATTATTTATTTTATTTTTATTTATTTTATTTTATTTTATTTTATTCTTTTTTTTTCTTATTTTCTTCCCTTTTTTCTCCCCCTCTTGTTCTTCCTCCCTGTGCGTTGCGCGACACCTCCCTCTCCCTGCATCGCGCCCCTTCCTCCCTCTCGCACAACCTGCCGACGGTCCTCCTCCCCTCTACAACGCAGCTCCCCTCCTTGCAGGTTCCCTCGGATGGACCTCCCTTCGAGTGACCTCCCTCATCATGACCTCATATCTATGCCCCCCCCCCCATCTGAGATGTGTCTGCTCATGCTGCCGCCTCCCGATCTCCCTCTCCGGCTCGGATTTCAACCGGTTTTCCATCAGATTCTTGGTCCAATCCTTCAAGGTATGGGTTTCTCTCCTATTATCCCTCCATTTCCAGATGATTTGAGGTCACCCCATCTCCCTACTGAATTTTTATGAACTGTAATGTTTTGGGGGGTTTTCTTTTGATTGACTCTTGTTATGGTTTCTCTCTATATTCCTTGCTGTGAAATTGGCGCGCGATTGAAGTTTTGTGTCGGAATTCAAATTTTCAACACCGAAGGTAAGTGTTACTACATATAATTATTATTTTATGAATTAACATTCTTATTTAATTAATTTAGCATACTCATTGATTAGTTTTCTTGGTGTGAATATATTTTTACTTGAGGTTTAATATGATTTTGATGTGTTTAGTAGCATGTTTATTTGATATGAATGTTTGGATTTTTTGAAACCCTGTGTTGAGCCTTTCATAGTGTTTTATAAACTTTTTTGTTGGTTCATTATGTCACACAAGGGCTACAAATTCTATTTTGTCATTTTATTGGTGTTCATTTTTCCTTATAAGATGTTTTTGAGTGGGAGTTTGTGTTCAAAGTCTTGTGATACCGCTTGGGGTTATTTTATAAAAATTTTAAGTGGTTTATTAAATCTTATAATGGGTGTGGAACATGTTTGGATATTGTTTTAGTGTGCGTATATTTTCAAAAGTGGTTTTGAGTATGAAAATGGGGGTATTTGTGTGTGTGTGCCTTATTGTAAAAATCTTTAGACGTGTTCAATAAATTTTTTAAGTAGTGTTCCATGTGTTTTTGTGGGTACATGAGGTATGTATGTGTGGAAAAAGGATCTTTGATGGGAAATGTACTACTTTGATCATGTTTTTCTTATTGTTAATTTGTCAATATATTTTGTAAATTCTTTCAAAAGATGGAAAGAATGTTTTAATTTCACTTTGGTGTACCTTTGGTTTTAAAGTGGATTTTCCTACTTGAAGTTGAGTGTGTTATATGTGAAAACCCTTGATGTGTATTTTGAAACTTTTTGTAGATTATTAAGTGTTTAATTGTTTTATTAAATTGTTTTTGTAGTGCGTTGGACCTTACTATGATGGTTTTGGGCTGTGGGTGTCGAGGTATCCTACATGTACACCCATAGGGTAAGGCATATATATATATATATGCCCTCTTTGTACATATTCCTTCATGGCGTAGGGAATATGTGCAATGTAGCTAGGGATGTATATATATTTTTGTATAAATTCATGTGCATGTATGAGAAAAGTGTTAGTTTGAGTGTTCGTGTACAAATAGAAACATGTTTGAGGTAGGTCCCCTATACCTATGCCTTTAATTTGAATTTCATAATTGATTACTTGTTTTAAAAATATGTTTTACATTTATGCTATATACACTTGCTATGAAATCTGGTTGCAGTTGCTAAAATTATTATGCCTTTGTTTTGGTAATTGAAAGGTATTTCTAATGTCATTGGTCTTACATGACTTTTCTTGAAAATTGATTTCCTAAGTGGTTTTGAATTGGTAATGCGTACTTCCAAAGGTGTTTGGCATTTTGGCCAGTTAGTTGTAAAAAGTGTTTTCTTTATGTAATTAAGAATGTTTGGCACCTTAATAATGTTTTATGAAAAATAAAAACCTCTCTTGAGGAACTCCCCCTTGGTTTTAGAAAATTATTTGTATGTGGAATGTGTTATTATGTGCCTAATGTTGAGGCTTATGCATTGTGTGGCCTGAAAGATGGGGGGATGCACTTAAGAAGGGAGAACGGTGGTGAGAGGTTGAATGAGTTTTGGATAAAGATAGTGTTATATACATATATGTTTTATTGATAAATAAAACTCACCACCACTTGAAATAGAGCATAATGGGAAACCTGGGTTTTCTAGATGGGTGGACCAGGACTAGTACTCTAGATGACACGGCAAGGGTTCATCCTGATTTCGTCTAGCAAGATTGACGCTACAACACTAACTAAACATATAGATGACTGAGGGTTTTAGTTTTTAAGCCACATTTTCTAAGGTTTGTGGTTTCTAAGACACATTTTCTTAGGTTCATGGTTTCTAATCCATGTTTTATAAGGTTTGTGGCTTCTAATCCACATTTCACTGAGGTACGAGGTATCTAGGGTCCCACTTGTTCTAGCTACCTTTAGGGATTACCCATGGTGCTTGTTTTTGACATGATTCTTGTGATGTAATTTTTCATTTCAATTGTTTCATACTTGATTTCTTATTTGAGAAAACCATATTTTAATCTAAATTGGTTTCCTTTCATTTTAAAACATTAATGCATTCTTGGAACCTATTTTGAAAATGTAGTGGGAGAGAAATTCTTTACTTGAAAATGCAAACTTGTGACATGAACTTGAAAAGATGGAAAAACATTATTTTATTATATCTTATTTTAAAATTGGCATGATTGTATTTCTTACTAAAGGTAGGGGCATAAGACGTGGTTATATTTTTTAATTCCTACTGAGCATCTCAGTGCTCACGCCTACTTTACTTTTCGGTTGTAGGTTTCAGTCTTGGATCGCTTTTGAGAGCGAGTGTAGTTTACGTTCTATGGTGACCCATGGGGTCACCTAGGGTATGTCACATTGCTTCATTTATTCCTTTTTCCACTGCCAAGTTGTTCGGTTTATTTTCCTTTATTTATATTCTTGTTCAGTTTATGATTATTTAGATTTTTATGGGCCAAATCATTCCCAACTGGTTTATTTTGATGCCCGATACTAGTTTCCAGCCCGTGGGGATCGAGAATGCCCTTCAGGCCATGTCACGAACCAGCTTGGGTCGACCCATTGGTTCTTGACACAAGGCATGTGGTGATTGGGGACTAAAATGTGGTATTTCAAGTGATAAAGGTTGGTTCAAAGAGGTTCGACATGTGGTATCTCATACGAGATGAGAGGTGGTGCAACAGATTGTGGTGGTAGATGACACAACATCAAAGATCCTAAAATGGATTTGATGTGAGGCCGGTTTCCATTATAGTCGGTAGTGTGCACAAGGAAATCCAGTCATCGATGTGGCTAGGGATGCGTGATGAGAAGCGTCTTTCTCAAGCCACCACATCAAAGGAGAGGGGCGACATGATTAGAGGATTCAAGCGTATTAAAAAAGAAAAATATTAATTAATTAAAATTAAAAGTGGTGTGAAACCCAATTGGAGAGAGAAGGGGACATGATTGGGGGGATAGGGGTGTCATGTGAAGAATTCATCCCCCTATTTATTATATTCATATTTTATAACAATATAAATAATGATATTATTATTATTATGGATTCTTTTTTTGGGTGTAACTTTTTCATATTTTGTTATATTGACAATCCATCTATGACATCGTGATCATGATAACGAGGAAAAAGATTCAATAACAATATGTGATAGATAATTCAGAACTATAGCATGAACCCTAGGTCACATCATGTAGTGCCTCTTATCCATCATATGATGAAATGTATATTTTTCATCTGATACATGGTTTCAATAAATAAATATTTTATCCTAATTATTTTTCCATGTAGATCACAATGATATGGTTTTTTTCATCTGTACAAGGATGTTTGCGAGATGATATAGGTAGATATTGTATTTACCTTTGTAGGTTCAACTATAGTATTCATGTGAGATATTTGAATTGATATTAGGATTGATACTCCTTGGAGGTACCATTATGTTATGGTGAAAGTCCCCCACTTTCATTATATTGATAAGATTAGTACTCCCCCATACACATATAAGGAACAATTCCTCCATCTTTGGAGTTGGTACTCCATTTTCTAAGATCATAGGTAGGTTACAGGACCTCCACAAAGGTTGTTACTCCCTTAATAGAATCACTATTATTTCTAATTCTTTATAGGCAGGGTGTGGGTCCTCCACTGAGGTCATTGTGTTTTACGAATTTATATGAAAAGTAATTTTTACCACTTCTAGAAATTGAATCTTTAAAAATAGATTCCATATTTTGGATCATCATATTCTAATTTGGTAATGAGAACAATTTTATTTTTATCCATAATGAATATTTTTCATGGTAAAAGTTTATCAACATGGTAAAAGTTAAAAGAGTAAACTAGGGGTTAAATTAAGAGATAAGGTTTAAAATATCTCTAAAACTAGTCTAAATGTTGTTGGTTGAGTTAATCTCATCCTTACCTTGTCCTATCTTTAAAATTGGACTAAATTAGAGCCACTTTACTTGAGAAATACATTTATTATATTTTAAATTTAATAATATTTTCAGAGGTGTCACTCCTCTCACTTATAAAAGGACACATCATTTCCTTACTTCTACAGATACTCAATGATCTATTAGATTGAAAAATCCCTTCCAAAATACCTTCTAAATTACCTTATCCATGATATATAGGTTTTTTTATTCCCAAAAGACTCATCCTAGAAGAATTAATGTGTAATTCAAAGGAAGATATCCAAAGAGGATGTATAAGTATTAATTGAATTATTTAAAGTTTAATTATTATTCTTCCTCCTTAAAATATTTTCAAACCATCCAAATAAAATGACATCGGTATTTTTACTATACAAAAATGTTATTATTTTTATGAAAAAACTATTTTCTACCTCTTTTCTATCGAACTAGAAATGAAAACATTTATCATCCATGTTTACATACTACTATCTCTATGAAGTGATGTATTTCATTTTTCATCATCATCTCACATGAATATTTATAAAGATTTTATTAATGAATATATGTTATATTTATGAAATAATTATCTCTTAAGAAATATAAGATATTATCTAACTTCTTATCCTCTCATCCATTATAAAATGGAAGTATCGCTCATGTGTGCGTGTAGAACACTACCTCTACAAAACAATGTAATTCTTTTTTCATCGTCACCTCACATGACTAGTCGTAAGGATCAATTTAATGAAAAAAATATGATATTGATTATATTATTATTATTATTTAAGGGTAAAATTTTATCTACTTTATTTCATTTTCATCCATTAGATAAATTAAAATTTCTCTCATGCGTACATGTGGACTACCGCCTCCTTGAGTGGCATATCTCATTTCTCATCACCACCATACAAGGATGGTTATAAAAATGTATTTAATGTAAAAATAATATATATATGAAATTAGTAAAATTTTATAACTGATAAAACCATGTACAAGAAAACAAAAAACCCTTAAATAAAATCACTGCATGAACATACCACTTTAAATTTACATAAAACCTGGTACATTTATACACCCAGGACTTACTTTAGCTAAGTTGAGAAAAACCACCATCATAATGGGAAATTACACCATGCCCTGATGGAATCATCACTAAAAAACCCTTTCCCAACAAAACAAATGAGTGGTGAGAAAATAGATAAGGAAATAGGGGAAGATTTGATGTAGAGTGTTTAATTTTCCTCATACTATAATCTGGATTAAACGACACTCGATTACATTGAGAAAAAAAGGAGATCTCTCTATTAGAAAAAGGGAGATCAAGACCCCCCTTCACATGAACTCCATGTGTACATGTGGTGGAGAACACCGTATAACCACTTAATTGACATTTTAAATTTTTTTAATTTATTTTTTAAAAATTTGGAAACATTGTTCACCCACACCCATATAAGTATCCACGTATGAGTTACCCACATAAGGGGATCCCATGTTTGGTTACCTCATGTAATTGGGTCCTACATATGGGGATTCCCGTGTAAGGGGATCCCAGGTCACCTCTCCTAAAGTTGGACTTCTACAAATTTTGGAAAAGTTGAAGCCACGTATGAGTTTCCCAAAACCCTCACCCATGTATGGGATTTCAAAAAACACACACCCACATAGGGGTGACCTATATGAGGGTCACCTTCATAAGGGTATCTCATGTAAGGTTCACCCCACATAATAGTTTCCTTATATAAGGCCAGCCCATAACCCATCCTAGAACACTAATCCTAAGAACCTGAGTCATCACCCAAAACTCAAACCATGTCCAAAAACATTACTTGGGGTAGTTCAAACTCTCATATTCTCGATCTAAATCTCAATTATCAAAACAACCCCTGCTCTGGGGTCAACAATCAAAAAATTTCCTTAGAATTTATTAACCCATACGAATGCGAGTATTTACAAATATGAAGGTAGTAATAGTATGTAGAATGATCCATTATAAAATTTATCTGAAGATATAGCTGATAGTTAAAGCCCTGGAGAAAGGTGACCAAAATTATAAGTTAGCTATGAAGTCATTAGAAGATGAAGAGCACTGGAATCACATGATTCATGCTACAATTGGTTTGAAGGTGCAATGGCAGAAGAAAGTTTGAGTATTGATGAAACAAAGGAAGATGTCTGGATGATACTATAGAATGAAGAATTATTGAAGTTTCTAGAACTGATCCCAAAGTGTATGTGTTTTAAAATAAAGGATTCCTATACATGCAGAAATTTTTGAGATCGTGATATTGAAGGTGATTAATGGGTTTGAATTCAATAAAAATCAAAATTAGGATGTCTTGCATGCATGGTGGTCCTTCCTAGGATAATTATGTAGAGTTTATCTTGCAAATGATAAAGCACCAAATAGTATAAATTTAGATAATGTTGGTCTATATGTTCAAAGATTAAAAATTCATGAAATAAAAATTTCATGATTCTAACTAATATTTTTGAAAGAGATCAACATTTAGGTTTGCAGAGCTTTTATGAAGACCATTGACTTGTTGATATTTAAAAATTTTGAAGGCATTCAAAATAGAAAGGTGTAAATATTTGGAAGTTTGAAGACCAAATTCCTCCAAACGTTTCAGGAAAGGTTGAGTATATAAAAGGCTAAGGTCATTCAGAGATCAATGTCAAAAAGTGTAAAAAAAGAAATACATTGTTGAGAGATTGGGAACAAAAAGAAAGAACCTTGGCCTGCATGTTCCATAGATCATTCATCTGTTCAATTCTTTTAGTAAGCCAAAAATATAAATTCTAAAGAGTGGGGAGTGAGGTTTCTAGTCAATAGGAAACTAAAAGTTTTGATCAAGAATCAACATCAAGTGAAACATTTATAATATTTGTACATTGAAGTTATTAGAGAAGTGAGAGCTCTAGAAGTGAAGTTTATTGATAATAGAGTACATGATTGATTTTTATACAGTTGAAGCAAAATATTTAGAGGCATTTTAAGACTAGTGTTAAGGAATAAGATCTTATAGTTAATTAAGATACATCATTGAGATGAAGGAATATCTAATTCATGGACTTTGTAATGGACCTTTGATGATTCTAGGATGCAGTATAAATATCTCTTCACCTATGTAATATAGTGAAGATTTGAGTTATGCTAAAAAATAACCAAGGGATTTCAGGTGTTATCCCAGTTGTATTCACTTGAGTTATATATTTAATATATATATCTTGGGATAATAACCGAACACAACAATAAGTACTCATATTAGTACTGAACATCATAAATATTGTGTGTTGTGTTCTATGTATGTTTTTTCATTGCATGTGGTGTGAATGTGTCAAGAATGATTAAACAAATCCATACATCTTAACCAATATATAGGTTTGAGTAACTTAAAAGGGATAAAATTTTAAATAAAAATAAATTAGTAAAATTTGGCCTACATTGATTCACCCCCCCCCCCAATGTGACTGCACAATTCACT
Source organism: Viscum album (assembly GCA_963277665.1). Taxonomy (NCBI): domain Eukaryota; kingdom Viridiplantae; phylum Streptophyta; class Magnoliopsida; order Santalales; family Viscaceae; genus Viscum; species Viscum album. The sequence continues at coordinate 500,734,641 of OY728158.1, read as the reverse complement.
GGGAACTTAACACTTATTTCCTTTTGTGATAAAAATTATCAAAGAAACTACTAATTATAATATCATATATGGTTTTACATGTGTTTAGAGAGTTATTATGAAAAGAATAATTTTTTTAATATGTAATTGATGGTGGTGGTATCATATCCCTCATATTTTAAGAAGTGTCTGGATAAACCCTTTTATCTTGGATAGAATATTTTCATCCTCGCCTTCCTTTTAAGCATGTTATATAATATGATGAATCACAAACCATCTGTTTCAAATTAATCATATTATATTTTTCATAACATGTCTTTTTTAACAAACAAAATATTCAACCATATAAGAGAAATAAAATTAAAATATACATCCTTTATTTAGATCCATCTAAGCTTGATATTTTTTTTATTCAACTCTATGATCTAGCAACCCTTTACTTCATCATGATTCAACAACCCTTTATTTAATTACTTGAATGAAAAATAAAATATTGATCAATTCATTCATTGATTTGAATTGAAGGTACCAGACACATAGTGAAAACCCAAAAAGAAGGTTTATTAAAAATTTCACCGAAGAAAGACATGAACTTGACAACATCGGAAAATCGCTACCCTGTTTAAGCTGAGGATATCATGTGAAGAGTTTTAAACACAAAATTAAAACCATAAATACATGGTTTGGATGTGAATCCACACACAACATCTTCTCATTGTTGGAAATTGTTTCTCGAATAATTCGAATTCCTATAGATCATCCACACGCACTTCAGGAATCTACAGGTGCACCAGTCTTCATAATCTGGGTGCTAGAGCAGAGTTCTGATGATGATTTGGATGCTATGGAGATCACTACATTACCTTTCTTGTGATGCCTAAGAGAGAGATCAATCCATGCTCCTAGATTTAGAGCTTCTATCTCTAGATCATGGGAGAGATAATAAGAGAGAGAAATACCATGAATAGTCATTGGTGGTAGGCTCTCCTTTTCGATATATAGCGTGTAATTAAATTACCCAAAATTGCCTCTCCAGCCCCCAAATACTTAACACACTATAAACGACATGTTATGACTACTAAATTGAGACATAAATATTATTATCACTTTCTTATAATATATTAAATATATTACATGATAATAAATGAGTCATTAACTCGACTCGTCATCCAGAAAAAATATTAATTGAACCTTGAATATTTTAATATTCTTTTGAATAATATTTTTCATGTATTTACATAAAACTTTTAAAAACATTTAATAAATAAATTCAATGCTCATTATTCTTAACATGAACAATATAAATTTATTTATTTCATTGGCGATCCTATCTTCTTGGAAAAATATTGAGCCCCAATAGTGGGGCCCACTGTATCCAATAAACTCTCATTCCACTAAATAGGGTAAATTATTTAATATGATATTGTGTGTGACCCTCTAGGACCTTATATTGATAGAAATGAATACTATTCATAGACCAAGAGTGGGATCTAGCAACCCATCATGGCCCCTAAGAAGATAAGGATTGTCATAATAGTGATAACCAACCTGTGAACATGCACTGTGTAATATAATCTCTTTGTCTTTAATATCTCATATAAGTAGGACACACACTCATGTCATCGCCCTTTTACTTACTTTATTATTTGTTGATCTAACTAGACAAATTTTCCTTGGACTATCATGGCCATGGATTTATCAAGGTACTACCATCCTGATCAACATTGGAAGTAATAAATCCTTTTTTGAATATTCAACCAATGCCATGCCACCAATGAAGCACCCAACATAAGCTACCTCGCTGCGATTTCATCATCATGGTTTTCAACTTGCATCAATGTACGCTATCAAATATCATACATTTGTAATGATCTTAAGTCAAGAGACCATTAAACATGTTTGTAGATAGGAACAACCAATGATACCTGAAACATATGGTGTTCCTATTGGCAGTTCTATCCTCATGATCTCACTAATTGAGATCACCGAATGAAAACTTCATGAGAATAAGTCTCAATGCTTATGATCACCCATCACCTAATAGTCAAAAATCTATTATATCCATTCAGTAAGATATATCTAGACCATAGGACCATTGATTAAGATTAATGTCATTGAATCTTGAGGTTTTCATTATACGTAGGGATCTGTTATAACCTTTTGATACGAAAATTAATCTATGAAAATTACTATTACATAGTGGACGTAGAAAATTCTACACTATAATGGTAAGAATACATCATGTATATCTAACTATATACACGATATGGTTATCAAAATTACTGCATAGTTGGGTCTACAACACCCACTATTTCAATACTCTCACTTTCACTAGATCCAACTTGCTAACCAACCATGTTAGCTCTCACATGATTAAGATCATGTTTCTGTTGGGTCACAGATTTAGCTGATAGGCCTTCCATGATTCCACAGCATGGAAATTCTACTATAGTGACCTCATCTCCTTGAGTAAAACTTCTCACGAGATGGTATCCCTGAGTATATCCCTCTTGTCCACTGTCATAACTTGACATCTTGGCTACCAGTAATAAAATTATCATGATTATAAAACATTACTAACTAGGTGTGATTCCAATAACTAGAACAAATCGTTTCATTTAATAACTACTTCTTAACTGCCTCAGAGGCTATAATGTACTCGGTATTTGTAGTTATGGATACCATTGGATTATTTGATCTTGTATCACTCATAACCTTAGTCTAACTGTGATACTAGATCATATGGATATAAGGAATACTAGTTTTTATCCCCTCAAAACTAGTATCCTTTCTTCTCCACTTACCAGGTACATATCTTTTTTACTTGTCGAAGTAAAATTAGATAGTTTTGACTGATTCACTTGTAGTGATTCTCGATATAACTAATAATTTCCTACTATAAAGTAAATATTGGCAATATAAATTTTTTACATATCATGGAATGCATGATTGATCCATCACATAAGAGTATGGGCTTCAACTCACCATGTTTGTCTCCTCCCATGTCACAAACATTTCAACCTGGAGAGATAATGCCATGTGAAATTGGTAAAAATTCTCTCTTCAATTGTTCCAGCTTTTATTTATCAATACCATGTCACTATATATATGATTGACTAGGTCCAAGAAAAATTTAGATCTACCTCAGTTGATCTTGTTCCCTAGAAATTAAGTCGCTAATTTTTTTCAATCACAAGAGAATAACTTCCATACTAGTCTTAACTAACTTGAAGACCAATCTGATTTCCATATGTTATCAAACATATTTTACATGGAAAACCATGGTTCTCCCACTAACCTCTTCTAGACACATGGAAAAAATTCATTCCAAATGAATACTCTATGATCATGTTGCTTACCTCAAACCTAAATTGTATTTTAGTAACCTACAACTTTTATTAGCATTCTATTATGTGACCATCCATTCCTGGTTGCATTGTATAAACACCTTCCATGATTGGTGTTCATGTCATTCAATTATCAATATAATGATCATAGAAATTAGCTATGATAATTAAAATTATAATGGATTTAGGCATAATAACCTAATATTACCAATTTATATTTAGTGGTACTACACTTGTACCATCCATGTATCAACTTATTTGAATACCCATCATAGTATTCAAAATTATTAGCCCCTTTTCACTTTGATACATGGAATCTATTATTAAATGTTAACTAATCTTGTCAATCTCAGCTAATTTCCTTATACTACTCACTTGTAGTGTAACGTCCCAGTTCCAGAAGCCACCCAGAGGCACCCCATACCCGGTTGGTCACATGGCCTCAAGAGCATTTCCCCAAATTCCAGAGGCTGCCGACTAGCAGCGAGGGCCTTGGTTGTGATAGTGGGAAAACTATGCCCTCATTGGAAGAGTACACAGCGGAAATAGATAAACATGCAATAGCGGAAGCAGTGAATAACCTATAATAATAAACAGCAGAAGACTAAATCAATAAACTGGAGAACATATCTATATATGTAATGATGCAAGATAAAAATCTAGGAAAGTATCCAAACAAGTCACAATGTTGAAAACACCATAGTACCAAATCAAGTACAAAGAAAAGAAAAACAACAGCTCCTTAGCATCACAAGCCAAAGCTTGGTCCCTTTCTCTCCTGCTCCAAGAAATCAAGTCCCAGAAGTTGAAGGGTTCTTTCCCTTGTCTATACCTGCAACAACATAGTCTGCTTGGGCCCAAAAGCATGGCCCAAACAGGGTGTGAGATAAAATCCCAGAAGGCAACCACCCGAAGATCTGTGCCTGACAGTCAGTGAGTATATGGAAGGTAAAAGTATAATAAGAAGTAAACAGCAATAGTAAGCAATAGGCAGTAAACAGTAAGTAGTGAAGCAGGATGATACACAATAGTAATCAATCCATAACCAACAACAGCAGTGAGAAAATCAGCTAACACAAATAGGAAACCCTCTGGGAAATACCCACAGCCATCCCCTCTGGTCCTAACCAAGAATTACCACAACCCTCTGGGCAATGCACTCAGCCTAACCCCTCTGGCTTGGTCATACAAATTTATGAGACTCTCTGGGGAAGCTCACTCGGTCAATTCCCCTTATAGTCTAGGGTAGTCAGGGACTCTCTGAGGAAGATCACGCGGTCTAACCCTCTTAGTCCCAAGGTCTAGAGACTCTCTAAGGAAGCTATCTCGATCAATTCCTCCTATAGCCTCAGGTATACCAGAGACTCTCTGTGGAATCTCACTCCTTCAATTCCTCCTCTAGCCTGGGAAGGTTCTTAAAGAGAAATCAAACACGGTATGACTCTCTGAGGAATCTCACTCGGTCTACCCTCCTGTAGTCTATAAAATATGAAGGCACTCTGGGAAGCTCGCTTGGTCTATCCCCTGTGGCCTATAATTTCTAATACTCATAGAGGAAACTCACTCAGTCTACCCTCCTGTAGTCTATAATGTTAAGGAATCTCTGGGAAGCTCACTCGGTCTATCCCTTATAGTCTATAGCACCAGGTTCTCACAGCCCCGTGTCACTTAGTTCATGATAATGCTATAAGGCCAAAGTTCACCTACAGAGCTACTTGGATAACCAAAGTATACCTATAGAGCTATTTGGCTAACAGTCTACAAGGTAACAAGCATGTAATGCAAAACACTCCATCCTATAGACACAAGGCATGGAAACAGTCATAACAGCCAAAGTCTAATAAGACCCAAAGGTTGTAAACAGAGCAAAGCATGGGAAAAACATCCAATCACAGTAAATTATTCTCTAACATGACTAAATTGCCTCTACTCAAGAATACAAGCAAGGTAGGAAAACAAAAAGGGAAAAAAGGTAAACACACATTACCCCATTCACAGGTATTGGTGGAATTTTCACATAAAACTCAAAGACTTTGAATGGTAAGGCACAAACCACCTACCTTGATCCTAGTAGATCGATATACTTGAACCACGAGGATTGATTATCCCTTAAACGGCGTAGATCTGAGAAAAATTCCAAAACACTCAAACCATGATAACTTGAGAAAGAGGAATAATCAAGGAATGAAACTCAATAAGAAGGAAGAACTCATCGTTGTGATTCCAATGTAATCGACGGTAGTCAAATCGGCCAACAGATGGAGGCTCGGGAATCAATAGAAGTTTTGCAGATGTACGGCGTCTCTCGGTTGAACCAGACCTAGAATAAGATTTTTATGGCGATCAGGCGCGACCCCGGTCCGATTAATGAAAAAGTACACGGCGTGTACTTTTAGAGTACATGGCGTGTACTAGGTCTTTCCGTACTCCGCCAAAATCGGCCTCTGCGTCACCCCTACACACTGTGTGTGTGGCCTGGACATGGCCAGTACACGGATTTGAGCGGGAAAAGAGTACATGGCGTGTACTCATAAAGTACACGGCGTGTACTTCAAAAATTTACAGAAACTTCATTTTTCTCAAAAACTCTAGAAAAAGGAAAGACATACCTGAAAACGAAGATCCGGGTTCTTACAAACTTCCCCCCTTAAAGAAATTCATCCCCGAATTTCCCTAGTGAGGTGTAGAAGAAGAAACCCCAAACATCTCCAGCCACTGTGATCATACATTGGCCTCCCTCTCCCAGGTCTCGTCCTATACTCGCCCATGCTGCCAAAGCACCCGTACTAAAGGAACATACCACCCACGGAGAACCTTCGTACTACAATTGAAAATCTGGATGGGATGCTCCTCAAACAATGCATCTGCTTCGAGCTCAACCTCCTCAGGCGGAAAGACATGTGACGGGTCTGAAAAGTAACGTTGGAGCTGAGAAATGTGGAATACGTCGTGCATGGCCCGGTACCTCGGAGGTAACTGCAACCGATAGGCAACCGGCCCAACTCTCTCCAACACCTCAAACGTCCTGAAATACCGCGGTGAAAGTTTACCCTATCTCCAAATCCTCTTATGTCCCAACCTCGATGCGACATGCAAGAAAACCTGATCTCTGACCTCGAATTTAGAGGTCGTCTCCACTGATCAGCATAAGACTTATGTCGAGACTGTGTTGTAGCCATCCTCTTCTGAATCAGCTCTATCTACTCTGAGGTCTCCTGAACAAGATGAGGTCCCAGCAAAGCTACCTCTCCTACCTCCAGCCAGCATAAGGGTGATCAGAATGGCCTACCGTACAAATCCTCGTAAGGTGACATCTGAATGGTTGCCTAAAAACTGTTGTTGTAGGCAAACTCCACCATAGGGATATGCTTCTCCCAAGAACCGCCAAAGTCTAGAATGCAAACTCGGAGCATATCCTCAAGTACCTAGATCGTGCGTTTGGACTGGCCATCTGTCTATGGATGGTATGCTGTACTCAAAAGTACCCGTGTACCCAAATCCTATTGAATTCCCTGGTAGAACCGAGAAGTAAAGTGCACATCCCTATCTGAAACAATGGATTGTGGAACTCCATGTAGACGTACGATCTCTCGGATGTATAACTGTCCCAGATCATCAACATTGAAGGTCTCCTTGATCAGCAGAAATTGAGAAACCTTCGTAAGTCGATCGATGACAAACCAAACAGCATCATTTCCCCGAGTCAACCTTGGCAACCCGGTCACAAAGTCCATCGTGACATCATTCCACTTCCACTCGGGAATGGGTAACTGCTGTAAAATCCCTGTTGGTCACTGGTGCTCTGCTTTCACCTGCTAACAAGTAGAACATCTCATGACAAAACCAACAACATCTTTCTTCATACCTAGCCACTAGTACTGGCGTTGTAGATCACGATACATCTTGGTGATGGCAGGATGAACTGCCCAAACTGAGCAATAGAAATCCCACATCAGCTCCTTGCATATGTCTGCTGGCACCCATATGCATCCCTAGAAACGCAAGATCTCATCCTCGCCCACTTTCCATCCAGGAAGAGGGTTCTCTCCTGACACACTCTCCCATAGGACTAAGCCTTCTGAATCTGATAGCTGCCTCATTCGTACCCGATCAAGAAGTGTAGAGGTAACAGCTACAGAAGATAGGACAGTCTATCCCAGCCTATCGTGCACTTCCAAGTGCATCTCAGAGAACAGATCCATAAGCTTCCACTCATTGCTGGCATCCTGAACTGCCTGAATCTGAGTTCTCTTGCTCAACGCATCTGCCACTGCATTTCCCTTTCCCGATGTATAGGCTAGATCGAAGTCAAAGGACTAAAGGTACTCAACCCACCTACGCTCTCTCAGATTCAGATCATGCTGAGTGAAGATATACTTGAGACTCTTTTGGTCAGTGAAAACCAAAAAGTTATCTCCCAGAAGGTAGTTTTTCCAACAGCTTAAGGCATGAACAACAGCTGCCAACTCCAGATCATGTGTAGGGTAATTCCTCTGATTTGGCCTCAACTGTCGAGACCCATACGCAACGACTCCAACTCCCTGCATAATCACAGCTCCCAACCCGATACCTTAAGCATCACAGTAAATAGTTTAGCCCTTTTCTGGCTCTGGAAAGACTAGTATCGGTGCTGACGTCAACCTCCCCTTCATCTCCTGAAAGGCTGACTCACAAGAATATGACCATAAAAACTTTTTCCCCTTCTTGGTCAGACCTCTCAACAGTGCTGCTAGGCACGAAAAGTCCTGTATGAAACTCCTGTAGTATCCAGCCAGCCCTAGAAAACTCCATACCTCAAAGATGTTCTTCGGATGATCCCAGGAAACTACAGCTCTCACTTTCTCTAGGTCCACTGAAACTCATGTCTCTGAGATAACATGACCCAAGAAATGAATCTGGTCCATCCAAAAGTGGCATTTTGAGAGTTTAGCAGATAGTTGATGCTCTCTCAGTGTACTTAGAATGATCTCAATATATGTGGCATGGTCGTGTTGAGTGTGAGAGTAGACCAATATATCGTCCATGAAGACCACGACGAAGGATTCCAAGTACAGATGGAACACTCGGTTCATCAGTTCCATGAAAACTGTAGGTGTGTTCGTGAGACAGAACGTCATGACTGTATAATCGTATAGACCATACCTACTCTTGAAGGCTGTAAGAGGTATATCCGATGGTCTAACGCGCAACTGATGATAACCGGACCTCAAATTGATCTTTGAGAACACTCTAACTCCTCAAAGCTGATCAAAGTGGTCATCTATCCTCGGAAAGGGATATCGGTTCTTGACCGTCAACTAGTTCAGTTTCTGATAATCCACATAAATCCGAAGGGTGCCGTCTGCCTTTTTTACAAATAGGATAGGTGAACCCCAAGAAGAAGTACTAGGTCGGATGAAACCCTTTTCCTGAAACTCCTCCAACTGCTTTTTGAGCTCCTGCAATTCAGGTGTAGCCATCCTATAAGGAGGAATGGACACCGGTGTCGCTTCTGTAATGAGATCAATCGAAAAGTCTACCTCACGCTCTAGAGGCAAACCTAAAAAGTACTCTGTAAAAACATCTCTAAAACGACCCATCACTGGGAGAAAGTATAACTGTGATGTCCCCTGGTCATCCAGATAAAGACTGGCAATTTGAGTTGTAACTTTCCCTAGCCCATGATGCTCGGGTCCAGCTCTACCCGCCTCGACATCCCACTCGCCTCTATGAAGAAAAGATCTTCCCTCCGGTGATACGAAGCTCACCCTGCGGCAATAGAAATCGACGACTGCCTGGAAAGGAACCAACCAGTCCATCCCAAGAATGACGTCATAGCCTGACACATCTAGGACATAGAGGTCCCATAAGAAGTGACACCCTGCAACCTCAAGAGGGCACTCTCTGCATTGACGTACGCAAGATGTTCTTGATCCCAACGGTGTGTCAAGAGTCAACAAGTTGGCAGAAGAAAAGATACAGATCCCAAGGCTCTCCACAACCACAACAGAGATAAAGCTATGCGAAGCACCAGTATCAAAAAGAGTTGAATATAAAACTGAGGCTACTAAGATCGTACCTCGAACTTTATAAGGCTCGGGATCCTGCTTCTAATAGGTCTGCTCCACGGCGAAGTACTGACATGCACCGCGACCCTACACCCCTGGATGACCGCTCTGATCTGATCCACTCTGTTTTCGTTGATGACCTGGTGACTGACCACCACGGCCGTGACCTCCACCTTGGCCCGAACGGCCAGAAGAACTTAAGTTCCCAGAATAGTGGGAAATTGGCGAAGCATCTCCAGAACGCGGGGTCATAGAGGAACCCCTACCACTAGCTAAAGGTGAGAAGATAAGATAGAAGCGCTGAAGATGTCCCATCTTGCTGCAAGATTGGCACTCCATCAGATCTCTCTAGCATTGAGGCCTAGTATGCCCACTCCTACCGCACTTGTAGCATACAACCTGGCTGCCAGAAGATGCATCCCGCGAACCTCGATCTCCTCGAGAAGACTCTCTACGACGCTTCCTATTGTCCGTAGGAGGAACACCAGCTCTGGATGTCAAACCGCCCTGGCTCACTGCTCCAGAATCCCTCAGATTGCACTCAGTAATCAGCAAATGGTTAACGATGGAGGATATAGAATTCAACTGGAAGATACTCACCTAGGAACGGATCTCCTGCCTGAGACCATCCTCAAACTTCCTAGCCAAGAACAACTCATCACCTGCTGGGATCAGTGTGAAACGTTGCAGCTCAGTAAAACGGGAGGAGTACTCCATGACAGAAAGAGTACCCTGCTGTATACTCATAAACTCCCGGGCTCGATCGGCCCTCAGGGTCTCCGGATAGAATTAGTCATAGAAGGTGCGTCGGAAATCATCCCATGACATACCCTGATGGTGCCCTGACTATGAGATCACCTCCCACCACCTCTTGGTGGTGTCCCAGAGCATATAGGTGGCCATCTTTACCCTCTTCTCTGGGGGTATCTCTAGATGCTCGAAGATTGTAAGGGTGGCCTCAAACCATGACTCTATAGCCTGGGGTCCTCCATCCCCTGAAAAAGTAGGAGTATTCTGCTACTGGAAAACCCTCGTCAACTCAGCCATCGAAGGGGCAGGAGTCTGCTCTCCCTGAAAAGTCTGCATCATCCTCAGGAAATCCTCCTTGAACTATGCATCGGCACCTACGACGGGTATAACTGTTGGTGCCAAGGCCGTAACAATAGGAGGATCAATAGGAGGTCCCTGATCGGCCATACCCAGTGTCTGGTCACTGTCCGGCAACTAACGTACGACCGGAGGACGTCTCGGAGACATAGCTCTGAAAGATAAAAAGCACACCTTAGATCCGGATTATCAAAGACTGAGAACACAAGAGTACAAAACGGGAACAGGAGAAGGAAACTATCAAGTTTTACAAAACATGACTACACGGTGTGTATAAAAACTACACGGCGTATACTTTTATCCATTAACATGAGCGTGTAATCCCGCCACTACTGGTCGTGTAACACCCCAAACTACACGACGTGTTGTTCCCACACACGGCGTGTACTTGAACTCCAAACCCCTGCCCGAGTCTCCTTACACGGCTAACCCACACGGTCCAACTAACCCCAGACTACACGATGTGTTCCCTAGGGACACGGCGTGTACTAGACACGGTCTCGGATGCCCGTGTTGTTAGTCACACGGTCGTCTACACGGCTGCCCTTATACAGCGTGTTCCAAACAAACACGATGTGTATAGGAGAAGATAACACCGAACCGTGTTTTTCATGACACGGTCGGGTACCTGGGACAAAAATACATGGCGTGTTATTTACCAACATGGCGTGTTCTACTCGAGCTTCCCCGACCCGTGTTGTTAGTGACACGGTCGGGTACACGGCTCTAAACTACACGGTGTGCACCAACTGTACACAGCATGTTCCTGAAGTTATTTTCACGACACAGTGTTTCTACTCACACAGTCAGTGACACGGCCTGAAACTACACGATGTGTATCTAGAAATTACATGCCGTGTATTCTAGGTTTTTCTGGGTAGTAGCTTATAAACTGCACAGAAGCCCAGAAACACTAAAAAAAAGTCAAAGAGGTGCCAAATTCTGATCTGTGAGGGCCCATAATCCCCGTGAATCAAAGCTTGGCATCTCCTACAATCATGTATAAGAGAAAGCAGGATCATGATCCACCAAATTCTGATTCAAGAGGGCCCATAACACCTCAAGAATCAAAATTTGGTGTTCATTTAAGCAAAGTGCAACATAATCAATTTCTCTATCATAATAGTAGGGATTCTATCAAGCATCTATCACAACAGCATACATAATCTACACAGAGTCTATCACAATAACATGCAATCGCTAATCCACCCTATATGGCATGGAAAGAATGCATGGCATGTGATTTCTAACAAGTGCATATATGATGTATGAGATGGCATACCCTCATCTCATCGGGTTGTGACAGAAATAGAACTGTAATATCAAAACAATAACAGCACAAGGCATGTGAATCACTCTAGGTGAAATCATATCAACCGTAAAATCTCAAAACCAGAAAACTACAATAAAAGAGGTAGTATAGATTTTCCCTGTACATGGGTTAGCTACTCCCAAACACAGCTTATTACCAAGTACGGAATCCATCCTATCCCTGGCTAAAGTCTCAAAACAGTAAATCAAGAGAAAAGAATCGCTCTGATACCACTTTGTAACGTCTCGGTTCTGAAAGCCACCCAGATGTGCCCCGTACCCGGTTGGTCACATGGCGTCAAACACATTCCCCCAAACACCAGAGGCTGCTGACTAGCAGCGAGGGTCTTAGGTGTGAAAGTGGGGAAATTATGCCCTAATTGGAAGAGTACACAATGGAAATAGATAAACATGCAATAGTGGAAGCAGTGAATAACCAACAATAATAAACAACGTAAGACTAAATCAATAAACTGGAGCACATATGTATATATGGAATGATGTAAGATACAAATCTAGGAAAGTAGCCAAACAAGTCACAATGCTGAAAACACCATATTACCAAATCAAGTACAAAGAAAAGAAAAATAACATCTCCTCAGCATCACAATCCAAAGCTTAGTCCCTTGCTCTCCTTCTCCAAGCAATCAAGTCCCAGAAGTCGAAGGGTGCTTGCCCTTGTCTATACGTGCAACAACATAGTCTGTTTGGGCCCAAAAGCATGGCCCAAACAGGGTGTGAGATAAAATCCCAGTAGGAAACCACCCGAATATCTATGCCTAACAGTCAGTGAGTATATGGTAGGTAAAAGTACAATAAGTAGTAAACAGCAATAGAAAGAAGTAGGCAGTAAACAGTAAGTAGTGAAGCAGGATGATACACAATATTAATCAATCCACAACCAACAATAGTAGTGAGAAAATCAGCTAACACAAACAAGAAACCCTCTAGGAAGTACCCGCAGCCATCCCCTCTGATCCTAACCAAGAAGTACGACAACCCTCTGGGCAGTGCATTCAGCCTAACCCCTCTGGCTTGGTCATACGAATTTATGAGACTCTCTGGGGAAGCTCACTCGACCAATTCCCCTTATAGTCTAGGGTAGTCAGGGACTCTATGAGGAAGATCACGCGGTCTAACCCTCTTAAACCCAAGGTCTAGAGACTCTATGAGGTAGCTATCTCAGTCAATTCCTCCTATAGCCTCAGGTATACCACATACACTCTGAAGAAGATCACTCGGACAATTCTTCCTCTAGCCTGGGAAGGTTCTTAAAGAGAAATCAAACAAGGTAAGACTCTCTGAGGAAGCTCAGTCGGTCTACCCTCCTGTAGTCTATAAAATCTTAAGGCACTCTGGGAAGCTCGCTCGTTCTATCCCCTCTATCCTATAATGTCTAAGAATCACTGAGGAAGCTCACTCAGTCTACCCTCCTATAGTCTATAATGTCAAGGACTCTCTGAGAATCTCACTCGGTCAATCCCTTATAGTCTATAGCACCAGGTTATCACAGCCCCATGCCAGTTAGTGCATGATAATGATATAAGGCCAAAGTACACCTACAGAGCTACTTGGCTGACCAAATTACACCTATAGAGCTATTTGGATAACAGTCTACAAGGCAACAAGCATGTAATTCAAAACACTCCATCCTATAGACACAAGGCATGGCAACAGTCTTAACGGCCAAAGGATAACAAAACCCAAAGGTCGTAAACAGAGAAAATCATGGGAAAAACATCCAAGAACAACAAATTATTCTCTAACATGACTAAATTACCTCTACTCAAGAATACAAGCAAGGCAAGAAAACAATAAGGGAAAAAAGGTAAACACCCAATACCCTGTTCACGGGTATTGTCGGAATTTTCACATAAAACTGAAAGTCTTTGAATGGTAAGGCACAAACCACCTACCTAGATCCTAGGAGATCGATATAATTGAACCACAATGACTGATTCTCCCTTTAAATTAGTAGATATAATAAAACATCTAAAATGATCAAACCACGATAACTTGAGAAAGAGGAATAATCAAGGAATGAAACTCAAGATGAAGGAAGAACTCACCGCTGCGGTTCCAACACAATTGACAGCGGTCGAATCGGCCAACAGATGGAGGCTCGGGAATCCAGAGAAGTTTCACGGCCGTGTGGCATCTCTCAGTCGAACCAGACCTAGAAGAAGACGTTTATGTCAATCAGGTGCGACCCCGGTCCGATTAATGAAAAAAAATAAAGTACACGGCGTGTAATTTTAGAGTACACGAAGTGTACTAGGTCTTTCCATACTCTACCAAAATCGGCCTCCACGTCACCCCTACACACCGTGTGTGTGGCCTGGACACGACCAGTACACAGCTTTGAGCGGGAAAAGAGTACACGATGTGTACTCAGAAAGTACACGGTGTGTACTTCAAAAATTTCCAGAAAATTCATTTTTCTAAAAAACTCTAGAAAAAGGAAAGACATACCTGAAAACGAAGACTGAGTTCTTACAAACTTCCCCCCTTAAAAAAATTCATCCCTGAATTTCCCTAGCGACGCATAGAAGAAGAAACCCCGAACAGCTCCAGCCACTGCGATCGTACATCGGCCTCCCTCTCCCAGGTCTCGTCATGTACTCGCTCATCCTGAAAAAGCACCCGTACTAAAGGAACAAACCACCCACGGAGAACATTCGTACTATGATCGACAATCAGGATGGGATGCTCCTAAAACTATGCATCTGCTTCGAGCTCAACCTCCTCAGGCTAAAAGACATGTGACAGGTCTGAAAAGTAACATTGGAGCTGAGAGACATGGAAGACGTCATGCATGGCCTGGTACCTTTGAGGTAACTGCAACCGATAGGAAACCGGCCCAACTCTCTCCAACAACTCAAACTGCCCGATGTACCACGGTGAAAGTTTACCCTATCTCTGAATCCTCTTGTGTCCCAACCTCAGTGCGACACGCATGAAAACCTGATCTCTGACCTCGAACTCCAGAGGTCGTCTCCGCTAATCAGCATAAGACTTATACCGAGACTGTGTTGTAGCCATCCTCTTCCGAATCAGTTCTATATGCTCTGAGGTCTCCTGAACCAGATGAGGTCCCAGAAAAGCTGCCTCTCCTACCTCCATCTAGCATAAGGGTGATCGGCATGGCCTACCGTACAAAGCCTTGTAAGGTGACATCTGAATGGTTGCCTGAAAACTGTTGTTGTAGGCGAACTCCACCAGAGGGATATGATTCTCCCAAGAACCGGCAAAGTCTAGAATGCAAGCTCGGAGCATATCCTCAAGTACCTGGATCGTGCGCTCAGACTGGCCATTTGTCTGGGGATGGTATGTTGTACTCAAAAGTACCTGTCTACCCAAAGCCTTTTGAAGTCCCTGCCAGAACTGAGAAGTAAAGCATGCATCCCTTTCTGAAACAATGGAGTGTGGAACTCCATGTAGATGTACGATCTCTCGGATGTACAACCATCCCAAGTCATCAACAATGAAGGTCTACTTGATCGGAAAGAAGTGAGAAACCTTCGTAAGCCTATCGATGACAACCCAAACAGCATCGTTTCCCCGAGGCGACCTTGGAAACCTGGTCATGAAGTCCATTGCGACATCGTTCCACTTCCAATCGAGAATGGTTAACTACTGTAAAATCTTTACTGTTCGCTGGTGCTCTGCTTTCACCTTCTGACAAGTAGAACATCTCATGAAAAAACCAGCAACATCTTTCTTCATACCTGGCCACTAGTACTGGCGGTGTAGATCACGATACATCTTGGTGACGCCGGGATGAACTGCCCAAACTAAGGAATGGAAATCATGCATCATCTCCTCGCGTATGTCTGCTGGCACCCATACGCATCCCCAGAAATGCAAGATCTCATCCACGCCCACTCTCCCGCAGGTCTAAGCCTTCCGAATCTGATAGTTGCCTCATATGTACCTGATCAAGAAGTGTATAGGTAACAACTAAAGAAGATAGGATAGTCTGTCCTTGCCTTTCGTGCACTTCCAAGTGCATCTCAGAGAATAGATCCATAAGCTTCCACTCACGGATGGCCTCCTGAACTGCTTGAATCTGAGTTCTCCTACTCAACGCATCTACCACTGCATTTCCCTTTCCCGATGTATAGGCGATCTCAAAGTCAAAGGACTGAAGGTACTCAACCCACCTACATTGTCTTAGATTCAGATCACTCTGAGTAAAGATATACTTGAGACTCTTTTGGTCAGTTAAAACCACAAAGTTCTCTCCCAGAAGGTAGTGTCTCCAACAGCGTAAGGCATGAACAACAGCTGCCAACACTAGATCATGCATAGGGTAATTCCTCTCGTGTGGCCTCGACTATCGAGACCCATACGCAACGACTCCAACTCCCTGCATAAGCACAGCTCCAAACCCGATACCTGAAGTATCACAGCAAACAGTGTAGCCCTTTCCTGGATCTGGAAAGACTAGTATCGGTGCTGACATCATCCTCCCCTTCAGCTCCTGAAAGGCTGACTCACAAGAATCTGACCGTAAAAACTTTTCCCCCTTCTTGGTCAGACCTATCAACGGTGCTTCTAGGTGTGAAAAGTCATGTATGAAATGCTTGTAGTATCCATCCAGTCCTAAAAAACTCCATACCTCAAATATGTTCTTTGGATGCTCCCAAGAAACTATAGATCTCACTTTCTCTGGGTCCACTGAAACTCATGTCTCTGAGATAACGTGACCCAAGAAGTGAATCTGGTCCATCAAAAAGTGGAATTTTGAGAGTTTAGCATATAGCCAATGCTCTCTCGGTGTAATCAGAATGATCTCAAGATGTGTGGCATGGTCGTGTCGAGTGTGATAGTACACCAAGATATCTTCCACGAAGACCACGATAAAGGAGTCCAAGTATGGATGGAACACTTGGTTTATCAGTGCCATGAAAACTACAGGCATGTTTGTGAGACCGAACATCATGACTGTATACTCGTATAGACCATACCTACTCCTGAAGGTTGTAAGAGGTATATCTGATGGTTTAACGTGAAACTGATGATAACCAGACCTCAAGTTGATCTTCAAGAACACTCGAACTCCTCAAAGCTGATCAAAGAGGTCATCTATCCTCGGTAAGGGATATCGGTTCTTGACCGTCAACTGGTTCAGCTTCTGATAATCCACATAAAGCCGAAGGGTGTCGTCTGCCTTTTTCGCAAATAGGACAGGCCAACCCCAAGAAGAAGTACTAGGTCGGATGAAACCCTTTGCCTGTAACTCCTCCAACTTCTTTTTGAGCTCCTCAAATTCAGGTGTAGCCATCCTATAAAGAGGAATGGACATCGGTGCCACTCCTGGCACGAGCTCAATCGAGAATTCTACCACACGATCCGGAGGAAAACCTGAAAATTCCTCTGGAAAAACATCCCTGAAACGATCCACCACTGGGGGAAAGTCTAACTGTGAAGTCCCCTGGTCATCCAAATAAAGACTGGAAATTTGGGCTGTAACATTCCCGAGCCCATGATGCTCAGGTCCATCTCTACCCACCTAGACATCCCACTTGCCTCTATGAAGAAATGATCCGCCCTCTAGTGATACGAAGCTCACCCTGTGGCGATAGCAATCGACGACTTCCTGGAAAGGAACCAACTAGTCCATCCCGAGAATGACATCATAGCCTGACATCTCTGGGACATAGAGGTCCCATAAGAAGTGAAACCCTGCAACCTCAAGAGGGAACTCTATGCACTGACGTACACTAGATGTCCTTGATCCCAACGGTGTGTCAAGAGTCAACAAGTTGGCAGATGAAAAGATACAGAGCCCAAGGTTATCCACAACCACAAAAGAGATAAAGCTATGCGCAGCACCAATATCGAAAAGATCTGAAGATAAAACTGAGGCTACTAAGATCGTACCTCGAACTGTAGAAGGGTCGGGTTCCTGCTCTTGATAGGTCTGCTCCACGGCGAAGGAGTGACCTGCACCACGACCCTACGCCCCTGGCTGACCACACTAAGTTGATCCACTCTACTGTCGCTGATGACCTGGTGATTGACCACCACAGCCGCGACCTCCACCTCGGCCCGAACGGCTGGAAGAACTCCAGTTCCCAGACTGGTGGAAAATTGGCGAAGCATCTCCAGAACTTGGGGTCATAGAGGAAACCCTACCACCATCTAAAGGTGAGAAGATATGACAGAAGTGCTAAAGATGTCCCATTTTGCCGCAAGATCAGAACTCCATCGGATCTCTCTGGCACTGAGGCCTAGTATGCCCACTCCTACCGCACTTGTAGCATACAATCTGGCTGCCAGAAGACGCATCCCGCAAACCTCGATCTCCTCGAGAAGACTCTTTACAATTCTTCCTACTGTCCGTAGGAGGAACACCAGCTCTGGATGTCGAACCACCCTGGATCACTGCTTCAGAATCCCTCAAATTGAACTCAGTAATCAACGCCTGGTTGATGATGGAGGATATAGAATTCAACTAGAAGATATTCACCTGGGAACGGATCTCCTGCCTGAGACCGTCCTAAAACTTCCTAGCCAGGAACAACTCATCACCTGCTCGGATCGGTGTGAAACGTTGTAGCTCAGTAAAATGGGAGGAGTAATCCATGACAGAAAGAGTACCCTACTGCAAACTCATAAACTTCTAGGCTCGATCGGCCCTCAGGGTCTCCAGATAGAAGTAGTCATAGAAGGTGCGTCGGAACTCATCCCATGACATACCCTGTTGGTGCCCTGATAGTGATATCACCTCCCATCACCTCTTGGTGGTGTCCCGGAGCATATAGGTGGCTAGCTTTACCCTCTTCTCTAGGGGTATCTTCAGATACTCGAAGATTGTCAGGGTGGCCTCAAACCATGACTCTTTAGCCTGGGGTCCTCCATCCCCTGAAAAAGTAGAAGGATGTTACTACAGGAAAACCCTCATCAACTCAGCCATCGACAGGGCAGGAGGTGGCGCTCCCTGAAAATTCTGCATCATCCTTAGGAAATCCTCACTGAACTGCACATCGGCACCTACGACGGGTATAACTGCTGGTGCCAAGGCTGGAATAGCAGGAGGATCAACAGGAGGTCCCTGATCAGCCATATCCAGTGTCTGGTCACCATCCGTCAACTGACGTATGACTAGAGGACGTCTCGGAGGCATAGCTCTGAAAGATCAAAAGCACACCTTATATCTGGATTATCAAAGACTGAGAACACAAGAGTAAAAAATGGGAACAAGAGAAGAAAACTATCAAGTTTTATAAAACACGACTACACGGCGTGTATAAAAACTACACAGCATGTAATTTTATCCATTAACATGAGCGTGTACTCCCGCCACTACTGGTCATGTAACACACCAAATTACACGGCGTGTTGTTCCCACACACGGCGTGTACTTGAACTCTAAACCCCTGCCCGAGTCTCCTTACTTGGCTAACCCACACCATCCAACTAACCCCAGACTACACGGAGTGTTCCCTAGGGACATGGTGTGTACTAGACACGGTCTCGGTGGCCCGTGTTGTTAGTCACATGGCCGTCTACACGGCTGCCCTTACACAGCGTGTTCCGAAAAAACACAGCGTGTATAGGAGAAGATAACACTGACCCGTGTTGTTCATGACACGACCCGGTACCTGGGAAAAAACTACACGACGTGTTCATTACCAACACAGCATGTTCTACTCGAGCTTCCCCGGGCCGTGTTGTTAGTGACATGGTTGGGTACACGGCTCTAAACTACACGACGTGCACCAACCATACACGGTGTGTTCCTGAAGTTATTTTCACGACACCGTGTTTCTACTCACACAGTCGGTGACACGGCCTGAAACTACATGACGTGTATCCAGAAATTACACACCGTGTATTCTGGGTTTTTCTGGGCAGTAGCTCAGAAACTGCACAAAAGCCCAGAAACACTGAAAACAAGTCAAAGAGGTTCCAAATTCTGATCTGTGAGGGTCCATACTCCCCGCGAATCAAAGCTTGGCATCTCCTACAGTCATGTACAAGAGAAAACAGGATCATGATCCACCAAATTCTGATTCAAGAGGGCCCATAACACCTCAAGAATCATAATTTGGCATTCATTTAAGCAAAGTGTAACACAATCAATTTCTCTATCATAACATTAGGGATTCTATCAATCATATATCACAACATCATACATAATCTACACAGATTCTATCACAACAACATGAAATCGCTAATGCACCCTAGATGGCATGGAAAAATGCATGGCATGTGATTTCTAAAAAGTGCATATATGATGTATGAGATGAAATACCCTCATCTCATCAGGTTGTGACAGAAATAGAACCGTAATATCAAAACAATAACAACACAAAGAATGTGAATCACTCTAGGTGAAATCATATCAACTGTAAAATCTCAAAACCAGAAAATTGCAATAAACGAGGTAGTAGGGATTTTCCTTGTACGTGGGTTAGCTACTCCCAAGCATAGCTTATTACCAAGTACCAAATCCATCTTATCCTTGGATAAAGTCACTAAACAGTAAATCAAGAGAAAAGAATCTCTCTGATACCACTTTCTAACATCCCGGTTCCGGAATCCACCCAGAGGCGCCCCGTACCCGGTTGGTCACATGGCCTCAAACACATTTCCCCAAACGCCAGTGGCTTCTGACTAGTAGTTAGGGCCTTAGCTGTGATAGTGGGGAAACTATTCCCTCATTGGCAGAGTACACAACATAAATAGATAAACATGCAATAGCGGAAGAAGTGAATAAGCAACAATAATAAACAGCGGAAGTCTAAATCAATAAACTGGAGCACATATGTATATATGGAATGATGCAAGATACAAATCTAGGAAATAAGACAAATAAGTCACAATATTGAAAACACCATAGTACCAAATCAATTATAAAGAAAATAAAAACAACATCTCCTCAACATCACAAGCCAAAGCTTGGTCCCTTGCTCTCCTGCTCTAAGCAATCAAGTCCCAGAAGTTGAAGGGTGTTTTCCCTTGTCTATACCTGCAAAAACATAGTCTGCTTGGGCCCAAAAGCATGGCCCAAACAGGGTGTGAGATAAAATCCCAGTAGGCAACCACCCGAAGATTTGTTCCTAACAGTCAGTGAGTACATGGCAGGCAAAAGTACAATAAGCAGTAAACAGCAACAACAAGCAGTAGGCAGTAAACAGTAAGTAGTGAAGCAGGATGATACACAAAAATAATCAATCCACAACCAACAACAGCAGTGAGAAAATTAGTTAACACAAACAGTGAACCCTCTGGGAATTACCCGCAGCCATCCCCTCTGGTCCTAACCAAGAAGTAACACAACCCTCTAGGCAGTGCACTCAGCCTAACCCCTCTGGCTTGGTCATACGAATTTATGAGACTCTCTGGGGAAGCTCACTCGGTCAATTCCCCCTGATAGTCTAGGGTAGTCAGGGACTCTCTGAGGAAGATCACGCGGTCTAACCCTCTTAGCCCCAAGGTATAGAGACTCTCTGAGGAAGCTATCTCGGTCAATTCCTCATATAGCCTCAGGTATACCACAGACTCTCTGAGGAAGCTCACTCGGTCAATTCCTCTTCTATCCTGGGAAGGTTCTTAAAAAGAAATCAAACAAGGTAAGACTCTCTGAGGAATCTCACTCGGTCTACCCTCCTGTAGTCTATAAAATCTGAAGGCACTCTGGGAAGCTCGCTCAGTCTATCCCCTGTGGCCTATAATGTCTAAGACTCACTGAGGAAGCTCACTCGGTCTACCCTCCTGTAGTCTATAATGTCAAGGACTCTATGGGAAGCTCACTCGGTCTATCCCATATAGTCTATAGCACCAGGTTCTCACAACCCAATGTCAGTCAGTGCATGATAATTCTATAAGGAAAAAGTACACCTACAGAGCTACTTGGCTAACAAAATTACACCTATAGAGATATTTGGCTTATATTATACAAGGCAACAAGCATGTAATGAAAAACACTCCATCCTATAGACACAAAGCATGGCAATAGTCATAATGGCTAAAGGCTAACAAGACCCAAAGGTCGTAAATAGAGAAAATCATGGGAAAAACATCCAAGCACAACAAATTATTATCTAACATGACTAAATTACCTCTACTCAATAATAAAAGCAAGGCAGGAAAACAATAAGGGAAAAAAGGCAAACACACAATACCCTGTTCACGGGTATTGGTGGAATTTGCACATAAAACTCAAAGACTTTGAACGGTAAGGCACAAACCACCTACCTCGATCCTAGGAGATCGATATACTTGAACCACGACGACTGATTCTCCCTTGAACGTCGTAGATCTGAGAAAACATCCAAAACGCTCAAACCATGATAACTTAAGAAAGAAGAAGAATCAAGGAATGAAACTCAAGAAGAAGGAAGAACTCACCACTACGGTTCCAACACAATTGACGGCGGTCAAATCGGCCAACAGATGGAGGCTCGTGAATCCAGAGAAGTTTTGCGGTCGTACAGCGTCTCTCAGTTGAACCAGACCTAGAAGAATACATTTATGCTGATCAGGCACGACCCCGGTCCGATTAATGAAAAAGAAAAAGAAATTACATGGTGTGTACTTTTAGAGTACACGGCGTGTACTAGATCTTTCCGTACTCTGCAAAAATCAGCCTCCACATCACCCCTACACACCGTGTGTGTGGTCTGGACATGGCCAGTACACGGCTTCGAGCGGGAAAAGAGTACACGATGTGTACTCAAAAAGTACACGACGTGTACTTAAAAAATTTCCAGAAACTTCATTTTTCTCAAAAACTCCAAAAAAAGGAAAGACATACCTGAAAATGAAGATCTGGGTTCTTACATGTAGGAAATAATATTCACAATGAATAATAAATCAACGATCATGGTGAATACAAAAAACATCACCATGGTTTGATCCTTCCTACACAGTATGTGTCTCTGGAATATACTTTGTTCCACATGTGCTTGTAGAATAGTTCCTATGCCAACTACATGTATGATGGTTATGTCATAATGCTATTATCAATGACCATGGTATGATGGTTATGTCATAATGCTATTATCAATGACCAGTGTTAGTTGTAGTCATTGATAATAGCATTATGACATAACCATCATATGTTATATACATTAGTCTCCTATAATCAATTTCACCCTCGCTTCTTGAGGTGACTTAATAGGTATAGGGACACTAGCACTCGGAGTTTCCAATAGTATTGGGAGGAAGCACATGTACTATTCTTGGATACTCGGGCCAGTGAGGACATATACTTTGTCTATTATTTATTTCAGTTTATATTATGGTATAACTTTCCATTTTTCTACAAAAGTAAATTTTATCATATTAGTAATTTTATGATGATTACGAGTTTAGATATTTTGATTAATTAATTAAATCATTAAATGTCTCCCATTATTTTGACAAATTTTAGGAACCATCTGTGTTAGAATCTAAATACTCTATAACTTGAGTATTCTAGTGGAAAGGATCCTTGAACCTCCTCTCATAGTCTACAATATTTGGATACACTACTTCTTGGAGGGTTTAAGGTAGGTGTCTGACTGGCCAACTGCATTTACTCACGGTTCCCTGATCTGTTGAGTGAAGTCTCATCTTCTTAAATCATAACTTGATTTACTCAACACTTGTCTCTAAAATTACAACAAGTTAGCTTTCACTACTTATTTTCTACAACTTTAGTTAATTCAATTCATCACTCTCATAAGAATTCCCCAATAGTAAGAGACGCCCTCATCTTTGGCATGACGACTATCCTGAACAGCTGGTTTTGTTCATAATTGAATGATGGATGGTTGTTTGGACTTAATATTTCCTTGAGGGTTTTATTGTTTTTAAGTGGAAAAAGAAATCATTTTCTATTTTATTAACATGTACTATGTGATCACACTCACAACTGACCATGCTAGAAGTAGAAAAATATATTGTGTCACGTGTTCATTTTATCTTTCATGCTTATTTATTATTTTATGTGATCATGCATAAACTACACATTCACAAAAATAATAAACCATGCAAAAATAAAATGAAAACATGATCATGAGCTGATTATAATGGTTGATCCATTGAGTGAATAATGGACCAACATAAACCCTAGGGGGTATACCTTGAATCGTGTCACCTGTGACTCGAGTTGCAACACCTACCCCTCCAATGCATCAAGCTCATATCTGGTGCATTTCCGTAACTCGGTGCAAAGTGCGTCACTGGTCATATCATCATTATACAATAATACGCATTCGCAGATGAGGGGAACTTGGGTGTATAAAATACAACTCTTAAGTGGACGTGCAGACCCTTATACATATAATGACTAGGAGATGATACACAGAACGCCATTTCATTAATTAATTATTACAAACTAGCATTTAATACTTAAATATATTAATTAAATAAATAAACAAGCATCATACAAGCATTTGTCGGTCCTTGGCTCATGATCCGCCATATACGCATTAAACTCGCATATATACAATAAATGAAGAACTTATAAATTAAACATGCATTAATAATTCTCTGAGGGAATTTTTATTAAATTAAAATTTTACTCATATTTTAATTCAACAAATGTCTATTTGGTCCCTCTAATTAATTTAATTTTTAATTGAAAATAAGTTAATTTTTTAAATTAATTTTTTATTAAATTAAAATTACTAGAGCCCTGAAAAACTCAGGAAGGGCCTGTTTGGGTCAGGTCGAACCCACGCAGGCTCATTCTCGACCCCGTGCAATGGCATTCTAGGTCAGGCAGGTGTGCCCAGACACCCGGAACCATTTTAGGGTGAATCCAGTCACTAGCCAAGTACCACTCTCGCCCAAAGGGCTGGTCAAAAGTGCATAAGGACTGATCATGTCCTTGGAAAGTGCATGATGGTAGATTGAGGTGGTCAAGTGGCCGGTCAAGTGGCTCCTGCGGTGGTGGTCCGGTCAAGGTCAGGGTGGCCGGCTTGTGGTGGAGCCACTGGCAGTAGTTGAGGAGGGTTTTGGTTGGGTCTCACTGCACACGAGGAAGCACCTGCGAGAAGTGACCGCCATCCAGATCTAGGATGGCAGCAAGGAAGGAACCGTAGTGGTCAGCTAGAGGATCAAGCTACAGCGGCCTGAGGTTCTATGAACCGAGTAGGGAGGTGGTGCGGCTAAGCTTGGCTATGGTGGTGGGTGGTCTCTACATGACCAAGATCTGGGTGGATGAGGGTGGAAGTGTCGCTATGACCCGGTGCTACCAGTACGAGGCGGAGGTACCGTGCCAGAGGGAGGTGCCGCCTTGTGGGGGCCACTCCCAATATGGGATGGTTTTTTTGCAGGGGAGGAAGTCCTTGGACGGCAAAAACTCCTGTAGCAGTGTTCAAAGGTTGGCAGCCGACGCGGTGGACTGTAGCAGGCGGCGGGAGGAAGTTTCAAGGGTAGATGAGCTACCCTCCAACAACTTGCTTTTCCTTCCTGTATTTAAATGGGATTGAATCCCTTGTGTAGTGTGTGATGTATTTTTGTAATCCTCCATCGAGAACCGGAGATACGTGAATAGAGAAGATCCTCTTCTCCCATGGATGTAGGTCATACAACCAAACCATGTTAAAATTCTAGTGTTGCTCCGTTTGCTTCTGTTTTTGTGTGTTTGAGGTACCACGCACCTCCGCTACGCCCCAAAAAGTGGTATCAGATGCGAGGGGGAGTGAACATAGGTGAACTGACAGGACGACGTCAAATTTTCTGGTGGCTGGAAAATTGAAAGTGGTCGGAAAATTTTTCTGAGGGCAGATTCGGGAAGAGGACTGCGAGACGATTCCAATGGTGCAAACGGCGAGGAAAACGGAGCTAAAACGAAGGATATATGGACGGTCAAAGTTCGGTCAAACCCACAGGTGAACAGTAACCCCATGCCGGAGAAGAAGACACTGTTCACGACGCCGGCGACAATTCCGGCAAGATTCCGGCAAGAGCCCCGGCGTGCCACGTCAGTGTCACGTTAGCGCCATGTCAGCGGGTGATCTGGACCGTTGAACGTGTTTTGACCATATCTTGGTCAATTGGTGTCCGATTTCGACAATCCTGGAGTCGATTCTGACTATTTCGACCATTCCGGACACATCCGTATGGTTATTTTTTGAAAATTAGCACTCTTTAATGTGGTGATTAAAGGGTGTGACATCGACGGTGGTGATCGCGTTTTGCGACAACGACGATGACGGGTGGCGGAACACTTCCAAGATTTGACATCGAGAAGTTCGATGGTCGAAACAATTTCGGCTTGTGGCAAATCACAGTGAAGTATATTTTGGTGCAGTAGGGCATAATCATACCGTTGATCGAAGAAAAGCCCGAGACAACCAGTGCCGATGATTGGGAAGTGCTCAAGATGCGGGTCGTCAGCACAATTCGGCTATGTCTGGAGAATGAGGTAAAGTACTCGGTGTTGGACGAGACATCACCGAAGGAGATCTGGAAGAAGTTGGAGCAGCGGTATATGGAGAAGTAGCTCACCAACAAATTGTTCCTGAAGAAGAAACTGTACCAGCTGCACATGGACGAGGGAGCAAATTTGTTGGATCATACCAATGAATTCAACAAAATCCTCACACAGTTATTGGGGTTCGGTGTGAAGGTTGGAGAGGAAGACAAAACACTTTTTCTTTTGTCATCACTACCAAGCTCATTTGATGGGCTTGTGACAGCATTGCTCATGGGGAAGGAGACATTGAAGCTGGAATATGTGATGGCGTCGCTTCAAGATTCGGAAGCATTTCGAAGACCCACGACGCATTCAGGAGAGCAAATCATGGCGATGCGAGATGATCAGCGTGGGAGGAGCCGACATCAACAGTCAAGAGGTAAATAATGGCGGCCAAAATCCAGGGGATGTGATCCGAGCGAAATCACGTGTTTCTGGTGCGAGAAGAAGGGTCACTATAAAAGTGACTGTGGAGAGCACAAACGGTACATTGCTGGAAAGAAGAAAGTTGAAGAGGAGGATGTGAACATCACAGGATTATCAGCAGATGATGAAATTTGCGTGACAACGGGAAGCTTGCACTCAGATGGGAGAGTTGAACGGAGATAAGTGCAGTGTCATTACTGCAAAAGATACGGGCACATGAAGTGGGAATGCCGATTTCTAAAGAGAAAGAATGAGCGAGCTCAAAATCCAAAGGAAGAAGGATGGGTTTTGGATTCGGGGAGCTCGACACACACATGTACAACGAGAGGTACATTTGATACTTTTCAGCAGGTGCGAGACTCAGTGAGACTTGGTGATGGGTCAACATGCGAGGTTCGAGGAGTCGGGACAGTGAAATTGAAGACACCCGATGGAGGAGTTCGTAAACTGACTAATGTGAAATTCGTTCCGAGGATGAGACGGAACCTGGTATCATTGAGTAGGCTCGATGCGAGAGGGTTCAAGATTTCCATAGCAGGTGGAGTGTTGGAACTCTCACGTGGGGATGCAACGATGTTTACTGGGAAGGATTCCCAAGGGTTGTATCTTTTGATGGGGACCACAGTCATCTC
Source organism: Viscum album (assembly GCA_963277665.1). Classification (NCBI taxonomy): domain Eukaryota; kingdom Viridiplantae; phylum Streptophyta; class Magnoliopsida; order Santalales; family Viscaceae; genus Viscum; species Viscum album. Next base: position 500,707,370 of record OY728158.1, on the reverse strand, counting down.
GAGATCGAGTGAAGATGGTGGAAGTGCCACGTCATCTGGCGTGAAGAAGCGTGTTCGTTTTGCTGATGAAGTTTTCGACAGCTGCAAGGAGATTGCAGGTCAAGCTTCTACCCCAAATTGGTCGTGAGGGGGAGATTTGTGGGGTCCACTCCCAATATGGGATGGTTTTTTTGCAGGGGAGGAATTCCTTGGACAGAAAAAACTCCTACAGCAGTGTTCAAAGGTTGGCAGCCAACGCGGTGGACTACAGCAGGCGGTGGGAGGAAGTTTCAAGGGTAGATGAGCTACCCTCCAACAACTTGCTTTTCCTTCCTGTATTTAAATGGGATTGAATCCCTTGTGTAGTGTGTGATGTATTTTTGTAATCCTCCGTCGAGAACCGTAGAGACGTGAATAGAGAATATCCTCTTCTCCCGTGGATGTAGGTCATACGACCAAACCACGTTAAAATTCTGGTGTTGCTCCGTTTGCTCTTGTTTTTGTGTGTTTGAGGTACCACGCACCTCCGCTGCGCCCCAACACGCCTAGCCGAGGAGTCCGGTCGGCCAGAGGGTGGCGCAAGGGAGATCGACTGGAGGCCATGGATCAGGGTCTGCCACAGCGGCTAACTCGCGCAATGGAGGTGGCTAGCCCAGTCGCGCAGTAGACGGCAAAGGGTGAACCCTGGTAGAGGCTGCTGGCATGCTCAATCAGGGAAGAAGAGGGGATCCATTGAACCCCCTTTTTTAATAATAAACCTTTTTTTCTTATTTTGTCCTGGTGAGGCTGACTGAAGATCCCCACAATACCTTTTTTTCTTTTTTGTTTGTCAAAAAGTGTCACATGATTATCAATGATTATAATATTATAAAAATATTATGATTGAAAAATCAGTGGAAAATTAAGGTCACCATAAAAAACTATACCGGAAGACATAATTTTCACTGAAAAACAAAGTTTATCCCTAAACATATTTAATCTGAATTCATAACTTCAGAAGTATGCATACAGGGCATCTGATATCCAATTCAGAAACTGTCTACGGTGTTGGAATCGTAACGATTCCCTCTATAAGGTTTAATGAAAATTTAATTTTTTTTTCCTTAAAAACATTCATGTGAGCCACTTTTACCAATTGAAGTTATCAGGCATGTAGAGAAAGCCCAAAAAGGGGGTTTTTTAAAAAAATACTGAAGAACAACATGAACTTGTCGACATTAGCGAATCACTGCCCGGTTTAAGCTGAGGTTCTCAGGTGGAGAGTTTTAAGAAAAAAATTAAAACCATAAATACCTGGTTTAGATGTGAAGTCATGCATGACATCTACTCGTCGTTAGCAATAGATGCTCGAATAATCCAAACTCGAATTCCTCTAGATCATCCACACATGCTTCAGGAATCTACAGGTGCTCCAATTGTTGTAATCTGGGTGCTAGAGAAGAATTCCAACAACGTTTTCAACACTCTAACAATCATTGCATTGCCTTGATTTCTATGCATGAGAGAGAGCTCGATCTGAGCTCCTGGATCTAGAGCTTCTCTCTCTAGATCATGGGAGAGATAAGATGACAGAGAAATCCCAGGAATAGTCACTAGTTGGAGGTTCTCCTTTTCTATATATAGTTTGTAATTAAATTACCCAGAATTTCCTCTCTGGCCCTCAAATACTTAACATACTATAAATGACATGTTATGACTACTAAACTGAGTCATAAATATTATTATCACTTTCTTATAATATATTAAATATATTATGTGATAATAAACGAGTCATTAACTCGACTCGTCATCCCCACAAATATTAATTGAACCTTGAATATTTTAATATTCGTTCAAATAATATTTTTCAAGTATTTACTTAAAACTTGTAAATACATTTAATAAATAAATTCAATGCTCATTATTCTTAACTTGAATAATATAAATTTATTTATTGCATTGGTGATTATATCTTCTTGGAAAAATCCCGAACCTCAGTGGTGGGGTCATCCATTTCCAATAAAGTCTCATTCAACTGAATAGGGAATAATCTTGAATATGCTATTTTGTGTGAGCCTCTAGGCCCTTATCTTGATAGTAGTTAATATTATTCATAAACCAAGAGTGGGATCTAGTAACCCATCATGCCCCTAAAGAGATAAGGATTGTCACAGCAGTGACAACCAACCTACGAACACACATTGTGTAATATAATATTTGTGTCTTTAATATCTCATAAAACAGGACGCACACCCATGTCATCACCCTTTTCCTTTATTTGTTATTTATTGATCTAACTACATGTATTTACCTTAGACTGCCATGTACATTGATTTATCAAGGTACTACCATCCTGATCAACATGGCCCGAGATATATAACTTCTTTTAACTAGAAGGGACAAATACTTTCTTGACCATTCAACCAATGTCATGTCACCAATGACACACCCAACACAAGCTAACTCACCATGGTTTCATCATCATGGTTTTCACCTTGCATCAAAGTACATGATAAAATAGCACACATTGGTAATGATCTCAGTTCAGGAGACCATTACACATGTCCATAGATAGGAACAACTAATGACACTCGAAATATTTGGTGTTCCTATTGGAGAGTCTTTCCTCATGATCTCAATACTCAAGATCACCAAGTGAGAACTTCATGAGAATAAGTCTCAATGCTTATGATCCCCCAGCACATGATAGTAAAACATCTAACGTGTTCAGTCATTAACATGTATCCAAACCATAAGACCTTTGATTAAGATTAATACCATTGCATATCAAGGTTCTCATTATAGCCTGGTATCTTCTATAATCTTTTGATATGACAATTAATCTATGGAAATTGCCATTAAATAGTGTATATAGAAAATTCTACACTATAATGGTAAAAATACATCATGTATATCTAACTGTATGCATGATATAGTAATCAAAAGTACTGCATAGTTGGGTCTAGGGAACCCACTATTTCAACATGAATTTCTATATAATTATTGAATTTATTATATATATATATATACATTTCATATCATATACCTTTCATGTCACGACCCGTCCTCGAGGCCCGTGCCGTGACTACCCCAAGTCCGCCTTCCATAGGCCAGGGGCTGGCGACTAGCACCAAGGCGTAAATCCTGGTAAAAAGGGAAGGCATTGCCTTTGTAAAATAAACAAACACCACAGAGAAAGCAAGCAGTAGAAGTAAACACTAAGCAAAAACTAAGTACAAAATCAAGTGCGGAAAAGTAAGTGGGCTAGTATACAAACCCAAACTGAAGGTAAAGTACAACTGGAAGGGAAAACAGCAACTGAAAAGTAAAGCCGCAACGCCGATCTGTCCACTGGAAATCCCACCTGAAGGGTGGGTACAGATAGCCTCCACTACTCCTCGGGTCCAGCCGGCCGCTCCGAGTACGTCCCGCCTAGTGGTCCACCTCCAGGTACCGTCCTGCTCCGCAAGCCTCAACCACGATCAGCGTTGTCCGTCGTCTGCAACCAACACAACATAGTGCGGGCATAGCCCGTGCAGGGGTGAGTATAAGCTACTCAGTAGGGACCCCGAGACCCCCGAAGGTCTCCCAGAATCCACAAAGGATAATCCACAAAGGAAAAAAAACAATCATGAAGTAACATCCGACACTGCTTAGGTATATGCCCATACATATACCTAAGTCACCAATTCCAGTCCGCTCCAACCTCCGATCCCAAGTACAACCCAGTCCACACAGAAAAGCAAAACGTAAATCCACACAGGATAGCACAACACAATCCACATAGGAAAGAAAAACAGGATTCAACTCACGTAGGTATACTACTTCGTAAGATGATAGAGATGATCAGATGTAACCACTAATTCATCTAAGCCGTCGGACCCACAAAGGATCGGTAGGTACTAACCCCCGCAAAGGCCCACATAGGATCAATCATGAAGTTGAAACCACAGCTATTGGGAAACTCCTTCTCTATCAAGTACAGTGGGTATGCCGCTACAACCAAGTGCTTCCCTCTAACCTTGGACTGTTGTAGTGCTCCACCTATCGAGTACTGTGGGCATGCTGCTACAACCAAGCGCTTCCCACCATGGGTCTGCCACTACAACCAAGCGCTCCCCCTCATAGCCTATAGAGGTACTCCTTCTGTTGATTACCACGGGTCTGCTGCTACAACCAAGCGCTCCTCTGTTGTGGGTCTGCTGCTACAACCAAGCGCTCCTCCGTCGTAGGTCTTCCGCTACAACCAAGCGCTCCTCCGTCGTGGGTCTGCCGCTAAAACCAAGTGCTCCCCCTCATAGCCTCTAGATGTACTCCTTCTATTGAGTACCGCGGGTCTGCCGCTACAACCAAGCGTTCCTCCGCCGTGGGTCTGCTGCTACAACCAAGCGCTTCCCACTGAGCTGTCCACAACACACTGAGTCGTTCGATCAGTAGTCGTCAAGTCTCAACTGGCTCAAGGGTTTCCGCACACAGTATGCTCGTTCCGGGAGGGTCCACTCCACGAGCCAAGAGGTCGATGAATCAACTAACATGTATTCTGGAGTTGATGTATCCCAAAAAGTACTGTAGTGGTCACTACCGAACCCACGGAGGATTCTCGTACTATCTTCATTGTCATCGCAGACGCAGCCAGCTCTAGGGTTCCCGCACACAGCAAGCTCATTCGGGAGGGTCTGCTCCACGAGCTGAGGGGATGATAAATCAACTGACACATAGTCCGGAGTTGATGTATCCAAAAGTTCCGTATCGTCAACAGGAACTCAACGTCACAGACGGCGCGTCAATCAGACGCCCGGTCTGAGAGTTATTGGTTTTTTCGTCCTAGGGGCCCGGTTGGTTTTTAAGTCAAAACCAACCTGAACGTACTCCACCTACGTCCAAATCTCGGTCGGAGTAAGCCAAAAGATCTTTATCAATAATAGGAATCCAACAAAATCGACGGCACGTCAATCGGACGTCCGGAGCTCAAGATATAAGTGTTTCCGCTCCGAGGGCCCGGTTGGTTTCGTGTACGAACCAACCTGGCCAAACCCAAAGTACTCCAAAACCTTGAGTGCGATATACCTAAACGACCTTCTCGATCCAAGGATCCCATATCCGCTAACGGTACGTTGATCGGAGGCTCGTGGCTCAAATTATGAGCAAAAGACCAAAAAGGTCCGAAAAAGGGGGGTCTGGGCCCGGACCGACCCCCCCCCCCCCCCCCGGGGTCGGCCCGAACTGGGTCGACCCGATCCGGGTCGGGGTCCGACCTGGATGGCGCGACCCGGCCTGGCCCGGGTGGCCCGGCCCCGCCTGGGCGCGACCCGGCCCGGCCGGCGGGTCGGCTCGGCCGGTTACGGACGAGCGGAGCGGGGGGCGTGCTGCCCCCGCGTGAGGGAACCGCGGCCCCGCGTGGGTCCGCCCTTGCCAGCGGTTGCGGCCGGGCCGCCGCGTTCCATCCCCCTCCAGTCCCGCACGTTCGCGGGACCGTGTGATTCCGTCGCGGCTTCAGCCGCGGCGGTTCCTTCCGGCGGTGCGCCGGGCGCCGCCGTGCCGGCGAGGCGCACCGGTGGGCTGCTCCGCGGATCACCGGACGAGTTCCGAAGGTCGTAATTTCACGCCGTCTTCGCCAAAGGCCTTCCCGGGGTCCGTCCTTCACTGCGAGGACCTCGCATCGCCCGTGCGGCCTGCTTTGTCGATGTCCGTTGTTTCGCACACCAAGAACGAAAGGGGCAGTGGATTCGGACTTGTTCGTTAGTCCGCACCCACTGCGTTATCGGTTTTAAAAGTCTCACAACAATTTTAATCATACGCCACGGGTATAAATCACGAATATTTAAATGAATCAAACCCCTACCTCAACGTTGTCGTCAAATGTGAGTTCGTCGCGGAATTGACTGTCGCGGAAGAAGAAGATTGCCGCGTCGTGGAAGGGGCATCGTTGTCGTCGCGGTACACGGTGTCGTGTCGACGATCTCAATCGATTTTTGATCGAAGATTGTCGCGGGGAAGGAATGTTGCAGAAGAACGTCGCGGGAGGATAATCGTCGGCGTCGCGGTACACGACGTCGCGTCGTCAATCTCTGAGGGTTCAGCGTTCTTCGTCGCCTTTCGTCGAAGGCCGGCGTTCTTCGTCGGCGACGATGCGTTCTTCGCGTTCTTCGCGAAGGAGGATGAAGATAGAGTTTCTCCAAATCCTCTCCACAAGCCACCCACATTTGTTGGTCTTATTTTAATCTTATTCCAACAAACGAAAAACAAAGTTAAGAAATGAACCATTAATTTTGTGAATTAATGGTAACGACTTAACTGCCCAATTAATAGGGGCGTTTAGAATTTAAGAAAACACATCGGTTGACTTTCATTTAAAAGAGGTTTTCACGGGTGCGTTACTTAGAGGAAAAGAAACGGTGGGGCTCGTGCGGGCCCCACCTCACAAATATCCTACCAAGTGGGTATGATATTTTAGGTCCCACCCTATCCGCTTAACTTAGCTTAAGTGGCTTTAAGTGGCTTTAAGTGAAATAAAATAAAGTTGTCGCACCACTTTATTTTATTTCTTAACTTAACCCCGAAAATTAAAAACCACACCCGAGCAAATGCAACTCCGGAAAAGGCATTTCTAAGAAAATACCGGCGCTTCGATTCCATCGGTGCCCTCGGAATTCGATTCCGTGCACCAGTTCAAAAGTTAGAAAAAACCCGCTCGTCTGTTCACTGAATGTACCCGAGCCAAACTTCAGAAAATGATTCTGGGCACACCGGGCCTCGGAATCTGGTGCCGTCAGAAACTTCGTTCTTGTAAAATTCCAAAGAAAATTAAGAAAAAAATTTCCTTGAATTTTATGGGTCTTTACATCACTCTCACCTCAGGGATTTATGTCCGCGTAAAGATACATCATAAACTAGGGAAACAAATGTGGGTACTGAGCACGCATCTGAGCCTCCCGCTCCCAAGTGCTCTCCTGGAGGTTCTCGTGCTGCCATCTGATGCGCACTAGGGGAATCGACCATCCATGTAGGACCCGCTCCTATCGATCCTCGATCTCCACCGGGACCTCCGCAAAAGTCGCCCCATCATCAACGTCTATCTCCCCATGGTCAATGATATGCATCGGGTCGTGCACGTATCTCCTCAGCTAAGATACATGGAAGTCGTCGTGCACCTGGTGCAACTGAGGTGGTAGAGCCAAGCGATAAGCCACCTCGCCAATCCTGCTGAGGACCTGGAATGGTCCGATGAAGTGTGGAGACAACTTGCCACCTCAGCCAAATCTTCATAATCCACGTCGAGGTGAGACACGCCAGAAGACATGGTCGCCATCCTCGAACTCTAGTGGCCTCCGCCTTCTGTCAGCACAAGACTTTTGCTGGCACTGAGCTGTCCTCATCCGCTCTTGGATGACTTGGACCTTTCTGGTCCTACTCGAGCTGCTGAGATTTCTTCTTTGCTGAGAAGAGAAATCTGGTCTCATCCCCTGGATGAACCACGTTCTTCGCCTAATACAGTCAATCCCATCATGGATGATACTAACCCATACCAAGGATGACGTCGTAAGGCCTCGACGCTACTACCAATAGATCCAACCATTACTCTTGCCTCCAAGGGTTGAGTCACACTATCGGCATCAGTGTGTGGTCACTAGGTCTCCTCCAGTAGGTATCTCAAAGTGAGGGTCAAGTCAATGGTTTTTAAACCGGAACCTCTTAGTAACAACATAAAGAGAGGACATGAAGGTAAACGCCAAAAGAAAGGTGTCTTTTTTTTATTACTGCATCTCAAGGTACAAAGACACAAAGCAGCAACAAACAAACATCAACAGAGCTGGAAGCAACATGAAAAAAAGTCTCCAGGTCTGGAGCTAGTCCCGCTCCTGTTCATCTGCTCTCGGAGCTCCATGATCATAGGCCTCAGCTGCCTGCAGCTGAGCTCTCCCACGTCCACCTATTCCCTGCGGTCGGGGTGGACCTCCTGGTGGTGGTGGTGGAAACACCTCGAAGCGTCTTCCACCTCCAGCTGCAGGGCCAGCTCCCCTGCCACGGTCCCCTGCTTCATGTGGTCTGCCTCGATCGAACCTCTGCCTCTGCCTGTGAGGACCTTCGTTCATCTGCTGGTCATCCGTATGGCAGTTCGGACAGTCACGAGCCATGTGACCAACCCCACCGCATGAGTAACACTGTCCTCTCATGGTAAGTCGTTGTCCACCTCGGGTGCCTCGCACAAACGATCATGTGTCACACGGTCGACCACCTGTAGGTCTAGTCCTCTTAGACCCCTGCGTCATCTGTCTATTGCCCGCTGCAGAAGACTTTGTCGCATGCCGGCTAGTGGTGGGTCCTTTTGCTGGAGATTGCTCAGCAAAGAAACTCTCCACTAAGAGGGCTCGCTCCAACACTCCTGTCTGTGTCGGAATGTTGTGTGAAACAACTGAATCTATGATCTCTCGCCTGAGCCCCTGTTCAAAGGTTCGGGCCCTGAATAATGGGTCCCGTACCATGTCTGTCGAGTAGCGCGAGAGATCGGTAAACCTTTCCGCGTACTGGGCTACTGTCATGATGCCATGCCGCAGCTGTAGAAGCTCCTGGATGCACACCGCACAAAGGGTGGTTGGGACGAACTCCGAGCGGAAGAGGCTCTAAAAGTCCGTCCAGAGGAGAGATGCCTCATCGTGCACCTGGAGCATCAAGCTCTACCATCTGCCTGTTGCCGCGTGCAGTAGGCTCGCTGCGAGGATCACCATGAGGTCTGTTGGTGTCCTCACTAACCTGAAAACTCGTACAACTTCCTTCAACCAGTCCTCAGAAGCCTGAGGGTCCGTCTCCCCGTGGAACCTGGGTGGTCGTTGGCACTGAAACTCATGCAGTGCACTAAGGTGACGTGAATCGTCAACGGCTGGGGCTGGAAGCATCGGTGGCTCGGCGGGTAGAGGTATCGTCGGTGCCTCAGCTGTCAAAGGGCCATGTACCGAGGCCTCATCACTCGGCGGTCTGTCGTCACGTAAAACTCTCGGAACCCTTGTTGGCTGCCGTCATGGGGCCATCCTGAAAAGAAACAGGTGTTCCACGGTCAAACAGTATACCTGGTGAGCTGACATAAAGTAATCACAAAGAAAACTTGAAACACACGTGCAATCAATGTTTTCATGCATTAAGTCGGAAATCAGAAGTCAGGGTCCTGGTGTATGGATACGTCGGCCGCCACACCAACACTGGACTCCCTGGACTGATAACCACACCCAATACGCTTAACATTATTGCTTCACATAGAAAAAGATCAGAGTCCAAAGTTCTGCGGTAGAACCGAACTCCTCTAATACCAATTTGTCACGACCTGTCCTCGGGGCCCGTGCCATGACTACCCCAAGCCCGCCTTCCATAGGCCAGGGGCTGGAGACTACCACCAAGACGTAAATCCCAGTAAAAAGGGAAGGCATTGCCTTTGTAAAATAAACAAACACCACAGAGCAAGAAAGCAGTAGAAGTAAACACTAAGCAAAAACTGAGTACAACAACAAGTGCGGAAAAGTAAGTGGGCCAGTATACAAACCCAAACTGAAGGTAAAGTACAACTGGAAGGGAAAACAACAACTGAAAAGTAAAGCCACAACGCCGAGCTGACCACTAGAAATCCCAAAAGAAGGGTGGGTACAGATAGCCTCCACTGCTCCTTGGGTCCAGTCGGCCGCTCCGAGTACGTCCCGCCCAGTGGTCCACCTCCAGGTATCGTCCTGCTCCGCAAGCTTCAACCACGATCAGCGTTGTCCGTCGTCTGCAACCAAAACAACGTAGTGCAGGCATAGCCTGTGCAAGGGTGAGTATAAGCTACTCATTAGGGACCCCAAGACCCCCGAAGGTCTCCCAGAGTCCACAAAGGATAATCCAAAAAGGAAAAAAAACAATCACGAAGTAACATCAGACATTGCTTAGGTATATGCCCATACATATACCTAAGTCGCCAATTCCAGTCCGCTCCAACCTCCGAGACCAAGTACAACCCAGTCCACACAGGAAAGAAAAACGTAAATCCACACAAGATAGCACAACACAATCCACATAGGAAAGAAAAACAGGATTCAGCTCACACAGGTATACTAATTTGTAAGACGATAGAGATGATCAGATGTAGCCACTGATTCGTCTAAGCCTTCGGACCCACAAAGGATCGGTAGGTACTAACCCCCGCAAAGGCCCACACAGGATTCATCATGAAGTTGAAACCAAAGCAATTAGGAAACTCCTTCTCTATCAAGTACAGTGGGTATGCCGCTACAACCAAGCACTTCCCTCTAACCTTGTACTGTTGTAGTACTCCACCTATCGAGTACTGTGGGCCTGCTGCTACAACCAAGAGCTTCCCACCATGGGTCTGCCACTACAACCAAGCGCTCCCCCTCATAGCCTCTAGAGGTACTCCTTCTGTTGATTACCACGGTTCTGCTGCTACAACCAAGCGCTCCTCTACCATGGGTCTACTGCTACAACCAAGCTCTCCCCCGTGCTGCTACAACCAAGCGCTCCTCCGTCGTAGGTCTGCCACTACAACCAAGCGCTCCTCCGTCGTGGGTCTGCCGCTACAACCAAGCGATCCCCCTCATAGCCTCCAGAGGTACTCCTTCTGTTGAGTACTACGGGTCTGCCGCTACAACCAAGCGCTCCTCTGCCATGGGTCTGCTGCTACAACCAAGCACTTCCCATTGGGCTATCCGCAACACACAGATTCGTTCGATCAGCAGTCGTCAAGTCTCAACCGTCTTTATGGTTTCCGCACACAACATGCTCGTTCTGGGAGGGTCCACTCCATGAGCCGAGAGGTCGATGCATCAACTGACATGTATTCTGGAGTTGATGTATCCCAAAAAGTACAGTAGTGGTCACTACCGAACCCACGGAGGATTCCCGTACTGTCTTCATTGTCGTCGCAGACGCAGCCAGCTCTAGGGTTCCCGCATACATCAAGCTCGTTCGGGAGGGTCCGCTCCACGAGCTGAGGGGATGATACATCAACTGACACATAGTACATAGTTTATGTATCCAAAAGTTCTGTATCGTCAATAGGAACTCAATGTCATAGACGGCGCGTCAATCAGACGCCCGGTCTGAGAGTTATTGGCCTTTTCATCCCAGGGCCCCGGTTGGTTTTTAAGTCAAAACCAACCCGAACGTACTCCAACTGCATCCAAATCTCGTGCTGAGTAATCCAAAAGATCTGTCTCACTAAGAGGAATCCAAAAAAATCGATGGCACGTCAATCGGACATCCGGAGCTCAAGATATAAGTGTTTCCGCTCCGAGGGCCCGGTTGGTTTCGTGTACGAACCAACCCGGCCAAACCCAAAGTACTCCGAAACCTTGAGTGAGATATACCTAAATGACCGTCTCGATCCAAGGATCTCATCGCCGCTGACGGTAGGTCGATCGGAGGCCCTTAGCTCAAGTTATGAGAAAAAGACCAAAAAGGTCCGAAAATGGGGGGTATGGGCCCGGACCGACCCAGCCCAACCCCCCCTGGGTCGGCCCGAACTGGTTCGACCCGACCCGGGTTCGGGTCCGACCCGGATGGCGCGACCCGGCCCGGCCGGCGGGTCGGCTCGGCTGGTTACAGCCGAGCGGAGCGGGGGGCGTGCTACACCCGCATGAGGGAACCGCGGCCCCGCGTGGGGCCGCCCTTGCCAGCGGACGCGGCCAGGCCACTGCGTCCCGTCCCCCTCCGGTCCCACGTGGTCGCGGGACCGCGTGCTGCCGCCATGGCGGTCCCTTCCGGTGGCGCGCCGGGCGCTGCCACCTCCTGCCGCCATGTCGGCGAGGCGCGCCGGTGGGCTGCTCCGCGAACCACCGGACGAGTTCTGGTGGTCGGAATTTCACGTCGTCTTCGCCAAAGTCCTTCTTGGGGTCCGTCATTCACTGCGAGGTCCTCACATCACCCGTGCGGCCTACTTTGTCGACGTCCACCTTTTCGCACACCAAGAATGAAATCGGCGGTGGATTCGGACTTGTTTGTTAGTCCGCGCCCACCACATTAGCGGTTTTAAAAGTCTCACAACAATTTTAATCATACGCCACGGGTATAAATCACGAAGATTTAAATGAATAAAACCCCTACCTCAACGTTGTCGTCGAATGTGAGTTCGTCGTGGAATTGACCGTCACGGAAGAAGAAGATCACTGCGTCGCGGAATGGGCGTCGCTGTCGTTGCGGTACACGGCGTCGCGTCGATGATCTCAATCGATTGTTAATCGAATATTGTCGTGGGGAAGGAACGTCGCAGAAGAACATCACGGGAGGAGAATCGTCGGCGTCGCGGTACATGGCGTCACGTCGTCAATCTCTGAGGGTTCGGCGTTCTTCTTCGCCTTTCATCGAAGGCCGACGTTCTTCGTCGGCGACGATGAGTTCTTCGTGTTCTTCGCGTTCTTCGGGAAGGAGGATGAAGATAGAGTTTCTCCAAATCCTCTCCACAATCCACCCACATGTGTTGGTCTTATTTCAATCTTATGCCAACAAATGAAAAACAAAGTTAAGAAACAAACCATTAATTCAGTGAATTAATGGTAACGAATTAACTGCCCAATTAATAGGGGCATTTAGAATTTAAGAAAACGCATCGGTTGACTTTCATTTAAAAGAGGTTTTCACGGGTGCGTTACTTAGAGGAAAAGAAACGGCGGGGATCATGCGGGCCCCACCTCAAAAATATCATACCAAGTGGGTAGGATATTTTGGGTTCCACCCTATCCGCTTAACTTAGCTTAAGTGGCTTTAAGTGGCTTTAAGTGAAATAAAACAAAGTTGTCGCACCACTTTATTTTATTTCTTAACTTAACCCCAAAAATTAAAAACCACACCTGAGCAAACACAACTCTGAAAAAGACGTTTCTAAGCAAATATCGGCGCTGCGATTCCATCGGTGCCCTCGGAATTCGATTCCGAGCACCGGTTCAAAAGTTAGAAAAAACACGCTCGTACATTCACTGAACGTACCCAAGCCAAACTTTGGAAAATGATTCCGGGCACACCGGGCCTCGGAATCAGGTGCCGTCAGAAACTGCGTTCTTGTAAAATTACAAAGAAAATTAAGAAAAAAATTCATTGAATTTTACAGGTCTTTACATTTCATAATCTAATAAATTTTTATATAACACCAATACCTGACACAAACTTTCCACAGTGTCTCTGAAACCCCTTTAGTAAATCTAGACATTTCCATCAAATGGAAATATCCCTTATTCCTATCACCACTTTTAGGTTTCAATGATCGAGGTTGGATAAATACAACGTTGTTCTTCTAACTAAAACCTTTACCCTTATATGTTTTCAAAACAACAAAATAACCTAAACATAACATGCCGAGTTCCTCTATTATCAACACTTCGAGAAAATAGGGTAAAGTTTTATTGAACTCATGCTTATTGTCAGAAAATTTCCAATTATGGTTTCAGAATTAATTTCATATCCATATCAATCCTTAATGGAAATATTTGGTCTCTCTAATTTATTAGAACACTTAATCACAATGGGTATATGAATGGAGACTAAATTTCATTTGGTCATTTTTTATTTAATAGCATTGAAACCTCAAACAAATCATTTTATGTTTCCTACAAGCATATAGTTTCAGGCGTTGAAAAACATTAACATATGGTTACTCAAGAAGGGGTTACTTTAATGCATTGAATTTTTTTCTTGCTTAAGGAAGATTCTTAAGTTCCTATACCAATCTAGATATTGATCTCAAATTCATATTTGATGATGATGATGTCATTTATATATACAATAGGATCTTTTATAAAATTAGTATCATGTTTTATAATAATTTAATATGAAATTTTATTAAAATGTGTTCCCACTAAAATGATGACCTCCTTTAAAAATTCACCATTTACATTAGTGGATGAAGGTCCATATTTCACTAAGAAATAACCTCTATTTTAAGTGAACCTCATCAATTTAGCCATTTAGATAGGAAATTATATCAATCGTATCATATATTAATCTTGGATGGTTGAGAAGACAAATCCTTGCCCAATCCATCATATGGATAAACTCAACAAAATTAATTTTGAATCCTAACTCTTAGGGTCTCCCAACTAGGTGTAACCCAAAATAAATGATAAATATGAGACACCTGACTCTTAGGGTTACCTCATTACTTATTTTTCATAAGCAATATAATCAAGGGAACCCCTATTTTGTAATTTTTTTATGCTTTCATCAAGGCCCCACCTGTGTGCTGACATAAGATGTGCACACTAGTAGAATTTTTTTCCGATATTCCTAATTTCCAAATATTGTTGGATTTCATCACTTTCAATGGTGATGTCTACTCCTTGATTGAAATGTGATGATAGGATGTCAGTTCCTCCTTCCATGGATTCCTCCTTGGAGATCATTTCCCAAGTCTGAGTCTCCCTCATAGAGTAAATTAATGTTTGTAGAACTCATTTCTGGTTCCATCTCTTTATGGAAACTAGTTAATTACACTACTTCTATCTGGTAGGGAAGAAACCTTCAGTTAGGAGAGTAGTAACATTGGGTATCTCTAGGCATGTCTAGACATTGGGTGCATTGGTCACCTATGAATCTCCCTCATGGGAGGGAATCTCATATGAGGAATCTTAAGCATGTATCCCAAGGAATCCCATGTCGATCATGAGGTAACAATTCCAGAGGTGTAAATATTTCAAGGCATTTTACCTCAGGTATCCCATGTTTTACACAAGGTAGATGTTTGGGTCTGGTCATAAGTTCAACAACCTATGGAGATGGATCAAGGTATCTGGTAGAGATGGATCGGGGTAAAAATTTAACATCTTATGGAGATGTTATTAATGTATCAGAACACCCCATGGAGGTGGATCAAGAATTTGTGGATTAGGAAACCCCTTAAGGAATATTTGGGAGGTGTGTCCCTAGGAGGGAACACCATGAGTTTACCGATGGATCAGAATTCCCCATGGAGGTATATCTAGGATGGAGAGATCAAAAAATCCCCTTGAGAAAGATCTAGGAGGTATTCCCCTAGGAGGGATGATGTTACACATGAATGTTTTACAGATAAACCAGAACGCCCCATGGAGGCGGATCCGAAGTTGTGGATCAGAACACCCCTTGAGGTGGATCTAGGATGGATGGATCAGAACGCCCTAAGGAGGTGGATCCAGGAGTTGTGTCCCTATGAGGGAAAATTTCACATGTGGAAGGTTGGATTAGAATTCCTATTAAGGTGGATCTAGGAGGTGTTCCCATAGGATGGATGATTTCACGCCTAAATGTTTTATTGATGGATCAAAATGGCCCATAGAGGTAGATCTGAATTTGTGGATTAGAACACCCCTTCTAGATGATCCAGGATGGATGGATCATAATTCCACGTAGAGGTGGATCGAGGTCATGTCTCCCTAGGAGGGATTATTTCACACCTGAAAGATCAAATCATAATTCCCATTGAAGCAGATCAAGGAGGTTTGTCCGTAAGAGAAATGATTTCACACCTGAATGGTTTATCGATGGATCAAAACTCCCCATCGAGGTAGATCCAGAGTTGTGGATCAGAACTCCCTTTGAAGTGGATCCAGGATAAATGAATCATAATGCCTCATGGAGGTGGATCCAGGAGGTGTTTCCCTAGGAGGGACGATGTCAAAACTAAAATATTTAATCAGAATTCCCCTTGAGGCAGATCCAGGAGGTGTGTCCCTAAGAGGGAAGATGTCACACCTATAATGTTTACCGATGGAATGGATCAGAATTACCCTTGAGGTAGATTTGGGAGGTGTGCCCCTATGAGGGATGATGTAACATCTGAATGGTTTTCCAATGGATTAGAACTCCCCATGGAGGCAAATCCAGATTTGTGGATCAGAATTCCCCTTAAGGCAGATCTAGGAGGTGTGTCCCTAGGAGGGAACACCCTAAGTTTACCAATGTCTATATTGAACCTCAGAGAGGCATCCTATGTAACCTATTTAGAATACAGGGATCAAAATCCACATAATTTGATATTTTAGTTTATGGTCATGTGATAGGATCAATCCATGTAGTTTAACATCATGTGGTAAGGACACTCATGTCATGAAAAGATCATCGATGAGGGATGGTGTGGGGATTACGTGTGGAATTTTCCCTTTGCAAGGGGATTTCTATTAGTTATAATGGTGTGGGGATTACGCATTAAGCTACTCATATGATCTCATTCCATGTGGGTCACACAAGGAGTATCCTACATTTAGCATGCAAAGTAAGACTACAGTTTCATGTCATGTTTTAAGGACATTTTCATGTAGTTTAATGTCATACAGCTAGGATGGGATGTAGTTTAATGTCATGAAATAAGGATGTGGAACTAGAAAATTTCACTTCATGCAACTCGGACATGGGGGGACTCACTCCTCACCCCTTAGGCTCATGTCACCACCACCCATGCACCTTTGGGAGGGAAATGGAATTAGTATTGTTATAGAGGAGTGGTCAGTCACGAGGTCCATCATATGATCCCCATGCTTAGAAGAAAAAGGGGTTATGATGCCTATTCTTAGAAAAAAAAGTGTTATACTCAAGACATTCTTGGGGTGAAGTGAGCATACATAGGAATGGGTGGAACTGGTCACATGGGAACTTGAGATGGAATTGAACTGGTCATGTATTGGTGTGGGGGCCATGGGAAATCGACCTTTGTGAAGGGATGTCAGCAGAAGGGAGGTACCTGGGAGGGACCCATGAGAGTTTCTTCTTGAATATTAGAGGTTTGAAAAGGGGGTATTACAATTCTTGGGGTCCTCATGGAGGTTAGTGTTTTCGTGAAGGATTATTCTTTACAAAACAAGGTAACCCTACCTCAAAGGGATTTCCTTAATCATGGGAGGAGTTCTTCATGAAGGTTGAATAATTCTCAAATACTCAAGTGTACTAGGGTATTATTCCTTAGGAAAGGGAATATATATTCATGAAAGGCATATACACTTAGGGTGTAGGATCTTAATAACACAAGAGATGGTGTTTTTTGAAGCCTAGATACCTTGGGTGATCCATTTTTCTTTGGTTCATGATGCTAAAGGGGTTCGCAAAAAGAGGGATATTTCAGAATCCAAAAGGTCACACATCATCCCTAAGATGTTGTAATGAGGGGGTATTTATAGGAAAGGGGTTTCATGAATATTGAAGGCATTCACGAATAAGTATGATCTTTATGAAGGGGCATGGCTCCATGAGTATAATATTCATGTTCGCAAAGACACCATCAACTCTTCACATGTTCGTGAAGTGCTCTACAGCTCTAAAAGTTTCTACACAAAGGTTTTCCATCAATTTTTCATGTGTTCATGAAGAAAATGCTCATCCAAGGAGCTTCACAAGCATTAGACATTCTCAAATGAGATGGGATTCACAAATGAGACCATTTAGAGATATTTTTGGCCGTTTTTTCTTGGATTCTCTCTTAACCGGTTGTGCCTTCCTCGAACATTCTTGTAACATGCGTATTTCAGTGCCAAAAATCCCCTTTCCCCTAGAATGGGAGATGATAGGGAAAATTAGAGTTAGGCTCTAAGGTATAATCTCAAAAAATTGGCAATAAAATCCATTTTTTGAAGCCTACTCATGATACCCATTTACGTTGATCACTTCATGAAAATCACTTCACAAAAACGATCAAGAACCCGGGGTCATTCATATGACTATAAATAGCTGAGGAGGACCTGAAAGTGACTACCAAACTCTTGCAAAGATAAAATATAGTGCTCTATTTTTGTGAAGATATCATCGTTCATGAGCGCTATGTAATTTCAATCCTTACTGCTCGTGAATCTTACTATCTTTATGAACTTAACTCTGCAAATGATTCTCAGTGAACCAGACACTACGAACCCAAGCGTCATGAATGATCTCCATGAAAGACATCCATGAATGATCTCCATGAACAAACTTCATGAACCAGACTCAAAACCCACCTAAGTCTTGAATCAAATGGATACTCAGTGAGTCAATGTCACCACTTATCATAGGGAATAAATGGTTGGGAACATCATGATCGGGGAGTGTTTCAGATCTTTTCGGACCATGAATTGCTAATAGCACTACTAAAAAAGGATTAGAGGGTGTACCCACTATCCAAGAGGTTGTTGTTTTATAGATTTAGGCTATGGAGTGATTTTTTTATCTCAGCAATGAGTAGGGACAAACTAGCCTACTGGTTCAGGGGAATATTGAGGAAGTACCAGTGTAATAGGGTTGCCGAAGGCCACATATGGAAGGAACATGCACCAGTTATAGTTGAATTTCTCTACAACCACACCAACAACATCAATGGGGAGAATCTTGAGGATGTGGAATCCCCACCGCAGTATGAAACTATCCTCATGGAAGGTTTGGGGAATCTTCTCAAAGGGATGAAAGATAACTAAGACTTACTCCATGGTGGAAATTTCACCAATGAGTGGGTTTGGTCCTACTGGGAATGTGCGTTATGCCATGAATTCAAGGAATATCTGAAGAGAGTGGGGTTCTATGAAGTATCATGGACCTCACAGTTTCATGTCTATCGCTCTTCGGAAATTATGCCTGAGTGGATAATAAAGTGTTCATTGAGGACCAACACATTCCATCTATATCATAGGTAGGTTGGTGAAAACCTATGGGACCTTAATCAAATTGATGAGATCTTTATTTTTTAGGTGATGTATGAAGAGTTTCTCCCTGTATAGAACATATATAGGGACCAAGAGTAGTGGTTAGCTCTAGCTAAGGATTTTCTAGATCTGGTGTAGTGAACCAGTGAAGAGAAGATAGGGATTGGGGATATTCCCTTCAAGAAATGGTTTGGGTATTTTCTAAATGAACCAGTAGAGGAGGAGGTTCCTGAAGGGAGAGATACAGCAAAGAATCTCTCAATTTGGCTGCACACATGTCCTAGGGGATACTAGTGAGGAAAGGATCACTCTTATTAGAATATATTATAGGAAAGTAAGTGATGGATATGGGTATATTGCACTAATCCAAAATATCAACCAATGGTTAGTCTTGAGGGGTTCATTTCCATGCTCATCTACTATTGGATGCTTCCTATGATGTATGTACACATGGGGGTGTGGCTAAGAACCTTCATTATGGCAAAAATTCTAGCGATGGGGAAATGCATCAATTTGGTTATCCTTGTACTGGTGAAGTTGTAAAAATTGCTCTATAACATCATCATGGGGAAGACTTTGCTCCGTGTGTGTGGGACCATAAATTTCCTATACATCTATGTGGTCGCATACATGGGGGATATGAGTACCCAAACCCCATTTATACACTTACTACAAACTTTTGACTGGTGATTTTTAATGTCGTGGGGTGTCACCCATTAAAGTTGGGTTTCATGGAAGTTCTAGAGAAGGTCAGGCTAGAAGAGAAATTCATATTTCACCCATTACCCCTTCCAATAGGGACAATGACTAATGATAGTACAGGGACCAATAATCAATGATCATACCTCCTGGCCTTCTGGGGTGGGGTACTAGTGGCAAGGGTCGATTGTGAGCCAATTTGTGAGTTGTAAAACCCACTTTGGTTTGCAAGTCAGTTCAGGTGTCTACAACAACTGGCGTTGAAGGTATACACAGAGGTGTGACATGAATGTCATCCTTTAGTGTTGAGGCAGATTTGGCACATGTTCACACATGAAGATGGGAAAATAAGGAATTAGTTCTCACCGACAACTCCTTCATATAGACTCATTCATTAATATATGCTAAGTTGGGAGAGAAAATTTCTTAGGGATATATTAAGGAGATGGGCCACCTGAGCTAATGAAAAAGTGGCCCCTCAACTATGGGGTCAGAGCTGAGTGGTGGTTGATCCACGCCACAGTGGTAAATCTGGCCTAGTGGGAAGATCAATAGCAGGAGGGTTGGCAGTTCATGGCCCCAAATAGGTGAGATCCATATGGAGAGGAAAATAATTGGGCTCGATGCTCCTAGTAAAGTGGTAGTATGAAGAAGGTGATCCCTCTAGGGTAGTCTTGAAAACATTCATCCAAGATCCTAGGAATCTATTGCACCACATGGATATTCTTAGTGATGTTGTCTTTCCTGAAACTTGGGACAACTGGGGTGTCTATATCCAGTTATTCAATACTCATGGGGTATGACGGAATATTAATAGGTATAGGATGCATATTTTTGGTATTTTCCATGCTAAGGAAGGATTTCATGTTCCCTGGGATGAGGATGATCGATATATAGAAGATATGGAGGACCTCATCCACTCTCAGGTCACTACATTCCCTATGACGAACTGGGTGAGGGGGATACTAAACATGACCTCTCCCCCATAGATTTTGGCAGCTGAGATGGTTGTTCTCGTGCCTCTTCTAGAGGGTTCAAATGATTCCTGGGTAAGTTGTGCCTTTATAGTCTCTCTTGTGGGAGGAAGCATTGTTGTTGAATAGGTAAACAACTAGATCTTATGTACCTTAGATATAACCTATTCTTTGATTTATTTCATAACTCCTTCCTTTTACTTATGTAGGAATCAGACACGAAGGAGGGGGAGGTCTGTGATAGAACTTAAAAGGAGAGTGATGGGACCTCAACCCTTCAAGGGGAAAGTGTGGGGTCCCTTCCTAGTGTTATGGCTATGAGAAGCTAACCATCAGCACGTACAACTGAGGCAATGACCATAAAAAGGACCTTGCCTAGGAAACTATCTGTGAGTCTCAAAAAGCTCCTCATCGGACTTTACAATTCACATAAGTCTCATATTCCTCTATGCTTCTGAATTTTTTTTCTTTGTATTCCCATTCCTAACTGATTCATTTTGGAATGTAAGTTCAAATAGTTCTTAAGACTCAGCCACCTACACCAAAACTTGCATTAACAGCACCTAGGGATGAAGTGGTGATGGAAGATGTTGTTCTCCTGGTGGAAATAGCCAAGGAGACCATGGCGGTCAAGTCAACCATGGAGGCTCCACTAGAGTGGAATGTTGTGACTGCACCCTCAATGGAGGGGGTTAAGATGGTGCCTACAGCATGGTTGGATGAAGGATCTGTGGTGGAATATCCAATAAAATAGGTGCCACTAGAGGCGGTTGTTGGAGTCCAAGTTGTGATGGGGGAGGTAGGAACTATGACAATAGTTGAAGAAACTGGGGAAGTTTCATTGGATGTGTTTTCCCTAGAATTTACAATGATGGTGTCTACAGGGGTTCAATATAAGATTTTTCCACCAACATGAGTATATGAGGGAGATGAGGTAGTTGTGTCCACCTCAACAGTGCCACAAGGTGCAGTGGAGGATTCTACTGCAGGTGGGGAGGCTGACGAGGAGCTGTTTTTGGGAGTAGGTCTCCATCTTCTCACACCCAAAAACCTATATTTAGATGATCTAGCCGATGATATATTGGAAATATTTTTTCTATACATGGTTGCGCCATGCTAATATTTTGAGTATTCTAGATCAGATGATGCTGAGGAGAACCGAATTATCCATCGTAAAGTGTGGAGATACATATAGATATTCATCACCCACACCCAGATAGGTGAACTTACAAACCGGTTTGGATCTCTCCACCACTTTCTAGTCATCTTGGGGACTGGTGGGGTGGATTTCATCATTCTCTATGTGATGGACTGGGACTTCCTTGTCAATCGGACACATGTAGAATGGAAAGATCTTGACCTTGACTTGAATAAACACAAGGATGAGGGATCCAAAGTGATTGAGTAGGATGAAGGAGAGATCATTTTTTTGAGGGGATATAATAGGAGTATGTGTTGGTCACAACTACCCATACCGAGTTCATTAATATCCTGAACAACCAGTTGGTGGCATCTGAGGCCAAGGCAGCTAAGGTGACATCATTAGTGGATGAGTGACGGGCTAAACAAAACTGGTAGCAGATCAAAGAAAAAGACGTCCACCCCAAAACCAATGAAGATAAAGGAGACCTGATAGAGTGGCAGCAGACTCTGGAGGCCACTTTGAAAAGGTTATAGTATCTCGAGCACTCAATTAATGGGGTTGATCTTTGAAGGAATTTTTCAAAGGAGAGGTTTCAATATGTTGATGTACCTCTAAAACTTTGGTTTATTTTCAATTCTTGCATTCTTGAATACATTCCTTCATTTTATTATTTCACTTCAATCATATTCATAAGACAACCAATGAAAAATACCTATTCTCACATGATTCATTTTCGTTGTGATAAATAAGGTACAATCATATGATTCCTCATTCATATGAGAGTCTTATACAATCACTAAACACTCAGGGTTTTCTATTGTTGACTAACCATTGAGAGTGTTTAGGTTGAGAGTCATTGTGGTTGGATAACGGGGCTCTCTAAACATCAAACTTTCTTTTCCAACGTGATCTAGTGCATGAATGGGATAATTCCAGGGGCATTGAATTCTACCCAAACAAAGGGGTATGGAAAGTCTGAATCACGATTCCAAAAACTTGGAACATATTGAGTGCGGCGTAACGATACAGGATAACTGTTGATTGGGTTCAAAACACAACACCTGTATCAATTATCTAAGAATGGGGGCTGACAATGAGGGTCGACCACTGACCATGTTCAAAACACAAAAACCCAAATGTTATCTTGAGTCCTACATGGCATTGGTCCATGATGGTAGGTGAGCTATTTTTTCCAAACACCATGTCATTAAGGAGTCCCTTTAGACATGGAGGAGGATGGGGATCCAAATAAGGGGCACAAAAATCATGGGAATGAAGTGATGGAATGTTAAAACCGATTACAATATTCCCAGAATCATGCCACCAGAGCTTAGAGCACATTGGTGTGGGAATATTGGTCTGATAAAAGTCAAACTTGACTTCCAAGGGAGTTTTATCTCAAATTCCAAGTGACAGTCGGATGATACGGATGATGTGTAGGTGACCGACATTAGAAGAAATGGCCTCTCTAGCTAGGTTCTATGGTATTTTTAAGTTTTATTTCATGAAATGTGGATGATATAAATGAATTTTTATGTTGTGTGGTGAGGACATTGGACACACAGTTTAACGTCATATGGTAAGGACATATCATAATATAGTTTAACTTTATGTAATCAATATACATATAATTGTTTAACATTATGTGACTGGGACTTAGAGTGTGTGGGGATTATACATTGGGATTCCCAACATTTATTCCTCACATGAACTCAATATGGAATCCCATGTTCATTTCATGGAGTAGGGTCACAGTTTAGTGTCGTGCAAAAAGGGAAATAGTAAACCGTCATGAATGACACCCATCCAAATGCAAGAGTTGAGGGTAAAGGAGGGTATCATGAGGGATACCCAACATCAAGAATAGAATTTGGAGTGTTCTGCATACAATTTATGTTCATGATTCTTAGACCATGAATTTCAATTTAAGTTCATAGAGCTTATACCATGAGTTTTAGTTTTAGTTCATGAAGCCTGGACCATGGGTTTCACTTTAAGGCCATGAAGCATGTACCAAAGTGTTGGTTCCTCAAATGAATGTATGATATGTAAAAGTAAAGTTAACATATTTGAATGAGGATCCTAAAGGGCCACCATAGGATTCAAAAAACATCATCGAGATAAACCAAACACAGTTTAAAGTCATGTTGTTTGGACTTGGGTTCCACTTTTAGTTTAAGGTCATAGAGTTTGGACCGTGAGGTTACCTAAAGTGTTTTTCATGTAAATAAATAGTATTAATCCTAACATGAATGAGTTCTGAGAAGGCCCATGTTCCATGAGAAAAGTAATAGTAAATTTGAAAATAGTTTAAGGTCTTACTTCTTGGACCGTCGCTTTCAGTTCAAGGTCGTAATGTTCAGGCTGTGAAATTAGGAAAGGAAAAGGCTATGTGATGAGTCGATAGAGGGGATAGAACCAAAATAAAATATATGGTTGTCACTAAATATCCCATGAGGATGATAATCAAGCCACACATATTTATAAAACATGGAATGGAAGAAGACTGATCTCGATAGGGGGATACCCTCTCAAACAAGGGTATTAAACCTTCTCATACTTGGATATGAGGCATCCTGGATATACATTGGGTAAGGTTGTAGTTTAACATCTTGTGATGAGGATATTTTCTCATTTTTATTTTTATTACAGGGAATCCTGGTTTAATACAGGTTAATATCAACTCTTATTGATAGGCATCCTGAACTTTTCTAGGGTAAGACTCTAGTTTAATGTCATGCGTTGAGGATGTTTCTTCCTCATATCAAGATATGATGTAATATCAACTCGCTGATGGGTCAAGGAAATTGGATGGAGCATATACCTATAAGGAGTCCCAGGGAACATTTTGGGGAGATTACACCATAAGTAACATATGGTTTTACGATGAATCTGTAGCTTTTCCCAGAGATGGAAAGTCTAGGTGTCACTATGTATCCCATGAGGATGAGAATCAGTCCATGCATAGTTCTAGAGGAGATACACATAGTTTAAGGTCATATGGTCTGGACCACATTATGAAGGGGGTGGGGGTTCAAGGATTATTATGTGGTGAAAAAGTTAAAACCCAACATGAATGAGTCAAGGAGTCCCTAAACCATGTGAAGTGATCCTGAATCTGGTTGCACACAGTTTAGGGACATACAGTCTAGACTATGGGAAAAAAATTAGTGTCATTTTTCTTGGACTATATTTAATTAGTTTAAAGTCATGATGTGTGAAATATAGAAGTGTTTGTTTTGAGGGTACTTATGAGAAATGAAAGGGGTAATACCCAATGTGAATTGGACTAAAGGAGGATCGCATACCACCCTAGTATAAAGATACAAACAACACATAGTTTAAGGTCATAATGATTGGACTAGGGAAATGGTAGAAAATAGTTTAATGTCATGATGATTGGATAATGGTGATATTGTCCTCCAAAGGTACATATGTGTCATGGATAAAGAGAATACCTAACACGAATGATGTACAAGGAGGACTAGTGCCATAAATGGGGCTATAGGGCCAAAATGTTGATGAATTTATGGCTAGTCCTGAAGACAAGAAGTTCGGGTGTCATTATGTATCCCATGAATATGGGAATCAGGCCACAAATAGTTCTGAAACATATCATGGTAGAAGACTAACGTTGGTAGGGAAATCCTCTATGGAAAAGGAATTTTAGGAATCCTATACTAATCGTGGGGGCATCCAATGTTTGGGTTATGGGGTAAGGTTTATTGACCATCCTATACTTATCATATGAGGAATCCTGGTTCAAGATGGGTAAAACATCATCCCTTATTTAAGAGGCATCCTAGTTTCAGATGGGGTAAGGCTACAGTTTAACATCATGTGCTGAGGATGTTTGTTCATATTGAACTTTTCATATGGGGCATCTTGGTTTGATACAAAGTAAGGTCATATCTGATTCAGAGGCATCTTGAACTTGTTTGGGGTAAGACTGCAATTTAATTTCATGTGCTAAGGATGCAATAATTTTTATTTTAAATCCATATAACTAATACTACAGGGGATGAAAAAAAATTAAGTTCATAATGCTTGGACTTTTTTAAAATATTTTAGGTTCATATTTCCTAGACCATAGGGTGGTTATTAGCTTAAGGTCTTAAATCTCAAACCAAGAGCTCTTATTTTAAGGTCATAGATTTTGGACCAAGGGATGAGTGTCACAAGCATATATGTATAGTGTGGTGGAATGAAAAACCTGACATTAATGAGGGTCAAGGAGACCCAAAACCACACAACACGTTATTGAGGAGGCTCACACATAGTTTAAATTCACGATTCTTGGAATTGGACTCCATGTTTAAGGTCATTGAGTTTTTACCATTGCGAGAGGATAATAAAATGGATATATACAGAGCGGTGGAGTGATAAGCTCTATGTGAATGGTGGACTATGAGGCCTAGTTCCACACTACATGTTATTGAGAATACCTAAATATAGTTTAAATTCATTATTCTTGGAATTAGGCTCCCAAATTAAGGTCATAGAGTTCAGAACAATGGGTAGAATGTTCCAAGTGGGGAGTGTGTAGCATGGAAAAATGATAGTATGATTTGAATAAGGGAGTAGGATACCCTACCATATCACAACACATTCCTAGATAATATTTCACACAGTTTAAAGTCATGATGCTTATAATTGAACTCGTAGTTTAAGGTCATATATTTTGGACTAAGGGTCTCTTAGTTTAAGTACATAGATTTTAAACCAATGAAGAGATTATTTCGATAGAGATATGTGCAGTATGTTGGAGTGAAAACCTTGATATGAATGAGGGCCTTGGAGTCTCAATTCCACACTACACATTCCCATGGAAGACCCACACACAGTTTAAAGTCCTGATGCTAGGACATGAAATCCTATTTTAATGTCATATATTTTGAACCATAGTGATAAGAATATCAAACAGATATGTACAATGTGGAGGAATGACAACTTGACATGAATGAAATCCTAGGAGGCCCAACGCCATACCACACATTTCTGAGGGAACCTGCATATAGTTTAAAGTCATGATTCTTATACTTGGACTCTTAGTTTAAGGTCATAGAGTTTGGACCAACGACTCCCTTTACATGAAGTATTTCTTGAGGAACTTGGAGTTGTTGAGAGGTGTGATACATTCTTCCTCCATGATGCTCAAAGAGTATGCACCATTGAAATAGACCTTATGAATGATGTAGGTTCCTTACCACTTGGGATCTAACTTTGGTGGATTCTTTCCAGGTATCATTGGTGTTATGAGATCTTTTATTGTATCACCCTAGAGGAATGAGTGGAGATGAACCTTCTTGTTGAACACCCTTTCTATCTTTTTATGGTTTTTATCAAGATTGTGCAAGGTCAGGAGACTCTTCTCTTATGGGATTTCATCTTATATAGATGAACTTATTCTATTTTTTCTACCATCTTATGGTCATAGACAGCTATTCAGAGTGATAGAAACTAAACCTCAATGGGCAGGACTTCCTCTATTCCATACACTAGGGAGTATGGAGTCACTTGGGTGCAATTATGAGTTATCATCTGATAGGACTATAGGGTGTTGGGGAGATTTTATAGACAAATTTTCTTGTTTTGGACTACCATTTTATGAATAATTTTAGAGAGGTTCTTTTTTAACACTTCAATCTTCCCATTTTCCTACACATGATAGCAGGAAGTATGGTTTGAGCGAATATTATACTTTTCATACAATTTTCTTAGCTAGGAATCCCAAAAGTTGGTTTCATTTTTAGTGAGAATAGCATGAGGGACTCCAAATCAATGGATGATGTGGGAGCTCATGAATTCTATCATGGATAGGGACTTGAATTCATTGAGGGGAATCACTTCTACCTACTTGGAGAATAAATCTATTGTGGTCATAATGAAACTGCATTGGCGTGCTATTGTTGGAATATACGAGACAAAAACATAGATTATGCACACTATAAAGGGAAAAGAATACATGGTGGTGTGGAGGTTCTCAGGTGGTCTATGAAAAAATTTGGAATGAATCAGACACACATGAAACCTCTTGTAAAACATGATGTAGTTGTGCACCATGGTGGGCCAGAAGTAGTCCAACCTTTAAATTTGGTGGGAGAGCTTCAATCCTGCTTGATGAGAACCACAAGATCCGGCATGAACTTCCTACATAACCTGAGGAATATCATATCCTTAGATATAATAGAGGATAATTCTATAAAACCCAAATATGTAGAGATTATTCTCAAGGTTATTCCTACTCTAGAGGGAGAACTATGTTTCATGTTGATGGATTCGCTCACGCTCAGCTTGATCTAGAAGTATAATACTGCACTAAATATACACAATGAAAGAAGTTGTCTAGTCAGGTGCTTCCTCTATTATGTGGGAGCTTTGGGGTCCTGATGTAGAAGCATCAAAAGATATTTGTTTTACCTGTTGGTCTTCATCATCATCTGAAATGAAGGGGGTGATGAACCTCCAGTGTTCCGCATGAATGAGTAGGTTATCTTGGTCAGGCTCTACAAGAGACATATCCAAAATGACCAGGGTTTCCGATTGACCATTCTATGACCAATGTAATGTCTCATATTTTTCTGTGTATTATTTTTAAATATTATATGGAATTATTTTGAGACCATACCTTTCGATGGCGTGTGATTCCAAGGTCCAGAGTACCCGGAATAAATGTTTGAAATAAATTAAAATTTTAAAAAGTGTGCATGAACGGTTTTCCTAAAAAAGTGGAATATCTTTTAAATGGGTGCCTAAATCAGAAATACGAGGGCACCATTGAGTTCAGAGCAGTGACTTTACCTTAGCAGGGGCCTAACATCGACCGGCGCGGGTCGGATGCAAAAGTTAGTTTTTTGGCATTTTAAAAGGAAGCACTTTAGAGGAAATAAAATAAATTAATAATTTATTCTTATTATTTTAAAATGTTTCCTTTTTGTTCAGCGACCTAATCCTCCCCTATAATTTCATG
Source organism: Viscum album (assembly GCA_963277665.1). Lineage (NCBI taxonomy): Eukaryota > Viridiplantae > Streptophyta > Magnoliopsida > Santalales > Viscaceae > Viscum > Viscum album. The sequence continues at coordinate 500,679,020 of OY728158.1, read as the reverse complement.
CTTATGGAAATTTCGCAGGTTTATCCTCATAACCCTACGAATTTAGAGAGAGAGAGAGAGCATCTTGGAGCTTTGGAGGAGGAGGAGGACCCATTGGCGGACGATGACGACGCGAGCAAACACCTCTTAGATTCGACGAATCCCACCAAAGAACACGTTCCGACAATAGTTATTCAACCAAATTGAGGTAGGGGTTGTTATTTTGATTCTTCTTTCCCAGTTTTTGAATTTAAACGATGAATGAAGATCAACCATAAACATGTTGATCCGCGGATTCATACGTTTTTGTGGGAGGGTTTTATTGGGTTGATTTCGGGGAATTAATCCATGTTGAATTGTTGTTGATTTCTGCTCTGTTTAATCCTACTAAAAGGAGAGGAACAATGCCATGAAGAACGATGGTGGAGGTTTGTTCCTCGATTTTCTTATTGGATTTCTTCCCCATTCTTTTCCTTATGCGTTCTTCGCGTTCTTTTCTGGGTGAGGAACAACAGATTTTTTCACATTCATTTTGTGACACAAAGATCCCAAATTGAAGATCTAACATCATGAAAACCTATAGGAGGTGAGACAATGATAGTGGATGATGAATTGGACCAGATTGGGAAAGATCGTTCTTTGAGCATTCTTCGTGTGGGTGGGTCATTACGTGTTTTCAGGACCAATCAGAGGCCTGAAAACAATGGAATCAGCTTCATGGTGTTGGGGTGACCAAAACCCGTGAGTTTCATGGTGATCAGATGGCCAGATTGATGAATGGGGTAGCACAGAAGGCGTGACGACAAAAGTCTTCAATTCTGGAAATTTCCAGAATACACAGCGTGTATCCCAAAGAACACACCATGTGGACTAGCTTAGTGGAGACTAGGGTTTCAGGCATCAGATAGGTATCACATGGCGTGTGACCCTGGTCACACGGTGTGTTGGACCTTCCCTGAATCTCGGTGTGTATTCTGGGAAATACATAGACACTATATGGACTACACGGCTTCGGAACATGGTGTGTAGACCCTACGCGGCATGGTAGAGGAAACTATGCAAGACTCAACATGCATCCAGGATATAAACGGACAGGGGATGGAGTACACGACTGTGTAATCCACCACACAACCAAGCGAGGCTAGCAACGTGGGTCACCCAGTGTACCGATTACACGGGTTGGCACACATGGGTTGAGGCCGTGTACGGGCACATGGCCAGCATGCACGAAGACGACCCCAGTTACTCAGACAAGGTGTGTAATCCATACCACACGCCATGTACTGAATTTTTCTACACAACCATCCTTACGACATGGGTCGTTGAACACGGGCAGTACCCGAGGTCAGAATACATAGCTTGTGACTTTTCTATATATCGTGCACTTTTTGGAAAATGGCTTGATCTTATTGACCACTGTATCTTGGATGTGTTTTGTTTGGGTTAATGCCCCTTCTTATCATTCCCCTGAAGGTCAAGAATCATTTCCTTCTACAAGAGTATGATCTTTTCAGCATGACTTTCTATGGTAGAGTCAGGAATCCCTCCGAGAGGCCCGAAGCAAGATCCTCTATTCATTCTTGACGCTAGGTAAAGTCAGGCATCGACGTGACCAATGCCACTGGGAATTGATCCTCTACCTATATGGTGAATCTGGATGAGTCACGGTATCCTCTATGGCCCTGGAAGTGATCCTCATCTATGTATCATGATCTTTCCCACTCAGGAGTGTGTTCTCCTATAATGAGTGTATCTATCTCTCGTGGCTTTTCCCGATGAACAGTGATTCTTGGACGAACGTCATCAGAGCTATCAGACTCGTGGAGTAAGTTCTCCCGAAATGAGTGCTTCGTAGAATCTTCAAATTGAATCCCTAGTTGGGGTGTGTAGTTGTGTGAATTGTCTCTAGACCACGGGTCTGGGTTTTGATTATATCTAGTTTGTGTTTCTTCTCTATATTTTCTGTAGACATATATTGTGTAGAGATGACTATACCTTTACTTAGTGTACTGTTTTGTGGTTTTCAGGGTCCTTTACTGAGTATTGTTATACTCACCCATGCACGGGCTTTGCCCACACGTGTCATGTCTTGTGAAGACGAGCAGCCTTTTGATAGAGTCCAGGGCGGACCAAGACAGGACTGAGCTTTCTGAGTTCCCTATAGGCCGAGGCATTCCTATGGCTTCAAGCAGCATTCCTAGAACCTATTTGTGTTTACAGGTTGGAATTTGCAGTTTTCAGACACTTGTTTTTAGTGGGCTTGTATTCTAGCCCAGTTTACTTTCAGTACTTTACTTTCTGTCATACTCTGTTGGTTGGGTTTAGTTGTATGCATGAATTTTGTTCCTTATAGGTTTTTACATTTCATCATTTTGGGCTTGGAGATGGGTGCGTGTGTATAGGTACATAGGAAATGCCTCCCATGTTAGTAATATGCCTACTCAGTGCTAGTCACCATCCCCTGGCCTATTGGAGGTGGACTTGGGGAGTCGTGGTGGGGGCCCCACTAGGATGGGTCATGACAGAGTGGTATCAGAGGAGGTCGGTTCTACCTTAGGACCAAGAGTCTGTGATATTGGTTTGGGTAAATAGTGTTAAGTGTTTTGATCTCATCTTTCAGGTCGGAGACTCCAGTGTTGGTGTGGGCGGCCAACGTATCCATACACTAGGACTCTAATAACATGATTTTTGACTCGGTACATGAAAACACTAGTTGCGGGAAAATAAAAGGATGGTACATGCATCATATAGGAATGGGTTGTGTACCATGTCCTTCATGTCATCTATCCAGATATAGTAGTTAACCATGGTACATCTTGTTTCCTTACAGGATGCCTCCATGATGCATACCCGCTAAGATTCAGCAGCGCAATCACGAGGATGACCCCCTCAGCGACGAGGCTTCGATACAGGGATCAGTTCCCCAGGCATTGCCACTAGGTAGTGAAACTTCTATACCACCACCAGTGGAGTAACTTGTGGTACCTGCAGTACCGACTGATGAGGAGCACAGGCTGAGTGTGATCCATGAGTTCCAGAGATAGATACCCCTCAGGTTCCAAGGTGAGCTCGACCATCAGGCGGCTGAGGACTGGCTTGAGGCAGTGACTAGAGTTTTCTATCTAGTGAGGACACCAGCAGACCAGATGGTGATCCTAGGAGCGAGCCTTCTTCAGGGTTAGGCAAGACGATGGTGGAGTCTGACCACACAGACTCACGATGAATAGAATATTTCATGGGCGGAGTTTGAGAGACTCTTCAGGGAGGAGTTATATCCGGTTACGCTGAGAGAAGTGTTCATCCAAGAGCTTCTTCATCTCCATTAGGGCAGTTTGACAGTAGCTAACTATTCATCAAGGTTCACCAACCTTGCCCATTACTCGATAGATATGGTCAGGGATCAGTAATTCAGAGCTCGGACCTTCTAGCAAGGTCTAGGATGAGACATCTAAGCTAGTGTCGTGCCTCTATGCATTTCGACTTATGCAGGAGTGCTTGAGCGGGCCTTGGTGATCGAGAGCTTCTTGGCGGAGCAGAGACAGCCGAAGGTAGTCAGCAGCAGGCAGACAGGGGCAAAGACCTTGGCAGTGGGGAGCCGATGTTAGGCATAGGGATGAGGATGTGGGGGATGCCATATGATGACCCAGGATAGGGGATCGATAGTCCAGGGCTCTCAGGCTGGATCCAATCATCCCAGGGAGAAGTGGTGCTACTCGTGTGATGGTAGGGGACATCTTGCTAGAGATTGTCTGACCCGTCGAGCTGCTGATAGGGAGGTAGTGGATGGACCACTGAGGTAGAGGATGAGAGTGGATAAGACAGAACCGCCAGGTAGTATACATGGAAGAGGAGTAGGGAGAGCTACAGGTGGGGGAAGATGCTTCGATTTACTTCCACCACCACCCCCAGGAGGTCTACACCAGGCTCAGGGAGCTAGGGGACAGGGGCGGGGACAGCTATATGAGGTTGAGGCGTACGACCCAGGAACTTTAGGGATGATCTGAGGTACAATCTATGTCTTCTCTACCTTATCTTTTGTACTTATAGACACAGGTTCCGATCATTCCTTCCTCGCCACATGTCTTGTGAAAAACCTTGAGATTTTGGTAGAGTCATTGACTCAATCCTTACTCTTGGAGACACCTACGGTAGGAGACTCGATGATCATGTACCTTTGCAGACAGTGTGATCTTAACCTTGGAGGTGAGATTTTCGATTAGAACCTCTTGGTGGTATCATCAAGGCCTTACGACGTCATTCTCGATATGGATTGGTTATCTACGGTCCATGCCCATATTGACTGTTTTAGGTGAAGAGTGTGGTGTGTCCACGGTGATGGGATGAGGTTTTCCATTTTCAGAGAAAAGGATACCCAAGTAGCACAGAATAGGCTCATACATAGGATGGTGCAGCCGATCACTCATGAGTTGGCTAGCCTTTCCCTCAGAGCAGTAGGTATTGTGAGCTCTCAGTTCCCAACAGTAGTGGCGGAGTACAAGGAAGTCTTTCCCAAAGATGTTCCAAGATTACCTCCCTATCAGTAAATTGACTTCTGCATCGACTTACACCCTAAGATGCCACCAATTTCCTCACAAGCATATTGGATGGCTTCTGCAGAGCTTCACGAGATGAGGGTGCAGTTGGAGGATTTGCAGAGCAAGGGTTTTGAAAGACCCAGCGTTTCACCCTGGGCAGCCCCAGTTTTTTTTGCCAAGTAGGAAGACGGGAGTTTGAGGTTGTATGTGGATTATTTTCACCTGAACCAGGTGATAGTGAATAATAAGTATCCACTATCGCAAATCAAAGACCTATTTGATCAGCTTTGAGGGGAACAATGGTTCTCGAAGGTTGACCTTCGATCAGGTTATCACCAGTTATCAGTATGTGATGAGGATATACCGAAGATAGCATTCAGATGCCGTTATGGTCACTATGAGTACTTGTTGATGCCTTTTTTCATGATAAATTCCCCCGCAGTGTTAATGGTATTCATGAACTAGATCTTTCATTCGTACTTAGACCGGTTCATAGTGGTCTTCATCGACGGCATCCTTGTGTACTCGGCGTCAGAGGAGGAGCACGTGATACACCCGCAGATGGTTCTAGACATACTCTGGGAGAACCAGCTTTATGGGAAGCTCTCGAAGTGCTAGTTCTAGATTCAGGAGGTCCACTTTCTAGGACATGTCATCTTAACAGATGGAGTAGTTGTAGACCCATCCAAGGTGGAGGGAGTGTTATCATGGGAGCCACCTTGGAGCGTGACGGAGGTGTGGAGCTTCCTTGGGTTGGAAGGATATTACTGAAGATTCATTCCTGATTTCTTTCAGATATTAGCACCAATGATAGCCTTGACCAGGAATAGGCAACCCTTCTTGTGGATGGAGAAGTTCCAGTAGTCTTTTGAGAATTTGAGACAGAGTTTGACAAGCGCCCCATTTTTGAGATTGTTAGAGGAGGGTGTCGGGTACGTAGTTTTCTGCGAAGCATCAAGAACCAGGCTTGGTTGTGTCCTGATGAAAATATAAGAAGTGATTTCTTATGGTTCGCACTAGCTTAGGCCACATGAGTATAACTATGTGACCCATGATATCGAGTTGGCAGTGGTAGTCTTCATGTTGAAGATGTGGCAACACTACCTTATGGGTGAGTGGTTTATCGTCTACTCTGACCACAAGAGCATCAAGTATATCTTTTTGTAGAAGGATATGAATCTGAGATATAGGCGTTGGATAGAGTTCCTCTAGGACTATGATTTAGAGATCATCTATACTCTTGAGAAGGGGAATAAGGTGGTGGATTCTCTTAGCAGAAAGTCGAGCTCAGAACTGTTGAGTGAGGTGACAGAGCAGTTAGCTATGTTGCAGTTATCCTTCGTGGACAGAGAAGATGCAGCTTACCTACAGTCAAAGGTTGTCGCCCCTCCACTCTTACAATGATTTAGGGAGGCACAACTAGGGGATGTATACTATGAGGCTTTATGTGATCAGTTATACACAGGACATGGTCCTGATGGATATTCGCAAGGTGGGGAGAACGTACTTCTTTTCAGAGGACGCATTGTTGTACCAGTGGTGTTGTAGGAAGACGTCCTAAAGGGGTATCATATATCTCCCTTGGTGGTACATCCAGAAGTGGAGATGATGTACCAGGACCTCTGACGGTAGTTCTAGTGGTCAAGCATGAAGAAGGCAATAGCAGAGTTCGTTTCTCGATGCCTTACATGCCAGCAGGTGAAGGCTGAGCACTAGGTTCTGGTGGGATTATCTCACCCCTGGAAGTTCCAGAGTTGGAGTGGGATGGAATATCAATGGACTTCGTGACAGGATTACCATGAATGTCCAAGGGGCATGATTACATCTGGGTGATCGTTGACTGAATCACTAAGTCGGCCCACTTCCTAGCTATCAGGGAGCAAAGTTCCGTAGAGATCTTAGGACGCCTCTACGTACAAAAGATAGTTCGGCTTCATGGAGTCCCTTTGACAATAGTATTGGTTCGAGACACCTGTTTTACATCCCGGCTGTGGAAGGTATTGCAGGAGGCCTTCGGGACTCAGCTACGCTTGAGCACAATGTTTCATCTCTAGACAGATGGTCAGATGGAGAGGACCATTCAGGTTTTTGAGGATATGTTACAGGCCTGTATCTTGGACTTTGGTCACAGTTGGGAGGGCCACCTACCACTATTGGAGTTTGCGTACAACAAAAAATACCACTCCACCATTGGTATGTCACCCTTCTAGGCCTTGTATGGGAGACCTTGCTGGTCACCGCTTTGCTGGATCGACCCCGGAGAGTCATCACTCATGGGTCTAGAGTTAGTGTGAGCTACCACCGAGAAGGTGCAGGTCATCAGGGAGCGGATAAAGACTACACAGATCTGGAAAAAATATTATGTTGACATATGAATGATTCCTCTAAAGTTCAAGGAGGGAGACCATGTATTTCTTCGGGTCTCACCTCGATGAGGGTTACGAAGATTTGGACGGGGCGATAAGCTATCTTCAAGGTTCATTGGACCTTTCCAAATAATATGCAGAGTTGGTGAGGTGGAATACAGCCTAGCTCTACTGCCACAGTTGCATCGGGTACATGATGTCTTCCACGTGTCACAGCTGAGGAGGTACATGCACGACCCATCACAAGTCATCGACTGGGGCGAGCTGGACATCGAAGATGGAGCGACCTTTGCTGAGTACCCAGTGGAGATCAAGAATTGGTAGGAGAGGATCCTTCGTGGGTGATCGATTCCCTTAGTTCACGTTTGGTGGAAACACGGTAATCTTTAGGAGAGCATGTGGGAGCGGGAGGCTCAGATCCGTGCCCAATACCCTCATCTTTTTGAGTAGCCCTTGTTTTGGCTTTTCGGGGATGCAAAGTATAGCATCCTACCTTTTTATCACATAAACTTTCATTACATTTTACAAAACCGAGGATCTTTAAGGTTTAGTGTCTTGGAAACCAGGAACTTAAAACATGAAAACATAAAACATTCTTCTTAAACACTTGAAAGGCTTCTCCTCATGTTCATCCTAGATTCATTACTGCATCTCATAACCTGGGAACATACATCAAAATAAAGGGTGAGCAGAAGGCCCAGCAAGGGAAACAAGTGAAACATTTTACATATGAACTTGAGATACATCAATAAAGTCACGAAAAGAACTTTAAGGCATGAAAATGAAATCATGAGGCATATCATAATAAAAATAAAACTTTTTCATAACTTGAAGATATGGCTACATCATTTAACATAGACAATCATGAACATATCACCAAGGTCCATCCCCAAGGTGTCATTTGAAAATTACCAAGGTTATTCACCAAGGTATCGTGAAAATTGTAATCTCTAGTGGTTACATCATTACCCAATGCATTGGAGCGCTATCAGGGAGAACCCTTAAATTTGCCTTTATTATCATATGAGCCACATATATCATCATCAAACATTTCATAAATAACCCACATAGCATAAAATAAATGGGTTTCATTTCATAATCATAACGTTTTAAAAACTGCTTTAAAGACATGATCTTTACGTCACTTTAAACCCATGGAAAGGGAAAGCGGGTCTCATGTATGTAAATCCCAGAATTTAAAATGGAACATTTTGATATATATTTGAATACCCTTGTAGAAATAAGAGCTTTGAGTATTCAATTTATAACATAAAATAATTTTTGAGAAAAGAGAGAGACATTTTCAGGGGAAAATTCTGCAGCATAACGGCTAAGTTTCGGGGTTTTAGAAAACATTGAAATGAGAGGGGACATGGGTCACCCACTCATAAATGATCCATAAAATAGTATGGTGAAAGAGTAAGAAGGAAATATGGACATGGTAATGAAATTTTAGGGACATACCATTTGAAATGAAAAACATGGAAGGAAAAAAAATTAGATTTCTCTTATGAAAATTCGGCAGCCTTACGGCGTCACTTAACTTCAAAAAAAATGATTTGACAAGATCAAATAGGGTACCTCATAATATGATCATAAGAGATCAGTATGATAGATATAGAGATCATACCCCAACATAATAAAAAGGAACTTGAAAGACTTGACATGAAAATCGAACTTGAAAAATGAGAAGGGTGAAAGAATCCCTTAAAAATTCGGCAGCCTAACGGCGTCACTTAAACTTTCATAAAACGAAATGATGAGAGTAAGAGGGGATCTCTCATCATATAAACATGAAAGGGCAGTAATAGTAATATAAAAGAACATCCTCTCACATAAAAACATGGAGCATAAAAGGAATGACATAAAAGAGATTACATGAAAAGAAAGAGAGGGGTCAGATCCCTTACCTTAAAACGTAACTCTTAAAACTCAAAGGTTGGGACCTTGAGGGCTTGGGGGAACCTTGGGAGAACTCCTTGGGAGGTAAGGAGACCAGAACTTCGTTGAGGATGGTTTTGGAGTCGAAAAGATGAGAGGAGGGCTTGGTATTTATAGGGAAAGTGAGGGGACAAAGCATTAATGGCCAAGGGACACCTCAAAAGTGGTTTTCTCAAAAGCATGGGCCCTCCCATGGTACTTCCCATAAAGTTAGGCCACATGGGGACCCCCACACAATAATTCATCCTCTTTAGTCGAACATCCTTTAAAATATCTCATGACATCATCATGACATAGCTATGATGTCATTAAACATACCGAAACCCTAAAACTGCATTTTTACTATTCACTGAAAATTCAACTTTCTCAGAAAAATCCCAAAATTTCACACTAACCAAATATCAATGCTCTGATTTCAAAAATGAACTCCATTTTATAAAAATAATTTTCTAAATATTTTTAAATTTATTTTTAAATAAATACACTATTCACCGAAAATTCATTTTTTCAGAAAAAACCCCAAAAATTACCATAACATAATATCGGTGCTCTGAGTTCAAAAATGAAATCCATTTTATAAAAATATTTTTCTAAATATTTTTAATTTAATTTTTAATTAAAAAAACACTATTCACCCGAAAAAACTAATACTTGAATAATAATTTATGAAACCGTTTTTTAACCATTTTATTGAATCACATTACTTAAATCAAGGTGCCTAGATTATATTAATACTTTCTTTAAGTGAGATTACTAATCCATTTGAACACATTACTAATCCTAATCATAAAATCACTATTCATAATTTACTATTCATCAAAAATTAAGTTGATCTTATTAGTCTCTAAATTTCGTACTGAACATAATTGTAGAAGACCATTTTTCGAAAATCATTACACATTTTTAATTATTTAAGGTTTACACAACCATTTTTAAAATATCATTTTTCTAAAATTCATCAAAAATATGCATATTATATTTATCCGGTCATTTGAAAATTCATAAACTTCATCATAAGAAGAAATCCCAATTTTTATTTAAAACAAAGGATTACACAAGGCAGTTACGGTCTCCTTACATAGCCCCTTATCACACCAGCATAGGACCTAAGTGTAAGGTGTGCTAAGGTGAGAGAATCTGAGGGAGGCTCGACCAACATCGCACGAGTAGTAATTTCTATCAGTTTGAACTTCTCGCGAAGGCGATCCCGTTCTAGCTTCACACGATGAAGTTCAGCTTGGGTTTGGTCCAGAGCAAATCCCAGTGGTGCTACCTCCTTCCCAAGTTCTGTTAGATGGGCTTCGATCGGTCCAAGACTACTGGGTGAGGCCATCAAATCTTCTTTCTATATTAATTAACCAAGATTACTTGTATTTAGAGACAATAATCAAAACGTTTAGTTTACAGCGGTCATATTGACCAATGGTCATATAACAGTCAAAAACCAATGATATCATTTTAATTATACTCATGTTATCAAATGAAACATTTTTATTGAGTATAAAAATAAAATAAAAATAACACATAAAATTAGGAAACAAGATTTATTCAAAATTTCTGGTCGTTACAATCTTCCCCCCTTAAGAAATTGCGTCCTCGCAATTTTTTTTAAAAAATTAGGTTTTTAAATTTCATTGAAAGTCCCACATCGGAAAAGGAGTCAGTAAAACTACTACTTTAAAAGAAAGAAAGGGAAGTACGAAGGTCACCCGAGTTAGCCCACACTAGGATTCCATGTAGGAAAATATGGACATGGAGGAGAAAACAGAGGGTCATGTTCTGAGGGAGAGTGACAGAGAACATGATTAGGATAAAGTTAACCATAATAAAATCCCAAACTTATGATGTGTGTAAACGATCTTTGATTACCTAGTAGGAAACGTAAACCAACAACGTTTTTGTTTTACGTTCCTTTTCATAATTTTGAGGAATTCATTTACAACATAGAACAAGAACATAAGGAAATATATCTACCTTCATGTAGAGTTTCACCTTTTAATAAGTTTCTACCAAAACTAATCTTTTCTCCCAAATGATGAGCACTCAAAACTACTTGGTCTCATCAAAACACAAGAATCATCTTCTAGAGAATCACATAATCCCCAAAAGATTAACTATCTATTTCTTCTATCTTTAAACATTATCAAAAACAGAAAGGGTAAGGTTAAACAACTCTTCAAAAAGGAAGAATCCCATAGGAATGGAAACTACTTTTAAATCTTCAAAGTTCCATGGTACTACCCAAAGTTCATCATAGACCATCCCCTAAATAACGGTCCTTAAAATTCCTCAAAATAAAACAAACTAAGATTGAAACCCAAATACAAGAAGGATTTGATAACATAGTCTTCCAAAATAAACTTCATTGTTCATCTCCAAACAACATCAACCACTCCTAACATCTAAACTAAACATATTTTACCCAAGATAGGTTAATCATTCCCATAAGTAGCCTAAATTACTATAAGTCGACCATAAATTTATCGATTCTTCAAAATATAAGTCAACCTTACTCCTCAATGAAAATACCATAGTAATCTATTTACCTCGATCATATAGGGTCCCTAAAATAGTGAACGTATTCCAAAATAATAATCATCTTTTAATCCCCTAATCACCTCTGTCATATTAATACGACAATCGTCGCATTTCCTATCACATTGGTTTTTGGGACATGTTCTTCCATTTCCCGCCATTAACTAAGAAAAGAAACTATAATTAGGGGCTTATTTACTTAGCTAATAATCATGAAAAGGAAACTTTAAGCATAAAAGGATAAACATGTAGAATAAAAGTATATCCTAACTTGTGATCCCCTAGGTTCCAATCTAGGTTATCCATGATCATATATTCTTATGTGAATCCTTATTTTGTTTTATCCTTGTTCCTTTAATAATGGTTCATACTAAGCTTATGAATTTACCAAAGCATATCCCCCGGGAGTGTCGTAACCAAGAGTGCAGCAAGGCCCGTTGTCGTGTACCAGTTCCCGTTCGAGTCTAGCTCAAAGCGGTGTTTTCGGGTTTTACCCCTATGTACATCTGTGCCAGAGCCACCTCTACCTGCTCGTATCCAGACAGGGATGTATTTTCTTGGCAACCCCTTACTCAATACTCACCAAAATACCAGGAAGATTTCCTATTTTTTTAACTTTTCTATAGGCTTATTCCTAAAGTTTTCATATCCTAATTTCCACAAATAACTAAACCATCCTTTGATACCAACTATAGCATCCTACCTTTTTATCACATAAACTTTCATTACATTTTACAAAATCGAGGATCTTTAAGGTTTAGTGTCTTAGAAACCGGGAACTTAAAACATGAAAACATAAAAACTTCTTCTTAAACACTTGAAAGGCTTCTACTCATGTTCATCCTAGATTCATTACTGCATCTCATAACCTGGGAACATACATCAAAAGAAAGGGTGAGCAGAAGGCCCAGCAAGGGAAACAAGTGAAACATTTTACATATGAACTTGAGATACATCAATAAAGTCATGAAAAGAACTTTAAGGCATGAAAATGAAATCATGAGGCATATCATAATAAAAATAAAACTTTTTCATAACTTGAAGATGTGGCTACATCATTTAACATAGACAATCATGAACATATCACCAAGGTCCATCCCCAAGGTGTCATTTGAAAATTATCAAGGTTATTCACCAGGGTATCGTGAAAATTGTAATCTCTAGTGGTTACATCATTACCCAATGCATTGGAGCGCTATCAGGGCGCACCCTTAAATTTGCCTTTATTATCATGTGATCCACATATATCATCATCAAAAATTTCATAAATAACCCACATAGCATAAAATAAATGGGTTTCATTTCATAATCATAACGTTTTAAAAACTGCTTTAAAGACATGATCTTTACGTCACTTTAAACCCACGGAAAGGGAAAGCGGGTCTCATGTATGTAAATCCCAGAATTTAAAATGGAAAATTTTGATATATATGTGAATACCCTTGTATAAATAAGAGCTTTGAGTATTCACTTTATAACATAAAATAATTTTTGAGAAAAGAGAGAGACATTTTGAGGGGAAAATTCTGCAGCATAACGGCTAAGTTTCGGGGTTTTAGAAAACATTGAAATGAGAGGGTACATGGGTCACCCACTCATAAATGATCCATAAAATAGTAGGGTGAAAGATTAAGAAGGAAATATGGACATGTTAATGAAATTTTAGGGACATACCATTTGAAATGAAAAACATGGAAGGAAAAAAAATTAGATTTCTCTTATGAAAATTCGGCAGCCTTACGGCGTCACTTAACTTCAAAAAAAATGATTTGACAAGATAAAATAGGGTACCTAATCATATGATAATAAGAGATCAGTATGATAGATATAGAGATCATACCCCAACATAATAAAAAGGAACTTGAAAGACTTGACATGAAAATCGAACTTGAAAAATGAGAAGGGTGAAAGAATCCCTTAAAAATTCGGCAGCCTAACGACGTCACTTAAACTTTCATAAAACGAAATGTTGAGAGTAAGAGGGGATCTATCATCATATAAACATGAAAGGGCAGTAAGAGGAATATAAAAGAACATCCTCTCACATAAAAACATGGAGCATAAAAGGAATGACATAAAAGAGATTACATGAAAAGAAAGAGAGGGGTCGGATCCCTTACCTTAAAACGTAACTCTTAAAACTCAAAGGTTGGGACCTTGAGGGCTTGGGGGAACCTTGGGAGAACTCCTTGGGAGGTAAGGAGACCAGGACTTCGTTGAGGATGGTTTTGGAGTCGAAAATATGAGAGGAGGTCTTGGTATTTATAGGGAAAGTGAGGGGACAAAGCATTAATGGCCAAGGGACACCTCAAAAGTGGTTTTCTCAAAAGCATGGGCCCTCCCATGGTACTTCCCATAAAGTTAGGCCACATGGGGAACCCCACACAATAATTCATCCTCTTTAGTCGAACATCCTTTAAAATATCTCATGACATCATCATGACACAGCTATGATGTCGTTAAACATACCGAAACCCTAAAACTGCATTTTTACTATTCACTGAAAATTCAACTTTCTCAGAAAAATCCCAAAATTTCACACTAACCAAATATCAATGCTCTGATTTCAAAAATGAACTCCATTTTATAAAAATAATTTTCTAAATATTTTTAAATTTATTTTTAAATAAATACACTATTCACCGAAAATTCATTTTTTCGGAAAAAACCCCAAAAATTACCATAACATAATATCGGTGCTCTGAGTTCAAAAATGAAATCCATTTTATAAAAATAATTTTCTAAATATTTTAAATTTAATTTTTAATTAAAAAACACTATTCACCCGAAAAAACTAATACTTGAATAATAATTTATGAAACCGTTTTTTAACCATTTTATTGAATCACATTACTTAAATCAAGGTGCCTAGATTATATTAATACTTTCTTTAAGTGAGATTACTAATCCATTTGGAAACATTACTAATCCTAATCATAAAATCACTATTCATAATTTACTATTCATCAAAAATTAAGTTGATCTTATTAGTCTCTAAATTTCGTACTGAACATAATTGTAGAAGACCATTTTTCGAAAATCATTACACATTTTTAATTATTTAAGGTTTACACAACCATCTTTAAAATATCATTTTTCTAAAATTCATCAAAAATATGCATATTATATTTATCCGGTCATTTGAAAATTCATAAACTTCATCATAAGAAGAAATCCCAATTTTTATTTAAAACAAAGGATTACACAAGGAAGTTACGGTCTCCTTACATAGCCCCTTATCACACCATCATATGACCTAAGTGTAAGGTGTGCTAAGGTGAGAGAATCCGAGGGAGGCTCGGCCAACATCGCACGAGTAGTAATTTCTATCAGTTTGAACTTCTCGCGAAGGCGATCCCGTTCTAGCTTCACACGATGAAGTTCAGCTTGGGTTTGGTCCAGAGAAAATCCCAGTGGTGCTACCTCCTTCCCAAGTTCTGTTAGATGGGCTTCGATCGGTCCAAGACTACTGGGTGAGGCCATCGAATCTTCTTTCTATATTAATTAACCAAGATTACTTGTATTTAGAGACAATAATCAAAACGTTTAGTTTCCAGCGGTCATATTGACCAATGGTCATATAACAGTCAAAAACCAATGATATCATTTTAATTATACTCATGTTATCAAATGAAACATTTTTATTGAGTATAAAAATAAAATAAAAATAACACATAAAATTAGGAAACAAGATTTATTCAAAATTTCGGGTCGTTACACAAAGGCCCAAGGTGGGGAGAATGAAATGTCTCATATTTTTCCATGTATTATTTTTAAATATTATATGGAATTATTTTGAGACTAGAACTTTCGACAACATGTGATTTTGAGGTCCAGAATGCCTGGAATAAATGTTTTAAATAAATTAAAATTTTAAACAATGTGCGTGAGTGGTTTTCCTGAAAAAGTGGAATATCTTTTAAATAGGTGCCTGAATCAGAAATCTGAGGGCACCGTTGTGTTCAGAGAAATGACTTTACCTTAGGCGAGGCCTAACATTGACCGGTGCAGGTCGGCTGTAAAAGTTAGTTTTTGGGCGTTTTAAAAGGAAACACTTTAGAGGAAATAAAATAAATTAATAATTTATTCTTATTATTTTAAAATGTTTACTTTTTGTGCAGTGACCTAATCCTCCCCTATAATTTCATGCTTATGGAAAGTTCATAGGGTTAGCCTCATAACCATGTGAATTGAGAGAGAGAGAGAGAGCCTCTTAGAGATTTGGAGGAGGAGGAGGACCTGTTGGCGGACGATGACGATGTGAGAAAACGCCTCTCAAATTCGACGAATCCCACCAACAAATGCGATTCAACGATTGTTATTCAACCAAATTGAGGTAGGGTTTGTTACTTTGATTCTTCTTTCCACGTTTTTGAATTTAAATGAAGAACGCAGATCAACCCTGAACATGTTGATCCATGGATTCGTACATTCTTACGAGAGGGTTTTATTGGGTTGATTTTAGGGAATCAATCCATATTGAATTGTTGTTGATTTCTGCTCTATTTGATCCTACTAATAGGAGTGAATCAACCCCATGACAAATGATGGTGGAGGTTCGTTCCTCTATTTTCTTATTGGATTTCTTCCCCATTTCTTTTCCTCGTGTGTTCTTCACGTTCTTCGCGAGGCGAGGAACAATGGATCTTTGCGCATTTTTTTTGAAATGCAATAATCCCAAATTGAAGATCTGATGTCACGACAACCTAGAATAGGTGCGACGATGATAGCCAATGACGAATAGGACCGGATTAGTAAAGATCGTTCTTCAAGAATTCTTCACACAGGTGGATCATTACGTGTTTTTAGGACCGATTGGAGGCCCGAAAACAATGGAATCAACTTCATGGTGTTGGGGCGACCTAAACCCATGAGTTTCATGGTGATCGGATGGGCGGATCAATGAACAGGGTATCATGGAAGGCGAGATGGTGGAAGTCCGCAATTCTGGAAATTTGCAGAATACACGGCGTGTATCCCGAAGAACACGTTGTGTGGACCGGCTCAGCGGCGGCTAGGGTTTCGGGCGTCAGACAGGTATCACAGGGCGTGTGACCCTGGTCACATGGCGTGTTGGACCTTCCCCGAAGCTCGTCGTGTATTCTGGGAAATAAAAAGAAACAAGATGGACTACACGGCTTCGGAACATGGTGTGTAGACCCTACGCAGCATGGTAGAGGCAACTACATAGGACTCGGCGTGTATCCAGGGGATACGCAGACATAGGATGGAGTACATGACCGTGTAATCCACCACACGTCCAGGTGAGTCCAGTAACTCGGGTCACCCCATGTTCCAATTACATGGTTTGGAACACATGGTTTGAGGTCGTGTATGGGCACATGGCCACCGTTCACAGAGCCGACCCCAGTTACTCGGACACAGCGTGTAATCTGTATCACACGCCGTGTACTGACTTTTTCTACATGACCAGCCTTACAAAATGGGTCGTTGAACATGGGCAGTACTCAAGGTTAGAAGACACGACACATGACTTTTCTACACAACGTGTACTCTTTGGAAAATGGCTTGGTCTTCTTGTCCACCATATCTTGGACGTGTTACATTTGGGTTAGTGCCCCTTATTCTCATTCCCCTGAAGGTCAGGCATCATTTCCTTCTACAGGAGTATGATCCCTTAAGCAGGACTTTCTGTGATAGAGTCAGGAATCCCTCTGAGAGGCCCAAAGTAAGATCCTCTATCCATTTTTGACCCTAGGTAGAGTCAGGCATCGATGTGACCAACTCCATCGGGCGTCTATCCTCTAATTAGCTGGTGAATCCGAATGAGTCACGGTATCCACCATGGCCCTGGAAGTGATCCTCCTCGGTGTATCATGATCTTTCCCACTCAAGAGTGTGTTCTCCCATAATGAGTGTATCTATCTCTTGTGGATTTTCCTAATGAAAAGTGCTTCTCAGATGGACGTCATCAGAGCTATCAGACTCGTGGAGTGAGTTCTCCCAGAATGAGTGCTTCGTGGAATCTTCGAACTAAATCCCTAGTGGGGGTGTGTGGTTGTGTGACTTGTCTCTAGACCACGGGTCTGGGTTTTTAGTATATCTGGTTTGTGTTTCTCTACTATATTTTTTTGGACATATATTTTGTAGAGATGATTTTACCTTTACTCCGTGTATTGTTTTGTGTTTTTCAGGGTCCTTTACTGAGTATCGTTATACTCACCCTGCACGGGCTTTGCCCACACGTATCGTGTCTTGTGCAGACGAGGAGCCTTTTGACAGAGTCCAGGGTGGCCCAAGATGGGACCGAGATTTTTTATTTCCCTACTGGCCGAGGCATTCCTAAGGCTATGAGCATCAGTCCCAGTACCTCTTTGTGTTTACAAGTTGGACTTTGCAGTTTTTACACTCTTGTTTTTTGTGGGCTTGTATTCTGGACCAGTTTACTTTCAGTACTTTACTTTCGGTCATACTCTGTTGGTTGGGTTTAGTTGTATGCATGCATTTTGTTCCTTAGAGGTTTTCACATTTTATCATTTTGGGCTTGGAGATGGGTGCATGTGTATAGGTACTTAGGCAATGTCTCCCATGTTAGTAATATGCCTACTTGGTGCTAGTCACCAGCCCCTGGCCTATTAGAGGTGGGCTTGGGGATTCATGGAGCGGGCCCCACTAGGATGGTTCGTGATAACCAAGGGATATAAGTCACTTATTTTTGAGAAGAGAACTATTTTATTAGTTGGTGAGTGTGCTTTAGTCGGGGCACGACCTCTGGCTTTCTAGCGATACAGTCACCATTAATATTTTTTATGATTAACTTGGAGTCTCCCTTGACATGAAAGCAAGGGATGTCAATATCAAGGGCTATATCAAGAACATTAATTAGAGAATGATACTATAACTCATTTTTGGTGCATCATTATAATTAAATTAATGAGTATGGAAGAACATCTTGTGTTAGAGTAATGAAGACAATCCCCAAGCCTAATATGTTGATCTTGGGATTATCGATCCTTCTACCAGTTGGGATTTGAGAGGCATAATAAAAATACATTTTCCAACATGGAATATCCTAATCCATTGAAAGGATATCCACATATGGGAAATCAACATCTAGGGATAGTTCTTCATGGGATGGATGAACAGCTAGAAATTTTTTCAATTTATGGACCTTGACATCTTTTTGAAAACAAATCAGATATTGAACTGCTTAAGGATCACAAACCATTATGATAATCATATTTTCTACATTGGAGGATTTAGGATATAATTTAGTGGGTCCACATAGGACACCAACTATATTTTGTGATGATTTAGATAATTTTTCAACTTCTACACTGCAAAAAACAACATGAGGAAGCTCTTCTCAAAAGGGGATTATTTGGTCTCTGTGTTGAGTATCATGCAGCTGAGATAGTATAAACTATTTTCTATGCTCTCATTATTATTATGGGTGGTAAGGGAACCAAGTTAATGTTCCAGGATGGTAATATATAGGACTAGAAGATTCCCTAATATGTGTGTAATTATAACTAGAGGCTTTAGCATATACTACTTTATTTCCTCAAAGGTAGTCTAGAACTCTTTATCCCACTAGTAGATGCTGCCTTTCTTCATGAGCCTTGAAAAGGGATTACACTTTCTGGCTAGATTCATGATGAATCAGTGTATATAGTCTAAGTGGTCATAGTGGCCTTGAAACTCCCAAAGGTTTCTCTAGGGAGGAATTTGGCTGATGGATTTGATCTTCTCTGGGTCGATCTCAATGTATTTGTATCTGACAATGAAGCTGAGAAACTTTCTAGAGGTAACCCTGAAGGAACGCTTCAATATTTTAATCTTCCAATGTCTAGAGTGAAGGAAGCCGAACACCTTCTCAAGGTCTTTAATATGGTCCTGACACTATAGAGATGTGACCACCATATCATCCATATAACATTCCACCAATGTCCTGAGGATTAGTTTGAAGATGTGATGTGTGGCCTGCTAATAAGTGGATCCTACATTCTTCAAGATGAAGTGAATCAACTTATAGTAAAAGGTCCCTTGGGGTACTCTAAAGGTGGAAGACTCATCATCCTTAGAATCCATTTAGATCTAGTTGTATCCAAAGTAGTTATCCATGAAAGAGAGAGCCTGAAACCTGGTTGTAGCATCAATTAACAACTCTTTCACTGAATGGGGAAAATCATCCTTTAAAAAATAATGGTTGAGGTCCTGAAAGTTAATACATACTCTAATATTCCCATTCTTCTTCTAGACTAGGATGATATTGGATAGTCACTTGGGTTACTATACTTCCCTGATGAAGCTGTTTTTGATAAGCTTATCAACCTCAGCCTTAGCCATGGCACCATGGGAAGGATGAATCTTTCTGGGAGGCTGCTTGAACCCATGATGACTTACTGGGATACCAAGATGGTGGGTGGAATCCTAAGGGTCTAGTCTGGGAATCTCATTATTGCTCTTGGAGAATACATCATTATTCTACTTCAAGAAAGATTCATACTACTGATGCTCTTTTAGAGACATGGCTGCCCTGATCAGTATTGGCCTCAGATCTGCCTCAGTACCTAGGTTCACCAGAATCAAATTATTGACGGTGGTGGAGACACCCTCTTCAAATGTAGGAGGAGAATCTTTAAAATCCTCTTCATATTTTGTGGAAGGATAATCTATAGGAGGATATGGTTCTTCCAGGCCAGCTGATTTAGGGGGAGAAATAGTTCATTCTTGAGTGAGCACAGAATCCTTACTGAGGGATTCTTATTTTTTGTTGAAACCATGGTGATAGAGGTTGTCTAACCAATTCTATCAAGCCTCAGACTTTTGGTTCCATGATTGATGTCAAATCCATGGTGGAGGGTTGGTTTCTGGTGATTCAACCTTGCTTGGGGGAACAGATGGGAGTGTTGAAAAATAGCGGCCATAGGGTGAACATCTCAATACTTCACAGTAGTGGGGGCTTTTGGTATCACCTGATAATTTCCTATGTAGGAGTGCGAGGTAATTTGAGGAAGTTCCTCCATTTTAGGGATGTGATGTCACTTTCTCTTGGAGATGAAAAAGAAAATTCCAAACTCTGGCATTGTGGCCTCCAACCGATGGATTGTGAGAGAGAAAAAAGAATTGTCCAAGTCTATCCATGGATTGTCTACAATGTTTGTGAGCTCAAATACATTGGCTTGAACCTGCTTCCCCTCCCTCTTATAATATCCAATATCCATATAGTGGGATTTACAGGATTAGAAGGGGGACATGTCACCTTGGAGTTCCCCATACTCGACTATTGAGGTATAACTGGAGGCACTAGTGATATAAGGTGGGGACTACCACATGAAAATGAAGCCAGGTCCTACCCAATAGTATGTTATAGGTAGTATCCTATGAGATGACCATGAATTCCGAACTTTTTATCAAGACTTCAAACTGAGTCTTCAACTAAATCCTATCACACAGTCTCAGCTCAGTCCTGTCATAACCCAGAATTTTCAAGTTAGAGGGATTCAGATATGCTTTAGTCAATCCCAGCTTATAGAGTGTCTGGTTTGGGATGAGATTAATCCCAAAACCTATTTCATCTAGGCAGCAGAAGATCTCCACACCATTGAACTGGCCTTTGATTTATATCAAGCATATATTCTATTGAATGAGGTCACATTCATCCTCTCTAGAGAAAGAGATGATATCTTAGATTTCCTCCTACTCATCCACTTCTCCATCGTAGGTATCTACGACAGCTACCTATTCTTCAAATAAGAGGGGTATTTTCAAGGATTATTCCATAAATTCACGTATTTATTTTGACAATTAGAGAGCCTCGAGAATCAAGATATTTTCATGAATTCTAGTGAGGTGATTAAACACATCGTATTTCTATATCAAAATAAATCTTCTACCCATAGGAAGGTATTCCTTGGAAATAGGTACAAAAAATGTTGCTGGATAAACCGATGGGTAATGGCTAGTACTAGAAATATATTGTTACTAACCAATTGTATTGCTCTGAACCACTGTTGGCCGACTATTGGCTGACTAAGGCTTGGATCTAGCAATATGTGGTCAATCTTGGTGTGGTCATGACTGATCTACTCAGTTAGTTAATACATTTGGATCTAGTAGATCTATTTTATCAATTAACATGTCCAACTACAGGATCATATATAATGGATCGGGATAGGAGGAGTGTGACTTCTAATATTTGTGAAAAGTCTATCGCCTAGTCTTGGTACCATGAATGACTTAGTTTGAGGTGTTGGAATGATCATTCTGTTTTCTTTAATGTCCTAAAACATTCCTTCTATGGAATCGGCCAAAGGAATCATGGGGATTTGTGAGGCACTCCTAATCATCAGAAAATGTGAAGTGGTCTATCAGCTTGAATTCATTCATAGAGGCATACACCTTCTCATCACCAGAGGGGTATTCCAATGTTGGGATGGACCTGGGGATAATTAACAACTCATGAGTCATGAAGTCATCAAGAGTATGGGAAAACTTTGGCATCAGTGGGGGACTTTGGTTTCACTTTCATAATCGGTTCCTACTCTTTAGGATTTGGAGGGTTGTGACATAGATATAGAAGCTACAACTGGAGAAGGCGTGATGACTTCAGAAGATTAAAGCTTACCTAAGAAAGCATGGATGACACCATGGGTGTGATAAAATTCTCTACAAGACAACCAGTCATCATACTTCTTGGTTCCACAGCTGGAAACTTGTTACCATTCATCTGAACCCTCACTGTCGCTACCATTCTCGGTGAAGATGTGTACCACCTATGCCAGAAGTTCACCCAACATGACTAAAACACTATCCACTTGTTCCTAGATCCAATACTTGAACACATAGAATTCCTTTTTGTTATGCATGAGGATTCTATGGTAAGGTAAATGGTTGGAGTGGTCAATATGTACGAATTCCATGGGCCTCCTATATTCTGGTATCTTTAGAATTCCTTTCTCTAGGGAATAGATAAAATAACCTAGGACCTACGCATTCTTTAAAGAATAGATCTGATTCCTTCTATCTAAGAAGGGAACTCTGGGAGCCTAGCCCTAAAGAGGGGTCAAAGCCTGATGAGGTGTTGGAGCCACATTCTCTCATCTAGGTGGTTAAGCTTGGTGAGGCGGTGCTTGGCGGTTATGTGTTGGGTGAGGTCACACTAGGTAAGGTTTTATTGGGAAAAGTTGCACTTGATAAAGTTGCGCTCAATAATATTACTCTAGAAAAGGGGCTAGGAACTCTACCTTCTCAGGGGACTCTACTTATATGGTAGTGACTATCTCTGCTTTGGTATACCTTCTCATAGGATCCAGAAGAGGAAACATGCATGAATATTTATCTTGCTGTAAGGCTTCCTCCAAAAGATGGTCCTTATCATAGAGTTATCAGAACCCACCTGGGAAGTTCTAATTGATCAGGGTAGGGACAATATCAATCTTTACATTCTCCATGAACATTTTTAGTAGCTTCTCTTGAGTCAGCAACATGTCAAGTAAGTATGCGAGGCCTTTCCACTTACAAAATCTGTAACTTGATCATCAGACCTTTACTTGCACTTGAAAAGTCCGGTAATGATTGTTTTGCACTTGGTAGAGCTAAACTTGCATAGGAATTTCTTAAAAAGCTCTTCCCAACTAGTGATGAACCCTATGGGCAGATGGCTCTACAAAAAGAACATAGTTCCTTCCAATGTCTCAATGAAACACCAAAGCTTGGTAGCCTCCCGTTGCTATAGAGTTCCAAACATGGGTTTTCACCTTGAGATAAATTGATCCAAATACTGCAGCAAGTCACCCACCCCATTGAATGAGGAAAATCTGTGATTCCCAAACTCTAGATTTTCTCACATGTCATCCACCCATGCCAGGTACAACTTTCCATCAAGTGGGATTTCCACATGTCACGTCTTTATGGCCTTGAGGCGAGTAGTGAGAGAGGATATATGATCATCTTGGTGAGGGTATCTTTCCTAAAAAGGATTCCTAACCATAAATGTGTTGATAGGACCATAAACCTGGTAAGAAGGTTCAGAGAATCATAGAGAAGCTCTACTTGGATCCTGAGGAGGATAATCATACTGATTGTGTGGGTTTAGTGCCTCATACCTCGGTCACTTTCTATATACTCTAGCCTATGCTCTATCAAGATACATGGTGTTGTTAGTATTGACTGGGGGCATCTTACCAAGGAGGAATTTATTTTTTTCCCTATTGAAGGATAGATGGGATCTTTTGGGATGTTGTTAGAATTTGAGTGTTGATCAACCATGAAATCAGTGAGGATCTTCTTATGTTCTTCCATTTCGTAGATTAAGAAGGCTATAGTGGGATCTACCTCTATTTTTGGTACAACCTCAGATGGGAAGGATGGACCAATATGCTCTTTACCCTTATTGAGATGTCATCCAGAAGGAAATGTCTCATTAGGGGGTCCCTAAGGCCATGTTCCTACCTCTTTTGATAAGTAAGGACAGTTGTATGAGGGTATTTCTATTATTTTACTACCCCTTGGGGTGGGTTTTCGCTATCAAACTCTATGTTGGATCCCCTGTTCCTAGGTAACTAAGGAATAAACATGTTTATTGTGAAGATACCCATAGAGGAATCATCATTGTTAATAGGTAGGTTATGTTGTTATAGGATAGGGATAAAATGAAGAGAAGTGTACTATCCTCATCCCCTGATCTGCACATGCATAGATACCTCTTCCATAATATAGAATAGAATTATAAGGCTCTAGAGGAATCTTTGTTATAGGGTCTAGTGGTTTCCAAACGAAGTGGGGCACTGAACCACTGATAGTTCTGACAACTTGAACTTTCAAAACTGTGAGTCAATGTCGTCAAAGTGCCCTAGACTTTATAGTTAAGCCAACTGATGACCACAGAAGTGGCGAAGCATCACTAAAATGATCTGTAGGAGCACACGGCCTGGACCTCGATTAGGGAATCTGGGATATCTATGTTGGGAGTCACAGGTGGCCAGAACACCACTGACATTTCATTGGAATCTAGAACCTCCCGCAGGACCTCTTTCTTAGAGGAAGGACCATGTTCTTAGTTAGAACAGACTTCGATCAGTGTTGGATAGGAGATGGGTGGTGGCAGTGATATAGATCAGTTCAGCAATTGGTTGTTTGGAAGAGGAACTGCTACGTGAGGAATCTATTCACTACACATTGGGACATCTCTTAGGTGTGTTTCCAACCACATCATCACATCCCTATAGTATGGTGTATTTTCCACTACCCCATGTGCAAGGGAAGTGGTGCTCATATATGGAATAATAAGGTGAAAACTATATAGAGAAGTTATCCCTAACCAAAACATCTCTCCTATGTCTTGGGTAGATGTAGGGGAGATATAAATTGGTGGTGATGGGGATAGCTACACCATGAGCCCCTAGAAGGGAGACATGACTTTCTATACCTACACATACCTGTGAAGGGATCTGGGGATCTTGTAGATCTCATATTCTGGGATAGAAAAATTCAGATGTTGAGATCCTTACCTAGAATTTGAAATTCAGGTTGGAAACCCCCATTACCGAGTTTTCTATGTCCTCAAAATTAGATAGGTCAATAAAGACTTGGAATTTCCCAGGATTTCGCCTTCGGTTGAAATTTTTCACCCTTCTTCCCTAGGATAACTCTTCATGGCAGGGTACCTTTTTGGAAAAGGGAAATTTCTTAGTGTTTTTAGATGGAAGAATGGGGAGGACCTCCACTATATTTGATGGTAACATGGGGAGGACCTTTGTGTTGGTTTTTGGTGACATGGGTAGGACCTACATACTGAGAATCAGGAGTGTGGGTAGGACCTCTATACTGGTTTTTGAAAGAGTGGGGAGGACCTGTTCCTGAATCTATAATGGTGCAAAGAGGACCATTTCACGGAGTCTCATCATTATGGGTTGGCCCATAATGGTTGTTGGTGGTATTGTTGATTTATAGGGTCAACCTAGACTACCTATGAGGTGGATAGGGTCTTGATCCCAATAGATTGAAAATGGATCCATGTTCTACTATTGTAGGGACATAGAGGAATTCACTAGTGCTATTAAGGGAAATTGAATTTATGGACGTTGATGCCCCTTTTCTATAATCCTTCTAAGTCTAGACCCTACAGTGGCTTCAAGTGGCTTGGAATGGGGCCAATGAAGCATGGGTAAAGTATTCTTGTTCCTCAACCTAAGGGACCAGTTGTTGATGGTGCAAATGGGGCCTGATGGGAGCCCTCCTTAGTGGCTCCCAAGTAGTATTCGTGGCTTGGGTGACTAGAGAATACCCCAAATATTCTAATAGGGGATATAATCATAGGATAGTTCAATGGAGATACTCCCAAAGTGATTTTCTATTAGAATAGAGGGAGGTTTTCCCCTGTGCATCCCTTGGGGGTGGTGGTGTTGGTGAGTCACTGATGCCTCCAAGTCCTAGAAGACCATATAATTAAGGGAATGTCCCCATCCTTCTCATACCAATATACGAGTTTTTCAATCACCCTCCTTTGGATGATCTCAAATAGTGATACAGAGAATGGGTTCCCTTCAACTAAAGTCATGGTGGAAGTTATGGAAGAAGTAAATTTATGCGGGATTGCCACATCATTAATTCTCCTACCCCCATGTCTGTGGGATTTTAGTGGTGGGTTTCCTATAGATGGTTTATTGTAAGGCAAGTGAATTAATCCATTAGTACAAGTATAAGGAAAACAATTTCCAATGCCCCAGTATCTTCCAATTCTCTAAAGCAGATAAGGATTTGTGTTGATGATTTCTTAGACTGATAATACTCAATTTTTACTACCCCAATTCTATGGTGATTTCCACACTAGGACCACCATTTGGTTGGTGGTATATAGAACCACATGTTTGAATATGTGGATATGTTAATCCACCAATTTATCAAACTCTATTAATCCCCCTATCGAGGAGAATATTTTCATATCTGGTTCCCCATTTCTGTTTCTGATGCTTTCATCGGGTCCCCACATGCATGTTGACATACGATGCGCATGTTCGAATAATTTTTTCCCTGTATTCCTTATTTTCAAAGGTGGTTGGCTTTCATAACTTTCAATGGTGATGCCTTCTCCTTGATCAAAATTGGATGATGGGATGTTGGTTCCTCCTTCCATGGATTTCTCCTTGGAGATCATTTCCTAGTCTGGGTCTCCCTCATAGAGTTAAGTAATGTTCATGAAACTCATTCCTGGTGTCATCTGTTTTTAGATTCCAGTTAATTAAACTGCTTTTTTCTAGTAGGGTAACAATCTTCGGTTAGGATAGTAGTCACTATGGTAATATCTAGGAATGTTTGTATGTTGGATGCATTGGTCACTTGTGAATCTTCTTTATGGGAGGTAATATCATATAAGGAATCTTAGGCACAAAACCCAAGGCATCCCATTTCAATCACACTGTAACAATTCCCAAGGTGTAAATATTCTGGCTTTTTACCCCAAGCATCCCATGTTTTTTATGAGGTAGTTGTTTGGGTCAGGTCACAAGTTCTATGGTCTATGGAGATGGATCAGGACATCTGGTTGAGATGAATTGGAGCACAAGTTTAACATCTTGTGGAGATGGTATTGATAGATCAGAACACCCCGTGGAGGAAGATCTGGGATGGATGGATCAGAACACCCGTTAAGGTGGATCTGGGAGGTGTTCTCCTAGAAGGGATGATGTCTCACCTGAATGGTTTACTGATGGGTTAAAATTACCTATGTAAGAAAATCCTGAGTTTTGGATTAGCACACCCCTTAAGGTGGATCTGGGATGGATGGATTAGAACGCCCTGTGGAGGCAGATCTAGGAGGTGTTTCCCTAGGAGGGGAGATGTCATGCCTGGAAGGTTAGATCAGAATTCCCCTTGAGGAATGTTTGGAAGGTTTTTCCCTAGGATAGATTATTTCACACATGAATGGTTTATTAAGGGATCAGAACACCCCATAGAGGTAAATACAGAGTTATGGATTAGAACACCCCTTGAGGCGGATCCAGGATGGATGGATCAGAACGGCCCATAGAGACATATCCAAAAGGTGTGTCCCTATGTGGGATGATTTCACACATAAAATGTTGAATAAGAACACCCCTTTAGGTGGATCCATGAGTTGTGTCCCTCAGAGGGACGATGTCACACCTGAATGGTTTACTGATTAATCATAACACCTCGTAGAGGCGGATCTGGAATTTTGGATCAGAACACCCCTTGAGGCAGATCTAGGATGGATAGATCAGAATTCCATGTGGAGGTGGATCTAGGGGGTGTGTCCCTAGAAGGGATAATTTCATACCTAAAATATTGAATCAAAATACCCCTTGAGTAAGATCTAGTAGGTGTGTCCCTAGGAGGTAAGATGTCATGCCTAGAAGGTTTACTGATGGAATGGATCAGAACTCCCCTTAAGGAGGATCTAGTAGGTGCACCCCTATGAGGGATGATGTCACACCTGAATGGTATATTGATTTATCACAACACCCCATAGAGGTGGATCTTTATTTTTTGATCAAAACTCCCCTTGAGGCAGATTCAGGAGGTGTGTCCCTAGGAGGGAACACCATGAGTTTACCAATGTCAGGATTGAACCTTGGGGAGAAATCCTATGTACCCTATTTAGAATATAGGGATCAAAACACATATAGTTTTATGTTATGGTTTAATGTCATCAGACAGGACCAATCCATGTAGCTTAACATCGTGTGGTAAGTATGCTTGTGTTGTGAAAGGGGAATTGATGAGGTATAGTGTGGGGCTTACATGTGGAATATTCCCTTCGCAATAGGATTTCTCTTAGTTGGAATGGTGTGGTGATTATGCATTAAGCTAACCATAGGATATCATTCCATGTGGGTTACACACAGATCATCCTGAATTTAGCACACAAGTTAATAATGTAGTTTTATGTCATGAGATGAGGATGTTGTTGTGAGGTTTAATGTCATATGACTGTGATGGGATGCAGTTTAATGTCATTTAATAAGTATGTGGAACTTGGCAGTTTTATTTCATGTAGTTCGGATGTGGGGGACTCACTCCTCACCCCTTGAGCTTACATGACCACCTCCCATGCACCTTTGAGAAGTACATGGCATTAGCACTACCGTGGAAGAGTGGTCAGTCACATGTTCCACGTTACGATCCCTATTCTTAGAAGAAAAAGGTGTTATGATACATATGCTTAAAATAAAATGGAAAGTAGGAGAATCAATACGCACTTGTGTTGAAATAGATGGACATAGGAATGGGTGGAACTGGTCACTTGGGGACTTGAGGTGTAGCTAAACTAGTTCTGGATTGGTGTGGGGGCCTAGGGCACTCAATTTTCATGAAGGAATGTTAGTATAATGGAGGAACCATGGAGGGGCCTAGGGGAGGTTCTTCATGATGATTGGATGTTTGTAAAGTGGGGTATTGTAATTCTTGGGGTCCTTGTGGAGGTCAGGGGCTTCGTGAAGGAGTATGTTTCGTGAAACAGGGTGACCTTTCCTTAAAGGGAAGTCCTTAATCATAAGAGAAGTGATTCCCTAAGTTTGAATACTTCATGAAGCCTCAAGTTCCCCAAGGGGTCTTCTTCCTTCATGAAGGGTATAGGACTTCACAAAAGGCATCTTCACCTAGGGTGGAGGCTATTAATAACACAATAGAGGGGGTTTTGTGAAGCCTGTATACCTTGGGTGATCCATTTTTATTTGGTTCACAATGATCAAAGGGTTTGAAAAAAGAGAGTGATTTCAGAATCCAAAAGGTCGTGCGTCATCCCTAAAATGTTATAATGAATGGTGTATTTATAGAAAATGATTTTTATGAATATTGGAGGCATTTTTGAAGTGGTGTGAAATTTGAAAAGTGGTGTGGCTCCGTGAGTTTGAGAGTCACGTTCATGAAGATGCTATCAAGAACTTACACATTCATAAAGGGATTCTCAACTCTAAAAGTCATTGTGTGGAGGTTTACCATCAATCCTTCATACATTACTAAACAAAATGATTGGACAGGGAGCTTTGCAAGGTTCTACTATTCACAAAGGAGCTAGTCTTTTCAAAGAAGTCCCTTTAGAGATATTTTGGGTTGTTTTGGTTCGGATTCACTATGAATCATCTATGCCTTTTTTGACCATTGTTGTGGCATGCGTATTACAGCGCCAACATGAATGAACATATCTGGTTCAATGATAGAGGTCTTAATAAGTGTTCCTTTTTGAAGGAATATGACACTTATTATTTTTAAATGTAATTTAATCTCACCATCTCATATCATGTTATTCTATTTATTTATGCATGCTTCTAATGATTTAGTTTGAAATCTTTATTCCTTATACCAAATCAATATGTTAAAAAAATGTATATGAAAATTAATCCTAGGGATAATGAACACAAAACCCTTTTATATAAAGTCTTATAATCATATGAAATTAACAATTCCCATAAGAGTAAGCTTCAAGAAAGATATAGTCAACACCCACTTTTCTATACAAGACATAAGCTTCCATGTCAGTGAGAAATTTGAAGCAAGGTCCATATACCCAAGGTTACTTTAAACAAGAGAGACCTAAATTTCATCATAATTATAATTCCTAATATATATATATATATAAATTATGATCAACCTTTAAATACAAACTCATTACTCAATAAAATTCAAAGTCAAGGTAGAAGAAAACTAAATCTATTATCATACCTACCATGTAACTCCTCATATGCATATATGGAAATTTATAGAAGTGTTTTAACACTTTAAACTAAAACATAAAATGATTCATAATATAAAAATTATATCTATGAATAAAAGATAAATAAATAAATAAACTAAAAATTTGAACAATTCATATATTTAAACATGAGAAAAAACCATTTACAAATAATTCATAAATAAAGAAATTATAAACATTTTATAAGTAATTTTGAACATTCCATAATTAGATAAATATAAAAACTTTATATTTATGTATAATATGATCTCCTTAATATTATCTATTTATATGGAATTCTACTTAAATATATTATATCTAAAATATTAACATTTTATATATGAACTAGTCATATATATTATGTAAACATCCAAAATATCACATATTCATTATTTAAACCTTAAAAATATCAATTAGAAAGACTCATTTTGATATTTTTTAAATAATTTCTCAAAAAAGGACTTTAATTTGAACATTTTAAATTAAATAATTATGAAAATTTCATAATTTAAATGTAAACTCTTTTATATTTTTCCTTATTTTTTAATTTATAACCACTATAAATTCCACTTATAATTTCTATATAAACATTTTAGATCCAAATTATAAGTCATGATATATAATTTTAAAAGGTATTTAATATTAAAATTTAATTTTATGGATATTTATTTAATAAATGTGTCATAAAGTTAATGATTAATTATAAAAAATTATAATTAATTAATTTATAAAAAATTTATAGACTAAATAAATATCCCAAAATACCCTTTTCCATGGCCTTCGTAACAATAACCCTTTGATGTTTGGTAGTCATTTCTTATAATATCACCTATGTCATAACAATTATAAAACCCTCTGTTTTTATAAAAAATATTGTCACTGTCATCCATAATGATTCCTCGTGTCATACATTACAACATATCAAAACTGAAGTATCTGTTCTAGAGTCTAAATTATGATATAAAATATCATACAACATGAACCTATTGTGGGGGGAAATTATATTAAGGCTTGATAATAATATCCATTTTTCAATAGAAAATATATATCGTAGACTACAGTATCTAGCGAGACATGTTTTATTTCTTCAATTTAAACAAGATTTCAAGAATCAAGAAGTATGGTAAAACTCTAATACTACTTAAGGGATAGAAAACTATCACGACCCGACCCTGATCGAGGAATGAGATGCAAATACCCCAAGCCTGCCTCCATAGGCCATGGGTGGCGACTAGCGCTGAAAGTCATATCCTAAATGGGAGGTTTTTTCCTAAGAACTTGTATGCACACACCTGGCCATATGAATGCATAAGTGAAAAGTAGTAATATTATAATGGTGCAACTAGTAAAAAGTAAATCAAGCATGAAAAATATCTAGGGTGTGCAAGAGTACAACAGTGCAAACTAAAAAGTAAAGGGGAAAAATACACTCCCAACTAGAAATATGTCTCAGCCTGAAAAAACTGGAAAAGTAAAATGCTGATAGATCTTAGCTCCTAGTCTCCAAGATACGGCCACCATACGCAGTACAAAGTACCAGGTATCCCAAAGATCCTATAAAGTCACCAATAACCTATATTTTTTCTAGATAATACATGACATGTGTGGGAAATGTCCATGTAGGGGTGAGTATATACATACCCAGTAGGATGACCCAAAAACTAAAGGGGGTAGTATGAGATACAACAGGGAGATAGTAGATAGTAAAAAGGGTGAAAGATACATTGAAAGAGAACATCCCAACCCAAACAAGAGAAATAGTAACCTCATACAATCATAGGGGGATCAACATGGAGAGTAGATGAACTACATGTTGAGTCTTTTCCACCCATAGTAGGATAGTAGACTAATCCAACCACGAGAAGATAAACATGTAAAGAACTTGGAATACCCCATGCATCTTTGCATCTCATGAAAAGAGAGTAACCAAATACAATTTTATGGATATATAATAATATATATATTCTCAATCAAAGAAGATAAAATGATAGAGTAATGGTATATACATATCACAACTCAACCCAAGAAGAAAAGTAGCTAACGGTTCCAAAATTCTATCAATGGTGTCCAACATCTCATGCGTCATCTCAAAAGAAACCATCCAAAACAAGCTATGCCTTCTCACTGTGTCGTATAGTCTAGGGGGAAATAAACTCCAAGTAGAGGACCTATTCCCTATGTTTTAGGTGGGGTACACTCTATAATTATCCATAGAGTAATTGCACCCATGCTAATGGGGGGTTCCACTCTGGTGTCGCAAGGACCTGTGCCCTATCTGATAGGGGGTTTCACTCGGTAGGTAGAGGACCTACCCCCAAGATGATGGGGGTTCCACTCTATAGGTCATGGACTCTCTCCCTAGTGTGACAGGGGTGTTCCAATATATTTATCAAGGACTTGTTCCCTATCCGATAGGGGGTTCCACTCTGAAGGTAGAGGACTCACACCCAAGCTGATGGGGGGTTCCACTTTATAGGTCAAGGACCTACACCCTAGTGTGATAAGAAGTTCCAATATAGTCATTGAGGACCCACCCCGCATCCGATAGGGAGATTACACTTGATAAGAAGTTGTAGAGGACCTGGGCCCATACTGATAGGGGGTTACACTCTAATGTAATGGGTGATCCTTTTCCTCATCACTATCGTTGTTGGGCATCACCTCATAAATAATCATTACCAGAACATTCCACATCATTTATTAAAATCCATAACTGAGGGATACATCATGTTCTACTTGGAAACATACACTGGAATGGATATTTTTAGACTGAAATCCAAGTTCAAACGAAGAAGATATGAAATATTGAATTTTACTTAAAAAGAGACAAGGGGTACACAATATGTGAGGGGACCCACATGGTGTGTGGTCCTGCTCCACCTCCTAGATGTATCCCTAGCCATAACATGTATCCCAATACATATAAAATTAAGTGTCTTGCATTTGGACTACATGGTGTTTCCAAACTATTCGGGATCGGTTCATGTCCTTATGGTCGTGTCTATGTACTTCGACACACAGTTGTGTGCCTAGCCGTGTACTCCCACATGGGGTCCTGCCTGTGTGTTCCTCCATATGAATTATCTATATGGGGATGAGGTACTTGGCATGTAGGAGTGCTAAAAATTATTCCATCCTTATGATTTTTTGAAACCCTAGTCATCGTAGCCAAGGGGCTACACGACACGTGTTCATCACGATACATGGCGTGTAGTTGGGTTTTTCATAGTTTTCTAGATTCATGATCTACACCTCAAATTCATCCTTTTTGCTCCATTTTTTTGATCTATATCCTCCTAAAATTTGTGGATCTAGCATCGGTCATAGGATTCTGGCCCTTCAGTGGCCAGAAACTCAAATATGGTTTGATTCTATGCGATCTCGTACACGCCTCTTGCATCATGCATTCCTCGATTCCTTCCATCAATGATGATTTAGCTAACGATCATCTAAAAGATTATTAAAAAACCCCATCCATTATAGATCTATGTATTATTCATTGATTTTTACCTTTTTTGTGAATTTGTTTTGATTTTTGGGGTCTGATTGGGCTTGGTACTGCTCGACAATGTCAAACCAGGATCGCAGGGTCCAATCGTTGAAGAATATGAAGAATTTGAGGGGGAAAGCACAAGATCAAAGGTTTAAATATCTTTACCAAGATTTATTTTCAAACTATCAATAATGGGTATATTTGGGTTATAAAACATTTAATAACCAATTAAATCAGTACGTGTGAGCATTCCATGGATCCGTAATTGGTGTAGACCAATAAAGGGTATTGATATGCTCGATCAATTTAATAAAAAAGGGAATAAACCATAAATTGAAAAGTCATACATTGATAGTGGATTGTTAATCATCAAATAAAATGCTCTTAAATGATCAAAGGAAGCTTTTGCGTTCGCTGTGTTCGGATCTTCTCTGATCTAGAGTTTCATCGTCACCCGATTTGATCTACCAACGGAAGGAGGAAGGAGAAGCTCTTGGTGATCTCAACATTATAAGCCTAATCTTGGGAAATTATCCATGGTAATAAATTTAAGGGAAAGAATTTAGGTAAAAAGAATTATTTAATTTATTTAATTAATTTATTTATCTGTTTAATGTACTAACAACAGGCAAGATGTTTGAATGCCCCGCGTCGACCTATTTTAGGTCACACTTAGGGTAAAAAATGCATTTTGGACTCAACTGTGGTCCCAGATTTCTGATATGAGCCTCCATTTAATATTTATCCCATTTTTTTATTAAAATTCATGTACATGATATAAAATATATTTAATATTTTTATAAAATTAATTACAGGCACACCGGGTCTCAGAATCGCACGCCATCTCAGTACCTAGCTCTGGAAATATATATAGAAAATTTGAAAATTCTTACAAGGAAAAAATTAGGTATCTACATCATTCCATCCTTTAATCTTTTTATCCCTGAAAAGAAAAACTAAACAAAAAACTTGAGATATAGAGCCTTAATCTAGCTCTCCTTTTCCCAAGGGATCTCATGCACACTCTTGTGTTGTCACAACATATAAACCAATGGGATGTTCTATCCACACAGGGTCCTCTCATGTTGATCCTCGATCACCACATGGTGCTCTGCAATGGTGGATCTATCCTCGATGTCCAACTTTCCTTAGTTGATGACGTTCATGGGGTCATGAATGTATCTCCTCGACTATGACACATAGAAGATGGTGTCCACCTGCTCTGGTTATGGGGGTAGGGAAAGATGGTAAACAAACTCTTCAACCCTCTGCATGATATCGAATAGCCCGATGAACCTCAGGGATAGCTTGCCTCCCTGACCAAAACTCCATGATCCTCATCATGGGGAGACTGTCATGAAATCTTGGTCTCCCTAGTCTAACTCCAAGGACCTGTGACAATGGTCTATGTAAGATTTATACCTGCTCAGGGTTGTCCTCATTTTTTCACGGATGACTTGGACCTTCTCCGTTGTCACATGCACCATCTCTAGTCCCATGATAGATGAATCTTCGATCTATTTCTAGTATAAGGGTGACCTTTAGGGTCTCCTATACAGGGCCTCAAAAGGTTCCTTTCTGATAGTAGAGTGGTAGTGGTTATTGTATGAAAACTCTACCAAGGGAAATTGATCCTCCCAGCTCTAGCCAAAGTCCAACACGCAAGCTCTCATCATATCCTCTAACACCTGAATAGTGAAATCGGTCTTCCCATCGGTCTGGGGGTGAAAGTTTTTACTCATCCTCATTTGGGTCCCAAATTCCTCTTATAGGACTCTCCATAATCATGACGTAAAGTGAACATCACGATGGTATACAATCATCGAGGGCACCCCATGAAGGAAACTGATATATCGTGCATACAACTACCCCAAACTCTCCACATATTTATGATCCCTAATAGAAAGAAAGTGTTCTAACTTCTTGAGTTGTTCAACTATCACCCAGATAGTGGCATGGCCCTTTTTTGTGCATGGAATCTCTATCATAAATTCTGTGGATATTTCATCCCACTTTCTCTTTGTGATCTCAAGGGGTTGGAACAAACCTTCTAGAACTTGATTCTCAGCCTTCACCTACTAACAAGTGAGGCACCAAGTGTAACACCCCAAAATTTCATGGTCCTTTATCTCAAATATCTTTTGTTTCATGCAACACTGACTTAGCTTGTGTAAAATGCAATATTGAGTTTTTATAAAACAACACTTTAGTGTTGTAATTATTTAGATGATATATTTATAACATTTCCATTAAATATAGTAATATAAATAGTAATAATAATTTTTAAATGTTATTTATAACGTTTTAACATAAATAAAACATATTTATAGTGAAATGTATAAGTTTTGGTAAAATAGTTATATGTTTAGAAATATTATTTTCTTTAAGAAACTAATTTTTATGTCCTTTTATAAAAAATAATAAAATTAATTTTAGACACTCATAGAAATTTAATTTGGTAAAATAGACTTCATTTTTGAATTCATAATATCAAAATTATCTTAATCTGAATTTGTTTTATTTTCTGAAAAATTTCAATTTTTGATGAATAGTGAAAACACTACATTATTGTTAAAAACCCGACTTTTTCATTTAAATAATTATTTTAATTTTAATTAATTTTAAAGTAAAAAATAGATAATTAATACACATATTAACCCAGTCTAGGTCATTATAATCATTTTTATAATATAATTATATATAAAAATTCATTGAATATTTTTTAACGTCTTTTACCAACCTTCTAGCCACATTTGCATATTAGTATTAAACATAATTTTACCTCTTTTGTGAATTAAATTTCAAAAAAAGGACATACATGGTTTTAATTAGTATGAAATATTTGGTTCAATAGGATCAAAATAATTTTTGGTGAATATCAACTTTTGAATTTTATTTACCATGGTTAAAGGTAAATAGGGTAATTAAAGGTAAAAATAATATTATAATAATATAAAATTACTCTAACACTTGTCCTAATTTAATTGGATAAGTGTGTTTAGAAAAAAATCAAGATTAGGTCAAAAATATGATCCTTTTTAAGCCACTTGTGTTAAATTAATACATTTATTATATTTTATTTAAAGAAGAGTTAAAAGTGTCGTTTTCAAATATTAATAACTAAATAATTTTTAACATAGGTTTATACAAAATATAAATTCGACTATAAATATTCATTAGAAATATAAGAAATTTATCTACATAATTATAATTTATTTATAATTTTTAGACATCAAATAATTAAAACTCTGACACAATGATGATGCAGTAATTGATTTAATAAAGGAAGAATCAAATAAATGATATTACTAATATTAAAATAAATATAATTTTACTTAATTAATGACATAAAATAATTTTATAGATAACATATACATTTTAGTGAAATTTTGGAAGTATTGGTTCGAAGTTATCGTGCTGTTTTGATATTTTTTAAAATGAAAATATTGAATAGTAACAAAATTGACATAAATGATATTTTAAAATAAAAACTATTTTATTAAATGATATAAAAGTCATAAAAATATAAGTTTCATCCAAATAACTTGTATGGTTATAAAAATGTCATAAATAATCAACTTTAGTTTATTTTGGCATTTTAGTGTAACTATATTAACCATGTAGTATAAAAATACAAGAAGACACGGTAAGAGTTAAACTGTTTAACTAAGGGTTAATTATAAAAGATAAGGTTAATTTTATGACCTAAATATGTCTAAAATATATTAGTTGAGAGTATTTATACCCATACTCATATTATCCTAAAAAATCACTTTTTAGCTATTAGAAACCGGAAATCAATTTATAATAAATTAATATTTCAAAATTTTCCTAAAGTGCCCCTCACCACCTTATAAAAAGGGCACTTCTCATTCTATTTAATTCACACCTAAAAAACCCTTTTCTTGGACAAACCCTACCCATTTCCTCTCCCAAATTCACTAAAATCATCCTATAGTCCTTACTTTGGTCAGAAATCCAACTTAAAAAGTCATTTTGTGCAAATCAAAAAGAGATACTTGAAAAAGGGGTAATTGTTTTATCAAACTCTTTCAAAGTTTTTTTCTTCTTCTACTTCCACTTACTAAGTTGTTTCCATAATAAAATAATAACTCCAGGATCTAATATATTATTATATGTTATTATGATTATGGTACAACCATATTACTCCTTTTATCCATCCTACAAAAAATAATATCACCATGTGTGCTTATGTAGGGCTTACCATCTCCACGTCGTGGTGTAAACTGTTTTTCATGTAAAATTTATTTATATGAGTATAAATATGAATATAAAGGATTTAAATAATAAATAAAACATGATATTGTTTCTTTATAATTCATATTCCATCCAATTCTATACCATTTAATCATTAAGAAAATGATACAGTCACTCATGCGTACGTATGACTTATCATCTCCACGACGCGATAAGATTCATCTTCCACGTTCACCTCCAATAATGATTATAAAAATATATATTATGAATAAGTATGAAATATATGAAATAATAATAAAAATTTAATAATATATATATATATATATTTATGTATTTACATATATTTCATTCACTTACTTCCATTCAATACGATAAGAAAATGGAAATAGCGTTCATGCGTACGTACGACCTACCATCTCTATGAATATTGTATTCCATTTAATATATCTATCTATTATATATATTTATACTCTGAATATATATTATATATAAATCATTTTATACATTTTTTATATAATTAAATCATGATCTAAGAAATATGATCAAGAATAACAAGTCAAAACACGTGCGATAAATAAAGTGATTATTACCCGAAATGTTGCTTTAACTTAAAAATTATTAGTAAATAGATAATATAAAGTCATAAATTAATAATATATGATATAACAAATATTATTATGATTATTTTATAAGTTAATAATATTCTTAAAACCATTATACAGAAGTTTTGGACGCGTAAGGAGAGTATCAGACCTAAGGTAAAGGAATTCTGTCTCACTTTTAATTTTCATGAGATATAAGCCAATTTCACCACCTAATTATTGTGTGTGGTGTATTTACTTCCTCTATTATATTTCATATAATGAATAAATTTTATTCATGGTATTTAAAGATTCATTTTAATATATCATTCTTATGATTTAAATGTTCAAAGTAGTATGGGATGTTTTAAATGTTTAAAGAATTAATCTTTTCTTCATTTAAATATTCTTGATATTATTTCTCATAATTATTTATATGTATATTAAAGGTTTATAAATGAAATTTTATGTCTATTTTTAATTTCATTCAAATGTTTTCAAAAATTAATATTTTAAAGGTTTTATGTAAGGCTTAATTTCGCAATCTCATTATTTTCTGAGGTTGTTTTTACATATATACTAGGACACATTTATTATCCACATCCATATATCTTAAAAATGTATTTCAAAATATTATTAATATCCTATAAAATTGTTTAAATTAATTTATACCCATGATTTACATTTTATAAAATGTTTTTAAAGGAATATTTCGTTCATTTTCCAAACAAGTTACTTTATGAACTTTTCAACAAATTAAGGAAATAAGTTTTTTTAACTTATACAGAGCGAGTGGCTATTTTACACTGTTATAATGCCTTAATATTTTAAAGTTTAACTTATAATATTACAAGTTTATTTTCAAAATAAATTATTTCTTTTATAATTGTGCGACTTTTAAATGATTTCAAAGTACAAAAAGGGATATTTCTCTCAAAGAGTTTTTAATGATTTTATGTTCATCTATATCAACATCCTTTGTGGAATTTTATGCTTAATTGAGGTTGATTTATTATGATAAAATCTTCCATATTGTATTGAAGGGTTTATGATATGTTTGACTGTGGATGTTCTATTTTTATACCATTTATGGTTTATGGTTAAATTATTAACATTTCATATGCTAGTTTTATTACGAATGTTTATGTTATTTTTTACTACTTCCATAAGAGGGATGCATTGGACTTTGTAAGTGTTGGTAATGGCCTACTATATCCCCTCGATACATCAGTAGGTCTCATGAGACAATTATTTTTGGGTTTTGGATCATGTATTACCCAATTATGTTTAGTGACTTGGCCTAATACTTGAAATTATGT
Organism: Viscum album; assembly: GCA_963277665.1. Lineage (NCBI taxonomy): Eukaryota > Viridiplantae > Streptophyta > Magnoliopsida > Santalales > Viscaceae > Viscum > Viscum album. The sequence continues at coordinate 500,639,395 of OY728158.1, read as the reverse complement.
TTAAGATGTCACGCATTATGAATTCCCTCATTATGAGATTATTTATTGATATTACATGTGATTATTTGACTGGTAGAATATTTATATGAATGTTTAAATGTAATTATTTGATTTATTCTTACCATATTATACTGAAGGTAATGTTTAAAATGACGATGTTATAATTTTATACCTTGCCTTAAAATTTTATGCTTATTTATGAAAGATTTTTTTGTATTGTTTAAACTTACTTAGTATCTGAGCTCACCCCTTTATTATGTTTTATTTTCCCAAGATTCAAAGAATTATATTGTGATTTATATGAAGGTTTAATCTAGGTGAATAATGGAATTCTCAAATGATTATCAATGTTGTATTTTATGTTTTGAATTGTAATATAAAGTTCATGTATGTAATCTATTTTCCAAGAATTCTAAATTGATCGGTCCTTTGGGATTTGAGTCCTTGTAATCATGTCAATGTATTAAAATAATTCACTAGATTCAGGATTTTGGGTATAGGGTGTTACATTTGGTATCAAAGGAAGTTTAGCAAAAACCTTGGAAATAGATTTAAAAAACTCATATTAGGGATCATAACCCTAAGATAGACTTTGAGGATAAGTATAGAAGAACATCCTATAATTTTGGAAAAATAGAGATTGTTTTGGTATTCCAAGCAATATATCTTTGTCTGGATACTACAATTAGAAGTGGTTCTAGAATAGATGTACTTAGGAGTAACAACTCCAACAAAGTGTTCTAGTCTTGACTTGGGGTAACCTATTATATGACCATAGGCCTTACAGTGCACCTAGTTTGACACTCCTAGGGGATATTCTTAGGATATTTTACATTTTCTTTACAAACCGTTATGAAGGATTTATGAGTAAATATGTCCCTAAATAAATAATTTTTATGATTATGAGACTAGATATGTGTAAATATTAAATTAATGCTTTTTATTTTTATATTTTTTGTATTATATATTACGATATGATCTAACCTAGTGTATGTAGTCATTTAGAAATGGTGCTCAGTAGAAGGAATGAGAACTCCACCAATGCACATGATCCAAAGAGTAAGAAGGATCATATCATTCATGGTCTTAAGCCAACATTTCTAAGGTAAATAGTCTTCCATGTATTCTCATCATATCAAAAAAATAGTATTATGTGTTAATAAGATAAGTAAAGAATTATTTGAGTCCTATGGGTTTGAAGTTAAGCAATAGAAAAAGAGGATGGAAAAGAAAAATATGGATAAAGGGAAGAAGGGAAAGAAGGATTTTCTCACATGTGATAATTGTGGAAAGAATCACCCTGGTAAATGCTTGAAGGGAATGGGTGTTTGTTATAAGTGTGGAGAAAAAGGACACCAAGTTCATGATTGGAAGGGTAAGAAAAATGTTTTCAGTGTACAATACTTCATCTTCAATGAGTTAGGACACTATGTGAATCAATGTCCCAATCATCATAGTATACCCCAGATGATGCTATTGGATAATAATCAAGTTATGATATTGTCTTAGATGAAGAGGAATGATTAATGTGCTTATGTTTCTATTGAATAATTATGACATTTGAGTATTGTATCAATGATTTATTGGTTATATGAATTATTAAAATAAATAATAATTTCACTGCAGTACTATTTCATTAAGGATTTGAGATTATATGGTACCAAGTAAAGTGACACAGTTTCAAGTCAAAAATTTTGGAAAATATATAGTTGAGGGAATGATAACCCTTAATATGTATAAGATAATGATGTTGTAATAAATAGATGATTGATTTGGATAAAGTATATTGGATATTATTGACTACCTTGGAACTTATTAATGGTCAATTTATTTCATCATTGTTGGAGTTTACAACATTTTTGGATTTAAAGATTATATCTAGTATTCTATGTTTTACATAAGGAATAATGAAGCAAAAACATATTTAAATAGGTTTTTATGGTAATTCAGGGTATTACCATGTTTTTTTAGAATACATGATAAAGTTATTCACATGCTTATTATGAGACAAAAATATTCACATTATGTTATTTCACTTTCCTTATAAATTTTTGGATAGTGGGTTTGGAAAAAAGTATTTTGGACAAGTCTAATGGTTGGAATGGATTAAGTTGGAAATTGGATAGTATTTTTTAAGTTTAAAACATTTCATAAGATTATTTTTGGAATGTTATAATAATATAGTTTTAATAAAAGGAAAACCCATAGGTCGGGTGACAACCTGTCACGTCGGACAAGGCTATGAGAATCAAACCCACAACCAAAGTGAGACAAGGCTTCATCACCTACCATTGGCCTACTCAATGTCCAGGTTTGTATAACTTAGTTTTTTTATTTAAATGGTATGAAATATGAAGTATAAATTCATATTTTTAACCCTATATGATTAAGATAAATAGAATATGTTTTGAATTTTATTATCTTTTGGAGAGAAAGATGAGTTTGTGGTATAAATTAGTTAAAGTATGAAACTCTACTTGTCAAGTAAGTATACTTCCTTTTGTTCTTATTTTAGGAAGTAAATTAATTCTTAAAATCTAGGGAAAGTATCCAAAAACCAAAAATGTTTTCCTTTTACTTTCCTTTGTGATGAATCAAATGGACCCTTGGATCATCACAACTTTATAGCTTTCTAGTTGTTAACATTCTCCTAATAATGTTCTCTATAACTCTCTATCAAAACTTGATGGTTAAATTTTCTTTCATGCTCACGTTTTCCTACATGGAACCCTAGTTTTTGTTATCTCCAGTGGCCTTAATACTTCCCTTTATTTATTTTAAAATAGTGTCCTCATTAATCCATTTTTTGATGTGGGATTTCAATAAAGATCTTTCGAAAAGTCCATCCCATAGATTTTGTTTCCGAGTTTAAATTGTGAGGATGTAATTTATTGAAGGATGGGATAATTTAACACCCCAATATTTCTAAGTAAATTATATTCAATAGATTTCATTGCATGCAACACCAACTTGGTTTACGTAACATGCAAGATTGAGTTTTTGTGAAACAACACTTTATTGTTATAATTATTTATATGATATATTTTTAGGATCAAAATACAAATGTAGATGATCAATTACAAGAGTGGGGTGAATTTTAAATTTAAAAACTTTTGTTTTTAACCTTAATGAAAACTATGTTTAACAAAGTTAAACAAGGTAAATTTACGAACCCTAAAATAGTTCTATAAGACAAACTTGCTAGGTTTCATAAATATGGTTCCAAAAATGAAACTTAAGGAAAGTTTACAAGGAAAAGATTCTACCTTAAAGCATATAGAATCTTACTTATCAGAGTACATAAAATAATAAGAAAGTATAAGAAGGTTATACATTCTTCATTTATCAAAATATAGTGGAAATAAAATTGAAACAAAAAAAGTAACAAGTATGAAATATTTTAACCCAAAAGAGCAGTGTATCCAATAACTTTGGATAAAGGTCACTTGATTTATACTTTCAAAAAAGTATGACTTACCCACACTAGAGTAATCCCTCGATAGAAATATTGGAATATGTCTTGTTATCCCCATAATCCCTCAAACTTTAAGGTAGTCGGCACCTCTGTCTTCCTATCCCCGGAAGCCCTCGATTGTACTCAGTAACAATCAGAGTCGCACAAATCAAAATGAACAAGATGTTTATATTCACACAAAGCATGAGAGTCTCTCTATCTAGAAATCACTTCATAGCATATAATCTCTAGATTGATGGAACCATGTTGAAATCTTTTAAATGATCTTCTATTTATAGGCACAACTCCAATGGTCATCTCCCTCCTACAACAGTCATATTTTTCCTTGAATTTCAGAGGGACCTGTATACATGTCACTCAACCAACGGTTAGTTAGAAACAGATTACACAACATTGTTTCATAACAATAACATGTTTTAGGAAAATGAAGTTGCTTAACCAAATCTATTTTTTAGAGTCTATATGACATGAACATTCGGATTCTATTTTACAAAGAATTCAGAATCTAAATTCTATAGACTCCAAAGTCTGAATTCCAATGAATTTGGGATCTGAATTCTAAAGAATTCAGAGTCTGAATTCTATGGAATTAGAAGTCTAAATTATGAGGAATTCAGAGTCTAAATTATGAGAAATTCAAAGTATGAATTCTAAGTAATTAGGAATCTGAATTTTGAGGAATTCGGAGTCTAAATTCTAAGGAATTTTGAGTTGTAATTCTAAGGAATTTGGAGTCTGAATTCTGAGGAATTCAGAGTCTGAATTCTGAGGAATTCGAAGTATGAATTCTGAGGAATTCGGAGTCTGAATTCTGAGAAATTCAGAATTTGAATCTCAGATAATTCGGAGTCTGAATTTCAAAGAATTATGAATCTGAATTTTAGAGAATTTGAAGTCTGAATTTCATAGAATTTAGAGTCTGAATCTTAGAGAATTAGAAGTCTAAAATCAAAGAATTCATAATATGAATTTCAAATAATTCAGAGTCTGAAAACAGAACACTCTATATCTAAGGAATTATAAGATTTTGAGGTTTTACATAAGAATCTGAATTTTAGACTTAGTAATAAAATGAGTTTTATTTAGAGAGATTATAAAATGAAATAATAAAAATAGAGGCAAGGATAAAAATTTCCTTAGAGAAGGGAAATTTTTATTATGAAAATAATCCTTAGGGAAAAACAATTTTCCTTAAGATAAAGTGTTTGTGATTTTTAAAACAAAGAAGAATGGAAAAATTCATAAGGAAACCTTATTGACTTAACAATCTCCCCCTTTTTGGAAATCACAAACATCCTTACGAAAAAAGAATATAAGGACTAAGAATTTTGTTTTGTGAACTTTAAAAAAACTTGTCTCCCTTTACTTATAAATCATAGTGAATATAACTAACTCCCCCCTTAAGTTTTGAAAACCCTAAGGATCGTATTCTTGACTTCCATAAAGAAATTTTTCTTTTCCTTGTATAAGGAAATCTTCTTTGAGAAAACTCCCCCTTATATAGACTCCACCATACTTAGGGAATTATCTTCTTTTACTTAGTATTATTTTTTATCATTACTTCCTACCCCTTTTTTATTTTTAAAAAGGAATAGAGAGAATGAAAAAAATATGGTGCCTGAAAGATTATAACTATATACAATAACCAAAATGAAACACAACAATAATTTTCATTATGATTGGAAATATTTATTTGAGGAAGGTGCAACAAAATAACAGATTTGAAAGGAAAAAAATTCATCATTATTTTTCTTTTAGCATGAACTTCTTCACAATGGTCTTTAGCTTCTTAATTTTCTTATGATCTTATTCAAAGTGCTTGAGTAGTTATTCCTAATCCTCATTTTTCTTCTCCAGAGCTTTGATCTTTTCATCCTAAGACTTTAGGATTTCTGATTGAGACTTCAAAAGCTCTTCTTGTTTACTAAAATTTTCTTTGAACTCGATTATGAGATCTCTTTCCCTCTTTAAATTCAGAGCAACTGAGTTCATTTTTCCATTCAGATCTTTTACTTCTTTCTTCCATGATGCTTGATCTAGATACATATTTTCTAAAAAACTTTTCGTAAGCTCCTTCATCATCACATATTATATATCAAAGGCATCTTTCACAGAGTCTTGAAAGTCATAAAAAATTCTTATATCATCAATCTTCTTCTTAAAACACATAGTGATTTCCTTACAAGAACTTCTGTGAGCATCATACTCGATATAGAAAGTTTTGAAATCAACCCCAATCTTAATGATTTTTTCCATAAGCATGCTAGTAGAATACAATTTTTGATCGAATAAATGCTTAAGCATTTGACACCTTGTGTCAATAATCAGAATCAAAGGAATGGTTTCAACTAATTTCTTCAATGATTGAACCAAAAATTCCTAACCCAAGGAGGATGATTCTGAATCAGATTCCCTTTTTGGTGAGGATTCTTTATCTATCTAAACATCCTTTATTTTTAAAGAACTACCAACAAATTTCTTAACTAACACAGCTTTCTTAGGTGTATCAACTATCACCTACATTCCTTTATCATCTTTAGAAATGGTCTCCGCATCTTTTCGGGATTCATGTTCACTATCTGATACTTGAACGATTTTTTCTTTCTCAGAATCTTCCTTAAGATCATCTGGTTAAATGAAGTCATGATTTATTCTCTCATCACTTGAAGGTTTATTAACCTCTTCCTGGTCTTCATCATTTTTTCCTTGTGAAATAAATTTGGTTGATTCAGACTGAGAAGTACGAATTGATAATTTTTTCTGAAGGACTTTCATTCTTATGATATTCTTCAGCTTGCCTTATCATATCATTAGTGTCATCACTTACTTCCTCTTATTCTTCTTCTTCTACTTCCTTTTCCTAAACAATCTCTTCCTCGTCTTATGGTTCTAGAATTATTATCTTCTTTCTCAGAGTCACAGGTACTAATTCTTATAAAAAGGATTCTGGAACCTAGATTTGTTCGGAAACTTTCTCAGTATCTTTGAGAAGAGCTTTAACTATCTCATCTTTAGACATTTTCTTCTTTTTCTTATTCTCTTTTTCTTGTTTTTCATACTCCTTAATAGTCTTAATCTTCAAAGATTTTTCCTCATCAGGATCCAGGACAAAGCTAGGATCTCCTTCTTTCCTATTCTTATTCTCTTATCTCCACTTAGAAACCACTTTATTAGTGTAGGTTTTTTTCTTCTTAGACTTGGGGTTGTTGAATGAGTTTCCTAGACTATAGGTTTTTTTCCCTCGTCTTTTGGTTCCTTATACTTTCTCTTATTCCTACCCTTCTTGGAATTCTTAGCTTCTTCTAGTTTCTTAGATAAGGCTTCTATTTTATTTTTTGATAAGTCATATAATTCTCTCGATTTTCTATTAAATCCAACCTTCATCATCCTCAAGGTATCATCATTAAGAAACATGGCTTTGAAAGATCTGAGCTTTGAACAACATGGGATTTTAAACGATTCTAGGCAAGAGACAATGATCTTGGATAGGATTGCTGGATACATAATGATTTTCAATTTGAGGGTGCCATTTTTGATATTTGTGATCGTCAGTAAGATATACTCCACTAAATTTATCTTCCTCAAGTTCACCAAGAAATCCAAAATAAAGATATCACTATTCTTCAAGTTGCCCTTATCCCCTTTTCTTGGAATTAGGAAACCCTGAACCCATAACGCTAGAATCCTGAAGTTTGTTGAGAGATGGTTTATCTTTGGTGTTTTGACTCCTTTGAGCCCGAGACATTCTAATGACTTATCCTTCTCAAAAATTCATGATTCATTTGGTAGTTTGTGGGTGAATAAAATGGATTCTCCTTTATACAATATTCTAATGATACTAGATGACTTATTGAAAGAAATAAAGTAGGTTTTCCTATAATTTTGAATGAGAATTTATACCTCCCACCTTCATTGAAAAAACTTACTGTTTCATAAAATTTAAAAAGAAACTGAGGGTAAACCAAATCTTGTCCTTTTGGTTTAGCTATGCAGATACTTTCCCAACCATTCAACTTGATATTTTTCGTAATGAGAGAATCATATTTGGAAAAGAACTTCAGATCTAGTAACTTTCTCTATAGATTTTACATTCTTAAATTTCCATGACTAAAGACATTTTCTTATGAGAAGACGCTTCCAAAGAAATTTGGAGTTAATAAAACGAGAAATGTGGAATGACCCTTATGTAGAGAGGCAGAGTTTCGGTATGAAAAATCTTGAAAATCGATGTGGGACGAAGAATAGGGGGCCTTTATATAGTCATTGAAGCAACAATTCATATTCCCAGATTAATCTAATGGTTAAAATAATCTCGATTTGATCTGACGGTTGAGATGAAATCTGAAGAAGGATTTTGGTTGGTTCTGGTCTTTCGAGGTTTTTAAGATAAAAATTTGAATTTAAGATAATTGAATCCGAAAATATTTCTTAAAATAAGATGAAAATACCAACAGGTAAAAATTTGATTATTAAAATTTAAGTAAAGAAACATACCTTCTGGATTGCTAGGAAAATTGTCAATAATGAAAAAAAATATTCTTGAAGAACTTTTAGATTCTAGAAAATGTTGATTATGAAAAATTTTGATTACAAAAAAAAATTATTACGAAAAAATTTGAATTACAAAAAAAAATTGATTATGAAAAAAAATTTGATTACGAAAAAAAATTGACTACGAAAAAAAAATTTATTATGAAAAAAATTGATTACAAAAAAATTTGGATTACGGAAAAAAATGATTATGAAAAAATTGGATTATGGAAAAAAATTGATTACAAAAAAAAATTGATTACAGAAAAAAAAATTGATTACGACAAAAAAATTTGATTACAGAAAAATTTGGATTACGAAAAAAATTTGATTAATAAAGAAAATGTACTCCCCCTATGGAAAAGAGTTTCTTAATGTAAGGAGATAGGTTTCAAAAAAAAGTTAATATAGAAGATTACCTTATGGGGATCATTCCTAACTATTTTTTAATGTATTTAAATCTATTAGAGGGTAAATATTTTGTAAAAAGTATCAGCAAGTTGGTCTTGCATTCTAATAAACTAAAGAATGATATCTCCTTTAAGTGTGTGATCCCTAAGAAAGTGATACTTAATATCTATGTGTTTTTCATGGGAGTGATATGAAAGGTTTTTGATTAGGGTAATGGCACTAGTATTATCACATAATATCTGTGTTTGGGTAAAACTCATGCTATAGTCTGTGAGTGTGTGTTGCATCCATGAAACTTGAGCACAACAACTTTTAGCTGCTACATATTCAGCTTCAGCAATGGAGAGTGCTACTGAGTGTTGCTTCTTTCATGACCAAGAAACTAGTGAATCTTCTAAGAAATGATAGGTTATAGATGTACTTTTCATATCCACTCTATATCCACCAAAATCATAATCCGAAAATCTTTTTAAAATAAAATCATTTCTAGAAGTATAAAAAATTCCTAAATCCATGGTTCTCTTTAAATATAAAAAAATTCTTTTCACTGCTTTTCAATGAGATTCCTTTGGATTAAATTGATATCTGGAACATAAAAATACTGAATTAAGTCTGGAAGACTATCTATCAAGTAAAATAACCTTCCTATTATACCTCTAAATGATGTTTGATCTACTAATTTCTTATCTTTATCAATATCAAGAGAAATTAAGGTACCGATTGGAGTTCTTATACTTTTAGTGTTTTCAAATCCATACGTTTTGAGAAAATATTTAATATACTTATGTTGATATATATATGTTCTTTCTAGTTTTTTAGAAATTTGAAAACGTAAGAAAAATGTTAACTCACCCATCAAACTCATTCAAACTCATATTTCATTAGATTCACAAATGAATCAGTTAAAGATTGTTGAGTTGAACCAAATATAATATCATCAACATAAATTTGAAAAATCAAAATATTTTTCTTATCTTTATTTATAAAAATATTTGGATCATCAGCCCCCTTAACATAATTTTTTTGTAACAAAAAACCTGTAATTCTATCATATCATGATCTAGGGGCTTGTTTAAGTCCATATAAAGCTTTGGTAAGTTTGAAAACATGTTTAGGATGTTTTGTGTCTTAAAAATCAGGAGGTTGTTCAATATAAACTTTATTTTGAACATATCCATTAAGGAAAGCACATTTTACATCCATTTGAAAAATTTTGAAATTAAAGAATGCTGCAAAGGTAAGTACAATGAGAATAGATTCAAGTCTATCTACTAGAGCATAAGTTTCTTCATAGTTCATTCCTTCTTGTTGATTATAGACTTTAGCAACTAATCTAGATTTATTTCTTACTATGATTCCATTTTCATCACATTTATTTCTGAAGACCCATTTTACTCCAATTATAGAAGTTTCCTTAGGTCTTTCAACCAAGGTCCAGACTTTATTCCTTTTGAATACATTCATCTCATCTTACATGGCCTTAATCCAATCATCATCACCTAGAGCTTCATCAGTGATTTTTTGTTCTAATTGGGAAAGGAATGCTAGATGTTATACTTCATTTCTTAAGGAACGTCTAGTCCTTATAGGTTAATTTACATCACCAATGATACTATCACTGGGATGATTCTTAAGAAAAAATTTATTTGGGTTTTATAAAACCTATTCATCAACATATGGTAGGAAATATTCTGGGGTAAATGCTTCAAAAATATTTTCTTGAACATTTTCCTTATCATAAGGATCTTATATCATGGTTTGAAAATCAGTTTTTGAAAACACATCCAAAGATATAGGTTGGGGTTGTTTAAAAACAAAAGGATCAGTTTCATCAAATTTAACATTCACTTTTTCTTCAACAGTATAAGTGTTTTTATTAAAAACTCTATAGGCCTTAGAAGTTGTGGAGTGGCCTAGGAAAATTCCTTCATCAGATTTGGGTGCAAACTTATGTAATTTATCTTTAGTATTTATGATGAATAATTTGAAACCATATACTTTGAAGTAATAAAACCTAGGTTTTCTACCATTCCACAATTCATAATGTGTTTTATTAAGAAAAGGTTTGATTAAAACTTTATTTGTAGTATAAAAAGCAGTACTAATAGCTTCATACCAAAAGTTCTTAGAAATTGAATATTCACTCAACATAGTTTTAGTTATCTCTTGAAGAATTTGATTTCTTCTTTCAACAACACCATTTTGTTGAGGAGTTCTTGGTGCTGAGAAGTTATGAGTAATGCCTTTCTTACTACAAAAAGTTTCAAAATGTGAATTTTGAAATTCTCCTCCATGTTCACTATGAATAGTTATCAAAGTAAGGTTTTTCTCATTTTTAACCGAGGCTCTAAAAATTTTTAAATAAGAAAAAGATTAAGGTTTCTTTGCTAGAAAATTGACCCATGTAAATGTAGTGTAATCATTAACTAAGACAAATACATAATATTTTCCCACAATACTTCTAGTTTTTTCTGGTCTAAAAAGATCCATATAAACTAACTTTAATGCATAAAAAGTTGAGACTTCACTGATTGATTTAAAACTTGATTTATGTTGCTTTCCAAATTGACATGGATCAAAAAAATTTGAAGAATAAAATCTAAGCTTCAGTAGATCCTTAAAAAGTCTTTTCTTAGAGAGTTTGCATAGGTTCCTAAGGTTACAGTGTTCTAATATTCTATTCCATAACCAAGATTGATCTTCCATTGCACTAAGGCCAGGTAGATCTTGGCTCCTAAAGTCTTCTAAGTTTAGTGTGTATATATTCTTTTTCCTAATGGCATAAAGAATAAACCCTTCCTTGGAATTGTGTACTAAGAATTTATCATTCCTAAAATTCACAAGGTAACCTTAATCACATAATTAAATTATGGTAATGAGTTTGTTCTTAAGACCCTTAAAAAATAAAACATTTGAAATCAAAGTTTTTACAAGAAGAACAATGTTACCTTTACCAACAATTTATCCTTGATAATTATCTCAAGAAGTTGATTTTTATTCTTTCATCTTGATAATCTTTTCAAAAAAAAATTGTTACTAGTCATATGCCGGGAACATCCAGTATCCATGTACCATGTATTACTATTGGTAATTTCTTTATTTTCTTGAAAATAAAATAGTTAGACTTTCGGAATCTAAATTTCTTGGATCTATAAATTTTAAAAAGTAATATTTAAGGAATCCACATTTTCTTAGAAAAATAAGATTTATGAAAACCTAATGATTGACTTTTGTTTGAAGAACAATTTTTCTCCCAATGTCCTCCACATTGGAATTTTGTGAAAAATGGAGCACTTTTAAGAACAAAATAATTATTACTGAAAACATGTATCGAATGAGTATAAACAAATCCAGAATGATTCCTTAAATGATGAATTTGGGAATACATCTTGTCAAAGATTTCCTTACCAAAGGTAAAGTTTGACAGACATTTCATTAAGGAAATTTTGTATGACTTTAGTTTAATAACCAAATTTTTATCCTTAAGGTTATTATTTTTAGAACTAGAGTTAGCCTCTAAAATATTTTTCCTAGAAATAACATCTTCAAGATCCTTAGAAAGTTTATCCTTCTCAGAATTAACTTCCTTTAGGTTTTTAGAAACACTTTCAAAATCAAAAAAACTGATCAAGATCTTTATAAATACTTGATACTTCTTTAGTTAAAACATAAATTCTATAATTTTCTTTCTCTAACTTATTTTTATCTTACAATTTTTATTTTCAAGAATTTTAGAAAACCTAGAAACTTCTTCATAAGAGGGTAAAGAGTTATCTTCATTAGAAGAAGATTATTTATCTGAAGACTTATAGTATTTATCATCTTTATAATTTGAATTCAAAGATAAATTAGTAATAGATTTGGCATTGTGTACCTTAGCCATAGGTCAGTGATTTTCAATGGGTAGTTTGGCTAGTAACCCAAAATTATTCTAACTAGAATATTCAAACTATAAGGATTCATCAGATGAGTCACCACCACTGGCACTCTAGGTATCATTATCCTTCAAGAATTTCTTAGGCTTAGTCTTGTAATGATTCTTCTTGTTTATCTTAGAATGATTTTCCTTTCAATATCTTCTTTTGAGCATGGGATAATCCAGCCTGATGTGTCCAGACCTTTTACATTCATAACAGGTTACTTTAGAATATTTCTTGCCTTTTCTTTCTTTCTTCTTATATCTATACTGAAAATATTTCGTTCCCACTATCTTTTTCATCCTTTGATCAAGATTAGATAGCTCATTTCCAGAATGTTTACTTTCAATAGATTCAAATAGAACAATGAATTTCTTTGACTTAGATCTTGTAACTCTTTCTAGAGTCTTAGATTTAGTAGTAGTAAAGGCTACACTTCCATTTCCATTTTTCTTTTTGTTAAATTTGGCATCTATCTTCATTCTGGTTTCATGCTGAAGAAGAGTTCCAAATAACTCATTAAGAGTAATTTGAGATACTTTCCTATTCTTATCAATAGCTATCCTTTTTTATTCCCACTCATTTGGAATGATATCAATTATCTTGTCTACAATAGATTTATAATCTAAACCTTTCTCTCCCATAGATTGTAGAATGTTTAAAATGGTCATAAATATTTGTTGCACTTTGAAAACTGGTTATCCATAAGGAAATAAAAATCCATGATATTCTTCTCTAAGCATAGATCTTCTAGTATCTATCACTTTTGAAGTCCCAAAAATAGTAACCTCAAGTTTCTTCCAAATGCAGTTATCGGCTTCACAAGAAGAAATTTGACTATATATATTCTTGTTCATATAACACAACAAAGTATTGTGTACCTTGTAATTTAGTTAATATTATGACTTTTCTTGGTTGTTAAAGGTTTTGACTTCCTTTTTAGGAATTTTGTAATCTCCTGTAAGAATTAAAAAATTGTCTACTCCAGTGTTAATAACGAAAGTCTTCATTCGATCTCTCCAGTACTCATAATCATTACCATAAAAAATAGGTGTTCTAGTAGGATTTAGATTTTCAATAGAACCAATATTAATTCCTTCCATTCTGTAAGAAAATATCTTACCACAAAACTTGTTAATAGAAAAGGTTTGTAAACAAAGATAAAAATCTCTAAGAAAAACTTAAGCAAGAAAAGTTAAGTAAGAAACCTTAGAACAAGGAAAACTTGAGCAAGAAAAATTATATGTGAATATAAGTATTTCAGAGACCTCCTATAATACAAATTGTAGGATTGAAATACAAATGTAGATGATCAATTACAAGAGGGGTTGAATTGTAAGTTTAAAAACTTTTGTTAAACCTTAATGAAAACTATGTTTAATAAAGTTAAACAAGGTAAATTCACAAACCCTAAAATAGTTCTATAAGACAAACTTTCTAGGTTCCAGAAATATGGTTTTGGAAATAAAACTTGAGGAAAGTTTACAAGGAAAAGATTCTATATTAAATCATATAGAATGTTACTTATCAGAGTACATAAAATAATAATAAAGTATAAGAAGGTTATACTTTCTTCCTTTATCAAAATACAGTGGAAATAAACTTGAAACAAAATAAGTAACAAGTATGAAATCTTTTAACCCAAAGAGTAGGGTATCCAACAACCTTGGATAAAGTTCCATTTATTTATACTTTCAAGAAAGTCTATCTTACCCACACTAGGGTAAGCCCTTGATAGAAATATCGGAATCTATTTTACTATCCCTGTAAGCCCTAAAACTTTAAGGTACCCATCACCTCTTTCTTTCTATCCACAAAATCCCTTAATTATAGTCAGCAACAATCAGAGTCACATGAATAAAACTGAAAAAGTTGTTCAGATCCTCACAAAACATGAGAGTATCTCTCTCTAGAAATCACTTCACAATATGTAATCTCTAGATTGATAGAACGGTATTGATCTATTTCAAATGAGCTCCTATTTATAGTCACAACTCCAACGGTCGGCTCCCTCCTCCAATGGTCATATTTTTCGTTGAATTTTGGAGGGACTTGTACATGTGTCACTCAAATAATGGTTAGTTAGAAATATATTACATGACATTGTTTCAAACAATAACATGTGTTAGGAAAATGAAGTTACTTAACCAAATCTATTTTTTGGAGTCTAAGGAAAAATAAAATTCTGAGTCTAACCAAATAAACATTTAGAGTCTATATGACATGAACATTCAGATTCTTTTTTACAAAGAATTCGGAATATAAATTATATAGATTCCAGAGTCTGAATTCCAATGAATTTGGGATCTGAACTCTATGGAATTTGGAGTCTGAATTCTAAGGAATTCAGAGTCAGAATTCTGAGTAAATTGGGGTCTAAATTCTAAGGAATTAAAAGTCTAAATTCTGAGGAATTCAGAGTCTGAATTCTGAGGAATTCAGAGTCTGAATTTTAAGGAGATCAGAGTATAAATTATGATGAATTTGGAGTTTTATTTATAAGGAATTCGGAGTCTAAATTCTAAGGAATTTGGAATCTGAATTTTAGAGAATTTGAAGTCTGAATTTTAGAGAATTCGGAATCTGAATTTTAGAGAATTAAGAGTCTAAATTTTAGAGAATTTGGTATCTGAATTTCAGAGAATTCAGAGTCTGAAATCAGAGAATTCAGAATCTGAATTTTAGATAATTTGGAATCTAAAAATAGAGAATTAAGAATCTGAATTTCAAAGAATTCAGAGTCTGAAAATAGAACACTCTATATCCAAGGAATTATAAGATTTCAAGGTTTTACATAAGAATCCAAATTTTAGAATTAGTAGTAAAATGAATTTTATTTAGATAGATTATAAAATGAAATAATGAAAATGTATGTAAGGATAAAAATTTCTTTAGATAAGGGAAATTTTTCTTATGAAAATAATCCTTAGGGAAAAACAATTTTCCTTAAGATAAAGTGTTTTTGATTTTCAAAACATAGAGGAATGGAAAAATTCATAAGGAAACCTTATTGACTTAACAATATTTATAACATATCCATTAAATATAATAATATAAATAGTAATCATTAATTTTAAAATGTTATTTATAATGTTTCCATGTAAATAAAACATATTTATAGTGAAATTTATAAGTTTCGGTAAAATAGTTATATGTTTAGAAATACTATTTTCTTTAAGAAACTAATTTTTATGTCCTTTTGTGAATAATAATAAAATTGATTTTAGACACAATTAGAAATTTAAATTGGTAAAATATACTTAATTTTTTAATTTGGACTATTAAAATTAGATTTGGGTGAATTTTTTGTATTTTTCTGAAAACTTTCAATTTTTGAAGAATAATGAAAACACTGCATTATTGTTAAAAACTGACCTTCTCATTTAAATAATTATCTTAATTTAAATTTATTTTAAAGTCACGATATATAAATAATATTGATATTAACCCAATGTAAGTTATTGGAATCATTTTATAATAGAATTAGATATAAAAATTCATTGAATTTTTTTAACATCTTTTTACCTGCCTTCAAGCCACATTTGTAGATTAGCATTAAACATAATTTTACCGCTTATGTAAATTGAATTTTAAAAAATGGACATACATGGTTTTAATCAGTATGAAAAAAGTTATTCAATAGGATCAAAATAATTTTTGATGAATCATAACTTTTGAATTTTATTTACCAAGGTTAAAGGTAAATAGGGTAATTAAAGGTAAAAATAATATTATAATAATATAAAATTACCCTAACACTTATCCTAATTTCACTGGATAAGTTTTTTTTGGTCAAAATAAAAATTAGGTTAAAAATATGATCCTTTTTATGCCACTTGTTTTAAATTAAGATATTAATTATGTTTTATTTAAAGAAGAGTTAAAAATGTCATTTTCAAATTTTAATAACTAAATAATTTTTAATATAGGGTTATACATAAGATAAATTCAATTATAAATATTAATTGTAAATCTAATAAATTTATATATATAATTATAATTTATTTATAATTTTTATACATTAAATAATGAAATTTAATTGTCACACAATAATGATGCAGTAACTGATTTAATAAAGAAATAATCAAATAAATGATATTAATAATATTAAAATAAATATAATTTTACTTAATTAATGACATAAAATAATTTTATAGATAACATAGACATGTTAGTGACATGTTGGAAATATTAGTTTGAATTTATCATATTTTTTGATATTTTTTAAAATGAAAATATTGAATAGTAACAAAATTGACGTAAATGATATTTTAAAATAAATACTATTTTATTAAATGATATAAAAGTCATAAAAATATAAATTTCATACAAATAAATTTTATAGTGATAAAAATGTCATAAATTATCCACTTTAGGTTCATTTGTAATTTTATAGTAACTATATTAACCATGTAGTGTAAAAATACAAGAAGACACAGTAAGAGTTAAACTGTTTAACTTAGGGTTAATTCTAAAATATAAGGATAATTTTATGACTTCAACATGTCTAAAATATATTTTTTGAGAGTATTTAGACCCATACTCATCTTATAGTCAAAATAAATTACTTTTTAGCTATTATAAACCCAAAAAAAATTATAATAAATTAATATTTCAAGATTTTCCTAAAGTGTCTCTCACCCCCTTATAAAAGGGAAATTCTCTTTCTATTTAATTAACACATACAAATCCCTTTGTCTTGTCCAAATCCTCCCCATTTCCTCTTTTAAATTCCCTCACATCATTATATAGGCATCACTTTGGGAATAAATCCATATTAACAAGTCCTTTTGAGCAAATCAAAAGGAGATACCCTAAAAAGAGGTAATCATTTTATCAAACTATTTCAAAGTTTTATTATTATTCTACTTCTACTTCCTAAGTTGTTTCCATAATAAAATAATAAATCTAGCATATAATATATTCTTATATTTTGTTATGATTATGTTACAACCATATTCCTCCTTTTACCCATCCTACCAAAAACAATATCACAATATGTGCGTATGTAGGGCTTACCGTCTCCACGTCGTGGTGTAAACTATTTTTCATTTACACTTTATTTATATGAGTATAAAGATTAATATAAGTATTTAAATAATAAATATGACCTGATACTATTTCTGTATAATTCATATTCCATCCAATTCCATACCATTTAACCATTAAGGAAATGATACCATCGCTCGTTCGTGCATACGGCTTACTATCTCCACGACTTGATGAGATTCATCTTCCACGTTCACTATACAAGAATGATTATAAAAATATATATTATGAATAAGTATGAGATATATTAAATAATAATGATACATTAATAATATGTGTGTGTGTGTGTGTGTTTATGTACATATATTTCATTCACTTATTTTCATTCAATACGATAAGAAAACGAAAACAGCGTTCATACATACGTATAGCATACCGTCTCCATGAATGGTGTATTCCATTTCATATATCTATCTATTATATATATTTATATTCTGAATATATATGATATATAAATCATTATATACATTTTGGAATTGATTAAATCATGATCTAAGTAATGCAATCAAGAATAACAAGTCAAAACACATGTGATAAAGAAAACAATTATTTCCTGAAATGTTGCTTTAACTTGGAAAATATCAATAAATGGGTAATATAAAGTCATAAATGAATCATATATTATATAATAAATATTATTATTATTCTAATATAATTTAATAATATGTTTAAAACCATTATACAGGAGTTTCAAACACGTGCGGAGAGTATTAGTCCTAAGGTAAGGGAATTTCATCTCACTTTTAATTTTCATGAGATATAAGCCAATTTCACCACTTAATTATTGTGTGTGGTGTATGTATTGTGTCTATTACATTTCATATCATGAATAAATTTTCTTCATGGTATTTAAAGATTAATTTGAAGATATCAGGCTTATGATTTAAATGTTCAAAGTGGTATGAGACGCTTTGAATGTTTAAATAATTAATCCTTTCTCCATTTCAATATTATAGATATTATTTTACATAATTATTTATATGGATATAAAATAATTATAAAATAAATTTTATTTATATTTTTAATTTCATTCAAATATTTTCAAAAATTAATCTTTTAAAGGTTCTATGTAAGGCTTAATTTTGCAATTTCATTATTATCTGAGGTTGTTTTTACATATCTATTGGGACACCTTTATTATCCACATCCATATATCTTAAAAACGTATTTCAAAATATTATTACTATCCTATAAAAAAATTTAAAGTCTTTTATACCCATGTTTTAATTTTTACAAAATGTTTTTAAAGGAATATTTTATTCTTTTTCCAAATAAGGTACTTTATGACCTTTTCGAAAAATTAAGGAAAGAATGTTTTTTTAACTTATACGGTGCGAGCGTCTATTTTACACCATTATAATGACCTTATATTTTGAAGATTCTATTATAATATTACAAGTTTATTTTCAAAATAAATTATTTATTTTATAATTGGGTGACTTTTAAATGATTTCAAAGTAAAAAAAGGATATTTCTCTCAAATAGTTTTTAATGATTTTATGTTCATCTATGTCAAAATCCTTTGTGGAATTGTATGATTAATTTAGGTTGATTTATTATGATACCATATTACATATTTTATTTAAGGGTTTATGATATGTTTGAATGTGATGTTCTATTTTGATACCATTCATGGTTTATGGTTAAAGTATTAACATTTCGTATTCTAGTTTTATTACAAATGTTTATGTTATGTTTTACATATTTCATAAGTGGAATGAATTGGACTTTGTAAGTGTCAGGAGGGGTCCACTATATCCCCTCGATGGACCAATAGGTCTCATGAGACAATTATATACGTATTTTGGCTAATGTCTTACCCAAATTTTTATGGTGTCTTGGATGAATCTTTGACGGTATGTTTAAGATGTCTCGCATTATGAATTACCTCATTATGAGATTAGTTATTGATATTACATGTGATTATTAGAATAGTAAAATATCTATGTGAATGTTTAAATAGAATTATTTGATTTATTATTTCTATATTATACTGAAGGTAATGTTTATAAGTCTTGTGTTATAATTTTATATATTTCCTTAAAAGTTTATGCTTATTTATGAAAGCTTATGTTGTATTTTTTAACCTTACTAAGCGTATGAGCTCACCCATTTCTTATGTTTTATTTTCCCAAGATGCCGAGAAGTTTATTATGATATATATGAAGGGTTAATCTAGGAGAATAATATCATTCTCAAAGGATTATAAATGTTGTATTTTATGTTTTGAATTGTAATGTAAAGTTGATGTATGTAATATATTTTCCAAAACTATTAAATTGATCAGTCCTTTGGGATTTGATTCCTTGTAATCATGCCAATGTATTAAAATAATGCACCAAATCTGGGCTTCTAGGATTGGGGTGTTACATTCAGAGATGAACTCAGCTACGCTTTGTCTCGTGTAGGACCACCAAAACTATTGTTGAAGGTCTCTGTACATTTTCCCCATGATGAGATGTACAACTAGGGGAGAAGTGCGGCACTTCCTTATCACCTCCTCCTACATCATGACTGGGACCATCATCTATCCCTAGAAAAGGATGGCATGATTCCCTCCTTCAGAATATCCATCTGGTGAATCCCTCATTGATATATGGCCACACAAGACCTCACAGTTGATTTCTTCTATCTGGGACTCTCTCACACACTCGAGAAGTGAAGGAGTCAACATCATCGATTGCAGAAAAGTTTTACTCCCCTTCTCCACCAGGGTCAGTTGTAGGGAGGCCAGTTGCTTTGAAGCCTCCCATACAAAGTGAGCCTAGGAATTCTTACTAAGGGAATCTACTAATATGTTTCCTTTATCTAGAGTATATACTATCTCTAAGTAATAGTCTTATAGAAACTCCAACCAGCACTATTGTCTCAGGTTCAAGTCTCTCTAGGTGAAGACATACCTAAGACTCTAATGGTCTGAGTAAACCAAAAATTTCTCTCCCAGAAGGTAGTGCCTCCACATCCTCAGGGAGAAGACTACCGCTTCCAGATCTAGGTCATGAGTCGCATAGTTCTACTCACGGGGTCTCAACTACCTCAACCCGTATGGGATGACTACCTTCTATTGAATCAACACGCATCTGATCACAGATCCTAAGGCATCTCAATACACTACATACTTTACACCCTCCTCTGGTAGTCTCAACATAGGAGAACTCACCAGCCTCATCCTCAACTCCTCAAAGGCCTTCTAGAACTATTCAGTCTAGGTAAATGGTTTCCCTTTCCAGATCAGGGTGTTCAAAGGGGATGCGATACTAGAAAAGTATTACACAAACCTCCTATAGTACCCCCGCTAAGATAAGAAAGTTGTGTACCTCTGACATGATCTTGGGTGGCTCCCAAGAAAGCACTGCATCGATCTTCGCTAGGTCCACATCTAAATCATGCTCAGAGATGTCAACCCCTAGAAAGTGAACCTCATGATCCATAACTAGAACTTATAGAGCTTTTCATAAAGTTGGTTCTCTCAAAAAAATCTAGAACCATCCTCAAATTCTCTGCATGCTCCTCTTATGATGTAGATTAGATGAGTATGTCATCAATGAATACAATCAAAAACTGGTCTAAGTACAGATGGAATACATAGTTCATCAAATCCATAAATATGGTGGGGGAATTCATCACACTATAGGGCATCACTAGGAACAAATAGCGTCTATAGAGACATCAGAATACCAACTTTGGAATATTATCCTTATAACCCTAAACTGGTGGTAGCTAGACCAGAGATTGCTATTAGAGAACCATATCATGCCTTACAACTGGACAAATAGTTCTTCAATCCTTATTAAGGGTTACCTATTCTTTATTATGTCCTAGTTCAGGTAACGATAATCCATGAAAAGTCTCAAGCTCCCATCTACCATTTTGACAAACAACATTGGAGTTTCCTGGGGGGGACACACTGGTCCTGATGAAACCCTTATCTCGAAGGTCCTTAAACTGTAACTGTGGATCTTGGATCTCAGTAGGTTCCATCTGATATGACACAAAAGATATAAGAGTGGTCTCGAGATGTTAGTCGATGAAAAAATCCATCTCCCACCTCAGAGATAGTCCTGAAACATCCTCAGAAAATATGTCCATATAATCCTCTAAAACTAAAGAAATCCAGATGCCTGAAGAGCCTTCTTAAATAAGGTATATACTCTCCAACTGATGGGTGATGGTCTGCAGCCTCCTTCACATAGAACCCACTCATCCTTCCATGAGATCACTCTCACCAGAGAAGGAGAAACTCATCCCATTAGTGCATAGGCATATGACACATCTACAGTGATAGTCAATCTAGGCTTGGACCATTGTAAACCAATACATACCCAAGATAACATCATAGTATTCCATCATGGAAACTAAAAAGTCCCACATGAACCTCTCTCCACTAAATGATAGCTCGCACTGCTAGTAGACAAAAGATACAAAAGAAACATTCCTTGTAGGAACCTCAAGACAAAGTTGCTGGATTAGCACCTCAACTAGGAGCTCCAGCTCTTGCATTAGAAGTATATAGATGAAGGAATGACCGGAACATGTGTCTACTAATACTAATGAAATAGTAGAATAAACACATACCATAACTCTAATCATCTTTTGTGTTGTATAATCCCTCTAGCGAAGATCTATATGTGAACTGCAAGCTCTAAACATCACTGGAGAATCATCGGGTGCTAGCACAGCTAATCTTGATCGCTTGTGTTGTTTGTGGTTGATCACAGCAGTATTATTCATGAAATAGGAAAATATCTTAGTGATCTCATGAAGTCTTAAGAGAGGGGGGAGATATATTTCATTATTTATCTCTAGATATCTCTCTATATGGATTGAGAGTGTCTCTCTCTATCCTTTGTGCACACTAAAAGTGATTTGGTAAAGAGTTGTAATTAAATATTTATTATGATCGGTTTAAGGTTGGAAAATTGCATACAATACCCTAACCATGTTTAATATTCTTATCTAGTCTCATGTCCATTAATAATAATAATATTATTATTAATCACTTAACATGTGTAATACATTAATAATATAAATAAATATCATTTATATCATTTCTAATCATACTATTAAACTCGAACCTCTTTCTTTCATCAATATTTACCGATCCTTGAATAATGACTATTTAATAAATAATTATCACTGCATTATTCTACAATAAATATAATAAATATTATATTTTTCAAACATGTAAATAAATATTTATAATTATTATTTAACTCAATTATTCTTTCAAATAACCTATGATTAAATTATGACGATCAACCAAACCGAATAAATCTCATTTATCATATCTTGTTAAATTCATTACTTTAATTTAAGTGAGATTGTTGATACACTGAGTATGTGACCCTATAGGCCACTTTCTCAATGGAATTAGGCATAACTGCCTAAATTACAAGGTTAGAGTCTAGAAACACACCAATTATCTCATAAAGAAAGAATTTAATGTAAAAATGGAATCTAACCTCTTATGAGTGCCTACCATATAATATAATCAATTTATTGTGATATATCGAATCAATAAGACTACATGTTGGTGCCATAAATATGCTCAATGTCTCAATATTCTTTTTGTGGGCATATTTCATCATGGTTTCATCAATACATCAAATTACGTGAGTCGTGATATCCATTAATGATAATATTAAAGTCTGAGTATCAATACACACATATTAAATAATAATATACAATGACACATAGAGATTTGGATTTCCTATTAATGGGTTTTTTCTCATAACTTCCTCTATTAGAGATTACCAAGGGAGAAAAACATGAGATTGTGTATCAATAACTCATGAGACTCCTACCACTGATAGTTTGTATCATCTATGTCAGATCAAAAAATATCATCCAAGTATAAAACAAGGTTAAATAATAATTTCTTGGTGCCTCTAGGTTCTCATCATTTCAGGAAACTTCTATGACCTTTTAGTGTTACATATATTATTAGAACATTAGCACATGAAAATTTCATGTAAAGGAAAAAATAATAATGTGATAATAAAACTTCATTAATTATAAGAACATGTAACCAAGTACTAAATAATTTGGTTCTAGGATACTAACTCCAAAAAACTATCACTTTCACTAGATTCAACTAACAACGACTTTCATCCCACTGGATCTCACATGAAACTCATGCCTTCACTGAGATAAAGACTTGGTCAAGGGGTCTACCATGTTTTCCTCCATGGATAATCTGAATATAAATTAACCTCATTGATAAAAACCCCTCAAGATATAAAACTTCTAAAGTATTTGTTTTTTCCTTTAGTGTGACCTTGTCTCTTTGAAGAGATCCATCATTTCAGTGTTATCACAAAAAATTGTGATAGGGTCTCTACTGCTAGGTACCACATCAAGATATTATACAAAGTTATGAATTTGAACTACTTACTTGGATTCATCAGAAGCCACAACATACTCAAACTCCACTCTAAAATTGGCTTCATAGAACTCTTCCATCTCACAACTCCTCTATTGAGTCAAAAGATATATCCAGACTGTGACTTCAAATCATTATGATCTATTTGAAATATAGAATCTATATAATTGTTGATGAATATCTCTTATTCTCCTCCATACACCAAAAACATATCCTTATTTCACCTCGGATATTTAAGGATAGTTTTAACAATAGTCCAATATTTTCACTTGGATCTACTTGATATTTTTCTACCATTCTCAAAGAATAGGCAACATCAAACCTTGTACAAAACATGGAATACATGATGGATCTTATCTTAGAATAATATGGGATCTTACTTATTCTCTCTCTTTCCTTTTGTTTTTTAGGACACATTTACTTGGAAATGTGTATACCATGTGGCACTAGAACCAATCCCCTCTTTCATTGTTCCATACTAAAATTATTATGTATCTTGTCAATGTATGTACCTTTACTTAGTTTAAGAAACCTCTTGGCTCTATCATGCATGATCATAATCTCTAGAATGTAGGCTAATTTATTTAGGTACTTCATAGAGAATCACTTGTTCAACCATGCCTTAACCTCTTGTAAGTATGGCATATTGTTTCCAATTAGTAATATGTCATCAATATATACTACTATTAAAATAATTGTACTCTCACTAAAATGTTTGTAAACACGTGGCTCATATTCATTCTTAATGAAACCAAATTCCTTTATGGTTTCACCAAATCAAATGTTTTAAAACCAGGATTCTTGCTTTAATCCATAAATAGATATTTATAACTTGCATACCTTTTTGGAATTTCTCAGAGTTAAAAATCATTTTAGTTGTATCATATAGACATCCTATTAGAGTTTCTTGTAAAGTAATGTATTTTTGACATCCATTTTTTAAATCTCATTATCATGGTAAGCGGTTATAGAAAACAAAATTCTAATGGATTTAAACATGGAAACTAGAGAAAAGGTTTCATCGTAGTCAATTTCTTAACATTGTCTAAACCCTTTAGACACTAGTTGTTCTTTATGGGTGCTTATTGTACCTTTCATGTTCATATTTTTCTTGAATACTCATTTATACCCAATAAGATTTACATCAACTAGTAAATAAATTATAAACCAAACTTGGTTTTGATACATGGAATCCATCTCATAATTTATGGATTTTTTTAATATTATATATTTTTAACTCTCAACTTCCTCCTTGTAGGAGAGAGGATCATTATTTTCAACCAATAATGATTCACCATCATAGATGACTAGAAAATCATCTCTTTTAGGTTCTCTCACCTATCTAGCACTCCTATGCAGGGATTGTGTTTCAATAATAACTTCTTCTATGGGGACCTATGGAATTGGTTCTTGTACCAACTCTTGTGTATCATGAGGATCAACTTCATCAAATTCAATATTTCTCCCACTGTACTCCCTGATTATTTTCTCCCTCTCAATAAAAATAGCCTCTCTTGCAACAGTCACTTTCTTGTCTAAAGGGTTGTATAGGTAGTATTTCCTTGTTTCTTTGGGACACCCTATAAAGATAACCTTTGTGTATCAGGAAGATAGTTTTTTTCTTGACCTAGACTTAACAAACACCTCACCACTCAATGCACAAATATGTGATAAAACAGGTTTCTTTTCACTCCATAACTCAAAGGGAATATTGTTTTATAATTTAGTCGGTACTCTATTTTGTAAGTATGATTCCATCTATAATGCATATCCCTAAAAGTATAATGGAAGGATTTCATGACTCTTCATCAAACTTACCGTGTTCAATAAGGTAAGGTTCCTCCTTTCATTAACATCATTCCACTATGGTGCATAATGTGGAGTGATTTGAGATAAAATATCATACTCCTATAGAAAGTTGATAAATCCTTGGTTAAGATATTAACCACCTAAATCCGATCAAAGTTTCTTTATATTATTACCAAGATAATTATCAACCTCATTATTGAACTCTTTATACTTATTGAAGGATTCAGACTTATAACTCATTAAGTATATAAAATCATATCTTCTCAAGTCTTGGTAAAAGTAATAAATTATGAGAATCTACCTCTAGAATATACCTAAAAAGGTAATCACACATTAGTGTGTACCAAATAAATAAGAATAGTGGCCCTGTCACCTTAACCTCTAAATGGTGGCATGGTCATCTTGATTTGTAAACAATTGTGACATCATTCAAGTGGTTTAAACTCAAAAGTGTCTAATTAACCATATTGAAATAAATTTTTAAAATACTTAATTTTTATGTGACCAATATAGTGATGTCATAACTGGGTGTTATATGAGTCCCACATGTTTGTTTCGTTATCAATTACTAATATTTGGTTTTCATAATTCAATAAATAAAGAGAATTATTAAAATGTGTCGTAACATAATATATGTTATCTTTATAAAAGTAGAAACTCTTATTTAAAAATATGAAAATAAATCCACCCATATCTAAAAATGAAACAAAAATAATTTTTTTGGTAACACTGGGAACATAATATAAATTCTTTAAAACCAAAATCAATCATGACGGTAATGTGATATTATAGTATCTAGTGTCTAGGAATGCCATACTCACTCCATTTTCATCCTGTAGATCCATCTCATCTATGGAAATATTTTAAAATCTATTAGGTTCATGTATTTGGATACAAATTTGAGCACCACATGTAGTATCTAATACCCAACTTGTAGATATGGAAAGATTATAATCAAAAAATAATGAACCTGAATCTTTCCTTTGATTATTTGGTTGGGTTCAATTCCTCTTTTAGTGGCCCTATTTCCACAAGAAAAATATACCGCATATTGTTCCTTTCCTTACCTTTAGATCTTATTCTTCTTGTAAGGATGGTGCTCCAAATACTTAGAATTGGAATGAGTATTCATTGCTTTTATCTTGTTCTTCCTATTATTATTCACCATAAGGATAGTGGGTTTTTCATGCTCTATGTATTTATTAGCTTGGTGAATAAATATAAGAAATTCATAAAGCTTTTTCTCACTGTTTCTCATATTATAATTCACAATAAAAGTGGAGAAGTTTTTAGGTAGTGAGGAAAAATATATATATGTGTGTGTGTATCTCATCAGGATATTAAAACTCAAGATGTTCAGGCACTCAATGTAGTCAATCATTTTGACTACATGTGACTCAGTCGGTGCCTACTCTTCAAGATTTCATGTAAATAGTGCATTTGAGATCTCATATTACTCTGATCTCATATTCTCTTGATAGAGATCCTTTAGGTGAGAAACTATGTTATTCGAACTCATATCCTCATATTTCTTTATAAGATTATTATATATGGAGGAGATCATCAAACATTGTACATCCATAACATCATCCACATACTTAAAATAGAGAGATAATTCGTACACATTAGCCTCTTTAGAAATGAACATAGGAAATGGGTATTACATCACATATAATTTTTTCATGGTCTAGTATAATGGGAAAGTTCATATACCATTATTAGAAATTCATGCATGTGAGAAGGTTATCCTTCTCTAGTATAGATCACAGTGATATTGTCAAAGATATTTGATTTTATATTTTCAACAAATTAAGATAAGGTAATTGGTACTTATTTTGATTAAAAACATATTAATAAATTTAAAATTGATTAAATTATTATCAGTCACCCACTTTTTTTTGAATCCCAATATCTCGCACCATCTGTTTTGGGATATCTTGTCACTTAGATATTCTAGTGGTAAGGATTTATACCCCCCTTATAATAACCCAGACTTGGGTTTGAAAATTTATTTGAAGGGTTTTTTGTAGATGTAACTTTACAACTACATTAACTCGTAGTTCCTTGATCTTTTTAGTGTACTCCCCAATCCTAAAATATTGTTTTAAATATTTCCACAACACTTTTCTCTCAGTTACACAAAGTCCTACTTGGGTAGTCAACCCTTAATGTAAACCAAGTTAAGTCAACCCAAAACTTCAAGCTAAAAATTCCATGATAATTGAGAGAACCCCAAAATAGATTGGTCAAGCACTTTAAAATACAAGTTTTTTTATAACTTAAGTATTAGAAGGCTATATTGACTTAATATCTTATGTAATGTTCTGTGTTTTGAACTGGTTGAAAATTCCTAGAGAATTTTATCTTTTCATTTGGTGGATGGGCCACACCACATGTGGTCTAGGTGCATGGATAGAAAAATCATGTGCAATCAGTGCACTTAGCACTCACCAATCCCCACACCACACACAGATTGCATATGGTTTTCATAACTATGTGGGGTGTGGGGATTGGTTAGTGCCAAGCGCACTTCTTGCTCATGATTTTTCTAACCATGTTCCTGGCTCATGTGGGGTGTGGATCCTTGATATAGTGAGTCTCATGATTGACGTGTGTTTATCCAAATTATGTATCCAAATCGTTAAACTTTTAAAAAGGGGGAAAATACCATTTTTTCCCTCTGACCATAAAAGGGTTTTTACCCCTTTTCCTTCCTCATTTTCACCCAGAAGGTCCCTCATGTGCTCCTCCTCTTCCTCCCTCTACCATGGGTGGATTTCCTCAGTTCTTGGTCTGAATCAACATCATCGAATGTGTTGGAATCCCAACATTGATTCTATAACTCATATTTCTTCCCTTTTTAGTCGCTCTCTCTCTGTATTGAATGTTATTTCCATGTGATCACATATTTCCTATTTATAAATTGTTTGATGATTCTTCTATTTTCTATCATTCTGGCTTAAATTAAATCCAGATAATGGGTGAGTGGTGCTCTATTGGAATAAGGTAACTGGTCTATTCATTTTCCCTAAAGTTCTTTCTCGTTGTAAAGTATTTTCATTATGTATCATACTGAACCATCTTGTGCATTTCTCCTAAATTATAAAATTCCCTAAATTGAATGCCTAGACCATACCCTTGATGTTCTCTAGAAGCATCAACTTGGTTTGAGGGTTGTGACCTCAAATTGATCCACCCCTTTGGGTGTGTCCATTAATTTCCATGTTCAACATCGGTTGAATGTTGATAATTAAATGGATTTAATTACAAAAGTGAATGTATGATTAGCCCACAATAATTTATGAAGTACTATATGGTTAAAATGGGGTTTATTTAAATGTGAGTCTCATATATCCCACTTGATACAATTATGTTTTACCTATGTAAATTAACACCCACCTAAGGTGTGACAGTATATCACTAATGAATAAATTCATTGGGCACTCATAATGTAATGAAATGTGTCTTGATAAGTTATATTAATGCATGGGTGTTTATCATGACCTTCATGTTATTTATAAATTAAATGGATAATTGTATAGTTGAATTGATAATGAACTGGAATTATTTTTCCATGGATTATCTTATGGATATTGTTATGATATTAAATGAAATATGTTAATGAAGGTCCAATATTCCTTGAGTGATGTTGGATTCCTCTTTACGAAACATCTAGGCTAAATTCTCATAGGTAAATTGGGATTACCTTATATTATATTATTATATAGGGACCTTGGTTAGATTTTTTGAACATGGTGCTTCACACCCCCCCCCCCCCCCCTTCTATCATCGATCTAAGTTTCATTCTACCTCTTCTCTCATGGTTCTTTGATCTAGATTCTCCTACTTCTTATTTCCATGTAATGGTGGTTTCCCTCTATCATTATAATATAGTTTTCATGATTTTTTGTTGGTTCATTTGTGGTGTAGTGTCCTTAGAGGGATGAAACTTTTTGTGGGAGAGGTGATCGGAATCTATGATGTTGGTCTATTCTCATGCAAATAATGTTGATGAGTTTGAGATAGGGTATTTTTTTATTATCCTATTTATTTATATGAAATATTAAAGTTGATATGTTTTATACCTTTGTATGGAAATTAAATTAACCTAATAAATATTGAACCAAGTTAATAATGAATTGGTTAGAGATCTCATGTTGATGATGTTTCTTTATACCACAATAATGGTTTTTCTATTGTTTTGATAGATAGTGTGTTATCTATGCTATGATTATTAGCATGTTTGATTATACTATGGATTAACATTTTTTTCTTGATGAAAAATGTTAAAGAACATAAATCTTGAATTAATTGATAATTAATTGGTTAGGGAATAAAGAGGCGTGTTTAATGAATCTGGTGTTTTTTGTAATTTGATAATGATAAAATTGATATGACTGTGCATGTTTAATTAAATTTGTTTTTAATGTGTTAGTGAAATTGATAAATAAGGTGGATCATGATAATTATTTTTGATAATTTTTATAATTAATGAAAATGAATGTTAATGAGAGTGGTGCTTCTCTAAGTTTTTTTAAACTATTTTTTATTCTAAGAGCATGTTTAACTTTTGATATCTTATTATAGCTTGATGACTTAGGTTTCCCATAGTTAAAAACTATGAATAATTAATTGGTTAATTCAATATGGAATAAGAATTGGTTGTGTGATAAAGATAATTATTAGGGTCTAGATTTAAATGTGGGTTATTATTTTTTATTTCCTACTACTTTTGTGATGTGATTAGGATGTGATCTTCACTATGAAATGTAATATGAGTCTAGGATGGTTGATCTTGGGATGGTTGATGTGATATATGGGTGGGGATACCCAAATGATGCCATATTAGTTGATGCCTTTGATGGAGAGATGCATCAGGATATGCATGTGGGTGTCAAGGATGGTACCAGATATGATGAAATGGGTTGAAGTTGGGATTACCCATTGATGTGATGTTGAGAGATAGTATTATCTCTTGTGAATCTATTTAATGGTCAATGGTCGGGTTTCTTGTTTTATCTACATTCATTTCCTTGCTGCTTAAGGCCAGTGGGTGTGCTTGGATTTGTGTTTCTTCATGGTAGTATCTTAGGATAGTTTTCCTAGAGTACCTGGATTATGGAATGATTCTAATAATGAATAAATAATTCTTAACCCATAGGTTTGGTGTTAATGGAATGAAAATGATAAAAATATGTTAATCTTGATAAATCGTGGACTCGGTTTGGATTATGCCTGAAGGTAATGAACTTTACTTTGATGATTAATATAATATAATTTGTAATAATGTTCATGGTTAATTTGATGGATAATTAATTAATTAACATAAGTAAATTATAAAAAGGAAAGAAGTAATTATTATATATCTTTAAAATTCTTGTGTGATTGTAGGATATTTGATCTTAGCAATGGAAGTTGGGATTTTGGGTGACGTTAGCTGTAGTTGAGTCTAAGACTAGGTGATGGCCATAGTGTGGTTATGAGATATATTATATCATGTATATTCTATGATTTCATACGCTACCACACCCATATCAGTTAGGGAGATTAACACCTAGTGGACACTAGGAGGGTGTTTTCCCCAACATCCCGGTGGGAGGATGGATGGATGACTACCCACTCTGGCTCCGCTCTCTTCTCTTGATAGTTACTTATACTGGTATACATGGTAGTTAGTTTCCCCATATATGCGTGTATAGGTTTTTGATGAATTCTGGTTATTTCATACACATGTATTACCAGATATAGTATCCAAAGTATTATTATAGGTATGATGTGTATAGGTTGTGATGGATTTTGGTACCTTACTTGGTGTATAGGTTGTAATGGCTTAAGATATAATACTCAATGTATGATATAGTTCATACACATTGTGGTGGATCCTAGAAACTACTTGGTTACTATATGGTGATGTGATATGGGATGATTCGGTGATTTGATGCATAGGGTGAATGTTGTTATGACTTTCCCAAGTGTCTTCGGGTCATCTTATTTTGGAGAGAGATGGCTTAGAACATGCGAATTTGGGGAAGAGTGGAAAACCAGTAGGGAAGTGGAAGTGGGGTACCCCTAATGTTTCTTTATTATATTATATGTTCTCTTGTATGTGATACTTGGTGAGAGTTAGTAATGGTGATACTAGGAATTTAGAATACCTGTTTAGGTGATAAGTTAGTTTCACTGTTGTTCACTATGTTTTAACATGATTTTTTTATCTTTTGTACAAGAGAATATAAGAAGGATCATACTGAGTATAATATTATGTTCACCCTAAATATACATATTTTTTAGGTCAGTTAAAGTAGGTTGGAGATTGGTCTGGATATTACTATATCGTGGTTTTCCAAGATCTATTTGGGCTTCGTGGTCACTATTGTCCTTACCTTTTGGTGCATGTGGTTCTTTTTCAGTTTTTTTTCAGTACAGTATGACATCGCATGTATGCACTTGATATCTCTTTATATATATGTTTTAGAAGGTTTTTATTGGTGTATCGATCTTATATCTCTCTTATACATGTTCTCTTAGAGGGTAATGCCTCCCTTGTGTGTGTTTATTATACCCTCGGTGCTAGTCGTCAACCCAGGGCCTACTGGAGGAGTGACTCGGGTAGTCACCATCTCTCTTCTCTCATTATCGACTTAGGAGGGGTACACTTTAGGGGGGAGGGGTCATGAAAGAGTGGTATCAAAGGTTCAATTTTAGGTATATGATGGAGTTTGGAGTTAGGAATAGGTGAAATTACATGGTTTAGTTGGGAAATAGTGTCAACTAAGTTTAGTGAGAAATGTAAACACGGGAGACCAACTGAGACACGAGTATTTAGATCCCCCTATGATTTGATGCATATACATTTAAGTTTACTAAGCCTACTAAATTAAGTGATACTAGTTGTAGGGTAGAGACCAAGTAAAGGATTGTGCAACATTATTTTTTGAACCTATGTTTGAAATGGGTAGACTTTGGGATAGGTTAAAAACTTAACAAGATAGAAATAATTAATTAATTAATGTTAAATATTCCATATTCTAGGTTTAGGAGTCTAAAATTTTGTTATTTTATAGGAATTGATCTAGGTAAAAGTCATGGTTAGGTTAACGCAAAATATGTTCAGCAGGATGTTCCATTAGATGGTCGTGTAGTGGAGGTCGATGATGATGACACTTGGAGGATAACACTCTAAGGGTTATAAAACTAGAGTTTGTGGAATTATGAGGACTCCATTTTAGATTCAGTTACAAAAGACTGGTTGGAGGAGGTTGAGATATCTTACAATTTGATCCGTGTTTGGAAGGATCACTGGGTTTTGTTGGTTGTGAAGATGTTGTGTGGAGCAGCGAGACAGTGGTGGTTCTTATTACTTAGGGATTGCGAGGAGTCAGCAGTCTTGTGGGAGAATTTCTAAGAATAGTTCCAAGAAGAGTTACTTTCTTTGACCATGAAGGAAACTAGTCTCCATGAGCTTCTTACCCTTCAACAGGGTAGTTCTAGTGTGTTGGAGTTTGGGGTCCATTTCATGACCCTTATGTGATATGATTCAGACCCATTGTCATATGAGGAGGCCAAGGCATGGCATTTCTAATAGGATTTTCATCCAGAGATCCAGCATCAGGTCACCCCATTTATGAAAAATACGTATATTGATATGTTGGAGAGAGTAGAGGTTATTGAGAGAATGATAGATAGAACTGGATCATCACTAGAGGGGAGTCATTGGGAATCCTCACGGAGAAGAGTTGTGGTCTTGGATTCCCAGTTTCTTAGACATAAGAGTTGTCAGTCAGTTGGAGGTAGGTCCCAACCCTCATCATATTGTTTTTATGAGGTTGGTGGATCTTAGACCTATGCTAAGGGATCAAACATGTGTTTTTATTATGGATACTGAGGTCATTAGCAGTGAGAGTGCCCAACCCTTCTGATCATTAAATGTTCACCAAGTGTTTCATTGAGATAGTCTCAACCGAGATAGTAGTAGCAGGGTGTTCCAATTTAGGATCAAAAGAGAGGAGAAGGGGAAGACAGAGTACAACCCCAAGACACTCCTCATCCTTAAAGAGCAGAGTCAGTCATGGATGTGGTCATCGATAGGTCCAGAGAGTCTGTGGATAATTTCATGGCCAACTTCATGCTTTAGCGTTTCCAGCACAAGGCAATCCAGACATCATTCAAGGTACCATTTTCTTATTTTCTACATGGGTGCATGCTTTGTTTGATTCAACATCAATACACTCCTTTATATCATCTACCCTCATCCATGCATTGATACTTGAGGTATATAGGATTCTAGTACCCTTTGCGTTTACTATGATAGTTTGAGGTTAAGCTAACTTGTATGAAGTATGTAGAGATTGTGAGCTAGTGTGCTAGATCTGGGTGTAGCGGAAGCATGCAGTGGTGGGAGATATATTAAAATTTCTTTTAATTATCATTTCCCAAAACCAAGATCAAGGATATTGTACATCAAATTTATAATTAATTTATTTAATATTTTAAGAAATAAATACATGGGCTTAAGATATTTCTTCATTGGTGAATGTTGATCATCCAAAAATATCCTTTCAGATTACCTTTGTTATGTGGTGAGGGTCTAAGGATAGAATCCCTCAAGCAGTGATCCACACGTGTTCCTTTGATCTTTGAGCAATGTCACTTGATATCTGTGTTCTATAATGGAAAGTTGAATGTCTTGCATTATTTGTTCTTGATCACTCATTCTTCAGTCTTAAAGAAATCTCTCAAGTATTTCTCATTCTTGAGAGGGAGAGATAATGATAAGTCGAGAGAGAATTTATCATGCGCAACAATTACCTATTCTGAAATTTGGGATACTCTACACAATAGATATAACTATCTATTTATAGAGTTGGGATTTATATTAAAATATTATTTAATTTCATGTTGTCCATTAAATAATATTTATTCCCTTTAATAAATTCCATGTCACATAATAATAATAATAATATTATTATTATTATTATTATTATTATTATTTGGTGTGATCCAATTTGAAAAATAATAAGTATTATTTAACTATATTTTTAATTAATATTTTTCATCAGACATGGTCATGGTCTGTTCAAACTCCTCTTACATTTATTAAAGACTTGAATGAAAATTTTATTTATAAATAAATATTTCATTCACATGCATGTGAATAAATATTTATTAAAAATTCAATAAAATAAATATATTTTTATTCACATTCCAGTGAATAGATATTTATTTAATTTATGTGATCAATATTACATGAATAAAACTATTCCTCATATGTGAGAAGAATATTTATTCCATTAATTAAACTCAAATATAAATAATTATGATCAACAGAAAACCTTAGTGTGTAACCCTCTAGGATTATTTCTCATTATCATTTGGTGGGCTTCTCTAAAGTTCAAGATTACTATTTAGAAATGGGT
Source organism: Viscum album (assembly GCA_963277665.1). Classification (NCBI taxonomy): domain Eukaryota; kingdom Viridiplantae; phylum Streptophyta; class Magnoliopsida; order Santalales; family Viscaceae; genus Viscum; species Viscum album. The sequence goes on along the minus strand of OY728158.1, from coordinate 500,604,406 downwards.
CAATTGACTCAAGAGAAAGAACTTAATATTTCAGCTTTGAAAACCACATATGAACACTCAGTGTTTAATATAATCTCTTTATCACAATATCTCATTAAGCAGGTTGCATGATGGTATCATCAACCTATTTACTCAACACATCTTTCTTTGATAATCTAAAATAAACATGTCCTTACACTGTGGACATGGAGTTTAATGCAATGGTTTTATTACAATAAAAGGGCCAAGATTTAAGATTCCATAAATATGTAAAGGAAAAAACCTTCCTTGACTTATCCATTAATGAAATTTCAATCGTGACACACCCAACGTACTCTACTTCCTACCAAATATTATGTGATGGTTTTGGTCAGTAAATCTAAGTGTGTGATCCATGAAATAAATTAATGGTAATCTTAAATTCTAAGGACCATTACACATCATCATGGATAGGAATATCCAATGACACTAAAACATGATTAATTCCTACAGGTGAGTATGTTCTCATAATATTATGTCATGAAGATTACCAAGTGTGAGCTTCATGAGAAGAAGCATCATCTAATTTTTAGCACTTTCACATGACAATCTAAATATTATGTGTCCCATCATAGTACATTATACAACCATAAAAATATATTAAGAATATTTTCATAGCACTTCAGGGTTCTAATCATAGCGTGGAACTGTTATGACCTTATCAATGCAACAAATAATCTAGGACATTATTGCATTAAATACATGTAGAAACAATTAACAATATGTAATAAGACATTAATTTAATATTAAATACATCGAATATACATGTAATCAAAGTAAAATCAGTTGGTTTTAGGAAACCAACTCTAAAAAACTCCCACTTGGACAAGAGCCAACTGCCTACAACTTTCATCCTACTAGTCCTCACATGATAATCATGTTTTTGTTGAGTCAAGGATTCAGTCAAGTGGTCCACCACATTTTTTTCGATGGAAATAATGCTCACTACAATCTCACCTCTCTGATAAAAATACCTCAAGAGGTGATACTTCTAAAGTATGTGCTTATTCTATTTATGTGTCCTTAGATATTTTGTTGGATTCTCCATTGCAGTATTATCACAATAGAGTGTCATGGTATCTTTACTAATAGGTACCACATAGATATCTTGGATAAAGTTTCACATCCATACTTCTTCCTTAGTTGCCTCAGAATCCATAATATACTCAAATTTTGTTGTAGAATCTACATCTATAGCCCACTTTGAGTTCTTCTAGCTCTTAGCACCTCCATTAAATGTGAAAATGTATCTCATTTGTGACTTTATGACATCTTGATCAATTTGGAAACTCAAATCTACATATCCTTTGATGACTAGTTCTTATTATCCTTTATAGACTAGGAATATATCCTTAGTATGCCTCGGATACTTAAGGATAGTCTTGACTACCATCAAATGGAAATCACCTATATCATCTTGATATCTATCTACCTCACTTAATGTATAGGAAAAATCTAGCCTTTTACATAGCATAACATACATGACTAACCTAATCGTTGGCACATATAAAATCCTTTCCATTTAGTTTCTTTAATCATGTACTTGAGGACACATTTTCCTAGAAATATAAATTTCATGTGATAGTGGAAACAATCCCCTCTTGGATTGTTCCATATTGAATCATTTTAGTATCTTTTCAATATATGTACTTTGACTTAGGTTGATCAATCTCTTTCATCTATCATGATGGATATTGATCCTAAGAATATATTCTTCTTCTCCCAATTCCTTCATGGAGAATAATTTATCCACCCATGTCTTAACAAACTTTAATATTTGTATTTCATTTCCTATGAGTAATACGTCATCAACATATACTATTAAGAAAACAACTTTACTCCCACTAAACCATTTGTAGATATAAGGATCACATTCATTCTTTATGAAACCAAATTTAGTTATGGATTCATCAAAATGAATGTTCCCTGATTGAGATTCTTGTTTTAATCCATAAATGGATATTTTAATTTTTCATATCTTATTAGCATCCTTTGGAGTCACAACCCCTTTAGGTTATTTCATATAGACATATTCCTGAAGGTACCCATTAAGTAAGGTTGTTTTGACATCCATTTTCTAAATATCATAGTCATAGTAATCCATAGTGGAAAGTAGATTTATAATAAATTTTATCATTTCAACTAGTGAAAAGGTTTCATCATAGTCAATGCCTTGATATTGTTTAAACCCTTTTGCAACTAGTCATGCATTATAGGTACTGACTTGTCCTTCTATGTATGGTTTCTTCTTGAATACCCATTTACAACCAATAGGCATTACATCCAATGAAGGATCTAACAAAATCCAAGCTTAGTTTTGGTACATGGAATACATTTTAGAATTCATGGCTTCTTTCCACTTGGAAACATCTTTGCCACTTACTTCTTCCTTATAGGTTAGAGGGTCATTATTATCAACTGATAATGAGTCACCATACTTAATTACTTGAAAACCATAACGTTATAGTTCTCTAACCTCTTTTGTACTCCTACACAGTACTTATGTCTTCGTAATAGTTTCACCTTCCATGGGGATTTGTTGAATATTTTTTGTACCAAATCTTGTATACCTTGAGCATCAACATCATTGAAGTCTATCTCACTCTCACTGTATTTTTTAGATATGTTATCCCTCTCACGTAATATAGAATATATTTACACTATAACCTTTTTTATGAGGTTTCATATACTTAATATCTCATTATTTCCTTGGGGTATCATATAAAGGTATAATTTGTAACTTGGGGTGCAAGTTTGTTACCTTAAGAGTCCTTAACAAATTTTTCACTTCCCCACACATGTAAATTTATAAAATGGTTTTTATTCCACTCCAAAATTCATATGAAATACCATTTATCAATTTACTTGGTACTTGGTTTAGTATATGTGTTGTTGTTTATAACATTTATCCCCAAAAGGATAATGGAAGACTCACATGACTCATCATTGATCTCACATTGTCCAACAAGGTGTGGTTCCTCCTTTCACTTATGTCATTACACTAAGGCATAAAAGGAGGAGTGAGTTTGGATAAGATCCCAAACTCCCATAAGTAATCAATTAAGTCTTGATTAAGATATTATCCACCATGTTCTGATCAAATTTTCTTAATCTTTTTACCAATTTGGTTCTCAACTTCATTCTTATATTCCTTGAATTTATCAAAAGAATCCAACTTATACCTCATCAAATGGACATATCTATATCTACTAAAATCACCAGTAAAAGTTATGAAGTATGAATAACCACACCTTTATTTAAAATAAAATGGTCCGCACAAATTAGTATGAACTAATTTAAGAATCTCTTTAGCCCTTTCATATTTCCCACTAAATGGGCATTTGGTCATTTTTCCTTATAAACATGTGTGATATACTCCAAGTGTTTTTGTTCAAAAGAATCTAAATATCCATGTTGATGTAATTTAGTCAAGTGATTTTCGTTTACATGACCTAGTTGATGATGTCAAATTTGGGTGTGGTGTGATTCATGTGAATTAACTTTGTTATTGATTATAATTACTTGGTTCATGTAATCTAACACATAAATACCATTATTTAAATGTGTCTTACCCTAAAAATGTTATCTGTATAAAAGAAAAAAATATATTTCCAAATTTGAAAAAAAAAATCTGCCAATATCAAGTCTGGATACATATATGATGTTTTTGGTAACTGATTCCACATAATAATAACCTTTTAAAACCAATATCATTATGATCGGAAATGTGAGGTGGTAGTCCCTAATAGCTACAATAATGAGTTTAGCTATGTTGGATGCCCATAGATCTACCTCCCCTCAGTCAATCTTTCTGAATCTACTTGGTTATTGTATTTGAATACATATGTGAGCACCACAAGTTGTATATAATACCCAATTTGTATAAACAAATAAATTACACTCAATAACAAATGCACCTAAATCTTCCCCTTTCTTATTTGGTTAGGTGCATTTTTTCTTCCAGTGGACCTTCTTGCCACATGTGGAACAAAAAGCATATTGTTCCCTTTCTTTTCCCTTGATATTCCTATTCTTAGAGGGGCATGAAGAATCTTTTGGCTTAAATATATTCACTTTCCCTTTCTATTTGTTCATTATAAGGACGGAAGACTTTTCGCATTTTGTATCCCTATCTACTTGGTGAAGAAGAGTGATAAGATATGGAAGATATTTCTCAATGTTGTTTGTATTAAAATTCACAATGAAACTAGAGAAGGTCTAAGTGAGTGATGTTAGAATGAGTTTAGTGCCCATTTATTTTGGGATTTTAAACCCTATAACTTCTAAGAGCACAATATATCCAATAATCTTGACTACATGAGGTCCAGATGGGGCACCCTCCACAAGATTACTCTGAAAGAGTGCTTTGTAAATCTCAAACTGATCTTATATATCTCTCTCACGGTAAAGACCAAAAAGGTGATCAATCATTCTATATGCATCCATGTTTTCATGATACTTCATGACTTCACTAGACATTGATGAAATCATAAAACAATGAACATTGACCACATCATTCATAAATTTCTCATAGACTAGGAACTCTTCATCACTCACCTCTTGAGAAAATAGATTAGGCATTGAGGATTTTAGTATATAAGATTTCTGTTCATGGTGTAGAAAAACCCAAAGGTTTGTTACCACTCCTAGAAGTTACTTCTAGTTAGGAGGTTGTCTTTCTCCAATATTGATCGTAGGGATAGTGTGGATGAATAGATTTTGGTTTTTATTATACAATTAAAAGAGGATATTATTATAACTTTTCTTAATTACAAATTATCTAAGAAATAATAAATTAATTAACTATTTTTTATTAAATCTACCAATATTTTATCAAGTTTTGAAAGCCTTAAACATTGAACTAAGAATTTCTAGTTTCTAGGACATCTTAGTGGAAAGGATCTATATTCCCCTTTATATAACTCTAACAAGGGTTGGTGAAGCTACATGAAGGTATTTAGGTAGTAAAGTCTTTTATAACTATGGGATTGCAGCTCCTTGATCCATTGAGTGGACTCCCCAATCCTAAAATCCCTACTTGAATTTCCACAACACATTCCTCTGAATTACACCAAGTATAGCAAGGGTTACTCCTCTTAATGTAAAATTTTTTAAGTCTATCCAAAACATTCTTAAGAACTCCCTGTATAAAAGTAAGTGTCCCAACAAGTTTGGGTCAAACACTTAGTTTTATTGAGTTTTATTCCTAATCAAGCAACATAATGTCAAGTCTGAATTAATATTTAATTGAGGTATTTTAATTTATTATGCATAAATTTTATATTTTTTATCATTTACATGTATTGTTAATATTAATTTTATGTTACTTAATTAATTAATCATGTTAGATAAAACATTTGTGAATTATTTATTTATTTAATTTCCATATTTTAAAATTAACTCATTTATTTATGTGATCACAACCTTGCATCCATAAAATAAATAATTGAATAGAAATAAATAAATAAATAAAGTGAATAACCTGGACATGAGATTATCTAATGGTTGATTTAATGAGCGGATATTAAATCAACATATGACCTAGGGTAATAACTCAATTTTATAGTCTTGGAATGAGTGACATCATTCCTCTTATCCACCTATATATCAGTTGAGTTGGAATCATAATGGTTTCTTCTTGAACTACCTCCATACGCCTTGGGATACCTCATTAATAACAAGTATTTATTACTCACATGTAGGTGAGGGGAACTAAAGGATTAATTAAAGGGGATTACATAAATATCCTTGTACACAATAACCCTGCATAATAATGGAGAAAGGGATAATACACAGAACATCATTTAATTTAATATTAAATAATTAAAAACTCATATAATAAATTAAATTAAATAAATGCTAACACATACATAGGTATTGGTCAAGCTCTTGATCAGTCATACATACAATTAATACACAAAAGTAATTTGCTATCATTCATTTCTTTATTCATTCTTGATTATTAAGATAAACACACTTGCATTAATTAATTAATTAATTAATTCTATTTCATCTTAATAATCATCCAAATTTAATTATAGATACCCATAATTTATGAAATTCATGGAAAATAAACAGCAGAACCAATAATGACATATTTATTACAATAATTAATTGATAATTTAAAAATCATTAAAACCATTATTAAATTTTCAAACACACAATAGATATTAATCAATAAATTAATATTTTAATGCTATAATTTTAAATTTAATGTAATTTAATTCTAACATTAATTGGGATACTACACAGTGTGCACAATCCAGCTACACGCCATGTACCTCGATTATCATGTATCTGAGTCACATGTCTGGGGTTTTGGAATGTTAACTCGATCGGATTACACAGTATGTACATGTCATCTACACATCATATATATGCTTGCCGTGTACCAGATTGTCCTGGTCAACATGTGGTGTGTAATAAATGCACTGTATGTAATTAACTTATTGGCTCATCCAGGTACAATGTCCATGGGTACACAGTGTGTACTTCAGCTACACACAGTGTAACCCAATTTTACCAGTCAAATATTTGGCACTTCCCAATGGTATCTTCAGTCGTTTTTCATCTATTCTTAAACATTTAAGAAAATGAAACACTAAATGAACATGATTAATATATCGATAACATGTTAATTCAAATATGATTAAATAATAAGTAACATGAAATGAAAATATAACCATAATGCGCATAGATCAACAATAAAATAAATAATTATAAATTTAAATGTGATCGCTTAGATACCACTTGTTGGATTTGGGTGTTGCGGAAGTGTGTGGTGGTGGGTGATATATTAAAATTTATTTTAAAAATTTTTTCCTAAAACCAAGAGAGAGGATTTTACACGTCAAATTTATAATTAATTTATTTAATATTTTAATAAATAAATACCTAGGAAAAGTAACTTTCTTCGTTGGTAGATGTTGATCATCTGAAAAGACCCTTTCGGATTACCTTCATTGCACTGTGAGGATCCAAGGATAGAATCCCTCTAGCGGTGATCCACACATACTCATGTGATCTTTAAGCAACACCACTATATATTCAGGTGCTAGAGTGATCAGTCAGATGTCTTGAGTTGTTCATTCTTGATCTCTCATCCTTCGGTATTGAAAAAACCCCTCTTGTGCTTCTTGTTATTGAGAGATAGAGAGAGAGGATGAGTCGAGATAGAGTTCGTTGTGGGAAAAAATTCTCTATTCTCAATTTTGGGATGCTCTATGTAATAGATATAGTTGTCTTTTTATAGAGTTAGGATTTGTGTTAAAATATTATTTAATTTCATGTCAGCCATTATATAACATTTATTACCTTTAATAAACCCTATATATCATAATAATATTGTTATTATTTTTATTTTGTGGAGCGCTCCAACTTGTGCAATAACAAGTATTATTTAACTAGCTTGTGAATTAATATTTGTCACCAGAAATGGTCTTGATCCATTCAAAATCCTATTTCATTTATTGAATACCTGAATAAAAATTTTATTCATAAATAAATATTTAATTCATAGGTTGGAAAATAAATATTTATTAAATATTTAATAAAATAAATAGATTTTTATTCACTTGTCAATGAATAAATATTTATTTAATTTATACTATCAATATTACTTGAATAAAATTATTCCTCAAACTTGATAATAATATTAATTACATTAATTAAACTCAAATAAAATTTAATCAAGATCAATGGAAACACTTAGTGTGTGACCCTCTAGAATTATTTCTGGTTGGCACTAAGTGATCTTTCCTAAAGTCCAAGATTACTGTCTAGCAATAGATAAAGGCACCCAAGAGAAAGAACTTAATTTTGAAATGTTGACAGCCACATATGAACAATCAATGTGTAATAAAATCTCTTTTTCATGATATCTCATCAAGCAGGTTGCATGACGGTGTCATCAACCTATTTACCCAATACATCTTTCTTTGACTATCTAAAATAAACACATTGTTACACCATGGCCATGGAATTTAATGTAACAGTTCTATTCCAATCAAAGGGCCAAAATATCAGCTTCTATAAATATATAAGGGGAAAATCATTGACTTATTCATTAATGACATGTCAATCATGACGTACCAAATGTACCCTACTTCTCACCAACATATGGGGTAACAATTTTTTTATTGAATCTATTTTTTTGAGTCATAACATATATTAATAATAATCTTAAATTCTAAGGACCATTACACATACTCATGGATAGTAATATGTAATGATACCAAAACATACAGAATTCCTACTGGCGGGTTTTTTCTCATAATCACCCATCTTGAAGATTACCAAGTTTGAACTTCCAGAGAAGAAGTATCATCCACTTACGAGCACTCTCACCTGATAGTCTAAATAATATGTTTCACATCATAGTATGTTATCAACCGCATAACTATATTAAGAATATTTTAATATCACTTCAATATTATCCTCATAGCGGGGAACTGTTATGACCTTATCAATGAAAAAAATACTCTTGGACATTATTACATTAAATCCATGTATAAATAATGAATAATATGTAATAAGACATTAATTTTATATTAAATATATTGAATATAATTTTAATCAAAGTAAAATCAGTTGGTCATAGGACACCAACTCTAACATAGTGTTGGAGAAGCACTGTTCTTGGGGAGACTTCCTATGTTTAGGATTGGTTGTATTTGGTGCAGGATATCATGGATTTCTTCAAGAGACAAGTTTTATTTTATGATGATAATGAAGATCTAGTGTTTTTTTTTTAAATAAATATCCTTATATGGGTCTAAGGCATATTCCATCCTTATCATATTTGATGGCCAAGATGATTCTAATTTTGTCATAAGTTCAGCAGTCTATGTTTCTCAGGGTTGTAGAAGAGTACCCTAATGTATTTCCATAGGAGGTTGTAGTATTTCACCCTCAACGGGAGATCAAGTTTGGGATCAATATATAGTTAGGTGTGTATATTATATCTATGTATCCATATAGGATGGCTCCTTCTGAGTTGTGATAGTTGTGAGAATAGATCGATGATCTATTGTAGTGAGGTTTTGTTCAGCTGAGTGTGTCAGCTTGGGGTGCACTAATTTTGTTTGTGAAGAAGGCTTGTGCCAGGTTGTGGTTTTGTATCAATTATTGTCACTTGAAAAAATTGATAGTGAAAACCCTATATCCTATTATATGGATTGGTGACCTATATGATTAACTGAAGGGAGAAATTTGGTTCTCAAAGATCGATCTGTGGTCAGGATATCATCAGATGTGGTTGAAGGATGAAGATATTTAAAAGGCTACTTTCTATTATCTTCATGGACATTATGAGTTTGTTGTGATGGATTTTTTTGTTATGAATTCTCCATTCATGTACATGGTGTTGATGAACGCAGTGTTCAGAGAGTTACTAGATAAGTTTTTGGTGGTCTTCATAGACAACAACCTTATGTACTTCATATCTAAGGAGGATCATGCAGAGCATCTATGTTCTATTTTGGTAGTTCTTTATCATGAGAATATGTTTGGAAATTTTTCAAAGTGTGAGTTCGGGGCTTGTGAATTCTGTTTCTTGGGTAATTTTGTATACTATTAGGGAGTAGTTGTGGATCCTTAGAAGATAGAGGCACTTGTTTCTTAGGAATCCCTTAAGATAGTGATAGAGGTGTAGTATCTCCTTGGTCTTGTAGAATATTACAGGAGGTTTATAGCCAATTTATCTTAGTTCATGACTCCTATGACATCCTTGACCATAAAGGATCAGGAATTCTTATGGACTGGCCAATTTCAGGCAACTTTCAAGTACTTGAAGGAAAAGTTAGTCGTTGCTCTAGTCCTTTTTTTTTTAGTAGAAAGAGTTTAGTTTGAGATTTTTTGTGATGCTTCACATTTTAGCTTAGGTTTTATTCTGATGAAGAGGAGATTTGTTATTTCTTATGGTTCTCTATAGTTACGTCCTCATGAGAAAAATTATGTCACCCATGATCTTGATCTGATGGCAGTTGTGTTTGCTTTGAATTTGTGGAAACATTACCTCATTGGAGATTGTTTTTTCATTTTTACCAACCATAAGAGCCTAAGTTATGTCTTATACCATCATGAATTGAAATTTTTTCATCATTGGTGGATTAAATTATTTTAAAATTATGACATAAAAAATTTATATACTCTGAGAAATGGAAATTGTGTAGTTGGTGAACTGAGCAGGAATTCATGTAGAGATGTCATGTGTGAATCTAAAGATTCCTAGAGAGTAATGGAAGAACTCTCAGCGATGAATCTTGATATGGGAGAGGTTGGAGGTAGTGTTTTACTTTTCCAAATGATGGTTTAGTCATATTTAGTGCAACAATTGGAGGAATCTCAACTAGGGGATTCTAAGGTGGAGTTTTGGAGGGACCAAGTTGTTTTTGGATATGCCCTTGATGGTTGTTCTGATGATGTAAAGCACCAAGTGTTGTTCTAGGGAATTATTTTCATTCCTTAGATGATGCGTGAGATGGTTCTCCATGAGTTACATAGATCACTTTTGTTGGTACATCCCGGTGTGACAAATATGTACCGATCCTTGATAGGTTAGTTTTTGTGTCTTATGATGATGCATGTAGTTGTAGAGTTTGTTTCTCGGTGTTTGGTCTTCCATAAGGTGAAGGTCGGGAATCATTTTCCTATTAGTTTTCTCTATTTGTTAGATGTTCCCCTATGGAAGTGGTAGGAAATATCGATGGACTTCATTTCTGGTTTAGCTTGAGCTTAGGGAGGCTATGATGTTATATGGGTGATAGTGGATTATTTGAAGAAATTAGCCCACTTTATAGAGATCGGAGAGTCGAGCTCAGTGGAAGTTTTATCTTGGCAGTATCTAGAGGAGGTAGTGTGACTCCACAGAGTCCTGAGGATGATCATCTCTAATCAGGATCCTTGTTTTACCTCCAGGGTGTGGAGAGGTATCTAGCATGCTTTTTCCTCTCAGTTATGCCGTAGCACCACTTTTATTCCACAAACAAATGGTCAAAAAGAGTGTACCATCTAGACTCTTGAAGAAATTTTTGTGCTCTTATATCATAGACTTTGGAGGTTTTTTGATGAGGCACCTACACTTGGTCGAGTTTTTTTATAATAATAGTTTCCACTCCACCATTGGTATAGCACCATTTGAAGATTTGTACGGCCAACATTTTTGTTCTCTATTATGCTGGATTGAGATAGAAGTTCTTGAGATGAAACTAGTACATTATATGATATATATGGTACATGTAATTTGTGATAGGATGAAGGTAGCATAGAATCATTATAAATCCTATTCTAATTGTAACAACCCGTGTTTTTTCAGAATGGAATTTTGGGTATAAATTTGAATTTTTTCTATCAGATGCTTGTAAGGGGTAAAATACTAATTTTTTTCCTTATAATATGGTCTTGGATAATTTTCATGACCACTTATTTGGTCCTAGAATAGGTTTTTTACCCTATTATAGGATTTTAGTATAATTCTGATCCATTTGAATTTTAGCGGAATAATTAATATTTAATATTTAATAAATTAAATATTAATTTATTCACATAGGTTTGTTCAGTTTTATCATTTGAATAGAGAATCATATCGAGATTCAGTATCCACCATTGAGTCCATAACAGGGATTTTTTCCTAGGTAGGTCATAAAATCAGTTCAGGCATCATCATCGGGTTGATCCCCCTTTTTCTTTTTCTTTTCTTTTTATTATTTTCTTTTCCTCTTTCCTTTTATTCCTCCCTATATTATCACACATGAACCCATGATATATACTTCACCATGACCTAGAGATAATTATAGAGAGATATAGAGAGAGAAAGAGAGTAAGAGGAAGAGTGGTACCGTCACGGAGCTCAAGACGTGCTGGATCATCATGCGGTAGCTGTGGAGTGTGGAAATGAGTGAAGCTTCGGCAGATTCCAACCAAAGGTAGTATGTTTTTATGTTTTTTCATAAATCCCTATAGTTTTTTATTTTTAAGTTTTAATCCCCTATTATTCTTTCTTAGGACCCCTTGAGGTTCGATCTATTTTTTGGGGGGGAACAGAGGTTTTGAGTGATTTGAGGGGTTTCCCTACATGGTCAGGCCATGTGAGGTACATGGGAAGGTACCCCATGTAGGGTACATTTCATGTACATGATGAACACGCCATGTACATGGGATTTTAAATGCCATGTTTGGCTGAGGTACATGGCTAGGTGGCGATTTCTAAGAACACATCATATACTAGGTATACGCATCGTGTACTACCTCATTGCTACCCTTATAGGGTTTTCATATATTTACACCTAGGAGTCAGAATTGGACCCATGAGTATTCTATTCTAAGAATATTTTTGGGTAGATTATGATGGTAAAACCCTTGAGTTGTTTTTAGGACTCCTAGGTGGTGTTTAGGTATTTTCCCTAAACTGGGAGGTTCTTCCTATGGTAATCAAATCCAATTGTCTATCAAGGGTGAGACCTTGATCTGAGATGATCCATGAGAAACCTCTCTTGATATATGATTTTTTTTTATTTCCATTGAGTAAATCTCCCTTGATATATGTTCCCTTCTGGCCCGGGAGTCCATGAGGTAAGTTATTTTTAAGGATCCTCTGTAGGATTCCTCTTCTTACATTTCAACTGAGAAGATCCCTTATAAGATGACTCTATATTCTTCCTATTACCAAGGGTCCCCTGAGGGATTCCTTCACTTAATTATAACTTAGGTAATACCTTATAGGATCCATTTACCTATATATTTTTCTGAGGATCCCATGTAAGATTCCTCTTCCTATGTAGTTGTGAGGGTCCCCTGTAGGATTCCCCTTCTTATATATCATTTTGAAGATCTCGTGCAGGATTACTCTATTTACTTATAAAATAGTATCCCATGTAGTATTCCTCCTTTTACCTTATTAGATGAGGATCCTGAGTAGGATTCCTCTTTTTACTTGTCATCAAGGATCCAATGGGTAATTCCTCCTTTTACCTTCACTACTGAGGATCCCATGTAGGATGTCTCTCTTGTGTTATAACTTGAGGGACCTAGTGGGTGACCCAATGTTTGACCAACCGTGAGCTAGTACGTTGAGTTTGGGTAGAGATAACAGTAGGTGTCACCTTAGAACTTATGTCAAACTTGTAATACCATGAGGTTGTTTCAATAGTGGTGGGTTTAGGCATTCGTCCACCCTCACTCTTTTATTTATGCTTTCACCTATTTACTATGGATGCAGCAATGATTACCAAAGGTGTTTTCTAGTTGTTGGATGGTGAGATTGGAACAATGTGTCTTTATTTCTCTTTGGGATGCCTGTACATTCTTTTTGGGATTCATCTTATTCATATTTGGGATGCCCAAATGTTCTTCCTGGGATCCGACTTCTAAGACTTATTGTTCTTATATTTATTTGTATACCTAACGGTACTACTTGGGATATGGTTTTTGAGCATGTATATTTGAATATTATATTATTGGTATTTCTATAGGTTCTTCTTGATATCTAGATTTTGATCCTATTATTATGATATACAGATATGGCATCCCTATTAATGATACTCATGGATGATTACACTCTCTCAAGTGATGAGGATGATTTCAATCTCCTTGAATTATTATATGTTGATGATGATCATGATCTCCTCTATTTGACATGTGATGGGGATGATTACTCTCTCCTAGATCTGATGATACTCGTGGATGGTTATTCTCTCTTTAGTGATAGGGATGATTATGATCTCCCTAATCAATTACTTGACCACGGTTCTGGATATGGATTTTCATATCTTTGGATACTCATGGATGATCATGATCTCCCAAATGATAGGGATGATTATGATCTCCCTGATTAGATACCTCAATGGGTGGTCATGACTTCTCACTGGTGATCTCTCCTTACAATTTGCCTAAGGGTCAGACCCTTAGGGTTCATCTAAGTCACAATATTGTGACCACCTATGGACTAGGACCTAGGGCTCAAACATTGGATTGGAATTTCATGGAGATAAATGTATGACATACATCTCTGTTCCATATTCATAGTATGTCCATATGTACCTCATGGAATCCTTTATTGTAGTGATTGGAGGTTTGTACGGGTGAACCAAGGGTTGGTACAAGTATCCCTCTGTGGTGACGTAGCTTGCTCAGAGAAATTTTGGCACTAGTCGAGTAGGTATTTTCAATTGGTATTACAAACCTAAAGATAAAATTAATTATATATAGCTTGAGTGGTATGAAATCCATCTTAATTCCCCTTTCACATGATTTCCATACAATCGGGGTTATGGATCTGAGGATCATCTACTGATGATTCATATTATTTATTTCACCTCACTCATGGATATATATATATATATATTAATGTGTGTGTGTGTGTCTATATATGTGGGGATATATATATATATTCTCATATAAATATGTATATCCATGACAGAACCTTGCCCATTTGACCAGCATCATATACCTGGGGATCGACTGTGGCTCCACGTTATTTATTTGATTTATTTATCTTTACAGTTGTGTATCAGCTAGGCTGATCATATTTCATGAGCATGCACTTATGATATAAGATTTATAAATTCATCATTGGGGTGGCCTACTATGATTATATTCTCAATCCTATACGTGTATCTTAGTGCGCATGCAAACCTTATGTCTACTTTCCAGGTTGAGCACAGATTTATGGTGGATAGGGTTGAGGCCTAGGGTTGTATGATCAAGTAGATCTACTCATGTGGATTCTCATGATTGGGCTAGGGAATCTTAGCAGTGTCTTGGAGACCGGGTATGTGGTATGGATCAGAGTTAGTAGTAGAGTCCTATACGTTTAATTCAGTTTCTTTTATGTACTTCTATATATATGGTCAGCCTAGTGGGTGACCTGTGTTGTATGTATGACATGGTTGTTTGGGATTTTATATCATTTCATTTATTATTACAGCATGTTCTATTTTAGTTTATTTGTTTCTTTCTCATTATTTTTATTTACTGCTTGGATGATATCTAGTGATTTTTATTATTGTTTACTCTAATATGATGGAATAGTCTCTCCACAGACACACCCTAGTCCATCACTGCTAGTCATCAGCCTTTGGTGTATGGAGAGACATGCTTGAGGCCTCATAACAAACCATATTAGAGCACCATTTTAGTGGAATCTAGATCAGGAAATTACAAAATGGTATCATAGGTGTTTCTTTTCATATCATATTACTATTTGGGATGTGGTAGATAGGAGTATTAAGAATATGTCAAAACCTGTGATGGATATTGGATTGTTGCATTGAGAATAACTAAGCTGGTATTAAGTCCTGGTTTCCAGGGTTATGGTATTTTTGTTCTGATCTGTGATGTTACAATTGTATATGATTTCTTCTTTGAGTGATGCACATGTTGTATGGATGTTATGATTTATTATGGATTTCAATATCTTTTCCATTAGAAAGAGGTCAGTGATTGATTTTTACTCTTAGCTGGGAAAGAAAAGAGGCATCTCATGCATCATATTTGGTATATAAGATTCACATGTTATGGGCCTTCTAGTGTGTGATTTTACTGATGATAGAGGCAAATTGTTTAAAGTTTCAACAACAACCTAAATGGTGTTTTCTAATATAGGTTTTTGGTGGTCAATTGAGCCTACTTTCATATATATTTCCTTCTGATGGTAGGTTATATGGATCTATATTGAGATGATTTATGGTGAGTCTGATGACTCGGTCCACATGCACAGGAGGTACAGCGACCCTAGTAGGTTAATAGGGAACATAATTCCCATGTGTTGATCCCCTCATAGGATTTTTTTACTAGGGTTCAGTTATTTAAGGTTATAGTAAAAATCTATATAGTTTTTTCCTGCATAGATTGGAATGACATTCTACTTAACCGACTTCATTGTGGTTATCTAGTCGGATTGCTGAGTACAATGTTAATGGGTACAAGGATGTTTCTTGTAAACTAGACCTTGAGGGGGTATTACCATATATGGATTCATGGTGAGTGTCAGTTCATTGTGTCTTTTGTGTTGGTATTATTACCTCTAGGAAGAAGTTCCTTATGAGGATTCTCAATGAGGATTGGGACCTTGTAGGTCAATGTTGATATTTTTGACCCTCGTAGGTCATTATTATCCTTAAGTCCCTTAGAGAGGTTTAATATTTTGGGCTAGGGGTTAGAAATTGTGGCCCAGTTGTGAGGATGGATCTGTAGGGCTAGGTGGGAGACCTAGAGGCCCTTAGTTTTGACTGAAACCCTTGTAGGTAAAAATTCATTTTAATAAAGGGAAACTTATGTGAGAGGTTGGACTAGGTTTATGGATGCATTTTTAGGAAGTGAGCTAGGTTATATGCTCATTTTGAGGTTGATTCATGGTAGTTGTTCTAGTTTTTTGATATAGGCATGTTGATTCCTGTAGGTTTTGAAAAGAACCTAGGATTCTTTGGTATCAAGACTGGCTTCAATAGGAAGAGCTATTCAGGTTCCTACCCCGATTGAACAGTGTTTCTGCTATTTCTAATGTAGTCATAGCAGGGGTAGACATGAATGAATAGAACAAAACCAGGTGACAGGCAGTCATGTAATAAATTGTGGCATGAGTGAGGTGATCAATTTTGAAGAGGAGTTCCAAGGGATCTTCTAGATTAATGAGATTGACATTCTATGTAGCACAGTTATCTTATCCTTGTGATGGAAAAATCACTGAAGTGTGAGTCAGGTGATAAAAGTGAATGTTGGTTATGCATGGTATCGTTTAAATCATAAATCAGTGAGTAGTCATATACAAGATAAGGACTGATGTTTTCAAGACTTTATGTGAGCACGGTTGTTTGAGATTTGTGGTTAAATGACGAATGTCCCTATATAGTAGAGACATTGGAAATGAATCGGGTTTCTTGAGGTGGTAGACCCGTATTTGGACCTATACACACATTGTTGGAAGACGTGGTGTCAATATTTGGTTAAAGGAAAGTGTAGCCTTGTTGGATATAAGCATGGATTGGAGAGAGTTGTACATTCCTTTTGATGTAATCTTAGTGTCAACTATACAGTACTTTTGATTATCATATCATGTATATAGTTAGATAAACATGATGTATACTTACCATTATATTTTATAATTTTCTACATCCACTATTGAATTGGTAATGTCCATAAATTAATTATTATATAAAAATGTTATAGAAAATCCCAAGCTATAATCAGAACCTTGAGATACTATGAATTAATCTTAAACAAAGGTCTTATGTTCTAGATACATCTTACTGACTATACACAGTAGATGTTTGATTATCAGGTGATAGAGGCTCATAAGCATTGAGACTTCTTCTCTTGAAGCTCTCACTTGGTGATTATCCATTTAATGAGGCTAATATTAATTATTAATATATATAATATTCATGTTCTTTATTATTCATAAACACCATTTTAGTGCATTTTACACTTTGAACATCATTTCACATTATGATTGTAATTCTCCCTTAAAATTCACTATTACATGGTACAATTTTGAACACCTACTAAAATACAAAATGGCCTTGATTTTATTTTCATGTTTTATTTTCAGGTATCTCATGCTACAAAGAACAATTAATACTTTTTAAGTATATGAAGATTCACATTGGAAGACCACCAAAATGGGCTTTCATGGCAACACATTTTGGACAAAGTAACTGGATAGCATCCCAATAAAGAGACTGTAGCGGCCAGGATCCAAGCCCAATGATTCTAAAAATTTAACTGAAGATATAATACATCATAGGGAACATTTAATTAAACAATGTAAAAAGATAATTTGGATGTTTGAATGGAGTTCCAGGTGGCCCAATATGGAGATAAATTTATGGGCTAGATTCTGAGGCCTAGAAAAACATCCCACCATTGTACACATATATCATAAACCATAAACCCTTTTGGGATGAAACTTTACAGATGGTTAGGGGACATCCGGAGCTCCATTGTTTTCTTCTATCTCATACTCCAATTCTACCATCTAGAAGTCCATCTAGGCGACTCTTTTCAGTGGATGAAAGATGGCTGCAACTTTGGGTCAAGGGTGGAAAAGTCTCCTCTCCCTTACTTTACACCACCCTAGGCCTACCACCATTAATTGAGAAGACTTGGATAGATGGTGGATCTACCCAAGGCTCCTATTATTCCTATTTAAGGAAGTGGTTTTGGAGTATTTAGGGATCTCGGATGCTTTCTTTCATTGTAATGTTATGTTGTCGCTTTTCCTTTGTAATGTTCTTCCTCAATTGTAAGTTGTTTTAATTCATCCCAGTTTCTTAATAAAAGTTCTTCTTCTCCTTTTATTTTGTTATTATCCAACTCACTTTAATATTTTTGCCTCAAGTTGTGAATTTATTTACACCAAAACTTGTGAAATTATTCACACAACAGTGGAGTGATCATTTTCTTTTTATTGTTTTCTTTACTTCTTCAATTCCTCCCTCATGAGTCTAATTCCCACTTCCATTGAAACCATAGAATCAATGGATGGATAATCCAGTTATGGGTTTATCCAAGGAAGTAGCAAGGTTATGTATTGGATGTTATTTATCACCCCATTAATTTTTAATCACTCTTTAAATTGAGATTTTTATTTGATGATTTTAAAGATTCTTCATCCTTGTTGAATTTTAAGGCCACATACTTCAAGTGCTAATACGAACCTTTACCTTGGAGTTCTCATAAATTTGATCCTCCAAGTGTATAGGTAATTAGTATTATGGTGTGTTGGTATTAAACCAGTAAGTGATGAAGTTGTTTGATCTTCTTGAATAAACCCATCTTGAATATAAGAAATTGAAATCGTTAAAAAAGAATTTCATCAAATCCACCCCTTGTAATAACCTAGGATCAGCCCTTCTTATAATTTTAATTCACTTAAGTCACATAGTGTTTTCTTAAACTTATCAAAAATCAAACCAAAGTTGGCCACTTAATAGCTAAAATCAGTCAATAAAATTTGTGGGTCTATATGTTTCTTCTTAGGTCTCTGATGAATCGACAACCCAAGCTACTCTACAATTGACCGCTTAACCCTAAAAACTTGGGTAAATTTGGTCAAGACCACTTGGTGATCTCTAGTAGTGAGATCATGAGGACAAACCCACCAATAGAAACACCATGTGTTTTGTGTGTCATTGTATGTTCTTGTCAATGGACATGTTTAATGGTCTCCTGACTTGAGATCATTATCAATGTGTGTCATTTGATCACATACTTTGATGCAAAACAAAAACCATGATAATAAAATTGTGGCAAGGTATCTGTGTTGGGTGCATCATTGGTGGTATGGCATTAGTTGAATGGTCAAGAAAGGATTTGTCACTTCCAGGTTAATGAAGTAATATATCTCAAATTATGCTGATTAGGGTGGTGGTAACTTCATAAGACCATGGTCATAGTAGTCGAGGGTAAATCCATCCAGTTATTAATAAATAATAAATCAAGAAAGGGTGATGACAGTGGTGTGCATCCTACTTTATGAGATATTAAAGATAAAAAGATTATATTACACAGTGTGTGTTCGTAAGTTGGTTGTCATTGCTTTGACTACCCTTATCTCTTTTGGGGTCATGATGGGTTGCTAGATCCCGCTCTTGGTCTATAAATATTATTCATTGTTATCAATATAAGGGTCTAGAGGGTCACATAAAATGGCGTATTCAAGAATATACTCTATTCAGTTGGATAGGTATATCGGACATGGTGGGCCCCACTACTGGGGTCTGGGTTTTGTCTAAGGAAATACGATCACCAAAGTAATAAATAAATTCATATTATTCAAGTTAAGAATAATTAGAATTGAATTTATTTATTAAATTTATTTAAAAGTTTTAAAGTAAATACATGAAAAATATTATTTGAATGAATATTGTTTAAAATATTCAAGGTTCATTTAATATTTGTGTGGATGACGATTCGAGTTAATGGCTTGGGTATTATCACATAATATATTTATTATATTACAAGAATATGATAATAATATAAATGGTTTTTATAACTCAGTACATTAGTCATAATATACTATTTATTTAGTGAGAAATAAATATTCAGGTATCAGAAGTTTATTTTGGATATTTATCGTTTCACTATATATAGAAGAGAGAGAGCTTGTGAGAGGACTATTCACTGCAAAATGGTGAGAGCCTCTCTCTCTCTCTATTATTCTCTCTTCTTCTCACACCCGCTTTATAGAGAGATAATCTCTAGATCTAGGTGATTAGATCAAGATCTCTCTCATACATCACAATAAAGGTGATGTCGTGATCATTAGATTTTCAAGGTGTTGTCAGATCTCTGCACTAGCACTCGGATTTCAAAGTGCTCCTGTAGTTTCTTGAAGCACGTGTGGATGATATAAAATAATTCAACTTCGAATTCTTTGAGTAGTGATCACTGACAACGAGCAGTCATCGAATGCTAATTTAGATCTAACTAGGTATTTATGGTTTTATTTTTTTGCTTAAAATTCCTCACGT
The DNA here is from genome assembly GCA_963277665.1 of Viscum album. Classification (NCBI taxonomy): domain Eukaryota; kingdom Viridiplantae; phylum Streptophyta; class Magnoliopsida; order Santalales; family Viscaceae; genus Viscum; species Viscum album. The sequence goes on along the minus strand of OY728158.1, from coordinate 500,583,920 downwards.
GAGATCTTTATATGGTGATCGGGCAGCGTTCTTCTACTAATGATGAAGTCATGTCGATCGTCGGTGGAAAAAATTTTAAATATCCCAAGTTTTGGGGATTCTTTTTCATGTCTTATGCCTTAAATTTGTATCAGAGAAATGCATGAAGATTTTAAGCCAAAGAAAATTTAAATTTGCATTAAACATAATAGAGGGAATCATTCTAGTCCTAACATTATAGACCACATTTTTATCTGACACTCAATGACCAATCTATATTCATCCAAAGTTTTAGATCAGATAAAAAAACAGAAGTTTTATGGGTTTTCAATCGATTATTTTAGATATTTTTTTTATATATGTTAATTTGTACCCAAAGACATCCGTAAAAATGGATTTTGGAATTTTCCACAATTCCAGCCATTTCCGGTGGTCGAAATAGTGTTTTCCTGTGAGGTGCAATTATTATTATTATTATTATTATTATTATTATTATTATATTATTATTATTATTATTATTATTATTTTCTCTAACCTAAGTGGTAGGTTTTTGAAAATTTAAAATTCTTAAAAAATGAGTTTTTGGGATGGCGAGTCAAGAAAAAAAGTGAACAATATTTAAACAAACAAAAAAATCCATGGGTGGGCCACCCCTGTCAGCGGTCTCCCTCCCTAGACATGGATCTCCACACTCATAACCACCCTTCTGCTCCTCCACAGGGGCTCCCTCCTTCATCCGGAGCCACCCAGGAAGAATCAGTGTCGCCGCGAGCTAGATCTTGAGGATCCAGCCTCCCCTCACCTAGCCCTCCCTTCAACGCGCCACCATCACTTGATCATCTAGCCTCCACCAGGAGGACCTCCCATGCGACACCCATCAACCACCACAATAAAACAATGGAACCCCTTGTAAGGGCTATATTGAAGGTGTGTGGCAACAAAAACACATAAAAATGAAGAAAAATGGAAGCATGAGAGGATTTAGCGTGGTTCGGTCGGATGACCTATGTCCACGGGAGAAGGGGGCCATTTTTCTATTTACTCTCTTTGGATCTCGTCGGAGGATCACAAAATTACACGTCTATAGATCTTGGGATTTTCATCCCATTTAAATAGAGGAAGTAAAACCATTTTTCTCCAGTTGTTTGGGTATCTCATCTACCCTTGAGAAGTCTTCATGCTGCCGATTACTTTTCTATCACTGGCTGCCCGCCTTGGTGAATTCTCCCACAGCTACCTAGGTAGGTTGCCACCTGTTGAAAGGTGTTGCTGAAAAACAACCCTTCCTCCACTGAATCCTCCCAATATTGGGAGTGGCCCCTACAAATCTCCCTCTCACGACCAATTCTGGGTAGAAGATAGACCTACAGTCTATTTGTAGATGTTGAAAACTTCATTGGAAAATAGGACATGCTTCTTCACACCAGATGACATGGCACTTCCACTATCTTCAATCGATCCTGGACTGACTGCGGTCCTCATCAAATGATACAACCCTTGAGACTCTTTCCCAATAATATTTACTACATCTCCATACGAGATTTCCAATACTCCACCCACTATGGAAATCATGTATCCTCTCGCATCAAGCCTACTTAATGATACCAAGTTTCATCTCATCCTCAGAACGAATTTCACGTCAGTTAATTTGCATACTCCTCCATCAGATGTCTTCAATTTCACCATCCTGACTCCTCAAACCTCTCATGTTGACCCATCACCAAGTCTCACTGAATCTCTCACATACTGAAAGGTATGAAATGCACCTTTGGTCATGCATATGTGTGTCAAGCTCCCTGAATCCGAAACCCATTTGTCTTCTTTTGGATTTTGAGCCAGCTCGTTCTTCCTTCTTAGAATTCAACATTCCTGCTTCATGTGCCCATATATTTTGTAGTAATGACACTACACTTTTCCCCGTTCAACTCTCTCATTTGAGTTCAAGCTTCCCATTGTCATGTATATTTCACCATCTGTCAATAATTCTGTGATGTTCGCAACCTCCTCTTCATCTTTATTTTTCCCAGAAACATACCATTTGTGCTATCCATATTCACTTTTATAGTGACCCTTTTTCTCACACCAGAAACACATGATTTCTCTATGATCAAATCCCCAATATTTTGGATTCCATTATTTACCTCCTGACTTCCTATGTCATCTCCTCCCATGTTGATCATCTTGCATCACCATGATTTACTCGCTTGAATGCGTCATAGGTCTTCGAAATGCCTCTGAATCTTGAATCGATTCCATCACCTCATCCATCTTCAATGTTTCCTTCCATACAATCAATTCAATCACAATTCTATCAAATGAACTTGGTAGATATGAAAAAATGAAAAAGTGTTTTGTCTTCCTCTCCAACCTTCACACCGAGCCCCAATAATTGTGTCAAGATCTTGTTGAATTCATTGGTATGATCTAACAAAATTTTCTTCCTCATCTATCTGTAACTGGTACAATTTCTTATTTAGGAATAATTTGTTGGTGATCGATTTCTCCATATATCGCTACTCCAACTTCTTCCAGATCTCCTTCAGTGAGGTCTCATCCAACTCTGAGTACTTTACCTCATTAGCCAGACATAGTCAAATTGTACTAAAGACCCACATCCTGAGATCTTCCCAATCATCGTTACTGTTTGTCTCGGGCTTTTCTCTGATCAACGGTCTAATCATGCCCTACTACACAAGAATATATTTCATCATTCTTTGTTATAGGCCAAAATTGTTCCGACCATCGAACTTCTCGATCTCAAATTTTGGTAGTGCTCTACCACCAGTCATTTTCATTGTCACAAAACATGATCACCATCGTCGATGTCGCACCCTTATGAAACCATTTTATACAGTGCTAATTTTAAAAAAACTAACCATATGGATGCATTTGGAATGGTTGAAATAGTAGGAATCAACTCCTGGATCACTAAAAATGAAGTCTGATTGGCCAAGATATCGCTAAAACATATTCAACGGTCTAGATTGCCTACTAACATGGCGATGACGTGGCACATCAGAGCAGCTACTGAAATATCTCCAGAACTTTCACCGATAGAGTGAACAGTATTTTCTTCTCCAGCACGGTGTTACTTTTCACCCTAGGTTTTGACAAAATTTGACCAAGCTTATCTCCTTCATTTCAGCTCCATTTTCAACGCTGCTTATGTCATTGGAATCGTCTCATTGAACTCTCCATGAATATGGGCTCGGAAAAATTTTAAAACAACTTTCAATTTTCAGGTCACTGTAAAACTCACTGTTGGTTCTCCATTTCAACTCTGATCACTCTGTCTGCCTCTGATACCACTTGTAAGGGCTACAGCGAAGGTGCACGGCAACAAAAACACATAAAAATGAATAAAAACAGAAGCACAAGAGGATTTAATGGCCTTTGGTCGAATGGCCTATGTCTATGGGAGAAGGGGGACGTTTTTCTATTCACTCTCTCCGAATCTCATTGGAGGATAAAAAAATTAAAAATCTACAAATCTTGATATTTTCATCCCATTTAAATAGAGAAAGGGAAATAATTTTTTCAGTTATTTGGGTAGCTCGTCTACCCATGAGAAGTCTTCACGCTTCCGTTTACTCATCCACAGTTGGCTTCCCACCTTGGTGAATTCTCTTATAGCCACCTAGGTAGGTTTTCACCTGTTGAAATGTGTTGCCGAAAAATAACTCTTCCTCCGTTGAATCATCCCAAGATTGGGTGTGGCCCCCACACCCCTTTGTATTTGTCCATTCTAGATCTGAACAGCCCTAGATCGGTCGTCGTGTCTACCTTCTCTGGGCAGATCTAGCCTGCACAACATCCTCCCATCTTGATAAACCCACATCTTTCCGGTCCCGGCCTCTGCGCATGCCGGCTATCCCTCTTCCATAAAATATGGGTCCTCCCTCTTTGGCATGCCAAAAAGGCTGCCTTCCTCGAGCATCCCACCTCCAGTGGAATCCTTCATCCGCTGCCTAGCCACAGCTTCACCATCGCGGTCAGGTTCCTCCAGATCTTCCACCACTTAGGTTCCTTCCCGGTGGATGAGGGTGGAGCCTCCCCCTATGAGCCACTATAAAAGCTTTGTTTCACCTAATCAGTAGGCGTTACCTTTATGTTGTCGGACTTAGTTCCTATCATCAGCCATGTCCACACCTGCCCAAATCTGATGGATCTAGCCGAGGATCGCCATGGATTGGACACTCGTTTTCAGCAGCCATGAGGAACCTGCTTACTTCTTGATAGCTTTATAGAGGAGTGCATTCATCTTGAAATGAGTTAAATTAATTTAATTTTGGTGATAAATTAAATAATTTAATTAATTTAATTTTTGGTTTTAAAATTAAATTAATAATCAGGATGAATGATGAAAATTATTGAATTAAAAATAAGAGTGAATTTTTAATTCAATAAAATGACCTGAGAAAATATTTTTAATGCAAGTTTAATTTTTTTTTCTACATTTACTTTATATACGCTAGTTTAATGTGTATCGACTGGTCAGGAGTCATGGACTGACCAATGCATGTCTGGTGTTTATTTATTTAATTAATTAATTATTGAAATGGGTATTTGTAATAAGTATTTTAATAAATGGAGATCTGTGAGACGACTTTGTCATTAAATGTATAAGGGTTTGCGCATCCATTTTTATCAGTTGTATTTTATACTCTCAAGACCCCCTCTCCTACAAGCGAGTATTATTGTATAATGATGAAGAAGATTAGTGACATACTATTCATCGAGTTATAGTGACGCACCAGATAGGAGTTTGACACATTGGATGGGCAGGTGCTGCAATTCGAGTCGCAAGCGATGCGGCTCAAGGTATTACCCCTAGGGTCTAGGTTGATCCATTATTCATTTAATGGACCAACCATTAGTATCGGCTCATGATCACGTCATCGTTTTATTTTTTCATGGTTTATTTTTTCTTTGTATGCGTAGTTTACGCACGATCACATAAAATAATAAACAAGCATGCATAGATGAAATGAACATGTGACGCGATGGATATTTTTCTATTTATTGCATAGTCAGTTGTGATTTCGATCACATAGAACATGCTTATGAAATTAAAATGATTTCTTTTCATCTCTTAAAATAATAAAACCCTCAAAGAAATATTATGTTGTAACTGCCTTCCATCATTCAAATTTGGATGAAATCAGGTGTTCTGAGTGCTCTTCAGCTAAAGTTAATGGTTTCTCTTACTACTGGAGAGTTTTTATGAGAGTGGTGACTCGAATTAACTAAATTGGTAGTAATTATTAGCCAAATATAACTTTATATCATTTTAGAGGCAAGCGTTGAGTAAATCAAGTTATGATTTTAGGAACTGGGACTTCACTTGATAGATTAAGGAACCATGAGTTAATGCAGTTGGTCAGTCAAATGCCTACCTTGAACCCTCTAAGTAGTGGTGTAGCCAAAGCTTATAGACTATGAGGGGAGGTATAGGGATCCTTTCCACTATAATACTCAAGCAATGGAGTATTATGATTATGGCATAGAGGGTTCCTAGAATTTGATAAAATGGTGGTATACATTTAATGATTTAATTAATTAATCAAATTTTCTAATTCGGTAATCAAGATAAAAAGTACTAATCTCCTAGAATTTTATTTTTATAGAAAATGGAAAGTTATACCATAATAAATACTGCAATAAATAATGGAAAAATTAAATGTCCTCAATGGCATGAGTTTCCAAGTGTAGTACCGGTGCTTGTGCAAAATACTAAGGTAGGGAAATTCAAGGTGCTAGTGTCCCCAATACCTTTTAAGATACCTCAAGAATTGAGGGTAAGAAATGTTCTTACAGGAGAATCATGTTTTAACCATATGATGGTTATTTCATAATGTTATCACCAACGTTTGATGCTAGTTGTGGTCACTAAAACAGGACATTAGTGATATAACATGTAGTCTCATCTTCGAGAAGCATGCCAGGAGAAATTGAAGAAAGATATGAATAAGGTGATGATTATAATGGACATGTGTAAATTGAAAGATGGATCATGATGTTTCAATGGATCCCTTTATCATATCATTTTCACCCATTTACTTAAGTATCTTTTTAGGTTACAAAATGAATAGTATTGAGTAAACACTTCATTACCTCTTGAGGTATGGTTCTCCAAGTAAATAATAATATAAAAGACAGTTTAATATTTAATTCTTATGGTGAATAAATTGAAAGACAAGGTGAAAAGGATAATGGAAGGTGTAATTCCAAGGTCCCACTTGCAAAATCATTCAATGGAAGAGGTATTAGTAGAGGTTATTTTCTTTTAATATCATGAAATAAATCTATGAAAGTTTAATCGCAGTGAACTAAATTAAAGAAGTAAGTTGTCGCTTCTTCTTCGGGAATATTCATCACATAAAATTAATGCTTCAATATTACTTCTTTGGTATTACGTACAATATGCTTTTCGCATATGTGTATTGAAATAAATTAACCAAGTATAGTAATATTACTAGATGTAAGGTATATTCTCCAAGTGGATGATAAAGGGTGATTCCTCAACAGTGGTGAAAAGTACACGACTTCTATATTAACAAGTGAATGATTCTTATAAAACTATCATTGATTATAACAAAAACATTTATCTCACATGTCCTTTGGACATAAGCATACATTATTCTAGGTTTCATAATGAATTTTTTTTATATTGTTTAATACTCAACCAATAGTTCGATGATACATGAATCATAGGTAATATGTGATGAATATAAATGTAATTCTTATTTACCCAGTTGTGGAATGAAAAATCTTTTTCAAGAAAAATTAAAAGTAGACATCTAGGATATACCCAGTATGGTATTTAGACTCATATGAGCTAAATGAATTTTGTATTATTGACATATTTAGTTTGTACAAAGAAACCTTTAAAAATAAAGTTAAGACACAAATCTTTTAGAATTAGTTCAAAAAGTGAGTGCGAACTATTACAAGAGAAAGTTAATGGTAAAAATAATTCATTAGATTCCTTTAAGTTGTTAAGGAATGGTAAATTGAAGTGTGATATATTCATGGTGAGAGGATATGAGTTGTTTCAGTTCAGCGTGCTGAAGAATACCTTGGCCAAGAAATCATCGATCATTATAATGTAGCATGGAGTAATTCCTAAATGCACATTACCTTATATACATCACATCATTGATGTTAATGAGGAGGATCAATAATGAAGTCTTACATGTGCACATTGATCAACAAAATGTAGCATGGATTAATTCCTAAATGCATTATACATTAGAGCTATGATGTAAGTAGTATCAATATTTCAACTTGTAGAAACTTCCATTATATTTCAAGACGTGCTTTGCAAATAAAAGTGTTATCCCATAACTATATGCCAACTATAAATGAAAAATGGATATCATTTGAGTTATAGTATGATGGAAATCCACAGTGTCACAAGTACATGTGTTTAGATACAAAGAGTTTATTAGGATATAAAAAAACTTGCATCAAGTAAGACACAATGTGCATCTAATTAATTATCCTAAGGGTTTCTTAGGATATTAAATAAATCCCTAAGATAGAAAACTGGTAGTCAAGTGATAGAATACATTTCTATATAAGGGTGAACATCTCTATTAGAGATAGTGAGATCCAGATTGACTTGGGTTTAGTAAATGATTGATATGAACATGTAGTTGTCATAGGAACAAGTTCCATAAGTGTATGTGGAAAAGGAATGTTCTAGATACACATACAGCATAGAAAGTTTAAAACCATGGTGATGGTTTTATACTTACGACAGTCGGTGATCTATTATTCATTGGGAATAATAATTCCTACAAGTAATAAGTATAAGTAAATTAGCTAAGATTGACAAGATAAATTAAAATTCAATAATGGATTTCATGTGTCAAAGTGAAAAGGGGCTTATAAATTTAAATACAGCAGTGGGTATTCAAGAGTGATGATACATGGGTGGTACGAGCATGGTACCGATAAGGCTCGATTGGTGATACCACGTCATTATGCCTAAATCCATTTGAATTTTACTTGTCATAACTAATGATCATTTTATTGAGAATTGGATTTCAAGACCACCTTTCATTGAAGGTGTCTATTCAACACAACCAGAAAGGGATGATGACATCATAAAATACCAATTAGGGTTTCAGGTTACTGAAATTCGGTTTAGGATTGAAGTAAGCAATAGGATCATATAATTTTCATTTGGAATGAATTTTTTATATGTGTATACCATTGGTTAATGGGAGTGCCTTTTTGTTTTCTAAGTAAAATATTTTTAGAAACATATGAAAATAGATATTGGTAGTATAGTTAGTTAATATTGGGATGAAGTAATTCTCTAGTGATTGACTTAAAGTAACAACCTAAGTTCTAGATAATAGGATCTACTGAGGTATATCTAATGGATTCTTGTACCTAGTCAATCATACATATTGTTACATGGTATTTAAAAAAACAAGTTGTAAAAAATTCAAGATAAATTTGTTACTAATTTTATATGACATAATCTCTCTAGGTTGACATGTTCGGGACATGGGAGGAGATTAATGTGGTGATTTAAATTCCATGCGCTTATGTGATGGATCAATCATGTATTCCATGATATTTACAATAATTGATATTTACAAGATATACTTTATAGTAGGTGGATATCAATATATCCAGGATCACTGCAAGGGAAGAAGTCATAACTATCCATTTTTACTTTGAAAATTACAAAGATAAGTACTTGGTAAGTGGAGAAGAAAGGATACTAGTTTTTAAGGGACACAAACTAGTCTTCCTTGGATCAATGTGATCTAATATTGTAGTTAGGAAAAGGTTTTGAGCGAGACAAGATCATAAAATTCAGTGGTAGTCATACCTAAAAATACCAAGTACATTGCATCTTCTAAGGCAGCTAAGAAGTAGTTATACTCAATGATTTTATTCCAGTTCTTGGAATCACACCTAGTAAGTAAATAACTATCATAATATAAATTATGATATTCTTACTAGCCAAGATTTCAAGTTATGATAGTGGACAAAATAAATATACTCGAAGATACCATCTCTTGAGAAGTTTTACTCAAGGTGGTGAGGCCATATATAGAAGAAACACCACACAGTGGAATCGTGGAAGGCCCAGCAACTAAAACCATGACTCAGCAGAAACATAATATTAATCATGTGAGAGATAATAAGTATAGTTAGTAAGTTGGATCTATTGTAAGTGGGAGTGTTGTAATAGTGGGTTCCCTAGACGCAACTATGCAGTACTTTTGATTACCATATCATGTATACAGTTAGATATACATGATATATACTTACCATTATAGTGTATACTTTTTTACATCCACTATTGAAATGGTAATTTCTATAGATTAATTTCCACATAAAAAGTTTATAGAATATCCCAGGCTATAATGAAAACCTCAATATACTATGAAATTAATCTTAAACAAAGGTCTTATGATCTAGATACATCTTACTGACTGGACATGGTAGATGTTTGACTATCAGGTGTTGGGGACTCATAATTATTGAGACTTCTTCTCATGAAGTTCTCACTTGGTGATCTCTAGTAGTGAGATCATGAGGAGAGACCTGCCAATAGGAACACCACATGTTTTGGGTGTCATTAGATGTTCATATCTCTGGACATGTGTAATGGTCTCCTAACTTTAGATCATTTTCAATGTGTTTCATTTGATCGCATACTTTGATGCAAGGAAAAAACCATAATAATGAAATTTTGGTGAGGTAGCTTGTGTTGGGTGCGTCATTGGTGGTATGACATTGGTTGAATGGTCAAGAAATGATTTTTCGCTTCCAGTTTAATAAAGTAAAATATCTCGATCCATGTTGATCATGATGGTAGTACCTTCATAATACCATTTTCATGGAAGTTTAAGGAAAATCCATCCAGTTAGATCAACAAATAATAAAGCAAGGGTGATGATATGGGTGTGTGACCTTCTTTATGAGATATTAAATACAAAGAGATTATATTACACAGTGCATGTTCGTAGGTTGGTTGTTGCTACTTTGACTATCATTATCTCTTTAGAGTCCATGATGGGATTATAGATTACACTCTTGGTCTGTGAATATTATTCACTACTATCAAGATAAGGTCCTAGAGGGTCATGCACAATAGCATATTTGAGAATCTTCTACATTTAGTTGAATAGGTATATAGGACATGGTGGGACCCACCAATGGGATCTGGGTTTTTTCCAAGGAAATACAATCACCAAAGTAATAAAAAATTCATATAATTTAAGTTAAGAATAATTGGAATTGAATTTATTTATTAAATTTATTTATAAGTTTTAATGTAAATACATGGAAAATATTATTTGAACGAATATTAGTTTAAAATATTCAACGTTCATTTAATATCTTCGGGAATGACTAGTCGAGTTAATGGATCAAATATTATCATGTAATATATTAATTATATTACAAGAATGTCATAATAATATAAATGGTTTTTATGGCTTAGTATAGTAGTCATAAGATGGACTATTCGCTAAAGAATAGTGAGATCTTCTCTCTCTTCTTCTCTCACCCACTTTATAGAGAGAGAATCTTTAGATCCAAGTGATTAGATTGATCTCCCTCTCATGCATCACAAGAAAGGCGATGTGGTTATCGTTAGAGTGTTGAATGCATCGTTGAATCTCCATGCTAGCACCCATATTTCGATAATCGATGCTCCCATAGTTTCTTGAAGCATGTGTGGAAAATCTAGAGGAATTATGCCTCATATTATTTGATTAGCGATTGTCGATGATGAATTCATGTTGACCATTGGTGAAAAAATTTAAAAAAACCCAAGTTTTTGGGCTTCTGTTTCATTATTGGTACCTTCAATATTGTCTTGAGTAGCGTCGTCTCTATGATGTGCTTCTTTTCTCTTAAATATCTATTCCTGTATTGATGACGAAACTTGTTGAGGTTTCATTCAAGGATTAGTATAAGGTAATTTGTAGAGTAAGAAGTGAACCATTGGCCGTTTGAGGGTGGTGACCCTCATTTTCAATTGAAATTTAGCATTTTTCATGGGTTTTTGAGCTCGGATTTTGGTTTTGAGATGGCAATAAGGGTATTCATATGGTGGGGAGTATCAAATTGGTTGTAGTTGAACATATCCCATGTAGGAGATAGTTGTTGATGTTGTAAGATTGGTCATTGGACGGTCGAGATAGCATTTTTGTGAAGATGGTCAGGTTGAGAACATGGTTGTGTTTATCCACCAAGGATTCTCAGGGATGAGAAGGTTTATAGTGGGGATATTGTAATGACCAGTGTTTTTCTAGACTAGAATTTTGGGAAAAAATTTGAATTTTTTCTATCAGATACTTATAAGGGGTAAAATGGTAATTTCCACCCTAGAATATTATCTTGGATAATTTTTATGACCAATTTGTTAGTCATAGAATAGGTTTTTTACCCTAAGAAATAAGTTTGGTGGAATTCTGAGCCGTTCGAATTTTAGTAGAATGATTAATATTTAATATTTAATAAATTAAATATTAATTTATTCAGGCAGGTTTGTTTGGACATATATTTTGAACAGAGAATCTAATCAAGATTCCTTCTCCAAATTTGAGTTTGAAATGGTTATTTTTTCCTAGTTAAGGTATAAACTCAGTTTGGGCATCGGGGCCAGGTCGGTCCCCCTTTTTCTTTTTCTTTTCTTTTTCTTCTTTTTTACCACTTTTCTTTTCTTCCTCCTTGGCTTCTCACACATGCCCCCATGGGATCTTCTTCACCACAAACTAGAGATAAATAGAGAGGTATATGTAGAAAGAAATAGTGGAATAGGAATAATGGTACCGCCACAAAGCTCGGGATGCACTGAATCATCGTACTGTAGTCATAGAGCGTGGAAACGGGTGAAGCTTTGGTGTATTCCTCACAAAGGTAGGTCATTTTTAATTTTTTCCATAAATCCCCATAGTTTTTTATTTTTTAAGTTTCAAACCCCTATTATGCCTACTTAAGACCCATTGAGGGTTGGTCTATTTTATTTGGAGGAAAAATGGGGGTTTATGGCGATTTGAGGGGTTTCTCATTCGAAGATCCCAAGCACATGGCGTGTAGTTCAGGAACACGCGTCATGTATTCTTCCCATTCGGAAAATATAGCCTTTTGGAAGTACATTCTTTATATAGGGTATACAAGTTATGTACTAGGACTTATACATGTAGACTAGTACCCCGTCAGACAGCCTGTGTAGGGGCACATGGCCATGTAGAGTACACGACCAGACCCTGTGTGGCATGCACGCCGTGTAGAAGTACACAGCCAAGAAAAGTACATGGATAGTCCATGTCACATACATGGATAGGTACCCTGTGTAGGGTACACGATGTGCACATGATGAACAAGTCATGTACATAGACTTTGACACACCATGTTCGGCTGAGGTACACACCCAGATGGGGATTTGGGAGAACACATTGTGTGTTGTGTATACACTCCATATACTTCCCCTTTGATACCCTTTTAGGGTTTTCATATCTTTATGCCCAAGATTCAAAATTGGACTCATTAGTAGTCCATTATAATTATCTTTTTACATAGATCACGATGGTAAAACCCTTGAGGTGTTTTAAGGACTCCTAGGTAGCGTTTTAGGATTTTCCTAAAATGGAGAGGTTCTTCCTCCAGTAATCGAATCTAGTTTTCTCCTAAGAGTGAAACCTCAATATGATATGATCCATGTGATACATCTCTTGATAGATGTTTTTTTAGGTTTCCCCCTTGAGGAATTATCCCTTGTGAGATGTGTCCTTTTGTCCTAGGAGTTTGTGAGGTTAGTTGTTTCTAAGGATCCCTTATAGGATTCCTATGCTTATGTTTCAAACAAGAGGATCCTATGTAGGATTCATCTATCTTCTTTATGTTTCCAAGGGTCCCCTAAGGGATGCATTCTCTTAATGATGACTTATGGAATACCTTACAGGATCCCTTCACCTGTATACCGTTTTGAGGAGCCCATGTAGGATGCCTCTTCCTACGTACTCTTTTGTGTGGGTCCCCAATAGGATGCCTCTTCTTATATACAATTCCAAGGATCCCATGTAGGATTCCCCTGTTTACTTATCATAGAGTATCTCATGTAGGATTCCTCCTTTTATACTCTTAGTTGAGGATCCTGAGTAGGATTCCTCTATTTACTTACTATCAAGGATCCAATATAGGATTCCTCGTTTTACCTTCACTGTTAAGGATCCTGAGTAGGATGCCTCTCATGTGTTATGAATTGAGGGACCTAGTGGGTGCCCTAATGTTTGACTGAACCTGAGCTAGTATATCGGGCTTAGGTAAAGATGGTAGCGGTTTTCACCTTATAACCCATACCAAACTTGTAATCCCATGAGGTTATGGAAGTAGTGGTGGAATTAAACATTCATCCTCCCTCACGCTTTTATTTAGGGTTTCACCTATTTACTATGAATACAGTGATGATTACTAGAGGTGCTTCCCAGTTGGTGGTTGATGAGTCTGATGCGATGTGTCTTTCTTTCTCTTTGGGATTCTCATACGTTCTTCTTGGGATCCGTCTTATTCATATTTGGGATGCCCATATGTTCTTCCTGGGATATGGATTTTGATCCTTATTATTATTATATTTATTTTCATACCCAGAGGTACTACATGGGATTTGGTTGTTGAGCCTATATATTTGACTATTATATTATTGGGATTTTTAGATGTTCTTCTTGGGATCCAACTTTTTAGCCTATGATTATGATATATAGGCATGGCGTCCCTAGTAATGATACTCATGGAGGATTATACTCTCCCAGGTGATGAGGATGATTCCTCTATCCTAGAATTATTATATATAGAGGATGATTACAATCTCCTATGTTTGACATGTGATGGTGATAATTATTATCGCCTTGATTTGATGATACTTATGGATGATTACGCTCTCCCGAGTGATAGTGTTGATTACGCTCTCCCTGATCGATTACTTAACTGCGCTACTGGACATGGAGTTTCACATTGTTGGATACTCATGTATGATTACACTCTCCCAAGTGGTAGGTATTATTATAATCTCCATAATTAGAGACCTTGAAGGGTGGGAATGATGTCTCATCGATGAGCTCTCCTTACAGTTCGCCTAAGGGTCATACCCTTAGGGTTTATCTGAGTCATAATGTTATGATCGCCTATAGACTGGGACCTAGGAATTAGACATTGGATTGGATTTACATGGAGAGAGAGGTATAAAATAAAGTTTCATGCCATATTTTTAGGATTTCTAGCCCTAAAATCCTTTATTATGGTGATTGGAGGTGAGTATGGGTGAACCCAGGGTTAAGATGAGTATCCCCCTATGGTGACGTAGCTTGCTCAGAGACATTTTGGCACTATCCAAACCAAGTATTGTCAATTGGGATTACAAACCCATGTATCAACTTAATTATACATGGATTGAGTGGTAAGACATCCATATCAATGCTCTTTGCATAGGATATCCAAACGATCGGGATTACGGACTCGAGGATCACTTTTTGATGATTTATATTATTTCTTTCACCTTACTCATGGATATACATATTTATGTATGTATATATATATATGCATATAGATATGGATATCCATGAAAGCACCTGGCCTAGTTTACCAGGATCACAAACCCAGGGATTGACTATTGTTTCACGTTATTTATTTGATTTATTTATATTTTCAATTGTGTCTCGACTAGGCTGAGCATATTACATGAGTATGCACTTACAATAGCATATTTATAGGTTCGTAGTTGAGTTGGCATACTAAGATTATATTCTCACCCTTGTACATGAACCTCAGTGTGCATGCAAACCTTATGTCTAGTTTTTAGGTTGAGCACATATGCATGGTGGATAGGGTTGATATAAGGGCCCATCCTTAATCATTACTTAATCTGTATTTAAGTCAATAATTTGACTTTATTTCACATTGAGGATATTTTAAAGCTCAGAGATTTAGATAATTATGTCATAACTCATACGTAACAACTCAAATATTACAAAGTACATATTTCTACTCACTATCCATTTTTTTCATAAAATAAAAAACATTTAAAAAGAAACATGGTTTCCTTTCATGTTTAAACTTCATAACTTTTCCTCGATCACATCCTTGACTCTATTATTCTTTAAATATTGTGAAAAAAAAATTCAAAATATGGGATGAGCATAAAAATATCAGTAAGGGATACACAAAGAAGGAAAACCGTTAGCCTTGTGAAAACATATAAACAATGAATACTTTATTATAAAGTAATACTTTTCACCTTTAAGAAGTGGTAAATACACTAAACTAAATATAATTTCATTGATTACCATTTTTGAAATCAAAATATTACCATAAAACCCATAGAAATCACATATAACTTATAAAGGTGACATGAATCATAATCATGCTTAAATGGAATAATCATACGGTTGACTTCCAAACATATCACTAAATGGAATAGTCATACGACCAACATCCATACCCAATGCATTTAAGGTTATAATGTATCCACCCATCCTTGGTTTATCACAGAACCACCCATCTTTTATTTATCACTTAACCATCCATATTTGATTTATCATGTAACCACCCGTCAAATTTCCAAGTACCATTATATAATCATAACACATAAAAGATTAAAATTATCAACATTTCACTCATAAAATTTCATTTACAATCACAAGGAATTATTTCAATATATTGATATAATCAAACCATTATTAAAACCATTTTCAATAAAAAAATTCCTAAAAAGTGAATATGTTATTTATTTTTCTTTTAAAAACATTTTGACTTGTAGAGGAAACCAAATATCAAATAATGGTCTAGGTGGTAGAAAAGTCCATCGCCGCATACGTTAAAAAACATTCCTTTTTTTTTTGTTTAGTAAAATTATTTATAGAAAATTATTCCTTTTAAAAAAAATAATGAAATTAAATATCAAATGGTTTAATTATATATCGTATAAAAGAAGGTGGTGTATAATATCAAAATATGCCTCAATGAAAGGAGATTGAGATAAATTCCATTACCTTGAGTTCAATTCATCATGTATGTTCCTTGTTCTTCCTAAATAATAAAAATAGGTTAATTTCTACTTTCTTGATAACTATTTTCAATTTTATTATTTCTTTTATGTCACTTATTACCATGTTATTAAATTACATAATTATTTAAGTTCATATCAGATTTTTTGTCGATATTTGGTACTTGAGTCAAAAATGAACATGGTATGATGTCAGTAGTCCATATGGTCATAAGTACATAATATCTATAATTATTTTAATGAAATAATTATCACTTTTATACATAAATTATACTTTTAAATCCAACCATTAATTATGGTTATGAAAAATGAACAACGTTATAATCATGGAGACGATAGGCCATACGTATGCATGAGTAACGTCTTCATTTTTCATTGATCATTATGGAAAGAAGGTAAGTATTGTTTTATATTTAAAAAATTATAATAAAATAATTAATATCATATTGATAATTTAAATATACTTATATATATCATACAATTGATGTGGTGAATAAAAACAAATCACATCAATTTGTGGGGGTGATAATTCACATGTACGCACGAACGACGTTAGTATTTTTATGTGCATGGAAAGTAAGAATGTAATTGATATATTATTATATTATAATGATTAATATGTCATAGATATAACATATGAACATTAATTCCATTATTATAACCAGTCATGAGATACATTTATAGAAAACAAATTAGATCAGTTTGTAGAGGTGGTAGTTCACATGTACGCACAAACGATTAATTTATTTCCCATTTAATGGAAGTGGAGATTAATTTAGGTGATGATATTAAAATAATAACATATTATTATATTGATAATATTGGAGTTATTAATTCATCATGTTTGTATAATATTTGAAGAAAGTGGAAGAAGAAATAAAATAAAAATACTTCAAGAAAATGATACCTCTTCGTCGGTTGATCGCCTTTGAAGAACACCTTAACACCTCTAAGAAGGGTGTTCTACCTAATATAAGGCATAAATAATATGGTGAGGTATTATAGGAATGATTTTGGATAGATATTTTATAAAAAAAATGGTTTTGGAAGTGTGATTAAAAGAGAGAAATGGGTGTCTTTTTATAGGAGAGGGGAGAGGCAACCTTGGAATTATAAAAAGTATTAAATTAATATAAATTCAATTTTGATTTCAAATGGTCCAAAAATGATTTATTTAGAATATAGGGTGATTTTGGGTTGAATCTGCATCATCAAATTATAATTACACATGTTTTGAATATTTTTTAATCCTTATATTTTTATTTTAACCACTTTTAACTCTTACTGATTTATTAAGTAATTTACACTTTGAGAGTTATAATAATTTCCAAATAATTTCAAACGACCAATGAATGATTAATTAATAAAATTTTTAGACTTATCTCAAATTTTGGGCCAAATATTAGATTTATAGAAATTTTATATCATTTAATTAAATATTTTATATTTTAAAATATGAATTATGTCAATTTTGACACTATTCATACTTGACTTTTTTACAAATTCATAAAAACTTTATTTCTTCAAAAAAAACTACATTAACTCAATCATAACATGTCATAGTCATCCAAAAAATTATTTTATAGTATCAAATATATCAAATTATATTTATTTTAATATTATTAATATCATTTATTTAATTTTTTCTTTAATAAATCTATTACTGCATCATCTTTGTGTCACAATTAAAATTAATTATTTAATTCCTAAAAATAATAAATAAATTTACATTTTTTAGGTAATATTTTTATCTTTCTAAATATTATTTATAGTCAAAGAGTTCCCCTGTATAACTCTATATTAAAATACTTTACTTTTTAAAGACAAAAGTGTAACAAAAATGGTTGTTCATCGAATATAATATTATAAATGAATTAAAGTCATCAAAGTGGATCCAAGTGGTCCTAAAATAGACCCAAGGATGCTCATGGTCAGGATACACTCATCCAGTTAAATTAATACAAGTGTTAGGGTAGTTTTATATTATTATAATATTATTTTTACCTTTAATTACCCGATTTACCATTAACTGTGGTAATAAAATTTATTACTGAAGTTACGATTTATAATGTCCAAAAATAAAAGAGACCTATTTACATAATTTGAACCCTATTATTACAAATATGGAATCTATTTTTCCAAATTCAAAACACAGAATTGACATAAATTAATTAAAAATTAATCTCATTGAAGGAATAAGAAAATGAGTTTTTTAAGTAAAATGTTCAAAAGTTCACATAGTTTTTATATCCAATTTCAATATGAAATTGATTCCAATGACCAAAATTAGATTAAATGATAAAAACATAATTTATATATACTTTAAAATAAATTAAAATGACAATATAACTATATAAATAACTTAGATGAAAAAAGCAGTTTTGAATTAAAATGCAGTATTTTTTACTATTCATTAAAAAATGAATATTATTAGAAAAATACCAAAACAATTATCCAAAGTAAAATTTTATTTCCATCTTCCAAATAAGAAGTTTATTTTATCAAATAAAACTTATAAAAGTGTTAGAAACTAGATTTAAAATGAGTTCTCCATCAAAAGGTGATAAAACTGTATTTTTAAAAAACACTCAATTTATCCGTAAAATTATATTTGTTCTTATATAATGTCTATAAAATATATAAGATGAATTTTAAACATCATATTTAATTTATATTTAATTAATATAATCCAAAAAGAGTGATTTGATTATTTTATAGACATAATTACTCGCACTTAAATAGTTTTTCATAAAAAACACATCCTTTATATTCAATTGGTTTTTATTTTCATTTCTAATTATTTTTATAACCAATGAATCATTATATAAACATGTGTAAACCCTATTTTCATAATTCATTTAATATTTTTCATTACCTCTATTCTAATGGTTATGCGATAACTAAAACTTAAAATAATAATATTAATCATATATTATTTTTCAGTATAACTTAGTCTTGTGCGCAATGTAAAATTTCAGAGAAACCAATTATTGTGTGTCGGATAACCTATTTATACATAAAGTCCCTTTTAAAGTAAAATTAATATCTGATTCATAAATATTAATAAATATGAAAAAGTATTAATCTATAATTACCTAGGATGTTGCAGTTGAGGCCCAGGGTGCATAATTGAGTGAAGCTGATCATGTGGATTCTTATGATCGGGTTGGTGCAGCTCAGAAGTGTCTTGAAGATTGGGTATATGGTCTAGTTCAGAGTTAGTAGTATATCCCTATACGTTTAATTCAATTTATTTTATGTACTCATGTATGTATGGTTAGACTTGTGGTGACCAGTTTTGTATGTATGACATGGTTGTTTAGGCTTTTATAATATTTCATTTATTATTACATCGTGTTCTATTTCAGTTTATTTATTGCTTATACACTAATTTTATTTACTACTTGGATGATATATAGTTATTCTGATGTTTTTTACTCTGATATGAGGGCATAGTCTGTCCATAGACACACCCTAGGATCTCGCTGCTAGTCGGCAGCCTCTGGCATATGGAGAGGCGTGATTAAGGCCTTATAATGAACCTACTCGGAGCACCATTTTAGTGACATCCGGGTTGGGATGTTACAATGATCATAGGAGGATACCTCTAGAGTTTGATGTTAAAGATCATGTGTTCTTTAATGTGACTCCTCATTGTGGGTAGCGAAGGTTTTGTCGTGGGAGTAAGATTTATCCTCAGTTTTCTGGACATTTTAAGGTGTTGGTTCATATTGGATCTATAGAGTATTTCATAACAATTACCCCACAGATGATCTGGATACATGATATTTTTCACGTATCGTAGCTATATCATTATCTTCATAATGACTCTCATGTCATTTATTGGGGTGAGATCGATGTTGATGATAATGAGACCTTTAAGGAGCGGCCTGTGGAGATCCAAGACCTCTAGGAGAAGGTGTTGTGTGGGCATGATATTCTATTGGTTCGTGTCTTGTGGTTACACAGTGGCGTGAAGGAGAGTACTTGGGAATGTGAGTTTCATATTTTCACTCAATACCCCGAGCCTTTTGATATTTAAAACTTCTCTTATAACGTTGTTCATTTTGTGGATGTTTAACTTTCTAGTTTATGAGATGGTTTCCTCTTCTTTCTTTTCAAAAACTTTACTCTCATTTGAGAGGTATCTCCCAGGTTAGAGTGTTTAGGAGTTGGTTGTTGTTGTTGCGTGGTTCTGTGATGTTCCTCTAATGAGGTGGTTGAGATCCTCTGATGGAAAGATCCATGAAAGTTATCTAGTAGGGTGGTTATTCTAGAGACCCCCTTTTCTTTTTATCTCAGGGTTTGGTTTTGGATTCTTGAAAAGGAGAATGTTTATAAAGATATCTTATGTAAGGACTCTGATCTATCTAGTCTGACCCTTTTCATGTTTCTGACGCCCGTGGTACTCAGAGGAGTCCTAGACCAGGTCTGGAGGTGTTTGGTTACAAAAATATAGAATCAGGAAGAATTCAAGACGTGTAAGGGCTTCACGTTTTGAATGTGAGGTTCATGGCTTGTGTAAGGATGGTTCTCAGGGTGCTTCATGACGTGAAATAAATCAAGATAAGATGATTCGATGCGACACATTTTTCAGCATAACTTAAAACTTGATATTTTAACGATGTGAAAAAGTTTCACGCTATGAAAATTTGTTGTGAAACTTACCATTATAAGTTGCAGTGCCTCAAGTTTTCTCAAACCCTGTGGATCTCTCACAATTTCTAGGCAATTTGCAGTGCTCTCTATAGGTATATTTTAATCCCTTCAATGAGGATTGATTCTCGGCCTTCCTTCTTTAATCTGTGGTGGTCTAAGGTATGTTATGCCTCTTCTACCATGGTTATTTGATCGCGATTCTCCCGATTCTTCTTTCCATTTGATGGTGGTTTCTCTTCGTTGTTCTAACGTAGTTTTCTTGGTTATTTATTTGTGTGGTTGTGGCATGAAATCCTTGGAGGGATGCAACTTCTTGCAGGATAGGTGATCGGGATCTATAATGTTGGTCAGTTCTTGTGCGAAGAACGTTGACGCCTTTGAGGTAGGGGATTCATTGCTTTTCCTATTTATTTACATTAAATCATAAAGTTAGCACAATTTAGCCCTTTTGATGGCAATAAAATTAACCCAATGAATATTTAACTAGATTAATAAATAATTGGTTAGTGATCACACATCGATGATGTACCATGATAATGATTTTCTTCTTGTTTTGATAGATATTTTGTTATCTATTCTATGATTGTTAGCATGTTTGGTTATGCCATAGATTATCATGTTATTCTTTATGGAAAATGGAAAAGAACATAAAACCAGAATTAATTGATAATTAATTGGATGGAGAATAAAGAAGCATTCTCAATGAATTTGGTGTTTGTTTTAATTTGATAATGATCAAATTGGTGAGAGTATGCATGTTTAATTAAATGTGTTCTTCCATGTATTAATGGAATTAATAAAGAAGGTGAATCGTGATAATTCTTGTTGAGAATGTTGATAATTAATGAAAAGGCATGTTAATGAGAATGGCACTTCTCTAAGTTTGTTGAAATTGGTTTTAATGCTAAGAGAATATTTAGATTTTGATAGATTGTTATAGATTGATGTCTTAGGTTACCCATAGTTGGAACCTGTGAATAATGAATCGGTTAATTCAAGATGTAATAAGAACTAGTTGTGTGATAAAGATAATTATTAGGGCTTAAGTTTCCCATCTTCTTGAGAAGGCTGAGAGCCTTGAGTTTGGAGCTGTGAGAGCTCATTTTGTGTGAAGGCTGGATGTCTTGTTTTAGGTCCCAGATTTCCCTTTTGGTTGTTCTTGTTTGTTTCCTGCCTATTTTTTTATATGATCTAGATGTGAGCTTTACTATGTGATGTGTAATGAGCCTAAGATGGTTGATTTCGGGATGATTGATGTGATATGTGGGAAGGGAGGCCCGAATGATGAAGCAGCAGTTGATGCCTATAATGGAAAATGCATCAGGATATGCATGTGGGTGTTAGGGATGGCATCAGAGATTATGGAACCGGTTGAAGCTGGGTTTACTCGTTGATGTGATGCTGAGAGATGGGATTTCCACTTATGAATCTGTTTAATGGTCAATGGGTGGGTTACTTATTTTATTTTCATTCTTTTCCCCACTGCTTGAGGCAGTTAGGTGTGCTTGGTTGCATGTTTCCTCTTAGTGGTAGCTTGGGATGGTTTTCCTAGAGTATCTGGTTTATTTAATGATGCTAATAATGAATAAATAATTCTTAACTCATGGGGTTGGTATTAATGGAATGAAAATTCTAAAAAGATGTTAATCTTGATAAACCAAGGACTTGGTTTGGATTATGTCTAAAGGGCGTGTAATTTACTATGATGATTAATGTAATGTAATACGGGATAATGATAATGTTTAATTTAAGGGATAATGAATTAATTAATAGAAGAAAATGATAAAAAGGAAAGAAGTAATTATTTTAGCACTTTAAAATGCTTGTGTTCTTATAGGATATCCGGTCTTAGCAGTGGCAGTTGGGAGTCCAAGTGACGTTAGCTGCAGTTGAGTCTAAGACTAGGTTATTCTCATAATGTGGTTGTGAGCTATATTATATCATGTATATTCTGTGATTCATATGATGACCCACCTGTGTCGGTTAGGGTGACTAACACCCAATGGACTCCGGGAGGGTGTTTTACCTAACATCTTGGTGGGAGGATGGATGGCTAACTACCCCATCTATCTATGCTCTCTTTTCTTGGTAGTTACTTGTGCTGGTATGCACAAAAGTTAGTTTCCCCATATATGTGTGTAGTGAGCTGTGATAACTTGTGTTTATTTCACACACATGTATTATTGGATATAGTATCAAAATGATTATTATAGGTATCACTTGTATAGGATGTGATGGCTTGTGGTGCCTTACTCGGTGTATGGGTTGTAATGGCTTGAGTTATAATACCCGATGTATGATACATGTCATACGGGCTATGGTGGCTCCCAGAAACTTCTTGGTTACTATATGGTGATGTGATATGGGATGATGTGATGATGTGATGCATGAGGTGCATGTTGTGATATTTTTCACATGTGTCTTTGGGCCATCTTATTTTGGAGAGAGATGGCTCGGGATGTCTGACGTTAGGGAAAAGCAGCAAACTAGTGGGAAAGTGGGAGTGAGGTACCCTTAATGTTTCATTATTATATTATATTCTCTCTTGTATGTAATACTTGGTGAAAGTTAGACATGGTGAGATTGGGAATTTAGTATACCGGTTTATGTGATGAGTTAGTTTCACTTTTTTTTCCTTGTGCTTTATCATACTTCATTTATCTTTTGCATGAGAGGACCTGGGGAGGATCATACTGAGTATAATTTTATAATCACTTTTCATATACATAAACTATTTTTCAGGTCATCCAGAGAAGTTTGGAGATCGGGATGGATAATACTAGCTCATGGTTTTGTAGGAGCTGTTTGGGCTTCATGATCACTTTTTTCTTTACCTTTTAGTTCTTGTGGTTCTTTTTTAGTTGTTTCAGTGATTTAGGGTGTTTCATGTATACACTTAGGATCTCTTTATATATATGTATGAGCGGGTGTTGATTTGTGTTTCTGTCTTATCAGTCTCTTCTTCATTTTCTCTTAGAGGTTAATTATTCTCATATGTATGTTTATTATACCCTTGGTGCTAGTTTTCAACCTGGGGCCTACTAGAGGTGGGACTCGAGCAGTCATCATCTTCCTTCTCTCATTATTGGCCTAGGAGGGGGAAGGGTTCGTGACAGTTACCATTTATCTCCCACTATCTATTCTGATCCTTATTGATTATTATTTCATTGTATTTATTATTAATCAAGAGGATATAGTCTCCCCACTATACCACCTTTAGACCCTCACTACTATTTGACAACCTCTTGTGTATGGGGAGGTGCGCTTGAGGTCATACAATAGACCGATCCGGCTACTGGTTATAGAGTAAGCTAAGCCGGGATGTTATAAAGTGGTATCGTATCTTTCTTTACTTTTTTGTCTTACTATTTTTAGATGGTAGACAGGATATTGTGAATGTGTCGAAACTTGGTAAATAGTTTGTGTCTAGGTCTGGACAACTCACGCATGAGGGAAAGACCAAATTGCTAGGGTGGGAATTGTGTTTGTGTTTTTTTATATTATAGTTGATTATTATTTCACCTTGGGTGATTTTTGTACTTTTTCTAAATATTGATTTACTGATTTATGAGATTTTTATCCTTGCCTAGTATGGAAAGGAAGTATAGTGACATTCATCATTGTAGGCACATAGAGATTCACATGTCATACATATGTCATTCCATGTAGATTGCATTATATATTGTCTGATGCATGATGATTTGTATACCATT
Organism: Viscum album; assembly: GCA_963277665.1. Taxonomy (NCBI): domain Eukaryota; kingdom Viridiplantae; phylum Streptophyta; class Magnoliopsida; order Santalales; family Viscaceae; genus Viscum; species Viscum album. The sequence continues at coordinate 500,559,530 of OY728158.1, read as the reverse complement.
CTTGTGTAATTCATCAGCATGCTTCTCTCTTTATCAAGCCTCAGTGATTATTTAGCATGCTTTCTTGTATACCATGTTTGGGTGATTTTTTCCATGATTATTTCCATGTTTACTGGTATTATTTATGTGATAGAATTACTTGATATAATTATGGTATATGATTGGTTATTAAAGCGTATGCATCAACCTAAATGGTTTTTCCCATATAGCTTGATGGTAGCACCTTAATTAACCAATTATGACATGTTTGAGCCATGAACCAATGGTTGCATGGGCTGAAACATGAATGGTTATGATTAAGTAGATCCTAAATACAATTTATAAAGAGTATGGGTCTTTATAAATTGGAAAGGGTGACCCATATAATTGAACCACTATACATAGACCTGTTATATTTTGAGACCCAAGGAAAGATCAAGTTGCAGTTACATAAATGTCAATTATAACTTATAAGGGTGTGTACCTTTATAACTTGGGAATGGTGAAGTTCCAAAGGATCAAATAACAACTGAGAAGGGGGGTTGAATCAGTTGTTCATTTTTATAAGTTTCAAGACTTTTATAAACTTAACCGCTGCAACCTGTTAAAGTTCCTTACCTTATCATCTTTTACTAAATACTCATACATGAAAAAGTAGGAAAGCAAATAAAATACATTATATTTACAAGGTTCGGATTTAGTGTGAGAAACTGCATCCTTATCATAGATACTCTCAAGGGTTGATGGAAATTCACTATTATGAAGAAGTGAATACAACTTGTGTCAATTCCCATTATATGCCTTCTATCTACTAATAGAAAAGAATATACGAACTCCCATAAATTTAGAAAGTTTTCTAACAAACAATTTGATCCACAAAATAAAAGATCACAAAAAAAATTTACTTCAAAAAAATTTGTTTGGAACCTCAGTCCGATGGCCCTGGGTCAAGTTGCCTCGGTCCGATGAACTCAGTCCAATGGACTTGGTACGGTGAACCTTTTCTCAAACTTCACTTCTCAACCTATGTTGAAATGCTCAGTCTGATCTTCCTCAGTCTGATCTTCCTCAATCCGGTAAGTAGAACTTTTAGTAGTTCGATCTTCTTTTGAGATCGCAGTCTGGAATGAAACTCTGACCCAAACTCTACAGCGCTCCACTTTTTTCTCACGTGAAAAACTTTAAAAATATGAATGTATTGGGCATATATTTATTAGCATCCTAGAATGGTAAAGGCAGGAAATTGAAAAACTTTTCTCACTTTCTCAAATTCAAAAACCTCCAAAATTCACTCATATTTGAACTTCATGTTTGACCACTTCAACTCTTCAGGAACCTTCTTGAGTTTACTTGAGTCTTTTCAGTAATCTGCCTTCTTGAACTTCCTAACTTTTCTTCAGTATGATGGAATTTCCTCAACTCATTACGATGGAACTTCCTCAACTCATTATAAATTGACTTTACTCAATAGATTTGGTCTAATTTAACTTTTTAATAGAAACTAAATATGATGTATAGATTTCTGAAAATCCTCATCACGATAAAATTCTCATTATGATAGTATTCTTCATGCAGTTTCTCAGAATGATTAGTTTTCTTAAACCACTACAGCTGATGATTTATTAGTGTGAAACATTCATCTAATGGATCGGTGCATGTTCCTGTTCTAGTGGATCGGTATCACAGCTCATCCGATTACAAAATCAAACTCTCCCTTTTTCCTTTTCTCAGGTAACCATCAACACCTTTAGAGTCTTCACCCTTTCATAGAATGTCTCTGTCTGATGGATCGGCATCAGCAAATATGGTTACTTTGATATTCTACATCTAATGGTGACTTCACTCAGATACTCTTCAAACTTTATCAACTTTACTTATTCAAACTTCTAACAAATTTGGTGTATGATGCTACCCAATCCGGTGAACTATGTCTGGGTTTCTGGAATCGATGAAAACTTTTAAAAGACTTTAAATAGTCTCCATTATTCAAATTCTTTTATCATGAGTCTTTATCATGATTTATGAGAACTTCAAGTTCAGAAAATAATCGTCTGACTTAAGGTTATAAAGTAAAGAACTTTATAACTTCTGACATAACTATCTTTATTCAACCTTTTCAGTGAAAATATGAATTCTTCACTCATCAACTTCTGAATTTATAACAACCACAGTATCTAATGAATCTTTAACTTCATGTCGATTAATTTAAGATCGATGATGCATTCTATCAACAACTTCATCTTTCTTACAACTTCTATGTCTTGTGTTACTTAGTTCGATACTCTGCATCTAAAAAACAACTTTCTCAAAAAAAAACTTGTATCCCCCTTCGTGTTTGGGTTTGAGCATTCAGAAACTTTCACATGTTTTTCAAAAACCTTATTTTAAAAAAGATTAGTTTTTAACAAATACAAAAAAAATAAAAACAAAATATCACAAAGGTTCTTCAATCTCCCCCTTTGGAGTTGTTTGACAACTTTCATTAACAACTTTTACAACTCATCATTTTTTAAACACTCATAATTTTTCACAACTAATTTTTTAAAATAACTCAAAGTTTTCAACTTTTATCAAAATAGTCTTTCTCAAAAGAGAATGTGTTGATACCATACTACTGGATAAAATAATGTTTTAAAAGGAATTTCATACCTTAGTGACAAGTAAATTTTTCATCTATGTTAAGATAAACTCCCCCTCACTTTTATCTTTTCCTCTCACTTTTCTTTTTCTATCACGCATTTTATGGTAACCACGACTTCAGATTCATTAAAGAAAGATAGGTAAAAACTTATTACAAAGTATAATGTTGTTACATTCTCTCCCCCTTTGTCAACATAATTTAAAGCATGGTGGGGGTAAACCTTATGAGGTTTAGGAAGTCATGGGAGGAGGTTGAACATGAATTTATAGCCTCAAAACAACAAACCTTTCGTTTGGCATTGCTTTTGTAAAGATATCATCAATTTGATACTTTATTGAGATATATTCTAGCAAAACATCTCCAACAACAACTTTATATTTTATAAAGTGAAACTTTATATCAATGTGTTTTGATATTGAATGTTGGATATGATTTTTAGAGAGAACAATTGCACTCTAATTATCACAAAGTATCTTCAATAGTTTAGAAACTTTTAGTTTCAAATATTCCAACTGAACTTTCATCCACAACATCTGAGGACAAGCATGAGTAGGTGAAATATATTCTGATTTAATTGTTCTCAAAGTTACTGAACTCTATTTATTACTATTCCAACTCACACAACATTCACCCAAGAAAAATGGTCCTCCAAAAGTTGATTTTATATCATTACAATCTCCATCCCAATCGGCATCAATATAACCATGAAAGTTCATATTACGAATTATTTTGTATAAAATCCCATGTGAAGTTGTTCCTTTAACATGTCTCAGAATTATCTTTGCTTCCAACATATGAGACTCTTTCAGTTCACTCTGATATCTAGCACACAAAGTCACAGCATAAACAATATCAGGTCTTGAGGTTGTGAAATAAAACAAAGTTCCTATCATCTTTAAAAATTCTTTTTGATTTACAATTTTTCTAGATTCATCTTTACTCAGCTTTATGCTCACTGAAATAAAAGTAGAAACTTATTTGGATTTTTTCATCCCAAACTTCTTTAACAATTCTCCGACATACTTTTCTCAAGATAAGAAAATATACTTTTCCTTTTGTTGAACATGTAAGCCATGGAAGAAAGTTAATTCTCCCAACATTGACATTTCAAAACTCTTCTTCATTTCCTTATTAATTCTTTACAAACTTTTTCTTCATCCCAGAAAAAAAAATTATCATCCACTTACATAATAACAATTAGTGTGTTGGAGTTAACTTCTATCACATACAAGTTACGATCAACGGTCCCTTTAAAAAAAATCAACATTCTCAAGCAACTATCAAGTTTTGAATACCAAGAACGTAGGGCTTCTTTCAATCCATATAAAGCTTTATTGTAACATTCTATTAATGTTTTCAGATATTCCTAAACCCCTGCTTTTGAGCTTATTTTGGTTGGGTTTTGTTTGGGATTGATTCAGGTGAAATTTTATAGTTTTTGGAAATTTCTAAGCTAGTGCACGGTTGTTGCACGGCTTGCGCACAGTTTGACAAACTGTGCACCCCCTCAATCCAAAAAAGAGTCAATTTGGGCAGTGGGATTCGCACGGTTTGAAAAATTGTGCACCCTCTCTAGAGAAACCATGTTGCCTATTTATCAAAGGTGCACGGCCAAATAACGGTTTAACTAAACCATGTGCCTCTGTCTAGGAAGTTGTGCGGATGGTTTTTAACTTAATCCAAATTTTAATTAAAATTTCCCAAACCCTCTTTTTAGGTCTCGAACGGACCTCCTTCAACCCAAATGAGTTTCTCCCATCCTTGGATCTCCCAAGAGGGATTCTTGACCCCACGGAGCCCTCCCAAATGCGATCTGAAGCTAGGAGAACGGCGGTCGATCCTCTTCCAGTTAGTTTCCTCCTTTCGTTCTTGACCTGTCATGGTATCTCTATTTCTCCTTAAGATTTTGTGGATCCTTGTGTTTATTTTTGGATCTAATACCCACTATTTTGGGGTGATAAAACAAGGTTTTGATCCTCATTTTACCAGATCCCATTGTTGATGTTCTTTCTCGAAAATCCCAATTAGGGTTTGATGCTGCGAGATCTAGAGGCTCTGAGGTAGGTGGTTCTGTTACGATGCCTGATTTTCATTAACCCTAAATCACTTTATTTTATTTCAAATATTATGAATTAAAATCAATTATTTAATTTTCATCAAAAGGATTTAAATTATTTTGTTGGATAAAAACCCAAATCCATTGAATTGGGTTTTTTTAGAAAGATAGGTTTTTGGCATGAAATTGGAAAAACTCTCAATTCCATTGAATTGGGGTGTGTTTATGGAAATTGTGGTAATTTAAATTGTTAAATTTAAATTCTAGTTTTTATGTAAATTTATTCAATTAAATTGTTGGGTTTTATTGTGAAAATGGTATTGATGGAAAAATTGTGGGAAACCCTAATTCCATTGAATTAGGGGTTTGTTATGAAATTGATGAAATTTTTTTGAAAATTAAATTGTTGAATTTAATGGTAAAATTGGATTGTAAAATTTCATGGTGAATTGATTTCAAATCCCTATTTGTGAAAAATGGCTTAAAATGGTTTTGATGGAAACCTAGTGGTTTCATCTTTGTAAAAAGGCATGTTTTTTATTAAAAACTTGTTACGGTTTTTAAAGAGAAAATTGGCATATTAGAAATGAAGAATTGGATGAATTTTATTTTAATTATTCATGAAATAAATTTCCCATCAGTAATTTGTACTTGATCACATGAAAGTCATAGATAGTGAGTTATTTGGAAAACACTTTACGATTCTACAATGTTCTAAAACATCATATTAGCACATCACATCCCTTAGGTGATGGTGATGAGTCCTCTTGGCCTTGGTTCAAGGGGATTATGTACATACTTTGTCGTATTCACAGTGTTGGGTCCGTGTAGCCTGGAACTATCATACCTATTTGGCACATGACCATGTTGCTCACTTGTCTGTTGTTTTAAATGTATATATGTCATTGTTGTAAATTGTTTTATATGCCTTGTGAATTTATATAAATTTTTTTATATAGAAGTGTTTGTTTAGTCCATTTGTAAAAAGTGTTATTTGTGAAAAGTACCCCTTTGATTAAAGTTAAATTCTATCATTTGAAATCTATTTCCATCATTTGAAATGTGAAGCATGAATTTCTAAATATATTTCTATCTTTAAAATGTAAAGCATGATTTGTTTAAATATGATTTTGAAATGAAAAACCTGTTTTTCTTAAATTGAAATCACTTTACTTGGTTAATTTGATATTGGTATCTGTTATGGAATCTTTGGTGAAATCCTACTGGGCTATGGCTCACACCCTACTTGTGTCTTCAGGTGTTTGTAGATTATCTTCTTCCAAGTTTGAGCAAGGTAAAAGGATCTCTTGGAGGTGGATTCAGCTATTAAACCTTGGACTTGGTGAGTTGTGTCCTTAGGGACTTGGGTTTTTTCCCCGTTTTGGTACTTTGGTTGTAGTACTTTAGGCTTTGTTTATTCTTGGACTTCTGGTACTTTACTCCCAATGGAGCTTCTTTTGATATGCATAATTTTTTGTTTCTTTTACTTTTGCATTGTTAGTGGAAAAATCATTTCCAATTTCATTTAGTATGACGTTAGGTGCTAGTCGACAACCCGTGGAGATCGAGAACACCCTTCGGGCTATGTTAGGGCCAGTTCGGTTATTGAATTACTAGGGTACCCGGGTAGTTCGTAACAAATTAGTATCGAAGCCAAGTTGAGATTTTGTCTTGAAGTCAGTATGCACTTGTGAAATCTTGTCGGGACTTAGAAGGTAGTTGCGATTGAGTGTCAGAACAACTCTCACCACAATAAACCTTAAGTCGCTAGGGGTGGTTAGGGAAAGACGTCATGTGGATTAGTTCTAGTATTTTACATGTTAAGATTTGGATAGATTGAAATACAAATCTTGTTTTTCCTATCAGTTGGGATTAATTTTCCTTGTTTCTCTATTTGAGTGTTAATCTGGTGTCTTCCTTGTTGTCTATTGATGTTGTGTAGCATCATGCCTCTGAGAAGACATACGAATCAAATCGAGGATGAATCTATTGTTGAACCACATTGAGTAAATCCTCTTGTGGACCCAAACCTGGTTGAGGTGATTATGTGCACTATCCAAGCTCTAGGATAGACACCAGCTCCAGTTCTTGTTCAGGATCCAGTTGTGGAATCTCAGGGGGCGTTCTCAAAATTTGTTTTCAATAGTTAATTCACCAAAAACTGGAACCATTCAAGGGCTCAAATGATCCTCGAGAGGATAATGATTTTTTGAGCAAAATGGAGCATTTTTTGGTTTTTTGGACACACCCAATGAAATCAAGGTGCAGTGTGTCACCTTCGTGTTGTAAGGTCTGAGCAGGAGATGGTGGAGCACGATGGTGACGACAAAAAAGCATGAAGTCTTAGAGTGGAAAGTATTCAAGGTTATTTTCACCAACCAGTTCTATCCAGAGTCGATGTTGTTATCCAAATCCACTGAGTTCTTAAGACTTGAGCAGACTGATAGGACCATGATCGAGTATGCAAACCATTTTGGTGAGCTCAGGTATTTTGTACCTAAGATAGTAGCGAATAATAAGATGAAGGCTCGAAGGTTTGAGTTGGGACTTCAACCAGATATTTGTTCTCAGTTTTTCTTGCCAAAACTACATTCTTATACTAATGTGTTGGATAGAGCGCTAATGGACGAGATGGACCGGGCTGGTAAGTCAAGGTTATCGGGAGATTCTTTTTCTCCCAGTGGCAGTGTGAGTTCCTTCAAGGGGAAACAAAAGTGTGATGGTTATCGTGGCAGTTCTCAGTAGTAGGTTCATTCTAGAACTCCTACAGTTCCTAAAAGAGGTCATTTGGTTTGTTACCAATGTAGCAAGTCAGGACATTCAAAGAGGGTTTTCAATGTGGCACCAAAGAACTCTGGATCTTTAAAATGTTCAGGGAACTTATAGAGATTATTCCATATCTATTCTACTCTGCATAGTGGAATGGGGTCATCATATCCTCCTAAAACTGTGGGGAAATCAAATTATTCACCTGCAACAAGGTTCCAACCACAGACATCTGGAAGGAAGCTTCTTCGCACAGTGGAAGAGTTCCTAGAGGAAGCATACATGAGTCCAGCGACTGTGAGAGGTACCATTACTTTAGATTTTTCATTGGTGACTACTCTATTTGATACCGGTACATCTCATTTGTTTATTTCAACCCATTTTTTTAATCTGCTTAATCTTCCTATGGAAATTTTATCTTGTGCAGTGAATATTATTACACCCCTTAGTACAAAGAGAGAGTAGAGTCTCTGTAGTCCCTCTTGTGTCTTCTCTCTATCAGATGTTGAGCTTTCTTGGAGTTTTCCAGTCCTCGACATGAAACCACTTGACATCATATTTAGGATGGATTGGATCATTTCCAATAAAGTATGAATTGATTGTTATCTTCGACGAGTCTCCTTTACTACACCCAGTGGTGTGTCTCGCATCTTTCAAGGAGAATGAGACCCAAATTCGAGCAAATCCAGACCTTCTTATCTGGAGTTGGGGAAAGTGATATCTATGTTTTCCTTTGATCTGAAGTGAGAATCTTTGACTGGTGATCTCCCTCCAGTTGTCATCGAGTTTCCCGACTTGTTTCCTTCTGACTTCTATGATTTACTGCTGGTAAGGGAGGTTGAGTTCTTTATTGACTTAATGTATAGTAGTCAACCAGTTTCAATTCCCTCTTACTGCATGGAACAAACTAAATTTAAATAGCTAAAGTCCCAATTGGATGATCTTCTTGAGAAAAGATTTGTACGCTCAAGTGTTTCACCTTGGGCGGCATCGGTTCTCTTTATCAATAAAGCTGATAGTTCACTTCACCTTTTTTTTATTACCAAAATCTCAATCGATTTATGGTAAAGAACAAGTATCTATTTCCATGTATTGATGATCTGTTTGATTAGTTGAAAGGGGGAAATTGGTTCTCAAAGATTTATCTTTGCTCTGGTTATCATCGATTGGGAATAAAGGAATATGACATTCAGAAAACCGCTTTTCGGAGTAGGTATGGTCATTATGAGTACCTCATTATACCCTTTTGTCTAACCAATGCTCCGTCATTTTTCATGGAATTAATGAATGGTATTTTCCATGAGTATCTATACACCTTTGTGGTAACCTTTGTGGTATTCTTTGTATATGAAATCCTCGTTTACTCTAAGACCAAGGAGGATTGTGTGCATCATCTGATAACAGTTCTGAGTTTGTTGAGAAATGACCAACTCTCTACTAAACTTTTGAAGTGCGATTTCTGGATTAGGGAAGTGAAATTATTGGTATAGGAGCTATTGAAACATGATATTTCAGTTAATCCTGAGAAGGAGAAAGCTATTATGACATGGGAACAACCATAGAATGTTTTTGAGATTCATAGATTCTTGGGTTTAGCCGTATATTATCGTTGGTTCGTTAAGGACTTCTTGAAGTTGGATTATCCAATGACTGCTCTAACTCAGAAGGGAGTAAAGTTTTCTTAGAATGATGAATTTTAGAGTTCTTTTGTCAAGTTGAAACATCTTTTGATGACTTCTTTGGTGTTTGACTCTTCCAAAGGCCGGGCAGGGCTATGTGGTATTTTTTGATGCATCAGGTTTAGGCTTAGGTTGCATTCTTATGCAAGGTGAACATGTTGTTTCTTATGGATCTCATTAGCTTAGTCCACATGAGAAGAATTATCTGACCCATGGACTTGAACTTGCAATTGTGATGCATGCGCTTAAGAGTTAACAGCATTAACTTTACAGAGAAAGTTTTGCCATGTTTTTAGACCACAAAATCTTGAGTTATATCTTCTCTAAAAAATATTTGAGCCTCCGCCAGAGGCATTGGGTGGAATACATGAAATATTTCAACTTTGACATCACCTATACCCTGAAGAAAGGGAATGTCATTACAAATGATTTGAGTGGTAAACTTCTGACCCAGACAGTGAAAGAATCTTTGGAAGAGTGGAATTTGAGGGCTCTCTTTGCACAGTTGCATATTGGAGTTCAGTAGAAAGGGGTAAAGGTTTCCTTGTCCTGCATTCAATTGAAATCCACTCTTCTCGAAATGATTCTTTAGGACCAGCATATTGATGAGGAGTTATGTAGCATCAGAGACTCTCTTTATAGTGGGGAAATAGTTGCCCAGTGGTTGTTCTCCAAAAGGTCATTATGTGCTATTGGAATCGTTTTGTGGTACCATCTTAATTAAGGAAAGCAGTGATGGGGGATTGTCATAATTCCCAATGGGTAGTGCACCCAAGGTCCGCGAAGATGTTCTATGACATGCGGTGGAAATTTTGGTGGCTAGGTATGAGGCAGGGCATTGCTGAGTTTTTATCTCATTGCTATATGTGCCAACAGGTTAAGGTCGAACACCAGAAACCTTCAGTTTTGCTTCAGCCACTTCATTTCCATACTTGGAAGTGGGATGAGATTTCTATGTACTTTGTGGTTGGGTTGCCTCATACCTAGAGAAAGAAGAATTTGATATAGGTTTTGATCTACAGACTATCCAAGTCGACTCACTTTATACCCATTTGTGATACAACCAAAGTTGAGGAGTTGGGAAATCTCTATGTGAAAGAGATTGTTCATTTTTATGGAGTTCCATCTGCTATAGTTTCTGATAGAGATCCTCGGCTCACTTATCATTTTTGGTGAGGCCTTCAGGAGGCACTAAGACCTCACGTCTGTTTGAGTACGACATATCATCCTCAATCGGATAGCCAAACAGAAAGAGTTATACATGTTCTTGAGGATATGCTTCGTGCTTGTGTTCTCTACTTTAGTGGGGCTTGGGATGATCACTTGGGACTGGTTGAGTTCTCTTGTAACAATAGTTACCAGTTCGTGATCAGGATGGATCCTTTTGAGGCCCTGTATGGTCAGCCTTGTAAATCTTCTTTGTGTTGGTCAGAGGTTGGCGAAAGTTCCTTGGTTGGGCCAAGTCTGGTGCAAGAGACGACGGAAAAGATTCAGTTGATTCGTCAGTGAATTTTAAAGGAAAAAGGTCGATATAATTATTATGTTGATAATCACCGTAGAACTTTGAAGTTCTCAGTTGGTGACCAAATGTTCTTGAAAGTTTCACCCTGGATGGGTCATCAACGGCTTGGGAGGCAAGGGAAGCTTAGTCCTCATTTTGTGGGACCTTTTGAGGTTGTTGAGAGGGTGGGAAAAGTTGCATATCGTTTAGAAATTACATCACAGCTGACGTTGATACATAATGTGTTTCATGTATCTTAGCTATGAAAGTGTCTATCTGATCCATCTCGTGTTATGAGATGGAGTGATCTTGAGGTTGAACCTAATTTATCTGTGACTGAACAGTCATTTGGGATAGTTGATTCTGAAGCCAAGGTACTTCATGGGAGGACGATACCTTTAGTACGTGTACTATGGCAGCACGGTTCTGATTCTCATGATACATGGGAGAGGGAGGCATTGATGAGAGAACAATGTCCTCGACTTTTTGGCATGGAAGCTTTGTCGTAGAATTTATGGGGACAGAAATTTTTTATGGTGGAGAGGTTGTAAGATCCTATTACTATTTTCAAGTATTCCTAAACCCCTCTTTTTGAGCTTTCTTAGGTTGGGTTTTATTTGGGGTTGTTTTGGGTGAAATTTTAAAGTTTTTAGAAATTTCTGGGTTAGTGCATGGTTGTCGCATAGATTTCGCAGGGTTTGACAAACCGTATGCCCCCTCAAGCCAAAAAAAGTGTCAATTTGGGTAGTGGGTTTCGCACGAATTGTGCACGGTTTGAAAAATCATTTTCCCTCTCTGGAGAAACTGTGAGGCCCATTTATCAAAGGTTCATGACTGATTCATGGTTTAACTAAACTGTGCACCTCTACTCAAGAAACCATGCGGATGGGTTTTAACTTAATCCAAATTTTAATTAAAATTTCCTTAACCCTCTTTTTAGGTCTCGAACGGACCTCCTTCGACCCAAACAAGTTTCTCTCATCCTTGTAACTCCCAAGAAGGATTCTTGGCCCCTCAAAACCCTCCCGAAAACGATCCAATTCTAGGTGAATGATAGTCAATCCCTCTTCCAATTAGTTTCCTCCTTCCATTCTTGATCTACTATGATCTCTCTCTTTCTCCTTAGGGTTCTATGGATCCTTGTGTTTATTTGTGGATCTAATACCCACTATTTTGGGGTTACAAACCTAGGTTTTGATCCTCATTTTCCCACATCTCATTGTTGTTGTTCTTCCCCAAAAATCCCTATTAGGGTTTAACGCTTCGAGATCTAGCAGCTCCAAGGTAGGTGGTTCTGTTACGATGCTCGATTTTCATTAACCCTAAATTTCTTTATTTGATTTCAACTATTTTGAATTAAATGAAATTGATTAATTTTGATCAAAATACTTTCAATTATTTTGTTGGATAAAAACTCAATTCCATTAAATTGGTGTTTTTTGGAAAGACAAGTTTTTGGCATGAAATTGGAAAACCCCTAATTCCATTGAATTAAGGTGTGTTTATTGAAATTGTTGTAATTTAAATTGTTAAATTTAAATTCTGGTTTTTATGGAAATTTATTCAATTAAATTTTCGGATTTAGTTGTGAAAATGGTTTTGATGGAAAAATTGTGGAAAACCTCAATTCCATTGAATTGGGTGTTTGTTATAAAATTGATGGAATTTGTTTGAAAATTAAATTTTTGAATTTAATGGTAAAATTGGATTGTGAAATTTCATGGTGAATTGATTTCAAATCCCTGTTTGTGGAAAATGAATTAAAAAAGGTTTCATGGCAACCCAGGGGTTTCATCTTTGTAAAAAAGTCGTGATTTTTATTAAAACCCATTTATGGTTTTTAAAGAGAAAATTGGCATATTTGAAATGGAGAATGGGGTGAATTGTATTTTAAGCAATCTTGAAATAAATTTTCCATAATTGATTTGTACTTGAGCACATGCAAGCCTTAAGTAGTTAGTGAGTTATTTGGACAACACTTTACGATTCTACAATGTTCTAAAACATCATATCAGCACATCACATCCCTTAGGTGATGGTGATGAGTCCTCTTGGCCTTGGTTCAAGGGACGTGTGCACATACTTTTATTTATTCATATTTTTGGGTCCCTATAGCTTGGAACTATCATACCTATTTGGCACATGACCATTTTTCTCTTTTTTTACTATTTTAAATTTATATATTCCATTATTGTAAACTATTTTATGTGCCTTTTGAATTTATATAAACTATTTTATATTAAAGTGTTTGTTTAATCCATTTTTGAAAAGTGTTATTTGTGTAAATAACCCCTTTGGTTAAAGGTAAATTCCATCATTTGAAATCTATTTACAACATTTGAAATTTGAAGCGTGAATTGATAAATGTATTTCCATCTTTAAAATATAAAGCATGATTAGTTTAAATATTATTTTGAAATGCCAAACATGTTTGTCTTAAATTGAAAGCACTTTACTTGGTTAATTTGATATTGGCATCTATTATGGAATCTTTGGTGAAATCCTACTAGGTTTTGGCTCACACCCTACTTGTACCTTCGGGTATTTGTAGATTATCTTCTTCCAGGTTCGAACAAGGGAAAAGGATCTCTTTGAGGTGGATCCATCTGTTGAACCTTGGACTTGGTGAGTCATTTCCTTAGGGACTTGGATTTTTTTCCCCCATTTTGGTACTTTGGTTGTAATACTTTGGGCTTTGTTTCCTATTTGACTTCTAATACTTTACTCCCAATAGAGTTTCTTTGATATGCATACTATCTTGTTTCTTTTACTTCTTTATTTTTAGTGGGAAAATTGTTCCCACATTCATTTTTTATGATGTCAGGTGCTAGTTGATGACCCGTCGGGATCAGGAACACCATTCGGGCTATGTTAGGGTCGGATCAGTTATCGGGTTACCAAGGTACCTAGGCTGGTTTGTGATATTTCTTCAATATAAAAACCTTATTTTCATCATTATCAAGTAAAAAATCACAAGGTTGTTCAATATAAACTTCTTCCTCAATCTCTCCATTTAAGAAAGATGACTTTACATCCAACTGATAAATTTTTTTATTTCAATGTGAAGCCACTAATAGAAACATTCTAATAGTTTCTAATTTTGAAACTAGGGTGAAATTTTCTTCAAAATCTGCACCTTACACCTGTTCATAACTTTTACAAATAGGTCTTTCTTTATTTCTTGAAACTTCTTCAAGTTCATTCAATTTGTTTATGTAAACATACTTTGTTCCGATAACATTTTTATTTTCTATTCGTGGAACAAGTTCTCGTGTTTCATTTTTTCTCAATCTGATTCAACTCTTCATTCATAGTATTCACTCATTATTTGTGTTGAATTGATTCTGAAACAGATTCTGGTTCAACTTTTGAGATAAATGAAGTATGATTTTCTAATCTCAACCTTATTCTGATTTGAACTGGAGCCTTCAGATTTTCAATAATGTTTTCAGTCTCGACATGTTTTTGTAAGGTAGGAAATTTCAAAGTTTCTCTTCCAACTAAACTTTCCTTATCATGCGATTCTTCCGAGTCTTGATAAGTCTGTTTTATATCATTCTCAATTTCATTAGAAAATTTTAGTTTATCCTCCTCAGCATTCTCAACAATTTTTAAGGAGTTTGGATTTTCAATAACTTTCACATCATATGAGTCAACCAACTTTTATAAACATTTCTTCCAATATTTGTAACTTCTTTGATTGGGTGAATAACCCATAAAAGTTCCATCTTCATCTTTCTCATCAAACTTTCCAAGATTTGGATTTTTTATTTTTAACAAATATGGACTTCCAAAAACTTTAAAGTACTTCAATGAAGGTTTTTTATTATAACATATTTTAAAAGAAGTCATATTGGATTCCAGCCTTAAAAAATATCTGTTTTGAACATGTACAGCAGCACTAACAGCTTCTCTCCAATAAAACTTTGAAATTTTATATTCTTATAACATAATTCTTCCCATTTCAAACAAACTCATATTCTTCCTTTATGCTACTCCATTTTGTTGTGGATTATATGGAGCACTATACTGATGTTTGATTACATGCTTTCTCAGATAAGTTTCAAAAGTATTGCATGTGAATTCTGTACCATTATATGTTATCAACTTCATTATGTAAACCCTCATTTCTTTCTCAACATCTTTTCTGAAGAATCTGAATATTTCAATAGCCTCTGAGTTGTGCTTCATAAACATGATGTTGGTCATTCGAGTGAAATCATCAATGAATTGATAAATTAAAAATCACATTTTATTGATTGATGTCTCATCATCCCACATAAGTTGGAATGAATAAGTTCAAGAGATCTGGTAGAATGAATCTCAACTTTCTTATGACTTTTATTAGTCATCTTCCCTTTCTGACAAGTTGCACAAACATCTTCTTCTCTTCTTTTCAATTTTGAAAAATTTTGTACAACGTCAACTTTAAAGAGTTTGTTCATACTTTTCTGCCCAAGGTGGCCAAGTATTTGGTGTCGCGGCTTATTCTCATCTTCAGCACTTAGATAACATGAGTTGTTAAGTTCTCCAATCTAGAAAAATATTTCCACTGGTTCTTTCTCTCATGGTCACAACTTTTCTATCTTCAATACTTCTGATGATAGAAGAATATTTTCTGGAAAAAAAAAACTTTTTCCATCATCACAAAGTGAATTCACACTTATTAAGTTATGTTTGAGTCCACCAACAAATAGAACTTCTTTTATTTTTAGAGGTTCTATCTCAGTAATTCCTATTCCTCTAATTTTCAAGGAACTATCATTTCCAAAAGTAACTTCTCTATCATCATGTTTTTCAACATGTTTCAATATTTTTATATCACATATCATGTGTGAAGAACAACTGTTATCAAGTATCCATGGTTTGTTCCTTTTACTTTCTTTCAAAGCTATCTCAACAAAAAAAGTTTTTTTTTCAATTTTCTTCTTTCTAGCTTCCTTTTCTTTTCTACCATAAGAAACTTGTTCTCGAAGGAGTGTCATACATATTTCAGTATGATGACCAACCTGGTCATTTCCTTCAAAAACTTCTTCCAGACTTTCAAATTAATTTTTTGTTGGAATGTTTCTAACATATTGAGATTTTTCTTTTCTAAATTTACGTAGGTTAGGAAAGTTACTCATACTTCTTTCATCATTACTTTCACTTTGTTCAAACCTTCTTTTAGGAAGTGACAAGTTATACCAACAATTATAAGCCATGTGCTCATGGATGCCACAACACCAAAAAAGGCCATCAAATCTTGATTTTCTATTGAAGTAAGATCTTTCTATATAGAAACTTTTTTGAGGTTGATGACTTCTTCCTACTTCAACATACTTTGGTCGTGCCCAAAATTTCCTACCGAGGGAGTTTTCAACTTTTGTAGATGTGGTAGGTTTCTCACATCCCTTATCAATCCAAACTTTCCCAACACTTTTCTTATCACCTGAGATGTTAGATATATCAGATGAAACATTATTTTTGGAGGGTGAGGATTTCACCTGATTCTTGATTTGAGATTTCTCATCAACTTTATAATTCTCATCTTTTAATTCCAAGGATTTGTTGAAGTTTTCATTCATCTTCCTTGAGATGCTTTCAGACTCGAGAATTTTTTATTGAAATTTGTTAACTTCTTCTTCCTTAGTTGTCAGCTTCATACTGAGATCTTCAACCATCTTTCCTTGTTTAGAAATTCTATGTTTGTAACCGAAGATCTCCTAGATGTATTCTTCTTCTTGTTTGAAAACATATTTTCACCTTCAAAAACTTTTCCATTATCTTTCTTTATCATTTTGGTTTCTTTCTTGAAATATTTGATTTTCTCAAGACATGCAACAAGTTATGTTTTGAGCTGGTACTCTCTATAAGATTCTTCACCTTCTTCTTCTTCACTATTTGAGGAGTCTTTTGTTTTCTCAACTTTTTCAATGAAAGTTCTAAACTTTTCTAAACTCTCATTTTTTGAAAAATTGTTTTCATTTGAGTCTAATTCATCTTTCTTACTCAACATACTTCTCGTGTTCCCTGAAAACTTCTTATATTTGTTATATGACTTTTCTTCTTTAAAAATTTTATTCCACTTCTTCCAACAATATTTTTCATTAGAATCATATCGATGTTATTCAACTTTATTATTAGAGAAATTCATAGAAAAGTTCCCAATTCCAGCACACTCAAAACATTTGAGAGGAAGTTTTCCTTCATACTTTCCTCTTCCTCTGATAATTCTTGGAGATAAGAGACATGATTTTTCCATTTAACTCACCATCTTCCTTATCTTCAGAATCACAATGATAATAATCTTCAACATCTTGAACTTTCATCTTTCTCATAGCTTCAAAATCCATTTCATATTTCATCTTCTTTTTGAATATTGGAGCTTTTCTCATTTCATAATCAACAAGAAAGTTATAAAATTCATCAAGAGATAAATCATCTTTATCTTCTAAAGTAGAAATTTTAGAATCAAACTTATTCAGAATGTTTCTCATAAGTTTCTTCAATATTGTAGAGTCTTCCATAACTTCTCCAAATTCTATGATGCTTTAAACCATTTCATTTACCCTAGTGAAGTATTCATAAATAGTTTCTTCATCTATCGTTCTTATGTCTTCAAACTTACTATGACATATTTGTAGCTTTGCTTCCTTCACTTTAGTATTCTCTTCAAAAATACTTTGCACCTTTTTCCACATACTCTTTGAATATTTGAGACTCGTCACCTTCATATAATTATTTTCTGACAGAGATATGAGAATAGAATTCCTAGATTTTCCATCAACTTCAATATTTCTTTTATCAATAAAAGTCATCGGGGAATCCTTCTCGATAGGTGGAAACCCAATTATAGTAGCATTGACAACTTCTAGGCCAAGAAATAGGAGATAAGGAATAATCCTACTTTTCCGTCTATAATAAGTTTTTCCATCAAATGTAGGAATTCCTCTACTGTTGATAGAATTGATATTATCCATAATAAGGATTCAAAAAAGGAACCTTCCTCCGATACCAATTGAAGTTCCAAATGATTTAATAACAACTGAGAAGGGGGGATGAATCAGTTGTTCACTTTTTATAAGTTTCAAGACTTTTTGAAACTTACCCCTACAACCTATTAAAGTTCATTACCTGGTCATATTTTAGTAAATACTCATGTATGAAAAAATAGGAAAGAAAGTAAAGCACAAGAGATTTACAAGGTTCATCCTCAATGTGTGAAACTATATCCTTTTTATAGTCACTCTCATGGGTCTATGGAAATTCATTATTATGAAGAAGTGAACATAACTTGTGTCAAATCCTGTTAGAAACCTTTTATCTCCCGATAGGAAAGATTATACTGACTCTCGTCAATTTAAAAAGTTTTCTTACAAACAATTTGAGCCACAAAAGAAAAGATCATAAGAAAATTTTGTTCCACAAAACTCTATCTGGAACCTCAGTCTGATGTCCCTGGGTTTAATTGCCTCAGTCCGATGAACTCAATCTGATGGACTCAATATGATGAACCTTTTCTCAAACTGCACTTCTCAATCTCTACTCAAATGCTCAGTCTAATCTTCCTTAGTCCGATCTTCCTCAATCCAGTAAGAAAAACTTTCAGTAGTCTGGTCTTCTTATGAGATCTCACTTCGGAAAAAACTATAACCCAAACTCTATAGTGCTCCGCTTTTTTCTCACATGAAAAGCTTGAAAAGTTCGAATGTACTATGCAACTATTTATAGGCATCCCATAATGGAAAAGGAGGGAAACTAAAAAAACCCCACTTTCTCAAATTTAAAAACCTCCAAAATTCACTCATATTTGAACTTCATGTTTGACCACTTCAACTCTTCAAGAACCTTCATGAGTCATATTGAGTCTTCTTAGTAATCATCCTTCTTGAACTTCTTAACTTTTCTTCAGTACGATGGAACTTCCTCAGCTCGTTATGATGGAACTTCCTCAGCTCATTATTAATTGAATTTCCCCATCAAAGATAGTATGATTTGACTTTCTAATAGAAATTGAATACGATGTATCGATTTCTGCAAGTCCTTCCACTTTCTCATCACAATTAACTTCTCATTACGATAGCATTCTTCATACTGTTGCTCAGACTGATCAATTTTCTTAAACCACTGTATATGATGATTTATCGGTCTGAAACATTCATCTGATGGATCGATGTATGTTCCCAGTCTAGTGGATTGGTATCACAGCTCATCCGATTAAAAAATTGTACTCACCCTTTTTCCTTTTCTTAGGTAAGCATCAACACCTTTAGAGTCTTCGCCCTTTCATAAAATATCCATGTCTGATGGATCAACATTAGCAACTCTGATTACTCTGATGTTTTTCATTTGATGGTGACTCAATTCAAATACTCTTCAAACTTTATCAGCTTTACTTATTCAGAATTCTAGCAACTTTGTGTATGGTACTTCTCGATTCGATGACCTGTGTTCAGGTTTCTAGAACCGATGCAAAAATTTCAAAGACTTTCAATAATCTTCATTCTTAAAAAGATTTTATCATGAGACTTTATCATGATTTATGAGAACTTCAAGATCAAAAAAGCATCGTCTGAATTAAGGTTATAAAGTAAAGAACTTTATAACTCCATACATCACTATATTTATTCAACCTCTTCAACAACAATATAAATTCTTCACTCAGCAACTTCTGACTTTCTAATAACCATGGTGTCCGATGAATCTTAAAGTTCATGCCGTTGAATTTGAGACTGATGATGCGTCTGATCAACAACTTCATCCTTCTTAAAAATTATGTGTCTGGTGCTGCTCAGTATGATACTATGCGTCCATAAAACAACTTTCTCAAAAAAAAAACTTTTCTCCCCCTTTGTGTTTGGGTTCAAATATTCAGCAACTTTCACCTGTTTTTTAAAAACATTCTTTTACAAAAGATTAATTGTCAAAAAATAAAAAAAATTCTTAAAAACACCTCTATTAAAGAAAATGGTTTCCTTTATGAAGGCTAGAACCACTATTACTTGGGCATGATGACCTGTATGACTAAATCTCTAAATGCACAACTGGACCCATGTAGGTCAATTGGGGCATGTTTCTTATAAAATAAACCCACTAAGGATGTTTTGAAAATTTGATAATTTAACTGTTATAGGTTGCATTTAAATGGGCACAAGTTAGAAAGATGATACCCTAGTAGGGCACCTTTATCGTTTATGTTTTAGTGCTTGACCCCATGGATGTATATTCATGCTAATGGGATGGTTATTTAAAGAGTTTGCAACCACTTATATGGTGTTACATATAAACGTATGGTGGAACCTTACTTAACCAATCCCCTAACTTGATAAGGGCCCATTATCAGCTTTTGAGATTCGTTATTATGAGGTGTCAGTTAATTAAAATGCCAATTACAACCTAAAGAGTGTTTTCCTCTATAGCTTGAAATTGGCATTTTATTTAACCAAGCCTAGTTGTGAGAACTTTATGGTTAAATGAATTGTTTAAAATGAAATTATGAGATAACTGCCTAATACTGCATGCCATCAGCTAAATGAAGAGCTTAGTGTAGTTTTCCTTTGAAATCGGTGCTCGATATTACTTATATGTGATCTTCTTAAAATATTGTAATAAATAAACATCGGTTAAATGCCTTAAATGAAACCTTTTAAGGGTGTTTATAGTGTGAACTTCATGTAAGGGTTAGCTTTAGTCTTCATTGAGAGATGCTTTGAGAAGGAATGTGAGCGTTGCACATAGGTCTCAATTGGATTTTTACCCGTTGGTACGTTGAACATAAAAGATATGTGGTAAAGCCTAGTGACTTCTTAGGCATGACTCTGGTTTAAAAGTTGATGCCCTGTGCTAAAAGAGGGTTTAGCTCGGTATAGGAAGCTCCCTAAGAAAGAAAGGCATTGCTAAATGTTATGAGGAAGTTTAGACGTGAGATATCATTCGGGTACCGATTGTCCCAAGTAGGACTCTAGATAATGAAACTACCCCCCCCCCCCCGAGTAAATGGGTGGGGTTGTCTGGTGAGTTGAACCTTGAGGCAATATTATCATATACAGATACCCAGTGAGTGTCATCTCTTTATCCATGACGTTAGCATTGTAACCTTTCGAGGAGCACTCCCCTGTTTGGATGCTTGGTGATGATCGGGGTCTGATAGTCCGATGTTTGGTAGAGGATGTCATTATGCCTATGTCAATAGGTTTTGACCCTTGTAGGTCAATGATTCCTTACATGTTTTAGATTAACCACTTCTAAGAGAGTGTTTTAAGGAACGTTAGACATGGTGTAATAAGGGCCCTTAAATGGGATATGGTTCTCATGCGAGAAACCTTAGGGCTGGGTGGTCAGACCTAGTGGCCCTGTTTTGAGCTTGATTTGTAGGGTTAGGTGGGGGACCTTGATTCCCTTACTTTTGACTCGGACTCTAGTGGGTTAGCTGCATTACTTTGATCAAGGGAAACCAGTGGGAGAGGTTGGACTAGGTTTACGATTGCCTTAGGGGAAGTGAGCTTGGTTTTACGCTCGTCTTGATATTGATGCACTGAAGGTGTTTAGGTTTTGCGTTATAGGTACAGTGATGCTTGGGTTTTCAAGGAAGCACCTAGGGTTCTTGGATATCGAACTGGATTCAATGGGAAGGACCATTCGAGTTCTTGGACCAATTGACTAGTGCTTGTGTTGTAGACACTTTAACTTTCAAAAATAATGCCCTGAGTCAAGTCTCGAATCATGAGGTGTGGGATAGTACACCCGTTGTGAATGATAAGTTAGTCTGTGTCGGTTACGCGCGGTAGCTGTTTAAAAATTGAACACTAGTGAATGGTCAGGTGTGATCCAAAGATCGATGGTTGAAATAAGTGACCCTTGTAGGCATGGTAACCCGGATCATTGGGGTAAATTAAATTCAATGCCCGGTGAGAATGGATAATTTGGAAATAAATCGAGTGATGTGAGATGATTGGCTCATGGGAGGATTGTGACACGCATCATTGGGAGACATGGTGTCAGGTTTTGCTAAATGAAAATATAGCCATGTTTGGTGTGAGCATGGCTTGAATGGATCTATACACGCATATCACTGAAAATATCAGTCTACTCCTAGTCTAGAAGTGATCATGCCCCATATCTTGACATCGTCTTGAGTACGTTGAGAGAGCGTCGGCTATACACCAAGCCCTCTAACCAAATACCTTTTATGGGTTGATGGAAGAACTCCTTGGGAGTTGCGCTCGAGGAGCAGTCCAAAATAAGACATACGATGTGTAGTACGCCAATGGCCCTTTAACAGTGGTGACCCTCGTTGTAACTTGAAACTCGAAAAACGTCATGGGAACCGTTCTCAGGAAGCGGGAATGAGAGAAGGGTGATGTTGTGTTGGCACTCTAGATGAGTGAGTTCTAATCCATGCGAGTTATGAGGGATAGGGCATGGGTTGTGGTGATCAGTTCTATCATTGCATTGGTATGACAACCTGGATTATCCTAAGGTGGGGAGCGGGACGTCGATCTTTGGTGGGTGACCCTCATGAGAGAAGGGTCACAGGATCTTGAGGTCAGTTGTTGGATGGTCGTTTCGAATCTCATACGTCGTTGAGTAAATGGAGCAAAGTACAGTTGGAATCCTCGATAAATTTCAGGTACGGGTTCCATTAAGGATTTGGATGAAATCTATGTGTGGGTGTTAATCCTAGAGTAGCTTATGACGATCCATGGATACTAGATCATGATAGTGTCAGTTCTAGTGATATAGCACGATGATGATTTTGATTAGGAGATAGTTTAGCCATGAGACATCATTGAAAGTCGGGTACGGGCTTCGGTGATCATGCTCGAAACAATCCTGGTGTGCCTTGGGATGAGGCTATGGAATTTGGTTTTGGTAATGCGTCGGCTCCTGAAGCTGATTTTTTCAATGATAGTCGGCCGGAAGTGGCTCGACTTATGTTCTCTTGTTGGGTGAATGCGGTCATGTGAGGAACCACATCGAGTATGTCGAAGGAGGATATGAGTGAAGTGCAAGAGTCGGCTAGGGCTTTTCAAGAAAAAGTCGGCATGGCTAGTTAAGCTTGGTCGATTGAAATTAGATTGTTTCAAGTTAAACAAGGACCAAGATCAGAGTCCTCATGTGCAACCAGGTGTCACAAGTTGAGAATAATTCCAGAAGCGTTACTAAAACACTAGGGTCATGTTTCAATAGAAAATTACGATAGAAGGGAGTACCGTGACTCAGAATTGGTCATTCAAAGCTAGAGTCTATAGTGGGAAGCGCCATAAGCCGAATGATGAAAGACAAGACGACGACATCGTGTCTCGGGTTAGACGGGCTCAGGTAAGCATCGTCTTGATGTTTTTGTTCTGAATATGAGTGTTGGCTCAAGTTTGAGTGTCTTAAGTACCGTGTGTTTAAAGTAGCACTTGTAGGTTAATTGGGCGTAGGAAATGCAACACGAGCATTTGAGCGAGAATTCATGAACCAAGTAGGTTGGGTGATGTTTTCATTATTTTTACAAAGCTTCTCCGGGATGATAAGTTCTAAGGTGGGAAGATTGTAACATCCCATGTTTTGCACCAGTTGAAAATTCCTAGAGAATTTGAACATTTCATTTGGTGGACGGGGCGAATCTTTAACTGAGCCTCAGAATGTAAATTTGAGCATCGAAACACTTAAAAGTTTTTTTTGGAAAATGTTTAAGTCTCGAGAGATGTCTCGAGAGTTCAAATGAGTTTCAGAAGTGTCGAGCTCTAAAAACTCATTTTCGGGAGAAGTAGACAGTGGTGCACGGTTTGTTGAAATCGTGTGGCCCTCTAGGGGAAAGTGTGCAGCTTGGTGCAGGGGTGCAGAGGGTGTCACACAGTTTGTTTAACCGTGCGTCTGAGGCTGCATGGACGCACAAAGAGTCTGTAGTAAATTGCAAAGGTGAACCACACAGCTTGTGCACGATTTGTGTAACCATGTGGGTTGTGGGGGTTGGACAATACCAAGCGTATGGCTTACGCACTGTTTGTCTAATCGTGCGTCTAACCCGTGCGGGGTGTGGCTCCTTGACAGAGTGAGTCGTACCGTTGGCGCACGATTATCCAAACTGAGCGGCCTAATCATGCGCCTTTTAAAAAGGGGGAAATTACCCCTCCGACCTTAAAAGGGTTTTTACCCCTTTTCCTTCCCCATTTTCACCCGGCAAGTCCCCCAAATTCTCCTCCTCTTCCTCTCTTCCATGGGTGGATTTCCTCTGTTCTTGGTCCGAATTGAACGTCAACGAATGCGTTGGAAGCCCAACGGTGAGTCGAAAACTCCTCTTGATTCCCTTTTTAGTTTCTCATACCGTATTGAATGTTATGTCCATGCAAGCTTATATGCCCTATTTGTAGGGTGTTTGACGATTCTTCCATTTTATCTCGTTTTGGCTTGAATTAAAGCTTAATAATGAAGAAGTGAAGCTCCCTTGACATAAGGTATGTGGTTTATTGATTTTCCATAAAGGTATCGCTTGTTATAAAGTATTTTCATTGTGCCACACACCAGACCATCCTACGTGTTGCTCTTAAATTATGAAATGCCATAAATTGAATGCTTAGACCAAACCCTTGATGTTCTCTAGACCCCTCAGCTTGGTTTGAAGGTTGTGGCCACAAATTTGACCACCCCTCCGGGTGTGTCCATTAATTTCCATGTTCAACATTGGTTGAATGTTGATAATTAAATGGATTTAATTACAATAGGGCATGTATGCCTAACCCACATTAAGTTATGAAGTAGGCCATGGTTAAAAAGGGGTTTGATTTAAATGTGAGTCTCATATAACCCACTTGCTACGATTATGCTTTACCTATGTAACCGAACACCCTCCTAAGGTGTGTCATTATATCACTAATGAATAAATACCTTGGGCACTCGTAATGTAATGAAATTTGACTTGATAAGTTATATTATGGCATGGGTTTTTCTCATGGCCTTCATGTTATTTATAAATGAAATGGCTAATTGCATAATTGAATTAATAATAAACTTGATTGATTTTGGCATGGATGATCTCATGGTCCTTGTTATGATATTAAATGAAATATGCTAATGAAGGTTCACTACGCCTTGAGCGATGTTGTGTTCCTCTTTACGGAACGCCTAGGCTAATGGCTCATAGGCTAAGGACCTCAATTAGGGTTGTTGGACATGGCGCTTCACACCCCCTTGGTTGAGGATGTTGGACATGGCGATTCATGTCACTTGGGTTGTTGGACATGATGTTCCATGCCCTCATGATTTTGATACTCAGGCATGGCGTCCCTTTCTTATACATATTACTCGGGCATGTCGTCCTTTTATTATACATGATACTCAGACATGGCTTCCCTTTCTTATACATGATCCTCAAGCATGCCTTCCCTTAATTAAAATTTGAAACTTATTATATTATCATTATGTGGACGTCTAGGCACTAAGCCATGGGTTCTCGCTAGTACATGTATATTTATGTATATGTACTTGTTTACATGTATGCGTATATATATACATGACGGCACATGTTCAGAGATATTTTGTCTTAGGTCGAAACAGGTATGGCCGACTAGCTGTCCTTGAGGAACTTGAGTCCGACTTGATTACATTTATTTATTTCAGTGCACTACTTTGCTCATTATACCTACAAATTGCTTTATTTTATACTTATGGATTGGACCGGATTAGCCATCATTAGTGGTGGCCTACTGAGTTTATCTCACACCCTGTTCGGACCATTGATTGGTTCCCAAACAGATTATCTCTTGAATACAGTTTAAGACCTTGGATTGTGCATTGTGTTGTCTTTCATTTATGGACTAGGAATGGACATGGGAGCTTGGGAGTGGCGTTCGAGCATGTACTCGGACTGCCATCCGGAGTTGGAGTCCTTATTTATTTATTCTTTTATCATTATAGCCACATATATTGTTCTACCTGTTGTATGTCTATTGCTTGTACATTGTAACATGTTCATGTATGGTTATTTATTCATTAATTATTGATTGTCAGTTATCATTCATTTTCTGTTTATTATGCTCCTTATTGATTATTACTTCTACAATACTTATTATTAATCCAAAGGGTATAGTTTCCCCACTTTACCACCTTCAGACCCTCGATGCTAGTCGACAACCTCTAGCGCACAGGGAGGCGCGCTTGAGGTCGGCTGACCGACCAGTCCGGTTACTGGTTATAGAGTGAGCCGAGTCGAGACGGTACATTTATTTGAGAGATTTTTTACCCTTATGCATAAAGCTCATTTTATCTTTTCACGTGTCTTGTTAATATTAAGTGCATTTAACTTAAATGGTTAACCATTTTTGATAAAGCATTTACACATAATTCAGTTATATTTCATTCCATCTTGCGTGCGTGTTAATTCATTTATTAGGTGATAGTACAACATTCACAAATATAAATAAACTATGAAACTGACAAAAATAAAACATAAGTGACACAATCATGAGATTCTTTAATGGTTAGTTTCTCTAGCAGATGATAAACTAACCATCAACCCTTGAGAAAAACACTTTGAACCATAACTTGGTTCGTGTTGCAGCATTCCACCTTGACTCCTATGATCACCTTGATTGGTTTCACCTCAGCTCTTGAACCCGGACCGCCTCCTACAAAGTTTATATAAAAGAAACCATAAGCACGCAGACTCTAACATAATAAGGGGAGGTGATGACACACAGATCATCATTTTAAAATAAATTAAAAGAAACCAATCACATACAAAGGGTTGGTCTAATCTCATGACCATCCACATATCATGCAACGATCATACATTTGTAATCTTATTATCAATTACTTTGATTCATTTTTTAATTAAGATAATGCGCCAAGAATTAATCCAATTAATTCATTTTATCTTAATTCCATCCAAGAATCTTTAACCCACCATCATCTATAATTTTAAACAAAATTAATTTCATTTAAAATTAATAAAGTACACAAGTATACTTGGAGGCAACTTCGTGTGCTTATCCAAAATTTTAACACATATTACATTTAATATATAATTATCAATCCTACGACATGGCGTGTACTTTTTCAAATAAATGACAGAGAACACATGTGAATAGGTTTGATTATATATTTAATATTTCTCCGTGAAAAACTAGACACATTATCTGCACCAGACTGCACGGTGTGTACTCTCTTATGCTCATGTTTGCAGCACACACATTGGGTCTGGCCACGATGCCTGTCGTGGACGAGTTCGAGGTACACGGCGTGTTGTCCAACTTATACAGCATGTGACCTCAAAGTTACACAGCTTGTCCGTCCCCATGTCATGTATCTGATACATGGCATGCTGCGACACCCCATGTTCTCGACCGTGAGAAAACATGGACTACAACTTGTGTACAATGGATGCACAACGTGTAGTTCTTCAAGTTGTGTGCCAGTCTATCCAGATCTACACGCTGGTCCGCTTTTGTCAGATCTTAAATCCAATTTTATCGGATTTATCCGGTTTTATCAAGAGATACGAATGCCAAAACAAAAGTACACAACGTGTATGCGGGAAGTACACATTGTGTATTCAGATTTTGTTTAGGCGGAGCTTTTGGCACCTCCAGGTGGTATGAATCGAATGTTTCTTCATTTTTAATCATTAACTGATTACTTGTTATGTTATCGAGAATGAAGGGAAGAGACGACGATGTTTGGATATTAAAATGAATCGATACAAGTAAAAGAAAACGCAAACACATGCAACCAATCAGCAAATAATAAATAATTATAAATTAAACATGTGACTGCTCTGATGTCATTTGTAGGTTCTGAGCGCAACGAAAACGTCCTTTGATGGTATGACCAACTCGGCTTTTAGTCTTAATTTGCATGTAATTGTTGCCGCACGTGATTAAAACATCATGTCCAACAAAAATCGTAGATTACTTGACTAGATTAAAACATCGGAACCGGAAGAGGATCTTCACATGTAATTTATAATTAATTTATGAGAAGATATAGAATAACCTCAACTTATAATTCAGTTTTCATTGATCATCCGATTAACTAGGTCTCGTTGTATCGTCATTGCGCTGCAGGATCCAAGTGTAGAATTACTCTAGCAGTGATCTGCATGTGCATCACAAGCTTTGAACGTCGTCGAAGAATCATCGGGTGCTAGCACGAGTGATCCTAATCACTTGCATTGCTCGTGGTTGATCATAGCAGTATTTTTCTCGAAATAGGAAGAACTCTCGGTGCTCTCTCAAAAGCTTAAGAGTCTCTCTATATGTTGTGCACACCAAAAATGATTTAGGAAGAATTATAATTAGATATTTATTATGGCGGGTTTAGAATTGGAAAATCGCACACAAGCCCCTAACCATCTTTAATGTTCTTAGTTGACCCATGCTCGTTGATAATAATATTATTATTATTAATCGTTCAACATGTGCAACGCATTAAGAATATAAATAAATATCATTTACACCATTTCAGATCAGACCATTAAACTTAGTCCATTTTTCTTAGTCGACATTTATCGATCCTTGAATAATGATTATTTAATAAATAAATGTCACTACATTATTCTACGATAAATATAATAAATATTATATTCATCAAACTTGAAAATAAATATTTATTATTATTATTTAACTCACTTATTCTTTCAAATAACCTGTGATTAAATTATGGCGATCAACCAAACCGAACAAAACCCATTTATCATATCTTGTCAAATTCATTACTTGAATTTTACTGAAATTGTAGATACACTAAGTGTGTGACCCTCTAGACTTCTTTCTCTGTGGCATTAGACATAACCGCCTAAAATCCAAGGTTAACATCTAGCAACACGTCAAGGCTCTCATAGAAAAATAAGTTAATGTGTCAACAACATCCAATCTCCTGTGAATGCTTACAGTATAAGATAATCTCTTTATCACGATATCTCGAATCAACCAGGTTGCATGTCGGTGCCATCAACCTATATAATCGATGTCTCTTTCTTTTACTTTCTGGAATTGGACACGCTCACTAAACACCTTGGTCGTGGATTTATGCAGGCAGTTCCATTTCCATCAAAGGGCCTAAGATATCAACTTCCGTCAAGGGACGGAAGAGATAGATCTTTTCTCGCATTATCCATTAATGTAATATCACTCGTGATGCACCCAACATATCTTATCTCACTACGAGCATATGTCGTCATGGTTTTCGTCAATACATCAAAGTGCGCGGGTCATGATATCCATTGATGATAATCTTAAAGTCTAAGGATCAATACACACGTCTATATATAGAAATATCCAATGACACATGGAGATGTGGATTTCCTATTAACGGGTATGTCCTCGTAACCTCCTCTCTTAGAGATTACCAAGGGCGAACACCATAAGAATTGTGTTTCAACGCCTCATGAGCCTCATATCCCTGATAGCCTATATTGTTTGCGTCTCATCAAACAATATTATCCGGCTATAGAATAAGGTTCATGAATAATATCGGGGCACCTCTAAGTTTCCATCATAGCAGATAACTGTTATGATGTTTCAACGTGACATATATTCTTATGATATTATCACATACAAATGTATTGTAGAGGAACAATAATAATGTGATAAGAAAACTTCATTAATAATGAAAATATATAATCAAGTACCAAACAAGTTGGTTCTAGGGCACCAACTCCAACACATATTTCTATCAAACTGTGCCTAGGCATGATTTTTCCTGGATAGAGGTTGTTGAACAAGTGGCCTATGTTGATAATGAGGCTTCTGCATTTGTTGTCCTTGACCATATCATTGAATAGAATTATCATGCTAACCAGAATTATAGGCCTATTTTTTCCTGAAATGGATGATCGTGGGAAAGACTACCACGGTCTTCAGTTTCATTAATTTGTGGACAGTTACCAATAAAATGGTCAGTTGACTCACACAGGCCACAAACTTTTGTGAGTCCCCTTTACATTGATCCTTGGTTTGTGATCATTTGCTCCATTAACGACTTCATCTCTTCCATATCCTTGTCATAATTCACGGACTCAGGTGCTCTAATTTCATGTACTCGTTCAACATATCCTCTATTGCCAAATCGCTTGTTTTGAGCTACCTTCTGAATCAGTGATTTTGCATTTAGGGCAGATAATTCATCCAAGGCTCCTCCAGTTGAAGGGTCCCTGACATTATGCTAGCTTATGGCATATTTTGGTTGGAACTCAAATATCCAATACTAAGCGACTCCTTCCAAAGAAAAGGGAAAAACTCTCCACTTGACTTAGTCTTTTGTGACACCATGTGGTTGCTGAACCAACTGGAGATTGAGCTCGAAGTAATTATCCAAAGGTGTATAAACAATGCAATCATGTTGATGGTACCCATTTCGAGCCAATGCTTCCCTCAACGTGAGGAGATTGTTTGCACCTAGATAATCATGCGATATTTGGTTGATTCACAACTATAAGTAAGTTGTGATCTTAAATGTACTTTCCACTTTTCCATTGTGTGAGGAGATTGTTTGCACCTAGATAATCATGCTTGTGTGTGAAAGGTGTGATCAATCTCAGATCCTGAGATGGTTTTGACATATAAACTTATTGAAACTGAATTGACTTCCACTACAACAGTGTCAGAATTTTAACGAGATTGTCAGGAATCCCATAAAATTAATTATTTTTTAAAGCTATAATTCTACAGTATAGCAAATCCATATGTGTAGTGCATTAGTCTCAACTTATTCAATTATCATCGAGTTTTTATATATTTTTAAGTGATTTTTTTATAAATGATTGTTGGGAACTAAAGCTAGTAACAAAAATAAATGATAAAAATAAAAGGGAAGAAGGATTGAAAATTGAGTTTTAACTTTAAAATGAGAAAGTCAATCCAGATATAGCACTCAAAATGCAAATCATCATTTTTCACAAAA
The DNA here is from genome assembly GCA_963277665.1 of Viscum album. Classification (NCBI taxonomy): domain Eukaryota; kingdom Viridiplantae; phylum Streptophyta; class Magnoliopsida; order Santalales; family Viscaceae; genus Viscum; species Viscum album. The sequence goes on along the minus strand of OY728158.1, from coordinate 500,529,039 downwards.
TAATATATGGAATGTATGTATGATCCCTTAAAAAGAACATACTTAGCCCTAGAGGCTAGCCAGTGGCATGTTCCAAGCCCAGACAAGTCAAACAATTCGCATCTTATTAATTCACTTGGTCATTTAACAATTTAAGCATGTAATTATCTAATCGGCCTAATTAATCCATTAAACCAATTAAATAATCAATTAAAATGTATATCAATCACTGTGGCCAATTAGCGCAAGTAATTAATATTTTTAAATAAACACCCAATTGTATTAACTCAATTATTCAAACTGACAACGTCTAGTCCGACACTATCGGAATTAATTAAACATTGAAAATAAAATACTTGGATTTAAAATAACCATAAAAAAAATCCAAATATTTATTTTAGGACAAGAAATCAGATCGGCATCGGGAGGATTTTATCGGATCGACCACAAATTAATTTAGCTACACATAATTGAAACTATCGCTGCCAAATCAGAGTTGACACCAACGAACTGAATCTAAACTGATGAAGAAAACCCCATCAGTGGAATCGTCACACCCAATCGAATCTGACCATGGTGTCGTGTGATGATGATTGCATGAACTCAGCTGATAAACTGGAGATCCGCTTAATGTGCCTGAGGATGTCGGTGGAGCAGTGGAAGAGAGGGGGGGGGGGGGCACATAGGGTTATTTGAGAGGAATTGATTAGAGAGAGAGGAGATGTAATGGTGTGTTAAATTTAAAAGGGTAGAAGGGGGAAATTGGAAAATTTCTAAATAATTAATTTACGTTTTATCCGGATTAGAAAGTTTTTAAACCATTAATTTGCAGTTTTGGTTCACGTTGGATTGCGGATTGATGTATTTTATATATAATATATATATACACGTACAGTCCGGCTTGACATGTACGGTTTGGTTTGGTTTAGCACTTCAACCAAACCGCAAACCACAGGGTTTATTCAATCTGCACCTTAAACCAAACCGTGATAAAGAAAACCGATATTTCGGTATTGTTCTGTTTGGTTTGCGACTTGGTTCGGTTTGACCGGTTTTTTTGACCAGCCCTAATGGGAAGGGCGTGCCATGTTGGGCGTGCCACACTAATATTAGTGTGGATAATTAGATAATTGTTTGAAAGTTATTTAGGTTTTATTATGGTAAAATTTGTTTTGTGTTCCTCGTATGCCTATTGAGTGAGAATTTTCATTCTCCCTAAAACAATGTTGAGATTGATCAATAATTTATGCAAGAAATTTATCTGGACCAGTAAGGATAATCCCTCGTAAATCCCCAAAGCTTAGAAACATATTACTCCTTCAATGTGGAGATTGCGGTATTCATTGCTTTAGGTTCCGTTTAATACTTCTGCTCCAACACCTTTGGATATTTGTCCTTCAAAGGGACTATTATTTCAAATCACACTTTTAAATCAGACACATTCGTTTGATCGCGGATTTTTTCAACAAATGCTACATTTAGGAGATGTTTGCATTTTTTGAAATTTAGAATTCTGAAACTCTATGATGTCAATTTTCATCAAGTCGAGTTTCTTAGATCAGAATCATTTCTCGAATTAAAATTTTTTATGTAAACAACCATTGATTATACAAAATTAAGTCACTACGAAACGTAACTAAATTTGAATAGATAAAATCCTTCAAAATAATACATTCTAATGAAAAGGTTCTGGTATTTAAATTATGCACACACCTTTTTTCAAGTGGAAATGCTTCCATTCCGATCCAACCCCCGTTGCCTGGCTTGTTCCATCTTCCTCTTACGCCAATCCTCCAGGGCTGAAATAACATACAAAATTGCACAGTATCTACAAAGTTTTTTATAGAATTTTAAGTTTTTCCCGATGAAAAGTACAAAAACACTTCAAGCCCACCAACAATTGATTTTATGATGAAATTTAACAATAACGTATTGAAGAATGGCATATTTCACGTTGAACTAAGGAAGCTGTTGAGGATACCCATAAGAACTGGCCTTTGAAACAAACAAATTTTGCCTCCATTGAATTAAAGCCTTTTAGATATCAAATTCACCCACCATTCAGGATCTATCAACTGAATTCGGACTATTCAATTGACAACAAGGTTCCATCAATTTATATTACTTCAAGAGAAGTGGTAGAACAAACCTTTCTGGCTGGCAGCATCGCTAAAGGAGCGAAGACCCTTCAACCTCTTAGAAAGACCAATGGCAGCGGTTTTCCCTGTACCCTTCTGCTGCAGTTTACCTGGTTCAATATGCGATTCTTGCTCAATTTCCCTCACCTACATCCATAAAAGGTATGAAGGTTAATGCAAAACCTGGATCCCTGATTATTAAGCAGTACAAAAAAATTGCAGTGAAATACACACATCCCTTTATGAAAATTGTAAAAATAACTGATAGCTCACTCTTTTTATCAACTCCAGTGGTTCCATGGCACGGCGCATCTCCTCGGATTCCTGAATGTATCTCAGCCGTACTGCAATTTATAGTGAGAATTGTAAGAACCGATGGTTTATAGATATGTTTCTCCCTGGACTATTATAAATGTCTTGATTAAGTAAATGTTTGTCTCTTGGATAAACTCGAGTGATGATGTACTATAAATAAATCAAATGCACCACACAATAAAATTAACATTATTTTATTGTTTCATATTAGAATATTACAAATCAAATATACAAGTCAACAAGTGTTAGAAATAAAAATGAACAATAAATATCAATAAACATTCAAAGTGCAAAATAAAAAATCATTGATTGGCAATCTCCTAAAATAATCATAACTAGACAACCCATGATAACTAGAAATAAAAACAATAGAATTGGGATAGACATTTTCTAAAACCATGAGAGAATTGACAGAAAGAAAGATATGGCTTTCAATTACAATATGGGATTATTTATAGGAAGGTAAATGGGTAATATAACCGTTATATGACCATTGTAAGGGTAAGGTGTTCATTTATAATATACCCACTGGAATAGTAATAGGACGGTTGGGTATCATGACCGTTCGATATCCAAAAATTGGTAATATGGTCATTATAGGTGATCATTGGTGCAATGTCTATAAATAATAGTAGTCACATAGTCACATTTGTGCAAAAGAGGACTATGATATCAAGTAGTAGAAATGTTCCATATGAAGTATACTTGGCATCATTGGGTTTTACCTTGTACCAAGCCCAAGCCAAACTCCAATGGGTGAGGCTTGACCCAAATCACCTAAAATAGAAGTTCAAGCTATTGAATATCACTGCAAGGTCCATGAAAGTATTGTCATTATTAAAGGTTGAATTTAATAAAATGGTTTATTATTTGAAATTAAGACATTGAAATTATGTAATTGGTAAAATATTTCATTTTTTTATAAAAAGAAAAATAGGGTAAAAACGATGAAATGTGGCAGAATACAGTATATATGACATCATTAATATGGAAGCATGGCCAAGATTCGTTCTCTGAGTGCTCTTAGCCTAATTTTAACACTAAGCATTATGGAGGAACATTAAGAGATGTAGTGAAGCATTAAGAGGTGTAGTGGAACACTTAAATGAAATGGGGTCCAACACTCCCCCTCAAGCTGGACATGCCCAGATTGGATTGAGTCCCACAAAGAAAAAATAGAAGACAAGACAGACGAACTCATACCCCCCCTCAAGCTGGGCTATGGAGACTGTGAATACCCAGCCTGGAAGTGAGAGAGTCAAGGCGAGCCCCTAGGAGACCTTTGGTGAAGAGATCGGCAAGCTGATCTGCCGTCGGTACATGGCCAAAGCTGATATGGTGCTGCTCCAGATGGTGGCGGAGGAAGTGGCAGTCCACCTCGATATTCTTCGTCCGTTCATGAAAGACGGGATTCGAGGCAATCTTCGTGGCGGCCTGATTATCACACCAGATATGAGCAGGGGTGTGTACCGGGAAGCCGAGCTCATGTAGGAGATGACGAAGCCAGAGGATCTCAGTGGTGACGGTGGTCATGGAGCGGTATTCAGCCTCGACACTCGATCTGGAGACGACAGTCTGCTTCTTGTTGCGCCAAGAGATGAGGTTACCAGCGAAGAACACGGCGAACCCCGAAGTAGACTTGCGGGTCGCGAGACAACCTGCATAGTCGGCATCACAGAAGGCCTCAACATCCAAGTGAGCATGACGGGAATACTGAAGGTCACGTGCAGGGTCCCGCTTGATGTATTTGGCAATGCGAAGGACAGCATCCCACTGAGATTGGGTTGGATGCTCCATGAACTGGCTGACTTTGCCAACGGCGCATGCAATGTCGGGTCGCGTCATGGTGAGGTAGTTCAGTTTACCCACCAGACGTCGATAACGCTCGGGATGAGGAAATGGTTCCGTGTCGGAATGGAGAGAACGTTCGTCAGGCTCAAGTGGGGTGTCCACGGCAGTGGCGGTGCTCAGACCGGCATCCTGCAAGATATCAAGAGCATACCTACGCTGGCAGAGAGAGATCGAGTCCTCAGAACGGGAGACCTCGATGCCAAGGAAGTAAGTCAGGGGACCAAGATCTTTGGTATGAAAGTTTTGGTGAAGGTGCGCCTTGAGGCTGGCGATCCCTCTGGAGTCGCTTCCTGTGATGATGATATCATCAACATATACCACGAGCAAGATACAGTCGTGCGATGTCGTACGGAAGAAGACGGTGTGGTCCTTCAGACTGCGGAAGAGGCCAAAGGCCGTGACGACAGTGCTGAAGCGGCCAAACCAAGCTCGAGGAGACTGCTTGAGGCCATAGAGGGACCGACGGAGACGGCAGACATGGGAGTCGGCACCGGAGGCAGAAAAACCAGGGGGCTGCTTCAGGTAGACTTCTTCCTCAAGAACGCCATGGAGAAAGGCATTCTTGACATCCAGCTGATGAAGTGGCCAGCGATGATGAGTAGCCAAAGAGATGAACAGGCGGACAGAGGCCATCTTGGCGACCGGAGAGTAGGTCTCAAAGTAGTCGATGTCATATGTCTGAGCGAACCCCTTTGCCACCAGCCGGGCTTTGAGGCGGCAAAGAGAGTCGTCGGGATTGAGAAGGATCGTATAAATCCATTTGCTGTCCACTGCCTGTTTGCCTGCTGGAAGGGGGACAAGATCCCAAGTATGGTTTTCCTCCAGAGCCTGCAATTCATCCCGCATTGCAGCTAGCCATCCGGGGTGAGATTTGGCGTCACCAACCGTGCGAGGTATAGAAACTGTCTCTAAAGCGGACAGACCCCTGTATGAAGAGACAAATAGAGGAGTACTCTGGCAGGAGCGAGTACATTTCCGTAGGGCAATGGGCAAGTCCTCGGGTGGCGGAGCAGGAGCAGCGGACGAAGCGGGAGCATCAGTGTCAGTGGCCGGAACCGGGGATACAGTCGAAGGACGGTGGGAGTAAACCTGACCAAAATGGGTGTCAACAGGGGTTGACGCCGGTGGAGGAAGGATGATGAGGGGAAGACAGTTATCAATAGCAGAGTCAAGAGGAGGAGAGGGAAAGGAGAATGGAGAACTCTCAACAAAGGAGACATCCGCTGAGATGACATACCGGCGAAGGTCCGGGGAGAAGCAGCGATATCCGCGCTGAGTGCGGGAATAACCAAGGAATATGCAGCGGAGGGATTTGGGAGAGAGTTTGGTGCGGCCAGGACGAGTGTCACGAACATAACACAAGCAGCCAAACACTCGAAGAGGGAGGGAATGAAGAGGGAGAGTGGGGAAAAGAGCCTGAAAGGGAGTCTCCCCCTTAAGGATAGAAGAAGGAAGGCGATTGATGAGGTATGTAGCAGTGAGAATGGCATCTCCCCAAAAGAGCAGAGGCACCTGTCGGTGGAAGATGAGGGCACGAGCAGTCTCCAGAATATGTCTGTGTTTCCGCTCGGCCACACCGTTCTGCTGGGGTGTATCAGGACAGGAGGTCTGATGAAGGATACCATTCGTCTGGAGAAACTGCCGAAAGGAAGTGGAGAGATACTCGCGCCCATTATCCGAGCGGAGACATTTGACAGAGAGAAAAACGGTTCTTAATTTCATTGAAAAAAGTTTGGAAGGTGGAAAACACTTCGGAGCGTTCTCGAAGAAGGTAAAGGCACGTCATTCGTGAATAGTCATCAATGAAAGATATATAGTATTTATACCCCAAGTGACTCGGAATGGTACACGGGCCCCAAACATCTGAATGAACCAGATCAAAGGGGTGGGAGGCCCGTGTATCCGTGCGAGGAATGTAGGAAGAGCGATGATGTTTCGCAAAAGAACAGGACTCACAATGAAAAGTATGAGTCCGACTGAAGTCTGGAAACATCTGACGAATGGTGGATGCAGGCGGGTGTCCTAATCGGGAATGAAGATCTAGTGCCCGAGAAGAGGTAGACGTGCAAGCAATGGGTGCTGGTCCCTCGAACATGTAGACCCCGTCTCGAAGCCGGCCTCGACCAAGTTCCCGGTTCGTAGTCTGCTCCTGAAACACAACACCAGAAGAGGTAAATATGGCCGCACAGTTATAATCCTTAGTCAGTTTACTGATGGAAAGCAGATTAAAGGGACTGCGGGGCACATGTGCCACAGAGGGTAGGTGTATCTATGGAGTCGGGGAGCATGCGCCGAAGCCCGCTATGGGGATAGTGCAGCCATCAGCGATGGTGATGGCTGAAGAACCGGCATATAGGCAGTAAGACGTCAGCATACCAGCATCACCGGTGAGGTGGTCGGAGGCACCAGAGTCCAGCAGCCATGCAGGGAAGCAATGGCTGACAAAGGCAGTGGGGCAAACAGTACGGGCCAGAGAAGCCGAGGAGGGACCGGGTCGGACAGAGGCCGGAGGATCATGAGGCCGCCTGAGGTTGGCCATAGAAAGGGGGAAAGAGAGGCGACAGTCGAGGACGCGTCCTGGACCGCGGACTGTCCCTGCCGCGGGTGCAGAGATGGTCGTCCATGCAGGACCCAACATCGGGCGATCAGGTGGCCAAACTTGCCACAATGTTGACAGAAGGGACGTGGACGACTTGAAGCACGGCCACGTCCCGAGGAGTCTGCCATAGAAGCGTCGGGTAGCTGAGGCAGCGGGCCGGCGGGATGATCGTGCGCAGGACGTGCACGTGCTGGAAGGGCCGCCGGAACGAGGGCGCTCTGCCGGGACGAGGGCGCAGGCGCCTGCTGGGGTGAAGGCGGCGGAAGGGGGGGCCGCAGGGCGAGAGCAGCGGGAGCGCGCGGGAGGCGCGGGGGCAGCAGGAGGCGCGGGAGGCGCGGGAGCAGCGGGAGGCGCCGGGCGAGGGTTGCCGGGAGCGCCAGGCGAGGGTGGCCGGGAGGCGCAGGAGGCGCGGGACGACGGGGAGCCGGGACGCCGGGAGCCGCGGGAGGGCGGCGCGCCAGGAAGGAGGGCGATCCGCGCAAGAGGCGCGCGCACGGCGGGGCTGGCCGGGAGGAGCACCGCTGGGTCGAGGGCGAGGGCGCCGGAGCGAGGCCGAGGGCGATCCGCGGGGGCGAGGCCGAGGGCGAGGCGCCGCTAGGCGAAGGGAGCTGCGCCGGTAGGAAGAGCCGCCGGAGGGAGAGTCGCCTGGAGGGAGAGCCGCCTGCAGGGAGAGTCGCCGAGAGGGAGAGCCGCCGGGAGATTAGGGCAGAGCCAGAGGGGGGAAGAGAGAGGCAGGGCCGGACAGAACCGGAAATCCGCTGGGAGGGTCGGGATTAAGATCCCTCTGATACCATGTAAATGGTGAATTCCCCTTAACTCAATGTGAGGTGAGGATGTTCTTTTATAGATGAGTAAAACTAAATACAGAGAGGGTAAGTCCGATGTGGGACTCAGAAATACCCAATTAAATGAAATGGGGTCCAACAAAGATATATCCAGTTCAGCCACGCTGTCAAATTTATTTCAAGTCGTGAGAGTGCTGTCAACACGTCTCGCATTTGGATTTCCAGACCTTGAAGCATTGTTTCCTAACGTTGTTGTCCTGCCTCATGACGCTGGATTCCGGACCGCAAGTCCTCTACTGTTGACTCCAATTTGACAATTTTGTTCTCCATTCTCATGGTCATCTGCTGCTGCGATTTTGTTCTCCTTCTAGTAAGAAGTTCACGTCTGCTGCTCCGCACGAACCAAAACTGCCTGCCTCAGGTGCGATTGTAGCGGCCGTAGTGACTGTTTCGTCCTGTATGAGCAGAAGGATAGTAAGACGCACCTCCTTCGACAACTGGTCGCTCGATCGGTTGCACGTGGCTCGCCTGGTCAGAAACTAGCAGTTGTTTCTTGTTGGTGTGTCACCTCTAGTCAATTGATTCTGCTGTTTTTTTTCCTCTACTAGAATTCCTCGGTCCTACTCTACGTTGCGTCGCTACATCCAGAAAACAGTTTGTTGCGTCACTGCGTCCAGAAATTTCCAGCAATTTCGTGCAAGAATCCCTTTCTCGTTTCTCTCTCTCTAGAACCTCTCAGTGAAAGCAGCAATTGATAGGTGCTACAGAGAATGACGAGAGAATTCCTTTATTTCTAGCAATTACAGCGTACCAAAATTATAGGTAACCAGCAGAAAAGAATGGAGCGGAAGAAGAAATGGAGAAGGAGAAGAAGGAGAAGAATCCCCAGGAGACATTGCACCTAGGGCATGAGGCCTTAACCCTCTGATTCTACTTAGTAGCAGCCAACAAATACCATTTATCACCCCCCCCGAATGCCCATTGCCTCCCTATTTATTACCCAACCTGCCTCAACCACTTCCTAACAGAATAACAGAACAACCTCCTAACAGAAAAACAGGGCATTTACATATTTTCCCCTGGCAATTAAAAGAAACCTCACCCCACATTACTATCACCCGTATACCTATCAATCAGCTTTATGGAAAGATATTCAAGTGTAAATTTTGGACGCGGGGGTGCACTTCCTTGGACATGTGGTGTCTCAGGGAGTGACAGTAGACCCTTCGAAGGTTGAGAAAGTTGTTTCTTGGGCAACACCCAAGAATATTGTAGAGGTTCACAGTTTCCTCAGTCTTACGAGCTATTATCGAAGGTTCATGTTTGATTTCTTTCGGGCCATGGCCCTCCTGTCAGCCTTGGCCAGGAAGGACCGAGCTTATGGGTTGATCAGTGTCAACCAACCTTGAAATGTCTGAAGGAGAGGTTGATCAGTGCTCCCATCATTCGGCTTCCAGGGGGTGATGTTTGAGATGTTCTGTGACGCTTCTCGTCACGGTCTGGGTTGCATTTTGATGCAACAAAGGGCAGTGAACTCGTATGGGTCTCTAGAGTAACGCCCCCATGAGCGTATCTATGTCACTTATGATCTCGAGTTGGCGGAGGTGGTTTTGGTCTGAAGTTGTTGTGACATTATCACATCGGTGAGCATTTTGTGGTTTTCATGGCTCACAGGAACTTGAGGCATGTTTCCTCTCAGTGGGATCTGAATCTGCGACAGCAGCGATGGATGGGGTTCTTACAAGACTATGCCTTTGAGATCCCCTACACCTCAGGGAAGGGGAATGTGGTTGTTGATGTGCTAAGTAAGAAATTGTAGGGGGGGTATTGTTCGAGAGTCTAGAGATGCTTGGATAGCGATGGAAGAGCTTGCGGTGATGCATCTTGATGCAAAGGAGATCAGCGATGGAAGTTGTTTGTTCCAGATGACAATGCAACCATCCTTGATGCAATAGGCAGAGAAGTCTCAATGGTGAGACTGAGAGGCAGAGATCATGCAGGGTTATGTCATCCATAGTGATGATCTGAAGGGATGGTCAGGGGATAATCAGCATCGGATGTTATTTCGAGAGAGATTGTTTGTTCAGTCGACGATGCGCAAAAAAGATTCTTTGCGGATTTCATAGCTCAGCAGTGGAAGTGCATCCAGGTGTGTCCAAGATATATCATGCCTTGAAGGGTCAATTTCGGTGGCCCGAGATGAAGATATCAGTGACGAAGTTTGTATCACAATGTTTAGTCTGCCAGCAAGTGAAGACGGAACATCGTGTTCTAAGGGGTTTATTGCGGTCGTTAGATGTTCCCGAGTGGAAATATGATGACTATTGGGATTGTGAAGCCGTCTTCAAAGTTGTCGGATTCAGTTTACCAGAAGGAGAAACTCCGGTAGACTCTTCAATCGTGACAAGGCAACAGCAACAGTCGACTTCAGCACACCGAGTATTGTTTGTCAGAAAATGGTGTTCTTCAAATGGGTGGTGCAGGCTGGTATGGGTTCACCGGATGTTAGGTCGTGCAAGGATCGGTTGATCAGAAGGGAAGTTGTGTACAGTCTACCGGATGCAGCGGTTGAGGCGGTGTTGGCTACAGTAGAAAAGAGGGTTGACCGTGAATCTCGGATGGCGATGCAACTTGTTCAACCGGCTGAGTACCACTATAAATAGAGGTGGGACCAGTTGCTCTGCGGTGGATTAAAAGTATTGTGAATTGCATCTAAGTGTAATTGTTGGCTCCTCAGCAACAATAATTGTAATTCTTCGTGCTTCCGAGTAATAAAAGATTTGGCAATGATCTCCCGTGGACGAAAAACGAAAGTTCGAACCACGTAATCTTTGTGCGCTCATCTTTACTTTTCTTATTCTTTCCTTGCTTGAATGTTTGTGTGTGGGTTGTACGAAAGAGTGTGTGAGCGGTGCGACTTAATAATGATGGTTATGGTGAAGCAGACTTCCTACTTCTAATACCCTAAGGCGTAGTAAGTCCCAGAGATTCCTTGTTCGCTATGCTAAGCTTCCAGTGTGTGATCTTTAAATGGATTAAGTTCCTGTTTCCGGTGATCGCACGGCAACAACCTCCCAATAAGTGGTATCAAAGAAATCAGGTCAGAACTCAGTTGTTAACACTCAGCAACTCAGGTAACATTCACACTCATCTTGGCGTAGAATTGATTTCAATTGTGTTTATTGTCATCGAAAGATATAATGTCGGAAGAAGGAAAGGTTCAAATTGACAAGTTCGACGGAAGCGACTTCACCTTATGGCGGATGTAGTTAGAGGATAATGTCATCCAAAAGGATTTGAAAATTTTGTTGAGTGGAGTAAAGCCGAACAAGATGGAGAAGGCTCAATGGGAAAAGTTGGATAGGAAAGCACTTGGATTAGTGAGGATGTCATTGGCAAGAAATGTGGTCTTTAACATCTGGGAGGAGATCACGGTTGGGCCGATGGCGGCGCTGACAAATATGTATGAGAAACCAACGGCACCAAACAAAGTCTTCCTAATGAGACTTTTGTTTAGTATGAGGTTAACGGAAGGAAGGCCAATGGCAGATCATATGAATGATTTCAACATGATAAGAAGCCACCTTCAAGCAGAGAAAGTTACCTTCATGAATGATGTCTGGGCAATTCTTCTGCTTTCATCTTTACCAGAATCATGGGATGGAATGGTTATTGCGGTCAGTAATTCCTGCGGAAAGACCAATCTAATGTTCGAGGACGTCTGGAATTTAATCCTCAATGAGTAACTCTAGGGAAGGGAAGTCCAAGTATCTTCAGGTAATGCACTGAATGCTGATGAAGGGGGTCGATCACCTCATAGGAGAAATTGTCGGCAACCGAACGATAAATCAAGGGAGAGAAATCGAGGAAAGTCAACTGGTCTGGGTCTTACCTGCTAGCATCACAGGAAATGTGGACATCTCAAGAAAGATTGCAAAAACCACAAAGAAGCCATTGGAACAACCGCTTCCAGAGGTTCAAATTCCGTTAATACACCAGAGGGAAGCAACAATCTACTACTTGGTGTTCATATTACGATGGAGTCATGGGTGGTTGACTCTGGAGCATCTTTGTCACGACCCGTCCTAGTGGGGCCCGCGCCGTGACTCCCCAAGCCCGCCTCCAATAGGCCAGGGGCTGGTGACTAGCACCGAATAGGCATATTACTAACATGGGAGGCATTGTCTAAGAACCTGTACACATGCACACATCTCCAAGCCCACAAATACTGAAATGTAAAAACCATTAAGGAACAAAATGCATGCATACAACTAAGCCCAACCAACAAAGTGCGACGGAAAGTAAAGTACTGAAAATAAACTGGGCCAGAATACAAGTCCACCAAAAACAAGAGTCTGAAAACTGCAAAGGCCAACCTGTAAACACAAGAGGTACTGGGACTGCTGCTCGTAGCCGTAGGAACGCTTCGGCCTGTAGGGAACTCAGAAAGCTCGGTCATATCCTGGTCCGCCCTGTACTCTGTCAAAAGGCTGCTCGTCTGCACAAGACACGACACGTGTAGGCAAAGCCCGCGCAGGGGTGAGTATAACAATACTCAGTAGAGGACCCCAAAAAACACAAAGCAATACACAAAGGAAAGGCACAGCCAGATTTACACAGTATATGTCTACTGAACATATAATAGAACACAAATCAGATATACTCAAAACCCAGACCCGTAGTCTAGAGACAAGTCACACAACCGCATACCCCCGTCTAGGAATTCAGTTCGAAGATTCCACGAAGCACTCGTTCCGGGAGAACACACTCCACGAGTCTGGTAGCTCTGATGACGTCCGTCCGAGAAGTACTGTTCGTCGGGAAACGTCACGAGAGGTAGTTACACTCATTACGGGAGACACACTCCTGAATGGGAAGATCACGAGAGATAGATGCACTCATTACGGGAGACACACTCCTGAGTGGGAAAGATCACGATATACATATGAGGATCACTGCCAGGGCCATAGCGAATACCGCGACTCATCCGGATTCACCAGCTAGGTAGAGGATCAACGCCCGGTAGAGTTGGTCACGTCGATGCCTGACTCTGCCTAGGGTCAGGAATGGATAGAGGATCTCGCTCCGGGCCTCTCGGAGAGGATCAACGCCCGGTAGAGTTGGTCACGTCGATGCCTGACTCTGCCTAGGGTCAGGAATGGATAGAGGATCTCGCTCCGGGCCTCTCGGAGGGATGTCGACTCTATCACAGAAAGTCCTGTTAAAGGGATCATACTCCTGTAGAAGGAAACGATGTCTGACCTTCAAGGGAACGAGAAGAAGGGGCACTAACCCAAACGAAACAAGTCCAAGATACGGTGGACAAAGGGACCATGCCATTTTCCAAAAAGTACACCGCGTGTAGAAAAGTTACATGTTGTGTCGTTTGACCCCGGGTACTGCCCGTGTACAACGGCTCGTGTCGTAAGGCTGGTCGTGCAGAAAGGTTAGTACACGGCGTGTAGTACTGTGTACACGCCGCGTCCGAGTGACTGGGGTCGGCTCCGTGTACGCTGGTCATGTGCCCGTACGCAGTCCTCAACCCGTGTACTCCAACCCGTGTAATCGGTACACGGGGTGACCCGCGTTACTGGCCTCGCCTGGCCGTGTGATGGAGTACACGGTCGTGTACTCCATCCCGTGTCCGTGTATCCTCTGGATACATGCCGAGTCCCGCGTAGCCGCCACTGCCATGCTGCGTCGAGAGTGCACGCCGTGTTCCGAAGCCGTGTAGTCCATCCCGTGTCCGTGTACTTTCCAAAATACACGCCGAGCTTCGGGAAAGTCCAACACGTCGTGCGACCCTGGTCACACGCCGTGTGTTTCCTCTCTGACCCCCGAAACCCTAGCCGCCGCCGCCAGTACTACACGGCTTGTTCTTCGGAAGTACAAGCCGTGTATTCTGGAAATTTCCAGAATCGCGGACTTTAGCCGCCGCGCCTCCGTGCTGCCCCGTTCGTCGATCTGGGCGTCCGAATTGCCACGAAACTCCGGAATCCAGGTCGCCTTGACGTCCCGAGGTCGTCTCAGTTGTTTTCGGGCCTCCGATCGGCTCCGAAAACGCGTTTCGATCCTCCCGCGTGAAGAACGGTCTTTTCCGATCCGAGCCGATTCGTCGTCCGTTATGACTGTCGCACCTCTTTAGGGTCGTTGCGATGTCGGATCTCCAGTTTGGGATCGTTGCGTTGCAAGACGGGTGCGCAACGATCCGTTGTTCGACGCCCCACGAAGAACGCGAAGAACGCACGAGGAAAAGAAAGGGGGAAGAAATCCAATCAGAAAAATCGAGGAACGAACCTTCGCCATCGTTCGTCACGGCGTTGATCCGCTCCCGTTAGTAGGCTTAAATGGAGCAGAATCAAACAACAATTTACCATGAACTAATTCCCCGAAGTCATCCCAACAAAAACCCTCCCGCAAAAACGTACGGATCCGCGGATCAACATGTTTGTGGTTGATCTGCATTTGTCGTTCACAATTAAAAATGGGGAAAAGAGAATTGAAATAACAACCCCTACCTTGTGAAGGGTTCGATTGCTGACTAGGGGGGGGGTCGTCGCCGAGATCCTTCAACTTCATTGGCGCAACGATTCACAGCTTTGATTCGTCGTCGTTCGTCGCCGAGAGTTCTCTCCAAAGCCCCAAGGATTCTCCAGAGTTTCTCTCCAGCTTCTGTCAACGAGCAACGTTTGATTAACCCATTAAAAAGAGGGAACGTGTTTCAGCGTTCTGTTACGCTGAGTTGTTGTCGTTACGCTGCGGCATTAATGAGTCAACGTTGCTGTTTCAGGGTCATTATGACGTTGCATTTATTATTGAAACAATTGTCATGTCGTTGCGTTGCAGCGAATGTTTCCAAAATAAAATAAACTTGCCATTTATTTTATTTTATTTTATTTTTTTACTGAAAACGTCTGAAAATTAACTTTTTCCCTCAATCCGCGCCGGTCGAGGTTAGACCCATTCAGGTAAAGTCGTCGTCTTGGACGCAACGGTGCCCCCAGATTTTTAATCCGGACATCTGTTTGGAAACTGTCACAACCGCGCACAAGTGTCGACTCACTTAACTTAAAAAAAAATCGAATCACCATTCCGGGGTTACCGGGCCTCGGAATGATGTGTCGTCACAGCGCCTGGTCTCGTAAAAATTTCATATAATATTAAAAAAAAATACATGGAAAATCCGAGACATTACATTCTCCCCACCTTGGGGCTTTGCGTCCCCGAAAAGCCAAAATAAGACTACTCAAAAAGATGTGGGTACTGGGCACGGATTCGAGCCTCCCGCTCTCACGTGCTCTCCTGAAGATTCTCGTGATGCCACCGAACGCGCACCAAGGGAATCGATCGCCCACGAAGGATCATCTCCTGCCGATCCTCGATCTCCACCGGGTACTCAGCAAAGGTCACTCCATCCTCAATGTCCAGCTCGCCCCAGTCGATGACGTGCGATGAGTCATGCACGTACCTCCTCAGCTGTGACACGTGGAAGACATCATGTACCCGATGCAACTACAGCGATAGAGCTAGGCGGTATGCCACCTCCCCAAATCTGCACAATATCTGAAAAGATCTGATGAACCTCGGAGATAGCTTGCCGCCTCGACCACATCTCCGTAACCCTCGTCGAGGTGAGACCCGAAGAAAGACATGGTCTCCCTCCTCAAACTTCAGGGGTCTTCGTCGCCTGTCAGCATAAGACTTCTGCCGGCTCTGTGCAATCTTCATCCGCTCCTGGATGATCTGCACCTTCTCAGTGGTAGCTCGCACCAACTCTGGACCCATGAGTGCCGACTCTCCGAGGTCGGTCCAGCTAAGCGGTGACTGGCAGGGTCTCTCATACAAAGCCTCGAACGGTGTCATACCAATGATGGAGTGGTAGCTGTTATTATACGCAAACTCCACCAATGGTAGGTGGTCCTCCCAACTGCGACCAAAGTCCAAGATATAGGCCCGCAACATATCCTCCAGAACCTGGATGGTCCTCTCCGTCTGACCATCGATCTGGGGATGGAACGCCGTGCTCAAGCGTAGCTGAGTCCCAAAAGCCTCCTGCAATCCCTTCCACAACCAGGATGTAAAGTGGGCATCTCGGTCCGAGACTATCATCGAAGGGACGCCATGAAGCCGAACTATCTCCTGCACGTAGAGGCGTCTCAAACTCTCTACGGAACTCTGCTCCCTGATAGCTAGGAAATGGGCCGGCTTGGTGAGTCGGTCAACGACCACCCAGATGGAATCGTGCCCCTTGGACGTTCGTAGTAAGCCTGTCACGAAGTCCATCGATATTTCATCCCACTTCCACTCTGGAACTTCCAGGAGGTGAGCTAATCCCGCTGGAACCTGGTGCTCAGTCTCACCTGCTGGCATGTAAGGCATCGAAAAACGAAATCCGCTACTGCCTTCTTCATGTCTGACCACCAGACCTGTCGTCGGAGATCTTGGTACATCTTTGTCACTCCAGGATGTACCGCCAAGGGGGACGTATGAAACTCCCTCAGGACCTCTTCCTGCAACGCTATCGATACAACAGTGCGTCCTCTGAAAAGAAGTAGGTGCTCCCCACCTTGTGAATATCCATCAGGAGCATGTCCTGTGGATAACTGAGCACGTAAAGCCACACAGTCGACATCTCCTAGCTGCGCCTCCCTAACCCGCTGTAAGAGTGGAGGGGCGACAATCATCGACTGTAGGTAAGTTGTATCCTCTCTGTCCACGAAGGATAACTACAACGCGGCTAACTGCTCTGTTGCCTCACTCAACAGTTGTGAGCTCAACCTTCTGCTAAGAGCATCCGTCACCTTGTTCCCCTTCCCAGGAGTATAGATAATCTCGAAATCATAGTCCAGGAGGAACTCTAGCCAACGCTTCTGCCTCAGATTCAGATCCTTCTGCGAAAAGATATACTTGAGGCTCTTGTGGTCAGAGTAGACGATAAACCGCTCGCCCATAAGGTAGTGTCGCCACATCTTCAACGCGAAGACTACCGCTGCCAACTCAAAATCATGGGTCGCATAGTTCTGCTCATGTGGCCTAAGCTGGCGTGAACCATAAGCAATCACTGCCTGTCTTTGCATCAGGACGCAGCCAAGACCGGTCCCTGATGCGTCGCAGAAAACTACGTACTCGACTCCCTCCTCCGGTAATCTCAAGATTGGGGCGCTCGTCAAACTCTGTCTCAACTGCTCGAAAGCCTGTTGGCACCTCTCCGTCCACATGAAGGGTTGCCCCTTCCTAGTCAAGGTCGTCATCGGTGCTGCTATTCAGGAGAAATCAGGAATGAATCTCCAGTAATATCCTGCCAACCCAAGGAAGTTTCGCACCTCCATCACGCTCCGACGTGGCTCCCATGCTAACACTGCCTCCACCTTGGCTGGGTCCATAGCTACTCCATCTGCTGAGATGACATGTCCCACAAAGTGAACCTCTCGAATCCAGAACTGGCACTTCGAGAGCTTCCCATAAAGCTGGTGCTCCCGGAGTACGTCTAGAACTATCAGCAGGTGTCCCACGTGCTCCTCCTCTGACGCCGAGTACACAAAGATGTCGTCGATGAAGACCACTACAAACCAGCCCAAGTACGACTGGAAGATCCGGTTCATCATTCCCATGAACACTGCGGGGGCGTTTGTAACGCCGAAAGGCATCACCAAGTATTCATAGTGACCGTAGCGGCATCTGAAAGTCGTCATCGGTATATCCTCGTCCCGTACTCGTAACTGGTGATAACCTGATCGAATGTCAACCTTCGAGAACCACCGTGCCCCTCTCAGCTGATCGAAGAGGTCGTCGATTCTCAGTAGTGGATACTTATTATTCACTGCCACCTGGTTCAGGCGCCGGTAATCCACGCACAACCTCAAACTCCCATCTACATTCTTGGCAAACAAGACTAGAGCCGCCCAGGGTGAAACGCTGGGTCTTACAAAACCCTTGCTCTGCAAATCCTTCAGCTGCACCCTCAGCTCGCGAAACTCTGCGGGAGCCATCCGATATGCTGGTGAGGAAATCGGTGTCGTCCCGGGGTGTAAGTCAATGCAGAAGTCGATTTCCCGGCGGGGAGGTAATCCTAGAACATCTTCGGGAAAGACATCCTCGTACTCCGCCACTACTGCTGGGAACTGAGAGGTCACAACATCTACTGCTCCGAGGGTAAGGCTAGCAATCTCATGAGTGATCGGCTGCACCCTCCTATGCATGAGCCCATTCTGTGCTGCCTGGGTCTCCTTTTCTCCGACAAAGTAAAACCTCGTCCCATCACGGCGGACACACCGCACTCTTCGCCTAAAACAGTCAATCTGGGCATGGACCGAAGATAACCAATTCATACCGAGAATGACGTTGTAAGGCCTCGACGCTACCACCAAGAGGTTCCAGCCGAAACTCTCACCTCCAAGGGTAAGATCACACTATCTGCAAAGGTGTGTGATCGTCGAGTCTCCTCCCGCAGGTGTCTCCAAGCGTAAAGATCGAGTCAACGGTTCTACCGGAATATCAAGGTTTCGTACAAGACATGTGGCGATGAAGGAATGACCGGCACCTGTGTCTATAAGTACGGCAGCTAAGGCAGAGAAGACACAGATCGTACCTCGTATCATCCCTGGAGCCCCTGGGTCATACGCCTCGACCGCATGCAGTTGTCCCCGCCCGTCCCCCAGCTCCATGAGCCTGGTGCGGATCTCCTTGGGGTGGTGGTGGAAGTAGATCAAAGCGTCTGCCACCACCTGCAGCTCTCCCTGCTCCTCTGCCACGTCCGCCGCCTGGCAGGTCTGTCTGCTCCACTCTCTGCCTCTGCCTCGGTGGTCCATCCACCGCTACCCTGTCAGCAACTCGACGGGTCGGACAATCTCTAGCGAGATGTCCCCTACCGTCGCACGCGTAGCACCGCTTCTCCCTAGGATGACTGGATCCAGCCTGAGAGCCCTGGACTGTCGATCCCCTGTCCTGGGTCCTCCTCTGACGTCTCTCACGTCCTGATCCCTGCGTCCGACGTCGGCTCCCTGCTGTCGAGGTCTCCACACCTGTCTGCCTGCTGCTGACTGTCGTCGGTTGTCTCTGCTCCGCCAAGAAGCTCTCGATCACCAAAGCCCGCTCGAGCACTCCAGCATAAGTCGAAATGCATAGAGGCACGAGACTAGCCCTCCGAGCTTTGAAGTACTGATCTCTGACCATATCCATCGAGTACAAGGTGAGGTTGGTGAACCTCGATGAATTGTCAGCTACCGTCAAACTGCCCTGCTGGAGCTGAAGAAGCTCCTGAATGCATACGGCTCTCAGCGTAACCGGAGAGAACTCCTCCCTAAAGAGTCTCTCAAACTCCGTCCAAGAAAGAGTCATCGTCGTGAGTCTGTGTGGTCAGACTCCACCATCATCCCGCCGAACCCTGAAGAAGGTTCGCCCCTAGGATCACCATCTGGTCTGATGGTGTCCTCACTAGACGGAAAACTCTGGTCACCGCCTCAAGTCAGTCCTCAGCCGCCTGAGGGTCGGGCTCGCCTAGGAACCTGAGGGGTCTCTGTCTCTGGAACTCATTGAGCGCGCTCAGCCTACACTCCTCGTCGGTCGGTACTGCAGGTACCACGGGCCGCTCCACTGGTGATGGTATAGCAGGTGCACCACCTGGTGGCAATGCCTGGGGAACAGGTCCCTGTATCGAAGCCCCGTCACTGAGGGGGTCATCCTCGTGATCGTGCTGTTGAATCCTAGCGGGTATGCGTCGCAGAGACATCTTTTAAGGAAAGAAGATGTATCATGGTCAATGTGTATATCTGGATAGCTGACACAAATGATATAGAAAACACAACTCATTCCTATATGATGCGTGTATCATTCTTTTATTTCCCAGCAACTGGTGTTTTCATATACCGAGTCGAAAAACAGGTTATCAGAGTCCTGGTGTATGGATACGTCGGCCGTCACACCAACACTGGAGTCTCTGGCCTGAAAGCCGAGCTCGAAACACTGAACACTGTTGCCTCAAACCAATCTCACAGACTCTTGGTCCTAAGGTAGAACCGACCACCTCTGATGCCACTCTGTCACGACCCGTCCCAGTGGGGCCCGCGTCGTGACTCCCCAAGCCCACCTCCAATAGGCCAGGGGCTGGTGACCAGCACCGAGTAGGCATATTACTAACATGGGAGGCATTGCCTAAGAACATGTACACATGCACACATCTCCAAGCCCATAAATGCTGAAATGTAAAAACTACTAAGGAACAAAATGCATACATACAACTAAACTCAACCAACAGAGTGCGACGGAAAGTAAAGTACTGAAAGTAAACTGGGCCAGAATACAAGCCCACCAAAAACAAGAGTCTGAAAACTGCAAAGGCCAACCTGTAAACACAAGAGGTACTGGGACTGCTGCTCGTAGCCGTAGGAACGCCTCGGCCTGTAGGGAACTCAAAAAGCTCGGTCCTGTCCTGGTCCGCTCTAGACTCTGTCAAAAGTATGACAACCCTTCTTTTTATTACAACTTAAACATGCTTTATTACATAAAACTTCACTTGATACAACAAAGAAGATCGAGAGGTTTAGTGTCTTTGGGGATTAGGATCATTACATAAAAACTTAAAACATGAAATACAATATCTTTATTGAAAACTTCCTTTACATGACCACTACATTCTCTCGTACTTAGCATTGCATGGGATAACCTGAGGACATGCATAAGAAAATGGTGAGCTATAAAGCCCAGTAAGGGAGTACACATGGAATAACATGAGAAGTACAATACATGTTAGGCAATAGGCATGTCAATAGTGCACAAGATAAACATGAACATAAAGGCATGATAAAGCATGATAATCATAACATGGAAATGTGGCAACAACACTTAACATTGAATTAGCATGAGCCAAGACTCATTGCACATTGAGCATGAGTAAACCCTCATTGCACATGAAGCACGAGTAAACCCTCGTTGCACGTGAATTAGCATGAGTCAACACTCATTGCACATGACGTATCATGATACTATACTTTACCCAATGCATTGGAGCGCTATAAGGGCGCACCCTTCTTAAACATTTCATTTCATGCATAAGTGTGCCACATGGATCATAAAACATAGATTCATAAAACATTATCATTTATTCCACGATAAAGGAATGTAGAATTCATACATGAAACTTTATAATCAATAAGTAAATGTGCATAAAGGTGAATACCCTTGATGGATAAATGAGCATGGTATTCACTACACAATGACATTGGCTTAGAAAATCGGTGCGATTTCGGCAACGTAACGGTGTCACATAAGAATTCATAAAAAAGATTGATGAGAGAGAAAGGGGTTTCTCATCATATTTACATGTAATGGACAGTAAGGAGGTCATATAGATACATGTCCCAACAATTGAAATGGAATTTAGATTCATGATACAAAAAGTATTGCTTGAATGTAAAAGAGGAGAGAGAAGTTCCTTTCGGAATTTCGGCATAGTAACGGGTGTACATGGGAGGCATTTAATGAGAGAGAAAGGGGTCTCCCATCATTCAAACAATAAGAGGGCAGTATGGGGGAGGTGCGAAACCATACCCCAACATTCATAATTGAAATTAAAAGGGCAATACAATTTAAAGAAAATTGACAAAAATGAGAAAGGAAGAAAAAACCCTTACTTGGAAGTGTGCTTCCAAAGGCTAGAGAGAGGCTTGTGAGAGGCTTCTTGGGAGCTTGGGGCACCTTGGGAGGATTCTAGAGAGAGTAGGGCAGAGGTTGGACGAACTCCAAGGGATTTTAGTGAGGAGGAAGTGGGATCTTGGGTGGGTTTATATAGGAAAGGGGAGGGAATTCTTTATTATTTAGGTTTGGGTCCCCTTACATTAAATTAATCCAAACCACAAACCATCTCATGGTTTTTGCCCATGGTTTTTGGCAAAGGGAAGAGGAAAACAATATTTTATAAGGCCCAAGTCCGAACTTCTTAAAATAATAAGGTTGCTTATGTGGAGGTGAGTCACACTCCCATGGAAATTAATTTAAAAATGCAAAGTGTTGAATA
Organism: Viscum album; assembly: GCA_963277665.1. Classification (NCBI taxonomy): domain Eukaryota; kingdom Viridiplantae; phylum Streptophyta; class Magnoliopsida; order Santalales; family Viscaceae; genus Viscum; species Viscum album. The sequence goes on along the minus strand of OY728158.1, from coordinate 500,507,361 downwards.
TGTCTTGAGGGGTCCATTAATGCTTTGAAAAGTAAATCAAACAAACCCAAAATCATATTATTTTAATGATAAAACATATATTGGCTGAACATAAGGATTATGGTATTTTATTACATCACCATTGGGTCATTATGATGTCATAAAACACATTATATATTTAAACGGTATTTAATTTTTACCCAAAAATTTGACTATCTCAGAAAATTATGAAAAATTCACCGTTGGATAATTTCGACGTCCTGATTCCAGAAATGACATTTATTTTATCTAAAAAAATTTCAAAATATGTTAATTTTCACTTTTAAAATAAAAACCAATATTTATCGAAAATTCACGGGTTTTGACAGAAATGGCTTTCAAAGCTTAATAAAAATTAATTTAATAATAATAATATTATTTTATTAAAATATTATTTAATTCAAAAAATCCCTTAATTTAATAAAATAGATTTCTTAATTAAATAATAACTAAAAACACCATTTGTACTTTAAAAACTATTTACGATGTATCAAAAATGACTAGAAATTATATTCATTATTATATACAAAAATAATGTACATGAACATAGTACTACTTATTTGTTACATAACCCCTTAAAACAGCCGCATAAGACCTAAGGGTAAGGTGTGCGATGGTGACAGACTCTTGGGGTGGCTCGGATAACATCGCTCGAGTGGTAATTTCAATCAACTTCCACTTTTCCCGTAGACGGTCACGTTCGAGCTTGACATGATGAAGCTCAGCTTGGGCTTGGTCAAGGGCGAAACCCAAGGATGCCACCTCTTTTCCGAGCTCCGACAAATGGGCTTCGTATGGGGCAATTCTACTGGATGAGGCCATCGCTTCCTTTGTCTGAGTAAAATTGGGTTCGTTAAAGCCTTATATTTATACTAATCATGTGATCATTGTTCAACGGCTATAAAAGTAACGGTCACAGCTCTTAACATAAAACCAAAAAAGTTGACATCTTATAAAAACATTTTTCATAAAGAGACATTTAACTGGATCAAGAGGGATTTTCCATTAATGAAACTTTGGGTCGTTACAATATTCCCCCCTTAAGAAATTTCGCCTTCGAAATTTTCCTTTTCCCACACTAAAACAAATGTGGGTAACTCAGCTTCATCATATCCTCCGACTCCCAAGTCGCTTCTTCAAACTTGTGGTTTTTTCACAACACCTTGACGAGGGGCATTGTCTTATTTCGTAGAACTTTTTCTCTACGATCTAAGATCTTCACTAGTTGCTCCTCATAAGAAAGATCATCTTCCAATTGTACCACCTCGGAAGAGAGTACATGTCAAGGGTCCGGTATGTACTTCCTTAAGAGGGATACATGAAAGACATCATGCACCTTGGCCATGGTAGGTGGAAGTGCTAGTCGATAGGCCACAGCCCCGACACGATCAAGAATCTCGAAGGGGCCGATGTACCTTGGACTTAACTTCCCTTTCTTTCCAAACCTCGTGACCTTCTTCCACGGAGATATGCGTAAAAACACCATGTCTCCAACTTTAAACTCAAGGTCTCGTCGACGATTATATGCATAACTCTTCTGTCGACTCTGGGCTGCCTTGATATGCTGCTGAATGGTTTTCACCTTCTCCACCATTTCCTCAACCATTTCTGGTCCAAGCAGCTTACGTTCACCGACCTCATCCCAACATGCCGGTGTTCTGCACCTTTTCCCATACAGGGCTTCATATGGTGCCATTTGGATGCTCGAGTGGAAACTGTTATTATAAGAGAACTCAACCAGAGGAAGATGTTGATCTCATCCTCCTTTAAAGTCCATTGAGCACGCTCTCAACATATCCTCAAGTGTTTGGATAGTCCGCTCGGATTGGCCATCAGTTTGAGGATGATAGGCCGTACTGAAGTTCAGTTCAGTATTCAGAGCATGTTGAAGACTCTTCCAAAACTTAGAGGTGAATCTTGGATCTCGGTCAGACACAATAGATAGTGGTACTCCATGCAACCTTACCACTTCCCTGATATATATCTGCGTCAGTTGATCCAATGAGAAATCCTCTCGAATAGCAATGAAGTGTGCAGTCTTTGTAAGACGATCCACAACAACCCAGATTGCATTGTTGTCTTTGGATGTCCTTGGAAGTCCGGTGACAAAATTCATGGTTATGTTCTCCCATTTCCATTCTGGTATGGGCAATGGTTGCATCATCCCCTTAGACTTCTGCCTCTCTGCCTTTACTTGCTGACACACCAGGCACTTTGATGTATATTCAGCGATCTCCTTCTTCATATTATCCCACCAAAAGTTTTCTCAGAGATCTCGATACATCTTTGTGCTCTCTGGGTGAATAGAGAAATTTGAACTATGTGCATCATCCAAAAGTTCCTTTTTCAGCTCCGGACTTGATTGAACACATAGTCTTTTCCCAAACCGCACAATTTCTTCCTCATTAACATTAAACTCCGAGGATTTTCCCTTTTTGATAGCTTCCACTTTTTCTTGAATTCCAACATCATCCTTTTGAGCATCCTTTAACCTTTCCAAAAGAGATGGTTGAGCAATCATTTGTGAAAGGATTGATGATGTTCCCTTCTTTATGATTCCCACATCCATCTTCATCAAGTCTAAGAATATTGGATCCTTCTCAATTCTCATCATTGATAGAATCGCTGGATCCTTTCTACTTAGGGCATCCGCCACCTTGTTCGCTTTCCCAGGGTGGTAATGTATTGAACAGTCATAATCCTTGATGAGCTCTATCCATCTTCTCTGACGCATATTAAGCTCTTTCTGTGTGAATATATATTTAAGACTCTTGTGGTCAGTATATATCTCACATTTCTCTCCATAGAGATAATGCCGCCAGATTTTCAAGGCAAAGATAACCGCCGCAAACTCCAGATCATGCGTTGGATAGTTTCACTCATGGATTTTCAACTGCCTTGAGGCATAAGATATCACTTTATCATTCTGCATCAGCACACATCCTAAGCCCTTCTTCGAAGCATCACTGAATACCACAAAAAACTCCCCACTTGTGGGTAAAGTGAGAACGGGTGCAGTGATAAGCCTCATTTTCAACTCCTTGAAGCTTTCTTCGCATTCATCACTCCAAGCAAACTTTACTCCCTTTCGAGTTAGCTTGGTAAGAGGGTTGGACAATCGTAAGAAATTCCTCACAAATCGTCGATAATATCCAGCTAACCCCAAGAAACTACGGATATCCATTACCGATGTTGGCCTCGGTCATCCCTCAATTGCATCTGTTTTGGAGGGGTCCACAGATATCTCATTGCTTGTGATGATATGGCCCAAGAATGAGACCTCCTTCAACCAGAACTCACACTTGCTGTACTTTGCATAGAGCTTCTTCTTGCGCAAAGTCTCTAGTACAGTTTTTAAATGCTCCTCATGATCCTCCTTGTTTTTGGAGTATATTAGAATATCATCTATAAAAACTACCACAAATTTGTCAAGGTAATCTCTAAAAACTCTATTCATCAAGTCCATGAATATTGCTGGAGCATTGGTGAGTCCGAAAGACATTACTATGAATTCATAGTGCCCGTATCTTGTACGAAAAACAGCCTTGGGGACATCTTCCTTCTTCACCCTTACTTGATAATATCCCGACCGCAAGTCCACCTTGGAGAAGTATTGTGCTCCACGCAGCTGATCAAACAAGTCATCGATTCTTGGGAGAGGATACTTGTTCTTTATCGTGATTTTGTTAAGTTCACGATAATCGATGCAGAGCCGCATTGACCCATCCTTCTTCTTGACGAAGAGGACTAGTGCACCCCATGGTGAAGCACTTGGGCGTATAAACCCTTTATCCAGATTCTCCTGTAGTTGTTTCTTCAGCTCTTCAAGCTCTACAACAGTCATTCTATATGGAGTCTTGGATATTGGTAATGCCTCAGGTATAAGTTCAATTGAGAACTCAACATCTCTTCTAGGAGGAAGACCAGGCAGTTCCTCGGGAAACACTTCCGTGAATTCCCTCACAATAGGCATTTCTTCAAGGATGGTTTCTTCCTTGGACTCAATCATCTGAGCCAGATATGCATGCTCATAAGGCAGTAATATCCATGCTTGAGATGATGGAGCTAAAGGAGATTCATCTTCCTCCTGACACTTGTAAAGAATCGGGGGTCGATTCTCCATATGGAGTGTGATTTCCCTCTCCCGACAATTTATGTTGGCTCTATATAAGGAAAGTCAATCCATGCCAAGAATTGCATCAAATTCCACCAGAGGGAGTATGACGAGGTTCGCCGGGAAATTCAATCCACAGATTATAACAGGGGAGGACTTATACTCATGGGATGCAATGATTGCCCCATTTGCCGTACTCACCGACATCTTTACTTCCATGATTTGTGGTGGTGCTGGGATTGTTCTACTAAACTTTCGAGATATAAAAGAATGCGTAGAACCTGAATCAAAAAGTACGTTCGCTATTCTTGAATGAATAACTAGCGTACCTGTCACCACTTCGTTGTCGGGGTTCACTTCGGCAGAAGTGATGGCAAAAGCTCTTCCTTGCTGTCTTGGAGGTTGTTGGTTGTCTCCGATAACCCTTGAATTAGGGCACTGATTTGCAAAATGACCCAGTTCTTTGCATTTATAGCATTGAACAACGCGTTGAGGTTCGAACAGAGCGTTCCTCTCCTCTGTCGCAGTCGCGGGTCCTTCTTGCCGACAGTTAACAGCTAGGTGCCCTTCTCTTCCACACCTGAAGCATTTTCTCGTCCCCTTAAGGCAATTTCCAGGGTGTTTCTTTCCGCACTTTTGGCAAGTGGGGTGCTGAAACTTCTTAGCGTCGTTGGATTTATCCATTGGCCCACCAGCATTGAAGTCCACCTTACGCTTCTTATCCCCATGATACCCTTGTGATTCTCCGATCTCCATTTCGACCTTGAGGGCACATCGGACAATTTCCTCATAGCTGTCGAAGTCACGGATCGCTAATGCTTTCCGCAAGCTAGGCTTCAGCCCACCAAAGAAGCGGTCAACCTTGCATTCGGGGGTAACGACAAAGTCGGAAGCGTATCGTGCAAGCCTTGTGAAGTTTGCCTCGTACGCTCCAGCGGATTCCTCATCTTTTTGCTTGAGGGAAAGGAAGTCCTTTTCCATCTTAAGCCGGAGGGTGCGCGGAAAATATTTATCGAAAAACATCTTTCGGAATTCCTTCCATTCCAAAGCCTCGATCTCCTCCTCAGGCTTCGTATTTTTGATCAACGTCCACCATTGATCAGCTTCACCCTCCATACGATAAGCAGCCAGGAGAACCTTCTCTTGTTCAGAACATTGGATGGAGAAGATCTTTTCAATGGAGTTGATCCATTGTTCAGCGATCGTGGGATCGGATGATCCACTAAAAGTAGGAGGCCTTTGTCTCATGAAGCTCTCGATAGCGACTTGTTCTTTCTTAGGGGGGGTTGAACGTTCCTCTTGACCCGTGTTTCTATTCAAAACTTGAGTTAGCTGAGAGAGAAGCGTGACAAAGTTCGCGATTCCCGCTCCCATTGGATTTGGCATCTCATTAGTACAGTCATCACACTGATCTTCACAACGGTTGTTAGCCCGAGTCCTCCTATTACCGGCCATTGGCTGGAATAAAAGGAAAGTTAGGGGTAACACATAAAGGGTAATCCAAAGACAGAAGTTGATGACTCAAAAATAAACTTTTGTTTCCTTAACTCATGAGTCTATAGGCTTCAATCTAGGCTTTTCATGATCTACTTTCTAACATATATTCTTAGGAGCATTTTTCCCTTAATAAGGGTTCATACTAAGATTGTGAATTTATCAAAACATATCCCCCGAGAGTGTCGTAACCAAGAGTGCAGCAAGGCCCGTTATCGTGCACCAGTTCCCGTTCGAGTCTAGCTCAAAGCGGTATTTTCGGGTTTTACCCCTATGATACATCTGTGCCAGAGCCGCCTCTACCTGCTCGTATCCAGATAAGGATGTATTTGTTTGATAAACCACTTAGTATTTACCAAAACTTAGGGATGTTTTTATTATACTTAGTCTTGTATCTAAGGCTTTACTAGGGTTTTCCTAATCCCAAAAATAACTAAACCTATCCTCTAATACCAACTATGACAACCCTGCTTTTATTTACAACTTAAACATGCTTTATTACATAAAACTTCACTTGATACAACAAAGAAGATCGAGAGGTTTAGTGTCTTTGGGGATTAGGATCATTACATAAAAACTTAAAACATGAAATACAACATCTTTATTGAAAACTTCTTTTACATGACCACTACATTCCCTCGTACTTAGCATTGCATGAGATAACCTGAGGACATGCATAAGAAAAGGGTGAGCTATAAAGCCCAGTAAGGGAGTACACATGGAATAACATAAGAAGTACAATACATGTTAGGCAATAGGCATGTCAATAGTGCATAAGATAAACATGAACATAAAGGCATGATAAAGCATGATAATCATAACATGGAAATGTGGCAACAACACTTATCATTGAATTAGCATGAGCCAAAGCTCATTGCACATGGAGCATGAGTAAACCCTCATTGCACATGAAACACGAGTAAATCCTCGTTGCACTTGAATTAGCATGAGTCAACACTCATTGCACATGACGTATCATGATACTATACTTTACCCAATGCATTGGAGCGCTATAAGGGCGCACCCTTCTTAAACATTTCATTTCATGCATAAGTGTGCCACATGAATCATAAAACATGGATTCATAAAACATAATCATTTATTCCACGATAAAGGAATGTGGAATTCATACATGAAACTTTATAATCAATAAGTAAATGTGCATAAAGGTGAATACCCTTGATGGAGAAATGAGCATGGTATTCACTACACAATGACATTGGCTTAGAAAATCGGTGCGATTTCGGCAGCGTAACGGCGTGACATAAGAATTCATAAAAAAGGTTGATGAGAGAGAAAGGGGTTTCTCATCATATTTACATGTAATGGACAGTAAGGAGGTCATATAGATACATGTCCCAACAATTGTAATGGAATTTAGATTCATGATACAAAAAGTATTGCTTGAATGTAAAAGAGGAGAGAGAAGTTCCTTTCGGAATTTCGACATAATAACGGGTGTACATGGGAGGCATTTAATGAGAGAGAAAGGGGTCTCCCATCATTCAAACAATAAGAGGGCAGTATGGGGGAGGTGCGAAACCATACCCCAACATTCATAATTGAAATTAAAAGTGCAATACAATTTAAAGAAAATTGACAAAAATGAGAAAGGAAGAAAAAACCCTTACTTGGAAGTGTGCTTCCAAAGGCTAGAGAGAGGCTTGTGAGAGGCTTCTTGGGAGCTTGGGGCACCTTGGGAGGATTCTAGAGAGAGTAGGGCAGAGGTTGGACGAACTCCAAGGGATTTTAGTGAGGAGGAAGTGGGATCTTGGGTGGGTTTATATAGGAAAGGGGAGGGAATTCTTTATTATTTAGGTTTGGGTCCCCTTACATTAAATTAATCCAAACCACAAACCATCTCATGGTTTTTGCCCATGGTTTTTGGCAAAGGGAAGAGGAAAACAATATTTTATAAGGCCCAAGTCCGAACTTCTTAAAATAATAAGGTTGCTTATGTGGAGGTGAGTCACACTCCCATGGAAATTAATTTAAAAATGCAAAGTGTTGAATATGTCTTGAGGGGTCCATTAATGCTTTGAAAAGTAAGTCAAACAAACCCAAAATCACATTATTTTAATGATAAAACATATATTGGTCGAACATAAGGATTATGGTATTTTATTACATCATCATTGGGTCATTATGATGTCATAAAACACATTATATATTTAAACGGTATTTAATTTTTACCCAAAAATTTGACTGTCTCAGAAAATTATGAAAAATTCACCGTTGGATAATTTCGACGTCCTGATTCCAGAAATGACATTTATTTTATCTAAAAAAATTTCAAAATATGTTAATTTTCACTTTTAAAATAAAAACCAATATTTATCGAAAATTCACGGGTTTTGACAGAAATGGCTTTCAAACCTTAATAAAAATTTTAATTTCATTCATAAAATTATAAGATCATTTATATTTAATAAAAATTAATTTAATAATAATATTATTATTTTATTAAAATATTATTTAATTCAAAAAATCCCTTAATTTAATAAAATAGATTTCTTAATTAAATAATAACTAAAAACACCATTTGTACTTTAAAAACTATTTACAATGTATCAAAAATGACTAGAAATTATATTCATTATTATATACAAAAATAATGTACATGAACATAGTACTACTTATTTGTTACATAACCCCTTAAAACAGCCGCATAAGACCTAAGGGTAAGGTATGCGATGGTGACAGACTCTTGGGGTGGCTCGGATAACATCGCTCAAGTGGTAATTTCAATCAACTTCCACTTTTCCCGTAGACGGTCACGTTCGAGCTTGACATTATGAAGCTCAGCTTGGGCTTGGTCAAGGGCGAAACCCAAGGATGCCACCTCTTTTCCGAGCTCCGACAAATGGGCTTCGTATGGGGCAATTCTACTGGATGAGGTCATCGCTTCCTTTGTCTGAGTAAAATTGGGTTTGTTAAAGCCTTATATTTATACTAATCATGTAATCACTGTTCAACGGCTATAAAAGTAACGGTCACAGCTCTTAACATAAAACCAAAGAAGTTGACATCTTATAAAAACATTTTTCATAAAGAGACATTTAACTGGATCAAGAGGGATTTTACATTAATGAAACTTTGGGTCGTTACAAAAAGACTGTTCGTCTGCACAAGACACGACACGTGTGGGCAAAGCCCGTGCAGGGGTGAGTATAACAATACTCAGTAGAGGACCCCAAAAAAACACAAAGCAATACACAAAGGAAAGGCACAGCCAGCTCTACACGGTATATGTCTACTGAACATATAATAGGATAACACAAATCAGATATACTCAAAACCCAGACCCGTAGTCTAGAGACAAGTCACACAACCGCATACCCCCGTCTAGGGATTCAGTTCGAAGATTCCACAAAGCACTCTTTCCGGGAGAACACACTCCACGAGTCTGGTAGCTGTGATGACGTCCGTCCGAGAAGTACTGTTCATCGGGAAACGTCACGAGAGGTAGTTACACTCATTACGGGAGACACACTCCTGAGTGGGAAGATCACGAGAGATAGATGCACTCATTACGGGAGACACACTCCTGAGTGGGAAAAATCACGATACACAGATGAGGATCACTGCCAAGGTCATGGCGGATATCGTGACTCATCCGGATTCACCAGCTAGGTAGAGGATCAATGCTCGGTAGAGTTGGTCACGTCGATGCCTGACTCTACCTAGGGTCAGGAATGGATAGAGGATCTCGCTCCGGGCCTCTCGGAGGGATGTCGACTCTATCGCAGAAAGTTCTGCTGAAGGGATCATACTCCTGTAGAAGGAAACGATGTCTGACCTTCAGGAGAACAAGAAGGGGCACTAACCCAAACGAAACATGTCCAAGATACGGTGGACAAGAGGACCATGCCATTTTCCAAAAAGTACACGGCGTGTAGAAAAGTTACACGTTGTGTCGTTTGACCCCGGGTACGACCCGTGTACAACAGCCCGTGTCGTAAGGTTGGTCGTGTAGAAACGTTAGTACACGGCGTGTAGTACTGTGTACACGTCGTGTCCGAGTGACTGTGGTCAGCTTCGTGTACGCTGGCCATGTGCCCGTACACGGTCCTCAATCCGTGTACTCCACCCGTGTAATCGGTACACGGGGTGACCCGCGTTACTGGCCTCACCTGGCCGTGTGATGGAGTACACGGTCATGTACTCCGTCCCGTGTCCGTGTATCCCCCGGATACACGCTGAATCCCACGTAGCCGCCTCTGCGATGTTGCGTAGAGAGTGCACACCGTGTTCCGAAGCCATGTAGTCCATCCCGTGTCCGTGTACTTTCCAAAATACACACCGAGCTTCGAGAAAGTCTAACACGCCATGTGACCCTGGTCACACGCCGTGTGTTTTTTCTCTGACCCCCGAAACTCTAGCCGCCGCCTCCGGTACTGCACGGCGTGTTCTTCGGAAGTACACGCCGTGTATCCTGGAAATTTCCAGAATCGCGGACTTCCGCCACCACACCTCCGTGTTGCCCCGTTCGTCGATCCGACCGTCCAAATTCCCACGAAACTCCGGAATCCAGGTCGCCCCGACGTCCCGAGGTTGTCTCCGTTGTTTTCGAGCCTCCGATTGGCTCCGAAAACGCGTTTCGATCCTCCCGCGTGAAGAACGGTCTTTTCCGATCCGAACCGATTCATCGTCCGCTATGACCATCGCACCTCCGTAGGGTAGTTGTGATGTCGGATCTCCAGTTTGGGATCGTTGCGTTGCAAGATGGGTGCGCAACGATCCGTTGTTCGTCACCCCACGAAGAACGCGAAGAACGCACGAGGAAAAGAAAGGGGGAAGAAATCCAATCAGAAAAATCGAGAAACGAACCTCCGTCGTCGTTCGTCACGGCGTTGATCTGCTCCCGTTAGTAGGCTTAAATGAAGCAGAATCAAACAACAATTTAACATGGACTAATTCCCCGAAGTCATCCCAAAAAAAACCCTCCCGCAAAAACGTACGAATCCGCGGATCAACATGTTTGTGGTTGATCCGCGTTCGTCGTTCACAATTAAAAACGGGGAGAAGAGAATTAAAATAACCCCTACCTCGCGAAGGGTTCGATTGCTGGCGAAGGGGGGGGGGGTCGTGCCTCCGTCGTCGCCGAGATCCTTCAACTTCGTTGGCGTAGCGATTCACAGCTTTGATTCGTCGTCGTTCGTCGCCGAGAGTTCTCTCCAAAGCGCCAAGGATTCTCCAGAGTTTCTCACCAGTTTCTGCCAACGAGCAGCGTTCGATTAACCCATTAAAAAGAGGGAACGATTTTCAGCGTTCTGTTACGCTGAATTGTTGTCGTTACGCTGCGGCATTAATGAGTCAGCGTTGCTGTTTCAGGGTCATTATGACGTGGCATTTATTATTGAAACAGTTGTCATGTCGTTGCGCTGCAGCGAATGTTTCCAAAATAAAATAAACTTGCCATTTATTTTATTTTATTTTATTTTTTACTGAAAACGGCCGAAAATTAACATTTTCCCTCGACCCGCGCCGGTCAAGGTTAGACCCGTTATTAGGTAAAGTCGTCGTCATGGACGCAACGGTGCCCCCGGATTTTTAATCCGGGCATCCTTTTGGAAACTGTCACAACCGCGCACAAGTGCCGACTCACTTAACTTAAAAAAAATTTGAATCACCATTCTAGGATCACCGGGCCTCGGAATGATGTGTCGTCACTGCGCCTGGTCTCGTAAAAATTCCATATAATATTAAAAAAAATAATACACGGAAAATCCGAGACATTACAATCTTTTCATTCTACAGCGGAACGCAAGTGCATGGTCAATTATGTATCTGGAAGTTTTGGCAAAGTTCATCTGGCGGATGATAAAGCTTTGGCAGTTGTTGAAAAGGGAGATGTTAACATCCGAATGAAAAATGGGAGTTCATTACAGTTGAAGTGAGACATTCCAAGTCCCTGGAAGAATCTCATTTCTCTGGAGCGATGATGCAGGTTACAACACTACCTTTGCCAATGGAGTCTGGAAGGTGACTCAAGGGCCCATGATTGTGGAAAGAGAAGTAAAGGATGGAACGCTTTACTTGACCAAAAATTCAGACAGAAGTGTGATCGTCAGAACTATAACTCCCAAAGATTCAAAAGTCTAGCATGCAAGCTCGGTCACCTCAGTGAGAAGAATATGAAGTTTCTAACAGGGAAAGGCATGTTGAAGCTTGATCACTCAAAAATCGAGAGCTATAAAAGTTGTGTGCTGGAGAAACAGAAATGAGTGTATTTCAATTTGGATGGTTAGAAGCCCAGAGCCCAAAAGCTAGAGCTCATTCACTTAGATGTATGGGGACCAGCCCCAATCTGGTCTCATGGAGGATCTCTTTACTTCATCACATTCATTGACAATGCAACGAGAAAGATATGGGTGTATTTGTTTAAGCATAAATCTAATGTTTCCAGTGCTTTTGTGCAGTGGAAAGCGATGGTGGAAAGGGAAAATGGTCGAAAATTAAAGTGCCTCAAATCAAATAATGGTGGACAGTACGGCTATAGTAACTTAATGAACTTCGGCCGGAAGAAAGGGATAAGACTGAAAAGGATGGTACTTGGAACACCACAACAAAATAGAGTTAAAGAGAGGATGAATCGAACATTGATTGAGAAGGCAAGATGCATGTGTGTGCCCTCCAGAATGACCAGGGTCATTTGAGCAGAAGCAATCAACACTGCTGCGTATTTGGACAACATAAGTCCAGATTCTGCAGTGGGGCAAGGTCTAGTGAAACAGCAGTCTGGTAAGGTACTGGAAGTTAGCTATTTTAAAATCTTTAGTAGTTTGGCATGCGTTCGCATTGATGCCAAGGACAGAGACAAACTTGGATCCAAATCCAAGGTTTGTTTTCTTGTTGGTTATGGGAATGAATGTTTTGGTTTCCCACTGTGAGATAATGACAAGTGACAAGTCATTAAGAGTCGAAACGTTCACTTCAATAAGAAGGTTCTTTGGAAGGACTGAAACTTGGTTGAATCGGCTGTTGAGGGCAAGAAGACAACTATTGAAGACCAAGTTGATCTTGGTGAAAGCACTGGAAGATTGCAAGTTCTGGTGATACCAGATGCCAACACAAGTTTACGGGAGGTTAGGCCAGCGGAAGGCGTGTCAGAAAGCATAAGGTCAACTAAAGCCCAAGGAAAACCACAAGAAGTTGAGCAATCGGCAGTTGGCACCGAAAGATAGGGTAAAGGAAATAGCAGCACCGAAGAGAGAAGGGTCTCAAACTGAGTTGAGAAAATCTTCTAGCGTCAGGAAACAGTCCGAAGATATAAAGCTGATATGAACTTCTTACTTCTAACCGATGTTGGAGAACTCAAATGTCCAGAAGAAGCGGCGACTCTTAGTGACTCGAAACGATGGGAGTCAGTAATGAATAAAGAAATGAATTCCTTGAAGTTCAACGGAACTTAATAGCTGACTAAACTACGAGAAGGAAAGCAAGAACTAGAGAACAAATGGGTATTCCATTTGAAGGAAGAAAATCTTCTAGAGTCGGGAAACCAGTCCGGAGATATGGAGATGATATGAACTTCTAACTTCTAACTTCTAACGGATGTTGGAGAACCCAAATATCCAGAAGAAGCGGCGACTCTTAGTGACTCGAAACGGTGGGAGTCAGTAATGAATGAAGAAATGAATTCCTTGAAGTTCAATGAAACTTGATAGCTGACTAAACTACCAGAAGGAAAGCAAGCACTAAAAAATAAATAGGTATTCCATTTGAAGGAGCTAATGGAAGTAAAAGATGCAAGGCGCAATTGGTGGTGAAAGAATTCCAACAAAAGGAATGAATCAATTTCTTAGAAATTTTTTCACCAATAGTTAAATATACTACCATCTGAACAGCGCTAAGTTTAGTCGCTTCCGATAATCTACACTTAGAGCAAATAGATGTCAAGACTGTCATTCTTCATAATGACTTGGAGATCTACAAGAAGCAGCTCAAGGGTTTTGAAGATCATCGGAACGAGGACCTTGCTTGTTTGAAGTGAAGCCTCTACGGCTTGAAATAGGCACCTCGACAGCGAAACCGAAAGTTTGATACTTTCATGATTGAAGAAAGTTTCACGCGGTGCAACTATGATCATGGTTGTTATTGGAAGTCGTGGAATGATGGGACTTATATCATACTCCTACTATATGTGGATGACATGTTGGCGGGTCTGGAGATTTCACGGATTTGAGAGCTAAAGGGTAAGCAATCTGGAAGATTCGAAATGGAGGATCTTGGCCAAGCCAAGAAAATATTGGGGACAAGGATAGAGATTGATAGAAAAGTCAATACATTGGTGTTATCCCAGAAGGAATACATTTGGAAGATCATCAGAAAATTTAGAATGATCGAATGCAAGACTATCTTAACCCCTTTTATCGGACGCTTCACGTTATCTAAGGCACAGACACCAGCAACGAAAGACGAGGCTTGGTACATGGTGAAAGTACGATTCTCATTAGTTGACGAAAGTCTGATATTTGTGATGATTTGTACACGGTAAAATATTACTTTTGCGGTGGGAGTTGTAAGTCGGTTTATGACAAACCCCGGAAGGGAGCACTGTGAAACCGTGAAGTGGATCATCCGATATTTGAAGGGATTGGAAAATACAGCGATGTGCTTTGGGGAAGATGGTCCTTAGCAAGGATTTATGAATGCAAATTTTGTTGGGGATTCAAATACCCAGAAGAGCACAACCGCATTTGTGTTTATATTTGGCTGAACGACGGTCAGTTGGATGTCTCAGCCATAGCTTGTGGTTGCATTGTCTAGAACAGAAGCAGAATACGTAGAAGTTACGGAAGCCAGAAAGGAGTTGGTCTGATTAATACGCTTGTTGAAGGGGCTTAGAAAGAAGGAAGAGTGTTATTCTGCGATATTCAAAGTGTTATCCATCTTGCCCGGAATTCGGTGTTTCATGCAAGAACGAAACACATTGACTTAAAATTCCATTTCATCAGATATCTGCTGGAAGACAAGGTGAATTGCGGAAGATAGGTGGGAAGCAAAATCCGGTCGACGTGCTCACGAAGGTCTTGGTCCAAGAAAGCCTGAAGCAGCACTATGCCTCGGTTGGACTCAGATTATCAGAAGATGACGGAGAACACTGCATGCACGAGGAAGGGGGGATGGATGTTGAGTTTTACCCAAGTGTTGGAGGATGCCGAAGTGATCCTTGAAGCAATCTTCAAGTGGCAGATAGTTGGGGTTGTAAAGCCTTCTTCAAGTTGCCAGATTCAGTTTACCAGAAATTCCGGCAGACTCTTCGATCTTGACAAGGCAACGGCAACAGTCGACTTCAGCACACGAGTATGTTTACTGAAGGATGGTGTTCTTCTGATGGGCAGTGCAGGCTGGAATGGTGACACGTGCCTGTCGTGGGGTGTGACAAAAACAAATATTACCTAAGTTAAAATGCAGTAGAGTGGATTACCTAGGTTGTCTCCAGAGAGGAGTGCACAACAATTAAGTTGTCACCTTAAAATAGAAAGAAGTGAGGTTGTTTTTAGAAATTGTTTGATTTAGAAAATACAAGAAAGAAACTAAATAAAGTAATTAAGTGAAAGTTTTGAAACAAATTGACAAATGATGTGATCTAAATCAGTGATATGAAATGGTGATCAGGTTAGGGTCAGTTTTCCAGTTGTAATTCTATCATTGTTCATTTTACCCAATTCTCCTCTGCTAAATCGTTAAGAGTGAGAATCCACAATCGTTTCTTCTCACTCCCTTGGTCAAAAAAAATGTGAGAATAAACCTTACTAAAATCTTAGGTTGGTCTACTCTCCTTCCAATGTGTAATAGAGTTGTAGAAAATACCCCCAATTATCTTAGGCAATTCCCAATCGGGTCTTGTTTATCCAAAGTAATCAAGAACATTCACTACTCCTCACACACGTACCGGTGATCACCGAGTACTACACCACTAAATCCTGGTCTATTCCATTGTTTATAAACCAGAACCTAGTGGAGGGAGATATTGATCATTGACCAAATATAAATGAACAACAGAATCTAAAATCAGATACAATCGTACATGATAATAAAAACTGTTATAAGAAATTGAAACAGATTCGCAGAAGAGAAAAGAGGATTTTAAAACATTAATAGAAGAAACTCATGAAATACAATATGGAAAACCTCTCCTTACCCAATCACACAGAAGTTTACCCCACCATGGTAAGGGTAATTGTGACTAAGGGTAAAGAAGAATTCATTACAAAACTAAGAAGAACAAAAGAGAGAAAAGAAAGAACAGAAATTTGATCCTCCAGAATCTGTCTTCCAAAAGTTTGCCTCTGTTCCGCCCACCAGCCGGCCGAAACTCACTGAGGTCCCTTCTTATAGAATGTTGGAAATGAAGTTTTCTATCGACCCTTAAAATTTGAGAGTCATTGGACAGGTTTAAAGAAAGATATGGCCGAATCAATGACCATTACTTTTCTGGCCGCCAAACACTGTTTCACCCACTCCATTTGGACGCGCCAAAAGGATACATTAATGAGCTCAATAATTTATGAAATTTAATGTGAGCCGTCCTTTGGAAGTCCTCTGTCGACACCAGCTGGAATCACCTCATTCTAAGGTCGGCTGAAGGAGATATTTCATATTTAATGAAGTGGGGTCCATTCTGCCTTCCAAACTGATTTCTCAACTTGATTTAATTTTCTGCATCATTGGGTTTCGAATTGGGTCTTGGTCCAGAAGGAACATTTTAATCCCACAAGTATAGGAATCCTACAAAAAAAGATTCACTTCAATTGGACCCATATTATAAAAGTTATGACCGAAAAACAGAAGCTATATAAAACTGACAATTTTACAGAATTACCCCATTTTCACATTTAAGCCCAAAATACACCAAAAACACATAAATGATGCAAATACACTCACATTGAATAATTAGGAGGGATTAAATCATTGAAAAACATATAAATAATAATGAAAATATTAAGTCTATCAATTCCCCCACACTTATCACTTGGTCTCCTGGACAAGTCAGAATCAAAATAAATTCAAAGTAAATTCAAAACACATATTCATGAGATCCACTAATTTGAAAACAAGAAACAAAATATATCATGCCTCCTCAAACTCTATTATTTCATATTCTTAAGTTAGGATCATTCAATAAATTTACTCTTCATTTCTCCTCCCATGCACACAAAACACTTACCTAACTTTCATTATCTCTCATTACACAAATCTCAATTTTTTAGCAATGTCTTTCTCATCCAAACTCATACAAGGGTCATCATAGGCTTGATAAATTCTTACCTCTCCACCCGATGTGAGTCAAAGACATATGTTTATCATGAGGACTTGTTAAGGTTGTTCTGTGGCTTTAGGTTGGTAGGATTTATATGTGAAAATTCTGAAGCTGAATGAAGAGGGCTTGGCTCTTTTTGAAGCAAAATTGCATTACTCTAATTTTCACAAAAGTATGGTCTTCTCTTCACTCCCCTTAGTAGAAAATAAACTCCTTCTCCATGGAATATCAAGGAATGTTCCCATAGTTCATCATTTCAGCAGCAAACATTTCAATCTTCTCAAATATAATATTTCTTGAAAGCTCCAGAAAAGGCACAGCTTCCTTTTTACATTAGAAGCTTCAGAAAGGCACAGCTTTCAGCAGAATGATTTTTTTTTTTTTTTACAGCAATAACATCTCTTCAACATTTTTTTTTTTTTCGAAGTATCCCCAAATAAGGTAGTACAATACAAGACATCTTCCCCCCACACTTATGTTCAAATAGATCATGCAATTTCACTTCAAGAGCAGGTTGGATAGGGAATATTGGCTTGTAATGTGGCTAAACTAACAGGATTTTCATGGCTTCTATGGGCTACAAGGATTAAATGTTCAAGGTAGGCCATTATGAAAGGGATTATCTTGAAAAGGGGGCTTTTGAAACCAAAGAAATGCCTCAATCATTTAAAACACAAGTACCTCAAACCCTCAAGTTTTGACAGGAATAAATCAAATTCTGGTTAAATCAAGCATGATTTGGTTCTCTCAAGAAGTGAGGTGAATGTAAAGAATATGAAAATAATAGGTTTAGAAGCCTCACGGGAATGTGATTTCAAATATAAAGACAGTGATATGTGGCATGGGATTCAAAAAATAGGGTATTTTTCATGAAATTCCCAAATAATTGAACTTGAAACAATGTCATTTTCAGCATTCATTTAAGCTTAGTTTCAAGGAATAAAATATTTCACTCATGGAGATGGGTTTCAAAAATACCAATGATAATCATTTCAGCTCAAAAGTTTCAAAAACACACAAAAATTTAAAAATAAACACACAAAATTTTAAACACTCACATGTTTTTTTTTAAAAAACAAATAGGAAAACAAATAACACATAAAAATCCTACACTACAAAGGTTCCCTCCCCCACACTTAAATGATGCAGTGTCCACAATGCATTCAAATTTATTTAACATGTAAGAATATTGGAAATTGAATCACAACAATCATGAAAATATAAAGGAGAGGTACGACCTGATGGAGTTTATTGATAAACAGGTTGGAGGAGTGTGATCTCCTCCATTGGCTCTGATGGCATGGTCCCAAGGAATTTCTTCAATCTGTGCCCATTAACAGTGAATGGATCCTTCACTCCATCCTTCACAATCTGCACAGCACCAAAAGGATATACATGAGTAACTATAAATGGACCTTCCCACCTGGAACAAAGTTTACCTGGCATCAGCTTGAGTCTTGAATTGAATAACAACACTTTGTCTCCTGGATGGAAGTCCTTTGGTTGGATCAGTTTGTCATGAGCCACTCTTGTTCTCTCTTTGTAAATCCTGGAATTTTCAAATGCTTCCCTTCTAATTTCTTCCAGCTCTTGTAACTGCAATCTTCTCTCTTTCCCAGCACTTTCAAGATCCAGATTCATCTTCCTCACAGCCCAGTATGCCTTATGTTCCAATTCCACAGGTAGGTGACAACTTTTCCCATAAATCAGCCTATATGGACTCATTCCAATTGGAGTTTTGTAGGCTGTCCTGTAAGCCCATAATGTGTCTTCTAACCTTTGGCTCAAATCCTTCCTATTTGGATTAACAGTCTTTTCCAAAATTCCTTTTATTTCCCTATTGGACACTTCAGCTTGCCCATTAGTCTGTGGATGATAGGGAGTTGATGTTTTATGATGCACCCCATACTTTTTCAACAAAGCCGCCATTCTCCAATTACAAAAGTGAGTCCCTTGATCACTAATTATGGCTCTAGGAACTCCAAACCTACAAAATATGTTAGCCCTGACAAAATCACAAACAACTTTAGCATCGTCAGTCCTGGTGGCTTTTGCTTCCACCCATTTGGAAACATAATCAACAGCAAGAAGAATATAAGAATTTCCAAATGACATTGGGAAAGGTCTCATAAAATCAATCCCCCAAACTTCAAATATTTCACAAAAATTAAGTGGCTTTTGGGGCATTTCTTGTCTCTTTGAAATATTTCCTGTAAACTGACATTTTTCACACCGTTTACAAAATTCATGAGAATCTTTGAAAAGTGTTGGCCAAAAAAGTCCAGATTCTAAAACCTTTCTTGCAGTCCTTTGAGGTCCAAAGTGGCCTCCACAAGCTAATGTGTGACAAAACCTAAAGACTGATTCAATTTCATTTTTAGGCAAACATCTTCTGATCATTTGGTCATTGCAAATCTTCCAAAGAAATGGATCATCCCAGATGTAATATTTAGATTCAGATTTCAATTTGTGAATTTGGTGAGAATTTAAATGAGATGGGACCTGAGATGTTACCAGATAATTGACCATGTCAGCATACCAAGGTACTTCTCCTTCAATCAAGTACAACTGCTCTCCTGGAAGGCGATCATTTAGTGGTTCAGTGTCTGGAATCTCAACTTCAGCGGTGTTGGGTAGTCTACTTAAGTGATCAGCCACTTGGTTCTCAGATCTCTTCTTATCTTTGATTTCTATGTTGAACTCCTGTAGTAGTAGTATCCATCTCACTAGCCTTGGTTTTGCTTCAGCCTTCTTCATCAAGTACCTAAGAGCTGCATGATCAGAAAACACAATGACTTTAGTTCCAAGCAGATACGATCTAAATCTTTCTAAAGCAAAAACAACTGCTAAAAACTCTTTTTCTGTTGTTGTGTAGTTGAATTGGGCCGCATCTAAGGTTTTCGAGGCATATGCAATGACTTGTGGCCTGCCCTCAATTCGTTGAGAAAGGACAGCTCCAACTGCTTGGTTTGAAGCATCACAAAGTAGCTCAAATGGTTCTTCCCAATTTGGTGGCTGCATCACTGGTGGTGTAATCAATTTCTTCTTCAACTCATCAAATGCTTCCCTACATGAACCATTGAAATCAAAATCAGAATCTTTCAAAAGTAATCTAGAGAGAGGGAGAGAAATCTTACTGAAATCTTTTATAAACCTCCTGTAGAATCCTGCATGTCCTAAAAATGATCTAACATGTTTCACACAAGTTGGGTAAGACAAAGAATTTATCACTTCAATTTTTGATTTATCAACCTCAATGCCTTTCTGTGAAATGACATGCCCAAGGACAATTCCTCTCTCAACCATAAAATGACACTTTTCAAAATTCAAAACAAGGTTCTTTTCAATGCAAGTTTTCAAAACTTTTTCCAGATTTTTCAAACAATGGTCAAACGAATTTCCAAAAACTGTGAAGTCATCCAAGAAAACCTCCAAGCAATCTTCAATGTGATCAGAAAATATACTTACCATACACCTCTGAAATGTACCTGGAGCATTACACAATCCAAATGGCATTCTTTTGTATGCAAAAGTACCGAAAGGACAAGTAAAGGTAGTCTTCTCTTGATCCTCGGGGGCAATGGGTACCTGAAAATAACCTGAAAATCCATCCAAAAAGCAATAATGAGTTCTCCCTGCCAATCTCTCTAACATCTGGTCAATAAACGGGATAGGGAAATGATCTTTTCGAGTGACCTGATTCAGCTTCCTAAAATCGATGCATACTCTCCAGCTATTCTGAATTCTCACAGGGACTAATTCATTCTTTTCATTCCTCACAATGGTTAGGCCAGTTTTCTTTGGGACTACATGGATGGGGCTAACCCATTGTGAATCTGATATGGGATAGATGATCCCGGCTTCTAATAACTTCTCAATCTCTTTTTTTACAACTTCCATCAGGGTAGGGTTCAGCCTCCTTTGGGGTTGTCTGACAGGTTTGGAATCTCCCTCAAGAAAAATTCTATGTGAGCAAATGTTTGGGTTTATTCCTGGGATATCACCTAAGCTCCACCCTATTGCTTGGACATTCTCTCTCAAAAGCTCAATCAATGATTTTTCTTGAGTTTTAGATAGATTATTAGCAATTATTACTGGTAATTTCTCTCCCTCCATAAGGTAAACATATTTTAAATCAGTGGGGAGTGGTTTTAATTCTAGATCAGGAGGATGCTCAAGAGATGAAACTAAATTGAGGTTCTCCACTTCCAATGGTTTGACATCCTGCACACAAGAAATCATATCATCTTCATCATCCTTTAACAAATTATCAAAGAAATCAGATTTTACCTCTTCTTCCAACAGGAAATCAGAACCTCCAAGAGTTTGGGAATCCATATGTTCAGTGATATCTTTAATGGAAAAATTCTCTCCTAATGATAAAAATTCATGAAACATACCTGATTCTTCAATTGGTTCTATGTCATCTTCATGGGAGAGTGCGAAGAGTGAATGATCATCTGATGGGTGCCTCATGGATTCAAAAATATTGAAGTGGACAGTGCTATCTCCAAACTCCATGGTAAGTGTCCCTTCATGGACATTGATGATGGTTTTGGCCGTCTTTAAGAATGGTCTCCCCAAAATGATGGGTGAGTGTGATGGGATCCTATCATCTTCCATATTCAACACATAAAAGTCAGCAGGGAATAAAAGATCTTTGACTTTTACCAGGACATCCTCCAGAACTCCTGCTGGGAAAACTGTGGATCTATTTGCAAGCTGGACCACCACTCTTGTGGGCTTCAAGTCTCTCATCTGCAAAGAAGTATATACTGAGTGAGGCAATACATTAATTGATGCACCTAAATCACACAAAGCATTAGAGAAATTTAATGAACCAATGGTGCATGGAATAGAAAACGTCCCTGGATCTTGACATTTGGTTGGCAATTGTGGTGTGATAAGGGCTGAGACGCTTCTTCCCAAATTGATCCTCTCATTCCCTTGAAGTCTCCTTTTCTTGGTACAAAGATCCTTCAAAAACTTAGCATACTTTGGAATTTGTTTGAGTGCTTCAAGCAGAGGTATGTTGATTTCCACTTTCTGAAAGGTGTCCAGAATTTCTTTTTGCAGTGCTTCTTCTTGTAACCTCTTTGATTCAATCATCCTTGATGGAAATGGTGGTGGTATATCTTTCTTCTCCCTTTGTTGCCTTTGAAATGGTGTTTCTTGTTTCTTCCTTCTTGTCCTATCATTATCATCCTCCTCTTTCTTATCTTCTTCCCGATGCATTTTTATAGAATTTTCATCATTTCTAACTTCATTCTCACCCATATTAGTTTTCCTTGTTTCAGGTTCAATGGTGGATGGTGGTTGGAGTTCTTTTCCACTTCTTGTAGTTAGAATACTAACATTCTCTTTTGGGTTTGGGATTGTTTGGGAAGGGAGTTTACCTGGATTTTTGGTCAGAAAGTCCATGAGACTCTCAAACTTATTGGACAAATCTTTAACAGTGTCTTTCAGTCCTTCAAACTCAGATTTTTGTTGGTTTTGAATTGGAGGTTGGGCACTAGTGGATGGTTGCTCATAGGGTCTTTGGATATTGGTTGGTTTTTGGTATGAAGGCTGATTATAAGATGGTTTTTGTTGAAATGGTGGAGGGTTCTGGAATTGATTCTGGAATGGGGGTTGGTTTTGAAACTGATTTTGGTACGGGGGCCTAGCTTGATTCTGTTGATTTCCAAATCCATATTGGACTTGGTTAGGCTCTCTCCATCCTTGATTTTGCTGGAACTGCCTTGGTTGAAAGGTTGCTGCACAACTTTCCATTCCCTGTATTTCAGCACACTGGTCAGTGAAATGATCAGGAGATGAGCATAAACCACATACCTTAGCTGGTGCTTGTTGGTCACTAACTTGCTTCAAGGCCATCTGTCTCACCAAACTAGTAATCTCTTCAATCTTAGTTTCTAATAAGGGTGATGGATGAGAAGTGCGTACCTCATGAATACCTCTTGTTCCAAATTGCTGTGAGTTTTGGGAAATCTTCTCAATCAAGCCCTTGGCTTCTTCTGGCGACTTGTCAATCAGTGCACCTCCAGATGATGCATCAAGAAGGTTTCTGTCATTGTCCAGTAGTCCTTGATAGAAGAAGACAAGAAAGTGGTGTTCCTCAATGGCTTGATGTGGACAGCTGGCACATAGCTTCTTAAATCTCTCCCAGTACTCGTAAAGAGTTTCTCCAGATGATTGTCGTATGGCATAGATTTCCTTACGAATGGCTGTGCTTCTAGAGGTGGGGAAGAATCTTTGCATAAAACATCTTACCAGGTCATTCCAGTCATGTACGTCTCCTGGTTGTAGGCCGTACAACCATTCTTTAGCAGCTCCATCCAATGAAAACGGAAATGCCTTCCACTTTACCTGCTCCTCGGTAATTCCACGGGGTCTGAAAGTTGAGCAAACATGTGTGAACTCTTTAATGTGTTTGTTTGGATCTTCACCAGCCAAACCATGAAACTTTGGAAGCAAAGGAATCATGTTAGGTTTCATTTCAAAATCATTTTGTAACACTGGCATGACAAGTTGATTGTTTTGATTAAGGAATTGTGGTGCACAGAGGTCTCTAAGTGTTTGGTTTTGATTTTCAGCCATGATGACAGGCTCAGAGTGAACACTTGAAGTTTCACTTGAGTCTGCAAGGGGAACGTCCTCAAATTCAGATTCTAAATTAATGTTCCTAAGTCTATTCAACAAGGTTCTTTCAATTTCAGGATCTATGGGTAAAGGTTCAGTTTTTGAGGTTCTAGTCATGCAATTTTGAAGAGAAAAGATGAAAAGAGAGAAAAGAAAAGAAAAGAAATGTTGGCACTACCTCCCCGGCAACGGCGCCAAGTTTTGACACGTGCCTGTCGTGGGGTGTGACAAAAACAAATATTACCTAAGTTAAAATGCAGTAGAGTGGATTACCTAGGTTGTCTCCAGAGAGGAGTGCACAACAATTAAGTTGTCACCTTAAAATAGAAAGAAGTGAGGTTGTTTTTAGAAATTGTTTGATTTAGAAAATACAAGAAAGAAACTAAATAAAGTAATTAAGTGAAAGTTTTGAAACAAATTGACAAATGATGTGATATAAATCAGTGATATGAAATGGTGATCAGGTTAGGGTCAGTTTTCCAGTTGTAATTCTATCATTGTTCATTTTACCCAATTCTCCTCTGCTAAATCGTTAAGAGTGAGAATCCACAATCGTTTCTTCTCACTCCCTTGGTCAAAAAAAATGTGAGAATAAACCTTACTAAAATCTTAGGTTGGTCTACTCTCCTTCCAATGTGTAATAGAGTTGTAGAAAATACCCCCAATTATCTTAGGCAATTCCCAATCGGGTCTTGTTTATCCAAAGTAATCAAGAACATTCACTACTCCTCACACACGTACCGGTGATCACCGAGTACTACACCACTAAATCCTGGTCTATTCCATTGTTTATAAACCAGAACCTAGTGGAGGGAGATATTGATCATTGACCAAATATAAATGAACAACAGAATCTAAAATCAGATACAATCGTACATGATAATAAAAACTGTTATAAGAAATTGAAACAGATTCGCAGAAGAGAAAAGAGGATTTTAAAACATTAATAGAAGAAACTCATGAAATACAATATGGAAAACATCTCCTTACCCAATCACACAGAAGTTTACCCCACCATGGTAAGGGTAATTGTGACTAAGGGTAAAGAAGAATTCATTACAAAACTAAGAAGAACAAAAGAGAGAAAAGAAAGAACAGAAATTTGATCCTCCAGAATCTGTCTTCCAAAAGTTTGCCTCTGTTCCGCCCACCAGCCGGCCGAAACTCACTGAGGTCCCTTCTTATAGAATGTTGGAAATGAAGTTTTCTATCGACCCTTAAAATTTGCGAGTCATTGGACAGGTTTAAAGAAAGATATGGCCGAATCAATGACCATTACTTTTCTGGCCGCCAAACACTGTTTCACCCACTCCATTTGGACGCGCCAAAAGGATGCATTAATGAGCTCAATAATTTATGAAATTTAATGTGAGCCGTCCTTTGGAAGTCCTCTGTCGACACCAGCTGGAATCACCTCATTCTAAGGTCGGCTGAAGGAGATATTTCATATTTAATGAAGTGGGGTCCATTCTGCCTTCCAAACTGATTTCTCAACTTGATTTAATTTTCTGCACCATTGGGTTTCGAATTGGGTCTTGGTCCAGAAGGAACATTTTAATCCCACAAGTATAGGAATCCTACAAAAAAAGATTCACTTCAATTGGACCCATATTATAAAAGTTATGACCGAAAAACAGAAGCTATATAAAACTGACAATTTTACAGAATTACCCCATTTTCACATTTAAGCCCAAAATACACCAAAAACACATAAATGATGCAAATACACTCACATTGAATAATTAGGAGGGATTAAATCATTGAAAAACATATAAATAATAATGAAAATATTAACTCTATCAAATGGGTTCATTCGAACTTAAGCTATGCATGGATCAGTTAACTGGATGGTGATGCAACTTGTTCAACCGGCTGAGTGCCTCTATAAATAGTGGGGAGACCAATTGTTGTGTGATGGATTAAAAGTATTGTGAATTGCATCTAAGTGTAATTACTGGCTCCTCAACTACAGTAATTGTAATTCCTTATACTTCCGAGGAATAAAAGATTTGGCAGTATTCTCCCGTGGACGAAGGACAAAAGTCACGAACCACATAATCTTTGTGTCGATTTTTATTTTTCCTACCATTCCTTGAATGTTTGTGTGTGAGTTGTACGAAAGAGAGAGAGAGATGTGACTTAGTGGCGGTGATTAGAGTGCAGCAGACTTCCTAATTTCAGTACCTTAAGGCGCAGGAAGTTCTGAAGGTCCCTTGTTCGTTGCACTGAACTCTCGGCGTGTGATCTTCCGGTGGATTAAGTTCTTATTTCCGATGATCGCACAATGGTCACTTCACAACAAGGACATCTCGATAGATTTTGTCACCAGACTACCACGAGCCCAAGGAAGATGTGATGCTATTTGGATGGTCATGGATCGGTTGACGATGTCGACTCACTTGAGCCATCAGGGAATCGAGTGTTATGGACGTTCTAGCAAGGCATATGTGGATGAGATGGTACAGTTTCATGGGGTACCGAGGACCATCATATCTGATCGGGATGCTCGTTTTACCTCACGGTTCTAAAGAGGATTGCAGCATGTTTTTTGCTTTCAATTGCACCTCAGCACTGCTTTCACCCTTAAAAGGACGGACAGACCGAGCGGACTATCCAGACGCTTGAGGATATGTTGCACGCTTGCGTTTTAGATTTTAGCAGATCATGGGCGAGGCATTTGCGCGAGGCATTTTCCTTTGGTTAAGTTTGCTTATAACAATGATGGCTCCTCTAAACCTACTCGACTACTATATATGAACAGCAGCTATGCGAACAAGAATTACAATGGGAGAAGGAAGAAGTGGAGGAGAGAGAAACATAGTAGAATACTCGAGAGGCACTGCATGCGTTGTCGTCCAAGCCAGAAGGTCGAAGTCTCAAGCCAGTGGGTCGAATCCCTTAAGAGAATTCCTCCCCTCCTCTCCTTCCTCCCTATTCCCATATATAACTGAACTCCCTTCCCACGTGATCGGGATCCTCACTCACTAACTTTCCCAAATGTGACCTTATTATCCTTTTCTAGAATGTACTTTTCAGGTGGTACAGAGGGGTGTCCATGGGTCGGGTCGGGTCGGATTTAAGGATTTTTTGGACCCGACCCAACCAAAATAGGTCTGGTCGGGTCAGTGGGGTTTTTTATTTTGGACCCGACCCGTCTCAAATCGGGTTGGGTCAGGTCGGGTCAATGGGTTAATGAAAAAAAAATATCGGTGTCGCTCCCATTTTAATAACCCACAAGCTATGTCGATCGCGGCCATGTCTCCTCGAACATCGACACTTCGTCTTCCTCCTCCCCACGCCAGGAGGAAACCTCATCCCTGTGAAAAAATAGAACCCAAACCAGGAGGAAACCTCATCCAGCGACAAATCGGCCCCAAAAAACAGCGGTTGGTGACATCATCGGTAGTGGAATGCCCGTCTCTCGCCTGCAGGTAGTCTTTTTTGGATCTAGGGTCATGACGACGGTCGCCTTGGAGATGGAGGTGGAGGTGCCAGGTGGAGGCGAATGCAGATGGGGTAATCTCCTGAGTGCACCAGTCGTGGTGGAGATAGAGGCAGAGTCGAAACCGGAGGGGGCAGTCTCCGATGAATCTAAGGTCACAGAGGTCGTGGTGGAGATGGAGATGAAGGCGAAGGGCTCTTTGATAGATCTGGGGTCGCGATGGTCATGGTGGAGACAGAGGTTGAGGCGAAGGTAGAGGGGCCAGTCTCCGGCGGATCTGGAGTTGCGGCAGTCGTTGGTCATGGTCGAGACAGACGAAGGTAGAGGTGAAGGCTGAGGGAAGTAGTCTCCAATCAGTCGCACCGTGCAGCGGAGGTATTGGAGGCGAACGGTGGGGGTGAGGGTGAGTTGGTAGCGAAAAAATAGGAGGGCGGGTAACAACATGGACGATGTAGGGAAGGGGGATGACACAAATGGTAGTGATGATGAAGACGGGTTGCAAGGTGAGGAAGCACGCACGGGGGAGGGGAAGGAGTGATCTATTTTGTTGGGTTCGTATGGAATGGGGATGACACAAACGGTAGTGATGAGATGAAGATGGGTTTACAGGCGAGGCAGTGTACGCCCAGGAGGGTTAGGAGTAGTTTGTCGGGTCGTCGGGTTGGGTCGGGTGATTTTTCCCCCAACCCGTGACCCGACCCAACCCAACCTCGGGTCAACCCGACGCAACCCGACCCAACCCGTTCGAGTTGGGTCGGGTTTAGACACCCCTAGGTACAGTGGTGCCCAGGTCTCTATCACTCGCGCCACTTTGAAAATCAGTCTTGCCCTCAAGACTGAGGAAAACAAACTGATTGTGATAGGAATATCAAGAAGTATAGATAGATTTCTATTGAATATGGAGGAAATTCTACAATACTGAGAACTAGAAGCAGAACAACTGACCGTTCGAGACTCTTCCTGGAAGTCTCTGGACACTTCCAGGCCTTAGGCGCGCAAGCCTGACCACGATCCCAACCACCTGGCCTTATGGCCAGTCTAACTCTTACTTGTACTTTCCCCTCACAACTAAACAATGCTAATTACAAGTTTACCCCTGGAGTCATTCAGCCTTCGGTTCCCTACACATATTACTACTACCCCTCATATGGTAAGTATAGAACACGGGAGGTTGTCGAGAGCATTCTGTTGGCATACTTCCTTCAGCACTCCTATCATTGACGCCCCCTTGAGATTCCACCTTGTCCTCAAGATGGGAATTAGGAAATTGAGCCTTGAGAACATTTGCAACCTCCCAAGTTGCATCTTCAAAAGTTCTGTCATTCCACTGGACTAGCAACATTAAGACTCGGTTTTGTACCTTTTGAGCTAACACTGCTATAGGATAAACATCTTCAGCAACGAACTCCTCTGGCAGAGAGTCTTCAACAACATGTTGCCCAATAGCCGCTTTTAGCTGGGAAACATGGAAAACGGGGTGAACTTTACTGTTTGTAGGTAGCTGAAGTCGATAAGCCACTATACCAATTTTTTCTAGGACAACAAATAGTCCGTAATATCTTACTACTAGTTTCTGCTTGACTTTAGAATTGCCCCTGGTTTATTTGGGGGCAATTTAACCCAAACCAAATTTCCCTTTGAAAATGAAATTTCCCGGCGACGTTTGTTGGCAAATTTTAACATTTCCTTCTAAGCCCGATAGAGATTAAGCTGAAGCTGTTTCAAAGCCTTGTCTCGATCAATTAAGACTGTAGTTACTGCTTCAACAACCGCCTCCCCCTTAGTATAATGCAAAACATGTGGAGGTTTTCTTCCATAAACCGTTTCAAAAGGTGTTTGTCCCGTTGAAGTATGGAAAGAAGTATTATAATGAAATTCGACCCATAGAAGCCAAATAACCCATTGTTTCAAATGATCTGAAGAAAAGCATCGTAGATACACTTCTAAACACCTGTTTACAACTTCAGGTTGACCATCACTTTATGGGTGATAGGACGAACTCATTTTTAACGTAGTCCCTTGTAAACAAAAAAGCTCTCGCCAAAACTAGCTGGTAAAAAGTGGATCCCTATCGCTGAGAATGGTGCTGGGAATACCATGTAACCGGACAGCTTCTTTAACAAATACCTCAGCAACCGTTTTGGCAGTGTAGGGATGTTTGAGTAACATAAAATGGGCATATTTGCTCAATCAGTCAACCACCACAAATATAACATCAAAGCCTTGTGACTTGGGTAACCCAGAAATAAAATCCATTGACACCTCCCAAATAAGTTGTGGCAGCCGCAATGGTTGTAACAATCCAACTGAGTTCATTGCTTCGTACTTATTTCGCTGGCACACTTCACATTCTCGGACAAAACATTGTATATCCTAAGTCATCCCTGACCAAAAAACACCATTAGGCAACCACTTGTATGTTTTCAAATATCCAGAATGTCCTCCTTCAGATGAGGCTGAAGGAATGATAATGTTGTAGCAGTTTTGGTATTAAAACAGATATCTTAGGTAGGACCAATCTGTTTTTATAGAACAATAACCCATGTCGCGGTAGAAAATCGGTTTTAGCTGCTGTATCCTGTTCTAAAGCAGAAATTGTTTCCTAAAGCTTGGTGTCATTCTGTAACTCATTTTTAATGGACTGCAGATCTTCCCAACTGGGTTCAAACACTGCCATATACATGTGCCCACTGTCCTTAGTAACTCTAGACAAAGCGTCAACTGCTAAGTTTAATTTTCCAGGTCTGTAAATCACGACAAAATCATATCCCAAAAGGTTCGCTTGCCAACACTGTTGATACATGGATGTCATAAGCTGACTGAGCATGTGTTTAAGACTCTGATGATTGGTGTAAACAAAAAATCGTCTACCTAATAAGTACTGCTTCCAATGCTGAATAGACAGTACCAAAGCCATCAATTCCTTCTCGTAGACAGATTTTGTTAAATTTGAATCAGATAAAGCCTTGCTAAAATAAGCAAGTAGTTGACCTTCTTGTGTTAAAACTGCTCCAATACTAGCCCCAGAAGCATCACATTCAACATCACATTCAACAGCAAATTCGTTTGAAAAATTAGGCATGCACAATAGAGGAGTCGTGGTCATACATGATTTCAAAGTTTCAAAAGATTCAAGTGTTGTTGTCGACCAAATAAAATTTCCCTTTTTCGTCAATGCATTTAATGGTTTTGCAATTTTTTTCCCATAATCCTTAATAAACTTTCTGTAATACCCGATCAAACCTAAAAATCCCCGAACCACCCGAACGTTTCTAGGTTGTTGTCATTGCTTGACTGCCACGAGTTTCTTTGGATCCATAGAAACCCCCTTTTCAAATAATATGGCCCAGATATTCTACTGTTCTTCTACCAAATGAGCATTTCTTCTGATTTGCAAACAGCACATTATTCTTCATTGTTTGTAATACCCGTTGAAGAGCTTCCATATGTCCTTCACAGCTCCTGTTGTAAATCAATATGTCGTCAAAGAAAACAAGCACCATTTTTCGTAGCAAAGGTCGAGAAACTGAATTCATGGTAGCCTGAAAAGTTGCAGGGGCGTTCATTAAACTGAATGGCATTACGAGATACTCGTAATGTCCCTCATGAGTTTTGAAGGTCGTTTTCTCAATATCTTGTTCTTTCATTCTTACTTGATGAAAACCGGATTTCAAATCAACCTTTCTAAAATATTTTGCCCCGCATAATTCATCCATAAGCTCCTCAATAACTGGTATACGGTATCTATCAGGTATTGTGAGCTTATTTAAAGCCCGGTAATCGACGCACATCCTCCAACCAGCATCCTTCTTGGTAACAAGGATAATCAGACTTGAAAAAGGACTATACTGTGTCTTATAAACCCCTGTGCCAATAATTTTGTAACCTGTTTTTCAATTTCATTTTTCATCTGATAGGCATGCTTGTAAGGCCTAACATTAACTGGATCCACCCCGACTTTCAGGTTGATTGCATGATCTATTTCTCATTTCAGTGGTAAAGTTCGAGGTGTCACAAAAATGGTATTAAACTGGCTTAACAGCCCACCGAGTTGGTTTTGTTGTTCTGGAGCTAATTTCTGAAACTCTGCATATATTTTTGTTTTTGCTGCCCAAAGAAAATTCTGCAACCGACAACGTCCTCCACCCGAATATTCCTGCAATGCCCCCGGACTGTGTTGAAGTTGTTGTGTCCCTTGCAACGTGACTCCTTTTCCTCCCCATTCAAAACTCATTGTCATATTTTTCCAGTGCGTAGTAACTGATCCTAAAGTTTCAAGCCATGATATTCCAAGAACTAAATCCGCTCCCATTGTGTCAAAAATGCACGCAACAACTTTGAATTCAACCTCACCAATAAGAACCCTCAATTCCCTGCAAATTCCTCTGGAAACAACACGATGATCATCCCCCAATCTAATACAAAATGGTGATGTCTCGGAAATACTTGTTGTGAAATGTGTTGTAAGTTGTTTGGACAAGAAATTATGGCTTGCACCGCTATCTATCAGAATTAACACCGGCACTTCTTCTATACTTCCTTCCATAAGCATCGACCTAGGACTTCGAGTTTGTAACTTTTTTGCTCCAGACAAAACTTCTCCTTGCATCACCATTTCCCATAGTTCACCACTGCCCTCCTGAGCTGACTCACTTTCTACTGACAATTCTCCTGGTTCCTCCTGATTTGTATCCATACACTCCCACACCATAAGTTTAAATTCTTTCTCAGGACACTTATGGTCAGGGGTAAATATTTGTCCGCATGTATAACATAATCCTTCGGCTTTTCGTTCCTCAAATTCTTCCCGGGATAGATTTCGTACCCCCTTCCCACCTTGGTTGGACATTACCCCTTGGCTCTCGATCAAACGTTGCAACTGGAAGAACTGTTTTCAGAGCAGTAGTTGTGTTCCACTGTCGTCCTTGGCTGGTGTTCACAACAATGTTTTCCCCGGGTATCTGAATATTTAAGGACTCCTGTTACAAGAAACTCTCGCTCCACTCTCCTGGACAGAATCAGCAACCGTGCCTTGTTCTGCGGCTCATGAGTCAAGACAGCACTGCCTATGTCTGGTCTCAATCCTTCTATAAACATACTCATGTACCATCTTTCGGAAATTTCTGGAATCCTTAACGCTACCCGCTCAAATTCATTTATATAATCATCCACGGTCCCTTCTTGTCTTAATCCTTTGAGGAAAATTACTGGATCTTCCTTTGCAGTTGTTCCATAACGCCCGAGCAGCTCCTCCTTAAGTTCTGTCCAAGCAAGTTCCGTTTTAACTGACTTCAATGAAATTATCCAGTATTGCACCATGCCTTCCATGCATAACTGAGCTAAAGGTACCTTCATCTCTTCTTGAGTATGATGAATGGAAAAAATATGTGTTCGCTCGTGTAATCCAGCTTACCAGATCATCTCCAGAGAAAGTCGACATAGTGACATGCTGAGTAAAAGCACGCAGATTGTGCCAACTGAAATCGCTCCTATTTTGTCCTTCGTCAAGAAGTTCAGTTCGTCGTTCACTTCCTTCTCCATCCAACTGCACTCCGCTCTCTTCCTATTTCGGACTTCTTTCTGTTGGAATTTCAAGCTACATTTTCCTCCTGACCTTTCACGAGCTGATCTATGGCTGCCGTAAGCGACTGCATACCAGTTTTCAACTCGGTTATTGAAGTCTCCACTGTCGCCATTCTGGTCTCCATTCATGTGAACATAAGCTTCCACGTCCAGTCTTCCTCACTCCAAACCACAGACTAAAATACTTCTTAATTCCTCTCTCTAAAATCCTCTTCTAGTTTCTCTCTCTAGAAGTCTCTCAATGAAAGCACCAAGTTGATAGGAATATCAAGAAGTATATGTAGATTTTTATTGAATATGGAGGAAATTCTACAATACTGAGAACTAGAAGCAGAACAACTGATCGTTCAGGACTCTTCCTGGAAGTCTCTAGACTCTTCCAAGCCTTAGGCGCCCAAGCCTGACAACGATCCCAACCGACTAGCCTTATGGCCAGTCTAACTCCTACTTATACTTTCCCCTCACAACTAAACAATACTAATTACAAGTTTACCCCTGGAGTCATTAAGCCTCTGGTTCCCTACACATTACTATTACCCCTCCTATGGTAAGTATAGAACACAGGAGGCCGCTAAGAGCATTCTGTTGGCATACTTCCTTCAACACTACTATAAGATTGTGATGCCACCTTGCTGCACATACGCTCCAATATGGTCCTCCCGTATTTTCGAACCCGAGTTTGGGAGATGCAGTTAGGAGTTCCTCGGTCCCTCCACCATCGACACCAGTCCGGACATAGCCGTCACGTCGCCCCTGCACCTCCACTGGTCCTGACATAGCAGAATGCGGTTCAAGCAGCGCGGGCGACCAAGACAGCAGAGTCACTTATACACTAGCGTCCGTTTGCACCAGTTTCTCGAGAGGCAGACGTACTGAGAAATAATATGTTTTTTTTGAAATGGTTGTTGAATATGATTTTTTATGAATAATATAAATTTCAATAATATATATATATATATATATATATATATATATAAATTTCAACAATTTAAGATATAACAACTAATTATATATATTATTTTAAAAATAATAAAAGCTTGCATGAGGCCCACCCATGCCCCACCCCAAAAAGCTCGGCCCGATGGTTTAGGCCTGGGATGACTAATGGTGCTCTTCGAGCTAGCCAGCCCTACCCCGAGCAATGGACCGCAGCTCGGTTTATGGGGGTAGCCCCGGCCCACCCCACCCCGATCCGGCCCGGATCGGGCCGAATTTACATGGTTAATGATTAGTCGTGATTCTATTGGGATCCCCACTCCATACACCAATTGTATCCCCTAGTTCTTGTTTAACTTAGTGGCGCCATTTACATTATTGATGTTTGTTTATATTATGCTTCTTGGATATGATAGCGCCAAGCACACCCTTTAAATGTTTTAAAGTGTTTTCCATTTTAAATGGTGGGGTCCACGCTTTAGTTGGTAAAAATGGGTTTTAAATGTGTTTGGAAAGCAAAGTTGGATTTATTTATTTGGGCTTGAGGTTGTGGTTTTCAAACACCAGAGTTTTGTTTTCCAAAAGGTTTACCTTGGATTCTTGGAAAAGGGTTTAATGTATGATACTTGTTTTCTGTATGCTTTATATTTGGAAAAACTATTTTTTAAATAAAGTTCAAACAAGCATTTATGAAATGTTTTATGAAAGGAATGGCATAAACCACTTTGGAGAAATCCTATTGCGCCTGCTACGCTCACACCCTACATACACACTTGTGTGCGTGTATGCAGCTCTCATGTATTATACAGATGCCCAGATTTTGATCTTAGTTTGTATATCATCTGGGTAGTTTGTTGATGGACATTGTGGATGTGGTGAGTGATTGTGGGTCACATGGAGGTGTGCAAGCGATCACTAGGGTTTTATTTATTTTGGGCGAGTATGTATCAACCAATTTAACCCAGTGTTTTATTTTCATCTTTTTCTAATTTGGTTCATACAATGTATTTGTAGGATGCTTCCACTATATTTAAAAGTGAGGTGGATCGTTATTATTGGTTATATCTCATTTAGATGCTTACTTCATTTATGCCATGTTTGGCTCGTTTCATTTTTTAAAACTATTTGTTTTCTTATGCATGGTAGTCCAAAGTATGGACGTACAATTCCGGAATCTCGGTTAGTTTCAACTGCTTGCTATTATCATCTGATGGTGAAATCATTCTCATTGTTTCCAGTTTGATACCCTGGCACTAGCTGTCAACCTAGGGAGATTGAGAACACACCTCAGACCTTGTGGAAGATAGGCTAAAGTATTGGGACAAAATAGTCAAGCTAGTTCGTTACAACCCCCCTACTTGCACCGAAAAGTTGCCTTTCAAAAGCGTTAAAAGCGCAAAGCTAAGGAACCCACCCCACACCCTGAGCCCTCACTCCTCTTCAAGTAAGGATTCATCCCAGATAAATCTCCACCGATGCCTCCGGTATTTTGTTTTTTTTATCTTACCTGCCGGCAAAGGTTGGTGAGACTTCAAATGAAGCCAATCAAGATGAATAAAACCCTTGATATGAGGGTCATGGATATAAGGCCCCAGCCTTAAACCTTACTTAATCTTGAGTTATTACAAGATTACACATTAAGGATCTTTTTAGGTTTAGAGTTTTAGAAAATTAGATCATGAAACATGCATTACATTCCACATTTAAACAAAGTGGTTACATAAAAGACAATATTCATTCTTCCCATCAACGGAAACATATTTAAAATAAAACACGGATTCTTTCTTGACACATCCTTGACACTATCATCACATCATGTACATTTCTCTTGACCTGTGAAAAACATTTC
Organism: Viscum album; assembly: GCA_963277665.1. Taxonomy (NCBI): domain Eukaryota; kingdom Viridiplantae; phylum Streptophyta; class Magnoliopsida; order Santalales; family Viscaceae; genus Viscum; species Viscum album. The sequence goes on along the minus strand of OY728158.1, from coordinate 500,472,017 downwards.
AAAAACTTGGGATGAGCATAAAAAGCTCAGTAAAGGTTATAAAAATATGGAAAGGAAATATGAGTTCATATATACATAAGAATGAAATCATACTTTACCCATAAAACATAGGCACTTTAACATACCTCATCAAACCATGAATAAATCATAGAAATCATAAGACATAAAGGTAACTTGAGGTATTCATAACATTCTTACGTAGGGAGTAACCCTCTTGGTTACGTTTGGAACACTCATCACAGTATATTCTCTAAATCTCTTCGGATAAACCTTAACGTTTCACTCCTTCGCGTTACCCAATGCATTGGAGAGTTATATCGGGCTCACCCGCCCTTAGTTTATCACGGAACCACTCATCTTCATAATAATGTCCAAGAACCTCAACATAATCGTATCACATAAAACATGCATAAAGGAAACATAACATTTCCACCTTTCAATCACAAGATATCAATACAACACATTGAAATAAAAACATTATGATAACCATTTTCAATACCAAAATAAAAGAAAAGTAAAACATGGTATTTATTTTTCTTTTAAAAAAAAGGTATGGCTTGTAGAGGAAGCCGAAACTCAAATAATGGTCACGGTGGCGGAGAAGTCGTTGTCGCCGCATACGTACGACAAAAAGATTCTCTTTTGTCGTTTAGTAAACACTTCGTATAAAAAAGATTCCTTTTGAATAAACGTAAAAGTCAAAGGGGTTTATACACCGTATAAAAGAAGGTTGTGTATAAAACAAAATATGACTCAATGAAAGGAGATTGAGACGAAGTCCCATACAAAGACGGTATCCTTGGATTAAGGGTAAATCAGTTACATAACTATGTGTGACAAACGAATACACGAAATATAAGTGGGTATTAAGTGTAAAACAATCAGAGGACATTCACACATAATCATATAACGACATATTCAAGGTGTACAAGTTTATCCCAAAGAATCGAAATTGGGTTAAGAAGTTCCCTTGCAAAAATTAGACAGCCTAACGGCGTCACTTCAAAATTCAGAAAAAGAGTTGATGAGAGATAAAAAGGGGATCTCATCACTTGGACATAAAATTTACATCAATAAGGATATATAAGAACATATCCCAAAATAATATTATGTGAATTAAAAGACATAACAAAATAAGTCTTTTAAAAAGAGGAGGGTGAAAGGTTCCCTTACCGACATGGGTATCTTTCGAAACATACGCCCCGTGAAAGAAGGACAATACAACATTGATGTAAATACTCATAAATGAAAGAATATTACACAATGAGTAAAATAATGGTCAGTACATACACCACTCAAAGGAAATTGTGGCAAATTTAGCATAAATCTCACGGGAATAAAAGTGAGATGAAAAATCCCTTACGAAAACTCGGCAGCCTAACGGCACCACTTAAAACTTCCAAAAATGGATTGATGAGATCAAATAGGGTATCTCATCACATTACAATAAAATGTACAGCAAGAGGAATATAAAAGAACATCCCCCATCATAACAAAGAGGAGCTTAAAAGAAGTGACATAAAGGAGAGTACTTAAAGAGAAAGAGAGAGGTTAGATCTCTTACGAAAATTCGGCAGCCTAACGGCGCCACTCAAAACTTCCAAAATGAATTGATGAGAGAGAATAGGGTCTCTCATCATATGAACATAAAAATTACAGTAAGAGTAATATAAAAGAACATCACAATAACAAGAAAAATGAGCTTAGAAGGAATGACATAAAAGAGTGTACTTAAAAAGAAAGAGAGGAGTAGGATCTCTTACCTCGGGTCCGACTTGACTCGATCGTTCTTTAACGTCCTGAATAATAAACTTGAGTTAATTTCCACTTTATTAAGAACATTTTTCTAGTTCATTATTCCTTTTAGATCACTTATTGTCATGTTATAAACATTATATAATCATTTAAGTTAATAATGTTTGTTTTGTCAATATTTGGTTCTTAAGTCGAAAGTGGACTTCTTACAATTACATGTTGTTCGTGTGGTCAAATGTTCATTATATCCAGAATTATATTCATGATTTGGATATCATATATATCATATATATCCAGAATATACATGTATTTATAATATTACATAATCATTTAGAGGTAAGAAATGAAATGCACCGTTCATGGAGACCGTAAGCCGTACGTACGCATGAACGCTACTTTCATTTCTATGTCATATTAATGGAATTAAAACTAAATGAGAGGTATGTATATTTTAATTCCAGAATTATATTCATCATTTAGATGTATCATTCATCATATATATCAATTATATACATGTACTTATAATAGTACATTACATTTGGGGATAAGAAATAAAATGCACCGTTCATGGAGACGGTAAGCCGTACGTACGCATGAACGCTACTTTCATTTCTATTTCATATTTTTATGGAATGGAATAATAATGATATAGAGGTATATTATAATTCCAGTATAACATCATATATAATAACTTTAAATCCATTCTTTATACGTCTCACATATGGCATTAACGAATCACATCACTTTGAGGGGGCGGTGGTCCGCACTTCCTTAAATGAAGATATCGCGTTTACCCATAATGGAAACCATAAAGGTATGCCCAAAATGAAAAATACAGAAGCTTAAGGAAAACATAAACATATTATATATCATATATAAATATAGTGTCATCTTAATGGCCACCTTTGAAGGTGTTAAAAGAATGTTGAACAATCATCGTTTCGGGAGGCCGAAATTCGTCATCCACGGAAACAGTATGTTCTTTAACCATTAGATGTAGGTGTGTGAAAGTGTAGCTCGAATCCTTCTTATAACAACATCCTAGTATATTGATGCTACTGGAGTTGTTACAAAAAAAATGAATAAAAAGAGTTTAGGGGGTTGGAGAAGCAAAATAAAACAAAAGGACTCAAGTGAAGACATTACCTTAAAATCGGGTAACTCCCTTTGGTTTGAGCTCAAAGGCTTCCTTGGGAAGACTTCTGCCCAAAGTGAGGCTTCAAGGAGTAAGAGAAGGAAGTGGAGAGACAAAATGGGCAGGGGTTGGCCGAGCCAAAGGCTTTGGGAGTGTGGGTAAGGAGGTAGAGGTGGGGGCCTTTTATAAGAGGAGAGGAGGTGCACTCTTGGAAAGTAAAGAAAAGTCACTTTATTTTAAAATGGTATTCGGATTTAAGAGGTCCCACATTGATGTGTTTCGAGGATAAGGTGATAAGGGTTCGAAATCCACTCATCCAATAGGTTTTGGACATGTGTAGGTCTTAGATATTACATTATCTTTCCATTTTATTTAAATCGTTAAATAATGAGATCATCGCTGCATCATCATGATGTCATAAATAATTTAATTTATTTAATGTCTAAAAATTATAAAAAAAATACTATGATGTAGGAAATCTTTTTAGCTTTCCAATGAATATTTATAGTCAAAAATCTGACTTGTATAACCCCATGTAAAAATTGTTTTAGTAAAACATTTCATGTTTGTCTCATTTTTACTTTAACTTTAAATAAAAAGATATTAATGTCATTTTCCAACCAAAGTGGCTTCATGGGGTCCCCAAGTTGACCCATGGGTTGTCTTGGTCGGCCATGACACATCCAATGAGGTTAGGACATGTGTCAAGTTCATTTCATATTATTAAAACATTATTTTTACCTTAAACTACACTAATTACCTCTAATCGCGATTAAGAACTTAAAAGTTACTATTTACCAAAAAATTATTTTAATCTCATTGAACCACATTTTACTTCTTAATGACAACCATGTATGTCGGATTTTTGAAATTCAAAACACAGAAGTGGTAAAATTTCATTTAAACGAAAAATCTGTTTTTATAAGTACCACTTAGTGGTTTCACTATTCATCAAAAATTGAAGTTTTTCAGAAAAATCCCAAAAATTCACCCTAAGCTATATTTGATATTCCAAATTCAAAAATTAAGTATATTTTACAAAATTCAAAACATATAAGTCACATTAATTAATTTAATAATTAATTCCCGCTGTCAGAGCAAATAGCGTGTTTTTATGAAACGATAAGTATCAAAAGATTGACACTAGTTTAAGTCTGATTTCAAAGTGAAATTAATTCCAACGACTACTATTAGATTTAATGGTAAAAATATATTCTAATTTCACTTTAAAACCAATTCAAAAGATAATCTAATCATATAAATAAATTAGATTAAAAAGAGGTTTTGAATAAAAATACAACATTTTACACTATTCATTAAAAAATGAACTTTATCAGAAAGATACCAAAAATTTACACAAAGTAAATTTTGATGTCCCAATTCTTAAGAAGAGTTTTATTTGGTCCAAAAGGATGTATAAGAGTGAACAAAACTATATTTAATGACGGTTCTCCATCAAAAGGTGATAAGTGAACCTTTAGTGAAAACTAGGGCATATACGCCTAAAATTGAATTCTTTCCGTATTTTAAGCCTTTATCTTTTATTGGATAAATGTAAAAACATTTAAAAACATATATAATCATATTTTAGTTATTTCTATCTATTCCCGCCAATACAACGGCTACATGTTAACTACCATTTAAAATAATATTATTTTATTATTAGAGTGCAACGTAAGATTCCCAAGAAACTCGTTGTTGCGTGTTGGGTACGCCATCGAGCATAGCGTCCCCTTTAAAGTCATATTAATATTTTATTCACAAATATGAATAAATATGAAAATGTCATATCCTTTATTTACCTGGGGTGTTACATCCTTCCCCCCTTTTGGGAATTGCGTCCTCGCAATTTTTTAAAATTGGGCTTGGAAACATCCTTGAAAGTCACACATCGGAACAAGAGTCGGTAAAACAATCATTTTAAAATAAAGGAAGATAAGTACAGAGGTCACCCGAGTTAACCCATATGTAGAAAAACATGGACATGGAAGAAAAGGCAAAGGGTCATGTTCTTGAGGGAGAGTGATAGTAAACATGTCTAGGAGAAAGTTAACCATAAGAAAATCACAAACTTGTGATGGGTTAAACGATATTCGATTCCCCAGTAGGAAAAGTTAATAGACAACATTTTTGTTTTAAGTTACTTTTTATTGAGGAATTTATTGATAAGGAAACATAATCACTTATCATGTTGACTTTCAACTTTTACTAGATTCCTTAATCAAACTCATATTTCCTCCAAAAGACGAGTATTTAGGAAGACTTGTTCGCATTAAGAGTACTATAATCAATTTATAGAGAATCACCTAATCCACAATAGAGAACTATATACTTCCCATGTCTTTAGACTTTAAACAAAACCAAAACCAAAAAGGTTAGTACAAGATCAGATAATCCAGAAAAGGATAACCCTTTATAAAAAGAAAATCTATTCTTAATCTCCAAAATTTGTCCAACAAAACCCAAAGTTCAACGAGGACTATTCGATAAACAATTTGTCCATAAAATTCTTCAAAGTAAACCAATCTAAGATTGAAACCCAAATATTTGAAGGATTTAGTCATATAGTCTTCCAAGTTAAATCGTAACATTTATCTCCAAACAACATCAGTTGCTCCTAAAGTCTCGTATTGAAAAGTAATTAACCTAACCACATATCCTCCATGATAGGTTAATCATTTTCATAAATAACTCAAAATCAACTTACTCTTAATTCATAAAATCATATAACTAAAAAGAATCAGTCAAACTAACCAGGGACTTCACGTAGTCCAGTGGTAGGCGATAAATACCAGTCGCACTTTGGTTGTGGGTTCGATTCCCGCAGCTTTGTCCGACGCGACGGGTTGTCACACGGTCTGCGTGTTGTCCTTTTTCCAAAACTATATAATTCTTAAATCATTCCCCAAAAAGAGATAAAATCATCAAAAATGATCATAACATATTTTAACCTCAAGTTTATCTCATGCCTTTCATTTTCCAGCATATCATATAATAACCCATAATTACCTCAAAAGTAAGGATCATATAAACTCTAATGGTTACCTTTATAATTATTACCTGAACTTCCACATCGATTGGTCATCTCGTACATGATGCATTACAGAACATACCAAGGTTCAAGTGGTTGATCATGACTCCTTGATAGTTGGTTTAGAACAACCACGAGTTTCCTCATTGAATCCTCCATTTTATCTAGTATCTTAATCAGAGAACCACCACAGTTTCCTTCAAACCTGTTGTCTCTTTGGTGCCTGCTAGATCCATCCATTCACTAAAAACAGAAATGTCAGTGTGAGTATATCAACAAAACCATCATGTACTAATGAGGAAGGTAAACACAAAGATATGCTTACTCATTCACTTTATCTAAAACTAGGACTCTTTCTGAAATCCTAACCATTATGGTAATGTCACTTACGCTTAAAGAATACCCTAACCTCTAAAGTTATCTAAACCGACCTCTGATACCAACTATAAGGCCCCAGCCTTAAACCTTACTTAATCTTGAGTTATTACAAGATTACACATTGAGGATCTTTTTAGGTTTAGAGTTTTAGAGAATTAGATCATGAAACATGCATTACATTCCACATTTAAACAAAGTGGTTACATAAAAGACAATATTCATTCTTCCCATCAACGGAAACATATTTAAAATAAAACACGGATTCTTTCTTGACACATCCTTGACACTATCATCACATCATGTACATTTCTCTTGACCTGTGAAAAACATTTCAAAAACTTGAGATGAACATAAAAAGCTCAGTAAGGGTTATAAAAATATGGAAAGGAAATATGAGTTCATATATACATAAGAATGAAATCATACTTTACCCATAAAACATAGGCACTTTAACATACCTCATCAAACCATGAATAAATCATAGAAATCATAAGACATAAAGGTAACTTGAGGTATTCATAACATTCTTACGTAGGGAGTAACCCTCTTGGTTACGTTTGGAACACTCATCACAGTATATTCCCTAAATCTCTTTGGAGAAACCTTAACGTTTCACTCCTTCGCGTTACCCAATGCATTGGAGAGCTATATCGGGCTCACCCGCCCTTAGTTTATCACGGAACCACTCATCTTCATAATAATGTCCAAGAACCTCAACATAATCGTATCACATAAAACATGCATAAAGGAAACATAACATTTCCACCTTTCAATCACAAGATATCAATACAACACATTGATATAAAAACATTATGAAAACCATTTTCAATACCAAAATAAAAGAAAAGTAAAACATGGTATTTATTTTTCTTTTAAAAAAAAGGTATGGCTTGTAGAGGAAGCCGAAACTCAAATAATGGTCACGGTGGCGGAGAAGTCGTTGTCGCCGCATACGTACGACAAAAACATTCTCTTTTGTCGTTTAGTAAACACTTCGTATAAAAAAGATTCCTTTTGAATAAACGTAAAAGTCAAAGGGGTTTATACACCGTATAAAAGAAGGTTGTGTATAAAACAAAATATGTCTCAATGAAAGGAGATTGAGACGAAGTCCCATACAAAGACGGTATCCTTGGATTAAGGGTAAATCAGTTACATAACTATGTGTGACAAACGAATACACGAAATATAAGTGGGTATTAAGTGTAAAACAATCAGAGTACATTCACACATAATCATATAACGACATATTCAAGGTGTACAAGTTTATCCCAAAGAATCGAAATTGGGTTAAGAAGTTCCCTTGCAAAAATTAGACAGCCTAACGGCGTCACTTCAAAATTCAGAAAAAGAGTTGATGAGAGATAAAAAGGAGATCTCATCACTTGGACATAAAATTTACATCAATAAGGATATATAAGAACATATCCCAAAATAATATTATGTGAATTAAAAGACATAACAAAATAAGTCTTTTAAAAAGAGGAGGGTGAAAGATTCTCTTACCGACATGGGTATCTTTCGAAACATACGCCCCGTGAAAGAAGAACAATACAACATTGATGTAAATACTCATAAATGAAAGAATATTACACAATGAGTAAAATAATGGTCAGTACATACACCACTCAAAGGAAATTCTGGCAAATTTAGCATAAATCTCACGGGAATAAAAGTGAGATGAAAAATCCCTTACGAAAACTCGACAGCCTAACGGCGCCACTTACAACTTCAAAAAATGGATTGATGAGATCAAATAGGGTATCTCATCACATTACAATAAAATGTACAGCAAGAGGAATATAAAAGAACATCCCCATCATAACAAAGAAGAGCTTAAAAGAAGTGACATAAAGGAGAGTACTTAAAGAGAAAGAGGTTAGATCTCTTACGAAAATTCGGCAGCCTAACGGCGCCACTCAAAACTTCCAAAATGGATTGATGAGAGAGAATAGGGTCTCTCATCATATGAATATAAAAATTACAGTAAGAGTAATATAAAAGAACATCACAATAACAAGAAAAATGAGCTTAGAAGGAATGACATAAAAGAGTGTACTTAAAAAGAAAGAGAGGAGTAAGATCCCTTACCTCGGGTCCGACTTGACTCGATCGTTCTTTAACGTCCTGAATAATAAACTTGAGTTAATTTCCACTTTATTAAGAACCTTTTTCTAGTTCATTATTCCTTTTAGATCACTTATTGCCATGTTATAAACATTATGTAATCATTTAAGTTAATAATGTTTGTTTTTTCGATATTTGGTTCTTAAGTCGAAAGTGGACTTCTTACAATTACATTTGTTCGTGTGGTCAAATGTTCATTATATCCAGAATTATATTCATGATTTGGATATCATATATATCATATATATCCAGAATATACATGTATTTATAATATTACATAATCATTTAGAGGTAAGAAATGAAATGCACCGTTCATGGAGACGGTAAGCCGTACGTACGCATGAACGCTACTTTCATTTCTATGTCATATTAATGGAATTAAAACTAAATGAGAGGTATGTATATTTTAATTCCAGAATTATATTCATCATTTAGATGTATCATTCATCATATATATCAATTATATACATGTACTTATAATAGTACATTACATTTGGGGATAAGAAATGAAATGCACCGTTCATGGAGACGGTAAGTCGTACGTACGCATGAACGCTACTTTCATTTCTATTTCATATTTTTATGGAATGGAATAATAATGATATAGAGGTATATTATAATTCCAGTATAACATCATATATAATAACTTTAAATCCATCCTTTATACGTCCCACATATGGCATTAACGAATCACATCACTTTGAGGGGGCGGTGGTCCGCACTTCCTTAAATGAAGATATCGCGTTTACCCATAATGGAAACCATAAAGGTATGCCCAAAATGAAAAATACAGAAGCTTAAGGAAAACATAAACATATTATATATCATATATAAATATAGTGTCATCTTAATGGCCACCTTTGAAGGTGTTAAAAGAATGTTGAACAATCATCATTTCGGGAGGCCGAAATTCGCCATCCACGGAAACAGTATGTTCTTTAACCATTAGATGTAGGTGTGTGAAAGTGTAGTTCGAATCCTTCTTATAACAACATCCTAGTATATTGATGATACTGGAATTGTAACAAAATAAATGAATAAAAAGAGTTTAGGGGGTTGGAAAAGCAAAATAAAACAAAAGGACTCAAGTGAAGACATTACCTTAAAATCGGGTAACTCCCTTTGGTTTGAGCTCAAAAGCTTCCTTGGGAAGACTTCTGCCCAAAGTGAGGCTTCAAGGAGTAAGAGAGGGAAGTGGAGAGACAAAATGGGCAGGGGTTGGTCGAGCCAAAGGCTTTGAGAGTGTGGGTAAGGAGGTAGAGGTGGGGGCCTTTTATAAGAGGAGAGGAGGTGCACTCTTGGAAAATAAAGAAAAGTCACTTTATTTTAAAATGGTATTCGGATTTAAGAGGTCCCACATTGATGTGTTTCGAGGATAAGGTGATAAGGGTTCGAAATCCACTCATCCAATAGGTTTTGGACATGTGTAGGTCTTAGATATTACATTATTTTTCCATTTTATTTAAATCGTTAAATAATAAGGTCATCGCTGCATTATCATGATGTCATAAATAATTTAATTTATTTAATGTCTAAAAATTATAAAAAAAATACTATGATGTAGGAAATCTTTTTAGCTTTCCAATGAATATTTATAGTCAAAAATCTGACTTGTATAACCCCATGTAAAAATTGTTTTAGTAACACATTTCATGTTTGTCTCATTTTTACTTTAACTTTAAATAAAAAGATATTAATGTCATTTTCCAACCAAAGTGGCTTCATGGGGTCCCCAAGTTGACCCATGGGTTGTCTTGGTCGGCCATGACACATCCAATGAGGTTAGGACATGTGTCAAGTTCATTTCATATTATTAAAACATTATTTTTACCTTAAACTACATTAATTACCTCTAATCGCGATTAAGAACTTAAAAGTTACTATTCACCAAAAAATTATTTTAATCTCATTGAATCACATTTTACTTCTTAATGACAACCATGAATGTCGGATTTTTGAAATTCAAAACACAGAAGTGGTAAAATTTCATTTAAACGAAAAATCCGTTTTTATAAGTACCACTTAGTGGTTTCACTATTCATCAAAAATTGAAGTTTTTCAGAAAAATCCCAAAAACTCACCCTAAGCTATTTTTGATATTCCAAATTCAAAAATGAAGTCTATTTTACAAAATTCAAAACATATAAGTCACATTAATTTATTTAATAATTAATTCTCGCTGTCAGAGCAAATAGCGTGTTTTTATGAAACGATAAGTATCAAAAGATTGACACTAGTTTAAGTCTGATTTCAAAGTGAAATTAATTCCAACGACCACTATTGGATTTAATGGTAAAAATATATTCAAATTTCACTTTAAAACCAATTCAAAAGATAATCTAATCATATAAATAAATTAGATTAAAAAGAGGTTTTGAATTAAAATACAACATTTTACACTATTCATTAAAAAATGAACTTTATCAGAAAGATACCAAAAATTTACACAAGTAAATTTTGATGTCTCAATTCTTAAGAAGAGTTTTATTTGGTCCAAAAGGATGTATAAGAGTGAACAAAACTATATTTAATGACGGTTCTCCATCAAAAGGTGATAAGTGAACCTTTAGTGAAAACTAGGGCATATACGCCTAAAATTAAATTCTTTCCGTATTTTAAGCCTTTATCTTTTATTGGATAAATGTAAAAACATTTAAAAACATATATAATCATATTTTAGTTATTTCTATCCATTCCCGTCAATACAACGGCTACATGTTAACTACCATTTAAAATAATATTATTTTATTATTAGAGTGCAACGTAAGATTCCCAAGAAACTCGTTGTTGCGTGTTGGGTACGCCATCGAGCATAGCGTCCTCTTTAAAGTCATTTTAATATTTTATTCACAAATATGGATAAATATGAAAACGTCATATTCTTTATTTACCTGGGGTGTTACAAAGGATCAGTTTCAGATAGCGGAGGATATCATGGATGCTTCGAAGATTTTACACTTACACCATATTGTTGATGCCCAAGAGAAGATTTATAAAGCTAACCATAAAAATTCCTTGCCACAAAGCTTGCATTGCAACGCATCAAGTTCAAGTTGAGAATGAGGTACTCAAGCTCGACTCCGACGGAGTTTGGTGTGGGGTTGGGCATTTATACACCAACTACCACTGCTGGCACGGCAACTACTGCAACCCCCCTGACGAGACACCGGCCACAGATGTCGATATTCAGCGGTCTGTGAGTGTGACCGTTGAGCCAGTTGGGTCAAAAGACCACTTTCATATCTTAGTTTTGAAAATCACAATACACTTTATATTGAAGGAGATTTAACTTGAAGTTTGTTTTTAGTTTGTGTGAAAATCCGATAATCTTATCTCCAAAGGATTTTAGCATGTGCTGAAGAGTGCGAAAATCCGAACTAGGGTTTTGTGTCAGGTTTCCTTTGTCAGCTAACAGGGTGATGTAGTGGTGCGGAATGACTTCATCGAAGGATGCAAAGCGTTGGTGAATCCATCAAAAGATGGAGTTTCTGCTTCCGATGTTGTGGCAACTGAACCCGAGGTTTGCGGAATTCGATTATTGGAGCGTCGCCTATAAATAGAGTTGTTGCGTCGTGGAATAGAAGAACGCTGTATGATGTTTTGAAAGCTTGCAATCGAAGTTTAAAATAGCTTGTTGTCTTGAGAGCTTCCAATCGTATTTGTTTTCCAAGTGTTTTGCTAAGAGCTTCATCGTGAGGCTTTTCTTGTAAAGCTCTTTGCTTGCTTTTCTTGTAAAGCTCTTTGCTTGCTTTTGTATTCGATGTCTTACAGATCGTGTTGATCGAGGAGCTTCTGGTGTGTGGAAGCAGACTGCTGTCAATCTGTTTAGATTAAGAGCTTCCGAGGAGGAAGACGGAGTTGTGTCAATCTGCTATGATCGAGGGTTTACAGACGAGGAAGTCAGGTCATAGACTCCCTTACTGTTTTGGGTTAAAGCAAAGACCTCCCTGATTGGAGGGTATTTTACTTTTAATAATACCCTTTATAGGAGTGCTTAGTTTGATAATTGGTACTCCGTGTTTTGTTTTAATTCAGCTGTGCTTGCAAAATTCTACTTGTTTTATTTTCGTTGTGCTTGCAAAATTCTACTAGTTTTATTTTCGTTGTGCTTATATCGGTTATTCTGATAGTTTAATTCTGTTACTTTTATATTCTGATTTTGCGGGTTGATCGGTAATTTGTAATTCCGATCAGTTTACACTTGAGGTGGCCGGAAAAATTGCACCTAAGTTTTTAACTACAATTCACCCCCCTGGGAAATAAGATTACCGGATTCCGAAAATAAGTTTACGAAGCAGCGGCTCTATTTATAGGCGATGCTTGAATGGTCGGATTCCGGAAACCCCTCGGGTTCAATTGCAACGGCATCGGAAGCGGCAACACCATCTTCAAATGGATTCAGCAACGCTCTACATCTTTCTATGAAGTCATTCTACACTATAGCGCTCTATCATCTGACAAACAAAATCCGGCATGAAACCTCGGTTCTCCAGATTTTCGCACTCTTCAGCTCGGGCTAAAATCCTCCGAAAATAAGATTACCGGGTTTTTATTGCACAACACAAACAACTAAAAACAAACTTCAAGTGAAATATCTTTCAATATAAAGTGTATTGTGATTTTCAAAACTAAAATATGAAAGTGATATTTTGACTCAACAATCTCCTCTTTTTTAAAAAATAGGAGACACGCAAGGAAATAAACATTCATGAAGAAATACTTCATGTAATACTTGTAGTTCTGATGAAATAAATTTCATAAATACTGTATTTTTCTCCCCCTTTTAGATAGAATGAGAAAAATAAGAAAAACTTCATTTCCTGAGACGACATCTGTTTCTAACTCTAGAGCCAACTATTTAGACCCCCTTACCATCAAGGCGCCACTATCAGCACCTCAAGCCTCCCACTCAGTTGTCGCCCTGGTCAAGCATTCGTCTCAACAAAAGACGGCTACCGCCTTGGCTACCATTTCGAGAATCCCGGGCACATTTGCAGAGGTTGCCCCTCTAGTTTCAGTTCATGAGGCAAGCATTCAGGAGGAGATGGACGAGATTCAGCGATGGCAGAAGGAGTCTCACAGGGAGTTCCCGTCGTCCACCGTTACAGATCCAAAGGAGGAGCCAAGCAGGGAGACAGGGGATGGCACTGAGGTGTCATAGGATTTTTCCCCTTCCCCATTTTTGTGTATTTTGCTCCTATTTTATGCTTTTCATGTATTTCCTTCCTGTTGAGCTTAATGTATATCTCTTATGTGATCTTTTGAAGGAATACATGGAAATATCATTTTGAGCAGCATTGCATCTTTGAATTCTAATGTTGTATTGTTTTGAGTTATTCTGTTTTCAAGTGCAAAAATCAAATTTCAGGCAAACGAAGAAACTACTTCCCCAATGCACAAATCTTCATCGAAACAATTTGAACCAAGAATCGAAAAAAAAGAAGCTTGTTTAAATAAGGGAAGATCTCACTTTCGTTCTCACCTTTTGAGTCCTCTGCTGCATTTATATGCTTATTCACTTGCATCTCTGTGACCTTAATCTCAAATAGTAAAGACACATTTGATATTAAGAGTGGGGGAGTGATTCTTGGAAACACTTGCCTTGAAATCATTGGTATAGGAGATATTTTTCTCAAGAGACATCTCTTCTCTTGAGAAAATTCAAAACTGTTGGAGTTTGCATCCCACATCGGACTTGTGGGACTTGTGGTCCGATGTGGTCTTTATTACTCATTATAAAAAAACCTCAAGGCCTCCTTTAAAGAGCACCATGGGGATTAAGGTCTCTCCTTTTATCATTCAACATGGTATCAGAGGGTGTTCCGTAACCTGAGCCTCCCTCCCGTTTTTTCTCCCATTTTTTTTCCAAGCCCTGGGTTTTTTGTTGTAGGATTCTCCCCCGGTGTGTGTGGGGGGGGGCCTTAGGCCACCATCTGTGCCGCCTCCATGGCCAGCTCTGTCGTCACCCCTCCCCTCTCCTGAGCGCCGCTATCCTGTCGGCCTCCCTCCCGTTGCGGCGCCTCCCGCCTCTCGTCGCAACTCCTGGCCCTCCTCCCGTCGCGTCGCGCCGCCTCTCGATCCCAACGTCGTCGCCCGGCCTTCTCCCTCCGTGGGGGGGGGGGGGGGGGCAGCGACCCCAGGCCCTTAGGCCACCATCTGTGCCACCTCCAATGGCTAGCTCTGCCGACACCCCTCCCCTCTCTCCTGAGCGCCGCTCGGCCCGCCGCTATCTTGTCGGCCTCCCTCCCGTCGCGGCGCCTCCCGCCTCCTGTCGCAACTCCCGGCCCTCCTCCCGTCGCGCCGCCTCTCGATCCCAACGTCGTCGCCCGACCTTCTCCCTATAGGCGCATCGGACCCCGGCGGCCCCTTCTCTGCTACGCGACGACTCCCGGCTCCACCTTCGTCACGGCACCTCCCGCCTCCCGTCGCTACTCCCGGCCCTCCTCCCGTCGCGTCGCGCCGACTCTCGATCCCGACGTCATCGCCCGGCCTCCTCCCTCTACATGCATCAGATCCCGACGACCCCTTCTCTGCGACGCGATGACTCCCAATTTCGCCTTCGACGCGGTGACTCACTGTTGTCCCAAGCACCCACGACGCTCCCTCAGCCGGACTGTCGTCTAGTGGCCTCCCCTCTCCCAGATTTGTCCAAATCCGACCAGATCTAGTCATCAGCGCATCCTGCGGCGTCTCCACCTCCACGCTAGCGCTCCACCTGTGGCTCCCTCAATGCGCGCGGTGGCCCCCTCCTCCTGCATTGCCTCCCGGCAGTCGCCTCCCTTTCCCGGCGGAACCATTTCTGCACGCTCCTTCCAGATCAAGAGCGTTGTCTCCCCTGTCCGTCGGCACGCCCTCGCGCTTCCTCCACCGTGGCGCAGCACCTCGACCGCCTTGGATCTGGGCCCTTTGACGCTACCAGGTCCCTCAACGACTCTACGGAATCCCCGCCTCCCGTCGTCGGCCTCGCAAGTGCGGCTTTCCCGGTGCTAGTGTGGTTTTCCCGTCGTATCATCGACCGGCCCCGCTAGTGCGGCTTTCCTGACGCTCCGTCAACCGGCCCGATCTGTGTGGTTCCTCTGTTGTGCCCACAACATCTTCTTTCATCCATCATCCTAAGGGGGAGCTGCGATCTTGAGGGGGAGCTACGATCGTCGATTGTTGATTGCAATCTGTTGATTGTTTTGTTTTTTCGTTATGTGTTCAAGCTAGGTACACCTAGCTTGAGAGGGAGTGTTGAAGTCTGCATCCCACATCGGACTTGTGGTCCGATGTGGTCTTTGTTATTCATTATAAAAGAACCTCAAAGCCTCCTTTAGAGAGGACCTTGGGGATTCAGGTCTACCTCTTTTTATTGTTTAACAAGAACAATAATGGAAATAGAAGTGAAAGTTTTAGGTGAAAATTATTGAAAATCAACTACTTGTTTGTTCTTAGGTTGAAATTGGATATGATCGAGAATAACTGTTTTTGCCTCTAATTTTAATTTTTTGAAGTTTTCATTAATTGGCCAATTACTTAGCATTCATTTCATGAGTGATTGTCCAATATTTGATATATCATTCTCGATAGGTATTCTAAACTAATTTGAAGTATTCTTTCTGATACTATCTTTCTTTAGAGAACTTGGGACATGCATGACTACTAGAACTTGCACTTTGATCTTTTGCAAAGCATGAAGAATTTTAGAACCACATTGATATGATTGAAGTCATTTGATTTTAAGCCCTTTTTACCTTCGGACCTACCCTACATCTTTTTACCTTCGGACCTACCCTACATCTGACCATCTTTTAAGCTGGTAGTAGCCATGAAAATCCTGAAAACCACATTACAAGCCAATTTATTCTTCCTACCCTACATTCTTTCGTATAATTGCATGATTTTTCTTTTGAGTTTCACGAGGAAGATTGGTGATGCATGGAACTATCGAGTGAGAATTCCATGCAAAGGGAAAGATGCGGAGTTTCCCTTGGTGATTGGGAAGTTGGTTCCGAGTTGTTTTACATTGTGATTACTTAATAACCTGTCATCTTGGAAGAAGAATTGAAATAATGGATTGCATCTTGGACAATTCGATGACCACTCATACTCCACCTATGATCTCGTTCTAGCTATTACAATTAGTGTCGGGAGAAGATCAAACAAAGGTAGTTTGATGGACGTGGAATTGACTCCCTGTACAATTTCCATTGAAAAAATATTTAGAAAAGAAAAAGCGGAAGTAAAATCATATCATTGTTCTTGAAAGTTTACAGGGACCGTTTGGGGACCGCCACTATACACAGGATGTCAAGCGACTTCTTATGGCAATGTCATGGGTCAAAGGCACACCACCTGGCAACAACTTGAACTTGAACCCTTCGGCATATTGGTGACACTAGCACCTTGCAGAATCATCATAGTCAAGGACAACCTCATTGGGTGTTTTACTAAAAAATGCGTATGGTGAATTACACATTCTCCTTCTGATGCAGCCCCACATATATAGTATCGCAACCGCACACACAAGTACCCGGGAACCTCATATGAAGCCTTTCGGTATAAATAATATAGGTAGTTGATTAGCCTTCAGGTTCTTTCTCTCGCCTTAAGTTCAAGGCTACGACGTGGTGGTCTGGAATAGTGACCGAATAGGGTGAGAATCATTGAGAGAAGAGATTGATGGGAGCTGGTGTCTTTTAAATGAGGAAAGGAGGCCTATTTTTCATTGAACTTAATTGAATTTTCATGATTTATACTTACAGAATTCAGCCCCCCTTTTCAAGTTATGATTTTTATTGATTACACCACGAATTTCCCACCTTCAGCCTAAAGACGTTAAAACCTTATTGAAAAGTCCTCTTGATCGGTGTGGTTTGATTTGTTTAAAGTGGAGATTGAGATATTGTGCAAGCCTATGGATAGAGTGCATGCACTTGAGATTGAGCATAACCCCAGAATTACAATATTCTTGAGCATAGCTCCAAAAAGGTGGATCACAATACGGGCATGGATGCCTAAGGAAAGGTCCTCGTCTGCATCAGGAGGGTCAACATCATGAGGCCGTTTCACTAAGATGCCAAAACATAGATATTTTGGGATTGGCAAACGAGGTAAAAATGACCATGCTTAAACTTCAACATCAACAACTTACAAGCACTGAATTTCAAAAGTTGAGTAGGCTTAAATGAAGCTCATCTGAAGGGATTGCAGCTGACAGAAACACAGACATGCTAAAACACTTAAAATGCCAGCAAAGGTCAAAATTTAGCTGAGCCCGGGATGGTGGATTCTGGGAGAAATCAAATGCCACGATCAAAGGAATTCACTAGTCGACCACACACTATAAAGGATCGCTTAGTATTACTTGACCACAAGCGAAATAAAGGTAAAAGCGATTGGGGTGGGGATCCGGAAGAACGAGTGGCACAGGCCTCATGGCAATAGGGAACAAGAACTGCCCTTGCAGGCGTTTTACAACCTTTCTCAAACAAGCGATCATTGTATGTCAATAGCAATGAGCAACTTAATATCAATCGAAGCAACAACACGCAAATAATCCAATACCACAGCGCAATCAGTAAGCGTGGACTGCGTTTTTCTTTTTCACCATTCGTTTCAACACTTTAAAATGCTCTGAGGAAAACCCTACATGACCCCGGCGTTACGGGAAAAGGGCAAACGATTGATCCGATGACAGATGAACTTTCAATTTACTATCATGGAAGAAGAAACCGACGAGATGTCCAACGCCAATCAGTAGGCCATCCTCGACTAAACCAATCAAGAAGTGGGGAAATCGACAATGATCGAGGGAGCGCGATCATTAACACGACGGCCAAATACCACGGAAAGTTTATATAGAAAAGCACAAACCTGTATCGGGCTGAACATAGGCGGGTCTGGAAGAGAACAAGCCCCGAAGCAAGAAAAGAGACGCCAGCAAATTGAGCACAGAGACCACGATCGTGGCATTCTTGAAGGAGATTCTCAGTCTACAGGATTGCTGGGTTTCCATGCTTTCATTAGCGAACTTGCTGAAACCCGGGAGGAGAGAAACACTGGTCAGCACCATAAACCGAAACCTCCCTAGGTGTTGGAATCAGACCGGGGATGGTTACCGTCAACGGAGGAAGACGAGGAGAGACGGAGGAAGTCAAGAAAAACACTGGGGCCGCTCCCCTGTAATTAATAAATAATAACATAAATAATTAAAATAAATAACATTTAAAAAAATATAATTAATTAAATAATAATATCATTAATATCATTTTTAATTAATAATTGACAATGTAAATAATAATAATAATTAAGTTATTGGTATAATTAAAGACTAATGATGTAGTAAATAAATAATATTATAATTAATATGATCAATAATTAATAATATAATTGATGTAATTATTAATTATTAATATTGCAATTAATGGTAACAATCAATAATATAGTTAAAACAATTAAAAAATAGTAATATTATTAATATCAACAATTATTAATTTAATTAATCATTATTTATATCATTAATTCCATTATTTATTATATCATTTACTAGGAATATGGTGGGTGGGGTTTGGAGTGCGCGCCGGGTCAAGTTTCTGGGTGGTTTCTTTCCTTGAATCATGTGTTGCAAGGGGTGATGTAACACATATACATGCATAAACACACACATGTATGCGATAAATTATAATTATTAATTGTTATTTCTTTGAAATTTGTATTCCCTCTCCGACATCATTAGTAACACATGATTATTAATTGTTAATTATATTGTTAATTATTATTATAAAATATTATATATTCTTGTTATTTATTATTTATATCAATTAATTACTAGTTATAATGATTATTTTGTTAATTTTTAATAAAACGGTGATTTAATATATTACTAGTTATTAATTATCTTAATTAATTTATTAACCAATTATTAATTATATTATTAATTGTCAATTACATTGACTATTGTTGTTGTTAGTTATTAATTGTATCGATTAATTATAAAATGCAATCTTTTAATTAATGTTCATGTACATGCAATAAAGATATAACTTATATTCGAGTTCAAAATTTATAAACAATGAAAAAACCATCTTACTTAAATAATTAACAATTTTAACAATTAACAATTAACAATTAACAATTTTCACAATACCTAGGTTGGTATTGTCTTGGTTTCACCTTGAATTACCTCCATGCACCTTGGGATACTCCATTTATTACATGTATTTATAACTTACATGCAGGTGAGGGGAACCAAATGATTTGTTAAGGGGAAGTACATAAATAACCTTAGGCATGTAGGACCTACATAATAAAGGAGGGAGAGATGAGTCATAGACCATCATATTTAATTTAATAATTAACAATTACAAAACCATGCAATAGATTAAATTAAATAATGCCAACACATACACAGATTTTGGTCAAGCACATGACTGGTCATACACATGCAATGATTACACAAAAGTATACTGGCTAACATTAATTTATATTCATTATTTATTATTAATATAAATGAAGTTGTATTAATTAATTGATTTATTGATTAATTAATTAATTAATTAATTAATTACCTTTTATCTTAATGACCATCTGAATTCTCTTAAAGATACCCATCATAAATGAATTTATGGAAAATAAATGGAAGAACCAATAATTATAGATAATTAAAATAAATTAATTGATCATTTAATAATTCTTTAAAAACTTTATTAAATTGTCAAACACGTCAGGTTTCAATCAATGTAATAAGGTTTTAATGCTGAAATTAATAATTAAATATTATTTAATCATGACCTTTATTGAAAGATTTCTTGTATGTACTTACGAGTTATAAATTGTGTATCTCAATTGTTGTGTGCCTGATATAAAATGTTTTGGGATTCAGCGTGTACCTCGGTTGGACTACACGATATGTACCGACTCGTTACACACCATGTATCACTCTTGTCACATGTTTGTGTAACCCACCAAAGGAATTGATGTATTCTTTAGATGCGGGACTATACGATGTGTACTATAACCACGCACCATGTGTTCTGCCATCCATGTGTTCACATGACATGACAAATGGCTCGATGTGTACTTCAGAAGCAGGACTACACAACGTGTACTTACCAACTACATGTCATGTATCTCGCTTGTCGTGTGTCTGTTTGACATACCAGATTACTCGGCGTGTATTTCAAATGAAAGAAATAATAAAATACATGTTATTTATGCCGAAAACATGTCTTGTATTTCATTAATGCACCAGGATGTTATTATAATATGGTTTTGATCATATATTTAACCACATAGTTTGTGCAAATTTCACTATTAAATCATGCAGAATACATGAAGTGTATGCTATCTACACACCATGTAATCCAATAATCCGTATTCCAGGTTGGTCTGATCTACGCACAATGTGCAATAAATGCACCACATATAGTTACTACTTGGTATGCCACGTATCCCGTGACACAACCAGGTGTAGTGCGCTTGGGTACACAACATGTAATCTGACTACACGCCATATAACCCAGTCTTACAGACCAATATTTTGGCACTTCCCGATGAAATCGCCAGTCATTATTCATGTATTCTTAGGCCTTTAAAAAAACATGAATCTTAAATGATGAAATTAAAACGTTGAAATCATGTTAATTAAACATCATATTAAACAATGAATAATTTAGAAATGAAACATCTAACCACTTTTGCACATATAGATCAATAATCAAATAAATAATTATAAATTTAAAATGTGACTGATCTGATACCACTTGAAGGTTCTGGGCACAACAGAAACACCTTAGTGGGAAAAATAACTATAATGGTTTTGTCGATTTGATGGATCATTTGAAAATTGTTCATGACGTAAATGCCATGACCAATGCAATTTTTCCACCAAATATTAACATAAGAGAACCCAAAACCAGGAGAGGATCATTGCATTTTAAATTTATAATTAATTTAGATATAATCAGAATAAATGATACCTCATCTTAAGATATTTCTTTGAATATTTTTTGATCATACTAAACCCTTTTCAGATAACATTTTTTTCACTTGTAGGATCCATGTAACATCCCACTATTAGCTTTCAGGTACCTCTTATCCCTTGTTTTGATCCCCTGTTTTTGGGTGTCATTCTAGTTTTTTTTCTGGAGTTTATTGGGCTTTTATATAGGGTAATACATTATGGAGGATAAGGGTTGTGATGTGGAGTGAGGGTGGATGTGTTGTGGGCAAGCTAGCTAAAACATAGGGGATTTCGGTGCCTCTTCCAAATTGTGAAGAGCTACGACATAAGGATTCAGTTGTGGTGTGGAGCCTTGGAATAGAATTTTTGATTCCTCTACCCTTTTAGGCATAGCTTCAGCATGGGAAGACGAATGCATCATGGAGTGTTTGGGGGTTCCTCTATCATTTTGAGGGTAGTTGCGGCGTGGTGTGTGGACTACATCGTAGCCTTACCCCAAATATTTATAATTTGGGTGAAGCCTATAGAGTGGATTTCATAGGAAAGTTGGAACAGGGGTGAATGTGTCATGGAATCCTATGCTATGTTGCGGTTTGGTCTCTTTTCATAAGATCTACAACATGGTGTTATGGGTTGTGTTGTAGTATGTGTCTTCCAGAGTTTAAAAATCTCAAAACCTCGTTTTAAATTATAACTTATCTTTTATTTGAATCTAACTCAAACCTTTAGCATTTGGGAGTATCTCAAGAGGTTTTTTAGCTCCTCTAACCTCTCTCATTCTTGGATTTAAGTATTGGTGGATGTGATCGATCCCTCTCTGGTAAGTGCAAATATCCTTTGTTGGGAATCCATTTTCTTCTTATTTCACCTTTTTTGATAATGATGAATCCAAATGTTGTTGATGGATTGGATCCTTGTTTTAATGGATTGTGATTCTATGGATTCCTATTTGATCTTCCTTACCTTTATATCTTTATTGGAGTTTCCCATTTTGGGTGATCGATCGCTTGATCTTGTGATTAAAGGTAGGTGGTTCTATAAGTATTTTCCCTAAAATTGTATCCTTTATTACTTGATTGATTTAAAATGTATTTTAAACCATTTTTTAAATCTTTAATTATGTTAATTTGATCATTGAATTCAAAGGCATGAGATTTGTAAAATAAATCTTATTTTCCAAGGATTTGAAAATATGTTTTGATTTTAGAAAAGATGGATTGAAATTTCTTGATGTTGATTCTTGAGAAAAATGGATTAAAATGAAAGGTTATTTTGAAAGGCATGAACTTGATGAAAACCACTGTTTTGGTTTTTGA
Source organism: Viscum album (assembly GCA_963277665.1). Taxonomy (NCBI): domain Eukaryota; kingdom Viridiplantae; phylum Streptophyta; class Magnoliopsida; order Santalales; family Viscaceae; genus Viscum; species Viscum album. Next base: position 500,449,332 of record OY728158.1, on the reverse strand, counting down.
AAATGAAATGACATGATGAACTTGAAATTGGGTATTTAAATAGTGAATGATGAACTAGATTAAAATGAATAATTTTCCTATAATTGATTTATTTATTGAAGCACATGTGATCATGGGTAGTTGGTGGGTGATTGTAACGACCCGAAATTTTTTAAATAAATTTTGTTTCCTAATTTTATGTGTTATTGTTATACTCAACAAAAATGTTTTATTTGATAAACATGATTATAATTAAAATGAGATCAGTGGGTTTTGACTATTATATAACCATCGGTCAATATGACCGCTGTGAACAAAATGTTTTGATTATTGTCTCTAAATATAAGTAATCTTGGTTAATTATTATAGAAAGAAGATTCTATGGCCTCACCTAGTAGTCTTGGACCGATCGAAGCCCATCTAACAGAGCTTGGGAAGGAGGTAGCACCACTGGGCTTTGCTCTGGATCAAATCCAAGCCGAACTTCATCGTGTGAAGCTGGAACGGAATCGCCTTCGTGAGAAGTTCAAACTGATAGAAATTACTACTCGGGCAATGTTGACTGAGCCGCCCCAAGCTTCTATCACCCTAGCACACCTTACTCTTAGGTCCTATGCTGGTATTATATGGGGTTATGTAACGAGACCGTAACTACCTTGTGTAATCCTTGTTTTAAATAAAAAATTGGGATTTCTTCTTATGATGAAGTTTATGAATTTTGAAATGACCGGATAAATATAGTATGCATATTTTTGATGAATTTTAGAAAAAGGATATTTTAAATATGTTTATGTAAACCCTAAATAATTAAAAATGTGTAATGATTTTCAAAAAATGGTCTTCTGCAATTATGTTCAGTACTAAATTTAGAGTCTAATAAGATCAACTTGATTTTTGATGAATAGTAAATTATGAATAGTGATTTTATGATTAGGATTAGTAATATGACCAAATGGATTAGTAATCTCACTTAAAGAAAGTTTTAAAATAATCTAGGCACCTTGATTAAGTAATGTGATTCAATAAAATAGTTAAATAACAGTTTCATTAATTATTATTCAAGTATTAGTTTTTTCGGGTGAATAGTGTTTTTTAATTAAAAATTTAATTAAAAATAATTAGAAAATTATTTTTATAAAAATGACTTTATTTTTGAACTCAGTGCATCGATATTATGTTATGGTAATTTTTGGGGTTTTTTCTGAAAAAAAATGAATTTTCGATGAATAGTGTTTTTATTTAAAAATTAAATTAAAAATATTTAGAAAATTATTTTTCTAAAATGGATTTCATTTTTGAAATCAGAGCATTGATATTTGGTTAATGTGAAATTTTGGGATTTTTCTGAGAAAGTTGAATTTTCAGTGAATAGTAAAAATACAGTTTTAGGGTTTCGGTATGTTTAATGACATCATAACGGTGTCATGATGATGTCATGAGATCTTTTGAGGGTTGGCCGGCCAAGGGTGATGAATTATTGTTTTGGGGGCCCCATGTGGCCTAACTCCATGATAAATGACAAGGGAGAGCACATGGGTTTGAGAAAAGCACATGTGAGGTGTCCCTTGGCCATTAATGCCTTGTCCCCTCACTTTCCCTATAAATACCAAGCCCTCCTCTCATCCATTCGACTCCCCACTCATTCCCAACGAATTTCTGGTCTCATTACCTCCCAAGGAGTCCTCCCAAGGTGCCCCCAAGCCCTCAAGGTCCCAACCTTTGAGGTTTAAGAGTTACATTTTAAGGTAAGGGATCCGACCTCTCTCTTTCTTTTCAAGTAATCTCTTTTATGTCTTTTCTTTTATACTCCATGTTCTTATGTTGGAGTATGTTCTTTTATATTCATCCTACTACCTATTTCATGTTAATATGATGAGAGACCCCCCCTTGCTCTCATCAATTCGTTTTAAGAATGTTTAAGTGGCGCCGTTAGGCTGCCGAATTTTTAAGGGATTCTTTCACCTTCCTCGTTTTCAAGTTCTATTTTCATTCAAGTCTTTCATGTTCCTTTTTATTATGTTGGGGTATGATCTCTAAATTATCATACTGATATTTTATGATCATATGATGAGAGACCCCATTTGATCGCTTCAATTCAGTATTTTGAAGTTTTAAGTGGCGTCGTTAGGCTGCCGAATTTTTAAGTGGTTCTTCACCCTTCTCGTTTTGAAGTTCTACTTTCATGTCAATTATTTCAAGTTCCTTTTTGTTATATTGGGGTATGATCTCTATATATATAATACTGGACTCTTATGTTCATATGATGAGAGACCCCATTTGATCTCTTCAATTCAGTATTTTGATGTTTTAAGTGGCGCTGTTAGGCTGCCGAATTTTTAAGTGGTTCTTCACCCTTCTCGTTTTGAAGTTCTACTTTCATGTCAATTATTTCAAGTTCCTTTTTGTTATATTGGGGTATTATCTCTATATATATCATACTGGACTCTTATGTTCATATGATGAGAGACCCCATTTGAACTCTTCAATTTAGTATTTTGATGTTTTAAGTGGCGCCGTTAGGCTGCCGAATTTTTAAGTGGTTCTTCACCCTTCTCGTTTTGAAGTCCTACTTTCATGTCAATTCTTTCAAGTTCCTTTTTGTTATGTTGGGAAATTATCTCTATATCTATCATACTGAACTCTTATGTTCACATGATGAGAGATCCTATTTGATCTTTTCAAATCATTTTTGTTGATGTTTAAGTAACGCCGTTAGGCTGCCGAACTTTCATAAGAGAAATCTAATTTTTTTTTCTTCCTTCCATGTTTTTCATTTCAAATGGTATGTCCTTGAAATTTCATTACCATGATCATGTATCCTTCTTATTCTGTCCATGTACTATTTTATGGGTCATTTATGAATGTTTGACCCATTTACCTCTCTTTTAATGTCTTCTAAAACCTCGGAACATTGCCGTTATGCTGCAGAATTTCTGTCTCAAAATGTCTATCTCTTTTTCTAAAGTCCTTTTATTTTATTAAGTGAATTCTCAAAGATCTTTCTTCTAAAGGGGTATTCACATATATACCAAAATGTTCTATTTTAAATTCTGGGATTTACATACATGAGACCCACCTTCCTTTTCTGTGGGTTTTAAAGTGATATAAAGATCATGTCTTTAAAGCGGTTTTTAAAAAAAGTTATGATTATGAAATGAAACCCATTTCCTTTATGCTATATGGGTTATTTATGAAATGTTTGATGATGATATATGTGGCTCACATGATAATAAAGGCAAATTTAAGGGTGCGCCCTGATAGCGCTCCAATGCATTGGGTAATGATGTAACCACTAGAGATTACAATTTTCACGATACCTTGGTGAATAACCTTGGTAATTTTAAAATGACACCTTGGGGATGGACCTTGGTGATATGTTCATGATTGTATATGTTAAATGATGTAGCCACATCTTCAAGTTATGAAAAAGTTTTATTTTTATTATGATATGCCTCATGATTTTATTTTCATGCATTAAAGTTCTTTTCATGACTTTATTGATGTATCTCAAGTTCATATGTAAAATGTTTCACTTGTTTCCCTTGCTGGGCCTTCTTCTCACCCTTCCTTTTGATGTATGTCCCCAGGTTATGAGATGCAGTAATGGGCCTAGGGTGAACATGAGGAGAAGCCTTTCAAGTGTTTAAGAAGAATGTTTTTTTTTGTTTCATGTTTTATGTTCCTTGTTTCTAAGACACTAAACCTTAAAGATCCTCAGTTCCGTGTAATGGAATGAAAAGTTATGTTATAAAATGGCGGGATGCTATAGTGATTAGGGAAAGCATGATAGGAATCTGACTCCCTATAAATGAACTGATGATAAAAAATCCAACTAAATCCAGTTCATCATGATTTTCCCTGAAGGGGTGTTAATTAATTATATCTCGATGGCCTGAGCCTTAGGAATGCACACACACACACACACACTAAGCTATGATGATTGACGAAGAAGTGTGAGGATCATTTAGCCTATAACTAACTAATCACATGGCTTGTGAACATGGTGCTTGGTTTTGATTTGATTATTACATGCCAATTATAATAGAACTATTTTATTCATGTCCTTTCTATTTTATGAAATATGTTTATTTAATCCTATATTGATATATTTTCCATCTATTTGACTTGAAAGATGATTTGATTGAAAATGTGAAAAATGGATTCTCATGTCTTGTTTATTTCAAATTTAAGTATACATGGTTTATTTGTATTAGAACTGCTTATGGAACATTTGGTGGAATCCTACTAGGCTAATTTTTTCACACCCTACCTTTGCCTTCAGGAATTTGTGGATTTTGTTATATCAGGTACAATAAAAAGGAAATTTACACTTGGTGGTGGTGGGTATACTTGATCATGAGACTTGGGTGATGGTGGTAACCGATGGAGTTGTGATCTACTCATTGCATAGAGTTGTGAGATCTTATCTTGATGATGATGTGACTTTTATTGGATGATGTATTCTTTGGGATATCCATATGTTTATGGTACTTCCTCCTTGAGGAGTGTTTGGAATACCAAATGTGTATTGTTTTATATTCTACTATTTTATCATAATTTTTGAAAAAATCATTCTCTTTGATTTCTTGTTGATACCAGGTGCTAGTCACCAACCCGTGGGGATCGAGAATGGCCTTTGGGTCATGTCAGGACTAGATCATGTATCGGTGTACCGGGGTATTCGGGATGGTTCATGACAAAATGGTATCAAAGTAGGTTGTGCATTTTTTCTTGATATCAATATTCATTTTGGGGATGTCTTGGTAGATAATAGGTAAGATCATTGAGACTTTAGGGGTAGTTGTAAGTGAGTTCCTGACCAGCTCTCATCATAGTGAGCCTTAAGTCGCCATGGGTGTTTGGGAAAGGCATCCTTGAGGAATAAATTGATTTTATTATAGTATTTTCCCTAAATTTTATCTTATTATATTTAAATATCATAATTTTTAATTCCTTTTGATTGAATAGATATCCATATATCTATTGATTGGGTTGATGATCTGAGTATTCTTATTTATTCCCTTGTATCACCTTTTGATGTTATGTAGTACCATTTCCCCAAGAATACATTTTAATTTACCTTGGGAGAGAGCTACCAATGAACCATGACAAGAAGACCCTCTAGTTGATTAGAACTACATTGAGATAGTGGTGCATTCTATCCAATCTATGGGACATGTAGTCTGCGCCTTTTTCCATTCATGATCTAGTAGTGGAACCTCAAAGGGATGGATATAGAGACCATGTTCAGGAGTTTCTTTACTAAAACCTCTAGATTTCTAAGTTTTGAATTATCCATAAGAGGAAAAGGATTGGTTAAATAAGATTATGTTTTTTTTAGTTTTTGGAAATTCCTGATTTGATAAAAGTTAAGTGTGCTACCTTTAAGCTTAAAGGACCTAGCATGAGTTGGTGGGATTCAATGGTTATAGTTAAGAAACATAAGGGTTTAGAGTGTAAAGACTTTAGAGTGGTTTTTAGTGAGAATTTATATCTAGAGTCAATGGTTTTGGAAAATTCTATGTAATTTCTTAACCTTCAGTAGGGTGATAGGACCGTGGATTGGTATGCAAATCATTTTGCTGAAATTGTTCAATTTTCTCTTGAGGTGGTTAAAAATGAGAAACTGAAGGCATGAATATTTTATATGGGTCTTTGATCTGATATTTGGTCTTATTTTTTTTATGATGAATCTCACTTTTTATACTGATGTGATAGATAAAGCGTTGATGGTTGAGCTTGACCTGACTAGCAAGTCAGGGTTGACGGGAGTTCCTCTTACTCTTAGCGGTAGTTTTGTTAGTTACTTTAAAGAAAATGGGAAGAATGATGAGTATCATAGAATATCTAAATAACAGTAATTGTACAAACCTTATTTAGTGTCTGTCATAGGCACATTAACTTTCTTTCAGTTTGGCGAGGTTGGTCATTCAAATCAGGTTTGTACTATGGGACAAAAGATTTATGGTTCATGCGGTTGCTTAGGCCACCTGAAGAAGTTTTTTCATATCTTTTCTACCCATCATAGTGGAACAAGATCATAAGTACCTAAATATACTATTTTTAAATCAAATTCTTCAAGAACTAAGGGGTTCTATCCATGAACATTCAGAACAAAACTTCTTTACACAATAAAAGAGTCTCTAGAGGAAGCTGACACGAGTTTAGTGACAAAGAGAGGTACCATCACTATAGCTTCATTACTAGTGACTTCTTTATTTGATATTGGTGCATCTCATTCATTCATATCAACTCATGTTTTAAATTTTCTAAATCTTCCTATAAATATTATGTCTTATGTGATGGATATTACTACACTCCTTGGAATGAAGAAAGAGCAGGGGCTCAGATGCCTTTCTTGTGCCTTCTCTTTACAAGAGATCGAGCTCACTTGGAATTTTCTAATTATCTACATAAAACCTTCAGATTTATTTATTAGGAAGGATTAGCTAATTTCAATTAAATACCAAATTGACTGTTATCTCTGGTGAGTCTCCTTTATTTCCCTCGATGGGATATTTCATGTTTTCCATGGAGAATGGGACCTGAGGTTGAGTAGAGTCGAACCACCTTTTCCAGAGATGGGTAAAGTGATATTAGTGTTATATTTTGATATAGATCAAGAATTATTAATTAGAAATCTTCTTCCAATGGTGGTAAAGTTTCCTGACATGTTTCCATTTGACTTTCATGGTTTCTCACTGGTAAGGGAAGTAAAGTTGTCTACTAACTTGGTACCAGGTACATAGTTTATCTCCATTCCTTCTTACCGTATGAAACCAGCTTAATTGATAGAGTTGAAGACTCATTTGAATTATTTTTTGTATAAAGGATTTATATTTCCAAGTGTATCACCTTGGTCATTGCCTACTCGTTTTGTGAAGAAAGTTGATGGGACACTTTGCTTTTGTGTTGATTACTGAAAACTCAATCGAGTCACAATAAATAACAAGTATTAGTTGAATCATATTGATGATTTTTTTGATTATTTGAAATGGAAGAGGTGGTTCTAAAATATTTATCTTTAGTCTAGTTATCACCAGTTGAGAATTAAATAGTTTTACATTTTGAAGTCTACCTTCAAGAGTAGGTATAACTATTACGTGAACCTTATTATGACTTTTGGTCTAATCAATGCTCCTGTAGTTTTTATGGTGTCAATAAAAATGATATTTAATGAGTATATAAACTCATTTTTAGTGGTTTTTGTGGATTAAATCTTGGTTTACTCTAAGACCTAGGAGAACCATGTGCATAATTTGAGATCATTTCTGGAAATTTTGAGGAATCACTGAATTTATGCCAGACTATCGAAATGTGATTTCTAGATTCAGGAAGTGAATTTCTTGAGAAACATGGTCTCAAAACATGGTATTTCAGTTGATCCTAAAAAGTTGAAAGCTTTTATGACATGGGAATAATTGCTGAATGTTTTTGAGATTCAGAGCTTCTTGGTTTTAGTGGGGTATTACCACTAGTTCGTCGAAAATTTCTCTAATTTAGCTTCTTTGATGAACTCTCTTACTCGAAAAGGAGTGAAGTTTTTGTGGGATGTAAAATGTAGTATTTATTTTTATAATTTGAAATATATTTTTCCTTCTATGCCAATGTTTAATATTCTAGAGGTTGGGTAGGTCTATGTGGTCTTTTATGACACATCAAGTTTGGGTTTGAGCTGTTTTCTCATGTAGTGAGATCATGCAGTAGCCTAAGATTCTCGACAACATATTCCACACAAGAAGAAATATCATACTCATGATCTAAAACTCATATTCACGATGCATTATCTTAATAGTTGACAACATTACCTTTTCATAGAAAGGTTTACCATTTATTCTGATCACAAAATCCTGAGTTATATATTCTCTCAAAAATATTTGAATCTTTAATTGAGGTGATGGATGGAGTACCTGTAATCCTTTGATTTCGATATTACCAACACCCCTGGTAAGGGTAATGTCATCGTTTATGCCTTGAGTATGAAACTTCTGAACCAGACCACAAAAGAATCATTGAGATAATGAAAATTGATGGATATCTTTGCTTGTATGCATTTGGGAGTTTAGGAAGACAATACTAAGATTATTCTAGTAAGCGTTCAGTTGACCTAATGACTTCTCGAGATGTTTCTTTAGTATTAGCATCTTGATGACGAGTTTCACAACATCAGGGACTCTCTTTATTATAGAGAGACCATTATTTCTTAATCATTATCTTCTGAGGGAGTTTTATGTTGTTGAAACCAGTACATCATACCTTCTCCCATGATAAAATATGTGACAGGGAATGCATAGTTTCTAGTGGGTAGTGTACTTTGGCACCACGAAGATGTTATATGATATACGGTGATGATTCTGGTGTCCAGGTATGAGACGAGGCATCATTGACTTTGTTTCTCATTATTATACTTTCCAACAAGTTAATGCTAAGAACTAAAAACCTTCGAGTTTACTTCATCCCCTTCCTGTGATGACTTGGAAGTGGGATGATATTTCTATGGATTTCATGGTTGGGTTGCCTCATGCCCCATGAGGGAAGAATGTGACATGGTTAGTGATCTATCAACTAACTATATCAACTCACTTTATACCCATTCATGATACAACCAAATTTAAGGACTTGGGAAACCTATACATATAAGATATTTTTAGATTGAATAGAGTTCCATATTTTATAATTTTCGATAGGGATATCTGGTTCACTTCTTATTTTTTGAGTGACCCCCGAGAGGTGATGGGATCACAAGTGATTTTGAGTATGTATTATCATCTGTAGACAAATGGTAAGATAAAACAAGCTATACAGATCTTGGAGGACATGCTTTATTCTTGCATTCTTGACTTTGGTGGAGCTTGGGATAGCCACTTAGGACTATTTGAGTTTGTCTATAGAAACAATTACCATTTTTATGGCCCAATGGAACCCTTTGAGGCCTTGTATGGCTGCCCATGTAAATATGTGTTGTGTTAGTTGGAGATTGGAGAAGCTTCCTTATTTGGGCCTAGTTTGGTCTAAGAGATTATGACAAAGATTTATTTGATTAATCAAATAATTTAAATGACATAGAGATGGAATAAATCCTATGTTGATTATCATAGATGAATTTTGGAGTTTTTTTTAGTGACCAAGTGTTTCTGAGAGTTTCACCCCGGTTGGGTCACTAACATCTTTGAAAATATGGAAAGCTTGCGCCAAGATATGTGGGACCATTTGAGGTTGTTAAGAAGATTGGTAAGGTGACTTACTAATTTTATTTTCCACATCAGTTAACATTTATTCATGATATGATTCATGTGTCATAACTTCTAAAGTATCTCTCTAACCCATCTCATATTTTGAGCTAGGCTAACCTTGATGTTGAAACTTGATTTATCCATGAATGAGCATCTAGTTCAAATCATTTATTTTTAGAAAAAGGTTCTTTATGGGAGGTCTATACCTTTGGTTTGAGTTCTATGGCAACACAATTCATATTCACATGCGACTTGGTAGCATGAGGCACTAATGAGAGGGTAGTGACTTCATCTATTTAACACGAGGTCTTCTTGATAGGATTTATGGGGACAAAAAGCATTTATGGTGGGGAGGTTGTAACATCCCACTTTCAGGTACCTCTTATCCCTTGTTTGATCCCCTTTTTTCTTTGGGTGTGGTTCTGAGTTTTTATATAATTTATTGGGTTTTTCTATAGGGATTTCATCGTAGAGTAAAATAGATATGACATGGAGTAAAGGTGGTTGTGCTGTGGGTGAACCGAATGAAATATATGGGATTTTAGTTTTTCTTTAAAATTGGGAAGGGCAATTACATAGGGAGTAAACTATGGAATAGATCCCTAGGATGGAGTTTTTTATGCCTCTAACTTTTCAGGCATAATTGTGACATGGAAAGATGACTGCGATGTTGAGAGTTTGGGGTGACTTTTTCATTTTGAGGGTAGTGGCGATGTGGTGTGTGGACTGTGACATAGACTTACTCAGGGTATTTAGAATTAGGGATAGGTATACGGTGTGTATTCTAGAGGCAAATTGGATTGGGGTTTACTATAGTGTGGTCTCATATACTACGTCATGGTTTGGTCTCTTTTTAGAAGATCTACAGTGTGGTGCTAAGGGTTGCGTTGTGGTCTATGTTTTGCAGACTTTAAAAATCTCAAAACCCTATTTTAAATTCCATTTTCCCTCCTATTAAACTCTAAACTAAACCTTTGGCTTTTGGGAGGCTCTCAAGAGGAGTTTTGGATCCTATAACCTCTATTCTTCTCGGATCAAAGTACCGGTGGATCTAATTGATCCCTCTTTGGTAAGTTCATATCACTTTGGTTTGGAATCCTCTTTTCTTCTTCTCTCACCTTCTTTGAGAATGATGAATCCACATGTTGTTGATGGTTTGGATCATTATTTTTATGGATTTTAATTTTATGGATTCCTCTTTGATCTTACTCACCTTAAAATCTTTGTTGGTGTTTCTTATTTTAGGTGATTGATTGCTTGATCTTGTAATTGAAGGTAGGTGATTCCATAAGGCTTTTCCCCACAACTAAAACCTTTATTTCTCACTTGATTTGAAATGTATTTTCAACTATTTTCTAAACCCTAAATTGTGATTATTAGATGATTAATTTCAAATTCATGAGATTTTTGAAATAAAACCTATTTGCAAAGGATTTGAAAACTTGTTGTGATTTTAAAAAAGATGGCTTGAAATGAATGATTCTTGAGAAAAATGTCTTAAAATGAAAGACGATTTTGAAAGGTATGAAGTTGATGAAAACCACATTTTTGGTTTTGAAATTGAAATGGAATTTTAAACTTAAAATTGTGCCTTTGAACCATGAATGATAAATTGAATTGAAATGACTAATTTTCCCATGATAGATTGATTTATTGAAGAACATGTGATCCTATGTAGTTTGTGAGCGAACTATGACCTGACTTTCACTCTCGCACCTTCAGCGACTTCAGCGGCGATGCCCTAGCCTGAAGATGCCTGAGGCTCTGGCCCCCTTCTCCCTGGCGGGAGGAGGGGGGATCCTTCCTTCTTCCTCAACAGCTCGACCCTTTATCCCCTTCACAAACCTAACTTACCTTCCTCCTTTTTTCCAATCCCTCTTTTCCCTAAGGTCCTCGACCTTCACGAAGGCTCACCCCAGCTTGTAATTTCTACAAAGGAGTTCAACGCAGCTTTAGATCTTCACAGATCGACGCTTTTGGATTGATTCAGGGGTCACCATCCATTGATTGATGCTTTTGACATATTTTTATTCGATTCATGGGGTATTAAAAACCATGCAGTGGTGGGTCTTCTTGATCGACATCAGTTGATGATTCACTTCTCATTGGAGGAGGATTTGGCCGTAGCTTGGTCCAGCACTCCATGAGTGTTCGATGGATGTAGATTTTTCCTCCTGTAATGGTCCCTTGATTTCAACATGAATCGTGATCCTCCTTTGGCTGCGGTATGGGTAAGTTTTCCAGATCTGCCTCTACCTTTCCAGAATCCTTCCATTATATGTATGCTCAAAAATATGGTTGGAAGGTATCTGTGTTCTGATAATCACATAACTGTGGTTTATCACCCTATTTTGCGTCACATATGTGTTTAGGTTGACGTCTCAAAACTCCCAATGGAGTTTCTATATATTTCGGTTGGAGAAGAACTAAGATGGAAGCAGAGGGTGGTGTTTGACTTGTGGCCAGTGTTCTTCTTGGGATACAACAGGCTAGGCCATTTGGCCTCTGGATGTCGTCACGTGAACCGAGATCGGCCAACTAAAGTGTAGGTGGATCCAGTGGTGGAATACTAGTAACAAGATAATAATGTTTTGGATGAGCATGAGGAGGTGTTCGGGGAGGTTCCAAAGGAGATGGAACTGGTCAGGCTCCAGGATTCTCCAGTTGTGGAGGACAATACTTAGGAGGATCGGAAGTAGTGGAATCACTTGATTTATACAGTGGATGTGAAGAATGTGAATCCTAAGGAGGTAGAACCATGAGTTGTGGACATCTTTTCCCAACTGAAACATGATTTGGGTATCAATGGAGTTGAAGAGGAGAGTCCCTTAGCAGCGGCTATAGTGAATCCACTAGCTATATCCAACTCTATCAAGGAAGGAGAGGTGAGCTTGATAGGGAGTGATGTTCAAGGTCTTGGTGGATCTCAAGGTAGAGGATGGGAGGACACTAACAAGAATCTGCAGTTTATGGGTCATAGATATGAGCAATGCACAAGATCAGACTTGGTGCAGGGGAAGTCCTTCTTGTCAGCTGCAACATCTCACAGTGGAAAAGGGAAACTGGACAGAGTGAATGTCTTAAGGCCCTTAGACCCAAACACCCTTAGTGATACCCATATGAAGGCTAGGTTTGGGGGGAAGAAATATGGCTTGGAGAATAAGGTAGGTAAGAAGGAGTCTCTATGTAAGCAGAGACCCCTCAAAGAAGGCACAACGATAAATATGGGGAACCTTTTTGATGGCTTGGAAGTTCAAGAACCTCCATTGTCTCAGGAGGATTATTCTTTAGGTGATGACAATTATAGTCACCCTTCAGTGGATAGTATGTACCGATGTCAAGGGAAAGGTCCTCATAGTCCTTGAAGGAATAAAGGGAAAAAAGGCATTAGAGATTCAGGGAAATGTATTGTGGTTTAGGGGAAAAAGCCAAAGGGGCACAAAGATTACTCTCACTTTCCAAAACCAATGGAGACAAGGTCAGCCAATAAGGGTATAAAAAAAGGAAATAACAGCCCTATAGAAGGGGGAAATTGAATAATCAAGTAGGTATACAAGATACAGAGAATAAGAGGATGGGGAGTGCTTGAAACTTATCTTGCACTCCAGGGAAGAAATGCTTGAGAAATATATATGACCCAATGTCTCAGAAGAAGATCTCAAGAGAATTTATGAATGAAGGTTGCAAGTTAATGACACAGAGGAGCAAGAAGTGTGGTTAGATAAACAAGATATAATACTGGCCCGAGGCTTCAATCATAGTAAAATCAACTTGGAGGAATTTATTCAAACAATGGAAAGGATTATTACTCACCTTGAAGAGCTTATCAGGGAGGATCCATATATCCAGGTTAGTATGCTGCACTGGGAACTTTATAGAATAGCCGATTCAAGTAATATTAGTCTTGTGTTTAACCATTTTGTGAGATCTTTTAGCACGTAGTGGTATCCTGTTTGTGAACTTTGGTTTCCCATTTTTCCTAAAAATGGCTTAATAAAAAATTTAAATTTGGATGGATGGGTAGTTTGTGAGTGATTAAGACAAACACACTAGGACTCTGAATCCCTAGAAATGGATTGAAAATGATAACTCTAACTAAATTCAGTTTGGCATGATTTCCTCCTAAGGGGTGTTGATTGATTCTATCTTGATGGAATGCGCCTTAGAGATGTGCACACACACACATACACACTGATCTATGATGATTGACCAATAATTGTGAGGATCCTTTGTCCTAGAACTAACTTACCACAAGTATTATGAACACGGTTCTTGGTTTTGATTTGATTATTACATGTCATTGATTATATAACAATTTTATTCATTTCATTTATATTTTATGAAAAATGTTCATTTAAACCTATTTTTATATATTTTCCATCTATTTGACTTGAAAGATGATTTGACTGAAAATGTGAAAAATGGATTTTAATGAATTGTTTATTTAAAATTTAAGCATACATGGTTTATTTTTATTAGAACTGCTTATGAAACATTTGGTGGGATCCTAATGGGTTGTTTTTCTCACACCCTATCTTTTCCTTCAAGAATTTTATGCCAGGTCTAGGAAAAGGGGGGAAAGGGAAAACACCACTTGGAGGTGGTGGGAATGCTTGAGCATAGGACTTGGGTGATGGTGGTAACTAATAGAGTCGTGATTCACTCGTTGCATGGAGTTGTGAGAACTTGTCTTGATGATGATGTGATTTATTTGTATAATGTATTCTTTGGGATATCCATATGTTTATAGTACTTCCTCTTTGAGGAGTGTTTGGCATACCGAATGTATATTATTTTATCTTCCACTATTTTATCATATTTGTGGAAAAAATCATTTCCTTTGACTTCTTGTTGATGTCAGGTGCTAGTCTCCAACCCACGGGGATCAGGAATTCCCTTCAAGTCATGTCAAGACTAGCTCTGGTATTAGTGTACCATGGTATTTGAGATGATTCATGACAATCCAAGTGTAGAATCCCTATAGTGGTGATCCACATGCACTCCTTTGATCTCCGAGTGACAATGATTGATTTTTGGATGCTAGCACAATGAATTAAGTTTATTTCATTATTTGTATTGATTTATTAAGATCCTTCAGGATTAAAGGATTTATTCTCATTCTTGAGAGTAGGAGAGAAGGAAAAATTCTAGATATAAGTCCATTGTGTGTAACAATTCTCAATTCTCATTTTTTCGATTAACCCTACATAATAAACGCAACCATATATTTATAGGGTTATCGTTTAGGTTGAAATATTATTTAATTTCATATCAAAACATAAATAATATAATAATACTTATCAAACCCCATGGCATATAATAATAAAATTATTTCATGGCGTGTGTTAACTACCAAAATGATAAATATTATTTTACTGACTTGTAAATTAATATTTATCACCGAACATAATCTCGACCAGCTCATATTTTTTTATTTTTTTTGAATACTATAATAAATAAATATTTTATCCATAATCTAATAAATAAATATTTATCATAAGATCTCATCAATCAGGTTGCACATCCATGTCATCATCCTATACGCTTGATGCGTATTTCATTGAAAATCTGAATTAAACATGTCATTGCACCATGGTCATAGAATTCAATATGAAAATTATATTCCAATCAAAGGGACAAGATATAAACTTTTATAAATATGGAAGGGGAAAATCCTTCCTCAACTTATCCATTAATAATATGTCATTCTTGACACACCTAATATACCATACTTCCCACAAACATATGGTGTCGCAGTTTTGGTCAGTAAATCTAAGTGTGAAATTAATGACATTAATTAATGATAATATTAAAGTCTAAGTACCATTACACATGCTCATATAGGAATATCTGATGACACCAAAACATGCAGAATTCCTACTGGTGGGTCTGTTCTTATAATCTCCCATCATGGAGATTACCAAGTGTGAACTTCATGATAAGAAGTCTCATCCGCTTATGAGTATTCACACCTAATAGTCTATATACTATATTCCCTATAATAGCAAATTATACATCTATAGAAAATTATTTAAGAATATCTTTATAGCACTTTAAGGTTCTCATTATAGCGGGGAACTGCTATGACCTTATCCATGCGACAAATACTATAGGACATTATTACATCAAAGTCATATAGAAAAATAAAAAATATGTAATAAGATGTTTTATTAATATTAAATCTTCAAATATACTTGTAATCAAAGTATAAATATTTGGTTCTAGAACAACGACTCCAACACATGCTTATTGAGATCATGACCCAAACCATGCTCATTGAACCACCCCAAGAATGTGTCACAATCACACACCTTACTCTTAGGACGTACATGAGTTTAATAAGAGTTTATGTATCTAGAACCTAATAATATGAATGTGTATATTTTTATTTTTAATAAAATAATGATTATATTTACTCCTTTTATTAATTATTTTGATAAAAATTATATTTTGATACGAAGAAATCAAAATTTTATTTTTTTGGGAAATAAACATATGGTTTAAATTAAGACACTCTTTTTGGATAAATTCAATATTTTTTGAAATAAATGTTATTTTAATTAAATATTATTATTAAATAACATTTATTTGAATATAAATGATAATATAATTTAATGAAGTCCATTATAATCTTTATAAGGGTCAGAAAACTGTTATCATTGTAAAAACCAATATTTTTCAATAAATGGGTATTTTTGATTTAAAAGTGTAAATTATCATATTTAGAGAATTATTTTATAAAATAAATATTATTTTTGAAATTATAATGTTGAAATTATCCAACATTGTTTTTTTTTCACAATTTTCTAAGATAATCAAACTTTTGGGTAAAAATTAATACGGTATAAATATACGGTATGTATTATGACACTATAAAAGACCAAAAGTGATTTAATAAATAATATAAGGAGTATCCATGACCAAATTTTTTTTATCATAAAAAACAATATTTTTTGATGTTATTTTATTAATTTTATAAACCCTTAATGAATCATCCAAAACTTATATTGTATTAAGGTTTTAAAATTAATTATTTATGAACATGGCTTGCTACCACCTCAACAAGGATATTATTTTAATGAGTTAAGTTATTATCCTTATAAAATATTTAAAACAACTACTATTTTGTATAAAATAGTGGAAAAACCATGGTAAGGTTTTTTGTTTTTATTATTTTATCATATAGAGTCCAAAACCTATGTTTAGAAATTAATAAAGAATTACTTTCTCATTTGTTGTAAAAACCCACCAAAAATCCCATTAATATTCACTAAAAACCATTTGAGCATGAATTTAATCTACCATTACCTCTTTTATACCTCCCAAGGTGTTCCTAATCTTTTAAGAAGATCCTCCCAATCTTTTAGAAGTGCCTTCTCAAGTTAAGTGATCCTGTCCTCCTTCCTCTTTATTTAAGCACTCTCATTGTATTATACCTTTTTATTTCCAATTGTTCATGTTTGAATATGTTTTTACACATACCAATTACTATTATTATTATTTAAAATTAATTATATACCACATTTCACTCTCCTTAAACCCTCTCATGAATCTTTATGTACACTTGTTATGCTGCTGAAATTACCCTGTGATTTTCCATGGAAAACATTTTTGTAGTGAATACCCATAATCATTTCCACTCAAAGGTATTAACCTATATGTAACTATACTTAATTTATTGAGGAATTATATTTATATAACCCATACTCTTTAATCATGGTATTAAAAGTGACTAAATACGCTCTTATGTTGTATGATCTATGTGGCACACAAATGCATGTACATGATATGAATGTGACGAGTGGGCCTAAAAATATACAGACCTACGATGCATTGGGTAATGTTTTTATCTCATGAGATACCATGTATGGTGAGTGTGAGTTTATCTTAATCACAACATATTATTATGTCTCCAAGGTTATCCTTGACTTATGTTTATGATGTTATGTTTTATGTTGTTTCCACATTCCTTATGTTGCCTTAATGTTATCATCTTATATCATGTTTTGATGTTCATTTTTATGATTATAGCTCCCTTTATGTCACCTTGATATGCCTCTTGACTTAAATTTATTAATTTCATCATATTATTCTTTGATTATTCCCTTACTGGGCTTTATATCTCACCTCTTTCTTATATACGTCCCCAAGTTATCTCGTGAAGTATTAGAAGATTGATAGAATATAGTATAATTTTTTAGAGTTTTTATATAATTTTTTGTACCCATGTATCAATTTATTCTAATATGTACCTAATTTCCCAAATAAACTAGGCCTCATGGTCTTTTAAGATTTAATTATGTGTATATTTATGTAATAAGTCATGAATTAAGGTGTATTAAAATACGAGTTGTTAGAGTTTGTATCAAAGGAAAGTCTAGTTATTTTGGGAATTAGAATTAGAAAAATTTATTAAAATACTTAGTAATAATAATTAAAATATAAATCCCTAAATTATGGTAAAGTATAGAGTAATTGGTTTCCAAGCAATAAAATCTCTATCTAGATACTACAAGGGGATATGGCTCTAGCACAATTGTACTTAGGGGTAATAACCACAAAAAAGGAACATTGGGAATTGACTCGATCATCATCTGGTGCATGATAAAAATAATTTGTTTTACACCTTTTTTAAAACTATTAGGGGATATGCTTTGTTAAACTCACAAGGTCTTTATGAACCATTATACAAGTAACAAAAAATGACCATAAAATTTTATGTTAGTAAATAAACTATGGATAACATAGATTGAAATTCATAGGCTGAGGAATGTATGTAATTTATATGTTATATCTTAAATGTTTATAGTTTCCCTTTTATATGATTAATAGTTTGACAATTCTTATCTCTAATTTTTCCTTTATTCGAGTGAATGGCTGAAAATAGGAGGAACCGAGTCAAAACCAATGTGAGAAATAATGTGATGACTACCCAAATGAGATGCCAAAACCAATGTGAGAAAGAATCATGAACTTAATGACAATAATTTCTTAATTAACTCATGTTTTTAATAGTAACTTTAATTAGGATGAATTTCCACATCCCTTTTAGAGAGAGAAAGTTGCAATTGAGACCTTTATGCGATAAAGGATTCTGACCTTAATTGGAACTTTTGATCTCTTAATCATAGAATAATGGATTAACTCTATTGAAAAAATATTCTATATCCTTCAATGTTATGATAAAGAGAAGGTCATGTTGGATATTTATCATATGGAGGTAGAATATGATCTATGGTGGATGTTGATTAAAAATATTAATTCCTATGAGGAGATCAAAGTGATGGAGCAGAAAGAATTCCAGAAATTTTTTTTTGATAAATATTTTACTCACACTCTTCGACTTAAAATGAAGATGTATTTCCTTTGACTCATTCAAAAGGATGATGAATCCATCAGGGTATACAAGGATAAATTTAAAATACTTTCATGATATGCCTATAGCATTTTCATTGACCCCAAAAGTAAAGTTGATCACTTATTTGGTGGGATAAAGTTGAGTCTAATAAAATATTTTCCAATTTGAGCCTTTGAAAGCTATGAGGAAATTTTTTGATGTGCCATCAAAGTTGATAGAAGATCAACGAATCTTAAGGGCCTCACAGGTTCAAAGATATGAAGTGGAGAATGGATTTTAATTTTGGAGTTGTTATGGAGAAATATCACAGGACAAAAAATTAAAACACCCCACTTTTCAATAGTGTGGGAAGAAGCTTCTCAAAAATTGCTTAAAAGGGATAAAAAAATACTTTAGGTTTGGGAAGGAAGGGAACCTAGCTAACAAATTCTGATGGGAGAAAGCCCCCAATGTGATGTAAGTAAGTAATTATCTAGTCAACCCTCAGCCTATTGTCCAATATTTCAACTATAAGAAACACAGACATTATGTTAATCAATGCACTAAGTTAAGGTATGTCAATGATAATTGACGGCAACAACCGACAAGGCCTAGAGAGCAAGGGAAAACTTATTCCATCACAACTAGTAAGGTGGATCCCAACAACAAAGTGGTGATAAGTAAAATAGTTATTTATTCAAGGATAGTGAACATACTATTTTATTCCATTTCTACACCTTCTTTCATATCACTCAAGTTTAGTAGAACTATTTAAACACCACATTAAAAAATAGAAGTCGAGTTATCAGTGAAGACGACAAATGGGTCAATTATTGAATCCTAATAATATAACTCATCCCCGGTCTAAATTTGTGGGATTAATTTCTTATAAAACCTTGTGATACTCCCTTTAGTGGAATTCAACACTATTATAGGAATGTATTGGATTTTCTTATACAGATCCAACATAAATTTTTGAGAGAAGGAAATCACCCTATATATTGAAAATCACCCTCCATTTCTATACAAGTGCAAGGATGAGGATGAATCTGCATTGGTATCATTATCTCAAGAATGGATATTATTTCCTTATGAGTTATCATATCTATCATAAATGATTGAGACTAAGGAAAAGATCATACTTGATGAAATTACCATTGTAAGAGAATTCATTGATGTGTTTCTCGAAGAATTTCCTAGTATTCCTCCTAGATGAGAGGTTGAGTTATCAATTTAAATTATACCCGAATCTTTGAAAATATCCAAGAATCCATATATAATGACCATTGTTGAACTTGAAGAGATGAATAAGAAACTATAAGAGAATCTAGATAAATGGTTTATATGCCCAAGTGCTTCACCATGGGGTGAACTGGTCATTTTCTTTAATAATAAGGATGAGTTAATGTGCCTCTTAATTGATTATCATGAGATCAACAAGATCAAGATAAAGAACTAGTATCATCTTCCACAAATTGATTATTTTTTTAACCAACTATGTGAAGTCCAATACTTCTCCAAGATGGATCTCCAGTCAGGATATTATCAAGTAAAGGTGAAGAATGAGGATATCCCCAAGACTAATGTTCATATAAGGTAGAACACTAAAAGTTCATAGTGATGCCATTTAGATTCACTAATTCTCAAACTATCTTCATGGAATTGATTAATAGAGTCTTTATGGATTACCTCAACAAATTTATGGTAGTATTTATAGATGATATTCTTATCCACTCTAAAAGTAAGGAGAAAAATTTAGAGAATTTTAATATTGTACCGACGACCTTGAGAAAGGAAGATTTATATATATAGTAAATGTGAATTTTGGATAGAAAAAGTAACATTCTCAAGTAATTTTATCACCACCAAAGGGATATCTGTGGATCCTTCGAAAATAGAGATAATTGAGGGATATCCCAGAACAACATCTATGATAGATATCCATAGTTTCCTTGGATTATCTAGGCACTATCATTGATTTGTTAGAAAATTTTCATGATTTTCAAGCCCACTAACCCAAGATAACTTATAAGGGAGTGAAGTTTTTCTGGATTGATGAATGAGAGGAGAGATTTAAAGAGTTAAAGTATAGGATCATTATTGCACCTGTGCTCACATCACCCACTGGTAGGGAAGGATTTTTGATCTATAACGATGAATCCAAAAATGTGTTGGATTGTGTATTCATTCAATATAACAAGGTGATAGCCTATACATCCTCCCAATTAAATATCCATGAGAAGAATTACCCAATGAATGATTTGGAATTGACTGTAGTGATCTTCGTGTTGAATATTTGGTGACATTATCTCTATAGGGAAAAGTTTGAAATATATACATATCATAAAAGCCTCAAGTATATATTCACATAAAATGAGCTAAATATGTGCCAATAAAGGTGGTTAGAGCTGATCAATGATTATGATTATTAAATCCATTACTATCACGGGAAGGTGAAAAAGTGTCAAATGATTAGAGTAGAAAGGATCCTGCTACCCCATTTATGATGAGGATTTAAAGGGACTCAATCTTCTTGGACATGAAAAGGATGAACATGGGAATGATAAAAGGATATTCAAACTAAATTTCACAAATAACTACTCAACCATACATTCTTGAGAGGATCAAGGAGGGCCAAAAAGATGATGAGGTGCTATAGAAAAAGGTAGTGAATATTCCAGAGTTTGACTTTAAAGAAGACAGAGTTATAAGTTTTGGAACCCATATATGCAATAAATCAAAACTTGAACTAAAGTGGGAATAGTTGGATGATGAAAATATATCACACTTCTCTATTCATCTAGAATGAACTAATATGTATAGAGTTATGAAGCAAAACTTATGGTGGGATAACATGAAGAGGGAGATTTTAGAACGTGTATATCAATTCTTGGTATGCCAACAAGTCAAGGATGAATGATAAAAGTATAAGGGTATGATGAAACAATTGTATATACTAGTATGGAAATGAGAAAATATAACCTTGGATTTCATCGTAGGAATCCCCAATACATCTAAAGGAAATAAAACAATCTAGGTGGTAGTATATCACCTTATAACGTCAACAAATTTCATTATTATAAAGGAAGATTTCTCTCTTGAATAACTCTCCAAAATATACATAAGATAAGTGGTAAGTATACATGGATTTCCAATCTCCATTGTATCTGATTGAGATATGAGGTTTACCTCGAGGTTCTGGAGAAGTCTTCAGTAAGAATTAGATACATAGCTGAGTTTTAGTACTATATATCACCCTCATATGGATGGTCAGTCTAAGAGAACCAATAAAAATATATAGGATATGATGAGATCTTGTTCAATGGATTTATAAGGATGTTGGGATCAACACCTTCCCCTAGAAGAGTTTTCATATACCAAAACTTTTCATTATAGAATTCAAATGGAACCTTATAAGGTTTTGTATCAGAAGAGGTGTTATACTCTGACATGCTGGGATGGAGTTGGAGAGTGGAAGCTGATGGGACCTAATCTTATCCGAGATATGGAATATAAGGTTTAAACCATTCATTATCATATGAAATCCACACAAATTCAACAGAAAATATATGAAAATAATCATTGATGAGACATGGAGTTTTAGGTCAGAGATAAAGTGTTCCTTCTTATATCACCATGGAAGAAATTCATGAGGTTTGGGAAGAAGAGAAAACATAGTCCTAGATACATCATCCCCTTTGAGATCCTTGATCTCATCAGAGCAGTGGCCTATTGACTAGCACTCCAACATAACCTATCTCAATTATATAATATGTTCCATGTATCTATCTCGAGGAAGTACATATTATACCCATCACATGTACTGAATCCAAAGGTGGTACCTTTAGAGAATGATCTTTCATATGACGAGTAATTGATGGATATCTTATATCATAGAGACAATGTTCTAATAAATAAGAAAAATCATCTGGTTAAAGTTATATGGTGAAACCACAAGTTTTATGAGGCGACATGGGAACTAGAAGAGGTGATGAAACAGAAGGACCACCATCTATTTTAGTGTATAAAATAAAATTTCAAGGGTGAAATTTCTGAAGGGGGGGATAATGTAATGACCTGAAATTTTATAAATTGAATTCCCTTTTAAATGAATAAATTACTTATTAAGTAATTTAGTTATAGAAAACACTTGCACTACTTTGGTTATTTTGGATTTTTATAGACTATCAAATTTAGAGGACTGTTAAGCATCATAACCATTTATAATATAGCCATCGTATGGTGACCATTAAGATTAGTATATATTGAGGATTATGATAAATTTTAATTGACACAGATGTAAGAAGCGATGAACTTGACCAGTAGGATTGTACCCTATTAATCCCATTTATCAAATATTACATGGGAGATGCCATCACTAGGATTTACCCTTGACCAATCTGATAGAGCTAATATTTCCACTATTTTCATATCTAATTTAAGGATTTAAACCCCACTAATTTAACATTTTGAGGTGTATTGCATTGTTTTTAGAATAATGAAAAGTTTTGAGCTAAATTATTAAAATGACACAATTATAAATTCTTAACTATTTTTAATTGTATTATGTATTCCAGGATTGCAGGTAATGGAAACATCGCATTGTGAGAGAAGCAAAGCGGCATGACACTGGATTTTGGGGAAAAGAAGTGGAGTTGGAAAGTGAAGAAGAACTCCTACACAATGTGTAATGACCATACATATTGTGACCTTTTCAAATGGGATTTTCCATGTAGGACAAGTCGTGATGAGCATACATGCTGTGAAGGGAAGATACACATCACGAGTCCCTAGTTTATAACACAAATTGAGTCAAACCAGTGTACAAAGTTTTTGCGGATTCAACATGGTGGAGGAAAAATAGGATCATGAGTACATGAAGTGTAACCCAAGTACACATCGTGTACTCAATAATGCACAAAAAAAATGAATTCAACGCAGACTGAGGGAGTGAAGGGTTTTCCTATAAATAAGACCCCTCAGCTGCTTCTTGGAGGCATTCCAAGCCAAAAGGTGCAGCGCCACTCCACCAGACAATCCACCGCCATCTTATTCACCGCAATGGGGTTTGATATCAAGATAAATATACCATCCATCGATGTTGTGACAGAGCCTACCCAAGAAATGAGCGGCTAATTAGCACATGGTTTCAGATGGCGACACCTGATAGACACTCTCTTCCAAGTTTTGAACTTATTGTGTAATCTCTTTTTGAATATCTTTTGAACTTATATTTTTGAAATGAATACATTTTTTTTACTTCTTAAATATATTTTCATCGAATTTGTTTTGATATTTTATCCGGTAATGAAGTAAATTAATTGTTTACACTATTTAAATTTCTTTGGCGAGGTCTTTCTATTGATCATAGTGTTCTCAATTAGATTTGACTACTCAGAGGTCTTCAAATAGTTGAATCACTTATATAGGCGGGAAAACAATCATATTAATGTATTAATATGATATCTATATAAATTTTAGTGTTCTAATAGGATTCCTTGGGGGTGCATTTAGGTATTAAATTGAGAAATATTTTTAAACAAGGAATAAGGGAGTGTCTGAGAGGTTAAAGCTTATCTACGAACACTATTTAAATTACGATTTCAAACCCAGTTTATTTTCCATTAGTTGTCTACCTTGTTCTTAAATTTTCTTTCAATTTAGTTTATATTCACATTCTATTTTCAAATTGTTAATCAAATCCCCATTTTTCTCTTCTTGCAAAAATAACAAAAAAAATGATAGTTTTGCAACTCAAACTGAAACCTCCTCGAGAGACAACCCCATGACCACCACTGTGATACATTTTAAGGGGAAAATATTTATTTAGTTTTTCATGATAAAAAAACCTCACATAAACTGGCACCATTGTCGAGGAGGCTTCTTGAGTTGGATTTTTATATTTTTTTTTGCATGACCCGAAATTCTAACCCAAACTTATTACCTTTAGATCCTAAAATTGATAGAACATTTCACTCTAGAGTTAGAGTTACCAATACCCCTATCTCAAGTTGTGAATCTTCCACTAGAACACCTAGAAGAAACATAGCTGAAACTAAAATTCCAATGGTTGAAAAAAACCTTGAAATAATTGGCTTCATCTTATGATGAAAACCAAGAAAATACTATAGAATATCCTAATGCACTTTTCAAGTTTGAAATAAAATATGGTTTCATCCACCAACTTCCAAAGTTTAATGGTTTTTCTAGTGAATATCCACAAAAACACCTTCAAGAATTCAGTTATCTTTGTGTCAACATGAAACCTCATGGAGTTGATGAAAATCAAATGAAATCAAGGTCATTTCCTTTATTTTTAAAAGAAGTTGCCAAAGAATGGTTCTTCTATTCACATTCAACCTTGATTAGAGATTGGAATGAATTGAAGAAAATTTTCCTTGAAATTTTTTCCCTACCTCAAGAACTAATTCCATTCGAAAAGAGATTTGTGGAATTAGGAAAACTCAAGGAGAAACATTTCATGAGTAATGGGAAAGATTCAAACAACTCTGATTTAGTTTCCCCCACCATCAAATCAGTGACCAAATCCTGATTCAATATTTTATGAGGGATTGTGTCTTACTGATAGAAACATGATTGATGCTGCAGTGGAAGGAGCTTTAGTTGACAAAACACCAGCTGCTTCTAGGATATTAATTGCAAACATGACCCAAAATGCTCAAAAATTTGGAATAAGAGGTCTTCTTCATGTCAAATATGCCCAAGAATTCCCCACTACTAGTCCTAAAAACAACACGGTTGCAAGTCAACAATCTAATCTTACCACCATGGTAATATCGATGATGCTCTCCAATAACCCACCAACACCACCTAAACCTGAAGCAACATTTCAAGTGATCAATGCCAAAAAATGCAAGAGCATTATGAGAACTTCAATTCAATTTTTTCTAGAAGACCCTTTCAATAAAACCAACAAAGGCCATTTCAAACCAAAAAAAAATTCAATTAGGGCTGGAACAACCAATCTAATGAAAGGTTTCAGAAGCCTGAACAACCTAGAGGCCTATTCCAAGGACAATCAAGTAATCCCCAACCAAGATATTTCAATGAGAAGGCCAATTATCATTCTAGAAGAAACTTTCAGCCTACCCTTCCCACTCAAAATTTATAAAGCAACCTTGAATAGGCAATGAGGCAATAACAAGAGGTAATGAGGCAACAAAAAGAATTCATGAGGCAATAACAAGAATCATAAAAACAACAATAGAACTTGATGAATACCTTGATGACTCAAATGGGTTAACTTGCCTCTAGTCTTAGTTTCATGAAAAATCAAACAAGTGGAAGTTTACCATCACAACCTTAAGTGAATACGAGAGATACTATAAAGGAAAATGTGAGTGAAATTGAACTTAGGAGTGGAAAAAAATTTAATAAACCTCAAACTAAGGAAATAAACATACAACTGAAACTATTATTGATAATCCCACCACTAGTGGAAATGAAAACACAAATTTAAGAGAATATTTTTTTTAAAAGAACAAGGATTGGAAGAGGATTTCTGGCCTATTTGTTTCTCAAAGTAATGCACATAATAGCCCAAAAACATTCAAACCTCCACTGCCTTATCCAAGGAGTGAACCACCGGTGAATTCAAGTGATAAAAAAGTGTTGGATAAGAAGGTTTTGAAAACTTTTAAGAAATTTCATGTCAATATAACATTACTCGATGCTATAAAACAAATTCCTAGGTATGTGAAGTTTCTTAAAGAGATATGTACCCACAAAAGAAAATTCAAAGGATGTGAAAAAGTCAACTTAGGGAGGAATGTTTCATCTATGATTCAATATGATTTTCCTATCAAGTGTAAAAAACTAGGAACCATTACCATTACCTACAGCATTGGGAAATGTGAATTCAAGGATGTCATGCTTGATTTAGGGGCCTCCATTAATGTAATGCCACATTATATTTACTCCTCTCTTCAGGTTGGATAATTGAAACCCTCTGGAATTATCATTCAACTTGCCAACCGAAGTACAAACAAGCTTGCTGGAGTTATAGAGTGTGTTCTCATTCAAGTGAGAGACATGATTTTTCCTGTGGACTTTTATGTATTGGATATGGAATATGATCGATTTAGTACCCATGCACCTCTCATCCTAGTAAGACCATTTTTGAAAATAGAAAAAGTGATCATCAATGTTAAAAAAGGAACACTTTCATTGGAATTTGGAGGAAATGTTGTCCATTTCAATATTTTTCATTCAATGAAACAACCAGTTGAGGACCATTCATCTCCCCAAGTAAACATGATCGACTGGTTTTCCTCTAACATGTTACTTGATTTTTCCTGTGATGAAATATCAACTATTGATTCAAAAAATGGAAATTTTTCTGGTGCTGAATCTAATAATTAAGAGGTTGAAATGGAATATTGTGATGAGTCTTGGGATGTTGAGACTGCTAATCTCAGTATTGATGAAGATGAATTTCTAGAAACTCTTGAACCTGTTAGTTTTCTCCCTAGAGAAGTTTCCAATCTTCCTCATGAAACTAGTCCTAAGAACATGGAAGGATATCTCCATGATGAATCCAAATCTTCACTGAACAATCTCACTTCTGAGTAGTTTCCTATGATCAATGAGAGAACCCCACCTGAGTTAGAGTTGAAATAACTCCCTGAGAACCTCAAATATTCTTTCTTAGGGGAGAATAAAAAATTTCTAGTCATCATATCAAAAGATTTGTCAAGGGACCAGGAGAACCAACTACTATAAATCCTCAAGTCCAATAAGAATGGCATAGGATGTAATCTCTTTGATTTAATAGGAATCATTCCCTCAATATGCATGCATATAATTCTGTTATAAGAGAATGCTAAACCGGTGAGGCAATTTCAAAGGAGATTGAACCCAACACTATTGGAGGTCATTAAGAAAGAAGTCACCACACTGTTGGTTGCTGGAATTATTTTTCTCATATCTAACAGTAAATGGGTAAGTTCAGTCTATTTTGTTCCAAAAAATAGGATTTATAATCTCAAGGAATGAATTTGGCAATCTTGTCCCTGTAAGGATTCCAACTAAATGGGCATTGATTACATGAATCTCAATCTTTTTATAAGTAAATACCACTTCCCACTACCATTCCTTGATCAATTCCTTGAAAGACTAGCTGGGAAAACCCACTATTATTTTCTTGATAGATTCTCAGAACATTTAAAAATTAACATTTTACCAGAGGATTAAGAGAAAATCACATTCACATGCCCCTTTGGAACCATTGAGTATAGAAGGATGCCCTTTGGTTTGTGTAATAATCCTGGAACTTTTCAAAGGTGTATGATGAGAATCTTCTCTAAATATTTAGAAACATGCGTGGAAGTTTTTATAGATGACTTCACAGTCTATGACTCATCATTTGAAAGTTGTTTGAAAATTTTGGCTCATGTTATGAAAAATTTCATTAATAAGAACTTCATTCTCAATTAAGAAAATGCTATTTCATGGTTAGTAAGGGGATTGTGCTCATACATATTATTTACCTCAATGGAATTCAAGTTGATCAGTCCAAAGTTGAGATCATTTTTTCATTACCATACAAAAAAACTATGAGAGACGTGAAATCCTTCCTTGGTCATGCTAGCTTTTATAGGAGATTCATTAGGAATTTTAGTAAGGTTTCACTTTCATTGTCTAGATTGATCCAAAAAGATACCCCATTTTTCTTTGATAAGAATTGTAGAAAGGGATTCACGAGTTAAAACAAAAATTGAGAACCCCTCCCATTATTAAACCCCCCAAATGGGTCTTTCCCTTTGAAATCATGACTGATGCATCTGAATTTTTTCTTGGGGCAGTTTTATTCCAAAGGGTTGAAAATAAATATCATGTGATTGCCTATGCCTCTAGAACTTTAGATCAGGTCCAATCAAACAAAACAATAACTGAGAAGGAACTGTTGGCTGTTGCCTTTAATCTAGTCAAATTTATATTCTATCTACTAGGCTCAAAGGTGATTATTTTCACCGATCATTCTGAAATCAGATTTCTGATGAAGAAACATGATGCAAAAACAAGACTGTTGATATGGATCTTACTATTACAGAAGTTTGATGTTGAAATAAAGGATAAAAAGGAAGTGAGAACCCTATTGCTGATCATTTGAGTAGGATACCATCTATTTTTAATGGAAAACTTCATATCTATCCACAAATTAAAGAAACCTTTCCAAATGAGGATTTGTTTGCTTTTCAGAGTGAAAGACTATGTTTTTCTAATCTTGTGAACTATTTGGATTCTAATGACCTTCCCCACTAGTTTTCCAAGCAAAAAATTGATAAACTGGTGAGTGATTCAAAGAAATAAATTTGAGATGATCCTTACTTATGGTGCATTGGTAGTGATCAAATGATTCAAAGATGTATTCTGAATTCTGAATTTCAATCCATCCTACCTTTTTGTTACACTTTGAGTTGTGGAGGACACTTTGGACCAAAAATAACCATGAGAAAAGTTCTTGATTCTGGTTTGTATTGGACAACCATATTCAGAAATTCACTACTAGAAAATAAGGCTATAGCCACAGTTTTAAATCGTGGTTATAGGCCCAAAAACTACGGCTGGTATTGGCATGGCAGCCATGGTTTGAAAACTGTGGCAGAGGATAAAATCACTCATCATCTATAGCCACGGTTTAAAATCGTGGCTATAAGTCTTCACATTTCCTAAAAAAAACTAGCACCGTTCAGTCGGTGCTGGCCCCTTGCACCCCCTGTATAAGGACCAAGCATTAAAACATTACATAATCTTTAATTAAATGAATAATTCAAATTGAGGATCTTTTAAGGTTTAGAGTTTTAGAGAGTTAGGCCATAACTATTACATTTCAAAATATTACAAAGTAGACACTTCTACTCAGTTTCCATTTTTTCCATAAAATAAAAACTCTTTAAAAAAAGAGTCATGTCTAGTTCCATGTTTTAGACGACATGAATTTTCCTTGATCCCATCCTTGACCCTATTCCACTTTATGTCCTATGAAAAACATTTCAAAAACTTGGGATGAGCATAAAAAGCTGAGTAAGGGATACACAAAGAAGGAAACTGTTAGTTTTTCAAAGCAACAAGTAAACCATGAATACTTAATCATAAGTAATACTTTTAACCTTTATGAATTAGTAAATACTCTTCATTGAATAAAAGACCATTGCTTACCCTTTTGTAACCAAAATATTACCATAAAACCCATATAAAGAACACATAACGTATAAAGGTAACTTGGAACATAAACATACTTAAATGGAATAACCATACGATCGACTTCCACACATGTCACTAAATGGAATAGCCATACAACCAACTTCCATACCCAATGCATTGGAGGTTATAATGTAACCACCCATCCTGGTATTCACGACACCACCCACCATTTGGTTTATCATGTAACCACCCGTCAAATGTCCAAGTACCATTATAAAATCATAAGATATAAAACAAATATAAAGGAAAGAAAACATTTCCACATTTCAATCACAATATATCACTTAAATATATTACTATAACAGATCCATTATCAAAACCATTTTCAATACCAAAATACATAATAGATTATATGATATTTATTTTCTTTTAAAACATTATGGCTTGTGGAGGAAGCCAAAGATCAAATAATACTCGCGGCGGCGGAAAGGTCGTTGTCACCGCATACATTAAAAGAAACATTCCTTTTTGTCATTTAGTAAAACGCTTCGTAGAAAACGAATCCATTTGAATGAAATGAAAAGTAAAAGGTGTTTATACAACATATAAAAGAAAGTCTTGTATTAAAACAAAATATGCCTCAATGAAAAGAGATTGAGATGAAGTCCCTTACCTCGTGTCCGAATTGACTCGATCGTTCTTTAATCTCATGAATAATAAACTAAAGTTAATTTCTACTTGCTTAAGAAACCTTTTCAAGTTTATTATTCCTTTTATATCACTTATTTCTATGTTATAAACATTATGCAATCATTTAAGTTAATAATGTTCGTTTTGTCGATATTTGGTACTTAAGTCAAAAATGGACTTCTTATAATTACATTCTGTTCATGTGGTAAAAGGTTCATTATATATAGAATGATATTCATGATTTTGATATCATATATATCATATATATCCAGAATATACATGTATTTATAATATTACATAACATTTAGAGGTAAGAAATGAAATGCACCGTTCATGGAGACGGTAAGCCGTACGTACGCATGAACGCTACTTCCATTTCTATTTCATATTTAATGGAATTAAAACATAATGATACATAGTAGTATTATAATTCCAGTATAGTATCATATATAATATCATTAACTCCATCCTTTATACGTACCACATATGGTATTAATGACTCATATCACTTTGAGGGGGCGGTAGTCCACACTTCCTCTAATGAGATTATCATGTTTACCCATAATGGAAACCATAAAGGTATGATATAAAAGAAAAAATATAGTAGAATGAATTAAACATAAACACAATATATATCATATATAAAAATAGTGTCATCTTAATGTCCACCATGAAAGGTGTTAAAAGAAGATTGAACAATCATCGTTTCGTGAGACAGTAATTCGCCACCCATAGAAACAGCATGTTCTTTAACCATTAGACGGAGGTGTGTGTAAGTGTAAATAAAATCCTTATCATAACAAAATCATAGTATATTGAGGATACTGGTGTTGTTATGTAATCAAATAATAATAATGTTAGGGGGAGTGAAGAAGGAAAAATAAAAGAAAGAAACTCGAGAGAAGACATTACCTCTAAATCGGGTAACTCTTTTTGATTTGAGACAAAGGATTCCTTGGGAAGAATTATACCCAAAGTGAGGCTTCTATTAGTAAGAGAGAGATGTGGAGAGATAATATGAGCAGATGTTGGATGAGACAAGGTCTTGAGAGGTGTGGGCAAGGGGGTAGAGGTGGGGGCATTTTATAAGAGGGAGGAGGGGCACTCTTAGAAGGTCATGAAATGTTACTTTATTATGAAGTGATTTTCAGATTTTAAAGGTCCCACAATGATATATTTAGAGGATAAGGTGATAAGGGTTAGAAATACACCCATACAATAGGTTTTATACAAGTGTAAGTCTTATATTTTACCTTATCTTTTCATTTTATTTAAATCATTCATTAATGAGGTAATCACTGCATCATCATGGTGTCATAAATAAATTTATTTATTTAATGTCTAAAAATTATAAAAAAATACCATGATGTAGGAAATATTTTTATCTTTACAATTAATATTTATACTCTAAGATATCATTTATTTAAACAAAATTAAAATTATTTACTTAGGTGATACATACTTTGGTTATATTTCCCTTTCTTTAAAAATAATATGATAAAAGGTCACTATCACACTAAAGTGATTCAATGGGGTCCCAAGGTTGCCACAAGGAATCCCATGGTTGGAAATGACTCAAAAAAGAATATTTGGACACATTTTGGGGTCATTTTATATTATTATGATATTATTTTATTACCCTTAATTACCCGGTTACTAATTAATCACGATAATTAAAGATAATTACCATCGTTACTATTGATAATGTCCAAAAACAAAAAGGTCTTAATTACATAATTTGAACCTTATGATTCCAAATATGGAATCCATTTTACCAAATTCCAAACACAGAAATTACATTAATTAATTTAAAAATATTTCCCGTTGTCAAAACAAATAGCGTGTTTTTAAGAAACAATATCTATCAAAAGACTGATAATTGTTTATGTCCAATTTCAAAGTGAAATTAATTATAATGAACACCATTGTATTAAATGGTAAAAATATATTCTAATTACACTTTAAAACCAATTAAAAATATAATCTAACCATATAATTAAATTAGATGAAAAAGTAGTTTTGAAGTAAAATGCAGTATTTTCACTATTCATTAAAAAAATGAACATTGTCAGAAAAATACCAAAAATTTATCCAAAGTAAATTTTAATGTCCCAATTCTAAAGAATAAGTTTATTTTGACAAATATAGCTTATAAAATTGTCAAAAGTTATATTAAAAATGGTTTTACATCAAAAGGCGGTAAAACAATCTTTTAAAAATATTAGAGTATTTTATGCCTAAGATTGGATTTATTCTCATTTTAAGCCTCTAAAACACTATATTATTAATAAATAGACATAAATATGAAAATATATTATTCCTTAATTACTTGGGATGTTACATCCTTCCCCCTTTAGGAAATTTCGTCCCCACAATTTATTTACTTATCAAATAAGTGAGGGTATTTATCCCTCATTGCATTTTCAGATTCCCATGTTGCCTCTTCAACCATATAGTTTTTCCACAAAACCTTCACCTGATGAATTACCTTATTCTACAACACTTTCCCTCTATGGTCAATAATCTGGACTGGTTGTTCCTCATAAGAGAGATTCTCTTCCAACTGAACTACCTATGGACTCAAAACATGAGATGGATCTGGCATATACTTTCTCAACATTGAAACATGAAAAACATTGTGTACCTGGGACAAACTTGGAGGTAAATCCACTCGGTATGCAACTGATCCAACTCTCTCCAGAATTTCATATGGTCTAATGAACCTTGGACTTAGCTTTCCTTTCTTACCAAATCGCATCACACTTTTCCATGGTGAAACTTTGAGGAAGACATGATCACCTACCTCAAAAGAGAGATCCTTCCTCCTATTGTTCGCATAACTTTTCTGCTTGCTATGAGCTGTTCTCATGTGTTTCTATATCAGTTGAACTTTTTCTGCCATCTCTTCTACCAATTATGGTCCCATCAACTTCCTTTCACCTACTTCATCCCAAAAAACTGGAGTTCGACACCACTTTCTATATAATGCCTCAAACAGAGACATCTATATACTAGAATGAAAACTGTTATTATAAGAAAATTCAACCAAAGAAAGATGTTGGTCCCAACTTCCTTGGTAATACATCGTGCAAGAACGTAACATATCCTCCAAGGTCTGAATTTTTCATTCTGACTGCCCATCTGATTGCGGATGAAAAGTTGTACTAAAATTTAATTTAGTACCCAACAACTTCTGAAGGCCTTTCCAAAAGTTAGAAGTGAACCTGGGATCACGATCAGATACAATGGAGAGGGGAACTCCATGTAACTTGACTATCACTTTAACATACAACCGAGAAAGTTGATCTAGAGAGAATGTATCTCGAATAGGAAGGAAATGAGCATATTTAGTCAATCGATCAACAATAACCTAGATTGCATTATTACCTCGTGATGTCTTTGGTAATTCCACAATGAAGTCCATGGATATATTTTCCCATTTCCACTTTGACAAGGGTAATGAATAAAGCATATCTTTCGGTAACTGCCGCTCTGCTTTAACATGCTGACAAGTCAAACACTTCACAGTAAAACCAGCAATATCTCTTTTCATTCCATCCCACCAATAATACTCCCGAAGATCTCTGTACATCTTAGTACTGACAGGATGAACTGAAAACGGGGAACTATGAGCCTCACATAACAACTCATTATTCAAATATGAAACACAAGGAACACACAATATCTTCCCAAATCTCAAAACACAATCATTATTAATGTTGAATTCAGGTAACCTACCCTTCTGAACCAGCTCTACCTTTTTCTGCAACTTACTGTCTTTCTTCTGCGCTTGCTTAATTCTGTCTGATAGAGATGATCTCACTGACACCTGAAAAAAAAACAGAAGAACTTCTTGCACCAACAACTTCTATGACAAAGTTCATCAAATAAAAAACCAAAGGATCTCGTTCCAAACGTAGCATGGTTAATGAAGCATTACTTTTTTGACTCAAAGCATCATCCACTTTATTTTCTTTTCCCAGATGGTAATGAATTGTATAATCGTAATCCTTGATTAATTCCATCCATCTCCTTTGTATCATGTTCAATTATTTCTGAGTGAATATATACTTTAAACTTTTGTGATCGGTATATATTTCACAGTTTACGCTATACAAATGATTCCTCTAAAATTTTAAAGCAAAAAAAACAGCAGCTAATTCAAAATCATGTGTAGGGTAATTTAACTCACGAGTTTTCAACTGATGTAAAACATAAGCAATTACCTGATCATTATGCATAATTACACAACCAAGTCCCTTCAACGAAGCATCACTGTAGATAAAAAACTCACCATTTCTAGAAGGCAGTGCCAAAACTAGAGGATTCACCAATCTTCTTTTCAATTCCTGAAAACAATCATCACATTATTTTGTCCAAATGAACCTAACACCCTTTCGAGTTAACTTAGTCATTGGACTAGATAACCATGAAAATTTTTCAACAAACCTCAGGTAATAACCTACCAAACCAAGAAAAATACGGATCTCGGTTATATTTGTGGGTCTTGGACATTCTTCAACAAATTTTGTTTTAGCAGGATCAACAGTTATGCCAACAATATGACCAAGGAAAGAAATTTGTTGTAACCAAAACTCACACTTGCTGAATTTTCAATACAATTTCTTTTCTTTTAAGGTTTTCAAGACAACCCTTAAATGAATTTCATGTTCATCTTTACTTTTGGAATAAACCAAAATATCATCAATGAACACAACCACAAACTTATCCAAGAACTCATGAAAAATTCTATTCATAAGGTCCATGAATACAACAGGTGCATTGGTTAACCCAAAAGACATAACTAAAAATTCACAATGGACATATCTAGTATGAAACACGATCTTCGAAATATCTGATTCATTTACCTTCAACTGATGGTACCCCAATCTCAAGTCAATCTTTGAAAAATATTGAGCTCCCTGGAGCTGGTTAAAAAAATCATCGATATGAGGCAAAGGATATTTGTTCTTAATAGTGATGTTATTCAAGGCTCTATAATCAATGAAAAGTCTCATTGAACCATCTTTACTTTTAACAAATAAGACAGGAGCACCCCAAGGTGATGTGCTAGGTTGAATGAAACCTTTCTCTAATAAATCTTACAATTGCTTATTTAACTCTAAAATTTCACCTTGAGCCATTCAATAAGGGGGTTTTGAAATTGGATTAGAATCAGTAACTAAGTCAATAGTAAATTCAACTTTCTGATCATGTATAATACTAGGTAACTCATTAGAAAAAACATCAAGATACTCATTTACCACTGGCACATCATTAATCTGAACAGTTCCTTTGTTTTCAACAATATGTGAAAGGTAACATTCATTTCCATCTTTTACTAGTTTCTCAACTTCCTGATATGTTATCAAAATCAAGAAAATATTTCTGAAAAGAAACCTCTTTAGCTCTGAAGTCAATATTAGTATGATAAACAGAAATCCAATCCATTCCCAAAATAACATCAAACTCTACTAGAGGCAAAACAATAAGGTTTGTAGGTAGATTCTTTCCACACACAAGGATAGAAAGGTTATTATAATTTCTTTTTGTCTCAATGTTTCCCCATGGTGTTTTTACCATAAGTTCAGGATTTATATCTTGTGATGGAATTACCAATTTACTAGAAAACTTCTCAAAAATGAAAGAATTTGTAGACCCTGAATCAAACAACACATTGGCATAATCTGAATAAACAAACAGTGTACCTTATACTAATTCATTCAATGGCCCAACATCTACTAAAGTAGTTGCAAAGTATTTCACCACCCCTTTCTTCTTATAGTCTAGCTTCTTTCCCTCAGTTGAGTTCTTCGTTAGACACTCATTTTCATAATGACCCATTTCATTACATTTAAAACATCTTACTGCTGACTTTTCATTGCCTACTTGACCATCTTCCTTATAGTTATGAGCAATATGACCAGACTTACCACATTTAAAGCACTTTCTAGACTTGGATAAACATTATCTAGGATACATTTTACCACACTTCTCACATGATTGATATTTGGTTTTCTTACCTCCGGGCTTCTTTGATGAATTCTTTCCCTTTGCCTACCAACTAGACCACTTATTCTATTGTTTGTCAATGAACACATGATCATCGGAAAACTCCATTTCCACCTTCTTAGCACATAGAACAAGCTTTTAATAACTTTTAAACTCACGAGAAACTAATTCCCTTCGATATTTTGGCTTTAATCCTGAGTAAAAATGGTTGATTTTACTATCAAGATCTCGTATGAAATTTGGAGCATACCTTTCCAGTCGAGTGAACTCTGCTTCATAAGCAGCCACTAAGTCATCCTCCTGTCTCAATTATAGAAATTGTTTTTTCATCCTAAGAAGAACCACCTTAGGAAAATATTTCTCAAGAAACATACCTTTGAATTCATCCCAGTCAAGATCATCAATCTCCTCATTATCCCTAATGTTTTTCACCATCGACCACCACTGATCAGCTTCACCTTCAAAACGGTAAACAACGAAACTAAACTTTTGATGTTCTAAACACCCCATGGCATCAAAAATCTTCTCCAGTGCTTTAATCCACCCTTCTGCTATCATAGGGTCAGATGATCCTTTGAATGATGGGGGATGTTGCCTCATGAAATGTTCCACCACTGAAATGTTCCTCTGTGGTTGATCTGGCTGATCTCCTGCATGGATACCACCACCATTTATCGCTTGAGTCAACTACGCCATTACTACAACAAAATTTTTAGTTCCAATTCCAACCATCTCAGGATGCGGATTTGGAAGGTCATTTCCTTTTGTATGCCTTCCTAGCACTACTTCCCTGTTTCCTCTACGGAAAACGATTATGAACAAACATGTATTAGATGAAGCAACATGGTAATATTCAAATGCTATATCATTTCAATTTGACCATAATGTGTAAAAAAAATATTTTTGGATAATCATTTAATAGAATTCTAACTCTTAAAGTTATCTAAACCAACCTCTGATACCAACTATAAGGACTTGACCTTAAAAAAATACATAATCTTAAATTAAATGAATAATTCACATTGAGGATCTTTTCAGGTTTATAGTTTTAGAGAGTTAGGCCATAACTACTACATTTAAAAATATTACAAAGTAGACACTTCTACTCAGTTTCCATTTTTTCCATAAAATAAAAACTCTTAAAAAAAGAGTCATGTATAGTTCCATGTTTTATATGGCATGAATTTTCCTTGATCCCATGCTTGACCCCATTCCACTTTATTTCCTGTGAAAAAACATTTCAAAAACTTGGGATGAGCATAAAAAATCCAGTAAGGGATACACAAAGAAGGAAACTGTTAGTTTTTCAAAGCAACAAGTAAACCATGAATACTTAATCATAAGTAATACTTTTAACCTTTATGAAGTAGTAAATACTCTTCACTAAATAAAAGATCATTTCTTACCCTTTTGTAACCAAAATATTACCATAAAATCCATATAAAGAACACATAACGTATAAAGGTAACTTGGAACATAAACATACTTAAATGGAATAACCATACGGTTGACTTCCACACATGTCACTAAATGAAATATACATACGACTGACTTCCATACCCAATGCATTGGAGGTTATAACGTAACCACCTATCCTAGTATTCATGGCACCACCCGTCATTTGGTTTATCATGTAACCACCCGTCAAATGTCCAAGTACCATTATAAAATCATAAGACATAAAACAAATATAAAGGAAAGAAAACATTTCCACATTTCAATCATAATATATCACTTAAATATATTGCTATAAAAAATCCATTATCAAATCCATTTTCAATACCAAAATACATAATAGAGTATATGGTATTTATTTTCTTTTAAAACATTACAGCTTGTGGAGGAAGCCAAAGATCAAATAATACTCACGGCGGCGGAAAGGTCGTTGTCACCACGTATGTTAAAAGAAACATTCATTTTTGTCGTTTAGTAAAATGCTTCATAGAAAATGATTCCCTTTTAATTAAATGAATAGTCAAAGGTGTTTATAAAACTTATAAAAGAAAGACTTGTATTAAAACAAAATATGCCTCAATGAAAAGAGATTGAGATGAAGTCCCTTACCTCGTGTCCGAATCGACTCGATCATTCTTTAATCTTCAGAATAATAAACTAAAGTTAATTTATAATTGATTAAGAACCTTTTTAAAGTTTATTATTCCTTTTATATCACTTATTTCCATGCTATAAACATTATGCAATCATTTAAGTTAATAATGTTCATTTTGTCGATATTTGATACTTAAGTCAAAAATGGACTTCTTGTAATTACATGTTGTTCATGTGGTAAATGGTTCATTATATCCAGAATGATATTAATGATTTGGATATCATATATATCATATATATCCAGCATATAAATGTATTTATAATAGTACATAACATTTAGAGGTAAGAAATGAAATGCACCGTTCATGGAGACAGTAAGCCGTACGTACGCATGGACGCTACTTCCATTTCTATTTCATATTTAATGGAATTAAAACCTAATGATAAATAGTAGTATTATAATTCCAGTATATTATAATATATAATATCATTAAATCCATCCTTTATACGTACCACATATGGTATTAATGAGTCATATCAGTTTGAGGGGGCGGTAGTCCGCACTTCCTCTAATGAGATTATCGTGTTTACCCATAATGGAAACTATAAAGGTATGATATAAAAGAAAAAATATAGAATAATAAAGTAAACATAAGCAGAATATATATCATATATAAAAATAGTTTCATCTTAATGGCCACCATGAAAGGTGTTAAAAGAAGATTGAACAATCATCGTTTTGTGAGGCAGTAATTCGCCACCCATAGAAATAGTATGTTCTTTAAACATTAGATGGAGGTGTGTGTAAGTATAAATAAAATCCTTCTCATAAAAACATCCTATTATATTGAGAATACTGATTTTGTTATGGTATCAAAGAATAAGAATGTTAGGGAGAGTGAAGAAGGAAAAATAAAAGAAAGAAACTCGAGAGAAGACATTACCTCTAAATCGGGTAACTCTTTTTGATTTGAGCCAAAGGCTTCCTTGGGAAGACTTATGCCAAAAGTGAGGCTTCTAGGAGTAATAGAGGGATGTGGAGAGATAATATGAGTAGAGGTTGGATGGGCCAAGGGATTTAGAGGTGTGGGTAAGGGGGTAGAGGTGGGGGCCTTTTATAAGAGGGAGGAGGGGCACTCTTGGAAGGTCATGAAATGTTACTTTATTATGAAATGATTTTCGGATTTTAAAGGTCCCACAATGATATATTTATAGGATAAGGTGATAAGGGTTCGAAATACACCCATACAATAGGTTTTAGATAAGTTTATGTCTTATATTTTACCTTATATTTTCATTTTATTTAAATCGTTCATTAATGAGGTAATCACTGCATCATCATGGTGTCATAAATAAATGTATTTATTTAATGTATAAAAATTATAAAAAAATACCATGATGTAGGAAATATTTTTATCTTTCCAATTAATATTTATATTCTAAGATATAATTTATGTAAACAAAATTAAAATTGTTTTACTTAGGTGATACATACTTTGGTTATATTTCCCTTTCTTTAAAAATAATATGATAAAAGGTCATTATCACACTAAAGTGATTCCATGGGGTCCCAAGGTTGGAACAAGGAATACCATGGTCTGACATGACTCAAAAAAGAATATTTGGACACATGTTGGGGTCATTTTATATTATTATGATATTATTTTATTACCCTTAACTACCTGGTTACTAATTAATCACGATAATTAAAGATAATTATCATCATTACTATTCATAATGTCCAAAAACAAAAAGGTCTTAATTAAATAATTTTGACATTCTTATTCCAAATATAGAATCCATTTTACCAAATTCCAAACACAGAAATTTTATTAATTAATTTAAAAATATTTCCCATTTTCAAAACAAATAGCGTGTTTTTAAGAAACAATATCTATCAAAAGATTGATAATTATTTGTGTCCAATTTCAAAGTGAAATTAATTATAATGACCACCATTGGATTAAATGGTAAAAATATGTTCTAATTACACTTTAAAACCAATTAAAAATATAATCTAACCATATAATTAAATTAGATGAAAAATTAGTTTTGAAGTAAAATGCAGTATTTTTCACTATTCATTAAAAAAATGAACATTGTCAAAAAAATACCAAAAATTTATCCAAAGTAAATTTTAATATCCCAATTATAAATAATAAGTTTATTTTGACAAATATAGCTTATAAAATTGTCAAAATTTAGTTTAAAAATGGTTTTCCATCAAAAGGCGGTAAAACAATCTTTTAAAAATATTAGAGTATTCTATGCCTAAGATTAAATTTATTCTAATTTTAAGCCTCTAAAACACTATCTAATTCATAAATAGACATAGATATGAAAATGTATTATTCTTTACTTACTTGGGATGTTACACCCTTCCCCCTTGCACCCCCCTGCACAACCCCCTGCACCCCCCTTACACACCCCTTACACCCCCCTTACACACACCTCTGTCCTCTTGCACACCCCTTGCACACCCCTGTTGGACACCCCCACTACAAACCCCCTCTTGGACACTCCCCTAGACAGAACCCTCCCCCCCTCTGGACAGACACCCCCCCTACACAACCCCCCTTACACCCCCTTATACATCCCTTGCACCCCCCTACACACCCCCGTTGCACCCTTCGGTCCCCTTGAACACCCCCACTGCACACCCCTTCCCCCTGATAGAACACCCTTACACCAACTTTGCTAGACACCCCCTTAGAAAGACCCCCCCTAGACAGACCCCCCTTCACCCCCTTACACACCCCTTGCAGCCCCCCTTACACACCCCTTTCCCCCTTGCACACCCCTTACACCACCCCTATTGGACACCCCCACTGCACCCCCACTCCTGGAAACCCCCTAGATAGACCCCCTCTCCCCTCTGTGCAGACACCCCTTGGACAATAGCCCCCCCTCGCACAACCCCCCTTACACCCCCATACACATCCCTTTCACCCCTTGCACCCTTTGCACACCCCCTTGCACCTCCGATCCCCTTGAACACCCCTTCCCCCTGTTGGACCCCCTTGCACCACCCTTGTTGGACCCCCTTGAACAGAAAAAACACCCCACCCCCTGGATAGTCACCCCCTAGACAGAAACCCCCCTAGACAACATCCCCCTAGACAGCAGCCCCCCCGGATAGACCCCCCTGCACACCCATGCCCCCTTTCACCCCCCTTTCACCCCCCTTGCACCCCCTGCCCCCTTGCACACCTCCTGCACACCTACACACCCCTGCTGGACACCCCTTACACCACCCCTACTGGACCCCCCCTGCACATCCCCCCTTAAACCCCCTGTCCCCTTGCACACCCCCATGCACACCTGAACACCCCTGATGAACACCCTCCCTTGGACCACCCTTGCTGAACACCCCCTTGCACCCCCCTACTGGAAACCCCCTACTGGACCCCCCTTGCACCACCCCTGGTGGACACCCCCTTGCACCCCCCTGTCCCATTACACACACCCACTTCACACCCCTGATGGACCCCCTTTCACCACCCATACTGGACACCCCCTCCACAGCCCCCCTACACCCCATTTACATATACCCCTTCACCCCCTTAAACATCCCTTGCAACCCCCTGTCCCCTTTCACACACCCCTGCTGAACACCCCCTCTACTGGACCCCCTGCTGGACCCACCTGCACAGCCCCCCTTGCACCCCCTGTCCCCTTGCACACACCCCCATGCACACCTGCACACCCCTGTTGGACACCCCCTTGCACCACCCCTGCTGAACATCCCCTTACACCACCCCAGCTGGACACCTACACCCCCCCTATTGGACCCCCCTTGCACCACCCCTACTGGACACCCCCTTGCACCCCCTCCTAGTCCCCTTGAACACACCCCCTACACACCCCTTCTAGACACCCCTTGCACCACCCCTGCTGGACCCCCCCTGTATAACCCCCTTCACCCCCTGTCCCATTACACACACCCCCTTGTACACCCCCTACACCACCCCTACTGGACACCCATGTCCCCTTTCACCACCCCTGATGGACCCCCCTTGCACCAACCCTGCTGGACACCCCCACTACACCCCCCTCCTGGACAGACCACCCCCTCCCCCCTGGACAGACCCCTCCCCTTAGTAGATTCAGGCTCTCATCCATATAGTGTTAGAGTAGAATTAATAGTAGCATAATGGCCACAATAGTTGGAGTAGTTATCTACTCACACAATAGATGAAATCAACACAAAAAAATCCATTCAAAAATGGTTTCTAGTGTGTGGTTACACTTGATTGGAAGAACATAGAGATTACAATTTAAGTTGAAAAATTTGACAAATTTTGGAATGAATATGCAATTCTTGATGATGAAAATGTACAATTTAAACATGGATGTTATGATTTATCTAGGAATTATAGATATCATACCTCATAATGTTTCTAATCCCTTTCTCTATGTCAAATACAAAATCTGATTGAATTGTCTATTTGATTTAGTTTTTACCGTAAAAACACTACTAGAGGTGCATGTTTGGTTGTGGGACTGGTTCAGATGTCAAGGGGAAATTTGAAATGAAATCCAAATGGGGGATTATTGGGCCACTACTTGGTATTTTAGAAGCTAGTCGAAGAATAAGTCAATTATAAAAAGATAAGAGATCCTCTAAAATTAGTGATTAAGAACAAAATTTCCAATATTAGGCTTCAATAGGTATGATAAACATAACATTTCTTAAAATTTAGATTCTCATTGAGTAATTTTTTCCTTTATCTTGGAATGAAATGTGAATATGAATACCATAATATTGAAATATCATAAAAAAATCAATGGATGAGGTCAGGTTTTGTGACGTTCTAAAGTGGAATATGGAATTGTATCAATCGATTTATAATCTCTGACAAAGTGGTAGTTCTATTTCAATTATTTAGTCTTTCCACCTTGAATAAAAGTTGTAATTTCAAGAGAGTGGTGATGATGGGAACATGGGATTGGGTTGTAGATTTAGAGAATAGTGTGGGGTTGTGTTGCGTTGGGGGTAGGTGAGTGTCTAATAACTATTAAGAAATTATTGTAAATGGTACTTGAATGTTGTTTTCATACTAGATGAGAGTAGGTTAGGGCTGATGATGTGTCTCTATTGGAACTGATGAATTCCATATTCTTCAAGATCCACTAATTGAATAATTCAATCCTACATTTATTTGACACATCTTATCTCTCAATGAACACACAAATGTTGATAGAACTGTAGGTCAAAAAATAGTTTCCAAGAATCTTTTCATTTCAATTGTTACAATCATGTATTTGATTTCATGATTTATGTATGTTAAATCTATTAAAAAAAACTAAAAAAAATATTTTCTCAAGAAAAATAAAAGGAGAGTAGATAAGAAGAAGATAAATCTCATGGTCATATGTCAGGAGAATTATCAACTGCAACTAGCATTGGGTGGTGAATGAGGAACACAACAGTAGTACAAAGTGGTTCTGTGATGGGAAAATAAGAACCCAGTGAGAGGTGGAACCAAGAAGTATTCAATAACTAGTGGTTTTTGTATAGGTTAGTACCAAAGGACTTCAAAGGTGGTATATTTATCATATTGAGTGTTGAAATAGTGGATGTCTTCACTAAAGTCTAATGCGGGACTCAGAAATATAGTGTCAACAAAGAAGTGGGTGTGACCCAGGATTGGAAATTCACCTTTACAAACCTAATTATAACACATAAAGTGATTAGTTTTATAATATCTTATACCAAAACAATGTCATTTGTATGCCTAAAATTTGGGAATAACCTTTTCACACTTCCCTGACACCCCCTGCACACCCCCCTGCCCACCCCATGCACCCCTGCACATCCCCATCACACCCCCTCCCCCTACCCCCAACACAACCCCCTTCCCCCTGCCACCCTACCCACCCCACACCCCTACCCACCCCATGCACATTCCACTTCAACCACTTAATTCAAGGCAAATCATAACAAAACACTCAAAGGCATGTCACTGAATACAAGCATAACTATTCATTTTATTCTAACACGGTTCTATCAATTTAAACACTCAAGGAAAGGCTTTCCACCATGACAAGTCATTATATCCAAATCATGTTAT
This sequence comes from Viscum album, assembly GCA_963277665.1. NCBI lineage: Eukaryota > Viridiplantae > Streptophyta > Magnoliopsida > Santalales > Viscaceae > Viscum > Viscum album. Next base: position 500,404,792 of record OY728158.1, on the reverse strand, counting down.
TCACTTAGTAGTGAATTGGTTATTACAACACTTTCCTACTTGGGAAATTCCATCTTAAAAGTATAACGACACTTAAAGGGTATTTTGGTTCAAACAACTATTTTAATAAAAATAGGGAACCCCCTACCCTTGAAAAAGAACCAAGCACACCAGTGAAGGACTTAGAACCTAAGTGGAAGGTTCTCTACAAGTTTTTTCAAGCAAGGATAGCCAAAATAGTATGAGATATGGATAAAGTCCTTTTTCAGGATATGTATGTGTTATATATTCTGATTAATAATATGAAGTTCAACCTACCAAGGTAAATGATTTTTTTCATGGATCACTGCTGCAAAGGGAAAGATAATCTGAATTACTATCCTTATGGTAGGTTGATCTCACTAGTTTTAATGAAGATGAAATTTGATTTGAATGAGGGAGAGGCAGTGATATTCCATAAGAGTAATACCCTATCTGCAATTCTTTTGAAGACCATCGGGTACTTCTAAGATACCAACTCAAATTCCTTGAATCTAGTTAGTTGGGAAGGAGTGGCTCAAAATTGAATTATGTATCCTTATAGTTTCATTCCCTATAGTGTGATATGTTCACACCATTCCTTATGCAATATTTCAAGAGGAATATTATGGGTGAGTTCTATGATACTAGAGAAGATGTAAGGAAACTTGGTATTGGAACTAATAGATCCTTAAATTAAGTAGTGGTCTTTTATGATGAATTTAATGGGAATTTGAATGTGATCATGAATGTCTCTAAAGATGATCAATGTATGGTTTTTAGATCTCTTATTCTAGTATCTAGAAACTACTAGAATTTGTTAACCTATTTGAACAAGGTCTATATATAAGTTCAAGGGATATATTCATATTATTCCTTGACAAAGCTAGTGGTTATTAGAAAACCATTTTTTAAAATAATAAAGAAATTATGGAAACAAAATTTTAAAATAATTAGGAAATTATAGAATTCAAATTAAAGGTTTAGGCAGAGGGAACCTACCTCAACCACAAGACGTGCTGCTTTTGATGATGAAAACTTGAATCTTCTTTTTTTTCCCGCTTGCATGCATATGCAACTTCACATATATATAAGGACACCTCACCCCTATGTACATATTTTTATGGCCAAATATGCACAAGGGGGTCCTTAGATATATGTTTATACTTGCATATACCCCTTTACACTTACACATGTATGAATTTTTCATATCTATATATAAGCACACCTAGCCCTAATATATATATTCATACTACCATGAGTGAATATATATAAATGGGGAACTTATATATGTATATGCCTACCTATGTATACACATGTAAGCCTTCTTCAACAATGAATCGAATCCACCTCAACGAAATCCAAAACACACTACAAAAATATAAGGAACCCAAAAATCAAAAAATACTTAATTAAAATTGGGAAAAAGAATAAAAACAAAATAAACCTTACCCAAATCTGATGTTGAACTCACTATCTTTGATGGTGGTGGATAGAACTGAACTCATCATAAGAAACCACCTATAAAAAAATAGTGGAAAAGGAAATGAGATATAATGACTTCTTATATATATGTGATCAGTGTGTCAACTTTACATGATAAATGATACATGAATCCATAACCAACAATGAACAAATAATATTCATATTGATATGTACATCCTAATAATAAATAAAATGATCATTAATAAAGCTCTTTATTTTTCAAACATCACCTTTAATTTCCTATTCAATAATCAAAAATCACCAAAATATGGGAATAAAGTAAACTTCCATCATCACTTAAAAGTGAGAAATAGGGATTAGACATTGTTCTTAACCTATAAAATCCATTCCTTGAATGTATAAAATACCTAAAACCCTTCATGCCTATATCCTTCTTAATTTTATAGATTGAAACCTCATTTTTAGAATGTTCTTCTAGAATTCACCTTTATTCTTAGTTTATATAGGTTTATCAATTTTATAAAGTAGATAATTTTCCTTATTTTATTCTTACTCAATCTACTTGGATTTTTCAAACCAGTTTGCTAAAATGATTAGACAATCTTTTGGTGCATGATCTTCCTCCTTCTTGATTGTATATTACTTTGTAGAAACTATATCCGAACATGCGATAATTGGTTCTTTCCTTTTATCATTCAATAATTATTATTATTATGGAATCTATCATAAATTCTTAACAATTTGGACTACTTAGTTTCCCTTCCACACACACTTTGAACTGCCTTTAGAGTGCCCTTTTTAGGCTCTGTTTCAAAATCCACACTAGAATTGTCAAGAAATAGCCCACTACAATATCAAATATTGATATTTAACCCAAAACATTGATCTGAATTACATATTAGAAATAAAAAAGATCTAAATAGCCTATTTACCAATATAAACTCCTCATAATTAATTGAACACACTGACTATACCAACCACTACAGGTAAATCATTAATTTTGGTGTGGTCTTGGAACCAAATATGGTTCATCCAACATCCATCTCCAGACACTAAATTCATCCATTTACTATCTAAGTTCATACATTTCACAACCTTGATAATGATCACCATCCCTTGATATGGATTTCACTCAAAAATGACGAGTATGAATCTCCCCACTATAGTATTATTGATACCATCATCAATCCTACATACACGTCCAGTGCATCATATCACATCATGATCAGTATAGAAGATCTTAGCCCAATAATCTCAACAAAATTTCTTCATTTAAAAACTACCATCTTTCAAACACGCATTATATCCAAAAAAAAATAATACATTAAAAGATATTAGATAGAGAAATCCAAATTATAGAAAAAGAATAACTTTAGGAATACCTTAAAAAGTATGGTACTAAAATCCCCTTCACCTAGTATGGCTTATCCCAATAGAATAATCTCTATAGAAACCCACATCTCGACACATACATGAAACCTATTTTTTCCATCTCAATACTGAGGGAATTCACGCACATTCTTGATACTTGAGAAATAGACCGGGGTTCATTTATTTTTCTAATATTGAGTTGAGATATTACTTCTTCAATTTACTCTGTCACCCTAATAGTGAGGCTCACCAACCAACATTAATACCTACTTGGTTTCCATCCTTCTCCATGTACCTTCCTATGCAATGGATGTATCTACATAGATAGCTCATCCTTTCTTGAATATCTCATAGTAGGTGTCCAGATAAAAGGAAGCTACTCATACCCATAATGAGTATATAAGACCATTTAAAAAATAGAATTCCTTTATGAATAAATTTCATTTGAAGGATGGTATGAAATGAATAAACCTTTCAAATTTAGTGTCATACTCCATTACCGATACCCATAATGATATAGCTCCATTAATTCCTAAAACATGCTCTTATTCTAAAAATATACAATATCCTCTCATAGAAGAGGGAATGAAACTCGATCTATAAAACATCCTCATTCCTTATTTTATGATGAAATGTATTTATCCATTCTGATTCATCTTCTTTGAATTTAGAAACTTATAGTTTCACCCATATATCCTCTAGAGTTCCAATCCTTTCAAATAGGAACTAAAATTTCTTCAACATATTCTAAACATCCTACGATCCCATGTCACTACTGAAAATTAGATACTGCTATGATCCCATCATAATTAGATGCTTTGTTGATGAATTTTGACTCAACATCATCTGATAATAACAACATTACTAATTAGAAACCCATCGCGCCACAATCCTAAGCATGCATTGTTACCAAAAAATCATGAAACTGCCTTTAATCCTTACTTCATAACAAAATATCATTTCCAAAACACCAAACCCCAAGGTTTATCATAATAATCTAAGGGTTACTCTCCTACACACTAAGCATAACAACCAAACCCCACACATTCACCCCTGATAATAAGAAACCATCCACCCCCTTAACTTATCTAACAAGCAACTTCCTAATAAAAATAAACAATCAAATCACCCATAAATCACCAAAATTACCTATATCGAGAGTTTTACATCAAAACATCAAGAAAAAACCCAACAAGATCCACCAAAGTGAGGAATTACCACCAACCCAAACCCCCAAAGATAAATCCAAACCATACCCAATACATAGCCATCATACTCCAAACTACTAGGAATATAATATCCTAACAAACCAAATAAAGGTTTTCATCTACCATATAAACATGATTAAGATATCATAAATCAAACAAAACATGTGAAGACTACTATTTTATATTCTATTAATTAATACACCATCAATAGGTTATTCTAGAAAACACCAATTCATATATTATTGATGTTTTAATTAATCAAAACCACTTTCAAATTAATTTTCCAAAAACATGACCACAAATATTACTTTCTCAAACCCACTTTATAAACACACTTTCATTTTTTAAAACCATTTTTCATAGACAAGTAGTCATGAACATGTATAAAATCCCTATATTTTAAGTATGATTCATGAAATTAGATTTTATTTCCACCCCATTCCAAGAGTCAAACAAAAAATAACAATCTCAACCCAAAAATAATACTTGAATAAATATCTCAATGATAATAGTTTAAATCTATAATAGAAAACTACACCCTTGGTAACTTGGGTTTCCATTGTACATGTGTTCTTGATGCATACAACCAATGTAAATCCTAATATACAACCAATTCAAAATTTATCTACTAAATCCCCCAAAGAGTAAAACAACCAAAAAATGTTTTGATAACATCTTTTAAATCCTTGGCATGATTGTGTCCAAACTGTGGTCATGTCGAAGATGCTATAATACCTCTGTTGTACCTCCCCGTATGGCAGAAGATTTCAACTATTGGTGAGAGTACATAATCAGCATGGTGAGACATACTATAATCTCAGTATCATCACACATAAAATAATTTATAAATAACTAAATAAACATAAAAAATTATAGTAAGTTCAAAGAATTAAAATTATGGTAAACCAATAATAATAAAAATATATATTTAATTCAGAAACAAAATGGGCTCATATAAAAACATATAGACATACATCAAGAGGACCAAAAACTAGGTTGATCAAGTACAAACTATACAAAATAAAAAAACTAGTGAAGATATGACAAAAAAACCGAGTCCCTCCCTGTTCTAGTCGCCCAATACTCATCCATCACCTCCGACCAGGTCTCCTGTATGTCCTGTTACCCAAAATACAATCATAAACTCTACAACCACACCAAGGTTCCCATACGCAGAATAAGAAATACATATTTGTATGAAAATTCCATTTGGTTTCCTCATACATATCATAATATTTCATATGATCATGCATGAAAAATAAAAAACAGTACAAACAATGTACAAGAAATCACATCTGGCCATCAAGTGATAACTATGCCACCATAACACATGAACTCACCTAATTTGAATAACACAAATGTATCGAGTTTTTCATCCATTATTTGATATTTTAAACCACCTAAAATCCCATAAAGATATAAATTCCAACCATTGGATAAAATACACATGAGTGAAATTTGAGGGGTTAAAAACCTAAATACATTCAGTGGGTAATTAGGAGGTCTGACTGACTAAGGAGAAGGATGATACTCGAAGGTGGGGTAGCCATGTTGGAGGCATGCCGGAGGAGGAGGTGGGGTGGCTGTTTTGGGGCAGCATCTGCGGGGTGGCAGCATTGGGTGGCAACGTCAGGGGAGGACGCTGCAGTGAGGAGGCCATCGTGAAAAGTGTGAGAGAGGTAAAAGGTTCAGAGAGGAGGGTTGTGGTGAGATAGGTCGATGACAGTGTGAGATAGGGCATTGATTGGAATCATTGAGAGGAGGGCGCCACAGTGAGAGATGTAGACAGAGAGGATAAGAAGGTCACAGATCGGGGGAGGAGGAGAGGAGAGCCCGACACTGGTCGCAAAAAAAAGAAATGAGATGTTTAGCCACAGATGGTTAATTAAATCATGGCTATAAACATCCTATATCCACGAACATATAAAACCATGGCTATAGGTTTGTGGATATAACTTAAATTTATAGTAGTGATTCTGTTGAATTTTGTTGAACCTGTAAAAATTGTCAATTCCAAGGAAACATTTCCAAACGGAACAAGATGCCACAAAAACCTCTTTTATTTTGTGATGTATTTGATTTATGGGGAATGAATTTAATGGGGCATTTTCTAAGTTCTTTTGGATATTTTTACATATTTATTTCTATTGATTATGTATCCAAGTGGGTAGAGGCTATTCCCACAAGAACTGATAATGCCAAAATTGTGTCCAAATTTGTGAAAGGAAATTTGTTTTCAAGGTTTGGATTTCCAAAGTTTCTGATTACAAATAAAGGTACCCATTTTTTTTAATAAGAAATTAGAATCTATTTTGAAGAAATATGGAGTTCATCATAGGGTCTCTATACCCTATCATCCTTAAACAAATGTAATGGTTGAGTTGTCTAATAGAGAAATCAAACAAATTCTCAAAAGAACTATGAATCCAAATAAAAAATATTAGAGCTGGAGACTAGATGATGCACTATGGGCCTATAGGACTGAGTTCAAAACATGAATTTGCATTTCACCATTTAGATTAGTCTATGGTAAATATTTTCACCTACCGGTTGAGTTAGAGCACAAATATTTTTGGGCCGTCAAAACATGTAACATGAATCTTTTTTCTACTGGAAAGGAAAGAAAATTTTGTTTGTAAGAGTTGAAATAGATCAGAAATAATGCATATGAAAGATCTAGGTTGTAAAAATAAAGAATCAAAGAATTTTATGATGGGATGATTGTCAAAAAAAATTTTAAGGAGGGAGAAAAATTTATACTATTTGATGCCATATTGAAGCTGTTCCTAAGTAAATTTCATTCCAAATGGTCTGAACCTTTCATTGTTACTCATGTTTTTTCCTTTTGGTGTAATACAGATAAATGATATAGCCAAAGGGACACCATTCATTGTAAATGGGCACTGGTTGAAGATTTTTAGAGAAAATTTTCAAGATCCTCCAGGGGAGGAGATCCACATTCCTGACGCAGAATACAATTGATGCCAGGTTGTGTCTTTCCTTCTCACTTATTTTTTGTTATGTATTTAATTTTATGAATTTAATTATCACATAAATTTGATGCAAAACAAAGACATTGAAAAAAATAAGTGTGGGGGGAGGCACATGTTGGGTAGATTAGGATTTTATTTTCCTTCCTTTGTTTTTTTTTATTTTCAATTTTCTTTCCAATTTTGGTGTGTTACTTTTCTTCTTTTTAAAATTCTATTCATTTTCTTTTCAAATTATATGTGTTTTATTTCAAATATTTTTTTGATATTTAATAATTATCTTTTGAAATTCATTCCAATGAGTGAACCAATTTATACTTTGAAACTGAACATAAATAAATGTTGAAAATTACATTGTTTCAATGAGGCTTCTAAACCCATTTTTATATCTTCTTCTCGTTCACCTATTTTCTTGAGAGAACCAATCCATGTTTTTTTAAGCCATAACTTGATCTATTTCTATCAAAACTTGAGGGTTGGGATACTTGTGATTAAAATTATTAAGGAATTTGTTTGAATTTTGAAGCCCCATTTTTCATGATTAACCTTTTTAGTTTGTCCTTCCCTGTAAATTTGATCTTTCTTGAGAACTTAGTAGCCATGTATAACATGTAAGGTTAGCCACATTATAATCCAATTTTCCCTTTCCAACCCACTCTATAAGTATAAATGCATGATCTAGTTGAACTTAAGTGTGGGGGGATATGACTTGTGCTATGCTACCTCATTTGGTGTTTCTTTGGGAGGACATTAAAATTTTGAATATATATTTTTGATGTTGGAAAATGTTTTTCTAAGAGATGTGCCTGTCTAGAGCTATTAAATAAAATGGACTTGTGCCTTTCTAGAGCTCCCAATGGAATAAAGCTATGCCCTATATGAAGCTTTCCAAAAAAATAGAGAATAAAAACTCTATATTTTCTACTGAAATATTTATAGAGTGAGATGAAAAATTGATTCTCAGAGCTGATTTTCTTCAAATGAGAGTAAGGAGGAAATCATACTTGTGTAAAAATTAGATTCATGCATTTTTCTTCAAAAATAGCCAAACCCTCCTTATTTAGCCCCATAATTTTTGACATTTTAAACCCACCAACCATAATCCACAGAATAACCCTATAAATTACTCATGATAATAACATGTTCCTGAATCATATAGGGTAGAGATAGAAATTTATCAAGCCTATGGTGATTCTTGTATGATTTTGGATGAGAAAATCCTTGTTAAAAACCCATATTTGTGTGTTGAGAGAAAATTAATGTGAGGAAAGTGTGTTGTGTGCATGGTAGGATAAGAAAAGTGGAAATATATTGAATTATTTGAATTGATAACTTGAAATATTTATTTTTAATGAAGCATGATATCTTTTTCTTCTTTGTGATAAACTGGTAAGCTCCATTGGTATGTGTTTTGAATTTTCCTTGATTTGATGCTCACTTGTCCAGGATTCAAGTGGTAAGTGTGTTGTATTTGATAGAGATAATATTTACACTATTTTTATATCTAATTTAAGGATTTAAACCCCCACCAATTTAACATTTTGAGGTGTATTACATCGTTTTTGGAGTAATGAAAAGTTTTGAGCTAAATTGTGAAAATACCAAAATTCTGGATTCTTAACTGTTTTTAATTATCTTATGTATTCTAGGATTGTAGGTAATGAAAACTTCACATTGTGAGTGAAGAGAAGTGGCATGACACTAGATTTTAGAGAAAAGAAGCAGAGCTAGAAACTGAAGGAGAACTCCTACATGATGTGTAATGACCATACACATCATGACTATTTCAAATGGAATTTTCCATACATGACAAGTCATGATGAGCATAAAAATTGTGAAGGGAAAATACATTTCATGAGTCCCAGTTCACGACATAACCTGATTCAAATCAGTGTACAAAGTTTTCATGGATTCAATGTGGTGGAAGAAAAATTGGATCTAGAGTACATGACATATAACCCAAGTATATGTTGTGTAATCAACGATGCGTAGAAAAAAAAAATAATTCGACACAGACCAAGGGAGTGATATGTTTTCCTATATATAGGACCCTCAACCACTTCTTGAAGGAATTTCAAACTAGTAAGTGCAATGCCACTCCACCAGACAATCCGCCACCATCTTCTTCACCGCGGTGGGGATTAAGATCAAGATGATGATGTCACCCATCGATGTAGTGATGGAGATGATAGAGGCTTCCCAATAAATGAGTAGCTAAACAACATGTGGTTGTGGATAGTGACACCTGACAGACACTCTCTTCCAAGTTTTGAACTCATTATGTAATCTCTTTCTAAATATCTTTTGAACTTATATTTTTGGAATGAATATAGTTATTTCACTTCTTAAATATATTTTCATCAAATTTGTTTTGATAGTTGTTCTAGATATTAATTAAATTAATTATTTACAATATTTAAATTTTTTCGACAAGGTCTTGACGTTGAGCATAGTGTTCTCAATTAGACTTGACTACTCGGAGGTCTTCAAATAATCGAATCACTTCTATAGGTGGTACAAAAATTATATTAATATCTTAATATGATATCTATATAAGTTCAAGTGTTCTCCTGGGAGTCCTTGGGGGTGAATTCAAATATTCAATTGAGAAATATTTTTAAACAAGGAAAAGGGGAGTGTTAGAGAGGTTAAATCTTGTCTGTGACCACTATTTAAATTCTGATTTCAAACCCACATTATTTTCTATCAGTTATCTGCCTTGTTCTTCAATTTTCTTGCACTTTAGTTTATATTAAAATTATATTTTCAAACTATCAATCAAATCCCCATTTTTATCTTCTTTAAAAAATAACAAACAAAAATGACATTTTTGCAACTCAAACGACAACCACTTCAAGAGACAACCCCGTGGTCACCATTGTGCTATATTTTAAGGGGAAAATATTGATTGGGGTTTTTGTGACAAAAAAACCTCACATCACAATCCTAATATAATATTCAACAACTGAATATAAACCAAATTGTTTATGGGAGAAGTTCAATCATATCGAGATCATGAGCCAAACCATGTTCACTGAACTACCCCAAGAAAGTGTCACCATCACACACCTTACCCTTAGGGTGTACATGGGTCTAATAAGGGGTTATGTATCTAGACCCCAACAATATGATTTTTTATATTTTTATTTTTAATAAAACAATTATTATATTTATCCCTTTTATTAATTAGTTTTATAAAAATTATATTTTGATACGAAGAAATCAAAATTGTATTTTCTTGGGAAATATACATATAATTTAAATTAAGACACTCCTTTTGGATAAATTCAATAATTTTTGAAATAAATGTTATTTTAATTAAATATTATTATTAAATAATATTAATTTGAATATAAATGGTAATATAATTTAATGAAGTCCAATATAATCTTTATAAGGGACAAAAAACTATTATCATCGTAAAAACTAGTATTTTTCAATAAATGGGGATTTTTTATTTAAAAGTTTAAATTATCATATTTATAGAATTATATTGATAAAATAAATATTATTTTTTTAAATTATTACATCAAAATTAGCCAATGGTGATTTTTTTTATAATTTTCTGAGATAATTAAACTTTTGGGTAAAAATTAAAAACAGTATAAATATATAGTATGTATTATAACATCATAAAATCCCAAAAGTGATGTAATAAATACTATAAATAATATTCAAGACTAAAATTATATTTACCCTTTAAAATAATGTGTTTTTGAAGTTATTTTATTAAATTTATAAACCCTTAATGAATCATCCAAAACCTATATTATATTTTTAGGTTTTAAAATTAATTCTTTAGGAACATGACTCACTTTCACATAACCAAGGGTATTATTTTAATTATTTTAGTTCTCAGGCTTATAAAATATTTTGAAAAAAAATCTCTTTAGAAGAAAATATGGACAAAAACTATGCAAAGTTTTGTGGTTTTTATTATTTTATCATATAAACCAAAACATAAGTTTAGAAATTAATAAATAATTCCCCCTATTTTTCTATAAAAAATACACATAGCCTCCCATTCCTCATAACTTAAAACCCTACAAGAATGAATTTTCTCTAACTTTACCTCTATATATCTCTCCCAAGGTATTACCATGCTCTTAATAAGATCCTCCCAATCTTTTAGAAGTGCCTTCTTAAGGTAAGGGATCCTATATTCCTCCTCTTTATTCAAGAACTTTCATTGTATATGCCTTTTTATTTCCAATTTTTCATGTTGGAATATGTTTTTACACATAACTCTTACTATCATTATGATTTTTAAGTAATTAGATACCCCCTTTCACATTCATTAAACCCTCCAATGAATCTTTATGTACACTCATTATGTTCCCAAAATTATCCAACAAATTTCCATACCAAAAATTTGTATAGTGAATACCCATCCTCATTTCCACTCAAAGATATTAAACTAGATGTATATATACTTCATTGATTGGGTAATTTTATGTATATAACCCACACTCCTTAATAATGGTATTAAAATTGATGAAATATATTCTGATGTTATATGATCTATGTGAAACACAAATTCATGTACATGATAAGAATATTATGGGTGGACCTAGAATTATATAATCCTACAATGCATTGGGTAATGTTTTTATTTCATGATTTACTATGTATGGTTAACAATATCTTATCCTAACCACACTATGTTATGATGTCTTGGTGGTTATCATTGACTCATGTTTATGATTTCATGTTTTATATTGTTTCCACATTTCTTATGTTTCCTTGATGTTATCATCTTATATCACTCTTCTATGTTCATGTTTATTATTATAACCCCATTTATGTCACTTTGATACGCCTCTTGATTAAAATGTATTAGTTTCATCATGTTATGATTTGATTATTCCTTTACAGGTCATTATAACTCACCCCTTTCATACGTACGTCTCATGGTTATCATGTGCAGTATTAGAATATCAATAGAATATAGTGAAATATTTTGGAGTTTTTAAATAATGTTGTTGTTCCCATGATTCATGTTATTGTTATATTTACCTAATTTCCCAAATACACTAGGCTTCTTGATCTTCTGGGATTGTATTATGCATATCTTTATATAATAAATCATGAATTAAGGTCTATTAAAATATGATTCATCATACTAAGTACCCCAATAATGTGTTTCCACATATTCTTTAATATAAATTATTGGGTTTTAATAATAATGTTACCTTACTTTATTCAATGGATTTTTTGATTCATGAATTACTCAAGTTGTAAGAGTTTCTCATCTTAAACTTCCTTCTTTGAGACTTGTTTCGATTAATGCAACTATATTCATTTATATGTTGAATACAATGAATCTTGGAATATATCATGACTCTTTTTATACTCATTTTATTTTATGTTACTTATCATGTTGTTTCTTTTAAATGGTTTTTTAGTTTGAAAAGGTTGTAAATGGATTTTATTAAAAAATGTTATTTTGGAGTTTTTAAAGCCTTTTAACCAAAATATTCCTCTATGTTCTTTATCATAATTCAAGAATGGTATTTTCTAAATATAAATGATTTCATGAAGTTATTTTCCATGGTCTATGACCTTATTTTAAAAGGTTTCAAAAGGTTATTTCTTAACATTTTCTATATGGGTCACTTTTGACTCTCCTTTTAAAAGTTTGAAAAGAATGTTTATTTTTAACGTTTATGACATGAACATATTTTCCCACCATCATGATCATTATTTAATTTAAATATTACTTTATAATTTTCTATGATTATTTTCAAAGAAAAGTATTTTCACAATATTTTGTGAATTTTTAGTTTTTAGAGGTACTGAAAGAAAAGGGTATTTCCCCTATTTTCCAAAGAAATGTTTTAAATGATCATTTAAAGGTATTTTCATCTATGTAAAAATCATTTAATAATTCCTTCACTTCACTAAGAATGTGATCTTATGATACCATCCATATTATTTTTTTATGACTTATGATGATTCTTTTAAATAGATTATCATGAAACCCATTTCTTTTCCATGGATAAATCAGTTTATAAAGGAAAGAAAGCTACTGTTAAAAGATTGATAATAAAAATGCGAGATTCCATGTGTTATGTATGGTAATTGGAAATTATTGATGATATAAAGTGAGTTTGATACAAGTTATATTATGGGTGATCCCAATATAGTTTATACAACTAGTGATATCGATACAATTTATATGACGGGTGAGCCTAATATAGCTCTCTAATGCATTGGGTAATATTCATTATCTTTAAATAAAATAAGGAGGGAGTTAATTGGGGAGGTTTATCCTATGGATTTAATTGGGATACCATTATTTATGAAATGAATAACATGGGTTATGAAGATAATGTTCCAAGATACCAACACATTTTCTCTATGCTCCCTGTGAGTTTTTAATGGTTCCTTATATCCAGATTGCCATAAAACGGCTCATGATTGTTGAATTATATGAATCTAGTATTATGTTAAATATTTATGCCATGTATTATAATTTATGATCCATGTTTTTATGGGTATGAATTCTATTATTTTATTCTCATTCACTTTTATTATGTCATCATACTCTTATGCTCTTCTTATACTCACTAATGACATTCAATTACTACTTCTTATATTTATCCTTACTGTGCAATTGAGATCATTATTCTTATGTTTTCTATTTCCCCATGTTACGAAGAATTATGTTAAATGAATTACTTATATAAATGTTTCATGTGTGAATAATTTTATGGGATATGTTTAAGACTTAATGTGGAATAAGAAAAGTTTGGTATAGTGGAAACAATACTCACTTGAAGACATGAGTATTATTATGTAAGAGTTTATCCTAATTCTCTAAAACAATAAACCTAATAGGTACTTGGGTATATAAGTGATCAAATATTTTTTTATTATGTTTTAAGTTTTACATGACTAAAATTGGGTCATGATTATTGGTATCAAAGCCAGAAATGTAAAGATTATGTTTTTAGCACTGGGACTGGGAGTGTGAGTTTGATAATATTATAATTGGTATTAGAGTAGGGTTTAATTTTTTTATAGATTAGGATGTTTTAATGTGAGGTTAAATTAAGATTTATGGATACCATAATGGTTTTATAATTTTAATTTTGATCATAATTTCAAATGCATAGACACCTTTTTTTAGGTTTTAAGTGATGGGATTTTGAGGTGATTAATGATATTTTAGGAGATGTTTTATTAGGTTGAGGTGTATGTATCCCTTAGGTTTAACATGAAGGATTATTTTAGGATAATTACAGTACATTTTTAGGGATATAATATGAATGGTATGAGACAACCTTTGAGGTAAAAACATTCCTTAATGTTGATATTGTTTAGGTTCATTGGGATATAAGGTTATTTATTTATGTAATCATGTAAGTTGAACCCTTGGTATTATTGTTAAATTTTTTAGATTAATATATTATTTATTTATATGAATGTTTTTTAATTTTAGGTATTATCTTATCATGTGATAACTGTTTTGGTTTTAGTAAATACAATAAGAATATATTTTCATCCTTTTAAATACCTTGTGGTCAATCAGAAGTTGATTATAGTGATTTAAGAATTAAATATTCATGCTCATAATTTAGAGTAAAAGCTGAGATAAAGGTGGGAATTTATTTAAACAAGCAACTAAAGGATTAAATTTCATTTATTTATTTGAATAAAATCAACTAATTATATTTCATTATTTTCTTATTCTAGATAGTGAAGTGATTCCTCAACTCCAGGAAAAGGATCATGAAACAAAAATGTTATTATATTACCTTCATTTTTTATGAATTGATGGTATTTTTCACACCTCATTGGTTTATAGTTTTTTGGTCATTGAATTTTTCATTATCATTCACTTTCTTGTGATCAATTTTCTTTTTTACTCTTTATTATTATTTTAACATTACATTTTCCCTCCATGTCCATATTTTCACTTTCCACAAATGTTCTCCTATTTGGAAACCTAGTTATGTGTTATTCCATATGACCTTAATATTCCCCTTTTCCTATTTTAAAAAAGAATTTTTATTAACCCTTATTATGATTTGGGTTTTCAATGAAGGTATTTTTTTAAAATATTAAAAATGTTTTTCCTTTCATGATCTTATACTATAAAAATATTATTATTTAAATGTGAATATTATAACCTAGCCACTAAATTGGTAGGTATGAATAGTCATAACCATATTATGAAAAATATGTATAAAGTTATTATATAATAAAAATTTATTGATTAATACAAAATAAATAAGTACTCAATTTTTAGTAAAGTCATTTTATGCTTCAAAAATATGTTTTCTTCAAAAATGGGTTTATTGATTTTTTATGAGTAAATATTATAATTAATTTCTATCAATTTTAGAAATTTTACTTTATAAAAAGGATATAATTTTTGATATAATCATATCAAAAATATCTTATGGTAAAATTTTTGGATTTTTATGAAAAGATTGATTTTTTATCAAATAGTGAAAAATATCAATTTTCGCAAAACTATCATTTATTTTTATTAAATAAAGTAATTTAAAATTCCTATTTGATATTAAAGTAACATGATTATAATTTAATTATTTATAATATATTTTATCACCTAGGAATTAGTATTATACTTAATTATTTTATATGTTCATTTTTTGTCTTAAAAACACATTCTTCTAAAAACTATTTTTCATTGTGTTTTACACCTTTATATTAAAATTTATTTATTCGAATTGTAGAAATTTAATCATGAAAAATGGGTTATATATTTTAAATAAGGAGTTTCAAAATTTTTAAATAGATCCTTATTTTTTTTCATTATGAATAGTAACCATAATAAATATTTGTCACCTTTGTAAGGGTAAAATGGGTAAAACAGGTAAAACATAGTTAAAACTATGGGATAAGGCCTAAATATCTCTTTAAAAACTATATTTATTTTATTGGATAAGTTTTTTTAAACCATGACCATACAATATTTTAAAATGTTTAAATTTCTTACCACTTTCCTTTGATTATAACATTTATATTATTTTAAGTAAAGGATAAAGTAAAAAATGACACTCTCTTACTTTTAATATAAATTATATTTTGTGATAGGGATAAAAACAACTTATGTTTAGTTATAAATATTTATTTTAAATGTGAATGTATTTTTTTATCATGGTAATTTATTTTTAATTTTTAGTTATTAAATAATTACTCTAAATGCTTATGCAATGTTGATACAATGCTTGTGCAAGTAGTAGAAAAATCAAGTAAATGATTTTAAAAACTCTAAAAGTAATATTTTTTTGGGTGAGTTATAGTGTCCCAATTTTTTTTAGATAAATATTACACATTATGGATGTATTAAATGAATATATTTGAATTACATTACTATATTTATGAAATTAAAGTCAAATTATGTGAATAGTCTTGAAATGGATATAATGGTATATTATGTTAAATAATATTTTATTTAATGATTTAAAATTCACAAAAATATTTTATTCATCAAATTTAATGTGGTATGTTAAATAATATAAACCATGTTCCACTTATACATCACTTTTCCTTCTATAGTAACTTTCTTAACCCCTAATGGTTAAAAAACTTTGATAGTACAATAATAACCAAAAGTGTTAATTGGGGGTTAAAACTAAAAGATAAGGGTGTAAATATCACCCAAACTTGTCCAAATTTTAATGGATAGAAGGATTTAAACTAATAATCATATTATCTTCATAACATATTAATTTTTTCCACTTTTCCATGAAAATTAATTCATATTAATTTAATAATTTAAGTAATTCCAAGAGTGCCCCTCCCCTCACTTATAAAAGGGTACTTCCTCTCCCCTCTTCCTCACACCTTTTTAGAAATTTAGTTCCAAAAATCCTAGAACAAATTTCTCCCAAACATATATTCTCACATACTATATGTATTTTCCTCACCAAAATACCAAACCTAAGAGGCTTAAAGTGTAATCCAAATTAGTTATCTAAAGAGAAGGTATAAGTCATAACCAACCCATTTCAAGTTTATTTCTTCTTATAACTTCTTAAAATATTCTTAAACCATTATTATATAATAAAATAAGTATCTAAAATATGCTTAAATGTTATTATGACTATGGTAAAACCCTTTTTCAACTTCTTTCCATCAAATTGGGAATGAAAAAATTGTTCGTGCCTATGTGTGGACTACCACCTCTACGAAGTGATGTGTTTCCTTTTCCATCACCGCCTATCATGGATATTTATAATGATGAATTTAATGTGTATATATGATATTCATGACATAATTATCATTATTTAAAGATAATATATCATCTATTTTTTGAGTTCAAAGGATACTTTCAATACTTTCTAACTTAACTTTTTAAAGTCACAATCTACTTCCTTAAATGTTTATACATTTATAAATCACATACTTCCCAAGTTTATTAGGATATTTTTTATAGAAAATATAGTTATTTTAATAGATATAGATTTTTTTTTTCAATGGACAAAACTTTCTTAAGTTCACTGTATGTAAGATATTAATTAAAATGGATGAAACTTTCTCATGTATACTGGACATACATGTACTTTATACATCAGATGGAAAAATAATAATTTCATTGAACAATAGTTTATAAAGTCCAATAGATATAGTATAAAAAATTTCATTAGATGGAGTTCTACCAAATCTATTGGATAGAATTTATTGGATGGAGGAAGACATGTCTTCTAGGTGAAATTTTATAAATCCCACTGGACAAAGAACTATATACATTACACCAAACAAAGAATTTATATTACACCAGATGGGACCCATATACACTATAGTGGTGTAAGAAAATATGATTATCAGACATAGATACTATGCTGAAACTTTCAAGTGAATAAGGAGTTCATCTGATGCCATTGAAACAACCTCTAAGAAATGTAGTATATGACCATTGGGAGTTCACCTATAAATAGAGACACATTAGAGAAGAAGGTATATTTTCAAATATTTAGCTTTTTTCAAGATTTAGATTTTAAAATTCAAGTGATCTAAAGTTACTATGAAGATTTTGTAAAGTTTTATTATGAGATATCACTTCATTATAATATTTATAGAGCTTCCACTTAAGGAATCCATTGTGAGGATACTATTATAAATGCCTTCAGATATATTTTTTTGTAATAGATGTGTTTTATTTTATTGATTGATGGATACTAGGGTAGAGAGATGGAGGTTTATTCTAATTGGTCTAATTGATAGTTCCTAAGGTTAATGGAAATAGAGTTATTTCCAATATTTGTGATTGAGGTCTTCTAAGTTTAAGGAAGGTCAACCTTTATGATAAGGTTATTATTATGGATACCTTGATCCTAGTTAAAGACTCCCTTTACACTAAGTGTGGAAAATTTATAGTAAAGATTTTATAAGTTTTTATTACTTGATTTATAAAGTTTTTTATTCTTGTTTTTACCAGTTTCTAATTCTGATATGTATTTATTTAGAAAATTTAACTCTAATCCTAAAGTTAATCAGTATAAAAATTCAGTGGATAAATTTCTTAATGAGGTTTTCAAAAATTGTAATTTTTAATTTTATAAACCACAATTCATCCCCTTCTTTTAGTAAAATATATACTCTTTTGATCCCACACTATTTTATTACCCTTCCATCTATTAGAAAATGACAACATCATTCTTGAGTATGTGTGGATGACCACCTCTATGAAGTGATGTGATTCAATTTTCATGTATGATTTTAATGGATTAATATAAAATTGTATTTAATGTATAAAAATAATAATAATTTCATTATTATTATCTTTGATATGATGTAACAATTAACTCTTTGACCACGATCAATATACTGAAGTCGTTTTGCAACTATGAACCGAAATTCTTGAAAACACATGATGCAGTATTAACCAATTAAGCAATTATATATGTCATTTAAATAAATGAAACAAATGGTTTAATGATAAATAAATAAACATGAGAAATTTTATTAAACAAATAAATAATTGATATAATTTTATTATACATGAGTTAAAGGGTAGACATGGAAAGTCCGACTTGAGGTAAGGGGTTTCTTAACTCAATTTCCATTCATTGAGTTATTATTCTACTTCATTGAATATGTTATAAAAATATTATGTGTGAAATGACCTCTATTTATAGAATTTTTTATTTCCAGTTGTTTTTTTTGGTTTTATAATTATTACACTTAAAATCTATATTGATTAAATTCTAACTTCAATGATATAATCTTTGTAAGGATTATTTATATCAATATTGTTTATTTGATAAATGTCTTGTAATATAAAACTAATTACTTTTATAATGTGTATATGATACCCGTTGAGATATTATATCATGAAATAATCTTTGATCATGATATTTAAGTTACTTTTAAATTCTATCTTTCATGAGATATTGATTCAAAATGTTATAAAAGTTTCAAGGGTTTTCATGGTCTCAATTTTAATTCTTTGAGACACAATTAATGTTATGCACCATTTTTTATTTATATGGTGTACTTAATTACCAATGAATGTGTTTTCAAATATTATTTCATAGAAATTATGGCTTCTATATAATCATTTCATGTTCCTTCATTCAATGGATTTTTGATTCAAGTAATACCCAAGTTACAAGGGTTTATCATCTCTAACTTTCTTCTTTGAGACATGTTTTGATTGACACACCTATGTTTATTTATATAGTGTATACACTGAATTTTGAAATATATCATCATGAATATTTTTGTAATCATGGTATTTTATATTCCTTATTATGTTATTTATTTCAAATGTTTTTTGGAGTGAAAATACTATAATGTGTTTTTCTTTAAAAAAACACTGTTTTAAAGTTTTTAAAAAAATTCAACAAAAATCTTCCTCCATGTTCTTAATATCAGAATTCAAGAATGGTATTTTATAAACATAAATGATTTCCTAAAGTTATTTTCCATGAAAATTTACCTTCTTTTAAAATTTTTTAAAAATAAAATTCTCAACCTTTTCCACATGGGTTTCTTTTAACTCTCTTTACAAAAGTTTAAAAAGAATGTTTATTTTTAACATTTATGACATGAATGAATTTTACCACTGTTATGACCATTATTTTCTTTAAATAATACTTTGTAAGTTTACATGGTTACTTTCAAAGAAAATTATTTTCACAATATTTTATGAATTTTTAGTTTTTAAAGGTACTAAAATAAAAGGGTATTTTCTCCTGTTTTCAAAAGAAACATTTTAAATGTTCTTTTAAAGGTATTATCATCTATATAAAAATATTTTAATTGTTACTCTACTTTACTGGGAATAATATATTATAATTCCATCCATATTATTTATCTAGATATATTACGATGATTATTTTAAATATATTATCATGAAACCCATTTCTTTTCCCTGAGTAAATCAAGTTATAAAGGAATACAAGTTGATGTTAAAATATTAATGATGAAAATGAAAGTTTACACATGTTATGTATAGTACTTGGACATTATTTATGATTATGGGTGAGTTCTATATAACTTATATAATGGGTGATCCCAATAAATCTTATACGAAGAGTGAGACCAATATAACTTATATGATGGGTGATCCCGATAAAAATTATAGGACGGTTGAGCCTGATAGACTTATACAACGAGTGAGTCTGATAATTATTATATGATGGGTGGGACTAATATATCTTATATTATATATGAACTTGATATATGTATCCAATACATTGGGTAACATTCCTTATCTTTAAATGAAATAAATAGGGAGTTAACCGAGGAGTTTTTCCCATGGATTTAATAGGGCTCCAGTTATTTATGATACTAGTGGACATAGGTTATGGAGATAATGTTCCAAGATATAATCACATTTTCTCTATACTTTATATGAGTTTTTAATGGTTCCTTTGATTAACATTGACATCATATTTCTCATTATTATTGACTTATATGACTCTGGTATTATGTTAAATCTTTATTCCATGCCTTATAACTTATGATCCACATTTTTATGTGTATGAATTATCTTATGTTATTATCTTTAAATTTGATTATATCACCATACCATTATTCTCATATTATTCTCATTGATGGAATTCAATTGTTAATCCTTATTTTTATCCTTACCGATCATTTTAGATCACCCTTCTTATATTTTTCATTTCCCCAGGTTATGGAGAATGATATTAAATGAATTTTGTCTATAAAGGTTTCTTGCATGAAGAATTTAATGGGAGATGTTTAAGAATTAATTTGGAATAAGAAAAACTAGGTATAATGGAAAAAATACTCACATTAACACATGGGTATTATTATGTAATAGTTTTTCCTAATTCTCTAAAACACTAAACCTAAAAGGTACTTGGGTATAAGTGATCCAATATTTTATAATGATGTTGTAAGTTTTAGATGACTAAAATTATGTCATGATTATTGGTATCAAATATAGAAATGTAAAGATTATGTTTTTAGCACTGAATTTGGGAGTGTGGGTTTGGGACTGTTATATACTCCTCTTGTGTAACATCTACTATGACTACCTCTACATCATACTGTATGATGGGAGGTGGATCCAAATTACCATATCCTATACCCTGTACTATCTAGAAGAAAGAATATTGTTGGTTAAAACTCTCTCTAGTGTAATAATAAGAAAGGTTATTAACTAGAACTCTCTCCCTCATTAGAAGAATATGGATGTTGTGTCATGGAAATCTGACCATCAAGAAAAAATGTAGGATCACATATATTTTAATCAATAGCTAGTAGTATATCTAACTCTGATAAAGTAAGGGAATAGAAAGGAGAATCACTATCAGAAGTGTCTTGACTCTCACAACAGTTGAAAATGAAATATTTGCATGTTGAGTAAGATATGAAATATGAGGACTATGATGAATTTATGTCCCGTATAAAATAGGTAGTGGAGGATCATTTCAACAATCATATTGGACATCTTCCTCATGTTCCAAATCATCATGTGGCATGTCTACACTAGGCTCATCACCTCATGGAATATCTACCTGAGACCCAGCAGTCCACGAAACATCAAATAAAATGTCATGATATATCCCATTTATGGGATGATTTAGTTTTTACCACTAATGTATGAAAAATTTCCTTGGTTAAATATAAATCTATTTATAAGATCAGAGATTTGCAATAGGCATTTGACACGAGCATCCTGTAAAAAAATAATGCATTCAATTACTATTAATAGAAGATCTATTTTATAGGAAAAATTACTTATTACTAAGTAATGATAGCCATTATCATGTCATGTAAGATATAACAATGAACTCATGTAGTACCTGGGATTATAATCTAGCTAGTATGATAGATGCATGTGTATCATGGATACCACCTAAAATCAGAATTTTGCACGTTTATCCCACATATCAATGAACCAATCATGAAAATGGATAGTTTTTGTCTTGATTCAAAAAATAGACCTATTTCCATAGGCTAAAACTATGGTAATAGTACCTAAGACTATGGTCATAGCCTATGGCCATGGTTTGGTGGATAGTGGATGATGTTATCATCAGTGTAGCTTATGACCATAGATTATGTAGACTATGGCTATTGTGTGGATATATCCATAGTTTATAATAGCGATTATAGGGTGTTACAACCATAGTTCATGGTTATTTATGTATCCCTTGTTAAATATTTCAAAATTTACAGGTAGGAAGTTTGGATTCTGATATGCTCCAGGAATGGGTGAACCATTAAGAAGGGTAGGTTGAATCGGTGGTGGTTTCCTTTAAAATTTATTTCTCATAAAATTAACCTCTATAATATATTGGAATTTTAACCACTCAAATATACATCTCAACCTTACCCAAATAAAACAAAAATCAAAAAATAATAAGACACACATAATTTTTACAGGTTTTGGTCCCAATGTGTATACCTGCTCCTAGATGTGATTATGGTGAGTTCAAGTCATATATTTTCCACTATAATATTATGATCAACTACAAGTTATTTTGGGAGGTATTATACTCTACCTATGAAATTTCCGAACACACACACAACAACTTAATGAAATAAACTGACTCCCTCCAGTATGAAAGTTCTTCAGAACATGGTGAGTAAGATCACAAGAGAATATGGATTGCTTTAACATCTAAAGTTGATCTTCCTCTTCAAGACTTAAAGATAATTAGAATCAAAGTATACTCACCCATTCAAGAAATTTGACCTCTGATATTTAGTATTGAAATCAGATAACAGTTGATATCATATTATTCAACCATTCTCACTTCATGTAGAATCAGTTGATGGTCTATTTCTCAATCTCAAAAAACACTGACTACTTAGGCTCTTTTGGTTTTATACCTTTATAATAACTTTTTAATTCTATATCTACATTTATCTATATAAAATATTTCTCTTATGATATATCAATTTTTAATTTACACCCCCTTATCAAGTATTTATCAATATTCCTAAATTAATTTAATTTATAAAATTTGACGTCAGCTCATATTTCAAAAAAAAATCACAACCAAATTGTACAACACAAACTTTATGCTTTCCCCAATAATTTGTTTCTATGGGAATGGTCCCATGATATTATAATATTACATTATAATTTAAATATTATCCCTAGTGATATTAAAATAATACCCTTTTTTCCATTTCAATTGATAAATAAAATTATCAAGTATTTCTTCAGTAGTGATCACGAAAAACTAACTTACAAATAAATTCATTTGTGAATTCTAGAAAGTTCTAGCAGTGATATCTATTATTAATTTTATTGAGTCAGCTTTGGTTAGATTCTACTATAGTTTTTATTTATAGTGTGACATGTATTCTCAATGTGAAACACTTTTAATATTCAACTTGAATCACAATATAAGAATTTTCCAATTATTATTTAATTTCATAATAGCACAACATTGTCTAATTAATTTACTCTTTGGAATATTTATTTTGGAAGTCTTAGATATTTAATTGTTTAAAAATATCACAATTTTTCACTAAATAGATAACTATTAAAATTCTCCTTCAATCAAGACCATATCGTAAGATTAAATGTAGCTTATGATGTTCTTTGAAGTTACATACTTTTGTCATTTTTTTCTTGTCAAAATGATTCTTACGAAGAGTCAAATGATTCTTACAATTCTAAATGACCCTTATGGAAGGCTTAAATAACCCATAAAAAATTCTAATTAACAATAAAGAAATATTTATGACCCTTAAATAAACTAGAAAATCCTTATAGAAATGACTCATATATAAATGACTTTTACACAGTCATTCCTTCACCATTTTTAGCTTCAACAAAAGATACATATTTCTTAAAATCACTTCAAAACATTTTAATTTCATCTTATATCATCTCCAAACAAATCAATAACATTTTTAACACTTCTTAAACAATATCATCATTCCCCAATGATTCTTTATTCAAGGTTGATAATAAATAAAATCCTTTAACAATTCTATCGGGTACTTCAATATTCCCCTTTGGATTTTTTATCAACCACATTGAACTTTTTTGAATATACTCAACTCTTTTCAAGAACTAAAAAATCCACACTAGAATCATCAAAGTGAAACCTTTCTTAAATGAGAAGTTTCTTGATACCACACCACTAGATAAGGAATTTTTTTGAGACAATTTCATCTCTTAGTGATAAAAAAATGTTTGTCCAAGTGACTTAAATTTCCCCACCTCAATGATTTCACTCATTAACATTTTATCCCCATTTATGCAATAACCATAGTATCATATTAATAGCTAAGATATATTTTTTACCTATTACACTTTGATAAAGAATAGTACACTACTCCCACCCTTTAATAACATAGTCTAAAGCCTTATGGGGGTAATTTCTTCCCACACATTCTCAAATTAAAGGGGAAGGCTAAACATATAGTTTCAGTCATAATTTTTTAAATCTCCACCTTTTAATTTCTTATAGTTACCTAAGATTTTTTTTCCGAAAGAGAATTAGTTTGATTTTTATTTTTAGAGTTATGAGACCCCCACAGAGGTAAAATAGTAAACTTAACCTATCATGTGACCCCTAAAAAATTATTTGATGGTTTTGTTGACTCTGGGGTATGGAGTTTACCCTTGGTCTGATATGATGTAGAATTAAGGGTGTGGTAAGGCCTCAATAAAAATGTATTAAACATAAAAATATTAATTTTAGATTGCACATAATTAATTGTGAAGAAATCAACATATCTTCAAAATAGGGTATTATATGGGAAAACCGAAATCTTGGTTTCATCTAGAATGTAGGTTTTACCCTAGGGATGATATAACTTTATTTTACATTGGAACCCTTGGGTGTTTACCATCATGGGTGGATTTATTTAATTAATTTAATTGATTTAATTAATTAATTAATTAATTAACTAGTGAGTTTATGGAAAACCCTAGATCATTTATCTATAAATGTCCTTTTATTTCACTCATCTAGGGTTATTCAATTTTGTCTTTGACAACCCTAGAGAGTCGGAGGGGGAGAGTGATGATATTCCTATTGGAATAAATGGAAGATAAAGGGAGTGAGGTCAAAACCATTATGACAACAACAAATGAAATCGTGACATAAACAATAGATTGAAGCATCCGAGTTTTTATAGTGAGATATGGTTTTATTATTTCATGTTTATCCATTCTCCATGATTCCATGTTTAATTTAGGGGTAAATATTCATTCTTCGTGTTAGGTGTAAGATTATTTCTTTGTTATTATAATTATCCTTTCAAGTCCCTATTGTAATCATGGAAATCTTAATTGTTTAATTCTATCCTATACGACATGTTAATTTTAGGATAGTTTTTTTAAATCATAACTTTGTTGATGTTCATGAAAATCCATTAGTGTAATGATAAATAATAAGAGTCTCGTGATATGAGGTACCTAGATTATTCTCCTCTCTCTCCTTTATTTTATACTGTCTTTATCCTGTTATTGTGTTAAGGGTTAGAGACTGTCAACCTTAGGGTTAGCTTATGAGGGTGATGTGGGGCAACCAAGGTATTTTGTAACGGTCTGTTCCCTCCCGGTCCGTTACTTTTCTAGTTTTAGTTATTGGAGTTGTTCAGAGGAGGTTCAGAGGGGTTTAGAGAAGTTCATTTACTAAAAGCTAAAATAAGGGGGATTACACATTGTGTAATTGAATTACATGTTGTGAATTTTGGTTTGAAACCTTGTCTTGGGTGGTTCACAACGTGTAATGTTTCAGGGTTAGAAAAATAAAATAAATTTAAGGGAAACAATTTTTTTTGGCGGAAGTCGACTGTGGGGCATTACACGATGTTAAAGGGTATTACATATTGTGTAATACCCCACTATTGTAATGTTTTAAACATTTTCCAACTATTTTAGTTGTCAAACCCTATAGCTACAAAAAATCTCCCTCGACCCTAGGTGACCCGGTGACTCCTCTTCAGCGTTTTAAGGATTCCTTTGTCAAGGATTGATTCTTAGCTTCTCTCCTTCGATATGTAACAATATGTCTTCGATCTAAGGTGAGTTATTTCCTTGTTTATATAGTTTCTTCTGGGTTTATCTCCTTATTCCTCCCATTCTTCTTATCATTTAATGGAGAATGTTATCCTATGGTTCTAATGGGGCTCTCTTTGGTTGCTGTCGATTTGGTGGTGCCACGACATCCTCGGGTGGATGAAGATCTTGAGGTATAAGTAATCAGAGGTCTGTTACGTTCTTGGTTCTCATACGAAGAACATTGAAACCCTTTCAAGGTAGGATTTACTTTGTTTCTCTTCAATTGTGCATCATGTAGGAGGGGTTCTCTTTTGTTTACCTATGGATTTTGGTTGTTCTAGATTAATCAAAGATAATAATTGATTAAATTAAATTGAAAGGGGTAGGGGATTCATTTTTCATGCCCTTTTTGTTTTGATAATATGATTATTATATTGTGATTTTATGATCTAAATTACCCGCTGAAAGTTATGGTTGTTGGTGGATTTTCTTACGCTGGGTACGTGTGTTGTGGTTGTTTCTTGATCGATATTGTTTGGTATCACCTAAAAATGGAAATTGGTTAATCACATATATTCAACTAATTAATGGATTCCCCAAGATCATATAGTTCTATGATAACCCCTGAATTAAACAAGTAGAATTAAATAAGTGATTCCTTGTTAAAATCAGAATTGTGTTTTTACTTGGTACATGGGGTGATGTGATGTGTGGGTTTTCTCTAGTTTGTGCTGTAGTTTGGTTGTGAACCCGATTGTGTGATGTGGGATGGCTTGGGTGGTGTAATGTAATCTCAGGTTGAGAGATTGATTGATTTTGGAATGGATGAGAAGTGTTGTGCAACAAGGCTATGAAAATGGTAGTGTGGTAATGTGTTATCGGTTGGGGTTGTGAGTTGGGGGTTGGTTCGGTTGGTACGTGACCTTAGCAGGACGAGTTTGAAGGAGGAGAGAAGTGATTGGTATGAGTAATTCTCCCAGAGTTTCTCCATGAGTAACATGCAGAATGCTTCACCCCATATATAGAGATCAATATATGATATATCATGAATGGGTGTTAATCACAAAGTAAATGTAAAGTCCCTTTAGTTTATTAGGTCTCTTCACCTTCTGATAACTTTGTTCCCTATTGTGAGTTGTTCCTAGTAGTTTCCCTAGTAGTGATGGAATAAATGAATGAATGATTAATAAAGTATATAATGACTTGTTTTGGTTTGGATAATAGGATGGAAATGGTTAATTAAATTGGTTGGGAATGTGAATGGGTTTCATGGTTTGTGGTGTGGTATTATGTATTTAGAGGTAGCAGCAAAGTTGGCAGTGTTGTGAGTTGGTGGTTTGTTTGAGAACCCATAGATTAGGCTTGAATTATTGGTATAATATATGTATATAATTGTATTTTTCATTGTGATTTCTATATGCATCCCACCTTAGTTGAGCACTATGTTCTGAACACCCCCATCTTTATGGTGGAGTGTGTCTTTCCCAAACATCTTGGTGTGAGGATGGATGGCTAGACACCCTCTCTTCCCTACTCCCTCTTCCAGGTGGTGATAACCCAAAATTCTTCGGGCGGGTTATAGTTTGTGAGGCCTAGGTGTGTGTGGGAGAGTTGTGAATTCTTAGGTATCTTCAGGATGATATGTGTTGTTCTTTCCTAGATGTCTTCGGGGTTAGATGTGGACCGTGGCCTGGGCTTTTACAGGCAGGATGTGATGTGGTTTGTGGCCCAGGTGTCTGTGGGTGGGATGTGATGTGTTTTGTGTCCCATGTGTCTATAGCCGAGATGTGGTGTGGTTTGTGAGGCCCAGGTGTGTGAAGGAGGGTTGTGACGTGGTACTTTTAGAAGAGGTGGGAGCGCGGGGATGTTTTCAGTTAGGAAAGAGTGTCTAATTAGTGGGAAGTGGTATAGGGTAACCTATCATTTATGTGAATTATATTATATTACTTGAATTTTATGACTTGGTGAGTGTGCCTTGGTGAGGTTGGGATGGTTAGTATACTTGTTAGGTGCTATTGTTTTCTCATAGGGGAATTAGTATGATTCTTTCACATGTGCATGAGAGACTTTGGTTTTCCTACTAAGTATGCTTGTATTATCAATCTACATATATAATTTTTTTTAGGTTTCTAGGAGGATTTCGTAGACTATGCTGGACCCTACTAGCTTGGATCTTGACAGTTTATGTGTCACTAATTATATTTACTTTTGGTATTTACTTTGGAGATTTTTGTACTTGTAATAGATCTAATTTATGCATGCATGTGGGAAGGTTTTTGGATTTATTATATATATATATGTCTTGGAGTTGTTTTGTGGATGATCCATCATATTTCCCAATCTTGTAAAAAAAACGTAATGCCTCCCACAATGTGTGATCTGTATACCCTTGGTTATAGTCACCAACCCAGGGCCTAGTGGATGTGGACTCGGGGGTCATTACCTCTCTTTCTCCATTTCCAGCCCAATATGGATATCTTTGGAGGGTTGGGGTCATGGAAGAATGGTATCAAAGGTGATGTTTGAGAGATAGGATGGAGTTTGGGGTTTGGCACAATGAGGAATACATGGGTTGGTATGGAAATAGTGTCAGACGATCTTAGTGTATGACATATTCAAGGGAATAATAGATAGGAAATGGGATTTTAAGGCCCCCTATGATCTGATGCAAGGACTATGAGCCTACTGAATAACCAAGTGAGGCTACACCATTTACAGGGTAGAGACCCTAGGAAAGGTACATGCATCATAATGTCTTGTGTTCTTGTTTTAATTGGGTTGTCTTGGGAAAGTTGAAATTAATAACAAAATGAGTTAAATGAGTTAAAGTTAATCTTAAATAAAAATTTCATACTACTCAGACTTAGGAACTCTTTGTTTACTTTTCAGCTATGGATCTTGGTCACCGTCTGTGTGTGGATCAGGTAGTTGAGGCTTAGTAGGATGATCTGGTTGACTGATAGAGGGTTGATCCAATTGAGGTGGATGACCAGTGGTAGATGAAATTTCATGCTTTCTAGTAGAAATATTTGGGAAAGTATGAGGGAAATGTTTTGGACATGGATACGAAAAGATATATTGAGGATCTTGAGATCACCTTTGGTTTGATCTGATCCCCAACAGAGTATTGGGTTCCTTTGGCTATCAACTAGATGTGGGGAGCTATGCGTCAGTGATGGACGCTTTATCTGGGAGAGAGGAAGGAAGCAAACGTTTTGTGGGTTGACTTTGAGAAGGAATATCGAGTAGAGTTCCTTTAACCAACCATGAAGGCTGAGAATAGGCAAGAGCTACTCTCCCTTCAGCAGGGGAGTTTTTCAGTGCATGGATCTCTTTTAGGATGATGATTCTTGTGCGAGACGTCTTGAGGAGGTGCTCCGTCCTTCGATCTAGTATGTGGTTACTCCTTTTTCATTTCTAACATACTTGGAGGTTCATAATAAGGTAGAGGTGATTAAACTAATGTACTCATGAGGAGGTATACTATGAGAGGAGATCTAGAAGAGTTCTTAGAGAGTTAGGGTTACCAGTTGTAGGTCTTAGGTGCCTAGATCTTTGAGGTTATGACTGACAGGGATTCGACCTTAATAACTTCCTTTACAGCCTTCTGGTGCCAGTGGTTTTCATGATCTTACCATGGGATTGGGGATGAGGTTTTTCTTCTATGGATTTTGTGACCATCTTCAGAACCAGTGTCCAACAGCTGTTCGATCTTAGTATGGTGGAGGTGGATAGGTTTAGTGCCAGCCTCAGCGGTAGTTTTTGGTGAGACCATTGCAGCAACAGAGACATCAGCCTTTTTCTCCACAGAGGGGAGATGGAGTCGGTAGAGGATGACCTTAGGATGTTCCTTGTGTTTAGGGGCCTCAACCTGAGTCTGGTCATGGAGGTGGTCATCAGCAGAGAGGAAGAGGAGCCGGGCGTGGTCAGTTGCATGCAGTAGAGGCAACAATTCCAGAAGGGCCAAATATCGTCAGAGGTACAATCATTTTGTTTAGTAACCTTGCTTATGCTTTGTTTGATTTAGGATCTTCACACTACTTTGTTTCACCCTCTCTAGACTATGATCTAGGGATATATTTAGATAGGATTCCCATTCCAATGGTGTTGAGTATGCCAGTTGAAGTCCAGACTAACTTGTTTGATATGTGCCAGGATGTAGACTGATGATGGGACCAAATCAGTCCCATAGGGATATTTTCTTGTTACAGATTCAACCATATGATTTCATTCTCTGCATTTACTAGTTGTATTCCATGAATTCCATTATCGAATGTTTCTAAGGGAGAGTCATGTTTTCATATGTGGATGGCCATCATGCGGTTTTTGTTAGAGAGTGGAGTTTTCAGATGGGTAGTTAGTGTGTGGAACCCCTTCTCTCCTTGTTGAATGAGATGTTATTTGAATCAATAGACATTAGGATGATGGAGGTTCCTAGGGTCATTAGGGAGTTCCTGGATGTTCCCTGAGGAGGTTTTGACACTATCCCCTCAAGGTGATGTTGAGTTCGGGATAGACTTGCAGCCTGGTGGTTCTCAGATTTTGATAGACCCTTATCGGATGACAACTTCTGAGCTGTGGGAGTTGGGGATTCAGATAAATTATCTGATAAATAAGGGTTTTATTCAGCCCAGTGTGTCATCGTGGGGTGCTTTGGTGTTGTTATCTAAGAAGGTTAATGCTAGTCTGAGGCTGTATCTAGACTACTGGAGGTTGAATGAGGTGACAGTTAAGAAACATTAACCTCTTCTAAGGATAGATGATCTTTTCAACCAGATAATAGGGGCAAGTTAGTTTTCTAATATTGATTTGTGTTCTGTATATCACCAGTTAAGGGTGAAGAAGGGTGATATCCCGAAGACTACTTTATGATGTAGGTAAGGGCACTTCAATTTTATGGTTATGCCATTCGGTGTTACAAATACAACAACTGTGTTCATGGGGATTATGAAATATATGTTCTGTGAGTTCCTATATTAGTTCATATTCATGTTCATCGATGATATCTTAATCTACTCAAAATTAGAGGAGGAGCACACTGAGCATCTCAACAATGTACTACAGGTTCTTCGATGCCACCAGCTCTATGGAAAGTTGTGCAAGTGTAAGTTCTGGAAAAGATAGGTGCATTTCATTGGGAATGTGGTGTCTTAGAAGGGTGTAGTAATATACCCATTGAAGGTTGAAATAGTTGTTTCTTGGGAACCACACAATAATGTGGCAGAATTTTGTAGTTTTCTTGGTCTTGTGGGCTATTATCAAAGGTTTTTACCCAATT
The DNA here is from genome assembly GCA_963277665.1 of Viscum album. Lineage (NCBI taxonomy): Eukaryota > Viridiplantae > Streptophyta > Magnoliopsida > Santalales > Viscaceae > Viscum > Viscum album. Next base: position 500,373,073 of record OY728158.1, on the reverse strand, counting down.
TATCTTGAGTTATAGACCCAGGAAACATTATGTGAGAAGTGATAGGAAGAAAAAATATTTTTTGTAAAGTGATAAGTGATAAGAAATATTCAGTTATCTAAAGGGGAGTTTGGTTATTGCTCTAGTGATCTGTTTACCTGAAGAAGGTGTAATGTTTGTAGTGTTCTGTGATGCTTCATGTTTGGGCTTGGTATGAATCTTGATGTATCAGGGAGAAGTGACCTCTTATGGGTCTAGGAAGTTACATCCCCATGAGTGTAACTTTTTCACCCATGATATGGAGTTGGCAGCAGTAGTTTCCACACTTAAGTTGTGGTGGCATTAACTCATTGGGGAGTGCTTTGTGGTCTTCAAGGATCATAAAAGTTTAAGGTATATCTTTTCCTAGTGAGATCTGAACTTGATATAGTGGAGGTGGATGTATTTTCTTCCAGAAAATAATTTTGAGATCTCCTACACTTTAGGAAATGGGAATGTTGTGGCCGATGTTTTAAGTAGGAAGTCACAGAATGAGGTTGTTCGGGAATTTTCAGATACTTGGAGAGTGATGGAGGAGTTGGTATCTTTGCACTTGGATGTAGAAGTGGATGGAGGTAGAGGATATTTGTTTCAGATGATAGTGTAGTCTTCTTTGAAGCAGCAAGTGGAAGAGTCTCAGTGGAGAGACTTAGAGGTAGAGGTGTTGCATGATCGTGTTGGCCATGGTGATGCTCTTGAGGGATGGTCGGAACTGGATGTTGTTCTGCGAGAATTTGTTCATTACGATGGAAATGTGTGAGGAATTCTTCATGAGTTTCATATATCACCTTTAGCGGTACACCCATGAGTCTCTAAGATGTATCATGGATTTAATATATAGTATTGGTGGCCTGAGATGAAACAAGAAGTAGTAGAGTTTGTGGTAAGATTCTTGGTCTGCCAGTAGGTAAAGGTCGAGCACCATATTTCTAGTGGTTTATTATAGCCCTTGGATGTTCCTGAGTGGAAGTGGGATGAAATCTCTAAGTATTTCATCATAGGGTTACCCAGAGATCAGGGAGTCTATGATGCTATCTAGGTAGTAGTGGATTGACTGACGAAATCGGCTCACTTCTTAGTGATCAAGGAGTTGGGTGTAGTGGATGCCTTAGCAAAAAGGTATGTGGATGAGGTGGTGTGGATACATGGATTTACAAGATCCATTATCTCAGATCAGGACACACATTTTACCTCACAAGTCTGGAGGGGATGCAACATGCCTTTGACACCTAGTTACATATCAGTACTACCTTCCACCCCCAAACGAATGGGTAGATGGAACGGACCATTTATACATTGGAGGACATGTTGCGATCATGTATCTTGTACTTTGGTGGATCTTGGGTATGACACCTGCCCTTGGAAGAGTTTTCTTATAATAATATCTATCACTCTTCTATTGGTATGAATCTGTTTGATGCTTTTTATGGAATACCATGTCATTCACCATTATTCTAGATATAGGTTGGGGAGACAACTGTTCTTGGTCCCGAGGTAGTGCAGAATATGACAGAGTAGGTTCAACTTTTTCATGAGAATATGAAAGCAACACAAGACCAACATAATTCTTATTATGATCGTATGAGGAGGCCCTTGGAGTTCGAGGTTGGAGACCACGTGTTATTGAAGATTTACCTTTGACATGGGCAGTAGAGGTTTAGCAGAGGGAGTAAGCTTTCTCCCAGGTTTGTTGGACCCTTTGAGATGTTGTGGTGAGTTTTTGAGGTGGAATACCAATTGGCATTTCCACCATAGTTGGAGAGAATCCATAACATCTTCCATGTCTCTCAACTTCATTTATATATTCATGATGAATCCTATTTCATTGACTGGGGAGATTTTGATATCTAGAATGATGCGACGTTTGTGGAATAGACAATGGAGAACTAGGATCATCGAGAGAAGACACTGCATGGGTGGACCATTCCCTTGGTTCATGTGTTAAGGATGAATGGTGGCCTGAATTAGAGTACCTGGGTGTGAGAAATACAGATTCATTCCCAGTACCTAAAGTTTTTTTTGAGTTTTTACTTACTCTGTTTTGTTTTGAAACATAATGTTTAAACATTTTTTTATAAGATGAGCTATTTTTTCCCTTGGTTTAATATGTGTGTGGTGTGGTATGTGATAAATTACTAACAAAAAAATAGGGTAGGAACATATTCTTAATCAATATGCATTAATTGTGACGTGATTAAACTCATGCAGGTGAGTTAGTGACACCAAGAGTGGATAGTATCTTGACATGGATAATGGAATTCCCTAATTTTTGTGTTTAAGATAGTGTAGTTTGTTAGCTGTAGCAGTTGTTGGTTTGGGCTGTGTAGAGGGTGAGACAATTATGTGATGGTTGTGTGGAAATGCGACTGTGTGAGAATAGATGACTTGTGGTTATGGTGGTGAGGTTACATGTAGTGTGGTTGTGGTTGTTTGGGTTGACGTGTTTAGGTGTTGGTAGTCCTTGAGCAGTGGCGTGACTCTTGAGAGGTATCTCATAGGGTGGTTGTTCGGACCCCTTTTTCCTTCTGGGCTAGGTTTTGGATTATCGAGGGTGATAATCATTTGAGAGGTATATGATGTAATGGTCTTTTCCCTTCTAATCTGTTACTTTACCAGTTTTGGTTGTTGTAGGTGTTCGGTGGAGGCTTAGAGGAGTTTGGATAAGTTCAGTTGCTAAAAGATGGAAGAAGGGGGATTTCACATCGTGTAACTGAATTATATGATGTGAAGTTTGGTTTCACATATTTTCCTGGGTAGTTCATGGTGTATAATGTTTTGGGGTTTGAAAAATAAAATAAATTGAAGGATGATTTATTTTTTAGCAGAATTCCACCGTGGGGAATTACACAATGAGAAAGGGTATTACACGTCATGTAATACGCCAGTGTTGTAATGTTTTAATCAATTTTCCAGCTATTTGGGTTGTCAAACCCTATGGATTTAGTGACTCTCCCTCAACCCGAGGTGACCCGATGACTCCTATTCAGTGTTTTGAGGATTCCTTTGTCAAGGATTGATTCTTATCTTCTCTCATTCGATCCGTATCAATCTATATTTGATCTAAGGTGTGTTCTTTCCCCATTACTATAGTTTATTCGGGGTTGATCTCCTTCTTCCTCCCATTCTTCTTATCATGTAATGGAGAATGCTATCCTCTGGTTCTAATGGGGTTATATTTGGTTGTTGTTAATTTTTTGGTGCCTCTATATCATCGGGTGGATGTAGATCTTGTGGGAGAGGTAATCAGAGGTCCATTACATTATCCATTCTTGTGTGAAGAACATTGACACCCTTTCGAGGTAGGATTTCCTTCATTTCTCTTTAATTTTTCATAATGCGGGAGGGGTTCACTTTTATTTACCTATGGATTTTGGTTGTTACATATGAATCAAATATAATAATCGGTTAAATGAAATTGAAAGGGGTATAGGGATTTATTTTTCATGACCTTGTAGTTTTGATATTATGATTGTTATATTGTGATTATACGGGCTAAACACCCTGCTAAAAACTATGGTAGTTGGTGGCTTTGCTTGCACTAGGTACGTGTATTGTGGGTTTTTCTTGATCAAGATTGTTTGGTATCACCTAAAAATGGAAATTGGATAATCACGTATATCTGGATAATGAATAGATTCCCTAGGATCATATAGTTCTATGACAACCCCTTAATTAAACAAGTGTAATTAAATAAGGGATGCCTTGTTAAATCTAGAATTGTGTTTTTCCTTGGTACATGGGGTAGTGTGATGTGTGGGTTTGCTCTGGTCTATGCTGTATTTTGGTTGTGAGTTCAGTTGTGTGCTATAGGATGGATTGGGTGGTGTAATGAAATATCATATTGAGAGATTGATTGATTATAGAATGGATGAGAAGTGTTGTGCAGTGGGGCTGTAGAACTGGTTGTGCGGTAATGTGTTATTGGTTGGGGTTGTGAGTTAGTGGTTGGTTCTATTGGTACGTGACCTAAGTGGGATGAGTTTGAAGAAGGAAAGTAGTGATTGGTATGGGTAATTCGCCCAGAGTTTCTCCATGAGTAACATGGAGAAATATTCACCCCATATCCAAAGATCAATATATGATATATCATGAATGGGTGTTAGATATAGAGGAAATGTGAAGTCCCTTTAGTTTATTAGGGCTCTTCACCTTCTGAGAACTTTGTTTCCTATTGTGTGTTGTTCTTAGCAGTTGACTAGGTAGTGATGGAATAAATGAATGATTTATTACTAAAGCCTTTAATGGCTTGGGTTGGTTTGTATAATAGTATGGGAATGGTTAATTAAATTTATTGGGAATGTGAATGGATTTCATGGCTTATTGTGTGGTATTGTGAATTTAGAGGTAGAAAAAAAGTTGGCAGTGTTGTGAGTTGGTGGTTTTTCTGAGAACCCATAGGTTGGGCTTGAGTTTTTGGTATCATATATGTATATACTTTTATTTTTCCTTGTGATTTCTATATTCACCCCACCCTAGTTGATCACTATGTACTGAACACCCCCATCATCATGGGGGAGGGTGTCTTTTTGAAACATCCAAGTTGGAGGATGGATGGTTGGACATCCACTCTTCCCTTCTCCCTCTTCCAGGTGGTTATAGCCCAAGATTATTTGGAAAGGTTGTGATTTTTGAGGCCCAGGTGTGTGCGAGTGAGTTGTTCTTTCCTAGGTGTCTTTAGGATGAGATGTGTTGTGCTTTCCCAGGCATCTTCGGGATGAGATGTGGGTTGTGGTCCAGGTGTTTATGGGTGGAATGTGATGTGGTTTGTGGCCTTGGTTCTTGTGGGTGGGATGTGATGTGTTTTATGGACTAGGTGTATATGGGTGGGATGTGAGGTGGTTTGTGGCCCAGGTGTCTGCGGGCAGGATGTGGCGTGGTTTGTGAGGCCTAGGTGTGTACGGACGGGTTGTGACGTGGTACTTTAGGAAGAGGTGGGAGCACAAGGATGTTTTCCATTAGGAAATAGTAGTTAATTAGTGGGAATTGGTGTAGAGACCCCTATCATCAATGTGAATTATATTATATTACTTGACTTGAGTTACTTGGTGAGTGTGACTTGGTGAGGTTGGGATGATTAGTATACATGTTAGGTGCTGTTTGGTTCTGTTGTTTTCTCATAGGGGCATTAGTATGCTTCTTTCACATGTGCATGAGAGACTTTTGTTTTCCTAATGAGTATAACTATATGCTCTCCCTATGTATATAAAACTATTTTCATATTTTTAAGAGGATTTCATGGATCGTGATAGAACCTACTTGCTCGGATCTTGATAGTTGTTGTGTCGCTACTTTGCTTTACTTTTGGTATTTACTTTGGAGTTTTTTTACTTGTAATAGTTCTACTTTATGCATTCATGTGGGATGATTTTTGGATTTATTATATATATATGTCTTGGAGTTATTTTGTGGATGATCCATCATATCTCTCAATATTGTAAAAAAAGGGTAATTCCTCCCATATTGTGAGATTTGTATACCCTTGATGCTAGTCTCCAACCCGGGGCCTACTAGAGATGGTATGTGGGGGTCATTATCTCCATTTATCTATTTCCAGCCCAGGAGGGGTATCTTTGGAGTGAGGGGGTCATGAAACAATATTATTATAGGTGATGGTTGAGAGAGAGGATAGATTTTGGGGTTAGGAATAGTGAGGATTGTGTGGGTTGGTAGAGTAAAATCATCAGACAATCTTGGTGCGTGACATAGGCCTAGGAAGACCGGCTATGACATAAGATTTTAGGCCCCCTGTGATCTGATGCAAGAACTTTGAGCCTACTAAACGATCAACTGAGGCTACACCATTTTCAGGGTAGAGACTCCAGGAAAGGTAAATTCATCATAATGACCTGTGTTCTTGTTTGAATTCAGTTGTTTTGGGAAAGTTAAAATGAATAACAAAATGAGTTAAAGTTAATCTTAAATAAAAATTCCCTACTAATTAGGCTTAGGAACTCTTTGTTTACTTTTTAACTATGGATCCTAGCCATATTCCACATGTGGATTGAGTATTTGAGGCCTAGCAGGCTGATTTGGTTGATCGACAAAGGGTTGATCCAGTTGAGGAGGATGACTAGTGGTAGATGAAATTGTGTGCTTTTCAGTGACAGGCTTTGGGAAAGTACGAGGGAAGTGTTTCAGACATGGATATGGAAATCTTGCTCGAGGAGTTTGAGATCACTTATATTTTGATCCGGGCCTTGATAGAGTACTGGGTTCCTTTGTTTGTTAGCTAGATGTTAGGAGTTGTGCGTTAGTGATGGGTGCTTTATCTGGGGGAGAGGAAGGGAGAAAACGTTTTGTGGGTTGAATTTGAGAAGAAATTTTGAGTAGATTTCCTTTTATCGATCATAAAGGCTAAGAATAGGTAGGATATACTCTTCCTTCAGTAGGGGAGTATATTAGTATGGGGTCTTGGGATCAAGTTCAAGGACCTACTTCATTATTCACCAGATCTCTTTCCGGATGAGGATTCTCGTGCAAGATGTCTTGAGGAGGTGCTCTGTCATTCGATCCAATATGTAGTTACTCCTTCTTCATTACCAACGTACTTGGAGGTTCAAAAGAAGGAAGAGGTGATCGAATGGATTCACTCATGAGGAGGTTTACTATGAAAGGGGAACCAAGAGAGTTCTTAGAGAAGTAGGGTTAACAATGGTATGTCTTAGGTGCCAGGATCTTCTAGGTATTGACTGGCAGGGAGTCGACCTCAACATCTTCCTTTCTGGCCTTCTAGTGCCAATGGTTTCTATGATCTTCTTATGGGATTAAGTAGAAGGTGTTTCTTCTATGGAGTTTTCATCCATCTTCAGAACTAGTGTACATAAACTATTCGAGCTTAGTATGGTGGAGGTTGACAGGTTTAGCGCTAGCCTCAGCAGTAGTTTCCGATGAGACTATTTCAATAGTATGGAAAATCGGATTTTGCTCCATAGAGGGGAGGTCAATTGGGTAGAGGATAACATCAGGACATTCCTTGCATTTAGGGGCCTCAACATGGGCGTGGTTGTGGAGGTGGTCATCAGCATAGAGGTAGAGGAGATGGCCATGGTTAGTTGCATGCAGCGGAGTTGGCAGTTTCAACAAGGCCGAAGATCATCAGATGTACGATCAGTTTGTTTAGTACCCTTGATTATTTTTTGTTTGATTCAGGAGATTCACACTCCTTTGTTTCACCCACGATATCCCATGATCTAGGGATATATGTAGATAGGCTTCTCATGCCCCTAGTATTGAGTATGCTAATCAGAGGCCATGCCAACTTGTTTGATGTGTTCCAGGGATGTGGACTAATGATGGGACTATATTAGTCTTGCGAGGATAATTTCTTACTACATACATTTCCATACAGTTTCATTCTCTACATTTAATAGTTTTATTCCATTCATGCCATTATCAACTATTTCTGGAGGAGAGTAATGTTTTCATACATGGATGACCAACATGCAGTTTTCGTTAGAGATCAGAGTTGTCAGATGGGAAGTCAGCATATAGAACCCCTTATATCTTTTTTGGATGAGATGTCAATGGAATCATCATATGTTGGGATGGTGGAGGTTCACAGGGTCATTGGGTACTTCCTAGATGTTTTCCATGAGGAGGTTGTGACACTACCCCTTCAATGTGATGTTGAGTCTGGGATAGACTTTCAACCTGGTGCTTCTCCAATTTAGATGGCCCCTTATCATATTTCAACTTATGGGATATGGGATTTGAGTATTTATATATATTATCTGATGAATAAGTGTTTTATTTGATCCAATATGTCATTGTGGGTTTCTTCGGTGCTATTCGCCAAGAAGACGGATGGTAATCTGAGGCTGTATATAGACTACTGGAGGTTGAATCAGGTGATAGTTAAGAACTATTACCCTCTTATGAGAATATATGACCTTTTGAAATAGATGATAGGGTCGAGTTGGTTTTCTAAGATTTATTTTTGGTCTGGATATCACCAGTTAAGGGTGAAGGAGGGAAATATCCTGAAGTCTTCTTTTAGATGTAGGTATGGGCACTTTGAGTTTGCAGTCATGCCATTCAGTGTTACGAACTCACCAACTATATTCATGGGGATTATGAACTTTATATTCTATGAGTTTCTAGATCTGTTATTTATCATGTTCATCAATGATATCTTAATCTACTCGAAGTCAGAGGAGGAGAATGCTGAGAACCTCGAAACTATATTGTAGGTTCTTCGATGCCACCAGATCTATGGAAAGTTGTCCAAGTATAAGTTATGGACATAATAGGTGCATTTCCACATGCATGCGGTGTCTCATCAAGTTGTAACCGTAGACTTGTTGAAGGTTGAAGCATTTTTTTCTTGGGCATCACCCAAGAATTCGGTAAAATTTCACAGTTTTCTTAGTCTTGTAGGCTATTATTGAAGGTTTGTACCTAATTTATCTTAAGTTGCATCCTTGTTGATGAATTTGACTAGGAAGGGATAAGATTTAGTGTAGAGTGATAAGTTCCAGGCAGCGTTTGGTTATCTGAAGGGGAGGTTGGTTAGTGCTACAGTACTCCAGTTACTTGAGGAAGGGGTAATATTTGAGGTGTTCTATGATGCTTCCTATCCAGGATTGGGATGTGTCTTGATGTAGGAGTGGGTAGTGATATCTTATGAGTCTAGGAAGTTATGTCCCTACAAGTGTAACTATTCCATCCATGATCTGGAGTTGGTAGCGGTAGTTTTCGCACTGAAGTTGTGGTAGTATTACCTCATCGGGGAGCGCTTTGTGGTCTTCATAGATCACAAAAGTTTGAGGTATATATTTTCCTAGTGAGATATGAACTTGATTAAGTGAATCTAGATGAAGTTTATTTAGGACTAGGATTTTTATATCTTCTATACTTCAATAAAGGGGAATGTCATGGCTGATACTTTAAGCAGGAATTCGAAGAAGGAGGTTGTTTGAGAATTTACAGATGCTTGGAGAGTGATGGAGGAGTTGGAAGCTTTGCACTTGGATGCAAGAGTGGATGGTGGTAAATGTTATTTATTTCAAATGACAATGCAGTCTTCTCTGATGCAACAAGTGGAAGAGTCACAATGGGGAGACTCAAAGGTAGAGGTGTTGTGTGATCGTGTTGGCCATGGTGATGCTCCAAAGGGATGGTCGGAGGATGGTCAAAACTAGATGTTGTTCTATGGGAAGTTGTTCATTCCAGTGAAAATTAATGAGGGATTCCTTCTTGAGTTTCATATATCACATTTAATAGTACACCCATGAGTCTCTAATATGTATCATGGTTTGAGGATGTAGTTTTGGTGGCCCAAAATAAAGTAGGCATTAGCGAAGTTTATGGTATGATGCTTGGTATTCCAGCACGTAAAGGATAAGCACCATGTTCCTGGTGGTTTTTTGCAGCCCTTGGATGTTCTAGAGTAGAAGTGGGATGACATATCAATGGATTTTTTCATAGGATTACCCAGATATCAAGGAGGCTATGATGCTATCTGAGTAGTAGTGGATTGACTGACAAAATCGGCTCACCTATCAGTGATCAAGGAGTCGGGTGTAGTGGATTCCTTGGTAGAAAGGTATGCGGATGAGGTGGTGTGGCTATATGGAGTTCCAAGATCCATTTTTTTGTATTGGGATGCATGTTTTTCCTCGTAAGTTTGGAGGGGATTTCAGCATGCCTTTGGCACCCAGTTATTCCTCAGAACTTCCTTCCACCCTCAGACGGGTGGGAAGATGGAATAGACTATCCAGACGTTGGAGGACATGTTGCGAGCATGCATCTTGGACTTTGCCTAATATTAGGTACGACACCTTCCCTTGGTATAGTTTACTTAAAATAATATCTACAAATCTTCTATTGGAATCCCTATATTTGAAACTTTGTATGGAATACCATGACATTCACCATTGTACTGAATAGAGGTTGGGGAGACAATTGTTCTTAGTTCTGAGGTAGTGTAGAGCACGAAAGAGAAGGTTCAACTTGTTCATGAGAAGATGAAAGAAGTATAGGACTGACATAAGTTTTATTCCGATTGTAGGAAGAGGTCCTTGGAGTTTGAGGTTGTGGACCATGTGTTCTTGAAGGTTTCCCCTCAATGTGGGAAGTGGAGGTTTGGTAGAGGGAGTAATCTTTCTCCCAAGTTTGTTAGACCATTTGAGGTGTCAGGGCGAGTTAACGAGGTGGCATACCAGTTGGAGTTTCCATCACTGTTGGAGATAATCCATGAATTATTCCACATCTCTCATCTTCGTCAGTATCTTTTTGATTAATCCCATTTAATTGACTAGAGATATTTGGATATTGAGAATGATGCGTTGTTTGTGGAATGGCCAGTGGAGATCTAGGAATTTTGAGAGAAGGTGCTGCATGGGTGGACCATTTCTTTGGTTCTTGTGTTTCAGAGGCATGGTGTCCTAGAGGAGAGTACCTGGGAGTGAGAAATGTAGATGCGTACCCAGTACCTGAAGTTTGTTTTGAGTTTTTTACTTGATCTATCTTGTTTTGAGACATAATTTTTGAACCTTGTTTTATAAGATGAGCTGTTTTTCCCTTGGTTTGAGATGTGTGTGGTGCGGTATGTGATAAATTACTAACATAAAAATAGGGGAGGACCAACTTCCCAATCAAGAAACATTAACTGTGATGTAATTAAACCCATACGGGTGAGTCAATGTCACCAAGATTAGATAATATCTTGACATGGAGGATGGAATTCCCAGATTCGTGTGTGTAGGATAGTATAGTTTGTTGGCCGTAGTAGTTGTTGGTTTAGGTTGTGCAGAGGGTGAGACGGTTATGCAATGGTTGTGTGGTAGTGTCATTGTGTGAGAAGAGATGACTTATGGTTTTTGTGGTGAGGTTATGTGCAGTGTGGCTATGGCTGTTTGAGTTGACATGTTCGGCTGGTGGTAGTTCTTGAGGAGTGGAGAGACTCTTGAGAGGTATCTCATAGGGTGGTTGTTACTTCTGGGATTGGTTTTGGATTCTCGAGGGTGAGAATCATTTGAGAGGTATCTAATGCAATGGTTCATGCCCTCCCGGTCTGTTACTTTTCCAATTTTTATTGTTGGAGGTTTTTAGAGAAGTCTCAGAGGAGTTTGGAGAAGTTCAGTTGCTAAAAGTTGGAAGAAGGGGGATTACACATCGTGTAATTGAATTACATGACGATAAGTTTGATTTTATGGATTGTCCTAGGTGGTTCATGGTGTGTAATGTTTCTGGGTTAGAAAAATAAAATAAATCAAAGGGTGATGGGTTTTTCGGTGGAATTCGACCACAAGGCATTACATGATTAGAAAGGGTATTACACGTCGTGTAATAACCTACTACTATAATGTTTTAAGAAATTTTCCAGTCATTTGGGTTTTCAAACCCTATAGCTGCAGTGACTCTCCCTTGAACCTAGGTGAACCAGTGACCTCTCTTAGGAGTTTTGAGGATTCGTTAGTCAAGTATCAATTCTTATATTCTCTCTTTTGATCAGTAGCAATCCGTATTTGATCTAAGTTGCATTCTTTCCCCATTTCTGCAGTTTCTTTTGGGTTGATCTCCTTCTTCCTCCTGTTCTTCTTATCATGTAATTGTGAATATTATCCTCTAGTTCTAATGGGGTTCTATTCTGTTTTTGTTGATGTGGTTGTGCTGTGAAATCCTCGGGTGGATGCAGATCTTATGGTATAGGTAATCAGAGGTCTGTTACATGTTCTATTCTCACGTGAAGAATGTTGAAACCCTTTCGAGGTAGGATTTCCTTCGTTTTTCTTCAATTGTGCATCATGCGAATGGGGTTCACTTTTATTTACCTATAGATTTTGGGTTTTCTATATTAATCAAAGATAATAATTTGTTAAATGAAATTGAAAGGGGTAGAGGGATTTGTTTTGCATTCCCTTGCAGTTTTGATATTATGATTGTTATATTATGATTATACTGGCTAAACTCCCTACTGAAAATTGTGTCCATTAGTGGATTTTCTTGCATTGGGTATGTGTGTTGTGGTTGTTACTTGATCAAGATTATTTGGTATCACCTAAAAATAGAAATTGGTTAATCATGTATATCCAGCTAGTGAATGGATGCTCCGGGATCATATAGTTCTGTGATAGCCCTTGAATTAAATAAGTGAAATTAAATAAGGGATTCCTTATTAAATCTAGAATTGTGTTTTTCCTTGGTACATGGGGTTATGTGATGTGTGGGTTTTCTCTGGTTTGTGCTATTTTTTGGTTGTGAGCCCAGTTGTGTGATGTGGGATGGCTTGGGTGGTGTAATGGAATCTCAGGTTGAGAGATTAATTGATTGTGTAATGGATGAGAAGTGTTGTGCAGCAGGGATGTGAAAATGGTTGTGTGGTAATGTGTTATCGGTTGGGGTTGTGAGTTGGGGGTTGGTTCTGTTGGTACGTGACTTAAGAGGGATGAGTTTTAAGTAGGACAATAGTGATTGGTATGGGAAATTCACCCAGAGTTTCTCCAAGAGTAACATGCAGAAATCTTCACCTCGTATCTAGAGATTGATATATGATATATCATGAATGAGTGTTAAATGAAGATTAAATGTGAAGACCCTTTAGTTTATTAGGGCTATTCACCTTATGAAAACTTTTTTACCTATTGTGTGTTGTGATTAGCAGTTTCCCAAGTAGTGATGGAATAAATGAATGATTGATTAATAAATCCTGGAATGAATTGTGTTGGTTTTGATGATAGTATGGAAATGATTAATTAAATTGGTTGGGAATGTGAATGGGTTTCATGGATTGTTGTGTGGTATTGTGTATTTAGAGGTAGCAATAAAGTTGGTAGTGTTGTGAGTTGGTCATTTGTCTAAGAACCCATAGGTTGGGATTGAGTTTTTTGTATCATATATGCACATATTTGTATTTTTCCTTGTGATTTCTATACACACCCCACCCTAGTTGAGAACTATGTCCTGAACACCCCCATCATCATGGGGGAGAGTGTCTTTCCCAAACATCTCAATGGGAGGATGGATGGATGGCCACCCGCTCTTCCCTACTCCCTATTCCAAGTAGTGATATCCCAAGATTCTTCAGGAAGGTTATGGTTTGTGAGGCCCAGGTGTGTGTGGGCTATTTGTGATTTTCCAGGTGTCTTTGGGATGAGATGTTTTGTGATTTCCTAGGTGTCTTCAGGATGATATGTGGGTTGTGGCCCAAGTGTCTGTGGGTGGGATGTGATGTGGTTTGTTGCCCAGGTTTCTGTGAGGGGGATGCGATGTGGTTTGTGTCCCATGTGTCTGTGGGTGGGATGTGGTGTGATTTTGAAGGCCCAAGTGTGTGCAGGTGGGTTGTGACATGGTAATTTCAGAAGAGGTGGGAGCATGATGACATTTTCCTTTAGGAAAGAGCAGCTAATTAGTGGGAAGTGGTGTGGGGTACCCTATCATCAATGTGAATTTTATTACATTACTTGAATTGTGTTACTTGGTGAGCGTGCCTTTGTGAGGTTAGTATGGTTAGTACACCTGTTAGGTTCTTTTTGGTTCTGCTATTTTCTCATAGGGGAATTAGTACGCTTCTTTCACATGTGTAGGAGATACTTTGGTTTTCCTACTAAGTATACCTGTATGCTCAACCTATATATATAAAACTATTTTTAGGTTTCTATAGGGATTTTATAGACCGTGTTCAACTCTACTAGCTTGGATCTTGATAGTTGTTGTGTTTCTGCTTAGCTTTACTTTTGGTATTTACTTTGGATATTTTTGTACTTGTAATAGTTCTCCTTTATGCATGCATGTGGGATGGTTTTTGAATTTCTTTTATATATATGTCTTGGATTTATTTTGTGTATGATCAATCATATCTCCAGATCTTGTTTAAAAAAAGGGTAACACCTCCCATATTGTGATATCTGTATACCCTTGGTGCTAGTCTCCAACCCGGGGCCTAATGGAGGTGGGACTCAGGGGTCATTATATCCCTTTCTCCATTGATAAACTAGGAGGGGTATTTTTGGAGGGAGGGGGTCATGGAATATGTGATGTTTGGAGACCACAATATGGTATTTTAGGTGAGAAAGGGCTGATTCAAGGAGGGTTGGTGTGAAGTATCTTATACAAGAGGAGAGGTGAAACATAGAGAAATGGTGGATTACATGACATCAACGAGCCCAGGAGGGGGTCCAATATGAGGTTTGCCGCCGTTTCGGTTGGTGGTGCGTGTAGGGGAAGTCGGCTACTGATGTGGCTAGTGCTACACACAAAGTGAAAACCCATTCAATCTGCCTCATATAAGGAGAGGGGAACCATGATTAGGGGATTATAATATATTAAAAAAGAAAAAGATTAATTAATTAAAATTAAAAGTGTTGTAATAACTAATTAGAGAGAGAGTAGGGGGACTTGATTGGGGGGATAAGGGTGTTGTGTGAATAATTCCTTGCCCCTTTTTATTATCTTAGTATTTTATAACAACAACAACAATAACAACAACAACAACAACAAAAACACCACCACCACCATCAATAATATTATTATTATGATGATAATAATCATTATTATGGATTCTTGTTTTATGTGTAAATTCTTAATATGTCATCATATAGATGGTATGACTTTGACATCATGATCATGGCAATAAGGAAAAAGATTCATGACCAATATGTGATACATAATTTCGGCCTGTAGCATGAGCCCTAGGTCATGTCATGTAGTTCCTCTCATCCATGATATGATGAAATGCATATTTTTCATATGATACATGGTTTTAAATAAATAAATATCTTAGCCTAAGTATTTTTATATGTAGATCACAATGGTATGGTTTTTTTAGCTGCCTAAGTCCATTTTCAAGATGATATGAAAAAAATATTATATTTAGTTCTATAGGGATGACTATAGGATTTTTGTGTGATCTTCGAAGTGTTATTGGGGTCGATACTCCCTTGGAGGTATAGTTGTGTTAGGTTGAAAGTCCCCCAGTTCCTTTATATAGATAAATTCAGTACTCCCCTATACACATTAGGTGTGATTCCTCTATCTATAGAGTTGGTAATCCCTTATCTAAGATCTCAGGTGGGGTGCAATTCCTCCACCAGGGTCAGTACTCCCTCAAACATTTCATACCCATCAATGAGGTGTGGGTACCCCACTATAGTTATTATGAGATTACATATTTTTCTCAATATTGGTATTTCATATTATTGATAGGTGGCATAATATTGATGGGTCAAAGGATGAGACATTCCCTCAATTGATGAGAATACTTCAATAATAAGCAAATTCCCCATAATGATTTTTTATTGCCAGAGTAGTATATAGAAAGGCAGAGTGGTATGGATCTATTAAAGACTTTTGAATCCTCAAGAACCCTAGGTATTTCCCTTGGGATGAAACATATAACTGGGCTACTAAATTTAGACATTTTGGACTCTTCGGTGTTCTGAGAACCCTTAGTTATTTGTGTGATTTATATTTCTTGGGTTAGATATGAGATGATTGGGAATTTTCTTGTATCCTTGATAATTATTAATGTAGAGTATATCTAGATTATCCTTATTTATAATTCATCATGTTACTCTTTAGTACTATAATCATTGGGATTCTTAAACCCATGACTTATTTTTTTTGATCACTAAATGTATTTCTAATCTTTTTATTTTAAGTAAATTAGAATCAAAACTTCACCATGACTCAACTATCTACACCACTCCACAAAAAGCCATAGAATATTAATTATGGTGAAATGAGAAGGACCACACCATAGTATAGCTCATTTTAACTTCCTCATTGAATATCATGGTGAAAATATTGGAATCCACGTTGTGGTCAAATGTTAATTCCTATAAACTCAGGTAAGGCCTTTCTGTAAGGTAAATTTCTATATCATAGATCTTCTACGCAAGATTCACCCACAACGCAACTTAAGGGACATGTAAGAGATTCCTAGATATCAACATAACCTCTAAAAGATCCTGTCAAACATCATATTATAACCCAAATCTCTATGCCATAAAGTGAACCTCCACAGTGCAGTAAAGTCTACCACACCACAAAGTGGTTCAATTAAGAACAATCAACAAGCATTAATTGTTTGGATTTAAAGGAATTTAATTAGATCATTAAATAGTTTTCTTGACTAAAGGTACCCCTCAAATCCTATGAAGGCTATAAATAGAGACCTAGGGAGTCTTGTATCTCAACAATGAACATCAAAAAAGTATAATGAACCTCTACAACAACAACTTTCTTCCAAATTAACCCCTGAAGTTATTTTTCAATAGTTATCTAATATTATTCCAATTATCAAAAGGAAAATAGTGCTTCACCATATTAAATATTTTTTTTCTATTTTCCACTTTCTCTTTGAGACAATCACTCCCTTATTGTAATTCCTTAAGGGTCTTCCTCGTCTACCTTCTTAGTTTATCTCTTTCTATTTCATGTTCTTCTAAATTTTATAGACAAAAAATCGAGTTCTTTATAAACGGGTTTTAAAAACAAACCTTTATCATTATCTTCTTCTTCTCAAGGTTCTCACCATTATTAAAGTGACGGATCTTGGTTATTGGTTTCTATTAAAACCAATAGTCATATTTTGGTTCATGGTTTCTATTGAAACAAATGGATTATTTCTTCTTATTTTCTTCTTAATTTTCATTAAAACCAAGGGAGAAATGTAACCCTATCAAGCCTCCTTGATGATATAAGACTTATGATATCATTCTTGAGCTATTTTTGAACCACTTTATCATAGCGTGCCCTTTTAATTTTCATAATTTATTTTCCTCTATGCTTAAATTATTAATTTTTTCTATGCTAGATTCAATTTGATTATTTTATGCTTGAATAAAATTCTTGCATGATATTCTATTTTTATTTTATAGAATCATTTTAAAATTGTTTTTAAAGGAAATTTAACCCCCTCTTTCCATTTTATATCCTACCTATAGAGATTACATGTTTCTTTGTTCTTCCTTTGTGGTTTTTTGGGTGTACTACTGGGTATGTTTATAATCACCCTTGTAATATCTTTATTCACACACATATTGTGTTTTTATAGATGATGGGTAGGTCAAATATGGTCTTTATTGACATGTAGATGGTGAAACTGGTTCATATCTAATGCCTGATGATGTCGTGATGCTTGGTGGAGTATGGTAATTCATGATGTAGTGGTGGCCATTACTACTGAAGATCAATCCTAGAGTATTCACAATGAGGGGGAGATTCCCAATGTATTATGTCTATAAGATATACAATTCCTTTATACTTTCCTATGCGAGGATGTGTTTGTAATTATGTTGAGCACAATGTTTCATTTGTTGTCAATAAGATTTCAATAAGGTGTCAATTGTCAATATGTGTATGGAAAGGTAATGATGGAATATGTGATAATGATTGAAGAAGTGATGATTAAAGTAATATTGCTGACTCAGTGAAGAACCCACTTTGATTATGAAGATGTACCACAACCAATGGCACTTGAAGAATTACTATTTAACATTGGATGACATGTTTGGACATTATTTATAATAATTCAGATGATTGTAGAACTGATCTTAAGTTCCAAATCATGCATCAAAGAATGAAACATTGTTACAACATTTGAAGAAACCCATGAAATACTCTATTTCATGATGAAAGTGGAAGATCCATACAATTCCTTCTAATTGGATTAAGGCTGTGAATTAAATTAGATGATTGCTTGTATTGATCCTCAAAGTCCAAGACATGTGTTTAAAGAGCACACATCACTCATTACAAAATTTAATACCATGAATTATGTTTTAATGCATGAGGAATGAAGAAATGTTCCATGCATCATCTATTATTGAATAAAGGAGGAATATTGAAGATCTTGGATTTTTTATTCCAAAAAGAAAAGAAGGATGGTATTTGAAGATGAAGGAGAAAGGAAGCATCCATGGGCTCAGTATGTTTATTTTGAATCTACTAAGTGCATTTCCCATGCATGGTATTTGAATGAAGAAGGGTGGTTTGGCATATTAAGGATGAATTCATACTTAGTTTTTATACTAAGTACTTAGTATATGCCTTTACCAAAAAAGTGGTCCAACTATACAGACTAGTTGAATCCCTCACCCAAGGAATATGCGGGACCCAAGGGTCTACCGTGAACAAGGGGAAGGCCTCGAATCCTTCCCATAAGAGGCACGGAAGTGCGGGCCATGTATAATCCTATAGGAGCATGCACGGTGGTGAACCCGTGCAATAGATGCATAGTGGATGCTAGGAGCACGCCCGAGGAGCAGAGAGTGGGCGTAGAATCATGCCTGTAGGGTGAACATGGTATGGGGTGGTACCATGAGGGGAGTAGGAGTAATATGGAATTAGGGCGGTGAGAGTTTATTGGTAAACTAAATGCATCCCGTGTGTTTGTTTTGATGTGGGACAACCAAAAATCCTTGGGAAGTGATCTCAACTGTCCGATGCATCACAGACACGCAGTCTGCCGTATGATCTTCTCCACCGAGGTTTTCATCAAACTCCATCCACCCCCGCTGCACCTGTGAACCAGTACTCGAGCCGAATGACAATATCACCACTCCGAGCATCATTTGAGCTCATTCCAAGATCGTCTGAATCATCTGAGTATAAAGAATCCCATGCATGCAATTCCATTTGAATGTATGTATGGAACCAAAGATCTCCAAGGAGGCTGAGGAAACACGAAGCTTCCGAGGCTATGAAGAAAGCTCCACGATCGAGATTTCATGAATAGGAGGATATTCATGCGTTCTTAAACTCATGAACGCGATGTTTTCATGTGAAATAAGGAGTATACTTTGAAGAGGAACAAACTGAGAGATTTGGGAAATCGTATCCGTGGTTTGAAATATTTCAAAACATCGTATATCTCGTGCATTCAAACCGCGATCTCCATGACATATCTTGAGGTTTTTGAATGTAGAAGGAGGAGTCACCCTGACCTATAAAAGGAGGATCCTGAGACGAGAAAAGTTATTTCCCTCCATATATTTGAGTGCTCCTATTTCAAAACCGCGCACTCCCTATTCATCCTGCTATGTGAAGAAGACAAGAACCACAAGAGTTCAACAGGTGCTACGCATCCTTGAAACCATCCTTGTGAAGATGGAAGGATAACTGAACCTCTATGCGGAGAAGCCCCTAAAAATGTGATAATTTTACTCCCAAACACTCAATATGCTTCACGGAGGTTCTCCCGCAGGTACACAACCGGTGCTACGCACCCTTGTAGTGCTTTGAGATGATAGACCCATGAACCTCAGGTTCTATGAAGGAGGTCCACACCCTTGTGTGTAGAAGACCCGTGCACTAACAACGAGGGAGAACTCGTGCTCCCTAGTTTGAACGAATAAGAACATCCGTGCTTCTTATTTTTTACAAATAAGAAGAGGTGAGAACTCCAACTTGATTGAACGATTCATCTGAGTTGTGTGTTTTTGATTTTAAGAAAACCTAGGGTTTAGGTGCACTACTACAAAAATGGGCAAGGGAAGAACCCCCTTATATCAGCGCTAAGCAAAAATGATGATAAAGGTTATCCTGTATCAGCGCTAAAATTTTAGCACTGATAAAGGGACACTTTATCATCTCTTTTCTAGCGCTTATAGAGGGCCTATTTATCAGTGCTAAAAAAGCGCTGATAAATCCTTCCTATATCAGCGCTAGAAAAGCGCTGATAAAGAGTCCTTGTATCAGCGTTAAAATTTTAGCATTGATACAGGGTAACCTTTATCAGTGCTAAACAAGTGCTGATAAAATGACCCTTTATCAGTGCTAGAAATGCGCTAATAAAGAATATCTATATCAGCACTAAAATTTTAGCGCTGATACAAGAAGGATTTATCGGCGCTTTTTTAGCACTGATAAAAAGTACCATTATCAGCGCTAAAAAGCGTTAAAAAAGCACTAATAAAGGATACCTTTATCAGTGCTAAAATGTTAGCGCTGATAAAGGTAGTATTTATCAGTGCTTTGTTAGGGCTGATAAAACCTTAGTCCATTTTTTTATAAAGTCGGTCGCACAGTGCCCTCATTTTATCGCGACCTAAAGCCCTCGCGGTACTGGAACCCTGCAACTCCCCTCTGCCGCCCGCTGAGTTCGCATTTCTGGACATCTGCCGCCCTCTCTTCTCGTTCCCGGACCTCTGCCGCCCGCTGAGTTCGCGTTGCCGGACCTCTGCCACCCGCAACGCCCTCTTCGGTTTGCCGGACCTCCGCCACCCGCAACACCCTCTTCGGTTTTCCGGACCTCCCTTTAAGGCATTTTTTCCAAATATTTTTTTAATATTGTTCTTGTTGTTGGTTGAATAGTTGATGGATATTGATTGTGTTATTTCATTTGAATTCATTGGTATGTTTTGGGTGTACCTTTCCTTAGGTTTCGAATTATGCTCTTAGTGGCGCTTCATGGTTAGTGGTTGTAGTCTCTTATTTGGGTGAAGGGATGTGTTCTTAGTATATTTCCATCTTATGTACCACCATTTTAGTGAAAATTTAAATGGTCAGGTGACCTATGCTAGGTCTCTAGACATTATTGGGATTTTCTCTCTTCTTAGTGATGTAGATGTGTCATTTGGAGATGTATAATGTTCTTGGAGGATATACATTAAGGGTTCTTGGGAATATTGGTTATCTATTCATTTTAATTTTTTCGTAGTGGTACTCTATTCGGTGAATCTTCCTATATTTTGTGAATTGTCCACACAATAATTATTGTGTGGAATTTATTTTTGTCTCATCATTTTCTATCCTCCGTACTAGAATATTTATTTGGATAAAAAGCAAAATGATGGGGAGAATTGTAACATCTCAGTATCTCTTTCATAAAATAAATGCTCTTTGAGTTTTTTTTGGGTTTCTTAAGGGGTCATAGGATGTCCCAGACTGTCATAGAAGGTGTGGACGTGAACATGTAGGTTGAAAATCTTCATGTGGTCCACTAAATGGCCGGTGAGGGTAATTGTCTAGGCAATGGGATTCACAATGGATACAAAAAAATTCTATAGCCATCAACTAGCTGGTGGGTCTGTAGTGACTGGCCAGTGGGATAACCTATGGTTATAACATTTATACTATAACCACTGTCTAACTAGTGAGGGACACTATCTAGCCAGTGGTGTCGTTGTATATGAGAAAGCATCGAGGTAGTAGGGTAATTGCACCCCGATACCCCCATTTATTTATTTTATCTTCTCCCTCAAGTTTAACTCAACCCACTCAAGCCTTGGGAGCCCCTTTGGATAGTTTGGCTCTTCTATCCTCATCACTTGGTGGATTGAAGTTTCATTCAAAATGGTGATCCTCTTTTGGTATTTATTTCTTTTCTTGAACTTCAATCTATCTCCATCACTTGATTCTTTGTTCCTGGGGGCTATGGAAGCCT
This sequence comes from Viscum album, assembly GCA_963277665.1. NCBI lineage: Eukaryota > Viridiplantae > Streptophyta > Magnoliopsida > Santalales > Viscaceae > Viscum > Viscum album. The sequence continues at coordinate 500,351,727 of OY728158.1, read as the reverse complement.
TGGTATTTACTAGACCTATAATTTTTATGGGGAATTATAGTTATAGTATCTCTTTTACCTTTTATTGAGATCCCTTTTATTTGATTCAATGTTCTTCATTTGAGTAGACTCATTCAGATTCAATGTGTTTTGATCCCAAATATTCCAAGTGGGTGTTTCTATACTATATCTTCTTTTTGGGATTCATGTGTTTCATGAATTCATATTTTATCCATTTGAAGTTGGTTAGACATGTTTTGATCATTTTGAAGCATAAAAAAACCCTATTAATGAAAATAATATATGGAATGGATGGTATCTTGTTTTGAATTAATCTTTTTCATTGAAATAAATTAGGTTTCCTTCTACCGTTGGTGGATTTAATATTATAAATGAAAATCATGGTTTAAAATAAAGATAAGTTGATTCTTTAAATAAAATTCCAAATGGTTTGGCATTAGTTTGTTTATTGATTTTTTTGGGAATGATTTCCAAAATAAATTAAAATGTCTTGTTTTTAAATGGTTTATAGTATTGGAATTTTAAAAAATTGAGGGGGATTGATTGTCCTTTTGAAAAAAATACCTTCGAGCCCGACCACCATCCATTGTTTGTTGGGGGTGACTTTAATGTCATTTCCAACCCAAAGGAAAGGAAAGGTAGAATCCCATTCTAGAGGAAGGCCATCATGGAGTTTGTTCAGTTCATGGCTGGGAAGGGACTCATTGATCTCAACTTCTCAGGTGACAGTTTCACCGAGTGAAATAACTGCAGGGGCCATCACCGCTTGTAGAGTCTATTGGATAGGTGTCTATCCAACATGAAATCCACTAAACTATTCTAAAATACCATGTTTTTTTCATCTTTCTTGAGGTATTTTGATTCAATCCCCCCTTTTGGTTTCCATTTCTTCTTGGCATGATCATCAGGAACGGTTTCACTTCCACCAGCAGTGGGTTAACATCCTAGGGTACCAGTACATGGTTTGTGAAATATGGAATGAACCCTTGTAGGAGTATCGAGCCACCTTCAACCTTATTGACCTGACCTCGAACCCCGATAGGTGCGTGTTCGCCCCTTCCTCCTCAGGAACCTTCACCACCTGGGACTACCACCTGGGACTACTATTGCATATGGGCTCATTCAGAGTATTTTGATATATGGAATGATACCTTTGGTTTATTGGATTATTAAAACCAGTTTGAGATTTATGTGTGACTATATACTTATTATATTTTCTTATTATTTCTTACACACCACCACTTGAGTCGAGTAACCTTATTGAAATCCATATTGGTACTTTGGTTCTGATGTGGATGTGGTTTTTATGTGTTTGTGAAATGTGTATGTGTGGATATATGGGTACTTAGGCATGATGATATTGAATGTAGGGCAGAAACCTATGAGTGGTAGATGTATCATTCTTGATTATTCTTGTGTTTGGTCTGGGGTGATTTGAGGAAACTATAATGAATCTAAAGTAATTATATTTAATGAAGATGAATAAATACTAATGGTTAGGCTCTATTAATATCTATTTTTATAAGGAAGTGGTTCTCTTATACTATATTTGGAAGTCTTGTTTTGTGTACTTTAACTATAAATTCTAATATTTGAGATTCAAATAGGATGAAGATGAATAAAGATTGGATGGATTCTAATCGTTTAACAATAAAGTATGAGAACGGAGTGAAAGAGTTTATCAAGTTTGCAAAGGATCACGTAAAGGATCCTTCTCAAATCCTTTGTCCGTGTTTATGTTGTTTTTATTCTAGACTACTTACTCCAGAGGAGTTGGAAGAACATTTGATATGTCACAGAATAGATCGGAGTTATAAATGTTGGGATAAACACGGAGAAAAAGTGAATGTAGCTACTAGCTGGGATAAAACTACGTTTTATGGATCATCAGATATGAATACAAATATGGACAATGAAGAAGACCATATGGAGGATGTGATTACATATGTCAATGATAATGAAGATCGTATTGAGGAAATGAAAAAGGCAATTCAAGATGAACTTCGTGATTGCCCAAAATTGTTTGAGAAGTTAAAGAGTTGTGCAAAGACGCCATTGTATGCTGCTTACACTAAGTATACAACATTGTCAGCTGTACTGAAGTTATATAAATTGAAAGCAGGAAACGGATGGAGTGATGTTAGTTTTACGGAACTACTTTCTCTCTTTAATGACATGCTCCCGGAAGATAATGAGATCCCAAGCTGGACATATGAAGATAGACGAATACTACGCTCGATGGGTATGATTTCTGAAAGAATACATGCCTTCCTGAAAGACTGTATATTGTTTTTCAAGGAGAAAAAATCACTTACAGAATGCCCAAAGTGTGGTGCTTCTCGATACAAGAAAGATAAATCCAATCCTATGAAAGTTGTATGGTACTTTCCAATCATTCCAAGGTTTAGGCGTCTATATAGAAGTGAAGAAACTACAAGACAATTGTCATGGCATGCAGATAAAAGAAATAAAGATGGGAAATTATGTCATCCATCCGACTCTCCTCAATGGAAGAAAATTGATCATGAGTATCCTAAATTTGGAAAAGAGCTGAGAAACCTTCTTCTTGCATTATCTACAGATGAAGTGAATCCTTTTGGTTTTCAAACCAGTACTCATAGTACATGGCCCGTTATGTTGGTAAATTATAACTTTCTGCCCTGGTTATGCATGAAGCGGAAATTCATCATGTTATCTATGCTTATATCAGGACCAAAACAACCAGGTAACGATATTGATGTTTATCTGGCTCCTTTGATCGAGGATTTGAAGTTATTGTGGGACTCAGGTGTAATGTTGTATGATGCTTATAAAAGTGAATACTTCACATTGAGAGCGATGTTTTATGGGAAAATAAATGATTTCCCTGCTTATGGAAATTTGTCAGGCTATGGCATTAAAGTAACTCAAGGGTGTACCATGTGCGAAGAAGATACATAATCAATTAGGTTGAAACATTCATCGAAATCTGTGTTTCTAGGACATCGTAGATTTCTACCTCGTCGACATAAGTACCGATCTTGGACGACATCATTCAATGGAAGTTCAAAAAAATGCACAACACCGTATCCACTAATAAGTGATCAGCTGTTTGAGAAAGTAAAAGATCTAAACACCGTTTTTGGTAAAACATTTTCGAAAAACCTTACGAAAATTGGTTGGAAAAAGAGATCAGTTTTTTTTGAATTACCATACTGGAATTGTTTGTACGTCAGACATTTTCTTGATGTGATGCATGTGGAAAAAATGTATGTGATAGTGTTATCAGAACGTTTCTAAATGCCCCTGGCAAAACAAAATATGGAATTAAGGCAAGGTTGGACATGGTTGACATGGGAATGCGAGAAGAGTTGGCTCCTGTGAAGGGTGAAAATCGAATGTTTCTTCCTCTAGCTGCTTACACTCTTTCTAGGGCGGAGAGATATCAATTTTGCAACTTCTTCAATGATGTAAAGGTTCTAGAGGGGTACTCATCAAATATCAAGAACATTGTGTCAATGAATTATTTTAAGTTAAAAGGTTTGAAATCACATGATTGCCATGTTTTGATGCAAGATCTAATTCCTATAGCTTTACGTTGCATTTTGCCCAAGAATGTTCGTCATACGTTAAACAAACTTTGTTTCTTTTTCAAAGCTATATGTAGCAAAGTTTTAGACCTGGGGAAATTTCCAGCTATGGAAAAAGAAATTTTCATCATATTATGTGAATTAGAAATGTTCTTCCCGCCAACACTCTTTGATATGATGGTTCATTTGATGATTCACTTGGTGAGAGAGGTTCAAATTTGTGGTCCTTTTCACTATAGACGGATGTATCCTGTTGAACGGTATATGAAGATTTTGAAAGGGTATGTCAAAAATCGAAGTTGGCCAGAGGGTTGTATAGTGGAGCGATATATTGTTGAGGAAGCCATTGAATTTTGTACTGAATACCCATCTGATGTGGAAAGCATTGGTCTCCCGAAATCTCGTCACACTAGACGCATTGAGGGTGAGGGAATTTCTAGAAGAGAAGTTGTGACAATCAGTATTACAGATCAGAAGCAGACCCATCTTTATGTTTTGCATAACATTTGGGAGGTTACTCTATATATTGAAACTCACAAAGAAATTATTAGGCAGTTGAATCCATCAAGGGCTGAAAAATGGTTATCAAATACACATAATCCCCAGTTTATAGGATGGTTTCAAGACCATATTTTTAAGCAGTCAGATTAAAATCTGAATTCAATTTCAGAACGACTTCGATGGCTAGCCACTGGACCAAGTGTGTATGTATTATCTTACAGTGGTTATGTAATTAATGGTTATATATTCTATACAGATGAACATGATGAAGATAGTACCATGCAAAATAGTGGAGTTACACTAGTGGCTGAAGCGATGCATGTTTCTGGTAGTAAGGACAGAAATCCAATTTATGAAAATATGTCATACTTTGGCATTATCAAACTAATACAGGAGTTGGATTATACGACATTCCAATTTCTGATTTTTCAATGCAAATGGATTGATAACAATAGTGGTGTTAAAATAGATGATTGGGGATTTGTGAAAGTTGATTTTAGTAAAGAAGGGTACAAAGACGAACAGTGTATAATGGAATCACAAGCGGTACAAGTTTTTTATATTCCAAATCCCACAAACCGAAAGTGGTCAATTGTTCTGTTATCATTCAAAAATACTGAAGGTTCCGATGAAAATTCAGTTGAGGATGATCCTTTTAGTGGTACATCACAATCATTTCAGAGCGGTCCCAATGCAGATGATGTTTTGTATGTTAGAGGAGACCACAATGAAGGGATTTGGATAATCGATAGAGGTGTCAAATCCCTTAAACCTTTGAAAAAAATAAATAGAGTTCAATAAATAGGTTATATTTTGTTTGAAATATAGATCTTTTTATCTCATGTTATTATCTTATCATTATTGACTTTATGTAATCTGAATTAACTGTTCAACCACTTTTGCAGATAATGACTTCTGCACATTCTGGTGCTCCTAACCTTGAGGCTGAACAAGTCTCTCAAGCTGCTGCTGCTGTGGATGCTCCTGCTCCTGCTGCTTCTGCAGCTCATGCTGTTGCTGTTGCTGCTCTTGCTGTGGCTCCTATTGCTCCTGCTGCTCCTCCTGCTGCGGCTCCTGCTGCTCCTGCTGCGGCTACTACTGCTCCTGCTGCTGTGGCTCCAGCTGCTCCTAGTGTTGAGGTCCAACAACCATCAGCACATGCCGTTGATACCATTCTAGATGAACATATAGATGATGTTGATATCGATGAAATGGTCGTGAATGAAGGATCAACATCGTAGAAAACACAGGTGCATCGTAGTTTGACGGTGTTAGCCAAAATTATTAAGGTGAAAAGCAAAGTCATCAAATTTGAAGTCGGATGGAATGCATGAGGCCAACATGTGAATCCCAACAAGGCTATGTTTAGCAGCTACATTGGATTTTTCACTCAGAAACGCGTGCCGATTGACATAGATTCATGGCACCATGTTGTGTCCGGGCTGAAGGCTGTGATCTGGGAAGAAATTATGGTAACATTATGAATTTATTTCTTTAATTTAGTAGCAAATAAAATAATGAAACAATGTCTTACTCTTCTCAATCTCTTGCAGAGTACATTTATAGTAGACGATTCACACAAGGATTATGTACTAAGGCTTGCAGGAAAGATTCATCGAGGTTTTCAGACTATTTTAACAATATGTCACCTAAAAGATTCTAAAGGTAAAATAAACCCGCACCCACCCATTGTCTATGCTCACCTGATATCCCAAGAAGCATGGGATGCATTTATTGGCCGCCGTGGGGATGAGAAGTTTCAGGTACATTGTGGGTGATAATACGATGTTTGAGGATACCTGTATTCATCACTTTGATTGTCAATATTTCATTTATGAAACAGAAACTCTATACTGAAAATAAGGAACATGCATAAAAACCAACATACCCCTATCGTAAAGCAAGGATGGGGTATGATTCATTAGAAAATAAAATGGTACATATTTTAAATTTACAGTAATATTGTTAGGTGCCAATAAACAACATCATAATTATATTTCTATGTTTATATGTAGATTGATGAGTCTAAAACCAAATGCACTTCCATCCCACGTCATGTTCTATGGAAGGAGGAACGTGTGAAAAAATAAGGGAAGTTAGTAGATGAGAACGCACAGAAAGTGTGGGAAATATGTGTAAGTATGACACGACGATAAAAAGATTTGTTTAAAATTGATATTACATAAAAATAATTAGTTATTTTCCTATATATGACAATCAAAGGAATCAGCTACTCCTGTAGAGGATACAGACATATTATCGACAACTTTGAAGAAACCAGAAAAATACATTCGTTTCAGAGGTGTAGGGTTTGGGGTGACACCCCGAGTATATTTTGAGAAGAAAAAAAATGGATGATACAGATGAAAAATTGGAACAAATGAGCAAAAAAATAGCAACCCTTAAAGAATGATTGCAATGGCAGGGAGAGTTGCTAGCAACTTTTATGGGTGGGAAGAAAATGGAGGACACAACTCAGGAACAACCAGCATGTGAACATCCCGCCCCACCCCTACCAGCTTTGAGGTGAGCCATTCGCCTCAAAGAACTGTCTTAGCCGTGGTAATCAATATTCTAATAATTGTTCCCATGAAATGTGAATCAGAAAAACACTAATAATTTTTCTGTACTGATCTTCTACAGGGTGATAATGATTATGATTTATATCTGTCAACACCCACCTATCACCTTGTAGCGAGGGCTACAATGTTCAATATCCCAGATGCCACACTGTATAATAGACCACTTCTGAAAGATCATCTGAAAGTGATGATTACTGTAGCTCATGAGCCAAATGCAGAGCTACCTATTCCACTTGATGAAGATGATATTCATACGGTCAAAAAGGCTATTAGGACATTCATTGCATGACCATCACAACTTATAAGATTACATGCAGACAAAGAGGTATTTATTTCCTTTTTTTTCAATCTAAACCCTTAACAATTAATGAAAAAAGGGTCTGAAACAATGATTGTTGTTATATATGGAGAAAGGGAAGGGGTGAAAAATGTCAGCTCAAAACCATCTAAAGGATCAACCAACAGATCCCAAGGAGATACTGAAATCACAATAACACCACCTATTCTCTATCCACATTTACTAGCATTGAAGACTCATGTGGATACGAAGCTAAAAGATGGTAATAGTCATATAGTGGGTTTCGAAGAGAATATATATGAAGAGGAAAGTCAAGATTTTGTTTCTACTAAAAATGTAAATGAGATCCTTGAAAATAGTTGTCTAGGCATCAGAGTTGTAAATGTATATATGAGGTATGTTTCCATGAATTGATTTTCTAAAATCTGATCTAATGTGCAAATTATGACTAAATGCATTTTATATTTTTGACAGACGCATTTATGAAAAAAAGTTGAAGTAATTTTCCCATGAGCCAAGATTTGGACTTGTTAGTCCTCATATCACATCAACACACCTAACAAAAATAGATCCATCAAAAAGGGATGGAATAGTGAATGGCTTGCTGAAAACATTTGAAAGTAAGATTACAGATGACAGAATTTTCCTAATACCAACCATGCAGGGGTAATACTCTACTATTAAAGCATATCAATTATATTTTCACTTATTTTATTACTTATTCTTTTTTGTGTTTTTTAGGAAACATTGGTTTCTAATTGCAGTGAACTTAGATACTCCTAAGATTTATTTTCTGGATTCAAAGAAAGGATATCCATCAAACTAACCACACATGATGGAGTTTGTGAATCTGTAAGAAACTACATCTTATGTTTTAGGTCCAAACATCAAGTAATATAATTTATATTATCTTTTACTAAGGATTCTATTATGATAGGTTGGTGTATCATTATCGTCTAAAAAAAGGAATGAGGACAGGGGCTAATCATAGGGAGGCGGGCAAGTATTACATCTGGACAAATATCAGGGTATATATAATAAAATTTCACTATCCAAACACATCTCAACACAAGTTACTTATTCTCCTAATGATCATTTTTTTTGAAATGTCCAAAACAATCAAATGATAATGATTGCGGTTATTATGTTTGTAAATTTATGAAAGAGATCGTTTTTCATCAACAAACTAGCATCCCTAAAGAGGTATTTTCAAAAACAATTACTAGTTCGTTTAAGTTATTTATTAATTCTTTATCTTTATATTTTGCAGTACTACTCTGACTGCCGAAAATCCTCATAATCACAAGATGATATAGATGTGTTCAGAAATGAGTGGGCCGCATAATTGATGGCAGATTGTACAAAAATACAATGAAGATCTGACTTGGGGACATGTACAATTGGTGGTCATTTTTGAGAGTGGTTAAGGGGATCAAAAGATGAAACATTGTTGTATGTAAATGTTCGTAGGAAAATTGTAATTGTCATTAAATAAAACATATTTTCTCCAATGAGTCATTTTCCCATTTTAACAGATGATATTCATCAACAATATGCAAGAATGCTGAACCACTCAAAGGGTCTCTCTCTTGTTTAAAATGGGCACGATTTTAAGTGAAAAAAACAACTGATGTACGGAAATCCGACCAAACGCATTAAAATTGTGTTGATCCTTTAGGATAAAAATCAAAGGGTCCTTTGTGATGTGTAAGAGTCATCCCCGCCTCAATCTGAGGCACAGTGTGGCTGGTACCACTCAAAAGGTCTCTCTTGTGTTTAAAATGGACACGATTTTAAGTGAAAACAACAAATGACCTATGGAAATCCAACCAAACGCATTAGGATTGCCTTGATCTTTTATAATAACTATCCAAAAATACTTTTTGACATGTATTAGTCATCTCTTCCTCAATCTGAGGCACGGTGTGGCTGGTACCACTCAAAGGGTCTCTCTTTTGTGTAAAATGGACACAATTTTAATTGAAAACAACAACTGACCTATGAAAATCTGACCAAACACATTCGGATTGCCTTGATATTTTATAAGAACAATCCAAAGGTCCTTGGTGATGTTTAAGAGTCATCCCTGCCTCAATCCGAGGCACGGTGTGTCCGGTACCACTCAAAGGGTCTCTCTTGTTTAAAATGGACATGATTTTAAGTGAAAACAACAATTGACATATGAAAATATGACCAAACGCATACAAATTGTGTTGATAATTTAGGAGAATGATAAAATTTTACTTTTTGACGTGTATGAGTCATCCCCACCTCAATACGAGGCACGGTGTGACCGGTACCACTCAAAGGGTCTCTCTTGTTTAAAATGGACACGATTTTAAGTGAAAACAACAACTGACGTACAGAAATATGACCAAACACATTTGGATTGTATTGATCCTTTAGGAGAATGATAAACGGGTCCTTTGTAACATGTAAGAGTCATACCCTCCTCAATCTGAGGCACGGTGTGTCCGGTACCACTCAAAGGGTCTCTCTTTTGTTTAAAATGGACACGATTTTAAGTGAAAACAACAACTGACGTACAGAAATCCGACCAAACGCATTCAGATTGCGTTGATCCTTTAGGATAAAAATACAAGGGTCCTTTTTGACGTGTAATAGTTATCCCCACATCAATCCGAGGCACAGTGTGGCCGGTATCACTCAAAGGGTCTCTATTTTGTTTAAAATGGACACGATTTTAAGTGAAAACAACAACTGACCTATAGAAATCCGACCAAAAACATTCAGATTGCCTTGATCTTTTATAATAACAATCCAAGGGTCCTTTGTGATGTGTAAGAGTCATCCCCGCCTCAATATGAGGCACAGTGTGACCGGTACCACTCAAAGGGTCTCTCTTGTGTTTAAAATGGACACGATTTTAAGTGAAAACAACAACTGACCTACGGAAATCTGACCAAACGCATTCGAATTGACTTTATATTTTATAAGAATGATCCAAGGGTACTTTTTGACATTTATGAGTCATCCCTGCCTCAATCCAAGGCACAGTGTGTCCGGTACCACTCAAAGGGTCTCTCTTTTGTTTAAAATGGACACAATTTTAATTGAAAACAACAACTGACCTATGAAAATCCGACCAAACACATTCGGATTGAGGTGGATATTTTATAAGAACAGTACAAGGGTCCTTGGTGACGTTTATGAGTCATCTCTGCCTCAATAAGAGGCACGGTATGGCCTGTACCACTCAAAGGGTCTCTCTTGTTTAAAATGGACACGATTTTAAGTGAAAACATCAACTAACGTATGAGAATCTGACTAAACACATTCAGATTGTGTTGATCCTTTAGGATAATTATCCACAGGTCCTTTTTGATGTGTAAGAGTCATCCACACCTCAATCCAAGGCACGGTGTGGCCGGTACCACTCAAGGGGTCTCTCTTTTCTGTAAAATGGACACGATTTTAAGTGAAAACAACAACTGACGTACGGAAATCCGACCAAATGCATTCAGATTGTGTTGATCCTTTAGGAGAATGATAAAAGGGTAATTTTTGATGTGTAGGAGTCATCCCCATCTCAATCCGAGGCATAGTGTGACTGGTACCACTCAAAGGGTCACTCTTGTGTTTAAAATGGACACGATTTTAAGTGAAAACAACAACTGACCTACAGAAATCCAACCAAACACATTTGGATTGCCTTGATATTTTATAAGAATGATCCAAGGGTCCTTTGTGATGTGTATGAGTCATCCCCGCCTCAATAAGAGGCACAGTGTGGCCGGTACAACTCAAAGGGTCTCTCTTTTGTTTAAAATGGACCCAATTTTAATTGAAAACAACAACTGACCTATGAAAATCTGACCAAACGCATTCAGATTGCCTTGATCTTTTATAATAACGATACAAGGGTCCTTGGTGATGTGTAAAAGTCATCCTCGCCTCAATACGAGGCATGGTGTGGCCGATACCACTCAAAGGGTCTCTCTTTTGTTTAAAATGGACACAATTTTAATTGAAAACAACAACTGACCTATGAAAATCTGACCAAACGCATTGGGATTGTCTTGATCATTTAGGAGAATGATCCACGGGTCCTTTGTGATGTTTAAAAGTCAACCCCTCCTCAATCCGAGGCACGATGTGACCACTAGCACTCGAAGGTTCTCTCTTTTGTTTAAAATGGACACAATTTTAATTGAAAACAACAACTGACCTATGAAAATCCAACCAAACGTAGTCGGATTTCCTTGATCTTTTATAAGAAATATACAAGGGTCCTTGGTGACGTTTACGAGTCAATACCTCCTCAATATGAGGCATGGTGTGGCCGGTACCACTCAAAGGGTATCTCTTTTGTTTAAAATGGACACGATTTTAAGTGAAAACAACAACAGACCTATGGAAATCCGACTAAAAGCATTCAGATTGTATTGATACTTTAGGAGAATGATCCACGGGTCCTTTTTGACGTGTATGAGTTATCCTCACCTTAATCCAAGGCACGGTGTGACCGCTATCACTCAAAGGGTCTCTCTTGTTTAAAATGGACACAATTTTAATTGAAAACAACAACTGACCTACGAAAATCTGACCAAACGCATTTGGATTGACTTGATCTTTTATAAGAACGATCCAAGGATCCTTGGTGACGTGTAAGAGTCAACCCTTACTCAATATGAGGCACGGTGTGGCCGGTACCACTCAAAGGGTCTCTATTTTGTTTAAAATGGACACGATTTTAATTGAAAACAACAACTGACCTATAGAAATTCGACCAAACGCATTCATATTGTGTTGATCCTTTAGGATAACGATACAATGGTACTTTGTGACGTGTAAGAGTCATCCCTACCTCAATATGAGGCACAGTTTGTCTTCTATCACTCAAAGGGTCTCTCTTTTGTTTAAAATGGACACAATTTTAATTGAAAACAACAACTGACCTATGAAAATCCAACCAAACGCATTGGGATTGTCTTGATACTTTAGGAGAACGATACAAGGGTCCTTTTTGATGTTTACGAGTCAACCCTGACTCAATCCGAGGCACGGTGTGGCCGCTAGCACTCAAAGGGTCTCTCTTTTGTTTAAAATGGACACAATTTTAATTGAAAACAACAACTGACCTATGAAAATCCGACCAAACACAGTCGAATTGCCTTGATCTTTTATAAGAATGATCCAAGGGTCCTTGGTGACGTGTAAGAGTCAACCCCACCAACCCCCTAGACCGCCCCCACCCCCTGGACACCAATCCACCCCCTGGACACCCCACCCCTCTGGACACCCCCACCCCCTATAAATCCCCCCTGTCACCTTGGACACTAGCCCACCCCCCTGGAAAGCCCCCCCGGACACCAATCCACCCCCTGGACTGCCCCCCACCCCCCTTGGACACCAATCCACCCCTGGAAATCCCCACCCCTTTGGACACCCCACCCCCTGTAAACCCCCTCTGACACCTTGGACACCAGCCCACCCCCTGGAAAGCCCCCCCAGACACCAATCCACCCCTGGACTGCCCCCACCCCCCTGAACACTAATCCACCCCTGGACACCCCCAACCCTCTGAACACCCCAACCCCCTGTAAATCCCCCCCGACACCTTGGACAACAACCCACCCCCCTGGAAAGCCCCTCAGACACTCCCTACCCCCCCTTGGACAACCACCCCAAACCCTTGAACAACCCCCAACCCCCTGAATTCTGAATTGAATTCTTTATGTATTTAATTAAATTATGAATTATGTGTTAATGGTGTACGGGTATACTTTTTTTATGGGTATACTTTGTCTAATTAGCTTATGATTTATGAGTTAATTTTGTATGGGTATACTTTCTTTAATTAGCTTATTGAGATGCTGATTTTTTTTGCAGGTGTTCGGGTGTGCTGCTGCAGATTTTTTCATAGCAGCATAGAGGGAATTTATCAACGCTTTTTTAGCACTGATAAATCGTGCTTTTATCAGCGCTAAAAAATTGCTGATAAATTACACCTTTATCAGCATTAAATAAGCGCTGATAAAGGATCCGTTTATCAGTGCTAAAGGAGCTCTAATAAAACACTCATTTATCAGTGCTCTTTTAGCGCTGATAAAGGGTTGTTTTATTAGCGCTTCTTTAGGGCTGATAAAGGATTCATTTATGAGCGCTTATTTAGCACTGATAAAGTACACCTTTATCAGCGCTCAGTAAGTGCTGATAAAGGGTACCCCCCTTTATCAGCACCGAGCTTTACAATGCATTTTTAGCGCTGATAAAGCCCATTTTTAGCGCTGTTAATGCCCGTATTTGTAGTAGTAGTGTTTTCATAAAATGGTGAAGCATGTACATGAATGCATTGAGCACATACACCCATGTGTATAATTTAAAGAAGGAGTAGAGAATAATAATTCACATATACACTACCCTATTAAGGAGAAAATCTCACACACCCATTCGGGTTTGAAGAAGAATACATATAAAACCCAAAGTAACCCGAACCAAGCGCATACAAAGAAAAAGAAATATAAAAAGATAAAGAAGAGATGGTGGGTGTGAACTTAAGAAGAAGAAGAACATGAGGGGAATTTGGGTTGGATAACATCCTATCTAAAACATCCATGCATGCCCATGAATGACCATACACACATAACAAAGGAAGTGCATGCACATGATTAATATTCACTAAACCCAAATCAAAAGAATAAGTGTGTGTGCAAAATATCAAAAGAAAAGTGAATGTGTTCATATTCAGAAAGAAGACAGTGCATGAGACTAAACTTAAACTTTTGTTACAAGCAAACTGGGGGTGTTTGGGTTTACAAGATACATATTATATGTGCATGAAAACATGCACAATCACATGCACGTGTGAGAATTATTTTAGATACCTATGAAATTCATGCATGAAGTAAATGAGAAATGAAACAAAATCCAGAAAAATTTAAAGAAGATCTTTTATCTAAGTTTAGAGTGTTTGAGGACTCAAGAATATATACATAGCTAAAATAGTGCAATATCATTCTTACCTATCAATATTCTTGAAGAAGTAGTGTGCATAACTTGTACACATACAAGTGAGGCCGGGTCTTCATCACAAGAAGGAGTAATTTCCTGAGCATTGTTGAAATGAGGACTGATCAAAAAAATGATTAGATTTATTTATCAAGGCAAAAAAACCTTACTAAAGGCTATTGAAGATTCTTGAAGAGATTCAGAAGCTAGAGTGATTCATCAAGCTTGTGAGGAAAGATCAGAAGATCCATCCAAAGTGAATCAAGAAGCATCACTTGTGAAAGACAAGAGGAAGAAGCCTTCAGTGGGACTCTGAAGCAGGCCAATGGGACTCTGGTAACACTATGGGAAGCAGTATAAAGAACCTCCTATGGGACTCAAGAGAGATATAGTGTGACTCTATATCAACCATTGTAATTACTCATCTAATTATAATGGAAAATCTGTGTTGGGGAGAATAACCAACACAACAAGGAGTAGGTCTTTGAACCGAACCTTGTAAATCCTTGTGTTCAGTGCCTTTACATTTACTGCACCATTTGAGGTAATTCTAAGAGACACAAGAAGAGTGGATCGAGGCTTTAACCATCCATAAATGTTTAATTTAAAAGAATAAATTAGTAAAATGATTTAAAGGGATCACTGATTCACCCACTCCCCCTCTCAGTGATTCACACTAACCCAGACACTTCAAATTGATGTATCACGTATGCATTGTATTCAATTTAGTTGATTATTTATATATTATGTTGGTGTTGATGTTCATATTATGAATTTTATTTTCATGGATATTATTGGTTGGCATAGGATAAGGCCTCCCCTATTGCGTGATATGCCTATTTGGTGATTATCATCAACCCCTAGCTTACTAGAGGTGGGATTGGGGTGATACTCTCAGCTTACCACTGGCTTGGGCGGGGCCTTGGTGGGTTATTTTATATCAGAGTAGTATTAGAGTGGGTTTTTCTAGGGATGAAGTATGGAGTTAGTAATTATATGATTATTTGGTTTGGGAATTTAAAGAAATGCTATTAAGGGGGTCTTGTGTTTGGTAATCAGACCAGGGATAACAATATAGGTGTGGTGACTGATGTATCCTTTTTCCAAGACTTTTATAACCTAATAGTTGACCTAAATCTTTAATGCATCATTTTTTGGTTACAAATGAGTTGGTTAATGATTTATATAATAGTTAGATATAATATTTCATGTATTTTTTGAGTCAACTCTTCATGAAATTCTCTAATCCTTGGGGGTTCTCCCTATCAAATGAGGGGTGTTACCCACTAATAGTTAGATTGTGTGATGAGGTAGGTCAAAAAAATCCCATTCCTATAAACATACCTCTCCTTCATCATATAGTTATTAATGAGGTATTGTTTTGATAATTCAATTGAGAGATGTCCTTAACCTATGATTTGAGTTAGCTTCTCTCCCCTTCATGATTAATGCATGATTATTGTGGAGAAAATAATAGTTTCTACTGAGCAAGATAAAAATTTACATGGTTGGATATAGTGTGTGCTTTCTAATGATCAAGATGAGACTGATCCTTAGGTGATAGGGAATTAGCTAGAGCCTAGGACTCTTGTTTCCATATTTATCAGGCATACACTAACCAAACATTGATTCTTTCTTTGAGTTCCTTACATGGAACTATAATCTATCAAGGGGTGAAATTTAATTTATTAAACTTGTAATGAGAGTACTATACCATGGCTAGAATTTGACCCCTTTTATAATATAAATTTTATTGGAGGATGTTTAACTTTCTATTAGGCAGTGAAACCATGCTTGAGTACACATTGAGGTCCACATGTTTTATAAGATGTTTTTACAGTCATTTCCTATGGATTTTTTTGAGATCAAATATTCAGGTGGGAACTCTAGAGTAATAAATTTTTATTTGTGGTCATAATATTTTTCAATGCCACCTATGTCATAGTAACTTGAGAAAGCATTAGAATATTGAGGATTCTTGGCTACGATGCACCCTACCTATGGGAGTAGGTTATATTCCCACCTAAAAATAGCCAGAGTTATGTTGTGGATAGACCTCCACATGGGAGATAATGTTGATATCCAAGATCTCTCTATTGCAGGCCTACTTTCTTACTAGGGAGTTGTTCAATGGTAATGTTGGTGGTGTAAGAGATGATGGAGATGGATGGATCTACAATCATATCCTATCATCAACACCTCTATTTAGTTACTATTAGGCCTTGAGTTCTAGAATTTAGAGATAAATGAAGAGGATCATGAAGTATGGATATATGAAAGTGTTAACAAATATAGTTTAGATTATGATTCATATAATCTCTTCATGGAACCTCATACTGGATGATGTGAGTTAATATTCTCCTATCAAGTGTTCAAGAGTTAGAGATTCTAGTGGAACCCCTAGCTATACCCATGTCAGTTAGAGAGTCTCTACTAATGATGGTCATCTTTCACTCACCCATTCCTATATAGTGAGTTTACCCTTAATGAAGTAATAGGTATTTTATGAGATTCCTCTGTGATGGTGATGAGATACAATTATAACTCCTCAATATAGATTGGTGATCATTAATATTATTGTGAGGTATTGGTGATTAAGTGAATGAGGCATGTTCCACCTTCAGTAGAAAGAAAGACCCCCTTAGGTGTGGTGAGTGGAGCCAACCATCTTGAAGATGATGTCAACTATGTATCAGATGAGAATTATGGACTAAATAACTTTTTTCATGGATGATAATTCACACCCTTTGAATGACGATGAATGCATAAATGATTTAAAAGGGTGGCCCATGGATGTCCCTTGGTGGGAAATTGATATATGCATCAACTCGAATTCATGGTGATGGATTCTGAAAATATTACTAAATGGAATGATAGAAACCCATGTGGTATTTTTAGAGAATGGGATGAATCATTTCATTATGTTAGTTTAAGGAGAAGACTACTAGGACTTTTGGGTACCACTCTAGTCTTTCCATGAGAGTTTCAGTAGCGTAGTAACCTCTCATAGTGTGATTTCCATATTCATGGACCAGGGTTAGACTCATGAAGTTTAATCCATTGCATTTGATGAGATCAGAGTGGCATAATAAGAGCATCGTAGTTGGTTATTCTAGTAGAGGACTCTATGTTCGAATGTTGGAGGATCCACATGATCAGCTAGATTTAGAGCAATTAGTTCTTTCATGGAGAGTGATAAAATGATATATATTTTTTGTAATTCACTACTTAATTCACTCATTTCATGCTCCCATTATCTCTAAATATTCCATTCTCATTTAACATTTATCTCAAGAGATATTCCAATAATACCCTTATTCCATTTTATCTATTAAATAAAATTCTTAGGTATTTCTTCAGCAATGATCACCATAAAAATAATTAAAAAGTAAATGTATATATGAATTTTAGAAAGTTCTAACAGTGATATCCACTCTTCATTTTACTGAGTTGGATTTAGTTGGATTCTCCTTTAGTTTTTTTTTCATTATGTGGAACATCTTTTCAAGGTGTAACTATTTTAATATTCAACTTGAATAACAATATAAGAATTTTCCTATGATTATTGAATTTCATAATAATACAAAATTATATGATTAACTTACTCTCTGTAATATTTATTCTAGAAACATTAGATATTTAATTCTTCAAAAATATCACAAAATTTCACTAAATAACTAACTATTATGAACTTACATCAATCAAGACTATATCGTAAGATTAAAATGCATCTTATGATGTTATATGAAGTTAATTCCTTTTTTTTTTATTTTTATGCTTGTCAAAATGATTTTTACGGAAAGTAAAATGAATCTTATTGTCTTCTCAATGAACTGTATAGAAGGTCAAAATGAACCATAAAAAATTAATATGAACCTCACAGAAATACAGATGATTGTTAAATAAATCAGTCGAACCTTACAGAAATGACTCTTATATAAATGTCTCTCACAGATTCATCCCTTTTACATTTTTCAACTTCAACAAAAGATCCATATTTCTTAAAATCACTTCAAAACATTTGAAATTTATCTTATATCATCTCTAAACCACTCAAGAACATTTTAAACACTTTTTAAATAGTATAATAATTGTATAATGATTTATTATTCAAGGTATATAATAAATAAAATCCTTCAAAAATTCCATCGGGTACTTCAATATCCCCCTTTGGATTTGTTGTCAACCTCATTGGACTTTTTCAAATCTACTCAAATATTTTCAAAAACTCAACAATCCACACTAGAATAATGAAATAAAAACCCTTCTTAAATGATTATCATCTTGACACCACACCACCAGATAAGGCAATGTTTTTGAGATAATTTCATATCTCAATGACAAAAAATGTTTAGCCAAGTGACTTAGATATCACCCCTAAATCATTTCAGTCATTCTAAATTTATCCCCCTTTAAGAAATAACCACAGATTTAGATTAATAGGTAATAAATAGTTGTAATTCTTCCCATTTGATAAATAATAATATACTTATCATACCCTTTGATAGAATAGTCTAAAGCCCTGTGGGTGTCCTTTATTCCCACACATTCTCCAATGAGAGTGGAAGGATGAAAATATAGTTTCAAACTTAATTTTTCAAATCCCTCTTCTGATATTTCTTATAATGACCTAATATTTTTTTCTTGAATGAGTCTTAGTGAAATTTTGAGTTTCAGAGTCCTAGGACCCCCATAGGGGTAAAATGGTAAATTTACCCAATCATGTGGCCTCATAAAAATTATCTGATGGTTTTGTTGACTCTTAAGTACGGGTTTTACCCTCAGGTTGATTCAGTGTATAATTATGGGTGCATAAAGGAATCAATAAAACTATATTAAACATAAAAATATTAATTTTTCCCACACACACTTAATTGTGAAGAAATACTTATATCTCTTAAATGGGGTATCAAATGGAAAAAATGAGATTGTGGTTGTGTTTAGAACATGGGATTTAACCTAAGGATGATATAAGTTTTTTTTTCATTAGGACCCTTGGATGTTTACCATCATGGGTGGATTGATTTAATTAATTTAACTAATTTAATTAATTAATTAATTAGTTGGTGAGTTTATGGGAAAACCATGTTCATTTATCTATAAATATCATTTTTATGTCACCCATCTAGGGTTATCCACTTTTTTTCTTTGGAAACCCTAGATAGAGGAGGAGGAGAGGGATGAGATTCATGGTGGAAGTAATGTAAGCTCAAGGGAGTGAGGTTGGAACCACAACAACATCGAAAAATTTAATGATGACGTCAATGACAAATTTAAGTGTCTGAGGTTTTCTAGTGAGCTAGGGATTTAATATTTCATGTTTATCCATTATCCACGATTCCATGTTTAATTTTGGGGTAAATTTTTGTTCTTTATGCTAGGTGTATGTTTATTAGGTTGTTATTATAATTCTATTTTCAAGTCCTTGTTGTAATCATTAAAATAATAATTATTAAATTCTATTCTACATGACATGGTAATTTTGGGACACATTTATCAATTCCTAACTTTTTTAATGTTCATGAAAATCTTTTGATGGAATGATGAAGAATAGGATAGTCGCAATTCAAGGATCCTAGATTATTCTCCTCCCTCTCCATTATTTATTTTATTCCTTCTTTATTATATTCTTGTGTTAAGGGATGAAGAGCATTGACCTTGGGGTTAGATGATGGGGGAGATGTGGGGCGTCCACAATGTGTGGTGAGTGGGGACCATGAAATGAAATTTCATGAGATAAAGGGATGATGTGAGGATTTTTGACATAAGGAAACTCATACAAGTGAAGAGGTGGTGTGATGGAGAGCAGTAGTGGATGAAGTGACATAAATGAGACCATAAGGGGGTTGACGTGAGGCCAGTCGCCATTATAGTTGGTGGTTTTCATAGGGGAATCCAACCACTGATGTGTTTGGTGATGCATGCAGAGAAACATACCACTCAAGCCACCATGTCAAAGGAGAGGGCACCATGATTAGGGGATTCTAACATCTTAAAAAAGAAAAACATTAATTAAAATTAAAAGTGGTGCACTGCCTGATTGGAGAGAGAGTCAGTTAGATGTGATTGGGGGATATGGATGTCATGTAAAGAATTTATCCCTTTTTATTATAATAGTATTTTATAATAAAAAACAACAAAAATATTATTTTTATCATTATTATCATCATTATTATCATGTATTCTTGTTTTGGGTGTAACTTCTTCATATGATGTCAGATTGAAGATCCTTATACGACATAATTATCATGAATATGAGTCAAAAGATTCAATACCAATAAGAAATGCATAATTTTGACCCATGGTAGGAGCCCTGCATCCCGTCTTGTATCACCTCTCATCCATGATATGATGGAATGTATATTTTTCATCTGATACTTGGTTTCAATAAATAAGTAGCTTATCCTTAGTATTTTTCCATGTAGATCACAATGGTATGGTTTTTTTGGGAACTCAAGTCCATTTTCAAGATCATATATTAATATAATGTATTTAGATCAGTAGGGTTGACTATGGGATTCATGTGTGATCATCAAAGTGATGTTAGGTTTGATACTCCCTTGGAAGTATAGTTATTTTAGGGCACAATTCCCCCACTTCCTTTATAAAAATAGAGTTAGTACTCCCCCATACACACCCGGGGCATGGGTCTTCTATATACAGAGTCAGTACTCCCTTATCTAAGATCTTATGTGGGGTTTGGGTCCTCCACAAGGGTTGGTACTCCCTCAACCATTGTATACCCATAAACTAGGAATGGAACCCCACTATAGTTCTTGTAATATTACACCAATTTATTAGCATTGATAGTTCAAATTTTTTATAGGTAGTATAGTATTGATGGGTTAAAGGATGCAATATTCCCTTGACTGATGAGTAAACTTCAATTATGGAAAAATTCATCATCATGGTTTTTTAGTGGACATGTAGTACTTATAAAGGATGAGTGCTATCGATCTCTTCTATACTTAGGAATCTTTGGACACCCTAGGGTTTTCCCTTGAGATGCAATATATAACTGGGCAACTTAATTCAGACATTGTGGACTCTTCAGTGTTTCGAACACCATTAGTTGTTCATGTGATATGTATTTATTGGGTTGGAGATGAGATGATATGAACCTCTCCTATGTCCTTGATAATTCTTGATATAGAGAATATCTAGATTACCCTTCCTTTTCATTCAACCGATTACACTTTAGTACCAAAATATTTAAGCTTCTTGTACCTATAACTTGTTTTTATGATCATAATTACTAAAGCTATTTCTAACCTATTTTATTTTAATTAAATTATAATCACAGATTCAATAAACCATAACTCTCAACAAAACACCACAAAAATATCTAGAATAGGAATTATGATGCAATGAGAAGGATCATTCTATAGTACATCTTGATCTAACTTTCTCTTTGAAGATCATAGAAAAAATCATGGAATCAATGCGGTAGTCAAACATCAGTTCCTATAAACTTGGGTAAGGACATGATATACGGTAAATGTCTACATCATAGATCTTTTATGAATGGTTCATCCATGATGAAACTTAATGGAGACACTACAACTACTTATATTTCAACATAACCTCTAAAAATACTACCAGACTCCATGTCGTATCTTGAATCCCTACACCATAAATTCCACCTCCATAGTGCACTAAAGTATACCATGATACAAATAGATTAAATATATAATAGTCATCAAGAATTAATTTCTTGGATTTAAAGGCATTAACTTGGTTCATTAAAGAGTTTTCTCGACCCAAGGGACCCCCGACTCATATGAAGGCTATAAATAGAGACCTAAGGAGTATTGAATCTCAACAAAAAATATCCAAGAAGTACAAAGAACCTATATAAAAACTACTTTATTAAAAAAAAATCCCCTAAGTTATTTTTCAAGAGTTATTCAAGGTTCTTACAATTCTAAAAAGGTAAATAGGATTTAACATCTTCAATATTTTTTTATTCTCCTCTTTATTTTTTATCCAATTGCTCCCTTATTATAATTCCTTAAGTCTCTTCCTCTTATAACTTTTCTATTTATATATTTATCTTTTATTTTCTTCTAAATATTATAGAGATAGAATTAAGTACTTTTAAGGGGTTTGTAAAAGTAAACCTATATCTTGTTTTTATTCTTCTTAAGGTCCCCACCTCTGTTAAAGTGAGTGATCTTGGCTCTTGGTTTTCATTAAAACTAAGGGTCTTATTTTGGTTCTTGGTTTCCATTAAAAATAAAGGATTCTTTCTTCATCTTTGGTTCTTGGTTTCTTTTAAAACTAAGGGAGTGATATAACCATCTCAATCCTTTTTGAGGGGAGAATACATAAGAGATCATTCTTGAGATATTTTTCAAACTCCTTTATCATAGCATGTTTTTTTAATTTTTGTAATTTATTTTATGCTATGTTTAAAGTTTTAATTTCCACTACTCCTACTTTACTTTGATTATTTTACACTTAAATAAAATTCTTAAATGATATTCAACTTTTATTTTATAGCATCATTTTATTTTTTTAAAAGTTAATTCACCCCCCACATGACATTTTATATATGATATACAAAGATAATTTATTTATTTGTGATTCCTTTATAGTTTTCAAGGAATAATATTGGGTATGTTTATACACACCCTAAAAAAGTCTTCATGCCCACAAGTATTGTACTTGTTCAGATGATGGGAACGTCAGAGATGGTCTTGGTGGATGTGGATTCAGTGAAACTTGTTCAAAGCCAACTTCTAATGATGCAAAAAAAACTTTATAGAGCATGGTAATTTGTGATGTACTGGTATCCATTATGGATGGAGATCAATCCAAGATTATTCACAATGTGGTAGAGATTCCTAATGTATTATGTCTTTTAGATATACAACACATTTGTAATTTCTTATGTGGTGATGTGTTTATACTTGATGTATCATGTATGCATTGTATTCAATTTTGTTGATTATTTATATATCATGTTGGTGTTGCTGTTTATATTTTGTTTTGGATTTCTATGTCTATTAAAAGTTGACATAGGATAAGGACACCCATATTTTATGATATGCCTACTCGATTCTAGTCACCAAATCCTAACCCATTAGAGGTGGGCTTGGGGTGACACCCTCAACTTACAGTTGGCTTGGGTAGGCCCCTGATGGGTTGGGTTGTGTCATAGTGGTATCAGAGTAGGTTTTTCTAGTGATAAAGTATAGAGTTATTAGTTATGTGAGGATTTGGTTAAAAAATTTATGGTAATGATGTTAAGGGGGTCTTGAGTTTGGTTATTAAACCAGGGAGACTAGAGTTGGTGTAACAAATGATGTGTCCTTTCACCAGGACTTTGCTAACTTGATAGTTGACCCAAAGCTCTGAGACATCATTTTTGGGTTACGAGTGAGTTGGTGCATGCATAATATACCAATTGGATATAATATTTCACATATTTTCCGAGTCAACTCTTCTAGAAATTCTCTAATCCTTATGGGTTAACCATATCAAATAAATGTTTTTACCCAATAATAATTAAATTGTGCACTGAGGTAGGGTTAAAAAAGCCTATGATTATAAATATACCTTTCCTCCACCATAAAATTATTGATGAGGAATTGTTTTGATAATTTGGTTGAGATATTTCCTTGAACTATGATCTAAGGTACATTCTATACCCTTCATGCTTAATTCATTATTTTTGTGGAGAGGATTACAATTTTTACTGAGTGAGATAAACTTTACATGGTTGGATATACTGTGTGATTTCTAATGATTGGTAAGATCCTAATCCTCAGGATATAGGGAATCAATTAGAGTTTGGGGCTTTTTTTTATTTTGATTAGGAATAATCTCACCAAATATAGATTATTTCTTTAATCTCCTTAAATAGCATCATAATCCATCAAGGAGTGAAATTTCATTTATTGAACTTGTGATGAGACTGTTTTATCATGGTTGAAGTTTGATACCTTGTATAAGATGGAGTTTATTAGAGGATGTTGGACTTTCCACTGGGAAGTTATACCATACTTGAGTACACATCAAGGCCCAAAGGTTTTACAAGGTGTTTTTATGGGCAAGTCCTTTTGATTTTTTTTTCGAGCTTGAAGATTAAGATGGGGACTCTAGAGGAAGAAATTTTGAGCTATGGTTATGCTCTTTTTCAATGCCACCAATTCTAGAGTCACCTGAGAAAGCATTGGAAGATTGATGATTCTTGGTGGTGATACACCCTATCTATTATTGTAGGTTATCTTCCACCCTAAAAATCACTAAACTGGAGTTGTGGATGGACCCACATGTGGGAGATAATGTTGAGATATGAGATATCCTTATTATAAGCCTAGTTACCAACTTGGGATGTGTTCAATGTTAGTGTTAGTGGTGTAATATTTGATGGATATAGATGGAGCTATGATACTTTCCTATCATTATCCCCTTTAGTTAGTTCCCATCATGCATTGAGTGAGGACTTCAGAGCCACGGGAAGAGGTGCTTAATAGATGGATATAGAAAAGTGTTAATGGATACATTTTAGAGTATGATTAATTTCCTCTCATCATGGACCATCATACTAGATGGAATGATTCACTCTTCTCATATTATGTGTTCAAGATTTGGAGATTCTAGTGGAACCCCTAGCCAGACCCATGTAATCTATAGAGTCACTACTGATGATGGTCATATTTTACTCACCCATTCAGGTAGAGAGAGTTTACCCTTGGTGGAGTGAGAGGTCTTTTATGAGTTTACTCTATGATAGATATGAGATATATTGGTAACTACCTTAGTGTGTATTGTTTACCATTTCTAGTATTGTGAGGTGTTGGTGATTAATTGAACGAGGTAGGTTCTACCTTCAGTAGTAAGCAAGACCCCATTAGGTGTGGTGAGTGGATCCAACCACCTTGAAGATGAATCTTACTACCCATTATATGGGAATCATGGATTAAAGTGATTAGTGCATGTATGATAATTCACTACCTTTTAATGATTAGGAATGAGTAAATTCTTTTGAATGGTGATGCGTGGATGTCCCTCAACAGGAGACCAATGTATGTGTCAACTTGTATTCATGGAAATGGATTCTTAATATTTATAAGTGGAATGATGGAAACCATTATGGTGTTTCTAGAGCATGATATTTATCCTTTAATTATCTTAGTTTAAGGATAAGTCTACTAGGTCTTCGAGGTGACAATCTAGTCTTACCATGGGAGTGTTGTAAGTGTAGTGATCTCTTGTAACATGAGTTCTAGATACAATGAGTAGGGTTGGGCTTAAGAAGTTTAATCTATAGAGGTTGATGAGATTATAGTGGAACAACATAATCATGGTAGTTAATACTTATAATATAGGACTATATGTTCAAATGTTGGAGGAGGCACAAGAGAAGCTAGCTTCAGAGTAGTTTGTTTCTGCATGGAGAGTGATAAAATAATTTTTTTATCATTTTTTTGAAATTAACTAATTAATTACCTCATTTAATACCAAATAAAAAGGTTTTACTATTTTTTTGATTTTTCATGTGAATTTTTTAAATGAATTAAAAATGTATTTAATTGTTATTTTTTAGATAAAAATAGATATGGAATTACATATATTTTTATTAATTAGTTTTATATAAATTTAATTCAAGTTTTAATTGTAATTGTGTTTCAATTTTCAAATGAAGTTTGCTTTGGACCGACCACATATAATTAAATTGAAGACAAGAGTTAGAGAAGTATACCATGACCAAGCTATAATTAAACAAAGTCTGAAGATGCTACATGAAGGAGGCACAATAACTCGATTGACTATAGTAAATCATCTACAATAAGTGACCAAACACTTCCTATCATGGTTGATAAATCGAACACAATATGAATCCAAACCTATCGAACCCCATGCCTAATATGTCGTGCTTCACTAATTGACTATAAGACTTATTCTAAGATACCACAATACAACACCTGGGACCTACCATATAAATACCTCCTCCTCACAACCGGTGAACCGACCAAGCACTTAAAACCTACCATGCCTCCTCTCAACATACCATGACTACTTTTATAGGTGACTGTGGAATGCATAAAGACCAATTGACTACACCTGATGTGGCCGCATGCACCAGGTCCACCTAGCTTGATCTCACACAAATCTCATGTGAGTCCACTAATTTAATTTAAGGAAGGAGTGAACCAGGACAGAATCTTGGGATCTATGGTGCCTTTGAGAATGGATACTTGACCATAGACTATGAAAATGAAGTTCAAAGGATTACTTGAGCTTGGAATAAGAAGACCAAGTTACAGAAACCCATGGATGATGATTATAAATTCCACTTATGAAAATCAAATACTCAAACATGTTTGATGATTTATGAGGGAGATTGTGTGCAAATCATAATTTTGTATGCTGAATTGTTTACTCCCTATGAAAAGATAAAGATGACAAGGAATCATACACTCCAAAGGAACCCAATACATGATCAAAGGCCAACTCACACTAAGTACTCGACCAAAATCCGCAATGAACACAACATGTCCAACCAAGTGCCCAATATACATTGAAGACCACTAAAACCATTCTTGAGTTGACCATTATGTCATAACTCATCCTCAATAAACATCCAAATTTTTTGATCCATTTTCAATAATTTTCAAACCATGCCTTTAAGATCAGTGAAACAATAAACCACAACAAAAACTTGATTCCATCAAGATCTACCCAACTGCTTGGAGATGCATGTACAAATCCCACCATGAAGCACCAATTAGACATGATCTAGACCCAATATGAAAAATTTTCCCTCTCCCAAATACAACCATCAAATGCTGATAAATTTTATCTTAGAATAGTGCCAACTAAAGCACCACAAAAGAAATACCAAGCCTATTATATGACACACTGTAATACTAGAGTGATTTCCTTGAATGAAGCTATGCCATTCCCGATCAACATCCAAGGCATAACAAGACCCAAGTTCAGACTAGACCTATTAATTTTGGAGACTACTTCAAGGACTGATACTCTAACACACCCAAGCATATGCAGGACCATTGATATTAAATCCCACACCAGCTAGAATGTGCATTATGTTTCCCATGAAACCCCTATAAAGAACTCATTATCCAATATATCCATGAAGAACTAAAACACTTCTACTTTGATTCTTCTCGATCATGTATAGATTACAATCATAGGGTGAGCCTCTAAAATGGATGAAATCATTTTTTAAATTCCATTATAGAAAAAAGAGGTGGGGATATTATATAAAAAGGGTATGGAGGTGAGTGGGAAAATGATTCCCCCTTCATGAGATTATTTTTCTAACTTTTCTTCAGCCTTTATTTTATTTTAATAAAATTTTGTTCATGTTTTATGAAATTATATTTTGTCTCACTCCTAATTTTGAATTTTGTGTTTCTTTAACCTTTGTATTGTGATAGTTTTATCTTAAAATTCACGATCGAAGAGTATTAACCTAAGGTAAGGTCCTTAGAGAGGTTTCATGGTTCTCCAAAATTCTTTACATTTTATTTCTTTCAATTTCAATTCTATTGTGATGGAGTAGTGGATTTGCCCAGGAATTGTGAAGTGATTTCTCACTTTATCCTGGTAATTATGATCACCCTATTATATTCTCAACCAAATCAATCAACCTCCATTATATTATTATACACTTGATACAATTGGAGTCATGTGTATCTAGAGATGAAAAACATATGTTTGGAGTTGGGTGTTGGAATAGAGGATACCATGGTTGAGTGTGTTCAATAGTTTAATACTATAGAGGAGGTGAGACTTGAAGTTTCTAGGAGATTTATGAAAGTAAACTAAGCCTCAAAATTTATGTTGAGAGTGGTGATCCATGAAATATTTTGATTGGATTATTAACATTCTTAATAATTCAAATTGAACAGTGAAAGACATGTGATTTCCACATTTTAGACTGAAAATTTCCCTATTAACACTTGTGTATGATTTTATACTAATTTATTTTATTCAATATTAACACATAGTAAAAAATAAAAAAATAAAAACCCATTTCTAGCTAATTTAAAAAATTTAGAAAACAAAAAATATCAATAAGTTATTGAGAATTATGAAGAACCAACCCATAACTCCTTGAGAATGACCTTGGTATATCTAATATATTGAATTCTAGGATTTAATTATTTTTATGTGAGGATAAAAATAGTGTCTCACATAGCGTCATTTTTAGGGGGTTAGGTCGATAACTCATATTTCTATTTCTCATTATAAATAATTTACTTCTTTCAATTTAAAATTAAAAAAAATTGATTATGCTTTTGACTCACCCCCATACCATCCAAGTGAAGATGAATAAACTATGGAATAAATTCAATAATATATCAAAAACTCCTTACTAATGGACCTACAATTGAAGGAACACTAATAAAATCTAAAAGAGTTAAAGGAAATTATAACTATGATAGCCACCACACTCCAAGAACTTGTGGAGAAAAGGAGAAAACAATAAGAAAATGAATGATTACCTATGGTACTTTCTCAAGAGGATATAAAATTAGTGGAGTAAAAACTTAAAAATCCTTTGTTCCCAAATATTTCAAAACTTTTTCCCCAGGGCCTTCAAAAAGAACACTTATATGAAGCTGAAAATCTCAAGGGAGTAGAACATACCTTAGATTCACTTTTATTTGATTATCATTAAACATAAAAGCTATCTAAATCCATTAAATTTGAATTTTATGATTCAACACCACTTATATAGGTTTTGGATGAGTATAAAACACAACCGAAGGTAATATGATTTGAAGAGAATTTATAAGACCCACTTTATGCCACTATAAACATGTTTTCATCAGTAATGCATGGAGAAAAGGAGAACCAACATGATATCATAAAGGGAGTTAATATTTACATAAACTCAAATTCTTTTAATCATTTATTACTTGAATTTAAACCTCAATTTCTTTGTGTTTATAATGAATCCATGACCAAGATGTACATATCCTTGGACATTGGATATAGACCTGAGATAACCACCTTAAAAGAAAAATTGGAGTTGGAAATTGAAGAGAAGTATGACCAAATTCATGATTAGGAGTTAGACAAGGATTTTTTTGACAATTTACTGAATTTTATTCAAGAGGAATTTGAAAAAGATGTGGAAGGAGAAACAAACATCCTAATCCAATAATAACAATAATCAGATCCATACAACATCCTTCTAGCCCCACTCAGTGAGTTGTATTACACTACTAAGGGGTTGGACACACTAAACTTTATTGAAAATGGAGACCTTTAAAAGAATAATAAATCTAGGAAGAGATAGGGATGTGGTATTTCTTACCACCCAAACAAAATATACCAAAAAACTAAGGATAATCACAAGGTTATTCAGCTTTGTATAGTAAAAAAATTACAACATCTTTTGAAGGGTTTTACCCAAGATTCTTCTTGCTTTTTCACTTTTCCTTTACTTTAAATTCTAAGTTTTAATTTTGAATAAATTGTTACTTTTTACTTGTTTTTCTATATATTACACAAGGGTAAAATGATTCCTAGACCTTTTTTAAGACCATTAGATTCTGATAAAAAGTGGGTATCACATCCCAATAAGGTTGTCCACATGTGAGGAATAATTTCAGCCACATTGTCTCTTACATATTAATTTTTTCATATTATCTTATTATTTTATTCTTGATAATTATTAAATTTCATTGAGAATATAGTTGAGATTAAGTTTTGGGGAGGGGGATAACATTGGATTCCATTTTCATTATTTTCTTACATTTTTCTTTTTATTTTAATGAAGCTATTATATATATATATAACGAAACATAAAAATTTATGCTCAATTTTTTTAAATATACAAAAAGTTATTTTGTATAGTTTTTGAATATGTTTTCCAAATTTTATTTAATTTGAATTAAAAAAATAAAATTCAACTTTGAACTCCATGTCTATTGTTATGATCTTGATCATATTATTGGGACCTTAATATAAAATTATTGTTGAATATGTTTTGTTTTCTTAGACTGCGATTTTCAAGATTTTTCATGACTTTTAATAGAAAATTTAATTTCAAATCCATTAGTGACCAAACAATATTAAAATTCCTATTCTAATAGGGTTATGAATCAATTTGACCTCATTTTTGTGATACCCTCACTTATTGAGAGGAGCTTTGGATTTGTTTAGGAACTATAACTTGTGTCTATTATCTTTTAAATCTTTATAATTCATGAGATACTTTCAATATTATTGAGGCATTTGATTGGATAACTTCTCATATATCCTTGATACCTACCTTGAAAATTGAACCTAGTTAAGACCTTAGATAACCATGAATTACCTTATAGGTTTAAGCAATATCTCAATCCTAATTATACCTTTCCTTCCCTCACTCTAAAATAAAATTTTATGATTAATTTGAGTGTAAGTGTGGGGGAAAAGGGGGCTTCCATGTGTTTTTTTGAGGAAATAATTAAATGTAAAGGGTAATGTGAGAAGAGAGTATAATAAATTTAGGGAATTTTATTACGGTAAATAGGCATGGGTCACTATTAATACATTATATTTTTATCACCCTATTCTCCTAAAAATAATGAGCATATAAAAAATAATAAAAAAGGGGTGATGATATTGTAACATTAATTATCCTTATTTGTGTGATTCATAACCCTAACCAAGAAAGGGGAATAATTACCATTAATTATACTTAATTGAAAACTCATCCTCCTAGAGTAAAAATATACATTAAAAAAAGATGAGAATAAGGATGAAACATTCATTGGATTCATTTTGATGACCCATGGCCTAGCAAAAACAAAAGAAATAGCGGGGAGTGTCAGAGTAACATCTTAAAGGGATATTGAATGAGGGATATTCCATTTCTTTACTTAATAAATCATGAATTATATTTATAATAGTATAACCTTTCTCTTTCCTACTGATGATTTTTTTAAACACTTTTCCACCAAACTCAAGCCACAAAACAACCTTTTTAAATATCTCATGATTTATTGTGTTTTTATTTTTCATAGTGTATAGATATGAGAATTTTCACAAGATTATGATAAATTTAAACTTTCCAAGTTTTATTACAACTCTAAAAAAATACATTCTCTTGAGTTAATATTGATAATAAACTTTATGTGAGGTAGGTTATGAAATGGGATTGGATGGATATAAATGGTTGAATTTAATATGGATAGGAAAATTTCATGTCTTTGAAATTAAATGAATGTATGAAACATGATTAAATTTTTAATGGAAAGAACCAAAAGAGTTCCCTCACTTTGAATTTGGTTGTTTGAAATCATTTTTGAGTATTTATCTTCGTATTCATTAATTGAATTTCATAATAAAATTTAAATTGAAAAATATGTTTGAGTTGTGAGAATCTGTAAATACTTGGATAAAGCTTACTGAAAGTGAAAGTACTCATTGAAATTATTATGTGAAAATTTATTGCCAATTGACTATTTAGATTCAATTGTTCAAATGTTTTAAAATGAAACAATGAAAAATTTCCCAGGAGTGCAACATCCTAAGTTTTGGGGAGTGAAAAAATGAGATTATTATGATTTTTTTCTATAATTTACTGTTTAATTTCCCCATTTCATATCAAATACATGGATTTTATTGATTTTTTGAATTTTCATGTGAATTTTTTTAAATAAATAAAATCTGTATTTAATTTTAATTTTTTTTGTGATAAACATAGATATATAATTACTTGTATTTTTATTAATTATTTTTATATTAATATGTGTTTGAATTGTAATTATGTTTTCATTTTCAAATGTATGATTATTTGGATCAACTTCATCCAATTGGATTGATCGTAAGACTCATTGTGGTTTACTATAACCAAGATTTAATTCAATAAAGTCTGAAGATGCCACATAAATGAGGCACAAACACTTGACCGACCATGGTAAATTGACCACATGAATGAGAAGGATCAAGATGAAAATGAAAAAGGGTTAAGTGACCATACGCTTCCTCTCACAATCAATCAATTGACTGAAATACCCCTCCAGACCTACTGCACTCCAAGACCAAGTCATTGTGCTTCATTGATTGTCTAGAAGACTTCTTCCAAGTTACTACAAGATAAAACTTATGACCCACCATATGGATACCTCCTCCTCATGGTCAGTGAACCAAACACGTGCCTACAACCTATCTTACCTGCTCTTAAATTACTATGATTTCTACTCTAGGTGTATGTGGAATGAATCAAAATCAATCTACTACACTCGATGTGGTTGAACAAACCAGGTCCTCCCATCTTGAACTCACATAAATCTTATACGATTCCACCTATTGAATCAAATGAATGAGTAGTGAACTAAGATTAAATATTGGGATTTAGGGTATCTTTGAGCATAGACTCTTGATAATAGACTATAAAAATCAAAGTTTTAAGGATAAATAGAGCTCGAAATAATATGAACAAGTTATTACAACCCATGGATGATGATGATAAATCAAACCTATTCAAATAAAAGACTCAACAACATTCAATGATTTACAAGGGAGACTGAGGGAAGATAAGAATTGTGAATGCTAAATTATTTTCTCTAAGTGTAGATATGAAGAAAACAAGGCCTCATATAATCTCAAGAAATCTACTACATGATCAATGTACCATGCACACCAAGTGATTGACTAAAATACTTAATGAATGTAGCATGTCCTGCCAAATTCCCAACACACATTGAAGACCACTATAGTTTCACTCTAGTAGACCACTATGTAATAAATCCTCACTAGTAAACATCCAAAAATGTTTATCCCTTCTTATTCATTTCTAGACCATGCATTGAAGATCAGTGCAACACTCAACCATAATAACAATATGATTCCATCAAGATCTTCCTAACTGCTTGAAGCCACATATAAAAATTCCACCATTAAACACCGATCAACCATACAGTAGACCCAATATGCATCACATTCTCCCAAAAGATAACCATCAGATGTTGATTCATTTTAGCTTAGATTAGTTCCAAATGAAGTACCATGCGAGCTGGATCATCCCTATTTCAGGTTGCATTATAGTACCAACATGATGTCCTCGAATGAATCTATGTTATGCCCGATCAATGTCCCCAGCATAACCAGGCCCAAGTTCAGACCATTCCTACCAATTTTAAGCCCAATTCAAGGCCCACCACTTTAAAAAACCCAAGAACATACATTCACACTGATATTAAATCCTACACCAGCTAGAACATGCATATTCTTCCTTATAAAAAACCTCATGTGGAACCCAACTTCCACTATAGATGCAAAGAACAGAAACACTTTTAATTTGATTCTTCTTGATCATGTATGGATTTTGATCATGGGATGATTCTCACAAATGTATGCAATTATTTTTTTAATTATATTAGAGATAAAATATATGGGGTTACTACAAAAAATGGGATAGAGGTGAGAAAGAAAAGGATTCCCCCTTTGTGGGATGATCATTCTAACTATGCTTCTTCCTTATTTTTCTTCTAACCAAATTCTATTCATGTTTTATGAAATTAATTTATATCACACTCTTAATTTTGTCTTTTTTTGTTTCTTCAACCATTATATTATGATCATGGTCTTCTAAACTTTGTGACCATAGAGTATTAACTTAGGGAAATGTCCTAGGGGAGGTTTCAAGGTGCTCTTAAGTTCTTCACATTTTATTTCTTTCAATTTTGATTATGTGGTGACAGAGTGTGTAACTGACCAGAAATTATAAATTAATTTCTCACTTTATCCTAATAATTATCACCTCCCCATTCTAATCTCAACCAAATCACTTCCCCTATCATATCCCAGTACACACTTTATACAATTGGAGTCATGTGGATTGAGGGATGGACAACAAACAATTGTTGTTGGGTGTTGGAATAGAAGATACCTAAGTTGAGTGTATTCATGGGTTTGATACTATAGAGGAGGTGATAATCAATGTGCCTAGAATATTTATGAAATTGAACCAAGCATCATAAATCAAGTTGATAATGGTGATCCATGAGTGATTTTGATTGGATTATCAACATATCTTAATCAATCAAATTAGATAGTGAAGGACCTGTGATTACCACGTCTTGGATTGAACCGTTCCCCACTAACACTTGTGTATGATTTTATACTGTTTTCTTTTATTATGTATTCACACACATTAAAAACCAAACAAATCAACTCATATTTTTGGATGATTTCAAAATTAAAAAAACAAAAAAATATCAATAAGTGACCGAGAATAATAAATAATTGTACCCATAAATACTTACGAACAACCCTGGTCGATCCAATAAACCACATTATAGGTTTTATAAATTTTGTATACAAGGATCATGATAGAATTTCACATGAGAGATAGAGAGGTGTTTCTCACCTTCGATTGATAATGGTAGAACCACGATCTTCCTTAGTGAGAGAGAGGGGCATGGTGGTGGTGTCAATTTAATGGTTTATGTTACTAGGAATTCTCAATTTATGGTATTGAAGGGTTGTCCCAAAGGTAGTGATAACATCACCCACTTTCCTAAGTGGATGGTGGTATTCTCTTAGCATTCATATTAAATATCAGGATGGACATCCATAGTGGAGATCATACAAGTGTAGCATGAACCTAGAGATGTCATGCTTGGTGGATCTTTGTGGGTATACCCATCCCATGTAACCACTTTATATGTGTCTTAGAAGAAAGTTTTATTACGAGTTTGTGGATTTTAGTTACTCAGGATGGTGTTATTGTGGGGTATGGAGCCTACAAAGTAGGTTCATCTAAATTATTAGGACCATCTACTTTGGATTTGTAGGACCCCGGGACACCCTGAGAGGGGAGGGGTGAATCAGGGTGATAAATTTTTCTTTTAAACTGACGGATCTTGTTCCCACGTTGGTAGGAACTCGTTAAACCTGTATGATGGATATGATTAGTAATAAAACATTCACATGCAGAGAGATGACACAACTATTTTTACTTGGTTCACCACTAAGGGATACGTCCAAGGAGCATACACCGATGGGTTGTTGGTCATACCAAAATCCACTATGCTTCACTAGCTATAGATTACAAAGGTTCGGGTACAATCACTCTGTCCCAGGCTCACTGCCTTTAAAAAGGTTCAGGGATAGCTCACTTCTTCCCTCGGGTCACTCCCGTTGACTCCCCCTGGCTCACTGCCGTTGTTGAAGTCCCACTCAGTTTATAGACGTGAAGGTCTCTTCAATAGATGTGCATTGAAGTTCTTTGTCTCCTATTCAGCATGAGACCTTACTTGCATCAGGGTTTAGTGTTGATGCTCTTTTTAGTTCAATCCTTCTTCTTTTTTGCAATGACTGAATGCACTAGATCCCCTTTTTCTTCATTTTCCTGAATCACAATCACTTATGTGATTGCTTAATAAATGATTCTCAGATTACTTGGAAACGTCAGAATCAATTAACCATGTATGCATGAGATCATGCATGTATCATTTAGATTTCTTCTTCAATCTCACTTTGCACTGAATGAATCGGGAAATCTTCCGACTTTCGTGCAGCTACAAAAAGACCGGCGGGCTTCAGCAGTACTTGGCGTGCTTCTCCAAGCCCGGCGTGCAAGTCTCCATACGGCGCACAAGTCTTCGGCGCGCAGGTCCAAACTGGCACGCATGTCTCACCAAACCACCTGTGCGACACTGCCTTCCTCAACTCTTAACATGCACGACTCACTTCCTTTCTCACCCAAACCACCTTGGGCACGCAACCAACAACCGGCGCGCAACTTCAAATAGTGGCGCGCAAGTCCACCTGCACGACCACACACAATACTTGCGTGACTTCCACACCTGCGTGATGGGAGCTCTAATTTTTCTAAGTGTTGAACTTCATAAGAAATGAGGAGGGGTCAACCTGTATTTATAGGCAAACTGGACCCCCTGCGTGGCGGCGCGCAAGTCACTCCTTGGCGCGCAAGTCTCGGCACGTAGCTCATCTCCCCTAGCCTCTGTCACGCAACTCACTTTCACGACCCAACCAATACTTGAGTGACCTTATTTACTTATCCATATTTTGAAGTTTTGTTCTTGGAAAACAATAGGCGCGCAAGTTCCAATCCTCCTAGGTACCGGCGTGCAAGTCCACTTGCGCGACCTAACCAACACTTGCGCGACCCTTTTCCCTTTGCCAGATTTTGATGTTCTGATCCTCAAAAACATGTGGCGTGCAAGTTTCCTCTCCTTCAAGTGTACGGCGCACACGTCCCTTTTCCAAAATCACTATTATTCATTTGTTGATTTTGAGGCCCTGAAATTTGGAAAACACTAGAAAACAGCGCCACCATGTATCTGCTCTTTTTGTACTGCCTCCAGATCATCCATTCCTCTGTCGATGTTCTTGAAACAAACATATATCATTGACCACAACTCTTGAACTCAACATGCCATCATGAAATCCCTTTTTTCAACAAATTTGTATGTCGTTTGTTTGCTTTGTCAACAAGAACAATTACCTCAAAAACACTACTTCTCGGTGATTTGAATCCTTCATCAACTCTTCTGCTGTCATAAAAAACTCCACTATCATGATATGTATTCTTTGAAGGAACAACTTTAGAATCATCATCTTCTGATACAATGTGATGTACATGGCCATCTCATAATTTCAATCTCCGTATGACCATCTCAGAAGTCCAATCCCTTGCACATTGTCTTCTTCTTCAGTCGTCATTATCTACTTCATGCAAAGCATATGATTCAATTCTTCAAGAAGTCTCTTTCATGGTTCTCATGAAATCATGAGTAATTGCATGGTCTTCATCAAATCCCATGGTTCTCATGCAATAATGAGGAATTTCATGGTCTTCATCAAAACCCATGGTTCTCATGCAATGATGAGGAATTGCATGGTCTTCATAAAAAAACCATTCTTCATTAATCATCCTCAGATGGATTACACCTCACATTCTTCATTGTTGTAAGCAATGTGTCACCTTTGACACATGTTCTTTGAACTTATGATTAGTACAAAAATCATATGAATTTCCATTCCTACACTTCATTAGAGTACTTCTGGATCTCCTTCATTTTGATCTTCATTGAAAACTATTGACAACAAATTCAACCTTATACATAAAGTGGTTCCAAAAATCTCCCCCTTTGTATTTTGTTGTCAATACCTTATACATCTTCTGAAATGAATTCGTCAATGTCAAAATGAGAATATTCTCTTCAATCAACTTTTCTTTTCAAACTTTCATTTCACTTTCTCTCCCCCTTATTGACAAGAAATACAAAGTGCATGGTAGGGAGGGTATCAATCCATACTTAAGCAATGTTTCATTAATCATTTCACTCTAAGTCTACTTGAGAAATGCTCGATGTAGAAAACAATAGGATTTGATTAAGTCAACAAGGTTGACCATTATTCACAGATCATGATACCAACATGAGATGAGAACTCATGTATTTTGTCTTCAAGGGTTTACCTCTTTTATTTCAGGTAAAAGAAAATCAAATGTGATAGGGAATAATCAACCTGAAACTCCTGCACTCACATCAGCAAACAGATTAAAAACATTCAAGTGCTATCGGCAGGATAAGTGACCTTGGGGCACATCCATTCTTCTTATGTCACTGATCAATTCAGTTACTCCCCCTTTGTAGAATGATCTTTGATCTGAGTAACCAAGGGATAGATATTGAAAAATGGCATACCTTATCCATTGAAATGTTCTTCAAGAAATTCACAGAGTAACTACATTTGAGTCCAGCTAGAGTTGATATTGATTGAAACAGTGATTTTGGAAGTTTATTCATTTTTCTCCCCCTCAAGGGAAACACTCCTTATCATCTTCATAAAGAGTTATCCTTCATTATCTTAATATTTTAATATAAATTAAAGAATCTAATCTGGATGGAAACTTCTTCAGCTTGGCTCTCAAGAGTTGACAGCATTCACTACTTCTCAGGTTCTCCCCCGGAGAGCATGTTTCACCTTCAATTCCCTGCATTATTAGCATAAATACAATACACAAATGATTACAGGAATAAGGTGGTTCCTCCTTGCTTCATCAATATAAGATGCATGGTTGAGGTTTTTTTCTCAACCAAGTTCCTCTGTTCACTCCAGTCTTCATGCCTGAACATTTCAACATATGTTCTGATATGTGTTGATGTGGCATGGCTCTTTTCACATTCTCTTCTGCTTTGTGTAGAGAATTGTTCTGCTTAACAGCCATTATGAATGATACATTATTACTCCTCTTAAGGAATGCTTATTGTTCTGGTATTAAGGTTAGACAACCTTTTGCAATGTGACCAGATTTCTTGCATCTCTCACACAGAACATCTTTGACACGTGTGTTTTTCTTGGTTTTCAATCTCTCCTACACTCTGTCTTCATTATGTGAAAGTTTTTCTTTGCCTTTATCACCAGCCTTGAACTTCTCATCTTCAATATTCCTCATTCTTTTCAAATATTATGGCCAGATGACCAATATGTCATTTGGAACTGTTGCAGCTGGTGTGGATCTTCCACATGGGTTCATCCGTGTTTTATCCCACGTAGTTCTTCTTTTGGATGAATATCCCCTCAATTTCATGAATCTAAAATCCTGGGTCTCCTCAACTTCCCTACTTGAGATCTTCTTGGGGAAATGTGTGTTCACAACATTCTTCTGATTTCTTCCCAAGGTAGCTGCTTTATTCTTTGCCGGCATCGGAGGTATTCTTTTCCTATCAATAGTGAAAGCATATTGATGTGGGCATGTACTTGCCACGTGACCTCTTCCATTGCATACATCACAGATGTTATCAAGAATTCCAAATCTGTTTGCGGTGAACAGATGCTTCTGGACCTGCATATGTTGGTTCTTCTTCTCTGGCGTCCTTCCCTTTAATATAGGCTTTCTCTGTGCTTTTCCATGTAAGGGATTATAAAAACAATCCAGTGCACAGTGCCCAAATCTGTTGCAGCACCAACATTGGCCCACAAATATTTTCTTCTTTGTTTCTTCTGTATGAGGTTGTAGGGCCATCTTCTTAATCTATTGTGCTCTGTTTGAGGAACCAACTTCCAATTTTTTCTTCATATCCACCCTAGCCATGGTGGTAGATTTCTTTTCCTCACCTTTCCTCATCCATACTTGTTTAGAATTTTTCTTCCAACCTTCACTTGATGAAGGAACATATTTAGAAACGATAGTACAAGTTTGTATGGACGATACCTTCACTTTCATAGCTACTTCTGATAGATCAATGAGTGAAGTCATGATATTCTTATCACATGTTGGAGGTCTTTTGACAATAGAATCCTCCAGTGATCATTTAGTACCAGCAGCAACGGATTCTTGAGATGGACACTCAAGAGTTGTCATAATCTTCTTGTCACATGTTGGAGGTACTTTAGATTTAGTAGCCTCCAATGAACATTGAGTACCAGAATCTCCTGTTTCATTCTTTTGTGGACTCTCAATATGTGTCTTCTCAAGATTTGTCAATTGGGATTCCAATTTTTGACTTTCAATATTGAGGATGATCTTCTGATCTTCAATCATGATCATCTTCTCTTCACAAGTCCTCTTCAATCTTTCAACCTCATCTTCATGCATCTTAACTTTGTTTTGTAACAAAGAGTCAAGTTCTCTGAATCTCTTGGAAGTTTCTTCCAAACAAAGACTCTTGAAATCAGTGCTCTTCTTTAGCTCAGCTTTAAGTGCATGGATCTTTTCTTTTAGAGTCTTAGTGACTACCTCTTTTTCTTCAAAGACTTTAACCTTTTTGGTGATATTCATACTTTCCAGAAATTTTCTTTCCAATCCCTTTTCTATATTGTTAGCTTCCCTTTCTAATCAAGTGATCTCAACCTGCATAGATTGGAATAGGCTAAAAATAATAGCAACCCTTTCTTTAGGAATATCATGCAAATATGTTTTGAGTTTTTCATGAAAGCATGAATTAGGGGTGTCGTCCTTTCCTCTTGAAGAATTATGATCCACCTTCTCGATGCTTTCCAAGCATGATGTTTCTTCATTATTTGACTGGCATGGAGAACAAGACACTGCATCTTATTTGGATACGAGGGACTTCTTCAGCTGCTTCTTCTCTTTCTTTTTTCTGTTTGTCATGGTCTTGCTAGATGTAGACTTCTGCTCAAAAATGACTACGTCATTATCAAGACTGCTCTTCATTGTTGAATTTAGGAAAGAAACTCAAATCCTCTTCTGACTAGGATTACGGTATAGTATCCAACATATGTTAACCTAGCTCTGATACCACTTGTAGGACCCCGGGACACCCTGAGAGGGGAGGGGTGAATCAGGGTGACAACTTTTTCTTTTAAACTGATGGATATTGTTCCCACGTTGGTAGGAACTCGCTAAACCTGTATGATGGATATGATCAATAATAAAACATTCACATGCAGAGAGATGAAACAACTATTTTTACTTGGTTCACCACTAAGGGCTACATCCAAGGAGCATACGCCGACAGGTTGTTAGTCGTACCAAAATCCAATATGCTTCACTAGCTATAGATTACAAAGGTTTGGGTACAGTCACTCTGTCCCAGGCTCCCTGCCTTTAAAAAGGTTCAGGGATAGCTCACTGCTTCCCTCGGGTCACTCCCGTTGACTCCCCCTGGCTCACTGCCATTGGTGAAGTCCCACTCAGTTTATAGACGTGAAGGTCTCTTCAATAGATGTGCATTAAAGTTATTTGTCTCCTGTCCAGCATGAGACTTTACTTGCATCAGGATTCAGAGTTGATGCTCTTTTCAGTTCAATCCTTCTTCTTTAGTGCAATGACTGAATGCCCTAGATCCCCTTTATCTTCGTTTTCCTGAATCACAATCACTTATGTGATTGCTTAATAAATGATTCTCAGATTACTTGGAAACATCAGAATCAATTCACCATGTATGCATGAGATCATGCATGTATCATTTAGATTTATTCTTCAATATCACTTTGCACTGAATGAATCGGGCAATCTTCTGGCTTTCGTGCAGCTACAAAAAGACCGACGGGATTTAGCAGTACCTGGTGTGCTTCTCCAAGCCCGGCGCACAAGTCTCCATACGGCGCGCAAGTCTTCGGCGCGTAGGTCCAAAATGGCATGCAGGTCTCACCAAACCACCTGTGTGAAACTACCTTACTCAACTCTTAACCTGCGCGACCCACTTCCTTTCTCACCCAAACCGCCTTGGGCGTGAAACCAACAACCAGCGCGCAACTTCAAATATTGGCGCGCAAGTCCACCTGCGCGACCACACACAATACTTGCACGACTTCCACACCTGTGCGATGGGAGCTCTGATTTTTCTAAGTGTTGAACTCTGTAAGAAATGAGGAGGGGTCAACCTGTATTTATAGGCAAACTGGACCCCCTGCATGGCGGCGCGCAAGTCACTCCTTGGCGCGCAAGTCTCGGCGCACAGCTCATCTCCCCTAGCCTCTGTCGCGCAACTCACTTTCGCACCCAAACAATACTTACGCGACCTTATTTACTTAGCCATATTTTGAAGTTCTGTTCTTGGAAAACAATAGGCGCACAAGTTACAATCCTCCTAGGTACCGACACACAAGTCCACTTGCGCGACCTAACCAACACTTGCGCGACCCTTATCCCTTTGCCAGATTTTGATGTTCTGATCCTCAAAAACATTTGGTGTGTAACTTTCCTCTCCTTCAAGTGTACAATGTGCAAGTCCCTTTGACAAAATCACTATTCTTAATTTGTTGATTTTGAGGCCCTAAAATTTGGCAAACACTGGAAAATGACGCCACCATGTATCTGATCTTTTTGTACCGCCTCCAGATTATCCATTCCTCTATCGACGTTCTTGAAACAAACATAGATTGTTGACCACAACTCTTGAACTCGACATGCCATCATGAAATCCCTTTTATCAACAAATTTGTATGTCGTTTGTTTGCTTTGTCAATAAGAACAATCACCTC
This sequence comes from Viscum album, assembly GCA_963277665.1. Classification (NCBI taxonomy): domain Eukaryota; kingdom Viridiplantae; phylum Streptophyta; class Magnoliopsida; order Santalales; family Viscaceae; genus Viscum; species Viscum album. The sequence goes on along the minus strand of OY728158.1, from coordinate 500,309,905 downwards.
AAAAACACTGCTTCTCGGTGATTTGAATCCTTCAGCAACTCTTCTGCTGTCATCAAAAACTCCACTATCATGATATGTATTCTTTGAAGGAACAACTTTAGAATCATCATCTTCTAATACAATGTGATGTGCATGGCCATATAATAATTTCAATCTCTGCATGACCATCTCAGAAGTCCAATCCCTTTCACATTATCTTCTTCTTCAGCCGTCATTATCTACTTCATGCAAAGCATATGATTAAATTCTTCAAGAAGTCTCTTTCATGGTTCTCATGCAATCATGAGTAATTTCATGGTCTTCATCAAATCCCATGGTTCTCATGAAATAATGAGTAATTGCACGGTCTTCATCAAAACCCATGGTTCTCATGCAATGATGAGGAATTGCATGGTGTTCATAAAAAAACCATTCTTCATTAATCATCCTCAGATGGATTACACCTCACATTATTAATTGTTGTAAACAATGTGTCACCTTTGACACATGTTCTTTGAACTTATGATTAGTACAACAATCGTTTGAATTTCCATTCCTCCACTCCATTAGAGTACTTCTGGATCTCCTTCATTTTGATCTTCATTGACAACTATTGACAACAAATACAAACTTATACACAAAGTGGTTCCAACGGGATTGTGGTAGATTATTACACTTGAGGGATAATGGTGTGATATTAATAAGGTTGGTATTTTTCCTATGGTTCTCATCGATAGATTTCACAAATGAGTGACAAAAACACTACCAGTATATATTTGACAATGAATACAGAATGTATTTGAGATCATGATGCAGATAGAGGATTCTTGAAAATATTGAGGTCAGAGAAAAAGATCTATAATACATTTTATTTGCGAGTTAGTGACATAGGTGTTAGTTCCTTATGGGAAGGAGATGATGAAGGAACTAGTGTTGAACTGGGGGATCTTTCTACTCAACAACCCTTTAGGTGTCCGTATATAATTTTGTGAAGAGATTAATATTGTGTGAAACATAGATGGGTTAGTCTTATAAAATAACCATCTAGAATTATTTTAAAAGGTGGGGATATAGGAACTATCACCAGTGATAACATTTTTAATAGAACTTTTTTTGGGATGAGTGTCAATGGTTTGTGGTTTAATTTCATTCCATATAGTGGGACAACCTTTAGATGAGAAAATGTTTCAGGTTTTGATTCATGGAAAAACATTCTCAGAGAGAATATGATTGTCTGCTTAGTTCTTTCTTCAAGATGGATAGAATTAGTATCCTTATGAATAGAAGATATTTTTTCCTTCCTAGGAAATGGAGTACCATGTTCATTTAGATTTCAAACCTCCGTAGGTGAATAAGGTGCATGGGATGGTGGTGGTTTACCGCACGTGATTTTTAATATTCCTTGTTTGGTACCCCTAGTTATTTCTTTTTTAAGGATGAAAAGGGTCATAAGGTGGGGAGGATGTTTTGATCCGATATTTTATTCTAAACAAAACTTGGATTGATTTTTAGTTTCAAAGTTTCAGGACCTTTGTAGAGTTAAAACAATAAATTTACCCTAGGTGATGACCTAACAAAAATTATATGACATTTTTACTGACTTAGGGGTGTGGTGTTTACCCCTAGGTTGAGCCAATTAATAATTGTGGGTGTGATGGGTCCTCAATAAAAATATATTAAACATAAAAATATTAATTTCATCCCACACATGATTAATCTTTAGGAAATGATTATATCTCTTAAATTAAGTCTTTTATGGGAAAATTGAAATCGTGGTTGTGTCCGGAACATGGGTTTTACCCTAGGGATGATAAAACTTCGGTTTACATTAAGCCTCTTGGGTGTTTTCTATCGTGGGTGGATTGATTAATTAATTTAATTGATTTATTTAATTAATTGGTGATTTTATGAAAAACCCTAGATCATTTCTCTATAAATATTCTTTTATGTTTCCCATCTAGGGATATCTATCTTTGTCTTTGGAAATCCTATAGAGAGGAGTAGGAGAGAAATGAGATCTTAATGGAAGAAATAGAGGATCAAGGGAGAGAGTATGAAACTATAAAGATATCGATGGAAATAATCATAATATCAACCATGGATTCAAGTGTTAGAAGTTATCTCATGTGGTAAGTCTTTGTTATTTCATATTCCTCCATTCTTTATGATTCCATGTTTGATTTGGGGATAAATATTTGTTCTTCTTGTTTGGTGAAAGATTATTGGTTTATTATTATAATTATATTTTTTAAGTCACCATTCTAATCATTGAAATCTTAATTATTGAATCCTATCCCACATGACATGACAATTTTAGTAAATATTTGTTAAATCCTAAATTTATTAATGTCATTGTGAATATACTGGTGGAACTATGAAGTAAAAGAGAGGTGAGATATGAGGTACCTAGATTATTCTCCACTCTCTCTCCTATATTTATTTCCTTCTTTATCTTATTCTCAAACTAATGGTTAGAGATAATCGATTATTGTGTTAGCTAATAGTAGTGACATGGGTTAGCCACAATGTGTAGAAAGAGGGGACTACGACATGGTATTTTAGACAAGAAGATACCGATATAGGTATATCCTACATGAGGCATCTCAAATGAGATGAGAGGTGGTGCGATGGAGAGTAGGATTGGATGTCATGGCATCGGTGAGCCCAGGTGGGGGTCCATGTGACTGAAAATTCTCTTTTTATTTGATTTTCGAAATCCACTTTAAGGTTGAGCGGTAACCCATGTGAGGTTGGTCATTATTGTAGCTGGAAATGTGTATAGGGGAATCTAGCTACCAATTCAACTAGTACTTCACATTGGGTGGTGACCCTCTTGGGAAACCATTTCAAAGGAAAGGTCATTCCCATTAAGGAACCATGATTCAGGGAATCTAATTAATTACAAAAATAAAATGATTAATTAATTAAAATTAAAAGTTTCGTGCCATATGATTGGAGAGAGAATAAGGGTTGTGATCAGGGAAAAGGGGAGTCGTGTGAAGAATTTATCCCTAACATTTTTTATATTATTATTATATTTTCTTATTTTGGGTGTAAATTATTCATATTACATCATATTGATGATCCTTATATGGAATCGTGATCATGATAGCAAGGTAAACGATTAAATACTAATATGCGATACATAATTACGATATGTGGCATGATCCCTGAGGCCCATTAATGAACACCTCTATTTTATAATATGATGAAATTTATATTTTTTATCTGATACATGATTTCAATAAATAAATATCCTATCATGAGTATTTTTTCATGTAGATAACAATAGTGAAGCCTGTTTGGTTGTCTAAGTCTATTTTTGAGATGAGATAAGTAGATATTATATTTATCTCTATAAGGTCAGTAATGGGATTCGTGTGTGATATTTGGAGTGACATTGGGGTTGGTACTTCCTTGGAAGTATAGTTATACCAGGGCATGGGTACCCCAATTCCTTTATACAGATAGGTTAGGTACTCCCCCATACACACCTGGGGTGAGGGTCCTCTATCTTTGGAGTTGTTGTTCCCCTATTTAAGAGGTTAGGTGGGGTGTGGGTCCTCCACTAGGGTTGATACTCCCTCAATCATTGCATACCCATTAGTGAGGCTCCAATCCCCCACTAATATTTTTATGATATTACGTGGGTTTCTTAATATTGGTAGTTTGAATTATTGATTGGTGGTATAATATTCATGGGTTGGAGGATGGAATATTCCATTGAATAACAAGTACACTTCAATAATGAGTAGACTCAACATTATAGTTTTATGGTGGTGGTGTCATACTTGTAAAAGAAAATTAGTACAGATCAATTTGAGACTTATGTATCCTTGATCACCCTAGGGGATTCCCTTAAGATGCAACATAAGTTGGTATGACTTCAGGAACTCTTCTATGTTTCAATCACCCTTAATTTCTTGTGTGATATGTCTTTCTTGGGTTATGTATGAGATGATTGGGACCACTATTTTCTCCTTATGAATTCTAATTATAGTGAATATATGAATTATCCTTCCTTTCGATTCACCAATTAGTCTTCAATACTCAAATCATTGATATGAATTGTTGATTTGTATTTCCTATATGGTTTTTTAGGGTTTCATATTGGGTATGTTTATATTGACCCCCACACAGGTCTTGTTCCTACACATATTGTGTTTGTACATATGACACATAGATCAAAGATAGTCTTGGTGGACATGGAGTTAGTACAACTAGTATGGAGATGATGCCTAATGACTCTTAGTGATGCTTGGTAGAGTATGGTGGTTATCTAGGTGGTCATTGTGGATGGAGATCAATCCTAGAGTATTCAAAACAAGGAGGATATTCTTAGTGTGTTATGTCTGTTAGATGTATAATTTCTTTATACTTTCCTATATGGTGATGTTATTATACTTAATGTCTAATTTATTTATTGTATTAAGTCCAATTAATTATTTATATATCATACTAGTGTTATTGTTTATATTGTTCATTAGAGTTATATGTTCATTACAGGTTGGAATAGGATAAGGAATCCTATATTGTGTGATATTGCTACTTGGTACTAGTCACCATCCCCTAGACTATTTGAGGTGATATTAGGGTGACACTCTCACCTTACCACCAGCCTAGGTGGAGACCTAGTGGGTTGGGTTGTGTCATTTCTTTTTTAAAAACATCAACAATATGGCACTTTATAAAAATATATTTTAGTTTGTTGTATTAACTTGCTACTCTTTATTTTATGAAATGATATATGATATCTATGTGTTTTGATCTTGAGTGCTGAATAGTATTTTTTGAAACATTAATATCACTTTGATCATCATAATCAATCCTAAATGGATTCTCAACTTCAAATTTTAGATCTTATGACTACACTTTAATCCATAATATCTATTTACTGGTTTGTTTTTCTACAACATAATTTTCCTTAACTATTCTCAAAGAAACAAAATTCTAATTTTTTCTATACCAAATCACATAAATTTCACCAATAGATAAATCACCACAAGATGTAGATTTCCAATCATTGTAATATACTCCCAAATATACATATATGAAACCTAGAAAATTCAATTCTATACGTTTTTATATAACATACCATAATTTTGTGTGTCTTTGAAATACCAAAAAATTATTTTAATTTCCAGTATATAAGACTCCTTAGGATCACTCTAATATCTAGCATAAAGAGTAAATGCTTATACTATATTTGGCATTGATATTGTTAAATATAGTAGGATTCTAATGATTCTTCTGAATTCTTTTTGATTAACGCTACTTGAAGCCACATATTTACTTAGCTTAGTTCCAACTTCTATAGGTGTTGAAACTTATTTATAATCTTTCATTCCAAATTTCTTTTACAATTATTTTTCATATTTCTCTTGGGATAAGATTATACAATCAACCCTTTGTGTAATCTATAATATAATAAAATAATTTATTCTCCCAACATAGACATCTCAAAATGAATTTTCATTTTCTCATCATAATCTTTACAAGGACTCTCTTTGTATCTTGTAAAAATGATATCATCAATATAAATAATTACAATAAGGGAACCCTTTTTCACTTATTTTACATTAAGGTTGATGTCAACCTTTCCTTTTGTAAATTTCATCTCTTTCAAGAAACCATCCAACATTGAATAACATACCTTAGGAGCATATTTTAATCTATAAAAAACCTTTTTCAATTTGCATACCATACTGACATATTTTTATAAAATGAATCCTTAAGGAAGTTTAATAAAAACCACTTGTTCTAGATCATTATTTAAAAATGCTAAATTCACATCCATATAATATAAATTGTAGTATATGTGACATTCCACTGAAATAAACATTCTGATAGCCTCTATCTTTAGATATAGTCCAAGATTTTCTTCAAAATCCATGCCTTCCACCAGTGAATAACCCTTGCATACAAGCATGACCTCATTTCTTGATACCACAAAATTTTCATTTATATTGTTTCTAAAACCTCACTCAGTAATAATCATATTTTAATTTTAATTCATGGTAAAAGTTTCCAAGTGGAATTTTTCTCAATTTGGTTTAGTTATTAATTCATTGCTTTAATCTAATCCTTATGCCTAATTTCTAATGAAACTACTTGTGGATCAATTTTTGAAATGAGTGAAATTTGATCATCAAGCCTTGATCTCCTTTTGTTTATACTTAAGCTTCTTTATTATTGATGATATTTTATAAATCAATATTATTTTTCAATATTTGGTACCTCATTATTTAATTTCCACTATGTAATCTTCATCACTAGTTTTATTAGAACCATATTTGATATAATTTTACTCTTTTCCAGCTTATACTTTTTCTTATTTTCTTGAAATCTACAAGACGTCTGTTTCAGAATTTTTAGGAACTAATTTACTTGAAAATTTAGATTTGTCTTGATTCTAAATCACTTTCAAATAATTTTTTTTAACAAGTTTATACAAGCAACATCCTGATATTTTAATAGTTGAATTTCTTTAAATTATCCAAATATGTTAGATATCTTGCTCCATACACAATGTTGAACTAATATGAAACCACGATATATGTCCATAAAAATATTAATATTTAGTATGATTGTTAAAACATAACCACTAAATTAGCATAAATGAATATGAGTAAAATATTTATAAAATATATGTATAAAGAAAATAAAGGCTTATTCTAATATGAATGAAATTTAATTATTTTAACTAAAATGACTAATAATATCATTTATTGTTTAGAAAAGTATTTTTATAAAAATATTATTTTATGTGATATGAAATTATATTTCAAGAAATGTATGATTAATGATGATAAATTTTGATTTAAATTTATATTTTTAACACCAATTTAGTTGGTAAATAATATGAAATAAAAATAACAACAGTTAATATTTGAAAATGTCATTTTCCAATAAAAATATTTTTTCATTATATTTTATGATTATATAAAAAAATAATTTGTAAATTTTATAATTTGAAATTGAAAAAATAAACATCATTTTTTGATTTATAATTAAAATTTTATCTTACGGTGATTTTTTTTATTTTTCTTGAAATAATTGGGTTTCAGGTGAATGGTAAAAAAACTGATTTTGCTAAAAACTATCACTTTTATAAAATTATTTCCATACAAGAATGAATTAAATGTTTTTGAAAATTTTTTATATAAAATTAATATATTTATAATTAAAATAAAGTATTTAAAATTACTATTTTGTTTTTATAAAACTCATGCATATCATTTTGGAAACATAAGAAATATTTTATTCTAAAAACTATTTTTATTCGCTTATGTTAAAAATTAATTGTCATCAATTGTAAAAATTAAATATATAAAATTGGATTTCATATTTTATATCAAAATGATCACATGATTTAATAATTTCAATTTCAATTTTTGTCCATAAAAGTATGATTGCTAAGATTAAAGTTAATGACCATGATGATGGTAAAACTATTATTTTCAAAGAACTATTTTATTAATATTATATATTATTTGTCTACTAAATTAAATTAATTTATTTTAAATTATTAATATAATATTATTTTTTAGAATATATATATTTATATTAACACAAATTTAATTGGTAACAAATTCTAAATAATATTAAAAACACATAATTATTAAAACTACATTTTTATATAAAAAATAATTTTTCAATATTAAAATGTTTTTATTTAAAAGTTAATTTTATCTTATTTAGAAATTTAATTATAAAAAATTGATATTTAATGTCAGTTTATAAAACCCAAATTTATTAATAAGGGTTATTTTATATTTTTATTAAAATATAAATTACTTAGTTAAAAACTAGTTACCAAGGTGAAAACGAAAATAAATGTAAAAGTAAAAACCAAAGAACAAATGACTTACAAAATGTTTAAAATATGTGATGAAATACTTTAATGTAGATTTATTGATCAAATATCACCCCAAAAACCATTACTTATAACTTTTGGAGTCTTTTACCCTTGAATAGTGTAATTATATCATTGAAAAGTAAAGGGGTATTCACAAAATTTCCATTTTCTTCACTTATAAAAGGGGACACTTATATGCCTTCATGAAACACCCATTAATTAGAATTAATTCCTAAAACTCTAAATTTTTTCTCCTACTAGAATACTATATCATTTTTATAAGCTTATGGTCTCAATTATTTAGCCTAATACTTTCAATTCCAAGGATACTTTCAATAAAAAGTTTAAAGTCCCAAAGTGAGTATTACTTAATCCTTAACATTTTATTCTTAATAAATCTATTACAAACCCATCATTAATATAGCCACATGATAACATCAGTATCATTATTATACTTAAGTTTCATTATATTAATGTAATAACCTTTATTTACTCATTTATATCAAATTAGAAAAACAAAATAACGTTAATCGTACGTTGTGAAGACTATCGCCTCCATGAAGTAATATTCTTCACTTTCTTATTGATTTTATTTATTTATACAAACCAATTAAAATTTGATCTAGAAACTTAAAAAAATCTAAATAATGTAATTATTTTTATATTATAATGATATTATGTATGTCCTTAACCATACTCACCCATTGAGATAGAGCATGTTCATGTTTGGGTGGGTTTAGCCACCCACTTGAATAATGATAAAAAACCCTATCATTAATGACTATGGTAAATTAAATAATAATATTATTATAAGTTAATAAACTAAATATATATATATTTTTTCAGTTTTTTAATTATTATATTAAGTATTCAACTGATTATTAAAATATCATATTTGATAACTAAAATTACCAAAATAAGCCGACACTGATTCAATTTTCACGCAAACATAAGTCAAAGCTATACAATAAATAAATATAAAATAATAATAAATGTTATATATTAAATTAAATAAATAATAATAAGTTTCTTAAGAAGTAATCTAATAAAATTAATTTTATTATTCAGTAATTTAGGCGCATGAGCATAATGAATTTGGAACAAGGTAAGAGTTTTCATCTCAAATTCCTCTCTTTGAGACATGTTTGGTATCATCCACCTAATTTAATTTATGTGGTATATATAATACCTATTTGAGATATCCTATCATGAATTATATTTTATCATCTTAGTTAAAGTTCAATTATAATCCCTATCTTTCAAGGGGTTTTGATTAAAACGTTACTCAATCTGCAAGGGTTCTTTGTATTAAACTTTAATTTCTATAGAAATGATTATGTTATAAACCAAGTTTTATTTTGAATATTGTATTAAATTAAAATTAATGCATATTTGTTATATATTTTAATTATTCATGGGAAATACTAATCCAAATTAGTTCCTTTTCATTAAATGTATTTTGACTCAGTTATTACCCCAGTTGTAATACTTTTTGGTAACTCAATTTATATTTATCGAGTTATGATCATTTCTATTATTCTTATTTAATATAAGTTGGGTACATTGTATATTTTGATTATATTATGTGGTATTTTATTTATTCTTATTTTTACAACATAAATCCCATTTTTGAAATATTTCATATTCCAGGGAGTATGTTGCTCGTAAGGGATATCGATAACTCAAGTCTCCTTTCCCTAAGTTATATTCTTTCATTATGAACTTATATCTTAAATGCTTGGGTTATTCCACCCTAATATTTTAATATATGGTAATTTATCTAACTCTATTTATAAAAATATATTTTGATACAAATGAATGTTTTATTACTTTTCTTATAATGTGAGTTTTGAATAAAGGTATTTTAAAAATAATAAAAAGTGTTTCTCCTTTAACACTCATATGTTTTTTCTTCCTTTCCTAATTTATAAAAGATAAAATTTATGTATTTTAAAAGATCAATTATTGGAGATTCTTTTTAAAAATTAATGGGTTTCAAAATACCACACATAACCTTTTCAAAAGTTTCCTTTGAAAGCGATACATAAATTTTTATTTTACGTCAATGTTAAAAATGTTTTCGAAAAGATATTTTAAGTTTTCACCTCCATTTTAAATTTCATATTCAAAATAATTTACCCTCATAGGATTTATGTTACATTATTTTCAATAATATATATATATATATATAATTTGGTGGACTGAAATCGCAGTATTAAACAATTCAATTCTTGATCATTTTTTGTGTGATACCGTTCAAAGCATTCTTTTGGAATGATGTTTTTCATCTATGTCAAAATCCTTTCAAGTTTCCTTTTTGAAATTGTGGATATGTTATATTGAAACCATCCACCTTATTTATCTATATGGATTATGAAACTTTTTATCTATCAAAGGTATGTTCCATCACAACCTTTATCTTTCCTAATCATCCATCGTGAATAGGTATAATTTTTCATCAAATGTGATTACATTGTGAATAAAATATTTTCCATTTATTTGATTGATGGGTGTTTACCTATATTTCATACATTAATTGATTTTTAAAATTATTAACTTAACCACATACCCCTTACTATATACAGTGTTAGTTTGAGGGATGATTACAAATAAATCCATTCTACTAATTGATTATTGAAGTATCAAAAATATTTATATTTGTTATTTTGATATAGATTTTTATTGATTACTTAGAAAATTTGACTGTGTATTGTTTAACCATGAACATTTTTTCTCTAGATGGGTTTTGATCTTGTTATCCCTTTTATTGAAATAGAGAAAATTATTGGAATTCCATATATTTTTATTCCAATACAGATGATTATTGGAAAATATTATTATATATTGGTTACTAATTATCTCATATGATGAATTAATTGGACTTAAAAAAATGACAGGTGGTGCACAAAATTATATATCCCCTCAATGCATTGGTAGGTATCACGAGACAAACATGTTTAGTATTTGGTGTATGTATTCCCAATTTATAAATATAAATTAACAGCGGTCTTGATGACACAAATAATGTCTTGGATATGGACTTGATGAAAAGAATAATGTCTTGGTTGAGGAATTGATGGTAAGATCAAGATGTATAACATTATGCATTCCATCACCTCAAATTATATTATTTTTATCCATGTGATCTATTTTTTTATACATGGATATATTATGCTCGCAGTTTTAGTTGATTGTGACATTATGATGATTAATTATTATTTCCATAATATTTATGTCATATTTATGCCATGATTGTCTCACTTTTATATTTTCTATTATAGAGCATTTGAGTGACACCCTTATTATGTTTTGATTTCCCTAGGTTATAAATAAAAGTATTAATTATGATACGACTAGAATAATTATATGTGTAGGGGATTTTTTGGAGATAGTGAAGACTTATTATGGATTAATTAGTTTCATATATAATGAAAAAATGTTCATTAATTGAGAAAGGCATGGGATTTATTATTTTATGCGTTGTCCTAATTATTTAAAAATATAAACCTATAAGGTATTGGGAATATATATAATGTAATATTTTCTTTAAGTCATGTAATTATATAATAGTTATGTCTGTGAATCTATAGTTGGTATCAAATCTAGTATGAAAAGTATATGTCTATGGCACCAAATCCTAGAGTGCAGGTCTAAGGCATCACTATTGGTATTAAAGTAGGGTTTAGATAACTTTAGAGATTAAATTTTTTATTGATGATAATTTAATGGTTGATAAGTTAGGGTTTATAACAACATTAATGGTATAGATAATTATTTGGGATAATATATTATTTAATGTTAAAGTAATAATGTAGATTTTATTTGGAGATTATGATAAGAGAACTTTAGTGAAAACCCTAGAGGTAAGTATAAGCTAGAATTTTATGTATATTATAACATCCTGATGTTTTGGTAAAGTAGATATTGTGTGGTTCTCTAAGAAATTATATCCCTATATGGAAGCTACAAGTGGATACAAGATTTGAAACAGATGTACATAGGGGTAATAACCTCGAAAAGGGAGGATTGAGTATTAGCTCAATCGTCACCTGATGAATGATAAAGATACCTAACTACCCACCTAGTTTGATACTTCCGAGGGATATGATTTCGTTAATGATATTATCTTTACATGAAATTATGAAGGATTTAGGTATTATGTTGACTAGTTAGGTTAAAGAACCTAATAGAAAAATAACCATGGATAACCAAGGATTGAACAAAGAGATTCATAGGTTAAACTAAAAGTATCATAAGTTAAAAATAAAGACTTCATAGGGGAAGTCATATTCAGATTAATTTCTTCATATTCATATTGTGGATATTATCATAACCATTTTGGTTTTAGTATTTGGTTGAAATAGGATCATAAAGATGAAACTGATAATGGTATGTATCTAGAAACCAATATTTCTTATAACCGATTAAGGGATCATACTTAAATGAATAATAATTTAAGTATATACCTATTATAATGGAAATAGTGAGTTTCTTAGTCTTATCTAAGATAGTGATATTAAAATTTTAATAGAAATTAAATATTTAAAATATTATCTATTTTCATTAGTGAGTGATATTTATTGATGATATTCTAGTATATTCTAAAAGTTATGATGATTATATGAAACACCAAAGAATTGTTCTTTAGTAATTATTCTTTAAAGGTTTGGAAATATATATTAAATGTTATCAATTACCTTGAAAAGTGATTTTATGAAAATGTTATTAAGGATAACTATTAGAGAACACATGATTGGGGATGGATAACTCTTAGGTTTGAAATATGATTGATGTTGAGGTAATAAAGGGTTAATTGAATTTGAGAAAAGTGAGTTAGATGTTATTGATAGTCTTGGAATTGATTATTGATTTAATGAAAATATGATCCATGATATTTTTAGAGTAGTTTATTTTTTTGTATTATGATATATATTGAATAGTGTGTAACCTTATGAACTTGTGGTTAATATCATTCAAGGGTTAGAGATAGTGCTAAATTTTTAAAGAATATATGGTTTCACCATGGTTTAATGACCTAGAGTTTCATATGGATTTTGGAAGGGTATATTTTGGAGAATACATGATTATAGTATATACATACTTGAGTATATAATTATATGAAAGATTTATATTGTTAGAGGAAAGTTAAGTAACTTAATATATCTGAAGTAAGGCAAATGTAATATTAGAAGTTATATCCCAAATGATAAATACGTTAAGAATACCCTCACCTACTTTCTTTAGTGACTGATAATTAAAAATTATTAGGGTGAAATTTATTTAGGGGGGGGGGATTTAACACCCTGATATTTTAATATATGGATTCCTATAAATGGGCCAAATGTGTTTGATAGCTTACTCCACACAAAACACTGAAATAAAATGAAACCATGATATATTTAAATAAAAATATAAATATGAAGTATTGTTATTAAAAACTATCCATTTAATTAGAAGGAATGAATAAGAGTGACCAATTCATAAAATATTTTTATAAATAAAATAAATTTTACTTTGAATATGAATGAAATTCAATTATTTTACCTAAGATGACAAATAAGATCATTTAGTTTTTAGAAAATTATTTTTCTTAAAATTATCTTTATGTGATATGAAATTATATTTAAAGAAAAATATAATTAATGATGATAAATTTTGATTGATATTCATAATTTTTTAACAATAGTTTATTTGGTAATTCATATGAAATAAGAATAAAAACAGTTAATATTTGAAAATGTCTTTTTTCAATAAAAACAATTTTTCATTTTATTTTATGATTTTAATTAAAAATTTAATTTATAAATTATATAATTTTAATTTGGAAAAATTAAAATCATTTTAGGATTTAGAATAATAATTTTATCTTGAGATTATTTTTTTGGTATTTTTCAGAAATAATTGTGTTTCAGGAAAATAGTGAAAATATACTAATTTTTCTAAAAACTATCACTTTTATGACATTATTATAATAAAATAATGACTTAAATGTTTTTAAAACATTTTTATATGGAATAAATATATTTATAAGTAAAATAAATCAATTAAAATTACAATTTGGTTTTTATAAAACCCGTGTATATTGTTTTGGAAATATAAGTAAAATTTTATTTTAAAAACTATTTTTATATATTCATATTAAAAATTAATTTTCATCACTTGTAGAAATTAAATACATAAAAATGAGTTTCATATTTTATAGAAACATTATCATATTATTAAATATGTTTAATTTCATTTTTTGGTATAAAATCATGAAAACTAAGATTAAAGTTAATGACCACAATAATGGTAAAAGTGTTATTTTCAAAGAACTGTTTTATTAATATTATATAATTTTTATCTAATCAATTAAATTAATATATTTTAAATCATGAATATAATATTTTTTTTAAACAAAAACATATATTTATATTAACATACATTTAATTGGTAACTAATGATAAATAACATTAAGCACACATAATGGTTAAAACACCATTTTCTACAAAAAATAGTTTTTCAATATATAAAATGTTTTAATTTAAAAGTTAATTTTATCTTATTTAGAAATTGAATTATATAAAATTTATACTAAATTTAGGATCTTAGAATCCAAATTTGGTAATAAGGGTTATTTTATATTTTTAATAAAACATAAATTACATAGTTAAAAACTAATCACCAAGGTAAAAGAAAAAAAGGTAAAACTAAAAAACCAAAGAACAAATGAATTTCAACATGATTAAAACATGTGTGAAAATACTTGGATGAGTATTTATCAACCAAATATCACCCAAAAATTAATTATTAATAACATTTGTATTATTTTACCCTTAAATTGTGTAATGATACCATTGAAAACTGAAGAGATATTTATAGAAGTTCCCTTTTATTATCTTATAAAAAGAAAAATTTACACCCCTTCATGACACACTCATTACCTCAAATTAATTCATAAAAATATGATATTTTTATCCTTATATAATCAAATAACAATTTAATAATACTCCAATCTCAATTAGTTATCTCATTTCCTTTATTTCCATTGATACTTTCAAGAGAATGCTCAAAGTCCCAAAGTGAGTTTTAGTTAATCCTTAACATTTTCTTCTTAATAATTCTATTAAAGAACTTTTCCTACCATATTAATATGATAAAATCAGTATAATTGTTATATTTAAGTATTATTATATCAACATAACATCTTTTATTTTATATTTTACATCCACTTATAAAAAAATAATGTTATTTGTTGCGTTGTGCAAACTACCACCTCTACGAAGTAACATTTTTCATTTTTCATCTTGATTTTATTCCAAAAGAATTAAAATATGATTCACCATATTAAAAACATATAAATAATATAAATATTATTTTATTATAATTTCATTTTATATTTTCTTAACCATACTCACCCATCAAGATAGAGCATGTTCATATTTGTGTTTGTTTAACCACCTACTTGAACAATGCTAAAAAAATATATCATAGATGACTATGGGAACTTAAATAATAATATTACTATAATTTAATAATAAATTAAATATTAGTTTTTGGTTCTATAATTTTTATATTAAGTATTTAACTTATTATTAAAATATTATATTTGATCAAAAAAATTACTGAAATAAGCCGACATTGATTCAATTTTCACACAAACATAAGTAAAAAATATATATACAAATAGAAAATGATAGTAAATGTTAAATATTAAATTAAATATAAAATAACAAGGTTACTAATAAGTTATCTAATAAAATTAATTTTATCATTCAGGAAGTTAGGCTGCGTGCAGAATGAATTTGGAATAAGGTAAGTGTTTTTGTCTCAAATTAATCTCATTAAATCTTGTTTGGTTTTATACACCTAATTTCATTTATATGCTGTATATAATACATATTTGAGATATTATATAATTAATTATATTTTAATCATGGTATTTTAAGTTCAATTATAAGCCCTGTATTTTATAGGGTTTTGATTAAAATGTTACTCAAGCCACAAGGGTTCTTTTCCACAAAATTTATTTTTTTTGAGACATGTTTATGTTATGCATCATGATTTCATTTAAATGGTGTGTTAACTACATAAAAATTTATTTATTTATTTATTTTTTATTATTCATGGGAAATATTAAGCCAAATTATTTGATTATCATTAAATGGATTTTGAATGAGTTGTTATCCTTATTATAAGACTTTTTGGTAAGTTAATTTTTATTCATTGATTTATAATCATTTCTATTATTATTATTTAATATATATTTTTTACATTATAAACTTTGATTATATGATGTGGTATTTTATTTATTCACATTTACACCATGTAAAACTATTTTTTGAAATATTTCTTACTTCAAGGAGTATGTTACTTGTAAGGGATATTGATAACCCAAGTCTCCTTTCCTTGAGTTATATTATTTCATTATGAACTTATTTCTTCCATGATTGGGTAATTCCACCCTAATATTTTATTATATGTTAATTTATCTACCTATATGGAGAAAAAATATAATTTGATACAAATTAATGATTTTTACTCTTCTTACAATGTGAGTTTTGAAAAAAGGTATTTTGAAAATAATTAAATGGTATTTTCCTCAACTTTTATATGTTTTGTATTCCTCTACTCATTTATAAAAGTTAAACTTTATGTATTTTAAATGATCAATTATTTGGGATCCTTTTTAAAATTAAAGGTTTTCAAAATATTTCATTTCACATTTTAAAATTTTACCTTTGAAAGTGATATATAAATTTTTATTTCACTTCAATATTAATTTTTTTCTTCTAAAATCTCTTTTAAGTTTAAGTTTTGAACTCCATTTTTCTTTTCATATTCATAATGATTTACCCTAATGGGATTTATGTTACATAATTTTTCATATAATAAATGTATTTATTTATAATTTGGGGGATTTAATTTCTAGTATCAAATAATCCTATTTTTCGTCCCTTCTTGTGTGATACCGTTCGAAGCATGATTTTGCAAGTATTTTTTTTCATCTATTTCAAAATACTTCTAAGTTTCCTTTATTACACTGGGGAGATATTCTCTTTTTACCACTCAACTTATTTATATGGATGAATTACATAATGTTCTTCTCCATCAATGATACGACCCATCACTATCTTTTTCTTTCCAAACCATCCACTGCAAATAGGCATAACTTTTCTTTAAATTCCATTACATTGTGAATACCCTATTTTCTATTTCTTTAATTGAATGGGTTTCACTTATATTTCATATATCAATTAACTAGGGAAATTATTGACTAATCTTTATACCCCATACTCTATAAGATGTTAGTTTGATGGATTCTTACAAAGAAACATATTCCATCCATTGATTGGTGAACTATTGAAAATATGTATATTTTTTATTCCAATAAAAATGTTTATTTATTACCTATGAAAATTAAAAAAGTATTGTTTAATCACCCACATTATTTCTCTATATGAATTATGATCATATTATCCATTTTATTTACACGAGGAAAGGTATTTGAGTTCCATTTGTTATTATTACAATATATATGATTATTGGAAAATCTAATTATATATTTGTTACTCATTATATCATTTGATGAATACATTAGACATAAAAAAGTGATGGGTAAGGCCCAACATTATATAGCTACTCGATGAATTGGTTGGTCTCATGAGGCAAACATGTTTTTTTATTTGGCGTATGTCTGCCCAATTCATAAAGATGTCTTGATGATAAGAATGATATTTTAGGTATTTAATTGAAGACAAGGATGTTATATTGGCTATAGACTTGACAGTAATATCAAGATGTCTATCATTATGCGTTCCATCACTATGAATTCAATTATTCTTATCTTTTGACCTATTTATTTTCATTGCAATCCATGGATATACTATTCTCTCAATTTCAATTTATTATGTAATTATAATGATTACTTATTCCTGTTATAATATTTATTCCATGTTTATTTCCTAATTGCCTTAGTTTTATGTTTTCCCTTACTTATTATTCAAGAAAACCCCTTCTTTATGTTTCCATTTCCCCAAGTTATGATTAAAAGTATTACACATGATATTTCTAGAATATTAACATGTATGGGGGATTTTTGGGAGACATTGAAGAATTATTTGGTATTAAGTAGTTTCTTATATAATGGAAAAATATTCTTTATTTGAGAAATACATGGGCTTTATTAGTTTATGTTTTTTTATAATTCTCTAAATAAATAAACCTAAAATATTTTGGAAATGTTTGTAATGTAATATCTTATTTAATTCATATAATTATGAGATATTTATATATAAGAATCTATAATTGTAATTGAATCAAGTATATAAAGTATGTGTTTATGGTGCCAGATCCCAGAGTAAAAATCTGGGGTGTCATAATTCAGCCTTTTATTATAATATTTATAAATGCTACCATTTTATAAGTAACCCATTAAATTTAATTCTTCAACTTTATCTTAAAATTTACAAAAAATTATGTTCTTAGTATTTATGTATAAAGGACTACTCAAAACATTAAATTATTTCACAATTTTTTCGTAACACATATCATAAGGTGTCATATGTGTCTTAGGCCTAAGAAACACCTATTTTGTATGAAGAAAAGTACAAAAAACTTATTTCTAAAATAATTTTTATATTTTATTCTCAAACAACATAATTATTCCAATCTAAATAAGACTTATTTTTCCTCTTAGCCATTAATTTCTAGTGGGGAGTGCAGGTTGCATTGTATTGATGTTTAATTAGATGTTTTGTAAGATATTTTACAAAATAATTATAAGTATACTCCATGCCATTATTAGATCTAAATTTCTTGATGTAAACACCCAACTACTTCTCACACTAGATTTGGTTTTTTTCCTTGAGCTTGTTCACTGTGGGTTGGGTGATCTTGGTGCAGCGATGACGGAGGTTCGTTGTGGTGTGTGGTTTATTTGGTTATGATTCATTTTCTTTGTGGGTAATGTTATATAATATATTCTTATTCAATTTATAGATCCCGAGGTAGTATGAAATATATGAAGCACAATGATACCATGTTTTATGCTTTATCTTGTGGTTCTTTAGTGGCGGGTTTTAAGGTTTTTTGGTGGGAAAAGATTCTTGATAATAATGAAATTTGTGTGATGTTATCGATTGGAATATCCTTAGAGAAGGGTCTCAATGATGGTTTTAGATTATGATTCAAATGTTGTTTACTATTTTTATGGTGGCCATGATGAAGGTGGTTCTATGATGTTCTAGTGGTACTACTTTCTAATGTGATTGGTGATCCATCAACTATGATTTTTCTAGTACAATGTTATCAGCAGCGTTGGTTGCTGTGTTATAAAGGGATCAAGGAAATTTTATGGGTCATATAAAACAATGGTGGAGGATAAATACTCGAGGAGTTAGACCACTTTTCTTGTTTTATCAGATTGTGTGTTTTTGGTTTTATGTTTGAAATTTAAAATTTGTTTTTGTGGGTTATACTATAACAACCATGCTCTTTATTACACATTAATTCTTGATTTGTTACATAATATTACACATAATACAACCCAATAGACAAATAAGTATAGTGTCTTTGGGAATTAGGTACATTACATAACAACTTAAAATAATGAAAACATCTCCATTACTAAAAAATTCCTTACCATGTTCATATTATTCCATCGTACTTAAAACTGTAGGGGATAACCTGGGGACATACATAAGAAAGGGGTAAGCTATAAAGCCTAGTAAGGGAATAAAAAATTTAATAACATGAAGAGAGTATTAAATTTTATAAAATAGGAATACAAATGATACATAAAGGTGTGATAATAATAAACATGAACAATAAGACATGATATAACATGATAACATAAAGGAAACATGGAAATGTGGCAACAAATTTAAACATGAAATAATAAACAGAGGTCAAGGATAACCACCAAGAAATAATGGTGGAAAAATTCTCATAATGAATTAGGTTCACTTCCTAATCTATTTCACGACGTATCATGAGATTAAAACATTACCCAATACATTGGATCGCTATATAATTCCGAGTGCACCCGTCACTTTCATTTTATTCACATGCATAAGTGTGCCACATAGATCATACATCATGGAATCATTTATCATAAAATTTTATTACATGATCAAGGATTTTGGAATAAATATATTTAATTACCCAATAAAATAATTATAAGTGCATAAAGGTGAACACTCTTGATAGGAAATGGGTACAGTATTCACTACACAATTGTTTGGCATGAAAAATCACTGTGAAATTTTAGTAGCATAACAAAAATACTCAAAGGTTCATAAAAATAGTTTAATGAGAGTGAAATGGGTCTCTAATTATTTTGAAATAAAATGGATGGTAATAGGGATCTGAAAGATCATATCCCAACATTAGGAATTGGAAATAAAAGATATAAAAATGAAGAAGATTATTTAATAAAGAGGAGAAGAAAATGACCCCTTACTAAATTTCGACATGGTAATGTGTGTACATAGAGGTTCATGGGAGGGATTAATGAGAGTTAATTAGGTATATAATCATTTATAAATCATAATTAAAGTAAGGAGTATGTATAAAAACATACCCAATCAATAATAAATGGAAACTAATAGGCATAACATAAAATAGGTTCTTGAATAAAAATAAGAGAGGGAGATCCCTTGCTAAATTTCAACAACATAATGTGGGAACATAAATATTCATGGGAGAGATTGATGAGAGTGAAAGGGGAAAATAATAATTTATAAATCATAATTTTAGTAACGGGGATATGAAATAACATATCCCAACATTATGAATTAGAGAATACATTAATAAGATAATGAAGATGCTTGAATAAAGAGGAGAAGGAGAGGATCCCTTACCCTGAGAGGGTGATTAAAAATGCTTGGGAAGAGATTATTGAGGGATTAGAGGCACCTTGGGAGGACTATAGAGAGGTTAGGGAAGAGTAATTATGTGATAAAATATTTTTTAGTGAATATAAAATGGATATTGTGTGGGTTTATATAGAAAATGAGTGGTGAATTCTTTATGATTTATCAAACATAGGTTCTGGATTCTATATAATAAAGTAATCAAAAATAGAAAAATTACCATGTTTTCTCCCATGGTTTATACTAATGGGGACTGGTTTTTATTTTTTTATAATTACAAGGGATTAACTTATTAAAATATTTTCCTCAGTGATGTGGAAGTGATTCATGTTCTCAAATAAATGATTTTAAAACCTTAAAATAAAATATAGGTTCTATAAGATTCCTAAAGGATTTATAAAATTACTCAAATAACCTCAAAATAATATTATTTTAAAGGGGAAACATTTATTTGGTAATTTATACCCTTAATAGTATTTATTACATCACTTTTGTGTCATTATGATGTTATAATAGACATTGTATATTTATACCGTATTTAATTTTTACCCAAAAAATTCGATTGTCTTAGAAAATTATGAAAAATTCACCATCAGATAACTCCAAAAGTTTGATTCCAAAAAATAATATTTTTTTATCAAAATTATTTTCTAAATATTTTAATTTTTACTTTTAAAATAAGAATCTACATTTATTAATAAATGTTGAGTTTTTTTGACAATAACAGTTTTTGAACCGTTATAAACATAACATTTGACTTCATAAAAATTATATGATATTTTATATTTAATAAAAATTATTTAATAATAATATTTTATTAAAATATTATTTATTTCAATGATCCATTAATTCATCAAAATAAATGTCTTAATTGAATTTGAATATTACCCAAAAAATATATTTTGTGTTTTATTGTATCAAAATCAAAATCATTTATAAAGTAACAATAATAAAATAAAAATATATTAATTATTCCATACATTATAAATATTCATATTATTAGTTTCTTGATACATACCCCTTTATTACACTAGTAAATTCCCTAAGAATATGGTGCATTATGGTGAGAATTTCATGGGGTGGTTCAACGTACATGGTTTGGGTCATGATCTTAATGAGCTTGAAATTCTTCCATAAATGGTTTTGATCATGCTTAAGTTGATTAATATCAGCTTGGGATTGGTTAAGGTAAAATCCTAATGATTCTATCTCCCTCTAAAGCTATGATAAATGGTCATTTTAGGGCATGATCCAACTGATTGAGGCCATCGCTTCCTCTGTCTCTGTTAATTAGCTTTTTCAAAACCCTATATTTATACTAATCATATGACCATTATTCAAAGACTATATTATAAACAATTATGATAGTTAAAAATATTTTAAATATAATAGGATATAATAAAACCATGTAAGTGTATGTTTTTTCTATAACTATAATACATAATAAGGCATTTAATACAACCACAAAGAGAATTTTATTTATAAAAGTTCAGGACATTATAATCTACACCCCTTTAGAAAATTCACCCTCAAAATTTTCATTTCATACACTAAAATAGATGAGAGTTACTCTATTTCATCACCTCCTCCGGTTCCCATGTTTCTTCTTTAAATTTTTGGTTTCTCCATATAACTTTGACAAGGTGAATTGTCTTATTTCTTAGAACTTTATCTCTATGATCTAATATCTTCACCAGCTATTCCTTACATGAGAGATCATTCTACAATGGTACTAAATTTGGATTTAGAAACTGTGAGGGGTCTAGTATGTACTTTCTCAAGAGTGATATTTGGAAAAAATCATGTACTTGAGATATTTTTGGTAGGAGTGATAGTTGATAGGCGACTTTTCTGATGTGATCAAGGATCTCAAAGGGACCAATATATCCTAGATTAAGGTTTCCATTCTTCCAAAATCTCATGAACTTTTTCCATAGAGATATGCAGAGGAATACCTTATCTCTAACCTCAAAATCCAGGTCTTATAGATGATTATCATCATAGATATTTTTTTTTACTTTGAAAATCCTTGATGTGTTGTTGAATAGTCTTGAACTTTTCCACCATTTCCTCAACCATTTCAGGACCTAACTGTTTGTGTTCCCCAAATTCACCCTAGTATGTAGGTGTTCTTCACCTATTCCCATAAAGGTATTCATAGGGATCTATTTTGATGTTTGGGTAGAAACTATTATTTTATGAGAACTCGACCTGAGGAAGATGTTGATCCCATCTTCCTTTGAATTCAATTGATCATGCTCTCAACATGTCCTGTAGTGTCTAGATATTACACTCATATTGGCTAGCAGTTTGAGGGTGATAAGCCATGCTGAAGTTCAACTCAATATTTAGAGCATGTTAGAGACTCTTCCTGAACTTGTAGTTAAATCATGAATCTTGATTAGATACAATCTATAATATTGTTCTATGAAGTCTCACCACTTCTCTAATGTATATCCGTGCAAGTTGATCGAGTGAGAAGTCCTATCAAATTTAAATGAAGTGAGCAGACTTGGTATGATGATCCACCAAAACCCATATAACATTTTTTCCTCTTAATGTCTTCAGAAGACCAGTGAAAAAGTCCATGGTTATATTTTACTATTTCCATGTAGTTATGGGTAATGGTTGTATCATCCCCTTATATTTTTGCCTCTATGCCTTCACTTGCTGTCATAAAAGACATCTTGATGTATATTTTATGATCTCAATCTTTATATTGTCCCACCAATAGTGATCTCATATATCTTAATACATCTTTGTGATCCCTGTATAGATGGAGAAGGTCAAGCTATGCGTATCATCCTATATATCCTTCTTTAAATCAGGATTTTATGTTGCACACAGTCTTGAACCAAATATCACAAATCTTTATTCATTAACATTGAACTCCAAGGATTTTATCTTTTTTTATAGTTTCTACTTTCTTCTGAACTCCCACATCATCTCTTTAAGCATCCTTTATCCTCTCCCGAAGGGACAATTGAGAAATCATCTGTGAAAGTATTGATGACGTTCCTCATTT
Source organism: Viscum album (assembly GCA_963277665.1). Taxonomy (NCBI): domain Eukaryota; kingdom Viridiplantae; phylum Streptophyta; class Magnoliopsida; order Santalales; family Viscaceae; genus Viscum; species Viscum album. The sequence goes on along the minus strand of OY728158.1, from coordinate 500,286,189 downwards.
ATGATTCCCATGTTTATCCTTTTAAAGTATAAGAATATTAGATCCTTCTCAATTCTCATCAATGATAAAATTACTAGATCCTTTCTATTCAAAGAATCTAACACTTTATTCTCTTTCCTAGTATGGTAGTGGATTGAGAAGTCATAGTCCTTAATCAGATCTAACCATCATCACTAGTGCATATTCATCTATTTCTATGTGAATACATACTTGAGGATCTTGTGATACATTTATATTTCAAACTTCTCCCAAAAGAGTTAATCCCGCCAGATTTTCAATGTGAAGATCACTGCAGCCAACTCCAGATCATGCATTGGGTAGTTCTGTTTGTGAAATTTCAATTTCCTTGAATCATAAGATATCAATATTTCATTCTACATTAACACACAACCTAATTCCATCTTTTAAGCATCTCTATATACTATTAAAAGTTCTCCACTTGTGGGTAGTGTAATTAAAAGTGCAGTGATAATCCTATTTTTCAACTCCTTAAATCTCTCTTTGCATTCACTATTCCAAAAAAACTTGAATCCCTTCTGAGTTATCTTGGTTATAGGGTTTTAAAATCATGATAAATTCCTCAAAAATCGACGATAGTACCTAGCTAATCCAAGCCCAAATGTCCTGATGGACTTTCTTTATTTTATTATCGATAATCCCTCTTTTATGCATTAAAGGGGAACCCTTACATGACCCATAGGCCCAAGGCCCAAGGCCTCACACAACCCGAAGGCCAATACATGACCCGAAGGCCCAGAGGCATACTATGCCCATACATGAACCGTAGTCCTAACCCACTAGAATTGACCCTTCCCCATCTTCTGCATCATTTATCTCCTAACTCCCCAACTTGCATTGATAATTGGATTGTATTGCCCCGTACAAAGCTGCAAGGTGCCTGGTCCCGATGGCGGTTCCCGTACCCTCTCATTCTTCCAATCTGGTTAGATCTTCTTCTGGTGACTACTACACTTGTAGCTTTGATCCTCTTCTAGGGACTAATCTGTGTGAACTGGGCTACTCCACGATCTCTATGGCTCGAAGGACCTAAGGCCTGAAGGCCTTTTTGATGACCCGAAGGCCCTTGAAACCTAAAGGCTCAAACTGGTGGCCCGAAGGCCCAAATCAGGTGAATAGTTCTGGCTGCTATAGTACCGAATAGTAATGAAATAGTACTACTATAATTCTGCTACAGTACCCCCACCAAAAATTCACCTCCACCCAGTTTTGAACCTGGGTCTCTTGGATTCCAAGCAGGATCCCTTACCACTCAGGTACGGGCTCATTGGCCCCAACTAATCCAAGAAAACTATAGATTTATGCCACATATTTTTTCCTCAACCATTCTTTAATTGCTTTTGTCTTTGAAGGGTCCATATATATCCCATATCTTATGATAATATTCCCCAAGAATGATACTTCCTTTAACTAGAAATCACATTTTTTGTACTTTGAATAAATATTCTCCTTTCATAAGGTCTTTAATATAGTTTTCAGATGATCCTCATGCTCCTCCTTGATTTTGGATAATATTAGAAGATCATATATAAAGACTATTAAAAAATTGTCTAGGTAATCTCTAAAGAATATATTCATCAAGTATATGATGATTTTTGGAGCATTAGTGAGTTTTAATGGCATTACTATGAACTCATATTTCCCATACCTTGTTTGGAAAGTAGTATTGGGGATATACTCTTTCACCCTTACTTGATAATACCTCAATATAAGATCCACCTTGGATAAGTATTAGGCTCCACATAACTGATTAAACAAGTCATTAATCCATGTTATAGGATAATTTTTCTTTATCATGATCTTGTTGAGATCATGATAATCAATGCAAAGACACGTTGACCCATCCTTCTTCTTAACGAAGAGAACTGGTGAATCCCAAGGTTAAGTACTTGGGAATATTAACCCTTTATTTATATTTTCTTGTAGTTGTTTATCTATATCCTCAAGTTCCACAATATCCATTCTATACAAAGTCTTGTATAATTGTAATTCCCCAGGTATAATCTTGATTGAAAATTCAACCACTTGGCTAGGAGGAAGACTAGACAATTATTTGGGAAACACATCAGTGTATTATCTCACAAATGGCATGTATTCAAGGATGATATTTTCCTTAGACTAAATCATTTGATCTATATATGCTTACTCATAGGGAAATAATATCCATACTTGAGATGTTGGTGCTAAATAATATTCATCCCCCTCTATGCACTTGTACAAAATTGGAGGACGATTCATAATATGAAGACTGATTTCCTTATTGAAACAATTTATTTTGGATCTATATAGGTAAAGCCAATACATACCAAGAATTGCATCAAATTCCACTAAATGGAGTATCACAAGTTTCACTAGGAAGTTCAATTCACAAATTTTGATATGGGAGGATTTATATACTTGGGATGCAATAATTTCCCCATTTTTTGTTTTCACCAACAATTCTACTTCCATGATTTTTGGTGGTGTTTGAATAGTTATACTAAACTTTCATTATATGAAGGAATTCCTAGAAATATGGATGATAACCCTACCTTTCACTTTTTAATTCTGGTTCTAACTGGTTACTTTATTCAAAAAATACTTAGGGATAATAATTTTAAAATTATTAAACACATAAATGGGAATCCAATGACATTAAAGGAATAAATTATAAATGATACTTATTCCATAACATATGAATTTCTAGGCTTAAATCACTAAGTATTTTACAAGAGTTTTCTAGTATTAATCCCAAAAATAACTAAACTTTCCTTTTATACCAACTATGAAAACCATGCTCTTTATTACACATTAATTCATGATAAATTATGTAATATTACACATGTTACAACCTAGAAGATTGAGAAGTTTAGTGTCTTTGGGAATTGGGTAAATTACATAACAAATTAAAATAGGTAATACATCATCATTATTTAAAACTTCCTTAACATGATCATATTGTTCCATCGTACTTAAAACTATAGGGGATAACCTAGGGACATACATAAGAAAGGGGTGAGCTATAAAGCCTAGTAAGGGAATAAAAATGGAATAACACTAAGAAAGTATTACATGTTAGACAATAAAAATATCAATTAGATATAAAATGGTTGAGAATCATTAACATAAACAATTAGGTATGATATATCATGATAACATAAAGGCAACATGGAAACATGGAAATAACTTTAAACATGGAATCATAAACATAAGTTAAGGATAAACTCCAAGACATCATGGTGGAAAAAGTCCCATGATGGACTAAGTTCACTTCCTAATCCCTTGTATGAAATCTCATGAGACTAAAACATTACCCAACACATTGGAGTGCTATATAATTTTGGGCTCACCCATCACTTTTATTTCATTCACATGCATAAGTGTGTCACATAGATCATACAATATGGAATCATTTATCTTAAAATTTTATTTCTTGATCAAGGAGTGTAGAATAAATACATGTAATTCCCTAATAAAATAATTATAAGTGCATAAAGGTTAACACCCTTGATAATAAATGGGTATGGGTATTCACTACATAATTGTTTGACTTGGAAAATCGTGGTGAAATTTCAGCAGCATAACAATAGTACTCAAAGTTTCATAAAAATGGTTTAATGATAGAGAAAGGGATATCTCATTATTTTTACATAAAATGTAAATTAATAGGGATGTGTAAATAATATACCAACATTAGGAATTGGAAATAAAAGACATAAAATAAATAAGATGCTTGAATAAAGAGGAGAATCAAATGATCTCTTACTAAATTTCGACATGGTAATGAGTGTACATAAAGGTTTATGGGAAGGATTAATGTGAGTGAATGTGGTATCTAATAATTTATAAATCATAATTTAAGTAATAGGGATGTATAAAAACATACCCAAACAATAAAAAATAGAAACTAAGAGGCATAACATAAAAGAGGTTCTTGAATAAAAATAAGAGAGGGAGATCCCTTACTAATTTTCAATAGCATAATAGGGGAACATAAATATTTAGGGGAGGAGTTGATGAGACTAAAAGGGGTATATCATCATTTATATATCATAAGTTTAGTAATGGGGATATGTAATAACATATCCCAGCATTAGTAATTGGATAATAAAGGCATAAGATAATGAAGATTCTTGAATAAAGAGGAGAATGGGATGATCCCTTACATTGAGTGGGTGATTCCAAATGCTTTAGCGGAGATTATTGAGGGATTGGAGGAACATTTTGAGGAATATAGAGAGGTTATGGAAGATTAATTATGTTATCCTATGTTTTTAGTGAATATAAAATGGATCTTGGGTGGGCTTATATAGGAAATGAGTGGGGAATTCTTTATTATTTCTTAAAATTTGGTTTTGGACTCTATATAATAAAGTAATCGAAACCAAAAATCTTCCTATGTTTTTTGAAAAAACGGGACTAGTTTTAATTATTTTATAAGTTCAATTGATGAACTTATTAAAATATTTACCTTGGTGATGTGGAAGTGAGTCATGTTCTCAAAGAAATGATTTTAAAACCTTAAAATATAATATAGGTTTTGGAGGATTCATAAGGGATTTATAAAATTACTCAAATAACCTCAAATCAGAATATTTTAAAAGGGAAATATATATCTGGTAGTGTATACCCTTAATAGTATTTATTACATCACTTTTTGGTCATTGGAATGTCATAATACACACCATATATTTATACAATATTTAATTTTTACCCAAAAATTCAGTCATCTTAGAAAATTATGAAAAATTAACCGTCAGATAATTATGATGTTATAATTCCAAAAATAATATTTATTTTATCCAAATAAATTTCTAAATATGAAAATTCTCACTTTTAAAATAATATTCGACATTTATTGAGAAATGTTGGGTTTTTTGACAATAACAGTTTCCGAACCCTTATAAAAATTATATTTGACTACATAAAAAATATATGATCATTTATATTTAATAAAAGTTATTTAATAATAATATTTTTTTAAAATATTATTTATTTCAATGATCTATTAATTCATTAAAATAAATTCCTTAATTGAATTTTAATATTACCCAAAAATATAATATGTGTTTTATTGTATCAAAATCAAAATCATTTATAAAGTAACTGTAATAAAATGAAAATATATTCATTATTCTATAAAAAATGCATATTCATATTATTAGGGTATTGATACATAGAAATTTATCACACTAGAAAACTCTCTAAGGGTAAGATTCGGGACTATGAGACTTTCATGGGGTGGTTCGAAATACATGGTTTGGTCTGTGATCTCAATGAGCTTGAACTTCTCCCATAAATGGTTTTTATCATGCTTAATTTGTTGGATATCATATTAGGATTGTTCAAAGGAAAATACCAATTATTATATCTCCCTCATAATCTCTAATAAATGGGATTCATAGGGTATGATCCTACTGGTTGAGGCCATCACTTCCTTTTTCTGTGTCAATTGGTTTTTTCAAAACCCTATATTTATACTAATCATATGATCACTATTAAACAACTATATTATCAACTATTATGATTCTTAATGGTATTTTAAATCTGATAGGATATAATAAAAATAATTAATTTCATATGATTTCTATAACCATAATACATAATAAGGCGTTTAATTAAACCACAAAGGGAATTTTATTTATAAAAATCTGGGTCATTGCATTTATGGTTCCAATTATATCCATACAAGTGGTTTTTTGAAATATAAAAATATGGTATTAGAGGAGTAATTTCCTTATATTTGTTTTTAATTAACATTAAATTAGTCAATCGATTTAAATAATTAATGAATTAAATAAAATAAAAATAACCACAAATATACTTTTGTTTCATAGGCCCACTTACATTAGTATGAATTAACTCAAGTGGACTTGTGAACTGAATCTATTCCCTTTTATTAGTAGGTTGGACTATTTTACCGTTTTTACATGTTTCACATATATCCAATCCTTCTATCTTCAATTAGGTAAAGTCTGTGAAAACATCATTATTTGATATTTTACTCATGTTTCTTTGACCAAAGTGGCTAAGCCTTATGTGCCATAGTTTGTTCTCATCTTTGGAACTAATGTTGCAAGAATTGGTAGGATCAAAAAATTGAAATAAGTTTCCATTTGTTCTATAACCTTTAGTGACGAATCTTACATTATTTAAACTCTTAATTATGCATGAATTTTTCTTGAAAATAGCTTCATTTCCATCATCACGTAATTGGTCCACACTTAAATGTTTGTGTTTGATCCCTTCAATATAGAGTACATCATTTCATTTAATCTGTGTGATTCTATCTCAATAGTTCAAACACCCTTAATTTTTAGATAGATATCATTTATAAATTTCACTACCACTTTATCATTTTTTTCAATTTTCCTAAATTTTTTTGCACCACCAAAAATATGTGAGAAACAACTAATATTTAGAATAAACGACTTTCCATTCTAGAATTCTTTCAAATAAAATTACATAATGATAGAATTTTCTCCCTTATTTGTCTAATATTACTTTACTTTTTAGCATATGTTGACCGCCTTAATATAATGTTTATACACTCTTCAACATAGTGACCCTATTGTTCACACCTTCTACAAATTTCTTCTAGGCACTGAAATCTATTTGGATTTTTCATACTTGCTAAATTTTTTCTCATAGTTTTCTTACTATTTAGATTCTTAGAGTTGATTTTATTATTATTATAAAATCTACCAATGATTCACTCCTAATCTAGGGTAGTGAAATATTATACCAATATGATTATTCTTTGTTCCAATAAATTCCACAAAACCAACAATATTCTCTACAATTTGATTAACCATATTTATGATAATAATTTTTTCTTAAAATTTATATTATTTTATTTTAATAAATTAATATTTATTTTTTCTTGAGGAGGATTTTATTATTGATATATTATTATCTTCTCTTGATAAATAAGATTTCTTGTCATTTTTCTTGGCCCAAAGTTACCTTGTTTTGGTATTCAAACCTGCTATGTTAGTAAAAATAGATTTTATTCTAATTTTAATAAAATAAAATTTGACCTTTCCTTTTGGGAAATATTTATCAATAACTTAATATGATATAAATTTGAATTAAATAGATTTTTTAACCCTTATATTAACTTTTTAAATTAATTCTTATCTCTAAGAGACTTTTATTATATCTTACTAAAATATTTTTCCATCAAAGTATTTTTTTATTCATGATCTCTTATAATCTTTCCTTGATCAAAATTTTTTTTCTTAAACTTTTTTATATAATAAATGTAGGATTCTTCCATTTTGATAAGATCTTCCATTAATTTATTCTTATTTATATATTCTTTTGTCAATAACCTAATTTCATTCTTGAGTTTTGTGTTCTACTCAAGATATGCATCTAGTTTAGATTTTAGCAAGTGTTCATATAAGTTATCCTGCCTTTCCTTATACACTTCTTGAAGAGTATTCATGTTTATATACACAAGTCATGAAGTTTTTTAATTTATAAATGAATTATTCTTCATATTGGATTCTTGAAGTGAAGTAATACTCTCCCTATTTTTTCATCATAATTATTATTTTTATTCTTGGTAACCTCTTCTTATTATTAACAGATTTGGAAATCTCTTTTGAATTTACACCATTTATTATTTTGATGCTTCTCATTATTATCATCGGCTTTATACTCTCCACTTTTCATATTTGGATAATTTATATAAAAGTATTAAATAACAACATAGTTAAAAAACTTAAATGTAATTTTTCATTTATACTTACCCATGCCTTTTATAAAATTATTTGTGATAAGAGACACAATTATCTTATAGTCACAATCCTTTTATTAATAATCATTAGAGTCTCCAGAATCCTTAACTTCTTTATCCTTCACTTTGAGTTTTCTCATGGATTCAAATGAAATTTCCTATTTGAATTTATTTTTTAAGGTTAATCTCATAAGAAATAAAAATATTGTTCAATTAATCAAATATAAGATCATATTTATCTTTTAATATTGAAATTTTAGGATCAAACCTTTTAGGAATGTTTATCATCAACTTCTTAAAAATTATATGATCTTCTATATTTTCTCCATACGATTTTATGTCATTGAGTATTTCATTAAATCTTATAAAATAGTCACATATGATTTCTTTTTTATCCATCTTCACATCTTCAAACCTACTTCTCCATATTTATATTTTAACTTATTTAACTTTATAATTTCCTTTATATCTGATTTCCAGTTTTCCCCAGATTTATTTATCTATTTAAATCCCCATAAAATTTGTGTAAAATTTTTCTGATAGAGTCATATGAATGGAATTTATTTATTTTCAATCCACTTATTAATTTTTTATTTTCAACAAATTTCATATAAACATTTATCTCAATTGGTGGAAATACTACAGTTGTTGCATCAACAATTTCCAAACCAAGTGATAGAAGATAAGGTAAAATCATATTATTTTATCCATGATTGTTTTTTCTATAAAAAGTGAAAAAACCATAAATATTCAAAAAATTCAGAATATCCATTCAAACAAAATGATAATTTGATATAATGAAACTGAGTATGCTTTAATACTAGTTGATATACCCCTGAAATGGGTGAAAATTAACAAGGGAAAAGGGGGTGAATCAGTGGTGGTTTCTTTTACAATTTATTTTTATTTAAACTAAACTTTACAATATTTTAGGATCTGATCCACTAAAATATTTATCTAAAACTTAACTTAATAAAATAAAAATGAACAATGAACAAGTCATTAACAATTTTTATAAGTTTTGATCCCAATGGGGGAACTCTTTACTGTGACCAGGGTGAGTTCAAGTCACAGATTTTACACTATAATCTTATGATCAATTACAAGTAATTTAGGGAAGTATCATACCCTTGCAATATTATTTACCAACACACACAAAAAATCACACTAAAAATAAATTGAATCCTTCCTGTATGCAAGTTTTTAGACCAGGGTGACTAAGATTATAAGAAAATATGGGTTGCTTTAGTAGATGAAGTTGATATTCCTCTTCAATACTTCAAGATATTCATAATTATAGTATTAATACATCTTTAAGAACATATAAAAATGATATTTATTATTTAAATAAGATACCAATTGATATCCAACCAATTGGAATTGCTCAATTCATACAGAATCAGTTGATGATCTGCTTCTCAATCTTGAAAAAATGTAATAACTTATTCTCTTATAGTTTTCTTATCTCACAATAACTCATAGATTCAGTATCTATATTTCTCTATCTCATACCTTTATCTCATGATATGATAGTTTTTAACCTACTCCCCTATATCTATAATTTATCAATATTCCTAAATTAATTTAATTTATAAAATTATGTTCTATATCATTTTCATAGAATATTTACAACAGAATTATAAAACATAAAATTCTATACGTTTCTTCAATAATTTATTTTTGTGGGCATGATACCATAATCAATGAATATTCTATTATCATCTAACCATTGTACGAGTGATATTATAATAATATCCTTCTTCTATTTTAACCAATAAATAAAATTCTTGGGTATTTATTTATAAGTAATAACCATAAAAATAATTTACAATTAAATTAATTTGTAAATTTTAAAAAGTTCAAGAAATGATATCCTCTATTAATTTTATTGAATAATATTTTATTGGATTCTTCCACATTTCTTCTTTGCGACCTAACACATCTTATAATGGAATAACACTGTTTAATACCCATATTGAATCACATTATAATAATTTTCCTATGATTATTGAATTTAATTATAGAATAATATTATATGATTAATTTATTCTCCATAATATTTATTTTGGAAATCTCAAATATTTAATTCTTTATAAATATCATGAAATTTCACTAAGGATATGACTCTTATAAAGATCCCTCAATCAAGACCATACCATAAGATTAAAATGACTCTTACAGTGTTCTCTAAAGCTCTGTGCATTTTCTATTTTTCTACTTGTCAAAAAGACTAATACAGAAATGAACCATATAGAAATGACTCTTATAGAGAGTCAAATGACTCTTATAGAGAGTCAAATGACTCTTATAGAGAGTCAAATGACTCTTATAGAGTCCACAATGATCTTTATACCTTTATTTAATTCTTGTTATAAATGAATCTTACAGATTCAAAAAATGAATCTTATGTTCTTCTCAATGAACCTTATGAAAGGTCTAAAAAAACATACAGAATTTAAACAAACCTTACATAAATCTTGATGACGCTTAAGAAAATTAGATGACCCTTTTAGAAATGATTCATACAAAAATGATTCTTATTGAGTCATCCCTTTTCCATTTTTAATCTTTAACAAAAGAATTCCATATTTCTTTAAATCTATTTAGAACATTTTTAATTCATTCTAGACTATCTCTAAACCAGTCAAAAAAATTCTCAACACTTATTAAACAACCTCATTAGTATCTAATGATTCTTCACCCAAGGTTGATAATAAATATATTACTTTAACAATTCCATTGGGTACTTTAGATCTCACAACCTCATTTATATTTATATAACCTTCTATCACCAACTTATGATACACTATATATATATATACATATAAGTTATTATATATTTATATTTATAATTATTATAATTTTTAAAAAATGAAAATCTTGTGGGTCCATGTGGATCTATGGACATGATCAATATGGATAGTGGTCACAGGTGACCATTCAATCACCTATGGCCATGGTGCAAATGGACTGTGGCTATAGTCCATGCCTAAGGCCACAGTCTCTGTGGATGGCGAATATAGGTGGATTTATGCCAAACTATGGCCATGATCCATATAGAACGTGAACTTAGGTTACCTATGGCTATTGTCTTGCCGACTGTGCCTATTGAACTGTAGTTGTAGGACCATTTCCTAGTAGCATTCCTTGACATATTTAGGTAATGTAGTGATTCCATGTGTATAAGTGTTGTGAGAATCAGATGTAGATACTTGAAATACCTCATAAACCGGCCAGAATGGTGCCATATATCAATATACCATACATAAATCCTAGAACATACTTCTTCCAATGTCATACAATCTTGAATATTAACAACTATTTTTTGTGGTAAATTGTATCTAATACCATGATTGTTATAAAACAATTATTTTCTTCAATATATGAATACATATGCACATGATCCTCAGCCCAGTTGGTGAAGACTCCTTAAGTGCATCCAGGTGACCCGAGATCAAATCCAAGCGGAGTCATAATTTATGGGGTACTGTAGTAGGCATTGTATCATGTACTGTTTGGCACTGTAGTATCTAGGAATATTTCTCCATTTGGGTCTTTAGGCCACTGATTTGGTCCCTGAGTCCTTTAAGGAATTTGGGCCACCTAGACCTTTGGGCCATTAAGGCCTTCGGTCCACCTCAAGGCCTTCGAGCCACCTTAAAGTGCAGATGCAAATAAAAAAACCTACAAGTAACAAGTTTGAGAAGGAGGATGAGTAAGGAGTGTTCACCATAGCAGAAGCTAAATGGATTGCAAGAATGAGAGGGTATGACACCTGCCATCAAGATAAGCCTGTGCATGCACATGAAAGCCTATCCGAACAGCCATGCGAAGGTGGAGAGCTGATTTCACAATAAAGATGCTGGGGAGGAGCAATTCCAAGTAGTTAGTCTGGGTTGTATGTAATGTTTGAAGCCTATAGGCAATGAATTACTCTAAGGCCCACAAGACATGTAATACTTACGCCTACGGGCCTTATAAGGGTTCCACCTCACCCCTTGAAAGGTGGATTATCAAAATCAATAAAAAATGAAGGCCTTCGGGCCATTGGAAGAATAAAAAAAAATGCACATGAGCCTCAGCCCGGTTGGTGAGGACTGTTTAAGTGCATCCAGGAGACCTGGGATCAAATCTAGGTGGAGGCATAATTTCTGAGTACTATAGCAGTACTGTAGCGGGAACTGTAGCAGTGCAGTAGCAGGGACTGTAGCAAGTAATGTTTGTCACTGTAGCAGTCGGGACTATTCCCCTGTTTGGGACTTTGGGCCACTGATTTGGTCCCCAAGTCCTTTAAGGACTTCAGGCCACCCAAGCCTTCTGGTTAGTAAGGTCTTTGGGACACCTTAAGGCCTTCGGGCCACCTTAAGTGCAGATGAAAACCATACAACCTACAAGGAACAATCTCTAGAAGGAGGATGAGCAATGAGCTTTCACCATAGCAGAAGCTAAACGGATTGCAAGAATGAGAGGGTATGACACCTACCATTGGGACAAGCCTGTGCATGCACAAGAAAGCCTAGCCGAATAGCCATGCAAAGGTGGAGAGCTGATTTCATGACGAATATGCTAGGGTGGAGTAGTTCTAAGTAGTTAGTCTGGGTTGTATGTAATGTTTGAAGCCTACGGGCAATGAATTCCTATAAGGCCTATGAGCTATGTAATGTTTACGCTTACGAGCCTTGTAAGGGTTCCACCTCATTCCTTGAAAGGTTGATTATCAAAAATCAATAAAAAATGAAGGCCTTAGGGCCATTGGAGGTAAAAAATATGAATGCATACATAATTACCTATAAATAGTATTTATCGAGTTATTATATATAACTATATTATGTAATAGAAAGTGTATCATTTTTAATTAGTTTTGGATAAATAAACACAACTTGATCATGATAATTTATATTTGGATTGATTTATCATTGTATAATAAACCAACCAAGAGTTAGGGGGAACTCATTGTGATTTTATTTCCTCAAAAGTCATTAACCATAAATCATTTACTACACCAAAATAGGCATTTAGCGGTGGTTTTTTCGCAATGGTTTAAAAAATTGATGCTAAATGTTTTCCCAAAAAAAAATTAACAGCAGGTTTTTAGCAGTGATTACTAAAACCACCACTAAATATTTTTTGAAACATTTTTTAATTTTTTTTAAAAAAATATTAATTTTTTAGTAGTGGTTTTTAAAAAAGTGCCAGGAAATAGTGGCAATTTTTAAAAACTACCTCTAAATAAAAGAGAAAAAATTAAAAAAATATCTTTAATTATGATTTATGATTTATGATTTAATATCATATGTAGTTTATTATTTATAATTTTAATTAATTATAATGTTTTAATAAAAAATATTTATAATTATTAGTTAATAATAATTTGAAAGTTAAAACAAATGTTCTATATGTTGAAAATCAGACATCGACATCAATTAACCATAAATTTTGATTCGGGAGTCTGTTTTAGCTCTATAATATGTCAAATCGAAGCTCCTGAAATGATATAAAACCAAACTAGTCTTAAATTTTATAATAATTAAAAGAATAAAATTTATTATAGTTTCAAGAAAATTATGAAATCGAACTTGAACTTCAAATGACCATAACTTTTGATCCAGGTATTTCTTTGGGATTACCATATATCAAATCAAAACCTGCGAAGCGATCTACGCCATATTTACTTTGGGGGACCTTGATAATTATTTTTTCAAGACCAAAAGAGGCCCCGAAGGCCTCCAAAATTGAGTTTTTAGTCATGGTACCCCAATTTTTTAACATTTGATGGATTTTCAACATCATTTAAGGGGGTATTATTATCTTTTTTTGGTAGAGACTGAATTTATTCTCTGGGATTACATTCCCATTGATATTATGGATTTGAATTTTTTTTTTCACAATGTAGTTTTATTTATAATTAAATATATGTATATTTTTTATATTTAGTTATAATAAATCACTTTTATAAATACATATTTATATTGAAATGTATTTTTAAACATACAAACCAAATGGAAATAAATATTTTTTATTGATTTCATTTAAAATAAATAATTATCAATTTTATTTACCTTATAAAAATAGATAAATTTGTATATATATACCTATACAAATAATGTTTATATATAAACATGTGTGTCTCAATAAAAAAATCTATATATATATGTGTATATTCTAATATATGTAAACAAATACATATATATATATATGTAAGTATTTGCGTATATTTATATAAATTTGAAAATATTAATACATATTTATGTTTATATATTTTTAAATCATATATATGTAGATATATATATATATATATATTTACTTGTGTTTATATATATATTTATATTAATATACAATTATATATCTGAGTGTGTTTATATATATTTATGAAATATATATGTGTGTTTATATATATTTATATAAAATTTATTATATGTATATATATTTATAGATATTTATATCCATTTTTTATTTTTTTATTTTATTATTTCATTATTTATTATTTTTAGATTTATTTATTATTTATTGATTTATTTTTATTATTAATTTACTGTTAAATGACTATTTAATATTTATTTATTTAATATTTAATATTTAATATTTAATATTTATTATTTATTATCATTTATTATTATTTATTATTCATTTATTATTTGTTTATTTTTATTATATATTAACTATTTATTTATTTAATATTTATTGATTTTTTATTTATTTAATATTTAATTATTATTTATTTATTACTTATTTATTATTTATTTCATATTTATTTATTGTTTATTCATTATTTATTTATTATTTATTATTTATTATGCATTTAATATTTATTTATTTTTTATTACTTATTATTTATTATTTATTATTTATTTATTAGATATTTATTATTTATTGATTTAATATTTAATATTTATTATCTATTTAATATTTAATTATTATTTAATTATTATGTTTTTATTATTTATTATTTTTTTATTACTTTTTATTTATTATTTATTTATTATTTATTATTCATTTAATATTCCTTTATTATTTATTATTTATATATTATTTATTTATTAGTTATTTATTATTTAATTATTATTAATTATTATTAATTATCATTAATTATTAATTATTTATTTATTATTCATTTAATATTTAATTATTATTTATTTATTAGATTTTTAATATTTATTTAATAATTATTTATAATCTATTTACTATTTATTTATTTATTATTTTTTATCACTTATTTATTATTTATTCATTATATATATTCATTATTTACTATTATTTAATATCATTTTTTTTGTATATATATAAGTATATTACATATTTTTTACTCACTAGATGATGAGCTTGCTGGAGTGGTAAAGACTTTGTAGTATATCCAAGAGGTAAGGGGTTCAAATCTCTCATAGCACATATATTTTCCAGATTTATGCATGACATGCATGACATGCATGAAATATGCATGCATGGTAGGATAAATAATAAATAATAAAAAATAAAAAATAAAAAATAAAAAATAAAAAATAAAAAATAAAAAATAAAAAATATATAATAAATAAAAAATAAATAATAGTATAAAAATTAATTACTTAAATAAAAAAAACCACCGCCGAATGAAATATCGTGAAATAAAAAACCAATGCACAAAAATAGGGGTACTAGGGGTTTGCGATACATAATAGTTTACCATCAACACATTGGTCTTTACATTCTTAGAGAGAGGGATAACCCGTAGGTCATCAATGAAGAAATTAAATGTAATTATTAAAAATATTTTAAACAATTTTAAAATAATTACAACATACACTTCCAAATTTACATTAGTTGACCATCTTAAGACTAGTCATCATCACTTCATTTACCAAGTTTTTTTACGATTGATTGATATTTGGTACATAAATTTAAATTAACAACTAATTAATCATTATCATTGAAAGTGGTGAAATGAAAATGAGCATTTATATAGCATGTATTTGTTTTATCAATAAATGATAAACCAACCACAAACCAAAGGGAAGTATTTATAAGTCTTGGTCAGCTCGAGTCACAAAATCAATCATTCTTCTCCACACACTGTGTACAAATCTAGCATCAAACATTCCCAACTTCCGTAGAACCTCTATTTTTTTATAATATTACTCACATTCAAGTGAGGGCCACCAAGGGATTATGATACAATAAATTTATCATAGAAACACTGGTCCTACATATAATGAAAAAAATGACACACAAATCATCAAAAATAAAATAAAAAAAATAATTTTTACAAATTATAAATGCAAATAAAAAAACAAACAATCATTGGTTGGTATAGATCATGAATATTCACTCATCATATTATTACATTTATTATAAATTCAATAAATTATATTTCTAAATTTATTAAAATTTTAAAATTATTTAATTTGATATATAATAATTAAAATAAATTTATTAGATCATCCACCAATATTTACACCATTTATATATTTAACTCACAAAATCAATATATTATTTAAATCAACTAAATGACCAATTAAAAAAACACATATAATAAGTTAATATAACAAATTAATATAAAAATAAACTAACTTAAAAACTAAAGGAAAAAAATTATATTTCTAAATTTATTTATTTTTTGAACTAATTTAATTTGGCATATAATCACTAATATAAATTTATTAAATCATCCAATAACATTTGCATCATCCATATATTTAAATTATACAATTAACATATTATTTAAATTATCTAAATAACTAATTAAATAAAAAATGTAATAAATAAACATAACAAATTAATAATAAAATAAACTAATAAAAAAATCAAATAAAGAAATTATACTTTCTTGAGTATCGTAAATAAAAATGTGAGAAAGATTCTAAACTGTGAGAATTTTACTGTGGGGGGTGCCCAATTTATAGAGGGGAGTGGTTGGATGTGTGAACTACATTCATGCCTCTTATGAAGGCCCTCATCTAGAAGTGTGAATGTGGTTCATGCTTCTAGCTGCACCTATAATGTAACATCCCATGTAAATAAAGAATATGGAATTTTCATATTTATTAATATTTTTGAATTAAATATTAATTTTACTTTTAAAGGGGATGCTATCTCTGATAGCGTACTCAACTCGTAACAACGAGTTTCTTTGAAATCTTATGTTGTACACAACGTTGAGTTATACCGAAAAATAATATAATAATATTATTATTTTAAATAGTAGTTAACGCCTAGCCATTGTATTGGCAGGAATGAACATAACTGACTAAAATATGATTATAAATGTTTTTTAAATGACTTTACATTTATCCAATAAATTTTAAAGGCTTAAAATAAGAATGAATCCTATTTTAAGCATGACATACTCTAATATTCTTTAAAAGTTCGTTTTACCACCTTTTGATGGTGAACCATTTTTAAATCTAGTTTTTGTCACTTTTATATGTTCTATTTGACAAAATAAAATTCTTCTTTAGAATCAAGACATCTAAATTTACTTTGGATGAAATTTTGGTATTTTTCTGATAAAGTTCATTTTTAATGAATAGTGAAAAATACTATATTTTAATTCAAAACTGCATTTTAATCTAATTTATTTATATGGTCAGATTATCTTTTTAATTGGGTTTAAAGTTTAATTAGGTCATTTTTTTACTATTTAATCCAATGTTGGTCATTGGAAGTAATTTCACTTTGAAATTGGACATAAACAAATGTCAATCTTTTGATAGTTATTATTTCTTAAGAACACGCTTTTTGTTTTGACAACGAGAATTAATTTTAAATTAATTTCTGCCATTGATTTGTTTTGAATTTGAAAAATGGATTCCATATTTGGAATCAGTAGGTCCAAATTGTATAAATAGGTAACTTTTATTTTTAGACATTATGAATATTACTCCGGTAAATATTTTATTTACCATGGTTAAAGGGTAAATCTGGTAAATAAGGGTAAAAAATAATATTATAATAATATTAAATTTCCATAACATGTGTCCTAATCCTATTGGTTAAAACATTTTTAACCATGGGCATCCTTGGGTCGATTTTGGGACCCCATGGAGCCACTTAAGAGTGATAATGACACATTATATTAATTAATTTAAAGTAAAGGAAAAAATGACATAAACAAATATCTTTTAGTAAATTATTTTTTACATGAGATTATATAAGTTATATCTTCGACTATAAATATTAATTAGAAAGATAAAAAGATTTCCTACATCATGGTATTTTATTTATAATTTTTAGACATCAAATAAATAAAATTATTTATGACACAATGATGATGCAATGTTTACCACATTAATAAATGATTTAAATAAATAAGATTATAAAAAATTAAAAAAATATCCAAAAACTATACAAATATTATTGGATGATTTTATTTAGAACATCAGTAATATTATCTTCTACTTTAACAAGTTTTTGACCTTTTGAAACCGAAGATAAGTTTACAATAAAATAATATTTTCAAACTTACCTAAAGAGCCCCTCCTCCCCCTTATAAAAATCCATCACCTCTAACCCATCACTCACACCTCTCAAGACCCTTGGCTTGTCCAACCTCTAGAAAATTAATCTCTCTAAATCTCTATACTCCTCCTAGAATCCTTACCTGAGGAAGGAGGCACTTCAACTAAACCTTTTGGTTCAAACCAAAGGGAGTTACCTGATTTAAAGGTAACATCTTCTATTAAGTTTTTTTCTTTTATTTTAATTCTATAATCCCCTAAAATATTTTTATTCCTTTATTTTATAACAAAAAAAGTATCCTAAATATACCAGGTTGTTTTTATGAGAAGTATTCGAACTACACTTACACACACCTCCATCTAATGGGTAAAGAACATACTGTTTCTGTGGACGATGAACTACTACCTCACGAAACGATGATTGTTCAAATATCTCATACCACCTCTCATGGTGGCCATTATGTTGGAAATGTATTTATATGTGATATATATTATATTTATATTGTTTATATGCTTCTGTATTTTCCATTTATAGCATACCTTTATGGTTTCCATAATGGGTAAATGCGATAATTTCATTTGAGGAAGTGCGGACTACCGACCCCTCAAAGTGATATGACTCGTTCATGACAAACATAGAATGTATAAAAGATAGAAATAATTAAATTATATATGATATTATACTATAATTATAATATACCTATTTATCATTATGTTTTCATTCCATTAAATATGAAATTAAAATGAAAGTAGCGTTCATGCGTACGTACGGTTTACCGTCTCCATGAATGATGCATTTCATTTATTATCTCCAAATGTTATGTACTATTATAAATACATATATAATGGATATATATGATATCTAAATAATTAATATTATTCTGGAGATAATGGAATTTTGACTACATGAACAATTTGTAATTATAATATGTTCATTTTTTACTCAAGTTCCGAACATCGACAAGATGTCCAATATGAAATCAAATAATTAACTAATTGTTATAGCAAGGTAATAAGTGATATAAAAAGAATAATAATTTTGAAAAAGGTTCTTAATAAATTAGAAATTAACTTAAGTTTATTATTCAGGAAGAACAAGTAACAAACGAGTCAAGTTGGACATGAGGTAAGGGGTTTCTTATCTCACTTTTAATTCTGCGAGATTTCCATTGTTCGCCACTTATTTATTGAATGTGTTATACTGTGTACTTTAATTTGATATATATTATCATGATTATCTTTATATTAATGGTATTATTTTATTTATTTGGTGGTTATTAACTTTTTTTCATATGACTCGATTGATTACAACGTGGTAAGGGGTTTCTTATCTCACTTTTAATTCTGGGAGATTTCCATTGTTCACCACTTATTTATTGCATGTGGTGTATTTTGTACTGAAATTTGATATATATTATCATTATTATATTATATTAATGGTATTATATGATTAATTTGGTGGTTATTAACTTTTGTTCTTATGACTCGATTGATTACAACGTGGTAAGATGTTTTCATCTCACTGTCTATTCCCGTGAGATTCATGCTATATTTACCACTTTTTAATTTTTGTGTGGTGTATGTACTACCCATGATTTTATTATTTATGTAATATAATTTAATTTATCCAAATTTACATATTCGTTTTATGATCCTTCTTTCATGGGGTGTATGTTTCATAAGTTACCAAATCGGTAAGGGAACCTTTCACCGTCCTCTTTTTGTCAAAGACTTCTTTTATGTTATGTATTTAAATTTCAATTTTCAAACATTGGGATATATTCTTATATATCCTTATTTATATAAATTTTATGTCCAAGTGATGATATACCCTTTTCTCTCTCATCAACCCATTTTATGAATTTTAAAACGATGCCATTAGGCAGTCAAATTTCTATAAGAGAACTTCTTAACCCAATTTCAATTCTTTGGGTTAAACTTATAATTATTGATTATGTCGTGCTATGAATATGTGTGAATGACCTCTGATTTTTTTACACTTAATATCTACTTATATTGTGTGTATTTATATTTGTCACACATAATTATATAATTGATTTATTCTTAATCTAAGGATACCATCTTTATAAAGGATTTTGTCTCAATTTACATTCTATTGAGAATTAATTGTTGTTATGCACAAATTCACTTTTATATGGTGTATATAATATACATTGAAATATTATATCATGAATAAATTTATTCTCATGATATTATAAAGTTTTGATTAAATGTTATTCCTCAATTATTTGTATTCAAGCATCTCTCATTTGGTTAAGAACTCCTTAACTAAAATATTGTTTTTAAAGATTTATTCTTGTAAATATTTCTCATTAATGTCCATATTTTCAAAATGGTTTTTTGGACTCCTCATGTATTAATCATGTTTTAATGATCAAAAATTATATTCAGTCTATAAATTATGTTAACTATATGTACTCTATCTCACATCAAATGTACAATTGCTTAGTAAAAGCTATCCAAAGCTCTTAAGCGCTATACACTCAGTTTGGTTACTATACACTATCTTTTGATTCACTTTATAATTATTTCTCTGAAAAATGATTAAGTTTAATTAATTTCATAAATACCACTACTTAAGTCTAAATACAAATATTTTCCTAAGTCTGTGACACCATGACCATGAGACATTATGACATCCAGACACCGTGAACCAGACACCGTGACATCCAGACACCGTGACATCCAGACATTGTGACATCCAAACACCGTGAACCAGACACTGTGAACCAGACACTATGATATCCATATACAGTGAACAAGTAGACACTGTGAACAAGCAAGACACTGTGACCGTGAGACACCGTGAAAAAGACACCGTGACACCAAAACACCATGACCAATCTAGACACTATGTGAAGGAGACACCATTTTCATGAAATACTGTGACACCATTTCCTAATATATTTTGTCATATTTCAATTTAATATCTAATGGTCATATTTGAAGATTTTAATGCACTGACATAATTAATGTTTCTTTTGTAGACATGTCCTTGACAGTACGAGGTACGAGGTACAGAATACATACAACCTGTCGGCTCAAACACATGCACTAAAAGATAAAAGAGTAATGCAGCCCAGAAAGAAGTGAGAGAGCAGTTGCATGATACTAAAAAGAAAAACAAGATGGTGGGAGTGAGCACGACAACATAATACACTTATAGAATTGTCTCATACAACTCAACACTACTGAAGAACACATGAAGTATACTGGAATCCTAGAATCGAGAACAACTTTGCACTGTCAAACACCCCGAAGAACACAAGATAGATCTGTCTGACTTGCAACACTCTGTTTTACATATGAGGACTTGAGTTCTACATCTGCTTCATCTCAAGAAGTCCAGAGATGCAAAGACTAATACTCAGAGCACTTCTAAACCCATCTCAATATTTCTACTCTATTGTGTATCATTTTATTAACTTTAGAGCAGAGTGTGTATCTATATTACAACACACTCTATATCCTGCATTAAACTGAAGGATACACGATATCATTACTCAAACATCCTTTTACTCTTGTGTATACCCCCAGATAAGTGTAGAAGAGGTCCTTGTATGGCCTGATTGTTTATACCCACAAAGAACTATGGAAGAGGTCCCTGGGTGACTTGGACAGTCCTGTGTACTGTTGTTAACCCCAATCCAGAGTGTGGATCAAGTTTATTTATATAAAATACTTTGTGGCAGGTGATCACCAAGTGGAGTGGATTAGGTCTCGACTTGAGACTAAACCACTTGTTTCATATCCGCTGTGCTGCTTAATTTAGTCTTATCTATTTTACTGCTTTACTGGATAATTCAAAAATCTCTAAATTCACTTTGATAGTTACACTTGGAAAGAAGTCATAATTGTCTTGTCTTAGTAGAATAACTTCAAAATAAATCTTAATAACTGATCTTAAGATTGCTGAGAACTAATCAATCTTCTAAGAAGTTATTTAAACAGTCAAATTTTTATAACAGTATAACCTTGATTAACTGGTCTATATTTAACCTTTTGGGGAAAACTTTTAGAAATAATTTTTAACTAGAATTTTTTTATAGATACTCAATTCACCCCCCTCTAGAGTAATCTACTCTGACTAACATTTGGTATCATAGGTGGTTTATTAAGACTTTGTTTAACCTTATTCAACTGTGATTGTAGTTATACTTTGAGGATCTGTAAATTTCTGTTAATTCTAAATTTCTAGATCTTTCAAAGTATTTATGTATTATGGATAATAGATTGGAAGGTGCTGCAACCAAAATACCACTATTATTTAATATAATAGACTATTCTTAATGGAAAATTAAAATGAAAATGCATTTAGAGAGTATGGGTTTTGAGATTTGGTCTTCCATTATAGATGAATATAAGATTCCTGATACTGATAGAATCACATGGGATGAACCTATCCAAAATACCTATAATAAAAATTGAAAATCTATAAATTCTTTATACTTATCCTTAGGAGATGAAGAATTTAATAGAATTTCTTCTTGTAAAATTGCCCATGAAATTCGGGATACCCAGTCTGTCTCACATGAATAAACATATAGTGTAAAAGAAATGAGACTTAATACTTATACTATTAAATATGATAAATTTAAAATTAAACCTGATGAAACTATATCTGACATGTATCTTAGGTTCAATGAGATTGTTAACACAATGATTTCTCTTGGAAGAGAAGTCACTACCAAGGAACAGATCATGAGAATTCTCAGATGTCTGCCTGACAGATGGAGAGGAACCTCTGTCTCTATTAGAGAATCATGCGACATCAACAAGATACCCGTAAAAGAACTCATTGGGAAACTAATGATGTATGAAGAGGAATTGAAAGTCAACAAGTAAGAGGAGGATGAACCAAATAGGAAATATGTTGCATTTAAGACCACCACCTCTAAACACAAAGACCAAGGGAATTTGGAAGCTTTTGTAGAAAGTTCGAGTAGTGAACAATAATCACCTGACATTGATGAGGAGATGGCTCAATTAGCAAGAAGATTCAAGAAATTTTACAACAAGAAGAAATTTTTATGAAATCCTAACTTCAAGAGAAAATATGACCAAAAAGGAAACTAGAAGAAGGATTGGAAAAGAAGTGACAAGACTGATGAGATTGTCTGCTATGAATGTAAGCACAAAGGACATATCAAGGCTGACTGTACTAAGCTCAAGTACAAGAGGAGATATGAGGACAAGGACAGGAATTATAAAATGAAAATGAAAGGAACCTGGAGTGCTTCTAAGGACAGTTCAAGTGACTCAGAAACATCACATGATTAATAGGAAAACAAAGCCAATATGTTTTTTATGATAAACACTTCTGAGGCAACATTGGACTCTACTATACATAATTCATACTATTTTGAAGATGAGAGTGAATATGAAAATATGAATAATGAAGAAATGTTTGAATACTATAACATGCTTGAAGAAACATGCAATGAATTAAAAGAAAAATATAAATCATTGAAGAAACAATATTCTCTCACTGTGACTATTAAATCTGAACTCACAACTGAAAAAGAGAAAAATGCTCAACTGCTCAAAGAGAACAACAAATTAAAAATGTCTAATGAACAATTGAATAATGACCTAGAAAAGTTTACCAATGGGAAAAATACCCTTACTCAAATTCCATTAAAACAAATTTCCCCTAAATACACCACTGGTATTGGTTATCAACCTGGGAAAAGAAATATTAGTAGAAAAAAATTTGTTTCTAAATCTAGGAAATATAGTTTTACTTCCATTTATGGACACAAATCAGTTAATTAAATTCATGATACACATTCTACTGTTTCAAGTTTTTCTGGACTAAATAGAGTTTATATTTCAAATACTTTACTTAATGCTTATAGGAAAACTATGAGGCAGGTATGGGTTCCTAAAGCACTTATTACTAATATTACTTGACCCAAACAAGTATGGGTACCAAAATCTGTTTTTGCTTAATCATTTTATAGGAAAGATGCTTAAAGAGTTCCTGTAAAAGTTTATGGTACTTGGACAATGGATGTTTAAGACACATGACAAGAGACTACTCCTGATTTAAGAATATAATAAAAGTAGATAGATGAGATGTCACATTTGGTGACAATGCCAAAGGAAAGATCATTGGCCTCGGCCAAATCGGTAACTCTAACTCAGTTTTAATTTCTAAAGTACTATTTTTTGATGGATTAAAATATAATCTTCTTAGTATCTCACAATTATGTGATGATGGATTTCATGTTAGATTTGAAAATTATGCTTGCAATGTCTTTAATTATAAAAAAGAATTATTATTTTCTGCATTAAGAAATGAAAATGTTTACTCTGTTAACTTAGACTCCTTAGCTTCTCAAAATTCTTCATGCTTAAGTGTATTTAATAAAGAGTATTGGCTCTAGCATAGGAGACTAGGACACTGTAATATTCACTCCCTTAGAAAGTTAACTAGAAAAAGTTTAGTTAAATACTTACCCAAACTTGAGTTTCTAAATGAAAAAGTGTGTAATCCCTATCAAAAGGGAAAAACACAAAATCTCCTTCAATCCAAAGAAAGAAGTATCAACTTCTCAACCTCTCGAACTGGGTCACATGGATTTATTTGGACCATCTAGAGTTTCTAGTTTAAATGGGAAGCACTATGTTTATGTTCTTGTAAATGACTTTTCTAGATATACTTGGACCTTCTTTATAGCTTAAAAAAGTGAATCCTGCTCTTATTTTACTAAATATGCCAAGTTTGTGGAAAATCTGAGTGGACTTGGAATTAAATCCATAAGAAGTGATCATGCCCGTGAGTTTGAAAATCAAGAGTTTGAATCCTTTTTCTCACAAAATGGTTATAGTCACAATTTCTCTACCCCTAGAACACCTCAACAAAATGGAGTTGTAAAAATAATAAATAGAACCCTACAAGAGATTTCTAGAACAATGCTTAGTGAATATAACCTAACTATTTATTTTTGGGCTGAATATTTCAATATAGCATGCTACACAATCAATATAGAGTTAATCAGACCCATTCTTAAAAGTAATCCTTATGAGTTATGGAACAATAGAAACCCCAAGGTTAACTACTTCAAATTTTTTGGTTTCAAAGTCTATATTCTTAATAATAAGGATAATCTTGACAAATTTGCATACAAGAGTGATGAAGGTATCTTTTTAGGATATTTCATTTCCAGTAAATCCTATAGAGTTTTAAATAAAAGAACTAAATGTGTGGAAGAATTTTTCGATGTCAAATTTGATGAAACAAATCCACATGAGCCTAAAACCTTTCTATAGAACCTGGAGGATGATGTATCAAATCTGAATATTAATCCAAAATCCTCAAACCATTCTGTGAAAGACACTGTGAAAACTTCCAGTTCTGGAAATTCCTTAGACTCAAGTCATAATGAACCTGAACCTGTTGATGAACCAGAAATCACTAGTCCCTCTTTTTCTAGAGCTGTTAGAACTCTTAAGAACCATCCTTTAGATGCTGTTTTAGCAGACCTAGACAAAGGAACTCAAACTAGATCTTCTATTAGAAATCGGGTTGAACATCAAGTCTTCTTGTCACAACTTGAACCTAAAAACATTAATGATGCTATCAATGATGAATTTTTGGTTATGTCTATGCAAGAAGAACTTAATCAGTTTGAAAGGAACAAATTTTGGAAACTTGTTGATAGACCTAAGGACACATTCACCATAGGCACTAAATGGGTGTTTATAAATAAGGTAGATGAGGTTGGTAACATAGTTAGAAACAAGGATAGATTAGTTGCACAAGGGTATAGTCAAGAAGAAGTAATTGACTATGAGGAGACCTTTGCACCGGTAGCTAGACTTGAAGCCATCAGAATCTTTCTTGCTTATGTTTCATATCTGAATTTCAAACTATATCAAATGGATGTTAAGAGTACATTCTTAAATGGGTATATAGATGAGGATGTCTTTGTTGAAAAACCCTTGGTTTTACAAACCCCCATTTTCCAAATCACATTTTCAAATTATCAAAAGATTTATGTGGTTTAAAACAAGCTCCAAGAGCTTGGTATGATTGGTTGAGTACTTTTCTTATTTCAAAAGGTTTCACAAAAGGAATAAATGATCCTAACTTTTTTATAAAACGAATTTCAAATGATGTTTTAGTTGTTCAAATCTATGTAGATGACATTATATTTTGATCTTCAAGAAATTCTTCATGTGTTGATTTTTCTAAAATGATGCAAAATGAATTTGAATTGAGTTTAATGGGTGAACTAAAATTATTTCTCAGATTTCAAATCTTTCAAAATAATGATGGTATTATTTTAACTCAAAGTAAATATACTATATATCTTCTAAAACGTTTTGGATTGGATAGCGCTAAAATTAGTGACACTCCCATAAGTACCACTTGTAATTTGGATCTTAATGAAGATGGAAAATCTGTTGATCAAACCACTTATAGAGGAATGATTGGAAGTTTACTCTACTTAACTGCTAGTCGGCCTAACATTATGTTTAGTGTGTGTATGTGTGCTCATTTTAAAGAAAATACTAAGGAATCTCATTTAAATTATGTAAAGATAATTTTCAAATACCTCAAGAATACACCCAATATAGGACTATTCTATCCTAGAGGGCAATCATTTAAACTAGTTGGTTACTTTGATGATGACTTCAGTGGCTGTAAGTTAGATACAAAAATAATCTTTAGAACATGTCACTTTTTAGGTAAGTCACTAGTATCATGGTGTAGTAAGAAACACAATTATGTTGCATTATCTACTACAGAACCTGAATACATAGCTGCTGGAAGCTGTTGTGCACAAATCTTGTGGATAAAACACACATTACTAGATTATGGATATCAATTCAGGCATGTACCTATAAATTGTGACAACAGAAGTGCTATTAACATCTCAAAAAATCCTATTTCACATTCTAGGAAAAAGAATATTGATGTAAGACATCACTTTTTGAAATATCATTATCAAAATGGTGATATCACTTTGGAATTCATTGGTGATGAGTATCATCTTGCTGATATATTTACCAAACCATTAAATTATAAAAGAATAGAATACATCATACATGAATTAGGCATGATAAATCTTAAGTAATTGTCTTAATTTTTTATATCTTATTGTTTCATGTTTAATGTCTCACCGTAAAGTTCATGTTCATTGTCTCACCATGAAGTTTGTTTACTGTCTCACCATAAAGTTCATGTTCACTATCTCACCGTGAAGTTTGTTTACTGTCTCACCGTAAAGTTCATGTTCACTGTCTCACCATAAAGACTTGTTATGGTCTCACCGTAAAGACTCTTTATGATTTTTATTTACGAATTAAAAACTGTATCGCGGTAATTATTCATTTCACCTCTTTATTTTTCCCACATTTTTACTTTTGCGACATTTAGTATTCCTAAATGATAAAATAAAAGAAGTATCACTTGTCCTTCACTCAAACTCTCTTCTATTCACTCAATTTGTAACCCTTCTTGAATCCTTAAAACCTTATCTCTCTCGAACCATCGGTGAATGCCCAGGATGAAACTCCCTTCATTGTCGACTCCTAAGAAACGTAACTCAAAGAAGAATAAAATCACACCCAAGATAACACCCAAAGGTCCCCTAAATCCAAATTTGGTGAATTGAGTTATAGTCCTAAGAAAGAGATTTTCCCCAAATGGCTGCTGTCGAGTAATTCTCTGGTTTTAAAAGTTTTAAAAGAGCAAGGTTGTTAGAATGGTTTTCAAAGGAAGATTGACCTATCTAACCTAAGTTAGTGTCTCAATTTTATCAGTATGCTAAGTTATCCTTTGATTTTAAAGATGGGTATGTTGTGAGAATATAGATAAATGGACAAAAATTCTCATTCTCTTCGAGGTTATGGGTTGCATGCCTTAGGATACCTCATGAAGGCATCAATGAGGATTATCAGAGAGGACTTCCACCTTCTAGTGAATTATTTGTGTTGAAAGATGCTCTGAAAAGCTTAATTGGAAATGGAACCAAGAGGAGATCCATAGCTGCTGAACTAGATGGCAAATCAAGAATTTTTTTTAAGTTTATATAGAATATGATTATCCCCAGAAAAGGTGATTTTGATATACTGAAATATTAGGATGTGTTTCTGATTCATCTTATGAAAAACGGGCATAATATCAACCTTTGTAAGTATATCATACACTATATGTGCGAGATGATCAAAACCACATCTAAGCCAACATCCCTATTTTATTCTCATCTTATCTCAGCCATTCTTCATTCCAAAGGTATGGATGGACCTAACGAGGAAGTTATCAAGGATTGTGAGCACTTCCTTTCAAAAGTCATTATCAAGAGGATGAAAATCAATTGGAATCCTTTGAAAAAGGCATGGGTGGAAGAAAATGATAAAATTTATGAAAAATTCAATCTAGTAGAACATCCCTCAAGACCAAGAGATATTTTTGATCCTGGGTTAGAACTAGATGAGGTTGTTGAGTATTCTGACAAAGAAGAAGAAGAGGCTATTGTGTCTCCCAGGGAAACCGTTTCTAATAAGGAAGACAGTCCTCCTGTTCCTCATGTTGTGAGTGAAAAAGAAGTCCCTACTTATAAGGATACTGTCAATATGGAAGATCAACCCATGGCTGAAATAGAATCTGTTGTCAAAGAAACTGAGAAGAATGTTGTGGAAGAACCTATACAAGAAGAATTACCTGTTATGCAAGAAACTAATCTTGAAGAAATCCCATTGGAACAATCTGTTCCTAAATTCATTCCTTAGAATGAGGAAAGGATGAAGTTAGATTTTTCAGCTGGCTAGGCAAGAAATGGGTGAGGAAATAAGAGATGAATTTGTGGTATTAGATCAATACCCTAATCTTCTCAGTCCTGAGAAGGATGCAACTATTTAGGGGGAGAAGACACCAAATCTGAAATCTTTTGAAGTACCAAACCTGATTGATTCAAGCCCTATAGACACTCGGTATAAGTTATCCAGTTTTTATCATGTGGATGACTCTCAACAAGTCTTAGTAAAAGGCCTTGAACTTTCTACTATGTTCCAATTGAAATCTATCTCTAATATTTCCCTTGAAAAGGAACCCAAGCTTGTATCTGTCCCCATCTCGGAACCATCATAAGAGCAACCATCCTTGGTGAGTAAAGATGATATGAAAGATTTTGGAGCTACCATTTTGGATGGAGTTGAAAAACTCATAAATTTCCAACCTACTCTTGTAACACATATAAGTGAGAAAGATACATCACTACTGTTGGAAAAAGTAATTTGGAAGATACAACCCAAAATGTTTCATGAGATTCAGGAAGTCAAAGTTGAAAACAGACTACTTAGTGATGAAGTGAAGACCTTAAGAGGTATGATTGAAGAAATGTAGAAATAGATGCATTCAAGATTAGAGCTAGATTATCATCTAGTAGAACCTGTTGTTCCTCAAACCCCACAAAATATTGTCTCTCAGATTAAACCTCATTTAGATACCTTAGATGAAAAGGTCGCAGAAACAAACAAATAGATTGTGAAAGAAATGCAAGAGCTTTTTTTTAATCTTAAAAATCTCACTGATGAGTATACGGGGTGACTTCAAAAAGTGCTAAACCAACTGAAATCTCTTACCTCAGCTGTTAATACTTCTAAGGCATCTGGACACCCATCTCAACCTTCCCTAGACAGTGATCTGCTCAGAATAGTGGTCAAAGAAGAACTTCAAACTGTGATTAGTGGTTTCAATAAAGATTATTTATATAAAGTTATCAAGAACAGTGATAGAGTTCTTGATCTGGTCCAAATCCATTCAAAAATTTCTAATTATGATCAACAAGAAATTTCCAAGAAAGTGGATTTCTAGTTCAACCGAATCTTCTCAAATACCAACATGACCAATCATTTTAAATATCTTGTAGAAAATATTAGGATTCTTCCTATTACTCAAGATTTCAAGACTCAAGTACAAAAGCTCACAGAGTTCACTCATATGTTGGATAAGTTTATGGAAAATAAGGATGAATTTGAGAAAGCTATACAATATGGTGGAGAGATCATTTCAGATTTTATCAAGCTTATGAGGCCCTATCTTCATGTACAAAGTACAACCATTGTTGCTCCTGCGGCTTCACCTCTGCGACTTGGTTTTCCTACATTCAACTCTGCCCTAGCATCAAATTCTATGTCTTTCAGTCCAGAACTGAGTCAGATCAGGACTATGATCCTTAATCAACAACTGCCTAGATCTTATACGACACCTACTCTAGCTCCCTCAGTCTTTGAAGGAATTCATTTACCTTCTCTATCAACCAGTTCACTCTCTTCTTCTACCTCAACTTCTGCTTCTATGGCTTCCTCTTCTGCTGGTGCTACTAAAGGAAAATAGAAGACCAGCCAGTGAAGAAGGAAAATGCTTACTCTATTTTGATGGGAATCTGGTTTACTTTGTTTTACATTTTGTAATGCCCATATTTTCTTATCTAATACATTATGCACTTTTCTTGTCTCCTTTGTCTTTATTTTTCCTGCTACTTTTTGATAATCCCAAAAGGGGGAAAAATATGGGAAAAAAATATGGGAAAAAAATATGGGAGAAATATAACACTCACTATATATATGTTATATTCATGTTCAAACTTTGTTTTTAGAAAAAATATAAAATCTAAATATACATGGTTTGTGATCATCAAAAAGGGAGATATTGTTGGACTCCTCACGTATTAATCATGTTTTAATGATCACAAATCCTATTCAGTCTATAAACCATGTTAACTCTATGTACTCTATCTCACATCGAATGTATAGTTGCTTAGTAAAAGATATCCAAAGCTCTTAAGTGTTATACACTCAGTTTGGTTACTATACACTATCTTTTCATTCACTTTATAATGATTTCTCTAAAAAATGATTAAGGTTAATTAATTTCATAAATACCACTACTTAAGTCTGAATACAGATATTTTCTTAAGTCTAAGACACCATGAACATGAGACACCATGACGTCTAGACACAGTGAACTAGACACCGTGACATCCAGACACCGTGACATCCAGACAACGCAACATCCAGACACTGTGGCATCCAGACACCGTGACATCCAAACACCGTGACATCCAGACACCGTATCATCCAGACACAGTGAACAAGAAGACAATGTGAAAAAGCAAGACACCATGACCACTTATGTTATTAATACTTTCATGAATTATTATATACTCCCTTTACTGATTTTATATGAAATGTGCATAATTTGTGTGAAATATTAATGTTTTAATATTAAGTATAATTTTCGAGCATTTTTAGAAGTAGTTCAATTGAGACAGTTTACTGTTTTAATAATAAATATCACTATACTGATTTAAATTGTTTGGTTCTTGTTTTTTAGGATTCTACTTTAAATATAAAACATTTTAGTAGAAGGTACCGTGAGCCAATTCTGCCATTTGAAGGGTCATATGATCCTCACAAACAAGACCAAAGAATCTGTGAAGAAACTGAACTATTCATGAAGATTGATTTATTGGGATAAATACAGAAGTCAAAATTCCATTATTCTCCACCATAGTTTGGGGGACAATTTAAGGATTCCAGGATAAAAATTTCAAGGCCTAATAATGAAAACAATGGGCCCAAATGATGCATTGAAATCCAGCCCACCATTCTGGCCGAGAAATAAAAGTAGCACACAAATATTGACATTTCTCCTGATGTGGACATCCATTAGAGATGATATTTTGCAGTGTGAAAGAGGATATATGCCTGGAAAACGCTTTTGAATAAATTATTTTTATTTTAGGGCATATTACTATTAAAAAACCCATTCACACTTTGGACTTCAAAAATACTGGATTTAAATGGACAGATTAAAATAGTTTAATCAACCAGACATAACTTTGGATACATAGGTCCAAATGACACCAAATTTTGAGATAGGTCGGAAAAATTTATTCTATACAACTTTGAAGAAGGATATTTCTCGAGATTCGGCTGTCTGAATAGCCAACATGGAGATGCAAGTGGAGGGACATATTGGGAATGAAAACAGTCCACTTCCTTGGGCTATAAATGAATCCCCCTCGTCTCCTTCAAAGGGGTTGGAATTTTAGAAGATAGGAGATCATATTGGTATGACCAAATCCTTTCCAAAGTCTTTGGAGGACTTTCCATACTAAACTTTTCACTTGAGAGACTTTTCCTCCTCTCTTTCATTTCATTTACTTTTGTGTTCTTCTTCATTTGAAATCTTGTAAGTGTTTGTTTTGTAATTCTGTTTTAATGAATGTTTATTCTTCAATATATCTTATTATCTTACAACTTCTTTAGTTTAATATTAATTTACTTAAAATAGTTTAAATTCAGTTGAATCCCCTTCCCTTCTTCTGCTTCCTCATTCAATCGAAAATTCGTTTTTAATTATCATCATTGTGCGTGTGTGTGTGTTCGACGTACCACTCTTTTCTAATCCCCTTGTTTTTCTTCTCTTGTTAATTAATCATAATAAATATATAAAACAGATTAATATTAATATCAATGGATGAGTAAATATATTATTGGGGTGAGTCAAAATTTAGGGATGTTAAGTGATTGAGATTATTTTCTCTATGAATATTCTTTAATTTAACATTGTGTATGTTGGGCTTAACATGTCATGGATTAATGACTTGTTTTGTTTAACGTGTGGTTTTCATGGATTATTGGAACCATAAATACACTACCATAAACAAGCTCTGATTGATATTAGAACACTAAGTTAAGTTAAGGCTTGGATTAAAGCCTTAACACTTAGTAATTCCAATCAACATTATCTTTCAAAGTGGGTGTTAAATTAACTGCAATATAAAGAAAAGCTCAAGGATATCACAAGCTTAACTCCCTAATAATGAACTCACCCCAATATTTATCAATTTTTTAAATAAATTATATTC
Source organism: Viscum album (assembly GCA_963277665.1). Lineage (NCBI taxonomy): Eukaryota > Viridiplantae > Streptophyta > Magnoliopsida > Santalales > Viscaceae > Viscum > Viscum album. The sequence goes on along the minus strand of OY728158.1, from coordinate 500,253,109 downwards.
AATCAAAAATTTCAATTAAGCTCTGCAAACAAACACCCCTAATCAAAATACAATAAACTAAAAACAATTGACTATAAAAAAGTATCATCATCGAGGATTCGACCCGAGTTCTTCTATACACATTAGCAGAGCACCGGAACCTTGACCGGTCGATAGGCGACAATTGGACTTGTGTTTCAAATGGAACCATTTCTTGGGATGGTGCTTTGATTAGTCATTAGTTTCTATTTATTGTAATAAAAAACCAAAAAAAAAAACAAAATTTTAATTTTTTTTTGAAAAAAACACAAAGAAAAACCCATCTTCTCCTAAAAATCATAAATGAAAAACAAAAAAAGAAAAACCCATCTTCCTCTTTCTTTCAAAATCTCTCTGAATACCCCATAGCCTCCCAAACAATCCCTCGGATTTTTTTGACCCTGAAATTGAGCGAACACTTCGCCAACTTAGGAGGAACATAAGAGATAATCAAATAATTCAAGAACCAATCCTTGTCCAACCAGTTGAATTAGAAATGGACAATCCTAGGGAACAAAACCTTAAAGAACTTGCTACCCCTGATATGAATTACCAACCTCTTGGTATTCAATATCCAAACATAGAGGCTGAATTTGAACTGAAATCGAGTTTGATTCATCTTCTCCCTCATTTCCACGGGCTAGCCGGTGAGGATCCACATCTCCACCTTTAAGAGTTTCAAGTAGTGTGCTCTACCATGAAGCCTCAAGGGGTTTCTGAGGAATAAATAATGTTGATTCAATAAGGTTTTCCTTATGAATTTTCTATTCCTTCTTGTTTTGAAAATCACAAACACCTTATCTTTAAGGAAAATCGCTTTTATAAGGAAAATTGCTTTTATAAGGAAAATTTCTTTTATAAGGAAAATCACTTTTATAAGGAAAATTGCTTTTATAAGGAAAATTTCTTTTATAAGGAAAATTGCTTTTATAAGGAAAATTTCTTTTATAAGGAAAATCGCTTTTATAAGGAAAATTGCTTTTATAAGGAAAACCGCTTTTATAAGGAAAATCGCTTTTATAAGGAAAATCGCTTTTATAAGGAAAATTTCTTTTATAAGGAAAATCGATTTTATAAGGAAAATTGATTTTATAAGGAAAATCAATTTTATAAGGAAAATTATCCTTATCATATTTTCATTATCTATATCCATATATTTCTTAAGTATAGAAATCAGATTCATATCTATATTCTCGGATTCGTTTAAAACTTTGATATGAAGCATTCTGTTTTAGGCTCTGAATTCTGGATGAGAACTATAATGAAGTTCCACTCTGAATTATGGATACGAACTCTGATAAAGTTCTACTCCGAATTATGGATACAAATTCTCATGAATTTCGACACTGAAATCTGATGACGAATCCTGATTACGAATTCTCATTACAATTTCTGATGATGAATTCTCATTCCAAATTCACCTATTAAATATAATATGATCATCTTTGCTTTATACACTCCGAATTTATTTAGACTCTGAATATTATTTTTGTTTAGACTCCGAACTTTCAGTTTGCTTACACTTTTATAATTTGTCTACTCTTTGACATTTTGTTTACACTCCGAACCTTCACTCTGAACTTTTGAGTTAGACTTAAAACGATTTCGTACTTTCTATTCTGTTATAAAACGATGCCGTCTATTCTGTTATAACCTAACCGTTGGTTAAGTTACACGTGTACAGGTCCCTCCGATTTTTAAGGAAAATATGACCATTGGAAAGGAGGATGACCTTGCCTATAAATAGGATCTCGTTTGAAAGAGAAAAATACAACTTCTTCGACATTGTTCACACATGCTGTTGAAGTGATTTCTAGAGAGAGAGGCTCTTATTAACTCTCAGCTTCCTGTAGAAAGTTTGAGTTGCTTGTTCAAACTTTTCCTTGTGCAGATTTTCTTCGTGAGATTCTGAATGTTGGTGATTACATTCGAGGACTTTCGAGGATAGGAAGACAGAGGTTCCGAATACCTTAAAGTTTGAGGTCTTCCTTGCTGAGGAAGATAGAGGTTCCAACTACCTTGAAGTTGAGGGCTTTCGGGGATAGCAATACATAGATTCCGATCTTCATATCGAGGGCTTACCCTGGTGTGAGTAAGACGGACTTTCTTGAAAGTATAAATCAAGGGACCTTTATCCAAGGTTGTTGGATACCCTTCTCTTTGGGTTAAAAGACTTATATCTTGTTACTTGTAGTTTTACTACTTGTTTGTTTCCGCTGCATATTGATTTGTAAGGAAAGTATAACCTTCTTATATTTCCTTACACTTGTACTTTGATAAGTTTAGATTCTATACGCTTTAAGGTAGAATCTCATATTGTAATTTTTAGTTAAGTTTCAATTTCCAGATCCATATTTCCGGAACCTACTTTCGGAATCACTTTCAAGTTTTAAGCAAGTTCATAGAACTTGAAGTGTATAACTTCTTTCCTTATTCCAAGTTTTCAATTGGTGTTAGAGGTGTTGTGAATTTTCTTAGTTTAACTTTGTTAAACTTAGAACTTTTTTTATCTAAGGAGAACATAGTTATCCGTAATCAACTTTAAATGTTTCAAAAGAAAATTTTAAAGTATACAATTCACCCCTCTTGTATATTGAGCATCTACATCATTATTTTGATCCTACAGTTGGTATCAGAGTAGGTCTCTGAAATACTTATACTCACGTATAAGTTTTTCTTGCTCATTTTCCTTTATTCTTCATACTTTCTTAGAAAGTTCTTTGTCATTACAAAATTTGTCATTCCGAACTTTTTCATTCCAAACTTTTTCGTTACGAATTATTATTCCGAACTTTGTGATTACGAACTTTTTCTACTAACAAGTTTGTGTGCCGAAGGTTATTTTAAGTATGGCAGGAGTCAATGTTGGTTCCATTGATAATCTAAATCCTACAAGACCACCAATCTTTGATAGTAATGACTATGAGTACTGGAGATATTGAATGAAGACTTTTGTTATCAATACTAGAGTGGACAACTTTGTTATGCTTACTGGTGATTATAAAATTCCTGATAAGGAAGTTAGAACTTTCACTAACCAGGAAAAGCAAGAGTATCAACTCAATTATAAGGTACGCAACACTTTAATATGTTCAATGACTAGAAATATATATATCCAAATTTATTCTTGTGAAGCAGCTAATTGTATCTGGAAGAAGTTAGAGGTTACACACTTTGGAACTTCTAGAGTGATTTAGACTAGGAGAGCTATGATTAGAGCTGAATACCATGGATTCAATTTTCCTTATGGTGAACCAATCTATAAAGTTCAACAGAGATTTACGACTATAGTCAACAACTTACAGTCTATGGGAGAGAAAGAGTTAGATGATGAAGCTCTTGTGGATAAGATAATTGATATTATTCCCAATGAGTGGGAATCCAAAAGAACAGCTATAGATGAGAACAGGAAGGTCACTCAAATTTCTCTTGATGAGCTATTTGGAACTCTTCTCCAACATGAAACAAGAATGAAAAGAGATGCTGACAACATCAAAAAGAAAAATGGAAATGGTACTGTTGCTTTTACAACAACATCAAACCAGATGAAAGCCAAGACTCCTAAGAGGGTTACTAGATCCAAGTCTAAGAAATTTATTATCCAATCAGATTCTAGTGAAAGAGAAATATCAGAAAATGAGTTAGCAAATCTTGCTCGAAGGATGAACAAGATAGCTAGCCAAAGAAGTTTCCAATCCAAGTATAAGAAAAAAGAAAGGAAAGAAAGGAAAGATGGAGAAGTTACTTGTTACGAATGCAAGAGAGATGGACATATTATACTAGATTTCCCTCTACTCAAAAATAAAGAAAGGAAAGAAAGGCATTCAGAAAGGAACATAAAGAAGTATTATAAATCCAAAGCTAAAAAGGTTCTAAAAGCTAGTGATACCTGGAGTGCTAGTGGTGGTGACTCTTCAGATGAATCTTCTGATTATGAATCTTCAGGACAGAAGAATCTTGGTCTTATAGCCAGAATACCTATTGACAATCATTTCTTTATGGCTAAGATACGAAATGCTGAATCATTGACCAATGTATCTTTAAATTCTAATGATAGTAAGTATTATAACTCTTCTGATGAAGAATCCTCTTCTGATGAAGAAAATATTTCACCTACTTATGAGGAAGTTTCTAGGTTTGCTGAACTTCTTGAGATTGAGAACTCTAAACTCAATAAGAAACTTGATAAGACAAACTCTAGGAATTCTATTCTTATGAAAGAAATATAAGATCTTTCTAAAGATCTTGATAGAAAAAATGCTGATTTTGAAAGTATTTCAAAAAATCTTGAGGAAGTAAATTCTGAGAAGAACAAACTTTCTAAAGAGTTAGAAAAATAATTTTTAAGAAAAATGTTTTCGAGCCTAGATCTAGTTCCAAATATAAAGATTTTGAAGATAAAAACTTGGTTATAAAACTCAAGTTTGAAATTTTTTCCTTAAATAAGTGTTTATCAAACTTTACCCATGGTAAGGAAAATTTTGATAAAATGTATTCCCAAATACGAACTTTAAGAAATAAATTCGGATTTGGTTATACCCATTCAAAACCAATTTTTAGTAACAATTATTTTGTTCCTCAAAGTGCCCCATTTTGTACCAAGTGTCAATGTGGTGGTCACTGGGAAAATAATTGTTCCTTAAACAAAACCCAATCTCTAGGATTTCATAAAGCTTATTTCTCTAAGAAGATGTGGGTACCTAAAATTTTGTTATCTGGAAATCTCGGATCCAAACAAGTTTGGATTCTGAAAGTCTAATTCTTTTCTTGATTTCAGGAAAATAAAGAGAGTACCAGCAACAACACATGGTACATGGATAATGGATGTTCCTGGCACATGACTGGTAACAAAATCTATTTTGAAAAGATTATCAAAATGAAAGGAGGAAAGGTAACTTTCAGAGATAATGCTAAGGGAGAAATTATTGGTATTGGTAATATTGTTATTCTAGGTAAAACTTTGATTTCAAATGTTCTTTTTGTTAAGGGTCTTAAACACAACCTCATTAGCATAAGTCAGTTATGTGATGAAGGTTACCTTGTGAATTTTAGGAATTATAAGTGCTTAGTTCACAATTCCAAGGAAGAATTTATTCTCTCAGCCAATAGGCAAGAGAATGTTTACAACTTAAATTTAGAAGACCTCAGGAGCCAAGATTTACCTTGCCTAAGTGAAATGGAAGATCATTTATGGTTATGGCATAGAAGACTAGGTCACTGTAACCTTAGGAACTTATGTAAAATCTCTAAGAAGAAACTAGTTAAGGATCTACCAGAGCTTAGATTTTATTCTTCTAAAGTTTGTGATCCTTGTCAATATGGAAAGAAACATAAATCTAGTTTCAAGTCGATCGGTGAAGTCTGAACAACTGATGCATTACAGTTAGTGCACATGGATCTTTTTGGTCCAACACAAACTGGAAGTATTGGAGGCAAATACTATGTGTTTGTTCTAGTTGATGATTACACTAGATTTACATGGGTCTATTTTCTAGCAAAGAAGTCTGAAGATTTTTCTTATTTCAGAAGTTTTAGAGCTCAAGTTAAAAATGAGAAAAACCTTCCATTGAAAACTATTCATAGTGATCATGGAGGAGAATTTCACAATTCTGATTTTGAAACTTTTTGTAGTAAAAAAGGTATTACTCACAACTTTTTAGCACCTAGAACTCCTCAATAGAATGGTGTAGTTGAAAGAAGAAATAGAATTCTTCAAGAGATAACTAGAACCATGTTGAGTGAATATTCTATAGCGAGATATTTCTGGGCTGAAGCTGTAAGTACTGCTTGCTATACTATAAATTGAATTTTGATTAGACCTTTTCTTAATAAAAATCCTTATGAGTTATGGAGTGGTAGAAAACCAAGACTTTCCTACTTCAAGGTTTTTGGTTGAAAAGTATTCATTTTGAATACTAAAGATAATCTATATAAATTCGCACCAAAATCTAATGAAGGAATTTTCTTAGGCTACTCAACAACTTCTAAGGAATATAGAGTTTTCAATAAAAATACTTGTACTGTTGAAGAAAAAGTACATGTAAAATTTGATGAGTCAGATCCTTTTGTTTTTAAACCATCCCAGCCTACATCCTCAGATGTGTTTTCAAAAACTGATTGTCAACCTTTGATAGAAGATCCTTCTGATAAAGAAAATGTTCAAGAAGATACTTCTGAAACATTTACCCTATAAGACTTTCTACCCTATGTTGATGAACATGTCTTACAAAACCCAAATCAGGTGTTTCTTAAGAATCATCCCAGTGATAGCATCATTGGTGATGTAAATAAACTAATATAGACTAGAAGATCCTTGAGAAATGAAGTAGAACATCTAGCATTTCTTTCCCAATTAGAACCAAAAAGCACTGATGAAGCTTTAGGTGATGATGATTGGATCAAAGCCATGCAAGATGAACTAAATAAATTTGAAAGGAATAATGTCTGGAATTTGGTTGAAAGACCTAAGGAAACTTCTGTTATTGGAGTAAAGTGGGTCTTCAGGAACAAATGTGATGAAAATGGAGTCATAGTAAGAAATAAAGCTAGACTTGTTACTAAAGGCTATAATCAGCAAGAGGGAATAGACTATGAAGAAACCTATGCTCCAGTAGCCAGACTTGAATCTATTCGCATTCTACTTGCCTTTGCAGCATTCTTTAATTTTAAACTTTTCAAATGGATGTGAAATGTGATTTTCTTAACGTTTTTGTACAAGAGGAAGTTTTTGTTGAAAAACCTCCTGGCTTTGAAGATAAAAAACATCCTGATCATGTTTTTAGACTTACCAAAGCTCTGTATGGTCTTAAACAAGCCCCACGAACATGGTATGATAGAATCACTGAATTTTTGCTTCAAAATAACTATGTTAAGGGAAATACAGATCCAACCCTTTTTATAAATAAAGAAAAGAAAAATATTTTGATTGTTCAAATTTATGTTGATGAAATCATATTTGGTTCAAATCAGCAATCTTTAACCGACTCTTTTGCAAGTCTAATAAAATCTGAGTGTGAAATGAGTATGATGGGTGAGTTAAATTTTTTCCTTGGTTTTCAAATTTCTCAAAAACCAGAAGGAACCTACATATCTCAACATAAGTATATTAAATATATTCTTCAAAAGTATGGTTATGACAATACTAAAAGATAAGTACTCCTATTAGTACATCAAACTCTCTAGATCTTGATGAAGCTGGAAAACCAGTAGATCAAACATCTTTTAGAGGTATGATAGGAAGTTTACTTTACTTAACAGCTAGTCGACCAGACTTAATGTTCTCAGTATGCTTATGTGCAAGATATCAATCCAATACTAAGGAATCTCACTTAAAGGCAGTAAAAAGAATTTTTCGCTACCTTAAGGGAACCATGGATCTAGGATTATTTTATACTTCTGAAAATGATTTTGTTCTAAAAATATTTTCTGATGCCGACTTTGGTGGATGTAGAATGGATAGAAAAAGTACATCCGGAACTTGTCATTTCTTAGGAGATTCACTAGTTTCTTGGTCTTGCAAGAATCAACATTTTGTAGCACTTTACACTGCTGAAGCCGAATATGTAGTATCTGGAAGTTGTTGTGCTCAAGTGTTGTGGATGCAACACACACTCACAGACTATGGCTTGAGTTTTACTAAAACTCAAATTTTGTGTGATAACACAAGTGATATTGCCCTAAGTAAGAACCCTGCACATCACTAACGTGCAAAACACATAGATATTAGGCATCACTTTCTTAGGAATCACACACTAAAAGGAGATATTATTCTTCAGTTTATCGGAACACAAGATCAACTTGCTGATATTTTCACAAAATCTTTGCCTTCTGATAGATTTGAATACATTAAACAGAAGTTAGCAATGATAGTCGTAAGGTAATCTTTCTTAATTAACTTTCTGTTGAAAAATTCTCCTTAGAGTAATAAACTCCTTTTCATAGGGGGAATACATTTGATTGTTAGAGTAACTAAATTTTTTCAAAGTTTTTTTTTCAAACTTTTCGGAACTAAATTTCCGGAATGGAAATTTCCGGAACTGAAATTTTCCAGAATGAATATTTTCGTATAGAAAACTTTTGGAATGGAAATTTTTGTATTGAAAACTTCCGGAATGGAAAATTTCATACTGGTGTTTCCGTAACGAGATTTTCATACCAAGACTTTCATAATGAACTTTTCGTATTCAAACTTTTGTAATGAAATTTTCATGCTCAAAATCTTGTAATGAATTTTCATTTTCTTTGTTGAGTTTTTCGTAGAGAATTTTGTGAACTATGTCTTTTCGTAATAAATATTTTTCGTAGTCAATTTTTTTTCTTTTTCAAGAAAAATATTACCCATTACGAATAATCCTCCTAAGCTAATCCGAAAGGTATAATTTCCATACTCATGTTTTCATAATCATATTTTATTAGCTGGTACTTTCTTATATTTTGTTTTCGGATTATATTTTTCTTAAATATTTGTTTTAATAAAAACCTCAAAAGATCGGATTCAAGTTTTCTTGAGAATTGGTTTTCAACTGTCAGATCTGATCTCAACTTTTTACAACCGTTCGATCAACTGAGGAAGATGAACCGTTATTTAGTTGCCTATTTAAAGGAGACCCCAAATGGTCGTCCAACATCGGTTTTTCAAGCTCCAGCATCCCGAAGCTCTGCCTCTCTGTTTTAAGGCCATTCCGATCTTCAGCAATCTCCATTCCAAACTTCTCAGAAGTCTTCAGATCCGAATGTCTGTGGAAGTAGCTTCTCAAGACATGTCAACCTCTAAGACGATTTTCAAGTGGTTAGTATATATAGAAAGGTTGGTTCATCCTGATTTCTTCAACAAATATGATTCTCTTATATCCAAGAACATAAAGATTAACAGATGGGAAGATGTTGCTGTGTCTAAGCTCGGGAATCAAGATGAAGTATATTTGGAGTTTCTTTTAGAGTTCTATGAGACAGTTTCCTTCTTTAAGGAAGATGGTAGGGAGAAATTGTCGTTTAAGTCTTATGGAAAGACTTATAAGCTTTCTTATGCCAAGGCAGCCAGCTTGGTAGGGCTGAACAATGAAGGAGAAGCCGAGTTCATCTCTCATGTTTTACCAGATTCAAAAGGAAGCTTCAACAAGGAAAAGGCATTGGAGACTCTCGGACTGGAATATTGCTAGTCTATCTATGAATTTTTGGATTCTAGAATTATGGGTACAAGGGTTTATCGTACCGAGAAAGGGTGATAAAGACAGTTTGAAGAAGAGTGATATCTTTATCTTAGATTTTCTGATAAATCTAAGGAAGTTTAATTTGATGAAACACATTCTTATTACCATTAAGAATGTTAAGAAAGGGAATCTGAGAGCTCAGATCATAATGTATCCAGTAATCATCTCGAAGTTAATAGTTTGGTGCCTTGAATCTTTCAAGGAGGCTTGCAAGTCTAATCCAAGAGTTTGCAAAATTATGTTGGTGAGTGATGGTACCCTCAAAAGGATGAATGCTGCCTTCGACAAGAAGACTGGTGAGTTCTTTGATTTACCAGTTCAAGAATAAGCGGTTCCGAAAGTTGGTGAACCTGAATCTTCTAAGCTAGTGAAGAAGAGAAAGTTGAAAGAAGTTGAAGTTGAAGCAGGGAATCCCAAATCTAAACAAGTTCATTCCACACCTCCAAAACCGAAGAAGAAGAAAGCTTACCCTGATGAGGTAGTTTCTAAGTGGAGGGAAATCAAAGAGAAGAGAGTGCAAGGGGAGCCTCAGTTTGGATTAGATCCTACGGAGGCTAAGGCCTTGAAGGAAAAAACAACAGATGAATTAGAAAAACAAGTGAAACAAAAGAAGCTTAAGAATAAGATGTCTGAAGCTGAGGTGGTTCAGACTTTATTAAAGTTTAATGAGATGGCCTCCAGAAACATTCCAGTTCCCAAATCATTCTCTGTGGAATATTTACCTGAAACTCCAGGAAGAAACTATGTCACTCCGGAAGAGGCAGTTGCTAAGCATGTTGATGAAGTTGAGCAGTTTGAAGAAGTGAAAGAGGAAGAAGCAGTTGCTGAAGGTAGTGGTGAGACCAGAGATCTATTTAAGCAAGTAGACAATTATAAGGAGACACCTTCAGAACATATGTCGCTCCGAACTTCAGAAGCTGAGACTTCTAAGTTAGTCACTCCAGGAAAGGATGAGGAGAAAGGAGAACAAGAAGTAGTTTATCATGCAGAGAAAGAACAAATTATACATGATATTGCTCAAATGGAGAATGTAGAGGATGGTGCTCAAAAAGTTATTGATGATGAAGACAATATTGTTCAAGTGTCTGATAGTGAACAGAAAACCCTGGAACAAAAATCCATTCCGAAAAAGGACAAGGGAAAGCCACTTGTTGTCGATACCCCGAGCTCAGTGGCTGTAAAGAGAAGGGAAGTTGGTGATTCTTCTAAGAAGAAGGATGAGCAATTTGAAGAAGAAAATTCTCCAAGAAAAGTCTCGGATTCAGAGTCATCTTCGTTGGGACATGATTTTGTTGTTCAGTCGTTAAAGAAGTTGGTGGGTTCTATTCCGACCTTCTCAAGTATTGATTCAAGATGCCAGATGCTTCAACATACTTTGAATTAGAAAACAGACTCCGTATCCATGGTTATGGACAAATGTGTTGAGATAGAGGCTCAGTTCAAAACTTTTTTTGTCGGCTATGAATCCCACAAAAGGTCTTGTAAGAGAATGACTAGTTGGTCGAGGAAAAATGTAGAAGAGATGAGGCTCTTTGATGAATTCCAAGATAATGTTAAAGATGCTTTTGAGACAGAAGACAACAAGCTAAATGATCTTACTTCCTCCTTTGAAGAAAACTTGACAGCTGAGAAGAATTCCCGAATTCAAGAAGACATAGATCTGAATGGGAAGCTGAATTCTGTTGCTCAAAACTGAAGGAATGAAATGGATCGTCGGATTGATATTGAAGAGAATTTTTTGAAGCAAGAACAAATTTTGAAATCTCAGGAATAAAAAATTGAAGCCCAGGAAGAAAATATTGAAGCTCAAAGTGCAAGAATAGTTGGGTTAGAGAATCAATCCGAAGAATACCATAAAGACTTGAAGAAGATAAAGACTATTCTTAAGGGTCTCATGTCGAAGGAAAAAGATCCAAAATAGACAAATCCGATCTTTTTGTTGTATCTTAGCTTCTTTGTTAATGAAAATTTTGCTTGCTCATCTCTTTTTTTGTTGTTACTAATTTTTCAGGTACTTTGTTATATTTTCCATTCCCTTGAATTCCTTTTGAAAATCACAAAGGGGGAGAAGGAAAAAGAACCCTAACAAAGGGGAAAAGGAAAAAGAACCTTAAAAAAGGGGGAGTTTTTCATTAAAGAAGACATTCTTATTCTTAATGGAATATCATTCCAGAAATCTAGAATACGATCCTTAGAGTTTCAAAGCCTAAGGGGGAGTTAGTCGTATTCATCAACATCCATAAGAAAAGGGAGATAATCCTTAATGTTTTTTCCTAGTCTTTCTTTTTCGTAAGGATGTTTGTGCTTTCCAAAAAGGGAGAGATTATTGAGTCAATAAGGTTTTACTTAGGACTTTTCCATTCCTTCTTGTTTTGAAAATCACAAACACCTTATCTTTAAGGAAAATCACTTTTATAAGGAAAATTGCTTTTATAAAGAAAATTTCTTTTATAAGGAAAATCGCTTTTATAAGGAAAATCGCTTTTATAAAGAAAAATTCTTTTATAAGGAAAATATCTTTTATAAGGAAAATCTCTTTTATAAGGAAAATTGATTTTATAAGGAAAATCGCTTTTATAAGGAAAATTGATTTTATAAGGAAAATCTCTTTTTTAAGGAAAATTGATTTTATAAGGAAAATTGATTTTATAAGGAAAATCCCTTTTATAAGGAAAATCGCTTTTATAAGGAAAATTATCCTTATAATATTTTCATTATCTATATCCATATATTTCTTAAGTATAGAAATCAGATTCATATGTATATTCTCGGAATCGTTTAAAACTTTGATATGAAGAATTCTGTTTTAGGCTCCGAATTCTGGATGAGAACTGTAATGAAGTTCCACTCCGAATTCTGGATACGAACTCTGATAAAGTTCTACTCCGAATTCTGGATATGAACTCTCATGAAGTTCGACACCGAAATCTAATGACGAATCCTGATTACGAATTCTCATTACGATTTCTGATGATGAATTCTCATTCCGAATTCACCTATTAAATAGAATCTGATCATCTTTTCTTTATACACTCCAAAATAATTTAGACTCCGAATATTATTTTTGGTTAGAATCTGAACTTTCAGTTTGCTTACACTTTTATAATTTGTCTACTCTTTGAAATTTTGTTTACACTCCGAACCTTCACTCCGAACTTTTGAGTTAGACTTAAAACGATGTCTTACTTTCTGTTATACTTATTTTGTTATAAAACGATGTCGTCTATTCTATTATAGCCTAACCGTTGGTTAAGTTACACGTGTACAGGTCCCTCCAATTTTTAAGGAAAATATGACCGTTGGAAAGGAGGCCGACCTTGCCTATAAATATGAGCTCGTTTGAAAGAGCAAAATACAAATTCTTTGACATTGTTCACACATGATGTTGAAGTGATTTATAGAGAGAGAGGCTCTTATTAACTCTCAGCTTCATGCAGAAAGTTTGAACTACTTTTTCAAACTTTTCCTTGTGCAGATTTTCTTTGTGCAATTCCGAATGTTGGTGATTACATTCGAGTAATTTTAAGGATAGGAAGACAGAGGTGCCGACTACCTTAAAGTTCGAGGGCTTCCTTGCTGAGGAAGACAGAGGTTCCACTTACCTTGAAGTTGAGGGCTTGCGGGGATAGTAAGATAGAGATTCTGATCTTCGTATCGAGGGCTTACCCTGGTGTGGGTAAGACAGACTTGCTTGAAAGTATAAATCAAGGGACCTTTATCCAAGGTTGTTGGATACCCTTCTCTTTGGGTTAAAAGACTTATATCTTGTTACTTGTAGTTTTACTACTTGTTTGTTTCTGATGCATATTGATTTGTAAGGAAAGTATAACCTTCTTATATTTCCTTACACTTGTACTTTGATAAGTTTAGATTCTATAATCTTTAAGGTAGAATATCATATTGTAATCTTTAGTTAAGTTTCAATTTCTGGATCCATATTTCCGGAACCTACTTTCAGAATAATTTTCAAGTTTTAAGCAAGTTCATAGAACTTGAAGTTTATAACTTCTTTCCTTATTCCAAGTTTTCAATTGGTGTTAGAGGTGTTGTGAATTTTCTTAGTTTAACTTTGTTAAACTTAGAACTTTCCTTATCTAAGGAGAACATAGTTATCCGTAATCAACTTTAAAGGTTTCAAAAGAAAATTTTAAAGTATACAATTCACCCCCCTCTTATATATTGAGCATCTACATCATTATTTCGATCCTACAAATAAAACTCCGAGAATTCCATTTCTACTTAGATGACAATGCTAAGTCATGGATTTACTACCTCCCTCCTGGTTCCATAACCACATGGAATGACATGAAGTGACTCTTCTTAGAGAAATTCTTTCCTTCTTCTTGTACTGCTTCTATTTGAAAGGAAATAAGTGGTATACATCAATTCCCAAGTGAATCACTCCATGAGTACTGGGAGAGGTTCAAAAAGCTTGTTGCAACCTGCCCACACCACCAAATATCTGACCAACTCTTGATCCAATACTTCTATGAGGGGTTATTAGAAATGGAGAGAACTCTCATTGATGTCGCAAGTGGTGGTTCTCTTGTTGATAAAACTCCTGCAGCAGCAAGAGATATCATAAGTAACATGGCTGAAAAAACACAACAATTCCATACTCGAGCACATGCTCAAGTAAAACAAGCCCAAGATAATTAATCAATTGAGCCGAACAAGATGAACGAGTGGATGAGTGAACTTACAGGTCTTGTGCGACAACTAGCTGTGGCATCCAAATCCCTAACCTCATCTTCTCCACAATCACTATTTCCTAGACCAGTCAAAAACTGTGGAACCTGCAACTCTTCATCTCATCCAACAGACACATGTCCACAACTTCAAGAGGATCAACTTGATTGATCTGGACCAACGGAGCTTAATGCAGCATATGCTCAGCGGAACACCAATCCTCAACTATCAAGTCCGTTTGTTAGAAACTTCAACCAACCTCACTCTAAGCCCTTCTCCTCTTCCTATAACCAAGGCCTTAGGTATGGTAATCCCATATCTCATCCCCCTCAATTCCCTCCTCAAAACCCAAACCAGTTTCAATATGGTCAAGGTTTTGGTAACTTCCAACAACCTTATCCTTTTATTCCTCAACCTCAAAGAAACAATCCTCCTCCTCGATTCCATTATCCTAGCGAGCCTTCCCAATTCCAAAACCAATACAATCGCTTTCCCAAGAACCAAAATCAAGGTAATCCCAATTCGGGACAAACCTCTTCTTCTAAGAAACCATGGGAAAGTGCAATGGAAGATCTTTCCTCTTTCACCCGTTCTAGACTCAAGAACATTGAAACCAAAATTAGTCAACTTGAATCCCACCTTAGTCAGCATCAACCATCCAATTCTTCCCAACTTCCAGCTCAACCATTACCCAACCCCAAGGGTAATGTAAGTGAAATTGAACTTAGACCAGGAAAGCAAATTGATATGCCTCAAGATAAGTCCTCCAACCCTCCTTTGAATGTTGATCTAGAGAATGAAAATAAAAAAAAACTTGAAAAGGAACCTGAATCCATTCTTTCACCTCCTTCTATTCCACATAGAAACCCAATTCCTTTTCCTCAATCCATTTCTAAGTGAAAGAAGTCCTTTGAACCCGATCCTGAAATGCTCAACATGTTTAGATGTGTTGAAGTCAACATTCCCCTCTTAGATTCCATAAAACAAATTACTAAGTATGCTAAGTTTATCAAGGAGTTGTGTACCCACAAGAGGCAACTTAGGACCTTTGAAAATGTTTCCACCCAGTAGTCTATTCCCATAAAGTGCAAAGATCTAGGGACCTTTACGGTTCCATGCCAAATTGGAAGTTCTAACTTCGATGATGCACTCATAGACTTAGGAGCCTCAATTAATGTCATGCCCAAATCCATATTCTCCAACCTTGGTCTAGGTCTCTTACATCCAATGGGTGTTGTCATTCAATTAGCCAATCAAAGCTCAGCCAGTCCTGAAGGAATAATTGAGGATGTCCTTGTCCGAGTTAATGATCTTATCTTCCCTGTTGATTTCTATGTCCTTGACATGGAAGGTGAGACGAACTCTTCTCGATATCCCCTAATTCTAGGAAGACCATTCCTCATGAATGCGAGAACCAAGATTTATGTCCATTCAGGCATCTTATCCATGGAATTCGGTGACCAACTGGTCAAGTTCAACATTTTCCAAGCCATGCGATACCCATCTGAGGATCACTCTGCATTCTCAATCCATGCTTCTGAGGACACTTCTAAGAGTCAATTGAACCCCAATCCACCATGTTCATCATGTTCTAATTACAAAGGATCTTGTGAAATTTGCACCATGATTAACAAAGTCATAAATGGTAAAGTTGATGTGGACCTTTCATTCATAAACTCTATAAATTTAGAGGATCTTGAAAACTCTATTGAATCCCACATCAATTCTGATATCTACTGCTCCACCTTGGAAAGTATTAAGAAGAATTAATTTAAAGCAACTGAAGTCCCTTCCTCTATTCCTGAGTTGTATAACCCACAAGTGAAAGATGAGACTAATCTGAAACCTCTTCCTAAACACCTGAAATATGAATTCCTTTTCCATGATCACTCATATACTATCACTATCTCATCTTCACTTACCGAAACTGAGGAGTCCAAACTTGTTCAGGTGTTAGAGGAAAACAAAAAGGCCTTAGGTTGGACCCTAGATGATATACCAAGAATCAACCCTGCCCTTTGTATGCATCACATCCATCTTGAGGAGTCATCCAAACCAATTAGACAACCACAAAGAAGACTCAATCCACTCATACTTTAGGTAGTTAGGGAAGATATCACCAAGCTTCTTCAAGCTGGTATTATCTACCCAATTTCTTATAGTGAATGGGTTAGTCCAATTCAAGTTGTACCTAAGAAGGGTGGGATAACTATTGTCACAAATGAACATGGAGAGGTAGTCACAACTCGAGTGAAGAACAAATGGCGTGTGTGTATCGACTATAGGAAATTGAATGTTGAAATAAGAAAATATCACTACCCTCTTCCATTCCTTGATCAAATGCTGGAACGATTAGCCGGAAAGTCACACTATTGCTTTCTTGATGGATACACTGGCTACTTCCAAATCCCAATCGCACCTCAGGACCAAGAAAAGACTACTTTCACATGCCCCTTTGGAACATATGCATATTGAAGAATGCCTTTTGGACTTTGCAATACTCCTGCAAAATTCCAGAGGTGTATGATGAGTATCTTTTCTGAATTCATTGAACACTGCATGGAAGTCTTCATGGCTGAATTTACAATTTATGGTGAGTCATTTGAATCTTTCTTGAATTCACTCTCTCTGGTCCTTCAAAAGTGTGTCAAGTGTAACCTTGTGTTGAATTTTGAAAAATGTCACTTCATGGTTGCAAATGGGATTGTTCTAGGGAACATAGTTTCAAAATATGGTATTGAAGTGATCCAATCACTTCCTGAACCCAACTCTGTTCGAGACATCCGTTCGTTCCTCGATCATGCTAGTTTTTATCAGAGATTCATCCATAACTTTAGTAGGATTTCCCTCCCACTCACTCGGTTTCTCCAAAATGATGTCCCTTTCCATTTCAATGAGGTTTTCAAGAGAGATTTTGTTGAACTCAAAACTTCTCTTACATATGCCCTGATAATACAACCCCCAGATTGGTCCTTACCATTTGAGTTGATGTGTGATTCCTCTGATAGAGCCGTTGGGGCTGTTCTTGGTCAAAGAAGAGAAAAAATTACTCATGTCATCTATTATGACTCAAAAACATTGGATGAAACTCAATATCACTACACTCTCACTAAAAAGGAACTTTTAGTAGTGGTTTTTGCGTTAGATAAATTCCGCCCCTATCTCTTAGGTGCCAAAATCATCATCTTCACAGACTATTCTGCTATAAAGTTCTTACTCAAGAAAAGTGATTCCAAACCGAGGATAATAAGATGGATCCTAATGCTCTAAGGGTTTTACATTGAAATCAAAGATAGACCAGGAAAAGAAAACCCTGTGGCTGATCACTTGAGTAGAATTTCTAATTCTTATCATTCTGAAATCATCAATCCTGAATTCCCCACGGAGTACCTTTCATCTCTCACTCCAAAAAATACCATGGTATTCCCCAATTGTAAATTACTTGGTTTCTGGTATTTTTCCTGAATTTTTTTCAAAAGAACAGAAAATGAAGTTGAAAAGTGATTCAAAACACTATTTTTGGGAAGAAAATAAACTTTGGAAAAATGGGGAAGACATGGTAATTAGGAGATGTGTTGATAAAGATGAACATTCCTCTATCTTAGAATTCTATCACTCAATGCCTGGTGGTTGCCACTTTAGACCACAAAGGACCTCCCGAAAGGTTCTAGACTCTGGATTCTTCTGGCCTTCACTCTTCAAGGACTCACATGAGTTCTGTCAATCATGTCCCACTTGCCAAAAGTTTGGCACAATTTCCAAGAGAAATGAAATGCCCCCAAATCCATTAATTTTCTATGAGATCTTCGATTTTTGGGGCATCGATTTCATGGGACCATTCCCCCTTCCAATGGATTCTCATATATTATTCTTATAGTTAATTATGTTTCTAGGTGGGTCAAGGCCAAACCCACTAGAAAGGATGATTCACATACTGTTAGTGAGTTTCTAAAGACACACATCATCCATAGATTTGGAACGCCTCGTGCCTTGATCAGTGACTTATGAACCCATTTTTGTAATAGAACCATGGAATATCTTTTGAAAAAGAATGGGGTTGTACATAAAACTTCAACTGCATATCACCCCCAAACAAATGGCCTGGCTGAACTTTCTAATAGATAAGTGAAAAGAGTGCTTGAGAGAATTGTAAAACCCACCAGAAAAGACTGGCCTGATAGAATTGGTGAAGCACTTTGGGCTTATTGAACTGCCTATAAAACACCCATTGGGATGTCTCCTTTTAGGCTAGTTTTTGGTAAAGAATGTCATATACCGGTTTAAATCCAACATAAGTCTTTTTGGGCTGTGAAAACCTGTAATTTTGATTTTGAAAAATCCGGTGAAGAAAGATTGTTGCAACTGGCTAAACTGGAGGAGCTTCGACTTGAATTCTATGAGAATTCCAATATGTATAAAGAAAAGGCTAAGGTACTCCATGAAAAAAACATCCTATGAAAGGTATTCCATGAAGGTGAAAAGGTAATGCCCTTCAATTCTTGATTTCGGCTTCACCCAGGTAAGCTTAATTCTCGTTGGGAAGGTCCTTTTGTTATTACTAATGTTTACCTATTTGGTGCAGTACAATTCCAAGACCCCTCTTCCCAAATAACATACATGGTTAATTGATATTGGTTAAAGCATCACCATGAGAGGATGCACAATCCTGGATCAACATAGACTTCCACTAGATACCCAACTTCTCCTGTTGACCTACCACTAAATGGAGATGGCAACCCGCCAAATCCAAACCAAAGGCACCTATTTCCCTTTAACTCTCTCTATTTCTCTTCCTCTCTATACCTCTTTATTCTTCTTCTTCCTATCTCTTTCATTTTTTTACCTCTTTCTTTTTCAAAACCTTTATTTTTCACTTTCTCTTTTTTGTGGGTGTATTTTTATTAAAAACTAAAAAAAATCTAAAAAAAACAAAAAAAAATCATAAAAAAATACAAAAAAATTAAGATCCATGCTTACTCACCATAGAGTTTTGAAATTTTGTCCAAAATTTTTGGGGAGTCAACAGGAATGTTTTCATCTCAAAAATTTTGTATTTTCATCATGAATTTGGATAAAGAATTTTGTGTCAAAACCAACACATTTTTAATGCTCAATTTTTGATTTGGAAAATGATTTTCCCCAACCATGAGAACCAACACTACTTTCATGTCAAGACCACCTATGGCAATCTTTTCAAAATGTGTGTTTTCACCCCCATTTGCGAGTCTTGAGTTTGTGGACCTTCGAGCTGAATTTCCTAATTTAGTGTGCATTAATATGATAGAGGCATTTTCTGAACCACATGATAATCACAATAGCCAAATAGCATCCCATTTCCCTTACATTAATCATCCTTTTGAAAGCCCCTTAGAGCCTATTCAAAACTTTTCCTTGATAGCCACATTACAAGCCTAATACCTTTTCCCACCAATATCAACATGGATTTTCATTGCATAATTTTTTGAAATTTAAGTGTGGGGGGAATGAATTTCATTGTTTTGGGTACCCTATTATAGATTTTTAACAAGTTATCATCTGCTTAAGAGAAAACATCCATTTCAGTGTGGGGGAGAGGTTGTCATTCAGTCTGTTTTGGGGAATGTAATTTACTTCCATTTATGTAATTTTTTAAATGTTATTGACAAGTGTTAAAAAAAATCAAAAATGATGAAAAAAAATAAAAAAAAATGTAAAAATGGGTTGTGTCTTGGGTAGGTCAAAAATAACTCTTCCTCAACCTTTGACCTTGTTATAACTATTACAATTAGTGTCATGAGGAGATCAAACATGGGTTGGGATATGAGTGTGAGATCTATTTCAAGGTCAACTTTCGAAAAAAAAGAAAAAAAGGAAAAAAAGAACACTTGCATTATATTCTTATTGGGAGAAGTTTTGTGTTTTGTAAATATTAAATCTTCTCATTACATTCATATTTTCTTCCTCTATTGTGTCTTTCTTCACACAATCATTCCCTTGTAAATATGTGTTTTCATTTCCTTCCATGTTTTATTTCAAAAAAATGTGCATTGATTTTTCTATGTTGGTGTTTTAACCCTCTTCTTCTCTCTCTTGGACATTATATTCCTACCATCCCATAGCCACAGAAAAACCCCTTAAAAAGATCTCTTGATTCTTATTCACTTTGGATAGGTATTGGAAGCTGAGATCTCTTTTCAAACTCTAATATTTTCACTTTTTGTTGGTGAAAGAGTGATCCTACACAAATGAATTTTATAATCTTGAGAGGTGTGAGTTTTGAGTGTCCACATTTTCCATTTCTAAATTTGTGCATAAAAAATGAATTATTTTTGGAACATTGTTTCTCTAACAACTTGTGGTGGAATTCAAAATGGATGAGTGAAATAGTCTAAACCTCCCCTCATTGGAGAAATTTTTTTTTTAATATTTGATGGTGAGTGAAAATGATTTTGTCATGTTTTTATATTTGTTGCACATGAGGACATGCACAAAACTAAGTGTGGGGGAGTTGATGATATTAATATTTTCATGACTTATTATATACCCCATTTACTGATTTTATATGAAATATGCATAATTTGTGTGAAATATTAATGTTTTAATATTAATTATAATTTTTGAGCATTTTTAGAAGTAGTTCAATTGAGTCAGTTTACCGTTTTAATAATAAATATCACTATACTGATCCAAATTGTGTGATTCTTGTTTTTTAGGATTCTAATTTAAATATAAAACATTTCATTAGAAGGTACCATGAGCCAATTATTCCATTTTAAGGGTCATATGGTCCTCAGAAACAAGACCAAAGAATCTGTGAAGAAACTGGACTATTCATGAATATTGATTTACTGGGATAAATACAGAAGTAAAAATTCCATTATTCTCAACCATAGTTAGGGGGAAAATTTAAGGAGTCCAGGATAAAAATTTCAAGGCATAATAATAACAACAATGGGCCCAAATGATGCATTGAAATCCAGACCACCATTCTGGATGAGAAATAAAAGCAGCACACAAATATTGACATTTCTTCTAATGTGGACATCCATTCGAGCTGATATTTTTCATTTTGAAAGAGGAGATATGGAAGGAAAAAGTTTTTGAAGAAATTATTTTTATTTTAGGGAATATTCCTATTCCAAAACCCATTCACACTTTGGAATTCAAAAATAATGGATTTAAATGGACATATTAAAATTATTTAATCAACCGGCTATAACTTTGGATAAATAGGTCCAAATGACACCAAATTTTGAGATAGGTCGACCAAATTTATTATATAAAACTTTTAAGAAGGATATTTGTTGAGATTCGGCTGTCTGAATAGCCAACATGGCGATGCAAATGGAAGGACAGATTGGGAATGAAAACAGTCCACTTCCTTGGGCTATAAATGCATCCCCCTCCTCTCTTTCAAAGGGGTTGGAATTTCAGAAGAGAGGAGATCATATTGGAACGAACAAAGCCTTGAAAAAGTCTTGGGAGGACCTTCCATACTCATGTTTTTACTTGAGAGACCTTTCCTCCTCTATTTCATTTCATTTAATTTTGTGTTCTTCTTCATTTGAAATCTTGTAAGTGTTTGTTTTGTAATTATGTTTTAATGAATGTTTCTTCTAAAATATCTCTTATTCTCTTCCAACTTATTTAGTTTAATATTAATTTTCTTAAAATAGTTTAAATTCAGTTTAATCCCCTTCCCTTATTCTTCTTCCTCATTCAATCAAAAATTCATTTTTAATTATCATCATTGTTCATGTGTGTGTGTTCGACGTACCAATCTTTTGTAATCCCCTTAGTTTTCTTATCTTATTAATTCATCATCATAAATATATAAACCAGATTAATATTAATATCAATGGATGAGTAAATATATTATTGGGGTGAGTCAAAATTTAGGTATGTTAAGTGATTGAGAGTATTTTCTCGATGAATATTCTTTAATTTAACATTGTGTATGTTGGGCTTAACATGTCATGGATTAATGACTTGTTTTGTTTAACGTGTGGTTTCCATGGATTATTGGAACCATAAATACACTAACATAAACAATCTATAATTGATATTAGAACACTAAGTTAAGTTAAGGCTTGGATTAAAGCCTTAACACTTAGTAATTCCAATCAACATTATCTTTCGAAGTGGGTGTTAAATTAACTGCAATATAAAGAAAAGCTCAAGGATATCACAAGCTTAACTCCCTAATAATGAACTCACCCCAATATTTATCAATTTTTTAAATCAATTATAGTCAATCAATCAGTTCAATTAATCTCTGCAAACAAACCCCCCTAATCAAAATACAATAAACTAAAAACAATTGACTATAAAAAAAGTATCATCGTCGAGGATTCGACCCGAGTTCTTCTATACACATTAGCAGAGAACCGGAACCTTGAGCAGTCGATAGATGACAATCGGCCGTACATTTCAACTATGAGACACCATGAACAAGACACCATGACACCAAGACACCATGACCAATCTAGACACCGTGTGAAGGAGAAACTGTTTCCATGACATACTATGACACCGTTTCCTAATATGTTTTGTCATCTTTCAATTTAATCTATAACGGTCATATTTGAAGATTTTAATTCACTAACATAATTAATGTTTATTTTTTAGACATTTCCTTGATAGTATGAGGTACGCGGTATAGTATACATGAAACCTATCATCTCAAACACATGCGCTCCAATATAAAAGAGTAATGCGGCCCAGAAACAAGTGAGAGAGTAATTGCACGATACTGAAAAGAAAAAAAGATGGTGGGCATGAGCCTGAAAACAGAATACACGTAGAGAATTTTCTCTTGAAACTCAACACTACTGAAGAAAACACGAATCATACTATAATCCTATAATCGAGAACATCTTTGCACTGTCAAACACCACAAAGAACACAAGTTGGATCTGTCTGACTTGTGACACTCTGTTTTCAATACGAGGAGTTGAGTTTTGCATCTGCTTCATCTTAAGAAGTCTAGAGCTGCAAAGACTAACACTCACAGAACTTCTAAACCTATCTCAATATTTTTTCTTTGTTGTGTATCATTTTATTAACTTTTGATAAGAGTGTGTATCTGTATTATAACACACTCTTTCTCCTTCATTAAACTGAAGGATAAAAGATATCCTTACTCAAAAATCCTTTTACTCTTGTGTATACCCACAGATAAGTGTGGAAGAGGTCCCTGTGTGGCCTGGTTGTTTGTACCCATGAAGAACTGTGGAAGAGGTCCCTGTGTGACCTAGAAAGTCTTGTGTACTGTTGTTAACCCCGATCCAAGGTGTGGATCAAGTTTATTTATATAAAATTCTTGGTGGCAGGTGATCATCAAGTGGAGTGGATTAGGTCTCAGATTGGGACCGAACCACTTGTTTCATATCTGCTGGGATGCTTAATTTAGTCTTCTCTGTTTTAATTATTTACTGGATAATTTAGAAATCTCTAAATTCACTTTGTTAGTTACTCTTGGAAAGAAGTTATAATTGTCTTGTCTTAGTAGAATAGCTTCAAAAGAAATCTTAATAACTGATCTTAAGATTACTGAGAACTAATCAATCTTATAAGAATTTATTTAAACATTCAAACTTTTATAACAGTATAACCTTTATTAATTGGTCTATATTTAACCTTTTAGGGAAACCTTTTAGAAATACTTTTTAACCAGAATTTTTTATAGATACTCAATTCACCCCCCTCTTGAGTAATCTACTCCGACCAATAGGTTTTAAGGATTTATTTATATGGACATTAATGTTTTAAAATGTTAATACCTTTAAAAGCTTCAAAGTGGTATGAGACACTTTGATTCAAAAATCTCGTTATTAAATG
The DNA here is from genome assembly GCA_963277665.1 of Viscum album. NCBI lineage: Eukaryota > Viridiplantae > Streptophyta > Magnoliopsida > Santalales > Viscaceae > Viscum > Viscum album. The sequence continues at coordinate 500,229,374 of OY728158.1, read as the reverse complement.
TTTTAAATGGTTTTAAAAATGGTTTGATAAAGCATTGATTATGTCAATATCTTGAAAAGATATATTGTGATTGCAATGTGAAAATTTTATCTTTCCTTTATACTTGTTTTATGTGTTATGAATATTTTATGGTTATTGGGAATTGTTTACGTATATGGGTGGTTCCCTGATAAACCTAGGACGGGTGATCCCGAGATAGCTCTCCAATGCATTGGGTAACATGACGGAGGTAAATGATTATGTTTCTCCTAAGAGATTTAGGGAATATACTATGATGGGTATTCCAACGTAACTCACTATGTAGTTATGATAACTATAATGTAAGTATGTTATGTATGCCATAAGTTACCTTTATGATTTATGATTTCTGTGTGTTATTCATAAATATTATGAGTTCATAAGGTATTTTATGATTGAAAAGTATGGTTTCATTGATTTGTATTTATTTATGGGATAATGTTTTCTTTCCTTATTTTATAACCCTTACTAATCTTTTTTTCTCATCCCAAGTTTTTGAAATGTTTTTCACAGGACATAAAGTGGAATAGGGTCATGGATGGGATTAAGGAAAAGTCATACTATCTAAAACATGGAACAAGACATGTTTCTTTTTAAGAGTTTTTATTTGATAAAAAAATAGATACTGAGTAGTATTGTCTAAATGTAATTTTCAAGTTGATATGTATTAGTTATGGCCTAATTCTCTAAAAATCTAAACCTAAAAAGATCCTAAATGCGAATTATTCATTTAATTTAAGATTATGTAATGTTTTAAGGCCAAGTCCTTATATATAGTTTGGGATGAACCCCGTTTATGCTATCTGCTTACAACACTGATATGGATGTGGTTCACACTAGTATTTAGTCATAAAATAGTTTGCATGTACTGAAGGAGTTATTACTTAAAACCAAACACACACACATGATGTATATATGCCAATAACAGTGTATTATAATTATATTTCTTATGTTATGATATATATAAACTGAGGCATGCAATATTACTTGGTTTTGGATCATTTCTCTATACGATATGGCTATATAATAACTACTACCTTGATATATCCTATTACATGACACTGGAATGTTAAAGGTTAATGTTCAAATATTCCCATGTTGGTTATCATTAATAAACCATTTATATGATGAAAGAGTGGGATATTACATGGCCAAAAGGTTATAGCTAATGTAGCTACATACATTAACTTGTAAAGTACAAATTAATGCATGTTCACTTAGTATAAAAGGAGATGATCCCCATGCGATGGAATGATACAAACTTTCTCAAGAATTATTGGTCGACACTCCCTTGATTATGTAGTTATATTCCTATTCCACCCTTATCCTTCATGAAGAACTAACATGTCATGGGTAATGAGAGGGACCTGCTTGAGTGTTGAATGTTTCACACCAACTTGTGGATACACCATATAAAATGAATTTCATTTGGATTCATCTTTGTAATCTTCACCAAGCATGGGAGATGAATAAAAAAACAACATTAGTTCATCAGTGAAAGACATGCACATACCGTTTATTCATTTTATAGTTACACTATTTCAGGTTTCTTACATAACATTTCAGGTTTTAGTTTTCTAGTCACTTCTACATATTAGTTTAATTGTTAAACTGAACTAAGAATCCCAAAAGTGATATCAACGTTTAACTATGTGATTATATTCTTAAAATCATGTTGTAAAATGAATTTAAAAACCTTGTTTCAAATAATAGATCACCGTATCATTATTACGATATACTGTATATCATAATTGATGAAATCTAAGCACTTAGGGTTATATCACTATATGTGAAAGTTAAATAACCCAATAAATAATTATTATGTAAATTAATAGTATAAATACCAGAACTATGCATGATTAATTGTATGTGGAAACTAAGATTCATCTTATGAAATTCTATATATCAAAGTACGAGATAGATGCCATGTGAAATACCTTGAGTTTAATCACACATAGGCCATCACTACACAATTTATCTCGACACAGGAAAGTGTGGATTAATCCTCCATAGATACCATTATGTGTGAAGTTAATATGATGTAGGGGTTTACCCGTTGCATTAATGTCACACAACACTTATTTCATTTCATGCAAGTCGTATGTCGCAAGTCAATGCTAAAGTCAATCCCACCCAGGTTATAGCTCAAAGGGTTTAATTTTACACCAACTTGAGATTCAGATGTCATAGTGTTAATCCTACATGGACCTTGATGCACTATATTAACGTAACATGAGGCTTCTAATGTGTTTTAATATTACACAATTGAGATTTAATCTCACACAAAGGCACCCTATGATTACCAATCTACCAAGTTATTTTTATACGATCACCCTCTATTATTTTATTCCTATGAAATCCACATAGTTTGGTTTTAATCCTATGTAGGGTTAAAAAATGAATAAAATTATTTTCCTAAAATTAAATTATGAATTTAATTATATAATTCATAAAATTATTATAAATCATAGAAAAAGGTAAATGGGATATTTTCTTATTTATAATTTTTTTACAAATTAATTAATTATTATTTTTGAAACATTTATTAAATATCTTATAACATGAATTGATAATATTAATACATTTTTAAAATTATTTGGAATGCCTTATAATTTATAAATAAAGTGTTTATTTAGAAATTATAAGTGAAATTTATAAAATGTTTATAAATTACAAAAGAAGGCCAACATATAAAGATTTTTATATTTATATTGTGAATTATTAATAATATCCAATATAAATTATTCTAATTAAATACTTATTTGATAAATTATTTAAAATATATAAAAATTAGTATTAGTAATTAATTTGGCCAAGGTTTAAATAATATTAAATGTGTGACATTTCAATTACGTAAATTGTTTACATAATATACTTGAACTATAAAATGTTTATATTTCACTTAATATCATATATTTAAATTAAATACCATATAATGAATAATATTTATGAGTTCATACTAGAATAAATATAATTTTTTTATATTTATTTAATTATGGAATGTCCATAATGAATATTAAAATTATAAAGTGTTTATAATTCGCTTTATTTATGAATTACTCATAAATACTTTATCGCATGTTTAAATATTTGATTACTCATTTATTTAGTTTAATACCTTTTATATTATTCATAGATATAAAATTTTTATATTATGAATATATGTTTATGCTTTATTTTACATTTATAAAATGATTCTAAATTATTATACTTGCATATAACGAGTTACATGCTAGGTATGATAATTGGTTTAGTTTTCCACTACCTTAAGTTTGACTTATACCATGTTATGAACTTGAATTATGAAGTTAATTATGATTTATTCATAACATGAAATGGTTTAATGTACCTTATAAATGTGATGAATTTGAGTATGTATTAATATAATGGGATTTTAATTTGTTTCAGTTACATAATCTATGAGTTGTGCAAAGAATTATAGATCAATATGGTTTGAATATATTAGTTTAGTGAAAAGAATATGATTCCAAAATAAATAATTATAATTACTCATACATGTAAAGAGAATAATATGATATAATATGGTGATATTAAATCCCCTTTTAAAATATTAAGAGTTAGATTTCTTTTAAAGTAAGAACATGTCCGGACCTTGAACATTTAACTGAGTAGGTTCTACAAAACCAAGGTACCCATGGATTATCTTATGTAAGTTATGATGGAAATAAATAACCATAAGAGTTAATTAACCAAATACCATTATGAAAATTGGGTTAGGTATAGTTAAAAAACACTAAGAGTTAGGACACAATATGAATTGTTTTTAGTTTATTCATATAATGGATTGGACAAAGAGTTCTCTGTTCAACCATCAAAGATTAATTTATAATATGATTAGGATGATGAAAAAACTAAATAACTAAGTGGTGATAGAAACACTAAAGAAGGATCATTACTTAGTGAAATATGGATCTTGGTCCACTAATAGATATGATGAATTTAAAAGGGGTTCATCATTTTAGTGGGAGAATATTTAATAAAAGTACTCATTAAATATTTGTAAAACATGATACTCATTTGATAAAAGATTTATTGTAGATAAATGAAATTTTCATCACCCAAATTGATTTTGAGATTAATACTTGAAAAGGAGAATATTAATGTAATCAAATATTAGGACTAATAATAAAAGTTCCCAAGTAATATAAATTATATATGTTAGAGATATCCCTTCTAGAGTGATCAACTATTTAAGTTATTTAATACTTGAATCTAGAATCTTATGATAATAATAAAATTATTCACTTATGGTTTCAAAGGAATTATATGCAAAATTACCTAAGGAACTTTAGTTTATACTCCAATATGTAGTGTGATTATGTATGCTAATGACTAGGTGAGATTAAAGATATCTTATAAGTCTTTCTCTGGTTATGAAATTTATCCAGATAGAAATATTATAATAATATTAATGAGTTGAAAGAAACTTTTAGTCAATATTTTCAAAATGTTGAGGGTAGATGAAATAGGAATATAATGGATAGGTTTTTGTAATATTTTGATAGTAAAATTTGGAAAAATTTCAAACCATAAGAAGAAAAGTTAGTTATAAATTCCAACAATGTTTCTTTGAATAACCAAACAAGTTCATTAGAGACTAAAAGGTAGTGTTATAAAGGAATGAGAAAATTTACATAGAATGTAATTGGACATGATACCTAAAGGAGTTTAATAAAAACCATGGAATATACATGTCAATTATCGATATTATAGAAATTAGTTCATTTATTTTAAAGGGCATGAAATATCAAATGTATAATTTACAAATTTTAAGAGTATACAAGGGTTAAAAATCAAGGAAAGAATCTATAATGATTATAATTTTTATTCAAATTATGAAGCAAATAGTTATTAAATAATGGAGTTGAAATCTAAGGAATATATAAAGCTCGTATAGATCTTAGAAAATGATGTGTATCTTCATATCATTTTTCTTATATGATAAGAGAATTTTTTTACTAACAAAGAGTTGTTTTGAACAATGAGATGATGGATTCATCACATAGTTTTTGATTCATCGGACTCTATAAAATGTTTTTAGAATAATATAAGTATAATTTTTTTACCCAAGATAAAAATTTTCATCTAGATATTTATTAAAATATGGGGTATTTGATCCCACTACCTTTAGTGACATATTTTAAATATCAATCTTCTTTTTAAGAAATTACTCAAACACATAGAATACCATATATGATATGGAAATAATATTTTATTTTTTAAATATCCCTACTAATATAAAATAAATGTTATTTACTAAAATAAATGAGTTTTTTGTATCTTACTATGATATTATGAAGAGAATATAGTTCTAAGAGGCTAGTGGGAGTATATTTGGACTTGGAGAAATTCAAAGTTAAAAAAATAAAATATTGTTCAAGTAAAAATTAAAAGTGAATTCCACTTAACATCCTAAAAGAGTTTAGGATTTTTTGGTAAATTAATAATGTAAATAGTTACATTATTTACCAAAATATTTCAAAGAAAAAAATTTGATGGGAAGGTTTCCAAGAACGATGATGATATACTTAGAAAAAATTTCTAAGTATTCAACATAATATATAAACATTGTAATATTTAATTTTGTGGAGTTAATTAGTTTAAATATTTTTAATGAGTTAAACATTAGGAATATGATTCCCATTTATTAGAATTATTAAAACCAGATTGCTTCATATATTTTTCTCACTAAATATTTTAACATAAGGGTTTTATCAGATGGTTTGTGGAAAAAATTATATATAGATGCAACGAGGATAAAAAAACCCTAGAAGTGTTTCAAACATAAGATTGATATGAAAATTTATCATATATGATATGATAGGATAAGTTCTTATGTATGGTTTTGTTAAGTATTATTAAAGGAGTTTAAGAATATAAAATATATTGGGTTATAAAAAAGGAATTTCTAATTTATCATTATATAAATTAGATGTATTTATATATATAGATATATGAATCATGAAATAAAATGGAAACTGACCTCTCAACGTATGACTTTGATTTATCCCTAATTTACGATCATTATGAGGTATTGTAGGTTAAGATGAAATGTCAAGGTTTTCATGAGTAAGATTCTTATATAGGGATATAGAATATGATCATGAGGCACAAAAGAAGTTTTTTACATTGGATAAACCACTAAGTATTCCACATTGAGTTTCATACACTATGTATTTGGTGTAATAGGGGTGAATGGTTCATATGGGGAGTCCTAAATACTTGAGGTTGGTGAAACACCTAAAATGATAACTTTCATACTTTGATAATTTTATTATGAAATCCTTGAGTATTAGATAATCAGTTGTGATTGGGTATGTTGTTAACCATGTCATTGGTTGAAGCTTAAAAAATATTGTATTTTTCCTCTCATATAACAAGTATGACATCTAGACCTCTATTGAGATAGAATAAAGAAGTTTATGGTTGTAACTATATAGTAAATATGATGTGATTATCTATTGATGAGGGTAATGTGATGTGCTTATCTATAAAAGTGAATGACATGTGATGTATTCATAAACTTGGTTAATCTATAATAAAATAATCAAGAACATATAAGTAGATATATGATATTTATATACATCATGTACCATGTTTATTCGATGTTTTGGATAATAGGATCATATAAAAATGAATTCTTTCATATGATGCATCTGGTGGTCATAAGTATAAAGATAAATGTGTTTAATAGAGATCATGCTAGATCCATTTGTAGCTTGAGTAGCACCGATTCTTAGATAAATGATACTCTTTGCTTACATTTATGGATTCTGTGATTTATATTTGTTTCCAATGCTTCAAAGTATTGTGCGGTCACACTTTATGGTTATCCAAATGGGGATTGAGTTTAAATCAGAGAGATTCTCTAAAAGTGTTTCAAAGTTTATCTAAAAGGGTTTTTATGGGATTTTCCCAAGGTATTACATATGATGTGATACATAGTGATGTTAATGATAACTTTACAAAAGTTTTTTAGACGATATCTAGGAGGAATTTCTGATATGGTTTCATAATTTATTGTATATGATACAATACAAATTGAAATGAAACAAAGTATATGTGAATTTAGTGAAAGTAAGAGATTTAAAAAGTTATTCCCAATATATATATATATATATATATATATGATGCATACATGCCAATATTATAGTGTAAAATATCGATATGTTTTATGGTATGATATATAGAAACTGAGGAATGTAATATAGCTTGGTTTGGGCATATCACTCAATGTGATATGGAAATATCATATGGAACTTCCTTGGTATATCATATTTCATGTTAGTGAAACATTAATGGTTAATGTTCAAATATTCCTAAGTTGGTTATAATTAATAAACCATTTCATATGATGAAACAATGGGAGATTGCATGACCGAAGGGTTACAATCAATATAACTCCATGAATTAACTCATAATGTACAAGTTAATGCATATTCACCCAAGAGTGTCTCAAAAGGATATAAAAGGATACAATCACCATGAGATGGTATAATATAAACTCACTGAAGAATTATTGGCTGATACTCCCTTGATTTAATAGCTCTCTTTCTCATCCACCGTTAGGCTTCACGAGGCACTAACATGATGTGGGTGATGAGAGGGTTTTTCTTGAGTTTACAGTGATTCACACCAACCTGTGGATACACAAAAAAGGAGGGATGTCATTAGGATTCCTCTTTGTGATCTTAAATAAGTGTGTTATATGAATATAACAAAAATAAATTTTTTCAGTGAAAGGTATGCATTTACTATTTCTTCATTTTACAGTTTCATGGTTTTAGTTTTCTTGAATGACATTCATGGTTTGAGTCACTTAATAACTTATGTTTCTTATTTTAATCGTTAAAATAACTTAATAATCCTAAAATTAAACTTCTTCACATAATCTTCAAGTATGGATTATGTGAACAGGGTTTTTGTTAGCAAGGGCCCATTTCTGAAAATATTTTTTTACCCAACCCTATTTAATTATATATATATATATATTTAAAAACCTAATTTTTAAAAACTCTATAGAAAGTATCATTTTTTAGTTCATTTATTATTAAAATTTTAATTCTAAACTATCACAAAAATATTGTAGTGGATTTGTCATCATAAATATGTGAAATATAAAATTTGTACAAGACACTTTAATAAAGATAAAATTTCAATGATTTTTTTCTAGAGGACTTTGTTCTAGAAGATTTGTAGTGATTGAACAATGTTGTTATACCTATTAAAAATAAGATTTGGGAATACCTATGGCCTATCCCATGTTAACCATGTATTCTATAGACCAGTCTATCCCAATCTAAATTTTATATGGATTATAAAACTATAGGCACTATTACCACCTCTACAGATCTTACTCGCCAGCGGACCAACCCATATACTTTTTCTATTTTTTATTCTTTGTAAAATAATTAAAATAATTTTAATGTTTCATTTGGTATGGGTTATTCAAAGGGAAAATATATAATTAAATAGTGATGGAGATAGATTTATCACATTTTATGAGGTCATATTTTACCGATATAAATCCTTGATGCTAAAATAAGGAGAAAAAAATTTCTCTTTAACTATAGGTTTTGAATCACCCCAAAATTTGGTTGATTCTGATAGAAATGAAAATAGAATTAAAGGTATTTTTTGAAACATCAAATATAATACTTATCCTCTAATTATGGTGAGTTTCTTTTCCACATTTTAGATGTTATTACTGCCTTCAACCTCTGATGAAATGTTTTTCCTCATTGTACCTGCTATCCCCCAACTTTGTTGTACCCTGAAAACTAATCCCCATCCCCACTTGAGTAAATAATTCATGTTTTAAGTAATTTGTTTTTATTTATTTATAATTATTTTATTTCGGTTTATAATTATATATTGATTTATTATTGATTGGTTTATTTATTAATTTATTTATAATGATATCCCATCAGTTATCGCAATACACAACCATTATTTATGCTATGAATAAGTTATTTTTACTGGTTTATGTAATATATAAACATTTAGTCATATATTTATTTTTATGTTATTTATATAATTCATAAACTATCAAAAATATATTTTAATGCACAAGTTATAAGTCATACATGTCTTTGAGGCCTTTTTAATTTATATATTTATTTATAATTTCACACTACTTTCCAAGATCATATTTTTTTATCATTTCTACGTATAATTTAAATTTATACTTCTCATTTGTCTTACATTATCTATATTTATTATTTTATTATTTTTTATATTTTAAAATAAAAAACTATTTCCATACTAGTATAATTATATTGTATTTTTTATGTAATACATTAATTAATATTTTTTTTTATGATTATGAAGATTGATAATTATAATGATGATTTTATATATTTTTAATTTAATAAAAAAATGTCAAATTTGTTATGTTTTTATGTAAATATTTTTTACAATTATTGAAATTTAAAGATTTAAAAAATTATTTTTAATGATAAATATATATAAGGATAAATTATAATTAATTTAAAATAAATATATATATTGATTATGAAATTGATTTTAATCAGTATGTAAAGTCAATTTTATCTATTTTTCTAAATTTTAATTAAGGATATTAATATATTTTTTGAAATTAAATCTGTATATGATTTTTGTGATATAAAAATAGAAGGGTAAATTTAAAATAATAAATTTTTATGATATTTAATAAGAAAACTAACAAAAACTTATATTTTTTTTATTAATGGTTATTTGAATTATATATCACAAAACATTTTATTTTATTTTATTTTGAAAATTTTTACCAAAAAAGATGGAAAGAAATTAAAATAATTTATTTTACAATACTAAATTTTTTATGGGTTTCTAAGGATTGATTAAAACTTGACCAATTTAGTAGAAATAGCTAGAAACCACATTCCCAATATTTACCATATTTGAAACTAAAAGCATGTATAAATAAATGAAGAACTCTTGTGTAGATTTCATTGGTCAAACCACTACTACCATTAACTTCCCTCATGAACTTAATGAAGATCTCTTAGAGGTATCCATAAGACTCCATCCATTAGGGTGTATCCACGAATTGACAAGAATCACTCAATGCTTGGGTGAGACTGTTCACACATCCACAGTACGCTAATACCTCACTTGGCTATGGATGAAGAGTGAAAATAAATACAAAGGGAAGATAGATTTGTCCATGGATTGGATAATATTACATACCCGTCATCATGGGTACCTCCTCCTTTTATAATCCACAAGGATGTTCCATGAGTGTGTATTTATGTACTCATATTTTAGGAGTAAATAAATTATGTTACAAATTATTATAACCATCAACCAATTCATCCTTCTAATGTTTCATTTCATGAAATGTTTTATTAATTATATATTACACAGGTAATGATTTAGTTGTTAACATATCAACATTAAGATACCACTAAATCATTGGATATTAGGGCGAATCATACCATAAAATTCTACTCATAACATTATCATATGATTAAAACTTATCATATGGTATGATTGGTTAAGGTAGTGACATGAAATCTATTTTCCATGTCATACGACATACCCAAATCATATAATATGATATAAAATATACATATCCTATGTGTTTAAATATTTAGGATATATCACATTTACTTTTTATTCAAACAAAATGGAGATAAATTATAATCATTTTATTTTATTTATTTTCTTTTATGTATTAAGAAATAATTTCTTTTCTATTTTACAAAGATATTTCCAAATTTAGTGTAATTTTTTAAATTTATATATAATACAAAAAAAATTAAAAAAATTTCAAAATAATATGTTTTATTTTTTTAAAAAAATTGTTAATTATAAATATTGAAATTCAATACAATATATATATATATATAAATTATAAAATATACATCCAATAAGAATATTGTATTATAAAATTACACACAATATTATTTTTTATATATAATTATTTAAAATATGGATCATGTTTCTTTTAAAATAACATAGATATGCCATATTTTTGTTATAATTATATTATATTATCATGAAAAAACACATATATGTGGGTCCCAGGGTGGAAAACACATCCCATGTCTAGATCCATGTGAAATTGTAGATTTTTTAAAACTAGCTCAAAAGAGGCTCCCATTTATGTAGTCCTCTTTTTTAGATATCTGAGTCCATAAAAAAATGTGGGTTAATAGGACAACCCATGGGCTTGTGGTATTTTTATTGGTATAAATTTCATCTTGAAATTATAAAATTTAACATAATTTTAACGAAATGTGTTACCTCTCAACCCAATATTAAATAAAGCAACCCATTTGGGATTAGAAATTTGAACCAACACCCAAAATAGTTAGCTATAAAGGCATTCAGGGAAATAACTTATTCAATATTTCATTGAAATAAACTTATAGTTTCAATATTTAATTGTCATTTTATTATAAATTTATCTATAATTCGATGACAAATATATCTCATTTTGGAGTGAAATTCAATATAACTCCAAATTTAATTGGGAAATTTTTTTTTACATGTTTGGTTCAATAATCAATTTTATTTTAATATATTAAAATAATAAATGTATAAAGATTTTTTAAAATTGAAAATAGATTTTTGATTACATATCATTTTTCATTAAATAGTATATTTTGAAATAGGGTTTATAACATTTTGATACTCATTATGGGAGATGACATATGATATTGGGACACAAATAATACAGGATTGGTGGTCGGATGAGGTGAATAATGTAAATAAAAAAACCTATTAAAAAATAACTTACCTTAAAATTTTTCTTTTAAAAAATAATTTTATTAACTTGAGTTAATAGTTAATGATATAGAAATATTGATGATAGGAATATATCACATTCGAAAAAGAATTGAACAGTTCATTATTTTTTAAAATATTGGTATATGTATCAAATTATGACACATTATTAAATTAATTATAAAAGGTTATGGAATAATGGGTTAACATTTTCAATGGGTGTAAATATACTTGAATTTTAAGTCTAGGTAATAATGTGTTGAAACATCCCCCATCATAACCTCTTTCATTCACTCTTATAATTGATATGTTCTTTTAACTTACTCTCAGTTTCTCAGATTTTTTAATTAAATCATCATATTGTTGGGTTTTTATGGGGACACTACTTGTCCAAAAATAGTATAAATAAACTAATAAAACCTTTTATACATGATCCAACCATTAATTTGAATTAAATAAATCATAAATAGAGAATATACCTCATTATTTGATACCAGTCTGTCCATTCTCTTTTACACAAGATTCATGGACATCCCTTAAAAGCAATAAAAAACTCATTTATCCTAGGATATTCTAGGGATTATATGAATCACCTAAGGATTATATAATATTCTTCTTCGATTCATAACTTTCTAAATCCTTTACATTAAAGGATGAAGAGAAAATAGAGAGATATTTTTTGGAGTTTTATAAAGTGATCAAATCACCATATATCTATAATAATTTATATCACATACCAACCCAATTAACTCTATAAACAATAGATGGACTGGTTGAATACTAGCCCTCAAGCACACATACCCATATACCAAAGGTTTCTAACTAGTTGAGAGGGCCTGGGGTGTGTCTGTGGGGATATTATTCCCTCATATCAGAGTAAGAAATCAGCAAAAATAACAAAAAAACATCAATAATATTAAATAAACTAAGTGTATATCAAATAAATATAACAAGGATATAATAATAAATGAAATGAAGTAAAGGCCTAAATTTCCATGTCATGCACACAAAACTAATCTCCCACTAGGATGACTATATATACAAGAATAAAGGAAATAAAAAACAGTACAAGGTTCTACTAATAATTCCGATCCAAATTACATACCCAATCTATACATACATATATGATCAATCCCACTTGATCAATCCCAAGACTTAGCCCAGCCTATACCTATAACCAAGTGAACTTCTACTCAGGTACACCAATGCAATGGCGGCCTAAGTAGGGTGTGAGTGAAAAACTTTGTAGGGAACCACCAATACAGTCTCGTACACAGCTAGTAAATGTAATGCAGATATATATGTGAGCTACTCAATAGGATAACAATAATAATAATATATAGTTTCTAAAGATAAACTAAAAACAAGGTCATATAAGGAATTCTCATGTAATTTCCTTATCCTAGACAAGATACAATTGTAAATGAAGAATAAAATAAATCCATAGTCGATCCATGGGTCCTCGATCTTGATCGACTGGACATCCTATGAATATGGAATTGAGTTGGATGTCATACCACTTAATATATGTGTAATAAAGTTGATCCTAGGGTTCTTAATCCCAATCTACAATAACATATTTTGATAACATCATAAATATATTTAATTGAGTTACATCACCACAGGGGGGATACATGTCCTAGACTTGTGATCACCCATACCCACCTCCAATCACTATAGTGAAGGATTCTAGGTAATATCTACATATCCTATAAATATGGCACTGAGTTGGATTTCATACCACTCATTCCATGAAAATCCATCCTGATGTCTCAGCCCTAGGTCCTGGTCCATGGGCGATCATGACATTGGAGCTCAGATAAACCCTAATGGGATGACCCTTAGCTGATATATAGGGAATAATATCATGAACCAAGATACTAACTCGTGATCAATTCAATAACTGAATCATTAGAATTATTCCCAGAAACATATGTATCATGTAGTAACGGTGCATATACCTGATCCTGAGGAGTATCTCAAGCATCATATGGGAACATCTTCATCCATCCCTGGGAATATCACAATATCCAAAGCTCAGGGGAAGTTTTCCACCTGAAAATATCATCTATGGAACTCTATATCCACCATAGAATTTCATGTCCACTAATTTCAATCACACATAACATAATTTCATTTAACCTATGAGCCCATACAAGGCATTCATTATAAGGAATCCAAGTATTTCTCAAGGCGTAATGTAATTTCATTTGACTTATGTTCTATTCTAAGGTATTTCATATCAAGAATCCAATTATCATTCAAGGAATAATAATATGGGTTTTAGAAAGTACCTATGGGTATCTTATTAATGAAATAACAAAAAAATTCTCACAATTTGGATCCCAAGAAGTACCCCCTGGAATTCCCGTTATAAAATCACATCGCACCAGGCTCATCAACCTAGTACTAGGAAGCATGTCTAGAAATCATAGCTACATCAAGAGTAACCATGTGAAATCATAGATAAAGACTGAGGTTGTATAAATTACTAAACCCATCACTATTAAAATATCCCCTTGGGATTACATGTTTGGTGTGAGTTCTTATTACCACCCTCTACCATCTCTACCCAAACCCATAATGCACTCGCCTAAGGTCGATCAATCACTGGGGCACCCACGGGGGTCCCCCAGGTCAATACTCTGGGGGGTGGGGGAATCCTATATAGGATCCTAGAGGTCCATAAGTAAAGGAATCCCTCTAGGGTTCCCATAATTCATGTCACGATCTCGGGTCAACACCTGATGCACTAGGACATCACATCCCACAAAATCGTGATTAGGGTAGCATTGACTTTCCAGGAACATAAGATTATGTCACTAAGGAAACTATCAAGAGATGGTTCATAAACCAATCTTGGTTCCAAGGTCTACCTGGGGTAGTCTACACTCCCAATCTTGGTCTACCTAAGTTTCATCCACCTAATACTATACAAAGGATGAAATGACTATCTCACATCCAAAGAGGTATATAGGCTACTAGATGTCTCACAAGGTACAATCCATGAAATGAGTGCATAGGGGTTATTGTGACCCCTAACATTCATCCACTATAATTACCCATTTAATTGATTTAACAGTTCATTAGATTACATTAAATAGGAGGAATCATCATTAGGGGATACCCTTATTATATACATACTACCATATACAATCATAGATTCCACAGGTCATATATGATAGATCAAATACCTTTAGAAATATTTCCATTTAATTTTTCAAGGGTTGGCAACACCTAACAAATCCCGTCCAAGGTCATCGGGGTGTGCGAGGTCTTCTCTCACAATTGAAAAAGTAATTAATTATAACAAAATTATAATTAATTAATAAATCACAAAAAGATATAAATAAATAAAAACTATTTTATTTTAAAAGTTATAATGCCCAAAACTTTACTAGATGATCTCGTTGCACTGGAATAGTGACCAAATGCTTCCCAACAACCCACAACACATCCTAAACCTTGAACAAGGCATAATCCCAAAGAAAAGAAACCAAAAAGCACACAAAATTTTAATTTAAGGAATTAAAGATTTAGAAATTTACCACGGTGACATACCTTAATGAAACACCTCACAATTAAGTGCAGTTAGCCTCTTGGGTCATCCTCTTCCTAGTTATAGAAAAAGCCCTATCACTGGTATCTGAATATAGCATGCTTTGGTGGAATCGGGAATCAAAACCCTAACCGGTGTAACAAACATTATAGAAATAAAAATAAGAACAAAACTAAGTATAATGGAGTTAAATACATACCTAAAGTCTTCTAACACATCTAACAATGCTTTATTAGGACCAAGAGTAAGAGATATCTCCCATGGAGGAAGGGATAAAGGAGGACGCATGTGGGGGACCTGTTGGGTGAAATGAGGGAGAAAAGGGGATAAAAACCTTTAAGGGTTGGAGGGTTAAATGGTAATTTGACACTTTTTAATGGGTTGTATAGTTTGTATACATGGTTGGATAAACTGTGCGCCAACTGTGAACCTCTACTATATGAGGTACACCCCTACTCACATGGGCATGACACATAGTTTAACAGACTATGCACCAACCGTGCGACATTTCTGCAACAAACTACAGGCACCTTCATAATTTTCCCTATCCGACATCATAGTTTCCCCAACCCATGAACCTATGTGAACTAGGCCACACGATTTGGCCACAAATTTATCACAAACTATGTGCCAACCATGCGGCATATGCTGCATTTTTTTTTTCTAAAACTCCAACTCTAGGCCCCAAACCCCGGTAACAATACTAAAACCTTCATAACACTTTCCAAGAATCAAACCATGTCTAAAAACATTATTTTGTGGAATTCCCACATTTAAACTTCCATTTTGAATCTCTGATAAAAAATTGACCTGTCCAGTAATTTAAAATTTAAAATTCCTTCTGAAATTTCCCAAATTGGAAAGAACGAGATCTTATAACCTTCCCAAGTTAAAAAATTCTCATCCCTAATAAGATTGTGTGGTTATATAATGAGCAAAATAACCTACTTGAAATATATTCAAATGACCACATTTTGTTTTTGAAATCCCAGTGTGTGTGATTTCAATTCCTCTTTAAGAAAACGATGCTTAAACCACTAAAACCTAAGATGATGCTCACAAAAAAAGATAAAACATCAATAAGGTGCTTAATTTATCCCATATAATTTGAGACATGATCACATAATCATATCTTTAAACAATAATCTTATAGTGCTTCCCACTATTGGTTATTTCTTTTAACGGCCAATTTTGATCCATGGCACTTCCACCATAGAAATTGGATAATGAAACATGCCACTAGCATCCTAATGATGACCTCGACATGTTTCCAAACTCAAATCATCCAATCACACATGATGATACATATCTTAGTACTCAATTTGATCTAAATTTTCAAATTCCAATCAACCCCACTTAACCCGTTCACACTGGATCTTCCTTGAAAATATTTGACCAACCTTTACACTGAACTTGACTCATCCAACAACATGATCAATAAGGGTCCTCACCAACCACATTATATTATTTGATAAAATAGAGTTCGAACCACTTTCAGATGACTATTATTGAAAATTCCTAGCTTTTATTGGTCGATCAATGACCAAAACCTTATCCTGATACCTTTATCATAAGGTAGATCAAGATTATTCTAAGCATGCTCACTGAAGAGCGTAACTAACTTATAATGAAATTTATTGGCCAAACCATCCCTGATGTATTTCCATTTACCTATAAAATCACGAACACTAGGTATTCTTGATCCAATGTTCTTGGATCATCACAAGCACCTCATGCCCAATGCCTATGATCAAACTCCACCCAAGTACATATTCAAACATGTACCTGATATTCACTGAGAAATCCGGTAGAACCTATTTTCATTTTTCCAATGACATATCAAAGAAAAAAAAAATTGTATAATGATCAGTCTCATCCTCACACGATACCCCAGTTTCTACATTAAAAGTATCCTTTTCATTGTTCCTATAAAAACTAGTTACCAATCACCGCAACCCAAGCCTCACTCATTTATAAAAATAATGTTTGGAAATGATAAAAACCTACTCATTACCAATCAATAATGTAAACTTAACCTATCACCTATTTCTGACCCTTGGAAATGGAATCCACAACATTAGATGAGTTTCAATTCATAACATGGGCCACTACCCTTAAAAAACTAATGGTGTACTCCCCACCATATGGATTACCTTATACTACTCATCAAGCACAATTACCAAGGATTACCTCCATCAAACTATAAACGATAATTAGATAGGTTGGTGTATAGATGAAAATTTATCAATATACTCAGGATGATATCAAGATATTGGACATGATCTTCTTTAGACTACGAGTATACTAAGAGTCCATTTATAAGAATGTATCACTCTCCCCAAGAATACCCACATCAAATCAGACTATACTTGCCTTTAATCAACCCATTACACAATGTATCCCGACAGATTATGTCCAGGTCCACCCATGGGTCCACCACCCCATGACACCCGATTTGTTCTTGATGTCTCCTCAAATATAGAGGTATGTTCCTCATTTTATCACAACACCTGGAAAACCATGCCTGAAACATTTATTTAAAACCATCAGTCCTTATATATCACAAATAAACTCACTAATTTATGATTTAAATGGTACCACATGCAATGGATGTTTACCATTATCACCCGACTCACACACCCATGAGTCGTACATTATAAGGACAAACAGATCGTGCTACATGGTATGTCAGTATCATTAATCCAGAATCTTCCTTGGAAATCCTCTTCAAAATCGGTCACCTCACCCGTGCCATGATTTATTCCATGACCAGACGTCACATGATGTTATTTTATAAAATTAAAGTATCATCTGCTCAACCACTATTTAATAGGGATAAGTACCTGAATAGTCATTCCCATAAAATCTAGTCTCGATAATTAAGAACCCTAGGTGCTTTATCAAAAGCCAAAGGCATCATGATGCCTATATCACAAAACTAGAGCACCTCCCATGCATCAATCTATAAACGAGCGTAAAACCAAGATCCCATCCTAAAAAGGCATCCATAAACTTGGGCCAACCCCTCTCATAGGTTGCCCCTAAACAATCTAAACATCGAACTACAAGTGTATGAGTCACAACTAAGGGCCTCTAGGTCTCCTGAATAGCTCTACCAATCAAGTCTCATATCAGGGTCACTAGGTCTGACTACCTAGCCCATAGGTTAACCTCTCAACAAGGTCATATCTCATAGGGTGTCATCCACACACCCATCCCATTGTAAGGCATCTAATGTTAATATAAAACCTCTATAAGGGTGGTAAGTATAACATTGACCTACTAGGGTCAAAGCCTGTCAACATGGGTTGAATTATAAAAGTTTTAAATTCTAAGTTATAGAGGGAAAACCTATAAGTTTTAATTAGAAACCCATTCAATT
The DNA here is from genome assembly GCA_963277665.1 of Viscum album. Classification (NCBI taxonomy): domain Eukaryota; kingdom Viridiplantae; phylum Streptophyta; class Magnoliopsida; order Santalales; family Viscaceae; genus Viscum; species Viscum album. The sequence goes on along the minus strand of OY728158.1, from coordinate 500,210,661 downwards.
GAAACCCATTAGTAAGGTACTAGTTTAAGGGGAAAAATAATGGAATCTCAGCCAAGCATAGATCTTCTTGGCCTTGATCCTCTTAAATCATCCTAATAAGGTTTTCTCCCTGAAGGGTCATGATATGAATGTAATAAAGATAAGAACCAATCCTCACCGAGCATCCATATATGGTAATAAACCCTCATGGTTCTAGATTACAATAAACTTTTAGGCACTCATCGAAATTGTACTAGAGGACCCGAATAGGTAACCATAAATGAATCTAGGTTAAGTAAAATATCATAGTAAGCTATATGGTAAAACTCCATGTAGGTTTTTATCAATATTTAGTTAACTGTGCCTTAAAGGGATACACCCACAAAGGGTATAATAGAAAGGCATAAAATTCCAATGCTAAACTATGAGGTTCAACAACACATGCACAACATCATCTCAATGATACATGTCATACCATACACACATGGTTCACTTAAGTAGAATGTCATTCCAATCTATATGGGAAAGCATTTTATAGGTTGTTAATGTCAATTTAAATAACCAAACCTAAGAAACCCCACCCTATAAGGGGTTCAACACTTGGGCATAAAGTTTCCTATCAAACCACTAGGGTCACTACACCTCATATACACGAGGAATGATTTATCATCCTAATCATTGAAAGTCTCACTATAGATCCACATAACCTACCATCAGAATTGAATTCATGTATATTTCATTCTAACTGAGTTGAATTCCATTAAGAAACTATATAAGAAAACACCATTTAGGTTTTTTTAACACTTTAAAATAATTTATCATAGTCTTCAGTATTAAATCACTCAATATAATGAATATAATATGTATTCCCTATGTTCTAAATGTGATGTATGATATTCCTCTTTCCTTTGCTGGATAAGAGTCAAATCATTCATTGTACTCTAGCCAATGGGATGAGATCCATAAATACATAAAAAATCATAAAATCCACACCACATGTTCATCACTTGAATAAAAAATCATACTCAAATGTTATATCACATTTCCAAAACAAGAATCCCATATCCTTAGTAGTGAGGAATTCTTACTAAAATAGGTGTTCTCGACGCACCGATTTGATATCCATCACATGTTTCGAAACATTCCAAATACTTCTATCTACCATATCCAAAATAGTAATACACTAAGAAAGAAACAAATATAATACCAATTTGTCACATCCTGAACCAATTAAATCTATAAATAGTAGCTGAACTAGTCGGCAACATGGCCTCAAGTATGCCTCCCCATATTCCAGAGGCTACCGACTAGCAGTGAGGGCCTAAATGTGTCTTTGAGGAGACTATGTCCCCATATCAGAGTAAGGAACCAATGAAAATAATCAAACATAATCCATATAATATAAATAAATAGAGTGTGGAAGAAATAAATATAACACCACAGTAATAATAAATGAAATATAGTAAAGGCCTGAATGACCATGTCACACATACAACACTGATCACCCACTAGGCGGCCATATATATAGGAATAAAGGAAATAAAAAAGTACAAGTCTCCACTACTAACCCCGAGACAAACCATATTCCCGATATATATATAATCTATCCCACTTATCAGTCTTAGGACTCATCCCAGCTTGTTCCTACAACCAAGTGAATGTACCCCAGTGCAATGGTGGCCCAATCAGGGTGTTAGTGTAAATATAAATAGGGAACTACCAACATGGTTCTATATATATATATCCAATAAATGTAGTGTATGTATATTTCATATACTAAATAGAATAATAACAATAATAATAATAACAAGACACTGAAGACAAAAATAAAAGTCACAGTTGCACAAGGCATGCTTATGGAATGTTCTCATCCTAGTCGAGAAACAACTAGAAAGGAAGGGTAAAATAAATCCACAATAAATCCTTGGTTCCTTGATCTTGATCAACTATAAATACTATGAATATGGCATTGATTTGGATGTATTACCACTCAATCCATGTATAATCAAGTCAATCCTTAGGTCTGTAATCTTGATCAATAATACCTGCTTCAGCTAGTGCTGAAAATGACTCTGAGTGAGCTATGTCATCATAGGGGGGATAAACATCATATCCTTGGGATTATTTGTACCCATATCCAATAAAAATAGTAAAGGATTCCGGGTAATATATAGATATCCTATAAATATGGCACTTAGATGGATGTCATACAACTCATGGCATGTAAATCCATCTCGATGTCTGAGCCCTAGGTCTCAGTCTGTAGGCGATCATAACATAGGATCTTGGATGAAACTTAAGGGGGTTTACCCATAAGTGATATGTATGTAACAATATTCTGAAATGAGACAATAAATCATGATTAATTCAATAACTAGCTCAACACCCTCATCCCAAGACAAGTATGAGATGTGTAGTAATGTTGCATCCACCCGATCAAGAGAAGTATCTTAAGCATCTCTTGAGGAGATATTCATACATCCTTGAGAATATCACAATATCCAAATATCAAGGGAAGTTCAACCACCTAAAAATATCATATATGGAAATTCATGTCCACTATGGAACACCATGTACACTAATTCCAACCAGGCATAACATAATTTCATTTAACCTATGATCTCATCCAAGGAATTCCATATAAGGGATCCAAGTATCGCTAAAGGTGTAATATAGTTTCATTTAACCTATTATCCCATCAAAGGAATTCCATATCAAGAATCCAAGTATCACTCAAGGTGTAATAAGTTAGATCCCAAGAAGTACCTATGGGAATCCTGTTAATGCAATAGTCAAACAAACGACTTAGAATCTGAATCCCAGGAAGTAACTCTGGGAATTCCCATTATAACGTCACATTGTATCAGGCTCATAAACTTAGTACTAGGAAGTATGTCTATAAATCATTGTTGTATCAAGAGTAACCATGTGAAATCATAAATAAAGAGTGAAGTAGTACAAATGCCTAAACCCGCCACTCTTCCCACAACCCCTTGGGATCACATGTTTGGTGTGAGTTCTAGGTTCTACCTACTACCATCTCTACCCAAAACTAAAATGAAAACATATAGGGTTGTTCAATCACTGGGGTACCCACTGGGGTCCCCTAGTTCAATACTTTGGAGGTGCATCCCAGATGTGATCCTAAAATTTCACAAGTAAGAAAAGGAATTCCTCTTGGGATCCCATAAGTCAGGTCACAGTTTCGGGTTGACACCTGACACACTAGGAAATCACATCCCATGACATCATGAACAGGGTATCATGAACTTATCATCGATATGGGATCATTTCACTAATGAAACTATTAAGATAGTTTCCTAACCCAATCTTGGTGCCATGGTCTCTTTAGGATTATCCACATGCACAACATGGACTTGGTCTACCTAAGGTTTATCCCCCTAGGCCTGTACAAAGTCTAACATGGCTTAAAAAGAGTAGCCTCACCTTCTAATAGGTCTGGAGGCTACTGTATGTTTCTCAAGTTCTATTCCATAAAATGAGTACACATGGGTTGTTAGTGAACCTTGACGTTCATCCATTGCAATTACCCATTTAATTAATTTAACATTTCATTGGAATAAATTAAAGAGGAGGCATCTCCCTCAAGGGAAACCCCTAGTATATACATACTACCATATAAATGCATAGATACCATATTGAAGTTATAAAAGACCACCTATATTTAGGAAGCTTTCCATTTATTTTTCCAAGGGATAGAAATAGCTTATAAATCCCATCCGAGCTCATCAGGATGTGTGAGGTTCCATATCACAATGAAATGAACAAAATTAATTAATTATAATAACAATATAATTAATTAATAAAACCCAAAAATATTTAAATAAAGAAAAACCATTTTTATTTTAAAAGGTATAATTCCCTAAACCATATCAGCTGATACCATTACATCGGAATGACAACCAAACACTTTCCAACAACCCATGACACCTACTTAACCTTGAATTGGACATAATACCTAAACAATGACATCCAAAATATCACCCAAAAATTTAATTTAAATAATTGATGATTAGAAATTCATTTCAGTGACATACCTTAATTAAATGACATGTAATAAAGTGCAGATGACCTCCTACATCATCCTCTTCTTAGGAAAATCCAAATCCCTATCACTGATATCTGATTCCACCATGATTTGGTGGAATTTTGAATGAAAACCATAACTGGTGAAACAAAAATTTGAAAAATAAGGAGAATAACACAATAGAGGCTCACAGAGTTGAAGACTTACCTCAAGGATTTTAATTCTCCTGAAAAAATTTGATTTAGACTAGGAAAAAGAGATCTCTCCCATGGAGGAAAGGAGAAAGAGTAGGGCACATATGGGGGACCTATTGGGTTAAATGAGGGAGAAAAGGGGGTCAAATACTTTAAGGTTCCAAGGGAAAAATGTTAATTTTATCCTTTTTTATTTTACATATGGTTTGGATGTACATTTTTCCAAATTGTTCTCCAACCACATGCCTTTAATGTCTGAGGCACACCCCCTTGCATGGGCACAAAGAAAAATTTTACAGACCATGCACTAACTATGAGATATGTCTGAAATAAAACGTAGTCACTTGTATAGTTTTTCCTAGAATGACACACGGTTTCCCCATCCCATGTGCCTATGAAAATCGGGTCGCACGGTTCACACTAACCGTACACCCTATGATGCATTTTTTTTCAAAACTTTAACTCTGGGCACCAAAACCTTAGAACACTCTCAAAACCTCTAAAATTATTTCATAACCTCAAACCACATCTAAAAACACTATTTATAGGCATCATAACCTTCAAATTTCCATTTCAAATCTCTGATAAAAAATTCACCCATCCATTAATTGAAAATTCAAAAATTACTTCTGAATTTTACCAACTCAGAAAACACGAGATATTATAATTTCAAACTTATCAATCCATTTCAAAAACCATTAAATATTTTATATATATCTCTAAGGAAACTACATGGATATCTAAATGTCTCATAAATGTTAGGCCATAATTGAAACATTTAATAAACATTTCATAACATTACATCTATGATAACATTCGATTTATATCTATATTTAATTATTTAACACTTTAATAATTAATATAATAATTTGAAACTTCTAAAACATCATCCAATGATGTTTTATATGGGATTAATGAATGATTTAAATGAAATATCATAATTCATGCATTTCCATGCACTAAATCATGATGTATAAACCTTCGTTACCATACCATCCTCTTCAACAAAAAACCATGACACATCATGGTCTTTTTTAGTACATATTTTTATCAATATACCAATTATATTAAAACCCCATTCATTTTCACTTTATGTCACACATCATGAAATATATTTTGAAATAATATTCAAAAATCCTTTTGGATATCCCCCAAAACTATTTTGTGATAAAATATCATTATGCTCTAAAATTTTAATATAAAAACTTTTTAAAAAAACTTATCCTCATTCATGAAATCACTAAGCATTACCCCACAATCAATTTTAGTGTTGATAATAACTATAAACACTATAATACATCATTGTAAGCAAGGATTGAACTCTAAAAACATCAATACTATAAAAACTACAAAGGGACCTAACATGATCACCATCAAACATGTATACCTCCATACCTGTTCCCATCGGATATATAACACACCCCATGCATAGTTTTATAATAATCATTTTTAAAGAATTAATTGATAATGTGACATGAAATATATTAATATTGTATATCCCCTCATACATTTTCACAAAACAACCTAGGTTAGATTTCCATGCCACCCAGGATGGCCTATAATAATGTTCAAAGTGCATTCATGATCAACACAGGATGGAAAAAAGCATTGATGATATCACATATAATCACATGTGAATTATTTTTCCCACTAAATATCAATAAAAATTAGTAAAATATTTCCAATAATTAAGAATGGTGTGACCATATGTTGGAATATCATGCATGATAAAATAACCAGTTTTATATATAGCAGAAAAAAAACCAAATGAGGCATAAGAAAATAAAAATCCTAAATCAAATTTAAATATAAAACATTATAAGAATACATCATAGAAAATAAAATATGAAAAATACAAAAAAAGGATACAACTGTCCAAATTGATTGATATATAAACATCCAAAAATAAACCATAAACCTAAATAACTGCAAAAACACTTCCATACGACCCTTGGTCACCACTATATCTAAAAAAATCCATCAATAGATCCAAGATAATAAAATACATCATTAGATCACAACTTAGACACATGTATGAAACATGAGTGCTATATACACACACAGGTGTGTATATAGAGTGTGAGCTAATAAGACTGATAATATTTCACCAAAGAGTAATTGGAATCCTTTTATAAGACATTTAATAAATTCTAGTTTAAAATAAAATTATTGAAAATAAAATTTTTAAGGTTTATTAAATACAAACAATATCTACACATCTCATTATCCTTTTTTATAAAAACTTGGACCACCATTTGTAAGAAAGAAGAATAGTTCATTGAAATACATATGAAAATACTTTATAAAATAGCTAAATAAATAATTTTGTTTCACTGGAGAATAATAATTGAGTTTAAAAACCTATCTTTACCATTTTAATTTCCAAAATGATTTGATAATTTGGGTTCAAACTAATGAAATAAAGAAATATGAACTAAAAAAATGAATTAGGCATGCATATGAAATAACATAAATAAGAAAAACATAAAACCACACAACTCAGAGATAAAATACTATATGGAAATGAATATAAGAAATGAAAATCATACATGTAAGTTTCAAGAAATAAGATAATAAACCTTAATGGAGGAAAGGAAATGGATGGCATAAAGTGATCATAAAATAATGATTAAAGAAAAGTAGTGAAAAAATAATATAATGAAGGATTATTAATATGGAAATTTAATGTCAAGTATCACATAACACACCTTATAATAATTTAAACATGAATGAAAATACCTAAAAATAAACATCCAAGCACAATGGGATATGACTTAAGGTTCCCATGTTCAATTCACTTTAAGATCCCTATACTATCTTGTGTTCAAACCAATCAAATTTGATTATGTTTAGGGCATTAGGGTGAACATAATAAATTTAAAATGGAAAGGAAACACCCTAATAAGTAGAACCTTAACCATGTTATCTGAATCTAAAGAGATCATATCAATTATTAGTGATAAATCAAATCCAACTCATGGAAGCATTATGATTAGTGGTTCAATCCAATGTTAGGGAGAGAGTATCAATGCCTAGAGGTACTTGTCCTAGGTTCCCCATTGATGCACCTGAGTTCCTAAGAAGCTATCTAAGGGAGGTTAGGAAATTTTTTTAACACTCATTAATCACATATAAATTACATAACATAAAAAAATTATCACAATATCAATCCCTCATTTGACCTTCCTACACCCTTTAATAAGAAAACCATTTTTTATTCACATATGCATTAAATCATATAAATTTGTTCTCATAATATAAAAAAACTCAAAAAAAGAATAATTAAATGTGGCTCAAACCAAGTATATATATTTTGATATGAAAAATTTTACTACAAGGTTCCAAACAGGCCTTTAGTTTTAATCCTACATTGAAAATATTGGAAACCATCTTAAAAAATCCCTTTGAAACCAAGAATTCATTAAGAAAACTCATTATAATAAATAGATACTCAAACATTGAATAAAAAAGTTTATATATATATATGCATTAAATAGGAACAAAAATCATTAAATATCATGCTAAACAATATATACATAACTCTATAAACATGTAACATAGGAACATATTGAATACATGTAATAAGGTCAATAAAAAATAAAATTCCATCCAAACAACCACTTAAACCTTTAAAGTATCCCTTAAATCCAGAAAATATTATCTTGGAAATAATTTTGGAATCATTTAGAAGTATAAAACCTCACTTTGATTACCAATTATTTTAAAAATACCATATTAAGAATTTTTACAAACACATAGAGTGAACCCAATATCATTCTAGGAGTATATGATTTAGGAACCATTAAAAAACCCTTTTTATGTCAAGCTTGAAAAACACCAACACTTGAAAATAAAGATAAATTCATCAACAATCAAAACTAAAAAACCCGACTATTGAAATGGTTCGAGACCATTGAAATAGTCCCAAAAACCATGGCCATAGCTTACAAACACATTTTTAAAACTATGTACCCTATTTCCAATGCAATAGGGTCCAACTTATAGACAAAATTTCAATCTGTTACCTTCGATTGGCTATGGACATAGTCCATATTGATCATGGCCATATTTTATGCCAACTAAACCTATATTCAAAGTTTATTAAATCATGGACAAAGGTTTTTTACCACCATTTTCCATATGGACCATGGACATATGCTACACAAAACACCTATTTCCATTCTTTAATAAACCATGGAAACATGCTTTAAAAAATTAAAAGCATCCACTGAGTTTTGATCACGCGACCTCTTCCATATTACATATAACACTTTACAACTACCCTACACTATACTAAATGTATATATATATACACACATATATAATTATTTATAAATATTTATAATTATATATAATTATAATTGTTAATATATTTTTTAAAATAAATACATATATTTTAATAAAAATCCTATTCACATGGTTTTTATAAACATGGCCATATGAAATTCCACATAGTATTATGCCATGGTTTTAAAAAACCACAGCCTTGTCTCATTCCACATAGCAAATACTACTATAGTTTTTGTAAACTGTAGACATATCCTATAATATAGCCATGGTTTCTTCATGTTGTGGCCATACCTATCTTTTACATATCCTATTTCCATGGGTTTGTATTGAAAACTATGGCAATATGTGATTTTTTTGTGGGATATTGCCACAATTTTCTTAAAATGTGGAAAATATGTGTTTTTCATGAGTCATATTGCCACGGTTGTCTAAAAACATATAAATAGGATTTTCTTCCAAGTTCTGATGTTTTTTACTGGTTTCTGTGTACCTTTAACAGTTTCCAAATCCACATACTACCACATATTCAAAAAACTGTGGTCGTACAAGGGATTATTTCCATGGTTTACACAAACCATGGAAATAGGTGACCTAAAACCATGGTTATCCAAAATAAGGCTATATAAGTGTAGATATAGGTACATTTTCTAGTTTTTATATCATTTATAAATATATTTTAATTGGAAGATGAGTTTATAAAACTCAAACACCCATATGATTCCAAATAAAAGGAATTTAATGGAAACACCTACCTTAATCAAGTGAAAACCATGTCTCCTAGATTAGGTCACAAGAAGAGCTTTACATATCGTAGAACATATAATTACCATTTTCAGACTTTCCATAGACATGAGGTCAGGAAACCGTGACTATTAGGGAAACAAAGAAGAAGAAAAAGAATAAATGGAAGGAGGAAGAAGAGAAAAGGAAGAAGAGGGAGAAAATGGATGGTTTACCTTTAATATCTATGATGTAATCTATCCTAAAACCAAGAGGAATGTGTAGGAGTCAACATAAAAGCCTCTTATAGTATCCCATTTGAATGGGGAAGAGAAAGGGGGAAAAACTTTACAAAAATCACCCAAAATACCAAATTACTATATTTAAAGTAGGTTACATGGTTTACATGCATGGTTTTCCAAATTGTGTTGAAAATCTGAATCTGATACTATATTTAAACCACACTAGACACATAAATTTCACCCTCATTATTTATAAAACTATGAAGAAACTATGAGGCCTATAAAAAGTTCCCAAAAATTAAAATTCTATGTCCCAAACACCTCAAACTTAAGGGAATATATTATAATATATAAGTATATATACTTAAAAGTGACTTGATGTGTGACAATTATCCCTACCATTCCACTTTATTCCCCTAGAAATTAATTTGTGAATCAGAATAATATAGAATAAGGTTTGTAAAAATAATAATTTAATTGGAAATAGTATAAGGGAGACTCATAGAGGTCCAATGAAAAGAAATACCAAAATGTACAAATTTTAACAAAAATATTAATACCATTTATAATTATTGTGAGACAAAATTAACCTTAACCTAGTTAATAATCACAACAACATGATGTAAAGACCCGAAAATTCCATGGAATTTTTTTCTTCTTAAATACATGGGAATTTTACGAGTCCACAAAAATTTACGGCGCTTGATTCCGAGGTCCGGTGTGCCCGGAATCAATTTCTGAAGTTTTGTACGGGTACATTCAGTAAACGTATGAGCGGGTTTTTATAACTTTTGAACAGCTGCTCAGAATTAAAATATGAGGGAACCGTTGAACTCGCAGTGCCGATATTCACTTAATAAGACTTTCACCTCGACAACAGTTGGTTGAGAATGGAAGTTAGTTTTTTGGGTTTTTAATTAAATAAAAATAAGTGTATAGCTTATTTTTATTTTTTGTGGTTAAAACCTCCAAGAGGTGGTTAGAGGTGGGGGCCACCTCACCATAAACTCCCATGAGAGGTTATGGTGGTGGGGCCCACCCGCACATAACCTCCCTTGGGAGGATATTTTTTCTGTGGGGACCACCTGAGGATGAAACCCTTGAACTCCCCATTTATGGAGCTACCGCCCATTAAACCTCTTAAACTCCCTTAATTAAATTTTTCCTGCACACAAGAATTAATTAAGTAGAGCCCCCCTTTAATTAATTCACCATTTTAATTCAATCCAACCATTAAAATAATGGATAATCTATTATTTCATTTTGGTTGGAAACATTCTTTTGGTGGAACGGAGGAAGAGGAGAGCTAGGGAGAACCATCCTCCCAACGAAGAACGCAAAGAATGCGGGTGATGCTTATTCATCGGTCTTCTACCCGGACACTTTCCGACGCACGAGCTTAAAATTGGGAGTGCGCGAAGAACTTGGAGAATGACGAATCGATGTTCGATTTCTGCAACATCGTCAACGAACAACAATACGAGGTATGAGGATTTGAGTTGATTTTGTTCCCATTCTACGTCGTTCAATTTTTGGAATGTGAATTGCTAATTTATAACACCATAACGAGGAGGGCTCAGACCGCACGAACACGGCCCGACCCTCCCCCTTCGCTCTACCTCGCTTGTTGATGACGATGGTGGCACAACGGTGCCTCCGGAAGAGTGGACCGCAGTAGAGCAACGACGGTCGACGATGGGACAGCCATGAAAAAACTAGCGGCGCAAGGCCGTAGGGTCACCGGAAGGGTGCGCCACCATCATGCTGTGCGGATGAAACGAGGGATGCAGCTAGGCCGGGCCACGACGGAAGGGCGTGGCTCCATCGCGCCGCGCAAAGGAGAAGGGGGCCACGACCAAGCCGGGCCGCGACAGAAGGGCGTGGCGCCATCGCGCCTCATGGAGGAGGTGAGCCGTGGCCAGGGTGGGCCGCGGTGGAGGAGAAGGGACGACCGACATCGGGCCGGTTGCTGGTGGTGCGGAACTGGCTGGCCACTTGGCCAGCCGGACAAGTCGGGACCCTCCTGGGTCCTGCGGGCTACCGAACCGGCGCTTAGCGCCGCTTCCGTGAAGAAGGAAGGGGGCGCAACACCCCCACCCCTGCACACGTGGCCAACTGGGCCATGCGGGCCTCTATCGAGTTGGGCCATGCGGGCAACCAGCTGGGCCATGCGGGCCACCATCCGGGCCACGCGGGCCGCCAGCCGGGCCACGCGGGCCGCCAGCCGGGCCACGCGGGATGCCAGCCGGGCCCCGCGGGCCACCAGGCTGGGCCGCCCCCTCAGCCCGGGCTGCCCCCTCGGGCCGGGTCGGACCCGCGGACCGGGTCGAACCCGCAGACTGGGTCAGACCCCAGTCCGGACCTGTTTTCCCAAATACAGCTTTTCAACCATAACTTAGGCTACGGGTGTCTAATCGACGAACCATCTATGAAGAAGGAAATCTTAGATGGAGACAGTTCTTTTGGAATATCCCACTTGAGGTTTGGACTTAGTTGGAGTATGGTCGGGTTGGTTTGAACCTAAAATCCAAATAGGCCCCTGGGATGAAAATGCCAATAACTCACAGACCGGGCGTCCGATTGACACGTCGTCTGTTGCGTTGAGACCCCTATGATGAGGATGAATTTTGAGATACTTTTATATAGGAATTCACGATAGTTGAAGTATCAACTAGTAGCTCGTGGAGTGGATCCTTCCAGAGGCGAGCAGATAGAGTATGAAGACCTAATAGCTGGCTGAGACCTAACAACTGCTGATCCGATTCGACTCGGAGTGACTCGACTGGCCTAGTGGGGAGCGCCTCTGTGTGAGTGCGGAAGACCTATGGTGGGGAGTGTGTCTGTGTGAGCACGGTAGACCCATGGTACTCGACAGGAGGAGTACCTCAGCAGGCTACGAGGGGGAACGCCTCTGTGTGAGTGCAACATACCTGTGGTGGGGAGCACCTCTGTGTGACGCAGCAGACCCACGGTACTCGATAGGAGGAGTACCTCAGTAGTCCAAGGATAGTGGGAAGCGCCTCTGTGTGACATGGAAGACCCACTATACTCAATAGAGGAGGATTACACCATCAGCCGAGGTTCCAACAGTGTGAATGGGGCTGTTACTTGATTCTTTCCCTAGAATAAATCCTGATTTGAGCTGAGTCAATGAATTTTGTGTTTTCTTCATGATTGAGATGGGTTATTAGATAACTTCAGTATATTTATGGGCATATAACTAAGTAATGGTTATCCGTTGATTTCATACTTTGTGGTTTATCCTTGTCGGTTTTTGTGAGACCTTGAGGGTCTCAGGGTCCCTATTGATTATCATTATACTCACCCCTGCACGGGCTATGCCCACACCTCATTGTGTTGGATGTAGACGATGGACAATGCTGACTGAGGCAGAGAGTAGCAGGACTGAATGGTACCCGGAGGTAGAACACTCGGCATGACGGTACACAGAGCGGACGGTTAGACGTGGAGTGCCGAGGATGCCATCTATACCTACCCTTTAGGTAGGAACCCCGGAGGATGACCCAATAACTATTTTAATTTCTTTCAGTTGTACTATTACCTTTCTGTTTCCTTGTACTTTACTGTTAGGCTTGTATTTTCAGCCCCTTTTACTTTCCATCACTTCTTTTGTATACAGTTTTTACTTAGTGTTTTCTTTCTGTTGAACTATGATTGTGTTTGTTTACAGTTATGAAGGAAATTCCTTCCCAGCTTAGGGATTGATGCCTTTGGTGATAGTAACCATCCCCTGGCCTATGGAAGGAGGGCTTGGGGTAGTCACGATACGGGCCTCGGGGGACTGGTCATGAAAAATTGGTATAAGAGGTGTCAGTTCTACTGTAGAACTTAGGACTCTGATCATTCTTTTCTGTGAAGAAATAGTGTTAAGGGTACTAAGTGTGGTTTTTAGTTCAGGGAGTCTAGTGTTGGTGCGGGCGGTCGACGTATCCATACACTGGGACCCTGAATACTGATTTACGACTTAGTGCACGAAAACACCGATTGTATGTGTGTTTTCAAATGTTTTTCTTTAAGTCAGCTCAACCAGGTCAGCTCACCAGGTATAAATATTTTGATCATGTTGCATCTGTTTCTTTCTAGATGCCTCCCCATAGAGCCCTGAGATTCGTACGCTCTGAAAGCCCACCGAGCGACGAGGCCTTAGTGCAGGGCCCTTTACCAGCGGAGGCACCAGCGGTACCACTTCCCGTTGGGCCACCGATGCCACCAGCCCCAACAGCAGACGATGCTCGCTGCTTGAGTGCGCTGCATGAGTTCCAATGCCAGAGGTCACCCAGGTTCTGGGGATAGACGGACCCACAAGCGGTTGAGGATTGGATGGAGGTTATGGTGAGAGTCTTCAGGCTAGTAGGGACACCATCAGACTACATGGTGATCCTTGCCATGAGTCTCCTTCAGAAAGTAACAGGCAGATGGTGGAGCCTGAGACGAGGAAACACTTCTCTGGGCAGACTTCGAGAGCCTTTTCTGGGTGGAGTTTGTTCCAGTGACCCTACGAGTGGTACAAATAAAGGAGATACTGCATCTACAACATGGTAGCATGACAGTGGCGTAGTACTCATCAAGGTTCACCGATCTCTCATGCTACTCCACAGATATGGTGTATGACCCATTTTTCAGGGCCCGAACCTTCGAGCATGGTCTTAGTAAAGAGATCAAGGAATCAATGATATCCCTAAGCATCTCGACACAAGTGGGGGTGTTAGAGAGATCCCTCATAGTAGAGAGTTTCCTTGCTGAGCAGTCACCAGCAGCGAGACCCACTACTAGTCGACACACAACGGAGTCTTCTACAGCTGGCAGTAGACAGATGATGCAGAGGTCCAAGAGGACCAGACCCATGGGTGGACGACCACAGGACTCAGGATCTGTTGTGAGGGGAACCCGAGGTAGTGACTTACCTGCCATGAGTAGGCAATGTTACTCATGCGGCGAGCATGGTCACATGGCTCCTGACTGTCTGACCCACCATTCAGATGATAATGAGAGAGTTGAGGGACCTCTTTGGCAGAGGCATAGGTTCGATCGAGGCGGTCCGCAGGGAGGAGGCGGATGTGGCAGAGGATCTAGACGTACAGATGGTGGTGGACGACATTATGAGGTGTTACCACCACCACCACAAGAAGTTCCACCCCAACTGTAGGGAGCAAGTGGACAGGGGAGAGCTCAGCTTCAGGTAGCTGAGGTATACGACCACAACGATCCGGAGATGATTCAAGGTATGATCTGTGTCTACTCCACCTTAGCTGTTGTTCTTATAGACACAGGTTCCCGTCACTCTTTCATTGCCACTGCCCTCATTCAGAGCTCTGAGATTCTAATGGAGTCGCTGGCTCGATCCTTATGGCTAGAGACTCCTACGGGAGCAGACTTGACGATTACGCACTAGTGCCGATAGTGTGAGCTTACTCTAGGAGGTGAGTGCTTCAGTTGGGATCTCCTCGTAGCAGCATCGAGGCCTTACGACATCATCTTGGGTATGGACTGGCTAACTATAGTCCATGCTCAGATTGACTGTATTAGGTGCAAAGTACGGTGTGTCTGCATGGATGAGACCAGGTTTACCTTCACTGGTGAGAAGGGAACCTTTGTAGCACAGGACAGACTTACTCGGAGGAGGGTGCAACCGATAACTCACCATTTGTCTTGCCTTACCCTCAGAGCAGTTGATGTGGAGAGTCCGACTTATCCTATAGTGGTGGGTCAATATGCAGATGTTTTCCCTGACAATGTTCCAAGACTACCTCCTTACAGAGAAGTGGAATTCTACATTGACCTATACCCCAGGACGATACCGATATCTACTCTAGCATATCAGATGTCTCCCACTGAGCTTTGTGAGCTGCAGGTACAGGTGGAGGACTTGTAGGGGAAGGGATTCATCCGGCCCAGTGTTTCTCCCTAGGCAGCCCTGATTCTGTTCACCAAGAACGCGGATGGGAGCTTGAGACTTTGTGTTGAATACCATCGCCTAAACTAGGTGATCGTAAAGAACATGTAGCCACTCCCGAGGATTGAATACCTCTTTGATCAGCTGAAGGGAGCACGATGGTTCTCAAAGATAGACCTCAGATCAGGCTATCACCAGCTCAGAGTTCGAGACAAGGATGTGCATAAGACGACCTTCATGTGTCGTTACGGCCACCACGAGTTCATGGTTATTCCCTTTGGCGTAACCAAATCTCCAGAAGTGCTCATGAGTTTTATGAACATGATTTTCCAGCCTTACCTCGATCGTTTTGTCATGGTCTTCATTGACGACATTCTGATCTACTTGACTACTAAGGAGGAGCATGCCTACCATTTGCTGGTAGTATTGGACAAACTCTAAGAGCACCAAATTTATGGTAAGCTTTCGAAGTGCCAGTTTTGGATTCGAGAGGTTCACTTCTTGGGACATGTCATCTTAGAGGCTGGAGTTGCAGTAGATCCAGCAAAGATTGAGGTGGTACTTGATTGGGAGCCACCCAGGAGTGTGACGGAGGTATGGGGTTTCCTGGGCTTGGTTGGATACTACCATAGATTCGTTCCAGACTTCTCCAGAGTTGTAGCACCACTATCAGCCTTGAAAAAGAATGGGTAACCCTTCGTGTGGTTGGAGAGATGCCAGCAGAGCTTTTAGGAGCTGAGACAGAGGCTGACTAGTGCCCCCATCTTGAGGCTTCCAGAGGAAGGCATAGGGTACGTAATCTAATGCGACGCATCAGGGACCGGACTTAGGTGTGTCCTGATGCAGGAGAGAGCTATAATCACGTATGGTTCTCGGTAGTTGAGATAACATGAGTAGAACTACGCTACCCATGACCTAGAGTTAGTAGTAGTGGTCTTCACCTTGAAGATGTGGAGGCACTATTTTATGGGTGAGCGTTTCACAGTCTACTCTGATCACAAGAGTCTTAGGTATATATTCTCTTAGAAGGACCTGAACCTGAGACATCGATTATGGATTGAGTTCCTCTAAGACTATGACTTTGAGATATTCTATACTCCTAGGAAGGGGAATGTTGTTGTAGATTCACTCAGCAGGAGGACTGGTATATAGCTTCTAGGAGAGGCGACAGAGCAGTTGGATGCTTTATAGATATCCTTTGTGGATAGAGATGGATTGACATTCCTATAGTCTCTTACAGTCACTCCTTCACTTCTTCAGCGAGTCAGGGAGGCACAATGTGGATACGCAGACTGTGAGACGCGACATGATCAGATATCCATAGGGCAGGCACCTGATGTATTTTCAGAAGGTTGGGAGCACGTCATCCTCTTTAGAGGATGTACTATGGTTCCAGTGTCACTTTAAAAGGAGGTGTTTAGGGAGTTTCACACTTCCCCTCTAGTGGTACATCTAGGAGTGGTGAAGATGTACTAGGTCCTTCGACGACAACACTGGTATCTAGGTATGAAGAAGGCAGTAGAGGAGTTTGTCACACGGTGCCTCACTTGTCAGCAAGTGAAGGCAGAGAACAAGTCACCAGCAGGCTTGGTTCAGCCTTTAGAGGCTAGAGAGTGGAAGTGGGATGGGATATCCATGGAATTAGTGATGGGTCTTCCACGTACATCCAGGAGTCACGACTTGATTTGGGTGATTGTTGACAGACTCACCAAGTCGGCCCACTTCCTACCGATCAGAGAGAACAGATCAGTTGAGAGCTTGGGATGCCTCTATGTGCAGGAGATTGTACGTTTAGATGGATTACCTTATTCTATTTTCTTCGACCGTGACACACACTTTACTTCCCAACTATGGAAGGGGTTGCAGGAGGCTTTCAGGACACAACTTTTCTTGAGAACCGCCTTCTATCCTCAGATGGATGGTCAGACTGAGCGGACCATTTAAACCCTCGACAACATGCTCCGAGCCTATGTCCTCGACTTTGGTCACATCTGGGAGGATCACTTACCATTGGTAGAGTTTTCCTACAACATCAGCTATCACTCCACCATCGGTATGACACCTTTTGAGGCCTTGTATGGTCGACCTTGCAGATCGCCACTGTGCTGGACAGACCTAGGGGAGTCAACACTAGTGGGACCAAAGATGGTACGGGCTACCAGAGAGAAGGTGCAGATCATCCAAGAGCGGATGAAGACTACACAGAGCAGATAGAAGTCATATGCTGATAGGAGGTGGAGAACTTTGGAGTTCGAGGATGGAGACCATGTCTTCCTACGGGTCTCACCTCGACGAGGTCTAAGGAGATTTGGCCGAGGCGGCAAGTTATATCCATGATTCATCAGACCTTTCCAGGTCCTTATCAGAGTAGGAGAGGTGTCTTACCACTTGGATCTTCCACCTTAGTTGCACCGGGTGCACGACGTCTTCTACGTATCCCAGCTAAGGAGATATGTGCACAACCCTTCCCACATCATCTTCCATGGGGACCTGGACATTGATGACGGGGTGACTTTCATGGAGGTTCCAGTGGAGATTGAGAATCGATAGGAGTGGGTCCTTCATGGATGGTCGATACCTCTGGTGTGCATTCACTGGCAGTACGAGAACCTCTAGGAGAGAACATGGGAGCGGGAGGCTTAGATGCATGCTCAGTACCCCCATTTGATCCCTTAGTTCGAGTTGTAGCTTACAGGGACATAAATCCCTGAGGTGGGGAGAATGTAAAGACACAAAAATTCTGTGGAATTTTTTTTCTTAAATACATGGGAATTTTACGAGTCCGTGAAAATTTATGGTGCTTGATTCCAAGACCCGGTGTGCCCGGAATCAATTTATGAAGTTTTGTTGGGGTAAATTCAGTAAACGTACGAGCTGGTTTTTATAACTTTTGAACCGATGCTTGGAATTAAAATTTGAGGGCACCGTTGAAATCACAGTGCCGGTATTCACTTAAGAATACTTTCACCTCGACGAAAGTTGGTCGAGAATGGGAGTTAGTTTTTGGGTTTTTAATTATATAAAAATAAGTGTGTAGCTTATTTTTATTTTTGGTGGTTAAAACCTCCAAGAGGTGGTTAGAGGTGGGGGCCACCACACCATAACCTCCCATGAGAGGTTATGGTGGTGGATCCCACCCACACATAACCTCCCTTGGAAGGATATTTTTTCGGTGGGGACCATCCGAGGATGAAACCCTTGAACTCCCCATTTATAGAGCTACCACCCACTAAACCTCTTGAACTACCTTAATTAAATTGTCCCTACACACAAGAATTAATTAAGTGGAGCCCCCCCTTTAATTAATTCAACATTTGAATTCAAGGAAACCATTATAATAATAAATAATATATTATTTAATTTTGGTTGGAAATATTCTTTTGGTGGAACGGAGGAAGAGGGGAGCTAGGGAGAACCATCCTCCCAACAAAGAACGCAAAGAACACCGGCGATGCTTCTTCCTCCGTCTTCTACCCCAGACACTTTCTGATGCACGAGCCTGAAATTGGGAGTGCATAACGAATGCGGTGAATGACGAATTGAAGTTCGTTTTCCGCAACATCGTCAATGAACAACAATACGAGGTATGGGGATTTTATTTGATTTTGTTCCCATTCTACGTCGTTCAATTTATGGAATGTGAATTTCCAATTGATAACACCATAACGAGGAGGGCTCGGTCTGCACAAACACGACCCGACCCTCCCCCTTCGTTCTACCTTGCTTATTGACGACAGTGGTAGCGAAACGATGTTGCTGGAAGAGTGGATCACAGTGGAGCAACGGCGGCCGGCGACGGGATGACCGTGAAGAAACCGGCAGCGCAAGGCCGTCGGGTCGCCGAAAGGGTGCAACACCATCATGCCGCAGGGATGAAAGGGTGCCCGCGGCCAGGCCGGACCATGGCGGAAAGGCGCAGAGCCATCGCGCCGTGCAGAGGAGAAGGAGGACGCAGCCAAGATAGGCTGCAGTGCCGTCACACCGTGCAGAGAAGGTGAGCCGCGGCTAGGGTAGGCCGCAACGGAGGAGCAGGGGCGGCCGGCGTCGGGTCAGCCACCGGTGGTGCGGAACCGGCTGGCCGCTCTGCCAGACGGACAAGGTGGGAACCTACTGGGTCCCACGGGCTACCGAACCGGTGATTAATGCCGGTTCTGTGTGGATGGCAGGGGGAGAGACACCCCCCCACACACACATGGCCAGCCAGGCCACGTGGGCCGCCAGCCAGCCGTGCCACACGGGTAGCCATTCGGGCCCAGCGGGCCGCCAATCGAGCCACGCAGGCCTCCAGCTGGGCCACGTGGGCTGTCGGGCCGGGCTGCCCTCGGGCCGGGCACCCTCCGGCCAGGCCGTCCCCTCGGACCGGGTCGGACCCGCAAACTGGTTCGGACCCCAGTCCGGACCCGTTTTCCCGAATACACCTTTTTGCCAATAACTTGGGCTACGGGTGTCCGATCGAAGAACCGTGTTCGGAGACAAAAAGCTTATAGTGAGACGGTTCTTTTGTAATATCCCACTTGATGTTTGGACTTAGTTGGGGTACAGTCAGGTTGGTTTGAACCTAAAATCCAACCGGGCCCCCAGGATGGAAATGCCAATAATTCACAGACCGGGCGTCCGATTGATGCGCCGTTTGTTGCGTTGAGACCCCTATGATGAGGCAAACCTTTGAGATACTTCTACATGGGACTTCATGACAGTTGGAGTATTGACTAGTAGCTCGTGGAACGAATCCTTCCAGAGGCGACCCAATAGAGTACAGAGACCTAGTAGCTGGCTGAGACCTGACAACTGCTTGTCCTATTCAACTCAGAGTGACTCGACTAGCCCAGTGGGAAGTACCTCTGTGTGATCGCAACATACCTATGGTGGGGAGCACCTCTGTGTGAGCATGGTAGACCCACGGTACTCGACAGGAGGAGTAACTCAATAGGCTACGAGGGGGAGCGCCTCTGTGTGAGCGCAACATACCCGTGGTGGGGAGCACCTCTGTGTGACGCAGCAGACACACGGTACTCGACATGAGGAGTACCTCAGCAGTCTAATGATAGTGGGAAGTGCCTCTTTGTGAAGCGACATGCCCACTGTACTCGATAGAGGAGGAGTACACCATCATCCGAGGTTCTGACAGCATGACTGGGGTTGTTACTTGATTTTACCCCTAGAATAAATCCTGGTTTGAGCTGAGTCAATGACTTTTGTATTTTCCTCATGATTGAGATGGTTTATTAGATAACTTAGGTATATGTATGGGTATATACCTAAGTAATGGTTATCTTTTGATTTCATACTTTGTGGTTTATCCTTGTTAGTTTTTGTGAGACTTTGAGGGTCTCGGGGTCCCTACTGAGTATCGTTATACTCACCACTGCACGGGCTATGTCTGCTCCTTGTTGTGTTGGATGTAGATGACGAACATTGCTGACTGAGGATGAGAGTAGAAGTACTAGATGGTACCTGGAGGTTGACCACTCGGAGTGACGGTACACAGAGCGGATGGTCAGACGTGGAGTGCTGAGGAGGCCATCTGTACCTACCCTTCAGGTAGGAACCCCGAAGGACGAACCAATAGCTGTTTTAATTTCTTTCAGTTGTACTGTTACCTTTCTGTTTCCTTGTACTTTACTGTTGGGCTTGTATTTCCGGCCCCTTTTACATTCCAGCACTTCTTTTGTATACAGTTTTTACTTAGTGTTTTCTTTCTATTGTACTCTGATTGTGTTTGTTTACAGTTATAAAGGAAATGCCTTCCTAGCTTAGGGATTTACGCCTTTGGTTCTAGTCTCCATCCCCTGGCCTATGGAAGGTGGGCTTTGGTTAGTCACGATATGGGCCTTAGGGGACGGGTTGTGACACATGAAGTCTATTTGTTAGATTATTTCAGGGGAATAACATGGAAAAATTCATATAATTCATAAATGATATCTAAAAAAAGTTGGGTGAGTTGTTCAAGAACTTATTACTCTGATATTACCAAGGGAGATGATAAAAATTATCATCAAAGGACTCACACTTAATCCAGACCACTTGTGGTAAATATTATTATCACTTTATGTACTAGTGGAATAGAAGTAACTAATATTATATAGGGAATGAATACACATGGTAATTATATACCAAAAAATATGATAACTACTGTAGGTATCCCCACCATGCAATGTTTCAACTTAATATGGTGAAACAAATGATATCACACTGCCATGTAATTACTACTTCCAGAATGGAGAATCTTCACCATAGTTACACACACGAACACCTAAAGGAGGGAGTTTAGATCCCCAAATGACATGAAATATGAAAAAAACCCAAGATATAATTATATTATGTCAAATATACAAACAATTTTTAAACAAAAAATATGATAATTAATCTTGTATAACTTTTAAAGATGATTCAAATAGACACATGAAGACAAGTCTTCAAAGACTTATAACAAGAGGACATAGAGTGGTCAAGTTTACCATGATGAGAGAACATGAGAGGGTGATCATTTAGAGGAAGAGTGATATTGGAGTTGAGAAAATTTTCCAATATTATTACCACCTTCTTTATTAGCTCATCCTACTGTGGGATTTGAAAGTCATAACAACCATTCTCATGCCTAATACGACATAAGTATCACCCATCGCAGGATTCCCTGTTGGTAATTATTTCACCATCATGGAATTACTGACTACTTATAAATAAATTGTTAGTTTATAAAGGTTAAAATTATAAATTCTAATATGTGGTTAAATAACCAAGGATTATTTTTCTCCACCACCCTTTTTGGAGTCTGGGTAGAGTTAGTAATTAAAAGATCAAAACCAATTACAATATGGATTTTTTCAATAACTTTTTTAGAGGAATACATTACCTTAAAAAATATAAAAATTAATCAAAACACAATCCAATATTAATATTGCATATAATAAATATAAAATCATGAAATAATATTAAATTAAGGAACTCACTTATATTATAGATATATATACACACGATAAGGAAACTTCTCTTTAATACCAAAAAACTTTTGATAAGAATCACTAGAATCATTCTATAAAAGCTTAAATACATCAAGACTACTTTATAGTGATTAAAAGTCTGTGAAAATAAATTTTATTATCTGATCATAAGATAAAACCACTTTACCCCATCTCAATATGATGACTTTCAAAAAAAAATTCTCCAAACCCGTGAAATTCAAAAAATTTATATCAATTTGAAAAATGCAGTACATTTGTGGTCAATTACAGATCAAAATTACACTTTAAAATCTAATGAATTTTATAAATCTCTTTCTATAAGGAAATATTAGTTTTTATAGAGAAAAATTTAATACCAAAGTTCCAAATAATATCAAAACATCATAAAAATCTATTTAATTAACTTCAAATAAATGAAAAAAATTATTAAAATCAATTTAAGAATTTAATAAGGTCAAAAAAAATTATGAGGGATTCATAACTATGTATGGTTTGGCCACATGGTTTCCCTAACTATATGCCAGCCATGTAATAGTTTTTGATAAGTTTATAGGACCATGCACATAGTCATTGTATGGTTTTTTTGACCATGTGATCTTATCATGCACCTATGGTTATTCTTCATCATCTGTGCCAGATGAGGATCAGAGTAAGAAGCTTTCACCTGTGCATGTCATTTGGATTTGGAAGTTCGAGAGGTTATGGCTCTGCCATTGGTAACGTGCCTATACAACTCTGCATGGGACTACTAGCTGACTGATCATGCAATGGTGAAGGGTTGACATCTTGGTGTATTCGCTGGGGAGGGTCAGATTTTGTTATCTTAATCTGAATTATGTTTTTAATGGTTTTTTTGGTGTAATGATGGATGTTGTTCTTTCTCACTTTTTCCTCAAAAGTGTTGATAATAATAAAAAATAAATTTTCAGTCAGACTAGTAAAACCTTAATATAACCCCTATAAATTCAATATATATTGAAATAACATCAATCCAAATAAATATATATAATTTTTTTGAAAAAGACCAATTTCAAGACTGACATCTTAGCTACCTAAGGAA
Organism: Viscum album; assembly: GCA_963277665.1. Classification (NCBI taxonomy): domain Eukaryota; kingdom Viridiplantae; phylum Streptophyta; class Magnoliopsida; order Santalales; family Viscaceae; genus Viscum; species Viscum album. Next base: position 500,187,252 of record OY728158.1, on the reverse strand, counting down.
ACTCAAGTCTCTATGTGAATGGTGATATTAGAAACCTACTCATGACCTACCCCTTGATTTATAACAATCTTATCTCATATCTACCAGAATTACCAAAATAGTAAGATATACTTGATACCAATTTTTCATAAACCAACTGGAGTTAACCTACTACATCACTTATGTCAGCTCATGATAAGGACTAGAGCATGTTCTTAATTTCTACATTTGTAACATCCTGAACCTGGATTCCACTGAACGGTGCCCTGAGCCTGGTGGGTCACATGTAATCAAGCACATCTCCCCAAATTCCATAGGCTTCCAAATAAAAGTGAGGTCATAAGTGTGTTTGTGGGAATACTATTCCCTTATTACCAGAGTGTAGCATATTGGATATCAATAATAGATACAAGTAGAAGAAGTAGTAAACCATATAATAGAATTTAACAGTGGAAGACTGATATTATAAACATTCCATAAGTCATATCATGAAGGATGATAATACATGTCACATTTTTTTAATAAAATTTCAAAAATATGAATATAATGTTGATGTAAAATGCATATAACCAAAGTAAAAAAAGGACAAAAAAATCTTAGTAGCATCTCAAGCTTCATCTTGGTCCCATGCTCCCATGCTCCTAAGCAACATATCAAGTACCTATAGGAGGGAACTTTCCCTGATCATTTCCTACAACCATATAGTCTATTTGGGTCCAAAAAGGTGACCCAAATAAGATGTGAGACTAAATCCCAGTAGGAAAACACCCAAGGTTTGTGCTAATCAATTAGTGAATATATATAGCAGGCATTGTACAATAAGAAAAGTAGTAAGAAAGGAAGAACTAAAAAGTATACATCCTACATGCACTAGATTTAATTTAATATTCATTTACCATTTCAATTACCTTAAAATTTATAAGTCTTGAGATCCAACTCAAGCCTGACATCCCCAGTATAAATAGTAGCACAACAGATGCCTTAGAAGGCCATCTAAACGATATAAGTAAAGTCCAACCCAATCTTGTGCTTTGGCTTAGGGATGCGTCATATAATCCATTTAATTAATTTATTCAATTATAACCCGAGTTTTTCCTTGACATCCCTAAGTTGGAACTCAAGTATCACTCCATGTGTAATCAACCAACACCCTATGAACCCATATATGGCGAACCTATTATGAACCCATGTATCTCTATAGATGTGGTATACAGTCCATGTTATATGATTCCATCCTTTGTAGTCTTATAAGGAAGCCCCAAGTATCACTCATGAAATATAATCAATGCCCCTTTTGAGTCCATCCTTGGAAATCCCTTTAGATTCCAAGAATCACTCAACATAATAGTCAAGTCTCAATGATCCCGTCCATGGAATCTCTCATTTGGATCCATGTATCACTCATGTAAGAACCCAGAACTTCTTATCAGGTATGTTTTTCCTTTATTTGAAGTTTTTATAAAAATAGGAGAATCTGGAAATTTTTAGAGTACACACCGTGTACTTTATAAGTACACGCCGTGTACTTTGACACCGCGTGAGGCTGTGTGCTCGCTGTGTCCGGGCCACACACACGGTGTGTAGGGGCAACGTGGAGGCCACTTAAAGCATATTATGAAAAATCCTAGTACACTCTGTGTACTCCAAAATTACACACCATGTATTTTCTTTTTTTTCATTAAATGCACCGGGGTCACATCTGATCAACATAAACGTCTTCTTCTCGGTCTCGTTCGATCGAGAGAAGCCATGCGGCACTGAGACTTCTCCGACCCCCAAGCCTCCATCTGTTCTTCGAATCGACCACCATTGATTGTGTTGGAACCGCAACGGTGAGTTCTTCCTTCTTCTTGAGTTTCATTCCATGATTTTCCCCTTTTCTCAAGATATTGTAGGTTGAGAGTTTTGGACATTTTGTCAGATATTTGACGTTCTAAGGAGAATAAATCATCATGGTTCACGTATATCGATATCCTATCATCCAGGTAGGTGGTTTGTGCCTTTCCATTCAATGTCTTTGATTTTTGTGTGCAAATTCCACCAATACCCTTAAACGGGGAATTGCGTGTTTCCTATTTTTCCCTTTTTGTTTTCCTGCCTTGATTGTGTGCTTGGGTAGAGGTAATTTGGTCATGTATGAGGATAATTGCTAGTTCTTGGATGTCTTGCCCATGCCTTGTTCTATTTATGACCTTTTAGTCTTGTTCTACCTTCGGCCGTTGTACCTTTTTTCCATGCCTTGTGACCATTGGATGGAGTATTGTTTACCTGACATGCTTGTTAAGCTATATACTGGTTATCCAAGTAGCTCTATAGGTTTACTTTGTCCATATAGCATTATTATGCATTGATTGGAATAGGGCCGTGAGAACCTAGTGCTTTAGACTATACGGGATAGATCGAGGGAGCTTCCTAGAGAGTCTTAGATATTATAGACTCTAAGGGATAGACCGAGTGATCTTTCTAGAGAGTCTTGGATATTTTAGACCACAGGAGGGTAGACCGAGTGAGCTTCCTCAGAAAGTCTTGAGCTTATAGAGTATAGGGGATGGACCGAGTGATCTTCATAGAGATTCTTGGATATTATAGACCACAGGATGGTAAACCGAGTGAGCTTCCTCAGTGGGTCTTTGTTTGTTTTGTTTTAATTTACTTAAACCACTCCAGGCTATTAGAGGAATTGTCAGAGTGAGCTTCCTCAGAGAGTCTGTGATAGTCCTGAGGCTATAGGAGGAATTGACCAAGTGAGATTCCTCAGAGAGACTCTAGACCTTGGGGCTATAAGGGGATTAGACCGCGTGATCTTCCTCATAGAGTGCCTGACTACCTTAGACTATAAGGGGAATTGACTGAGCTTTCTTCATCAGAGATTCTTATAATTTCGTATGACCAAACCAGAGGGGTTAAGCTTAGTGTAATGCCCAGAGGGTTTTTAGTACTTTTTGGATAGGACCAGAGGGGGATGGATGTGAGTACTTCCCAGAGGGTTCCCTGTTTGTGGTTAGCTATTTTCTTCACTACTGCTTGTTGATTTTTGGATTGTTTACTGTTGTGTAATGCTGGTTACTGCTTACTGTTTACTATTTATTATACTTTACCTGCCATATACTCACTGACTATTAGGAACAGATCTTTGGGTGGTTGCCTACTGGGATTTAGTCTCACACCCTGTTTGGGTCATTCTTTTGGGCCCAAACATATTATATTATTATAGGAATAGACAAGGGAAAGCGCCCTTCTACTTCAGGTACTTGAATTGCATTGGAGCAGGAGAGAATGGGACCAAGCCGAGGCTTGAGATGCTGAGGAGTTTCTTATCTGTTTTTCTTTTGTACTTTGGTTTAGTACTTTATTCAACATTGTGACTTGTTTGGATGATTTCCTAGATATATTTATCATGCATTATTTTATATATAGATGTGGTCCAGTTGTTTATTGTTTTAGTCTTCCACTGTTAACTTGTGTATGGATTGTTTACTACTTCCGTTATTGTTTATTATTTCTATTTTCCGCTGTGTACTATGCCAATGAGGGCATAGTTTCTCCATTATCACACCCAAGGCCCTCACTGCTAGTCAGCAGCCTCTGGCATTCAGGGAAATACCCTGGAGGCCATGTGACCAACCGGGTATGGGGCACCCCTGGGTGGCTTCTGGAATCAAAATGTTACAAAGTGGTATTAGAGGAGTTCTTTTCTCTTGATTTACAGTTTGGAGACTTTAGCAAGGGATAGGACGAATTGGGTACCTGGTAATAAGCTGTGCCCGGGAGTAGCTAACCCGTGTACAGGGAAAATCCATTCTACCTCGCTTATTGAAATTTTCTGGTTTTTCTATGTTACAATTGATTTGATTTCACCTAGAGTGATTCACATTATTTGGGTTGTTACCTTTGTTGCTATTGCGGTTCTATATCTGTTTCTACCCGATGAGATGAGGGTATACCGTCTCATGTATCATATAAGCACTTATTAGAAATCACATTCCATGCATTCTTACCATGCCATCTAGGATGCATTAGAAATTTCATGTTGTTGTGATAGACATTGTGTAGGTTATGCAAGCTGTTGTGATAGATGTTTTAGTAGAATCTCTGCTGTTTGATAGAGAATTTGTTTATATAGATATTTACTGGAATGAATGCTAAATTTTGATTCTTGAGGTGTTATGGGCCCTCATGAATTGGAAATTGGTGAATCATTGACTTGTTTCCCAGGTATATGATATGTACAAGATGCCAAGATTTGATTCATGAGAAGTATGGGCCCTCACGGATCTGAATTTGGAACATTAACTCTTGTTTTTTGTGTTTCTGGGCTTCAGAGCAGTTTCTAAGCTACTGCCCGAAAAAAACCCAGAATACACGGTGTGAACTTTATTAATGCACGCCATGTAGTTTTTAAACCGTGTTACTGACCGTGTGTTCAGAAACACGAGGTTGTGAAAATCATTAGGAACACACCGTGTACGGTAGGTACACGCCGTGTTATAGAGACCGTGTGTCTTCCCGTGTGACTAACGACATAGATGGATGAAACTTTGACTTTACATGCCGTTTCTTGTTTTCACACACCGTGCCATGTAAACTAAGTACTCGGCCATGTCACGAACAACACGGGTTAGGGAAAACCTTCAAGTACATGCCATGTTCTCAAGGAGAACGTCGTGTAGAGTGAACCGTGTAGCCGACTGTGTAACTAACAACACGGGTCATTGAAACCTTGTCTAGTACACTTCGTGTGGATGTCATACACGCTGTTTAGTCTAGGATTAAGAGGACCGTGTGGGTTAGCCGTGTAAAGAGACTCAGGTGGGGGAATTGAATTCAAGTACATGCCGTGTGTGGGGACAACACGCCGTGTGGGTTGGGCGTTACACGACCAGTTGTGGAAGAAGTACACTCCCATGTGAATGGCTTAAGAAAACACACCGTTTAGTTTTTATGCATGCCATGTAGTCATGTTTTGTAAAACTTGAATATTTCTTCCTCTTGTTTCCCTCCTGTACTCTTGTGTTTTGTCTTTGATAATCCTGATCTAAGGTATGATTTTGACCTTTCAGATCTATGCCACCGAGACGTCCTCCGGTTATACATCAGCTGCCAGATGGTGATCAGACACCAGATATAGCCGATCAGAGACCTCCTGTAGATCCTCCTGCTATGCCATCCTTGGCACCATCAGTTATACCAGTTATGGACCCCAATGCGCAGTTCAGGGAGGGTTTCCTTAGGATGATGTAGACCTTCCAGGGAGCACCATCTCCTGCCTCGTCGATGGCTGAGTTGACGTGGGTTTTCCAGCAGCAACATCCTCCTACTTTCTCAGGGTATGGAGGACCTCAGGCTGTAGAGTCATGGCTTGAAGCCACACTGACGATCTTCAAGAATCTCGAGGTACCTCAAAATAAGAGGGTGAAGCTTGAGACCTATATGCTTCGAGACTCCGCTAAGAGGTAGTGGGAGGTGATCTCATAGTCAGGACATCATCATGGTATGACTTGGGAAGAGTTTCGGCACATATTCTACGATTACTTCTACCCAGAGACCTTGAGGTCCAATCGAGCCCGGGAGTTTATGAGCCTGGAGTAGGGTACTCTTTCTGTTATGGAGTACTCATCTCGCTTTAGTGAGCTGTAGTGTTTCACACCTATTCTAGGAGGCGATGAGTTGTTCCTTGTGCAGAAGTTCGAGGATGGTCTGAGGCATGCCATCTGCTCGTAGGTGAACATCTTCAGGTTGACTTTGATATCATCTATCATCAACCAGGCACTGATCACGGAGCACAATCTGAGGGATTCTGGAGCAGTGATCCAGTGTGGTTAGACACCAGAGTCAGTTTTCCTCCTACTAATAGTAGGAAGTGCTGCAGGGATACTGCATGAGGAGACAAGAGTAAGTGGAATGCATCTTCTGGTAGCCATGTAGTATGCTACCAGTGTGGGAGGAGTGGGAATACTAGGACTCAGTGCCAGAGAGACCTGATGGAGTGCCGATCTTGCATCAAGATGGACCATATAAAGTTTTTTTGTCAGACCTTCTCACCTATATCTGGTGGTAGGGGTTCTTCTATACCCTTGCGTTCAGAAGATGCATCGCCAGTTTCTCACCAGTCTGGGAACTGGAGTTCTTCCAGCCGTTTGGGCCGAGGTGGAGGTCGTGGCTGCGGTGGTCAGTCACTAGGTTACCAGTGACAGTAGAGTGGATCAGCTCAGGGTAGTCAGCCAGGGTCACAAGGCCGCGGTACAGGCTAGAATTTAGCTGTGGAGCAGACCCATCAGGAGCAAGATCTCGAACCTTCTACAGTTCGAGGTACGATCTTAGTAGCCTCTGTTTTATCTTCATCTCTTTTCGACACTGGTGCTATTCATAGCTTTATATCTGTTGCTGTTGTGGAGAGCCTTGGGCTCTGTATCTTTTCCTCTATCGGTACTTTTACTCTAGACACACCATTGGGGACCAGAGTGGTTGGCGTACGTCAGTGTAGAGAGTGTCCTCTTGAGGTTGCAGGGTGTCACTTCTTATGGGACCTATATGTCTTAGAGATGACGAGATATGATGTCATTCTCAATATGGACTGGTTAGTTCCCTTTCAGGCAGTCGTTGACTGCTATCATCGTAGAGTGAGGTTCGTATCACCAGAGGGTGAATCTTTTATTCATATAGGTGAGTGGGATGTCCATGTAAGTCGAGTAGGACCCGAGAATCACGGTCTAGGAGGAGTCACAACCCAGATTTCTAGTCTTTATCTGGATGACCAGGGGACTTCGCAGTTAGACTTTCCCCCAGTGGTGGACCATTTTAGAGACTTCTTTCTAGAGGACTTTTTAGGTTTACCTCCAGAGCGTGAGGTAGACTTCTCGATTGATCTCGTTCCAGGAGCGGCACCAGTGTCCATTCCTCCTTATAGGATAGCTACGCCTGAGTTGTAGGAGCTCAAGAAGTAGTTGGAGGAGTTGTAGGCAAAGAGTTTAATCCGACCCAGTACTTCTCCATGGGGTTCACCTGTTCTTTTAGCAAAGAAGGCAGATGATACCCTTCATCTTTATGTGGATTATCGGAAGTTGAACCAGTTGACAGTAAAGAACCAATATCACTTTCTGAGGATCGATGACCTCTTTGATCAGATTCGAGGAGCCCGAGTGTTTTCAAATATTGACTTGAGATTCGGCTATCATCAGTTGCTCATTAGACCATCAGATACAACTCTTGCAGACTTTAGGAGTAGGTATGGTCTATACGAGTATATAGTTATTTCGTTCGGTCTCATGAATGTGCCACCAGTTTTCTTGGCGCTGATGAACCGAGTGTTCCATCCATACGAGGATTCCTTCATGGTGGTTTTTGTGGATGATATCTTGGTGTACTCTCACACTCGACATGACCATGCTACCCATCTTGAGATCGTTTTGAGTACACTGAGAGAGTATCAGATTTATGCTAAACTCTCTAAGTGCCACTTTTGGATGGATCAGATTCACTTCTTAGGTCATGTCATCTCAGAAATAGGAGTATCAGTAGACCCAGAGAAGGTTAGATCTGTAGTTTCCTGGGAGCATCCAAAGAATGTCTTTGAGGTGCATAGTTTCCTAGGGTTGGCTGGATACTACAAACGCTTCATTCGGGACTTTTTATTCCTATCATCACCTTTTACAAGTCTGACCAAGAAAGGGATGAAGTTCTTATGGTCATATTCTTGTGAGTAAGCCTTTCAGGAGCTGAAAGGGAGGTTGATGTCAGCACCGATACTAGTCTTTCCAGAGCCGGGCAAGAGCTATACTATTTACTGTGATGCTTCGGGTATCAGGATCGGAGCTGTCCTTATGTAGGATGATGGAGTCATTGCGTACGAGTCTCAACAGTTTAGGTCACATGAGAGGAACTACCCGACACATGATCTTGAGTTAGCAGCTGTTGTTCATGCCTTACACTGTTGGAGACATTACCTTATGGGGGAGAATTTTGTGGTTTTTACCAACCACAAAAGTCTCAAGTATATTTTCACTCAGCGGGACTTGAATCTAAGACATCGCAGGTGGGTCGAGTATGTTCATTCCTTCGACTTTGAGCTTGCCTATACACCTGGGAAGGGAAGTGCAGTTGCGGATGCACTGAGCAAGAGAACTTAGATATAGGCAGTTCAGGAGGCCATTAGTGAGTGGCAGCTTATGGCTCTGTTCTCTAAGATGAATTTGGAGGTGCACGACAAATAGGGAAAGACTTTTCTATCTTCTGTAGTTGTCATATATATACTTCTTGATCAGGTATGGATGGGGCCGCTATCAGACTCAGAAGGCCTCGTCCTGTGGGAGAGTGTGTCAGGAGAGGACCCTCCTCTTGGATGGACAGTGGGATAGGATGAGATCTTGCATTTACAGGGACGCGTATGGGTGCCAACAGACATACATGTAAAGATGATGTGGGATTTTTATTCCTCTATTTGGGCAGTCCATCCTGGTGTCACCAAGATATATCAGGATCTTCATCGCCAGTATTGGTGGCCAGGTATGAAGGGAGATGTTTCTGGTTTCATTATAAGATTTTCTACTTGTCAGCAGGTGAAAGTGGAGCATCAGTGTCCGACAAGTCTTTTACATCAGTTACCCATTCCTAAGTGAAAATGGAATTATTTCACGATTGACTTCATGACCGAGTTGCCGAGGTCACCTTTAGGGAATGATACTGTTTGGGTAGTCATCGACAGACTTATGAAGGTTGTTCACTTCTTACTGATCAGGGAGACCTTCGGTGTTGATGATCTAAGATGGTTGTACATCCAAGAGATTGTAATTCTACATGGAGTTCCACACTCCATTGTTTCAGACAGGGATGCACGTTTTACTTCTTGGTTCTGGCAGGGGATTCAGAAGGATTTGGGTACACAGGTACTTTTGAGTATGACATACCATCCCCAGACTGATGGCTAGTCTGAGCGTATGATTTAAGTGCTTGTGTATATGATCCGAGCTTGAATTCTGGACTTTGGAGGTTCTTTGGAGAAGCATATACCTCTTGTGGAGTTAGCCTACAACAATAGTTTTCAGGAGACTATTTAGATGGCACCTTACGAGGCTTTGTACGGTAGGCCATGCCGATCACCTTTATGCTGGCTAGAGGCAGGAGAGACAACCTTTCTAGGACCTCGTCTTGTTCAGGAGACCTCAGAGTAGATAGAGTTTATTTAGAAGAGGATGGCTACTACACAGTCTCAACAAAAGTCTTATGATGATCAGTGGAGACGACTACTGAAGTTCAAGGTCGGGGATCATGTTTTCCTACGTGTCGCACCAAGGTTAGGACACAAGAGGATTCAGAGACAGGGTAAGCTTTAACCATGGTACGTTGGACCTTTTGAGGTGTTTGAGAGAGTTGGACCGGTTGCCTATCGGTTGCAGTTACCTCATAAGTACCAGGATATGCATGAGTCTTCCACATTTCTCAGCTCCAACATTACTTTTCAGACCCGTCTCATGTCTTTCAACCTGAGGAGGTTGAGCTCGAGGCGGATGCATTGTTTGAGGAGCATCCTATCCGGATTTTCGATCATAGTATGAAGGTTCTCAGTGACCGGTCTGTTCCTATGGTACGGGTGCTATGGAAGCACGGGCAAGTACAGGACGAGACTTGGGAGAGGGAGGCCGATGTACGATCGTAGTGGCCGGAGCTGTTCGGGGTTTCTTCATCCACGCTGCACTAGGGAAATTTGGGGATGAATTTCTTTAAGGGGGGAAGTTTGTAAGAACCCATACCTTCTTATCAGGTATGTTTTTCCCTTTTCTGGAGTTTTGAGAAAAATAGGAGAATCTGAAAATTTTTAGAGTACATGCCGTGTACTCTATAAGTACACGCCATGTACTTTGACGCCGTGTGAGGCCGTGTGCTAGCTGTGTCTGGGCCACACACACGGTGTGTAGGGGAAACGTGGAGGCCACTTAAAGTGGAGTATGGAAAATCCTAGTACACGCCATGTAATCCAAAAGTACACACCATGTATTTTCTTTTTTTTTTCATTAAACACACCGGGGTCGCATCTGATCAACATAAACGTCTTCTTCTAGGTCTCGTTTGACCGAGAGAAGCCGTGTGGTGTTGAGACTTCTCTGAGCTCCCGAGCCTCCATCTGTTCTTCGAATTGACCATCATCGATTGCATTGGAACCATAGCGGTGATTTATTCCTTCTTCTTGAGTTTCATTCCATGATTTTCCCCCTTTCTCAAGATATCATAGGTTGAGAGTTTTGAACGTTTTCTCAGTTCTTAGATGTTATAAGGAGAATCAATCATCGTGGTTCATGTATATAGATCTCCTAGCATCCAGGTAGGTGGTTTGTGCCTTTCTGTTTGATGTCTTTGAGTTTTGTGTGAAAATTCCACCAATACCCTTGAACAGGGTATTGCGTATTTCCTGTTTCCCCCTGTTGTTTTCCTACCTTGCTTGTGTGATTTTGTAGAGGTAATTTTGTCATGTATGAGGATAATTTCTATTGCTTGGATGTCTTGCCCATTCCTTTTTCTGTTTACGAACTTTTGGTCTTGTTCTGCCTCCGGCCGTTGTACCTATTTTCCATGCCTTGTGACCGTTGGATGGAGTATTGTTTCCCTGACATGCTTGTTAAGTTATAGGATTGTTATCCAAGTATCTCTATAGGTTTACTTTGTCCATATATAATTATTATGCACTGATTGGCATGGTTCCATGAGAACCTGGTGCTTTATACTATACGGGATAGACCGAGGGAGCTTCCTAGAGAGTCTTAGATATTATAGACTATAAGGGATAGACTGAGTGATCTTCCTAGAGAGTCTTGGATATTATAGACCACAAGAGGGTAGACTGAGTGAGCTTCCAAAAAAATTATTGAGATTATAGACTACAGGGGATGGAATGAGTGAGCTCCCCGGAGAGTCTTGGATATTATAGACCACAGGAGGGTAGAATGAGTGAGCTTCCACGGAGGGTCTTTGTTTTTTTTCTTGAATTCCCTTAAACCACTCCAGGCTATAGGAGGAATTGAACAAGTGATATTCCTCAGAGAGTCTGTGATAGACCCGAGGCTATAGAAGGAATTGACCAAGTGATATTCCTCATAGAGTCTCTAGACCTTGGGGATAGAAGGGTATTAGACCTCATGATCTTCCTCAGAGAGTCCCTGACTACCTTAGACTATAAGGGGAATTGACTGAGCATGATTACTCAGAGAGTCTTATAATTTTGTATGACCAAACCAGAGGGGTTAGGCTGAGTGTATTGCCCAGAAAGTTATTGGTACTTTTTTAATAGGACCAGAGGGGGATGGCTGTAAGTACTTCCCAGAGGGTTTCCTGTTTGTGGTTAGCTGTTTGCTTCACTGCAGGTTATTAATTTCTGGATTGTTTACTGTTGTGTATTGCTGGTTACTATTTACTATTTATTGTACTTTACCTGCCATATACTCACTGACTGTTAGGCACAAATATTTGGGTGGTTGCTTACTGGGATTTAGTCCCACACCCTATTTGGGTCATGCTTTTGGGCCCCAACAGATTATATTGTTGTGGGTATAGACAAGGGAAAGAGACCTTCTACTTCAGGTACTTGACTTGCATTGGAGCGGGAGAGCATGGGACCAAGCCGAGGCTTGCAATGCTGAGGAGTTGCTTATCTATTTTTCTTTTGTAATTTGGTTTAGTACGATATTCATCATTGTGACTTGTTTGGATACTTTCCTAGACATATGTATTAGGCATTATTTGATATATATATGTGCTATGGTTGTTTATTATTTTAGTCTTCTGTTGTTCACTTGTGTATGGATTGTTTACTACTTCCGTTATTGTTTATTATTTCTCTTTTCTGATGTGTACTATGACAATGAGGGCATAGTTTTCCGATTATTACACCCAAGGCCCTCGCTGCTAGTCAGAAGCCTCTGACATTTGGGGAAATGCGTTTGAGGCCATGTGACCAACCAGGTATGGGGCACCCCTGGGTGGCTTCCAGAACATGGACTTTACAAAGTGGTTATGGAAATCCCACATCAAAGGAGGAGGAGCACGAATCACCCCTTTATAAGGTGGTGTGGATACCTCTCCCATTATGAGGCCTTTTCCTGGGGGGTGTCTGAGGGCCAGAACCCAGGGAAAACAAAACCGTGTGGGCTAGACCCAAAGTAGACAATATCATGATCGTGGGTTGGACTTGGCTGTTACAAATGGTATCAGAGCCAGTGTCCATTTGATGTGCCAGTGAGGATGCTGGGCCCTTCTAGGGGGTGTGGGTTATGGAAATCCCACATCGAAGGAGGAGGAGCATGAAGCACCCATTCATAAGGTGGTGTGGATACCTCTCCCATCATGAGGCCTTTTCCTGGGGGTGTCTGAGGGCCAGAACCCAGGGAAAACAAAACTGTGTGGGCTAGGCCCAAAGCAAAAAATATCATGATCGTGGGCTGGATTGGGCCGTTATAACTCATGACGATATCATATTAACCATTGAGTTTTCCATGAAATTATAAGGTGAATCCATGTATCACCCAAGGTATAAAGGTCAACAGTCACATGAGTCCATCCATGGAATTAATTTTTTTTATCAATTTATCACCCAAATATATTTATCATTTAACTTATTCCATTTCATTGAAACAATTTAATTAACATGCTAAGGTCAAAACCAAAGTCATTAAGTATAACTCACCTTTGAAGGGTGACTCAAGAAAGGAAAAACCTCAAGGGTGTGGCCTTTCATTTACTCATATGGAAATATTTCATATAACAAGCATCACATGATTAAAAAACTAATACATGGATTTAACATCATTTAACTCATGTGGGAATATCATGATAACGATCTTCCCATGCTTAATCAACCTATCACATAGCATGGTCTCAACATAAATAACAAGGGTTATAAATTTAAGGGCCATTAAAATACTCACATGTCCATTTTTAATAAAAAAATCCTAACAATCCCAACAATCTATCACATGGATTAATTATAATATAACTCGAATGGGAGAATCAACAATTAGAGAAATTAAACCCAAGTCCATTCAAGAAAAGCATACTTAGACAAGAAATGACATAAATGGGTCAAGGGGAAATTCAACCATACCATACCATTTAACCAATTCAATTAAAATCTAACCATATTTCAATTCCATCTACAATAAATTCCATTTTTAACAACCCATAAAAGGGATAAAGGCACACATCAAGGGGGTGTCCAAAGCATAATGCCATAAAGGGCCATTCAAGGTAAATCACCCATGGGGTGGTCCTTATTCAAGGTATATAACCTTTAACATGCATAAACACACCTATTTAATTACTTAAAACACAATTAACAATAATATGGTTCAATTTCAATTAAGGTGACACCTGAAAAATGGGCGCATGACACCCCAACATAAATAAATAGATTGAATTTCAGAGAAAGGCACAAGACCACTTACCTAAGGACCATTCTTGATATATTATCCAATATCAAGCTATGATTCATCTCAGTTTGGAAAAAATCTAAAGAAAAGATGAAGAATGAGAAATTAGGGCATATGAGCCTAAAACCAAATAGTGCAGCTGATTCCTAGAAGAACGGTATAAGATCATAAATGAATTAAGGACTTACCGTTACAGATCCAAGGAGACAAACCATGATCGAATCGGAGTCCAGATAGAAAAGGGATATGAATTCCTAGAACAATCGAAGTTGAGAGCTTTTCTAAGGGGTGTGAGGCTGCTATGCGATGGGTGAGGCTTCATTTAGGTTTCAAAATAATTTCTAATTTAATTAAAAATTAAAAAAATTTCTACATAGAAGAGAAAAACCATGCGGAAACCGTGCATGGATTCCAGTAGGCTTGGGGTGTAGCATACAGTTACCCCATATGATTTATAAGCCATTCAAAAACCATGCTAAAACCATCTATCAAAATCCTATAAAAATTGCAGTCCTACCGCATGGCCGTGTGGCTCCTCTCACACAGTTTACCCAAACTGTGCATCCTGTACACCCCTCCTGTCATACCTCTCACGGTTTTCATAACCATGCTCCAGGCTTAAAATACCCAAAACTTGGATTCTAGGATCTTGACCAGCCCTGGTGATGTGGCACCCACTGGGACCCACTAGGACACCTGGCCTAGGAACCCCAACGATACGGCCCCACAACCCCGCTGTAGTAGCAATACCCCAACCCATCGCCACAACTGGGACCCACTGGGACACCTGGCCCAGGAACCCCACATATACGGTAGGTTGTTGCGAACAGCTGGTTTCGAACTCGGGTCGCCTTTAACACCAAGCCCATGGAACTTGATGCCAACCACTAGGCTGCAGCTTAATGGTTGGCATCAAGTTCCATGGGCTTGGTGTTAAAGGCAACCCGGGTTCGAAACCGGTTGTTCACAACAACCTGCCGTATATGTGGGGTTCCTGGGCCACGTGTCCCAGTGGGTCCCAGTTGCGGTGAAGGGTTGGGGGATTGCTGCTGCAGTGGGGTTGTGGGGCCGTATTGCTGGGGTTTCTAGGCCAGGTGTCCTAGTGGGTCCCAGTGGGTGCCACATCACCTGGATACCATATGGACCTCTATGATCCCAACAACCATCAACTGTTGGTCATATTTAAGCATTTAAACTACGAATTAATAGAAAACAAGTGATCCACACCTCAAAGAAGAACCGAGTTCTTAAAAACTTCTCCCCATAATGCAATCCTTACCCAAAGTTACCTTCCAAGGGAGGTGAAGCATGATATGAGAAAAAATCCAGCCACAATGATCATACATTGGCCTCCCTCTCCTAGGTATTATCCTGTATTTGGGTCTGCTGCATAACACACATAATAAAATAAAAAACCATCCTCTATGATCCACAATTCATATAAGATACTACTCAAAGGATTAATCTACCTATAACTCAGTCTTATAAGAATGAAAATCATGAGACGAGTCTGAATAGTAGTTCCACAACTAAGAAACATGAAAGATGTCATGTATAGCTCGATACCTATGAGGTAACCACAACTGATAGTCTTCCGACCCGAATCTCTCCAAAATCTCTAATGGCCCAATAAATCTTAGTAAAATATTACCCTGTATCCTAATCCTCTTGTGTCCCAACCTCTATGAAACATGTATAAAAACCTAATCCCCAACCTCAAACTCTAAAGGTTTCTTGCGGCGATCTATATATGATTTACGATGTGACTTCTCAGTAGCCATCCGCTTCTGAATCAACTGGACTTACTCTGCGGTATCCTAGATAAGACGAGGTCCCAACATAGCTACCTCTCCTACCTCCAACCAACATAGGGGTGATTGGCATGGATTACCATAAAAATACTCATATATATCCATCTAAATAGTATCCTGAAAGTTATTGTTACAGGAAAACTCTATAACACCCCAAGGTTTTGAAAATAAATATAGAATGCAGTTTTATAATCTAGACATTAAACACAAATCTGCCTCTTCTATGTTTTGAATTTCGAAAAATGGTCATCTAGAGTTGTGTTCAGTAAGTCATTTGGAGTCTGATAGAACAAACTTGATTTTTGGTGAATAGTAACATACCCTTATGAATAGTAATATGAATAGTAATATGACCCTTATGAATAGTAAATAATAATAATATTTTATTTTCTTAAGGTAATAATATAATGAGATCTTAATTTGTTTTTCAATAAGAAATAAAACTAATTGCACTTTAAGATTGTTATTTTTTAAATTAACTATGAGCTCATTTAAAAATTGAATTAATAATATTTAGAAAATTATTTTTGAAAAATGGATTT
The DNA here is from genome assembly GCA_963277665.1 of Viscum album. Lineage (NCBI taxonomy): Eukaryota > Viridiplantae > Streptophyta > Magnoliopsida > Santalales > Viscaceae > Viscum > Viscum album. The sequence goes on along the minus strand of OY728158.1, from coordinate 500,171,508 downwards.
CAATTTTTAATTCTACACATCAAAAAATGGTAGGGGTGAAGTTTTGGGATTTTTCTAAAATACATGAATTTTTCAGGAATAGTAAAAATACAGTTTTGAGTTTTCGGTAGTTTAATGACATCATAATGATGTAATAATTAAATATAAAAGCATGGTCAACTTTTTTATAGTAATTTATGAAATGAGGTGTCCCAACTGGATAAAACCATGGGCAAATACCATGGTCAAGCCCATGGTTTGGAAAAAAACCACTAATGAGGTGTCCCGTAGAAATTATTAAAAAATTACCTCCCTTTTTCTATAAATACCCACTCATCCATTCGTTTTCTTTCATTCTAAATCCATCATCCTCTAAGCTCTGGTGGTTTTACCTCTCTAGGAGTCCTCTCAAGGTGTCCCTAATCCCCCAAGGTCCCATCCTTCAAGATCTAGGAGTTATTCTACAAGGTAAGGGAATCCTTCATTCTCTTCTTTAAGTCGACACTTTTTTTATGTTAGCTATTTGAAATTCCTTTATCAAATGTTGGGGTTTGATTTTATTTATTCTTCTTACTTTCCTTTTTATTTCAATGTTATGAGATACACTTTTGTTCTCATCATTTTATTTTATGAAATTTTAAGTGATGTCGTTAGGCTGCTGAATTTTCATAAGGGATCTCTTAACTTTTATTTTATTTTTAAGTTCATCTATTTTATTTTTCTCTCCTCACCTACTATGTAAAAATGATCATGATAAATCCAGTATCATATATATACTGTAATTATATCATTTTAATTTAATAACTATCATAAATTTTCTTACTCCCTCCCTTTTATTTTTTATAAACGAAATCAACGTCCACGAGGTTCCAATTTATAGCCTTTGTGGACGATGAAGTTTCGTTCTTCAATTTATTCTTCATTACTGGTCATGAAACCATATTTATGGTTGAACCAGACTATAATATATGTATTATAACATAATTAATATCCAGGAACCAGAATATGTACATATAATTAAGTTATATGACAAAACTAGTTCATAATAATCCAAATACCGCCGAATAATCAAAGTGGTTGTCATCTAATGATTCTTCCTCATTCCATGTAAAAAAATGATATAAATGACCATTACCAATTATTTATGTTCATAAATAATATATAATTACAGTCCTAGATATTTATAACCTTTCGACATAAAATCCATTACTTAAAAACAAGTGAACCGATTATAAAAATAATGAAAGCGAACACCCCAAAACAATGAAATTAAATACAATAACTTAGAAATAAGGGTATAAATGAACTAAAAAGAATTATGATAAAACAAATACATGTATAATAGATTCTTAAACAATTTATTAATAAGTATAATTTCATATTCCAGGAGCTTAAGAACATGTTCGGAGTTAAGGTAAGGGGTTTCTCATCTCACTTTCAATTCTATGGGATTTTCATTGTTCGCCACTTATTTACTTTATGTGGTATATGTGTACTGGAATTTGATATATAATATCATTATTATCTTTATATTCATGTTATTCAATTATTCACTTGATGTTCATTAATTTCTGGTCATATGATTCGACTGATTAGATTGTGGTAAGGGACTTTGTCTCAACTATCTTTTTGTTGTGACTAACTTTGTATTGTGCACCTAATAATCCTCATGTGGTGTACCTACTACCCATTTGAGATCAATTTTCATTTGAAATTATATTTATATTAAATATCCATAATCTCATTTCATGGATATGTTTGTTGTTTAAACCGTATACCATCTTACATACGATGTTTATTTGGAAAGTTATTTTAATTATGGAAATATTGATGAATCTATATACTCTACTCTATACGGATATTGAAAAGGATTATTTCTCTTGTATTTAATCAATTTATAAATAATTATTTGGATATAAAGTGGCGGGTGGGCCCCGATATATCCCCTCGATGCATCGGTAGGTCTCATGAGACAAAACAGTTTGGCAACGAACCCTTCGAGTTTGTTTCCAAAAATCCGAAGGGTTTCTACCCATAGAACTAAACCATTTTTACAGTATTATGGTTTCATGTGCCAGATACATGAAATACAATTAATAATAATTCTATTTATTCATTATCAGTTAATATTATTATCCATGAGGTTTTCACTATGACAAAATCTATGGATGCAGTTTCATTCTCAGTTTATTAATTGAATCAGTTATTCATTTATTCACTATGCCATATTGATTATGTCAGATTGATTGTGATTCACTTATTATTGTACTCATGCTTCCACTATTTTTAACCCTTAATGAGCATTTGAGCTCACCCCTTTCATTTTCTACCTTCAACAGGTGATGAAGAGAAGATCTTTTATTGAGTTCCTGGGGATGCCGTTTTTAGTTTTTGTTATGTATTGTATTTTGTAAACTTTTCCAATGTGATTTGAGTAACATATATGTATCTAGTTTCTTCAAGACTACTAAAATGATCGTTCCTTCTGGATTTTCATTCCTTCTAACCATTCCAATATCAAAATTAATGCACCGGATCCAGCCTAGAGGGGTCGGGGTGTTACAGTTGGTATCAGAGGAAGTTTAGTAGAAAACTTGGAAACTAGAGTAGAAAATGTATAGTAGGTAACAAAACCCTAAGGTAGTATCTGAGGATTAACATACAAGAACGTCTTGGTATTTTAGTAAGGAATATATTATGTGGATATTTTAAGCAATACATCCCTGTCTGGATACAAGCAACTAGAGGCGGCTCTGGCACAAATGTATCTAGGGGTAAAACCCGAAAACACCGATTTGAGCTAGACTTGAACGGGAACTGGTGCACGACAATAGGCCTTTATACACTCTTGGTTACGATACTACTGGGGGATATGATTAGGATAATTCATATTTTCTTTACAATCCATTATGAAGGAGTTAATGTAAATTTTTTTTCCTTAGAGGAACCATGTTTATATGATTAGCTATGCATAGAATTTCAATCTATGTTGAGTGCTTTTTTATTTGAGATTCATAAACAAATATAGTGTATTCCATTATTTAGAAATCATATATAATGGAAGAAGGGGAATCAACACTCATGGGAAAGGTAGGTATATCCCTACTGAGCAAGTCAATACAGTCAGTGTTGGAGCAGATCAGATCATGAACATATTAGGACAACCTACCCAAGTTGTAACGAATAACCATTCAACACCTGTGTTGGATCGTTTCATGTAGCATAAGACCCCATATTTCAGAGGGACTACTAATCCATTGGTTTCTGAGCAATGGATCAAGTCCCTTGAAAAGATATTCATGGAGTTAAGATGCAATGAAAATGAAAAGGTAGTACTAGCAGTATATTATCTCAAGGGAGACATTGATCAATGGTGGTTCCTGATTAAAAATACTATGGAGGAAGAAGAGATAGAGGATATGTAATGGATTACTTTTAAGGAAATATTCTTTGAAAAATATTTCCCACATGAGCAAAGAACTGAAATGAATAGGAAATTCCTTGGATTGAAACAAAGGGAAGAAGACAATGTTGTAGAGTATGAGGATACCTTCATAAGGCTAGCTAGGTATGCCGTGGATTATGTATGTGACTTGGTGGACAAGATTGATCACTTATTTGAATGTCTTAAGCTAAGTCTTTGAAGGGAATTGGCTTCTCAATAATTTTCATCATATGATGAAATTGTATCAAGTGCCATCAAAACAGAGAAGTAATTTTCTAGATCAATTTTTTTCAAAGGAAACCAAGATAAGAAGCGGTATTTTGATAACAAAGGAAAAGGAGAAACACCAAATAATAGAAAGGGAACAAATAGTTTCCCATTATGTGAGAACTGTGGAAAGAATCATCTCGGGAAATGATTGAAAGGCATGGGAGTCTACTATAACTGCAGAGAAAAGGGTCATCGATCTGATGAATGCAAGGGGAAGAAACAATTCAATGATATTCAATGATACAATTGCAGAGAAATGGGATACTATGAAAATGAGTGTCCTAAGCGCCAAAAAAACAAGCCTTAGAAAAATCCAAGAGAGAAAGGGGGAGCCTATGCAATTACAACTGTGGAGGTTGAAGTTCCTAGTGATGTGGTGGCAGGTACTTTAATTGTTTCTTCAAACTTAGACAACACTTTATTTGATTTTGGATCATCACATTCATTTATATCCTCTCAGTTTTCCAAGAAAATTATATATGTCCAATTTTATTTAAGAAAGGAGTTGTCAGTCAAAACTCCCATGGGATGTATCATTTCAACAAAGGGATGTCGGCTAGTCCCCCTCCAAACACCAAAACGTGCTTTAGTTTCTAACCTTATCATCATAGCCATGACTGAATTTGATATAATTCTTGGTATGGATTGGCTGTCAAATTATGATGTGAGGATTTATTGCAAGAAAAATGAATTTACAATTTTTGAAAATGGTGTAGAATTTATTATCTTTAGAGCGGAGACTTCGCCATCTGATTCTTATATAGACCCACCCCTAGTAGCTCTATTGAATGTAATTCTTGGAGAGGAAGAGAACCCAATATCTATGGATGAGGAAAGAAATATTCAAATTGAAGATGTGCATATAGTGAAAGAATACATTGATGTGTTTCCAGAGGATTTACCTGGACATCCTCCTAAGTGGGAAATTGAGTTTTCCATTGACTTAATTTCTGGTACAAGACCTATATCAAAGACCCCATATAGAATGGCCACCGTGGAGTTAGTGTAGCTAAAGAAACAACTAAAAGAGTTGAGTGACAAATGATTTATTCGACCTAGTGTTTCTCCATGGGGAGCCCCGGTCTTATTTCTAAATAAGAAAGATGGATCCATGAGGCTATCAATTTATTATAGAGAAATCAATGCTATTACAATAAATAATAAGTATCCTCTACCCCAGATCGATGATTTATTTGACCAAATTCATGGAGCTCAATACTTTTCAAAGATTGACCTTCAATCTGGATATCATCAGTTGAGTGTGAAGAAGGAAGACATTCCAAAAATAGTGTTTTGAACCAGGTACAAGCATTACGAGTTTACAGTAATGCCTTTTGGATTGACTAATTCACCCTATATCTTCATGGATCTAATGAAAAGAGTTTTCAAAGAATATCTCAATGATTTTGTAGTGGTATTTATTGATGATATCTTGGTATACTCTAAAATCTATGAAGATCATGAAAATCACTTGCGCGTTATCCTGAAGACTCTTAGAAAACATGAATTATATGGGAAGTTTAGAAAGTGTGAATTATGGCTTCAGGAGATTTCTTTTCTTGGCCATATTGTCTCTAAGGATAGAATCCTAGTTGATCCTTCAAAGACAAAGGCAATCCAAGATTGGCCCACACCAACAAACATAACTGAGGTACGCAGTTTTATTGGATTAGCAGGTTATTATCGGGGTTTCATGCAGAATTTTGCCCGACTGGCTAACTTTCTAACAAAGCTCACGTGTAAAGGGGTTAAATTTGTTTGGAAAAAAGATTGTGAATAATGTTTTGAAGAAATGAAGAGAATATTAGTCAATGCTCCTATATTAACTCTACCATTGGGGAATGACGGGTTTGTTATTTATAGTGATGCTTCAAAGAAAGGACTTGGTTGTGTCCTTATAAAAAATGGTAGGGTTATTGCTTATGCATCACGATAGCTAAAAATTCATGAGAAAAAATATCCTACTAATGATCTTGAGTTAGCTGCTGTAATCTTTTCTTTGAAGATATGGAGACATTATCTCTATGGTGAAAAATGTGAGATTTATACTGATCACAAGAGTTTGAAGTATATTTTCTCACAGAAATAACTCAACATGAGGTAAAGGAGATGGGTTGAACTACTCAAAGATTATGATTTCACTATACAATACCACACAGGGAAGGAAAATAAGGTGGAAGATGCTTTGAGAAGAAAGGATCATGGATTTTTGAACAAGATGAGAGTTGAAAGGGATCCTATTTTCATGGATCTAGTAAAGATGGATATGGGAGTAACCATGGAAGGTGAAACATCAATGCTTTTTCAAATGGTTTCCAAACCATCTTTACTAGAAAGAATACAATGTTCTCAGGCTGATGATGAGGATTTTCAAAAGAAGATTAAAGCTATGAATGATGGAAGATTGAGTGATTTCGTATATGAAGATGGAATTTTGAAATTTGAGAAGAGACTTTGTGTTCCCAATATACCTGATATAAAAAGGGAATTGTTGGATGATGCTCATAGTTACAACTTCTCCATACACCCTGATAGTACTAAGATGTATAGAGATTTGAAGGAACATTTTTGGTGGGACAACATGAAGAGGTAGATTGCTGATTTTTTGTCAAGATGTATGGTTTGTCAACAAGTGAAAGCTGGAAGGCAACAGCCTGGAGGAGTATTGCAACCTCTTCCCATACCTGAGTGGAAATGGGATAATATCACGATGTACTTCATCATGGGACTACTAAATACTCCTAGAAGGAACAATGCAATATTGGTCCTTTTTGATCGTCTTACTAAGTCAGTACATTTTCTTGCTATAAGAGAAGATCTACCAGTTGAACGTATAGAAAGAATATATATTAATGAAGTTGTGAGACTTCATGGAGTACCTATATCGATTGTTTCTGATCGTGATCCACGTTTTACATCAAGATTCTGGAAAAGTCTTCAGAAGGCCCTAGATACTGATCTTTTTTTGAGCACTGCCTACCACCCAAAAACTGATGGACAATCAGAATGGACTATTCAAACATTGGAAGACATGTTGAGGTCTTGTTCACTTGATTTTCAAGGCACGCGGGATCAGTATTTACCTCTCGTAGAATTTTCCTACAACAATAGCTTCCATTCAAGAATTCATATGGCACCCTATGAAGCATTGTATGTGAGGAGATGTCGTACACCAACTTGTTGGGATGGTGTTGGTGAAAGAAAGCTCGTGGGACCAGAACATGTTGAAGAAACAACAGAGAAGGTGAAGATTATCCAGAACCATATCAAAATAGATCAAAGTAGGAAAAAGATCTATACAGATAACCAAAGGAAGGATTTGAAGTTTTAAGAAGGTGATCACATTTTCTTAAAGGTATATCCATGTAAGGGTATTATACGATTCGGTAAGAAGGGAAAATTAAGTCCCAGGTACATCGGACCTTTTGAAATTTTGGACCGAATTGGATCTGTAACTTACCGTTTGGCAATATCGCCAAGTCTCTCCAAGGTTCACAATGTGTTCCACATGTCAATGTTAAGAAAGTACATGTCAGACCCAACACATGTACTCACTTATGAAGAATTAGAAAATGAGCCAGATCTATCTTATTATGAAGATCCTATCAAGATTCTTGATACTAGAGAATGAGTATTGAGAAATCGGATGACTCGTCTGGTAAAGGTTCTATGGAGGAACCATAAGATGGAGGAAGAAACATGGGAGCCTGAGGAGCTTATGTTAAAGACATACCCGAATCTTTTTAGGTAATATTTTGTGAATTTCAAGGACAAAATTTTTTTAAGGAGGGGAGAATATAACACCCCAAGGTTTTGAAAATAAATATAGAATGAAATTTTATAATCTAGCCATTAAACACAACTCTGGCTCTTCTATGTTTTGAATTTTGAAAAATGGTCATCTAGAGTTGTGTTCAGTAAGTCATTTGGAGTCTGATAGAACAAACTTGATTTTTGGTGAATAGTAACACACCCTTATGAATAGTGATACAAATATTAATATGAACCTTATTAATAGTAAATAATAATATTATTTTATTTTCTTAAGGCAATAAGATAATGAGATCTTAATTAGTTTTTCAAAGAGAAATAAAACTAATTTCACTTTAAGATTGTTATTTTTTGAATTAACTATGACCTTATTTAAAAATTAAATTAATAATATTTAGAAAATTATTTTTGAAAAATGGATTTCACTTTTGAATTCTACACGTCTAAAATGGTAGGGGTGAATTTTTGGGATTTTTCTAAAATACATGATTTTTTCATGAATAGTAAAAACACAGTTTTGAGTTTTTGGTAGTTTAATGACATCATAATGATGTAATAATTAAATATAAAAGAATGGTCGACTTGTGTATAGTAAATTATGGCATGAGGTGTCCCAATTGGCTAAAACCATGGGAAAATACCATGGGCAAGCCCATGGTTTGGCAAAAACCACTAATGAGGTGTCCCTTAGAAATTATTAAAAAACTACCTCTCTTTTTCTATAAATACCCACTCATCCATTCGTTTTCTTTCATTCCAAATCCCTCATCCTCGAATAAATGGTGGTTTTACCTCTCTAGGAGTCCTTCCAAGGTGTACCTAATCCCCCAAGGTCCCATCCTTCAAGATCTAGGAGTTATTCTACAAGGTAAGGGAATGCTTCATTCTCTTCTTTAAGTCGACACTTCTTTTATGTTAGCTATTTGAAATTACTTTCTCATATGTTGGGGTTTGATTTTATTTATTTTTATTACTTTCATTTTGATTTAAATATTATGAGATACAGTTTTTTCTCATCATTTGATTTTATGAAATTTTATGTGACGTCGTTAGGCTGCCGAATTTTCATAAGAGATCTCTTAACTTTTCTTTTATTTTCAAGTTCATCTCTTTTATTTTTCTCTCCTCAACTCCTCTGTACAAATGACCATGATAACTCTAGTATAATCTATATACTAGAATTATATCATGTTAATGGAAGAACCATCATAATTTTTCTTACTCCCTCCCTTTTATTTTTTATAAACGAAATCAACGTCCATGAGGTTCCAATTTATAGCCTTTGTGGACGACGAAGTTTCGTTATTCACTTTCTTCTTCATTATTGGTCATGAAACCATATTTTTGGTTGAACCAGAGTATAATATATGTATTATAACATAATTAAAATTCAGGAACCAGAATATGTACATACAATTAAGTTATATGACAAAACTTGTTCATAATAATCCAAATACCGCCGAATAATCAAAGTGGTTATCATCTAACGATTCTTCATCATTCCTTGTAAACAAATAATATAAATGACCATTAACAATTCTTTATGTTAATAAATAATATATACTTCCAATCCTGGAGATTTATAACCTTTCCACATGAACTCCATTACTTAAAAACAAGTGAACCGATTATAAAAACAATGAAAATGAACACCTCAGAACAATGAAATTCAATATAATAACTTAGAAATAAGGGTATAAATGAACTAAAAAGAATTATGATAAACCAAATAAATGTATAATAGGTTCTTAAATAATTTATTAATAAGTATAATTTCATATTCCAGGAGCTTAAGTTGAAGAGAGGAACACATTCAGAGTTAAGGTAAGGGGTTTCTCATCTCATTTTCAATTCTGTGGGATTTTCATTGTTCGTCACTTATTTACTGTATGTGGTATATTTTTACTGAAATTTAATATATAATAAAATTATTCTCTTTATATTAATGTTATTCAATGATTCATTTGTTGTTCATTAAGTTCTGGTCATATGATTCGACTGATTAGATTGTGGTAAGGGACTTTGTCTCAACTACCTTTTCATTGTGAATAACTTTTTATTGTGCACCTAATAATCCTCATGTGGTATACCTACTGACCATTTGAGATCAATTTTCACTTGAAATTATATTTATATTAAATATCCATAATCTCATGTCATGGATATGTTTGTTGTCTAAACCGTATACCATCTTACATACAGTGTTTATTTGGAAAGTTATTTTAATTATGGAAATATTGATGAATCTGTATACTCTACTCTATATGGATATTGAAAAGGATTATTTATATTGTATTTAATCAATTTATAAAGAATTATTTAGACATGAATTTGTGGGTGGGGCCTGCTATATCCCCTCGATGCATCGGTAGGTCTCATGAGACAAAACAGTTTGGCGACAAACCCTTCGAGTTTGTTTCCAAAAAACAGAAGGGTTTCTACCCATAGAACTAAACTGTTTTTACAGTATTATGGTTTCATGTGCCAGATACATGACATACAATTAATAATAATTCTCTTTAGTCATTGTCAGTTAATATTGTTATCCATGAGGTTTTCACTGTGACAAAATCTATGGATGGAGTTTCATTCTCAGTTTATTAATGGAATTAGTTATTCATTTATTCACTATGCCATATTGATTATGTCAGATTGATTGTGATTAAATTATTATTGTACTCATGATTCCAGTATTTGTAACCCTTACTTATCATTTGAGCTCACCCCTTTCATTGTCTACCTTCAACAGGTTATGAAGAGAAGATCTTTTATTGAGTTCCTGGGGATGTCATTTTTAGTTTTTGTTATGTATTGTATTTTGTAAACTTTTCCAATGTAATTTGAGTAACATCTATGTATCTAGTTTCTTCAAGACTACTAAATTGAATGTTCCTTCAGGATTTTCATTCATTATAACCATGCCAATATCACAAGTAATGCACCGGCTCCAGCCTAGAGGGGTCGAAGTGTTACAAACTCAACCAGGGGTATATGCCTCTCCCAAGAGCCCCTGAAATCTAGGACGCATTCCCAAAACATGTCCTCAAGCACCTAAGTCATGAAATCTAACTGAAAATCTATTCAGGGGTTGTATTCCATGATTAGAAGCACTTGAATACCCAACACCCTCTGTAGCCCTTTCTATAATTGAGAATTAAACCAGGCATCCCTATCTGAAATGATAGAATGCATGACCCCATATATCCATACTATCTCGCAGATATATAACCTCCCAAAATAATCCAATTAAAAGGCCTCCTTAATAGGTAGGAGGTGAGAAACATTCATGGTCCTAAAAACAAAAACCCATACATCATCGTTACCTCAGGGCGACCTCGACAAACCGGTCATGAAATCCATCATGACATCATTCCATTTTCACTCTGGAATGGGAAGCTACTATAAAATCCCATCTGGTCACTGGTGTTCTGCCTTAACTTGATGAAATGTGGAACACCTCATGACAAAAATAGCTACATCTCTCTTCATTCCTGGCCACAAATACTAACAATATAAATATCAATACATCTTTGTGACACCATGATGCATTGCTCATACAGAGGAATGAAAATCCTGCTACATCGACTCATGTATCTCTGAAGATACCCATACACGACCATGTACTCATAGGATCTCATCCTCACCTATGGCCAAATGAGGAGGATGATCCTCACCTACCACACTCTTCCATAGAACTAGGCCTACATAATCCAATAACTGCCTCATCCTCACTCTATCCAGTAATTTAGAGGTCATAGATAAGTATGAAAGAAAATTCTACCCCTGAATGTCATGTACCTATAAGTGCATATCAAAGAACAAATCCATAAGCCTCCACTCGCTAATGGTCTACTACACTTCCTATATCTAAGTCCTACTATTCATTGCATCATCCACTGAATTGCATTTACCAGGTGTGTAGGTAAGCTCGAAGTCAAAATACTATAGGTACTCAACCCACCTTTGCTACCTCAGGTTCAGATCACATAGTGTAAATATATAATTGAGGATTTTGTGGTTTGTGTACACCACAAAATGATCTCCCAATAGGTAATTTATCCAATAAGACAACACGTGAACAACCACATCTAACTTGAAATCATTCATTGGGTAGTTACTCTCATGTGGGATCAACTACTAAGACCCATATGCAATGAATCAACCCCCTACATAAGAACTAATCCTAGCCTAATACTTGATGCATCATAGTACATAGTGTAACTCCTGCTTGTTCTGAAAAAATTAGTATCAAAACTGAATTCAATCTCCCTTTCAACTCCCTAAAGTCTATCTCATAGAAATATGACTATACATACTTCACACCCTTATTATTCAAGACCATCAATGAAACTACTAATCATAAGAATTCCTGTATGAAATGATTATAGTAACCAGCCATCCCTAAGAAACTCCACACCTCAAATATATTCTTGGGATGCTCCCAGGTAACTACCATTCTCAACTTTTCTAGGTCCACTTATACTCCCATCTATGAGATGATGTGTATAACAACCCTATTTTTTTTACAAACTTAAACATGATTTATTACATAAACTCTTTACTTGATAAAACATTGAAGATCAAGAGGTCTAGTGTCTTTGGGTCTTAGGATCATTACATAACAACTTAAAACATGAAATACAACATCTTTATTGAAAACTTCCTTTACATGACCACTACATTACCTCGTACTTAGAATTTCATGGGATAACTTGAGGACATGCATAAGAAAAGGGTGAGCTATAAATCCCAATAAGGGAATAAACAAGGAATAACACGAGGAATACAATACATGTTATACAATAGGCATATCAATGGAGCACAAGAGAAACATGAACATAAAGGCATGATAAACTATGATAATAATAACGTTGAAATGTGGCAATAACACTTAAAATGGAATATAGCATGAGCCAATAGATCACGAGTAAATACTCATTGCTTGAATTAGCATGAGTTAGCACTCATTTCACTTGACGTATCATGATAATATACTTTACCCAATGCATTAGAGAACTATCAGGGCACACCCTTATTAAACATTTCCTTTCATGCATAAGTGTGCCACATGGATCATATAACACGGAATCAATCAAAATCATAAGTTATTCCATGATTAAGTATTGTAGAATAAATACATGAAATTATCATTCAATATGTATATGTGAATAAAGGTGAATACCCTTGATAGAGACATGGGTATGGTATTCACTACACAATGATCTTAGCTTGAAAAAACGCGGTGCAATTTCGAATGCATAATGACATGACATAAGGATTCATGAAAATGGTTTATGAGAGATAAATGGGTCTCTTATCATATTTACATGAAATAGATAGTAAGGGGGTCACATAGATACATGTCCCAACAAACATAATTGAATTTAGATGCATAATACAAAAGAATTACTTGGATGTAAAAGAGGAGAGATAATGGTGAGCTATAAAGTCCAGTAAGGGAATAAACATAGAATAACATGAGGAATAAAATAAATTTTAGAAAATAGGCATATTAATGGAGAACAAGAGAAACATGAACATAAAATCATGATAAATCATGATAATCATAACATGGAAATGCGACAACAACACTTAACATGGAATTAGCATGAGCCAAGGCTCATTGCACATGGAGAATGAGTAAGCCATAATCGAACATGAAGCATGATTAAAACCTAGTTGCACTTGAATTATCATGAGTCAACACTCATTGCACATGACGTATCATGATACTATACTTTACCCAATGCATTGGAGCGCTATCAGGGTGCACCCTTCTTAAACCTTTCATTTCATGCATAAGTGTGCCACATTGATCATACAACATGGAATAAATCATCATCATTTATTCCACAGTAAAGGTATGTAGAATACATACATGAATCTTTATAATCAATAAGTAAATTTTCATAAAGGTGAATACCCTTGATAGAGAAATGGGCATTGTATTCACTACGCAATGACATTGGCTTGGAAAATCGGTGCAATTTTCGGCATGGTAACGGGTGTACATGGGAAGAATTAATGAGAGAGAAAGGGGTATGCCATCATCAAAACATAAATAGGGCAGTATGGAGGAGGTTAGAAATCATACCCCAACATTTTTTATTGAAAAAAATGGCATAAAAACTTAAAGAAAATTGGACAAAAATGAGAAAGGAAGAAATCCCTTACTTGGAAGTGTGATCCCAAAGGCTTTGGAGAGGCTTGAGAGAGGATTATTGGGAGCTTGGGGAACCTTGGTAGGATCCTAGAGAGAGGATTTCAGGGGTTTTTCTAACTTCAAAGTCTTTTAGTGAAGAGGAAGTGGGAGCTTGAGTGGGTTTATATAGGAAAAGAGAGGGAATTCTTTATTATTTAGGTTTGGGACACCTCGCATTAAACTTATCAAAACCACAAACCATCCCATGGTTTTTACCCATGGTTTTTTCTAAAAGGGGAGTGGAAAAAAATATTTTATAATTCAAATGTTATAACTTCTTAAAATAATAGGGTTGCTTATGTGTAGGTGAGTCACACTCTCAAGGAAAACAATTTAAAAAGACAAAATGTTTTATAATCTTAGAGGGTCCACTAAAGCTTTGTAAAATAAATAAAACAATTCTAAAATCACATTATTTTAATGGTAAAACACATATTGGACGAAAACAATGTTTATATTATTTTATTACATCACTATTGGGTCATTATGATGTCATAAAACACATTATATATTTAAACGGTATTTAATTTTTACCCAAAAAATTGACTGTCTCAGAAAATTATGAAAAATTCACCATTGGATAATTTTGACGTCCTGATTCCAAAAATAATATTCATTTTATCTAAATAATTTTACAAATATTTGAATTTTTACTTTTAAAATAAAAACTGACATTTGTAAAAAATTCATGGGTTTTGATAAAAAGAACTTTCAAACCTTAATAAAAGTTACAATTACACTCATAAAATTATATGATCATTTATATTTAATAAAAATTAATTTAATAATAATAATATTTTATTAAAATATTATTTAATTCAAAAATCCATTAATTCATCAAAATAGACTTCTTAGTTGAATATTAACCAAAAATACTATTTGTGATTGAAAAACAATTTACAAAGTAACAGTAATAAAATGAATTCACATTATTTATAAAAAAATAATGTACATAGTCATATTGATAGGGTATTGTTACATAACCACTTATAAAACCCCCATAATACCGAAGGGTAAGGTGTGGGATGGTGACAGACTCTTGGGATGGATCGGATAACATCGCTCGTGTGGTAATCTCTATTAACTTCCACTTCTCTCGTAGTTAGTTCCGCTCAAGCTTAACGTGTTAAAGCTCGACTTGGGATTGGTCAAGAGCGAAGCCCAATGATGCCACCTCCTTTACAAGCTCCAAAAAATGGGCTTCATATGGGGAAAGTCTAATGAATGAGGCCATCTCTTCCTTTGACTGAGTAAATTGGATTTGTTAAAGCCCTGTATTTATACTAATCATGTGATCACTGTTCAACACCTATACTATCAACGGTCACAATTAATAACAGTATTTTAAAATCCAGAAACATAAAACCAAATAAGTTCATATGTTTTACATAACCATAAGAAGACATTTAAATAGACCAAGAGGAATTTTCATTAATGTTTTTTTGGGTCGTTACAATATTCCCCCTTAAGAAATTTTGCCCTTGAAATTTCCTTTTACCAGTCTAAAACAAATGTGGGTAACTTTTTTTGATAACTTCTTCTGATTCCCACATCACTTCTTCAAACTTGTGGTTTTTCGACAACACCTTGACGAGGGGCATTGCCTTATTTCATAGAACTTTTTCTCTATGATCTAAGAACTTCACTGGTTTCTCCTCCTAAGAAAGACCATCCTTGATATGTACTAGCTCTGAAGAGAGTACATGTGAAGGGTCTGGTATGTATTTCCTTAATAGGGATACATGAAAGACATCATGTACTTTGGACATGGTAGGTGGAAGTGCTAGTCGATAGGCCATGACCCCAACTTGATCAAGAATCTCAAAGGGGCCAATATACCTAGGAATTAACTTCCCCTTATTTCCAAGCCTCATGACCTTCTTCCATGGAGATATGCATAGAAATACCATGTCTCTAACTTTAAACTGAAGGTCTCATCGATGGTTATCTACATAAATCTTCTGTCGACTCTGGGCTTCCTTGATATGCTGCTGAATGGTTTTCACCTTCTCAACCATTTCTTTGACCATTTCTGGTCTTAGCAGCTTATGCTCACTGACTTCATCCCAACATTCTAGTGTTCTGCACCTCTTCCCATATAAGGCTTCATAATGTGCCATTTAGATTCTCGAGTGGAAATTGTTATTATAGGAGAATTCAACTAGAGGAAGATGTTTATCCCAACCTTCTTTGAAGTCCATTAATCACACTCTCAACATCTCCTCAATTGTTTGGAAAGTCCACTCGGATTGGACATTAGTTTGAGGATGATAAGACGTACTAAAGATCACCTCAGTATCTAGAGCACATTGAAGAATCTTCCAAAACTTTGAGGTGAATCTTGGATCTCGATCAGATACAATAGATAGTGATACTTGATGCAACCTTACCACTTCTATAATATATATCCATGCCAGTTGATCCAATGAGAAATCCTACCGAATTGGAATGAAGTGTGCAGACTTTTTAAGACAATCCACAATAACCAAGACTGTATTTTTGCCTTTGGATATCTTCGGAAGTTCGGTGACAAAGTCCATGGTGATGTTTTCCCATTTCTATACTGGTATGGGCAATGGTTGCATCATCCCCTTAGACTTCTGCCTCTCTACCTTCACTTTCTCACAAATCAGGCACTTTGATGTATACTCAATGATATCCTTCTTCATATTATCCCTCCAATAATGCTCTCAAAGATCTCAATACATATTTGTGTTTCTTGGTTGAATAGAGAAATTTGAACTATGCACTTCATCTAAAAGTTCCTTCTTCAGCTTTGGACTTGATGGAACACATAGTCTTTTACTAAATCTCACAATTCCTTATTCATTAACATTGAAATCTAAGGATTTACCTTTTCTGATAGCCTCCACTTTCTTCTAAATTCCCACATCATCCTTTTGAGCATCCTTTAACCTTTCCAAAAGAGACAGTTGAGAAATCATTTGTGAAAGGATTGATGATGTTCCCTTATTTATGATTCCCATGTCCATCTTCATCAAATCTAAAAAGATTGGATCCTTTTCAATTCTCATCAATGATAGAATCACTGGGTCCTTTCTACTTAGAGCATCTACCACCTTGTTCACTTTCCCAAGGTGGTAATGGATTGAGCAGTCATAGTCTTTGATCAGCTTTAACCATCTTCGTTGGCGCATGTTCAACTATTTCAGTGTGAATATATTAATGAGGATTTTGTGGTCCATATATATTTCACACTTCTCCCCAAAGAGATAATGCTGCCAAATTTTTAAAGAGAAGATCACCGCAACCAACTCCAGATCATGTGTTAGATAATTCAACTCATGAACTTTCAATTGCCTTGAAGCATAAACAAGGACTTTGCCATTTTTCATCAACACATAGCCTAGACCCTTATTCGAAGCATCATTGAATACCACAAAAAGTTATTCAATTGTGGGTAAAGTGAGAACAAGCACAATTATAAGCCTCCTTTTTAACTACTTGAAGCTTTCTTCACATTCATCACACCAAGAAAAAACTACTCCCTTCTGAGTTATCTTGGTAAGAGGGTTGGACAATCCTGAGAAATTTCTCACAAATCATTGATAATATCCAGCTAACCCCAAGAAGCTACAAATATCTGTTACTGATGTTGGCCTCAACCATCCCTCAATTGCATATATTTTGGAGGGATCCAAAGATATTTAATTACTTGTGATGATATGGCCCAAGAATGAGACCTCCTTCAACCAGAACTCACACTTTCTGTACTTTGCATAGAGATTCTCCTTTCGCAAGGTCTCTAGTACAGTTCTTAGATGCTCCTCATGATCCTCCTTGGTTTTAGAGTATATCAGAATATCATATATAAAGACTACCACAAATTTGTCGAGTTAATACCTAAAGACTCTATTTATCAACTCCATGAATATTGTTGAAGAATTAGTGAGTCTGAAAGACATTACTATGAATTCATAGTGACCGTATCTTGTATGAAAAGTAGTCTTGGGGATATCTTCCTTCTTCACCCTTACTTGATAATATCCCGACCACAAATCCACCTTGCAGAAGTATTGTTCTCCACGTATCTGATTGAACAAGTTATCGATTCACGGGAGAGGATACTTGTTATTTATCATGATTTTTTTAAGCTCACAATAATCCATGCAAAGGCGCATTTCCCCATCTTTCTTCTTGATGAAGAGGACTAGTTCACCCCATGGTGAATCACTTGGGAGTATAAACCCTTTATCCAGATTCCCCTGTAGTTGTTTCTTCAACTGCTCAAGCTCCACAACAGCCATTCTATACATAGTATTGGATATTGGCAATTCCCCAGGTATAAGTTCAATTGAGAATTCAACATCTCTTCTAGGAGGAAGACCAGGAAATTCCTCGAGAAACACTTCAGCGAATTCCCTCATAGTAGGCATGTTTTCAAGGATGGTTGCCTCCTTATACTCAATCATCTGAGCTAGATACATGTGCTCATAGGTAATTAATATCCACGCTTGAGATGATGGATATAAATAAGATTCATATTCCTCCTTGCACCTGTATAGAATTGGGAGTCGATTCTCCACATGGAGAGTGATTTCCCTCCCACGACAATTTATGTTGGCTCTATATAAGGAAAGACAATCCATGATAATAATTGCATAAAATTACACTAGAGGGAGTATTACAAGGTTCTCCAGGAAATTCAATCCACAGATTATGAAAGGGGAGGAGTTATATTCATGGGATGTAATGATTTCCCCATTTTCTGTACTCATCGACATCTTCACTTCCATGATTTGTGGTGGTGTTGGGATTGTTCTACTAAACGTTTGGGATATAAAAGAATGTGTATAACCTGAATCAAAAAGTACATCTTGTATTCTTGAATGAATAACTAGCATACCTGTCACCACTTCATTGTCGGGGTTCACTTAGGTAGTAGTGATGACAAAAGCTCTCCATTGCTACCTTGGAGGTTGTTGGTTTCCTCAGAAAACCATTATCTTAGGCCATGGATTTGCAAGATGCCCTGGTTATTGGTAGTTTTAGCAATGAAAAATGCATTGAGGTTTGAATGGAGCATTCCTTCCCTCTGTTACAGTTGTGGGTTTTTCTTGTCGGCAGTTAACAGCTAGGTTCCCTTCCCTTCCACACCTAAATCATTTCCTCTTCCCCTTCAGGAAATTTCCAGGATGCTTCTTTCCACACCTTTTGAAAGTGGGGTGCTAGATCTTCTTAGCACTATTGTATTTATCCATCAGACCACCAGAATTGAAGTCCACATTATTCTTCTTATACCCATGATACCCCTAAGATTATCCGATCTCCATTTCGATCTTGAGGGCACATCGGACAATTTTCTCTTAGCTGTTGAAGTCACAGATCACCAATGCTTTCCGTAGGCTAGGTTTTATCCCACCAAATAAGCGGTCAACCTTGTATTCGGGGGTAATGAAAAAGATAGAGGTGTATCGTGAAATCCTTGTGATTTTTTCCTCATATGCTCTGACAGATTTGTCATTTTTTTAAGGTCAAGGAAGTCACATTCCATCTTAAGTCGGAGGGTGCACAAAAAATATTTATCGAAAAACATATTCCAGAAATCCTTCCATTCCAATTCCTCGATCTCCTCCTCAGGCTTCATATTTTTTATCAACATCCACTATTGATCAGCTTCACCCTCCATATGATAAGTATCCAGAAGAACCTTCTCTTGTTTAGAATATTGAAGGATGGAGAAGATCTTTTTAATGGAGTTGATCCATTGTTCGGCGATTGAGGGATCAGATGATCCATTAAAAGTAGGAGACCTTTGTCTCATAGAGATCTTGATAGTGACTTGTTCTTTCTTAGGGGTGGGTGAATGTTCCTCTTGACCCATTTTTCTATTCAAATCTTAAGATAATTGAGAGAGAAGTGTGAAAAAGTTCGCGATTCCCGCTCCCATCTGATTGGGAATCTAATTAGCACATTCATCACATTGATCTTCACATTGCTTGTTAGCCTGAGTCCTCATATTACCGGCCATTGGCTGGAATAAAATGAATTTTGGGTGTAACACATAAAGGGTAATCCAAGGACAAAACTGATGACTTATAAATAACTTTTATTTCCTTAACTTATGAATCCATTGGATTCAATCTATTCTATCCATGATCTACTTTCTAACATATATTCTTAGGGGAATTTTTTTTAATTCCCTTAATAAGAGTTCATACTAAGCTTATGAGTTTACCAAAGTATATCCCCAAGGATTTTCATAACCAATAGTGTATCAAGGCCCATTTTCATGCACCGGTTCCCATTCAAGTATAACTTAAAGCGGTGTTTTCAGGTTTTACCCCTAGGATACATCTGTGCCAGAGCCATCTCTACCTGCTCGTATCTAGACAGGGATGTATTTTCTTGATAATCCACTTAATCAATACTCACCAATACTTAGAGATGTTTTTATTATACTTATTCTTGTCTCTAAGGCTTCACTAGGGTTTTTTAATCCTAATCCCAAAAATAACTAAACATATCCTTTGATACCAACTATAACAACCCTTATTTTATTACAAACTTAAAAATGTTTTATTACATAAAGTCTTCAATTGATACAACATGGAAGGTCAAGAGGTCTAGTGTCTTTGGGGCTTAGGATCATTACATAACAACTTAAAACATGAAATACAACATCTTTATTGAAAACTTCCTTTACATGACCACTACATTCTCTTGTACTTAGCATTGCATGAGATAACCCGAGGACATGAATAAGAAAAGGGTGAGCTATAAAGCCTAGTAAGGTAACAAACATGAAATAAAATGAGGAATACAATACATGTTAAACAATATTCATATTAATGGATAACTAGAGAAACATTAACATAAAGTCATGATAAAACATGATAATCATAACATGGAAATGTGACAACAACACTTAACATGGAATTTAGCATGAGCCAAGGCTCATTGCATCTGAAGCATGAGTAAATCCTCATTGCACATGAAGCATGAGTAAACTCTCATTGCACTTAAATTAGCATTAGTCAACACTAATTTCACATGACCTATCATGATAATATACTTTACCCAATGCATTGGAGCGCTATCAGGGCACACCCTTCTTAAACATTTCATTTCATGCATAAGTGTGCCACATGGATCATATAACATGGAATCAATCAACATTATAAGTTATTCCATGATTAAGTAATGTGGAATAAATACATTAAATTACCATTCAATATGTATATGTTCATAAAGGTGAATACCCTTGATAGAGACATGGGTATGATATTCACTACACAATGATATTGGCTTGAAAAAATGCGGTGCAATTTCGGTAGTATAACGACGTGACATAAGGATTCATGAAAATGGTTGATGAGAGAGAAATTATTATCTCATCATATGTACATGAAATGGATAGTAATGGGTCATATAGATACATGTCCTAACAAACATAATGGAATTTAGATGCATAATACAAAATAATTACTTGGATGTAAAAGAGGAGAGAGAATGGTGAGCTATAAAGCCCAGTAAGGGAATAAACATGGAATAAAATGAGGAATAAAATAAATGTTATACAATACGCATATAAATGGATAAAAAGAGAAACATGAACATAAAATCATGATAAATCATGATAATCATAACATGGAAATGTGGTAACAACACTTAACATGGAATTAGCATGAGCCAAGGCTCATTGCACATGGAGCATGAGTAAACCCTCATTGAACATGAAGCATGAGAAAAACCTCATTTAAAATTGAATTAGAATAAGTCAAAACCCATTTCACATGACATATCATGATACTATACTTTACCCAATGCATTGGAGTGCTATCAGGGCGCACCCTTCTTAAACATTTCATTTCATGCATAAGTGTGCCACATGAGTCATACAATATGGAATCAATCATCATTATTTATTCCATGATAAAGGGATATGAAATACATAAATTAATCTTTATAATCAATAAGTAAATGTTCATAAATGTGAACACACTTGATAGAGAAATGGGCATGGTATTCACTACACAATGACATTGGCTTGGAAAATCGGTACAATTTTGGCATGGTAATGAGTGTACATGGGAGGCATTAATGAGAGATAAAGGGGTATCCTATCATCCAAACATAAATAGGGAAGTATGGTAGAGGTTATAAATTATACCCCAAAATTTGTAATTGAAAAAAAAGGTCATAACAACTTAAATAAAATTGGAAAAAAATGAGAAAGAAATAAATCCCTTACTCTGAAGTGTGATCCAAAAGGCTTGGGAGAGGCTTGAGAGAGGATTCTTGGTAGCTTGGGGAACCTTGGGAGGATTATAGAGAGAGTATGGAAGAGGTTGGTCGAGCTAAAAAGGTTTTGAGTGAAGAGAAAGTGGGATCTTGGGTGGGTTTACATAGGAAAGGAGAGGGAATTATTTATTATTTAGGTTTGGGACACCTCACATTAAACTAATCAAAATCACAAACCAAACCATGGTTTTTGCACATGGTTTTTTCCAAATGGGAGTGTAAAAGAATATTTTATAAGGCCAATGGAATAACTTTTTAAAATAATAGGGTTTCTTATGTGTAGGTGAGTCAAACTCTCAAGGAAAACAATTTAAAAAGACAAAATGTTTTATAAGTCTTGGAGGGTCCACTAAAGCATTGTAAAATAAATAAAAAAATATAAAATCACATTATTTTAATGTTAAAACATATATTGGACGAACATAATGTTTATTGTATTTTATTAAATCACTATTGGGTCATTATGATGTCATAAAACACATTATATATTTAAACAGTATTTAATTTTTACCCAAAAATTCGGCTGTCTCAGAAAATTATGGAAAATTCACCGTTTGATAATTTCAACATCTTGATTCAAAAAATAATATTCATTTTATCTGAATAGTTTTATAAATATTTGAATTTTTACTTTTAAAATAAAAACTGACATTTATCTAAAATTCATGGGTTCTGACAAAAACAGCTTTCAAACCTTAATAAAAATTACAATTGCATTCATAAAATTATCTGATCATTTATATTTAATAAAATTTAATTTAATAATAATAATAATAATAATATTTTATTAAAATAATATTTAATTCAAAAATCCATTAATTCATCAAAATAGATTTCTTAGTTGAATATTAACTAAAAATATTATTTGTGCTTTTCAAAACTATTTACAAAGTAAAAATAATAAAATTAATGCACATTATTTATAAAACAATAATGCACATAGTCATAGTGCTAGGGTCTTTTTACATAAACCCTTATAACACCCACATAAGATTTAAGGGTAAGGTGTGCGATGGTGTTTCTCTCGGAATTTGGGGATAAACTCCTTGATTGAAGGTTCAAACATTCCAATCGGTTTCTAACAGGTTTGTTCATAGAACCGGAAACATCCAATGATTCCACATCTATTTGAACCTACTTTCCAAAGGTAGGCGCTCAATAGTTTGTGGACTGATGAGGCTTAGGAATTTGCATTGGTCGAGAGGATGGGAGGTCGGACTCATCACACCTTTTTGAGGGGAATTATTGTCTACTCCGGGACTCTCTTTATAGATTTAAGTTATGTTCGTGAATCCTTATTACATTACCAAGTATAAAATGAGGTTTCCTTTCGATCTAACAATCAATGATTGATATGTAGGAAATTTATAGAATCTTTTATATGTATTCGAGGTTCTTAATTGATAGATAATCATCTGTATTTGTTAGATATTTTTAATCAATGGTATCCTTCGACAAATTTATATAGAAGTATCTTGGTCATTATGATGACCATGCTGGTTTTAAATCCACTCAGTGGGGCACTTGAAGTTTATTGTCATTCAGAAGGACGTGTATTATTTCAGAGTTGGGATCGAACCCGCAGATGGGATACCTACATATCCTTTGTTTAGAAAAAGAATCAGAACCCACATAGTTCGAGTAAGGGAGTATGATGTTTACGATTGATGGTTCAAAGAAGGATGTCATAATTACTTTTACACTCTAAGCTTACATGAGTCATGCTAGGTGTGAGAAACAAGAGGTATTGGTAAAAATCAGACAATTGTTCCATGAAAGATGCAATCATAAGAAATAATGTGGGACTTATGTATGTATGACTGCCCAGATAAATGAAGATTAGGATTTACTTTAGCGAAGAAATCCAGGAATAGGGTCCATAAAGGTATATATACTTCATGGAGATTTGAATACTCTAACTTGGGGATTACTCCTGAAAAGGAGGCCCAAATTAGGAGAGGACTTATTATTGGGTTTTACTCCTGAGAAGGAATCCCAGATCAAAGGTAAATTAGGACTGGTTAAGAGAAATTAAGACTGGGGATTACTCCTGAAAAGGAGGCCCAGGTTAAGAGACTTGAAAAATTAAGGGACTTGGGGCTTACTCCTCAGGAGGATGCCCATATTTGAGAATTATGACTGGGGATTATTCCTGAAAAGGAGGCCCAGGTTAATGAGGACTTGGGGCTTACTTATAAGGAGGATGCCCAGATTTGAGAATTATGACTGGGGATTATTCCTGAAAAGGAGGACTAGGTTAAGGGGTTCTCTCATCTTAAAGGATGAGGTTGAATGAATGAAATCTCAATTTTTAGTGACATAAAGATGTGTAAATCACTAGGTTTTGAGAGATATTCCATAGAGTTCCTTTCAGATAAGGAAGTAAAATCAAGAAATCATGCCATAAATGGATTTGAAGAGTGTCTTGAAGACTGAATCTTGAATAGGAGAGGTGGAATGGATTAAGAGGGGTGAAATGGGCAAGAAGGGCACCCAAAAAGGCAGGGGCGCACAAGTCCTGGAAGGCACGCAGGTACTGCGTGGGCGCGCAAGTCCTGGTCGCGCATGTATACCTGTGCGACACATGGGTACTTGTGAGATGGTTAACCAGTAGGGTAATACTTGAGCGACTCTTGGTTAAAGCCTTTTGAATAATCTTGAGGTTCTTCCAGAAGAGTGGCGCGCAAGTTCTATTGAAGGAGTTAGGTGGCACGCAAGTGTGGCCATTTCCCTTAAGTGTTGGCCACTCAGGCGCGCAAGTGTTGATGAGTTTCAACACTTAGGCCTTCCTCCCAATCTTTAGATCTTCCGTTCTAGGTAAGGAATTACCTTAGAAGTGTTTCAGAAGCTTTCAAAAGAGACTAGGGTGCCGGGAGCTCAAATATGGATTCTGGAAAAATTTCCTCCTCCAAATGGGGGGCCCACAGGGTCTATTTATAGGCTGGAGAAGACCCCGGGCATTTATTACTTAGGGAGCGCAAGTGTACTTATGCGAACATTGCGGCGCGCAAGTGTACTTGCACGACCATTGTGGTGCGCAAGTGCCCTTGCGCGACCATTATAAAACTTGCGCGATCGTTGTAGAATGTTCTTCTTATTCCTTCCTTTGTCAATTTTTGATATTTGTCCAAAGGTTGAATCACTTTGAGCTCAGATATTCCCCCTTTCCAATATTTAGATTCTGTGATGAAAGGAACGTCAACAAAAGTCCCCCCTCAGAGTTGGATCTGGAGAAAAAAGAGTATTTGACTCTGAGGAAATCGATAATCAAAAGGAAATTGGGGCGCGAAGGAGAGGGAACGCAAATGAGCTTCGGGTGCACAGGGTCTGGCGCGCAGGGATACGACCTTTGATCGCGCAGGGTACGACGCGCAGGGTCATGGCCGCGTCTATAAATAGGGGGCTTCATTCCATGGAACACACTCAGCTCTCACAGACTTCTTGCTCTCGGTGCGTAGCTTGGCTCTTGGCTTTTGCTCGTCTTCTCTTCCTTTTCTTGTGTCGTACTACTATTAAGGTATTTAGACTTGCGCGGTGATACCTACGTGACCAATACTTTCACGACCGAAAAATACTTGCGCGCAAACTATGGGAATTGTGCGCCTTAATGACTTAGTTAATTTCTTCAAATCCTTTACAAATTTTATGAAAAATTAACATACTTTAAGAGTTAATTATTCAACTTTTGTGCAGATCAAATGGCTCCAAAGAGAATCGGAACGGATGATGAACTAGAGAGTAAAATAATTGATGAGATGATGGACATCGTTGGCCATGATTACTATTCCATCTGCAAAAGCACTCTTCCGGACTTTGCTAAGAATCTAAAGAAATATCATCATGATTTCCCACACAGCATTTATCTGCCTCTGTATGGCCATGGTCACTTGCAAGATGTCAATATTTCAAAGGAAAAGAACTATCTCCCACCCTCCTGGTTTCAGTCGTATACCAACTTTTCTTCAGTGAATGTCTCAATCATAGGAACATTTTCAAATGCTGGAACAGTAAAGAAAGCTTATATAATGCATCATAGATTGTGTGCTCCAGATCTGAAACTTCACAAGCCTGAACTGCAACCACATTGTTATCCTTCAGTATTTCAAAACTCTCAGATGGATCAATCCAAATGATGTTAGGAGAAATGGGAATTCCGTTCTAGAGGAGGGGTGAAGCCAACTTGGATGTGGGTTTATTGGGTGTGACAAACTTGTGAAGAGTTTATCGAGGATCTGAAGGGAGCTGCAATTTATGAAGATGTCTGGGAAGGGCAGACATATGTTTATAGGAATGATAATTTTGCACCGGAATTTCTTAGCCGCTAGAGACCAGAAACTAATTCTTTCCATCTGAACCATGGAGAAGTAGGCATTAGTTTGTGGGATGTCTACAAGATCTCAGGGGTTCCAATCCTGGGTGATATGTATGACGAATTCTTCCCTTCAAAGGAAACCATGAATGATCCAGAGAAGACTCTAGATTTGGTTCGAGAGTTATTGAAGATTTATCATAAGCTCAAAATCATAAAGACTTGAAAGACTTATTCTAGAAGGGATATTCATCCAGAGGAATGGATGAATGTTTTTCTTAAGAAGAAGAGGGAAAAGGGTCCCACCTGTACTCGTCCTACTAGCTTCCCTAGAGAAGATAATAGAGGTATTCCTGGCACATTCTGGTTGACTCTGGAAGCAGGAGAGTTTGAGAAATGTGGGTATGAAGTGAATCATAAAATCCTGAAGAAGACCCATCTGGCATGCTTTTTAGCCTTATGGATCAGTGTCTATCTTTTTCTAGTTAGAGATTCGAAGGGAGGCGTCAGGCCAGGGACCTTCGTTATTGCAGCCAAGTTGGATAAGAGGAAGATGGTGTGGTTAGATACCCCAGTTTTGGAAAATATTCACAGGAGCTTACTCCATGTCTATATGGGTAAGTCTCCTTTGAGATTAGGGGGACCATTCCATGTTTTATAGGGATGGATCACCACTCACTTCCAGACATATGCTGTTCAAAATGGAATAAAGATTCCCGAAAGTTCTTTCAGGCCATCTGTTTAGGCCTTCTTTGGAATTTGTCCTTTGTACCTCAATGCTTATGATATTAGGCCAAGGCTGGGTATGCATAAGGAATTACACTTCTTTCCCTATGGAAATCCACTGACAGGGCGATTTGTTGACGATGGATCATCCAACTTGGAATAGAGGTCTTATATGCTGGCCTGCAGAGATGATGTATTGGCCACCAGAATTGATGGGGAAATTATATTTGAGGCCTATGCTCCATATCGATTTGCACGCCAATTCAAGTGTCTGTAAACAACTGTTGTATCTCCTCCAGTGCATGTCAGATCAGAGCAGCATCCAATGGTTTCTCGGTAACTATGGATGCTAATGGTTATGGAAAGGACTGGGGTAGTCTTTGACTTACCAAATACTGAAGCGGTAAGCAATTTGACCATATGGTATGATGAAAACTAGATAGCGTCATATCCTGAGGCCATATTGAATAAAAATGTTGACCGGGTTGGGAAAAAGAAGAGAACCATTGTGAAAGAAACAATTCAGGTGGTAGGTGATTCTTCCACTCCTGAAGCTGGTTCACCGAGTTCTTAAACCGAGGCTGATTCATCAGATTTTCAGGAGATACAACATGTGTCAAAATGGCCCCATTCCGTATATAATCACCCTGTCAGAATCAAGAGAGCCACTCCATCAACTCCTGGTGAGTTACTTTATTGAGGCAATTTTAATTGCAAGTAACTTTATAGAGTAACAATTTTTCATTCTCTTTTTAAAGTTGCAGGAGATAGAAAGAAATTAAAATCCAAGGTTGTAGGACCCTCTTCAAAACCTTCTGGTACACATGCATATCTACGACCAGAGGCCATCCAGACATGGCAGGATGTATACTGCAATACTAAAACTATCTGGATGGAGTTATGTGAAGGGTTACGTCTTCCTGGAATAGGGAATCTTCAGGCTCCTGTGAATATTAATTTCAAGGATAACCCTGATGAAGTAAGAGCCTATGTCAAAGAGTTGAAGGCCTACATATATACCACCAATTATTCTATCCCTATCACCAAGTGGGTGAAGGAAATGATGGATCACGACGCCACTGATGAGAAGTGGCATGCGTATGTGGCTTCTAAAGATGAAATTTTTCTTTCCTTATTTGCTTTGCAACTTGATTTCAGTCAAAGCTTTGTTATTCAAGGAAATTGTTTTCTTCATCTTGCAGCTTGCCAAAACTACTGAGGTTCCTTCTCCACAGTATAGCCCTGGTGGTACTACCATCGGGGCTATTGCTGAATCTCCTCACGAACCAGGCGAGATATCTCTAGGCCATCAGGACATGGATGAGGAGTTGCACATGGATTTCCCCTCTCCCATCCAGGTACCTATAATGGAGACTGATGATACTCCAAAAAATCCAGGGGAGCAAAAACATCGGAGGAAGAAGACCATAGCTAAACGCTTCATTAGTAGTGGTAAGTTCTTCGGATAATCATGAGTCCTAAACCATGAAAAGATTGCTCATTTTCCTTGGGATTGTAGGGCCTTCTTCAATTTCCCCTCTAAGGGAAAGGACTGATCCTCCTTTGAGGACTAAAGAGGGTACTGTGGAACAATCACAGATTCAAGCTGACTTGGCTGCTCCTGGAGAAGATCTAGCATCTGTTCCCAGTATTCCTTCTGCTATTGTTGCAAGAAGAGAAGAACCTGTTTCTGGTAAGTCAACAATGCTTCATAGAAATGTTGAACGAAATAATGTCTGACTTCCATTATGTGATACTTTAGGTTCAACTCCTGCATTATAGGTTCTGGCGGCTGTTGCAACTGATGCCGTGATTTTATCCGAAGATGTTTTCCAGAGTCAGGGGCTGCAGGACGTAAATTGCCAATAAGACACATCCAATGCTCCTACTGGTGAGACTAACCGGGATTCTTAAATATCATTGGATGAAATGATGAATCGTAGCATGTCTTTCGAAGAATTTTATGATCATGAAAAGTTATCATGTGACTTAGAAGACCTTGAGCGTGAGTGTTATCCTTCGTCCAATAAATTTTCTTATAATTTACACTTCTAATCATGACTGAAAATAATATGCAGTTCCATCCATAGAAGCTGCTGAACTGCCAATGCCTGAAGAGGGTGTGGACATTGATGTCAAACCTACCATTGCAGAAACATTAGCTCAACTAGAGCTAAACCCAGTAAACCCTCTTGAGACCCGTCTTGAAGATCCTGTTGAGTCTGGGAAAGATGGGGAGGAGTCTTCTCAGGTAGCTGATCCACCGTCGGGTAAGGGATAAAAATATTTGTGATTTGTACTTAATTTACAAGACAATCGATTCTTTTGTTATCCTTTGAATCTAACCAAAGCTTTCAATTAATTATGAAGGGCCATCAACTGTAGTGGCTAGATCTGGAGGTGAGGCCTCAGCCTCTGCCCCAATGGGAATTGAAAGCGAAGAAGCACGGGTCAGGGGGGAAGGAGCAGAACAAGGTACTTCTTTAAGTGCATTAATCCCAGATTACATGCCCCCTGTGATGATGATGTTGAATCAGACCTAGAGGTGCTTAAAGCGTTCAACTTTTCACGACGCAAGGCATGGAACAACATATAGAAAATCATATCTGAGGTTCCTTTAGAAGAGCTATCATCGAAGATCCCTCGATTGTCATCCCAGTTTGTCATTCAAGGACTTTTTGGTTTTGGATATGAAAAGATCCATGCCGTGGTGAAATAGGTCATCTTCAGGAGGGAGCAGGAGAAAAAGTGTCGCGAAGATCTGACCAAGGTGAAACTGTCAGTTAATATCAGATAATTTGAGGCTGTGGTATCCCGAGCTGAGGCTGATTATGCTGCCAAGATGAAGGAGCTGAAGCACAAAATCAAAGAAAAAGTCATCCAGCAGGTGCAACTCCAGCAACAGTTAGATGCTGTTACTGGGGAACTTGATCAGCTCAATAATTTATTGGAGGGAGTTCAAACGAATGGTATGAAATCCATTGCAGATGCCAAGAATGCACTCCATCAAGTTGAGAATATTGAAGCTGGTCGAGTGCACGAGCTTCAAGTAGCTGCTGATGAAGCTCGGGATGCTGTACATCAAAGGAAGACTTATGTTGACAGTCTTTTCTAATCTCTTAAAAAAAAGAGAAGAGGCTCCAATCTATGGATGTCCCTCTAATTCTTGTGCATCAAATGAAAAGAAAAAAAATGCTTTCATCTTCAATCATTTGTGCTTGTATTCTTTCGCTACCTGCTTTAAATTTTACCTAAGCCAATGAGCCTAGCAAGCATAGTTTGAATTTTACTAGGATTAATGTAAATAACCCTACAAACTTTGAACCTTTTAATTTCTCAATATCACCTAAATCATACAAAATGTATGTTTAGTGAGCTGGAACTTGACTTTTATTTAGAGTTCCTTTGTCTTTTGTGGGCAGTTTAAAGTCATGCACGTCAGACATAAAAAGGCTAATGTTTAAGGTCAAAAGAGCTTTGACCAAAATGGATTAAAATTGACTCAATTCCTTGACAATTTATCTGAAAACATATTACCATACTCAAGTATGAGGGAACAAATGTAAACTATGACTTAAGAATATTTGGATCTGAGGAATGATATGAAAAAGAGCTAAAAGGCATTAAAAGAAGTAGTTCCCAAGAATGAAGTTAGCATTATTTAACAAACCCGTTAGGGGGTTGAATTATGTAGGGCCACCTAAGGGCATTGGCAGCATAGTCAAATAAATAGTATCTTTTGGCTAACAGGTCTGTTATATAAACTGTTTATGCAAGGCCGCCTAAGGGAACATGCTGCATAGTCAGGTAAAAGAACTCTCAGAAATTTACCTTTCTACTGCTAAAAGCCAGTGAAAGTTTATGGAGATTCAAATTTTCCAAAGTATAGAGTTTGTTGTATGGAAAGAGTTACTTGAATATGGAGAAGATATTTCCAAACAAGATTATCAATAAACTGGATGGATATTACTCCTACGAAGGTCTGAACCAAACATAGGGAAGGAGAATATAAACCATAGACTTGAATACTTTTGGATCATGAAAAAGGATATGGGACAAATATGTTAAGGATGGATATTTTTGCAGATCCCTACATACTTTCATTTAAGACCAATAAGGAAAAAAGAGGCTTTCTTCCCAAGAATGAAGTTACCATGATTTAAAAAACCCGTTAAGGGGTTGAATTATGCAGGGCCACCTAAGGGCATTGGCTGCATAGTCAAATAATAATATATTTTGGCTGATAAGTCTGTTATGTAGACTATTTATGCGAGGCTGCCTAAGCGCACGTGATGCATAGTCAGGTAAAAGAACTCTCAGAAATTTGACATTTTTGTGACTAAAAGTCAAGAAAAGGGATATGAAGATGTGAAAATATTTAAGGTTAGGATTATGACACATAAAGATGGGTATTGTCCAATGTATACAAAGATACCCAGATCAATTCTAACCATAATCATGTTGTGGCTGGGTCCTAAATGGAAATGTTGGACTTCACTACGTATCCTGTAAGGATGGGAATCAAGCCATACGTAGTTCTTAAACTACAGTTTAACGTCATGTGGGACAAAAGGATTAGAGATCTTACTTTAGGGTCATAGAGCTTGGACCATTATAAGAAATACACAGTGTGTGTTTTCATGGTGACTTTTTAGCCATGGGACTGAAAGTGGAATTTGGGGTTAGGCCCAAAGACTTGGGGCTGGATTCGAGGGACACTCGAACATTCCTACATATCCCATAAGGATGGGAATCAAGCCCACGTAGTTCTAGAAATACCCTTTGTACAAATTTGGTTCGTACATGTGAAGGGTGAAAGGGGACTTTAGTACAATGTTGGTTTAACCCAAGATAAAAGGTTTGGGCATTTCCATGTATGCACGTAGTCTTTGAAATGAAACATGATTGAAAAATCAATGTAAATAATGGTTCCCTCTCAGGTGAGGGTATCAAAGAATATCGTAGTTTATTGTCATACTGGACAAAAGTGTTGTATAGTTTAACGTCGTATAACAAGGACGAAAGTGAACCAATGTAAATATATTGATTCTAGGGGCGGTTTCACAAATTATCATCGTATGAGATGGAGGTGAACCGATGTGAAGAGATTGGTTTTGGGCTTGAACCTTGGGAGGTTGCCTACGTACCCAGCCTAGAAGTCAAGGATCAAAGTCCGCGTAGTTCAATTAAAGAATGAATTAACGATCAAGTTGTTCTTGGGGACAATGACCTAAAAATGATGTTGTTGGGACTTACACATGGTTAGTATCCCAGAGAGAGTGTTATGGTTGAGGTTTGCTCTAAGCTCACGTGAGTCATACTCGGTGTGAGAAACAAGAGGTAACAACAACCTTAACAAAGTACAATTTAATGTCATGCAGGATGTATCAAGGACTTTCTGTACAATTTAGCATCATGTAGTTAGGAAGATGAGGAAAATATAGTTTAACATCATGGTGGAAGAAAGGGGGACTGTGTAGTTTAATGTCATCCAGTGAGGACAAAAGAGTACACCATTTAACATCATGTTGGACACATTGGGGACTTTTTTCACAGTTTAACGTCATGTTGGACGAAAAAGGGACGATACAGTTTAGCATCTTGTTAGAAGAAAGTGCGAATAGTTTAAGGTCATATGCATGGACCGTGGATGGTGTAGTTTAACATCTTGCTGGACGGTAGTGCAGTTTAAGGTCATACCTGACCATGGATGATATATTTTGTGTTTATACAACATACTTCTTCAAAAATCTGGCATTGGTTAGAGTAGTGATGAGTTCTCCATCCATCGAGATTAATGAATAAACTCCATTGGAGTAGACCCTATGTATTGAGAAAGGTCCTTCCCATTTTGGCTCAAGTTTGGGAGGTTTCTTTCCTGGTATCATTGGAGTTCTGAGAACTAATACCAATTCTCCCTAAGTTAATGAACGAAGACGAACTTTTTTGTTAAAAGCTCGTGCTATTCGATTCTGATAGACTTCCAAGTGGTGCAAAGTGCACAATATTTTCTCATCTAACCGTTCCAATTCATTCAATCGATTTTGAGATTGTTCATCTGTAGATGATTGATCAAAAATGGAAACTCTGAGCGAGGGTATTTGAACTTCAATTGGCAAGACTGCTTCCATTCCATATACCATTAAATATGGAGTTGACCGCATTGTAGTGCGGATGGTAGTCCGATAAGCCCATAAAGCATGAAAGAGTTTATCAGGCCATGACTTATTATCTTTATCCACCATCTTTTTCAGTATATTTGAAAGAGTCTTGTTGAAGGCTTCTATATGGACATTGGCCACAACATGATACCGAGATGAATGGTTGGATTTGATGTTGTATTCTTGATACAACTTCTTCACCTTGGATGAACAGAAGTTGGTGCCATTGTCCATCAATATGGTATGAGGGACACCAAATCCGGTAATGATGTTAGACTTGATGAAGCTAACAATGCATTTAGAACTGACTTCCTTGAGAGGTATTGCCTCTACCCATTTGGAAAAGAAGTCAGTAGCAGTAAGAATGTACTTAAACTACTTGGCTGTAGCCGAAGGGTAAGGTCCCACCACATCCATTCCCCATGTGGAAAATGGACATGAGTATTTAGATGTATGAAGAAAATCTGGAGGTTGATGAATGAAGTTGGCATGTACTTGTCATGAATGACACTTCTTTGTGAAATCAACACAATCTTGTATCATTGAAGGCTAAAAGTATCCAAGCCTACAAATCTGATCAGACAGTCTATGTCCAGACTGGTGGGCACCACAGACTCCTACATGCACTTCTTTCATGACAGCCATTGTATCTTCCCCATCAATGCATCTGAAGAGAACTCCATCAAAACCACGTTTGTAGAGAATTTTCTCTAGGTGATCTGGGCTATCATAAAGATTAAAATTGACCACACGTCGCCAGATTTGTTCTTTCTCAGCTCTATCAGGTGGAAGTGTTCCATTTTCAAGGTATTCCCTGATAGGTGACATCCATCCTGTAGTATGACCATACGGTTCAGGAATGGGACTAATTTCATTAATTTCCTATGTTATGATTCGAACATAAGGTGAAATTAAACGAAGGTGGGAAATACTGATGGTTGCCTCGTCCCAATTTGGATCTTCCAGAGCTGTGGCTATATTAGCCAGTGCATCAGCTTGAGCATTTTGTGATCTTGGGACATAAGAAAATTTCAGTTCTGAAGGGAATTCCACAATTAACTCTCTGACATAATCATACAAAGGCATTAGTTCTTCTTTTCTGATGGCATAATCCCCATTGACTTGTTTGATTACTAGGTATGAATCACCTTTCACCTTTAAGTGATTCACTTGTGCTTGAAGCGTTAATTCCAAGCCTGCGATGAGAGCTTGGTATTCTGCTTCATTATTGGTACCACCTTCCCTCAATAAGAAGGAATAAGGTAACACTACCTTTTCTGGAGAAATGAGCACAATTCCTAAGCCAACTTTGTTGAATTTAGGATTTTCCATTTTCCTCCCTGTTGGACTTCTGGAAGCACCATCAAAATACATTTCCCATGCCTGAGGACTTTCTTGAATAGAGAAGACTTCCTCATCAGGGAGTTCAATATCTGAAGATGTGTCTTCCACTGATGGGTGTTCAGCTAGGAAATCAGCCAGAGCTTGGACCTTTATTGCCTTTTGATACACATACTAAATGTCAAATTGCTGCAAAATAACTGCCCAGCTTGCCAGACGTCCTGTAAGCATTGGAAGACTAAGGATGAATTTGAGCGGGTTATTGAGAGATACCAATTAGACCTCATGATGTTGCAGGTAGTGTCTCAACTTCTGAACTGCAAAGATTAATGCTAGGCAGCACTTCTCAATACTTGAATACCGGGTTTCTGCTTCAAGCATAGTTCGAATGAGATAGTAGAGGTTGTTTTCATTCCCAGCATCATTCTTTTGAGAAATAAAGGCACCCAATGATCGCTCTAGAGCTGTCACGTAGAGGATAAGTGGTCTTCCTTCAACAGGTGGCATGAGTACCAGTGGACTCAAGAGGTATTTATTGAGAATATCGAATTCTTCTTGACATTCTTCAGTCCACTGGTAAGTGACTCCCTTCTTCATCAATTTGGTGAAGGTTAAACTTTTTCCTTCCAAATTGGCGATGAAACGCCGAATATAGGCTAAGTGTCCTTGAAGTCCTCTTAATTATTTCAAATTTTGAGGAGGTGACATATCAAGGATTGAATTGTTCTTCTCAGGATCGACTTCAATACCACGATGGAGTACAACAAAGCCGAGAAATTTTCCTGAGGTTACCCCAAAATCACATTTTAAGGGGTTCATCTTCAAATTATGTTGTCGAAGCTTGCAGAATATGACTTCCAAATCAGCCAATTGATTAGAAAGTTTTTTGGATTTAACCACCAAATCATCTACATAGAATTCAACAAACTTCCCTAAGAAGGGTTTTAAGATACGATGCATGGCACGATGATATGTTACACCTGCATTCTTTAAGCCAAAGGGCATTACCCGGTAGAAAAACACACCCTGAGGGGCTCTGAAGGCTGTGGATTCCTCGTCTTCTGGGGCCATTTGGATCTGATTATATCTGGAATATTCATCCATGAAGGAAAGTTCTTTATAGCCAACTGTTGCATCAATTAAAAGTTATGTAATCAGAACTAGGAAATCACCCTTAGGACAATGCCGATTAAGATCTCTGAAATCGATGAAAACTCTAATTTATCCTTTCTTCTTCTTTATAGGGAAAACATTAGACAACCACTTGGGATACTGAACTTCTCTGACGAAGTTAGATTTGATAATCTTATCCACTTCATCTTCAATTTTGGAAGCATAAGTTGGGTGTGTTCTTCTCGCGGCTTGCTTAAATCCTCGATGTTCTTCTGATAAACCCAAATGATGAGTAGCAACATCCGGATCAAGCCCGGGCATTTCTGTATAGTTCCAAGAAAATATATATCTATTTTTCTTTAGAAAAGAAATATACATCTCTTGCTCTTCAAGAGTCATGGCCGCACTGATTAAAGTGGGGCGTGGATCTTCTTTTGTACCCAGATTTATTTCTCTGAGTTCATCCACAGTGGTAGAGATACCCTCTTCAAATGATGGAGGAGCATCTATGAGATCTTCCTCTTATTCTTCATCATGTTTTATTTCTTCTGTTTCTACTTGCATAGTAGATGATAAAGAAGAATTTTCATGATCATAAGAGATGTCAAAATTTGCATATCTTGAAGAAGAAGCTTCCATTTCTGACCCGATTGATGATGAAGGGTCTTCTTTGGGTAATAAAGAGGATATGATTTATTGAGAATCAACATCATTGTTCACCTCCGATGTTCCTATAACTTCTTCTGGCTTAATTAGAGAAGTATAGACTTGTTGGATTTCAGCAGATGAAATGAAGACGTCACCATTTTTGCTTTCATCACTGCTGGGTGGGTTACCAATTTCTCCCATGTTGTTTGGATCGATTTCCATAATTGAAATTATGGATCTTTCC
Source organism: Viscum album (assembly GCA_963277665.1). Classification (NCBI taxonomy): domain Eukaryota; kingdom Viridiplantae; phylum Streptophyta; class Magnoliopsida; order Santalales; family Viscaceae; genus Viscum; species Viscum album. The sequence goes on along the minus strand of OY728158.1, from coordinate 500,135,034 downwards.
ATAAGAGTATTTTGATTTGGTTCTATCTTGTCAATTTGACTGATAGGAAACACATAATTTGTACTCACATGTGTAAATGGATTTACTGGAATTTTCTCCAAACCATATAGAGCATTAACTTTGGTAATATCATTTGTTGTGGATTTCTCCCTTCCCTTCATGTGATAGAATTCTACCTCAATGTATTGAGACTCACATGTCTTGAACGGGGCCTTATCACCATACAATGTCCCAACTTGACCATTGAAACAATATTTGAGACATTGATGGTATGATGAAGGGATAACCGCATGTTGATGTAGCAAGGGTCTTCCAAGCAAGATGTTGAAAGCTGAGTCTTGATCAACAACCATGAAATACGAATTGGATACAAGATCTCCAAACTGAGTTCTGAGTGTAACATCGCCCATTGGTTCTTGTTCATTTTTATCATATCCTTGTAACATCATGGTAGAAGGAGATAAATCAGATTATGTGAGGCCCAATCAACGAAGTGTACGAATGGGCATGAGGTTGACTCCTGAACCATTGTCAATGAAATCTCTTCGGACGTCTACGCCATTGACCTTACCAGATAAGCACAAAGGTCTAATATGTCCATGCACAACATCATCTTCATCTTCATCAGTAAAAGATATTATTGCATGGAATTCTGTAGGATTATTCTCTATGTGATAGACTTCAGCTGCAGAAATTTCAGTTTCAAACTCTTGAGGATTTGACAAAGCCTTGATGAGTGCTTCTCGAAGATATTTTGACAGATTCAGAGCATCCAGAATTGATAACTTGGCTGGTACTTGGGCCAAGTTATTCAATATATCATACTTTTGATCCAGAGGCCTGCGTTTCCCAACAGGAATATGTGGTTTAGCAGGTACCTTGGAAGTAGATTCTTTGTAAGTTGATGCATCTTGTATTGGGATAAGAGTTGGCAATATTCCTGGTTTTGGAAGATTAGACAGATTAGATCCATTTACTTGCTGAGAGGAAGAAGATGGAAGCTTCAACAGGTCTTCCAAAATAACTGTGCCAGGACTGAATTTTCTATTGGTAGAAGAACTTGCTTCTTCTTGCTGAGCTTGCTGAAGGGCTCTACCACGAGTTTCTGCTGCCTACACAGTTCTAGCAGGGGTAGAATTAGAATAGTGTCTTCTAAAAGATCCACATTTTCCCCTGTATCCTGAGCCTCTGGAACTTCCTTTGATTCCTCTGTTTGATACAGGGAATTCAGGCTCATCGAAATCCAAACTGTAAATGACATATGGATCTATTAATTGAATCATATTAACAGAATCGAAGATTAACTCTTTATCTGATGAATGATCTACCTGATTAGCCTATTTAGGCTGTGCCATTTGGTGGGGCGGTGCCCGTGGCTTTGAAGTAGATGGCATGAAGTCTGCCAGAGTCAAAGAAAACTTAGGATTTGATACATACTCATCTTCTTATGATTCTTTTTCATTCTTTGAATCATGCCGTTTCTTTGAGGACTTTCCCTCTGATGAAGAAGGTTTTTCCGCAACATTCATGGTAGAAGAAAAAATCGATTTCTTTAATTATGTTCACAAAATAGCATGAGTTCAGTTGATTGTCTTTCTGACCATCCAATCATCACACTTCTATGCATTTTATCTTTTGACTTCTTTCCATTCGCCTTCCTCCTCTGGAACTGTAGAAGTAACACATGCTACCTGAGCTGAAGAACCTTTCAGTTTGACTTGTCCTGAGTCGACCATCTTTTGCAGGAGGTCTTTGAAGAAAAAACACTCTTGGATGGGATGCCCCAACATTTGATGAAAAGGGAAATAATTGGGATGGTCTTCATCTCCTTCTTTATTTGGTCTCTTAGGCCTTGGCAATTGAACCATATTATTTTCCAGAGCCGAAATGAAGTAACCAGGAACTTGTTCATTTCAGGAAGAGTATGTTTTTCTCTTCAGACTCTCAAATTGTTTTTATCTTTGATCTCTCTGATCATCTAGACGAAACGACCTTTGTTGTTGGCGCTCAAGAGGTGGAGTCATTCAAGAAGATGAAGGTTTTGAAGTAGAAATAGGTACAGGTGCTTGTTTAAGCATAACTGTAGCAGTTTCTGCTTTACCCATTCTCTTTCCTAGAGCTGATGGAATTACACGAGATTTAGCCTTAGCCTATATAAGGGAATATTCAATCTACTGAGATATTGAAGTAAGGTCTCGAAACCCTCCTGTGTATTTCACAGGGATTAATGGCGTGTGTAATTCGTCACACAGATTTGCCACACAGATTGGCAACAATTCTTCTTGAGGGAGTGCTAATCTTAGGGAATATGTTAATCCCTTCCAGTGAGAAATAAAATCTGAGACCCTTTCATTCTCCCTTTTCTTACAGTTTGTAAGATCAAAAAATTTTGTCTTTGGCAAAGTTGATCTGAACTGAAGAAGGAATTGTTGACGGAGATCTTCCCATCCAGTAATTGACCGAGATAGCAAACTTGTATACCAGACAAAGGCTGGTCCTTGCAAGGTCCATACGAAGCATCTGAGTTTTACTGCTTCTTGCTGCTTCGGAGTTCCCATCATAGGATCACAACAAGATACGTAATGCGTTAAATGTTGTTCAGGGTCGCCTGATCCATTGAAAATAGGGAATATAGGGTTTCCAAAACTGGATGGAGGAGAGATTGAATCTACCCATTCAGGGTAAACTTTTTTTTTTCTAGTTGAACCTGTGCATGTTTCCCTTCCATAGTCTTTAGCCGAGCTGTTAATGACTCAATGATAGTTATTAAATTTTGAGAAACATCTGGTTGAACTTGGACTTGGGTAGGTGCAATGACTAGAGCTTGGACAGATGTGGTGGTTGGTACTGCAACTGATGGTAGCACTACCAACTATTGTTGCACTTGACCCATAGGATTAGACCTGTGAGGGTGTACTGATAAAGGAGGATATTCTTGATCCATCTCAGTAGCTACAACAAAATCCCTTGGCTGACTGACTCCAGCACGCTTAGGAGGAAGACTACCCTGAAGTAGTTCTGCGTTCAACCTCCTTAATTCCTTCATTTCTTCCTCCTGTTGTGCAAACCTTTACTCTAGTGAGAGCGATTGGCCTTCTCCAGAGGAAGGATATGTAACCTGATTCTTTCCCATCCATTTGTTGGATCCTTTTCAGAGAGGGGTAAGTGGGTTACTTGAAGGATTACCTAGGTTATGAGTAACCCTTTGATTTCGTGTACGCACAGCTTCTTCATTTGTGTCGGTGCGTACATCTTCTTGAGCAAGAACCTCTTCATCTGAGTCCCCTGAGTGAGCCTCATCTGATGGATCAGCAACAACATCATTGATGAAATTGATTGATGCATAACGCATCACATCCCTTCTATCATCATTTCTGTGATATTGTCTTCTTCCATGTCTTTGATGTGACATTTTCTTTTGTTGATTTGATCCCTCAGGAACTTCTTGACGAACCGTAATTTGGAGGGAATCTCCTGATAATTTGGCTTTTCGTTCCTCTTGAGGCTTCTTACCCAATCGAGAAAAGACCAAATTTCTCTGAGGAAGGGATTGATGATTTGAAAAAGTCCCCAGTCCGGTGGACTGGGGATGTTCCTACTGTTCCCGCTCAACTCCTCAAATCCTATTTGTTGATTCCGAGGGTTGGTTTAAAAGAGTCCCCAGTCTGGCAAGCTGGGGTGGCTCTTGACATGCTATGTCTGATACTTTCTTAAAAGCTCTCCTAATCTTGAGAACCTTAGTCTGGAAATTAGCTGGATGCATTAACCAGTATCCACTTTTATCACCTGGTTCAAAAGACTGTTGGATGATTTCCGACACTTCTGTCACTTGATGATGTGATTTCTCCATACTAGAGGCTTGTTCAATATTTTTGTTTGCTTGATGCAGGAGTAATTCAACAACTTTTTCTCTGCATTATTGATTTTTAGAGGAACTAGTTGAGGCCTATTCTTGGCCAAGATTTTTATTACAAACAAAGCCCATTGACTGTGGACGTCCATGGGAAATAACATTGCATGAGACCATTTTCGGTGGGCTTTGCTGACTGGAGAGCACCATGAAATACAGTTCTCCCTGAACACTCCATCCTCTGACATGAATACTAGATGGGGAATTGGTAATTAACTGGTGCAACTTTCTTAGTGCACCAAGGCATGGACGCTGAAGGGCTCTCTGCTGCTTTTCATCCTTCAGATATCGAGAGACTGATAGAGATGCGAAGTCAATTTGGTGTTGTAACCCTTCTATTATCTTAACATGATTTTTATATTCATCATAAGATAATACTTTCTTTTTCAACTGCCAAATAGTTTTCCATATGTTGAGACGAATATCATGAATTTCATCTTCCATCAACATTTCTGGAATTTCATACTGAGAGTCAGCCATAGGCCAAAACATGACTGACACTTCACCTTTCGCCAGTTGTTTTCTCATGTTCAGCATTTCCTCTTTATCATTTGATGAAGATTCTTCTACCTGTTTTGACCAGATATGGTGCTTCCTTGTTGCTTCATTGGATTTAACAGGATTGGTAGAGAAATCACTGATTAAACTAGAAGATGCATGACTTAGGGGTGGTTCGGAGAATGACCTACACCCTGGGCTATCTTCCTATTGAGAAAGTATTTCACCTACCAGCGATGAAACATCAGACATAACTGGTTTCACATTTGCAAGTGCCTCAAGATAAGAGGGCTTTCTCGGCACTACATTGTCCAATGGAGCATTTTCTAGGCAATGTTAATAACTACTGCGGAGAGGACTTTCGCAGCAAAATTCATCATCATGGGGAGAACCACCATGGTGGGTTACAGCAAAAGATGATATCTCTTGCTCCTTGGTCTTTTGGCCACACAGAGGGTTATTGTAGCTCTAATATGAAGATAAAACTTCGAGATCGACCGAAGTTTCATGAAGCAAGCCTTCATGAGGAAGTGTCTGTTAAAGACCTTCAGAATTAATGCTCCCACTATTGGGAAATGAGGGAGTAGAATCTTGGACTCCAACAGATAATTTTCTGAGGGCTTCAAGAACTCCAGCATCGAGCAAGGCCTTGTTATAGATTGGATCTTGATCTCTTGTCTATGTTGGGTGGGCATTTTTCTTAGACGCCTTCATACTCGCTTTGGAAACCACTTGTTGATGAAAGTGGATGCTCTGAGCAGGGGTATGTGCCTGATCAGGAAAGATGGTCAGGTTAGCCTGACGATCTCCACTCAAATCAGATGTATGTGCCTGACTTGGTTGTCCGTATGATATGAGGGAGTATTCCCCACAACCATCTTGGACTAGAACAGATGTGTGTGTCTATTTCAGAGTGAACTGTTGATGTGTCACTTCATTGGTAGGGATAGATTTATGTGTCTTTCCTTGAGATACCGCTGAAGCTATTATAATATCCTGACAGAAATCCAGGATATGAGCAGGAATTTGCTTATGATATTTCACCATTTATAGAATATGCTTGGTGAATTCAGCTGCCGGAACGGGGATATATGTCCATTCCATGCTTGGAGTAGGTGGGTGCACCTTCTCCTGTCCTCCTTTTCCTATCAGTGAATCCTGACAGTACTCAAGTGTAGGGGAAGAGAGTTGAGTCTGCCTCTTGTTTTTCGCTGGAGCTTTCCGACTGACTTCTCTGAATGATACCAAGCGAGACTGTTGGTAGGCTTGATCAATACTAGCAGGTGTATGTGCCTACTGATTGCATTTCACTGAACGTGGTTGATGAGATCTATCATATGTATTCAGACGAGCCTGCTGACTAACTGATGACGTATAAACAGGTGTATATTCCTGTCTATAATACTCCGCCGGAATTGCCTGACGGGATTGGCGTGCTGCTGCCAGACGAGTCCGTTGGACAGTGGAATTAAAATGGGCAGGTGTGTGTGCCCATTCGTTGCTTTCCACCAAGTTAGGTTGGTGGACTTCTCTGGAGATAACAGAGATGAGAACCTGCTCACTATTAACCAGATTTTGCCTCTGGCGATTCGTCTTGCCTGCTTGGGTTTGAGGAACCTGAGCCGAATGCCTGGAGTCGGTACCCTCATCATGTTGAGGGCATACTACCGCACGAGTCCGGCGGTGATTGTTGGTGGGAGCCCTTGGGAAGAACTCCTATCTGCTTGAATTAAGGCCCTAAGGGACCTGCTCATTCACCTCCCCAGAATAAGGGAGTGAATGGTGATTGCGTTCCTGGGATAATGACCCGAAACGGTTGTAGATGGTAGTTAACACCGCCTGCTTCTTGATCACTGGTCGTCATTGTCCGGACGACTGGTGTGAGTTGTTCACTTGGAGGTCTTGTCGGGCAGCCTCCAGAGTTGGGATGGTACCATGTTGATGGTACTTCTTAACCAGCACATTTGATACCCAGCGTTGAAGACACTGAGTAGGTGATGTCATCCTTAGAGCGGATGACGATCCAGTAAGAGTAGCAGTAGTGGCATTTTCAACAGCAGTATTCACAGGTGTGAACTTGAGAGCAGCCATTCTGGAAATGTAGAGGATCTTGGAAAGGAGTTCCTGTTTGATATAACATACGTAATCAAGATAAATTCAGCCACTACATCTTTTGGATGAGCACATATGTTAATGATTTTTTTGTTGGCCCTCTCATTGAGTTTTAAATAGGGGCCTAACAAATAGGTAAAACATCATTTTAACTTGATTAAGGATTCACGTCAGGTTCACCATTTTTTGTTTCCCTCGGAATTTGGGGATGACCTCCTCGATTGAAGGTTCAAACATTCCAATCGGTTTCTAATGGGTTTGTTCGTAGAACCGAAAACATCCAATGATTCCACATCTATTTGAACCTACTTTCCAAAGGTAGGCGCTCATTAGTTTGTGGACTGACGAGGCTTAGGAATTTTCATCGGTCGAGAGGATGGGAGGTCGGACTCATCACACCTTTTTGAGGGGAATTATTATCTACTCCGGGACTCTCTTTATAGATTTAAGTTATGTTCGTGAATCCTTATTACATTACCAAGTATAAAATGAGGTTTCCTTTAGATCTAACAATCAATGATTGATATGTAGGAAATTTAAGGAATATTTTATAGGTATTCAAGTTTCTTCATTGATAGAGAATCATATGTATTTTTTAGATATTCTTAATCAATGGTATCCTTCGAAACATTTATATAGAAGTATCTTGGTCATTATGATGACCATGCTGGTTTTAAAGATACTCAGTGGGGCACTTGAAGTTTATTGTCATTCAGAAGGACATGTATTATTTCAGAGTTGGGATCGAACCCGTAGATGGGCTACCTACATATCCTTTGTTTAGAAAAGGAATCAGAAACCACGTAGTTCGAGTAAGGGAGTATGATGTTTACGATTGATGGCTCAAAGAAGGATTTCATAATTACTTTTACACTCTAAGCTCACGTGAGTCATGCTCGGTGTGAGAAACAAGAGGTATTGGTAAAAATTAGACAATTGTTCCATGAAAGATGCAATCATAAGAAATAATGTGGGACTTATGTATGTACAACTGCCCAGATAAATGATGATTAGGATTTACTTCAGGGAAGAAATCCGGGAACAGGGTCCATAAAGGTATATGTACTTCATGGAGATTTGAATACTCTAACATGGGGCTTACTCCTGAAAAGGAGGCCCAAATTAGGAGAGGACTTATGATTGGGTTTTACTCCTGAGAAGGAATCCTAGATCAAAGGTAAATTAGGACTGGTTAAGAGAAATTAAGACTGGGGCTTACTCCTGAAAAGGAGGCCCAGGTTAAGAGACTTGAAAAATTAAGGGACTTGGGGCTTAATCCTATGGAGGGTGCCCAGATTTGAGAATTATGACTGGGGATTATTCCTGAAAAGGAGGCCCAGGGTAATGAGGACTTGGGGATTACTCATAAGGAGGATTCCCAAATTTGAGAATTATGACTGGAGCTTATTCCTTAAAAGGATGCCCAGGTTAAGGGTTTCTCTCATCTTAAAGGATGAGGTTGAATGAATGAAATCTCAATCTTTAATGACATAAAGATGTGTAAATCACTAGATTTTGAGAGATATTCCACAGAGTTCCTTTCAAATAAGGAAGTAAAATAAAAAAATCATGCCAAAAATGGCTTTGAAGAGTGTCTTGAAGACCGAATCTTGAATATGAGAGGTGGAATGGCTTAAGAGGGGTGAAATGGGAATGAAGGGCACCCAAAAAGGTAGGGACATGCAAGTCTTGGCAGGCGCGCAGGTACTACGTGGGTGCGCAAGTCCTGGTCATGCAGGTATACCTGCGCGACACATGGGTACTTTCGCGATGGTTAACCAGCAGGGTAATACTTGAGAGAGTCTTGGTTAAAGCCTTTCGAATCATCTTGAGGTTCTTCTAGAAGAGTGGCGCGCAAGTTCTATTGATGGAGTTAGGCGGTGCGCAAGTGTGTCCATTTCCCTTAAGGGATGGCCACTGAGACGTGGAAGTGTTGATGAGTTTCAGCACTTAGTCTTTCCTCCCCCTCTTTAGATCTTCCATTCTAGGTAAGAAATTAACTTAGAAGTGTTTCAGAAGCTTTGAGAAGAGACTAGGGCGTCGGGAGCTCAAATCTGGATTCTGGAAAAATTTCCTCCCCCAAATGGGGGGCCCACAGGGTCTATTTATAGGCTGGAGAGGACCCCGGGCAGTTATTACTTAGGGAGCGCAAGTGTACTTGCGTGACCATTTTGGTGTGCAAGTGTACTTGTGCGACCATTGCGGCGTGCAAGTGTACTTGCGCGACCATTGCGGTGCGCAAGTGTCCTTGCACGACCATTGTAAAACTTGCGTGATCCTTGTAGAATGTTATTATTATTCCTTTGTCAATTTTTGATATTTGTCCAAAGGTTAAATCAATTTGAGCTCAGATATTCCCCTTTTCCAATCTTTAGATTCTGTGATGAAAGGAGCATCAACAGATGGTGATCGACTCTTGGGGTGGCTCAGATAACATCGCTCGTGTGGTAATCTCTATTAGCTTCAACTTCTCCTGTAGTCAGTTCTGCTCAAGCTTAATGTGTTCAAGCTCGGCTTGGTCTTGGTCAAGAATGAAGCCCAATGACTCCACCTCCTTTATGAGATATGAAAAATGGGATTCTTATGGGGCAAGTCTACTGGATGAGGCCATCACTGCCATTGTCTGAGTAAATTAGATTTATTAAAGCCTTATATTTATACTAATCATGTGGTCACTGTTCAAAAGCTATATTAGCAATGGTTACAATTCATAACAATATTTTAAAATTGAGAAACATAAAACCAAATAATTTTATACGTGTTACATAACCATAATAATACATTTAAATAGACCAATATGAATTTTCATTAATAAATTTTTGGGTCGTTACAACGTGACCCAAGAAGTGAATCTGATCCATCCAGAAGTGGCACTTTGTGAACTTAGTATATAACTAATTCTCTCTCAGTGTATTCAAAACGATATCAATATGTTTGGAATGGCCTTGTTGATTGTGATAATACACCAATATATCATCCATGAAAACCAAAACAAACGAATCAAGATATGGATAGAACAATCGGTTCATCAGCGACATGAAGACCACTAGCATGTTCGTAAGACCAAACAACATAACCAAATACTCATATAGACCATACCTACTATTAAAGGCTGTGTGAGGTACATATTATGTTATAACATCCACCTAATGTTAACCAGATCTCAAATAAATATTTGAGAAGACCCAAGCTCCTCAGAGCTAGTCAAAGAGGTCATTTATCCATGGTAGAGGATACAGGTTCTTAACCATCATTTGGTTCAATTTCTGATAATCCACACATATACTAAGGGAACCATCCACCTTTTTCACAAAAAGGACCGGTGAACCCCATGTATAATTACTAGGTCAAATGAAACCCTTTGACTCTAAATCATCTATCTATCTCTCGAGATCTTGCAACTCTATCGTAGACATCTTGTAAGGAGGAATGGATACTAGTGTAGCTCCAGACACTAGCTCTATAGAGAACTCTACCTATCTCACCAAAGGTAATCTTGAGAAGTCATCCAGGATAACATCCCTAAAAAGATCAACCATCGGAGGGAAATTATCCTGACATGTTCCTTGATCTTCCAGATGTAAAATACAAATATGGGATATCATCTCACCTAGCCCACGATGCCCGGGTCTAGATCAACTCACCTGGACATCCCATTCACCCTTATAAATTAACTCCCCACCCTCTGGTGATGTAAATCTTACCCTACAATGATAGAAATCTATGAAATCATGAACATGAACAAACTAGTCCATCCCAAGAATGAAATTAAAGTATTTAATCTCGAGGATGTAAAGGTCCCATATGAAGTGACACCCACCAACCTCAAGGGGGAACTCCTTGATCTAACTCACCCCTTCCATCATAATCCCTAATGGAGTGTCTAGTTTCATAATTCCAACATAAGTATAAACACAGATTCCAAGGATCTCCACAATAATCACAAATATAACACTATGTGAAGCACCTGTATCAAAGAGTGCTGAAGCTAAAATGGAGCCTACTAAAATAGTACCTCTGACAGTAGAAGGTTTGAGATCCTACTTTTGATGGGCCTGTTTCACTACATATTCTTGGAATGTACCTTGGACCTGTGACACTACATGGATACCTTGAGATGATCCACCCTACTATCAAAATGAACCTAGGTTCTAGATACCACGACCACAACCACCACCATGGCCTGATAAACCTAATGTACCCCGGATCCCTATCTGGTGAGAAGATACTGACCCTGGTCTTGAATGTGGAGTCGATGCCGACTCTCTCTCAATAGCTGCTGGTGGAAACATTCTAAAGAAGTGCTATAGATGGACCATCTTACTACAAAATCAACACTCAACTGGGTCCCTCATAAACCGTGTCTTCACATGTACCATCCTATCACACTGATAACACCTTAGCTAGCTACCTGAAGGAGATGTTCTAACTGCTAGTATCACCGCATGAAAGCTCAAGACGACGCTTCTGACCACTGGTCTATATAGTTACAAATCTCAGTGCTGAGTTTACTTAGCCTACAACTCTATATTTCCTAAAATTTCATTCTATGATCAGCGTGTGATTCACTATTCTAGTTATAGTGGTTCTCTTGAAGACATTTAACTATGATAAGATGTTGTATCTAAGACCATCTTCTAATCAACTAGCTTTCGATAACTCGTCACCCATCAGAATAGGTGCATAGTGTTGGATCTTAGTAAAACAAGCCAAATAGTCCATGACTGATGGCACAAATTTTTAAATATGTAAGAAATCTCAAGGTCTATCAACCCTCATCATATTAGGACATAAATATTCATAGAAGGCTATATAAAACTCCCTCCAGGACATCCAGGGAATCACACAACATGTATGTAGAAATATTTACCATCCTCTCAGGAGGCATCTCTAAGTGCTCTAAGATAGATAGCATGACCTCTAGCCATGAATCTCTAGTCTATGGCCCGACATCCCCCAAAAATGTGTTCAGATGCTGCTGTTGAAACTCACATGTCAAATTTTCCATAGTTGAGGAAGGTCATGGTGCTCCCTGAATGTTTTTCATGAAGCGCGTAAATTTTTCATGTTACTATGCCTTAACACCTATGTTTGGTAAACAACTGGTGCCTCATCTGGCATGACTGGAGGATCCACTGGTATCCTGTGTCCTTCCACCTCTGAAGTGTGATCATCATTGCCCTCCTGGCGTACATCTTGAGATCGTCGTGGTGTAATGGATCTATAATTCCAAACACACACCTTAGTTTATGATCATTAAAGAGTTTGCAGCTTAAAATCATAGATACATAGATAGGATATGTACAAGACTTCTTATGAGATCACACCCCTATGGATACCCCATGGGTTAGGTCTAGGTCTCAAATGGCTAATGTAAAATTTAGATGCTACTAAAATCTCACTACTAAGGTCGGGTCATGTCAATTTCTCTTCTATAATTCATTTCAATTTCACTCGGATTCATATTTATTTCATTCCAAACCGAGTTCACATTCACATTCATTGAATTGATACCCATTTCATATTTATCACATCCATTTTATAAGGGTAAACCAATGGTATTATGAATTCTTATCCATGGGGGCCCATACTCCATAGGGATCAAAACTTAGCGCCCATCTATGGCACATCACAACACACTTCACTTTAAGGTTGAACCATGATCTGAAAAATTCTGATTCAAGAGGGCCCATACACCTCAAGGATAAAATATTAGAATCTATCTATTTCACAATATAATACATCACAATATACCTAACGAAATAGAAGGAATATATACCACAACACCTTTCACAACAACATGAAATCAGTAATGCACCCTAAATGGCATGACATAATTCATGGAATGTGAAATATAATAGGTGCCTATATGATGCATGAGATGGAATACCCTCAACTCATCAGGTTACAACATAATAAAACCCCAAATCATATAAAAACTAACAATATAAATCAAGTTCATCATCCAATAATGGAATTAATTTAATTATAAAATCCAAAATCCAAACAATACCAATTCAATTTGAGGAAGTTTGTATTTTTTTCAATATGCGGGTTAGCTGTGCCAAAACATAGCTCATTTCCAAATTCATATTCCTTCTAATTCCTTTATGTTGTCTCTAAATAGTAACTCAACCATGAAATAAATCTGTGATTCCACTTTGTAACATCCTAGACCTAGATGCCACTAAACGGTGCCCCAAATTCTAGAGGCTACCGACTAGAAATGAGGTCCTAGGTGTGTCTATGGGGAGACTATTCCCTCATTACTAGAGAGTAGCACAATAGATATCAATAATAGATACAATTAGCAGAAGAAATAAACCATATAACAAAAGTTAATAGTGGAAGACTGATAGTATAAACAAGCCAGAGTCATATCATATGAAGGATGATGATACATGTCACATGTTTCTAATAAAACAACCAAAACATGAATATAAGGTAGATACACAATCCATATAACCAAAGTACAAAAAGGCCAAAAGAATTCCAGTAGCATCGCAAGCCTCATCTTGGTCCCATGCTCTCCTGCTCCTAAGCATCATATCAAGTACCTATAGGAGGGATATTTCCCTTATCATTTCCAAAAACCATATAATAGGTTTGGGTCCAAAAAGGTGACCTAAACAGGGTGTGAGACTAAATCCTAGTAGGCAACCACCCAAGGTCTATTCCAATCAGTCAGTGAATATATATAAAAGGTAGTGTGAAATAAGAAAAGAAGTAAGCAAGGAAGAATTCAAAAGTATACATCCCACACGCACTAGTTTTCATTTAATATCCATTTACCATTTCAATTACATTGTAATTTATAAGTCTTGAGATACAGATCAAGCCCAGAATCCCCCATATTATTGGTACCACAACAGATGCCTCCGAAAGACATATGAATGATACAAGTAAATAATGACCCATGCTTGTGCTTTGGCTTGTAGATTCATTAAAAATCCATTTAATTCATTTATTAAGTTAGAAACTGAGTCCTTCTTTGAAATCCCAAAGTTGGAACTCAAGTATCACTCTAGGTATAATCAACCAAAACCCTATGATCCCATCCATGGTGAATATCTCATGAACCCATGTATCTATCTATATGTGGTATACAGTTTATGTCATATGATCTTGTCCTTGAATGTATTATAAGGAAGCCCAAAGTATCACTCATGACATATAATCAACGACCCTTTTGATTCCATCCTTAGTAATCCCTTTGGATTACAAGTTTCCATAAGCATAATAGTCAAGTCTTAATAAGCCCGTCCATGGCATATCTCATTTGGATCCATGTATCACTCATGAAAATATCACATTAACCATTGAGTCTGTCCATAGAATTCTTAGGTGAATCCATGTATCACCCAAGGTATAAAGTTCAATAATCACTTGAGTCTGTCTATGGAATTGTAATTTGAATCCATGTATCACCCAAGGCTATTTATCATTTAACCGATTCCATTTCATTAAAACAATTTAATTAACATGCCAAGGTCAAAACCAAAGGCATTAAGTATAACTCACCTCTAAAGGGTGACTCAAGAAAGGACGAACCTCAAGGGCTTGGCCATTCATTTAATCATGTGGGAATATTTCATATAACAAGAATCACATGCTTAAAAAACTAATACATGGACTTTACATCATTTAAATCACGTGGGCATATCATGATAACGAGCTTCCCATTCTTAATCATCCTATCACATGGAATGATCTCAACATAACTCACAAGGGATACCAATTTAAGGTCCATTAAAATACTCACATGTCTATTTTTAATATAACAAATCTAATAAGACTATAAATCCATCACATGGATTAATTGTAATATAATTCACATGGGAAAATAAAAGATTAGAGAAATTCAATCCAATTTCATCAATTCAAGTCATAGAATATAATTTACTCACATGGGAACGACAATTCAAGACAATCATGCTTAGGCAACCAATGATAAACATGGGTTAAGGGGAAATTAAACTATCCCATACCCTTTAACCATTTAAATTACAATCTAACCATATTAAAATTCCATCAATATAAAATTAGATTTTTAACAACCCATTAAAGGGATAAAGGCACACCTCAAGGGGGTATCCAAGGCATAAATCCATAAATATCCATTCAAGTAAAATCACCCATGAGGTGGTACTTATTCAAGGTATACAACCTATAACATGCACAAACATTCCTATTCAAGTACATAAATCACAATAGGCAATAATAGGGTTTAATTTCAATTAAGGCGACACTCAAAAAATGGGTGCACGACACCCCGACATATATAAATAGTTTTACTTTCAATGAAAGGCATGATACCACCTACCTTAGATTCATTCTTGATAGCTCATCCAATATCAAGATCTGATTAGTCCCATTTTGGAAAAAATCTGAAGAACAAATGAAGAAAGAGAAATTAGAGAATATGAGACTAAAACCAAATAGCACAAATGATTCCCAGAAGAATGACATAAGATCAAAAAGTAATTAAAGACTTACCATTACAGATCCAAATAAATGAACCATTTTCGAATCAGAGTCCGAATGGAGAAGGGATCTGAATTACAAGAATAGTCGAAGATAAGAGATTTTCGAAGGGGTGTGAGGCTGTTGTGTGATGGGCGAGGCTTCATTTAGGGTTAAAAGTAATTTTTAATTTAATTAAAAATTACGAAATTTCCTACACAATAGATATCATACAGTTTACCCGCATCATTTTTCAAACCATACGGAAACTATGCATGATTTCTTATAGACCTAGGGAATAGCGCACAATTACCCTACGCAGTTTATAAACTATGTTAGGTCCATTAGGTTGAATACCCTGAGGGGGGGGGGGGGGTGGGTGGGTGAATCATGGTAAGATAGATTAAAACCTTCTCCCATTCAGATCTTTTTTAATTGTTAGAAAAAACTCAATTCTATCTTCCTCCCGTAGAAATATATGAACAGATATGAAATCATGCACATGAAATAACGATTTTTACTTGGTTCACCCTCACTAGGCTACATCCAAGGAGAATACAATGGCAATTTTCCGATGTGCCAAATTCACTAAGGCTCACTGCCAATAATGAGAACAATTTTCATGATAGATCTTCTATACCCAAGATCACTACCTTTACAAGGTTTAGGTTTTACTCACTGCATTCCCAAGGGTCACTCTGTATGCCTCTTTCTCTGGCTCGTTGCCGGTGGAAAGGGTCACCGTCATCCTCTTACTTCTCCCACTAATCATGGAAAGAAATCCACTCATAGTTTATCGAATTTTAGGTCAAACGTAGTTTATGGACATGTAGGTCCCTTCATTTTCATGAATTCCTACATCCTCAACTATAGGTAGATGCTCTGTTGAAGTTCCTTTTTCACCCACAGATGAATTCCACCTTCCCAGGTACTGCTAGGTATCGGAAAATACTTTCACAAGATGAATTGAAGATTTCACAAGATTCCTTGTGTAAATTGTGAACCAAATTACTCTCCCATGTACTGAGTACCAGGTTTGTTAAACGGGAAACCTTCTTTTCGTATCACTGCCGCTGTCGTGAACCACCCTTCATCCGTGGTCTGCCTCCGCCTTCGCAATTTCGTACTACTAGTACGTACTGATTCCGAAAACCTCCTCTATGAAACCCCTCCTATCCATGAACTATTCTCTATCCATGGACTACCTTAGCTTCTTCATACCAATTGCGGAACTGTCCCTCTTGTGTAATGAAGATTCCTCCTCCACGTACCGAGTCAACTCCTTCTGCGTACCAGACTTCCTCCACCGCGTTCCAGACTTCCTTGGCGGGTTAAGAATCCCTGCAAACACCCCAGTGTGAACCACTTTCAGACTTTGCTGAATTCTTGAAGAAAAATACGATTTCTAATGAAGTTCAATCACTACAGTAATCAGTGTGATTAGAGATTATTATATAGGAAAAGATATCCAAAAAATCTGATAATTCAAGATTTACCAAATCTTCAACCTAGCCTCCACTGCTTACCAATTCTTCTACCATCGCGAACCGCAAGCCACCCACAAACCATTTTTACACACCATCCATGTACTGCCTTTTCTCTTACATGGTCGACTTACTCCTTCAACATCAAGCCAAATACGTACCCCACTTCTAGTCAGCCACAAATCATTTTTGGTTTCATGAACCACATCCGCGTACTACTCCTTCTGCTCGGCATACCGTTCCTGGAACATGGTATGTGACCTATGAATTATGGTATGCGGTTCTCACCCTTTTTCTATTTTATTTAATTTCATTCATACAATTCAATCCTATGAATAAATCCTTCCTTTTCCAACATCAAACTCCATATTTTGAGGCCCCAAAATTTGGAAAACACAGGGAAACTAAACCTCTTTAAAAACCTATCTTTATCAAACACCAACCATTCTCATTTTCAGTCATCTGGCATTTTCAACAAACACAACCACACCCAAAACATACCGAAAGGACACTTTGGGGGATTTTTTCCCAACAATCTCTGCCTTTGGGTTTATTGACAACTCTTCTCATAACAATTCATTGCATTTTGATATCTCGTTAATACTCCTTCCAACATCAACCACCATTAACTTCATGAGATTAAGATAACGATCAAGGATTTACTCTACACACACTCTAAGCCCACATGAGCGATGCTCGGCATGAGAAACAAGAGTATAATGAAAAATTTATCAACTAATCACTTCATTGACAATCACTAATTACTGATACCATACTGATACACTAATACCAATGAACTTATTTCTTCATGAACCTCAGCCATCATGATATCTATATATTGATAGATCACTTCTAGAATTGTTAGATTTAATGATACCCTTATATAATATCTCTTCCAAACAGATTCCGATCATCTTCAACTCCCCTATCTCACTTCTCCACTTAACAACTTATCCCTGTGTCTTTTTCCCCCAAAAATAGTCACGCTTTCTTCCCCTTTGTCAATGAACCTGAAGGTCACTTCAAGGTTGTATTCAACAGGGTAAAGAACACATATCAACACATCAGGGAAAGACACATCATACCTTGAGGAGAGGGGGCCCCACATCCACACTTTTTCAAGTATGGGAAGTCGACTAGACTCTTAGTGCCATTCGATGCCTTTCAAATGATTCTTTGGGTAAGGACTTTGTTATAATGTCTGCAACCTATTGTTCTATAGGAATATACTCCAACATCACAATACCTTACTCCACCTTCTCTATGATAAAATGATATT
Source organism: Viscum album (assembly GCA_963277665.1). Taxonomy (NCBI): domain Eukaryota; kingdom Viridiplantae; phylum Streptophyta; class Magnoliopsida; order Santalales; family Viscaceae; genus Viscum; species Viscum album. The sequence continues at coordinate 500,117,288 of OY728158.1, read as the reverse complement.
TTATTTCAATGTTCTTTGTACTTGAGTGATGCACTAGATTTCTTCTCAGATTTATAGAACTTGAATTATCACAATGAATTTTGATCAGATATTTCACTTCAATTCCCATATCTTCAAGTTGTTTCTTTATCCACAATAGATATGTGAAAGCTTGAGTAGCTGCGATGTATTCAACTTCTACACTGCTTAATGAAATACAGTCTTGTTTCTTGCTTAACCAAGAAATACACAACCTTCCAAGATAAAAGGAACCTCCTGATGTTGATTTCCTATCATCTGCTAAACCAGCCCAGTCCGCATCTGTATATCCCAATAACTCTAGCTAATATGTGTCACTATACATTAAGCCAACAACCACTATTCCCTTGATATACTGAAGAATTATTTTTACTGCAATCATGTGTCTCTCCTTGGGATTTCTTTTATACCTCACTTTTTAGAATGTGGAAAATATAATATCAGGCCTTGTCGCTGTCAGGTACAATAGTCTTCCAATTATTTTCCCGTATTCTGTGATATTAACTGGCTTGCCTTCATCATCTCATGAAAATTTAAACTGGGTAGCAACCAGAGTCTTTATATCTTTGTAATTATCCATTCCAATCCTTCTCAAAACCTCCTTGGCATATTTATATTGAGAAATAAAAGTGCCATTCCTTCCTTGTGTCCCCTGTAATCTAAGGAAAAATGTCATCTCTCTAATCATCGACATTTCAAACTCACTTTTCATGAATTCAAAAAAATTTCATCATTTTTCTTCATCTAATACACAAAATATTATGTCCTGCATATCAATTTCATCTCTTCTTGCTGGTCTCTAGGAATACACTGATTTGTTCTCATCATCTAAGCCATCTTCTGAATCAACATTTTCACATATTCTCCTCCTGATTCTCTTACCACTTCATCAATTTATATAAGAATCTTGTTGAAACATTTTTGATATTCTTTCATAGCTCCTTAGTATCCTGAAAACAGTAAGATGGTACCACATTGTTAGAACAAAATACATAATCATGAAGTGCATGATTGTTGCTGCTTCACGGAAATCCGTCTTCTCTCAGTGGACGACTAACACTTGAATTAGGGAATGATACCAATGAATATATATTCAATGCAACTCAGAACCCTTGAATAATACATTTATAGCTTTGAAATCTCTTCAGTTTCAATATAGACTCTTCATCACGTGGATAATAGAAACATTGTGTTGAATCTGATTAAGAAGTAGAAATCTCCCCCTATGATGTCTAGCTATTCCAGTTATAAGGTCTATTGTTTAGACCCACAAACATTCTTATTCTCCTGCATCATTTCTTCACATGTGACTACAAGTTTGAGAAACTTCTCCAACTTGATTATATCAATGAGATATTTATTGGTTAAATTCACCACTCAGCAATGAGCCATCAAAAGAGCCTCAAAGCCTACTAAGTCAAACTCGATGTTGGAAAAAATAGATAAAGTTAATAACACAATCACTGTCTATTGAACTCAATTAGTTACACATATCTAATGTAGCCATATAACATTAATTACTTCCATCAACTTCTTCCAGATACCTTCTCAAGATCTGGTAACTAATTTGAATCAGTTGACATTATGGATCACATCACACAACTACTTTTCATCTTTTGATGCCACTTCCCCTTGGATCGTATCTCCCTTTATACTTGAAACACATTAAAATCATTTAATATAATTTATATATATAGGGAGAGAGGAACTTTCGGAAACCTCAACATGAGAATTTTGGTTGATCCTGATGGGTCAAACCTTTGATTATTTCTTGCAGAGCATCACACTCCTTCCTTGATTCTTCTAGCTACCTATCCAACTTCAACTACTCTGGCCATATGACTAGGAATCCATCACCCACATGATGAGTCTTTTTCTATTATTTAGATTCTTCAGGCTTGTAATTTCTCAAAATTTGGGGTTTAATACCACTGGTACACATATCCATCTTTGATGTTCCACAATTATGACACTTCCCTTGATTCCTTCTCGGAGTAGGATTCTCTCTTCTTGTCATCTTCCCTTGATTCTTCCACCATTTCATGAATATTACTTTTTCCTCCAATTCTCTTTTTTTCACACAACATGTGAATTTTTTAATACATTCTTTGTTCAACTTTATTTTATCAGATACCTGATCCACCACATTGTTTTGCACTAGTGGTGAGTCCTACATTGAACATGCATTAATCTTACTCACAACTAGAGTAGATCTCCCCTTAATCTTCTAGGTTTGTTCACATTATCTCTATGAGAGCTATTGTGAGTGTGACAAAGAAGGTGATCGATACACCTTTTTTTATCTCCTTGTAATTCTCTTGAGGAAGTAAACCTAATTTTTTATTTACCACTTTGTCTTCCAGTGCAGAATTTCTCATTATACACCACTAGAGTTGAGAATCTCCTTTCGAGTTCCTTTTCCTTTCCTACTTTTTTCTTTCTGAAATGTCTTGCTAAATGCCCATAATCAGAAAATATAAAACATTTTCCAGTAAAGGTATACCTCATTTCATTATTTCTTAGTCGAGATGTTGATGTAGCTTGAGTTCTTATTCTAACATTGAGCCTCTGAGCTTCCTGACACATGCTCATGGTGTGTCCCATTCTTCTACAGTAATAACATCTGATGAATGATTTATTCTGAGAGACTTCTATTTCTGATTTCTCATGAAACTTATTCTTATTCTTAGATTTAGTAAAATATCTACCTTCCCAGCATGAAATATTTTCCCAATCCTCTAAACAGAATCTTGATGTATGACCATGAATCCCATAGAAATAGCACATGTTGTCATTAATTATTATAAAATCCTTTCTAGGTCTATCTCCAGCACCTACACATTTTTTCTTATCTCTGGAGATTTTCACTACTCTCTTCTTATCATGCATAGGAGTGAGATCATCGTATCCAATTCCAGATTTTCCCAAAATGAATGGCCTTTGGGATAACGTTATCCTTTCACGCTTCTCCTTTAAATTATCATATTTGTCTTTCATTTCATCATCACCTATCGAAGGAAAATAAAATAGTAAGTTTAGTGCATCCTTTAATGTAGGCCTTCCTTTAACATTTTATTTCTCTATTTTTTTTATTGAATGATTCTATATATTCCTCCAGTTTATGAATCTTTTTATCCCTTTATTCATGTTGAGCATTGAGATCTCTTCTGAGATTATTTCCGCTACTCATATCATCTTCTATTTCTCATGTGAGCTTGTCTACCATATTACTTTTCTCCTTTATTTTCAATTTTTCTTGAGAAACAGAATTGGAGAAGGATTTATTCTCTTATTGTAGCCTTTTATTCTTCTAAACTAGTTCAGATATCTATGTACCAAGACCATCATTTAAGGCTTTCAGATTCTAAATTTCATCTGACTTCTGATTCTTTCCCTTGTCATCGGCTTTGTGTTTTTCTCTCTTTATAGATATTTTTTTACTGTTCTTCAGCTTGAGAATCATTATTCTCCCTCAAATAAGTGGTCGCATCAATAATACTTTTATTTAATCATCTTAGTTTTTTAATATCAATTTCAAATTCTTGGATTCAAATATCTTTAGATTTAATCTCTTCATCCAATTTCTGATCCAATTCCTTTATTTTGTGGACAACTTCCACTTTTTGCCTTCTAGGAGTTTCTTCATTATCAGTAGTTCAAAAATCACTTGGAATATAAGGTTCTTTGCTCATTACTTTAGCATCATTGAATGAGTAAGTATTTTCACTGTATGATTTATCCAAATCATCATTTTGTTCACTACCTGATTCTTTTAATTGAATCACACTATCTCCATAGAAACTTCCACATTGAGGGATACCACCCAACTTTTTCTTCTTCTTTAAAGTTATAACTTTTTCCATGGAAGAATGAGATAATAGAATACTGAATCTTTACCTTTAATGATCGACCGAGTCAGATAGAACAAATATGAAAAAAGAAATCATCCCTTTGATACCAATTATTAGGTCCACTAGGTCGAATACCCTGAGAGGGGGGGGGGGTGAATCAGGGTATGATAGATTAAAACATTCTTCCGTTTGAATATTGTTTTGTTGTTAGAAAAACTAAATTCTCTCTTCCTACCGTAGAAATATATGAACAAATATGAAATCATTCACAAGACACATCGATTTTTACTTGGTTCACCCTTACCGGGCTACATCCAAGGAGCATACAATGGAAATGTGCTGATGTACCAAATTCACTAAGGATCACTACCAATAATGAATACAATGTTCAGGATAGATCTTCTATACCCAATATCCCTACCTTTACAAGGTTGAGGGTCTACTCACTACATTCCCAAGGGTCACTACCTATGCCTCTTTATCTAGATCTCTACTGGTGGAAAGGGTCACCATCTTCCTATTCCTTCGCCCACTTCTCTTAGAAGGGAATCCACTCACAATTTATCAACTTATAGGTCAAACACAATTTATGGACATGTAGGTCCTTTAATTTTCATGAATTCCTGTATCCTCAACTGTAGGTAGATTCTCTATTGAAGTTCCTTTTTCACCTACAGATTAATTCCACCTTCCTGAGTACTGCTAGGTACCAGAAAATACTTTCGCAAACTGAATTGAAGCTTTCACAAGATTCATTGTATAAATCACGAACCACCTTCCTCTCCTGCATACTGAGTACCAGGTTTGTTACGTGGGACACCTTCTTCACATACCACTGCCTCTTCCGTGAACCACCCTTCGTTTGCGGACCACCTCCACCTTCACGATCACGTACCGCTGCCGCGTACTGATTCCGTGAACCTCCTCTACGAAACCCCTCCTGTCTATGAACTCTTCTCCATTCATGGACTAACTTCACTTCTGCATACCACTTGTGGAAATGTCCCTCTCATGTAATGGATATTCCTCCTCTACATACTGAGGCAACTCCTTCTGCGCACCAGACTTCCTCCACTACATACCAGACTTCCTTTACGGGTTATGAATCACCGCAAACACCCCAACACAAACCAATTTTGGACTTTTCCAAATTCCAAGAGAAAAATATGCTTTCTAATGATGTTAAATATCCATAGTAATCAGTGAGATTAGTGATTCTTATATAGGCAAAGATATCCACAAAATCCATTAATCCAAGATTTACCAAATCTTCAACCCAGCCTCCACCGCTTACCGATTCTTCTGCCGCCGCGAGCCACAAGCCACCTGCGAACCATTTTTCCATGCCATACTTGTATTCCCTTTTATATTACATGGTTGACTTCCTCTATCGACATAAATCCATCCTGATACTGCACCACCGCTCAGACGCGTATCATTTTTGGTTTCGCGAACCGCATCCGCATACCATTCCTGCCGCTCCACGTACCGTTTTTGGAACATGGTATGTGACCCATGAATTATGGTACATGGTTCTCACCCTTTATTGATTTTCTTTAATGTTATTCATGCAATTCAGTCCTATGAAAAAATATTTCCTTTTCCAACATCAAAATCCCAATTTTGAGGCTCCAAAATTTGTAAAACACTAATAAACTGCACCACCTTAAAAACATGTCTTAGGAAAACACCAACCATTCTCATTTGCAATCAGCTAACTCTGTCAACAAAAACAAACACACCCAAAAGATACCAAAAGGAAAATTTGGGGTATTTTCTCCCAATAAACTGTGCTAAAACCTTCTGGAAAAATATTTTGAAAACTACAGATTGGCCACACCTCCATGAGGCTCCTCTTGCATGATTTACCCAAATCATGTTGCTTGTACACCTCTCCTATCTAGCCTCACATAGTTTAGTCAAACCTTATGGCCTTCCTCACACAGTTTTCACTAACCATGGGCCAGGATTAAAAAACCCAAACCTTGGGTTTTAAGCTCTAGACTATCCCCAAATTCCCTAGAGACCTCCATAAACCCAACGAGTATCAACCTTAGTCCATATTTAAGCATTTAAACTAATAATTGATGGAAAATAATAGTTTTTTACCTTAAATAAGAACTAGGTTCTTACAAAATTCTCATGAAAAGAAATGCGGGTATCATATAAAATCACATGGGAATGATTTCAACCTCTAAATATCAATGAAAACGAAGAAAAATCTTATCAATAATCGAATATGGTGTATTCATATTTTGTACTAAACTATATAATAAAATAAATAGTTTCAAGTAAAGAGTCTAACCAAATGATTAATAACTAGAATAAACATCTCAACTCACATTTTAAATATAAAACATCTCAAGGATACATTATAAAGATTAGAAAAAGAGAATAACAAAAAACATGATACAAATGGCCAAACTAACTGATAAAAAACATCCCAAAAACAATCCATAAACTTGAAAAACTAAAAAATCGCTCTATGTGACCCTCAATAACCATTATATCCCAACACATTCATCAACATACCCAAGATAATGACACGTAACCCAAGATCCCAACCTAGGAACCTATATGAGAACTTGATACCTACATACATATGTATGTAGGGTGTGAGCTAATAGGATCGGTAAGATTTATCCAAAGTGACTATGCAATTCCTTTTATAAGTCTTCCCATAGATATTAGTTTAAAATAAAATTCATGAAAATAATATTTTAATGTTTATGAAATACAAAAAAAAATCTACGCACCTCATCATCCCTTTATATAAAAACTAGAACCACACTTTGGAAGTAAGAAGATTAGTTCAAGGAAATCCATATAAAACTTTTTATATAAGAATTAAATAAATACCATTATTTCATGGGATAATGATAATTGAGTTTAAAAACATGGATTTACCCTTTTATTTTCTAAAATCATTTGATTATTTGGGTTTAAACCACTTAAATAAAGAAAGGTGAACTAAAAACATGAAGTATGCATACATATTGAATAACATAAATAATAAAAACATAAAACCACACATCACAAAGTTAAGATACTATAGATACATGAATATCAGTAATGAACATCATATATTTAAGGATAGAGAAATAATCTAAACAAACTTTACATGGTAAAAGAAATGAATGATATAAAGTGATCATATAATAATGATTAAATAAAATTAATGCTAAAATAAAGAATATAATCAAGGTTTATTAATATGGAAATAAAATTCAAGAAGTAGATAACATACGTTATAATAATTTAATCATGAAGTAAAAGCCATGAAAACAAACATATTAACAAATAATCATGGTATATACCCTAAGGTAGCTAAGGTCAAGGCACACTAAGATCCTCATACTATCTTGTGCTCAAAACAATCATATTTAATTATATGAAGGCTGATAGGGAGAGAATAATAAATTATTAATGGAAAGGTGAAACCCCAATAAGTGGAACCTTAACCATGTAATCCAAATTTAGGGAGAGAATATAAATTCCTAGTAGTAAATTCTTTCCTGATCCATGGTAGTTTAATAGTTTGTGGTTTTATCCAATGCTAGGGAGAGAATATTAATACCAATTGGTACCTATCCAAGGTTCCCTAACCAAGAACCTGAGTTCCCATGAATCTATCTAAGGGAGGTGGGGAACATTTTTAACACCTGTTAATCACATATCAATAACACAAAACAAAAAATTCTATCACAATATCAATCCCTCATCTCACCTCTCTACACCCTTTAATAAGAAACCCATTTTATTCACATAGAAATTAAACCATATTCAATTTCATCTCACAATATAAACAAACTCATATAAAGAATAATGAAATATGGCTCAAACTAAGGGATTATCTTGTTCTATGAAACCCTTTATTACAATGTGCTAAATTATCCTTTAGTTTTAATTTATACTGGAAAAAATTATAAACAATCTTTAAAAACCCCTTTGAAACCAAGCATTGATTAAGAAAACTCATTAACACAAAAATAGACTCAAACATTGAATCAACATGTTTATATAGATATATATATATACATTTATTATATATGAACAAACATCATTAAATCAAATTCAAAACAATATATACATAGTTCAAAAAACATGTAACCCAAAAACATATCAAAAAAATGTAATCAGGTCAATAACAAATAATCTTCTATTAAAACACCCCTTAAACCTTTGAAGCATTCCTTAAATCTAAAAAATATCACGTGGGAAATCATTTTAAAATAATCCGAAATTATAAAACCACACTTTAATGAATAATTCTTTTAAAAATACCCTCTTAGGCATTTTAAAAAACACATAAATTGCACCCAAGTTCATTCTAGGTGTATATGATTTCGGAACTATCAAAAAACTTTATTTTTGTATCAATATTGGAAAACAATAACACATTAAAACCAAGAAAACTTCATCAAAATTATTATTTATCAGGATATTTTAATTTAAAGACGAGTTCATAAAACTCAATCACCCATAACATGACAAATAAGTGGAATTTAATAGAAAACCCAACCTAATCATGCATAAACCATGTCTCCTTCGATGAAAAATCCTAGATTATGTCTCAATTAGAGCTTAATGTAACATCATAAATCTCAAGGTACACTTATTTTTATGTTTTCCACATCATACGGGTGTAATTAAATGAGTTGAGTCATGTCAGAAGTGTTTAGAGAAGGAAATGGATCAAAGGATGGAAATTTTGGCTACAAGAGCGGTTCACAATGTGAATGGATATTCATGATGTGAATGGATTTTAAGTGGAAGATATGAATATACATTAAATATTTGAAATATATTCATCAAATGAATGATAAATTCATGATGTGAATGGTATTTAGTATTTTAATCTGAGGTGACATGTTTTTCGGTGTATCATTTTTCCTGAGAATTCACGGTGTGAATCCTTAATTCACACCATGAATGAAACCAATTATAGCGGATTTAATAACACATTTACATTTTATTTTCTCATTTTTATCCCTTCCTAATACTCCAAAAACTATTCTATTTATATGTGATTTTGGATTCTCCTCTCCCCTTCCAAATCCTATCTTCGACACACGAACACCCACTTGATCTGACACATCCAATCAAGTAAGTTCTTCTTTGATCATGATCCGGTCTCTTCTCTTCACCTTGATTAAAATAAATTAAGACATCAACGTATTGGTTTAATGTATGGGTATTTTCTTGATATAATGAGGATTTTTATTATCATTGATAGAATCAATATCCAGATTCAAGGATTTATCTTTTGCACATTTCTTGGACCAATATCATTGTTGGCAGTAGATCTTCTTTGGTAAACTGATCTTGTCCTAAACATTTGCCTGTGGTTACTCTTTTGAATAAATCCTAGAGTTATGAATGATACAAACTAGGAATAGTTTTATGATCTAGTGGTGTTTCTAGACTTTTATTGTGACCCTTTACTTGATCACCATAGATGCACCTAATGTTGGAATTCCTTGAATTTAGCGCTTGTCTTATACAAGTTATTGGAATGATTATTAGAATCTATATGTAGCTCTAAGAAACCAATGTTTTATTCTTTATCACATGAGGTGTGTGTGTATAGATTTTACCTATGCTTATATTTATTGGATATGGATTGTTTTGATGATGATAATTCTTTACTTCAAGTGATGTTTGATAAGTTATTTTCATCTTATATCATATGTGCTGCTATTATGTCTTCTACATATGAGTGTATTGGTCAAAACTAGTGGAATATCCTCTAAGATATATGTTTTAGGCACGAGGTTGACAAGAATTGGACTATCCCTTGAATAAGGGACGAATTATCCATGTTTGGGACTATCCCTTACTCAAGGGGGGATGTGTCAGGTGGACAACCAATGCTCCTTCTGGCACAGAGTTGAAGCAGGAAGAATCGGTCTCTAAGGACCCAACATATGTTTTAAACTTGTATGATATATTGTTGTGATATTTTCACCCTATTTACTTTCATGATATTCCCTTGTATATATTATACACTTATGTTAAGGGTCGCTGGTGGTGTCCTATAGAGTCTTGTACTCATACCCTACTCGAGAATTTAAACATTCTTATCGATTTAATTCTCAGGGATACGATGAAGGGAAATGTACCTATGGTGGATGGTTGAGTAGGTAGGAAGTAGGATGCAGAAGTTTTTGGTTAGAGTTTAGATCGAATTTCTTCATTTGCTGCTTTTATTTTTCTAGTTCACTATACTTGGATCCTTTTTGTTAGTTTTGGGTTTTGTATCTAGCATGCCATACTACCAATGCACGAGTTATATTTGAATATGCTTCTACTATGATAGTTATTTTTAAATTATTTATTTATTGATTATTTTTATCGCTATACTTAGATATTCTAATGTTCACCTAGTACAGAGAAAATAGTCTCCCCGTTCTGTTCCATAGGCCCTCATCGCTATTCAAAAACCTATTGCATGCAAGGATACGCACATTAGGTCATGTCAAACCCCCGAATCAGACTCGATGGTTCAATTTGTGAAGTTACAAAAATGGTATTAGTGGTGCTGAGTCTTCCAACTTATTTATTCTCTTTTTTTGATTTGGGACTAGGTAGACATAATATAGGATAGTTGAGACCCGAAAAGAGGAACTATGTCAATGTATAACCAACACTATATAGTGGAACTCTAAGTTACCATAAAGTGGGGAATTATGTCTTGTGGTTTGATGTTACCAATGATTAAATTCACTTTGGGTGATTCAAATGATTTTTATATGTTTATTTATGTAAATTAGTGTGTGTTTATGCATCATGCTCTTCACATGATCTCACATTCCATGTAAAAAATATTTCTTTCATTAGGTAGAGCCCAAATAATTAAATGCCTGATGAAATTATGATATGTTCTTTGGTAATTATTCTTTCATTCCTTATTTGACTTTTTTTATTTTGGGATTAAGTATATATGTGTGGGTATGACTAACATGAAGGTAGTGGAGGCTTGACTTGGGTTTTGGGTAGTATTTAGGGGGTTATACCATGTTATTTTTGGTATCCTCTTAGGCTGAACATTGTTGTAAAACCTTGTGTGTTCTTGTGAACTATTAATAGTCTTCTTGTTATACTTCTTTTGTTTAACATATTGGATTTCTTTAAGGTTTGTTTTTGAATTTTGGGAAATTCCACCCCAAAAACATATTACACAAACAGTTGAAAAACCTATTGTGTAGGAGGAATAAACTGATCATACTCTCTTAATTTCTTCAATAGGTCAATAAATAATATTGGTATTACTTGGACACTTTCAGATGGTATGTGTTTAGGGTGGAGGATCCCACATGGGTGGGCTGATGATGGTCGAATACACACATGACTTTCAGCTCCAAAAACCCACCATCCTTCTATAGAACCAAATATCCTTAGGAAATGAATAATTGGATATAGGTCATTGAGAGGAAATTTTACATATTAAAAGAAATCAGACTCATAATTCTTAAGAAATTCCATCATATTGAGAAAATGTTTTATGGAAGAAAAGGATCATCAGACTCACCTTGAGTCCAGAATGAAATACTTGATCATAATGAGGAAGAATCAAAGTCTTAATGACTATGATAAAAAATTTATGATGCTTTTATGTTTTGTAATTCAAAAAAGTCATAAGTTGTTTGAGAATTTGTGATGAATGAATTATAAAGGAAATGAGGAGAACTAGTGATGCTTATCATATTGAGGAATGATTGGAAAGAAAGAAAAAGTTACTAAGAGAAAGTAAAGTTATAATAATTCTCAATTTAACACAAAAAATACTATTATGATCTTTAATTTATTCAAAGTCATGAAAAAGTCATGACACATTCGGAAGTTTTTGGAAGAAAGAAGTTTGTTGAAGCCAAAGATTTATGGTCTCAGCCCATCATTTTGAGATCATCAGACTCAAATTTTTTTATAGGTTAGGAAGGTTGATCGGAACATATGAAGATAAATATTTTGGTTTTTAGTGAGAATAACAAGACAAAATATTTAAATCTTTATATAAATAATCTCATTGGTATCATATTTATAAAAGGAAAAAATTTTCTGAAGTCGAAGCTGTTGGAATCAGTCCATCAGACTCGATGTGATACTAATCATTGGAGGTTGAATTATTTTCATTGGAGAGTTTTTAAGACCAATTAAAAGGAAAAATGAAGTTTAAGTTTATTGGGACCTAATGCATGAAAGTCATAGGCCGATCATCTTGATGAAATTCAACAATGTATTTAACATTTTTCATCAAGATAAAATGACTTGTTGTTTTGAAGTGGGTCAAGAGAGAAAGAAGAATTTACTTAATAATTAGGTCAATAGGAAAATAAGACCTATTTCCTTGAAAAGTGTGTTGAGAGATAGAAGAAATATATGATTTATTTTCAATAGTTTTTATTAGTTAGGTCAAGATCCATCATATTGGAGTTGATTCCATTTCATCGGATTGAAGTTGAGATCGATAGTCAGATATAACCTGACACCGATAACTTAATCAGATGCAGGAACATTAGTATGGAGAAAAGAAGCAGGATAATATTATTTAGATATTTTTGTAAGTTTTGTTAAAGGGGGAAAAGAATATTTCATGAATAAGTTTGAATAAGAAAAAAATGATATCAAGGGAAGCATGAAGTTTGAAGAATATGTTTTCATTTGTTTTTATTTGGTGTAGAGCAATATAATGAAGTATCTTCAGTTATAATTTGTTTTCAAATGGGTCAATAAATTCGAAGTGACCATATCTTTCCATCATAATGAAAAAATCATAATGAGAAAACCTATCTTTTATGTGGTGTAGAACAATGTAATGTATAACCTATTTCTTTACATTTGTCTTCATTATAATGTGGAAGATCATAATGAGAAAATCAGAATTGGAATGAAGAATATTAAGAAAGTTTTAAGTGAGTTGAAATCATGAGAAGATTCAAGAAGGTTAGAGAATAGTTAAAAAGTGTTTAAGAAGTTATAAATGAATATGGAATTCAAGGGAAATATAGATTTTGGAGAATTTGGATGAGTGGGAAAAGATTTTGGAATCTTGAACAAACCATTTTGGGTTGTCTATAAACAGAGAAAGCAATTTTCACTTTTTGACATAGATGTACTATTAAGAGGAATAGAGAGAAGTTCCAAAATTCTACGGAGAAGAAGTTTCTGGATTGTGTTTTCTTGAAGAAGTTTTCTAGAGAGAATAAGGAAACGAGAATAGACAAGATTGTATTCATCTGATCATCGTATTGGGATAAATTATTGGGCTGGGAAATAGACTAAGATTTTAGGACTGAGGAAGAAGAAGTTAATAATTGTTTTAGTGGTATTATGATGGAGAAATATTATTATATTGAGCAATAAGACTTGGGAATCAGGATAGGAAATTGGATTGAGTATCATTATTAAGTCTAGAAGACGTTCTTTCTTTCTTCTAGGTACGGAAGTGATTTTTTGAAGAATATATTTATGAGAAGTTAATCAAGTATCACCATAACATGTTTTTTATAAAAATTATCTTATATCATTTAATGCTAATAAAACCACATGCATTATTTTATTGATCATAGTGCTAAACGAGTGTAAGGGAATATCATACTCATTGTATTCCACACAAAATGATTGTTTTCTAGTGGATTGTGTGGTATTTGGTTGTTTACAAATCATACAAAGGATGTAAATTCTCTTTTTGAGTAGTGAACCTTGTAAATTCTTATGTTCTTATGGATGTGTGTTTGTTTTGTCTTCAATAGGGAAATAAATCTTTAAAATGAGGTGAGGATTCTTTAAAAATAAAGGAAACTTAAAAGAAAAAGATATCATCAATTCACCCCTCCCCCTATTAGTGGTAAAACAATATTGACTAGGAAATTACAAGTGGTATCAGAGATGAAGGTTCCCTTTGTTTATTTTTTGATGAAGTTTAAAGAGAAGTTGATGGAGAATCTGAATTATGTCAATAGTAAAGGTATTATGGTCTTTTATAGTAGTAACTATCATATCTAGAAAGATAACTTGTTGCGTTATCTTATTTATTTTGGGTATTCTATTCTTGAAGCTGTAACAAATGATTTTCCTCCTATTAATGATAAAGTTACTCTCACATATTTTTATAAAAATATTCTTGAGAATGAAGGAATGAAAAAAATGTCTTACTCTCATCACTTTTTGAAAGTTATATTTTAATATTGAAGGGTGTTTCCACTGCCAAAATTATTTGGGATAAGTTGAAAAACATTTATAAAGTCAATAAAAAATTAAAGAAGGAAAAGTTTCAAATCTGGAGTCTAAAGTATGAAGATATGAAAATGGGTGAGTATGTATCTATTGGGGACTTCTTTACTAGGTTAAATTAGATTTTCATCACTATCATATGTCTTGGTGAGAAGTTGGATGATTCTATAGTTATTAAAAAAATCTTAAGAATTCTTCATGACAAGTTTAATGATAAAGTCTCCTAATTGGAAGATAGATATCCTAAAACTCTATCTTGGGATGATATTCATAGTACTCTCATTAATTATGAAAGGATAAGGGATTAATTCATGAATGGAAAAACAAAATATTATAGAGAAATGTCTTTCAAGGTTTCCAAGAAAGAAAAGTATAAGAAGGTTCTTGAGAAAGATGATTTTTCTGACTTTAAATTCAAAAATGAGGTATATAAAAATCTTGATGAAATTCTATCCTTGTTTTCTAAAAATGTTAGAAGAGGTAAAGGTAAATACAAAGGAAAAATTCCCTTGAAGTGTTTTGAATGTGGAGTTATTGGAAACTTTATGGCTAATTGTCCTCATAGAAAGAAAGAAGAGAATAGTGATAAAGAATAAAGAACGTTATAGAAGAAATAGGGTGATAAAGCTAAATCAGTTTCTAGAGGGAAATATAATTTTTTTCTAAATACAAAAGGATAAGTTTCTTATCTAAAGATGATGAAGAATAATATAATGAAGTTGAATCTGAAAAATATACTAATCATGATGGTGAGAATACTTTTACTAAAATAGTTACACTACTGGAAACCTGACTTTTCCCAACGCTTTTATACCAACGGTTTGTAAAAACCGTTGGTATAGGTCCTTTTTCCCAACGGTTTGGCCAAATCGTTGGGAAATCCCACTTTTTGGAAACTTTTCCCAATGGTTTTCCAAAAACGTTGGGAAAATTCCACTTTGTAGCCACATTTCCCAATGGTTTGGCCAAAACCGTTGGGCTAGGTATACCCTTTCCCAACGGTTTTGGAAAAACGTTGGGCTAGGTATACCCTTTCCCAACGGTTTTGGAAAAACGTTGGGAAAAGTCCACTTTGTGGACACCTTTCTCAACGGTTTGTCCAAACCGTTGGGAAAGGGTATACCTATCCCAACGGTTTTCCAAAACCATTGGGAAAGGTCCCCAGAATCAAGAACTATACCAATGGTTGTCAAAACCGTTGGTATAGGTCTATACCAACGGTTTTGACAACCGTTTGTATAGGTCCTGAGAATTTTTATCATATCTTCTTACTGAGAACATTATATAAATCAAAATTTAAAATAATTATGACAATACATATATATATTTATGTAATTATGTTCACAAATGTCATGTTAGGTTAGTGGTTAAGTCGTTCAATGATAAACTATGGGTCCTGGGATCAAATCCCATCGAATGTTTTTTTTTGAAATACATATACCAATAGTTCCATAACCGTTGTTATATATTTTCATATTACTTATACCAACAGTTTTGTGAAAACCTTTGGTATAGACCTATCCCAACGGCTTACTTGGCTACGATTCTCCAAACTGTTGGTATAGCCTATACCAACGGTTTAGAGGCCTATACTAATGGTTCCAAACTGTTTGTATATGTTAGTTTTCCAGTAGTGTTAATAATGAAGAGTTCATAAGAAAAAATTCTAAAGAAAAATAAACTCAATTATAATATCATCTTAAAGAATAATTGAAAGAATTTTGGAGGAATATTAGAAAGCTTAAAAAGGAAATTAGAAAGTTTAAAAGTAAAAACACATAAAAAAACCAATAAGTTTTTCATTATGAGAAAATAAATCTAATGAAGGAAATTGATGATTTTAATAAATCTCTGATAAAGAAAATAATCATAATGAACACCTAAAAGTGATGATAAAGTAAAAACAAGAAGTGTTGTAACTTATCCAAAAAAAATTCTAAAGCCAAATGAAGAGGTATAAGTTTAAAAAACTCTATCGATAAATTTGGTGAAAGTTATCATAAGTATGAAACTAAGAAGGATAAAAAAATTTACCTTCAAATGTTGAAAAGAAAAACTAATTTTTTTTATGAGAATAAGAAAGCTAGGAAAGTTATGTATGTAGCCAAGACTGACAAACTAGATAAGTCAAAATTTTCTAAAAAGATTGTGATTGAAAAGGGTTATAATACTTCTGGTTCCAATAAGGTTGAAAAGAAACTGATATAAAAAAGAATATTCCCATTGAGAATAAAAAATTTTATGGTCAATAAAGTTATGATAAGAAATATAAGAATATTGATGAGAAACATGTTCAAAACTTTAGTCATTATGGAAGTTTCAGATTAAAATATTATTTCTATTGATACTACTGGTATTGTGGTGGATTTGGACATATAGAAAACATGTTTTGGTTTAATAAAAAACATTACAACTATTACAAAAATTTTAGAAGTCAAATATTGAGTGGGGTTCAATATCCTCAAAAGAATAAGTTTGAGAAGGATGTTCATAAGAAACCTAAAAAGGTTGGTGTACAAGTTGAAAATATGTTCCAACCTATGGAAACTATTTAAAAAAGTGAACAACCTGGACATATTTCTAATGGATTTCTTGTTTTTTTACTGGTACAAAAAAAGTTTCTTAATAATTCTCATAAGAATAAGGTGAAGAAAGAAAATGGGGAAAAAAGATCTTATTATAGAAACTACTTTGAAAGATAAAAAAGGATAATGACCTTAGATTATGGATTGTGGGTGTTCTTCTCATATGAAAGAAGATTTAAAGATGTTGAATAATGTGAAATAATTTAAATAAGGGACAATGAAATTTGGTAATGATGAATCTCTGAGGATAAAATGTTTTGGATCAACTATAATTGGAAAATAAAAGTTGAAGTCAAAGAATTATTTGTATGTTGATGTGCTGAAACACAATTTGATAAGTGTTCCAAACTCTGTGATGAAGGAAAAAAGTTATTTTTAGAAAATATGGGTTTTTTGTGAAGATTGAGTAAGATAGAAAGATAGTTATAATAGGTCAACATACAAAGGGGAATTTATTTCATGTTGGTGAAATAAACAAATATTATTACTTAGGAATGGTGGAAGAGAGCCACTTGTGGAATAAAATGTTAGGACATATGTGTCAGAGAAACGTGATCATGTTTTTTAAGAAAGATAGTGTCTGTGGTATCTACTATATATACTAATCCTGGATTGCTAGCTTCCACGTGTCACTTTCACATTCTTCCACATCATTTCTTCCATACATGTCTTTACTTCAATAATCCACCCCACCTAAACCAATTTTCTCCTCCCTCAAATATCGCGATTCCGACCACGTAACCACCCAGCCTCCTGTATTCCCTCCAAACTAGAGTTCTGATGCATCTTATCATCCCACAAAAATCTACACAAACTTCCTCACCTAGATTTCCTGATGTTTCTTTCTTCTTCTAAAATCTACTTCCATCCTCATGAATCTGCTACAATCCTCCTTGGGTCTATGCTCGCGATTCCCATAATCTCCTCCAAAGGTTCCTGTGCCTTTGATTTCACTTCAAATTTGACCAGGTACTCCTCCTCTTTATACCACCACTCTCTATCGATCCAATACCTACACCTCCCCCTCTCATATTCCATTGACTTCTCATATGGTTTTCAGTTACCATATTGTCCCTTGAAAACACCTTCGACTTACGAGTTCTATATCTTGTATCTATGATAACCCTTCATTTACAGTGGCTTCAACTCGACACACCATAAAAACACCTCAATATCACAATTTCAATTCCCTCTAGCTACAATAACCCCTAAACAAATCATTTTTCTATATGATTTTTTCCACATTAACAACTCAATATCTTTGGATTTGAATCCTTGTATTTTTTTAAATGAAAATTCATAGCCCTTACAAATTTGAAAGACTTAATGTAAATTTCAAGGGTCTCAAAGCCTTCTGGTGTTCCTTTTATTGAATTTTTTAGATGAAGTTGAATGCATTTTTAAGAACTAGGAAGTTAAGATAGTGAATTGGGATATTTTCATCACATGAATTTTAAAAATATGAAATCCTATATTCAACAAAAAACTAGGTACCATATACACCATTTTCTGTGACTACCACTGCTTAAAGTAGGTTTTTGTTGCAGTACCTCATGTCTTCCATGTCCTACAGAAACTATAACTATATAAGTCATAAGTTATATAAAATAAATTGAAAGAGAATGTAATTAATATAAGAAAGCATGGTAAATAACTTTAGTCTTCAATATTATTTTCCTATGTATTTTTGGATCTGGTTAAACAATCTGAGCAAGCAAAAACTTTTAGCTACCATGAAGTATGTTAATTAAAAAAGTACAGATTTATAAATATTGTGATAGTTCATTTGAACCTACCAATTCCCTAAAGTGTGATGTTCATGATGTACAATTGAGCTTTAGAGCTTAAAAATTATTAAAGGTAACACTTTTTATATAGCTTTGATTTTTTTTCCTTTTGGTGTTTTTTGGCTATGTAACTATGTGTTCATGGAAATGTTTTAAGATCATGTATGATAAGAGATTTTAATGAGTTTGGTGTCATGAATGAATGAAATTATTTCTAACTTGGATGAAGGTATGGGAATCTAGGGATCATTGCTTTCCTGAAGGTATGTTTCATTGATTTGAATCTCTTAGGACCCATTTGACTATGAAAAATGTCTTTTGGTTTCTATTTTCATAGTTTATGTTTAAGTGAACCTTTTATTTTAGCAATTAATTTTTTATTTATTTGTGTTGGATCATCCATTCAAAATTTGGTTGGATCCACACTAATTCATGCATTGATCACACACACAATGAACTAGTTATCGATGACCAGTCTCATGACCCAGGTTAATGCTAAGACAAGTAATCTCTGTGTTTGAAGTACCCCTTATTTTCCCTCATATAGCCATTTTCCTCTCCATACATCTTCTTAAACCTTTTCCAATATGATGTAGATAGGGTGAAACATGTGATGATATAATCGAATCTATAATTTCTTATAGTTCAACATTAGAAAACAAAACATTGTTTACCCAAGTAAGCATTTATTTGCAGTTCTTGTATGTAGTATTTTTATAGGATACATGTGTGTTTTCATGAACATAAACACATATATATTTATTATCAATTGTTTATTCTACACCAAATTACTTTTGATTTGTTTTATTTTTTTTTCATTATTTATTGCAGGATAAATATTGGTATAGGGAGAAAAATAAATATGCACCCAAAGTACTTTTAAGGAACCATTTTTCTTAAAGGTAACATGTTGGAATGTTCATTTTTTTACCATGATACAACATGTATGTTGAGAGGTTTATTCTAATTATTCATTCATGTGGATGTCTATATTGAACTTCATACTAAATATGTTCATACATTATTCTAGATTAAAAACTTTCGTATGCTATATTACATATTTACTTTTTTTATGGTTCATAATTAAGCATCTCATTCATTATACTTATTTGGATGGTATTAGGCCAATAAACCTAGGTTTTATGAACTCTTCTATACATGTTTCTTCTTTGTGTTATATCTTATTAAAAATATGGGTTCATATTGTTTATTGCATAAGAAATGTCACTTAAGTAGTCTTGTTGATGATAAATTGGTTGAACCTTCTTACCCCCCGAACAAATAAACACTATCTTTTTTACTATTTTTATTTTAATATTCCCTAAATGCTTTCTCTATGGTACTCAGTTTTGTATTGGATAAATTTTTCATTTTTTTTCTCAGTTTATGTGAAACATACTTCAAGAAATATCATTCTAGAATTGGGTAAGCTTTGGTTTCAAGTTAAAATTTGTGATTTATAGCTGATTCTTAATTTCATTTTTAGATTTTAGAAACTATGAAGAAAAAGCGGTCTTTATAGAAAGGATTTTGTGTTATCAATCAATTTACTAGAAAAATATGAAGTTTTATCATGAATTACTACATGAATCATTATAATATTCTTTGAAAACAAGAACTAGATACTATCTGACTAGGTATGTCCATCCACCCACTCCTTGTAAAATGTTACAGGGTTTCAAGGGACCAAATTTTATTTGATCCTATGAATATTGACCAACTATATGGAGTCAATTTCAGTCTATAATTTTTCTCTGGCATAGTTAAATGAAAAAATAGTTCTTCTTCAAAAGTAATAAAATTACCAATAGATTTATTTTATCAACCCTCAATGAAGCCTCTTTTGTTTCAAAAAATTCCTCCACAACATGTAGGTCCAGGAGCCTCTGTGGAAACACCATCAATGTTAACTTTGATATGTGATGCATCCATTGAACTGGAAGTCTTGGGTTTCCTAGGTACACCACTAACCCCTAGAGTTTTGGTTATAATAAGGTCCTCTATTGAATTGTTTATGCACCCTAACTTCAATGTGGAAGCCATTTGCATACCCTTATTATGCCAGTAATATTATATTTTAAGGGAAAAATTTTTCCCTCAAATATCAAGTAGTTTCTTTGTTTCCAAATATGATAAATATAAGAAAAAAAGTGTTAATAGAAGAGGTTTTTAAATTGATTTTTCATGTAAAAGTTGATGACATTTTTCATTAAGGAATTCATGTCACAATCTGTATATAGCTTGTAATGAAACATAGATTCAATATGATTATAGATTGTCATGGAATATTTGAAGGTGAAGAGAAAGTGATGACATTACTACAAAATTTTATGGCATAATGAGCTGGTAGATACAAGTGGTAAGCCTCCCATATGGTAGTGTTCCTGAAAACAATTTGACAAAAACATTACTATTGATATGGAGAAGTCTAATTCTATTGAAAAAATTAAATTTGTGGTGAGTACCACCCTATTTCACTTCTGAATTATTAGAATTTACTTGATATAATTTCGTTTTAGTCAAAGTGTTCTTTATATCATCATGATTGTGAAGATTTAGGTTTGCAATAGACTACTAAATATGAGGGAGTTAGAGAATAGTGAGGATAAAATTATAGAGACATAACCCAATTTGCTGACATCCAACATTATAGTGCTCTAATCACTATATAATATCCTTAATTCTTCAATTTATTATTGCATAATGTTCTCCCTATGATGAAAATAGCATCAGAGATCATGTATGGACAACATCTCTCAATTATTTTACAATCAGCTATAAAGGATAATTATTTTTTCATTTGTAATTTCTTTCTTCTATAATTTTTCCCTTAAAAATATTTAATTACATTTTTTTAATTGCATATTTATATAGATCATGCTGGAGCTAGTATTTTTTTTGAAGCAACTTCCATTCCTTCATTGATGAAACTCCTATTTTCATTTTAATTTTCTTAAATATTTTTCATATGTAAACTTGAAATATCCTATATAACTACCTTAATGAGGTCATGCAGAGTTTAAGTGAAATAAAATGGAATAGATATATGGTGGTAATTATTAGATAATGATGCAGATCCAAGGTAACATCCAAATCACTTCATTTTTATTATTTTATTCAAAACATTATATATTTTGTATCTACAGAATATACCTACTGGAATATTTTCAAGCTGAAGACATCTTGCAGAAAAAGTTTTTTATTGGATGATTGTATAACTTCATGTTACTAAAAATCTTATAAAAGTTTATACATTAGAAATTATGAAGAAATTACTTACTTTATGTCAATCAGTATTTAATTCAATCATTATCACATTTTTCATTTTTATTAATACAACCGTTGAATTTTCTTTGATATATATTTCACTTATTATTTCAGTGCATGCATTACTATTATTGTGATTCAATTTGAAAATGAAATCAAATTTCCATCCTCAAAATTTATAAATTCATTTACTTTTAATCTCTCCTTTTTCTTTGTCAATGATTTAAATGGTCTCTCCATATGCTATGCACTCTTATTATATTATCATACACCATTACTTTCTAATTAAAATTTATTCAATATCATTGTTTCTTCTAACATTTTATAAATACTAATTTCTTATTAAGAGAAAAACTAGTAATCAAATACGTCATGAGATAGCACAGGTGAGTACTAGTTCCTAATATTTCAAGAAGAAGATATTAGTGTTGTAATATTTTCTAGAAAGGAAAAATTTAATAATTATGTACATAAGAAAGTTGAAATTTGTTCAAAATTACCTTTTAACTTATCCATTATGATAATTGTGGGCCAATTAGAAAACTATCAAATAATTGAGATAAATAGTTCGTCACTTCCATTTATGAATTTACTCACATTACTTATTTTATTTATATGAAACATAACTTAGATTCTCTAAAAATGTTTAAAAGTTTTAGGAGGAAAGATGAGAAGGAATGTGATTATTTAGTGAAGAAGTTAAGAACTGATAATGGTGGTTAATACAAAATTAATGAAATTTAAAGTTATATTAAGAAGCACAAAATTGAGTATGAGTTTAGTTCACTATACATTCCTCAACAAAATGGCATTGCTGAATGGAATAATAGAAGTTTGGTGTAAATGAGGAGAACTATGTTACTTGAACATGATATTTCTCAATACTTTTGGAGGAAATCCATTAGTACTATTATGTATATCCAAAATCAATGTTTCTATAGGATAAGTTAGATATGATTACATATGAAATGTTTTATGATAAAACTCCATGTTTGAAACACTAAAGAGTTTTCAGAAGTCCATGCATTATAAAGAATAAACGTGGAAAGCCTATAATGTTTGAGAAGAGAGGTGAAGATGGAATTTTTCTTGGTTATGTTCTGAAAGGAAAATGATATAGGTGTTTCAATAAAGAAACATGAATAATAGTTGATTCTTTTGATGTAAAGGTTTTTAAAAACACTGATGAAGATAAATAGACTCTGGATGATAAGGAATTTGAGAAGGATAATAATTGTTTTGTTAAAAACCATGATAAGGACACTAACAATAGTAATCGTACTCAAGAAGAAGAATCAGACTCAACTATTTCATGTGATGAGGAAGAAACTAGAAAATCTCATTCCAGGTTTAGGAAGCAAGTGGAAGCTCAGAACATTATTGGTGATGAACATAATAGGGTTAAAATAAGAAGAACATCAAAATTTGTTGCACACACTTATTTATATTCGAAAGTCAAGCTGAATGACGTGAATGAAGCTTTTGAGCATCTGGAATGGGTTCAGGTCATGAATGAAGAGCTGGACCAGATAGAAAATAATGATACTTGAGAACTCATACCCAATCCAGATAACAAAAATTTTATTTGTAAAAAATGGATTTTCCAAAACAATATGAATGAATAAGGTGAAGTGATAAGGAATAAGCCAAGATTAGTATGAAAATGTTACTCATAGTTTTAAAGAATTTATTTTGATGATACTTTTCTCGTATGGGAAGATCAGAAGTAATTAGAATCTTTCTTGATATTTCTACACATTGAAGTTACAATATGTTTGAAATATATGTGAAGTCCATATTATTTAATTTGGAGCTCGATGAGGAAGTTTACATTGAACAAAATTGTAGCTTTATTGTTGGGAAAGATGAAAGTTTTGTGTGTAATCTGAAGAAAGCCTTGTATGGTATGAAATAAGCTATGAGGGCATGGTATTCCAAATTGGATACCTTCTTGAGGAAGATGAGTTTTAAGAAAGTAAGAGTTGATAGAAATATTTACATCAAAGAAAGTTAGAATTTTTCCCTCATCGTAATTGTTATGTTGATGATTATCTTTTCTAGGAATGATGAAATAACTTGTCAAATATTTTCTTAAGAAATGAAAAATTTGTTTGAGATGTCAATGCTGGGAGAAATGAAATACTTTATTGGGTTAAAAATATTACAAAATAAGAAACAAATTTTTCTCTCTAAAGATAATTATTCTAAGGATCTTATTAAGAGTCTTGTCATGGAAAATTTAAAACTTGTTTACACATTTATTTTAGTGGTAACCAAGTTGTCTAAAGATGGTGAATTCAAGGAGGTTAATCAGAAAGAGTTTCAAAAGATGGTAAGAAGTTCGCTGTATTTGATTACCTCAAGATCTAATATTGTTTATACTGTTACCTTATGTGCAAGATTTTAGAATTCTCCAAAACAATCACACTTATTGGATGGAAAAATAATTATCAGATATATCATAGTCATAATCTTTTTTGGAATCAGGTATGATAGGTTAGAAAGTATTTACTTGTTTGGGAATTCAGATGCTGATTGGGTTGTAAATTTTCATAATATAAGATCCAAATCTAGTGGAGTTTTCTTTATGGACAGAAGTTGTGTTAGTTAGAATACAAAGAAAAAAATTCATTAACTCTTAGTATGGCTAAAGCTGAGTATGTTTCTACTACTCAAGACACTACCCAACTTATGTGGATGAAGACTCAATTGGAATATTTACTTGTTAAAGTGAATTTAACCTTGATATTGGGTTGTGATAATTAAAGTTCCATTATACTTACTAGAAATCCGATACAACAGTCTCATTCAAAACATATTTATATCATATATCATTTGTTCAAAGAGCATGTGGAGAAAAATGAATTGAATCCGAAGTATAATCCTACATCGAAACAAGTTGATGACATTTTCATAAAACATTTACCGAAGGAACCTTTTCAAAAACTAAGGTTGAACATGGGTATCCAAACTCTTTCTCATCAAGGTTTAGGTATGTAGTTTTTGTCCCCTCTCTCATATAGCCTTTCTATAGTGTTGTAAAAGGGGGAGAATTGTTTCAAAAATTTATCCATTATTATGTGCTAAACCTTTTAAGGAATCATATAAATAGGGGGAGTTGTGGGTAAGCTATGAATCTAGAATGTAAATGTGTATACTATTTTAAATATTTTTTGGAGTAGTTTTTGGAAAATTTTGTTGATAGGAATGTTGAAGAAGTGAATAAATTTGTAAATAAAAGATGAGGAGGTTTCATGATCACTAATTTTGTACATCATGGTTTTGCTGTCAATAATTCTTGTTTCAAAAAATGATTTAGCTCATGTAGGCTTATAATTGTTGATAAGTGATCCATATCTTGAAACTACTATAAACTAGACCTATACCAATGGGTTTTCCCAAACCATTGGTATAAGTTCTATAAAATGGCCCCATACTAACAATTTGGAAAAACCGTTGGTATATGTACCGTTATATGACCCTATACCAATGTTTTTTCCAAAACTGTTGGTATAGGTGATGTATATACCAATGGTTTGGATAAAACCATTGGTATAGCCTCTATTTAATGATGCTATACCAACGCTTTTCCAAAACCATTGGTATAGGTCCCAAAATTCAAAATACCTATACCAACGGTTTTCTAAACCGTTGGTATATGTATTTTTATTTTTAATGAATTATTTTATCAAATAAAATTAATTACATAAGGAATTAATTTAATTATATATATATATATATATTTATATTTATCATATTATTTTTCAATAAAACATTATCTCTTAGTGGTTAGGTCGTTGATATATAAATCGATGGTTCAGAGGTTCGAGTATCAAATCCAATGGATTTTTTTTGAATTACCTATACTAATGGTTTCCAAAAATATTGGTATTGGTATTTCATATTACCTATATCAATGGTTTCCCAAAACCATTGGTATAGGTCTATACCGATTCCAGACAAGCCAACGACCAACCAAACCGTTGGTATAACATATAACAATAGTTTTGGGACCTATACCAATGGTTCCAAACCATTGGTATAGGATTATTTCCAATAGTGTGAGGTTACAAAGTTCAGTGATTTATGAACCTTGGTTGATAACAAAATCCAAAGGGGGTGATTTTTCTGACCAAGTTGGACTAAGAAAATTTTCATATGTTGAATGAAGATCGTATTTTATGTGTTTTATTTTGTTGTCAAAAAATAAATACATCAATTAACTTTTTAAAATTTGAAAATTGGACTGACCATTGTATTCAGGAAATCAGACTCACAATTCTTAAGAAAGACCATTGGATTGAGAAAATGTTTTCTAAGAGAAAAGGATCATCAGAATCACCTTGAGTATGAAATGAAATAATTGATCATAATAGAAAAGAATCACAGTCTGAATGAATTTGATAAAAACCTGAAAAATGATTTTATATTTTCTAATTCAAAAAAGTCATAAGTTGTCTGAGAACTCATGATGCAATCCTTATGAAGGGAAGGGGAGAGCCAATTCTTCCTATCCTATTGAGTAATGATTGGAAAGAAATAAAAAGTTACTATGAGAAAGGGAAGTTATAATACTTCTCAATTTAAGTCAGACAATTCTATTCCAATATTCATCATATTCAAATTCATGAGGAATTCATGGCATGAGTAAAATTTTGTTGAAGAAGGAAGTTGTTGAATCCAAATATTTCTAGTCTCAGTCCGTCAAAATGAGATCATCAGACTCAATTTTTTATAGGCTAGGAAGGTTGATCAGAACATGTGAATATAAATATGTTGGTTTTCAGTCAGACCAATAAGCCAAAATATTTAAATCTTCATAGGAAGAAGCTCAATGGTATCGTATTCAGAAAATATAAAAAGTTACTAAAGTCAAAGTTACTGGAACCAGTCCATCAGACTCGTTGTGTTACCAATCACCAGAAGCATAATTGTTTTCATTGGAGAGTTGTTGGTACCAATGAAAATGAAAAAGGAATTTGATGTTTTTTGGGACCTAATGTATACAAGTTAGTGACCAGTCATCTTGATGAACATAAAAAATGTATTCAACCTTTTTCCTTAAGATAAAATGACTTTTTGTTTTCAAGTTGGTCAAGAGAGAAAGAATAATTTCCTTAATAATTGTGTCAAGAGTAAAATAATACCTATTTCTTTAATATGTTGGTTGAGATATAGAAGAAATATCTAATTTTTTTCAAGATTTTTTATCAGTTGGATCAAAATCCATTGTATTGGAGTTGACACCATTTCATCAGAGTGAAGTCGAGAATAATAATCATTTGTAACCATACACCGATAACTTAATCGGATGCAGGAACATTAGTGTAGAGAAAAGAAGAAGATTAGTCTTTTTTGTAGATTTTTTGAAGTGTTTTCAAAGGGGGAAAGAAATATTACATGAATAAGTTTGAAAAAGATACAAAAATTTGATCAAGGGAAGCATAAAGTTTAAATAATATGTTTTCCTTTGTATTTATTTGGTGCATAGTAATTTAATGAAGTATCTTTAGTTATGATTTATTTGTAAATGGTTCAAGAAATTCAGAGTGACCATATGTCTTCATATTATTGAAAAAATTGGAATGAGTAGACTTGTGTTTTAAGTGGTGTAGAATAAATTAATGGAGAACCTGTTTCTTTACATTTGTCTTCATTATAATGAGGTATATTTTAATGAGAAAATCAGAATTATACTAAAGAGTTTTAAGAAAGTGTTAAGTGAGATGAATTTGTGAGATGATTCAAGTAGTCTCAAGAAGAGTTAATAAGCATTGAATAAGTCATAAATGAATCCATAATTCAAGGAAAATAAAGACTTCAGGGAATTTGGATGAGCGAGAAAAGATTTTGGAATCCCACCCAAATCATTTTGGGTTTACTATAAAAGGATAGAGTACTTTTTTACTTTATAACACAAATGTACTGTTGAGAGGAAGAGAGAGAAGATCCAAAATTCTAGGGAGAAGAAGTTTTCAGATTGTGTTTTCTTGAATAAGTCTTTCAAACAGAATAAGGAAAAGAGAAGAGATTAGATCGTACTCATCTGATCATCATATTGGGTTGGATTATCAGACTGGGAATCATACTAAGATTTTTGAACTAAGGAAAAAGAAGTTTAGAATTGTCTCAATGGTATTATGATAGAGAAATAATATCGTATTGAGTAATTGAACTTGGGAATTAGACTGAGTATCTTTATGAAGTCCATAAGAAATGTTTTTCTACTATTGGTCACGTAAGTGAAGAATTTTTTTGAAGAACATTTTTGTGAAAAGTTGATCATGTAGCACCATAACATGTTTTTTTACAAAAATTATCTTATATCATTTCATTCTACTTGAAGAGCATGAACTGTTGTATTAATTAAAGTTCGACATGATTGTATGGGCATATCCTACTCATTGTAATCCATAAAAAATGATTTCTTTCTAGTGGATTATGTGATATTTTATTGCTTCTAAACCATACCAAGGACATAACTACTCTTTCTGAGTAGCGAATCTTGTAAATTCTTATGTTCCTATAGACGTGTGTTTGTTTTTTTCATTAGTGAAATAAATAATTAATAGTAGGTGAAGGTTTTTTCAAAATAATGGAAACTTAAAAGAAAAAGATATCACTGATTCACCCCTCCTCCTCCCAGGGATACAAAAATCTTGACTGGGAAATTAAAACTTTCAGCTCTAGAACCCACCATCATTTTAGGTCACCAAAGCTCCTCAGGATGTAGATGACTGGATATATGTCATTGAGAGGATATTTTAACTAGTAAAGATAGCATAGGACCATAAGATTAAGCTTGTGACCTTTATAAATCAAAGATTAATTGGATGATGGTGTGATGTCATGTAGAAAGCTATTAGATGGGAAGGCCTAACATGATATTCCTTCAAAAAACACTTTTTAGGGAACTATTCCTTGATGCAATAAGAGTTTATGAAGCTCCATTAAGGGTCAATGATAGTGTATTCCTATTTGTAATTCTTCAAAGATTTTACCATCTTTTCACCACTTATGGAAGTGAATGAGGTGTAAAAATCTAGGAAGTTTGAGATTAGACTTCATCTAGATTTGAAGTGATAGTTTTGTAACTTTGATATGATGACCTTAATACAATGATTCATAAGTAACTAATTATAGAGAAGGTAATTGATGAAGATAGAGTTATTAGTATTATTATTTCTATGAGTGGACTTATAGGTTCCTTCTATAGTGTGGCCCTAGTTGAGTATTCTATAAGTAAGAAGAAGAATTCAGTGGGTATATTACAAAGTGGAAGTTGAGAGTTAAAGTAAAGATGATTTTTTGACTCCTTTTATGGGGACTAACTATGCTAGATGCTATAACTATGGGATGAAGGTACACTTTCTCAAGGAGTGTGCATTTTATCTCAATATTTGTCAAAAATGTGGAAATATAAGGCATATTAAGTGGTTATATGATAGGGAATTGAGGATAAACTCAACTAATTTAGGAACATGACCTCAAAAACAGGTGCAGACCCCACAAGGGTTAGTAAACCTAATGAATCATGAGACTCCAGGGTGCCATGGAGTGGGGGTGGAAGGTATTATATAGTTGAGTGGGCTTTAATAGATAGTGGATAGGGACCTTCCAGAGTACAAGGTATGGTCCTGATCTCTTCTACTATATCTATTGATTTATTACATAGGAGCATCCAATTCGTTCATATTAGTTCAAGTAGTTTCTAGCTTGTATTTTTCAGTTAAATTCTCTTCTGACATGTTATCCATCGATACACCCTTGGAAAAGATACTTGTTTGTATTCGTATTTATCTATAATTTATAATATTGGTTGCTAGTTTTGAGCATGTTTTGAGATTTAAAATTTTGGAGAAGATAGGTTTCTATGTGATCCTTGGAATGGAATGGTTGACCATTTTCTATGCACACATCGATTGCAATCAGAGATGTGTGACTGTTTTTTCACCTAAGGGGAAAAACTTTATGCTGACTGGTGAATGATACATTATAGCAAGCAATGTGGTACCATAACCTTATTAGAGATAATTAATTTCCATAACAGTGCTTGGTATGATCCTCATAGTGGATCAGGTGGTGACTCTCCTCTCTTACTCTATAATGGTATAACTCTATCGGTATACCATTACAAAGGACTTCTAAAGGTTACCTCCACACAAGGAAGTTGAATTTGAGATAAAGTTGGTATCTAGAGCATGACCCATATCAATTCTAGTGTATCATATGACACCAGCCGATTTGAAAGAGATCAAAGTGAAATTGGATGATTTGGAAGAAAAATAATTCATTATATTGAGCTCTTATCCTTGGGGTTCTCCAATGTTATTCTCCAAGAAGGCGGGTGGTAGTCTTCATCTTTGTGAGGTACCTAAAGCAGAATCAGATCACAATGAAAAACATGCACATGTTTCCAAGAATAGATGACTTTTTTGATTAGTTAAAGGTATCCTGATGGGTTTATAAGGCTGATATATGTTTTATACACTATCATCTTCTAGACAAAGAGGAATAAATCTTGAATATATAATTTATATGTAGGTATATGTTAAATGAGTTCTCATTATGAGCTGATGAAATCTTCAACAATGTTCATGGATCTCAAGAATAAGGTTGTTTCACCCGTACTTATATTACTTTATCATTGTGTTCATTGATGATATCCTTATATATTCTAAGACATAAAAATCACATAATATATGCCTAAATATCATGTTTATAAATCTTTGGGAATATTGGCCCTATGATAAGTACTTGGAGTGTCACTTTTGGATAAGAGAGGTTTATTTTTTTGGGTACGAATTTTCACAAGAAGGTATATCAGTTAATATAGAGAAGAATGATGTATTTATGTCATGGGGATGAAGAAGGAATGTGTTCAAGATTTATATTTTTCTTAGATTGGATGGGTACTACAAGTGATTCATCTAGGAATTTTCCAACCTGGAAGTGACCTTGACTATGCTCACCAAGAAGGGTTTCAATTTCTAATGGACATAATAGTGTGAGGAAGTCTTCTTAGAGATGAAGAATCGGTTTACATTATCTCCAATCCTAATTCTTCTTTATCCTGGAATTGGATATATTGTGCACTACAATTCATCTAGAGTTGTCTTGGGAGAGGTTATGATATAGGGTGAAAAGGTAGTTTCTTATGGGTATATTTAGCTATGAACCCATGAGAATATCTACCCTACTCATGACTTGAATTTAGTGGTGGTTTTCCATGTGCTGAAATGTTAACGAAACTACCTATTTAGTGCGATATCTTTCATGTATATAGACCACAAGAGTCTATGCTACATATTCTCCCAACATAACCTATATATTATTTATAGGAATTGGGTAGAGTATTTATATATGTTTGAGTCAAATATGGAATATTCTCCTTGTAAAGGTAATGTTATTATATATGCATTGAGAAGAAAAACATAGGAAGTGGGTGAATGGATATCAGAAGTTGGATGGAAACTCATGGATTTGTTGGTAGACTGACATATGGGTATAACTGAGGCATGGGTAGAAGTATTTTGTTAAAATTTAGTGATCATATCCTCTTTGGTAGAATGATTGAATGCCATTCAATATATTTATCCAGAGTGTGGGGTGATGCATGAGAGGTTAGAAGCTGGTGGTTATGTTTTAGGTTGGGCTTCAAACAAACATGGAGTGCTCTTGGTTCATGGTGGGGTGATGGTTCTATATTCCATGAGATAGGAGATGATGAGATCCTCTCATAATTTTTAGTTGGTAGTGCACCCAAGGCCAACCAAGATTTATCACTATGTCAAGGACACAATTTGGGTGGTATTAGATCAGGTGACTAAGGTGACTCATTTTATACCGATCTGAGAGACAAAATTAGTGGATGATCTAGGAAATATCAATGTTTGAGAGATCATATGGATTCAGATATTTCATTAAAGTATAGTATTTTTTAGATACATACGTTTCACCTCACATTTTCGAAAAGGTTTATAGAAGGTGTTGAGTACCCAGTTGAAGTTGAGTGTGAATTTTCATCCTTAGAATGAAGGGTAGTCATAAAGAATGATCCATAATTTAGAGGATATTATTTTAGCACATATTATAGATTTTAGAGGTGCTTGTGATGATCACTTGGATATGGAATAATTTTCATACAATAAAAAATTCTAGTATTTGATTCAAATGTCTCTGTTTGAGGATCAGTGTGGGTGGCCATGTTTTTCACATCCCTACTAGTAAGAGATAAGTGAATCTTTAGTTATTGGGATAATTATATTAAAAGAAAACTTAGAGTGTCTATAGTTAATTCAAAAATTATTGGTTACTACTCATAATAGGAAACTATCCTATAATGACCAAAGGAGATGAACCTTGGAGTTCATGGTGGATGATAAGGTTTTCTTATGGGTGTCCTTTAGATTGGGGAATAAACATCTTAGGAGGTAAGAGAAGTTGACACTGTAGTACATTAGGCTATTCAATATCATTGAAACATTGAGATAGTGTCCTATAATTTGTACCATTTTCCAAGGTATTAAGGTATTCACAACATATTCAATGTGTTATAGCTTTGGATGTACAATCCTAATCCTGTGCATGTGATCGACTGCAACGATGTTGAGATGAAGTAAGATTCATCATATGTTCAACGAATTGTTTGGATAGTGTACCTAAGAAAAAGGTTCTATGAGGAAAGACTATTCCTCTTGTTTGGGTCTTGTGTTAGAAAAAACGTTATTATGAAGAGACATGGGAGCAGTAGCCATACATTCAGGTGTAGTGGCCCGAATTGTTCAAGTATACCTACAGGGATACTTATCAAGTATGAAAAGTTGTTAGAGGGGGAGATTTTTAACACCCTAAAACATAATTTGTTCCTACTTTTATGTTTTTTCATAACTTAAGGGTGAAATTAAATTATTTGAGGATGATTAGGGGTATTTAGAGAAAGAAATTTCAAAAAAGGCAGGAAATTTTGGCTATAAGTGAGGTTCACGCCATGAATGGATATTCATTAAATGAATGGATTTTGGGAAGAAACCATGAATCTAAATTTAGGATGTGAAATAGATTCATGATGTGAAAGTTAAATTCAAAACATGAATAGGATTTGGGATTTTAATCTAAATCAAATTATTTTTCAATGTATTGGTTTTTCTAAGAATTCACAATGTGAATCCTTAATTCACCTTGTAAATATAGATGGTTCTAGTAGATTTAATAACCCAACAACCTTATATTTTATAATATATATCCATTCCTACTGATCCAAACTGTAGGCTCTCTCCAAGTGATTTTAGGATCTCCTCTCCCCTTTAAACTCCTCTCCTCGACACTCGAACTCTCATTCGATCCTACAGATCCAATTCAACAAGTTATTCTTTGACCATGATCAATGATATCCTTTTCACCTTGATAAAGTCAATAAAAAAATTTGATATATTGGTTATATATAATGGTTTTGACTTTATATAATGAGTGTTTTGATGATCTTTGATAGAATCAGGATCCAAATTCAAGGATTTGGCATCTGTGCAATGCTTAAACCAAGGCCATTTTCGGTAGTGGATATTCTTTGGTAATTTGATAATGTACCAAACTTTTAGGTGTGGTTCCTCTTCTACGTCAATCCTATATTTCTAAATTATTCAAACTAGGAATGGTTTTAGGATCTAGTAGTGCTTTTAGATTAGGATGGCGACCCTTTCCTTGATCATCATTATTTTACCTAAGGTAGGAAAACCTTCACTTTATCACATATCTGATATGGGTTATTGTAATGATTGTTGGTATGTATGTGTAACCCTAAGAAACCTATATTTTATTCTTGATCATAAGAGGTGTGCATGTGTAGCATTGACTCGTGCTTGTGTTTCTTGAATATGGGTTGTAATGATAATGATTTACTTGATGTGATGTTTGATCTATCATTTGTACCTTTTATCATATATTCTATTATTTTGTATTCTACATCCAAGAATACATTTCAAGCCTAGTGGACTATCCCCCAAGAGGGTTATGTTAGGTGTGAGTTTGGAATGTATTAGAATATCACTTGAAGAATGTATGTGTAAGCCTTATTTGGGACTATCTCTTTATCAAGGGTGGATGTGTCAGGGGGATGATCGATGTTCCTTTGAGCATAGAGCCGAAGTAGGAAAAGCCAGTCTCTAAGGACTCGACATTTGTTTTGGAATAATGTGATATATTTTTATGATATATGTACCCTATTTAATTTCATGGAATGCACTTTTATATGTTATTAACTTATATTAAGGATTATTGGTGGTGTCCTACCGAGCCTTATAATCACACCCCACTCATGAATTTTGGTTTACTTATAGATTTCATGATCAAGGATCCGTTGAAGGGAAAGAGCCTTGTGGTGGATGATTGACCAAACATTTAGGAGGATGTGAATATTTATAAGTTGAGTTTAGACCAAATGTCTATAAATTCTGATTTTATTTTTATGTCTTATCATACTTGGATCCTTTTTGTTAGTTTAAAGTTTTTCATTTAACATTACCTACTATAAATTCATGGGTTATATTTTTATATGGTGTTTATTATTTTATTATTTATTATTTTTTTCTATATATTTATATACTATAATGTTCACCTGGTACCGAGGGCATAGTCTCCCCATGCTATTCCATAGGACTTTGCCACTAGTTGGAAACCTCTTACATACAGGGAGGTTCACATGAGGTTGTGTGGAACCCCCAACTCAGACCTAGTAGTTTGGGTCAGGGAGTTACACTTCACATGAACTAAACATAAAAATCCCCATGTTTATACTAACTCTAACATGAGGATCATCCATAATGGACATTAATATAAACAATTAAAAAAATAAAAATAAATAGAAGGAGGGAGTAGAGAAAATAAATAAGGGGAAAGGGGAGATTTTTATTGATTAACTATGAAGTAATAAACCATAAAAATAAGAAGGTGTAGAAGTTTACTTAGAAGCCTCATGTAGTGTCACATTAAAATAAGGAGGATAAAGGGAAAAACCTTAATAAAAATCACCAAAAAAAACTAAAATACCTTATTTAGAGTGAGTTTCAGTGTTTATCCACATGGTTTACTAAAACATTTGAAAATTTTGCGTTTTACACTATATTTAAACCACATAGACCCACACACTTTACTTTAATGATTTAAAAAACAATTTAGCCTAGAAAAAGTTCCCAAAATTTTAAAATTTTAGTCCCGAACACCTCGAAATCTGGGGAACATATTACAATAGATTTATATATAATTAAAAGTGACTTTGGGGTGTGAAATAAGTTCTTGATTATCCAAGTACGAACTGAATAAAATGAATAAACAAACCTTATTTCAATCATCCAATTTTTTAAGTACATTATATGTCACTCACCTAAATAGATATGCACATAAAATTCCACTTCTATAGGCATGAGAATACACTTTATAAATCTTTATCAATTGATGGTTCATATTTAATTCCTACTATATATAAGGAAAAATCTCATATTGATTAATAAAAACCTACCATATGATCAAAAATATACCCAACCATCCTTGATTAGAACAACCTCGAGGTTAATGTAAGAAATGAATCAAAGTATGGAGGTTCAAATGAAAGATTACCTATTAACCTTAGGTAATGGAGATTATTATGAAATATTATCCCATAGTATACTATTGATATAATGTATGAAAATCCATTTAGTATACATAATGAATTATCAATCACACAGTACTCATTTTGTGCATTTTGAGTGAAAATTTGTATATATATACAATCCCTAACCCATGATAATATCCACATTTCCTCATAAACCTTAAATATATATGGAAAAAATTAATTAAGGATAATTCAAATTCATACTCAGAGGGGTTATTTATAACCTCATTCCATGAAATATGCAACCCAGTTGAATACATGATTAAGTAGAGATATCATTTGTATAACATGATATGTGTTTTATATTATTAAGAAACATTAATAATACTTAAAAAAATATATATAATAATCAATATATCCCATATATAATATGAAAATTCCCCAAAATAACTTCTGTTTATTACATTTTTTCTCTTTTTTTAAACATGTTACATCAAATATAACACTTTTCACATCTCTATGCGACACTTGTTGTGTTGGAGCTAAGGTCTATCACAGCTGGAAACTATAAAAAAATTCTAGTTTGTGTTTGTTGTCAATAAAAACTAGGTTGATTAGGGATTTTTCAAGGAAAGTGATATTACAGTATAAGATGGATACAATGTTGAAGGTGGCGTCATTTCCTAGTATTTACCAATTTTTTTGGGCTCAAAATCAAGAGGAAGGAGAAAGCTTTGCGAAAGGTTGTTTTCTAGGATTGTATCATCTTAAATATGGTAAAAACATGAGTTTATTGAAGAATGGGATTCACTAAGGTTGATATTAATGAAGATATGGAGCATTGAGAATGATATCCACAAATGTGTGATGGCATAACGATGATTCTACACAACTATGAGAGGCTTTGAGAATGCACGATAGCGTGATGGTGATTCTATGTGACTATGAGAATCTTCAAGAATGGGTTAAATTTATCTAGTGCATCATGAATAGAGGAGATTCATGAAGATGTTTTTAGAGGTTTGGGAAAATCCCACTAGAGGCATGGGATCTTCGTAAAGGGATGTGCCCATAAATAGGCGGATACTCCCACTTCTTTTGATATGAATATAATTAGAGAAAATGATGAATTGTTCTAAATTCACGAGGTTGAGATATTCATGAATTAGGTATTCATCGTGAGTCTGGGCATCATTAAAAGACTATATTAGTCTTGAATAATGCTTAGGTATCTTGAAAAAATTAGTTTCATGATGACAGGGTATCCCGCATTGAGTTAGTACTTGGTGAAGGAAGTTTTCTTCACAAAGGCTATGAGCTTTGTGAAGCTACTTTGGGAACAACAATATTGAACATTTGGTTTAAGTGAATAGTAATTTCAAGTGCATCAACTCATGAATATGGTGAAATAAGAGTCTCATGATAATCAAGTAAAAATACTTAAATACCAATCTATTAAAGCGACCTTCAAGTTGATAAATTGAGTAAGATTTCTCCCAAAGTAGTGGGATAGGGGGAGTCGACAGAAGTGTTCTGAGGGAGGTAGTGTGCTATCCCTAAAATTTTGTTAAGTAAGTGGTCCTAAAACATAGTTACTGTGTATGAAATTCTATTTTTTATAATAACAAGTAAAGATTAGTGGATTTAG
The DNA here is from genome assembly GCA_963277665.1 of Viscum album. Classification (NCBI taxonomy): domain Eukaryota; kingdom Viridiplantae; phylum Streptophyta; class Magnoliopsida; order Santalales; family Viscaceae; genus Viscum; species Viscum album. The sequence goes on along the minus strand of OY728158.1, from coordinate 500,080,311 downwards.
GTACAACCGACACACTCTCATCGTATGCTCCTTAGACTAGCTCTTAGTGGTGAATGAAGTAAAACTGTTGGGTTGTATCTCTATATGTGAATGTTTAAATACTGCATGATTCCATTATATTGGTTTAACAAGTTCCTACCAATGTGGGAATAATATCCACCACCTTAAAATAAAAAGTTGACACCCTAATTCACCCATCCCTTCTTAAGGTGTTCTGGGGTCCTACATGTTGTACCACTATATAGACATCTGATCAATCATCCTAATAAACTAATTTAGTGAGATAAAATATATGAAAAAATATAGTTTTTATAATAATGATATTATTATTCATGATCATTATGATTGTAACTTTGAATATTATATTTAAAAAAACATTTGAAACCAATAATTGATTAAGAAAAATCATTAAAACAAAGTGAGAATTAAAAATTAAATCAACACATTTTTATATACGTGTACATATATATACATTATATAGGAATTTTTTTTATTAAATAACATGAAAAAATATATACGCAAGTTAACTCTCATGTAACAAAAGAACATATCAAAAAAATGTAATCAGGTTAATAAAAAACAATATTCCATCCAAATAACCCATTAAACCATTAAATCATTCCTTAAATCCAAAAAAAATCACATGGGAAATCACTTTTAAATAATGTTAAAGTCTGAAAACTCAATTTAATAAACAATTATTTTAAAAACATCCTCTTAGGAATTTTTACAAACACATAAAAGTGGAACCAAGTTCATTCTAGGGGTATTTGACTTAGGGACCATTGAAAACCCCTTTTTTGTGTCAATATTAGAAATTTATAACACATTAAAACCAATGTAACTTAATTAACATTAGTATTTATAAGTATATTATCATTGAAATAATACTTTAGAAAACCAAATCACCCAAAAAATGTTAAATAAATGGAATTTCATAGAAACACATACCTTACTTAGGTGAAACAAAGTATCCTTCAATGAATAATTATTGATTAGGTATTAAGAGGAGCTTTACATGACCTATACATAAAAATCTCCAAGTTTAGACCAAACTTAGATATCAAGTTCATCTTCCAAGGCCATCAGTTCTATAAATAAGAAGAAGAATAAGAAGAAATTGGATGAAGAAGAAGTGAAAAAGAAGATGTTAGTACTAGTTGATCAAATGACTATACTGAGAAGGGTGAATCAATGCATTCTAACTTTTTATAATTTATTTAATTATATATAAATTAATCTTTGTGATTGGTTAAGATATAATAATATCTATTGAATATTTACTCATATCCTTGCTTAAAAAATGCTTAAAATAAATGAGAATAAGGTACCCAATAATTTTTATAAGGTTAGGCCTCAATTCAAGAGCCTAATTATCTCTATAGTTAGTTTTTATCATAGTTAAATTTTTTCCACTAAAATCTTTCTATCAATTACAAGTGGTAGGATTATATATTATATTGTAAAACCTGATTCCCTGTATGAGAACTAACTCCCACTAGTTCCACTACCCCATAACAGTTACAATGATACACAACCAATAACACCCTAAGAAATATATTTGATAAATTTATCCAAGAAACTAATGAGTAATATTCCTATTAAAACTATAAAATAATATACACAATAAATCCTACTCATTTCTTTAAGAAATACAACACACAAATTCTACCTAAACAGTAATCAATAAAACCCTATAGAGTGATCTTTCTCACTGTATGCAAACCATTTGCGGATTTTATCCTTATTCTTATCAATAATGAAAGGTTGGGTAAGTAGGTTTTTCATACCACACACAACATTAAATTTAGGATCTCATATTTCTTCTCCACCTTTTAAAAATCCATTCACTCTCTTAACATTCTCTATATACCATGATGATATATTTTCCTTATTAATGTTATAATTTTTAATATTCTTGATAAATTAAAAAATTCTGTAGTTGAGAGAATAAAATTACTCCCATCATAATAATAAAATAAAAATGTAAAATAAAGAATAATTTTAAGTTTTCATTGAAAAACGTGATTGTAAAATAACCAATTTTGGATTCCCTACTATTTTTAATGTGCTTATAAAAAATATTTCTAATGTGGAAAAGATCTATATTTAAAATTATACAAATTCCATCCAACTATTTAAATTACCAAACCAATATATTCAATATTAACAATAGAAATTATCAAAATTAAACTCATTTAATCTTCACAAAAATCCCAAAAAATTTCTTTTTTACTTATGGATGGATAAATGTACAGTAAAAGTTTAGTCAAAAAATGATATATTTTTCATGGAACAATATTTATTGTGAACTCAAATTCAAAATATCACACACTTTTGAAATCTCATATTGAATCATTTAAACACCATTTTCATGTCATTATGTAAATAAAGATCAATATATCATCTTTACAATTTATATTTGCATTATTCTTAAAAATAGATAAAATTTTTTAGTTATTTCCTATCGAGTTGTTCTCAAATGTGTTCTTGTTCTTCTAGATACAAGGATCATAGATTATTTATAATTCTCAAATAACAATTAATTTTCATTACTTTAATCTTTTAATATTAAATCTGGAATCATTTGAATTTATTTATTCATAATATTGAATATTCTATAATTATTAATTTTTTCAATTCTACACTATTTTTTAAAATTTATCTAAGTGACGTACTCTTCTAAAAATTAAGTACCCTTCCGACCATGACATACTTTTATAAAATAGGTACCCATATGAAGTTATATTTCCATGGTAAGGTATTCCCTTCTGAATATTACTCTTCTACACTCAAATATGTTTCATGGTAAGTTATTCCATTCCAAAGTTACTCTTCCATTGTATGGTATACCATTCTAATTTTATTCTTTTGTACTGATCCCCTTCCAAAGTTACTCTTCCAAATTTTATAGAGTCTAGGAATTAACAATTTTTCTAGTTTAATATTTATAATTATAGATTATACAAAATAACCAAAAAATAGATCTAAATCACTTTAAATATGTTTAAATATTATAAAATACACTCCCAATCATTACAATACACATCATCAAACTTTAATTATTTTCAAACATTACTAAAAACAAATACAACCCTTCAATAATACCATATGTCCCTTAAATCTACCCCATTGGATTTTTTTGAAAATCCATTCAACTCTTTTTAACTCTTCTACCTAAACTCAAGAACTCATTTAAAAAAAACTCAATAATTATGAGAGTCATCAAATCACATCCTTTCTTAGATGAGATGCATCTTGCACCACACTACTAGATATGGTAATGTTTTTGAGAATATTCCAAATCTTGGTGATAATAAATTATGTCCAAGTGATATTTATGAACTCCCCCTAAATTCATATTCCCATTCCATTTTCCCCTTCTGATCATCAAAAAATTACCTCCCCCATTTTACAATAACAAAAAATCTAGATAGATAAGTAGTAAACACTCCTCCTATGAATTTCCCCCCCTCTAATAAATAGTTGTTTCACTATTTATCCCTATTTAAAAACATAATACAAATCCCTGTTATGGTGGATTATATATATTTGTAAGTGAGAGTGGAAGGCTAGACATGTAGTTTTAGTCTTAATTTAAAGAACCTATCCTTTGGAAATTATTTAGTAAAGATATATGTAACCTATTATTTGGTTCTAATAAACTCAAAATTTATATAACCTTATACTACCTTCTCTTTAATAAAATAATATATGATATTAATGTGCTTTTATTTTAAGTATTGAATAATATTCTTGGAAATATCTATGACACTTTTATTATCACAAGAAATTCATATTGGATTCTCAATCTCAACTCTCAAGTAAACTATTTGTATATGAATCCATATAATTTGTGTAAAAAAATGTTTAGATGAAATGTAATTTTTTTTCCATTCTCAATGCAACTAAACATTAATTATTACTATTTCATTCCATAAAACTTACACCAAGAATTATTTTTCCTTCTGAAGTAGACTTCCAATCAAAATAATCTTATGCCCAATTAGAATCTATAAATCCTGTAAAGTTAAATATGAACTAGTACTATACAATAGGATTAAATGAAATGTAAAATTGATACCTCTCATGATTCTATTGGATGAAAACATGTGACATTACACTGGATCACTTTTAAATCCAGTATATAGTGTAATAAAAATAATAATACTATGCCAGGTTTGGATTTTATTAAGTAGAGAAGGCCGCCATTGGGTTTTCTTTATTCCTTTTGATTTACACAATTCACAACTTCAAAATTTTCTAGTTTAGTTCCAATAACAATAGTACTATAAATTACATTGAAATATTCCATTCCAAATATCTTCAATAATTATCTAGAGTATTTTTCTTGGGATAGAAAAGTATGATCATCTCTATGAATGATTTGAAATCTAAGAAAATATGACATCACACCCAACAAAGACATTTCAAATTTTATTTTAATTTCCTCCAAAAATTATTCATAGAGATACCCTTTTTCACCTATAAAAATAATTTTATAAACATATACTATGACAATGAGAGTACCTGTGGATAGATTCTTTGCATAGAGACTACTATCAACTGCTCCTTTTAAAAAATACATGTTTTCTTCGAATCCATAAATCCTAGAATACCAGGATCTAGTGGGATTATTTAAGATATATAAATCTTTCTTATTCTTGTACACTATTCTTCTATATCTATCAAGAAGAAAAACCTCCATTTGTTCTATAAAAACCTATTTTTTCAATTCACCATTAAGGAAGGCGGTCTTCACATCTATTTGGTATATTTTGTAATTCTTGTGAGATACTACTACAAAAATATCCTTATAGTATAATTTGTACACCATTGAAAAGGTTTCTTCAAATTCAATTCCTTCTATTTGTGAATACCCCTAGAAAACTATCCTTTCCATATTCCTTATGACTTCACCTTTCTTATTTAATTTAATTCTGAAAACCCACTTGTTTAATTTTTTTTATTTTTAGGTCTTGGAACCATCTCCCAAGCGGTGTTCATATCTATTTGGTCAAGCTATATATTTATGGAATTAATCAATTATTTATTATTAACTACTTTAAAGACATTTTGTGGTTTAACTTTAGATATAAGAGTAGTTTGGTTATGAAGTTTTATCCTCTTTCTAGTGCATACAATTGAATCTTATTGGCTAATAATATTTCCAGATTTAACATGATTATTCAATATTTTATGCCTATTACTTTGATTTTTAGTACCTTTTTTATCAATAGTATTATATAAATTAATATCAATAATAACCTACTAATTTCTTGCTTGATCAACAATATATTTTTCATAAATGTGCATGTTTCCAACTCAAATAGTTTTATCTTAAAGATCAATAAAATCATCTATTTTTTCAATTATTTTAAATTATTTTTACATGTATAAATCTACTATATTATTATGATTTTTAATAATTTTTTTCTACTATTATTATAATTATATCTCATTAAGGTCCCTTCTTTATCATTTTGTTAAAAATTTTCCATAATTATATTAATTATCTTAATGTAACATAGAATTATAAATACTTTTAAGTATTTGATAGTAAGTTTTATGTTATAACACATATCATATGGTGTCTTATTAGTCTCAGGTCTTAGTAAGAATATGTTTTTAATATGAAAAATAATGTAAATAACTTATTTACAAAATAATTTTGAATGTTTATTTTCAACGAGCAAGGTTCTTCCCATATCAAAAATGCTTAAATTTTTTCTCTTAAACATATAATTTTTCAGGGAAGTGTATAGTGTGGTATATTGATAATTTATACCATAATTTTACAAGTAAATATCAAAATCATTGAATGTATATTCTTTGACACTTTCATACCTCACTGTTTATATGTAGACACTAAGCCCCTTATCAATTTATCTTCTAAAAATTTTAAAAATATATACAACCTTTTATTTATTCTTCATAAAGAGAATATGGGTAATATATATACAGTCATTAATGAATCTAATTTAGTATAGATCACCCTAGGATTAATTATTTATCATACAATCACACACATATAAATATATGAGTTCTAATGGTCTAGTGGATTGAATATTTATATTTTTCTGTGTCCCTTACACCATCTTCCTCTTTTGGCGTGTATCACAAACAACTTCTCTTAAATTTTTAAGTTGGGGGGTGGGGAGGGGTCCCACCACTTCATGTTTTTGAAATATTTCCCTTTTTTGTCTTATATGGCTACATATCCTTTTCCATAGAGTACTTTTATCCTTAACACTCAAGTAGAATGAGTTGGATGGGTCACCAATTGAAAACAATTTATCACTTATTCTTTCAACTATAGTGATAAATCCTAAATATTTGGAGATTTTGATGATAATTGAGGTTTTTTGAAGAAAACTTCACTTCCTTCATCACACAATTAGATAAAAGTAAGAAAATAATGTTTCAACCCTTCCACAAGAAATACATTTTTGGTTTTGAATCCATTTTAATCAATCTCGACAGTTCCAACACCTTTTATTCTCAAGGAGATATCATTTCTAAAGGTATCTATTACTCCTTAATGATCTTATATATTTTTCAAGATTTTTGTGTCTCCATTAATGTGTGAAGAACAACCACTATCAAGGATCCATGGTCTCCCTTTCTTGGTTTCCTTCAATGCCACTTCCACTATGAATAAATTATCTTCATGATTCTTCTTTCGAAATTATTTTCCATTTTACTTATATAAAAACTATAAAAGGATATTTTTTATACACTTATTAGTATAATTACTTAATTTATAAAATCTACGAAAAACTTTATTCAAACTTTCAAACTAGTTTTGGGTAAGAAACCTTGCGATATTTTTATTTAAGGCCATATTCTTCTTTGGAGATTCATTTTTTACTCCAAATCTATTTCCCCTTGATTAAGGTATTGTTTTAGATAGATATAGTTCATACCAGTATTTGTAGTATTTGTGGATGAATATTACATAACACCAATATTTTCCACTAAATATGAATATTTTATTATAACTATAGTTTTGTAAAAAAATTGCATTCTAAACTCTTTCCATTGCAATCTTGATTTTATCTAAAATTTCTTATTATTAAAGGAGGATGTATTTTATGATATTATTATATATTATTCAGATATAGAAGAGAATTTCCCATTATCTTTTCTATCCCAACATTTTCCAAATTTTTAGTTGCGACCTATACTATTAGTCAAACTAGATTCAGCATTTTATGAAATTTTATGTATAGTTTTAAATTGATTTAATTTTATAGAAATATAAAATGTTGTAGATGATCCATCCTTGACTTAAATAGACTTTTTGATGTCTTATTTTACCCTTTATAAATTCAATTTATATTTAATAATTTTTTATTCCATATTTCTCTTGTCTTATTTTTTCAATGAAGATTTTTCTTCAAGATCATTATTGATCTTTTCATGTTCAATAAATTTCAAATTTTATTTATTAAGTTATTCAATAATATTAGTTTAAATTTTGAGAAAATATTTATTTCAGTCAATATTCTTCCTATCAATCATATTCTAAACTTTAATATCCTTATTGAGATTTTAATTTTTGTCAATATATGAATCCAATACCGATCTGAGCATGTGATCTATGTAAGTTTCATTACCTCCTTCATCACCACTTTAGGAGGTTTCTTACTTCTCCACATGTTCCATAAAGTTGTTAATTTTTTCTGATGTTTTATCCTTTGATTTTATATAAGATTAAGTGTCTCTATCTTCTTTTTTACTCATCAATATCCTTATATTCCATCTTGGAAAATTATTTTTTACTATTACCTATTTTACTCATTGATTTAGATACTTTTCTCCACTTATTATTTTTAAGGTTTTCATTAGGTTCATCTACTCATAATAAAGATTCTTATAATTATGATAGTTTATAGAAAAGTATCTTATTCCTCCACACTTGAAACATTTTATGGGAAGTTTTCCTTTATATTTACCTTTTCAATTCATTATATTTTTGTAGATAATAGGAATTACCTTCTTGTAATATTTATCATTCTCATCATCATCATAATTTTAATCACTAAATGATTTAGGTTTTTATTCCTTTAACTTAAAATTTCTCATGGATTCAAAATCCATATTATATTTTAACTTTTTTAAATGTATGAATTTTTCTCATTTTATATAAATTGAGGATATCATGTAGCTCATAAATTGAAAGATTCTCCCTATCTTCTAAATATTTTTTTTCTATAAAATAGGCTATGTATGTTCCTTATGTGTTTCTTTATAATTATGTAATCATTTAGTTTTCACTAAAGACTCATATTTTGGTCAGAATCTCATTGACTCTAGTGAAGTTTTCATTAATTGATTCTTCCTTAATCATATTTATATTATTAAATAAGATTCTATAAATCTACATATTTTCCTTTTGAATTAAACAATTGATTAACAAATAATTTTAGGTTTATCCTATACTTTTTAAAAGTTTACAATCACATCACTATTGTAAAAAAATTTCAGAACAGGTTATAAGAATAACATTGCATGAATTTCTATAATTTAAATATTTCCTTTAAAAAAAATACATTTACTGACCTCTCTGGATGGGTGGAAGTATCACTACATCTATATCAATAACATTAAGACCCAAATATAATAAGTGTGGTGAAATTTTATTTTTCCATCCATGGAAATTTTTCTAGAAAACATGGGAACTCCTATACTTTCCACATAGTTGATATTATCCATCTTCTTACATACTGAGAGAATATAATAGATTGAAACTTATAATAAATTTTTAGTACTTTTGGATCAAATGACTATATAAAAAGGGTTTGAATTATTATATTATACCCTTTTATAATTTACTGTATTCTATAGAAATTAACCTCTATGATTGGTTAAGATATAATTCTCCCACTTGAATATTTACTCACAACCTTGCAAGAAAATGATAAAAATAAAATAGAATAAGGGACACTTGAATTTGTACAAGGTTCAAACTCAGTATGAGATATTACTAATTATTGTAGATGGTTGTTATCTTAGTCTACATATTTTACACTTCAATATTATTATAAATTACAAATGGTAAGTTTAGGTATCATCATATAACCATTTCTTCCTAGAACAAGCACTGGATCTCATAGGTTCAACTGTCTCCTGATAGTTATAATAATACACAAACAAAACTTGTAGAGACCCAAAGCTTGACATACATGGAAATTATATTACTTTTGAAGAATACTTAATACATAACAAAAACATACACACAAGGATCTTAATAGTTTACTATCTTTGGAAACTCAGAATACAATCTTCTAATCGTGGTGAAAGATCTTCAACATCTCCCATAAGATCTTCCCCTTTTTTTTTCTTACCTAAAACCATTCTTTAGATCTTGGGGAAAAGAAAACATATAAAGGGTGAGCTAAAATTCTCAATAAGGGTAAGCATGGATAAAATAAAACAAATCATATACATTTGAACTTCAAAACATGAACATAATATTTAAACATCAGAATCTTGAGCAATAACATAAATCATGGAAGTACGTAAGGCATAGATCATAAAGAAACATTAATCATGATAAAATAGCATGGTAATTAAACATGTAATTGTGTCAAACCATTAAGCACATTATATGATTTCCATAGTAGCCAAGACATTGCTGCCAAGACCATCTTAGTGGACAAAGTCCCTTTCTAAATCGAGTTCACTCCTCGTTCCAGTCCTGTATTACTGAACCGGTTAAACTTTCCGTTCCATCAATGTCTATCTCATGAGATATAAATCTTTACCCAATGCATTTGAGGGAGATATAGGTCCCACCCATCTCCTAATGAAATCATTCTTACTTGTGCCACAACATAAACATTCATCATTCATCATAACCCAAAGAATAAAATGGGTTTCATAAACATCATTCCATCATCACATAATCCATATAAAAGAAATGGATATCACTTCATAATAAGAAAAGTGAAACCATGTAAATCATAGAGACATGATACTTGAAACATACACATATGAAATAATGTCATCTTAGATGAAAAATGGGTTTGATAAAACACTTGAAATGAATTCTTGAGGAAAATATCCTTTTTTCTTCAAAATCATTTTCTTTTCACAAAATTTCGTGCAATTTTAAAAGAAAAGGATTTTTTTTGAAAATAGTCATGAAATATTTTAGATTAAGCTTCATGAAAATAAGGCTTTATAAAACCGTAAAAATCCTTTCTTGCTGTATACGTTAAAAAAAACATTCTTCTCGTACTTTTGTCAGAAAGTAAAAAAAAGTACCTTATAGGGTAAATAAAAGAAAGATTACTTCCATACCAAGGGGTAAAAGTAAAAATGGGTAAAAATGAATTTAAACATACATGAATACATTTTTATAAAACATGGAGCTGGATGATAGCAATAACCCCAATAAATACTTACGAATAAGTAATCTCGGATAAAAATGATATTTGCAAAATTATCCCTTACCTTAGGTCCGATATGCTTCGTATGGATCCGAACCTCCTATATAATTATTTAAATAATGTCATTGACTTATTAAATAATCATATTCATTGTTATGATATCATATATGTTTCACTTATGACTTTATATTACCCGTTCTTTTGTAAATTCCATGTGAAAGTAGTGTTTTGGGTAAAATCATTTCATTTATCATATGTGTTTCGACTTGTCGTTCTGAATATTATTACTTATATAATGATTTACATAATTCCAGAATTTAAAACATTGTTTATATATAATATATATTCATCATATACATATATATATAATAGATCTATAAAAGGAATGAAATACACCATTCATGGAGACGGTTGGCCGTACGTATGCATGAACGCTGTTTTCGTTTCCTTATTGAATTGAATGAAACTAAATAAATGACATAAATATATATATACATAAATCCAGTAAAATTATTATTTAAGATATTTTATTATTATTAATTATATAAAATTTATGATCATTCATATATGGTTAACATGGAGAATGAATCTCATCGCGTCGTTGAGACGGTAGTCCGTACGTACGCACGAGCGATGCTATCGTTCCCATAATTATTGAATAGAATTAGAGTGGATGGTATAATATATCAGAATCATTATGATGTTATAATAACCATATATATTTATTCTTTACACCATTATACCCATCCATGTAAGGTGTTGGTGGAAAAACAGATTTCACCACGGCGTGGAGACGGTATTCCGTACATACACACGTGTGGTGATTTCGTTTTCCGTAGGATGGATACACTGTGAAATAGGGTTGTTTCATACTTATAATAACATATCCGTATATGAGTTATACTGATGTTATTACTTCATAATTAAAAAACTAAAGAAGAAGAAGTGGAAGAAGAAATAGAGTTGAAAGAATCGGTAACAGATATTACCTCTTCTTTGACACGCCTCTTTGAATCCTCCTCTTAGGGTACTAAAATTGGTCTTTGAAGAATATCGGGACCTCTAGAATGTTTCTAGGGAAGTTTAGAAGGGAAATTCTCAGGGTTTGGCCGAGCTTAAAGGCTCAAATTGGTGTGAGGAAGAGAGGGAGGAGGTGCCCTTTTATAAGGGATGAGGGGGGCACCTTTGGAATAACTAAAAATATTATTTTATTATAAATTCATATTCAGTTTTTAATAGCTCAAAATTGATTTATTTTGAATATAAGGTGGTTATGGGTCGAAATACTCACATACAATATAATTTAGACAAGTTTAGGTCATTATATTAACCTTATCTTTTAGTTTTAACTCTTAGTTAATTAGATTGACATTTACCATGTCACTTTGTATTTTTATATTATACAGTTAATAAACTTACCATATACATCCAAGCTACCCCCAAGTGGTCCATTAATGATACATTATCATGATTTAAGTATTTTGGCCGAAACGTAGATTTTTAGGAATATAATAACAATTAAAAATATAATATTTGTTTTAAAAACTATTTTATGTCAATTTTGACACTATTTGGTAATTGATTTTTGTGAAAATTATAACAGAATGATTAGTTCGACAAAAGTTAATTAAATCAATACTAACATGTCATATTAACATATAAAATTATTGGAATTCATAAAAAGTCTCAAATTACATTTATTTGGGTATTTATAACATCAATTATGTCAATATTTTATTAATAAGATAATTACTACATCATTATTGTGTCATAAATAAATTAAATTATTTTAAGTCTAAAAATTAAAAATAAAATACAATTATGTAGGAAATATTTTTATCTTTATAATGAATATTTATAGTCTAATTTATCTTACATATAACCCTATATTAAAAATGATTTAGTTATTAAACTTTGATTTTAACTATTTTAACCCTTCTTTAAATAAATTAATAATAAATGTCCTAATCTAATCCAAGTGGTCCTAAATGGTCATATTTTATTCCTAAGGTTGTTTTAGGCAGAATTACACTTATCCAATAGAATTAGGACATGTGTTAGGCTAATAATAATATTATTTTTACCCTTAATTACCCTATTTACTTTTAACCATGGTAAAAAAATTATAAAGGTACTATTCACCAAAAATTATTTTCATCTCATTGAACCACATTTTAGTCCTTTATATTAACCGTGTCTCTCAGATTTTCGAAATTTCACTCCTAGAAGCGGTAAAATTAAGTTTTATGAAAAATTTAGTTTTTTAACTACCACTTAGTGGTTTCACTATTCATCAAAAAATGAAAGTTTCCAGAAAAATACCAAAAATTTGGCCTAAGCTATATTTGATATTATTAATTCAAAAATGATGTCTATTTTATCAAATTAAAAACATATCAGTTGCATTAATTAATTTAAAAAATAATTCCCGTCGTCAAAACAAATAGCGTGTTCTTAAGAGATAATAACTATCAAAATATTGACACTAGTTTATATCTGGTTTAAATGTGAAATTACATCCAATGACCAAAATTGTATTCAATGGTAAAAATATATTCTAAATATAATTTAAAACCACTCAAATTAATAATTTATCACTATTAATTATTTCGATTAAAAAAGTTGTTTTTAATTAAAATTTAGTAACTTTCACTATTCATCAGAATATGAAAGTTATCCGAAAAGTACCAAAATTTCACCCTAAGCTAATTTAGATATTCCGAATCCAAAAATGAAGTCCATTTTGAAAAATAAAATGTACAAAGTTTCAAAAAGTGGGTATTACTATTCATAATGGATAGTTTTAATAATATTTTAATAGCCTATCGTTATTTAGTAAAACCCGGTATTGCGTACAACACACGCTATCGAGGAAGGTCGTGATTGCGTGTAATGAAAGCCAAGTCAGGGTTGCGTGTAGTGCACGACTCCTTTGTATTTGCATATGACAAAATACATTGAATATATATATATATACTCAATGTTTCGTAGAATAACTACTATCAAACAAACATGAAATTGTGTGTAACACGATCCAAGATTGGTGTTTCATATACTGAAAGCAAATACGGTGTTGCGTATAGCGCAAGATAATCTTGGTGTAGCGTACAACAGAAGATATTAAAGAAATGAAAATGAATATATCTTATAAAATCTCAGGTTGTTACATTCTACCCCCCTTAAAATGAATTTCACCCTCGAAATTCGTCGGGGTTATAAATGGTTTACTACTCGAAAGTTTCTTTAATAGAAACCCACATCATAAAGAGGAATACCAAAACCATTATTTAAAATCTAAAGTACGAAACGTAATGGTTACCTATAGTAACTCATCACTGGGTTTCCATATAGGAGAACATATGTGAAAATATGGATATGGAAGAAAAATTTAAACATCATGTTCTGATGGAGAGTGGTAGAGAACATGGCTATGAAAAATCCATCAATCACAAAGACATAGATTTGTGATGATCTAAGGTACCATGTGATTCATCGGATATAAGGGAACTAGGAATTTTTTTTTGGTTTTCAAGATCATTTCCCTAAAGTTGAAAATTTTGAATTAGAATAAATACTTACTTGATTTTGGTAAAATATCACTGTTGTTCGTGATTTGAACAATTTCCACTTCATCTCTTAAAGAAATGAAGTTGAATTTGTTATTCGTGAAGTGTTAGTAGATCATGTGATAGAATTATGGGTCATTCCATTTGTTTCAAAGAAAAGGTTATCAAAAGTTATCAAATATACATAAGTCCATCTATGGTGAGGTTAATCGTATAAGATCCCAAAAATGAACTTATACTTAATCTATCATGCCGCTTAATAAAATAAAACTAGTTTCTACTAACCAGGGACTTCTTGTAGGCCAGTGGTATGCAATAAAGGCCAGTCGCACTTCGGTTGTGGGTTCGATTCCCACAGCCTTGTCCGACGCGACGGGTTGTCGCTCGTCCTGCATGTTGTCCTTTTTCTAAAACTACATTACTATAACATCTCATCAATATTATCAAAAAAAAGTTATATACATAAACAATACTAACTTATGTCCAACATAATCTATTCCAATCTTTAGGCTTATCTAAAATACATCGGTCCAATCTCATAGTATAAAGAAAACAATTACTAGAAAGGTTATCTACCAAGAATGTGAATACAAGCATTTATCCCACATATATCATAAGATATATCTTGTTGGTTGCGTTCCAAACACATGAATAACTTAGTCATATATTCTCTTGAAACATAAATTACCATAGAACCTTAGTGAAAACATGAATACTGTCAAAAGGTAACTCTTTCTGTAGAGGCCCGAAGCTAGACGTACATGGACATTACAATACTTTTGTAGAATACTTAATACATAACAAAAACAGACACACAAGGACCGTAATAGTTTAGTGTCTTTGGAAACTCGAAATATAATCTTCTAAACGTGGTGAAATATCTTCAACATCTCCCATAAAGATCTTCCCTTTTTTACCTAAAACCTTTCTTTATATCCTGGGGAAAACAAAACATAAAAGGGTGAGCTCAAATGCTCAGTAAGGGTAAACAAAAGAAATGTCAATCACATCATATTCATAAGAACATAACATCTTGGAAATCTTAACCTACAAAAGAGAGCATAATTTCATAACATGGGATAAATCATGGTAGTGAAATGTAATCACAATAATCATAACTTAAAACATGAAACATTTTGGAATACACACATAATCATAGAGAATCATTTCTTGTTAGTCAAGACTCATTGCCAAGACTATCTTAGTGGACAAAGTCCCTTTCTGAACCGAGTCACCCTCGTTTCAGTCCTGTTTCACTGAACCGGTATAACCTACCATTCCATCCATGTCTATCTCATGAGATATAAAATCTTTACCCAATGGATTTGAGGGAGATATAGGTCCCACCCATCTCATAATGATACCATTCTTATGTGTTCCACAAAATCATAAATCATACATTATTGCATAACCCATGTAATAAAAATGGGAATCTTAAACATCATGACATCATAAAACAATTCATATAAGATAAAGGAACTCATAAAAATATTTCCATCACAACAAAATCAAATCAATGTAATAATAGGGATAAAAACAGAACCCTTTATTATCTTAGATGGAAAATAATTTTGATAAAACACTTGAACTTCATTCTTGAGGAAAAGATGCTTTCTACTTCAAAAACACTTTTCCTTTCTTAACATGTCATACAATTTTAAACTAAAAGAAGTTGATTAAAAATAAACTTGAAAACTTTAAAAGGAAGCTTCTTGGAAATAATGTTTTAAAAATCCATTCATGCCGTATAAGTTAGAAAAAAAATTCTTCTCGTACTTTTGTCGGAAAAGTCAAAAAAGTACCTCGTACGAAAAACGACAAAAGATTCCTTTCATATCTTTTATTAAAAACTCACCGAAGGGTAAAATAGAATTTAAACAATTTTAGGTGAATGGAAATAATATTACATATTGAGGAAACATGGATGTGGATGATAAAATACACCCCAGTAAATACTAAAGTATAAACAGTCTCGGATAAAAATGAGATTGTGATATTTCACTTACCTTAGGTCTGATTTGCTTCGTAAGTGTCCGAACCTCCTGTATAATGATTTAAATAATGTAATCGACTTATTCCAGAATCATACTAATTTTTATGATATCATATATGGTTCACTTATGACTTTATATTACCCGTTCTTTTGTAAATTCCATGTTAAAGAAGCGTTTTGGGTAAAAGCGTTTCATTTATCGTAGGTGTTTGGACTTGTTGTTCTTGACATTATTATTACTTATATCATGATATAATTACTTCCAGAATATAAAACATGATTTATAAATCATATATATTCAGTATATATATATATAATAGATAGATAAATGAAATGAAACACACCGTTCATGGAGACGGTAGTCCGTACGTACGCATGAACGCTGTTTTCCTTTCCTTATTGTCTTGAATGGAATTAAGTAGATGACATAAATATATAAACACATAAATCCAGTAGCTTTATAATGTAATATATTTCATTATTATTTCTTATATATACTTTATAATCATTCTTAAATGGTTAACATGGAGAATGAATCTCATCGCGTCGTGGAGACGTTAGTCCGTACGTACGCACGAGCGATGATATCATTTCCATAATTATTGAATTGAATTGGAGTGGATGATACAATATATCAGAATCATTATGATGTTATAATAACTATGTATAGTTATTCTTTACACCATAATACCCATCCATGTAAGGTGTTGGTGGAAAAACAGATTACACCACGGCGTGGAGACGGTATTCCGTACGTACGCACGCGGGGTGATTTCGTTTTCCGTAGGATGGATAGATGGTGAAATAGGGTTGTTTCATACTTATAATAACATATAATTATATTAGTGATACTGATGTTATTACTTCATAATGAAACAACCTAAGAATAAGAAGTGGAAGAAGAAATAAAGGTGAAAGAATCCGTAACGGAAATTACCTCTTCTTTGAAGCGCCTCTTTGAGACCTCCTCTTAGGGCACTAAAATTGGTCTTTAAGGAAGACCAGAACCTCTATGATGTTTCTAGGGAAGTGGAGAAGAGAATTTGGCAGGGGTTTGACGATCTTGAAGGCTCAAAGTTGTGTGAGGAAGAGAGGGAGGAGGTGCCCTTTTATAAGGGAGGAGAGGGGCTCTTTTGGAAAAACTAAACATATTATTTTATTATAAAGTCAAGTTCGGTTTTAAATAGATCCAAATTGATTTATTTCAAGGATAAGGTGGATATGGGTCGAAACCATCTCATACAATAGAATTTAGACAAGTTTAGGTTCCTATTTTAACCTTATCATTTAGATTTAACATTAAGTTAAATAATTTTACTTTTACCGTGTCTTCTTGTGTTCTTACACTATAATGTTAATAAACTTACTATAAGAAGCCAAACGAACCACAAATTGTTTATTATTAATATATATAACCTTATCTAAGTCATTTTGCCGAACCTTAGATTTTTAGGAATAAAATAACAATTAATAATATAATATTTGTTTTAAAAACTATTTTATGTCAATTCTGACACTATTTAGTAATTGATTCTTGTGAAAATCATAACAGAATGATAAGTTCTAAAAAAGTTAATTAAATCAATAATAACATGTCATATTAACCTAGAAAATTAGTGGAACTCATAAAAAGTCTCAAATTATATTTATTTGAGTATTTATAACATCAATTATGTCAATATTTCATTAATAAGATAATTACTGCATCATCGTTGTGTCATACATAAATTAAATTATTTAATGTCTAAAAATTACAAATAAAATACCATTATGTAGGAAATATTGTTATATTTCTAATTAAAATTTATAGTCAAATTTATCTTATGTATAACCCCATATTAAAAATGTTTTAGTAAATAAACTTTGATTTTAACTCTTTTAACCCTTCTTTAAATAAATTAATAATAAATGTCCTAATCTAATCCAAGTGGGCCTAAATGGTCATATTTTATTCCTAAGTTTGTCTTTGTTCGAATTACACTTGTCCAATAGAATTAGGACATGTGTTAGGGTAATTGTAATATCATTTCTACCCTTAATTACCCTATTTACTTTTAACCGTGGTAAAAAAAGTAAAAAGTTACTATTCACCAAAAAATTATTTTCATCTCATTGAACCACATTTTACTTACTGAAATCAACTGTGTCTCTCGGATTTTTAAAATTCTACTCACAGAAGCGGTAAAATTAAGTTTTATGAACTATTCAGTTTTTTTAACTACCACTTAGTGGTTTCACTATTCATCAAAAATTGAAAGTTTTCAGAAAAATACCAAAAATTTGGCCTAAGCTATATTTGATATTATGAACTCAAAATGATGTCTATTTTACCAAATTCAAAACATATCAGTTTCATTAACTAATTTAAAAATTAATTCCCGTCGTCAAAACAAATAGCGTGTTTTTAAGAGATAATAACTATCAAAAGATTGAAACTTGTTTATAACTGGTTTAAATGTGAAATTACATCCGATGACCATCATTGTATTAAATTGTAAAAATATATTCTAAATATACTTTAAAACCACTAAAATTAATAATTTATCACTATTAATTATTTCGATTGAAAAAGTTGTTTTTAATTAAAATTTAGCATGTTTTTTACTATTCATCAAAATATGAAAGTCATCAGAATAAAATGAAAAATTTATCCAAAGTAAATTTTTATTTCTTGATTCCAAAGAATAATTTTATTTTGTCAAATGGAACTTATAAAAATGTCAAAAACTAGATTTAAAGTTGGTGCGCCATCAAAAGGCGGAAAAACTACATTTTTTTGAAAAATACTTATTTTACCTGAAAAATTTATTTTGTTCTTATACCATGTTTTAGAAAATGTGAAAGACGAATAATAATGTTATAAGATTCAAAATTTAGTTAATACTATTCATAACGGCTAGTTCATAATAATATTATAATAGCATATCGTTGTTCAGTGAAACTCGGTATTGCGTACTACACACGCTATCGAGGAAGGTCACGATTGCGTGTAATGCAAGGCAAGTCAAGGATGCATGTTGTGCAAGATCCTTTTGGTGTAGCGTAAAACAAAAGACATTAATGAAATTAAAAAGAATATTTTTCATAAAATCTCGAGGTGTTACATTCTACCCCCCTTAAAATGAATTTCGCTCTCGAAATTCGTCGGGGTTATAAATGGTTTACTACTCGAAAGTTTCTTTAATAGAAACCCACATCATAAAAAGGAATACCAAAACCAATCTTTAAAAACAAAAGTATAAAACGTAACGGTTACCCAAATAAACTAATCACTGGGTTTCCACATAGGTGAAAATATGGATATGGAAGAAAAATCTAACCATCATGTTCTGATGGAGAGTGGTTGAGAACATGGCTATGGAAAAGCCAACAATCACAAATCCATAAATTTGTGGCGATCTAAGGTACCATCTGATTAATCAGATATAAGAGCACTAGGACAACATTTTTGGTTTTCAAGATCATTTCCCTAAAGTTGAAGAATACTTACTTTATTTTGGTACAATCTCACTGTTGTTCGTTCTTTGAACAATTTCCACTTTATCTCTTAATAAAATGAAGTTGAATTTGTTATTCATGAAGTGTTAATAGATCATGTGATAGAATGATTGGTCATTCCATCTGTTTCAAAGAAAATGTTTGAAAAAGTTATCAAATATACATAAGTCCATCTATCGTATATCGTTCCAAAATGAACATATACTTCATCTATCATACCGCTTAATAAAATAAAACTAGGTTATACTAACCAGGGACTTCCTGTAGGCCAGTCGTAGGCGATAAAGGCCAGTCGCACTTCGGTTGTGGGTTCGATTCCCACACCCTTGTCCGACGCGATGGGCTGTCGCCCGTCCTACATGTTGTCCTTTTTCTAAAGCTATATTACTATAACATCCTATCAATAATATCGAAAAACGTTTTATCCTAACTTATGCCCAACATAATCCATTAAAATCTTTAGGCTTATCCATAATACTTCAGTCCACTCTCATAATATAGTGAAAATGATTACAAGAGATTTAATACCATCATTGATCCCCATATATCATAAGATATGTCTTGTTGGTCACATTCCAAACATTCAAAGGCCTTAATCATGTACTCTCTTGAATACCCATTGAACTCTATTGAAAACATGAGTGCTGTTAAAAGTTAACTCTTTCCACATACAAAAATCCTCAAAATTCTATATACTCAAACCATGATATCACTTAGTCCTTATATCAATCATGAGCTCATGAATACTGTCAAACATTTCATTTTCTCGTTTTCCCTTCATTATGCGCATATCATCTTATTTCCAAAAATATCTCAATCACTTTCCATGGTTACCGGTACCATAAAATTATTGAATAACACAATATAACAATACATAAATATTCCAATATTCCATGATACTATATACAACATTATTTTGGAATCCCATTACATAAATACTTAATCATTCCACCACATCGTTGTCATATTCAACATCGCCAATAGTGATCACATGTGACTTCCCTTTGTCCTTTGACTTAAGTGGTTGCTCATGTTGATCATCACTAATCCTTGGATTAGGGCATTTATTAGTATAATGTCCCATTTCCTTGCACTTGATGCATTGAAGTGTTGGTGGTGCGTTCTCTGCAGTCTTTTCTTTATTCCCATCATTAGAAACCCTTTTTCCATTACTTCGACACTCAGCTGATCGATGACCTTCTTTTCCACACTTAAAACATTTTCTAGTCCCTTTAAGACAATCTCCACCATGTTTCTTTTCCACACTTTGTGCATAAGGAAACATTCATCTTCTTTTCACCATTATTCTAAGATTTCTCCTTGAACTCCATCTTTCATTTCTTGTCAAAACCATGAGATGGATATGTAACACCAACTTCCATTTCTACCTTGATAGCACAATGCGGAATTTCTTCATAGCTACTGAAGTCTCTTATAGCTAATGCCCTTCGAAGACTTGGTTTTAAGCCACTGAAAAATCGATCAACTTTACTTTCAGGTTGGATGATAATGCCAGATGCATACCTTGCAAGTCTTGTAAAATTCACTTCGAATATACCAACAGATTCATCATCCTTCTGCTTCAGCTCAAGAAACTCTTTTTCCATCTTTGTTCGAAGAATACGAGGGAAGTACTTACTGAAAAACAAGTTCTTGAACTCGTCCCATTCGATGGACTCAATTTCAACTCTTGGACTCGTATTCTTGATAAGATTCCACCATTGATCAGCTTCACCTTCCAAATGATATACTGCTAAGATTACTTTATCATGCTCAGAACATTGAAGAACTGAAAATATCTTTTCAGTAGTACTGATCCACTGTTCAGCAACAAGTGGATCAGAAGACCCACTGAAAGAAGGTGGACGTTGCCTCATGAAGGACTCAATAGAATATTGTTCCCTTCTCTGCTCATTTGGAATTCCAGAATGATTCATAGCTTGTGTAAGTATAGCAATAAGATTTTTCACTCCATCTCCCATAACATTTGTTTGTTCAGGAGGACAATCATTGCATTGTCCATTGCATTGATCAACACAGTTCCTTCGGGTTCCAACCATCATCTAAAACCCAAAAAGAATAGTGTGAGAGGCAAAAATCATGCTAGGGAAAACAAAAAAATAAAGGGGGAGTACCATCAATATCTAACATCTTAGGTTTAATTCTATGATCGTTACCGTAGTTCTAGGACTATATCCTATACGTATACTTATCCTTAGATACATCCCTAAACATACCTTAGAAATATCTCTAGGGATCTCACTAACGTTCTCACATCCTAGTTTCCAAAGGTTGACTAAACCTTTCCTCTGATACCAACTGTAGAGGCCCGAAGCTATACGTACATGGAAATTACATTACTTTTGCAGAATACTTAATACATAACAAAAACAGACACACAGGGACCGTAATAGTTTAGTGTCTTTGGAAACTCGGAATATAATCTTCTAAACGTGGTGAAAGATCTTCAACATCTCCCATAAAGATCTTCCCTTTTTTACCTAAAACCTTTCTTTATATCCTGGGGAAAACAAAACGTAAAAGGGTGAGCTCAAATTCTTAGTAAGGGTAAACAAAAGAAATATCAATCACATCATATTCATAAGAACATAACATCTTGGAAATCTTAACCTACAAAAAAGAGCATAATTTCATAACATGGGATAAATCATGGCAGTGAAATGTAATCACAATAATCATAACTTAAAACATGAAACATTGTGGCATACACACATAATCATAGAGAATCATTTCTTGTTAGTCAAGACTCATTGCCAAGACTATCTTAGTGGACAAAGTCCCTTTCTGAACCGAGTCACCCTCGTTTCAGTCCTGTTTCACTGAACCGGTATAACCTACCATTCCAGCCATGTCTATCTCATGAGATATAAAATCTTTACCCAATGCATTGGAGGGAGATATAGGTCCCACCCATCTCATAATGATACCATTCTTATGTGTGCCACAAAATCATAAATCATACATTATTGCATAACCCATGTAATAAAAATGGGAATCTTAAACATCATGACATCATAAAACAATTCATATAAGATAAAGGAACTCATAAAAATATTTCCATCACAACAAAATCAAATCAATGTAATAATAGGGATAAAAACAGAACCCTTTATTATCTTAGATGGAAAATAATTTTGATAAAACACTTGAACTTCATTCTTGAGGAAAATATCCTTTCTACTTCAAAAACACTTTTCCTTTCTTAACATGTCATACAATTTTAAACTAAAAGAAGTTGATTAAAAATAAACTTGAAAACTTTAAAAGGAAGATTCTTGGAAATAATGTTTTAAAAATCCATTCATGCCGTATAAGTTAAAAAAAACATTCTTCTCGTACTTTTGCTGGAAAAGTCAAAAAAGTACCTCGTACGAAAAACGACAAAATATTCCTTTCATATCTTTTATTAAAAGCTCACCGATGGGTAAAATAGAATTTAAACAATTGTAGGTGAATGGAAATAATATTACATATTGAGGAAAAATGGATGTGGATGATAAAATACACCCCAGTAAATACTAAAGTATAAACAATCTCGGATAAAAATGAGATTGTGATATTTCCCTTACCTTAGATCCGATTTGCTTCGTAAGTGTCAGAACCTCCTGTATAATGATTTAAATAATGTCATTGACTTATTCCAGAATCATACTAATTGTTATGATATCATATATGGTTCACTTATGACTTTATATTACCCGTTCTTTTGTAAATTCCATGTTAAAGAAGCGTTTTGGGTAAAATCGTTTCATTTATCGTAGGTGTTTGGACTTGTTGTTCTTGACATTATTATTACTTATATCATGATCTACTTACTTCCAGAATATAAAAAATGATTTATATATCATATATATTCAGTATATATATATATATATATAATAGATAGATAAATGAAATGAAACACACCGTTCATGGAGACGGTAGTCCGTACGTACGCATGAACGCTGTTTTCCTTTCCTTATTGTCTTGAATGGAATTAAGTAGATGACATAAATATATACACACATAAATCCAGTAGCTTTATAATTTCATATATTTCATTATTATTGCTTATATATACTTTATAATCATTCTTAAATGGTTAACATGGAGAATGAATCTCATCGCGTCGTGGAGACGGTAGTCCGTACGTACGCACGAGCGATGATATCATTTCCATAATTATTGAATTAAATTGGAGTGGATGATACAATATATCAGAATCATTATTATGTTATAATAACTATGTATAGTTATTATTTACACCATAATACCCATCCATGTAAGGTGTTGGTGGAAAAACAGATTACACCACGGCGTGGAGACGGTATTCCGTATGTACGCACGCGCGGTGATTTTGTTTTCCGTAGGATGGATAGATGATGAAATAGGGTTGTTTCATACTTATAATAACATATCAGTATATTAGTGATACTTATGTTATTACTTCATAATGAAACAACCTAAGAAGAAGAAGTGGAAGAAGAAATAAAGGTGAAAGAATCGGTAACGGAAATTACCTCTTCTTTGAAGCGCCTCTTTGAGACCTCCTCTTAGGGCACTAAAATTGGTCTTTGAGGAAGACCAGAACCTCTAGGATGTTTCTAGGTAAGTGGAGAAGAGAATTTGGCAGGGTTTGGACGAGCTTGAAGGCTCAAAGTTGTGTTAGGAAGAGAGGGAGGAGGTGCCCTTTTATAAGGGAGGAGAGGGGCTCTTTTGGAAAAACAAAAAATATTATTTTATTATAAAGTCAAGTTCGGTTTTAAATAGATCCAAATTGATTTATTTCAAGGATAAGGTGGAGATGGGTCGAAATCATCTCATCCAATAGAATTTAGACAAGTTTAGGTTCCTATTTTAACCTTATCATTTAGATTTAACATTAAGTTAAATAATTTTACTTTTACCGTGTCTTCTCGTGTTCTTACACTATAATGTTAATAAACTTACTATAAGAAGCCAAAAGAACCCCAAATTGTTTATTATTAATATATATAACCTTATCTAAGTCATTTTTCCGAACCTTAGATTTTTAGGAATAAAATAACAATTAATAATATAATATTTGTTTTAAAAACTATTTTATGTCAATTTTGACACTATTTAGTAATTGATTCTTGTGAAAATCATAACAGAATGATAAGTTCTAAAAAAGTTAATTAAATCAATACTAACATGTCATATTAACCTATAAAATTAGTGTAATTCATAAAAAGTCTCAAATTATATTTATTTTAGTATTTATAACATCAATTATGTCAATATTTCATTAATAAGACAATTACTGCATCATCGTTGTGTCATACATAAATGAAATTATTTAAAGTCTAAAAATTACAAATAAAATACAATTATGTAGGAAATCTTTTTATATTTCTAATGAATATTTATAGTCTAATTTATCTTATGAATAACCCCATATTAAAAATGTTTTAGTAAATAAACTTTGATTTTAACTCTTTTAACCCTTCTTTAAATAAATTAATAATAAATGTCCTAATCTAATCCAAGTGGGCCTAAATGGTCATATTTTATTCCTAGGTTTGTCTTTGGTCGAATTATACTTGTCCAATAGAATTAGGACATGTGTTAGGGTAATAGTAATATCATTTCTACCCTTAATTGCCCTATTTACTTTTAACCGTGGTAAAAAAAAGTAAAAAGTTACTATTCACCAAAAAATTATTTTTATCTCATTGAACCACATTTTACTTACTGACATCAACCATGTCTCTCGGATTTTTGAAATTCCACTCACAGAAGTGGTAAAATTAAGTTTTATGAACAATTCAGTTTTTTAACTACCACTTAGTGGTTTCACTATTCATCAAAAATTGAAAGTTTTCAGAAAAATACCAAAAATTTGGCCTAAGCTATATTTGATATTATGAACTCAAAAATGTTGTCTATTTTACCAAATTCAAAACATATCAGTTGCATTAACTAATTTAAAAATTAATTCCCGTCGTCAAAACAAATAGCGTGTTTTTAAGAGATAATAACTATCAAAAGATTGAAACTTGTTTATAACTGGTTTAAATGTGAAATTACATCCAATGACCATCATTGTATTAAATTATAAAAATATATTCTAAATATACTTTAAAACCACTAAAATTAATAATTTATCACTATTAATTATTTCGATTGAAAAAGTTGTTTTTAATTAAAATTTAGCGTGTTTTTTTACTATTCATCAAAATATGAAAGTCATCAGAATAAAATGAAAAATTTATCCAAAGTAAATTTTTATTTATTGATTACAAAGAATAATTTTATTTTGTCAAATGGAACTTATAAACATGTCAAAAACTAGATTTAAAGTGGGTGCGCCCTTAAAAGGCGGCAAAACTGCATTTTTTTTGAAAAATACTTATTTTACCCGAAAAATTTCTTTTGTTCTTATACCATATTTTAGAAAATGTGAAAGACGAATAATAATGTTATAAGATTCAAAATTTAGTTAATACTATTCATAACGACTAGTTCATAATAATATTATAATAGCATATCGTTGTTCAGTGAAACTCGGTATTGCGTACTACACACGCTATCGAGGAAGGTCGCG
Organism: Viscum album; assembly: GCA_963277665.1. Lineage (NCBI taxonomy): Eukaryota > Viridiplantae > Streptophyta > Magnoliopsida > Santalales > Viscaceae > Viscum > Viscum album. Next base: position 500,054,289 of record OY728158.1, on the reverse strand, counting down.
ATTGCGTGTAATGCAAGGCAAGTCAAGGATGCATGTTGTGCAAGCTTCTTTTGGTGTAGTGTACAACACAAGACATTAATGAAATTAAAAAGAATATTTTTCATAAAATCTCGGGGTCTTACACTTTCCACATACCAAAATCCCAAAAAATCTATATAATCAAACCATAATATCACTTAATCCTTATATCAGTCATGAGATCATGAATACAATCAAACATCTCATTATCTTCTTATCCCTTCATTATGCACATATCATATATTTTCCAAAAATATCTGAATAACCTTCCATGGTTACTGGTACCATTCAACATATATTTTCAAATACTTTAGGAAAAACAATAGTGTAACAATCCTTAGATGATTATTTATTCCATAGTACCATACATTATTCTTTATAAACATACAATAATTACACTAACTTCTTAAACCACTGACTGAGCTTCATCATTTCTTTCATCTCATATTTCATTTATAGTATCTTCATCATCATCCACATAAATACTACTCATATGACCATGCTGATTCTCTTCATGAGATTTTACCTTAGGGAATTGGTTTGCATAATGCCCATATATTCCACATTTAAAACATTTGACCAGTGTTGATGTTGTAGAAATACAATTATCCTCATCCATGGTGTTAACTGAACCTTTTCCTTTGCACTTACTGGCTTTGTGTCATTCTTTTCCACACCCAAAGAATCTTCCAGTTCCTTTGAAAAAATCTCCCTGATGCCTCTTCCCACATGATTTACATGAGGGAAATTGAACTTTCTTTCCTCTATGATCATCATGAAACTCCATATTTCTCTTATTATCTGAGTCGAGAAACTTACCAAAGTTGAGATTATTGATCATATTATGAGATCGCTGATTAGGCATAATAATGATGTTTGGACTTCCAAATCCCGTTTCATTTGGTTGCTCATGAAGAATATCATTCCATTGTTCGTCATATCCTCCATTATCGTGAATCTTCCTGTTTCCAGCCATTTTCTAAAACCCAAAAAGAATAGTGTGAGAGGAAAAAATCATTCTAGGGAAAACAACATAGTAAAGGGGGAGCACCCTCAATATCTAACATCTTAGGTTAAATTCTAAGATCGTTACCGTAGTTCTAGGACTATATCCTATACGTATTCTTATCCTTAGGTACATCCCTAGACATACCTTAGAAATATCTCTAGGGATCTCACTAATGTTTTCGCATCCTAGTTTCCAAAGGTTGACTAAACCTTTCCTCTGATACCAACTGTAGAGGCCCGAAGATTGATGTACATGTACATTACATTACTTTAGCGGAATAATTAATACATAACAAAAACAGACACACAAGGATCGTAATAGTTTAGTGTCTTTGGAAACTCGGAATATAATCTTCTAATCGTGGTGAAAGATCTTCAACATCTCCCATAAGATCTTCCCCTTTTGTTTTCTTACCTAAAACCTTTCTTTAAATCCTGGGGAAAAGAAAACATATACAGGGTGATCTCAAATGCTCAGTAAGGGTAAGCATGGATAAAATAAAACAAATTATATACATTTGAACTTCAAAACATGAACATAATATTTAAACATCAGAATCTTGAGCAATGACATAAATCATGGAAGTACGTAAGGAATAGATCATAAATAAACATTAATCATGATAAAATAGCATGGTAATTAAACATGTAATTGTGGAAAACCATTAAGCACATGATATGATTTCCATAGTGGCCAGGGCATTGCTGCCAAGACCATCTTAGTGGACAAAGTCCCTTTCTGAATTGAGTTCACTCCTCGTTCCAGTCCTGTATTACTGAACCGGTTAAACTTGCCGTTCTAGCCATGTCTATCTCATGAGATATAAATCTTTACCCAATTCATTGGAGGGAGATATAGGTCCCACCCATCTCATAATGAAATCATTCTTACTTGTGACACAACATAAACATTCATCATTCATCATAACCCAAAGAATAAAATGGGTTTCATAAACATCATTCCATCATCACATAATCCATATAAAAGAAATGGATATCATTTCATAATAAGAAAAGTGAAACCATGTAATTCATAGAGACATGATACTTGAAACATACACATATTAAATAATGTCATCTTAGATGAAAAATGGTTTTGATAAAACACTTGAAATGAATTCTTGAGGAAAATATCCTTTTTTCTTCAAAATCATTTTCTTTTCACAAAATGTCGTGCAATTTTAAAAGAAAAGGATTTTGTTTAAAATAGTCATGAAATATTTTAGAGGAAGATTCATGAAAATAAGGCTTTATAAAACCATAAAAATACTTTCATGCCGTATACGTTAAAAAAACATTCTTCTCATACTTTTGTCGGAAAGTAAAAAAAAGTACCTTATAGGGTAAATAAAAGAAAGATTCCTTCCATACCATGGGGTAAAAGTAAAAATGGGTAAAAATGAATTTAAACATACATGAATACATTTTTATAAAACATGGACATGGATGATAGAAATAACACCAGTAAATACTTACGAATAAGAAATCTTGGATAAAAATGAGATTTGCAAAATTATCCCTTACCTTAGGTCCGATATGCTTCGTATGGATCCAAACCTTATGTATAATGATTTAAATAATGTCATTGAATTATTTAATAATCATATTCATTGTTATGATATCATATGTGTTTCAATTATGACTTTATATTACCCGTTCTTTTGTAAATTCCATGTTAAAGTAGCGTTTTGGGTAAAATCATTTCATTTATCGTATGTTCTTCGACTTGTCGTTATGGATATTATTACTTATATCCTGATTTACATAATTCCAGAATGTAAAACATGATTTATATATAATATATATTCATCATATACATATATATATTATAGATTGATAAAAGGAATGAAATACACCGTTCATGGAGACAGTTGGCCGTACGTATGCATTAACGCTGTTTTCGTTTACTTATTGAATTGAATGAAACTAAATAGATGAAATAAATATATATATATATATATATACATAAATCCAGTAGCATTATTATTTCATATATTTCATTATTATTCATTATATAAACTTTATGATCATTCATGTCTGGTTAACATGGAGAATGAATCTCATCGCGTCGTTGAGACGCTAGTCCGTATGTACGCACGAGCGATGATATCATTCCCATAATCATTGAATAGAATTGGAGTGGATGGTATAATATATCAGAATCAGTATGATGTTATAATAACCATATATAGTTATTCTTTATACCATTATACCCATCCATGTAAGGTGTTGGTGGAAAAACATATTTTACCACGGCGTGGAGACGGTATTCCGTACGTACGGACGTGTGGTGATTTCGTTTTCTGTAGGATGGATAGATTGTGAAATAGGGTTATTTAATACTTATAATAACATATCATTATATTATTTATACTGATTTTATTACTTCATAATGATACAACTAAATAAGAAGAAGTGGAAGAAGAAATAGAGTTGAAAGAATCAGTAACGAATATTACCTCTTGTTTGACATGCCTCTTTGAATCCTCCTCTTAGGGTACTAAAATTGGTCTTTGAAGAAGACTAGGACCTCTAGGATGTTTCTAGGAAAGTTGATAAGGGAAATGGTCAGGGTTTGGCCGAGCTTAATGGCTCAAATGGGTGTGAGGTAGAGAGGGAGGAGGTGACCTTTTATAAGGGAGGAGAGGGGAACCTTTGGAATAACTAAAAATATTATTTTATTATAAATTCATATTCGGTTTTTAATAGCTCCAAATTGATTTATTTCAGATCTAAGGTGGGAATGGGTCTAAATCCTCTAATCCAATAGAATTTAGACAAGTTTAGGTCATTATATTAACCTTATATTTTAGTTTTAACTCTTAGTTAATTAGATTGACATTTACCATGTCACTTTGTATTTTTATATTATATAGTTAAGAAAATTACCATATTACATCCAAGATACCCCCCAAGTGGTCCATTAATGATACAACTATCATGATTTAAGTATCTTTCCCGATCCTTAGATTTTTAGGAATATAATAACAATTAATAATTTAATATTTGTTTTAAAAACTATTTTATCTCAATTTTGACACTATTTGGTAATTGATTTTTGTGAAAATCATAACAGAATGATTAGTTTGAAAAACGTTAATTAAATCAATACTAACATGTCATATTAACTTTGAAATTTTTTTAATTCATAAAAAGTCTCAGATTACATTTATTTGGGTATTTATAACATCAATTATGTCAATATTTTATTAATAAGATAATTACTGCATCATCATTGTGTCATAAATAAATTAAAGTATTTTAAGTATAAAAATTAAAAATAAAAAACCATTATGTAGTAAATATTTTTAGCTTTTTAATGAATATTTATAGTCGAATTTAGCTTATGTATTACCCTATATTAAAAATGATTTAGTTATTAAACTTTGATTTTAACAATTTTAACCCTTCTTTAAATAAATTAATAATAAATGTCCTAATATAATACAAGTGGGCCTAAATGGTCATATTTTATTCCTAAGGTTGTTTTTGGTAGAATAAAACTTATCCAATAGAATTAGGACATGTTTTAGGGTAATAATAATATCATTTTTACCCTTAATTATCCTATTTACTTTTAACCGTGGTAAAAACAAGTATAAAGTTACTATTCACCAAAAATTATTTTCATCTCATTGAACCACATTTTAGACCTTGATATTAACCATGTCTCTTGTATTTTAGAAATTTCACTCATAGAAGTGGTAAAATTAAGTTTTATTAAAAATTCAGTTTTTTTACTACCACTTAGTGGTTTCACTATTCATCAAAAAAGGAAAGTTTCCAGAAAAATACCAAAAATTAGGCCTAAGCTATATTTGATATTATGAATTAAATAATTATTTCTATTTTAACAAATTAAAAACTCATCAGTTGCATTAATTAATTTAAAAATTAAGTCCTGTCGTCAAAACAAATAGCGTGTTCTGAAGAGATAATAACTATCAAAAGATTGACACTTGTTTATATCTGGTTTAAATGTGGAATTACATCCAATTACCAAAATTGTATTAAATGGTAAAAATATATTCTAAATATACTTTAAAACCACACAAATTAAAAATTTATCACTATTAATTATTTCGATTAAAAAAGTTGTTTTTAATTAAAATTTAGTAATTTTCACTATTCATCAGAATATGAAAGTTATCCGAAAATTACCAATATTTCACCCTAAGCTAATTTTGATATTCCAAATCCAAAAATGAAGTCCATTTTGAAAAATAAAATTTAAAAATTTTTAAAAAGTGGGTATTACTATTCATAACGGCTATTTTTAATAATATTTTAATTGCATATCGTTATTTAGTAAAACCCGGTATTGCGTACAAAACACGCTATCGAGGAAGGTCGTGATTGCGTGTAATGAAAGCCAAGTCAGGGTTGTGTGTAGTGCATGACTCCTTTGTATTTGCGTATAAAAAAATACATTGAATATATATATATATATATATATATACTCAATGTTTCGTAGAATAACTACTATCAAACAAACATGAAATTGTGTGTAACACGATCCAAGATTAGTGTCGCGTATACTGCAAGCTAATACGGTGTTGCGTATAGCGCAAGATAATCTTGGTGTAGCGTACAACATAAGATATTAAAGAAATTAAAATTAATATATCTTATAAATCTCGGGTTTCTACAAAACCACCCTAAGAAAGATCTTAGATAGGTATAGGTTAATCTAAAAACTAATGAGTGATATTCCACTTCAAGATAGAAGATAATATAGATAATAAATCTAGATCACTTATTCAAGAAATACAGTAAAAATATTCTACCTATCAAGTAAGAAATAAAACCTTATAGATTGAGTTTTCTCACTACATGCAAAAACATCAAGGATCCTATCATTTTTCTTAGAACTTAAATCTTAGATAAGAAGTGTTTTCAGACCATACATGACTTTGGATTCATTATCTTACCCTCCTCCTTGTCCTTTGAAAAACTTAGTCACACTCTTTCTATTGTTTGTGTACAATCATTATATATCCTACCAATCTTCCAATTTTGTGAAGCCTCAATAAAATAAAAATATCTCAATATAAGAGAATTAAATTACTCCCATCATAATAAATATACAAAAAATAGAATACCAAAAATCCATTTAAGCTACCTGAAAAAATACCAATCATAAAAAAACTAATTTTGGGTTATCCAATATTATGTGTGTTCTTCTTAAAAATATTTCCAATGTGGAAAATATCATTACATTTAATTACAGGAATTCCCACCTTCTGTTAGACTTAACAAAATAATAACTCCAATATTCACAAAACAAATCAGAAAAATGTGAATAATTGGATCTTAAAAAAAATATAGCATAAAAAATTTTAAACGTTTCTTGCATAAATTCCCAAAAAAACATAATTCATAACATGATAGATTTTTCATAGAACAAAAAATCTTGTGAACTTTGCTTCAAAATATTCCTCACTCTTGAAATATCAAATTAAATAATAGAAACACCATTGGAATGTGATTATGGAAATAAGTATTAGAAAAAAACATTACAATTTATATATACATTATTCTTAAAAACAAATAAAAATATTTGAGTTCATTTTCATCTAGTTGTTATAAACTATATTCTTTTTCTTTATGATGTGAGGATCATATATTCTTAAAAATGTTGTAATAAAAATTCATTTGTGATGTTTTAATCATTAAATATTATCTTTGGTATAATATGAATTTATTTCTTCAGAATATTGGATATTCTATAATTCTCTGATTTTTCAATTTTGTAACATTTATGAAATTTCTCTAAGTGGTTGACTCTCCCAAAAAAGTGGTACCCTTCCAAACATGAATTACTATTGTGAAATAGGTACCCTCATAAAGTTACTCTTCTATAGTAAGGTATAGCCTTCCAAATATTACTCTTTTATTCATGATACTCTTACACAGTAAGGTATACCCATTCGATGTTAACCTTCCATGGTAAGGAATACCCTTCCATTTTACCCTTCTACACTGGTACCATTCCAATGTTACTCTTCCAAAATTTAGAAGAGTTCAAGAATCAACCATTTTCTATGTTTAAACTCTATAATCCTAGATTATACAAAATAATCATAGAATGTATTAAAATTATTTTAGAGCTATTAAAATATTCTAAAAAACATTAAAAATCCTTAAAAAATATCTCATAAACGTCTAACTATTCTCAAACATGATTGATGGAAAATAAAACCATTCAAAAATTCTATAGGTAACTTTATAAGAAGAGGGAGGAAAGGGGAGGTTTACCTTCAAGAACTATAAATTTATCCACCTTAGAACCAAGAGGAAGGTGGAGAAGTTGACCTAGAAGCCTCATGGAGAATACTTTTCAAATTGTGATGATAAAGGGAAAAAAATAATAAAAATATCTTAAAAGATTAAAATACCCTATTCTAGTTTGGTTTCATGGTTTATCAAACCATTTGGAAACTATTCATATGAAACTAGATTTAAACCACCCCAGACCCACACAATTTACCTACATAGTTTATAAAACCATGTGGACACTAGGAGTCCTAAAAAATGCCCAAAATTTAAAACTTTCAGTATCAAACATGTAAAACTAAAGAAAAAATATTATAGTATATTTATATACACATAAAAGTGACTTTAGGGTTTGATATATGTTTTAAATTTTCTTAATAACAGCTTAAAAAAATGAATGAACACACATATTGTAACTAAAAAAATTAGATGAGAATATCACATGTCACTCACCTAAATAAATAGTCACATAAAATTCCAATTATCTAGGCATGAATATAAAATTTCTTAGTATTTCTCAGCTGGGTTCCCATATTTCATACCTACCTTGTAGAAGGGAAAATCCTATCTTGATTAATAATAAACTACCACATGATTAGTAATATACCCAACCATCCTTGATTAATATAACCTCAAGGTTAACCTAATCAAGGTATCAAAGTATCAAATGTAGGATTAACTATAAACCTTAGGTAATGGGAATTATTATAAAACATGCACCTATAATATACCAATGATATAATTCATGAAATTCCATGTATTATATGAAGTAGGTCATTCATCACACAAAAATTGTTTTGTTCCTCATGAGTGAAAATCTGTATCATTATATGAGACCTAACACCTTTTAATCTTTACATTTCTTTACAAAACATAAATCTTCATGTAAAAAATTAATTAGTGTTAACTAAAAGTTATAATTTTAGGGGTTAATTATAATCAAATTCTATGAAATATGTATCCCACATGAATTCATGATTAAGTATAGATACCTATTGTATACCATGATATATATTATATATTATTAAACTCCTTTAAGAATACTAATAAAATCATACATAATCATCAATAGTCCCCATTTATAATATGAAATGTCACCCAAATATCTTATGTTTATTGCATTTTTTTGTTCTTGTTAAACACATTATGCTAAATATAACACTAGTCACATATCTATGTGACACTTGATATATCTGTATATAGATATATGATTAATCCTCCAACTAAAATCATTTAGTGGGATGACATCTACATTTGAAGTTTTTTTTATATAATAGTGATATTTGGATTCATGATCCTTAGGTTTAGTACTTTGAAAATTATATTCAAACTTCCTTTATAAATAAAATTTAATTTTTTATTGTCAATAAATTATATTGTTTCAATTATTTAGAACTCTTAAAATTTATACTATCATTGTCATGTAACTTTTATTTCAATTTAAACCTTAGAGGAACAAATTTTCCTAGACTTATATTTTATGGTTTTGGGGTGCTAGGGAAGGAAGAAGTGAGAATGATGGTGTATTGTTGAAGGAAAGTTTAGAATTTGGGATTTAGAGTATACCACATTTTAGATAATTAAAAACTACATCATGTTTCATGGATTAATCATGGTTTTGGAACTTCTCATTGTTATGTGGTTAATGAAGGTTTTGGGGGTGCAAGGAATATTATTATATCCATGCCCAATAATATTCTTCATTAGTTTTTTGGATAAATCCTCAGAACTAGATGAATAAAAACCCAAAATATTCAAAGATATGATCTTTACACATATAATGTATAATTAATTTATAAATAAGAATTACCTCATCTTGATAATTATTTCTTCATTGATGAATTTGGTTGAACTTCTTATAGTACCATCATTTTTTTGAAGAATCTGAAGAAAAAATCATCTAGAGGCATCCACATGTGGTCCATGAATTTCATAACATCATCAATGGAACTTTGGGTTCTAGTATGGTGGTACTTATTGTCATGAACCCTTCATCATTAATCAAAATAAGAATTCCCTTTGGACGAAAAAATTATTTCTTATTCTCTTGGTTGGGAGACGAAGAAGGATAATGGCCATATCTTCTTCAAGAGAGAATTCTAGAGTGATAAAATTTTGTCTAGAGATAATAATCATGAGAGAATAACATTGTCCACATAATTCTCATTAAAATCCAAGAAATAATATAAGTTTGGTTATATACTTAGAGATAGATTATTAATAATTTCATAGATGACATTATGTAATTACTAACTCTAAAAAAACCCCATTAAAAATAATAATAATATCATTATTATTATATTCCATGACATGAGTTATCTCACAAATAATTTAAATATCATCTGTTAAATAAATAAATTATTGTTTATTTAATTGATATTAAATAAAACATATCATTTAAATTGATCCCTTAATTCGGCCCATCAATTCTCATTGATATTTATAAAACCTTGAATAATAAATATTTATTCTAAATAATTATAATTATATCATTCATTGAATAATAAAATACATATTAAATTAATTATCTAGTGAATAAATATTTATTTTAATATTCATGAAACTAAATAGATAATTATTTATCACCATGTGAATAAAAAATAAGGGACAAATAAATATTTTATTCACTAATTGGATAATCATATTTATTTAATATTCAACTCACATATATTATGAATCAAATAACTAGAAATTGAATTTATGTGATAAAAAACATTGAATAATTATTAAAGCATAATTCAGGAATAATATTCATTCAAATTGTTAAATTAAAATAGAACTTAACCAAGATTTTGGATACATTTACTGTGTGATCCTTTAGGTCTCTTTCTCAATAAAATTAGGTGAGCTAACCTAAAGTCCAAGATTAGTGTCTAACAACATATCAAGACACCCATAAAGAAAGAAGTTAATGTCACAATGATAACAAACTCATGTGAATTCTTACTATGTAATGTAATACCTTTTTTAAAATATATCATCAAGAAAGTTGTATACTTATGTAATAAACCTATGTGATTGATTATATTTATTTTAATCGTTGAAATGAACACTTCAATGAACTACCTTGGCCATGGATTCAATAATATAGTTTTATTCCAATCATAAATCCTAATATACCGACTTCCATTAATACAAAAGGGAATTTGTTTTCTTGATTTATTCATTAATATCACATCACTTATGATTCAACCAATATATCTTATATCATCATGGTCATATATTTTCATTATTTTCATCGATACATAAAAATAAAAAATTCAATATATACATTAATAATAATCTAAAGTCTAAGGACCAATACACACATCCATGGATAGAAATATCCAATGTCAAATAACATGTGTAGTTCCTATTGGTAGGTATGTTCTCATAACCTCCTATCTTAGAGATTACCAAGTGAGAAATTCATGAGAAGAAGTATCAATGTCTTATGAGCCTCTAATACCTAATAGTCAAACATCATCTATATCCTATCTGACCATTGAACATATATTTAATAATTCTTTCATTGCACTTCAAGGTTATCATTATAGTGGGGAACTACTATAACCTTTTGATGCAATAAATACACTAAGGGAATTATCATATTATTTTTATATATAAGAACATTCATCATGTGATGAGATATTTATTAATATCTAGGTCTTTGAATATTACAATAATCAAAAGTAAAAATTCAGTTGGTTCTAGGGAACTAAATCCAATAGACTACCACTTTCACTAAAACCTACTGGTAACTAACTGGTTATCTCTCACATTCTCAACATGATTCTACATTGATGTGGATATAACTACCAGTCTTGCCACGTTCTTATAGCTATTATGATTACTATGACTTCACCCCTCTGATAAACTTTCTCAAGAGATGATATCACCAAGTTTCAAAAATTTTCCTCTATAATAAACTTGAAATCTTGTTGAAAACCATATCCAAAAACAAAAAATTACTAAAACACTTCTTAAGAATCATCAGAATCCATAACATACTCAGTATATAGAAATATAGAAACCAATAGCTATAATAAGTTTGTTTTTCTTATTAACATAACCTCACCATGATACTAGATCAAATTGATCGTACGAAAAAAATAGTTATATATCCCCATTATAAATTAACATTACAACTTCTCCAATAACTAGGAACATATCCATTTATAATTTATCAAGTACCATAGATTAATTCTAACTGCAAGTGTTTGTTGTTCTCTTAGTTTTTTTTGATATTCCCCTATATGATTTACAAATAAGTAATATCAAACCTTAATATATTTCATGACATGTGAGATAGATTCCAAAATCACTCTTAGAAATATATAGCACATTCATAATAATAACATCCTCCAGTGTTTTCAGACATAATCAAAGAGAGATTAAATTCCATGTATCATAGTTAACGATTCAGTCTTAAATCATTCCATCTTGTATTTTTTTAATACCTTATCAACATATTTAATATTAATTGATCCAGGAAACGTAATAGATCTATTTCTTTAGATATTGTTTCCTAGAACTTGGGTCACTATTTTAAGGCATTTAGGGAGAAATCACCCTTCGTCTTAATTAATTGTAAGACTAATAATCTATTTTCAATATTTTATCGACATATTTTCTAGGAAAACAATAACACTCACACAAACATCCTATATACACATGGATATTTTTATTCTTAATAAAACCAAACTATTTTGTGTCTTTATTATGCATATATTATTTAATCTTGATACTCACTTTAATATATAAATGGATTTATATGACTTACATACCTTATTGAAATTATTTAGTGTCCCCAACCCTTATGTTTATGTAATATAGACATATCCCATAGGGTTTCTTCTAATAAAGGTGGCGATGAAATGAAATCACTCAATATAATGATGATAGAATGTTGGTATGATAGGTAGAACCTTAATGAATGTTAGCATCATGGATGGTGTAATTTTTTTATAGACTATGTAGAGACATAACTTGAACCTATAGTTAACCAATAAAACATTAATATTACTATATTATACCATCTATTTCCATTTTCTATGAATAAACACTAATATATTTATATCAACTGTAGAAACTACCAAAATAAAAAAATGGATTTTGGTACAAGGAATCTATCTCAACATTCCTTGGATATTTTCAATCATAGATAGTTTTCCTTTACTACTCATATTTAAGATTCATTATTATAATCACATAATATATCACCTTTCATGGTGAATATAAATCCACCACTTTGGTTTTAACATTACTATATATTATATCTCTTTGGAATAACACAACCCATTAGATTTAGTGGAGTTTAGTGTTATTATACCAACTCATTCACACCTGAAACTTTAACCTCATTAAATTCAATACTTCTATCACTATATCAAAATCATAGTGATTACCTATTATAATAACATAGTTAGTTTGAAAAAAATTCCTTTCTATATTAAGGATGTTAATATACTGAGTATCTATAGGATAATTAGCATAGATGCACTTGATATTTTCTTTTATGTTCACTTGTAACTAAATCAAGATTTAGAAATGGTCCTCATAAATATGATGAAGTTGTGACATAATCAATTTATTTTATATAATAACTTATATAACACCATTTTTAAACATGGTTACATATGGTTAACGATTACACTATTATTTAAGAAACTTGTCTTGAAAGAAATATTAGTAAACTTATAATGCATATAAGACTCCTAATTGATCCTCCTTGTTCTATCATTGAATCTTTAAAGTGTATAAGTTAATGTGAGATCAATAATGGATCCACTTATCATTTAAATCATCAATGAGTACTTGGTTAAGATATTATATAACAAGAATTCATGTAAGATCTTATATATTTTTCCAAGATCATTCATTTCTTCATTTATCAACCCTAAAATATCTTAAAATAATATCATGAAAAATATAAATTTACCTCTAGATTCTCCTTAGAATAAATCACACTTACTAGATAAAATAACTATATAATATATGTGTATTACCTTTATTTCTAAATATTTATTTTTCTAAAACTTAATAAGTAAGTATTTTAATAATACTTATGACTTTTAACTCTAGGGAGTATAAACATCCTATCAGGTATATACTTTAAAACTACTTCTAGTTTTACATGACTAAGAATTATATTGCCACAAATAGGTATGAGTCTTATTTTTTTATATCCATCATTCTTTGTTAATTTTGGATATCTATGATTGAATTATAACTAAACTATTAGTTAAATATGAAACACCCTAAATGAATTCATTTTACACATGAAATTATATCTTATTGTGTCTAAATGGACACTAAGATAATTTTTTTGGTAAAGATCAATACAAAATAATATTTTTTTTAAATTGATACATTTATCAATTAGAATTTATATTATATTATTATCTAACTTATAAATAACCCTTTATTTATCTAATTAGATATTTTTACTTACTTCCAATATTTTTTTTGAAATTCCTTGATTACTGTATTTTAATACCTATATTTGATTCGAATATTGTATTTAATACCAATGAATTGAAATATAAATATTACATGAAATGATGAATAACCTTAAATTAGAATATTCCCAAAGATTCTTCTTTAATTTATTATAGTTCTTCTTTTAGAGACCGTTCTTTCTACATGATAAATAGATATCCTCTTGGTTACAACTTTTCCTCTAAATATTTTTTTTCTCTTTGAAAGATGTTGTAAAGGAACCATTGAATTTGGATTATTCATGGTATTTTAAATATAGTATTTCATTTTTTTTCACAATAATGGGTGAGGAACCATTCTCCCACTAGTCCTTATCTGGATGAAATGAGTAGTCAAAAGATTCCTGAGTGGATTTTCCATATTTTTCATCCTAAAATTTTGGGTGAATATGGAGAATCTAGGTGGTAAAAGTGATAATATGAGATTAATATATAATTTATTTTTCATATGGAAGCCCATGTTCACTAATTAATTGATGTAATTCAATATTTTGAAAGATAGATCACTAGTTAGGTACATGTATTTCAGTTTATACTGGTATAATGTAGTGAAAATCACATCCATCTCAAGCCTCTCCTCCTTTTTAAGTTCAAGGAGACGAAATTCCAGGGTATAAGAATCATTGTCTTTATGCTACATCATATGATATTCATACATAGTTTATATCATAATGAAACAAACATAAGAACACCATAAATTAATCTCTTGAAGGCATCCTTTTCACCTTTTCTCACTTGGTGAAGTGTATGATTAGGAATAGGATATTTCGGCATATGGAATGTTTTTCCTATAGTAGTGTAGTTTACAAAAGATTATACCACTCTAGAAAACTTTTAATGGAAAGGAAATAGTATGTATCTAGAAATGATCATATTATTCTCATGGGTTCTCTTTCTATTTTTATTTAATAATAATTTAGTACTTTATTTTTATTACAAAGGTTTTCATAATAAATTAATTTTACTAGTATTATATTATTTTATCAAATTTCAATAACCTGCACCATTGGATTATGGATATCATATCACATGAATATTCTAGGGAAAATAATCCATATTCCTCTTAAAATAACATAAAACAAGGCCTTATCAAATTATTTTAAGATATTTAGGAAGGTGGTCTTGTCAACTATATTAACGATAAGTTACTTGATTTGTTGCGTGGGCTCCCAAATCCTAAAACCCGAACTCATATTTCCTCAACACTTACCTCATAATTACACAAAGTCTTTCAGAATAAATCAACCCATGATAGTAACTAGGTTACGTTTTCCCAAAAACATTCATTAGAACACCCCAATAAATGAAATCATTGAGATAATGTCTATATAAGTACTTTGAACTATGGTTGCATTATAAATCAAGTAATGGAAAAAATATTAGAGGTAATATTTCCTTAATGAATTTTTATCTTATGGATAAATATTATTTTATTTTATGTTTTTTATGTTCTTGTTAATATTATGTGGATTTTATATTATTAATCATCCATGTAAGATAAAATAATTTATGCATAAACCATTTATTTTATTTTATCTTAGCATACCTATTATTTTATTTACTTTATGTGATTGCATTTAAACATATAATAATCATTTAATCACATATATAAATAAATAACCATACACTATAAAAAACTAAATGAACATGTGGTATGATCTTGATATTTTACTATTGGTTGGTTTATCAATATGATGATAAACTAACCCTTGGACCTAAGAGAATAACTCCTTGGAACAAGATAGACTTGAGTTGCGAAATTTCACCTTTAACCAGTGTATCTCATCTTGGTCTGGATTTTCCCACACTCACCTGGGAGCTCCTTACTTTACATAGATTGAATCACTCACGGATGAGGGGAACCAGGGGTTTAGGGTTATATAAATAAACCATGGTTACACAATACCACACATTATAAGGATGAAGTAAAGATAAAAAAGTCATTATATTTAATTTTATAATAAATTTATTACAAAACCATTTAATAAATAATTTAATTAAATAGAAACCCAAAAAATATATAAGTCAGTAAAGCACATGATCATCTACACATTCAACGACTATGAATTTTATACTAGCTAAAATTCATTTCAATTTGTTGTTTATTAAGATAAATTTCTCAAATTAATAATTAATCATATTATAAATTAATTAATTCTTTATCATAATTATTTATAAAAATAGTCCTTAATATTCTCATTCATAATAATTTAAAATAAATTAATTTTAATTAAGATTAATTAAATACACAACTTTTATTGGAAGGAACCTAGCGTGTACCCTTCTTATTTTCTTTAATCCCATTTTTGGAGTTTACATGGTGTCTACCATCACACAATATTAAATGTGAATAATGATGTGTATAGTCCTTATCATGTACTGTGTACTTACAATACATGTATTCTTACATGAAGATTTGTGATATACATACCATGTTGTTCTATGGATTAGCCCACATAGTCTACACTATGTGTCTAACCTCACTACATACTTGTATATATGTTATGTGTACTGTTGGGGATTCTACTAAAGTAAAAAAAAGTATGAAGACTATAAACATAATGTATTTTTAGAATAAAATGAGAAATAATTAATAAATAATTTAATATCATTCATGACCCACTAAAATCACTTGGCATATAATAAATTCGAAGAACCCCATTACACAGTGTGTATAATCAGCTACATACTGTGTAGTTTTATTTTTCTTTAATTAATTAATTATATCTATGCATTGACTCATATAAAATTTCTATCTCACTGTATACCTGGTTTGAGTCGGCCCGAATTATATTGTGTGTACAACCAACTGCACGTTTTGTGATTTGTTATTGAACATTAAAATTACTTGAATAAGGACTCAATATATATTTAATGTGGTTTATTACATGTTACATGGAATGTATAACTCACCACATATCATTTAATTTGTGTAATAATATGTTGATGACTAGTAGTCATTACACTATGTGTATTAATTACATGTTGTGTACTTTGTCCACATGATTTCCGTGATTTGCACAGGGACCAACCATGTGGGGTTACACAACATATACAATGACTACATATCATGAACACCCTTTTATATTGAGTTCCAACTAGAAGAAAATATATAGAATGTAAAGAACCCACATAATGAAACCCCACATGATGTGTCGTGATTTGTGTGGCTCATCCTGATGTGGTTGACTATAGGTAAATGATATGTACTTTTCAGTTACATATCGTGTAATCATGTCTATCATGTAGTATAATTATCCCCACCAGATGGGATATTTGTGTGTTATATATCTATTCTTGTCCATATAAAATTGAACACTCATATTATCTTTACTTTTTGATTAAATAATAAAAAACTAGAAATGAAAAACTAATAATAGAATTCACAATTAACCAATAAATAATAAATAATTGTATTCTAATATGTGATAGTTTTTTATACCAATTGAAGGTTCTTAGGGTGGAAAAGAAGTTGGTGGGAACTTTCCCAACAATATTTTTGATCAGATTCTTTGGATAAATCCTCAGAACTGGACTCACCCAATCTTAAAATATTTGAATAGAGGATATTTTTCGATATAATTTATAATTAATTTATAAATAATAATTACATCAGTTATATAATTTTATCTTTTTTGATGAATTTTATTGACCTTATTATTGTACCATAATTGTTTTGAATAATCCAAAGAATAATTCCCCTAATGGTATCCATGCATAGTCTATAAATCTTGGAAGATCACTAGTAGAACTCCAGGTTCTATCATGAAGGTAATAATTGTTATGTATCATTCACTATTGATTATAACAAGAATTCATTTGGGCTAGAAAAAAATATTTCTTATTCTCTTAGTCTGGAGAGGGAGAGGATGATGATCACCTTTCATTCTTGAATCATTTTTCCATGATTCTCTATGGTCTGGAAAGAATAATCTTGAGAGAATATTTTCAGACAAACAACTCCCATTACATACCTAAAAATGATATATATTGAGTTATATACTTAGGTATGAACAATTAATAATTTCGTAGAGGCAATTATCTAATAATTAAATCTAATTAAACCCCATGTTAAATAATAATAATAATATCATTATTATTATATTCCATAAAATTTTCTAACTCGCTGATATTTAAATATCATTTTTAAAAAAAGTAAATAAATATTTATTTAAATGATATTAAATAAAATATATCATTTCTATCTAGCCATCAACTCGGCCCACTAATCCTCCTTGACATTTATCAAAACTTGAATAATAAAAATTTATTTTAAATAAATATCATTATATTATGCATTCAATAAATAAATAAATATTATATTCCCCATCTGAAGATAAATATTTATTTTAATATTCACATAACTAAATAAATAATTATTTATCACATTGAGAATAATAAAAAAGAGGTAAATAATATTATATTTTCTAAATATAAAATAATATTTATTTAATATTCAACTCATATATATTCTAAAGAGATTATCTAAAAAATTTATTTTATATTCTAAAAAAACTGAATAATTATTAAACTAAAAGCTGATAATAATATTTATTCAAACTATTAAATTTAAATATAACTTAACTAATATTATTGATTCACTTAGTGTGTGACCCTCTAGGTATCTTTCTCAGTGGAAATAAGAGAGCTGGACTAATGTCCAAGATTAGCATTGAGAAACATGTCAAGACACCCATAAAGAAATAATATAATTCCACAATTAAAAAACCTCATATACACTTACTATGTAATATTATTCCATTTTCATGATATCTTATCAATATTGCTGCATACTTTTGTTATCAATATAATTTTGTGGTTATATTTCTTGGACTCCCTAAAATTAACTCATCCATGAACCTCTACAGGCATGGATTCAATCTCATAGTTTTATTCTAATAAAATTTAATAAGATATATAATTTAATTAATAAAAAATTGATAAATAATTTCTTGACTTATTCATTAATTTCATACCACTTATGATGCACCCAATGTATCCTACCTCTCCATGATTATATGTTGTAATTATTTTAATCAATTTATAAAAGTACATGATTCATGATATACATTAATAATTATCTCAAATATAAGGACCAACACACAAGTTCATAGATAAAAATATACAATGACACAAAAAATGTGGAATTCCTATTGGCAGTCTTGTTCTAATAACTACTTATCTTAGAGATTACGAAGTGTGAACTTTATGAGAAGAATTTTCAATGATTTATGATCCATCGACACCTAATATTAAAACATTATCTGTATCCTATCAGAAATATTTCATTCAAACAAAGAACATATATTTTGGAATTTTTCTATAGTACTTCAAGATTCCCATTATAGTGGTAAATTCCAATAACCTTTCGATGAAAATAATTCTTTAAGGAAATCATCCCATTAATATTATATAGAAGAACACTCATCACATGATATGATATTTATTAATATTCATGTATTTTTTTATAATCAAAAGAAAAAAGTAAATTGTTTTTAGGGAACTAAATCCATCAGTTTTGGTTTTGGATTGGGGTGTTAGAGTCAAGGTTGGTTGTTTACATGATATAATTATGTCGTGGTTTATAAGAGGTGGTTGTGTGGAATTATATTTGGCATAATTTTTTTTACTGAGAGTACAATTCAATCCACAAGGATAGATTGTGTGTTACCAATGCTCTTGGTTAAAATAAATTAAAAAAAGTAAAATGGGGGAGGTGAAGTGTGTGTGATGATAGAGGGAGAAAGCAGTGTGAAGTTTCCTATCCTAGGCTTTACAAATAAGGTGTTCAAATTAAATGGAGTGGAAAATTTTTTTAGGGTAAATGATCTCAACTAACCTACCCACAACCCACTTAGTGGTTATGCCAGTGCAATGAGAAACCATTGTTGTAATTCTTTAGGATTCCTTCTCTAGATAATATAAGGACTTCCTAATGAAATCATAGGTCCCTTTATGGTTTCCAGTCAATAATTAATTAGGAAAACTAAGTTCTCTCTTGGTAGTGTAATATTATGCCACTATGTCTTTAAATTTTGGCTTGCTTGTTCAGGGTTTTCAGGCCAAAACTGTTGTGGTTTTTAGTCACACATTAGTGAGGTTTCACCCCTCTACCCACCCTATATATATAACACAATTATCTAATTTTATTTGAATTAGTGTAATCTTTCACCCCCACTCCATCACTCACAGTCAAACTTATCTACCTAGTGACAATGTACCAACTTCTAATGACTTATGTGAGCTTATACCTTCACTCCCATCACATACACACACACAAAATACATACACTGACCAATAAGAAAGGCATTAAGATCTGGAAGTATAATCATTAAACAAAATCTCAAATTAAGTTAAATAATAGGAAAATCCATTGGAACTTCAATTGCTACACTAAAAATATGAATCATCTTGATTTACACTTATTATCAAATATAAAATAATTGTTAAGTAGAATAAGTCTCATGAATCCTTATGATGATTAATAAATGACTCCTCCAGATATCATATGTTCTCCTCCAACTCTATATAACTCTCTAGAGTCTCTTTGTTAGTTCATCTCCTCCTTCTACAAGCTTGTATACCTTTGATCGACTTGAAGTTGATGTTCACTATATTAGGAACCCACTTCTTCTTATAAACCACCCTAAATTTTATTTGGCACTAATTTGATTTATTTATATATTTTGTAATAGAAGATCGGATCACTTCTATATGGTATGATCAACTACTACATTTTTAAGCATTATCTTAAATACCTAAACATCTCTACTTGATTTTCCTCCATGAATGTTTCTATTTTAAGACTTTCTCATTTTGGTTTGGTAGTTAAGTATGAAGAATATTTTTTGATTCCATTAAGTTTGATTGTATTCCACATAGAAATCACTTGAATCCATGGTATAGATCTTATTCACGTTACCAACTTCTACTTATTATTATATGGTCTTCTTCTCCCCTATGGAATTTATATTTATGATTTAGGAGGTTTTGTAAATTAAATTCAATTTCCTAGGTGTGAGACAGTGTTAGGAGAGAAAATATATCTATATTGTAATCATATATAATTCTCTTCAGTGAATATAGGTAACATTGGCTTTATAGGATGGAATTTGTATTGATGCTTTTAGAGTTGGAGGTTTAGAATATATTATATTTTTAATGTATCCTATGTTTTATCTTAATTATAAATTGGGGTCCTCTATATAGAATCACCATGATATTCAAAATTCCTCCAAAATAGAGCATCATGATGCTCAATATGTTGGAGAAGCATTATAATGTGTATTGAGTATCTGAGCTATATTAGATGTGTAATGATACCTTATGTGTTAATGTGATATAATGGTAGTAGTTGATTCTATATTAGGGGATATTTTAGGCTATGTTAGATGATTGATACATCTTAAATATTGGGCATAGGTAGCATTGGTTAGATAACACTCCCTTAATCTCAATTGCATAATACATTGACATCTTGATGCTATATTATCCCACCAATATTATTCATAAGTAGCTTTATAAATTATATATTTAACCTCACACCACCATATCATTTGAATTTATTAATATTAGATTCTAATAATAATATTAATAATAATTATTAATCCAAAAAATATCTTATAATCAATGGAATTAATCAAATTAGGTCGAGTTCAAAAATTATGCTAAAAATTCCTAAAATACTCAAAACTATTATCTAATGACTAAAATTATTTGAAAAAAACACAAAATACTATTAAAAAACTTCCTAAAAACAATGATAAATTTATTTTAATTACATACCCTCATACTTGAATGATTAATTTTCCTTAAGTAATTACTCCCAAAAAAAATTCCCATCCCATTTTTTGTTTATCTAAAATTTGATTCCCTAGTCAACCAAGGTTAAATGATTAGAAATTAGTTGAATCAATATATTAACAATAATAACTTTATTAAATTCCCATATCCCAATTTCTTCATTCTTTATTCCATTTCACACTTCTTTTATACAACTTATGAAATAATCTTATAAGTCATCCACCCATTCTTTATTTGAGTTTAGTATTCATCTTATTATTCATTTACCTTTATAAAATAGAAAATATAATGTTTTTTTATTTTTCTTAATCTATTTCAGGCATAATTGAATTATTTAATGAGTATGGATAATCTATAAATATAGCATCCCAATAATAATAATTTACTGAGACTAATTATAATATTTAGAGAATGAAACAATGGTTGATAAACTGACTCTCAAATTACCCTTTACTCTTATTTATGGATTTTCCCTTTCACCCACACACCTAGTGCCAAGTTATCTTAAGAAACTTCTAATTGGTTCCCAATTTCTCAGTTTACCTATGTTTATATGGTTTAATTAATTTTAATTAAATGTGGCTTCCTAAAGTATCACTTTTTATAGAAAATAGTTCACCTAAGTTTGAGTTCAAAAATATAATATTTATGTCTCAATTTTGATTCAATTAAAATATATTCAATTAAAATATATTTAATTGGTTATGTATATAATATTTTTTATGTTTTTAGGATGATTTTGTATCATATAACATGATGTAAAAAATTTATCAAGTTAGATTACTCACACACAACAACTTGTACACTGACTTACCCTCCCGTACTCGGTTTTACTTTATAAAACATATTTACTAATGAAGAGAGATATGGTGAATGATATATCAATGAAATTAAAATTAAATTAAGGATATATTATAATACCCCTCCCCTATTTTTCTTTTCATATCTTGTGCTTTACTTCCATTTATTACCATTTTCATCAAATTGATACCATATTGTAAAAACTCAGTGAGTTGAAATGTGAATTATTAAATCTTAATAAAATCTAATTAAGAGTGGTAAACTCTCTACGTATTGGGATTCCTACCATTAAGAACCTGATTTTAAATCCCTTCAACAAGAATCTCATATCAAAATATCCCCAATTCAATGGGGGGATCTGATTCTTTAGCTGTAACCACTAAATTTGGGTTTCTCCTCTACTACTCATGATGAAAACTTCAAGTTTGTATATCAGAATATTTTTGAAAACAACCTTCTCTTAAAATGATAAAACTATCCCATGGTGTTCACTATTTATTATGAAATACATCATAAAATCTACCTTATCCTTTATGTAGAAAATTTTATTTATTTCCAATGAGGGTGTAAAATATATTGGGTTTCTCTCCTTGGGTTATTCAATCTCTTAATAGCTACTAACCCCCTTATATGTGACCTCTTATTCTAATTCCATAATCTAGATCACCACTTCATTATGTTTTTTTTATGTTTTTTGGTTTCAAATGTTTTATTTTTATACTCTTATATTTTTTCATTTCAAGACATATTATATCTTTTAGCTCTTGTATTTTAACTTCTTAGCCTATAAAAAATGGAAATAAACCCATAATTCTTGCCTTGTATGATTAGATCTAGTTATGTTAGTTGGGATTCCCTCTTTGTTTGGCCCTCTTTAATTTTCTCAATTCTGTCAATGACCATCAATTGTGTTTGGGACAAATAATACTTATGCTCTTATTCTTATTATTGGGGTTGCCCCTTTTTAAGACTCATGAAACATCAAAAACGGTGTCTATTGCCTCTACATATGTCGCAAGTTACCTATTGCTAATCAATTCACCTGATATCATTTATTTCATAAAAAATCAATTACAAATAGTAAAATAAAATTGGGTAAAATAAATTGAAATGATATATAAATAGTTAACACGATTGTGTGTTGAATTATATTGAGTATAAATAAAATTTTAATGGGGGTCAAATTCAGTCCACAAGGATAGGGTGGATTTTACAAGTTCTCATGGTTGAAATAAATTGAGAGTAATAAAGTGGGGGGGGGGGGTGGTGACGTATGTATGATGATATAGTGGGAAAGTGATGTTATTAACTTATTCATATTTTTTATACACCCACTTACCTATTTTCAATTAAAAGTGTATAATTAGTCTGAAATTACCATGTTTTAATACTAAATATAATTTTTAATCATTGTTTGAATTAATCTAGATTCAATTTAATTTACTATTTTAGTTATATTTATAAGTCTAATTATTCGAATTACGTGATTCTTATTTTTTATTATTCTTTAATAAAATTATTACAAATTATTCAACTAGATAATTGGATAATTTGTCCATCGGAGGGCTATAGAGACCACAAAGTAAGGCCAACCGAATTTTTGATGAAAACTAGACAATCCACGATGATTGAATTTCTAGGAGCATTTAAAAAGCTCAATTTGATTAAATTAAAGAATATTTTATAGGATATACAAAAAAATATTTGATAAAAAATTTTAAGGCCCAATTCAACCAATAAGTGTCCAAATTTATACATGAATGTCCATCCCAAAATTCAGTATGGGATTTGAAAAAAACCCACAATTATTGACTTTTATCCCAATCCACATTTCCAATTGAATTGAAATATTGTGGGTAGAAATTAAATAGATAGGATCCCAAATTTTTAGAATATTGTGGGTCAAGATGTTGGTATCTTTATCTCCATAAATTCATTCCCATTGTGGACTTGGAAAACATTGAGATAAAACTAGAAAACAACAAATGGTTTAGGAAAATATCCATTTCATTGGTTGAAAAAGTACAATGGACACCGAATTTGGAGGGTTAAATGCACAAATCCATATATAATAATTTTAAGAAGAATATTTCTCTCTATTCATATTTATAGATGGTTAAATGGTTAATCTTACTTGAAGGGTTGTTTTGAAAGGAAAACAATCCACCACCTTGGGCTATCAATACATTCCACTATTATCCATGAAAGGGGTTGAAACTTTAGCACAAAGGATGATAAATTGGAATAACCAAAGCATTTAAAAATGTTGGGGTGGAACTACCAAACTCATGTTTCAACTTGAGACACCTTTCCTCCACTCTTTCTTTTTCATACACTTTAATTGTTTTGAATTATAATTGTCCAAGTGTGATTATAATTTTAATTCATTTTTAATACATGTTTCATCATTATATTATATTATTTTCATAAAACTTATATTTTTTTTAATATTCATCATATTAAGATAATTTAAACCAATTTGAAAAAATTTCCCTATTTCACTTTCCAATTCTATTAAAATTACATTTTCAACTCCCTTCATCGTTTATGTGTGTGTTCACCACACTAATTTTATCTTGTCCCCTTAATTTTATTCTATTTTCAACTTATAACCATAAAAATAATAAACCATATTGATAACAATATTAATGTATGGGTAAATAATTTATTGGGAGTGAGTCATAATTTTTGGATATTAAGTGATTTAGATCTTTTCTCCTTTAATATTCTTTAATTTGACACTGTGTATGCTGAACTAAAAATGTCATGGATTAATGAAATTTTATGTTTGACATGTTGATTCCATGTATTATTGGAACCAAAATTACACATGGGTTCATGAAATATTAAACCTTCCATAAATGATAATTGATAATTATTAGAACCATATTCAAGGCTCAGATTAAAGGCAAAATAATTGGGAATTCTAATAAAAGTCACCTCATGAAATAGATTTTAATTTACTGTAGTATATCAAAAATATCAAGGATATCATAAGTTTAAATCCCCAATAATTAAATCACCCCAATATTTATAAAAATTTTAAATTAAACATAATCTAATAATAAATTTTAAAAAACTCTTCAAACACCCCCCATTTCAAAAGAAAAAACAAAAACAATTGACTCCAATATATAGTACCATCATTGAATATTTGACCTGAGTACCACTATAAAAATTATAACAGATCACCATACCATTTAATGGTAAATATAAAATAATAATACACACTTTAAATAGTTCCATTTCCTAGGATGGTATATTTAGCACTCAGTTGTTTTTTATTATTGAAAAAAAACAATAAAACCAAAAAGCCTAAAAACCAATTTTTTTTTGAAAAAATGAACAGATAAAAACCATCATTTACTATATTCACTACCTTTAACCTCAAAATAATAGTTTTACTGACTATGAATTCCCCATTTCTTCCCAAAAAATCCCTTATATTTTCTTGAACTTGAAATTGAGCGAACTCTTTGATGTATTAGGAGGAACATTATGGATAATCAAAACATTAACCATTTAATTGATCTAGATATGGAAAATACTATGGGAAAAAATCCCAAAACAACTTGATCCAACTAATATGAATTATCAAAAGTTTGGTATTCATTATCCACACATCGAGGTATTATTTCATACTCAAATTGGGTTTGATTTATCTTCCACCTCATTTTCATAGGCTAGCCGGTGAGGAAGCTCGTCTTTAACTTAAATAGTTCCAAGTTGTATTATTTAATATAAATACTCAAGGGGTTTATAAATAAAATATAAACCTTATAGCATTCCATTTATCCCTAGTTGACTCCACAAAATCATCTCTCAACTACCTCCCTCATGGTTCCATAAATATAGGGGATGGCATGAAGCCTCACTTTTTAGAAAAGTTATTTCCCACTTCTTGAACCAATTTTATCCGAAAGGAAATTAGTTTTATTCATTTTTTTCCTAATGATTCACTCCATTCATATTGGTAGATGTTCAAAAATCTTGTGGAAACTTGCCCACACCACCAAATCCCTGACCAAATCTTGATCCAACACCTATATGAGTGGTTATTCGCTGTGGAGAGAACTATAAGGTCACAAGTTTTCTTAAAGTATATTTTTGTTTAAGTTTGGGATTGTGATTATTCTAGTGGATAGGTAAGTGTTTCCCAAGCCCTTGAGAAGGCCTGGGGGTGTTCCGGGGGTTCGGGGCATGAAAAAGGGGGGAAAAGGGGGCTCTCTGGGCAATCTGCACGATTTGTGCATGGTTTGGAAAACCGTAAAAGGGGAGACAATGCGGCCAATATAAATACACATAGTTTGTGAATGGTTTGTAAAACTGAGTGAGATAAGGGAGTGTGGGAAGTTTCCTCCACACGGTTTGTGCACGGTTTGGAAAACCATGCGGGTAAACTATGCAACCTGGAAACTTTTAAAAATTTTAAAAAATGGCACCACGCGATTTGTAAGTTCACTCAGGATTTTCCTGCTTTCTCCCTGGAAACCTAGAAACTAACCAAACCTCCATAGAGATCCCAAGCATGGTTCTCCTTCGATTCTTGGTCATTTGGAGTGCCAATTTTTGAGGATTGAAGCCTTGGTTAAGTCTAATCTCCTTCTTTCTCCCTCTTTTCAATTAGGGTTTTCATCTTTCTCCCATCTACTTATAAAGATATAAAACTCTCTTTTTTAGAGTGAGATTTAGGTTGGGTATTCAAGGGGTGGTTGAATCCATATCTAAGGCTATGATTAAGAGTGCGTTCATCTTCGTATTCAAGGTAGGCGGTCTACAAGTATTATCACATAGTTTTTTTTGGATTTGTGCATGGAAGCTTGTGTTATTCTTTTCCCTAATTGTGTTCTTGGTTAAATTGAAGTGTTTAATAAAAGGGGGTATCTACGTGACCAATTGAAACCCTCACAATCCCTATGGGATGCATTTAGGACTTGACCGTTCTAGGGCTACCTATGAGGTGTGCTGGAAAACTTGGACCTAGAGTGTGGTAGGGTTAAGTGATGGGTTGCTGAATAATAATGTGGAAACCATGTAGAATACGTCTTAATGGTTGATTAAGTTTCAAATGGACTAATTATAAATATGCCTAGGGTGATAAAGGGATAATGTGTTGTTGTAATGACATGAAAATGGGTAATTGGGTTGAATAAAATTATGTCGATGGATTAATGAAATTTGGTTAGATTTTCCTGAGGGGATTTGTGCATATTAAACGGTGAAATTTAAATTAGATGATGGAATGGGAAATAGGGAATATGTTAACGAGATATAATAAAGGAATGGATGAATCTATGGAATGGGTTAATACACGAGAATTTGGTGGTACACTTAAATAACTGAATAAAATAAAGGGGTTGTGTTATGTGATAGGATAATTGTGCATGAAATGCATAAGTGGGTAAATTCATGTGAAATGATAAATGGGATCAATGGTTAAATGTGTGGTTAATTATGAATTTTTCTAAGGCATAGGGGTTGTTTAATACACTTAATGAGTTAAGGAACATGAATGGGAATTTGGCTAAATGGCTATGAATTGTAATTGGTGAATGTGTTAATGGGTTATGGAAAGATATTAATTCCCTTGTTGTTGTCATGTATTGTGAATTCTAATGGCATTGAATATGCTTGGTTGTGTTAGGGTATGATTTTGGTGACTTTATAAATAAGCATGTGCACATGTCTTTGTAGAGTGGGGCATTTACTTGAGGTTCTATACCCACAGGTCGAGTTAGAATGAGGCTCTAAACTCCACCCCAAAATATTTGTATTTGGGAAGGGGATTGAGGCTCTATTCCCCTAATGGTTGCATTACACCTGGAATGAGGCTTAGAGGTAAGGATAATGTGATGATGTGATATGTGGATCCCTAGTGATATAGATACTTGATTTGTTTCCCTTATGCATTGTGATTGATTTCCTTATACCCTTGTGTAGATGATAATTATTCCTAACCCATGGAACATGTGAAAAATATGGCTCATGTAATAAATATGGTATAAGAAATGGAATTGGGATAAATTCTAGAATTGAATTAAATAAACGTTGTTAACTAATGGAACCCAAACTGTCCCTTGCTTACTGACCATTTACTTTGTTCTTTCATGAAATATCTATTCGATTGGATATTTTATAGACATCATTGGTGGTGGACTACTGAGTTTTGTAATCACACCCTGCTCGGGTCGCCATTGGGTACTCGAGAAAATTTATTAGTTGCATGTCAGGATAAGGGAAATGGACCTACAATAAGATGTTGATTTGTGCTCAGTATGTACATGGATAAGGATCCATACTTAGATTTAGGACCTATTGGGAGTTTTGGCCATTTTTTTATTTTGGGTTTCTTTCACCTTTCCCTATTTGTGTGGCATGCCATTATTGTATTTGATTAGTGTTTTTATGTCGTTTATGAAATGTTTGGTCATGAATGTTTATTGGTTCATATTGTTTTCATTATTTATATTATGTTCTTCTATGGCTTGCTCTGATAAATAGGGTATAGTCTCCCCACATTACTTATTAGACCTTCGCTGCTAGTCGGAAACCTCTGGCCTACGGGGAGGCGTGCTTGAGGTCATGTGACGACCCATGTCAGAGAACCTATTTAGTGGATTCCAGGTTGGGAATGTCATATAGTGGTATTATAGGAGTTCTTTTCTCTTCCTTACTATTAGGGGATGGTATATAAGAGATTAGGATGTGTCGGGCCTTGGTAATGAGATCGTGCTTAGGAGTAGCTAACCCATTTATGAGGGAAAACCCAAGTCACCATAGGTAGGAATTGTTGTTCTTGATGTGTTTTGTTACAGTTGAATGATATTTTATCATTGGGTGATGTACATGTTGTGTGATTTGACTGATTTATGATATTTTTCTCATGGCTAGAATGGCATGAGGTTTTTCATTCATACATCATTTTAGGGACCTAAGGATATAGGTGGTATGCATTGTTATAGGCACACACATGGGATGGATGTGCTAGGCCTAGAGAGTAGAATGTATTTCCTTTACTTGATAAATATGAAGGAAATGATGCGTAATAATGGTAATTCAAGTGGGTGAATGAAAATAATGAAAATGAATATTTAAGGAATATCGTGTAAAAAGAAATGTTAGGAATGAGTTAACATTTTGGGATGTGATAAATTGTAAAAGGTTGACTCGGTTTCTAAAGAAGAAAGATTACACAATGATGGTAAATTTTTTAATGAATTGTTCATGAAGAAAGGTATAAATGAATTAAAATTATGATTGTAACAAGTTGTGAAATGGGAAGTGTTCCTTAGAAGAAAGGAATCTTGTTGTAAAAGAATGATTGGGTCCAAGAGGTGTTGAAAAAATAATTTTGATAAAGATAATTGGTTACCCCATGTTGACATTGACCGCAATAGGTATGGTAGAGGGTAGTGTTCTAAGTGTGATGTTGACCATTGGGAAAGATTATGAAGAATGGGTTGTTTAAGTTTTCTAGCATGAGACCTTTTTCCATCTATGGTTAAATCCTATCGGTCATTCTTCGAATCATCGAGTGAATGATAAGTTTAAAAATGAGAATTTTTGAGTTCAATAGTGGGTATATCATTTATTGTCAGTTGGAACCTTGTATGTGTGGTTTGGGGAAGTGAGAGTTCTCTATTTTGAGACTTTGTATTTGAATTGTGAGGCCTTTCCGATTGTGATGTGGCCTTGGTGGTATGTTTAGGGAACCCTTGGTTGGGTTGTGGCCTTTGGGTTGTGAGGAATTATTCAGTAATGTGTGTGAGGAAACTCTCATGGTTTGTGACCATATGGAGTGCATGCTGGACCCTAAGGATGGTGGTTGGGTATTAGTGACCTTGTGAGTAAAGACATAGAGAGTTGTGTTTTGAATCCCAGAGGGGATGTTTTTCTAGTAGTACCAATGAATGTGTATATGTTTGGTACGGAACCTAGAGTAAATGGTTGCTTGGTGCGTTTGGTACAATGTGCATCAGAATGGGGCTGAGAGTGCCTTTTTCTGAGTATTTCTTATTTTTGTCATGATATGTATGGTTTGGAGAAAGGGATAATTGATTTTCCTAGTTGTCACTCCCATCTATGGAGTTATTAACATCTAAACTTCAAGGTGGCCTATGAGAAAGGCCTAATAGGTTTTCTAGCACTTTTTGGTGTGTGTTATACATGTAGATGTTTTGGACCTTGTTAGTGGGAATCAAAGTGTTTTATGGTGCAACTTTGGCCTTGAGGGATAAGTGGGAAGGTTGATGGTTGGTTGTGCTCCTAGAGTTGTGGTTACGTGATAATAGTTTTGGAAAATCAAGGGTGACCTCATGGGAGGTTAGCCCAGTGGTGAAAGTGCCTTGGAATATTAAGCATGGAATATGCTTCAGGTGTGGTGCCAATGTATACTAAGCACCCCAAGTTTTAGTGAATGGTATAGTTGTGTCAGTTCCTTCGTAAGGTCACCCTAGTGTTTGTGATAAGAGGTAATGTTTGTTTTAAAGGGTTTTACCACATGAATTCCTAACTCACCTTTTTTGATGATGATTAATATAAGATTGATGTTTTTTTGGAGTAGAGGAGACGAAGGTGTATGAAGTGTGGTTATATGCTTTCACTCGATGGTGACACCCGTGGTGAGGGTGGTCATGTGGCTGAACTTGTTAGTATGAATGGTTAGGTAAGTAAGTAGATGATGGGATATACGCAAGTTAAGGTTGTTTTGTGAGAGACTAATTGTTTGATTTATGTGGTATACCATTGTATTTTAGTTTCTAGCTTTCAGGGGCCTAACAGGAGAATTTGAGTGGTGTGGTGGAAGTAGTGCCACATGAAATGTTGGTTCATAGCTTCTTGGAAATTTGGTCATGAAGCGTAGGTTAGAATTTTTTGGTGATCAGACCTGAGAGGTGGTGGTTAAGTGTTGATAAGTTGTGTTTGGTAGGGGATCCTGAGAGTCCTTACCCGGTCACGGTGTCCCATAGTTCGACTCAAAAATGGATAAGTTGGTTGTGGTTTTCTTCGACAACTTCTTAGCGTACCTCATCTAGTGACGAGTATGCCCAATATCTTGACATCATCCCAGGTACATTGAGAAGCTTTAGCTCACGCCAAGAGACATGAAAATGTTTGGTGGGATGAGGGAAATTATGAATCTTACACTCAAGGAAATGGTATATTTGGAGCTTGATGGTGGGATGTACACCCTCAATGGCTTTGGGTGAGGTCCTCAGGGTAGAGCGAATGTCGACAAACGTCATGGGTTCTATTCAAAGAAGTCAAGAACAGGAACTGGGTGTCGTTCATTTGATTTTTTGGGAGAAATATTGATATCCATGTCTAAGTTTGGGGTTCAGTTTGTGATCGGGTGTAAGATGCGGTGGTTGGGATCCCTCATGGTGAGAAATGGTAACAACACTCCTAAGGTGGGGAGTGATAATTCTTTCTTGGATGTGGATATAAGAACATAAAATTGATGTAAAAGCACCAGGACACCAATGAAGAACCTGTTAGGTGCCTGTTAGGTTCCTTAGAGAGGATATGTGTGACTTAGATACGGTGACTGATGATCCAAGTGTTGGATTCAAGCTCAGGGTGGTTCCAAGTGAAGCTTGTGATGTCTACGATGAGTCATTAGAGGGTGTGGTTGGATATGAAGACACGTCGTGGCAAGAGAAGTTGGGGTCCTATAACTCCAACAAAAATTGGGGTTATACTTGATCAATTATCCATTGTGTGGTTTGGAACGTTGTGAAGTTGAGTGAACCATGGCCATGGGATGTGGGGTCATGCCAAGGGTAAAGCCTGATGATGTTATAGAGGGCGGTATGCTATGATGATTTAATTATATCAAAATTAAAGGAATGAACTCAGTTATTGCATAGGATGATAATCATAGGCTACAATTCAGTAAGCACCATGGGAAGGTGAGAAAGGTGTACTGTACCATCAGTGGAAGGTGGATATTCTGGGAAAATCCAGTCAGGTGTGGTCCGACCTAAGATAGTAAACTTAAATGGGTGTGGTGAGAGTGACCCACCTCCAAGTTCATGTTGTAGCGTAAAGTGCCTTTTTTAAACAAAGTTATACCTAAGTGAGGTAATGTTGATCTTAGTCCATGGATGGATAGTGTAGGAATGCACTTCTGAATGGTTTCAACGGTGCAACTAGATTCCAATGTAGGGTAATGCCCTATGGGTTCTTGGGTGTAGTGTGTTGGGACATGTTAGGTGATGGGAAGTTGGGTTGAGTTCTGGTGGAACTTCTTCGATGGAGGAGGTTCTAAGTAACCGTAAATGGTTGAGAGAACCATATCAGATAAATGGTTGGTGGATGATGTGATCAGAGTTTTGGGTTGGAAGAACTTGATTTGTTACCGTTCAAGTGAGTTGGCCCTTGTAGAGATCTTTGGAACAAGATTTATTGGTTGAGTACCCGAGAGCTTTTGGTTTCATTTAGATGTACAGTTTTAGAGTGAAATCGTTTGAAAATGCAGTTGAAAGGATCATGTGTTTTCCTCCAGGTGATACCAGGTTTGGTCACCATTAGAGTTGGAAAATAGAGGAAATTATGCCAAGTGATTTGGGTCATGAGTTGTAAAGAGGATTGGACTAATGGGGCTCTAGTTGGTTTTGTTAAAATGAGATGACGATGTGTGTTAAGTTTCCATGTGGTGTAAGTTAGGCGTTTTCACCTAAGTTCCCCCATGAAGTTCTCGTGGTGAAAATGGTTAAAGTTGATGCATCATTGAGGAGTTTTAGTTCATGTTGTGATTGTGGAGAGGAAGAATTGTGGGAAAATTTTGTGCCCTTGATCTATGTGAGGTGGCCCTATGATACACAATTAGAAACTTGGGAAACAGAAATGAATATGCAGGTCTAGTGTAATGGTCTTTGGTTATGATACCTTAGTGATGCCTAGAAGAGTGTCTTGAGGATGAGCCGTTATAAGGTGGGGAGGTTGTAAGGTCCTTGGTTTTCTTAAAGTATGTTTTTGTTTAAGTTTTGGCTTGTGCATCTTCTTTTGTCTAGATAAGTGTTTTCGAAAGCCCTTGAGAAGGATCAGGGGTGTTCCAGGGGTTCGGGGAATGAAAAAGGAGGGAAAAGGGGGATCTCAGGGAAATCCACATGGTTTGTGCACGGTTTGGAAAACCGTGCAAGTAGTAGCAATCTGTTCAGTTTACGCATGGTATGGAAAACCATGCGAGATAAGGGCGTGTGGGTAGTAGCCTCCACATGGTTTGGAAAACTGTGTGGGTAAACCCTGCGGCCTGGAAACATTTAAAAAATTTACAAACATGCCACCCCTATATTTTTATGTTCACTCAGGATTTTCCTCCCCCTTTCTCCTTGGAACCCTAGGAACAAACCAAATCTCCCAAGATCTCCCAAGGATGGTTATCCTTTGTTTCTGGGATGTTTGGATCACCATTGGTTGTGGATCAAAGCCTCGAGTAATTCTAATATTCTCCTTGATTCCTCTTTTAGATTTGGGTTTTCATCTTTCTCCCATCTTCTTCTGAAGCTCTAAAACCCTTTTTTCAGGTGAGATTTAGGTTGGGGATTTAAGGGGTGGTCGAATCTGGATCCAAGGCTTCTATTAAGTGTGATTTTATCTTCAGATTTAAGGTAGTTGGTCTTAAAGTATTATCCCATAGTTTTATTTTGGATTTGTGCATGGAAGCTTGTGTTCTTATTTTTCGTAATTGTGTTCTTGGTTCTATTAGAGTGTTTGAAAAAATGGGTGTCTAAGTGACCTATTAAAACCCTCATGATCACCGTGTTATGTGTTGATGAGGACTTGACCATTCTAGGGCCACCCATGGGGTGCACCGACAAACCCAGACCTAGAGTGTGTTAGGGTTAAGTGATGGGTTTCCAAATAATAATGTGGAACCCATGTAGAATACATCTTAATGGATGATTAAGTTGAAAATAGAATAGTGATAAATATTCCTAGGGTGATAAAGTCATAAGGTGTTGTTGGAATGACATGAAAATGGGTAAATTAGTTGAACGAGATTATGTCAATTGTTTAATGAAATTTGGTAGATTTTCATAAGAGGATTTGTGAATATTAAATGGTGAACCTGATTTTTTTTGATGGAATGGGAAATGGGGAACATGTTAACGAGATATAATAAGGGAATGGATAAATCTGTGGAATGGGTTAATACATGAGAATTAGGTAGTACACTTAAATGATTGACTAAAATAAAGGGGTGGTGTTATGTGATAGTAGAACTATGCTTGAAATGAATAAGTGGGTAAATTCATGTGAAATGATAAATGAGCTCAATGGGTAAATGTGTGGTTAATAATGAGTTTGGATAAGGCATATGGGTTGTTGAATACACCTAATTGGTTAAGTCATGAGAATGGAAATTTGGCTAAATGGCTATGAATTGTAATTGGTGAATTTGTTAATGGGTTATGGCATGATATTAATTCCCATGTTGTTTTCATGTATTGTGAATTCTAATGGAATTGAATATTCTTGGTTGTGTTATGGTATGGTTGTGGTGACTTAATAAATAATCATGTGCACATGTCTTGGTAGATTGGGGTATTGAATTTAGGTTCTATGCCCACGGGTCGAGTTAGACTGAGGCTCTAAACTCCACCCCAAAATGCATGGGTTAGGAAAGGGGATAGAGGCTCTATTCCCCTAACAGTTTCATGCCACCCAGACTGACGCTTTGAGGTGATGATAATTTGTTGATGTGATATGTGGATTCCTAGTGAGATAGGGACTTTATTTGTTGCCCCTATGAATTGTGATTGATTTCATTATAACCTTTTTTAGATGATAATTATGCCTAACCCATGGAACATGTGAACAATATAGATCATGTAATTAAGATGGTATAAGAAATGGAATTGGGATAAATTCTAATAATGAATTAAATAAACCTTGTTAACTAATGGAACCAAACTATACCTTTCTTACTTACCATTTATTTAGTTCTTGAACGCACTCTCTATTAGACTGGATACTTTGTAGACACTATTGGTGGTGGCCTACTGAGTTTTGTACTCACACCCTTCCCAGGCCGTAGTTGGGTAGTCGAGCAGATTTCTTGGTTATAGGTCAGGACCAGGGAAAGGGCCCTACACTAAGATGTTGAGTTGGGCTCAAAATGTACAAGGAGAAGGATCCAGACTTAGAGTCCAGACCTATTGGGAGTTTTTTATATTTGTTTTATATTGGATTTCTTTCACCTTGCCCTATTAGTGTGGCATGACATTGTTGTATTTGATTAGTGTTTTTACCCCTTTTGGGAAATGTTTGGTTATGCATCCTTATTGGTTCATATTTTTTCCACTATTTATATTATGTTCTGTTGTGGTTTGATCTGATAAAGAGGTTATAGTCTCCCCACGTGACTTATTGGACCCTTTCCAATAATCGGAAACCTCTGGCATATAGGGTGGCATGCTTGAGCTCATGTGAAGACCCGACTCGAAGCACCAGTTTAGTGGCTTCCGGGTTAGGGACATTACAATAACTCTCATTGATGCCAAAAGTGGTGGTTATCTTGACGAAAAACTCCTACAGGTACATGATATTTTATAAGAAACATAGATGTAAACATGAACAAATACCATACTCAAGCACACACACAAGTCAAACATGTCTAATAGAATCAATACATAGATCATAACAATATGGCTAAGTGTATTATTGAGATTACAGGTCTTGCGAGACAACTAACAGTACCTTCCAAATCCCCATACTCATCTTATCCACAATTTTAGTTCTCTAGACGCATAAAAAACTATGGAATCTAAATATCAACATCTCATACAAACAACACATGTACACAAATATAATATTATCCTTAAGATTCTTCTAGTTGAATGGAGATCAATTCTGTATTTTCTAAAATGAACAAAAACCATAAATAACTAGGTTAGTTCTTTATAAACTTAAATTAAGTCCATTATGATCCCTTATTTTCTATCTATAACCCAGGATTGAGGTATGGTAATCTCATCTCTCATCCCTCTCAATCCCCTCCTCAAAATCCAAACCAATTCCATTAATTTCAAGGTGGGAGTAATATCCAACAAACTTATCCTTTTTTACCCAACATCAAAGGATAAATATTCCTCCCCCTGGTTTCCAATTTCCAAGTGATCCTTCCTAATTATAATCATAATACAATTGATTTATCAAGAATACAAATTAAGTAAATTCTAATGTGGCACATGAAACTTCTTCTATGTAACCATGAGAATGTTCTATGGAAGATCTTTCCTCCTTCACCTATTCTAAACTCAAAAAAATTGAAAATAAAATTGTATAACTTGAATCCCACCTATAAAGTAGTAATAATCAAATTCTCTTTAACTCCTATCTCAACCATTTCCCAATCCCAAGGGCTATTTTAGTGTAATTTTAGTTTGAATTGGAAATAAAATTTATATTCCTCATGATGAATCCTCTAAATCCCCATTAAATGTTGAGATGGAAAATGAAAAGAAATAAATGTTAGAAAAATAATCGGAAGACATTATCTTTTCTCATTCCAACCCTCTAAGGAACCTAATTCAAATTCCTTAAGCTATCTCTAAGACATATAATCCCTTTTAACATGATTCTAAAATGATCAAAAAATTTAGACATGTTGAAGTCAACATTCCCATCATGGATTCCATTAAGAAAATATACAAGTATGAAACGTTTCTTAAAGAATATTGCACCCATAAGAGACATATTAAGACCATTGAAAATGTTTCAACCTAATAGTCCATTCCTATAAAGTGAAAATATATAGGGAATTTTTGATTCCATTATAAATAGGGAGTTACAATATTGATGATGAACTCATATACCTAATATAATCAATAAAAGTCATGCCCAAATCCATATTCTCCAACCTTGTTCTAGGTCATTTGAAACCAAAAAGTG
This sequence comes from Viscum album, assembly GCA_963277665.1. Lineage (NCBI taxonomy): Eukaryota > Viridiplantae > Streptophyta > Magnoliopsida > Santalales > Viscaceae > Viscum > Viscum album. Next base: position 500,017,006 of record OY728158.1, on the reverse strand, counting down.
TATTTATCTAGTTATCCAATCGAAGAAATTCCATTACTAAGGGAATAATCGAGGATGTCTATGTTCGGGTGAATAATATTACCTCCCCAGTTGATTTCTATATCCTTAACGTAGAAAGAGGGACTTATTCTTCTTGATCACTCATGATTCTAGAAATACTATTCACCATGATAGTTAAAACTGAAATTAATTTCCATGTGTGCATATAATCCAAGGAATTTGGTGAATAACTAGTCTGGTTTAATATTTTTCAATCCATACAATACCCATCATAGGATCACTTTTAATTTTATATCCATTCTTCTAAGGAAACTTCTGAGAGTGAATTGAACCCTATTCCATCATGTTATTCATATTAATGTGAGAGTTTTTTTTTGAAAATATCAACATGATTAACTAATTCATAAATGGATAATTTGATGTTAACCTTTAATTTATAAGCATCATAGATCTAAAGGATCTTGAAAAATCTTTGGAATTCATCTCACCTCTAATATCTATTGATCCATATTGAATATTATTGAGAAAAATGAATCAAAATCAACTAGAATGCCTTCCTCTATTCCTAAGTTGTTTGTCCCATAAATCAATAATTAAATTTATCTAAAACCTCTACTTACACATCTGAAGTATGCATTCCTTTTCTATGATCACTCTTACATAGTCATTATCGCTGTTGACCATACTAAAACTGAGGAGTCAGAACTTGTTTAGGTGTTTGAGGAAAACAAAAAGGCCTTAGGTAGGACCACTGATGGTATATTATGAATTAACTCTTCTATTTGAAATAATCAAATCCATATATAAGAATCATCTAAATCAATTAGGTAAAATAAAAGAAGAATCAATCCACTCCTACTTGAGGTAGTTAGGGAAAAGTATACTAATCTTCCTTAAGATGGTATTATCTACCAAATTTCTAATAGTGAATGGGTTAGTCCAATTCATGGGGTACCGAAGAAGGGTAGGATAAATAGTTTCACAAATTAACATGGAGAAGTTATCAAAACTCAAGTGAAAAAATGGCATGTGTGCATTTATTATAATAAATTTCATGTTAAAACATAAAAATATCACTACCCACTTTGTTTCCTTGATCAAGCACTAGAAAGATTATCCATAAATTCACATTTTTTTTATGGATAAATAAACTAATTACAAATCCCAATATCACCTCAAAAAAAATAAAATACTACATTCACTTTCCCCTTTAGAACATACACATATAGAAGAATGCCTTTCATACTTTTCAATGCTCTTGAAACATTAAAAGGCATATATTGAGTAAATTTTTTTTGAATTCATTGAGCATTTAATGGAGGTCTTATTGGATTAATTTATCATATATGGTGATATATTTGAATTATTCTTTCATTTACTCTCTATAGTTCTAAAAAGTGTATCAAATGAAACCTTGTGCTAAATTTTAAAGAATTCCACTTCATGTTTACTAATGGGATTATTCTAGATACATAACTTCTTAAGAGGGAATTTAAGTTGATCCAACTATGATAGAGGTGATCCAATTAATTCCTAAACCCACATCATTTAAGACATTAAATCATACCTTGGTCATGAGGGTTTCTATTAGTGATTAATCTACAACTTTAGTAGTATTTACCTACCCCTTACTCTACTAATATATAATGATGTTACATTCCATTTTTATGAGTCTTGTAAGATATTATTCAATGAAATAAAAGATGTTCTTAGATATTCCTCGATAGTCCAACCCAAAAATTATTCCATACTCTTTTAATTGATGTGTTATTCTTCTGATATAACCATTGGGGGAGTACTTGGACGAAGAAGAGAAAAAATTCTTCATGTTATCTATTATTCCTCAAAAACACTAGATGAAACTCAATATCATTACACCGTCACTAAAAATAAACTTTTTGTTATATTTTTTTCCTTTGATTATATTCTAGACCTATTTCTTAAGTTAAAAAATCATAATATTTTTAGGTCATTTAGCTTTTAAAGTTATTTCTCAAGAAAATTGACTCCAAAATGAGGTTAATAAGATGGATCTTAATTATCTAAGAGCTTGACCCTGAGATCAAAAAATAGTCTTAGAAAATAAAACCTTGTGGATGATCACATGAGTATAATTTATAATTATTCTCATTATTAAATCATTGATCCTGAATATCCCAATAAACACCTCTCATATCTCACTACAAAGTTACCATGTCATGACCCAATTTTAAATTACTTTGTTTATGGTGTTTTTATTGAATTTTTTTCAAAAGAACAAAAAATTGAAGCTCAAATGTGAGTAAAAATACTAATTTTGGAAAGATAATAAACTTTTTAAAACTAGGGCTAACATGAAGATTAGGATTTGTGTTGATAAACATTTCTTAATCTTATAATGAAGACATGTAATGCCTATAGGTGGACACTTTTGACCATAAAGAACATATTGAAAGGTATTTGACTCTGTATTCTTATAGAATTCACTCTTCAAGGACTCACAAGAGTTTTTCAGTCATGTACCACTTTACAAAATCTTAGAATAATTTGAAAAAGAAATGAAATTCCCTAAAAGAATTTAATATTAGAAGATATATTCTATGTTTGGAGAATCAATTTCATGGGACCATTCCCCCTTATAATGGATTATCCTACATTATTTTTATGGTCGAATATGTTTTTTGGTGGGTTAAGGCCAAACCCATTAGAAATTATGATGCACATATTTTTAGTGATTTCCTGAAAATCCATATATTCCATTGATTTGGAAATCCACATGTGTTGGAAAGTGAGTTAGGAACCCATTTCTGTAATAAAACTATGGAATTTATTTTGAAAAAACGGGGTTTTATATAAAACATCAACTTCATATCACCCCAAACAAATGGAATTCTTAAACTTTACAACAAAGAAGTGAAAAGAGTGTTTGATAGAATTTTTAATTCCAGAAGAAAATACTAGTCTGAAAGACTTGGTGAAGTGATTTGGGATTATCAAACATCTTATAAAATACCCATTGGGATGTAGATTTTTTTGGTTATATTTTAGTAAATCATTCCATTTACTGGTTAAAATAAAACATAAGTAATTTTAGGTTATAAAAACTTGTAATTTTGTTTGTAAAGAATCAAATGAAAAGAGTTTGTTGTAGTTCAATGAACTAGATGAGCTTTGACTTGATTCCTTTGATAATTACAATATCTATAAATAAAAATCTAAGTCACTCCATGAAAAACACAACCTTTTAAAGGTATTTCATAAAGGTGAAAATGTAATGCTCATCAAGTTTTTATTTCAGCTTCACCCAGGTATGATTCATTCTCATTTGGAAGGTCCTTTTAATGTTACTAATGTTTTCCCATTTGGTTTAATGTAATTAAAATACCCCTCTTTAAAAATGAAATTCAAAGTTAATGGACATTGGTTAAAGAATTACAAATAGAGGATACACACCCCAGGAACTACATTGACTTCCACCGAATCCATAAATATTGGAGTAGACCCACTATTGAATAGATATGGTGACCCACCAAATCCAAACTAGGGGGCCCCTCTTTCACTTTAAATCTCTTTACATCCTTCTTTATCCCTATCTCACTCTTTATTCCTTTTACTCTCTCATTCTCACCATATCTCCCATTTTTACTACTTTATTCATCAACCATTTTTTTTCTTTTTATCTTTTGTGTGGGTGTGTATTAAAAAAACAAAATGAGTCAAAATTACTCCCCATTGAATTTTTATATTTTTTCCAACCATTTTTGGGATTCAAAATATGTTTTTTCGTCTAAAACATTTTTTATTTTGAATATAAGCTTTGATAAATGATTTTTTTTCAAGAATAATAAGTTTTGAATGAAAAAAGTATATTGGAAAAATTATTCATCAACTATCATGAGGAACAAATTAATTTTGCATTCTAAGTTCACCTGTAACCACCTTTTAATATTATGTGTCTTTCACCCCTAATTGCAAGTCTTTATTTTTTAGAACTTTGTGATAAATTACCTAATTTAGTATACATTAATATGATGGAGTAATTTTTTTAACCACATGATAATAAAAATATCCAAATAGTCTCCCATTATTCATATATTGATCCTCATTTTAAAATACACTTTGAGCCTATAAAACCCCTTTTTTGATATCCACATTAGAATCTAAAAACTGCGTCCTACCTAAAATCTACATGGATCTTCATTGAATGATTTATTGAAGTGGGGGGAATGGATTTCATTTAGGAAATAATTTCCTTGATTTTAAATGTGTCATCATATGCCTGAGAACAATCACTCCTTTAAATGTGGGGTATACGTTGTTAGTCAGTGATCTTTGAGAATGGACTTGTGTTTGTGTTATCTTATATAAATTTTATTGATTTTTTTAAAAAAAAAATATTAAAAAATAAGAAAATGAAAATAATGGTTTTTTGTCTTGTGTAGGTAAAAAATTAATATTTCTCAACATTTTATATTTTTATAACTATTACAACTAGTCTATTGAGGAGATCAAACAAGGGTTGATAGTTGAGTGTGATATTTTTTCCAAGTGCGGCTTCTAAAATGAAAATAAAAAAAGAATAAAAGAGAAAAATGAACACTTTCATCATGTTTTCTTGATTCATTGGGAGAAGTTTTATGTTTTTTATATATTCGATATTTTAATAATCTTCCTATTTTATTATATATGGTATTTCTTGACATATTAATACCCTTGTAAATATGTGTTTTCATTTTATTCCATGTATTATTTAAAAAATTGTGCATTTATTTTTACATGTTGATGTTTCACCCTCTTTTCCACTCTTGTCCATTTTATTCCTACCATATCATAACCACTAAACCCACCCTATAAAATAAATCTATATTCTTGTGTATTTTATAATAGGTAATTGAATTTTAGATCTCTTACAAAATCTATTATTTTCACTTTTGGTTGGTAAATGGGTGAAACTCTATGAATAAACTCGACATTATTGTGAGTGGTGCGAGATTTGAGTTCCCACATTTTCCAATTCAAAAATTTTACATGAAAAATGAACTATTTGGACACATGTTTTTGACAATAATTTATGTTAGGATTCATTATATAAGAGGAAATATTCTAGACCCCTCTAATTTGAAGTTTTTTTTAAATTATTTGGTGAGTGAAAATGATTTTGTTATGTTTTTATATTTGTTGTCCATGAGGACAAGCATTGGATCATGTTTGGGACAGTTTATGTTATTATCTTATTAAATTTTTTATATACTTCCCTTAATTATTTTTAAGGAAAAGTTCATAATTCATGTGAAATTACCATGTTTTAATACTAAATATAATTTGGGATAATTGTTTGAATTAATCTAGATTTGATTTAGTTTACTATTTTAATCATAACTCTCTCCATACTTATCTAAATTGAGTGATTATTATTTTAGGGTTACTTATTCAAATTAATAATTTTTTTTTTCAACTGGATAGTTTTCTAATCCAACCATTTAAAGGTCCATATGGACCACACAAGAAGGCCTGCCAAATTTGTGATGAAAACTAGACCACCCATGATGATTGAATTTCAAGGATAATTATTTAAGAGAAAATTTGATAAAGCTCCATAATATTTTCTAGGATTTACAAATACATATTTGGAAAAAATATGTACCAAATAAACCAATAAGGGGACCAATTTATTCATGAAATTATTTCCCACAATTTTGTTTGGGATATGAAAACACCCAAAATTCTGGAATTTTCTCCCAATACACTTTCCCAATTGAGATTCTTTTTTTGGTATAAATTAAAGAGTTAGAAGAATTTTTTTTTAAAATATTGTTATTTGATATAGTGGAATCTTCATAGCCATAAATTAATTCACATTGCGGGCTTAGAAAAATAAGAGATAGAACTGGCCATAAACACATGATTTAGGAAATCAAATATATATTTTGATACAAAATTCCAATGGAAGAAAAATTTGGAGGGTAAAAATTCTAAATCCATATATAAAACTTTTAAGAATAATATTTCTTGAGATTCAACTGTCTAGATAGTAAAATGTTTAAGATAACTTTAAGGGAAGTTTTGGAAGGAAAAAAATCCACCACCTTGGTATATAAATAAATTCCCATCTTCTACTTATAAGGGATTCAAACTTCAGAACTTAAAAGGATTTGTTAGTAGGAAAATTTAATTTACAAAGGCTAGGTAGGACCTTCTAAACTTATGTTTCAACTTTAGAGACCTTTTCTCCACTATATCTTTTCATGTACTTAAAGTGTTTTGAATTTTAATTTCATAAGTGTGATTTTAATTTAAATTGATATTAAATTAATGTTCCATCATTATAATATATTTTTATCATAAAACAATTATTTTTTAATATTAATGGTCTTAAAATAGTTTAAATCAATTTGAAAAACTTTCCCTATTTTACTTTGTCATTTAATCCAATGTACGAGTTTAAATCCCTTCATTTTTCATGTGTGTGTTCAGAAAACCACTCTTATCTATAACCATTGTATTTCTTCTATTTTTATCTTATCACCATAAAAATTTTCAAAAAAATTAATAATCATCCCAATTTATAAGTAAATAATCCATTAGTTTGAGTCATAATTTAGGGATGTTAAGTGATTGAAATAGTTTTCTCATTTAAAATTATTTAAATTTAAATTGTGTATTTTTAACTTAAAGTTTTATGGATCAATGAAATGGTATAATATTCTTTGAAACCCCTTTTAGAAAACATAGAATTTCGACTGAAGAAATGGTAAAGTCAGAATTTCCTAAATACACTTTCTTAACCATATTATGTACCAAAGAGTAGAATATGGTATCAATACATGATTATATTATTAAATAATAGGGTATAAGAAAAATCATGAATAATATTGAGATATTTATCATAATATTTCATCAAAGTATACATAAACATAAGAAATCTTGAAAAGTAATGAGAATATCTCAATAAACTCTTATAACTTGGTGACTTGGGGTCTTAATGTCCATGTAAGAAAACAAAATTACATGAAGATTATTATATCATAAAAATAAGGATATTCATGAAATAAAATGTAAAATTGTAGTATATACACCACAAAAAAAGTGTTTAGGCGCATAACCAAACATGCATCTTAAAGAATGAAAATTGAGACAAAACTATTTTACTGATTTGGTAACTTTTGAATGTTAACCCCCATGAAAGAAGGATAATAAAATGGGAATGTGAATAACCATAAATTTAAGTAAATGATATGTAGAATAAAATAACATTTATTACATATGCCACACAAAATTAAAGAGTGTCAGACATAACATTTATCTCATGAAAATTAAAAGTGAAATGAAATCCCCTTACCATGTGTTTTGACTCTCTCTGTAATCATACAAGCTTCCTATATAATAAATATAAGTTTATTATACATATTTTATAGAATAATATTGTTATAAATAATACCATATAGGGTTTTATTATGACCTTATATTACCCACTTGTTAATGATCCTATGTTAAAGGTTCACTTTGGGTAAAATTCACTTTGTTCTTCGCATGTGTCTTAATTTGTTATATCATTGGTCCTTGTAATTATATCATGATTAAAGAATGTAAACCATGATATAAATATCAGGTATATATATTATATTTTTATTATAATAATCTATATAATATAGTATTATTAAATTGAATACACCGTTCACAGAGATAGTAAGTCATACATATGCATGAATGATGTTTCCGTCTTTATTGTCGTATTGAAAGAAAGTATGTAAATGATATATATATATATATATATGTATTTATATATATATAATTATTAAAATATCATTAATATATAATATATATCATATAATGTCATTAAAACCATCCTTAATACATTCCATGTGGTGTGTGAACGAATCACATCGCTTTGAGGGGGTGGTAGTCCACACTTCCTCAAACGAGATTATCGTATTGACACCTAATGGAACGTAAAGAGATGTGTGTTTTAAAGGAATAAATAAAATTAATTAAATATTAAATATAATATATTATATATATAAATATATTTTCCATCATAATGTCCACCATGATTGGTGGTAAATGGAAAATGAACAATCATCGTTTCATGTGGTAGTAGTTCCTCGTACACAGAAACAACATGTTCAACATCCATTAGATGTGGTGTGTGTAATTTTAGGTTAGAAAATTTGCATAAAAACATAATAGTATATGTAGGATACTATTTTTGTCACAAAATAATGGAATAAATATATTTTAATGGGGGAATAATGGAAATAAAGTAAAAGAGATTGAGCGAAGACGTTACCTTTAAATCGGGTAACTCCTTTTAGTTTGTTCCAAAAGAATTCATTGATAGGAATTATTACCAAAGGAAAGATTTAAGATAGATTTTAGGATTTTTGGGAGGATATTTGGGTAGATTTTGAACTAACTTGAAATGTTTTAGAGGTGTGAGGAATGAATATATGTGGTAGACTTTTATAGGGAAGGAAAAAGACTCACTTAGATTTTTTAGAAACAAGTTAGGTGTGAAAATGTTTTTACCTAAAAAAAGTCATAAAAAACCAAAAAAAAACTCAATAATAGAAGTTTTATTGAATAAATATGGACATATAATGGGTTATGTACAAGTTTATAGGTCATTTGGGAACTTAAGTTTAAGGTCTAGTCCCTAATTGATCTTAATTTGGCCTTAACTATTGTAATTAATTTTAATCACTTTTACTGATCATTTTGGTAAAAAATTAACATGTAATTATTAGAATCAAAATATTAGATTGAATATAATGGTTTATATTAGATTTTTGAAATTAAAATTACATAATTGAAAAAATTAAGATTAGTGCTAATCCCGTAGATGGGACGAAATAACAGGGTTTTAAAGTAGAAAAAAGTTCAAAAGTTTGTTAATATTTTATATTTAGTTTCAAAGTGAAATTGATTATAATGAATTAAATTTTATTAATATATGTAATATTTATCTAATTTTACTTCAAAAAATATTTAATAACATAATTTTACTTTAATAATTAATTAGACAAAAGGTAGTTTTTAACTAGAAAGCATTATTTTTCACAATTCATAAAAAAAAATAAAGTTTTAAGAAAAATTCCAAAAATTCACCCTAGGATATTTTAGATGTTATAAATTAAAAAATGAATTTTATTTTATAAAATTAAAATTTTAAATTTTTATAAAATTAATTTAATTTTTAAACGCGGTCTTTTCAAGAAATTGATATTTTCTAACACAAAAAGAACTTTTCCAAAAATATTATTTTTCACTATCAATATGTTTTATTTATTTAAAATATTTATAAATAATATTTGTAAAGTATTTATTACTATTCATATAAGTATGTTTAATGGTTGGTTATAATTACATCATTTAATTAATTATATATATAAAAATATGTTTCATAGAAACTCAATGCTGCGTTCATCTTATAACAAGATGGTGTTGCTTATAGTGAAAGCCAAGTTTCTATTGTGTGTAGCACAAGACAAGTTGGTATTTAATGTGAAAGGAATGTTTTAATTATTTTTTAAATATATATATAAATATATAAATAACTATTTCCAGTGTCATGTGAAATGAAAAATATTGAAAAGATAAATTAATTCTAAAAAAATAATTCCCAAAATACGAGGGTGTTACATTCTACCCTCGTTAAAATGAATTTCTCCATCAAAATTCATATAGGTCATCAAAGGTTTAATTCTTTAAAGTTTCATTCATAGAAACCGACATCTTAAAAATAGATACTAATAATTCCATTAAAAAGGGAAATTTGGAACCGTAACAGTTACCCAAAGTAACATATAACTAGGTTTCCACATAAGAGAACATAGGTTGGGTGTAAAGATTGGACATGGAGGAAAAGTGTAAATATTTATAGGGAGTTATTGAGTTCATCAATAAAAAAATTTAACAATGAAAGGAAAGTTTAGGGACTCAAATTCATAAATCTATGATGATTTAAACGACTATCAACTCAATGGAAATTAAGGTATCATGACAATAATTTTTTTGATCACTTTTAGAATGTTGAGTAATTCTTGTCAAATTTATATAAACAAAATTTCATTCTTTGGTTGTGGTTTGAAAAATTTCTAATACACACATTACCTCAGGGGATGAATTTCTAGAAATTAACTTTGCTGAATAAAGCACTAAAATACTCTTTTAATAGATATTAAGGCCCATAAAAGAATAAAAGTATAAATATTTTTATCTTAAAAAAACATGCATTAATATATAAAAATAAAAATTAACACTAATAGTTCATCATAAATATTTATTCATTGAAAATAAATATACATTAACTATGACATCACATAGGCCAATGGTAGGCATGAAACCCTTATCGTACTTCATTAATGGGTTCAAGACCCACAACCTTGTCGAACTTGATTAGTTATCACCTAATATATATGATGTACTTTTTTTAAAACCACACTAATATAATTCATAAGATGAATATAATTGAAATAATGTTAATCAATGATTATAATTTTAACCAAGGTTTTCAAAACAAACCAAGTGTACAAATACTTCCTCTAAAGTGCAACTTAAACTTTTCATGAATAGTTAACCTTTTAACCCTTTTCAAAGATGAAAAATACAAAACTTTATAAATAGTGTAATGGAATCAGATTAACATTGATTCCCCCATATATCACAAAGAATCTCTTGGTTGTAACATTCCAAACACGTGAATACCCTTATTGTATATTCCCTTGAAACATGGTAACAACCTAAATTACCATAAATCCTTTTGAAAAACTTGCATGATTAATTATTCCAAAGCCTATTGGATTTATTAATTAAATAAAAAAATACTATAAACTTCATAAATGATAGCATAAACTACTTATAAAAAGTCCTTACTTACTTCCAAGTTAATAGATACTGTCTAATTTACTCATCCAAATAAAATATATCTTTATCTATACAACATTATCTTAACATAAATAACATATCAAGGGCTACCTTCCCTTAATTAAAATATCACCTTGTCATTAAGTAACTTCACTAGTCCAACATAAGCTCATAAATACTAATCTAAAATGTAAATATAAAAATCCTTCTATAATTCATCATTCATAACTTTTGAATCTAAATACATAAATACTTTGATTACTTCATCCTTAACCCATTAACAATAATACCTATTTCCTTTCACATTTCATCCATAGTCTCTTCATCACCTAAAATGTAATAGCTACTCACACCACCTTATTGATTCTCTTTTGGAACATTCCTCTTGGGAAATTAGGTTGCATAATTACCATTTTATCCACACTTAAAACACTTAACCTTCGATGACTACTTAGGGAGGCCAAATTTTCTATCCATTTATTTAATCGAACTCTTCATTTTTCCCTTGTAGTCACTTTCTTTGTGTCCTTTTTTTCTATAGTCAAAACACCGTATTGTTCCTATAGGGAATTCATTTAGGTGATTCTTTCCACATTCTTAACATAACGGAGACCAAATTTTCTTTCCTCCATGGTCTCTATTACCCAAAATCTCAGTGAACTTCTTATTTATCTTCCTTGTTGAGTCAGAGAGTTTGTTAAGGTAAACATTGTTAACCACGTTCTGTGAAAATTGATTAGGCATGATTCATGACATCATTCACTCTTGTGATCATCCCACTTAACTTCTCATCATAAAATCATCCATCAAATTCATCATTAAACCAGTTCCTTTTGATTCCTACCATTGAATAAAACCAGAAGCATAGTCTGAGCATTTCTTATCAGTGAAAAAAACCACATAGTCTTGAAAATAATTACTTATAGGATTTATAAATCATGAAAGCGTCCATAATCTATGATAAATTGTGTTTATCCTAGGTTATTCATAGCTAACTTATATATAAAACCTTCATGATGGTTTGGGAAGAGTTTGTGAATTCCCAAAGCATATCCCCTAGGAGTATCTAAGTAGGTGCACAACAAAGCCCATTGCCGTGTACCAGATTACCCTAAGTCAATCCCAAAACATCGTATCAGATTTGTTACCCCTAGGTAATTCTGTTCCAGATCCACATCCACTTTTAGTATCTTGTCAGGGATGTATTGCTTGGAAACTACACAATCCATTATTTACCAAAATTCCAGGACATTTTCTTAAATGTTAAATCATAATTATACTTATCCTTAGATAAATCACTATACATATCCTTAGAAATATACCTATGGATCTCACTATTTTTTTCTCATCCTAGTTTCCAAATTTTAACTATACATTTTCACTAATACCAAATGAAGAGAACCACTCTTTAAAAACATTGACATCACATAACTTTTATAGAATACTTAAACATTATTCAAACAGATGCCCAAAGACCGTTGTTGGTAGAGTGCCTTTGGAAACATAGAAAAATAAAAACTGGTACATATGTGAGCTACATCATCTTCCACTAAGTTCTTCTTGACTAACACCCTTATTATACACATCAAACATAGTATATATCATCATAAACTGGGGGAAAGGAAACATAAAATGGGTGATCTCAAATGTGCAGTAAGGGTAAACAAGGGATACATGGAAGCATAAACATGATCATAAGGGAATGATAATGTGATCATGAAAATAGAAGATTATACCCTACATATTAAAGATCATAATAGAGATCATGGCATAAATATTGGCAGTTCATAAGACATGAATCATAGTGATATAGAGAGCATAGGCCATGAAAGCATAAAATAGGAATAAGACATGGAATTATGGAAACACATAAGAATATAATGATTTCTATAATATCCAAGGAATCACTTCCAAGACCATCTTAGTGGAAAAATTTCTTTACTGAACAGGGTAACCACCATTCCAACCCTATATTACTGAATAGAGTGACCCTCATTCTAGCCCTATTTTACTGAACTGAGTAACCCTCATTCTGGCCTTGTATTATTGAACTGAGTGACCCTTGTTATGACCCCACATTATTAAACTAAGTAACCCTTATTCCAACACTATATTACTGAACCGAGTAACCTTGTTCTAGCCCTATTTTATATCATGAGATATAAATCTTTACCCAATGAATTGGAGGGATATATAGGTCCCACCAATCACATAATGAAATCAGACATACATGTTCCATAAGATCATAAATGCACATATCATAACCCATGAAATGAAATAGATATCTTAAACTTGTAAACATATCATAACCATTGTAAAGATATAAGTTTCATAATCATTTCATCATAAACATAACCCATAAAAAGAAGTGGGTTTCAAAAGAATATAACCCATGAAAGAGAAATAGGTTTTTTAAAATCATTCCATCAAAACATAATCTATTCAGAGAAACAATATTAATGGATACATTTAATAATTTCCCATAAAGGCATGATTAACACCAATGGATGTTATCTTAGATGGGAAACAATTTTGAAATATCATTTGAAAACACTTCTTGAGGAAAATATCCATTCTTTTTTAAAAGATTCTTTTTAATACATAAATCCATTGGAAAATCATTTTCTAATAAAATACCTTTAAACTTATAAATTCATTTTGAAAACCTTTTTCCTTGAAAACTTATGAAAGAATCTTAAAAAAATTTTAAAACCCGTTTTATTTGAACAAAATTGAAAACTTGAAAAAAGAGTTTGAAAACGTTTTGAAAATAATTTTTCTTGAAATTTTTTAAAAGAATATTGAAAATGTTTTTAAAACAATTTCTTTGAAAACACATTGAAATCTTGTAAAAAAGACTTGAAAACATTTTAAAAATAGTTTTCCATGAAAAATTATAAAAGAAGTTTGAAACCATTTTGAAAGCAATTTTCCTTGAAAATTACTTTTAAATAAATTTTCTTAAATATTAACCTTTCAAAAAATTCAAGGTAAGCTTCAAAAGAATGGAAACGGGTAAATCTATACACGTCATACTAGGTAAAAAGAAAATTCTATTTTGAATGGTAAAATGGATAGAAAACTACCTTGTTTGGAAAGTGATAAGAAAATTAACTTGAAGATATTGGTAAAATACAAATGAGTAAAAATTTATTTTTATGTTTTTTGTATAATTGTATAATATTCTTAGAAACCCTTTTTAGAAAACATATTTTTTTGACTGAAGAAATGGTAAAGTTAGGCTTTCCTAAAACCACTTTCTTAACTATATTATGTACCAAAGAGTAGAAAATGGTACCAATACAAGATTATATAATGAAATAAAAGATGATAAGTAAAATCATGAATATTATTGAGATATGGATCATAATATTTCATCAAAGGAAGCATAAACATAAACAATCTCAAAAAGCATTGATATTATCTCAAAAAAATCCTATAACTTGGTGACTTGGGGTCATAATCTCCATATAACAAAATAAAATTACATGAAGATTATGAAAACATGAAAATAATGATATTCATGAAATAAAATTTAAAATTTATTTATATACACTATAAAAAAAAGAGATTAGGTGCATAACCAAACATGAGTTTTAAAGAAGGAAAAGTGAGACAAAACAATTTTACTGATTTTGAATCTTTTGAAAGTTAAACACCATGAAATAAGGATCATCAAATGGGAATGTTAATGCCCATAAATTTAAGTACATGATACATATAATACAATCATTTTCAGTACATACACCACAAAAAATGAAAGAGTGTCAAACATAAAATTTATCTCATGAAAATTAAAAGTGAGATGAAATCTCTTTACCTTATGTCTTGACTCTCTCCATACTCATAAAATATTCCTATATAATATATATAATTTAATTATAAATATTTTAAATAAGAATATTTTTAAACAAAATACCATATATGGTTTTATTATGACCACATATTACCCTCTTGTTAATGATCCTATGTTAAATGTTCACTTTAGGTAAAATTCACTTTGTTCTTCACATGTGTCTTAATTTGTTATATCTTTGGTACTTATACTTATATAATGATTCCAAAATGTAAACAATGATATAAATATATGTTATATATATTTTATTTTTTTCATAATAATCTATATAATATAAAAGTATGAAATGGAATACGTCGTTCATGGAGACGGTAAGCCGTATGTACGCATGAACATTGTTTCCATCTTTATTGTCGTATTGAAAGAAAGTTTGAAAATAATATATATATATATGTATGTATATGTATATAATTATTCAAGTATAATTAGTATATAATATATATCATATAATTTCATTAAACCCATCCTTAACACATTCCATGTGGTGTGTGAATGAATCACATCGCTTTGAGGGGGCAATAGTCCACACTTCCTCAAATGAGATTATCGTATTAACACCAAATGGAAAGTAAAGAGATGTGTGTTTAAAAAGGAATAAAGAATATTAAATAAATATTAAATATAATATATTAAATATATAAACAAAGTTTCCATCATAATGGACACCATTTTAAAGGAGAAATGAACAATCATTGTTTCATAAGGCAATTGTTCACCATACACAGAAATAGTATGTTCAAAATCCATTATATGGATGTGTGTGTAAGTGTAGGTCAGAAAATTTGCATAAAAAAATACTAGTATATGGAGGATATTAGTGTTTTCACACAAGAATAGAATAAATATAGTTTAAGGGGTGAATAAGAGAAATAAACTAAAGGATCTTAAGAGAAGATTTTACCTCTAAATCAGGTAAATTTATTTGGTTTGTGTCAAAAGGCTTCCTTGAGAAGATTTCTACCAAAAGGGAGGATTCAAGGTCTAAGGGAGTATTTTTTAAGGCTAATTGGGTAGATATTGGACTAACTTAAAAGGTTTTAGAGGTGTTATGAATGGGTAGAGGTGGTGGCCTTTTATAGGGAAGGAAAAGGACTCACTTGGAATTTTTAGAAACAAGTTTGGTGTGCACATTTTATTACCTAAAAAAGTCATAAAAAACCAAAATAATCCAATAATGTAAGGTTTATGGAATAAATATGGATATAATATTGGGTTTGAATAAGTTTCTAGGTCATTTGCACCCTTAATTTTAGGGTTTAGTCCATAATTAAGCTTAATTTGGCCTTAATTACTGTGATTAGTTTAAATCACTTTTACTAATCATTTTAGTAAAAAATTATCATGGTGTTTTTAGAATCTATATATTAAATTTAATACAATGGTGTATGTCAGATTTCTGAAATTAAAATGATATAAGTGGAAAAATTAAGATTAGTGCTAATCCTGTAGATGGGATAAACACCGATGTTTTTAAGTAAGAAATAGTTCAAAAGTTTTTAAGATTTTATATTTATTTTCAAAGTGAAATTGATTATAATGAATTAAATTGTATTAATATATGTAATATTTATATAATGTGACAATAAAAAATATTTATAATATCATTTATCTTTAATAATTAATTCGACAAAAGGTAGTTTTTAACTAAAAAGTAGTATTTTCACTATTCATAAAAAAGAAGTTTCTTAGAAAAGTCCCAAAAATTTACCCTAGGATTATTTCGATGTTTTAAATTCCAAAAATTCAGTTTATTTTATCAAATTAAATTTCTAAATTTTTCTAAAATTAATTTTATTATTAAAAGCAATTCTTTCAAGAAAACAATATTTTTAACTTAAAAAGGACTTTACCAAAAATATTATTTTTCATTATCAATATGTTTTATTTATAAAAATAAATTGTAAAAAATATTTTTAAATTAGTTATTATTATTCCTATAACTATTTTTAGTGGTTAGGTTATGATTATTTCATTTAATTAATTATATGTATAAAAATATGTTTCATAGAAACTCAATGTTGCATGCATTGTACGCCAAGTTGGTGTTGCTTGTAGTGAAAGATAAGTTGGTATTGCATATAGCATAAGACAAGTTGGTATTCCATGAAGCACAAGACAAGTTGGTATTTGTGTGAAAGGAATGCTTGAATTAGTATTTTAATATATATATATATATATATAAAGAACTATTTCCAGTTTCTTGTGAGTGAAAAATATTGAAAAGATAAATTAATTCGAAAAAATAATTCTCAAAATATTGGGGTGTTTCAAAATCACAAACTATTAGGACTTTCGATCAAAATCACCTTATTATGTGGATACTAATTTAATGAAATATATCACAAATATTAAGGGTATCATAATATTGACTCCAAAAAAATTAAATCACCCCAATATTTATTAAAATTTTAAATTAAACTTCATTTAAAAACCAGTTTACAAAATCACTTCAAACAACCCTATTTTAAAAGACAAAACAAAAACAATTTACTCCAAAATATAGTACCATCATCAAGGATTTAACCATAGTGTTTCTATACACATTATAGAATAAAAATAATAAATAGGGAGTCAACTTGACAACTATGGTGTCCACCTTCAATGGAGTGGAAAACTCATGTAGGAAAAATTATCTCAATAAACCTACCCACAACTCACCTATTAGTTATGATAGTGCAATTAGAAAACACTATTATAAACATCTAGACTTACTTCTCAGGATAATCGAAGGAATTCATAATAAAAATATATATAGCCTTATGGTTTAATATCTAGAAGTAATTTGGGGTATGAAGTTATCTCTTGGTAGTGTTGCATGATGTAACCATGTCTTTAAGGTTGGGCTTGCTTGTTTATAAATTTCAGGCCTAAAATGGTGTTGTTTTCAAACACACAAGAGTAATGTGTCACTCCTCTACCAACCCTAACTATGATGCATAATGACCTACATTTTTTTTCATTAGTATAATCTTCCACTATTGTTCCATCACTCAAACTCATAGTTCTTTCTTTAGTGATAGTGTGTAGACTCCCCATACCTCATGCGAGATTCCACCTTCGCTCCACCACCCACACATATAGAAAATACTTATGCTAACCTACTAGATAGGTTTTAATATTTGGAAGTAAAATAATTAATTAAACACTCAAATCAAGTGAAATAATATATTGATTAATTAAAACTTCAATTCCCACACTAAAAAAATAAAACATATCGAGTTACAAATGATATTAAATATGAAATAAAGAAGAGGGATATGAAGGCTCATAAATCCTCATGAAAAATACTGGCCAACTCCTTTATATATAATTCACTCAACTTTATCTTGAGAACACTCCTTAGAGTCTCCTCATTGGTTCATATCCTCCTTCTATAGTCTTGTATGCCTTTGATCATCTAGGGGTTGATTATATATCTATTATGAACCCCCTTCTTCTTATGCACCATCTGTAATTTTATTTGGAACCCATTTATGTTCCCTATATATATAGTAGTGGAATCTTAGATCACTTACACATGGTATACTTCACTCATTCTCTTTTAAGCATTATTTTAATCATTCAAACCTGTCTCTATGATCTTATTCCATGTGTTATTCTATTTGAATCCTTGCATGATTTGGTTAGGTAGTTAAGTAAAAGGAATAGTTTTTTTGTCTCCTCGATCTTACATGTGTGCCATGTGGAAATCACTTTTCATCGATGATGGATATCTTCTTTTCATTCCCAAATTGGCCATATTTTTATCTGATCTTCTTCTTACTTTTATAATTTCTAGATATGCTTCAAGATGCTTTGTGAATAAAAAATATTGGGCTAAGATTGTGAAAATATTAAGAGAGTAACATTGTTTATATTATAACCACATACAACATTCATTAGGGAAAATAGGTGGAATTGAATTTATAAGACGACGTTGGTTCTAACAATATATTCATTAGAGGTTAAGACTACTTTAACTTTCTGATATCTCCTGAATTTTCACTTAAGTATACATTGGCCTCCATTATCTAGATTCACCATGTAATATAAAATTCCTATAAAATAGAGGATTAAAATATTGAATATATTATAGTGGCTCTATAGAGTTAATTGAGGATCTAATCTACATTGGTTGTATTGTGATTCCTTAGGGGTTGATATGAAATAGTGGCTGTAAGAAATGCCTTATTAGTGGAGTTGGTGACCTAGAACCAACTAAACTTGTAGTTTTTATTACCTTTATATTTAGAGACATGAATATTAATAAATTTTTTTTAACACATAATGGGTTTTCTTCTATATAATTTTATTGTGATAATATCCTTAGAATATTTATAACATCAAAAGGTCATAACAGTTTTTTTCTATGATGGTAAACTTTAAGTTCCATGAGACCATTCTAAAACATTTGTCATATGTTCTAGATGAAATATTATGATAATATATAGATTATGTTTTGACCAGAATGTGTTGGATTCTACTAAGTGGAAAAGAATTATTCTTATTAAGTTTTTCACCTGTTAAAATCCAAGATGGGAGGTTATGATGATAAAACTGCTAATAAAAATTCAATGTGTTATATGTGTCATTAGATATTCCTATCCACTAACATGTTTATTAGTCCTTATATTTGATATTATTATAAATATATATCCTGAATCATGTACTTTTATGTATTGTTGAAACCTATGATTATATATGCTCATGGCGGAGTAGGCTATGTTGGGTGTTTTTTAAGTGATATTGCATTGACAAATAAATCAAGATAGGAATTTTCACTTCTCATACCATAAGATATTCAATCATATAAGTTGATAACACAAGTATGTAACCTATTTGAAGAGATATCAAGACAAATGGAATATATTACATAGTAATAATTTATATGAGTTTATTGTCATTCTGATATTAACATATTTACATATGGGTTCCTTTATGTATTTCTAGATGCTAATCTTAGAATTTAATAAAGACTGCCTAATATCACTAAGAAATAATCCTTGATGGCAACAAAAATATGTGTATCCATAATCTTAGTTAAATTCCATTAGAATTTAATATATAATAAATAAAATTCTCAAGATCAAGGAATAATATTTTTTTTTAATTCTTTCGATTTCATAAATCCAATCATCAGTTATTTCAAATTAAAATATACATGAATTTAAAATTAAATAAATATATATTCACTAGTTAGGGAATATAATATTTATTTATTTATTAAAAAAATTATATAATGATATTTATTCATTTAAATAAATATTAATTATTCAATGTTCGGTAAATGTTGAGAAGGATTGATGATCCATGTTAAGGGCCCAAATATAAATGATATATTTTATTTAATATCAATTAAATAAATATTCATTGATTTATTTAAGAAATTATATTTAAATAATTCATGAGTCATATCACAACATGGAAATATTATTATTATTATTATTTTTCCTGGGATTTTATTATAATAGAGATATTAGTTAGGATATTGTAGGCAATAATTAATTCTCTAAACCTAATTATATAATCCATGTTATATATTTTCTAGAAAATGTGAATTATGGTGCCCAACATTTCTCTCTAGAGAATTATCTCAAGGTTCGAGAGAATTACCTCAAGAATGATCTCAAGAATGAGTGACCTCCATCCTCCTCCACCCTTTCAAGACTGAGATAATTAGAGAGAATACTTCTAGATTAAATGGATTCTGGTAACAATAAACAATGAATGAGGAAATATGATAAGATAATCCATGATATGACCCAAAGTTCCATAAGTTATATTCTGAGGTTTGTGGAGCATGTATGGATACCACTATAGGGATTCTACCCTTGGATCATTCATCACAATGACAATACTACATGAAGGTCAACTTAATAGACAAAGAATAAATAATTATAAGTAAAGGTAATCCTTATCTAAATAAATTAAATATAAATTATATGTGAAAAGATCCCCTCTTCTAATATTCCAGGGTTTCTATCATCCAATTTGAAGGATTTATCCAAATAATTCATTAAGAAACCATTGTTGTGCATGATCCTAGCCACTTACTCTATACCCCAAAACCTTCACCTTTCATGGGATGATATGGGCTATGTTGGATTGATGAAACCATCTTAATTGTTGGGCATAATGAAAATAGGTAAGGGAATGATCCTTAAGAAACATACAATACATTGGAACCCTAATGTTGTCTTATCTTTCCAATATAGTTCATATGGAACTTTGGAAATTCTTTATTTATTCACACAAAACCATCCCCATTCATTCATTAACACCTAAATATAATAATAAGCATGGTCACATTCAGTAATAAAAAATATTAAATAATCCATTAAATTCATCAAATCAGTCCAAGTTCAACTATTATGATAGAAAATTCCTAAAAATATCACAACCACTATCTAATGTCTAAAACTACCTAAATAATGCACAAAATACTAATAAAAACTACCTAAAACAATGACAATTTGATGATAAGTTTGGTTTATTTTTTTATCATGGTTTTGAGTTGAGTTTTTGTGGTATATTTTTCTAAAATATAGTGTTGAAACACATTATGGTTGGTATTGTGATTTAGATAAATTGTTTATGCATGATTTAGTTTTTTTGAGTAAGGAGATTATATTGACTTAATTTCTTAAAGAATAATTTAGTTGAAAATAAGAGGTATATGAGTTATACATAATGATTTATACATATGTGGTTCTATTTTTTTGTTATCTATCATAAGGTATTTAATTTAATTCTAGTAGTTTAAGCATGCAATGAAGTGGTAAGTGATGTGGTAACATGATAAATAAGTGAAAAATTAAAATTATATTAATTTTTATGGTGATGGTGTTATGAGGTTGAATAATAAGTGATAGTTTAATGATTTTATATATGAATGTGGAAATGAAAAATGGTCTTGGTGTTTTTTCATTATATCGGTATAGTGATTTTTATATGTCTAGAGAGTTGTAGTTGCTCAAATATGGAATTGTCTTGAACTAATGAATGGAATCGAATAACTTGGATTATGGTGATGTTTTTTTGACAATAACATGATGAAATGAAGTGATGAACTAATTTATTATATTGAAAATGAAATGTAAATGATGGATTAATGTGTAGAACGAACTATGCGACAGTGTATGGAAAGTAATGTATATTTTTTGGAAATCATGGTTTAATATGTCTAAATAAAACTAAATTAATTTGGTTAGAAATGAATAATTTGGAATTGATATGAACTATAAAATGGGAGGAATAATGTGGTAATATGTGTGGTTTATTGTATTACTATAGTATTAGTTTGTTATGTGGTTAGAGTTAGTAGACATGATTGTGCGATGATGTTCATGGCTTTGAAGAAATGAAGATATGGAGTTATTTGATAGGATGTTGAACCCTAGTTTAGGATTATATGTCATATTATATCATTGTATGTTTTTTTATTTATTTCACACCACCACATGATCTAGTTAACTCTATTAATGACCATATGTCATTTTTTGGATACTGGGTAAACCCCCAACATCCAAAATGTGGGTGATATGGATGAATTACAATTTACATTCTCTCACTCCTCCATTGATTAATAGTGTGGTTGTTTCGAAATGGTAGTGGTTATGGAATATGATGGATCTTGTTATAGTATAAATATATGGATTTGGATGTAGTATTCAGATGTGGACTATGGTTATGGTATTTTGATATGGGAATGGATGAGAGATATATGATGTTTTTCATTGGGATGCGAGGAAGATTCAATCAGTAGGGATGCTGGTGTGGAGTAAATTATTTACTATATTTTCATGATTTAATATATTTATTAATTTTATAAAGATTTAGTAAGTGGAAATTTAATGTGATGGGTTTTAAGTTGACATAGGATGGGACATGATTTAGTTTCTTTGTTCTTTCACTGGAGATTTTGTATGCTTATTCCTTATGAGTAGGAAATATTATAAGGATAAACCAAATGAGTATACTTTTATACACTCCCTTACTTATATATATATATATATATATATATTTATTGATTTTTTATGATGGTGTAAGATAATAGACTAGACTTTACCAACTCATGACATGGTTATTTTTTAACATTATATTAACTTACATGGGTGTTATTTTATTCTTTGTACTTATATTTAGAGATGTTATTTTTGTTTGGTATGCCATCACATGCATATTATTATTATCATTATCAAGATATGAGTTTTTTTAATTTTATATAGTGGTTTTAATCGATATTTTCTTTATATTTCTTGGGATTAAAGAGGTTAATGACCCCCATATTGTTTATTCTATACTCTTGACACTAGTCACTGACCCATGACCTATTTTAAGTGGGATTTACCAATTATAATTAAATCCACTACTTAACTAAAAGGGTTTCTAGTGGGGATGTATCATAAAATATTGTTATCATAGATATGGTTTATTATAATTTAGATCTTTGAGTAGGTACTGGTGAGGATTTCATTATTTTGGTGGTGAAATAGGCCATTCAAGATTATAATATGATGTAGTCTAGAGAGAAAGATTTGTATGTAGAAGTGCCCCTATGATATGATGTAAGGACTTTGATAGTCCATCAAACATTCTTAAGAACGAGTGTACCAATTATGGGGTAAATAACTAGGTGTGTTACATGAATCATACTTGTTTATTCCTATTATTATATTAGGGAATATATATGGGAAATTAAAATGAATCCATATCTCAGACTTAAATGTTTGACCATACTTATAAATATGGTGGGTGAATGATAACCTCATGTGGTTCAAGTTTTTGAGGTATAATTGAATACTATAGATGATTGTAGATGGGTTTATCCCGAGGGGGTTGATTTATTGAGGAAGGGATTATGATAGTTTCAATGATAAATTCTACCAAGGTTCGTAGGGTCTGTCTCTAATAAAAAGATAGATCAATGCCTAGACAATTTTGAGATCTCTTTTGGGATGATTCATGCAAGGAAGTAACATTTAATTTGTTTAGTGATTATCTTATTGAGAGACATATAAGATAGTGGTTAATCCTTTATTGTGGTTACCATGTTGAGTCATGGGTGATAAGTGAGAAATTCCAATTCTAATTTTAGGTAGTATAAAGGTAGGAGTTTCTCCCATATAATATATGACTCAATATTATAGGAATTTAGATCATGGATCTTAAACCATCTCTGTTATTCTATTTATATTTTAAAATATGTCAAGGTGGGGGAATGAAATTTTTATAAGGCTCCATGTCCTTAGATTCAATGGTAGGTTAATCCTTTCATGTTTTCAGTATATATTAAAGTGTTGGTGAAGGTTGGAGAGATTAAGACTAAATTAATGAAAATTTGTTCACCTTAAGATGAAAATAATTAGAATTGTTCAAATAGTGGAGTTTTATATAGACATTCTTTCTTATAAAGTTATTTGATGCTTTGAATAGTGATGATTAAACTTTATTTTTTATTCTTCTCCTTATTTAAAGTAAACAATTTTTAGACTTATATCAATAAACTTGGTGTTTTTTTTTCAATTTTTTTCGTGAGAAAGGAAATTGGTAGTACTAGTGTCTAACCTTTCTCCGTGGATGAAAAGGAGTTACTGGTCAGTTTTAGAAGACATTTTAATAGTTGCGACCTCCTAAACCTGATATGTAAGAACATGGTCCTCAAGATCTATTGGGGTTTGATAGAGTTGGTGGAGGATATACTTGAGATATTAAATTTACATAAGGAAACCATGGTGAGAATGAATGAAGTGGGGTTATTTCATCAAGTGTGATGAGGAGAAGGCACGATTGTGAAAATATTCCTGATAAAGAGGTGTCAGTACTAGGAATTGTTGGGACCAAGTTGGATAGATAAGTGGATTTTTGTCTTTTGTTGTCAAAAAGGGTATAAATCAATTAACTTTGTAAAATACTTGAAAAACAGATGATGATTTTCTTATTTGTGTTTACCAAATATCATAAGTTTGGAGAACTTATGATTCAAGCCTTATGAAGGAAAGGGGGAGAAAAGTTGATGCCAATCATATTCAGTTTTGATTAGAAAGAATGATGTTTCTATAAGACAGGGAAGTTTCATTACTTTCCATTGAAAATATGATGATGTTAAAGGTATTCAATCAAAGACTATATATCACAGAAGATATGGTTAATGATGAAAGAATTTGTTTTTTGAATAATCTGTATGATAGTGAAGTAACATTGGTGTTCCTGTCGAAGTAGATTTTAAGGCAACGCCATCTTCTAGTGTTTGCCAAATTTTTGCAGTTGAAAATCGAGAGATGAAGAAATGTTCTTTTGGAAAAGAATTTTACGTGAATGTTTTGAAGATGGCTTGTTATGTTGCGTTCAAGTGGAGTTCCAAGATCCAAACATCATAATTAGCCAAATGAAATACGTGCACAAAATATTGTTTTTTGCGCGCAAGATTGAATGGAGTTTGGAATGTTGCATGCAAGGCACGATTCTAGGTCTGAAAATTGAAAAATGGAAAAGGAATGAAAGGAGTGAAAGATTAAAGAAGTGTGCGAAAGATGTGGTTGGTGTGAAAGAGACTTATGCTCCCAATTCAACTCCAAATGGGGTTTTGCGTGATATATCAGGATCTTGCGTGACACATCAAATTTTTTGCACACAGGGGTTAGGGATGAATATAAACAAGAGGTGACCCCCTATTATTTGATAAGTTAGACACTTAGAGAAATCTATATCTCTGAAGAATGGAATAATTTTAAGTAAAGGGAGTTGCGTGAAAGAAATAGAGTTACACATAAGAAGGAGAAATTTCACACAAGAAGAGAGTTGCGCGCAAAATTGAAGCTTTGAGAAAGTGGTGTTTCGTGAAAAAGGTTAAATATTACAAGAGAGGCATAAAAATTTCATGTAAGACACCTAAAAGGATGCATGAAAGATTGTATTTCAGCACAATTAGTAAGTTGTGTGCAAGGTAGTTCTTACTAGCATCTGGGTAGGAAATAGAAAAATTGTTTTGAAAGATCAAACTGTGAAAGCTAATTAAGAAGCACTGATTTTTTTTCCTATTTGTGCTAAGAGGGTTCAAACAAGATTGAAGATTGTTTTCCAAGTTCTACACAAGTTTAAGTGTATATACTACTCATTGTATTCCAAATCAAAGGATTGTTTTCTAATGGATTGTGTGGTACTGGATTGTTTCTGTACCATACCAAGGACGTAACTACTCTTTTTGAAAAGTGAACCATGTAAATCTTGTGTTCACATGGTTGTGCTTTTTGATTGTGTTCAGTAGGGAAAGAACACTTTAACAAGAGGTGAATGTTTTTTCTAAAAGAAGGAATCATAAAATAAAAATATATCACTGATTCACCCCTCCCCCTCTCAGTGATACTTGGTTCTTAACTAGGCATCTTCAGGAAGAACCAATATCATTTTTGGTACTATTTTTTTTTCTATTCTATCTTGGTTGATGATTTTATTTGTTTTCACTAGGTGCACAATGGAAGTCTGGAAGTTGATAAAATTAAAATTTTCTTACCGGATCAACATTATAACATCATTTTGGCCTAAAAACTCCCGATTATCAACCTGAGGATCTCATCTAAAATAAATAAGCATTAAAATAAATCAAAATGAAACCACATTCTATTTTTTTTATATAGACATGTTTTGATAATTATTGGTGATCATTAATCAAATAAAATTAAGATATAAACCTCTAGATTATCCACACATGCTTCAAAATATTTCTGATGCATCAATATTTGAACAATGGGTGCAATCACGAAGAATGGAATGGGATTTCAATGTCCACATTGTCATAAAAGAATAATTTATTCAATAAAGGAATAAGAACTTTGATCAGGCTTATATAATCACACCTTTATCACTCTTGAAATCTAGATAGAAGAGAGAGGAGATCCCAAAATATTAAAAGTAATATTTATTTAAAAATATGGCTTAATTTTTGTTATATATATAGGATTAATTTATTAAAATTACACTTTGGAACTCTAATTAGTTGAACCATCAAAATTAAAACACATTAAAAAATTATGATGAAGTAAATGTTTCATAATTATCTTAAGAAATTTATCAGTTACTTTTAATATCAATATCTTGTTATATGAAAAAATCTGATCCATTAACTCAACTCATTTATCTCCCAATAATTTTTTAGAAAAACTTTAATAATGAATATTGGTTTATAAAAATATTATATTGTATTTACTTAATAACTTGTGAATTCCTTGAGTTAATAAATTTGAAATTTATTATTATAAACATGAATAATATTGAATTAATTTATTTTATTAGGTTCGATAAATCTAATACATTGATAGATCCCTATCACGGGGCTCATCATGTCTAAAAATCCAATTCATTAGATTTGGAAAATATCTTGAATACGCTTTGCGTGTGACCCTATAAGCCCTTATCTTGATAGTAGTGAGTGTATATCATATACCAAGTACAATTTATTGCAATACATCAAGGTCCTTAAGGAGATAATATTTATTCATAACAATGGAATCCTCCTCAGAATATATTCCACATAATACAATCTCTTTGTCTCATGATATCTCATAAATAAGGATGTATACTTTATATCATCATCCTTTAACGATATATTTATATTTCTATGACCATACTATATGAACTTAACTTCTTCTAACATGGACATGAATTTAATGAAGGTACTACCATATTGGTTAATTTGTACTGAGATATCACTTCCTCTACTCAGAAGTGACAAGTCCTATATTGATAATTCAATAAATTCAATACCACCAGCGATGCACCCGATGCAAGATTCCTCACTATAGAAATAAATGTAATTATTTTTATCTTGAATTATAGTACATAATAAAATGATACACATTGATAATAACTTCAATTAGAGATACCAATACACATGTTTCTAGATAAGAACATCCAATGACACCCAAAACACATGGTGTTCCTATTGGCAAGTCAATTCTCATGATCCCCCTACTCAATATCACCAAGTGTGAACTTCATGAGAATATGTATAAAGAAATAAGATCCCCTAACAATTTATATTCACACATCATTTATGAACCATCAAAATAATTTATCTAAACCATAAGACACATTTTTATGATTACTATCATAGTATCTCATGTTTCTCATTATACTTGGGAATTTCTATAACCTTTTAATAAAACAAATAATATAATAAAATTATCATTTAAATAGTATATAAAAAATATATAACACTATTATGATAATAATACATCACACTGAACTCTATATATACAAGATATGAAAATGGAAAAGTACTATTCATGTTTGGTCTAGGGCATCCAATTTGATAGCACACCCACTTGCACTAAAGAAAACTTGTTAACCATTAGCCTGTTAGCTTTCACATGATAAGAATATTATTCTACTAAGTTATGTATTTAATAATAGGTCCTTAAAAATTTTATTACATGACCACTCTTCTACCTCCAACTTCCACTCTTTGAGAAAAAATCCCTCAAGAAATGATATCCTAAAGTATGTCCCTTTTCCCTTTATTATAAAATTGACATCCTATCTAGTAGAATTATCATAATCTTATCATAAGTTATGTTATGGTAAAAATTTACTTTCTAGTTAGGATTTCAAGATTTTTTTTTTCATATTTATAATTATTCTTTAGTTATATTAGAAGGTGCAACATACTTGATATTTGTAGATATGGATATTACTAGATTCAATGAGATTCTATTACTCATTTCCATATCCTAACTATGATATTAGATCAATTTATCCATATTAATATTATTTATATCCCCCCTTAATAGCTAGTGTTCTTTTCTCTCATAGTATTAGGTACTATTGGATAGTTCTGATTGCTACTTGTGTAGTTATCCTTGATTTATTGGATATTCTCTTGTTATACTGTTTGTGGTGAATATTTCATATCTAGTACATAGCATGGAATATGAGCTAGATCCACTGCTAAATTGTATGAAATTATAATCAACATTTTAATCTTCTCTTATGTGTTATACATATCTTCTTAGAGAGATTTATTCTAAGTTACATTGGACATAATTCTCACTTGAATTGTTCCAATTTGTATTTTTAAATACATTTCTAGTATATGTACTTTGACTTCCTCTAAGAAGACCTTCAATCCACCATAGTAGATCTTATTCCTTATAAACCAGGTTACTAATTTAAGTCAATATTTTTAGGGTTATTTTAAATATAGTTTTTGGAGAGTTATTTTAAATTCCTAAAATAAATACATAAATGGATCCTTACAAAATTTATATAATAATAATAATCATAAAATACTTATGTAAATCTAAATCAAAATGGATCTCAACATCTCTATTGGTGTAAAGTTTTTAACATAGTCAACACTTTGACTAATCCTAATCCTTTAACAAAAAATCTTTCTTTATAGATAATCAGATTACTATACATGTAAAACTCTCCGTTGAATACCCATTCCAACCTAATGGTATTTACATTAACTGATAAAATTACCAAAATTAACACTTTATTTTAGCACATGGAATCCATTTTTATGAATTCATATTAACTTTTAATTTTTGATTATTTTCATTTACTGATTACTTATAGGATAAATATTCATTATTATTATTGAATAATATATCACCACACTAGTGATTCTAAAAACATTTATCTTTGATTTTCTCATTTCTATACAATATGTGTCTATAGAACATTACTTTCCATGATATCTTATGCAACTTATTCTAATGATAACTATTTTTGAGTCTCAAGACTTAAATTTAACCATGTAAATCTTTATCTCACTATATCAAATAAATATATTCACCCTCTTATAAAAATATAGTCTTTTTATGGCCTATAACTATTAAATCTTAGGGATTTATGTTATATCCTAAGAAACCCTTAAAATAATTAAATGATATTCACTCTGTGTTTTTATTGATACAATTTTGTTTTGAGGAATATCCATAAAAAAACATTTTCATCTTAACACAAGAATTATGAAATAATGTACTTATTTTTACAATATAACTCATATGATATCCTTTTTTCATTATAGTTGGAATATGATAGTTGGTTAACATAACTATTTTGAAAAGCATTTATCAAAAGATAATGGAAGAGTTTACAAAGATTATAAGACATATAATTTATCCCCCATTTACCAACATCACGAATATGATGTGTATAATGAAATGTGAGTTTAGGAATTTCCCCACTCAACATTTTAATGATTGATAAATTCTTAGTTAAGATATTATTCATCTTACCAGCTTGAAGAATATCTTATCTTATAACCAATCATATTGTTTTCTTTTATTTTTTACATTATTTAAATTTCTTAAAGGAATATCATTAAGTATATAAATTTAATTTTATCCTCTTCTTGAAATAGTTTACACGTACCATGTGGAACAAGTTCTATATTTTTTTTTTACATTTATGAGTTTTAATGTTAAAAGGTGTCATTTTCACTTTAAACATATTAATAAATCATGTCTAATACAGAATATATTTATCTCTAGAAGATTATAAACACCTTTCTTGGTATTTACATGACATTTTCTTTTATATTAACTAAAAATAGATTTAAATTTCCATAACTGAGTTTAATTTGAGTCTTATATCATATATTCATAATTAATTTCCAATATATGGAATTAGCGATTCAAGTATAATTAAACTATTATTTAATTATGGTTTTTAATAAAAAAATATTTCAAACATTAAATAAAATCTCATTGTGTCTGGACTCAACACTGATACAATTGTTTTGGAAAATCATATTATATAATAATAGTTTTTAGATATAAGAATCTATCCACAATGCATCATGAAGTAATTATTTCTTCTATATGATTTCAAATTCAATATCCATTAGAAACATGAATATCCACATAACTATTGTGTTCATTAGTAACTTACTTGGTTCCTGTATTTATATACAAATATGTAATTCACATATTTTACCTAATTCCTAAGAAGTAAAAAAATAAATATTACATATAATTATGAATATACATGAAGTAGAAGCTTCTAATTGATTCTTCAATTCATTTAAATTCCCTTAACCATTACCTATCTTGACACATGAAAAGAAAAATAACTCTTTTTCAATGCTTTCCCTCTTTACTTTTGGTATCTCAGAAGGACATTGTGAATGTACCTTTAACATCACACCTTCTAATAGCCTTTTCACATTTTATTTCTTATTATTATACATAATAACTAAATATTTTTTTTAATTTAAGTTATTATCTTCTTAGAGGACCTTATCCAATATATATTTATGTTTTTTCTACATACTGTTTGATTTATAGTTTATTAGAAAACTAGAGTAACTGGTTGATAAGGATGAGAGAATGAGTTTTATTAAAAGATCATGATTAAAATTGAATCCCAATTCTACTAATTGATAAATATAATCTATCATCTTGAGTAGATGAGGAATATCCTCAATTATATATTTCAATTTACACATGTTCAATGTAATTATAATCTCATTCTTTTCTTACTTAACTTTATCTTCACAAACTTCACATAGAAAAAAATGGTATAACCATCCATGCCATAATGTTTCTTTTCCTACTCAATAGAAATTTTTGTTAAGATTATAATGTAAACATAAATATTTTTTCCATGAGTCTCCTGTAATATGCCTTTTCACCCTTACTTACTTCCTAAGGTGGATCATCAGATAGTGGGGAAATGAACACATAAAATTTACTCTAAATTCATAGTACTATATGAAATCACCTTTAAGAATCTTGAAAATTAGTACTGATTGGGACATATTTATTTTTCATTATTGGTCACTGTGAATCTATAATATTACTTTCAATTTTTCTTAAAAATAAAACTTTTAATATTATTACATTTATCTTGATTAACACTTATTAGATAGAGGGAATTTATTAATTTTAAATGCCTCCCACTATTTCATTCAAATATTAGTATTCCTCAAATACTATATTCAGAATACCCAATCAATTGAATATTACAATGGGAAAATATCCCTAAACCTATCATTATAGCCTAATGTATGGCATCACCAATACTATGAGAGTAGAAGGTAGGATTTTGGCCATCCTACCACAATAACTCAAAGCAGTTTGATATGTTAAGCGGATTCCAATATTCTATGAATCATTTACTTGGATTCTCACAACAATTACCTCTAAAATTTTACCATAATAGCTGTGGATATTTATTTTATTTAAATTTTAAATAAGTTAATCCACCACTTTCTTAAGAAATCCTTAATAGTTGGAGCCACCATCAACTGTGATTGACGAGAACCTAATACTTATTATTTTGTTAAAATTCAAGTGATGTAACAAATTTTTAATAATATTACATTGTCGTTTTTTTAATTTTTATGGGAAAATCATTTTTTCATTTATCATGAATGTTACTCTGTGATCACACTCACAACTTAACCATTCATAAAGAGAAAACAATCATCATAGGTTTGTTAATTTTTATCAACAAATTTTTGTTTATCACTATATTTTATCAGGTATAAAATATAAATAAAAAAATAAAACAAGAATATGATAAATAAAAAATATTTTTCATGAGATTTTATAATGATCGATCCATTGATTGAATGATGGATTAACTAAGACCCTAGGGGTACCTCTTTGAATCATATCCAACTCAAGGGTAGTGCTCACCCTATCCAATGTGTAACAACCCTAACTCTAGTAACCCGAATCTAGTGGTTACTTTATTATATCAATATATAATATAAAATTTAAAATCCCATAAGATTAAATAGTTTATTAGTCTTGGTATAGTAGATACATATATGATTCTCACATTACATTGGAAAAAATTAAAAATAAGATAACATTATAGTGTGAAATTTTTTATTTCTTCTCGTGTATCCTTGAAATCATTCAGAGTTCACTTTTGAGAACCTTGGGTATAAGAAAAAAATAAAATGGTGA
This sequence comes from Viscum album, assembly GCA_963277665.1. Lineage (NCBI taxonomy): Eukaryota > Viridiplantae > Streptophyta > Magnoliopsida > Santalales > Viscaceae > Viscum > Viscum album. The sequence goes on along the minus strand of OY728158.1, from coordinate 499,984,405 downwards.
ACTTAGAAACTATGTAAGGGGAATCATATACTAAAAGCTATCATATAATAAATAAGGCATGAATAATATGAAAAGTATAAATAATAATCAAATATTTCATATAACTAATATCATGAAATAGAAATATATCCATTGATGAAATAATAACATAATAAAAAAATGTACATCAATAAATGATATCATAGTGATATAATACATAATTTCATATATCTTAATCTTATCGTTAAGGCCTCATTCGATGACATCATACAAAAATGGGCAAGGGATATGCTAAATACCTTAGATAGTTTGGCTCATAAGTCCTACCAATATATCAAGGGTATGTATAATTATAGAACCCACCAGCCACTAAATAATTCAAATATTTTATTTATAGGAAAAAATGAATAAACAACAGAATACATAATCAACATGACTTATTAATCAAAATACATCTCTATTTGAAATCTGGCACACTGAATGTTAATACTTCCCTTAGAGAATAAATGGAATAACATGATTATAATCCATACAGAGAAAGAAGGTGGATGATATCATTAGATAATAACCCCAATATAGTATAATAAGATTTAAAGGATATTGACATAGATGAAAAACACATTTATAAAGACATTTGTAAGTTTCTTTGAAAATAAGAAGAACTATTATTTTCTTTTGGAAAATTTCAAAACAAAAATTCATAGAATAATAGGAATATAATTTTGTTTGAAAAACCGTAGTAATTTGTAAAGTAATATTAATAAAAAATAATATTCATTATGGAAGGAAAAATTGTTCATTTGGTAAATGTTATAAAAAATTTTTTTCTATAATTTTGTCAAGAAATTCAAAAATGACTCATACATAAAACACTATAAAAATTCCTTTATAAAATTTTATAAAGAAAATAAATTCAAATATAAAAGGAACTTAAAAAATCATATAATTATATAAAAGGAAATTTATAAAACAAAATATATAATATAGACATGGGAAACAAGATTATTAATCCAAAATAAAAATTAAGGTCATATTTTCTTATAATCATTCTTTAGGTTAATTTGAGTACCCAAGAGAGAAAAAATGGAAATAAAATATGAAAATCCTAGAAATAATTAGAGTTTAAGAAAATATATGGGGTTAAAGAGATAAATAATATATGATTCCCTGAATTAATTATTTGGACAAAATCAATCTTGAATTCAATATAAGACTCAAAAAGTAATCCTTACTTTAGATGCCCACTTAGTCAAACTTTTTCTGAATCTTCTATATAATAAATTTAGGTTTATCAATATTTTAAATAAAAAACATATTCATAGTTATTTTAATTCATTATATCCATTTATAACTCCTTATTACTCATATTATAATTTTTAATCATTAAAAATTAATATTTATCTCTTAACAGTTTTGTTTCCCTTGTATGTTTCAGTTTGGTGGTTATGGTTATTGAGTTTTATCCATGGATCAATAATATCTATAATTTTTATACTATATTAATTCTTGTGTTTGATATAGTTTTGTATTCCCAAATTCATTTCATGAACTTATGTTGATGCCTCCTATTAAATTCTTAAAAACTTCATTTTCTAGTGATTATCAAATTAATGAAGGAATTGAATTTATTGGTAAATATACTATTCAAAATTTCCACTATAGAATTACGAAACCATATTAAATTCATATTTATTATATATTATTACTATAATTAATGTTTTATTAGTCATTTATGAGATAAAATTCATAATGGTTAGATTGTAATAGTATTAAAATACACTATAAGAGGGAGAGTGAATTATAGTTTATAAAAATTTAAACATACAAATTTTTCTAACTTCATGAAATTTTATCGACGAAACTTTTATACTGATACACTTTATAATTAGATTAATAAATAGTTTATAAAAAAATATAAAATTTTTAAAAAATATGCACATTATAAATATGTAAAATTGTAAAAACAAGGATAAAAAAGTAATACAAATTTTATTAATGATGTAACAAAACATATAAAAACTTTTCTAAGAAAGTCATACATTTTAACCACAAGTTCTATGGAATTTTGTGAACATGAATTATGGTATCCATGACTATATACCTATCCTAAGATCTATCTTCCATTCCTAGTATTCTCTCGACCAATCAGACAAAATTTATTTCCCTATCCTCAGGAACCTGCAATCAAGAAAATAAAACAAAATATATCTCTTCATACCCAAGATTCCTCAATCCACTATACTTGACAATAAATAATTATAAAGAAAAATCTCAATGCATTTAAAAATTAAACCTTAAAAAATGAGGCCTTAATAAAACCATCAAAATATTATAGGTGAAGTGATATTAGTAACTAGATGCTGCAACATGTTAGTTGAAACTTTTGATTATATTCCATCCACTTATTATCCCCTGAGGTTGCAGTCCTATTTATAGATGAGCTCCAAAATTCATATTCCATACTTCTGAGGATCAGTTGAAACAGAATCTGAAAAACATATTTGTTGCATTATTTTATTAGAAAAAAATCTCTATATCTAATGGTTATTTGATAAAAAACCATTATAATATTTCAAATGTTCCATTTGATAGGAATGAAAGAAACTTTATCTAGTGTACTTTGTATGTCTTTGTTCGATAGGATTAATAAATGTTCATCTGGTAGATTTGTGTCGCTATGAAATGAAGTTAATCTTGTATCCATTCTATTACACCATCTAATGGAATTCGTAGTACTCTATATAATGGACCTCATAAAATAATCCATCTTATAGTATTTTCATACGTGTGTCTAATATACATGGTACATGTCAATCCATTATACTTGGTAGATATCCATCCGATAGAGGTATTATTCTCTATCTGGTATAACTGAATACTTTCTTAAAAAATAACATTATAACTTAGGAAAGGTAAAATTTAATAACATGAAAACATATAAGGGTGAAAATTTTGATTTTTTATATGTATGGTTATAAACTGATATTTTTACTCAACAATAACCATTTCCATTGAGGTGGTAAAATTTACAAAAACAAGAATAAATTATAATGATTAAATGATTATAAACATGTTATTGTATATTGATAACATAAATTTTATAGAATTTAAATGGTTTAATTTTTTTAAAGTGATAAATTAGATTCAAGAATGGGTATACGAATAAGATAAATGAAAGATAATGGTCAGAAGTTATTACGTACAAATTGTCTCGGTATGGTCATTTTTGGCGGTTAAATTTTATATTGGACATTTATTGTTAATATTGTTAATATAATGGAAAAATTATATTTCAAAAACCTTGATAATGTTATAAATATTATATTTTTTATTAAATCAATTTTTAGATCCATCCTTTTATGTAAATGATGAAAAATGAAATATTTCATTCATGGAATTGGTATTCTACACATAACACGAGAAACCTTTTCATTTTCCAATGGATGGGAGGGAGGTAGATAATAGTTTTTCCATCAAGAGGTAGGTAGATAATTGTTTTTCCATTAATATAATAAAATTTCAGTATAATAATGATTCTATTTTAATTATATTAGTATGTCTATAATCTATTTGGAGGATTTTAAATAATAAAGAAAATTGAAAGGACTTGGTTAAGACAATTACCTCTCCCCTTGACATCCTCCTCCAAACCACTCCTTACGACTTCTTAAATTGGTCTTTTTCTGAGATAAACTCCTATAAAAAAGGGATATGGGGTTTAAAAGATGTTTTAAAATAGTTTGGTTGATATAGGAAGCTTTAAGTGTGATGAAAATTTGGGCGGTGAATGATTCCTTTTATAGGTGAGAGTGCTGACATTTGTTTTGCAAATACTTATAACTTTAGAATAAAATAAATGTCATTCTTAAAGAAAGTGGCCCCAAATTATCCAAATTTAGAAGATATGATAAGTTAGGTTGATAATAAACCCATATAATATAATTGAGACAAGGTTTTGTGATATTTGTTTCCTTATCCTTTAGTTTAACTATTTTACCATAGTTTTTCTTTTAGAGTGTTGACTAAATTTTTCCTTGGTAACTTATTTTTTATTACTAAAAATGAAATAGACTTATTAGATAATATGAACATGATGATTCCAAATATTAAAATAATTTTACAATATTTAATTTCTATATGTGGTGAAATTTAATTTTAATATAAGTATGCTTAACACAACAAAAACTGATTTTAGGAAAAAATGCCTTTTTAAACCTAAAAATGAATTTAAGATAAAATTATGAATTTTATCGGTTCTCTAAAAATTAATTGGTTATTATTAAAAAATAAATTTGTTCAACTTTCAATTTAAACCAAAACATAATGGTTTTTTATGAATACTTAATTAAATGAAAAAATCAATAATAGATCTTTGGTTTCAAAATTTCAAACATTTATTTCTAAATCCAACATAATATTTTTAAAAGAATTATTTCCCTTTATTAACTAATTTTTGGGTTAAGAAAAAGTATTTTTAAAATTTTAATTTATTCTTATATCATTATGTGGTGATAAAGTCACAATATTTGTAAAAAAATTATTTTTTACTATTCACTAAAAAATATTTTTTTTAGAATATTCCCAAAAATTCATACAAATATAATTTTGACATGATGAATCCAAAAATTATATCCATATAATAAAATTAAAATAATAAAATGTAAGAATATTTAATTTAAACATATTCATGAATAAATCTATTTTATTCACTATAATGATGAGATAATACAATTTGCATTATGTTATATTTTAGGGATGTAGTGATTTCATTTTTTGTATATTCTTAGGTATTAAATTATCACTATTTAAATAATTTAATCATTGAAATATTTGATATGCATCAATTTATAAAAAATGTTGTTAATTCATTATAATTTCTTCCTCTATCTTATGATTCCTCCAAAGCACTTTCACCAGATGTGTTATCTAATTCTACAAAAATTTTTATCAAGTGTGAAGAATTTGAGCATTCCAATATTTATAATATAATTTAGGTTATAACTCTATTTTCTCAGTGTAAAGTACATGCATCGGGTTTGGTATGTACTATCTCAACAATGAAACATGGAAGATATCATTCACATTAGAGAAGTTGGGTGGTATAAGTAGATGGTAGACCATAGATCTAGTTATCTCTAAAATTTCAAAAGGCATTATATACCTAGGTCTTAGTTTACCTTTATCACCAAACCATATAACTCCCTTCCATGGAGATTTTTTTGGTAAGACATGATCCCCACTTGAAATTATAATTCCTTCCTCTAATTAATAGTATAACAATTTTGTATACATTGAACTACCTTAATATGATTTGGAATAGATCACACCTTAATAGTATTGTATTTAATAATTTCAAGTCCTACTAGATTCATCCCTATAACCTCATCTAAATACGTTGGAGTAAAAAACCACTTCATGTAAAATGCTCTATATGGTGACATCATAAGTATTGAATGGAAGAAATTATTATATGAAAATTCTACCAAAGTTAGATATTAATCCCATGTTTATAGAATTCCAAGTGATTATGATCTCAATATGAATTATATTGTCTAAACAGTCCTTTTAGACTACTAATCAATTTGATGGTGATAGGTGATGTTCAAATGTATTTTAGTATTGAGATATTTTTAAAGACACCTGAAAAATTTAAATATTGATCATGGGTCACCATCAGATATTATTGATAGAGGTTCACCATTAAGTCTCACCACTTCATTAATATAAATCTGTGAAAGACTCTCAAGAGGTAGATCCTCCCTTATTTCTATAAAATTTATAGACTTGGTAAAGTGATACACAATGATCTATATAACATAATTCCACCTAGGAGTCTTCATATTTCCAGTGATAAAGTCCATGGTAAAATATTCCCACTTCGATATTGGTATAGGTAGAGGTTGTATGTCTTATTTAGGATGTTGTATTTCAGACTTTACCTATTGGAACACCAAGCATCTAGACACATAGTCTATGATTTCTCCCTTTATATTGTAATAATAGCAATATTCTCTCAAATCGATATACATATTTTTGAACCCAGGGTGAATAAAGAAATTTGATCTATGTGCTTCATCTAATAATTCCCTTTTCAGATTAGGTATGGATAAAATACATAGTATCTTTCCAAACATTAACACACCATCTTCATAGATGAATTATGGAAATATACCATTATTCATGGATTTAATCTTCTTCTTTAAACCCTTATCCTCATACTGGGACTTCTTTATCTTATATAATAAATATGTTTTTGAAATTTATTATAAAATGAATGATGTTTCCACTTTCCTAAAAATTAACATCTACAACTTTACTAAATCCCTGAATATAGGATCCTTGTTTATCCTCATCATGGCCATAATTCCATAGTCCTTCCTACCCAAGACATCAACTACCTTGTTTTCCTTCCTAGTTTGGTAGTGTATCAATCAATGATATTCCTTGAGTAGTTCTAGCTATCCCATTTGTCTTCCCATGTTAGAAGTGTATGAATTAGTCATAGTCCTTGAGAAGTTCTATCCATATCCTTTTCCACATGTTGAGATCTTTTTAAGAGAATATATTATGGTCTATATATATGTAACATATTTAACCATAGAGGCAGTGAATTCATATCATTTTGGAAAATATTACAATTTACAACTCATGTTCATGAGTTAGATAGTTCTTTTCATGGATATTCAACTACCTTAATACATAAACAACCACTCTATCATTTTTTATAAGGCCAAAACCCAGTAAATTATTTAATGAATTACTATATATTACAAATAATTACTTTATTTATGGTAATTTCAATACTAGTTAATTAAATAATATCATTTTTATCCCCTAAAAAATTTCTCCACATTCCTTTGACTATGTGAATTTAACCCCTTTATGTTTTAATTTGGTTAACAAGTTGGCCAATCGAGCCGAATTTTAAACAAATCACAGATAGTAACCTACTAAACAAAGGAAACTATGTATCTCAGTTATATTCATCAGTGTGATACATTACTTAACTATATTTTTATTTTAAGGATATATAGATATTCCATCCTTAAAGACAATATGTCTAATAAAAGAAACTTACTAGAGCCAAAATTTACACCTTCTAAATTTACCATATAATTAATTTTCTATGAGAGTCACATGAATGTTTCGTAAAATATTCTCATGCTCTTAATATATTTTAGAGTATATCAATATATCATTAATTAATACCACAATGAAGTTATCATGATAATTCTTGACTACTCTATTCATCATATCCATAAACACATAGGGTGAATTAGTCAATCCAAAGGGAATTGTCATAAACTCACAATGTTCATACCTCTTATGAAATTAATTTTTTGGTATATTATCCTTCTTCACACTTAATTTAAGATAAAAAAATTGAAGATACATCATTTAAAAAATTGAAATCCCTAAATTTTATATAATAATTCATAAATATAAGGAAAATGATTCTTATTCTTTACAGTAATGGTATTAATTTTCTTATAATTAATGAACAACCTCATAGACCCATCCTTTTTTCATAAATAGTAATAAGGATCCACAATGTGAAACAGTAGGGTATATGAATCCCTTATGACACAAATATTTTCATTGTTTGTTCAACTAAAACAATTCCATTACTTACATTATGTAGGGAGTATTAGATATAGGTTTTTCATTAGGGATGAGTTCAATGGAAAACTCAAAACTATGCTCAAGTGGATGGCTGGGTAATTATTCTGAAAATAAATCAATGTATTATTATAAAATAGGTACATCCTATATTCTTAAAATTTTATTAATATGAATGGATTTTTTTATCTTCCTATTTCCTAGAATTTCATTAAGGAGAGCTACTATTGGTGGATTTAGAAAAGACTTTGATAATGAAGTCTCTACTCTAAAAACAAGGGATTCAATGCCTCCTACACACAATGAAATACCATTATCTTAGAAATAAATTATTTCATTATAATTTGTGAGAAAATAAATTCCAAGGATCATGTAAAATTCAATAAACGGTATAAAAATCAAGTTTTAAACCATGTAATATATAGGTGTCTTAATAGATACTTCCTAATACATCTCTATTTTAATAAGAATTCTACTAGGTGTCTTGATTGAAAACTCTTTTATGAAAGTGTTAGGGTATGATTCAATGTTATTATCCAATATTAAAGATATAAAATAATTAATATATTCATAATTAAATAAATAATTATATAACGTTGAATTTATGGTTAAAGTACCTGATATCATGTCATTCAAAACGTCAACCTCAACAGTAGTAATTGAAAATGATTGGCCTTTAAATTATAGAATTTTCTTAGGTAAATCCCTTAGAACTTTGGTAATTGGTTGTAATAGTCCTTATCTCCTAATATTTAAATCATTATACTTTGGTGAATTCTCTATTTCCTTTTTATTCCTAAGAATGATTTTCTTTCTCTCTAAACGTGAAGTAGACTCCCATTGCCATCAAGTATGCACAAATGTGTTTCTTTACAAAAATGTTATTTGTGGGAAATTCCACCATTCCCTTCTTCCTATTGGCCACATTTCTATTTATAGAGCACTCTAACTCCCTATTATTTTCTTGTTTTCCTTTAAAAACATAAGACATGGAAAACTATTTTTTACAGCACTTGACACTATATTATATTATTCTAATAATGTTTAAGAGATTAATTACCTTTTATGGATAGTATTTAACATATAAAATAAGTGATCAATATTACTTATTGGATTATGTAAATAATCAAAAACACGAGTTTCTTTTAAAGCTATATTAATATTAAGAATCATTTTAATCCTCCTTTTGTATTATGTTGAGGATTTTCCCTTGCATATCATCTTGTTTCTCACAAGGAAAGTATTTTTCAAATAATATTACCATAAAATTATTTTATTGAATTCCTTTTATATCATATACTTTTTTAGTGTTTTGAATCAATGACCACTATTGATCAACATATACCTTTAGATGATTAACTACCATGACAACTTTCTCCCTTTAATTACATTCTAAAGAAAGAAATATTTTATCTTGGGACCTGATCTATTACTCAGATTATAATGAAAATAATGAAATATTTTTTATATGTACCTTAGATATTTCTTATGTACTAATGGATTATTAGTTACATTAAATGATGATGGTTATTCTCATATGAAGCAGTCCAACGTTGTTTCCCCATGTTGTGGATCAACTGGTTGGTCTAAATGGGAAATTTTATTGGTTATAACCTAAACCATATACACTAATACAGTTATAATCATTTAAAATATTTAATTTATATAATTTAATTAATTTAATTATTCATTAGGTAAATCTATATATAGGATTTGGGTGCTGGTATAGTTCCAATTACTTATACTAGGAACCATTTATAATCAATTTCATACATTAAATTATATTATAAAATTATGAATATGGAATCCTAGAATATGATACCTATTTAAGTAAAATATACTAGAAGTGATTGTTAAATATAATAAAGTTTAATCATAATGTTTTTTCTATCTGAATATATTCTTCTAAATATGTTCAAAAGGTATCTATTAAACTTTCACTAATACCAACAGTTAGAACCCCAACCATTGTAACCCAAAGTCAGTGGTTAATTTTTTACATTAATACATTATATAAGAGATCACATATTATAAGATCTAGTATTTTAATAGTCTTAATGAATTAGATTCATATATGATTCTCACATTACATTTTCAAACATTAAATGAAATTTAAAATTACAGTGATAAATTTATAATTTATTCTAGTATATCTTTTAAATCATTCATAGTTCACTTATAGAAACCCAGAGGATAAGAAAAAAAATAAAAGTGTGATCTCATATGCTAAATAAGGGGATGTATAAAATTAAATATATCATATATTAAACAAGGAATGAATACTATATAATAGATAAATAACAATCAAATATTCCATGCAATTAATATCGTGAAGATGAAATTTATCTATAGAGGAAATAACAACATAATAACCACATGGATAACAATAATTGGATTAATTGTGATAAAATGAATAATTATAGACATCTTAATATTACCATCAAGGCCTCATGATAAAAAATAATATATAAATAGGTAATGAAAACACCAAACACTTAGGTTAGTTTGTCTTAAAATACCTACTGATGCATAAAGGAGATATATAATTCCAATCCCCACCCATCACCAAATAATTAAAATTCCTTCATTATATTATATAAATTAATATATAATATAATATATAATCAATATTCCATAGTCTTTAACAAATATCTGTATTAGAAAACTTGTATATGAAATGTCAATATTTTCCTCAGTCAATAAATGTAATAACATGATCATAAGTCATCCAAATAAATAAGGTGAATGATATAATTATATTATATCCCCATTTTTAGTATAAGAAACTTTAAAAGATATTTCATATATGAAATACACCTTTAGAAATACATTATGAAGTTTCGTTGAAAACAAGAAGAAACATCCTTTTATTTTGGTAAAATTAAAAAAATCATAGAACAATAGTAATAGAATTTTCTTTGAAAAACCATGCTAACATGGAAATGAATCTTAACAATGAACAATGGTTATTATATATGGAAAAGGAGGTCATGAAAAAAATGTAAAAGAACCTTTTTTCACACTTTTATAAAAAGAGTAAAAACGACTCGTATGGAAAACCTTAAAAAGATTTGTAACATCCCAGGTAAATAAATAATATTACATTCTAATGTTTATCAATATTTGTGAATAAAATTTTAATACTACTTTAAAGGTAATTCTATGCTCGATGGTGTACACAATACGCAACAAAGAGTTTCTTTGAAATCTTACGTTGCACACTAATAATATAATAATATTATAATAGTTAACGCCTAACCGTTGTAATGGAGGGAATGAATATAAATAACTACAAAATGATTACATATGTTTGTTAAGAATTTTTACATTTATCCAATAAATGTTAGAGCCTTAAAATCCAAATGAATCCAATTTTAAGAATAAATACTCTAATATTTTTAAAAGATTGTTTTACCGCCGTTTGATGGATAACCATTTTTTAAATCTATCTTTTGACAATTTTATAAGCTATATTTGTCAAAATAAACTTATTATTTATGATTGTGACATTGAAATTTACATTGGATAAATTTCTGGTATTTTTCTGATAATGTTCATTTTTTAATGAATAGTGAAAAGTGCTGTATTTTAATTCAAAACCCCTTTTTAATATAATTTATTTATATAGTTACATTATCTTTTTAATTGGTTTTAAAGTGAAATTAGAATATATTTTTACCATTTAATCCAATGGTGGTCATTGTAATTAATATCACTTTGAGATTGGACATAAACGAGTGTCAATCTTTTGATAGATATTGTTTCTTAAAAACACGCTATTTGATTTGACAGCGGGATTTAATTATAAAATTAATTAATGCAACTTCTATGTTATGAATTTGGTAAAATATAAATCATTTTTGAATTCGGAATATCAAATATATCATAGGGTAAATTTTTGGTATTTTTCTAAAAAACCTTAATTTTTGATGAATAGTGAAACCACAGAGTGGTAGTTACAAAAACTGATTTTTCGTTTAAATAGAACTGTACCAATTATGTGATTTGAATTTCAAAAATACAATATAAATGATATTAATTATTAAGAAAAATTTGGTTCAATGGGATGAAAATAATTTTTGATGAAAAGTAACTTTTAAGTTTTATTAATCGCGATTAAAGGTAATTAGTGTGATTTAAGGTAAAAATGATATTATAATAAAATGAAAATATCTTAACACTTGTCATAACCCTATTGGATGAGTCATGGCCGACCAATACAACCCATGTGTCGATTTTTGGGACCCCATGGGGCCAGTTGAGTAAGATAATGACATTAATGCCTTTTATTTAAAGTAAAATTAAAAATGACACAAACATGTATTGTTTTACTAAAAAAAATTACATGGGGTTATACAAGTCATATTTTTGACTATAAATATTCATCGGAAAGATAAGAAGATTTCCTATATCATAGTAGTTTTCTTATAATTTTTATACATTAAATAAATTATATTATTTATGACATCATGATGATGCAGCGATTACCTCATTATTTAACGATTTAAATAAAATGAAAAGATAATGTAAAATCTAAGACCTACACATGTCAAAAACCTATTGGATGGGTGGATTTCGAACTCTTATCACCTTATCCTTGAAATACATCAATGTGGGACCTTTAAAATCGAAAATAATTTTATAATAAAGTAATATTTTCTAACTTTCCAAGAGTTCCCCTCCTCTTCTCTTATAAAAGGTCCCCATCTCTACCACCTTACCCACACATCTCAAGCCTTTGGCTCAGCCAAACCCTGACAATTTCATCTCTCCACATCCCTCTATTCATCATTGAAGCCTCACCTTAGGCAGAAAGCTCTTCAATGAACCCTTTTGGTTCAAACCAAAGGGAGTTACCCGATTTAAAGGTAATGTCTTCTCTTATGTTCTTTTGTTTTATTTTGCTTCTACAACCCCCTAAACTCTTTTTATTACTTTATTTTGTGACAAAAAAGTATCTTAAATATACTAGGATGTTTTTATAAGAAGTATTAGAGCTAAAATTACACATACATCCATCTAATGGTTAAAGAACATACTGTTTCTGTGGATGGCGAATTACTGCCTCACGAAATGATGATTGTTCAATATTCTTTTAACACCTTTAAAGGTGGCCATTATGATGTCACTGTATTTTATATATGATATATATGGTATTTATGTTTTATATATGCTTCTGTATTTTATATTTAAATCATACCTTTATTATTTTCATGTTGTGAAAATGCGATAATTTCATATGAGGAAGTGCGGACTACCGCCCCCTCAAGTGATATGACTCGTTCATGCAATACATGGAATTTATAAAGAATGAAATTAATGAAATTATGTGACCTATATAACATATATATTATACTGGAATTATAATATATATATATCTCTATCAATTATTTTTAATTCCATTAATATGACAAAGAAATGAAAGTAGCGTTCATGCGTACATACAGCCTACCGTCTCTATGAATGGTTCATTTAATTTATTTTTATATCCAAATGTTATGGAATAGTATAAAATGAATATTTACTGGATATATATGGTATTTAAATCATTAATACTATTATTGAGATGATGTACTTATAACTACATGGACGATTCTTTTCAAACAAGTTCATTTTTGACTCATGTACCAAACATCGACAAAAACATTTGATATGAACTCACATAATTAACTAATAATATGTGATATGAATTGAATAATAAACTTTAAAGGAGGTCCTTAAGAAATTATAAATTGAAAAAAGTTTATTATTCGGGAATATAAAGAAACGAACAAGACAAGTCGGACTTGAGGTAAGAGACTTCGTCTCAATCTCCTTTCATTGAGGCATATTATGTAACACCCCAAGATTTCATAGTGTGTTATTTCTTCAAAATAATTCAAGAACTTGCACTACACGCAACACCAAGTTCAATCACACCATGACTTACAAAAAAAAAGGCCATTAAAAGAGGTCATGAATAGTATTATCTAAATTTTAAACTTTATATAATCCTTATAATTTTAGAATCCATATTATGAGTTTCTTAGTCATAATGCAAGAACAGATTCATTTTCAGTATTGCACTTTTATCAACTTTTAATAGTGAAACCTTTTTAAATACAATATTTTAAACTTTTTGACTAAATGGGGACATGAAAAAAATTTAAAATGAAACATCCCAAGCTTCCACGGTACGCTTTCCTTTGAATAAAACAGTAGCGTGTGTTGTACGCAACTTCGTGTTTTAACACACAACCGATTAAACTAGCCGTTATAAATAGTAATACCTAATTTTTGAAATTATATATATATTATATTTCAAAATGGACTTCATTTTTTGATTCGGAATATCTAATTTAGCCTAAGGTGAAATTTTGGTACTTTTCGGATAACTTTCATATTTTGATGAATAGTGAAAATTACTACATTTTAATTAAAAACAACTTTTTTTAATCAAAATAATTAATACTGATAAATTATGAATTTGAGTGGTTTTAAAGTATATTTAGAATATATTTTTACCATTTAATATAATTTTGGTCATTGGACATAATTTTACAATTAAACCGAACATAAACAAGTGTCAATCTTTTGATAGTTATTATCTCTTAAAAACACGCTTTTTGTTTTGACAGCGGGAATTAATTTTAAATTAATTTCTGCCACTTCTGTGTTTTGAATTTATAAAAATGGATTCCATATTTGGAATCAGTATGTTCAAATTTTGTAAATAGGTAACTTTTATTTTTAGACATTTTGAATAATTACTGCGGTAAATATTTTATTTACCATGGTTAAGGGTAAATCCGGTAAATAAGGGTTAAAAAATAATATTATAATAATACTAAATTACCCTAAAACGTGTCTTAACCCTATTGGTTGATACATGGTCGACCATGGGCATCTTTGGGTCTATTTTGGGACCCCATGGATCCACTTGTAAGTGATAATGACACATTATATTAATAAAGTTAAAATAAAAATAAAAATGGCATAAGCTTACATCTTTTAGAAGAAAATTTTTTACATAGGGTAATACATGTTGGATTTTCGATTATAAATATTCATTAGAAAGATAAAACTATTTCCTACATAATGATATTTTATTTATAATTTTTAGACATCAAATAATTTAAATTATTAATGGCACAATAATGATGCAATGTTTACCTCATTAATAAATCATTTAAATAAATAAGATTATAATGATTAAAATATTATCTAAAACCTGTCCAATTATTATTGGTTGATGTTATTTAGAATATTAGTCATCTTATCTTCGACCTCAATGATTTTTGGACCATTATAAACCGAATACAAATATATTATAAAGTAATACTTTCACTCTTTCCTAAAGAGCCCCTCCTCTCCCTTATAAAAGGAGACCACTTCTACTCATTCCTCACACCTCTCAAGCCACTTGGCTCGTCCAAACAATTCCCAAATAAGCTCCCCACATCCCTCTCCTACTCCTTGAAGCTTCCCCTTAGGCAGAAAGCATTTCAACAAGTCCTTTGGTTCCAACCAAAGTGAGTTACCTAAATTAAAGGTAACGATTTCTCTTAAATTATTTTCATTTATTTTGCTTCTTCAACCCCCAAACTCTTTTTATTTCCTTTCTTTTGTAACAACACCAGTATCCTCAATATACTAGGATGTTGTTATAAGAAGGATTCAAACTACACATACACACAACTCCATCTAATGGATGATGAACATAATGTTTCTGTGGATGGCAAACTAACGCCTCACGAAACGATGATTGTTCAAATACATCTTACCGCCTCTCATGGTGGCCATTATGATGGCACTGTAATTAAATATGATATTAATGATATATATTTTATATATAAGCTTCTGTAATTCCATTTTATTTCATACCATTATTCGTTTCATGTTGTATATACATACGATAATTTCATTTGAGGAAGTGCGGACTACCGCCCCCTTAAAATGATATGACTCGTTCATACCACACATGGAACGTATAAAGGATGGTGTTAATGAACTTAAGTAACATATATAAAATATTATATTATACTGGAATAGTAATATACCTATGTATCATTTGGATTCGATTCTTTTAAAATAAAAATTAAATGGAAGTAGCGTTCGTGCGTACGTACGGACTACCGTCTCCACGAACGCGATGAGATTCATTCTCCATCGTATCCATTCAAGTATAATTATAATTTAATGATTTAAAAATGATGTTTAAGGACTTGATATCATTCTGGATATGAATAAGATACAACAAACATGACTTATGTAACAAAACATATAAAAGAAAATGAGTAAGTTAACACCCGAAACGGCGTTAATACTAAGATATTATTATCAAATCAATATTAAAAGATTATATATGATATCATATTAATGTATATGATTCTTGTATAATTTAATAACAATTATTTCACCATTATACAGGAGTTTAACCTACCCCAACCAAGGAAAAGTACAAGGTAAGGGTTATTTCACAATCTCTTCTTTATCCGAGGTTGTTTATACGTAATAATCTACTGGGATCTCGTTATCATCCACATCCATGTTTCTTCAAAATGTATTTCAAAACATTTTTACTATTTACAAGAATATGGTTTAAAGTCATTTATACCCTTGTTTGACTTTTTATAAGAGGTTTATAAAGGAATCTTTCCGTCGTTTTCAAAACAAGGTCCTTTTTAACCTTTTCGACAGAATTGAGGTAAGAATGTTTTTTTTAACTTATACGGCGGGTGCGGCTAATTTCCGCCGTTATAAAATCTTCAAAACTTCCCTTACAAGCTTATAAGAATATTTTCAAAGAAAATGTTTTATTTTATATTGATATTAAATGATTTAAAACTAAAAGGAGATATTTCTTTAAAAAGAATTTTGATTTCATCTATGTCAACATCCTTTGATGGATTTTAAGATTATTTGAAGTTGATTTATTATGATACAAAACTTATATATTGTATTGAAGGTTTTGTGATATGTTTGACTGTGGATGTGCTATTTTTAAACCATTCATAGTTTATGGTGAAATTATTGACATTTCGTATGCTAGTTTTAATACGAATGTTTATGTTATGTTTAAACCTTTTCATATGGGAATGCATTGGACTTAGTAAGTGACGGGTGGAGCCCGCTATAGCTCCTCGATGCATCGGTAGGTCTCATGAGACAAACTAGTGTCTTGGCACAAGGCCTTGACAAAATCTTATTT
Source organism: Viscum album (assembly GCA_963277665.1). NCBI lineage: Eukaryota > Viridiplantae > Streptophyta > Magnoliopsida > Santalales > Viscaceae > Viscum > Viscum album. The sequence continues at coordinate 499,967,616 of OY728158.1, read as the reverse complement.
GTAGTCTTGGCACGAGGCCTTGACTATGTGGTTATGATAGTCTGGCATTATGCATTCCAACATTATGATAGTGGTTATTGATTTTTGCATGTGATTATTCGATTAGTAGAATATCCATGTGAAGAAGTGAATGGCATTATCTCATTTTACTTTTTCCATATTATGTTGATGTTCAAGTTTAAAAGGCTTTTGTTTTAGTTATACATTGCCTTAAAATTTTTATGTTTATTTATGAAAGCTTCCGCAATATTGTTATCCTTACTGAGCATCTGAGCTCACCCCTTTCAATGTTTTAATATTTTCCAGGATGTGAAGAAGTATTTTATGAATCACCTGCAGGGATAGTCAGAAGAGGATATGAGTGTGGACTATGAAGACTTTGTTATTAGTTTTTCACTTTATGATGTAATGTAAGACTTATGAATGTATCTAGTGTTTCCAAGGATACTAAACTAATCGGTCTTTCGAGACTTGATCTTTTGTGATCATGCCAATGTTACGAAGTAATGCACCGACTCTGGGTAGCTGGGGTCGGGGCGTTACAGTTGGTATCAGAGGAAGTTTAGTACAAACCTTGGAAGCTAGATTTAGATAAACTCTGATTAGAGCACGTAGACCTAAGATGAACTTTGAGGATTAGTATAGAAGAACTTCCTAGAATTTTGGTATTGTAGAGATTTTGTGAGTTTTCCGAGCAATACATCCCTGTCTGGATACGAGCAGGTAGAGGCGGCTCTGGCACAGATGTACCTAGGTGTAAAACCCGAAAACACCTCTTTGAGCTAGACTCGAACGGGAACTGGTGCACGACAACGGGCCTTGTTGCACTCTTGGTTACGAAACTCCCGGGGGATATGCTTAGGATAACTCTCATTTTCTTTACAAATAATTATGAAGGGTTTATGAGTATATACTTCCTCAAAGAAAACATTTTTATGATTATGGATTATATCCATAAATAGTTCAATTTATGTTAAGTGTTTTATAAGTATGGGATTATGTATTTCGATTCATAAACTGATCTAGTTTATGCAATTGTTTAGAAATGGCGCCCAGTAGAAGGAATGAGAACTCCAAAAATGCACATGATCCAAAGAGAAGGAAGGATCATATCTTTCAGGGACTTAAGCTAGAATTTATAAGAGAAATAGTCTCCCATGTATTATCATCATATGAAGAAATAATATCTTCTGTTGATAAGATAAGTAAAGAGTTTACTGAGTCCTATGGATTTGAAGGGAAGCAAGAGAAGAAAAGGATAGAAGATAGAAAGATGGATAAAGGGAAGAGGGAAAAGAATAATTTTCCCATATGTGGTAACTGTGGAAAGAAACACCTTGGAACTTGCCTGAAAGGAATGGGAGTTTGTTATAAGTGTGGAGGAAAAGGGCACAAAGTACGTGACTGCAAGGGTAAGAAAATGGTTTCAAATGTACAGTGCTTCATTTGCAAGGAGTTTGGACACTATGCGAACCTATGTCCCAGTCAACAGACTATGCCGCAAATGATGTTATTGGATAATAATCAAGTTATGATACTACCACAGATGAAGAGGAATGATTAGAGTTCTTATGTTGATTATGTCAATTGAGTGTTGTATCAACAATTTATTTGTTATAATAATTATGGAGTATATAAGGATTGTACTGCAGTACTATTTTATTAAGGACTTGAGATTGTGTGGAACAAAGAAAAGTGACTCAATAGAAGGATAAATTTTTGGAAAATATATGGTTGAGAGAATGATAAATCATAATATAGTTCTGATACTGAGGTAGTGATTTTGGAATAATATGTGATTGTTTTGGATAAATTATATTGGATATTATTGACTACCTTGGAACTGGTTAATGATTTGTATATTCCATCATTGTTGGGGTTTAAAACATTTTTGGATTAATGAAGTATATCCAGCATTCTATATGGAATAAGGGAGCATGAATGTAATCAATAAGGAATATGGTAATACATGATGAAGGTATTCATATGCTATTACGGGGTAAAAAGGATCTATATTATGTTTACCTTCCTTATAAATGTTGGACTGTGAGTTTGGACAGAAGTATTTTGGATAGTTCTAGTTTGGATTATTTCGGATTGCTATAAAAGGACAACCCGGAGGTCGGGCGGCAACCCGTCGCGTCTGGCAAGGCTGCGAGACTTGAACCCGCAACCGATGGGCGACAAGGGTGTATCACCTACCACTGGCCCACGAGATGTCTTGGATTAAATAATGTAGTTTTTATTAAAAGATATTGTAGATGAATTATAAATTTTTTTTTTATTTTTGAACCCTATACGAATAGTGTAAATAGAATTTTTTTTACATTCTATTATCTTTTAGAGTGAAAGATGAGTTTGTGGTAGAAATTTTTTAAAGGATAAAACTCTAATTATAAAGTATGTATATCTCCTTATGATCTTAGCCAATCTCATAAATAAATTCCTCAACATTAATAAAAGAAACTTAGAACAAAAATGTTGTCTTAGATGGTACCTTAAATCATCACTAATTTATGGCTTTGGGATTGTTGGCCTTTTCATAGCCATGTTCTCTACCACTCTCCATCAGATAATTGATGGTTAGATTTCTCTTCCGTATCCATATTTTCCTACATGGAACCCTAGTAGGTGTTATTTTCGGTAATCTTCATACTTTCCACTCTTTGTTTTAAATAGAGGCCTCATTAATTCATTTTTCGATGTGGGATTTCAACTAAGATATTTTGAAACGTCAAAAATGTGTTATCCCAATACCCTATGTTTTGTTGAACCGATGGTATTTCAAATCATCATAGATTGATGAGTTTAAGGACCTCAATTTTACACTTGTTTGTGATTGATGACCTCAATCACTACCTATAAATATTTACGTTTTTCCTCCAATTATATGTCTCTAATTTCCACCAATGTTCTCCTAATCGAGATCATAATTTGGTGGTGACCCTTTGATTTCTCTTTTCCTCATATTACGACTAAATTTTAGTAACCCAATTTCCGATGTGGGTTTTACCACAAATATATTTTCTATTTTCAACCTTTTATTTTCGAAGAACAATTTCAAATTGCGAGGACGCAATTTATTGAAGGAGGGGAGAATGTAACACCCCAAGATTTCATAGTGTGTTATTTCTTCAAAATAATTCAAGAACTTGCACTACACGCAACACCAAGTTCAATCACACCATGACTTACAAAAAAAAGGCCATTAAAAGAGGTCATGAATAGTATTATCTAAATTTTAAACTTTATATAATCCTTATAATTTTAGAATCCATATTATGAGTTTCTTAGTCATAATGCAAGAACAGATTCATTTTCAGTATTGCACTTTTATCAACTTTTAATAGTGAAACCTTTTTAAATAAAATATTTTAAACTTTTTGACTAAATGGGGACATGAAAAAAATTTAAAATGAAACATCCCAAGCTTCCACGGTACGCTTTCCTTTGAATAAAACAGTAGCGTGTGTTGTACGCAACTTCGTGTTTTAACACACAACCGATTAAACTAGCCGTTATAAATAGTAATACCTAATTTTTGAAATTATATATATATTATATTTCAAAATGGACTTCATTTTTGGATTCGGAATATCTAATTTAGCCTAAGGTGAAATTTTGGTACTTTTCGGATAACTTTCATATTTTGATGAATAGTGAAAATTACTACATTTTAATTAAAAACAACTTTTTTTAATCAAAATAATTAATACTGATAAATTATGAATTTGAGTGGTTTTAAAGTATATTTAGAATATATTTTTACCATTTAATATAATTTTGTTCATTGGACATAATTTTACAATTAAACCGAACATAAACAAGTGTCAATATTTTGATAGTTATTATCTCTTAAAAACACGCTTTTTTGTTTTGACAGCGGGAATTAATTTTAAATTAATTTCTGCCACTTCTGTGTTTTGAATTTAGAAAAATGGATTCCATATTTGGAATCAGTATGTTCAAATTGTGTAAATAGGTAACTTTTATTTTTAGACATTTTGAATAATTACTGCGGTAAATATTTTATTTACCATGGTTAAGGGTAAATCCGGTAAATAAGGGTTAAAAAATAATATTATAATAATACTAAATTACCCTAAAACGTGTCTTAACCCTATTGGTTGATACATGGTCTACCATGGGCATCTTTGGGTCTATTTTGGGACCCCATGGATCCACTTGTAAGTGATAATGACACATTATATTAATAAAGTTAAAATAAAAATAAAAATGGCATAAGCTTACATCTTTTAGAAGAAAAATTTTTACATAGGGTAATACATGTTGGATTTTCGATTATAAATATTCATTAGAAAGATAAAACGATTTCCTACATAATGATATTTTATTTATAATTTTTAGACATCAAATAATTTAAATTATTAATGACACAATAATGATGCAATGTTTACCTCATTAATAAATCATTTAAATAAATAAGATTATAATGATTAAAATATTATATAAAACCTGTCCAATTATTATTGGTTGATGTTATTTAGAATATTAGTCATCTTATCTTCGACCTCAATGATTTTTGGACCATTATAAACCGAATACAAATATATTATAAAGTAATACTTTCACTGTTTCCTAAAGAGCCCCTCCTCTCCCTTATAAAAGGAGACCACTTCTACTCATTCCTCACACCTCTCAAGCCACTTGGCTCATCCAAACTCTGCCCAACTAAGCTCCCCACATCCCTCTCCTACTCCTTGAAGCTTCCCCTTAGGCAGAAAGCATTTCAACAAGTCCTTTGGTTCCAACCAAAGTGAGTTACCTAAATTAAAGGTAACGATTTCTCTTAAATTATTTTCATTTATTTTGCTTCTTCAACCCCCAAACTCTTTTTATTTCCTTTCTTTTGTAACAACACCAGTATCCTCAATATACTAGGATGTTGTTATAAGAAGGATTCAAACTACACATACACACAACTCCATCTAATGGATGATGAACATAATGTTTCTGTGGATGGCAAACTAACGCCTCACGAAACGATGATTGTTCAAATACATCTTACCGCCTCTCATGGTGGCCATTATGATGGCACTGTAATTAAATATGATATTAATGATATATATTTTATATATAAGCTTCTGTAATTCCATTTTATTTCATACCATTATTCGTTTCATGTTGTATATACATACGATAATTTCATTTGAGGAAGTGCGGACTACCGCCCCCTTAAAATGATATGACTCGTTCATACCACACATGGAACGTATAAAGGATGGTGTTAATGAACTTAAGTAACATATATAAAATATTATATTATACTGGAATAGTAATATACCTATGTATCATTTGGATTCGATTCTTTTAAAATAAAAATTAAATGGAAGTAGCGTTCGTGCGTACGTACGGACTACCGTCTCCACGAACGCGATGAGATTCATTCTCCATCGTATCCATTCAAGTATAATTATAATTTAATGATTTAAAAATGATGTTTAAGGACTTGATATCATTCTGGATATGAATAAGATACAACAAACATGACTTATGTAACAAAACATATAAAAGAAAATGAGTAAGTTAACACCCGAAACGACGTTAATACTAAGATATTATTATCAAATCAATATTAAAAGATCATATATGATATCATATTAATGTATATGATTCTTGTATAATTTAATAACAATTATTTCACCATTATACAGAAGTTTAACCTACCCCAACCAAGGAAAAGTACAAGGTAAGGGTTATTTCACAATCTCTTCTTTATCCGAGGTTGTTTATACGTAATAATCTACTGGGATCTCGTTATCATCCACATCCATGTTTCTTCAAAATGTATTTCAAAACATTTTTACTATTTACAAGAATATGGGTTAAAGTCATTTATACCCTTGTTTGACTTTTTATAAGAGGTTTATAAAGGAATCTTTCCATCGTTTTCAAAACAAGGTCCTTTTTAACCTTTTCGACAGAATTGAGGTAAGAATGTTTTTTTTAACTTATATGGCGGGTGCGGCTAATTTCCGCCGTTATAAAATCTTCAAAACTTCCCTTACAAGCTTATAAGAATATTTTCAAAGAAAATGTTTTATTTTATATTGATATTAAATGATTTAAAACTAAAAGGAGATATTTCTTTAAAAAGAATTTTGATTTCATCTATGTCAACATCCTTTGATGGATTTTAAGATTATTTGAAGTTGATTTATTATGATACAAAACTTCTATATTGTATTGAAGGTTTTGTGATATGTTTGACTGTGGATGTGCTATTTTTAAACCATTCATAGTTTATGGTGAAATTATTGACATTTCGTATGCTAGTTTTAATACGAATGTTTATGTTATGTTTAAACCTTTTCATATGGGAATGCATTGGACTTAGTAAGTGACGGGTGGAGCCCGCTATAGCTCCTCGATGCATCGGTAGGTCTCATGAGACAAAATAGTGTCTTGGCACAAGGCCTTGACAAAATCTTATTTGTAGTCTTGGCACGAGGCCTTGACTATGTGGTTATGATAGTCTGGCATTATGCATTCCAACATTATGATAGTGGTTATTGATTTTTGCATGTGATTATTCGATTAGTAGAATATCCATGTGAAGAAGTGAATGGAATTATCTCATTTTACGTTTTCCATATTATGTTGATGTTCAAGTTTAAAAGGCTTTTGTTTTAGTTATACATTGCCTTAAATTTTTATGTTTATTTATGAAAGCTTCCGCAATATTGTTATCCTTACTGAGCATCTAAGCTCACCCCTTTCAATGTTTTAATATTTTCCAGGATGTGAAGAAGTATTTTATGAATGACCTGCAGGGATAGTCAGAAGAGGATATGAGTGTGGGCTATGAAGACTTTGTTATTAGTTTTTCACTTTATGATGTAATGTAAGACTTATGAATGTATCTAGTGTTTCCAAGGCTACTAAACTAATCGGTCTTTCGAGACTTGATCTTTTGTGATCATGTCAATGTTACGAAGTAATGCACCGACTCTGGGTAGCTGGGGTCGGGGCGTTACATATTATGTTTTATACACAAATTTCTTTTATACGGTGTATAAACCCCTTTGACTTTTCTGTTTATTCAAAATGAATCTTTTTTATACTAAGCATTTACTAAATGAAAAAAGGAATGTTTTTTTTCATACATATGCGGTGACAATGACTTCTCCGCCGCCGTGACCATTATTTGAGTTTCTGCTTCCCCTACAAGCCTTAACTTTTTTTTAAAATGAAAAATAAATACCATGTTTTACTTTTATTTTATTTTTTTATTGAAAATGGTTTTCATAATGTTTTTATTATATCAATGTGTGGTATTTATATCTTGTGATTGAAATGTGGAAGTGTTATGTTTTCTTTGTGCATGTTTTATGTGATATGATTATGTTATGGTTCTTGGGAATTGTTATAAAGATGGGTGGTTTCGTGATAAAATAAGGGCGGGTGACCCCGATATAGCTCTCCAATGCATTGGGTAAAATGAAGGAGTTAAATGTTAAGGTTTCTCCAAAGATATTTAGGGAATATACTGTGATGGGTATTTAAAACGTAACTATGGGGGTTACTCTCTATGTAAGAATGTTATGAATGCCTCAAGTTACCTTTATGTCTTATGATTTCTATGATTTATTCATGATTTGACGAGTTATGTTAAAGTTCGTATGTTTAATGGGTAAAGTATGATTTCATTGATTCTTATGTATACATGTATTCATGTTTCTTTTCCATATTTTTATATCCCTTACCGAGCTTTTTATACTCATCCCAAGTTTTTGAAATGTTTTTTCACAGGTCAAGGGAAAGGTACATGATATGATGATAGTGTCAAGGAAGTGTCAAGAAAGAATCCATGTTTTATTTTAAATATGTTTCCATTCATGGGAAAAATGAATACTATCTTTTATGTAACCACTTTGTTTAAATGTGGAATATAATGCATGTTTTATGATCTAATTCTCTAAAACTCTAAACCTGAAAAGATCCTCAATGTGTATTCTTGAAATATATCAAGATTAAGTAATGTTTAAGGATGGGGCCTTATAGTTGGTATCAAAGGTCGGTTTAGATAACTTTAGAGGTTAGAGTGTTGTTTATGAAAAAGTGACAAGTTGTGTATAACCAAAATGGTTAGTATATTAGATGGAGTCATTATTTTTTTGAAAGTTAGAATGAGTCTGAGATAACTTGGATAAGTATATCTTGGTGTTTATCTTCCTCTTTATTATATTATGATTTTACTGATATACTCACACTAACCTTTTTGTTTTTAGTAAATGGATGGATCTAGCAGGAACCAAAGTGACAATGGGTTTGAAGGAAAATGTGGTGGTTCTCTGATTAAGAGACTGGAGGAAATGGGGGATTGAATGAGAAATATCGTGGTTATTCTAAACCAACTATCAATAGTCATGATAAACCACTTTAACCTTGGTGAGTTCTCTAATGCCTCTTGTACTAGAGAACCAACTCAATGTGGAAGTTCATGTGATAATTATAAAGGTAACCATTAGGGTTTATATGATCCTTACTTTTGAGGTAATTATGGGTTAGTATATGTTATTATGGAAAATGAAAGGCATGAGATAAACTTGAGGTTAAAATATGTTATGATTATTTTTGAAGATTTTATCTCATTTTGGGGAATTTTTTAAGAATTATATTGTTTTGGAAAAAGGAAAACACGTAGACCGTGTGACTACCCATCGTGTCAGACAAAGCTGCGGGAATCTAACCCACAACTAAAGTGCAACTGGTATTTATCACCTACCACTGGACTACGTGAAGTCCCTGGTTAGTTTGAATGATTCTTTTTAGTTATATGATTTTATGAATTAAGAGTAACTTGATTTTGGGTTATCAATGGAAATGATTAGCCTATCGTCGAGGATATGTGATTAGATTAATTACTTTTCAGTATGAGACTGTAAGAGTAACTGATTTTATTTTGGAGAAAAATGTTAAGATTTATCTTAGGAGACTATGTGATTAAATCCTTCATATATTTGGGTTTCAATCTTAGTTTGGTTTACTTTGATAAATTTTATGGATATATGTTTATTGAATGGTCTTTGTTGAACTTTGAGTTTTGTTTGACAAATTTTGGAGATTAGGAGTAGTTTTTCTTTTTGTAAAAAAATATCCTTTTTGGGTATTATCTGATCTCGTACTAAACTTTTTGGTTTGGTTTTGGTTGATATCTAAAGACATGGGAAATATATAGTTCTCTTTTGTGGATTAGGTGATTCTCAAGAAGTTGATTATAGTACTCTTAATGCGAACAAGTCTTCCTAAATACTCGTCTTTTGGAGAAAATATGAGTTTGATTAAGGAATCTAGTAAAAGTTGAAAGTCTACGTGACAAGTAAGTGTGTTTCATTATAATTTAGTTAAGCTCAAAAATAAATTCCTCAATTAATAGTAACTTGAAACAAAAATTTTGTCTGTTAACTTTTCCTACTGAGGAATCGAATACCATTTAACCCATCACAAGCTTGTGATTAAATTTCTCCTAGACATGTTTACTATCACTCTCCATCAGAACATGACCCTTTGTTTTTTCCTCCATATCCATATTTTCATAATTGGAATCCTAGTATGGGTTAACTCAGGTGACCTTTGTACTTCTCTCCCATTCTTTTTAAGTGATAGTTTTATTGACTCTTGTTCCGATGTGGGACTTTCAATGGAGTTTCCAAGCCCAATTTTGAAATTGTGAGGATGAAATTCCCAAAAGGGGGGAAGGATGTAACAACCCAGGTAAATAAATAATATTACATTCTAATGTTTATCAATATATGTGAATAAAATGTTAATACTACTTCAAAGGGAATACTATGCTCGATGGCGTACCCAATACACAACAGCGAGTTTCTTTGAAATCTTATGTTGCACACTAATAATATAATAATAATATAATAGTTAACGCCTAGCCATTGTAATGGAGGGAATGAAAAGAAATAACTACAAAATTATTACATATGTTTTTTAAGTATTTTTACATTTATCCAATAAATTTTAGAGGCTTAAAATCCAAATGAATCCAATTTTAAGAATAAATACTCTAATATTTTTAAAAGATTGTTTTACCGCCATTTGATGGCGAACCATTTTTTAAATCTATCTTTTCACAATTTTATAAGCTATATTTGTCAAAATAAACTTATTCTTTATGATTGGGACATTGAAATTTACTTTGGATAAATTTCTGGTATTTTTCTGATAATGTTCATTTTTTTAATGAATATTGAAAAGTGTTGTATTTTAATTCAAAACGTCTTTTTAATCTAATTTATTTATATAGTTAGATTATCTTTTTAATTGGTTTTAAAGTGAAATTATAATATATGTTTACCATTTAATACAATGGTGGTAATTGGAATTAATATCACTTTGAGATTGGACATAAACTAGTGTCAATCTTTTGATAGATATTGTTTCTTAAAAACACGCTATTTGATTTGACAGCGGGATTTAATTATAAAATTAATTAATGAAAATTCTATGTTATGAATTTGGTAAAATATACATCATTTTTGAATTCAGAATATAAAATATAGCTTAGGGTGAATTTTTGGTATTTTTCTGAAAAACCTTAATTTTTGATGAATAGTGAAACCACAAAGTGGTAGTTAAAAAAAACTGATTTTTCATTTAAATGGAACTTTACCACTTCTGTGATTTGAATTAAAAAAATACAATATAAATGATTTTCATTATTAAGAAAAATTTGGTTCAATGGGATGATTTTTTTTTGATGAAAAGTAACTTTTATGTTTTATTAATCGCGATTAAAGGTAATTAATGTGATTTAAGGTAAAAATGATATTAAAATAAAATGAAAATATCTTGAAACTTGTCCTAACCCTATTGGATGAGTCATGGATGACCAAGAAAACCCATGGGTCTATTTTTGGGACCGCATGGGGCCACTTGGGTAAGATAAGGACATTAATGCCATTTATTTAAAGTAAAAGTAAAAATGACACAAACATGTATTGTTTTACTAAAACAATTTTTACATGGGGTTATATAAGTCATATTTTTGACTATAAATATTAATTGGAAATATAGAAAGATTTCCTACATCATAGTATTTTTTTCATAATTTTTAGACATTAAATAAATTAAATTATTCATGACATCATGATGATACAACGATTACCTCATTATTTAACGATTTAAATAAAATGAAATGATAATGTAAAATCTAATACCTAAACATGTCAAAAACCTATTGTATGGGTGGATTTAGAACTCTTATAACCTTATCCTTGAAATAAATCAATGTGGGACCTTTAAAATCCGAAAATAATTTTATAATAAAGTAATATTTTATAAATTTCCAAGAGTGCCCCTCCTCTTCTCTTATAAAAGGCCCCCACCTCTACCACCTTACCCACACATCTCAAGCTTTTGGATCGGCCAAACGCTGCCCATTTCATCTCTCCACATCCCTATATTCATCATTGAAGCCTCACCTTAGGCAGAAATATCTTCAAGGAACCCTTTTGGTTCAAACCAAAGGGAGTAACCCGATTTAAAGGTAATGTCTTCTCTTATGTTCTTTTGTTTTATATTGCGTCTAAAAACCCCTAAACTCTTTTTATTACTTTATTTTTTTAACAAAACCAGTATCTTCAATATACTAGGATGTTGTTATAAGAAGGATTAGAGCTAAACTTACACACACATTCGTCTAATGGTTAAAGAACATACTATTTCTGTGGATGACGAATTACTGCCTCAAAAAACAATGATTGTTCAATATTCTTTTAACACATTTAAAGGTGGCCATTATGATGTCACTGTATTTTATATATGATATATATGGTATTTATGTTTTATATATTCTTCTGTATTTTATATTTAAATCATACCTTTATTCTTTACATGTTATGCAAATGCGATAATTTCATATGAGGAAGTGTGGACTACCGCCCCCTCAGGTGATGTGACTCGTTCATGCAATACATGGAATGTATAAAGAATGAAATTAATGAAATTATGTGACCTATATAACATATATATTATACTGTAATTATAATATATATATATATATCTCAATTATTTTTAATTCCATTAATATGACAAAAAAATGAAAGTAGCGTTCATGCGTACGTACGACCTACCGTCTCAATGAATGGTGCATTTCATTTCTTTTTATCTCCAAATGTTATGGAATAGTATAAAATGAATATGTACTGGATATATATTATATTTAAATCATTAATACTATTCTGGAGATGATGTACTTATAACTACATGGATGATTCTTTTCAAACAAGTTCATTTTTGACTCATGTACCAAACATCGACAAAAACATTTGATATGAACTAACATAATTAACTAATAATATGTGATATAAATTGAATAATAAAATTTAAAGGAGGTCCTTAAGAAATTATAAATTGAAAAATGTTTATTATTCAGGAATATAAAGAAACGAACAAGACAAGTCGGACTTGAGGTAAGGGAATTCATTTCAATCTCCTTTCATTGAGGCATATTATGTTTTATACACAACTTTATTTTATACGGTGTATAAACCCCTTTGACTTTTATGTTTATTCAAAAGGAATATTTTTTATACGAAGCGTTTACTAAACGAAAAAAGGGAATGTTTTTTGTCATACGTATGCGGCGACAACGACTTCTCCGCCGCTGTGATAATTATTTGAGTTTCGGCTTCCTCTACAATCCATACCTTTTTTTAAAATGAAAAATAATACCATGTTTTAATTTTATTTTATTTTGGTATTGAAAATGGTTTTTATAGTGTTTTTATTATATCATTGTGTGGTATTTATATCTTGTGATTGAAAGGTGGAAATGTTATGTTTCTTTTCTGTATGTTTTATGTGATACGATTATGTTATGGTTATTGGGAATTGTTATGAAGACGGGTGGTTCTGTGATAAACTAAGGGCGGGTGAACCCGATATCACTAGTAGAAAAATGGTTTTTAACGTCGGTTTTTTTTCATTTTCGACGTTGGGTTTTAACCGATGTCGAAGTCGCCGACGTAAAAAATATGAATTTTTACGTCGGTTTTTGTAAACCGACGCGAAAAATGAATAACATTTGTTTTTTGGTGTCGGTTTTGTAAAAAACCGATGCCAAAGAAACTAATTCATATCATTTTTGGTGTTGGTTTTCATAAAAACCGACGTGAAAAATTAAAAAAAAATAGTTTTGGCATCGGTTATTTAAAAAAACCAACGCCATAAATGAAAAAAAAATATTTTTGGCGTCGGTTTTTATAAAAACCGAAGCCAAAAATCAAATTTTTTTGTTCTATGTTTTAGATCATTTTCTAATCTTTGATTTGACAGGTTTTGGACCTGAAACGGAGTTATGGTTCAAAAGTTATCACCGTTAGAAGTTGAACCTATCAAAGTTTTGATTGATACAACTCGTTTCAAAGAAAACATGATAAACATAAATTAAAATCATATACACCAAATGAAATAAAATAATCATAATACATCAAACATATTTCAATGGTTTTAGGGGCTTCTATTGAAACAATATGTTTTTTATCATCATATAACTTGTATTTAGAAATGAGAATGAATCATCATTATAAGAAAGCTAATCGAGTTGGTTAGAAATGAAGGATAATAATAATAAAGAAAACAAATGAATAGAATATGTACCGTGTTCAAATTAATGATTGAAGTCACATTGAAATCTAGATTGAATCGAAGATGTTGAAAATGATGAACGAAGGAGAAACTGGATATATATGTAGTAAACAGAAATATTTTCAATTGCATTGTACAAAAATGTAGGCGGTATTTTAAAAAGTTAAACGCGCGTTGTGAAAAAAACTGAAATTCTGATCCCGCGTTACTCTTTGGCGTCGGTTTTGTTTGAAACCGACGCAAAATAGTTTTTACATTGGTCTTTTGGCATCGGTTTTTTAGAAAACCGATGCCAAAAATGTCAATCGATATCCTTTTTGGCGTCGGTTCTTAAAAAAACCGACGCAAAAAACTAAAAAAATATATATTTTGGCGTCGGTTTTTATGAAAACCGACGCCATAAAAGTTTTAAAAAAAAATCTTTGGCGTCGGTTTTTTAATAAACCCACGCTAAAAATTTAAAAAAAACTACTTTTCGCGTCGGTTTTTTAAAAACCGACGCCAAAAACAAAAAATAATTTTTTTGGCGTCGGTTTTTAAAAAAACCAACGCGAAAAGTTAAAATATATTTTTGGAGTCGGTTTTGATGAAAACCGACGCCAAAAAATTAAAACAAAAATTACAATGTTTTAGATATTTCTCTAATCTTTGATTTGACTGGTCGTGGAGAAAAAACGGAGTTACGGATTAAAGGTTATGGATGTCCGAAGTTGACCTTCTCTAAAAGAAGTCTGAAAAAAGTTCAACTTTCAAAGGCCATAACTTTTAATCCGTAACTCTGTTTTAGCTCCACAACCAGTCAAATCAAAGATTAAGAAATTATCTAAAACACTGTAATTTTTTTTTTAATTTTTTGGCGTCGGTTTTCATAAAAACCGACGCCAAAAATATATTTTAATTTTTTGAGTCGGTTTTTTTAAAAACTGACGCCAAAAAAATTATTTTTTGTTTTTTGCGTCGGTTTTTAAAAAAAACGACGTGAAAAGTAGTTCTTTTTTTAATTTTTAGCGTCGGTTTGTTAAAAAACCGATGCCAAAGATTTTTTTTAAAACTTTTATGGCGTCGGTTTTCATAAAAACCGACGCCAATATATATTTTTTTTTTGTTTTTTGCGTCGGTTTTTTTTAAGAACCGGCGCCATAACATTTTTTTCCCATTTTGGCGTCGGTTTTTAAAAAAACTGACGCCAAAAATTCACCGCAAAAATTATTTACGTTGGTTTATAAGAAACCGACGTCAAACTGGCGACGTTAAAAATCATTTTTCTACTAGTGTATAGCTCTCTAATTCATTGGGTAACATGAAGGAGTTAAACATTAAGGTTTATCCGAAGAAATTTAGGAAATATACTGTGATGGGTATTCCAAATGTAACTATGAGGGTTACTCCCTACTTAAGAATGTTATGAATTCCTCAAGTTACCTTTATGTCTTATGATTTATATGATTTATTCATGATTTGATGAGGTATGTTAAAGTGCTTATGTTTTATGGGTAAAGTATTATTTCATTGATTCTTATGTATACATGTACTCATGTTTCCTTCCCATATTTTTATATCCCTTACTGATCTTTTTATTCTCATCCCAAGTTTTTGAAATGTTTTTTCACAGGTCAAGGTAAAGGTACATGATATGATGATAGTGTCAAGGAAGTATCAAGAAAGAATCCATGTTTAATTTTAAATATGTTTCCGTTGATGGGAAAAATTAATACTATCTTTTATGTAACTACTTTGTTTAAATGTGGAATGTAATGCATGTTTTATGATCTAATTCTCTAAAACTCTAAACCTGAAAATATCCTCAATGTGTATTCTTGAAATATCTCAAGATTAAGTAATGTTTAAGGCTGAGGCCTTATAAGATTCCTTTATAAAATTATGTGAATAAAGTCATGGAAAATGGTAAATTATTTTTTAAAATATATAAATATATATAAGGAAATTTATTAAAAAATAGAGAATTTGGACATGTAATATAAATATTCCCAATCTAAAAGAAGAAATTAGTTTGACTTTTCTTATAAACATTCTTTCAGTAGATTTGAGTACCCAATAGAGGAAAAATGGAATGAGGGAATTAAAACCCTATAAATAACCATAGTTAAAAAATATAGGGATTAATAGATAAATAAAATATGATTATCTAAGTTAAGGATTTATATATAATCAATATTGAATTCATAGTGATTTTGGAAAAGTAACCTTTACCTCAGACTTCCTTTTAGTCGTATGTACTCTAACTTCTACATATAATAAATTTTGATTTATTATTAATTTAAATAAAAACCTTATTAATAGTTATTTTACTTCATACCATCAATTTATAATTCTTTATTACCCATATACTAATTTTTTATTATTAAAATTACTATTTGGGTGTTAACAGTTCTATTTACCTTGCATGCTATGGTTTAACAGTTCCAATCATTGAGTTTTATTCATTGATTCATCATATATAGAATATTCATGATTAGTTAATTCATTGATTTTATATTTTTACAGATTTCCATTTTCATTTTAATGAACTTATGGTGATGGTTCCAATAAAATACTTAAAGATCACATTTTTTAGTGATTATTGAATTAATAAAGGAATAAAATTTATTGGTGAATATACCATTGAAACATACCACTAAAAAATTATGAAAACATATTAAATTAATAATTATTACATAATATTAAAATTATTTATGTTTTATTATCCATTAATTAGATATAAATTTTAACCATGTCAATGTATGTGGTAAAACTGACCAAAACAAGACCACGTTATAACAATTGAATGAGAAAGAACATGTTATTATATAGTGATAATATAAAATTTACAAAATATTAATGTTTTAAATTAAATATTTTTAATTTTATAAGTGAAATTAAATAATTTTTATATGAAAAATATTAATAAAAAATAATGGTAAGAGGTTATTAAATATGAAGTGTCTTGATATGCTCGTTTTAGGCTGTTAAATTTTAAGATGACCATTTATTGTTAATATTATTAATAGAATGGAATTATTATCATTAAAAAACATAATAATGTTATAAATATTATATTTATTAATTAAATACATTTTTAACCATCCGTGTAAGTAAATGATGAAAAATGAAATACATCATTCATGGAGGTGGTAGTTCGTATATAACACAGGCGACATTTTTATCATCCAATGGATAAAAATTTCATAGATAGTAGTTGTTAAATCAAAATAATAACATTTTATTATAATAATTTTAATGATTTTATTATATTAGTATGGTTATAATAGATTTGGTTAAGGTGAAAGAATAAATAAACTTGAAAACTTGGTTATGAAAATTATATTTTCCTTTAAACCACTCCGTAAGAATTATTATATTAGTATTTTTATTGAGACTTGAACATATATGATGTGTTAAAGAGGATTTGGGAGACTTTTTGTAGATTTTAGTGGATCTAGGAAGCTTTATGTGTAAAGAGAAGTGGGGTGGTGAAGAAGTCCATTTATAGTTGAGTGGGTATCATTTTTACAAATAATGATAACATTAAAATAAAATAAATGTCATTTTAAAATAATGTGGAACCAAGTTAGATTAATTTTGAATATAGTATAATGTATGATGATAATAATTCAATAAAACCGAGACAATGTTTTTCGATATTTTTGGGCTTATCTATTTAATAATTTTACCACATATTAGCATTAACTGCGATGATTAACTTTTACCTAAGAAATTTATATTTTTACAACTAAAAATGAAATGAAACTAATTAATTAATTTTAAAATTATGATTCCAAATATGAAAAATAATTTGTAATGTTAATCTTCTAGACATCGTAAAAATTAATTTTAATATAAGTACGCTTAACACAATAAAAATGGTTTTTAGAATCAAAAATTCATTTTAATCATAAAAATTAATTTACACTAAAATTAAGATTTTTATTAATTATCATGAAATTAGTTGGTTTACTATAAAAAAAAGAGAATTATGTGACTTTAAAATCAAACCCTAATCTAATTGTACCTTTTAAATACTTAATTATATTAAAATAATCAAGAATATATCTTCAGTTCCAAAATATCAAACATAGATCTCTAGATTCAACATAATATTTTTAAATGCATTATTTCAATTTCTAAAATATTTTTTTGGTTGATAAATTTTTTTTAATAAATTTTCTATTTATTATTCTATCATGAGGATGTCATAAAATAAATTAATTTTTTTAGAAAATACCAAAAAATTACTCTAAGCTAATTTTGACATGATTGATCCAAAAATGATATCCATCTAATAAAATTAAAACTATAAAATTTTGGAATTTTATTTTTAAACATATTCTTGACTAACTTTATTTTTATTATACTCTAATGGTGAGATAATAGAATGTACCTCATGTTATAGTTCAAGGATGTAATCATTACTTATTTTTTTAGAATCTCATATATTACAAAATGCATCCAAATCCCACTTTATTTTTTTCCAAGTCTCAACATGAATTATATCTTCATTAATCCTCTTAATTATACAAAAATACTCACTCATAGATGAGGGGGTCTCAAGAATGTAGGATATACATAAATAATGTGAAATAAAGATGAATAAATCATCAATAATTAATTAATCAATAAAAACATTTCAAACTAAAATAAATAAATAAATAAATAAAATACTAGATATAAATTAGATGATCTTGATCATGATTATCCAACATGCATTAAAATCAAACAATAAAATTAAATTTCTGAAGAATTATATTCTGGTGAATAAATTATAAATTAAAATAAATTAAACTAATTTTAATTCACAATATATAAGTTTCATGATATCATAATTAATTTTATTAAATTAAAAATAATTTTAAAATAATTAAGATTTTTTATAATTTTTTGGGATTCCTGGGCTTGAATAAACCCACATTGGGGTTTTAAGGCCTAATTAGGCCTAGATAGTCTAGGAGGGTCTGGTAGGGCTGGACCTAACCCTATATGGGTCAGTGATAAAGTAAACCCTGTGTAGGGTGTGTGGGGTAGTGCCTGCATGGAATTGTCAAGGGAATTTTTTAAAAAGGAAATATTATTTAATATATTAACCATGCCCACAAGTTGTGGGTGGCTACCATTACATGTCAATGTGGGGTGTCTATTTCCAAAAAAATGGTGGTGAATTTTTCAACATGCATATAATTTTTATTTTTTTGTTTCTTTTCTTCATCCTGCACTGATGAGGGAGAAAGAACCTCCACTTGTTAAAAATAACCCAATTGGAAAAACCTCATCCTTTCATTGGATGTGGTGTTCCCACACCCCCAATGATATATATATATATATATATGTTTTAATTTTTTTGGCCACAAATCATTATATTTGATCTTAAGATGGTCACATATATATTATCTAACCATAGATCGATGTTTTGTTAGTGAAATTGAGACAATGTAGATACCCTCTAATTTAATTCTATTAGATCACGTGAATGATGATATACACTAGGGGGAGGGGTGGGAGTGAATTAGTGTGTATAGACATTTCAAATACTTCCATATCTTGGATTTTTTAGAACCTATCTCTCTCCCTAGATACTCAATGGGTCATAAAATAGTATGACACAAAAAGTTTATTAATGAGGTTTCCTCTTTGAGGATGACTGCGTATTTGGTGACACTTGGTTATTAACCCACTCACATAGTCACCTTCTTATTATCCAAAAGTACATGACCAATGGTATGGACTTAAAATCATACACTATTTTAGCACCAACCAGTTACAATTTCACTTCAAATTATCACAAACAACACCCTCTAAATAATTATAGTAGATGAGTATATGTTCCTCCATGTAAAATCTAGATTAATATATTCTTCCTCCTCCTTAAATAACAATCTCTAGAAGCTATTTTCAATTATTTTTATTTGATACAACAGTGTATCACTTCTTTCTTATCATAATTCCGAAATAATTTATTTTTCTCCAATTATTGATATTTATATTCACACAAAATATTTTTTCAAAAAACATTATGTAAATATAACTTTAATCTTATTGGATTCGCTTGAATAATTCAAACTCTGAATATTTGATCTTTTTATTTTCAAATCGTTCTTTAAAACCAGACGAAAACTTAGTTCCTACCTTCATGAGACGTTTGAATTATTTTATTCTTTATATACTTCTTCCATGAAATCCAAACATAACCATTAAAAATTATTAAAGACTAGGTATTTAAACTTCATATGATATTTTTATAATCACAGAAAAAAAATCTCCACAAAACCCATGAATAAATTTCAATTTAATATTTCCACATACATTGAAACAAAAAACTATTCCACATGGACTTCAACTCATATTCCTCTGTTATTTCTTGAATCATTATCTACATGAATGGTCATGATGTAAAAAAATTAAAGAATAAATTGAATGCATCATCATAATTTCATTTCATTATAATATCCATATTTTGAAAAATTAACTTTTTACCAAGAACATATCTCAAAAGTTTCTATATATTGAAGTATTATGATCATGTCAAAGGATAATGATGAAGACTTACATTCCACTCAAATCCATACAATCAGCTAAAATGATTACAATAAATTCGTACTTTCAGTTTAAATACTAATGCTTTGAATTTTTATGATGATAAGATAATTATGATGGAAAAATACTTGAATTCTATGGTTGAACTCAAAGTTATACATTCAAAATACAAAGAATTATGATCAATAATTTTATACACTTCCTGTTTATTCTCACTATGGATATATTCTTTATTTCTCTAGATTATCAAACCTTTATTATTTTATCCCTCTTAACATGATGAAAATAATTTTCATAGCTCCATTAACACATATCATATATCTATGAAGATAAATTATATAAACATCACACATAACATACATTGAAAATAATTACAACACCATACACAAGAAGAACTCAACAATCTCCCCCTTTGGATTTGTCATCAATACCTCAAAATTCCCTCACCCTTATTGATAATAAAACTAAAGAGAGTAACTGATAGGGATAAAACCAAACTTATGATAGCAAAGGAATCACAAACCAGTCATCTATAAGTCTACGTGAGCAATATATTTATAGAAAAAAGATTTATTAAATAAATCATCAATGCTTCCCATAAAACAACTCTGCTCAACCCTATCAGATCTTGATGAAAACTCAATAATAAAAAGAGTAAGATATTTCATAGATTCTTTATTACACCACTCAAAACACACATAAAAACAATTCATAACTAGGTGAAATGACTTTATCCCCCTATAAAAAATATCTTCCCAATAACATGAACATCAAATAATAGAGGAGAAAACTCAAATAGTGTCATAACTCAATTAGAGGGGGTGGGATGAACTTCCATTTGAAACCTTAGCTTCTAAAACTATTTAGTTTTGTGAGATTTGGTAAGAATATATACAACATATTCTTTAGAGTGAAAAAATTTTCATCCTTAGAATATCCTCTTCAACCTTATTATTTATAAAATGGAACTTTACCTCAATGTGTTTTGACTTGGCATGCCATAATAGATTTTTGGATAGGTTTATGAATCTACGATTATCACAAACCATAATAAGAGGATAACTAAATTCAACATTTAGGTCATAAAACCATGTATTAAACCATATAATTTGTGTCACTATTATTGATGTTTCCATATACTTAGATTCAGTAGACTTTGGAGTAACTGAGGTTTTCTTCCTTGAATACCATGAGACACAACTTCTTCAAATAAAAAAAATACTTCAACAGATATGGAATTTTTGTCTTTTATATCTCATGCTCATTAACATTAGTAAATCATCTCATATAAAACTCATCTATCTTCATATACATAATCCCATAATTAAAATATATATATATATATATATATATATCCTCTTTTTTTCTCATAGACGTGATTCCTTAGGATTGAATTGGAACCTAGCACAAAGTGTAAAAACATACAAAATATATAGTCTAGTGGACGTTAGATACAAAATAATTCCAAAAAATATTCTTAACTTATTCTCATTAGTAGTATTCCCTTCACCATATTTTATTATCCTTTTCCCACATGAATGGGTGTGGAATCCTCTCTAGATTCCAGTATATCAAACATATTTGGAATTTATTTAGAATATTTTTATTCTAAAATAAAAATCCAATATACTACTTAAGAAATTTGAAATCACAAGAAAAATATCATATCTCTCAGAATTGACATTTTAAATATTTATTTAATGTTCCATTATAACTCCTCGAACAAACTTTCTTTAATATTTTAAAATATTATATAATTAATATAAATATTCACAAAGACTGATGTAGTGTTGGTATTTTTTACATATTTATTTATATCCAACTATATTTTTTTGAAACATCCTATCTTTTACATACTTTTCAAGATTAAAATTCCAAGATCTTGGATATTTCTTCAAGCTATAGATATATTTATTCATATTATATACCTTGGTTCCATTTCGATCTAGTGTAAATCCTTTAGGAAATTCTATGTACACTTCCTCATCAAGATCACTATTTAAAAAATATAATTTGACAGCTATATGAAATATATTTAAGATTCTATGAGATTTTATGTAAATGAATATTTTTATGGACTCAAGTATAGAAATAGAGTAAAAGGTTCCATCAAAATCAACCCCTTTAATTTGTGAGTATCCTATATATACTAGTCATGATTATTTTCTAACCACTTCACCATCCTCATCAAGATTATTTCTGAAAGATTAGTTTTTTTCAATCACATTTTTTTAGTTGGTCTGAGAACATGTTTTTATGTTTTATTATTTTTAATATAGTTCAGTTATTCATTCATAGTCTTAATCCACTTCTTATGTTCAAATCTTCCTCAACTGTACAAGTTTTAACTTTGGGCATAATATTGTTGTGGATAGTTACTGTGATCTTCCTTCTTGTCTAAACACCTTGATTATAGTTCCTAATGATATTGTCAACATCAATATATTTTATTATCCATGTATTTATCCTTTTAGACTTTAGTTATTTATATTCATCACTAGAATAAGTAGAATCCACATCCTCTCTATGAACTTATGTGTTTTCTATATTCTTTTAAAAAGGTTCTGAAGTGACAACATCATCCTCATTATCCACAATGATTCTATTCCTAACTATTTATTTTAAAAAAACTATGACATAATAACTTTAAATAATTCTTTCCAAATTCTTACTGTAACACCTATTCGATTTTTCATTTGGTGTGTAACGACCCAATATTTTATAAAGGGAAATTCCTCTCTCATAAATATTTCATATAATCACATGAAAGCACAACATAATGAACTAATAAGTGATATGTTACCTTTAAACATAAGTTTTTCACTTCTATGATTTGAATTTCAAAAATCTAACATACCCGGTTGCGATCAGTAAGTTATTTCAAGTCTGATAAGAACAAATTAATTTTTGGTGAATAGTAACCCACCCTTATGAATAGTAACTTGAACGTATGAATAGTGATATACCCTAATGAATATTAACCTTACCCACGATAGTATAAAAATAATATTCAAGTGAAAGTATGATGTACCTATATTTTAGACTAAGTAAATGAATGTTTTAAAACTGGGTATTTTGCAATAAATTATGATTTTAATTAAATATTAAAATAATAAAATTAAAAAATTATTTTTGAAAAATGGATTTAATTTTTGGATTCTACACGTCAACAAATGGTTAGGGTAAATTTTTGGGATTTTTCTAAAATACTTGAATTTTTTATGAATAGTAAAATATAACAATTTACGATAAATGCTAAATAATGGATTTATTGAGTCATTGATGATGATCTGATAAATTAAGCCCAATTGGTTCGAATTCACATGCATTTATTACTATTATTGGTCATGGAATCATCACTGTTACTAGTCTTGAGGTAAATTAATAAAGTGATGATTAAAAATTTATGAAAACCCTCCTCTCCTCAACTATACCCCCTCACTCCCTCTTCTGTTCACTACTCTCAAGCCTTGTGTCTTGCCAATATTCTACCGAAATATATCCCCAAGCTCCTCTCCCATTTACAAAATCCTATAGCCTCTTTAAAATATCAAAATCTCTCCCTTAAAGAGGTTTCATAGAAGATAAACTCAAGAGGTAAATTCCTCTTTCAAATTATTTTTTTTCTTTTAAGATCTTTTCTTTTCTTATTTCTTTCCTCAGCTCCCTTCACCCAAATAGTATGATTAATATAGTAACATAAATGTACCAGAATGTTTTTTTTATAATGGGATATTTCATTATCATCTCTCCTTTTCCCATCTTTTATTTGAAATAAATGAAAACTCTGTTTGAGATTTGTAAATTTAACACATTCAAGGACAACGGTTTATCATTTTCTTTTGTAAAATTTAATTTTGGTTATGAATACATTTATGTTATGGATGAAATAGATTATTATATACTTAATATATCCTTTTTATGGTTCCTTAATCCTTTTGTACTGATGGTATTATGTTATAATGAAAAACATGTTCATTGTAATCAAACCCACCGATTAACCAAAATAGTTATCACTAAGGTTTTATATAATAACTAATATTCACTCCCAATAACCAAATGAATTTTTATTACCATGTAATCTATTGGATTTTCACTAATAACATACAACTTCAATTCTGGAAAACCACTTCCATCTTACTTGTTTATCCAAACATGAATATAAGCAAACCGGTTATTAAAACCAAGTAAGCAAACGAGCCCAAACAATGAAATTGAACCTTATAACCAATAAAAAAGGTCTTGAATGAACCATAAAGGGTTATAATAAATCAATTAAATATATAATAGGTTATGTATTAATTAATTAATAAACCTAATTTGTTTATTTAGTTCATTAATAATAAGTGGAGAACACCGTCTCTCCATTTCTCTCTTAATCAAGACTTTCCTCCTTGCTATGCATTTTTATGTGTAATCCCAAATGATGGGGTATGTTTTCCCAACTCCTCCATACTTATTATTTATAAGTGATGAGAAACCCCATTTCTCTCTCATCAATCCCTCTTAGGTACACCCGACACCATGCCAATAAACCGTAACAAATTTTACCAAAACCTTCTTTGTTTTTTTGGGTTACTTTATCTTTCTTTATATCAAAAAGGATTTATGTTATATATTTATGTACATATTATAAATTCTATTTAATTTAAAAAAATTCATTTATTAATACCCTTTCATCACTCTATTTTGGATATATACATGTTTTTTTAAAAAATTCCCTCCTTAGAACTTTTCGATAAGCAAACCTGTTTTAAGGGAACTTCCCAAATTTTTACCCAATTTCAAGTGCACTATGTTCTCTATTTTATTCCACCGTTGTCCTTATAAAATCAGTCTTTTTATTATGAAAAAAATTCATGGTACAATTCTGTTTTTATCTAAAATATTTTCCTCTTTTATATTTTAAAATCTATATAGTATTTTCCTTAAAACCACACAAATTGTTTTTAATGCTAATGTTTCTCAAATACATTTCTTATATATTATGACTTCTGTTTGACACCAATTACCATGTTATATGCCTATTTTACCTTATTAAAATCCATGTATCTTCTAATCCCTTTCTTTATTGGACACTTTCATGATACTCCCATTGGTTATTCTTTATGTCATGATTGTGGTACCAAATTCATTCCATGGGTACCCTTATGTTTATGTATGGTTGATTATGTATTATTATTTATGTGGAAAGAATATTCATGAAAATGTTGATATGGGTGCACCCAGATAGCACTCCAATGCATTGGGTAAAGTTAATTCTCACGAGACGTGATGTGAAACAGGATTGGTGGTTATCCTTGACCCATACTAAAATGGGAATCAGGATTGGTGGTTAGCCTTAACCCATAATAAAATGGGAAATGGGATTGGTGGTTAGCGTTGAACCGTACTAAAGACATGTTTTATGATTCTGCCACATTTATATGATTCCATGTTTATATGATCCCATGCTTATATGATATGATTTCATATGTTCCATGCTTTTGATATCATTATGCCATGCCTCCCAATTCATGTGATTAAGATGTATCCTTATGTTCATTCTCTTACTAGGATTTTTAACTCATCCCTTTATTCATGTGTTCCCCATGAGACCCTATGTAGATGTAAGGGCTCGAAGGAAGTTAAGATCTCTTTATAGGGATTAAATAAAGAATTTTTTTAGCACCAAGTTTTATGTTCTGTGTACCTATTCTTCCAAGACACTACACTTAACGATCATTGTCTTGTAATTTGATGAATAATTATGCTTAAAAACATGTAATGTTATATGTAAAAGGCCTGGGTCACCAAAGTTAGTATCATAGGATGGTCTAGTTATTTTTGGGGATTTGGAATAGATCACATTTGTGAGAACCTTAAGTATGAGACTAAGTATAAGAAAACATTCTTAAATTTTGGGGAGTATTGAGTAAGTGGTTTATCAGGAAACAAAATCCCTTTCTAGATATGAGCAAGTAAAGGTAGCTCTGGCATATATGTATCTAGGGGTAAAACCCGAAAACACCGCTTTGAGTTAGACTCAAACAGGAACTGGTGCACGAAAATAGTCCTTTCTACACTCTTGGTTACGACACTCCTGGGGGATATGATTTGGTAGATTCATGAGCTTAGTACAAACTATTATTAAGAGAAAAAATCCCATAAGAATATATGTTAATAAATAGATTAAGGATAACTAAAATTTAAACCTGAGGAATCAGAAGATAGGATATACTTATCCTTTAAAATTTTCTCCTTTTATGTTCAAAGATTCATTTTTATGCTAAATGGATAAGTATTCAAGCCCTATAATTATAAGTTCACTACTGGAAAAATAGCCTATACCCACAGTTTTGGGAACCGTGGGCTGGAATGACGTTGGTATAGTTCCCCAGCCTATACCCACGGTTTTCCAAAACTGTGGGTATAGGTGTTCTGCCACCATGTCAATGAAATATACCCAATTTCCATGGTGTCAAAGGCTTTTCCCCACGGTTTCAAAACTGTGGGTATAGATCCTAAAATAATGCAGGCGGCGGGTTTTGATCCCGCAACCTCTTCGCTACAAACACCACATCTAACCACTACCCTAACATCACCTATGTGTATATATATTTATATTTAGTTAAATATAGTTATATAAACTGTGGGTATAGAGGGAATAACCATGGGTATAATACTTCCGCCAAAAAAAATTTCCTTCCCGTGGGAAAAAAAATTTCCCCTGCACACACGGGAAACCTATACCCACAATTTTTCATAACCGTGGATATATGTATTTTAGCCCAGACATATCCCCACAATTTTGGGGAAAAACGTGGGTATAAGTGACTTTTTAGGACCTATCCCCATGGTTTTGGAAAACCGTGGGGATAGACCCCCCTATACCCACTGTTTTGGAAAACCGTGGGTATAGGTCTTGAAAATTTACCTATGCCCACGTTTTTCAAAAAACCGTGGGGATAAGTCCATTTTCTAGTAGTGGTTCTTTTTCTTAGTTAATAGCGCGAAATAGAAGAACTCATTCCATAAATAAATGTGGTATAAAATGTGAATATTTCCCTAATGATACGCCTGATATGACGGGAGTAAGTGCTCATAACTTCATGATAGTACTTGATCAGCTAGCTCGAGTTATGAATAATAACTTGAATCATACGGAACACCCTCATCCTCCACAGAAAGAGAAAGTTGATGTGGAATCCTTCATGTAGCGAAGGTCTCCCATGTTTAGCAGATCTTCTGATCCCCTCCTCATAGAATAGTGGATTAAATCCATCAAAAATATATTCTCCGTTCTCCAGTGATTGGAAGAATAGAAAGTTGTACTGGCGGTCTATCATTTTGATGGGGAAGCTGATCAGTGGTGGACACTAATCAAGAATAAAATTCCCAAGAGGAAATTGATTCCATGGATTGGGAGTAATTCAAGAGGATGTTTTTCAATAAATATTTTCATAAAACCCTCCATCAAAAGATGGAAAGATAGTTCCTCCAACTCAAGCAGAGGGAAGATGAGTCCATCAGGGCGTATGAAGAAAACTTCACAAGGCTTGCAAGGTATGCCTCTGTCTCTGTCATGAACACCGAAAGCAAGGTGGATCACTTATTTAGCGGACTAAAGATGGGTCTACAAAAATCATTTGTGTTTTGAGACTTCGATAGTTTTGAGGAGATTTTCCATTGTGCCCTCAATTTTGAAATGGATATTGGAGACTCTTAGTGGTCTCATGGGACCAATGAAAAGAGGTTGAAAATGGATGAAAATAAGGGTGGTTCAAAAAAATACCATTATGGAAAGAAGCCTGACTTTTCCCCTTGTAAAAGTTTCTAGAAGAAACACCCTGGGAACTATCTGAAGGGAACCAAGGATTTCTTCAAATGTGTAATGTTTGGTCATCTATCTAAAAAATACCAACGAGATATGAAGAATACTTCTAATGTGGAAGAAGAAAGGAAGGTTCAGATCCACACTCAGCTTTTAGTGCAGTGTTACAACTACAAGGAGCATGGGCATTATACAAGCAATTTCCCTAAGCTGAGGGTTGTAAGAGGAAATCAAAAACAACCTCCAAGGAAACAAGTAAGGTCTTAGGATATCACTATTACTGAGGTGCAGCTGGAAAATGATGTGGTGAAAGGTACACTAGTTTTCATTCAAGAATAGTGAACGTACTATTCCATTTTGGTTCTAATAATTTTTTCATATATTTCAAGTTTAGTATAAATATTTAAACACCACCTCAAAATTTGGAGGAAAAGTTATCTTTGAGAATAGATAATGGGGAAATCATTGTGTCCATGGTTTATAACTCCTCCCTGATTAATGTTTATGGACTGAACCTACCAACAAATCTCATTATACTTCCTTTAGTGGAGTTTGATGCTATCTTGGGAATGTATTGGCTATCTTTATACAAAGACAACATCAACTGTTGAGAAAGGGAGACCACTCTTCACATCTTAAAGCATCCTTCAATTATTTACAAGTGTAATGAGGAAGATGAATCTCCTTTAGAATCATCATATCAAGTGTGGATATTGTAGCCTTATGAGAGAGAATATCTAGCTCAAATGATTGAGACAAAGGAGAGAATCATTCTTGAAGACATGCCCATCGTGAGGGATTACACTGATGTATTCCTTAAAGAGTTTCCTAGTCTTACTCTTGATCGTGATGTTGACTTCTCAATTGAACATATTCCTGGATCTCTTCCTATATCAAATAAACCTTATATAATGGCCACCATAGAGCTAGAAGAGCTGAAGAAACAGTTACAAGAGAATATGGAGAAGGGTTTTTATGCCCGAGTGCTTCACCTTGGGGTGCACCAGTCCTCTTCATGAAGAAGAAGGATGGATAAATGCTCCTCTGCATTGATTATCGCGAGCTTAACAAAATCAAGATAAAGAAAAAGTATCCCCTTCAATTGATAGATGACTTGTTTGATCTGCTTCGTGGGGCCAATTTTTTCTTTAAGGTGGACCTTCAGTTGGGATATCACCAATTAAAGGTGAGGAAGGAAGATATTCCGAAGGCTAACTTTTGAACGAGGTATAGAAAATACATTTTCATAGTGATTCCCTTCATATTCTCCCAAACGTTTTAGGGATTTAATGAATTGAGTCTTTAGAGATTACCTTGACAAATTTATGGTAGTATTTATTGATGATATTATGATATACTACAAGAGAAAGGAGGAACATGAGGAGAATTTGAATACTATGTTAAAGACATTGAGAAGGTATAATTTGTATGAAAAGTACTGTAAATGTGAGTTCTAGATGGAGGAAGTATCATTCTTGGGGCATGTTATCACCAGTAAAGGGATATCCGTGGACCCTTCCAAGACCAAGACAATTGAAGAGTGGCCCAATCCAACTTTTGTAATGGATATTTGCTGTTTTTGGGTTTAGCTGGGTATTATAGATGATTTGTGAAGAAATTTTCATGATTGTCAAACCCAATGACCATGAGGGAACAAAAGGGGGTAAAGTTTGTTTGGACTTAGAAACATGAAGACTATTTCAAGGAGTTAATAAAGAGGCTTATCATTATGCTAGTACTCACACTCCCAATGAGTGGAGAACTCTTTGTGGTGTACAGTGATGCTTCAATGAAGGGATTAGGTTGTGTGCTGATGAAAAATGATAAAGAGATAGCCTATGCCTCAAGGTAGCTGAAAATCCATGAGCAAAACTATCCTATGCATGATCTGGAGTTGGTAGCGTTTATCTTTGCGTTGAAAATCTAGCGGCTTTATCTCTATGTGAAGAAGCGTGAGATATATAATGATCACAAGAGTCTCAAATATATATTCAAATTTAAATATCTTAATATAAACCAATGAAGATTGATAGAACTCATCAAGGATTATGTCTTCTCAATCTACTACCATCCTGGTAAGGCAAACAAGGTGGCATATGCTCTAAGTAGAAAGGATCCTGCATCTTTATCAATGATGAGAATTGAGAAGGATCCAATATTCATAGATTTACAAAGGATGGACATGGGAATAATTAAGGGAGGAACATAATAAATCCTTACTCAAATGATTGATTATCCATCCATCTTGGAGAAAATAACGGATGCTCAAAGAAAGGGTGGGGAAATTCTGAGAAGGGTGGAAGCTATTAGAAATGAGAAATCCTTATATTTCAAGATTGATGAGAAAGGATTTGTAAGATTTGGGTCATGATTATGTGTACCATTTGATCCAGAGATAAATAAGGAGCTTTTAAATGCTTCACATAGGTCAACCTTCTCTATCCACCTAGGGATCACAAAGATGTATCGAGATATCAGAGAAAAGTTTTTGTTGGATGATATGTTAAGGAAGATTGCTGAATATACATCAAAGTGTCTGGTATGTTAGGAAGTTAAGGATGAGAGGAAACATTCTAAGGGGATAATGCAACCACTACCCATACCAACATGGAAGTGGGAGAACATTACTATAGACGTTTTCACTATAATTCTAAGGACATCCATAGGAAACAATGCAATATGGGTCATTGTGGATTTTTTTACAAAGATAGATCACTTTATTGCAATTCGAGAGGACTTATAATTGGATCAACTTGCATAGATTTAAATCAAATAAGTTGTAAGGATGCATGGAGTACCACTATCTATTGTATCCGATTTTGATCATAGATTCTCCTTGAAGTTATGGAAAAGTCTCTAACATGCTCTAAGCACTGAACTGAACATCAGTATGGCCTATCTTTCTCAAACTGATAGCTAATCTGAATGGAATATTCAGACACTAGAAGACATGTTGACAATGTGTTCTATGGAATTCAAAGGAGG
Organism: Viscum album; assembly: GCA_963277665.1. NCBI lineage: Eukaryota > Viridiplantae > Streptophyta > Magnoliopsida > Santalales > Viscaceae > Viscum > Viscum album. Next base: position 499,936,667 of record OY728158.1, on the reverse strand, counting down.
ATGGGACCAAAATCTTCCACTGGTTTAATTCTCCTACAACAACAGTTTCTACTCGAGCATCTGAATGGAACCAAATAAAGACCTTTATGGGAAAAGGTGAAGAACACTGGTATATTGGGATGAATTCGGTGAGCGTAAGCTGCTAGGACCTGAAATGGTCGAAGAAATGGTGGAGAAGGTGAAAACCATTCAGCAGCATATCAAGGCAGCCCGAAGTCGACATAAGAGTTATGGAGATAACATTCGACAAGAACTTGAGTTCAAATTTTGAGACATGGTATTTCTACGCATATTTCTACAGAATAAGGTCATGAGGTTTGGGAAGAAAGGAAAGATAAGTCCCATGTATATCGGCCCCTTCGACATCCTTGATCAAGTCAGAGTTGTGGCCTATCGACTGACACTTCCACCAACCATGTGGAAAGTAAAATATTTCTTTCATGTATCTCTCTTAAGGAAGTACATACCAGACCCTTCACATGTACTCTCTTTTGAGGTGGTGCAGTTGGAGGATGATCTTTCCTATTAGGAGTAGACAGTAAAGATCTTGGATCGTAGAGATAAAGTTCTATGTTACAAGACTACTCACCTAGTCAAGGTACTATGGAAGAACCATAAGTACGAAGAGGAAACATGGGAACTGGAGGAGGAAATGAAGGAAAAGTATATGCACCTGTTTATGGCCTTGAATATAAAATGAAATTTCGAAGGAAAAATTTCATAATGGTGAAGCAGCTAATGTCCCAATATTTTATAAATGGAAATTCCTCTCTTATAAATATTTCATATAATCACATGAAAGCACAAAATAATAAACTAATAAGTGTTATGTGACCTTCAAACATAATTTTATCACTTCTGTGATTTGAATTTTGAAAATGTAACATACACAGTTGCGATCAGTAAGTTATTTGGAGTCCGATAAGAAAAAAATTAATTTTTAGTGAATAGTAACCTAACCTTATGAATAGTAACATACCCTTATGAATAGTGATATACCCTAATAAATAGTAACCTTACCTATGATAGTATAAAAATAATATTCAAGGGAAAATATGATGTACATATATTTTAGAATCAGTAAATGAATGTTTTAAAATTGGGTTTTTAATAATAAATTATTATTTTAATTAAATAATAAAATAATCAAATTTAGGAAATTATTTTTAAAAAACAGATTTCATTTATGGATTCTACACATCAAAAAATGGTTAGGGTGAATTTTTGTGATTTTCCTAAAATACTTCAATTTTTGATGAATAGTAAAATACGACAATTTATGATAAATGCAAAATAATGGATTTATTGAGTCATTGATGATGATCTACTGATGTAAGATCAATTGGTTCGAAGTCACATGAATTTATTACTATTCTTGGTCATGGAATCATCACTATTTCTGGTCTTGAGGTAAATTAATATACTAATGATTAAAAAAGTATGGAAACCCCCCCCCCCCTCCTTCACTATAACCTCCCCCCTCACTCCCGCTTAAATTCACTACTCTCAAGCCCTGTGAATTTAAAATATTCTACCCAAATCTATCCCCAAGATCTTTCCCCACGTCCTAAAGCACCTAGAATCTTCAAAATACCAAAACCTCTCCCTATAAGAGGTTTCAAAGGAGATAAACTCAAGAGGTAAATTCCTCTTTCAAATTCTTTTATTTCTTTTATGTTCTTTTATTTTATTATTTATTTCCTCACCTACCTTCACCCAAATAGTATCATATCTCTAGTAACATACATTTAATAGAATGTTTTTATGATAATGATATATTTCATTATCATCTCTCCTTTCCCTATATTTTATTTGAAAGAAATGAAAACACTGTTTGAGATTTGTAAATTTAACATATTCAAGGACAAAAATCTATCAATTTCTTTTGTCATCTTTAATTCTGGTCATGAAACCATTTGTGTTATAGTTGAACCGGATTATTATATATTTAATATACCTTTTTATGTTTATTTAATCCTTTTTTACTAATGGTATTATGTTATAAAGAAAAACATGTTCATTGTAATCAAACACACTGATTAACCAAAATGGTTATCACTGAGGTTTTATATAATAACTCATCTTCACTCCCAAAAACCAAATGATTTTTTATAACCATGTAATCTCCTGGATGTTCACTAATAACATAAAAATTAAATTATAAAAAACCACTTTCATATTACATGTTCATCCAAACATGAATATAAGTAAACCGGTCATGAAAACCAAGTAAGAAAACGAGCCTGAACAATGAAATTAAACTTATTACCAATCAAAAAGGTCTTGAATGAGAAAATGGATATAATAAATAAATAAAATACAGAATATTTTATGGATTTATTAATTAATAAACCTAATTTGTTTATTCATTCCATTAATAACAAGTGGAGAACACTGTTAGATTTATGGTAAGGGATCCTCTCCATTTCTCTCTCAATCAAGATTGTTCTCCATGCTATGCCATTTTATGTGTAATACCAAATGATGGGGTATGTTTTTTCACCTCCACCATACTTCCATCATGATTTATAAGTGATGATAAACCCCTTTTCTCTCTCATAAATCCCTCTTAGGTATACTCAACACCATGCCGATAAATGGTAACAAATTCTACCAGAACCATCTTTGTTCTTTTGGGTTTCCATATCTTTCTTTATATCAAAAAATATTATCTTATGTTTTTATGTACATATTATAAATTCTGTTTAGTTTTAAAAAATTCATTTATGAAGACCCTTTAATCACTCTGTTTTTGGTATATACATGTTTTTTTAAAAGATTCCCTCCTTAGAACTTTCCGATAAGCAAACCCATTTTAAGGGAACTTCTCAAATTTTTACCCAATTTCAAGTGCACTCTATCTTCTATTTTAAGCCACCATTGTCTTTATAAAATCAGTATTTTTATAATGAAAAAATTCTTGGTTTAATTATGGTTTTATATAAAATATTTTCCTCTATTCTATTTTAAAAGCTCTATAGTATTTTCTTGAAAACCACAAAAATATATATTTTAATGCTAATGTTTCTCAAATACATTTCTTATATGCTGTCACTTCTGTTTGACACCACTTACCATGTTATATTCCTATTTTACCTTATTAAATTTCATATATGTTCCAATCCATTTCTTTCATAGACACTTTCATGATATGCCCATTGGTTATGCTTTTTATCTTGATTGTGGTACCCAATTCTTTCCATGGGTACCCTTATGTTTATGTATGGTTGATTATGTATGATTATTTATGAGAAAAGAATATTCTTGAAAATGATGATATGGGTATGCCTAGATAGAAATCCAATAAATTGGGTAAAGTTATGTCTCATGAGATGCAATGTGAAACAGGATTGGCGGTTAGCCATGACCCGTACTAAAATGGGAATCAAGATTGGTTATTAGCCTTGACCCGTATTAAATGGGAAATGAGATTGGCGGTTAGCCTTAAACCATGATAAAAAAATGTTTTATTATTTAACCACATTTATTTGATTCCATGTTTATATGATCCCCTTCTTATATGATACGATTTCATATGTTCCATGCTTTGGATATCATGATGTCATGCTTCATAACTCATGTGCTTAATATGTATCCTTATGTTCATTCCATTACTGGGATTTTTAGCTCATACCTTTGTTCATGTGTTCCCCAGGGTACCCTATGTAGATGTAATGGATCAAAGGAAGTTAGGATATCTTTATGGAGATTAAATAAAGAAGCATTTTTTAGCCCCATGTTTTATGTTCTATATACCTAGTCTTCCAAGACACTAGAATTAATGATCATTGGCTTGTACTCTGATGTATAATTATTCTTAAAAACATGTAATGTTATATGTAAAAGGCTAGGGTCGCTACATAGTGTGTACCTAAGAATGATTTTGTCTTTATACTTATCGTTAAACTTTCCTCCACTCACATATTTTTTATTGATCATGAAATGAGTTACAAACACCCTTAAATGTTTAAAATTCATATACCTTTTAAACCACATATCATATGAAGTTATATATGAATTTTTACTTAAGAAAAATTTGTTATAAATTATTCCAATAGTTTTGATGTCCAATAACCAGTAATACCTTAAGGTTTCGTAGTCTATTAGCGTAGTTATATCTATATCAACTAGACTCTTATTATTCCTTTTATCCACTCCATTTTATTGTGGTGTATATAGAGAAATGTATAAATTTATGATTTTAGATTTTTTGATATATTTAGTGAATTTCATGTTGGTATATTCACTCCCATTATTTAATGTTAATCATTTCAGGTACAAGACTCTTTACTTATCTATAAGCATCCTAAAACTCTTGAATTTGTTCCAAGTATTTGAGTTGTGTGACAAGAATATGATGTATTTTATCATTGTTAAGTAATTTATGATAGTAATGAAATACATTTCTCTATTTTTTATTTCTTGTTCATTGGACCACACATAGTAGAATGAATCATCTCAAGAGGCATTGATGTTTGAATTTCAACCCACTTATGAGTTTTGTTCACTATTTTTCCTTTTGTACCAACCTTAAAAATAGTGATGGTGTATTATTCAAGTAATGGAAAATTTATCATAGATTCTTCTTGGATTATATTCATCATATTATTTTGTCTAAGGTGACCAAATATTCTATGTAGTAACTAATTTTCAACTTTTTTACTTAAGTAACAACCTACACTTGCTTCCCCAATTTGTGATAAATTTCATGAGGTTATTATAACCCTTGTGACCATATCTATACCTTTCATTATTTTGACTATGAATCTATTTTTTGGAAAATTAACTCATTTACAATATCACATAGTTATGATACACTCAATAAATTATGTTTTAGACCATTATAAAACAACATACTATCTGAACCGATTATATTTTTACCAATGTTTGTTTTCATAATAACTTTGATCTTAAGTGACCTTTAATTTCCAAATTCCATATATCATTATTTATCTATCTCAATATTTTTAATATTTTTCAAATCACCTATCATATGAGATAAATTAAAACTATCCATAATCCAAGGATTTTATGATTTGCATGCTTTAAATGAAACGTTATCCTTATTATCTTATTTCCTGCTATGGATTTGATTCTAATTATTCATAAACCTTTGACATATTTTTAACTAAACTAGAAAAAATGAACCATAGACATTAGAGGCCACTACTACAAAATAACCCTTTAATAGATCTGTTATTTATCAGTGCAAAAAAAATAGCTGATAAATGGAATATTTATCAATGTTACAGAAAGTGTTGATAAATTTAACCTTTTATAAGTGCTTTTTTAGTGCTGATAAAGAAAAACTTTATTAGTTCTTTATTTTTTGTGCTGATAAAGGGTATCATTTATCATCACTTTATTTTTTAACACTAATAATGGGTAACCTTTTATCATTTCTTTATTTTTAGACTACCAAATTTTTATTTCATCAGCGGTTTTTAGCATTGATAAATGTCCCAAAAAATAAAATGAAATAATTAAGTAAAATAAAAATAAAAATTAAGTTTATTAAAAATAATATTAAAAATTTTATTAATTAAATAATTAGTAATAAAAATGAATAAATCTATTATACATTATTAAATATTAATCATTTTATTAATTAAATAATTATGATAATAAATGTTATTAAATTGTATTTAAATATTTAGATATATATTAATATATATAAATATGATTTATAAATTATAAAATATTTATACACTTTACATTAAATAGTCATATATTTATTGAATAATGGTTTTTATAATTAAAAATTATTATGATTTATAAATATTGACTAATTTCATAGTAATCAACATATAATTGAATGTCGTTTGATTTTTAAATTTAACATAGATCAAATTTTTGTTATATTGATTTCACATATACGTAATTAATTAATTTTTATATACAATGCACACACATAAAACTTATACATGTTTTCAATATTGTTAAAGTGTACTTATTCTTAATTTATTCAATTTCACTCATTTTTAACACATATTCATGAACTTAAAATTAGTTATTCATTAAAAATGTCAAAAAATATATTTTTAAGAAAATATTTATTAATAAATATATTTATTAATGTAAATTTACTATATTTATACAACTATATATTTATAAATATAAATAAATAAATAATTTTTTAAAGTATTTATAAAATTATAAATAAATAAATATATATATTTAAATAATTATTAAATTTATAATAAATTTACATAAATAATGAATTTATTTACTATATTTATATTTACATATATTTATTAAATATATATATTAATAATTATATAAATATATATAATGATATAAATATTATTTTTTAAAAATATTTTTATAATTATTAATAACTAATTATAAAATTATAATAAATATATTTATTAAGTATATATAAATATTTTTAATTTTTTTATTTATAATTATAATTATAAATCTTTTAAAAGTGCTTAAGTAATAAGCACCAATAAAATTAGTCTTTTCAGTGCGTTTTTAGCACTGATAAAGGTATGTCTTTATCAGCGCTACTAAAAGCGCTGATAAAATAAACATTTATTAGCATAATAAGTTTTGCACTGATAAAGATTGATTTTATCACTGATTTTTTAGCACTGATAAAGACCTACCTTTATCAATGCTATAAAAGCATCGATAAAGACTACTTTTATCAGCACTTATGTAATAAGTGCTGATAAAAGGAAACTTTATCAGTGATTTTTTATAAGCGCGGATAAAAGTGTCCCAATATAATTAAATAACCCTAACTATTTGAGAACTTGTCGTGATACTAGAAGATTTCCATGAAATACAACCATTTCCAGTGCTCCTCCATGGTGAATCAAAGCTCAGATCACACCACTCGACTACCTCTAGTTAGTCGAACATCTCATCTGACATTTGGTGTTCGATTGTAGTTAGGGTTTCTGAAGAGGGTTTCCATTTTTCTTAAACCTAGTGAGGTAGTACTTTTAATTTCTTTTTGTATTTTTGGTTTCATTTTTGATATCTTCTTCAATTATGTCGTTATTTTTGGTCTGGTGATTGTATACTAGTGAGGTATGCCTTCTGATTTTCTCAGTTTCTAATTTTGATTAAACTATTGATCTCTCATGGAGAGTTTATTGTTTCTAAACTCGATGGTGGGACATGGAGGCACATGGAGTTTAGTTGGTTGTTTTATGTTGTTTACAGTTCCCAAATTTATCTCCCAAAGTAATAAATATACCATTAATTCCATTAATTCCATGAGTCACCTATAAACCCCTTCCCTCACATATATGGATTGGTAAATAAATATCCCATGAATTGCATGAGTTTACTATAAACTAAGGAAAATGTAAACTCACTAATCATCAATATATAAATAATGGTCATTGTTAATGTAGAAAATTATTATCATCATTCATATCTTGAGCTTCTAAATATGATGTCATCCATTTTGATAAACACTTTAAATCTATCCATAAAATTATTTTTTATGTAATGATTATGATGAATTCCTCATTTTTTAAATTAAACTTTATTTAATAATTAATCTAACTTTAAAAACCAAGATCTTAGTTCTTATTTCAATTCATGCATGAACTTTTTCAATTTACCAACATTATTCTCATATTAAATAATTATAAAACTATCTATTTGTTTGATGTAATTCATATTCTTGTAATCCATCAGTAAATACTAATTTTACATCCAGTTGGAGTACCTTGAATTTCCTTAGGATGGGTCAGTGTGGTGATATGACATCCCAAGAGTATTGATATGTTTTATAATATTTATATTCCATTAATTTTAAATTTAATAATTCCTTAGGTTACTAGATCACTTGTTCCAATACATTTTTATATCTTATAGTTGATTGAATAAGATTTTATTATTCTTCCTTATCAGATTTGAGTTTCTAATTTCTCTTCAATTGCCTATATTATATTTTCATTTGTTTAGGGGATTTAAGAAATATTTGATGTGGAGTATTTATTTTCTTAAATTATATTAACCATTTTCTTCAACATACTTAAATTATTTAAAACAATCAAATGTTGAATTTCCCTTATTATAATTTTCTATAACTTTAAATTTTGATAATTAATATCTTATGTGTATTTATGTATATACTATATAAAATTAATATTTTATGAACCCAATAGGATGGATATGAACCTAAAATGTATGCATACTAATCAATTAACAAACAAATATGAAGATGGAGTTGAAGAGTTCATAAAGTTTGCAAGAGAGAATGAAAATATCCCTTTTAAAATTATATATCTATGTTTGCATTGTTGTTATTCAAGACAAATTATTCCAAAAGAGTTAGAATAATATTGATTTCTATTTGGATCCATTGATCAATGTAACCTAAACAAGGATTCATTGTATGTCACTCATAAATATAATAACAAAACTAAGGATTCTCTATGCACTTCACCACCATTGGTTAACTACCGTTTAACATAGAATCTGACCTAAAATAACTACCCAGTGTCATCGTGATGCTATCATCCCACACATAGAGATAAATACATTAATTAGATTATTGAACATAGATATGGTGGCTATTGTGTGTGGGATGAGAGCATCATGTGGTCACTGGGCAGGAAGCTCAGGTGAGATTCTATGCTAAGCGGTAGTTAACCAATAATAGTGTGGTGCATAGAGAATCCATAGTTTTTTATTAACTTTGTTAGTGATGCACAACCAATAATTTTTTGGATCCATTGATCAATGGATCCAAATAGACATCAATATCATTAATTGTCTCACAGTTTCCTAACATCCATATAGTCTTCTAAACCATAATAAAGTGCACATATAATTCTTAGTTTTTTATTAGATTATATCTGGACCTAGTAAACCATTTGGAAATATTTAAATGTAATGTTATGATATAATTTCTCTATTTTAATGAAAAATAATATAATGAAACTTTGATTTAATTTTCATTATTCATTACAAAGTTCGTTTATTTTAAAATATTTATTTTCATGTGTCATACCTTTGTAGGAAGAGAAACGACGTTGTCTCTGCTCAATCATAGAGGTAGTCTTGATGTTTTTCACATTAAAATAAATGTCCATAGAATTAACGTATCATTTCATATTTATGTTTTTTTTATTACTCACATAATAATTGTTTTCTTATATAGGTGAATTCTTTTGTTCGAGTTGGGGTGCTCTTTCCAACATTCATTATTCTTATTCATAAAAACCTTTTCACCCTTTTATTGTTTCATTTATTACATTCTTTTAGGTTCTCTCCACTTCCTTTTTAGGAAGAGCAACAATATTTCCTCTTCTCAATTATAAAGGTAATCTTGATGTTTGCATAGTAAAATCATTGTCCATAAAATTAATTTATTATTTCATATTTATGTTTAATTTATTTATTTTTAGTATAACTCAAATGATAATTGTTTTCTTATATAGGTGTATTCATTTGTTTGACTTGGGAAGCTCTATCGAACTTTTATGATTATTCTCCCTCAAAACATTTTCACCACTATACTGTTTCATTTATCACTTTCTTTCAAGTTATCTCAACTACCTTTGCAGAAAGAGAAATAAATCTACCTCTACTCAATCACAAAGGTAATCCTGATATTATCACAATAAAATCATTTTCTATAGAATTAAGGTATTCTTTTATATTTATGTTTAATTTATTTATTTGTTGTATTAATCACATAATAATTTTTTTCTTATATCTATGAATTATTTTGTTTTATTTGGGGTGATCTTCCCAACTTTCATGATTATTCTCACTCAAAACATTTTCACCCATGTAGTGTTGCATTTATAAATTTCTTTCAAGTTCTTTCCACTTCCTTTGTAGGAAGAGAAATGACTCTATCTCTAATCAATCATAGTGGTAATCTTGATGTTTTGAATAGTAAAATCATTATCTATATAATTAATGTTTTATTTGATATTTATGTTTAATTTATTTATTTTTATTATTACTCATATAATAATTGTTTTCTTATATAGGTGGATTCTTTTTTTGAGTTGATGTGGTTTGTTCGAACCTTCTAATGTAGTGTTGACAATTAGATAAATAAAGTCAATAGAAATCATGGTAAAATTGATAGTTAGGATTTGTTTTGAGACTTTCGAATGTGTAGGAATCAACCAGAACTCATTTTGACACATGATGTGACTAATATGACTCTATGAAAATCTTTCAAATTTAAATTGACATTAATTTTAGTAAAAAAGACAACCGGATTAATGTTCCCATTATAATTTTAAAATTGACATCTGACTTTAAAAAGTTTTACTCACTGAAAACCGAGAAAATATGCTCGGATTTTCATGATAATTTATAAAGTTGATTAATAAATCATTTTTGATATATAGAAATTAGTCTCACATAAAACTAATACATGATGTGATCCTTATGAGTCAAAGTGTGTATTTTATGTTTAAAATGACATTTTAGTAAAAAATAAAAGTTAGTGACTCAAAACTGAGAAAAAGAATTCATATTGTTTTGATACTTTAGGAAAACAATCCACATGTGATTTGAATCATGTAGGAATCAGCCACACCTCAATTCGATGCACGTACGGTGTTACCGATATGACTCTTAGTGCATCTTTATTTAAAATTGACATTAATTTTAGTAAAAAGAACTAACCTACTCAAATCCAAAAAAACACATTCATATTTTTTTAATACTTTAGAAAAATGATCAATAAGTGATTTTAGATGTGTATGAATCAACTATACCTCAATCTAACACACGTTGTGACCCATATGACTCCAAGTGCATGTTTTGATTTAAAATTGACATCAATTTTAGTAAAAAAATCCAAATGACCTACTCAAAACCAAAAAAAACATTTAAATTGTTTAAATACTTTAGTAAAATGATCTATAAGTCATTTTTGATGTTTAATAATTAGCCACACATCAATATGATACACAATGTGATCTGCATGAGTCAAAGTGCATGTTTTAATTTTAAAATGATATTTTTGTAAAAAAGAAAAGTAACGTACTCAAAATAGATAAAATATATTTATATTGGTTTTATACTTTAGGAAAATGATCCATAAGTGATTTTGGATGTGTAGGAATCAAATGAACCTCAATCTTGTGCATGGTGTGACCAGTATGACTCCAAGTGCGTCTTTTTATTTTAAATTGTCATAAATTCTAGTAAAATGGACAACTGTACTTATCAAAACTGAGAAAACACGTTCTTATTGGAGTAATACTTTACAAAAATGATCCATAATTCATTTTTGATGTGTAGTAATCATCCAAACCACAATCTGATACATGATGTTCCTAATATGACTCAAAGTGTCAGTTACTAGTTTAAAATCAATATTTTAGTTTAAAAATTTTCACTCACTGAAAACTTATCAAACATGCTTGGATATTCTTGATAATTTAGGACAAAAATTCCAAAGTCATTTGTGACTTGTATGAATCCATTTCACATAAAACTGATACATGATGTGATAAAAATGATTCAAAAGTGCGTGTTTCAATTTTGAAATGACATTTTAGTAGAAAAGACAACTCACATACTGAAAACCAAGAAATCACATTCATATTATTTATATACTTTAGGAAAATGATCCACAAGTCGTTTGAGATGTGTTGGAATTAGACGCACCTCAATCTGATGCATAATGTGACCAGTATGACTCCAAGTTTGTCTTTTTATATAAAATTGACATCAATTTTAGTAAAATTATCAATTTATATTATTACTAACATATGAATTGATTTCTTATACAAGCACACTATTTTTACCAAACAGGGATGATTTTTTTGGAAATAACATGAGTTGGGTCAGGATTAAAAGATAATGGAATATTGATGTTTTTGAATGTATGTAATAATTTTTATTTATGAAATTCTATAAAATAATGATTGAAATGTCTATAATATTTTTTTCTTATGTTTAGGATTTTAATTTCATTTCATTTAAATCTTATACTTGGAATTGTTTCTGTTGATATCTGAGGTGTTTTTGGTGCTGCGGTGTGCTGTTACAGCACACTACAGTGGTGTTACAGTGTTCTGTTATAACACATTAAATAATATACCTTTATCAACCCTTTTAATAGCATTAATAAAGGCCACATTGATCACCACTTCTAAAAGAGTCGATAAAGGTCCCATTTATTAGTGGGTTTTAGAACTTATAAAGGATCCCTTTATTAACTCCTTTTCAGTGTTGATAAAAGTCAAGGGATTTTATCCCCTCTCATGTATTCAGTGCTTTTATAGCACTGATAAAGGCCATTTCAAGCTCCGTTAAAGGCCATATTTGTAGTAGTGGGTGTGACATTCTTTATAACACCATCTACTAATTTTTTGTAGGATTTAGAATCTATTTTGAACATTAATTTTCTACCCAAGCTATTGAGTCATTCTTAGAGCTCTCACTAGTGGTTATTGTCTCCCCATTTATTCCTAATATCTCCCAATTTTAGGTAGATACCTACTATAATTATAGTTTATCCTTATGAAAAAACACACCACAACACCAACAGTATCCCTGAAACCTTCTTTTCTAATAAAAATCCTATGTTTAAAAATATTATTGTCTATATTGGTTTTCAACTCTTAAATTTTCTAACCCTAGAAATCCATTTTGTAGAACTCCTTTCTGAAGATTTATTTCCATTGAGGATTCATTTCCTATATTTTCTCTATCTCTGAATTTGATCATATTTGAAATTTTTTTCATAACATTTAGAATTTATAGTTTGAAACATGTCATAAGATTATTTAGTATAAGTGATATTATTTTTTAATATAACTTTTATAGGACTGACCTTTTCATGTCTTATATATTATTCAAAATCGATAGTTTTGGCATGTTTCTTCGATAATTAATGTCTTTCTTTATCAACCTTGTTCTTGGTTCATTTACTTGTCTCCTCCTATATATTGAATTTATAAATACATTTCCCCAGTTTATCCATTTCACTATCCCTATGAATATTTGTAGAAGTCATATCTTAAATTATTGTGAGCTTTAATATATCAATTTATTTGATTATTCTATCTCTTTTAATATATAGTTGTTTATATTTGTCTATATCTCCTTTTAGCCAAGTTTTGTCTTATCTCAATATTAATATTTATTTCAAACACATTTTGAACTCTATTATCATAGTATATTTTCAGGAGTTTCTCCTTCTTTTGTAGACAACTCAATTTTGTATTAAAAATCACCTTCTTATGGGTTTAGTTATTCTTCCTATTATGCCATGAGCACCATTTGATAGATATATCTAGAGGATTACTCTTTATCACTACCTTATTTAATATTAGTTACACCTTCTTCTACTGGAAAAAATTTTCTTCTGAAGAAACTATGTGAAAACTTCTTCTTTCACTTTTACTAAAATTATAAAGTATCCACTCTATTGGTTGTCTTCTTGGTGGATTCCTTATTATCATTATTTACTCATATTTTTATAGGATAGTTGGTGGGAAAATGTCCAAACTTTTCACAATTAGAAAATTTAAAATGATGTTTACTTCTATATTTACCTCTTACTCAACTTATAAAATTTATTGACAGGAGTGAAATAGTTTAATCATAATCTTTCACAATTTAATATTCATTTGAGCAGTATTTTTATATTGGAAAAAATCCTTCAAGGAACCCTTTTGGTGTTTTTGGGGTGATTGTGTTTGTTGAAAAATCATAATGACGATGAATGAGGTTCATAGAATTATAAAAGAAATCAGAAAAGTATGGATTTAAGTATAGAAGTTCTCTGCAGACCGCAAAGCATAGTATGTATAACATGTAGGGGAAATGGTTAGTGGTATGATTGTATTTAGTGGGTAGGCTTGTAGTTTTTGGGAGAAAAAAATTCGCGAAAGGTCATTGTTTGTGGATGAGAGGTGGTGAATTATTTGTGGAAGGAATTAGACACCATGATGAAAGATTGATGGCATGTAGACCGTGGAGTGAAAATAGTTCATAAGAGAATCATAGTATAATGTGAGGGTTGTAACACATCAAATATTTGAGTAAAATGGTTTTGAGGATTTTTTAGATCTATTTTCCTATATTAGGACCACTAATACCATCTTTATATAGAGGAATTTTCATTTAAAAAAATCATTGATCCAGGAATAAATTCAGCTAAGTTCGAATGTGTTTGTAGGTGAGTTTGGGAAGGAAAAGAGGTTCATGGGGACGATTCTACGAAAGGAGAAGTGGTATATAGGATGGATTCCATGGAAGTGATTTTACAAGGCACTATAGCCTGTAAAGAAATGGGTCTGAAAAGTTAAGGGAGTCCACAGAGCATCATCAGTCCATAAAAGTTGAGGTGGTTAGTGAAGGAGAGGTAGTCTATAGAGGATGAATCCATCCAAAAAGTAGGGATGAACACATAGGAGAAGTGGTCCCTGAAGCACTCATTCCATGCTGTGCAGCGCAGTCCATGGAGGAAGCAAGCTTATCTGTGGAGGATTAAAGGAATCTTTCAAATCCACTAAAATAGTTCATAAAATCAATTTCTACAAACTAAAAAGTACTTGAAAAAATGTATTTAATCTATGGATGAAACGTGAATTTAATGGAGAATCTATCTATAGTTTAGGATGCATTCATTCATGCAAGTTAATGGACCTAAATGTCATCCACGAGCAGTGAGCAAAGTAAGAGGAAGATGATGATCCTTTCTACCAACAGTGATCTAGAGAAAGAGACACAGGGAGTGACCCTTGGGAATACCGTGAGAAGACCCTAAATCTTGTAAAGGAAATGATCCTAGGAGTATAAGTGATCTAGACTGAACCTTGTAATTTGGCAGTGGTCATTTGTGGATTTGGTACATCAACACATTGTCGTTGTATGCTCGTTGGGTGTGGCCTAGTGTGGGTGAATCAAGTAAAAATGGTTGTTTATCCTACATGATTTAATTTTTGTTCATATATTTCTGTAGTAATAATATATAAGAGTGTTTTTTTAACAATGAAACAAGATATGAAGGGGAAGTTTTTTTAATCTGTCATACCGTGATTAACCAACCCTCACGGTATTTAACCTAATTGGCCTAAAAACTTCTCTCCAATATTTATACTTTTGAAATATTTAAAAAAAATATCATTTTATTTCTTAACATTATCTTAAGAGTAGGTTATCTTCTCATTTCAATATTAATTAAAGTGATGTAAAGTTCATTGATGGTAAAGTTATCAAGATCCTTATCTTTAAGTGTTGAGATCTTGACATCAAATTTATATTGAAGCATTATCAACAACATTTTTACTATAGTATAATCTTCAATAATTTCTCAAAACCCTCTAATAGTTATCAAAATTAGATTTACCCAAGAAAAGAATTCATCAACACTTTTATCCTCTTGAATTATAATATCTACATACTATTGTCAACTAATTTTTAGATTTTTTATTTCATATTTTTATTTCCTTCATAAATGTTATGAATGTAACGACCCGATCATTTATGTATAAAATCCCATTTCTTTTGATTTAATTAAATGTATTGTGGATATAAAGAACACATGTAATCCTTTTTTTCCAATTAAATTCGAATGACCATGTATTTTCATTACCATTGATAATATACAATTGAACAATGATTACATGACTATTATAAATATAGGGTTTTAACAAATCATTTTGAAACAGACAAAGGAACTAATGACCTCAAATAATAGGATCATACCCTATGAAGCCCATTTATCTATGATTATAAGGGAGATAACATTTCTAGGATTTTCCCTATACTAAGACTAAGCTGATATCCAATAACTTAAGCATTAGTGAAACCGTTTATGAGAGAAGTTAAAGCTCATCAAGATCACAACCCAAACCATGTTCACCAAACAGACCCATGAAAGCCCCACCATTGCACACTTTACTCTTAGTGAGTATATTAGTATAATAAATGGATATGTAACAGGACCCTAGATTTAGGGATATGTAAATTATTTTTTAATAGAATAATTAATATATTTTTCTTATTATTATTACTTTGTAAATTCTTTTTAACGTACAAATACTACTTTATTTAATATTCAAATTCAATTAAGAAATATATTTTGATTAATTAAGGTATTTTTGAAATAAATAATATTATAATAAATTATTATTATTAAATTACTTTTATTAAATATAAATTATCATATAATTTTTATGAAGTCAAATGTAATTTTTATAAAGTTTTGAAAACTGTTTTTGTCAAAACCCGTCAATTTTCAATAAATATCCATTTTTATTTTAAAAGTAAAAATTCACATATTTTGAAAATTATTTAGATAAAATTAATTTTATTTTTGGAATCAGGATCTTAAAAAAATCTGATGGTGAATTTTTCATAATTTTTTGAGACAGCCATATTTTTCGTTGAAACTTAAATACCATATAAATATATAGTGTGTTTTATGACATCATAATAACCAAATAGCGATGTAATAAATACTATAAAAGGGATCTTAATTAAAATAAATTTTTTAAATTTAAACTAATTTATTTTTAAGTTTATTTGATTTATTTTTCAAAGCCTTAGTGAATCCTCTAAGACTTATAATATATTTTAAAATTTTGAATTCATTTCCTTGAAAGTAAGACTCACCTCCACATAAGTAAGGGTAATATTTTAATATCTTCGTACCTTGAACTTAAAAAATAATTTATACCACTCCCATTTTCTAGAAAAAATGGTAGAAACCATGTTAGGGTGTGTGGTTTTGAATATTTTATTGTGTAGTGTCCAAAACCAAAATAATAACGAAATCCCCCTCCTTTCTTATATAAACCCACCCAATATCCCATTTATCTTCACTCAAACACCTTGAAGCTTGAAAAACCTATTCCCAAGTCTCCCTATATTTCTCTCAAGGTTCTACAAAGCTCCTAATAATCCTCTCCCAATCCTTTTTAGTCACACATCTATGTAATGGATCTTCCACCCTCATCTTTTATCAAGCACTCCTTTTATGATATGTATTTTAATGTGAATTTGAATATGTTGGGATATATTTGTAAATACTAACCTTAATATCCATTTTATTTATAAATAATTATATATTACTTTCCAATCTTATGAATACATCCATTATTCTTTATATACACCCGTTACCAGGCAAAAATTCCGTAAGGGATCCTCACTTTCCTATATTCCTTTCAATTCAAGAACCTTGTTTGAAATTAGTCTTTTTAATTTAAATTATTTATATTATCATAATTTTATAATCAATTTTACATTTTAAATTTTATTTTATTTATATGAGGGATCATTTATCCTCTCCCATTTGGACCCTTACCTAAGCTAGTACTCTGCCGAAATTCCGTAAGGGAATTCTCTATATCCTCTTTTTATCAAGAACCTCATTTATATTATTCCATTTACTTTCCAATTGATTAAGTTGGGATGAATTATTACCTATACACATTACTATAAATTTCATTTTTAAATGAATATAGAACCCTTTCACTCTCATCTAACCATTTTATGAATTTCTATTTGATGTCGTTACGCTGCTGAAGTTATAATACGATTTTCCATCATGTAATGAATATCATAACCATTTATCTATCTAGGGTATTCAACTTTTTGATAATATACTTATTTATTGGTGGATTACATGTATGTATTCCACATTCCTTGATTTTATAATAGCTTATTATTTTTAATGAATCCATGTTATATGATCTATGTGGCACACTTAAACATGAGATGGAAATGATTATGAATGGTGCACCTTGATAGCACTACAATGTATTGAGTAATGTTTAGTATCATGATAAATCATGTTTAATGAGGGTTTACTCATGATAATTCATGTTCAATTGGTTTTTACTCATTCTACTTCATGTTCAATGAGGGTTTAGACATGCTAATTCATGTTCAATGAGTATTTACTCATGCTAATATCATGTTGTATGCTGCTACCACATTTACAAGTTATGATTATCATGCTATATCATGATTTATATTCATGATACTTTTATACTCCATTGATATTTATATTGTCTATCATATATTTTATTCTTTATGTTATGTTTTTTTACTCCCTTACTGGTCTTTATAGCTCACCCCTTTCTTATGTATGTCTTCAAGTTATCCCATGCAGGGTTAAGTACAAAGGAATGGTGTGACCATATAAAATAAGTTTTCAATAAAAATGTTGTATTTCATGTTATATGTTGTTATTTAATGTTTTTAATTTCCCAAAGGCACTATACCTCTCGATATTTTGAGTTGTATTAAGTGAAAATCTATGCAATAAATCATGTTTTAAATATGAAATAAATAGCAGGGTTGCTATATTAAAGATTTTTCCAAATATAATTAGTAGTCATGTATCCAATGAACTTTTTTTCTACACCTTTTATAATAAATAATTTATGGCCTTCCATTATTTTAATAATTATTCTATCATTCAGTGACCACACTGATTTTTCATCGAGAAAAGTGGATCCATATTGAATAGAATCAAGAACATTAAGCCTTAGTGAAGGAACATAAGGCACCATTATATCTTTCCAAGAGTGAAACCATTTTACATAAAAAATTAGAATGAATTTATTATTAAAAAAATTATTTTGATCCATATCAAATAATTAAAATAAAAAGGGATTCGACATGTGCTATGATATCAGTTGTTAGATCACATGAAGGGTGATACACACTGGGGGGGGGGGGGTTGAATTAGTGTGTAAAAATATTAAATCCCTGACTATATATATATTTTCATAAACTATATCTCAAGATACTCACTATTTCATAAATATGAGTGACACAATAAGTTTATTAATGAGTTCCAAATTCTTATAGATGACTAAGACCCCAACGACACATGGTTTTTATCCCACACACATAGTACCCTTCTTATTATCAAATTGAGCTCAAGAAATGGTATGGCATTGAAGTTATACAATATATTGGCACTAAATAGTCACAATCTCATATCAATAGTTCACAAACATCACATTTCAAATAATGATAACATATGTATTTATAGAAACGACATGGAATCTTGATGAAGATATTCCTCCTCCTCCTATCACAATAACCTCCAACAGTTTATTTCAGTTATTCTTCTTTGAAAAAACAATAAATTAGTGATTTTCCATAGAATTATCAACCAATTTCTTTTTCTATAATTTATAAAATTTATATTCATAGTAAATTATCTTTCTAAAAATATTATGTAAATCACCCATTAATATCATTGGATTATATTGAATCATTAAAACTTTAAATATTTGATCTTTTTATTTTCAATGTTTCTTGTAAAACTGGATAAATACATGGTTCCTCCTTTAATGTGATATTTGAATTATTACATTCTTCATTTACCGCTTTCATGAAATCCAAACATACCCGATAAAAATTCATGAAGAACTAGGATGTAAACTCTACATGATATTTACATAATCATGGATAAAAATTCTCCATAAAACCCATAGCTTAATTTCATTTTAATATTTCCATGTACATGGAACCATGCATCATTTACATATGGACTTCAACTCATCTTCCTTCCTTATTTCTTCAAAAATAATAACTGTGAATGATCATGATGTACAAAAATTTAAGATTGATTGAATTTAATGTATGTATTAAATTTATTCAGAATATTCATATTTAGGAAACATGAATTTTTACCTAGAATGTCTCTTAAAAGTTCCCAAATTATGGAATTATTAGGATCATGTAAATAGATTATAACAAATACTTATATTATTTTCAAAGAAATATGATTAAAAAAACCTATATTGAATCCATACATTCAAATTAAAGATACACTATCCAAATTCTCATGGTGAGAAAAGAATTATGATATTGAAAGGCATATGTTCAATTCTGACTCTCAAAGTTATAAATTTAGAAGGAAAATAATTTGGTTCATGACATTTATAATCTTCATTTTTCTAGTCACCATGGATGGATTCTTCATTACTTTATATTATGAAACCTTCATTCTATTATCCCTCTTCACATGTTGAAAATAGTTTTCTCAACTACATTAGCACATTTCATATATCTATAAGATCAATTAAACAAATTAAAATTTAAAATTTATTAATAAAAAATTAAAAACCATACACAAGATGGACTCAAAAAATTCATATAAAATAAATGTTAAATTTAAATTATGAAATCACATGATCAATATAATATCACATATTGTTACTAGGTGTACATTAAAATCATAAGAGTAGGTGAAATTAAAATTTTTACACCAGATAAACATTGTAACAGAATTTTTGGGAAAGAAGAACCCAATTATCAACTCAAGGATATTATGTGAAGTAAATAATCCTAAAAATATGTATAAATGAATCCTTATTTGATTTTGAGATGTAGTCATATTTTTCTCATCATTAGTGATTGTCTCTAAATGTAAATGATACCATATCCCTTTAGATTATACTCACATGATTCAAAAACAATTTAAATATTCAATATTTAGCTACCAAAGTGGAGAATCAAAGGGTTTTTTGATATCCACACAATTCTAAGAGATCTATTTCTTCGATCTGAGATGAAGAACTTGGACCAACATGCCATAATAACTCCTTTATCATTCTTGAAATACAAAAAGAGAATAGATATCTCAAAATCATAAGGGGAATAGTTCATGAGAGTTATGGATTTAATTTTTTTTATATAAGTAGGTTTAACATATTAAAATTTTACTTTTAACTTTAATAAGTTAAACCTTTTGTAATAAATCACATTTGACACTTATGGCCAAGTAAACATGTCACAATTTTCATATGTAATTTATTAGATACCTATAACATTAGTATTGTGTTATTTGATAAAATATGATTCATTAACTTGAATCATTTCTTCCCCAATAAATTTTTTAAGAAACCCTAAATAATTAATATTCATTCATAATTTTTTTCTTATTTTAACTCAATTACATGTGAATGACTAGAGTTAATAAATTGAATACTTATTTTTGTATACTCAAAAATATTTAATTTATTTATTTTCATATGATTGATCAAACTCATACATTGTCTAACCCCCCATTATGGGTCCAACTATATCTTAAACTCTAATTCAATATAATTGGAAAATCTTTTTAATATGTTTTGTGTGTGTGAACCTCTGAGCCCTTATCTCTATAGTAGTGAGTGTATCTCACATACCATGAGAGGAATCTTATAACACATCATTGACCCTAAGTAGATAAGGATTATTCATATTAATGACTTCCTCCAATGAGAAGGATCATTGTAATATAATATATTTGTATCATAATATATCATAAATTAGGATGCATACTTGGTTTTATTATCCTTTACTATGTTATTTATCTTTATATGACCATGCTATATAGAGTTACCTTCTTCTTCCATGGACATGGATTTAATGAATTAACAACTATTCTGGTCAATTAGGATTGAGATGTTTCTTCCTCTTCTATGAATTGAAAAATACTATCTTGAACATTCTATCAATTTCATACCACCAATGACACATCATACATAAGCTAACTCACCATAAACATAATTTTCATGATTTTCATATTTCATCAAAGTATAAGATCCAATGATACACATTGATAATGATATAATTTCAAGAGATCAATACAAATATTCCTAAATAGGAACACCCAATGACACCCAAAACATGTGGTTTTCCTATTAGAATTTCATTCCTCTTATTCTCATCAACTTGAGATCACCAAGTGAAAACTTCATGAGTGGAAGTCTCAATTATTAGGAACTACCAACACCTGATAGCCAAACAACATCTTTTTCATATCAGTATGATATATCTAAACTATATAATATATGTATATGATTATTTTCATAATATCTCTAGGTTCTCATTATATATGGGAGCTTCTATAACCTTTTGATATGCCAAATAATCTAGGGACATTACTTTGTAAATATTATGTGTAGAATAAATAACACTATTATGGTTAGAATACATCATACATAACTATCTATATAAATGATATGGAAATAATAATGTATGTTCAATTTGGGTCTAGGTAACCCACTTTTATAACATGTTTGATATAAGATCTTCTTACTCCTTCATCTCACTTGCCTTAGTTTAAGCATTATAACTTAAGGTAGACTGATTTTATTTCCCCATTTTTTATGTACACCAAAAAAGGCTAGTTTAGTTTGGTGGAGTCATATTAGGGGTGTAAACGAGCTTTGAGGTGATATTAGTCAATTAGAGATGTATAATTTCTATAAATTTAACCAGAAGATGTTATCATCGACAAGGATTAACTATTTTATATGTATGAAATCCTTTATTTTTATCATTAGTGAGTAGTTTTTTATGTGAAAAGTAAGTTAGTAATTTTAGTTGGTGGATAGGTAAATCAAGTAAACCATAGATGTTTTGAGCTGTGTTTATCATAGTTGAAAGGATTGATGTGGAGTTCTATGGAAATGTAAGTAAAGTAGTTTCCTAGAGTTATATAGGAGTTCCCATATGATTTCCCAAGGATTTTATATCACTAAAACCTTGATATGATATCAATTTTGGGATGGAGTTTCATCCCAATGTGTCATCAATGTCTATTTCTTCTAATAGGATAGTTCCTTTAGAGCTGCATGCGTTATAAATTCATATAGATGTTTAGTTGTGAAAAGGTTTCATCTATACTCACATAGCTCCTTGAAGAGATTTTCTATTGTTTAAATAGAATAAGAATAAAATTTTTCATTAGTGTATTGATTATATATAGTTTAACTTTTTGATAGTGAAGAACCACTATCTTCTATTGAGGATTGATGACTTATTTGATCAGTTTAAAGGAGATAACTAGTTCTCAAAGATTGATTTGTAGTTTGGATATATTACAATGAGGTTAAAGGAGGAATATATTTACAAGCCCATCTTAATATATAACTATGAGGATTTTTAGTCTATAGTAAAGACCTTTAGTGTCACACACTCCCCAAAAGTATTCATGGGATTGATAAAATCAGCATTTCAAGAGTTCCTAGACTAGTTCATGGTAGTGTTTATCAATGATATCCTGATGTATTCAAGGATATATAAGAATAATGATGAGAATTTTTGGGTTTTCATAATGATACAATAAATATATAAGTAATATAATATGTTTTCCATGTGACAGTTATGGATACGTGAAGTGAATTTTCTTAGAAATGTTATATCTCGGTAAAGTGTACTTGTTAATCCTTTGAAGATTGAGGCACTTTTAGTAAACGCCCAATAATTTTATGAAGGTTCATAGTTTACATACTTTTTTAGGATATTAAAATATTTACATGTCTTATTTCCCACAAATCATAATACCTTCGATAACTTTAACCAAGAAGGACATGAATTTTATAAGGTTAAATTAGTGTTGGGTGGTATTTATGTATTTAAAGGAAAAGTTAATCAGCGGTTATGTTATTTTCTTACCAAATTAAGGAGACATGTTTAAGGTCTATTAAGACACTTCTCATATTATTCTGGGATGGATGTAGATATATAAAAGAGTAGTTATCATATATGGGTCTCGAAAGTTACACCCTCATGAATATAATTTTTTCATTATGATCTTGAACTTGTGGGGGCTGTGTTTTATTTGATTTTTTTGTGGAATTATCTTATCAAAGATCACATTATGACATACACTGATAACAATATCCTATAGTTTATATTTTTTAATAAGTATATAAACTTTCATAAGTGGATATAAGTGGAGTTCTTGTAGGATTATGAATTTTAGATCTCTTACACTATATGGAAAGGTAATATGGTAGTTGATTTGTTGAGAAGGAAGACATGTGGTGATGTTTTATATGAGGTTGGTGATGAGTAGAGGATGATGGAGGAGATTGAAACATTTCATATATATATGAAGGAAGGAAATATTCCAAATTTTTTATTAGATGATGGTTCATAAGACAAAGGAGTTTTAGCTAGGAGATATTTAGGTGGAGGTGAAGATAAACCATTTAATTTTTAAATATTAACCCAAGGGATGGGAATATTATGAATAGAATAAAGTGTTATTTTATAGGTAGATATTCATTTCATAGTTGATGAATGATGAATTTTTCATTGGTTTTATAAATTACCTTTGGTAGTATATCTTGGTATATCCAAGGTATATCATTCTTTGAGGGATCAATTTTAGTGATAGAGTATAAAGAAGTAATTTATATATTTTTTATTAATTTTTTATCATCCAGTGATTTAAAACCAATAATCACATTCCATATGACCTATTACTACTATTGGATGTTCCTTGGGGTAAAAATAAAGGTATATATATAGATATTTTAATGGGGTTTCCTCAATATTTGAGAATTTATGCAGTCATTTGTGTAGTTATAAACTAATTGATGAAGTTTGATCATATCTTGGAGATCAGGGAGTCTAATGTGGTGGATGATTTGGCGAGGTTCTATGTAGAGGAGATGGTGAGGCTTCTAGAGTTCTGAGGATGATTATCTCTGATAATGATCCTCATTTTACCATATGAGTGTGAAAGATCTTGTAGTGTGTTTTTAGCTCTTAGTTACACCTTATCATGATTTTTTTCTCCATATGGATGTAAAAATGAATTAAATGATCTATATGCTAAAGGTTACTTTTTTGTACATGTTTTCTTGATTTTGGAGGTTCATGGGTGGTGAAATTTTTATTATTTGAGATTTTATATAATAATAGTTAACAATTATCTATTGGAATAACAGTGTTTAAAGCTGTTCATGGACAATTGTGAAGATCACTATTGTACCAGACTAAGGTTCGGGAGCTAGTGATAGTTAGACTACATTTCGGATAAAGTACCAAGAAGAAAGTGTAGGTGATTCATGAGTAGATGAATTTTACTTAATATTTTTAGAATTTTTATGATGATCAGAGGATACCTATAGTGTTTTAAGTCATGGATTATGTGTTTATTAAGATTCCATCCCACCATGGATAAAATAGGTTTAGTATAATTAATACACTTTCTCATCAGTTTTTTGAGTCTTTAAAAGTTTTTGAGTGAGTTGGTGTGGTAGAATATAGACCAGTTCTTCCACTCTAGATGGATAAAATTCATGAATTCTTCTATGTGTCAAAAATTTGTAAATATGTTAATGATAACTCCCATATAATTTATTAGGGTGAATTAGTTATCAAATAAGATGAAATTTTCATGATGTGGCTAGTGAAAATTTAGGATCTTTAGTAAAATGTTCTATGAGGATGCATCATTCCTTTATTGAAAATTTTATAGAGTCATCGTGTCTTAAAGTAATGTACATGGGAGTGAGAGTCATGGATTCAAGTTTAATATATAATTTTTTAAAACATTTTTATTTTGAGTAAGTTGATATTTGATTATGATATTTAGTGATTAAAGATGTTCAATCTTCTTTCTATGTTGCATTGAGACTTTTCGATGATGATATTCATATTTGAGAGATATCTCACAATGTGTTTAATATTTTATTCTATTTTTTCCTCTCTAGGTATTATTTAGATTCTTAAGGATGAGAATAATTTAAGAGGTATCTAATGTAGAGTCCTAGATTTTATTGGTCCTCTTATTTGGGGTTTTGGGGAGTTGGAGATAGTAGGAGTGAGTATGAAGTTTACTTTTTTAAAGTAAAATTAAAAATTTGGGTTTTGGAGTTAACCATGCCATGGTGAAGCCTAATGAATACCATGTTTTCATGATTAAATATGGTTTGAGAACCCATTTTAGTGAAGTGTTGATGGGTTTGAATGTGGGTTTTGGAGTTAAGATAGGTCATTTTCATGATATAATTACATTATGGTTTATTCAACATGACATGGTTTGTAAGAGGTTATCATTTTTATAATCACGATTTAAAGTTGAATTTTAGTGGAATATCTATCTGAAATGAAGAGTGAAACCATGTCATGGTTACTTCTATACTTTAGGAAAACAACTTAGTTTGGAAATCACTCTATCATGTTATATACTGGGGATTGAAAGAAACTAAAAGAGATTATATTATTATTTAATCATCCATGTAATGGTTTTAGTAAAGGTATGATTTATTAAAGGTAATGGCTGGTGAATATTTTGAAGTTTAATGTTTTGATGCACTGTGGTTTTCATATCATCATTGATTGAACTAAATGATAATTCGGTTTAGGTAAATACATCATGGTTGGATCCACCTAAATTTTAAATATAAATTCTAGATCCCAACTCATTTTATTTGGTTCTATCTTCTTTTTAGGAACCTTATGAAGTAATAAATCTCTCTCTTGGAATTTTAAACACCCTTGAAAGATCTTTGAGTCCCTATCTTTGCGAGATAGAATATTTTTGATTTAAAGTGCTCATATTCTTCCTTCTTCCCCACTCCTATTATTTCATCTATTTTGAGGAAATATGGTATTGGATAGTGAAAGGATATGACAGATGATTGATATATAAGGTCTTGATTCTTATCCCATCCATAATTTTATTTTTAAGCAAGAATTATTTTTCTTGAATTCCTAATGATCTTTTTTTAGGTTTAATGTTTTAGATAATTAGGGTATAACCCTAAAATAAAAAACCTATATATTAAAAGTCACACTCTTCCTCTTAAGATACATTTTTCCTATAATACAATACTTTTAAAATAAAACATGTTTCCTTTCTAAGATAAATCTTTTTGATTTTGAATTTTAATTCTTTTTTGTTCTTAAAAATACTTGAAACCTGTGAAAAACATTTAAAAATGTGGGATAATAAAAAAATTGAATAAGGGACATAAAAATATTAAATAAACTCATTAACAAATTTTAAAACTATTATATTATAAAATAGAGTTTTCCTTTAACATAATAAGGTTTGAGATCAAAATAAACGTTTAGTTACTTATGAAATCAACTTTTTTCCCAAATTTTTTTCATAAAACACTTTATAATAAATCATAAATGAAAAATCATAATCCTGATATTTTCTTAGAAAACTTGAGTACCTATGGTTTTTTAGTTCTAAAAAACATACCTTTTACTATAAAATGGTGTAATACTTACTTTAAAACAAAAAACCATTAGCTTATATTTTGAAATCAAATTTTTTTAATGAAAACTCATTAGAAATCATAGAAAATTTATGTTGGTGCCTTGGGAAATAATCTTCATAGAACCCTTATAAAAACCCCTATAATTTGAATAACCTTTATGGTCGAGTTCCAACATAATTATTCTAAGAACACAATCATTACCCAATGCACTGGAGAGAAATATCAAAGTCACCCATCAACATGAGCTCTATCAGGATCACCCATAATCATGAGCTGTATTTGGATCACTCATTATCATAAAAAATTTCCAAGGACCATAACAAGAATTAAATATATAAAATATCCCATTTACATAATCAAAATAATTAAAATATACTTTTAAAACGCCTAAGTAAAACATTTTTGGATATTAATACATCTCATTCATTTAAAACACAATTTTAAAAACTAAAATTTCAGAACAAAGGGAAGGTGGATTTATTTTAATAAAACAAGGAAACTAATAAATTAATATAAAACATAAAATAATATTTACAACAAAATAAATATCCATTGATGATATATACATCAAAACAGAACATTCCTTTTTTCTAATTGTAAAGAAATTTAGAATGTTTTGTAAAATGTTTTCTTTTGAAAACCTTTGTAACAAAGTCAAAAGTTTCATTTATAATTCATTAATTTCCATATAAATCCATAAATAAATAATTTTAAGAATAATTACATGTAAAAAATATTTAGAAAAAAAATATTGAAGATATATAAAATGTGTTTTTAAAAGAAAAGCATCTCTTACCAAAATTATGACTCATCAGGTATTTTCTTTATCATCCTGGATAATAAAATTATATTAATTATTTAATTATTTGATAACCTTTTATATCTCATTATTCCTTTTATTTTATTTATTAACAAGTTATTTTTAATTTTTTAATCAATTAAGTTCACATTAGTTGTTTTGATGATATTAAGCTTATATATCAAAAATGAATTTGGTAGGTTGACTATTATCAAAGTTGTAATTATTCCATAATTTCCTAAATAATAATAATGAAATAATTATCATTTTTATACATAATTTATACTTTTAAAAACAACAATTAAATATGGTTATGAAAAAATAACTACACTACAATCATGGAGATTGTAGGTCTTACATACGCATGAGCAACATTTCCATCTTTCAAGGAACATGGGGAAATAAGGTAAGAATTATTTTATAATTAAAAAAATATGATTACATAATAAATTTAATATTATTTAATTAAATAAAATTATATTTATTATCCATGTTTTCTGTTCATGATAAATTAATCATATCGCTTCGTGGTGGTGGTAATGCACATGTACACACGAACAACGTTATCATTTTTTAATGGATGAAAAGGTAATATAGTAATTGATATATTATAATTATAGAATAATAAATATTTAATTAATAACACACACACACACACTCACATATATATATTAAATCCAACATTATAATTAGTTATGAGAGATGGTGAAGGAAAATGAAACACATCGCCTCACGGAGGTGGCAATCCACACGTACACACAAATGATTTTTTCTCTCCCCATAGGTTAGAAAAAGAATAAAAAAAGGGTTGTAATATAGTCATAATAAAATTTTATTATATACTGTATATTAATGTTATTTTATCATCATGGTTTAATAATATTTTAAGGAGGTATAAGAATAACTAAAAATAAAACATTCAGTTAGAATCTACACCTATTCTTTAAAAAACCACCTTTTATTTTCATCGTACTCCATATATGGTTTGTATTATAAAAATAATAATACCTCTAGAATGAGGAAAGTGATGTTATTAAGATATTGGGGAATTTATTGGCTAAGATATAGTGATAACATGGTGTAAGGAAGAGAGGAGATGTTATTATCTTTTATAAGTGAGGGGAGGGGAATTATTGGAATTTATTAAATTATTAAAAGTTAATTTTCATCTTAAAGATATTAAAATTTAATTTAATTTAAAATCAAATGAGTATGGGTTGAAATAATCTCATAAAATAAATTTTGGACAAGTTTATATTTTGTTTTTACCCTTATCTCTTTGTTTTAACCCCCATTAACCCTTTGACAATTAGGGCGATATCAATATTTTTTACTCGTTAGGGGTTAATAAAGATATTTTTAAATGAAAAAAGACTCGTAAATGGAAAATGGTTGATATTTTTAACCATATCGCATTAATTTAGATGATGATTGATTTTTTATTAATTTAAAAACATTTAATAAAATATTTCTTATTCTAAAATATCAATAAGGTCATTTTCGAAAAATTCATTTCATTTAAATTTTAAAATAACATGAAATAAAATGAATTCGAATATAAACCTTTAATAAAACACTAAATGTTATATTTTTATATAAAATTCACGATACACTATAAATCACCAAAAAATATATAACGTTTAGCATTTTTATAATCATCTACTTGATTTTCCTGTTGCTTTCACAAGCAATGAAATGTTGTTACATAAGTATTTCATGGTAATTTTATCATCACTAAAAATTAAAAATAAATTCACATAATAAAACTAATTTCATTATTCTGAAAATGAACTTTTTTATTTTTTCCACTTATTTTTATCCCTATATGAAAACATAATATAAATTTAAAATAAAGAGAGTGACATTTTATGCTTTTCTTTACTGGAAATATTATAATGTTGAAAATAAAAAATAAATAAATAAATAAATTATTTTAGAATTTTGGATATTATGGATTCAATATAATAATAAAAAAATAAAGGATTTTTTTAATGATTTTAAATCCATATAACATTAGTTTTAACCCTAATTAACTCGTTTTACCTTTACCATGATAAAATTTTTTACTATGGTTTCTATTCGTAAAGAAAAAAATAAAAGAGATATATTTTTCAACTTTATATTTCATGATTATAAATACGGAATCCATTTTTCAAGAATTAATTTCTATATGTGGAATAAGTTAATTTCAAATTAAACAAAAAATGGTAATGAAAATCGGTTTTTAGAAAAATTTATTTTCATGTATAAAAATATTTTTATCCCAAATTCAAGTATAAAATTTATTCCAAAATACATAATTAGATTTTTTTTTTATAAAAAAACTAATGAAATTTTAATACTAATCTAAAATTGAATTTTAATTTTTAAATACATGTAAATAAAATACAGATTCCAATACAAATTATTATTTTTCAATATTCATTTAAAAATAAAACCTTTCGTAAATTATCTGAAAATCATCCTAAGATAATTTTAAATTAATGAATTCAACAATTATTTTAATTTTTATAATGAAAATTATATAATTTAGAAACCTAACTTTTAAATAAAACTATATAATGTAGGGAAACCAATTTTAGTTAGAAGTAATGTTTTTCCCTTTTGAGTAAGAAATTACCTAATATTATTATAATGATTATAACTCTATAAAATATAATAAATAAATATTAATAAACATGATTTATTCTCACATTAATTTTATTACTACATTATTCTCCCATTTTTGAAACCATTTCCTTATAATTTTATTCATTACTCAGACATGTTTAGATATTTTTCCTTTATAGGATTTTCATTTTCCCATGACACTTCTTTAACCATATAGCTTTTCAAAAAAACCTTAATTTGATAAATTAACTTATTTTGAAATAATTTATATCTATAGTAAAGGTTTTGTACTGGTTGTTCCTTTTGAGAAATATTCTATTCAATCTAAACTACTTTAGGGATAAAAATATTAATTTCATATGTGACATATTTTCTTAATAATGAAACATGAAATAATTCATGTACTTGAGATATACTCAGAGGTAAGGCCACTAAATAACCAAATGAGCCAATTTTTTCAAAGATTTCATTTGGTCCAATGACTCGCAGACATATCTTTACCTTTTTGGAAAAATTCATATCTCTTTTCCATAGGGATTATTTAAGAAAAACATGATCACATACCTTGAAAGAAATGTATTTCCTCTGGTTATCTGTATAAATTTTCTGTGTAATTTGTACCATCCTCATATGACACTAAATCATCTTCACCTTATGAATGATTTCTTCTACCAATTCTTGTAGCAAAAAATTTCATTCTCCTACTTCATCCCAACAAGTTATAGTTTGAAACCTCTTTCCATATAAAGCCTAAAACGTTTCCATATTTATACTAGAATGAAAACTAATATTATAATATAATTAATCTAATGAAAGATATTGACTATAACTTTCCTAGAAATCTATTCAATAAGATCAAAGAAAGTATTCAAAAAGTTTAATCATTCTCTAAAACTATCCCATAGATTGTAGATGAAAATCTATAATTAGATTTAATTTAGCACCAAATTATTTATGAAGAATTTTCCATAAATTTGAAGTAAACCAGGGATCACAGTCCTATATAATAGAGAGGGGAAATCTTTTTATCCCAATTAAATCTTTGAGATATATTATAGAAAGATTATCTAAATACATAACATCTCTAATATGAAATACATTTATAGATTTAGTAAATTGATCAACAATAAACCAAATCACATATTAAATTGAGATGTATTTGTAAATCCTACCATGAAATTCATGGATATATTTTTGTATTTACAATATGGAACTAACAAAGTATTAATTATCCCATTTAGTAATTTTTATTTTTCTTTAACCTATTTACAAGTCAAAAATTCCATGGTAATTTTAGTGATATCTATTTTTATTCTATCCCACCAGTAATACTCTCAAAGGGATCTGTGCATCTTTGTGCTCCTATGATGATTGAAAAATAGGGAAATATGAGATTCACTCAATAATGATCTCTTCAAATAGGAATCACAAAGCATACATAATCTCATTCCAAATTTGAACACACCTTCTTCATCAACATTAAACTATAGAAACATACCCTTATTAATAGATTATTTATATTCAAGTAAAACATGATCCTCTTTTTGAGCTTACTTTTTTATTTCCACAAAATATAATTATACTGAAACCTAAAATAAAAAATAGGGAGTTCTTATAATCATAATTTCTAGGCCAAATTTCATTAAATCATTAACCAAATGGTAATGTTACAAACATAACATGGTTAATTTAGCATTATTTTTCCTACTTAAATCCTTAACTAATTTTTTCACTTTTCTAGGATAGTAATGAATCATTTTGTAATAATAATTAATTAGTTACATCCATATTCTCTACCATAGGTTCAAATATTTTTGAGTGAATAAATACATAAAATTTTTATGATTGGTACATATTTAAAAATTTAATTCATATAAATGATGCCTCCAAATTTTAGAATAAAAAACTAGAAAAAATAATTCTAGATCCCATGGAGGAAAATTTAAGTCAAGAGGTTTTAGTTGACGTGAATAAAATGAAATTACCTGATCATTATCCATCATAACATAACAAAGTCCTATAAAAAGGAATCACTGTAGATGAAAAATTCACCATTTCTAGAGGGTTGGTCCAAAACTAGATCATTAACCAATATTCTTTTAAGTTCCTAGAAATAATCATCACACTCTTTCATCTAGATGAATTTAATTCCTTTTTGAGTTAATTTAGTCAGGGGATAAATAACTGAGTATAGTTTTCAAAAAATCATCCAAAGTAACCTGATAATCTAATAAAATGATAAATACCTATGGAATGTTTATGTCTTTTCAATTTTACAAAAAATTTAGTTTTAATAGGTTTAAAATTTTTACAATTTTTAGAAATAAATATTTCCAAAGAAATAAATATGTTGCAACCAAAATTCACACTTAATAAATTTTCCATATAACTTATTTTTTTTAAGGTTTAAAAAAAATCCTTAATTATCTTTCATGATCTTCAAGAATTATATAATAAACCAATATATCATTAATAAAAATAACCAAAAACTTGTCTAAATAGGCATGGAAAAATATTTTCATGAGACCCATGAATATAGATAATAAATTAGACAACCCAAATAGAATAACTAGAAACTCATAATGCCTATATCTAGTCCAAAATATAGTATTTATAATATCTTCTTCCTCCACCTTCAATAGATAGTAGCTTGATGTAATACCAATCTTTGAAAACAACTGTGATCCTTAGAGTTTATTGAACAAATCATTAATATGAGGAAAAAGATACTTCTTATTAATAGTAATGTTATTAAAGGCTCTATAATCAATGAAAAGTCTCATTGAACCATCTTTATTTTTAAAAAATAAAATTGGATCACCCCATGGTGATGTGCTAGGATGAATGAATCATTTATCAATAAACTCTTGTAACTACTATTTCAATTCCAAAAGTTCTACTTGATCAATTCGATATGGGGTTTTTTGAAATAGTCATATCATAGAGAAATAATTAAATAGTAAACTAAACCACCCAATAAGGAATATCACTAGGAAAATCATTAGGAAATACATCCATATATTCACTCACTATTGGTACATCACTGATTTAAACACTGTTTTTTTCAATAATATGAGTTAGGTATTATTAACTGCCACATCTAATCAACTAATAAAATTCTTGATAAGTTAAAAAACGTGTTAAATAATTGAATATAACATTCTTATATTTTTAATTTATATTATCATGATAAAATAAAAATAAATCCATACGCAAAATAATATCAAAATCTATTATGGTAAGTATAACAAGATTTGAAGGAAATACGTTCCCATTAAAAACAATAGGAAGATTCATATAAATCTTGGTTGATTTTTTTGACCCATGGTTTTCACAAAAAGTTTTATCTTCTCTTCATAAGGTGATATTCCAATTTTACTTAATCTGTTCCTAAAAATAAAGTAATTTAAATATCCATAGTCCAATAAGGTATTGGTATAATTTGAATAAAAAAGTAACGTACCTCTCACTACTTTATTATATAGCACAACACCAACTGTAGTAGCAGAAAATGATTTTGTCAAAAAAATATTTCGATATTGATGATTTTACACTTTCATTACTATCCTTGGATATGTACTTATATAATGACCCATCTCATTATAATTAAAGAATCTTATAGTCAACTTTTCAATATTTTTTGAAATCATTTTCTTTGTAGTATTGAGCCATATGTCTAATCATTCCACATAAGAAACACTTAAAAAAATTTATAATACATTATCTAGGGTTATTTTTACCACACTTATCAAAATATGGGAATTTTATTTTATTACCTATAGATTTATTTGATAGATGCTTCCCCATTTTCTTCTATCTGGACCTTTTCTTATACTTGTTTTCATGGAAGACATGATCACTGAAAAACTCTATTTATATATTTTCATAACATCAAAAAATATTATCATAAATTTTGAATTCATGGGGATTAAATTCCCTTTGATACATTGGATTTAATCTTGTGTAAATATGATTAATATTACTATCAAGATCATGAATAAAATTTGGTGCATTCCTTGAAAATTGGGTGAAGTTTTCCTCATACATGGCCATTGAATATTCTTCCTTATGTCTCAATTACAAGAATTATTATCCCATCCTATGTTCAGCAACCTTAAAAAATATTTCTCAATGAAAATATTCTTAAATGTATCATATTCCAAGGAATATATATTTTCTATTTCTAGGATATTATTAACCATTGACCACAACAGGTTGGTTTTACTTTTAAAATGATAAATAAAAAGAGTTAAATTTTGGTTCTTATAATAACCAATGAATTCAAATATATTTTCTTGTGATTCAATCCATCTCTTAGATACCATAGGGTTAGATGATCCACTAAATTTTGTAGGGTGTTGTTTCATGAAATACTCCACTCTAGACATGTTTCTCTATGGTGAACAAGGTTACTCTATCACATGGATACCACCACCATTTATAACATGTGTCAACCAATCCATCACAAAAAAAAATTATTTGTTTCAATTCCTACCATTCTAGGTTGCTAATTTGGAAGGATATTTTCCTCTTGGAGGCATCTTAATTATGTTTCCCTATTTCCTCTGTCAAAAACCATTCTGAATAAACATAGTAGAAATGAATCAACATAGTAATATTCAAATGCTATACAATGATAACCATAAATTATAATCTCTTAATGTTACTTATATACATTATAATAACCTCTAAAATATTCCAAACCAATACTCCATACCTAGATATAAGAACCTTATCCTTATTCAATCCATAATTTAATTTTTTAAAAGCATTCATTTTCTTTCATCCCCTAAGATATTTTCAAGTTTAGAGTTTTATAGAATTAGGTCATAACTGTTACATAAAAAACCCATACATTGAATGTTAAACACTTACTCTTAGTATACATTTTTTCCAAAATACAATACTTGTAAAATAAAACATATTTCTTTTTCATGAAAAATCTTTATTATTTTTAACTTGAGTTCTTATTTGTTCTTAATCAACCTTAAAAACTATAAAAAACATTTGAAAACATGGGATCATTATAAGAATATATATAAGAGTCATAAAAAGAAGAAAGAAACCCATTAATCAATTTCAAAACCAGGATATCATAAAATAGAGTTTTCCTACCACATAATAATATTTGAGATCAAAATAATCATTTACTAACTCATGAAATAATATTTACTACCCATTTTTTTCATAAACCACTTTATAAGAAACATAAATTAGAAATCAAAATATTGAGGTTTTCTTAAAAAAATGATTACCCATGATTTTTTTAAAAACACACCATTATACCATAAAAGTAATAATCTATCCTTTAGAACAATAGACCATTATCTTACCTTTTGAAATCAAAACATTTCCATGAAAACTCATCAGAAAGTATAGAAAAGTAATATAGGTGCCTTGTGATATCATATTTATTTAACCATTACAAGGTACCTTAAAACTGGAATACACATTATAGTCGAATTCTAATAATATTATAAATAGAACATAATCATTACCCAATGCATTGGAGAGCTATATCGAGAACACCCGTCATAAGGAGAAATATTGGGATCAAATTTCATAATGATATATATCAGTATTATACACAATTATAAACAATTTCCATGAACCATAACATTCATTAAATAAATAAAATCTTTCATTTCCATGAATAAACTCATTAAAATATCCATTTAAACCCATAAGCTAATTTTTTTTGGATATTGATATATCATTTTCCTTTAAAACTCATTTTTCAAAACTAAAATTCGCAAAAAAAGGGGAATGATGTTTTTATACAAATAAAACAATTAATCTTATAAATTAATCAAAAACATAAAATAATAGTTACAATAATAGAAAAACCATTTCGTATATGTTAAAATAGAACGTTCATTTTTTAAATAAAGTCAAAATATTATGTAAAAATATTCCTTTTAAAAAAATGTGTAATAAAGAAAAAAGTTTCCTTTATAATTAATTAATTTCTATAAAAATAAATCCATAAAATAAATTTAATAATATGTACATTTAAAAAATAGATTATGAAAATAAATCTTTAATATATATAAAATGAGGTTTTAAAAGTACAGTGTCCCAAAACTCAAGTTTGAATCGTCACATATTTTCATTATCTTCCTAAATAATAAACATATATTAATTATTTAATTTATTAATAACAATTTTTAGGATTATTATATCATTAATATTATTTATTACTATTTTTTATTTAATTATTTAATCAATTGAGTTTATTTCGGATGTTTTGATGATATTTGGATCATATGTCCAAAATGACTTTGATAGGTTGACTATAGTGCATATGGCCATTATTATGCCATTTTAAATAATAATATTAAAAAAATTATAATTTTTATATATCAATTATACTTTTAAAACCAACTATTAAATATGGTCTTGAAAAATTAATTACGTTACAATCATGGAGACAGTAGGGAATGTTTACACTTGAGTAACATTTCAATTCTTCAATAAAAATGATAGAAGGAAGAAAGGTATTATTTTATCTTTATATAATAATTATTATATCATAAATATAATTTTATTTCAATAAATAAATATGTATATATATTTATCCATGTTATGTGGTCCTAAAAAACAAATCACATTGCTTTGTGGAGGTAGTAATCCACACATACACACAAACTCTATTTTTCATTTTTTAGTGGATGGAAATTTAAGAAAGTATATGACATCATATCATTTCAAAATGATAAATATGTCATGAATATCATATATATATATATATTAAATCCATCATAATTACAAGTCATAAGAGGTAGTTAATGAAAAGAAAACACATCGCTTCATAGAGGTGGTTGTCCACATGTACACACAAATGATGTTTTAATTCCCCATAGGATAGAAAAGAAGATGAAAAAGGATAGTAATATATTCATAATAAATTTTTTTAATATATAAGATTTAGATTTTATTATATCATCATTGTGTAAATTTTTTTAAGGAGGTATAAAAATAAATAAAACATAAAAATTCCACTAAAAAATATAACTCTTCTTTGAATACACTCCTTTTTTTCACCTTAATACCTCTAAGGTTGGTATGATGCAGAAAATAAGACCTATAGAATATGGGGAGGGATTTTAGTAAGGTAATTTGGTTGGTTTTTTTCCAATATATAGTGCTCAAATGTTGTGAGAAAGACATGAGATGAGGTTCCCTTTTATAAGTGAATGGAGGATAATTATTGGAATTTCATAAAGTATTAAATTAATATAAATTAATTTTAATGTTTATGTGGCTCCAAATTGATATAGTTAAAATATATTATGAGTATGAGTAAAAATATTCTTATCCAACAAAACTTTTACAAGTTTATACTATGATTCTGCCCTTATATATTTGTTTTAAACCCCATTAAACCTTTTCAAATTTATGGTGATATCAATGTTTTTTACTCTTTAAGGGTAAATAAATTAAATATGACAGGAGAAAAATGCATAAAGGGGGAATTTTTTATATTTTATACCACATCCCATTCACCATGGTTAATAAAATGTCATTAATGTCTTCTTTGGAATTATTAATTTAATTTTACTTTGAAAACAACAAGACAGAAAAGGAATTCAAATATAAAAATTTTTATAATGAACTGTGATTAAAATACATGAATATGAAATCATTTTATATGAATATTCAGACCATTAAAAAATACATTCCTAAATATCATAATAGTTTATTGTATTTGGAAACTTGGAAACATAATACTCAAACTTGGTGAAAGATCTTTAATATCACCCTTAAATATATTCCTCTTTATTACTTCTACCTAAAACCTTTCTTTATAACCCAAGTAAAGGAAACATAAGAAAGGGTTGAGATCATATACTCATTAAGGGTAAAAAAGGGAGAAAAGTAATCAGAAACATGATCATAATGGTATGAGAACATGACCATAACATTAGAATATCATACCCTACATATCAAAGATCATAATAATGTATCATGGAATAAATATAGGTTGTTCATAAGATATGAATCATAAGGTAATCAATATCATAATCCAAAAAATCATAACACTGGATTAAGACATAGAATTTTTGACTGAAACATAATCATATAAAAATTATTTCGAGGGTAGTAAAGGTATAACTACCAAGGCTATATTAGTAGTATGGGTTCACTCCCCATATCATATTGGTAGTCATAGTTCATACCTATGAATATCTTAGTAGTCAAGGTACTCCCAATAACATATTAGCAAAAAAAGTTCTTTACTAAAGCGAGTTTACTCCCTATTCCATCCATGTCTATCTCATGAGATATAAATCTTTACCTAATGAATTAGAGGTAGATATAGATTTCACACATCTCATAATGAAAGTATGCAAATGTGCATCAAAAGATCATAAAAATTCATCATATCATAAACCATGAAATGAAATGGGTATTATAAACAGGTTATCTTATCATAACATGTGGAAAAGAGACATGTTTCATAATAATTTCATCAAATCATAACCCATGAAAAGAAGTAGGTTTCATAAGTATATAACCCATAAAATGGAAATGAGCTTCATAAACATATAACTTAAAAAATAAAAACATGTTTTAGAAACATCAATCCATAAATACCTAAACCATTCAGAAAAATAGTATGGAAATAATCAGCGGATCGTTTCCCAATAAATTCATGAGTAACACTAACATATGTCATATTAAATGGGATATAATTTGGAATGATCTTTTCCTGAGGAAATTATCCTTCTTTAAAAAATAATTGTTTAAAAATAAAACCCTTTGAAAGTAATTTTCAAGAAATTAAGATAGAAAACCTATAAATAAATATTTGAAAACCATTTCAAAAACTTTTTCTTTGAATGATTAAAAATAAATTTTTACATTTTTTTGAAAACCATTTTTTTAAAAATACGTTGAAAACTTATATAGAAATATTGAAAAAAATTGAAAACCTTTTTCCATGAAAACTTATAAAATAAGCTGGAAAACATTTTTTAAAACCATTTTCCTTGAATACATATAAAATAACATTGAATACATTTTTGAAAGAATTTTTACTTTAAAACTTATAAAATAATCTTGAAAACATTTTAAAAATAGTTTTACTTGAAATCTTATAAAATATACTTGAATTTTTTTTTGAAAAACTTTTTCCTTGAGAAAATATAAAAGAATCTTGAAAATATTTTCAAAATGGTTTTATTTAAAAAATTATAAAATAATCTTGAAAAATATAAAAACACTTTTTAAAAATAATACACTTTTGAAATTAATTTTTTACCATGGTTTTTAAGGAACACATATTTCCGACCATAGAGAGAGATAAAATTTGATTTTATTAAAAACACTTCCTTAATTATCTTAAGTACCAAAGAGTGTAAAAGTGGTACCAATGCACAAATATATCATGAATAAAAATAATTGAAGAAAATTCATTAGATTTATTGATAGAAGGATCATAATATTTCATCAATGGAGGAATAATCATAAACCATCCTAATAATCGATGAGATTGTAGAAATAAACTATTACCACTTTTGTAACTTTGACCCATAATGAAAACAAGATAATAAAATTAAATAAATATTAAAGTACCATGAAATAATTAGTTTCATGATATAATATTTAAAAGGGAAATATATACACCCCATAGAAAAGTGTAGGTGCATAACATGACATGTGTCTCAAAAAAGGTAAATTGAGACAAAATTGCTTTACCGATTTGGTATATTTTGAACCATAAACCCCTTGAATTATAGATAATAAAAATAAAATGTATATAAAAATAAATTTAAGGATAATAATCATATAATATATTCATGGGTAGTATATACACAACAAAAAATAAACGAGTGATGAATTTGGCTTGTATCTCACAGAAATAAAGTGTCGTGGAATTCTCTTACCTTAAGACTTGAATTTATTCATACACATTAAAAAATAATTTTTAATAAATATAAGTTTATTATATATCTACTAAAAAAATCATATTATAATATCTAATACCATATATTATTTGGAAATAACTTTATATTACTCATTTATTAACAACTATATGTTAATGTTATGCTTCAAGTAATATCTGAGTTGTTTTTCATATATGTTTTTACTTATTAATGTTGATACTGTTAAGTAGATCATCATTTAATTATTTAAATAATGTAAAAAATGATATAAATATCATATATATTCTGTAAAAAAATATTTATATAAATGTACAAAATATATAAATATGAAAAGGAATACACTATTCATGGAGATGGTAGAACATAGGTACGTACGAACGCTATTTCGGTTTTATTGCAGTATTGAAAGAAAGAAAGTAAATAATATATATATATATATATATACAATTAAAATATAATTATTATGTTATATATATCATATAATTTTACTAAATCCGTACTTAATACATTCCATGTAGAGTGTGAATGAATCACATCGCTTTGAGGAGGTGATAGTCCACACTTTCACAAACGAAGTTATCATATTTACACAAAATGGAAATAATGAAGGAATATTTTATATTATAATTACATAAGTATAAATAAATAATATATATCATATAAAACATATAAAAATATAGTGTTCTTCATAATTACCAACCATGAAAGGTGGTAAAGGAAAACGAACAACATGATTTCATGAGGCTGTATTACGACGTACACAAAAATGGTAAATGCAATACCTGTTAGATTAAAGTGTGTGTAAGTGTTGGTAAAATCCTTAGAATAAAATATATATGTATATTTAGGATACTTATTTTATTATAAAATTCTTTAATAATAATAGTTGAGTTGGTGGAGAATTAAAATAAAATAAAGGAGCTTGAGAAATGATGTTACCTAATTTTGGGTAACTCCTTTGGATTGAACCAAAGGGATTCCTTTGTGGAATTTCTTCCCAAAGGGATGCATATAGGTAA
This sequence comes from Viscum album, assembly GCA_963277665.1. Taxonomy (NCBI): domain Eukaryota; kingdom Viridiplantae; phylum Streptophyta; class Magnoliopsida; order Santalales; family Viscaceae; genus Viscum; species Viscum album. The sequence continues at coordinate 499,895,410 of OY728158.1, read as the reverse complement.
AATTGAGGAATTTTGGGAGGATATGTTTGTATTATTTGGATGATCCAATGTGTAATGAGAGGTGTAAGGAAGTGAGGGGTTGAGTTCCCTTTTATAAGGGAGGGGGAGTAGCATTCCTATAAATATAAAAAGGCAAACACCATTGATAGGTCTCTCTTACATCAATAGAATCCAATAATTTATAAAATTAGATAAAATCTGGTACATGTTATAATTTTTTCTAGAAATTTTTTTGGACATGTTTATAGGTCTTTTTGCCTCTTAAGATTAAAGTTTAACCATTAAGTAATCTTTTTTTACATCAATCTCTATAATTAATTTTAACTATTTTCATTAATATTTTTGTGCTAAAAACCTGGATGAAATTATTAGACAGTATAAAGTATTATTATTCCAAATATTTAATCCATTTTTCAAACTATAATCACAAAATTGGAAGAAATTAATTTAAATTTAATCTCAGAGACGTGTCATGACAGCGAGTTTTTAAGCAAAAATGTTTAAAAGTTTGGAATATTTTGCTATCCAATTTCAGTGTAAAATTGGTTCCAATGAACTAAATTGGATTAATTGATTTAAAATTTATCTAATTAAACTTTAAAACCAAATTATAATATAATTTAACTATATTAATAATTAGATGAAAATCTGTTTTAAACTAAAACTCAGTATTATTCACTATTCATCAAAATATAAAAGTTCTTAGACTAATACCAAAAATTAAACAAAAGTAAATTTTGATATTTGATTTAAAAAATGAAGCTTATTTTTTCAAATAAAAATTATAAAAGTGTAAAAATTTATATTTAAAATGGGTTCACCATTAAAAGGTGGTAAGATTACCTTTTATAAAAATGCCATTTTGTTTTCATATAAATGGATTTATTATAATATTATGTTTATTGAATATATTGGATGAACGTAAAAATATTTTTTTGAATATAATATATTTATATATTTCCTTAAAAACATTTATTATAAGTGTTTTTTAATTTATGAAGATAAAATGTGTTTTCACATAGAAAAATAGTTTTCTTAGAAAATGAGTTGTTTTCAAATAGTTATTACTTTAATTTATAACTAATTGATAACCAAAAAAATCATTTTTTATATACATGTGTAAATAATATTTTCACACTTTATTTAATCTTATTTATAACTTCCATTCAGACGACTAAGTGGTAGCTATGATGGTATTTTAATAATAATATTAATAGCATATTATAGTTTGGTAATACTTGGTTTTGCATGTTATGAGATCCCTTGAAGGGACTCGATATTGGGTGTAATACAATTAAAAAATATTGTATCATGTACCACAACAAAAGCTATGTGTTGTGTGTAGTGAAAAATTAACATGGTGTTGCATATAAAGCAAGACAGACTTAGTGATGTTTTATAAGAAATCTATATTCAGTGTTGAACAAAATGAAAAATATCAAAAATATTCAAAAAAATATATATTTCATGAAATATCTGGGTGTTACATTCTACCCCTTTAAAATTAATTTCACCCACAAAATTATTCTATGTTGTTAAAGGTTTAATACTTGAATGTTCCTTTTATAGAAACCCAAATCATGAAAATGAATACTAAAACATCTTTTAAAAATGGAATGTTGGAAACATGAAGGTAACCCAAAGTAACTCATAACTAGGTTTCCACATGGGTGAATATTTATGGAATGTGAAAATATGTACTTGGAGGGAAAGTTTAAATATTTATAGGGAGTGATTGAGGTCATAATAAATCGCAAGTGAATGATCAATATAAAGTTGAGGGCCTCAAAGCCATAAATCTATGATGATTTAAAAGGCCGTCAGTTCAACAAAAATTAAGGTATTAGGGTGAAATATTATTTAAATATTATTTTCCTAATGATTAATAATATTCATGAAAATATATACTTTCATGATTTCAGGACAACCTCACCCTTTTTTGTTCCTTGATAAATTTTGACTCCAATTCTTTCTCCAAAAAGGAAGGAGAATTTTTCATTCTTGAAGCACTAAGCAATCAGAAGATTCTTGAGAAGCCATCCCATATACCATCAGTTATCATCAATAAAAAGTTTTTAGAACATGTTATCTAATATGAATAAATCCTTATGTGATGAGATAATACTTTAATCTCACAAACTTCATCTTATGTTTAACTTAAACTTTCTATAAATGGTTAACCTTACAACCCTTCTAAAAGACGAAAATACAAATATTTAGAAAGAAGGTCACTAGATCTGTATAACATTGATCCCACATATGTAATAACATAGATATTTGTAGACATCTTCCAAACATGTGAATACCCTCATTTTTTATTCTCTAAAAAATTGGTAATAACCTAAATTACCATAAATCCTTTTGTAAAAAATTCATGATTCTTTATCCCAAAGATTACTAGATATATTCCATAAGTATAATAAGTTGTAAAATTCATCCATTATGACATATACCCCTTTTTCAATAAGACCTTAATTGGTTCTATGGTCATTGATACTATCAAATTTACTTTATCCAAATTAATCTTCTCTTTATCCAAGATAAACACAATTTTATTAACATCTTTAACACATTAAAAGTTACCTTCCCTTAGTCAAAATATAACTTTTCTAAGTCTTCATCACCATTAAATATATTTTTTTAAATTCTTAATGAAACACATATACTAAAAATACTTATATATAATTCACGATTCATATAACATAATATTTGAATTCCAAAACATATACACTTAAATCATCTAACTTTATTCTTAATTGATTACTTTGGCTTCATCACCGTATTAATTAATACACATTTTCCTAGAATATGAAATATAGATCATGTCTTAAGGTTCATGTGTACGTAGTTTTATTGAAAAAGTGGAATAATCTCTAAATGGGTGCCTGGATCAGAAATCTAATGGTACTGTTGCTTTCAGAGCATTGAGTTGACCCTAAGTGCAACCTAACAATGGCCGGGGAGGGTCAGTTGTGAAAAGTAGTTTTTGGTGTTTTAATAAATTAAATAAAATAAGAATTTATTTTATTTTATGGTTTCATAGAGACATAGAAAAAATATTTTAAATTAGTTTTTTATGCAGGGATTCGGGGTTTGGATCATAAACCTAGAATTTCTTAGAGGCTCTCTAGAGAACCTTAGAAAAATATCTCGACAGAAAATGAGGACAGATCTTAGATCGGAGATCAACACACACTATTTTTTTACGGATGATGTCAAAGACAGTGGCACAAAGATTGATCCTCTTCATCGAATGATCCAACCCTCAGGTAGGGTATGTTTTTTCATTTATATTTCCCTATTCTCATATTCAATAATGAATACGGGCCAACCAACAAATAGGTTGATCCATAATTCTCTCATTATTGCTGGATGGGTTATGATTCTACGTTCTTATTGGGGTTTTGATTATTGAGAATTTATTTTGTATTCATGATCATTCTTACAGAATGGTTCGAGTCTATAATAAACAACAGATGAGATTCATTCCTTGGGCTGTTCTTTTGTTTGTTGTCCCTAAATATTCTTTTTTTTTCTTCATATTCTTTGTGGTTTATGAAAGATTAATCATTACACCTCCTTTTAATAGAAAAAAAATCTGAAATTAAATATAAGACATTGGGACAACCTAGTGGAGGTGTTACGATGATAGCGATGGATGGATTAGAGTGAATCAGGAGATATTATTCTTCAAGTGAATTACCTATGGGTAATCAAAATATGATTTTGGATCTGATTAATGACCTAAAACCCATTGATTTAGTGTTTCAATTGAGATATGACCTTGGATCTCCAATTTTGAGGTGAACAGAACATTGGATCGAACATCGGAGGATTGACCAAGGTGAATGGAGAAAGAATGACAGTTATGGAAAATCATGATTAACACGACATCTAAACATGGGTTACACGGTGTGTGGACCCAATTGAAAGGAATATAGGGTTTTGGGATATAGTCAAGTGTCACATAGTGTGTGACCAATCTCACATAGTGTGTGGACCCCACTGACCAGTGGATAGGATTTTGGGATTCAGTCAAGTGTAACACGACATGTGACCCCTGTAACACGGTGTGTGGGCCCTTCCTTGAGACTCACCGTGTATATTAGCAAATACACAGACACAGGGTGAAGTACATAGGTTCCCCACACATCCTGTACTTCCCTACATGAATTAAGTGAATTGGTTATGCAGATTACCCTGTGTACTGATACACATGCAGAGCTACATGGGTTGACACCATGTACTGGGACCCGACCAGAGTACATGGGTGGACCCCTGATGGAAGAGAACAACAAGTAAGTCTTTCTACACCCAGTGTACTCTATTTTTACATGACATGTTCTAAGAACATGGATCATTGTACACATGACGTACCTGGGGTCAAGGAACATGACATGTGGCCCTAATACAATCCATGTATACCTTTTTACATGGCTTGAATCTCCTGTCCACCATATCATAGACAATATTCATTAGGGTTTGTTCCCTTGATCATTTCTATAAAGGTTTAAGGGTATCAGTTCCTATACATAGGAGTATGATCCTTTTATTAGAACTTTCTAGATAGATTCATTGGAATCCCCTTTCCGAGAGGCCTGAGGCAGGATCCTCTATTCATTCTTAATGACCTAGATGGGTTCCTTGGTATTGACATGACCAATTTCATGGGGCATCAATCCTACAGTTAGCAGGTTAATCTAGATAGAGTTATTGGTACCACCCAGTTTCTCTCGTTGTGATCCTCATATGTGTATCATATCTCTCTTAAGATCAATTAGCGTATCTCTCTCATGATTGTTCATGATGAATAGTACTTCTTAGATGGATTTCATCAGTGCGATCAAACTCATAAGTGTGTTCTCTAGAATTAGTTCTTCATGGAATCTTTGAGCTGAATATCTAGTGTCGGTATGTGGTTCTTGTGACTTACCTCTAGACTACATGTCTTGGTTTGAGTATATCTGGATTTTCTTGTTATATATACTGTAAACATATATTTTTTAGATCTAACTGTACCTATATTTGTGCATTAATTTGTGGTTTCAAGGTGTCCTACTGAGTATCTTATACTCACCCTTTCATGGGCTTTTCTTACACATGTCATGTCTTGTATAGATGAGAATTCTTTTGATAGAGTATGGGGTGGACCCAGACTAGACAGATCTTTGTGAGTTCAGGTAGGACGAGGTGTTCCTATGTCTTTGACTAGCAGTCTGCGTACCTATCTTATTTACAAGTTGGGATTTGTAGTTTATAGACTATTTTTTTGTGGATATATATTCTAGCCCAATTTACATTACTGCACTTTACTTCTTATCTTACTCTATTGGTTGGGATAGTGGTATGCATGCATTTATTTCTTAGTGGTTTTTATATTTCATCATTTTTGGGATTTGATATGTGTGTGTGTGTATAGGTTCATACGAAATTTCTCCTATGTTTGTGATATACCAATTTGATGCTAGTCACTGGCCCCTGACCTATTAGAGGCAGTCTTGGGGAGTCACAACACAAGCCCCACTAGGACAGGTCATGACATAGTGGTATCAGAGGTGGTCAGTTCTACCTTAAGACCAAGAGTCTTTGATATTGGTTTGGGGAAACAATGTTAAGTGTTTTGAGTTAGGATTTTAGGGAAGGGACTCTAGTGTTGGTGCGAGAAGCTGAGATATCCATACAACAAGACTCTGATAACCTGCTTTTCAAATCTGTACATGAGAACACTGGTTGTAGGGAAAACTATGGTACATGCATCATATAAAAATGGGTTTTGATTCCATGTCCTTCTTGAGTAATCTCTCCAGATATACTCATTTACCATGACACATCTTGTTTTCTTAAAGGATTTCCCTAAGACACATACCATATAGGATTCAAAAGCTCGATCATGAGGATGAACCCCTTAGTGACGAGGCTTAAATACAGGGGCTAGTTTCCCAGATGTTGCTTGTAGGTGGTGCACTAGCTATACCACAACAAGTGGAGCAACACGTAGTACCTGTAGTACTAGAAGATGAGGAGTGTAGGTTAAGCATACTCCATGAGTTTCATAGACCCCTCAGGTTCCAAGGTAATCCCGACCCTTAGGTGGATGAGGACTGGCTTGAGGTGGTGATATGAGTTTTCTGTCTAGTATGAACACCAGCCAATTATATGGTGGTCTTAGTGATGAAACTTCTATAGGGATTAGTAGGATGATGGTGGAGTTTGGCTATCCAGGCTCATGACGAGGCGAATCCTTTATGGGAAAAGTTCGAGTGTCTCTTTAGAGAGTATTTCTCATTAGTTACACTGAGATTTATGTGTATATAGGAACTTCTTCAGCTCTAGTAGTGTAGCATGATGATGGCTGACTATTCATCAAGGTTCACCAAACTTTACATGTACTCGATGGATATGGTTTGAGATTAGTACATCATGAATCAGATCTTCGAGTGAGGTCTGTATAGAGACATTCAAGCCAGAGTTATACATCTATTAGTTCTGACTTATGATGGGGGTTCTTGAGTGAGCTTTGGTGGTAAAAATGTTCTTAGCTGAGCAAGTACAACCAGTAGTAGTGAGAAGTGGATGAGCAGGGGCTGATACATCGATAGAAGGGAGAAAACATCAGTCTCAGGGATCTAGATGTGGGATAAATTTTAAGAGGATATCATAGGACATAGAATCTATAGTTTAAGGAATAGAGGGTGGTTCCGGTCAGTACAGGGAGAGGTGGTGCTATTTGTATGACGATAGGGGACATCTCGCTCGAGATTGTCCAATTCGCCATGCTACTGACAAGGAGACAGTGAATGGACCAATGAAGAAGAGGCATTAGAGAAGTACACAGATCCACTGAGCGGCATACATGGAAGAGTATCTTAGAGAGTAGAAGGTGGTGGTCTACACTAGGCTAAAAGAGATAGAGGACATAGGCTGGGATAACTGCATGCAGTCGAGTCATATTACTCAGGGGATCTGGGAACGATTCGTGGTACGATATTTGTATTTTCTTCTTTAGATTCAGCACTGATAGACACATATGATAGTCATTTATTTCTCACCACATATGTTGTTAGATACCTAGAGATTTTGCTTGAACCATTGACTCGAACCATATTCTTGGACATAACAACTTGAGAAGACTTAGGGATCACATATATATGATGACGGTGTAACCTGACCCTTGGAGGAGAGAGTTTTGGTTGGAACCTCTTGCTGGTAGCATTGAGGCCTTATGATGTAAAACTAGGTATGGATTGTTTATCCATAATCCATGCTAATATTGACTATTTTAGTCAAAGGGTGTGTTGTTTCTGTAACGATGGAACAAGTTTTTTCCTTTGTTGGAAAAAGGGAAACCCATGCAGCATAAGATAGACTCATGTATAGGAGGGTGAAACCAATTAATCATCAGTTGGATAGCCTGATACTCACTATAGAAAATGTTATGAGTTTCTAGTTCCTAGTAGTAGTATTGGTGTACAAGTATGTTTTTCCCAAAGATGATCCAGGATTGCCTCCCCTCTGGGAGATAGACTTCTTCATCAACTTATACCCCAAGATGACACCGATATGAGCACTAACATTTCAGATGGCTCCTGTGGAGCTTTAGGAGCTGAGGGTGTAATTTTTGGACTTTTAGAGGAAGGTCTTCGTGAGGCCTAGTGCTTCACCCTTTGCAGCCCCAGTTTTGTTTCCCAAAAAGGTAGAAATGAGCTTGAGTTTGTGTCTCGACTACATGTGATTTAACCAAGTGACCATGAAGAAAAAGTATCCACTACCGAGGATCGATGAAATCTTTGATCATTTGAGAGTGTCACGATGGTCCTCAAATATTTACCTTTGATCAGGATATCAATAGTTGTGATTACAAGATGAGTATATATCGAACACAACTTTCAGATGCCTCTAAGGTCACTATGAGTACTTGATGATTCCCTTTGGCATGAATAATTCCCATGTAGTGTTCATGGGACTCATGAACTAGATATTTCATCCCTACTTAGACCAGTTTGTTGTAATATTCATTGAAAATATCATTGTGCACTCGACGTCCGAGGAGAATCACGTGAGACACCTAAGGATAGTTCTGAACATACTCCATAAACACTAACTTTATGGGAAAATCTTGAAGTTCCAGCTCTGGACTTAGGTGGTCCCCTTTCTGTGACATGTTATCTCAGTGGATGGAGTGGCAGTGAACCCAACAAAGGTGGAGGCAGTGTTTGCATGGGAACCACCTATGAGCATGATGGAGGTGTAGAGATTTCTTGGGCTAGTAGGATATTACTGAATATTCATACCTAATTTCTCTAGGCTATAAGCACCTATGACAACATTGATACAAAATGGGAAGCCTTTCATATGGGAAGAGAAGTTTCAGTTGGATTTCCAGCAGTTCAGGTAGAGTTTGACGAGTTCACTGATCTTGAGATTGCCGGAGGAGGGTGTCGAGTATGTAGTATTTTCTGATGCATCATGGAACATACTTGGTTATTTCCTAATGCATAGACAAGTAGTGATTTCATATGGTTCATTCTAGTTGAGGCCACATGAGCAGGACTACGCGACCCACGATCTTGAGTTAGTAGAGGTAGTATTCACCTTGAATATGTGACAACACTACCTAATGGGAAAGTGATTTATCATCTACTCTAATCACAATAGTTTCAAGTATATCTTCTCTTAGGATGATCTAAGCTTGAGAGATAAGAGATCACTAGAGTTTCTCCAGGAGTATGTCTTTGAGATAATCTATAATCTTGGTAATGGAAACGTGGTGGGAGATGATCTAAGTAGGAGATCTAGTTCATAGTTTTTGAATGAGGCATTAGAGCAGTTGGGCTCATTACATTTATCCTTTGTTGATGGAGATGGAGAAGCTTACCACCACTTGATGGTTGTCACCCCTCCACTTTTATAGCGAGTTAGGGAGGCATATCTTGGGGATATTGAATGAAAGACCCTACATGCTCAAATGTCTGCAGGACATGCACTTTATAGATATTTATAAGGTAGGAAGCACATCATATTTTTATATGATGAACAATTATTCCAATGGAATTGTGGGAAGAGGTTCTCTGAGAGTTTTATATGTCCCCTTTTTCATTAAATCATGTAGTGGAGAAGATATACATGGACCATCGACATCAGTTTTGGTGGATAGAGATGAAGAACACAATGGCATAGTTTGTTTTTTGATGCCTTTCATTCCAATAGGTGAAGTATTAGATCCAGGTTCCAGTGGGTTTATCTCAACCCCTTGAGGTACCAAAAAGGAAGTGGGATGGGATATCGATGGACTTCATGATGGGTTTTCCACAGATGTACAGGGTACATGATGCCATTTGGGTGATCGTTGACCGACTCACCATGTCGGCCCACTTCCTAGCTATCTGAGAGCATAGTTCAGTAGAGACATTGGGATGCCTCTACAAGCAGGATATAATTTAACTACATGGATTACTAACAACAATAGTTTCTGATCAAGATTCTCACTTTACATCCCGATTGTGGAAGGTATTGCATGAGGCATTTGGGACTCATTTATGCTTAAGAATACCATTTCACCCCCAGAATGACAACCAGGTGGATCATATGATTTAGGTCCTGGAGAGAATTATGTGGTATTGCATGTTGGACTTCAACCATAGTTGGGAGGATCACCTACCACCGGTGGAGTTCACGTACAACATCATTTACCATTTCACCATTGGTATGACACTATTCGAGACTTTTTATAGGCGACCTTTCCGGTCACCACTTTGTGGGACTGACCAAAGAGAGTTAGTACTAATGGGCCTAGAGTTGGTGAGATCTACTAAAATTAAGGTAAAAATTATCCAGGAGTGTATGTGGACTACACAGAGCCTTGATAAATCTTATGATGACAAGCGGCATAGGACTTTGGAGTTCTAGGAAGGATACCATGTGTTTCTTCGAGTTTCACCTCAATAGGGGTTATGTATATTTTGATAGGGTAAAAAGTTATCTCCATGGTTTATTGGCCCTTTTCAGATACAACAAAAAGTTGGTGAGGTGGCGTACCACTTAAATCTACCCCCAAAGTTAGACTAGGCACATGACTTCTACATGTCGTAGCTGAGGAGGTACGTGCATGACCTATCACACATCATCGACTGGGGAGAGATGGACATTGGGTATGGAGTGACTTTTACTAAGTACCTAGTGGATATCAAGGATCAATAAGAGAGGATCCTTAATGGGTGAGAGATTCTCATGGTTCACATCCAATGCCAACACATGAATCTCTGGGATATCACATGGGAGTGGGAGGCTTAGAATCATTTGTAGTACCCACATCTTTTTGAGTAGCCTTATGTTTGGATTTTCACGGATGGAAAGCCCTATGTTAGGGAGAATGTAATGTCATGGATTTTTTGTGTATTGCTTTTAAATATTTTATAGAATTCATTAGAGACTAGGAACTAAGAAGACATGCGATTCCAAGGCCCGATGTGCCCGAAATAAATTTTTAGAATATGTTAAATATGTTAAATAGGACGCACATACAATATTAATGAAAAAGTAGAATAAATTATAAATAGTTTCCCGAATCATAAATATGATGGCACTATTGTTTTCAGAATAGTGAGTTTAAACTAGGATCAACCTAACATCGTCCAATGTGGGTTAGTTGTGAAAATAAATTTTTGGAATTTTAATAAATTAAATTAAATAATAATTTATTTTATTTTAATGCTTTGCAGAAATGCAGTGATGTTTCTTTTAAATTATATTTTTAATAAGGGTTCCTGGGTTAGGCTCATAACCCTAAAATTTACTGTAGTTTTTGGAGATAACCTTAAAGAACTCTCTTGAGGGAAAACGACGCCCGAGCTTGGACCAGATCTTGACAAACAATTTTTTTAAGGATCTCAATGATGGAAGCAACGTGATGATTGATACTCTTCAGTGAACAATCCAACCTGAGGTAGGGTGTTTTGTTTTTATTTCTCTTTCCTTATTCTTAGATTCAACAACAAACGTGGACTATCCAATGAACAAGTTGATCTGTGGTTCACTCATTCTTACTGGATGTCATATGATTACAGGTTTTTATCAAGGTTTTGATCATTGATAATTGATTTTGTATTCTTAATTGTTCTTATGTAATGGGTCAAGGATAGAATGAAAAATTAACGAGGATTTTTCCTTGGGTTTTTTTCTTGTGATTTTTCTCCCTCTATATTCTTCACGTTATTCCCGTTCTTCACAGTTTTTGAATGGTTGATTTTTGTGACTACATTTAATGGCAAAATGATATGAAATTGAAGATACTTTATCAGGAATAACTAGATAAGGTTTGATGTTGATGGAGACAAATAAATCAGAGTGATTCGAGAGATATCATTCTTTGAGTGATTTTCGTGCGGGTGATCAGAATCAAATTTTGGAGCTGACTAAAGGCCTGAAACCCACTGATTCAGTGTTTCTATGGAGACAAAGCCATGGATATCCAGTTTGAATGTGAACTAAGAATTATATTTAACACCAGAGTATTGGATAAGGTATGCAAAAGAAGAAAGATGGTTCTGGAAAATTGTGATCAACATAGTGAGTAACCCGGGGTTACACGACATATATCCCCCACTGAGTGGCATATAGGGTTTTGGGAGGTAGTCAAGTGTCACATGGTGTGTGACCCCTATACCACAGTGTGTGACCCCAATAAAATGTAGTGTGGTACCTTCCCTGAGGCTTTAATTGTATCTTGGTAAATACATATACATGAGAAGAGCTACATGGGTTCCCCACACGATGTGTACCCCCACACATAGCTTGGATGAATCAGTTACGTAGATTACCCCAGGTACTGGTACACGGGAAGAGCTACACGAGTTTGCATTGTGTACTAGGACATGAAAAGAGTACATGGGTGGACCCCGAATGGAAGTTCACAACCTATAATTCTTTCTACATGTTGTGTACTCTCTTTTTTGCATGACATGTTCTAACAACATAGGCTGTTGTACACAGGAAGTACCCGATGTCAAGGAACACATCATGTGAACCTACTACATGCTATGTATACATTTATACATGGCTTGAATCTCTTTTCCACCATATCTTGGAATGGATTCATTAGGGTTCATTCCCTTGATTGCTTCCATGAAGGTTTGTGGGTATCATTTTTTACTCATAAGAGTATGATCCCTTCAGCAGGACTTTCTGGATAGAATCATTAAAATCCCTTACGAGAGGTCTGGAGTAGGATCCTCAATTAATTATTCATTCCTTAGGTATAATCCTTGGTATTAACATTCCATCTTCATTGGGCATTGATCCTTTACATTGCAGGTTAATCAATATGAAGATTTTTGTATCACCCCATGGACCTAGTTGCGATCCTTATCTGTGTATCGTATCTCTCTCATGATGCTTACTAATGAATAGTACTTCTCAGATAGATTTCATTGGTGCTATTAGACTCAGGAGTGTGTTATCCTAGATGAGTGCTTTGTAGAATCTTCGACCTAATTCTCTAGTGTAGATATGCAATAGTTATGACTTATCTCTATACTCTATGTCTTTGATTGAGTATATATAGATGTTCTTATTATATGTACTATAGAAATATACTGTGTAGAGACATCTGTACCTATATTTGTTTATTAATTTTTGGTTTCGGCATTTCTTACTGATTATTTTTATAATCAACCATATACGGGATTTTCCTGCACGTGTCATGTCTTGTGTAGACGAGTGAAATTTTGAAGGAGTCTAAGGAGGACCAGGACCAAACAAATCTTTGGGATTTTAAGTAGACTGAGGTGTTCCTATGGATTCAAGTAGAAGTCCCAATACCTATTTTTTTATTGGTTGGAATTTGTTGTTTACAGACCCTTTCTTCTAGTAGGATTGTATTCTGGACCAGTTTACCTTAATGCACTTTACTTCCTGTCGTACTCTATCTGTTGGGATAGTGGTATGCATGCATTTATTTCATAGTAGTTTTTACATTTCATAATTTGTGGGATTAGATATGTGTGCAAGGATATAGGTATAAAGGAAATTACTCCCATGTTAGTGATGTGCCTATTCAGTGGTAGTCATCAGCCCCCGACCTATTAGAGGCGAGCTTAGGGAGTCACGGCACGGGCCCCACTGGGACGAGTCATGAAAAACATAATCTTATAACTTGTGTAAAGATCTTAAATATCAACCTTAAATATATTCCCCTTTATTACTGCTACCTAATAATTTTTTTTCATTACCTAGGGAAAGGAAACATAAGAAAGGGGTGAGATTAGATGCTCTGTAAGGGTAAATAAGGGAGATATGTAAGCATAAACATGAGAAAAAGGATATGAGAACATGATAATAACATTAGAAGATCAAACCCTACATATCAATGATCATAATCATTAATCATGGAATAAATATTGGTAGTTCATAAAAAATGAATCATAAGGGAATCAAGAGAATAATCCATGAAAGCATAAAATATGATTAAGACATATAATTTGTGGTAGACACATTATTATATAAAAATTATTTCTATAGTAGTCAGATAATTACTACCAAGTCCATATTATTAGTATTTATTTACTCTCCATATCGTCTTGGTAGTCATGGTTCACTCCCATGACCATCTTAGTAGTCAAGGTTCACTCCTAAGATTATCTTAGCAAACAAAGTCCTTTATGGAACTGAGTTAACTCCCCATTCCATCCATGTATATCTCATGAGATATAAATATTTAACCACTGTAGTGGAAGGAGATATAGGTCCTACCCATATCATAAATAAATCATACATACATGTGCCACAAGATCATAAAAATTCGTCACCTTATAAAAAATGAAATGAAATGAGTATCATAAACATGTAATCTTAAACTAACCTATGGAAAAGAGATAGGTCTCATAATCATTTTATAAAATCATAACCTGTGAAAAGAGTCATTTTTCATAAGAATATAACCCATGAAATATACATGGGTTTCATAAACATATAACCCATCAAATAAAAATAGGTTTCATAAAAATCATGCCAATAATACATAAACCATTCAGGGAAAGAATATGAATGGAACCATTGGATCATTTCCCAATAAAGTAATGTGTAACACCAACATAATTAATCGTAGGTGGGAAATAATTTGAAAGATATTTTAAAAAAATCATGAGGGAATTATACTTTTTCTATGAAAAATCTATTTTAAAATATAAAACCTTTTGAAAAAATTTTCTTGACAATAAACTTGAAAACCTATAAATAAATATTTAAAAACTTTTTTAAAAACTTTTTCTTTGAAATATTATAATAAAATCTTGAAACTTTTTTGGAAACCATTTGTTTTAAAATACATTGAAAACAAATAAATAAATCCTGAAAACATTTTGAAAACATTTTTCCTTGAAAACATATAAAATAATCTTAATTTTTTTTTTGAAAAAACAAAATCTCCTTGAATAATTATAAAAGAAACTTGAAATCATTTTTGAAAATATTTTTCCTTGAAAACTTATAAAAGAATATTGAAAAAAAAATTTAAATTTATTTCCTTGAAAACATATAAAGGAAGCTTGAAAAATTTTTGAAAACCATTTTACTTGAAAACTTATAAAAGAAGACTGAAAAAATTTAAAATAGTTAAAAAAAATAAATATTTGAAAACCTTTTTTTAAAACATGCTTTTGAAAGAACAAATTTTTTCGACCGAAGAGATAGAGAACACCATATTTTCTTAAAATCACTTCCAAAATTATCTTAAGTACAAAAGAGTGAAAAAATGGTACCAATACATGAATAAATCATGAATAAATATAATAGAATAAAATTTATTATATTTCTTTAGATATGGATCACAATATTTCATCAATGGAAGCATAATTATAAACAATCCTGATAAACAGTGATATTGTAGAAATAAAATATTACCACTTTGGTAACTTTGAACCATAATACACATGAGATAATAACATTAAATGAAGCTTAAAATATAATGAAATAATTATATTCATGATATAATAAGTCAAATTTCAGTATATACATACCATATAAAAATATAGGTGCATAACTTGACACATGTCTCAAAGAAGGTAAATGAGACAAAATTTCCTTATCGATTTCGTAACTTTGGAACCATAAACCCCATGAAATAGAGATAAAAAAGGATATTTCAATATCCATAAATTTAATGATAATAACCATATAATATATTCATTGTCAATATATACACTACAAAAAAAGGAGTGGTGAATTTGGCATGTATCTCAGGGAAATAAAAAGTAACGTGAAATACCCTTACCTTAAGTCTTAGCTTTCATTGTACACATTCGAACCACATGTATAATAAATATAAGTTAATTATAATTATAACACATAACAATATTATTATATTTAATTCCATATATGAATTTCTTATGACTTTATATTACCCGTTTATTAACAACTCCAAGTTAATGTTATGTTTCGAGTAATATCCGCATTGTTTTTCGTATATGTTCTGACTTGTTACTCTTGATCCTCTTACATAGATCACGATTTAATTATTTAAAGAATTTAAAACAAAATATAAATATCAAATATATTCATTATATAAATATTTATAATAATATATAAAATATATAAATATGAAATGGAATACATTGTTCATGGAGACAATAGGTTGTACGTACGCATGAACATTGCCTCTATTTTATTGTCGTATTGAAAGAAATAAAGTAAATGAAATATATATATATATATAATAATAATTAAATAATAATTATTATTTAATATATTTATTATATTTGTACTAAACCAATTCTTAATACATTCCACGTAGAGTGTGAATGAATCACATCGCTTTGAGGATGCAGTAGTCCACAATTCCACAAACGAAGTAATCATTTTTACAAAAAATGGAAATAATGAATGTATATTTTATATAATAATTAAATAAGTTTAAATAAATCAAATATATAATGTATAAAATAATAATATATAGTGTCCATCATAGTACCCAACCATGATAGGTGGTAAAGGAAAAACGAACAACATCATTTCGTGAGGCGGTAGTTCACCGTACACAAAAATGGTAAATTCATTAACCATTATATAGAAGTGTGTGTAAGTATATTTATAAAATTTAGAATAAAAAATATAATTATATTTATGATAATTATTTTATTATTTAATCATGTAATAATAAGATTTGAGTTTGTGGAGAATGAAAATAATATAAAGGAGCTTGAGGAAGGATTTTTACCTCTTCTTTGGGTAACTCCTCTTTGTTTTGATTAAAGAGATCACTTGGTTGGATTTATTCCCAATGGGAGGATTATAGGTTAAAAGGAGTAATTTCGGTTGGAGACATATATAGGTTTTTTATGAGTCAAAGTGGATTGTGAGGTGTATGTAAGTGAGGGGGGTGAGTTCCCTTTTATATGGGAGGAGTGTCATTCTTGTAAATACAAAAAGGTAAACACTATTTAGAGGTCTCTGTTACATCATGGTATTTCAATAATTGATAAAATTAGACCCAATATGGGACATGGTATAAATATTTATAGTTCATGTCTTTTGGACCTGTGTCTAGGTCATTTTTTCTCCTAATATTAAAGTTTAACCATTAAGTAATCTTGTTTTTAACTTAATAGTTGTAATTATGTTTAAATATTTTCACTAATATTTTTGTGAAAACACTAATTTGACCATATTATACATTATAAATTATTATTATTACAAATATATAATCCATTTTTCTAAATTATAATCACAAAAGTCAAAGAAATTAATTTAAATTTGATCACGTAGACGTGTGATGATAGCGGGTTTTTAAGCAATTGTTTTTGAATTTTTGGAATGTTTTGATCTCCAATATCATTGTGAAATTGGTTCCAATGACCTAAATTGGATAAATATATTTAAATTTTATATAATTATACTTTAAAATCAATTTAAAATATAATTTAACTATATAAAAAAATTTGATGAAAAATTAGGTTTGAACTAAAACTTAGTATTATTCACTATTCATTAAAATATGGAAGTTCGAAGAAAACTACCAAAAATTCATCCAAAATAAATTTTGATATTTATATTTCTAAAATTAAGTTTATTTTATATAATAAAAATTATAAAATTGTCAAAATTTATATTCAAAATTAGTTCTCTATTAAAAGGCGGTAAAACTACCATTAATAAAATAACTCATTTTATTCATATAATTGGATTTATTCTTATATTATGCCTATAAAATATATTGAATGGGTGTAAAAAGTATTTATTGAATATATAATATATATATTTAATTTAAAAAATTTATCAAAAGTGTTTTTGTAAATTAATTGATATAAAAAATTTTGTACATAGAAAAATAGGTTTCTTAGAAAATGAATTATTTTTAAATAGTTTTTACTTTAATTTATAATTAAATGATAACCAAGGCACTCATTTTTTCTTACATGTGTAAATAATATATTAAGACATTATTTAATCTTATTTTTAACTTCCATTATAATGGATAAATGGTATATATAATAATATTTTAATGATAATATTAATATCATATTATAGTTTGGTAAAACTCGGTCTTGCGTGTTACAGAAACTATCAAAGGGAATTAGTATTGTGTATAACACATTGAAAAAATAGTTTTTAATGTATAAAAAGCTAACCTAAGTGTTATTTTTAGTACAATATTGACTTGGTGTTTTGTGTAACACAATCCAAAATTAGTGCTTTAGTATAACAAAATATATATTCATTGATCAGTGAAATTCAAAATATCAAAATGATTCAAAAAAACATTCAAAAAACATCAGAGTGTAAAAATTTCACACAAACCTAATAAGTTATATTTTTATATAAAATTTATGGGATTATATAAATCACATTTAAAAATAACTTTCAGTGTTTTTAAAATCATTTAAATGATTTTTCTACTACTTGGACAAACACTGGATCGACGTTGCGTAATCCTTTTGTTGTAATTTTTTCGTAATGAAAAAAATAAAAAATAAATTAACATCATACATATAATTTCATCAGTCTCAAAATAAACATTATGATTACTTCACCACTTTTTTTATCCCTATGTTAAGGTATAGTAGGCATTTAAAATAAACAGAGTGACATTTTATAAATTTCTTTATTTAAAATATTATAATGGTAAACATCAAAGATAAAACAAAAAAAGGTCATATTTTCTATGTTTGGATGCTTATGTATGAAATATAATTGTAAGATGAAATAAATTAAAGAGTTTTAATGAATTTTATGCCACATAACATTAGTTTTAACTCTAATTAACTCATTTTACCTTTATCATGGCAACAAAAATTTACTATAGTTTCTATTCATAATGAACAAAAATAAAAGGGAAGT
This sequence comes from Viscum album, assembly GCA_963277665.1. Taxonomy (NCBI): domain Eukaryota; kingdom Viridiplantae; phylum Streptophyta; class Magnoliopsida; order Santalales; family Viscaceae; genus Viscum; species Viscum album. The sequence continues at coordinate 499,877,083 of OY728158.1, read as the reverse complement.
ATTTAACAAATTTTTACCTCAAAATTAAAAATATGGAATCCATTTTTAAATAATTAATTTCTAGATGTGTAATAATTTAATTTAAAATTATACTAAAAAACATGATGAAAAGCAATTATTCAGAAAAATTCATTTTTAAGTATAATATTTTATATCAAATTCAAATATAAAATTCATTAAAAAAACCATAATTGGGTTTTTAATAAAAATTTACTAATTAATTATTAAAAATGATCCAAAATATAAATTTAATTTTTAAATACTTCAAATTAAAATATAGTTTCTAATAAAAATCATTATTTTTCACTATTCATTAAAAAATAAAACTTTTCAAAAAATTATCAAAAATAAATTATAATATAATTTTGACATGATGAATTAAAATATAAAGTTAAAATTTTAAAATTAAAATTATATATTTTTAAATATATATTTTAAATAAAACCATATAATTCATGAAAATCCATTTTGGTTAGAAATATGACTTATACATTTTGGCAGAGAAATTAACTAATATTCTTATAATGAATATTGTTCTATAAAATATAATGATTTAATATTAATAAAAATTATTTATTCTAAAATTACCTTTATTATTACATGATGATATATTTATTTATTATATTATTATTGGAGAATCATTATGGGATTATTGGTTTTTGAAAGAATATTTTCTCCCTTTTTTCCATATAATGATTATCGCATCAATTTGAGCTAAGTGATTAAATTTTTCTATTTTATTTTACTAATTATTGATATGGTTTTAGCATGATTTTTTATTCTTTGAGTAAGTAGATGAGATTTTCCTAATTAATTAAAGAAAAATTAAATTGAACATAGGAGGGATGTGAGTCGTTGATGATGATTTTTACACATGTGTATATTTATTATGGTTTGATACCTATTTGTTATGTAATGTGATATTTAATTTAATGAAAATAGTCTTATTATGTTAAAAATTGGTAAGTGATGTGGTAACATGGAAATGAAGTGAAAAAACCAAAATTTTATGATTGTTATTATAGAGGTTTTATAAGGTTGAATAACAAGTGGAAATTTGATGACTTATATATGAATGTGATAGTTAAAAAAGTATTTAGTGTGGTTTCTGGGTATATTGGTAAGTTGAGGTTGATGTAGATAAAGTTTTAAAGGTTTCCAAATATGTAACCATGGTGAAATAATGAATGGAATTGAATAATTTAAATAAGGATGAGGCTCTGTTGATATAACATGATTAAAAAAAGTGCTTATCTAATTTATTATATTGTAAATAAAATATAAATGATAAATTATTGTGTATAATGAACTATGTATAAGTGGGTGGTGATTTATATATATTTACCGAAATTAATGTGTAATGTGGCTAAATAAGATAAAAGTGGAAAGTGGTGAATAATGTGAAATTGGGGTAAAATATAAAAATTGGAAGTAGAATATGGAAAGATATGTGGATTATTGAGTTTATGTAGTGTTTATTTTTTGTGTATATAGAGGTGAAAATGGTGATGGTTTAGTGATGTTAATGAGAGTTATAAAATGATGTTATTGAAATTTTTGAAAAGGTATGGAACACTAGGTTGGGTTTGTGTGTTATATAATATCTTTGTATGTTTTGTTGCTTATAGCACACCACCAATTGAGTTGGGTAACATTACTGAAAACTAAGTGATATTTATGAGTACTGGGTAATATTCTAATATCTAGGGTGTGAGTGATACAAATTACTAACAAACTCCCCCCACTCTTACTTTTAATCATAGTATTGTTGTGCAGAAGTGGTTGTGGTTGTGTCATTTAGTGAATTGGTTCGTGTTATGAAAATGTGAATGTGCTTGTGGTGTGTAGGTGTAGATACCCAAAGATTGTCGTACATGTACATTACATTAATTATGCGGAATACTTAATACATAACAAAAACCAACACTCAGGGATCATAATAGTTTAGTGTCTTTGGAAACTCAGAACAAAATCTTCTAATCATTGTGAAAGATCTTCAACATCTCCCATAAAGAGCTTCCCCTTTGGTTTTCTTACCTAAAACGTTTCTTTATATCCTGGGGAAAAGAAAACATATAAAGGGTGAGCTCAAATTCTCAGCAAGGATAAGCATGGAGAGAATAAAACAAACCATATAAATTTAAACTTAAAAACATGAACACAATGTTTAAACATCAATGTCTTGAGCAATGACATAAAAAAAAGCAGTACATAAGGCATAGATACATCAATCATGATAAAATAGCACGGGAATAAAACATGTAATTGTGGCAACCATTAAGCACATGATATGATTTCCATAGTAGCCAAGACATTATTCCAAGACCATCTTAATGGACAAAGTACCTTTCCGAATAGAGTTCACTCCTCGTTCCAGTCCTGTAACACTGAACCAGATTAACTTACTGTTCCATCCATGTCTATCTCACGAGATATAAATATTTACCCAATGCATTGGAGGGATATATAGGTCCCACCCATCGCATAATTAAATCATTCTTACTTGTGCCACAACATAAACATAAATCATTCATCATTACCAAAAGTATAAAATGGGTTTCATAAACATCATCCCATCATAACATAATCCATACAAAAAATGGATATCATTTCATCATAAGAAAAGTGAAACCATGTAAATCATAGAGAAATTATACCTGAATCATACACATATGAAGTAATTCCATCTTATATGGAAAATGGTTTTGATTAAACACTTGAAATGAATTCTTGGGGAAAATATCCTTTCTTCTTCAAAATCATTTTATTTTCACAAAATTCCATGCAATTTTAAAAGTAAAGGATTTTTTTGAAAATATTAATTAAATATTGAAGAGTATTCTTCATGAAAATAAGGCGTTATGAAACCGTAAAAATGCGTTCATGCTGTATAAGTTAAAAATAACATTTTTCTCGTACTTTTTTCGGAAAAGTAAAAAAGTTCCCCATGTGGTAAACAAAAGTAAGATTCCTTTCATAACATGTGGTAAATTTGAAAAAAATGGGTACAAAGGACTTTAAAAATACATGAAAACATTTTTATAAAACATGGTTATGGATGATAACAATAACCCCAGTAAATACTTACGAATAACAATCTCGAATAAGAATGAGATTTGAATAGTTATCCCTTACCTTAGGTCCGATATGTTTCATACATATATGAACCTCCTGTATAATGATTTAAATAATGTCATTGACCTAATACAGAATCATATTCATTATTATGATATCATATATGGTTCACTTATGACTTTATATTACCCGTTCTTTTGTAAATTCAATGCTAAAGCAGCATTTTGGGTATAATCATTTTGTTTATCATACGTGTTTCGACTTGTTGTTCTTGATATTATTACTTATATACTTATTTAATTAATTAAATAATTTAAAACATGATTTATATATATAATATATATTAATCATATATATATATATATATGATAGATCGATAAATGGAATGAAATACACCGTTCATGGAGACGTAGGCCGTACGTACGCATGAACACTGTTTTCGTTTCCTTATTGAATTGAATGGAATTAAGTAGATTAAATACACATATATATATACACACACACACATAAATCAAGTATCATTATTATGTCATATATTTCATTATTATTCATTATATATACTTTATAATCATTCATGAATGGTTAACATGGAGAATGAATCTCATCGCGTCGTGGAGACGGTAGTTCGTACGTACTCACGAGTGATGATATCCTTCCCATGATCGTGGAATTTTATTGAAGTTTATGTATAATATTTCAGAATAAATATTAATTTAAAATAATCATATATATTTATTTATTCACACCATTATACTCATCCATGTAAGGTGGTGGTCAAAAACAGATTACACCATGACATGGAGACGCTATTCCGTACGCATGCACGCACGGTGATTTTGTTTTCCATAGGATGGATAGAAGGTGAAATAGGGTTGTTTCATATTTATAATAACATATCAGTATATAATTAATATTTATGTTATTACTTTATAATGAAACAACTAAAGAAGAGGAAGTAGAATAAGAAAGAAACTTGAAAGAGTCGGTAGAAGAGATTACCTCTTCCTCGACGTACCTCCTTTAAAATTCTTCTTAGGGCACTAGAGTTGGTATTTTGAGAATACAAGAACCTCTATGATGTAACTAGAGAGGTTGAGAAGAATAATTGGTAGGGTTTGGCTGAGATTCAAGGCTCAAAAGGGTGTGAAGAGAAGAGGGAAGGGGTGCCCTTTTTATAAGGGAGGAGTGGGGCACCTTTGAAAAAACTTAAAATATTATTTTATAATAAAGTAATATTCTGTTTATAACAGCTCCAAATTGATTTATTTCGAAGATAAAGTGGGGATGGGTCGAAATCATCTCAACCAATAGGTTTTAGACAAGTTTAGGTTACTAATTGAACCTTATCATTTAGATTTAACTCTAAGTTAAATAATTTAACTTTTACCATGTCTTCTTATTTTCTTACACTATATTGTTAATAAACTTATCAAAACAAGCCAAAATAACACCAATTGGTTAATTATTAATATATATATCCATATATGAGTCATTTTTCCGAGCCTTATATTTTTAGGAATATTATAAAAATTAATAATATAATACTTGTTTTAAAAACTATTTTATGTCAATTTTGACACTATTTGGTAATTGATTTTTGTGAAACTCATAACAACATTATTAGTTCGAAAAAAGTAAATTAAATAAATACTAACATGTCATAGTAACCTATAAATTTTTTGGAATTCATAAAAAGTCTGAAATTACATTTTTAGGTATTTATAACATCAATTATGTTAATATTTCATTAATAAGGTAATTACTGCATTATCATTGTGTCATAAATAAAATAAATTATTTAATTTTTAAAAATTATAAATAAAATACCATTATGTAGGAATTTTATTTATATTTCTAATGAATATTTATAGTTGAATTTATCTTATGTATAACCTTATATTAAATTTTTTTAGTTATTATACTTTGATTTTAACTATTTTAACTCTTCTTTAAATAAAATAATAATAAGTGTCCTAATCTAATCCAAGTGGAACTCAAGGGTAATATTTTATTCGTAAGGTTGTTTTTCGTCGAATAACACTTATCCAATAGAATTTGGACATGTGTTAGGGTAATAATAATATAATTTTTACCCTTAATTACCCTATTTACTTTTAACCGTGGTAAATAAAAGTAAAAAGTTACTATTCACCAAATATTATTTTTATCTTATTGAACCACATTTTACTCCCTGATATTAACCGTGTCTCTCGGATTTTCAAAATTCTACTCATAGAGGCGGTAAAATTAAGTTTTATGTAAATTTTCAAATTCTCATAGGAGGTGGGTAAAAGACGGTGAAAAGTTCAATAAAATTTTTATATATCTAAAACCATTATATAATGACTCAAATGAATTATATTGAACTTATATAGGTATTATGTATCAATTTTGACCTAAAATAAACTTAAATAAAATAAATAATTATTTAAATAAAAATTCGGTTTTTAAATAGTAACCCAGTGTTTTCACTATTCATCAAGAATTGAATGTTTTCAGAAACATACCAAACATTATGTGACAACCGGGTCCCAGTGACAGCACAACCACCCCACCTTAACATGGCCATTGGGTCCTGGCCTACAAGGTACCACCAGTAGCCCCGCAAACATGTGGGGCCCACCCCAGGGTCCACCCACATGCCCGAATGGGTCATCTGACTAATGATAGTCCCCATAGGCCAACACATGTCCTTTCTAGTGTGCTTTAATGTAAAGACCCATAAATTTCAAAGAATTTTTTCTTCTTAAATTCGTTGTAATTTTACGAGTATGCAGTTTCTGACGTCACCTGATTCTGAGGCCCGGTGTGCCCGGAATAATTTTCTGAAGTTTTGTTAAGCTTAAATTAATGCGGGTAAGCAGTTTTCTTGAAAAAGTGGAATAACTCTTAAACGATTACTCAGATCAGAAATCCGAGGGCACCGTTGTGCTTAGTATGGCGGGTTTACCCTAGGCGTGACTTAAGATTAGTCATCACAAGCCTCCTATGAGAAATCCCGAAAATGGCATAACCGTAAATAAAATAATTAAATAAAGTTATTTTATTTTCCAAATTCTTATAACTCACAAACGGTAACTCGAATTAAAAATCTGAGACCACCGCTGAACTCATGAGGGTATGCTTCCTTTATGAAGATACAAACTTTGGCCGACGCGAGCCACCTGAGAATGTTAGTTTTTGGCCGTAAATAAAATAATTAAGTGATAATTATTTTATTATAAAATTAATAACATCTAAAAAGTAACTCAAATTAAAAATCCGAGAGTACGGTTGAGTTTTTTGGGGCGTGTTTCTTCTAGGCAGAGCCTAACCTTGACCGCAGTGGGTCGAGGGTGACTGATAATAATTTTCTGAACTTTTTTTTGGGTATGTTCAGTAAACGTAGGAGCAGCATTTTATAACTTTTGAACTGGTGTTTGGAATCGAATTCCGAGGTAACCGTTGAACTCGTAGTGTCGATATTCACTTAATAAGTCTTTCACCTCAATGGCAGATGATCGGGTATGAAAGTTAGTTTTTGGGGTTTTACGTGGGTTAATAAAATAAAATAAGTGAATAATTTATTTTATTTTGTTAAACACATGCAGTGCGGATAAAGTGGTTAGAAGCTCCACTTGGGAGTTGGTGGTGGAACTGCCACACCCTAACCTCCCATTTAATACGGGACGGAGAGGAAACCACTCAAACCCCTCATCAATTAATTTTATATGTCGACGTAAAATTAATTGCACTCAATTAATTTTATGGGTCGATGTAAAATTAATTGTTGACGGTTAATTTATTTGTGTCGACGTAAAATTAATTTCTCTCAATTAATTTTATGAGTTGACGTAAAATTAATTTTTGTCAGTAAATTTTATGGGTCGACATAAAAAATTAATTGTTGTGAGTTAATTTTATGTGTCGACGTGAAATTAATTGCTGTCAATTAATTTTATGTGTCAACATAAAATTGATTCGTGTCATATGTTTTGACGCAGGCTATGTGGGGGAAAATTTTTGGCATCCTCCACTCCTAAGTTGTGCCAACGCACCTCTAAAATTGCACCAACACAATTTAATTCGCCCGACCCCCTTTTTAAATTAAGTAACCGCATCGTTGGAATTTAGGAAGGTTACAAATAAATGAACCGTCATAAATTCCACAATGGTTACATACCTCTCCCCCTCTCCTATATATAGGGAACTTGGGAGAAGGTTTTGGGATGGTTTCACCAAGCGATGAAGCGCTGGTAAAGTATTGTGACGCCCAACACTTGGGGAAATCTTTTCCTCTCCAATGAAGAACGTGAAGAACGCCAACGACGATCTTCCAAGAGATTCTTCTTCAACCTTCCTTCCCTAGAAAACTATCATCCGCAACATCGTCAACGAACTGATGCAGCTCAGAATTGGGGACGTGTGGCGGACGCGACGAACGATGGTCTGCATCGTCTTTCTTCCGCGACTCCGCCAATGAGCGATGATCAAGAGGTAGGGGTTTTATTTTTAATTTAACGTATGAACCTTTCCCATGTTCTTCCTTTCTCTCAAAATGAAGAACGGTGGTTGTTTTGATTCATACTTGCAAGAACCTATTGATACCACCCTAAACACGTAGGGTCTGGGCCAAACCAACATGGCCCGAACCCTTCGTTGTTCTTTTTGTAATGACTCCACGACGACATGGAAATGAGGCGATGACGATGAAGGCAGCGAACAAAGGCCGCACTACCCGCGGCCTCCATGAACTACGTCGCCCCCGCGGCCCCCTGGCGCGCACCCGGTGCCCCGAGCCCCTGCCGGTGCGTCGCCGGCGCACCCGCGGCGCCCTGCCGGCGCACCCGCAGCGCCCTGCCGACGCACCCCCGGCGCCCTACCGGCGCACCCGGCGCCCTGTCGGCGTAGCCCGACACCCCCCGGCGTGCTGCACTGCCATCCCGGTGTCCCGTGCCCTTACCGGCGTCCTTCCTGGCGCCCCTGCCAGAGGCCTTCCCAGAGCACCCCGGTGCCCCCTCGGCGCCCTGTCGTGCTACTCGGCACGCCCCCGCGTGCTGCCCGGTGTTCGGCACCCTACCTGGCGCACCCGCGCCCTGCTCGGTGCACCCGTGGCCAGCCGGAGCCCAGCCGGCCTACCCGTTCCCCACGCGGTCTGCCTGCTGGCCTTCCAGTCACTGGCCTGGTGAACCGGCCCACGACGCCCCCTCATTGTCGCTGGTCGAACCAGCCCGGTCTCCCGGGCCGAGTTACCGAGCCGCCTACATGCAGACTATCAGGCCGAACCGCCCTCGCGGTCCGCTTGGCCGGGCCGAGTGGACCGGGTCAAAACTCAGCAGGATGACTCACCCAATGGGCCAGGTTAGACCCAGTGAGTCTGACTAGGTCTGCCCAGTTTGGGTTAGGCTGAGTTGGTTTGACCGGGTCGGACCGGACCCGAGCTCATTACAGGCCCATTACCTTCTTGGGCCATATCTTTGGCACCAGACCTCTATTTGACGAACAGTCAGCGGCGCCGGTACTCTTGTAGAATAGTCGTCCCTTTGAGTATACCTCATTAGAGTTCGGGGTATAGTTGATATACGGCCGGGTTGGTTCCTATACGAAACCAATCGGGCCCCTGGAATAAAGAGGCTAATAACTCACGAATCGGGCATCTGATTGACACCCCGTCTATTGAGTTAAGACCCCTATGACAAGGTGGTCCTTTGTGATACTTCTTCGTGGGACTTTTTTATACTTGGAGTATCGACCAGTGGCTCGTGGAGCAGATCCTCCTGGAGGCGAGAATACATAGTACAATGACCTTGTAGCTGGCTGAGACCTGATGACTGCTTGTCCGATTTGATTTGGAGTGACTTGCATAGCCCAGTGGGGAGCACTACTTTGTGAGGTGGCAGACCCATGGCGGAGGAGCACTACTTTGTGAGGTGGCAGATCCGTGGTACTCGACAGGAGGAGTACCTCTGTAGGCTATGAGGGGGAGCACTACTATGTGAGGTGGCAGACCCATGGGGGAGGAGCACTACTTTGTGAGGTGGCAGACCCGCAGTACTCAACAGGAGGAGTACCTCAACAGTCTAAGGTTAGTGAGTGACACCTCAGAGTCATGAATGGAATACTGCACTCGACAGAGGAGGAGTTCTCCAGCAGCCGTGTTTTTCTTCATTGTGAATAAAAATCCTGGTTTGAGCTGAGTCAATGACCTTTGTGTTTTCTTAATAATTGATATGGGTTACATGATGACTTAGGTATATGTATGGTCATATATCTAAGTAAAGGTTATCTGTTGTGATATTCCTTTGTGGTTTATCCTTGTTGGATTTAGTGAGACATTGAGGGTCTCGGGGTCCCTACTGAGTATCGTTATACCCACCCCTGCACGGACTATGCCCGCACCTTGTTGTGTTGGATGCAGACGACGGAAAACACTGATCATGGTTGAGTCTTGTAGAGATGGATGGAACCCAGAGGTGGAATTCATGATGAGACAGTACCCAGAGGTGGACTTCATGACAAGACGGTACCCGGAGGTGACATACGGATGTGGAGAGATGAGGTGGCCATCTGTACCTACCCTTCAGGTAGGAACATTGGAGGAAGATCCAGGAGCAGCTTGACACCTTCCTACTGTATTGTCTTTTCCTTGTACTTTACTGTTGGGATTGTATTTCCGGCCCCCTTTGTACTTTCAACACACTTGTCTTATTTCTTTACTTAGTGTTTTCTTCCGCTTGTACTCTGGTTGTGTGTTTGTTTGCGTTTCATAAAGGCAATGCCTTCCCTTTTTATCGGGATTTACGCCTTTGGTTCTAGTCGCCAGCCCCTGGCCTATGGAAGGCGGGCTTGGGGTAGTCATGGCACCGGCCCTGAAGACAGGTCGTGACAAATGCACCCTAGGCTAATTTCGATATTCCGAATCAAAAAATTAAGTCCATTTTGAAAGATAAAATTTATAAAATTTCAAAAAGTGGGTATTACTATTCATAACGGCTAGTTCATAGTAATATTATATTAATATCTCGTTTAGTGAAACTTGGTATTGCTTACTACACACACTATCGAAGAAGGTCTTGATTGCATGTAATGCAAGCCAAGTCAGGGTTGCATGTAGTGAAAGCTCCATTTGGTGTTGCATATAACATAATCAGAACTTATTTCATTTATACATTAAACAAAATCTATACTTAATGTTGCATAGAATAATTTCCACAAAACGAACATGAAATTGTGTGTAACACGAACCAAGAATAGTGTTGCGTATACTGCAAGCTAATATGGTGTTGCGTATAGTACAAGATAATCTTGGTGTACCGTACAACCGATGATATGAGAGAATTTAAAAAGAATATATCTTATAAAATCTCACGGTGTTACAATAGGTACAAACTATAACCACTATATGTGAATATGGAAAGAGATGAGAGTTATATAAGTTTTTTGGTTGGGATATGAGATAGGTTATATCAATGGGGAAATGGGTGAGGGGTACCTTCTTTACTACATTTTCATGTGTTACTATATATGCATATTGTATGTAATTTTTAGGAATTCTCCTTTAGTGAGATGGGTTTTTAGTTGTCCTAGGATGGGGTATGAGAAAATTTCACTATTTATTCACTAGGGATTTAATATTGTTCTTCCATGTTGGAATAAGATTTTCTAGAGATGAATGTTCTGAGTATATGTATCTTCTCACTGCTACTTCTATATACTATTTTTTATATATTTTCTGGATGGTGTAAATGTATAGGCCTGACCTAACTAGTTTGTGATGGGGTGATTTCTTAGTACTAGAGTGGTGGTCATATGAGCTATTTTATTATTGTTACTAGTATTTAGTGATGTTCGTTTGTATGATATCACAAGCATATTATTATTAACTTTATCATTTTTTTGATTTGGGTTTTTTTTTATTTCTTAGAGTGGAGCTGATTGGTAGTTTCCTTTATCTTTCTTAAGATTAAAGAGGGTAATGCCTCTTATATTATGTGGTTTATACTATTATTTAAAGTCACCAAATTGAACCCAATTTTAGGTGTGAATTGAGGGACACACATAGGTTTTCTCCTAAACTAGGAGAGGGTTTGGTGGATATAGGATGTGAAAAAACATTTCATTAAGGTAATTTAATAAAAATTATAAATAATATTTTTAAAATTAATAATTTTCTTTTTTCAATATATCTAAAACCTATTTATAGTTTTAAGTGATTTTACTTGGAATTAGAGTGGTATAATCAGTTATTTATTATATTTTGTAATACACCAACTATAAACATAATCCCACTATACTCTTATAAATTATATTTAAAAAATAAACTATTAATAGCGACATATCATATGAGATTTTATGTGTTTAAAGAAATATCTTTGAAAATAAAATCCTTAATAAAATATTCCTATAAAGGAAATAGGGACCTCTTTCCCCCCATATTTTTATAAATAACATGGATAAAATAATTTTATCATTTATTTCTAAACCATTTTATATAATAAATAAAATTATGAACCATGTCAAACAAAACCACCATCTCATTTATTGATAATAACAATTGTTTAAAAATAAAATTCTCTTATTTTCTAATATAACAATGAGATAATAAATATATGTCATTCCAATGGTGTGATTTTCAAGTATTTTTTATTTATCTTTGGACTTTCTTTTATTCTATAGAATTTATGGGTGTTTTTTAGGACAAAATGGTGCTCTTTGGAAAGGTAGAGGGTGGAACATAGTTGCAGCATGGTCAGTAGAAAATTTCTACTATCCTTCCCACAAACCAAGAAACCCAAACATATGCAGTGAAAAACTTCATAGATAGGCGCATGACTGCATGGCCTTCTTAAGCTTGAATTTTTTTTATTTTCTAAAATTCCTACTCCCTAAATTTAACCTTTTCCACCCTCATTTCACCCGATTCACATTTCTTGTTCCCCATGAATTCCTCCTCCTCCTCTCTCATTCTTGAACCTCCTCTTATCTCAAATTCTTGGGTGTTTCAATCTTCTTTACTCAATATTATTATAAGTAAGTTTCTAATCTTATTTTTATTAGTCTCTTTTATATGCTTTCTTCAGTTATATTCTCTATAGTAGTTGTGGTAACCTAGAGTGGGATAAATCTTATTATTTTATTTAATATATATGTTGGTGGTGTGTTCTTTCTTCCATATATACCCATCATTCTTTAGCTTGTGGTTTGCAACCTTTTATTGGTGTTTTCAAAGGGAAAGGTTGGATTTTCAGTGTTGTGCTATTATTTTATGATTTAAATATGGTTTCCTATTCTTTTAAAAATGATCTAAAATGTATTTTGTGTGAAAATGGGTTATTATAATGGCTTTGGTGTGTGTAAGGTTCCTGAAATTGTTTATCCCCATTAAAATGATTGGAAATTGCCTCATTAGAATTTGATGAGTTGGTTTATGATAAAATGGTATTGGAATGGTTTGAAAATGGAAACAATAACTTGGGAACCCTTGGTACCTATGAATGAAGGCTAGGAGTAGTACCTTGGTGAACCAATAGAGCCTTGACTCAATCTCACATGTACTACTATGACACAACACTAACTAAACAATGGTACATGGACTTTGCTGTTGGAACTTGGGTGTATCCCATCCAATGACTCATGCAAAAAAATAGATTATTATATGGTTGATCACTGAGATAGGATGTACCCAGAACCCTAGTTAACTAGATATATGGGGGTTTCTCATAGTTTTATGCAATGTTTTATCTGTTTCAAATTTTCTATAATTTTCACTTTTTTTTGAAATAAAATACATGTTTTCGAATTGAATTGTTTACTTTCTTTAAAACTAGAATTTTTATTTATCCTATAATGGTTGTGCATGAATCACATGGTGGGATCCTACTGGTTAAGTGATATCACACCCTTCATATACCCAATGGGTATATATAGACCTTGTTTGGTCTAATTTAGGTAAAGGAAATTCCTCTTTTGGGGTAGTTGATACTCGAGATAGTTGTTTTCTCTTAGGGATGGATGATGATGGTGGCATAGTAGAGGGTGGTCCTAATGTCACATGGAGATTTTATTTATTTATTTAGTTCTTTTTAATCCCTTTTGGTTCTTTCTGGTTTTATTTTAGAAATGTATTGTGTTGGACTTGACACATGTACATGTCTCCTTTATATAGCCTTGTTATAGACTTTGGTTTTGATGTTTATGTATATGCTATATTGTTGATGATTATATGAATGTTTTATCATATGTGATATGGATTTTAGGTATTTTTCATGGTAAAAATATTATTAAGGAGTTCTATGATACCCTGGAATTAGTTTCTAGCCTGTGGTGATTGGGAATGCCCTTCGGGCCATGAACTGGGCCAGAGCATGTGTTGGGTTGGATGGAAGCTCAGACTAATTAATGAAAATGTGACATTAGAGTAGTTTATTCCCATTATTTGGGTATTTTTTTTGGGGAAATTATGAATAGACAGAAGATAGGATTTTAGGGCTTGAGGTTATGGTTTCATGTAGGGTTTATTGCCATCACACCTTGTGACAGGCCTTGGATCACCATGGGATATTGGGATTATAATTTGAATCCTCCTTCAGGTGTGATGAATAGGATACAGACTAGGAACCGACACTGAGGTAGGGAGGAGTGGTCTAAATTATGGGATGAGTTTCTATAGTTTGACCTAATTTATATGGTTTTTTATCATGTTTATTATTGATTCTTCAACGTTTTATGTTTTTAGGATTTATTCCTTTTTGTTGTTTTATTTTTGTAGCATCATGCCTCCCCAAATACCTACTATAAAATAATGGGAAGAGGCCATAGAAAGTTCTACCTCACTATTTGATTAGATATTAGTTGAGGATGGGGTTCGAGATGTTTGATACGTAAACTAGGGAGTGATTTTAGGTCCTTCTTAGGCTATGTAATCAAATTTGGGATCATGAAAATATTGCATTCAAGAGTTTCTTAAGCATAAAACCCCTTCCTTACATGAAAGAATAGACTCCTAGGAATCATAATTTTGGGTGGAGAAGGTTGAGAGGATTTTTGAGTTCCTCTAAATTCATGATATAATAAATCTTAAGTGTGTATTATTTCTATTGGAAGGCTCCAGTCATAGGTGGTGGAAGTCAGTGGTTCAGGTTGGGCGACATGAGTAACTGGGTTAGAAGGACTTAAATGATATATTTTTTGAGTAGTTCTTCCATGATACATTAGTTTTCAATAATAACTAATAGTTCATGGACCTTTGTATTGGAGATCATTTAGTGATGGAGTATGACTACGACTTCACCGAGATAACCCATTTTTCTCTTAGGATAGTTGCTGATGAAAAGTTGAAATATCAATGGTTTGAGATGGTATTTAAGACAAAAAATTCATCTCATGCCTTTATGTTTAAGATAAATACGTATGTTGAGGTGGTTGATAGATATTTGATGGTGGAGATCGATCCGGCTGGTATGTCAGTCCTGTCTAGAATTCTTCCAACACCAATATAGAGTGTAGTTGGATCGTATGAAAGAAGAATAAGCATGAAAGATCAAGCAAGAAGGTTGGTGACAGCTCTAGATACCCACCCTAACCACCAATATCAATAACTGTAAGTGGTGGATCTTACATATTCTATTAATGTGAGATATTTTGACACATTTGATCTTTATGACCGGTCCCACCTAGACTGTGATATCATTGTGGATGCTTGGGTCACCTGAAAAGGTCTTACAAGGTTTCCCCTCCTTCTCAGCGTGGTGTAAGATTGAACACACTCAAGGTAATATCAGCTCAGTCCAATGCATCATGATCCATGGGTTCTCATTTTGGTGAATGTGGTGTCAATGATTGATATTCATTTGGGTAGAGTTGTATTAAGGGAGAGCTATAAGTTATTTGAAGACAAAAGGAATAGATAGAGGTGATGTAACTTCAGGATATGGACCAGGAATTAGTGGAATCAGATGCAAGTATTATGATAGTTTGAGGTACTTTTCTTATTTTATAATCCATAGTAGTTTCATTGATTGATAAAATTACTTCTAATTAATTTGTTTCTTCTTATCTTGCGGGTTATTTGAAAATAAAAATCAAGCTAATATTGTATTCCATGGAATTGGTTACACCAATTATTAGGAGGAAAGAGCAGGGTCTCAAAGTCATCTTGTGATGTTTAATTATTAGAGGTCAAGAAAAAATGATATTTACTTGTACTGGAGATGAACCTCTTTGATGTGATCCTTGGGATAGACTGAATGGAATTCTTCAAGTCCCACATTGATTGATATCATTTTCAAGTGAATTTCATAACCCTCAATGGAAGAACATTATTTTTTCAAGGAGAATGGGATTTTATTTCAGGTTGATCTAGAACTCCACTTCCAAATCTAGGTAGTATTTTTTGTCAGTTTTCTTCTCTCTTGTTGGAGGATGATAAGAAAGTCTTGGAGACTGGATTTCCTTCCATGGTGGATGAGTTTCCTGAGGTATTCATAGAGTATTTTTCTAGTTTACATTCTGAGTGAGACGTAGAGTTTACCATCGATTTGTTGCAGGGAACATAACTGATATATCTTCCCCCATATCACATAGATCCCACCAGGTTGATGTATTTAAAGAAACAATTGGTAAATTTGGAATCCAAAGGGTTAATTCACGCAAGAGTCTATCCTTGGGATTCTCCAATGTTTTTTTCTACAAAGTATGATGGATCTATCCAGTTCTGTATCAATTATTGGAAGCTAAATCAGTCCATGATAAAAAATAAATACCCCTTTCCCCATATTGATGATCTCTTAAACTAGATCAAGGAAGAAATGTGGTTCTCAAAGATCAACCTCTATTTAGGGTATCACCGTGTTAGGGTGATAGAAGTAGATTTTCCTAATACCCCTTTATGAAGAAGTTATAATCATTTCAAGTGTTTGGTAATTCCTTTTAGACTGATGATTGTTCCCAAAATATTCCTGAATCTCAAAAATTTATTTTTCCATAGATACCTTGAATCATTTTTCATGGTGTTTTTGGATGAAATTATGGTCTATTCATGATCAAAAGAGAAACATGGGTAGTATTTGAGAGTTGTGTAGGGTATGATGGGAGATCACTATATCTATGTTAAACCCTTGAGGTGTAGTTTATTGATATGGGAAGTTAAGTCTATGGGGATTGTGATCTTATAACACATGGTTTTAGTTGATCAAAGAAATTAAAGGAAGTGATGTTATGGGAGGATTTGAGTAATTTATTTGAGATCAATATTTTTTTAGGCTTGTTATAATATTACAACCGGTTTGTTAGATATTTCTCTTGACATTCCTAAATTATTACAATCCTCACCCATAAAGGGATCATATTCTTCTGGATTCCCAAATTACAAGAATCATTTCAGGAGATTAAGAAGTGGTTAACCACTTCCCCAGTCTTGATTTTCCCAAGGATAGTTATGAATATGTAGTTTATTAGAATTCTTTGAGTATGAGTTTAGGTTGTGTTTTTAATAAGGGTGACTATGTAGTGGTGTATGGATATCATCAACTTTGACCACATTAAAAGAATTACCTATACTAAGATATTGAGTTCATGATAGTGATAAATGCCCTTATATTCTTTCACCAATATATTTTTGGGGATAAGTTTATGGTTTACTTAGTATATAAAAGTTTGAGCTAAATTTTCTCCTTGAAATATTTGACCTTGAGGAAGTGATGATGAATTATGTACCTTAAGGTGTTTGAAATTGTCTTTTTTATACACCCCAAGAAAGGGAAATGCTATTGTAGATTATTTGTGAATGAAGTTTCCAAACTAGGATTTGAAAGATTCTAGTTCTAAAAGGGTTCTAGTAGGGATTTATTCTCAGATGTACCTGGAATCCAATGAAAATAGTGGTGGTTTGTTCTTAGACAAAATGTAGTTGACTCACTCTCGACTAGATTGGATTCAATATGAGTATCCTAGTAATGAGTTATTCTATCATTAAAATCAGTTTATAAATGGTGGGGAGGTACCTAGGGAATGGTCATTTTCTCTTGAGGGTGTTTTTTGATTCAAGGACCATTATATTGTCTTTTCATATATAAGAAATATGATGATGTAGGTTTTCCACCAGTCTTAGTGGTATGTCCATCATAATGACAAAAATATATTTTATGATGTGTGATGCTAGTTGTGGTGGCCAGGTATAAGAAGTTATATAGATCACTTTTCATCTCGATGATATACTTTCCAATAGTTTAAAGCTCATTACTAGTAACCCTCGGGCTTAATTCAGCCACTTCCCATTCTTACTTGGTAGTGGGATGAGGTATACATGGAATTCAAAATCAGGTTTCCCTATAAAATCCAACGAAGGAATGTGATTTGGGTGGTTATCAATCTTCTGACCAAGTCTCCCCATTTCATTTAGATCAAGAACTTGATCAAAGTGGAGGAATTGGGTAGGTTATATGTTCAAGAGACTATGAGGATACATGGAATACCATATATAATAATTTTTAATAGGGATCCTTATTTTACATTACATTTTAAAGGAGGTATCTATAAGGAAATGGTTTTATAGGTCAAACTTAGTATAGAATACCATCCTTATATTGATGTTTGGAAAGAGTGGGCGAATCAGATTCTGGAAGACATGATTCATGTCTACGTCTTGGAATTTGGAGGCTCATGGGATCACCATATTTGGTTGGTTTGGTTTTCTTACAATAAAAGTTACCAATCCTTAATCAAGATAGATCCAATAAAGGTCTTGTATGGTTGAACATGTCATGATCTTCTATAATGGAAGGAAGTATGTGAGACTTCCTTGGTGGGAGTGATCATTGTAGAAAAGGTGACTAGTAGGATTCAGAAGATTAAACAATGAATATTGAATGGTTAGAGTCATTACAAACCCTATGTTGACTAATGAAATTGATCTATTGAGTTCTTAGTGGGAAACCATGTGTTTCTAAAAGTAACACCTTGCTTGGGTCATCGCTGTCTTGGTATGCAGTGGAAGATTACATTGAGTTATGTTAGACCTTTGAAGACCACTAAGACAATAATTAAATTTTAATAACACCTATAATTTCTTTATTAGATAACATAGATTCATATTTTTTTACAGATATAATAATTAAAGAGGTATAATCCAGACCCTTCTCATGTGATGAAATGAATGATATTGAGTTAGAACCCAATATGTCAGTTTCTGAGAAACTGGTATGAATTATGGATTCAAAAGTGAAAGTGGTTTGGGGGAAATATATTTCATTATTTTATGCCCTATGGAAGCATAGAAATTATGAGCATGATACATGGAAGATTAAATCATTGGTTGAGGAGCAATACCCTCACTTGTTATATAATTAGACTATGGGTTGGATTCTTGAGGATGTAAATTTCCATGGTGTGGAGAATTATAATAAATATAGTGTGATTCTTGGGTATTTTTTTTATATTTGGTATTAATTTTGTTTTTTATCCTTCCTAGTTGTTTCAAAAAAAAAATGGCGGTTTTAATAGGGACAGAGGGTAGCACACTATTGGCGCAAAATTAGTAGAAAGAGTGCGCCAACCACCCTACAAACCGCGCGGCCTAGACAAAAGCACTGGGAAGGTGTGTAGTTATAATAATGATCATTAACCAAGTAATATAAAGGAATTAATCCTCCACCCCTTGGGAATGGGTTTTCTAAACATTTAGTGCATGGTTTGATAGACCGTACGACCTGTCCAATCATTGAAAATTTTTATTTTCCAAAATTACCCCTCCCCAATTTTTAAGAATTTACACCATTATTTCACCCAATTCATATTTAACCATCCCTAATAAGGCCTACCCCTCCAATCCCATTCTCCAACCACTTTTTGGATCAAATTCTTTGGTGCTTCAAGCTTGGTTCTTCAAGATTCTTCAAAGTAAGTGTCTCATTATCTTCTTCTTGGTCTCCTTTATATTCTTTCTAGGGTTCTATTATCTATAATGGGTTATATGACCTAGAGTGGGTTAAATAAGATTTTTTATATTTATTCCTATGGTGTTTTCTTGCTTCCATAGGACGACTTCTTACTTTGGATTGTGATTTACGACAGATTGGTGGTGTTTTCAAAGGGAAAGGTTGGTGGTTCCATGTTGTTCTATTATTTCATGATTTAAATATTATTGAATATTTTTCATAAAATGTTATAAAATGTGCTGTGTATAAAAACAAGTGATTACAATGGTGTTGGTGTGTGTAAGGTTCTTGAAATGGTTTATCCACTTTGAAATTTTTGGAAAAAAATAGATTGTCATGCAATGAGTTGTTTTATGATAAAATGGTATTGGTATGGTTTAAATATAGAATAAAGTAATTAGGGACCCTAGAAAACTAGGAAGGTAGGATATTAATAGTATCTAGGTGATGTGAAAGGTCCTTAGCCCACTCTCACTAGTGGGACAGTTATTAAACACTAACTAATCAATGCGAAATGCCTATTACTTTTGGACCTCAGGTGTGCCCCCTCCAACCGCTCAGGCATGGAAATATATTATAATATGGTTGATCACCAATATATGATGTACCTAGAACCCTAGTGGACTATATATTTATGGGTTTACCATGGTTCTTATGAAATTTTTTATTTGTTTCAAGTTTTCTATCATTTTCAATTTTTTTCAAATCCAAAGCATGTTTTCAAATTTAAATATTTATTTCATTCAACCTAGTATTTTTAGTTATCCTATAATTTCTATGCATGGAACACCTAGTGTGATCTTATAAAACAATTTTATGCATGTATTTTTTGATATAAAATGAGATGTTTTTATAAATAAATTAATTAAACTTGTAAATATATAATTTTTTTTATGTTTTGTGGAATGATACTACATTTGATAAAAAAATAAAAAATGGGACAAATTTAGTGAGATAAAATATCTTCATGCCACACCGCTTCATAGTATGGTGAAACATCAAATATTTGAATGTAAATTTAAAGACCCAGAAATTTCAAGGAAATTGTTTTCTTAATTTTTTTGGGATTTTACAAGAACACAATTCTGACGGAACCTGATTCTGAGGCCCGGTGTGCCCGGAATCAATTTCTGAAGTTAGCTCGGGTACGTTCAGTAAACGAACAAGAGGGTTTTTCTAAATTTTGAACTGGTTCTCAGAATCGAAATCCGAGGGCACCGATGGAACCAAAACGCCGATAATTTCTTAAGGAGACCTATTACGAAGGTGCGTTTGCTCGAGAAGAGTTGTTAAAAATTTGAGGTTTAAGTGAAGAATAAAATAAAATTGTATTCCAATTTTATTTCTATCCTAGTTGGTTTTAACCTATGTGTGGAAGTTGGGGAACTAACCAAGTGTGAATAAAAGTGAGATGGGGCCCACACGAACCCCACCCCTTCAAATTCCCTAACCCCCTTAACTCTTCCCCTTAAACCCCTTGTAATTAATTGTGTAACTCTACCCTCTCTCCTCTTTAATTTTTCCAACACACATCTTAAATTAATTTATTAAACCTCTTCAATTAATTTAACTAGGTGTTTGAATTTTAAAAGTTTGAATGCATGGCAAAATAATAAAATAAGGAGAGGCCTTATTTTATTTTGTGGGTTTTGTTGTGGGACAGAATTTGGGAGAGAGCTCTTCCCTCTTTTGAAGAACTTCATCTTCAAACGAAGAACAACCTTCCGACTTGGCGAAGAACGTAGTACGTTTTTCTCCAATCCTTTTTACTTCCTCTTCCGCGACAAGGAAGGAAATGCCGACCATAGAGACCGATGCCAACAACAATGTTCTTCTTCATCGGGTGAACTTCTACAACGACGGAAATGATGAACACCAACGACCGTCATCACTCTCTTTTCTTTCTTCGCAACACCGTTCTACCGTGACGTTCGACTTCCGCGACACGACGACGTGCGATGTCAATTTCGAGGTAGGGGTTAATTGATTTTGTTCATGAGTTATCCTTTTCCGTTCTTCATCTATATATTTGGGCCGCTTGATATCAACTTAACAGAAGGAGGCCGGACCGCACGAACACGAACGACTCTCCTCCCCCATTTGTTGTTGTGTTGTTGCAGTTCGAAAGAAGGCGGCACGGTGTAAAGGCACCACGCAAAATCATGGAAAAATATGACAAGGATGTGCGGCGCCGTTGGGGCCGAACGAAACCACAACCGGAGTTGGGGCTGCGAAGGCAATTTGAAGACTCCGCTGGTTGATCGTTGTGCGTGGATTGACGGGCGACGAGAAACCAGGCCGCAAAGTCATTTTGAAGCCTCCGCAGTGAAGGTCGGGTCCCAGGAGGACCGTTGGTGAAGGCGGCGAGCAAAACGGACCACTGGAGCACGTTTGGTGGTCCGCGGAAGGCGGCGGCGGCGGGCCGAACCGGAACAGCTTATTCGTTCCGGAGGCTGAGCAGCGCAGCTTTAAGCCGCACCTGTTTCGTCGTCTGCGCGGGGTTGTAACCCCCCCCCCCCCCCCGCACCCGCTGGCCACGCGGGCGCCACGCCAGCGCCAGCACCAGGTCGGGCCGGGCCACACTAGCCGGGCTGGCCCTTTCCCACCAGGCCGGGGCGCGCCCTAATGGGCCGGACCCGGACCCAGTTCGGGCCGACCCGGGGGGGCGTATCGGGCCGGGTCGGACCGGGCCCGAACCCCCTATTTTCGGGCAGTTTCAGTTCAAACGCCCATAACTTGGGCTACGGACATCCGATCGACGCACCGTCAGTTGTGATGTGATTCTTGGATCGAGATGGTCGTTTAGGTATATTACATTCAAGTTTTCGGAGAACCTTGTGTATGGCCGGGTTGGTTCGAACCCAAAACCAACCAGGCCCTCGGGGCGGAAACGCTTATAACTTGAGCTTCGGACGTCCGATTGACATGACATCGACTTTGTTATATTCCTCTTGATGATATGGAACTTCTGGCATACTTCGCCTAAGGTTTGGATGCAGTTGGATACTGGCCTGGTTGGATTGTACCCGAAATCCAACCGGGCCCCTGGAATGGAAAAGCTGATAACTTTCAGACTGGACGTCCGTTTGACGAACCGTCAACGGCGTTGGTGATCTCATTGAGAAATGGTCCCTATGCATAAACCCTATGAGAGTTCGGGGTAGATTTGAGATACAGACGAGTTGGTTCATACATGAAACCAACCGGGCCCCTGGGACGAAAAGGCTAATAACTCACAGACCGGGCGCCCGATTGATGCGCCGTCTGTTGTGTTGAGACCCCTGTGACGAGGCGGTCCTTCGAGATACTTCTTCATGGGACTTTGTGATACTTGGAGTATCGACTAGTAGCTTGGGGAGCGGACCCTCCCAGAGACAAGCGTAAAGAGTACGGAGACCGTGTAGCCGGCTGATACCTGACGACTGCTTGACCGACTCGACTTGGAGTGAGTCGACTAGCCCAGTGGATGGAGCACTAATATGTTTGGGTGTAGACCCATAGAGGACAAAGCACTACTGAGTTTGGGTGCAGACCCGCGGTACTCGTCCGGAGAGTACCTCTATAGGCTATTAGGGGGGATGCACTACTGTGTTTGGGTGGCAGACCCCGGAGGGAAGCACTACTGTGTTTGGGTGGCTGACCTGTGGTACTCGACAGGAGGAGTACCTCAGCAGTCTTAGGTTAGTGAGAAATACCTCGGAGTCGTGACAGGATCACTGTACTCGACAGAGACCTGGCTCTTTAGCAGTTACAATTTCGATAATAAAAATCCTGGTTTGAGTTGAGTCTATGAACTTTGTATTTACCTCATGATTGAGATGGTTCACTTGACAACTTAGGTATATGTATGGGCATATACCTAGGTAGTGGTTATCTGTTTATTTCGTAATCTTTGTGTTTCCTCATGGTTGATATGGGTTACTTGATAACTTTGGTATATGTATGGGCATATACTTAAGTAGAGGTTATCTGTTGAGATATTGCTTTGTGGATATCCTTTTTGGATTTAGTGAGACCTTGAGGGTCTCGGGGTCCCTACTGAGTATCGTTATACTCACCCCTCAACGGGCTATGCCCGCACCTCGTTGTGTTGGTTGCAGACAACGGGCAGCGCTGACAGAGGCTGAGTGTTCGAGGACTGGACGTTACCCGGAGGTGGATCTCATGACGAGTCAGTATCTGGAGGTAGACTTCACGACGTGACGATACTCGGAGGAGGTTTACGGGCGAGAGCATTGTGGAGCCTATCTGTACCTACCCATCAGGTAGGATCTGAGGTGGATGATCCAGGAGCTGCGCTATCTGTACCTACCCTTCAGGTAG
Source organism: Viscum album (assembly GCA_963277665.1). Classification (NCBI taxonomy): domain Eukaryota; kingdom Viridiplantae; phylum Streptophyta; class Magnoliopsida; order Santalales; family Viscaceae; genus Viscum; species Viscum album. The sequence continues at coordinate 499,853,774 of OY728158.1, read as the reverse complement.
GATCTATGGTGGATGATCCAGGAGCTGCGCTATCTGTACCTACCCTTCAGGTAGGATCTGTGGTGGATGATCCAGGAGCTGCTCTATCTGTACCTACCCTTCAGGTAGGATCCGAGGTGGATGACCTAGGAGCTGCTTCTATTCATCCAGATGTTTGTCTTTTCTATTTTACTTCCTTTCAGTTGTAGCTGTACTTTTCAGTTGGGTTTGTATTCTGGCCCTTTTTACTTTTCAGTACTTTCTTTTGTACTTAGTGTTTTACTTCCTCTTGTACTTTGTGGTGTTTTTTTACTTTTATAAAGGCAATGACTTTACAGTTATCAAGATTTATGCCTTTGGTGCTAGTCGCCAGCCCCTGGCCTATGGAAGGCGGGATTGGGGTAGTCACGACACGGGCCCCAAGGACGGGTCATGAAAAATTGGTCTCAGAGGAGTCAGTTCTACCGCAGGACTTATAACTCTGATATTTTCTTTTTTGTGAAGCAATAGTGTTAAGGGTACCGAGTGTGGTCTTCAGTTTAGGGAGTCCAGTGTTGGTGCGGTGGACGGCGTATCCGTACACCAGGACCCTGACTACTGATTTCCGACTTTGTGCACAAAAACACTGATTGCATGTGTGTTTCCAAAAGTTTTAAAGTCAGCTCAAACCAGGTCAGCTTACCAGGTATAAGACGTTGACCGTGTCGCATCTGTTCAGGATGTCTCCATGCAGACAGTCCATTGGAGTTCCGAGAGAGTACTCGATGACGGCTCACCGAGCGACGAGGCTTTGGTGCATGGCCCTTTTTACTATGTTGGCACCCTCGGGTGGTGTACTAGCAACACCACCACCTGTTGGGCAGCAGATTCCAGCAGCTATACTAGCGAAATTTTCACACTAGCAGAGCACGTTGCACGAGTTCCAGCAGTAGAGGCCTCCGAGGTTACAAGGCGAGGCAGATTCCCAGACAGCCGAGGACTGGCTGGAGGCGATTACTAGAGTTTTTCGCCTATCAGAGACATCGGTAGAGTGGATGGTGGACTTTTCCATTAGTGATTTCTAGTGAATCACCATGATGATGGTCCGCATAGTGATGAGGCTTCGGTACGTGGACCGATGCCTGAGATAGTGCCTTCGGGTAGTGTGTCAGCTATGCATCACTACCTGTTGGTCAGTAGTTACAACCGGCGGTACCGGTAGGTGACACATGTAAGCTTACTTCCTTACACGTGTTCTAACATAAGATACCCTCATGTTCTGAGGCGAACCTGACTCATAGGCGGTTGTGGACTAGCTTGGGGAGGTGGCTGAGAGTTTTCTAGTGCTTATACAGCTTCGGCAGGACGACATGTCGGAAGCTGAGAATTCATCAGGGCGTATCGATCGTTCTTGGTACTTGATGACTATGATATGATCAGTGCTTTAGAGCTTGGACCTCAGAGAGAGGTGTGTTTAAAGTATATCTGAGTAAGCACTCTTTCCTCTATGCATTCCTACTTATGTTAGGGTGTTAGCGATAACCTTTGTGGTTGAATGTTCTTTGGCTGATCGGTTATAGCCAGTGAATTTTAGCAGTGGAAAGATGCGAACTGGCATCAGTCACAGAGACTTGGACGTGTAAAATGTTTCAGGAAGAGGAAGTGTCAAGGAATGATGAATCTGCATAGCAGTAGACGTGGAAGCAGAGCTAGGAGAGCAGCATGGGGTGGTGTACTTTTCGACATGTTATAATCACCAGCCTTTGTTGTCCCCTACAGGTTCAGGAAGCTGAAGGGTAGGGAAAAAGAGTAGATGCATGCGGTCAAGGAGTGTGACTGAAAGGGCTCTAGGATGATTCGACGTGTGGAATTTGTCTTCTACTAGTTGTCATAGCCACAGAAATTGATACGAATCATCCCTTACTTCCATGACTGTAGTCCCAGACCTAGAGTTTCCAGTTAAGCTGTTGACTTGACCCTCACATCTGGAGATACCTTTGGGAGGAGACTCGATAGTCACACTTACGCCGATGGTGCGATCTGACCCTTGAGGCGAGATACTCAGTTGGGACCTCTTGGGGGCAGCATCGAGGCCTTATGACGTTAGTTTGAGTATGGATTGGGCAATCACTGTTCATACTCAAATTGACAGTATTAGGAAAATGTTGGGATGGGGTTTCCTTGGTCGGCGAAAAGGAAACCCCAGGCAGCACAGGATAAACTCGTGCATAGGAAGGTGTATCCGATCACTCTCGAGTCGGCCAACTTCACCCACGTGGCAGCAGGAGTTTTGAGTTTCAGTTCTAATCAGGAAAGGGAGACCTCTAGAGTTCGAGGATGACAATCACGTCCTTATACGGGTCTCACCTCGACGAGGTTTATAGAGATATAGCTGAGGTGGCGAGATATCTCCAAGGTTCAACAGACCTTTCTAGGTCCTCATCTACGTAGGCGAGGTGGTTTACCACTTGACCTTTCCACCTTAGTTGCACCGGGTGCACGATGTCTTCCGCGTATCTCAACTGGGGGGGATATATGCTTGAACCAACACATATCATTGACCATGGGGAGATGGACGTTGGCGATGGGGTGACTTTTGTAGGGTTCAAGTAGAGGTTGAGGATCGACAGGAGCGGGTCCTACGAGGACGGTCGATTCCTCTTGTTCACTTTCGTTGGCAGCGCGTGAACCTCCTGGGGAGCACTTGGGAGAGGAAGGCTCAGATGCATGCTCAGTACCACTTTTGTATCCTTAGTTTGTGTTAAAACTTTATGGGGATGTAAAGCCCTGAGGTGGGAGTAATGTAAAGACCCGGAAATTTCAAGGAAATTTTTTTCATAATTTTTTGGGATTTTACAAGAACACAGTTTCTGACGGCACCAGATTCCGAGGCCCGGTGTGCCCGGAATCAATTTCTGAAGTTATCTTGGGTACGTTCAGTAAACGAACGAGCGGGTTTTTATAACTTTTGATCCGGTGCTCGGAATCGAAATCTGAGGGCACCGATGGAACCGCAGCGCCAGGAATTTCTTAAGGAGACCTATTCCGAAGGTTCTTTTTCTCGGGAAGAGTTGTTAAAAATTTGAGGTTTAAGTGAAGAATAAAATAAAATTGTATTCCAATTTTATTTCTAGCCAAGTTGGTTTTAACCTATGTGTGGAAGTTGGGGAACTAACCAAGTGTAAATAAAAGTGAGGTGGGGACCACACGAACCCCACCCCTTCAAATTCCCTAACCCCCTTAACTCTTCCCCTTAAACCCCTTGTAATTAATTGTGTAACACTCCCATATCTCCTCTTTAATTTTGTGAACACACATATTAAATTAATTTATTAAACCTATTCAATTAATTTAACTAAGTGTTTGAATTTTAAAAGTTTGAATGCATGGAAAAATAATAAAATAAGGAGAGGCCTTATTTTATTTTGTGAGTTTTGCTGTGTGAGAGAATTTGGGAGAGAGCTATTCCCTCTTTTGAAGAACTTCATCTTCAAATGAAGAACGGCCTTCCGACTTGGCAAAGAACGCACTACATTTTCCCCAATCCTTTTTACTTCCTCTTCCGTGACACGGAAGGAAATTTCGACCGTGGAGACCGACGCCAACAACAACATTCTTCTTCTTCGGGTGCACTTCTACAACGACGGAAACGACGAACACCAATGACCGTCATCACTCTCTTTTCTTTCTTTGCAATGCCGTTCTACAGTGGCGTTCGACTTCCGCGACCCGACGACGTGCGACGTCAATTTCGAGGTAGGGGTTAATTGCTTTTGTTCATGAGTTATCCTTTTCCGTTCTTCGTCTATATATTTGGGCCGCTTGATGTCAACTTAACGGAAGGAGGTCAGACCGCACAAACACGACTGAATCTCCTCCCCCATTTTTTTTGTGTTGTTGTGGTTTGAAAGAAGGTGGCATGGTGCAAAGTCACTGCGCAGAATCATGGAGAAATACGACAAGGTTGCGTGGCGCCGTCGCACCGCACCGTTGAGGCCGAAGGAAACCGCGGCCAGAGTCGGGGCCACAGAGGCAATTCGAAGACTCCGATGGTTGATATTTGTGCGTGGATTGACGGGTGATGACAAACCTGGTCACAAAGTCATTTTGAAGCCTCTGCAGTGAAGGTCGGGTCCCGGGAGGACCGTTGGCGAAGGCGGCGAGCAAAACGGATCACCGGAGCGCGTTCGGTGGTCCGTGGAAGGCGGAGGTGGCGGCGCGCCACCGGAATGGAACCACCACGGCTGAGCCGCGGTGGTGGGCCGAACCGGAACAGCTGTGCCATTCAGGATGCTGAGTAGCGTGACTTTAAGCCGTGCCAGTTTCATCGACCGCGAGGGGTTGTACCTCCCCCCCCTGCACCCGCTGGCCACGCGGGTGCCGCGCCGGCTCCAGCGCCAGGCCGGGCCTGGCCACGCCGGCTGGGCCGGGCCGCGCCCTAAGGGGCCAGACCTAGACCCGGTTTGGGTCGATCCGGTTCGGGCCTACCGGGGGGGGTATCGGGCCGGGTTGGACAGGGCCCCTATTTTCGGGTAGTTTCCGTTCAGATGCCTATAACTTGGGCTACAGACATCCGATCGACGCACCGTCAGTTGTGATTCGATTCATGGATTGAGACGGTCATTTTTCTATATTACACTTATGTTTTCGGAGAACCTTGAGTATGGCCGGGTTGGTTCGAACCTGAAACCAACCGGGCCCTCGGAGCAGAAACACTTATAACTTGAGATCCGGACGTCTGATTGACGTGCTGTCGACTTTGTTGGATTCCTCTTGATGAGAAAGAACTTTTGGAATACTTTGCCTAAGGTTTGGAAGCAGTTGGATAGTGGCCGGGTTGGATTGTACCCGGAATCCAACCGGGCCCCTAGAATGGAAAAGCTGATAACTTTCAGACCGGATGTCCATTTGACGAACCGTCAGCAGCGTTGGTGATCTCATTGAGAAATGGTCCCTATGAGTAAACCCTATGAGAGTTCGTGGTACAGTTGAGATACGGCCGGGTTAGTTCGCACATGAAACCAACTGGGCCCCTGGGATGAAAAGGCTAATAACTCACAGACCGGGTGCCCGATTGACGCGCCGTCTGTTGTGTTGAGACCCCTATGACGAGGTGGTCCTTTGAGATACTTCTTCGTGGGACTTTGTGATACTTGGAGTATCGACCAGTAGCTCGTGGAGCGGACCCTCCCGGAGAAGAGCGTATGGAGTACGAAGACCGTGTAGCTGGCTGAGACCTGACGACTGCTTGACCGACTCTACTTGGAGTGAGTCGACTAGCCCAGTGGGAGGAGCACAACTATGTTTGGATGGAGACCCGTGGCGGACGGAGGACTACTAAGTTTGGCTGAAGACCTGTGGTACTCGTCCGGAGAGTACCTCTACAGGCAATTAGGGTGGATGCACTACTGTGTTTGGGTGGCAGACCCCGGGGGGAAGCACTACTGTGTTTGGGTGGCTGTCCCGCGGTACTCGACAGGAGGAGTACCTCAGTAGTCTTAGGTTAGTGAGAAGTACCTTGGAGTCATGACAGGATCACTTTACTTGACAGAGACGGGGCTCTTCAGCAGTTACGGTTTCGATAATAAAAATCCTCGTTTGACCTGAGTCTATGACCTTTGTGTTTACCTCATGATTGAGATGGTTCACCTGATAACTTAGGTGTATGTATGGGCATATACCTGGGTAGTGTTTATCCGTTGATTTCATAATCTTTGTGTTTCCTCATGATTGAGATGGGTTACTTGATAACTTAGGTATATGTTTGGGCATATACTTAAGTAGAGGTTATCTGTTGAGATCTTTATTTGTGGATATCCTTGTTGGATTTAGTGAGACCTTGAGGGTCTCGGGGTCCATACTGAGTATCGTTATACTCACCCTTCCACGGGCTATGCCCGCACCTCGTTGTGTTGGTTTCAGATGACGGGCAGCACTGACAGAGGCAGAGTGTTCGAGGACTGGACTGTACCCAGAGGTGGATCTCACAAAGAGTCAGTATCCGGAGGTGGACTTCACGACGTGACGATACTTGGAGGAGGTTGACGGGTGAGAGAGTTGTGGAGCCTATATGTACCTACCCTTCAGGTAGGATCCATGGTGGATGATCCAGGAGCTGCGCTATCTGTACCTACCCTTCAGGTAGGATCCGTGGTGGACGATCCAGGAGCTGTGCTATCTGTTCCTACTCTTCAGGTAGGATCCGTGGTGGATGATCCAGGAGCTTCACTATCTGTAACTACCCTTCAGGTAGGATCCGAGGTGGATGACCCAGGAGCTGCTTCTATTCTTCCAGCTGTTTTTCTTTTCTGTTGTAATTCCTTTCAGTTGTAGCTATACTTTTCAGTTGGGTTTGTCTTCTGGCTCTTTTTACTTTTAAGTAATTTATTTTGTACTTAGTTTTTTACTTACTCTTGTACTCTGTGGTGTTTTGTTTACTTTTATAAATGCAATGCCTTCCTAGTTATCGGGATTTACGTCTTTGGTGCTAGTCGCCATCCCCTAGCCTATGGAAGGCGGGCTTGGGGTAGTCACGGAACGGGCCCCGAGGATGGTTCGTGATAGTAAAAGATGAATATTTTATGATGTACTGGGAAGAATGGATAAGTGATAGAGAAAACTAAAAACTTTGAAATGAATATCCATGTTGATTCGGAGAGAAACCTATTGGAAATCAACTTTACACATCATGTAAGTCATTCATGACATGTAACATGAAGAATCACACAGTGTGAAAATAATACATGAAAAGGCCAATTAAGTGCATTAAATAACATTAATATACTATCTTTATGTGTAATATTTTTTCAATCATGATGCCGAACCCACACTTTACACATCATGAAATAGGTAAAAGACATAAACCTCTCGCTATATACACAAACAAAATGGGTTTTTATGAGATTTAATGGATAATATGATCATTTATGACCCATGGGAACCCATGGATGAAAATTATAATGCCTAAAAGGCTTTTTATCTCTATAAATATAGGGCCTATAGGGATGAAAAGTGGATCAATTTAAAGTGCAATATTTGGATGATGCCATACTCTAGATTTACTTGCTTATTTTCTTATCTTTTCTCTTTATTTATTTCTTTCATGCTTACAATGTATCTCCTCCCACAAATCAAAAAAAATTCCCCATCCATGGATGGGTAGTTATTGTGAGTGATTGGAGGGGGGGGGGGGGTAGGAACATTGATCATTGTTTGAGTTGTTCTCCTAAATGAATAAAATCCCATATTATTTTTTTCTTTTTAGTATCAATTATTAATTCTGTTTTTAATACAAAATGAATTTGCATTAGGGTTAGATTTTTTACTCTGATTTTCCTTAGCCAATAATCCAAATATTCCGCCACCTATATTCCCATATTTTTTCATTAGAATATATTAGGGTAGGTTTGTTAGTTCTTGGTGATCACCAACACCAGTAAGGAATTGTGATTAAGACTTTTTTTAACTAGGGATTAACCATACACAATTAGGGACTGCCTTAAATTGACAACATGACCAGAAGTGACTCTAAATACATAGGAAGGTAGGTAGAATAATTGAGACTTCGATTTGGGATACCCTCACTACCACCATTCGCTAAGGGATAGATAGTAATTGAAAGAAGACACTCCCTCTTGCTAGTTTAGTAGAAAGAAAATAGGGAATAGAGATTGAACCGTGATAACATTATTCAAGGTCCAGAAAAGCTTTCTCTAATCACTAATTTCATCATCTATTATTAATCAATATTTTAATTTTTTTTTGAAAATCCTTAATTTCTTAATTCCAAACCAATTAAAATTAATTTTTTTGAAATCAACCAAAAGCAACAAACTATTTTGTGTGCACTCCATTTTAGGACTACCTAGGGTCAACTACTAAACTATACATCAGTAATTGAAAAAAACATTTTTCCTTTCCCCATGATAGGCGTGCATTAGGATCCTTATGGGAAAGTGATATCACCCCCTACAAATACCCAATGGGTATATTTAGATCTTGTTTAGTCTAATTTAAGTAAAGGAAATGCCTCTTTTGGGGGTAGTGGATACTCGAGCTAGTTGTTTTCTCTTAGAGATTGGTGATGATGATGGCATAGTGACAGATGGAACTTATGTCACATTGAGGTTTTTTCTATTTTTTTGGTCAACTTTACCCCTTTTTGGTTATTTTGGTTTTGGTTTATAAATGTAAAGTGTTGGAGTTGACACATGTACATGTCTGTTTTGTGTGGCCTTATAATAGAAGTTGGTTATGATGTATACATAAATGTTGTGTTGTTAATGATTATATGAATTTGTTATGATATTTGATATGGATATTAAGTATTTTCCATAGGAAAATTGTTCCCAATAAGTTCTCTAATGTCCCATCACTAGTTTCTATCCCATGGGGATTAGGAATTCCCTTTGGGCCGTACCATAGAGTGGAATGGGTATTAGGTTAGATGGAAACCTATATTAATTTATGATAATATATATATATTACAATTTATAGTTTCAAAAATCTTAAAGTAATCCTTTGTATTTCATTTATCTATAGCAGCTGGCATTTCCACTTTATTTATGGAACATTCAAGATTCATCAGTTATTTTGTTAATTTCGAACTCATATATATATTCATGATATTTTCTTAATGTATTGTTTCACAAGTGGAACAAATCATATTTGTGACAATTTATCTGTGAAGTATCATAAATCCATCAAAAATAAGGCTTTTGAGGGATTCTTATCGAGATATATAAAGAATACATCACTAATAATGGTAACAAAATTGATTTATTCTGATGGGAAATGAATCCATTACTGGTACTTTTGGAATGCTTACACAAACCATGGTGCACTATAGTTATTTACGGTGGATGCCGAACACTCCATGAAAAAGATGATTAATTGTAATTGAGAAAATATTTTATTACTATTAGTTTAGGAAAACTACCAATAAATAAGGTGTCGGGAAGTTGTGATGGGTGTTATCCATCATAATTATCATCATAAAAAATAGATCAGGTTACTAGATAACTAATAAATGTCAGTGTGAATTTGTGATGGATTGATTATTTATTTTAAATATACATCATTAAAATAGATTCTATTGAAAATATACGTCACAAAAAACTACTTAGAAATATAACAATTAAATGTATTAAATTAATTATAGTGTATTTACGTTGGTCATAATTCTTCATTGTAAAAATGTTAATTAAGTAAACCCAAGAACACCTCCTTTTTCATTCCACTTTTAATCTTCTTATAATCTATTCATTTTAAGATTAGGATCTCAAGATATAGATTTATAATTCAAGATCCAAATATAGTGAATGCTTTACTCGCCAATAAGGTAATTTTCTAAAATTTTATTTTAAAGATTTTCTAATTAGTTTTTTATTTTTTTCATTATGAATAAATATTTTTTCATTGTTTATTTATTTAATTACATTATTCTTATTAGTTTTATTAGTTTATTTTTATAATTTTTTTAGCTATTTATATACTTAATTAATTTGTAAATTATTTTATTTTCCTATAATTATAAAATATAGTTAAATATTAAATTACTAAAATTTATAAATAAATGAAAAGGTAAAAAATATATATTTAATAATTACTAAATAATACAAAAAATGAAAATTAACATTACTTATAGTAATAATTTTAAAAAAAATAACATGTTAACAAAAGTTAGTAAAATATCAAAACTTATAAAAATTATTAAAAAAATATAATAAATTACTAAAATAAATAATAATAATAATAATAATATAAAGTATTTGTAAAAAATAGTCAAATAATTATCTATAAAAAAATAAAAAATAAAAAATTATAAATAAAATAGTAAAAATAATAAATTTATTTTAAAATAATAATTTTTCAAAAAAATTTATATCATAGTTATATAAAAATATCTATAATTTTATGAGATAATAAAAGATAAAATTAATTTTTTTATATTTATAATAAAAAAATAATTTTATTAATTGAATATTTAAAATATATTAATATTTAATTATTGTAAAATAATTTTACTAATATAATAGAAATATTATTTGACCATAAAAATATAATTGTAAAACTGTAATTATTTTAAAATAATTTTTCATTAAACTTATATAAAAGATTAAAATTATTATTTTGAAATAATTATTTATATCAAATCAAACTAATGGAATAATTTTTCAATAATATTTGATTTAAATATTTTTAGTAATAGTTAGTTTAAATTTAGTATAATTTTAAAATATAATAAATAGTGAAAAACAAGTAAATATAATTATATAAATTAGTTAAATAATAAATTATTAAAAATTTGAAAGAAATTAAAAAAATAATTATAAAGTAATAATTAATATAATTAAATTTTTTTACGATGATTATAATAAAAATATAATATAATAATATTCTTATAAAACATTAAAAATTAGTGTAATAATAAAAATTATAATAAATAATAAAATAGAAAATATGATAAAAGATAAAATTATTGAAAAATTAATTTATATATTTTTATTAAATAAAATAATAATTTTGAGTAAAAGTTATAATTAATTAATACATAAATTATAGTAACTGATAAAAATAAATTTATAATTTTATAATAATATTTTATTTTATATTTTATTAATAATTAAATTTTATTAAGTCCAATTATAAGGTATAATTAAAGATAAAAATTAATTAATGTAATTCAAATATAAATATGTTAAAATAATTTTGAATAAAGAATTAAAAGTTGACAGAAATAAAATAATTAACATGTAATTATTATAAAATAATTTCAATGCTTGGATTAGAATAATATATGATCAAAAAATATAATTGAAAATTTTAAATAATAAATATAAATGCTAATATTAAAATTTTATATTTTTTTACCATAGTCAAATCACTCTATTTACAATATTTATAATAAAAAATATAATCAGAAAGGATAAATAATGTAACCCAAATAAAATAATTATACACAAAATTTTCTTTAAGGTAATAAAAAGAGAAAAATTATTATGAGAAACTAATTTTTAAACACTATTAAAATCAATAAATCATTTTAAATTAATCATTTTTTAAATAATATAATTAATTTTTTTATCATAAACAATTTTTTTTAAGAAAATAATGGATAGAAAAAATGTATAATATTTTTTATTATGAGACCATAATTGGATATTTCATTAAATAAATCCATATAGTTCTGCTATAAAATAATATATTGATGGTGTTGAATTATTTATTTCATTCTCATCATTAAATATAGAATTTTTTTAGAAGAGATAATTAAGTTTCCTTGTAAGAAATAAAATATCTTGAGATATGAAAGGTTTGATACCATTTAAGTTCATTTTTTATACTTGGTTTTTGGAAAAAATATGTTTTTTTGTATCGACATGGTAAATGTGATTTATAGAGAATTTCGTTTTTTCCATGGTTTATCAATGTTTCAAAATTTATTAAACAAGGTGACTGGCCCATATTTTCAACAAACAAAGACTCAGACTGATGATTTTAATTCTCCATTAGAATCATCTCAAATTTATTAAATTTTTAAATATGTCAAGGAGTCCTTTTACCCTAGATACAATATTAGTAAAATAGTATAAATTTTAAAATTTATGGATATTAAATTATATTTCAAAATGTATACTATTTTTTTCAAATTATTAGGTTGGTTAAATATTTTTGTTCCAAAGGGAAATATGCTTCCAATAAATTTCTATAAAAGTGAGAAAGTTGAGACATAATTTGAGTCTTAGTTATCAGAAGATTTATGAATTTTCAAATGATTGAATCTAATATTATAGTGATTAAAAATCTTTAGTTAGTTGTGTAGATTATATATAATCATTATATAAATACATTTGAATTACAAAATCTATAATTTTCCTATAAAATAGTTGAGTATTTCACGATTACTCATAGATTATAGTGAATGTTTTTGTCTAATTTTACTAATTCATTCATGACATGATAATAAGAAAATATTTCTATAAATAAAATCTTAAACCATATTTATGATGGTGATCATGGAAACTCTTTTATCATTTGTACCATCCTTTTTCTTCAGAGCCTCATAATGTCCAGTTAATTATTTTTGTAGATGAGTTTTGTCTTTTTGATGCTTATGGTGGTCAATATTCTTGTTGGCCTATTTTCATAATTATTTGCAACTTACCTCTAAGGATGTTGATAAAATAATCATATATTTATTTGGCATTATTAATTATTCATAATAAAAACAATAATATCGATGTTTATTTGAAACCATTGATTGATGAGTTAAAATTATTAGAGTGGTGATATAACTACATATGATGTTATTATGTAGTAAAATTTTATACTAAAGGAAACATTATCATGGATAATCAATGGATTTCTAGGGTTTGTTATGTTATATGTATAGAGTGGACATGGTCCTAAATCCTATCTGTATTGTATGGGTGATAATAAAGTGTTTATGATTTTCAATTAAAGAAAACATCTTTTTATTTCATCAAAGATTTCTTCCTGCCAATCATCCTTTTAGAAAAAATAGAAATAATTCTATGAAAGAATGAATCTAATGAGATGGAACTCAAGTAATGATCAATGTTATTTAGATAAAAACTATCATGTATTCATTACCTATTATTAATTTTTAACTAATTATAAACCAAAATAAAATATGTGGTTTTAGAAGAGATCACAACTAGATAAAGAAACATTTTTTTTGAATTTACCACATTAGTTGAATTTATTGGTCTATCACAAGTATGACGAAATTCTAATTAAGAAGAACTATCTTGAAAACATATTTTATACATTTTTTAACACATAGAACATGAAAAAAGATATTGTAAATGCATGCTTAGATCTTTCAAAAATTTGTAGGTACCCTAGACATGAGGTATTTTTAAATAATAGATAAAAAAATTTAATGATTCCAAAAGTATATTATGCACATTAAAAAGAAAATGATTTATATTCTATCAAAGTATTCCAATTTTTGGATACGATGTAACTATACATATAATTAAGCATGTTGTGTAAATAAATGGTCATATCATTAGGTTAAAAAGTCCTGATTTTCATGTTATAATGGAAATTATACTACCTATTAGTCTTAAAGGGTTATTAAAATCATCAATTTAGAATTGTTTTACAGAAATATCATATGTTTATGAGATATCTGTATGTAAACATCATACTATGAAACATTGACTAACATTTAAGAAGATATTATTATATATTTATGTAAATTGAAAAACATTCCATAGGATTTATTTAATTCAATGAACTGTTTAATATTATATTTTTTTATATCATATAAAATATGGTGGTTCATTAAAATTTCAATGGATGTGGCCATTTGAGAGATGTATGAAAAAATTGAAGAAGATGGTATGTAAAAATTCATTAGTTAAAGGGTCAATTGTATATGTGTACTTGATATAAGAAATTTTTAATTTATACTTTTATTATTTTCAATATAAATATTCTTTATAATTAAATTAATGGGTTAAAATATGGAAATTGTAGATGGTGATATAGATTATAAATTATCAATATTTAATAAATAGAGACTTGGTTTTGTTGGTAAACATGAATAATGACTTTCAAATGATGAATAACAATAAGATCGTACATATGTTTTACTAAATTGTGAAGAAATATAACAATTCTTATAATAAGTTGATGTTTTAAAGCCTCATTTCACTCAAGTTGAAGTTTTCTTTGGGTTTGTGGATGCGACTAATAATGTTGAACCAATTTTATACAATTTATGAGTTTTAACAAATCATGAGATATCACAAGAGAATAACTCTATTTTTGGTTATTCTAATCATGATGATAATGAGAAAGAACATCAAATTGAGGACGAATATTTGCACTCAAGTTCCAAAAAAGGTAAGAAACCTATTTTTTATTCTGATGGGTTTATCACTCCACACCATAGGAAGACTAAAAAATGCATTGAATACTCTAAGTTGGAGAGAACCATTGTCACTAGATCCACATGGATTCAAATGTAAAAAATCAATATCCCTCCACAGTTAGTAATTAATTAAAATACATCCACTTTAACATCCTATGATGAAGAGGGTTCCTCCACATCAGATGAAGAGGACTCCTCCTCTAATGAAGATTTTTAAAAGTATAACATTAAGCATAAAAATTTCACTCATGTTTTTAAGGAAGGATACAAGGAGGAATTCTACCCAAGGATTGAGGAAAGAGAAAGTTTTTCTTTTGGAAGATATCATAATAGAGAGATAACTATTGATTATTATTTCAATATTAGAGAATGTATGTTCGATAGAGTGGAAATTTAGCTTGATCAAAATCCTGGGTTTGATTATCTTCAACTTTGGTGGGAATATATCTTTTGTAGGAATGGTGTTTGAGTATTTTGTGTTTTCAATTTTTATGTTATCACCATAATTTGAGTTCAAGATATTTGGATTTTTATGAAGAATGATTCTCAATTCAATGTTAGTCTTTTATGATTCTAAAGTGTCTCCTCAGTAGCTATTGTTATCCTATTGACCTCTGGTGGTGTTTCATGGGAAAACATGACCTCGTAAAGCCTTTTCTAGGATAAGGGGTGGTAATACAGATTTGTATGGCTCGTGTGAAATCGGTGAAGTCTTCTTACCTGATGACACCAGTGTGTGATAAGCAGTAGGATTCTGGCAATGGTAATTGTGCACCATTGGCTCCTGATTTTCCTTGTTTGTTGCTAATGCTAGGTTGACCTATTGGATTGTTCTTAAATGGAATCAGAACTATGAGTCTTATATTAGAGTTGGAGTTCACCCCCCCTTTTTACACTATATTTGGATGGTTCAATTTTATTTTTGAGAAACTACTTAACATGAGATGTTTGGAGGAATTAGTGATGAGTACTTTATTCATGAGTAGTCTGTAATTTTTTTAGGATGAATGAGTGATTTACTTTCTTCTATTGAGAAACCTGATTATGTGATGGTCCACACCAATTTGGTGTAGCACAGGTGTGATTATAGTCCATTTATTTCTACACGATGTTCTTAGTAAAAACCTGGGATTTGGAGGTAGTTTTATTAGTCTCGTTTTTCTGACCTATCCCATGTTCTTTTAGGTAGGGTTTTTAGGTATTCCTTGTCAATTTATTTTATCTTCAATTTTCTTCTTCTAGTATAAACTTATTGTACCTCATGTAATCACCTAACTTTTACATTTTTGATTAGTAAATTTTAGGAAGCATGGGTTCCACTCAGACTTTGTTTCATTCTGGTACATGGTTAATGGATTTCAATTTTATAAATACACATATATAGAGTAAAAGAAATCAATTATCAGTGGTGTTTGTTTAAAAGGAACCCAATACAAAGAAATTAAAATTGACTTTTATGACATACTGGATGAAATAATTAAAATATATTTTATAGGAAAAAACCATATAACATTGTTTAAATATCAATATTTTGATATTTATTAAGGGTTGTGTATTTATCCATGACATGGATCTATATACCTTTATTATAGAATTTATATTATATAAAATGAACCACTTAGGTTGTCTCATAAAACATATCAAGTTATTATGAAAATTATTATCCTTCTGTTAGAGGTTTAAAAATATTGATGGAGTGTAATAAAAATGAAATCTCATGATAATTGTTTTATTGAAAATGAAAATGGTTCTATAGAGTTGAATAATATTGACTTTTTTTAGAGAAGTCAATGAATTCATTTCTTACTCGAAGAGATACATATATCACTAATCGAACTTTGAAATTAATGGTCGATGGTGATGATAATGTATTTGATGTAAAATTTAATGAATCTAATATAATAGGAGATGATGAAATTGAAGATCATATGGAATTTTATATTGTTAAGGAAGAAGATAAAGATGATGATGATGACAAATATAGAGATTGAGATGACGAATAAGTTTTTACATTCTAGTACAATCACGGCGAGTGTATATTAATTATTTTCAATAAACATTTATTAATTTTAAATATTTGATTCCTATAGTAAAGAATATTAAAAGATAAAATTATTTATATATTTCAAAATGATTGAGATGATTTTGATGATATTATGTGTGTCTTGGATAAGGATGTGATACTTAGAGACGACAACCATATTTTATCTTTTGATCCTCATAGTGGGGGTGTTTTTACCATAACATCAACTAGGACGGGTTGAGGCTTTCCTAGAGTATTGATTTTATACCTTTTTATTGAGCAGCGTCTATCTATTTATTTCAATCCCTATTTAAGGAAGTAAGTTAAAATTTATATTTTAACTAATTATAAATAATTTATTTCAATGATTATTTGTTTTAATTTTATTTATTATTTTTATATTTTTTCACATCTATCCTAGGTTATGATTTTGTGGTTATAAGGAATCATTTTTATGATCCATCAGTGTCATGTAATTGAGTTCCCCTCAATATGCATCATCACAAGTTCGATCACTAGATTATATATACATAAAAAGTAATTTTTTTATTAAAAATATATTTAATTTATAATTTATTAGTAACAATTATTTATTGGATTTATGTTCTTCTATAGGGTAAAACATGAAAACCTCCATCGTAAAGGCATAAAAGTCTTGCATAAGTGATTATTTCCATCTATTTTACAAAACATTTCAAGGAGTGATATAAAGAGAGATTCTATTAGTGTTTTTGATGACTCTTGAGTGTATCAATGAACTGATTACATTCCCACCTATGCTTGGGAGGAATTTTATTCCTACTAGATCAATGATACATTCATAAAGGGATCATATATAGGTCAATAGAGTTGGGTGAGGTGGAATGACATGCATAGAGATGAGAGTTATACTGTCGGATTACATAATTAGGAGATAGTAAGTGGCATCAATTATTAATTTTTAGATATTTTTATATTTAAATGTATATGTTAAATATATACAGTCTATGATTTATCCTTATATTAAAAAGTTTAATGTGTACAAAAATATGTATACTGATCATAATATTGGGTAGATTATTGGTGAAAGACAATGAAGGATCATGGCCAGTATTTATTTATTTTAATTAAAATGGTACAAATTTGTTTATGTTTTAAATTTATAATTTCATATTCATTGGAGATATATGGGACAAAATATTCTAACATATGTGAGAGTCAAGATGAGAATGGGGGAAGGGATGATGATGTGTAAGGATCATTCCAGTCATGCTTTGATGAAGAATCATGACTATGGATGACTACAATTGGCATTAATAAAGGTTTGGAGATTGGTATTGGTTCATGATCAATGTTGACTAGTTATTATGGTATGATAATAATTTCATCACCAGTAATCTCAAAGGTAACTCATGTGGGATAATTATCCTTTTCTACTACATAATATGAGGTGATATCGAGAGCTCAGAATGAGACTATACAATTATTGTTCAGAGAGTAGGAAGAGTTGCAACAATTTCAACAATAACAGATTGAGAAAATATTTGCATACACACAATCAATCATGCATTGTTTAGAGATGAAATTACCTATACCTCATAATTATATTCACATAGTTAATCCAAATACTCCACGATGACCCAATTATTATTTTTAATAATTTTTTTATGGATTAAATGTTTTTCTAATATTATTTATTACTTTTAATTTATTTATTTTAGTTTTTTTGTGTTAATTGTTTTTTACAATATATTAATCCACCATCATGAATTTTGAAGAAATTATTTTTTCCTTGATAGATTTAGAATATCAATTTTTATTAACAATGACGAATAACCTATTTGTGAAAGATATCCGTTCCATCATTAATAGTGTATTATCTAATATTTTAATCAATTAATTTGAACTTCCATTACTAAAAATATTTCATTTTACATAATTTATGACATTATATCATAAATAAGGTTAATTGTGACCATGTTTTGATTGATGATGTATTTTCTATGGTTTTCCATTAAAAATAAATTTTAATGATGAAAAATATATTATTTTTGATGGAAGACATCCATAAGAAAAACTGTGATTTTTTTGTTTGTATGATATGTTATTAAAAATTGAATAACTGAAGAAATTAAAAACTCTCTAAAAATTTTCTTATTTTCCTTTATATATTCTGTAAAATTCCATTTATTATTTATAGTAGCGAAATTATGGAAACAATTACCCTATTCTTTCACACATTTAATAGATTTAAATGACTCAAAGTGGCTGTTGGACCCCCTAATGTATTTATATAACTTTTGGATTAAACTTTTACACATTTTTATTATCATTTAAACACAATATCTTATACCTCCCATGTATTTATAACCTATATTCAACATATTGACGGGATCATGTAATTTTGTTTTTGAAATTATTCATATTATAATTCAAAATGAATTTTTTGAACCTTTATAAAAGTGATTTTATAATAAATATTGTGTTTAGAACTAACCTTAAAGGATTCCTTGGGGGCTATAAGTCATTTTCATATCCAATAATATAGAGATCGTGAGATAAAAATCAAGTTACTTATGTTAATTTTCATTTTAAAAATCAATTTAAAACTCATATATCTAATTAAATAGTTATACTTAATTGATACCTTTAAGGTTATCTATAATCTTGAATGAATCCATGGTATCATATATATTTTTTGGTAACTTAGGTTTCATGGATAAATTCACTATTGATGATACATAAAATGGATATATTTTATACTTTACATATACATATAAATATATTTATTGAATAGATTCACCAGTTCTTTTTTTATTTACCATATTTATAAAACCTTTCCTTTATATTTTCCAATGGCTTAGAGGTGTCAAGAAAGAGTTTATGGCCTTTTACCTTTGATACTTCTTGGTTTTTTCTTAGAGTCACTTGACTAATCATGTAGTTAGTTTCCCCTTCATGTGGTTGGTCAAGTTTCTTCATACAATTGGTTGATTCCTTCATGTGGTTAGTTTGTTCATTTATGTGGTTACATGGATCCTTTGAGTGGTCACCTAGGTTGGTATTGAAGTCTCTTGGTTTGGTTATATGATCTATTTGTTTGTTCTTTCAATAGGTCAATTGTACTTATGGTCGATTAGTTCCTTCATGTGGTTGATCCATTCTTTACATGGTTGATCTATTTCCTCATGTGCTCAAGAAATTCCTTCATGTGGTTGATCGGTCCCTTCACACAGTCTATTGGTTTGGTCATGTGGTCTGTACAAGAAGTTTCTTGACTCTATGTGGGTGATTCTTTTGTGTGGAAACTTCCACAATTTACAAAATCCCAAAATTTTTAAAATATCAGGATTTTCTATAATGCTGTAAAAATTATTTTTAACATAAAATATTACATTTTCTTCTTAAATAATTTTTTTCAATTTTTTTATGGAGATTAATCTATATATTTTAATTATTTTACTTTTAAAGTTTTAAATGAATCTTTTCCTAGGTATTTAATAAGACTAAATTAAAATATAATGGAAAGGATTGTTGATCACGTTAATATTTTAGAGATCTTGGGAGATCTATATTTGGAATCTTAAAGTATGAAATTTCCTTCAAATTAATTATTCATTTTTTTTCTTTATGTCTATAAAATTGAAAATATCATTATTGAGATTTTTTAATCGTATAATTTATCCCAAATCCATATTGCTTGTGAGTTTCAAGCATGTTCCACAATCTTTTTTGATCCTCTATTTCCTATAGAATCATATGATGATTTAGGTAAGAGTTTGAAACTCTCTCATTATCCTTCCTTATATGGAAGTGGTATACAACTGAATAATACCTTACCCTTATGAAATCCATGTCACAACATCATCTCTATTTCACATGGTTTTTTGGTGTGACACGACATACAACAATTCCAGGTATGGGATCCTTGTTATCTCTCTCTTTTGTGCATTTGTTCTATTATAATGCATTTTTTCTAATGGGTGGGAGGTATATATTAACTAATTATGATAATAAAATTAATTAAATTGAATTGAAATGGAATTGGTGTATTCACATGTGTTTATATGTATTATTGTTTTTACCAATTATTTTATATCTAAACTTATAACCCATTGTGATATATATGTTGTAACTATTGTTAATTGAGAGCCCCTATTGTGGATGGATAACCCTTGTTGTGAATCCTTTATTTAACCCACCAATCAAAAAAGTTTATGTACTTATATATGGAAAAAATTGGTTGAGTGTAAACCTCAAAGTTGTATGAAAATACCCCAGCCAGAGATGAATTAATATTAAAAAATCCCCTTTAAACAAATTGTGGAATTTATTGGATTTGGGAATTTGGTGTTGTGTGCTTCTGGTGAGTTTTTTATTGTCTCTATGGTTATGTGTGGGATTTGTGGGTGGGTAACATTGATGGTGATGGTTGATTTGGATGTGGGATGCATTTAGGTCTGGAAACATGGGTGTAGACATGTGATTGTCACTATTATAAGTTGGTTGGGTTGTTTTGTGTTTTCTTAATGTAGTATCCTAGTAGTGATGTAATATAAAGGTGTTAATGATGAAATTGTAAAGGTAAGGTGATGGAAATTAAAAAATATGGGCTAGAAACTCTTAGGTGTTAAATTAATTATTGGGTTAAATGTTGACAAGAGGATAAACATAAATGGTAATAAATTTGGATGTTGGATAGAGTATTTTTTTCCCTTAAATATAAAAATAAATGTTTTAAAAAATGAATGGTAGTTGGTAATTTATTAATATGGTAATTGGTTGAACTAGAAAATGAAATAATAGGAACTGTAGGTTGTGTGTGTAGGTGTTATGTGTGGTGGAGTTGTATCTGGTGGTGGTTGCATATGACATCAATAGTATAGTGTTGATGATCGAAAGATATGATGAAGTATTAACATGAAACCTTTAATCTATGATTGTTAGGTTTATATACATAGACTTGTATTTTCATGTTATTTATACATACACCCCACCGACATCAAGTACTATGTACTGACACCCAAATGTTTGAGGGGGGGGGGGTGTTTTTCCCATCATCCTAGATGGTGAGGGTATAGATGACTGATTAACCCATTTTACCGACTCATACTTTTGTAGAAATACATGGTGGTGTAGTTAGTGAAGATGACTGATGTCGAGAGGATGTGATATATAGTGGGGTTTATACATGGTGGGATGAGGGAACATGGTTGATGTCCTCCCAATTCCTGATACCCTATATCCCTGGATATGAGATTATGGATGGATGTGTGATGATATTGATGATGATGTGGTAGTGTAAAGTGAGATATATATATGTATATATATATTAACCAATGCTAACACAATATGTTGGGCCATGAAAGATGCTGAGGAAGGTAGGGTTGCGACCCGAACCACATCAGATATAGTATGAGAAGTGATGATTGGTTTACATGGAAGGGATGTGAGTATAGGATGTTTGATATTGAGGTGTGAGAGCAGTAACTCTATGGGGTAAGTGGATGTGGGGAACCTTTATCGATGTTCCCTTGATATCATATCACTATTTGTTTTCATATTTTGGTGGGTGATCTATGGTGACGTTGGGATGGATAGTTAACCTATTTAGGTGATTATCGGTCCTACTATTTTTTTATTGGTGCATATGTATGCTCTTTTCACATTTTCAAGAGATACCTTGGGTATAATACTACATAATATACATGTTATGAACACTCTACGTATAAATAAAATATTTTTTAAGATTCAGTGGAGGTTTTTAATACTGAATTGACATTATTATCTTTAATGGAAAACCTGTTGTGGAGTTGTTGCTATAAGTATCACTTTAGTTTAATATTAAATAATTTTATATATTTTTCTTATCAATCACATGTGGGATGGTTTGGATTATTTTATATTATTTGATGGACGTTTTTTTGTTTGTTCATGTATTCTCTTAGTACTTTTCATATATTGAGGTTAATGCCTCCCATTTGAGTGTTTTATCCCTCAGTGCTACTCATGAACCCAAGGCCTACTAGAGGTGGGACTCGAGGGGTAACTCATTATCTTCACTATTGGCCCAAGAGGGGTACCAGTGGAGGGGGAGGGGGTTGTAAATATTGGTCTGAGTGTTGCATTTGTTTTCAATGATTCATCAATATGTGTTTAGTGATATGTGGATGAAGTGGTGATTCCTATATAATTTTTAGAGATTCATCAAATGACATTCCATGTCACACGTAGAAAATTATCTTAGGAAACTATGTTAATTGTTTGTGGTGATATTTAATGATTAAATACATGTGATAAAAAGATTTCAAATTATTTACAATAAGATTATGAAGGCCATGAAATATAAATTCCAAATTTCATTAATCAAAAGATGAATTGAAATTTCTCTGAAAAAATAAATTATTAATACACAAGGAAGAAGAATAATATGGTTGACATATCGGTTGGAATTTTGGGCTTTAGTATTCTACACTTAGAATAAAAATTTTATGGGTGTTTGAAAGAAATATTGGACTAACCACACAAGTCCCAATGGTTTTACCTCAACCACTCATAGGGGGACACAAGGGTTCAACCCTAGTGGGAGAGCCTGCCTAAGGAGGCAGAGCATTGTAGATAGGGTTGTGTATAATCCCTTAGGAGAATAATTCCCACTATTCATGGGTAGGCCTTCAGAGTGTGAACATTTGAAGGTGAGAATATCTTGGGCCTAAATCTAGTAGGTCTAAAGCCTGGGGGTGGGGGTGTGTGTAGATGGAATGGGTGTCAAACCCCATAGTCGAATTGAGAAATTGGTGGTCATATATTTTCTATTATACCAAAGTAGAGTTTGGTGTTATTTTCAATGTGGTATTTGGAGCCCTGGGTACAATTCAACCATGATTATAAAAATAAAATATAAATGATAATGCATGATTCAGTTGATCTCCACCATTTGTTGTTTCCACACCTCTCCCTTTTAAAATTATCCATTCCCTCCTACCTCTCGATGAGGTTTCTTCCTACATGAACGGTGACTTTTGGCCACTAAGAGATTTAGAAAACCAACCTTCTCTACTATACACATCGAAGGATCAAGTAAAGGAAGAATAAATTGAATTAATAATGAAACTATATCTTGAATGCAAATTAATTTCATGAATCCGTCACATGAATCTCATTGTAAGAACGATTGGATATTATAAGAATGATAATTTGTGCCTGAAGCCATCACATGATGATATTTTGATCACAAGATTGAGTGAATACAAACATTAAATCCATCAAATGATGATTTATGTTTTCATAAAGATCCCATCTTTGAAATGAATTATCATTTAGATTATTCTGATTTTTTTAGATGTTGTCTACTAGGCCATCACATGATCAACGTATTGATCATGTGGAAAACAAGTAGTCATCACAAAAATCATGTGATTATTCCAACAGTTAATAGATATTTTGAGAATATTAGAATTCATAATATTTGAAGATCCCCATGAATTTGAAGAGGTCCTAATCAAACTTTAAAAAATGGAGCAACTATACCTATTTAAACTATGGAAAGGGCATTGAAGGAAGATGTTTGTTTTATGAGAACTCAAGAGTAACTCTAAAAAATAAGAATCCCACATGAACTAAATCACACAATAAAGATTCTTAAAACCTTTTTGGCTATGAAAAATAAATGGGGAACTCACTCATGTGATTCATTCATGTTAAGGAAGGAGTCATACCAAAAAAACGTTTGTCTCACAAAAGAGTTGAGTAGATAGTCATGAACACCACCCATATCACCCAAATGAAGGAGAAACCCACAAGACACCAAGTCATGAAACTAGGTTTAAGAGAACTCATAGACACACCCAAATTCATGAAAATAATATATGAGAGGCATATTTGATCTTATGAAGGTACTTGAGTTGAACCTATAGATAATATGTGTCCCACACGAGAGATATTTTGAAGAAACCATGTGCTTATGTGAATGAATTTGTTGAGACACATGTGAGTCTTGGAAAGGAAATAAACAAATCACATATGACAGATCATGAATTTCATATGTGCTTGTACATATCATGCTCTTTGAATGATTCAGTGAAGAAGAGATGAAGAAAAAGGTTTCATGAAATCCATGAAATCCCTAAGAGCATAATTGAGACCCCGAGAAAAATATATTAAATCAAAAATAAATTAATAGAATATATAAACAAGCATGTTAATGTTTCAGATTCCATGAAACCCTTCCATGAAGTGTACTTGATTCAATTGAGTTGATAATTAAAGAAGAATTAGTTCGAGATTGTGCAAGTTGTTTATTACATAAAATATTAAATAACATTATGTGAACCTATTACACACATTATATTGATTATTAGAATTCAAAAATAAGGAAGCATTTATTGAGTATTGTTTTACTGAGGAAACTGGTCCTTACAAGTTATCGGAATTTATTGAATAAGGACGAAAGATATATTAAATGGTTGTCGAAGATAGTTGAAGTGTACATGATCAAGTTAGATCCTATAAGATCATGGAAGAAGATTAAATATCATTATATATTGGATCAAGTATTTATTATAGGTAAAGTCTTTCAGTTGGTGCTGGGAGTGGTTGAAGTCTTCTAGTTGGAGCTAGCAGCAAAAGGAGTCTCTCGATTAGACCTAGAGAAAAAGTCATTTAGTTAAATTTTTAAGAAAACATAGTCTCTTTTTTGGATCCAGAGCATTGTAATCACTTGTTTTATTATAAATAATCCCTGTTTGGGGACCAACAAGATGAGGATCAGGTCTTTGTACTGAACCTTGTAAATATTGTATGATTATCTCTCTATTACTACCACTACACATGAAGTGATATTGAGAGATAATATTGAGTGGATAGAGAACCTTAACCAGTTTTAGAGTTTTAATTTGAAGGAAAATGAATTCATAAAAAGAAACTACTGATTCACCCCTCCCCTCTCAATGGCCAATCCATCCAGGGGCACTACAAGTGGTATCATAACAAGGTCACCTCTAAATATCCAAGGGAGTTTCTATGAAGTGAAGATTTTAGGAAATGAGTGAACTACATCAGATGAAGAAAAATGAAGCTACCCATAAAGATATTAATTTGAAAATATATTCCAAAAATCATAATAATAGAAATAAGAGACATACAAGAAAGTTTATGAATAATATTTCAGTAGAAATAGACATACCTATAAGTGAAGATAATCAAAATGGTATATGTTGTAGTGATTCTTTTGATTATTATTTTTTAATGAAGCTAGATCAATCTATGATGATGATATATAACTTAGTGATACACTCCTTAAATTCAAATAACACCTCAATAATGTTCCTAAATAATTTGTAAATAATATTTTTAAAGTGTAAAGGGTGTCTAGGATGAAAAATTACAGCAAGAAGAAGAGGATAATTATATGGAAGAGGCATTGGATAAAATAGTTGGGATATCTAACACACACCCAAAACATGTGAAAGTAAATTAAGAACTAATTTCACTTAGAAATTAAATATATTCTGAAACTGTTGAAGAATTTTAATTAATTTTTTATATTAAATAATTATTTGATATTATATTTTTAGTAACTTTCCATGCATTTGAAAAATTGCACAAAGTTTAAATGGTTGTTAAAATTTCTCAATCGGAGGATAAAGATAACAAGTTAAAGGATATTGATAATTATTTTCAAGAATCAAGAAGCATACATGAAGAGAAAAATGAAGAATACAAATGAGTATTGAGAAGCCAAGATGGGATCAGTTGAGGATGAGAAGAACTCCCTCAACATGAAGTGTTTAAACGTGGAAGTGGGACTGAAAAATAAAGAATCACCACAACATGTAACTTCCCAAATAAATAAAATAAAATATGTTTACACTCATGTTTTTATTGAGAATAATTATTCTATAAAGAACATGATTTTAAACTTTAATCAAATGGAATAATCCTCTAAGAAGAAGGTACCCCATATCTCAGAAACAGTTTTATGTACTAATGATGTTTCAATTGCTAATACAAGTTTTAAAGAAAAATCTGGGAAATTATGGATGATGAAAAAATTTATTAAATCCACCACATAAAGGGAGGATTTGAAAATAATCATGAATAAATGTTCCGCTAGAACCATCTCAAAGAATAGTGATGTCACTCAAAATCAGCAAGGTTTAAAATCCATGAAAACTAAAGAGACCCAAATAAAAAAGAAAAGAAGAAGGTTAGTTTTCTATTATTTATTTTTCTAGAAGTTTGGGAATGAATATTTTTTATGTTGGAACAATATGAAAATTCAGGGAAATAATAAAAGTCCTTAATTTAGGGGGAGTAATGTTGAAGAGAAAAGAAAACCTGCATCAGAGAAGAACAATTCATAGAAAATGAATCTCTGTACAAAGAATATATTTAAATTATTTGAATATTTTTGAGAGTGATGAAATAGAATAATTCACTATTATGAAAATTTATATTATGCATCTATCATTAAAAAATAATTTAATGATGTGAATATAATACCACAACCAAAGATAATATAGTTGAGAACAGATGGTGACAAGTTAGTCTTGAGATGTGAAAAGAGAAAGAAGTCTATTAAACCAACTGTCACCAAGAATGAAAATGATAGGTACTCTCCTATATCAAATGGATAATGTAATTAACTAAATAAATACCCTTAGAAGAAATAAGGATCAGTTTGAATAAGTACAACAATAACAAGTGTATGCACTGAATATATACCAACTTGTAAGATCTATGTTTAGTGGATTTTTTGGTGTTGTGAAGCATATGGGAAAAATACTAATATTTATGGTATAACATGTAATTTACATAAAAAATGAATTTATTAAGGGGGAGTTATGGTGAACACATGAGAATAGACTCTTAGATAAAGAATGAGGTGACCAAAAATTCATCCAAGCATCCTAGACAAAATAGTGGTGATTTAGGTGAAGTTTCTAAGAAGTCATATAATTTCAATAAATAGTTCCTAGTTATTTATCCAAATTAATTAAAACTAGATAAAAAATTGGGGGAATTTGAAAAAAAAATTTTAAACTAAATAAAAGCAAGTTTCTACAAAAATTTATGTGGAAAATAAAATTCCACACAAAAGATGTTGACTTGTTTGTAAAGTGTGAAAAATATAGAAATTATCCACATAATTGTATCGAGACTCTCACTAATCAAAAGGAACTATTTGAAATTAAAATAAAATAACCAGAGACCTCATGTACTCAAATGAATACAATTGAAAAGGACGCTCCATATAAAGGAAAAATTGAGGTTGGGAGAAAATAATGTCCAAATTTGAGAGATAGCTCTCAACCAGAATGTTACTAATGATGAATAAAAAGATCCATAATTATTAACTTATATATATAAATTATTTTATATTAACATACATGTAATTGGAGATGATATATTCATCCCTTGAGAGGTATCATTGAAGAGATTATTCTATTAAATATTCACTACATAATGAATATGGTACTTCTAAACAGCTTTATAAAATTAGAAGTTGAGTTATGAATATCACACTTCATCCCTTGTTCTTAATTTTATTAATCAAATCAATTAAGGGGGAGTGTTTGATTGATACCAATATAATAAAAATTGGAAGAAAATGATTTTCACTTCAATTTCAAATGTTCTTTTGAAGTAAGTGTATGATATAATATTTCCTTGAAGAATTTGATTATTTACAATCAATTTAATGATAATTGAAAATTTCTAATCATGATTTCACGTTCATGGAATCTATGGATTATTGAGAACCGCCTTGGTTGTATCTCACTTTTTTTATATAGAGGGTTATCATAGGTAGACTTAAATTTGATTAACTAAAGGGTATTTTCTAAGAGAATCATATGAGATCATTCTTTTATTATAAGTAATTATAAATTTATTATATAAGTTAGATGATCATTATTTTTAAAATTTGATGAGTTTAAATAAATTCCACACTTATGTATTTCATTTTATTTTCAAAGGGGGAGAATGTATTGATCACACATATTAACTTTTTAAAAGGATATTGATAAAAATGAAGAGATTATTGGGCCCAATGTTTCATTTTTTTCAATGATGTGTCAATATGTGTTTAGTGAGATGTGTATGAAGTGGTGAAGCCTATATAATTTTTATGGATTTATCTAATGACAATTGATATCATGTTTGGACAATTATCCTTGGAAAATATGATGAATTTTTTGTGTTGATATTT
Source organism: Viscum album (assembly GCA_963277665.1). Lineage (NCBI taxonomy): Eukaryota > Viridiplantae > Streptophyta > Magnoliopsida > Santalales > Viscaceae > Viscum > Viscum album. The sequence continues at coordinate 499,825,697 of OY728158.1, read as the reverse complement.
AATGATTAAATAAATGTGCTAATGATATTGCACATTGTTTAACATATTATTATGAAGGCCATGTAATATGAATTCCATATTGCAAGAAAAAAATATGAATTGATTTTCCATGAAAAAAAGAAATTATTAATACATGAGGAAGAAGAAGAAGATGATTGATATGTGGTTTGGAATTTTGGTCTTGAGTATTCTACACTTAGAATATAATTTTTATTTGTGTTTAATTAAACTATTAGAACAAAAACAAAATCCCCAATAAAATATCCCTCAACCACTCATAGGGGGACCCAAGGGGTAAACCCTTATGGGAGAGCCTACCCAACGAGGCAGATAATGGTATCCAAGGCTACGTATAATCCCTAAGGAGTATAATGTGCACTATTCATGGGCAGTCCCATGAAGTTCACACACTTACAGGTGAGAATATCTTGGTCCTGAAGCCTGTAGGAATAAATCTCGGTGGTGGGGGTGTGTGTAGCAAGAATGGGTGTTGAACCCCATAACTGTATTAAGAAAGAGGAGGTTATGAGTTTTCTATTATTCCAAAGTAGAGTTCATGGGAATTTTGGATGTGGGACTCAAAGCCAAGGGTATTTTTTACCCATGATTTAAAAATTTGAATATAACTAAGGCTATCTAATTTACCTAATCTCTACCATTTTTTGTTCCCATAACTCACCATTTTAAAAATTTCCATTGTCTTTTACCTATAAGTTTGATTTATTCCTACATGAACAAAGACAGTTGGCCACCATGATATTGAGAAAACCAATCATATCTACTAGAAATATCAAAGGATCGATACATGTAAGAACAGACCTAAGAAAGCATGAACCGTTGTATTGCATGAAAATGATTATAATGAATATGTCACATGAATCCCTTCATAATAACCAGTCTCTATTTCAAGAACAAGTAGTAGTGCATGAATACATCACATGTTTATCTTTTTATCAAGTGATTGAGTGGATAAAACCACTAAATCCTTCACATGACGATTTATGACCCCATGCAGATATCATGTTTTACATGAATTATCATTCGAATTATTATGATTTTTATGATGATGTCAAATAAGGAATCACACGATCAATAGAGTGATCATGAATAGTAGAAGTATTCATCATGCAGATCATGTGATTGTTCTTGTAGTTAATGGAGATGATGATAAAATCAACATTCAAAAGAGCTCGAGATCCTCAGGCATTTGAAAAGTTTTTGAACACACCTGAAAAAATAGAGCATCTATACCTATATAAATAGAGGTAACATCATTGAAGGAAGCAACTATTTTTCTAAGAACTTGAGAGTAACTCGAAAAAAAGGAACTTACATGATCTAAATCTTGTAATGGAGTATCTTTCAAACCATCTTGGCTGAAAAAATGAAAGGAGGAACTCACTCGCGTGATTCATTCAAAAAAATGAAGGAGTCATCTGCATTCACCTTTTGTATTGAAAAGGCATTTAGAAGACATCCATGAAAACCACCGATGTCTTGTGAAGGAAAGAGAAACTTGAAAGACACTAGATATTGTGAATAGGTTGAGGAGAACTCATTAATACACCTTGTGCCATGTGAATAATATATACGAGACATCTTGGATTTGAGAAGGTACTTTATTTGACCTACGAACAATCTATATCTCATGTTTTAGATCTTATGAAGTACCCATGTGCTCATGTGAATAAATTTGGTGAGCCCCATGTGATTATTATGAAGATAGTTAATAGATCTCATAAGAATGATCATGCTCTTTACATGACCTTGTAAATATCATGTTATTTTCATGATTTAGTGAAGAATAGAGGCAAACAATGGTTTCATACAATCCATGCAAGCATAATTGAGATACTCGAAACTAGAAGTTAAATATCACATAAAGTAAAATAATATATAAAAAATGTTTTAATGTTTTGTATTCCATGTAACCCATTCATGAAGTGTACTTTATTTAATTGACTTGATAATTCAAGAAGAAGAAGTTTTAGATTTTTCATGTTCTATCTTGTATAAAATATTTATGAACACTATGTTCACTTATTTCAAACATTATATTGAGGCCGAGAATTTCGATAGAAGGAATCATTACCTGATCATTTTCAGACTAAGTAAAATGGTCATTATAGGTGATAAAAATTAATTGAGCAAGGCTGAAAAATATCTTTTGCGGTTGTCGAAGATATTTTAAGTGTACACGCACAAGACAGATCCTACAAGCTCCAGGAGGAAGATTAAATGTCATCGTATAGTGGATCCAGAATTATTTAGAGGTGAAGTATTATAGTTGGTTCCATGAGTAGTTGAATTCTTCTTGTTAGATCCAGAAGTAGAAGGAGTTTCTTGGTTGGAGCTAGATCTTATGTATTTCAGTTGGAGATTTACGAAAATAGAGTCTCTCTGTTGGATCCGAAGCATTTTAATAAATTTTTTGATAGTGAAGAATCCATGTTATAGGATTAACATGGTAAGGAGTAGGTCTTTGTACCAATCCTTATAAATACTATGTTCTTCTATATATATTTCTACCACTACACATGAAGTGATATTGATAGATAATATTGAGTGGATCAAGAAACATAACAAGTTTGAGAGGTTGAATTTGAAATAAAATGAATTTTTAAAATGAAACAACTGATTCAACCCTCCCCTATTAGTGGTCAATTTTACTTGGGCACTAAAATGAAAAAAAGTTATTATAAGTTTTGGTTGAGATATAGGATAGAGTTTGGAACTAAGCACCGGTGAGGATTTCTTGATAATGGTAGGGAAACTTTGTTAGTCAGATTTAGTGTGTGATACAGGAAAGGATACTAGATAGGAAATAGTATTTTCGGCCCCCTATGACCCAAATCATGTAACTTAATCTTAATGGGAACCATGGGTGAGATAGTACTTATTTCATGGTAGAGACCTAAGAGAAGTACATGCATCATGATTGTTTGTATTTTTTATTTTATAAGTTTTTTTTCAAGAATTAAAGTCAATTTAAATAAACTATCCTTGATAAAATAAATTATAGTAGGATTTGATTTTATTTCCAAATTTTTTTTCATATATAGATCCTGGTCATCATCTATGTGTAGTTTAGGGAGTTATAGGTTCAATAGGTCGATCAAGTTTATCTTTAGATGATTGATTCAACTAAGTAGTATGAGATGTGGAAAAGTGTGTTTCATGATTTCCCACATCAGGTTATAGAAAAGGGGTTTATTTGATCTTGAGAAAAATTATTTGTTGGAGGAGCCTAATATCTCCCTTAGTATAATTAAAGCTCTAGATGAGTATTGGGTACTAGTGAAAGTTAGTCAGATGTGTGGATTGGTACATCAGTGGTGGATGTTGTATCTTAGAGATTGGAAGGAGGATGATGTTTCCTGGGATGAATTTTAATAGGATTTTTTGGAGTTATTTTTATCAATAATGAATTTCTAAAATATACAAGAGATTCTCTCCATTAATTAGAGGAACCTAATTGTAAAAGATCTCAAGATTGGGTTTAAGGACCTTAATTATTTATCTTATAATCACTTTCTATATGATATGTTGAGATCACTGTGTCTTGAGATGGATCTACTTATAGTGATTGGATATGGAGTCACCCCATTTATTATTCTTTCGTATATGGTAGTGAATAATAAGGTGAAAGTGATCGAGTAGATACACTCAGAAGGATAAGTTTGTTAATAAGATATTAATAGAGCTTCATGTAGAGATGAAATTTGGGAAGAAGATCAAAAATTTTAGGGAAGTTGAAGTTCTAATTAACATGGAGTTGGCCACAATAGTCTACATCATGATATTTTAGGGTCGATAGTTCTTGAGATTTTACAAGGGTATTTTTTTGAATACTATGTTTGTGGGGGTCATTTTTACCATCATGATGAATGCTCTACCACTTAAGGATGTCAGTTTGGTTTTCCCAGTCATTCCCATCTTTATCTTCCATAGAAGTAGATGGGATCTAACACTTGTTCAATAATTGAGAGGAGATTGAGTTGGTAGAGGTCTATCCTGAGATGGTTATTTTCCTCAGGAACCCATACCATAGTGTTATTTGTAGATGTATTTTGTAGTGAGAATGGGGATCTAGGTGTAGAAAAGGTCATAATATAGAGGTGATAGTGCCATAGGGACTAGAGTATGTTCAAGGTAATACAGTTTATTATCTACCTTTTTTAAGCTTTGTTTTATTCTAGTGATTCAAAATATTTTGTTTCACTAACCTTGGTTCACATGTTAGGAATAGAGGTGGAGAGGATTCCAGTTCCCTTGGTGTTATCTAAAATAGTTAGAGGCTATAAATTCTTTTTTGATGTTTGACGGGGATGTAAAATGATGATGGGGTAGTGTTTTTTAGTGGGGAGTTTCTTCTTATTATAATGGGATGGATATATTTAGTGTGTGTAGTTACTGATTTATTTTAGAGGATATTTACATTATATGACATGGAAACCTTGTGAGTTGTGTTAGTTACTAAGATAAGTTATCAGATGGGTAGAAGGTGTGAATAATCACTTACATGTCAGTTAGTGGAGTTTCTTGTTGATACCCAGGTGGTGGAGGTTCCCATAGTTATTGAGGAGTTCCTCAATGTTTATTTAGAAGAGTTTGTGACACTACCAATTGACTTTTTTTTTTTGAGTTTGGGGTAAAATTAAAAAAAAGTATATCTCAAATTTTAATGGATATTTATTGAATGAAACCCATGGAGTTGCACTAGTTTTTGATTTAGATCAATGATTTTCTACCGAATGGCTTCATCTAACCTAATTCATCTCCTTCGGTTTCTTTTATGTTGTCCACCAAGAATAATGTAGATATTATGAGGTTGTTCACGGAATACCAAAAATTGAATCAAGTGATGGTCAAGACCCATTACCTCCTCCTAAGGATATATTATATGTTCAACTAGTTGAAGAAATCTGGTTGGTTTTCAAATATTGATTTGTGGTTTGTATATATCTAGATAATGGTAAATGAGGTGGATATTAAAAATATTTCCTTCTGCTGAAGGTATGGGAAATTCATGTTTTGGATCATATCATTCGGTTTCATGAACACACTAATGGTGTTCATGGGGCTTATTAACTCTATGTTATGTAAGTTCCTATACTTGTTTGTAGTCATGTTCATTGGTGACAACCCAATATAATCAAAGTAAGAGGAGGAGAATACCAAACATCTTAGAGTATTCCTGTAGGTTCTTCAACACAATTAAATATATAGAAATCTATCATTGTGAATGTTTTTGATGTGGAATGTGCATTTTCTTAGACGTGTCATGTCTTGGATGAAATGACCCAAACTTTTATAAATAAATTTCCCTTTATGATTTAATAAAACTCCCTATTATATTATGTGGTTATAGAAAACACATGAAATTATTTTGTTATATCCTATAATATTTAAAATTCCATAAATAATCATGACCGTTTATAATATAGCTATTGAGCAATGATCATATGATTGGTATATATTAAGGATTATGGTAAGGTCTAATTGACACAGATGAAAGAGGTGATGGCCTCAACCAGTTGGATAGTACCCTTTGTAGCCCATTTATTAGAGATTATAAGGGATATAAAATCTATGATTTTTTCATTTGACCAATCCCAATCTATTAAATAAATAAATCATAAGTGAAATTATTTATGGTAGAAGTTCAAGCTCATCGAGATCATGACCCAAACCATGTATGCTAAACTACACCATGAAAATCTCACCATCACACACCTTACCCTTAGAGAGTTCATTGGTGTAATAAGGGGTTATGTATGTAGACCGTAATAGTATGAATATATATATATATATATATATATATATTATTTTCAATAAAATAATTAATATATATATTACACTTTTTTTTACTCTATAAATGATTAAGTAATGAGTTTGATAAAAAACAGATTTTAATATGACAAAACTCGATTTGTATTTTTGGGTAATATTCAATTTTAATTAATTCATTAATTTTTATGAATTCATGAAGTTTGTAAATAAATGATATTTTATGAAAATTTTATTATTAAATAGTATATATTAAATATATATGATAATATAATTTGATGAAGTGAAATTGTAATTTTTATAAGGGTTGGAAAACTATTATTGTAAAAAACCAATTCTTTTTCAATAAACAAGGATTTTAATTTAAATGTGTAATTTATAATATTTAGGGTATTATTTTGATACAATATTTTTTAAAAAACATGTTTAAATTATTTATTGGTGAAATTTTCTTAATTTTCTGAGACAATCGAATTTTCGGGTAAAAATTAAATACTGCATAAATATATGATATGTATTATGATATAATAATGACCCAAAAGTGATGTAATATGTTCCATAAAAGGTATCAAATACTAAATATATATTTACCCTTTAAATAATGTTTATTTTATTTTATATGATACATTTTATAAACCTTTTATGAATCCTCCAATACCAATATTATATTTTAATGTTTTAAAATCCATTCTTTCTAAACATGAGTCACTTATACATCACCAATGGAATTATTTTAATGTTATTGGTTCATGTAATTATAAAATAACTAAATACACTCCACTTTGGTAAAAACCATGGTGAAAAACCATGTTTTGTTATGTGGTTTTTGTCACATTATTATATAGAGTCCAAAACTAAAATTTGGAAAATAATAAAGAACTACCCTCTCTTTTCCTATATAAACCCACTAAATATCCCATTTCTCTTAAATAAAAAACTTTAGATCATGAATATACTATGAAATTTATTCTCTATATCCATCCTAAGTTTCCCCCAAAATCTCATGAAGCTTCTCCCAAACTTTTGGAAACACCCTCTCAATGTAATAAAACCTCTCCTTCTCTTCTTTATTCAAGAACCTTCTTTATGTAATGCCTTTTTATTCTAATTACTATTGATGGGATATGATTTTCCATAATAATATTACCTCACTTATGATTTCTAAGTTTTGATATAACCATTTTAATCTCATTAATAACTCCCATGATTTATTATGTACCCTTGTTATGCAGTAGAAATTATCCGACGATTTTTTCATGCCAAAATTTATTCAAACACCCTTTTTATATTATACCTTTTAATTACCAATTTTTTATGTTGAATTATGTCATAAAATATTCCTATTACTTCCCTTATGATGTAAAAGTTATGAGAGTCCCCTTTCACTCTCATAATTCTTCCCATGAATGATTATGTCCCCCCATTATACTGTTGAAATTATCATAAGATTTTTCCATTCCAAGTCCTTGTATTATGAATACTATAACCATTTCCACTAAAGGTTATTCACCTAGACATAAATATGATTGTTTTATTTGGTACTTCCATGTATTTATTCTAAACTCCTTAATCTTGGAATTAAATGTGATAAAATATTATCTATATTGAATGATCTATGTAGAACACGTATTCATGTACATGATGGGAAAGTGGTGGGTGCACCCAGAATTATATAGCACTACAATACATTGGGAAATATTTTAGTCTCATTAGATGTCATGTATAGGATTTGGGTGTAAACGTAATCCATTATGGGAATTCTTACACCATTTTATTACGTATTGGTGGTTATCCTTGGCCTATTTTTATGATGTAATGTTAAATTTTGTTACCATATTACCATATTTCCTTTATGATATCTTGTTATATCATGCCTCATTGTTTAAGATTTTATTCTCACCCCTTTTATGTCCCACTAAAATTACTATTTACTAACATGTAATAATTTCATCATGTTATGATTTGTTGATTCCCTTGTTGGGATTTATATGTCACCACATTCATAGGTATGTCTGCAGGTTATCCCATGTAGTTTTAAATGAGAAATTTAATTTTAGAAACATGTTAAGGAAGTTTTAAATAATGTTATTATATCCATGTATCAATTTGATGTTCTGTTTACCTAATCTCTAAAATAAAATAGGATTCTAGATATTATAGATTTCACTAAGAGTGATTTTATGTAATAAATCAATAAATAAAGTGTATCAATGATATGGTTTGTCATATTGAGAGGGTGTGGTCATGAATCCATCAAATATAGAGGTTGTTGTTTCTTAGTAAGCACACAAAGAATCTGCCATATGTTTATAGCTTCTTAGACATGAGATATATTACTTTAGGTTTTTTATGATATTTCTCAGATTATAGCCTCTATAATATCCTTGAAAAAGATAGATTAATATATAATATGGATGAATCAGTACTCAGAAATATTTGACTACCTAATGGAGAGATTGATCAGTGCCGTAATGCTTCAATTTTCAAAGGAAGGGGTGATGTTCAAGGTATTTTTTGAAGTTTACCATATAGTTTTAGGATGAAACATTATGTATCAAAGGGCAGTGATTTATTATAGGACTAGGTAGTTACATACCTATGAGTGTAACTATTCCAGCCCTAGTCTAGAGTTTGAAGTAGTGGTGTTTTCCTTAATGTTGTGGAAGAATCTCCTCATCAGCGAGAGCATTTTGGTCTTCAAAACCCATAAAAGTTTGAGTTATGTATTATGTTATCAGTATATAAACCCATTTAAATGTATTTTTTTAGAGTTTCTCCATGATTAAGACATTGATATCTCACACACCCCAATAAATCAAAATTTAGTTGTTGATGTGTTGAACTGAAATACATGAGGAGATGTTTTCTAGGAGTCTAAGGATATTTTTAAAGGGGTAGAAGAGCTTTCAGAAATTCATTTTGATGTGGAATAATTAAATGATAGAGGTTTTATCTATCATATAATAGTGGAATCATATCTGATGAGGAAGGTGGAGGAATCTCGGTGGGGAGACATAGAAGCATAGGTAATGTTAGATCGTGTCAATCATGGTGATGCTCTAGGGGTGGTTTGATGAGGGTCAGAATCAGATTCTGTTTTATGGGAGGTTATTTTTTCTATTGACTATGAATGAAGGAATTACCCTTGAGTTTCACTAATTACCCTTAACACCGTATACATGTGGGTATAAGATGCACCATGGCTTGAGGATGTAGCTTTGGTGGCCAAAAATGAAGTAGTTAGTGGCAGATTTTGTGTCTTGGTGTTTGGTATCTCAGCTGATGAATGTGGAATATCTTATTTTTGGAGGCCTCTTTAGGTTTATAGATGTCCCTAAGTTTAATTTATAGGACATATAAATGGATATAATTATCATTTTACCTCAGCCTCTGGGAGGTTTTGATTCTATTTATGCGATCATGGACCAACTAAGGAATTAATCCAATTTTCTAGTGATTAGAGTATTGAGTGTTATAAATGCTCTAGTGAAACTATACATGGATGAGGCGGTAACACTTAATAGGGAAAATTGACATTTTATCTGAACGGGATTCTCATTTTACCTCATAATAATGGAGAGGGTTGTAGTTTACTTTTACCTCTCAAATGTGCCTTGACACTGCTTTCCATCCTTGGAAAGATGGGCAGATAGAGAATACCATCTTGATATTGGAGGATATGTTTTGGGCTTTCAGCTTTTACTTTGGAAGATAATGGGTGAAATACCTAATACTGTTTGAGTTTTCCTACACTAATAGTTATCACTCTAATATTAGCATGGATCTATTTAAAGAGTTGTATAAACTTTTATACCATTCCTTATTATGCTAGACCAAGGTTGCGGAGTTAGCGGTCCTTGGTCTGGAGGTGGGAAATATCAAGATAGAGAAGATCTATATGGTTTTATATTGAATTAATGTAGTATAATACCCTCATAAGTCCTATTAAATCATATATGGAGGACCCTGAAGTTTGAGGTCAGAGACTATGCGTTCTTGAGGGCTTTTATTCATTGGGGTAGTAGAAGTTTGTCCAATGAAGTATGTTTTCTCCAATGTTATTCGAGAATTTCAAGATGTTGGAGTGCATTGGTGAAGTAGCTTACTTATTAGTTCTAAAACCATTTCTAGGTAGGGTTCATGATATCTTTTACATGTACCATGTTTATCTGTATATTCATAATGACTCATATTTCATAAACCCAAGATAATTGGATATCAAGGATGACACAACATTCATGGAGAAACCAGTTGAGATATAGGATCATCAAGAGATGGTACTTTGTGGGATATTTAACCCCTTATTTCATGTTATATGAATACATGGTGTCCTAGAGTAGATCACTTGAGAGTTAGAGTCATAGATACATTCTTAATGCACCAAGTGTTTCAATGGATGATCCTCCTTGTTTTGATAATTTATTTCCTTTATTCATATTGAGATGATGTGTTTGACCATATTCACTTTTATTAGAATTAATATCCCCCTTATTAATGGTTTATCCTAGTTATGTGTTTTTACACTCATTGGATGGTTATGTTATTGATATATAGAGATTCATGAGAGATATATCTCAAGGTGGTAATTCAAACTCTTTTCCCTTTTATTTTCAAGTCTATTTGATTCTAATGGTTAAGAATTGTTTGAGAGGTATACGATGTACTATAAAAAATTTCTAAAATATTTTCTTTATGTTTTCCCAAGGATTAAAGGTGTCAGGAGGGATTTCAGGATCTTTTTCCATTTGAATTTTCCATGTTTATTCTCATAGCCACTTTACTGGCCATGCGGTTTCTTATTCTATTGTGCAATTGGTTAAAGTTATTTATGTGGTTGATTGAGTTTTCCATGTTCTAAATTTATTCCTTAATGTGGTTGGTCGGTTCCAACATATAGTATCTTTGGTTGGTTGTCTGGTCAATTAGTTTCAGTAAGCAGTCAGTTAGTTAGTTTTTATGGTAGGTTAATTGTTCTTACAATCAATTAGTTCTTTCATGTAGTTGATCAATTCCTTCATGTGATTAATCTATCCCTTCACATGGTCACTTGGTTTGGTCATGCGATCAGTTCTTTTTTTCTCTTTACTTTATGTGGTTGATCCATTAATGCAGTAGCTTCCAAAGTTTTAAAAATCCTAAAATTTTGAAAAAACCCTGATTTTCTATAATGAGGTAAAAATATTTTTAATGTAAAATATGGGTTTTATGTCTTAAATAAATGTTTTAAAAATATTTCTAAGGGATTAATACATATATTTGAATTAATTAAATTATATTGTTTAAATTGAACCATTTCTTGACGATTTAATGAGACCAAATTAAAAGAGAATGAAATAGAAAGTTCACAACACTAATTTTTCAAAATTTTGAGGGATCTATATTAGGTATCTTAAAGTATGATATTTTATTCAAACTAAGTATTCCTTGTTTCCTTCAATCTGGAACATTTCAAAACCTCATTCTTGAGTCTTCGGAGTCATCAACTTTTACCTGAATCCATCCCAATTACAATTTCTAGGTTTGTCCAACAATATATTTATTCCTCTATTTTCTATATCCCCTTGTAATGTTTAAGGAAAGAATGCATCCCTCTCTCTTTCTCCTTATTTCCCATCAAGCATTGTACAATTGACCAAACTCTACCTTTGTGTTATCTAGGTTGTGGAATCATCTCCCTTCACCTGGTGTTTTGTGTGGTGTAATATACAATAATTATGGAGAGGGGATCCATGTTCTCTCTTTCCACTATGTATCTTTTCCATTAGTATGCCATTTTTTCTATTGGGTGGGTGGTATGGATTAACTAATGTATATAATTAACTAAGTTAAATTTAATTGAATGGAAAGGGAAGATTTTACATGTTTTAATTGGTTTTATTTTTGTTTTTGATTGTTTTATATTAAAACTTATAACCAGCTGTGATATTCATGTTATGAATTTTTTAATTGAGAACCCCTATTATGGATTGATAACCGTTATTTTGAATAACTGATTATACTAAAAACTCATAAAATTTTAACTATTTATATATGGTTAAAAAATAGGTCATGTATAAACCTGAAAGTTGCTTAAAAATTCCCCTAAAAGAGATGAGGTAATATTGTGAAATCCCCTTTTAACAAATTATAGAATTTATGGGAATTGGAAATATATTGTTGGCTACTACTCGTGTGTTTTCTATTATCCCTATGGTTATGTGGGTGATTGTTTTGGGTGGGGGTGGGGATCAAGTGGTTTTATAGTGATGAAAGTAACCAATTCAGATGCAGGATGTGTTATGGGATAGAAAAATAGGTGTAAAAATGTGATGGTTACTGTTGTGAGGTGGTTGGGATGTAGTGTGGTTTCTTATTGTAGTAGACTATTAGTTATGGAATATAAAGTTGTTAATGATGAAATTGGAATGGGAAGGTGTAGGAAATTGAATAATATGATTTTAAAACTATTATGGGGTAAATTAATTAATGGGTCAAATATTAGCATGTGTGGTGGAATTAAATGGTAAAAAATATGGATTTTTTCTAGAGTGGGTTTTCATTAAATATAGAAATAAATTGTTTAATAAATGAATGGTGTCTGGTAATATGTTAATATGGGAAATGGTTTAATCTAAAAATGAAATAAGAGGAATCATGGGCCATGTCTATGGTTGTTTTTTGTGCTGGAGTTGCATCTAGTGGTGTCAGCATATGAAGATGATAGGATGGTGTTGATGGTAGAAAGATATTCTAAAGTAGTTATATAATAACTTCAGTCTAACTTGTGTACTGTATATATATAATTTTATTTTCATGTCACTTCTATATGAACCCCACTCGCATCATGTACTATGTACCGACATCTAATTATTTTTAGGGGTGTTTTCCTTGATAATCAGGATACTGAGGGTATAGATGACTAATTACCCCCTCTTACCTAATATTGCTTCGATAATAGCAGAAGAAATTGTAGTTGGTGGAGATTCTTCAGGTCAAGATGATATTATATGTAGTTTCAGTCATTTGTGGTATGATTAGTGAATGAGGTTGATGTCCTTGACATTCATGATACCCAATTTCCCTAGATATGATGTTTCATATGGATATGTTATGATGAAGATGATGTTGTGGTAGTGGTAAATGAGATGTTGTAATTAAGCGATGCTAGAATAGGATGTTGGGGGCCATGAGAGGCTGGGGTCGGTAGGGTTGTAGCCCAACTGAAATTGGATATGGTGTGAGATGTGATGACTAGTATACATGGAAGGTATGAGAACATAGGGAATTTTATATTGGGGTGTGAGAGCAGAAAATCAGTGGGTTAAGTGAATGTGATACACCTTTAGTGGAATTATCTTAGTATTATCTTACAACTTATTTTCATTAGGTGAGCCATTGTGAGTTTGGGATGGATAATTGAATTCTTTACATGCTCACTAGTTCTATTTTCTGTTCATTGGTGTATTAGTTTGATCATTTCACATTTTTAAGAGAGAACATGGGTATGATCCAACTGAATACACATGTTAGAGTCACCCCACATATATATAATATATTTTTTAGGTTTCCATGGTGGTTTTGGAGAAGAATATAGAAATTAATAGCTTAAGGTCAGAGCTATTGTAGATTTTCTACTATAGGTTTCTATTTGTTTTTATTTTAGATAATTTTATATTTATTTTTTATCATTCACATGTGGGATGGTTTTATTTCTTTTATATTATGTTATTGAGTTATTTGGTGTTAATTTATACATTTTATAAATCATTTTCATATATTTCTGGTAATGAATCCTATTTGAGTGTTTTACACCCATGATATTGGTCGCAATCTTGGCCCCTACTAGGGGAAGGACTCAAGGGTTACTCTTTCTCCAAATTACTAGAACAAGAGGAGTATTAGTGGAGGGTGACTCATGAAAAAGTGGCATCAGAGGTTTTTGTTGAGATAAAGGGTACCGACTCTATTTTTTTGTAAGAATTTGAAATATTTCTATGAATATTTATAGAGTTGGGTGCGGATTTTTTATGGAATTCTAGGGTCTGGAGAGCCGTTATGAATTTATAATAAAAGTATTAAATATATTATATCACATGTGAACAATTTTTTGGAAATAATTAATTGAATTCCGAACAGAGTCTCATACCATAAATATGAGACCACCATTAAATCCAGAATGTAGGTTTTACCTTAGGTGAACCATAAAGTTGGTTGATGTCGGGTGTTTAGTAGAGGGAGACCATTGGTTGATGTGATAGTTAATTAAATTAAGTAATTTATTTATTTAATAAAGAGGGGTATAATACCCCCTTTGGTTTCCACACACGAGAGAGGGAGAGGGACCCAATTACATGGTAGACTAACCAATGTAGAGAGGTTGTTCCACTAAACATTGTCCATGATGAAAATCAACATCGAATCATGTTGTAGTAACTTTAGGGAATGGATCTTGAACTAAAGCGTCAACATTTTTCTTTAAGGTAAGAAGATTTAGATTTTTTACTTCGAAATACACATATATGTATTGTTTAAAGTATTTTCCACCATTTTTATGACTAATAAGGAACTCCTGGGGGTCGAACTATGAGAAATTGAAAAAAATGGGGGTTTTATGAGGTTCACTAGGATTTCCTATTAAGAAATCTCAATCACAATACACGTAGTTTAGGAGAACATGATATTTTTTCTTCTTATAAGGGGAATAAATATTTTTGAAAACCAAAAAACTGTGTATTGAGAGTACACACTGTTTAGTGGGACTTGGATGTGTGGCTAAGAATATGGGTGGACATTCCATGTTAATAGGATATGGTTGTGTAATAACACATGGATAAAGTACACTAGAATACCCCTATATTAGGATACAGGTAGTGTAACTAGGAATGGCCAAGTACATAGGCACATTGTGATGTACATGGGAACCTGATGATGTATATGGGAATGGGCCAGGGGACAAAACCATACACTCAGGTTGATAAAACAAGTTGTGTACTCCATGTACACACCATGTAGTTTCACATGGGTAGACAAGATTTTTATTGGTGAGGACACACATAGGTATCTAGGAAAAGATACACACCATTTAACTATATATACATTCCATATAGTTTTATTATACACTCTGAGTACCGCAAGGGGACTCAAACATGGTACGACTTAGTGAGACACACCGTATATCCTTAGAGGACACATTGTGTACTCCCCTCAGATACTAATTCTTCATGTATCGTATTCTTGAAGACTTAGATTAGGTCACATGAGTAGCCGATCCTGAGTGGTTTTCCTGGTAGAATGTGATGATTTCCTTCATTTTGGAATCAAATATGCAACACAAGTTGATACTAGTGATATTATTCTTTTAGTGATGTGTAGACCATCAACTATTGGGTGAGATCACTTGGTTTAACCCTATGTGGGCAGAATGTGTAATTACATCGTAAGTATAAAATTGTGATTCCCTATATGGGTTTGGTCTTATATATTGTTTTTGGTATTCCTATATATGATCGTGGTGATATTCCATATAATTTATATCATCTTCCCTAGGTGGGGTTTGTGGAATCTTCATGACCAATTTACATGGAAATAAGATCCCCTACTTAGAGGGTTATTCTAAATTGGGTTTGTGTTGTCCCCCAATGGTATTGGGTGTGATACCCTATATATGTGGCAAGATCTTTTGAGTTCCAGTTATGGTTCTTAGTGTCCCCCAATGATTCAAGGTGTGATACCCAATCTATGTATCAAGATATTTAGTGTTATAGTGGGTTATTTTAGATGGGGTTTATGGTGTCCCCTATGATACTGGGTGTGATCTTCTATTTGTGAATTGAAATCTATTGAGTTCTAGTGAGTACGTCTTTGGGGATGCCTAATGAGAATGAACTCTTGAATGATCACCATCAGTTTTAGCATGGATCATGGAGTGAGGTCTCCCAACTGATCATTACCATGAAGGTATGAGTAGAATCCTATGGTTTTCATTATAGTTGTGATATCTTTGAGATCGATGTCTATTATGAGTATATTTGGGATATTATTAGTGATTTGATTTCTATGTCTCATATCCCGATTGATATACCATGGTGATGATGTGATGACTCATCATTCTTAGCTAAGCTCTGGAGATATAGATTCACTCTCTCTCACTTGGGTTTTCTGTACCCTATTTTTTATGGGCTGAGATATTTGTTTCTATTTCCCCCTTTTGGGGATTTTGAGGTTCCTACTAGATATGTATACACTGACACTTGTATGGGTTATTCCTACACATGTCGTGTATTATATATATGATATACCTTTTTATGGAGTCCTTGGAGGTCCAAGAGTCAGAGGAGTATACCGATAAAGAAAAACCATGGTTCATGTTAGGTGTTTCATTAGACAATAGTCCCCTCCTTCTAAGTATGTTGGACTATTTTTTTAGTTTTTATGGTGAGATTTTATTTTTACCATTGTGCTTCCTAATATTTTTTTCATATTATTTTGTGGGATATAAGTGTATTCATTCCTTGGTATTAGTTGTAATTGACCTTTCAACAATGTATGTCTATTTGGAGATGTGTATGTGTGTGCAGGTACCTTAGGATAAGGACTCCCATGTGTGTGATATGCCTACTAAGTATTTGTTACTATCCTCTAGACTATTAAAATAAATCACAGGGTGTCATACTTGGCTCATCACTTTCTAGGAGGGACCTAGTGGGTTGGGCTGTGATAGAGTTATTTTAGGGAGATTTCCTTAGGATTTAATTTTGGATTTTTTTTGATGTGGGGTTTAGTTGGGAAGCTAAGTAGTAGTGATAAAGTGATTTGTGTTAGGCTCTCAAGATATGGACTCCATTGTTTGTACGGTGCCTAAGGTATACATTCACAATGACTTGGAAAACTTGGTTATTGACTTGGTACATACAGGCACTGGTTATAACAAAAACATTGGTATATGCATCACATAGGATTGGGTTGTGGTTTCCATTTCCTTCTTTTGTAAACTATCCAAATATACTCTTTAACCATGGTATATCTTTATTATTTTAGGATTCATATATGATGGAATCTATCTATCATTTCATAGTGGGATCAGGATTACAGACCTCTTATTGACAAGGCTTCAGTGTATGGATCTATATTAGAGGTGGTACCTCCATGTGATTTTCTATTCATGCCACCACCCATTGAGAAAGAGGTCACAAAAATTGTACTCACCAAGGAAATTCATAAGATGTTAAGACTTGATTAGTTTTATAAGCATACAACTATCAGGTTTTGGGGTTATCTAGTCCCAAAGGAAGCTGAGGAATGGATTGAGGAATATGAGAATTTTCCACCTTATGATGACACATATAGATCAGATGGTGGTCCCAAGGGTGAGTCTTATTCAGATAACCAAAGGAAGATGTTGGAGTTTAGTGACTCATACACATTATGAGGTAGACCTCTATTGAAAAAAGTTTGAGTGTCTCTTTAGGGGAGTTCTATCCATCCACATTTTGAGAAGTGGACATCCAAGAACATATGTAGCATTAGTAAGCCATCATGACAATGAAAGAGTATTCATAAAGGTTCACCAACCTCTCATTATACTCTCTAGATATAGTTTGAGATCATTTCTTCCAAGCATAGGCCTTTTATAAGGTCCTATGTTGAAATAACAAGGCTGGAGTGATATCTCTTGGTATTCCCACCTATGATAGAGTGATTGAGAGGTCCTTAGTGGTAGATAGTTTTTTTGGGAAAGTAGAAATTTAAAGTTGGTGATGGTAATAAGTATATAGATGTTGAGACCATGATAGTTGGTAACTGATAGTAGACATCAGGATCTGTCTATGTGAGATTCTTCATGAGATGATCTTTTTATAGAGGGTTTACGATTCAAGACTCTCAAGATAATTTTATTCATATGAGAGAGAGGTAGTGTTTCTCTTGTGATGTTCAGAGACATCTCGCACATGATTTCCTGATCTTTCATGAAGCTGATAAAGAGATGGTCGATGGAATACCTAGGAAGATACATTGGAAATATTATGGGGGTCTGTAGAATGGAAGACTTGGTAGAGGAGTAGGTAGATAAGTCAGAGGTGGTATGTGGTTTGATATGTTTCCACCACCACCCGAGGTGGTCTGCATTAGGCTCAAGGATTCAGTGGACATGGGAGAAGAAACCTTTAAGCCATGGAGACCTATTATCGAGAGCCTCTAGGTGTTGTTAGAGGTATGATTAGTGTCTCATCGAATTTTCTTTAGTACTAACATATATAGGTATGATCCACTCTTTCTTTACACTTCTCTTGTTCAAGACATAGGGATTCTGGTTGAGCCCTTATCTCAACCCTTGGGCTTGGATACTCAAACCAGAGGAGATTTAGTAAACACACACTTTTATTGATGATTTGACTTGAATCAAAGTGAATATATATTATTATAGGATCTCTTTATAGAATCTCTGAGTCCTTATGACATCATCCTAGTTATGGATTGGTTATCCATAGTTCATACATTGATTGATTGTTTTAGGTAGATGATGTGGTGTCTCTGTTGTTATGGCATGAGGTTTTCCTTCATTGATGAGGATAAAATCTAGGTATAGAAGGATGAGAACATTTAAAGGAGTATACAACTGATTAATCATTAGTTTTCAAGTATTACCCTTGGAGCGGTGGATGTTGTGAGCTCTCAACTTCCTATAGTAGTGGCTGAGTATCAGTACACATTTCCTAAGGATAAGCTGGGTATACCTCCCAACTGAGATATATAATTTAACATATGATTTCACCCATGGATTCCCCAGTATATGAATCTTCATATTGGATGGATCCCAAATTGTTTCATGAGTTTAGTGTAGTTGGTGGGTTTGTAAAGAAAGGTCTTTGTCATACTTGGTGCATTATCTGGGCAGCCCTGTGTTGTTTTCTTGGGAAGCAGAGGAGATCATGAGGTTAGGTGTGGATTCAAATCACCTAAACTATATGAATGTTAGGGAGGAGTATATACCCCTAATAATCGATGAATTCTAAGACTAGTGTTTATGTGTGAAGTAATTTTGGAGTTTTACCTCAGGACAAGTTGTAACCATCTCCAAGTTTGAGTGGAGGATGTACCAAATATGGATTTATAAAGCTTCCATGGTTTCATTGAGTTCATGTTGATACACTTTGGTGTGTTTAATTCCCAATATGTGTTTGTGAGACTTATAAAATGGGTCCTTTAAACCATTCATGGATCAATTCATAGTAGTATTATTTAATGGAACCATTGTGTACTCATCGTTAGAGTTGGAGCACTCAAGACACTTGAGGATGGTTCATGATATACTCTGAGAGTACCTAACTTATGGAAATATCTCATAGATATAGTATTATATTTAAGAGGTCCAATTTTGGGATATGTCTTCTTGGAAATGGTAGTGATAGTAGACCCAGTAAAGGCTGAGTCAGTGCTAGCACGAGATCCACCCCAAGGTGTGGTCGAGGTAGGAGATACTCACAATAAAGTTTGTCCAAATTCTATTTTTCAGTGAGGTTACAAGGTAGTTGAACAATATTTTATTATCCCTTGAGAGTGTGGATGGTGGAATATATCTCTAGTATATGTTTATTATCCCTCCATGTTTTTAGATAATCGGGTAGGTGCACCTTGGGGATACCGATTACAAGGTCTTGTGTGACCAGCTATCTATGGGACATGTTTTTCAATGGATTTATGAAGGTTGTAAGTACATAATCCTTTTTAGTATAAACAATTAACCCAGTATTTCTATGAGATTTAACGATGAGGAGGTTACTTTCCCTTTTTAGAACACCCAAAAGAGGTTTAGATGTACAAGGATTCTTTGGATTTAGCCTTGGTGGCCAAGGATGTAATAGCTTATTATTGAGTTTAACTCCAAATATCTCACTTATCAGTAAGAGAAGACTGTGGTTATAGAATGGAGTTGGAAATGGGGTGATAAATTTATATATTTTCTGTGGGGTTTCCATGATTATTAAGAGGTCACAGTGCAATATGAGTGATTTTCAACTGACTCACCTAGTTGGCACACTTCTTAACCCTTAGTGGGAAGAGCTCAGTTGAGAGTTTGTGACACTTGTGTGTGTAAGAGGTAGTCAAGATTCATTTATTTCCCTCAAATATTGTTTCCGAATGTGATTTTCACTTATAGTCATGATTATGGAGATGATGTAGAAGGGTTTGTGACTTATTTTAGGTCGATCACAAATTTTATACCCCAAAATGATATCCAGGTAAGCAGACCATTCAGGTTATGGAAAACATGTATGACATTGCATGTTAGTTTTGGTCCATAGTTGGGGGGATCACCTAATCTCAATAGAGTCTGTGTATAATAGTAATTACCAATCCACCTTGAATGTATCTCCATTTTAGGCCATGTATTGTAGACACTAAGGTCACCATTGTACTAGTTAGAGCCAGTGGGAGACAAAGCTTGTGGGACTAGAGATGGTTCTAGAAATGGTTGTAGAAGGTTCCATTCATCTAGAGGTAGATGAGGACTACCGATAATGTTATTAGTTCTTTTTGGATTAGTGGATATGGAATTTGGCATTTTATAAAGAGATCATGTATTTCGAGAGATCTCACCTCATTGAGGTTTATGAGAATTTGGCAAGGAAAATAGGCTATATCCTGGGTTTGTAGACATTTTTTTTTCAGTTTCTACATTGTGTTAGTGATGTGGAATACCGCTTGACCCTTTGACAACATTTAAACTTTGTGATTTTAATTTTCCTTATGTCTCAGCTAATGAGACATTAACAAGACTCATTACCATATGTCGACCATAATGAGATGGATGTTGAGGCTGGAGTTTCCTTTTTGAGGTGGTCAGTGGAATTTGAGAATCCACCAAAGAATACCCTTTGTGGGGATGTTCTTCCCTTGGTTTCATGTTGTTGAAATCATGGGAAAGTTTTAGAGAGTTTTTGGGGGTGGGAAACCCAGTTGAGAGCTCGATATCCTCACTTGTGATTATTATTTTTTATTTTTGAGATGAAAATATTTAAATGTGGGGGGAATGTAAAAACTCTATTTTTTAGTGAAAGACTTTGTAATATTTCTATGATTATTTATAGAGTTTGGCATGAGGTAAGCACATAATTATGGGCCCTAGAGATCCATGGTGCGGTGATAATAGAAATATTAATTATATTATATCCCACACACATAGTTTTTTTTAAATAATGACATAACTCCAAAACAAAGTTTTGAATAAAAAATATGAGACTGCCATAAAATTTGGAATCAATGTTTTACCCTAGGTGCAACTTAAAGTTATTCAACATTAGGTGTTTGGGGGAGGGTGACCATTGGAAGGCATGATAATTAATTAAATAAAATAATTTATTTAAATAATTAATAGGGTAATAATACCACATTCCCATTTTCTTTCCACATACTAGAAATGGAAAGGGATCCCCTTATTTGATAGAAAAATCAAGGGAGAGAGGAGGTGTCACCAGAATATATCCTTGATGACGATCAATACTAGATCATGGTATAGCAGCTTTAGGGCATGGATATGGACCCAATGCTTGGGTTCTTCCCCACGGTATTGGTATATTTTGAGTTTTACACCTCAATCCATGTATATGTAATTTTAAAAGTTTTTTCATCCATTGTGTATGACTTCTAAGGATTTCCTAGGGGTTGATCTATGAGAAATCGGGGAAAAACAGAGGTTTTAGGGGGTTCATAGGGATTACCAATTTATAAATCCTGATCACATGGTGTGTAGTAAAGGAGCACACACTATATACTACTCCCATTTAGGGAGGAATTATTTTTGGGAACTACACGTCACGTACTGGGAGTACATGCCATGTAGTGGGACTTGGCCATGTGACAAAGAATATCTGTGGACACTTCATGTTAAGAGCACATGGTGGTGTAGTAGTACACAGCTAGAGTACATGGGAATGACTATGTATTTATACATGTATAGGGTACCTAGGTATAACCTTGTAGATGATATAAGGGTGACATAAAATAGAATAGGCCATTTTATATGGACATGAGACCGAGTTCATGGTTATATGACCAAGTTGAGAGAACACCTTGTGTATTCAATGTACATGATGTGTAGTTTCACATGAAAAAAAATCCTTGTGAAGATGAGGATAGGACCAGGTGTCTAGGAGAGGTTAAATGTCATGTAATTGCATGTACTCACCATGTTCTTTTCTTATACACATAAAGTACTATGATTGGGGAATGTAGGGTACGGTTTAGTGAGACACACTCTGTAACCTTGGAGAACACACCATGTACTCCCCTTAGAGACTTATTCCTCACATATCATCTTCATCAAAACATGGATTGGGGCTTATGTGTAGCCTATCCAGAGTATTTTTCTATGTAGAACTCAATGGTGTCCTTATTTTAGGCATTAGAGATGTGAATGAAGTTTATATTAACTAGAAAATTATTTCAGTGATGCATAGACCTATATCAGTTGGGTGTGACCACTTGGTCCAACCCTATGAGGGTACAATGTGAAATTACATCCTAAGACTAACATTTTGATCCCATCTATAGGCTTGTTTTTAGATAGAGTCTATGTTATCCATCCATATGATCATCATGGTATCCTCTATCATTTATATCATCTTCTGTAGGTGGGGTTTGAGGATTCATCATGAACACCATACACATACATACTATTCACTACTTAGTAGGTTATTATAGATGGAGTTTTAGCATCTCCCAATAGTTCTGGGTTTGATCCCATATCTATGTGTTGAGATATATGGAGTTCCAGTTAGAGTTCTCAGTGTCCTCTAGTGGTCTTGAGTGTGACCCACTATCCATTAATTAGTATCTTTTATGTTCTATTGGGTTATTACATATGGGGTTTGTGGTTACCCCCATTAATCTATTTGTTATCCCCTATCAATGAATTGAGATATACTATGTTCTAGTGAGTACCTCTTTGGTGAGGCCCGATAGGAATAACCTCTTGGATGAGTACCATTAGTGTTATCATGGATCATGGAGTGTGATATCCCAAATGATAATTACCATGAATCGTCATGTAGAATTCTATGGCTGGCAGTATGGTTGAGACCTCCTTGAGACTCGAAGTGAGTTATGAGTATATATGGGTTAGTATTGGTGATATGGTTTATATATCTCATATTCTGATTTAAATACCATGGTTATGATGATTTGACTCATCATTTTTAGATGACATGTGTAGATTAATATTCCCTTCATGTCCAACTTGTGTGTTTTATAACCTCTTACTAATGGGTTAAGCTATTTGTTTTCATTGATCCCTATTTTTGGGGTTGGGGTGTCTACATGGTAAGTATAGACTCAACCCTACATGGTATCTACCCACACATGTCATTTCTTATGTAGATATAATTCCTTTTCATGGAGTCATAGGAGAACCAGGAGATTGTAATGTATAGTGAGCTAGTCTTACCATGGATCATGCCAGGTGTTTCATTAAATAATAGTCCCCTCTTTATGAGCAGGTTGGTATATTTTTTTCCAATTTTTGTAGTGGGATTATATTCAGATCATTATAATTCCCAATAATTTTATCACACTCTATTGTAGGATATAGATGTATGAATGCATTGGTATCAGTTATAATTTACCTTTAAGTAGTTTATGGGTATTCATAGATGTGTGTGTGTAGGTACCATAGGCTAGGGACTCCCATGTGTGTTATATGCCTATTAGGCTCTGTTCTCCACCCCTGGGCTACTGGATGTAGGCTTTGGGTGTGAAACATGGATCATCACCGAACATAGGACCCTTGTGGGTACGGTCTTGACATATAAGATGAATTTTAGAGTTAGGAACTAGTGAGGCGTACATGGGAATGGTAGGAAACAATGTTCTTCAGACTTAGTGTGTGATGTATCCAGGAATACTAGTTAGGATATATGTGTTTAGTTCACCTTTTGATCCGACACATGAAACATAATCTTACAATGAACCCTAGGAAAGGTAATGTTAACTTTAGGGTTTCTTAATGATTTCCAATTGATATCATCTTTTTTACTTATTTTTGATATTAGGTGAGTGGTCTATAGTGAGGTTGGAATGGATAGTTGAACTTTTTATGTTCTTTTGAGTTCAAATATTTGTTCACCAATGCATTAGTATACTATTTTCACATTTTCATGAGAGACCTTTGATATTATACTATTGAGTAGACATTTTATTACAACCCTACATATATATAAACTATTTTTAGGTTTCTTGGGAGGTTTTAGTCATCGAGATGAAAATTTTTATCTTAGAGGTTTGAACTATTGGTGATTTACTATTATTGGTTTCCCATTTATTTTATTTTATAAATTTTTATGTGAATTTCTTATCACAAACATGTAGTATGGTTTTGTTTATTTTATATCATTTTATGGAGTTATTTTATAGTTGTTCATTTTTCTCTAAATATTTTCATATATTTAGGATAATGCCTCCCATTTGAGTGTTTTACACCCTCAATACTAGTCGTAAACCTTGGGAATACTAGAGGCAAGACTCAGCAGTCACTCCTCTTCACTTATAGCTTAAGAGGGGTACCAGTGGAGGGGGTTCATAGAATTGTTGATTAGGAAAGATTTTTTCTAACATATAAAAAATTTATTCCTTCTTAAGAACTATTCTTACGTTTTTACACCATTCCATGAAGCTAATTTCATTAAGATTATCTTTTTTAAGATTTAAGTTTGATTATGATCCCATTTCACATATAAGAAAAGCTTTTATCCCATGGGTATCATGTCTTACAATCATTTAATAAATACTTTTATTAAATCTAGTCCTACTCAAATGATAATGCCTTTTAATTTAGAAGATATCTATTAGTAATCTAAGATCTATATTTTTATAATATTTGATACCACTTCATGGGTACTCTAAAAAATTATCTATTTATATAGGAAATCACAGCAATCATATCATATATGACTCATGGATAGTTTAGTGGATAACTCTATGCCTAAATCCATCATAGGGATTATTCAAATATCATTTCTTTTGTTATTTTAAAATTTAAAATTTTCTTGTTAAGTGTAACCCAATAAACACAATGTTACATAGTTACCTAACTTTTATGGTTTTTCTCATCTACCGTGTCCTACACATGATGATACATGGGAACCCAAATTCTTTCATAAACCTACCCATTTGTATAATCAAGGTATTAACATGTTTTTTATTTTAAGGTAATATACAAATTATTATTTTATGGTATTATTTAACATCTCATTATCTTATTTCATGTATTACTTTTATGTATACATGCTTCTTTAAATTTAATTTTTATCCTATAACTTAATCCAAATTAATATATTCGAGACAAATTAATATATAACACTTTATAAAACTAATGATTTGTGTTCTTAGAAATTAAAAGATAATCATATTCTAATAAGGTATATGAAACCATTTTATATAAATATTTAAAATTATACAAATCCAAAATCCCTAAAAGTGTATGTATGTTCTAATAGGTATCCAACCACCATTCATTTAGATAGATTTTAATATCTTAGACCTATGGGAAGTCCAATCCAAAGTCCTAATCTACTTAAATGAACACTCAATAGAGACTTTAATTCCAATATAATCCTAAAAACTAATATGTATAAATCAAAACCAACTTTTATTATTAAATTTATAACCTAAAAAAATCAAAATATTTGTTTTAAAAAACTAAATATTATGTTATACAAAGTATTAATTTCTTTACATATATGGTATGAAATTATTAAGAAGTAGTTTAAGCACTTTAAACTAAATTATACATACATTCATAACATTGAAACTTTATATTCATGGATAATAAACAAGTAGGGAATAACTAAATATATAAACATTCCATAAATTTTATAAATAAACAAACATTTAAAAACATTTTATAAATAAATAACTATAAATGATTTAGAATTTAGTCACGATTTTATGAACACTCCATAACATATAAATATAAACAAATTATATTTATATCACAAATATTAAAAAGTAACATTACATCATTTAGATGAAATTCATATGAATTCCTTCATCTTAAAATATATATTTTATATGAAATATAAACCCTTTACATTCTCTAATATATGAACACTTTATGTTAATAACGTAAAAAATTATATTATTTAATATAATATATTTTATAGTTATTTAATCCTTTGATAAAATTCCCTAAATGAATTTTGGATTGGTTTAAATAAATTTATAACAAAGATATTTAATATAAAAACTTCATATTTTCATTCATTTAAATTTCATAAAACATTATAAAATATTATATTTTTGGCCTTATTTTATAATTTATAAACACTTTATAATTTAATAAACCATGTGAATCCACTTTAAATATAAATCAAATCTTCCAAAACAATTTTTTACATGGTTTAAAGTCCCATCCATATTCAACGTAAAAGGTTTTTGAGAATATTAAAAAAATGATTTTTTATTTTATATCATTAAATTATTAAATGTTTAACTATAAACTATAATGTGAATATTTACAAGTGCAAATAATTTCCAAATAAACCATTTAATTTTTCTTTTATAGAATTCATTTTGTGAAATGTCTTTAAAATTCA
The DNA here is from genome assembly GCA_963277665.1 of Viscum album. Lineage (NCBI taxonomy): Eukaryota > Viridiplantae > Streptophyta > Magnoliopsida > Santalales > Viscaceae > Viscum > Viscum album. Next base: position 499,799,340 of record OY728158.1, on the reverse strand, counting down.
TGTTTTGGAAACATATGTGGTTTTTTCTATCCATGTCATGGTTTTATATATTTAAATATTATTCCCATAAAAATAATAACTGTATTTTTCTAAATTTATGATGTAAAAAATTTGGATTTACAATGGTACATTTTTAGGAGACATTTTCTATGTCCTATTTTATTAAAAACATGGTTTGATTTTATAAATTGAATAAAAAAAAGGATGTTCTTCTTAAACGATGACATGGTTTGATGAAGTTTTATGAACCATGTCCATTTTTTAATACTGTGTGATGGATCTAAAAATACTCAATTTTATAGATTATTTGTTTGTTAAATATTTAATCCAAATGATATGAATGCGGATTTTATAACACTGTTGGGTATTCGGAACATATCCCTTACATGTACATGTCTTACACAACATATATATAAACCCATTAATGGAGTCCATGTACCTAACTTTTTTGGATATGAAATTTTTTGAATCAGTATTAGTCCTCATAGGAAGAAAACCAAATTTTGTCACATGTTCCTATATAAAATTTCTAGAAATTGATTAAATCTTTATCCATTACTTTTTTACCACTATTATGTTTTTTAGGGAAAAAACATATACAAATATATTGAAAATAAACCCAAAAACCCATTTCCACAATATCTATCCATTCAGTTGAATTGAAGAAAATATAAATGAATAATATATCTTACTGTTTAAAGATGATATATCCAAGACTTTCTACATGAGCTTGATGAAGATCTCTTAAAAGTAATCAAAATAATCCTTTATCCTTGTAAAATTCATGAGATATATTAATCATCTAATTCTTAGGTAGGATTCCACTTTTATCCATGAAATGTTTGAACCATAGTATTAAAGGGTTAAAATAAAACACAATTCTATGGATTAGGGCTTCACATAGTGATCAGATCACCACATGTTTTCATTAATTACACACTGATCCATTCATTTCACTAGACATGAAGTAGTTTACATATCCCTCCAATGGTTATTATTGAATCTTTAATCTATTCATAGAATATTTCCCACCATTTATTGTTTTATAATATTAAAATTGTTTATAACATTCAAATCATCTTTACATTTACTTTTTTTACTTTTAAACAATTAATATATATTCTTGAAAATCCTTAAACACCATTCAATGACCTTCATTAAAACATGATTTTTCATTAATTCATAGTTCAATCACATATATGGTTTTTTCCCCTCATTTCATATCTATTATTGAATCCATTCATCTAAAATGATGAGTATCTTAATGAATCATTTTGGTTATTCATGTTCATTAATAAACCTAATCGATGTTTTGATAATGTGAAGGGATAATATGAGCATTAATATAATAAAGTAAAATAACAGTTTCCAAATTCATATAATAATTATTTAACTATATAATTAGCTAAAAGGAAGATCCATTATCATTTTTCCTAAAATACAGTTATCGATAAACCCTATGAAAAAGATTAATTGTATTGAAACATTTATTATTAAATTTTGACCATGAGGTTTTAACATGTCGGTATCTATAAATTTTTTTATTAAATTTTTTATCTTTATAGTTTCTAGTGGTTCGTATTTATGGAGATTTTGTCTTAAAATAATTCCTAGAAATTTATATTCAATAATAGTAAGATTAATTCATGTGAATTTTCCACCAACAAATTTCATATTCAAATTTACATTAAAAAATATTACCAATGTTTTCATTATATGTTTTTTGATTTAGAGTTGAAAACTTGTTTCTCTATAAATTTTAACAATATATATATATATATATATTATTTATACCTATTCATGTTTTACTTGATTCAAGTTTTAATTTCATTGAAAAGTTTGTTAAAAAACATTAAATTAAAACATGAAACAATTTATACTTTGAAATGTATCTCTAAAAAAATATGATTAAAATTTCAATATAAAATTTTAAAGTGACACTTTAACATGACTAAATTTTGATGAAAAAAAATTAGTAACATTAAAATGTGAAACTTTTTAGAATTAACTTATAGTGATAAATTTTTATTTAAATTCCCTATAAAAACGACTGAGGAAATTTCCTTGTGAATGTAACACCCAAACTGGTATAAAATTTTTTCTTTGTTTTTTAGTTGAATCTAGGTAAAAACAGTGGATGGTGGATATTTTTATAAAATTAGTATTTTAGATTCATCAATGAATAACCATTCTGGCTAACCCTATATTCATGGAATCATGAAGAAGGTAAAAGCAATGTTTTATTTTCAATTAAATAATTACGTATTTAAAAAATTATCGATAGTGGTGAATGTTTGTTTGGGTGAATTATACAATTAACATGAATTTTAACCTTCCATGAGAATGAAAATTACATCATTTAATTTTAAAATAATTAGTAGAATCTATTTATTCCCCCTGAACACTCATAATCACCTAAGTAAATTTTCTAAACATTTATATGGTGAATTCAAACAATATATTTCAGGACTAAATGAATTGATGTTGTAATTTGATCAATTGGGCACTAAATTGAAGGTAAGGGTTTATTGATTTATTTTTCCCATAGACCCATATATTTTATTTCTACTAAATCACTAGCTATAGGTATATAGATATAGTGGTATATGGATCTTAAATTTGGTTGGGTGGTTTTTATCAGAATAAGAGGACCATTTTCATTCTTAATATATTTATTTGAGTGAATAGAGAATTCTGAGATGACATGTCGAGGTAGATGACTATGATCAATTATTATCATATTGAAAATATAAATGTAAATTATTTATCATTTTTAAAAATTACACATATTATGATGGTTTATTTGTTATAAATCATTGATTTGTGTTTTAAATCATTATTTTCAATAAAAGTTTGAATACCTAAATAATGAGGTTTTCATAATCCGTCAAAGGGTTTTAATAAAAATGACTTTTCATGAAAATATGGATATTATGTTTAAATAAAATATTTGATTCTTTTTTTTGAATGAGTGAGTTGTATTGAAATGTTTTTATGAATTTTCATTAGAAATGTGGATTTGGGGAAATTATTTTCATTATGGATTATGTTTTTGAAATTTAATTTTATAAGAGAATTTTTGAAATAATCTAGAAATGTATTTCATGGTAAAAATGGATTTATAAGTGTGTATTCTTTTATAAAAATATATATACTCTTCAATATTTAATGTGGAAGGTATTAATTTTTTATTTTAATGGATTGAGTAATGATTTATGATCAAGGTCGTAGAGATAAACTATGTACTCTTTACTACTATAGGTTATTAGTTTTAGAAAGTGTATGAGCATGAATATATAAATAGGTGATAAATTTTCAACATGATGGGATGGGTGAGTGGTAATTCATTTATATTATGATTCAATTATTATTTAATGCCTTCCCTTGGGTTCAAAATAAACATTTTAATTAGAAGATTTAATTATTTGATAAGTTATGGATTTTTATGCTCATGAAAATTCTGAAGTGATATTTTTTATATAGGGGGATTATGATTATGATAGATCTATTTTTTTGTTGGTTTTGGTATTGATCCACTCTATGTTTTGATATATTTGTCTTTTGATAAATTATGAGTTATTATAATGTTTTTTAATTAAAATAATTGGTTATCTAAAATGGGTTTCTTGACATGAAACTATAGGGTCTTTATTATTTTTTTACTATCATTTAAACATGGTTTCCTTTATCCCTGGTTTTGTATAATGGTTGGGTTGAAATTAAATTTAATAAATTAATTATTTTAAAATACATTATTGTAAAAAACTTATTGAAATATATATTTTGTATTACCCATGGATGAAAATATAAGGGTGTCATTTGGATAATGTCAATATATTTTTTTACTCATCCCCTTCATATACACATTGGTGTACAAGTAAATGTTGTTGATCATGATACATGTAAAACATATACTTTTTTTTGTTAGTTTGGAACCATAGATTCATGTGTATATATAATATGATGGATATAGAGGTTGATATTTTTTAGGTAATGTTCTATTTTTATTTTTGAGGGTTTTTATTTGATTGGGATGGTTTTGACATATTATTTACCATTTTATACTTGAATATGATTTTCATAATATTTTACTTATCCAATATGTTTTAAAGGATCCTGCTTGGCATCCAAAAGACCTAGGAACGAATCCAGGAAGGGATGAATTTTTGGGTACTATAGATGTATTGTAGTAGGGAACTGTAGTTGTACTATAGCAATGGTAGAACTGTTGTAGCAGTGACACTGTAGTGGCAGACAAATTATAACAGGCAATGTAGCGGCAAAACTATAGCAACCCAAGTACTATAGTAGTATTATTCATCGAAGGGAACTTTGGGCCAAAAAATGGGCTTTCATTACTTTTATTTAGGCCACTTTTCCTTAGGCCTTTAAGCAATATAATGGTCTCCCTCAACCCAAACAAAAAAGAGGTATTTTCTTTAATAATAAAATGAGGCTTCAACCTCAATTTTTTTGAAAAATCTGTTTTAAATATCATTTCATATATTTTTTATTAATTTTTATAGATTTATCAACATTGCAATATTTTTTATTTTATCTCTTAGCACTTTTTTGAGCCTCTAGCGATCAAAAAATACACTTGGCGTCAAGTGTAATTTTGAATTGTGCCTTAGGATTTAGGTTTATGTGTTATCCCATTAAAAAATGGTACCATATAATGTTTTAAATAAATTTCTGGAAATTATGTGATGGTAAAAATATAGTATGGTTATAACTTGTAATGTACCTATAAATAGGCATAACTAACCAGTGAATTGTGAGTTACTTATAAGTTTAGGTAAAATGGTAGATTAGAGATTCTCTTATAGAGTGTTTTTTTACTTATTTAATGTTTTAAGCTTCAAATACAATGGTTTGATATAGAAAAAATTTTAATATACAATTTAATACATTATATAAGTTTCATCACATGAGTATTATTTAGAGTTTATTTAATTTTATGGAAATGAATTTGAAAAAACTCCCCAGGTTTATGGTTTTCCAAGTGAATTCTAGAAAATATTTATAGAATTTTATTTACAATAAATACATCCAAAGAATGTATAAATATACCCAAATGTATTATGGAATATAGGTGATGTTAATGATTTGTTTTAGGATTAAAATATTTATTATAGGGTTTTTGAGGGGAATTTATGATAAAAAGAATAATTAAGAGGAGGTTAGATGATTTTGTGATATGAAACTATTTTTTGGTATGCTGATTTTTGGATTGAAAAATGAAATAGAATTATATTGGATTTCATGATTAGGAATGTTTACTTTTTAAATTTTGAAGTAAGTCATGCATCAGTTGCCTCCATGGATTTTTGGAGATTAATGGTTTGTTTTCATGGTTTAGAAACTGTGTACAATAACTATTTATTTATGGTAAATATTCATTTTTTTAAATTTTATATCATTAAAAAGACTATATATAGGTTTATATGACATTTAGGTGTTATTTAAGGAGAATTATATGGAATAAATGGAATTATTTGGGAATTTTAGAATAATATGCTACCTATAAGAGACCTTAAATGTAGATTGAGAATGAAAATTTGTGGTAAGGTGGAATTTTTTTATAATAGATATTGCATAAAATTTAGGTATGAAACCAAATTTCTATTGAAATAGATGAAATTATTCTTATATAACTCCAATAATATATAGTTATTTAAATTATCACAAGTGGTAATTTGTTGTGTGTAATTCTTTTATACTCAATTTTTCACATTGAATGCATGGAGGTATGAATTAAAGGAATGCAATATTGTTTTTTAGTTTTCGGTAGATTAATATGTGACCTCTCTAGTTATAATACTATTAAAATAATCTTCTTTATTAGGCAGGTTTCTTTTTTATTCTCTTTATATGAGTTCATAGAATCATTATGTCACTCTTTCATTATTATAAAATTATAATTTTAGATTAAAATCCTTTTAGAAGTGTAAATTAAGTAAAGATTTATATTTTATCATGTTTTTGTTTTCCTTTCTTGTGGTTATTTTTTAGAATTTTCAATGATAAAACATTTTGAAGCTAGGGAGAACAAACATATCTGAAAAAACTATATTTAGTTCCTTAATGTTTTTTTCCACAAAACCAAAATTTTTATTTGTTGAAATAATAAATGGTTTGTATAAAATTATTGGATTCATGATGTGAATACTCTCAGTATGTGTGGTATAAAGTATTATGATTTATTGTGATTATCTAAATATATTTTTGGATAAAATATTTGATTTTATTATATTCATAGTGGTCTAATTATTATGATACTAAAGACATTAATGTGTTTTTGAAAATGTGTTATCAATGATTAGAATGAGTTTAATTTCATAAAGTCAAATAATTTCATAGATAATGAATATGATATAATATATGGATTATTATTATTTCCTTATTATGAAATAAATTTAATATAAATATGTTAAGTTAAAATAATATATTTTATATTAGAATTTGAATATTTTGGATCAAGATTATATATTATAATAGTATCCTTTATTATGATATTGAAGAACATACTTTATGTGTGTTGGATTTTTTTCATGTAAGGAAAGAATATACCTAGAAAACTATTGGAATCCCAAATAATATTATAGATAAGAATATATTCCAAGTATATAAGATTTTCTATGTTAAAATTTAAGCAGTTCACATGGATTAAAGATACATATCTTAGAGGAATTGAGAGATACTATAAAATTTATATGATAATTTAATTATTTCTATTAAATTTTCCTAAATATCTATTCATTTTTTAAATGATGTTTTTTAAATTATAGTTACTATCATTGTAATTTTCAATGAATCATTAACTTGATGAAAAAGATAGTATGAAGATGCTGCTTCTTGTATTTCACATGTATATGTTTTTTAAGAAGATATGGTGAAAAGAATATTTCTATCCTTATAAACACATTTTTGGATGAAGGTATACAATGGTTAAAGATGAGTTAGGATAGCCTTGATTTCATTTGAATGAAATTTAAAAAACTAGTAATTTTTCATCATATGATTTTTTCCAAATAGAAGTCTTTCTGGTGAGTGTATGTCTTTAGAACTTAGATAAAAAATATAGAATACTAATTCATATGGTTTATCCTTTGAGATTATATGTGGAATCGATCGTGTAGTTGATCCAATGGTTGTAGCTTCACATGATCGGTTGAGTTTGATCACATGATCTATCCAATTTGGTTGTGTGGTCGATCTGATAGTCATTCATGTTGTTGATCTGAAGGTTGTTCATGTGTTCCCTTTACTCAAAGTCAATCCATTGATAAAGGAACAATTTATCCAAGACTAGGATTGAATGTAAGTCTTTGGCTTCAAAACTTATAACATTGAGATCCGGTTTTGAACATAAATCTTTGGATGTCATAATTCATTAAGCCTCATTGTAAAAAATTACTACATGTTGAGAAAAATGGAATAGTCCCTAAATGAAATTCTTTTCCAATTGATCAAAAGTATTTGAGTTGAAATGTTAAGATTAATTGTATGACATTGAGTACATCGTAAATCATTATGCTGATCATAATGATTCAACACTATAAAATTACAAATTTCTTACAAGTTGAAAAATCAAGTTTCCCTATATAATTATCTGATGTAAGAATAAAATACGGCAATTCATGTGTGATGTTCTTGATGGATCAATATTCATGAAAAAACACATGATCATGATCAAAGCTAAGATCAAAGGGGATGTACTAGAAAAAGAAGAAGTCGATGTTGAGTTTTTCTCCACACCATAAAAGAGGGTATCCATGCTACAAGAATATGATAAAAAAGGATCCCAAAAATATGTGGAAATGTCAAGTGAATCAAAATCATGGATTTTGTGGGAAACGTAAATGGTAAAGAATTCCATGATAATTAAAATATCAATCCATGGAAATAATTCTAGCCTTTATCTAGATTTATAGGATTATTTTAATGAAACAATGACTTGAATATTTATAATTTTAAAGGCCAAGAATTTCATGATATTTTATTACTTGGGATTATGGAAACTGATTTTTGAGTATTTAGGAAAGAAAAGAAGTAACCTATCTAAGATTTTAGGGAGGCCAAATATGATAATGAGATTCCATTAATGAAACTATTCTCTCTCAATATAAATATATTATCATGTCAAAAAAAGATGTAATATTTTCAATGTGGTGAACACTAAAGATATTCTTCAATTTGGAAGAAGAAAAAGATGAAAAGTTCTTGATTGTAACCATTAAACCATTATAAAGTTGAAAGAAATAACTAAAAGAACTTATACAACTTTTATACCTATTTTTCATGATTTCTTCATGAGAAAAAAACACTCACCGTTGATTCAATGATTTTAATTAAAGTGAATTTCAGTTCATACTTTGAATTTATTTTTGTGGAATTCAATAGAATCTTAAAATTTATTTTAATCCTTGATAAAGCTTTATAAATATATATATTAATGCTTAAATACCTTATAAACAACTTAAAATCTGTAAAGAAGGATTTATATAGAAGTGGAGGTGACCACTCTTGAAGGTGTTGATGTGAAAACTACACCAGCCAACCAATGGCATGATGGAAGAAGATATAAATATCCTAATGTTCTACTAACCAGCCAATAGAGGAGAGACAACCCACTGATGGATCCACCAGATTTCTAGCTTCCTATTTGAAGTCCATAGTCCAACCACTGGCTAGTAACAGCTTGCTAGTGGAGTTATTACAATAGTTCCATGCTCTAGGAAGCCGACCAACTACCTGGTAGTGGCTACTAGGTATTTAGTAGCAAAAATAAAGATCTAGTGAGGGTTCATTAATAATGGTAAAAATACCATTATTGTGGCCTTCTATGGATTCATGAAACCCAACAATTTATTAATCCTTCTTAGTCCTTTTTGAGGCTATAAAGGACCCCATCTACTTGAAGATTCACCTTGTGATCCTTTCTCCAAACTAAATTCTATGAAAGGTCAATTAAACAAAAAAAATTCTAGAACTCACAATTATCTCAAAGTTCCTTCAAAGTTCTAATCCTCAAATTATATCTCCCATTTCTCCCAAATCATTCATTCTATATTATACTTTATCTATCAATGACATTTCAGAGTGGCTTGTAATGGGTTGGCATAATGAAAACCTCTCTCTTCTCAACCACTATTCTCTAATGGTTCAAACTCCAAAAAATTATGTGATGGGTTACATAGCTAGTGGTGAAGCTCATATGGGTGATCACAAAACATAATTGGGAAGGATATTTTTCTTAATCACCATTGAGGTCAAGGGATTTATAAAATAGGCCTCTAAAGTCAATGGGTGGAGACGTAGGGGCTCATGAAGAGCTATAAAAAAACTCATTATAAATTGTGTCTTTCATATCTTTTTAATTTTCCACAGTATATCATTAATCATCGATTAATATACTTGTATAAATTTGGTTCAATTTTTTTCACTATTTAATTACATTGATATTTTCCTAATTTACTAAAATCAAATTTATCAATTATTTAATAATTGATTTACTTATTTATCTTTTTTTTGTGCTTTAAAATTTTTAAAGTGTAAATTAACCCCTATCTAGAATCCATGACAAAAAAATGGTATCAATGGATAACTTTTCATCTTTCTTAAAAAAATATTATTTTCAAAATTTTATTCAATTTTTATTTTTCTAATTCTAACTGATTCCAAATCTCTATTTTATTATCTCATCTAAATCTATTTCACATGCACCTATTTTTTTATACAGATGAATATTTATATTAGAAGAATCAAATGTAAACTTTTTCTTGGTAGTATTTATTATCCAATATATAAAATGGTAATTCATGTGTATGTTCCCTCTAAATAATATAAAGAAAAATGGTCTCTATAATATATTAGAAATTTTGAATTAAATAACAAAGATATGAATGAATTAAATTTTGGTCTTGATCCTAATGGGGTTAATTGTGTTTCCAAATGCAAAACTTCTTAGGAAATTTGGGACTTATTAGAAGTTACCCATGAAGGAACAAATAAGGATAAAGATGAAATATTAGATATGTATCAGGAATAGTTTGAATGATTTTACATGAATCCTAATGAGTCTATTTGTAGAATATTTACAAGATTTACAAGAATATATAATGGTATAAAGTACCTCATTGATGAGTTATCTATAAAAATGACCATAAAGAAAATCTTATGGGTTTCTCTTGGATCTTAGGCTCTCAATATCATAGTCATTCAAGGAGTTAAAGGTGTGAAAAATATGGTGATCCAGGAAGTCATCTGATACCTTATGACATAAAATATCATGATGAAATGAAAAAAAATAAGGTGTCTAATAAATCCAAATAAGCAAAGAAACCAATTACCTTCAAAGATACAAATTTTGAACAATTTAAAGTAGTTGTTCTTGTTAATTAACTTCTTACCAAGAACATGATAAACTACTTCAAGAAGAATAAATTCCACAATGAATCCAAAAATTAAAATTAAAATAAAAACAATAGGTAACATATAATGAATGTAAAAAATAAATGTCACATTAAATTAGAGATATACATATACAAGAATAATCTTAAAGAAAATCAATATGAAAAAAGGATTTCAAAGTCATGATGTGGATTCAAGTGAAGAATATATAGATTTATCATCATTGTCCACCTTATGTGATTCAAGCCTAAAGTGCCTCATAGATCATGTTGATAAAGAACTCAAGATTAGTACATATATACCTATTACCTCTTCCTATTTTTCTCTAAATTATTCTATATAATTTTATTCTTTTTTATTCATTAGTCACATAATTTTTTAATATTTAAAATATTCTCTATATCTACTTGAAAATGGATACCATTAACCCATTTTTTTATTCTTAGAGCTCAAAAACCAATATATAATAAAGTTGTTCAAGAAAAAGGAAAATCTAAAAACTAAATATTATATTATATTTAAATGTAATTAATATCTCATCATGAAAATAGAAAATCAATTAGATATAGATAATATATAATTCACCCTTAAGGACCTCAAACATTCTTTTTTCAAATTCACTCAAGGTGATGAAAAGTTAAATAAAATTTTAGGCTCTAAAAAATATAGAAAATATCATGTCAAATTTAGTTTCCCCATTAAAGAAAATAAGTGTCAAAATAAAATAAAAATATTTTTATTAAAAGTTTTTCTCAATAAAAAATGTGTAATTATTGATAAAGAACCAGTCATTTAATCTATTAATTTCATTGAAAAAAACATACTATGGGAGACCAACGTCAATCCATATTTCCTCTAATATTTTCAAAATAAAATATACTAAGAAAATATATATTCTAAAACCATTATTGGCTAACCTAAGCATATCCAATATTTTTTGGGTACCAAAATATATAATTGTTTAATTTTTTCTGAAAATTTTCTCTTGAGAAATACACAAGAAGAAATATGGTACCTAGATTATGGTTTTTCAATATACATATGTGGTGACCTCTCTAATTCAACCAAATTGATAAAAATAAAGGAGTTTATATCACCTTTGGAGATAATTATTAGGATAAGATAATTAGTGAAAGTGATACTATTGTTTCTAAATCAACTTTAATTAAATATGTTTCATTCATAAAACTCTTGAAGAAATATTTTCTAAGGATTAGTCAATTGTGCGATAGAAGTTTTAAAATATATTTAAAAAAAAAATTAAAGCTTTTAGTTCAAAAAGAAAAATTTTATTTACCAATTATTAATTTTGAAATGATTACAAATTTAATTTAAAATCTATTTCTAGTAAAAAAAGTTAAATTCTTGAGTACATAAGTGAATGATTCATGTAAATGGAATATATGAATTGGTAATTATATATCAAATTCTCTTACCAAAATCAATTATTATGAAATGGTTTGAGATATTCATAAATTTAATTTGAATAATAACATGGTTTGTGAATCATTCCAATATGGTAAGTAATAAAAATCATCTTTTAAATCTAAATGTTGAATTTCATCTTCAAAAGCTCTTGATTTTTTTTATATTTACAATTTTTGTAATTATAAATTTAAAATTATAGGAGGAATATACTATACTCTCATAATTATTGAAGAAACTATAAGATTTAGATGGAAATATTTCTTAGCTCATAAAAGTTAATCCTGCAAATCCCTCATCATGTTTTCAAAAAAGGTTGAAAATAAATTTTTTAAATTATTTTAGTTTGAAGTGATCATGGTGGAGAATTTTAAAATAAGTAATTTAATGATTTATGTTTTTCTAAAGGATATAATAATTATTTTTTACTCATTGAACCCCTCACAAAATGGGGTAATGGAGAGGTGAAATCAAATAATCCATGAAATTTATCAAATCATTTTAAATGAATTTTTTCTTACAAAATATTTTGGTCTAGGTCCATGAGTACTACATGTTATATCATTAATTTCATTATTTTTAGGATTTTTATTAAGAAAAAACATTATGAACATTGGTTTAATAAAAACCCAAAGTCTTCTTTTTCAATATTTTTTGTTACAATTGATTTATTTAAAAAAAAATAAAATAATAGAAAATTTGATTCTAAATATGATGAAGGTATCTCTATTGGGTTCTAAAACTCATGAAAATATTTACATGTATTTAACTAATGGACTAAAATGATTGAATAATTAACCCATGTTGTATTTTATGATTTTTTTTTCTGAAATATATTTCATGAATTTTTTTTGAAAATGATGTCAAAATAAACCTTTTAAACCAAATAAGTTGAAGAAGATTAGAAATATCCTTCAAATTATCTTTTAAAATTTACAAAAAATATACATAACATACTATTTAAAATGAAATCAGTGATTTATAAGTTAGAACTCATAGTCTTAGATCGATCCTAAATGAGGTTTAACACCTTGAATACATATTTTATTTTTAGCCCCAGAACTATAACAATGAAAATTGGGTAATTGATATAAATTAGGAACTAAATAAATTTACTAAAAAGGATGCATGGACTCTCATAGAAACACCTAGGGATCAAACAATTATATGATCAAAATGGTTTTCCAGAATTAAGCTAGAATAATGTGAAAATATCACTAGAGATAAAGATTGTTTAGTTTCCAAAGGTTATAAATAAGAATAAAGAATCAACTATTTTGAAACATTTCCAACCATCACATGGGAACCATTAGAATATTTTTAGAATTCACCCCTCATATTAATTCAGTACTCATTCTAATAGAGGTCAAAAGCTCTTTTCTAAATGGTTTTATTTCATATATTTTTTGTGGAACAACCACCTAGTTTGGAAAATCCCCTTTTTGAAAATTGTATTATATAACTTATCAAAAATATTTATGGTTTAAAATAAACCCCAAGATCTTGGTTTGAAAATATTTTAAATTATCTTCTTTAAAATGGTTTTAAAATTGGAAAATATTATTCAAATATATTTTTAAAACACATCTCAAATGATTTATTACTCATTCAAATTAACATTGATGATGTGATTTTTTGATGTACCAATGAAAAAATTTGTTTTGAGTTTTCGGATTTAATAAAAAATTAATTTAGGGTCAGAATTATGGGTGAACTAAAATTATTTATCAATTTTCAAATATTCCAAGGAAATGATGAAATATTTTTAAATCTAGGAAAATAAACCAGTGGGATCTTAAAATGATTCAGGATGGATCACTGTAAGGAAATTATATTGCCTATGAGAACATATTATAATTTAACATTGGATGAAGCCAGTAATATGGTCAATAATAAACTTCATAGAAGTATGATTGGTATTCTAAATTACCTTACTATGCCCTGAACTGATATCATGTTAATTGTTTTCCACGATGCTCATTATTAATTAAATCCAGAAGAATCGAATTTCAAATATACCAAAAGTATTTTTTGATATTTAAAACAATCTAAAAATATCAATTTATTTTATCCAAAATGAACCTCCATTGAAATAAATTTTTTTTCCAATGAAATTTTTTGGGTATGATAACAAGATATAAGAAGTAATAGTGGAACTTTTCATCTATAAAAAATCTATCATATCATGGTTTAATAAGAAATATAGTTTCATTTCCCTTTATACAGTTGAAGATAAATACATAGAATTTGGGATTTGTTGCTCCCAAATTATATGGATTCCACACTATCTCTTGTATTTTGGAATAAAATTTTTCTTTATAGCTAGTAAGTATGAAAATACTAGTGTAATCAATATCTAAAAAAATCATATCCAATAATCTCACAAAAAACACATTAACCTTAAATATAAATTTTTAAGAGATCACTTTCAAAAAGGTGATATATTATTGAATTTTTTCCCAAGGGAATATCCAATCACTTATATTTTAACCAAAACCTTAGACATTGATAATTTAATATTAATTAAAGGTCAATTAGAAATTTATTTCTTGTGATATTTTTCAATTTGACTTATAGATATCTTGAGTTATTTTTAAAATATTGTTTTAAAACTATAGCCTATTGTTTTATACATTTATTTTATGATTGGATATAATTACTTTATCTCAACTATGTTATTATTTGAGAGGGATAATTATCCTTTTTTATTATTAAGTTTTCTTTATGAGATAAATTTTATGTTTTATAAATAATTAATTATTCCTTTAAAAAATTTAAGTTATTTTATAATTTTGAAGCATATTTTCTAAAAATTGAGTACTTTATATAATATTTATATTATTTTAAAAATAATATTTCATACTATTGATTTTATTTTTTTTCAAAATTTTTTTTAACATATAAATATATTTAATTACATATATATATAAATAATTTTTAAACAATTTTTTTGTTTTCATAATTCTTAAAAAAGATTAATGACGAGTAAAAATCAATCATATATACTATTCAATCAAATTCTTTTCAGTGAGTTGTTTCATTGAAATATCCATTGAAGGATGATTTAAAGGATTTTTTATATTCAAAGGATCTCATTCCTTGAAGATATTTCCAAGGAGAGATCCATCAATGAAGGTAAGTGTTAGAATCCTCATGTGTTAATCATGTTTTAATGATCACCAATCTCAATAATAATTTCAAAATATCATTCAACCCAGTTAAATCCTATAAATTATATCCAATCATGTGTATTTATGTTTCAAGTTCACTCATGCTTTATAATGGTTAAGCTCAATCCATTTCATGCATATTACTGTTTAAGTCTGAATATTGTTATTTTCCTAAGTACAAGACACCGTGAATCCTGACACAGTTAGCCAGACACAGTAAGCCAGACACCGTGAGAAAGACACCATGAGCCATACACCGTGAGCAAGACATCATGAACAATACACCGTGAGAAAGACACCGTGAGCAAGACACCATGATCAAGACACCGTGAGCAAGACACTGTGAGCAAGACACTGTAAGCCAGACACCGTAAGCAAGACACCGTGAAGAAGACACTGTGACACTCAGACACCATGACACTCAGTCACTTTGTGAAGGATACACCATTTTCAAAACATATTATGACACAGTTTCTTAAACTATTTTTTCATCTTTCAATTTAATTTTTAACGGTCATATTTGATGCCTTTAATGAACTGACATAATTAATGTTTCTTTTTAGACATAGTATGAGGTACCAGGTACGAATCACATGGAACCTGTCAGCTAAAACACATGCATTCGAAGATAAAGAGTGGAGAGTTTCCAAAATCTGTATCCCGTGATACTGAACAAAAAACAAGCATGTGAGCATGACCATAAAGAACATTTTTTCAAGATTTTAAAAGAAATAATTTTCACATGCATACAATCCGACTTTGCTGAAGAACATAAAAAGTACACTGGAATCCAGAGAACATATTCACATTATCAAATCTCATGGAGAACACAAGATGAATCGCAACACTCTGTTTTTCAAGACAAGAACCAGAGAAGGACTCAGAAGCATTTCTGCTAAATCAAAGGAGTCCAGAGCTTCACTTCAAATCACTAGAGCTTTATAAACTCATATCTACTCTCTCTTAGTGATTGTTTTACTTACCTTTTGAGCAATGTGTGTACTTTATATATTTCACACACACAATGACTCCTGTTCTAAACTGAAGGATTTATAAATCCTTACACCGAACTCCTTATACTTTTGTTTACACATGAAAACTATGGAAGAGGTCCCTGTGTGGCCTGGTTATTGTTTTTTCTACCCATGAAAACTGTGGAAGAGGTCCCTGTGTGACCTGAACAGTCTGTGTACTGTTGTTAACCACGATCTAGGGTGTGGATCAAATTTTATTTACATATAAACTGCTTGGTGGTAGGTGATCACCAAGTAGAGTGGATTAGGTCTTGGATTGAGACTTTACCACTTGTTTCATATCCACTGTGCTATTTAAATTTAGTCTTCTCTATTTTACTGCTTTACTGCATAATCCAGAAAACTCTAATTTCACTTTGATAGTTAGTCTTGGAAAGAAGTTATAACTGATTGTCTTAGTAGGATAATATCCAAAGTAATATTAGTAATACATATTAAGATTACTGATAATTAATTAATCTTCTATGAAGTTGTTTAAACAGTCAAACTCATATAATAGTATAACCTTGATTAAATGGGCTGTATCTATTTTTGGGGAAAACCATTTCTTTTCAAATAATATTTTTATAATAGAAATTTGTATAGTTACTCAATTCACCCATCCCCTCTTGAGTAAACTACTCTGAGCAACATTTGGTATTAGAGGGAACTTTATTAGGACTCTTTGTAATATTAATCAACTGTGATTGTAGTTGTACTTTAATGATATTTAAATTTTTGTGAAGTCTAAATTTATAGCTCTTTTAAAGTAATTTGTTAGTATGGATAATAGATTGGAAGTTGCTGCAACCAAAAGATCACCATTCTTTAATGGAACCAACTATGCTCAATGGAAAATTAAAATGAAAATGCATCTAGAGTATGAGCTTTGAAATTTGGTCATCCATTATAGATGAATACAAACACCATGTGGCTGATAGAATTACAAGGGATGAACCTACAAAACTTTCTTATAATAAAAATTGCAAAGCCATGAATTTTATGTATTGTTCCTTATGAGATGAAGAATTTAATATTATTTCTACCTGCAAAACTACCCATGAAATTTGGGATACCTTGTTTTTCTCACATGAAGGCACATCTAGTGTAATGGAAATGAGGATTAATACTTATACTATAAAATATGGTAATTTTAAGATGAAACCTGATGAGACTATTTCTGATATGTATCTCAGGTTCAACGATATTTTCAACACAATGATTTCTCTAGGAAGAGAAGTCAATGCCAAAGAACAGATCATGAGAATCTTTAGATGTCTACCTGAAAGATGGAGGGGAACCTCTGTCTCTATTAGAGAATCATGAAACATCAGCTAGGTACCTATAAAAGAACTCATTGGTAAAATGATGATGTATGAGGAAGAGTTGAAAGTTAATAAAGAAGATGAGGATGAACCAAAGATAAAATCTGTAGTATTCAAGACCACCTTCTCGAAGAACAAAGACAAAGGTAAACTAGAAGCTTCTGTAGAAAGTTCCACCACTGAACAATCATCACCTGAAATTGATGAGGAGATGGATTAACTGGCCAAAAGATTCAAATGATTTTACAAAAAGAAAAACTTTTTCAGAAAGCCTAACTTCAAGGGAATGTATGATCAAAAAGGAAATTGGAAAAAGGACTGGAAAAGAAGTGAAAAAACTGATGAAATTGTATGCTATGAATGTAAGTGAAAAGGACATATAAAGGCAGACTATCCAAAGCTCAAGTATAATAAGAAGTATGAGGATAAGGAAAAGAAGTACAAAAAGGCAATGAAAGAAAACTGGAGTGCCTCTGAGGATAGTTTAAGTGACTCAGATACATCACATGATGAACAGGCTAACAAAGCCAATATATGTTTTATGGAAAACACATCTGAGGTAACACTGAACTCTTCTGTACATAATTCATACTACTCTGAAGAAGAAAGTGACTAGGAAAACATGACTAATGAAGATATGTTTGAATATTGCAACATGCTTGAAGATACATTCAATGAATTAAAATATAAAAATAAATCATTGAAGAAACAACATGCTCTCACTGAAAATGTTAAATCTGAACTTAATACCAAAAAGGAGAAAAATTCTCAAATTCTCAAAGAAAATAATGAATTAATAATATCTAATGAGAAATTAAAAAGTGACTTAGAAAAGTTTACCAATGGGAAAAATACCCTTGACCAAATTCTAGGAAAACAAATTGCCCCTAAATATAATACGGGCTTTGGTTATCAACCTGGTAAAAGAATCCTTGGTAGAATGAATTTTACTACTAAATCTAGGACATATAGTTTTGTTCCTAGTTCTGGAAACAACTCAACTAGCTCAAGTCATGATACATACTCTACTGTTTCAAGTTTTTGTGGACCAAATATAGTTTATTTTTCGAACACTTTACATAATGCTTATAGGAAACCTATGAGACAAATATGGGTTCCTAAAGCACTTTTTACAAATTTTACTGGACCCAAAAAAGTATGGGTACCAAAATCTATCTTTTCTTAATCAGGTTATAGGAAAGCTGCTTAAAGAGCTCCTGAAAGAATATATGGTACTTGGACAATGTGTGTTCAAGGCACATGACATGAGACTACTCATGCTTCAAGAATATGATAAAAGTGGATGGAGGACATGTCACATTTGTTGACAATGCCAAAGGGAAGATCTATAAGGCCCCAACCTTAAAACTTACTTAATCTTGAGTTATTACAAGATTACACATTGAGGAACTTTTCGGGTTTAGAGTTTTAGAGAATTAGATCATAAAACTTGAATTACATTCCACATATAAACAAAGTGGTTACATAAAGATAGTATTCTTCATTCCCATAAATGGAAACATATTTAAAATAAACATGGATTCTTTCTTGACACTTCCTTGACACTATCATCATATCATGTACCTTTCCCTTGTCTTGTGAAAAACATTTCAAAAAAACTTGGGATGAGCATAAAAAGCTCAGTAAGGGATATAAAAATATGGAAAAGAAACATGGGTACATATATACATAAGGATGAGATCATACTTTACCCATAAAACATAAGCACTTTAACATACCTCATCAAATCATGAATAAATCATAGAAATCATAAGACATAAAGGTAACTTGAGACATTCATAACATCCTTACGTAGGGAGTAACCCTCTTGGTTACGTTTGGAATACCCATCTAAGTATATTCCCTAAATCTCTACGGAGAAACCTTAACGTTTCACTCCTTCGCATTACCCAATGCATTGGAGAGATATATCGGGCTCACCCGCCCTTAGTTTATCACGGAACCACCCGTTTTCATAATAATTCCCAAGAACCTCAACATAATCATATCACATAAAACATGCATAAAGGAAACATAACATTCCCACATTTCAATCACAAGATATCAATACATCACATTTATATAAAAACAATATAAAAACCATTTTCGATACCAAAATAAAAGAAAAGTAAAACATGATATTTATTTTTCTTTTAAAAAGAAGGCATGGCTTGTAGAGGAAGCCGAAACTCAAATAACGGTCACGACGGCGGAGAAGTCGTTGTCGCCGCATACGTACGACAAAAACATTCCCTTTTTTCGTTTAGTAAATGATTCGTATAAAAAATATTCCTTTTGAATAAACGTAAAAGTCAAAGGGGTTTATACACCATATAAAAGAATGTTGTGTATAAAACAAAACATGCCTCAATGAAAGGAGATTGAGACGAAGTCCCATACCTCGGGTCCGACTTGACTTGATCGTTCTTTAATCTCCTGAATAATAAACTTGAGTTAATCTCTACTTTCTTAAGAACCTTTTTCAAGTTCATTATTCCTTTTATACCATGTTATGAACATCATGTAATCATTTAAGTTAATAATGTTCATTTTGTCGGTATTTGGTTCTTAAGTCAAAAATAGACTTATTACACTTACATGTTGTTAATTTGGTCAAAGGTTCGTTATATCCAGAATGATATTAATGATTTGGATAAGATATATATCATATATATTCATCATATACATGTATTTATAATATTACATCTCATTTAGAGGTAAGAAATGAAATGCACCGTTCATGGAGACAGTAAGCCGTACGTACACATGAACGCTACTTCCATTTCTATTTCATATTTTATGGAATGGAACCATAATTATATAAGAGTATATTATAATTCAAGTATAATAGCATATATAATATCATTAACTTTATCCTTTACACATCCCACATATGGTATTAACGAATCAAATCACTTTCAGGGGGCGGTAGTCCGCACTTCCTAAAATGAAGATATCGTGTTTACCCATAATGGAAACAATAAAGGTATACCCAAAATGAAAAATACATAAGCTTAAGTAAAACATAAACATATTACATATCATATATAAATATAGTGACATCTTAATGTCTACCTTTGAAGGTGTTAAAAGAATGTTGAACAATCATCGTTTCGGGAGGCATAAATTCACCATCCACAGAAACATTATGTTCGTTAACCATTAGATGTAGGTGTGTGTAAGTGTAGCTAAAATTCTTATTATAAAAACATCCTAGTATATTTAGGACACTGGATTTGTTACAAAGGGAAAGAATAAAAAGATTTTAGGGGGTTGGAGAAGCAAAATAAAACAAAAGGACTCAAAAGAAGACATTACCTTAAAATCGGGTAACTCCCTTTGGGTTGAGCTCAAAGGCTTCCTTGGGAAGAATTATGCCCAAAGTGAGGATTCAAGGAGTAAGAGAGGGAAGTGTAGAGACAAAATGGGCAGGGGTTGGCCGAGCCAAAGGCTTTTGGAGTGTTGGTAATGAGGTAGAGGTGGGGGCCTTTTATAAGAGGAGAGGAGGGGCACTCTTGGAAAGTAACGAAATATTACTTTATTTGAAAATGAGTTTCGGATTTAAATGGTAGAACATTGATATAATTCGAGGATAAGGTGATAAGGGTTTTAAATATACCCATCCAATAGGTTTTGGACATTTGTAGGTTTTAGATATTACATTATCTTTCCATTTTATTTAAATTGTTAAATAATGAGGTTATCGCTGCATCATCATGATGTCATAAATAATTTAATTTATGTAAAGTCTAAAAATTATAAAAAAATACTATGATGTAGGAAATACTTTCATCTTTCCAATTACTATTTATAATAAAAAATCTGATCTTTATAACCCCATGTAAAAATTGTTTTTGTAAAACATATGATGTTTGTGTCATTTTTACTTTTACATTAAATAAAAAGTTATTTATGTCATTTCCCAACCAAAGTGGCTCCATGGGGTCCCCAAGTTGACACGTGGCTTTTCTTGGTCGGCCATGACACAACCAATGAGGGTAGGACATGTTTCAAGCTCATCTAATTTTATTAAAGCATTATTTTTACCTTAAACTACACTAATTACCACTAATCGCGATTAAAAACTTAATAAGTTACTATTCACCAAAAAAATTATTTTAATCTCATTGAACCACATTTTACTTCTTAATGACAACCATGTATGTCGGATTTTTGAAATTCAAAACACAATGATGGAAAAATCTCATTTAAACGGAAAATCAGTTTTTATAAGTACCACTTAGTGGTTTCACTATTTATCAAAAATTGAAGTTTTTCATAAAATTACCAAAAATTCACCCTAAGCTATATTTGATATTATGAATTCAAAAATGAAGTCTATTTTACAAAATTAAAAACATATAAGTCACATTAATTAATTTAATAATTAATTCCCACTGTCAGAGCAAATAGCGTGTTTTTATAAAACAATAAGTATCAAAAGATTGACACCAGTTTAAGTCCAATTTCAAAGTGAAATTGATTCCAATGACCACCATTGGATTAAATGGTAAAAATATATTCTAATTCAACTTCAAAACCAATTCAAAAGATAATCTAATCATATAAATAAGTTAGATTAAAAAGCAGTTTGATGTAAAATGCAGTATTTTTCACTATTCATTAAAAAAATGAACATTGTCAGAAAAATACCAAAAATTCACACAAAGTAAATTTTGATGTCCCAATAATAAATAATAATTTTATTTTGACAAAAATAGCTTATAAAATTGTCAAAAGATAGATTTAAAAATGGTTTTCCATCAAAAGGCAGTAAAATAATCTTTTAAAAATGTTAGTGTATTTCATGCTTAAGATTGGATTTATTTTCATTTTAAGCATCTAAAACACTATCTAATTCATTAATAGACATAGATAAAAATATCTATTATTCATTACTTACTTGGGATGTTACATCCTTCCCCCCTTTAGAAAATTGCGTCCCCGTAATTTATTTACTTATCGAATAAATGGGGGTACTTATCCCTCATTGCATTTTCAGATTCCCATGTTGCCTCTTCCATCATGTGGTTTTTCCAGAAAACCTTTACCTGGTGAATCACCTTATTTCGTAACACTTGATCCCTTTGGTCAAGAATCTGGGCCGGTTGTTCCACATAAGATAGGTTCTCTTCCAGCTGAACTACCTCTGGACTCAAAACATGAGATGGATCTGGCATATACTTTCTCAACATCGAAACGTGAAAAACATTGTGTACCTCAGATAAACTCGGAGGTAAAGCCACCTGGTATGCAACTGATCCAACTCTCTCCAGAATTTCATATGGTCCAATAAACCTTGGACTCAGCTTTCCTTTCTTACCAAATCACATCACACTTTTCCATGGTGATACTTTGAGAAAAACATGATCACCTACCTCAAAAGAGAGATCCTTCCTCCTGTTGTCCACATAACTCTTCTGCCTACTCTGAGCTGTTCTCACGTGCTTCTGAATCAACTGAACTTTTTCTGCCATCTCTTCTACCAATTCTAGTCCCATCAACTTCCTTTCACCCACTTCATCCTAGAAAGCTGGAGTTCGACACCGCTTCCCATATAATGCCTGAAATGGTGCCATCTGTATACTGGAATGAAAACCGTTATTATATGAAAATTCAACCAAAGAAAGATGTTGGTCCCAACTTCCCTGATAATCCATAGAACAAGATCCTAACATATCCTCAAAGGTATGAATTGTTCATTCCGACTGCCCATCTGATTGAGGATGAAAAGCTGTACTAAAATTTAATTCAGTACCCAACGACTTCTGAAGGCCTTTCCAAAAGTTAGAAGTGAACCTGGGATCACGATCAGATACAATGGAGAGAGGAACTCCATGTAACCTGACTATCTCTTTAAGATATAAACGGGAAAGTTGATCTAGGGAAAAATTATCTCGTATAGCAAGGAAATGAGTAGATTTTGTCAAGCGATCAACAATAACCCAAATTGCATTATTACGTCGAGATGTCTTCGGTAATCCTACAACAAAGTCCATGGATATATTCTCCCATTTCCACTCTGGAACTGGTAAAGGCTGAAGCATCCCTTTCGGTAACTGCCACTCAGCTTTAACCTGTTGACATGTCAAACACTTCACAATAAAATCAGCAATATCTCTTTTCATTCCATCCCACCAGTAATACTCCTGCAGATCTCTGTACATCTTATTACTACCAGGATGAACTGAAAACGAAGAACTATGAGCTTCACATAACAACTCTCTCTTCAACTATGAATCACAAGGCACACACAATCTCTTCCCAAATCTCAAGACGCAATCATTATCAATGTTGAATTCAGGAAACTTACCTTTCTGAACTAGATCTACATTTTTCTGCAACTCACTGTCTTGCTTCTGTGCTTGCTTGATTCTATCTGATAGAGATGATCTCACTGATACCTGAAACAAAATAGAAGAACATCCTGCACCCAAAACTTCTATTCCAAAGTTCATCAAATCCTTAACCAAAGGATCACGTTCCAAACGCAACATTGCTAATGAAGCATTACTTTTTCGACTCAAAGCATCAGCCACTGTATTTGCTTTTCCCGGATGGTAATGAAATGTACAATCATAATCCTTGATTAATTCTAGCCATCTCCTTTGTCTCATGTTCAATTATTTCTGAGTGAATATATACTTTAAACTTTTGTGATCGGTATATATTTCACACTTTACTCCATACAAATGATGCCTCCAAATTTTTAAAGTGAAAACAACAGCAGCTAATTCCAGATCATGTGTAGGGTAATTTACCTCATTAGTCTTCAACTGTCGTGAAGCATAAGCAATTACCTGATCATTCTGCATTAGGACGCAACCAAGTCCTTTCAATGAAGCATCACTGTAGATAAAAAACTCACCATTCCTAGAAGGTAGTGCCAAAATTGGAGCATTCACCAATCTTCTTTTCAATTCCTAAAAACAATCATCACATTCTTTTGTCCAGATAAACTTAACACCCTTCCGAGTTAGCTTAGTCATTGGACTAGATAACCGTGAAAAATTTCTAACAAACCTTCGGTAATAGCCTTCCAAACCAAGGAAACTATGAATCTCTGTTACATTTGTGGGTCTTGGCCAGTCTTCCACAACTTTTGTTTTTGCAGGATCAACAGTTATCCCATCTTTAGAAACAATGTGACCAAGGAAAGAAATTTGTTGCAACCAAAACTCACACTTGCTGAATTTTCCATACAGTTTATTTTCTTTTATGGTTTGAAAGATAACCCTTATATGTCCTTCATGCTCCTCTTTAATTTTGGAAAACACCAAAATATCATCAATGAAAACAACAAAAAATTTTCACCTGAGTCAACTGAGCCATCACTGCAACAAACTATTTAGTTCTGATTCTGACCATCTCAGGATACTGATTCGGAAGGTTATTTCCTTCTGTATGCCTTCCCAGAAAAGCTATTCTGTTTCCTCTATGAAAACAAATTCTCTAACAAACACGTCTTAGATGAAGCAACATGGTAATCTTCAGATGCTATATCATTTCAATTTTACAATTAAAAAATATTTTTGGATAATCATTTAATAGAATTCTAACTCCTAAAGTTATCTAAACCGACCTCTGATACCAACTATAAGGCCCCAGCCTTAAAACTTACTTAATTTTGAGTTATTACAAGATTACACATTGAGGATCTTTTCGGGTTTAGAGTTTTAGAGAATTAGATCATAAAACATTCATTACATTCCACATATAAACAAAGTGGTTACATAAAGATAATATTCTTCATTCCCATCAATGGAAACATATTTAAAATAAACATGGATTCTTTCTTGACACTTCCTAGACACTATCATCATATCATGTAACTTTCCCATGTCGTGTGAAAAACATTTCAAAAAAACTTGGGATGAGCATAAAAAGCTCAGTAAGGGATATAAAAATATGGAAAGGAAACATGGGTACATATATACATAAGGATGAGATCATACTTTACCCATAAAACATAAGCACTTTAACATACCTCATCATATCATGAATAAATCATAGAAATCATAAGACATAAAGGTAACTTGAGGCATTCATAACATCCTTACGTAGGGAGTAACCCTCTTGGTTAGGTTTGGAATACCCATCATAGTATATTCCCTAAATCTCTTCGGAGAAACCTTAACGTTTCACTCCTTCGCATTACCCAATGCATTGGAGAGCTATATCGGGCTCACCCGCCCTTATTTTATCATGGAACCACCTGTTTTTATAATAATGTCCAAGAACCTCAACATAATCATATCACATAAAACATGCATAAAGGAAACATAATATTCCCACCTTTCAATCACAAGATATAAATACATCACATTGATATAAAAACATTATGAAAACCATTTTCGATACCAAAATAAAAGAAAATTAAAACATGGTATTTATTTTTCTTTTAAAAAGAAGGTATGGCTTGTAGAGGAAGCCGAAACTCAAATAACAGTCACGACGGCGGAGAAGTCGTTGTCGCCGCATACGTATGACAAAAACATTCCCTTTTGTCGTTTAGTAAAAGCTTCATATAAAAAATATTCCTTTTGAATAAACGTAAAAGTCAAAGGGGTTTATACACCATATAAAAGAAGGTTGTGTATAAAACAAAATATGCCTCAATGAAAGGAGATTGAGACGAAGTCCCATACCTCGGGTCCGACTTGACTCGATCGTTCTTTAATCTCCTAAATAATAAACTTGAGTTAATCTCTAATTTCTTAAGAACTTTTTTCAAGTTCATTATTCCTTTTATACCATGTTATGAACATCAGGTAATCATTTAAGTTAATAATGTTCATTTTGTCGGTATTTGTTTCTTAAGTCAAAAATAGACTTCTTACACTTACATGATGTTAATTTGGTCAAAGGTTTGTTATATCCAAAATGATATTAATGATTTGGATAACATATATATCATATATATTCATCATATACATGTATTTATAATATTACATCACATTTAGAGGTAAGAAATGAAATGCACCGTTCATGGAGACGGTAAGCCGTACGTACGCATGAACGCTACTTCTATTTCTATTTCATATTTTATGGAATGGAATCATAATGATATAAGAGTATATTATAATTCCATTATAATAACATATATAATATCATTAACTTTATCCTTTACACATCCCACATATGGTATTAACGAATCAAATCACTTTCAGGGGGCGGTAGTCCGCACTTCCTAAAATGAAGATATCGTGTTTACCCATAATGGAAACAATAAAGGTATACCCAAAATGAAAAATACAGAAGCTTAAGTAAAACCTAAACATATTAAATATCATATATAAATATAGTGACATCTTAATGTCCACCTTTGAAGGTGTTAAAAGAATGTTGAACAATCATCGTTTCGGGAGGCATAAATTCACCATCCACGGAAACAGTATGTTTTTTAACCATTAGATGTAGGTGTGTGTAAGTGTAGCTCAAATACTTATTACAACAAAATCCTAGTATATTGAGGATACTTAATTTGTTACAAAGTAAAAGAATAAAAAGAGTTTAGGGGGTTGGAGAAGCAAAATTAAACAAAATGACTCAAAAGAAGACATTACCTTAAAATCGGGTAACTCCCTTTGGTTTGAGCTCAAAGGCTTCCTTGGGAAGACTTATTCCCAAAGTGAGGCTTCAAGGAGTAATAGAGGGAAGTTGAGAGACAAAATGGTCAGGGGTTGGCCGAGCCAAAGGCTTTGGGAGTGTGGGTAATGAGGTAGAGGTGGGGGCCTTTTATAAGAGGAGAGGAGGGGCACTCTTGGAAAGTAAAGAAATATTACTTTATTTGAAAATGAGTTTCGGATTTAAATGGTCCCACATTGATATAATTCTAGTATAAGGTGATAAGGGTTCGAAATATACCCATCCAATAGGTTTTGGACATGTTTAGGTTTTAGATATTACATTATCTTTCCATTTTATTTAAATTGTTAAATAATGAGGTCATCGCTGCATCATCATGATGTCATAAATAATTTAATTTATGTAAAGTATAAAAATTATAAAAAAATACTATGATGTAGGAAATCCTTTTAGCTTTCCAATTACTATTTATAATAAAATATCTGATCTTTATAACCCCATGTAAAAATTGTTTTCGTAAAACATATGATGTTTGTGTCATTTTTACTTTTACATTAAATAAAAAGTCATTTATGTCATTTCCCAACCAAAGTGGCTCCATAGGGTCCCCAAGTTGACCTATGGATTGTATTGGTCGTCCATGACACAACTAATGAGGTTAGGACATGTGTAAAGCTCATCTAATTTTTTAAAGCATTATTTTTACCTTAAACTACACTAATTACCACTAATCGCGATTAAAAACTTAATAAGTTACTATTCACAAAAAAAATTATTTTAATCTCATTGAACCAAATTTTACTTCTTAATGACAACCATGTATGTCGGATTTTTGAAATTCAAAACACAATGATGGCAAAATTTCATTTAAACGGAAAATCAGTTTTTATAAGTACCACTTAGTGGTCTCACTATTCATCAAAAATTGAAGTTTTTCAGAAAATTACCAAAAATTCACCCTAAGCTATATTTGATATTCCTAATTCAAAAATGAAGTCTATTTTAAAAAATTAAAAACATATAAGTCACATTAATTAATTTAATAATTAATTCCTGCTGTCAGAGCAAATAGCGTGTTTTTATAAAACAATAAGTATCAAAAGATTGACACCAGTTTAAGTCCAATTTCAAAGTGAAATTGATTCCAATGACCACCATTGGATTAAATGGTAAAAATATATTCAAATTCAACTTCAAAACCAATTCAAAAGATAATCTAATCATATAAATAAATTATATTAAAAACAGTTTGATGTAAAATGCAGTATTTTTCACTATTCATTAAAAAAATGAACTTTGTCAGAAAAATACCAAAAATTCACACAAAGTAAATTTTGATGTCCCAATCATAAATAATAATTTTATTTTGACAAACATAGTTTATAAAATTGTCAAAAGATAGATTTAAAAATGGTTTTCCATCAAAAGGCAGTAAAACAATCTTTTAAAAATATTAGTGTATTCCATGCTTAAGATTGGATTTATTTTCATTTTAAGCCTCTAAAACACTATCTAATTCATTAATAAACATAGATAAAAATATCTATTATTCATTACTTACTTGGGATGTTACAAGATCATTGCCTTAGGCTAGATTGGTAACTCTAATTCGATTTTTATTTATAAAGTACTATTTGTTAATGGATTAAAATATAATCTACTTAGTATCTCATAATTATTTGATGATGGATATCATGTTAAATTTGAAAATGATGCTTGTAATGTCTTTAATTCTAAAGATGAATTTGTATTTTCTGCATCAAGGAATGAGAATGTTTATTATGTTAATTTATATTCCTTAGCTTCTCAAAATGCTTCATCCTTATGTGTATTTCATAAAGAATCTTGGCTCTAGCATAGGAGATTAGGAAACTATAATGTTCAATCCCTTAGAAATCTAACTAGAAAATTCCTAGTTAAAGACTTACCCAAACTTGAGTTTTCACATGACAAAGTGTGTAATCCTAGTCAAAATGGAAAACAACACAAAATCTCTTTCAAATCAAAGAAAGATGTTTCTACTTCTCAACCACTCGAATTGGTTCACATGGATTTTTCTAGACCATCTAGAGTTTCTAGTTTAAATGGGAAGCACTATGTTTACGTTCTGGTAGATGATTTCTCTAGATATACCTGGACCTTCTTCATGGATCACAAAAGTGAAGTCTGGTCTTATTTTACTAAGTATGCCAAGTCTGTAGAAAGTCTTAGTGGCCTTAAAATTAAGTCTTTAAGAAGTGATCATGGCCATGAGTTTGAAAATCAAGAGTTTGAATCCTTTTGCTCACAGAATGGTTATAGTCCGAATTTATCTGCCCCTGAAACACCTCAGCAGAATTGTGTTGTAGAAAGAAGAAATTTAACCCTACAAGAAATTGCTAGAACAATTCTTAGTGAATATGACTTACCTATTTACTTTGGGGCTGAATTTTTTAATACAACATTCTATATAATCAATAGAGTATTGATTAGACCAATTCCCAAAAAGACCCCATATTAAATCTGGAACAATAGGAAGCCTAAGGTTAATTAATTTAGAGTTTTTGGTTACAAAGTCTTTATTCTCAACACTAAGGAAAATCTTGAAAAATTTTCATCCAAAAGATATGTTGGAATTTTCCTAGGTTACTCAATATTAAGTAAAGCTTATAGAGTATTCAATAAGACAAATAAATGTGTGGAAGAATCTGTTCATATCAGGTTTGATGAAATAGATCCATATGAGACTATAACCATCCTAGAAAATATGGAGGATGATGTATCAAATCTGGACATCAACTCAAAATCCTCAAATTCCTTTGTGAAAGAATCTGTGAAAATTTCCAATTCTGGAAATTCTCTACAATCGAGTCATAATGAACCAGAATATGTTGATGAACCTGAAATCACAAGTCCCTCTTTTTTTAGAAAGGTTATAACCCCTAAAAACGATCCCTTAGATGTTGTTATAGGAGACTTAGAGAAAGAAACACAAACTAGAGATTCTCTTAGAAATCAGTTTGAACATCAAGCCTTCTTGTCACAACGTGAAGCTAAAAACATAGATGATGCCATCAATGATTAATTTTGGGTAATGGCTATGCAAGAATAACTTAATCAGTTTGAAAGAAATAAAGTTTTGAAACTTGTTGAAAGACCCAAGGACTCATTCATCATAGTCACTAAATGGGTGTTTCGAAATAAAGTAGATGAAGCTGAAAATATAGTTAGGAATAAGGGTATATTAGTTTCACAAGGCTATAGTCAAGAAGAAGGAATTGAATATGAGGAGACCTTTTCTCCAGTATCTAGACATGAAGCCATTATAATCCTGCTTGCTTATGCTGCACATCTAAATTTTAAACTATATCAAATCGATGTTAAGAGTGAATTATTAAATAGGTATATATCTGAGGATGTCTTTGTTGAAAAACCCCCTGGATTTATAAATCCTCATTTTCCCAATCATATTTTCAAACTATCAAAATAATTCTATGGTTTAAAACAAGCTCCAAGATCTAGGTATGACAGACTATGTACTTTTCTTATTCCCAAAGGTTTTACAAAAGGAATAGCTGATCCTACCCTCTTTATAAAATGAATTTCTAATGATGTTTTAGTTGTTCAAATCTATGTAGAGGATATTATTTTTGGATCTTCAAAAAATTCATTATGTATTGATTTTTCTAAAATGATGCAAAACAAATATGGAATGAGTTTAATGGGTGAACTAAGATTATTTCATGGATTTAAAATCTTTCAAAATAACGAGGGAATTGTTTTAAATCAAAGTAAATACACTAGAGATGTTCTAAAATGTTTTGGATTGGATAGCACTAAAAGTAGTGACACTCCAATGAGCACCACATGTAAGTTAGATCTTGATGAAGATGGAAAATCTGTTGATCAAACCAATTATAGAGGAATGATTGGATGTTTACTTCACTTAACTTCTAGTCGTCCGAACATTATTTTTAGTGTGTGAATGTGTGCTTGTTTTCAACAAAATCCTAAAGAATCTAATTTAAATGCTTTAAAGATAATTTTAAAATACCTCAAGCATACACCTAATCTAGGACTATTCTATCCTAAAGGACAATGATTTGAAGTAGTTAGTTACTATGATGCTGACTTCGGTGGCTGTAAGTTAGATAGAAAGAGCACCTCTAGAACATGTCACATTTTAGGAAAGTCACTAGTATCATGGTGTAGTAAGAAAAAAAAATTCTGTTGCATTATCTACTACAGAGGCTGAATATATAGCTGCTGGAAGTTGTTGTGCACAATTTTTTTAGATGAAACACACATTACTAGATTATGGATATCAATTCAGACATGTACCAATAAATTGTGACAATACAGGTGCTATTAACATCTCAAAAAATTCTGTTTCACATTCTATGACAAAACATATTGATGTAAGACATCACTTTTTGAGAGATCACTATCAAAAATATGATATCACCTTGGAATTCATTGGTACTGAGTATCAACTTGCTGATATATTCACTAAACCATTAAATTATGAGAGAATAGACTACATCATACATGATCATGGCATGATAAATATCAAATAGATATCTTACTTGTCTTACTGTTCAACATTTTACTATGTTATACTTTACTGTTTCATTATTACGGTTTCTCAGATACTTTCTCTCATGATTACGGTTTCACCATTAGCACTTTGTATTCACGGTCTGACATTTACTGTCTCACAGTAATGCTCACCGACTTTCACTGACTGTCTCACTGTGATGACCACATACTGTCTCACCATGATGACCACTTACTATCTCACCGTGACGACCGCTCATTGTCTCACCATAATAATCATTCACCGTCTCACCGTGAAAATTCTTTATGATTTTCTTTAAACCCATATCGCGGTAATTTGTATTTCACCTCTTTTACTTTCCTGCGTTCTTACTTTTGTGACGTTTGACATTCCCAAATGATAAAACTAAGAGTTTCACCCGGTTCTTCACCCATAATTTCTCCTACTCACTCATTTCGAACCCTTTCAACCCTGCAACCCTCTCTTTCTTTAGACCTTTGGTTAATTCCAAGAATGAAGCGACCGTCTTCATCCACACCTGAGAAGTGTAGCTCGATGAAAAAGAAGATAACACCTAATATGACGTCTGAAGGACCATTTAATCAGATCTTGGTAAATCGTAGTGTTGTTCCTGAGAAAGAAATCTACCCCAAATGTCTTTTCCCTGAAAATCTCTAGTCCTAAAAGTGTTAAAAGAACAAGGATGGTTATAATGGTTCTCAAGGGAGAATAGACCCATTTATTCGAGGTTAGTATCTTAGTTCTACCAGTACACACATTTTTATTTTGACTATGTTGAAAGCTATGTTGTGAGGAGCTGGATTAATGGCCAAAGATTCTTCTTCTCATTGAGGTTATGGGATGCAAGTCTTAGGAAGCCTCACGAATGAATTTTTGATGATTATCATAGAGAAACCCCACCTACAACTAATTTCTTTGACCTTGAAGATTCTTTGGAAACCCTAACTTGGAATTCCACCACGTGAAGGGTCATAGCTGCTAAACTTGATGGGGAAACAATGATGTTGTTTAAGTTTGTTCAAAATCTGGTTAGTCCAAGGAAATGTGACTTTGCTATATTAAAGTATGAAGATGTGTTCTTGATTCATTTATGAATAATGGACTCAAAATCAACATGTGAAATTACATCATTCACTATATGTGTGATTTAATCAAGGTTACATCCAAATCCACCTCTCTGTTCTACTCTCGGCTGATATTAGCCATGCTTGTTGTAAAAGGAGTAGTTGGACCTAATGAAGAAGTGCTTATGGACTGTGAGTACTGTCTCTCTAAAGCCATCCTTAGGAGAATGAAGATAAAATGGAATCCTTGAAAAAAGGAGTGGGTGGAAGAAAATGATAAGGTTTATGAGTAGTTTAATCCTTTGGATTATCCATCAAAGCTGAAAGACATTTCTAATCCTGGTTTGGAACCAGATGAACTTGGTTATTATTCAGAAGAGGAGGAAGAAGAAGCTGAAGTACCTCATAGGGAAGAAGTTGTTGTTGAAGAAGAAAGGTGTCATGAACAAGGCCGGATCGTCATCCGACTCGGCACCCGACCCGGTCTGCGACATGTCCCGAAGGGCGTTCCTGATCCCCACGGGATGGCAACTAGTGCCGGGCATCAAAACAAACCAATTGGGAACGGTTTGGCCCATGACAAAGATAAATAAACATAAACTGAACAAGCAGATAAATAAAGGAAAATAAATTGAACAACGTGGCAGCAGAAAAAGGAATAAACAAAGAAACATGACATACCTCAGGTGACCCCATGGATCACCATGGTACGACAACCACACTCACTCCCAAGAGCGATCCAAGAATGAAACCTGCAACTGAAAAGTAAAGTAGGTGTGAGCACCGAGATGCTCAGTAGGAAAGCCAAAAATGTAACCACGTCCTATGCCCCTAACTTTAGTAGGAAATGCAGTCAAGCCAGTTTGAAAAATAAGATATAATAAAATAGTGTTTTCCTTCTTTTCAAATTCAAGTAATGATTTTGCATTATCATGTAAATAATTTCACTCCCACTGCATTATCAAAATAGGTTCCAAGCATGAATTAACGTTTCAAATGAAAAGTAATCAGTTTGGATTAAAATATGGTTTTCACAAAAAAGACATCAAGTATGACACAACTGAAATGAAAGTTAAATCACAAGCAGCACGTCGCAAATGAGCACCATGGGTAATCCCTATAGGTAGCTAGAACAAGTGGGAACCTAGAGACCTCATACCTCAGTGAAACGTGGATTAGAAGACCACAAACCTCAGAAAACGTGGCTTAGAAGACCACGACCCTCAGAATTCATATGTTTAGTTAGTGTTGTTGTGTCAATACTGCTAGACAAACCGGGACGAACCCATGCTGTATCATCTAGCGTACTAGTCTTGGTCACCCACCTAGACACACGGGTTTCCCATTGTGCTATATTTCATGTGGTGGTGAGTTTTCATTATCAAGCAAACATATATGTCCATAACACACTATTTTTCTAGAACTCATTCAACATCTCACCACCGCTCTCTCTCCTTGAGCGCATTCCCCCTCTTGCACGTCACACAATGCATAAGCATCTAATTAGGCACATGATAACACATTCAACTTAAAAAAACATTTTTTTTTCTAAAACCAAGGGGGCATGCCTCAAGAGAGGTTTTTTTTCTTTTTCATAAAACATTTTTAAGATGCCAAACGGGCATAATTACATAAAGAGGATAATTTTTACAAGCAACCGGCCAAAAGGTCAAACACCTTTATAAATACACTTTACCAATTCAAAACCACTTAAGAAATCAATTTTTCAAGAAAAGTCACTTAAGACCAACGGCGTTTGAAATACATTTCAATCTCCAAAACAAAGGCATAATAGTTTCTTGCAACAGCAATCAGATTCCATAGCATGTGTATATAGCATAGTGTAAAACAGATTTTTAAAACAATCAAGAAATTATGAATTTCAAATTAAAAGCATAGGCATAGGGGACCTACCTCAAACTTGTCACTATCTATCGATGACCACTCAAACCGACACTTGGCGCACACACGCACATGCATTTATACATATATATATATATACACCCCTTGCTTCATTGCACATATTCCCCGTTCCATGAGGGAATATGTACAAAGAGGGCATATATATATATGCCTTACCCTATGCATGTATGTGTAGGCGTTCCTGACACCCGCAACTTGAAACCATCATAGCGAGGTCCAACGCACTACACAAATAATTTAATAAAACCATTAAACACTTAAACAATCCAGAAAGTGTTTCAAATTAACACATCAAGGGTTTGCACCAACGACGCGCCACTTACATAACTCATAAAACTCATTGAAAATATTAAAAGAAAAGAAAAAAAACAATTTAACCATTTCCAAAACAAGTTTTTCACCATCCAAACAACTTAAATAAACCATTATGCAATTTATAAAACAACCCAAGGAAACACCTCACTGCCTCACACTGAGAAAATACCCAAAATCCCCTCTTTAGAAACAAACACACACTAAAAACCTTTACACAATTTAATTAAAACAATTTCGTATCCTTAAAAATTATTTAAGGTATCATTCTAAATTTTTATAAAACAATTTTTAAAGAGTATAACACAGCTTTTCACACAAAACCAACTTCAACCTTATTTCATTACCAAATGCACACAACGCCACATTAAGGACACAATATTTACCATTTATAAAAAAATAATAAACTAACTACACAACTTACAAAACACTATCAATTGACTAGATACAAAGTTCTCAACAGAAACACACTCATACCATAATAACACACCACCAAACAAAACAAATGCAAACTAAATTATTTTAAAAACTAGTTTCGCACCAAACAGATAAAACATAGAACACCAAATTTATTTTAGCAAGTAAAAATCATTCACCAAATAAACACAATTCGCACTCAACAAATTAATTAAAGAACATCTTAAATTATTTAAACAAGCAAATTAAATCATCAAACAAAACTTATAGGAGGAAACACTTACCATCGGTGTAGAAAACTTCACAAAAGAAATGCGCAAACTCCGCTGCACGCCAATCGCACTGCAAGGGACCTAAAACGAACCATAAATCAAGAAATAGAACCCCATAAACAACAAGATAAACCCCCAAAATCGGAACCCTATAAGAAGCAAAACCCTAAGTAGGAAGAAAAAGATCATCATAGTGGGATGACCTTGCGACGGAGGGAGCAGGATGCTGGTCGCCGAGATGAGTGCCGTCGGGGAGAGGGGGAAGAGGCGCCGACCGAAGGGCTTACTGGAAGTGGGGTGCAGCCAAGGGATAGCCAGCAGAAGAGGGAGGCGCGCTGGGGGGGGGGTCCGACGTTGGGCTTCCGACGGTGCGAGGCGGCGCGAGGAGGGGAGTGGGGTGCCGGTCCGATGTGCCACCAGAAGGAAGGGAGTAGGGTGGGAGAGTGCCGGCTGCAAGGGGTGAGGCGCGACGAAACCAGGGGAGAGGGGGTTGATGTGCGCGACGGGGGAATAGGGAGAGGAAGAGAGAGGGAGGGGGAAAATGAGAGAAGAAAAAAAAAAGAATAAAAGAAAATAAAAAAGAAATAAAGTGGAAATAAAAATTAAAAAAGAACAAAAAAACATAAACAAACTTTACATAATAATAACAATTATAAACTATAATAAAAATGATAACGTTTAACAATATTTTATGAAAATGTTATAGGCTTAATAAATAACTAAAAAAATACCCTAATTAAAATATTAACAAAACTTAATAATAATAATAATAATAATAGTAAAAGAGATAAATAAAATAGAATAAAAGAAAGAAGAAGAAAGATGAATGCAAAATAAATAAAAATATTAACAAGTAATAATGAACATAATAAAAATTTTAACGAACTCTAATAATAATAATAATAATAATATTGTTCATAACTTAATAATTATTATAATAAACTTGATAATAATAATATTATTAACCATAGTAATAATAACAACAATAACCATTATTATAATTATTAAACTAACTCATTAAAACTCACTTTATTTATTTGCCTTGTACATGAGGCAGGCCACACGGTGACCTGAGCAAGGTTGCGCGGCTTTGAACATGCTCTGCCCATGCATCGGATGCCGTCAAGGGAAAAGCATTCATTCATAAAAAAAGTGCAAAAATTTCAAACAGGCTTGGACCGCAACACGATAGAAAGTTTTAAAGTCTGATAAAATAATAAAATAATATTAATTTAAAAGTTCGGGTGTGACAATTATCCCCACCAAAAAAACTTTCTACCCCCAGAAAGTCACCCATCCAAACGAGTAAACAAACTCGAGTTTGAAACTAAATGAGGCCAACAAAATCACAACTCGGCGTGACTTTTCACTCCATCAGTCACACCCGACCAACTCTGAGGGAAACTGAAAAATGAAGAACCATTAGGAAATGAGGAGGGTTCTCCCCACCACAAGAACCTGACTAGCACAACCGACATTGAGACTGTTAGTATGGGCTAACCCTGGAACTGCTAAATTGATCCAAGAGGGAACCGCCGCACAGACCAAACCTCAAATAAGGGACGACAAGATTCGTGGTGGGTCTCCCCACCATTTAAGAACTGACCAGCTAAATCCAATTAGCACAGACTAGTACGAGAAACCCAGCACAAACCGACCCATGAACTCTCTGCATAAACCAGACCCCCACCACATGGGGTTATCGACGAAAGACCCCAAACCGAGTATCGGACCAAACCCCTATTAATTATCTCCCAAGACGCATATGTCTCCAAAACGAGCGCATCCTAAAACAAGAACGGGTTACCAATGGAGCTATCCACATGAGAGAGACAAACTTCAAAACTCATATTTGAGGAGGCACAACTACTAAAATTATAAGAAAAAGAGATCACCATGCCTTATTACAACCAAGGTGGGGTATCCAAAGAACAAAGACCGCAACGAGAAAAAGAGACCTTTATGCCTCTTACAGCAAAATAGAACCTTAAAAGACGGGAGATCTATAATAGGGAAATTCAGACCGTCCCCATTTCAGCATTGGAGACAAAAATTAGACCAAGGTGTCCCATACCCAACGATTCATGACTGCGTGAAAGGATTCACTCCGAGACCTGTGGCTGGAGCACTGATGTCTTGAAGAATCTACTGCCCCGCAGTCAGAAGCTGACATTCTCCTGCCGAGGCTCCTCCGGATGAAGCCGCTAGCGGAACTTCTCTATGCTTCCCAAATGGCCACACTGACGACAGGCCTTTGGAGGATGATGACAAGGTAGCTTAAAGTACCCAAACTGAGCACACTAGAAGAAAACAAGGGGGTGGTCCAACTAATAGGAGATGGAATTGACAAGAAGACTTGTCCGAGACAGGTTCCTCCGATTAGCTCTCATCACCGGATGGGGAACCTTCCCGAACACCCGAAAGAAATGGCCCGGGAACCCTGGACGAAGACCCCACACAAGAGAAACATTAACTGATTCCACGACGCTACCTCTAGAGAAAATGGAATCAACCCCTTGGAATGTCCCACATAGGCCTTCACTTCTCGTTGGCCTTACTCGACACCCACTAGTTCTGCCACTTTCCTTGCCTTCACTTCCTTGGGTATAAACCATCTGACAAGAGTCATCTTAAACACCTTCCAAGACATACCATCATGCAACGACGCTGGGATTATTTCCTCCACCAATCCAAAGATGCACCTTCAAACGAACCCAAACCAACACAGACTCTCATAGTTTTTGGAGTTTCCAATAACCTGGAAACACCAACCATTTCACCAAGCCAGTCTGCTACCTTCGATAGATCACTATCACTACATATGCTAGACAATAACCGAAAAGAATTCAATTCTACCACTCCGCTATGAGTCTGGGTAGAACCAACAACTAGAAGTGACTGACTAGAACCTTCTGGGACTTTTCTCGGTGGCATAATAAAAAACAAGAGGCACAAATCCGAATCAAAACTCATCATAAATCAAAATTCCACACCTCAATCACAAACGAAAGATTAAACTCAAATCACTATTACAACCACAATTCAATACGTCAAATCCAAGAACTCACGAAAAAGAATACCCAACACGAAAAGAGAATGCTAAACAATTTCTCACTCACTTTTCTAAACATTTGAAAAACCCCTTTTGAAAACCATTTTTCAGCAAACAAAACAACTTAGATATCCACCATTGATATCCCATGAAGTCTCACACATACATATCCATGTGCTAGGTCAAGCACCCATCCACTCACATCACCAATTTCTCCACTTGCCACATGTGCACCTCAATGTATGTGATCACTCATATGAATACCAAGGGTCAATTCAAGACACTTCTCATTTCCAAAACATACCATTAAGCACACAACACAAATTCCCAACCAATTTGAGAAAGTGACTTATCGTTAAAGAAACATGTTTCAAAATTCCAAAACATTTTTCCATTAAAAAAACCATTTTTCCACTCCAACAACCATATTCCCTTTTGAAAACACCTTCACAGAAATCCATTTTCATTTTTGAGATGTACTCACACCAACCAAAATGAAGGTTAAACATAACTCACATTAAAACATCCAAAAATAAGGGACTAGTGGTTATACCAACCCGGTAACATGGATTAGCAGGACATGCTCAAAGAAAGCATCAACCACAGGAAGCATCAAGAACCGTGCACTCGGGCCGTACAAGGGTCGCTACTCCATGCAGGCTCATTGCGTAACATCGGATCACTTCCCTTGTCATCCCTCATCCAAACATACCAATCCAAAGAATAAAATTCAATCCCGAACTACCCCTGGCAACTCGAGTCTCGGGACGGGCAGGGGTTCATCACGTCCTTCCCGCACCTACCTCTCGATTCCCGACACACCTAATCACCAAGCTACTTGACACCCCAAATAACAAGGGAACCTTTGATACCATTTTGTCACAAACCAGGCCGGATCGTCATCCGACTCGGCATCCAACCCGATCCGCGACATGGCCCGAAGGGCGTTCCCGATCCCCACGGGCTGGCAACTAGTGCCGGGCATCAAAACAAACCAATTGGGAATGGTTTGTCCCATGGAAAAGATAAATAAACATAAACTAAACAAGAAGATAAATAAAGGAAAATAAATTGAACAACGTGGCAGTGGAAAAAGGAATAAACAAAGAAACATGACATACCTCAGGTGACCCCGTGGATCACCACGGTACGACAACCACACTCGCTCCCAAGAGTGATCCAAGACTGAAACCTGCAACTGAAAAGTAAAGTAGGCGTGAGCACTGAGATGCTCAGTAGGAAAGCCAAAAATGTAACCACGTCCTATGCCCCGACCTTTAGTAGGAAATCCAGTCATGCCTGTTTGAAAAATAAGATATAATAAAATAGTGTTTTCCTTCTTTTCAAATTCAAGTAACGAGTTTGCATTATCAAGTAAAGAATTTCACTCCCACTGCATTTTCAAAATTGGTTCCAAGAATGAATTAACATTTCAAATGAAAAGAAATCAGTTTGGATTAAAATATGGTTTTCACAAAAATACATCATGTATGACACAACTGAAATGAAAGTTAAATCACAAGCAGCACGTCGCAAATGAGCACCATGGGTAATCCCTATAGGTATCCAGAACAAGTGGGAACCTAGAGACCTCGTACCTTAGTGAAACGTGGCTTAGAAGACCACAACCCTCAGAAAATGTGGCTTAGAATACCACGACCCTTAGGATTCATATGGTTAGTTAGTGTTGTTGCGTCAATCCTGCTAGACAAACCGGGACGAACCCATGTTGTATCATCTAGCATACTAGTCGTGGTCACCCACCTAGACACCCGGGTTTCCCATTGTGCTCTATTTCATGTGGTGGTGAGTTTTCATTATCAAGAAAACATATATGTACATAACACTCTCTTTTTCTAGAACTCATTCAACATCTCACCACCGCTCTCTCTCCTTGAGCGTATTCCCCCTCTTGCACGTCACACAATGCATAAACATCAAATTAGGCATATGATAACTCATTCAACTTAAAAAAAACCTTTTTTTATAAAACCAAGGGGGCGTGCCTCAAGAGAGGTTTTTTTATTTTTCATAAAACATTCTTAAGATTCCAAACGGGCATAATTACATAAAGGGAACACTTTTTACAAGTAACCATCCAAAAGGTCAAACACCTTTAGAAATACACTTTACCAATTCAAAACCACATAAGAAATAATTTTTTCATGAAAAGTCACTTAAGACCAACGGCGTTTGAAATACATTTCAATCTCCAAAACAAAGGCATAATAGTTTCTAGCAACAACAATCAAATTCCATAGAATGTGTATATTGCATAGTGTAAAACAGATTTTTAAAAAAATCAAGCAATTATGAATTTCAAATTAAAAGCATAGGCATAGGGGACCTACCTCAAACTTGTCGCTATCTATCGATGACCACTCAAACCGACACTTGGCGCACACACGCACATGCATTTATACATACATATATATATATATATTCACCCCTAGATGCATTGCACATATTCTCCCCACCATGAGGGAATATGTACAAAGAGGGCATATATATATATATATGCCTTACCCTATGCATGTATGTGTAGGAATTCCTGACACCCGCAACATGAAACCATCGTAGCGAGGTCCAATGCACTACACAAATAATTTAACAAAACCATTAAACACTTAAACAATCCATAAAGTGTTTCAAATTAACACATCAAGGGTTTTCACCAACGACGCGCCACCTACATAACTCATAAAACTCATTGAAAATATTAAAAGAAAATCACAAAAACAGTTTAACCATTTCCAAAACAAGTTTTTCACCATCCAAGCAACTTAAATGAACCATTATGCAATTTATAAAACAACCCAAGGAAACATCTCACTGGCTCACACCAATAAAATACCCAAAACCCCCTCTTTAGAAACAAACGCACACTAAAAACCTTTACACAATCTAATTAAAACAATTTCGCATCTTTAAAAATTATTTAAGGTATCGTTCTAAATTTTTATAAACCAATTTTTAAAGAGTATAACACAACTTTGCACACAAAACCAACTTCAACCTTCTTTTATTACCAAATACACACAACGCCACATTAAGAACACAATATTTACCATTTATACAAAAATAATAAACTAACTACACAACTTACAAAACACTATCAATTGACTAGATACAAAGTTCTCAACAGAAACGCACTCATACCATAATAACACACCGCCAAACAAAACAAACACAAACTAAATTATTTTAAAAACTAGTTTCTCACCAAACAGATAAAACATAGAAGACCAAATTTATTTAAGCAAGTAAAAATAATTCACCACATAAACACAATTCGCACTCAACAAATTAATTAAAGAACATATTAAATTATTTAAACAAGAAAATTAAATCATCAAAAAAAACTTATAGGAGGAAACACTTACCATCGGTGTAGAAAACTTCACAGAAGCAATGTGCAAACTCTGCCACACGACAATCGCACTGCAAGGGACCTAAAACGAACCATAAATCAAGAAATCGAACCCCATAAACAACAAGATAAACCCCCAAAATCGGAACCCTATAAGAAGCAAAACACTAAGGAGGAAGAAGAAGATCATCATAGTGGGATGACCTTGCGACGGAGGGAGCAGGATGCTGGTCGCCGAGATGTGTGCCACCGGGGAGAGGGGGAAGACGCACCAACCAAAGGGCTTGCTGGAAGTGGGGGGCGGCCAAGGGATAGCCAGCGGAAGAGGGAGGCGCGCTGGGGGTGGTCTGACGTCGAGCGACCGACGGTGTGAGGCGGCGCGAGGATGGGAGTTGGGTGCCGGTCCGATATGCCGTTGGAAGGAAG
This sequence comes from Viscum album, assembly GCA_963277665.1. Taxonomy (NCBI): domain Eukaryota; kingdom Viridiplantae; phylum Streptophyta; class Magnoliopsida; order Santalales; family Viscaceae; genus Viscum; species Viscum album. The sequence goes on along the minus strand of OY728158.1, from coordinate 499,757,009 downwards.
GAAGTAGGGTGGGAGAGCGCCGGCTGCAAGGGGTGAGGCGCGACGAAACCAGGGGAGAGGGGGTTTCTGTGCGCGACGGGGGAATATGGGAGAGAAAGAGAGAGGGAGGGGAAAAAGGAGAGAATAAAAAAAATAATAAAAGAAAAAAAAGAAAGTGAAAATAAAAATTAAAAAAAAACAAAAAAAAACATAAACAAACTTAACATAATAATAACAATTATAAACTATAATAAAAATGATAACGTTTAATAATATTTTATGAAAATGTCATAGGCTTAATAAATAAATAAATAAAAAATACCCTAATTAAAATATTAACAATACATAATAATAATAATAATTGTAAAAGAGATAAATAAAATAGAAGAAAAGAAAGAAGAAGAAAGATAATTGCAAAATAAATAAAAATATTAACAAGTAATAATGAAAATAATAAAAATTTTAACGAACTCTAATAATAATAATAATAATATTGTTCATAACTTAATAATAATTATAATAAACTTGATAATAATAATATTATTAACCATAGTAATAATAAAAACAATAACCATTATTATAATTATTAAACTAACTCATTAAAACTCACTTTATTTATTTGCCTTGTACATGAGTCAGGCCACACGGTGACCCAAGCAAGGTCGCGTGTCTTTGAACATGATTTTCCCATGCATCGGATGCCGTCAAGGTCAAAGCATTAGTTCATAAAAAAAGTGAAAAAATTTCAAACAGGCTTGGACCGCAACACGATAGAAAGTTTTAAAGTATGATAAAATAATAAAATAATATTAATTTAAAAGTTTGGGTGTGATAAAAGGACTATTGTTCGTCCTATTGTTCTTGACGAAGAAGTTCCTACCCCTAGAGATGATGTCAATCTGGAAATCCAACCTGAGGATGAAAAAGAATTAGTGGTCCCAGAATCTGATCATCAAGCCATGGAAGAGAATATTGTAGAAGAACTCTTTGGTGTATAAGAATAAAATCTAGAAGAACTCCCTGTTATGGAAGAAGCAAATATAGAAGAACTCCCTGTTATGGAAGAAGAAAATCTAGAAGAACTCCCTGTTATGGAAGAAGAAAATATCTATGAAATACCTGAGGAACAACTTGTTCCTAAAATAATAACCTCTACTGAAGAGAGGATGGAGATAGCCTTTCAGTTGGCTAGGCAAGAAATGAATGAAGAACTAGTAGCTGAACCTGTGGATTTAGACCAAGCTCCTGAGCCTCTGAATCCTGAAAAGGAAGCATCTGTTGAGGGGGAGGAAACCCAAAATCATGAGACTGATGAGCATCACATCTAGATGAGTCAAGACCTATGTCCACTTAGTACAAATTCCATATATTCTATGATTTTAGTGAGTATCAGCAAGTTACTACAACTGGACTTGATCTCTCCTCACTATTTCAGTTGAATTCAGTTTCTAACTTTTCCCATGCGAAAGAACCAGAACCAGAACCTGCCCCTATACTAACTCCTGCACCTGAACCTTTACATGAACAACTGTCTTTTGTCAGTAAGAATGATTTGAAGGATTTTGGAGATACTATTTTATCTGGAGTTGAGAAACTTATGAACTCCCAACCTTGTGCGGAGAAAAATATGAGTGAGAGAGATGACTCACTGCTTTTGGAGAACATCATTTGGCAGATAAAACCCAAAATGATCCATGAAATTCAAGAAGTTTGAGTTTAAAATAAGTTGCCGAGTAATGAAGTCACAACCCTGAGAAGCATGTTTGAAGATATGCATTCTAGATCAGAACCTATAGCTGCTTCTCTAGAACATATTGTTTCTCAAATTTCTCGAGATGTTGTGTCTCAGATTTACCCTTACCTGTTATCCTTTGATGAAAAGATTGTAGAAAGGCACAAATAGTTGTTAAAAAAAATGAGAGAGCTTGTGGTGAACCTAAATAAACACACTAATGAGTATACTGGCTGTCTTCAAAAGGTATTGAATCAGCTCAAATCTCAGACCACTGCCGTGAAAGCCTCTAATACCTATGGTGAATCCTCTACACCTTATTTGGACAGTAATATAATTATATCTATAGGAAAATAAGATCTTCAGACTTCTTTCAGTGGCTTCAATGTGACTTCTTTATCTGATTTTGTCAAGAACAGTGATAGAGTTCTTAACCTTGTGCAAATCCATTCCATGATGGTAGATGATGCCCAACAAAAGATTTCTAAGAAAGTGGAATTCTATTTCAACCAAATATTCTCCAAGACTGATATGACCAACCACTTCAAATACCTTGTAGAGAATCTTCAGATTTCTCCTATAACTCAATCCATCAAAAACCAAGTACAAAAGTTAACTGAGTTTACCAGATTGTTGGACAAGTTCATGGAAAACAAAGATGACTTTGAAAAATCCATGCAGTATGGTGGAGAAATTATTGCAGACTTCATCAAATTTCTACGACCTTATCTCCATGTCCAGAGTACCCCAATTATTGCTCCAGCATCTGCTCCTCTCAGACATGGACTGCCTACATTCACCTCTTCCTTAGCCTCAACAACCATGTCTATTGGCCAAGCTCTCAGTCAGATCAGGCCAAGGATTCTTGATCAACAGCTGCCTCAATCTTCTACTACTCCTACCTTGGATCCCTTAGTCTTCGATGGTCTCCCTTTACCCTCTCTATCCACAAAATCTCTTCCTTCTTCTACATTATCCACTACCCCTATGGCTTCCTCTCCTGCTGCTGATAAAGGAAAAGAGAAGGCCAATCCATGATGAAGACCAGTGGTTACATTTTTTTATGGAGATGTCATTGATTTTTTTATTTCTACTTTATGTTGTACTACACCCTGATTACTTTTAATGACATGTGCACCGTTTTACCTCTCTTATTATAACTTTTTGATAATCCCAAAAGGGGGATAAGTTATATTTTTTTCTTCTATATGATTATTTTCTCTGTAGTTACATTCAATTTACACTTTAACTGTACATGATTTGTGCTCATCAGAAAGGGGGATATTGTTGGACTCTTCATGTATTAATCATGTTTTAATGATCAAAAATCTCAAAATCTCATTCAACCCAGTTGAATCCTATAAATTATATCCAATAATGTGTATTTATGTTTCATGTTCACTCATGATTTATAATGGTTAAGCTCAATCAATTTCATGCATATTACTGTTTAAGTATGAATACTGTTATTTACCTTTGTACAAGACACCGTGAAGCCTGCCATAGTTAGCCAGACACAGTAAGCTAGACACCATGAGCAAGACACTGTGAGAAAGACGCCGTGAGAAAGACACCATGATCAAGACACCGTGGGCAAGACACCGTGAGCAAGACATCATGAGCAAGACACCATGAGCAAGACACCGTAAGCCAGACACCATAAGCAAGACACAGTGAAGAAGACACCATGACACTCAGACACCTTGAAACTCAGACCATGACACTCAGACACCGTGTGAAGGAGACACCATTTGCATAACATATTGTGACACCATTTCTTAATCTATTTTTCCATCTTTCAATTTAATGTTTAACGATCATATTTTATGCCTTTAATGCACTAACATAATTAATTTTTATTTTTATATATAGTACAAGGTATGTGGTACGAAACACATGGAACCTGTTGGCTAAGACACATGCATTCGAAGATAAAGCGTGGAGAGTTCCCAACAACCATTGCACGATACTGAACAGAAAACAAGCGTGTGAGCACGACCACAAAGAACATTTTCTCAATAATTTCAAAGAATGCATTTTCACATGCATACAATCCGACTCTACCGAAGAATATACAAAGTACACTGGAATCTAGAGAACATCTTCACATTATCAAAGCTTGTGGAGAACACAAGCTGAATCGCGACACTCTGTTTTTCAAGAAAAAAACCAGAGAAGGACTCATAAGCATTTCTACTAAATCGAAGGAGTCCAGAGCTTCATTTGCAATCACTAGAGATTTTTAAACTCATATCTATTATCTCTTAGTGATTCTTTTACTTAGCTTTTGAGCAGTCTGTGTACTATGTATATTCCACACACACACTGACTCATGTACTAAACTGAAGGATTTCTAAATCCTTACACCAAAATCCTTATACTTTTGTTTACCCACGAAAACTGTGGAAGAGGTCCCTGTGTGGCCTAGTTATTGTTTTTTTCTAGCCACGAAAATTTTGAAAGAGGTCCCTGTGTGACCTGGACAGTCTGTGTACTGTTGTTAACCCTGATCCATGGTGTGGATAAAAGTTTATTTATATATAAACTTCTTGGTGGCAGGTGATCACCAATTGGAGTGGATTAGGTCACAGCTTGAGACTGAACCACCTATTTCATATCCTTTGTGCTATTTGAATTTAGTCTTCTTTGTTTTACTGCTTTACTGCATAATCTAGAAAACTCTAATTTCACTTTTATATTTAGTCTTGGAAAGAAGTTATAACTAATTTGTATTTGTTGGGTAACTTTAAAAGTAATATTTATAATACATATTATGATTACTGAGAATTAATAAATCTTCTAAGAAGTTTTATAAACAGTCAAACTCTTATAATAGTATAACCTTGATTAACTGGGATGTATATATTTTTAGGGAAAATCATTTCTTTTAAAACAATATTTTTATAACATAAATTTTTATAGTTACTCAATTCACCTCTCCCCTCTTGAGTAAACTACTCCGACCAATAGTAAGGATATTCCCTGAGAAAAAGTAATGTTGTAGAAACGCTATGTAAAGTTTTAATTTCAATTTTATTATTTTATATTTTATTATTTTATTATTTATATTTATTCCATATTATTTCATTTACCTTATCATTTTTTACTTTTTTGTTCCTCTACTTCCTTTCTTCTCTTTAATATTCTGGTATCCTTCTTAAAAACTATATTATTTGGGCAGTTTGGAAGTCCATAAGTGTTTTAAAAATTATATTCGTTTTTTTTTATTTTAATTTTTTATACACCTCTTCCTAATGATTATATTATTTGGGTAGTCTGAAATGAAAAAATGTGTTTTTAAAAAACATTTTCTTATTTTAAAAATATTGTTTTTCTATTAAACATATTTTTGATTGGTCAAAATTTATTTTAATTTATATTTAAAATATTTAATAAGTTTCTCCTTCATCTCCTTATATTTCATTTTTTCAATGTTTTCCACTTTTTGATAATCAAAAAGTGGGATAATTTTCTTAAAAAAAGAGTTTTCATTTTTTTTATAAAATGGAAAAAATTTCTAACAAATTTTCACAACGGGGAGTGGTTCTTGAATTTTTGTTAATTATTTTAAAATTATATAGTGATTTATTATTTTGTAAGTGTTTATCTTTTAAAATTATTCTTTATTATTTTTAATTTCATGATTAATCTATTTAATCTCGGGCTATTATTAAAATATTAGAATTATTTTCTATCTATCTCTTCATTAATTAATTCTTAGTTTATATTTTTGTGTTAATTGTTTTTTATTATCCAAAAATGGGGACATTATTGTACCTCTCTCTCATGGTGTTTTCATGATCGTAAACAGTAACCTATGTTTTTAACATTTTCATTTATTTGAATTTTAAATCTCACTTTTAATGTATTTTAGTGGAATTAAATGGAATGTTAATGTTTATTTTAATCATTTAAAAAGGATTTGACATAACTATATATATGATTAAATACCTTGTAAAAAAATTAGAAGATCCAAAGAAGGATTTAAGTGGAAGAAGAGGTGGCCACTCTTGAAGGCGGTGATGTGTAGATTGCACCAGCTTTCCAATGGAAGGAACTTCCCATCCAGTGCAATGGCGGTAGAATCTCAAGATATCCAAAATTTCCATCAGCTAACCGGTGGATAGATTATATTTCAAGATTTATTCTCAAAGGCCACCTGATTTCTGCTAGCTAGTAGCATCTTTCCTATGGTTTTTTTTCTAATAGTATCTATCTTTAAGAAACCCACCAACTTCCTAATAGTGGCTACTAGACATCTGGTGGTTTCAGTGAAGCTTTAATGAGGACACATTAATTATGGTAAAAATACCATTAATTCATTATTCCATATCTTAACGACACCTAAAAATTTTCAAATAATTTTATTTCCTTTTGAAGGGTATAAAATGATAGCCTTGGATCCTTAAAGTTTCACTATGTGATCATTTCTCTTAATGATGTCTTCTCAAAGATCAATTCTACATCAAAGCTCTAGAATTATCAATTCTCTAAAAAAGACTTCAAAGTTATAATTATCAAAGTCTCTCTTAACTTAATTATAAATACCACATTCTCCATTTTACTTCATCCATTGAAGAGATTTGTGACAATATTGTAACAAGTTTTCCTAAACAAAACATATCTCTTATCAATAACCATTTTCTAATGGTTCATACTCAGAAAAAGTGTAGGATGGGTCAGTTGGGTACTCGTGAATCTCTAGAGGGAAATCAAAAACTAAAATTATGAGGTAATGGTTTCATGATCATAATTATGATATAAAGTTTATACAATATAGCTCTTGATTCTAGGGGTGGAGACGTACAGGCTCCCATTGATAATTTTCCGAACTCCTTATCTATTTTTTTATTCTCAATAATTTTTCGCTTTATATAAATAATCATAAATTTATGAAATTTTATAAATTTTGAACAATAATATATACACTTTAATTAATTTTATATTTTCATTACTATCACGAATCAAATTTATAAAGTACTGCATGATCGATTTATTACTTTATCTTTTTTTTTGTGATTTTAATTTTATTGAAGGGGAAATTCACCCCCTATTGACGTAATATCTAACTAAAAAGAAAAAACTACCACAGATAATGTTCATTGAGGAGAATAATAATTTTTCCATATGCTATTTATATATAAAAATAAGAAGAATACAATAATAGAAAATATTCCCATACTTACTGTTGATCGCATTTAAGAAGAATTAATTATGAAAGTCATCCTATAACACTATTTTTGTAGAGTTCGTAGGAGGCGTGTGTTCACTATTGCTTCTAATAATCATGTTTCAATATGAGAAGATGATAAAAATATCCAATAAATTACTATTATATAAGTGTAAATATTATCGAGGAAACCCATTTGATTGTTATAAGAAATTAAGAAGATTATTTATACAGTCGAAGAGGGACTCATTCCATCATAGGTGGTATTTCATTAAGGTGGTGTATGTCTATTATTCTGAATAAAGAGATAAAAATCACTCACATGCTTTGTACCAAGTTGATTCCATGATAATTGGTTCAATTTTATACCCTTGCCTATGATTTATTTGATAATAAGAAGGAATTAATTCATGTGGGATAATAACCACATGTCACCAAGGGGCGTATTCATCCTTAGGGAGTCAAAATTCATTAAAAAAACCCAATGTTCTCTTATGTTTATTTCTTCTTCTATATCTACATAATAAAAAAATAAGAGATAAAGAGAGAGAGAGAGAGAGAGAGAGAGAGAGATGGCCACTGAATAAGTGAATATGTAATTGACGGATAAAAGTAAAACTAGAATAATATTCAGTCCACACTAATAAACCACCACTTTTAGTGTGGGTATATCCCAAAGTGATCCTAACAATCGGTATCATAGAAGGTCATGCCTCTATTGGATTATATAGTTTGAATTTTTATTTAAATATTTGAATTTCTTTTGAAAAGGCTATATAAAGTTCATATTTGGAGTAGCTTATGATTTTCATATCAAAGAAATCATGGAATAAGTGTCTACTAAGTAACAGAATAACAAGAATAAAAGGGAAGGTAAGAGTTGAGAACATCCTTATCTAATAATGGATAAAATAATGAATCCATACGAATTGAAGGTACTCAGAACTGAGTTCATTAAAATATTTCTTTTGATAACATGTCACTTAAAAAATCAATTATTATAATACATCCCTATTAAGAAAAGTGAAATAAATATTATACTCTCCATGCATCTATTATAATTAAGAAAAATTCTACAGGGAAGATGAATATACTGTGGTTAAATCCAACGCAACAGAACTGGATAACAGTTTGGTATCATGTATTTTATTATCTATACATGAATAAGGGTTACAAAAACATTCTTGTAAAAATTTCACCATTGAATAACCATGAACCTATGCGGATGATCACAGTTATGGAGATTCTCAAGATGAATTAATTAGTTCTATAAAAGATATCTTGTATAACATCCCCAATGAAATTGTATCATTGATTTTTGGTATTTTTTGGAGCATATAGAAAGATATCACCCACCATGAAGATGATAATAAAAGGATGGATACAGATTTAAATTAAAGGATAAAATCTTGTGTCTTTCTCTCTAAACAAGTATGAGTCACAAGTGTAATGAATTCAAAGATTGAAGAAATATGCACCCGTTTTGAATTTTTTTGGATCAATTTAATTCAAGAAAGACAAGATTTTATGAAAGGGATTGAGGAGAGGTCCCAAGAATTAAAATAAGTAACTATCACCAATGATTCACAAATGGATATTAAATATAACGTGATTAAATATATTGACCATTATCTAAAATAAAAGAGAAAAATGCTTGAAGATCAAATTAAAGAGGTAAGAAAGGCATGTAAATAAAAACTGAAATCATTGGATGATTATATATGAATCATCAAAATGAAATTATTATTTAATGAAATTAAATTAAATAATTTAGAATCATAACAAGATAGATCATAAAAATATGTTGAAACTATTGTTCCTTCCACAAAAACATTAAAGGAAGAATGTTATGTGGGAAGACATATGTCTAGTAACAATAAAATTTTATTATCATCTAATGATCTGTCACAAATCGTCCTAGTGTGGCTTGTTCCATAACTCCCCAATCCCACTTCCAACAGGTCAGAGGTTGGTGACTATCACAGAGTAGGAATATCACTAACATGGGAGGTATTTTTTAAGTACATATACACAGGAACACATCTACAATCCCACAAAATGATGAAATGTAAAAAAAACTAACCAATGCATGCTTACAACTATATCTGATAACCAATGTTTTACTGGAAGTAATGAAAATAAATAAGACCAAATAAAATCACACTATAAAGAGTTTATAATACATTTCCAACTTGAAATTAAAGGTAATTGGACTACCTTATAAAAGGAACAGAAACACACCTCGGTATATTTGGTCTCACTAAGCACCATATGGTCCTGGTATTCCTAGGAATCCTTCAAAAGGTCGATCATGTGAACAGGACATGACATGTATGGGAAAATCCCATGCAGGGTTTAGTATAAAAATACCCAACAGGACACCCTAAAAACACAAAGCATATAACAAAGGAATATAGAGTCATATCTACACATGTATATGTATGCAATACATATAACAATAATATCTAGATATACTCAATCCAAGACACACAGTCTAGAGATAATTCACAATCATTGTATATCATCCCTAGGATTCTAACTCAAAGGATCTATGAAGCAATCATATGGGAGAATGCAATCCTAAGTCTTATAGCACTAATGACATCTGTCTGAAATGTACTTCTTATCTAGTCTCATCATGGGAAAGAACACATTGATAGTCTGAAGAGAATATGATACATAGATGAGGATCACTTCCTAGGCCATGGGGTGATACAAACAAACTCAATCTGGATTAACCTTCTATGTAGAGGTTAGGATTCTATGTAGTGTTGGTCACATATATACCAGGAACTCCACTTAGGGAATGAATATGAATAGAGGATATCACTCTGGGCCTCTTATAAGGATTCCAACAACTCCATCGAGGAAGTCCTACTAAAGGGATTATAGTCCTAAAAGTAGGAAACAATTCCATAATAACCTTTAGGTAAAGGATTAGGGGAATAAACCCTAATGAAACATGGATAATCAACTAAGGAAAAGGTCTCTAATCTATATAGAAAAGAGTAAACAATGCATAGAATGGTTAGATCTTATATACCTTGACCCTAGTTCCTTCCCATGTAAGTAGACCATGTCTCAAGTTGTGTCCATGTAGTGGAGTACATAGTGTGTAGGTAACCCTTGTACTCCACCCCGCATGACAGTACATGACTCTGACTATGTACTCAGCCAAACTGTGTCCTTATACTTCGAGCTACATGATGAGTTCATATGTGAGGGACCAAAAGTTGTGTAGGCCTAGCCACATGACTTGTGATACCTTTTACTTTCCAAAAATCCTATTTTATACTCAAGGATCCCATAGGTTGTGTAATCTTTGATTACATGTCGTGTGGATCCGGATTTTCTAGAATCCTTGGTTCTTCCACTGTATGTCTCAAACAATGATTCAAACTTCTATTCAGTGGTTAAATTTCTACAAAACTATAGATTGAGCCTCATTGAGTAATTACATCATCGAATCAACAAGATTCTTACCCTCAATCCACTTAGAGAAAAAGATCTTCATCACTCTTTACTATGCATTAAAGAACATAGAATCAGGAATCAACTATCATTCAATTTTTCTAAACACTCGTTGTCACACCACCGTGCTGTCATGCTGATTCTAGATCCATTATTTTAGATCACTTGACAAAGAAACGTGTGTACAATGATAAATTGTTTGGTACAACATAAGACCATGGGACAATGAATAACTCCCATGATGAATGGTGAATCAGTTGAGAAAATCACATAATAAATATAGAGGAACAGACCTTGACTGATGTTCAAGTAGATGTTGGTTATTTTTTCATTATAACAACAATCAAAGTATCAACAATTAATCAAAAATAAATTCTTCCTAACCTCAATAATTCTAACCCATCCCGCAAGATGATCGTATCATGAATCAATATATTCATTGATTGGTATACTTTCATCGTATAAATCCAAAATAGAGAAAAAAAATCTAAATACACACCCTTCCTTGATTATTTTTTACCATTGATGAAGAACAATGCATCGTTAGTGGTAGCATCGACAAGATCCTTTAAATTTGAGGTTCCTAGATCTTTGTTCCACAATTTTATCTTCGTTCTCCTGAGGGGATCTTCCAATGATCTCTCCAATGATCCTCTAAAGGCTCTAGGGAAATGTTTCTAACCCTGGTATTTCTTCATAATATTCTATTTAAAGACTAACGAGTCACTACATCAAACATTTGAAATAAAATAATTTATTCAAATTATTTTATTCAATTATATTCCTGCACCAAACATTCCACAAATGAACTACGCCAACTTATGTTATTTCGTGCCTAGGGTAATCCTCATGTTCAGAACTCATCGGTGCCCTCATATTTCTAATCTGGGCACACATTTAGAAGTTAATTCCATTTTTTTAGAAAAAAATCATGCTCGTACAATTTAAATATATTTAATATATTTCAAATATTTATTCCGGGAAAACCAGGCATCATAATCACATATTTCCTCAGCACATGGTCTTGAATGTAATGCATATAATATTTAAAAATAATATATGGAAAATATGAGACATTACATTCTCCCCACCTTGGGGCTTTATGTCCCCAAAATTCCAAAACAAGGGTTACTAAAAAATGTGAGGGTACTATGCATGAATATGAGCCTCCCACTTCCATGTTCTCTCTTGGAGATTCTTGTACGGACACCAGACACACACCAAAGTAATCAATCACCCATAAAGGATACTCTCCTACTGATACTCAATCTCTACCTAGTACTCAATAATTGTCACTCTATCCTCGATGTACAGATTTCCCCAGTTGATAACATCTGATGGGTTATGTACATACCTCATCAACTGTGACATGTGGAAGAAGTAACGTACCCGATCTAATTGCGAAGGTAGATCTATGTGGTACTCCACCTCACCAACTATACCCAACATATAGAAAAGGATGATGAAACTCGAAGTTAGCTTTATACCCGGGCCAAATCTTCATAATCAACGTCTAGATAAAACTCATAGGAACACATGGTCTCCTTCCTCAAACTCCAAAGACCTCTTTCTCTAATTATCATAAGACTTATGACGACACTGTGTAGTCTCCATTGACTCATTGATGATCTTCAACTTCCTTTTTGTAGTTCCCACTAACTTTGGGCCAATGAGTGCTGACTCTCCTCAGTCAGTCAAATAAAGTGGAGACCTAAAGGGTCACCCATAAAAATCCTCGAATGGTTCCATACCGATGGTAGATGGTAGTTGTTGTTGTATGTAAACTCCACCAGTGGTTGGTGATCCCCCAAAAAATTTCCAAATTCCAACACGTGGGCTCGCATTATTTCCTCCAGAACCTAAATGGTTCACTAAGTCTGGTCATCAGTTTTGGGGGTGAAATGATGGGCTCAATCTTAACTGAGTCTCACATGACTTATACAATCCCTTCCACAACTGAGATGTGAAACAAGCATCACAGTCTGAAACTTTCACTAATGGAACTCCATGGAGTCAGAATATCTTCTGAATGTAGAGGCATTCCAATCTCTCTACGGAACTCTACTCTTAGATAGCTAGGAAGTGGGCCGACATAGTGAGTCGGTCTACGATCAACCATATGTAATTGTTTCTCCAAGATATATATGGTAATTCCATCATGAAGTCCATAGATTTGTCAACCCACTTCCATTCTGGCACCTCAAGGGGTTAATCAAAACCCATTGGAACTTGGTGTTTATCTATCACTTAATAATAAGTAAAGAATTGAGAGACAAACTTTGCAACTCCCTTATTCATCTCTAGACATCAAAACTAACGTCAGAGGTCATATTACATCTTTTATACACTTAGATGTACCACCAAAGTATATGTGTAAAACTCTCTCAGAACCTCCTCCCAAAATGTCAATGGTACCATCATGCATATGAAGTTCCCGGTCAGGATCCAAGTATCACTGAGAGGGGGAGGGGGTGAATCAGTGATATCTTTTTCTTTTTATGATTCATGTTTTTGAAACAACCTTCGCCTCCGGTTAAAGAGTTTCTTCCCTACTGAACACACACAACCACAGGAACACAAGATTTACAAGGTTCACTACTCAAAAAGAGTAGCTAAGTCCTCAGTATGGTATAGAAACAATCCATTACCACACAATCCACTAGAAAACAATCCTTTGATGTGGAATACAACAAGTAAGATATACCCTTACACTCGTGTAGCACTTTGAAAACAATCCAATAGTGTGTGTTCCCCCTCTTAGCACAAATAGGGTAATGTATTGCTTATGTGCTTCTTAATGAGCTTTCACAAATCAATTCTTTCAAAACAAGTTTTCACTTTCCTACCCAGAAGATGGTAGAAACCTCCTAGTGAAAACAACTTGCGCTCCACTTCCTACTTGCATGCCTTTCTGCTTGCGCACCACCAGCTTGCGCCTGCACAATACTTGTGCGCCACCTTTGAGAACAGCTCACAACTTTCACACCACATTTGACTTATACATAGGCCACTTCTCAAAAGCACCTCCCAGCTTGTGCACCTTTAGAAACATACGTGCCAAAACTTGTGCACTAAAATTTGCGCGGAAAAACTTTGTGCCAAAACCTGTGTGGAAAAACCTGCACGTCTTATCAATATCCCTCAGCTTGCACGCCGCTGTAGCTTGTGCACCATCATATTCTACTTTCACGATCAGAGCACTCTTTACTAATTGCGTGGTCAGAGCTCGAATTTTCTTTTAAGTGTCAAACTCATAAAAATGAGGAGGCAAGTTATCTATTTATAGGCATTTTGGTTAGTTGCGCGCTACATACACTTGCACGCCAATACTTGCGTGCTGCTCCATCAGTTGAGAGTCCTTCCATCACTAGAGCGAAACTTTATTTCCTTTGTCATATTTTGATATGATGATGTTCAAATATGACTTGCGTGAAACATACACTTGCGCGCCTCATATACTTACGTTCTTCTTATACTTGCACGCCATAATTGCACACCCCTTATACTTGCATGCCACTTCTTGACTTGCACGCCAATCATTAACTTGCACGCCACTTTATTTCCTTTTTCATATTTTGGTGAAATGATCTTGAAATATGACTTGCGCGAGCCACTTACACTTGCACGCCAATACTTGCGCGCCACTACTTGCGCGCCAATACTTGCATGCCACTTTCTTTCTGTTTCCATATTTCTGAAATAATGCTATTTGAAATATGACTTGCACGCCTCTTCAGCACTTTCACGCTGACAGTTTTACATCGACACTTGCGCGCCGCCACTTGTGCACCACCACTTGCGCAGCTTCTTCTTTCATTTTTCATTTTTGGATAGTTTGATGTTGAAATGTGTTTTTCCAAAAATACTTCTTTACTCTCTTTATCCTTCATACGACTTGTACCACAAGTTCTCTAAACATGTGATGATTGTAAAATAAAAATCATCAATGCATCATCAGATTTATGGTCATTTTACAAAGTGAATTGATTTATCCTTTTTGACAACAAAATACAACACTCTGCAAAGGCTAACTCTTGAAACTGCCTTCTCAATCCATCTTAGTCTCAACAATATCCCCCTTTGGATTTTTTTGTCAACCAAGACTCATAAATCAATGAACTTTGTAACCTTATGCAAAGGATTACTTATCAACAATTCTAAGCCTACATGATTTAACTCATTGTATGAAACAAGAATTATTGATAGCCAAAACCATGTTGTCCAAAGGCAGTGACTATGAAATCCCATGATCATATCTTTTTAGCCTTCTTCAGAACATCTTTCAGTACATCTTTCAAGATTCTACTTCAGCATTCTTCACTTCTTCAACATTCATGGAATACATTTTTTTTCCTACAACCACTCTAACAAACAGTTAGAATAGTTCACACACATACATGCTGGATTCACAGTTTACCCAAAACTCCCCCTTTATGCATTCATCTATATGGATAGATTTATGAAACAATTCTACCCCTTGACAACACTACCCAAAGGCAAGACGAGAGTGGGGATAGAAACACATACCTTAACCATGATGAGAATGAGGTTGGACACCCATGTTCAACCTCAATTTTTCAAATGGTTCCTTCAGTAAGTTTTTGGTGAATATATCTGCAACTTGGTCAGATGTAGGAAGATACTCTAGACTTAATTTATTCTTCTCCATTTTCTCTTTAATGAAGTGGTACTTTATATCAATGTGTTTTGAATGAGAACGTTTTACCATATTTCTTGTAATATTGATTTCACTTTGATTATCACAACCCAAGAGTAATGGTATCTTTACTTCAACAAGTAGATCTTCTAACTGAGTCTTCACCCACATTAGATGAGTTGAAGCTTGAGTAGCAGCAACATACTCGACTTTAGCTATGATAAGTGTTACTGAATTTTGTTTCTTGATATGACACCTAACACAACTTCTTCCCAGAAAGAAAACTCCACCAAATATGGATCTTCGATCATCAACATTTCCTACCCAATCAGCATCAGAATACCCAAATAGATCAATATTTCCTAATCCATCATACCTAATTCCAAATTTTTTTGTGCCTTTGATATATTTGAGAATTATTCTTCCAGAAATCAAATGTGATTCTTGAGGAGCACTCTGAAATCTTGCACATAAAGTGGCAGTATAGACGATGTCAGGTCTTGAGGCAGTCAAATACAACAGACATCCAATCAGCTTTCCAAACTCTTTCTGATCAACTTCCTTGCCTTCTCCATCTTTAGACAACTTGGTTCGCACTAAAATTGGTGTGGAAACTGGTTTCAAATTTTCCATGCCAAACTTCTTCAGAAGTTCCTTAGCATACTTTTCTTGAGACAGAAAAACATGTTTCTTCTTTTGTGAAATTTTTAGCCCAAGAAAGTAATTCATTTCTCCCAGCATGGAAATCTCAAATAACTTCTTCATCTCCTCAGCAAATTTTTCACATGATCTTTCATCATTTCCATCAAATATAATATCATCAACATAAACAATAAAAATCAGTGAAAACTATTGACATTCTTTGATGTAGAGATTTCTGTCAACTCTCCGTTTCTTAAAGTTCATTTTCTTTAGGCAAGTATCAAAATTAGAATACCATTCTCTCGGAACCTATTTTATCCCATACAAAGACTTCTTCAATATGCACACATAATTTTCATCCTTTCCAATAAAAAACCCACAAGGTTGATCAATGTAAACTTCCTCATCAAGGTCACCATTCAAGAATGAAGATTTTACATCTATTTGAAATATTTTGTAACCTCGTTGTGCAGTAATAACAAGAAAGATTATAATTTTTTCTAATCTTGCCACCAGAGCAAAGGTTTCATAAAAATCAATGAATTCAATTTGTAAATACCCTTTGAAAACCAGTCTTTATTTATTTCTTATTACTTTTCCATCTTCATTCATCTTGTTCCGAAAAACCCACTTTGTACCAATAATGTTCTTGTTGTCTGGCTTGGGTATAAGTTCCCAGGTATCATTCTTCTCTATATGATATGGCTCTTCATTCATTGCATGAACCCATTCTGGATTCTCAAATGATTCATTTGCATCATTTGGTACAACTTTAGAATAATGAGAATTATGTGATATAGCATCCGTTTTTCTTCTTGTTTGAACCCTCTGATGTTTATCTCCAATAATATTCTAAGACTCCACTTGTTTCCTCAACCTAGGATTAGTTATTCGAACTTCATCCTCATCACTAGAGATTTCTGAGTCAGATTCCTCTTCACTAGTAGGATTAACACAGTTTGTAGAATTATCAGAATCATTAACAAAAGCTTCTCTATCCTGCTCAACTTCCACATCAACATATGACTGCTTTTCTTTCTCAACATTTTCAACAACTTTTACATATGAAGAATCAATAATTCTTCCTATTTATTTATTGAGAAATCTATATACACTTCCTTCTAGAGCATATCCAAGAAAAATTCCATCATCTCCTCTTTGCTCAAACTTTCAAAGGTTTCCACCTTTCTTCTTTATAATGCATGGACTCCCAAATACTGTTAAATGTTTTAGACACGGAGTTTTTCTATAGAAGATTTCATATGAAGTCATATCATAGTTTGGACTATAGAGGCATCAGTTTTGAATATAAACAATAGGGTTCATGGATTTCCTCCAATAACAATGAGAAAGACTATGTTCAAGTAACATAGTCCTCCCCATTTCCACCAAACATCGATTCTTTCAGCAACCCCATTTTGTTGAGCTGTGTATGGTGAACTGAACTCATGCTGAATTCCATGTTGCTCAAGGTAACTTTAAAACTATTCATTCTTATACTCACCACCATTATCAGTTCTTAACTTCTTCACTAAATACTCACATTCCTTTTCTGTTTTCCTCCAGAAATTGTTAAACATTTTCAGTGCATCTGACTTATGTCTCATGTACATAATACAAGTAATGTGAGTAAAGTCATCAATTAAAGAAATGAATTACTTATCTCTATTTGTTGATTGATTTTTCATTGGTCCACATATATCATAATGTATATGTTCCAAGGGGTTTTTTGAACGAATTTCAACTCTCTTATTAAAAGAGTTTGTAATCTTCCTTTTTTCACAAATAGTGCATCCCAAATCTCTTCTTCTTGATAAATCAAGCATATCTCGGACACTGTCTCATGTTGATAACTTACACATGTTTCTCTAACACATATGTCCTAACGTTTTATTCTATAACTGATTTTCGTCCACCACGCCCATGTAACAAGAATTTTGTACTTCACCAACTTGGAACATGTTTCCTTTTGTACGTTGGCCTCTTGTAACTATATTTCCATCCTTTTCACATTTCACAAAGAACCCATATTTTCTGAATATAACTTTGTTGCCCTCATCAAAAAGTTGTGAAACACTTAGAAGATTATGTTTCAACCCATCAACATATATTGTTTTCTTAGATTTTATTTTTTCTTTTCAGATAATGGCTGATCCAACATCTTTGATTCTCAGAGATTCATCATTTCCAAATGTAACAGTTCCTTCTTTGAAGTCTCACATTCTTCAGAAAATTTAAGTATCCTGTCATATGAGAAGAACACCCACTATCAAGAATCCATGGACATTCTCCTTTTGTAGATTTCAAAGCAGTTTCGACAACAAGAGCTTTTTTTTCTTCCTTTTCCTTCACTTTCAGTTGTGATTCCTCCAAATTTCTAGCTAGGTCAACGTGTTCTGGCTAGACAACCATGCACTCTTTCTTTTTAGACTTATCCAACATACCCCTTTTAGCTTTAAAAAACTATGGATTTTGAGAATTATTAATAATATTTTGTTTCTCTGGTAACACACTAAGACAGCCCTTGGCAAGATGTCCATGTCGATCACATCTTTCACAAATAGTTTCTAGTAGTTGGAACCTATTCTCAACTTTCACACCAGTCTTCTTATATTTCTTATGAAATTTTTTTGGAGACTTTATATTTTGAAAGGATTGAATCCCCCTCAATCCTTGTCTTTCAAAACATGTGGAATAGTTGTAATGTTGCTGTTTGAACTAACACATATTTTCTATGTGTCCGAATCCACCACAATACCAGCAATAACCATAGAAAGAATATTTTCCTCTGAAACTTCTATACTGATCAGATTTGTGAACACGCTTCTCAACATCCTTCTTAATAGAACCATGATGACCATAAACCTTCACATTTTCATTTGTAACTCCCTTTCTAATTTCAGATTTAGCAGTACTAGAAGTATTGGAAGTCTTTCTTGACTCGTGATTTTTATGCACTTCTGATTTTTCATCATTGCTGACTTTAACCACATACATAGTCTTTTCTACCTTCTTCTTATACAAACCAATTATGTCTTTCTTTTCAACCTTTTAAGGTAACTTTTTTGAATCCTTGTTTGTTTTATTCTTACTTGAACATTCACCAACTTCTGAGAGATAATTTTTTAAACTGATATTCATTTCTTGAGCTTTATAAAGTTTCTGTTGGAAAATTTCCAACTCTTCTTCTTTTTCCTTCAGGTTTACTTCAAGATGATCATTACGATTATTTTTATTCTCAAGAGAATTTTTCAGATCATTAATCTTCTTTTCCATATTGATTTTTTCATCAGTAAAACCTTCTTGATTGTTTAATGTGGAATTTTTATTTATCAGCTTGTTGTTTTCCTTCTCAAGCCTTCTGATCTTCCTCAAGCATTCTTTCAACTCTTCTTTCAGATGATATTCAAGTTGAGTTTCTTCTTCTTTTGAACTGTTTCTCTCATACTCTTCATTATTCAATACTACAATAAAGGTATTCTCTCTAGATTTCTTAGAAAATGATTTTTCAGATTCAGCTTCACTATCCTCTTCTTCTTCTTCATTAGATAAAAAGATTCTTCTTTTTTATTTGAAGAACTTATTATATTCGCCCTTTGAAAAATATTTTTCTTTGTCAGTTTGATTCTTCCACGACCTTCTTGTCCTTCTTTTATCATCATCATTGTCTTGTTTATTCATTTGAGGAGAATTAACCACAAAGTGACCAACCGCTCCACACTCAAAACATTTCAAGGGAATTTTCCCCTTGTATTTCCCTGTACCTATTTTCACATTGTTAGAAAACAAGGATAAAATTTCATTAAAATTTTTACATACTTCATATTCAAAATTAGATTCACCAACATCATCTTTAATAAGGATCTTATTTGACTTCTCTCTCTTTGTAGCCTTGAATGACATTTATCTATCAGATTTTTTTTTGCTTTTCATAGTCTTCTCCCTTATCATTTCATAAGTAATGAGAGTTCTATGAAAATAATCTAGAGATAATGTTTCAGGGTCTCTATCTTCTAATGAAGACACTTTAGCATCAAACTTGTCAAGAAGAATTCTAAATATCTTTTCGACAACTGTAGAATCCTCCAACGTTTCACCAAGACATCTGATTGTACTGAAAATGTCATTAATCTTTGTAAATAAGTCCCCAATAGATTAAGATTATCCCATTTTCAAGTCTTCATACTTCAGCCTCCTGATTTGTAGTTTTTCCTTCTTCACTTTTGTATTTCCTTCATATATGTTCTTCAATTTATCCAAGATTCATTTAGCTCTAGAAACACCTTTCCCTCTTAAAAATTCACTCTCAGAAAGAGATGAGAGTAACACATTTTTAGCTCTTCCATCATTCTCAAGGTTCTTCTTATCATCAGGAGTAAGAGGAACCTTGTCATCAATAGAAGGAAATCCATCTGTTGTAGTTTCAAGAACTTCATATCCAAGAGACATAAGATAATGAATTATTCTGTCCTTCCAGATGTGATAGTTATTTCAATTAAAAAGTGGAATCCCCTTACTGTTCATGCAAGTTAGATTCTCCATCACAAGTTCTCTTCAACCACTTCAGCAAAGAATAAACGAAGGGAACTTGTCCCTCTGATAATAATTGATGTTCCCAGTCAGGATCCAAGAATCACTGAGAGGGGGAGGGGGTGAATCAGTGATATCTTTTTCTTTTTATGTTTCCTGTTTTTGAAACAACCTTCACCTCCTATTAAGGAGTTTCTTACATGTTGAACACACACTACCACATAAATACAAGATTTACAAGGTTTACTACTCAACAAGAGTAGCTACGTCCTTGGTATGGTACAGAAACAATCCAGTACCACACAATCCACTAGAAAAAATCCTTTGATGTTGAATATAATGATTAGGATATACCCTTACACTCGTGTAGCACTTTGAGAAGAATCTAATAGTGTGTGTGCTCCCTCATAGAAAAAATAGGGTAATGTAATGATTATGTGCTTCTTAATGAGATTTCAAAAATCAAATCTTTCAAAAAAAGTATTCACTTTCTTACCCAGAAGCTGGTAGAAACCTCTTAGTGCAAACAACTTGTGCTCCACTTCCTGCTTGCACACCTTCTTACTTGCGCACCACCTGCTTGCACGCATACTCAATACTTGTGCACCACATTTGATCACAGCTCACAAATTGTGTGCCACCTTTGACATATACATAGGCCACTTCTCGAAAGAACATCCAAGCTTGCGTGCCTTTGGAAACTTGCGCACCAAAACTTGCGTGCCAAAACTTGCGTGACAAAACTTGTATGGAATAACCTGCGCAACAAAACCTGTGTGTCTTATCAATATACCTCAGCTTGTGTGCCACTCCAGCTTGCGCGCCATCCTCTGCTACTCGTGCGATTAGATAACTCTCTACTACTTGTGCGGCCAGAGCTCTAATTTTCTCTTAAGTGTTGAACTCATAAACAATGAGGAGGAAAGTCGTATATTTATAGGCATTTTGGTGACTTGCGTGCCACATACACTTTCACACCAATACCTGTGTGCCACTCCATCACTTGCGCGCCGCTTCATCACATGAACACCCTTCCATCACTAGCGTGAAACTTTCTTTCCATTTTCATATTTTGATATGATGATGTTGGAATATGACTTGCACACAACATACACTTGCGTGCCTTATATACTTGCGTGCTGCTTATACTTGCAAGCCACACTTGCGTGCCCCGTATACTTTCTCACCAATTCTTGAATTTCGCGCCAATCATTAACTTGCACGCCACTTTATTTCCTTTGTCATATTTTGATGAAATGATCTTGAAATATGACTTGTGCTCCACTTACACTTGCACACCAATACTTGCACGCCACTACTTTTTTGCCACTACTTGCGCGCCAATACTTGCACGCCACTTTCTTTCCTTTTCCATATTTCTGAAATAATTCTATTTGAAATATAACCTGCACACCTCTTCATCACTTGCGCGCCAACACTTGCGCACCGACAGTTGCATGCCGCCACTTGCGCGCCGCCACTTGCGTGCCTTATTCTTGCCTTTGTCATTTTTGGATAGTATGATGTTGAAATGTGTTTTGAAAAAAACACTTCTTTACTCTCTCTATCCTTTATATGTCTTGCACCACAAGTCCTCCAAACTTGTGATGATTGTAAAATACAAATCAGCAAAGCATCGTCTGATTTATGGTCCTTTTACAAAGTGAATTGATTTATCCTTTTTGACAAAAAAATACAACACTCTGCAAAGGATAATTCTTCAAACTGTCTTCTCCATCCATCTTTGTCCCAACAACATCCTTTTAAAAGAATGATATTCTACCAACATTTTGGAAATCAATCAAGAGCATGTCCAGTGGATATCTGATCATGTAGGGTCTCTAAGTTGGTATCCCCAAGCTGCACCTCCATAACTCAATGCAAAAAAGGATGGGTAACAACAATCCAAATGAGGTAAGATGATCCATATCCATCTATATAGGATAATTATAACAAGACCAAATCTTCTAACCCCTCTTTCAAAAATTGTGAATAATATCTTTTACTAAGAGAATATGCTACCACGTTCCCCTTCCCAGCAGTACATAAAATTTTGAAGTTATAATCTTGGAGGAACTATAGTCATCACCTCTATCTCAGGTTAAGATCCTTAAGAGAGAAGATAGACTTGAGGTATTTGTGATTAGATTAGACAATAACCTCATTTCCCATCACATAGTATCACCACATATTTAAAGTGAAGATCACTACTACTAACTCAAGATCAAGGGTCACATAGTTCTTCTCATGTGGTCTCAATTGGTTTGAACCATATAAAATCACCGATTCCCTCTAAATTAGAAGACAACCAATCCCAATTCCATATACATCAAAAAACACTACATACTCAACACATTCATTCAATAATCTCAATATGGGGGAGTTTTTCAAACTTCTCATCAACTGATTAAAATCCTGTTGGAACTTCTCTATCCACAAGAAATGATTCCCCTTTTGAGTAATAGATGTCATGAGTGATGATAATCTGGAGAAATTAGGTAAGAATATTTGATAATATTATTCCAAACCAAGGATTCTCCACACCTCAATCACACTTTTGGGTTCCTCGCAGGCTAACATTGCCTCAAACTTGGTCGGGTCCACTACCAATCCTTCCACTGAGATAACATGTCCCTTAAAGTGGGATTTTTGTATCTAGAACAAACAATCCAAGGGATCTCTATATATTTTGTTCTCTCTGAGTACATCCCGAACTATCCTTAAGTGTCTCGCGTGCTCCTCCTCAGACGCTGAGTACACGAGGATATTTTCGATGAAGACCACCATCAACCAATCTAAGTAAAGATAAAAGATCTAATTCATGAGTTCCATGAACACTATTGTGATATTAATCATACCAATGGGCATCACCGAGTAATCATAGTGACCATAGTGACATTTAAATTTCATCTTTAGTATATCATCATCCTGTACTCGTAGATTGTGATAGTATAATTTTAGGTCAACCTTTGAGTACCATCGTTCCCCTATCAACTGATGAAATAGGCCATCAATACTTGGTAGTGGATACATATTCTTCATGGTAACTTTGTTCAAGTGTTGGAAGTCGACACACAACCTGAAGCTTCTGTTTTCCTTTTTGGAAAACAAAACTAGGGATTCCCAGGGTGAAACACTCTGTCTAACAAATCCATTCATCTATAATTCCTCTAACTGAACCCTCAACTCGCAAAGATATGTGGGTTCTATATGATATGATGGCATATATATCAGGGCCATCTCAGAGTATAGATCAATGTCATAGTCTCTCTCCTTATGGGGAGGGAAACCTCGAACATCTTCATGGAAGACATCCTCATACTCTACCACCACTAAAGGAAACTGAAAAGTCATACCATCAATTTAACCAAGGTTCAAGATAATTAACTGATGACTAATTATCAGCACCCTCCAATGCATGAGTCTATCCTTCTCTCCTAGGGATTCTTTTTCACCGAAAAAATAAAACCTGATACCACCACCGCATACACACTATACCCTTCAACTAAAATAGTCAATTAGGGCAAGAAATGTGGATATCTAGGCCATACCAAGAATGAATTCATAAGTCCTTGACACTGATACCAAGAGACCTCAACCGAAACTATCACCTCCAAGATTCAGGTCACATTCTCGGAATACGTGCATGATCAACAATTGTTCTCTAATAAGAGTCTCCATGTGTAAGGGTCGAGTTAACAGTTCAACTAGAATCTTTAAGTCTGAAACAAGATATGCAGTGATTAAGGAATGAATAGAACTTGTAACTATCAGTACTAAAAATAAATTATAAAAGACAGATATCATACCTAGAATCACTCATGGAGCCTCTAGGTTGTAATATTCAACAACCTGTAGCTATCCCCTCTCCTATCCTCTAGCTCTCCGATCCTAGCATGGACCACTTGGGGGTGGTGGTGGTAACATATGAAAACATCAACCACCTACTACTACTCTCCCGGATCCTCTTCCACATACACCAACCTATATACCTACCTTATATTGTCTCTATCTCTGCCTTGGTGGCCCATCTACAGTTTCTCTATCAGCTATATAGTAGGTTAGGAAATCTCAGGTGAGATGTCCTCTGCTGTTACACGAGTAACACTGCATCTCTCAGGGATGACTAGAGCCACCATGTGAGCCCTAAAATGCATATCCTCTTTCTTGGGACCTCCTAATAAAGCATATCCCATATACATGTCCTTAGGAATGATGTCATCTCCTTACTGCCGAGGTCTATGCTCCTTCTTTCCCACTACTAACAAATGCAGGCTATAACTGCTCAGCGAAGAAACTTTCAACCACCAAATATAGTTCTAGCACCCCAACATAAGTAGGAATTTATAGAGGGATAACAGTAAATTGTGTGTCTCTATAAAGACCTTGATTTATGTTCTGAGCCCTGAAAATTGATCTCAAACCATATCCATCGAGTACCTTAATAGGTTGGTAAACCACCATGAATACTCAACCATTATCATGTTGCCCTGCTGGAGCTGCAGAAGCTCCTGGATATGTACATACCTCGGTGTAGCTGGTGAAAAATACTCTTTGGAAAGGAAATCAAACTCTATCCATGAAATAATCCACTCATCATAAGACTGGGTAACTAAACCCCACCATCACCCCTACCGAGCCATGAAGAAGGCTCGCTGTCAGGACCACCATTTGATCTTCCAATGTCCTGACTAGATAGAAAACCTGGGTCACCACCTCATTTTAGTCCTCAAACACCTATGGGTTGTTCTCACCTAAAAAACTATGGGGTATCTATCCCTAAAACCCATGAAGTGCACCCAGCCTGTACACCTTATACATTGGTACTGTGGGTACCACATGCTGCTCTAAAAGTGGTAGTTTGGTTGGTGCACCACCTGGAAGTAACATCTTAGGAACTGGTCTATCGTCATATCTGAGGGGATCATTCTCATGATCATCATGATAAATCCTTGATAGTATAAATTTCATATAAATATTGAATTTAAACAAGATGTACCATATTAAAAGATTATATCTGGAGAGCTTACTAAAGAAGAAAATGAAAACACAACTCATTCTTATATGATGCATGTACTATTGTTTTCCCTAAAACCAATGTTCTCATGTACTGAGTCAAAAATATGGTTATCAGCATCCTGTTGTATGGATATATCAGCCTCTACACCAAAATTTGAGTCCCTAGACTGGAATACGATCTTGAATCACCTAACACTATTTTTCAAAACCAATATTACCGACTCCCGGTCCTAAAGTATAATCGACCAGCTCTAGAAACACTATTCCAAATACCATTCCTGTCAGGTCCATATCACAACTCCCCAAGAATGCCTCCAATAGGCCAGGGAATGGCGACTAGAATCGAGTAGGCATATAACTAACATGGGAGGCATTGCCTAAGTACTTGTACACATGAACACATCTGTAAGCCCACAAAATGTTGAAATGTAAAAAAAACTGAAAAACCAATGCATGAATACAACTGTATCCCATAAAAAGAGTATTATATTAAGTGAAGAACGTAAACCATAAAATATACAATCCCACCACAAAGAGTTTGTACCACAATTATAGCCTGAATGTAAAGGTACATGGACTACTGTATGAAGGTTACAAGAACACACCTCCATCTTTATGGTCTCCCTAAGAACCGTCTGGTCCTTGTCTACCTAGGACTCTATCAAAAGGTCGATCATCTACATAAGACATGACATGTACATGAAATTACCTTAAAGGGGTGAGTAAAACAATACTCAGTAGGACACCCCGAAACCAAAAAGCATAAAAAATAAGAAGATACAGTCATCTCAACATAGGTATATGTTTAAAATACATATAACAAAAATATCAAGATATACTCAATCCAATATACAAATTCTAGAGGTAATTCACAACATTAGTATACCAACCCTATGATTCTAGCTTAAAGGATCCATGACACACTCATCCAGAAGAACACACTCTTGACTCTGATAGCACTGATGACGTCTGTTTGAGAGGTACTACTCGTCATGTCTCATCATGAGAAATAACACACAAATATTTTGAAGTATATATGATACATAGATAAGGATCACTGCCAAGTCCATGGGTTGATACCAACAAACTCAATCTAGATTAACCTTCTATTTAGAGTATCAGTGCCCGTATAGTGTTGGTCACGTGCATGCCAAGAACTCCACCTAGGGCACAAAGATGAATAGAGGATCTCACTCTGGACCTATCAGAGAGATTCTAATGGCTCTATCTTGGAAGCCTTAGAGAAGGGATCATAATTATAGAAGTAGGAAATTATTCTATACTAACCTTTAGGTAAAGGATATGGGAAATAAGCACTGATAAAACTTGTCCATGTCATTGAGGAAAAGGGAGCTAAGCCATGTAGAAAAGAGTACATGATGTGTAGAAGAGTTATACACCGTGTCCCTTAACCCTGGGTCCTACCCATGAAAATAGGCTATTTCTCAAGACATGTCTATTTTGTGGAGTACAAGCTGTGTAGGTTACCCATGTACTCCACCCCTTGTGCCAGTACACAGTTCGGTCCATGTAATTAGCCAACCCTTGTCTATGTACTATGAGGTATATGGTGAGTTTATCTGGTAGGGACAAAAAACTATGTTGGCCGATCCCCATGTCATTTGATACCTTTATCTTTCATGAAACCCTAGACACCACTAAGGGGATCCCACACATTGTGTAATCTCTAATTACATGCTGTGTGGATCTGGATTTTCTAGAATCCCAGGTTCATCCTATGAACATACCATATGATGATATATGATTCAATCCATTAATCACCTTGCCAAAAAACTGTATATTGAGCCTCCCTAAGTCCTGCCATCAAAGAATCAACAAGATTCAAGCCTTTAATCTTCTCAGAAAACAAGATTGTCATCGTTCTTCACTACACAGCAAAGAAGACAAAATTGGGCACGAACCATCATTCAATTTGTCATTTCTCCCATCATCACACCACCACCATGTCATGCCAATATCATATCTATGATTTCAGATCATTGTTCCAATAAAAGAGTGAACAACAATCAATTGTTCAGTAAAACGTTGAACCTTGGGACAACGAAGAATGATTGTAATGGATGATGAATTGATAGACAAAAGTATAGAACCGATCAAGAGAAATGGGCCTCAATTGATATTTGTGTCGATCTGTATTTTTTTCCCATTATAATGATAATCAAATAAATAGCAATTAATAACAAAGAAATTCTCCTAAACCCTGATAATTCTAACCCATCCTGCAAGACAATTGAACTATGGATCAATCTATTTATTGATTATTCTGCCTTCATCATAGAAATTATGAACAAGAATAAAAAAACACTCTTTACCTTGATTCAATTCAATTGCTGGCAAGGAAAGATACATCATCATCATTGACGATGACAAGATCCATCGAATCCATGGTACATCGATCTTTGATATGTAATTCAGTCATTGTTAGCCTAAGATGATTCTCAAAGGCTCTCTCCAATGATTCTCCAAAGGCTCTAGGGTTATGTATCCAACCCTATAATTTATCCATAATAGTATATTTCAAGACTAACTAGTTGATGCTTCAAACATTTGAAATAAAATAATTTATTCAATTTATTTTATTCATTTCTACACCTGTGTTGACTTTTCCACAAATGACCAAAACTGACTAATTTTATGTTGTTCCTAGGGTAAGTTTAATGTTAATAAATAAATGGTTCCATCATATTTCTGACCTAGGAACCCATTTATAAGTTATTCCACTTTTTTATGAAAAACTGTGGCTGCGTGCTATTTAAATATGTTTAATACATTTCAAACATTTATTCTAGGCACCCTGGGCCTCAGAATCACACACCGTCATAGGTCATAGTCTCAAAAGTAATCCATATGATATTTAAAAGTAATGAACAAGAAATACGATAATTTACACGATCACTCTAAATTAGACACAAAATGAATGTTATTATCCTATTCTAAAAATGATGTTCTTGATTAATATTTTTGCACATACAGTACAAGTTTAAAGTCTAAATCTATAAAAATGTGGTATAAAATATTTATGTGTAGCCCAACACTATATCTAAGGTAGATGAAGTCAATTGTATAAGGTGATGTTCCCTAAAACGTCATGCCAGTTGACACAAACACTAAAAAAATAACAATCTATAAATTTAATTTTTTATAACATATAGTTCAAAGAAAGATACCAAGGTTTGTTAGAATTTGTTTTTAATGTAGTAAATTTGGTGATATATATATGGATTAATGGAATAATATGTCATTATATAGAAGAAAAGGAGAGTCAACATCATAGGAGAGAAATTTTGAGTAGAGGGAATACTCATTGAGGAAGTCTAAATATTTGTACACCCCAAATATATTTGAAAATATCAGATATCTATGTAAACTTTTCAATATAAGTGGTCACCATAAAGATGAATTATGGTATAAATCATTAATGCATGAAACTAAAACAAATAAGAATAGAATACTCCAAAGCCTAAAATGAAGACAATCCTACCTTGGGAAAGAATCATGAAAATGATATTGAAAATAACATTCCCAAGAAGAATGTGAATAAGGTAGGTGAGTTATCCTTGGTTAACATGAAAAATAATAATATTTAAGTTTACAATAGGTCTATGAAGTCAATGATAAAAATTTTACCACAAGGGAATTTGTTTTTTAAATAAAATACGTCACATCATGGAAAATTGAAAAAAAAATCCATGAATGTGAGAGTTGAAGGGAACAATTTAGAAAAAATGGTAGAATATCCCAAGGTATAAATGAAAGGACTAAGCCAGTGAGGAGAACATCTAAAAAGACATGCGAAATAAAAAAAAATGAGAATATTCCTAAAATATGATGGGTAAATTGTAAAATCTATTTAGAGAATGAAAGGGAAATGTAATCCTAAAATAAGGCACGATCTAAAGGGAATGAAAAGATTCCACGTGAAGAAGAAATAAAATTTCATGAGAAGTTGTCAAAAAATGGAAAACCAATTGTCTTAGAGTCTCTGTGTGGGGGGTGTAAGTGGGTTGTACACTATTCAAATGATTGTGTAACAGTAATTCCAGCACAGGAATAAATTATAATGAATGTAAATAATTCATATTTTGATTCATGTTACCTAATATATCATGTTAATAAAAATATTTACACATAAGGAGAGAAAAAAAGAACCCATGACGCCCATAGAAAAATCAGATTTGGAGAATGATTGTGCAAGCACGAAGAATCCATATAGACATAAAGATAAACTAAAAATGGAAAACATGTTAAGAAGAAATTATTAATCAAACCACTCACATTGATTAACAAGGATGTCCACCTTATTTCCTAAACCATTTGTGTTGTATCTATGTGCTAACCATATAATGAATTGATGGTGATGTTGGTTCTCAAATGGATAAATATTAAAATAAAGTAAATTGGAATAAATATTTCAGATTTGAAGAAGACACCATATTTTAATACAAAATGGAATTCTAAAGAACATTAGGTTAATACACCAACAATGAAAAAGGTGAAGTTAATAACTTAAGGGGGAGTTTCTTGATATGCTTTCAAGATTATTCAATTTATATAAATTTATAATTTTAGGAAGGTTCATGAAAAATAGTCATTCCAAATGGTATGAATTCCTATTCCATCATTCCTATTTCTCAAAGAAATATCTTTTCATTAATGGGGAGAAATTTTATTTAATTAATGATAAGTAGTTGATGAAACTTGAAGTGTTCTAGGGATATATGAAATCAAATTATTCTAGTTTCACTTTAATGTTTTTAATATGTGTGTTGAGTAAGTATATGAAGTTTATGATGAAAATAGTTTTCCAAATATCTGAAACAATTATTTTCAACAAGTTGTATCTTCCTAGATATATGTGATTATTCTCTAAGGAAGAATATTGACAAAGGTAATAGTTTATATCTTGTTTTTTTAATTATGGACAACCGCTATGTCAAAATAATACTCTATTGTTTTTTACAGCATGCATTGATCAATTAGACATAGTGTAATGGTTGATGACACATTTTTTAAGAATTAAATGATAAAATCCTCCCATATGATTTTTAATTATTGTAAATAGGGGGAGAGAGAATAAAATGAGATTTGTTATTTTCAACAAATACAAATGTGGAGATTGATGAACAAACTTTTTGAGTTTTTTATTTGTTGTTGAGTAAATAATAGAAGATATTAAAAAAAATATTTGAAGTACCTAAGCATATTGGTGAGAAGAACAGTTACCAATACTATATGTTTCAATTTTTTTAACTGTAAACAGTTGACATAGATTGGAGATCCATATGTTGGAGGTATTGTGAGATGTTGTCATATTTATATTTAAATGGAAGTACTTCCATTGAATTTTCTTATAGATCTGTTCATGAATGGTAATGATGATCTAACTATAGGAGTTGTTTTTATTTTTATTATTAAGGAATTATTCATGTTATCTAAAAATAGGTCTAACAATTTTGTTTCTTGGTATTTCACATGTACATATGGTTCAATAATATTTAGTGAAAAGAAGAGTTCCATCCCTATAAATAAATATTTAGATGAAGGTACATAAATCCCTAAGCTAGGCTGGGATAACCTTGATGTTATTTGAAGGAAATATATATAATTGGTAAGTATTGATCATATGAATTTGTCCAAACATATGTATTTAAAATGATTTTATGTATTTTTTACTTGGAAAAAATGGATAACATTGATACACACAGTCGATATGTTGTGATGATATGAAAAATTGATCATGTAGTCGATCCACTGATTGTATCTTCACATGGTCAATTGAGTTTGATCATGTGGTCAATATGATAGTAGTTTTTGTGGTCGATTTAAAGGTTTATCATGTGATAATTTCACTCACATTTGATCCATTGTGAAAGGAATGGATGATCCAGACTAGGCATTATCATAAGTACTTTTCTTCTGAAAGTACGACTTTGGGAGATAATGATGAACATAAGTATTTAGCCATTGTAAGTCATTGAGACTTATCATAATACTTTACAATATAAAAATAAAAATGGAAAAGTCCCTAAACCTAATTCTTTCTTAGTTGATCATAATTATTTGAGTTGAAATGTAAATCTTCCTCGTAAGTATTTCATGTTATAAAAAGTATTGTGTTAATTATAAGCTTTGAATAGTGTGAAATTTCGAAGTTCCTGCTAGGTGAAAAATCAAGTTTCCATATTTAATTTTCTAAAGTATAAATTAACTTATAAAATGTATGTATAATTGAGAAAACATCATGATAAAACAAATGATCTTGATCAAAGTTGAGATCAAAGGGTATAAACTAGAAAAAGAATAAGTTGATGTTGTGTTATAATCTATAGTATAAAAAATGGGTCCCATGATACAAGAATATAAAAAAGAAGAGGATCCTATTTATATATGAAAATATCAAGAGAATTAATGAATAGATTTTGTGGGGAATTTAAATAGAAAATAATCCAGTGATAATTCAAATAAATAACCAAGGTAATAAGTTGAGTCTTCAGCCGAAAATTCATGATGATTTGAATGAAATTTTGACTCTGAGATTCATAAGTTTAAAGGTCTATATTTTAGGATATTTGAATCCTGAGGAATATGGAAACCAAGTTACGAGTCTTCAAAAAAGAAAAGAAGAAACATATCTGAGATTTTAGGGTGTATGAAAATGAGAAAGTTCTGATATTGTATAAACATTTATATATATATAATTATATTTCCAGGTTAAAAAATTGTGAAAGATTCTCAACTAGTTGAACATAAAATATATTATACAATTCGAAAAAATAATAATGGGAGAAGTGCATGGCTGTAACCACTACACATTCATAAAGTCAAAAAGAATTAAATAGTGGAAAGAACTGATAAAATAACATGTTTCAAATATTATTATTAGAAGAGAGGAACAAGTTGTTGCAGTGCGATTTCTATGAATTTATGAATAAGATTAAAAGAAGTCAAAATATGGCTATACCTACTACTGATAACATTCAGGATAAATTAATAAAGAAATTCATCCTAGAACCCCATTTTTGTAGATGTCTGTGGTGGAGTGAGTTATGTCTTGCTTTTTATAATCATATTCCATGTAGAGAATATGAGAAAACTAACTTATAATATCCTACAATATAATTTTGAATACTATTTAATCATCTCATATTATTTCTATAAGTGATTAAGAAGATCATACATATAGTCCACAAGGGACTCGATCTATTATAGGTGGTCTCGCTTCAAGGAGTTGAAGGTCCATTCTCTTTTATAAAGGGACAAAAATCCCCCACTTTGTACATGGTTGGTGGAAAGATAATAGGTTGAATATTATACCCTTATCTAAGCTTTATTTCATAATGAGAAGGAAATCATGCATGTGAGATAATAACCACATGTCACTGGGGACATAGTTATCCTTAGGGTGACGAACCTTATTACTAAACCACAATGTTCTCATGTGTTACATTCCTCTTCTATGTTTTCATACCAACCAAAGAAGATATAAAAAGAGTGAGATAGATCCAACTAGTAAAAAGGTAAATTGGGGATAAAAGTAAAATTGGAATAAAATTCATTCTACATTAATTCACCCCATTCTTAGTGTGGGAATATCTCAAAGTGATCCTAACAGATATTAACATCGATTAAAAAATCATTGATCTATGAATAAATATATTTATAAATATATAGTGGTTTGGGCTTTATATTTTGGAATTATTGGAATTATTTCTTTGATAATGTATTTATGGTTATATATCCATCACAAAATCATTAATTAGTTGGTGGTGTGATCAATGGGTATGAACATGATGAGCCAGCAAGGACAGAAGGTCAACTTATAGGAGGTGTTGTTGCATTTTTGGGCTTATAACATTGGGCTTTAAAGCTATATAATTCAATCACCTTTATGCCTCTGAGTCTTTGCGTCATGTTAAGAGTTCCCTTTAGACCCAATTAAAAATAATTATTATCCATAAATAATATAAAATTTTTACTATCGGAATTATTAATTAGTTATTATTTGATTATTAATATTCTATTATTCATTTATTATTACATGCATCATCCTAGATTATTTTTGAGAAGTAATTTTCATATTTTCTAACCAAAATTTTTCATTTATGAATAAATCCATTTTATAGAGGTGGGAACCCATTAAGAAGGGGATGAGCTATAGGCCTCCCATGTCATCGAAACTACACAAACCCAGTCCTAATCCCTACCAAGGCCTAAACATACTTCCCAAGTCCAACTATCCATAAATAAACAAAAAAAGAAATAAAAACCCTGTGAATCGTTGGTAGAAATTTCCATGGGTGAAATAATATGTTGGCCTCACAAGTTTGACTAGTAAAGCATTGAACTACATCCCATCATTAATGGACAAGATTCTATCCCTAATCCTCCACTATCGAGCCTACATCTTCATCCATGAAAAAATAAAAAAACCATCATCCTATATCAATAATGATCAAGAGACAATTAAATACAATAATCTTTGATAAAAAAAATAAAAATATTTTTTTCATGAAGAAAGGTTTATAAATATTCTACAGATGAGACATTAAATTGAAATTTCCATAGTGTAGTATTTTTAATGAACCTAGAGTTTGAATTTATTTTTAAATTGGTTTTTTGAATTTTAATTTTAATTTATATATATTTTATCTTATTTTTTGTTGTTTTATATATTTAATATATATATTTTTTGGATACAAGGAAGGATGGGGTGGTGTGGAAGTAATAGAGATGCACCACTAAGTACCTAGTGGGATAAAATTGGGTACTTAGTGAGGCCAGTAGTGGGTAGACTAAGACCGTTCATGACCATTGAGTATTCAATGGATTATTATAGATTACCCAATGGTCTTCTATAGAAATTCATCTGGTGATTTTTTTATGTTTTTTAGAAAACTGTAATAAATACCTCTTCCCTTTATATGTAAAGAACATGCTCAAGGGATTTTATATCACATTTTATCATCTATATTCTAGATTTAAAGCGATCATAAATTATTGCATGATAACAGATTTTAGATTTATCTATGAAATTATTTCTCTTGTAGTAATTCTAACATGTTTAATTTTTCTGTTACTGGTTTCCTTATTTTTTTGATGGAATCTAAATTATCTTTTATTATTTATTTTTTTAATTTTTAAAAAATCTATTAATTGGTATCAAATCAAGAAATCATTCTTGGGGATCTTTACAACAATATTTAGTTTGTGTCCCTTGCTACATTTCATAATTTAATGTGTGGTTTTTGTGTAGTGCTAATTTAAGGAATGAGTAAATTGATTTAGGGGGCCCAAATAAATATTTGGAGACTTGAAGCATTAGGTAAATGAATCATGGGGTCTAAAAAGGATATAAAGGAACTTCTCTATAGCATAGGTTTTTGTATTTCTCAATGGAAATGAAACACTTTGAGTTATGGGTGATTATTAAACAACCCCTATGGGTATCAGAGATTAAATAAATAAAAGCAAAAGACTTATGTGGTTTAATGTGACTATGATCAACAATCTACCAAGGGAGGAGGAACTTAATCATCACTAATGTTGTGATCGTCTAACATTGATATTTTGTTAAACTAGAAATGGAGTGTATATGGACCGTGTATATGTTTAATAAATGGAAAAGGGAAATAGTGATCTAGAATGAGAAAAAATATATTCTGATGGGAATATATTTTGGCGTTGGGTTAGGGAATGCAATATATGAACTAGTTGGGAAGACTAGACACGAGGCTTGGTCTAGTTATTTCTTAGTTAATAGACAGATTTGATTCCCATATATTCATGTTATATCAAAATTATGAACTATGTGCCATAATGGGTACGTATGGTGGTAGAGGCCAAAGAAATGGGTTTATGGATTAGCTAAATGGGTATAATGATTATAATTAGGTTAGATATATTTCGTTTTGACTAAATTATGGTTTTTCCATGTATTGATGTAACATTTAAACAATAGAGTGATATATGATACATATGATTGACTATTTAGTTCCATGGACATTGTGACAATACTAATGTTTTATTATATCACATCACGACCTAGAATTTAGTAGAAAGAATATGTGATACAAAAAATACACTATGTTTTATTGCAACTATTAATATTATGTGATATAGGTTGACTATATTTTTCTGTGACTCCTAATGTGATGTGGCATGGACTGACCACGTTACATTATGAATCCTAATGTAATGCAATGTAGGATAACTCTATTACATCATTAGTCCCAATTCAACATGATATGATATTAAGACATTATGATGAACATATCAGATTGAAAATGGCTAAAAAAGGTATGATTAAACATCATGAAAGATTTATAAGAACACAATGACCCAATAAGAAGGTGTATTTTAATATTACTTAACAATTATCATATTGAATAAATTATTTTACACATACTGACATATATTATAGAAAATTATAAGGATATTTTGTTTTTTCCAACTATATTACATATTAACACAATGCATTTTTATCTCAATGTACAAGTACACTTCATGTTTTGCGATAAAAGTATGGGAAATGAACAAATGAAAGGTGGTTGAGTTAGTAGTATCTTGAAAGGATTTGGTGGATACTTGTTACTTGTGATGAAATGGGTACTTTTAAACTGTGATATCTCATCTATTTTTTTTTGTTTTTTTTCATATTGTACTATATTTGTTTAACCCCCTAGGTGAACCATGATGTATGGAAGTATGAAACGATTTAAAATTATATTATGGGTATGTTATTATATTATATTTATTTTATACTTATCTTTATGACATAATTACACAATGGTTATTCGACCACATTATTATTATTTCTCAAATATTTATTTATATTTTTGATTTATGGTATTTTTATTTGAAGGAAAATCAATCCATAATTATAATATTGGAATCCAAAAATGATTGTCACCAACCTTTGGGGATTTAGAAGCACAATTGAGGTCACATGCTAATCCGTCAGAAGTCATTTAGTATATATCGGGTTGGGTTATTTAAAAATGGTGTTATATACTTGTTTTAATTTGACCATTTTTAGGGAATTTGTAAATGGGGATATAATGGTTGGAATTTGGGATGAAAGGGGTACTTTTTATTGACTAGAACGTAGTTTACGACACTTTCACCGGGGCACATGCATCTGTCTCATTCGGGGACAAGAGGTGCTGTTTTTTTGCCCTGCATTCCCTCTTTCCAAAGGCGGGTGGAATCTGTTCCTTATTCAGGGATTTTTGCACCTTGATCAAAATGGGATGATGGGATGTCAGTTCTTCCTTCTGTGGATTCCTCCTCAGAACACATCACCTAGTCTGGGTCTCCCTCATAGACTTAAGATGTTTTTCATGAAACTCTTCCTGGTGCCATATCTTTATGGACACAAATTAATTACACTACATCTGTCTGGACATTCCAAGGGGTCCAGTTAGGGCAGCAACCTTCGGTTTGGGAGTAGTCATGTTGGGGATCAATGGCATGTCTGGATGATGGGATATTGGCGTGTCTGTCTTCTGTCACTTATTATAGGGCTTCTCGAGGGCGCGGATGCCTGAGTCATCCCACATCGAACACGGGGAATCTTTTGCCATGGGAATGTATCTGAGGTTTTCCTTAGATTCCAATTTTTAAAACATGGTATTCCACATCTTTAATGTCCAACAGAGATGGATTGGGTTGATCGGAACACTGACTTGAGTGGATCAGATGGAGGAACCCCCTAGAGGGAACACCGATACTGGGGTCATCGTGTGGTGGCCACCCAAATTCTGTATGTTGAAACGGGGAATGGGGTGGCATGATCCCACCGGGATGTGGTGGCCCGGGTAAGAATTAGGATGGATGATGGAAGGTTTCATGAGGGGGGAGGTGAATGGGATGGAACTGTCATGAGGATAATGATGGTTTTGGTCTTGATCCTTGAAGAGGCCTCCTACATATCCCCATGGTAGGGAATCAAAGCCCATGTAGTTCGTCTGATGGCGGCTTGCCACTGAACGAGGTCCCAACGGCTTACCGCTAGATGGGGTCACAACGTCTTACCGCTGGATGGGGTCACAATAGCTTACCGCTGGATTGGGTCACAACAGCTTACCACTAGATGGGGTCACAATGGCTCACAACTAGATGGGGTCACAACAGCTTAGCCCTGGATGGTGTCACAATGTCTTACCACTGGATGGAGTCACAACGACTTACCACTGGATGGGGTCACAACGAATTACCACTGGATGGGGTCAGAACAGCTTACCACTAGATGGGGTCCACAATTTAACGTTATCCAGGACAGGGTTGAACCAACATGAAGGGGATCAGAACTGCTGAGTGTTGGGCTTGAACCTCGTAGAGGCTTCCTACGTACCTCACCTTGGAAAGGATAAAAGACCACGTAGTTCAAGTGGTAGAATTTGGGGTTTATGCTCTAAGGCAGACTAGGGTGTCCGTGAACCGATGTGGAGGAGGACCTAGGGTCCAATGATTATTGGGATTAAACCTCGTGGATGATTCCTACGTACCATACCTTGGTAAGGATCAAAGACCTCATAGTTCAGGATATGGGAATCGATGTGAAGGCAGACCTGGGGTCTAATGGTTGGTGGGCTTGAACCTCAGGGAGGCTTCTTATGTACCCTTCCTTGGAAAGGATCAAAGTCCTCGTAGTTTGGATGGTGTGTGTTGAACCAACGTGAAGGTGGTCGGAATGACCGAGTGTTGGGATTGAACCTCGTGGAGGCTTCCTACATACCCTGCCTTGGCAAGAATCAAAGACCACGTAGTTCAGGTGGTGGGGAACCGACATGAAGGTGGACTTGGGGTCTGATGGTTGTTGGGCTTGAACCTCGTGGAGGTTTCCTACATACCCTGCCTTGGTAAGGATCAAAGACCTCGTAGTTTAGGTATGGGTGTGGGGCTTACACTCTCGTCTGCCCAGGGTGTTGGTGAACTGACATGAAGGGGGTTGGAGCGACCAATTGGTGGTGGGCATGAACCTTAGGGAGGCTTCCTTCGTACCTTGCCTTGGCAAGGATCAAAGACCTCATAGTTTGGGATGGTGTGTGTGTGGGGCTTACACTTTAGGCTGCCCAGGGAGGATGTCGGGGTCAGTGCTTACTCTAAGACTATGTGAGTCATGCTCGGTGTGAGAAACAAGAGGCAGCAGAGACCTAACGATCATGTCGTGAAAGGTGCGTCCGTGGGAAGTGGAGTGGGGCTTACATGTGATCGCATCCCAAAGAGGAAACATTGGGGATTATGCACGGTTATCAACTCTAAGAGGTTGGGACTTACTCCAGGATAGAGACCCGTGGTCGACAAAGTGCAGTGGGAGAGGGATTTGGGACTGATGAAAGGAGAAGCACCATTCCCCATCACACCCTTTGCTGGCCCTAGGGATTGAAGAAGAAAGGAGGAGCATGGATGCTGCCTCCTACAAGAAAGCTAGGGGCTTACACCGAGATGGTTTCCCTTTCCCCGTAGACAAACACCACTCCCATAAGGTGGATATCATCCCCTGTGGAGACCAGTGGGCATGGAGAATGTCCAAGGTTGGGGTACCCCACGCGTGAGGCATAGGGAGAGGTCATAGTTTAACATCATGTGCTGGGGATGAAGGTGATTGGCAGTTTAATGTCTTGAATCTCGGACAAGGTGGTCTTTCTCCACACCCATAGGACTTACATAACTAGTACCCTCTTCTCCTTGGTGTAGAGAGGGGACATGCAAAGTCATGGCGAGGGGTTTTTATAGAGAGAACCATCAGGGGGTCCACATTAGCGTGGCCATGCAAAGAAGCAATAACTGTTAGCATGCCTATGCGAAGAAGCATGAGGAAAATAAACGCAACAGGATTATCTTCCAAGGGACTTTGAAATCACATCATGTAAACATAGAGGGTCGCACGAGAAAAGGAATTTCAAAGTAGATGGGTTCATAGGCAGGGGCCTTGTGAAGCTCTATTGCTCCACGTGGCAGAGGGCACTTGCAAAGGGGTGTGCTTCACGAAGTGGGGTGCCTCAGCCTAAGCATAGGGTAGAGGTGTATATTGGAGGTTCTTCAAAAAGTGTAAATGCATTCATAGAATACTGCCTCACAGAGCAAAGGTGCCTCGCGAAGCAAGGTGTCGTGAAGCAATGTGCTTCGCAATGTACAGTGACCCTACCGTAGCATGGGGATCATGTGTACAGTAAGGGTGTTTCGTGAAGCATAAATGCTCCACGACAACCTGAGTCCCCTTGGGGATCCCCTTCCTTTGCAGAGGCCCTTAGGCTCTGTGAAAGGCATCCCTTTTAGAAGAGGGGATCAAAATGAGACAAATGGGAGGCACTTCGCAGAGCAGAAGTACGTCGCATAGCTCATGGTTCACAAAGCAGAAGGTTGCTTCGCGATTCGGGAGCTAGGAAGTCTAAAGGTCAGATTGTCCGTTTTCTGGACATGGGGGGGGGGCTGGTATTTATAGGGGGGAGGCACCACGAAGCAGCACTCGATCGGTATGAAGAGGAATTCGTTCGCTCCACGGCGCATCGCGAACGTCAAATGTGTTCACGGAGTGTTACCTCCTCCTTGATTCGTGGTGGGTCGCGAATGTCAAATGCTTTCACGGAGCGTTACAACCTCCTTGAAACATGGCGGGTCACGAACATCCAATGCGTTCGTGGAGCGTTACCACCTCCTTGCTTCGTGGCGGCATGGTACAGCCGGTTCTCTGTGGATGGGCTTCGTGAGGCAGCCATCGGTTCAGTGTCTTCTTCTCCTCCCCACATTTTGGCATTAACAAATGACTCCCCTCAGACTTAGAGCCCCGGAGAAGTCGAGGCTCGAAGTCTGAGGGTAAATATCCAAAATCCTCGGTCGTTCGTGAAGCTACCTCATGAATAAATCTCGCCTAGTGGGAAAGCGAAGCTCTGGCCAGACACGTCATGAAGCAGGCTTCGGCCGAGATGCACCGCGATGCTCTGAGGGCCCCTCTCCTAAAAATAGGGGACCTGAAAACTCTTTTGTCTCTTTTTTTCACCGCGATTTTTCACTTTAGTGCTCTCAATTTGCGAAGCTCCGCGTACTCTGTGACTGCTCTCCGCGAATCGGGACTTCGCTTCATGGCGCACAGTGAGTTTTTGACTCCGCT
Organism: Viscum album; assembly: GCA_963277665.1. Classification (NCBI taxonomy): domain Eukaryota; kingdom Viridiplantae; phylum Streptophyta; class Magnoliopsida; order Santalales; family Viscaceae; genus Viscum; species Viscum album. The sequence continues at coordinate 499,716,676 of OY728158.1, read as the reverse complement.
ACAGCGCTTCACGATATTTCACTTGAAGGTGTGGGAAGGACTCCGCGAACGGGCTTCACGAACTCTCTCCGCGAACCGGCTTCAAGAATGATCTCCATGAACAAGCTTCGTGAACCAACCCAAAAATCGTCCATGTTCAAAGACTGAATGAATCACCAAGAAGATGTCGAGGGGGTTCTTGTGGATGCCTCCAGAAGGGATGAGATGTCGAATAGTCTGGGTCTGGGGGAGTTAGTTTGTAGCCACTCAGACCATAGTTCATTGGTGGAGATGCTATCAGAGAGACAGAAGAAATACCCAATGTGTAGGAGGTTTCCCTTGTATGGCTTCAAGCTGAGGGATGACATCTTCATCCCTGAAGCAAGCAGGGCTGAACCAACTTACTGGTTTAGGAGTACGCTATGCCAACACTGATTGTTCAGGGTGACTTATGGCCAAGCCCAAGAAGATTTCACACCCGTAAATTTTGATTTCATATACAACCACATGAATAATGTTGATGGGAAGACATTAAAGCCAGATACGTCTCCTCCTATATACCACACGATACTAAAGGCAACTTTGAGGAACCCGAGGAAGAGGTGGTCTGAGGAATGGAACCTGTGCCAGGGCGGCAACTTCACAGAAGATTGGGCCTGGGCCTACTGGGTAGGCGCCTCGTGTGAGGAGTTTGGGGCTGAGATGAGGAGAGTGGGTTTGTATGAGGCGGCCTGGGCCTCTCAATTACACATATATCAACTGAAACAACAGATGCCAAATCTATTGAGTAGATGGTCATCGAGGACCAATATCTTCCACTTACACCATGGGGAGGTTGGTATCATCTTGTGGGATGTCTACCAGACTTCGGGGGTCCTGATACTGGGGGTGATGTACGAAGAATTCCTCCCCGTCATGAGTGCATGGGAGGATCTAGATCAAATGCCACAGCTGGAGATGGCACTGATGGAGCTTGTTCCCAGGGAGGACAATGAGGTAGTAAGGGATGTGCACTTCAGGCGGTGGTTAAAATAATTCTTGAACTTCCTGGAAAACAAGCAGTTTCCAGTGAGGACTTGGAATTTTCTAAAGGGGTCTCAACGGGGTAAGGAATAATCGTACTAGTGACTTTTAGAGGATAGTCAGTGGAAGACATGGGGATTCAGTGTTAGCACTGAGCAATAACCAATAGTTAGGCTGGTGGCTCTGATCTATGGTTGGATCCTACCAGTGAGGGATACCAATATGGTAGTATTCCCAAGCACATTCAATATGGCGTCCACATTGGCGATAGGAGGGTGGGTCAACCTAGGAATCCTGATGCTCACAAAGCTGTATAAGGTGATGTAGCATATCAGCGAGGGAAAAAGGCCACAGAGGGTATGTGGGCCATTCCACCTTATGTATGGGTGGATAACAACACATATCATATGAGTTTACGAATACCCAAACCCTATATCTCCCCCAGGCTCAAACTTCTGCCCATCAATCCCGAACACTACCGGGAGATTTCCAGCAAAGCTGACCGCACCGTCGGTTCTGGACCAAGTGTGCAGTGTGGAGGAATTCAATTTCCTCCCATTTCCATTGCTGATGGGGGTATTTACTGATGATGACCGCAGGGCAGAAGAGAACCTGGCCTATCTCCTGGACTTTTGAGGTGGAGTCTTGGTGTCGAGGGTGGATAGTGAGCCCCTCTACGAGCCATATACCCCACACTAGTTTTCAAGGAAATTCCGGTGTATGCAGTAACTGACCCCGTAGGTCTATCTGGAGGTGCTCTATGAAGAACACCCATGGGTGATGAGGCAGATGTGGCTCATGTTTTTGCAGGTAAATGGGAAAATACGGAATGAGTTGCCTCTGCTGACCACCGTCCTCGGTCTGGGAAAGGAATTTGCCCAGAGCTGGGAGGCAGCTTATCCAGGGAAGATGATTTAGCAGCCAACTATTAGGGTCAGTGATGGTGAGCTTTCCTATCCTCGGGGTTGGGTCCAGAAGACAACAATAGCATTTTGAGGTGGCGGGGATTCCATGGCGGTGAGGCCCACACCAGTTGAGGACGAGGCAGCAGCCATAGATCCTGTAGTGGTAGCGGACTCGGTGGTTCCAGCAGAACAAAGCCATCCAGAGGGGAGGCCGCAGAGAAGATTCCGAAGGATACCTACCCAGGCTCTGGGGAAGCGGCTTCGCCATATCAACATGCCAGAGGATGCTCTCTTCTCGTAGGCCTGTGACATATGGGAAGTCAACAAGCAATTCCTCGGCCCCGCTGAGTTGTGGCAGCATATGAACTGTCTCGGGATGGATTTACCGGAGAGAGGCCCTATTCGGGCTGGCTTTGTGGTTCCCTAGGCAGAGGCAGAATGGTACCTGGCAGAGCTGGAGGACATTGTGCATTCCCAGGGTGCCCCTCATCCAATGATAGATCGAGTCAAAGTGTTGTTCGATCGCACTACTCCCCCACAATTGTCAGCTGCTGATTTGAGAGAACAGTTCCCTCTGCCGGAGGAATCGAAAGAGTCCTCTTGGTGAGACGAGTCAGGGAGAGGGAGCCCGTTGGAAGAGGGATAAGTTGTAGGTCAAGACTCGGATCTTGATGAGTTTGTAGAGGTTCTTAAGGTAAAAATATGAAACTCCCTTCTTTGATACCTTCTTTGAGGTCATTTCAGACTACTTGTTAACATCTGAACCGTGTAGGAGGGTCTTATATACAGAACTCATTCTCGTCCCTCAGCGGATGTAGATGCGGAACCTTCTGGATCCACATCTACTGCCGCATCTATTTCTGCGTCTAGTGGTGCTCAGACACCTGAGGTGACTCCTTCGGAGTTCTCAAACCTTCCGACCATATACGGGGGGCCACGATTCGGGGTCCTGATGACATCAACCCAAGAGCGAGGTTGGGGATTCGATCTCTATAAGTCCCCTCTATCGATTTCATGACTGTCATCCCCTAACCATGTTTACTGACATCCATGTCCTTTGTTTTGGGCGTGTACAATTCTTAAAATGGCGTGGGTCACCTTGACGAGGTTGGTTGGGGATTCTAACAGCGTCCTTCCCAGGGGAATGCCAGTGTTCGTGGAGGCGGAGGTCCAAACAAACCTAGCGGCAGTGCTCCCGATCACTGGTGGGACTGTCAGTGGGTCTGAACCCGAGATCATTGAGGTAGGATCTGATGATGAGGATCAACCAGATAATCTAGATCCCACTACGCCTGATAAAACACCATATGTGGACCCGACTGAAGAGTTCCTAGGGGTGTTCCCAGCGTATGAGCTTTCCAATCATGACGACTGGGATGATACAGCCTCTGACGAAGATCATAGCAAGATAGTCCATTTCCGATCGTGGAATATGATCACACACTTCATCAATGACACCCCCCAAGAACTATGGTGGGATGATATGGATAGACTTTTCTCGAAACTGTACAAACTGTGTGCTAGGGGAGTGGATGCCCAGCGTCCTCACATGCGTGTCCGAGATCTTATGGAAAAAAAGATTTGGGAGTATGATCATAGCCTCGGTGTGGGCTGGTAGTGGAGGAAGGCGGTAAGCATCAAGAGGCTCTAAGAGGCTAAAGATGAGGTCCAACAGCTGCAGAATCGGGCAGACAAGCACTCGACCTCCCTCAACGTGCAATATGAGCTAATATTGCGATTGAAGGCCTAGCTAGAAGAAGCCGAAGAGGGCCTGAAGCGAGCCTATGATGAGATGACCACCATCTAGACTGATTTGTAGTGGGCCCAGATTGCAACCAAAGAATTTCACCCACTCGCTGCTGAGGAGGGGAGGGAGCTGAACAGGCGTCAACAACTCCTGGACACCACTAGCCAGAGGGTGGCAGAGCTGCTATGCTATTTTGATGAGGTCAGCCCGTCCATCGGGGGAGTCGACCCTCAGGTACTGTAGTGATTAAAAACCCTCAAACACTCTTTTATGATTTTATTTTTTGATGCCATAGCATGCATGAGTTCTATTTTTTATATTGGTTTATTTCATTCTTATAGAATTTGTAGAGCATCCTGCGATCATTCCCTAAACTCATGTGGGTCGGGCCTGATGTTAGAAACAAGGGATGACCAACTTATCACACCAATTCAAATATAAGAGTGAAAACCAAGCTTCGGGTATCCGGGGTTTGAAAAACTGGCCCATATTTTCGGGAGGAGATCGGAGAGACCTGACTGGAGAATTAGGCCCCCAGAATAGCCGAATTACCTTTTTCCTAGTTTGATCTTGTGCACGAACGGGGTAACACCTAGGGTGCTGAAATCAATCTGAAAAGATGGGATTTGAAGGTGTGAATTACGATACCCATAATTCAAAACACTATGGGGGTGGCATGACCATAAAAAATAATTGTCGACCACATTCGAAACACAGTATCCTTATTGTGTTATCCTGGAGTGGGGATAGAAAATGAGGGCCGACCGCTGAACATGTTCGAAACACAGGGACTATCTCAAAATGTCATCCATTAGTCTTCTGGAATGTTGGCCCAGGACAATATGTGGGCCATAGGCCGAGCATCCATACAATTTGGGGGTTCTTTTAGACATGAAAGGATATGAGGGTCCGAATAAGGGGCACACAAATTTTGGAATGTGGAGTGATAGTCCGTTCTAATTGAATCTAACACTCTTGAAATTACACCACCGTGATGGGAGAACATTAGATGGGCGCATCAGTTTGATCATGGATCATTCCTTCTTTTAGACAGGACCTCTCTGGTGAGGGAGTTGTCACATCCCAATATCATCGTGGGGCATAACTTGTCCATGTCAAAGCTTCAATTACACGGTTCCCCACAAGGGGTCAGACCAGGGGGGCCGGATATGAGGAGGAATAGGATTTATGATTCATGGGGCTGGACCCAAGGTGAAATTCCTGGGTGTATCTACGTATCCCATGTGGATGGGAATCATGCCGTACGTAGTTCTTAAGGGGATTTTACTTTATGGTCTTAGAGCTCAGACCATGGATGGTTGGAAATGTGGGATACACATGGTGGGGTAATTATAAAACCCGACATGGATGGGAACATGGGGTTCTAACCACCACGTGTTCCCTGGGAAGGTTTTAGGTCAAGGGACCGGAAATGATAGTTAAACTGGGCCCATGGGGGAAGCACTCGGGTGTTCCTACATATCTCATGATAATGAGAATCGAGCTGTATATAGTTCTAAGAGGTGGAATGGTAAGGTACCATTGCCAGTGATAAAAGGGGTGTGTGGATGTGGCCCTGGCACCAAAAGAAAAGGTATTTGATATATCTTGTTTTCATTTAAGATGAATGTTTTTTTGAAAATCCTATGATAGCAAGTCTTGGCGTCACCACAAGAATCAATCCATGCGAATGAATTGAAAAATGGTATGGTTTGTGACTGATACAAAACATGGTGTCCCCTTGAGTGAGGACATCACAACGCGGTGCCATTTTTTATCGTGTGAACAGGATGATAATGTCACAGTTTAGGGTCATGTGATCAGACAATGCATGCATTTTAATGTCATGCGACATAGACATAGTAGAGATAAGGCTAAAGGGGTAACATGAATGGTGCAATAAAACATACCCGACAAGAACGAGGGAAGAATACCATACCACGCCATAAGCGATTATGTGAAAGAAACCTTGAGACAAGGGGCCAAAAATAGAGGTAAGAGTGTACGGGCCAGGAGAAAATCTCTCCCAATTGAGCTGGACCCGAAGACGAGATGTCTTGGTGTTCCAACATATCCCATGAGGATGGGAATCAATCCATACGTAGTTCTAAAAGGGATCTTAGTTTATGGTCTTAGAGCTTCGACCATGGAGAAGAGAAATCCTTTCAAGTAAGCACAGACCTCGACCCGATCCCTAAGCCCACGTGAGTCAAACTCTGTGTGGGAAACAAGGGAGAAAAAGGTTTTTTTGCAGTACCTAGGATGCACATCAAAGGGAATTCAGTGCGGAGCTCCGAATGATGCTTTTACCGCAGATTTGTCCTCCTAATGTGAAAATGCGCACTAAGGGATAGTGTCAGGAGTGCTAATATTCCACTTGGACATGATAGGGTGGACAATGATGTAAATCATGTAACCAACATTCAATTCTTAAACGGGAAGTTGGGATGATAGAGGATGACTATTGACCATGTTCGAAACACAACATCAATATCACATTATCCTGTAATGAGGAAAAACAAATGAGTGTTGGCCACTGACCATATTCGCAACGTGGGACTTGTATCGATCTCTTGTCTGAAACCCTCAAGGATGTTGTCCTGAGATTGTAGGGGAGACCTTAGGCCTAGCATCAATGGCATATGGGGTCCTTTCAGGGGTGGAAGATTATGGAAGCCCAAATAAAGGGGAATACGAAGCCTGAAAAATGGGAGAAAGCATGTCCACACAAAATCCAACACTCCTAATGCTGAACCAGAGTACTCTTAAGAAGATTGGTGCATCGTTGACAAGGGTCTAAGAGGGTAATCAACTTGAGAGTAACCAATTTGAAGGGATGAGAACAGAATACAGGGGTAGAGAACTCTTAGGAGGGAGAGGTACGTGGCATGGTTGTTACAAACCCAACGTGAATGAGGACATAGTCTCATACCACACAATATATTACCCTCCCCAGGAAAGGGTTGGCCAAGGGGACAAGGTGAAAGTGAGATTTATGAGATATAGATCTGGGCCCAAAGTCTAGATGTTCGGGCGGTCTTATGTATCCCATGAGGATTGGAATCAAGCTATATGTAGTTCTACAAAGGGCCTATACGAAAAGAATATAGTTTAAGGTCTTAGAACTCAGACAATTGGGAAGCGGGACTGCCCCAAGTAAAGGCAGACCTCAACCCAATCCTTAAGACTATGTGAGTTGAACTCAGTGTAGAAAAAAGGGTGGATAAGGTATTTTAAATACGTGAGATACATGAAAAGGGAAAATCGGTGGAGCCCCGAATGACTGCCTCATCACGACCCCCCCCCCTTTTCCCCTCCTAACACGTGGATGCACACTAAGGAATAGTACTAAGAGTTTTGAAGTTCTACATGGAAATGACGAGGTGGATAAGGATGTGAATCATGTAACCGACATTTTAGGCTTAATGGGGTTGGCGTGACGATAGAGGATGACTGTTGACTGTGTTCAAAACACAGTATCCATATCGCGTTAGCCTGAAATGGGGAAAAAATGAGCATCAGCCACAGACGATATTTAAAACGTGGGACTTGTATTGATTTTTTGTCTGAGACCTTCGAGAACATTGTCCCATAATGGTAGGAGATCTCTTAGGCCTGACATCCATGCCATTTGGGGGTCCCTTCAGGTGTGAATGGTGGTAGAAGTCCTAGTGAGGGAGAACATGAAGCCTGGAAGATGGATGAAAGCATTTTTGAGTAGAGTCCAACATTCTCAGTATTAAACCATAGTACCCTTAGGCACATTGGTGAATCGCCGAAAAAGATTGAGGGGCTCATCTTGAGAGCGACCGATTTGAAAAGATGAGGATAACACAATAGGATGGAAAACTATTAGGAGGAGGAGGTAAATGGCATGGTTATTACAACACCTGATTTGAGTGAGAGCATAATCCTATACCACACCATATAATCCACTCTAGGAGAATGCGGGCCAAGGGGCCAAGATGGGGCTAAACCCGAAGACGAGATGCTTGGGCAGTACTACGTATCCCATGAGGATGGGAATCAAGCCATACGTAGTTCTAGTATCGCACACAGGGGTAGGACACCATAATGAGGGGGGTGTACGGCGTGAAAAGTAACCCAACGTGAATGAGGACATAATCCCATACCACACCGTCCAACCCTAAATAGGAACTTGGTCTAGGGGCCCGAAAATGCCAAGGGAACTAAGGCTAGGCCTCAGTCAGAAAATCCTAACTAGTTTGCAGTTTAACATCTTGTAGTGAGGAAGAAGAGAGGAGTAAGATACTATAAACAAGGGACGAATACATCATGGTAAATAACCCGACGTGAATGAGAACATAATCCCATACCACACCATACACTCCTAAATAAGAACTTGGGTCGGGGGCCTGAAAAGGCCAAGGGACCTGAGGCTGGGCCTCAGTCGGAAAGGCCTGACCAGTTTTCAGTTTAATGTCTTGCAGTGAGGACGAAGAGAGGAGTAAGATACCCAAAACAAGGGAGGTATAAAACATGGAGAATAACCCGATGTGGATGAGGAAATAATCCCATACCACACCGTACACTCCTAAATAGGAACTTGGGATGGGGGCCTGAAAAGGCCAAGGGGCCTGAGGCTGGGCCTCGATCGGAAAGGCCCGTCCAGTTTTCAGTTTAACGTTTTGCAGTTAGGACGAAGAGAGGATAATGTATCTTATCTAGGGATGTGTACGGCATGGCGAGTAACCCGATGTGAATGAGGACATAATCCCATACAATACCATACAATACCATAAGAGAGAATATTGGTCGGGGCCCAAAAAGGCCAAGGGGCCTGAGACTGGGCCTCGGATGGGAAGGCCATATGTCCTATTGTATGGTTACCACCTCATCACAGCTCCTAAGCCCATGTGAGCAGTGCACGGTGTGCGAAACAAGGATCCGATCTCCCCCTCCCCCCCATCATATGGGGGTCAAAAAGATGGCTTTTCCCGAAGGGATTTCGTCTCTTGGAGATACAACGAGGCATAATGAACCACTACACTCAATGTTTGGGACATCTTGGGGTGGTTCCAATGTCACAGGACATCTATTGACCATGTTTGAAACACAGTATCCCTATAGTGACCTGAAATGGGAACAAAAAATGGTAATCAGCTGCTGACCATATTTTCAATGTCGGACTTGTATCAGATTGTTGCTCAACATCCATGAGGGTGTTGGCCCGATGTGGTAAGAGAGCCCTTAGGTCTAGCAGCTATACAATTTCGGGGCCCTTCTGGATGGGTAAGATGATGGAGTCCCAATCAAAGGAGTGGGTGAAGAGTAGTTGTACCCATCTATTAAAGAGGCGAATGTCTCCAGGGAGCGGAACGTATGGATGGATCGAGATTAGATTGACATGAAGTGGTGAAAAATTCTACCCTCCGCCAAATTTTTTTAACCAGAGGGGAAGATTCTAGCATTTGGGATGGGCCAACAGAAAAAATATCTGGGCATTCTTATGTATCCCATGAGGTTGGGAATCAAGACTTATGTAGTTCTTGAAGGACATGCAGTTTAACGTCATGCAGTGAGGATGTGGGATGATAGAAGAATGGTAAATGGGCACACGATGCGACCATTATAATCCTGGTATGAGTTGGGCTAAGGAATCCTACACCATATCATGAAAATATCCCCCGAGAGAACTATACACAGGGAAAATAGTCAAGGAGAATAATTTAGGGTTTGGGCTCAAGACGAAACACTTGAGCATTCCTACATATCCCATGCAGATGGGAATCAAGCCATACGTAGTTCTAAGGGTTCAGTTTAACATCTTGTGGGATGATGCACAGTTTAATGTCATGCAGGATGTTTTACAGTTACAATCATGTAGGACCAAACAACTTTATGTTCATGCTGGACTGAACAGTCTAGGGTCATGCCAGACCAAATAGTTTAGGGTCATGCTAGACCAGCATGCAGTTAGGGTCAAGATGGACTATCCAGTTTAATGTCATGTAAGACCAGTAGGATCGGGCAAAATATTTCATGAGGAACTTGGCATTGGTGGGAGGAGATATAAGCTCACAATCCATGGACACCAGGGAGTATGCTCCATTAGGGTAAACCCTATGGATTATGTAAGGTCCTTCCCATTTGGGCCCCAACTTGGGTGGTTTCATTCCAGGGATCATTGGTTTCTGGAGGGCTAATACCATGTTTCCTTGTAGGAAAGAGTGGAGGCAAACCTTCTTGTTGAAGTCTCTAGCTATCTTATTCTGATGCCTTTTCATATTGTGCAGGGCACAAAGCATATTCTCGTAATGTGCTTCCAATTTAGCCAGATGGATTTCTGCTACCTTATCCTACACGTGCTGGTCATAGACCGCTGTGTGTAATGAGGGCAGCTAGATCTCAATGGGCAGCACAACCTCAGCTTCGTACACCAAGAAATATGGGGTCACCTGGGTGGAATTACGAGTCGTCAACCGATAGTCCCAGAGGAAGTTGGGGAGATTTTACAGCAAACTCATGTTGTTCTGACCAACCATTTTCTGCAAAATGTTAGAGAGGGTTTTGTTGAATTCCTTGATCTGTCTATTTGTCTGCACGTGGTAGCCAGAGGTATGGTTCAAATGGATGTTGTATATGGTGTACAACTTCTTCAACCCAGCTACAAGGAAGTTAGTGTCATTATCGGTGAGGACGGCGTGAGGGACTACAAACTGGTAGATGATATTAGAGCTCACAAATTCAACAATAGAATGGGCCTTGACCTCCTTGAGTGGAACTGCCTCTGCCCACTTAAAAAATAAATTCATGGCTATCAGGATGAACCTGCATTGGCGAGCTGTCACCGATGGATATGGTCCCATGAAATCGAGTCCCCAAACATAAAATGTCCAAGAGTAATTGGTGGATTGGAGAGGTTCTAGAGGCCGATTCATGAAGTTTAAATGAATTTGGCACGCGTGATTTCTCTTGGTAAACTCGATATAATCAAGGATCATGGAGGTCCATAAGTACCCCAGTCTCCGAATCTAACGGGATAGCTTCAGCCCAGCCTGGTGATCCCCACAGAAACCGGCGTGAACCTCCTACACGACCTAAGAAACCTCAACTCCATGGATGCAACAGAGGAGAAAACCATCATACCCACGCTTTTAGAGGATCTTCTCAAGACCAGGACCACTCTAGAGGGTAAATGCAGCGCACGACATTGGATTCGCTCATGCTCGGCCTGATTAGCCAGGAGGTAACCATTTTGGAGATACTTGACAAAGTGGGATCTCCAGTCAGGGGTCACTTTAACCACTACATCTGAAGAACCTATGGGTCTTAACGTGGAGGATTCGGTGGTAAGATGACTTACTCACAGGACGTCATTATCATCTGAGGTGACGAGAGCAATGAATCTCTTATGTGTCGCGTGTATGATCAGATCATCCTACTCGGGTTCTGCAAGTGATGTAGCTTGGATGTCCAAGACATCGGCTTGACTGTTATGAGATCAAGGGACATGAGTTACCTTTGGCCGAGATGGAAACTAGGCCATTTGCTAGAGGGTTCACTCCAAAAATGGTACAAGCTCTGTATTTCTAACGACATAGGCCCCATTGACTTTCTTGATGACTAGTTTAGAATCCCCTTTAACATGTAGATGGGGCACATCGATCTCGAGGGCCAGATCGAGGCCAGTGTTAAGATCCTGATACACAACCTCGTTATTGGTGCAGCCTTCTGACAATAGGAATGAATAAGGCAGAATGGATTGCACTGGGGTAATAAAGACAATACCTAGGTCTACTCTGTTGAGTCTGGGATCATTGAGTTTCGTGTCGGTGGGGATCTGGGAGGCACCATCAAAGTGAATCTGCCAACATGGGTTGACATGATCTACTGAGAGGATTGCATCATTGGGACTATCTAGGTCTAGGGACTCGTCTGCAGGGGTTGGATGGGCAGCTAGAAAATCTTCCAATGCTTGTCCCTTGATATCCTTCTGAGGCACGAACCTGATGTCGAACTGCTAGAGGATTACTGCCCACCACGCTAGATGGCTGGTCAATATGGGGAGGTTCAGAATGTACTTCAGCGGGTCTACCTGAGACACCATCTGTATCTCGTGGTGCTGCAGGTAGTGTCACAATTTCTATAATGCGAATAATAGTGTAAGGAAGCTCTTCTCAATGGGGGAGTATCTGGTCTCTGTATTGAGGAGCATGCGACTGAGATAGTGGAGGCTATTTTACGTCCCATAATTGTTCTTCTGGGTGAGAAGGGCACCAAGATATTGTTCCAGGGAAGTCACGTATAGGATTAGAGGTTTTCTAGAGATGGGTGGCATCAAGACCAGAGGCTAGAAAAGATACTGCTTGATTCCCTTGAACTTGGTCCGGCACTCTTCATCCCATTTATAGGCAGAGCCTTTCTTCAGGAGCCGGGAAAAGGGCTTAAACCTTTCGATCAGATTCATAATGAATCGGTGTATGTAGGCTAAGTGGCCTTTAAAACCTTGATGCTCATAAATATTTCTCAGGGGAGGCATCTAACTGATGGCCTTGATTTTCTCTAGGTCGATCTCGATGCCCCAGTACCTAACAACAAAGCCAAGAAACTTCCTAGAGGAAATACCGAAGCCACATTTCAGTGGTTTAGCTTCATGTGGTGGGAATGGAATAAGCCGAACACTTTCTTGAGGTCCTTGATATGGTCCTGGCTCTAGCGGGATTTGACCACCAGATCGTCTACATTGAATTCCACCAATGTCCCAAGGATTGGCTTGAATATGCGGGGTATCGCATGCTTCTAGGTGGAACCTGCATTCCTCAGGCCGAAGGGCATAACCTGGTAACAGAAAGTACCTTGGGGTTCCTGGAAAGCAGTGGACTCTTCATCTTTAGGGGCCATCCAAATATGATTTTATCTAGAGTAACCATCCAGGAAGGAGAGGCCATGGAACCCGACTGTAGCATCGATAAAAAATTCTATCACTTGAAGGGGAAAATCATCTTTCAGGCAGTGACGGTCGAGATCTTGGAAGTCAATAAAGAATCTGATCTATCCATTCTTCTTCCTGACTGGCACAATGTTGGCTAGCCACTTGGGGTACTAGACGTCCTTGACGAAGTTGTCTCTGATGAGCTTGTCTACTTCGACCTCGACCATGGCACCGTGAGAAGGGTGCATCTTCCTGGGAGGCTTCTTGAACCCACAATGATTTGTCGGGAGACCAAGGCGGTGGAAGAATACCTGAGCATCTAGTCCTAGCATCTCATCATAACTCCAGGAAAACACATCATGGTGATATTTCATGAAATCTACGTACCGTTGCTGCTCCTCGAGGGACATGGTGGCACTGATCAATGTGGGTCTTGGACTTGACTCACTACCAAGGTTCACATGTAACAGTTCATCAACCGTGGTGGAAACTCCATCTTCAAAGGTGGGGAGAGCGTCCTCTAAATCATCTTCTTCACTTGTAGATGAGGGATTCCCAGTAGGAGAAGCTTCCTCTGGGTTGGTAGATCCTAATGGGAGGCTGGTACCAGCCTGGATAGTAGTGGAAAACATATCAGGAGATTCACACGCTGATGAAACCATAACAATGAAAAAAATCTATATGATCCCATCTGGTCTTCAGCCCAAGGGGCCATGAATGATGATATAAAAATAATAGTGGCGTGTCGGCTTGAGCTGGTTAATCCCAGCCCGGTGTAATAGACATGTATGACATACTGTTGTTTCCATGGGGCGGAAATCTCGATACCGTACGGGGGTATGGGGCTCCGAGATCACCTGAGTCTTGTTTGTGTAGGAGTACAAAGTGATTTTACATCGTTGCTTGGACTTGGGAATATGCTTTCCTCTTGTACCAGATACAAAAAAACATTGCCCCATGTCGGGGGGTCAGGGCCTCGAATCGATGGATCGGGAAGACATAGGTATCATCCAGACCTACCGAGGGGTCAGTTGCGACTGTGAAGGGTTCGACCTCCCTTGCATGAATCTTATTATCCTTGCTCTTGTAATAGTCGACATCCAGGTAGCAGGCTTCACAAGAGGCCAAAAGAGATGCATCACCTTGGAGTATGCCTACTCGACCATTAAGGGAGTACTTGAGGCATTGGTGATACGATGAGGGGACCACCGCGTGCAGGTGGAGCCATGGTCTACCCATCAATGCATTGTACGCGGTGTCCTGGGAGAGAACCATGAACTTGGAGCTCGCAACTAGGCCGCGGAACTGGGTCTTCAAATGGATCTTATAGACGAGGTTATGCTCTGTCCAGTCTTATCCTTGGATTATTAAATATGAGGGAGTCAATTCATCTTTGGATAACCCCAGATTCCACAGTGTCTACGTCAGGGTAAGGTTAATCTAGGAGCTGATGTCAACAAGACAACGACGAACCTCCACGTCGTTAAATTGGACAGTGATGTACAGTGGCAGGATGTTGCCCTGTATGGGAGAGCCTTCATCTTCTCCAAAGAATGAAATTATGGTCTGGAATTCGGCATTCTCAACTATTTCAGCATGAAAGGCTTCTGCAGCTGTTACCACCGTCTCAAACTGGAGGGGGCTTCTTAAAGCCTCAGTAAGGGCCTCACTCATATTTGATGATGACCAAAGGGCTTCATGGATGGAAAGGCTCATAGGTATTCCAACAAGGTGATTGAGGACATCATACTTCCGCGCCAGGCTTGAACTTCTGCTTACAAGAGGCCACTCTGCTATAGGATGGAAAGCGGGCCCTGCCGGATGGACCGGCAGCTGGCTAGAACTAGGCATATCCCGCTGCTCACTAGTTGAAGCCTGAAGAGTAGCTTCCAGATGAGGACCAGACGACTGACATTGGCCTATAGTAGGGAGAGGCTGGTCGTGGCCTGGTCATGGAAGTTCTGCCTGATCCAATAGCACAAACAGTGGTGGAGGCGGGCCCGGCGACACTAGATGAAGAGGTTGTGCATGATGATTTCTACGCTGGCCTACTGTCTGGTCTTAGTGGCATGCACAGCCTAGCTGGAGATACCAACTGATGTTCCCCAATGACCCATATGGTCGTGGCTCCATAGACGTTGACGTCCGTTGGGGATGTTGGGGAGGTTCACCTGGAACTCCCCATCGTCAGGAGTCATATAGGGGTTTACCAACTCAACAGTATTAACCAAAGCATACCCTTGACTATAAATTGAAGAGTCATCCACTACTGGGAGGATTCTGGGAGGAATCCCCATCTCAGGGGAATGAAGTCACCGAGAGTGCGGGACAACGATGGCATTGGTGGGGCACGTTGCTTCCCCTTGTGCTGCCAATGCTTGCTCTTCTGGGTAGAGGCCGATTGAGATGATGATGCAGAAGTGGTGGACATAGCTTGTGAAGGCTTTGACGGATTTAGGTGTGCCTGAATGATTCCATGGGTGCGAGAAACCATCTTGCGAGCCATTAAGTTGTCGTACTTATGGGACCCATGGTTAGAAACCTACTACCACTCGCCTTCGCTATCGCTAGTGCTGTCTGGCCTTATAAAGACACCCACCATTTGTTCTGGGGCCGTTCCCAGCCTGAATATGTTTTTATCAACCAGGTCATGAAGAATATATTTGAACACATAGCACTGCTTGAGGGTGTGCCCCAAAATCCGATGATAGGGGCAGTATTTGGGGAGATCAGTGAGATTCTCCTCTTCCGACCCTCTTCACTTATAAAAGCGTACAATCCCCTTATCTAAGGAGCTATGGAAGTAACCAGGGACCTAATTTTAATTGAATGATTTGTTCTGGTTTCTTCTGTCTGGAAAGGGGGCCCTTGGAGCCTAGCCTTGGCGAGGAGCTGGAAGGGTCTGTGAAGGAGGACGACCCTGATTGTCCCACCTGGGCAGTGGTGGCGCATTCTGCCAAGGTGCTTGTCAATTCTAAGGCGGACGCTGCTGAGCTGAAGGCTATTCCTGAGGAGGAGGGCCTCTACGAGGCTGTGGGGCTGGTTCCACTGGTAGTAACTCCAGCTGTCTGGGGGTTTCTATTTTGGCCACTGTGGCGGGCTTGGCTCTAGCAGCCCTCCTTGCTGGAATTATAGGGGTCAGCGGATGTGTCTAGTTGGCATGTTGGAGGGCTTCCTCCAGGCATTGGGCCTTATTGGAGAAGTCTCAGAATCCTCCAAGGTACTTCTGGGTGATCAGAGAAAGAACCAGTTCTGTCTTGAAATTTCCTATGCACATCGTCAGTAATTGATCTTGAGTCAGTGGCATGTCAAGGGAGTATGTAAGCTCCTTACACTGGGTGATAATGTTTGTGACTCGCTCATCATGACTTTTCTTTCACATAAATTGGTCTGCGATGCTGGTTTTCTAGGTGTTAGAGCTGAACTTGTAGAGGAATTTCCAGCAAAGGTCCTCCCAGATGGTTACAAATCCGATGGGGAGCCGGCTGTACCAGATGAATACCCACCCCTCCAATGTATAAACAAAACAGTAGAGCTTGGCAGCCTCATGCTGCGCTGGAGTCCCTAACATGGGCCCACACATTGATTTGAAGTAGGCGAGGTGTTTCGGCGGGTCCCCCGTCCCGTTAAAGGGGGAGAAGGTGAGATTCCCAAAACTTGGAGGTGCTGACATATCATCCACCACACCAAATATGGCTTACCATCAGGTGGGATTTCCACCTGTCGTGTTTCCAATTCCTCAAGGTGGGCTATGAGCGCCTCCATAGGATCATTTGGGTGGGGGTCCCTGTCTTTACGGGGATCCCTAACCACTTGCATGTTGGCGGGTTTTTCAACATGGTAAACATGCTCAGCAGCTCGTGGAGAGGTCTACGGGGCAGCTGGGGGAACCCATGCGAGATTCCTTGGATTGTCGTGCCATTCAGGAGGGTTTGGAAAGACATACCACGCCCTCTTGTAGTGAGCTCCGACTTCAGCCCTGTCTGTGGGGGAAGCGTGATCAGGGTTACTTGGGGGAAACTCGTAGAGGGGAAGTTGTTCCTACCCCTACTGTACTGGCCTAGGATTTCTGTATTCGGGTAGTAACTCTACAGCGCATTCATCCAGGAGTTGGTCAACCAACTTCTTCTTCTCAGCAAGTTATTGGCGCAACATGGCCTTTTGGGGGTCCTCCTCTATCTTCTACACTGAAGAAGATAGGTCAGAGTGCTTGACAGTTCCAATTTTCTCTTTTCCCTTACCAGAATTCCGGCTAAGTACTAATTCCTTGGTGGGCGTAGGGAGACCTACTAGGTTCCTATGATAATGAGGAATCCTCCTTGATGGGTCCAATAGTGGTGGAACGCCCTCATAGGGTATGTCTCCATAGAGATTCTCTAGCTCGTCCTCCTTGTCCACTAGGTCAGCCATATTGACTGTGACACTTCTTGGGGTCATGTCCTTGATATCGCTTAGTGAGTCGAGCTGCCACCGAATAGGACTGAAGAGGAGGGTGACATACTACCCCCAGCCATAGATTTTCACATGGGGGTAGCCTCCTTGATAATTTGGTGGAGTATCTTGATAATCTAAATGCATTACTGCTGGAGGGCCTCACGACGACCTGGTGACTCGGGGCGTTAGCCCACAGGGACTGAAACCAGATCAACCAGGTGGAATTTCATGCTAATGTCTTCAAAATGCGCTTGGCTCCTGGGGTAAACCACCCATTGATGATGAAGACTAAAATGTGTCTCCCAGAGGGTGTAGCTGAAACAGTCAACTTCCTCCAGGGTGAGGGATTCTGTTATGCAAAAATTCTGTGCTACCATGGGCCAGAACTTCTTGGGGAAGTGGTACGTTGTGAGGATGTTCCAGAAGCATCTCGGCTTAGATTCAGGGTCTGGCCCTTGATTTCCCCACACGTCAATTGGAGGTGGATGAGGAACTGGAAGCGGTACTGACGCAGACCACTGGGACGACAGGCTGGCTGGTGGAGAGTATGGCGAACGAGCTGACTGGCTGCCATATCCCGGGCCTTCTTCCGAAGAGTGTAGCAACCTGGCTGCTACGTCTTGATAGGACAGGTTGACAGCCACAATTCCCGGATCAGGGTCTAAGGCTACTAGTGATAGGCCGTGATGCTGCTCACCTACCATTGGTCCACAAGATAGCTCTCTGTGATCTCTTGTGGAGGTAGAGAGAGCTTCCGGTGATGATGGTGGTGATTGCACGACCGTAACCTATGGGGTGGCCAGAATTTCATCCTCCTAGATATACCTGTGGAGGGAGGTGGGAATCCTGTGGACCACGAATTTCGGGAGTACAAGGATGATTCACCTTGTTCTTGCCCCGGTTCATGACTCAGATGAGTGAGGGGAGGGTTCCCGAGCTATTTCGTACTCCACTTCAGAGTCTGAGAAGTGGACCGGTTTGATATCTATCCGGACCTTCTCAGAATTCTTCCTATGGAAGTGACGACCTGACTTCCTGCCCTAGGGTGGCTCCTTGGGACAAGGCTGATTTCCTACACGAGGTCCTTCGGCTACACTGGTGCTGGGGCATAGAGGGTTTACACTCGAGAAAGCTGGGGTGTGAGGAGGGCATGGACAAATGTCGAAGGGGACATGGGGAGGACCTCCATGGATAGCACTAGAGTGGAAAAAACCTCTACTGGAACTAGAAAAATCATGGGGAGGACCTCCGTGCTGGGTTCTAGTAAGGCGATGCTGGCCTTCACCCCTCTGGTGGTTTAGGCTAGGAGGACCTTCACCAGCTGCGGAGAGGACATAGGGAGGATCCCCACATCAGAGATAGACCAGATGGGTAATGTCCCTACATCAGCGGTCGAGGCAGGAGGAATTACCCCATACCTAGTGTATTGGGTACGAGAGAGGCTTCTGTACCGAGTATCACTGACATGGGGAAGACCTTCATTCGGATTGGGGGTGGCATGGGGCGGACCTCCATGATGAGGCTCGAAGCAGGGAAGGCCCACTCTCTCTGTGGTAGTGGTACGTGGAGGACCTCGGTAAGGGGTGGCATCGCTGCGGGTTGGTTCGTAGTGACCACTGTTCGTGCCTGCGACCAAGAGAGTTGACCCATCCTACCCGTGGGGTGGTTGGGGCCTCGATCCCAGTTGGGCATATAAGTGACCCTATTCAGTGTATGTAGGGAACTAATGATATGTGTCGGCGGTGGTCTGGGCCATAACAGCTACCGACGTTGATACCCCTTGGCGGGAATCCTCCGCTTGCACCTGACGCTGGTGTCAGGTCGGACAAATTAGGGGTGGTGCAAGTGCGTTGCTTTCCTGCTCCACTTTCATCAAGACCGGGCGACAACACTAATGTGGCTGGGTGGGAGCCCTTGCTGGGAGCCCCTGGAATGGGACTCTGATCGGGTTGGGATGGACGTCACCTAACTCATCAGCGTAAGGCATGGAGTCATCAAGGTGCTCTGGGGATAGGCTCTTGAAGTGGTTGTATGTAAGGGTGGCGAGAAATTGCTCCCTACACCGCCCTCGGGGGCCGCGTTCCATGTGGGCCATATCCCGGGTTGGGATTATTCCCCCCTCCTTGTAACGACGCACTAGGTTGTTAATTACCCTTCGCTGGATAACTTCTGATGGAGAGTGGGGGCATGGGAACCCTATGGTCGGAGATATTGAGGTCGCCATGGATGAGGTGAAGCCATGTGGAACGGCTGCGTTGGCACTACCCCTGCCCCTGCGTCGATGGGCAGGAAGTTATAGCGTCCCTGAAGTAGCAACCTGGTTCCTAAGATGTAGGGAGATTAACTCATCAGTGCTAAAATAAAAGGCATCAATGACCAATTCCCCAGCACCATACCATCTCCCATGATCAGTAAGTGGGATCAACTCTGACAACATCACAGAACATGATGTACAATGTTCTACTTCCCCAACTTCTAGTGAGTTTCATGTCAGGCCCGCTATTTTCTTGGTGGGACCCAATGACGGATAACTGGATCCTGTGACACATCAATCCACTGATTCCTCGAGTGCTACTAATCTCCATATTTAGGAGAATAACTTCATGTCAGATTCACCATTTATGTTTCTGATGCTTTCTCCGGCGTGCGCACGTCTGTCTCGTTTGGGGACGAGTGGTGCAGTTTTTATCGCCCCACATTCTCGCCTTAAAAAGGCGGGTGACATCCGCTCCTTATTCAGGTACGTCTGCTCCTTGGTCAAAATAGGATGATGGGATGTCAGTTCTTCCTTCCAGGGATTCCTCCCCAGAAGTCGTCACCTAGTCTGGGTCTCCCTCATAGACTTAAGACGATGTTCATGAAACTCTTCCTGGCAACATATCATCATGGAAACCAGTTAATTACACTGCTTCAGTCAAGATATTCCAAGGGGTCCGGTTAGAGCATCAACCTTCGGTTAGGGGAGTAGTCATGTTGGACATCACTGGTGTGTCTGGATGATGGGGGATTGGCGTGTCTGTCTTTTGAACCTTATTATAGGGCTTCTCGAGGGTGCGGATTCCCAAGGAATCCCCCATCGAACGCGAGGAATCATATGCCATGGGAACGTATCTAAGGTTTTCCTCAGATTTCGATGTTTAACAAAGGGTATGCCACACGTTTAGTGACCAGTAGAGACAGATCGGGATGATCATAACACTAACTGGAGAGGATCAGTTGGAGGAACCCCCTAGAGGGAACATCAATACTAGGACAATCATGTGGTGGCCTCCTGAATGGTGTTAGTTGGAATGGGGAATGGGGTTTCCTGATCCCACCAGGATGTGGTGGTCTGAGTAAAAATCAGGATGGATGATGGAAGGTTTCATGAGGGGGTGGTGAATGGGATGGGACCATCATGAGGATGATGGTGGTTTTGGGCTTGAGCCTTGAAGAGGCTTCCAACATATCCATGTGGTAGGGAATCAAATTCCACATAGTTCATCTGATGGAGGCTTTCCGCTGAACGGGGTCTCAACAGTTTACTGCTGGATGGGGTCACAACGGCTTACTACGGGATGGGGTCACAACGGATTACCACTGGATGGGGTCACAATGGCTTACAGATGGATGGGGTCACAATGGATTACCGCTGAATGGGGTCTATAGTTTAACATCATGCAGGACTGTGATGAACTGACGTGAAGGGGATCGAAACTACTGGGTGTTGGGATTGAACATCATGGAGGCTTCCTACCTACCACACCTTGGAAAGGATCAAGAACATGTTGTTTAGGTGGTGGAAATTGGGGCTTACGATCTAAGGCGGCCCAGGGTGTCGGTGAACCGATGTGGAGGAAGACCTGGGTTCCAATGGTTATTTGTCTTGAAACTCGTTGAGGCTTCCTATACACCCTGCCTTGGCAAGGATCAAAGACCTCATAGTTTGGGATATGGGAACCAACGTGAAGGTGGAACTGGGGCCCAATTGTTTGTGGGATTAAACCTTAGGGAGGCTTCCTACGTACCCTACCTTGGTAAGGATCAATGTCATCGTAGTTCAGATGGTGTGTGGTGAACCAGCTTGAAGGTGGTCAGAATGACCAGGTGTTGGGATTGAACCTCATGAAGGCTTCCTACATACCCTGCCTTGGAAAGGATCAAAGACCACTTAGTTCAGGTGGTGGGGAACTGACATGAAGGTGGACCTGGAATCCGATGGTTGTTGGGATTGAACCTCGTGGAGGCTTCCTACGCACCCTACCTTGGAAAAGATCAAAGACATTGTAGTTCAAGTCTGGGTGTGGGGCTTACACTCTAGGTTTCCCAGGGTATTGGTGAACTGACATGAAGGGGGTCGGAGTGACCAATGGGTGGTGGGCTTAAACCTCAGGGAGGCTTTCTATGTACCTTTCCTTGGAAAGGATCAAAGACCTCATATTTTGGGATGGTATGTGTGTGGGTCGTACACTCTAGGATGCCCAGGAAGGATTTCAGGGTCAGTGCTTACTCTAAGCCCACGTGAGTCATGCTCGGTTTGAGAAATAAGAGGCAGCAGAGGCTTGATGATCACGTCATGAAAGGTGCATTCGTGGGAATGGATTGGGGCATACAGGTGATCGCATCCCAAAGAGGAAATAGGGGGATTATGCATGGTAAGCAGCCCAAAGAGGTTGGGACTTACTCTAGGATGGAGGACCATGTTGGAAAATGCGTAGTGGGAGAGGGATTTGGGATCGAAGAAAGGAGAAGCACCATTCCCCATTACGCCATTTGCTGGCCCTGGGGACCGAAGAAGAAAGGAGGAGCAAGGATACTGCCTCCTATAAGAAATCTATGGGCTTACACAAAGATGGTTTCCCTTTCCCCGTGGAAAAACTCCACTCCCATAAATAAGATATCATCCCCTGTGGAGACTAGTGGGCATGGAGAATGTCCATGGTGCGGTTACACCGCGTGCGAGGCACGGGGTGAGGTCACAGTATAACATCATGTGCTGAGAATGAAGGTTCTTTATAGTTTAACATCCTACAGCTCGGACAATCTGGGTTTCCTCTACACCCCTAGGACTTAACTAAATAGTTCCCTCTTCTCCTTGGTATAGAGGGGGGACAGGAAAAGCCGTGGAGAGGGGGTGTTATTGATCGAACCATTAGGGGGTCCGCATTAGCATGGATATGCGAAGAAGAAATAGCCGTTAGCATGCCTATGCGAAGAAGCATGAGGTGAAGCAACACAACATGCAATATCTTCTAAGGGACTTTAAAATAACATCGTTCAAACCTGAAGGTTCACACGATAAAAGGAATTTCAAAGCAGATGGGTTCATAGGCAGGGGCCTTTTGAAGCTCTGTTGCTCCGCGTGGTGGAGGGCACTTGCGAAGAGGTTTGCTTCGCGAAGTGGGGTGCCTCAGCCTAAGAATAGGGCAGAGCTACATATGGGAGGTGCTTCATGAAGTGGAAAGGAATTTGTGGAGCACTTCCTTGTGAAGAAAAGGTGCCTCACGAAGCAAGGTTTCATGAAGCAATGTGCTTCACGAATTCTAGTGACCCTACCTTATCATGTGGATCATGTGTATAGGAAGGGTGTTTAACAAAGCATAAATGATCCACGATGACCCAGTTCCCATTGGGGATCCCCTTTCTTCGCAGAGGCCCTTAGGCTCCACGAAAGGCATCGCTCTAGAAATATGGGATCATAACGAGACAAAGGGGAGGCACTTCGCAGAGCAGAAGTACCTCACACAGTTCATGGTTCACAGGGCAAAAGGGTGCTTCGCGATTCGGGAGCTTGGAAGTCGAAAGGTCATATTGTCCATCGTCTGGACTTGGGGGGAGGCCGGTATTTATAGGGGAGAGGTTCCGTGAATTAGTTATCACTCGGCACAAAGAGGAATTTGTTCGCTCCACGGCGCGTCGTGAATGTCAAATGCGTTCGCGGAGCATTACCGCCTCCTTGCTTCGCGGCAAGTCACAAACGTCAAATGAGTTCAGGGATCCTTACCACCTCTTTGCTTCATGGCGTGTCGTGAAAGTCAAATGCTTTCACAGAGCATTACCGCCTCCTTGCTTCCTGGTGGCACGGTGTGGCCGGTTCTCCGCGAATGGGATTCACGAGGCAACCATCAGTTCAGTGTCTTCTTTTCCTCCCAACATTTTGGCATCAACACACATTTATTAAATAATTATAGGTAACTAAGGATTAAAAATAATATTTTTTGGTTACCTTTGGTTAATTTCATTGAGTTATTATGTTTAATCATTTATAGATTTTGTTTTTTAACTCTTGGATTAGGGTTATTGGGGGGTTTACATATGTGTATCATATTTTACATATAAGTACAAATAACTTGTGCATGACTATGTGTGATTGTAAACCCATGGATTATATTTTAGTTAACTATGAGTATCTAGTATTTTTTTAAAAAATTTAGTTCTAGGTTAATTATGTAAACTACTAGGAAACTATTTTTGAATTTATATTGTGATATATATTCTTTATAAAAAGGAATATTTTATATGGATAAAAATCCATTTATGTGATGGTTTAGGTCATGAGTTCCTTGGATATGATGTAAATTGTATAATTTATTGTTACTTTATGTGATATATTGACATAAACATGGATTTATGTTCAGGTTGGGTTAGACATGTAACATCTAGATAGACAGATCATGATCACTGTGGTATGAATTGAGTAATGGAAGAAACGGGTAACACAAGAAGTGTGAACAAGATTGTGTGTTAATATAGTCAATTTAAAATGTTATGTTTAAATATGTTTTTGAATAATGGTATGATTATTTAGATTATAGAACTAGTATTTCATCTAGGGGAGATTTGGGAAGGAATAATAGATCATGCAACTCTGATGGTGGATCCAATTATTTGGGATAATAAGAAATTACTAATGTGTTTTCTCTATGTTTTTTCAATAGTTTAGAGAGAAATTTTGAATGATAGGGGCCATTGTAATTGACTTCACCAAGGAATTCTAGATTCATCGTCCACCTATATTCTAGACAAATGTGGGATCACAAGGAGTGAAGGAGTGGATTAAGAGGATCCACCCAATATTTAAGATATGTGATACCCCAAATAAAGTTGAATTTAGTTATCTATATTTTAGATGGATTATCTATGTGGTGGAGGGACATCATTTATTAGTCCAAGAATCATGAGTAACTCTCTTGAGATTGATTCCAAGTTATCTGTTTCAAGTAGCTTTTCCCAAATATTTTGAATACATATAGTGAATAATATTTCATAGAATTCTAATAGGGGGATTTATTATTGATGGAATGTGTGATGAGGTTCCGTAACTTATTCCATTTTTCATAATTTTTAAGATAATATGGGGACCCAAATGCTTCTTAATTTTCTAATAGTTTATTATTTTTTATTTGGGATCATATGATTTTGTTTTGAAAATTAATATATACTTATGTGATGAAAGAATATCATATTATTGAGAAGGTCTTTGTAAAGTGTTAGGTACCATGGATATTATGTTTTATTGGGGTTACATACTGTGGATATTTAAGTAATATAAATAGGAGGTTTAATGATGTTTACCATTTTAAAAATTTATAGAAAAACCAAGGAAGGTATTTTTGGTTCTCCCCCCTTTAGGGAAGTTGTAAAACCCAATGTCTCGATAGGTTGGTAAATTCATAAGGAATTTGAATTTTTTGGTCTCGAAGTAGGGGATTTTTTGAAAAGTGATATTCAGATTAGAATATGGAGAATTAGAATATCTCAATGAGATGTTTTTAGTTTTGGATCGAAGTTCCAGATGTGTTGTAGGTGGTTAGGTGAGCTTTGGTGAAATGGTTAGGGGGCTATGCTGATGAATTTTGAAGTAGTAGGCCCATCAATATCCATTGAGTTAAGGTCATGATGTGATGGAATAAAATTATGTAAATTATGGTGTGTATCATGGGACACCATTCCACAGGAGGGGAGGCCTAACCCTTTGGGGATTGGGCCTCTTCGAGTGAGGCACATCAAACATCGGTCCAAATGTTGCATGTCACAGGGGAAGATAGATGAGAGGTGGATAATCTAACTAGGGATGGTCATGAAATATCCCATAGGGGTCACACCATAATAATGGTTAGCTCAGTGTTGAGCCCTCTACATAGGGAAGTCACGGCGTGACCCTTTGGGGTTGCACCATGATGATTACACGAAGGGGTATTGGGCCCTCTGCTTGGGGGAAGTTAAACTAGGACCCAAAAGGGTCATGTTTGACTAGGTACCAACCCCATTTTTTTAATTAGGTTTAGAACCATAATTTTTTGGGTTATCTCCTTTAGGTTTTTGGAGACTAAGGGCATCAAGAGGGTCTATTATTGGTCAGCCCTCCCCTCATTCTTCCTTCCCTGTTTCCCTATAGAAAGGGGTGATTCTTTTGGAATTTTTGGATATTATTTGAGTTAAATTGTTCCATTTTATCATATTCATACTTGTAAACATTTTTTGTCACTAAGTTATTACAATTTCATCTAGGTATTTAGTGATAATTTCCACTAAATCATTGTGGAAATCATCTTGAAAGATGGGAATTTTTCTAAATGTGGGTAGAGGACATATCGAGAGGATAACCAAATTTCATTTCTCACTATTGTTTTTGAAGGTATGTTTCCCAATGAATTTATATATGGGTTTTGCAAAAATTAGGTTTAATTGTACGTTTATTCATGTAATTAAATAGGTTACTTTGTGTGTCTTAGGTATGGGTGCATGTCATAAGTGTTCAACACCCTGTTGCGCAAGGTTGTAGTGAGTGAAAGAAAATTGGTGAGTAATTAATAAATTATTACTACTGTAATAAATTAAATAATTAACTATATAATCATTATATTTAATTAGTTATGCATTTTGTCTAGAGATATGGTCTTGATGAATGAAATTAGCTTGGTCGAGCATGTATGATGAAGTGCAAAGCTCAAAAATGCTGATAACTCCATGTATGAGTTAAGTGGTCACTTGAAAATATATTTAATGTTCAGGTAGATTTTTTATATACACATGATATGTGGTCTCACCATACATGTTAAAGTGAACATAATAATAAATAAATGCTTTTATTAAATTTCCATGAAGTGAACAAAGATTCATGTTCCAGAGTGGACCCTTAAACACTAGCTTAATGCCCCGACCACAGATGGCTAAGAGCTCGATTATAAATGTGTGGATTATGATATAAGAACCTAGGAAGGGTGTGAATGAAATGAATGATCCATAGAGGACCCTTTTATGGGTCCCCGTAGTTCCCCAGAGTTAAGAAGATGTGTGGATATAAAATTTTTGGAATAGAGATAATCCATGTAAGAACCTTAAGATATCTTAAAACCTCTAGGTTAGTTGACCAGATAGTGTGGGGAGTTATTCCCACTGGTATGTGGGTACCTGGGTGGGTATAACATGGGTTGTATAATGTAAATGGTTGGGTGAGAGGGCTGACCTAGGTTGACTTGGAAAGGGAGATAGACATTATTTTATCTTTTGAGTGTGATACCGGGATGGTATAGCCTATGAGGCCAATGAGGATATGTTGTGATCATTTTAAAGATAAAGTATGAGATTCCCTCTGAGTAATAGGCATGATACCTAAGAGTAGGAATGATATATAGGAACTCATATAGTGTGTCTATACTATGTGGTGACCAAGGGACCTTGAGGGGTTCCCCAATGTTATGTTGAACCTTGAGAGGGTCAGTGCGGGGATGACGATAATTTCTATTATAGGTGTCACATTATAACTCCATAATCACTGGGGATAACCTAGTGTCACTTTAGTGATAAGGATGGGTTGTGTTCTGGAGAGGAAAACCCATGACACATGTGCTATGTTTGTGTGAGTGGCCAACTCAAGTGTTATGTCATGAGATTCTATGGAGAATGTGCCCCTAGGTATTATATATATATATAATCTCTCTCTAACACACACATTTATGATATGTTAATTATGGTACAGGAACCATAGGCAAGATGTGACCAAAGTTAACGGAGGCCAAGTACCGCTCCAAGATGTGGTGTGACCCCCTTGGTGTATGTGATATGATTCCAAGGTGATATGAGTTTTCCCTTATTGTATGTGATATGTGAAACGAGGGTTTAAGAATTAGGGATGTATGTTACCCTTGAGTAATAGAGAGATAGTACCAATCCAAGGTAGGTTATGTGTAATGAACCAAAATCTTATCAATAAAAATACCCTTCCAAATTTTCTTATGTGTCATATTTAGTAATGTGGTATTTTGTAAATCACATGCACTATATGATAGAACCAATTAAATATTGTCATATTGATGTGAACCATACATTAATAGTACAAATATACTCAAAAAAATTCCAAATATTAAAATGGGAAAATAAATGGAAAATAATATCATGAAAACCTAAATGTTTCTATTGAACTGGATACTGTAGTGGGGATCTTATTTTGTATTATGGAGGGTATGACTGTTGAATTGTAAGGAAATTCTAGTGTAATGATCAAATTTTATGGTTTTGGATATTTTTTTATAGTTGTGGTGTAGAGAATGGGCTATAAAATAGAGGCCCAAATGTGGATTTTAGTGGGTCTATTAATTTTGGGGTTTCTACACCGTGGAGTAGTTGATGAGATATAGTGTCCTTATGAGGGATTGGAGGCTATGACATAGTTATGACCATTACAATGTAGCACTTTTACCTAGTTTATAGGATCTCTCCATTAACCACTACATGAATTCTAGATGAAATTTTGACTTAGAACCATCATGGTATGACCAAATCCCTTGCACCATTGTCCTTACTCTTTTGGAATTCATTACGATGTAGGCTTATATTCCACGATGTGATGCTGAATTTTACAAAATGTCTAAATTATTGAAGCACTTCAAAACAAGTCTTTTCTTATCCTTTCCTCTTAAAACGTGGGTGAATCTAGCGAATGTTATAAAGCTATACTAGTTCCCTGTATATTGGCTTTGTTTTCAACATTAGAGGATAAAATCTTGACATTTATTTGTTAGTTACATCTATTCAACTTGGGGTTTCTACCTTCTATTAGAGTGAATCACATATCTAGGCCTATGTCATAATTTGAATTTTTAATATTGTTCAAGAATCTCTTTTGTAATGAATTAAGATCTGTTATAGGAATCTCTTGGAATGAAAGTATGTTTTGATAGGTTGCGAGCATGGTTGAGTGATAAAGCTCTTGAAAAACCATGACGTTCACATCAAAAATCATGAGGTAGGAAGTTACTATTAGGTTATAATAATAATAAGATATAGAATAGGGGGTAAATTGTGTCTTTTCATAAATATAGATAGATTGAAACTCTTAGACTTCTTACAGATTTAAGAAGATATGCAACGTTCTGTTATTTAAGAAATTTGTTCAGCAGATAAAAAGAATAGAAGAACATGATATTTTTTATAGTGGTTCAGGGTACAAAGATCCCATAGTACACTCCACCTATGCTCTATCTATGAGATTGGTGATTTTCAGTAAACATCTCCTTTTATCATAAGACTTTAAAAACTATGTTTAGGTTGTGGAATCCTTTACAATAAGGTTTTTAAGAGCCTTATGGTTCTTTTATAAGGAACCAATTTATTCAAATTTTAGTTTAAGAATATGGTACTCCACCACCATCATCACAACCATGTCCGAGCAGTTGAAACAGTAATAAATAAATATATTTTGGTTTAATTAAATAAACATAGTCTTGTTTATAGTTTCATTAGAAACTAATAGAAAATGGATCTTATAATTCAAAGATAAATGTATTCAATAAATAAAAGCTTTAAAGAGATCCATGTTGAAAATAATCTTCAAAAAAATAGTAACAAACAAATTTAAGTTGTAACAACAATATCAGTTTTAGTTTGCACAAGATTGAAACATACATGTCTCTAAAATGTAGATTATTTTGCACAACAGAGATGTTCAATATTTTTTCATTATTAGAAGCTCTGTATTAAAAAATATATCACGTCGTATCATTGAAAATAAAAATATTATTTCTATTTAACAAGATAAATTTGGATTTATTTTGGTTATAGAAGATCTAAGAATATCTCCTAATAAATCATGATCATTGGAATTTAAATCATTCAAGAGAGTCGTAAGTTCTTATAGAAATAGGAATGATATAATTCATTGAATTTAAGCCTTTTAATCAGTCATAAAATAACATTAAATAGATATTTACTTCTGATAAGGCCGTTATAGAAAACATAGATAATATTTTTTATTTTAAACTCCATCATTGACCAGTCAAATGTAATGTTCCTTTTTGTAGTGATAAAATCCAAAAATATAATTGAAAACATATGGTTGTTCACAAAAGTAAAGTTGATGAACCATACCTTTATTACATTAAACACAAGGTTTCTTCCAAACTTAGGGTTATTAAACCATAAATTTAAAATAGATTAGGGCACATGATCCTTATGTTTTATTCCAAATATAGGATTTATAATCCATAAGTTACACATACAAATGTCGGGTATGAAGAGTGTTTCTAGAATACATTGAAACACATTCAAAATAATTTTAAAAAATATTTTAAACTGTAAATAAGATAATCTTTCCAAGAAATATATTCCTAAAAAACATAAATTTACTTTATATATAAAACAAACAGGGTATTTGAGAATCAATATCAATAAGATTCATAGAGTATTGTTGAGAAAATACATTCCCAACTATGTCCCCCTTTTTTATGATCACAAAACCCAAAACATAATCTTATAGAAAATATTAGAATAGTAAAGAAAAATAAAATAATATCTTTAAAGAGACATAAGAGAAATTATAATATAAACCATATTTGATATTCAAAGTTGATTTATACAACAATCATCTAAATTCTTATTCTAATGAGTTAATAAAAAACTGTGTAAATAAAATTAGTAATGTTGAAAATGAGGACGTTGTGTTTACCCAATTCACCCTTTTGTGATATAAAAAAATAATATAGTTGAAAATGGTTTAAAAAAAATTAAATGTAGTACAGAACTATGAATTAATTTTATAATATTCTAATACAAAAATGATATTTTTTGTGGAATTATAAGTGAATATAAATAATATTAAATAAGAAAAAACATAATAGAAAATATAATTTCATAAAAATATATTTTTTATTTTAAGAATCATTTGGATATTAAAATTTAAATGGTAGGATAGGTTGAGGGTAAATTTTCTGATTCAGAAGAGGGGTCAGAAGCTTGAGAAACTTGAACAACCTCATGAATTTCCTTTATCTCTTCCAGGAGTCCTTTGAAACTATCAATAATATTTTCATCCAACTGTCTCAATTTTTTTTTGAATCTTGGCATACCTTCAAACTTTTAACCAATGTTACAATTTGAAACTCATTATCATTCTCATCTAACTAAACAAAATTTGAGAGAATATCACCTAACAGATTTAGAATATTTCTAATATTGGGATCTCTAGATGTTAACTTCTCAAAAATTTCACTATGGTTGTACAAAAACACATTTAAATATGAACTGTCAAATTGAAGTGAATGAAGCCAATCATTAAAGGTAGATAGTAAAGTAGAAAATTCATCAAACCATATGATTAATTATGGTGAAGTTTGTGTTATAGAAGTAGATGTTTTAAACTGATTATCACAACTCTTAAATGATTCAAACTGATTCTGTAAATACTTCTTTAAATCACCAATATTTTCATTGAAACAGATTCTGCTCTCATGTTTTCAAATATATATTTCATAACTTTTTAAAATGCATAAAAATATCTTCTTAAAAATGAAATTTCTCTGATATTGTGGAGTTTATCTTGAACTAATTCCAATTATTCTCTTGGAATAGTTGAATTTATCAAATCATCCAAATATTTATTGGTAATTTAGGACTCAATATTCAAGGCTGTATTGAATTCAATAATTTTATTATACTTTCAAACTAAAGTATTTATTTGAGCATTCAAATAACTAGAATACTTTACATATTAAAAATCAGATGTTTTTCTCTGTTGATCAAGGTTAAGGACTTTCCTTTACCTTTCTCACTAGAGGAGAAAGATAAAATGACAAGAATCTATTTTCTTTAGGTAGATGTAGAAATATACTTTTCTAGAGAATCTACCAAAACAAAAATTGGTTAATTATTATCTAACATAGTAGTGTCAAATACTGAAGGGGTTTTTTTCTCATTTACTTGAGAATTTTTGTCCAACTTGATCTTCAATAAGATATTTTTTCATATGATTTTCATTATGAGCCTCTTTCTCTTGATTTTTATTTTTAATTTCAGAAAGTGAATCTTTCTTTCTTATATTTTCTGGTCAATTCATTGATTTTTCTTCCTCAAGAGTGATTAAGACTGCTAACAACACCAGTTAATTAACTTATCTATTTTGAGAAACCATAACTTCTTGTTTCTAAACTACAGTTTCATCCCTTTGTATAGGTTGGGTGACCTGGGCCTCATTGTTTCCATCTTCCAAAATTTCTTCAAGAGATTTATGAACATATATTGAAATATCTAGATCAGAGGAATCATATATGATTTTCTGTCGATTTTCTAGATTTTTTTCATCTATTTTTGATTCTATGACTTCTTCTTCAAAAATGAAATCTGAACCAACTGACTTGAAATTTCCTTTCTCCCACTGAGAAATTGGACCAGATTCTTGTTGGTCTTCTGCACCAACAAGTAACATCTTTCCTCTAATTTTACTCCCTAAGAAACCTATATTTTACTAGGTTAAAACATTCATAATGTATCTTTTATGACACCTAGTATATATCTGTACATCTCAAATCTTTTATTTTTTATAAAAAAAAGAAGAAAAATAATCCTTTCATACAGATAAAACGACAATATTACCTCTATTTGACTACAATGATTCATGTATCAGAGTAAATATATTGGGAAATTAAATTTTATATCACTCATTATAAAAAAAATTATATATATATTTTGGGATAAAGGATATTTTCTAACTCATCAATTCTCATAAGTATTGCTGTCTAAATGAATTTTACAAGAACCTTCTAGTCATCCTCAATATCCATTATGAACATTTTTTGAATTAGGGTTAAGTAAAAGAAAAAAGAAATAATATCATGATATTTATGTTCTTGATTTACAATTGACCAAAGATCAAAATGAAGGATCCCTTCACGGGGAAACTAAAAAATATTGTAATTTTTACAGATGAAATTTAAAAATCCTTATCATAGACCTTTCAAATGATAACATCTTATGTGTCTCCGAAACTGAACTGAACAATTCTCAAAAACACTTTTAATTATATGTCAAACAAAAACTACATATTTTATTTATTGAAATGGAATTACAAACCTTGAAATACTAGATCTTGTTTCAAAATAAGATTCATCTGATAGAGTCATTTGAAATCTATAAGTTTCCCTTGAATTTATGTAAGTTATACATGGAGGCTTTGATCAGCTTGGATCAACATTATCTATCCTATTGATCATAAAAATATATAATAATTTGAAGGATAATTGTTTAAATTATAGGGTTTTGATGGTAAAACAAGATCCCTATAATTAAAATGGATTTGAATACGCTGAGTATGAGTGAAATATAGTGAGGGATGGATGGTTTTCTGATAGTTTTGGTGATGCCGATTCTAGTTTCTCAAAAAAATAACTCAATGCAGTCATTATTTTATTTTTGAAAAGACATGTTTTCTCAAAAATGAACAATAAATCCTTTTTTAAGAAATTAGTAAACAAATAAATAATTATAGAACAAAATAAGTAGAAAAATTAATACAAAATAAAAAAATATATTTAAAATTAAATAATCCTAAATCCCCATAATAAAATAAAAACAAGAAGTGGGAAGTGTTCTATTAAAAATAGAAACAAATTTATATTTATAATTTACAAATTATAATGTTATATCCTTTTTTAGAACATGATCTATTATAAAATGATGTCTTCTATCAATATTCTGGGTTCTTGAGCGACTTACATGATTTTTTGATATATTTATTTCTATTCTATTATTCCATAGAACAAAGATGTTATTGAAATTAAGTTCAAAGTCTAGTATGGTGTGTTTCATCCACAACACTTATGCATAGAAATTGCGAGTAGATATATTTTATACCTCAACTATTGACAAAGCAACTGAATGTTGTTTCTTACTTGACCATGAAACTAAGAATTTTACTAAACATTTATAGGTTCCTGGTGTATGTTTCCTATCTAATATATATCCTCCAAAATTGGAATTTGAATATGAAATTTAAAATTATAATTTTATAGATAAATTAGTGATTTGAAAATATTACCTTTTTTATATCTAAATATTATTTTAACAATGGTGATATGGGATTATTTTGGTTTTGATTGAAATATTGCTCATAGAAAAATAGAAAACATCATGTATCATCTTCAAGTAGTAATATATAGTAAATTAAAAATCATATATCTATATAAATTTTCCTCAACTTGACTTCCAAAATCTCAAAATCATGTTTTAAATTATTACACATGGGATTAGTATAAGTCTTACTTTTCTAAAGTCTGGATTTTTTCAAAAAATAATTAATATATTTACTTTGATTTAAAACATTTCCATAATCTTTTAGTTAGACTTGAAATACAAGAATGAAATTTAATTCTTCCATCATACTCATTTAAAATTATTTTTCCACATTATTATAAAAATCATCACAAATATTTTTATTAGTTGAACCAAAAATAACACCATGTACAAAAATATGTACTAATAAAATATTAGAAAAAATTGGTATCTTAAAGAGAGTATGATCTTATAACCCTACATAAAATCCATTTTGCAATAAAAAATTGTTTAAACTTTCATACCAAGCTCTAGGTGATTGTATAAGTCTATAAGGAGATTTAGTAAGTTTGAAATCTAAATTTGGTAGACAAGGATTTTGAAAACCTGGTGGTTGTTCAATATTAAATTACTCTATTAAATATCCTTTTAAAAAATATGGTTTTACATCCAAATAATATAATTTAAAATTAATATGAGGTGAATAAACTTGAAGGATTTAATATCTTCTAATTTGGAAACAGGTGAAAAGGTTACATCATAATCTATTTATTTTTCATGATTGCATCCTTTGGACTCTAATCTAGATTTATTTCTAGTAATTATTCCTTGGTTATCTTTTTTATTTCTTAACACCCATTTGGTTCTTATTAGTGGATGATTTGTTGGTATATCAAATAATTCAAAAACATTATTTTTACTGAATTGGTAATTCCTTCTTGTACAACCATTAACCAACTATCATCTTTTAAAGATTCTTCTATAGTCTTAGGTTCTAATTGTGGCAGTATGGTAGAAAATTCAGCTACATTTCCTACATTCCCACTAGTTCTCAATCCTATATCTATATCTCCTATTAATGTTTCTAAACTGTGATTCTTTAAGGTTATAGATTTTCTAGGTAAGATAATTTCAGGTTCATTGATTTCATGTTCTTTTGAACTAGACTAAATGTAATTTATTTTATTTTCAAAATCAATCTTAGGTGATTCAAGTATAATGTTTTCAAAAGAATCAACCATCTCATATGATTTATCTTTTCATTTATCAAAATGACCACTTTGAATAGATTCTTCAACTATCCTTGACTTTTTATTGCACACTCAATAACCTTTAGAGGTTTCATAATATACTAAAAGTATTCCTTCATCAACCATTGGATCAAATTTTCCAAGGTTTTACTTAGTATTCAAGATATACACCGTGAATCCAAACACATTAAAGTACCCTACTTTAGGTTTAATATTATTCCATAGTATATAGGGTGTCTTTTTATGAATAGGCCTTTTTATAACTCTATTCATGATATGACTAGATGTGTTTACATATCCTTCCCAAAAATAGATAGGAATACTATATTCATTTAACATAGTTATTTCCATTTCTTGAGTAGTTATATTTTTTCACTCTACAATTCCATTGTCTTTGAGGTGTTCTTGGTTCAGAGAAGGTGTGTTTAATACCTAAGTCTAAGAAAAATAGTTAAACTCTTGATTCTCAAATTACCTACCATAACCACTTCTTAATGAAATTATTTTAATTTTTTTTATTTTAAACAATTTTGAAAAATAATTCAAAAATAGAGATTGCTTTACATTTAATATTTAGAAAATAAACCCATGTAAATATTGAAAAGTAATAAACTAATACACAAACATATGATCTTCCAACCAAACTTGAGACTCTATATTGTCTAAATAAATCCATGTGGATTAGTTTATGTGGTTTAGATGCAGTAACTTGGTTAAAATATTTGAAGGATGACTTGTGTTGTTTTCCAATTTGGCATGTATCATAGAATCTATCTTTTTCAAATTTAATATTAGAAAAATTAAAAAATAAATTTTTATTAGAAAATTTATATAAATTAAATACATTTAAATTTATAATTATTTTATTCCAGATCGAATATTCATTTGTTTCATCAGTCAACCAATTCACACTTTGATTACACAAGAAATTAATATCCAAGGTATACATATTTTCAGTTCTAGGAGCTCAAAATTTATTGAAATTTTCATCAAAATATGAGAATGAATTATTAGATAAATCAACATAAAAGAAATAAAAAAAAGTTGATAGTTACATATCAGGTTTTCTTTTAGCCTTTAAACATATGACAAATTATTTATTGAAATTTATTTTGGATCTCCAATGGATCCAACTCAAACTATTTTCAATTTAACATAATCTATAAAGGTAAAATGTCCTCTATCTAGTTTTTCTAGTGTATCAAAATTTGAAGAGTCTCCACTCATGTGTCTTGTGAAGCCACTATCCATATACCATAGAACATTTTTTTACTATGACCTTTTTCCTACCAAATAATTTATACAAGTGTTAGTTTTGGTAACCATGTTTTATTATGTCCAACTATGCCAGCACGAAAATATCTGGGTAACTATATTTTCCTTATTTTGTGAAAATTTTCACTGCGAGATTCAGATTTTTTTTTTCTGAAAATAAAAGCCTTTTAATTCCACTAATCTAATGATTTTGTAAACAACATATATTAGAGTAATTTACCTTAATTAAAATATAAAAAAATTAACTCTAGATAAGTTATTGTTTTTGGAGCTCATTATAAAGTAATTTTTATATAATTTCTATTCCCACCCTTGCTTCCTTTTCCATATTTTTCTTTTATGACAATTGTCTTTCCATGAATCTCATTTAGATATTTTTATTCTTTGGTTAATATAATATTATAACTTTTAAATTATTCTAATTCATCTTGTAATTATTTTATTTTTTTGTTATGTACTAGACCCAAATGCAACTTAATAGTCCCCTGATCCTAGTGGGTCAGAAGGACTCAAGAACATCTCCCTAAATACCAGTGGTTTCTGACTAGCAGTGAGGGCCTAGGTGTGTTAGTGGGGAGACTATGACCTCAATATCAGACTGTAACATATCAGAATCAATAACATATAAGCAGAATAAGTAGTAAATCATACATATGATATATAAATAGTGAAATACTAATAAATAAACAACACCAAAAGTAATTTCACATATAAAAAAATTTCACATGTCATATGTCTATAGGAAAGAATCCAAAACATATATATATGGAAGGAATACAATACATGTAACAAAAGTACATAATGATCCAAAAGTATCTAGCTAGGAGCGTGAGCCTCAACTCAGTCCCATGATCCCCTTCTCTTAAGGATCATTCAAGATCCTGTAGCAGGGGAACATGGGACCGAGCTGAGGCTCGTGATGCTAGCAAGATAATTTTAGTCCTTTTTCGACTTTTGATACATGTATTGTCTGTCTTCCTTGTATAAACGTTTTTCTTATTTCCTAGAGACATATGACATGTTACATCCTTTTTTATATGAAATGACTTATGGTATTGTTTATTTATCAGTATTCATTGTTTACTTATCATCTTTATGATTTACTACTTATATTTCTTATATGTTATTAATGACACTATGTTACACTCTGGTATTGAGGTCATAGTCTCCCCACTGAAATTCCTAGACCCTCACTGGTAGTCAAAAGCCTCTATAATTTGGGGATATGCACTTGAGGCCTTGTAACCGACTAGGATCAGGGAACTGTTGAGTGTAATCTTAGTCAAGGACATTACAAAGTGGTATCAAAGAGGGTTCTTTTCTGGATTTATTTATTACTTGGAAACAATATAAAGAGATAGGAATAGAATGGAATTTGGTAATGAGTTGTGATCAGGAGTAGCTACCCTACGTATAGGAAAAAACCAAACTTCCTTGAATTGAATTTCTATTGTATGGATTTTGACTATTATAGTTGATTTGATTCCACCATTGGGTGACACACTTCATTTATGCAGTTATTATTGATAGGATTATGGGTTATATTGGGTTACAACCTTATGAGATAAAGGTATTACCTATGATTCATCATATTAGACACTTTATATAAATCACATTCCATTAATTTTTCTATTACATTTAGGGTTCATTACTTATTGCATATTGTTTTGATAAATTTCATGATAGTTATTCCTACTATTGTGATAATTATATTGATATGGGTTATGGTGTGGATTAGGTGGATGCTATACATTGGTCTCGGGGGATTATGGGGCCTTAAGGATCAGAATTTCGTGAACTATTAAGTTTAACATTTTAAATTGAATTATTATTTAATGAAATGAATATGTATTCAAATGAAAATGAATAAATGAGAATGAAATGGAAACATGAGTTTTTTATGTTAGAGAACTTGACCAGACACGAGCTTAGTAGTGGGAAATTGGTAGCGTCTCTTGCTAATACGTGACTTGTATATCACCCATACCTAAATCTTGAAGTAGAAAAAGGGTTTTGTTCTTAAAGATGAAGGATTTTACCTATAATGCTTAAATATATAAACTTTTGAACTGTGAATGCTGGTAATCATGTTGAACCAAGGTTTGTTTTTGGAATTGTAGAAGTATGCCAACATGATAAAATACAATGGTATAGAATGAGATAGGTGATGATAATACTCTAGATATGAGAGGCCATGGGATACCAGTAGATCCTCTAATCATTCCAGTTGTGGCACCATTAGTTGTACTGGACATAGGCGTTGAGGCATAGTAATGTGATGGGTTCTTGCATTTTTTTAAGACCTTTTAGGGGGCACCGCAACCCGCCACATCTATAGATAAGCTGATGCATGTGTTTCAGTAGTAGAGTACACCCATATCTTATGGGGATG
This sequence comes from Viscum album, assembly GCA_963277665.1. NCBI lineage: Eukaryota > Viridiplantae > Streptophyta > Magnoliopsida > Santalales > Viscaceae > Viscum > Viscum album. The sequence continues at coordinate 499,678,473 of OY728158.1, read as the reverse complement.
GTTGACCACATGCTTCAGAGTCATGACTAGAGGCCATGCTTTCTATCTTAAATTATCTTGAGAAATCTCATAAGAGGTGGGTCAAGATCTCTATGTATATGCTATGTGATTCCAATAAGAGATGGCATGATGTTATTACTAATATGTAACATCATTAGGATATGCGTTGGAGGGATTTTCAAATGGACTTATATGACTAATTCTATCCCAATATGTCAAGGGATGATAATGTAACACCCCAAGCTTCCACAATATGCTTCTTAATAATTCAATAGCTTGTGCTACAAGAAATACCGAGTTCGAGCACACCACAACCTATCTAACTAGTTTTTTAAAAAGAGGTTATGAATATTATTAACAAAAATTTGAATTTTATATGTCCCACATAATTTTTAACATTCATCTTATGTGTTTAATTGACATAATATAAGGACAAATTCAATTTTTCAGATAAAAGAAGTATTTTTCAAAAAATGCAGTTTCCACCATTTAATGGGGAAGCATTTTTAAAACCAATATTTTGGAATTTTATATATTAAATTTGATGAAATTAAATTCATTTTTAGAAGTAGGACATAAAAATTATGTTTGGATAAATTTTTAGTATTTTTTCTGATAACATTCATATTTTAATGAATAGTGAAAATACTGCATTTTAATTTAAAACTTATTTTTTTCATCAAATTTATTTATATTAATAGATTATTAATTTTTTTTAAATTACAATTATATTATGTTTTTATTATTTAATATAATTTAGTCCATTAAAATTAATTAAACATTTGAATTGAATAGAAACATATGTCAATCTTTTGAAAGTTTTTACTTCTTAAAAACCTGCTTTCTGGTTTTGACAATGGGAATTAATTTTAAATTAATTTGAAACAATTATGTGTTTTGAATTTGATAAAATGTATTTTATATTTATAATCATAAGTTACAAATTTTGTAAATAGTTACCTTTTTTTAGACATTATGAATAGTAACTTCAGTAATTATTTTTATTTAGCATTGTTAAAGGGTAAATCAGGTAAATAAGGGTAAAAGAAAATATTATAATCACATAAAAATACCCTAAAAAGTGTTTTAATTCTATTATATGAGATATTTATGACTATGAGAGCACATAGGATGAAATGTTTTCATTTGAGAGCCCCATGGCTGTGAAAATGACATTTTATAATATTTAATTTAAAGAAGAGGGAAATATAACACAAACATATACTTTTTCTAATTCAATGTTAATATAGGGTTATGTAACTGATATATATGACAATAAATAGTAATTATAAAGATAAATATATTTAATACATAATGATATTTAATGTATATTTTTTATACATTAAATAAATGTATTTATTTATCACAAAATGATGATGCAATGATTACCTTATTAACAAAAGGTTAAAAAAAATGAATTTATAAATATTAAAACAAATGTAACTTGAATATTTTGATGCCATAAAATAATTTTTTTGAATAAATTGAAATATCAGGGATGATTTAATTCCTTTGTTTCTAAGGAATCATGTTTTTTTGACTTTAAAAAAATAATTACTAAATAGTATCAAAATTGATATAAAAGAGTTTTTAAAACAAATACTAATTTATTAAATGATATAAAAATCATAGAAATATAATATTCGTACAAATGACTTATATAATGTTGAAATTTTAATTAATTATCTACTCGATATTATCTTGTCATTTTATAGAAACTATATTAACTCGATAGTATAAAAATACTAGAAGTCACGGTAAGAGTTAAATTGTTTAACAAAGGGTTAATTAAGAAAGATAAGTTAAATTTCATGACATAAACTTGTATAAAAAATTGGATGAAAGGATTTAGACCCATAATCATCTTTTCCTATAAATAAATCATTTTGGAGCTATTATAAACAGAAAATAAATTTATAAAAAATTAATATTTCAGGGATTTCCAAAAGTGCCCCTCACCTCTCTTTTAAAAGGGCACTTATAATTCTCTTTAATTCTCACCTACAAATCCATTTGGATTGGCCAAAACCAACCGATATCTCCTACCAGCTTCTCTAAATTTATCCTAGAGGCCAAAATTTGGGCATAAAACCATCCTAAATATTCCTTTTGTGAAAATGAAAAGGAGACACCCGGAGAAGAGGTGATCATTTTATCCTTTCATTAAAAGTTCTTTTCTTCTTATAATTACTCTTTATATGTTGTTTCCATACTAAAGTAATAAATATAGTATCATACATATAAATATTTGGTATTATAATCATGGGAAAACTATGTTAATCTTTTTATCCATCCTACGAGTAATAATATCACCATGCGTGAATACGTATGACTTACCGTCTCCACACCATGGTGTAAATTGTTATTCCACATTACCTTATTTTGATGGGTATAATGATGAATATAATAGAAATAAATAATTAATATTACATTATTAGGATTCTTTATAATTAATATACCATACATTTCCATTTCATTTAACCATTAAGGATATTATATCATCACTCGTGCTTATGTACGACTTACCATCTCCATGACGCGACTTGACTCATATTCCATGTCCACCATCCAAGAATGATTATAATATAATATATATATATATATATATTATGAATAATTATGAAATATATGACATAATAAAGCTAATTTAATAATATATATGTGTGTGTGTGTGTGTGAGTGTGTGTGTGTGTGTGTAAATATATGTGATTCACTTACATCCATACGATAAGAAAATAGAAACAATGTTCATGCGAACGTATGACCTAACGTATCCATGAATAGTGTATTCCATTTCATATATCTATGTATCATATATTTATATTTATATTATGACTATTTATGATATATAAATCATATTATACATTCTAGAACTAAGTAAATCATGATATCAGTAAAATGATCAAGAATAACAAGTCCAAACATGTACGATAAACCAAGCGATTATTACCCGAAATGTTGCATTAACTTGGAATTTTTAATGAATGATTAATATAAATTAATAAAATAATAATATATGATATCATACATATTATTATGATAATTATATAAGTTATTAATATGTCTAAAAACATTATGAAGGAGTTTCAGACACATACAGAGAGTATTAGACCTAAGGTAATGGTTAATTTCTCAATCTCGTTATTATTTAAGATTATTTATGTGTAAGTTTTTACTGGGAAAAATTTATCATCCATGTCCTTGTTGCATAAAAATGGTTTCAAATAGAATATTTTAATTTTTTATATAAGGGAATCTTTAACCAGATCATCCATTTAATTTTTTAAAGATTTATTTTTCTAAATCTATTTAATTAATGTCTATGTTTTAAAAATGATTTTAAGGATTTATTTATATGGACATGATTATTTTAAAATGTTAATTACTTTCAAAAGTTTCAAAGTGGTATGGTACAATTTAATTCAAAAATCTATTTTAAATAACTTCCTTTATAAATTGTGTGACTTTTAAATGATTTTATGAAAAAGGGATATTTATCTCAAAGAGTTTTAATGATTCTTTTCAACTATGTCAACATAATTTATTGGATATTATTCATCATTGAGGTTAATTTTTATAATAAAATTTTAAATTTTTTATTGAATGATTTATGATACGTTTGACTGTAGATGTGCACTTTGTATACCATTTATAGTTTATGGTTAAAGTATTGGCATTTTGTATGCTAGTTTTAATATGAATGTTTATGATATATTTTAACCTTTTCATATGAGAAATGAATTGGACTTAGTAAATGATGGATGGAGGCATCTATAACCCCTTGATGAATTGGTAGTCTCATGAGAGAATTATTTCTGGGCTTTGGATAATGTCTTACCCAATTAGGTATGGATTCATGGACAAAGCCTTGACAGTATGTTTAAGTTGTGCTGCATTATGAATTCCCTCATTTTGATATTAGTAATTGATTTTACATATGATTATTCGACTAGTAGAATATCAATGTGAATGTTTAAATAGAATTATTTTATTTATTATTTCAATATTATCTAAAGATATTGTTTTAAATGGCTTGTGTTTTAATTTTTCACCTTTCCTTAAAAGTTTATGGTTATTTTTGATAACTTCTTCTATATTGTTTATAATTACATGGAATATCTGCTCAACCATTTCATATGTTTTATTTTCACATGATTCCAAGAAGTATTTTATGATTGATATGAAGGGTCAATCTAGGGTAATAATGGAATTCTCAAAAGATTTTCTATGTTGTGTTTTATGTTTGAAATTATAATTTAATGTTCATGTATGAAATCTATTTTCCAAGACTGCTAAACTGATAGGTCCTTTAGGATTTTATATCTTGTAATCATTTCAATGTATTAAAATAATGCACTGACTTGAGATTTCTAGTGCTAGGGCATTATAGATAAAGACCAAGAGTTATTTCACTTTTAGTAGGGCATGCTATCAGATATGGATTACTTGTCCCATTTTACTAATATCTATCATTTCAGACCTATTTTGATGGGTGAAGAATTATCTAAAACTAATAGATTCAAGGATGATCTTAGGTATAAAATATATTGGTTAATTTCTTTTGGAAGACTACAATTTCTAGAATAGTGAATTAAGATCTTCTCACAGACCATAACCTGATAGAGGTTGGAGTTGCAATCCAAGGTTGTTCAACATATCTATCTAGTACTGCATCATCCAACAGTAGGAAGAATCATCTATAGCTTCCACAAAGTGATATTAGTAGTCAGATCACACATTCAGGCATCCAGGTGAGGTGCTACTACTATGGTAGGTCGGGACATACAAGTACTCAGTGTATGAGGGAACCAGTCAACTGCCAATCTTGAGGCAAGATTAGATATCTATGGCAATTACATAGAACGTTTACACCACCAAATAATCATATAGGATCTTCACTTACTCAACATTTATAAGCAGGGTCAACAACTTCTCACCAGGCAGGGAGCTGAAGTATAGCTGGTCGATTAGGTTGAAGTGGTGGACATGGTCATGGTAGTGAGACCCTAGTTTTATAGAGAGAGAAGGGTGTATCTGCTCAGGGTATCCAGATAGTGTCACAAGGCCACAGTTCAGGCCAGAAATACATAGTACCATAGACCCTTGAGGAGTAGGATCTCAAACCTTCTACATTCAGAGGTAATGTTATTGTATTCCCGACTTTATCTTATTCACTTTTTGATATTGGGGCATCTCATTGATTTATATATGTACCCATTATGGTGAGATTTGGGCTCATTGTTCATACCTATGATGGTGTTATGAATCTTAACACTCTATTGGGGATTAGAATAGAAGGTGTACATCGGTGCAGGGAGTCCCTCCTTGAGAATGGTGGGTGTCACTTAGTATGAGACTCTTTTTACTTTAGATAATGAGTTTTAACATCATCCTTGGTATGGAATAGTTGGTTCCCTTTGAGCATTTCATTGATTTCAATCGTCGTAGGGTGACTTTTGCATCACCAGAGGGTGGATAGTTTATTTAAAATGGTGAATGGGATGTACAGGAGAGTCGAGTTGGATCTGAGCATCATGGACTGGGTGGGATGATAGAAAAAATTGTGCGTTTTTATCTAGATGATTATGGGACATTTTAGGTTTATTTCCCTCTAGTGGTTGATCATTTCAGTTATGACTTCTCAGACAACTTTTCTGGATTACCTCTAAAGATTGAGGTAGAGTTATATATCGAGATAGTTTCTAGAGCTTCACCTGTATCCATTCCTCTATATATAATGGATACTATTGAGATATAAGAGATCAAGAAGCATCGTTATAATTTAGAGGGAAATGGTTTCATCTAACACAATAATTTTTTGTGGGGATTTTCGACCTTTTTTTCTAAAAATGAGGATGAAACCCTCAGGATATTTGTGGATTATCAGAAATTTAATGAGATGACGGTTAAGAACTGGTGTCCTCTACCATGGATAGATTATTTTTGTACCAGATTTGAGGAGATTGGGTATTCTCAAAGATTTACTTGAGATCCGGTTATCATCATGTCTGTGATAGACCATCATACATACCTCTCACAACATTTCATAATAGTTATGGTCTATAAGAGTATTTGGTTATGTCATTCAGCCTCATGAACATGCTAGTAGTATTCATGGAGCTAGTGAACTGAGTATTCTATCCTTATATTGATTCATTTTTAGTGGGTTTTTTAAATGATAGCTTGTTGTATTCTCAAAATAAACACAACCATGAAAAACAACTTGAGATCATTTTGAATACACTAATTGAGAATCAGTTATATTCTAAGATCACAAAGTGCCACTTCTGGATGAATCATATTCACTTCCTGGGCCACATTATCTCAGATATAGGAGTATAATTAGACACATATATTATAAGAGTTTTAGTTTCATGAGAGATTACCAAGAAAATATTTTAGGTATAGTGTTTCTTGGGGCCATCTAGTTACTATAGATGTTTAATACATGGCTTCTCATGCATAACATCGCCACTAACATGGTTTCTTAAGAAGGGTATGAAGTATGTAGGGACATATTCCAATGAGAATGCCTTCCCAGAGCTGAAAGGTAGACTGACTTCAGCATTGATACTAATTTTTCTATAGCTAGGTAGGAGTTACACTATTTAATACGATGCATTAGGTATCGGGATAGGAGTAGTCCTTATGAATGGTGATAGAGTTGTGGAATACGAGTCTCAGTAGTTGAGGCCACATGAGATGAATTGCCTAAAGCACGATCTCGAGTTAGCTATATTGTTCCACACATTATGCTATTGGAGATATTAATTATTGGGATAACGTTTCTTCATGTACACTGACCAAAAAAATCCTCTAGTACATATTTACATTGTGTGATCTGAATTTGGGGTGGCGAAGGTGGGTTGAAAACCTTCAGTCTTTTGATTTTAATATTTCTTAGATTCCTAGTAAAGGTAATGTAGTGGCTGATAGACTAATAAGGAGGACTCAGATATAGGTAGTGCAGCAGGCTAGTAGCAGATGGAATCTTAAGGATTTGTTCTCTATGATTCACTTGGAGGTGCACAATAGTCAAGGTAATACGTTTCTATCATTTGTAGTTGTTACCTATAACCTTTTATATAGGGTGAGAATGAGGAAGCTATTAGATTCCAAGGGCCTAGTCCTACGAGAGAGTGTGACAGGTGAGGAACCTCCTCCTAGTTAGACCATAAGATAGAATGAGATCATTTGATAATATGGTCATGTATGTGTCTCTTTAGATATGCATGAGGATATGATGCAATATTTTCATGATTCAACTTATGCAGTTCATCCTGGCGTCACCAAGATGTATTATAATTTACATTGATATAATTGTGGATGGGTATGAAAAGAGATATAATTTCTTTTCATGAGGTATTCCACTTATCAATAGGTGAAGAAGGAACACCAATGACCAATAAGACTTTTACAGTAGTTACCAATCCTTGAGTGGAATTTGGTTGATGCCGTGATGTATGTTTTGACAGGTTTACCAAGTTCTCTTCAAGGTAATGATACTTTATGGGTTGTTGTTGACATCATACTAAGGTCAACAATTTTCTACCTATCAAGGATACCTTTTTAATTGATGAGAATGGTAGGTTGTACATTTGTGAGATAGTACGACATCATAGGGTCTTACATACTATCATTTTAGATAGGTATGCCCAGTTTACTTCAGAGTTCTAGAAAGGGATACAAAGGGTGTTGGGTACATAGGTGCTTCTAAACACAACATACCACCCCTGAAAAATAGCCATTTAGAGAACATTATTCATGTGATTGAGGATATGATTTGAGTATTAATCCTTAATTTCAGGGGCTCCTAGGAGATGTATATACCCATGGATGAATCCTCCTACAATAATAGCTTTCGGGATACTATTTAGATGACTCCTTATGTAGATTTATATTCAGCCCATAATGATCACTCCTATGTTGGTTAGAGGAAGGAGAGGCTTCTATTATAGGTCCTCACCTTGTTCATGCGACCACAGAGTAGGGGTGGTTGATATGAAAAAATATGGCTAGTGTACAGTCTCATTAGAAATAATAAGATAATTTCCACAGAATACCTCTAGAGTTCAAGGACATGGATCATGTTTTCTTGCATGTTTCACCAAGGTTTGCACTTATGAGAATCCGGATAAATGGTAAGCTTTCACCATGGTATGTTGGGACGTTCCAAATTCAAGAGAGATATTTACCGGTATTATATCTGTTATAGTGAGATCAGAGGTATTAATCCATACATGAAGTCTTCCATGATTTTGAGATGCGATGTTACTATTTAGACCTTCATTATACCTTTCAGTAAGAGGAGGTTTAACTTTAGGTCAATTCATCCTTTAAGGATAATTCTATTCGTATTGTAGATTATTTCATGAAGGTTCTCTAAGGTTGGTATGTTACTCTAGTACGAGTTCTATGGCTGTACGACTGAGTGCAGGATGAGACCTGGGAGTGTGAGACTGATGTATGATCACAATGGATAGAGTTGTTCTCAGATCATGCTTTACCACCCTTGGGAAGGAAATTTAGGGTTGAATTTATTTTATGGGGATGTTTTTAAGAATCTTATTTTTATTTGAGGTATGGATCCTTTTATTTCGATCAATTCACATTTTAAAGGTCTATATATGTCCTTTTGTGAATTCCCTATGAGGTTATGGAGGTATCAGGGGTGTCCAGGTCCAGTTCAAAGCCTATAAGCCATGATTTGGGGTGAAATAAGCTTGTTTCATGGTTAGTTCAAACCGTTCGGGGTAGGCTGCAAGGTTTAATGAATCTATACGATGCTAGATAGTGGAGAGCTTCAGGCTGCATAGTTAGACTAAACCCTGTGAAATGGGAAACATGGCCATGCGATAACCTTTATAATTTTAATAGTTGGATTTTTGGAATGGTTTTCACATGGTTAGTCAAATTTTGATGGTAAACTGTGTGGGTACCCCAACCCTATAGTAGACAGTGCATGGTTTGTGCATAGTTTGTCCAAACTATGCACATAAACCATGTATCCCTGATATTTTGGGAGAAAAGACCATTTTCCACTTAATTTTTCTTAAAATATAAACCCTTATTTCTTTCTCCTCCTACACGACAAGAATCGCATGTGGGAGACCTCCTTTGAGATGATTCTTGGATTGATCCTCCCCCACCCTTCAGTATTATATTCAAGAACCGTATATCTTATTGAATCTGCATCAGTAAGATCTCAATTTACCTTTTAAATATTTCTTTATTCTTCTGGATATTAGTTGTGCTATTTAGGTGCAAGATAATATGAAATATTATTAGGTTCTTTATCCATTATTAAATTTTCTCCCAATCTGGGTTGAAGATTAGATTTCCTCTACGGACCTAAGGTAGGTGATATTTTTCCCTTCACTTAAATGCGATCTTTTTTATATATTTCATTATGTCTTGTTCCCATTTTCCTAGTTTCTCTTTGAAATGAATTTAATCCTAAAATTTTTAGGAAATTACTATGTAATTAAAGACGCATGTTTATTTATTCTTATAGGTTGAGAACCATCAGTTAAATAGAACTACCCCATTGGGTGTGTTTGTCATATAAATGGAACACCACGGGTGGATTTTGAAAATTGGGCACCCTTGAGGTGTTCCTTTACTTTACTTGGGTTTTAAATTGATTAATGGAATTGCAGTTGAATTGATAAGGAGGAGGGAATAGCTTACATGACCCTATATCATTTACATTCAATACCTTGTTAATCTTGAGTTGTTTTTTAAATGAAATTCCAATGTGAGTAATTAAGGATATGCCTTCTAATCTTATCCCTTTCTATGAAATTACTTGAATAATCATGAATTTTCATTTTTATTGTTATTCCCATGTGTGATAGATAGATACTATGTCATGCAATAGTTTATTTAAGCTTGAGAATCTTGTTATTATGTTTTATCCATGTTAGTATTTGAGGGGAAGGACTTACATGTTTGGCCCATGCCTTGAGAAACCCTTGGGGTGAGTTTGGAGTTGAAATGTTCTTGGTTTGACCTTGACATCTTAAAATATACTTTTTACAGAATTGATCAATTTTATTGAATTGGTTGAATGATTATTAGCCATGTGTGACACATGGATTCGAATGATAATTCCATTTATTGACTCATATGGATATTGAATTTTATCCCTGACTAATACTTGGTTTTCCAAGGATAGACTCATAGGGGATTAGAATTTAATATGTCTAGAGAAACTTGGATTCCTTATGGATTTTCAAGAACAAAATCAGATAAATTTGATCATATACGTCATGGGTGATACTTGGGCTCCTGTAGTGGACCACCAAGGATAGAATTGAGTGGCCGGGACATTATACCACACCTAGAGTTGTACCTAGGATCTTGATAGGTTCTCCTTGGATGGGATTATTGGGTGTTTGTTCATATTACACATAGATTGAGACTTGGATTCCCACATTGGAATTTCAATGATGGAATCAAGTTATAAATGAATAAAGAATGAAATGAATTATGATGTTTCATTCTTGCCAAAGTGCAATATTGAATTTGGTATTTTGATTATACCTTTTAGATGGAATGATTATGCATCTATTGTACTTATGATTATATATAGAATTTCGAGATTGTGCTAGGTCTTGAAGCAAATAAATTTAATGAGATATAATTTTTAAATGAACTTGATTAAACGACACATACATGATTATTAATTCATATAATTATCGCTTTTATGAATTTTATTAAATGAATTGGGTTGTAAATGAGAAACTAGACTTATAGTATGTTTAATTTTTATTACCTTCTTACATTACTATTATTTTTTCCTACACAATGTTGATTTATATGTTCACTGACTGATTGGAACCTTACCTTGGGTGGTTTCTTACTCTGATTTTACGTCACACCATGTTTGGGCCACCTTTGGGGACCCAAACAGACTATATTATTGTAGATATTAATATGGTAAAGAACGCTATAATAATACCATGATTTCTACTTAGGCGTTGGGGATCATGAGAATGAGATGAGGCTCACAATGTAATCTAGATATTTTTTTACCTTTTTGTACTTATGTTACATGTATTGTATATATTCCTTGTATATATTTTTTGGATGCTTTCCAAGTGACATATGAGATGTGAAATATTTTTTTATATGAAATGACTTATAGTATTTTTTATTTATCATTCTTCCATTATTTACTTATCTTTTATATGATTCATTACTCACATGGTTTGTATGTTTTTTATTTTTTTGTGTTAAACTCTAGTATTGAGGGAATATTCCCCCCACTGACATACCTAGTCCCTCACTTCTAGTCCAAAGCCTATGGAATTTGGGATGATGCACTTGAGGCCTTGGGACCCACCAGGCATGTGAAATTTTTGAGTGGAATCCGGGTTTGAGATGTTATAATTTTCATGATCAGTATGGTTTGAAGTGGATTTGTTAAATTTCAATTTTTATTCTTAATATTGTTTTAACATAGATTCTTTTTTTCTTAAAACATAATTATGAATATTCTTTAATATCTTATTCTTTTTTATAAGAGATTCATATATTTCTTCACAAATGGAGAAATAACAAACTAATATTTTGTTAGTGCATCTTTTAGAATCAAAAGAAGAATAATAATAGGTTTTTACCTTATAATCTTCCATATCCATAAAGAACATCTTTTCCTTTAGTTTTTTTAGATATTTTTCTAAGCCATATTTTGGAGATCTTTTGGAGTATTCAGATATAATCCAAGTAGTTTCACATATTTCTTTCTTTTTCTCTCATAATTAGTTATCATTCATTTTTATTTTCTTTCTTATCCATATTTATATTTTCTTATTTTGGTTTTGGGTAGTTAGGTTTGATATATCATATCTATTTAAATTCATAGTGGCATACTTATTTAGATCCTTTTTCACCTTTCTTGAAGGTCTTCTTGAAATTTATCTTTTTCATATAAAATTTTCAAAATATCTTGCCTAATTGATTCATCTTCATTTTAGAGTTTGAACACTTGGAATTGATTTCAGATTATTTTTTTTCTTTTCATGATTTTTAGTAGTAACTTTCAGGGAAATATTTTACATTTTTATAATTTTATGATCTTCAACTTCACCTTATATTTCTACTTCATATATCATCAGTATTCCTATCAATTCTTTTATTTTAAAATATATAACAAGTGTTGATTGTCTCATAGTAGAAGATATTCCATTCTATTTAGAGGGTAATACACTGAGTACTTTTAGTTCTTGTTCTAATTTTGAAATTGAAGTTCCCATGGTAGTAACAACATCAGCTATCATTTTCAATCTCCCATTCATCTAGGTGATTCTTTCACAATATTATATTCTGAAGGTATCAAATATTAGCTTGGTAGTAGTGTAACTTAATTATTTGACATTTCCAACTCCTTCATAGGAAGTAATAATTATTTTATAAATTACATAGTTAGTGTGACATTGATATACTAAATTGAATTCATCTTGACCAATACCAAATATAATAACATTCCTTACTTTTGAATAGATATCATACTCATCTACTTTGGTAGCATCCCATGATTCTAGTTTTTTAGGGATTACATATAGTGTTGAAATATTCATGTAATATTTGAATCCAAGTTTATTCATATAGATAATGATATGATATTACCAATATAAATAATTATAACTATTTAATTAGGGAGAAAAAATCATTAAAATACCCTCTCTAGGATCAACAATTTACATATGTCTTTGTATAGAACTATTACTTTGAGATTTATAGAGCTTATATTATTTCATTATAAAGAAATCCTTTGATACCATTTTTTAGGTTGAAATAATATAAAGATAAAAAATAGGGGGGTGAATTGTGTCTTTTCATAAATCTGTACAGATTCAAAATTTTACCATTCTTCATGATTTAAGAAGATATTTAGTATTCTTTTATTTATGAATGTTGATTGGTGGATAAATACAGAATAAGAACACATAAATTTTTTAGTGGTTCGGGGAACAAAGATCCCCTAGTTCACTTCACTATTGCTCTATCTATGAGCTTGTTGATTTTAACTAAATATGGCCTCTTATCAAGAGACATTAATAATGGATTCAAGAAGATATTTAGTGTTAGCTTATTTTTTTCAAGTTAATAAGTGGATAAATTGATAAAAAGAAAACATAAATTTTTATAGTGGTTTCGAGCATTAGGATCCCCTAGTCCACTCCACTAATGCTCTATCCATGATCTTAGTGATTTTCACTACACATATCATCTTATCAAAAGACCTTAACAACGGAGTACATGTAGTTCACACCATTATGATACAGATTTTAATGAGACTTTTGGTTCTTTTACAAGGAACCGATTTACCAAAAATTTATTCTATGAAGTTGATACTCCACCACCACCACCATGATTGAGTCCAAGTAGCCGAAACTCCCATAAATTTATATAATTTTATTTAATTGATTAAAATAACTCTTATTCACAGTTTCATAAGAAACTAATAAAAAATCAATATTATCCTTCAAAGGTAAATTACTTCAACATTGAAGAACTTAAATGAGATCCTATTTTCAAATAATATTCCAAAAAATAGCAACGAAAAAATAGCAGGAGTAATAACAACATCAGTTTTAGTCATCACAAGATTGAAATATGTTTGTCTCGAAAATGTAGCTTCTTCAGAACAACAAAGACGTTCAATATTTTTCCATTTGTAACCACAATGTATTAAAAATGAAATCACACCATATCTTTGAAAATGAAAATATTCTTTCTATTTAACAAGAGAATTAGGGTTTTCTTTCAGTCATAACAAAACCAAGTATATCGCCAAAAAAATCACGATCATATAAATTTAAATCATTAAAGAGATTCAGAACTTCCCATAGTAATAGGAAAGATTTATTTAATTGAATATAAGGTTTTTAATTAGTCTTAAAAAATATTTAAATAGATTTTTACTTATTAAAATACCATTAAAGAAAAAAAAGATGGTATTTTTTCTTTAAAACTCCATCATTTACCAGTCAAACATATGGTTCCATTATATAGTGATTAACTCCAAAAGTATGGCAAAAAATGTATGGTTGTTAATAAAAGTAAGGATGATGAACGATGAATTTATTCCTTTAAACATAGGGTTTCTTCCAAAAATACGGTTTTTGACCCATATTTTTCCAACATCATAGGTACATGATCAAAATTTTTCATTCCAAACTTAGTATTTCCAAAACATACATTACACTTACAAACATAGGGTATGAAATATGTTTCCAAAATACTTTCAAACATCTCCAGAATAATTTAAACAAATATTTTAACCCATAAATAAGACAAACTTCCCAATAAAAATTTTCCTAAAAAATAATTAATGTAACACTCATTAGTAAAAAAAAAGGGTATTTGTGGGAATAAAAACCAATAATATTCATATAGTATAGTTGAAACAATACATGTGCAACAATTCCTTACTATTTGTGGTTTTTGTATATTCTTGTTTCCTTGAAATGATTCTATTGATGGAATGTTTTTTTGCATTATTGATTTTTATCACATGTGTGGGTATCCCTTGAGACCCATATATGAAGTTTGATTCCATGAGTATTCTTGAGTATATTTTTATCCATGTTTTATTTTTATTACATGTACTTATGTGTTACAATTGATTCCCATGGGGCCATGATATATACTGCATTTATATTCTCTACCTTGTTATATGTAATTACCATGCCTTTGGAGGTACTGTTATTGGTACTCCATATAGATGGACCATCATGATATGATTATCCATTAGAGGGGGAGTGTGAATGATTTGAAAATGTGATGAAGATTGACCCAAACATTGGGTAAGGGCATGCTAGCATTGAGGCCAGACCCATGGAAACAATATTTGTTGTATGTCGGCCTTGTGGACTGATCCATAACCCAGTTCCTTAAGTATTATGAGTAACATGTTAACTAGATAGCCTTGTGGTATGACCTGAAAATTGATGCCTTGTGGATGTCGAGTAACATGTTCACCATCCTTGTGGATAGTTCTTGATTATTTTAACATCTTTTTATTACCCATTCATCATAATGCCGAAGTAGGTAGGACTGGGGATCATGGTGGATTGGTTAACACATGAAAGATTAGTATTTGATAGTTTATGATTACTTTATCATTTATTTTTATCATGATATACACCTGTTATAGATGTTCACACATGTTAAGGAGGTATTGTTGGTGTCCTACTGTGTTTTATTACTCACACCCTATAGGAGTATCTCAATGCATGTGTAGGCTTCATAATTCAAAATCTAAGTAAAAGAAAAGGGCATGTGGAAGATTAATGAGTTGTGAAGTTTAGGAATGGTAGTGGTTTTGGGGTGTACTGTAAAGGATTTCAACAATTTTTATTTTATTATCTACTTATACCATTATAAATTCTATTTTGGATTGCAACATAGGGAGACTAGTTATTTATTTATATGACTTGTGTGTCATTTTTATTACTTTATGATACTTAGTCTTCCACTTGATATTAATATGATCATATTTTATATATGGTTATAGTATGTGGATATTATTACCAATGGTATAGTCTCTCCCATGGTTTTATTCAAACAATCACTGCTATTCGACAACCACTTGCATACAGGGAGGAACACATGAGGTCTTGTGTCTCTCCAACCAGAACATGATTTCTTTGGTTGGGGAGTTAAAAAATGGTTCCATTATATAGTTTTATTCTTTTATTTTTGACTAACTTAGGACATGGTAGAATTAATATATGCTTATTGGGACTCAAGTAGGAGAGATTCCATATTCCTGGCCATCTTATGCATAAAAGACCTACAAGTTACCATTGATGGGATTATTGTTACTATTTTATGGGATTTTGGCATGTTCATGCATTGTGATTTGGAATGCAGAATCACATTCCATATATATATATATATATATATACCTGTTGTGTTCTACATACTAGTTATTGAATTTTATTCCTTGATGTGTACCATCTATTTGAGATAAACCTGTACTCTTTGATTGATTGATATATCTATCTTCCAACAAATTATGATATATATTGAAATGAATTAGTTAAACCTAAGAATGCAATTATGTTTTGTATATATATGTGATTGTAAGGAATGTGTAGGGATATAGAACTTTATTAGTGGTATAAGAGATATAACTTGGGTTATATGTAGACTCATATTAGAACATTTTTTTATCACATATACTGATTAGGATATGTATTGACGACTTTAGTTTTCTTACAAAATGTTTCCTTCATGTTTCAGAAAATACCACCCTAAAGGAGACTTATGGGACTACTAGCTGATGTTGTTCAATATTCTCCAACTAGGGGGGATTCCCCTATTCCACCACCTGCTTTATAGGTGGGTGAAATAGATCATGCTATCACACCTTTTTCAATAGTGTAGGAAGTAGTTCTGCATCAGTTGGGAGTCATTGCCCTTATTATTTCCCAGGATAGAGGGGAATTGAATTCCACAGTTGACTATTCCAGAGAATTCATGTTCTAGTAGACACCTGCCTTTCAGGGAACTAGGGAACCACAAGATTCATATGTCTAGATAGAAATCATTTAGGGAGTCACTAACTTTTTAGAGATATATAATGATTTAAAAGTGAATATATAAGTATCCATTCTATAGGGAACTACTAGAAGATAGTGGGGAATGATGGGACCGAGTATTTGATTAGAGGGTATCACATTGTAGGACTTTAAGGGGAGGTTCTTTGAGGAATAATTTTTTGATATTCTATAGCTATACCTATAATATGATTTCATAGAGTTTCAATAGGGGTTCATGACCATATCATCATAATCTACATGTTTCAACAAGCTACTTCATTTTTCTCCTCTCTTGGCCGAAAATAAGGCTGATAAGGCTAGGAAGTTTGAGGTTAGTTATCTTCCTTACATCATATGAGAGGTTAGATTATTAATCCCCATGAAATACATATAGGTTCTCCACAAGTTATTGACTATTGAGAAGGTTCTGGAGGGGTATTGAGCAATTTGCCTTTTTTCCATCCTTTTTTACATAGGCATGTGAATCTCCTACTGCTACAAAGAGTTTCAATTTTTGTAGTAGGAAGTTCAATACCATTGACATGAAACAAGGTAGTAGTATACAGGCGGACCATAGTACAATTTCTTTATCCCCCTTAGGAGGAGTTCGATAATGCTTTAATTATGGGAAGTAACACATTATCATAAGTTTTATACTACACCTCAGACAATGTTTTGGCAGTGTGATGAGGTGGGGAATTTTAAAGAGTTCTTCTCTAGAGATTTGAGGATGAGGGTCCAAAGGGGTGAAAAAAATATTCCATATAACACCTAGAGATCTGGTTAGGATCCTCACCTGTAAACTCAGATGATGATGACTCAGGCGGGTCAGGCATCTTAGGGGCATAGTTGCTGAGCTGAGAAATGTTGATTATATGCGGTGGATTAGACTAAAACAGATGGTGGTGAGGAGTCATATATTATTCTAGGCATGGTCTTTATCACTTCTATATTTTCTACCACTTTTTTTAATTCTAATGCTTCTCATCTATTTATATCTACTCAAATTGTTATTTAATATGGGTGAAAAAGACCCAACTTGTGTATGTACTTTGATTACCGTTACATGTATACTGTTTGATATATACATGTGTTTATCTTACAGTAATAGTTTTGATACTTCTACATGCACAATATATATTGTAATGTCCTTATATTACGTTCCATATCAAAATGTTATAGAATATTTTAGGATACAATGAGAACCTAGATATACCATTATAGTAATTTTAAAGTAATTTTACATCGTCTAGATACATCATACTAACTAGACATAAATTATGTATGATCATTACGTGACAGGGGTTCATAAGTATTGAGTCTTCTTATCAATAATTTCAAACATGGTGATCTTAAGTAGATGAGATCATGAGAGCAAACCCGCTATTAGAAACTCCACATGTTTCAAGTGTTATTGGTTGTTCGTATCTATGATCACGAGTATTGGTCTCCTAACCTCAGATAGTTAGCAATGGGTACCATTTCATCATGTACATTAATGCAAGGAAAATTCAGGAAATTGAAGTTATGGTGAGGTATCTTATGTTGGGATGTGTCTTTGGTGTCATGAAAATAGTTTAATGATCAAAATAGAATAAGTCACATTAGAGTTGATGGAGTGATATCATGGGACAAGTTGATCATGATGGTAGTACCATTACAAAATCTATATCCATGGTAGAAGAAGGTAAGTTATTCCAATTATTCAAAAAAAAAAAATAAAGCACGAATGGATAATGATATAAGCTCTGCATCCTATTTATGAGATATTGCGGAACAAAGAGATTTTATTAAATAATGTGTATTTGTAGGAAAGGTTATCTTTGTTATTAATTATCCTTATATCTTTTTGGGCCTTGATAGGTTTCTTGAATTTTCTATTGGTCTATGAATAATATTCACTACTATCGATATATGGGCCTAAAGGGTCATACACAATAGTGTATTCAAGATTCTACCCTATTATGAAGAATATAGGCACAAGACATGGTGGCCCCCACCACTGGGTCTGAGAGATATCCGAGTGTTAATGGTCACTAAAAAATAAATAAATTATTGTTTGAGTATAGAATAATTTTGTTGAATTTATTTATTAAAAGTATTCACAAGTATTAAGTGAACACATGGAAAATATTATATGAAAAAATATTACTTTATTATTTTATTATTCAGGGTTTGTTTAATATTTCATGAATTATGAGTTGAGTAAATGAATTAGTTTTATCATGTAATATATTGATTATATATTACACATAGGTGATAAAATATAAATGTAGTTTATGATGTAGTTAGTTCATCACAACTATTCATTTATAGTTTATTTAGTGGGCGTTGGATATACTGAGGATGTAGAAGCCTTTTTGGGTATTTTAACTCCAACTTTATAAGAAAAGGAGGAGATATTTTCCCTAGACTACTCATCTATTTAGAATTGAGAGATTCTCTCTCCTTCCACATCTAAAAGAGAGAGACAAGTCTCATCTAAGCATTTGATCTCTAATCACCATCATGGATAGAAAGAACAAGATCGTGGTGATCATCATGACTCTAAAGATATACTTAGACCTCCATGATAGCACCCATATTTTGGTGGATGTAAAATCTATAGATTCTTGAAGCATGTTTGGATGATTTATAGGGGTTTGATCTAAGATCTTTCAAGTAATGATCTCTAACACCGAGCTTTAGTCGAACAAACCACCAAATCGAATGAGGAAAATTTTCATATTTATTGTTTTCTTAAATATTTCATATAAGATCATACGACCATTACCAGGGCTCAGATCATTGGAGAATTTGATGTTTCATCACTTCAGTGAGGAATATTTTTAAATCTCTCACACACCAGATTCCATTATGTTCCTCATTACCTATAATTGGAATTAGAGAAATCGTGTGAATTTTATAAGTCAAAAAAAATTAAAATTGTCTTATATTTAAATAGAGGAATTTAATTGGATCACAATAGAATAAACCTCACATCAATCTAATTTTATAGAACCATCCAAATAAATTATTTAGATAAATACACATGTATAGTTTTTGGAAAACATAATATATATATATATATATATGTGTGTGTCTATGAGAATTTCTATCATGGGTTATGTGTTTGATGATATTTCAGGTTACCCCATGTTTCCCAAATAGTCCTAGCTGAAATACTTTTGCAGAATAGTGTAGGCCAGTGTAAATTATTCAATCAAATAGAATCGATAAAAAATTTAAATATCCTATAATTAGGTAGTTGAAAATTCACTGACAAGCCAAAAAAATGCACGGTGTGTCATGGGACATGTTAAGTATTAAAAAATTTGAAATTCTTTTAAAATAGTTTCTAGTCAGGGAAAAGTAAAAAAAGGAAAAAGAAAAAAGGAATATGTTGAAATCTTCCGGGGCCTCACTTCTACCTAGTGGCAATCACCATCTCCTCCAGAAAGATACCATTATAGCCTACAATATGACACCTCATCCCTATATTCACCTCCTTCCACTCATCACCTTCTACAACCGATGTATCCATACTATCCACCACACCCTTGGCCTCCCCTCCATGGTGTCTTTCTGCCATGAAAGGGTCATCCAACTAGAATTCTGTAACTCCAACATCACCAACTCCTCCTCAGATGTTGGTCATGGAATATCTATCAGCCTCACCAAATGTAGTGATCTCAGAAGGCCACACAATTTCATGGATGAGAACCCCCCATTAATGAACCCTTATGACAGGTTGAGGCCGGTTATCTTGTCCAAAAATGAATTTTCATGGGTCTTACCAACCAAAAACAAACTTATAAGGGTCTTCCTGACTTGATACCACCCTTCTTGGGGTTGGCCTGGCCTGTAATGGACTTGGGTGGGGTTCTATGGTCTGATAAACTTTTTAATACTATCAAAAATTAATTTCTTAATTTTGGAATTAAAAAAATAATTTTAATATTCTTAAAATTAAATTAATTGATTAATTTAATTTTGGTGTAAAACTAAATAAATTATGGGACCAAAGAAAATTAAATTTTTTGAAATAAAAATAATTCATTTAATTTATTTAAATTCACTAGGACGTAAATTTATTACATTTTAATTTTATCACACATTTATTTTATCTACATAACGGATTTACGTTGTGACAAAAATTTTATATGGGATTTGTTTTATATAATTAAGTATTACAACTTCGTATAATGATTGTAGTATTTAATTAGTTTTAGGAAGGTCTGTATATCTTCTTTTAATTTAATATTTATAAGGGCCCACATGTCTATTAGTTTATCTGTATGTATTTTCCACTTCCCGAAACTCCCTCACATGTGTGTGAGTATTTTTGTAATATTGATGATAATGTAGTAAGATATAAAACACACTAGGATGAGGCAATATCATAGTTGGTAAGTGGAAATACTATAATGGGGGTGAGCTATGATAAATGTTAAGATTTGACTTTGATATATTACCCCTAGGACATGATTGATCAATTGAATTTAAATGTACCAACCAATATTATATTCTTAAGTACAGTCGATTATTTTATTTATTTATGAATTATTTATTATTTTTCAGTATTCAATTTTATGTAAACAAACAAAATAATAAATAGAAAAATTCATAAAGATTCGATGGATGTTTTCAATTAATTAATGTTCATTTTTGAGTGAGACAACATAGTATGAACATATTTAATAGAAAATAATTACATTGTTGGATAAATAATAAAACCCCCTCAAAGTAATATTAATTCATAATGCCTTCCATCACATAAATTTGAACAAAACTCTTTGTATGGGGTGCTTATCATCCCTATTTGTGGGTGCCTCCTACCATAGGGAATTTCTTATAAGATTGATGGGATTAATTAACAAAATATGGTAGAAAATAAGTATAAAAAGATAGCTTGATACCAATTTAGAGGAGAATCATTTAGGGAATCAAGATTAAAAATATGAGAAGATAGGATTTCACTCAACAGTTCATTGAACCGCAAGGTAATGCGGTTTTTCAGTCTAGTCCCTACCTTGAAAATCATTGAATATTAGAATACCCAAATTTTGGACTATGAGGAGAGGTTTCAAGGATCATTTACATTGGAAATACTCAAGATAATGGGTATTATGAATCTAGTAGTGATGGATACTATGGTTCGATAAAATAGTGGGAGATATATAATTAGTTAATTATTAATGTATAAAAGGTAATCAGGTTAAAGTACTAACTTCTAATGCTTTTTTATTTTAGATAAAAATGTAAATTAATAACACCGCTAGTAAATTATCACTGTGAACAATTCTAGATAAGGAAAATATCCCAAATAACCTTATATTCTAAGAGTGGTACATGCACTTGTGCATAGTACTATGCTAATAAAGGAATCATTATGTGCTAAAGTACTCACTTTCATCTGTGTATAATAATGTAGAAAGTAAGGTGGATAAATAAAAATGAAAAAAAGAATGTAAATGATGCACTAGATGTACAATGTATCATGTTGTCATCTGTGTCCATTAATCTATAGGAAATTCATGAGGATAAAGATTCCTACAAGATTCTAACTCATCTCCAACAGCTGTATCAAGAGAGAGATAGAAAATAAAGGTATGATATATGAAGTGTTATATATAAGTGCAAGAGAGAAGAGTAGAATGAAACTAGACCTCAAGTACTAAAGATGATTGGGTACATCAAGAGACTAGAATCCCTTGGGTTCAAACTGAAACAAGAATTAGAGAAATATTTCATTACTGTCTCCTTACTGCTAAGATTTTAAAATTTTATTATTAATTAAAATATGAATAACATGACAAAGTAGTTCCTAGGTATATCAGATTTAGTCTTCCAAGAAGATAATTGTATTAAGAATACCAACACTTCATTTATTTTGGTGAACAAGTGTAGGAAAGAAAAGGATAAAGGGGATAAGTCTAAGACCAAGCCGAAGACACCCATGCACCGTCATTCCAAAAATACATAGATACAGATAGAGGTAAATGAGAAGGAGTTTTTCTTCTTTTCATGTGGCATGAAATTCCACTAGAAGAAGAATTTAATAGTTAGGAAAAGGAATCAACGTGACACTTCTACTTTAGGTATTTTTTAATGCAATCTTTTATTATCTACAAGTTGGGTATTGGATAGAACATGTTCCTCAAACATTTGTTTTCATATACATGAACCGAGTAGATTCTAGAAGATTAAAAATAGTTAGGTGGATCTCCCAGTGGAAATGGTGCGTGTCTTGAAGCATTGGCAATGAAAGATTATCAACTAACTTCGACTAGTGGTTTGATTCTTGTATTTATGAAGTATTATTATATTTCGCTGGTTACCAGAAATATAATCTCAGTGTCCATTTAAGACACTTTTGGATTTTATTTCATGGTTGAAAATAAATTTTTTATCTTTTATAAGGATATCATATGTTATGGAATGGTTCATATTAATAATGGACTGTAAATACTTGAACTTGGAAACCGATTACTAATAATCAACCACAAAACATGAGAAAATTACTTATATAAAAAATTCCATTGTAGCTTTATGCTTGGTCATATTAATGAGAAGTGTTTACAGAAATCACATCAAGTAGTGTATTAGACTCAGCTAAGTGAAAACCAATAGATATATGTCACACTGGCTTACAAGGGAAAATGACCAAAGCACCCTTCTTTAGGAAAGTATTTAGAGACATTAAGTTATTGTAATTGTTTCATACTGATGCATATGGTTCATTTGAGGTATAAAAAAGTGGTGGGTTTTAATACGTTATTATTTTTATTGATGACTATATTAGGTATGCTTATATCTACTTAATGTGGTATAATAAAGATTTCTTTCAGATGTTTAATGAACACTAACATTATGTTTTAAAACTAGCTTGGTAAGAATATTAAGTTACTTAGCTCAGACTGATGTGGAGATTATCTTAACCAAGATTCACTAATACCTTAATGGATTGTGGGGTAGTATCCTGAAAACTACTTCCATATACACCTAAGTGGAATGGTGTTATTGAAATTTGGAATCTAACCTTTATAGACCTAGACAGGTCAATGATGAGTCAGGAAACTATTCCATTATCCTTTTAGGGATATTAATTGTAGATAGTGGAATATAAAATTAATTGAGTATCAATATAAGAAACATATGGGATTCTATATGTTTTTTGGGGTGGAAACAACCCCAATCTGTCACACTGACATGTATGGGGATGTGAGACTTTTTTTCAAGACTCTATAAAGTGAAAAATTATCATCCCGGAGCATAAAGTAAATCTTTAAAGGTTATCATAGAGAAATTAAATGATATTTCCTTTATAACCCTATAGATAAGAATGTTATTGTGAAAATACATTCCATATTTCTATAAATGTAAGACATTTCCAATAGAAATAGTGGGAGCAATATTGACTTCGATGATGTTAATGATCCATATGCATAATATTTGATATTGGGAACAATCTCTGTGAGAGATAGTAGGAGATTAATATATTCCAAAGACAAAAATAATGCTTAGGTAAACTGTAGGGTTTAAAGATTAAGAGCGATACCATTTTCTTTACACTGATTCAGGTGACACATTACATGCTATTTACTAGGTATGATGTTTCTTTTTCTTTAAGCATGGTCGAAAGATATCAAGCTAATCTGAGAGAGTTACATTGGGAAGTAGTAAATAATATCCTAAAGCACCTAACATGTCTAAAGGATATCTTCCTAGTATATGGAGGATATTAGGAACTAGTAGTGAGTGTATACACTAATTCTAGTTTACAAATATATCATGATGATTTGAAATCATATCTAGGATATCTATTTTTCATAAATGATGTTTTAGTGATATGGAGAAGCACAAAGAAACTAGTGGTCTATAAATATACAATAGAATATGATTATATCATGGCATTAATAAAACTAATTAGGCGTTCTATAAATAAATATTTATCCTAGATATTGGTGTTTCACCTAGTAATTCATACCATGTTCTAGTTTATTATGATAATACTGTAGTAGTGGTACTTTCTAAGGAGACCATGTTATCCAATAGGAAAAAGGACATACATTTGAATTTTCATCTCTTGAGGGATTATACTTAGAGTAGTGAAGTCACAATTAGTAGAGTATCCATATAGAATAATGTGGCAAACCCCCTGAATAAAGCCATATATTAGTAGAATCATGATTCTAATATGAGAGATAACATAT
Source organism: Viscum album (assembly GCA_963277665.1). Classification (NCBI taxonomy): domain Eukaryota; kingdom Viridiplantae; phylum Streptophyta; class Magnoliopsida; order Santalales; family Viscaceae; genus Viscum; species Viscum album. The sequence goes on along the minus strand of OY728158.1, from coordinate 499,653,722 downwards.
TGAGGAATGTTAACAGTTGGATCTTGTATAAGTGGGATGTTGAAAGTGGGTTCCCTAAATGGAACTTATGTATGTACATTTATTACCATTACATGTGTACAATTTGATATATACATGTGTTTATCTTACCATAATAGCATTGATACATCTACATACACTATATTCATGGTAATTTTTATTTGATTACATGTCGTATAAAATTGTTATAATAGTTCCCAGGATATAATGAGAACCTATATATACTATGAAAGTGATCTTAATGAAATTTCTTATAGTTCAAATACATCATACTGATAGAAAACTGATGATATAGTACCATCAAGTGTTGGGGGATCATAAGCATCGATACTTATTCTCACAATATTTTCACTTAGTGATATCGAGTAAATGACATCATGAGGAAATACTCGCCCATAGAAAAACTATAACTTTTTGGTGTGATTGATTTTTCTTATCTATGAACAAGTTTATTGTTCTCCTAAAATGAGATCATTATCAAGGTGTATCATTTGATCATGTACTTTGATGAAAGGATAAAAACATGAAATTGAATCTATGGTGAGGTAGCTTGTGTTGGTTGCATCTTTGGTGGCATGACATTGGTTGAATGATTAAGAAAAAAATTATCACTTTTTACTTTAGAAAGTTATATATCAAGCCTAGTTGATTCAGATGGTTGTAACTTTACTAAATCCATGGCCATGCTAGAAGAAGGCAATTCATCCAGTTAAGTAAACGAATAATTAAGCAATAATGGATGACGACACAAGCTATGCATCATGCTTTATGATATAGCATAAGACAAATATATTATATTACACAATGTGTGTTCATAGGAAAGGTAGTCATTTCTATGAATTTTACTTATCTCTTTATGAACATTCAAGAGTTTCTATACATATCTCCTAGTCTGTAAATAATATTTACTACTATCAAGATAAGAGACTAGAGGGTCATACACAATAGCATAATCACGTGGCTTCCCAATTCTAAATAATAAGAGTATAAGACATGGTGGATCCCACCATGGGGTCTTTGATATTTCTAAGTGTTAAAGATCACAAGAAAATAAATAAAATAATTATTATTCAAGAATAAAATAATTAGGTTGAATTTATTTATTTAAATTATTCACAAGGTATTAATAGAATACATGGAAAATATAATATGAATAAATATTATTTTATTATTCAATGTTTATTTAATATTATGATAATTTTTAGTTGAGTTAATGTCTCAGTTTTATCATGTAGTATATTTATTTTATATTAAAAGTAGGTGATTAAATATAAATGATGTTTATGATTCATTTAGTTCATTATAATTATTCATTTATAACATAATCAGTAGGCAATAGACATATGGGGGCTGGGGAACCCTTTTTGGAGTTTTAACTCCCACTTTATAGGAATAGGAGGATCTCTTTTCCAGGGAATATCTATCCATTATTAATTGATAGATTCTCCCTCCTTACACATGTAAGAGAGAGAAAGGTCCCACATGAGCATTTAATCTCTGATCACCATCACAGATCGAAGGATCAAGATCATTGTAATCATCATGACACTGAAATAATTCACGTGTGATCATAAAACCATTACTAGGGCTTATATTTCCATATATGATGATTTTTTTAACTATAATTTTGAAAATTTATAAATCCATTTCCCACCATCTTCCACTATGCACTCTGATTCCAACAATAGTTACTAGACTAGAATTACTAGTGAAGTTATCTTATTAATTTCTTTCCCTCAATACACCGATGGTCATGAAAGTGGATCATTTTCAGTAATTCCTAGATTTTTCAATAGAAATTTCTAATTATGGAAATTTAATGGAATTCATGATTCTTGAAATGATGATCTTTTCAGTTATTCATGGCATAGAAAGGCTAACTAGATTTTGATCTCACATTGATTTCTATCATAGATGAGTATCATTTACATTGCCCAAGGAAGATAAGTTCATGATGACTAGTGAGTGGGAGTTGGGAGTAGGTAGAGTGGATCAATAAATGAGCTATTTCAGGACATTCACAGTTCATATTGAATGATTCGATATTTCTATATTATCAGTGGTATCCCCTTATATTTTCCCTAAGATGTGGATCTCTACTAGGATGTCCATCTAGATGATATCATTGATATTCCCCCTGATAGAGGAGTTGACATTAAGATATAACTCATTATAGGTGAACAACCCATTTTGATACTCCCTTATCATATAGATATGATTGATTTAAAGCATCATAATATATATCTTGACGACTTCAAATAGAAGGGTTTTATATTGCCAACTAATTCACTTTGGGGGGGGGGATATTTTTATTACTAAGAAGACATATGATAGTATTTTACTCGGTCTAGATTATAAAAATTTGAATCTGGGGACCGTGAAGAATATTTAAACATTTCAAAAAATATATGATCTCTTAGATTTTTTACGGGAAGACCTGTGGTTCTCAAAGATGGATCTCTAACCAAGCTATCACCCATTACATGTTAGAGATGAAGTAATCTCAAAGAAAATATTTATGGATAGGTATTGTATATACAATTACCTTGTGATATCGTTTGGACTAATGAATTTCCCAGAAGTGTTCATGGATATCATGAACATGATCTTCCACCCATACCTTGAATTTTCTTTCATGGTGTTTGTTAATGATATCATTATTTACTCACCGAACACATAGTTGCATACCAGAAATCTCAAGATAGTTTTGAGTACACATTGAGCACATCATCTTTATGCGATGCTGTAAAAGGGTCAGTAAAGGATTTATGAGGTGAAATTCATGGGGTATGTGGTTTTTAAGACTGGTATATCAATGAAACTAATGAAAGTAAAGGTGATGATTCCCTATACATGTCCTCAAAACATGTTTGAGATTAGTATCCTTCTTGATTTGGTAGAATATTTTATTGTTTTATCTAGGACATATCTCATTTTTCAGCACCAATGACTATGTTGAAAAGGAATGGGGTGATGTTTTAGTGGTCAGACTAGTGTGAAGAGGATTTTATTAAGATGAAGATAAGGTTGACTGAAACTACAATGTTTATTCTTATCGATTCATGTTTTAGTTATGTCATGTATTGTGATGCATTAAGATTTGGTTTGGGAGTAGTTTTAATAGTGATGTAGTGAGTATTAGCTTATGAGGCATGTCATCTATGACCCCATAGGTAGAACTATACCACCCAAGACTTGAAGCTGGAATCTATGGTCCAAAATATGATGTGTTTGGGACACTATCTCATTAGTTAGAGGTTTATGGTATATAATAACCTAATTATCCTTCACTATATCTTCACATAGTGGGATAATAACTTGAGGTAGAGGCAATGGTAAGAGTACCAACAGACATTTGACTTTGAGATATCTTATATACCAGGTAATGATAATGTTGTTGTAGATTCTCTTGGTTGTATGATGTAGGTAGATGTAAATCTTGGTGAATGAACTTTATAGGAAAAGTGGAACTAGATGAGATTATTGAATGATAGGATGTTGGATGGTTCAGAGGACTAGGGGTCGATGGCATGTTCTCCCTTAGTGACCATATCTTCTTAAGTTGACTAGGTGGATGGTAGTCATGAATTCAATCCATAGAATAATTTAATGTGAGAAAAGATAGTAGGTGGTTAATAGATACTTGGATGTCCATTGGAAGGCAATGATGTGATCCAAGTTCATGGAAGAGTTGTAGTACCCAATTCAATCTGGTAGGATATGAAGAAAGACTCCCATGCTTCTAAAGGGACAATGCATCTAGGTCCAATGAATATGTTCCATGAAAACCAACATCAGTTATTATTTTCTACTGAAACACATATAATATCACCATGTAAAATATATAATTATTTTCTCATCGAAACACAATGTCTAATAAGGGTCTTCTCGCTTGAGGAATTTTTTATTCAATCACACACTATTCTAGATTATCATTTTATTTTTTTTATTTTTTTTATTTTATGAAGATAGAGAGAAATGGTTTTGAGAATGTAAAATGAAAAACTAAAATAAAAAAATAGATGTAGATACAGATAGAATAAATCTAGGTTAGTGAATAAAGGAAATTATCTTAAAAGAGTCAACCAAAGAGATCATTCACTATCTTATTCTATATTATCTTAATAAACACACTCCATTGTATGTGTGAAAACCATATTCTAACATAGGTATGAATATAAAGTATAATCCACCATCACCAAGAACACCATATATCTATATCCTTGATCAATGAAGAATGGTTGTAGAAGAAGAAGATAACCATTAGATAGTTTTAATGAGGATTACAATCATTAAAAATCATCATCTAATTAATCTGATGAAACGATAAATCATAGACATGGGTTCAAAATCTGATTAATACATTAGGATATTATATGGGTTAGTTACTCATCATTACGAGTACAAGATATCATGGTAGAAGAAAGAGATATAGAGATAATGGAAGAAAACATGAATTAAAAATATTCAAATGGGTTACATTGAAAAGATAACTAAACTATAATAGAAAATATACTAAAAACAATAGACTACTATCCATCATGATCCTATCTATACACAATATCTTAGACTATATTTATAGTCATAATAAATCTTCCAAGGTCATCCATTTTCAAATCACTGTATCTTTTAATCTTCATATCTATTCATATCTTTCACCAATTTTTCCTCCTTTTAAAATTGGTCAAAGTATTCTCCTTCTAATCCGTCAGGAATATCTCTCCAATCATCCCAAATATCCTCATAATCTCCATTTTGAACCATAAGAATCCATTTTGGTCACATTCATGGGAGTGTCTTAATGAAACCTAATTTTTATTTTAAAATATGCACCATGCCATAACAAATATTACTCATGAGTTTTGCATACTTATTTTTTCCTTCTCTATACTACATGGAACCACAATCATGCACACACCCTAGAAAAAAGAATTTTTCATTCTGAAATCTCTTATTCACTATAGGTTATGTTTCCATAGGTGTGACTATTACCATGTTATCCTATATTCTTTGAAGAACCTCGACCATGGTATTTCATATGGTTAACAAGATATTTTGGTGGCCATTTCAAAACCAAGATGTCCCTATGCACCACGACCATCACCCAATGGCATAGTGATAAGACTAAAACAATTTTACACTTACCATTCCAAGAAACATATAATATAAGCTATTTCACATTCCATTTCATCATTGGGACCTATATATGCCACATGGATAGAAGACTATACCATAACCCTAACCATTTTAATGTTCATTACATGAATGAGATCATATTCCTCATTATACATCACAAAGGGAATCAATCACTCTTTTGATGGTCATTTATGGTGTTTTCAAGCCCTAAAAGTGATTCTCTATCTTGGTTCCATGCTTTTAAGCTGTGGCTTTAGTTTTTTGGAAACATTCATGGTGGTTCAATAAATTTTAGTAGTAGATGTGGAAGTGAAAAAATGTATATGGTGGGGGTGCGTGATCATAGGTAATGCGGATTCATTATTTTAAATGATGAATAGTTCTATAAAAATGGAAGACCACATCTGAATTTTACCAAAGAGATCAATACTATATTATGTTCAATACAGTGAACCCATCTTAGATCACCTACCATAGGGATGTGCTCCCACATACACTACATTCAGACTCACATTAATATGTCGACATGTATGGACCTAGTGTTTCTTAGCCCACCTTGTGCATGCTTTACATATCATGTTGTCTCTCCTATGAACCAAATTGTGCCTATAAACTTGTACTAGTACCTGGTTATTTGGAGATATTCTTCCTTTTGAAAAAGTGGGTTCCCTAGACCCACCTTGAAAAATATTTATTGATTACAGTATTAGTTATACTATGAGTTTTTAATAATCCAATCTTACCATACGAGTGTTTTTATTTATGCTTCCACTATTTAAATGGTAATGGCTATATATTATTTTTCATATCAAAAGGTTATATCTATTCTCAGGCTATAATGAGAACCTCAAGATACTATTAAATTAATTTTAATCATATTTCCTATAGTCTAGTAACATCATACTGATTGGATACAGATGATATATGAATATCAAGTGATGGGGGATCATAATCACTAGGAGTTATTCTCATGATGCTCACACGTGGAGATCCTTCGTTGATGAGACCATGAAGAGTGAACTTTTAATGAGAACACTACATGTTTAAAGTGTCATTGGTAGTTCCTATCTATGAAATTGTGTAATGGTATACTAAATTGTGATTATTATTTGTGTATGCTTTTTGATCATACACATTGACATAAGAAAAGAACTACGGAATTAGAGTCATAGTGAGGAATATTTTCTTGGGTACATCATCGATGGTATGAATTTTATTGAATAATCATGAAAGATTTTTTCCCTTCCAAAATGAAGTGATATCTCTGGCCTAGTTGATTAGGATGGTGGTACATTTACTGAATCAATGACCATGGTAGAAGAAGGTATGTCAGTACAGTTAGGTCAATAAATAAAAAAGAAAGAAAAGATCATTTTATAATGCCTGTGGCTATCTTTATAATATTTCACAAGAAAAATAGATTATATTACATGGTGTGTGCTCGTATGATGGTTGTCATTTCTATGAATACTCCTTATCAGTTCAGGATACTTGATGGGTTACTAGACACCACTCTTAGTTTTTGAATATTATTCACTACTATCAAGATAAGGGTAGAGAGGGTCACACACTAAGTGCATTAAAAATTTATCCTATTACGATGAATAGGATTTTTGGACATTGTGGTCCCACCATATAGTTTAGGATATGGTCATGTATATATGATCACCAAGTAATAAATAAATTTATCATTATTTGATTATAGATTAATTAGTATTGAATTCATTTAATAAATTTATTTACAAGTATTAAAGAAAATACATGGAAAATATTCTACGAATATATATATTTTTATAATAATAAAGGTTTGCTTAATATTTTCCGGAGTAACAAGTCATGTTAATGACTTGATTTTATCACGTGATATATTTATTATATTACGAGAAAATAATAGAAATATAAATGATATTTATGAATCAGTAAAATAGTCATAAGATTTCATTTATAGTGAGTAATAAATACTCAAGTTTCGGGGGGATTTTTTTGGTTGTTGAGGATCTCACAATATAAATTAAGAGAGTCTAACACATGGAAAATTATTCATCACATAAATGATTAGAGACTCTCTATCCTCTCCCACTGCCTAGAGAGAGAATATATAATTCCAAGAGCTCGATCAAAATTTTTATTCATTGTTCTATGAAATGACATAGTGGTGATCATCGAGATATTGTAGGCGTCATTGGTTATCCATGATAGTACTCAGAATTTGACCATCGACTCACTAAAATATTTTTAATGAAAATGTGGATGATCTAGAGGGAATCATATTTGGTTACTTTGTGAAATTATCACCAATGAAAAATGGATTTTGAGTGTTGATTTAGATTGAAAGTGGTAATTTATGATTTAATTTTTTATTTAAAATTCATCTTTTGGGATTCTTAAACCTATATTGGGGATGTTCTTCACTAGAGTTGATATACTTACACTGAAATCTGATGAATAATTTTAAATCCCCAACCTATCAACTTATGTTTCACACCCTGGTACTTTCAGTTGGTCTTAGAGTGAGCATGTGATGTATTAAGAATATGAAAAATGAAATTTGTATTTAATTTATGAACATGGAATCTGTCTGATCCCAATGACTCATATGATAGTTCAATACGACATAACGAGGATAATTTATGTTCATCCTATGATTTTAATATGTATTGAAAACATATTTACGGGTTCTAAAAATTAATTACACACACACACACACAGAGATATATATATATATATATATATATATATATATCTGTGTGTGTTTTAATTTCACAGGTGGAGTATTCCTATTGTTGGAGTTAAGCCTATAAACCCTAAAACATCAAAGATCCTATGTCGCATATTATTGTTATGATTATTTTATATGTTCAATTATTCAATTGGAGAAAAATAAACAGAACAAGTTCCTTAAATAATCAATCTACCAGACTAATGAAAACAAAAAGTACATAAAGAAAATAACACAGGATATAACGTTCATTGGAGTACTGTGATCCTACATGCACGGTGAGAACACCACCTAGGTAAACCTTTTATTATAAATAATGAATGAAATAAATGAAAATACAGACTCAAATAAATGAAAATAAGAATTAGAGAAACTATCCAAGGAGGATGGACTAGTTGAACTAGGTGGAAGCAGTGAACCTTGGCATTTATAGTCAACATTATCCACTCCTAGATGGACTCATGAAAACACCCAAAAAAGATTCAGATCTATACATGAAAGAAAAGAATATTTTTTTAAAGAGCCATGAAACTAAATATAAAATCTAGTTATAATAAAAAAGGAATTCAATATTGGGAGCCTTCCTAATGCGCAATCATCCTAGACCCAGTAATGAGCCGATCTCCAACGAGTCTCCAATGAAGAAGTAATATGGTTCCAGGAGGTGGAACAAACATAAAGATGGGGAGTGCGGGTGGACGGATAACCTCAGTATATTTCTTCTTCTCCAAGAACCCATATGTATAGTGAAGAAGCTACTCACTGAAAACTCACTGACTGAACTAGATGAAAGGTGCTGCATTGAAATAATGGATCAATCAAATACAAGTGACTAGTGTGGCTAACATGGCGTGCCAGGGAGCATCTAGAAGCATATGCATAAAATCAGGATCACAAACATGTGGAAAACAGAAATCATACCAATAGTCACATAACTAAAGGTGGGAAAGCACATGACACGAGTGTAATCACACGATGTTTTAGAGTGATGGAACCCCAGATCAATGCCGAGTGAAAGAAACACACCTAGGATAAACCAGGATCATTGGATGTCGGCTAATCAACAGTCTAGGTAAACAACCAATACATGTAAATAAATCTAATATTCATTAAAGCAAATAACTGGATGAAAGAAAAATAAAACCCTCGTGACCAGTTCCATGCATGCATATACCACATGAAAATTTAACACCCTTAATTCATTATGAATAAATCATATAAAACTCTATTAAAGGAATTAAAATACAAAAATGTAGCCATAAAATAAAATAAATATCCACCTTGAAATTAAATTTAATTTAAAGATGATGTTCTCGCTACATATGTTATATAATTGGGACTAAATTCATTAATCTAATGAAACATGTTAATTTGGCCAACGACACGACCTTAATCAAACTATCATCTGGATTATCCCTAGTGGGTATCTTAGTGACACTCACACATCCCATATTATATAATATCCCTAAAAAAACGATTTCTAATGTAAATGTGCTTTGATCTACAATATAATACATAGTTTTTAGAAAAATGCAATGAAGATTGGCTATCATAGCAAAAAAATATACTATCAGTAGATAAAGACAACTCAAAAAGAAAGAATTTCAACTATATTGCCTCTTTTATGGATTCTTTCAAGGAAATATAACCTACCTCAGTAGTGGATAGTACAACCATTGACAACATATTTCACTTACAGGATACCGGACCTCCATATGAAAGAAACAAAAAACCAGTGATAGAATTTCGAGTGTCAAAATTTACAGCATAATTAGAGTCAAAAAATCAAACTATATCATTATCAAAACTATTATTGAATGTATATCAAATGAAAAATTTATCCGACATGATGACACACCTGAGTATCCATTTCAATGCATGCCAATGAGGCTTTCCCAGTTTCCCCATAATCTTTCTCAAAGTAAAAAAATGAAATGTTTGGACTAGAACAAACCATAATATACATAAGCGTAACAAACCAAGTTTTTACATAATTTTTTCTTCAAATAATTTAAATTTTCATTTATGTATTTTAATCCACTAAGTCAAGCATTCCATTCACTGGAGACCATTTTGGGTTGCGCTACACACAACATTGATTCAATATATGTTACACAGAACACTGAATTGCCATATGATACATGCAACATCGACTTGGAATATGTTACAGGAGACCCTGACTCAACTTATATTACACACAACACTGACTTCACATACATTTCATCTAACATCAATTTGGCGTATGTTACATGAAACCCCAAAGTTTCTATGAAACTTCATTTTATGATTATACTTATTTAATCTAGATAATAATAACTTATCCATTAAACTTAGTAATATGAATATTAATAATTACTTTTAAAATTTTGTTCATAATAGTTTTACATAAATAAATTATATTGACAATGAGAGATATATTTTTTTGGAAAAGTCCTTATTTATTTAAAAATAATATGCACTACACTTCATGTCCTTCTATAAAAAATAGTAAAATTAATTTTAGACACACATATAAATTTAATTTGATAAAATAAACTTGTTTTTGGAATTTTTATAATGATGGAATTATATTATGGTAAATTATTAGGATTTTTTTAAAAAACATCTTTTCTTAACGAATATTGAAAAATACAACTTTTTAGTTAGAAAAATATATTTTTGTTTAAATAATTAATAATTTTTAGTTTTATTTAATTTTTTTAAGGTAAAATTAGATCAATTAAACATATATTAATACAATTAATTTTATTAGAATTAATTTCACTTTTAAAGTTAATATTAAAATATAATAATATTTTTAACTTCATTATACTTTAAAAACCAGTAAATTCATCTTGTCTGTTGGATTAGCATTATTCTTAATTTTTCCACTTATGTGAATTGAATTTCAAAAAATTGAAATAAAAAATTCTAAGAAGTATAATATTTACAAAATAATTATATCATGTTTATTTTGGACTAAAATGACAAGTAAAAGTGATTAAAGTGAATCACAATGATTAAGGTCAATTTAAGCTTAATTAGAAACTAAACCGTAATCTTAGGGGTCCAAATGACCTATAAACTTATAAAAAACCAACTGGATGGACATATATCAACTATAAACCTAAAATTATTGATTCATGTTTGTTTTTTATGACTTTTTTTGGTAGTAACATGTGTATGCAAAAATTGTTTTTAAAAATTCCAAGTAAGTCTTTTTTCCTTCCCTATAAAGGCCACCACCTCTCCCACTTACTCACACCTCTAAAACCTATTAATTTAGGGAAATATAAGCAAAATAAACTTATCAAAATCCCTAATTTTCTAATTTAATCATCCCTTTGTTAATATATCAAAACATGTAGGTCTTTTGACACAAACCAAAAAGGGTAACCTGATTAAGAGGTAACATCTTCTACCAAGCTCATTCATTTTATTTTCTTTCTCCACCCCTCCACATTATTTTTTCCATGATTTTTTAAAATAAAAAATATCCTAAGTATACTATTATTTTTATGGAATGGATTAAATATACAATTATACACACCTTCATCTAATGGTTAATGAACATACTGTTTATGTGTATGACGAACTACTTCCTTACTAAATGATGATTGTTCATTTTTTCATTACCAAATATCATGGTAGGGATTATGAAGAACAATATATTTATATATGTAATATATTATATTTATTATTTATTTATTCTTATCTATTTATTTTATAGCACATTTATCTTTTTTACTTCCCATTTTGTGTTAATATGATAATTTCGTTTGAGGAAGTGCGGACTACCACCCCTCAAAGCGATGTGATTATTTCACAGAGTATATGGAATGTATTAAGAATTGGATTAGTGAACTTATATGATATATATGATATAATAATCCTACTTAAATAATTATATATATACATATATAAAATTTTTTCAATTACTTTTTATCATTCAAAACAAAAAAAACATGGAAACAACGTTCATGCGTATGTATGGCTTATCGTGTCCTGGAATAGTGTACTCCATTTAATACTTCTATATTCATTGGATTATTATAAAAAAATATAATTAATATAAATTTTATTTATATCATTGTGTAAATTCTGGGAATCATGATATAATTATAAGGAACAAATATATAACAAATTAAGACACATGTGAAGAACAAAGCAAATATTACCAGAAGTGAAAGCTCAACGTAATATTGTTAACAAGTGGGTAATATAAGGTAATAATAATACCATATAGGGTATTAGATATAATAATATGGTTATTTAAAATATATATAACAAATTTATATTTATTATATATGAGGTTTGAATGAGTACGATGAAGGACAAGACACCAGGTAAGGGAATTTCATCTCACTTTTTATTTCCGTGACTTACATGCTTTGCTTGCCACAATCCTTTTATGTGGTGTATGTAATACCCATGATTTTATTATATGCATCTTATAATTAAATTTATGGGTTTTCACATATCTATTTTATAATATTTCTTTCATAGGGTTTCAGTTTCAAAAGATATCAAATTGGTAAAATAGTTTTGTCTCAATTTTCCTTCTTTGAGACTCGGGTTTTATTATGTAGCTATATTCTTTTTCGAGGTGTATATAATTAAATTTTACATGATATATCATGGAATTAGTTATTTTAATGATATTTAAAGCTTCATTTAATTTCCCTTTCTTACATATCTAGAGTGATCCCTTGTTACCAAGTTATAAGATTTTATTAAGACAATCTCATAAATTTTCAAGATTGTTTATATTTATGCTTACATTAATGAAATAATATTATATATCTCTCAAAACACTCATTAATTTTTTATACTCTTTTTATTAATGATATAATCATGTATTAGTACCATTTTACCACTTTTTGGTACTTAAGATAATGTTTTATGTAAAATATGACAGACTGTCTCTTCGATTGAAAATCTATTGTATTGAAAAACTATGTTTTCAAAAATGTTTGAAAATATATATGAATCCCATATTCAAGGAAAATGATTTTGAAAATATTTTATATTTTTCAGTGATTCCTTTATAATTTTTCAAAACTATTTTCAATGAAAAAGGTTTTCAAAAGTTTTTATTTTTTAAAAAGTGTTTTTCAATGTAGAAAGGATATTTTCCTCAAGAAATATTTTTAAAAGATCTATCAAACTTATTTATCAACTAAGATTATATTCATTGGTGTTACACATTTCTTTTTAGGAAAATGATTCAATGTTTTCATTCAAATTATTTATCTGAATGCATTATGATTTAATGGAATGATTTCTATGAAACATATTTCTATTTTATGGGTTATATGCTTTCGATGCCCACTTCTTTTCACGGTTTATTCTTTTGATGAAATGATTTTAAAGAATATTTATTTTTCCATATGTTATGATAAGATTACATGTTTATGAAACCCATTTAATTTCATGGGTTATGATATGATTGTTTATTATTTTGTGTCACATGTATGTATGATTTCATTATGAGATAGGTGAGACCTATATCTCCTTGCAATGCATTTAGTAAATATTTATATCTGATGGGATAAACTAATATGGTATTGAAAGAAAAATCTGACAACTAAGATATCCATGGGAGTGAACCAAGACTACCAAGATGGTATAAAGAGTTAAATCATGATACTAAGATGTCCATGGGTTTGAATCATGACAACCAAGATGGTATGGGGAGTGAACCCATACTACCAAGATAGTCTTGGTAGTGATGCCTTAGATTCTATGGAAATAATATTATATGATTATGTGCCTACCAAAATTCCATGTTTTATTCCTATTTTATACATTCATGGATTATGTTATTTATTTCCTAATGATTTATTCCTTATGAAATACCAAGACTTATGCCATAATTCATGTATACGATCTTTGATATATAGGGTATGATCTTATATTTTCCTAATCATGATCTTATACACGTATTCTCATGATAATGTTTACATATCTCCCATGTATATCCATAAATAGCATTTGATATCACCATTTTTTGTTTCCTTTCCCCAGGTTATGAAGATATGTATTATGTCTGTTGTGTCTAAGAAGGGTTCTAGTCAAGAAGAACCTAGTGGGTGATAATGTAGCTCAATTATGTACCAGTGTTTATGTTTCCATGTTTCCATAGGCACTATACTAGTATTGTATGTGGGCATCTATTTGTATAATGTTTTAAGTATTCCACAAATGTTATGTAATGTTAATGTATGAAAAGAGAGGGTCAACATAGTTGGTATCAGGGAAATGTTTTAGTTATTCTTTAGAAGATAAGATGAGAAAACCTTAGGGAGAACCTAAAGGACATGTCTAGGGATAAGTCTAAAGATAAGGAAAAGTATAGGGAAATGTCATGGAATTTTGGTGAAGGATAGAGTGAGTAGTTTCCCAGAAATACATCCATGTCTAGATACTACAAGTGGATATGGCTCTAGAATATATGAACATAGGTGTAAGAACTCCAAAAAGATGTTTCAGGCCTAACATAGGTTAATCTAGTACATGAAAATAGGCGTTGTTGCACACCTGGTTTGACACTCCCAAGGGATATGCCTTCACAAACCATTATGAAGGATTTAAATATAAGTTGGCTATGAATATCCTAGGATAAACCTAAGGTGTTATAACTTAATAAAGGTATCAAAACTTACACATCCTAAAGGATATGTTTCATCATTATGTGGTTCCTCATTATGATAACTATTTATTACTCTATGCCTTTTGGTTTTAGTCAATGGCTGGAACCCGAAAGAACCACATTAATGGTGATTGTGATAGACAATGAAATGATTTTCCTACCGAGTAATTGAATTCTATGGGAGATGGAATAACAAATATTATTTCTATGATCACACATCTTGTTCAGTATATGAATCATGGTGTACTTCCAAATGAGTAGTGAAGGGAACAACATTTTTTTGAGTCTTTAAGGAGGAAACATCCACATTCTTTTAGAGGATTTTTTGATCCAATTATGGATGAAAAATGGATCAGTACTACTAAAATGATATTATTTGTGTAACACCCCGAGATTTTATGAAAAATATTCTTTTTAATTTCATTAATGTCTTATGTTGTACGCTACACCAAAAGGATCTTTCACAACACACATCCTTGACTTGCCTTGCATTACACCAAATCACGACGTTCCTCGATAGCGTGTGTAGTACGCAATACCGAGTTTCACTAAACAACGATATGCTATTAAAATATTCTTAAAACTAGCCGTTATGAATAGTAATAACCACTTTTTGAAATTTTGTAAATTTTATTTTCAAAATGGACATCATTTTTGGATTCGGAATATCGAAATTAGCTTAGGGTGAAATTTTGGTACTTTTTGGATAACTTTCATTTTCTGATGAATAGTGAAAATTACTAAATTTTAATTAAAAACAACCATTTTAATAGAAATAATTAATAGTGATAAATTATTAATTTGAGTGGTTTTAAAGTATATTTAGAATATATTTTTACAATTTAATACAACTTTATTCATTGCATGTAATTTCACATTTAAACCAGACATAAACAAGTGTCAATCTTTTGATAGTTATTATCTCTTAAGAACACGCTATTTGTTTTGACGATGGGAATTAATTTTTAAATTAATTAATGCAACTGATATGTTTTAAATTTGGTAAAATAGACATCATTTTTGAGTTCATAATATCAAATATATCTTAGGCCTAATTTTTGGTATTTTTCTGGAAACTTTCATTTTTTTGATGAATAGTGAAACCACTAAGTGGTAGTTAAGAAAAATGAATTTTTCATAAAACATAATTTTACCGCTTCTGTGAGTGAAATTTCAAAAATCCGAGAGACACAGTTGATGTCAGTAAGTAAAATGTGATTGAATGAGATGAAAATAATTTTTGGTGAATAGTAACTTTTTACTTTTTTTTACCACGGTTAAAAGTAAATAGGGTAACTATGGGTAAAAATGATATTATTATTACCCTAACACATGTCCTAATTCTATTGGATAAGTTTAATTCGACCAAAAACAACCTTAGGAATAACATATGACCATATAGGCCCACTTGGATTAGATTAGGACATTTATTATTAATTTATTTAAAGAAGGGTTAAAATAGTCAAAATCAAAGATTAATAAGTATATAATTTTTAATATAGGTTTATACATAAGATAAATTCGACTATAAATATTCATTAGAAATCTAAAAATATTTCCTACATAATTTTATTTTATTTTTAATTTTTATACTTTAAATAAGTTAATTTCTTTATGACACAAAGATGATGCAGTAATTATCTTATTAATAACAAATTGACATAATTGACGTTATAAATACCCAAATAAATATAATTTGAGACTTTTTATGAATTCCACTAATTTTCTAAGTTAATATGACATGTTAGTATGGATTTAATTAACCTTTTTCGAACTAATATTTCTTTTATGAGTTTCACAAAAATCAATTACAAAATAGTGTCAAAATTGACATAAAATAGTTTTTAAAACAAATATTATATTATTAATTGTTATTTTATTCCTAAAAATCTAAGGTTCGGACAAATGACTTAGATAAGGTTATATATATTAATACTATGCAACTTGGGGTTCGTTTGGCTTCTTATTGTATGTTTATTAACCTTATAGTGTAAGAACACAAAAAGACAAGGTAAAAGTAAAATTATCTAACTTAATGTTAAATCTAAATGATAAGGTTAAAATAGGAACCTAAATATGTCTAAATTCTATTTGATGATTGGAGTTCGACCCATCCCCACCTTATCTTCGAAATAAATCAATTTGGAGCTATTTAAAACCGAATTTGTCTTTATAATAAAATAATATTTTTAGTTATTCCAAAGGTGCCCCTCTCCTCCCTTATAAAAGGGCACCTCCTCCCTCTCTTCCTCACACCACATTGAGCCTTCAAGCTCGGCCAAACCCTGAAAAATTCTCTTCTCCACTTCCCTAGAAACATACTAGAGTTCCTGGTTTTCTTCAAAGACCAACTTTAGTTCCCTAAGAGGAGGACTCAAAGAGGCGCTTCAAAGAAGAGGTAATGTCCGTTACCGATTCTTTCAACTTTATTTCTTCTTCCACTTCTTCTTCTTAGGTTGTTTCATTATGAAGTAAGAACATCGGTATCACTCATATAATTATATGTTATTATAAGTATGAAACAACCCTATTTCACCATCTATCCATCCTATGGAAAACGAAATCACCGCACGTGCGTACGTACGGAATACCGTCTCCACGCCGTGGTGTAATCTATTTTCCACCACCACATTACTTGGATGGGTATAATGGTGTACATAATAACTATATATGATTATTTTAAAGTGATATTGATTCTGAAATAGTATACATACACTCCAATACAATTCCATGATCATGAGAACGATATCAGCGTTCGTGCGTACGTACGGACTACCGTCTCCACGACGCGATGAGATTCATTCTCCACATTAACCATTCATGAATTATTATAAAGTATATATAATAAATAATCATGAAATATATGACATAATAATGATACTAGATTGATGAGTATATATATGTATGTCATCTACTTAATTCCATTCAACTCAATAAGGAAACGAAAACAGTGTTCATGCGTACGTACGACCTACCATCTCTATGAATGGTGTATTTCTTTCCATTTAATGATCTATTATATATATGTATATTCTAAATATATATTATATATAAATCATGTTTTATATTCTGTAATTAATTAATCATGATCTAAGTAATCATATGAATAATTACAAGTCAAAACACGGATGACAAATGAAATGATTTTACCCAAAACGCTCTTTAACATGGAATTTACAAAAGAAAGGGTAAAATAAAGTCATAAGTGAACCATATACAATATCATAAAAATTATTATGATTCTGTAATAAGTCAATAACATTATTTAAATCATTACACAGGAGGTTCAGACACTTACGAAGCAAATCAGACCTAAGGTAAGGGAAAATATCACAATCTCATTTTTATCCAAGATTGTTTGTACTTTGGTATTTACTGGGGTGTATTTTATCATCCACATCCATGTGTCCTCAATATGTAATATTATTTATATCCTCTTACAATTGTTTAAATACAATTTTACCCTTTGGTGAGTTTTTAGTAAAAGATATGAAAGGAATCTTTTTGTCATTTTTTGTATGAGTCACTTTTTGACTTTTCCGGCCAAAGTATGAGAAGAATGTTTTTTTAACTTATACGGCATGAATGTATTTTAAAAAAACATTATTTCCAAGAATCTTCCTTTACATGTTTTCAAGTCTATTTTTAATCAAATTCTTTTTGTTTAGAATTGTATGAAATGTTAAGAAAGGAAAAGTGTTTTTTTAGAAAGGATATTTTCCTCAAGAATGGAGTTTAAGTGTTTTATTAAAATTATTTTCCATCTAAGATAATAAAGGGTTCTGTTTTTATCACTATTATTACATTGATTTGATTATGTTGTGATGGAATTATTTTTATGAATTACTTTATCTTATATGAATTGTTTTATGATGTCATGATGTTTAAGATTCCCATTTTTATTACATGGGTTATGCTATGATGTATGTTTTATGATTTTGTGGCACACATAAGAATGGTATCATTATGAGATGGGTGGGACCTATATCTCTCTCCAATTCATTGGGTAAAGATTTTATATCTCATGAGATAAACATGGCTGGAACGGCAGGTTAAACCAGTTCAGTGAAACAGGACTGAAACGAGGAATGAACTCGGTTCAAGAAAGGAATTTGTCCACTAAGATAGTCTTGGCAATGAGTCTTGACTAACAAGAAATGATTATCTATGATTATGTGTGTATGCCACAAAGTTTCATGTTTTAAGTTATGATTATTGGGATTACATTTCACTACTATGATTTATCCCATGTTATGATATTATGATCTCTTTTGTAGGTTAGGATTTCCAAAATGTTATGTTCTTTTGAATCTGATGTGATTGATGTTTCTTTTGTTTACCCTTACTGAGAATTTGAGCTCACCCTTTTATGTTTTATTTTCCCCAGGATATAAAGAAAGGTTTTAGGTAAAAACAAAAAGGAAGATCTTTATGGGAGATGTTGAAGATCTTTCACCACGATTAGATGATTATATTCCGAGTTTCCAAATACACTAAAATATTACGGTCCTTGTGTGTGTGTTTTTGTTATGTACTAAGTATTCCGCAAAAGTAATGTAATGTACATGTACATTAAGCTTCAGGTCTCTACAGTTGGTATCAGAGGAAAGGATTAGTCAACCTTTGGAAACTAGGATGTGAAAACATTAGTGAGATCCCTAGAGATATTTCTAAGGTATGTCTAGGGATGTACCTAAGGTTAAGTATAAGTATAGGATATAGTATTAGAATTACGGTAACCCAAGATGTTAGATATTGAAGTTACTACCCCTTTATTATATTGTATTCCCTTGCGTGATTTTTTCCTCTCACACTATTCTTTTTGGGTTTTAGACGATGGCTAGAACCCGAAGGAACCGTGTTGATCAATGTAATGGACAATGCAATGATTGTCCTCCTGAACAAACAAATTTTATGGGAGATGGAGTGAAAAATCTTATTGCTATACTTACACAAGCTATGAATCATTCTGGACTTCCAAATGAGCAGATAAGGGAACAATATTATATTGAGTCATTCATCAGGCAACACCCACCTTCTTTCAGTGGGTCTTCTGATCCACTTGTTGCTGAACAATGGATCATTACAACTGAAAAGATATTTTCAGTTTTTTCAATGTTCTGAACATGATAAAGTCATCTTAGCAGTATATCGTTTGGAAGGTGAAGCTGATCAATGGTGGAGTCTTATCAAGAATATGAGACCAAGAGATGAAATTGAGTCCATGGAATGGGGCGAGTTCAAGAACTTATTTTTCAATAAGTACTTCCCTCGTATTCTTCGAACAAAGATGGAGAAGGAGTTTCTTGAACTAAAGAAAAAGGATGATGAATCTGTTGGTATATACGAAGTGAATTTTACAAGGCTTTCAAGGTATGCATCTGGATTTATCATCCAACTTAAATGTAAAGTTGATCGATTCTTCAGTGGATTAAAACCAAGTCTTCGAAGGGCATTATCTATAAGAGACTTTAGTAGCTATGAAGAAATTGTGCGTTGTGCTATCAAGGTAGAAATGGAAGTTGGTGTTACTTATCCATCTCATAGTTTTTACAAGAAACAAAAGATGGAGTTCAAGGAGAAATCTCAGAATAATGGTGAAAAGAAGATTAATGTTTCCTTATGCTCAAAGTGTGGAAAAAAGCATGGTGGAGATTGTCTTAAAGGGACTAGAAAATGTTTTGAGTGTGGAAAATAAGGTCATAGAGCAGCTAAGTGTCGACGTAATGGAAAAAGGGTTTCTAAATATGTGAATAAACAAAAGACTACAGAGAAAGCACCACCAACACTTCAATGCTTCAAGTTCAATGAAATGGGGAATTATGCTAATAAATGCCCTAATCCAAGGGTTAGTGATGATCGACATGAGAAACCACTTAAGGCAAAGGACAAAGGGAAGTCACATGCGATCACTATTGGCGATGTTGAATATGACAACAATGTGGTGGAATGATTAAGTGTTTATGTAATGGGATTCCAAAATAATGTTGTATCGTGGAATATTGGAATATTTATGTATTGGTCTATTGTGGTTTTCAATGGTACCGGTAACCATGGAATGAGATTAAGATATATTTGGAAAAAAAGCTGTTATGCGCATAATGAAGGGAAAATGAGAAAATGAAATGTTTGACTGTATTCATGAGCTCATGACTGATATAAGGAGAAGGTTATATCATGGTTTGAGTTTATAGAATTTTTGGATTTTGGTTTGTGGAAAGAGTTAACTTTTGACTACATTCATGTTTTCACTAAGGTTCAATGGGTATTCATTATTCAAGGGAATACACGATTATGGTATTCACATGTTTGTAATTTGACCAACAAGATATATCTTATGATATATGGGGGATAAATGATGGAATTCACATGATTGTTATATGACATTTCAAGTAATCATTTTCTTTATACTATGAGCTTAGACCGAAGTATTTTAGATAAGCCTAAAGATTGGAATGGATTATGTTGGACATAAGTTAGTATTTTTCGATATTATTGATGGGATGTTATAGTAATATAGTTTTAGAAAAAGGACAACCTGCAGGACGGGCGACAACCCATCGTGTCGGACAAGGCTGTGGGAATCGAACCCACAACCGAAGTGCGACTGGCCTTTATCGCATACCATTGGCCTATAGGAAGTCCCTGTTTAGTAGAAAATAGTTTTATTATATTAAGCAGTATAATATAAGAAGTATAAGTCCATTTTAGAAACCATATATGATTAATCTCACCATAGATGGACTTATGTATATTTGATAATTTTTGCTAACATTTTATTTGAAACAGATGGAATGACTCATCATTCTATCACATGATCTGCTAACACATCATGAATGACAAATTCAACTTCATTTCTTTAAGAGATGAAGTGGAAATTGTCCAAAGAACGACCAACGGTGAGACTATACCAAAATCACGAAATTATTTCTTCTAATTCCAATTTCATCAACTTTAGGGAAATGATCTTGAAAACCAAAAATGTTGTCCTAGTGCTCTTATATCTGATGAATAAGATGGTACCTTATATATTCAAAAATTTATGGCTTTGTGATTGCTGGATTTTCCATAGCCATGTTCTCCACCACTCTCCATCAGAACATGATGGTTAGATTTCTCTTCCATATCCATATTTTCACCTATGTGGAAACCCAGTGATTAGTTTATTTGGGTAACCGTTACGTTTCATGCTTTTTGTTTTTAAATATTGGTTTTTGTATTCCTTTTTACGATGTGGGTTTCTACTAAAGAAACTTTCAAGTAGTAAACCATTTATAACCCGGACTAATTTCGAGGGCAAAATTCATTTTAAGGGGGGTAAAATGTAACACCCCGAGATTTTATGAAAAATATTCTTTTTAATTTCATTAATTTCTTGTGTTGTACGCTACACCAAAAGGATCTTTCACAACATGCATCCTTGACTTGCCTTGCATTAAACGCAATCGCGACATTCCTCAATAGCGTGTGTAGTACACAATACCGAGTTTCACGAAACAACGATATGCTATTAAAATATTATTAAAACTTACTGTTATGAATAGTAATAACCACTTTTTGAAATTTTGTAAATTTTATTTTCAAAATGGACTTTATTTTAGGATTTGGAATATCGAAATTAGCTTAGGGTGAAATTTTGGTACTTTTCAGATAACTTTCATTTTCTGATTAATAGTGAAAATTACTAAATTTTAATTAGAAACAACCATTTTAATAGAAATAATTAATAGTGATAAATTATTAATTTGAGTGGTTTTAAAGTATATTTAGAATATATTTTTACAATTTAATACAATGTTGTTCATTGGATGTAATTTCACATTTAAACCAGACATAAACAAGTGTCAATCTTTTGATAGTTATTATCTCTTAAGAACACGCTATTTGTTTTGACGAAAGGGAATTAGTTTTTAAATTAATTAATGCAAATGATATGTTTTGAATTTGGTAAAATAGTCATCATTTTTGAGTTCATAATATCAAATATAGCTTAGGCCAAATTTTTTGTATTTTTCCGGAAACATTCATTTTTTGATGAATAGTGAAACCACTACGTTGTAGTTAAGAAAAATGAATTTTTCATAAAACCTAATTTTACCGCTTTTGTGAGTAAAATTTCAAAAATCCGAGAGACATGGTTGATGTCAGTAAGTAAAATGTGATTCAATGAGATGAAAATAATTTTTGGTGAATAGTAACTTTTTACTTTTTTTTACCACGGTTAAAAGTAAATAGGGTAATTACGCGTAAAAATGATATTATTATTACCCTAAAACATGTCTAATTCTATTGCATAAGTTTAATTCGACCAAAAACAACCTTAGGAATAACATATGACCATTTAGGCCCACTTGGATTAGATTATGACATTTATTATTAATTTATTTAAAGAAGGGTTAAAATAGTTAAAATCAAAGTTTAATAAGTATATAATTTTTAATATAGGGTTATTCATAAGATAAATTCTACTATAAATATTCATTAGAAATCTAAAACGATTTCCTACATAATGATATTTTATTTGTAATTTTTAGACTTTAAATATGTAAATTTATTAATGACACAAAGATGATGCAGTAATTATCTTATTAATAAAATATTGACATAATTGATGTTATAAATACCCAAATAAATATAATTTGAGACTTTTTATGAATTACACTAATTTTATAGGTTAATATGACATGTTAGTATTTATTTAATTAACTTTTTTCGAACTAATAATTCTGTTATGAGTTTCACAAAAATCAATTACAAAATAGTGTCGAAATTGACATAAAATAGTTTTTAAAACAAATATTATATTATTAATTGTTATTTTATTCATAAAAATCTGAGGTTCGGCCAAATGACTTAGATAAGGTTATATATATTAATACTAAACAACTTGGTGTTCGTTTGGCTTCTTATTGTATGTTTATTAACCTTATAGTGTAAGAACACAAAAAGACAAGGTAAAAGTAAAATTATCTAACTTAATGTTAAATCTAAATGATAAGGTTAAAATAGGAACCTAAACTTGTATAAATTCTATTTGATGAGAGTATTTCGACCCATCCCCACCTTAGCTTCGAAATAAATCAATTTGGAGCTATTTAAAACCGAATTTGGCTTTATAATAAAATAATATTTTTTGTTATTCCAAAGGTGCCCCTCTCATCCCTTATAAAAGGGCACCTCCTACCTCTCTTCCTCACACCACTTTGAGCCTTCAATCTCGGCCAACACCTGCCAAATTCTCTTCTCCACTTCCCTAGAAACATCCTAGAGGTCCTGGTCTTCTTCAAAGACCAATTTTAGTTCCCTAAGAGGAGGACTCAAAGAGGTGCTTCAAAGAAGAGGTAATGTCCGTTACCGATTCTTTCAACTGTATTTCTTCTTCCACTTCTTATTCTTAGGTTGTTTCATTATGAAGTAATAACATCGGTATCACTCATATACTGATATGTTATTATAAGTATGAAACAACCCCATTTCACCATCTATCCATCCTACGGAAAATGAAATCACCGCGCGTGCGTACGTACGGAATACCGTCTCCACGCCATGGTGTAATATATTTTCCACCATCACCTTAATTGGATGGGTATAATGGTATACATAATAACTATATATGATTATTGTAAAGCGATATTGATTCTGAAACAGTATACATACACTCCAATACAATTCCACGATCTTGAGAACGATATCATCGCTCGTGCGTACGTACGGACTACCGTCTCCACGACGCGATGAGATTCATTCTCCACGTTAACCATTCATGAATGATTATAAAGTATATATAATAAGTATTCATGAAATATATGACATAATAATGATACTGGATTTATGAGTATATATATGTATGTCATCTACTTAATTTCATTCAACTCAATAAGGAAACGAAAACAGCGTTCATGCGTACGTATGACCTACCGTCTCTATGAACGGTGTATTTCTTTCCATTTACTGATATATTATATATATGTATATTCTGAATATATATTATATATAAATCATGTTTTATATTCTGGAATTATGTAATCATGATCTAAGTAATCATATGAATAATTACAAGTCAAAACATGGACAACAAATGAAGTGATTTTACCGAAAACGCCCTTTAACATGGAATTTACAAAAGAATGGGTAAAATAAAGTCATAAGTGAACCATATATGATAAAATAACAATTATTATGATTCTGGAATAAGTCAATAACATTATTTAAATCATTATACAGGAGGTTCAGACACTTACGAAGTAAATCGGACCTAAGGTAAGGGAAAATATCACAATCTCATTTTTATCCGAGATTGTTTATACTTTGGTATTTACTGGGGTGTATTTTATCATCCACATCCATGTGTCCTCAATATGTAATATTATTTATATCCTCCTACAATTTTTTAAAAACAATTTTACCCTTCGGTGAGTTTTTAGTAAAATATATGAAAGGAATCTTTTGTCGTTTTTCATATGAGTTACTTTTTGACTTTTCCAGCCAAAGTATGAGAAGAATGTTTTTTTAACTTATACGGCATGAATGGATTTTTTTAAAAAAAATTATTTCCAAGAAGCTTCCTTTACAAGTTTTCAAGTCTATTTTTAATCAAATTTTTTTAGTTTAGAATTGTATGACATGTTAAGAAAGGAAAAGTGTTTTTTTAGAAAGGATATTTTCCTAAAGAATGGAGTTCAAGTGTTTTATCAAAATTATTTTCCATCTAAGATAATAAAGGGTTCTGTTTTTATCCCTATTATTACATTGATTTGATTATGTTGTGATGGAATTATTTTTATGAATTACTTTATCTTATATGAATTGTTTTATGATGTCATGATGTTTAATATTCCCATTTTTATTACATGGGTTATGCTATGATGTATGTTTTATGATTTTTTGGCACACATAAGAATGGTATCATTATTAGATGGGTGGGACCTATATCTCCCTCCAATTCATTGGGTATAGATTTTATATCTCACGAGATAGACATGGCTGGAACGTCAGGTTAAACCGGTTCAGTGAAATAGGACTGAAACGAGGAATGAACTCGGTTCAAGAAAGGACTGTGTCCACTAAGATAGTCTTGGAAATGAGTCTTGACTAACAAGAAATGATTATCTATGATTATGTGTGTATGTCACAAAGTTTCATGTTTTAATTTGTGATTATTGGGATTACATTTCACTACTATGATTTATCCCCTGTTATGATATTACGATCTCTTTTGCAGGTTAAGTTTTCCAAAATGTTATGTTCTTATGAAAATGATGTGATTGATATTTCTTTTGTTTACCCTTACTGAGCATTTGAGCTCACCCTTTTATGTTTTCTTTTCCCCATGATATAAAGAAAGGTTTTAGGTAAAAAAAAGGAAGATCTTTATGGGAGATGTTGAAGATCTTTCACCACGATTAGAAGATTATATTCCGAGTTTCCAAAGACACTAAACTATTACGGTCCTTGTGTGTGTGTTTTTGTTATGTACTAAGTATTCTACGAAAGTAATGTAATGTCCATGTAAGTTAAGCTTAGGTTCTCTACAATTTGTTCTCTAGTGTTTGGATCATGAGAAGGTCATTCTTGATATCTATCAGTTAGAAGGCGAAGAAGACATGTGGTGGACTATAATCAAGAATTCTAGGAATTAATATGTTATAGAATCCTTGGATTGGGATGAATTTAAGAACTTATTTTTAATTAATAAATTTACTTGGATTATTCATACCAAGATAGATAATGAGTTCATTGAGTTGAAGAAATGGGATGATGAATCTGTCAGTACCTAAGAGGATAATTTCACAAGAATTGCGAGGTTCACTTCAGGAATTATCATCCAACCCAAAAGAAAAGTTGATGGGTTATTTAGTGGATTAAAGCCAAGTATCATAAAGAAATTGGATATAAGATACTTTAGTAGTTACAAATAGATTGTACTTCATTCAATCAAGGTTCAAATAGAGGTTGGTGTCACGTATAAATCAAATGATCTTGATAATAAAAAGAAGAATGAGTTTAAAGTAAGAACTAAAAACCATGAAGAGAATAAGATAAGAATTACTTTATGATCTAAGTTTGGGAAGAATCATGGAAGAAAATTACTTAAGGGTTATAATAATATTTTTAGTGTAGAAGAGAAGACCATCAAAAATTTTATTTCTGAAGTGATGGGAAGATGTTTTCTAATGGTGTCTGTAGAGACCCAAAGCTTGACATACATGGAAATTACATTAATTTTGCAGAATACTTAATACATAACAAAATAAAACACACAAGGACCATAATAGTTTAGTGTCTTTGGAAACTCAGAACATTATATTCTAATCATGGTGAAAGATCTTCAACATCTCCCATAAAGATCTTCCCCTTTTATTTTCTTACCTAAAACCATTTTTTATATCCTTGGGAAAAGAAAACATATAAAGGGTGAGCTCAAATGCTCAGTAAGGGTAAGCATGGAGAAAATAAAACAAACCATACACATTTGAACATCAAAACATGAACATAAAGATTACACATAAAAATCATGAGTTGTGAAATAAATCCTAGAAGTACTTAAGGCATAAATCATAAAAGAACATTAATAATGATAAAATAGAATGGGAATAAAACATTTAATTATGGAAAACCATTAAACAAATGATATGATTTCCATAGTTTCCAAGGAATTGCTTCCAAGACCATCTTAGTGGACAAAGTCCCTTTCTGAATCGAGTTCACTCCTCGTTTCAGTCCTGTAACACTGAACTAGATTAACTTACCGTTCCAGACATGTCTATCTCATGAGATATAAATCATTACCTAATGAATTAGAGGTATATATAGGTACCACCCATCTCATAATGAAACCATTCTTTATGTGTTCTACAATATGAACATAAATCATTTATCATTACCCAAAGAATAAAATGGGTTTCATAAACATCATCCCATCAAAACATAATTTATATAAAAAAATGGATATCATTTCATCATAAGAAAATTAAAACCATGTAAATCATAGAGAGATTATACTTGAAACATACACATATGAAATAATTCCATCTTATATGGAAAATGGTTTTGATAAAACACTTGAAATGATGTTTTTGAGGAATATATCCTTTCTTCTTCAAAATCATTTTCTTTTTGCAAAATGCCATGAAATTTTAAAAGAAAAGTATTTTTTTGAA
This sequence comes from Viscum album, assembly GCA_963277665.1. Lineage (NCBI taxonomy): Eukaryota > Viridiplantae > Streptophyta > Magnoliopsida > Santalales > Viscaceae > Viscum > Viscum album. The sequence continues at coordinate 499,626,058 of OY728158.1, read as the reverse complement.
AATAGAAATGAAATTTTGTAAAGGAAAATTCATTGAAATAAGTTGTTATGAAACCATAAAAATCCATTCATGCCGTATAAGTTAAAAATAATGTTATTCTCATACTTTTATCGGAAAAGTCCAAAAGTACCTCGTATGGTAATCGAAAGAAAGATTCCTTACATACCATGTAGTAAAAGTCAAAAAAGGGTAAAAAAGACTTTAAACATACATGAAACAATTTTTATAAAATAGGCACATGGATAATAAATATAACCCCAGTAAATACTTACGAATAAACAATCTCGGATAAAAACGAGATTGGAAAAGTTATGCCTTACCTTATGTCCAATTTCATCCGTATGTGTCCGAGACTCCTGTATTGTGGGTTTAAAAATATTATTAACTTCTAATAGAACCATAATAATATTTATGATATAATATATGATTCACTTATGACTATCTATTATCTGTTCATTTATTAATTCCATGTTAAAGCAGCGTTTTGGGTAAAATCGTTTCATTTATCGTCCGTGTTTTGACTTGTAATTATTAATATGATTACATAGATCATGATTAATTAATTACAAAATATAAAACATGATTTATATATAATAAATATTCATAATATATATATATATAATAGATCGATAAATGGAAAGAAATACACCGTTCATGGAGACGGTAGGCCGTACGTACGCATGCACGATGTTTTTCGTTTCCTTATTGAATTGAATGGAATTAAGTATATGACACACACACATATATATACATAGATCCAGTAGAATTATTATGTCATATATTTCATGATTATTTATTATATATACTTTATAATCATTCTTGAATTGTTAACATGGAAAATGAATCTCATCGCGTCTTGGAGACCATAATCCGTACGTATGCACGAGCAATGATATCATTTCCATATTTATTGAATGGAGTTGGAGTGGATGATATAATATCCTAGAATCATTATTATGTTATTATAATCATATATAGTTATTCTTTACACCATTATACCCATCCAAGTAATGTGGTGGTGGAAAAACTGATTACACCACGGGGTGGAGACAGTATTCCGTACGTACGCACACACGGTGATTTCATTTTCCATAGGATGGGTAAAAGGTGAAATAGGGTTGTTTCATATTTATAATAACATATAAATATATAATTAAAACTGATGTTATTACTTTATAATGAAACAACTAAATAAGAATAAGTAGAAGAAGAAAGAAAATTGAAAGAGTCGGTAGAAGAGATTACCTCTTCCACGACCCACCTCCTTTAAACTTCTTCTTAGGGCACTAGAGTTGATATTTTGAGAATACAATAACCTATATGATATTACTAGATAGGTTGAGAAGAGTAACTGGTAGGGTTTGGCCAAGCTTCAAGGCTCAAGAGGGTGTGAAGAGAAGAGGGAAGGGGTGCCCTTTTTATAAGGGAGGAGAGGGGCACCTTTGGAAAAACTTAAAATATAATTTTATAATAAAGTAATATTCGGTTTATAATAGCTCCAAATTGATTTATTTCAAAGATAAAGTTGGGATGGGTCGAAAGCCTCTCGAAAAAGAGGTTTTAGACAAGTTTTGGTTACTATTTTAACCTTATCATTTAGATTTAACTTTAAGTTAAATAATTTAACTTTTACTGTGTCTTCTTGTTTTCTTACTCTATATGGTTAATAAACTAACTATAACAAGCCAAAAGAACCCCAAGTAGTTCATTATTAATATATATAACCTTATATAAGTCATTTGGCCGAAATTTATATTTTTAGGAATATAATAACAATTAATAATATAATATTAGTTTTAAAAACTATTTTATGTCAATTTTGACACTATTTGGTAATTGATTTTTGTAAAAATGATAACAACATGATTAGTTCTAAAAAAGTTAATGGAATCAATAATAACATGTCATATTAACCTATAAAATTAGTTTAATTCATAAAAAGTCTCAAATTACATTTATTTAGGTATTTATAATATCAATGATGTTAATATTTCCTTAATAAGGTAATTACAACATCATCATTGTGTCATATATAAATTAAATTATTTAAAGTCTAAAAATTATAAATAAACTACCATTATTTAGGAAATAGTTTTATCTTTCTAATGAATATTTATATTCTAATTTATCTTATTGATAACCCTATATTAAAAATGTTTTATTTATTAAACTTTGATTTTAACTATTTTAACTCTTCTTTAAATAAAATAATATTAAATGTCCTAATCTAATCCAAGTGGACCTAAATGGTCATATTTTATTCCTAAGGTTGTTTTTGGTTGAATTCAACTTATCCAATAGAATTAGGACATGTGTTAGTGTAATAATAATATCATTTTACCCTTAATTACCCTATTTACTTTTAACCGTGGTAAATAAAAGTAAAAAGTTACCATTCACCTAAAATTATTTTTATCTTATTGATCCAAATTTTACTACTTGATATTAACCATTTCTCTCGGATTTTCTAAATTCCACTCATAGAAGCGGTAAAATTGTGTTTTTTTAAATTTTCAAATTCTCTTAGGAGGTGGGTAAAAGACGGTGAAAAGTTCAATAAAATTTTTATATATCTAAAATCATTATAAAATGACTCAAATGAATTACATTTAACTTATATAGGTATTATTTATCAATTTTTACCTAAAATAAATTTAAATGAAATAAATAATTATTTAAATAAAAAGTCGGTTTTTAAATAGTAACCTAGTGTTTTAACTATTCATCAAAACTTGAAATTTTTCAGAAAAATAGAAAAAATTCATCTGAGGATAATTTCAATATTCCAAATCAAAAAATAAAGTCCATTTTGAAAGATAAAATTTATAAAATTTCAAAAAGTCTGTATCACTGTTCATAACGGCTAGTTTTAATATATATATACACTCAATGTTGCATAGAATAACTTCTATCAAACGAACTTGAAATTTTGCGTAACACGAGCCAAGAATAGTGTTGCGTATACGGTGTTGCATATAGAACAAGATAATTTTTGTGCCGCGTACAACACAAGACATCAATTAAAAAGAAAAATCCTCATAAAATCTCGGGTTGTTATAGTGTGAATAGAGAAAAAGTAGCACAAAATTAACCTCCCACCATCAAATTCTACAACTATATGAAGAATTGTCATTTTGATAACCATATACCAAACCCAAGGGATAGTGGTGATGAACAATGTGAGAAATCTATTAAGACAATGGATAAGGGGAGATATCATGAAATCACTATTTTTTACGAGGGGTGCGATAATAACCTGATAAAATGTACACTTACCATCTAGTCTAGAACTGCTAATGTCAAATGTGATTCTTGGATCTATCATCTCTTTCATATCTAAATAATTTCATAAGGGTGTTTTGATTCCACCAAAACAATTAGATGTATAATTATTTGTGAAAACCCATAATGGTATGATGATTTCATCCCAAGTCTATGATTCTTCTCAGGTTGAAGTTTGTGGAAATATGCTTCCTAAAAATCTTTTCATTCTTCCTTCGGTTGAATTTGATGTCATCTTAGGCATGGATTATCTTTCTCTGCAAAAAGATCATATCAATTTTTAATGTAAGGAAGTTACTTTTTATATTTCAAACTGTCCTATGATCATCTATCAATGTGATGATAATTATGAACTTCCTGTGGAGATTACATCCAATGTATAGGTCTTAATTCCCATTCAAAGGGGTTGTTTATCTCACAATTTTGGGGGAGAAAATCAAAATTGATGATATGTCTATTGTTCATGATTTTGTGGATGTCTCTCTAGATGATTTTTTTAGCCTTGCATCAAAATCAAAAGCTGATTCCTCAACAGAACTAATACCTAGTTCCACACCAATTTCAAAGACTCCATATAGAATGGCCCTGATTGAGTTTCATGAATTGAAGAAGAAACTCAAAGAAAACCTTGATGGGGGATTCATTTGGTGAAGGGTATCACCTTAGCGTGCACCAATTATTTTTTTGAAAAATAAATATAGATCAATGGGATTCTTTATTTATTATTAGGAGTTGAAAAAGATCACAATGAAGAACAAGTATCCACTTACCCAAATTCATGACTTTTTTGATCAACTGTACAGGGATCAATAGTTTTCAAAGATTAACCTATATTCTGGATATCATCAATTGATGGTAAATAAAGAGGATATACCCAATACGGCATTCCATACAAGGTATGGGATCTATGAATATATATTGATACCTTTTGGGCATACTAATTACCCTAATATATACATAGATTTAATGAATAGATTCTTTAGAGATTATCTTGATCATTTTTGGTATTCTTTATAGATGATATTATTATCTATTCAAAGATAAATTAAGATCCTGAAGATCACTTGAGAATTGTACTAAATAACCTAAGGAATGAGAATAGATATGAAACATTTAAAAGGTTTAAATTTTGGCTGAAAAGGGTTTCATTTTTGGGTCATATAATCCCATGAGATGTTATAACAGTAGATCCATCAAAGAAAAAGGCTATTGAATGTTGACTTAGACCAACCAAGGTGATTGAGATTCATATATTTCTGCGTTTAGCTTCATATTATTGATGGTTTGAGGATAATTTCTGAACACTATCTAATCATATGACCAAGTGAACTCTAAAGGGTGTTAAGTTCATAAGGACAGATGAATGTGAGGAAAATTTCAAGGAACTAAAGAGAAGGTCTGTCAGAACACCTGTTCATACATTACCCTGAAGTGGATAAGAGTTTAAATTCTATAGTTATGTATACAATAAGGGATTGTGATGTGTTCTTATGAAGAGTAACGTGGTTATATCCTATTCCTTGCAACAATTGAAAATTCATGAGAAAAATTACCCAACTATTTATTTGGAGTCAAAAGTTATATTTTTTTATTAAAGATATGGAGAAATTATATTTGTAGAGAAAAATATGATATATATACGGATCATAAAATTGTGAAATATATATTCACAAATATGGAGTTGAACATGCACCATAGAATATGGTTTGAGTTGACAAAGGATTATGGCTTCTCATTACATTACCACCTTGGCAAAGTGAACAAGGTGGTTGATGTTTTAAGTAGAAAGGATCATGCTAGATTATCCTTGATGAGGATCATAAATTAACCAATATTTCATGATTTTCAAAGTATGGATCTTGAAATCATTAAAGAAGAAAAAAATATCATCTTTCTTAAATGAATGTTCAACCCTCTTTCTGAGTGAAGATTTAGGAGGCACAAAAGGAAGATGAAGAGTTGTAAATGAAAGTTAGAAATGTTCCTGAGTTTAACATTGATAAAGATTGAATGAAAAGGTTTAGGAGCTAAGCATGTGTTCATTCCACACCATATTTTAAGAAGTTTATATTAGAGGAAGCTCATAGTTCTTCATTTTCTGTTCATCCTCTATGTATGATGACGTATAGGGAATTGAAAGCATACTTCTAGGGGATGGAATAAAGAGATATATCATAGAGTTTGTATCCCGATGCTTGGTATTCTAGAAAGTTAAGGCTAAAGGACAAAATTAGAAAGGGATGTTGTATCCATTACCCATACAAGAATGGAAATGGTAGTACGTCACTATGGATTATATCGTTGGACTACCCAAAAGCTCTAAAGGGTTTAATGCTATATGGGTGGTAGTCGACCCCCTTACTAAGTTACACCACTTCATTATTATCAAGGAAGTATTATATTTGTACCACTTTCCAATATACACATTAAGAAAGTGGTAAGGTTAAATAGATTACAACATTATATTATATCAGAATAGGATCTGACGTTTACCTCAATGTTTTGGTGAAGTCATCCTCAAGAACTTGATAAAAAATTGACTTTAAACACTATTTAACATTTTTAGATTGATGTTAAATATGAAATAAAAATTCAAACCCTAGAGGTTCTATTGATATCTTTTTTTCTGGATTTAAAAGGCTGTTGGGATCAACACCTTCCTGTAGTTTAGTTTTCTTACAAGAATAACTTTTACTCAAGAATTTAGATGACACCTTATGAAACCCTCTGTAGGAATAAATATAGAGATCCAACATATTGGGATGAAGTTGGAGAAATAAATCTTTTGGTGCATGAGATTATAGAAGAAATGTTAGAGAATGTTAGTGTCATTAGACAATATATCAAGCCATATCAAAGTCAGTAGAAAAGTTATGATGATAATCGTCAACAAGATCAAGAATTTTAGGTGAGTGAAAAGTTGTTTCTATGAATCTCACCCTTGAGTAAAGTAATGATATTTTAGAATAAATGGAAACTATGCCCTAGGTATATCGACCCCTTTGATATTCTTTATCATATCAGTACAGTAGAATATCGTTTTGAAATTCTTCAAAATATCTATAAATTTCATGATGTGTTCCATTTATATCTCTTAAGGAAGTACATACCTGACCTTTCACATGTAATAAACTCAAATCTCATACTGGTAGAGTATGATCTGTCTTATGAAGAATAACTAATTGAAATTATGGACTAATTAGAGAAATTTCTACAGAACATGGCAGCTCACATGGTCAAAATTTTATGGAGAAATCAACAGTTAGAGAAAGATACCTGGGAACTTTAGGATATGATAAAGTATAATTTTCCTTAATTTTTTATCCGATTGATGAATTTTGATGTAGAAATTCATTTTATGGGGGGTAGAATATAATACCCCAAGTTTTTATGTACCTTTTTTTCAAAAATAAATTCAAATTTCATTTAGGTATTGCAATGAAATAATTAAAAAATTCCTTTCACATGAAATAATTTTGGATTTCTCTATACACAACACCGACTTGGCGTACTTTTCATGCAACACACAATCGACATACGTTACATGAAACATCGACTTGGCATATGTTACATGCAACACTAATGTTTCTACAAAACATAATTTTTTATTATACTTATTTAATTGAGATGATTATAGAATAGATGTTAAAATTAGTGATATGAATATTAATAACTAATTTTCAAATAGTTTTTATAATGGTTTTATAGAAATCAAACATATTGATAACGAAAGATATAATTTTTGGAAAAGTCATTATTTATTTAAAAATACTATGAACTATACTTCTTCTCCTTCTATGAAAAATAATAAAATTAATTTTAAACAAATATAGAAATTTAATTTGATAAAACAAACATAATTTTTTAATTTATAATTCTGAAATTATCTTAGGCTTTATTTTTGGTGATTTTTTGAGAAACTTCATTTTTTAAGGAAGAGAGAAAAATACATCTTTTTAGTTTAAAACTACATTTCAATTTAAATAATTATTAAATTTAAATTATATTTTAGTTTTTTAATGTCACATTATATCAATTATACATCTATTAACACAATTAATGTCATTATAATCAATTTCTCTTTGAAATTGGATATAAAAACTTAATAAACTTCTGAACTTCTTTCTACATTAAAAACCCGTAATTTCGTCCCATCTACGAGATTAACAATAATGTTTATTTTGTTGATTATATGAATTTAATTTCATAAAAATGACATAAACCATTATAATCAGTATAATATTTAGAGTTAATTATATCTTGTATATTATTTACCAAAATGAATAGTAAAAGTGATTATAGTTAATCACATCGCTTAAGATCAAATTTGTCTTAATTAGGAACTAAAACTTAATCGTAGGGACCCAAATGACCAATATACTTTCAAAACTCCCATTTTATGGAAATATTTTGGAAATAAAAGTTTCATTATTTATATACATTGTTTTGGTATGATTGTTTAGGTAAGAACATGTGTACATCTAACTTTTTTTTCAAAAATTTCAAGTGAGTCCTTTTCCTTCCCTATAAAAGTCCACCACCTCTCCCACTTCCTCACACCTCTTAAACATATTATGTTTGGAAAATATATACCAAATAAACTTCTAAAAATACCTTATTTACTCATTTAATCCTCTCTTTTTTGTAGAAAGAAATCTAAGGAATTCTTTTGGCACAAACCAAAAGGAGTTACCCTATTAAGAGGTAACATCTTCTATAAAGCTCCTTTATTTTATTTTATTTTTACACCCTACACCTTATTTTTTATATTATTGTATAAAAAAACAGTATCTTAAATTTACTCATATTTTTTATGGCAGGGGTTCAATCTACACTTACACACTTCCATCTAATGGGTAAAGAACATATTTTTTACGTGTACAACGAACTACTGCCTCACTAAATGATGATAGTTCAATTTTACTTACCGGCTCTCAGGGTAGAAATTATGATTCACAATATGTTTATATATTTCATATATTATATTTATTATGTATTTAATCTTTCTTATTCCTTTTACAAAACATTTCTTTTTTAGATTCTATTTTTTGTTATTATGATAATTTTGTTTGAGGAAGTATGGAATACCGCCCCCTCAATGTGATGAGATTCGTTTACTCACTATATGAAACAAATTTAGGTTGGGTTTAGTGAAATAATATTATATATATGATATAATAATACTAATATAATAATTATATTCATATATATATATAATTATATTTCATTCACTATCTTTCTTTCAATACGATAATAAAAATAGAAACAACGTTCATGCGTACATACGACTTACCATCTCTATGAAAAGTGTACTTCATTTCATACATTTATATTATATAAATTATTATAATAGACATATAATTAATATAAATTATATTTACATCCTGATGAAATTCTGAAAATCATGATATAATTATAAGGACCAAAGATATAACGAATTAGGACACATGCGAAGAACAAAGCGAATATTACCCGAAATGAAACCTTAACATATGATTGTTAATAAGAGGCCAATATAAGGTCATTATAAAATCATATATAGTATTAGATATAAGAATATGGTTATTTAAAATATTTATAATAAATTTATTTTTATTATACAGGAGGTTTGAATGAGTATGACGAAGGTCAAGATACAAGGTAAGGGGATTTCATATCACCTTTTATTTTTGTGAGATACATGATATGTTCACCACACTTTAGTTTTGTATGGTGTACATAATGCACATGATTTTATTCTATTAATAATATAACTAAATTTATGGGTATTAAAATATCCATTTAATGATATTTATGTCATAGGGTTTATGTTTCAAAAGGTACCAAATTGGAAAAATAGTTTTTTTCGGAATTTTACTACTTTGAGACTCATGTTTTCTTATGAACCTAAATTATTTATCGAGGTGTATATACAATAAATTTAAATTTTATATCATGAAATTATTTATTATAATGATATTTTAATCTTTATTTAATTTTATTTTCTTAATGTAGAGTGTGATCCCAAGTTACTAGGTTGGGAGATTTTATTGGGACAATCTCATGGCTTTTCAAGATTGTTTATGTTTATGCTTCTTTTGATGAAATATTATGATACATATATTAAGAAAACTGATGAATTTTGTTCTCCTAGAGTTATTCATGATATATTCATGTATTAGTAGTATATTACCAATCTTTGGTACTTAAGGTAATGTTTTATGTAATATCAGATAGTCTTTCTCTTCAGTCAGAAATATATTTTATTTAAAAGAAATCTTTTCCAAAAATGTTTTCAGAAATGTTTTCAAAAGATCTATGAAGCCCGTTTTCAAAGAAAAATTATTTTAAAAACGTTTTATAGTTTCTAATGATTTCTTTATATGTTTTCAAATATATTTTCTAAGAAAATTTTTCTCAAAAGGTTTTATGTTTTTAAAAGAATTTTTCAATGTAGAGAAGATATTTTCATTAAGAAATTTTTTTAAAAGATCTATAATTTTTTTACCATATAAGATTATATACATTAGTATTACAAATTAATTTTTGAGGAAATTATTCAATGTTTCCATTAAAATTATTTTTATGAATGGATTATGTTTTTATGGCAAGAGGTTTATGAAAAATATTTCTCTTTCACAAGTTATATGCTTTTGAAACCAACTTCTTTTCATGGGCTACTCTTTTGATGAAATGCTTTTTGAAACCTGTATCTTTTTCCAAAGTGATTACATCTTTATGGAACCAATTTCATTTCATGGGTTATGATATTATTTTTTATGATTTTACAACACATGTATGTTTGATTTAATTATTAGAAGGGTGGGACCTATATCTCCCTCCAATTCATAGGGTAAATATTTATATCTCATGAGATTGACTAAGATAGTCTTGGGAGTAAACATTGACTTCTAAGATGGCCATGGTAGTAAACCATGACTACCCAGATGATATGAAGATCGAAATAATTCTACTAAGATGTCCATGGGAGTGAATCATGATGACCAAGATGGTATGATGAGTGAACTGTCACGAAACATCCTAGAGGGGACCATGCCATGACTATCCCTATCCCACCTCTAATAGGACATGGGTGGGTAACTGACACTGGGCATTCATATCCCACAAATAAGAGACATTTTCCAAAGTACCTGCACACATGCACACATCTCCAAGCCCAAAATAACAAAATATAAAAAAACTAAGTAAAAAATGTATGAATATACTAAGATACCAAACCCAGAGTACGACAATAGAAAACTAGAAGGTTAACAGGGTAAGAATAGAATCCCACCAAAAGAAAGAGTTTGTAAAAGTGAATGCACATGTTCCTAAAACTCATCCATAGAAAACCATACTTGAAGGGAAAGGTACTAGACATTTGTTTGAAGATGTAGGAGTCAACTTTGACTATCTAATCTCTCTGAGCACCACCTAGTCTAAGTCCACCTAGGATTCAGTCAAAGCATTGATCATCTACACAATAAACAACATGTGCGGGAAAATACCAAGTAGGTGAGAGTAAAACAATACTCAGTAGTAAACCCTAAAATTTTAAAGCAAAACCATAAAAGAATACCACAAGGAGTACCACCATGGAATACCATAAAGGAATTCAACAAAGGAATATCACAAAGTAACACAACCAAGGAACAATATGATGGAATACCATGAAGGAAAACTATGATGAAACACCACTAAGGAACACCACAAAGGAACACCATGTAGCAACTACCATAAAGAAAAACCATGAAGGAACACCATAAAGGAACACCACAAAGGAATACCATGAAGTAAATAAAATAAAGGAAATACCAAAAATGATAACCATGATGAAACACCATAAAGAAAAACCATGAAGGAACTACCAAAAAGGAACACCCCAAAGTACCACTGTTATGGAACTACCACAAAGGATCAAAACGATGGAAAACATTAAAGGAACACCATGAAGTAACTACCAAAAACAAATGCACAAAAGGATACCATGAAGAATATATCACACAAAATTAGACAAAGGAATATACTCAGCTCACACAAGTAAAAGTCTATTGTACAAAAAATTGGATTATCAGAGATAATACAAAAAAACACCCAGAATAGATAAGACACAATGTCCTGATGACGAAATCAATCATGATAAGATAGAAATTCTTGGTTATAAATGTAGTCTTGGTATGACACATGGTTTTGATAAGTCAAACAGTCTTAGGAAGTCACGTAGTCTCAAATTCATAGAGAGCCATTAGACTCCACTGGCAGCACGCTCGTTCTGGGAGAACCCACTCCACAAGAAATTAAGTCATATGTAAACTTAAAAAAACCCCACTTAGGATATTTTGAAATTATGTTCTCATCACAAGGGTACCAATGACACTAAAGACATGTCAAATGAATGATCCGTTCGAAATTTATGGCACTTTGTATTTTTAAAGGGGGTCACAAGGTCTAACATGCCTCACTAGACCTGACCTAAACCTTTACGTCTGGTTTGATGGGATTGACCAGCTTGTCCCAGTCCACCCCATCTGACCCGCACTAGCCAGCCCGATCTGCCAACCTATCTGCTTCCGCCTGATCTTCCGAGACACCCCAGCCATGCCACATCTTGCACAACCTTACTGGCCTCCTCCTTGGTCTGACATCCCACATGGTCACCCTGTCCATGCTATCCTAGACCCAATGGCCCTCCACATTTCACCACTTCCTATTGGACCATGGATCCCACATACTTTCTGCCTCTATTTTCCCTGGTTCCCCCTGTACTCCGTGGATACCGACCACGGCTCTACTCCGGTTGAGCCTCCACATCCTATAGCCTCCACCTGACTTCACCCTCGGTCCACTAGGCTCTATAACTCTAGCTGTCAACACTACCGCAACAACACCGCCTTTCCTCACCAGACCATCATACCATACCCATGCCTATAGTCCCTTCCATGGACCACTAGGTGAAATCTAGTGTCTTGATTTAAAATCGGTTGTAGATCTAGGGTTCTCATGAACCAATCTACACCGATCTATCCTTTTCTACTAGTTTACTTCTAATCTAGAGGTCTTTCACATTCAGAACCCCCCAAAAATTTTAACCGTGTCCATGAGGGTTCAACGGTGAAGAAAGCATAGAATAGAGAGAGAAATTCACATAGAAAGTATTTTAATATCGTTGGACAATCATTCTTGTCCAATGATCAAAATCTAGTGGATTGGGTTAGAAAGAATATTAAATTGAATATCATTAACCCACAACATATCTCTCCTGGAACATTTGATCTATCCGTGGGCTAATTTGTTCTTGGATTAGTCCACATTAATCATAGAAATCAAGAATTAAGAAAATCCCAAAGAAACAAATTCCCTTACTGGATTCAGATATGTTGATGATGAAGGATCGTTGTTTCCTCGTCGTTGGTGAAGTTCTTTCCAATACGAGGTGTGATGTCGATCGTTGATACACGATCCTTTGCCACCTAATAAGAGAAATATTTTGTATCTTCCCTAGAGCCTCGAGGGAATTTCTTGGGTTATCAGCCTAACCCTAGATACCTGCCTAGCTGTTTATTAAATGAAACAACGTTTTTGCATCCTTTTATCGATGTAACATTAAAATAAAATAATCTCATAGTTTATTTTATTCATTAAATGCCCAAAATCTATTTTTCATAGATGAACCACATCGGCTGATGTTAGGAATCACCGAGGGAAAACAAAAAATTATGAACTCAATGATGGTATCTGATTTCCAATCAGAGTAACTATTTATGAGTTATTAGGATTTTAAAATAAAATAATTATATTTAGTTATTTTATTGATGATTATTTCCTTGGTGAATTTTTCTTCAGATGACCCACTCCGACCAATGTTTGGTTGCACATCGGGCAAAGACACCATTTTGAGCTCAATAGTGCCCTCTGATTTTTGATCTGGGCACCCATATAAATGATATTCCACATTTTTAGGTAATTCATGTTTGCATTATATTAAAAGATTATCACTTCTTGACTAATTATTTTGGAAAAACTGGGCCTCAGAATCACACACCGTTTTAATGCCTAGTCTCAGAATTTTCCCAAGTAATTTACAAAAATAGAATCATGAAAATATGTGTTATTAAATTCTCCCCACCTTAGGTTTTTACATCCCTGAAATCCAAAACAAAGGATAGTCACCCAAAAGAGGGTACTGAGCATGAATCTGTTCCTCACGCCTCCAGCTTCCCTATTGGATATTCCCATGCTACCACGAGACACACTCCAAAGGAATTGACCTCCCATGAAGGATCCTATCCTACTGATCCTTGATCTTCACTGAGTGGTTAGGAAAATTCAATCCATCATCGATGTCCAGCTCGCCCCAATCAACGACATATGACGATCCATGCACGTATCTCCTCAGATATCACATGTAGAAGATGTCGTGTACCCAGTGAAATGGTGGGGTATACATAGGCAGTATTCCACCTCACTAAATCTACACATTATCCAAAAATGGTTGATAAATCTTAAAGATAACTTACTACCACGGTCAAATTTACATAATTTGCATCAAGGTGAGACCTGAAGGAACACGTGGTATCTTTCATTGAACTCCAAAGTTTTCCTTTAATCCATTCCACATGAAAAATGTAAAGTGACAATCACAATCTGAATCTATCATCAATAGAACTCCATGGAGCCGAACTATTTATTGAACGTAGATACGTCCCAATCCTTCTATAGATATTTTATCTCAGATAGCTAGAAAGTGGGCCGAATTGGTGAGTCAGTCATTGATCACCCAGATGGTATCACCCTTCATAAATTCCATTTATATATCATCCCACTTCTATTCTAACACCTCAAGGGGTTTAGAAAAACATGTTATAACCTGTTCCTCATACTTCACTTGCTGAAAAGCGACACATTGAGAGAGAAACCTTGTAACTCCTTTCTTCATCCCCGACCACCAAAACTGACATCATAGGTCCTTGTTTATATTTTACACATTGAGATGTACTACCAAAGGGGATGTATGAAAATCCTCCTACAACACCATCGGTACAACTGAGTGTCCTCTGAAAAGGATGACATGCTCCCCACCTTTCGAATATCCATCAAGAGAATGCCCTGTGGATATTTGGGCATATAGGGTCTCGCAGATTATATTCCTAAGATATTCTTTACTAACATACCATAACAGTGGAGGGTTTACAACAATCAACTGAAGATAAGCTGCTCCATATCCATCCACAAGGGATATCTACAATGATGCTAACTACTCTGACACGTCATTCAGTAACAGAAAACTAGATCTCCTACTAAAAGAATTTCCATGACATTACCATTCCTATGAGTATAGAAAATATAAAAGCCATAGTCCTAAAAGAACTATAGACAATTCCCCTATCTCAACCTTCTCTATATACACTACAACTTCGTTACCACTATAGGATCTGAGGACTCTTAACATCTACTACACCAAGGGTTAGAATATCCAATTCATGAGGAATCAGATACACCCTCCTATGCGTGAGTCCATCATATTCTATTTGGGTTTCTTTTTTACCGACAAATAAAAACTCATTCTACCACTAAGGACACACCACACTCTTCTCCTAAAATAGTAAATTTGATCATGGAATGTGGATAGATAGTCTATACCAAGAATGATGTCATAAGGACTCTACACCACAACTAAGATATTCCAACAGAAACTCTCACCTTCTAGAGTTAGGTCACACTGTCAGCACTATTGTGTGATCATCGAATATCCTCCCCTATGAGTCTATAAGCATAAGGGTTGAGTCAACGGTTCAATCAGAATCTTTGAGTCTCAATCAAGGTTTGTGGAAAGAAAAGAATGACTAGAACATGTGTATATTAAAACTGCAGCTATAGTGGAGAAGATATAGATCATACCTCTAATCATTCATGGAGCTCCTGCGTTATATGACTCGACTACATGCAGCTATCCTCTTCCCAGTCCTCCAGCTCCCTAAGCCTAGAGTGGACCACCTTGGGGTGGTGTTGGTAACATGTTGAAATGTCAACCACCTCATGGTTCTCTCCAAAATCGTCTACCATGTCTGAAACCCTACAGACCTGTCTACTTCTATCACTATCTCTGCCTTGATGTTCTATCAATTGTATCCCTATCAGCAGTAATATGGGTTGGAAAATCTCGAGCGAGATTTCCCTTGCCGCCACATGATTAGAACCACCTATTTATATGCTGACTAGGCCCACCCTATGTGTCCTGAACTGCGGATTCTCTATCTTGATACCTCCTCTTGAAACGTCTCGCACATCCATGTCCCCGATAATGATGCTAGATACATACTATAGAGGTCTCTACTACTTTAACACTACTGAAAACCATTGGTTGTATCCTCTTATCCAATAAACTTTTAACCACTAAATATTTCTCAAGAACCCCGGAAAAAGTAGGGACGCTCAGAGGTATAACACGAGCATAGAAGTCCCTACACAGACCTCACTCAAAGGTCTGTGCCCTAAAAAACAGATCATGTATCATATCCATCAAGTACCTAGAGAGGTCGTTATGCCTCGATGAATACTCACATACAGACATTCCATCCTTCTAGAGCTATACAAGCTCCTAGATACACATATCCCTTAGATTATAATGTGAGAAATCTTATTTGAAAAGGTTCTAAAACTCTATCCATGGAAGAGACACCTTGTCGTAAGATTGAGTAACTAAACCTCACCATCGCCCTATAGAGACCTGTAGAAGGCTCTCTGATAGGACCACCATTTGATATGATGGTGTCATGACTAGATAAAAAAACTCAGCTCACCTCCTCAAGACAGTCCTTAGATACCTATGTGTTAAGCTCACCCAAAATTTTTAGGGGTTTATACTGCTATAACTTGTGATTAACATTCATCTTATGCACCCATTCCACTGGTACATCGAGTATCATGTGATGCTCTATAGGTAGTGATATGGCTAGTGCACCACCTGGAGGTGCTATCTCTGGTACAAGTCCATGTACCTACACCTCATCATCTGATAGATCATCCTCGTGAACTTGTGGTGAAATCCTAGTTATCTATCTACATGGAGACATCATGTAATAAAAAAATATTTACCATAGTCAATTGTATTTACTGGGTTATCTCACTAAATAAATACATGAGAACACACCCAAAACCTATATGACTCATGCACCATTATTTTCCATACAACCGGTGTTTTCTTGTACCATGTTCAAAATTGGTTTCCAGAGTCCTGGTGTATGGATACCTCAGCCGCAACCCCAACCCTGGATTCTTTAGCCTGAAAGATGAACTCGAGACACTTAACACTATTTCCCCAAACCAACCATATAGACTTCTATTCCTAAAGAAGAACTGAACACTCAGATACCACAAAATCACGAATCATCCTAGAGGTACCCATTATGTGACTACCCCAAGCTCGCCTCCAATAATCCAGAGGCTAGTGTCTAGAACAGAGTAGAAATATCCCACACATGGGAGTAATTTTCTTATGTATCTATACACACACATATATCCAAGAAAAAAATGAATAAATATAAAAACAATAAGTAAAAAAATGTGCGCATATAATAAGATACCAACCACAGAGTATGAAAGTGGAAAATTGGAAGGTAAATAGGGCCAGAATACCATCCCACAAAAAACAAGAGTCTATAAAAGTGAATGCACATGTTCGTAAAACTCATTCGCAGAACACCCTTCATAAAGAGAATGGTACTGGATAGTTGTTTGAAGCCATAGGAGTACACATACACTGTCTAGTCTCTCTAAGAACTCCCTGGTCCTGGTCTACCTAAGATTTTTTCAAAGCATCGATCTTATGCACATGACACGAAACATGCAGGGAAAGCTCGTGAAGTGGTGAGTATGAAAATACTCAGCAGGACACCTCAAAACGACAAAGAAAAACCAAAAATGGAATACCACAAGGGTACCACATAGGAATACCACAAAGGAATAACACAAAGTAACCCCAGTAAGGAACACCATTAAAGAACACCATGAAGGAACACTAAGATGAAACACAACTAAGGAACACCACAAAGGAACACCACAAAGGAACAACATGAAGGAACACCAGGAAGGAACACCATGAAGGAACACCACGAAGGACTGCCACTAAGGGACACCATGAATAAACCCAATGAAGGAACACCACGAAGGAACACCACTAATGAACAGCATGAAGGAACACCACAATGGAACAACATGAACGAACTACCACGAGGGAACTACAAAAAAAGATCACCATAAAGGAACACCATGAAGGAATACCATGAAGGAACACCACATAGGGACTCCACAAAGGAACACCATAAAGGAACACCATAAAGGAAATACTACAAAAGAATGAATGAAGGGAAAACATAAAGAGGGTATCATATAGAATGAAACAATAGAATATAGTCAGATCACAAAGATATAAGTCTACAGTATGCAAAACGGGATTATCATAATTAATCAATAAAGAACCCAGAATCAATAAGACATGTAGTCCCAATGAGACACTCAGTCCAAATAAGAATTTTAGTCTTGGTAAGACATTAATTCTTGGTAAGACATGTAATCTTGGTAAGTCGTGTAGTATCAAGAAGTCACATTGTCTCAAAGTCACAGCCAGTGTAACGTCCCAGACCCGTCCAGCCATCCGAACAGTGCCGAACGGGTCGAGTGTTACTTCCTTAGGCGCACATCCCCGAACGCCAAAGGCTACCGACTAGCAGCGAGGGTTTGTTAGGTATAGTGGGGAGGCTATACCCCCCCGGAGGATCATAATAAGGGTACTGGTCCATGTATAACAGTAAGGATGCAACAACAAGAAAGACTCAACAGACTCGAACCAGACCCATAGAGTAGAAGCATAATCAATATAGATAAACAGCGGAAGGAGTAAACGAAACAACAACAGTGGAAATAAACACAACAACATGCTAAGAACATGTAACTATAACTGTACAGTAAAACATGCATCCAGAACAGGTCATACACAAATGAATATAAAAAAGGGCTCCAATGGATAACCAACAGTAGCTACAATAAGTATGCCAACACAGAAAGTAAACAAAACAAAGTAAACCCAGCTAGGCATGACCTCAAGGTCCATATCATCTCCATGCAATAACTAACGTAGCCCAGCTCCTGAAGCTGGCCTCTTTCCTACACGTAAATCCATAAAGTCTACACGCGTCCCGAAGGTCCCGTGTAGGGTGTGAGACAAATCTCAGTAGGATACCACCCAATGGTGCGTACCAAATATATGTGTTTGAGAAGTCATGCATTTACAAGGAAAGCAGTAAATAGTATGATGCACAATTAAACACAAACTCCACTAGTGCTCAACAGCCACCATGGAGCGTCACCTACTTCGGCCAACACCGGAATCTCTGTCGTGTAACCCGACACCACGTGCCACCTGACACCTCGTGTCTCAAGTACCGACATCCCAAAGGCACGCCCAAAATAGTAACCCGGCACCATGTGCCTCCTGACACCTCGTGTCTCAAGTACCGATGTCCCGAAGGCACGCCCAAAATAGTAACCTAGAACCATGTGCCTCCTGACACCTGGTGTCTCAAGTACCGACGTCCCGAAGGCAAGCCCAAAATAGGAACCTGGCACCATGTGCCTCCTGACACCTCATGTCTCAAGTACCGACGTCCCAAAGGCACACCCATTTCCTGAAGGCTCCTCACCTCCCACGTGGCTTTCTATGGCAAGAACCCCCAACCAAAATACCTAACCGCAACTACTGGGGCCTCTACCCACACGAGTGGTCAAAACCACCTCATCACGGAGTATCTCTATGTGCACACTACTCAAAGTCCCGGTGAGCGGTAATCACCCAAAATAGTCCTAATCCACCAAAACATCTAACACCTCGTGTCCCTGCGACCATGTCGATCATGTCCGATGGCATTGCCACCCTTGTATCTCGGGCCATGCCCAACCTGACAGTCGAACTGCCTCAAACCGACGTCCATGACGCCCAATCCCGTGGTCAAAACCACCCAAAGTAACCTGGGAAAAGCCCCAACCTATGATCAGCATCACTCAAGCGTAACCGGGCCAAGCCCAACACAACCCAAAAAGGGTCCAGCAGATGCAATTCAGCAATTGAATATATAACATATTTAACCAGAAAACATAACCAGGAAAAACCAACTAAACAGTCAAATTGCACTATACCAGGTGCTGTCCCATACCAGCACAGAGGTCTTAAAAGCCTCCAACAATTATAAGAGGCTTAAATAATTTAAACTAACAGTTTAACACAATAATATTGCAATTAAAACCATTTTGGTGTTCCCCGACCAAAATGCCCCAATGAGACACGACCCCTCACCTGGCCCCGCTCACGCAAAACTGGTAACCAGGCATACCCAAAGGCATCCCAGAGGTCCCATAAAAAATTCAGTATGAAAAAGTAAACAAAACGAGTCCCACTCAAAAATACCCCAAAACGCGCCGAAGCTGTGTTACCCAAACAACCACGAAAACACAAAATGAGGTATGCACCACCTACCTGAGACTCGCACGATTCTACTCCTCCGGTAACACCCGCCAATTCGGTCTAAAATCCGCTAAATCTACAAAAGATTCAAACCCTCTTAAACACCTATAACTCTTTATAGAATGAAAATCAAACAAAACAGACAAAGGGGAATCGAGGCATTACCAAGGGGGTTCCAACACACTAATCAGCGATCGAAACGGGTCTCGGACGGACGATCGGGAGGGGAAGAGAGGTTCGGACGGCCTGGTTCGCGTATCCGGGCGGAGGATATGAGGTTCTACCTCAATATGAGGCTACTGCCCATTTTAAGCAAAAAAAAGAAAGTACACGGCGTGTACTTTGGGAATACACGCCGTGTATGGTTCATTTAACTGTTCATAAGACTGAAAGATTCCGCCGACTTACATTCCGAACCTGCTAACATGAGTACACGGCGTGTACCTCTGGGTACATGGCGTGTACTGGGTTCCTCCTCTCCTCCTTGCCGACATACCCACACGCCATGGATATCCCTCATACACGGCTAGAGTACACGACGTGTCCAAAGGGAACACGGCGTGTCCCTGGTTCTTACCCAGCCAACAGCCTACACACCATGTATGGATTCACACGGTCGGTAGTCTACACAGCGTGTTCAAAACTACACGCCGTGTAGTAAGAAAACTGTACACGGTCACCCGCACGGCATGTACTCGGCGAGTACACGGTCGGCCAAACGCCTAGACATACATGGCGTGTACTTAAGGTACACAGCGTGTAGTCTGGAAATTTCCAGAAACATCCCATTTAATCTAGTTTCCTCGGAAACTAGTCAAAAAAATTTAAACAGGGTCGGGATTTTGACCCGTTCTAAAAACCCGGGTTCTTACAAACTCCCCACCTTAACGTAGCTCCTCCCCGAGCTACCAAACGCAACCAGGAGATGGCACCGAACATGCCCACCCAAGTTAAACAACCCGGACTACCCTGTTCTCAAAGGTTCCGGCCAAATTCCTCAAGGGGGGCTCCCCACCATAAGAATTTCCTTACCCGGTCTCATCCTAACAAAACCTAAAACAAACAGGGGTTACTAACCTGTTTTCCGGAAGCAAAATCCTCCCATGAAGCATCGTCACCCCTACACCTCATTGGTGCTACTGTGTCGATTCCGACACCCAAAGTATACCGCACCGCATCGGTTTCCACCCCAATGAGGTCCTGGTGCCTAGCACCTCAAGTAACCTACATCCACGATGCCCTGATGCCCACGACACCTCATGTAACCCGCATCCACGATGCATCGATGCCCACGACACCTCATACATATACATATACATATATATCACGCACCCGAGATGGTGCCAACCCACTGACTAGCATATAGTCAGTCCACAAAGATCTTGTGCACCTCGTGCACTCAAAACAGACATACCTCTACAGGTCATGCCAAAAAGGGAACATGGAGATCACAGTCACACCGCGGTGTACCTCTAACTATCACCGGCTCACCAGCCCGCTCAGCCTCTGGCAGCTCCACGGCGTGCACCTCCCCTGAAACACGGATGCCTGACTCCTGACGTCTCTGTAGTGCTGCTCCAGTCACCGACCAATGACCCCTGAGTTGGGTTCCACTGTCTCTGTCACGGCCTCCTCACACAGCTGAACCTCGACTACCCTCTCCGGGTACCGAACTGAACCAACTCCAGATGTTGTAGTCTGTCCTGGTCCCTACCTGCCGGCTATCTGAGAAGGATACCTGCAAAACCTCTCCAGATGCCCATCCTGTCCACATCCCTAGCACGCCTTCGGAGTCCTGTCGCACTGCGCCCGAACATGTCCCGGCTGTCCACACTAGAAGAAAATCACCAAAGAACTCCCACGAGGTGGTCTAGCAGAATCCCTGTCCTGACTGCCCTGCTGGAACTCATCTCCTCCTCGCTTCCAGCTGTCTGAACCGTCAGATGAAGCTGTCGTCCTGCCCAAGCAAGATTTATCCCTCTCATTGCCCTCGGCTATAAGCGGCTGATTCACCGCCTCGGAGAAAGAACCCAGCCTAAAAATGTTCACTTGGACTCGAATGGCGTGTCACAAGCCATCCCCGAAGAGACTCACCCTAGCTGCATCATCGCTCACCATACCAGGTGCAAAGCAAGACAACTCTGTGAAAGTAGATGCGTAGTCCATGACGGACATGTCCCCCTGCTAAAGACTCAAGAACTCCCGAGCTCTCTCTGCCCTCAGTGTCTCTGGATAGGAGTTCTCAAAGAACTTGCCCTCAAAGTCCTTCCATTCCAGTCCCTCATGTCTACGAGTCTGAACCTATACGTCCCACCAACGCTTCACCGGTCCTCTCAGCATGTACGTCGCCACCTTGACCCTCTACCCTGGAGGCATCTCTAGCTACTCGAATATCATCTGCATACTCTCTATCCAGTTCTCAGCTACCTGCGGACCACCCTCTCCCTGAAAAAGTGGTGGGTGCTGCAACTGAAACTCTCATGTCAGATACGCCATATAAGTCTCTGTACTCTGCACGCCTCTTTCCATCCCCTGCAAGACGCGTACTAGGTTCGCCCGGAGCTGCTTGTCGAGCCACGGTCCGAACGATGCCAAACTCGGCTGCTGTCCTGGCTGCACTTGATCCTGAACCTGTTCTTGTCCATGAGCCTGTACTTGTGGCTCGTGCTCATCCTGTACCGAAGTCTGACCCTGGTCTTGCGGCACTGTATCATCTCCTGCATGACGCTCCATCGAGCCGTGAAAGAGTAACCCGCTGAATACCATCAATGGTCAGGCAACCCATATATATATAACAATATATTCTACGCAGATAAGGAAAGCAGTAAAAGGCAGTGCCTAACAACTACCCTTACTCCCCCTCACCGCAACCCATGCCCCACGGCATCCGGGCCTCACCGACTCCTTACCCACCCTCAATAGAGCCAAGTATCACAAGTACCTCGGGCCATGCCCATCCCAATAACTCACGTTGCCTCAAACCGACAACCGAGTCACCCAATCCTGACAGTTACACTACCTCACCCATAGTGTAACACCCCAAGCTTCTATGGTACGTTTCTCTTTGAATAATGTGATAGCGTGTGTTGTACGCAACACCGAGTTCTAACACACCATAACCAATCAAACTAGCCATTATGAATAGTAATACCTACTTTTTGAAATTATATATATTTTATATTTCAAAATGGACTTCATTTTTGGATTCAGAATATCGAATTTAGCCTAAGGTGAAATTTTGGTACTTTTCGGATAACTTTAATATTTTGATGAATAGTGAAAATTAGTAAATTTTAATTAAAAACAACTTTTTTAATCAAAATAATTAATAGTGATAAATTATGAATTTGAGTGGTTTAAAAGTATATTTAGAATATATTTTTACCATTTAATATAATTTTGGTTGTTGGACATAATTTTACAATTAAACCGGACATAAACAAGTGTCAATCTTTTGATAGTTATTATCTCTTAAAAACACGCTTTTTGTTTTAACAACAAGAATTAATTTTAAATTAATTTCTACCACTTCTGTGTTTTGAATTTTGAAAAATGGATTCCATATTTGGAATCAGGATGTTAAAATTGTGTAAATAGGTAACTTTTACTTTTAGACATTTTGAATAATATTTCGGTAAATATTTTATTTACCATGGTTATGGGTAAATCTGGTAAATAAGGGTTAAACCATAATATTATAATAATACAAAATTACCCTAAAACGTGTCCTAACCTTATTGGGTGATACATGTGCGACCATAGGCATCATTGGGTTGATTTTGGGACCCCATGGTGCCACTTGTAGGTGATAGGGACACTTAATTTTAATTAAGTAAAAATGAATACAAAAATGACACAAGCATATATCTTTTAGCAAAACAATTTTTACATAGGGTTATATATGTTTTCTTTTCGACTATAATTATTAATTATAAATATAAAAAGATTTCCTACATAAGGATATTTTATTTATAATTTTTAGAGATTAAATAAGTTAATTTATTTATGACACAATGATGATGCAGTAATTCCCATAATAGTGAAAATTTAAAATAATTTATATTATAAATACCCAAATAAATATAATTTGAGACTTTTAATGAATTAAAAGGATTTTATAGGATAATATGACATATTAGGATTGACATAATTAACTTTTTTCGAAGTAATAATTCTTTTATTAGTTTCACAAAATTCAACTATTGAATAGTGTCAAAATTGACATAAAAGAGTTTTTAAAACAAGTATTATATTATTAAGTGATATTAAATTCCTAAAAATCTAATGTTTGGCCAATAGACTTATATCATGATATTTTTATCATTAATGGACCACTTAGGGGTCTATTGGTTGTATATGGTATGTTTATTAACCATATAATATAAAAATACAAAGAGACATTGTAAAAGTGAAACTAATTAACTTAGAGTTAATACTTAAAGACAAGGTTAATATAGTAACCCAAACCTATTTAAATTCTATTGATTGAATGTTTTTCGACCTATCACCACCTTAACCCTTTAATAATCAACTTTGGAGCCATTAGAAACTGAATATGAATTTATTATAAATTAATATTTCTAGCTTTTCCAAAGGTTCCCCTCACCCCTCTTATAAAAGGTCACTCCTCCTTCTCATTTCTTCACACCTTCAAAGCCTTTTGGTTCGGCCAAACTCTTCCCAAATACTCTCCCAACTTCCCTCACTACAATCTAGAGGCCTTATTTTGATCAGAAATCCAACCTAAGGATCCATTTTGATCAAATCAAAAGGAAGAACTCGGAGCAGAGGTAATGATTTCACCACCCCTTTCCAAGTTCCTTTCTTCTTCCACTTCTTCTTTCTTTGTTATTACCATTCTAAAATAATAAATCCAGTATCATATATATACTGTGATGTTATTATAAATATGGTACAACCATATTCAGTATTTTATCCACCCTTTGAATAACATGTCACCATACGTGCATACGTACGGCTTACCGTCTCCACGTCGTGGTGTAATTGTTATTCAATATATTATTATCTGGATGGGTATAATAATGATGTGTAACTCTTGTAAATAATAAATATAACATGTTAGTGATTCTGTATATATGATATACCATCCATTTATATATTATTTTAATATAAAACAATGATATTGTCGCTCTTGCGTACGTACGGACTACTGTCTCCACGAATGCGATGAGATTCATTCTCCATTGTATCCATTCAAGTATAATTCTCATTTGATGATTAATAATAGTATCTAAGGACTTGATATCATTCTGTATATGATTAAGATACAACCTATCCATTACAAACATGGCTTACGTTACAAGACATATAAAAGAAAATGAGTAAGTTAACACCCGAAACAACGATAATACTAAGATATTATTAATAAATCAATGTTAAAAGATCATATATGATATCATATTAATGTATATGATTCATGTATAATTTAATAACAATTATTTCACCATTATACAGGAGGTTAACCTACCCCAACCAAGGAAAAGTACAAGGTAAGGGTTATTTCACAATCTCTTCATTATCTGAGGTTGTTTATACATAATAATCTACTGGGATCTCATTGTCATCCACATCCATGTTTCTTAAAAATGTATTTCAAAACATTTTTACTATTTAAAATAATATGGGTTAAATTCATTTATACCCTTGTTTGAATTTTTATAAATGTTTTATAAAGGAATCTTTCTGTCGTTTTCCAAAGAAGGTGCTTTAACCTTTTCGACGGAATTAAGGTAAGAATGTTTTTTTAACTTATACGGCGGGTGTGGTTATTTTCCACCGTTATAAAATCGTCGAAGCTTCCCTTACAAGATTATAATAATATTTTTAAAGAAACTATTTTATTTTATAAATATATGACGCTTAAATGATTTCAAAATAGAAAGAGATATTTCTCTAAAAAGAGTTTTGATTTCATCTATGTCAACATCCTTTGATGGATTTTACGCTTATTTGATGTTGATTTATTATGATACAAAACTTCTATATTGTATTGAAGGTTTTGTGATATGTTTGACTGTGGATGTTCTATTTTTATACCATTCATAGTTTATGGTGAAAGTATTGACATTTCGTATGCTAGTTTTAATACGAATGTTTATGTTATGTTTAAACCTTTTCATATGGGAATGCATTGGAATTAATATGTGACGGGTGGAGCCCGCTATAGCTCCTCGATGCATCGGTAGGTCTCATGAGACAAACTAGTGTCTTGGCCCAAGGCCTTGGCAAAATCTTATTTGTAGTCATGGCACGAGGCTTTGTCTATATGGTTATGATAGTCTGGCATTATGAATTTCATCATTATGAAAGTGGTTATTGATATTGCATGTGATTATTCGATTAGTAGAATATCCATGTGAATAAGTAAATGGAATTATTTCATTTTACTTTTTCCATACTATGTTGAAGTTCAAGTTTAAAAGGATTTTATTTTAGTTATACATTTTATTAAATGTTTATGCTTATTTGTGAAAGTTTCCGCTATATTGTTATCCTTACTGGGCATTTGAGCTCATCCCTTTTCTATGTTTTATTTTTCCCAGGATGTGAAGAAGTAAGTTATGAATGACCTGCAGGAATTTTATAAGGGGATAATAGTGTGGACTATGGAGACATTATGTTGTTGTAGTAGTTTTTCACTTTATGATGTAATGTAAAACTTTATGAATATATCTAGTGTTTCCAAGGATACTAAACCAATCGGTCTTTCGAGATTTGATCTTTCTTGTGATCATGCCAATGTTATGTAATAATGTACCGAATCTGGGTAACTGGGGTTGGGGCATTACACATAGTACCTGCCTGCTCTCATAAGAGTTAGACTCAATTATCCTATAACATGCAATTCTACAAAAAATAAAGCATGGCATACACATTGCAACAAATAGTAATTCTATCAGGAATTTCACCATTTTACATTTCAAAGCAGATAAAGAATGGAAATTGATTTATTTTATTCACATGGTATTATCAATTCACAAAGAATACGTGCAATTATGAAATTTAAATACCCTAAAAATGTGTCTATCAAAATCCAACAACTAGCCTTGCCATACCGGGCCAAGGTCCAATTCTCCCTTACCATACCGTGTCAAGGGTCACATATCAGAATCAACAACATCACACATCAAGTGAGCCACCGAGGTGGAAATCGTATAAAATGTAATCTGAGCAAAAGAAAATAGCAGTTCCCACCCATGGCAACTTGGTCCTTCCCTCGTACCTAGGGCTGCAGGCACCCAAGCACAAGCTAGAAACCCAGTTCCAGTTACAACAACTTATCTCCAGTCTACCATATCCCAAATAGTAAAACCAACAGAAAGAAATGAGAAGCCTCAAACTCATTAGTAGCCAGTAAAACACTGCTACTAAATCCCTGTCAAACTCATCTAATACCACATTGTAACGTCCCAAACCCGTCCAGCCACCCGAATAGTGCCGAACGGGTCGGGTGTTACTACCTTAGGCGCACCTCCCCGAACGCCAAAGGCTGCCAACTAGCAGCGAGGGTATGTTAGGTATAGTGGGGAGGCCATACCCTCTCGGAGGATCATAATAAGGGTACTGGTCCAAGTATAACAGTAAGGATGCAGCTTTAAGAAAGACTCAGCAGACTCGAACCAGACTCACAGAGCAGAAGCATAATCAATATAGATAAACAGCGGAAGTAGTAAATGAAACAACATCAGTGGAAATAAACACAACAGCATGCTAAGAACATGAAACTATAACTGTACAGTAAAACATGCATCCAGAACAGGTCATACACAACTAAATATAAAAAAGGGCGCCAAATGCTAACCAACAGTAGCTACAATAAGCATGGCAACATAGAAAGTAAACAAAAAAAAAGTAAACCTAGCTAGGCATGACCTCAAGGTCCATACCATCTCCATGCAATAACTAACGCAGCCCAGCTCCTGAAGCTGGCCTCTTTCCTGCACGTAAATCCATAAAGTGTACAGGCGTCCCAAAGGGCCCGTGTAGGGTGTGAGGAAAATCTCAGTAGGATACCACCCAACGGTGCGTACCAAATATATGTGTTTAAGAAGTCATGCATTTACAAGGAAAGCTGTAAACAGTATGATGCACAATTAAACACAAACTCCACTGGTGCTCAATAGCCACCATGGAGCGTCACCTGCTTTGGCCAACGCCAGAGTCTCTGTTGTGTAACCCGGAACCACGTGCCACCTGACACCTCGTGTCTCAAGTACTGACGTCCCGAAGGCACGCCCAAAATAGTAACCCGACACCATGTGCCTCCAGACACCTCGTGTCTCAGGTACCGACATCCCGAAGGCATGCCCAAAATAGTAACCTGGCACTATGTGCCTCCTAACACCTCGTGTCTCAAGTACCGATGTCCCGAAGGCACGCCCAAAATAGTAACCTGGCACCATGTTCCTCCTGACACCTCGTGTCTCAAGTAACGATGTCCCAAAGGCACGCCCATTTCCTGAAGGCTCCTCACCTCCCACGTGGCTTTCTACAGCAAGCACCCCCAACCAAAATACCTAACCACAACTACGGGGGCCTCTACCCACACGAGTGGTCAAAACCACCTTATCACGGAGTATCTCTATGTGCACACTACTCAAAGTCCTGGTGAGCGGTAATCACCCAAAATAGTCCTAAGCCACCAAAACATGTGACACCTCGTGTCCTTGTGACCATGTCGCTCATGTCCGATGGCATTGCCACCCTAGTATCCCGGGCCATGACCAACCTGACAGTCATACTGCCTCAAACCGACGTCCATGATGCCGAATCCCGTGGTCAAAAAACACCCAAAGTTACCCGGGCAAAGCCCCAACCTGTGATCAGCATCACTCAAGCATAACCGGGTCAATCCCAACACAACCCAAAAAGGGTCCAGCAGATGTAATTCAGCAATTGAATATAAAACATATTTAACCAGAAAACATAACCAGGAAAAACCAACTAAACAGTCAAATTGCACTATACCAGGTGCTGTCCCATACCAGCACAGAGGTCTTAAAAGCCTCCAACAATTATAACAGGCTTAAATAATTTAAACTAACAGTTTAACGCAATAATATTTCAATTAAAACCATTTTGGCGTTCCCCGGCCAAAATGCCCCAATGAGCCACGACCCCTCACCTGGCCCCGCTCACGCAAAACTGGTAACCAGGCATACCCAAAGGCATCCCAGAAGTCCCATAAAAAATTCAGTATGCAAAAGTAGATAAAATGAGTCCCGCTCAAAAATACCCGAAAACGCGCTGAAGCCGCCTTACCCAAACAACCATGAAAACACAAAATGAGGTATGCACCACCTACATGAGACTCACAGGATGCTACTCCTCTGGTAACACCCTCCAATTCGGTCTAAAACGTGGTAAATCTACAAAATATTCAAACTCTCTTAAACGCCTATAACTCTTTATAGAATGAAAATCAAACAAAATGGCCAAAGAGGAATCGAGGCATTACCGAGGGGGTTCCAACGCACTAATCAGTGATTGAAACGAGTCTCGGACGGACGATCGGGAGGGGAAGAGAGGTTCGGTCGGCCTGGTTCGCGTATCCGGGCAGAGAATATGAGGTTCTGCCTCAATACGAGGCTACTTCCCATTTTAAGCGAAAAAAGAAAGTACACGGCGTGTACTTTGGGACTACATGCCGTGTATGGTTCATTTAACTATTCATAAGATGGAAAGATTCCGCCGACTTACTTTCCGAACCTGTCGACATGTGTACACGGCGTGTACCTCTGGGTACACGGCGTGTATTGGGTTACTCTTCTCCTCCTCACCGACATACCCACACGCCATGTATATCCCTCATACACGGCTAGACTACACGGCGTGTACAAAGGGAACATGGCGTGTCCCTGGTTCTTACCTGGCCAATGGCCTACACGCCATGTATGGCTTCACACGGTCGGCGGTCTACACGGCGTGTTCAAAAATACATGCTATTTAGTAAGAAAACTCTACACGGTCACCTGCACGGCATGTACTCGGCGAGTACACAGTCGGCCAAACTCCTAGACATACACGGCGTATACTTAAGGTACACAGCATGTAGTCTGGAAATTTCCAGAAACTTCCCATTTAATCCAGTTTCCTCGGAAACAAGTCAAAAAAATTTAAACAGGGTCGGGATTTTGGCCTGTTCTAAAAACCCGGGTTCTTATAGCCAGCCAAATGATTCTTCTCAAAACATGCTTGATCTAGGAGACCCACTCCCCAAGAAATTAGGTCATATACATATTTCCACAAAACCCCACGTGGGATATACCAAAAGTACCTTCTGATCACAAGGTTCCCAATTCCACTAGAAACACATCAAACAGATGCTCAATTTTAATGTTATGGAACTATGAAGTTTTAAAGGGGGTCATAGGGTCTGGCCCACCCCACCGGGTGCGACCCGACTCGCTAGTAATGACCCAATTTTTCCTATCCATCCATCTCCATCTGGCCTACTCTGGACAACCTGCTCTATCCCACTCACTTCAGTCTGCTCCATCAGCCCGCTCCGACCCATCTGCTCTGGTATGCTCTACTGAGATGCTTCGTTCCGACCACATCATGTTCAACCCACCTCTCCAGCTCCACTAGACCACTTCCCATGTGTTCCCACATTCTTCTCAAGCCTGGTCCTACTGACCCTCCTTATTGCACTGTACCCTACTGGCCCATGGATCCCACATTCTAACCACCTCCGTTTTCCCCGGATCCCCCCTATGCTCTATGGCCACGACCCATAGCTCTACTCTGGTATGGCCTCTACGTGGCTCTACCCTATTCTCATGTGGCATTCTAGCTCTGCTTACTGCACCACCGCATTCGTCCGTTGCAACCTCCGGCCAATGCTGCCACCTCTAGCCACCAACACCTCTACACCACCGCCGCTACACCCCGCCTGACCGCCACACCGGACCCGTACCAGTGTTACATTCCACTGACCATCGGGCTACCTCTGATGTTTTGATTTCAAGGAGTTGGTAGATATGGCCTTCATGGGACCCAATATACAAAAATATTTCCTTTTTTAAGTCTTTCCTCCAATATTGGGTCTAATCACATTTGAAACCCCTCGGAAACTCAAACCATGTTTATGAGGGTCCAACGGTGAAGAACACATAGAATAAAGGGAGAAATGAACATAGATCATGTTTTAACATTTTTGTATATGTGTTCATGGAATATGATCATGATATGAGGTATTGTGTTATAAAATAGATTAAATCAAATCCCGCTAACCTACAACAAATCCCTCCCACAACATGCGATCAATCACCGAGCTAATTTGTTCGTGGATTATTTCTCGTTCATTGTACAATTCAAGAATGGGGAAAATCGCAATAAAAAACTGCCATACTTTGATTTATATTAGTTTTTAATGAAGGATCATTGTATAATCTTCTTTTGTGAAGTTCTTTCAAATATGAGGTTTGATGTCGATTGTTGATCCATGATCTGTTGTTGCCCGCAGGGCGAAATCTCCAGTTTCATCTCCAAAGCCTCTAGGGAATTTCTTGGGTTATATGACTAACCATGAATCCCTGCCTAGAAATTTATTAAATTAGAAAAAAAAATTCATCACTATGTTAATGTAACATTAAAATAATTTAAACTCATAGTTTATTTTACTCATTAAAATGTCCAAAAACTATTTTTCACAGCAGACCCACGATGACTGTTGTTTGGCCTCCCATAGGAAAAACACCATATTAAGAACTAAACAATGGGCTTAAATTTAAAATTTATGTCACCATTCATTAGTTATTATTATTTTAAGATAAAATAATTTTATTTAACAATTTTATTTATGGATATGTCCTTGGTTACTTTTTCTTCAGATGACCCGCGTCGATCAAATTTAGGCCACTCTTAGGGCCAATATGCCATTACAATATCAATGATGCCATCATATTTATAATCTAGGAAACTATTTAAAAGATAATCTAATTTTTAAAAAAGTCACATGCACATGCTATTAAAACCTTAACATTTTTGAACAAATTTTTTTCAGGTGCACCGGGCCTCAGAATCAAACGATGTCTAAGTTACTAGTCTTGTAATTTTTCTAACTAATTTATAAAAATAAAATTAGGAAAATCGGAGTCATTCATGAATCCACACTACTATAATGGTATTGAGAGTGATGCCTTGGTTACTATGTAAATCATATTATATGCTTATGTGTCTGCCAAAAATTCCATGTTTTCTTCTTATCTTATACTTTTATGGATTATGTTATTTATTTCCTAATGATTCATGCCTTATGAACTACCAATCTTTATGCCATGATTCAAGTATATGAACATTGATATATAGGGTAGTATCTTCTATTTTCATGACCATGTTCTTGTACACTTATACTCATGATTATTCTTACATATCACCCTTGTATACGCTTTCTAAGTAATTGATCTCATCCCTTTTTTTCCCTTTACCCAGGTTATGAAGATATGTATTATGTTTGATGTGTCTCAGAAGGGTTATAGTCAAGAAGAACCCAATGAGAGATGATATAGCTCATTTATTTACTAGTGCTTATGTTTCCATATTTCTAAAGGCACTAGACTAGTATAGTATTTGTGCGTCTATTTGTATAATGTTTTAAGTATTCAGAAAAAGTTACATAATCTTAATGTATGAAAATAAAGGATCATATTAATAAGAATTTTTACTACATTATCATATGTAATCTTGTCTATAAATTTAACCTCAACATCATTTCTTAAGTATTGATCCAAATATAATTTAAAATTTTGTCCTAGAGGAATACTAATAGGTTTAGCATGCTCAAACAAATACATAGTTAACACAAGTAGATTAGGATAAGTACAAGGTTCTAGCCTTAATATCTCATATTATATCCATACCTATGATTTTATTAGCATGTCATAAGTATTTCATTTCAAAGACACAATTTCATTGATTCTTGGAATAATTTATAATACTCTTATTATTAATGATTAAAATCACGTCATCAACATATAATAATAGGTAAAAAGATTTATGCTTAATAGTCTTATAGTATACCCATGCATAAAATTTAATTCTAGAGAACTGGTTTTCAATCATAGAAGAATAAAAAAATTTATACAATTTTATTAAAGATTGTTTAATCCCATACAAAGAATTCTTAAGAATAAAAACATTATTATGTATGAATATTTTTTGAAAATCCTTTTGGGTGGGTCATATAAATTGTTTCATCAAGGGTATCATGTAAAAATGAAATGTTTTAAATCTTATTGTTTAACATGAAACAAAAACATGGTAGTAAAATCAAGAAGTATTATAATATATGAATGTTTATTAAATGGGTTGAAGATATAACTATAATAAATTCTCTAATGTTGAATAAGGCCTTTGGAAACTATTGGGGCATTGAATTTGATTTTTGTTTATTCATCATTTTTCTCTTTCTTATTCTGTATCAATTTAAAACATATGATATTATGGTTATTAGGTTTAGAAACAACAACCCAAATGTTTTTATTGAGAAGTGAATTCATCCCTTATTGCATTGTGCATAACCATTTTTTGGTCTCTTTTTCCTTATGAGCTTGCTTATAAGTTTAAGGTTCAACATTAAACAACTTTTGTGCTTCATTAAACACATAGGTAGAACTTTTTGACAGATTGAAATGGGATGGAAGACTAATAACTCTTCTCTCTCTATCCCAAGGGAGGGAATAATTTCTCAGATCATCTAGTTCCTCAGTTTTAGGATTAGAATCCGAATTAGAATCATATTCAACAAGGGTTTGGGAAATGGGGGGGGGGGGGGGGGGTTGAGAAAGACCAATCTTGGACTATGAGCGGTCACTAGATTGAAAAGGTACGTCTATACCTATGGGTTATGAGACTCTTGGGGGTTTTGTAGTGTCATCATATGACTCTACATGTTCAGATACCTTATCCTTGGAGATACCAAACTCATAAAACATGAAGTATCATCAAACTATACATTTTTTATAACCTGGTTTGTCTACCCATAAATGACACACCATAACACCCTATGTATATCAAAAAAAATATACACTTCAAATCCCTTGGAGTTGTCTTATCATTACGTGTATGAGCATAAGTTATAGATCCAAAGGTTCTAAGGTGTGCTAGGCTCAAGGTTGAAACTTTCTAGAGTTCTTAGGATGTCTCAAATGAATTAGAAGAAGACAAGAAATGGTTAATTAGATGAAATTTTATTGAGTTTTCCTCAGCCTAGAAGGACCTGGAGAGTTTTGAGTGGTGTAGTATACACCTCACCCTCTTTGGGATTGTCCTATTCATTAGCTCTTCCCATTTCATTGTGGCGTCTCCACAATAGTTTGTCATCTCTTTATTATATTGGATTCATTGAATTCAATGATTTTTGTGGATAGATACTCTAAACCGTTATCTATTACTAAGGTTTTTAGTTTCCTGTTAGACTCACTTTCTACCCCATATTTCCATTTATTAATGGTCTGAAAGGCATCATAATTAGTTTTTGAGTATATGAATCCATAAATTCCTAGACAAGTCATCAATGAACATAATGAAGTATAATCCTACACCATGGGAGTTGACCTCAGAAGGACCCCACAGATTTGAATAAATGCACTCAATGGGTTCTTTATCCTTATACAATGGCATACTAAAGTTGAATCTTCTATATTTCTATACCCAATCCTTATAGAATGGGAGACTTCTAGGATTGATGTTACTCTAAATCCCATATTTCATGATTTCACTAAGGTCTTCGGTACTAATGTTCCCTAACCATCTATGTAAAGGGTGGTGGGATCAAGTTCTGAACTATAATATCTATTCAACTAACTTCTATGAACTTTAACATATAACACTTAAAGACCACTATGAAGACCTCCTTCCATAAATATAAGGAATCCTCGGGAAACTCTAAAGCTTACAATGTCTGACTTAAAACTACACCCCTTTTGGTCAAGGATTACTAGGGATATTAGGTTTCTTTTTTAATTTAGGTAGCCACCTAACTTACTCAAGAGTCTTAAGAGTCCCATCATGAAGCTCTAATGAAACTTAACTTATTCCCATAATGTTATAGCTCATGTTGTTCCATAGAAATACCACACTAGATTCAATTTCCACAAACATAGTAAAAAATTTCTTCCTAGGAAACCTTTGGAATGAAAATCCTGAATCTATGATCCATTCATCAAAGATGGAAATGTTACAGATATTCAACACATCAGCAGTGTCAAAGTACTACTCCACTAATAAGGAATGGTCATTAATATTATATCTATAGTCACCTTTCTTATTGGGGAAATTACCCATAATGTGTCTAGGTTGTTTACATTTTAAAAACAAGATTACTTTGCTCATAGACTTGTTTATTTTATTATTAGACTGACCACTTTACTATCTCCTACCCCTAGACTCATTTTTGGCTCTAGACTCACCTTTTCCCTAATACTTAAACCCTCAGCCTCAGTCTTAACACTAACCATACTTTATGTTCTCCAAGGGCAAGTGTATTTTTTCCATACATCATAGCGTTTCTAAAATAATTAAAGGAATCATCTAATTAACTAAAAAATATAATATCACAGTCTTTATCATCCAATTTAATGTCTATATTGTCTATATCTAACAAGATTTTATTAAATTCATCAATATGAATCCTGACTATACTTACATGGCACATTTTGAAAGTATAAAATCTCAATTTTTTGTATAATCTACTAAAAATAGACTTAGTCATATAAAGGGATTCAATCCTAAAAAATATTCCAGAAGTACAATTCATTTTAAACTTCTCTAAGGATTTTATCTTCTATATATAAAAGGATCAAACTATGGGATTTCCATAGAGTTTATTTGGGGACATCAATGTAAGTGGTGGCAGTCTGCCTATCTAAGGTAGGGTTGGTGATTTTATTTCTAGAACTATAAATGGAATCAATTAAATCACTATGTTATAGTAAGATTTTCATTTTAATTTGAAAAATATTAAAATTAATTCCACCATCAAATTTATCAACATCAAATTTAGTATAACCCATTATAATTGTTACAATATGATCGAATACCACTTGTTTGGGTAAAACCTTTAAACCTTAAAACAACCAAGATACACTATCATGTATTATTAGGCTGATTATTTGATATATTGAATTGATCAATTAGAGACAAAGAACCAGAACAATTTTCTTCAATAATCAAGCTACTGGAATAACAAAAAAAAGAAACTACATAAAGAAAATAACACTGGATATAAAGTTCTTTAGATGAGCATGATCCTATATTCAAGACTATTAAACCACTCCATCAGGCCTTTTATTATGAATCATGAAATACTTAAAACCAAATATATTCTTGAGGAAAAGAAAATAAGAACT
The DNA here is from genome assembly GCA_963277665.1 of Viscum album. Taxonomy (NCBI): domain Eukaryota; kingdom Viridiplantae; phylum Streptophyta; class Magnoliopsida; order Santalales; family Viscaceae; genus Viscum; species Viscum album. The sequence goes on along the minus strand of OY728158.1, from coordinate 499,589,908 downwards.
ATAGAAACTGTTCGATAAGGCCAGCCTAGTTGAACTAGGTGGCAAGATTGAAGCCTGTAATATAGAGTGAATTTCATCCAATCGTAAATAGACTCATGAAATCATCTAAAAAGGATATAGATCTATACTTAAAATAAAATAATAGATCACTATAGAGTCCAAAAAATAAACAGAAAACCCAATTAAGATCCAAAAGGAAGTCAAGATATGGAACATTATTGATGTGAAGTCATCCTAGACCCAAGAATGAGCCGATCTCCACTGAGTCTCCACCAAAAAAGTAATCTGGTTCTAGGAGGTGGAATATACTCAAAGAAGGGGTGTGTGGGTGCCTGTATAACCTTAATATCCTTCTTATCCAAGAACACCTCTGTACAATAAAGGAGATACTTTCTAGGAACGCATTGATTGAACCAGATGAAATGTGTTGCTTCGAGATAATGGATCAATCGAATCCAAGAAACCAATGAGGGAATTATGGTGTTCTAGGGGGAATCATTCATCATAGGTAGAAACCCGAGATCACAACCGTGTGGGTATCCAAGATCGGGTTGAAAGTTCACATAACTAAAGGCGGGACAATGCATGGGACAAGTGGTTCTACAGGATTAGTATGGTGGTGGCACCCCAAATTGAAGCTGAGAGAAATAAACACACCCGGGATGAATTATGAAGATTTTATGTTGACCAATCAATGGCCTAGGTAAACAACCAATGCAATTATTGGAAAAAATATTCCAGTGAACAAATAATCAGATGAACGAAAAATAAAACCCACTTGAGCAGTGAAACACATGAATATAAACCATGAATATTGAACAAACTTAATTAATTATTAATAAATAATATAAAACTATATTAAAGGAACTTAAATGCAACAATTCATGGTAAAATACAACACCTGTGATACCTTCTATTTAAACCATGTTTCCGATGGCCATAATTGTGTTTTTTATCCAGTGTTTTTTCAACATGAATGTAGAATTTAATTAAAAAAATTCTACACACTATCAAATAAGCTTTTGAAAATGAGACATAAAAACAATTTTTTTTCAAAAGGGTCATGGTGGTTGGTGCGTAACATGAAAAATAAGAAATTTGGGGAAGGTGACCGATAGAACATCAAATAATAAAAAATAGGAAGAAGAAAACTTTTAGTCAAAAATTTTCCATGAAAAAAATAAAAGTAATAATAACAAAAGAAATATATTCCTACATCATTTGATCACTATCCCTAATTAACCCTCTAACCGCTATCGTTTGGCCTACTGTGGCCCCTCCACTGAGTGAACCATTGAACTCTCTAAACCCCACTGACCATTGAAGTGCCACCTGTTTCATCGAAGGCCACCACCACCACCACACCATTGTGGTACCTACCAGAACCAAACCCTACTTCCTCCCCTCCTAATCACAGCTCGCATTGAAGCGGCCGACCCCACCATAGTCCCTCATCACTGAAATCCATAGCCATCACTGTGTCTGGACTTTGCAAGTCCTCAATATCCTTTAGTTAGATCCAGTTACATAATAATGTAATGTAATTCAAAATAAATATTTCAAAAAGTTAAATTATGTTTCCAAAATATAATTAAATTAATTTGGGATCGAGTGATATAAAAATAATAAGATTTAAACATAGTTTTGTTATTTTAATTCATTTAATTCCCTCATAAATTTATTAATTAATATGTATTGGGAATTTAATTGCGCATCTACTAAACTTTGGTAGAGACCAACCAATTTATGTCTAGAAGTTAATTTATTAAATTATTTATTACAATTTCATGTGATGTATGAAATTAATTAAATAGACAATGTGTGTATCATTTTTATTCTCTTAATATGTATACGATCCTATATGTAAATTTTTTTATTCATTATGTATTGTGTGCTTCCTGATATCCCCTCACCTGTATGCAAGTATTTTTTTATTACTGTGAGGAAATTTTAAGACACATACCATGCCAAGATGTGGCATATTCTAGATGTTACGGTGATACATTGGATCGATGTGCGAGATACAATACAAGTTAGGAATGAATCTTGTATTATACCTATATGTCATGATTGATCTATTGAATTTAAATAAAATAACCTATACAAAATGGTCAATATCAGCTGGGTACTTTATTTAATTTCTGAAATTTTTATTATTATTATGCACATGCGTGTTTTCACTATTACACAATAACATAAAATAATAAATATTTAATACATAGATTAAATCAATCTAAGATGAGATGAATGTTTTTATATTTAGTACATGGATAGTTATGAGTGACATCACATAGTACGCGCATATCACATAGAAAATGACTTAATTGATCAAGATATAATAAAAACCTCTCAACTTAATATTAATTCAAATGCATTCCATCATTTGAATTTGAAAACATCCGGATGTATGGGCTATTCTTTATCCCTAGTTGATGGTGTGTCATACCACTATAGAGTTATTATGAGATAGATGAGTTGAATTAACAAAATATAGAAATAAAGAAGTATCCATAACTATATTTTTTTAAAATTTAGAGGCAAATCATTAAGTAAATTATGTTTTTGATTTCTAGAAGTTGATCCATTACTCAATAGATAAAGGATTTGTGAGTTGATGTAGTTCTTAGTCAAAATTCTATATTTAAACTCTCCCAGTAGTTGAATAGCCATATGTTAGACTATTATGAGAGGTATTAGAGATCATTGATGCTAGAATACTCAATATAATGAGTATTACAAGTATTGTATTGTGGGATACTAGGATTCGATAAAATAGTGGGAGACATTTAATGATAAAATTAATCTTTAATTTTTAATCTCTAATCAAGATAAAAATTACTATTCGGTTATAATTTTTTTAGAAAAATAGAAAATTGTACCACATAAAATCTTTGATTAAATCCTGAAAAATAATATTTCTTAACCAACATGAATTTCCAAGATCATTATATATGCTTCTATAATGTTCTATAATATAGAAAATTCAAGGTTCTGGTGTCCCTAATACCTATTGAGCTACATTAGGAAGTGTGGGTGTAAAATATGCTTACATGAGACTCAAGTATGATGAATTTTATTTTTACATAATAATGCTATCATCAATGACCAATGTGAGTTTTGGATATAACATGGAGAGATGAATGATTTCACATGTTGTCTCATATTAGATAATCTTGAAAGGGGAAATAGAAGTGACATATGAATGGATCATAGTTACAATTAATATGAGTAAATTGAATGATGGAAAAATTTTCTTCAATACACCAAATTCATATATATTTTTCACTAAATTTATCCATTTTTGTTTAAGATATAAAAATTAAAATTATAGAGAAAATGATTCCTTACCTTTTGGGTAAGGCTTTCCATGAAAATAAGTACTTAAAGTGTAATCTTTAGTTCTTATGATGGAAAAGTTGTAAGAAGTGGTCAAAAGGGAAACAAAATGTATGATTCCAAATTCACCTTCACAACATCCTTCAATGAACTGAGGTTAATCATCATATATGAAGTTATTTTCATTTCAAGTCATGAGTTAAGTCTATGGAAGTTTAAATGAAATGAACTGAAGTGAAGAAAGTACTTTCTACTTGTTCAGTGTATATTCATCATTGTATGTGATGTTCCTATCATACTTATTGGGTATGAAATATAATCACATGTGTATATCTGAATACCGTAAACAACTAAGATTATAAAAATTACAATAATTATGTTTAATTCTCTAAGAGGCCGAGAAAGAGTGATCCTAAGTTAGTGATGATAATTATACAACTTATAATTCCCATGTTTAATGATTCTAGTTGAAAAATTATTAAATATAAAAAATTATCTCACATATACTTTGAGCATAATGAGACATTATTGCAATTATGAAATGAATGTTTTTTGGGGTTTAGTACTTATCCAATTGTTTTATAATTCTTGAATCATTTTTAATAACTGATGAATATAAAAATAATACTAAATTATACCCCGCTTAGGCAAGATAAATCTTTGTCTGGAAAAATAAAAGTAGTTTTTTATGTTATACCCAGTATGGTAATTTATATCTTTGGAGATAAAGAACATATGTATTAGGGAAATATTTACTTATCTAGTTTTGGGTTAAATAAACCTTTAGAAATAATGTTATCCCACAAATCTCTCATCATTTATTCAGTTAGAGACAATAAATAATTCCAAGGTTAAGATAGTGGTCAAAATTCTTCATAAGATCCATTTAAGAGGTATTAACGAATATAAAATTTAATTTGGGAATATGAATATTTAGAATATATGAGTTTCTTTGGGCCCATGTTCCATGCATATATTGACCAAGAATACATCGATCATTGAAATGTAGTGTGAATAAATTCCTAAACACACATTTTCTTGTACACATCAAAGCTATGATGTTCGTGAAAGGATGATTGATGGTGAGTCTTACATGAAAACATCAATCATTAAAATGTAGTGTGGAGTAATTCCAAAATACACATTACCTTATAAGCATCAGAGTCATGATGTATGTAAAAAAACATCAATTTTTAAACTAATATGAATTGTTGAAACATCCATTTTTTGGAGACATGCTTCAAAAATAGTGGCGTTTCCCCATAAACATATACCAAAAAAATAAAAAATGGATATCATTTTAGTTATAGTATGATATTAATATACTATTTCAATAGTACACATGTTTAGATTTAATGTATTTATTAGGGATATAATCAAACTTACATCAAGAAAACACAATGTGATTCTAAATTATTTATCATATATTTCATACAAAATATTCGTGAAATCATTATGATAGACACATTTTAGTTAAGTAATAGAATTTATTTCTACAAAAGGGTGAACATATATATATGAGATATCATGAGAAAGATTTAATTGGTTTTAGTCAATTCCTAAGATTCATAAGTAGTTGTCATATAAAAAAGTTCCACAAGAGCATGTGGAAAAGGATTATTCAAGAGACACATACTGTATTGGAATTATTAAACCATGATAATGGTTTTGTATTAACCTTGTATGAGGATAAATTATTCAATGAGAATAATAAATTCTACACGTAACTAGTAAATGGAAACAAGATAAGATTTAAATGTTCAATAAAAACTCAATAATCTATTCCACGTATCAAAGTGAAAGGGTTTATTATTTTGAATATTGCAGTGGGTATTCTAGTGAGACTATACATGGGTTGTACAAGTGTGTTACTAATAAGTATTGATTGGTAATAACAATTAATTTTTCCGAAATACATTATAATTTTAAAATTCATAGCTACATTCTATGATCATTATATTTGGAATTGGATTTTAGGACCTCCAATCTTGGAAGGTTTCTACATGACACATCCTACAAGGGTTGGTGAAACCATAAAATACTAATAAGGGGTAAAAGTTACTATATTCTAGTATTGGATTGAAGTAAGAAAAAATTTCATACAATATTTATTTGGAATGAATTTTTCTATTTATCTATAAAGGGTTAGTGGGAGAATGAATATTTTTCACAAAAAAGTATGTTTGATAACATTTGGAAAATAACTATTGGTATTACAATTAGTCAAGATGATAATTAAAGTAATTATCCCTAGATTTACTTAAAGTAAAAACCTGCATTGTAGGGAACTTGATCTACTGAGGTAGATCTTCTGATTGATTAGTCCAATTCAAAGCACTCATACTGATATAATATTGAAAAATTCATGTCGGAACAATTCCAAATCGAATTTTTACCAATGTCACATGGAATAAATACTTCCAAGAAAACATGTATAAGAAATAGGATGAGATTAATGTGGTGATTTGAATTCCATATGATTTAATTATAGACTCATCACATATTCTATTTTATGTACAAGATATGATATTTCCAACACATGCTATATTCTAGGAATGTATCAGTTATTGTAACACCCCAAGGTTTTAAAAATAAATTGAAATGCATGAAACACTTAGAATATATGAAATATTTTAAGGAGATAGTTATAAAATAGCTGTTAAAAATAATTTTTTCACTTCTATGATTTGAATTTCAAAAAACGGACATCTAAAATTGTGATTAGTAAGTTATTTGGAATCTGATAGAAACAACCTATTTTTTTGTGAATAGTATCATATCATTACGAATTGTAATATAAAGAGTAATATGAAACTTATTAATAGTAAATCATATTATTAGTTAATTTTCTTAATTTTATAATATAATGAGTTCTTTATTAATATTTCATGGAGATATAAAATGAGTTATAGTTTTAAAATTTTTATTTTTTGAATAAATTATGATTTTATTTAAAAATTAAATTAATAATATTTAGAAACCTATATCAGAAAAATTGATTTCATTTTTTAGTTCTAAACATATAAAATGGCTAGTTTTGTTTCTTGGTTTTTTTCTGATATAGTTGAATTTTCAGTGAATAGTAAAAATACAGTTTTATGTTTTCTGGTGTTTAATGACATCATAATGATGTAATAATGATGTAATCATTCTGGTCGACTATTTAGTATTAAAATATGATATATGGTGTCCCAATTGGCTAATAAAAATGGAAAAAATCATGGGCAAACCCGTGGTTTTTCAAATACCACTAATGTGGAGTCCTTTATAATTAATTAAAAACTACCTCATTTTCACTATAAATATCACCATCACCCCTATTCCTCTCACACCTCTCGTGCTTTGATAATTTTCTAAATTCCTCCAAATACACTTACCAGGTATCTTCCCCACGTTCAATACCTTATGGTCTCACCAAAAGTCCAAAACCAATGGCCTTAATGTGGATCTCAAGGAGAAGAGATCAAGAGGTAAAGATCCTCTTTCATGTTCTTGTGTTTTCTTCAAAATTATTTTTTCCATGTACTCTATTCACCTACCCATATCCAAAAAGCATGAAATATCAAATATTATATACATTCTATATTTTTATCATATTTATGGAAAAATTAATCATCATTATTCATCTCCTTCTTCCTCTTATTCTAAAAAAAACATCGTCCATGATGTGTCGATTTACCAACATTGTGGATGATGTGTCTTTATTTTCCTTTACTTAATTCAAAGTTGGTTGTAAAACTATTTTAATGGTTGAAAAAGATTTTGAAGTGTATGATATTACCTCTATTATGTTCTACAGTTAACTTGTTAGAATAATATTAAAGTTATATAGTGAAAGAAGTTTGTCATTATCGAAGAACCACAAAAATGATCTAAACAAATATCACTAATGATTTGTCTAATGATTCATCCTCATAACATATAACCAAAATAATTTATGGAATAATTTAATATTACATAAACATATTAACCCCATTTAATTCCACATCTGTAGTTTATCTTCCATTCGACAAGAAAATCCTTTACAAGAAGACCATAGAAATCATGTAAATCATGCACCCGAAACAATAGAAATAACAAAATATTATTAATAAATGTGTCAAATGTTGTTATAAAATGATCATATAAGGTGTTATAAAAATTATTATTCTTATTTAAAATATTAATAACACACTTTTAACCATTATACAGGATGTTTAAACAAGTTTTATATAATACGAACCCGAGCTATGGGAATTCTTAACCCAGTTACCATTCTTTGGGTTGACCTTAAATTTAATTAATTAAATTATACTTAGATCATTTGGGTAATGAATTTAATTTATATTTTGTGGTATTATTTGTATTTACAGTGTATATACATAATAATTTTATTTTATCAATTCTCACTTCAATTATATTATATTTATAAGGGACTTTTTTAAAAAAATTATCTTTTAAAATTTTATTTTAAAAAATTAAAATGCAATGTTTTTATAAAATTATTCATGTTTTAAGATTATGTTCAGGTTCATGGATATTTTTACGATGAAGTGTGGGACCTATATCTCCCTCCAATGCATTGGGTATGTGTAAGATGGAGTTAAGCCATATGGTTACTCCAGGTGTAATTGCGATGGTTACACCATAAGGTAGCCCTAAGGGTCACATTTTAAGGTAGTCACGAGGGTTACAAATCATAAGGTAGCCATGAGGGTTAAAATATAGTTAATTGAGGACCCAATATACCCTTATGTTTTTATATATGTTATTTTATGTTTTATGGAAATATCATGTTTTACCATGTAAGTATATATGGGTGAGAAGTATGTATTTGTGTAAATGATTTCATATGTTTTTAAGTATTCATTGTATTATGGTTTCTTTCCTTCTTTTTGCATCCCTTACTGAGAATTTTATGCTCATATCATGTTTTTAAATTATTTTTCATAGGTTATCAGGATGTATAATATAAATAAGGAATTCATGTTAAATGTAATTATGATTTTTCAAAGAAATCATGTTGTAGTTTTGTGTAAAAAATTCTATTTTTTGGAAGAAATTGATACAATTTTTAGGGTACCCACATTGTATGATTATTGGTCTATATGTATGAGTTTTGTACTAACATTATTAAACTCTAAAATGAAAAGATATTTGGGATTTTAAGAAGTAAAATCAAGTTAAAATAGATAGACTATGTAATGTTTAAGGCAAGATCCTTAGAGTTGGCATCAGATCACATTTTAGATAACATTAGGAGTTGGTTTGATGTTAGTAGAATACCTTAAATGTTTTTAACATATTTTTATGTTTAAATAGTATATCATTTAATGAATACCATGTTTATTTATCTAATATATGTCTATTAAGAAAGGTTATCCGTAGAAGAAACAGGGAAGCTGAAGTTGGAAGGAACCAAGAGGCTGATATCTTTCCAAATATGCAACCAAGAAGGGTGGGAGTTGGAACAAATCAATTTTTGACAGTAATGGATCAGATGAAAAGGGAAATAAATGTTTGTGTCATCCATGAAATAGAAAAACTAGAGCTACAACAAAGGAACATGATGATAGTGGAAGATTTTATGAGGTAACTCCCTCCTACTTTCATTGGACCTTCTGGACCAGTAAAGACTGAAGGATGGATTGAATCCCTTGAAAAGATATTTAATGTTATGGGATGATTATATAATCAAAAGGTTAGTATCTAAATTTATTTATTTGAAGGTCAATATGACCAGTGGTGGTTAATGGTCAAGAATATTAGGTATAAAGAGGAGAATGAATCCCTAGAGTGTGATGAATTTAAAAGTCTTTTCCTTGAAAAATATTTTCTCAAGGTGGTTTTACGTAGGATGGAGAATAAATTCCATGAATTAAATAAAAAGAAGGAATATTTAGTGGTCATGTATGAAGACAAATTTATTTTACTAGTCAGGTATGTTCCAAATCTTATTCTAGATCTCAGTAGAAAAATTAACTATTTTTACTTAGGATTGAAACCAAAATATCAAAGGGTATTGGATTCCTGTGAGTTCAAATGTTATGAAAAAAAAATTCGATGTGTTTAAAGGGTAGAAATGGATTTTTTCTGATGATCACATGCAATTTAACAACAAATAGATGAAAAGGTCTAGATGGAAAGATATGGGATAGAATCAATCAAAGAAATTTGATGGTAAGAAAGTCCAGTTTTTAGTTTGTGAAAAGTGTGGTAAAAAGCACCATGAGGAATGTCTTTACAAAACTGAGAAGTTTTTTAGTTGTTTTATGTTTGGACATATGGTATGATATACTAATAAAAATGATCTTATGATAAATTCTGATTAGAAAACTGTAAAGTGTTTAAAATGTAGTGAGATGAGTCATTATGAAAATAGATTCCCAAAGAAAGATATGAATGATGGGAATCGACCATACTATAAGAAGAAAGGTGTAGTAAGATCCTTTATAACTACGTCAGTAGATGTCAGTCCATCCAATGATGCAGTATCTATTACCTTATTTATTTAATTAGATTTTTGTAATGTGTTTTCTGATATTGGATCTACACATTCTTTTGTTTCTAATAAATTTTCAAGAAAATTGGAAGTATCCCTTCAACCAACGAGACCAGAATTTATAGTTAAAACACCATTGGGAAATTTTAAAATAAAAATGCATTTTAATAATATTCCTATTGTTATTTGAGAAAATACATTTCCTAAACACCTAGTTTTTTTCCATAGTATATTTTGATTTCATTCTGGGTATGTATTTGCTTTCTGTTTATCACGCTAAGATCGACTGTAGAAATAAATAATATGTTTTTTAAAGAGTTTCAGTTCGTATACAAAACTAACCCATAAAGTTGAAAAAATATCAGGAATATAATTAACTTTTGAAATATGTAAATGAAAGTTATCTTGCTCATATTGTTGAAAGAAGGGAGCTATTCAAATTAATGATGTGTTTGTGGTAAATAAATACCATCATTTTTTCCAGAGGAGTTTCCTAGGGTTATACCATATCATAAAGTTGAATTCACAATTGAATTAGTTATTGATTCTATGATAATTTCAAAACCACCATATCAAATTTCTTAAATGGAACTTCTTCAATGAAAAAATTAGTTGCAGGAGTTGATCAATAAAGGTTTTATTCGTCCTAGCACTTCACCACAGGGAGCTCCTGTTTTGTTGTTTAAAAAAAAGATGGTTCCATGAGTCATTGTATTGTCCTTGAATAATAAAACTATTAAGAATAAGTTTCCTTTTCCTCACATCAATGACTTGTTTTATTAGCTTCATGGAGATCAGTATTTATCCAAGATTGACTTGAGATACGGGTACCATCAGCTAAAGGTGAAGGAAGATGACATTCCAAAAATATATTTTCAAACTAGATATGGTCATTATGAATTTATTTTTATGTTGTTTGGGTTAACTAATGTACCTATTATATTCATCGATCTTATGAATAGAATATTAAACATGTTCTTGGATAATTTTGGGGTTGTGTTTATGCATGATATTCTGGTATATTGTTGAAGTAAAGAGCAGTATGAAAAACGTATAAGGGTTGTTTCGAATAAAATAAAATAAATGAAACTATATGGAAAATTCACCATGTGTGAATTTTGGTTACAAAAAAATTCTTCCCTTGGTCACTTTATTTACGAAGATGACAATACTATTGATCCATCTAATAATGAAAGTCATTGAAGAATGGCCAATACCCATAAATATAACTGAGATTCATTGTTTTTTACGTTTTAAAGGCTATTACCGGTGGTTTTTTGAAAACATTTCACAATTATCTAGTCTATTGACTAAGTTACCTCGAAAAGGAGTGAAATTCATATAAAAAAATTAATGTGATGATTATTTTCAGGAATTTAAAATAAGATTGGTGAATACTCTAGTTCTGACCCAACCTTATAGAAATGGAAAGTTTTTTATATACAATGATTCTTTATTAAAGGGAATTTGTTGTGTTCTGATGCAAAATGATTAGGTAATTGCTTATGCTTTAAGGAAACTAAATCTTCATGAGTTAAATTATCCCACACATGATATGGAATTAGTAGATATGGTTTTTTTCTTTGAAAATTTGGAGGCATCATTTATACAGAGCCAGATGTGAAATATATACTAACCAAAAAAGTCTAAAGTATATATTCACTCAAAAAGAATTAAACATGAGGCAGAGAAGTTGGATTGGATTGATAAATGATTATGATTTCATGATCAATTACCATCTTTGATATGAAAACAATGTGATAGATTCCTTGAGCTGAAAAAATTATGCATCATTTACTATGTTACGTCTAGAACAAGACCCTTGGATTAATGATTTAATAAATTTTGGTTTGAATGTTTTTGGTGTAGGAAATTTCACTGTTTTGTTTTAGGATTTAGTGCAGTAATTTTTGTCAAATAGAATTAAACAAGCGCAGAAGGAATATGGGGAGTTATAGAAAAAGGTGTACATGGTTAAAATAGGTAAGATTCCATAATTTAACATTGATAATGACTATGTTTTTTGATTTGGAAAAAGATATTGTGTGCCTTTTGATTTTCAACTGAAAAAATAGTTGTTGTGTGAATCTCATAGTTATCTGTTTTTAGTTCCTTATGGAATTACTAGTATTTACATAGATCATTGATATTATTACTGGTGGGATGGAATGAAAAGAGATATTTCATATTTTATTGTGAATTTTTCAACATGTCAAGAGGTTAGAGAAGAGTGGCAGTTACTAAAGTGGGTGTTTTAGCAATTACCAGTGCCAGAGGTAAAATAGAAAAATATATCCATGGAATTTGTTGTGGGACTACCTAAGACTTATTGAGGTAACAATGAAATATGGGTTATTATTGATCAACAGACTAAATCTTCTCATTTCCTTTCTATTCGATATACTATGTCTTTGGATAAACCTTTTTTACTGTACCTCAAATAGATTTTTTTTGTTACATGGAGTTTCTCTTTCCATTATATCTGACCCTGATTCTTGGTTCACTTATAGATTTTAGAAGAGGCTTCAGATGTTGTTGGGAATAAAACAAAATTTTCGTACAACTTATCATCCTCAATTAGATGGGTAGTCAGATCAAATGATTTATAAATTGGTGGATATGCTTTGGGATTGTTCAATATATTACTAGGGAAGTTGAGATCATCATATTTCTTTAGTTTAATTTTCTTATAATAACATTTTTCATTCTAGTATACATATGAAACCTTTTGAGTCATTATATGGGAAGTGGTGGGAAGCTCCAAATTTTTTAGGATGAAGTTGGGGAAAAAAATTTTATGGGACCATAGTCAGTATAGGAAGTGTCTGAGAAAGTGAAGATGATCCACCAACACATGAGTACATCTTAAAGTTGTAACGCCCCGATCCCAGTTACCCAGAGTTGGTGCATTATTACATAAAATTAGCATGATCACAAAATATCATGTCTCAAAAGACCGATTATTTTAGTAGTATTGGAAACAAAAGATATATTCATAATTCATACATTACATCATAAAGAAAAAAAACTATAACATCATATTGTCTTTATATCCCCTCATACTATCCCTGCAGGTCATTCATAAATTAATTCTTCACATCCTGGAAAAAATAAAACATTGAAAGGGGTGATCTCAGATGCTCAGTAAGGATTACAATATTTCTGAAACTTTCATAGATAAGAATAAACATTTAAGGAAATGTATAACTAAAACAAAAGCCTTTTAAACTTGAACTTCAGAATAATATTCCAAATATAAAATGAAATAATTCCATTTACATATTCACATGGTTATTATACTAGTCTAATAACCACATGGAATATCAATATCCACTTTCATAATGATGGAATTCATAATTCCATACTATCATAACCACATAGTCAAGGCCTCATGCCAAGAATACAAATAAAAATTTATCAAGGACTTGTGACAAGACACTAGTTTGTCTCATGAGACCTACTGATGCATCAAGGAGTTATAGCGGGCTCCACCCGTCACTTACTAAGTCCAATGAATTCCTATTTAGAAATTTTTGAAACATAACATAAACATTCGTATAAAAACTAGCATACGAAATGTCAATACTTTATCCACAAACCATGAATGGTATAAAAATAGTACATCCACAGTCAAACATAACTCATTCGATACAATATGGAAGATTTTATTTTATTAAATTAACCTCAATCTATAATGGTGAAGGATATTGACATAGATGAAAATAATCATCAAAACTATTAGAGGGAAATATCCCCCTTTTTCTTGAAATAATTTAAAAGTCACACTATTTGTCAAGGATCCATTTAAAAATATATTTTTGAATCAAAGTTTCCTATACCATTTTGAAACTTTTAAAAGTAATTTTAATTTTAAAACCTTAATGTCCATATAAATAAATCCTTAAAACCATTTTTAAAACGTGGACATTAATGAAAAATATTTAAAAGAATAAATCTTAAAAACATTTAAAAATGATATTTTAGTTAGAGTTTCTAACCAAAGGAGAGACACTTGAATACAAATAAATGAGGTAATACAAACATTTAAATATCATGGGAATAAAGGGATTCATGATATACTATGTCAAAGTACATTATATACACCATATAAAAGTGATTTGGTGTATAACAACAAAGGAGTCTCAATGGAATGTAATTTGAGATGAAATTTCTTATAAAGACTATATCCTTAGGTTAAGGATAAATCAATGGAATAATTATGTGTGAAAAATATAAATACACTCAATATGATTTTTTATTCAGTGTAAATAAATCATAGGACATTCACACATATTCCTTTAAAGACAACACCAATGAATTGGATATTTAACACAACAAATGGAGATTGAGTTAAAATTACTCTTATCAAGTTTATATAGATAACTTGAGAAATTATAAATGGAGTTATTATGTGTATAAAAAGTATATCCATAGAAAGGGGAGTGGAAATTATGACATAAGAAAATTAATAGTGATTCCTCACATAATCTTGGAGTAAAATAATCAATTAAGTATGCGTAAAGCCGAATGAATGGAAATTGAAATTTTAAATTCCCTTATCGATTTGGTAATATACGAAACATACACCCATGAAATAAGGATCATACAATGATGATGTAGATATCCACAAATTAAAGTATATTACACAATGAATGCAATCATGGTTAGTACACACACCACATGTAATAAATAAGTGATGAACAACGGAAATCTCACAGAATTAAAAGTGAGATAAGATAACCCTTAATTTGTACTTTTTCCTTGGTCGAGGGTAGGTTAGCCTCCTGTATAATGTTTAAATAATTTTTATTGAATTATAAAAGAATCATATACATTAATATTATATCATATATGATCTTTTAACATTGCCTTGTTAATAATATCTTAGTATTATTGTCGTTTCGGGTGTTAACTTACACATTTTATTTTATATGTTTTGTTAAATAAGTCGTGTTTGTTATGGATAGGTTGTATCTCATTAATATAAAGAATTATATTAAGTCCTAAAAAAATATTTTTAATCATAAAATGATAATTAGACTTGTATGGATATGATGGGGAATGAATCTCATCGCGTTCGTGGAGACGGTAGTCCGTACATACGCACGAGCGATAATATCAATATTTTGATATTAAAATAATACGGAATTGGATGTTATATCATATATAAAGAATAATTATCATGTTATATTTATTATTTACATGAATTACACATCATTATTATACCCATCTAAATAATAATGTTTTGAATAACAATTACACCACGACGTGGAGACGGTAATCCGTACGTACCCACGTATGGTGAAATGTCATTAAAAGGATGGATAGAATAATGAATATGGTTGTACCATATTTATAATAACATCACAGTATATAGAAGATACTGGAGTTATTATTTTATAAATGAAATAACAAAGAAAGAATAAGTTGAAGAAGAAAGAAACTTGAAAGAGGGTGGTGAAAACGTTACCTCTTCTTCGGGTTCTTCCTTTTGATTTGATCAAAAGGAATCATTAGGTTGGCTTTATGATCAAACTAATGCCTCTATGTTTAAGTGAGAGAATTTGGGAGGATATTTGGGCATAGTGTTTCCGGGCCAAAAGGCTTGAGAGGTGTGAGGAATTGGTTATAAGTGGTGTCATTTTATAAGGGGGAGGAGGGGCTCTTTAGAAAAAACATTAAATATTAATTTATAATAAATTCATATTCGGTTTCTAACGGTTCCAAAGTTGGTTATTAAATGTATAAGGTGTGTATGGGTCTAAAACCTCTCAACAAATAAATTTTAGATTGGGTTTGGTCAATATAGTAACCATATCTTTTAGATTTAACTCTTAGTTAACTAGTTTGACATTTACCATGTCTCTTTGTATTTTTATATTATATAGTTAATTAACTTACTATATACTTCCAAGAGACACCCAAGTGGTCCAATAATGATACAACTATAATTATATAAGTCCTTTGGCTGATCCTTAGATTTTTAAGAATATAATATTAATTAATAAAATAATATTTGTTTTAAAAACTCTTTTATGTCAATTTTGACACTATTGGGTTTCTGTTTTTGATAAATTCATAAAAACATTAATACTTCTAATAAAATTCATATAACCAATGATAATATGTAATATTAACCTATAAATTTTTTTTAGTTCATAAAAAGTATCAAATTACATTTATTTTGATATTTATAATATCAATTATTTTAATATTTCATTAATTCGATAATTACGTCATCACCATTGTGTCATAAATAAATTAAATTATTTAATTTCTAAAAATTATAAATAAAATATAATTATGTATTAAATTTTTTTACATTTCTAATGAATATTTACAATCTAATTTATCTTATGTATATCCCTATATTAAAAATGTTTTAGTAATTAAACTTTGATTTTTACTCTTTTAACTCTTCCTGGAATTAAATAAAAATAAATGTCCTAATCTAATACAAGTGGACCTAAATGATAATATTTTATTC
Organism: Viscum album; assembly: GCA_963277665.1. Taxonomy (NCBI): domain Eukaryota; kingdom Viridiplantae; phylum Streptophyta; class Magnoliopsida; order Santalales; family Viscaceae; genus Viscum; species Viscum album. Next base: position 499,573,604 of record OY728158.1, on the reverse strand, counting down.
CTAAGGTTGTTTTTGGTCGAGATAAACTTGTCCAATAGAATTAGGACATGTTTTAGGGTAATATTAATATCATTTTTACCCTTAATTACCCTATTTACTTTTAACAGTGGTAAATAAAAGCAAAAAGTTACTATTCACCAAAAATTATTTTTATCTTATTGAACCAAATTTTACTCCTTGATATTAACCATGTCTCTTTTATTTTTGAAATTACACTCATAGAAGTGGTAAAATTATGTTTTACGTGAATTTTCAAATTCTCCTTGGAGGTGGGTAAAAGACGGTGAAAAGTTCCATAAAATGTTTATATATCTAAAATTATTCTAAACTAACTCCAATGAATTACATTAAAGTTATAAAGGCATTATGTATATATTTTGAGCTTAATTAAATTTAAATAAAATAAATAATTATTTAAATAAAAATTTGTTTTTAAACTATAACTCAGTGTTTCTTCACTATTCATCAAAAATTGAATGTTTTCAGAAAAATACAAAAAATTCACCCTAAGCTAATTTTGATATTCCGAATCCAAAAATGAAGCCCATTTTGAAAGATAAAATTTATAAAATTTAAAAAAGTTGGTATTACTATTCTCAATGGCTAGTTTGATTGGTTGTAGTGTGTGTTAGAACTCGAAGTTGCATATAACACACGCTATTGCATTATTCAAAGGGAAACATACCATGGAAGCTTGGGGTGTCACATTCTCCCCCCATTCAATAAATTGCATCCTCGAAATATTTAAAATTAGGAATTGAAATATAATGGAAAGTCTCACATCGGAAAAAGATTCAATAAAAAATCACTTTAAAAGAATAAAATTAAAGTAAAAAGGTCACCCGAGATAACCTATACTAGGATTCCATGTAGAAAAACATGGATATGGATGATAAATTAAGTGTCATGTTCTGATGGAGAGGGATAGAGAACATGATCAGGAGAATGTTAAAAACAAGAAAACCACAAACTTGTGATGGGACAAATGGTCATTAGTTTCCCAGTAGGAAAAGTAAACAGGCAAATGTTTTTTGTTTTAAGTTACATTACATAAAGATGAGGAATTAATTTCTGAGATTGACTATAAACATAAAGATATATACATAATTTTTTAGTAAAGTTTCATTATTTAATAAATTATGACTACTAAATCATTTTTAAACAATGAGTATTCAAGAAGACTTGGTCACACTGGATGAGATAGAATAAACTTCTTATAGAATCACATGATCCAAGAAGGATAAACTATATATTTACCTTGTCTTTAGAGATTAATAAAAACCAAAATTGTTAGTATAAGATCTGATGATCCCCCAAAAGGATATTCCATTAGATAAAGAAACACTAATCTTAATTTCTAAAATTAAACCAACAATATCCCAAAGATAAATAAATACCATTCAATAAACAATTGTCCTTAAAATCCTTCAATATAATCCAAAATAATATTGAAACCCAAAACATAGAAGAAGTTGGTTATGTAGTCTTCCACGTTAAATTGTATCTCCAAATGACATCAACTACTCTTAAAGTAACATACTTAAAAGTAATTATCCTAATTAGATATTCTCTATTATAGGTTAGTCATTTCAATAAATAACCCAAATCACTATAAATCCAAACTAAAAACATAGATAACAATCCATCATAAATCCTCAAATGAAATCCCATAGTATTCTATTTTTTTTGGGCATATAGTGTTCCCAACAAAGTGAACATCTTCCAAAATAACATTTATCACTTAATCACAAAATCAATTTCCTATACTAAGGGTATTCACTTGATAACACATAAGATCTCAAATCAACTTATTATTTATCAATAAAATTATTTAACTAAAAATAATTAGTCACACTAACCAGAGACTTCACGTAGTCCAGTGGTAGGCGATAAATCCCTATCGCAGTTTGGTTGTGGGTTTGATTCCCATAGCTTTGTCCGACGTGATGGGTTGTCACACGATCTACATGTAGCCCTTTTTAAAAATCTATATTTTAAAATATTACCAAAATGAGATAAATTCCTCAAAACAACCATAACATAATTTAACCACAAATGTTATCTTGTACCTTGAATTTTCATCACAAAATATAATAAGTTATAATTGCCTCAAACCCAATGATCATATAAATCTAAATGGTTATTTATAATTATATACACAAGAGAAAGGAAAAGTCTTCCTCAAATATCATTATGACATGATAAATTTCAGGGTTATACATATAAGAGAAAATTCACCCAATGTAATCTGAAAAAAAAGGAGAACTAATACCTTTAAATATTTTTCCATCCATTTATTTCAAAAAAGGTTCTTCCTTGACCAAGAAGTTATTCTATAGAATATGGAATTGACTTCGGTGATGCCAAGGTCCCTTACATTTATGACAAATGACCGTAATTGGAATCTTGGGACTGTTTTTATTTTCTTCCATAATACTCTTCATTTTTCCTTGGAAATTATTCACTTTATGTCCTTCCTTCCCACACATAAAGCATTTCTTTGTTCCATTGAGACATGTTCCTGGGTATCTCCTTCCACATTTCCTACATGATGGAAATTGATGATTATTTTCTCCATGGTCTCCAGTGCTGGAGCTCTTATCATTCATCATCTTTATCTTCTTTGTTGAGTTCGGGAATTGGTTAATATATATATTATTGATCATATTTTTGGAAAATTGATTTTCCATGAAGACAATATCTTTTACGCCTATCAACATTCCATTTTGTTTCTCATTTCCACCACTGTTCCCACCTTGAACATCATTCTCAAAGTCATTATGACTTCCTTGGAATCCAGCCATTGAATAAAACCAGAAATCATTGTGTGAGTAACATTAGTCATAAAATCATTTAGAGAATATCATGTCACCATATTATGAATTTGAAACACATTAGGATTATCCAAGGTCATTTACTCTCATAATACTTCAAATCAGTTTGTAAAGAAATTGTAAATTATCCTAAGAATATCCCCCGAGAGTGTCATATCCAAGAGTGTATCAAGGCCCGTTGTCATGCACCAGTTCCCATTCGAGTCTATCTCAATGCGGTGTTTTCGGGTTTTAACCCTAGGTACATCTGTGCTAGAGCCACCTCTACCTGATCATATCCAGATAGGGATGTATTTCTTCAAAAACTCACAAAATATATACAATACCAAAATTTCTAGGAAATTATTCTATACTAATCCCCAAAGTATTTTTTAGGGCTATGTGCTCTAATCAGAGTTTATCTAAATCTAGCTTCCAAGGTTTCTACTAAACTTCCTCTGATACCAACTGTAACGCCCCGACCCTAGTTACCCAGAGTTGGTGCATTATTACATAACATTGGAATGATCACAAAAGATCAAGTCTCAAAAGACCGATTAGTTTAATAGTCTTGGAAACACAAGATATATTCATAAGTCTTACATAACATCATAAAGTAAAAAAACTACAACAACAGCTTGTCTTCATATCCCCTCATACTATCCCTAAAGGTCATTGATAAATTAATTCTTCACATCCTGGGAAGAATAAAACATTGAAACGGGTGAGCTCAAATGCTCATTAAGGATAAAAATATAACAGAAACTTTCATAGATAAACATAAACATTTAAGGCAATGTTTAACTAAAACAAATGCCTTTTAAACTTGAACTTCAGCATAATATGCCAAAAATAAAATGAAATAATTCCATTTACTTATTCACATGGATATTATACTAGTTAAATAACCACATGCAATATCAATAAACACTTTCATAATGATGGAATGCATAATGCCAGACTATCATAACCACATAGTCAAGGCCTCGTTCCAAGACTACAAATAAAATTGTGTCAAGGCCTTATTCCAAGACACTAGTTTGTCTCATGAGACCTACCGATGCATCGAGGAGCTATAGCGGGATCTATTCGTCACTTATTAAGTCCAATGCATTACCCATATGAATTGTTTGAAACATAATATAAACATTCATATTAAAACTAGCATATGAAATGTCAATACTTTATCCACAGACCATGAATGGTATAAAAATAGCACATCCACAGTCAAACATCACTCATTGGATACAATATGGAAGATTGTATTGTATCAGATTAACCTCAATCGATAATGATGAAGGATATTTACATAGATGAAAATAATCATCAAAACTATTAGAGGGAAATATCCCCCTTTTTCTTGGAATCATTTAAAAGTCACACTATTTGTCAGGGAGCCATTTAGAAATACATTTTTGAATCAAAGTGTCTCATACCACTTTGAAACTTTTAAAAGTAATTTTAATTTTAAAACCATAATGTCCATATAAATAAATCCTTAAAACCATTTTTAAAACATGGACATTAATGAGAAAGATTTAGAAGAATAAATCTTCAAAATATTTAAAAATGGTATTTTAGTTAGAGTTTCTAACCAAAGTAAACACACATGTATACAAATAATTGAGGTAATAAAAACTTTGTAATATCATGAGAATAAAGAGATTAATGATATACTTTGTCAAAGTAAATTATATACACCATATAAAATTGATTTGGTTTCTAAACAAAGCAGTCTCAATGGAATGTAATTTGAGATGAAACTTCTTATAAAGACTGTACCCTTAGGTTAAGGATAAATCAATGGAATAATTATGTGTGACAAATATAAATACAATAAATTTGATTGGATATTCTGTGTACATCAATCATAGTAAATTCAAACATGTTCTTGTAAAGACAACACCAATGAATTGGATATTTAACACAACAAATGGAGATTCAGTTAAAATTAATCTTATCATGTTCATATAGATAACTTGAGAAATTATAGATGGGGTGATTATGCATATCAAAAAGTATATCCAAATAAAGGGGAGTGGAAATTATGACATAATCAAATGAATAGTGATTCCACACATAATCTTGGAGTAAAATAATCAATGAAGTATGCGTAAAGCCGAATGAATGGAAATTGAAATTTCAAATTCCCTTATCGATTTGGTAAAATAAGAAACATACACCGATGAAATATGGATCATACAATGATGATGTAGATATACACAAATTAAAGTATATTACACAATGAATACAATCATGGGCAGTACACACACCACATGCAATAAATAAGTGGTGAACAATGGAAATCTCACAGAATTAAAAGTGAGATAAGAAACCCCTTACTTTGTAATTTTTCCTTGGTAGAGGGTATGTTATCCTCTTGTATAATGTTGAAATAAATTTTATTGAATTATACAAGAATCATATACATTAATATGATATCATATATGATCTTTTAACATTGCTTTGTTAATAATATCTTAGTATTATCGTCGTTTTAGGTGTTAACTTACTCATTTTATTTTATATGTTTTGTTACATAATTCATGTTTGTTATGGATAGGTTGTATCTTATTCATACACAGACTTATATTAAGTAATTAAACATTATTTTTAATCACAAAATTATAATTATACTTGTATGGATACGATGGGGAATGAATCTCATCACGTTTATGGAGACTGTAGTCCCTACTTACGTATGAGCGATAATATCATTCTTTTGATATTAAAATAATATATAATTGGATGGTATATCATATATACAGAATCATTATCTTGTTATATTTATTATTTACATGAATTAAACATCATTATTATACCCATCTAAATAATAATGTTGTGTATGACAATTACACCACGACGTGGAGATGATAAGTCGTACGTACACACATATTGTGACATGTCATTCAAAGGATGGATAGAATACTGAATATGGTTGTACCATATTTATAATAACATCAATGTATATATATGATACTGGAGTTATTATTTTAGAATGGAAATAACAATGAAATAAGAAGTTGAAGAAGAAGGGAACTTGAAAGAGGGTGGTGAAAACATTACCTCTTCTTCTGGTTCTTCCTTTTGATTTGATCAAAAGGGATCCTTAGGTTGGCGTTATGTTCAAAGTAAGGCCTCTAGGTTGAATTGAGGGAAGTTTTGAGGATATTTTGGTAGAGGTAGGCTGGGCCAAAAGGCTTGAGAGGTGTGAGGAATTTTTTAGAATTGGTGTCCTTTTATAAGGGGGAGGAGGGGATCTTTAGAAAAAACATAAATTATTAATTTATAATAAATTAATATTCGGGTTCTAATGGCTCAAAAGTGGATTATTAAATGTATATGGTGTGTATTGGTTGAAAACCACCCAACTAATAGATTTTAGACAAGTTTGGGTCACTATAGTATCCTTATCTTTTAGATTTAACTCTTAGTTAAATACTTTGACATTTACCATATCTCGTTATATTTTTATATTTTATAGTTAATAAACATACTATATACTTTCAAGCGACTCCCAAGTGGTCCATTAATGATACAAATATCATTATATAAGTCCTCTGGCCGAACCTTATATTTTTAGGAATATAATATCAATTAATAATAAAATATTTTTTTTAAAACTCTTTTATGTCAATTTTGACACTATTGGGTATTTTGTTTTTGATAAATTCATAAAAACATTATTACTTATAATAAAATTCATATAACCAATAATAATATGTTATATTAACCTAGAAAATTATTTTAATTCATAAAAAGTCTCAAATTACATTTATTTGGATATTTAAAATATTAATTATTTAAATATTTCATTAATTCGGTAATTACTGCATCACCATTGTGTCATAAATAAATTAAATTATTTAATGTCTAAAAATTATATATAAAAACCCATTATGTAGAAATTTTTTTATATTTCTAATGAATATTTACAATCGAATTTATCTTATGTATAACCATATATTAAAAATGTTTTAGTAATTATACTTTGATTTTAACTCTTTTAACTCTTCTTTGAATTAAATAATAATAAATATCCTAATCTAATACAAGTGGACCTAAATGATAATATTTTATTCCTAAGGTTGTTTTTGGTCTAGATACATTTGTCCAATAGAATTAGGACATGTGTTATGATAATATTAATATCATTTTTACCCTTAATTACGATATTTACTTTTAACCGTGGTAAATAAAAGTAAAAAGTTAATATTGACCAAAAATATTTTTTATCTTATTGAACCACATTTTATTCCTTGGTATTAAACGTTTCTCTAGGATTTTCGAAATTTCCCTCACAGAAGAGGTAAAATTACGTTTTACGTGAATTTCCAAATTCTCATAGGAGGTGGGTAAATGATGGTGAAAAGTTCCATAAAATTTTTATATATCTAAAACTATTCTAAACTAACTCCAATGAATTACAATGAACTTAAATAGGTATTATGTATATATTTTTACCTTAATTAAATTTAAATAAAATAAATGAATATTTAAATAAAAATTCATTTTTAAATTATAACTCAGTGTTTTTTCACTATTCATCAAAAAATGAAAGTTTTCAGAAAAATACCAAAACTTCACCCTAAGCTAATTTTGATATTCCGAATCCAAAAATTAATTCCATTTTGAAAGATAAAATTTATAAAATTTCAAAAAGTGGGAATTACTATTCATAACGGCTAGTTTGATTGGTTGTGGTGTGTGTTAGAACTCGAAGTTGCGTACAACACACGCTATTACATTATTCAAAGGGAAATGTACCGTGGAAGATTGGGGTGTTACAAAAGTATATAGAAAAATTATGAAGATAATAGGAGGAATTAATTTCTTTTTGAGGTAGGTGATCATGTTTTTTTAAGAATCTCACCATGGAAAAGTGTTATGTGTTTTGGTAAGAAAGAAAAACTAACTCCATGGTTCATTTGACCTTATAAAATCCTAAAAAATGATAGATCGGGCATATATCGAGAATAGTTGTCTCAGATTTTATCTTAGGTAGATAATGTTTTTCATTTTTCAATGTTGAGAAAGTATGTGATAGATTCATCTCATGTTTTGTGCCCTGAAGCAGTTCATCTGAAAGATAACCTTTTGTATAATGAAAAACCTATTCAGATTCTTGATCGAAGAAAACGTGTATTGTATATTTGGGAAATCCACTGGGTAAAGGTTTTGTGGAGAAACTATGTAGTTTAAGAATCAACATGAAAATATGAAAATTCTATGAGGAAAAGGTACCCTTACTTATTTAATAAGTTAATAAAATTGCAATGATGAAATTTCTAGAATGTGGGGAGAATTTAACTCCCCAAAGTTTTAAAAACATAATAAAACGAATGAAACACTAAGACTCCATGAAATAATACTTGGTTTTAAGGATATAGTTATAACAATATGTTAAACCAAATTTTTATGCTTTTATGATTTGAATTTCAAAAAACGGACATCTACGGTTGTGATTATTATGTTATTTGGAGTTTGATAGAACCAACTTTTTTTTGGTGAATATTAACATACCCCTATTAATATTAATATGAATAGTAAGATGAAACTTATGAATAGTAAATCATATTGGTATTTTATTTTCTTAAGGATATAACATAATGAGATCTTGATTAATTTTTAATGGTGATATAAAATGAGTTATAGTTTTAAAATTCTTATTTTTTGAATAAATTTTAGTTTTATTTAAAAAATAAAATTAATCATATTTAGAAAATTATTTTAAAAAAATGGTGTTCTATTTTAATTCTACATATCAAAAAAGGTTTATGGTGTTTTTTGGGATTTTTGTAAGACAATTGAATTTTGGATACAATTCTATGTTTTCCAGTGTTTAATGACATGATAATGATGTACTAATGATGTAATCATCCTGGTCAACTCTTGAAGATTAAAAAATGGTATGAGGATTCCTATGTGGCCAATGCCATGGGAAAAAATCATGTTCAATATCATGGTTTTGAAAAAACCACTAATGAGGTGTCTTTTGAAATTAATTAAAAACTCCCTCAATTTCACTATAAATTTCACCCTCACCCCCTCGTCCTCTAACACCTCTCAAGCTTTGTGAATTTTTAAAATTTTTCCCAATTCTCTACCCAAGGTTCTTCCCAAATTCCAAGACCATCTGGTCTCACCAAAAGTCTAAAATAAAGGGCCTTAAGTACGATCTTAAGGATAATATATCAAGAGGTAAAGATCCTCTTTCATTTTCCTGTGTTTTCTTTTCAATTCTTTTCTTTTATCATACTCTCTTAACCAAACCTTGTCCAAGAGGAACAAAATATCTAGTATTATTTATATTCTATATTATTATCATGTTTATGTAAAAATTCATCATCATTTTTCTCCCCTATTCCTCTAAGTCTGAAAATAAAAACATTGTCTATGATGTGTCGATTTATCGACATCTTGGACGATGTGACTTCATTTTCATTTAGTTCCGTCAAAGATGGTTTTAAAACCATTTTAAGGGTTGAAAAGATTTTAAATTATATTATATTACCTGAATTATTTTTTTTAATTAACTTATATTCAAAATACTAAAGGTATATGAAGAAACAAGTTTGTGATTATCGAAGAACCGCCAAAAAATGATCTAAACAAATATCACTAATGATTTATCTAATGATTAATCCCCATACCATATAACAAAAATTATTTATGGAATCATTTAATATTTCAATGACATATTATGACTATTTAATTCCACTTTTGTATTTTCTCTTCCATTCTACAAAAAAAATCATTTACGAACCAACCATGGAAATCATGTAAAGCATGCAACCAAAACAGTTGAAATAACAACATATTATTAATAATGGGCTTAATTATGTTATAAAATGATCATATAAGGTGTTATAAACATGAATATGATTCTATAAAATATTAATAATTCCATTTTAACCATTATACATGAGGTTTAAATAAGTTTGAATCAAGAAGTACCTGAGGTAAGGGAATTATTTACCCATTTTCCATTCTTTGGGTTGACCTTCTATTTCATTAATTATATGTCACTAAGATCATTTGTGTAAATAATTTATTTCAAAATATGTTTTATTATTTTTATTTATATTTTATACACACATTACTTTAATTATATGAATTCTAACTTCAATTATATGATATTTTTAATGGTCTTTTCTTAAAAAATTCTCTTTTTAAATTCTATTTTACAAAATTCAAATGAAATGTTTTTATGAAATTATTCATGTTTTGTGATTGTGTTATGGTTGATGGGATTTATTTATGATGATGTGTGGGACCTATATCTATTTAAAATACACTAGGTATGTGTATGTTGTAGGTCATTCATATGGTTACTCTATGTTTAACTGTGATGGTTACAACATAAGGTAGCTTTGAGGGATACATTGTAAGGTAGCCATGAGGGTTACAAATCATAATATATATGTAAGGGTTATAATATATTCAAGTAATTCCCCAATATACCCTCATGGTTAATTTATGTACTTAATTTTTTTAGAAATCTCATGTTTCACCAAGTAAGTATATATGGGTGAGAAGTATCTCTTTATGGAACTTATTTCATATGTTTTTATGTATTCATGGTCTAATTGTATATTTCCTTCTCTTTATATCCCTTACTAAGATTTTTATGCTCATCCTATGTTTTTAAATGTTTTTCATCGGTTATAAGGATTTGAAAGAGAAATTAACAATTAAAGTTTGATTTTATTAATATTTATCAAAGAATTTTTTTTGGTTTGTGTTAAAAATTTTATGTTTTAGAAGAAATAGATATTGTTTTAATGGTACCCACTTTGTATACTTGTGGGTTGATATTTATGAGTTTTTTCCTAACATTATAAAACTCTAATCCAAAATGATATTTGCGATTTGAAAGAAGTGAAATATATTTTACATAGCTAGATTATGTAATTTTTAAGGCCAAGTACTTATACTTATGTCAAGGATAAATGCATGAGAAGCAGTCAGAACTATCTGATTGAATATGAGAGAGAATAAGAGAGAACACAGTCTCAGGCCTCAGAGTGGCATGGTTTCTCTCCCTAATGCATACTAGGGTTTCTCTTGGATCATTCCTCAGCCCCATTCAGGCAGGATCTTCTTACGGTGGATGTGTATCTATCTTAGCAATAGCGTTTACGATTATGCAGCGTTATTGATCAGTGGAGCTTTGTCATCTTGGCTCGGGTTTTCTTTGGCTGGGTTTGTGCAGTGGAGTCACATCTTAGAGGAGCTCAGAGGTCGGCTCGGTGGGTTGGAGGTCTGCTCAGAGGTCGGCTTGAGGTCGACTCGATGTGTCTTAAAAGTTTGGCACAACACATCTCATAGGTCCTTGGAGATTGGCTCGGAAGGGTTGGAGGTAGGCTCAATGGGTCTTTGGCATTCGACACAACACAATCTTCATCGTCCGTCAGCGACAAGGAAGGGGGTGTCCTGATCTGTCGATTCGAGTTTTGGCTCATCCAGCATGAGGGTCTACTTCTAGTGATTTGTGGTGCAGTTCAGGGCCACGTCTATAGAGCTCGGAGGGGGAGGTTTTTCCATTATAGATTCTGTGGTATTTACAGATGATTAATTTTGAGATTTTGTGGTTTTCTTCTAGTGGATAGATTAGGTTTATTTGTTCTGGTTCAACACGATGGTTATTTTGGTTCTTGTCACTGTGAGGCTTGGCCAAAACCTAGTGAGGTTGTTTCAACGGTTCTGATCTGAGCAGATCCATGCCTAGAGTGGTGTTTTTGTTTCAGGAAGACCTAGATTCCCTCACTGGTGGAGGTCCCTCAGTGCGGGGTTAATCCATCCTGTCCTAGGTGATATTGGATTGATCCTCGGTCCTTTGACTGTCTTCGGTTCTTCTGTGGCTGTGGTGGTGAGGACTGTAGAGGTCGTCAGTTTGGTCCAGGAAGACTACTTGTTGAGGCTTTCTAGTTTTGATCTCTCATAATGGTGAAAGGATTTTTGAGGTCTGCTAGTTTAGTGGTTCACCGAGACTTGTCCTCGTAGGTTAGGCCCATATGAAGCTTTTAGAGATTTTTTCTCATCATTATAGAGTTGTATGGATTTGGTTGTTTGAGTGGGTGTGGAATTTTCCATCAGATCGGGTCTGTGCTTTGACACATGACACTTAATCTCCATTCAACCATGCATCAGTGGAAGTTTTTTCACTTTTAATTGATGGGGAGAGGTTATTCCATGTTGCAAGTTTGTTCTGTCTCACTGACCTTCAGATCTTGATTGTTTTTAAGTCGATGATGTCTTTAGGATTTTCCCCCTTCATCCCTTAAAACGGGGGTTTGCATTCAATAAAAAACTTTTAAAGGCCTCAGGGCCGTTGGATGGATGAGAGAGCATAGGGTATATGTACATAGTAAGTGGACAGGAAGGGATGATAGTTATAAGGGGATAAAAAATAGTCTTCCTATAAACTAATGTGATCTACATCATAGTCAGGATAAGGTAATGAGTAGGATAAGTTCATTTATGTTAGTGGAAACCATATCTAAAAATACAGAGTTCATTGAGGCTTCTATTTTAGTTAAAGGAGTATAAAATACAAAATGATTTGTTTCAGTTCGTGTAATAACACATAGTAGGTAATGTTTTTTCATAATATAAATTATGATAATTCATTTAATTGTGCCATCCAAGATATCAATTTTTGACACTTGATAAAAGAAATATGCTCAAGGATATCATCTATAGAGGAGTCTTACTCAAAGATGTGAAGTAATAGATAGGAGAATTACCACACAACTGAGACGAGGAAGTCCCAATGATTAATCCATAACTCAATAAAAAAATATCTTATCATGAGAGAGATAATAAGGAAATTTAGTAAGTTTTCTTTAGTTCAAGTGGTAGTTTTGTAAAGGTGGGTTCCCAAGTCCCAACATGAACATTAATTTTCGATTACCATGTCATGTATACAGTGAGTTATACATGATGTTCTCTTACTATAGTAGTGTTGATATTTATACATCCATTATTTAAAAGATAATTTCAATAGATTATTTGTTATTTAAAATGGTTATTGAAGTTCCCATCTTATAATAAAAACCTCATGATACTATGAAATTAATATTAAACATATGTCATATGGTATAGATACATCTACTGAATGGATAAAGATGATGTCAGACTAATTGGTGTTGGAGGCTTATAATAATTGAGACTTCTTCTCATGAAGTTCACACATGGTGATCTCAAGAAAATAAGATCACAAGGATTGACCCGACAATAGGAAATACAAATTATTTAGGTGTCATTGGTAGTTATTATCTATGAACACATGTAATGGTCCGATGAATTGAGATTATTATCAGTGTATACTATTTGATCAAAAAATATATGCATGGAAAAAACTATGGAATTAGAGTTGTAGTGTTGTATCTTGTGTTGGGTGCGCCATTGGTTGTATGATATTGATTGAATAATAAATAAAGAATTTGTTTCTTTTTAAAGGAAGTGATATATTGGGTCTAGTTGATTAGGATGATAATACCTTTACTAAATCAATGTACATGATAGAATAAGGTATGCAAATATAGTTAGGTAAAACAATAATGAACCACGAAAGGATGATGAAACAAAGTGCACATTCTTCTTTATGAGATATCATGATACCAAAACATTATATTACATTGATTGTGTTTTTAGTAAGGTTTTCGTTTCTATGACTACTCCTTATCTCTTTAGAGGCCTTTATGGGTTTCTAGGCTCCACTCTTGGTCTGCGAAGAGTATTAAATGCTATTGAGATAAAGGTTTAGAGAGTTACAAACTAAGCATATTCTAAATTCTAAACTATTGTGATGAATTGGAGTTTATGAAATGGTGGACCCCACCATAGGGATATAGATATGTACAATAAGATACAATTAACATGTAAAAAATAAATTTATTATTATTTGAGTATAAAATAGTTTTTCTGAATTTATTTTTTAATTTTTTTTTCATGTATTAATGTAAATTCATGGAAAATATAATATTAATGAATTTCCCCAAAATTCATTATTTTTGGTATTTTAAAGAAGGGAACTTTGAAGGGGTTAAGTGATAACCCACAAAACTGGACATAGAAAATACAATATAAAAAATTGATGAAAATTCAAACCATATTCAATCCAAAATAGATTCAAATTACAAATTAAAAAAATTAAATAGCTAGCACATGCAAGACAGGCAACTCGAGCCCAGTACTATCCCTATGACACGTGACTTCTCCCTGAATACTGATGTTGATGGTTAGACCGAACATTATCTATGTTGAAAATTTCTAGAAACAACTGACAAAACCAGCATTGCCAGAACCACCATCAATAAGCCCCCATCATCATCAACCATTACCGAATCTCGTAATACAACAATCGATAAAAAATAAGTCATTGTAGGATCATCAACATAGTAATATTAAACACATCATAGGATAGGAAAATACCAACACGTCCCCTTATAAAACACTATGATAAATCCAATACTACCCAAGTTGAACCACCAGCCATCGAGACATCTCCAGCACACCAGTCCAACATCAAACTTGAGCATCATCAATGACTCTTGAAGCCATATATGAATGAATATTAGTATAATATTCAAGGTTTATATAGTATTTTTAGGGGATAAGATTCAATTTAAAGTCTTAGTTTTATCTTTTAATATATTAATTACATTATAAGAAAGTAATAAAAATATAGATGTTATTTATGACTTAGTAAAACAGTTAAAAGATTTCATTTATAGTTAGTAATAAATATTTGGGGTTCGGGGACCCTTTAATGATTATTTGGGGATATCATTATATAAAGGATCAAGGGATAAAACCTGGGGAACTATTCATCTTACAACAGTTTAGATCCCCTCTCTCATCTCCTACTTCCTAGAGACAGACACTATCATTACTTGTGCTCGATCAAAGTTCTTCTTCACATATTGATGGAACGACGTAGTGGTAATTGTCGATATGTAAAAGCATTGTTGGATCTCTGTTATAACACATAGAATTAAATGATCAAAGCTCCCATATATTTTTGAAGTTCATGTGGATGATATAGAGGTAGTCAAATTTAATTACTTTGAGAAACAACCATTAATGAAAAATAGATGTCAAACACGTCTTTATATTTAAAGAGGCAATTCATGATTTAATTTTGGTGCTTAAAATTCATGACAGGAGATCCTGAGTCATATACTAGGGTTTTTCTTTTCCGATGATGACATAGTTATGTTGGTCACCAGTGAAAAATTTTAAATTCCTCTACCATCTGATTCCACTACATTCCATGATACCTTCACTCCTTAGCTGAGTGTAAGACCCAATTTTCCCCTATATACCAAAATAACAATGTTATTATTCCAAAATATAAACAAATTACTTTTGTTAATTAAAAATCCCATTAAAAAATATATTTTCTTTTAATTTTCCCAAGATATTTTAAAAACACAAATCAACCAAAATTAGTTTTTAACTAATATGTATGCATTATACATTAAAAATCAATATATTTTATCAAAAAAACATTGTGAAAAAATTATGAACATCAAATTACCACATATTTGAAATAATGATATTCCTCAAGTATTGAATCTCATCAAAAATATTAAAGAGAAACAAAATATTACCAATATTTAAATTCCAATTTAATAAAACCATTTAATTATCATTGAGAAAATCAAAATTTAAGTTCCACAGAAAATATCAGTTAAAATCACAATCTTAAAAGAAACATAGTACATCATAAATTTATGTTCTCCCATTATAAATTGGTGGATATTATTATTTAATTCATTCACATATCATAATCCATTATTATTAAACATTCTAATTTGTGACTTACATTGCAATTTTTTCTTTCATTACTCATGGTAACAAATTAAGCTAGCATTGTGCTTATACCATGAGTACATGTACCTATATATAATAGTTAAAATGTCTTACCTTATCCAATTTTTAAATAAAAAATAACATTAAATAACGAGTAATTTTCAATTAAGTTAATAATGAATCTAAGGCTTTAGATTGGTGGGTCATGAAGATTAAAACATTATGGCACAAATATAAAATTTATCTATAATGAATATTGTATGGTATTATATTTAAATTATGATCAAAATATCTTATTTCAAAGTGAAAAATACCCTATTAACAATCTCAAAGTAAGGCCATGAAACAATGTAAGCATAATTTATGACTTACACCCTCAAATATTTTTTCTAATTTCCCCTCAAGTATTTTTTCAACTAATGTATCATATTTTTTATTTACTATTTTGAAATTTGTTCTTGTAATGAATATCACATCCACCACATTTCCCCATATGATTAAATTATTGGTCTCTTAAGGGTTATTTTTTATTCTCCCAAGTCATAACCCATCTTTTTCATTTTTTTCTTCTTCTTTTTTAAAACTACTCTTTCATTTTTCTTCAAGAGGGGTAGGAATGAAATAAATTGAATTAGCATGAACCTTTATCAATAACCAAAAGTGATTCCCATACGTATTCCTTTCAATTTAATTCATCCCTTCCACTATTAATTCCCTTACCCCACACCTCAACTTTAAAATGCCATAAAAAAATACATAGAGTAGGGTAGGAATGTGTAATATTGGATTGTAGTGAGAAACATTACTAACATAATCATTTATTGTTTCTATGGTCTAAACAAGGATTATTATAAAATTTTTTCTCAAGGATAAATAAAAAATTAATAAAAATTTTTCAATCGCATTAAATTATATTTTATACAATCATAGCCTTAACAAGTTCTAATGAAAGTTCAAGTAGTTGGACTTCCCTAAGATCTTTCAAGAAATATGCTCAAGTTATAATTGAAAAAATAAGGTCTAGAATCCTCTTTTTAATGAAACATAAAATTTAGGAAATCACTCGTGGCATGTATAATAATAATAAACTAATCCACATGAAATTCAAAAATTCAAAGCATTAAAAATGAACAAAAAATTGCATCTATATGAATAAATTAATTTCCTTAAACCGAGATTCACAAAACCAATACCTATGATATAATAAAATAATTCAACCCCACCACATTACTCATTAAATATTATTTTATTTGAAATTTAAATCATGCCATCATATGATTCATATGAAAATTAGGTCTCACATATTAGTGAAGTAAAGACAAAATTCTAAGTACGAGCATACATATTTTCTTTTGAAGATAAAAAATTGATTTCAAAAAAAAGGGAGGCAATAAATTAATGAATTTGAAATTGAATTTACCTTTTTCATATGAATCACATTCTATCTCTCTTATTCAAGTGGATTAAGGGGCTACCTTGTGCCATCATCATCATGGATATACAAAAAAATATAACACATCAAATAAAAATTTCAATTAAAAAGTAAGCGAAAAAAGAATTAGGGGGATTAATATTCATCCAAATATATATTTAAAAATAATTCTTAAGAAATTAATAAAAAACTGAAGTAATAAATTCTAATGAAAAAAAATAAAAAAATAATAAATCTTGTTTTAATCCCCCAAGTTGGCCCTAGGTTTTGATAGCCTCCAAATGAGATTTACCAGATGTTATCCAAAGTATGATGGTGGTTGAAGTCTCTTTGATTTATACCACTGAAACTTCTTCCTTACTACTTTAATTACTTATATTTTCTTATTGAGGACTATAAAGATAGTGTACACCACATCCATCCCCTCATAAACAAGATACAACTTTCATAGTGGAGGTATGATAACGAATGGGTCCTCTAACTTTTTGGTTACTTCTTGCGCATCCTATTATTATTTATGTAGTTATCACTTAAGATAAAATGTAATAATCAAAGATAAAGTCAATGTGTAATATTATTTTTAAAAACTAAAACATTATGAATCAATATAAAAATTTCCCCCTTTAATAAAAGTATCTTGGGTCTCGATTTCCTTAGGAAAATCCACTCATATCTCCTAATTCACTCCCTCTGTTAAATGTGAAATATTTTCTTGGAGATTCAAGTGTTCATTATCTGGTGAAACTTCATTTTTATCACTTTCTTGAAAGGAATTCCATGTGTTGGATGAATCTAAAAAATTTAATAAAGTATAAGTGATGCCTAATTTTGCTTCAGTGAAATTAATTGAAATTGATATCTATAAATGATTTTATTCTTTTGTTGGTCCCACTTCAATTGATTATTAAATTGAAAGTAAGTCATGGAGTATTGTGGAAGTAGATGGAGGTAGGTAGTCAGGTTCCTTCAATATATTTTTTAACTCGACCACTTGGGTTGTATCTTATTCTTCCAAAACTAGAGAGAGATATAAATGTAGTAATTTATCTTCATTAAATATTGGGGTATCATGATGTATTTCATCAATTTTATATTCACTAAAAATTTCATAATAATATTATTGACCACCCATATCTACATCAATGAGAAAATATTATTCATGAATCTCCTCATGAAATGATTTAGATAAGTGGAATGGATCTTCAATTACCTCATTCATGGCCTCATTAGGTTCTTTGATTTGAAAAATGACCAGGGACACTTCTTCAACCACTGATTGTCATTCTTATGGAGATTCAGGTTCATGTAGCTTCAGTTTCTACTCATGGAATGTACAATCATATTCAATTAACCATTTCATTTTGTTTCACTAGGTTATATATGTTCTTTGTATGTGTTTTCAACTGGAATTTTGTACAATAAGAACTTATGGATTTTTTTTCACCTCAGAGTAAGCAGTCTATTCAGAATAATAATAGTTTGTATACATCTTGAAAATGTTATTTTTAGTTATTTTTTAGAAAATATTGAAATCAATTTTTAAAATATGATCAAATATAGTGATATAAATATCTCTTTACTCCTATGTAATAGTGGTAATTGTTGACATTCATATCATAGGGTGGTGAAAAAGCTACAACAATTTTTATAGTATATCACAACGACTAACTAGGGTCATCTCATTTGATAAGATTTGATGTTAATGACCCACTATTACTAATTAAAATATTATATTTTTATTTTTTTTTATTTTATGAAAAAATAATTTTTTTTGTGAGATTTTGAAATGAAAAACTAAAAATGAAACAATAAAATGAAAATGAAAACAAAATGAATACATGTTAGAGAAGAGAGAAATTCTCCTAAGAAATTCTCTCAGAGAGAACATTAACTTCCTCATTATATAATTTCTTAATAAACACACACTATATATGTTTTAAAACCTTATTCTACACTAGTTTTTAATATACAATGCACTCTTGAATCTCCAAGTACACCACACTTCCACATCCTTGATCAAGGGTGAATTGTTGTAGAAGAAGATGTTAACCCTTATATAACCATAATAGGGATTACACTCACCACAAATAATTCTCAAAATATCCTAATGTAAAGATAAATTATAGAATTGGGTTCAAAATCAGATTACACATGCATGGTATTCCTTGAATCAGTTACTCATTATCATGATTATAAGAGACCACTATGTAAGAGAGAGTGAGATAATAGAGTAACAATTGAATTAAAAAATTTCTAATGGGTTACAAGGAAATGAAATATAAACTACAATAGTAAAGAGATTAAAAATAGTATCCGACCCCTTGTCAAGGTCCTCTCTATGTACCAGATCTTGGATTATATTAATTGGAATAGTAAACCATATAAGGTCCACCCATTTCAATTCTCTTTATTTTTTAATCATCAAATCCATTTCTATTATTCTCTACCTTTTCCTACTTTTCAATGTGGTCAGAGTATTATAATTTTAATCCATCAAGCATATATGTTCCATATTCGAAAATATCCTCATATTCTCTATTTTGAACCCCCAAAATAACATTAGGTTAGGTTCTTGGGTGTCACTTAGGAATTTTATATTTTTCTTACTTCATTACTCATAATTTTAAATACCATGGTCCCACACATGTCCTAGATGAAGGTATTTTTCATTTTTTTACTCTCATGCCCACCATGGCCTACTCATATATGGGCATAAAAATCACTTTGTTTTCTTCCATTCATGATAGAACATTGAGAATGAAATTTCACATAGCTTATATGGAAGTTGTTTATTTTTCAAACATGAGAAGTCTTTGTGCACCATTCCCATTTCCCCTTTGACACGCTAACAAAAAGGAACCTGTTTTACCTTAGCCATGCCACGAAATAGTGGGTCTAGGAAATTTTTAATACTTTTTCATCATTAATAACTCTTAAATTCAAATGAATAGAATAATTCATCAAATCCCTAATAATTTCGACCATTATTCCATGAAGGGAATCATTGTAACCATTATACGTCAAGTAAGGCATCATCCATGATCTTGGTGGTCATATATAGAGTTTTTTGGGCCCCGGTAGTAGTGTTCTAGCTTGATACTTTTCTTTTAGGGGCTAACTAGGGAATTTTATAAAAACTTTTATGGTGGTATTGTTTCTTTGAATAGTGGAGGTGGAAGTGTAGAAATTTGAAAATAAGGGGTATGTGGTTTTTCTTTAATTAGATTAATTATATTAAATGATAAATGATTCCCTTATAAGGGAATCCGACGTTGAAAGTTCACTCAGGAGGCCAATATTATAATATGTTCGATGAGGTGAACTTGACTAGTATCATCAACTAAAAGGACATGCTCTAGCATACACAACACCAACACTCATGGTCCCATGATAACACACATGGGGCTAGCAGGCCTTGTCCCACCCTATCCATGTGATGTATCTCTTTTTTTCTCTCTTTTCAACTAATCCATTTCTATATGCTTATGCTGGTACTTAAATGGATTTTAAGATTCTCCACCATGGAGTGTAAGGACCCATTTTTGATCTTATATACTAAAACAACTAAATTAAAATTTTACAATATCAAACACATACTTTTTAATTAAAAATAAGATTAAAAATATAATTTTTTTCTTTTTCCAAAAAATACTTTGAAAATAGAAATCATCAAAAAAGTAGCGTTGATATTAATATATTGGAATTAAATTAATAATGAATTCATTTTATCAAGAAAAATTCATGTAAAAAATATGAACAAAAAATACCCCCAAACAAGAACTCTTTCTTTTCCTCAAACATTGAATCTAAAAAATTAATTAAAGAAGAACAATTTCTTACCAATAATTAATTTTCAAATAAATTAATTTTAGGGATTATAAATGGGAAAATAAACATTTAAGTTCCACATAGAATATCAATTCAAGTTCACAGTATTTAAAGAAACATAGTCAATCATGAATATTACTTTCTCCCTTTAGAAATTAGTTGATCTTATTCATTTATTCATTCACATATCATAATCAATTTTTACTAAACAATACATGTTGTGACTTACCACACACTTTCTCTCTCTCTCTCTCTCTCAACACTCATGGTATCAAATTAAACTAGAGATATTCTCATATATTAAATAAATATACCTTGAAATAAGAATAAATAGGACCTACATTCACTAATTTATAAAGAAAAAAATTAAATAAAGTCATATGGAATTTTCAATTAAGGAGATAATTATTTTGAGGCTTTAGGTTGGAAGGTAATGATGTTTAAAATATTAAGTCTTAAATTGGAGGTATATCACTAAATAATAATGAAATATATCAATGGTAAAATAAAATGAAAACAACCCCTTTTAAAGTGAAAAATCCTAGTCTTAAGATCAAATTAAGATCAAGAAACATTGTAAGCATAATGAATGACTAACACCCTCATGAAAGTTATCTACTTTTTTCAATTTTTTTCTTTTTAAAAGAGAATTCTAAAAATATTTATTTAATTTTTTGAAATATATTCCTAGAAGCAATATCACATCTACAATCTATTTCCATATTATAAAATCATTAGTCTAGAAATGGTCATTTTTTATTCTCTTAAGTGACAATACTTTTTTCAATTTTTTCTACTTTTTAACCTAATATTTCAATTTTTTCTATGACAGTTTGAAGTGAAATGAGATGAATGAGATTGAACCTTTATTAATACTCAAAATATTACCTCAAAAATTCCTCCTTTAAACGTAATGAATCCATTTCACCCAATATTTCACCACCCCAAAACTCAAACATTAAAATATCTTAAAAAATACAAATAGTAGGGTAGGATTGGTAAATATTTTCTTGTAAAATGGATAATTTATAATAAGGTCATTCATGTATTCTATGAGATAAATAAAGATTAATATAAAATTTGGTCTCAAGGATAGGGGATTAATTAATAAAAACTCTTTAATCGTATTAAACGCGATTTCTTACAATCATATATTTGACAAGTTCTGATGAATGTTATACAAGGAAGCTTGTGTCAATATCTCTTAAGAAAAATTATAAAGAAAGAATTAGAAAAATCAGTTTTATAATACTCTAAGGAATGAATTTTTTTAGCACAATCACACCTGTAATAATCAATAATAATAAAATAATCAACATGAAAATTATAAATTAAAATCTGGAAAAATGGATTAGAAATTTCATCAACTTGAATTAACTAATTTCCTCAAATCAAAATTCATTAAACTAATATATTATATATCTTATAATAAACTGATCCCCCACATTACTAATTCAATCTCATTATCTTATAAATTTAATACATAGAATCATAGGATTCCTAAGAAATTCATTTCTCCATGATTAGTCATGCAAAGAAAAAATTCAACGTCTAGGCATGAAAATTTTCCTTTAAATCTCCAAAATACAATTTCAATAAAAAATTAGAGGGTTTAAAAAATAATTGATTTAAATTTGAACTTAACTTTTTACAAGAATTTATTTCCTTCTATCTTCTTCAAGCATCTTGAGAGGATGCCTTGTGCCCTCATATTCAAAGATCTTTAGAAGAATATTTCACATCAAAGAAAAAGGTCCATCGTAATGTAAGATAAATAATAATGTAGGGTATCAAGTTTCATCCTATTATATTTATAAAACTGATTCCATCGAAAGAAACTGAATAATGAATTCCTAAAAATAAAATAAAAACAAAAGAAAAAGAGACATCATAGTTTTATCCCCCAAGTGGGCCCTGAGTTGTAAATTTCTCTAGATGGGTAGTGCCAACTTTTCTAAAAAGTCTGATCATGGGGGAATTTTATTTAATTTAAACTATAAAAACATCTTCCTTCTTGCTTATATTACGTTCTTTTTATTATTAATGAATCCATAGATAGAGTGCACCATATAAATCCTCTTAGTAAATCGATACAACTTTCATAGTGGGAGTATAATAAATAATGCTTCATCCACCTTTTTAGTTTATTGTTATAAAAACTCTGATTTTTTCTCTTGTGATTTCTTATGGTAGTCTTTATGCATGGAATAATCAATGTGAAAGTCAGAATGTAATTTTATTTGAATAAAATTAAAACATAATGAATAAATATGAAAAAAATACCCTTTAATACAGGAATATTGTGTCTTAGATTCAATAGTAAATCTCAGTTGGATCACCACCCACACTCCCTAAAATAAATTTTCAACATGTTTGAGTAGATTCATGTGTTCCTCATCAGGATAAAATTCCTTTTTTACCTTACTCTAAGGTAGTCCATGTGTCAGTCAAATATGTAAAAATTTAATAAGGAGAGGTAACACTCAATTAAACTTTAGTGAAATTAGATTATATTGATTTAAAAAAAGGATTATCTACTTTAGTTGGTATAGATTCTACTGTTTTTTCAGATGAAATTTACTCTTGGAGTAGAGTGATAGTAGATGGATATACGTAGTCGAGAGCCTCCAATATTTCTTTGAACATGACCACTTGAGTGGTTTTTTCTTCTTTAAAAACTTGAGACAAACAAATGTGTTGATTATTCTTGTTTAAATATGGGTAGATCAGGCCGTATTTCATTATTTTAAATTGATTTCTAGTATATAGGTTCAATAACAATACTATTCATACTAACATAGTCATCAAACAAATTGGTATTCCTCTAGAATCTAGATGATTATGTTGTATAATTCATCAAGAGGAGTCAATTTCCCATATCCTACTCCTTAGTGACTGGCCCTGAAAGATATAGAGATTAATGGGTGATTTCTCTAGTTTTATATCTATAGTGTCATCCCTGGATGATTTTCTTCATCATTGGTTTAGTGGCTCCAGTACTAACAATAATGAGGAGATTTCACACTCTATCCTTCTCACAGAGGGATGTTGGATCTTATGGGGGGCAAGGAATCCGTCCTGGAACATGCACCCCCTATGAATCGACTCTTGTGGTTAGAACCAGGTCCTTAGTTGTGGATCTTATATAAATTATGGACCAGTGGGAGAAAGCTCCCTCGCTCAGGGTTTTTATGGCCAGAAGGCACCCTCTTACTTTTCTTGGAGCACTACCAGCAGGTCAATGGGTTAAGTAGAAACCCCATCCCCTTATCATTAAATATAATATTAATTGATCTTGTTATAAAAGTCTCATTTTGGGAGGAGGTATCAATTTTGACTCCAGGGGATCCATTTTACTCACCTTTAGCTCCTTATATGGGTTTGATGACTCTCTCATGACAGAGTTGAAGGCCATAATTAATGGTCCTAACTTGTTCCATTATAATGGTATCTACTTGGATTCAATGAATTTGGAATCAAATATTATTTGAAGTTAATTGGAATTAATCTCTTTTACTCTATGGAATATCACTTAGTTTATTTGAAAATGTAAGTCCCCTCTTTTGTCTGGTACGGAGATTTTTCACATGAGGTGTTAAAGGGAATCTCTTGGCTGACTATCTGGCCTCTTAGACCTCCTAGGAGGTCCCCTTTAGGGTGTTAAATATAATAAAATCTCTTCCTCTTAGGGGTTATGATATTTCCATGGTGTATGATATGGGTCTCTACTTCTATAGGTCCATTTGAGGTTTTTGTACTCTTACTCTCCCCATTTTTAATAAACTCTATGATGTTGTTGTTGTTGTTTCTGTAGTTTGGATATATCATGTAAAACGATATTTTTTTGATATTTTTTGAAAATAATAAAATCTAATTAAAAATGAGAGCATATATAGTGATATAAATTCTACATGGATCCTTATAAATGATGGTACATTTTTTACATTCCTATCATAAGGTGGTGAAACATCTACAATTGTTTTCCTAGTAAGACACAATCATTGACTATAGTCATTACACTTGAGGAGATTTTGAAATCAATCAAAAACTATTACTAATTCACTTAAAATGTTTTTTAAATTATTTTATGAAAAAATTGAGTTTAATAATGTGAAATAAAAAACTAAAAATAAAACATAAAGATGCCAATATAGACTTAATGAATGGAAGTTGGAGAAGATAAAAAATTATCATGAGAGGGCCATTTGGAGAGAACATTCATTATTATGTTCTATATTCTCTTTATAAACACACTCTATCATATGTGAAAACAACTTATTCTACACCAATTGAGAATATAAATTACACCGAATAATCACAATGTAAAAAACATATACACCTCCTTGATTGAGGGATAATTGATTTAGAAGAATAATTTGACCCTTAGATAACCATAGTAAAAATAAAACTCACTTAAAATCATCCTCAAATTAAACTTATGTAAATATAGATCATATACATGGGTTCAACACCAGATTAATTGGTTGGGATAATACTCAGGTTAGTTACTTATCATCATGAGTATAAGAGATCATGGTGGAAGAAAGATATAGAGTGATAAATATGGATATAGAGAGATAGGATGAAAATAAATTGAATAAAAAATATGTAAATAGGTTACATAGAAACGAAAAATAAACTATAGCAGTAAAGAGACTAAAAATAGTATCCTACTACCATTTTAGGACCTATATGATCATAAATTATTGGATTATACTTATAGGAAAATTAAATCATCCATGGTTTACCCTTTTCAATTCTGAATATCTTTGAATATTTAAATATGATTGTATCTTTCTCCATTTTTTCCACATTTTTAAATTAGAAAATATATTTTTAATATAATCCATCAGGTATACCCCTTATATCTTCCTAAATATCCCCATAAAATCCATTAATAACCCATTATATTACATTATGTCATATAAATGGGACTGTATTCAAGAATACTCATTTTTATTTTAATACATGAACCATGGAAAAAAATTCCACTCAGGAAATTTTCATATCACTTTGATGAATTCCTCATACTACATCATACTTTAGTCACAAACATACACCCTAGTTGAAAGTGTTTTTAATTATTTACTATCTTTTCCACCAAGGGGTACTCATCCAAAGGCATATCCATCACTATGTTATCCTCCATGCATGATAGAACCTCAACCATGGCATTCGACATGTCCTAAAGAAAGTATTCGTATTTGTTTTGAACCGTAGAAGTCCCCATGTACCTTGACCATTTTCCCTATGATGTAGTGAAAAAAATAAAGACATCTTTCCTCGACCATCCTATGAAACATGGGATCTAAGAATTTTTTCATTTCATTTAATTATCAAGACCTCTTTATGTCACATAACTAGAATATTACAATATAACCCTAACCATTTCAACATTTATTTGATTTATGATATCATATACTTCATTTTAATTCATATGATTCATTTTATGATATCATGGTGGTAATCTATAGAGTTTTTTAGCCTCAAAATTGGTTCTCTAGCTTGATCCCAGGCTTCCAGGTGGTATCCATGTTGTTTTTAGTGACTTTCATGGTGTTACAAACACTTTGAGTAGTTGATGTGGGAAAAAGGAAATGTACAAGGTGGGGGAACATTATCTCAAGGAAAAAGTGTCCTAATGTTAAATAATTAATAATTCCAATATATGGGGGTCCAATATTAAAATTTCACTTAGTAGGTTGAAAATTTATAATATTTAACTTGGTGAACCCATCTCAGATCACCAATTATGGGGAAGGGCTTCTGTATACACTAAATTCACACTCACTAACCCATGATGACATGCATAAACCCAACAAGGCTTTGCCCAATGTATGCACATGATGCATATTCTATTGGAACTCATGTGTTCCAAATTACATCTACACAATTGTGTTGGACCCTGCTTGGATTTTTAGAGTTTCTGTTAATTGAGTGTAAGGCCCCTTTTTTCACCTCTATAGAAAAAAATAAATATGTTAAAATTTCAGAATATCAAACACTAAATTTTTCTTAATTAAAATCCAATTTATAACATATTATATGTTTTATTTTTCCAAAAATATTTTAAAAAAAAAACATACTAAAAAAGTAGTGTTTCAATTAATACATGGGAATTGAACATTAAAAATCAATACATTTTATTAAAAAAATACTGCATGTAAATATTATGATCATCACCTGATATAAAGAGGGTCATCACTAGTTTTTTTAACAATTTCTTACATACCAAAGTGTAAAGGATGAGCAACAATATCTTAGTGGTTTTATCTAGCCAGATTCTATACTGATGCGGAAGTGGGATGCCACTATGATGGACTTTATGATGGGGTTACCCAATATCCCAAGTAGTCATGACCGTGTTTGGGTAATTATTGATTGGATAACGAAAGATTATCACTTCTTACCAATCCATGAGACTCACTTAGTATAAAATATTGGAAATATATATTTCTATGACATTGTACACTATCATAGATTTAATTTTAGTTATATTGGACAGAGACACACATATTATGTCTTAGTTTTAGCAGATCCTGAAAAAGGATTTGGTAACTCTGTTGAAATTGGATAAAATGTATCATTTATATACCGATGGTATATCATAGATGAAGATTAAAAATATTTAGGATATGTTATGTGCATGTGTCTTAGATTTAAGTGGAGATAGAGATCATCAATTTTTATTTATTGAATTTGTGCACAAAACATCTTTCCGGAATCTATACAGATGGAACCTTTTGAGGCTCATTATGGAAGAATTTATTGTTTACAAGAATTATGTAATGAGGTAGGTGTGGTAGGGTTGAGGAAGGTTTAGGTGACCTTTAATAGAGTCAAACTAATCATGAAAAGGTTGAAGACATATCAAATTTGGATGATATCATTTTCCGATAAAATTTGTTTACCCATGTAGTTCACTATTACTGAAAGAATTTTCATACATGTGTCTCCTTGGTTAAGGAATCTATTTTTATGTTTGCAGGGAAAGATATCTCCAAGATTAATTGGACCTTTCATGATTTCTAAGTATATTGAGACTATGGATTACCTTTTTGAGTTTCCTTATTGATACTAAATGTTCTTATTGTGTCTCATCTCTGGAGGTACAAACCTATCTGATGTATGTGATCAACTATGAGGATATTGAGATGAATCATGGAACATTGTACGTGGTATTCATGTTGTGGATTATATAATAGTGAAATAAGATGATATGGGGGAATACATTTCCATTTTTCTTGATCCTTTGGAAACATTGATTAATCCATGGTGAATCATTAGAGTGGTTATCAAATATTTGTGTTTAGTTGGTAGAGTTATTAT
Organism: Viscum album; assembly: GCA_963277665.1. NCBI lineage: Eukaryota > Viridiplantae > Streptophyta > Magnoliopsida > Santalales > Viscaceae > Viscum > Viscum album. The sequence continues at coordinate 499,545,380 of OY728158.1, read as the reverse complement.
ATCATGATTCCTAGAGGGGCTTCTCTATATTGAGAATTATTTAAAGGGGATATTGTAACGACATGAAGTATTTAGGGAGAATTGGATATTATGATGTGGAGCTTGTTTTGATCCATAGATGGTATGGTTGTTGAATGTTTGGGAAATTGTGATTTACCAAACATATTTGACGGTTCTAGATATTTTTTCATAGCTACAATGTAGATAATGGGTAGCAACGTGAAACCATAAAGGTGGAGTTCAATTGAAATGGAAATTTCGGGGCTACTACATTATGGAGTGGTGGTTACAAAAAAGTGTCATTATGAGGGTCTAGAGAATACAATAAAGTAATAGCCATTATTCCGTATTCTTTTTCACTAGTTTATAGGATCCATTATTGACTATAATGTGGATCTTGGATTCACTTTTGACCAGTAACCATAATAATGTGGTCAACTCCCTTGTACTGCAGTCCTTTCCATTTTGAAATGTATTTTGGTGTATCCCAATGTGCTACCCCAGATGCCTACTTTTTTGGGCTATAAATAAATTCCCCCGGATCCTCAAACCCAGTCCTCTCTCAAACTTTCCTATAAACCTTGGGTGAATCCAGGGTATCTTTAAGATCTCTTCTAGCTACTTAGTTCTATAATTTTTTCCTAATATTAGAGGATCAACACTTGATGTTTCTGGGTGAGTTCCCTCATATTCTTTGGGGTTTTTTCTCATTTCATTATGGGTTAATTATGTAATTCCTTGACCCCAGTTAACCAGAGTCAATGCATTATTTTAATACATTGTCATGATTACAACGAATCTAGTCCCGAAGGACCGATCAGTTTAGCAGTCTTGGAAAATAGATTACAGACATGAATGTTACATTACACTTCATAAAATACAAAACAACATAAATAATCCTTTATGAATGCCATTATTCCCTTGTCTTAACCCTGTATATCAATCACAATACACTTATTGGAATCCTAGAAAAAATAAAACATAGAAAGGGGTGAGCTCAAATGCTCAGTAAGGGCAAGTAATACAGCGGAAACTTTCATAAATAAGAATAAACATTTAAGGTAGTGTATAACTAAATAAAAGCCTTTTAAACTTGAACATCAGCATAATAATGCAAAAATAAAATGAAATAATTCCATTTATTTATTCACATGTATATTGTACTAGTCGAATAATCACATGAAATATCACTAACCACTTTCATAATGATGGAATGCATAATGCCAGACTATCATAACCACGTAGCCAAGGCCACGTGCCAAGACTACAAATAATATTTTGTCAAGGCCTCGTGCAAAGATACTAGTTTGTCTCATGAGACCTACCGATGCATCGAGGAGCTATAGTGGGCTCCACCTGTCACTTATTAAGTCCAATGCATTCCTCATATGAATAGGTTTAAACATAACATAAACATTCCTATTAAAAATATCATAAGAAATGTCAATACTTTCTCCATAAACCATGAATGGTATAAAAATAACACATCCACAGTCAAACATATCACAAAACCTTCAATGGAAGTTTGGTATAATAAATCAACTTCAAATGAGCTTAAAATCCATCAAAGGATGTTGACATAGATGAAAATGATGAGTAAATCTTTTTGAGAGAAATTTCATTTTTTAAAATCACTTAAAAGGCACACATTTATAAAGGAATTAATTTAAAAGAGATTTTTGAATCAAAGTTTCCCATACCACTTTGAAACTTTTGAAAATAATTATCTTTTCAAAACATTCCTGTCAATATAAAAAAATCCTTAAAATCATTTTGAAAGCATGGATTTTAATTAAAAAGATTTAGAAAGATAAATATTTAAAACATTTGAAATTATGATCTTGATAAAGAGTACCTTTCAAAATCCTTAAAATATTCATTTTGAAAACATTTTTTTTAAAAATGGACATGTATGATAAAAATTTCCCAGTAAATACTTACACATAAACAATCTCGGGTAATAATGAGATTGAGGAATTACCCTTTACCAATTTGGTAACTTATAAAACATATAACCCATGAAAGTGGTATCATATAATGAATATGTAAATAAACATAAATTAAAGTTTATTACACAAATAATACAATTATGGGCAGTACACACACCACACAAAAGGTAATAGTGGCAATATGGCATGAATCTCAGGGGAATAAGGAGTGAGATGAAAACCCCTTACCTTGCACTTTACTTTAGTCGAGGGAACGCTAAACCTCTAATAAGAGGATAATAATATGTAATTAAATTATACCAAAACCATATTAATATTTATGATATCATACATGATTTATTTATTACTTTATACTACCCATTTAATAATAATTTCCATGTTAAATTAACATTTTGGGTAATAATAGTTTTCTTTATCGTACGTGTTTTAACTTGATACTCTTGATTGTATCACTTAGATCATGATTTAAATAATCACATAATATAAAACATGATAAAAATATCATATATATTTATAATATAAATATTTATAATAGACATATATATGAAATGGAAAACACCGTTTATAGAGACGGTAGTCCGTACGTACGCATAAACGATGTTTCTGTTTTCATATAGTATTGGATAAAAGTATGTAAATAGGATATATGTAAGTACATAAATACTTATATATATAAATATATATGTCTACATTAGAATTATTATGTCATATATTACATACTATATATTTTTATAATCATCGATGAATGGTGAACTTGGAAATGAATCTCATCGCGTCGCAGAGATGGTAATCCGTACGTACACACGAGTGAAACTATCATTCTTTGGATATTAACATAATATAAAATTGGATAGTATATCATATATAAGGAATCATTATGTTGTTATATTTATTATTTACTTGAATTATACATCATTATTATAACCATCTAAATAATAATATATTGAATAACAATTATACCACAACGTGGAGACAGTAAGTCGTACGTATGCACGTATGGTGACATGTCATTTAAAGGATGGATAAAATACTGAAATATGGTTTTAAATTGTTTATAATAACATCAAAGTATATATATAATATACTGGAGTTATTATTTTATAATGGTATAACAAAGAAAGAATAATTGGAAGAAGAAAGGAATTTGAAAAAGGGTGGTGAAATCATTACCTCTTCCTCAGGATCTTTCTTTTGATTTGATCAAAAGGGCTCCTTATGTTGGCTTTATGACTAATGTAAGGCCTAAAGGATGAATTGAGGGATGTTGAGAGAGTATTTGGGAAGGGTTTGGCCGAACCAAACGGCTTTTAAGGTGTGAATTAATGAGAAGGGGGAGTTCCCTTTTATAAGAGGGGTGAGGGGCACCGTTGGAAAAGCCAGAAATATTGTTTTATAATAAATTCATATTCAATTTATAATGGCTAAATAGTGAATTATTTAAAGTTTAAGGTGGTTATAGGTCTAAAACCACTCAAAAAGTAGGATTTAGACAGGTTTGGGTTACTATATTAACCTTATCTTTAAGTATTAACTCTCAGTTAATTAGTTTCACTTTTACAATGTCCCTTTGTATTTTTATATTATATTGTTAATAAACTTACTATATACATCCAAGAGACCCCAAGTGGTCCACTAATGATACACCTATAGTGATATAAGTCTCTTTTATGAACCTTAGATTTTTAGGAATTTAATATCAATTAATAATATAATGTTTGTTTTAAAAACTCTTTCATGTCAATTTTGACACTATTCAATAATTGATTTTTGTAAAACTTATAACAGAATGATTACATATAATAAAGTTAATTAAATCAATCCTAACATGTCATATTAACCTATAAAATAATTTTTATTTATAAAAAGTCTCAAATTACATTTATTTGGGTATTTATAATATCAATTATTCTAATTTTTCATTAATTAGGTAATTACTACATCACCATTGTGTCATAAATAAATTAAATTATTTAATCTCTAAAAATTATAAATAAAATTACATTATGTATTAAATATTTTTATCCTTTTAATTAATATTTATAGTCGAAAATCCAAAATATATAACCCTATGTAAAAATTGTTTTTTTAAAAGATATATGCTTATGTCATTTTTGTATTTATTTTAACTTAATTAAAATAAAGTGTCCCTATCACCTACAATTGGCTCCATGGGGTCCCAAAATCAACCCAAAAATGCCCATGGTAGGACATGTATCAAAAAATACGGTTCGGACACTTTTTAGGGTAATTTAGTATTATTATAATATTATTTTTTAACCCTTATCTACCGGATTTACCCTTTAACCATGGTAAATAAAATATTTACCGAAGTAATTATTCGAAATGTTTAAAAATAAAAGTTACCAATTTACAAAATTTGGACATCCTGATTCTAAATATGGAATCCATTTTTCCAAATTCAAAACACATAAGTGGGAGAAATTAATTTAAAATTAATTCCCACTGTCAAAACAAAAAGCGTGTTTTTAAGATATAATAACTATCAAAATATTGACACTTGTTTATGTCCGGTCTAACTGTGAAATTATGTCCAATGACCAAAATTGTATCAAATGGTAAAAATATATTCTAAATATACTTCAAAACCTTTCAAATTCATAATTTATCACTATTAATTATTTTGATTAAAAAAGTTGTTTTTAATTAAAATTTTGAAATTTTCATTATTCATCAAAATATAAAGGTTATCCGAAAAGTACCAAAATTTCACCCCAGGATAAATTCGATATTCTGAATCCAAAATTGAAGTCCATTTTGAGAGATAAAATTTATAAAATTTCAAAAATTATGTATTACTATTCATAACGGCTAGTTTGATTGGTTGTGGTGTGTGTTAGAACTCGAAGTTGCGTATAACACACGCTACTATTTTATTCAAAGAGAAGAGTATCGTGGAAGCTTGGGGTGTTTCATTGTAAATTTTTGATGTCCCCATTCTAGAAAAGTAAATTTATTTAGTCAAATTGAATATATAAAAGTTTAAAATATTAGATTTAAAAAGGGGTCGCTATTAAAAGTTGGTAAAAGTGCATTTTTGAAAAATACTTCTTTTATCTAAAAAATTGAATTTGTTCTTAAATTATGTCTAAGAAACTCATAATATGGATTCTAAAATTATAAGGATTATAAAAAGTTCAAAATTTAGTTAATACTGTTCATAACTTCTTTTGAACAGCTTGTTTGGTAAGTCATGTTGCGCTTGAACTCGGTGTTACGTGTAGTGCAAGTTATTGAATTATTTTGAAGAAGTAACACATTATGAAATAATGGGGTGTTACATTCTTCCATCCTTCAATAAATTGCATCCTCTCAATTTGATATTTTTCTTCTAAAATAAAGGTTGAAAATAGGAAATGTCTTTGTGGGAAAACCCACATAAAAAATTTGGTTAATAAAATTTAGTCTTAATAAGAGGAAAAGATAAATGAAAGGGTCACCACCAAATTATGATCTCGATTAGGAGAACATTGGTGGAAATTAGAGACATATAATTGGAGGAAAAACATAAATATTTATAGGTAGTGATTGAGGTCATCAATCACAAAAAAGTTTAAAATTGAAGTCCTTAAATACATCAATCTATGATGACTTAAAATACCATCGGTTCAATAAAACATAAGGTATTAGGGTAACCGATTTTTGGTTTTAAGATTCCTTCAATAAAGTATACAAATTAATTTCTTTATAGAATAATTGGAGAAGAAAAATATATACTTAACAAGTAGAGTTCCATCCTTTAACTAATTTCTACCACAAACTCATCTTTCACTCTAAAAGATAATAGAACTTTAAAAAATATTCTATTTATCCTATTATTTTGGGGTTAAAAAAATGAATTTATAATTCATCTACTAGACCTTATTAAAATAAACTACATTATTTAATCCAGGAAAGCTCGTGGGCCAGTGGTAGGTGATACACCCTTGTCGCCCTTCGGTTGCGAGTTCAAGTCTCGCAGCCTTGCCAGTCGCGCCGGGTTGCCACCTGACCTCCGGGTTGTCCTTTTATGGCAATCCAAAATTAATCTCAAACTAGAATTATCCAAAATAATTCAGTCCAAACTCACAGTGCATCATTTATATGGAAGGTAAACACAATGAATATTCTTTTTTCCGCGTAATAACATGTGAACACCTTCATCATGTATTCTTTAAAAACACTGCAACATCCAGAATTACCATAAAACCTTATTGATTACATTCATGATCCCTTATTGCTTATAGAATAATGGATATACTCCTTTTATCCAAAAATGTTGTCAACTCCAACAATGATGGAATATAAAAATCATTAATCAGTTTCAAGGTAGTCAAGAATATCCAATATAATTTATCCAAATAATTCCTCTTCATCTGTGCTAGTATCATAACTTGATTATTTTCCAATATCATCATTTGTGGCATAGTCTGATGACTGGGACATAGGTTTTCATAATGTCCAAACTCCTTGCAAATGAAGCATTGTACATTTGAAACCATTTTCTTACCCTTACAGTCATGTACTTGGTGCCCTCTTCCTCCACACTTATAACAAACTCCAATTATTTTCAGGCATGTTCCAGGGTGTTTCTTCCCACATTTATCAAATGTGGGCAAATTAATCTTTTCCCTCATCCCTTTATCCATATTTCTCTCTTCCATACTTTTCTTCTCTTGCTTCCCTTCAAAGCCATAGGACTCAGTAAACTCTTTACCTATATTATCAACACATGATATTATTTCTTCATATAATGATAATACATGGCAGACTATTTCTATTATAAATCCTGGCTTAAGACCATGAAAGATAGGATCCTTCTTTCTCTTTGGATCATGTGCATTGCTGGAGTTCTCATTCCTTCTATTGGGCTCCATTTCTAAACAATGGAATACACTAGATTAGTTTATGAATATCAATACCTAATCCCAAACTTGTAAAACACTTAACATAAATTAAATAGTTTATGGATATAATCCATAATCATAAAAATGTCTCCTTTTAGGAAGTATATAATCATAAACCCTTCATAATTGTTTGTAAAGAAAATGAGAATTATCCTAATCATATCCCCGGGGAGTGTTGTAACCAAGAGTTCAGCAAGTGCCGTTGTCGTGCACCAGTTCCCGTTCAAGTCTAGCTCAAAGATGTGTTTTCGGGTTTTACCCCTAGGTACATATGTGCTATATCCACCTCTACCTTCTCTTATCTAGATAGAGAATTATTGCTTGGAAAACTCACAAAATCTCTATAATACCAAAATTCTAGGAAGTTCTTCTATACTAATCCTCAAAGTCTATCTTAGGGCTATGTGCTCTAATCAGAGTTTATCTAAATCTAGATTCCAAGGTTATTTCTAAACTTTCTCTGATACCAACTGTAACGCCCTGACCCCAGTTACCCTGAGTCGAGGCATTATTTTAATAAATTTGAATGATTACAAGGAATCAAGTCCGAAAGGACCGATCAGTTTAGCCGTCCTGGAAAATAGATTACATACATGAATGTAACATTACACTTCATAACATACAAAACAACATAAATATTACTTTATGAATGCCATTATTACCTTATCTTAACCCTGCATATCAATCACAATACACTTCTTGGAATCCTGGAAATGATAAAACATAGAAAGGGGTGAGCTCAAATTCTCAGTAAGGGTAAGCAATACAATCGAAACTTTCATAAATAAGCATAAACATTTAAGAAAATGTATAACTAAAACAAAAGCCTTTTAAACTTGAAATTCAGCATAATATGGAAAAAATAAAATGAAATAATACAATTTACTTATTCACATAGATATTCAACTAGTTGAATAATCACATACAATATCACTAACAACTTTCATAATGATAGATGCATAATGCCAGACTATCATAACCATGTAGCCAAGGCCTTGTGCCAAGACTACAAATAAGATTTTGTCAAGGCCTCATTCTAAGAGAGTATATTGTCTCATTAGACCTACTGATGCATCGAGGAGCTATAGCGGGCTCCACCCGTCACTTACTATGTCTATTTCATTACTCATATGAATAGGATTAAACATAACATAAACATTCGTATTAAAACTAGCATACGAAATGTCAATAATTTCCCCATAAACCATGAATAGTATAAAAATAACACATCCATAGTCAAACATATCACAAAAACTTCAATGTAAGTTTTTTATAATAAATCAACTTCATATGAGCTTAAAATCCATCAAAGGATGTTGACATAGATGAAAATGATGAGTAAAACTTTTTGAGAGAAATATCCTTTTTGTAAAATCATTTAAAATTCACACATTTATAAAGGAAGTAATTTAAAAGTTATTTTTGAATCAAAGTTTCCAATACCACTTTGAAACTTTTGAAAACAATTATCATTTCAAAACATTCATGTCCATATAAATAAATCCTTAAAATCATTTTGAAAACATGGACATTAATTAAAAAGATTTAGAATGATAAATCTTTAAAACATTTGAAATTCTGATCTAGATAAAGAGTACCTTTCAAAATCCTTAAAATCTTCATTTTGAAATCATTTTTATGAAAAATGGACATGGATGATAAAAATTTCCCAATAAATACTTACACATAAACAATCTCGGGTAATAATGAGATTGAGGAATTAACCCTTACCAATTTGGTAACTTACGAAACATACAACCCACGAAATAGGTATCATACAATTAATATGTAAATACACATAAATTAAAGTGTATTAAACAAAGAATAAAATTATGGGTAGTAAATACACCTTACAAAAGGTAATAGTGGCAATATGGGATGAATCTCATGGGAATAAGGAGTGAGATGAAAACCCCTTACCTTGCACTTTCCTTTAGTCGAGGGTACGTTTAAACTCTTGTACGAAGATCATAGTATGTTATTAAATTATACCAAAACCATATTAATATTTATGATATTATACATTATTTATTTATGACTTTATACTAACCGTTTAATAATAATTTCCATGTTAAATTAACATTTCTAGTAATAATCATTTTCTTTATCGTACGTGTTTTAACTTGTTACTCTTGATTGTATCACATAGATCATGATTTAAATAATTCCATAATATAAAACATGATAAATATATCATATATATTTAGAATATAAATATGTATAAACGACATATATATGAAATGGAAAACACCATTTATGGAGACGGTAGTCCGTACGTACGCATAAACGTTGTTTCTGTTTTCATATTGTATTGGACAGAAGTAAGTGAATAAGATATATATAAGTAAATAAATACTAATATATATAGATATATATATCTACAGTATCATTATTATGTCATATATTACATACTATATATTTTTATAATCGTCGAGGAATGGCGAACTTGGAAATGAATCTCATCGCGTCGTGGAGACGGTAATCTGTACGTACGCACGGGTGAAAATATCATTCTTTTGATATTAAAATAATATATAATTGGATGGTATATCATATATACAGAATAATTATTATGTTATATTTATTATTTACATGAATTATACATCATTATTATAACCATCTAAATAATAATATATTGAATAACAATTACACCACGACGTGGAGACGATAAGCGGTACGTACGCACGTATGATGACATGTCATTCAAAGGATGGATAGAATAATGATACATGGTTGTAACATGTTTATAATAACATAAAATTATATATAATATACTGGAGTTATTATTTTATAATTGTAATAACAAAGAAAGAAGAAGTGGAAGAAGAAAGGAATTTGAAAAAGGGTGGTGAAACCATTACCTCTTCTTCGGGTTCTTCCTTTTGATTTGATCAAAAAGGCTCTTTAAGTTGGCTTTATGACTAAAGGAAGGCATCTAGGATGAGTTGAGGGAAGTTTAGAGAGTATTTGGGCATGGGTTGGCCGAACCAAAAGGCTTTTAATGTGTGAATTAATTAGAAGGTGGAGTGCCCTTTTATAAGAGGGGTGAGGGGCACCTTTGGAAAAGATAGAAATATTATTTTATAATAAATTCATATTCGGTTTTTAATGGCTCCAAAGTGGATTATTTAAAGGTTAAGGTTGAGATAGGTCTAAATCCACTCAATAAATATGATTTAGACAGTTTTGAGTTTCTATATGAACCGTATCTTTAAGTATTAACTCTTAGTTAATTAGTTTCACTTTTACAATGTCTCTTTGTATTTTTATATTATATGGTTAATAAATTTACTATATACATACAAGAGACCCCAAAGTGGTCCATTAATGATAAAACTATCATGATATAAGTGTATTGGCTGAACATTAGATGTTTAGGAATTTAATATCAATTAATACTATAATATTTCTTTTAACAACTCTTTTATGTCAATTTTGACACTATTCAATAATTGATTTTTTTAAAACTCATAACAGAAATATTACTTCGAAAAAAGTTAATTAAATCAATAATAAAATGTAATATTAACCTATAAAATTATTGGTATTTATAAAAAGTATGAAAATAAATTTATTTGGGTATTTATAATATCAATTATTCTATATTTTTATTAATTAGGTAATTATTGCATCACCATTGTGTCATAAATAACTTAAATCATTTAATGTCTAAAAATTATAAATAAACTATAATTATGTAGGAAATATTTTTATATTTCTAATTAATATTTATAGTCTAAAATAAAACATATATAACCCTATGTAAAAATTGGTTTTCTAAAAGATATATGCTTATGTAATTTTTGTATTTATTTTAACTTAATTAAAATAAAGTGTCTCTATCACCTACATGTGGCTCCATGGGGTCCCAAAATCCACCAAAAGATGCCCATGGTCGGACATGTTTCTAAAAATAAGGTTAGGACATGTTTTAGGTTAATTTATTATTATTATAATATTATTTTTCAAACCTTATTTATAGGATTTACCCTTTAACCATGGTAAATAAAATATTTACCGAAGTAATTATTCAAAATGTCTAAAAATAAAAGTTAACTATTTACACAATTTGGAAATCCTGATTCTAAATATGGAATTCATTTTTCCAAATTCAAAATATATAAGTGGTTGAAATTAATTTTAAATTAATTCCCGCTGTCAAAACAAAAATCGTGTTTTTAAGATATAATAACCCTCAAAAGATTGACACTTGTTTATATCTGGTTTAACTGTGAAATTATGTACAATGACCAAAATTGTATTAAATGGTAAAAATATATTCTAAATATACTTTAAAACCACTCAAATTCATAATTTATCACTATTAATTATTTTGATTAAAAAGTTGTTTTTAATTAAAATTTAGAAATTTTCACTATTCATCAAAATATAAAAGTTATCCGAAAAGTACCAAAATTTCACCCTAAGATAAATTCGATATTCAGAATCCAAAAATGAAGTCATTTTTGAGAGATATAATTTATAAAATTTCAAAAATTAGGTATTACTATTCATAACAACTAGTTTGATTGGTTGTGGTGTGTGTTAGAACTCGAAGTTGCGTGCAACAGGCGCTAATGTTTTATTCAAAGAGAAGCGTACCGTGGAAGCCTAGGGTGTTTTACTGTAAATTTCTGATGTACCCATTCTAAAAAAGTAAATTTATTTAGTGAAATTTAATATATAAAAGTTTAAAATATTGGATTTAAAAAGGGTTCACTATTAAAAGTTGGTAAAAGTGCATTTTTGAAAAATAATCTTTTATCTGAAAAAAATGAATTTATTCTTACACTATGTCTACGAAACTCATAATATGGATACTAAAATTATAAGGATTATACAAAGTTCAAAATTTAGTTAATACTATTCATAACTTCTTTTGAACAACTTGTTTAGAAAGTCATGGTGCGCTTGAACTCGGTGTTGCGTGTAGTGTAAGTTATTGAATTATTTTTAAGAAGTAACACACTATGAAATCTTGGGGTCTTACAAATTATTTATATAATCCCATGTATATATCATCTTATTAGATATTAATCTATAATATCTTTTATATTTAATTAGGATTAGTCATATGAATCTCTTGGAATGTAGTATTTTCAAGATTGGTATGAAAATGCGGTTTGGGAGATAACACTACTGATGAACCTTAATGTTGACATTGACAAGCTTAAGGTTGTATGTTCCTTACCATTTTTATCCAATATTTATAATTTTTCCTTGATGTAATTCTTATATTAGCATAACATATTTTTCTATGCTTGATTTTCACAGATTGTGTGTGTGTGCCCATGAGAACCTAATATGATTTTTGATTCTAATATTATTATTGAGTATCTTGTTATCCATGTTTGATTTTAATCACAGATAATTGTATGTTTCTATATATTATCTTGATGAAATTCTAGGCACTACATTTTAATTATCTACCCTATCATGTATAATTACCATTCCTTTAGAATTATTGTTATCGGTACTCTGAATAAGTGGATCATCCTAATATAATTAACCCATAGATGGTGACAATGCATGTGATATGATGATGAATATGACTGCACCAAACACAGGGTAGGGGCATGAAAACCTTAATTCCATACCCGTGGTTGTGATATTTAGGGAATGAAAGCCTTGTCACCCGACCCTAAAATCAATAGCTTGAGGATTCCGAGTTACATGTTCTTAAAATGACATTATAGCCTAACCAAAAACATGATTCCTTGTTTATATTGAGTAACATGTTCACAAAAAATTTGGATAGTTCTTAATGGTTTTTGACATATTTTGATTATCCTTCAGATAAGAAATTAAACTAGGAATGGTTGGAGATCATAGTGGCTTGGTTAGCACACAAACACTCAAAATATGATAGTTTATCATTTCTTACACATTTATTATTATCATGAAATACACCTATTATACTTGTGAACACATGTCAAGGATGCATTGGTGGTTTCCTACTGGGTTTTATTACTCACACACAACATATGAATCACATTGTTCACATAGACTTCATCACTCAGGATCCAGGAAAGTTCAAGGGGTCCATGGCAGTTTAGTGAGTTATGGAGCATGGAGCTAGTAGTGATAACAGTAGAGGCTATATAGGACTTCCATAATAATAACAGGTCTAGGATCCGGACAAAGCCTGCCCCTTACAAAAAAAATTTAAAAACTGAAAAAGTGGTAGCGCAAGGGGGTTTACAAGGATGAGAATAGAGCATACCATGCACGTAGAAATCAACAAGATGTGAGAAAAATTCCGAGATGACAAAGGACCATCGTGAGGAGACCTCCATGACCGCCCTCTTGGATAGAGCATCAACAACCTGGTTTTGTTCTCTATAAACATGCCTGACTTCCAGTTGAAGACCCTCAAGGAGACGCGGGCATGCAGTCCATGATGGGAGAATCCTCCAAGGAACATCCCTAGACCTTGCCCGTAGAATTTTCACTGTTTTACTTGAGTCAGATTCTACCAATATGGGCCTCCAACCATGGCGGATAGCATAGTTGATAGCTTTAATCATAGCCCAAAATTCAGCTTCAAGCGCAGAACCAATTCTGATATAATGATAGAAGCAGCCCTTAATGAAGCCCCGATGGTTACGAAACACCCCAGCACACCCTGAAGGTCCTGGTGTACCAGATGACGCACCATCAACATTCACTTTCAACCATGATGAAATGGGAGGAATCCAGCTAATCGGTTTTAACATCAAAGGTTTCTTGAACCTGACAGACACCCCAAGAATTTTCAGCATTATGAGATCAGAAATATTATTATTCATTGTACCTGTTTGTATCTTGGAAGTAGCTTGCACTTCCCTGTAAACCAAAATCAGACCAGCCTTCAAAGAAGGCCTGTAGTTTTCAAAAATGACCTGATTTCACGCCTCCAAATATGAGAAAAAGTTATCGTAATGGCAGTGAGAAGAGATGCAAACACCTGCTCACTTTGACCATATGTAGTGACCAAGTTCATGAAATCATCAAGACTGTTCAATGATAACGGAGTCCCAAAGACCTCTTGAAAATGTTCCCAAAATCTGCAAGAGAAATTACAGGAAAAGAAAAGATGGTGAATTGTTTCTTCAGCCTGGCTGCACAAATAGCAGTAAGAGGCTAAGTGCATTCTCGTTCACTGCAGAAGATGTTGCACAGGTATCCTGCCTTTCCAAATCCACCATAGTATCAAGTAATTGGAAGGTAGAATTGAAAGGTTTTTTAAAATTCAGCAACCACAAGGGAGATGTCGCATTGTTTCCACATAATTGTCTATAATAATCCCGTGAAGTGAGTCTTCCACAGGTGCTGGGCATCCAGATCAAAGTGTCCACGTCTGTGAAGGTATACCGTTTCATAACCATCATAGTATAATCTGGTAGACAATTTAAAAGGTCCCTGTCTCAGTGCATGTCAGCAATTGAGATATCCTTCAACTGCGGAGGGATATCCATGCATTCAATGATGGGCCTATACAACCACTTTGTTGTCCAGAAATTAAGGATGGATGCATTGGGAACCAACAAGGAGGAGCAGTACATGATTCCAATATAAGCCTGTTTAATGGCAGGCCATATGGAGGAAGATACATATGCTGAGTACCCATTATTCAACTTTGATATGAATCTCTGTGCAAGAAAATACAAGGAATCATCATTAGAAGTCAACACGTTTCAATTGAATTTACTTATAAGATCATCGTTGAAGCCTTTCAAGTCCTTACCACCCATGTCCCCCATTTCAATGGGTTTGATGAAATATTTCCAGGCAACAGTGATGTGTTTCTTCTCATGTATGCACCTGGTCCATATGAAGTTCCTTATTAAACTTTGATGTTCCTTGATAAGGGAACGAGGCCACCGATAAACCGAGAAATCATAGACAAACATTAAAGTTATAACTGAGTTAACAAGACAAATTCTTCCTACTTGAGAGATTGATTTCCCTTTCCAGGTAGACAGTTGATTAATAATTCTAGAGTAGATGGATTCAAGATAGAAGCTTTTCATCCTTCCCCAAAAAAGCGGTACTTCAAGGTACATAAAAGGAAGGGCACTTCTCCTAACTCCAAGCCACTTGGAAATTCTATTCTACTTGGATACAATCATTCCATTCCCAAATACAAAAAAGGATTTGTTTCTGATGCTTTCGTCGGGGCATGTGCATCCGTCTATCGAGGACGCATAGCTGTTGCCCCGCATTCCCACATTCCAAAGGCAGGATGCATCCGTCACCTTTTTAGGGATGTTTCCTCATTGATCGAAATGGGATGATGGGATTCCAGTTCTTCCTTCCGTGGATTCCTCCTCGGAACTCATCACCTAGTTCGGATATCCCTTATAGATTAAAGAAGTTGTTCGTGAAACTCTTCCTAGTTCCATATCTTCATGGACACTAGTTAATTACACTGCTTCTATCGGGACATTCCAAGGGGTTCAGTCAGGGAAACAACCATAAGTGATGGGAGTGGTCACATTGGGCATCACTGGTGTGTCTGGGAACTGGGACACTGGCACATCTATCTTTTATCCCTTATTATAGGGCTTCTCAAGGGCATGGAACCCCGAGGCATCCCACGTCAAATGTGGGGAATCATATGTCATGGGAACGTATCTGAAGTTTTCCTTAGCTTCCCAAGTTTAATACATGGTATGCCGCAAGTTTAACGTCTAGCGGAGATGGATCCGACTGATCAGGACACTGACTGGAGTGTATCAGATGGGTGTGACCCCTGGAGGGAACAATGATGTTGGGGAAAACATATGGTTGACTTCCCAGTCACTATTGATAAGGATAGGGAATTAGATGGCATGATTTCACCTGAATGTGGCAGCCTGGATAAGAATTTGGATGGATAATGGGTGGATAAATGAAGTGCGGGGGGAATGAAATATGACCATCACAAGGGCGACGATGAAGTTGGGCATGAGCCTCGAGGAGACTTTCTAGGTATCCCTATGGTAGGGAATCAAAGTCTGCGAAGTTTGGTGAATGTAGTTCATCATGAAAATGGATTACCACTGGTTGGAGTTCTAGCGACTTACCGCTAAAAGGGGTGACAACGGATTACTGCCGAATGAGTCTGACAAATGCTTACCGCTTAATGGAGTGACAACAGCTTGACACTGAATGGGAAAAAAAAGAGGAATACAGCTTAACTTCATGCAGGACGGGGGGGGGGGGGGGGGGGGGGTGGACTGACGTGAAGCGGTCGGGACCATTGTTTGTCGAGCTTGAACCTCAGGGATGCTTCCTACATACCCTGCCTTGGCAAGGATCAAAGACTATGTAGTTCAGGAGGGGGGTCAGTGTGCAACGGCATAACACTGACTGGGGAAACAATGACTTACCACTTATTTGGGTCCAAAGTTTAACATCATGTAGGTTGGGGGAGAACCGACGTAAAGGGGGTCCGAACGACCAAATGGTGGGATTGAACCTCAGGGTGGCTTCCTATGTACCTTGCCTTGGAAAGGATCAAGTACCTCATAGTTCGAGTTATAGGGAATTGGTAAATTGGTGTGAAGATGGTCGGGACCAATGGATGGTGGTGGGCTTGAAACTCAGGGAGGCTTCCTACGTACCCTACCTTGGAAAGGATCAAATACGACGTCGTTCATAAGGGGGGTCGGTGAACCGATGTGTATGAGGACTTGGGGTCCAATGGTTGGTGGGCTTGAAACTCATGGAGGCTTCCTAAATACCCTATCTTAGCAGGGATCAAAGACCACATAGTTAAGGTTGGCATCGGTGAACCGACATGAAGGAGGACCTAGGGTCCTATGGGTGGTGGGCTTGAACTTCAAGGATGATTCCTATATAACTCCCCGACCCCAGAAGCCCAGATTCAGTGCATTATTACGTATCATTTTCATTATCATAAAATATCAAGTCTCAAAAGACCGATTAGTTTAGTAGCCTTGGAAGTACTAGATACATTCAAAAGGTTTAGATTACATCATAAAATGGAAAACAAAAAAAAAATTCTCTTTAGAAAACACGAAGATCCCATAGACTATCCCTGGAGGTCAGTAATAATATACTTCTTTGCATCTTGGGAAAATAAAACATAGAAAGGGGTGAGCTCAGATCCTCAATAAGGATAACTTTATAGCGGAAACTTTTATAAATATGCATAATCATTTAAGGCAATGTATAAGACTAGAAAAAAATCCTTTTAAACTTGAACTTCAGTATAATATGGAAAATATAAAATCAACTAATTCCATTTACTTATTCACATTGATATTCCACTAGTCGAATGATCACATGCAATATCAATAACCACTACCATAATGATGGAATGCATAATGCCAGACTATTATAACCACATAGTCAAGGCCTTATGCCAAGACTACAAATAAGATTTTGTCAAGTCCTTGTGACAAAAAACTAGTTTGTCTCATGAGACCTACCGATACATCGACGAGCTATAACGGGCTCCACCTGTCACTTACTAATTCCAATGCATTCCTCATATGAACAGGTTTAAAGATATCATAAACATTCTTATTAAAACTAGCATATGAAATGTAAATACTTTATCCACAAACCATGGATGGTATAAAAATAGAACATCCACTGTCAAACATAACTCATTCGATACAATATGGAAGATTGTATTGTATCAGATTAACCACAATCGAGAATAATGAAGGATATTGACATAGATGAAAGTAATCATCAAAACTATTAGTGAGAAATATCCCCCTTTTTCTTGAAATCATTTAAAAGTCACACTATTTGTTAAGAATCCATTTGAAAATAGATTTTTGAATCAATGTGTCTCATACCACTTTGAAACATTTAAAACGAATTTTATTTTTAAAACTTTAATTTCCATATAAATAAATCTTTAAAACCATTTTTAAAACATGGACATTAATAAGATAGATTTAGAATAATAAGTCTTTACAACAATTAAAATGATATATTAGTTAGAGTTCCTAACCAAAAGAGAGACACTTGAATACAAATAATTGAGGTAATAAAAAATTTTTAATGTCATGAGAATAAATGGATTCATGATATACTATGTCAAAGTACATTATATACACCATATAAAAGTGATTTGTTGTATAATAACAAAGGAGTCTCAATGGAATGTAAATTGAGATGAAATCTATTTTAAATACAGTATCCTTAGGTTATGGATAAATAAATGACATAATTATGTGTGAAAAAAACAAATACACTCAATATGATTGGATATTCTGTGTAAAACAATCAGAGGTCATTCACACAAATTCTTGTAAAAACAACTCCAATGAATTAGATGTTTAACTCAATAAATAGAGATTGATTTAAAATTACTCTTACCAAGTTCATATCAATGACATGAGAATTTATCAATGGAGTGATTATGTGTATCAAAATTATATCCACAAAAAGTGGAGTGGAAATTATGACATAAGAAAATAAATAGTGATTCCACATATAATCTTGGAGTAAAATAATCAATGAAGTGTGCGTAAAGTTGAATGAGTGGAAATTGAAATTTCAAATTCCCTTATCCATTTAGTAACTTAGGAAACATACAACTATGAAATAAGTATCATACAATGATGATGTAAATATCCATAAATTAAATTATATGACACAATTAATAAAATCATGGGCACTACACACACCACATGCAATAAATAAGTGGTGAACAATAGAAATATCACGGAATTAAAAGTGAGATAAGAAACCCCTTACTTGAAATTTTTTCTTGGTTGAGGGTTGGTTAACCTCCTGTATAATGGTGAAATAATTTTTATTTAATTATACATGAATTATATACATTAATACGATATCATACAATATCATTTAACATTGATTTGTTAATATTATCTTAGTATTATTGTCGTTTTGGGTGTTAATAGATTCAGTTTCCTTTATATTATTTGTTATGTGAGCCATTTTTATTATGGATGGGATGTATCTTATTCATATAGAGAATGATATCATGTCTCTAAAAATTATTTTTAATCATCAAATGAAATTTAATCTTGAATGAATACGATGGGGAATGAATCTCATCACGTTCATGGAGACAGTAATCCATACGTACGCACGAGCGACAATATCACTCTTTTGATATTAAAATAATATATAATTGGATGGTATATAATATATACAGAATAATTATCATGTTATATTTATTATTTACATGAATTACACATCATTATTATACGCATCCAAATAATAAAGTATTGAATTACAATTACACCAGTAAATGGAGACTATAATCCGTACGTACGCACGTACGGTGACATGTCATTCAAAAGATGGATAGAATAATGAATATGGTTGTACCATATTTTTAATAACTTCAATGTATATATATGACACTAAATTTATTATTTTAGAATGTAAATAACAAAAAATAAGAAGTGGAAGAAGAAAATAACTTGAAAGTGGGTGGTGAAATTATTACCTCTTCTTCTAGGTTCTTCCTTTTGATTTGATCAAAATGGCTCCTTAAGTTGGATTTATGACCAAAAGAGGGCCTCTAGGATGAAATTAGGGAAGTTGAGAGGATATTTGGGTAGGTTTTGGCCGATCCAAAAGTCTTTGAAGGTGTGAATTAGTGAGCAGGGGGAGTTCCCTTTTATAAGAGGGGTGAGGGGCACCTTAGGAAAAGGTAGAAATATTATTTTATAATAAATTCATTTTAGGTTTTTAATGGATAAAAAGTGGATTATTTAAATTTTAAGGTGGTTACAGTTAGAAAACCACTCAACCAATAGGTTTTAGATTAGTTTGGATCACTATATTAACATTATCATTTTGATTTAACTTTTAGTTAAATAGTTTTCCATTTACCATGTCCCTGTGTATTTTTATATTATATAGTTAGTAAACTTACTATATACTTTCAAGTGAACCCCTAGTGGTCCCTTAATGATGTATCTATCATTATATAAGTCCTTTGGCCAAACCTTATATTTTTTGGAATAGAATATCAATTAATAATATAATATTTGTTTTAAAAACTCATTTATGTCAATTTTGAAACTATTTAATAATTGATTTTTTTGAAGTTTTAAAAACTTTACTAATTATAAAAAAAATTCATTTCAGAAATCCTAAAATGTTATATTAACCAATAAAATTCTTATAAGTCCTCAAAACATTCAAATTATATTTATTTTAACATTTATAATACCAATTATTTGATTCTTTCATTAATAAAAACAATACTGCATCATTATTGTGTCATAAATAAATTTAATTATTCAATGTCTAAAAATTATAAATAAAATACCATTATGTAGTGTATCTTTTTATATTTCTAATTAATATTTATAGTCGAAAATATGACATATATAACCCTATGTAAATTTTTTTTCTAAAAGATATATGCTTATGTCATTTTTGTATTTAATTTAACTTAATTAATATAATGTGTCATTATCACTTACAAGTGGCTCCATGGGGTCCCAAAATCGACACAAATCATATCATGGTCATCAATGTATCAACAAATAGGTTTAGGACACGTTTTAAGGTAATTTAATATTTTTATAATATTTTTTTTAAACCTTATTTACCGGATTTACCCTTTAACCATGGTAAATAAAATGTTTACCGAAGTAATTATTCAAAATATCTAAAAATAAAAGTTACCTATTTACACAATTTGGACCTCTTGATTCTAAATATGGAATCCATTTCTCTAAATTCAATACAAAGAAGTGGCAAAAATTAATTTAAAATTAATTCTCGTTGTCAAAACAAAGAGCAAATGTTTTAAGAAATAATAACTATCAAAAGATTAACACTTGTTTATGTCTAGTTTAAATGTGAAATTACATACAATTACCAATATTGGATTAAATGGTAAAAATATATTCTAATTATACTTTAAAACCTCTCAGTAGTATAATTTATCACTACAAATTATTTGGATTAAAAAAGTTAATTTTAATTAATGTTTAGTATTTTTTTCACTATTCATCAAAATTTGAATATTTTCTAAAAAATAAAAAAATTCACCCTTGGATAATTTTGATATTAAAAATCCAAAAATGATGTCCATTTTGAAAGATAAAATTTATAAAATTTCAAAAAGTGGTTATTACTATTCATAACGGCTAGTTTGATTGGTTGTGGTGTGTTTTAGAACTCGAAATTGCGTACAACATATGATACTGTATTATTCAAAGGGAAGTGTACCATGGAAGCTTGGGGTGTTACATTATCTCCTATTTCAAATAATTTAGACCTATAATTTTTAAAAAAAAATGGGCTTGGTAATATAATGGAATGTCCTACATCGGAAAAAGAGTCAATAAAACTATCACTTTAAAAGAAATAAGGAGAAGTAAAAAGGTCACCCAAGATAACCAATACTAGGATTCCATGTAGGAAAACATGGATATGGATGATAAAATTAGTGTCAAGTTCAGATGGAGAGGGATAGAAAACATGATCTAGAGAAAGTTAACAACAAGAAAACCACAAAATTGTGATGGTACAAATGGTCATTAGTCTCCCAGTATAAAAAGTAAACAGACAAATTTTTTGGTTTTAAATTAAATTACATAAAGATGAGGAATTCATTTATGATATTGAATAACAACATAAATAGATATTATTAATTTTTAAGTAGAGTTTCATTCTTTAATAAATTTCTACCACCAACTCATTTTTTTAAACGGTGAGTATTCAAGAAGACATGTTCACATTTGAAGAGCTCGAATAAACTTCTATAGAATCACATGATCCACAAAGGATAAACAATATATTTACCTCATCTTTAGAGATTAATCAAACCTAAAATGGTTAGTATGAGATCTGATGACCCCCCAAAAGGATATTCCATTAGAGAAAGATACACTAATCTTAATTTCTAAAACTAAACCAACAATACCCCAAAGTTAAATAAATACCATTCAATAAAAAATTGTCCCTAAAATCATTAAATATAATCCAAAATAATATTGAAACCCAAAACTTATAAGAATTTGGTTATGTTGTCTTCCACATTAAATTGTATCTCCAAATTACATAAACAACACTTAAAGTCACATACTTAAAAGTAATTAACCTAATCATATATTCTCTATTATTGGTCAATAATTTCCATAAATAACCCAAATAACTATAAATACACAATAAAAACATAGATAAAAATCCACCATTACTCCTCAAATGAAATCCCACAGTATTCTATTTTCCTTGGGTTTATAGTATTCCCAACAAAGCGAACATCTTCCAAAATAACATTTATCACTTAATCACCGAATCATTTTCCTATACTAATGGTATTCATTTGATAAGACATAATATCCCAAATGAACTTATTATCGATCAATAAAATAATTTAACTAAAAATAATTAGTCACACTAACTAGGGACTTCACATAGTCTAGTGGTAGGTGATAAATCCCAATCAAACTTTGGTCGTGGGTTCGATTTCCACAGCTTCGTCTGATGCGATGGGTTGTCACACGGTCTGCGTGTTGTCCTTTTTCAAAAACTATATTTTATAACATTACCAAATGAGATAAATTCCTAAAAATAACCATAAAAAAATTTAACCACAAATTTTATCTCATACCTTGCATTTTCATCCCAAAATATAATAACTTGTAATTTCCTCAAACCCAATGATCATATAAAACAAAATGAATATTTATAACTATATCCACAAGAGAAAAGATAAGTCTTATTCAAATATCATTTTCACACGACAAACTATAGGGTTACAAGTACAAGAGAATATTATTCCAATGTAATCCCATCAAAAAGGAGTACTAGTACTTTTAAAAATATCTCCAACCATTAATTTCCACATAGCTTCATCTTTGACCAAGAAAATATCCTATAAAATAGGGAATTCACTCGAGTAATGGCTAGGTCCCCTACATTTATGGGAAATGACTATAAATGGATTCTTGGGACCATTTTTTATTTTCTTCCATAGTAATCTTCATTTTTCCTTAGGAATTCTTCACTTTATTTCCTTCTTTCACACACATAAAGCATTTATTTGTTCCATTGAGACACATTCCTGGGTGTCTCCTTACACATTTCTTGCATGATGGAAATTGATGATTCTTTTTTCCATGGTCTCCACAACTGGAGCTCTTATCATTCATCACCTTTCTATTATTTTTTGAGTTCGGGAGTTGGTTAATATATATGTTATTGATCATATTTTTGGAAAACTGATTTGGCATGAAAACGATATCTTTTACGCCTATCAACATTCAATTTCTTTTCTCATTTCCACCACCATTCCACCTTGTACATCATTTTCAAAGTTACTATGACTTCTTTGGAATCTAGCCATTGACTAAAACCAGAAATCATTGTGTGAGTAACAATATTCATAAAATCATTTAGAGAATATCATGACACCATATTCTCAATTTGAAAAACCTTAGGATTAACCAAGGTCATTCATTCTCATCTTATATTAAAATACTTCAAATCTTTTTGTAAAGAAAATGTAAATTATCTTAAGCATAACCCCTGGGAGTGTTGTAACCAAGAGTGCAGCAAGGCCCGTTGTCGTGCACTAGTTACCATTCGATTCTAGATCAAAGTGGTGTTTTCAGGTTTTACCCCAAGGTACATTTCTTCCTGAGCCGCCTCTACCTGATCATATCCAGACAGGGATGTATTCCTCGGAAAACTCACAAAATCTATACAATACCAAAATTTTAGGAAGTTCTTCTTTTCTAACACTCAAAGTCCATCTTAGGTATATGTGATCAAATCAATGTTTATCTAAATCTATTTTCCAAGGTTTGTACTAAACATCCTCTGATACCAACTGTAACACCCTGACCCTAGAAGCCCAGAGTTGGTGAATTATTACGTATCATTGGAATGATAATAAAAGATCAAGTCTCGAAAGACCTATTAGTTTAGTATCCTTGGAAGTAATAGATACCTTCATAAGGTTTAAATTACATCATAAAATGGAAAACTACAACAACATTTTATTCATATACAGCACTGAGATCCCATAGACTATCCCTAGAGGTCATTCATAATACACTTATTTGAATCCTGGGAAAATAAAACATAGAAAGGTGTGAGCTGAGATGCTCAGTAAGGATAACATTATAGAGGAAACTTTAATAAATATGAATATACATTTAAGGTAGTGTATAAGACTAGGACAAAAGCCTTTTAAACATAAAATTCAGCATACTATGGAAAAGATAAAATCAACTAATTCCATTTACTTATCCACATGGAAATTCTACTAGTCAAATGATCACATGAAATATCAATAACCACTATCATAATTATGGAATGCATAATGCCAGACTATCATAAGCACATAGTGAAGGCCTTGTGCCAAGACTACAAATAAGATTTTGTCAAGGCCTTGTGAAAAGACACTAGTTTGTCTCATGAGACCTACCGATTCATCGAGGAGCTATAGCGGGCTCCACCCGTCACTTACTAAGTCCAATGCATTCCTCATATGAACAAGATTAAATGTAACATAAGCATTCGTATTAAAACTAGCATTCAAAAAGTCAATACTTTATCAAAAAACCATGAATGGTATAAAAATCGCACATCCACAGTCAAACATAACTCATTCGATAGAATATGGAAGATTTTATTGTATCAGATTAACCTCAATTGAGAATAATGAAGGATATTGACATAGATTAAAATAATCATCAAAACTATTAGAGAGAAATATCCCCCTTTTATTGAAATCATTTAAAAGTCACACTATTTTTCAAGAAGCCATTTAAAAATAGATTTTTTAATCAAAGTGTCCCATACCACTTTGGGACTTTTAAAAGGAATTTTAATTTTAAAACTTTAATTTCCATATAAATAAATCATTAAAACCATTTTTAAAACATGGAAATTAATGAGATATATTTAGAAAAATAAATCTTAAAAAAACATTTAAAATGATATTTTAGTTAGAGTTCCTAACCAAAAGAGAGACACTTGAATAAAAATAATTGAGGTAATCAAAACTTTATAATATCATGAGAATAAATGGATTAATGATATACTATGTCAAAGTACATTATATACACCATATAAAAGTGATTTTTTGTATAACAACAATGGAGTCTCAATGGAATGTAAATTGAAACGAAATCTCTTTTAAATACTGAATCCTTAGGTTAAGGATAAATCAATGAAATAATTATGTGTAAAAAATATAAATACAATCAATAGGATAGGATATTTAGTGTAAAACAATCAAAGGACATTCACACATATTCTTGAAAAAACAACACCAATGAACTATATGTTTAACTCAATAAATGTAGATTGAGATAAAATTACTCTTATCAAGTTCATATCGATGACTTGAGAATTTATCAATGGATTGATTATGTGTATCAAAAGTATATCAAGAGAAAGGGGAGTGGAAATTATGACATAATCAAATAAATAGTGATTCTACACATAATCATGGAGTAAAATGATCAATGAAGTGTGCGTAAAGCCGAATGAGTGGAAATTGAAATTTCAAATTACCTTATCGATTTGGTAACTTACAAAACATACACCCATGAAATAAGGATCATACAATGATGATGTAAATATCCATAAATAAAATTATATTACACAATGAATACAATCATGTTCAGTACACACACCACATGCAATAAATAAGTGGTGAACAATGGAAATCTCAAGGAATTAAAAGTGAGATATGAAACCCCTTACTTGTACTTTTTCCTTGGTCGAGGGTAGGTTAACATCTTGTATAATGGTTAAATAATTTTTATTTAATTATAAAATAATTATATACATTAATATGAAATCATATATGATATTTTACATTTGATTTGTTAATGATATCTTAGTATTATCGTCGTTTCGGGTGTTAACAGATTCGTTTTCCATTATATTAATTGTTATGTGAGACATATTTGTTATTAATGGGATGTATCTTAATAATATACTGAATTATATCATTCCTCTAAACATTATTTTTAATCAGAAAGGAAATTTATTCTTGAATAGATACGATGGGGAATGAATCTCATCGCATTTGTGGAGACGGTAATCCGTACGTACGCACGAACGACAATATCACTATTTTTATATTAAAATAATATATAATTAGATGGTATATTAAATATAAATAATCATTATCATTTTATATTGTTTACTTACATGAATTACAAATCATTATTATACCCATCCAAATAATAAAGTGTTGAATAACAATTACACCACGATGTGGAGATGGTAATCCATACGTACGCACGTATGGTGACATGTCATTCAAAGGATGGATATAATAATGAATATTGATGTACCATATTTATAATAACATTATAGTATATATATGATACTGGAGTTATTATTTTAGAATTTAAATAAAAAAAAAGAAGTGGAAGAAGAAAATAACATTAAAGAGGGTGGTGAAATTATTACCTCTTCTTCGGGTTCTTCCTTTTGATTTGATCAAAAGGGATCCTTAAGTTAGATTTATTACCAAATGAGGGCCTCTAGGATAAATTTAGTGAAGTTTAGAGGATATTTGGGCTAGGTTTGTCTGAGATAAAAGGCATTGAAGGTGTGAATTAGTTAGTAGGGGGAGTTCCCTTTTATAAGAGGGGTGAGAGGCACCTATAGAAAAGATATAAATATTGTTTTATAATAAATTCATATTCGGATTATACTAAATCCAAAAGTGGATTATTTAAAGGTTAAGGTGGGGATAGGTCTAAAACACTCAACCAATAGGTTTTTGACAGGTTTGGGTCACTATATTAACTTTATCTATTTGATTTAACTCTTCGTTAAATAGTTTGACATTTACCATGTCTCTTTGTATTTTTATATTATATAGTTAGTAAACTTATATATTCTTCCAAGAGTCCCCCAATTTTTCCATTAATGATACACCTATCATTATATAAGTCCTTTGGAATAACATTAGATTTATTAGAATAGAATATCAATTAATAATATAATATTTGTTTTAAAAACTCATTTATGTCAATTTTGACACTATTTAATAATTGATTTTATTAAAGTATTAATAACTTTATTAATTAGATCTGAATTCATTTAAGAAATATTGACATGTAATATTAACCAATAAAATTTTTGTATGTCATCTAAATTTCGAAATTATATTTATTTTAACATTTATAATACCAATTATTTGATTCTTTCATTAACAAGGATAATACAACATCATTATTGTGTTTTTTTTAAATTATTCAATGTCTAAAAATTATAAATAAAATACCATTATTTATTAAATCATATTATATTTCTAATGAATATTTATAGTAAAAAATATAACTTATATAACCCTATGTGAAAATTGTTTTTCTAAAAGATATATGCTTATGTCATTTTTGTATTTACTTTAACTTAATTAATATAAAGTGTTATTATCACTTACAAGTGGCTCCATGGGGTCACAAAATCGACCCAAATATGCGCATGGTCAGAAATGTATCAACCAATAGGTTTAGGATACGTTTTAGGGTAATTTAATGTTATTATAATCTTATCTTTTTATCCTTATTTACTGGATTTACCCTTTAACCATGGTAAAAAAAATATTTTCCGAAGTAATTATTCAGAATTTCTAAAAATAAAATTTACCTATTTACACAATTTGGACCTCCTAATTCTAAATATAGAATCCATTTTTATAAATTCAAAACATATAAGTGGCATAAATTAATTTAAAATTAATTCTCGTTGTCAAAACAAAGAGCCTGTTTTTTGAAAAAATAATAACTATCAAAATATTGACACTTTTTTATGTCTAGTTTAAATGTGAAATTACATCCAATTACCAATATTTTATTAAATAGTAAAAATATATTATAATTATACTTTAAAAGCACTCAAAAGTATAATTTATCACTATAAATTATTTAGATTAAAAAAGTTGTTATTAATTAATGTTTGGTATTTTTTCACTATTCATCAAAATTTGAATGTTTTCTAAAAAATACCAAAAATTCACCCTAGGCTACTTTAGATATTCTGAATCCAAAAAGGATGTCCATTTTGAAAGAAAAAATTTATAAAATTTCAAAAAGTAGGTATTACTATTCATAACGGCTAGTTTGATTGGTTGTGGTGTGTGTTAGAACTCGAAGTTGCGTACAACACACGCTACTTTATTATTCATAAGGAAGCGTAATGTGGAAGCTTGGGGTGTTACATACTATGTACCCTACCCTAGAAAGGATCAAAGACCACGTATATCAGGTTGTAGTTGATGAACCAACGTGAAGGAGGACCTGGGGTCCAATTGGTGGTGGGCTTGAACCTCGTGGTGGCTTCCTACGTACCCTACCGTAGTAAGGATCGAAGACCACATAGTTCTGGTTGGTGTGGGGATTACAATCTAGGATTTCCAAGGAGGATTTCATGGTCGGTGATTACTCTAAAACAATGTGAGTCATGCTCAGTGTGAGAAACTAGAGGCAGTAAAGACCTGATGATCATGTCACGAAAGGTGCATCCGTGAGAGGTGTAGTGGGGCTTACACGTGATCGTAGCCCAAAGAGGAAAAAGGGGCTTATGCATTGTTAGAAGCCCAAATAGGTTGATACTTACTCCAGGATAGAGGCCCTGTGGTGACAAATCCTAGAGGGAGAGGGATTGGTCACTGAAGAGAGGAGGTGTTCGACGTTCATCCCCCCCCCCACTGTCTTGTCTTTAGGACCGAATAAGAAAGGAGGAGTATGGATGCTTCCTCCTGTATGAAAATCTAGGGGCTTACACAAGGATGGTTACCCCTTCCTGGCATAAGATACTTGGGGGGAAGTCATAGATTAACGTCATGTGCTGAGGATGATGGTGCTTGGCAGTTTAACGTCCTGTAGCTTGGACGAAGTGGGTTAACTCCACACCCCTAGGACTTACATAATTGGTACCCTCTGCACCTTGGTGAAGAGAGGGGACCAGAAACACCGTGTCTAGGTGTTTTTATGGAGGGAACCATTGGGGGGTCCACATTAGCATGGCTATGAAAATAAGCAATATCCATTACCGTGCCTATGTGAAAAAACATGAGGAGAATCAACACAGTGGGTTGTATCGTCCAAGGGACTTTGAAGTTGTTTCATGAAATCCTAAAGGGCTGCATGAGAAAAAGAGTTGCAGAGTGAGAGGGGGCATAGGTAGAAGCCTTGTAATTTTATGGTGCTCCATGGAGTAGAGGGGCTTTGTGAAGGGTTGTGCTTCGTGAAGTGAAGTTTCCCAGGCTAGGAGTAGGGTAGATGTACATATGGGAGGAGATTCGCAAAGTGGAAAGGCAGTCACGGATCAATACCTCACGAAGCAAGGGTGACTTAAAAATCATATCATGGGGAATCTATGTGCTTCGCGATGCATAGTAACCCTACCTTGGAACATGGGTTAAATGTGCATGGGTGGTGCTTCACAAGGTGGAAATACATTCACGAAGCAATGCCCCAGGAAGCGGGGCTGCCTCCCGAAGCAGGGAATTGGGAAGCAATGTGCTTTGCGATGCACAGTGACGCAACCTTGGAACTTGGGATACATGTACATGTGGGGTGCTTCGTGAAGCGTAAGTGCTCCGTGAAGACCTCGGTCCCCTTGAGGATCTCCTTCCTTTTGAAGACCAGTGGGCTTCGTGAAAGGTATCCCGCACAGAAGAGGGGATCAATTAACACCAAGGGGGAGCACTTCGCAGAGCCAAAGTACCTTGAGGATCTCATAGTTCATAGAGCACAGGTGCTTCCCGATTCGGGAGCTAGGAAAGGTAAAGGTTGGAAAAAAAACCTCCTTCAGGCTCAAGGGGACCCTTGTATTTATAGGCATGAGGAACCGCAAAGTAGCACCTGCTCGGTGCGAATCCAGATTCATGGCGGGTCGCGAACGTCCCCCACGATCGCAGAGCTTTACCACCTCCTTGTTTCATGACGACTCACAAACATCAGAGGTATTCGTGGAGTGTTACTGCATCCTTTCTTCGTGATGGCTTGCGAACATTAGTGGGATCCAAAGAGTGTTACCACCTCCTTGCTTCGCGATGGCTCGTGAACGTTAGAGGGATTCACGGAGTGTTACTTCCTCCTTGCTTTGTGATAGCTTGCAAACGTCAGAGGGATTCGTAGAGAATTACCTACACCTTGCTTCACAACAAATCACAAACATCAGAGGGCTTTGTTGAGCGTTACCGATGCCTTGCTTCAAAATGGCTCGCGAAGGAGCGCTTGGGCGATGGCAGCCAGGCTCCGAGAGCTTCGCGACCTGTATTTGCAAGGTAGACCTTAATGCTTTCAGGATATTTTGTTCGAATCCAATTTGGGCATCAAAAAATGCCCCCCACCCTCGGACTAGGATTCAAGGAGAAAATGATAATATGAGTCTAAGGGTCTACCGCCAACATTCCTTGGTCCCCGCGAGGTGGCCTCGCGAGGAAGGCTCGTGGGGCGGCCTCACAAAAGTGGCACATGAGGAGTAGCGGTGATGCGCGGGAGGGGTGTTCCGCGAAGCACCTAGGGTGGTTTCCTATATATAGCTGTGCTGACCTCTTTTTTGTCCCTTTCTCTCTACGATTTCAACTTTTTGGTGCTCTCAATTTGCAACACTCTGCGTACTCCACGATCTCTCTCTGCGAATCAGACCTTTTCTTCGCGGCGCACAGTGAATCTTCGACTTCATGTTAGTGCACTCCGCAGCTTGCGTCTGAGGGTCAGTGCAAGGCTCTGCAATTCTTCTCTCTAGATAGTGCTCCGTGAGTGGTCTCCGCAATTGAGATTCGTGATCAAGCTTCACGATTGAGCTTCACGATAGAGCTTCGTGATCCAGCCCGAAATAAATTTTTATGTATAGGATGGCTCACCAGGATGTTGTCAGGGGGTCCTTGTAGATGCTGCCTGAAGGGAAGAGATGGCGAACAAATTGGGTTTGGGGGATTTTGTACAGAGCCACTCCGACCATGACTCCCTGGTACAACTATTGTCAGAAATCCAAAGTGACTACCCATTCTGAAAGTGATTTCCCTTGTATGGGTTTGGATTGAGGGATGACATCTTCATCCTTGAAGTAAGTAGGGATGAGCCAGACTGCTGGTTCAAGAGCACACCGTGCTAGTGCCAGTGGTTTAGGGCAGCCAATAGCCATGCTCGGGGGGACTTTACTCCTATTACGGGTGATTTTTTATACAATCATGTAATCGATATTGATGGGAAAGCATTGCTGCCGGAGACGTTCCCCCTCTATACCAAACAATCCTAATGGCGGCTTTGAGGAACCTAATAAAAGGATGGTCTGATTAGTGGGACCTGTGCCAAGGTGGAAACCTCACAGATAACTGGGCCTGGACCTACTGGGTAAGTGCCTCATGTGAAGAGTTTGGGGTAGAGTTGAGGAGAGTAGTCATGTATGCGGTGACCAAAGAATTGCGCCCCATCGCTACTGAGGAGGATCAGGAGCTGAATAGGTGGCATCAACTCTTGGATGCCACCAGCCAGAGGGTGGCGGAGCTACTATACTCTTTTGATGAGGTTAACCCATCCATGGGAGGAAATGAACTTCAGGTACTGTAATGATTACAAACCCTCAAACATACTTTCATTCTTTGATCGTTTGATGCCATAGCCTGAATGAGTTCCATTATTTGTATTGGTTTTACACGCATCTGTCATATTCACGAAGCACCCAGTGATCAATCCCTAAGATCACATGCGTCGATCCCAACATGGGAAACAAAGGATGCCCCTTATGACATTTCTCTAGAAAATAAAAGTGATGACCAGGTTTTGGGTGCCCAGGGTTTGAACAACCAACCTGGATTCCTGGGAAGAGAGGGGAGAGACCTGACTAGAGAATGAAGCTCTCAGAACAGCCGAATTACCATTTTCCCAATGTGCTCTTGTGCATGACTGGGGTAACACCAGAGGCGCTGGAATCAATCTGAACAGATGGGAATGGAAGGTGTGAATCATGATACATAGGATTCAGAACACTGTGGGGGTGGAATGACAATTAAAAATGACTTCTGACCATATTCAAAACACAATATCCTTATTGCGTTAGCCTGAAATAGGGATGAAAAATGAGGGCCGATCATTGAACATGTTCTAAAAATGAGGCCTGGATCAGAATTCCATCCATTAGTATTCCAAAATGTTGGCCCAGGAAAATAGGCGAGCCATAGGCCGAGCATCCATACTGTTAGTGGGTTCCTCATGACATGAAAGAGGGTGAGGATCTGAATAAAGGGCACACAAAGCCTGGAGAGTGGATTGATGGGTTTTTCAAATGGAATCCAACACTCTTGGCATTACCCCACCATGGTAAGAACACATTATGTGGGAGCAATGGTCCAATCATGAATCCTTCACACTTTTAGACAGGACCTCTCTGGCGAGGGAGCTTTCGATTCCCATTGTCATCATGGGGCATCCTGATCTTGTTCATGGAAAAGCTACAGTTACATGGTTCCCCACAAGTGGTCCGTCCAGGGGGCCAGAAATGAGGAGGAATAGGATTTATGATTCCTGGGGTTGGACCCGAGGTGAAATTAATGGGTTTCTCTATATATCCCATGAGAATTGGAATCAATCCATACGTAGTTCTAAGAGAGTTCTTAGTTTAAGGTCTTAGAACTCAGACCATGGATCATTAAGGAATGCAGGGGACACATGGTAAGATGACTATGAAACCCGACTTGAATGAGGACCTAGAGTCCAGATTACCATGTGTTCCTTGGGGAAGTGTTTATGTCAAGGGACCAAACATGAATGTTAGGCCTGTACCATGGGGAAGTGATCAGGAATTCCTACATATCTCATGAGAATAAGAATCAAGCCGTACTTAGTTCTAAGGGTTGGAAAAGTAAGGTACCAGTGCTAGGGATAAAAGGGGTGTGCGGGTGTGGCCCTCACACCAAAAGAAGAAGTATTTGATGTATCTTATTTGTCCTTTAAGTTGAATGTTTTTTTTGTAAAGCGACAAACCTAGGGTGGAAAGTCTCGACATCACCACAAGAATCAAGCCATATGTAGTCTTGACAAACGGTATGGCGTGTGACCAATACCCAACATGGTGTCCCCTTGAGTGAGGACATCACGATGCAGTGCTGTTTTTTTCAGGTGGCCAGGATGATAATGTCTTGGTTTAAGGTCATGTGATGGGACCAGGAGTTCATTTTAACGTCATGTGGCATAGACATAGTAGAAACAAGGATAAAGTGGGAATTTTCATGGTGCAATAAAGCATACCCGACGTGAATGAGGACATAATCCCATACCACATTGTACCCGATTCTGAGAAAGAAACCTCAGGCCAAGGGGCCCAAATAGAGGTAAGATGGTAAGGGGAAGGAGAAACTAGCTCCCAATTGAGATGTACCCAAAAAAGAGTTGTCCAGGTGTTCCTACGTATCCCATGAGAATGGGAATCAATCCACATGTAGTTCTAAAATAGATCTTAGTTTATGATCTTAGATCTCGGACCATGGATAAGAGAAATACTTCCATGCAAGTGCAGACCTCATACCGATCCCTAAGCCCACGCGAGTGATGCTCGATGTGGGAAACATGGGAAGAAGAGGTTTTTTTTGCAATACCCAGGACACACCTCAAAGAGAAGTCGGTGCGGAGCCCTGAATGATGCCTTCACCACGACTTTGTCCTCCTAACGTGCAAATGCGCACTGAGGGATAGTGCCATGAGTGTCAAAATTCCATTTGTACATGATGGGGTGGACAATGATGTGAATCATGCATCCAACATTCAAGTCTTAAAAGGGTGTGTATGAAAATGAAGGATGAATGTTGACCATGTTTGAAACACAACATCCATATCGTGTAAGCCTGTAATGAGGACAAAAAATGAGCATCAGTTGCTAACCATATTTTTAACATGGGACTTGTATTGATTTGTTGTTTGAAACCCTCAAGGACATTGTCCCATGATGGTAGGAGAGCCCTTAGGCCTAGAATCCATGCCATTTGGGGGTCCCTTCAGGTGTGTAAGATTATGGAAGCCCAAATAAAGGGGAACATGAAGCCTAAAAAATGGGCGAAATCATGTCCAAATAAAATTTGGCACTCCAAGCGCTGAACCAGAGTACTCTTAAACACATTGGGGAATCACTAAAGAGGGTCTAGGAGGGTTCTCAACTTGAGAGTATTTGAAGGGATGAGTATAGAATAAGGGGATAGAGAACTCTCAGGAGGGAGAGGTACATGGTGTGGTCATTACAAACCTGATGTAAATGAGGACATAGTCCCATACCACACCATATACTCCCCTCTATGGGAAAGGGTAGGCCACCGGGCCAATGTAAAAGGGAGATTTCTAAGAGATAGGGCTGGACCAGAAGTCTAGATGTTTGGGTGGTCCTACATATCCCATGAGGATGGGAATCAAGCCAGATGTAGTTCTTTAAGGGATTAATGTACAGTTTATTATCATATAGTAAGGATGAAAATGGGTATGATACCCCACATACAGGAGGTGTACGACGTGAAAAATAACCCAATGTGAATTAGGACATAATATCATACCACAACGTACAATCCTGAGTGAGAACTTGGGTCAGGGCCTAAGAAGTCCAAGGGGCCTGAGGATGGGCGTCAGACAGGAAGTCCCATCCAGTTTGTAGTTTAACGTCTTGCAATGAGAATGAGTATGGATAAGGTGTCTCATCTGGGGATGTGTACTGCACGGCGAGTAACTCGATGTGAACGAGGACATAATCCCATACCACACCGTACAATCCCATAAGAGATAACCTAGGTCGGGGGCCCAAAACTAGACATGCGAAGCTTGATAGGGCATGTGCTCATAGTATGGATGATAATTGAAGGGAGAGATATATCAATGGGATATGTGTGTCATGAAGAAATAGCCTGACATGAATGAGGACATAAGTCTGCTCAATACCACACAAACCTAAATGAGAACTTGGTCCAAGGGGACGGGAAAGGCCAAGGGGCCTGAGGCTGGGCATCCTAACAGATAGTAGTCGTATGACCTCTTGTGCAGTTACCACCTCAGCACAGATCCTAAGCCCCTGTGAGCAGTGCTAAGTGTGGGAAACAAGGATCCATACTCAGCTTTCTCTGCCATATAGGGGTCTAGTAGCTGGCATCACCTGATTGGAGTTCGTCACTTGGATATACAACAAGGCAGAATGAACCACTGCACTCAATGTTCGGGAAATCTTGGGGTGGCCCTGACGACAAAGGATAGCTGTTGAACATTTTA
This sequence comes from Viscum album, assembly GCA_963277665.1. Classification (NCBI taxonomy): domain Eukaryota; kingdom Viridiplantae; phylum Streptophyta; class Magnoliopsida; order Santalales; family Viscaceae; genus Viscum; species Viscum album. Next base: position 499,510,361 of record OY728158.1, on the reverse strand, counting down.
AAAACACAAGGTATTTATAGTTCCTTGGAATGGAAAAAAATGAGCATCGACTACTGACTATATTCAAAACGCGAGACTTCTATCAATTTTTTTCTCAACATTCTCAAGGGTGTTGGCCCGACGTGGTAGGAGAGCCCTTGGGCCTAGAATCCCTACTATTCAGGGGGCCTTCTAGATGGGAAGGATGATGGAGTCACAGTCAAATGAGTGGGTGAAGCGTAGTTATACCCATACATTCTAAAGTCAAGCAAGGCAGTGAATGAGGTGGACACCTCTAGGGTGTGGGATATACGGCGGAATTGAGATGAGCTCGACGTGTACTGAGGATAAATCCTGCACCACACCATATGTCTTGACCTGAGGGGAGATTCTGGCATTTGGGATGGGCCAACAGACAAAATTACAGGGCGCTCCTACGTATCCCATGAGGATGGGAATCAAGCCACACATAGTTCTTGAAGGCCATGCAGTTTAATGTCTTGCGAGGAGGATGTGGGAGGATAGAAGAACCTAGAGCAGGCATATGGTGTGACTTTTATAATCCTAGCATGAGTGGGGCTAAGGAAGCCGACACTATATCATGCAAGGATCCTCCGAGAGAACTATACCCCAGGGGATAGTCAAAGAGATGAGTTTGGGGATGGGCTCAAGACGAAATGATTGAGCGTTCCTATGTATCCCATGCAGATGGTAATCAAGTCGTACATAGTTCTTATGATGCAGTTTAATGTCGTGCAGGAAGATGCACAATTTAAAGTCATGTAGGACTGAATAGTTTAAGGCCATGCTAGACCAACTGGCTCAGGAAAAGTACTTCTTGAGAAACATGGAATTGGTGGGAGGAGTTATACACTCACCATCCATGGTCACCAGGGAGTATGCTCCATTGGGGTAAACCATTTGGATTATGTAAGTTCCTTCCCATTTGGTCTCCAACATGGGTGGTTTCCTGCCAAGGATCATTGGCATCTCAGGGGCCAATACCATGTCGCCTTGTAGGAAAAAGCATAGGCAAACCTTCTTGTGGAATGCTCTAGCTATCTTATTTTGATACCTTTCCAGATTGTGCAGGGCACAAAGCCTATTCTTGTCAAATGCTTCCAATTCAGCCAGATGAATTTTGGCTACCTTATCTGGTACCTATTGGTCATAGGCCACTGTGCGTAATGAAGGAAGCTGGATCTCGATGGGTAGGATGGCCTCATCTCCATACTCCAAGGAATATGGGGTCACCTGGGTGGAATAATGAGTTGTCATCCGATAAGCCCAGAGAGCATTGGGGAGCTTGTTTAGACAACTCTTCTTATTCTGACCAACGATTTTTTGCAGAATTTTAGAGTTGGTTTTGTTGAATGCCTCAATCTTTCAATTTTCTTGTGAGTAGTAGTGGGAGGTATGGTTAGAATGGATGTTGTACTTGGCATACAATTTCTTCAGCTTGGATGCTCGGAAGCTGGTGCCATTATCGGTGGGGACGACGTGAGGGACTCTAAATAGGTAGATGATATTGGAGCTCACGAAGTAGATGATAGAACATGCCTTGACCTCCTTGAGTGGAACTACCTTTGCCAACTTTGAAAAGAAATCTGTGGCGGTTAGGATGAACCTGCACCGATGAGCTGTCGTCGGTGGATATGGTCCCACAACATCAAGTCCCTTAACCACAAACGGCCAAGAGTACTTTGTAGAGTGGAGACAATCTGGCGACCAATGCATAAAATTAGCATGAATTTGGCATTTGTGACATCTCTTGGAGAACTTGATTCAATCATGGATCATGAAGGGCTAGAAGTACCCCAGTCTCTGGATCTAATGGGATAGCTTTGGCCCAGTCTAGTGATCCCCATAGGAACCGACGTGAACCTATTGCATGACCTGAGAAATATCGACTCCTTGGATGCAACGGAGGAGAACACCATCAAACCCATGCTTGTAGAAGATCTTCTCAAGACTAGGACCACTCTGGAGGGTATACTGCAGTATGCGGCATCGGATTCGCTCACGCTTGGCCTGATTATCCTGGAGGCAACCATTTTGGATATACATGACAAAGGGGGCTCTCCAGTCAGTTGTCACTTCAACCACTACATCTAAGGAACCTAGGGGTCCTGACATAGAGGCTCCGGTGGTAATATGGCTTAATCGTGGGTCAGCATCATCATCTGAGGTGACAGGATAGATGAATCTCTGAGGTGCCACATGTATAATCAGATCATCCTGCTTGGGTTCTACAAGTGATGCAGCCTGGCTGGCTAGGGAATCGGCTTGACCGTTCTGAGATCGAGGGACATGAGTAACTTCCAGCAGAGATGAAAACTGGGCCATTAGTTGTAGGGTGTGCTCCAACAATGGTACAATCTCTAGATTTTAGATGATATAGTCACCAATGATTTTCTTGATGAACAGTTTGGAATCCCCTTTCACATGAAAATGGGGCACATCGATCTCAAGGTGCAGCTCGAGGCCAGTGATAAGAGCCCGATACTCTGCCTCTTTGTTGGTGAAACCTTCTGACAACATGAATGAGTACGACATGATGGCTTGCGTTGTGGTAATAAAGACAATACCCAGGCCTACTCTGTTGAGTCTGGGATCATTGAGCCTCTTGACGATGGGGCTTTAGGAAGCACCATCGAAGTGCATTTTCCCACACAGAATGGCATGATCTACTAAGAGGATTGTCTCATCAGGAAAATCTAAGTCCAAGGACTGGTCCGCGGGGGTTGGATGGGTAGCAAGAAAATCTACCAATGCTTGTCCATTAATAGCCTTTTGAGGCACAAACCTGATGTCAAATTGCTGGAGGATTATCACCCACCGTGCTAGACGGCCTGTCAGCATGGGGAAGTTCAGAATGTACTTCAGTGGGTCTACCCGAGACACCGGCTGTACCTCATGGTGCTGCAAGTAGTTTTGTAGTTTCATTACTTCGAATACTAGCGCAAGACAGCTCTTTTTTATGGGGGAGTATATGGTATTCTTATCAATGAGCATACGAATGAGGTAGTAGAGGTTGTTTTCTGTCCCCTCATTGTTATTCTGGGTGAGGAGGGTGCCAACAGATTGTTCCAGGACAGTCACATACAAGATCAATGGTTTTCAAGAGATAGGTGGCATCAAGATCAGAGGATGGAGGAGATACTGCTTTATTTACTCAAATGCAGTCTATTACTCTTCGTCCAACTTGTAGGGGGATCCTTTCTTAATGAGCCGATAAAAGGGCTTTCACTTGCCAGCTAGATTCTCATTGAATCGTTGTATGTAGGATAAGTGGCATTGGAAACCCCGAAGCTCCAGAAAATTTCTCAAGGGAGGAATCTAAAAAATGGCCTTGATCTTCTCTAGGTTGATGTCAATGCCCCTGTACATGACAACAAAGACAGGGAACTTACCAGAGGTGACACCAAAATCACATTTCAACGGGTTCATCTTCAGGTGGAAGGAAAGGAGGAATCTAGACTCTTTCTCAAGGTCCTTGATATGGTCCTAGCACTGATGAGATTTGACACCCAGATCGTCCACATGACACTCCACCATTGTCCCATGGATTGGATTGAATATGTGATGCAAGGCCCGCTGATAGGTGTCACCCGCATTCATCAGGCCGAAGGGCATAACCTGGTAATAGAAAGTACCTTGGGGTGCCCTGAAAGCTATGGAATCTTCATCCTCAGGGGATATTTGGATCTGATTATATCTAGTGTAACCTTCCATGAAGGATAGGGCTTGGAACCCAGCCTTAGAATCAATCAAAAATTCCATCTCAGGAGGGGGAAATCGTACTTCAGATAGTGGAGGTTGAGATCCTAGAAGTCGATACAGACTCTGATCTATCCATTTTTCTTCCTGAATGGAAAAATGTTGGCTAGCCACTTGGGTTACAGACCTCCTTGATGATGTTGGCTCTGATGAGCTTGTCAAATTTGGCCTCAACCATGGCACCATGAGAAGGGTGCATCCTTCTGAGAGGCTGGTTGAACCCACGATGATTTGCGGGGAGACCGAGGTGGTGGATGACTACCTGAGGATCTAGTCCCAATATCTAGTCGTAGCTCTAGGAGAATACATCACGATATTGCTTCAGGAAATCTATTTAATGCTACTGCTCCATGAAAGACATGGAAGCACTGATCAATGTGGGTCTCAGGTCTACCTTGCTACCAACGTTCAACTGTACCAGTTAATCAAATGTGGCAGAGAATCCTTCTACAAAGGAGGGGGGAGTGTTGGGAAAAAATCCCTCAAGGTAACATTGCAGTATTTTTGGGTTGGTTGTGTTTGTTGAAAAAGCAGGTTTCCATAGAGAATTGCCGAGTTCATGAGAATTTGTTGACAATCCTTGTTGAAAAAGAACGATGACAAAGGAAAGAACGATCTGGAGGTGGTACAAAAGAGCAGTACAAGGTGGCGTCGTTTCCCAGTGTTTGCCAAATTTTTGGGGTCCAAAATTTGGAGTTTGGTGAGCATCACGAAAAGTATATTTCCATGAAGATCATAATTTAATATGGCAAAGGCATGAATTTCACGAGGATAGGATTCATGGTTTGGATTTCACGAAGACCAGAAAAATGGAGGCGATGATGCTTCATGATTACGTCAAAAGCATCGCGAATATCAGAGTTGAAGCGCATCGCGACGATGACGGGATTTTTGAGGGAGCTTCGCGACGACAATGCGAAGGAATGTTGACGGTGATGGTTTGCGATTACGTCAAGCTCCGCAAATGGAAAATTGCCGTGGTGCTTCGCGATTTGGACAGAATTCTGGCTGAAACTTTGGAGCTTCGTGATTTGAGATGATGTGGCATTGACTTCGCGCGGAAAGTTTGAGGGTTGGTGGAATCGCCTATAAATAAAGGCCGACCCCCTCGAGAGAAGTAGAGATAATTTTCAGAGAAAATCCATTGCTCTCGGTCCGCAGAGGTGGTTCGTGAAGGCAGTGTGCTTCACGAAAGGGGAGCTTTGCAGCGGCTATTCTAGCTCCTCGAAAGGCGTGTGCCCCGCACTGGCTCAGTGAGCTTCGTGGAGAGGCAAGAGCTCCACGACGTCCTAAGCATTGCAAAGGTCTGTGCATCGTGAGAGTGCTTCGCGATAGAGCTTCATGAAAATGTAGGAGCCTTGCGAAGGCTTGTTTGAGCTTTGTCAAATTGGATGATTCACGAAGTAGGGTGCTTTGTGAAGGTACCTTCCAAAGGTAGTTGCCCAGTGGTCAGAGGAAAAGTGGAATTCATCAGTGGAAGAAAGTTGGATTTCAACAGAGTATCTATCAACAGTTGAAGATGCATTATTTCATGCAAATGAAGAGTCCTACAGGTCTATAAACTGTGAGTGAATCCCTTCACAGAGCAGTGAGCTTAGGAAGAGGAAGAAGGTGATCCTCTCCACCGGCAGTGAGCCAGAGAGAGAGAGAAACAGGGAGTGACCCTTGGCAAAGCAGTGAGATGACCCTAAACCTTGTAAAGGTAGTGAGCCTGGGCATAGAAGTGATCTAGCCCGAACTTTGTATCCACAGCTAGTGAAGTTTAGTGGACTTGGTACGACTGACAACTTGTCGGTGTATGTTCCTTGGACGTAGCCCATTGCGGTGAACCAAGTAAAATTTTTGTGTCCTGTGCATGCTTTACTTTCTGTTTACTTTGTGAAATAGTAAAGTGAGAGAAGAGTGTTTTTCGTAAAAGTGAAACAAGATCAGAACAGGCGTTAATTTTAAATTAGTCATACCATGATTCACCCCCCCTCTTAGGGTATTCAGCCTTGTGGACCTAACAATTGGTATCAGAGGGAAAGGTTGACTGTTCTTCTTCTCTCAAATGGAGGTCACTAATCATAGAGGGATTCCGATCTTCGATGGATGTAATTTTAAGATATGTAAGAATCGAATACAACACTATTTCCGATCTGTGGGAATGGATGTGTTTTCAGCAGCTATGCATGGTATCACAGCTGATATTACTAGTGGTGCATTATCAGAAGATGAGCATAATGAGTTGGATGCTGATTCCAAAGCAATCAATGCCTTAGGGGGAGCTCTTTCCAATCCCATATATACAAAGGTGATGTCATGAAAAACATCACATGCCATGTGGGAAAAGCTTTTGAATATTTATGAAAGGGATGCAAAGGTCAGAGAGGCAAAGCTGCAAGTGTTGTGGAACAAGTATGAAGATCTGAGAATGAACCTGAATGAGTCTGTTGATGCATTCTTTGACAGGGTAAATGCTGTGGTAGAAGACATGCGGGGTCTTGGAGAAATTATCGAAGATATATAAATTGTGAAGCGCATATTGAGAAAACATCCACCTCGGTTCAATCCGAATGTTTCTGTTTTGGAAGATAAAGACCCAAAAGAACTGACATTGGATAACCTGCACATCACTCTTGTTGCATTTGAAATGAGAATCGATGATAACGAGACTGTGGAAAAGGGGAAATCCAAAGAGGTGGCATTCAAGGCCATAAAAAAAATCACCATTGAAGATTCTAATGAAGAATAAGAGACAGATGAAGCGATGTCATTCCTTTCTTCAAATCTGCAAAGAGGAAGAGGAAAGTTTAGAGGTAAACTTCCACTATTATGCTTTTGATGTGGAAAGATTGGTCATCTTGCAGTAAGATGCCACAAGAAGTTTCAAGATAATGATGATGATGATGATGAAGTTGAAATTCCCAAGAAGAAGACTTCAGCATTTGTGAAAGGGAAGAAGCAATTTAGGAGAAATTTATTCAAAAAAAATCTTCTTTCACAAGAATTTTAAAGTTCAGATGATTCTGAGGATAAAGTGGTTGAGGAAATAGAAAATTGTAGAGATCGTGGGGTAAATGCCTTGGTGGCAATTGTTGGTAGTTCTCAGAAAAAGGAAGAAGCTGACGCTGAGGAAAAAGAATAAATTGAAGGGAGAGTTGACATGGAAGCTGAATTATAAGCAGCTCTTGAAGAGATAGATGTTTAGAGAGAAAAAACAAAGAAATCCAATAAGGTGGTACATGATTCCAAACTCTACATGAAAGAACAAGAAGAAGAGAAGTCTGAGCTAGTGAAAGAAATGGGAGATCTTAAGTCTTCCAGGCCAGAGAGCACAAAAAAGGTTGATGAGCATAAGATCAAGATTGAAGAACAGAAAAGGGAGATGGATTGCTTGAATAGAAAAGTGAAAGATCATGTCAAGCGTATCGAAGAGCTTGAAGAGGAAGTTGTCGGTCTATGGGGAAAAGTTAAAGACCCGGAAAAACCTTTGAATCCCAACACATTCTTGGGAAAGTAGGTCGTCACGAAGACTGAAAAGAAGAAAGAAGATCCTAGTAGTTCAGCAGGAAAGAAGCAGCAATTGAGCTCAGAAGTTAAGGCTGATTCATGGCTTAATCAAAAACCAAAATCTGAGGCAGTTGAAGTCAGACCGCAAGCACCCGTCCCGATATTGAAGGAGGATTTGGGCACAAAGCAGAATCAGAATATTCAGAGATCCCAAGGGGAAACTCATAGTGTTGACGTAACACGAAGGAATGCACCTTATATCAGGTGTTATTACTGTGGAAAGATGGGACATTCACAGTATGTATATTCCATAGTCAAAAGATATTAAAGGGAATAAGAACAGAGATTCCAGCCAAACAGAGAATGGTTTTCCAGAACATATTTTGAAGGACACTGTTTTTGGTATGGAGGATTTGGGCACATGGCTAGGTACTGTACTTTGACCATTCAGAGAAATGTGCCAAAGCAGAATCAAAACTTTCACAAGCAGCATGTCAATAAACCGACAGGTGAGTTAAAAATGCAGAATAGATTTGCGGTTTTGCAATATGAGGCTGGTTCATCATACTCTGAGAAAGAACAGAATCCTCAATCCATGCCGAGTATGAAAGAAAAAGTATGGACCAAGAAGAGGAAAGTTGAGAAGGTCGTAGTTGTTGAAATCGCCCTTAAAGCATCAGATCATTCTGGTGTGTGGATTCTTGATAGTGGTTGTTCGTCTCACATGAAAGGTAACAAGGATCTGGTTACAGGCATAAAATATGACAAAGAAGGAGTTCTCAAATTTGGAAATGATGAAGGCCTGATGATTGTTAGCTCAGGAAAAGCCAAGTTTGGGGGCAAAGAAATGAGATGTGCTGATATCTTGGTAGTAGAGGGTCTCAGTCATAACTTTCTTAGCATAAGTCAACTATGTGACTCTGGGAACTCAATCCTATTTACCAAGAATATGTGTATTATCAAAGGAAAAGATGGAGCAGTCATTCTACAGGGAAAACAAACAAAGGGAAATCTTTACCTGGTAGGTGGGGAATAAGATTCGTGCTTTTTATCCAGAGAAGAAGAATACCAGTTGTGGCATAAGCGACTTGGCCATCTATGTCAACTATCCATGGAAGATCTGGTAAAGTGTGATGCCGCTAGAGACCTTCTCAAATTATCACGTGATCGCACTCATACGTGTGATGCTTGCCAACAAGGGAAGATCATCATAAAGACATACAGGCTAAAGGAACAGAAATCAACTAGAGTGCTCAAACTGGTTCATGATGATGTATGTGGACCTATCACACCACAAGCAATAAATGGGAAAAGGTACTATGTTCTTTTCATTGATGATTACAGCAGGATGGCCTGAGTATTCATCATTACCCACAAGATAGAGGTGTTCAGCTGTATTAAGCAGTATAGGAGGGAATCAGAAAAGATGCTTGTGCAGAAAATTCTGAAGTTTCGTACTGATAATGGTACTGAATTCAGAAACAGTCAGGTCAAAAACTATCTCGAGAAACATGGGATAAAGAATCAAGTTTCATCAGTAAGAACTCCCCAACAGAATGGAGTGGTTGAAAGGAGGAATCAGATCATCAAAAACATGGCTAGAACAATTCTTATTGATAAGGATATACTAGAGAAATTTTGAAAGGAAGCAGTTTTAACATCAGTCTATGTTTCAAACAGGTCTCTGTTGTGTCCGAAGCAAGGGAAGACTCCGTATAAACTGTGGTATGGAAAGAAGCCAACTTTGAAATACTTTCGAATATTTGGAAGTAAGTGTTTCATTATCAGCAAAGAAAATCATAGGAAGTTTGAGGAATGAGATGATGAGGGGATATTCCTTGGCTACTCACAAAAAAAAAGCGTATAAATGCTTCAACAAAAGGCTGGGAAAAATTGTTCAGAGCAATGATGTCACTATAGTTGAAAATGAACAGAATAATCAACGACCCAGTGAACAATTCCTGGTCGAAATTGATGATGAGGTAAGAAACACAGGGGGAGCAGAAGTGGCAGAGGCTGAATCAGAAGAAGATACTGATGATGAAGAAGAAATAATCACGTCTGTGACTACGAGGAAGCCAAAGAGTCGAGCTGAAATTGATAGGCAGAATATCATTGGTGATTAAACAGCTCTAGTTTAGATTCAAAGAATGAAATCATTACAGCAAATATCATTTTTGTCTCAAGTGGAGCCGAAATGTTTTTCTGATGCAGCTGAAGATGAAAACTGGGTTCAGGCTATGAATGAAGAGGTTGATCAGATTGAGAAGAACCAGACATGGGAGATTGTTTCGAGGCCAGTAGACAAGAATTTCATTGGGACTAAATGGGTTTATCACAACAAGATGAATGAAGATGACACAGTGATTCGGAACAAATCACGACAAGTGTGCAAGGGATACTCCCAGATAGAGTGAATAGATGTTGATGAGACATTTGCACCAGTTGCAAGGCTGGAGACAATCAGATTATTTTTGTCCATATCAGTGCAAGGAAAGTTCAAAGTGTTCCAGATGGATGTCAAATCTGCATTCTTGAATGGTGTTCTGGAAGAGGAGGTGTATATTGAGCAGCCAGATGGTTTTCTCATTCATGAGGATGAGAACAAAGTTTTCAGGCTGAAGAAGGCTTTGTATGGGATGAAACAAGCACCAAGGGCATGGTACTCAAGGCTTGATCAGTACTTGAAGAAGCTTGGTTTCCAGTGTGGAGGAGTTTATTACAACCTCTATTTCAGCAATGAGAGTAATCAAAGGATGATGGTGATAGTGTATGTCGATGACATGATTTTTGGCGGATCATATGAAGCTCAGTGCAGATAGTTTTCCGAATTCATGAAAATTGAGTTTGAAATGTCAATGATTGGAGAGCTAACGTTTTTCCTTGGTCTACAGGTGACAGAAGGAAGGAATGGAACTTTTATTTCTCAATCCAAATATTCCAAGGAGGTTTTAAGAAGGTTTGGAATGGATAATTCCAAGGAGATGAAGACTCTGGTTGCCACCCGGATGAAATTATCGAAAGATGAAGATGGGAAGGTAGTTAATATCACAAAATACAGGCAAATCATTGGAAGTCTGTTGTACTTAACCACAACAAGGTCTGATATTGTTTTCTCCACATGCCAAGCAGCGAGATATCAAAGTAATCCCAAGTAATGTCACATGCTCGCAGTGAAAAGAATAATTCGGTATATCAAGGGCACGGTGGACTTCGGCTTGACATACAACGACAAATCTCAGACATAGTTATTGGGATATACTGATGCAAACTGGGCCGGTTCAGCAGATTATAGGAAATCAATGTCAGGTGGTGGTTTCTATCTTGTTGGATTGTGTATTTCATGGCTAAGCAAGAAGAAAGATTTCATTTAATTGAGCACCGCAGAAGATGAGTATATTGCGGCCACTCAAGCATGCACATAGTTATTGCGGATGAAGCAGCAGCTTGAAGATATGGGAGTTGAAGTGAAGTCTTCGATCGGAATCCAGTGCGACAACTCAAGTGCTATAAATCTCAGTAAAAAATACCATTCATCACTCTAGGACAAAGCACATTGAGATAAAGTATCATTTTATCAAGGAGAAGGTTGAGAAGGGGATCGTGAAGTTGGAGTATCTGCCTACAGAACTACAGGTTGCAGACATCCTGACAAAGGCCTTACCCAAGGAAGAATTTGAGAGACATCGACTGGCTCTGGGAGTTCAGTCAAATCCCCGCACTTGAAATAGTGGGGATATGGAATCCCCCCCTCCCCCAAGGTATAATGTGTTTTTACCTAATGTGCTGATATGTGTTCTCTACTATGTTACAGACTACAAAGGCATGACCTTTGGGTTCGTTGACAAAGGGTGAGAAAATAGTGATTGTTCAATGGAGGGACAATGTGGCTATTTGAGAAATCATGACAGTTATGGGGAGAAGTTGACCAGTAGAGAAGACAGATAGGGGGATAAATGAGAAAGGGGGAGATTTTTAAATATGATGATGCTAGAAGTGATCGATCAAAGCATAGATATCACGACAGCTGAGGATCGTGATAAAAGAAGAACAATGATGTTGGAATGGTTTGAAAAGGTGTCCAGCTATCACCAATTGGGATCAGTGTGGTTCAAAAATTGGTATCAATTTAAGAATTGGTATCATGTTGGAATCGACAATTGGTGTTTGACATGAAGTGATTCATTGATGATCTTTTCATTCTACTATTGTTTCTCACGCCGAGCATTGCTCATGTGGGCTTAGAGTACGTGTTAAGTGATTCCTTGAACGCTATCATAATCGCAAGAGGCGAATGGTGGTAGCGGCTGGAAGAAGACTCAGTGAGGTATCAAAGTGCAGAAAATCTTTCTGAGCAGAGTTGTGAAGAGTTTTCAACAAACCCAAAGGGGGAGATTGTTGGGAAAAGATCCCTCACGGTAACATTGCAGTATTTTTAGGTTGGTTTTGTTTTTTTAAAAAGCAAGTTTCCATAGAGAATTGTCGAGTTCCTGAGAATTTTTGGACAATCCTTGTTGAAAAAGAACGATGACAAAGGAAAGGACGATCTGAAGGTGGTACAAAAGAGCAGTACAAGGTGGCGCCGTTTCCCATTGTTTGCCAAATTTTTGGGGTCCAAAATTTGGAGTTTGGTGAGCATCGCGAAAAGTGGATTTCCATGAAGATCATAATTTAATATGGAAAAGGCATTAATTTCGCGAATATAGAATTCATGGTTTGGATTTCTCGAAGACAAGAAAAATGGAGGCGGTGATGCTTCACGATTACGTCAAAAGCTTCGCGAACGTCAGAGTTGAAGCGCATCGCGGCGGTGAAGGGATTTGTGAGGGAGCTTCGCGGCGACGGCGCGAAGGAATGTTGACGGTGATGCTTCGTGATTATGTCAAGCTCCGTGAACAGAAAATTTCTGTGGTGCTTCGTGATTTGGATAGAATTCCGGCTGAAACTTTGGAGCTTCGCGACTTGAGATGACGTGGCATTGACTTCGCGTGAAAAGTTCGAGGGTTTGTGGATTCGCCTATAAATAGAGGTCGACCCCCTCGAGAGAAGTAGAGAGAATTTTCTGAGAAAATCCATTGCTCTCGGTCCGCAGAGGTGGTTCACGAAGGCAGTGTGCTTCACGAAAGGGGAGCTTCGCGGCGGCTATTCTAGCTTCGAAAAAGGCGTGTGCCCCGCATTGGCTCAGTGAGCTTCGATGAGAGGCAAGATCTCTGCGATGACCTATGCATTGCGAAGGTCTGTGCATCGCGAGAGTGCTTCGTGATAGAGCTTCATGAAAAGGCAGGAGCCTCGCGAAGGCTTGTTTGAGCTTTGCGAAATTGGAAGCTTCGCGAAGTAGGGTGCTTGGCGAAGGTACTTTCCAAAGGTAGTTGCCCAGTGGTCAGAGGAAAAGTGGTATTCATCACTGGATGAACGTTGGACTTCAACAGTGCATCTATCAACAGTTGAAGATGCATTATTTAATGCAAATGAAGAGACCTACAGGTCTATAAACTATGAGTGAATCCCTTCACAGAGCAGTGAGATTCAGAAGAGGAAGAAGGTGATCCTCTCCACCGGCAGTGATCCAGAGAGAGAGAAACAGGGAGTGACTGTTGGGAAAGCAGTGAGATGACCCTAAACCTTGTAAAGGCAGTGAGCCTGGGCATAGAAGTGATCTAGCCCGAATGTATCCACAGCTAGTGAAGTTTAGTGGACTTGGTACGACCAAAAACTTGTCGGCGTATACTCCTTGGACGTAGCCCTTTGTGGTGAACCAAGTAAAATTGCTCTGTCCTATGCATTCTTTACTTTCTGTTTACTTTGTGAAACAAGAAATTGAGAGAAGAGTGTTTTGATTAACAACAAAACAAGATCAGAACGGGCGATAATTTTAAATTAGTCATACCCTGATTCACCCCCCCTCTCAGGGTATTCAGCCTTGTGGACCTAATAGGGAGCGTCCACCAAATTCTATTCTTCTATTTCAAAGTAGGGATCCCCAGTAAGAGAATATTCCTCTGGGTCGGCAGATTCCTATAGGAGGCTGGTACCAGCCTGGCTGGTAGTGGACAACAAATCGGGAGGTTCATGCACTGCTGAAACCATAACAATGATTGCTGCTGACCCGATCCCATCTGGTCTTCGGCCCAAGGGGCCATTCTTGATGATATCAAAGCAATATTGGTGTGTCGTCTTGAGCTGGTTAATTCCAACCTGGAGAAGCAGAAACATATGACGTACTGTCGTATCCATAGAGCGGACATCCCGATACCATACTAGGGTAGGAGGCTCTAGGATCACCTGAGTCTGATTTGTGTAGGAGTATGAGGTGATTTTCTGTCGTCACATGGACTTGGGAATATGCTTCTCCTTTGTACGAGATACAATAAAAAATTTCCCCATGTCAGGGGTTGTGGCCTCCAATCGATGGATCAGGAAGATGTAGGCATCATCCATACCTGCCCTGGGGTCATTTGCAACCATGAAGGGTTCGACCTCACTAGCCTGAATCTGCTTATCCTTGATCTTGTAATAGTTATCATCCAGCTATCAGGATTCACAAGAGGCTAAGGGAGACGCGTCATATTTGAGTATTCCTACTCGACCATTGAGGGAGTATTTGAGGCATTGTTGATACGATGAGGGTACCGTCACATGCAGGTGGAGCCATGGTCTGCCCATCAATGCATTATACGCACTGTCCTGGGAGACAACCATAAACTCGGTGATGGAAACTAGGCCGCCGAACTGGGTCTTAAAATGGATCTTACTGACTGGGGTATTCTATGTCCTGTCGTATCCCTGGATTCTTAAATCATAGGGGGTTAAGTCATATTTGGATAACCCCAACTTCCACAGTGTCTGTGTCAGGATAAGGTTAATCCCAAAGCCGGTGTCAACAAGATAGTGGTGAACCTTCACGCCGTTAAATTGGCCGGTGATGTACAGTTGGAAGATTTTCCCCTATATGAGAGTGCCATCATCCTCTCCAGATAATGAAATGATGGCCTGACATTCATCATTCTCAACCTCTTCAGTATGAAAATCCTCTATAGTTGCTACCTCTATCTAAACCTGAAGGGGGCTTCTTAAAGTATCAGCAAGGGCCTCACGCATATCTGATGACAGGCAGAGGGCCTCGATAATGGAAATCCTCGCAGGGATGATGACAAGGTTCTTGAGGACATCATATTTTTGAGCCAGGCATGATCTTCTACTTGTAAGAGGATTCTCCATGACATGAGGCATGGAGGGCCCTACTGGGCAGGCCGTCGAATGACTGGTGTTGGGCATATCCCGCTGCTCACTAGTCTAAGCCCAAATAGTAGCTACCAAATGAGGACCAGATGACTGAGATCATCCTGTAGTAGGGTGAGGCTGGACGTGGCATGGTCTATGTAGCTCTGCTTGATCTGGTAGAATAAACGGTGGTGGAGGCGGCCCCTATGACACCAGATGAAAAGGTTGTGTGTGCTGAGCTCTGTGTTGGACCTGCTGTCTAGTATCAGTGGCATGCACAGCCTGGCTAGAGGTGCCAACTAATGCGCCTCAACGATCCATATGGTCCTGACTCCACCGACGTTGGTGTCAGTTGGGGACGTTGGTATGGTTTTCCGTGAGCTCCCCATCATCGAGAGTCATGTAGGGGTTTACCAACTCCACAGTGTTGACCAAAGTGTACCCTTGGCTATCACATGAAGATTCATCCACTACTGGCCATATTCTGGGAGGAATTTCCATCTTAGGGGTCATGAAGTCAACAAGAGTGCAGGACGATGATGGCATTGGCGGGGCACGTTTCTTTCCCTAGCGTCATTGATGCTTACTCTTCTGAGAATAGGCCTGCTGAGATGATTATGCTGAAGTGGTGGTTGTGGCTTCTGAAGGCTTTGGTTGATTCAGGCATATAAAGATGATGCCATAGGAATGGGAAACCATTTTTCAAGCCATACAGTCGTCATACTTATGAGACCCATGGTTGGAAACTTGCTTCCACTCGCCTTCATCGTCGTTGTTGCTATCTAGCCTTATGAAGACTCCTGCAACTTGTGTAGGGGCCAGGACCAGCCTGACTATGTTTCTATCAACCTGGTCTTTAAGCCAGTCTTTACACACATAGAACTGCTTGAGTGTGTGCCCAAAGATCCAATTATTGGGGTAGTAATTGGGGAAATTAGTGAGGTTCACCTCCTTTAGCTTTCTGCACTCAAGAAAACGCATGATCCCTAGTTCCAATACACTTTTGAAATAGCCTGAAACCCAATTCTTGTTGAATGAGTAAGTCCGGCATCTTCTGTCTGGAAAGGGGTACCTTGGAGTCTACCCCTAATGAGGAGCTGTAGGAGCCTTTCAAGGAGGCAGAGCCTGGTTGTCTCACCTAGGCAGTGGCGGTGCATTCCGCCGGGGAACCTACTGATTCTGAGGAAGCCGCTGCTGGGTTGGATACTGCGCCTATGGGGGTAGGCCTCTGCGAGGCTGAGGAAGTGGCTCTGCCAGTAATAATTCCAACTGCCTGGGGGACTTTTTTTGGGCCACCGTGGTGAGCTCAGCTATGGCAGCCCTCCTTGTGGGTATTACAAGGGGCCACAGACGTGCCTGACTGGCCTATTACAGAGCTTCCTCTAAGATTTGGGCTTTATCAGAGAAGTTTTGAAACCCTCCATGGTAGTTCTGGGTGATCAGGGAGGGAACCAATTCCTTCTTGATGTTTCCCACACACATCATCAGTAATTGATCCTAAGTCACTGGCTTGTCAACAGAGTATGTGAGCCTTTTCCACAGGGCGTTAAAGTCCACGACACGCTCATCGGGACATTGTTTGCACTTGAAGAGGTCTGCAATGTGGGTTTTCCACATGGTGGAGCTAAACTGGGTGAGGAATTACCTGCGAAGGTCCTCCCAGCTGGTTATAGATCTGACAGGGAGCTAGTTGTACTAGATGAATGTTAGCCCCTCAAATGTATGAACAAAACAGTGGATCTTGGTAGCCTCCTACTGCGTTGAAGTCCCTAACATGGTCCCAAAACTTGAGTTTTTGTGGGCCAGGTGTTGCGGTGGGTCCCTCATCCCATTAAAGGGGGAGAAGGTGGAATTCTCAAAACCTAGAGGTGCTATCATATCATCCACCCATGCCAGATATGGCTTTCAATCAGGTGGGATCAACACCTTCACCATTTGTAACACCTCAATGTGAGAAATGAGTGCTTCCATTAGATCATCTGGGATGGGTTCCCTGTCTTGACGGGGATCCCTAACCATGAGTGCATTGGCAGGTTCTTCAATGCGGTAAGGCGACTCAGCAGCTCATGGAGCGACTGGTGGGGCGAGCTACGTGGCAACAGGGGGAACCTGAGCTAGGTTCCTTGGATTATTGCGCCGTTCCGGAGGGATTGGTTAGACATACCATGCACTCTTTCCGTGAGCTCCGGCTTCAACCCTGCCTGCGGGAGAAACATGATTAGGGTTACTTGGGGGCAGCTCGCTGAGGGGAAGTTGTTCCTTCCCCTAATGTACTAGCCAAGGACTGTCGTAGTAAGGTCGTCGCTTCGTTGCATGTTCAGCCAAGAGGTCATTGACCAACTTCTACTACTCAGCATGTTGTTGGTTCAACATGGCCTTCTCAGGGTCCTCCTACATCTTTTTCACTAAGGTGGATGGGTCAGAGTGTTTGGCAGCTTCGACATGCTCTTTGTACTTACTAGAATTCCTTCTGAGTACCAATGCCTCGGTGGGCGCAGGGAGACCAAGAATGTTCCTCTGCTAATTAGTAATCCTTCCCAATGGGTCCAATATTGGTGGCACTCCCTCTGGGGGTAACTCTCTATCAAGAAGCTCCATCTCATCCTCCTCATCCACAATGTCATCCATGTCGACCGTGACCCATCCTGGGGGCATGTCCTCAATATCGCCTAGTGATTCGGGCTTCCGCTGGATAGGACGGAAGAGGAGGGAAACATACTTCCCCCACCCATGGATTTTCACGTTGGGGGGGGGGTGTAGCCTCCTAGATAATTTTTCAGAGTACCTTGATACTCTAAATGCATTGCTACTAGAGGGCGTCATAGTGACCTGGTGACTTGGGGTGCTGGGCCATAGTGAGTGCGACCAAATCGGCCAGAAGGCATTGCTCACCGATGTCTTCAAAATGTGCTTAGATCCTGGGATAAACCACTTGCCGATGATGAAGACTAAAATGTGTTGCCCAAAGGGTATGGTAGAAACACTCAACTTTCTCCGGGGTGAGGGATTTCGGTATGCAAAAAATCAGTGCTGCCATGGGCCATAACTTCTCGGGGAAGTGGTCCGCTGCGAGGATGTTCCATAAGTTCCTCGGCTCAAATTCAGGGTCTGGCCCTTGATTTCCCCATTCATCAACTAGGGATGGTTGAGGAACTGACAGCGGTACTGAGGCAGACTGCTGGGATGGTAGGCTGGCCGATGGAGAGTATGAAGAATGGGTTGACTGGCCACCGAATCTCAGGTTGTCTTCCAAAGTTTTTAGTGACCTAGACACTACATCGCGATAAGATCAAATAATGGCCAAATTTTCTAGCTCAGGGGCTAGGGATACTAGTGATAGGCCGCGCTGCTGATCTCCCACCATCGGTCCCCAGAATAGTCCTCAGTGATCTCTTGTCGAGGTAGAGAGTGCTTCTGGTGATGACGGTGGTGATTATACGACCGTAACCTACGGGGTCGCCAGATTTTTATCCTCCTAGATATAACTACTTAGGGAGGTAGTAATCCTATGGGCCTTGCATTCCAGGAGTACCAGTCTGATGTGCCTTGTCCCTACCTCAACCCATGACTCAGATGAGCGATTGGAGGGTTCCCGAGCTGAGTAGCACTCCGCATCAGAGTCTGAAAAGCAAACTGGTTTGATATCTGTTTGGAACTTATTATAATTCCTCTTATGGTAGCGATGAACCACCTTCCTGCCTCTGGATGTCTCTTCTAGACATGGAAAATTTCTGACACAAGGTCCTTCGGCCGCACTGGTGCTGGGGCGGAGAGTGTTCCCACCCATGAAAATAGGGGTGGGAGGAGTACAAGGAAAAATGTGAAAGGGGACATGAGTAGGACCACCATGGGTATCACTAGAGTGGGAAAGACCTCTATTGGGATTGGAAGAAGCATGGGGAGGACCTCCATGCTTGTTTTCCATAGTGACCTCAGTATGGGGAGGGTTCATGTACCGGTTTAGCTGAACATGGGTAGGACCTCCATGGTGGGTGCGGGTTGAGCGAGGCTGGCCTTCACCCCTCTAGTTGATGAGGCGAGGAAGACTTTCTCCAGATGCTAAGAGGATGCGGGGAGGATCCCCATGTTGAGGATAGACCAGACGTGCAACCTCCCCACACCAGTGGTTGGGGGGAAAACAAATGACTCCATACCCAGTGTAATGGGAATAAGAGAAGCTTTTGTACCGAGTATCACCATTGCAGGGAAGACCCTCATTCAGATTGAGGGTGGAACAGGGTGGACCACCATGCTGAGCTTTGAAGCGGGGAAGGCCCATGCTCTCTGTGGTAGTGGTACATGGAGGACGTCTATACAGGGTGTCATCACTGTAGGTCAGTTCGCGGTGACCACTGCTCGTGCGAAGACCAAGAGAGTCGACCCAGCCTGCCAGTGGGGTAGTTAGGGCCTCAATCATGGTCGGGTGTATAAGTTCCACTACTCAGTGTATGTAGGTAACTGATGATATGCATCGACGATGGATTAGGCCACAGTAGCTACTGACGTTGATGCCCCTTGGCAGGCATCCTCAGCTTGCACCTGACATTGGTGTCAGATCAGATGAACCGAAGCTGGGGGTGAAGGTATGTGGCTTACCTGCTCCTCATCCAGCAAGACCGGGTGGTGGAACTGACGCGGCTGGGTGGGAGTCCTCGTTGGGAGCCCCTGGAAAGGGACTCTGATAGGGCTGGCCTGGACCTTACCTGCCTCATCTGCGTAAAGCAGGAAATCGTCAAACAGTTTCGAGGAAAGATTCCTGAAACGGTTATATGTCAGCGTGGGGAGCAACAGCTCCCTACGCGGCCCTCGGGGTGGCGTGGGTGATGAGGTGTAGATGCCTCCAGATCCAGGCGGTCCATATCTCGGGTCGATATTATTCCCTCCTCCTCATAACAGTGCACGAGGTCATTGACTACCCTCCATTGAATGACCTCGGATGGGGAGAGCGGGCATGGGTGCCCTATGGTCGTAGATGTAGTGGACATCGTGGAAGAGGTGAAGCCACGTGGAAGGACCATGTTGGCACTACCCCTGCCCTTGCATCGATGGGCAGGCGGTGATCGTGTCCCTAGAGTAGCAACTTGATTCCCTCATGCAGGGATATTAACTCATCAGTGTTGAAAGAAAAATGAATCGACGACCAATGCCCCTGTGCCATCCCGTCTTCCATGGCCAATAAGAGGTATCCACGCTGACAATGTCGTAGAACGGGATGTCCAATGTTCTACTACCCCAACATCTGTTGAGTTTCATGCCAAGCCCACTATTTTCTTAGTAGGACCCAACACCGGATAACTAGATTCGATGACACATTAATCGATTGATGCCTCAAGAACTACTAATCTCCATTTTTAGGAGAAGACCTTCACGTCGGGTTCAACATTTCAGTTTCCGATGCTTTCGTTGGGGCGCACGCATCCATTTGTGGAGGACACAGAGTTTTTTCCCCGCATTCCCGCTTTCCAAAGGCGGCTGGAAGCCATCACTTTTTCAGAGATGTTTTCTATTGGATCAAAATAGGATGATGGGATGTTGGTTCTTCCTTCAGTAGATTCCTCCTCAGAACTCTTCACCCAGTCTGAGTCTCCCCGATAGATTTAAGACGTTGTTCATGAAACTCTTCCTAGCGCCAAATCTTTATGAAAAATAGTTAATTTCACTGCTTCGGTCGGGACATTCCTAGGGGTTCGGTTAGGGTAGCAACCTTTAGTTAAGGGAGTAGTCACATTGGGAATCACTGGCGTGTTTGGGCACTGAGGAACTAGCGCGTCTGTCTTTTGTCCCTTATTATAGGGCTTCTCGAGGGCGCGGAACGCCAAGGCATCCCACGTCAAACATGTGAAATCATATGCCATGGGAATGTATCTGAGGTTTTCCTCAGCTTCCCATGTTTAACACAGGGTATTCCGCATGTTTAACATCCAGCGGAGATACATCGGACTGATCAGAACATTGACTGGAGTGGATCAGATGGGTGCGACCCCTGGAGGGAACACTGATGTTGGGGCCAACGTATGGTTGACTTCCCGATCACTATTGAGGGTAATATGGAATGAGATGGCATGATTTCACCGGGATGTGGCGGCCTAGATAAGAATCGAGATGGATGAAGGGTGGTTGAATGATGTGGAGGGGGAATGAAATAGGACCATCTCAAGGGTGACAGTAAAGTTGGGATTGAGCCTCAATGAGACTTCCTACATATCCCCATAGCTGGGAATCAAAGTCCGTGTAGTTTGGTGAACGTAGTTCATCATAAAAATGGCTTACCGCTGGTTGGAGGTTTAGTTGCTTACCGATGAAAGGGGTGATAGTGGCTTACCGCCGAATAAGGATGACAATGGATTATCGATAAATGGAGTGACAATGGATTGCTGCTGAATGGGGAAAAAAGTGGAATACATTTTAACATCATGTAGGATGGGGGTGGACCGATGTGAAGTGGCCGGGACCATTGGTTGTTGGGATTGAAACTCAAGGAGTCTTCCTATGTACCCAACCTTGTCAAGGATCAAAGACCACATAGTTCGGGGGGGGGGGGGGGTTGGTGTGCAACGACTTACCAGTGACTGGGGAAACAATGAGTTACTGGTGATTTGGGTCCACAATTTAACGTCATGCAGGATGGGGGTGAACCGATGTGAAGGGGGTCGAAACGACCAGATATTGGGCTTGAACCCTAGGGAGGCATCCTATGTACCTTGCCTTGGAAGGGATCAAAGACCTCACAGTTCGAGTTATAGGGGCTTGGTACACCAACATGAAGATGGTCGGGACCAATGGATGGTGGTGGGCTTGAACCTCAGGGAGTCTTCCTACGTACCTTTCCATGGCAAGGATCAAAGACCACATAGTTCAGAAGAGGGTTCGGTGAACCGATGTGAACGAGGACCTAAGGTCCAATGGTTGGTGGGCTTGAACCTCATGGAGGCTTCCTACGTACCCTGCCTTAGCAAGGATCAAAGACGACGTAGTTCAGGTTGGAGTCGGTGAACCGATGTTAAATAGGACCTGGGGCCCAATGGGTGGTTGTCTTGATCCTCTTAGAGTCCTCCTACATACCCTACCTTAGCAAGGATCAAAGACCACATAGTTCAGGTTGGAGTCGGTGAACAGACGTGAAGGAGGACATGGGGTCCAATGGGTGGTGGGATTTAACCTCGTGGAGGCTTCCTATGTACCATGACTTAGCAATGATCAAAGACCATGTAGTTTAGGTAGGCATGGGGATTACACTGTAGGATTCCCAAGGATGATTTCATGGTCGGTGCTTACTCTAAGGCCACGTGAGTCATGTTCAGTGTGAGAAACAAGAGGCAGAAGAGACCTGACGATCACGTCACGAACGGTGTTTCTATGAGAGGTGATGTGGGTCTTATATGTGATCGCAACCCAAAGAGGAAATATGGAATTATGTGTGGTTAGTAGCCTAAAAAGTTTGGAACTTACTCTAGGATGGAGGCCCTATGGAGACAAAGCCTAGTGTCAGAGGGATTTGGCACCAAATAAAGGAGGGGTTCGACATCCATCACCCCCCTCTCTGGTCCTTGTGAACAAGGAAGAAAGTAGTAGCTGGGATGATGCCTCCTACAGGAAAAGATAGGGGCTTACAATAGGATGGTTGCCCCTTCCCCGTGTAGGATGCATGGGGGGAAGTCATAGTTTAACGTCATGTGCTGAGGATTATGGTGCTTGGATGTTTAACGTCATGCAACTCAGACGAAGTGGGTTCACTCCACACCCCTAGGACATACATAACTGGTACCCTCTACAACTAGGTGAAGAGAGAGGACAGGAAACGCCGTGTCTAGGGGGTGTTATGGAGCGAACCATTGGGGGGTCCACATTAGCGTGGCTATGCGAAGAATCAATATCTATTAGCGTGCATATGAGAAGAATCATGAGGAAAAGCAACACAATGGGTAGTATCTTCCAAGGGACTTTCAATTTTTTTCGTGCAAACCTAAAGGGTCGCACAGGAAAAAGAGTTGCAGAGAAAGAGGGTATATAGGTAGAAGCCTTGTAGAGAACTTCTGGTCCATGCAATGGAGGAGCTTTGCGAAGGGTTGTTCTTAGTGAAGTGAAGTTGGCCAGGCTAGTCATAGGAAATAGGTACATATTAAAGGATCTTCGCAAAGTGGAAAGGCATTCGCGGAGAAATACCTCCTGAAGCAAGGGTGCCTTGCAAAGAATAGCATGGGGAACAGATGTGCTTCATGATTCATATTAACCCGGCCTTGGAACTTGGGTTACATGCACATGAGTGGTGCTTCACAAAGTGGAAAGACATTTTCGAAGCAATGCCCCTTGAAGTGGGGCTGCCTCGTGAAGAAGGGCATTGGGAAGCAATGTTCTTCGCAATGCACAGTGACACGGCCTTAGCACTTGGGATACATGTGCATCCAGGGTGCATCACGAAGTGTAAGTGCTCCGTGAAGACCTGAGTCAGCTTGAGGATCTTCTTCCTTCGTGAAGACCTGTGGGCTTCACGAAAGGTTTCCCACTCAGAAGAGGGTCTCAATTTACACCAAGGGGAGGCACTTCGTGGAGCAAAAGTACCTTGAGGAGCTCATAGTTCACAGAGAACATGTGCTCTATGATTTGGGAGCTAGGAAGGGGAATGGTTAGAAAAAAAATCTTCCTTCATTCTCAATGGGAGCCCTAAATTTATAGGCAGGAGGCACCATGAAGCAGCGCCCACTTGGCGCACAGCGAGCTGTGCGACGGGTCGCGAACGTCACCCGCCGTCGTGGAGCTTTACCAACTCCTTGCTTCACCACGGCTTGGGAATGTCATAGGTCTTCATGGAGCATTACTGCCTCCATTCTCCTCAATGGATCATAAATGTCAGTGTAATTCTCAGAGTGTTACTACCTTCTTGCTTCATGACAGCTCGCAAATGTCAGAGGGCTTCGCGGAGCGTTATCGCCTCCTTGCTTCACGACGGCTCGCGAACGTCAGAGGGTTTTAAAGAGAGTTACTGGAGCATTTCTTCGTGATGGATCGGGAATGTCATAGGGATTTTTGGAGAATTACTGGAGCCTTGTTTGCGACGGCTTGTGAAGGAGCACTTGGGCGACGACAACCGGGCTCCAGGAGCTTCGTGATCTATCTTCGCGAGGTAGGCCTTAATGCTATCATGATATTTTTTTCGCCTCCAATTTTGGTGTCAAAAATATTTTAATTATATTTATGGTGTATGGATATTATTTTTGAGGCTATAGTCTCTCCATTGATGATTTTTGGACACTCACTACTAGTTGAAAATATCTTTCATAGGGGGAGGTGCACGTGAGGTCTTGAGTATGATAACCCTTATCTTTAATACACTTTATTTCATGATTTATTATACAAAAAAACAATAGTATGAAAAATAAGACTAATAAATCGAGTGTATTTGGGAAATTAGATACATAACATATCAACATGATAAATGGATATAGTGAAATTCTTGAAAACTTCCTTAACATGCTTCTAAAATTTCATAGCTTTTAAAATTTGATTGGATAACATGGGGACAAACATAAGAAATGGGAGAGATATAAATCCTAGTAGGGGAATAAGAAAACCATAACATGATAAATTTATTAAATTTTAGACAATATTCAATTTAATGGTACATAAAATTAGTGAGAATCATAATCTTGAAAAATTATTCACGATAGAACATGATGACATAAAGGTAACATGGGAATGTGGAAACAACATTAAACATGAAATCATAAACATAGGTCAAGGATAAATACCAATGAATCATAAAATGGTTGAAATGTCCCATAATGTTTTTGGTTTACTACCTAATCATATACATGAAATATCATTTGAATAAAACATTATCCAATGCATTGGAGTTCTATATAATTCTGGCACACCCGTCTTTTTCATCTCATTTACATGTGTAAGTGTTACATATATATCATTCAACATAGGATCATATTTTATAAAATTTAATTTAAAGATCAAGGATAGTGGTTTATAAACATGTAATTACAAATTAAAATAAGTATTTTTATGCCTAGGTGAATAAAATTGAGTTGAAATGATGATGATATTTACAATACGAAGGATTGACTTTAAAAAATCATAGGATAATTTCCTGGGCATAATGAGAGTATATAATGAATTATGAGGGGTATTGATGAGAGAAAAATGTGTCCCTCATAATTTGGAAATTGTATGGAAATTAATATGGATATGTAAGAAAATCATCCATCATGGACAATTGGGAATTAAAAGGTATATGAAAAAAATGGTTATTGAATAAAACATTTGCATGAAAATTCAGATGATAGTTTCGATCACATAATGGGGGTACATAATGAATAATGGGAGGAATGAATGGGAGTGGATAGGGTATCTCAAAACATAGACATCATAATGGTAGTAAGATGGATTTGAAAAATCATATCCCATAAATAGAAATTGGAAGAGAAAAACTATTACTAAAAGAATGTGCTTCAATAAAGAGGAGAAAGAGATGATCCCTTTCCTTGAGAGGGTGTATCCATAAGCTTGGGAAGAGCTTCATGAGAGATTGAGGGAACCTTGGGAGGAATTCATAAAGGAAGAATAAGTTTATAATAGTTCTAAAAATGTTTTGAGAGAATATGAATATGTTCTTGGGTGGGTTTATATAGGAAAAGAGAGGATATTTCTTTATTATTTTCCAAACACGGGTTTTGAAATCTATACAATAAAGTAATAAAAAAATGACAATGATTTTTACCCTCGGTTTATACGAAAAAGGTTTAATTTTCATTATTTTATAATTAAGTGTATTTATAACATTAAAATAATAGCCTAGTGATGTAGAAGTGAGTCATGTTTACAAAAAATGTATTAAAAAATATTAAAATATAACTGAAGTTTTGTATGATCCATAAATGGTTTATAAAATTAATAAAATAAACTAAAAAATATATTTTTTAAAGGGGAAATATAGATATGGTCATGGAATCCATTTATGGAATTAAATACATATTTACTAAAAAATGCATTTGTTTTTACAACAATAGTTTTCCGACCATTATAAAAATTAAATTTTCACTACATAAAATTATAATATAATTTATATTCAATAAAAAATATTTAATTAAAAAATTTTATTAAAAGATTATTTATTTTAAGAATTCATGAATTCACTAAATAGAATATCTTAATTGAAATTGTATATAACCCAAAAATATAATTTGTGTTTTATCATATCAAAATCTAATTTTTATCAAAATCATTACATAATAATTTATAATGTAATAAAAATAAGAAATAATTTTTATATTTATTTAAAAGAAAATATAGATATTAAAACTATTAAGGTTGAGATACATATCCCTTTGTTACACCATCAAACACTCTAAGGGTATGGTACATGATGGTGCGATTTTCATGGGAGTGGTTTGACGTACATGGTTTTGGTTGTGATCTCAATGAGTTTGAACTTTTCCCATAAATAGTATTTTCATTCTTTAGTTGTTGAATATTGACTTGGGATTGGTCAAGAGAAAATTTCATAGATTCTATATCCCATAGAAGCTCCGATAAATGGGCTTCATAGGGTACATTCCTATTGGTTGGGGCCATTTCTTCTTTAGTCTGTATCAATTCTATTTATCATAACCCTTAATATATACTAATCCAATGACCATTTTTCGATAGATTTATTATTAACATTAATGAAGGTTAAATTTATTTTAAATCCAAGGGGATATAACCAAATAAGTGTATGTGTTTTCTACAAAAACATTTCATAATAGGGAATACAATTCAATCACAAAGAGAATTTCATTTATAAATGTTTTGGTCGTTACATTGTGGATCTCTATTTTAGACACATTTGATTGGG
Organism: Viscum album; assembly: GCA_963277665.1. Taxonomy (NCBI): domain Eukaryota; kingdom Viridiplantae; phylum Streptophyta; class Magnoliopsida; order Santalales; family Viscaceae; genus Viscum; species Viscum album. The sequence continues at coordinate 499,484,047 of OY728158.1, read as the reverse complement.
TAATGTAATTAGAAAGATAACTATAATAAAAAAATTTGGATTTTCTCAATCCTAGAGAATTATTTAACACATGAACAACATTTTATAAATGAATATGATATTAAAAATATATAATCTATTTTAAAAGTGAAAATATATGTTGGTTGGAGTAGAGTACTCAAGAGGGAGTGAATTATGTATCTATAAAAATTTCTGTTTGAAAATAATTCTTAAAAAAGGTTCCCTAATAAATTTAAATACAACCTAGTTAATCAATGTAATACAATTATGAATGTTTGACTATTTAAATAACTTCTCAGAAGATTTATTAATTCTCAGTAGACTTAATATCTTTTATTAATATTACTTTTAAAGCTATTCTAATAAATAAATGAAATTATAACTTGCTTTGAAGATTAATTATCAAATCAAGTTTAGTGATATCCGAATTATAAAGTAAAACATTGAAAACTAAATCAAACAACACAGTGGATATAAAACAAGTGGTTCAGTCTCATGCCAAGAACTAATCCACTCCACTTAGTGATCACCTTCCACCAAGAATTTTATATAAATAAACTTGATTCACACCATGGATCAGGGTTAACAACAGTACACAAGACTATCTAGGTCACATGAACTCTTCCACAGTTCTTCATGTGTATGAACTGTTAGGTCACAACAAGACTTCTTCCACAATTATCAATGAAAATACACAAGTGTAAAAAGATATATGAGAATTTATATCTTGTATCCTTCAGTTTAATGCCGGATACAATGCGTATTTTTATACATCCACACACACACACTGCTCAGAGGATAAAAATAATACACAATATAGAAAAAATTATGAGACAATGTTAGGAGTGCTCTGAGTGTTAGTCTTTACAGCTCTGGAATTTTGGGATGAACCAGATGCAAGAATCTAGTCCTATTTTGAAAAATAAAGTATTACAAGTCTAGTGCTCTGGTTTAGATCTGACTGGTGTTCTTCATGGAGTTTGTATAGTGAATATGTTCTTGAATCTGATTTATGGCGTCATGGTTAATTCTTCACGTGTTACATCATGAAGTTTCATGTGTCAGTTTTTCTCAATAATTCTCGTTCTTCTTCATTATCGTGCACACACTTGTTTATCAATCATTTATCTTTGTTTTTGTCCATGCTATCATTTTTATTCTTGGAGTGCATGTGTTGGAGCTGATATGATGCATGTATTATGCACCTCAAACCTCGTACTCTTAGATGAAATGTCTATAAAGAAACATTAATAATTTTAGTGCATTTAAAAGCCTCAAATATGATTGTTAGAGATTAAATTGAAAAATGACAAATTAGAATAGGAAACAATGTCACAGTCTGTCTGGAAATTGTGTCTCCTTGAAACATTGTCTCCTTGTTTACCTTTGAGTGGTGATACTGTTATGGTGGTGTAGTTTTATAGTGACCTGGAACTAGAAGTACAGATGCGGGGTTAGGATCACGGTGTCTGGTCCTTTTCCTAACTTCAAATGGTGTTTCATCATGGAACCAGTGTCCCAGAATTCAACATTTCAGAAGTTAGTTTTAGTTTCTGGTCATAGTTTCTGATCACGGTGTTTGGGTCATGGTGTCTGGGTCACCGTGTCTCGGTCACAGTGTCTGGGTCACGGTGTATGGGTCGCGGTGTCGAGGTCACAGTGTCTGGGTCCCGGTGTCTCGGACACGGTGTCTGGGTCACAGTGTCTGGTCACGGTGTTTGTGTCTTAGCCAAATATCTATATACAGACTTAAATAGTGATATTCATAAAATATATTAGACTCAATAATTTATCAAGGAAATTTATTATAACACGAATTAAAAATAGTTTACACTAATTAAACATAGAACTTAAGATCTTGGATAGTATTTTTTAAGGTATAAAGAAACTAATCATATATACATGTGATTTGAGACAGATTACCTAGGATTAACAAGAGTTATAGAATATTCCGGATTTGTGAGCGTTAAAACCTGATTAACACATGAGAAGTCCAACAATATCCCCCTTTTTGATGATCAAAAAACTTGTGAGTGAGAGATCTATTCTTAATTAATGTGTCTCTTCTCTTGTGTGATTTTAGAGTACATATTTTCCCCCTTTTGGGATTATCAAAAAGAGTACATATGTAAATAAAATAATAGATAAAATTATTTCACAATGAATTAGATGGATAAAAAGTTTCATTACAAATAGTAATAAAAAATTACCTAAATCATCCCTATAAAATGAGAGTAGACACTTTTCTTCAAAAATGGATTGTCTTTTCTTTTCCCTTGGCAACAACAACAAAAGAGGAAGCCTCAAGAGTAGAGGTGGAACTTGAAGAGGGAAGTGAACTGGATGACAAAGAAGGTAAAGAGAGGCCTTAAAATATAGAAGGGGCCAAGGTAGGTGCAGTGGAAGATCATGGAAACTGGTGATCAAGGATAAAATTCCTGATCTGAATCAAAGCCTAAGATATAGACATAGATGTAGAGGTAAGGGCAGAGGAGGAGATGGTAGGAAAACCGGATCTCAGGGGTGTAGCTGCAGGAGCGACAATAGCATTACTCTGTACAAGAAGATAAGGTTGTAAAAGCTTGATGAAATCAAGAATGATCTCACCATCATACTAAATTTATTTCTCAAAGCCATCCTTTTTCTCCATAAACATATCTAACAATGGAGTGAAATATTTGCGCTTTTGGACTTGAGTTTGGAAATCTTGTGTGACAGGAGGGATTCTCAGATTCTCTACAAGGTACTTGATGTGGTTGGTCATGTCATGCTTCAAGAAGATCCTATTAAAGTAGAATTACACCTTCTTAGTAATCTCTTCTTGAGAATCATTTTCTATTTTGGAATTAATTCTCACAAAATCAATAACTCTCTTACCGTTCTTAATAACTTCATATAGATATTATTTGTCAAATCCACTGAGCACAGGTTGCAGGACTTCTTTGACAACTGTGCTAAGTAGATCACCATACAAAGAGGGTTTAGATGATTTTAAAGAATTATGAGAAGCAGTAACATCCGAATTAAGGGACATGATTTGATTTAGAACTTTTTGTAGACAAACCTTATACTCATCATCCAACCTGTTAAGACCAATAACAAGATCACCCATGTCTTGAACAATTTTCTTGTTTCTTTCAGCAACCTTGTCATCCAAGGAGGTTAGATTAGGTTGTATCAGGGAGGCTACTTCCTATGAAATATGACAGTAAATATCCTCAATAGGATGAGAAACATGTTCTGGTCTTGAGTTCATCAATGTCTACATTTCTTCAACCATACCTATAAGAGTCTTCACTTCATCACATAACTATTTGTTCTCAACTCTGACTTCTTGAATCTCATGAAGAATCCCGGATTGAATCATCCATATGATATTTTCTAACAATAGGGTAGAATCTCTTTCACTTAAATAGGTTAGATGATCCGATTGGGTAGTGATGAGCTTTTCAAACCCATAAAATAGTGTAGCTTCAAATGCTTTCAAATCAGCCTTACTCACCAAGTTTGAAGGTTCTTGCGAAGGTCCAGAGACAGGATCTCAGACAGGATCAGGTTCCTTTGTAGCTATAACATCAAGAGAAGATACTAGTTTCAATTGAAATATAGTACAGAGGTCTATACCATTCACAGAGGCTTCCTACGAGTCATTTACATCAAAATAAGTAGGGGATTTATACCATGTATCTACTGAGCTTGGATCAACTGGATTTGGCACTTCAACACTTTCCAGACTGGGGGGATTCTCCCCCTCAATAGATATATATATATCTAGATTGAGAGATTTAGATAATTGATCTATTTCCATGATTTCATTTTTGATATCCACTCCCATTTCCTTTCTCGAAAGTTGAAAAGCCTTCTCCATTCTATCTTCAAAATATGGGATAATTTCAGGAACAACTTGTTCCTCCACATATTCCTCATAAATAGATTCTTGCATAGGTGAAAGATCATCCTCTATATTCTCTTCAAAAACATCCTTTTCATTTACCTTAACAACATATTCTTATTCCATATAAGGTTGTTCTTCCAAATCTGCAACATCTTTAGGAACATGCATTTTTTTCTCAGTTAAGTTTTGAAGAACTGGTTCATTGTCTTTCTCATCTAGAATAGTTTCCCTAGTGGGTACAATAACCTCTTCTTCTTCTTCCACATCATAATACTCAAAAATTTCATCTGGTTCCAAACTAGGATCATAAATATCATTAGGTCTTGAAGAGTGTTCCACATGATATAAATTTTCATAAACTCTATAATTATCTTCTACCCATGATTTTCTCCATGAATTCCAACTGATTTTCATTATCTTTACTATAAATTTTGAAAGTCAAAAATCATAATCCTTAATAGATTCTTCATCTGGTTCAACCAGCCATTTTTCCTAAAGCATAACTGAGAATAATCTTGAGTAAAACATATAGGTTGACTTGGAGGTTGTATTGATCAACTCACACATATGAAGTATAACATATTTTCATAGGTTGATATTATGTCCATTCTTCATAAGGTGTATCAAAAATACATCCTGATACATGAGTGTAGCAAAGTCACCTTTTCCGAGGCTAATCAGATTCTAAAAAAAATTTAAACAGAAGTCTGGTTTCACCATCTTGCTCAATAGTTAAGGCTCTTCACTTTGTTTCAATTCCAATTAAGCTTCCCAATGATTATTCCCCCAACAAAGAACCCACTTAGAGGTGGATAACCTCTATGGTAGTCCTCAAAAATACCATCATGAGGTATCTTAAGGCATTAAGACCATAACCTCGAAGAAAAAGTACATCTCTGTCCATTTATCACGCTTCTCACAACATAGCCGTATTTTTTATCAAAATATAATTAAACATACTGATAAAACTATGCAACTAGATTTGGGAAATAGGATAGTCCTTTTTTGTGATCTAATATATCCATAATTTATCTTTTATCACTTTTAATACCAAGGACTTACTTGACAAAATCCACTTAGAGAATATCTCTGTTTTGGGTAACAGTATTTTGTCTATCAGATATGGATTTAGAGGACCTTCGGGTGCTAAATTCAGCACTATTTTTATCTTATTAATTGATCTTTAAATACTATGAGTTTATAACGATGGGAATTTCATCCTGGTCATTCAATGCAGGTTCGAGAGAGAGAAGGGTTGAAAGAGGTGTTACGGTTTGAGAGAAGAGAGACCCAATGAAGAAATAGTGAATATTATTTAGTTTTTATCATTTAGGGATACCAAGCGTCACAAAAATAAAAGCACAAGAAAGTAAAAGAACACAATAATTAATTATAGTGAAATATGTTATAATATGTAAATAAAACAATAACGCGTCTTTACTGTGAGAACGAAACAAATTTTCTTAGTGAGACTAGAACTAGCTTTCACGGATAGACCGTAATAGGTTTTCATGGTGAGACTGTAATTGGATTTCATGGTGAGACCATAACAGTGTGATTTATAAAATGTGACAATGTATTGTTTGATACAATATGTGCCATATAGTAATAGAGAGAGAGAGAGAGAGTAACTATGAGACTGCAAACATGAAACAATATACTTACTACTTAAGATTTATAATTCCTAACTCATGTATGATATATACTATACTTTCAAAATTTAATTTTTTAGTGTATTTATCAACAAGCTGAAATTCAGTTCTTATGAATTCCAAAGTTATATCACCTTTTTGATAATGATCTCTCAAAAGGTGATGTATTACATCAATATGTTTTTTCCTAGAGTGTGAAACATGGTTTTTGAGATGTTAATAGGACTTGTATTGTCACAATTTTTAGGTACATTCCTGAATTGATAACCACAATCTAGTAATGTATGGTTTGTCCACAAAATTTGTGCACAATAACTACATGAAACTATGTATTCAGCTTCTACAGTAGATAATGCAACATATTTTTGTCTCTTACTACACGATGATACTAGTGGCTTTCCAAAAAAGTGACATGTTCCATAGGTGATTTTCTATCTAACATACAACCCCAAAGTCATCATCAGAATAACTAACTAACTAAAATGATTTTCCTCTGGGATAGAACAGTCCTAGATTGGGTGTATGCTTGAGGTATTTGAAAATTCTCTTAACATCATTCAAATGGTATTCCTTAGGGATTTCTTGAAAACAATCACACATACACACACTAAACATAATGTCAGGTCAGCTAGAAGTTACGTAGAGTAATGTTCTAATCATTCCCCTACAAGTGGTTTGATCAACAGATTTTCCATCTTCATCAAGACCCAACTTACAAGTAGTACTCATTGAAGTGGCGCTACATTTAGTGCTATCCAAACCAAAAAGATTTAGAATATCTATAATATATTTTATTTGATTTAAATTAAAACCATAATTATTTTGTATGATTTTAAATCCAAGAAAGAATTTGGGTTCACTCATTAAACTCATTTAAAATTCGTTTTTCATCATTTTAGAAAATTCGATACATAATTTTTTTAATATCCAAAGATAATGTCATCCAAATAAATTTGAACTACTAAAACACAATTGGAAATTGGTTTTATAAAGAGGTTAGGATTAGCTATTCCTTTTGTAAAAACTTTGGAAATAAGAAATGTACTCATTCTATCATACCAAGCTCTTGGATCTACTTTTAAACCCTATAAATATTTTGATATTTTAAAAATATTATTTGGAAACTCAGGATTTATAAAACCAGGGGGTTGCTCAAAAATGAAATCCTCATCTATATACCCATTTAGGAATTAACTTTTAACATCCATTTGATATAGTTTGAAATTTAGATGTTTAGCATAAGCAAGAAGAATTCTAATTCCTTCAAGTCTAGCTATTGGTGCAAAGGTCTCTTAATTGTCAATTCATTCTTCTTGAATATAGACTTCTGCAACCAATCTAGCCTTGTTTTTAACAATATTATCCACTTCATCAACATTATTCCTAAACACCCATTTAGTGACTATGTTGAAAGTGTCTTTGCGTCTGTCAACAAGTTTCCAAAATATATTCCTTTCAAACTGATTAATCTCTTCTTGCATAGCCATCACCCAAAATTCATCATTGATAGCATCATTAATGTTTTTAGGTTCAAGTTTTGACAAGAAGACTTGATGTTCAACTTGATTTTTAACAGAAGCTTTAGTTGGAGTTCCTTTAGCTAAGTCTCCTACAACAACATATAAAGGATGGTTATTAAGAGTTCTAATAGCTCTAGAAAAAGAAGGACTTGTGATTTCAGGTTCTTCAATAGGTTGAAGTTCATTGTGACTTGAATGAAAAGAGTTTCCAGAAGTAGGAACTTTCACATATTCCTTTATAGGATGGTTAGAGGATTTTGAATTAATGTGTAGATTTGATACATCATCCTCCAGGTTCTCTAGAGTACTTTTAGGCTCATGTGAATATGTTTCATCAAATTTGACATGGAAATATTCTTCCACACATTTAGTTCTTTTATTAAACACTCTATAGGATTTACTAGATATGGTATATCCAAAAACGATTCCTTCATCACTATTGGATGCAAATATTTCAAGATTTTACATAGTATTAAGGATATATACTTTCCAACCAAACACTTTGAAGTATCTTACTTTAGGTTTTCTATTGTTCCATAACTCATATAGAGTTATTTTAGAAATAGGTCTAATCAACACTCTATTGATAATATAGCATTCTATATTTACAGCTTCGGTCTAAAAATAAATAGGTTAGTCATATTCACTAAGCATGGTTCTAGAAATCTCTTTCAAGGTTCTATTTATTCTTTCTACAACTCCATTCGGTAGAGGTGTTCTAGGGGAAGATAAATTATGACTATATCCATTTTCTGAGAAAAAGGATTCAAACTCTTGATTTTCAAACTCATGACCATGATCAATTCTTAAGGATTTAATTCAAAGTCCAATATGATTTTCTATAGTTTTGAAATATTTTGTAAAATAAAAATATGCTTCACTTTTGTGAGCCAAAAAGAAAGTCCATGTATATCTAGAAAAGTAATCTACAAGTATATAAACATATTTCTTCCCATTTAATTTAAAAACCATAGATGGTCCAAACAAATCCATGTGAACCAAGAGGTTGAGAAGTTGACACTTATTTCTTTGGTTTGAATAAAATTTTGTGTTTCTTTCCATTTTGACAAGGATTACTCACTTTATCATCTAGAAACTCAAGTTTTGGTAGGTCTTTGAGTAACAATTTCTAGTTAAATTTATAATAGAGTGAATATTACAATGTCTTAGTCTCCTATTCCAAAGACAAGACTCTTTTTTATATACACTCAAACATGAATAATTTTTAGAGACTAAAGAATCTAAGTTAAATTAATATACATTTTCATTTCTTAAAGCAGAAAATTCTAATTAATTTTATAATTGAAAACATTGCAAGCATCATTTTCAAATTTAAAATTAAATCAATCATCACATAGTTGTGAAATACCAACCAGATTATATTTCAATCCATCAAAAAAAAAATGTACTTTGGAAATTAAAACTAATTTAGAGTTACCGATTTGGCAAGGCCAATGATATTTCCTTTGGCATTGTGACAAAAGGTGACACGTCCACCATAAATCATTATTATATTCTTGAATCAGGAATAGTCTCCTATCATATGTCCAGAACACCCATTATCCAAGTACCATAAGCTTTTACAGGAGCACTTTATGTAGCTTTCCTAAAACATATTCAGATAAAAATAGATTTTGGAACCCATACCTGTTTGGGTCCAGTAGTATTAGTGACTTTTGCTTTAAGAACTCATATCTTACTCATACGTTTTCTATAAGAATCATGTAAGGTACCTGAAAAATAAACTCTATTTGGACCAGAAAAGCTTGAAACAATAGAGAGTGTATCATAATATAAACTAGTAAGATGTTGTCCAGAACTAGGAGTAATGCAGTATATATTAGATTTATAAACAAAATTAGTTCTTCCAAAAAAAATTTACCCGATTGATAGACAATTAAAGTAGTATATTTAGTAGTAATTTTTTTCCTAATATTTTTACCAAGGGACCTTTACCATTAGTAATCCTTTCATGATCCTTTTTCAATTCATCATTAGATACTTTTAGTTCGTTGTTTTCTTTGAGTAATTGAGCATTTTTTTCCTTTTTACACTATGTTGAGTTTTAAATGTTTAGGTAAGAGCATGATGTTTCTTTAATGATTTGTATTTATCTTCTAGTTCATTACATGTCTTTTCATGCACATTACAGTATTCAAACATTTCTTCATTATAAATATTTTTAGATTCAATCTCATCTCCAAAATAATTGGAATTGTGTACAAAATATTCTAGTGCTTCCTCAGATGTGTTTCTTATAAATCACATATTGTCTTTGTTATCTTGTTCATCTTGTGAAGATTCTGAGTTACTTGAACTATCCTCTGAAGCACTCCAGGTTTCTTTCACTGGATTTTTATACATTTTATCTTTGTCCTCATATTTCATTGTTTAGTTGAGCTTTGGACAGTCAACCTTTATATTTACATTTCATTTACACTCATAGAAAACCATATCAACAGAAGTTTCAATTCTTTTCCAATCATTCTTCCAGCTTCCTTTTTGCTCATATCTACCTTTAAAGTTAGGATTTCTAAAAAAAATCTTCTTTTTGTTAAATCTCTTAAAACATTTGGCTAATTGATCTATCTCCTCATCACTATCAGGTGATGATTTTTCACTTCTGGAAATTTCTACAAAGGCTCCCAAATTCTATTTCTATTTATATTTAGAAGTGGTGGTCTTAAATGCAACATATTTTCCTCTTGGTTCATCCTCCTCTTCCTTGTTTACTTTCAACCCCTCATCATACATCATTAGTTTCCCAATGAGTTTTTTATTGGTTACTTTCTAATGTATCATGATTCTCTAATAGAGATAGAGGTTCCTCTCCATCTGTCAAGTAGGCATATGAGAATCCTCATGACTTGTTATTTGGTAGTAACTTCTCTTCCAAGAGAAATCATTTTGTTTAAAATTTCGTTGAACCCAAGATACATATTAAAAATAGTCTCATTAGGCTTCATTTTAAATTTATCTTATTTAATAATATAAGTGTTAAGTCTCATTTATTTCACACTAGATGTTTCTTCATGTGAAGCAAACAAGGTATCCCAAATTTTATAGGCAGTTTTACATGCAGAAATTCCATTAAATTCCTCATCTCCTAAGGAGAAATATAAAGCATTCATGGAATTGTAATTTTTATTATAGGATGTCTTTGTAGGATCATCCCAAGTGATTCTGTCAGTATGAAGAATCATATATTCATCTATAATTGAAGGCCAAATTTCAAAAATCATACTTTCTAAATGAATTTTCATTTTAATTTTCCATTCAACATAATTGGTTCCATTAAAGAATGGTGGTCTTTTTTTTGTAGCACCTTCCAGTCTACTATTCATAACAAATAAATACATTTAAATAGCTATAAATTTATAACTAAAATAGATTTATATATCTTTATAGTACAAATAAAATACTAGTTGAATAGGGTCAAAAATAGAGTTCTAAAAATAACCCTTTGATACCCAATGTTGGTTGGAGTAGAGTACTCAAGAGGGGGGGGGGGGTGAATTGAGTATCTATAAAACTTTCTATATGAAAAGAATTCTTAAAAAAATTTCCCCAATAAATTTATATATAGCCCAGCTAATCAATGTAATACAGTTATGAAAGTTTGACTCTGTAAATATCTTCTCGGAATATTGATTAATTCTCAGTAAACATAATATCAATTATTAATATTACTTTTGAATCTATTCTAATAAGGCAAAGCCATTATAACTTCTTTCCAAGAATAACTATCAAAGCAAGTGTAGCGATATAAGAATTATACAGTAAAATAGAGAAAACCATATCAAAAGACACAACTTATATAAAACAAGTTGTTCAGTCTCAAGCTGAGACCTAATACACTCCATTTGGTGATCACCTACCACAAAGCGGTTTATATAAATAAACTTGATCCACACCCTGGATTAGGTTTAACAATAGTACAAAGAACTGTCCAGGTCACACGACCACTTCCAGAGTTCTTTGTGGGTTTGAACTTTCAGGTCACACATGGACCTTTTTCAAACTTATCTGTGGGAATACATATGTGTAAAAAGATTCATGAGAAAGGATATCGTGTATACTTCAGTTTAATGTAGGATATAGTGCATATTTTTATGCAGACACACACACAATGATCAAAAGATAAAAATAATAAACAATAGATAAAAAATAATGAGATAAGGTTAGGAGTTCTCAAATTTTTTGTCTATGATTCTCTAGAATTCTAGGATGAAGCAGATACAGAAATTGAGTCCTCTTATAAAAAATAGAGTATCACAGGTTTGGTGTTTTGTTTCAGATCTGATTTGTGTTCTTCGTGTAGTATGTATTGTGAATATGTTCTCGAATCTAATCTATGGTATCACAGTGAATTCTTAATGTGATCTACATGAAGTTTCATTTTTTGTTTTTTCTCAAGAATTCTCGTGATTCTTCATTATGGCGCACACACTTGTTTCTCTATCATCTCTCTTTGTTTATAGCGATGCTGTCATTTTTATTCTTGGATTGCATGTATTAGAGACAACAAGATTCATGTATTCTGCACCTCATACCTTGTATTGTCAGGTGACATGTATACAAATAAATATTAATTATGTCAGTGCATTTAAAAGCCTCAAATATGACAGTTATATATTAAATTGAAAATTGAAAAAACAAATTAAGAAATGGTGTCACAATCTGTCTGGAAACGATGTATCCTTGAAATAATTTCCCCTTGTATTCCATTGTGTGGTGAGACAATTATGATGGTTTACTTGCATAGAGATCAGGAACTGGTAATACAAATGTGGTTTTAGGATCATAGTGTCTGGTTCTTTTCCAAACTTCAAACGATGTGTGAGCATGGAACCGGTGTCACAGACTTCAATAGATCTGAAGTTGGATTCTGTGTCTGGTCAGAATTTTTGGTCATGGTGTCTGGGTTAGGGTGTCTAGGTCACGGTTTTTGGGTCACAGCGTCTGGGTCACGGAGTCTGGGTCACGGTGTCTGGGTCACAGTGTCTGGGTCAAGGCGTCTGGGTCACGGTGTCTGGTCATGGTGTTAGGGTCACGGTGTCTAGGTCACGATGTCTGGTCATGATATCTAGGAATTACCAAATATATATATATACATACATAAATAGTTATATTCATAGAATGGATTATACTCAATCATTTATCACGTAAATTCCTTATTACATTAATTAAAAATAGTTTACAATAATTAAATACAGCACTTAAGATCTTGGATAGGTTTATTTAAGGTATAAAAAACCATTCATCTGTACACATGATTTGAGAGAAATTATGTAGGATTAACAAGTGTTATAGAATCTATAGGATTTGTGATCATTAAAACACGATTAACAGATGAGGAGTCCAAAAATATATAACCTTGAGAGAAAATAGATTTGAATGAGGAATGAATTAAATATGAGGTATTTCTTAAAGGTTGGAAATCTATATGACTATTAAAAATTGAACCATTACAATAGTACTATGACTATTATGAATATTAACTTAACCATTATAATATTAACCTCACCAATTATATAATAAAATATTATTTATGTATCTTATAAATTGATAATATAAAAAAATATCATATTTTATATAAATAAACAGTTTAAAAATTATAAAATAACTATATGTATTTTTTTAAAACATATATTTTTTATTTATATTTTTATTATAAGAATAAATATTTGAAATAAAATTTATTTTCATAAAATATTTTAATAAATAATTATTATAGTTTATTATGATGATAATATAATTTTAATGAAGTGATATTTTATTTCAATGTGCATTTTCATTGAAAGATGGACTATATTTTTTTTAAGATTTATAGTACATGAATTATCACAATGGATACTGATAAAAAACATCACTTCAATCTCCACTTTCTCATATAATTAAATATTGGAATCCATCATTTATGTATTTACTCCCCCTTAGTTAATTATCTCCATGAATCAGATTTTCAATATTCTACAAAATCATGAGAAGACACAAATTTTTCTTTTATCTTGTGAAATATATATAAATACGAATTACTCCCCCCCTTTGTCATTCACTTGTAATTATCCCACGACACACCATAAGGTGAAATTCGAAGACAACTTGGTTATGCCAAGTATTTTAAATTTCACCTTTGCTCGATTTATCAAATTTATATTGAAACGTTGATTGTTTTATATATGTTTAAGATCAGATTTATATTCCTTTTATAACTATACACTACTAAAAGATTTCTATAAATTAAAATTAAGACTTTCCATGGATTCGTTGATAGATCCTCTAAACCTACTAGGTCAGAATTAATTGTAGGAAACAAGTGTTTAAGAAAATAAATGAAAATGCTATATATGTCACTCAATTACTTGTTGTGATATAGAGAGTATGAATTTATTGAATTCTACAGTGGAATATATTGTTAGATGAGGATATACCACCTAATGTTCTTTTCACTATATTTCCCTAAAAAGTACCAGATCCGCACTGATATAAATCCTTAATACCGATTATTGAGATAAATTATAATGTTGAATTACTCTTTAGAATAGAGATACCATTTTTTGGAAACACTTTTGATCTTATATCGTAGATTCATGGTATCCTAAATTGAAAAATTTGATACCACATTGTTATAAAAAATAGATAATCATGAAATACATGAATTTTTCTTCTTCTCCCCTAATCGATCTTTTCTTGGTGTAAAAATAACACTTTAAATGAGGCATGATTCCAATTTTTGAATATTTAATGATACTTGGAACCACTAGATCATTAGATTAAATATTTGAAAGATATTTTGTTTCACATTAGGTTGTTCATCATATAATATACCTTTTCCACAGAATGAAGCTTCTATATATAGATTTTAAAAATAATGTTGTTGAGTTACACCACTTGTTGAATCTGATATGATTTGGAAATTTCAAGAGCTTTTATTCTTCTTATTGTATGTTTCTCAATTCAACTTATGCACCCATTATTTTTAGCACACATGCCCCATGGATTGTATATTCCAATTAGTACTACAGAACTTATATAAGATATTAGTAAAATTTAACACACTGGGAGAGGAGCACCTCTAGAATCCTCAGGAAGAGGATTATGGTCGATTCTGATGGAGCCACCCTTTAATATTTTCTTTCAAAACAAGTTACCCTATTGATGCTTATTTAAACTGTCCAACTAAATTCAACTAATCTGACCATATAACTAGACATTCATTACCCACAAGCTCAATCATATTTTGATATTTAGATTCTATAGGCCTGGAACTTTTCACAATTTGAGTTTAAATCCATTAGTAAAAATTTCCTTCTTTTATGCTCCATAAATATTCCATTGTTTATGATTTATTATTTGAGTAATAATCTTCCTAGGAGTCGTATATGATTTTCTCATCCTCCACTAGATATATCTTTCCTTTTCCTTCACATATCGCCTTGTGGAATGATACCTGAATTATTTGGTGAATTCTCTATTCATTTTTCATTTTTCATTTATCTGAGTCACGTCACACTTTCTAGATGGGGTAGAGTCTTTCAATGAACATACATTCCTCTCACATACAACAGGAGTATCTCCTCCCTTTTTCATCCTAGTTCATTCACAATATCTCTAGGAGAGATGATGTGAGCTTAATATAGGATATGCTTGGTACACCTTTATTTGATATCATTGTGTTTCCATCATTACTTTAAACCCATTATCAACTTTTCAAGTTTCATTCCAGTATAGGATTTCCTGTTATACTCCACATGAGTTTGAGATCTACCTTCATTCCCTTTTCTTCCCTATATTCATCTAACTACAATATCTTTTCAAATTCCCCTTATTTTTACATATAATACATATTCTATTAAAAAATACATCACATCATCATTTCTCGATTGAGATGTTGATAAAAATAGAGTTCTTCTTCTAACATTGAGATCCTAGGCTTCTTGAAATATACTCATATTCGATCTCAGTCTTCCACAATAATAGAATTTCATGACCACTTTCTTATGGAAGAAACTTATTTTATATTTATCAATATGATTCTATTTATTTTTAGATTTATAAATATTTATGTCTTCACAGCATGAAATAAATTCCAAATTAAAAAAAACACAAAATATTACCATACATTCCAAAAAATATATAACATACTGTATTTACCTATTATATTTTTTTGGGTTTTTTCTAGTACCTAGATGATTATTCCTATTTATGGAATTATTCATGACACTCTTTATCACATACATTTTTATGACCCGACCCATGTCATGACTTGAGTAACAGCTACCCTAATCCTTCCTCTATAGGCTAGGGGTGAAAACAACCATTGAAGGAAATATAACTTGGGGATGCCTTTTACTAAGTACACAAACACACACACAAGTAACTTAATGAAGAAGTGAAGATGAAAATAAATAAATTATTCAGAACTACTATAAATAAACCAAAGATGCATGGACCTCTAAACAATATAAAGTATGGTAGTGTTAAATTTAAATAAAAGGGGAAAAATGAACACCCAACTAGAAATTTTTCCCAACATGAAAAAAACTAGAAAATTCTAAATAGATGAGAGAGCCCAAATATTGTATCCTAAGATATGACCACCATATGTGGTCCAAGTACCAAATACCTCTACGATCTTCTGAAGTCATGATCTACCAATCCATCATATGCAAAAAAGACATGACACATGTGAGAAAAGACCCTGTAGGTTGGAGTATATACGTACCCAATAGAATTCCCAGAAAGGGGTGAAGGGGGGGGGGGGAATAAGAGATATAATAGAAGAGGAAATAATAACATAGAACAAGGTACAATAAAAGAGTATAGATAATCTAAACAAGAGAGTGAAATTAAACTCTTCCAA
The DNA here is from genome assembly GCA_963277665.1 of Viscum album. NCBI lineage: Eukaryota > Viridiplantae > Streptophyta > Magnoliopsida > Santalales > Viscaceae > Viscum > Viscum album. Next base: position 499,468,114 of record OY728158.1, on the reverse strand, counting down.
ACATAAGGAGATTGATATGGTGATAATATGAACATCTCATTGAGTATTTTCTACCTATAACCGGAGAATATACTCATCCAACCTTCAGAATCCAGACATAGAATGCACAGGGCATACCCCACGCGTCTTCTCCTCCCTTGGAAGGAGAGTAACCAAAACCCAAGGATTTTTTACCGAAGAAAGAATATATATATATATATATGTGTGTGTGTGTGTGTTATTAGTCAAAGAAGCCCAAACGAGAGAGTAATGAGATCTCTATCTCACAGCTCAGACTAATAAGAAGAGTGTCCAACAGTTCCAAATATAATCCATCTACAATACCCAACACCTCATGCGTCTTCCCTGAACACACAAGTCCATGGGACTCAATCACCACACCATGATAATATCTGATTTGGCTTCTATTGACTCTTCCATAAGGTTTTAGGACACATCCTAAGGATGCGTCTCATTAAAGAAATCATCCCTCTTTCTTGTGAGACTAAATCCAAGTGAAACCACGCCTCATAACTATGTATCATAGTCGAGGGGACATAAATTATAGGTAAGGATCACATACCCTAGTATAATAGGAGGGACCTACTCTAATAGTCACTTAGGAACTCCACTTCCGAGCCCAACTGGAGGGTTACACTCAAGAAGGCCATTGGGGAACACCAATGACTATTCCTGCTAGAGGGTAAGCCCAGTGAGTCATTAGGGAACTCCACTACCATCACAACTAGAGGGTAATTCTTAGAAGATGTGTTCGGAAAATGCCACTGCCTAGCCTAGCTGGAGGGTAAGCCCGAAACATTGAGGAACTCCACTGCCAAGTCCTTGTCGAGGGTAAGTGAGTAATACCCTCAGGGAATTCCATTGACTATTCTTAATAGAGGGTAAGCTCAGAACTATCATTGGGTAACACCACTGCCCATCCCAGCCGGAGGGTAATATCAGATGATTGAGGAACTCCACTACCCAGTCTTATCAGTGGGTAACTTATAATATCATTGGGGGAACACTAATGCCTAGTCCTACTAGAGGGTACCTTGGGAACTATCATCATGGAACGCCACAACCCAACCCAGCTGGAGGGTAATGCCCGGGATGCTTTGGTAATTCTCTATGATTGATTCCTTCATTAGGTTCACCTTAATGAGTCATGATATAAGCATCTCATATTATATGTCAAAATCCACAATAGAGGGAACCATCGTGTTCTACACGAAAAACACTCAAGATAGGCTACTAATTGGCCAAAATTTGAGTCCAAATGAAAATGATAAAGAAACTTAAAGATTCATAAAGGACTTCATGACTTCTAAAAGACCCACACAACATGTGGTCATACTTTTCTAGTGGTCCATTTCCTTTATACCATAGATATTTCTTACCGTGTAGTACTACATGGTGTTTAAGTGTACTACACAACATGTTGGGGCTGAAATCTTAATGAACACTCAAGATTCATCAATGGTATAAAGGGAAAAATTGTATTTTCATTTATATGACTATGTAAATGGTCCTAGATGGACAAATAGGTCCCGCCATTATGATCCTCATAGAAAGACACTCGAGATGGGCTATTCAATTGCCTCAATAGGACACCCAGTAAAAAATTTGAATTTCACAACATCATGCTCAAATGGAATCTCATGGGTCCAAGCCATGAGTCCAAATTAAATTCCCAATATTGGTATCTAAACATATACCTAAATTTTATGGTCACAACATCCTCGACAGGTCATCATTCCAACATTGTATGAGGGTGATATGTTGGATACAAGATTCTGCAATAATAATAATTTCATTATTATTAGGTGTTTCGTTTAACCAAGGCATGATTTAGAAAAAGGTATCCATAATTGGTCATGATATGACCATATAAAAGTCATGGTTACGCTTCCATAAATAGTTTTTCAAATGAACATCATTGGAAGAAATTATGATAGGGTAATATATTTTTATAATAATAATAATAATAATAATAATAAAATTATTTTTATTATTATTTTTATTTATATATATATTTTGGGGAGAGATGAGCGTGTTATCCCCCTCTCCCCTTGTCCCCATGCCCATCATGGAACCCCACCCTCAAAACGTTGATATTTTTTTTTTTCACGTTTCCTTATCTTTTTCTCCATGTATTTTTCCTATTCATATTCTTCTATAAATTCCATTCTCCAAATGCACTCTAATTGCAGTCACCTCCCATTTAACAGAGTAAAAAAATCATTCCACCTCTACTGAATCCATTATCTATACCCATATATCATGGATATATGGTGACCAAGACTTGTTGTCAACACATCACCATCACCATAGACCACTGGACACCGTTGCACCAGACATCCGAAAGTCATTCACCCCGATCTTCCAATAACGTTGATCACATGGGCCACCAAAATCCACTCATCCCAGACCTTTGGAAGCATCTACCTTCCTCCACCCTACTCGAAACATCGTATTTTTCTCTATCCGAATCCAATAGATTATTCCGGCCACTAAGTACGTGAACGCTACCTTAACATCACACCACCCCCTTAGCAAACTAGTGTTTAAACTCTTAATTTGGAATTTAATTAGTTTTGATCTCCTAAAAAATTGTATCCCATCCCAACCATAATTTTTATCCCAAATATGTATTCATAGAATCATTCCGTTGCATGAAGGACCTATTGTTCAATGATTTATTTTCTTGTACTTATCCATCAGTCAAATGAGACACCGAAGATAAACACAGGAAGAATTTTGGGAGGAAAACACAAAATACAATGTAAGAATCGATCATTGACCATGTTCATTTGGCCATCGTTCATGGGGTGCAATAACGAGATGAGTTATTGAGTCAGAAATATTATTTCTAAATACAAATATCAAAAGGAAAAAATTAGATAAACTTCTATAGTTGTCAAAATAATTCAAGAGTGAGGAAAAACAAGGAATAAAAATCCCTACCTCATCCTTGGATCACCCATGATGAATAATGTTCTCTCCAATGAAAAATGATGATTTTTTTTTCATTTTTCATGATTTTATTTTCCTTGATCCAATAATTTGTTGTCATATGACCTCGATTCACCAATGGATGGAAGGAGATAGCTCTTGGAAAATTCCTAGGATTATGAGATTAACCTTGGGTAGTTTTTTGGTGATATATTTAAAAATGTATGTTTAGGTAAAAGAATTCAATCAATTGAATTAACCCACTGAGTGTATAACCAATGAGTGAGGGATCTGAATGCCCAAGGTTGGCATATTTTATGTTGCACCTAGGGTAAACACCACATTCCATACTCAACTTTGGTGTCCAATTTCTAATCAGAGACTCCATTTATGAGATATTCTACTTTTTTCGGAAAACTATGTGGGAATAATGAGAATGTAATTAATATTTTTATAATAAATAATTCTAGGATCATTGGGCCCCAGAATCACATGCCATATAAACACCTAGATCTAAAAACACTACTAGGAATATTCAAAAGTCTTTCACGACAATTTTTTCTATATTATTCGCTTATTCAATGATTTTCATCCTTGAAAAAAAAATTAAGGAGAAATGTGTGGATACTGAGACCGCATTTGGATTTTCTATAAATCTTCCCTACACCAAGATGTGCATCCAATGGATAAGTGTGAAACTCCCACATCAACTATTCTTGTAACATGATCCAATCACAGTTACTTCTAAAAAATGATGCCATGATCTCTTTCTTCAGAAAAATTCATCTGGTGAACCACATAAGGACATATGGTTACACAAGACCTCATAGTCAATGTCCCCTAGATGGTAGTGTTTCTAATCCCTCAAGGTGAAGACTACTACTTCCATATCTAGGTAGTGAGTCACATATTTCTATTCATGATTCCTCAACTACCTTGACTTATATGCGATAATTTACTACCTATTTAACAAGGTTGATGTCGAGCACACAAGGGTCCCAATGAATAATTCAGGTGAGTAGACTCATCTCACAATGAGAAGCTAGACATGAAAATCACATGGCATCCCTCGTGCATCTTTACCTATAATGGAAAGAGATTAGTACCACCCCATAATCTTTTCCACACCCACTAGTGGAATCCTCAATAGAAAAGTTTCAAGTAAAAAAACTCCACTAACAATGTTAGAACCTGCTCCGACACTTCAATGCACAACCTCTCCATGAACGTACAAGTTAGAGGGAATGATCCAAAAAACCTCAATACTATCCTCTTTGGGTGGCACTAACTCGCCCTCATGGTTTTTCACATGTATAAAAAATGCATCTTGGTGGGGGAAGAATCCCTCTTCATCATGCATTTGAAGCTACATCAAACAACACTGACACAGGGTTATGTCGATGCCTGGATGACCCAAATTGAACCTTAACGAAGGAGTAGAAAGAAAAGAGTGCCTCACAAAAATTTCTACAAATTTATACTGAATAAGGTATAAAGGAAAAAAATCAAACCTTCTATCATCTAATTCTTTATGGGGTCATAAGACAACAAATCTTACAGCTGTTTGTATCCCCATCCACCAGATCCATGAGCTTGACGTTGGCCAACTAGTGTTGGTGGTTGAAGGATATCATAACTAAATAAACCACCAATAGCTCCTCTTACTCCTTTGTTATCTTCTCTCACTAGGGAATACCCTTATCTCTCATGGGAGATCCATAATAATGGCGTGGCCTTTATTCTGGAGGTCCATCAGCAATATACCTACGTTCCTCGACATGTCTTGTTTGGTAGTCATGCGCTATGTGACCTCACCCATCACAGACATAGCATTGCCCCTCTACAGGTTGAACTAGTTTTATCCATCACCCAAAAAACTCAAAACCATCTGCCTATGTACGGTAATGGGGGTTCCCCATGTGTCTTGTCTCCTGTCACATTCCATCCACTACTGAAGAAAAAACATTGGGATGCCTACTAATAGCTCTAGCTGTATGAGTTTGCTTAGATAGGAATATATCCATCACTAGAACCCACAATAACATTCCAGCATACATGTAGATGAAAAAGAGTACTACACTGGAATGAAACTCTCTGTGGAGTCCTATCTCAAACTTCCATGCTCGGAAGCATCCATCGTGGATCATGTCAAGAGAGTATTGGTTAATCTTCATAAAACATTCTGTATACTCATCTACCATCATCCTTACCTATAGAAGCTCTATAATCTCCTAGATCTGGACTAAATGAAATAATGAGGGGTAGTAATCCTCATGAAACAACCACTGAAAGTCGATCCTTGATAGTGTCGACTAATCATGAATCTATGTAACAAGGCTCCACAAGTGTCATGTTGATCTGTGGAAAAGGATAGCTGTTAGTGAAACCACATGATCTGTCGAGGTCTGAATAAGAATGAACATATAGAACACCAAATATAGCCCATCCTCTTCTTTTTGAGGATCTGTATCACTATATAACCTAAATAGTCTCTGATGCTTGAACTCAAAGAGAGAACTATTTCTATGTTCATCCTCAGCCTAATCTATTGGACTGATCTTGTACTTAATACGGTTAGGAGTGTGTACCTTCCAACCTGGAGGTCGGGGATCATGAGATAGACCTTGAACTAAGGCCTCATCTCTCACAGGGTCGTCGTCATGAACTGGAGTGGGTATCATGGATGGATGTCATTGTCAAGGCATCCTGAATGTTATCAAGGTGTACCTCAATCAAATGAGAATATATATATATATATATATATTACAACAATAATGGGGATATGAATCAATTAAAAAAGTCATAGAATCAATCCTATAGGATTCATGTACAATTTATCCGTACAACAAATCTCTTGGCATTCCATGTCCAAAATCAGGTAATCAAGGTCATGGGGAATGGCTACATCATCCACCACACCATCATTGGATTCCCTGGTCTGGGAGACCCACTTGAGACACTTTGAAAATGTTTCCCTAAACCAGAATAGTATTTTTTCTGTGGATACATCTAAAAAAAATCCCAAGGAATGAACCTTCTTTGATACCAATCCATAATGATCAGGACCAAGTCGTGGCTAAAGCCGCAACTACCCAATCCCACCTCAATAGGACAGGTGGTGGTGACACACGCTGAAGGAAAAAATAACATGGGGAGGCCTTTTATTAAGTACTCGTACACACTCGCATATCCATATCAATGAAAAATTTTATAGGGAAAGAAATAAAGGATACCGAAATGATATAAATAAACCAAACATACATGGAACTCTAAAATATATGATGTACGGTAGTGTAAACTGAAATGAAAATAGAAAAAATATACACCCAAATAGAAATTTGTCCCTACCTAACAAAAAAACTAGAAAAGTGTAAACAACTGAGAGATCCCATCTTCTGTATCCCAAGATAAGACCACCATATGCTGTCAAAAAACCTATTATCTCTATACTATTCTAAGTCCATGATTGACCAGTTCATCATTTAAAAAATACATCACACATGTGGGAAAAACCCATGCATGAGTGAGTATATACATATCCATAGAACACTGTAAAAGAGGTCATGTAGGGGCAGTAAGAGATAAAATTGAAGAGGAATGTAGTAGATAGAACAAGGTATAATAAAAGAGTAAAAATCAACCCAAAACGAGAGTGAATGTAACCTTGTATAAACACAGGGTTCTTTACATGGTGATAAGATGAACTTCTCATTGAGTCTTTTCTAAATATAGCCAGAGAGTAGACTCATCTAACTACAAGAATCTTGACACAAATAACACATGGAATACCCTACACATCTTCGCCTCTCTTAGAAGGATAATAACCAAAAACTAAGGAGTGGGTATTGAAGAAAGGATATCAATATATTTGTGTGTGTGTGCTCAGTTAAAGATGGGAAATCAATGGTGTAAGGGGATCTATATATCACAGCTCAGCCGAAGAATTAGAGTAGCCAATAGTTCCAAAGTTAGTCCATCTATGATGCCCAACACCTCATGCAATTTCCCTAAACACACAAGGCTAAGGGAATCAATCACCAAACCTTGATATTATCCAATTTGGGTGGCACTAACTAGCCCAAATGATTTTAGGTCATGTCAAAAGGAAATGAATCTGTGGGTAAAGTGTCCCTATTTTCAGTGAGTTTAACGTCATGTCAAACCATGCCTTTTCACTATTCCACATGGTTTAGGGGCTATATATTCTATGTAAGGATCCCAAACCTTGGTATAATAGGATATTACTACTCTAATAGTCACCAAGTAACTCCAATGCCCATCCCAACTGGAGGGTTATTCTCAAGAAGGTAGTTGAGGAATTCCACTACCCATTCCTAATAAAGGGTAAGCCCGATGATTCGTCAGGGAAGTCCACTACCCATCCCAACTGAAGGTTTACTCCTGGAAGATCTCATCAGAGAACGTCACTGCCTAGGCCAGCTGGAGTGTAATCCCAAAAATATCATCAGGGAATGCCACTGCCCAGCCCAACAGAAGGGTAATCCCAGAATGTCGAGGAACTCCACTACCCATTCCTACTAGAGGGTAACTCGGGAATGTCATTGAGGAATTCTACTACCTAGTACTATTATTGGGTGAGACGATAACTATCATTGATGAATACCACAACAAAACCTATCTAGAGGGTAATATAGAATGTCAAGGAACTCCACTTCCCTGTACTAATAAATGGTAACTCAAGAATATCATTAGGAAATGTTAGTTCCCCATTCTTATGGAGGGTAACATGGGAACTATCATTGGTGAATGCCACATCCCAGCCCAGCTAGAGGGTAATGCCCAATATATTCTGGTGATTATGTATGATTGATATCGTCACTAGTTGATTCCTCATCATTTCATGATGATAACATCTCACAATGTATCTCAAAATTCACAAATGAGGGAAGCATCATGTTCTACGTAGAAAAACACTAATTATAGGCTACTCACATGCCAAAATTTGAGTCCAAATGGAAGAGATATGTAATTTTAAATATTCATAAATGAGTGTATGACATGTAAGGGACCCACACATTGTGTCACCACACTCTGCTATCGGGCCATTTCTTTGCTAGCATATGGATTTATTACTATGTAGTACTACATAGTGTGTTAGGGTTCTATATGACATGTTAGGAACAAAATCACAACAAACACACAATGTTTGTCGTCGATCCAACTGGGAAAACATAATTTCATTGATATGCCTCTACAAATAGCCTTATATCGACAAACATGTCACCTCATTGCGATCTTCCTGAAAAAAACTTGAGACAGACTATTCACTTTCCTCAATTAGAAACTTGAAAAAATCGCATTTCATCGCATCATTCTTGAATGGCACCTCATGGGTCTATGTAATGAGTCTAAATTAAATACCCAATATTGGTATTGAGACTTCCCCGTTAATTTTTAGATCACAATATCATAGAAGATTCATCATTTAGACATCATATGAGAGAGATATGTTGGATACAATATTTTGTAATAATAATAATTTTATTATTATTGGGGGTTTCATTGAATCAAGTTGCAAATGTAAAAAAACCGGAATCCAAATTTTCTATGGAAATGAATGTATCAAAGTTAGGGTCATTATTCCACAGATTTTTCATCAAACAGACTTTATAAAAAGAATTTATGATGGGATACAATTTTTATAATAATAATAAAATTATTATTATTATTATTTTATTTATATATTTTTTAGTTTAGGAGAGAGTAGAGTGTTATCCCCCTCCCTCCATGTTTCCACACCCATCATGACACCCCACCACAAAAACCTCTTTATCACCTTTTTTCACGTTTCCTTTTCATTTTATTTATCTATTTTTTTTTATTCAATTGATCTTCTTCTATGAATTCCTTTATCCCGATGAACCCTAATTATTGATACCTCCCAATGCACATGGCTAGAAATCATGCCGCCTCCGCTAAAGCCACTATCTACACCCATAGATCCTAGATCTATGATGAAAAAGCCTCATTGTAGGCTCCTCTCCATCACCCTAGACCACAAAACACTAAAACCCCAAACTGTTGGAAGCCACTTGCCCCAAACTAGAAATGACACTGATATATTGGGCTTCTGGATGCCACTCAACCCAAACTGTCAAAAGTTTCTTCTCACTACTTCCATATTGAAAACATTGGCTGTTTTTCGATCCAAACCCAATAATTGATCTCAACTGCTCTATTCATGAACGTAACCAGACCATCTCACCTCCACCTCAACAAACTAGTATTTAAACTATCCATCCATACATTGATTATTCCTGATCTACTTCCAAACTATATCACATCCCAACCAGTATTTTGGTCCCAAATATGTAGCCGCAGAATTGTTCTATTGTGTCAAGTATTGATTACTCAATGATTTTTTATCATGTATTTATCCAATCATCAGTTAAACAAGACACTAACAATAAAAAAATTAAGAATTTGGGGATGAAAAAACAAATTATAATGTAAGTCTCGATCAATGACTCTTTTCATTTGGCCATCGTCGATGGGCTCTGATAACGATATGAGTAATCAATTTAAAACAATTATCTGTAAATCCAATTTCCAGAAAGATAAAATCGTATAAAAATCTATGGTTGTAAAAATAATTGGAGGGGGAGGAAAAAAAGGATAAAAAGACCTAACTGATGATTGAATCTCCCTCTAAAGAAGAACATGCTCACCAATGAAAAAGAAATATTCATTTGATTTTTTGCACTTTGATTTTCCTTTATCAAATCATTTTTTTTTTGACCTTGATTATTCAATGGAAGAAATGAGAAAGATGTTGGAAAATACCTAGGATTATGAGACAAAACCTAGTTTGTTTTTATGGTCAGGTATTTGTAACATTCATGTTTAAATTAAATAATTAAATCAATTAACTAATTAATTAATTTTACCCACTAAACATATCACCAATAATAGAGTTATCCAAATTCCACACAATGACTCATTTTATGTCACACCTAGGGTAAAAACCATGTTCTAGACTCAGTAGTGGACTTAGAATTTAAATATTAAACTCTGTTTATGATATATTCCAATTTTACTAGAAAACCATGAATGTGAAATATAAATATATTTAAGATTATAATCAAATTAATTTTGGACTCACAGGGTCTCAAAATCACGTGCTATCTCAGCGCATGGCTCTAAAAATATTTGTAGGAATATTCCAATGTCTCATATGAAGATATTTTAATCTCTACCTACATGGAAGTGGGATAATAAAATCCAATAAAACATTTTCCTAAATTATATGGCCTTTGAAACGAGGCCATCATTTTAGGTTTTTATTATGAAATAGCATATTTTATTTTCATTTCATTATTTTTTTTCTAAAGGATGATCAAATAATAAATAAAAAAGTATCCTTTAATTTGGTATTACCTTTTGAATTATATTTCTATACTTCTTTCGGGACTAACTCTATCTCTTTTACCATTTGTTGGATCTACCAATCCCTAGATTCATGTTGAGCATTATGTTCTCTCATGAGAGTCTTCCTACTACTCATCTCATTTTCCAATTCTTGGGAGATCTTATTCATTATATATGGTTTATCCTTTATTTTAAAATTTATCTTAGAAAATAATTATTTAAGGTATGTATTCTCCTCAACCAATTTTGGTAGGTGTGTATCGAGATCATCATTCCTAGATTCTAAATTCTAATTTTATTTTGAGTCTAGATTCATTCACTATTCATAAGCTTTTATTTTTTTCAATATTTGTGGAAATCAATTTCAGCTAGTAAACTTGGAAATAATTCTTCTACCTTAGTTATATGGATACATCTATAATCCTTTTATTTAAAAAATTTATCTTCTTCAATTCAATTACCTAATCATGGATCTAGATAGCGTGAGACTAATTTTATTCTTCTAATTTTTGATCCAATTCCTTTGCTACATGGAAAACATAAAACTTTTCCATTCTTGTAATTTATTCATCACATATAGTTCCAAAATTACTTGGAATACTGGGGTCTTCATTATCTGATTCGTCCAAATATCTATTGATTACAATGTTGGTTTCCTTCAACTAATTTACACTCTTTCCATAGACACTTCTACACCGAGGAATTCCTCCATAATTCTTCTTCTCCTTTTAAGTTATTCCATTCTACATTACTCATAGAAATAAGATATGAATAAAACACCTATTTCAACAATAAAAAATACAGTCAGATTAAAACATATAATAAAATAAACCTATGCTCTAATGACTATTGTTAGGATTAAAACATTCTTAGATATATCTGCTGGGTGGAGGGGGTGAATTAGGGTATGGATATTATGTTAAAACTTATTCTTTCCCCACTAGATCTTGAATACTTTATAATGAGGGTCACTTCTTTTTTATTTAGTGTTTATATTGTTCTTCTCCTTTCCAATGTTATCTGATGATGATGCATTGAAATTAATGAAAGAAATCAAAAACAAGGACACATATATTTTTTATATTGTTCACCCTTACTGATCTATATACATGGAGAAAACTAAAGTAATGTTCCAATATACCAAATACACTAAAGAGAAATTCCACTATTTTAGGCTATCTCACCCCTTCCTAGGATAACTGCACATACAATTTTTGGATTATATACACTATCTACATGGGATCACATCCATCAAACATCCCTTTTATTCTAACTAATTTAGAAGGTAAAAAAATTGGCACTCAATCCAAAAAACAATATCTTATATTGTTTAGAGTTGAACCAAATGTATTATAGATGAATTTGATATTCACTTCAACCTTCACTTCCTTGATGTGAACATTCCCTAGAGCATCACTTATTTATGAAAGTCCATGGAAAATCCTCACATTAGTATGATATTTTAGAGATTCCAAGTCTTTATTTCACTAACTTGGATGTTTTAGTGATAAAATCATTCTTCAAATATTGTCAAATAGTGAAAATCCGATTTATTATTCTTCTTCCTCTTATTCTAAACTTAGATATGAATGTGATATTGTCATAGGGTAATGTAGGTGTGAACCTCCATGTGAAAAACCCTACCATGTTACCCCAGTGATAGATTCTAGAATGTGACCCCTTGCTCTTGATCCTAGCATGTAACCCCCTGCATGAGATCCTAGTACATAACCCTTTCATGATATCCTAGAGCAAGACACTTTAACAAGATCTTGGCATGAGACACCTTCAGGAGACTTTGGCACCAGACCCCTCCACCCATAATCCTTCATATCAGGTGGATCATGTGACTCCAACATTAGACTCCTTCTTGATACCTCACCACGAAGCTCCTTCTGGAGACCTTGTTCTATTAATGCGGATCAGAAAACCTTGTTTATATCATATAGATGGAAATAAATTTTTTAGTTCATGCAGATCACAATATCTGGTTTAGTTCATCTAGATAACAAGATATCAATGGGTCTACCTATGAATACAAACACCATGTGCATACTTCTCTTTATAAGATACAAACATGAGAACCCTTCACAAGACTTTGTTATGATTTTTGAGATCACATGATTCTAGTGTATGACTTCATATTGCTCACGTGAAACACTTATGCGATCTTAATCACTTATACTCATTAACTTCACATGAAACCCCTTCTTCAAAATTTTCATTAGAAAAATATTTTATGATTTTTTCACTTATTTGGGTTGGTAATCGGGCATTTATAGAAAACTATACTCTACATTAACTCCAAAAATTATAGATATCCTTCTATTCTAACTCCACAACAATCATCATAACTTTTTTCATGTGATCGGTTCACGTGATCACCTACCACATGTCACGAGCACTTCAGATGACCACTTTCCTCATGTTGAAAGTCATTTATGTGATAAACATCATTGTATATGAGTTTTTTCATTTTTTGTGAGGTAAATGAATAATAATGTGGTCAGTGAAATTGTCTTCCATCACTTTTTGAGAACCCATCATGATATCTAATAACAATCATACACTTCACATGATCCCATCTGGAGATCCAAATAAAATAATGTGTCTAGTGGCATTGTTTTCCAGCACTTAACATGATGCCATCATGAGATCACAAGAGAATCATGTGGTCATTTGATATCGAATTTCTTCAAGATTCATCCTCTATTTCTATCTTCCTTGTATTTATATTTTTTACATGATCTCTCCATGATATCCTCTCACAATAATGTGAATTATTTAGGGGATTTTCATGATGTCTCAGTGAGATCCTCTGAAAATAATTTATTCTTTGAGTGAAATAACTATGATATATTCTAAAAATCCTATTCCGAATCTATTTACTTCACATGATATCTTATGTGAGTTCCTCTAATAATCATGCGGTGCATCATGGTGCTTCCTATGATCTTTTCGCAAGATGCTCGAAAATTCATGCTTTGTCATCGAGTGATTCACCTCATCACAATGAAATATATTTTGAAAATCACACACTATGAGATAGAATATCTCACACTCTATGATATCATAAATTTATGATCAATGAGATCAGAAATCTCAAGATTTGTGATATTAGAAAATTTCTCTTTGTAAGATCTAACAACTCTTACTTCATGAAATCACACATTTTCACATTGTGAGATCAAAAATTTGCGCTCTACAAGATTATAAATTCACAGCAGATCATCAATACTCCTTTGAAAACTAGCCTTTATAAATAATGTCCAACCATACCAATAGAAACAATCAACCCAAAAGCATCATCTAGAGTAATTTTTTTAACACATATCATGTTACATGTTCATTCACTACATTACTAGTTGTGTTAGTGGCACCATTGGTGGTGGAATACTGGGTTGTACTCACACCCTTATTGTTTGTCCATGACCATTTTTTACCTGAGCATACCTCATTGTTCATAGGTTTTGGTAGGGTAGACTTCCATATCCACCTGATCATGATATATCATCTCAATGGGGATTTGGAGGATATGATATGACTAGGATTAGGGATTGTAGTCAAGCCTCTTATTTTTATTTCCTTTGGATTATTTTTATCTATGATTAGTCTAATTTGAATCTAGTTTGGATGTATGAATTTATGTTTTATTTCATTTGATAGAACACAATTCTAATTTATTTATTATGCATACTCTTATTATTATTATTATTATTATTGTTGTTGTTGTTGTGGAATTTATTAAGTTATTTCCACTAGTTTTTTCACTTTGATATGAGGTTATAGTCTCCCCATGATAACACCTTATAACCATGCTATTATTCGATAGCCTTTGACATATATAGATCCACACCTAAGGACTTGTGAGAATCTCAATTCATACATTAGTTAGTGGTGCATGGATGATGATGTATTACAAAGTGGAATCATAACATCCTTTTCATTTTCTAAATATTTTGGGTATAAAAGATAGATAATATTTATTTGTTAGATCTTGTGATAGAACTTAGAGTTTTTTTTATCTAACACCTTTTTAATTGGGATTCTATGTTAACAGGGATATGGGAATACTATTATTGTTTTTCTATTATTATTGTGATATTTTTTCATGTATTATGTGTGTATTTGAGATTAATATTTATGCTTTCGAATCATGGACCATTGTATTGAGGAATGTATATATAAATAATATTAGATATATATGATTATCATCACATACTAATGCTAGTATGTGATTGATGACACTAGTGATAGATGGTTGATCTATTTAAGTGTTTACAAAATATATATGCAATTTTCTTATATAACATTTTGGTGGAATTAAACTCAGTTGTCACATTGTATTTTCTTTAGATGATAGATCATGTTGGTCGCAATATGGTATGTTCTCTTGTGAAGTCTATATAGTCCCTATGTAAAAGGGATGTATATAAAACCATAGTGTGTTGGTATTGGAATTATATGCCCTGGTGATGAACCCCTTCTTGGTGGCCATGATAGTGTTCGATTTTATAATGTGTCAATAGTAAACTATAGTAAACTATGGTATGTTTCCATATAGCTTATTGGTGTTATAATACTTAATTAAACCATTGACTATGGGTTTATTAAATATCAATCATCATTAGATGATATTTTTATGTATTATCAGATATTACTTGATCCGGAAGGGGGTAGTCTGGTATACAGATTCCTGATTAAGATGGATTCCTGAGGAGTGGTGGTTTATTAAGTGTATGATGGTTGGTATGTATATATGGGAATCTTGGAGTAGGGGTGTCCGAATTTGAGTTTCCTAGTGATATTCGAGATTAGATCAGAGGTGATACCCATGAACCATGACCCATGTGAGTCATGGGCCTAATTATTTGAGATATGGATTAAGAAATCAGTTAGATGAGTGCTATGATTGAATAGCATAATGTTTTCATGATACTTTTGAGAAAGGTTATTGTATACAAGGTTAACCAATAAGAGGTGTTATCCCAAGGTTTTGAGTTTCCATAGAGATATAGATCATGAATAGATACCTTGGCCCAAGAGAATGATGTATGCGAGGTACTATTAGAAATGTGGTCTATTCATGGAGGTTCCTAATGGATCATGGATTATGGTATTAGATGATAAGAACTTGGATGGATAAAGCATGGAATGATACAATATATTTATATAATATTCTCTAGGTGGTGGGTGATCATTATGTTGGCCTTGTAAAATGTTCAACATCTCAATACTATTAGAAATAAAGCACTGAGGTAATTTAAGAGATGCGACTGACATGAATGAAGATCATGGTGGGTGGTTAGACATGTGAGCCTATGTTTGAGGAGATGAGACTTATGGGGGTGTGATTTGGGTTGTGTAGTAGTGTGTTTTGAGAATGTATTTTTTTTGATTTAGATGAGATCAATACACATACTATAAAAGAATCCATGAGGAAGTTCCTTATAGGTTTACTCTAACTGGGATGAGGAGAGGGAGTGTTGGCTTGAATTTCTGGAAAATACTCAATATGAAAGGTTGAGAACATACTAGTTACGTGTGATTACGTTTTTTGGGTTGTGGATCACAGAGATTCTATGTGTGGGTTGAGAACCAATGTGATCAATGAGATAATTACATAAATGTTGTCATGGGGTCGTGGTGATAAGAGGAGGTTTTCAGAGTTGATAGAATGGGTAAACATCATCAATGAAGATTAACACACATATGATATTAGAACTTGTCATGTGTTGCACTGAAGGAGTGGTTTATGGTAAGAAATATTATGGGGAGAAGACCATTGATTATGAGATGGTGTGACCCTCATCATAGATAATCATTCAATGAATTTTTGGGATGAAATTCATAGTGATATGGGAATTAGTGGATAATGGGGTTTTGTGATAGTAATCAAGTATGAATGGAATGATTATGTGAAGTTATTAAATATGATAATGGATAAAGTTTGGTCTATGGAAACTAGATGTTTTGGATTAAGAAGAAAATGACAAGGGTACTTCTATGGTGGAGGGAATATTATCAGTCATGTGTGTATGACACTCATGTTGGTAGGGTGGTGAAATGGATTTGTGTATTATCAAGATGACACTTTTATGGAGGTGAGTAGGTAAATAAAATTCTATATAGTTAAATGGAAGGTAATATATTTAAGATTAAAATTTTGTATTGGATGGAGTTTATGTATTAGAATATGGATTATTATGTATTTGGGTGTGATCGAAAGGTGAGTTAGTCCATAGGTCCATTAGTACTCATGGGGGGAGTATGATGGTGGATTTTGTTGGTTGAGGATACAACCATAGAATTACACTTAGTATTGGGTTTGGAATTTAGTGTGGGAATTTGGATGATCTTAGGTTGCCTATGGGGATTAAGGCATCATGATCAGGTGATGAGATAGTGTGTTAGTGGGTGAGTCTAAGTGTTTTTAATAGAGTTCCACTAGAGGAGGACCAATTGGTTTTTTTGTGTGGAATTGAGTTTTGTGGACTGGAATCTTCACTATGTGTGTCGATGGAATGCTAGAAATGTGTTTCGATAAGTGATTCTTGTGGTGGAGAGAACTATGATTCATAATTTTCATTTATGTTTAGAGTCTTATAGTGGGTAGAAAAATGGTCTGGAGTATGAATTAGTCAATTTCACTTGGGTGTCTCTCGGTAGAAGACTATGGTTAAGCACTATCTGAGCATTTGAAATAGTGATGAGTGAGTGGAATGGGTTTTAGGGAATAATAATCCTTAGTTTTTAGAGTTGTGTAGTAGAATCTCATTTAGAATTCAAGGATATAATGTGAAGAGTTAATAGAGAATTTATTATTAAGAAACACTAGTATTAGTGGATAAAGGACCACCCATACTTATTTGGTATAAGGAGGGTTCTGGTGGGGATTTTATAAAACCCAGTGTTTTAATGGGTTAGGAAGTTCAAAAGGAATTTGTATTTTTTGGTTATGGAGATGGGGTTATTTTTATAATTGGGGTTTGTATTGGAATTTTTAGCACTATAACATCTCAAGGATTTGTTTTTGAGACTGTTCAATGATTGGGATGTGTTATAGGTGTTCAAGAGAGAACTGGAGCAGTGGTTGTGTGTCCAAGCTGTTGAATTTTATAGTAGTAGGCTCGTCACATAGTGAGGGGTGCAGGTCATGAAATGTAGACTATAGTGAGGGATAAAACACCCATTTATGTAGAAAAAAACAACCTGATAAGGGATTCCAAACCCTTGGGATTTGGAAATTGTCTAGTGAGGTGCATTATTCAATGACCCAGAGGTTTCACACCGTAATGGAGGATATCCAAGGGTTGGCCCCTCTGCCTCAGACTAGTCATGCAACATACCATAGGGGTCATTCCATAATGATGGTTGGCCAATGATCAAGATTAATTCCTACAAATGTAATACTGCAACCCATAATGTTCACACCATAAAGGATATAGACAGGGGTGTTAGGTCCTCTTCCTTGGGGTGATTGCAGTACAATCAGATTGGGTGACACCATGACTAGGCCCCAACTATTTTTTTTAATTAGAGGTAGAACTACCTTTTTGGGTTCTCCCACCCTTAGTTTTTGGGTACCATGGACATTGGGTGAGGACATTATTAGGTGGCCCTCCTCATAACTCATAATCCTTCAATCGCCCATACATGGGGCTTATTCTTGTGAATGTTTATGGAAATTTTAGGTTTGGACTTCCCTTCACTTCTATTTGTTCTTATCCTTTTTTGGACATTTCAAATTCATTGTGATTTTAGAAACATATTTGGTGACTATTTCCACTGGGTCATGATGGAAATTGTATATAATGTTGGGTATTTATCTTGGTGATAATAGAGGATGTCCTCGAAGTATGATCACAACTTTTCTCTCTCTATTTTTATAGAGGTATGTTTCCCTTTTAATTTTTATAGGTTTTTAGAAAAATTATGTTGAATTAACTATTTATTTTGGCTAATTAAATTGGTCATTTTTTGGGCTTATGTCTAAGTAAATTTTGGGGGTGGAACACACCCTATTACTGAAGGTTTGGGTGAGTGAACAACCATTCAAATGTATTTAGGTGATTTTACCTATTAGGTTGAATTAAATTATTAATTAAAGAATTGTTATAATTAATCAATTGGGAAATGTGGGTTTATATAGGGTATCGGGAGATGGAATCATCTTGGTTGGTATTGTTCTGGAATGAGTGGAGCTTGGAGAGGATGATAACTTTATATATGAGGTTGGTGATCCCTTCAGCATATTTATAAAGCATATATAGTCTTTTTATGTGCATGTGATATATGGTCTAAATATTGATATGAAATTGAAATTAAATTATAATAAATGATTTTATTAAATTTACATAAAATGAAAATAAGTGTCAAGGGCCATGGTGAACCCTTAAATTATAGCATGATGACTTAGACAACAGTAACTAAGAGCTCAATTATAAATTCATGACTTATGATACAGTACCATGGGAAGGTTTTGGATGAAATGAAAAACCAATATATGACTTTGGTATAAGTTACCTTAGTTCCCTTGAGTAAGGGTGAGTGGTGGATGGGAAATGGTTGGCCTATGGACAAGAGATATGAAATCATTACGATAACTTATAGGCTTTAGGTTAGTTGAAAAAATAGTTGGGTGAGTGTTCCCCACTGGTGTGTGAGTACTCAAGTTGGTATACCTTGGGTAGGATTATTTAGAGGATTATGTGAGAGGTATTTCCTTGGTTGACTTGGTAAATGATGTTGGCATTATGCATCTCTCCAGTGCGATACAAGGATGGTGTATCCTAAGTGACTAATGATGCCCTGATACAATCACGGTGGGGTTGAGGGAATAGATTCCCTTCGAGTGATAGACTTAAAAACTAGGATTATGATTGAGATATTGGATCCCATGTAGGGTTTTTAGATTGTGTGATGATTAGGGGACCTTGGTGGGTTCCCCAGTGTTATGTTAACCACTGAGTGGGTTAGTTAGGGTGGTAGGTGAAGTTGATTCTAGGTGTCACCTTCGAACCCTTTGATCTATGAGGATAACCAGTGTGGTTATAGTGATAAGAATGTGTTGTGCACTTGGGAGACTAACCTAAGAGATGAGGATTAGGTTTGTGGGAGTGGCCAACCCAATTGGTATGACATGAGGTTCTATGGATGATGCCCCCAAGTATTTACAACACACACACACACATATACACATATACACATATACACATATACACATATACACATATACACATATACACATATACACATATACACATATACACATATACACATATACACATATATACATATACACCTATACCCCTATACACATATACACATATACACATATACACATATACGCATATACACATAAACACATAAACACATAAACACATATATAGATACACACATATCCACATATTCATATATGCACATGTACACAAATACACATATACAGATATACACATATAAACATATAAAAATATACACATATACAATTATACACATATACAAATATTCAGATATACAAATATATAAATATACACATATACACATACACACATATGCACATATACACATATGCACAAATACACATATACACATATCCACATATACACATATCCACATATCCACATATACACATATACACATATACACATATACACATATACACATATACACATATACACATATACACATATACACATATACACATATACACATATACACATATACACATATACACATATCCACATATACACATATACACATATACAGATACGCATATACACCTATACACATATACAAATATACAAATATACACATATACACATATACACATATACACATATACCCAGATACACATATACCAATATACACATATACACATATACACACATACACCTATACACATATACACATAAACACATAGACACATAGACACATATACACATATACACAAAGACACATATACACATATACACATATACACATATTCACATATACACATATACACATATACTCATATAAACATATACACATATAAACATATACACATAAACATATACACATATACACATATACACATATAGATACACACAACTATACACATATACACATATATACACATACAAATATACACATACACACATATACACATACACACATATACACATAGACACACATACAAATATACACATATACACATATACACATATACACATATACACATATACACATATACACATATACAAATATACAGATATACAGATATACACATACAAATATACACACATACACACATAGGCACATATACACATATACACATATACTCATATACACATATACACATATACACATATCCTCATATACACATATGCACATATACACATATACACATATACACATATACACATATACACATATACTCATATACACATATACACATATACACATATACACATATACACATATACACATATACACATATACACATATACACATATACACATATACACATATACACATAGACACATATACACATATACACATATACACATATACACATATACACATATACACATATACACATATACACATAGACACATATACACATATACACATACACACATATACACATACACACATATACACATATACACATATACACATATACACATATACACATATACACATATACACATACACACATAGACACATAGACACATATACACATAGACACATATACACATAGACATATATACACATAGACACATATACACATACACACATATACACATATACACATATAAACATATACACATAGACACATAGACACATATACACATATACACATATACACATAGACACATATACACATATACACATATACACATATACACATACACACATATACACATATATACATATACACATATACACATATACACATATACACATATACCCTTATACACATATACACATATACACATATACACATATACACATATACACATATACACATATACACATATACACAAACATGAATGATATGCAAATGAGGGTTCAGGTGTCGGGGGAAAGATGTGACCCTCGAGTCCTGGAGGCCTGATATAACTACATGAAAGGGTATGAACTCCATGAGTTCATGTATTATGATTTCGGGTTGTGAATATTTTCCTCTGGGTGTGTGTGATATGTGAAATGAGGGTTATGGTGCAAGGGTGATATTTTATTTCCAGGTTATGGAGGTCTGTTTCTACTATTGGGTGGGTGCAACCCTGTTGGTGTATGATATATGGTTCTAGGGTGAGCTCATTTTCCCCTTGGTGTATGATTCAAATATGGATTTAGGGTGACCTGATTTTCCAATAGTTATATGATTTTGATATAATTTTTGGGTGAGGTAGGTTTCCCATGAGTGTATATTTCTTATATTGTTCTAGGGTGAGTTGAGTTTCCCATAGTGTATGCTTCTTATATGGTTCCAAGGTGAGTTGAGTTTGACCAAGGTTTATGTTTTCATGTATGGTTCATGGTTGAGCTAAATTTCCATCAGGTGTATGACCTTCTATATAGTTCTAGGGTAGGACATGGATACCCATGGGTGGAATGTTTTATACTCAATGACATAAGAAACCAGTGAAATCAATTATGATATTTGATTTATAGTTCTATGGTAGTAATTGGCCTCCCAGGGGGAAGTTCTAAAGAGGTTATGGGGTAGGATGTGGTTCCCCTGATGTGGTTGGTGTGACATGATTTTAGACACCCATCCTTATCCAATGAAGGTATGGTCAATCTTTGGTGCCACCTTAAAACACCAGGATTGAAAATTATTATTTTATTTCAGTTTAGAAATTAATTATATTATAATGAGAATATCACATATGATTACATTATTTTATGATTTTCTAAGTGATGTCCTTGGTGGTGTCCTTCTGAGATACACTCACACCTTGATTGGGTAACCATGATACTTGGTTACCTGACAAGAGCTCATGTTTTTCTATCTCAGGTAAGGTAGATGCCCAAATTTTCCAGATAAAGATAGAGAATCTCTACGATGATTAATATACTAGGATATGATTATTCTTGAGGATGGTAGTAGAGACTATTATATATATATTTTTATTTTTTCACATCTGATCGGTTTTTTGGGAAATAAATTTTGATATATTATCATATATAATAACAATTTAGATCCTTACAAATCTTTGGAAGCCTCTATCATACATAGAGGTATTCATGAAGTCACATGACACCATCAATACATACACTAGTGAGTTGTATAGGAGAAATGATGTGTTACTTAAGGGGTTTGTTAAAATGTTACCATGCTGTCCGGACTTATCATATTTGGTATTCATGTATTGATGATCCAACAGAGAAATATTAATATGGTAGGATATGCAAATTTCTTCAATATTGTAAGAGGATACCATTGAGAGGTGGTAAATGAGGTTCATCTAAAACTCAGGCATATCATAATTGGTTATGTGGGTTACTATATAGTGGAAACAAAGTATGTTAGGATGGTTTGGACATAGTTGTAAATGAATATCCCATGGACGTCAGTAGTAAGGGATAACTCTGTAGGGGAATAAGGGCCCTCAGGGATAGGACAATGATATTGATTTACATTTTATTTTCTCTATTGAACAAATGATAATTAATTTAAATGAAGGAATATAAACATTAGTAGGTTCTATTATTGTGAATTTTACTCCAGTGGGTTCTCTTTTGATTTGGGTACAAAAGACTCATTTATTTTTTCTAAATTCATAAATGATTTGAGGATAGAAATAGAAGGAGTGTTTGGAATTTTTACACATAAAATTTCTCTGGTAAATGTTTTTTATTATATTAATTGGATATTAGTAAATGTGGTAAAATTGAATGTAAAAATATATTTATATGATTCCCTCATCCCTAACATTCCTAGTTTTGATATGATTATTTTCATTGTCTGGTTGAATCAATTTCAAGATCAAATTGACTAATATCATAGGATAATGTCTCTCACTTATTGTATAACAAACTACTATCCATTCATTTGATGTTCGGATTTTAAAGTTAGGTTGTGTGGGAAATTAAGGAGTCCCAAGTTGAAAAGTTTACACGATATTCACTAGTGGTGAATCAATGAATAATTTTTATCATCCGTTATTTTAAAAAACATTATTAAACCTTAATTAACCAATTAGATAAACTTTATTTTTCTATTAAATTAGTGATTATTGGTAGAAAAAAAAATGAAAAAGTACAACACGATCATCTGTATGGTCCACAGATAAAACATAGACAGATAAATTTTTTCATGACTAAGAAACACCCATCGATACATGAATCAAAAAGAAAATATAGTGAATAAAAATGAGAAGAACATTTTACATTATTCATTACAATTAATTGTCATCATTTAAAGTGTTCCCATACATAAATGAAATTAGTAATAAGTCAAATAAACATGGTTTATCTTCTTCATCAAATTATTCTATTTAAAACTGTTATATTTATATTAGTCCCCTATTTCACAATCTTTAATTATAAAATATATTGGTAATGAATTTTTAAATCTATGAACATCTTAAAAATATATCTATATGATCAAAAAATATAATATCATTCTTTAATGTATAATTTTAAATATAAAACTAATTTTATCATCAATTATAAACTAATGAATTGAGGTTCGAACATCATCAACCTTCTTCTTTATTCCCTTTACCCTTCTACGATCCATGTGACTTAAATCCTAATATATTCCCAGTCTTATGAAAATTTTCACACATTTACACTTCTAATTTTTGATTAATTTTTCAATATATATTTATTTGAATACTTATAATGCAATTCCTTCTATTATGGTATAATGAAAATGATTAAAAAATTATTAAACTTAACATACTTGAAAAATGGAATTAATTTTAAATCAATTATGCTAAAGTAGTTTCATTACTACATAATTATTTCATATACTTTTTTAAAACATGTAAGTCATTGACTAATGATCTCCCCTAATCGAAAATTCAAAAACAACTTTTCATTATGTCATGCCATTATGTCATAATAATAATACAGTCACTATAAAAGTCAAATTACAATTTAATAGTCTTAAAAATATGAGGTAATTTCAATGTGGTGACCTCTAAATTGAACAAAAATAGATCCTGAATTATCATTTGGGAATGATCATCAAGTCATTTGGACTAGCCTTAACATATTTATCTGCTACAATAAATCATTGTGTAGTAAATAACCATCAATACATGATATTTTTCTAACCAATTAAAAAAAATCATATAAATATTATTGTAGGATATATATAATAATAGTATGATTAATTATATAACATTAATACTCTATTGAACTCATTTTAAAGACTTCAAATAAGTCAAAAATATTCATAGAATATAGAAAAAATGTTTATCAACCAATTGGAGCACTTTGGTTATAATTTTCAATGAAGAAAACTAAAATAAAAATAGAGACTATATATTTAAGATAAATAAATAATTATTTGAACATATTTTTCTTCTTATTCAACCTCCATATCCTTTAAAAATGATGATCAATGCTCTTCAATAATATTCCCATTATTATTTTTTTGGAAACTGCTGAATTAAGCACGATTCATAACTCCACATCTCTCCAAACATATAACTTCATGAGTATAATTATAATAAGTGAATATTTAACTCTTAAATAATAATTTAATTATTAGAAGAGTAAATATTGATATCAAATCGTAACTCATTGAACTCTAGTTAAACTCTATGAGGAATTCATCAAATTATATAATTCTAAGAAATAATATTTTAATTAGTTAATTTGAATACTATGTGAGTGAACCTGATATTGGAAACACGAGTGACTAAATGATATTCTCATTGTTTTAAAAAAGAAATCACATCAATAAATATACTATATTGTGTACCAAATTAATTATAATTTATTTCCAATATATTCATTGATAATCAGTGGTGACCAATTCTTCCATCAAGGTTGCTAATATCCCCTTACATATAATTTTTCTATTGCAAAAAAACTCAATAAACTCATCAAAATATTTAAATTTTCACCAAAATAACACTAAAATAATATCTTCACACACATACTAACACACTTTGTACATGAATATCACACACACTAAACTCATAACATCATATTTAATGTTTTATTAATGAATAAATTATATCTTTTTAAGGTGAAGTAATATTATTTTGGATTCATTACTATTGCCACCACGTTTTCTAAATATATATATATATATATATATTATGATTCATTATACTATCTCTACATTTGATAAAAAAATATCCAAATAATAAGAGATAATGGAATGGACCTCATACCTTAACACTGTGACGCATGGGGTTGAACCCCAATCATCAAACATAATTTATGAAATACATATTTTTATAATGTATTTATAAAATGTAATTTCAAGATACCGTATTTCACCTTCTATTTTACAATATTTCACATTATGTTAATATAATTTGATTTAGAGTGTGAAATCAAGTTCTTTGATAGATTAATTCCACTCCAATTTCCAGAACATATTATTAATGGAATCTTCACATCTATAATGATTTCTTACAACTAATTTCTAATATATATCAACTGAGTTATAATTTTAATTTTAAACACACATCCCACTTACAACCATAAAATTTTCTCCTTTGATGAACAATCTACATAACCTACATTTACAATCATAAACAGTTCATTCCAAATTGTTATAAAAAATCCCAAAAATATCATGCTTAAACTTTTTATAAAATTTTAATCCATAATCAATAATACCTTTAACATACTTAAAGATTATATTTTTTTTATTGAGATGATATTATTTTGGTTTAATTTCATATCAATATGATAACGAGACAATATAGATAATGTTTGGTCTTGAAATAATAAAATAGGAAAAAATTATGATAAGTTATCTAAACTATTTTTTAAAAATTTCTTTATATTTTACACTATAGAAATTCTTGTTCACACTATCAATGGAGTGGAAATATCATTTGAATATTCTATTTAAAAATTATCCAATAGTTTTTAAGCATATTTCACTAGAGAAGGAAAATTATGTTTATTTCCTTGAGTGATTTGTAAACCCAAAAAATATTCCATTTCTATAATAATTTTAATTTCACGTATTCTTACCATCTATGTAGAAAAATGATTTCAAAGAAATTTATAATTTCCATAAAAAATATCATCAAAATAAACTATAGTTAAAAGTGATTTCTATTAAATGACCTTTACATAAAGGGTTTTATCTCATTTACCTATTTTGAATTTCATTGACTTTGGAAATTGATACATCTTTGATAAGAATTCAATTGAGTCTTGTTTCAAATTTTATAAATTATTATTAAACATACACACATTCCCAACATCATCACTAAGAATAAAAATATCATGCATAATAATATAGACGCATTCGTCTATATATCTATTAAAAAATGTAGACATGAAATCCATTGAAAATATCTTTTATCATTATTGAATGAAAATTGAAATGAATATTCATATGGTTTGAAGTATTTATATAAGAGAAAATATATCCTAAAATTTTACTCCTTTAACATGAGAGAATCACTTATGACATGGTTTTACTTATTCCCTAAAACATCACATTTTTTTAAGTTTATCATGGAGAACTCACTTTTTTAAAATAACAATCTTATTTATTTTCCAAAGAACCAATACCCACATGCCATTATTTTTTATATGATAATAGTCTTAATTCATCACTTTAGTACAATCATGATAGTCAAACCATTTATTCAAATCCTTAGATTCTTCATATGAAATTGAAGAGTCATGTGAAGTTGTCCTTAAAGATCTCATTTTTTGAACCATTTCATCTTGATTACTAATAATATTTTGTGAATATACCTATTATAAAAATCTATGATGAATTGAATCACATCACTTATATTCACATAAACTATCTAAGACATCTTCCTCACACTTACATTCACCATAAATTTAAATATCTTCTAAAATTATGAATTTATATTTTACCCAATTAACACCATCTTTTCTATATTCATTAAAAGTGAAATAAAAAAGTCACATTGATGGTATTAATAAAATTTATTTATTACTTATTTTAACAATGATAACCTCTTTATATTGATGATTATCCTAATAATATTACACCAACTCCTTACTTCTCAAATCTATTCAAGTTTTAACCTTTCACCTGCATAAAAAAATGACATCCAAATACCATAAAGTATTTAAAACAACAACCATATTTTGATAAATCTTATATATATATATATATACTTTTTTAATTTTGGATGAAATAGAAATCAATTTTGAATATGAATTACTTCTCCAATAACTTTCATCCCGAAATAATGAGATTTTCCATGAACAACCAAAAAATAATGATCCATAGCCACCAAGAATCCATGATTATGTTCAAAAAAACTATTTTATTATGGGGTTTAATGTGAACTTATTTCATGTATAATTTCATGACTCTCTAAATAGGCATTAAACATACCTTTCAGATATTTATCCCCTTTATTTGATTTATACTTCTTCACTAGATAAAAAAAATTCTTTCTATACACTCTTTATAAAAATCATAAACCTGTTAATAAAATCTATATTATATAACATAAACATAATACATGTGATGTAATTATAATTATTAATAATTAACATAAGGTAATTATCTTTGAGCATTTATTTTTTGCTTTATCGGTCTATATATATAAGATTGAATCATCTCTAAGGGTTGATTATTTTAAATCTAAAATTTATTTATTGATTAATTATCTATATTCTATTTCTAGAATATATAACACACTGATTAATTTTTTCCTCATAGTGTTGGAACATCTAAAATAGATTTTTCACAAGTTAAATTATAAAATTTTATTTGTCTAGTGTGATGAATTCTTTGATTACCGAAATCAATTTCTTCCATTAGGATCAAATAATTTCTTTCAAGTTCAACCATTTGAAATAGGTTTCCTTCAGTTTTTTTCACTATATTAAAAATATTAACACATTTAAAAAGATTCACCAAAAATTAATACTTTCTAAAGGTAACTTTATTTCCTTTATCGTAGATTTAATAATCACTAAGTATGTTTTTCTTAAAACCATTAATAAAAAAACAATATCTAGATTTTATTCTTCTATCTATAAAATTAATTAAACTAAAAGCTTTTATTTAGAGAGATATATCATTTAAAAAATAATCATAACCCTATTTTCACTTATCAAAACTCTTGAAAATCATCATATCATTTATCATGTAGGACAAACCAACACTATCCAATTTCTAAGGCTTTTTATTTTGTGAATTATTTGGTGCTATTTCAGTATCAAAAACCACTTAATTTCCTTGATTATTATTATGAAAGAAATTCAAATTATTTATCCACATTTGGATATGCTAATAGAGAAATAATACAATCCTAAAAAATTACCTGATTGGCTAAACTCTCTATAAATTTAATTTAATAATTGAATTTTAATATCCACATTACTTTCGACATTTTAGCTTGATAATGAAAGTTTTTTAGAGTGGGTTGTATACCCATCCTCTCAAAACTTCTATATATTAAAAAACCACTAAAAGATATTCCATTTAACTAGAAATTACATCATATATATACAAAAAACACCAAAACACCATCAATATCCAAAAAAGTATATTTTAATCTTGAATATTCTCTTCATCTACTTTGAAATACTTGTTTTAGTATACTTGTTTTGAAATTATTTTTAGATCATTTATCAAGTATTTTTTTCAAATTTTCTACACTTATTAAAATATTATGAAAGTATTTTTCTCATAACATTATTATCACCATTCATAAAATATTTTGAATTAAAATTAGAATTTATAAATAAAGAAAATATATATAATTTTATAATAAATAATTATCACTTCATCCCCTTTATCATTAATTTATTTTAAATCTTAATATAATATACATCATGACATTTTTAATCTATAGAATGAGGTTTTTGAACAATATTGTAGTCAGAAAAACTATTGAATGTATCACAAGTCTTCTATCTACCCTTTAAACTTTCACCAAATTCTTGCATGGATTTTTCATATTCAAACATAAATTTATTTTAATCATATTGAGATATTTAGTGATAATTGTATTTTGATTTTAATTTCTTCTAAAGTGCTTAATTAATGTTATTATCCTTGGAAAGAGTAAATTTCAAAATATTTATCTTTATTCACTAAAAAAATCCATTCAACCTTGGGATTTCTCAATATTTATTGATGAGTATGGTACCTCAAAATGTTTTTTCAACACCTACTTCACCATAAATTATATTATCTAAATTTTTTATATCCTTTACTAGAGTTTTCCTTTTTATTAACCTTAGTAATCAATAATTTTTTACTAAGATCAGTAAATAAAAAAATGTTTCTCATTTCAATTTCATCACTTTCTTCTTCATCTATTCTGGGGAAAATATTTTTAATCTCCATTCATGATAGTATTTACTATTTTTTATTAGAAGGAAACATTGATTTATTATTTCTAAATTTTTTTCTTTCTTTGAAACCTTCTCAAAGGCTAAAAATCATTATCATCTCAATCTTATTTCAATTTATAACTATTTATGACAATTGGACCAACCTCTCCATAATTTTGAAACATAAATGGAATCTTACCAAGATATTTCACCTTTTTATTTCATAAATTATTTACAATAAGGGAAATTATTTTTCCAAAGGAAAATTTAATATCATGACTTGATAAAAAATCTATTTACCATCTTTAATATCATTTTGAGTTCTCTTATTATTTAAGATTTTTAATGAATTTTTTTATATCCCTTACATATATTATTGAAAGAGTCACCTTTACTCATATCATATGTGATTGATATACTTTGGAAGTCCTATAGTATAAATGAATTCAAATCATAATCAATGAGCAATGAAACATTTTCATAAATATTTTTTTCGTAATATATGAAGTATCTTATAAAAAACCATGGGATCTTATAATGTTTATCTAAATTTCATTATTGATATCACAATATCATTTACATGTTTAAATAATTATTCCACTATTTCTTCTTCAATTATATAAACATATTCAAATTTAGTATGCCAAATGTGATGCTTTTCTCCCTTCACATAACATTCATTTTATGAGTATTCTTTAGATTTCCCCAAATACATTCTCTATCTTGATCCCCATAAATTTAATGAATTATTTTTTGAAAGTATGACTATGATTGAACTTCTTATATAATCATCATTATCAATGTTCTTCCTATCAACCAGATTAATCACAACACCTTCTATAATAGTATTTAAAGGTATTATATCTAATATATTAATACACAATTACAGAAAATATGATCGAATTATCTTATGAAATTCATTGCAACTTTTATTTTCAAATATTAGAACACCTTTTAAATTCTCCAAATTGATATGATATATTATGGAAATAAAATTCATGCCATCATTCTTATCTTCATTATATAGTGGAAGACCATAATAGTAAACAAAAAATTCAAAATGGAAACTAGATCACTTATATACCAATTAAGGATAACCCAGTTAAAGAGATCACACTAGATTTATAAAGGGTAGAGAGTGACTCAGTGGAATAATTGTAACGACCCGAATCTGAAGTCCCTCCACTGGTGCCCCGTACCCGGTTCACCACATGACCTGAAGCGCGTTTCCCCGAATTCCAGAGGCTACTGACTAGTAGCGAGGGCCTTGTTGAGTCGGTCGGGAAACTAGGCCCTCATTTGGTAAGGTATACATCGGAAAAACAACAGTCAACATCGGAAGCAGTAATAACATGTATAACAACAGAAACCAAACAGCAGGAGCAATGAATGTATATAAAGAAATGATGACAAATGATGTAGCAGGTATAAGTATCTATGGAAATCAACAAACACAACAACGTGATGGAATAAAACTGAAAACAACTTCAAAATAAAAACAAATAAACTCCTCAGCATCGCAAGCCTTGGCTCGGTCCCATGCTCTCCAGCTCCAGCGCAATCAAGATCCAGAAGTAGAAGGGCGCTTGCCCTTATCTATACCTATAGAAACATAGTCTTCTTAGGCCCAAAAGCATGGCCCAAACAGGGTGTGAGATACAATCCCAATAGGAAATCACCCAATGATTTGTCCCTAACAGTCAATGAATACAAGACAAGTAATAAAATAATAAGCAGTAAACAGGAAATCACAAGAAGCTACAATCCACAGTTCTAACAAATAATGTACACAAGTAAACAACCAGCAACAAGAAGAAAATAGGTAACCCTCTGGGTAGCTCTCACAGCCTAACCCCTATGGTTCAACCTATAAGTACCAGCAACCCTCTAAGAGGGACACACAGTCTCACCCATCTGGTTCAGCTCTGAAAATTAATAGACTCTCTGGGAAAGCACTCGTCGTCAATTCCCCCTATAGTCTCGTATCATGCTAAAAGCTCTCTGGGGAAGCACTCAACGTCTATTCCCCCTTTGGCCCACGTCGAGGATCTACAGACTCTCCGAGGAAGCACTCAACATCAATTCCCCATGTGGTCTCGTATCGTAATTAAAAGACACTCTGTAGAAGCCCTTCCATTAATTCTCCCTTTGGTATACTACTTTAGGTTCTCAAAGTCCTGAGTGAAAGTTAATACACTCTCACTGTGCATGTACATCCTCCAAGTAAACCTCAAGAACTACTTGGCTATCAACTAAGTCTCAGCAGCAAAAAAAGGCAACAGTTCACAATCCTACAACTAGGCATGGCAACTGGAAAAATGCCAATGAGGCAGAAAAATCATAGAAAACATTCAAGGTATAGTAAATCTACCATAATCATAGGAAAAACATCTACTCTAGAAATCATGCAAATCAGGCAATACAATAAGGGAAAAACAGGAACACGCAATACCCCGTTCAAGGGTATTGGTGGAATTTGAACAAAATATTCATCAACTTTCTACAAAAAGGCACAAACCACCTACCTCGATCCTAGGAGATCCATATAAGTGAACCACGATGACATATTCCCCTTGGAACGATGTAGATCTGAGAAAACACACAAAATTCTCAACCTACGATAACTTGGAAACTAGGAGGAATCAAGAAACAAGACTCAAGAAGAAGGGAGAGCTCGCCGCTGCAATTCCAACTCAATTGACTACGCTCGAATCGGAGAATGGAAGAAGAGGCGAGAGATTGTCGATGGTTTGGCCATACGGTCTCTCTTGGGTGGACACAATTTGGAGAAGAAGATGAAATTGGGGGTTAGGCACAACCCCTGTCAGTTTAGTGAAAATAATAATGTACACGGCGTGTACTTTTAGAGTACACGGCGTGTACTCGGTCATTTCTGTACTTTGCCAAAATCGGCCTCCATGTCAGCCCTACACACCGTGTGTGTGGCCCAGGCATGGCCAACACACAGCTTCGAGCCGGATCAGAGTACAGGACGTGTACTCTGAAAGTACACGATGTGTAATTTGAAAATTTCTAGAAAAAAACATTTTCTTAAAAACTCTAGAAAAAAGGAAAAGCATACCTGAACGAAGATCCGGGTTCTTACAAACCTCCCCCATTAAAGAAATTCATCCCAGAATTTCCCTAATGGGGCGTAGAAGAGGAATCCCTGAACAGTTCCAGCCACTGCAATCATACATCAGCCTCCCTTTCCCAGGTCTCGTCTTGTACTTGGCCGTGCTACCATAGCACTCGTACCAGAGGAATAGACCGCCCACGAAGAACCTTTGTACTGTGATCGAAAATCTGAATAGGATGCTTCTCGAACGACGCATCCACTTCAAGCTCGACTTCCTCGGGCTGAAAGGCGTGAGACGAGTCTGAAAAGTAACGTCGGAGTTGAGAGACGTGGAAGACGTTGTGCATGGCCCGATACCTCTGAGGTAGGTGCAACAGATAGGCGACTAGCCCCAATCTCTCAAAGACCTCAAACAGCCTGACGTACCACGGTGAAAGCTTACCCTGTCTCTGAATCCTCTTATGTCCCAACCTCGGTGCAACACGCATGAAAACCTGATCTCTGACCTCAAACTCCAGAGGTCGTCTCCGCTGATCAACATAAGACTTTTGTCAAGACTGTTCCATAGCCATCCGCTTCCGAATCAGCTCTATCTGCTCTGAAGTCTCCTGAACGAGATGAGGTCCGAACAGATCTGCCTCTCCTGCCTCTAACCAGCATAAGGGCGATCGGCATGACCTACCATACAAAGCCTCATATGGTGCCCTCTGAATGGTCACATAGAAACTGTTATTGTAGGAAAACTCCACCAGAGGGATATGCTTATCCCAAGAACCTCCAAAGTCTAGGATGCAAGCTCGAAGCATATCCTCAAGAACCTGGATCATGCACTCGGATAGGCCATCAGTCTGGGGATGGTATGTTATACTCAAAAGTACCTTTGTACCCAAGGCCTTCTGAAGTCCCTTCCAGAACCGAGAGGTAAAGTGCACATCCCTGTCTGAAACAATGGAGTGTGGAACTCCATGTAGACGAACGATCTCTCAGATGTATAGTTGCCCTAGATCATCAACACTGAAGGTCTCCTTAATCAGAAAGAAGTGTATAACATTCATAAGACTGTCGACGACAACCCAAACAACATCTTTCCCTCGAGGTGTCCTCGACAACCCAGTCACTAAGTCCATTGCGACATCATTCCACTTCCACTCCGAAATGGGTAACAGCTGTAAAAGGCCTGCCGGTCGTTGATGCTCTTCCTTCACCTGTTGACAAGTAGAATATCTCATGATGAAACCAACAACATCAATCTTCATAACTGGCCACCAGTACTGGCGATGAAGATCCCAAAAAATCTTGGTCATGCCAGGATGAACTTCCCAAACTGAGGAATGAAAATCCCGCATTAGCTCCTTGCGTATGTCTGCTGGCACCCATACGCGTCCCTGGAACCGCAAGATCTTATCCTCGCCACTGCCCATCGGGGAAGAGGGTCCTCTCCTAACACTCTCTCCCATAGGACTAAGCCTTCAGAGTTTGATAGCTGCATCATCCGTACTCGATCAAGAAGTGTAGAGGTAACAACTACAAAATATAGGAAGGTCTGTCCCTGTCTATCCTACACCTCCAGATGCATCTCAGAGAACAGATCCATTATCTTCCCCTCACTACTGGCCTCCGGAACTTCCTGAATCTGAGTTCTCCTACTCAACGCATCTTCCACAGCGTTGCCTTTCCCCGGCGTATAGGAAAGATTGAAATCAAATGACTAATGGTACTCGAACCACTTGCGCTGTCTTAGGTTCAGATCCCATTGAGTGAAAATATACTTGAGACTCTTGTGGTCACTGAATACCACAAAGTTCTCTCCCAGCAGATTGTGTCTCCAACAACGTAAGGCATAAACAACAGCTTCCAACTCCATATCATGTGTAGGGTAGTTCCTCTCATGTGGACTCAAATGTCGAGACCCGTACGCGATGAATCCATCCCCCTGCATAAGCGCAAATCCCAACCCAATATTTGAAGCATCACAGTAAACAGTGTAGTTCTTGCCTGGCTCTGGCAAGACTAGTATCGATGTTGACGTCAACCTCTATTTCATCTCCTGAAAGGATGACTCACAAGAATCTGACCATAAGAACTTCTCCCCCTTCTCGGTCAGACCTGTCAAAGGTGCTGCTAGACGAGAAAAGTCTTGAATGTTGCATCTGTAGTATCCATCCATCCCTAGGAAACTCTGTACCTCAAAGACTTTTTCGGCTGCTCCCAGGAAAATAAAAATCTCACTTTCTTTGGGTTCACTGATACTCCCACCTCTGAGATGACGTGGCCCAATAAGTGAATCTTATCCATCCAGAAGTGGCACTTCGAGTGTTTAGCCTAAAGCTGATTCTCTCTCAGTGTACTCAGAACGATCTCAAG
Organism: Viscum album; assembly: GCA_963277665.1. Lineage (NCBI taxonomy): Eukaryota > Viridiplantae > Streptophyta > Magnoliopsida > Santalales > Viscaceae > Viscum > Viscum album. The sequence continues at coordinate 499,432,872 of OY728158.1, read as the reverse complement.
ATGCATGGCATGGTCGTGTCGAGTGTGAGAGTACACCAAGATATCGTCCACGAAGACCACGACAAAGGAGTCCAAATAAGGATGGAACATTCGGTTCATCAGTTCCATGAGGACTGTAGGCGCGTTCATGAGACCGAACGACATGAATATATACTCGTATAGACCATACCTGCTTCTGAAGGCCGTCAGAGGTATATCTGATAGTCTAACGTGCAGATAATGATAACCGGACCTCAAGTAGATCTTGGAGAACATATGGGCTCCTCGAAGATGATAAAAAAGGTCATCAATTCTCGGAAAAGGATATCGGTTCTAGACCGTCAACTGGTTCAGCTTCCGATAATCCACACAAAGCCGAAGGGTACCATCTTCCTTCTTTGCAAACAGAACATGCGAACCCCAAAGAGAAGTACTGGGTCGGATGCAACCCTTAGCCTGTTTCTCCTCCAACTACTTCTTGAGCTCCTACAACTCAATTGTATCCATCCTATAGGGAGTAATGGACACCGGTGTTGCTCCTGGAATGAGCTCAATAGAGAATTCTACCTCACTCTCCGGAGGCAAACCTAAAAAGTCCTCTGGAAAGACACCCCTAAAGAAATCCACCACTGGAGGAAAATCTAATTGAGGAGTCCCCTAATCATCCAGATAAAGACTAGAAATCTAGGTCATCACCCCTCCTAGCCCGAGATGCTCGAGTCCTACACGACTCGCCCGAACGTCCCACTCGCCCTTATGAAGAAAAGGCTCACCCTCTGGTGAAACGAAACTCACTCTCCATCGATATCATTCAACGACTGCCTGAAAGGGAATCAACCAATCCATGCCATGGATGACATCATATCCTGTCATCTCTAGGACATAGAGATCTCATAAGAAGTGATACCCTGAAACCTCGACAGGGAACTCTCTACACTAGTGTACACTAGATGTCCTCGTCCCCAAAGGTGTGTCTAGTGTCAACGAGTCGGCAGAAGAACAGATGCATAGTCCAAGGCTCTCCACAACAGCAACAGAGATAATGTTATGCGTAGCACCAGTATCGAAAATGGTTGAAGATAAAAATGAGGCTACTAAAATCGTACCCCGAACAATAGAAGGGTCGGGATCCTGCTCCTGACAAGTTTGCTCCACAGCAAAAGAATGGCCTGTACCGCGGCCCTCCGCAGCTGGATGACCACTCTAAGCTGAACCTCCTTGCTGGTGCTGAGGAAATTGTGGTTTACCGCCATGACCTCGACCTCCACCTCCACCCGAATGGCCAGAAGAACTCCAGTTCCCCGACTGGTGAGAGACTGGTGGTGCTGCACCTGAACGAGGAGTCATGGAAGAACCCCGATCACCAGCTACTAGTGAGAAGACCTAGCAGAAACACTGAAGGTGACCCATCTTGCTACAAGATCGGCACTCCATGGGGTCCCTCTGGCACTGCGGCCTTGTGTGCCATGACCAGCCACACTGGTAGCATGTCACCTGGCTGCCTGACGATGCATCTCGCTTCCTCGGATCACCGCGTGTAGGCTCTCTACGGTGCTTCTTGCTGTCATCTAGAGGAAGACTAGCTCTAGAAGCAGAACCACCATGGATCAAAGCTCGAGAGTCTCTCATATTGTGCTCCGCAATCAGTGCCTGGTCGGAGATGGAAGTAATGAAAGTCAGCTGGAAGATGTTCACCTGTGTGCGGATCTCCCGCCTGAGACAATCCTCGAACTTCCTTACTAAGAACACCACACTCCCATCTCGGAGGGGCATGAAGCGCTGCTGCTCGGTGAAACCAGTAGAATACTCCATGATAGAAAGAGTACCCTGCTCTAAGCTCATGAACTCCTGGGCTTGGTCGACCCTCAGGGTCTCCGGGTAGAAGTAGTCATAGAACACACGCTGGAACTCCTCCCAAGACATAGCCTTCTACTGACCCTCCTGTGAGATCACGTCCCACCACCTCCTGGAGGAGTCTCGGAGCATGTAGGTGGCGATCTTTACCCGCCTCTCTGGAGGCATCTCCAGATGCACGAAGAAAGTCAGCATGGCTTCCATCCATGACTCTGCAGCTTGAGGTCCTCCTTCCCCCAAGAAAGTAGGAGGATGCTGCTGCTAGAAAACCCGCGTCAAGTCTTCCATATACGTGGTAGGAGGCGGCGCTCCCTGGAAGGCCTGCATCATCCTCATTAAACCTTCCATGAACTACGTATCAGCACCTAAAACTAGTATAACAGCTGGTGCCAAGGCTGGCCCGACTGGAGGATCGACAAGAAGTCCCTGATCTACCCTATCTGGCGTCTGATCACTACCCGACGACAGACGTATGACCAGAGGACGTCTCGGAGGCATAACTCTGAAAGATCAAAATCACCCTTAAATCAGGGAAACAAGGACACAAAACACAAGAGTAAAAAACAGAAACATGGAAAAAAAACACACAAGTTTACAAAAATTGACTACACAGCGTGTATAAAACTACACAATGTGTCTTCTTGACCCACTGACATGGGCGTGTACTCCTGCCCTACAAGTAGTGTATACCTCAAAATACACGGCGTGTTGCACCCACACATGACGTGTACTTGAAAACTGTTCCCCTGCCCGAGTCTCCTTACATGGCTAACCCACACGGTCCGACTTAACCCAAGACTACACGGAATGTTCTTAACAAACCCGGAATGTACTAGACAAGGCTTCGGTGGCCCGTGTTTGTGAAACACACGGCTGAACCTTACATGGCGTGCTCCGAACAAACACTGCTTGCATAGGCAAGGTGACCCCCGTCTCGTGTTGTTCGTGACACGGCCGGGTACCTGGACAAGTCTACGTGGCGTGTTCCGAACAAACACGACGTGTGGAAAAGAAGGTAACTACGGTCCGTGTTGTTCGTGACACGGCCGGGTACCGGGATAGGACTAAACAAAATGTTCTATAAGGACACTGTGTGTTCTACCTGAGCATCCCTGGCCTGTGTTGTTAGTGACATGGTCATGTACATGGCTCCGAACCTACACATCATGTAACTAAAATAAACAGCGTGTTCCTAATGTTACTTTCACGACACCGTGTTATGATCACACGGTCAGTGACATGGCCTGAAAACTACACGGCGTGTATCCAAAAAGTACACGCCGTGTATTTTGGGTTTTTCTGGGCAGTAGCTCAGAAACAGCTCAGACTCCCAGAAACACTAGAAACAAGGGAAAGAGGTGCCAAATTACAATCCGCGAGGGCACATACTCCCCGCGAATCAAAGCTCGGCATATCCTGTAGTCACATACAAGGAAAAACAATAGCTCTCTAACATAACAATAGAGATTCTATCAAGCTTCTATAACAACAGCATGCATAATCTACACAGGTCCTATCACAACAACATGCAATCGCTAATGCACCCTAGATGGCATGGAAAGAATGCATGGAATGTGATTTCTAGATTTTCCTACATGATGCATGAGATGGTATACCCTCATCCCATCGGGTTGTGATAGAAATAGAACCGAAATATCAAAACAATAAGTGCACAAGTCATGCGAATCACTCTAGGTGAAAACATATCAACCATAAAACTCAAAACCAGAAATCTAAAATTAATGAGGTAGTATGGCCTTTACCTATACATAGGTTAGATACTCCCGAGTACAGCTTAATACAAAGTACCGAATCCATCCTATGCCTGGCTAATGTCTCCAAACAGTAAAGCAAGAGAAATAAATCATCTGATACCACTTTTTAACGACCTAAATCTGGAGACCCTCCACTGGTTCCCCTTACCCAGTTCGCCACATGACCTCAAGAACGTTTACCCGAATGCCAGAGGCTGCTGACTAGAAGCGAGGGCCTTGGTGAGTCGGTGGGGAAACTATGCCCTTATTTGGTAAGGTATACAGCGGAAAAACAACAGTCAACAGCGGAAGAAGTAACAACATGCATAACAATAGAAACCAAACAGCAGGAGAAATGAATGTATATATAGAAATGATGAGAAATGATGCAGCAAGTACAAGTATCTATGGAAAGTATCAAACAAATCAACGTGCTGGAATACAACTAAAAACAAGTGAAAACGAAAAACAAATAAACTCCTCAGCATCGCGAGCCCCGGCTCGGTCCCATGCTCTCCATCTCCAGCGTAATCAAGATCCTGAAGTAGAAGGGAACTTACCCTTATCTATACCTGCAACAACATAGACTTCTTGGGCCCAAAAGCATGACCCAAACAGGGTCTGAGATACAATCTTAGTAGGCAATCACCCAATGATTTTTGCCTAACAGTCAATGAATACAAGGCAAGTAATAAATCAAGATGCAGTAAACAGGAAATCACAAGTACCTACAATCCACAGTTCTAAAAAATAAAGTACACAAGTAAACAACCAGCAACAAGAAGAAAACAGGTAACCCTCTGGGTAGCTCTCACAGCCTAAACCCTATGGTTCAACCTATAAGTACCAGCAACCCTCTAAAAGGTACACACAGTCTCACCCCTCTGGTTCAGCTCTGAAAATTAATAGACTCTCTGGGAAAGCACTCACCGTCAATTCCCCTTATAGTCTCGTATCATGATAAAGGCTCTCTGGGGAAGCACTCAACATATATTCCCCCTGTGCCCCACGTCGAGGAATTACAGACTCTCCGAGGAAGAAATCAATGTCAATTCCCCCTATGGTCTCGTATCGTAATTAAAAGACACTCTGGAGAACCCCTTCCATCAATTCTCCCCTTGGTATACTAATCTAGGTTATCACAGTCGAGAGGGAAAGGTAATACATGCTCAGCGCGTGTGTACATCATCCAAGTAACCCTTAAGAACTACTTGGATATCAACTAAGGGTCAGCAGCAAAACAAGCCAATAGTCCACAATCCTATAACTAGGCATGGCAACTGAAAAAACACCAAACAGGCAGAACAAGCATATAAAACATTAATGGTACATTAAAGCTACCATAATCATAGGAAAAACATCTACTCTAGAAATCCAGAAAAGCAGGAAAAACAACAAGGGGAAAACAGGAACACACAATACCCTATTCAAGGGTATTGGTGAAATTTTCACAAAATATTCATAAACTTTCTACAGAAAGGCACAAACCACCTACCTCGATCCTAGGAGATTGATATAAGTGAACAACGATGACAAATTCACCTTGTAATGACATAGATCTGAGAAAATGAACAAAACGCTCAACCTATGATAACATGGAAACCCGGAGGAATAAAAAAACATGGCTCAAGCAGAAGGGAGAGCTCACTACTGCGATTACAATGCAATTTACCGCGATGGAATCAGAGAACGGATGAAAAGGCAGGAGCTCGTCGAAGGTCCAGTCGTACGGTCGCTCTCGGGCGGACGAAATCTGGAGAGGAAGATGAAATTGGGGGCTAGGTGCAACCCCGGTACGTTTAGTGAAAAAAAAACAAAGTACACGGCGTGTAATTTTAGAGTACACGATGTGTGCTGGGTCCTTTCTGTACTCCACCAAAATCGGCCTCCACGTCACCCCTACACACCCTGTGTGTGGCCCAGGCACAGCCAACACACGACTTCGAGCCAGATCAGAGTACACGGTGTGTACTCAGAAAGTACACGGCGTGTACATTGAAAATTTCCATAAAAAATCATTTTTCGTAAAAACTCCAGAAAAACGGAAAAACATACCTGAACAAAGATCTGGGTTCTTACAATAATTATTTCCCCAATGGTTTTACCAATCATTATTTAACCTTATTTAAATGATTAGATTAGTTATCCATCATAATTAATCAATTTAGTAATTCAATTAAACATAATTAATGGGTTAGGTATAGTAATTTACAATGTTATTTGAAAACAATTAATGTATACATCCCTAGATTTACCTATAATCACCTATAACCACACAATTCACTAGGAAAATCATGTGAATAAAAATCAAAAAAGTATTATATTTTACTTGTTACAATCACATATCTCAACCCTTTCCAGTTCCCCATACGTATTTGAAATCATAAAATTATAAAATAATCATATATAATTTTCTCTAATCATTATGTTCATTAATACCACTATCTTTCAGGAATTACCCGATTCCATAATCATTAAGTTTGAAATATCTTTCAATTGAATTCATAACTAGAAGTATATATTTAAAAAATATTTTTAAAAAGTAATGAAATAAAATTCAATTATCAATATAGATTCATCAATATCTAACCAATGTTATCACCATTTACAAGTAAATTAATTGAAATCCTGAATTCAAAAACCTTCTTTTTTTATCCCTTTACACTTGGGATAAGTTATTTATCTCTTTGTATATCTCATACCGGACACACTTATTTTACACATACCCTTATAAATTCCAGTGAATTACTAAATATATATATATATATATATTTAAAAAAACAGGGAAAATAATTCCATTATGATAGTTATATTAAAGTTAAACTCAACCTCCATTAAAACCAAATTAAATTTAAAATCCAATAAACCATAGTGTTTTTTTATTATCATGAAATTAATTCTTCTCCTCTATTATGAATTAAAAATAAAGACTTAATGAGATCAAAATATAATAAATAAAAGAAATAATTTTCATTATATCCCACCATTGCAGCATAATAATAATTCATTACCACAATCCAATTCCAATTCCAAATCCATGTCTTTTGAACCATGGTTTAATTTCTTTATGGTAACCTCCAATATGAAAAAATCTGTATTTACATACCATTAAAATATGATCTTCCTTCCATTTTGACCCACCATATCTTCTTTATCTCCTGGAATTAATCATGTTACATTAAATATTCATTGTGACATAATACCAGACTGAACAATTTATATAGAAACATCATTCTAACATTGTGGTGAGACATATATATTCATGGTATAATTTTTTAAATATCTATAAAATTGAATAAATATCATCTTCAACCATTCAAACCAGCATCAAATTTCTATAGAACCGTTTCTAGCAAGTATTATCAACCAATTATACTATTTTGGTCATAGTTTGAGATAAAAATTGTAACTAACATAATTCAAAACCAGGTATTTAATTAAAATAAAGACTTACATAAACACATTATTCTACTTATACTTCTAGATCCTCAAAATTTGATGAGACATCAACATTAACAGACCTAACATGAGTTTGATGAGAATTATGATATGTTGTATGGATAGAATATTTCATTGGTTATCTAATAGGATATGTTTTCTTGTCTTACATCTAAATTTTAATCACTTTTTATATGAATTACTCATTTTTTTAGGATTACTAATGGAGATTGAAATTATGTTTACTATAAATCAAGTAATGGGATAAGATTTAATATCAACACTACCTTTTCTTATATCAATAATAGAATTTTTTTTAAATAAATCTTAAAGACCTTTAGGTGAAAGTATTTATTAAATAGAGTACCTCACGATGGGGTTAAATAAATGTGATCACACATAAAGGTGAAGAGTGTTTTAGATTATTTATGGATTAACAGAAATTGAACCATTTCATAATTAATATAAAGTTTACACTTCCTTGGATATATGATCTAATTGATAATTTAAGTGTTTCCTTATAGTTCTACATACTCAATTTATATTAATGTATCGTAGGTTATAGCTTAGGGATGTTCCAAAAAAATAATAAAGAGATGATATATATTTTACAAGTTCTTAGTGATTTCATTTAGGTTTAACATGTATTGACTATGCTTATGGATTTTTATGAATATAAAATTTCATCTGTATATTGATTTTTTGAGGTATTTTTTTAATGATATATATATATATATATAAATATTCCTAAGTGTTAGTGGAACATAGAAGAAATTTAGAGACTATAAAAGGAACAATGTAAAAGCATATACTATATAACAATCTATTAATGTGTTTTTCATTGATCAAGAATATAAAATTATTCTAGAATATGGTGTCTAATTGTGGTATTAAAGTAAACCCTATGATGATCAATGTACTGATTTATTGTGGTAAAACTAGAAATGTATTTGAGTTCATGGGTTCTGTTAGGATGGTTGAGTAGTATCAAAAATTCATCTATGATTTATCTTAATTAGAAGCATTGATGATCGCCCAAACCAATAATAGGGTAAATATTGATTGGAATAATAAATATGAGAGATATTTTATTGTATTTGAAGAAGAGACTCACCACTACACTGATTTTGATCATAATAGACCTAGGTAAGAGTTATATGGTATACTATAAAATATTGGGTGTTATCTGGGGGGTGGGGTAATGTTATAGGTGGATTAGGTGGTAGTATATTTTTCTCAAAAACATAAACAATAGACAAAGAACTATCCAATTTATGTTTTTTAGTTTGTAACAATGGTTCATGATTTAGAACATTTACATTACTATATCTTAGGTGAGATATTTGTGCTTTACATCAATCATAAAATTCAAAATTTCATATTATCTAATTGAGTCTTGATTTTTTGAAAGAGAAGATTGGTGGAATAACCATAGTATTTTAAATTCAAGATATGGTAAATATAGAGGAATGATAGTGGTTGATATAGTCATTTGGAATACAAAATCTTAGATGGAATGCAAGGAAAATTATGGGTGACAACCCATATTTCTTAGTCTTATTTGAGTAGTACCTAGATATGATAGTGGATAATGGAAGGGTTGTATTCATACCTATAATAATTTTATCCTAAATAGTATATAAAGTAATGGATAGCCTAGTGTTTTACTCAAACGGTTACATTATTTATGTAATATTCCATAGTGAGGTGCACTACACATGCTAGATTTATGATGTGGATTTGGTCCTATATAATCATGTAATGCTAATATTCTCGATGATAGTGGGAGAAGAGGTCCTGCAAGATACTCATTCGTTTAGATATATTTTTTAACCTGTATATGAAAAATATGTATCATGACATATAGTTCTAGTTTTTGTGTCTCAGAATGAATATTAATATTCTGGATTTTTCATTATGGTTTCTCACAAGTCTGCAGGTAAAATATGAGAACTAGATACCTATCAGTTTATTACATCTAATACCCATTCTGATAAAAAATGAGATTATTCCAAAATTTGGTTTTTGAATGGACTTTCAAGGTCACCCCATGGTATAGATATACTGAAGGTTATTATGGATATATTGATGAAGATAGAACACTTTATTCCATCTTAAGAGACACTTTCAATGGATAACCTAGGAAAACTCTATGTGGGTGATATGGTAAGAATGTATAGAGTGAATTTGACAGTGGTATTAAATATAGATAAAGATTCACATATTGATTTTTTTAGGGACATCAGTATGCCTGAAGTACTGAAGTCATGTTAAGTTTTACATATCAGCAAAATACATAAATAAAATCTAAATATACCATCAAGGTTTTGGAAGATAGGTTTGAATCATGAATTATAAACTTTTTTGATGACTGGAATGATGTTATGGTCATAGTAAATCTTTCATACAATAACAGTTATCATGCATCGATACAATGAAATATTTTTTATCCTTTTAAAAAAGGTCATGTTTCTCTCCCTTATGTTGGATAGAGGTTATATAATCATTATTTTTTAATGACATTATTGTGAAGAAGAGTTCAAATATGGTATGGTTGATTAGGAAATGACTAGTGATGGACCAGATCTGAAAACATTCATATATAGGTTTCAGTAAAACTTGGAAAACATCATTTGAGGATTTAAGGGACGTTCTATCCATAGTATATATGTATATTTGAGATTATAGAGGGGTTTTCTATGGTGTATTGTTAGTTAAAACTTCCCAATTTATAAGGAATGATGAATGAATTTTTGCATTTGTTCAAGTTATAATGATAGGTGTAAATCCCTTCATCTATGATCAGTTGTTAGGAAATAGATTTGGTGGATGATTCCTCATATAAAGAGTACCTTATATGTATTATATATCAGTGTGAGATGAAACTGAGGGGGGGGGGGGAATTGATAACTTTAGTTTAGGTGTTGTAGTAATATGATTGAGTTTATATGGGTACATGGGAGTGGTAAGAACACATGAGATATCATTAATCATTACTATTAAATGGAGGTACTTGAAAATGTTTCTTGAAGATGAGAATACCTATAATGGGGATTTTGGAATGTCCTCGGAATTTGACGTAAGATTTTTAATTTTTTTCCATTGGATATTAATTCATTCTTGATTTTATTTATGTTTTAGAGGATAAATATTTTTTTTGTAAAATAGTAATTGGGTGTGGAGTTTTAGTAGAATAAAGGTCACTATCGAGTACCTGGTGGGATCTGATTTGACACTCTTGGAATATGGAAGAGGGTAAGAGAAGCCCTATGCAAGGTTATTATTTATTTGTGTTTTTAGAACCGGGTGTCTTGTGGATACATGGTAGGATGTTTCTTTCCACTAGGGGATTTATAATATTCTAATTGAAATGAATTTTATGGTATTTTTGTATGGATTTAGAAAACTATTATAAAAATCCCCTCCACCATTTTCTAGAAAAAACACATACAAGGGACCTGCCTTCATTTTCCCCTTCCTTTTCTAGATTTATAGTGATCCTCACTTATTATAAAAGGAAGAATTTTATATATATATAGCATTGATACTATTTAGGTAATGCTAACCAAATTCACCCTTATTTTGTTAGTTTACATCACTATTTTTTGGAAGGTCTTCCAAAATAGTCATTTTTATCATTTTCAATGGTTTTAAAAAATTAATTAATTTTTATCAAATAAAGTGTCCATTCTTATTAAAGGACTTTTTAATAATATTTAATCACTATTAAATTTCACATTTCATACTTATATGCATGTTTCATGTGCTTTGATGTTTTCAGAACGAGTAAATGGATTAAGTGGACCCAAATACGTGTTTAAAGAGATAAAAAATTAGAGAAATAAATAACAGGGCCCACATAGACTATTAAATACATTCTTCCCATTTTGTATTCCTTTTTTTGATTCTTGGTGAAAATATCTCACCTAAAAATGTGGGTAATTATTAAATATGGTACCCAAAAAGATCTTGAATGTTTGGAAAAATACAAGGAATAGACTCATGTGGTTATGCGTGAGTTGGATAAATGATATACAAAGGGTGGATGCACTTATAAATCATCAATGGAGTTATTTTATTAAAGGGATATTGGGTTAAATAAAAATTTTATGGTTTAAAGACCTTTTATGTGTTTCATTAATGGTAAAGGGGAATTTTGAGATAAAATAAGAATATATATTATTTGACAAGTATGTTTGAGGGTGTGGGGCTTTGTGTCACGAAACAAATCTGGTTTCCATCAAAGATGGTTCCAAAACCAGCCTATGAAATGTCCTAAAGGTCATTCCCTATCCCCACAAGATGGAATAAGTTCCTAGGTATCATTGTTTTTTGTTTGGTAATGATTTACCTGAATATGGATACATAAAACAACAAAAACATTCGATAAACTGAATTTGAAACAATTCATTCCAAATGAGGATTATACAAAATATAGAATGAAATACATAGGTTTAATCCTAGTACCAGAGGTAAAAATATAAATAAAAACATCATAAAATCATCCACAAAGACTCCACATGACAAGGGGTCATCACCCCCGAGCCGTCTCCACAACACTGCACCATAGTGGGGGACTAAAAACCCAAACCAACTTCACTCAAGGATTTTCCTTTACCCGTGTCAAACATAACCATGTATAATTAACCCCAAGTGGTGTATGTAGGGTGTGAGATAAATCCCAAAAGGATTCCAACCAAATACTCCAAAAATAATGCAATACAAGGTGAAAAGAGCGCAGTTTTAATAGGTAAGAAAAAGTGGTGATAAATTCAATGAAATGAAACATTCAATTGTAAACGGTTTTCAAAATAAAACTCCCATAATGTTTACACATTTGAATAATAGATGTTATATACTATAATTTACATCAAAAAACAACCTAAAACGTGTATATACCATATATTCAATGAGCATCAAAACCGGGAACACCCAGAGGCACTAAATTGTCTCCGACCCTTTGTACATCATACCTTGATGTAAAATATTCATGTCACAATCCTTTACCATGCACGATCCACTATTAGGGAACATATCTGTAACCTAGTGGCCCCCAAAAATCATCCATATAGTTTATTTAGAGTTGTCTTCATCCAAAATTCTATGTGAAACAGGGACAAAACCCATCCGGATCCCGAGCGTACAAGTACATATCCACCCACCTAGGTACTCGGGCTTCCCCCTTTGTGCTAAAAAAAGAAAATCATGCTACATACATCCATTTTAATATAATAACACCACTAATATTCACATAAAAACAATACAGTAGCAATACACACTTTATACCACTTAAAACACACCACAAAACATTTTAATTTTCAATAAAACTTCTCAAATCTCGTATTATTTTTCACAGAAAACTCCTGGAAATCCACACTTTTCACACCATGGGAACACTTGTATGTCACAAAAACCGAACTTTAATCCCATTAACTTTCAATGAAATAAAAAAAAAGCAGTTATAGGGTATCCCCATATGAACCAATAAGTGATATATTTGTAAAACCTTTCTTTTCACACAAACATGGCACTTTAAGTTCATATGTTTCACAAACACCATTAAAACATTTTTTTTGCAGAAAAAAATGAGATAAGAATTAAAAATATTATTTTTAGCCCTAATAAATTTCAATAAAATCATCTAATTAGTTATAGTGCAGCCCTAAATGAACAAAAAAAAGATTTCTACGAAAAACCCCCAGTTTGACATAAAAATGGCACTTAAACGTCATTTTCATTACAAATACCACTAAAACCAATTTTTGGAAAAATAATTAAATTATATAAACATGAAAATATTATAAACACAGAAATTTATGTAACATGGATTACCTACACCTGAAATCACCTACCAAAATTGTCAAAATTTTGAATCCTTTGTGCGAAAACTCAATCGCACCACCACCGCACCTCTTGGAAAGTAGATTGATCCTAAAATAAAAATATTGAACCAAGAAAACCCAAATTTAAACACTACGTTAGAAACCCTACCCTATGATCATTTGGGACTCAAGTAATGAGGAATGAAATCCATATAATGATGGAAGGAATGATGGAGGAATCACTTACCCTGAAAAACCTTGAAGTTTCCCCACCAAAAACCCCATCAATGATGGGTTCCATGGGAGATTGAGAGAGATTGGAGACCTCCCATGGCTATTGGGGTCGAATGGGGGAAGAATGGGGTAGATTAGGTTTATTTATAGGAGGGAATAATGGTAATTACAAAAATATTTTTAATGTTCTGGACACCCTACACGATTTTGCTATATGGTTTAGTAAACTGTGTGGCCAAACCGTGTGGCCATTTCTGGCCACCCAAAAAGTGTGGTTTTTCATCCAATTCCAAGGGGTTCTAAGGGGAAAACCTAAAGGGAAAGATATACCAAGGATAAGGAAAAATAATACCCAAAATAAGACCACATTTTCACCCAAAGACTCATCCAAATCAACAGTAGAAACAACCTCAACAACATACCCCACAAGTGGTGCCACTAGGAGTGTCACAAATGCCACTCTAGACCACCTCAACCTCCTGCCACTCCTTTGAAGAAAGAGGAGGTCAAGTACAATACATGACCCTCAAGACTGAGGTCATAGATTATGTATGTAAGAGCCATCAAAACATTTAACTCGGAACACCTAATCACCAATAGAATGCTATGAACCAAAAGAGAACTTCGAACAAAAAAAGGAATTGAAAATATGGGTTTGTTAATTATCCCAACAATAAGTATATTCTCCCTCAGAAAGCCACAAAAACGCCAGATGTTAAAAAAGTCCCAAATGATAGACCAAGGCGGACTGAATTACCACATTTTAACCTGCATCCAAAATGCCAAAAACCTCCAGTTGATCAAACAAAGGAAGAGAATACTATCACAAACCAAAAAATCACCCCACTAACATGAAATGATCAAACATCTTCATACTAAATCCCAAAACAAAATACCTCAAACACTACAAGATGATGCTCAAGAAATCCACTAGAAATGAACAACAAACCTAAATAACACTAACACATCCTTACTTAAAAAAAACCTTTAGGCGTTCTCTAATACCACATTTACCTAAGTAAGAAATTAGTGGTTAGATAGTCTCAAACAAGACAATCTCCAACCAGGAAAACCCCAAAGAGAAAACTAGGTCACTGATACGGGGTGACCCAAAGAGACTTCCAACCAAAAGGGATGACTTAATTTCCGAAACAAAATCATGACACCAATAAGGGGAGGCCTGAATGGTATCCCCAATGTAAGGAGTAAACTAACATTATATTTTTTCCAAGAGAACTTATGTGAGACTCATTATGGGTCTCCCCACTATAAGAACCAATCATCTTAACTGACCAGCAAGGGAGAACATCGAAAGACCCTAAAATTTAGAGATTTAACACTACCGTATGGTTAGTCTGCATGGTTTAGGAAACTATGCACTAACCGTGAAAATAATTCTATCCAAAGGGGAATCTTCTCACAATTACACGGGTCAAGTCACACGACCGTGCAGAGACTGTGTGATAGCTTTTTATCTTATCAGATAATTACCTAGGTTGGTGCATGGTTACTACTAACTGTGTGTAAACTATTCTCTTCAAAATTAATTTCCCAAATTTCATCCTTCTCTCTAAAAATATTCAAAGGAAACCCATGGGAATAACATGAACTAAGGATATAACATAGAAATGAGGTCCTCCCACCTCTACCACCGAATGCGAAAAATTGGAATAAGACGATGAAACCTGAGATTTAATTATTCCAATATTTCATATTTAGTATAGTAATTTGACCTAAGGTTTGAATGACTCTCGGATTTACCCTTACTATGCACCAACTTTACTCCGAGACCTATGGCTAGAACTCAGATGATTGATGCATCTCCCGCCTCGCTATTAGGCTTTAGAAACCCCCGAATGGAAATTCTTCTTCTAGTGCCAAAAATAATTATACTTTGATCTCCGATGGTCTCAATGAGTCATGAAAAACTTCAAAACCACTTTCCCCCAACCCATAATTTTACAAAAACAAAGGCTTAGAGGATGCACACACGTCACCCCTTATTTATTCGGATGGGAAACATCCTAATGAAAGGACACATAGAAACACCTTCCTCTAGAAAAAATGATTTTAGAATTCCTTAAATGGAGAAATGCATATGAAAAAATAGAGACACTCATAATATTTCAAAACCTTTACCATTATAGTCAAATGAACACAAGACATAATAAGGCATCACCGAACATGACTATTGTGGCTAAAAGAAAACACATGGAGTGGGACCTTATACTAAGTCCTAAACATCACATGATTCCAGCAAGTGACCATAACATCCACTCTTGGAAAAATCCTCTACAATAGAGGCATAACATGAACTCTTTCTTCAATGAGATAGAAAAAAGATCCAAACACCCTTTAAGGCCTCATTCTACACTAAGAACTTTGTACTACATTCAACTTCGGCACCTCACGCAACATAAGAAACTAAGGTCTATTTCCACTTCCCACAACCACTCTCCCTCTACCAGGGGATCCACACAATTGAAAACGATGATGTGTTAACTCAATCTCCAAATCTCAATAAGAAAGTCCTTATGTTGATCAGCTGGATGATCATCCGACGACGAGTCACCCTGGGCCACACATGAATCACGCATTAACTCTTTATGGGGGCGTACCCTAGCCAACAAAAAAACCCAAGGACCCAACTATCCCATTCATTTGGTCACAACATACCACAAACCGGAATTAAACACATTAGGGGAGCCATAACATTGGCTTCCCAAACTTTTTCCCAGAAGATACCACTAACCAAGGTTTCATTCCAACTTATCGATGAAACACCAACCAAAAACATTTTTAAACCAGAGTGGTTCTTGAACCTGAAACATCCCACTATAACAATATCGAAAACACATAATCCATACCTCCCCACCACACATTATCAAAACACAAAAATTTCATTCAAAATAATTCTTAAAAAAATAGTACTGGTGGGTTGCACATTTACCAATGGTATCTCGTGATCCCCAAACATGCATATTTTCATGCCACACCGGGAACCCACATCATATACATCTTGATGCTCATCTAGTCATTCCATTAAACATCCAGATTTCCATATAAACCCATGCATGTGTTCTCCCTTGAAAACACCAAAGACCAAAACCAAACCTTTCATCTTTTAAAAATCAAAACATTTTAACCACACTTTACCTTTCTCAAAACCGCTAACTATAAAATCAGCACCCAATTAGAATATTATAAGACAATTTATAAAAACACCTGTAATTCAATAAAAACTCACTTTAATTATTTGCAAAACAATTTCAAAACATTTCAACCCTATTTCAAAACAGTTCTAATTTAATGAAAAACACTATTTCATACATCTCCATTTAATTAAGAACTCAACTCTTCTCATTTTAAAATAAAGTTCAATAATTTCATAAAACATGTCAAATTATTAGTATTTAAAAAATCAAAATCCATATCCAACCACACAAATAAATTCTAAAACACTTAATTCAATTCAAAACACTTTTCCATGGTTAAGAAAATTCCACTGTAAACACATTTTCAAAACCCCCTTTAACGTAATTCATACTTTAAAAAGTGGTGTAAACACATAATTTACCCTTTTTAATGAAATTATAAAATTTTAGTTCTATAATTTTAGAAATAAAACCATTATCACATTACTAGAAAATCAATTCACAAAAATTCACACTCTTTAAAATCAAGTCATTCTTTCTTTAAAAAACATGTTTCCATGATTCCAAAATAGAGAGACACAAGACAATGTGAGAAGAAACTAGTGTCGGTGGGTGACTTGGAAATATGGTTGGAGGCCATATTCTAATAACTTCACTATCAAAAAGAGTGTTTTTGGGAAATATCCCCATCACAACATTTCTTTCCAAGCCCTGCGAGCTCCTTGAGACCGTTGACCCAAATCTCTTTTCATTTCCCCCAGTCATAAATTATCAATGAGAAATAATGAACTCAAATAAAACCCAACATCCCATGGTGAATTGAATCCCATCAAGATGTTTTCAGATCAATCACACTACTGATAACCATAATTTCAAGTCCCAACAATCCTAGCTCTAGACTATCATGACTCTTCACCAAATAATATGACCTAATGAGTGAACCTCCTCTGATACCATTTTTTCACGATCCGAATCTGGTATCCATCAAATATGGACCCAAAACTAGCCTGTGACAAGGCCCGAAGGGCGTTCCCTCTCCCCATGGGAAGGAAAAAAATGTCTGGGTATCATTTATTTTGGTTTTCGAATGATTTACCCAAATATGGATATATAAAACATCCAAAACAATCGATAAACTGAATCTGAAAAAATTCATAACAAACGAGGTTTATACAAAATCATGAACTGAATACATAGTTCTAATTATAGTACAAAATCTCCAATGATAAATAAAAATAGCATAAAATCATCCATAAATATTACACATGGAAAGGGGTCATCACCCCCGAGCCATCTCTGAAACACCCCACCATAGGAGGGGGCTAACAACCTGAACCAACTTCACACGAGGCTTGGCCTTTTCCTATGTCAAACATAACCAAGTCTACATACACCCAAGGGGTCTAATTAAGGTGTGATCCTAATACCAATATAATAACACCCAAATATTCCAAATATTACAAGATACAAGGTGAAAAATTACATAGTTTGAATATGTAAGGAAAAACGATGATAAATTCCAAGAAATACAACTTTCAATGGTAAACAGTTTTCAAAATAAAAAATTCATAATTTTTACACATTTGAATATTTCATGATAGATACTTTAATTTAAATACAAACACACCTTAGAACAAGGGTAAATACCACAAATCCAATGACCACCAAAACTGGTAACACCCCTAGTTACTAGATAGTCTCAGGCCTTATGTACCTCATAACTTGGTGTAAAATAACCATGTAAAAATCCTTTACCATGCATGATACACTATTAATAAACACACCCATAACCTATTGGTCCCAAAAAATATCCAAATTTTTTATTTATAGTTTTCATTATCCGAAATGTTAAATGAAATAGGGAAAAAACCCATATAGACCACTAACGTACTAGTACATATCCGCCCAACATGGTACTTGGGATTCCCCCTTTGTTCTCAAACAATTTCAGCATGATAAATACATCCATTTTGATATAAAAACACCACTACTGGTCACATAAATATAATACATTATATATACACACTTTAAACCACTTAAAACACACAACAAATCATTTTGATTTTCAATAAAAACAACTTCTCAAATCTCGCATTTTTTTGCACCCGAAACTGGGAGAAATACCCACATTTCTCATGATGTGCACACTTAGAAGTCCCAAAAACAAAAATTTCAGCCCAATAAATTTCAATAAAAAAATCAGTTATAGGGCAGCCCCATATGAACCAAGCTGTGATATCTTTGTAAAACCACCATTTTCACAGAAACATGGCACTTATACTTCATGTGCTTCACAAAAAACATTAAAAAAAATTTCTATGAAACAAAAAAAGGATATAAACATTAGAAACATTATTTTCAATCCTAAAAAATTTAAATAAAATCAACTAAGTAATTACAGGGCATCCCAAAATGGACAAATAAATGATTTTTATGAAAAACCCCCAATTTCACATAAAAATGGCACTTAATCTTTATTTGATTTAAAAATAACACTGAAACCAATTTTTTAACCAATAATTAAATGATATAAACATTAAAATTTTATAAACACAGTAAGATTATTAACAAGGATTTCATACACATGGAATAACCGTCCAAAATTTTTCAAGCATTGAATCATTTGTGGGGAAATGTAATCGTACCATCGTCGCACCTCATGCAAGGAAGATCGAGCCTAAAATAAAAATATTGGACCCAAAAAACCCAAAGTAAATAAATAGGTTCCAAATCCTAACCTATGGTCATTTGGGAATTTAATGAAAGAGGATATAAAACCAACAAAATATAGAAGGAACTTTGGAATAATCCCTTCACTTGAAGAACCTTGATGTTACCCCACCAAAACCCCATCAAAGATGGGTTCCATGGAAGCTTGAGGAATCTTGGATGCATCTCATGTATACTGGGGTCAAATACACAAATAATGGGGTATATTGGGTTTATTTTTGAGAGGAAAAATGGGAATAAAAAAATATTTTTAATGTGCTGGACACCCTATACGGTTTAGTAAACTGTGTGGCCAAACCATGCGGCCTGTTCCGGCCACCAAAAAAGTGTTGTTTTGCCTCCAATTCCAAGGGGTCCCACGGGGAAAACCTATGAAAACATATAGGCCAAGTATAAGGGAAAATAATACCCAAAATAAGACCACATTTTCACCCCAAGACTCATCTGACTCAAGGGTACAAACCACCTCAACAACAAACCCCAAAAGTGGTGCCACTATGAGTGTCACAAATCCCACTCCAAACCACCTCAACATACTACTATACCATTGAAAAAAGAGGAGAAAATGTACCATAAAAGTCCCCCAAGAATAAGGTTGTAGATCAAGGCTTCGAGAGGCATCAAAACATTAAACCCAAAACAGCCAGAAACTAGAAGAAGGCTATGAACCAAAATAGAACTTCAAACGAAGCTTGGAATTGAAAAGATGAGTGTGAAACTATGAGATGATGTATAAGAGAAACTTGGGATGTTATGAGATGAGTATTAAATTAGTTCTTTTGAGCTAATTAATTGATTTTATATCCATATATTGATGTTATATCTATAATGTGAATTGATCTTGGTGGGTGTGTTATGATAGTAATGTGTAAATGTATGGAGAAAGAAAAAGGGATCATGGACAAATGGTAAGAGAATATGAATCCTTATTATCATGGACATTTACTTTTTTATTAAATTATATTTTTTTGGGGATTGATATTATTTTTGGAATATACTCTGAAAAATGATACCTAGAGAGAGTTATATTATGAAATGACCCCTGTGAATATAGTATTGGTTTTCATTCTCTTATCCTGAACTAGGATTGAATGAAAAACTTAAGGTACATCACATGTTGAGTGTGTAATCATGTGAACCCAGATGTCACATGATTCAATTTTTCTATATTAATTTATGAATCTATATGTCATGTGGTATGATTCATCATTGTTACATATTGAATATCAATCTATTGTGATGTATCTGACTATATTATTTCATGACTCTTAGTGAAACTCAATGTGATCCTACAATACTGTGATAGGAACGAAAATCCTATATTGGTTAAATCATGATGGTTTAAGAATTTTGATGACTTTGTAAGTACATGACTAACCAATGAAATGTTTTTATGTTACCTAATATTTTTAATGTTTCATTTTGGACTGTACATGAAATAATGTATATTGTGAAAAATGTTAAGGATTTTGGTGGTGTCCTACTTAGTGTTATACTCACACCCAAAATATCACCTTGGTGTACATGTATATTTCATGTTTCATGGTTTAGGTTTGGGGAATGAACCAATGAGATGTGTTTGAGCTAGAAATGGCTTCATTGGTGTGGGTGGAGAATTGATATAAGACATAAACCTAGTACTTTTTTACTAAAATGGATCTGCTATTTTTATTTATTTTAAATACTATAAAATATATAATCGACCGACTAGTTGACCCATAAAGTATTACCATATGAAGTGATTTGGTATTACATGATATATATATTATTTTTTTATTTTGATTTACTGTACATGGTGATTCATCATGGGTTATTCTATTTTGCTATTATTATTATTATCCATTTGCAACTTGTTATTGATATTATATGGTATTGTAACATAAGCCTAAATTTATACTCAATGATAAAATTATAATTCCATGGCTTTAATATCCAAACTCTTGTTATCTAGGATCATCCTCATGGTAATGTGATGATCTATATTTTGCTAGTTTTTTTGGTACTGGGTTAGGAAATTATAACATTGATGTGTTTCACATAGGGTTGAAGTTTATTTTTTTATGTTTTAGATGATTAGTGGATTGATATTATATATATCTATATTCGTGTATCTAAACACTATTTGGAATTATTTTGAAGAAGAATAAAGATTTATGTGTCTTAAGGGAGTGTTGATAGTCCCTATCTAGGTTGGGATATGAAGTCTCCTTAACTAATTATTTTACACATTTAACAATGGAATGTGATTATAAAACATGGTCTGGATATATTTGATTCTATAAATAATAATTAAATTAAATAATTTATCAAAAATTACAGAATAATGGGATTGATAGGATTAACCCCACCTGCATGCATGATGTCACAGTATAACTGAAAACATCGAGTTATGATAATAATGGGTTAATCATCACACCTTGGTTTAGCTATCAAGAAAAACGTTTCATTGCATATGATTAGCTATAACATATAGTTGATAAAGGGAGAGTAAATTTCATATTTAGTTTATAAAATCCTACAAGCACAAATCATCTGTTATAGACGAATAATCAAATGATAATAACAAATTCATGTATATCCCATCGAGTTAAATTTGATGGCGTTCACATTTGTGGAAGGAGATGTTGGTCAAGTGAAACCTTCCTCTATTCGTGATGGTTTTTAGTGAGTATCATTGGTGAAGATGATAATAATATTATTTTATTTTTGATATTTAATTTTAAAATGTTAATATTAATTCAAAACATCATATTTAATTAATATATTAAACACAGTATAAAATATTAATGAAAAAATAAAAAATAAATCATATTTTAAGAGAGGGATTTTAACAAACAAGCTTATGAAATATGGGGTTTTAGTTACTAAAGAACCATGATAACATAAGTATTTGAGACCCATTTTAGTCAATTGGTGTTGGTAGTTAGTAGAAGTAGTATGTAATCTATGTTGTTTATATGGGTTGGACATTGCATGTGCATGAATTAGGTAGAATATGGGTAGGCTAGCATGTGAGGAAGGGAAGGGGTGCATAAGCCTGGAATGAGGCCTACTTATACTAGGATAGGGGACATGGTAGGTCATAGGATACTGGGATGAGTATCACATATGTCATGTTTTGTCACACATTTCATGCAACTACATTGCACAACAACCTCATCAGGTGTGATGTTTCATGGATCAAGTGCTATCACATAGCCCTTTATATCTAAATACTAATGAAAATGATGATTTTCAAACAATTTCAATTTAGGACTTGTTTTATAATTCATTTAAATTATTTTTCCTTGTGGATAATGATTTTGAGTTTATTAAGTCTATTTGAGACTTATTACATCGAATTTTTATAATTTTTAATATCCGGATACCAAATTTGATGAAAAATCAACTAAGAAAATAAAAAGAGAACTATTATGTTATTATTAATGATTGGAACACAAAAATGTAATCATTTGGATAATTTTAAGCTCCAAAGACTACATTTTGAAAAATAAATGATTTTTTATTTGGGGATGATCATGTGAAGTCCATTAACTATTTTATAAATTAGGATTCTCATGGAGCTTTTGATGAGACTCAGGATCTAGAGTAAGTCTATGATTACTCCATGAGATTATTGATTCAATATAACCAAATTATTTGAAACTTTTCTTAGTGATGATTGGAGATAACTAAATACAAAGGAATTTGATGTTAAGGGGAATTAAAATTGAAAACCTTTGAGACTAAAAACATAGTTCGACATAGTGGATCAATGAAATTTCAGGAAAACTTATATCATTATTATTTTTCTACTATTGGTCGGTGGTGGGCATTGTAACTCCCTGACCCCAGAAGCCCAGAGTGGGTGCATTATTATATATCATTGGCATGATCACAAAAGATCATGTCTCTAAAGACCATTTAGTTTTGTAGATTTAGAAGAACTAGATACATTCATATGGTTTACATTACATCATAAAATGAAAAACAACAACAACAATGTTTCGATAGAAAACACTGAGATCCCATAGACTATCCCTGCAGTTCAGTCATAATATACTTCTTCACATCCTAGGAAAAATAAAACATAGAAAGGGGTGAGATCATATGCTCAGTAAGGATAATAATATAGCGGAAACTTTCATAAATAAGCATAAAAATTTAAGGCAATGTATAAGACTGAAACAAAATCCTTTTAAAATTGAACTTCAGCAGAATATGACAAAGCTAAAATAAAAATAATTTTATTTATTTACTCACATAGATATTCTACTAGTCGAATAATCACATGAAATATCAATAGCCACTTTCATAATGATGGAATGCATAATGTCAGACTTTTATAACCACATAGTCAAGGCCTTGTTGCAAGACTACAAATAAGATTTTTTCAAGGCCTTGTACCAAGAAACTAGTTTGTCTAATGAGACCTACTGATGCATCGAGGATATATAACAGGCTCCACCCGTCATAAACTATGTAAAATTCATTCCTCATATGAAAAGGTTTAAACATAACATAAACCTTCATATTAAAACTGGAATACGAAATGTCAATACTTTATCCAAAAACCATGAATGGTATGAAATAGCACATCCACAATTTAACATATCACAAAACATTCAACACAATATGGAAGTTTTGTATCATAATAAATCAACTTCAAACAAACTTAAAATCCATCAAAGTATGCTGACATAGATGAAGTAAAAAACTTTTTAGATAAATATATCGTTCTATTTTGAAATCATTTAAATTTCAAGTAATTATAAAAGAAAACAATTATATTTGAAAATATTCTTATAAGATTGTAAGGGAAGTTTCGACGATGTTATAACCGTGTAAAATATCCACACCCACCGTATAAGTTAAAAAAACATTCTTACCTTGAATTTGTGGAAAAGGTTAAAAAGTACATTGTTTGGAAAATAATGGAAATATTCCATTATAAGAATATTATAAAAGTCAAACAACTGTATAAATTAATTTAATCCATAGTCTAGTAAAAAGTAATAATGTTTTGAAATACATTTTTATGAAACATGGATGTGGATGATAAAGAGGTCCTAGTAGAAAATTACGTATCAACAACCTCAGATAATGAAGAGATTGTAGAAATAAACCTTAACTTGTACTTTTCCTTAGTCGAGGGTAGGTTAACCTCCTATATAATGGTGAAATAATTGTTATTAAATTATACAAGAATCATATACATTAATATGATATCATATATGATCTTTAGACATTTCTTTGTTAATAATATCTTAAAATTATCGTTGTTTCGGGTGTTAACAGATTCGTTTTACTTTATATTAATTGTTATGTGAGTCATATTTGTTATGGATGGGATGTATCTAATTCATATCCATAATTAAATGAAGTCTTTAAACATTATTTTTAATCATCTAATGAACATTAGTTTTGAATGGATATGAAGGGGAATGAATATCATCGCGTTCGTGGAGACGGTAATCCGTATGTACGCACGAGCGACAATATGATTCTTTTGATATTAAAATAATATATAATTGGATGGTATATAATATTTAAAGAATCCTTATCAAGTTATATTTATTATTTACATCAATTACACATCATTATTATACCCATCCAAATAATAATGTATTGAATAACAATTACACCATGACATTTAGACGGTAAGCTGTACGTACGCATGTATGGTGACATGTCATTCAAAGGATGGATAGAAAAATGAATTTTGTTGTAAAATATTTATAATAAAATCACAGTATATATAAGATACTGGATTTATTATTTTAGAGTGGAAACAACAAAGAAAAAGTAATTGGAAGAAGAATGGAACTTGAAAGAGGTGATGAAATATTTACCTCTTTTTCGGGTTCTTTATTTTGATTTGATAAAAATGGATCCTTAGGATGAACTTATGACTAAATTAAGTCCTATAGGATTACATTAGGATAGTTGAGAGGGTATTTAGGCAGAGGTTGTCCGATTCAAATTGCTTTGATGGTGTGAATTATAGAGAAGGGGGAGTGCCCTTTTATAAGAGGGGTGAGGGGCACCTTCGGAAAATCTAGAAATATTATTTTATAATAAAATAATTTTCGTTTTCTAAATGCTAAAAAGTGTATTATTTAGAGGATAAGGTGGGGATGGGTCAAAAACCACACAACCAATAGGTTTTAGACAGGTTTGGGTCACTATATTAAAATTATCTTTTAGATTTAGCTCTTAGTTAAAGAGTTTGACATTTACCATATCTCTTGGTATTTTTATATTATATGGTTAATAAACATACTATATACTTCCAAGATAACCCTAAGTGGTTAATTAATGATACAATTATCATTATATAAGTCCTTTGGACAAACCTTATATTTTTAGGAATAACATTTCAATTAATAAAATAATATTTATTTTAAAAACATTATTATGTCAATTTTGACTCTATTTGGTATTTTGTTTTTGGTAAATTTATAACACCATTATTACTTCGAATAATATTCATCTAACCAACCCTAATATGTCATATAAACCTATAAAATTATTGTAAATCATAAAAAGTCTCAAATTACATTTATTTGGATATTTATAATGTTAATTATTTTAATATTTCATTAATTAGGTAATTACATCATCATTATTATGTCATAAATAAATTAAATTATTAAATTTCTAAAAAATATAAATAAAATATAATTATGTATGAAATATTTTTATCTTTCTAATGAATATTTATAGTCTAATTTATCTTATGTAAAACCCCATATTAAAAATGTTTTAGTTATTAAATTTTGATGTTAACTCTTTTAACTCTTCTTTGAATTAAATAATAATAAATGTCCTAATCTAATCCAAGTGGACCAAAGTGGTTCATATTTTATTCCTAAGGTTGTTTGTTAATGAATTATACTTATCCAATAGAATTAGAACACGTATTAGGGTAATAATAATATCATTTTTACCCTTAAATACCATATTTAGTTTTAACCGTGGTAAGTAAAAGTAAGAAGTTACTATTCACCAAAAATTATTTTCATCTTATTGAACCAAATTTATCTTATTGATATCAATTGTGTCTCTTGGATTTTTGAAATTCCACTCACAAAAGCGGTAAAATTCTGTTTTATGTGAATTTTCAAATTCTCCTAGGGGGTGGGTAAAAGACGGTGAAAAGTTAAATAAATTTTTTATATATCTAAAATCATTATAAACTGACTCCAATGAATTACATTGAACATATATAGGTATTATGTATCTATTTTTACCTAAAATACATTTAATTAAAATAAATATTTATTTAAAAAAATTCGGTTTTAAACAATAATCCAGTGTTTTTCACTATTCATCAAAAATTGAAAGTGTTCAGAAAAATACCAAAAATTAATCCTAAGCTAATATCGATTTTTCGAATCCAAAAAATGAAGTACATTTTGAAAGATAAAATTTATAAAATTTCAAAAAGTAGGTATTACTATTCATAATAGCTAGTTTGATTGGTTTTGGTGAGTTAGAACTCGAAGATGCGTACAACACATGCTACTGTATTATTCAAAGAGAAGCGTACTGTGGAAGCTTGGGGTATTTAATTCTCCTGTACTTCAAATAATGTCGTCCTGAAAATTTCTAGAATATTACTGCATAAAAAGACTCGGTTGGTTCTTCATCATATGTTCATCGGGTTCCCACGTTGCCTCTTCCATCTTATGGTTTCTACATTGAACTTTTACGAGATGAGTCGTCTGGTTTCTTAGCAATTGTTCTCTTGTATCAAGAATATTGATAGGATATTCGCAATAAGACAGATCAAGTTCTATTTCTAATTCCTCATAAGTGAGTACTTGCTTTGGGTTAGGTATGTATTTTCTCAACAGTGATACGCGGAATACATCGTGAACTTTGGAGGGACTTGGCGGCATTGCCAACCGGTAATCTATAGACCCAATTCGTTCTAGAATTTCAAAAGGTACAATTTACCTGGGGCACAATTTACCCTTCTTACCAAAATGTATAACACCCTTCCATGGAGATACCTTCAAGAAAACATGATCTCCTACTTGAAATTCCAAATCCTCCCTTCGGTTATCGGCATAGCTCTTCTTTCTACTTTGAGCAGCTTTGATGTGGGTTTGGATTACCTTCACCTTTTCCATCGTTTCCTCCACAATTTATGGGCCTATGAGTTTTCTTTTACCAACATCATCCCTACAGGTTGGTGTGCGATATCTCTTTCCATATAACGGTTCATATGGTGCGATATGAATACTTGAATAGAAGCTATTGTTATAGGAAAATTCCACCAGAGGTAAATATTGATCCTACATACCTTGAAAGTCAAGTGAGCATGATCTCAACATGTCTTCGAATATTTGATTAGTCCGTTATGATTTTCCATCAGTTTGAGGGTGGTAGGCAATGCTCAAATGAAGTTCAGTATCTCGGTTTTTCTAAAGACTTTTCTAGAATCTTTATGTAAAATTGGGATCACGAATAGAAACAATCGATAAGGGTACTCTATGAAGTCTCACAACTTCCTTAATATATAGTCTTGCTAGACGTTCAAGTGGTAAATCTTCTCTTATAGCAAGAAAACGTGATGACTTGGTAAGACGATCAACAATGACCCTTATTGCATCGTTCCTTCTAGGTGTCTTTGGTAGTCCCATGACAAAGTCCATCATAATATTATCCCATTTACAATCAGTTATAGGAAGAGGTTGTAAGACTTCTCTAGGCTGTTGCCTTCCAACTTTCAGTTGTTGAAAAACCATACATCTTGACACTAAATTAGCAATCTCCCTCTTCATTTTGTCCCACCAAAAATGTTCCTTCAAATCTCTATACATTTTGGTGCTCCCAGGGTGTATAGAGAAATTGGAACTATGAGCATCATCCAACCATTATCTTTTTATATTAGGTATATCAGGAACACAAAGCCTCTTTCCAAATTTCAAAATTCCATCTTCACACACAAACTCACTCAATCTCCCATCATTCACAACTTTAATATTATTTTGAAACTCTTCATCACTAGTATGATAACTATTTATCATTTTTAGTAAAGATGGTTTGGCAACCATTTGAATAATTACAGATGTTTCACCTTCCTTGGTGACTCCCATATCCATATTTACTAGATCCATGTATATAGGATCCTTTTCAACTCTCATCTTGTTCAAAACTCCATGATCCTTTCTACTCATAGCATCTTCCACCTTATTTTTCTTTCCCCGAGTGGTAGTGTATAGTGCAATCATAATCCTTGGGTAGTTAAAGCCATCACCTTTGCCTCATGTTGAGTTATTTTTGTGACAATGTATACTTCAAACTCTTGTGATCGGTATATATATCATATTATTCACCATAGAGATAGTGTCTAAACATCTTCAAAGAAATGATTACAGATGCTAACTCAAGATCATGAGTAGGATAGTTTTGCTCATGAATTTTTAGCTACCATGATGCATAGACAATAACCTTATCATTCTGTATAAGGAAACAACCAAGTCTTTTCTTTGAAGCATCACTATAATTGACAAACCCATCATTCCCCGATGGTAGAGTCAAAATAGGAGCATTGACTAATCTTCTCTTCAATTATTCAAAAAATTCTTCACACTCTTTTTCCCCAAAGAATTTAACCCCTTTTCATGTGATCTTTGTTAATGGGTTAGCCAACCGGGAGAAATTCTAGATGAAATGTCTATAATAACCTTATAAACCAATAAAACTAAGTAGCTCAGTTATACTAATCGGTGCTGGCCATTCATAGACTGCATTGGTCTTAGAAGGATCAACAGAGATTCCATCCTTGGATACAATATGGACAAGAAAAGAAATACCCTGAAGCAAGAATTCACACTTGCTAAACTTCTCTTATAATTTGTGTCTTCTATGAGTCTTCAGGATAATGTGCAAGTTATTTTCATGATCTTCATAGCTTTTGGAGTATACCGAGATATCATCAATAAATACCACTACAAAGTCATCAAAATATCCCTTAAAAACACTATTCTTTAGATCCATGATGACAGAGGCTGTATTAGTCAACCCAAATGGAATTACTGTAAACTTGTATTTCCCGTACCTGGTTTGAAATACTGTCTTCAAAATTTATTCCTTCTTCATGCACAACTAATGGTATCCAGATCGAATGTCAATCTTTGAAAAGTGGTGAGCTCCATGCAGTTGGTCAAATAAATCATCAATGCGAGGTAGGGGATACTTTTTCTTTATTGTTATAACATTGATCTCCCTGTAGTCAATGCACAACCTCATAGATCCTTCTTTCTTCATAACAAAAAGGACAAGGTATCCCCATTGAGAAAAAACAGGGCGAATAAATCCCTTATTAACCAATTCCTCTAGTTTTTTATTTAGTTACATTAATTCTATAGTGGCCACTCTATAAGGGGTCTTCGATATGGGCCTTGAACTAGGAATTAAATCAATAGAAAACTCTATTTCTCATTCTGGAGAATGTACAGGTAAATCTTCTAGAAACACATCAACATATTATTTCACAATGGATACATCCTCTATTTGAACATCCCTTTCCTCACCCACAGTTATTTAATTATCTTCCTCCCCAATAATTGAATTTAGTTGAGCTACTAGGGGTGGATCTAGATAAGAATTAGGTGGTCATGATTCTGCTCTAAAGATAAGGTGTTCTCTATCATCGTCATAAAAAATAGTAAGATCCTACTTCTTATGATATATTTTTACATCATGGTCTGAAAGACTATCCATACCTAGGATTATATCAAATTCAATCATGGGTATGACAATGATATCAGTAGATAAATAACATTTATATGATCTAATGGGGACTGATTCACAGAACATTGTTGCGATGATACTTCCCTTTTGAGTTTTGACTGAAAACTCCCTTGTTAAATAAAATTAGAAA
This sequence comes from Viscum album, assembly GCA_963277665.1. NCBI lineage: Eukaryota > Viridiplantae > Streptophyta > Magnoliopsida > Santalales > Viscaceae > Viscum > Viscum album. The sequence continues at coordinate 499,403,030 of OY728158.1, read as the reverse complement.
AATCCAATTTTCATAGCAAACTAGGAAGATATGAAACAATGTGATGACCCAGAATCAAATAAAGCATTTGCTAGACTTGAGGACTCCATTAAATTACCTACCACCACGTCTTTCAGAGCTTCAACCTCAGCAGTAGTGATAGCATAAGTTTTTCCATGATCCCTTGGACTTTCCTGAGGTAAGTTCCCCTAACACTTAGTACATTTATTCTCATAATGTCCCCCTTATCTATAATTGTAGCATTCAACATCTACAACCACTTTCTTCCCCTTGCAATCATGAGTTTGGTGGCTTTTTTCACCACAATTGTAACAAACTTCCATTCCCTTCAGGAAAGTGCCAGGATGTTTCTTCCCACATTTACTACAAGATAGATATTCAAATTTTCCCTTCTTCCCCTTATTTCCATTTCCATAGTGTTTGGCAGATATCTTCATCTCTTTCTTTTCTTTAAATTTGTAAGACTTAAATAATTCTTTTTCGGTCTTGATAGCACATGAGACAATATCTTTGTCCGACGAGAAGGATTGTGAGACTAATGGTTAACGGAGAAATGGTTTTAACCCATCAAGGAAATGATAAATATTACTTCTTGGCTTACATATATAATATATATCATGCCTCGCTAACCTTGTAATGTTAGCCTCATATTTGCGACATTCTCATCCTCCTTTTTCCTTAGACTCAAAAATTTCTTTTCCATATCATCTTGATGGTCATGAGGAAAGTATTTTTCAAAGAAAAGATCTTTAAACTCCCTCCATTCCATATTTGATACTTCATAATCTTCCTTTATGTTTTGAATCAATTACCACCATTGATCAGTATCTCTAGTGAGGTGGAAAACTGCAATGACAACTTTTTCCCTTTCACTATTTCCCAAGTAATGGAATATTTTCTCTAAGGAATTTGTCCATTGCTCAGCTAATAATGGATTTGTTCCCCCATTGAATGTTAGTGGTTGTAACCTCATGAAGTGATCAAACATTGATCCTCTATGCCGTGGATCAGGGTGCTCCATATGGGTAAGGTTATTATTCATAACCTGAGTGAGTTGTCCTAGTATAGTGATAAGCAGACCAGAACCAGTGGTATCACCAGCTCCACTATAATTATCTTGGTTAGGAGGGAAATCCCTACATTGAGTGCGTGCATTGATACAGTTTCCATTCCTTACACTATTCACCATTTCTAACCAATGGAATAAACTAGACTATTTTATGAATCGAAATACATAATTCCAAACTTGTAAAACACTTAACATAAACTAAACAGTTTTTGGATATAATCCATGATCATAAAAACATTTCTTTGAGGATGTATATACTTATAAACCCTTCATAATGGATTGTAAAGAAAATGTGAATTATCCTAAGCATATCCCTCGAGAGTGTCGTAACCAAGAGTGCATCAAGGCCCGTTTTTGTGCACCAATTACCATTCGAGTCTAGCTCAAAGCACTGTTTTTTAGTTTTACTCCTAGGTACATCTGTTCCAGAGTTGCCTCTACCTGCTCATATCCCGATAGGGATTTATTTCTTGGAAAACTCACAAAATATCTACGATACAAAAATTCTAGGATGTTCTTCTATACTAATCTTTAAAGTCTATCTTAGGGTTATTTGCTCTAATCAAAGTTTATCTAAATCTAGTTTTCAAGGTTTGTACTAAACTTCTTTGATACCAACTATAACGCCCCGAAACCAGAAGCCCAGAGTCGGTGCATTATAACGTATTATTTGCATGATCACAAAAGATCAGGTCTCGAAAGACCGTTTAGTTTAGTAGCCTTGGAAGTACAAGATACATTCATAAGGTCTACATTACATCATAAAATGTATAAATACAATAACACTATTTTCAAAGACAACACTGATATCCCATAGACCATCCCTATAGGTTAGTCATAATATATTTCTTCACATCCTGGGAAAACTAAAACATAGATAAGGGTGAACTGATATGCTCAGTAAGGATAAAAATATTGCAGAGACTTTCATAAATAAGAATAAACATTTAAGGAAATGTATAAGACTAAAACAAAAGCCTTTTAAACATGAACTTCATCATAATACGACAAAGATAAAATCAAAATAATTCCATTTACATTCTCACAAATATATTATACTAGTCTAATAGTCACATGTAGTATCAATAGCCAATTTCATAATGATAGAATGCATAATGCCAGACATTCATAACCACATAGTCCAGGCCTTGTGCCAAGACTAAAAATAATATTTTGTTAAGGCCTTATTCCAAGACACTAGTTTATCTCATGATACCTACCAATTCATTGAGGATTTATAGCAGGCTCCACCCATCACTTACTATGTTCAATGCATTCCTCATAAGAAAATTTTTAAACATAACATAAACATTCATATTAAAACTGGCATATGAAATGAAAATACTTTATCCATAAACCATGAGTGGTATGAAATAGCATATTCACAGTGAAACATATCACAAACCTTCAATAAAATATGGATGTTTTGTATCATAATAAATCAACTTCAAACAAACTTAAAATCCACAAAAGGATGTTGACATAGATGAAATCAAAACCTTTTTAGAGAAATATCTCTTTCTATTTTGAAATAATTTAAAAGTCACGTAATTATAAAAGAAAAAATTTATATTTCAAAATATTATTATAATCTTGTAAGGGAAGATTTGACGATGTTATAACGGTGGAAAATAGCCGCACCCGCTGTATAAGTTAAAAAAAATTATCACCTTGAATTTTTCGAAAAGGTAAAAATGTACCTTGTTTGGAAAATGACAAAAATATTCCTTTATAAACATCTTATAAAAGTCAAAAAAGGGTATAAATTACTTTAACCCATTTTATAGTAAATAACAAGAATGTTTTGAAATACATTTTTAAGAAACATGGATGTGGATGATAAAGAGGTCCCAGTAGATAATTACGTATAAACATCCTCCAATAATGAAGAGATTGTAGAATTAACCCTTAACTTGTACTTTTTATGGTTGATGGTAGGTCAACCTCATGTATAATGGTGAAATAAGTTTTATTAAATTATAAAAGAATAATACACATTAATATGATATCATATATGATCTTTTAACATTGCTTTGTTAATAATATATTAATATTGTCATTGTTTCGAGTGTTAAAGAATTTATTTTCCATTATATTCATTGTTATGTGAGTCATATTTGTTATGTATGGGATTTATCAAATTCATATCCTGAATTATATCATGTCCTTAAACATTATTTTTAAGCATCTAATGAAAATTATTCTTGAATGGATATGATGGGGAATGAATCTCATCGCGTTCGTGGAGACGGTAATCCGTACGTACACACGAGAGACAATATCAATCTTTTGAAATTAAAATAATATATAATTTGATGGTATATCATATATACAGAATCATTATCTTGTTATATTTTTTATTTACATCAATTAAACATCATTATTATACCCGTACAAATAATATTGTATTGAATAGCAATTAAACCATGACGTGGAGACGGTAACCCGTACGTACACACGTATGGTGACATGTCATTCAAAGGATGGATAGAAAATATGAATTTGGTTGTACCATATTTATAATAACATCAAATTATATATATTATACTGGATTTATTATTTTAGAATGGAAACAAAAAAGAAAAAGGAAGTGGAAGAAGAAAAGAACATGAAAAAGGTGATGAAATATTTACCTCTTTTTTGGGTTCTTCCTTTTGATTTGATCAAAAGGGATCCTTAGGTTGGAATTGTGACTAAAGGAAGGCCTATAGATGAAGGGAGGATAGTTGAGAGGGTATTTGGGAAGAGTTTGGCCAAGAAAAATGGATTTGAAGGTGTGAATTAGAGAGAAGGGGGAGTGCCCTTTTATAAGAGGGGTGAGAGGCACCTTAGGAAAAGCTAGAAATATTATTTTATAATAAACTCATTTTCGGTTTCTAATGGTTTCAAAGTGGATTATTTAAAGGCTAAGGTGGGGATAGGTTGAAAACCACACAACCAATATGTTTTAGACAGGTTTGGGTCACTATAATAACTTTATCTTTTAGATTTAACTCTTAGATAAATAGTTAGACATTTACCATGTCTCTTTGACTGAATGGCCCGAAGACCTTAGTTTTTATTTATTTATAGATAAACCCCCTTTTATAGAGAAATGGGAAAACCACACATGACTTAAAAGAGAAACATACATAAAAATAACCTGATCCAAAAACAAGACTACTAAAAATGCCCCACCCCAGTATCAACATCGTTATGGCAAGACTTCATCCAAGCATGGATACTCAGCAAGCTGTCCCATGAAAAAAATTCATGGGCCTAGTACCGATCTCTAGGCCATACCCTCTCAATCTTCCGAATCTGAGAGCCATACATAGAGAAAGATACATGCTCTGAATCCAAATCTGAAGCATTTAATAATAGAAAGTTTGGAACAAGAAGTCATCCAAAATACAAACCCTCAAACGGCAAAATAACAAATCATGAATCCATCCATTGCCAACGGTTTCTGAAGAAGTCCATTCAAGTCAGAAAACACTATATTTCCAACACTGGCGAAAGAATCCACCCATAGTACTAGAAACACAGAATGACCTACTCCGAACAAAACCAGAGAACCAAAGTACCTCCATATCCAACTTGAAGCTCCACCGCCTGCAGCTCTCAAAGACAACACCAAACATTCACAAAACCAAACAGCAATCTAAAACCTCCAGATTTCAAGCTAACATCAGCCATTATAAAGAAAAATGCCAGAAAACATCCCTCTACTGCCTTGTCCACTTCCAAGAAATGCATCCATCGAAGCTCGACCCAAGTCCGTAAGAAAAATGTAACCGAATTTATCCGCACCCAAAACCAAATCACGATAATCGAAAAGAAATGGAATGAAAAAACATCACCATGAAGAAGGCTCCCAAATAAAAAATAATGCCAGTAAAAATATTCCACAAACAAGAATAAAATCTCGTCTCCGCCGTCCCAATCTCTCTCGGATACCACAACGATCACCCCGTACACACTAAACTGACAAAGAGGCCGTGATGACGACCCTCAAACAGAAGATGCTGGATCACCGACCATAGGCTTTACCGTGCCACCGTATGAGGAAAGGCCAGTAAATGGTGAAATGAGCCGAGGCAGCTGAGCCAATGAAGTCACCACGTTTCCCCCACTGAGAGAAGAGTTGTCACCATAAGACCTTCAAGAAGGAGCACCTAAGGGGGTTGAGGCTAACCTGAGGAGGAGGATATGAGTGGCAGTGGCAGGGGAAACCCTAGAGAGTTGACACCCCTTACGGGCTCATCCCATCTTGGTGTTAATATTTTACCATTTCTCCTTTTATCTTTATATTATATGGTTAATAAACTTACTATGTACTTATAAGAGAACCCCATGTGGTTCATTAATAGTACACATATCATTATATAATTCCTTTGCTGATCCTTATTTTTTTAGGAATATAATATCAATTAATAATATAATATTTGTTTTAAAAACTCTTTTATGTCAATTTTGACACTATTTGGTATTTTTTTTTCTAAATTCATAACAGCATTATTACTTTGAATAAAATCCATCTAACCAACCCTAATATGTCATATTAACCTAGATAAGTATTTTAATTCATAAAAATTCTCAAATTACATTTATTTGGATATTTGTAATGTAAATTATTTTAGTATTTCAATAATTAGGTAATTACTACATCATCATTATGTCATAAATAATTAAATTATTTAATGTCTAAAAAATATAAATAAAATACCATTATGTAGGAAATTTTTTTATTTTTATAATGATTATTTATAGACTAATTTATCTTTTTTATAACCCTATATTACAAATTTTTTAGTTATTATACTTTGATTTTAACTCTTTAAACTCTTCATTGAATTAAATTATTATAAATTTCCAAATATAATAAAAGTTGACCAAAGAGGTCCATATTTTATTTCCTAAGGTTTTTTTGGTCGAATTATGCTTATCCAATAGAATTAGAACAAGTTTTAGGGTAATAAGAATATCATTTTTACCCTTAAATACCCTATTTACTTTTAACTGTGGTAAATAAATGTATAAAGTTACTATTAACCAAAATTATTTTCATCTTATTGAACCAAATTTTTCATACATATATCAACTGTGTCTCTAAGATGTTTCAAATTCCACTCACAGAAGTCGTAAAATTATGTTTTATGTGAATTTGCAAATTTTGCTAGGGGATGGGAAAAAGATGGTGAAAAGTTCAATAATATTTGTATATATCTAAAATTATTATAAACTGAATCTAATGAATTACATTGAAATTATATAGGTATTATGTATCTATTATGACATAAAATAAATTTAAATAAAATAAATAATTATTTAAATAAAAATTTGGTTTTAAACAATAACTTAGTGTTTTTACAATTAATCAAAAATTGAAAGTTTTCAGAAAAATACTAAAAATTCACCCTAAGCTAATATTGATATTTCAAATCCAAAAATGAAGTCCATTTTGAAATATAAAATTTATAAAATTTCAAAAAGTGGGTATTAATATTTATAACGGCTCGTTTGATTGGTTGTGGTGTGTTAGAACTCAATGTTGCGTACAACACACGCTACTATATTATTTAAAGAGAAGCGTACTGTGGGAGTTTCGGGTGTTACATGCATAGATCATGGTTTTATGATATATGGGAGTAATAAAAGATTTCTATATGTAACTATGAAAATATAATTGACTTTTTAAGAAAATTGGGATGATGAGTCATTTTTTTGAGTATCTTGATTTACCATAAAGCAGACTTTTTGATATTTTCACCTTAAGTATATGATTTTGATAATTGGTTACCCTAGTATTCATAATATTAAATATATGTATAAATTATTCTATGTGATCTCTAGATGTGATAATGTTGATTCCATTAGATATAGTTTATTCTATGATCACCATGTTAGTCTATGTTAAATGTTTCTTGTGGTTTGAATTACTACACGTAATGATGTTAATAATGAGATATTTTGTGATCTATATTAAGAATGTGGGATGATGATGATGAATTTTTTTCCTAGAATGAATTTATAAATGGGTTGATGATAAAATTTTGATGTTTTCATTTTAAATTAAGTATAATACTATGTTAAAACACCACAATGTGTTATTATCAGTGAGTACCTGACATTAGGATACTGAATCTAGTCATTATTAATGAATAATGAACTATCGTAGATTTATGAAATCTAGTTTGATGATATAAAATCCATATTATGATACCCTCATATGATTCAAACATAGAGTTAATATTTTTTACAAAATTATGATTAGTAGTGTGTGATCCTCCATGTTTTGGTTACAATATCCCTTTACATGATATAAGGATATACATTGTAACAGCCTCTAATTATTTAGTGAAATTGTCTTTTGGATAAGGGTTTATTCATTTGGGATATGATTTGGTATGCGTGTATGTACATAAATATTTTTATACAGTGATTATTTATAGTGATTTTTGGTATGATTTACTAGGCTATGATAGATTTATTAATATTTTATTATAGACACATGGGATGATATTGTATCATATGTGATATCCTATGAGACTACGAGGATGTGATAATCTTCTAGCATATAGTAACAAAGATTTACCCTAAGTGGTGCTGAACAATGAGGTAATGACGAAATAGTATTAAATATTATGATTTTATTATTATGAATTCATGGGATGGAATTTTTTATTGCCTAGTACATGTGATATCATACTAGTTTTTCATAATCACCCTTTTATGAAAACTTTTGTAGAGATATACTTATGGATGTGTAGAAATCTAACTTCTGTTACATATCATGATTATTGTGTAGATGGGGGTGTTGATCTATAAATATGATGAGGTGGTGATTATTAGAGGTTTCATTTTGAGGATTTTGTATACATAGTCATAGGTATTTACTTGTGGCTTTAATTTATTCAAATATATATATATATATATTATATTGTTTTTGTTAATACATCATTATAATTATTTTTTATGACACTCGTTATGTATTATTTTTTCTTCTTTACTAATGTTACAACATATATCCAAGAATTTTAAATTTAAATTATATATGTACAATATTAACATTATATAATTTGTTAATTTACTATTTTATAATTATATATATTAATGATAATTCCTCAAATTTATGTGTTTTCACCCTCTTAGTTTTTTTCACCAGCCATTGATCTTCTGAAGGTATTCTCAAGGAGGAATATGTATGATTGTCACTAACCAATATGGGAAATTGATACATTAATGTTTTTAAGGAGTGGCATGAAAGTGAGTTTTTTATAATATTGGGTTTTAGAGTTAGGGACATATGCGATTTGGTTTGGAAAACAATGGAAGTAATACTATCCAAATATGAGTTGTGTGAAAAAGACCCCCAAGATCAGTGAGAATTCACTTGGGGGGGAATCAGTGGATTCACTTTTTTAATGTTTATTTAATCAAACTTTAAAACATGTTACGGTGAATGAGTTGATAAATTCCTCACACACCAATGCATAAACAAAATACAAATGACAAATTTTTTACATGTTTCACCACAAAAAATAAGTAGCTACTCTTTGGTATGATCTGGTAAAACCTATGACCATAAGATCAACTAGAATAATCATTATTGACATAATGATAAGTTTTTATCATTGAATTCACGATTCATAAAAATATATATTGACTTTTGAAAAGTACACTTTCACAAAGAGAGATATAAAATCAGTTTTTCAACGATAGTCTAGTATTCAACCAAGTTAGACTACAATTGTGTTTCTCTTGTTATTATTATTATTATGTTTATTTTTATTACTCTTCCTCTTATAATTAAAGAAATAAGTATTCTCATTGAACTATCCGTTATTTTATATATTTATTATTTATTCCTATGATAATTTGATAATAATAAATTTATAATAACTCCACAATGACAACATTCCCTCTTCAAATTCTATTTTCAAATTCAAAATTCTTATAAGTATTTTCATTTAACTATATCTCAACTTATTATCATTAAAATACGAGACCTCATATTATATCAATCATTTTATTCACTTTTTATTTATTTAATAGAATCTATTTATGATATTTTAACCCCTCCGTGTTATCTAGATCACAATGGAGAAGTTTCCAAATAATTAATTTTCAACCACTTCTCATTTCCATCAAACATAAATTTTGGAAAGTTCATGAAGCTTAATGCATCATTATATATAGTCCAATTACCCTTCCATATCATAGAAAAACTTAAAATTTCCTTTAAATATTAAATGAATGACCCTTATGTATTTCACTTATCTTAACCACCCTTTATGTATCAAAAAAACAAACTTTACATATTTCATTTTCCTTAGACAAACCATTAAATTTTTGAAAATCAACCTTTATATATTTACTTTTCCATGAATAAACCATTATATATAATCAAATAAAAATTAATGTATTTCTATTTCTTCAGATAAACGTTTATGTATCAATAAAACAACCTTTATATATTAATTAATTTTCTATTATTTTGATCTATTCCACTCTGTACTAAAGTAACACTCATGTATTGAGAAAAGATACTATTATATATTGAGAAATTTAACATTTTTAATTCCACATGGTTAGATTAATGCTTACATATCAAAATATATTGGATAAAACCTTACTCATTGATCAAATTAACTGTTATATATTAGGGTCTCAGTTAAATTTCTAACCTAATTTTGTTTAAAACCAATTATATATTAACTTAATCTATTTACAAAAGGATTCTAACCAGACTTCACCATACATAATAACCTTTATTCTATATGGATTTGAACATGATATATATATTAGAAAAAATAAAACACATAAACATATCCACTAAAATCTTTTTTCCCTTTTACAAAAACCCAATAAGGAAATATTCTTGAAATCATTATTTCAAAAAACTCTCCTAGGGTCACAAAATTCTCATTAAGGTGAAAAAAATATATTAACATGTTCCAAAATATACCTTGGTCTTAACAATATCACCATTTTATTTTTTTGGGAAACCAATGAACATAATTAAATTCTCAAACTTACCACACCTAGTAATGAATCATCATTCATTAAAGCTAATCCTACATGAGAAAAATTGTTATAGGGAATAATAAAAGTTAATAGTAATGTCATGCTATCCATTATATTAACTTATATCAACTTACTATATTCACCAAAAAACAACCGAGATCAACTTATGTCCACTTTAAAAAACAATTATTTGAACCTATATATAATACGTACCTACATACATGCTCACCAAACATGTTAAAATTGGGAAGAACTCAAAAAACCATATGAAATTCATTTCTTAACCCTTTAAAATATATATTTAAATATATGATCCCCATAAATAATAAATATATCCCCCATTTATTTAAATAATATATTTGGATTCACCCCTTATATTATTTTCTCCCCTACAAATTAAAGGATATAACCTAAATGGTTTTATTATATCTCCCCCTTAAGGTTATTTATATTATCTTTTTCCTCCTTAGACAATAAATATATTAAGTAAAAGTGAGAGATGGAATGGATCACCATACCTTATCATGAGTGCCAACCTATATTTCTAAATAAATTGGTATTACTTTTATTAACACAACCCAATAATAATGATGACATCCTTTTCCTCCAATTGCCTGAAGGCCTTCATTTTTTTAATGATTCTGATAATCCACCTTTCATTGGGTGAGGTGGAACCCTTACAAGGCCCGTAGGAGTAAGTATTACATGGCTCGTAGGCCTTATAGAAATTCATTTTCCCATAGGCTTCAAACATTACATACAACCCAGAATAACTACTTAGAAATGCTCCTCCCTAGTATCTTCATCAGGAAATCAGCTCTCCACCTTCGCATGGCTGTTCGGCTAGGCATTCCCATTCATGCACAGGCTTGTCCCGATGGCAGGTGACATACCCTCTCATTATTTCAATCCGTTTAGCTTCTGCTGTGGTGAATGCTCCTTGCTCATCCTACATATAAATCTTGTCCCTTGTAGTTCATATGGTTTGCATCTGCACTTAAGGTGGCCCGAAGGCCTTTAGGTGGCCCGAAGGCCTTACTGACCCGAAGGACTAGGTTTCCTGGAGGCCTTACTGACCCGATGTACTGGGTGGCCTGAAGGCCTTAAAGGACTCTGGGACCAAATTGGTGGCCCGAAGGCCCAAACTGGGGCATATTCCCAGCTACTACAGTGCCAAACAGTACCTACTATAGTTCCCGCTATAGTACCTACTACAGTACTGCACAGTTCTCGCTACGGTGCCTGCTATAGTACTTCCTACAGTACTTCTACAGTACCTGGAAATAATGTATCCGCTTGGATTTGATCCCAGGTCTCCTAGATGCACTTACATTGTCCTTACCAACTGAGCTAAGGCCCATGTGCTAATAATGATAACATCAAAACCACCTTGATATCTTCTAATTGAGTCCCCATTGACACATTCCTATCATTGGGCATGGTAAAAGAAAATTTATTTTCCTAATAAAACACAGTAGATGACCATTGTCATCTCAATTGAATATCATTCTCAATTTTTTACCTACATAATATTATTTACCTCAAATAATTTTTGGGTTGTTTTTATTTATTATATGAAATCAATTTAATATAGAAGTTAAATTAATTGATAACACTTCTAAAATATTATAATTATAGAATGTGGTTAACAAGTAAAGAACTTGGCTTTTTTGATTGGTTTATGGGTTACATCATTCCACTTATTGGTGTTTAAATTTAGTTTTATTATTTAATCATGAAATATTACTCTTTTACTACTATTATTTTATATAGTGGTTTGAATTATTGAATAACGTTAGAAATGTCAATTTCAACTCCTTTGATAATCTAGGTTTATGGAACACATCAATTGAGAGTGTGACACCTTCTAGGACCCGATTCCATCGTGTTTCATTTCATCCACTAAAAGAATCAAATTCATATCCTTAAGAGATTATGTTTAGTGGAAGGGAGAGAAATGATTTAATCATAGAATATAAATTTTTTTATGTTCAGTTCCGTTGTGGGTAATTTAGATGCCTGTACACTTTACTCTTGGCGACCACAAACTTAATAAAACATAATAATTTAAGAACATTATGAATGGATAATTAACAAACATCTCATCATACAATTATCGAGTTATCATCTCATATTTTAGGGTAAGAGGTCATAGTGGATAAATAATAAATAAGAGAATAAAATAAAAATAGAAAGATAATGTATAAAATAATAAGAAGAAAACACACATATGAAATGAAAAAATAATAATAAGAGAGGGAGATAGGGAGAAGAGTAAAATAATAAAATAAAAGAGAAGAAGAAGTGGTGGAAATAAAAAATAATAAAACTAAATAAAAATAAAATAAAAGGAAAATGAATTGAAAGTTAGAATTATAAGAAGAAGAAGAAGAATAGAGAAGAAGAAAAGAAGAATTTGGGTGGAAGAAACACATTAAAAAAATGAATGAATTATTTTAAAATAAATAAATTACATTAAAAAAATTGAAAATAATTTTCATAAAAAAATAAAAAGTAATATAAAGATATAAATAAAATGAAACTGGTAGTGGCATGAGCCTTCATGCTTCTCCATCCAGTGTTTAAAATAATCTCTCTTGGAAGTGGATGCCTCCTTTTATTGATAGAGGGAGAGGCCCTCAGCCTCATTCAGTGCTCAAGGGAGATATTATAATCTTCATTAAAATTTCATTTTTGATAAATTAATATAATCCCACATATCACTTGGTTTTCGAAGATACACCCAAGAAAATATTGTGTTTCCTTTCCTTTATTGTGGAGAAGAAGATTCTTGGTGCTTGGATCGTACCTTGAATGTATTTAATGGGTTTGAAATTTGGCAGAAGATCCTGGAAGAAAAGGTGAGAAGCAGGGTATCGAGCTACTCCAACCCATTCAGCTTTCATAGTGGATGGAGGGATCTTAAAATGGTGTTGGGGTGATCAACTGAGGAATTCGAGTGTGACTCAAGGATACATCGAGGTTAAAAAGTATTGGAGATATGGTGTTCAAGATTTAAAGGGGGAGACAATGGTTATTTCCAATGTGTAGCGAAAAAAGTTTATGAGGAATAATGGTGTTAGTATGGTGGAGCTCAGTGGAATAGGTGTCGATTGCAGGGTGAGTGGAGTAGGAGCGAAAACACTGCCGTTTTTGTTAATAATGAACATAGACCTCAAAAATGTGTCCCACATCAAAATGGGAAGAATAGTGTGAGATTTTATAATAAATCCCCTAGATCCTCAGTGTAAATAAAGTAACATGATGGATTGAAGACCACCACCCACCACCGTGAATTACCCCATACGGGTCACACCATCTCCCAGTCACTCCTTGGGTTTCACCACCATGGGACAACCCTACCTTGGCTTTAGATAAGATAAAATCACCTACATATTTAATCCTCATAGGTCCTACATGGTAATGATCCCATGTTTATAGCCTCCCACCTAATGGGACAACCCTCCCATAGGCTTAAATGGTTGGGTGATCCCTTGTGGGATGCCTATATGGGGTGCGGGACCCTTTGTTTGGGTTGTACTAGGTGGCCATTTTTTTGTTAATGTCTTGAAAATATGTAAACAAAAAGGAAATGTTTTAAATACTTACAAACAAAAATTTAAAAAATAATTAATAAATTCTTAAAAAGATATGTCCCTAAAAATATTCATTTATATCCATTTCAATTCTATATTAATAAATTCGCATTAATTCATAAAATAATCCCTTTAATGGGAATTATTCACCAAAAACATTAAAAAAATCATTGAAAACTATTTAAAAAATATGCATGAAATTCAAATCTATAAAATACCCCCAAAATTAACTAACTATTTTCCTCAATAACAAAATCTCAAAAAAGAACTTTGAGGGAACCGATGATATTTGAATTCAAATTTCAATGTAACAAAATCAAACAATTTTCAATGTTAAATCAAACATTAAAATTTGAAATAAAATATCAATTCAAATTTTCAAATTTCAAAGAAGAAAAAAAATCAAATTTAGTATCCTAAAATTTCCTCATTTAAAAATTATGGAACCTTTTCACTCATATACTCATGATCAATAATTCATTATTAATAAAAATTCTAAACCATTATTTACCACACAATTGATTTTTTCCTAATATCTCATGATAAAATTCAAGTGCAGTTGTGATCATATCATGATAACATGATACTTATCCATAATCTTGTAAAGGAACTGATTTACCCACTTTATAATGAAACAAGACACATTAAATCGTGAGGGATTGTAATGAAGGTTCTAATGTATACGAGGTTTAAGGATGGTAGGAATTATATTTTAAAAAAATTAGGTCAATGGAGGTTGTCTCTCCCTTATAGTATAAATCATTATATCAGAAGTAAAAGTGAAATTCTATTTTCCCCTTAAAATTGTATGAAATCCAACTTTTTCCAAACTCAAAGTAAGGTCATGATCAAAGAAAAGCTTAATGAATGATTTTTTCACCCTCTTGAAATTTTCTCAACAAATATATATATATATTCATTTTCAAAGAACATTTTCATATATATATATATATTTAAAATTTGTGATTAAATAAACCTCAATCTATCACCTAACCACATGTAATAAAAATCATCGATATAATAATGGTTATTTTTTGGTTTTCCCAAATATCACACCCTTTTTTAATTTATTTTTCAAAAAGGGAAAATAATAAAGTATCATGAATGAATCCAAAACCTTTATTAATACCTGTAAATTGTATCCCCACACTTTCCCCTTATAATGGTTTTCATATCTTCCACCATGGATCCCTTCACTTGACATATAAACTTTAAAATATCAAAGATATACTAAGAGGATGGTTTTAATGGATAACAAATATTTTTAATCTTATCTAATTCCTAACAAGTTCATTCATGGTTTATATGGGATAAAAAAGTATTTATGAAAAGGTTGTTTTCAAGGATATGATCTTTTAAAAAGATGCCTCAGTCATTTTAATTATTTTTTTCTATAATAATAGTTTTGAAAAGTTCAAAACAATGTTATATTAGGTGGAATGTCCCAAGATCACACAAGAAATATGCTCAAGATTAAATAGGATGTACATGGTCTATAAATCATTTCAGGAATGGGAATATGATATAGGACAATCACTCTTAGCATTAATAATAATAACAAATCAATTTACTTGATTTTTATAAATTTAAATCAAGTAAAATGATTATTAAATTTCATTTACATGAATCAATTAATTTCATCAAAGCATGAGTCCACATGTTAAAATCCATGATTCAAATTAATAATTCAATTTTCTATTTTACACATTCAATTTCCATAACCTTTAATTTTGAAACATGACAACACATGATTCCTAAAAAACTCAGGTATACTAGATAATCTATGTAATGATAGAATTCAAAGAATGGGAATTCAATTTATAGTTTAATGATCAAAACATGTTGTTGGAAAACATTTAGTGGGTTTAAACATAAAAAAAATTCCAAATTCTTTTCCCATGAATCTTAGTCCGTATCCTCCTTGGATTTTTTCAGTATCCTTCTTCCATCATGAACCTATAAAATAATATTATTCAATCAAGAATTATGATCCTGGAATTTAAAATCAAGAATAATAGAGAGAGTGTGATTTATTCTAGAATTATCCGAAAAATTAAATTTAACGTCCTAGAATGCAAGTAAAAGTTATAAATCTTAGTATGACCCCCCAAGTGGGCCCTAATTTTTTACATCCTTTAGAGGTAAGTACCAACTATTTTCCATAGTCCGATAGTGGGTGGGGATTCATAGACATGATCTATTATATAATGTTCTTTCCATTAGGGGTTTCATTGTTATTAGAAAGGAAAGATTCATGTATAGTTTATACTATACCCCCTATACAATTTAGTATTACTTTCATGACCAGGGTAGGATTAAGTTTGGACCATTCTTCTTATTTGTTGCAACTTGTGGAAACTTGTACTTATTTTCTAGTTCTAGGTAAATATGGGAAGCATGAATTGAATATTTAAAGGGAAAGTTAGAAGGTAATTTCAATTTTAATTATCAATAAGAAATTACCCCCTTTTAACTTGAGTATCCTCTATCATGATTTACTTAGATTTAGTAACTTGGAAATCTTCATGGGCCTCCTCAAATGCTTGTTCATCAAAATTAGGGAGATCCATGTGTTCCCCAATTGGTGAATGCCCAATTTATTCATATTACTCTATGGAATGGAATGATTGAATAGTTAGGAAATTTATAAACAATATAGAGTGATACTGAAATCATATTTAATAAAATTAGAAAAGAGAGAGTTGTAGAAAGGATAATATCCCTATAATGATTTTGGTTCAATCACTTATTCAGTGATAAGTGACTATTGATTTTGGATCTTAGTGGATGAGGGGAGGTTGTTATGTTGTTCCATATTTTATTCAAATTCCACCACTTGGGTCATTTCTTCCTCCAATGGTGTTGGATATTCTTCATTTAGTAGATCAATTGTTTCTCACATTAATAAAAAAAGTCATTCAAATCTTGTGGATCTACCTTATATAGATAAGTTTCTTTTTTCTTCATCAATTTATGAACATAGTTAAATTCTCTATCCATTTTGAAATATAGTTTTTCTATGCATTTTCAATGTTCTTTCAGCTGAGCATTATCATAGCTAGTATATTATTATTGTTTTTCCTACACCCATGAGTAGTTTTTCCATGCAAAAAGTTATGGTCTGTTTTAATACATTATGGAATTTTTTTAAATGTTATTTATATTATAAAAAAAATTAATTCTTTCTAATGTGTGAAAATAGAAAATATAAGAAATAAATGATTGGATATCTGACAACAATCATAGTTTTGGCACAAACCTATAGTAGGGAATAAAAAATCATTATTTTCCAAATGAAACACAAAGGTAGACCATGATCATCTCACCTAAGGATCTTTGTCAATTGATCACCTATATAATATAATTCACCTAACCTAAATATTTTTGGTTAATTTTGTTCATTAAATGAAAACAATTTAATTGATAAGAAAAAATAAATGCTAAAATATATACTAACATGAAATGATAGAATGTGGTTCATAAAGAAAGAACATGGACTTTAAAGTTTTGTTTATGTGTTCCATCATTCTCCTTATTGGTGTTTAATTTTTTTTAGTTTAATAATGTACTATCACTCTTAAAATACTATTCATTTATTTAGTGGTTTGAAATCATGAATAACTTTTTCAATATCAATTCTACATCCCCCTTTAATTAAGGTTGATGGTACAACATAATTGAGAGTGTGGAACCTTCCAGGCCCTAACTCCATCGTATTCCATCTCATATACTAAACGAGTAAACCTTATCATATTAAGAGATTATGTCTAGTGAAAGGGAGTTAAAAAATTTAAACAAATAATATAATGAGTTTTATTTCAATGACTTTGTGGGAAATCTCAACACCTATTCCCTTCACTATTTTCCACTAAAAAAATAATTAAAAAAATAATTTAAGCTTAGAATAAATGGAAACACCACATAGCTCCTCCAAGACAATCCTCGGGTTATCCCCTCTTTTTTAGGGAAATAGGTCATAGTGGATATATGAGAAAGAATAAAAGAAAATAAAAAGAGAATGAAAAGGGATGAAAGAAGAAGAATAAAGCACACACATGAAATCATAGAAATAAAATTAAAGAAGAATATGGGAGAGAGTAAAGAATAAAATAATAAAACAAAATAGAATAAGAGTAGTGGTAATTAAAATAATAATAAAATGGATTAAAACAAAAAGAAAAAAAAAATTGACAGAAAATTAGAATTATAAGAAAAGGAAGATTATTGGAGAAGAATAACAGAGGATGTTGGGTGGTGGAAACACTTTGAAAAAAATGAATGAATTATTATAAAAGAAAAAAAATACATTCAAAGATAAAATAAAACAATTTTATATAATAAAGTAAACTAAAATAAAATAAAAATAGAAACATGATGAAATTGGTAGTAACATGAGACTTCAGGCTTCTCTCTCTAATGTGTGTACTCCTCGCTCTCATTAGTGGATGACTCCTTTTATCGACTAAGGGAGAGGCCTCCATCCTCCTTTGGTGGTCAAGTGAGATCTTTCAATATTATTTAAATTTTAATTTTTAATAAATCAATATCCTCAAGAAGATCAATCATTTTTCAATGATACAGTCGTGAAACTCAGGTTTTTTCCCTTCATCATGGAAATGATATTTTCTGCTGCATCGATTGTACCATTCTTGGAGTTCATGTGATTGACATGAGGAAGTACTAAAAAGAAGAAAAGGTGTATAGTGGGTCAGTGAGCTCCTCCTTCAACCCCTTTGTCCTTCTCAGTGACCATAGGATGCTTGAAATTGTGTCAGGCTGGTTGACCAAGGCCATTAAGGGTGACTCATAGTGACCCTGAGCTTCAAAAGTGTTGGAGAGATCAAGATCAAGCTTTTAGGGGGGAGGAAATGGGGATTTTTTATATGTATTAGTGAAAATAGAGAGAAAGAGAGGTGGTAGTGCTGTAGAGCTTGGTGAAGTGGGTTTTGAGTGTGAGGAGTGTGGAGTGGGAGTGAAACACTTCCATTTTTGATAAAACTTAATAGTGGATGCCAAAATTGTGTCCTACATCGTAACATTTGAGTGAAACATGAGTTTTTATAAGAAATATCATGGAACTTAAGCTGTGATGAAGTTGTGTGGGTGTTGGATGACCCCCATCAACTACCATGCAATGCCATGTGCTATCGGCACCTTCCTTCCATTGCTATGTGGGTTTCACCACCACAGGACGACACTTATGAGGCTCAG
Source organism: Viscum album (assembly GCA_963277665.1). Lineage (NCBI taxonomy): Eukaryota > Viridiplantae > Streptophyta > Magnoliopsida > Santalales > Viscaceae > Viscum > Viscum album. The sequence goes on along the minus strand of OY728158.1, from coordinate 499,384,145 downwards.
GATAAGATAAATTACCTATGAATTTGATCCCTATGGGCCATCCATAGTCTTTTCCAATTATTTCACATCAATTTGAGATCATTTTTTATTGTTTTGACCATTTCACACATGTTTTAGTGTATTTAAAAACTAAAAATGTATTTACAGACAACAAAGGAAGACCATCATTAAAAATGATGTGACATTGAATCCTAAATGTCATAATAAAATATATAGTTGTTCTCCTATTATTTTAGGAAAACATGATGTTTTTTTCGTGGTTTTGACTATTCGATGCATGTTTTAGTGTTTTAAAACACTAGAAACATATTTATAAACATAATGGGAAAACAATCACTTGGGATGATGTTTCATTGGATGCAAAATTTAAAAACTAAATGTACTGTGGGTTTACCCTAATTTTAGGATAATACGATGTGATTTTATTGATATTGACTGTTTTATACACATTTCAATGTTTTGAAACAATGAAAACTTATTTTCAGCCATTAGAAAAAAAACAACACTCAAAATTACATGTCTTTGGTTTGTACATCTCAAAATTAAATCGAAGGTCATTTCCCTTGATTTATATAAATTCAGATATCGTTTCCATGGTTTTGACACTCCAACACTTGTTTTTAGAGGCTGTTTTACTTTTCATAAGTGTTTATTGAGTCATTTACTTCACACTGCATGTCAGATTGATGTGTTGACTTCTCAAACATGTTAAAAACAACTAAGTAGTGGTTTTCCCATGATTTTATGACAATCCAACATGTTTTTCTTGATTTTTACAATTTCACGCAAGTTTTAGTGTCTTAAAACACTAAAAACACATTTATGACCATAATAGGAAAATAGTCATTTGAAATGATGTTCCATTAGTTCTTATATTTTAATACAATATCTATGGTCGTTTTCTCGTAATTTTAGGATAGTAAGATGTCATTTTTCTGGTTTCGATTGTTCAATTCATGTTTTAATGTTTCAAAACACAAAAAATATGTTTGTGACCATAACTAGAAAACCATCATTCAGAATTATTTTCCTTTTATTCTTTACATTTAAAAATTTAATCTAAAGTCTTTTCCCATGATTTTAGTACAATATGACATCGTTTTTCTAGTATGGACCATTCCACACATTTTTTAGTGTTTTAAGACACTAAAAATGTGTTTAAAACTCTAAAAGGAAAACTTTCATTTAGAATGATGTTTCATTGGATCTAATATTTGTTCATTAAAAAAAGTAATTTTCCCATTATATTAAGATAATTAAACTTCATTTTCTAGTTTTTATCCCACTACACTTATTTTTAAGGGATTTTGAACCACTCATAAGTATTTAATGAGTAATTATGACCACTCTAAATGTCGGATGGAGTGTTGTCTATGAATACACATAAAAACAAACTATGAGGTGTTTTTAGACTGATTTTGAACCAATTTGATGTCATTTTTTGTCCATTTCATGCACATTTTAGTTTTTTAAAACACTAAAAACGCATTTATGACTATAATAGTAAAACCATCATTTAGAATGTTGTGTTTTTAGTTCCTACCAATTAAAATTAAATGTACAATCATTTTATTCTAATTTCATGACAATCTAACATTTTATTTTCTCTTTTATATTGTTCCATGTATGTTTTAGTGTTTTAAAACAGTAAAAGTGTGTTTATATCCAAAACAGGATAACCATAATTTGAAATGATATGATTTTGGTAACAAAATTTTTCAATTAAATCTAAGGTCATTGTTTCCATGATTCCAGGATAATTCAATGTCATTTTTCTAGTGTTGACCCCATGATAGTCGTTTTTAAAGGATTTTTTACCGTTTATAAGTGTGTACAAAGTCAATACCGAGCAAACAAGATCATATTTTGTTTTTCGTTTTATAGATAACGATATATAATTTATTTCTGATGTGTATGGATCAGCCACATGTCATATGGTATAATATTTGGTCTGTATAACTCGAAATGCACATTTTCTATATAAAAGTGTCATTTTAGTTTTTTTATAGTTATTGCATATGTTGTTTAAAAGGTCTATGGGCATGAAACAGAGTCAGAGACAACAAAATGAAAAATCATCTAGAAATAAATATATATAACTCTTTATAAGAATATTTCAAAATTTACTCATGTCTTTTCAATTTGTTATCATGGAATATCAAATTAATATTACCTTTACATTAGTATTGATGACCCGATTTTTCTATGTTGTAGGAATGTGAATCCAATAATTATAATTAATGGGAACTCTCACTATCTTGCAAGAATGATTCCGCATAATTTACCCATATATTACAACATCATCACAGGTAGACACCCTAAGCTCATCAAATGGAATGACAATTTTGATGTATATAATGTCCCATACATCCAATGTGTTCATATTTGTATCCCTTCTATGATTTTATTTATCTACATAATGAATGAATTGAACCATTAATTAAATATAATGTTTTTTTTTGAAAAATGACATACATACTAGTAATGGAAACCCTCTAATATCCAATAGATGGAGGGATAACCAACTGATCCATCATTGGAGGTGAATCAGGTGGTGGGATACTGATGAAATATGTGGAAATGGCTTTCTCTCAAACATTATTGGGTTTAATAGAATCACTAGGATCCACAAAATATAATGATAGTTGTGAAGTGATCCAAGATCATTATTTGCTTGAATATTGATTTTTTATCTTAGCATTCATGAATTCCAAATTATTATGGTATATTAAATAATATAAATAACTCAAAACTAAAATCTTTTTACCAAAAAAGCATTAAAAAAGTATATATGTACGAAACACTTATCAATGAGAAGTTGTAATATACATTAATTACCAATTTATACATTCAATTATCTTCTTCTTAGTTATCTTTGTTGTTATCAACCTCTATTGTGATGATTCCTTCATTTTTACCCTCTCTTGAATGTTATTCCATTTCGATATAGTTGGGAAATAAATGTTCAATATTTTGAGGTTGATGAGGATCACTATCACAAAGCATGAATTTATCTTCACCAACCATATCATATTTTTCTCTCTAATTTATGTTTACAATAACATTCCAACCTTCAGGTATTTCATCATCCATATAACAAAAAATCTACTATTGCGAAGTCAAGATGAGCGGATCATGATCCACATGCTCATTAGTATCCATAAGAGAGATAATTTGAAAGAAGTAAAATTTAATGTATCTTTAATTATACCCGATAATTGTTTACCCACTTGAATTTGAATAGGACAACTAAAAACTATAAATGATAGTTTACATCAATTATATCAATGATCTTCCCATAGTATCCCACCACTACAAATATACATACACAACCATTCTGAGATTTCATGTCCACTTAAAAATAAATTTTAAGAAACATGAAGTTGTAAATATTGTTGGAATCAAATTTCATAGCCAACATTAGAGGACCTTGAGCCGAAAACATCGAATCATTCCATATTTCAGATGAATTATCCAAAATAATTATCTAAAAAGTATATATAATCTGTTACTTTTAAAATAGAAAAAATAAAAAATCATCAATAACATGAATATATACATATACTTAGATAATAGGAAAACCATTTAACATTTTTAAAATAGTTTGAGTGTTTATCCCCTTTTATTGAAAAACTATCATGAAGTCCTCTTTTGAACATGGGGTAAGAGGTAACCCATAATAATCTCTATGGAAGATTCTAATGAAAACAAAACCGAAGGAAAAAGAATCATTCAATGGAGAAAAAATGTCAAAGAGGTAAAGGAAATAGTTTCATCACCCCTTGAAATATAATGTAATAGTGTAATTGGTCATAGAGAAGTGTCACCCACAGCTAAGCAGTTATACCGTGCTAGCAGCACAATGAGGTAGAGCACTCCACCCACACACATAAAATTGTAGAGGGAGGACAAGAAGATATATTTCATCACATCTCTCTATATTTCAAGAATCCCACCCAAAAATTATTTTGAAGATATGATAGCAAGTCAACCATATGAAACACTACTCAAGACCAAAAAAACTTCCCAAAATAAAAACAATTAACCCATTTATCCAATAAGAAGGAAAACCGACAAGATGATGCTAGTCAACACACCCATCCCTCTTTGTTTTGAAATAAAAATTCCTAAAAAAATGATCTTCAATAACACTATTGAGTATCACATATCTATGTGCTTTAACCAATGATAATTATGTTAGTGTGAAATTTTATCAATTTTCAATTATTTTTCTAATGGTTGGAAATATTGATCACTGATTTTCAAAACTAGAATTATTGGAGATGTTGTTAGTATGTGCATCATGAATTAATATTTTATCAATCCCATACAAATACATATAAAATAATGTAATTCACTATTTAAATATTCAATGATTAGTAATAGAGAATTATGGTTGGGATTTATTCCACCCTTATGATTTCAAATGACCTAACTACCTGATTAAGAAAAATGAAAAACATATTAAAAATTTTAACCAATTATTTGATAAAATATAATTCAACAATGAAAATAAAAAAAATATCCACATACCTCTGAATTTGATACAACCATCAGTAGATTACCAGTTCATGATGTTTTGATTCTTCAACCACACATACATTCATTTGAGTCATGACTGCAAAGAATGAAGGGGAAAATAATATCTTCAAATGAAATATTGTTAAAAGGATTATTTCTTGAAATTTATCAAGATCTGTTGGATTTAATGTTTTTAAACAAATCCCTTTGAAAAAGGTACAAAACTGAACTAAAAACAGAATTACTTTTTTGGTAAATTAATATGAAAATAAAATAGAAAAAAATAATCCACCAAAATATGTGAGTCGTGAATATTCAATCCATGTAACATTCTATGTTTCAAGTAAACTCACATTAATATGTTTCTTGTATATCCATATAAAACATTTAAATTCATTAAATATTGAAGGAAAGTGTCTTTCTCATGAATTTTGATTATAAATATACTCAAAGGATACTTTCCATTATCATTTCCCATAAAACATTTTTTATGTTCATTGAATCCAAATCAGTACGTACAATAAGTTGATCCTTTAATTTTCCCTTCTCATTAAGCACTGTAAAAATCAGATTATCAAAGATGTTATTCTTAATATGCATTACATAAAGAATATGACATATTAAATTAAACTCTCAATAAGGAAATATGAAAAATATATTATTTTTCTTTAATTTTTGGGTTCCATCATATTAAGATATTTTACGTCATACCCTTTTCATTCCTTCATTAAACTGGTGACATTGTTAAAATTATACAGGAAAATTCCATAATTTTCGATAGATTTCTGAAAGAGATAACACCTTCGGTGACTTTATTATTTAAATATCTCCATTGATTTGTGTCTTGTTAAACTTTGATTTATGATAAGCATCACTAAATCAAAAATGACACAGAAACCACCATTTTATGCTCTAAGGTAATCAATGAAGTTCAAATTCAAAATTACAATATGGATAAGCCAAAATAGTATGAGTTTTCCACCAGAAAAATCTCATATTCCAAGGAAGTCACTAATTTTACACATTAATGAAAAAAAATTCATTACTTTTCTCATCGAAACATCATATGTTTCCATTCTTTCATCCCATAACTCTAACAATTCTTGGAATTGAGGGTTAAGGTATAAATCAATGTCATCTCCAAGAATTTGTTTTCTATGAATAATAATCCAAATAAAAAAATAATTCTACTTTATAGAAATACATAGAGGTAGATTATATGTGATAAAACAACTATCCAAATTATATAACTAGTACCTAATGTACTAAAAGGGTTAAAACCATCATAAGGAAATCCTAAATGTACATTCAAAGGATCTGAAGAAACATATTGACGTAGTTAGTCAGACATCTTCCATGATGTTGAACCTTTTGGATGTCTCATAAATCCATCATTATAATACTTGGCTTGCTTCATGCCTTATTTGGTTTTATACGACATGAATAATCTATGAAACCATGGTTTCATAGGAAAGTAATGAATTAAAATTGTAAGAGTTTTCTTCATCCATTTCCTTATATGGTTTCACTGATTTATACTATAACTACTGATCATTGACTTCTATCTACTTGTATGACATCTTGTTCATTATTATGTATTAAAATATTATCCCCAGTAAATTAAGAAATCATTAGGGAATTCATGTATCATTCAATAATGAAGTATTTGCTTTTTGATGACTTTATTCATCTCATAGAATGATGCAGGGATCATAGATTTACTAAATTCATCATGAAGAAACTCTAAAATAATTTACATTTATTTGTTAGTAATTCTATAAAGACACTTGATATGGTAGAATATAAGTTGAAATTAAATCATTAAATATGTGGAACACCCATTATAAAGTTCTTGTTTTCCATCTTCAAAGAATTCATAAAAATATTTTTTTAGTCACTAGTGTTCTGGAATGATTAACTTTCTCAGGATAAACTGAAGTTTTATTAATGTATTGAAATCATGAACCTTGTATTCTAAAAAAATCTGCTTTTAGAAAATTTGAAATTGAAATCTCCTCTTCCAGGTCACCTAATATTTTTTTGATAGTATTTTCATTGTTTTGACATTCCAGAACATTTGATTCACCATTCCAAATACAACATACATATCGATCGGAAAAATTTACCAATATAGATTGATGATATATTTCATTTCAATTCAACAATATCTTTAATTTACAATCAATACACACTCATTTTATTCTATAATCCAATGATCAGTTTTTAATTTCATGATCTGAAAACACATTCAATCCCATGGCATAAAGTGGTGTGTTTTGAGATAAATTAATCAACCTTTTCTCCATTAGTATTATATTGTATTCTCCTAATAAATTAAAATATAAAGATATAAATGTTTAATCAAATAGGTACAATAAAAATAAAATATGAATATATACAGGTTAAAATAGGACTCAAGTGAAAGGTATTTGAAGTTAGATACATGATTGAAATAATTAATTTTTAACGGTAGAAGTGTGAAAAACAACCTCTACATTAAATATGATAATGATATACCAATTATTGTTATTTTTTATATAGATTATATTATTTTTATTGGATAAAAATATAATGGTGTATTTTACCTTAGTGCTGTATCTATCGAGTGTTTATTCTACTGAAAAATTAGATACATTGATCAATATTCGATCCATTTCCCATGATCTAACTAAGACCAAGAGACCCCCATTAAATATATGAATGAAAAGTATATATTATTTGAATATCATACACTATTGGATGGATAAAACTACTAAAAAAGTATTTTTAGATTTTTATATGTTCTTCTTCATCATTATACAATTTTGGGACTTTTTATATGTATACTTAAATTTCCAAAAAAAACTTTCCAAGGAGGGGGACCTTTTACTAGAAACATACCACACCTTATTAGTTAGTGATTTCAAAGAAAAATATTTAAAATTCCAAAAATTATCCAATGTAATTAGTAATTATTCTTGAAGGTTAGTCATTATTTTAGAACAATTACTAGGCATCTAGTGAATATCATGGAATATTATATTTGATATATTAATTCATGTATTTTCTAACCCCATTTATCTTTCATTTTCTTCTTTAGTATTTAATTTTTAATAATGTTACTTTTTTATTATATAATGTTGTTCCCTGAAAATTATACTTAGGACAAAGTTAGTAATCTAGGGAATAAAATTTAAAATTAAATCCCATGATTAAGAATTTATTGTGGAAGAAAAATAAAGGGAGACTAAATTAATGATATTAATAAATCTCATGGAGTATAATAAGTAGTTAAAAGAGGAAAAATCCAAAAAAAACAATCAGGGAATACAATATACATTAATATATAGAGGTATAACAATGTTTTATTACTAAACCAATTATTATAAAGTAATTATAGAAAAATACATAGAATGCAATTATGTATATTATTACCAATAAAAATAATTTTTAGTGATGGAGTCCATAAGAGAATACGCATTAATAAACCACATTATAAAATTTCTTTTGAAAACTCAAATACATAGTTATCATAAAGTCACCATATTCAAGGTAACACAACATTGGATCTTAAAAATCTATGCATACACATGGATGGCATTAGTTTCCATTAAAAAATATTTTATGAAACAACACAACTTTTAATGTCATGAAATCATTTTTTAAAATATATTCTACTATTTTATCAAATGTCTGGTGTGCATGGTTGTTGAAAAATAAATTTAAAATTCATATTTCATAAAAAAACTATTGCATTGAATGGAAAACAAGAGAAAAATGGTTTCGATTTAAAATAGATTTATTTAAAATTTTAATAATTTAATCATCGATATAAAACCTATCTTTAAGAGGAAATAAATCGTTGTTTATTATTTTTATAACTTATACAACAGAGAAAATGAACATCAGATCTTCCATATCCACAACATGGTACACTAAATCACTATAACAAGGATAAAGAGTCCTTAAGTGGCTAGACAGAGGGGAAATGAACCTGAGAGAGGGATGTTGGAGGGGGGTCACAGGGGTTGTGGTTTCCACCGAGGATTAATGATGGAGGTCGGAGTGGGGGTTTTGTGTCCCCATCAAGGAGAGGGAGGTCGGAGGGTGGGGGTAGTGGCATTGGGGTCATGTAGGGAGTGGGAGAGGATATGGGTTGGGGTTGAGTCGCACAGAGGGAGTGGGGTAATGAAGAAAAATTGGAATTTTTTAAAACATTTCGTGAATGTTTAATAGAAACAGCTGATAATAATTAAAATAAAAAAAATATAGCAGTGGTGTGATGAAACTGCTACTATATTAATTTTTTAAAACTGAATTTATTTATCATCAGTTAAAAAGAACCATCTTCAATAAACACCAGCTTAATAGTGATTGTTTTTTTTTACTTTATTATAGTATATTACGGGTTGTTTTTATCAATATAAATGAGGCTAAAATCGTTCGCCCTGAGGTGGATGTTTAATATTGGGAACTTTTAAAAACTATAGTGGATGTTGGGGGCTATGTGAACATGTAATTGGGCCAATGATAAGGTGTTGGAAATTAGTTATTTGAAGTTTTCATCTATATATGAGAAGTATAGGTTGGATGGTTTTGACCGTTTATTTAGAGGAGAAATGAAATATAGGTATGTCTATGATATGTAGGTGGATATTGAGTGCTTTGAATGAAATTAATAGCTCTTCATTCTTAGGATTCATCAACCTATTAAGATGGAAATTATAAGGGAATTGATAGGTCATGGGCATTTTGGTATTGAATGTTATGTTTCCTTTATATATTTGTTTATAGTAATATGGAATATCAGTGTGGGATATGTATTAGAGTATCTCTATGTGGCTTGGAATTGAATGGAAGGGTAAGGGACCTTATGATGTGAAAGAAAATGTGTAAATCATCCCACTCTGACAATGGTAAAATTATCCTATGTTATTTGACATCTTGAGAATTTAAGATATATTTATTTTGAAAAAAATTTAAGTTTTCAAAATGTTTCTTAACATAGAACATTGATCTTTAAGTGATTTGAGATATATTATAAACATGGTATTGTATAAATGTGATAACCTACCTATTTAATCTGCTTGTATGAATATCACTAACAACATTATAAATTGTTTTTATAATGGTCTAAGATAATACAAATTTATTGATAAATTCTTTCTAAATACACACTCAATTTTTAGTGAAGTCGTTTTATGCTTCCAAAATGAGTTTTTACAAAAAATTATTTTACTAAAATTTATGAAAAAATTGTAATTAATTTTTTACTCTTTAAAAAATTTTATTTTATATAATTAATATTATTTTTATACTAAAAATATAAAAATTAACTTAGAATGGTATATTGGGTTTTTTAAAAATGAAAGATTTTTAGTGTATATTGAAAATAGCGATTTTTCAAATATTATCATTTATTTCCATTAAATAAAGTAAATTTAAAGCCCAATTATATTTTGGATTTAGACGCAAAGTGCCATATGAAATATTTTATTTATAATAATTTTATTAATTCTATTTTATTTATTAATATTCGTGATTTTTATATATGTTTGTGTTCATATTTAGAAACACATTTTTGTATAATTTTTTACCATAACATTTTACACATTTATATTAAAATTTATTCCTACCAATTATAGATATTGATTCTAGAAAATTAGATTCCATATTTGGATTGATGATGCTAAATTTATTTCAATGGGTCTTTTTTTTATTGTGAAGAGTAGTTATTGTAAATATTTGTCACACAAGGAAGGGAAAAACGTGAAAAATGAGGATAGAACTATGAGGTTAGATCCCAAAATCAACCCAACAATTGAAATTATTAAATTTTATGGTATAAATTTGATGAAGAAAACCCTAAATTCTAATATATATAATTCTGTTCTCATTTTCCCATGATAATGATATTTATAATACGTTAAGTAATAAATATTCTGAAATTTTACATGCATGATTTTAATTTATTTTATTTGTTCATATATTAAAAAATTATGAATTAATATTAATGTTTTTTTTCATAAAAATAATATTTTTTCCCTTATGTTTTTTTTATTTTTCGTGAATGTATAATTAGCTTAAATGATTATACAATGCTGATACAATTCTTCTCAACGTAGTAGAAAAATAAATTTAAATGATTTCAGAAACATCAAATGTACTTTATTTTGGATGACATATGTTGCACATGATTTTTCTAATAATAATCTATAATTTATAGTTATAGTTTTTAGATTCAAATTAATATTTTATCTTGATTTCTTTAAATTAAAATTTAATTAATAATTTAAAAAATTAAATTAATGATATATTATAACAAATAATATTTTATTAAATTATTTATATAAGGAACTGGACTTATACCTTACATTTTTTGGGATTTGATACCAGTAAATGTGACCAAATTTTTACTAACAAACTCTTGTGACTTCAAAAGGAAATATTGGATCACTTATAAACCGAAATACCTTTTAGGTATAGATTTTAATGGAATTAGGATAAAATCTTACATAAATAACAATCAAGACGTCATGAGAGTATTTTTCTCTATATACCCATTTTTTCATATTCCTTAATAAGTCTCCAATATATCTAAAAAATTTCTTCAACATCCATTATAAATCATTCCTTATTACCTAGGGAAATGAAATATAAGAATGGAGAGCTCAAATTATCAATAAGGGTAAACATAGTCATTAACTACTGAATATTTTCTATGAGAATATGAAGTTAATAAGGGTATGATAACATAATAAAAGAGAAGAAGAATTACACAAGTGTCTCATCCTAGTTGGTGGGGACTCAAAAAGTGTATCCAAGAGACCCAATTTCAAAACCTGGTGGAGGCATATTTCTGGGTTACTATAGTAGTATTATAGTAGATATTATAGCAGAAGCTATAATAGACACTTTTCGGTATTGTAGTAGCCAAAAATATTCATCTGTTTGGGATTTCAGGCCACCAGTTAGGGCCTCAGGTCCTTTAAGGCCATCGGGCCACACAAGGCCTTCAGACCACCAGAAATTGTGCTTAAATGATCATACAGACTATACAAGGAGCTGACTACAGATGAGGATTTAGAGTATGTGCATTCATTGGAGAAAAATCTAAGAAGATTTTTCATAAAGATAGGGTATGGAATTTCCATCGGGACAAGTCTATCCTTGCATGGGAATCCTAGATGAATATCCATGCGAAGGTGGAGAGTTGATATCACGAGGAAGAAGTTGGGAGGAGGAGTTCTAAGTATAGACTCTATATTTCTTAAGACCTACAGGTCATGGAATCTCTAAGCCCACAATCCTTGTAAGGGTTCCCACTCATCCATTAAAATGGGGATTATCAAATATTAATAAAAAATAAGGTCTTGAGGACATTCGTGAAAAGTGCATGAGAATTATATAAGAGAACTAATTCCCTTTAAAATTGGATCATTAAACATGTGGCATGAAATCAAACTTTCACAAAGACAAGAGTCATGAGAATAAAAAATCACGAGCCATGGGATGTTTATCATAATCAAAAGAAATATTTAAAACCTTGGGAAAGTAGATATAAAATGTGTTGGTACCATGGGAAATTATCATCATATAAAACTTAAAAAAAATTACAATTGGAATTTCTATATGGATGAAATTAAATAAAATTATCTAGAGAAGATAATCATTACCCATTACATAGGAGTACTATATATATGCAACCATCATATAAGAAATATCAGGCACACCCATCGTATTATCTATATAACGATCACCTATGGTTAATAATCAATCCCAACCAATCATATAATTTTTTTTGACAATCATAACATGAATAAAGTAAAAATCATGTTTATTTCATTATAAAACTCATAAAAACCCAATATCATTTTCATAACATGATTACCCAGTGGAAATGAAACAGGATCCATGAAAATCCCTTTGAAACCATTATAATCACTCTAGGGAAAGAATAAGTATCTTTTCATTATTACATATCCCTATTACAATTTAAGTAACACCAAGTGTTTTTTATTTTGATGAATGGAAATACCATTAAAATATCATTAAAAAAATTCTTAAAGAAAATAACATTTTCACATTGAAAATCACATTTAAAAAATAAAAACAGCACACATATTAAATAAACCATTTTATTTGAAAACAAACTTGTATACTGAAAAAGGAATCTTAAATTCATTGAGGTGTCATGAGACTATTGAAATATGTTTCTGTCATAAATGTTAAAAACAATAATTCTATTCCAGCATCTTATAGAAGGGAGCCTAAAGTGAACCACATTGAAAATGTTAAGAAATTTCCTTTTTATTTTATATATAAGGTAAAATATCATGTAAAATAAATTTAAGAAATAATTTATTTTTAAAAATTAACATTTTTTAATACATTTTAGAAAACATGGATATGGAAGAGAAATATTCCTTATCTTAAGTTAAGATACAAGACCAGTATCACTTATAAATGAACATCTTGATGTTTCTTCAAATAATAAGAGAGGAAACTGAAATTAAACATATAAAAAAAATTCATATCTATAGGAGAGTATTTTTTTTAAATGTAATATAATTTCCACCAATGTATCCTTGAATACAGTTAATATAGAGAATAAAGGAGATTGTAGTGTAAAGTCTTTCCAACGTTGGTAACTTTTCCATAGTAAGGCCATGAAATAATAACATTTTATGAAATATTAAATATAATGAACATAATTAGATTTTTGGAAATATTATTTCAAAATGGCAGTATATATTCATCATAAAAGAAATTAGGTGAACAATAAAAAAATATGCCTCAATGAATGAATGTTGAGATGAGATCCTCTACCTTGATTCTAGACTATTTATATATGTTATATGGCACCTCTATAAAAAAATACTAAAATTTATTAGATATATTAATAAAATTATAAAATATTACTACTTTTTCTTAATCTATTTTTTTATTTATTTTAATGATATATTTAATTTCATAATTAATTTATGTCATATCGGGGGTTTTGAAGATGTTTGGTCTATAATTTCAAAACAGATTCAATGTGTTGGCAGTTGAAAAATGGGTCATTGTTACATCATCTCAAAAATAATAATTATAACATAATTATCATTTTTATAAATCAATTATACTTTTAAATACCACCATTAGATATTGTTAGGAAAGAAGATCTATGTTACAATCATGGAGATGATAGGTCGTACATACATATGACTAACGTTTAGATTTTTCAATGATCAAATTGGAAATAAGGTAAGTATTTTTTATATTTTTATAATGATAATAATATCATAAACATCATATAAATTATATTAAATATAATCATATACACTATCTACTTGTTTTGGTTATGAATAATTAATCACATCACTTTGTGGAGACGGTAGTCTATACATATGCATGAATAACATTGTCATTTTTCAATGAATGGAAAAGTAAGAAGTTAAATAATATATTATCATTTAATATTGATAAATATTTCATCAGTGTCATATATAAACATTTAATCATCATTATAATCAATCCATGAGTTACAGTGATGGAAAATAAATTATACCAGTTCACGAGGCTGTAGTTCACCATACACATGAATGATTGTTTCATTTCCCATTTGATAGAAGATCAGATAAATATAGGTTTTTTAATTAACAAAAGAAAACCTCATTGTATTGAATATATTAATTTTTTACATAACAAATTTTTAATATTATTTTAATGAGGTGGAACAATAAATAAAACTAAATCATGCTGTTAGGACTATACCTCATCATTTGAAAGTCTCCATTGATTATACCTTATGACCTATAGGGTTGTAACTAATCCTAAAATAAGTCCTCTATAATTAGGGGGGGTTATTGGAATGTATTTGGGTATGAAATTTCAAAAAAAATGTTTTTTTAAGTTCTAAATAAAAATAACAAGAGACCCCCTTCTATAAGATAGGGAAGGGGACTCATTGAATTTCCCAAAATAGTAAATTGATGTAAATTAATTTTAAATTATAGATAGATCAAAACCAATTTATTTTAATTATAGGATGAATATGGATAAAAATAGTATAATATTATATTTTTTTAGATAATTTTAGATTACATCTGTACGCTTATCATTTGGTTTTAACTCCTCATTATCCACTTTCACACTTACCATGATAACAAGGATTTTTACACATTGATGGAAAATAATTTTAATATAAATGGAGGAAAATCCCATTAATGGACCATGGTTGATATTATAATACATATAATAATAAATTGACCATATATAATATTTTTAGGGATCTTATTTTATTTAAGAAAATATTATCTACTGTAACATATCATTAATGTGAATTTTTACATCTATTCATTACTTTGATTTTAATAAAATCAAGAAAATAAGTAAATTTAAAAAAATATTTGATTAAATTTATGAAATTTAATTTTAATCTTTAAAATAATTTTATCTCACTAACTAACTGAAATTATATTACTTTTAATATTTTTAATATCAATTAATTGTTTTTAGCTTAACTGAATAATTATTGCATCAACTTTTTAGGTAATTATTTATCCAATAAATATTAAAAATAAATTACAATGAAAAATATAAATCAAATAAATTTCAAATGAGATTTTATAAATTTAAATACCATCTAGTTATCCCCATGTTAAATAAATATTTTGTATTTTAAAGAAGAGATTTTTTTTTTGACTCTTCTATAAATAAAATATTATAAAAGTCATAATCTCATACAAATGGAAAGAAAATCTCATATGACCTAATATAGGATTATTATGAAATAAATGGACTCATTAAATACAATTATATCATGTTTTAGGGTCATTTTCCTTTCCTTATAATTATATTTTTACCTTTAATTACCAGATCTATACTTTACCGCGGAAAAAAATATAAATAAGGATACTTTGCCTATTGAACAAATTAAAATGTATATATTTACTAAATATGGATCCCCTAAATCTCAATATAGAATAATTCATTCAAAATTCAAAATATAGAAGTTTTAGAATTCAATTAAAATTTTAACCAGCAAACATGAAGAAAATTGTTTTTAAGAAAAATCCCCTTCTAAAATATAAAATTTTTTATACAAAATTAATGTTTAAAATTAATATATTATAATAATTGGGTCATTTTAAATAAAAATTAAAAAAATAAAAAATACTAAAAATAGAATTTTTCTTTAAAAAACTTTTATAGAAAATACAATTATATAATGAAAAGTCAATATTTTTCATTATTCATTTAAAAAAAATTGTTTCATAAAAATAAAAATAATTGTATTCTCAGATAAAATTTTAAATTATTAATTAATTATTCATATTAGTTTTTATAAAATTAACCAAATTAGTTATATTATTAAATAATAAAAAATCAAGAAAACCCATTTTGGATTAAAATGTATTTTCGAGAATAAAATGTCTTTAATAAAAAATAAGTGATTGTTTAGAAAGAATGAGTTGGTATATTTTAAATTTAATGGAACATTATATATTTCATAATGAGGCTAATAATATTCATTCATGGTAAGTAAATTACTATTTTATTGTAGTCACATTAAAATAAAAATCATTCATTGTTCGCTTATGCTCAGTGTTTTTTATCGTGTACTTTATCAAATATACATTTTTTAAATATTAGGATATTACAGTTTAGAAAGAATAAATTTCTGAATGAGGGGAATTAGTATGATAAATACTGTAAAATTTAATATATTTATAATTTAATTGGATATTTTTACCTTATATATAAAATTATAACCCTTTAAGATTGATTATTTTACCATATTTAAGGTTATAAATAATTAATAAAGGGGTTAAACCAAGATATATGGTTTCAAATGTCCTAAAATAGTTCTAAAACCTCATTTGTTGGTTTTATTTAAACATTAACATTATATCCTTCTTAAATTGAGTTAGTTTTTATTCATTTAAAAAAAATACATAATAATATTTTAAAACTGTGAAAATTTTAAAGGTGTGTCACCCACCTAAATTTTAAAATGACAAGTCCTTTCTATTCATTACACAACTTTGAGCCATATTTCTAAAAAAACTCATTAATCAATCTTCTAAACATACCTATCAATTAATTATAGTTTCTTTCTTCTTATCAGACCATTCCAAGGATCCATTAGAATATATCTAATGGAAGTCTACCAAAGAAGAGATAACCATCATTACCGACTCATTAATTTTACTCATCTTCTAATTCTTATAAATATTTTATACCCATAATAAAATATTACCTATAGTATCCTAATATAATGAGAATTTATTTTCATTATGTTACATCATTTTTTCACCTCTAATCTATTATATGTAATGTGAAGACAACACTAACACGTATGTGTGACTTACTATCTCCATGTATAAGTTTAATTTGTTTTTCATCACATATTTACTAGTATTTTTATAAATTTATAAATAATTTTTTATATCATATATGTTAAATTAGTATGTTTTTGAAATATAATATATCATTAAACTTCTTACCTTTCCATCTGTTAGAACACGATAATTTCACTCGTGCGTATGTGTGGATTGCCAACTCCATGAAGTGATGTGATCCAATTTTCATTTCATAATTATATATAAATAAATAATAATGTTATTTATTAATATATATGATATATATGAAATAATTATTATTTTTTAAAGGTGAAATATTATTTATCTTTCGTATTTTCCATCCATCAAAAAGTGAAAATGATGTTCATGTGTATGTATATCCTATTGTCTTCACAAACATTGTAACTACTTTTTCTATCTCCAACATTGATTTATTATTAAAAAAAATTAATATATTGAATCCAAATTCTATTTATAAAATTAATATCATTTGGGAAATAATTAAACTATAACCTACTAAAAATAAACATAGCATATTTGTTGAAACATACATGAGATAACTAAGTAGGTAACATAAGAAACATTAGTAATAATAAAAGAGTATTTATGAATGAGTGATAAGATGTTAAATGTGGAATATATATGATATTATAAATATTAATATGTGACTATTATAAATTAATAACTTGTTTGAAATAATTATATATGTGTTTAAATAATGTTCAAAAAATTGGAAGCATGAGGTAAAGGTTTCTAAATTTAGTTTTTATTAATTGATTTGTACCACTACGACATAGATTATGTTATGATAAGATTATTTGAGTAGTTACCTTAGATAAGTTTGTGTTGTATTAACAAATATTTATGTGAATTTGATTTATTTACACATAATAATTTTTTTATTAATTATTACTTCAATTATATAATACCTGTAATATATTTCATCTCCATTTCCACTACATTGAATCATATTTGGTATTATTCACCTATTTACAATTATTCAGTTTATATGATAAACCTTCTATTTATTTAACATTGATATCTATTTATTTAGGATTCTTAATCTTTCAAGTAATTATTACACAGTAAGTTGTTTTTTATTTAAAAATTTCCAAAGAGGTTATCATGTAGTTTAAAATTTATTTTTTCTACGTTAAGTTTCTTTTCACTAAAGAAAACTTATAATATTTGTTTTCTAAAATACATCAATTTCATTATTATCTAGATATTTCTTGAGTTTTCCCATTTATTCTAAATCTTCCACTCTTTAGAACATTAATCATACATGGAAACATTTAATAGAAAATAAAATCATATTTATATTTTCATTTGGTATTTTTATCTTCCATGTGAAATTTTTTTAAAATTATTTTACAAAAGTAATTTTTTTCAAAAGTAATTATTAAGGGAATTTTAACTTAGAATTTAATTTTTTATTGTACTTAATGGAATAAATATATAATTTTATCTTAAAGGGAATTTTTTGTAGTTTATTAAATTTTTTTGCAAGGAATGTCTCTTTTTAACTTTTATAGCATTGATAGATGTTCCCACCCTCATAACCATTTAATTATATTTAACTTCTAATTTATGTTTTATATGGTTTTACAAATAAAAATGTAATGGTAAATTATTTTTATATTTCACTTCCATTTTATTCTATTCTCCATAATACATGAATTTATTACCAGAAATATCATTATAATCAATTGATGGTCATATTTTATCTCTTATTAATTTTTTGGTCATTATCTTTATATTAAAATACTCAATTTCTTGTGATCATATTTAATTGGACATTAAATTTCAATTAATTATACATATTATTTGTACTATGGATATAATTATTTATGAAAATGTGTACGATTTCTATAAATGGTGTTTTACTATGAATGTTATTTGATTGACTAAGGAAATAATAATATTCAATATTCTATACTCAACCCAGGTAGTTGTTGATAAATAATATTTTTTATGAATTAAAGTTATTAGTCATCATATGAGGAATTCATTGTAAAGGCAGTGAATGGTGGGAACCAATTATAGATATCCCCTCGATTTATTAACAGGACTCATGAGATAAACCAGTTGGCTAGCCTTATTAAAATGGTTTTAGTGTATACCTACCCCTATTTTTAAATATCATGGCATGATTCCTTGATCTTAATGTTCGAAATTATGTATTTAAATCATTTATATTTTAATTATTATTATGCTTGAGATTACTAAAATTATTTTATCCATTGATACATTTTATAATTTTATTTTTGGTTAATTAAAAAATGTTTTTATTTATTTACCATTCCATGTTTAGTTTTACTTACTCACTCATGATATAAAATGATATATGTAAACGTTACTAAGAATTTAAGATAACTGTTATTTTGTTTTCTTTTTCATAGGAAATGAATGAAGAATTTATGAATGAGTTCAAGAATGAATAAGGTTTACACTTTCTATGTTTTGTATTTTTTTCAATTTAAAAAATAGCAATCATGTATTTATCTACTTATTCAAGGCTACTAAACTATTTGGTTTTTTGGGTTCTGATCTCTTGCATCTTATTCCAATGTAATAATGTTGCTACAAGATTTGGGATACTCATGTTATAGTAATTTTCAGTTTGTATCAGAGTAAATTTAGTAAAACCATTGGGAACTAGATTTGGTAAAACAGAGAGAAAGAGCATAACCATATGATATACTTTTATGTTATGTATGATTATAAGAAAATATCATAAATTTTTTCGTATGGTAGAAATTATGTGATTTTCATATAAATACACCACTCTCTTGATAAAATATGTGGAAATGGTTTTGTTATAGATCTATATTACTATAATAAACATTAACAGTGTTGGTCAAATATATTTCAACCTCCATTATATTTAGCATTGATTTTCCCCTTAAAACACACATAGTTTGAATCTCTCAGTGTATATTTTTATGTCAATTCATATTATATTTATAAACCATTATAAAGTATTTCAATGGTTAATGAACACAAATAACCTAGGATAAACCTAAAATTCCATTTAATGAAAAGAAGTTGTCCTGATTTAGATATCCTATAAATGATTTACATGATTATGAGGTTTCTAACTATGATTATTATAGCTCATATTATTCATTTTCGTTTAATTAAATGGATAAAACAATTAGCAAAAGTGTCAAAATTAAATGTGATAGAAAATGGAAGAATTATCCATCTGGTAAACTAAATAAAATATGAGCTAGAATAAAAAATATTATTATTACTCCTAATCTTATATCTATTCATATGAATAAAAATATCAACTTGGATGAGTTTCCTGACATAAAAAATTAGAGAAATATGGAGTTTTACAGAATATCAGTTGATAAAAACATGGGAAGAAATGGATTATACATATCATAGGTGAATAATAATAGAAGTGGAACATGGGGAAATTTCTTAGAGAAATTGGTTGATCTTTTACATATTTATAAATTTGGAACCGAGCAATAAACTAACAGTTGATAATTTTAGTGAATGGAAGCCCATTTTAAGGATCAACATGGTCTTGTGAATAATGTATTAGAAATTTTATATGATATATAAATGAATATTAAGAATCTATGAGTAATATAGTATAAGTATAAATTATTTTTGTGGTTAACCATCATGTAAAATATTATAATATTATGTATGAAGAAATTTGATATATGATTGACATTTCAAATTTTAGAAAGGAGGTATTATTGAATAAAACAAAAAAACATGGTTTGAAGTATATGAATGAAGTGGTATGATTTATGTACCTATGTGTTGGGTTTTCAAAATTATGATGTTTTTGTATTTATTAATTATATTTTGACTTCCTAGGATTATTATACTGATTGTTAATGCAATGAAGTTGTATGGAAGGGTTAACAGATGTGAATTATATGAATTGTAGATCCCTAGGATGGATTGAACACTAATATGGGAGTGGTGAATTGGTAGTTTCATTTTATAAATTCATTTTATTTCAAATTAAACATCTAAAAATTTCTTAGGTTCTCGATCCACTCAATATTATCTATCAATATCACTCTGTGTGTAGTGATAATATCATTTCTTGTAACACACAACAATTAAAAGGTACAATACAAATACTTACTAATTTATATATTATACCCCAAAAATAAGGATTATTATATATTAAATAATTCATTACAATGATCTGGATCCAACCAATAGGCTATGTGGTCTTATGTCTCCAACTAAAATACTTCTACTCTAGATCTAACTGAGAGACACCTTTTTCTCTTGCCTCTATCTATCAAACATCAACATCTCCCTATACCAACTAGATGACTTCACCCCTAATGAAGGATTGATCCATTATAGGATGATCTTTAATAATTATCCATTATCTTGTAGGATCTGAAAATCAGTTGTACACTTTTAGTATATTCGATGACCACTAAAAATGGCTGTCATCTATTCATGATAAATTATGACCACCTGTATTGTCTAGTTTCATTAGTATGAATAATCTCCTGATACGATTCCTTCTATTTAAATTCTTATCCTCAATCTAATTTTTTCAATATGTGTACATAATGTTCATCAATATTTTAGGAATGAAATAACTTGAATAATCCCAAACTTCATCATTTTGAATTATCAAATCATTTAAATCAAGTAAAATTCATTCATGGGTTTCATGGAATATGAATAATTAACAATTTTTTTATAAATTCTATTAATTTATGTTTCATTTAATGTCTAGTTCTGAGTATCGAAATCATGGGTGCATGGATTTCATGGGTAACATGGGTTTTATACAACCTTTGTCTTTTTTAAATCATTAATGTTTCATGCAGAGTGCATGATATAAAAATGGCGATGAGATCTTTTCTCTATCTTCAAGGGAACCAATTTTGGATCACTAAATGTCTTCGTATAAGTAAAAAATAACTATTTTCAAGATATTAATGGTATTTAATCACCCCCTTCTCGATAACTAGATATCTTATTGGTTCAAATCAAGTTGCCTCACATTAAAAAATTGGTGTTTTTTAATATCTCAGAAACATTTTTATTGGTTATGTTTCAATCACATCTCAATACCATGCTATCTCACAGGTGTCTACTCAAGTGATTTTATGGACAATAGGGTGTCCATGGGTTGCTGCCTCACTTTATTCACATAAGAAAGAGCTTATCTATGAGTTTATTCACATGAAAAGGTTATATGTTTGTGGGTGTCTCCTTTTGTACTTGTCCACAACCTGTATGGTTTATTAGTTACTCCAAAATGTGTTCGGATCACAGGAAGAAATATTCTCCATCACATGATTCAATCATGTGGCTACTCTATTTTTCCAAATATATATATCTCTCTATATCTCAATGTATTAGAAAGCATTACCTTGAACATGAATTAGTTTATATAAGTAAATGGTTCTATGATTTTTAACATATGTCGATGAACTATTCAAACACCCAGTGATCTCATTAAATTTAATGAACACTGAAACTCTTAGCTTCTCAGATAATGCTGTTGGAATGAAGAAACGATCTGTGTGATGACTACTTCTTCTTCATATGATCACTTAATTGATCATGATATTCCTTAGTTGACATTAAATTAATAAATCAAAATAATCAAAATGAAAATTCATGTAAAAGGTAGAAGCTCTCATAATCCTAGATCTTCCTGTGATGAATTTAGTGGTTGTTCACATGGCATCATGTGACATCACATTTAATCAGTTTATTATCTTCAATAGGCCATGTCATTAAAATACCATTACGCGATGGCTTCATGTGAAGTACTCATACACCACTAATTATTCCTATAAAAACATCACTAGTTGTCATTTTTATTTAAATGAATGCATGAAATACAATGATTTCTTGCATTTGATTGGATAGATTAGATAGAATCATTCTTAGAAGGTTTATGTGGTCACTCGTGATGGTTGGTGTCTTCGATGATGAGGGAAGAAACTTTATCATCCTATTGATGATGCTTATAGATCATTCTAATAACCAAAACACGAGATTTAGTAGATGTCCTAGTTCATCAAGATCAAATGAAACATGTTATTTTTATCCATTTAATGAAATTTTAATAGTACAACGTTACCTAGTGTCCCAAATTAGTTTATTTTAGTGTATTTACTTTGGTATATCTACTAAGCTGTTCTGGCATCAATCCCAGGTGGTTATTCGACATCAAGACCTGTTACACATGCACACACCACAAGCTTCAATGTAACGACAAAAACATTTATCAATGAAATTTAAATTCTTATAATTATATTATATAGCATAAAATAGACACATAGCATAGATAACTCAATAAAAAAAGTATTAGCATATGTAATGATTGAAATATGTGGTATTTATAGAAATTAATTAAACTATACTTATGGAATTGTAACCTAATAGTTTGAATACTAACATGACCATTAGAAATAGTAATATAGCCTACAAAATTCTAAAATAACCTATGAAAGTATAAGTAAAATTTAGGAATCATATAAATGAAAATATCATATATTTAAAACATAATATAGGTAAATAACTGTTTTATAAATTCTAAATTAAGTGATGATAATATTGAAAAAAATAAAAATAAATTTAAATTTTTATAATTAATAAAATAAATTAAAATAAAATTTATTTTCATAAAATAAATTCTTAAATTAACATTATGTAGTATTATAATTATAATATAATATTTTGATACGTTAATAAAATTTTAAAAGGGTAAAAAAATAAATTATATTATTAAAATCACTATTTTTCAAAGAAATTATAATTTTATAAAAACACAAATTTACCATATTTAAAAAATAATTTTCTTAAATTTGAGTCCATTTCAGAAATTTCCATGTCAAAAAATGGAAATGGTCCACTTTTGGGATATTTCTAAAATAGCTGAATTTTTGTAGAATAGTGAAATATTGTAATTTTTCATATAATCTAAATACATGAATATTTGAGTCATGGAAGATTTATGGATGATTTAAGTACAAAAATATTGAATTATACCTCATTATTTAATATATATAGTGATAAGTATCGATAGTATTGATAGTCTAGACCCAAAATAATGAAATAATGAATATAATAATAAAAATACTCTTCTCCTCCCCTTGTAAATACCACCCCTCACCACCTCTTATCCTAAAAAATACCAAGAATTTTATCTTGTAAAAATTATACCCAATTCCATTCTAATTCATCTTCCCCACATCCTAGTTCTTTAGGTAACAAGAAATAACCAAACACAAGTACCTTATGGATGTTCTTAAGAAGAAGATATTCATGAGGTAAAATCATCCTTCATTATGTTTTAGTTTATTTTGATTTCTTTTTATCTCCACATATTATTTATACAAAGAGTAATTCTAATTCCAATATCATATATAAATATATACTATAATTTATTATTTTATCTGAATATCTACCATCGTACTTATTTTCCTCAACTTTTATTCTAAAAATGAAAACACCATTTGTGATATGTCTATTCATCACCTTCATAGATGATGAGTTTTCATTATCCATTACCAAACTAAAGGCTGGTTATAAAAGAATTATTATAGTTAAAAAATATTTTAATTTGAACATCATATCTTTTTTAATGTTCTGGAACTAATTTAAAAAAATAATATTTAATAAAATGAAATTATTTCATGATTGATGGGAAAAACCAAAATAAACAAAACAATCATTAATATTTTATCTAATGAAACCTAAAATAAAGTGATATATAATACCATTTAAACTTATTTATTTTTATTAATAATTTATAATTTCAATTCAAGCGATTTATTCTCATTTTACATGGACTTCTACACTTATATAAAAGTTAACCGATCATAGAAACCAAGGAAACAAACACTCACAGAATGATGAAATTGCACTCTATAACTCCTAAAAATGACCCTAAAATAAATTCATAAAATTCCAATATATCAAATACATGTATAAGAGGTTTTGTATTTAGTATGTAATGAATATTATATAATTATCCAAAATATTAAGTGCATGTAAAGAACGTATTCATACATAAGGTAAGGGGATTATCAAACCCAACTCTCATTCATTGGGTTTTCCCTATTCCACAACAAATTTAATTATGTATGTTACACTAATGTTACTCATATGTAATTTCATTATTCTTAGATTTTATTTTTTGGGATATAAATATTTATAAACATGATTTTATTATAAATATATATATTTTTTAAATGAACTCTTCTTTATAAAACACATCTTGAATCCTATTGATATGGTTTATTCTTCACTCAATATTGATGATTCATATACCAAGTATGTTTTCACATTTTAAGTTGGTAACACCAATGTTTATTCATGAATGTATTCTTTATTAAATTCTTATGAAACCCATTACTTTTCATGGATAATTTTATAAATATGATTTTTATAAGTTTTATTTGTCCTGAATGATTATGTAAATGTTATGAAGTGATGGGTGGGCATACATTTATATATCCCACTAATTCATTGGATAATGTGATGTATATCATGAGATAATGTGTAATATTCATGAACACGATGGGAATTATTTTTACAATTATGATGTTCAGATTCTGGCATATGTTATGTGTGAACATGATGCTATCATTATTTCCAACTATGTGTAGTATTTGACCACTAAGAGATAATATTTCCTCTTTATGAATAGCCAATATCCATTCGATTATATTATGTTTCCTCTTAAGATTATGATAATGATCCTTTTATTATGTTATGATGATTATTATTACTCTCACCCAGGTCATATTGGTTCATGTCCTTATTTATCCTCTTATAGGGATTTTAACTCACCCATTTCATTGATGTGTATCCTTGGGTGACTAAATTTACTAAAGAGAACATAATCTTAGTAATGATAAAGAATACATTCTTAAATTAATATTTATGATTTATTATTTAAAATTTAGGTATGGTCCAAATTTTCCCAAGACAATAATCATTGGATATTGACTTTGTAATGAAATAATGTTTTTCATCTTTAATAATATGTAATAGTGATCAAAGAAAATGTGTCGTTGATATTTTAGGTATTAGAGGACAATTTAGTTAACTTGGGTATTTAGAATAAAGAACATTATTTTTTTATAGAATGAGGGTTTTTCAAAAATCACATGGCACTTTTATTAAAAATAATAATAATACAAGTGTCTGAAATGTGATTTTTTAAAATAACCATTATGCCAAAAAATTTATGTCGATATGGACATCATTTTGGAAAATCAACTCAATATCCTATATCCTTTTGTTTTCCAATTCATTAGACATAAAATTTTAGTCATGAAATTCATGAATACTGATGTAATTAAGGGATGAAATAAATTCCAAGAATATCATCCAACTGATAGTAAACTTCTATGATAAAGGAGTAATACCATCTCTGAGCTCCTACCATAGAGTGGTAAAGTCACAATGAATCCAAAAAATTAACCATCTTTCACTTTGCACCACTTCAACCGCATTGATTACGCTAAGAATTTTCTTATCTAGAGAGGTATTAGGACCACAAGGTCCTTGGAGACAACCAAATGCCTTTCATGTGTGATATATGAATATAGAACCATACACAAATGGATCTAGATTACCTCTTGAAGCACCATCCTTGTTTCACTTGATCTATCCAGGAAACAAAGAGTCCCATGAGACTTCTATGGTACCACTAGGAGGGTCATAATTACCTGAAACACCAAATCATTTAATAATAAAAAAATAATGATTTTTTCACAGAATCTAGATTGAATGCAATTCTACCCTTTTATTGAATCAAGAATATGGTAAAGAAAAGATTAGGGTATTAACTATATTCCTTCATGAATGAAACTATTATGACTTCTCTAGATGCTATAAATTATTTCCATAAAATCCACGTAGAAAAGATTCATCATTTTTTCGTGAGACGAACAAATGATTAAAGGCTTCCAAGCGATCACATGTAAGATTACAATGAGGGAGCCATAACTAGAACATGTCAACCACAACACACCAAAAGGAATGAACCATGACCCATATCAAAAAGTGATGATTTATGTCATCCTGGTGTTGATTTCATATAAAAAACATGGAACAAATACTCATTCAAATAGATTGTATACAATTATCCATTGGTAACTCTGAGAGAATCCCTCTACATGTAAGAGTAAAATTGAATGGACGAGTCGATGGT
This sequence comes from Viscum album, assembly GCA_963277665.1. Taxonomy (NCBI): domain Eukaryota; kingdom Viridiplantae; phylum Streptophyta; class Magnoliopsida; order Santalales; family Viscaceae; genus Viscum; species Viscum album. The sequence goes on along the minus strand of OY728158.1, from coordinate 499,357,112 downwards.
TTGATGTGATTCTTTATCTAGCTATAATTGTGTTCAAAAATAATTTTTCGATAGAAATTTATTCAGGATAACATCCTACTGAGAGTGTGTTACCAAATAATAATTTCATCCCCACCTATGAAATTATACTTCATGATAGTATCTTTGATCTCAGTTGGATAATTGTCAAAATTCATTTTCATCTATTATTTAATCGAAATGTTGATATCCAAAGACATGTAATGGGATAAAAAGTTTTTAATGAGAGAACTACAAAACCTATTATTATTTTAGAAGTTAACAGAATAATGAGTGCCAAAAATATAATGAGAGTTATATATGATAGAAGAAAATGAATCTGTGAAGGTAAGACAAGTGGCAGATTTCATATAATTGACATTTCTAGCTTTATGTTTTCCAAGAAATCATGCCATTAAAGAAGAAAGAACATCATATTTCCAACAGTTAATTCTTAATGTAATAATGAATTTTAATGAATTATTTAAATTGGTGAGATTTTAAATTCCTATCCCTCTATAATCAATTTTTGGAAAACACATTTTCTATTGCATAATAATAATTTTTCATTAGAAAATGGTTACAATCCAAATAATTTTTTTAATAGTGATGATGCTACTTTAAATGAGGATTATACTTAGTATACATCTTATAAGATTTGTTTTTGAAAAATTCTAAACATAGGGATACCATAAGATATGAATTTAGAAATAATTTCACAAATGAATAAATAATTTTTTTTTATTTTTTGACCAAAGTTTTTTTCAAAAATTTTATATTTTAATAAATGGTAGATATCAAGATAATCTTGTTAAAAAAACCCATGTGAAGGACAAAAATTGATTTTCTAAATGATATCCCTAATTCTTTGGTAGGTGGAGTTAAAGACATCATGGAATGTATTACCCAGTTGGCTCAGGCTATGTATAATAACCCAAAACATGTGGATCGTCCACCATCACTTATGAAGGAGAAATATTCCATTGAGTCCTTTATGTAGAATTGACCACCAGCATTTAGTTGATCTTACAATGCACTCGTATCCAAAATGTGGGTCTACTCAATGGGGAATATCTTTTCTGTTCTTCAGTATTTTGAGAAGGTAAAGGTGACTCTGGACATTTATCACATCGATAGAGAGTCCAATAAATGGTGGTAATTGATTAAGAACACCAATATGAATGATAAAATATTATATATCAGTTGGGTAGACTATAGGAAAATATATATTAACATTTACTTCCCTCAAAATATTCATACAAATATGGAGAGAGAATTCATAGATATGAAGAAAATGGAAGTTAAATCTTTCATGGATTATGAAAAAAATTTCACAAGTATTTCAAGGCACACCTTAGGGTTTATTGTCAACAATGATAGAAAAATAGATTGATTATTTATTAGTTTAAAACCACATATTTGAATGGATCTAGATATTTGAGACTTTGGGATTTATGAAGAAGTTGTTCGATCCGATATCGAAGTTGATATGACATTTTGATAATGGTCACATGGATAGGGATAAGAAATGAAATATGGAGTTTCAGGATGGAATATATATTTGCAAAGGTGTTAATAAACATCAACCACACACATGTTAAAAATGTGGGAAGATGCATCATGGGAACATCCGAAAAAGGATGGGGAAATGCTATATGTGTGGGATAGAAGTCCACCAAGATCATGAATGAAAAAAAGATATGAACAAGACCAAAAATGTTATTAAGGAATGAGAGAACCACCAATAGTACAATGATTTTACTTTACGGAATAAGTTATATATGAATTCTAGTGAACTATAACTTGATTCTTTGAGGTCAATAAGAGTCAGCGGTCAAAAAATATAAAGGAGAAAGGGAAAGATTATACCATCACTACTACTGAGGTTGAGCAAGAAAACAAATTTTCTACAAGGTAAATTTCTTATTAACTCAAGAATGTAAATTCCTTATTTTGTTATTGTTCCATGCATTACTTTATATCCTGTATGTTTTCTAGAATTAGTGAATTGAAACCCTGATACCTTAAAGTGGATATATACATAAAAATACCCAGTGGTGAGATCATTACAACCCAAGTGTTGGAATCTTCACCTATTGTCATATGTTGGTTGATTTATACAGTTATTATCACAATAATTCCCTTGGTGGAATTCAACATTTTACTAGGCATATAATAGCTCATTTTATATAGATCATAGATCAATGGTCAATAATAGGAAATATCTTTTCATATTCCAAACCATCCCATAGTGCTCTACCAATTCAAATAATACCATGAATATCAAGAAGAAATTCTATCTCTATTGTTAGTTTTGATTCCCTTTAAATTAGAATACCTCACTCAAATGGGTGAGTTAATTAAACATATAAACCTTGAGTAAATTCCTATTATGAGGGAATACACTAATTTATTATTTGATGAGTTACCTGGACTACCCCTATATCGTGTGGTATAGTTCTAAATAGATCTTATATCAGGAGACACTCCAATATCAAAATGTCCCTACAAGATATCCTTCATTTAACTATAACAGTTAAAGGAATATTTGAAAGATAATTTTCACAAAAAGTTCATATCCCTGAGTGAATCGCATTAGGGTGATTTATTTCTCATTCTCAAGAAGAAGGGTGGTGTTGTACCTCTCGAACCCCTCGAGGTTTAATTTTCATGATCACAATCACCCTCTTATTTTACTAATCTTGTTTTAAGTGCTTGTGTTGATAGGCAAAAGATTGCCAAGGACTTAGGCCAAGAAGAAGCCAAAAGTGGACTGAAATTCAGTCCACCGGCCAACCGGTGTGATAGCACCGGCCAGCCGGTGGACCTGGCAGAGGCATTGCCCACTGCCAGGTTCCACCGGTCAGCCGGTGGCTCTGTCACCGGCCAGCCGGTGGCACCCAGATCAAACAGTGATGGCTACTGCCTCACCACCGGCCAGCCGGTGGCTCTGGCACCGGTCAGCCGGTGCTGCCTGGGCAGAAGGCCTTCTCAACATCCAAGGCACCGGCCAGCCGGTGGCCCTGCACCGGCCAGCCGGTAGCCCAGTCAAACTAGCCGTTGGCTTTGACCAGTCAACCCTCTTTTGGCCTCCAACGGCTCCGAGGCCTTCTCCAACGGCTCCGAAGGCCCCCAATGGGTTCCATGCCTATAAATAAAGGCCAAGGAAGCCCCGGACACGAATTGGATCATATACCAAGCGCTCGGACATATTGTTGAACATTTGGCGAACCTCCGGCGCTCCACATTCAAGGATCCTCAAGTGCTCCAACCAATTTCCAATCCAAGGAGCACCTCAAGAAGCTTGGGAGAGCACGCTACATCAACTCCATCATACTTTGGCGCCCAAGTCTTCCTCAATTACGGTTTTTCTTGCTTTATATTTTTTGAGCTTAAAATTGGGTTTGTGCCTACAAACCCCAAACTTTTCTCATCCCCTCTTTCTTTTGGGTTTCACATCACCACTAAGGTGTGAAAAGGTTGTCAAGATTTCCTTTAAATAGCTTGAGACATAGGTGAGCTATCCTTCACCTGTAAGAAGGATAGTGGGTTCTTGCTAAACCATTAAAAGCAAGTGGGTTCTTGCTCAACCAATAAAAGCAAGCTGTAATAGGTCCTAGTGCTACCTCAAAGCCTAGTGGGTTTCTTGCTAAAACCATTGAAAAGCAAGCGGTAGGAATCTCTCAACGGTTGAGTTGGGAGCGGAGACGTAGGCCGGGTTTTTGGCCGAACTCCTTTAACAATTTCTTGTGTGATTGCCTCTTTTATTTCCGCTGCATTTCAACTTTGATTTTAATTTGTTAATCTTTTTTTAAAAGGCAATTCACCCCCCCCCCCCCCTCTTGCCATCACTCTCCGTTTTCTCCGACCCAACAATTGGTATCAGATGGATAATTTGAATAATACCCTAACCGGTTTCAAATTAAAGATCCTATTTGATGGCTTCTACCGCTTCTTCTTCTCAAACCCTCGAAGGTCATTCATTGGGTCGTCCTCCATTGTTTGATGGAACCGACTATTCTTTTTGGAAAACCCGCATGCCCACTTTTTTAAAAAGTATTGGTTATCCAATTTATAAATTTGTTATGCAAGGATTTTCCCTCTCCTCTCCCGATGAGTCTAAATGGACCCCCAATGACATTGCTTATTTTGAGCTTGATGGCAAAGCCATGAACGCTCTTCATTGTGGTCTTGACCGTAATGTTTTTAATTGCATTTCTACTTGCTCTACTTCACATGATATTTGGAAATATTTAGAACTAACCCATGAAGGTACTAGCAAGGCTCCAAAGCAAGAACCCGCTCAAGAGCAAGAACTCGACGAAAAATCCGTACCCGCTTGCCCACTTCACAAGAAAAGGGCCAAGAAAAAGAAGGGAAATAAGAAGGCTTCAAAGGCAACATGGAGTGATAGCTCCTCCTTCTCCTCCTTCTCCTCGAGCGACCAAGGTAAAAAATGCCTAATGGAAAAACATGAGGTATCATCTTCCGACTCTTCTTCCTCGTCTTCTAGTTCTTCAAATTTTTTCAATCATTTGTCATATGAAGAACTCCAACATGTTAGAGACCAACTTGAAAATGGTTTTCATGAACTTTCCTCAAAATTCGTTGCTTTAAAAAAGAATTTCAAAAAGCTTTCCTCCGAAAAAGACCAACTTCTCAAAGAGAAGGAGGAACTCTCCCTAAAAATCCAAAATTATCCCAATGTTGATTCTTTGGAATCAACCATCAAGGACCTTAGAGAATCCCTAGCCATGTTCACCCAAGGTGAACAAAATTTGTCCAAACTCTTAGGTTCTCAACGAGTATCTAGAACCACCAATGGACTTGGCTACACCAATATAGCTTCCTCCTCCCATGTACCCACTGTTTTTGTAAGGGGGAGCTCTAGTTTTAAATTTTTCAATTATTGTAAAAAACCCGGGCACCTCATTTATGAGTGTGATTGCAAAAATGCCCGGTACGGTCAACCCAAATCTTTTTTTTATTCGGACTAGTTTTATAGGAGAAGACCTGATATGAGACAAGTTTGGATTGAAAAATCCCTTCTTGCGAGTCTCTCCGGGCCAAAATTTATTTCCTTTCCCCGGTGATTCATAGTTTTTATTTAGGGGGAGAAATTTTCTTAAACTCAAAAATCTCTTTCGATTCTTTTTTCAATTTAAATTTTCAATTCATTTTTGATTCAAAACTCTCAATTTCAAAAATTTCATTTGGTTTCAAATTTCAAATTTCAATTGGTTTTTGATTCAAAACTTTCAATTCAAACTGTTATTCAAATTTTTATTTCAATTTCAAAAATCTCAATTGATTTTTCAATTCTCATATCTAGTTTTTCAAACCCATTTCCCTCAATCAAGTTTTATGCCCCGTGCTATTTTGATAATCACAAAGGGGGAGAAATTCTTGATTGATTGGGGGAAAAATCTTTTAAAGCATGCCTTTCATTTCAGTATTTTTCATTGTTTGTTTTGGTGATTGTGATCATCAAAATAGGGGGAGATTGTTGTACCTATCGAACCCCTCGAGGTTTAATTTTCATGATCACAATCACCCTTTTATTTTACTAATCTTTTTTTAAGTGCTTGTGTTGATAGGCAAAAGATTGCCAAGGACCTAGGCCAAGAAGAAGCCAAAAGTGGACTGAAATTCAGTCCACCGGCTAACCGGTGTGATAGCACCGGCCAGCCGGTGGAACTGGCAGAGGCATTGCCCACTGCCAGGTTCCACCGGTCAGCCGGTGGCTCTGTCACCGGCCAGCCGGTGGCACCCAGATCAAACAGTGATGGCTACTGCCTCACCACCGGCCAGCCGGTGGCTCTGGCACCGGTCATCCGGTGCTGCCTGGGCAGAAGGCCTTCTCAACATCCAAGGCACCGGCCAGCCGGTGGCCCTGCACCGGCCAGCCGGTAGCCCAGACAAACTAGCCGTTGGCTTTGACCAGTCAACCCTCTTTTGGCCTCCAACGGCTCCGAGGCCTTCTCCAACGGCTCCGAAGGCCCCCAATGGGTTCCATGCCTATAAATAAAGGCCAAGGAAGCCCCGGACACGAATTGGATCATATACCAAGCGCTCAGACATATTGTTGAACATTTGGCGAACCTCCGACGCTCCACCTTCAAGGATCCTCAAGTGCTCCAACCAATTTCCAATCCAAGGAGCACCTCAAGAAGCTTGGGAGAGCACGCTACATCAACTCCATCATACTTTGGCGCCCAAGTCTTCCTCAATTACGGTTTTTCTTGCTTTATATTTTTTGAGCTTAAAATTGGGTTTGTGCCTACAAACCCCAAACTTTTCTCATCCCCTCTTTCTTTTGGGTTTCACATCACCACTAAGGTGTGAAAAGGTTGTCAAGCTTTCCTTTAAATAGCTTGAGACATAGGTGAGCTATCCTTCACCTGTAAGAAGGATAGTGGGTTCTTGCTAAACCATTAAAAGCAAGTGGGTTCTTGCTCAACCAATAAAAGCAAGCTGTAATAGGTCCTAGTGCTACCTCAAAGCCTAGTGGGTTTCTTGCTAAAACCATTGAAAAGAAAGCGGTAGGAATCTCTCAACGGTTGAGTTGGGAGCGGAGACGTAGGCCGGGTTTTTGGCCGAACTCCGTTTACAATTTCTTGTGTGATTGCCTCTTTTATTTCCGCTGCATTTCAACTTTGATTTTAATTTGTTAATCTTTTTTTTAAAGGCAATTCACCCCCCCTCTTGCCATCACTCTCCGTTTTCTCCGACCCAACAGGTGGATCAATGTGGCGGTGTATCGACTACTAAGAGCTCTAAAAATCACAATAGATAACATGTATCCTCTACCATGGATTGATTATTAGTTCGATCAACTATGAGGAGATGAGTACATCTCAATGGTGGACTGACTTTCTGGATATAATCAACTGCAGGTGAAAATGAAGATATTCAGAAGACATTTTTCCGTAAAAGGTATGGGTATTATGAGTTCTTAGTGACTTGCTTCAGAGATACTAATTCCCCTATTATATTCTTGGATTTCATGAGTATAATCTTTGGAGACTACATTGAAAGAAGTTCTGCACTGTTCATCGAAGATATTCTCATCTACTCCCAGATAAAGGATGAACATGAAGAATATCTAAGGATTTTCCTAGAAATATCTAGGAATGTTTAAATGGATGAAAATTTCCGCATGTGTGAATTTTGTATAAAAAAGGTCACATTCTTGGGGAATGTGATCACAATTGAAGGAATTTCCCTGGACCATTAAAAATGGTACTTAATGAATGGTCCATACTCACTAGTGTTATTGAAATATGTGGTTATCATGGCTTAGCTTAGTAGTTCTAATGTTTTGTGGGTAATTTCTTAGGATTTTATAATCCTCTAACTATGTTACCATGAAAATATTCAGAGTATGTGTGGGTGAATTAAAGTGATTAAAGCTTCAAGGAACTTAAGAAGAGGCTAATCACTACACCTATACACACACTACCAATGAGTGGAGAAAGGTTTCAAATATACAATTATTCTTCAATGAAATGATTCGATTGTGTAATCCTGCATAATGATTAAGTGATAGCCTACACCTCATGGAATATGAAGATACATGAGAAGAACTACCAAATGCATGATCTAGAGCAACCAGTTGTAACCTTTCCTTGAACATTTTATTTCACTACCTCTAATGGGAAATTTTTTATATAAATACTAATCAAAAGATTCTGAAGTATATATTAACAAATTAAAATCTCATCTTACATAAAATAAGATGGTTAGAGATAACAATGGACTACAATTTATTTGTTCCCTACCATCAATGAAATGTGAACAAGGTAGGTAATGATCTTAGAAGAAAAAAAATTCCACCATAGCCATGATGTAGATTTAGAAAGATCATATATTCACAGAAATGAAATGGATGGATCATTAAATAATATCATCAAGGAGTACATCCTACATTTCCCAAAATATTTCCAAATCATCCAAGAAATATAATATCAAAGAGGCACAAAGGGGTGATCTAGAGCTACCAAAGAAGGTGAATGAAGTAGAGGAAAAGAAGCTATATGAGTTTGATATTGATGATGATGGTGATATTTGGTTTGGTATGGGTCTTTCTACACTTGAATCACAGGAGATAAAGAATGAGCTATTGGATAATGTTTATAGTTCATATTTCTATATCCATACCAGAAGTACCTAGGTGTAACATGATATTTTAGAATACATATTATAGGAAATTATGAAGAAGGATATTGTAAATTATATCTCAAGGTGTTTGGTTTGTGTGAATGTTAAATAATTGGGACATAAGTCAAAAGGTAAGACACAAACAATACCTTTAACCACATAGAAATAGGATAATATTAGTATGGAAATTTTCATTAGTTTCCCTAAAACATACAAAAAAATAATGAAATAAGGGTTCTGATGGATAGACACACCTAGACTACCCACATGATTTCCATTTAGGAAGATTTAACAATTGAACAACCTACGAATATATATGTGAAGAAAGTGGTTAGAATTTATGGGGTTGTACTTTTGATTGTATCTGATTATGATCCAGGGTTCATATCTATATTATAGAAAATAAATCAATGTGATTTGAATACTAAATTGAATTTCATCATGGCTTATCTCCCAAAAAAATTTCTAATCTATACAGACTATTTAAATAATAGAGGAAATACAGAGATCCTCCTCAATGGAATTCAAAAGTTAATAGGATCATCATCTCCAATTAGTTTAGTTCTCATATAAAAATAGCTTCCACTTGAGTGTTAAAATTACTCAATATAAAGCTATATATGATAAGAAATGTAGAACTCCAACTTTTTTAGATGAAGTTAAAAAATTAAAGCTACTTGGAAGTGATCTTGTGAAAGAGATGACAAAGAAGGTTCATTCCATCCAAAAACATATCAATGCTACTCATAGTTGGAAAGAGAGATATGATGAAAACCATTTAAGGTACTTATATTTGGATGATGGTGAAAAATTATTCCTTTGAGTATCACCATATAAGAGAGTCTTTCAGTTTTTAAAGAAAGGGATGCTTAGACCTAGGTACATTATCCCCTATGAGAACCTTAATTTCATAGGAGTAGTGTCTTATTGACTTTAAATTACACAAAATATCACTATAGTTCATGATTTTTTCTATGTTTCTCTCTTAATGAAGTACATATACCAACCCTCACATGTACTAAATCTAGAGGTGGTACAACTGGAGAATGACCTCTCATATAATGAGTAGCCATGGAATATCTTGGATCGTTGAGACAAATTCCTACATAATAAGACAACTCACATTGTCAATCTGCTGTAGAGGAACCTTTTGTATAAAGAGGAAAAATGGGAACCATATGGAGTGATGAAGGAGAAATAACCTCACCAGTTCTCACCATAGTTTCTAAAATGATATTTCATAGGAGAAATTTCAAATGGGTTGAAGAATGTAATGACCTAGAAGTTTATCAATTAAATTATCCTTTGTATAATTATTTTATATTTCATAAAACCCATATATATATTAGGGAACCTAATAAAAATATTATTATCATTAGATAATATTTAATTAATTTGTATTTATAGAAATTAAGGAACCTATACCGATTGAATTGTAACTCAAACATTGGAATAGTAACATGACCATTAGGAATAGTAATCCATCCAATGGAATAGTAAAGTCCCATATTATATTATATTAAAACTTGGGTATCCTATAAATGAAAATATGATATATTTATTTCATGTTATAAGTAAGTAATTATTTTTAAAATGTTAAATTATGTGTTGGAAATTATGTAAAACATAAACTCTTATTTAAAATTTTATAATTTGTATAATGCTTTAAAAAATATATATTTTCATAAAATAGAATAATATATTTATTTTATGTTGTATTATAATTATAATTCAATTTTATCATTCCTCAATTAAATTTTTCAAAGGGTAAAAAAATCAATTATAATAATAAAATAAGTATTCTTTTTATTAATTGATGATTTTATATAAAAATTAAATTTATCATATTTATAAAATTATTTTAATAAAATGGAGTCCATTTCTGAAATATACACGTTAAATAATTATTATGGTGAATTTTTTGGATTTTTAAAAAAATCATGAAATTTTGCAGAATAGTGAAATACGATAATTTACAATATAAGAAAAATACATGAACTTTTGATTTATGGATGATATAAGGATGGATTAAGAACCATAATCTAAAAATCTCATTCAATAATTAATATATTTAGGGATAAGGATCCACAATATTTATTTTCTTGAACAAATTTAATAAAATAATGAATATAATAACAAAAAGTACCCCTTTCACCCCTATAACTACCACCCTTTACCACCTCTTCTCCTCACATCTCACAAGCCTTTTATATTGTCTAAATTCAGAAAAGGTTCCGTCCCATGACCTTTTACCATTTTCAAGAGCTACTTGTATCAAAAAAAGAAAAAATCCATATATCTCAAGGAGGTTCTCAAGGAGAAGATATTCAAGAGGTAAAATCATCCTTTGTTTCCTTTTAATTTATTTTCATTTTTTATTCTCTCCTAAGCTCTCCTATACAAAGAAGAAGGATAAATATACTATCATATATACTATAATTTTTTTTTGTTAACAATATATCCATCACTAAACCTATTATACTCTCATTATATTCTAAAAATGAAAATATTGTCTGTAATGTGTCGATTCATCACCTTGGTGGACGATGAGTATTCAATTTCCATTAACACCTTCAAGGAGGGATATAAAATCATTATTATAAATAAAAGAGATTTTAATATTAATATTATGACTTGATTAAATTTCTGGAAGTAATATATATATATATATACAAATATATATATATATATATAATTAAATTATTTTGTGATGGATGAAAAAACTGGCTAAATGGACTAAAAATTTATCATTAAAATTATATCTAATGATTCATACTAATATAAAAAAAGACATATTAGTCCATTTAAAATTATATGGGATTTTTAATAACATATAATTACATTAATTAGTAATATTTTATTATCTAGGATATTAAGTGCATGAGATGAATGTATTCATACATAAGGTAAGGGGATTCTCGATCCCAACTCTCATTCTTGGGGTTTTCCTTATTTCTAAAAAAATTCTTTTTAGATGTTACATTAATCTTACTTTTATATCATTTAATTATTATTATCTTTTATTTTTTTGGATATACATATTTGTAATCTTTATTTTATGAAAAATATATTCTTTTTCCAAAAGAATACTTCTTTCGAAAACACATATTGACTTCTATTGAGAATATTTATTCTTCAATCAATGTTGATGAATCTTATACAAAGATTTTTTTTTCATTTGGGAAACCCAGTGTATATTCATGAATCTATTATTTATGGAATTAATATAAATCTCATACCTTTTTATGGTTTATTTTATGCATACAATTGGTGTAAGTTCTATATAGAATACATGATTATGTAAATATTTTAATGTGAGGGGTCAGAATGGAATTATATAACCCTCTAATGAATTGGGAAATGTGATGTATCTTAGGAGATACTATGAAATATAAGTGAACATGATTATAGATTTTTTTATAATAATGATGTTATGGTTATGCACAGATGTTATGGTTGAACATGATGATAGATTTGTTCACAACTATGTGTGGTATTTAACCACTAAGACATGTTGTTTCATATTTATAAATTTCCACTTTACGTGCCTTTATCAGATGATTCATACCAAGATTATTATAAAGATCCAATGATTATATTATGATGATTATTATTATTCTCACTCAGGTTATATAGATTCTTTACCTTATTTATCATTTTAATAGGCTTTTATATCACCATTGTTTTGATGTATATCCTTGAGTGACTACTTTTACCAAGGAGAATGTGATATTTATAAGTTTAAATATTATTTTTTAAATGATTATTTATGTTTTATTATGTTAATTTAATATATAGTTATATTTTTCCAAAGATAATAATCTTTTTGATCCTATATTTTTAATTATATAATGTTAGATATAATTAAAATGATGTAATTTTCATGTTAGAAAAATTACAGTTTCTATATTCAGCTATGTGGGTGATGGGATCTAACTGTGCACACCACTAGGCCTACTATTCATGGGCCTTATATGAGGAACAACCACACACATCAGGATCTATGCTCCTCATGGAATATACATGACCCCGACCATCATGCCCTACCTCTTTGGGAAGTCCCTCCCATGGGATTTGACCCCTTGGGACCCCGTAATGGGTGGTTGAGGGCTCTTCTATTTGAATTTGGGTGGTGGCCCATAATTTTTATGTAAAATCCCATTAAATATATTCTAAGTGTATAATAATCAAGACAAAAAATTCTATCCCACATTTCAACAATCTCATTCCCTTTCACCAGACATTAATAATTTCTTTTTTTCATTGAAACATTAATATTACAAACATTATAATAAAGAATGTTTCCTTTTTTAACTCACATGTTTTCCATTGAAGAATATCACAAAAAATCATCAGATTTGTTATCCAAGGATTATTTTCTAAGAATGACATCCAATTTCCTATAATGAATCCATCACAATTCTTGAGGAATAACCAATTAATATACATCTCAACAAACATATATTGACACATAATTGAAAACAAATGAAACAATTTGTCCAAAAAACCGTCCCCTTTTAATTTTGTTTACATATCCTTGTCACATATTCAAATGTCAATATGTGGTGCTCAAAACTTTCTACCCCTTTCATAATCAAATGAAAAGTACAAGTGGGGACTTTTTATCATATTATTTTTCTTATAAAAGTATGATCATCTCCTTCTTATGGAAATTACATGATCAGTTCTATGAGGGAAATTATCTCACAATTTATTCTTATTAAACATCCTTTAGTAAATCAAATGTATGTGTATGTGGGATTAACAGGAGTAGAAAACAAGATATATACAACCATGGTTTTATAAAAAATCATTGAAAGATAATAAAATTTTATAACAAGATATACATATCTCAATTATCATTCAAGGGGTAATAAAAAATATATATATATCATTGAAAAGCTAAATTCTACACATAATTCAACCAACACATAAGAATCATCAGATAAAAAAGTTAAATATCCCCATTTTTCCTATTTTTTCATCAACCAATAGGACCTTCTAAATTGATAATATAATAAAACTAAGAATGTGGGATGAATTTGGGATCAAAACATCTTAAAATTCATATATTCATTCCTTAGGGGATGAAATGTTTTATTCTATTTCTTTAAAGTCATTATACTCATTGTAGAACAATATCATAATGCTCTCTAGAAGTGAGAGCTTTGAATATCTCCTTAAATTGTCATCAGTGATTTTTAAACACAAATAAAATTATAGAGAATATAGTGTGACCACTTGGTTTATCAAATTTAATAATCATACTAAGATATTTCTTTCAATATGAGCCATTATTTTCCACCAAAATCATTATGAGAATATTTTTTGGACTCTTTTTTTTACTTGAGTCTCAGTTATTTGACTATATTCATTATTCCCCTAAATATATTCATTGTGTGTAATTAATTTTTCCACCTCAGTCCTTTGAATTATTATGTTTAAAATTATGGATAACATATCATAATATTTCTCTTAAATTCTAGTGAACACTTTATATCATTTAGTATTAACAAATTTTTCTTCCTTTATTATTTATTTAGTTTCAAATAATGTATCCAAAAAACAATACTTCTCTTATAGAAATTCTCAGATTTAAAAAAATATTTACATGAATTTTCATTGGTTTTCTTTTGAAACTGCTCAACTTTGACAATATATAGTACACATCCTTCCCAAATTTCCATTTATACCTCTTCCTTGTGACCAACCAAACTGCATCTACAAAAATATTATTCAATAATATGGATTTTTTTATTTATATAGTTGGGGTGAAGATATGTTTACATGTTGTTTTCTTAGATATTTTTTCTTCTTATTCTTTTTGAAACTCCCCCATTTACCATTTACCAATTCCTAGAAATGACATGTATAAATATAATGAGTAGGCTTGGTGACCATTCTTACCACAACACCAAAAAATTACCTGAAACATTATTTTCCAAGATTTCTTCCAGATGACTCCCAATCCATGTTGTTGCTGTGTTTTCTTACGGGTTTATGGCCTTCTTGGAAATTATTTTTCTTCTCTGTATATGTTATATTTTCTCTCATTAATTTTTTCCCTCATATTCGAAAATTTTTCTTTGACACCTGCACTATTAGAAGTAACATATTCATCCTTATGACTAAGTGAACATTTTCTTTTATTATCTCCATCTTGAGAATTTTCTCCCTTGATAAAAAGTGATTAATTGATATCTTCTATAGAAATATAAAACTCATGTTTATCATTTAATCATATTGATTATGTCTAAAACAACAGTATTTATCTAGCATCCAATTTCACTTCACGAACATGTATCATCTTATCTTGTTCAAAAAATTTCAATATTTACATCTGAATTCCTCTAAAAAAAGATACTTCACTATTGATTATATATTTCTTTTCATCATTAACAGGAGATATATATTCCTCATTCTTTTCATAAGTTATTTTTTTTCATTCTCATTATTATTCATTTATTTATTGAGACATTTTATCTTTACCATGTACAATTCAAATTTTTCTTTCAGCTTCCACTCATGTTTTGTTCATTCCATTTCATCATCACTAATGCCTAATGAATTAATTCTTCTATTTTCCTAGGTAATGAAATAAAATCCAATATGTAAATAAAAACATAACGATGAGTCATTTGTATGCTTTATCATATGATTTTTCTTCTTACTACTATAGTGTTTATTCTACTTCTTATTCCACTTGTGTTCATGTGATCTGTCATCAAATGATTTTGATTTTGATTTTATTTCTTCAACATTATTATTTTTAACTTTCAGGGATAAATGAAAATTGATACTGAATATTAAGAATTTAGATGGTTTCTTACCTTTAATTTTTTCTTTTTGACCCTTTATATTTAAGGGTAAAAATGTGATTTAATTCATAATCGTACTCATCAAATTTTAAACATTTATATTCCTTAGCCTCCACTTCTAAGAATTTTCCCTTCTATGTGGATTGAAAGTTCATTTTAATTTTATATTTCTTCTTGAAAGTTAGAATTCCACTCATAACATAAGAAATGAGAATTTTTCTTAATTTTTCTTGAGATAAATCATATCTTTTTCCCAGGGATGAGTTGTTTGAATCAAAACGATTTGAAAAATTCAACATCATTTTTGAATGTGATAAATTCATACATTCTCTCCCAAAATACTCAAATTTTGTTCAACATATCATTTACTTTAGAGAAATATTCACCAATAATTTCTTCATCATTCATTTTAATGTCCTCAAACAGAATCCAAACATGTAGTTTAGCTTCCTTAACATTCAAATTTCCTTCATAGATACTTATATGTTTATCAAAAATCTCTATAATAGTATGTAGAAAAATGAACATTGATTAGACCATTTATGTTAGAGACATAAATATGGAATTTTTAGCCTTTAAATCTCACGCCATATTTCAATTATGAGAATATGTTATAACAACATCATTATAAATGAGTGGAAAACCAAATTTTGCATCATATCTCACTTATAGGTTTAGTGATTGGAGATAGGGTAGGATCCTATTATTCCATGTGTGATAAATATTACCATTAAATGTGGGAACACCTCAGTAGTTGAAATAATTAATATTAAATATTTTTTAAAATTAATATTTGTTCTTTTCAGGGGGACCTAAAGCTCTTATACCACTTATAGAGCTGTAAAACAGATTGACCACTGAGAGGGGAGGGGTCAATCTATGATTTCTTTTTTATCAATTAATTTTTATTCTAATTCAAACTCAACCACTTGTTAAGGTTATCGATCCACTTAATATTATCTCACATACTCACTTTATTTTGAATTTTTAGTAATAGAGAGAGTTGGAAAAAATATTTACAAGTTTTAGAACAAATACCTGATACTTCCCATGTTGGTCCCCAAACAAATTTCTTCACTATCAAATAAGTGATTAAAATGCTCCGACACCAAATAAGAGACTCCATTTTCTAGCAGCTCTAACTGAATGTCTTTTACTCTGGATCAAAATTGATAGACTCCTTTCTACTCCTAGATCCATCAAAAATACGTAAACATCTCATGGGACCAAACAGAAGACATTTACTCTTTTGAAGGCTTGGTACTCTATAGTATTATATTTAATATTCCTTCATGATATTGTTGGATTTGACTTTCTTATATAAACCTAAAGTATCTTTAACATCCACTACCGATGTCTATAAGAATTTATCAATAAATTTTAATCACTTATAATGACTGGTTTCTTTAGTACAAAACTGACTGGGATATGGTACAGTATTTCTGAAGTCCAGAGCTCAATAAAATCTATGGAAGAGGTAAACACAATGTTCCTCAATATTTTATTTAAGAAAGCACTTGAAAAATCTTGAACTGATTAATTTTGAATTTTCACCTCAATTCAATCAAGTACACTGCATCCATGAGTTGTATGAAATATAAAATATTAACACACTTATTTATATATTCTATTAATTTATGTATTATTTAATGTATTTTTTTAGGAATCTCAATTATTCTTTCAGGGATTTTGTGGCTATCCTGGGATTTATGAAACTATTTTCTTCATCTCTTTTTCACTGAGTCAGGTTAATTTCATGATCTCAATAAGGTTATGTGATATTTTCACTATCTTCACATGACCAATGTGTGTCTCTCCAAATTTGGTCACATCAAAAAATAGAATTCTATGAAATATATAAAGGGTGTCTTCTAATCCCATTAGTAAGAATTGGATGACTCACAAGTTCAAATCAAGTGTCTTCATGTTAAAATAAATTTGTATAAAAATATATAAAAACTATTTGTGGGTTTTGTTTCAATCAATTCTCAATATCAGTATATCTCATAGGTGTCTCCTCAAGTGGTTTCTGATATATTGGGGTGTTCATGGGTTACTGTCTAAATTTATTAATGTTTCTACTATGTTTTTCACAAGATATATATATATATATCTTTATCTCAATGTATCATAAACTTTTCCCTTAACCATTCCTAGACATATATAGGTAGAGGAACTAGGATTAAAATTTGTTTTAAGGAACTATTTAAACCCCTAATGATATAAGGATCTTTAATAAATTCTAAAACTATTAAATTCTTTGAAAATGATGCTAGAATTATCAGGTGATCTATGTGATGACTACTTATTCTTCATATGGTTTCTCTATTTAACATTAGATGCTCATTCTAAATCATACTAATAAATTAGAATAATCTAAATTTTAATTCATGAATGATATGGAAGCTCCTACTATTGTATATCTTTAGGATAAGGATACAGTGATTATCCACATGCCATCATGTGAACTCGGGTGTCAATAACTGATCGTCTTCAACAGACATAATGATCAAGATATCATCACACAATGGACTCATTTTATTTACTCATACAATGATTCTCATTATTGAGATAGATTTCTAAACTATATTTTATCTTCTAATACATGAATTCAAGATAATGATTGCATCTATGAAGTTAGTTCAAATTGATTGACTAATTATCAATGTCATGGAATGATCACTCGTGATAGAAAATGTCTAAATTCATGTAGGTAGAAGATACATCATTTTAAAGATGAAGATGATGGATCAATTTGAATAACCACAATGTGATATTGAATAGATAGTGAAAATTATCCTGATTGAAAAAGTGTTTTATTTTTATAATTCTGATTGTGTAGGAATAATACTACATCGTCATGCATCCCATATCAGTTTCTCTCAGCAGATTTCCTCTGGTATATTAACTAATTTGTGTCAGCTTCACTCTGATCTAGCTAACCAGGATACAAATTGGTTACAGATGCAAAAAACGTGGGCTTCATCCCCATGGGTGACCAACCCAAATAATGTGCTCCTCTGGGATCATTCAACATGGGGGTTATACATGTCCCCACCAATATAAAGAGAGCTATGTGCTCTTCAGGGATTATATAAGTTCCTAGCTACCTTTATATACCTCCTTGAGCTTGATACCCCATGGGGGTTGACCACTTGGGCCTGTCTATGAGTTGTATAGGGATACACCATTGGGGTTTTTTGTGGTGGCCCATTATTTTTATGTAAACTACCATAAAATATATTCCATGCACTGGATAATCAATATAGCACCAAGATGTTTCTACAAAATATTATCCTTGAAATTTTTTTATTCATCAGTAGCTTGCTTTGAATGAAATCGTGAGTTTAAATGAACCACAGATTCACTTTTTATAAAATTACAATTATATCATATACATTAGGTTAGATTGAATAATTATAACTAATTTATGAAAATGAATTATGAATTCATTGGCTATCAATTATTTATAAAAATTATAAATCAAATTGATGTTTTTATTTTATGTGAATTAATTTTTGTAATGAAAGTAATGAGATATATATTTTTTATATACATAATAAAATATTTTTGATATCCATCGAACATATATTTTACTCATAAGGTATGAATAAAACCCTATTTGATTTATAAAACCTATTTTTTAAAGGTTAATTTTACACATTCGAATAGTAAACCCACATTAAATTATGATTTTAACACATTAATAATTTTTATATTAAAAAATAAACATTTTATTTTTTTTCGGGACATAAAAATTTACTTTTGATAATTTTATGATATTTTTCTGATAACATTCATGTTTTGATGAATAGTGAAAATACGCTAAATTTTAATTAATTTTTTTTCTTCATCTTGTTAATTTATATGGTTAAATTATAATATTTAATGAATTTAATGTATAAATAGAATATATTATTTACCATTCAATATAATTTATGTCATTAGAATTAATTTTACATCGAATTCATAGGTTAAAACATTTTGATATTTTGCGATGTTTTAACTTTTAAAACCAATATTCTCATTTCAACAACATCATTAATTTTAAATGAATTTCCAAAAATTATCTATTTTGAATTTTGAAAAATTAATTCCATATTTGGAATAAGTAGTTTGAGATTATTTTAATTGGATAATTTTATTTTTATGCATTATGAATAGTAACTTTGGTAATTATTTATATTATCATGGTTAAAGGTAAATACTATAATTAAGGGTACAAATAATATTATAAAATTACTTTAACAGCTATAAAAATCCTATTGGATAACTAAATTCAACCCTTATAATATATTTTCTAAAATTGAATCACTTAATGGTCTCTTACCTATGTATATGATATGAATGTAATAAAAACTTATAAATTTGACAAAATGTCACATACTAATTTTATATAAGTATATTAATTTTAATATATGTATAAATTGGTGATAAAATCAACTATATATTTTATCCGGAAATATATAAGAGTTACCTACATCATAGAAATGTATTTATAATTTTTAGATATTAAATAATTACCATTAATGATGACACAATAGTGATGTAAAAATTATTCTATTAAATGAAATATAAAAAAATGGTTTTAAAAATATTTAAATAACTATCATATGAACTAATTAATGTCCTATAAAAATTTAATTGGTGTATATGACATGTTAGGAGTGCAGGAAATATTATACTTCTAATTTATCTCATATGTGGATTTTTTTAAAGTCAAATAAATAAAAATTGTGAATATTTCAACCATTGATATTTTGTGAAAATTAGATTTTATTAAATTATTTAAAAATCCTAAAAATATTTGAAAATAAAAATGTGATAATTATAAGGTCTAAAATTTCATAAAAGATCTATTTATTTTCAATTGACACCATATAAGTAAATATTTATAAACATATAAATTTAGAATATTATTACCATAATTAAAATTAAATAGAATTACAAAGTGTTACTTAAAATGATAATGCATAAATAGACATAAATATTTGTCTAAATTTTTTTGGATGATGATATTACAACCCTATATCATCTGATATTCTAAATTTGTAAATTTTGGAATATTTTATGTGATGGGTTGATTTTATTATAAATTCATATTTTTGAGCCTTCCAAAAGTACTCCTCACCTCAATTATAAAAGAGAACCTCCTCCATCACCTCTTGAATTCATTTTGAGGCTTCATTCTTGTCCAACCCTACCATTTTTCATTCTCTACTTCCATATTTTACTCTAGAGGTTCTGGTATTCATCAAAGTCCAACTCCAGTTTGTTGTGAGGAATATTAAAGGAGGAACATCGAGGAAGAGATAATGACTTCTACATATTCTTTCAAATTTAATTCATATTATACATTCCCTTCATCAAATTACTAATTATAATGTAATATAATCAATATCTATCAAATACTACTATGTTATTATAAATATTAAAATACCATATTTTACATTCTATCTATCCTATGAAAAACAAAACCATTGCACGTGCATAAGTAAAACTTACCATCTCCACACTGTGGTGTAATCTGTCTTTCACCACCACCATATTTGGATTAAAATAATTGTGGAAAAAATAAATATATATGATTATAATAATATGATACTAATTATAAATACTATACACCATCCAATTCTGTTCAATTCAATAATTATAAAAATGATATCGCCACTTGTGCGTACGTATGGCTTACCATCTCCACAGTGCGATGTGATTTGTTCTATATAATATTCATTAAAACATGATTATAAAAATGAATTCAATGAATAAATATTATAGATATTATACTAATACCATTATTTATATGATATAACTATAAACAAAATATAGGAATAACATCTTATCTGAAAAAACGTGCATAAGAACAAAAACCATTAATACCCTAATAATGAGTAACAATAAAATGTTACTAACCAACAGATGAAAATATGATCATAAATGTTATGATAAAAATGATTATTATTATGTAATATATCAGTAACATTATTTAAATCATTATATAAGAGGTTTAGATACATATAAAACATATAGGACCTAAGGTAACATATAACTTTTCAAATATAATTTTTCTTCAAGATTGTTTATTCATAGGTATTTTTTGGGGTATATGTTTTTTATCCACATCCATGATTCCAAAATTTTTATTTAAATATTTTATTTATTTCCATCTATAATTTATAAATACAATTTTACCCATTGTTAAATTTTAATTAAATGGTATGAATGAATCCTTTTTTTTGTTTTCGCTATAAGGTACTTGTGGACTTTTGCAGCAAGAGTATGAGAAGAATGTTTTTTAACTTGTATAGTAAGAACATATTTTTACGCTTTTATAATTCTCTATTTCCTTAAAGTATCACCTAAAACCGTATGAGGTTATTTTAACATAAAATGATGTCTTTAAAATTGTGTGTCATTTTATAGAAGGAAAACATTTTTGAAAAAGAAAGGATATTTTCCCCAGGAATTATTTTCAAGTGTTTCCTCAAAATTATTTTCCTTATAAAATGAAAATAATTCAATATGACAATATTTATATATCTATCATTACATTTATTTGATTTTTTACAGATGACTTTTATTTAGAAAATCTATGTTAATTATGATGGAGTGATTTTGAAGAAACCCATTTTATTTAATGGGTTAGGCTATAGTGAATGTTTTTATATTTTTGTGGCACATGTAATAATGGTTTCATTCTGATATGGGTGGGACCTATATCTCAGTTCTAGGATTTGGGTAAATATTTATATATCATGATATATTCATGGATGGAATGAAAAAAAATCTGAATCTATAATACATGGCTTGGATGATGAGTGAACTCAGTTCAGTAATGGACTTCATCCTCTATGATGATCTTGGCAATGAGCCTTGACAAATATGAAATGATTTTATATGATTATGTGTTTATTCCAAAAATATATTCTATTATCTTATTAATATTGGGTTTACATTTCTCTTTTATGGTTTATCCCACAACATGATGTTGTGATCTTTTATATGGAGGATAATATTTTTTATTATGTTGTTTAGAAAATGATATGATTGATATTTCCTTTATTTACCCTTACTCAGTATTTTAGCTCACTCTTTTATATTTTTATTTTACCTTTGTAATGAATAAGGGTATTATGTATGATATGTCAAAAAGAAGTCTAGTTTTGATGAAATAAATAGGATAAAATGACGATATTTTATGAACTAATTGTGTATTTTTCCCACTTTCTGAAGACACCATACATATACCATCTTATTATGGTTTTTTATATGTTGTAATAAATATATTTCAATTCTGAATTAATATCAATGTATGTAAAGTCTAGGTCATTGCAATCAAGTCCAAACATCTCAACTATACTCTTTTATTCCTCTTTCATTAATAATTTTTTTGAATGGATTATTTATTCTTACAAACACTGTTATAAACAATGTTCCCTCTTTAACACATGTTTTAGTCATGAAAAAAAACATAAAAAATAAACAAATTCATAATAAAAGGATAAATTTAAATTAATTTAATTCAATTCCCTAATATGAATCCAAAAAATTTTTATATGAATCAAAAATTTATTCAAATCTCACTGAACTCATATTGACACATCCTTGACAACAAAACCCATACAGGGCCAAATCAGAATTTGTTTTGAAAGGTATTGATAACCTTAAGGGAAATTATGAAATTTAAATTTGAAGTAATTTGGGTTATTAGAATTTTTAAACATTTGTTTTATCCAATATATAACATAGATATTGAAATGTGATTTGCTGATTAAATGAATAAGGTTATATTCGAATAATTTTATATATTTTTGGGAGAATTATGTGATTATGGAAAATGGAAAATTATTTTCATGGAAGTTATTTCATGTAGGGGATTAAGATAAGATAAATGTGGAATCAAATATGATATTTATTAATTTCAACAAGATTTATGTTTTCTTGGGAAATCTTTAATAAATTTTGAGAATATAAGACCAAGGTATTCACATGTTTGGTATGTGACATTATGAGATTATTTATGTTTTTTGGGGATAAATTTTGGATGAATTATTTCTGTTTTTTGTGTTTTTCATTTGGTCATAAATATTTTGGAGTCTAACAGTTAATTATTTTTGGAATGGATTAATTTTAAATTTGGGGGTTATTATTTCATTTCTTGATATTAATATATTATATATATCCATATTGGATAAATTGTGATAACTATTTTTGTTTTATTAAATATATAGAGATATAACGAATGAATTTTCATTATTTTAAAAATTTTATGAGTTTTTGAAAGTTACATTTTATGATCCAAGCATGGAAAAATTATTTGAATGATCATTTTTTATAATAATAGATGATATTTAAATTCATCAAACCACAACAAAAAGATTTAATTTTATTTATAAAATAAAAATAAAACAATTAAGTAAATTTTCTCATGTTTTTTATCATTAATGTAAAATAATCCATAAACATTAGGAAAATTATTTTGAAATAAAAATGTTATCCTTTTACCTTAACATTCAAGGAGTTGATCGTCTTTTCACCCCTCACTGAATTATGGTTTTGAAGTCATTAAATTTATCAAAAAATGTTCTATTTCACTTAATATAAGTTCTAAAAAATGTTTTACCGTACTTTTATATATTTTATCTTCCCATATAATTTTTATTTATCTAGGAACCTGAATATGAGTTACATAAAGTAAAAATCATGATTCCTACATTATAATTAAAAAAAATGGTTTGTAATCCCTATATATGATGTGGGGTTTCAAAAATGTTTTTACATATAATTATTGAGATAAAATTTAAAAGGAGTCATTTTTTGGGAGGTAGAATATAAAATCATGATATTTTATGATATATTATCCTTTATTTTATTTTATGTGCTCAATATCTTGTTTAACCCATAATAATGAGCATTTAGTGAGTTGAGATATATTATAAAAGTATTTTTATGAAAATGTGATAGAAAAGTCATTGTTTTGGAAGGTATAAATATGTGTAACGACATTTTATATTATTTTTACAATTTACATAATTCCAAAAATTTATTGATGAATGTGTAAAAAAATTTCATTTAATTTTTGTTGAAGTCATTTAATTCCTCAAAAAATGCATTTTCTTCAAAAATGATTTTATTTCATTTTATGATTGGAAACTATTATTAATTTCTTCAAATTTTAAAAAATATATTTTATATAATTTTAATAATTTTTAAATTAGTATATTATAATTTTATTAGGGTAAAAATTTTGTATTTTTCGGAATTGATTATTTTGAACTCGATAGTGAAAAATAACAATATTTCAAAAACTATCTTTTATTTAAATTATAACCTAAAATTTAGAAGTCCCATTCCATTTTCGATTTGGTATTAAATTGAAATATTATTCATCTGATTTATAATTATCTAATTAATTCTATTTTAATTAAAATCATTCATGATTTTGATATAAGTTATCATTTATGTTTAAAACATATTTTTTCTAAAGATTTTTTTTTCATTCAACATATTTATATAAATATTTATTTATTCATATTAAGAGATTGAATATTTAGAAATTAATATGATATTGGGAATTAGTTTGTTCAAATTGGGGAAATGGGTCCCTTTTTTATTTAATATTAATAGTAAATGTGCATAATGTTTTTCACCTCAGAAATGTAAAAATGGATAAAATGTGGTTAAAAATATAATATAAGGTCTAAAAATCTACCCAATTTCATTTCAATGGATTAATTTATCAATATCCATCCAAAATTGGAATATACTTTATTTCTATTCTATTTTACCCTTATAACGCCTTTATTTAATTTTATGTAAGGAAAATTCCAAAATGTCCTAATCTTGATTTTAATTTCATTAATATGTTCACACTGGGGTAAACATAACTCATCAATTAATATCATAAGTAATAATTTGAATAATAAAATTATTTCCATTATGTTAATTTATTTCTTATTTTTTGTGAAAATATAATTACATTAAATACTTATACAATGTTGATAAATTTCTTTGTCCAAGTAGTTTAAAAATAAATGTAAATGGTTTAAAAACAAAAAAAAAAGAAATAATTTTTGGATTAATTATTTTGTTACATGAATTTTATGACTAAATATAGATAATAATTTATTTTTAAATAGTTCTTATTCAAATTAAGTTGTTATTTTACTGTTTATAAATAGAAATTAAATGAATAATCTAAAAAATAACATTAAAGATATTTTAGGAAAAGTAATAATATAATTAATCATTTAAAAATCATAAATATATTAGATTAGTAAAATTGGGATGATAAATGGTTTAAAATGTCATACCATTCTACTTATTATCTAATTTTTATCTTTTAAATAAAATTACAACTATTTGAGATTGAAAAGGATGCTACTGTAGTTAAGGATTAAAAAAATTAAAGAAATGATTAAACCAAAAGATAATAATTAAAATGTCCTAAATACTTTATTAGACATAATTGAGTTTTTTATTTAAATTTTACCATTATTTCCAAATATTATGAGTAATTTTTATCATTTTTCCTTGAATGTGATATAATAATATTTTAAGCTTTGAAAAATTACAGCCATTGACCTCAATTATAAATGGTCACCCACATTTCCCTTATTTTATCCAATTGAGGCTTCTTGATTGAAAAAATTATACTAGTCTCATAAATAAAATTGTCTATAAACAATTAATAGGTATTTTACTACTTAAAATACATCATCAGTAGTCCTTGATATGTTATCTAAATGATGTCTGCTGAAGAAGGTGAAATCATCATTACAGAGTCTTACAAATTTATTTATTTTTTTATTTAATATAAATAATTATTAATAATAATAAAATAATTAATAAAATATCATAAATATAAATATATTTTTATTTTAATCATGGAAGAATCATTTTACACCTCTTTTCCATCATAAAAAGGTAAAAAACATCACTTTTATACACATACTGCTTACCATCACCACATTGTGATGTAATTAATATTTTAAAACAATTTTAATTGGATGGTTATCAAGTAATAAATAATGTGTATATATGATATGTTTTAAATATTTATGGTTCTTTAAAAATAATATATCATTCTCTTTTTTACCTTTTCATCTTTTGGAAAATGATAACGTTACGTATGAGTAAGTGTAGATTACCACCTCCACAAAGTGATGTGATTTATTTTTAATTTTTTTCTTTACATTGCTGAAAATAAGGATTCATTTAATTAATATTAATTATATAAATTAAATAATTATGATTATTTAAAGGTTAATTATTATTTATCTATTTTTGCATCTATTAGAAATTGAGAATAATGCTCTTGCGTACGTACAACTTGCCATCTCCATGAATAGAGTAATTAATTTTTCAATCACTAACCTTCAAGAATGATTCTAAAAACAAAAAAAATGAATAACTATTATATTTATAAAATTAATATGATTTTGGAGATTATGAATCTATAAATTGTACATAATAAACATAACATCCGTGATTTAATATACATGAGAAAAATATTAAGTTAACACCCTAAAAAATGATAATAATGAAACATTATTGTTTAAAGGGCGATACGATATCATAATTGGATCATATATGATTTTATAAATATGAATGTGGTTTTTTTATAAATTAATAACTTTTTTAAGACCATTTTATAAGAGGGAAAATAACACTCAACAAATTTGAAGCTTGGGGTAAGGGTTTCTTATCTGAATTTCTATTATTGTGTTATACCACCAATAAATTGATTATGTTATGCTAATATTATGTGTTTAATTAACATATATTATTTTATATGCTATTGAAAATTTTTATTTGGGTTTATATTTGTTACAAAAAATCACTTTATTTATTAATTCTCGCTTCAATGATCAGATCTTTTTAAGGGATTTAATCTCTATTTTCACTCCATTGAGACATATTTGGTATTATAAACATATCTAATTTTATATGTTTTATATTCTACCACATTGATTTATGTATCATGAATATTTATTTATTCAGGATAAGTTATTTCTAAATTCATGTTTAAACTATCAAGGTGTTACAATTTAAAATTTAATAATTTGTTAAGGAGTTATATAATAGTCTAATTTTCTATGATTTCAGAAATTTATTTTTGATGGAAAATTATAATATATCAATCATAGAATTAATATATTTCCTTATTTTCCATATATTTATTGAGTTTTCTTGTTTTCTGTAGTTAATTATTCTATTTGTAACTTGAATCAAGTAATGAACTATTTAAAACAAAATATGGTCTTATTTCTTCTTTTATTGGTTCTTTTCTCTGTGAATATATTTTCCAAAATTGTTTTAAAAAGGTCCTTTTTTATTTTATCAAATGATTTATTATGGAAATTCAATGATATACTTGAATTTTTACATGTTTCTAAAGGAGTCATTATAATGCTTTATGAATGTTTATTTTTTTACTTTCTTAATAAAAATTGAATCATATTTTTTTCTTTTAAATGTATATAGTGTTAACCGTCTTTCCAACTACGATAAAAATTTTATGATATTTAAATTATTCTATATGTTTTTAATGGTTTTATGAATATAAATATAATGAAAAATTATTTAAAAATTTCAATTCCATTTTATTTTATTCAGAAATATATATATAAATTTATATCAAAACCATTAAATCTAATGAATTGATGGTAACATTTTCTCTTAATAATTTTTTGGTTTTGTACTTTCTCTTGAAAAAATCAATTTATTGTTGGAATAATTAATTCTAAATTACATTAATAGTAAATATAAATATTATTTATATGATATATTTACTTATTTCTTAAACTATATTCCATTTCAACATATAGTTTGTTAAAATAAATTTTATTTGATATACTAGGGAAATATTAATATTATGTATTATTTATTAAATATAGACTTTTTTGATAAGTAATATTGTTTATGAGTTAAATTTATTATTCAATATATAAGGAATTCATTTGAAATGAAGTGAAATGTATGGATAGTTATAGATATCCCCTGAATGGATCGACAGATCTCATGAGATAAACATGTTGGCCAGTCTTCTTAAATTGGTTTTAGTGTATATATACCCATATTTGATATTATCTTATCATAAGGCCTTGATCGTGACATATAACCATAAGTAGTTCCTTCCTCTAGAATTTATTAATTATTATCCATGATATTATTTCATTGATATTATCCATAGATTCATTTCATGGTTATGTTATTGGTTTGATGAAATGTGTTTTTAGTTATTTGTATTTCCTTGTTTATTATGCCATGTTCACTCCTAATAGATATAAATGTATATAATCCCAACTAAATATCTCATTTAAATATTATTATTTTTTCTTTTCCCTGTGATTTGAAGAACGAATCATTAGATGAGTTCATGGATGGTTAATGAATACTATTACTATTTTTTTTCTGACGTATAAAATGGGAATTATGTATGTATCTTGTCCATTAATAGTACTAAACTATTTACTCCTTCCGAATGCAATCACTTTTATCTTATGAAAATATAATTATTCAACCATCCACTATGGTCTACTATAGTTTGATTCTATACAAGTTCTCTCCATGGATTGATGAGCATGGGTAGGGAATGTTATTTGTTTGGTATTATTTCTCTAATATAACAATTTTCATATACTCATATATATATATATATATATTGTTATTGACATGGGACATCATTGGTGGTGGTCTAATTATCTTGTAATCACACACTACATGGACACTCTGAGATACTCTTAGATATTACTGTTCATGATAAAATAAAGGGAAAGAACCATATATCTAATGTATAGTTGACATGTGGTGTTTTTAATATAGGAGTGTGTTACAATTAATTTTGGATCTGGTCTGTGTAGTTCCTCGGAGCTGAGATGGGTATGTATTGGAAAATTGGACATATGTTTTCATATGATTTGCCTATAGTTTATTCAGCTTTTATTTTAGTGATAGGAATTACATTTTACAATATTATTTTTTATTATAATGTGTAATTTATTATTATATCACATTTATCTAATTTTTTATATTATTCTCATATTGTTATATCATTATCGGTTTTTATCAGAGTGTATAGTCTCCCCATTATCATCCTTTATAATCTCACTACTACTCAACAACATCTGTAATTTAGAAAGGAAATCCTTTTGTTAGTAGGTCACTTTATAAGGTTCTACTTTGGAGTTTTGGGTTAGGGATACTTCATTAATGATTAATTTTGTATAAAAAAGTTTATGTACCACATTTTAGTTTTTTCACATACTTTTTAAATTTTCTATGTGAATGATTAAACATGTGTTTCACATAAAGTCTATTCCATGATGTAAATATATGAGGAGAATCATAATATTATAATAACATTTCATGGTAAATTTATATTTTTGTTCACGATGATGATATATGAAACAAAATCATGGTAGATTAAGAAATTTCCATGAATTTTGAACTGTATAATGAAAATAGTATGTCCTCATGTCAGAGTTTTCGGTAGTTGGTTATGGTTTTATAAATTTCCATAGATTTGGAATGTTATTGTCTCAATTAATTTTAATACCTTAATATATCATATGGGGATATATTTGGTTCATCTCACTCAAAATATTTAAGAATCTTTGGATGGTATTTAGAAACCAATTAACAAGAATGATGATATGGGAGATACTAAAAAGGTGTATGGTTGTATTTTCTCTATAAAAATTGGTCATTGGTATATAAAATCTTAATTTATTTTATATAATAGTTGTTTGGATATCATAAAAGTCTATAAGGTATAGTTCCTTTATAGATATGATGGTTTGAGACACTCTTTGGGGACTAATATGGATCAAGACTTTGGTTCTTATGGAAAAATATGGGGGTGGATATTTTGTCCAGAGTTTTATAATTAATGGTGATTTAGTAGTTTAATGTTTTTAATGTAGATTCTTGTTGGGTTTTTAAATTCATATATTATATCAGATAATTTATTTTTATGAAAGATAAATGTTAATTTATTGATAAATTTCCATTCAATGCATGAAAATTTTTATTGTATTCTTTATAAATTTTTTAATTTATTTGATTGTTATTTACATAAATATGTTTTTATATCACCTAATTATTAAGTGATATAATGTAATTTACCATTAGAAAATAGAACTATAATAATTACAGAATAAATATGAAGGAAAAATATTTTTTAAATTAAAGATCGATAATAATAATGATCATTTATTAAGATAGTGGAATTTAAATGGTCATTTGACTCAATATTTATAAAATCATAGTGAATATTCAACATTAGAAGTAATTTTAATTAATTTTTTATTTTATTAAATTATACATATTGATCATATTAACTTTTTGAATGATATTTAATTCTTCTGATCACCTACCTCTGTGGGTTTAATGTTGGGCTTCAAGTATATTACACATTTATAGTTTGAGTTTTATTAAAGGATATTTTATAAATTCTATACATTATTCTAGATTATTATTAATGATTACTCATTTTTAGTCAATGTTTTTTATACCTTTTCATGTATTTTTGAAATATTTGAAGATTATGTTTAATAGATCAAAAGAATAATTTTATTTTCATCAATTTATTTTTAAATTTTTAATATTTTATTCTTGGTGTGTTCATTTTAGTATTATTTTATACATGATTGATACATGAGTATTTAACTTGGGTGAAGGTTTCTAAAATAGGGAAGTAATATTTTGAGTATAATAGTGGGATTGATATAATGATGAGGAGGCCTATGAAAAGACATAATATGGTTGAAGTCCATTAAGTTCTTGAAGTGGATCAACCATTTCAAAGAAAACAATTAAGTAAAAGTACATTAATTTAGTGTGGTTTACCATCATGTGTGGGTGTAGAAAATATTTTTCTAATGCATTTGATTATATTATCCCACCTCAATGTATATATAAAAATAATCCAAATGATCTTAAATTTGATTCATTTCTATATATTACCGGATAAATATCCAAAAAGGGTCTTTGGAATATTCCTTGAATCTTATGATACTTTTTAATTTAATGGTGTTTGAAATTATTTTATGAGGATTAGATTATTCAAATTTTTAGGAAGATATAATTTAATAAATAGTTTTACTATTTAAACCACACTCTATAAAAACATTGGATAATATGGAATTATAATTCTATTAATGACTCATTATATACTAAAAATCAATGAACATTAACATCATTATTTTATATTTTAGACTTTTTGATGAAAAAAAACCTAAAAATAATTTTTTTTAATTAATTAGTAATCATGTGGTCATGTTATAGTTTAGAGATGTGTTGTTAGTATAACTTCATTATAAAAAATTATCATAAAAAATATGATGATTTTAAATACTACAGATAGTAGTTCATTAAGGAAGAAGATACCAAGTGAGAGTTTTGATTTATTAAGTTATATTTATAAAAATAATTTCAAATGGAATGTAGATGGATTATAGAAAAGTAAAGGAGTTTAATTAGTAGATTGCAGTATATGGAAGATTTCATAATTATAATACTTGAAAAATAATATGTATATGATAATGGTTATGAACAAACAATATGATATATCAAATAAAGATACAGAGTTTTGGGGATCTAAAAAAATAACCTCACATAAAATTAAAATAAAGTCATTATAGGATACAATTTTTATGATACTAACGTAAAAAAATATATTATAGCATATTTTTAAATCCTTGCAAGAAAAAAACCCGAGTAGAGACTGAGAGGAACATTTTTTTGTTGACATATAAATTAATAGATTGAGAGAGCTCAAATATTTCACTATTACGAGTGGAAAATACCTAGTGTAAAGTGTTATAACAATAAGGATAGAATAACAAAATCATATATAAAAAGAATGAAAATAAGAGGAAAAGAGGGGAGTAAAATCACATGATCTTGAAAATTAAGTATGAAAATAATCTTCAAAACTATACAAGCTACACTAGAATAATTAATAAGAACAAAATAATGGAACATGTAGAATAGAATATATATATATATATATATATTTGAAATTATAAGAAACAATATATTAACAATTTCATGGTAAAATCATTATAAAACATTGTTCACATATGAAAAGTTCATGATTGTATTGCTTTCAATAAAGATAACAATTACGAATATTTTTATAATGACAATTATAAGGGAGTGTTTAGATATAGTGTCAAATATTTTACTAAATAATAAAAATGATTTTTATAGGCATTTAATTCCAATTAATATTTGATCTTATTATTTTTTGTTATATTTATGAAATTTAAGTGCATATTTGAATGTCATGTTATACTCAAATGATTTTCCCAAGAATATAATTTTATTTTTAATGGTTTAATATGTTTTTAGTGAATGTGATAGTGATTATTTGAGAGTTATTATGGATTCATGAAGAAGGTATTAGATGTAAGGTTTGATAAATCATCCATGAAGGTCCATAACATGTTTGATGTGAACACATGGTTAATGGAAGTTGTATATGAGGTGGGTATTTTATATAATTAAATTTTAATAGTTGAAGAAAAACTTGAAATTAATATGTTAAAAATATATTTCTTTTCATAATTCAAGGAGACATATACTAAAGGTGTTTGATGAAATCACATTATATACCTCATGTATATTTTTGTTAAGAAGTCTATGTAGATATTTCCTGTATGATATTTAATGAAAAAGTAAAAACAATATTACATTATTGTATGAAGAGACTATTGAGATGATTTTTTCAAAAATATATGAAAAAATATCTTATTTTATTATGATAAAATTTTAGAAGAGGAGATAGAATATACTATATATGAATAATTTACTAACTCTTTTTATATGTGTTTAACACAAAATTGATGATCAATAAGAAATACCAATGGCCTTATCGACTATATAGGTGGTACTAGAGAACATTTTCCCACTAAATATTAATGAATTATAGATGATAGAAAATTGGAGTTCCTTGATCTATATGAATGTACAAACATCCAAATAATATGATAATTATTTCAGTGAGGCCATTTCCATTATTTTAGGAAATTTAAAAGAGGGTAATGTGAAATAGATGTGTAGAAATGAGATTGTGGATTTATACTTTCAAAGTTAAAAATTTCATGATGAAACCAGTATCCTTACCAATAATGAGAATGTGGACAAGTGGAATAATTTAGAAAAAATAAGCATCTCTTGTAGAATAATGTAAGAATAATACGGAGAATGTGACCAAAATGAGATGAAAGTGAGAGATCTAAATATGAATCAGGATTCGAGGGATTAGTAACAAGAGTATAGAAAACCAATTTTATTCTAGTCCAAATTGTTCAAAATAAAGCTAGAGGAAATATTTTATATTCAGTAAAAGCTATGTCCTCCCAATAAGGATAAAATAATGGTATAAGGGAATAAGATAAATATTTTGTTTCTAACTGTGTAAGTGTTAAAATAAATTATTATTTTTTTTTCAAAGAAATAGAGGTATTATTATCTATAAACTAGAGGGGATACCAAATAAAAAAGATAAATTCTCACATACAAAAGTTGGATGAGCTTAAAATGGATAAATAAAACAGAAATAAGGAATATTAAAATTTTAAGGGTTCTGCAAGTGTTCAGAAAAATATGGGAAAAATATTATTCTTTATAGTTTAATTTATATTTTCTATAAATTAAGTAATAACCAAGGGAGTGTTATGGTGAAAAAATTAGTAAAAAAACTCAGTTAAAGTAGGCTACGAAATGAATTACACCTAAATGTTTTTACCAAAATATATTTCTATTTTTAAAAGATGTATAAAACATATGTATACTGAAATATCACAATGTTGGGATGTTAATGAATAGATTTCAATCAAATAATTTTATTTTCTTTGAAGGTAAATAATATTCAGAAAACTCAAAAGGTGATGTCATTAAATATAGAGGATGTGAAAAAGGTTTGTGAGAATATGAAAGGAGCCTATTAGTCAAAGAAAGAATATTTATTTTCAAATAAAAAATTTTCCCATACTAAAAAATTATGTATTCACATGATTATTCTAAGAACTAACTAAAACATTTGGGTGATGTTTCACCCACAATAATCTTCTTGAATATTGATATGTGGGAAGACAACACCACATGGGGAGATAATCCATGCAAATAAAATATGTTCATAATATATAATTAGTGTTAATAAGGAAGTGATAAAAACTCATTCTATTCATAGATTTAATAAGAAATAAAGGATGAGAAAAAACTATCACCTTGAGTATTTCATTTAAAAAAAATATACCCCCTTACTGCATATTATCTCATGTGTTTTGAGCTAACATTAATGGAAATGAGGATAATTATTTAGGTGGCTTCCTTTTATTGGAAAATATTGAAGAAAATTCTCCTTAAAAATGGGGAATGAAATGAATCCCTCTATGGGTAGTTAACATGGGGAGTGTTTTTCATGCTTCAAACATCTAGTGAATCTAGAATGTTTGGACCACTAGGAAAAATATAGTAATGTGGTATCTAATAACACATACATCCCTTATTCATGATTTAAAAAAATACATTTATTAAGGGGGATTATTGGTTGATGAAAAGATAAAATAGAGGGGGATTTATCTTCCTTATAATTGAACTTTTTGGTCTGTTTGATGACACATGTGCATGATACAACATAATTCAAGAAAAATTTATTTAACATCCCTTATTTATGAAATGATAAATTTCTAGGCATTATATCACATGAAATGATGTTTATGGATATAATAGAAACCGTTGGTTATATATCCCTTGATTTGTACACCCTGATATCCCATGTATAATTTGAGTATACCATCTAAATTCTCTTTTCTCACAGAACCATGTCGTATTATTCTTCTCTCAGAATTGGGGAGGAGAATCATTGGTGCTTTGGAAGGAAGAAGAAAAGATGGGAATACAATTATATTGATCATTGAATTTATATAATATAGCGGATAATAAAAGATCCATCTAATAACAAACAGTAGTGAGAAATAGGGTTTTTTCACATTGTTTTTTGTTTATAAACATCGGTTAGTACGTGATGTTATTCATACTGATATTATAATTAATTTTTTAACATCGGTTAATTAAAATAGATGTTATAAATAAAAATCGGTAGAAATTTTCCACATAAATTTTTTCATAACTTGTAAAAATTCATCCATATTTTATTTTACACATCATTTATATGAAAAATGATGTGAAAAATAAAATATGAAGTAATTTTTTACATAGGGTATTTCATACCTGGTGCGAAAAATTGTTTTCCATTTCAATTTTTTATAAAATGATAAGAAAAATGTGTTTTTTACAATTTTCATGTCAATTATTATATAACAGATGTGAAAATGCATATTTTTTAAATTATAATAGAAATATATCTCCCCCAACATTACAGTAGTAAGAAAACAACATAACAGTAGGATATTGGCAATAGAAAACACTAGTATAGCAGAATCATTTACTATATGAATTTTCAAGATTAAAATATATATTAGAAATAAAATAAAACCTAATAGGTCCTTTGAACGGATTATCCCATTTTATTATTAAGTTTATTATATCTTGTCTAGTATAAGGACAAGGGTTATCAAAAAGCTAAAATAATTAATAGGAATCATTTAACATGTTTTTTGAATAAAATGAATGAAAACATAAAGATTTTTTTTAAAAAAATTTAATATTATGGAGCTTCATAATATTCCTGGTTGAAATTATCTCAAACATAAATATTAAAACATAATATCAACATTTATTCACTCTTTATTGATTATTAAATTTCATTTTAAGACAATATTTCAAATCAAAATTACATTTTAACTAGAACAAAAATTTAATAATTAGAAAGAAAAAGTCACCTTTTTCATTTAAATATATAATCTTAGAGCTCTTCTATCTTGTTGTTTCTTAAAAAAATTTCCGTACCATATTTGAAAAAAAATATTGTTAAAACAAATTTAAATTTCATTTAATATGTAAAATTATTAAAATATTCAATCATGTGTATTCAAATTAGTTAGAAAATGTTCTCTCACTACACCATGTATAAAACATAACAAGTAAAGTATATTCCCCCATTAATAAAAAACAACCAACTTCTATTGGAAACTAATATTAAATAAAATTTAATGTGATTAGTTATTTATTTAAGGGATATATTACAATTGAGATATATGTTTCATACTCTTAAAGATAAAGAATCATCCAACACTGAAAAATTTCATTTTTTATGTTTTTCAAAAATATAAACAATTCATTCCACATTAGTATTTATCCTCACTATAGATGAAATAGAGTTTATTTCTATAAAACCATGTACTGTTGTCATATCAGTATTTGTACAAATAATATAAATAAAAATAATAGAAATTTATAAAAATTATAAATATTCAATAAATTAAAATAATAAAATGATTTATGTTAATCAACTAACATAGAAAAAACCTGCCTCGTGTTTATTCACAACCAATATATATTTGGTTAATCATAGAAATATTTTATTAAAATCTATATAGTCATTTGAATCCCACAAATCCCAACTTCTATTTTAATCTCATATGCATCCAATGAATAATTTGAATATGTTGAAAATATATTAGGACAAGTAAAATTAATATCTGATGATATAATAGTTTTTATTTTTTTATATATAACATATTTATTTACACTTAAAATATTTTTATAAAAATAATAGATAAATATATAAAAATAAAAAATTTAAACAAAATTTTAGAAAAATGAAAGAAAATATATAATATACACATACCTAGATGGATATTTTTTTGAAAAAGTCTTGATATATTGACTAAAAAAAGGATAATAATTTTTCCAAATGTAATAACATCATATGTATGAATCAATATTCTTGTTGATATATCTATAATATCCTTTACCTTGACCCTATTGTTCTTTATATGTATCTATTAATGATGAATGGTGTAATGAACTGAACTATTATGAATTAACTTACCATTATTTTTTAATTAAATATATTATATTTGTAGAAAGTGAGACACTTATTTGGTTTTATAATAACAAATTTTATTTAAATTACCATTATGTATCTTTACAGTTTATAATCTAGTCGTTGAATAGTGATCAAACAACTAATATAAATGTAGGGTTTTAAAAAATATTTTCCCTCCAAAAAAGGTGTGATGGCCTCAACCAGTAGGACCGTACACTATGAAGCTCATTTAGATGATCTTTTTAGGGATACAAAATTTCTAGGCTTTTCCCTAGACCAATACCAAATTGGGATCCTACAATTTAATGATGTGTGAAAACATTTACAAGAGAAGTTCAAGATCTCTGTAATCACAACCCAAACCATGTTCACCGAACTTCCCCATGAAATCCCCACCATCACACAACTTACACTTATGGTGCATGCTAGTTTATTTAAGGTATTTTTATCAATAACCTATAAATAGGAATATGTTCATTATTCTTTATACAATAATGAATATATTTTCATCATATTATTGTTTATTTATAAATCCTTTTTCATTCAATAAAGCATAAATTGTATTTTTTTAATCATTATTAAAATTAAATTAATTAATTAATGTTTTTTTAAATAAATAATATTTTAATAAAATATCATCACTAAATAAGTTTTATTGAAAATAAATTATCATATATTTTTTAAGAAGCTGAATGCAATTTTTATAATGCTTCGAAAAAATGTATTTCCAAAAACCCATCCTTATCAAATAATATCCGTGTTTCTTTTAAAATAGAAAATTATTATATTTAGAAAATTATTTAGATAAAATTAATATTATTTTGAGAATCTTGATATCTAAATTATCTTATAGTTAATTTGTCATAATTTTTTTGAGACAGTAGAATTTTTGGGTAAAAATTAAATACCATATAAATATATCGTGTGTTTGATCACATCATAATGGAAAAATAGTGATGTAATAAATACTATAAAACGTATCCAATAAAAAAATATTTGTTTCCCCATTAAAATAATTTAATTGGTTTTAATTTATTTGATAAATCCTTAATGAATTCTCTAAGACTTATAAAATATTTTATGATTTTAAAATCATTTCATTAAATGTGTGACTCACCTCCATATAAGAAAATGGAACATTTTATTATCATTGACCCCATTACATATAAAATAATTTAAACCACTCACCATTTCTAAATCCATGGGAAAAAAACCATGGGGTTTTTTGTGGTTTGGAATATTTTTTTTATATTCCGTGTAAAACATAAATAATAAAGAAATCCCTCTCATTTCCTTTATAATCCAAGAAAAGCTCAAATTACCCTTCACTTAAACTCCTTGAATAATGTCTCCAATTTTCTCTATACTCCCTGGATTCCACCCAAGGATCCCCATGCTCTCAAGAATCCTCTTCTAAGTCTTTGGTGTCACATGCTCAAGTAAGGGATTCTCTCTTTCCACTTTTTATCAAGATTATTCATTTATGATATGCCTTTTAATTTATATTTTCTTAAGTTAAGATATATTATTACATATCCCCATACCATAAATTTTATTTTTAAATGATGGGATCCACTTTTAATCTCATTTATCTCTGTTAGGAACCTTTATGTACACCCATAACTATGCTGAAATTATGTAAGGGATCATCCACCTACCTCTTTTATCAAGAACTCTTTTTATGTTATGTATTTTAATATCCATTTTTATAGGTTAGGATAAGTTCATATAAATTTCCATTACTTCCAATTTTATTGATAAATGTTTGGAGTCTCTTTATATCTCATTTCACCCTCTAAATAACCTTTATATACACCCATTACCATGGAAATATTTTATAAGGGTTCTTTATCTTCACCTTTTTATTCACGTTTCATTAATGTGATATGACTTTAACTTCCAATTAATTATATTTTGGAATGTATTTCCATTTCCCTATAAATATCCATGTCTTTTATAAATGATGAGAGCCCCTTTTTCTCTCATAAAAATATTTTATGAATTTCAATATGATGTTGTAATGCTGCCAAAATTGCACAATGACTTTCTATACTGAAAACATTATGTCGTGAATAACATACCTGTTTTTATATAAAGGATATTCAACATTGTGAAAATATACTTATTTATTGGGGACATAAATTTATCTATTCAACATTCTTGATCATGGAGTAAATTTTTATGTGGAATGAATACATTTTATATGATATATGTGGCACACTTAAGTATGATAATTAAATGATTATGAAGGGCTATCCTTGATAGTACTACAATGCATTGGGTAATTTTTAATATCATGAAACATCATATTGGGATAGGGGTGTTCCTGATTCCTTTATGGGAATTTTTTATACCATGTTGTGTTGGTTTATTTATCCATGAATAATATTTATGATGCTCTATTTTATTTTGTTTCCACATTTCCTATGTTATGATTATTATGATATATCATATCGTATTATCCATGTTCCTTTAATACTCCAATGTTATTCCTATTTTATAACATTAATATTTTTCATCATTTTATGCCTTTTTTATTTCGCTTTTGGGATTTATAGCTCACCCCTTTATTATATTTTTCCTCAAGCTATACCATACAATGTTAGCTCACACCTTTCTTATGTATGTCCACAGGCTATCCCACATAGTGTTAAGTACAAAGCAACGTTTTTGTAATGTCAATGAAGTTATCAATAAAGTTGTTTCTCTACATGTTTTAAGTTATTATGTAATATAGCTAATTGCACAAAATAACTAGACATATCAATATTCTGTGTTGTATTAAGTGTAATTTTATAAAATAAAACATGTATTAACGTGTAATAAAGAGAATGGTTGTTAGAGTGTCTATTGGATTATTGGTTTATTTATTTTTGGGATTAGTATTAGAAAACTATAGTTAAAGCATTAGCATTATAGAACTCGAGAAAATTTCATAGAGATAAGAATATGTATAAGAAAACATTCCAAAATTTTGGTAACTGTATAATAAGTGGTTTATCAGGAATATATATCTTTATATTTATACTAGAAGTGGATGTGGTTCTGGAACCGATGTATATAGGGGTAACATCTTTGACATGATGTTTTGAGGCTGACATAGGGGATTATAGTACACAACAATGGGCCTTACTATATACATGGTTTGAAACTCCTAGGGTATATTCATTGGTCAATCCTTATGCTCATTACATGCCAGTAATAAGGGAACTAAAAAATTACATAAGATTATATGTCAGAAAATAGATCATGGATAAAAAAGATTTAATCCCACCAATTCATAAGCTAATTAAATAAAAATAATTTTTATGTTATCCCACTAATGTCATTGGACCCTTTATTATATTTTTAATAGTAAAAAAAATTTCATCCCTAACTGTTTTGTTGATGAAGTAAATCTATAGGACTAGAATCAAAATGGTTAAGAAAAGGATATCATTTATATTTTTATGCATTCCATCATATCACAACAGATTAGTAGAACTATTCACACACCACCACAAATCATGGAAGTAGAGATGTCAGGGAAAATGAAAACTGGGATGATTATTGAATCCCAAGTATATAACACTCCCTTTCAACATTTGTATGATGAACATCATAAGGAACCATATCATACTTACCTCAGTGAAAATTGATGAAATTATAGCAATGAATTAGGTTTCCCTATATAGATCCAACATAAGATTCCATGAGAGGGAAATCAATATTCATATAGTTAATATACCCCGGATTCTAAGAATGATTAAGGGGGTTGATTAATATTATTTAAAAAACTTATCTCAAGAATGGATATTATTTCCCTACATGTGAGAGTATCCATCTCAAATGTTTGAGTCTGAGGAAATAAATATTCTCTAAGACAAGAATATTGTGAGGCAATACACTGATTTTTTATTGAGGAATATCCTAGTCTTCCTCCAAACTGAGAGGTCAAATTATCAATTGAACTTATACCTGGGGAATTTCCAAATTCCAAGACTATGTATAGGATGTTATATTGAAACATGAGTATATGAAGAAACATCTAGAGCAGAATCTAGATAAGGGGTTTATATACCCAACTGCTTCACCATGTGGTGCACCGATCCTCTTTTTCAAAAATAATGATGGGTCAATGTGCATATACATTGATTACCGCGAGGTCAATAAGATTATGATAAAAAATAGTCATACCATTCCACCGATTGATTAATTGATTGATCAGCTACGTGGAGTACAATACTTGTCCAAAGAGGATATGAGGTCAGGATATTATCATGTTAGGCTAAATAAAGAGGATATCCCTAAGAATAATTTTCATAGGAGGTACAAGCACTGTGAGTTCATAATGATTCATTTCAGACTCTCTAATTCTCCATCAATCATCCCAGACATAATGAATAAGATAATTAGATATTATCTTAAAAAATCAATGGTAGTGTTTATAGATGTTATTATAAAATATTCCAAAACCAATGAGGACCATGAAGAGTATCTGAGCACTATGCTAAATACATTATGAAACGAGAAGCTCTATAAAATGTAAAACAAGTGTGATTTTTAGTTGATGGGAGAATCATTTTTGGGTAACATGTCATGACCCATCCTTGAGGGGACCATGCCATGACTACCCCAAGTCCACCTCTAATTGTCCAAGGTCTACTGACTAGCATTGAGAAGAAATATTCCAAAAATTGGAGGCATTTTTCTATGTACATGTACACATGCACACATCTCCACTCCCAAAAAGATGAAAAGTAAAAAATGAATTCATACCACTATATCCCAAGAAACATAGCATGATAAGAAAATGCCAACCATTTGTGGGATATTCTTACCTAGTGCTAGTCACTAGACCCTGGCCTATTAGAGTTGGGATTGGGTTAGTCATGACATGAGACCCTTTAGGACTGGTCATGAGAGAGTATTTTAATGACGTTCACAACCAAAAACTATCTTTTACAGTCATCCCTTGACAACCCCTGTTAGGCCATTACTATAGAAAAACCCTTTATGAACACAATAGAGGTATTGGATTTCCAATATGACTTACCATTTAGGATTTATTAGGATTTTCAATTAAAATAAAATAAAATAATTATTTTATTTACGGTTACCCCCGTTTTGGGGTTTTCCATTGAAGACCTGTGCTGGCTAATGTAAAGTCGCACCTAGGGTAAATCAAATACTTTAAGCTCAATGGTACCCTCATATTTCCGATATGGGCACATGTTTATGATTTATTTCACCTTTTATAAAACTTTCATTCATGTGATGTTAAAAACATAACATTTTTCCGCAAACCATTCTGGGAAAACTATGTCTCCGAATAACATTCCATCTTATTGACTTGTCTCCGAATTTTTACAAATAAAATTTAAAAATAAATTATGGAAAATCTGAGTTATTATATTCTCCCCACCTTAGAGATTTACATCCACAATAGGAAAAAGGGCTACCCATAAAACTGATGGTACTGAGCACATATCTAAGCCTTCCACTACCTTGTGCTCCCCTGGAGATTCATATTCTACCAAAGAATCTACACTAGAGGAACACAAATCCCACAAAGGACCCCTTTATTTAAATCCTTAATATCTATTGGGTTCTCAGAAAATGTTTCCCTTGTCAATGATGTGTGATGAATCATGCACGCATCTCCTCAGCTGAGACATGTGGAAGAGGTTGCGTACCCAGTCCAACTGTGGGGGTATAGCCAAGTGGGACACCACCTATCCAACTCTACACAATATAAGGAAAGGGACAATGAACCATAGAGATAGATTATCTTCCATGTCAAATCTTTGTATCTCATGTCAAGGAGATTCCTAATGGAAGACATGGTCTCTCTCATCAAAATCAAAAGGCCTTCATCGTCTACCATTATAAGAATTATAATGGCTATGCATTGTGTTCATATACTCATGGATGACCTTCACCATCTATATTGTCTCCTACACCAAATTTGGGCCCATATGTGTCAAATCTTCTGGGCATTTCTAGTAAAGTGGAATCCTACAAGGTCTCTCGTACAATACCTCAAATGATTCCACACCGATGGTGGAGTGGTACCTGTTGTTGTACGCGAACTACACCATAGGTTGGTGATCCACCCAACCACATCCAATGTATAGGATGCAAGTATGTAGTAGTTCCTTAGGAACTGGGATGGTCCTCTCCATCTGGACATATTTTTGGGGATGAAACACTATGATCAATCACAACTTTTTCCCAAATTCCTCTTGTAATACTTTCCACAATCTGGATTTAAAGAGAGAATAATGATCTGATACTGTCATCTATGGGTTTTCATAGATTCTAACTATCTCTTCTATGTAGAGGTGTCCAAATCTCTCTACTAAGTTCTACTCACAGATCATTAGGAAGAGAGACCACATGGTGGGTCGGATGAAGATCACCAAAGAAAGTCCCTCCCATTTAAAGGATACGCCTACTCAATGTTTTTCACTAGACACTAGCCAATTGGAGGTCGGCTTGTGGTAGTCACAACAAGAGCCCCTCTAGGATGGTTTGTGATAGAGTATTATAATGATGTTGACATTAAAAAAATATCCTTCACAAATGGTCTACGTTAGACAATGTTAGT
Organism: Viscum album; assembly: GCA_963277665.1. Taxonomy (NCBI): domain Eukaryota; kingdom Viridiplantae; phylum Streptophyta; class Magnoliopsida; order Santalales; family Viscaceae; genus Viscum; species Viscum album. Next base: position 499,313,584 of record OY728158.1, on the reverse strand, counting down.
TCTTATGTATGGATAACAACCCCTTATGATCTTAACAGTGGTCTCAGATTTCCAATATGAGTTATGGTTTATGAGTAATTAATATTTTAAAATAAATAAATAAATATATATATATATATAATAATTTTATTTATGGTTACACCCTTTTCGGGTATTTCCACTGAAGTCTTGCGCCGACTAATGTTATGTCATGCATTGGGTAAAGCCAGTACTTTGAGTTGAGCAGACCCCTCGTGTTTCTAATCCAAGAACTCCTTTAAGAGTTATTTCACATTTTCAGAAAATCCAAGCACTTATGCAATTAAAAACATAGTATTTTTCTGAAACTTTTTCCAGGAACACCGAACCTCACAATCATATGTTGTCTCAGTGCCTGGTCTATGAATTTTCTTAAATAATTTCTAAAAATAAATTCAAGAAAATCTGAGTAATTGTTGGATATCATCACATGAAATACGATACTGGTGGATCCTTCAAATAAAAAAGAAATTAATGGATCACCAAGGATAATATATATGATATATTTCATTAGTTTCCTTGGGATAAATATTATTTCCAAATTGTGAGAAATATATCATAATTTTAAAACCCTATTTCTAATCTTACATATATGGAAGTCAAATATTCTTACAATGATGAATGTTTTGAATGCTTAATTGAGTGGAAAAGGTGGATTATCACTACACCTATGATCACTCTACCCAAAAGTGAAGAAATTTCTATAATTTTACATATTCATTAAAAGAAGGTATTGGGGTGTGTAATGATGAAAAATTTTAAAGTCACAGCTAATGCTTCAAGGTAGTTGAAAATTATTGAGAAAAACTATCCCATGCATGATCTGGAGTTGTTAGTGGTGATCTTCACATTAAAAATTTATAGAAATTATCTCTTTAGGTTGTGGTGTGAAATAGATAAGGATCAAAAATGTCTCAAATATATATTCACAAAGAACGAGGTGAATATACCCCAAAAAATATTTGTATACCTCATTATGGATTTTGAATACTCAATCCACTATCATCCATGAATGGGGGAAAAGTGGGGATGATCTTCATAAAAAAAGATCTAGTAATTATTTCATTAATGAGTATTGAGAAGCATCTGATAATCTTATATTTGATGAGAATGGACATGGTGACCACAAAGGAATGAATATCATCAATCTTTTCAGAAATGATTTCTCAACTATATCTTCTTCAAAGGTTAAAGGATGATTAAAAATATGAGGTGGGAATTTAGAATAAAGTCAATACTATAAGAAAGGGTAAATCCTTATATTTCAGTGTTAATGAAGATGGAATTGTGATATTTGATTCAAGACTATGTGTTCTATCAAATATAGATATAATTAGGGATCTTTTGGATGATTCATATGGTATAAATTTCTTTATTCACCTAGGAAACACAAATATTTATTGACAACTCTGATAGAACTCTTTGTGGGACAACATGAAGAAGGAGATCACTGGTTGTACATCAATGTGTCCAGTAAATCAGGAAGTTTAGGATGAAAGGATGAAGTCTAATGGGATAATGCGACCATTACCCATACAAACATGGAGATGGGAAAACAAAACCCGGGGCATCATCACCAGAATTCCCAATATATCCAAGGGAAATAATGCTATTTCAGTTGTTGTGGATCTTCTTATAAAGACTGGACACTTCACTATGATTTGAGTTGATTTATCACACGATAAAATTGCACAAATATAAATCAGATTAGCGGTAAGGATGCATGGTGTACCACTATCAATTTATTCCAATTGAGAACCATGATTAACATCCATGTTATAGAAAATTATTCATAATTTTCTAAAAAATGATTTCAAATTTAGTATTCCATTTCATCTTCAAAGAAATTTCCATTTTGAGATGAATATTCAAATAATAGATGACATGTTTTAAGAATGTTTTATAAACATTAAAGGAGGACGAGATCAACATCTCCCATAGGTCGTGTTCTCATTAAGCAATAATTTTCACCCAAGAATATAAATGGATCCCTATGAATCCCTTTATGGGAAGGGGTGGAAAACACCAGTATGTTGGGTTGATGTTGGGTAAGGAAACAATCTTAGTCCAAAAATGGATTAGGAAATGGTGAATAAATCTAAAATCATTCAGAATCACATCAAAGATGGTTAGAGATAACATAAGATCTATGGTGACAATCATCATTGGGACATAGAGTTTGATATTGGTGACATGGTAATCCACTATAAATATCCATGGAAGATACTGATGAGATTTTGTAAGAATGGAAATATTATTCCAAGGTACATCAACCCTTTTGAAATCATTGATCACATCAGAGTAGTGGATTATCTACCATAGCTCTCAAAGAACCTTTCTCAACTACATGATTTATTCCATGTATCAATCTTAATAAATTACATAATCGAACTGTCATATGTACTAAATTCTAATGTGGTACCATTGGAGAATGATCTTTCCTATGCGGAGAAGACGGTGAAGATTATATACCATTGAGTAAAATTTATTAAAAATAACCCAATGCCCTACGTCAATGTGTTTTGGAGAAAACAAAATATTGATGAAGAGACATTTGAACCAGAGGAGGTGATGAAGAAAAGTTACCCTCATCTATTTTAGTGTGGGAAAATGAAATTTCATGGTCAAAAATTCTAAAGGGGGAATACTGTAATGACCCGAACTATTATGAATATAAGTCCCATTTTTTATTTAATCAAATTTATTGTGGTTAGAAGAAAAACATCGACATGTTTTGTTTTATTATACAAAATTATATTTAAATGACTCTTAAGTATATTTACCATCGATAATATATTTTAAGAAAAATGATCACATGACTAGTATAAATATATGGTTCTAATAAACCATTTTTTGCATAGAAAAATGAAGTTATGTCCTTACCCAATAGGATCCTACCCTATTAATCCCATTTATTAGAGTTTATGAGGGTGATAAAATTTTTTGGATTATCCCTAGACCAATCCCAAGATGATATCCAACAACTTAATCATGAGTGAAATTGTTTACAAGAGAAGTTCAAGATCATCGAGATCATGACCCAAACCATGTTCACCGAACGACGACACAAAATCCCCATCATGGTACCCCATAATATTAAGGTGTATGGTGGTGCATTAAAGTGATACATATCAAGACCATAGATATAATAATATTTACATCATTTCATATATGATTATGAATATATTTTCATTTTTTTATTATTACTTAATAAATGACCTTTATTTTTGATTCAATAAAGCACAAATTATTATTTTTTTTATTTTAAAATTAATTAATTAATTAATTAATTAATTTATAAAATAAATTATATTTTCATTTATTATTTTCATTAAATAACCCTTATTAAATACAAATGAACATATAATTTTTATGAAGTCCAATTTACCATTTATAAGGGTTCAAAAAATCTATTGCTAAAAACATGTCATTTTCAATAATTGTTGTTTTTATATTAAGTTGAAATTCACATAATTTGGACAATTATTTCTATAAAATGAATGATATTTTTGGATTCTGGTTATAAAAATTATCTAATGGTGAATTTTTCATAATTTTCTGAGATAATCAAATTTTTGTGTAAACATTTAATACCCTATAAATATAAAGTCTGTTTTAGGACACCATACTAGACAAATAGTGATGCGATAAATACTATAAAATGTATCCTCATCCTAATATATGGTTTCTATTTATAATAATATAATTTTATGTTTATTTTATTTAATTTATAAATCCTTAATGAATTCTCTTGTTCATAAAAAATATTTTAATATTTTTAATTTATTTCTTTAAAAGGGTGATTTACCTCCATATAAATACGGGAAATATTTTCTTATCTTAGGCCCTTAGAACTATAAAATAATTTAAAAATGACCCTTTTCTATAAAACATGGGAAGAATCTTTTGGATGGTTTTTGGTCATGTATACCATATTATGTAGAGTCCAAAACCTAAATAATAAAGAAATCTAACTCCTTTACTATATGAACCCTCCCAAGATCCCTATTATCTTCCCTAAAACTACATTAAGAAAATCCAAACACATAATTATGTTCCCTAGAGTCCTCACAGGGTTCCCCAAGCTCCCAGGAAGCTTCTCCCAAGCCGTTGGAGTCCCACAGTCATGTAAAGGATTCTCTCTCACACTTTTTTATCAAGCATTTAATTTATGATATTCCTTTTAGTTTCCTTTTGATTATGTTGGGATAAATTATTATTTATCCCTATTACATTCAAATTTATTTTTAAATTATGTTATCCCCAGTTAATTTCATTTAATCTTCTTATTAACCTTTATGTGCACCCATTACTATGCCGAAATTTTGAAAGGAATCTTTCACCCTTCTATTTTATCAAGATATCCTTTTATGTTATGTCTTTTAATTTCCATTCTTTCTATATCTTTATATGATATTATAAATCCCCATTACTTCCCATTTTATTTATAAATTTTTACAATCCCTTTCACTATCATTTAACACCCTAAGAACCTTTATATACACACATTACCATGCAAAAATTTTATAAGGGTTCTTTCCCATCTCAAATTTCGTCATGTTTCTTTATTATATTTTACCTTATATTTCCAATTAATTATATTGGGGAATGTATTTAAATATACCTTTTACTATCCATGTCATTTTAAAATGATTATATACCACTTTATATATCATTAACCTATTTTACTAATTTCTATATGACGCTGTTATACTTCCAAAAATTGCATCGTGATTTTCCAAGACAAAATAATTATATTCTGAATACCATTTCCTTTTTTATATCAATGTTATCCACAATTTTAAAAATTTACTTATTTATTGGAAAAATAAATGTATGTATTCCACATTCAATTATCTTAGAATAAATTATGATGTCGAATGAATCAATGAGATTTGATCTGTGTAGAACACTTAATCATGAAAATGAAATAATTTTGAAGGGTGTGCCATGATAGAGATCTAATGAATTGGGTAATGTTTAGTATCAATATACCTAATTTTAGACCAGGTTTCTACCTTCAATTATGGTACCTTTTTCAATGATGATTTCTTGTATGATTTGTCCTTGAATTATGTTTATGATGTATTGTTTTGAGTTGTTTCCTCATTTTCCATGTTTTGATTATCATGCCTTATTATTCCTGTTCCTTTTAATCTCCATTATTATTCCACTTATCTACAATTTAATTTATTCCTTATATCATCATTTTTTATCTTACTGGGATTTTTAGATCACCCCTTTATTTCTATGTCCAAAGGATATCCCAATTTCTGATAAGTATCAAGGAATGTTTTGGTCATGTTACTAAAGTTATCAATAAAGATGTTTCTTTTCATGTTTCATGTTGTTATATAATGTACCTAGTTTCCCTAAGAAACTATACAATCGATATTCAAGTTTTTATTACGTGTAATTGTATGTAAAAAACATTTATTAATGTGTTAAAAAGATAAAGGTTATTATAAATGATACCAGCAATATAATATATCATCCAACATGAAGAAATATAATGCAGGGTATCATTAAGACATATCTAAATGTAAATGAGATGATTTGAAAGAGGGGATGTATGAGTATGGTAATTAGTAAGAGTATTTTAAATAGATGTATGGGGGTATGATTTGTTGGAAGAGTGGGATCTACAATAATAAGGTAAGTAGGAAATGTAGGAGGAGTGTGATCTATTGGATGAGGTGGAGTAGTGGGATCAACAACCTTGCATTTTATTTTCATGTATGAAATAATCCACTATACGAAAGCTATGGTCCAACCCTCTATAATATCACAAATACAATAAACATTAGATTCCAAAAATTCTATTTTTTAATAAATATCCTCCATTTAAAAAACATCACAATATAGAAACTCTATTTTTATCTATGCACCTCCTGGGTATTGTAACACCCCAGGTAAATAAAGAATATGACATTTTTATATTTATCCCTATTTGTGGAAAAAATGTCAATATTAATTTAAAAGGAACTCTATGCTCGATGGCGTACCCAATATGAAACAACAAGTTTCTTGGAAATCTTACGTTGCACTCTAATAATAAAATAATATTATTTTAAATGGTAGTTAACGCCTAGCCGTTGTAATGGAGGGAATGAAAAGAACTAACTAGAAAAATATTATATATGTTTGTCAAGTATTTTTACTTTTTTTCAATAAATGTTAGAGTATTAAAAATGAAAATGAATCCAGTTTTTATGCGTAAACATTCTAATATTCTTTAAAACGTCGATTAATCGCCTTTTGATGGAGAACCCCTTTTAAATCCACTTTTTGAAAATTTTATAAGCTCTATTTTTCAAAATAAACATATGCTTTATGATTGGGACACTGAAATTTACCTTGGGATAATTTTTGGTATTTTTTTGACAATGTTCATTTTTCAATGAATAGTGAAAAATACTGCATTTTACATCGAAACTGCTTTTTCATAAAATTTAATTATATGGTTATATGATCTTTTTAAATTGTTTTAAATTTTAATTATAATATATTTTTAACATGTAATTCAATGATGGTCATTGGGATTAATTTTACTTTGGAATTAGGCATAAACAAGTGCGAAACTTTTCATAAATATTGTTTCTAAAAAACCCGCTATTTGTTTTGACAACGGGAAGTTTTTTTTTAAATTAATTATTTAAATTTATGTGTTTGGAATTTGGTAAAATGGATTACAAATTTTGACTCAGAAGGTACAAATTATTTAATTATGACTCTTTTATTTTTGTATATTATGAATAGTAACGACAGTAATTATCTTTAATTATCTTGATTAATGAGTAATCAGGTAGTTAAAGATAATAAAATAATATCATAATAAAACAAAATGACCACAACATGTTTCCTAAGGCTAATGTTTGTCTCATGTACGACCATGGGATGACTTGTACCAATCTTGGGGGCCCCATGGAATCACTCTTTTGAGAAAGTGACTTTTTATCTTTTTATTTTTAAAAAATGTTAAATGTAACAAAGAATGTATCACCAAAGTAAAATATTTTTCATTTTGTCTACATAAATGATATTTTGGACTATAAATATTAATTGGAAATCTAAAAATATTTCCTACATCATAGTATTTTTTTATAATTTTTAGACATTAAATAAATTAAATTATTTATGACATCATGATGATGCAGCGATGACCTCATTATTTAACTATTTAATTAAAATGGAAAGATAATGTAAAATATAAGACCTAAATATGTAAAAAACCTATTGTATGTGTGGATTTATAACCCTTATCATCGTATCCTAGAAACACATCAATGTGGGACCATTAAAATCCGAAACTCATTCTAAAATAAAGTAAAATTTCTTTACTTTCCAAGAGTGCCCCTCCTCTCCTCTTATAAAAGGACCCCACCTCTACCTCCTTACCCACCATTACAAAGCTTTTGGCTCGGCCAACCCCTACCCATTTTGTCTCTCCACATACCTCTATAACTTCTTGAAGCCTCACTTTGGGCAGAAGCCTTCCCAAGGAAGCCTTTGAGCTTAAACCAAAGGGAGTTACCCGATTTTAAGGTAATGTCTTCACTTGTGTCCTTTTGTTTTATTTTTCTTCTCCAACCACCTAAACTCGTTTTATTAATTTCTTTTGTAAAAAATAAAGTATCTTAAATATACTAGGATTTTTTTATAAGAATTATTAGATCTACACTTACACACACCTTCGTCTAATGGTTAAAGAACATACTATTTCTGTGGTTGGTTATTTTCTGCCTCACGAAATGATGATTGTTCAATATTCTTTTAACACCTTTAAAGGTGGCCATTATGATGTCACTGTATTTTATATATGATATATATGGTATTTATATTTACTATATGATTCTGTATTTTATATTTAAAACATACCTTTATTCTTTTCATGTTGTGTAAATGCGATAATTTCATATGAGGAAGTGTGGACTACCGCCCCCTCAAGTGATGTGAATCGTACATGCAATACATGGAATATATAAAGAATGAAATTAATGAAAATTTGTGACCTAGATAACACATATATTATACTGTAATTATATTATATATATATATATATATCATTTAATTCCATTAATATGACAAAGAAAAAATGAAAGTAGCGTTCATGCGTACGTACAGCTAACCGTCTCTATGAACGGTGCTTTTCTTTTTTTATCTCCAAATGATATGGAATAGTATAAAATGAATATGTACTTGATATATATGATATTTTAATCATTAATACTATTCTGTAAATTATTTACTTATAACTACATGGACAATCATTTTTTTCAAACAAGTTCATTTTTGACTCATGTACCAAACGTCGACAAAAAACGTCTGATATGAACTCATATTAATAACAAATTATTATAACATTAAAATATGTGATATTAACTGAATAATGATATTTATAGTATGTTCTTAAGAAATTATAAATTGACCAAAGTTTATTATTCAGGAATATAAAGAAATGAACAAGACAAGTTGGACTTGAGGTAAGGGATCCTACTCATCTCTTTCTTTTTAAGTACACTCCTTTATGTCATTCCTTTTAAAGCTCGTATTTATTGTTATTGGGATATTATTTTATATTACTCTTACTGTAATTTTTATGTTCATATTATGAGAGACCATATTATCTCTCATCAATCCATTTTTGATGTTTTGAGTGGCGTTGTTAGGCTGCCGAATTTTCGTAAGGGATTTTTCATCTCACTTTTATTCCTCTGAGATTTATGCTTCATTTCCCACAATTTCCTTTGAGTGGTGTATGTACTTCCCATTATTCTAATATTTTTGTAATATAATTCTATTTATGAGTATTTACATCAATGATTTATTGTCCTTCTTTCATGGGGTGTATGTTTCGAAAGATACCTAAGTCGGTAAGGGAACCTTTCACCCTCTTATTTTTAAAAGACTTATTTTGTTATGTCTTTTAATTCCCAAACTATTATTTTGGGATATGTTCTTCTATATCCTTATTGATTTTAATTTTATGTCCAAGTGACGAGATACCCTTTTTATCTCTCATCAACTCATTTTCTGAAATTTGTAGTGATGTCGTTAGGCTGTCAAATTTTTGCAAGGGAACTTCTTAACCCAATTTTGATTCTTTGGGATAAACTTTTACTCCTTGAATATGTTGTTATATGAATATGCGTGAATATCCTCTGATTGTTTTACACTTAATATCCACTTATATTTTGTGTATTCGTTTGTCACACATAATTATGTAATTGATTTATCCTTAATTCAAGGATACCGTCTTTGTAAGGGACTTCGTCTAAATATCCTTTCATTGAGGCATATTTTGTTTTATACACAACATTCTATTATACGGTGTATAAACCAATTTTACTTTTACATTTATTCAAAATGAATATTTTTTATATGAAGCGTTTACTAAAAGACAAAAGGGAATGTTTTTGTCATACGTATGCGGCGACAACGACTTCTCCACCTCAGTGAACATTATTTGATTTTTGGCTTCTTCTACAAGCCATACCTTCTTTTTAAAAGAAAAATAAATACAATGTTTTACTTTTCTTTTATTTTGGTATTGAAAATGGTTTTCATAATGTTTTTATATCAATGTGTTTTATTGATATCTTGTTATTGAAAGGTGGAAATTTTATGTTTCTTTTATGCATGTTTTATGTGATAAGATTATGTTATGGTTCTTGGGCATTGTTATGAAGATGGGTGGTTCCGTGATAAACTAAGGGCGGGTGAGCCTGATATAGCTCTCCAATGCATTGGGTAATGTGAAGGAGTGAAACGTTAAGGTTTCTCCGAAGAGATTTAGGGAATATACTGTGGTGGGTATTCCAAATGTAACCAAGAGGGTTACTCCCTACGTAAGAATGTTATGAATGCCTCAAGTTACCTTTTATGTCTTATGATTTCTATGATTTATTCATGATTTGATGAGGTATGCTAAAGTGCTTATATTTTATGAATAAATTATGATTTCATTCATTCTTATGTCTATATGAACTCATGTTTCCTTTCCATATTTTTATAACCCTTACTGAGATTTTTATGCTCATCCCAAGTTTTTTTGGAAATGTTTCTCACAGGTCAAGGGAAAGTTACATGTTATGATGATAGTGTCAAGGAAGTGTCAAGAAAGAATCCATGCATTATTTTTAAATATATATCCATTGATGGGAAAAAATTAATACTATCTTTTATGTAACCACTTTGTGTAAATGTGGAATGTAATTCAAGTTTTATGATCTAATTCTCTAAAACTCTAAACCTGAAAAGATCCTCAATGTGTAATCTTGTATTAACTCAAGATTAAGTAAGGTTTAAGGCTGGTGCCTTATAGTTGGTATCAGATGTCGGTTTAAATAACTTTAGAGGTTAGGGTATTCTATAAGAATAAGTTACATTACCATAATGGTTAGGATTTCAGAAAGAGTCCTAGTTTTAGATAATGTGAATAAGTAAGTATATATTAGTGTTTATCTTCGTCATTAGTACATGATGGATTTGTTGATATACTCACACTGACCTTTTTGGATTTAGTAAATGGCTGGATCTAGCAGGCACCAATGTAACAGTGGATGTGAAGGAAACTGTGACAGTTTTTTGAGCAAGCAACTGAATGATATGGGAGCTGCAATGAGAACTCTTGTGATTATCCTCAACCAACTATCTGGAGTCATGATTGACCACCTAAACCTTTGTGATTTCTCTAAGGCATCATATATGAAAGAAAAAAATCCCTACGGAATTACAGGTAATAATCATAAAGGTAAGTGTGTTCAAAAACCTATGTGTCAAAGATGTGGAAAGAAACACCTAGGAAAATGTTTCAAAGGGACAGAAATATTCTATAGATGTGGAAATGAAGTTCATAAAGCAAGAACCTTCCATGGAAAAAGGAAGAATCCAGTTGACTCAACGAAAGGGAAAGAAGTTCTTTCTGAGGGATCAATTGAATGTTTTAAAATTGATGTGCATGGTCATTATGCAAACACATGTCCTATGAAGAAGTTTCGTGAATGGGATCACCAAGATCGTACACATGTTTGTTTACCATTACCTAATGCCATTCTGATTGAGGATGAAGAAACTGACAATGACCAATCAACGGTATGGATTATTTCATAACTATTTTTTTTCCTATTTTGGAATCTTATGATATGATTCATGATTTTGTTTGTAGGAATGAAGTATTTCAGAATAAGTTGGAAAGGAATGGTTAATGGATCATGAAGAATGTTGAATGAGTAATAAGTCAACATATAAGGGCTTCAAGAGTTATGGTGAAATTATTAAGAGTATTATGTCTCTTTTGATTATGGGGTTACATTAGAAGACTTTTTATAGTATGTGTAACCCCGATGTTTAATATATGAAAATTTTATTCAAGGAATAGTTATATTTTCTTTTGTGGACATAGTTATAAAGAACCATTTGGGTTTATATGATCCTTACTTTTGAGGTAATTATGGGTTACTATATGTTATGATGGAAGTGAAAGGCATGGGATAAAATTGAGGTTAAATTATGTTATGGTTATTTTTGATGATTTTGTCTCTTTTTGGGGAATGATTTGAGAATTATATAGTTTTGGAAAATAGACAACACACAGACCGTGTGACAACCCGTCGCGTCGGACAAAGCTGCGTGAATCGAACCCACAACCAAAGTGCGACTTGTATTTATCGCCTACCACTGGACTACTTGAAGTCCCTGGTTAGTTTGACTGATTATTTTTAGTTAGATGATTTTATGAATTAAGAGTAAGTTTATTTTGGGTTATCTATGGAAACTAATTAACCTATCATGGAGGATAAGTGATTAGGATTAATTACATTTCAATATGAGACTTTAGGAGCATCTGATGTTGTTTGGAGATAAATGTTACGATTTAACTTGGAAGACTATGTGACTAAATCCTTCAACTATTTGGGTTTCAGTATTAGTTTGGTTTACTTTGAAGAATTTTATGGAAAAATTGTTTATCGAATGGTCCTCGTTGAACATTGGGTTTTGTGTGATAAATTTTGGAGATTAAGAATAGATTTGTTTTTTTTAAAAAGGATTATCCTTTTCTGGATTATATAACCTTGTACTAACCTTTTTGGTTTTGGGTTTGGTTAATGTCTAAAGACATGGGAAGTATATAGTTATCTTTTTTGGATTAGGTTATTCTCTAGAAGTTGATTATAGTACTCTTAATGTGAACAAGTCTTCCTAAATACTTGTCTTTTGGTGAAAGTATGAGTTTGTGTAATAAATCTAATAAAATTTGAAAGTCAACATGATAAGTAATAATGTTTCCTTATGAATAAATTCCTCAATAAAAAGTAACTTAAAACAAAAATGTTTTCTATTAAATTTTCCTACTGGGGAATCGACTACCGTTTAACCCATCACAAGTTTGTGATTTTCTTGTGGTTTACTTTCTCCTAAACATGTTTTCTTTCACTCTCCATCAGAACATGACCCTATGTTTTCTCCTCCATGTCCAAATTTTCCTATATGGAATCCTAGTATGGGTTAACTCGGGTGACCTCTATACTTCTCTTTCTTCATTTTAAAGTGATCGTTTTACCGACTCTTGTTCCGATGTGGGATTTTCACTGATGTTTCCAAGCCCAGTTTTATAATTGCGAAGACGCAATTTCCAAAAAGGGGGAAGGATGTAACAGCCCAGGTAAATAAAGAATATGACATTTTATATTTATCCATATTTGTGAAAAAAATGTCAATATTAATTTAAATGGAACGCTATGCTCAATGGAGTACCCAATATGCAACAACAAGTTTCTTTGAAATCTTAGGTTGCACTCTAATAATAAAATAATATTATTTTAAATTATAGTTAACGCCCAGCCGTTGTAATGGCGGGAATGAACAGAACAAATAAAAAACGATTATATATGTTTGTCAAATATTTTTACTTTTTTTCAATAAATGTTAGAGGATTAAAAATGAAAATAAATACAGTTTTTAAGCGTAAACATTCTAATATTCTTTAAAAGGTCGATTAACCACGTTTTGATGGCGAACCCCTTTTAAATCCATTTTTGACAATTTTATAAGCTCTATTTTTAAAAATAAACATATTATTTATGATTGGGACATTGAAATTTACCTTGGGTTAATGTTTGGAATTTTTTTGACAATGTTTATTTTTCAATAAATAGTGAAAAATACAGCATTTTACATCGAAACTGCTTTTTCATATAATTTAATTATATGGTTATATTATATTTTTAATTTGTTTTAACGTGTAATTAGAATATATTTTTACCATGTAATTCAATGATGTCCATTGGGATTAATTTCACTTTGGAATTAGGCATAAACAAGTGCCAAACTTTTCATAAATATTGTTTCTAAAAAACCCGCTATTCGTTTTGACAACATGACGTTTTTTTAAATTAATTATTGCAATTTATGTGTTTGGAATTTGGTAAAATGGATTACATATTTGGAATCAGAAGGTCCGAATTAAGTAATTACGACTCTTTTATTTTTGGATATTATGAATAGTAACGACAGTAATTATCTTTAATTATCTTGATTAATTAGTAATCAGGTAGTTAAAGATAATAAAATAATATCATAATAATACAAAATGACCACAACATGTGTCCTAAGGCTACTGGTTGTCTCATTTCCGACTATGGGATGCCTTGTTCCAAACTTGGGGGCCGCATGGAAACACTTTTGTGGGAAGGTGACTTTTTATCTTTTTATTTTTAAAGAATGTTAAATGTAACAAAGAATGTATCACCAAAGTAAAATATTTTTAATTTTGTCTAAATAAATGATATTTTGTACTATAATAAGTCATTGGAAAGATAAAAGTATTTCCTACATCATAGTATTTTGATTATAATTTTTAAACATTAAAAAAATTAAATTATTTATGAAATCATGATGATGTAGCGATGACCTCATTATTTAACGATTTAATTAAAATGGAAAGATAATGTAAAATCTAAGACCTACACATGTAAAAACCTATTGTATGGGTGGATTTAGAACCCTTATCACCTTATCCTCCAAACAAATCAATTTGTGACCATTAAAATCCGAATCTCATTCTAAAATAATGTAAATTTTCTTTACTTTCCAAGAGTGCCCCTCCTCTCCTATTATAAAAGGACCCCACCTCTACCTCCTTACCCACACTTCCAAAGCCTTTGTCTCGGCCCACCCTTTCCCATTTTGTCTCTCCACATCCCTCTATAACTCCCTGAATCCACACTTTGGATATAAGCCTTGCCAAGGAAGCCTTTGAGCTCAAACCAAAGGGAGTTACCCGATATTAAGGTAATGTCTTCACTTGTGTCCTTTTGTATTATTTTTCTTCTACAACCCCCTAAACTCTTTTTATTAATTTATTTTGTAACAACTACATTATCTTAAATATACTAGGATGTTGTTATAAGAAGGATTTGGGCTACACTTACACACACCTTCGTCTAATGGTTAAAAAAACTTATTGTTTCTGTGGTTGGCGATTTTCTGCCTCACGAAACGATGATTGTTCAATATTCTTTTAACACCTTTAAAGGTGACCATTATGATGTCACTGTATTTTATATATGATATATATGGTATTTATGTTAACTATATGCTTCTGTATTTTATATTTAAAACATACCTTTATTCTTTTCATGTTGTGTAAATGCGATAATTTCATATGAGGAAGTGTGGACTACCGCCCCCTCAAGTGATGTGACTCGTACATGCAATACATGGAATCTATAAAGAATGAAATTAATGAACATTTTTGACCTATATAAAAAATATATTATACTGGAATTATAATATATATATATATATATCATTTAATTCCATTAATATGACAAGGAAAAAATGAAAGTAGCGTTCATGCGTACGTACGACCTACCGTCTCCATGAATGGTGCTTTTCATTTTTTATCTCCAAATAATATGTAATAGTATAAAATGAATATTTACTGGATATATATGATATTTTAATCATGAATACTATTCTGGAAATTATTTACTTATAACTAAATGGACAATCATTTTATTCAAAGAAGTTCATTTTTGACTCATTTACCAAACATCGACAAAAACGTCTGATATGAACTCATATTATTAACCAATTTTTATAACATTAAAATATGTGATATGAACTGAATTATAATCTTTATATGATGTTATTAAGCAATTATAAATTGACCAAAGTTTATTATTCAGGAATATAAAGAAATGAACAAGACAAGTTGGACTTGAGGTAAGGGATCCTACTCCTCTCTTTCTTTTTAAGTACACTCCTTTATGTCATTCATTTTAAAGCTCATCTTTCTTGTTATTGGGATATTCTTTTATATAAATTTTACTGTAATTTTTATGTTCATATGATGAGAGACCCTATTCTCTCTCATCAATCCATTTTTGATGATTTGAGTGGCGCCGTTAGGCTGCTAAATTTTCATAAGGGATTTTTCATCTCACTTTTATTCTCGTGAGATTTATGCTACATTTGCCACAATTTCCTTTGAGTTGTGTATGTACTGCCCATTATTCTACTGTTTGTGTAATATACTTCTGTTTATGAGTATTTAAATCAATTATGTATTGTCCTTATTTCATGGGGTGAATGTTTCGAAAGATACCTAAGTCGGTAAGGGAACCTTTCACCCTCCTCTTTTTAAAAGACTTATTTTTTTATGTCTTCTAATTCACATAATATTATGTTGGGATATGTTCTTATATATCCTTATTGATTTAAATTTTATTTCCAAGTGATGATATACCCTTTTTATCTCCCATCAACTCATTTTCTGAATTTTGTAGTGACGCCGTTAGGCTGTCAAATTTTTGCAAGGGAACTTCTTAACCCAATTTTTATTCTTTGGGATAAACTTGTACTCCTTGAATATGCCGTTCTATGAATATGTGTGAATAACCTCTGATTGTTTTACACTTAATATACACTTATATTTTGTGTATTCATTTGTCACACATAATTATGTAATTTATTTATCCTTAATCCAAGGATACCGTCATTGTAAGGGACTTCGTCTCAATATCCATTCATTGTGTCATATTTTGTTTTATACATAACTTTCTATTATTCGGTGTATAAACCCCTTTGACTTTTACATTTATTCAAAAGGAATATTATTTATATGAAGCTTTTACTAAACTAAAAAATGGAATGTTTTTGTCATACGTATGCGGCGACAACGACTTCTCCGCCTCCATGACCATTATTTGAGTTTCAACTTCTTCTACAAGCCATACCTTCTTTTTAAAAGAAAAATAAATACCATGTTTTATTTTCTTTTATTTTGGTATTGAAAATGGTTTTCATAATGTTTTTATATCAATGTTTTGTATTGATATCTTGTTATTGAAATGTGGAAATGATATGTTTCCTTTATGCATGTTTTATGTGATAATATTATGTTATTGTTCTTGGGCATTGTTATGAAGAAGGGTGGTTCCGTGATAAACCAAGGGAGGGTGAGCCCGATATAGCTCTCCAATGCATTGGGTAACGCGAAGGAGTGAAACGTTAAGGTTTCTCCGAAGAGATTTAGGGAATATACTGTGGTGGGTATTCCAAACGTAACCAAGAGGGTTAATCCCTACGTAAGAATGTTATGAATGCCTCAAGTTACCTTTTATGTCTTATGATTTCTATGATTTATTCATGATTTGATGAGGTATGTTAATGTGCTTATGTTTTATGAGTAAAGTATGATTTCATTCATTCTTATGTATATATGAACTCATGTTTCCTTTCCATATTTTTATAACCCTTACTGAGCTTTTTATGCTCATCCCATGTTTTTTTTGAAATTTTTTTCACAGGTCAAGGGAAAGGTACATGTTATGATGATAGTGTCAAGGAAGTTTCAAGGAAGTGTCAATAAATAATCCATGCTTTATTTTTAAATATATTCCCATTGATGGGAAAAAATGAATACTATCTTTTATGTAACCACTTTGTGTAAATGTGGAATGTAATGCATGTTTTATGATCTAATTCTCTAAAACTCTAAACCTGAAAAGATCCTCAATGTGTAATCTTGTATTAAATCAAGATTAAGTAAGGTTTAAGGCTGGGGCCTTATAGGTATCCTCACAAATGACCCGAGTGTTTGAGATTGCCTAATTATATTGATAAAATATCATTACTACAATAATTTAAGAAGACCCCATGTGTTATCTTCTCCTCAATAAATTAAACTATAAATTTTTTTAAAAATTATACAGTGAATCAAAATATATAAATTGTTTATTTATATAAAATAAATAAATACAGGAAACAAATTATAACCATCTTAGCTACAATCCTAGACTCTTCTATAAGATATTTTTATTTGTTTTATCATCCAACACCTCTTATTTTTTTATTTATATTAGGTGATGTATTTTCCTCTACAAATACAGAAGTCTCATCTCTCAATTTATAAAAAAATTTAGTTATTATTTTTTAATCCAATAACATATTCCATCTCTAAGATAAATTATGAGGTTATAAATTTCTATATTAGATATCCTAGTGAGATATATTTATTTTATATTAGTTAATAATATTTAAATCATTAATATGAAAATTAATTTTAAAATAATTTAAAGGGTAACATTACACTTACCAAAATTTCTTCTTATTGTCTACTTTCAAAAAAAATTCTTATACGTGTCTAGTATATCATATATCATATAATAAGATGAGGGAAGACATATACTTCTATAAATAATTCATGATAATTAAAAAAATTACAATGGAGTTTACCAAAATGGAAACCATTAATTGATATATTTCCATTTTATGAAAACTACTCTAAACATCAATCAAAACACTAAATTTTCTTTTAGCCTATAATGAAAAAAAAATATTGATTTTTTTGAATTTGGCCCACTTGGAATATCATTATCATAAAATTACACTTTTTATATCCTGTTCCAGAAATGGGTAACTAATAATTTTGGTAAAGTATTGCATCCATGTTTACCAACCCTTCCACTCTTTTCCCCCATGGAAGTATATGTCTCTTGTATAGAAGGATAATAAGGCTCTTAAGAAAGAGTATGTGTACATTACTCCCAAGAGGTATGTGTATGATCCTATCTAGAATTATGTGGTTGATAAGATCTTTGATATATTATTAACCTACAAATCAAAGTAGTATACAATTAATAAAAAATATACAAACCAACTATTACATAAAAATTTAATAAAAATTGAAAAATTATTAAATAATAAGTAACCTAAACTAAACTATTTTTTTATTTATACTTATAATTGATATCTTAGATTATAACAAAATTAAATAAATATTAAAATACATAAATGAATATTATAATATCAAAAATTAGTGTTTGAAAAATAAAAAACCAACAATGTATTAAATCATTTTTACACTGAAAATATTATTCTCCAAATATATAAAAATGATCCAAAAATGTTAAAATAAATTAATGAAATTATTACTCATATTTTATAGATAATGTAACTAAAATTATAATAAATTTAATGGGAATTGAGAAAAAATAATGGAATTTAACAAATTTAAAAAATGGTGTCTGAATAGTAAAAATTCTTTAACATATTACTTAGTTTTTATAAAAAATAATATTCTTTTCATATAATATTATATAGAATATTTTTATTTTTATTTTAAATATTAGATTTAAAATAATTTTTTTCCACATAACAAATAAGTAAATAATCTATTTAAAGGTAAACATGGTAAACTAAACTTAACTAAACTAATATAAATAGAAAATTTATCATATTATTTATAATATATGTTTTAAAAAAGAAAAAAACCAATATTTCCAAGATTTTATGAAATTATAAATATTAAACGAGAAATAAACATATGTTACAAATAATATTATGAATGTACAAAATGATTTTTTCACAAGTTGTTTCTTTATCGTAATTCAGAATGGAATATACTATGTCTAAAATGTGCTCAACGATATTATCTAGTAATATTTAAATGAAAGTGGTGATCTTACATAAGATAACATATTCATATATTATATCATCCCTAACATAATATGTTTATCCATGTAAAAAAATAGACCACTACGTATCCGATTGATCAAGAACATTGATTTTTTTCAGAGTTCCAATGATAAATGGATCAGTTGTGTATTCAAATCTGTTCAGATTAATTATGGTCATTCCAAATACACCATGTCTGATATTTTTTATCAATAAAAAATTTTTAGTTAAACCCCAAAACATGATATTTTATGTAATGAACCACTTATATTTCTTTAACTACTCAATAATATAAACATTATGTGGAGATTGACTTTTTTTATTTGGAAATCAAAAAATGAATTGCTTCTTA
The DNA here is from genome assembly GCA_963277665.1 of Viscum album. NCBI lineage: Eukaryota > Viridiplantae > Streptophyta > Magnoliopsida > Santalales > Viscaceae > Viscum > Viscum album. The sequence goes on along the minus strand of OY728158.1, from coordinate 499,294,251 downwards.
GAACAATAATACACTACTATTATTAAGTAAACTTATATTATCAGAATCATTCGTATGAAATTTATATCTAATAATGTCACATACTGACTATGATATCTATTTTAAACACAGAACGCCCAAAAACCATCTCAATTTATCAGATTCACCTGATCTACAAAGAACAATCTCTTTAATCTGTGGGAAAAATGTTTTTTATTCTCTTTAGAAATTCACATGTCTTTATTCTTTTGATAAAATTGTTTAAAAATATGTGAAATGTTATGTATGTATGAGCATAATTTATTTCCTCCAAGATTTATAAATATATCTTCTTTATCTATTCACCTATCAAAAATTTTACTTCTATGATAAGATCCCCTTACCCCTATGATTGTCTTGTTCATGGTGAGATGTATGCAAACTGATGCACTCCACTGGAGAAAATTATCCTATAAAATACTATCAAAATCCAAATAAACAGACTTCTTAATAAAGAAGCCATCAAGTTGATAGAGATTCTTATTGTACCCATTTAATATGATCAAATACCATTCAAAAGGAAACATCGAACATATATATACTAGTCCATAAAGATATATTTTTGTCACTAAAAGGACCATTAAATGAACCATGATATCATATATATGGAAGAAAATTCATTTTTAGTTAAAAATGTATTGAAACCACTATTTTTCTCTAAATTTTTCATATATTTTATATCAATAAACTTATTCCACATTAAATTGAAAACAACACAACTTCATTATAGTCATTTTGGCATAGATGCGAAATATTACACGTAATGAAACTGCTAGGAGTTGTCTTAATATGACATGACTATTGGTTTTGGAATCTTAGGAGAAACATTTGTACCATGATATAATGTATATTCATTATATTTAATATTAATAAAATATCATATTACATAATTTTTTTTGTTATGCATAAATCTAGTGCGACAATGTCCTAGAGTATATGTCACATTAATTAGGTCAGAGTAGTTCCCCTCTATGATGAGATCAATTCTATTCTGTGATGGTATTCTCAAATAATGTTTTGTAGTTTGATACCATACTTTTATTGCATACATATTTCATAGACTATCATGTATGAGTACTTGTATACATAGGAGGAATATTCTCATCATGTTCCCACATGGTAATATCTAAGATGGTAGATAATTAGAACAGACCCACAAGCAAAAAATTCTATATGTTTCGGTGTCGTAAAATATTATCATTTACAAGCATGTGTGATGGTCCATATAATTTCATATTATTATTAATTCTTGCTACAAGTCCCACACATAGATGTATTTTGTAAACCACAATGATAACAGTTCATGATGAAGTTGGATATGATGGGTGCATCACAAGTGACATGTCATTAACAAATAATCCGATGATGTATTTTTTACATTTATATTTGTGGAAGCTAATATCTCGACCCATTGATTAGAATAGAAATGTCACATTAAATATCATGACCACAGTGCAATAACGTGAAAATTTCATATAGTTAATTAAATACATATTTATCATATAGGTTGGTGAAATTGATGTGCAACCTTCTTGATGTGATATTGTGAAAAAGGGATTATATTACCTAGTGAGTATTCATATGTGGTTGTCAAAGATGCAAAATTAAATTCTTTATCTTGGGTTCCATGACCCATTTATAGATAGTAATCATGGACTTTATGTTATCCCACATAATGCCAATGAGAATGAATCCTAGATGGTCACACTTTATGTGATTGCATTGACCTCAAAAAAAATTCTATTACAGATTAATTAATGGAATAAATAAGAAATACCTCAATTCAAGATAAAATGATCACAGAAATTAAATAAATATTTATTAACCATATTGAGAAAAAATATCAACTTTACTTATTTAATATATTAAAAAATATATTTATTCACTAGATTGTGAATAAAATATATATTTAAGAATAAAATATTTTTTCAGTTGTTCAATAAATTCTTGAAGAGTTCGAACAGATCATGACTATGTCTAGTGAAAAATATTAATTAATAAGACCATAATATAATATTTGTTATTTGTAATGTTAACGTGCCCCACAAAATAATAATTATATTATTATTATTTTGTGGAATGGAATTTATTAAAGTTAATAAATGATATTTAAGGGATTCTATGAATTAAATAATATTTGAACTTAAATCCCATCTCTATAAATAGGTGGCTACATCTATTGTGAAAAAACAAAAAAATTGAGAATATAGAATTTTTTCTCACAATGAAATATCTCTAAAGTACTCTTTTTCTCCACCTCCCAATATTGAGAAGTGAATGATATATATCTTCAAAGACTAAAGAATGAGAAATCAAGAAATAACAATACAAGGCTTTCGACCCATCACTCTAGAACTTTGAGATCTAGTGGTGTTACTAAAAGATCATATGACAATGTGTGGATCAAAACTAGAGGGATTATATCCATGAATCCTCACAGTGCAACAAAAGTAATATGAAAGGGTCCTTTTAGACAATAAATATTCAGAAATGAATAAATTTCCGAATTCTATGTATTTATTTCCTCAAATATTAAAAAATATAAATATAAATTTGATGTGAAAGATCACCTCCCATGGTTTTGGGCAGTTATTATAAAAAGAAATATTAATATATCACCCCTTTACATGCTTCTACTATTCCCAAAACCATTCGTGGAAATCATGAGATATCATACCTATCATATTTGAATCCTTTAAAGACACTTTTTTACATTTGGAGAATAACCCTCTGACACATTGATATCATGGTGACATTGAAAAAAAAATCCCCTCTTGGATAATGTTAGAAAAGTCAAGTCAATGAATATTCTCCTTAGATAAAAAGATGTAGATAACCCCCACTATATTCTTATAAAGAGTATGTCAAATATTTCATTGAAACCATCTTTAGTCTTTCCAATAATATCGTAAAACGGTTCAATCAAGATATTGCATAAATTTTTCTCTACATTCATGACATAAATGTTATGTTTTAACTAATGATATATCCAATATGATATCTCAAATTATATTGATGGTTTCTTCAAAATATTTCTATAATTACCATATTTTTCTGTCTTTCTTGAAGTCACATAAATTTATTTTACCATCTCAAAATATTGGTCAGTGGAAAAAAATATTGAAGATATATATTATTATTGTGATATGTTTACTACCTTTTAAAAAAATCGATAAAAGTGATCTATAGGAAAAAAATCAATGGCCCATGTATACTATTTTCTTCCATGTTGTAGTTGATAATATGAAGTCTATTGATCAAAAATAGGAAAATCTTTACTCCTCTTAACACTTTACTATAAAAATAATATTATCCAGAGATGTTATTTATAGTGAACATAATTATTTCATGCATTTGAAAATATTACATTTTTAAGAATCACACACCCAATACCTTTCTCCATTAAATGTTTTAAATCATTAGTTAATGGTGATAATAAAACATCGAAATCATTTATAGATTGTTTTGGACTAGAGATTATTAAAATCAACATTATATATTTTCACATCATACAACATTCATGGTATATGTTGGAAATTATCAATAAAACTAGACATGAACTATATTTGGTATGAAGTGTTGGATATAAATTCATTATATCCATGGCCAATAAAAGTCTGATATTTTATATTTTCATTTCATAATGTATGAAACTACTGATTAATTTTCTTCCACTATGTACAATGAACTATATAGCGTAAATTTTCATCACATATCTACTCTTATACATGACATTTTAATATTTTTTTTCATTTTAATTTTCAAAAAAAATGTTCAAAAGAGGAATAATTGGAAGAAACCAAAATACCATGCAAAGGGACTCTATAACTAACTCACACACATGCATCATTGAATTATCACAAGATGAGATCATATTATAATTTATATTCCTAATCTAAACATACTTCTAGGGTGTAGTGAAGTGGCAGTGTGGGGTCGATCCCATGTTGACCACTGGAAGGCCAACATCTAGTCGATCGAAACCCTTGGATAGAATCCTCAATTTCACTATTCAGTTATGATTTTTTATAAGACTATGTTGTTTAGAGTTTCAATTATTATATTTAATGGAAGGAATCATGGACAATTTTTGGGTTCTTGAAAAATGATTGTCCTAGAATTAACTTTTAACAATCATATGGTTTAGGATGTGAAGTAGTTCATATTTCACCAATTAGTTTTTTCAGACCAATAGGATCTAACAATGATGAAACAATCCCATGGATAGGGTATAATTGAATTCATGAGTACATTATGCTTGGATTCTATGCAGAATGTTTCATAGGCTAATGGTCATAGTAATTCTAAACTCTAATTAGGTCAGGTTCATTCAATCACACTTCCTATGGTAACGATAGTGTGAAGGAATGTGATGAAAAATTATTATTTACCAAATTAATAGATATAGTGAAACCAAGGTTCAATCTAATGATTTTTTTATGTTTAGAAACAACCCTACTCTAGACCCAAAACCCTTGTTTAGTTATCCACACATGGTAGTGGTGATTAATATCAAGGAAGTATTAAGAATGATGTGCATAATAATAAAATAGTTTCCGCAAATACCATCAAGGATTAAATAGGCAAGAATCAATATCATAAATTTGGAAGAAATTCACATTTAAGAAGAAACTATCTTATCAGGAAGAAACAATGCATAATTTGTAATCTAGAATCAATGAAATAATGAAACAATCATAGGCTTATGGTGGATGAATAAGGGAAGAAAAAATATGTGTGTGTTAATGATCAACAGAGTGTGAAATTAGAATTGGATGTGGGAAAAAATAATTGTTTCAAAGAATTAATAATGGTAAAATCATGTTTAAAAAATCACTTTGATTCATGGAAATAATTAAATATTATAAATAAAACTAGTATAGGATAAGAATAAATGATAATGAATTGATTGAACAAGAGAAAATAAATAAGTCCCAATGCATCTGGTGTGCAAAAGCAATGAATTCATAAATATTCCTAAGAAGTACATGACAAGTAAGTATTACATGCCATGTACTAGGTTAAATAATGTGGGTCCTGACATCTTCACATCATGTAATGTGGTGGTATTCTATATAACTAGGATACCCATTTCCCACCAAATAATATTCTCAAATATTTTACCTAGAGAGTCCTAGAATCCCCAATATCCAGTAATCATGGCACATCATGTATGAATTTCACTTTTTTAGGGATTATTATTTTTTGAAATCTTCAGGTTGTGTAATTTAGTTACAAACTATGTAATTTCATGATGTCATGAAGAATTTTTGTGGGTTGGTCTGTGACTCTAAATTCCTGTTGTAAATAGAGTCTACTTGTCATGTTTGTGTTACATGGTTTTTAAAGGATGTTTTTGGAACATTTTCATAATTTTTATTTAATGTACATAATTCCAAATTAATATGAAAATAATCTAAAACCCAGTTCTCAATGGAATAAATCATGAATAAACATTAAAAAAATTCATCAAAAAATGCATATACAATTCCATCTAATGATATTATTCCACACTTCAACAATTCTTTATCCTCAAGAAAAAAGCATCTCCAGAATGATTCCAAAGGGAAAAAAATTTCAAGCAAAGAAACATGAATTAGAAATAGGAAAATAAAACTAATTGTATATAGAAAAATTCAGACCTCTAGAATAAATCAGGGTGATAAATAATCCATTCTTATGGTTCATTTTATTATCCATATTCTTAATATTTTAATTACAATTTTATAACATTTTTGTAAAATATATACACATTTTTCAATTTTACCTATAAAAAAATTTCCTCCCATTACTCAGGGTAAAGTATAACTAGAGTTATACTCAAAATATAAACTCATGTTGCTAACCACATGATTGAATTGGTTTTGTCATATCCAATTTTCTAAGGAAAAACAATACAAATCACAAGAAATTCAACAATAAGGGTTCAATTGAATCTAAGGCTGAAAGAAAGTAGGTATAATGTGAAAATAAAGCTCAATATGAGTGTAATATCTAATGCATATTGAATGATAAAAATGAATAGTGTAATGATGTGGCTCCTCATAGATCAAAAATTTTCAATGATCCAACCAGCTCAATGTAGATCCCTGAGTTAATAAAGTTTGTATCAATAATGTACCATGTATCTTTGAATTTTTTATTGCATTCATTATTTTTTTAAAGTCATATTTTTGCGTGATCTCATTTCAATCCCCTAAAAACTGATCTATCATAGAAATCATTGATCTGTAAATTTTTATTTTTTTAGTTTTCTAATTCACAACCCAAAATTGTTTTCTTTTTTTATTTATTAATTTTTTTTAAAGAGAATTGGTTGGAGATAAATTCCCAGAGTGATCATGGATCACATAATATAAGTATGGTTTAAATGAAATTGTATATCTCATCAATAATAGCATCATCTATCCATTAGGTGAAGATTCCCCCAAACTTGTTCAATGGATAAACATGCATAATGCGATGATTAGGGTAAGAATAGATAATTGACATGAAATTTCTACATCATAAATAGGCCATTTGTAGAAAATATGGGATAAGGAAATAAAGCTTTAAGGCAGGTATCAACAAAATGCATCTTAAAAAAGATTTCCATAATTATATTAAAATTGTATTTTTTTCATTCATGGACTCAATAAGGTCTCAATGCATGTTTTGATGGGTTTATATTCCCATAGTGTCTCTCAAGAAATATAGACTAAAAATATATGAAACTTTTGTCTTATAATACTCTTGGGAACAAGAGTCTAAAAAATATTTGTAATCACTTAGGTTATATAAATCAAGTAATATTTCAATAAAAAGTAAATTTCAATAGTTTTGAATTTCAATTAAATTTCTAAACCCATCAATCATTATAAAAATAAAAATAATTTTAGAACATTTATTTCAACTTTGGAAACATAACATTTTCTTTTTTTAAATAGGAGGAATGAGTTCATAGCTTCAAAGAATGATTTTAGTCAAAAAAATATACTTGACAAATGAAATCAAGAAATAATCCATGTTTAACAATAATAAATAATAATAAAGTCTCCCACACATTTGAAATGAGATAATTTCCACACTTTCATGGATTATAACTTTAGAATTTTATAAATTATATAGAATAGTGAATATGAGATGGAAAATATGAAATTTATATTGTTGAATCAACAGATCCCATCATAAGTTTCATTCCACTGGGTATAATGATAGACGAGGAAATGAAATTGGACTCCCTTCATAATGTGTTAAAAATAAAAAAACCTACACAAGGAATAAAATTAATATACTAGTTTTAAACATGTTGAAATTAGTGAAATGGGAAAGTACACATAGTAAATAGTAATGAAAAGAATCTAAAATACAAGTAGATATAGGGTTACAATGATATTCCAGAATGAAATATCATAAATAATTATACTAAAAAAATATTATAAGTATAATTATTAAACTAGAAAAACAAATAAAATTTTTGCAAACAACCGTAAAGTTCTAACAATGATGGAATTAGCTAGTATTGTTTTTTATAGGGAATTTGAGAGTGATTAAGTACCCTTCTTGGAAGAGTTCTCAGTATATTTTCAACATTTTCCAATTAACCTTGAATTGTGGTTATACACTATTATGAATCTCGATTGAACCATAATGGAAAATCGAAATGTCATGTTAAGGACCCATCCATTGAGATTTATTCATTCAAGGAAATAATTTTTTTTCTAGAATTAAATAATATATTTGTATCCCCAAGAATGAATATTTTCCATGTGACACAGTTTTCATGACACATTATTGTATTTCTTTAAAAAAAATTATTGAATTTTGATAGGAAACCATCTAATTTATCTTTTCTCATCTATTTGGAGTATTCAAACCTCTCTAGATTTCAAAGAACCCTTGTTCATCATTTTTACTTCCCACGAAGATCTATTCTATAATTCATCTTACTGGTGGAATGGATTTAGATAATCTATTAATCATGGAGTAATGCCAATGGACATTTTGTAGGACATGAAATATGCCAAATTGTGTCCTCCGGTTGTATAGTTGAATCATTTTTTATGGTTTTAAATTTCTTCTCAAGGATTTTTTTCTTTTCCTGTTTGACACTTCATATAGTCATATTTTTTTCAGTTATTAGGGAGTACTAGTGTTATATCAAATTCTATACTTGTCTTGAATTCCTTTCAATGCGGTGTTATTTAAATAATTTCCCTGATCATTAATGAGTAATCTAGGGAATCCGAATATGGAAGAATATATTTTCTTTAAAAGGTTCATTAACACTTTTTATGTTTTATGAGTAGTGGCTTCATCTTTGACCCATTTTTTGACATATTCAACACTTACTATGATGTTAAACATACCATCAAAACTCAAAAATGGTCCCATAAAATTTATTCCCAACACATCGAAGAGATCAACTTCTAGGGTGGTGTTTTTGGAAATTTCATTTCTTTTTCCGAATGGCCCCTATTCCCAAACATAATGAGTAGGTTCTAAAAAATTACATTTATCTTGATGAAGCATGAGCTAGAGTATCCCTTTTTGAATAATTTTGGATGTGGTTTGTTCATGTCCATGATACCCTCCTATTGGTGATATACGGAACATGTGGGGAAATATTTTGTGTTTTTCTTTTGGGATGAAATGACACATTAATACATAAAAAAACATAAAATTATCAGATCCTCCCATTAGTAATGTAAGGTTTTAGCTAAAAATCTATTCGTCTATACAATGGTAAAGTTAGGGTGGATTTATAAAATGGTGGGATAAATTTTGATATCTGAAAACCATGGTATTGGTGGGTTATTTATCATGAGAAGGGTTGTATTTGGGAAATCATCCCTGATTCCAAGAGTATCATCATGTTTGATCATGGAAATCATAGGTTCAGATAACTTGTTGCGGAAGAATTTTTTAATTCCTTATATGTACTTGATTATTATTTCAAACTATTATAGAAGTAGGATCTATCATGTAAGATTTGGTTTATAATAATTTTTTCTCAGTAGATATTTCAGTGTTGTATAGTAAGTTTAGAATACAAATTTCAACTATACTTGGCATGGGAATAATTTTTCAAATGAAATGATAAATGCTACATGATCCCTTTTAGTTTCTATATAATTTTCCTAGTCATCATTATGTGTCTGAATAGAATAGTAAATAGGAAAAATTATATTATTGACACGTTGTAATAGCACCACACAAACACATAAGTCACATGCATCATACAACAATTCATAATCCTTGTCCCAATCTGGTGAAATTATGATCAGAGATTCCACTAGACTATTCTTTAGGGTAAGGAATTCCCATAAAAATCATTTGTGAACTTGAAAATGCTCTCTTTCTACAATAACTGTGTTATGGGTTGGGATACTATATAATTTTTTAATTAATCGACAATAGAATCCTAAATGGCCTAGAAGTATTCTTATCTATTTTACTATATTTGGCCTAGGTAAGTCTTTTATTGCATTGATTTTTGTTGGTCGACTTCAATTCCATATTTTGTGATTTTTTTCCAAGGAATATTACACCGTGGACAGTGAAGTGAAAATTTTCCACGTTTAATAACAAGAATTTTTCTTCACAATGTTGCAATACTAGATCCATGTAACACATAAATAGTTCAAATGAACTTCAATACATAAAAAATTAATCCATGAAGATATTTAATAATTCCTCCACCATATCATGGGATATTTTTTAAATGCACTCCTAAATTTTATGGAAGCATTTCCCATACCAAATGACATTCTCTGGCAGGTGAAGGTTCTAAAGGGACAAAAGAATGTACTTTTTAGCTTGGTCCACCTGATCAACTGGAAATGGATTGTGTCGTGAATATCTATCTAGGGAAAATATGATTTCTACTCTACTAGTATTTTTATAATTTTCAACATAATGTGTTGTAGAAAAGGGTCTTTTTTGGGGTTTCGTGGTGCATAACCAACATCCAATGGTGGTTCGAGTAGAGATCAACTCATTTTCATCATTTTTACAATAGTTATGATTTTATTCATTGTATGGACTTTCAGTGGACTCACCCATTAATTTCTAGATATTTAAAATATTAATACAAAATCAAGATGTTTCAAAAACACTTTCTTAACCACGTATTTAATTTTTGGGGTGATTCACCTATAGGTTTCTTATTTGGATTTAGAAACTTCTTCCAATGAATTTTCGTTTGTGTGGATCTTGGGGATGATCTACTTAAGGTCATCCACTCCATAGGATATTGGGTTTATTTGTATTTTATTAACATATATCATATTTTTCTCATATTTATATGTCATCTCTTAGTTTATATTGACTACAAGGGTCCCCATAGTCTCACTTAAGGTGTTTTTGAGAGTTATTGGAAGTGGTTTTAATTCCATTTACTGTGGAATAATGATTTAAGGTATTAAAAAAGGGAATAGTGTCCCCCATTACTTGTTCAAATTAGTTCAAATTCTCATGTTATATTTGATATTATTCATCAAGGGTAAGGGTTATACAATTTTCCTCAATGTTTATAAAATCATCTCCTTCATCAGTGTAAATTTTTTTTGATATCCCAAATAATCATTACTTTAATTGTAAGACTTTGTTAAGTCAAACAAAACTTGTTCACATCCAAAAATGAATATTACTCTCCCTTGGTTAATGTATATTAATGACTATACAATTTCTATAAAGCATATTCCAAGAATAATTTGGATTCCTCTTTTATCTAGCATATCTATCACTAAGAAATATACAACACTGATAATATTTCCAACCACAACAAAGATATCTTCAAGAAGTCCTTGAGGGTGACTGAGTGAGTGGTTAACTAGTTGATGTTCCTCTCTAGTTAGTTTTAATTAATTGGGCCCTAAATTTCTTAAAACACCTATAATAATGAGATTCATGCTCGCACCTTGGTCTCATATTGCTCGAAAAAAACTACATGATCCTATGTGCCATGGATTGAGAAACTACAAGGGTCACACATATTTGGTAGAATATTCTGCTGAAAGACAATAATGAATTACTCATTTAAAGGATTAATACCATTCCTCTATAATTTTTTTAATATAGAGATGTTACTTTACTATTTATTTAGAAGCATCCATTTGGGAAATGGATTTTGATATTTTGGTGTCGATATAAAATTACTTGACCATTATTGGTAACATTTCATTTATAAAATTCTTCCCTTTTAGTAATCTATTTTTGGTATGTTTTTAGTTGATTCTAATTCTAGACTCATTTATTTATCTGATTCTTTTATTTTATCATTTTCATGTTCATCGATGATATTCACACATTCTTAGTTTCATCTAGATTATATTCCTCTTCTTTTCATGGTTTTTAAAATAATATAATGTTCCACTCTTATGCACAACATCCTATTCTTCTTTACTAGGGTTCAATATAGTGTTAACTGGTAGGTTTTCTAATAGGGCTTCTGAAATTTTATCAATTTGTTTCTTGAGAATTCACATGGATAATCTTTTTCTTGGAATCTCTGCTTCCTAATTTTTCAACAATTATTCACATTTCTACAAAGAGGAATTGAATATATTTTCATGAATATTTGTGACATGTTGGGCTTATGGTGGTGGTATTAGTGGAGATTAATGGAATTGCTGCTCTGGTGCGGGTGGATATTGTTGAGCTCTAGGAAATGTTTGATAGAATTACTATCTTGGAAAAGGATATGAACCATGTTGTGAGTACATTGGTGTTACTAAAATCTTTTGTGTCACATAAAGACTCCGTTTCTGAAATTAACCTTGATTTTTCTATGGCTAAACTGACCTCTTTTGGTAGTTTGGTAATATTGAAACTATTGGGGTTTCTAGTACTACTCGCATTGTTGATCATAATTAAAGAAAAGATAATATCTAAATAGGGATTCTTATATCCCTACCCACAAATCATGGAAAAAATTAGGGCCTCAAAAAATTCACTGGAATGTATTTCAATTACTAGAGCATGAGTTGGTGGTTGCGTGGAAGGTAGATGGAACGATTCTAGCACCTTGTTAAGTACCTCAACATGAGCACCAAGGAGGTTATTTTATTACACCTGATGATTTTTGATCTAGGTAATTTATTTATCACTTCTCTATAGACTGGAATTTTCAGATACTTCATCCATTATTTACTATATGACATCCAATGTATTAAGCATGAGTTTTCCATTAGCAGTGGCATTTACTATCTTACGTGTAGTAAGATAATGTCATTGATAGAACTTTTGATGTTGAGTCCGAATATCTTGTTCATTATGTTGTAACTTTGGGTAATATCCTTTTATCATTCCTAATCTTCCCATACTGATTCTAAATATTCATGGTGAATTTCTAAATTTCATTACATAGATTCCATATGGAGATTTGTGCGAAGTACTTATCTTGTAAATTATCTAATTGTTCTTACCATGTTTGTATTGACACATGATCTTGAATTATTATCCATTCCATATATCTGTCACACAAGGAGAATGGGACGTCTATTAATTGAATAACCTATAATGATATTCCTTGTTTGTGAAAGGTATCACATACCTCATGAAATTTTTAGATGTTTTAATTAGGGTCTTCCCTTTAAATCCCACTACGGCTAACCATATTATGGATCATGTAAATGATTATAGGGTTAATCTTGAGAGTGTGTTCAAAAATTGGTGGCCCATAATGAATGGTGCTACACCACTAATGCATTGTAAATCACATCCCATAATGGTATTTTCATGTAGTGCTGGTTTCTCATGAAAAATGATAGGTGGTACATAAATGAGGTCTTGAAAATTTTAAATTGTAAGATTATTATGATCTACCATTGTTAATCAGTTGGATGAAAAAATCTTTCTATCAATATTAGGATCAAATAGATGTTTTCATGTGTTTACAAAAATATTGAGTGATTCAAGGTGCCCTGGGGAATTAACTAGACAAGAAAAGAGAAATTGAGAAAGAAATAGAGAGAGAAATAAAAATAGAAAGGGGGAAGGAAAATAATAAATGGGGAGGGAGTGTGGTAATCTGGTTTCGATCCAAAGATCACTATGCCAGAGAAATTGTTGTTCCTAAAAATGGAGACAAAATTTGAATCTCTCACATGAATCATAGAATTGTTATGGGATGAGATAAAATTAGAATTTAATTTTAATATGTAATGCCCTGACCCTAGTTACCCAGAGTCGGTGCATTATTACATAACATTGGCATGATCACAAGAAAGATCAAATCTCGAAAGACCGATTGGTTTAGTAGCCTTGGAAATACTAGATATATTCATAAGTTTTACATTACATCATAAATTTAAAAACTACTACAACAACATAATGTCTCCACATTCCACACTATTATCCCCTCATAATATCCCTGCAGGTCATTCATAACTTACTTCTTCACATCCTGGGAAAAATAAAACATAGAAAAGGGGTGAGCTCAAATGCCCAGTAAGGATAACAATATACCGGAAACTTTCATAAATAAGAATAAACATTTAAGGCTATGTATAACTAAAACAAAAGCCTCTTAAACTTGAAATTCAATATAGTATGGCAAAAGTAAAATGAAATAATGCCATTTACTTGTTCACATGGATATTCTACTAATCGAATAATCATATGCAATATCAATAACCACTTTCATAATGTTGGAATGCATAATGCCAGACTATCATAACCACATAGCCAAGGCCTCGTGCCAAGACTACAAATAAGATTTTGCCAAGGCCTTGTACCAAGACACTAGTTTGTCTCATGAGACCTACCGATGCATCGAGGAGCTATAGCGGGCTCCACCCATCACATATTAAGTCCAATGCATTCCCATATGAAAAGGTTTAAACATAACATAAACATTCGTATTAAAACTAGCATACGATATGTCAATACTTTCACCATAAACCATGAATGGTATAAAAATAGCACATCCACAGTCAAACATATCACAAAACCTTCAATACAATATAGAATTTTTGTATCATAATAAATCAACTTCAAATAAGCGTAAAATCCATCAAAGGATGTTGATATAGATGAAATCAAAACACTTTTTGGAGAAATATCTCTTTCTATTTTTTAATGAATTTAAGAGCCATATAAAATAAAACATTTTCTTGAAAATATTCTTATAATCTTGTAAGGAAAGCTTTGAATATTTTATAACGGAAGAAAATAACCGCACTCGCCGTATAAGTTAAAAAAAACATTCTTACCTTAATTCTGTCGAAAAGGTTAAAAAGGACCTTGTTTTGAAAACGACGAAAAGATTCCTCTTATAAAAAGTAAAAAAAGGGTATAAATGACTTTAACCCATATTCTTGTAAATAATAAAAATGTTTTGAAATACATTTTGAAGAAACATGGATATGGATGATAAAGTGATCCCAGTAGATTATTACGTATAAACAACCTTGGATAATGAAGAGATTGTGAAATAACCCTTACCTTGTACTTTTCCTTGGTTGGGGTAGGTTAACCTCCTGTATAATGGTGAAATAATTGTTATTAAATTATAAAAGAATCATATACATTAATAGGATATCATATATGATCTTTTAATATTGATTTGATAATAATATCTTAGTATTATCATTGTTTCAGGTGTTAACATACTTGTTTTCTTTTATATGTTTTGTTACGTAAGACATGTTTGTAAAGGATAGGTTGCATATTATTCATATCCAGAATGATATCAAGTCCTTAAACATCATTTTTTAAATCATCAAATGGTAATTATACTTGAATGGATACGATGGAGAATGAATCTCACCGCGTTCGTGGAGACGGTAGTCCGTACGTACTCACGAGCGACAATATCATTCTTTTGATATTAAAATAATATATAAATGGATGGTATATCTAATATAAAGAATCATTAACATGTTATATTTATTATTTACATGAGTTACATATCATTATTATACCCATCCAAATAATAATATATTGAGTAACAATTACACCACGACGTGGAGACGGTAAGCCGTACGTACGCACGTATGGTGACATGTTATTCAAAGGGTGGATAGAATACTGAATATGGTTGTACCATATTTATAATAACATCACATTATATATATGATACTGGAGTTATTATTTTAGAATGGTAACAACAAAGGAAGAAGAAGTGGAAGAAGAAATGAACTTGGAAAAGGGTGGTGAAATCATTACCTCTTCTTCGGGTTCTTCCTATTGATTTGATCAAAAGGGCTCCTTAGGTTGGATTTATGATCAAACTAATCCCTCTAGGTTGTAGTGAGGGAAGTTGGGAGAGTATTTGGGAAGAGTTTGTCCGAACCAAAAGGCTTTGAAGGTGTGAAGAAATGAGAAGGAGGAGTGCCCTTTTATAAGAGGGGTGAGGGGAACCTTTGGAAAAGCTAGAGATATTAGTTTATAATAAATTCATATTCATTTTACAATGGCTCCAAAGTTGACTATTCAAAGGTTAAGGTGGGGATGGGTCTAAAACAACTCAAACAATAGAATTTAGACAGGTTTGGGTACTTATATTAACCTTATCATTAAGTATTAACTCTAAGTTAATTAGTTTCACTTTTACAATGTCTCTTTGTATTTTTATATAATATGGTTAATAAACTTACTATATACATCCATGAGACCCCCAAGTGGTCCATTAATGATGAAACTATCATTATATAAGTCTCTTGGCCGAACCGTAGATTTTTAGGAATTTATTATCAATTAATAATATAATATTTGTTTTAAGAACTCTTTTATGTCAATTTTGACACTATTCAATAGTTGATTTTTGTTGAAACTCATAACAGATTGATTACTTCGAAAACAGTAAATTAAATCAATCCTAATATATCATATTATCCTAGAAAATTATTTTAATTCATTAAAAGTTTCATATTATATTTATTTGGGTATTTATAATATCAATTAATTTTATTTTTCACTATTTTAGTAATTACTGCATCATCATTGTTTCATAAATAAAATAAATTATATAATGTCTAAAAATTATAAATAAAATATCATTATGTAGGAAATCTTTTTATATTTATAATGAATACTTATAATCTAAAATCTAACATATATAACGCTATGTAATAATTGTTTTTCTAAAAGATATATGCTTGTGTCATTTTTGTATTCATTTTAACTTAATTAAAATAAAGTGTCCCTATCACCTACAAGTGGCACCATGGGGTCCCCAAATCGACCCAAAGATGCCTATGGTAGAACATGTATCAACCAATAAGGCTAGGACACGTTTTAGGGTAATTTAGTGTTATTATAATATTATTTTTTAACCCTTATTTACCAGATTTACCCTTAACCATGGTAAATAAAATATTTACCACAGTAATTATTCAAAATGTATAAAAATAAAAGTTACCTATTTACACAATTTGGACATCCTGATTCCAAATATGGAATTCATTTTTCTAAATTCAAAACACAGAAGTGGCATAAATTAATTTAAAATTAATTCCCGCTGTCAAAACAAAAAGCGTGTTTTTAATAGATAATAACTATCAAAAGATGGACACTTGTTTATGTTCGGTTTAATTGTAAAATTATGTTTAATGACCAACATTATATTAAATGGTAAAAATATACTCTAAATATACTTTAAAACCACTCAAATTCATAATTTATCTCTATTAATTATTTTGATTGAAAAAGTTTTTTTAATTAAAATTTAGTAATTTTCACTATTCATCAAAATATGAATGTTATCCGAAAAGTACCAAAATTTCACCTTAGGCTTAATTCGATATTCTGAATCCAGAAATTAAGTCTATTTTATAATATAAAATATATATAATTTCGAAAATTAGGTATTACTATTCATAACGGCTAGTTTGATTGGTTGTGGTGTGTGTTAAAACTCAAGGTTGTGTACAACACACGCTACTGTATTATTCAAATAAAGGGTACCGTGGAAGCTTGGGATGTTTCATTTTAAATTTTTGATGTCCCCATTTAGTCAAAAAGTTTAAAATATTGTATTTAAAAAGGGTTCACTATTAAAAGTTGATAAAAGTGCAATACTGAAAATGAATTTGTTCTTGCATTATATCTAAGAAACTCATAATATGGATTCTAAAATTATAAGGATTATATAAAGTTTAAAATTTAGATAATACTATTCATAACCTCTTTTGAATGGCTTTTTTTTTGTAAGTCATGGTGTGATTGAAATCGGTGTTGCGTGTAGTGCAAGTTATTGAATTATTTTGAAGAAATAACACACTATGAAATCTTGGGGTGTTACATTCTCCCCTCCTTCAATAAATTGCGTCCTCGCAATTTGAAATTATTCTTCGAAAATAAAAGATTGAAAATAGAAAATATATTTGTGGGAAAACCCACATCGGAAATTGGGTTACTAAAATTTAGTCTTAATATGAGGAAAAGAGAAATGAAAGAGTCACCACCAAATTATGATCTCGATTAGGAGAACATTGGTGGAAATTAGAGACATATAATTGGAGGAAAAACGTAAATATTTATAGGTAGTGATTGAGGTCATCAATCACAAACAAGTATAAAATTGAGGTCCTTAAATTTATCAATCTATGATGATTTGAAATACCATCGTTTCAACAAAACATAGGGTATTATGATAACACATTTTTGACGTTTCAAAATATCTTAGTTGAAATCCCACATCGAAAAATGAATTAATGAGGCCTCTATTTAAAATAAAGAGTCGAAAGTATGAAGATTACCGAAAATAACACATACTAGGTTTCCATGTAGGAAAATATGGATATGGAATAAAAATCTAACCATCAATTATCTGATGGAGAGTGGTAGAGAACATGGCTATGAAAAGGCCAACAATCCCAAAGCCATAAATTAGTGATGATTTAAGGTACCATCTAGGAAAACATTTTTGTTCTATGTTTCTTTTCTTAATATTGAGGAATTTATTTATGATATTGGCTAAGATCATAAGGAGATATACTTACTTTATAATTAGAGTTTTATCCATTAATAAATTTCTACCACAAACTCATCTTTCACTCTAAAAGATAATAGAATGTAAAAAAATTTTATTTACACTATTCGTATAGGGTTCCAAAATAAAAGAATTTATAATTCATCTATAAGATCTTTTAATAAAAACTACATTATTTAATCCAGGACATCTCGTGGGCCAGTGGTAGGTGATACACCCTTGTCGCCCTTCGGTTGCGGGTTCAAGTCTCGCAGCCTTGCCGGACGCGACGGGTTGCCGCCCGACCTCCGGGTTGTCCTTTTATGGCAATCCAAAATAATCCAAACTAGAACTATCCAAAATACTTCTGTCCAAACTCATAGTCCAACATTTATAAGGAAGGTAAACATAATATAGATCCTTTTTACCCCGTAATAGCATATGAATACCTTCATCATGTATTACCATATTCCTTATTGATTACATTCATGATCCCTTATTCCATATAGAATGCTGGATATACTTCATTAATCTAAAAATGTTTTAAACCCCAACAATGATGGAATATACAAATCATTAATCAGTTCCAAGGTAGTCAACAATATACAATATAATTTATCCAAAACAATCACATATTATTCCAAAATTACTACCTCAGTATCAGAACTATATTATGATTTATCATTCTCTCAACCATATATTTTCCAAAAATTTATCCTACTATTGAGTCACTTTTCTTTGTTCCACACAATCTCAAGTCCTTAATGAAATAGTACTGCAGTACAATCCTTATATACTCCATAATTATTATAACAAGTACATTGTTGATACAACACTCAATTGACATAATCAACATAAGAACTCTAATCATTCCTCTTCATCTATGGTAGTATCATAACTTGATTATTATCCAATAACATCATTTGCGGCATAGTCTGATGACTGGGACATAGGTTCACGTAGTGTCCAAAATCCCTGCAAATGAAGCATTGTACATTTAAAACCATTTTCTTACCCTTGCAGTCACGTACTTTGTGCCTTTTCCTCCACACTTATAACAAACTCCCATTCCTTTCAGGCATGTTCTAGGGTGTTTCTTTCCACAGTTACCACATATGGGAAAATTATTCTTTTCCCTCTTCCCTTTATCCATCTTTCTCTCTTCCATCCTTTTCTTCTCTTGCTTCCCTTCAAAGCCATAGGACTCAGTAAAATTTTTACTTATCTTATCAACACATGATATTATTTATTCATATGATGATAATACATGGGAGACTATTTCTCTTATAAATTCTAGCTTAAGACCATGAAAGATATGATCCTTCCTTCTCTTTGGATCATGTGCATTTCTGGAGTTCTCATTCCTTCTACTGGGCGCCATTTCTAAACAATGGCATTCACTAGATCAGTTTATGAATCAAAATACATAATCACATACTTATAAAACACTTAACATAAATTGAACTATTTAGGTATATAATCCATAATCATAAAAATGTCTCCTTTGAGGATGTATATACTCATAAACCCTTCATAATGGTTTGTAAAGAAAATGATAATTATCCTAAGCATATCCCCCGGGAGTGTCGTAACCAAGAGTGCAGCAAGGCCCGTTTTCGTGCACCAGTTCCCATTCGAGTCTAGCTCAAAGCGGTGTTTTTGGGTTTTACCCCTAGGTACATCTGTGCCAGAGCCGCCTCTACCTGCTCGTATCCAGAAAGGGATGTATTGCTCGGAAAACTCATAAAATCTCTACAATACCAAAATTCTAGGAAGTTCTTCTACACAAATCCTCAAAGTTCATCTTAGGTCTACGTTCTCTAATCAGAGTTTATCTAAATCTAGCTTCCAAGGTTTGTACTAAACTTCCCCTGATACCAACTGTAACGCCCCGACCCTAGTTACCCAGAGGCGGTGCATTATTACATAAAATTGGCATGATCACAAGAAAGATCAAATCTCGAAAGACCGATTAGTTTAGTAGCCTTGGAAACACTAGATATATTCATAAGTTTTACATTACATCATAAATTGAATAACTACTACAACAACATAATGTCTCCACAGTCCACACTATTATCCCCTCATAATATCCCTGCAGGTCATTCATAACTTACTTCTTCACATCCTGGGAAAAATAAAACATAGAAAAGGGGTGATCTCAAATGCCCAGTAAGCATAACAATATACCAGAAACTTTCATAAATAAGAATAAACATTTAAGGCTATGTATAACTAAAACAAAAGCCTTTTAAACTTGAACTTCAACATATTATGGCAAAAGTAAAATGAAATAATGCCATTTACTTGTTCACATGGATATTCTACTAATCGAATAATCATATGCAATATCAATAACCACTTTCATAATGTTGGAATGCATAATGCCAGACTATCATAACCACATAGCCAAGGCCTCGTGCCAAGACTATAAATAAGATTTTTCCAAGGCCTTGTGCCAAGACACTAGTTTGTCTCATGAGACCTACCGATGCATCGAGAAGCTATAGCGGGCTCCACCCGTCACATATTAAGTCCAATGCATTCCCATATGAAAAGGTTTAAACATAACATAAACATTCGTATTAAAACTAGCATACGAAATGTCAATGCTTTCACCATAAACCATGAATGGTATAAAAATAGCACATCCACATTCAAAAATATCACAAAACCTTCAATACAATATAGAAGTTTTGTATCATAATAAATCAACTTCAAATAAGCGTAAAATCCATCAAAGGATGTTGACATAGATGAAATCAAAACACTTTTTGGAGAAATATCTCTTTCTATTTTTGAAAGAATTTAAGAGCCATTTAAAATTAAAAATTTTCTTGAAAATATTCTTATAAGCATGTAAGGAAAGCTATGAATATTTTATAACGGCAGAAAATAACCGCACTCGCCGTATAAGTTAAAAAAACATTCTTACCTTAATTCTGTCGAAAAGGATAAAAAGGACCATGTTTTGAAAACGACGGAAAGATTCCTCTTATAAAAAGTCAAAAAAGGGTATAAATGACTTTAACCCATATTCTTGTAAATAATAAAAATGTTTTGAAATACATTTTGAGGAAATATGGATGTGGATGATAAAGAGATCCCAGTAGATTATTACGTATAAACAACCTCGGATAATGAAGAGATTGTGAAATAACCCTTACCTTGTAATTTTCCTTGGTTGGGGTAGGTTAACCTCCTGTATAATGGTGAAATAATTGTTATTAAATTATATAAGAATCATAAACATTAATATGATATCATATATGATATTTTAATATTGATTTGATAATAATATCTTAGTATTATCGTTGTTTCGGGTGTTAACTTACTTGTTTTCTTTTATATGTTTTGTTACGTAAGACATGTTTGTAAAGGATAGGTTGTATATTATTCATATCCAGAATGATATAAAGTCCTTAAACATCATTTTTTAAATCATCAAACGATAATTATACTTGAATGGATACGATGTAGAATGAATCTCATCGCGTTCGTGGAGACGGTAGTCCGTACGTACGCATGAGCGACAATATCATTCTTTTGATATTAAAATAATATATAAATGGATGGTATATCAAATATAAAGAATCATTAACATTTTATATTTATTATTTACATGAGTTACATATCATTATTATACCCATCCAAATAATAATATATTGAATAACAATTACACCACGACGTGGAGACGGTAAGCCGTACGTACGCACGTATGGTGACATGTTATTCAAAGGGTGGATAGAATACTGAATATGGTTGTACCATATTTATAATAACATCACAATATATATATGATACTGGAGTTATTATTTTATAATGGTAACAACAAAGGAAGAAGAAGTGGAAGAAGAAATGAACTTGGAAAAGGGTGGTGAAATCATTACCTCTTCTTCAGGTTCTTCCTTTTGATTTGATCAAAAGGGATCCATAGGTTGGCTTTCTGATCAAACTAAGGCCTCTAGGTTGTAGTGAGGGAAGTTGGGAGAGTATTTGGGCAGAGTTTGGGCGAACCAAAAGGCTTTTAAGGTGTGAAGAAAAGCGAAGGAGGAGTGCCCTTTTATGAGAGGGGTGAGGGGCACCTTTGGAAAAGCTAGAGATATTTGTTTATAATAAATTCCTATTCGGTTTAAAATGGCTCCAAAGTTGACTATTAAAAGGTTAAGGTGGGGATGGGTCGAAAACAACTCAACCAATAGAATTTAGACAGGTTTGGGTACTTATATTAACCTTATCTTTAAGTATTAACTCTAAGTTAATTAGTTTCACCATTACAATGTCTCTTTGTATTTTTATATAATATGGTTAATAAACTTACTATATACATCCAAGAGACCCCCAAGTGGTCCATTAATGATTCAAATATCATGATATAAGTCTCTTGGCCGAACCTTAGATTTTTAGGAATTTAATATCAATTAATAATATAATATTTGTTTTAAGAACTCTTTTATGTCAATTTTGAAACTATTCAATAGTTGATTATTTTGAAACTCATAACAGATTGATTACTTCAAACAAAGTAAATTAAATCAATCCTAATATATCATATTATTCTAGAAAATTAGTTTAATTCATTAAAAGTTTCATATTATATTTATTTGGGTATTTATAATATCAATTAATTTAATTTTTCACTATTTTAGTAATTACTGCATCATCATTGTGTCATAAATAAAATAAATTATTTAATGTCTAAAAATTATAAATAATATATCATTATGTAGGAAATCTTTTTATATTTCTAATTAATATTTATAATCTAAAATAAAACATATATAACCCTATTTAATAATTGTTTTTCTAGAAGATATATGCTTGTGACATTTTTGTATTCATTTTAACATAATTTAAATAAAGTGTCCCTATCACCTACAAGTGGCACAATGGGGTCCCCCAATCGACCAAAAGATGCCTATGGTTTAACATGTATCAACCAATAAGTCTAGGACACGTTTTAGGGTAATTTAGTATTATTATAATATTATCTTTTAACCCTTATTTACCAGATTTACCCTTAACTATGGTAAATAAAATATTTACCACAGTAATTATTCAAAATGTCTAAAAATAAAAGTTACCTATTTACACAATTTGGAAATCCTGATTCCAAATATGGAATCCATTTTTCTAAATTCAAAACACAGAAGTCTCAGAAATTAATTTAAAATTAATTCCCGCTGTCAAAACAAAAAGCGTGTTTTTAAGAGATAATAACTATCAAAAGATTGACATTTGTTTATGTTCGGTTTAATTGTAAAATTATGTTCAATGACCAACATTATATTAAATGGTAAAAATATATTCTAAATATACTTTAAAACCACTCAAATTCATAATTTATCAATATTAATTATTTTGATTAAAAAAGTTGTTTTTAATTAAAATTTAGTAATTTTCACTATTCATCAAAATATGAAAGTTATCCGAAAAGTACCAAAATTTCACCTTAGGCTAAATTCGATATTCCGAATCCAGAAATGAAGTCCATTTTAAAATATAAAATATATATAATTTCGAAAAATAGGTATTACTATTCATAACGACTAGTTTGATTGGTTGTGGTGTGTGTTAAAACTCAAGGTTGCGTACAACACACGCTACTGTATTATTCAAAGAAAGCGTGCCGTGGAAGCTTGGGAGGTTTCATTTTAAATTTTTGATGTCCCCATTTAGTCAAAAAGTTTAAAATATTGTATTTAAAACGGTTTCACTATTAAAAGTTGATAAAAGTGCAATACTGAAAATGAATTTGTTCTTGCATTATATCTAAGAAACTCATAATATGGATTCTAAAAATATAAGGATTATATAAAGATTAAAATTTAGATAATACTATTCATAACCTATTTTGAATGGCTTTTTTTTGTATGTCATGGTGTGATTGAACTCGGTGTTGCGTGTAGTGCAAGTTATTGAATTATTTTGAAGAAATAACACACTATGAAATCTTGGGGTGTTACATAATACTACACTAACTACTAGATAATATTTACCTGTAAGTGTAGGGTAGATCCCATGAGGACTGCAAGAAAGTAAGTAGCCAATAAAACAAAAACCATGGATGAATTCCTCAATTTCACTCT
The DNA here is from genome assembly GCA_963277665.1 of Viscum album. Taxonomy (NCBI): domain Eukaryota; kingdom Viridiplantae; phylum Streptophyta; class Magnoliopsida; order Santalales; family Viscaceae; genus Viscum; species Viscum album. The sequence goes on along the minus strand of OY728158.1, from coordinate 499,270,248 downwards.
CCAGTATTGATGTTTACTAAGACTATATATTTTAGATTTTTAATTTAGTTATTTAAATGAAAGGATTGGGTTTAATATTATGTTCATATCAAAATATAGTCCTAGATTTAACTTTGAATGGTCATATTCACTAGTATGTGATGTGATGAAAGAGTCACTAATTGGTTTTTATAAATCAAATTAGATCTAACATTGATTAAACTATCCCATGTCCGGGGTATATCGAACATACAAAGTGAATTATGCTTGGATTCTATACCAAAATAATTACTGACCAATTTTCATAGTCCTGATCCACTCCAATTAGACGAAGTTTGTTCAATCACACTTCTTGTGGTCAAGGTTATGATAAATAATTTGATGAATAATTATTATTAACGAAATTACTAGCCATGTGGTTACTAAGGATGAAGATAAAAATTAATTAGTCTTCAAAACACCCCTATTATCAACCGCTAATCCTAGGTGAATTATCTTGACATGGAGGTGAATATAAAAAAAGGACGTATTATGAATTTGAGAATAATAATAAAATAGTTTCAATAATGTAAATCAAAGATTAAACATGTGATAATAAATATCAAATAGTTGGAAGTAATGAATATCTAAGCATAAAATGGCATCACATGACAAAAAAATGAAGAATGAGTAATCCAAAATAAAGTCAATTAAGAAAAAATCACAAATTTATAGAGTATGACTAATAGTTGAATAAATTTGTGTGTGTATCAGTGAAGAATAGAGTTCGGCATTGGAAATAGACATCTGAATGAAAATTAGCATTTCAAAAAATGAGGAATGGCGATTGAATGATTAAAAACTCACTTTTATTCAATGAAATAGTGAAAGGAATATAAAAAAATGATTTTAGTAAAATAATGGATGGAAATTACTGAACAAAATGAGATAAAATAAATATGTCTGAAATATGATGGTGCCTAGAGGAACTACAAATAAAAATATTCCAGAGAAGTACATGAAGTGCTAGTCCTGCAATTAATTTACTGGTTTAAATTATTTGTGTCCTAACATTTGTATTTAATGTAATATAGTTTCACAAAGTCTAACTGATGTCCTCCTTTCCCACCAAAGAATCTGCTTAAATCAATTACTAGGTGAGCCTTAGAAGCTTCCACATCGTGTAATCACTACACGTCGTTAATGAATTTCCTTTTAACAGGATTATTCTTTTTTAAAGTTTCACATCTTGTAATTGAGTTACCTATTTGGTAATGTCTTCACATATTGCATAATATTCACATTTCAGTTTGTGACTCTATAGGAATACTGTGAATGGATTCTACAAATGTCATGTGTGTGGTACATGACATGTAAATGATGTTTTAAAACATTTTAAAAATTTGTTCTTTGAGCTTTATAATCCCTTATTCTAATGAAAAAAAGAAAAACCTAGTAAATTTTAAAATAATTCATGAAAAAAATTTAAATAAACGGATCCAAAATGTATATACATTTATCTAATAAGTAACAACTAAATCAACCTATGATTTTTTGTCAAAATTTCACCATGATATCCCACAATTTGGACACCCAGATCAAATTTCATATTCTTTTCTATATAGTACACATTAATTCTGCAAGCCAAGAATTTTATTATACCCACATCCCAATAGGTATAATGTTTTCTCCACTTAATAATGTAAATCTATAAGTTTTTCGTTCATTGGGATGAATATATTTAAAAAATGGTAGAATCTTTGTAAAAGTCATCTCACCCCATCCATTTTTCCTAATCAAGTTAACCAATCATAACACCTCACAAAAAACCATAAATTACATACAACAAGGATAAAATTGTTTTAAAATCACCATAAAAGTTATCAATTTATAGTCCCTTCTGAATTTCCACTACATTAATATCATAAATCACTTCTTCAATTTGATTAGACTTATGATTATGTAAGTAATCATTATAATTTATCTATAATTAAGCATAGTTTCACCATTTCAAATACAGGGGCCATATCTAGGATTAAAACCATGATATATTAAATAATATTTTATCTCCATTATTTTCAACTTATTCATATTAAATCATTTCAGGATTGGATAGAAAACAATGTCACTATTTGAAAAATTTCATTTAGAAGATTTGAAAAAATAATTGACACCTTCCTCTAATTCAACACTTACTAGAAGATAAATAATCCATCATTGAATCATTATAATCTATAACAAATATAAAAGACAAATATCTTTGAAAAAGAATATAGTGGTGATAAAATTGAGTTAGAGGGAGAAATTGTAGATTATTTCAATGATAATTAAGAAGACACAAATGTGTCTTTATTCATCAGTAAAATGTTTCTATGATTTTCAATGATAGTGAATATAATTTTAGATAATTTTATTACATTAAAGATTAAATTTAATGTTAATGGAATTATTAGACAATCAAATATGATATAAATCAAATAAATTCCTATCACTATAGTGTAAAAGATAGTCTTATTTGAAAATAAAAAATCAATGAAAGTCATAGGAGAGGGAAAAAATATCTTGAAATCATCTTTGATGGTTTCATTGAATTTATTTTAAGAGAAATTGAACAATAATATAGGATCATTAGTTACTAGAATGAATTTTTGGAAGATAAGTGATTAAGTATTTATGTATAGAAAAAAGTTGTAGTTTATAGAAAAGTAATATGGAGGATGACGTTAATTCACTCACTAAGAAAAAATTTACTACATTAAGAGTAACTCTAATGAAATTTCATATACAAATCATAGTGAAAATTAAAAATTTTGGATGAAAAAACTGACATTTAAAGATATAATTTCTTAGAAATATCACTATTAGACTTGATTATTATATTCTTCATCCAATTAAAGGATACATTTCATTAAAAATGTGTATCAATTTTTCAATTTAATAGAAGGAATAATTTTCAATACAATGACATTAAGGAAAATTGGGTGGTAAATACCCAATTATATGTTTCAATGTGAAATTATTGTACTCCCTAAGTGAATTTGTACAGAACAAAGTCAATTTCATATTCAAATTTCACAAAGTAATGATTCATATAAAAATTATTATACATTACCTGGATATTTTATTGTATATGTTATATATTATTACTACTATGCTTAATGATGAATAATATAATAAGGGAATACTATTTAAAAACTATGAATTATTCTCTTAAGAGTCTAGGTAATGAGTGGATTTATTGTCATATTTAAAATTCATAATTTTGTTATTTTTTAAATATTAAAGTGATTATTAAAATTAGTTTAAACCAAGAATAATAATTGGGAGTCATATGGAACTAAAATTAATGTAATTATGAATTCCAAAAAAGTGTTTTCATACCTTTATTGCTATAAGGTTTTATGAACATATATAACCGGTGCTAGGATCTCTCAAAATATGATTTTAGATATTTATGTATAATAAAATATGTAACTATTTCGAATATAATGGATATACCATACTTCTTCCCCAAAGTGTGTGCCACCTATATTGAAAACAAGTCACATATTCATAGTAGTTATAAATAAAATATCCCATTAAAAAAATAATTTATAGATACAATTATTTTATAAAATATTTATAGAATATAATAAAATGTTAACTATAGCACTAAGTAATAGTTTAAAATCATTTAAAATGAAACTAAAACTGAATAGTTTTCAAAAAACAAATTGAAAACATATTAGATTTTACAAGGTAATTCATAAAATTTTTGTGTACAACAAAGATTTGGTTAAATAACAAATTTAAATACATGAAAAATTTGAAATAGTTACATTGACAAAAAAAGTGAGAATGAAAATTTATTAAAATTGGATTTGAAATCCATACTAGATATTAACCCTTTGAATCAATTCTTATGGGTGTAAGAGCCTAGCATCCTAAGACAAAATTTAAATCATTTTGAATCAGTTTTTATTAATGTCTAATATCAATATATGGAGGCATTGAAACTCATTTGATCTACTCATTTTATGAATTTCATATTTGTTTATTTTATAAGAGAGGTAAACATGAGTAACAAAAAAAATTTAATGGTGAGGTATTTTGATCGTGCCTTAAATAGTAGAAATCAACATTATTTTTAGGTTTCAAAATGTAAAATATGGATAATGTGATATGAACTATAAAATTACATATTAATAGAAATAAATAAGAAACAAATTATGAAAAATATATTAAAAGACGGAATTTGTAGGGATTACGATGGAGTTATTATTCAACATAAATCATGAGGGTCTAGGGAATGAAACATGGTGTTGTTCAACAATTAGGGGTTCCAATAACATGAAAAAGGAAGATAATAAATCCAAAACCCAAAAAAATATAAACTTCATTTTATTGAGTTATTTTTTCAAGGAATTATGAATGATATGAAAAACTAATAGGGGACCAAGAAAGTGTGATTCTTTATTAAGAGATTAGAAATGATATCCTAAATTGCGTAAGGAGAAAAGCATTGTGGTTAGTGGGTAGTTGGTGGATCAATAATCACATGATGAAGACAGAAAATCCTAATGGTGGATGAATATGGTAATGCAATAGTAGAGTTTATCAGATCATTGAAATGGTTGGTTAAGTCTTCCATGTGAGAGAAACGAAACCATTTTCATGAGAAAGAAATAAACCTACACGAGTCTACCCAAATTTTGATAAAATTTTAAAAGATAAATCACATCTATTATTTAATAAACGATTTGAAAAACTATTTTTTGATGTATTTAAAATAAAAATGATTTTATAAATATAATTTTAAATTTTTTTATTTAGAAACTAGCCTGAAAAACCTATTTTTCAAAATTAGTTATCTGGAAACTGATTTAGATAATAAAATCAGTATGTATTTCACATTGGTTATTTTATAACTGACATGAATAATTATTTGTGATAAATATAATTTTTACTAGTGACACATTGACATTGTGGTGTTGTAGTATTTCCAACCAATTAAAAGGGTTATGTTGATGTGCCTAAGTAATTATTGTAATTTTTTAACTGAATTAATATGTGTTCAGTAAAGGTTATGCAGAGGATTAAGGGATTATTTTAGATTCATGATGAAGTAGTTATATGTCATAATTATTAAATAATCTATTAAATTCCATGAGATGTTCAATGTGTGGGTATGATTTTTATAAATGGAATATGTGGCTTCTAGATTGAATAATTAAAGTGGATATGCTCAAGAAAATGTAGTAATTAATATTTTATAATTTTCTATCTATTAATAATTCATAGAGACATGTTCTAAATGTGTGGGAATAAATAAAAAATCCCACAACATGAATATTATTTATTAATAAGTACAAAAAATTATTTTCTGAAGAATATTTAAAAAATAAGGCCATATAATATTTTATTAATGCATGAAGAGACTATTTCTGACATTTATTGACACGTCCATGAAAAAATATATTATTTTCCATAAATAAAATTTGGTAGAGTAGTTGATATTATCATTATATGAAGAATTTTGTAAATAGTTTTATAAATGTTTCATTAAATATTGGGAGAACCAAGAAATCCTTGGGAAAATATCAAACACATATATAGGATCAGATCTCACAACATGGGAGTCAACCCAAATGGCTATACCATGTTTTTAGAGAGTTTATCAAGAAAATATAGGATCCTGAAGCATCTTCACTAGATCTGTAGAGATCCATAACTCAAAAATACCTGAAAGGGGAGATAAAGGAAGCATGGAGTAGACTTTGATACTTGCAACTAAGAATCATTGAATTATCAAAGATATATTAAGTGGATGAAGGATGTGTAAAACTATGTCGTGGAACTTTTTATATAGATCACAGTTTACCCACCATTAAATCATATGAAAATGGTATGAATTGTATGATCAATACATTCATTAAAATTTTATTCAATGTAATACCATATCATTATATTGGTTTTTTGAGTGTTTTTGGGTGAGGAAATTTCACCCAAATATATTCTTTCCCTTCATTGATCAAGTCACTCACTTCATCGATTTAATACATTCCATCCTCCACTGAAATAATGTCAACACTGAATCCAAGGATGAGATGATATCTGTACTTCTATGAGTATGTGGATCAAATGTAGATTATTCTTTAAGGATAAATAAGCCTCTATGTTGGACGAGAAACATACAATTTCCATGAAAATTGGGTTTGTGCACATATCATATTTATGAAGCCATTCATCCATGATTTTTAGGAACTTCTATGAATATATTTTATAAGAAATTATCTAAAATGAGAATAGATATTCTATAAAAAACATCTATTATAATGTTACTCTCATGGAACATATATGGGGAATAGATAAAATGAACCTACCATTATTTCTAACACTTTCACCGGGGCACATGCATCCATCTGTGAGGATGCACATCTGTTGCCTCGAATTCCCTCTTTCCAAAAGAGGGTGACATTTTCTCCTTATTCAGGTACGTCTGCTCCTTGATCGAAACCGGGATGATGGGATGTTGGTTCTTCCTTTCATGGATTCCTCCTCGGAACTCGTCACCTAGTCCAGGTCTCCCTCATAGATTTAATACGTTGTTCGTGAATATCATTCCCGGTTCCATATCTTCATGGATGCTGGCTAATTACACTAATTTTGTCAAGACATTCCAGGGGATCTTGACGTGGTAGTGACATTCAGTCGGAGTAGACCACAACATCAGGCATGTCAGGGCATCTCTTGGTGTGTGGACATTAGGGAACCTGCATTCTTCCTCATAGGATGGCATCTCAAGGGTGCATAACCTGAGGCATCCCATGTTGAATTCGGGGAATCATATTCCATAGGCATGTCCATGAGGTTTTCCTCAGCTTCCCATGTTTAACATGGGGTATTCCACGATTTTAACATCTTTCAGAGACGGTTTGAGGGTGATCAGAACGTCCCATAGAGACGGATCAGTTTGGTACATCCCAAGGAAGGAACACCTTGAAGATGGATAGATCAGAACTCCCAATGAGGACGGATCTGAGGTGTTGTTCCCCATGGAGGGGAGATGTCACACCATAATGGATGATCTAAACACCATTGAGGGCGGATCAGGGAAAGTGCAACCCCAGATAGGTGGCACCAAGGTTTACCATTGGCTGGGATTGAACCTCATGGAGGTTCCTACATACCCTGTATAGAGGACAATGATCAAAACCCACGTAGTTCAAAGGGGTGATGAGTCGGGGTGTACACAGAGGACAAAGACCCAGAGACACGATGGGGATTACGAGTGGATAGCGGCCCAAGTACTGCTAGGAGCAGTGATGAGGTGGATGGCATGATCCACCCACGATGTGGCGGCCCGTATGAGAATCTGGATGGATGATGGAGAGTTAAATGAAGTGGAGGGGGATGAAATAGATCTATCATAAGGGCGACAGTGAAGTTGGGCTTGAGCCTTGAAGAGACTTCCTACGTATCCCCGTGGCAGGGAATAAAAGTCCGCATAGTTTGGTATGGTGCCGGTGAACCGACATGATGGTGGACCTTGGTATGATGGGTGATGGTGGGGCTTGAACCTCAGGGAGGATTCCTACGTACCATGTCTTGAAATGGATCAAAGTCTTCATAGTTCAGATTGGGTTTCGTCAGCAAACCGACGTGAAGGGGGACCTTGGTCCACTGGGTGTTGGGCTTGAACCACATGAAGGCTTCTTACGTACCATGCCTTAACATGGATCAAATTCCTCGTAGTTCAGGATGGATGTCGGAGAACTGACGTTGAAGAAGGACCTTGGTCCAATGGGTGGTGGGCGTGAACCTCATGAGGCTTCCTACGTACCATGCCTTGGCATGGATCAATGTCCTCGTATTTAAGATTTTGTTTTTTCAGCGAACCGACGTGAAGGGGGACCTTGGTCGAATGAATGATGAGCTTGAAGCTCAGGAAGGCTTCCTACATACCATGCCTTGGCATAGATCAAAGTCTTCATAGTTCGGATTGTGTTTCGTCAGTAAACTGACATGAAGGGGGACCTTGGTCCGATGAATGATGGGATTGAACCTCAGTAAGGCTTCCTACGTACCATGCCTTGTCATGGATCATAGTCCTCGTAGTTCAGGATGGTCACAACGGCTTACACATGACCGGGATGCAGTTTAACGTCATGCGGGATGAGGGTGAACCCTGACGTGAATAAACGACAGGCGATGGGCTTGAAGCTCATGGAGGCTTCCTACGTACAATGCCTTGACATGGATCAAAGACCTCCTAGTTAAAATGGATTTACCATTTAATGTCATGATGGACTGCATACATTTTAATGTCATGCTGGACAGTGGCATATAGTTTAACGTCATGCTGGATGGGGGCATATAGTTTAATTTCATGATGGACGTGGGAACACATTTTAACGTCTTGCTGGATGGGGGAATACAGTTTAACATCATGTTGGATGCAGACATACAGTTTAACGTCATGCTGGATGAGGTATTTTCATGGACAATGCTTATTCTAAGCCCACGTGAGTCGTGCTCGGTGTGAGAAACAAGAGGCAACTGAGACCTGACGATCACATCACGAAAGGTGCGTCTGTGAGAAGCGAAGAGGGGATTATGCATTAGGCGTCCCATGGTGCTTGGAATTACTCCAAGATGGAGGCCCAAAGAAAAGGATGACGATAGTTTTGGGCTTGATCCTTGAAGATGCTTCCTACGTATCCTCGTGGTAGGGAATCAAAGTCCACATAGTTCTTCTGATGACTACTTACCATGGATTGGGGGTTTCAACAGCTTACCGCTAGATTGGGTCACAACGGATTACCGCTGGATAACGATGTGAACGACTTACCGCTAAATGGTGTCGCAAAGGCTAACCGCTGGATTGGGTCACAACGGCTTACCACTGGATAAGGATGTGAACGGCTTACCGCTAAATGGGGTCGCAATGGATTACCACTGGATGAGGATATCAATGGCTTTCCACTGAATGGGGTTGCAATGACTTACTTCTAGATCAGGATGTCAACGGCTTGCCGCTGAATGGCGTTGCAATGGCCTACAGCTGGATTGGGCCACAACATCTTACCGCTGGATAAGGATGTGAACGTCTTACCGCTAAATGGGGTCGCAACAGCTTACCGCTGGATGAGGATGTCAACGGCTTGCTGCTGAATGGGGTTGCAACGGCTTACCGCTGGATTGGGTCACAACGGCTAACCGATGTATAAGGATGTCAACGGTCTACTACTGTAAAGGATCACAATGGCTTACCACTGATTGGGATCACAACAGTGGATGGGGATTATGTGAGGAAGTTACTCGGGTTCCGCTATGGAGAAGAAATGGTGAATGAGGCTTAAGATAGGATGTTCCCCGGGTTCTGCTATGGAGTGGCAATGGTGAATGGGGCTGGCATGAAAGCTTCCCTGGTGTTTTTATGGAGAGACAATGGTGAATGGGGCTTATGCAAGGAAGCTGCCCTGGTTCCGCTATGGAGCGGCAATGGTGAATGGGGCTTATGCAAGGAAGCTGCCCTGGTGCTGCTATGGAGTGACAATGGTGAATGGGGCTTATGCAAGGAAGCTACCCGGGAACCGCTAAGGAGCAACAATGGTGAGTGGGGCTTATGGAAGGAAGTTGCTCGGGTGCCGCTATGGAGCGGCAATGGTGAATGGGGCTTATGCAAGAAAGCTGCCTGGGTGCTGCTATGGAGTGACAATGGTGAATGGGGCTTATGCAAGGAAGATGCCCCGGTGCCGCTATGGAGTGGCAATGGTGAATGGGGCTTATGCAAGGAAGCTACCCTGGTGCCGCTATGGAGTGGCAATGGTGAATGGGGATTACACAAGGCAGCTGCCCAGGTGTCACTATGGAGCGGCAATGCTCAGTGAGGCTTATGCAAGGAAGCTGCCCGGGTGCCGCTAAGGAGCGGCAATGGTGAATGGGGATTACGCAAGGAAGCTACCCGTAATTTCTTCCTCATGTTTGGCCATGAGGGAATCCCAACTCACTGGTGAATTGAGGCCCACAACTGTGCACTAGTGCAGAAGAGGGATAATGCCAAGGGGCGTTGGAATCATGCCACTGTAATCATGGCATTAGGCTTCTTATGCTTGGATCATAAGGAATCTCTTATTTTGTGCCAGAGGCATCCTATGTTTGGAACATAGAGAGATCACTATAGTTTATAGTCATGTAGATAGGACTGTTATCATCTCATGCTGGGAGCATAAGGAATCTCTTATTTGTAATAGGAGGTATACTATGTCTGAAACATAGGGTGAACATCAGTTTATAGTCATTTAGAGAGGACTGTTGGCATCTCATTCTTGGAGCATAAGACATATCTCTTATATAGAAAGAGGCATCCTATGTTTGGAACATAGGGTGTACTACATTTTAGAGTCTTGTAGATATGACTAATGGCATCTCATTCTTGGAGCATAAGGCATCCCTTAAATTGAGTAAGAGGAATCCTATATTTGTCATATAAGGTTCACTACAGTTTAGAGTCATGTAGGTAGGACTACTAGCATCTTATTATTGAAGCATAAGGCATATATTTCTTGTATCAAGAGGCATCCTATCATTTTTTATATATAGAGTACTATAGTTTATAGTCATGTAGATAGGACTATTGGCATCTTATACTGGGAGCATAAGGCATCTCTTGTATAGGGAATGAGGCATCCTATAATTTTTTAGATAGAAAGTACTACAGTTTATAGTCATCTAGATAGGACTGTTAGCATCTCATGCTGGGAGCATAAGTCATCTCTTATTTGAAGTAAGAGGCATACTATGTGTGAAACATAGGGTGAAATTTAGTTTATAGTCATGTAGAGGGGACTGTTGGCATCTCATGCTTGGAGCATAAGGCATCTCTCATATAGAGAAAGAGGCATCCTATGTTTGGAACATAGGGTGTACAACATTTTAGAGTTTGTAGATAGGACTATTGGAATATCATGCTTGGAGAATAAGGCATCTCTTAAATTGAGTAAGAGGCATCCTGTATTTGTCATATAGGCTTCACTATATTTTAGAGTCATGTAGGCAGGACTACTGGCATCTTATGCATGAAGAATAAGGCATATCTTTCTTGGAGCAAGAGTCATCCTATCATTTGTTTGATAGGGGGTACTACAGTTTATAGTCATGTAGATTGGACTGTTGGCATCTTATGCTTGGAGCATAAGGCATCTCTCGTATAGGGCAAGAGGCATCCTATCATTTGTTATATAGGAATTACTATAGTTTATAGTCATTTAGATATGACTGTTGGCATAAGGTGAATGGAAATGGATGGTGTTGGGTCTTACGCAAGGGCGGCCCTTTCTAGTTCAACCTGGCATAGGAGCCAAGTGATAGGGTTTGGAGAAGTTTCCTGAGGAATGGTTCTACTCAAGGTATCGGGGAATTGATGATGGGGATCTCAACTCATGACATGGGAATGAAACCAAGAGGAATATGTCGACTCAAGGTGTTTCATGGTGTGTGGAGGAGTATCTAAAATCATGGAATTCCGTAGGTGGAAGGTGGGTGCACATAAGGGCGCAATGGAAAATCCCGACATCTCGGCCTGAAATGTTTGATCTGGGACTCTCCATTTTTCATGGGGGTCTGTGATGGTAGGAAAGGGAGTGGTCGGGACCGTAGTCTGGCAGTGACACCGAGCGGGTGTGTGGGGGTGCATCCCCTAGGTATGGACCGGTGGATGTGAAGGTAGGATCCTTGCAAAGGATTGGTCTTCGTGAAGTAGCTTCACAGAGGAAAGGGGCTCAGGGAGCATGCAGTCTCGCAGAGCATGGGCCTCTTGCGGAGCAAGGGAGGCTCGCAGAGCAAAGTCTCGTGGAGCAGCATCACAGAGCATGGGCTCACAGAGTATGGTATCGCGACGCAGCATCACGGAGCATTGGATCATGAAGCATGGACTCATGGAGCCCCGGCTCATAGAGCAACAAAGAGAAGGAAGCTTCTCGCAACACATGGCCTCACGAAGCCATAATGCGGAGCTTTGCGGACCGAGAGATCGGTCTCCCAAGGGGCAAAGTGGTCGTGGCCATCTGAAGAAGGGGGGGGGCGAGATGGGTATTTATAGGCAAGGGGCGCCATGAAGTAGAGATTGCACGACGAGAAGACAGAGCTTGCTCCGTGGAAGATCAAAAACGTCAAAGGGGTTCGTGGATCATCCCGCCTCCTTTGCTTCACGGTGGGATTGTGAACGTCAAATTTGTTCGTGGAGCATCCCGCATCCTGTGCTTCGTAGCAGGTCTTCGCGGAGCATTGTGATTGTCAAACAGGTTCGCGGAGCTCCCTGCCTCATTGCTTCGTGGCGGTGCTCTGCAATGGCAGAGGGGGCTTCAAAAATGTGCTTTTCAAACCATTTTTCTAGCCAAACTTCAAATGTCCATAACTCCTAATCCGTAACTCCGTTCGGGCCCTATGACCTACCAAATAAAAGCTTGAGAAATGTACTATGATCATGGATCGTTTATGAAAGAATTTGGAAAATTTTGGGGATGCGTTCTCTGGGGTTTACAACCATGAATAGAAATGGCTCTGCAATCTCCAGGCACTCCTATGCTCTCACATCTCCCTCTTCCATTTTATGAGTTTATATGTGATTTCCTATTGGTGATAGATCCATCATATTGTTCGACCATGAAATTTCACCCCCTTATTGGATTTTTTTATGTCATCTTACCTTATCTATTTTGGCATGTGTTTCTAGTAGGAATTATATTCCCTCATCATTCATCCTCATATTTGCTTTCCCTTATTGGTTACCTCTCTATCTCACCTGTTTACTTTCTTCTATTCCCAACTCATCATCCCCAATATCTGGTCAAACTAGTTCATTCTCATGGTGTTTTTTGATGGTGATTGTGGTATCATTAGGGATCTTCCATCTTTTATTTATTTATTTTCATATATATCTCTAGTCTCTTAATAGTATTCTTTCTATTAAGTGCTCCTCATATGAACTTATTTCATTATAATATATGTAAGAAAAATGTTATGGTCATGAATGATGTAGTTTTAAGGAATTTTAGGATGGGGATAGGGGTAGGGCTGAAGGTGTTTCCTCTTTGATTTACTTTATCATCTCTTTTTCCCTAAAATTCTATATTCTTCTCCTTTAATGTTTATTGTTTCAATTATAGGATTTAATTAGTTTTATTTATTATCACTTTCATCTCATCATGGTTTTGTGTTTTTGGTTGTGGGGATATTGTTCTATGGTGCAGATGATTTTATTTTTGGAAGGTGAAGGTAGTGTCATTGTGGTTGATGGATTCAGTTTGACCCGAAGATACATTTTAATATATAGTGTTTTATTTTTGATATTGGTTTAATCTAAAAGTGACTAGTTGGATGGATTTTTTCAATGATTCTTCAGTGAAAATGATGACTATTTCACGGAGTCATGGTTATGCGTGTTGTTTTCATTTCAAATGGTGGTGGTGGTTAAGTTGTTTTTTTCTTGATTGTGGTTATAGAGGCAGGGTTTGGTTGTCATGGATATTTTTGTATCTCACTACCAAGGTCGTAGTTTTCTCCAAACTATACTCTTTCTCTAGGATACCACCATAGTTCTCCTTAGAAAACCTGTGTGGTGGTTTTAAAGGTGTTTTGGGATGTGAATTTTAAGGGTTTGATGGTGTTCTCTGAGGAATATCTCATAGTGTATTCATATATGTGTTTGGGGACCAACATGGATGTATCTTTGTGATGGTTGTAGAGATTCTTCAACTTGTTTTCTTAGTGGTATTGATATTAAATTGTATTATATTATAGCTTACTAATGGAGGTTATGAAGGATTCCAATGAAAGGTTCTCATCTGTGAAAAGGTGTCGATGAAGCGTACATTGTGTGTTATGGTGAACAACATGTGGTGATACCTTACCCGAGGCGGTGATGATGGATTTAGTTTGAATATTGAAATTTTTAATTTTTTTATAGGTATGTGTTACCCAAAATGATTATGTGATGTTTCTATAAGGTTCCCACTTTACCAAAAGTGGTTATTCAAAAAAACATATTGGCCAACAGACCCTTAATCGACAATGGACCTTCCATTGTATAAAATACATAATCTTTGAGTAATGAGGTTTTCACAGATCTACTATAGGAATGAGGTTTGGCTTCAATTTTTAGCATTTGATATTTTCATGCATAACGAATAAATTGTGTCATTATAAAGGTAAACCTTTGGCCATTGATGAATATATATAAACAAATTTTAAAGTTAGAGATCACTACACAATCATGATGATAAAATATTAGGCATATAAGAATAATGATAATTATAAAGTCCTCAACATTTAGATGTAATTCTATGGGAATTTGATGCATGCATTATTAATAATGTTGGATATAGTGAAATATGATGAAGATCCCATTTATATTTTTTACTTCATGAAGAATATAGATAAGAAATGTGATATAATAATTTTTTATTAAAAACAATACCTATGAATATTGAAAATTATACATGAGTCTTTCAGGTATTTAAATGAAGATACAATGCCTGCCTGGTTGTAGTTATTTATAAACTATTTGATAAATTATTTAAATGTTATGATTAATATGTATTAATATTTCAATGAAGATAATCATAATATTTAAATTATAATTGATGAAACATTTAATGAGGTGATATTATATGATATTAAACATAATTTATTATCCATAGTTAATGAGGAAATAATTAAAACTCATTATCCAAATTATAATTGTGAAAAATATATTCTAATTATAATGATATTTTTTCATAATTAATATTCATGACTTTATTGTTAATATATTTCTGTAGGTATAAAGAAGAATAATATTTTTTATTCCTTCTATGCAATTATTTCTTTAAAATCACTATATATCTAATGATGTGATAGAATAAAAAAACATTGTATCGAGGAAAGATAAAAAATTGAGTTGAATCTAGGAGTACCAATTGGAGATTATTCATGAGCATTTAAACACTGAGAAGAACTAGATCATTAAGATATGATGTGATGATGTCTTAAGACCAACAAGATTATTCCAAAAAGCACTTTTAGATCATGAGGGTGTATATGAAAAGGAATAAACATATTGTTCTATGGAGGATGAAAACTATAATCAAATAATATATTTGAAAATTTACTACATGGTCAATAAAAAGAAGAAAAAAGAGCATGAAGCTCGGGTGTATAATAATCTATTTAAAAGGCTTGTGTCTTGGGTGTGTAACCATTTGGGGAGGACGATGTCATTAGTGGTACATAAATAACTATGGTATAAGAGTTGGTGGATGAGGTATAATATAATTTTTATTTTGAGGGTAGAATATGGGGGTGTATAACCAGTTGTTGGCTAGGCCATGGTGACCGTAAATAAGGTTTTAATAGATAATTAATGTTTGGGGAATAACCAAAACAATGAGAACTAATTATTTTTATAGAAACATTTAAATACTATTTTTTATAATCTCACTCATTCTCACTTCACATGAGGTGATATGTTAGGTTATATTGAGTAGATCGAGAACTCAAACAGGTAAAATAGGAGAAAATAATGGAAGGGTAATTGATAAACAAATCACTAATTCACCCCCTCTAAGTTCTCAATCATCCTAAGGCTCAACATAAAAATTTAATAGAATTATATTAGAGGTTATGAATCCAATAAATGTTTTATTAAATTATGAAATTAAATAATTATATATCTATGAGGTTTTATTAGTGATGTTCTAGTGAACATTACATAAATATTAGTTTCTGGTGAATTATCTTATGCTTGACATAAAGGAAGATAAAGCACTCATAATATGTTAAACGAAATTTTTAACAATGGTTTGGAACTTAATTTATGTTTAATGTGGTGACTTTTCTTCAAAGAATAGTGGAGATCATTTAATGTTCAATATTCCTTGAGTGATGAATAAAAGTGATGATGAATAAGGGCATTTGAGTAAAGATAGTAGCATAAAAATTAATGTTTTTTCTTTATTTGATGAAATATAATAAGCTATTATTATATGGAAGAAATAAAATTTCTAAATGGAAGAAAATAAAGAGAAAATACGAGTGACCAAAATGATTTAGGATAGGGGAAAAACTTATACAAAAAATAATAAAAAGGACGCTCAAGTTTTTTGTTTAGTTAATTAGTTATGATTTTATTTTTCAGTATTATGTAATGATATATGGATTGATCTTATAAAAGTTGAAAATGTAGTACATTAAGGAATATTGAATCTTATTTTTAGGAGATTAAAAAATCTTATATATATTTTGGATGCTCAATATAGATCATTATTTTATCTCTGATTAGCTGAATTCTTCCATTGTTATATAGCATGACTTGAAAATGCCTTTTCTATATTAAATACATTAAATATATTTATTTTAGTAGGAAACCCAAAATTTCATAAGAATGAGTTTTTAAAATTAATTTTGGGAATATTTTTTGTTTTAAAATGTAATAACTATTAATATTTAGAGATTTAATGAAACTGAACTTGAAAATTAACTTGATTATGTTATTTATGTAACTCATTGATGATAGTGGAAGGAACATGATGAGAAATAGGGAAAATTTATTATAATAAATGGATAATGGAATTTCATTTTTAATATATTATTTTTATACTCCCTATATTTTTTTATAAACATATAATTTTAGTGTTATGAAATTACATGGAACACTTAGATTTTTAAATGTAATTTTTATTTATGATGTAAAAAAAATTATAATAACATACTTGTATTAAATGTTTTTTTCTATATAATATCATGATTTTAACGATGGGTGGATGAGTAAATTTATTTATGAGAATATTGGTTTTTGAATTCATGATTTTGGATGATTGGTTGATTCATGTAAAATAAATTTTTCAATTGTTTTTCATTTATTCACTATTTTTGATGTACATTGAATCGTTTTTACTAATTATTCCCTAAGTGACTGATCAATGTTTTAATTACTATTCCATTGAGGTATTATAAAAACATTTATATATTAATTTTAATAAAATATTTATTTAGATATCCATGGGACTATTAAAGTAAAAATCTACTGATTCTTTTTTGAAAATATAAAAAATAAATCTCATTAAGATAACCAAGGAAATTTTTATTTACATATTATTTTTAAGGAATTGAGATATAAAAAAATTCGGATCTTTCTTAAATCCATTAGTTTGTATAGATATACTTGTTATGATAGCCACATTATAATATTTTTTTTACTTCTGAATCAACTCTTTGTATTTTTCATGATCATTGATGAGATAAGTGAGGAAAAGAGATTGTTTCATTATTTTTATAAAATTTTAAATAATTAAAATGAAAAAAAATGAAATGTTCTATCATTGGTTATACTGGAAATTATTTTCAATTTTATTTTTAATTATTCATAAATTTCTCCCCACCCATTATAAAAAATCAAAAAATAATGTGATGAAACCAACCGAAATTATTTTACTAATTTTATTAACATTATTCTTGATCCAAAAAGAAGATATAAAATATATTTTATAGGTTAGATAATTTTTAAAATAAGTAGAGGAGGTGTTTTTAGTTTAAGTATAGTTTCATATCATGCATTTTGCATAAGTGTTAGTTATTCTCCAATATCCTTTTTTTGATTTTTCATATTATTACATACCACCATTTAACCTTAGACAAAATTTTAAAAATTACTTATGTTTTTTGTAATATTTTTTTAAATAGGAGATTAAAAACCAATGTAAGTATCTGTTTTGGATTAATTTATTTACGGATTGAACAAAATTTCAATTGAATGATCATAGTGTGAAAAGTTGAAAAATTTCTGATGTGGAATATTACAAGATTAAAGGAATACTAATGAAAAATTGAAATATATGAATGGAAATTAAAATAAGTATAATTATTTTAAGAGTAAAAGTAAAAGGAATATATAAATTTTTTCTTATAAATTGGTACTTTGATAATATATTCTTATGTGATGCCTGAAAATTATACCCCATTGTCAATTTATAGTTTTTTACTATAAATATTAAATATTTGATGTGTTATACTCTTCATATAAGGGTGTGGGGATGTATGCTAGTTGTCACGAAAGTGATTACCGTTAAGGGATATTCATATATTTAATATTTAAAAAATTTATTCCAATAATTTTATTAATAAATGAGTTAATACTGTATAAATAAGTGTATTTTCAAGATTTTCTGGAATAATTAAGCTTAAAAGTGATCTTAGAGTGGTTTCATAACATTTGAAGACTAATAGAGAGAAACACACCATAGTTTCGATTAATCCACATCATGGTTTATGTATAATATGATAAGAAGGGGAATATTGAAGGGAAAAGTTTCATTATCTTAGTTTAAAATGGTGGAAAACTATTCTTAATTTATCGGTGAAAAAACATGGTGCAAACTATACCATGGTTTACAAGTCATGGTTGATGATTATTGAAGATGATGATAAAATGTGAAGGATTATGGACAATTTTGTGGTGATTATGGTTAAATATTGATCATGTATTATGAAACACATGTTTTTAATGAACCAAAAATTATGGTTTTAAGACAAAGAGACACGCGAACATTAAATTTTTTAGGAAATAACATTTGTAAAGGATATTTAAATTATAATTTAAGATACCTAGGAAAAATAATATGGTATCTTGAGAAGTGGTATTGTTTTATAAAGGACCGAAGAAAAACATGAGGCCTATATACTGTGGTTTGAGGTACTTTTCCATGGTTTTAGAAATTACATAAAGTTTGAAATATTTAAATATCTATTAATTTAAATTCATTAATATATATTTTAACGAAATATTTCATTTTTCCTAATATTAATTTAAATGTTATTTGAAAATTATTTGATAAAAATTAATAGAAAATATGATATAGGACATATAATAATATATTTAGGTTTTCTTATTTATAAAAGGAGACAGTTTCAAAATGAACTAATTGTCTATTCAAAGATGTTCTTGATTAGATATCTTGGATGTTTAGAGGACTATTGTTTTTCTAAAATAAGATAGTTTAAGAGATTATTTACTGTTTTACTTGGATCAATCCATTTTTAATTCTGAAAACATATTGGGGTCGATATTTTTTTCAAGGATTTATAATGAATATTTATTATTTAGTTGAATTATTTTATTTCTAACTATAATTATTTCTGGTTTTATTCATTTATATACTCTTGAATTTCTTTTATTGTTCCTTTATACAAGAGAAATGTTTATTTATTAATGAATTTCTTTCAATTCATGAAAAATTTCCTTGAATTATTTCATTATCGTGGAATGATTTTTGAGTATTATATATTTCTAAATGGTTTTTATAACCTAGTTATTAAATTAATTGATGAAATTTATTATTAAAATAAAATATTTTAGTAATTTTATAACAAATTACAAGAAAAATGATTTATTTAGGTTGAAATTTCATATCCACAAATAAAATTCGTTAATAAATTATAATTATAATTATCTTATGAAATTTAATTTATAAAAATATAGTACACATTCATCATTCAATGTTTATTTAATTTCTTTTTGATTTAGTTTTATTGCATCAATCAAATTTCATTAATTTAGAATCAATTTTTCAAGCTAGGGATCATTATTATTTATGGGTTCAACCTTATACTTGAGATATTCTATATTTTTTAGTTTTATTTTTAAGGAAGAATTTTTTTAAATTTTAGTACTAATTCTTTCATGGAAATAATAAAATCCAAAAGATAGTTATCCTAAAGGAATAATAATAAAGAAATTTATTTTCTAAAACCTAATATATATATATATATTCTTAATCTGATGAATTTCATGAATTTGATTTAAGATATTCAAAAAATTAATTATAAAGTTTACCCTTTATGATGATATCATAATATATACAAGCTTAAAATAGACGAATTTTATTGATGAGTAAATGGTTTTGTCAAAGAATATGAAACATCAATATTTAAAACATTCATTGTTATCATTTAGCTACTGAAATGTAATTTTATAAAACTCCCTCAATAAATTTTTTAATGGGAATATTATTTTCGAATTATATTGTTTTAGATTTATTATAGAGATTATTATTTTATCCTCTATTAGAAAAAAACCCTGTTAAAAACTTATAATTATAAATAATTTTCTATATAAAATATAACATTTTAATTTATTTAACATATATTTTTGAAAAAAAATATTATGACTTATTAAATTATATAGTTTCATCTAATAAGTAAAATATAAAACATGTATAAGATAATTTAACATCAATGTAATTATTTACAAAAAGACATCTTAACTTCAAGAAGACATCAATAAAAATTCTAAAGTTTTCATATATATTATTTAACATGATCTTGAAATACTCATCTTAAACATTTTGCTGATATTTGTTCCTTCATTGAACATTAATCAAGAAAAAATAGTAAAAACATATTTCTTTTATAATATTTTATTCACATTATGTAATTTCTTATTCTAATTTTTTCATTTATGCCCAATAGCATAAATCAATTAAACTCCCACTAACTTACAAAACAAAAAAAAACAATTACCCCTATGTTTATTTTATAATTTACAGGATTAGAAAAAAAATCTAATTACTTTATCAACATTAATAAAATAAAGAGAAATTTGGTTATAAAAAGATAACTATATTTTATAATGAAGATATTATTAAAAATTAAAAAAATAGATAATTTTTTTTTCATTACCTCATTTATCTTTTTTTTAAAACTATCTAAATTTAAATTTTATTTATTTAAGATTAATGTAAAATAAAATCATATATAATTAATGAATAGAATAAAAAATTAATCAATTATAGGGGTTTACATTAATTGTGATGTTTTCTAGGCGATTATTATATCCCATGTGAAAAACTCCCAAAATTATCAGTTGTCCATTATTAATTATAAGATGTTAATTTATATTCCCTTACCACATTATACTAGAATTCCCCTATTTTATTCTTATTCTTTTATGTTATAAACATGAGTACATGTGACTAGACAGTGTTATTTTCTTAGTAAGGATAGTTTATGTAGGCAGTATGGAATTTCGTCAACCAGTGTTTCCCCACAAGTATAAAACATTAAATGTATTGATTATAATAAGTATTAATTTTCCCACATGTATTTTATCATTAAAAAAATGTTGAGCTCATCTCTCTAATACTGTTTACATTAGGGCCCTTTATAATAATAAATAATACAATAGAATTTTATAAAAAATGATTTAGTTTTAAAATGTCTTTGTTAAATAAAAAAAAGATTAATTATAATCAAATATGTAAAACTGGTTAGAGTAAGAAGTTATCATAAATAATCAAGTCATAAATAATAATTATTTATAATATGTTGGTAAAGATATGCATGTATTCATAATCACATAATTAGTTTTTTATAATAGAATTTAGAATTAGTAATAAGTCTATATATAGAAGCATTTATAATAATTAATCTTTTAATCAATAATTTACAGATCAATATTTACACATATATTTTTTTTTCATTTTTATATATATATAAATAAAAAAAATTTAACTCTTTATTTAAAATGATATGATTTTTTTTCAAAAAGTGTTGTATAAAAATACTAAAATTTTCTAGATGTAAGTCAATTTCAAAAACATAACATTCATTTATTAATATTTGAAATAAATTTTTATAGATTGTGGGTATAATAATTTTGATAGATAATTTAATATAACAGTTCAAATTAAACACACACATGTCAATGTATACTAAGAAAATATATATTAATTTAAATCACATTAAAAATAAAAAAATATATTTTCATTGAACAATGATTTATTAAAATTTACTCAAAAATGATATACAAATATTCATCAATAATTACCATACATATATTTCACTAAATACTCACTAAAGATACGGAAATTAGAAACCAAAATTATATATAGTATTGAAATAATAAAATGTGCATAAAAAACAAAAAAACAATGTTATTGAAAATATTTATCCCAAATTAATAAATAAAATTATGATTAAAAAATATTGGCCACCAAACATAACACATTTTGTTACACTTCTAAAAATAAGAACATTTTATAGAATATATTGAAAACTGAAAAAAGGATGGGATCTGACCGCATATAATGATACATATACAAAAACATAAAATATATAGTAAAAAACCCTCAAGGCATAATTATAATTAAATAAAATAATATTTTGAATAAACCACTATAAAAAACAAAAATATTCAAAGAATATATTCTTTTATTAATAAATGGAATTATTAAAAAAACTTTAATATACTTTTTTAAGAACATTAATAAAGGAAATAAATGTAAATTATACATAACATTTAAAAAAACATCAAAATATGTTAAAGAGGTTGAGAGAAAAATAGAAATAACATAAAACATTTACTATAAAAGGCATTTTTATTGAAATATGATATAATATGTCATTAGTTATGTAAAAAATTATAAAACGTGTCAGTGTACATGGAAAATAAGATAATAAAACAACAAAAATAATATAATATAAAATAAATAATTAAGTAATTAAAATACACAAATACCTTCATTTTTTTAAAAAAAACATAAATCATGTTATATTTTCATGAAAAAATACAGTATAACCCTAACCCACATACTTTTTCATACCCAATATATTCCTTGAAAGGAATTGTTGATCCTCACATACTGACAAATAATTTCTTCGAATCATGGATATACTTCTGGGAATAGTTTTACCAATAATAACTAGAACAATATTTCAACATAAAAAACTATAACATAATCATTTGGAATGAGTAATAATATGTAATAATCCAAATTAGTATAAAAAGGGTTGATATTGGAAGACAATAATGTGAAAAAACAAATTAGTCTACACAAAATTCAATTCCAAAATAAAAATTTTATAATTGATTCATATCTTCATGTGAAATGAGGACACACTCCCACCATGTCTCTTACATCCAACCCAAGCTCAACTATAATGAAAATCCAATCCCTCTATTTGGTCCCATGAATTTTTCTATATAAAAAAACAAGGTCTATATACCCCCAATGGGTGTATATAGGGTGTGATAATAACCAGTCTACTAGGATCTCATCATGTGCTATAAGAGGAATAATTATGAGATAATCTATGCATGCTAGTTTGAAAATAAACACATGAAGATAAACCATAAATTTTTATAAACATGTATCATGATTTGATATATTTAAAAAAATTAACTTGAAGTTCTAGATAAACAATTATCTTCCACAATGATTTATGGGATATACAATAGGTTCACTTAAGTTTTGGTCATGAATGATCATTCTACTAATCTATTTCAAACACCGAAATATTTACGTAAGTCTCTAGATAAAGTTTCATAATACATTATATGCATCTCTATTAGCCAAATTGGCATAATAAACAATGTTTAATAGCCTAAATATAGTCAAATCATCCCGTAGTAGGTATTGTCCCATGAATCCCTACCCAAGCAGCAAAGGTTCCTATGAGGAAAAATATACTCTAAATTTTGATAAATTATTAGAATTCAAAGATGAATTTAAATAAGTATATAATTGGATGTATCAATTTTGAAACATAAAACATGATTTTGAATTCACTATCATTACTCATATCAACATGAAATAATAAGACGTAATTATAACATATATACTGGTCCCAAATGGTGGAATAAAAACCTTTGAAACAATTTAAAGAATTTTTAATGAGTATAAAGAACCTAAGGATCCTCAATCAAAGTAAAGATATTGAGCCACTAAACTTAATATAGATACCCCCCCAAAAATGATGATAATCTAAAAAAAATTATTACAAACAACCCCAACAACAATAAACCATATTATATTTAGGAAAAAATGAATCATATTGGCCACTGTAGCCATTAAGAAGGAATAAATCCCACGATAAAATAAAATATATTTAAAAAGGGAAATTAAAACCATTATCTCAATTTTTCCATAGTTATTATTGATTAAAAATCCATTAAAATAATTTTTACAGGAGTATAATTGAGGTAGTTTACAGATAGAATGTGGAAAGATAAAATTATGGTTTTCCATAATATAGTGTCATGAAATAATATAATCCATGCTTTATAATATATTTAATCAATTAATAAAATTTTAAATAAACTATACATGATTGGACATGTCATGACATTCCCTTATCATGGTTTGACACACTTCTCTTAATTCAAATCCAAACCATGAAACCACTACCCAATATCACTATGTCAAGGTGGGATTATTCCCTCAATGTTTTTTGTACTTATGTTGGCTAGATTGACAACATGTATTTCACCCATGAAATCCCTACCACATTGCGGTATAACTCATAATAACATGCCCTTCCCCTTTTATCATTTTTACCTAGTCTTATTACCTTAAGCATGAGGTTAACCAATATATAATAGTAACCATGAAACATGATTAACCTTACATTTAGTCATGTCGTGAACACTCCTCACCAAGTCATTTATTTCTTCTTCTAGACCCCATTATTCTAGTCAGCCTGAAACCCTTATATAGGGGATAGAAATACATAAGTTTCAACCTTATTTCCCATGGGACATTTTTGTTTATGAATTAATCATTTCTTACTTTCAAAGACACCCATAATTTCATTATTATTATGTACTTGGTGTGACCTCTCTATCTTTATTTTAAAAAATAAAAAACACATACATAAGAATAACTCACTTTGTCACGGAATATTATGTTTTGGTGACTTTACTAATTATCCATATATTTGATTCCAATTATGTTATGATTCCTCTAATATATGGAATGATACACAATAACACTCAACCCAAAAATAAAATCCTCATTCTTTGATGTAATGATATATATATTTCATGACCTAACTTCTACTATCCATGGAATTCATATCATCTATCATTCCATGATTCCCCTTGACCATTCCATGATATATAACAACATCAAGACTAAATATGTCCAAATAAACACAATAACTATTAGAAAAATAAATAAATAAATAAATGATAATGAATATTATTAAATTAAAACCTATATAATTGAAAACTAAAATGTGGATGTTGTAATTATCCCCACCATAAATTTATATACCTAGAAAGTCATCATTAAGATTGATTACTAGAGAATATGTGAGGTCATTACTCCCTCATGAAATATTGTCATTCTCTTGGTAAAATAATGAGGGTAAAATATTAAAGGCTTAATTTCAAGTGTGTGCATGGCACTAAATACAGTTTACTACCTTATAAAATAAAATAGGAACATAAAAATATCAATTCTAAACTACAATAAATTAATTAAAATAATTCAAGTAAATAATACAAGAGTATTATATAAAATAGAGAAATTATCATTAAGGGTAACCAAATATAGTTAATTTATAGATATAATTGATAAGAACTTACTCTTGGAATCATGTTTATGATAAATAATTATAAAGCATAAAAAATAGTTTTATAAATATTTTTAATTTTTTCACCAAAATATATGATCATTTTTATGAAACAGTTACCATGTATTATTTACAAACAGTTATTATTTTTAAATAAAAATTCAATTTTAATAGAATAGACTCCATAAATTATGTAAAAGTGAAATATCTAATCCTATTAACATAACCAATCCCATTTTTAAACTAGATAATACTAATAATGTTGTTTTTCTAATAGAACAAGTCAAAATTGAAATGACCAACTGAGTGATGAACACATGAAATAAATCATTAAAACATTATAAAAATATAATATTAAGAAGATAAAATTACTCTATCCCCCATAACACATAATTTAATTGAACTATTTATTAAAACAACCCAAATAGGTGTGGCTCACACAACTGTTTAATTCTTTACTTTGTAATGAAAATATTTAAATTCAAATATCACTAAAATAAACTTTTACTTATCAATATAAAAATATATTAAATTATCTACTTAAATAAACCATAGAAATATAATTATAAAAGAAATAAGTTTAAGATAATAAAATTCACTTATATTAAACTTCTCATATTAATAATCATACACATGGGAATATAAACCATTCTCAATATATAAAATATTTTAAATAAAAGAATTAAAAAAGACCCTAGGTTATACCAACAAACATGGTAGAATCCATTAAACACTAATTGAAACCAAAACACCACATATATCAATTTTCTTTCACAAAAATAAATCATTATAAAATGTATGAAATTCCATTTAAATGAAAAAACCACAACTAAAATATGAAAATTGAATCCAATGATGTTATTTAAAACTAAAAAATATTCAAAATTTATATTTAATAAGAAACTAAAATTTAAAAAATAATCTAAGAAAACATAATATTGATTTCCAAAAAAGGATAAAAAACACATCCTCAATGAAAGGGATAACATTTATAAAAACCAATCATTAATATTTAAATTGTAATATTCCATTCATAAAAAAAATTTAAAACTATTTATTATAATCCTAGAGAATAATAAGTAAATTACAGCTAAGAAACATAACATTGAACTATATTATAACCAAACAGAGATATAGATTCCAAATATTACATACATTTAACAAAATTTCTTGAAATTCATTTTTTCCAACTAAATAATATATATAAAATTATAAACCCATCATTAAAATTTATTCGAAATAAATTTAAACCAAATTAATTCATATAAATATGTAAAATGTTTAAAATTAGGAAAAATAAAATTCTTATCACACAGATATATCCGAAATATCTACATTAACTAATACATATATCCATAGAAATGATTTAGTTCCATTAATTCAATTAATAATTTCCAAAAAAATAAAACTAACATCTTATTTGATTGTGTAAAACACACCATACTAAGGTTCTCATGACATATAAAAATATATAAATGAAGCATTACTAATTCTATTTGAGTAATTATTTTTATTTATAAAATTATTTATTTATCTTTGAGGATCACATGAAACCCCCAATATGAATGACCTCAAAATTCACTCAGATTCAATCCTGGAATTGAATCAATTTTTATCCAACCATTTCCATCCATTACATATCACATTTTCAAAATAGATTGTGCGAGGGGACTAAAAATCATAGATAATGTAATACATAAATAGTAATGGTAATGCATTGAAGTGAAAAATTTTAGTGGTTCACTTTATACAAGAAATACCTCTACTCCAAATACATATAGAGAATATAAAAGTATTACATTAAGAGAAATTGATCATACTTGATGTGAAAGGTATATTTTGAAATTGATTATTTAATCAAATATTTTATTGAAATATTGATGATAAATAAATAATATAAATTATTTGTTTTATAAAATAAAGAAAATATTTTTCCCAAATATTTAAACTCTATTTAGAACAAAAAAAGATGTATCTTTCTATCAAAACAGTGAATAATTTTCGAAATTACAACCCAAAAAATTCTAATAGAAATCATATATATATTAAAAGTCATGGTTTCCATAAAGAGTTATACCAATAGTAACTTCTTAATAAAATCTTATATTGACTAGAAATATTAAATACATATGAAAAATATACACTAATTAGTAAAATAAATCGATAAAAGTTTAACAATTAAATTTACATTATAATAAATCATTAAAATATATGAATGAAACTTATTGACTGATGATAAATTTTATATAAGTGATAAACCATTTTATACCCTCCTCATACAAACAAAATAACTAATGTGATGAACACAGACTATGAATCACGTATCCATATACCAAAATCTTAAGAAAATTGAATTAAAATGATAATGTTAATATATAAAAAACATTTGATGATGTAAAAACATGCACATTAAGGTTTTATGAACTACCAAAACTATTTTAATTCAATTATAAATTAGTACATCCATATTAAATCAAATCCATGTTTTTCTACATTTAAATATTCACCATAAAACATTTCATTAAAATAAATATTTCATTTTAGAGAATTTAATTATAGGGGTCTATTATGTTCATTATCTCAAAAAATTTTAAATTCATCCTATTTAAAATCCATCATCTGTTTAAGGAAATTTAATGAGAAAACATTTTACTATACTAGATCAAAAAAAATAATATTTTAAAATAATTAATACAAGAAAACATTTGTTATAATTGGTGAACATTTTATTAAAACAAAAAAATAAAAAACATGAAAGGAAATAAAAATCATGTAAATAATGAAAATTACATAATTTTATTATGTGAATATTTTTAAAATATGATAAGTTTACTATAAAAAAATCATATATACAAAATCAATTTTAATCACAATGACATTTCATGAATAATATGAAATATTATGAAGCATAATGAATTAAAAAAACTATATAACCACACCCCTACATGATTCATGACTTGAGTGAAAGGTTTGCAATCTATACACCCGACCAATGAAACTCATCGGTTCCCCTCCAACATCCTTCAGTGCTATAATTATACACAAAATAAAGAAAAATCAACATTAAAAAAATACACATGACTAGAATCCCATTGTAACAAGTTTTTCATTACAAAAATTATTTTTCAAACACATGTTTTTTCTTACCTATAGATCTACAATGATCCAATCTCCCATCTTACTCAACTTCAGAAAAAATTTGGTCAAAATTTGTCTTTGGGAATAATTTTTCATTAAAAAACTTAATCAATACAAGACTTGGATACCTAATTTGGTTTGAGATAAGGGTTTGATGTAATTATTGATCCCCTAAGGTTTGTAATAAGTTCAAGGGAATTAATTATACACCTTTGTTAATGAGGTTATCCAATTATAATAAGAAAAATATGAAATAATCAATAACTTTAATACCAACACGTCAAAAAATTAGAAGTTCATGATAAACTGAAAAAATATAAATATGGGGTAAGTTGGAAAAAATAGAATTAAATACAATGGATGAGCTCATATAAAATTCAAATTCAAAATAAACCAAATATATCTTCTACCCCACACTTTATGATATAAGGGATCATTCCTACTATGTCACCGACTTCAATACAAAAATCGGTTATCAAGAGCATCCACTGCCTCTATAAATTTCCTTCTATTTATCTATATCCATGAATATAAGGACTATATACACCCATTAGGTGTATCTAGGGTTTTATAATAGCAATACTAGTAGGATTTGATCATGTTTTCTATAAGAAACCATAGTTAAATAATCCATTCAAGATAGTTTAGAAATAAAAATATGATGAAAAAAATTTAAATTTAAAGGAAAATTTGAAATAATCATTACGTTTATACATAAAATTGATGCACCAAAGAGAAAATTACTTCGAACCAAGAATCATGGTATATAACCTTGGGTCACTATTGTTAAGGCCTAATAGAATCTTATATTAAACTATATCCATCATCTCAATCTATGCACATTTTTGGAGCTATAATGGTATAAAAATGTCCTGATGTCTCTACTAGTAAGAGTGTTATACAAAAATTAAGCTGTATATGATTGGTAGAGAGGAATAATTACATGGTATTTACTTATGCTAAACTACCTATCTATTTATGCAAGGATCCCTATAAAAGATGTATTTTATCAAGCATATAATTGGAAACATCAATTTTCATACATAGATATTAATTTTGATATCATTTTGATTTCGCATATCAACATGAAAGAATTAGATGAAATTATAACATATATATAAAAACTCAATGCTAGAATAGAAACCTTAGAAAAAGTCAAATTAATTTCCTATGAGATATGAGCATTTAAGGTTCCTCATACAATGTATGATCATGGGACCAACCACCTTAATCTAGAAACCACATAGTATATTATTGGTATAAAAAAACTAAAACGTTCAAAATACCCTGATATGAAGAGACACATCCTAAAATTTTCAAATAGGAAATCTTACGACAATATAAATTTGATGAATAAATAAATACAATAATAAAAGATAATAAAAAAATAAATAAGAAGGAAAATCATCTAACTGGCATTTAATTTTAAATTTTTAAAGAATAATCCAATGAAATCATATAGAAGGGGGGATCGAGTTTATGCATATGGTCTAGAAAATTCAATGAGGAATTTCCATGATACAACATGTTGAATAAAATCCCCCTTTTTAAATTTATATAATAAATTAATTAATCATTTAAATAAAATGGGAAATATGGGTCATGAGATGACATATCAGATCATGGTATGACATGATTCCCCCAATTATAGATTAGATCATGACTCTACTGCTTAAGGTCACAATTTCATGGTGTAACTCAATCCATCACAGTGTGATGAGTTACTATTGATGACCTTCACAACATGGATAAATCCTATGATACCCCTATAATGGAATGAAAAATCCCAACATGTTATATACTCCCCTCTCAATTTATTTCCATAATGTATGGTACCACTAGGTATAATGGAAACCCTTAATGGAATAATAACCTTAAAAAAGGATTACACATATGTATGAACATAGTGTAACCATGCCTCGTCATAGTATAACATACCTCATATATACCCCATTCTTCAACTAAGCCTAGAACTCTTATGAGTGGGGATTCCCATATGTAAAATTCAACCTTCACAATTGAGAGAAACTAATGTTTTAGATTTAACTGTGTTATCTCTTTCTTAGACAACCATCATGCTGTGATTCCCAAGGCTATTTTCTGACCTCTCCATCTTGTTTTGACAAAGTCATGTCCATTACGTAAGAGTAACACAAATTATAGAGGACTATTTTTTTGGGGGGACTTTAAATTTTTTCTATCTCCCCAATAACCATCATATAGTGATTCCTCTAGGCCAAGACATGATCCTCGATTTTCTTCAACTAAAAAATCCCATTTCCATTAATTCATGTTATGATATCCATAGTCCATTATAGGAATTCTTCAAATCAAAAAATTTATATTTGTTGTCACCTCACAATGACCCTTATACAGGGCATGAAAAACAACCTGTCTAAGACAATTGATCAAATATAAACACATAAATAGTAGAAAAATAAAATAACTAAATTATAAAAAATATCAATAAATAGAAACCAAAATACCTAAAAATATAATTGTGGGTGTAATATCACTTATGAACATAAAACTATAGATGATTATAAAACAAATATTGTATTAAAAATATTAATAAAAAATTAAAGTAGAATAATATATATATAATTATTATTATTATAGAAAAATAAAATATATAACATTATTTAAATGATAAAATAAAATAATTCATCCTAATAAATAGTTATTTTTATAAAATATGTTATGTAACATATGAAAAATATTTTCGACACAAAACACTGTGGGAAGTTAATTATATATATGTTTTTTTGTTTGTTGGATCTTCTTTGAGTGTGCATAACCTTTTTATAAATTTTCATGTATTAAATAATATATATAATGACTAAAAGTTTACAAGAAATGATAAAAAACATAAAATAAATATATTTATATAAAATTTACATGAATGTTATGGAAGTATTTACTATATTCATAAAACTTTTACTACAAATGTTTATAGGAAATTTAAAGAAAATTTTGAAATCCAACCAGAGGACTAGTGATATCACTGAGTTGATGGGGGAGGAGTGAATTAATGATTAAGAGTTTTTTTACACTTCCCATTTCTAAAAACCTTATTAATTGGTTAGATTTATTTGATTTTACTAATAAATGATGACATGTGAATATTGAATAAGGCATAATAGATTTACATGGATTATTTGAAAAAATGAAAAATTTAATCCTTGTTTTATTTAGAATCACCCATGATCACACCACCCACTAGTATTAACATATGGATTATAGTGAGTAGATTTTATAAATGAAATTTTATTACACACTTACTAATGGTGTATTTGAATCCCACATAGTTACCATGATCTAGAATGTTTATTAAATAATTAGAGATCCTCCAACTTAACCAGACTTAAGTCACATTTTCACTATGACACTTCTTATTATCCAACTTTCACTCCTGCAAGTCTATTCTTATTCCTCATTTTTTTATTGCACAACATTGGGGAAAAAATATTGTTCATATTTTAGTTATAATTTTTCCCTTTGATACATTAGATATTCAATTGTATAGTGTATTTATTCTTCTCTCAATTTTTAAATCACCTCCTCATTATTGAATTACTATTATTATATTAACTAATTATTATTGAGTATTAATTAATATTAATTAATATTATTTCCATAAATTACGTATTTTAATTAAAATGTATTTTTTTACTTCATCTTAAATTCATTAAAATTCTCCTAAATTACTATAAACTTTTATTATAGTATTTAATTAAAAATAATTTCATTTGAAATTTCTTTAAAATTTAGAAATGATATTCTCCTCCATTTTATAAAATAACACAACATATTATTTTAAAATATTCAAAAAAATTGTGATAGTTAATTATTTTTTATTTTTCCTTCATGCATGTATGATTATATATAGAACACAACATGTAATTCTTATATTACAATGTGGAATATGATAACATCAATAGAAATCTATATTCCTTCATGTGATTATAATTAAATTATGAATATGTCGTAGTGCATTAGATGATTTATTTATTTTGAATATGTATTTATAGATATTTTTTATTTAGAAATGACTATAAGAAAATCATGGAAAGTGTGGAACTCAATATTGATATAAAAAATATGAGGTTAAACCTTATGAAATCCTTCAACCATTTGATGTAATAAACTCTATGATGTTTTCAAATTTATAAAGCTCTAAAATATTTGATGTTGGAGTTATTGAAATTTTAATAAGGGGATTAAAAATATAATATTAATTAACCATAATATTTTTAGTACCACAATCATATGAAGTTCAATACTTAAGATTTTATAACAATATAAACTCTAGGGAACCCCATGATGGTTTTCGTGCCTAAAAAACATCCTCAATATGCACTATAAATTATTTTAACTCTTTAAAATTCTCATAAGTGTTCTTTATAATGTATTTTAATGATAATTAGTCTATTATTATGAAGTTGACTAACTCAAAATATAATTTTAAGTCAACTAACTTATTAGAAATGAACATTATGAATTCTTTGAACTCCTTGTTGTTAAAGTATTATTGAACCTTAAAAAGTATACTTTAAACTTCTAAACAACATTAATAGACATGTAGTTATATTTTTATGCATTATATATTAACTACAAACATCATCATAAAATCTAGAATCCTTTAACACGAAAAATAGACCTTATATTATGTGAGTTTGAATATGATTTATTTGTTGAAAAAAATCCATCACAAAATCATATTCATAGAAAACATCTTTAAAACATATTCTCTAGATAAATTCCATAATCCAGAAGATTTATTCTTTATTATCAAGTCACGAAAAATTCTTCACGGTCCTTCCAAATCCTTCTTAGGGAATCAATATCTCTTGGTCTAAAAAGTCCCCCCTTTTGACTTCATTGACAAACAAGAATCATAAATCCCTTTTAGATTCAATAAAATTATAAATTAGTCACCACCCAATAGCTCAAAGAATACATGAGAAAAATCAGTGTTAGAAATAAAAACATTTAATATAAATATCACAATATCCATAAATATAGTGATATTTGTCCAATTTTTTATATATCTAAATTCCACTTGAGAAAATTTAAAAATATATTTTTTTCATAGTATTTGATACCTCATCTGATAACATATAAGATAATATCTTCTTAAAAATCATATAATTATTCTTCGGATTATTAATACAATTCATATAACATGTTATTAATAGATTCCAACATCCATTATCTCAAAAAATAATTAAATGTTTCTTAAAAAATTAAAAAACACACACCACATGCTGAATTAATAGATTACCCCCTTTTAGAAACTCTCAAAATATATGAACCCCCTTGAATAAGGGAAAACTAGACCTTGGATACCCCTATATAGTTTTACTCCAATTTTATGAATACATTAAGATATTAAAAATAATTATATTTATGTTCCCCTTTTCCACCCCTTTGATAATAATATTACAATATCCATTGTCTAGAGACCACTCATTAGTGTCATGATCAGAGACACTTTGTGACAGCTCAGTATTTCCCTCTACCCTAATAGAAATATTGTAATGTCCTATAGACTTAGACCACTCATAACTATCAAGAAAATAATTTCTACACGAACTCATCATGATCTCCTAATATACTAGAGGCTTCCAACAATCATTGGTTGTCTAGGTTAATTCCATGGGGAAACTATATCCCACATCAGAGTGAAAGATATTAAATAATAATTACAAAACATAATCCATACACATAATTTATTGTTTCAATAAGTAATAAAAATAACTAAAATTATTAAAGGGTAATGTAGAATAAATCAATTACACTTACTCACGATCATAAAAACATACAAAAGTGGCCACTCATTGGACTTATTGCATATAAAAATAAATAAAACCATTGAATTCATTGACCCTATACTACCATCTTGGATCCCCAATTCATAAAAATATATAATACCATATAATCTGTCGAACATAATATTATTATTATGGGTATGATTCCATCTTAAACCTAAAAACAGTAAGTCTTTTGCAATATCTATATTCTATGGCCACCCAAGGAGGTTTTGAGAATAGCTCCCTATAGAACCACAAATGTATCCCTACATATAAATATTAAATATCACACACACATAGATATATATATATATATATATATATATATATATCTATATGTGTGTTTGTGTGTGTGTTTGTGTGTGTGTGTGATTTTTTTAGATAGATAAGTAGTAATAATATACACCTATATAAATAACAGTTTTTGATATTATTGTTCTACCATGGAACCTCTGATTGAACCAAACTAGTTCATCTAGAATGATAGTTCCTCTAAGAATGTAATATAATCATGACATCCAATATTATTCCAATGGATGATGCAGAAGATCAAGTCATAAGAAATATTGTAATATCATTCTCAATGACTGATTCTTAATAACATTTCCTAAGAAATATAATCATTCCTAAAGGCCACATAAGAGGGTTTCATCCCCCACCCTAATTCATATGAACACATCAAAGGTTGTCTAATATTATAACTTCTAATTCCATGGATTATGTCCATGTAATTCCAATCCATATCATGGTAGAAAGTGAATCCCACAAAAATCATCTCATACAATACACCCCAAAGTCGTTTGGCCATCTACATGAACTCAGGTCACAATATGAAGTTGTCTTATAAAGTAATATAACTAATCTAATTATAACTGTAAAAAAGATTAAATGTTCAATTCATGTTCTAGGATATAACTCAGAATCATCACTACCCATTTCCAATACACACAATCTTTGGGTTCAACATCTCACTAGTGTACCACTGGGGTCCCATAGGCCACTTATTAGATGAAAACCCTACATGGATTCCCTCATTAAAATTTAATCATTCTTGGTTCTATGCCCATAATATAGAAGTTATTGGTTCTCTCAATTCCCCCATTATCACATAACGACCTAATTAGCCTCTAAAAAAGCTAGAAGCACATCATTCTTAAGAGCCATTTTAAATCCCATCTCACTTTCTAGGTTGTAGTTTGATCCAATCAACTAACATATCAAAAATTCAAACATAGAGAATACCCAGTTTGTGACGATAAACTATTGGTTATTGAGTAATCACTCATTGGTCATCAAAAACCATTCCTTGGTTTATTAGGAATATCCCAACTCTATCATGGTATACTCTTCCCAATCAACTTATTCCAAAAATCTACTATATAAAAGGTATTTAGGGATCCTAAAATATGCAAATTATTCCACATTCACCATGTTTAATATTAAACTCTAAATATCAAAGAATCAATTGTAATACATTTTACAATCATAGACCTGGCTATAGGCAACCAATGACATGAGAATAACAAACCAATATTTTAAAATGATACTATTTTAGACAGTGTGAAATCTAAATAACACTGAGCCTAAAAAACATTAAATATTAATAAATTATTTAGGAAATATATATAAAGGTCCTACTCAAAATAAATATAAAAATAAATATCTAAAAAACAACAACTCAATTTTTAGTAAAGTTATTTTATTCATTTCTTAAAAAAAGGGTTTTCTATGAGAAGATATAGTAATTAACATATGGATGTTTGAGAAATTATAAATTATAAAAATAAAATTATTTTTTAATTCTGCATGTTGAAAATATAAGAGGATTTTTAATGATTTTTTTTTGAAAAGTGCGATTTATCAATGAGTAGAAAAAAATACAGATTTTTTTGAAAACTATATATTCATTTTTAGCATGAATAAATATTAATTATATTATAATTTTTTAATGTAAGAGTATATATATTATGTTTTATATAATATTATTAATTTCATTAGAATATAATTTATGTTTAAATTATCTAATGAAATTTTTATAAGAAATAAAAATTCTTGAAAAATTATTTTTTGTGCGTGAAATTTATTTTTATGTTAATAAATTCAATTAAAAAATATTGTGGAACTATTTTAATAAATTATATATATTATAAATTAAATTAAACATTTTATCATAATTTTAATAATATTTCTACGCATGGGATAAGAATAAATCTAGTTTAATGCATAAAACATTATTCTTCTAAAATGTTATTTGTGTCTTGTTTTTAAATTTTCTAAAAATTGTTTTATTACACCTTTAGGTATTGAATATGATAATATTAGATCTATGTTTGGAATCAAGAGGTTTGAATTCTGTAAATTAGACCCTTTTATTTTTAAATAGACATAATAGTAATCATGGTAAAATTTACCACCACGGGTAAGGGTAAATCATGTAAATTATGGATAAAATTATGTGACAAGGAAATAATTTTTCATTGTAATTATTATTGTATGATTCATTTTGACACATATCATATTAGTTTGAAAATATAATTTTTTAATGGAAACACTTCAATGAAAATATCCTATATAATATATAATCAACAAGAAAATTCCCAAATGACACTCTCTTCATTTTAAAAATATATTATATATATATATATATGTAAACATAAAGTCATGTTATAATCCCCTACCTCAAAATATTCCCTCCTGGGTAGGAAATGATAAAAGGGAGATAATGAACCCTGATCCCTACCTCTAATCGATACGGTGGTAGTGACCAAGACCAATGGTATACAATCTCACAAAATGGGAGGAATTTCCCTTTCTAATGAAAACATGATCAGAAGATAATATGGTTCATCCAAAAAAAATCCAATATATATATTTATGAAAGTATACCAAATCCATCCAACATTAATTTTTATAACAAACAATTACAAATAAATGAAAACTCTAAAGTATATACTAAAAGAAAATCTAAGAATCAACACATCAACTTTCCTGAAGCCCATGGTAGTAATTTCCATCACCGTCTACATAATACTCCTTGAAACCTGAAAATAGATTTTATAAACGTAGGGTATCCATACAAGTATACTCATTAGGAAAATCTAATCTCTGTTGTGGACATGTGAGAGAAGAATACTAATGTTCCTATGGGAAAATAACAGGACCCAACTACACCTAACAAGGTATACTAGCCATCCCAGCCTCACCAAGGAAAATTCACTAAGTAAGGATGTTCAAGTGAAGTT
This sequence comes from Viscum album, assembly GCA_963277665.1. Classification (NCBI taxonomy): domain Eukaryota; kingdom Viridiplantae; phylum Streptophyta; class Magnoliopsida; order Santalales; family Viscaceae; genus Viscum; species Viscum album. The sequence continues at coordinate 499,232,729 of OY728158.1, read as the reverse complement.
AAATAGTAATAACATCAATGATTTGGGTACACCACACTACATACAAAGGGTTTATCCTCTCCTTGCTAACAAAAAACATACTTTCGGTCCCACCTATACCCAACACACCACTACACAACCCGCCCTCACACACCTAGGCCTCATAGCTTGTCTCATCACTAGGGAAAATGATTCTTATCACATCCCATGCACACACACATGGACCTCATACCTAGTCCTTTCACCTTGAAAAAACACAACTTATCACATCCCGTGTGCACACACCAAGACCCCATATCTAGTCCAATCACCTATGTAAATGAAGCTCATCACATCACACATGTACAAACATGGGACTCACGGCTAGTCCCTTCACCTACGAAACCAAATATCATCACATCTGACCCACACACACCTGGGCTTCACAGCTAGTCCTGTCACCTAGGAAACATAAGCTCATCAAATCACTCCCACAATCCCATGGGCCTCCAACCCATATCAAATCCCTAAAACACTTGGGAAAGCCCAACACATCACATTTTAAAGTCATTAGGGAAATTACTATTCATCTCATTCTGATGATACCTAGGAAATAAAAACTCACCCACACACAACTGGGCCTCACAAAACCACAACATTCCTAAATAATAATGGGATAACACCACATGGAAGAGAGTGTAAGGAAAAGCGGGTGTCCAACTTTCCATCCTACCACGAAGATATTTGGAAAGAACACCCTCCCCATGATGACGAGGGTGTTTTGCAAATGGTTCTCAACTAGGGTGGGGTGACTATTGAAATCCCAAGGAAAATATAAATATATATATTTAACATTAATCACTCAATTCAATCCGAATAATTTACAACAACCATACAAAATACAATTCTACCACCCTCGCAGCTACTCCTAAATGCCGACCACACAACAAGCCACAAACTCAATTCATACCCCTATCAAAGTCATTTAAAAAATTCTCATTATTTATTAAAAATTCATTTATTAATTCCTTAACTATGATTGAAACTAATAGGAACATCAAACAACATGACACACTGAAAAAATCAAAGAGAGGAAGAAGAAACATGGTAAATTAACCCACTACACATTAATCATTATTTGTCACCCATTCATGACATAAAATACTGATCTCAGGATACGTGAAATATTTCTTCATGTTATGAATAGTGAATCACCCATTCCAAACACTTCAAACATCATTCTTCAATGTCATTCCACTAAATCCATCCTCTTTATAGATTTAACCCATAACTCATAGCGATACATAGGAACACATAACACCATAACACGATCACAACCCTATTTTAAAACACTTCAAATTTATTCAACATTCACACCCCCTTACAACCACATACAGGTTCTCAAACAACCATTCCCGTAAACTATGATTCCATATACACCCCCAAACCACCCCACATCACAAATCTATGACCACAACCCTACTAAAACACAAGTCATAACAAACCTAAATACAACACACCACTACATGAATGAAGGAATGGAATATTAAGATTATATAATGCATTCCTCACTGAATTTCAACCTATTAATTAATGGATTATAATAAAAATAGTTTAATACTATGAAATTAAATTATTTTAACCCAACATAAATGGTTAATATATTTTTCATAATAGTGGTTCAACCAGAAACAGACAACATGTAACCTAGAATCTATTCGACGCACAAACAACGACCCCTAAAACCTGTATTTTTGTGATCATACAAACCATACAATTCACAAATGTAATCAAAATATCAATAGAAAAGTATGACCATACTCCAATTTCTCCGAACCCCAAAAATTGATCCTATATTGTTTAATTATTTTCATTAATCTGAATTCTACTACGTTATGAAGAAACATTGATGATCTGACATCACATAATGCAAAGATAAAATATAGACAAAGTCAATCCTACTTGGAAGAAGAAGAAATAAACATGTTTTTATTGTGCCAAAGTAGGGGGTACACATGTAGTAGGAAAATCCTCCCTGAAAATAGGATTCAAAGGATACAACACAAGCACATGACTCATAAGGAAAAAAGTTCTAGGGAATCTCATACAAAGAGAAAGAGAATTGCACAAGGAACATAAGATCTCAAATTTAAAAAGGCCAGATCCTAAATCAATGGGATAAAAGGTTTTCAAAATCCACTAATGGTGGATCATGAGAATGACCACCTAGTTTGGATGTCAAAGAAAGATTCAGGTTTTTAGAAAATATATATGACTCTAAGAGGCTTCAAACCCATTAAATATGGTATTTAACTAATTTTAAATCAATGAAAATGTTAAAGGGGAAAAGTTGGGAAAAACTAGAAAAAATAAAAACTACATGAAATGACTCACCATTAAGTTGGTCACCAGTGGGAGTCACTAGTACGAGGCATCATTCAATGATATTTTTTTTGAGAGCTATCAGTGTGTGTCCCCATTTGGTGAGATACCTGTGCGAGCTAATTATGTGAGTCATCATTCGGCCGGATACCAATGAGAGCTACCGGTGTGAGAAACCGGTGTGAGTCACCAATGTGACTCACCCATCCTAACTAACCATTGTGAGCTACATTCTCAACTCACCCTTCCAACTCAACACTGTAACCTACCATTATGATCTACCATCACGACTCATCGATGTGACCTACCATTGAGAGCTACCTTTAGGAAATGAAAAAATTGAAATCTGTTGGAAAAAGTTTCCTTGATCAACAATAACACTCAAAACACCAAATTTTCACAATGTAATAGACCAGAGAGGTCTGGGACATTACATCAGTTACATATAAAACTATTCTCCCTTATGATAATTCAAAGCCAAACCTTGAAGGAAAATAGGGGTCCGAACAACCACCATGTGAGATACCTCTCAATGATATATATAGGATTGAAACTCCACTTTGGACCTCAAGAATTAATGAAAAATAACCCTTAATTTTTCAAATGATGGATTAGAAACCTCATCATATAAGAAAACCTAATTTAGCATCCACTAACCCAAACAATCATAGGGAACAACACATAAGAACAGTAACCACACTATCTAAACACATGAACTAGAGAAATATATCCACCATGTCAAGATATTATCCACTCTAGCAAGAATTAAATCATCCTCATGAGTTTAATCGCATCATAGTTAATGCATCAATAATAGGAATTGGGTCCTCCCATCTTCACACTTCAGGATGCTATGAAACATAATAGAACACAAAAAAACTCATCTTATAAAAAATAGAAATCAAAAATTACATCACAAGGAAAAAAAAGAACATATAAAAAATAAAAAAACCCTGGGTACTGGGTGCACATCTGATTGTTTCATTCCCAAGTACATTCTTCTAGGACACCATTCTTCCACAACACACGAACTGAAGGAATGGTCCGCCCATGCAATACCTTTTCCAGACGATACTGGATATCTACTCACTTATCTATGTACTTCATGTCATATTTGATATCTATATATCCCTGGTCAATGACATGGGAGTCATCATGAGATACCAATAGAGCTGGGATACATGAAATACATCCTTGATATTCTCTAACTATGGTGGTAGAACCAACTAGTATGCCATGTCACTAACTCTCCCGAAAAATTTTAAGGTCCAACAAACCTTGGAGAAAGATTTCTCCCTTTATCAAAACACTACTTCCCACATCAAGGGGAAACCATCAAGAACACGTAGTCTCCAACCTCAAACTGCAATGGAATCCTCCTACAATTGACATATGAATTATTCTAGTCTTGTCTACCTGTATCCTCTCACGAATGAGATAAACCTTCTATGTCATGCTCTCATGCACCTCAGGACTAAGAACAACTATATCCCCAACCCCTTTCAGGAATAAATGTTAAGAATATGGTATTTCATATAGTGCATCAAATAGATCCATTATAATGGAAGTGTGATAGCTATTATTACAAGATAACTCTGGAAACTGATGGTTTTGTTCACAAGATCAGCCAAAGTCCAAGATTCATGATCACAACAGCTCTTCCAACATCTAAATAGCATGTTTAATCTGCCCATTTCTCTAAGGGTGGAAGGCAGTGCTGAGGCATAACTGAGTGCCAAAATCATGTTTTAATCCCCTCTATAGTCGTGAGGTAAAACTTCAATCACGATCTGAGAGAATGAATCTCAAAACTCCATGAAACCATGAAACCTCATCCACATACCTCTATAACAAAGAATTCACTACACCTTACTCCTTGATCACTAATAGGTGACCTGATTTCTCAATTATCCACTATTATATAGATAGAATCATATCCTCCATGATATCTGGGTATCCCCTTTATGAAATCGATTGAGATTTCATCCCACGTCCAATTGGGGACATCTATGGTCTGTAAAAAACATTGGAAATATAGTTCTCAATCTTAACATGCTGGAACACCAAGAATTTCACAACAAACACCGCCACTACCCAGTTCATCCATGGCCACCAAAACAGCATCTTCAATCTAAGGTACATCATATATATTTAATAGTTTTACCTCTAATGGTGATCTATGGAACTCCTGAAGGACTTCCTCACACATTGCTACCAGAAAAAACAATGTTCCCTAGAACAACATCTAGTCCAGACCATCCTTTGACCATCCTTCTAGAGGATCACCATGGTCAAAAAGATAGCACATCACCTCTACCTATCAGTCTCCCCACTGAGACTCCTCTACCTACTATATCAGAGTATACTACACTATCATCTAAAAAAAATATCCTCTATCGTTGTCTACCCTTGCATCTAAGCGAAATGTTACTATCTTTTCTATTGCTTTCAAACCATTGGAAGCTTCCCAAAAAACATCCTTCAGTGACACTATTCTAAAAGAATCTACCAAAAAATTACCCTTTCTAGAGGGGTATAAGATCTAAAAATCATAGTTTTGAAGAAAATCCATCCACCACCACTATCACATGTTTATATCTGATTGGGAAAAGATATACCACAAACTTTTGTGATCTGCATAGACCATAAAGTCCTCCATAATGAGGTAGTGCCACTAGAACATCTATTTCAACATGAAAAATTATTTCTCTAGATCATGGGTGGAATGGTTACATTTGTGGGTATATAACTATTTAGACCCATAATAGATCATTTACCATTTATATATCAAGTTTAATTCCAAAACTATATGGGAAGGATCACAAAAAACATCGAAAATCATTCCATCCTCTAGAAACTAGAGCACTGGAGCACCTACTAACTTCCTCTAAAGATAGAAGAATGCTACCTAGCACTTATAAATGATCCAAAAATGAAGAAATTTTCTGGTAAGATCTATAAATAGAGCTATAACTCAAAAAAAATTGTGTGTAAACTATAGTAATAACTCGCAAGACCAAGAATAATGAAAACCTATACCACATTTTTTTGTTCTACCCAAGAAGAAACAAGTTTATCATTTTATGATTCCACTGCAACACTCTTTTGAGACACCACAAGACCATGGAAATAAACCTATCATATACAAAATATTAACTTGGAAGAATTTCCACATGGATTGCAGCATTGAAGATCTTGGATGAAGATTATGAGATTCACAACATGCACCCCCTCTGACATCAAAAAGATCCTGTTTTAATCGATGAATACAATGATGAACAGGTCTAGGAACTCATGGATGATGGAGTTCATAAGACCCATAAACATGTCTGGTGCATTCCTAAATCTGAGAAACATGGCTATGAACTCGAAGTGAACATAACTCAATATAAAGGACTTCTTTGGGATATCTACATCCTTCACCCTCAACTAGTGATATCTAGTATCGTAGATCAATATTAGAAAACAAACATTCTCCTCTTAGCTAGTTGAACATATTTTTTTCATAGAATATGTGAGTAGTTATTGAGCATCACCAAATTAAGAATCTTGTAGTCTATAAAAAACCATAGACCTCCAACCATATTCTATTTCAACAACACTTGAGAACCCCATGAAGAATCATTGGGCCCGATGAAACCCTTCCACATCAGATCATCTTTCTAGATTCTCGACTCTCTCAAGTCACAAGGTTTCATCCGATAAGGATCAACCAGAATCAGATAAGAACTGGGATGTAGGAAATTCCCAAAATCAATTTCATGTTGATGGGTTAGCATCACAACCTTCTATGGAAAACATTTGGGAATTCCCCAACCACTCTACAAACGTCCACCACCTCAACATTCTCTTATTGCACCAAAAACTCAGAAAACTATGAGAGAAGGGTATCTATATGCTGACTTCCCACCGTACATATCTACTCACCAACAAAATATACACGCTTTCCATCCATGTATGATACATGACTCTTCTATAGAAGAATATGATAATGAAATTCATAGAATACAACTAGTCAATGCCGAAAGTTTCATCATTTTTCTTCATATGTAGTAATATAATATCCCCACAGTACTGATTCTCCCTACCAACACTATACATCCTCAGTACACATAAAAAACAATGGTCTTACCTATAAATGGTGTACATAACAGTAGGGTTGTGAGATTACTCACTAAATCTAGTCTTAGAGCACAATCTAGACTGAGTGCAACAAAGGAGTGTGAAGCTCTTGAATTAAATGAGGCATAAGAAACGATACTAACAAACTGATCATACCTCTAACAATCTCTGAACCTACTGTAACTAATGCCTATGCTGTGTGAAACTGACCATGCCCATCTCCTCTACCCCTCTATAGATGACTCCCTGCATGACCTTGTGTGGGTCTTGTTTCTGGAAGAACACCTCAAGGTTGGGCTCTACTTGCTCTATCTCCCCTCAGTGGAGCATGATACTGTTATCCATACTACTAAAACGGACTAGCAAGAAACTGTTGTTGTGGCTTGCACTAATCCTATCCACATCCACCATAATGAGCTTCAATGGACCTGAAGCGCTATTTCTAATCATGCCCATGGACTCTACAGATGAAACCCCTCAGTATCAAGTTCACAGGAAAGGCATGAGAATAGGAAGTTTGAAATAAAAACTATTTAGGCTGACTCCCATCTAGTCAAAACCTCAAATCCTTTGATGCTTGAGGATTATTGATGGTAATATATCCCTTTGAAGAACTCTAATGGATCCCTTTTCTTGATAGACATCCTCCCAAGTGCATCTTCTCAATCACTAATTCCTTCTTCTGAACCTCCAAGTATGTTGATAACATAAAGGGAGTAATAACATACTGGATATAAGGATGAATATCTTCCTCTAGGAGTCTCACAGGTGAATCATCACCTGAAAAGAGTTCTAGGAAAAAATGAATGTGATTATCTATCTTTATCCCCACCTCCTATACTGACATAATCCCCTAGAATAGTTAAAGAAATTCATACCTACTCTATTCCAACATGGTTGATGAAAGGAATTAGGCTCAAAAATCATCAAAATAGACCCATAGAGCATCAGTATCTATATTCTCCCCTAGTTATTACATCTACTACAAACATTCCTCTCCTCGCATCAAGATCACTTACAAAGGAATCAAGTACTCTATCAGAGCCAGGATAAAACTAAAGGTGATCTCAAATTCCTCGAGAAAGCTCTCTATCTCCATGTCTAAAATACTTCCTTTGTACTTTTCCAATGCCTACTGTTGGAAATAAAGTAAAATTATTTTCCACTAGTCACCCTTATCTATTAGATCATCCCTTCGATGATGAACCAGATCAACCTACTGAGGCTCAATTGATCGATTCACACATAGATGATGACTAGGTTCCATATATAAAATTATAAACAAGGAATTACTAAGACTGAGTAGTGTGAAATTTTATTTAAGAATCATTTTGACTCATTTAAATCATTTACTTTACCATTTTAATTTCCCCCAAATACAACCCAATTTAGACAATAACAAAATTCATTATGATTCATGTATCTTTCCTAGGATCTATACCCTATAAACAGTGTCTCCTCACTTGGTTGTTCGGTAAAACCATAGTTGTAACATCAGATCCTGGGGGGCCCTAAAATCTTGTTCCCTAGCCCGTATTCCATGGCTGATTTTACAAACCAATATAATTATTCAATATTTTCCTACCAAGCCATGAAATCCTCACACATGGTCTTCATTGGTGGTCCTATCACAATGGAAAATGAATCTCATCAAATCCTACCCGCACACACATGGACCACATAGTTAGTCTCATGACCTAGGAAATTGAAGTTCATCACATCCCACCTAAACACTCCTAAGTCTCACATATAATACCATCATTTAGGTAAAAAAACTCATAATAGATTTTATGCACACACTTGGGCCTCATAGATAGTCCCTTTACCAGGAAAACAATGATAATCACATCTCACCCATACACAATTAGGCCTCATAGCTAGTCCCATCACATGGGAGAATGAAGCTCATCACATCCCACCCACAAACACTAGGACTCAAAAATCACATCATCTCCATAAAACACCTAGTAAAGTATAGAAAAGATAATCCCAAAGACCTATAGGAAATCATGAATCATTTCACTCAAAAGACATATAAGAAATCACAACTCACACGCACACACATATGCCTCAAAAAAAAACATCATGCCTGATGAAACTTGGTCCACCACTACATGGAACTTGGAGTAGGGAAGACTGTGTGGCCAACCATCCATCCTCTCACCAAGATATTTGGAAAGTACACCCTCACATAAGATGATGGGGGTTTTCAGTCCATGTTTATCAACTAGGGTGTCCTACATATAGAAATCACAATTAAAATACATGTGTACATATATAAATTCATGTAATGAAGAATAAACATTGGGTTCAAAATATCCAACCAACTTACAATACTCCCACCCTCGCTGCTACCCATAAATGTGATACCACTCAACCATTCACAAACTCAGTTCAAAGCCCCCATAAAATTCATTTAACAAATTATCATTATTCATTAAAAATTGATTTATTCATTCCATCAATACCCTGGTAACTGATAGGAACATCATACAAAATGCCACATAGAAAAAGTCATAAAGATGAATAAGAACCATTGTAAATTAATTAACATCAAATTCCAATCCATTTAACATCCATTCATGATAGAAAATGTCAACTCTGTTATATAAGAACCATTTATATAGGTTGTTAATGGTGAATGAACCATTCAAATCACTGTTGACATCATTCTTCAAAGTTGTTATACCCAATCCATCATCTCAATAGAGAAAACCCCCAAACCATAGCCACAACCAGCAACACATAAACTCATAACCCAATCACAACCCTACAATACTAAACTTCCCATTCATTACACATCCACGTCCCCTTAAAAACATGTCTATTTTCAAAAATAATCTATGAACCTAAGATTCCATTTACACCACCCGAACCATCCAACATCACACAACCATTTCCATTACCTTACTATAACACAAGTCAGAACAAACCTACACACATCACACTACCACACAAAGCATGGAATGAAATATTCAAATCTCACAAGGTATTCATCACATATTTTCACTTGTTAATTTAGGGGTTATCACAAAAATGATTTCATCATAGGGAATCCATTTATTTTAGCTGAATGTATTTGGTTAACTGATTTTTCGTAATAGCTATTCAACAAAAAAACAACATGTGACTTAGAATCTATTTACTGTACAAACAATGTCCCCCAATGGAAATTATTTTCAGCCAGCATATAGCCCATACAATTCACAACGTTGATCAAAATATGAATAGAATAGTATGATCATAGGTCACTTTCCCCATGCCCCATAGATTGATATAAGCCAAACTAATTATATTCATTAATCTAAATTCAATTGTGTTTTCAAGAAACATTGATACACCCACCCCACATGATGCACAGATAAAAAATTGATGAAGAAAACTCTACTTGGAATAAGAAGTGATTAGTAATTCCTTAATATACCAAAGAATGGGGTGTGCCTGTAGTAGGAAAAGCCTCATAGGAAAACGTGATCCAACAGATACATCACAAACACATGAATCCTTGGGGAAGAAAGGTTTGGGTGTCTTATTCCATGGGAATTGGAAGCGCACAATGAATAAAAATTCTCAACTTTATAAAGGCTAGATGATAAATCAAGGGGAGAAATATTTTTTAAATACAATTAAAGGTGGATATTAACCAAGACCATGTGGTTTGGATGTACAACAATGTTTCATCTTTTTAGAAGATAGATGTGATTCAATAATGGCTCTAAAAACAATAAATATGGTATTTATATCATTTTACATCAAAAACTGTTAATGAGGAGATATTGGAAAAAATAGAAAAAATAAAAACAGTAACAAATGACTCATAGTTAGGCTATTTACATGTGAAATTCATTTGTGCGAGTCACTATTGTGAGGCATCGTTCAATGATCTACCAATATGAGCTACCTGTTTAATTCACCATTCCTTGAGCTGCAGATGTAATCTCCCAGTGTGAGATACTGTTGTGATAAACCCATGTGAGTCATTAATCGGTGGGCTATGAGTGCAAGCTATCTGTGCAAGTCACTGTTGCGTCCCACCAATCACGACTCACCATTCTGATCTACCATCATGAATCACTACTCTAACTAACCTTTTCATGATATTTTTATGACTCACTATTGTGACTTACCGTTTTAATCTATCGTTGGTAACTATAAAAACTAAAAATTGTTGGAATAAGTATCCTTGATCTCCTTAAATACTCGAAACACCATATTTTCACAATGTAATGGAATAGAGAGGTTGGTCCATTACTAGGAATTAATTTATATAAATTTATATTTTGATATTAATGAAATTAATTTCATTATTGAATTTTATTAAATTTTATTTTAAATTTTACAAATACATTTAATGATTTTGTTATGCTGATGCAATAATTATCAAATAAAGAAAAATATAATAAATGTTTTTTAAAAATATAATTAACTTAATATGATTGAGTGAATGTGTAAAAATAACTCTGTATTTTAATATGATATATTTCTTTTATTTTAAATAAATATATTTGAAAAAATTGTGACCTTTATGTCTTTTAGAGCAAATTAAATATACAATGTATCTATTAAAAATAATCATATTTTATGAAAATAATATTTTATTAAATTACTTGAAAATATTAAAATTTTTAAATTTGGGGAATGGGGATAATATATAATCTAAAATTATATCCCTTTTTGATTTATTGGCCTCTTGGAACCATTTTTCTTGAGAAAGAAATTAATATATTTTAATGTTTTAAGAAATTTTATGAGTGCCCTTCCCCTCAATTAAAAATGGGAACCTCTAATTTATCTTATTTATGCCACCTCAAGAAATTTGGGAGAAACAAAAACAAAAAATTTATCTTTTAAATTTACCTATTGACAATTTTTAAAGGATAATCCAAGAGATCTTAATTTGAGATCAAAATGATTAATTTTATTGTAGTGCTAATCTCCGTAACTGATCACAATATTTTTAATTCTTACTTTACCGCATATAAATTCATTATATTATTCATAAAATTTTTAATTAAGTATCATAAATCTTATTAAATATTATTATTATTATGAAACAACATTTATTTACCCTTTTCCCATAAAATGGGAAGTTAAAGTATCGCTTGTTCATAGGTACGTCATACCTTATCCGCATAATGATACCATAAATTTCCCATAAATATCATTTATAGTTGGATATTTTGATGGGTTTAACGTTTATATATTATAAATATGAAATAAGTATACTTATTTAAAGACAATATCATATGTACTCTCTTACCTTTTATATTATTGGGTAACAGTAATGTCACCCATGAATATGTACTAATTACCTTCCCCACAAAGTGACGTGACTTGTTTTTCTATTATATTTTTATTGAATTGAAATTAAGAGGTATTTAATTAATATATATTATATATATGATATATTAGTAATCTTTTAATGAAAAATTATTATATATATTTATTTCATTCGATCAATCAAATAATGAAAACAACATTCGTGTGTACACAAGGCCTACCATCTCCATGAATGGTGTAGTTCATTTTTCATTCTATACTTTTATGAATTATAATAAACATTAATATAATGAATAAATATATTATATTTATATAGTTATTAACATTATGGATATTATGTAACCATGATCAATGTAAAGGGTCCGAAACATCAGAACCAAAACACGCATGAAAAGCGAAATCGATATCACAAGAAAATATGATTTTAAAAAAGAATTATTATCAAACATGTGATATATGGTTGTAAGTAGATATTATATGATATTATATGTAAGTTTATGTTTCCATAATATATTTAAAATATTTATATATTTAATATATAGGTGGTTCTAACACATATCAAATAATTCTAATCTATTGTATGAGATTCCTCTTTCACTTTTATTTCTTTGAGACACATTCCATATTCACCACATGTTTCTATTAGTTTCTATTTATAATGACTATGAATGCGTTTTATTATTATATTTACTAAATTTATTTGAATTTAAATGTAAATTAATGGTTATTTATTTCATCTAGAATATGATTCAATTTTACTAATGTTGTAAGGTATTTATGTTGTCTTCCCATTTTAATTGGGATTGTTTTTGGTTGAATTTCCCTTAGTGGAAATATGTTATCCTTAAATTATTAATCCAATTAATTATTCAAATCATATGATTATTTATGATGAATAAATTTTTTCTTTTTCGTTTCACGCTCTTTAAATACTCAAGAAACAGAATTAACATTCTTATGGAAAACTGACAATATTTTACAATTCATTCAGGGCCTTTTTCATCTATATAATTTTAATAAATAATATTTTAAATAATGTATTTAATATTATCTTATTATTTTTTAAATAATTTATTCCATGTATTACTTTTTTTAAAATGGTTTAAATGTAATATGGTTTTTTTCCAAATGAGGCACTTTTTGACTTTTTTACCAAAAATATGAAAGGAATGACTCGTTTTAACATATATGGATTGAATATAATTTAACAACATCGTGATTGCACAATTTTTTATGAATAATTTAATTATTAAAAGGGTCTTTTCAATGAAATATTTTTCTGTAATATTTAATTTTTTAAAAAATTGATTTTCAAAATGGAAAGGTTATTTCCATGAAATGTTTCTTTGATCTTTTAAGGGAATATTCATTTTTGATAAAATCATTTTATTATAATTATTATTAAATGGGTATATGATCCAATGATACCATATTTAATCATTGTAAGGATGGTTAACAATTATGTTGATGTGAGGTTTATGAAACCCATTTTTTCCATGGGTTATTCTATAATGAATGGATAAAATGTTTATAAAACCCATTTTCATTATATGAGTTATGAAGTGATGAAATAATAAATCTTTTATGACCCTATAGAACACATATATATGGTTTTAATTATGTTATGTTGTTTATATTACAACCAAGGATAATGGTTATGTTATAACCAATGATGGTGGTTTTTTTATAACCAAGGATGGGTGGGCCTAGAATTATAAAACACTCAAATACATTGAGAAATGATTGATATTTCATGAGATAAGTAGTACTAGAATAGAGAGTTAACCTAGTTTAGTAAGGGAATATTTACACTATGATAGTCTTTGTAGTGAACATTAATTACTACAATGGTTTGGAGAGTGAATCTATTTTACTATGATGGGGTTTTAAATGAATCATTACTATTTTTGAAATGATTTTTTATGATTTTTGTATTCCACAATTGCACATGTTATAAAAATGATTCCCTCTAGTGGCTCATGTTATTTGATTCCAATACTATTGATGTCTTATTAACTTCCAAGAATTATGAAATGACTCAAGATTATGATCTATTATATGAATGTTATGGATTTCAAATATTATGATCTTGTTATCATACCAATATTATCATATTATTCTTATGTGATCATGTATTTATCCATTGTTTAATCATACCATGAATCCGAGTTGACCTTTTTTGGTTTTCGTTCCCCATGTTATGAAGGAAGGATTTAGGAATGATATTTCTAAGAATAGGGCTAGTTATAAGGAATTTAATGCGAAAGTTTTATGTATTAATAGGTTAATTTTTAAATATTCAAATTATGATAGATATATATGATTATGGATTGAATTATTATGATATATAATCAATTTTTATCAAATAATATGTAATATACATGTCTCTATAGTTTGTATCCAAGAAGGGTTTAGTAAACTGTTGGATACTAAGATGAATATACATTAACAGAGAACATAAGGATATGTATAAATATAAGATAAGAACCAAATGTTTATGTAATGATCATGGATAGATTAGGTTAAACATAATTTTTTATAGATTAAAAAGTAGGTGTTTGGATTTAGAGATCCTATAAATGATTTTTCACGAGTCCTTAGAATTACTATTACTGACCATACTATGATTTTTTGTTTTTGTCATTAGATATAACCCTGAGTGTTTTTTAGAGTGAAATATAATGGAATAATTTTCCTAACAAGGAACTAAATGAAACAAGAGATAGAATATAAAACCATGTGATTATTACAAAAAAGTTGTCATTATATTTGATTTAAAAATTGAACCTTAAGTATCTATCATAACCACAAATGATGTAATTGATAGAGTTTATAGTGAACTTGTGAGGTGGAGACTATGAGGTAAATGAGATCTTTCAACTGACATACATAGAATGTTGGATGAAGAAATAAAGTGATGTCTCATAGAAAAAAGTGGTTGTTTCCTATATTGAAACGAAGGGCATAAAGGTAGTAAATTCGGAGGAAAAATGAATTGTTCAATGGAGGGAAATTAATATCATGTGGATGTAAAACTTATAATTTAATGAATAATATGAAGAGAATATGGGAATCAACCAATCCAATTCTCCAATCTATGCGTTAACTACTCAACCAAGTAAGGACCTATACTAGACACTCTATTTATTGAGAGGATTTTTGTTTTTAAGTATTGGGATTCGGGAATTATATTAAAGATAATTCGAATATAATAAACTTGAAACATCTAAAGATAATTTCATAAAATTTTTATTTAATGAATTGAAAAAACATATGTTGAATGGTCCTGATAACCAAGAACTGCGTTTTATGGAAAGGGGATAATGTTTAGTTGAGATAATGATATGATTGAAAATAATGGGACAATACTAATAAACTAGAAATTATGTAATGATTTGATGAAAAATTTATTCAGGTCATATTTGAAAATTTTTATTGGATTCATGGATTTATGGAATATATTCAATGGTATATGTTTTTATTTAGGGAATATGGATTGTGTTAATTTTTAAATCATATATGTTTTCTTGCGAGGTTCACTTCAGAGTTATTGATACCATCATGTCTTTATAAGTTTAAGGTTGATCATTAGTTTATGTCGACCGATACAACCTATTTAATGTATAATGTGATGGATATTGAAGTGATTTGGAACTTTTAGAGGTTATTAATAAGAATACACTATTTATGTTTAAATAACCCTTTGCGGTTGGTATATGATATCATGTTATGTTAATTATAGACAAATGTAATCTGGAATATATATAATCTTGGGGGTTTAAATGTGATTCATTAACAAAGTGAAATTTTCATAGATATATAAGGATATGTTAAGTATTACCTTTTATGTTAAAATTTAAATAATATTTGCGATATTCTAGTTAGTTTTAGTATATAAAATGATTATATACCAATTTTTCATGGTGATTATTACTAGTTGGGAGTTTTTTCATTGGGTTGAGGTTTAAAACCCTATTAGGTTTAACTGATGATTTAAAATGAGTGATTATTTTTAAAGAATGTAATTCAAATTATAAATATTTTATACGAAGGTTATGTTATATCCTTTGAGATTAAAACATTCTTTAGTATTGAGGTTATTGAGGAAATTAAGGCTTTGGGTGTCAATGTTTTATTTTTTCATATGAAAGTTTATTAATTTTGAGAATTATCTTTTGCTACACATTTTTTGGTTAATTGATAATGAGTGGATGAATGTATTGATATAATTTCTTAGATAAAATAGATGTTTATTCTAGTTCTTTATACTTGAAAATATCATCTCGAATAGTAATTATTTTATGTAATAGAATAGATTGTCATGGAAACAAATCAAAAGATGAAATTATACTTATAAAATGAATTTACTTATGTTTTTAACACCCAAATACATTAAAATATTTCCATTTTTTAATATCCTAAATTTTGATGCTATCTTGATCTATAGACAAATCCTTGTTAAGCCCATACTATACAAAATAATGAGCTATCTTGCATTACATGCATGGCTGAGTTATACCAAATATGAAGGATATTATTAAAATATTATCATTTAATATTATAACATACATCCTAGATATTAAGATGATAGGTATTTATGGTGTAAAATATCATATAATAATAAATGGTTGAATTCATTATTTAAATTTTAATTGGAAGTGAATGTAGGAACCAAATGAAAATATTGGAAATGTCATTATGAAAAACTATTTTTATGATCACAAATTAATTTTAACTAAATAATATTAATTAATTGAAATTATTGAATGAAATTAATGTAATATATATATTCAATAGAATATTTTTTTCATTTATTCAATAGATTTAATAAGAATAATATATTTACAAATGCAACATTACAATGAAAAACCTATGTTTTTCTAAAGGACGTTTTATCACCTTTTAATGGACAACCTAATTTAAATCCAAAATTTGATGAATTTATTCATTTTATATGAAAAAATAAAATTCTAAATTTAAACTATAATAAAAAAACTTACTTTTGTTTATTTTTTTGTATTTTTTTGATAAGTTTCATGTTTTGATAAACAATGTTAAAACATTTCATTTTAATTAAAAAATATACATTTATGTAAAAAATTTATAATGTAAAATTATATTTATAATTATTTTTAATGTGTAATTAGATATATTTCATATCATGTAATATATTTTAGGTTATCAGAATCAATTTAACACTGAATGAGGATATAAAAAAATTTCAATCCTTTGAATGTTTTTACTTTAAACCCTTTTTTCTTAATTTTTGAAGGGTATTAATTTTAAAATAATTATTAAAAACTTATTTATTTTGTGTTTTGAAAAGTATATTTAATATTTTGAATTAGTTGGTCAAAATTTTGTAAATATCCCCTTATATGTTTTGAAAATGTGATATATTAATTTTAGTATTTTTTAAAATTACCAATTTTATTGGTAAATCTAGTAGATTAGTGTAAAAATAAAAATAATAAGATTAACCTAACACTTTTAATAACTTTATTAGATTATACATGGTCAAAAAAATAATTATTGGTCTTATTTTATGCCTTATGATGGCCAATTTAATGACAGTAAGTACATTTTTTGTAATTTATTATAAGGGAAGTATAATAGGTCTCACTCATGTTTTTAAAAAGTGATACATTTTTTATATATGTTTATTAAGAATATATTTTCAAATATAAATATTTATGAAAAATATAAATTTTTTATTTTAATTAAAATAATTTTGTGGAAATTTTAGTGAAGAAATCATTAAATTAAATGCTTTTTTAATGATGATTGGTTTTTAATAAATGGGAATTAATTAAATATTATTAAAAATATTATAATAAATATTATTTCAAATAATTAATGAATTAAAATAATTTTTTTATAACCTATACATATTATAGATTTATTTAAGGTTTATATGAAGTTATCTTGTGTGTTGATATTTTTCAAAAACCCACGAAATGAATAGTATCCAAATTTACCTTAATAATATTATAAAAAAATATTATTTTTAATAAATGATATTAAATACATTAAAATATAATCATTGGAAATTTTTTTTTGGGAAATTATTAAGATTTTATCCATGAATCATTTAAGGTTTTTTGGAATTTTATAGTATGTACATTAACACTTAAAGAGTAATACTCTTAGTGGACAGAGTAAGAGTTATATGGGTTAACTGTATGTTAAATATAAAAGATAAGGGTAAGAATGTGATCGAAAAATATATAAAAAATATTAGATGAATATTATTATATTATTATAATATTGAGATCTAAATTTATGTGTTTAATAGAAACATTTCAATGAAAATAACTTATATATTATTTAAATCAAATATAATTACAAAATGTCACACTCTTTGTATTTAATATCATTTATGTGTCCACATAGTAAAACAATAAATATATGTATTAAAATAAATTTTTAATAATGAAATTATCATAATTATAATTTTTCTTTAGTTTTTAGAAATTATATAATGACTTTGAAGGCTTTTTCAATTCTAAAATAATATTTAACAGAAAAATAAAATAAATGATTTTAAAAAATAATAGATTTGATATTTTTCCGATGAGTTAAGGTGTATATAGAATTTTATATATCTATTAGAAATATTATATATGTCTTAAATAATTATATTCTAATTACCTCTTTTTCTTGATTTATTTGAAGTCCAATTAAATGGATAGTATCAAATTGGATAATAATGATATTTCATTGAATTAGTGTATTATTAAATAAATTTAAAATAAAAAGAATTTAAGTAATAACAAAGGGGGTATTATATGGACTAAAATTTCATAATATATTCATTTATATTACATGTTTAATTATTTGGATCTAGAATAGCCTTATTATATTTTAATATTTTGAGGTTTTCCAAAAGTACCCATCACCTCAATTATAAAAGGGCACCTCAACCCTCAATTTATCACTCAAATTTGACAATAAAGATATTCAAAACCATTTAAATTACTCTTCTAAAAATACTTAGTTATGTTATAAAGGTTATTATTGTTCAAATATTTAAACCTTAGATAACTTAAGAAGAGATTAATGGAAGTCTTTTAAAGTAGTGATAATAGTATTTATTGACTCTTTCAAGTTTGTTTCTTCTTCCACTTCCTATTTATATGAAAATTCTATGATAAAGTAATAAATATTGTATAATATATATGACAATATTTCCTTATTATCCCAGGAAAACCATATTACACATTTTATCCATCATACAAAAATCAAGTGCACCGCGTGTGTGTACGTATGACTTACTGTCTCCATGTTGTGGTGGAATATATTTTTATTTACCATATTTCTAGGATCGGTATAATGATTCATGTAATGGATATATATGATAATGTGGGATTTATATTAATTATAAAAATATTAATATACCATCAAATTCCTCGACATTTCATCATTAATGGAATGATATCGTCGCTCGTTCGTACGCACGACCACCCGTCTCCACGACGAGACGCGATTCATTTTCAATGTCCACTATTAATTAATGATTATAAAAATAAATATAACGAATAAATATTATATCTATGAAATAAATATAAATATTTATATGTTGTAACTATATCTTATACACAATAATAGGTCCTTACATGACCAAACATGCATAAGAAAATCACACATTTAACACATGAAACAACAACAATAAAAAACAATATTAATAAATGAGTGATAAGATGATAGAATAGGATCTTATATGTTATAATAAATATGCATATGGTTTTAAAATAATATAATAACCAGATTTAAATGATTATATAGGAGGATAAATAATTATTAACAAAATGTAAGCACAAGGTAAGGAATTTCTAATCTCACATTCACTTTAGGGAGATATAAGAGTTATTTTACACTTATTTCTTGTATGTGGTGTATGTATAATAAATTATGATATATCATGTCATGAGTATATTTAAATTTATTTTAATAAATATTTCATTTGATAATTATTTACTTTTATGAGGCTTATGACTCAAATATTTCAATGTGGTAT
Source organism: Viscum album (assembly GCA_963277665.1). NCBI lineage: Eukaryota > Viridiplantae > Streptophyta > Magnoliopsida > Santalales > Viscaceae > Viscum > Viscum album. The sequence goes on along the minus strand of OY728158.1, from coordinate 499,212,970 downwards.
GTGACACATTGATTTAAAAATATCATTTTAAATAAACAATTTAATATCTGATGAATGATTTTGAAATATAATAATTGGGTTTGGGATTGGTGAAATAAATATCCTTGATTCATGGGTAGTCGTATGAGATGAAATCATTTGGTGAAAAAACATTCTTGTTTCTTTACAAGAAAAATAGATGGTTTCTACCCATAGACTTAAACCAACTTGTAAAAGGTCTTGACAGAAGTGGCTAACATTATAGATACATTAAATCTTATAATAAATAATTTAATTCACTTTTTTTATTATTTATCCATGATATTTTTATTGACATATCAATATATTCACTTCATTACCTGTTAATTAATTAAATGTCATCTGTTTTTAGTTATTTACCATTCCATTTTATTTAAAAAATAATTCTTAGTTTATAAATAAAATGGAATTTTCATTAAGTAATTTTCCATTCCGTATTGGTTATAAATTCCATATTAGTATATTGATTACATGGAATGTGAATTTTTTATTACCTTTACATTTTTACTATTCTCATTGACCCATTATTTCTTCCATTATAAATGACACTTATTGAGAATTTGAGATCACCCATATTATGTTTCCCTTCCACAGGAGTTCATGAAGTGTACTAATAAATTTATACAAAGATATTATAGTTAAGAAGGAATTTTTCCTTGAATGAATAAAATTAGGTTTCAATTAGTATATTCACTATAATACAAAACTCATGTGTTAATTTGGTTTTCAAAGACTATTATACTCTTTGAAACATCAATATTTGATTCCTTGTAATCATGCCAATATTTAAATATAATGCACGATCTCTAGGATTATAGGTTTAGTGAATTACAGTTAGTATCACCGAAAGTTTACTGTAAACCTTAATAAATAGTTTTAATAAATCATTTATTATAAAAAATAACCCTATTAATAAATTTGAGGACATGTCTATGTATATTATATCATCCAATAGATTTTATAATAAAATGGACAACCAAGGTTTAACCTATGGACACATAGATTGAAAAAAATATGTCATGATTTTGATATCCTATAAATTAATCTTCATATATATATAACTATGATCTACATTTCTAACATTTTGATTTTGATTTTTATCAATGGCTAGAATCTATAAGACAACACAAGTAATTGTAATACTGTTAATGATGAAAAATATAAAAAAGAAAAATGAAATGCAAGAGTTATTAAAGAATAATATGATTAAGTTTAATTAATGGTTTAATAATGATGTATAATTATTATTGTTTTTTTGGATTCAAGAATTATTTCATAATTGTGATATGGTTATAAGAATCATGAGATATACAATAATTTTACATCCATACTCCTTATTTAAGGATTTTGAACAAGGCATGTTTCATTATGGTTCTAAGGCGACCAAGGTATTCAATAATTTAAAATTTGATAATAAGAGTGACATTACTTTTTTTGGGGAATTAAATGGTAAGATTGATTTGGGAAATTTAACGGTTTTTATGAACTATGAAGTTGGAATGATGTATTTTGAATGAGTCTTGAGGTTGGAATGGATTATGTTGTAGACTGTAAATTATTACCTGAGGTCAAAGTATAATTCATTATATTAGATAACCTAGGATAACTATTTTGGATTCAGTGAACATTGAAAGGATGAAGGAATGACTTGCAGATCTTATTATTCATAAAATTGTGTTAGGAGTGAGAAATTTATCTTGAATATTCATTTCCTGGTGTAAGTAGGGAATTAAAAATATATTTAAGCACAATCAAAGTGTTTGAATTGTCTTGACATGGTTACCTCAATGAAATATATATTCACAGACATCAATCGTGAAGGCAAACATATTTCTGATCTTATTTCAAATAAATGTGTTGCTAAATATGTGTGCACCGAATCCAGAATCCTACCCTATGACATGGATCCCATATTTCAACAAGAAAAATGTTTAAATCCTTTATTTAGAGATATTTATGTATTTCCCTTTTCTAATATAGTTCCTTGAGCCATCTTTTCTAAAAAAACATCCCACTATTGTTATTCTATTGGAAATACCAATTTTTTGGTGACCTTCTCATTTCCCTTTCCTTTTTATTAAGAAGATTTATTGTCTACCCTATTAAAAATGTGGGTTTTTCATCAATTGTTTTTTTCTAAATAACAAAACCCAAGACTACCACGATCAAGACTAAATAGTGAGGATGAAGTTTAATTAATGTAGAGAGAATATAACAACAAACTACATTACAATGTTTCATTTATGATTAAATTTATTTTTTTCATTCATTCTTTTCACCCAACAATGTGTTAAGAATATTATACACACAACAATGTGTTGTATTGTGTTACTTGCATGGTTGAGTTTTATCAAACAACAATATTTTATTAAAATATTATAATTTAATATAATAAGATATAACCAATATGTTATGTTGGTGGTAATGATTATTAATAAATAAATTTAAAAAATATATGGTTGAATTCATTTTTTATCTATTAATTAGAAATTAATTTATGAACCAACTTTATATATACCAAAGGTTTTTATGAAGACCCGTTTTTCTAAAAAATTAATTTTATCATAATAAATTAAATTAATTAATTTTTTTAATCTAATTAGTTTAATATATATTTAATTAATTTTTTTATATTCATACAATAGATTTAATATTCATAACAAACCAAATTTTATGCATTGAAACATATATTTTTCTATAAAAAGTCTTACCGCATTTTAATGGATAACCAATTTTAAATCCAATTATTTATAATTTTAAACATTTTATTTGAAAATATAAAATTATTTTTTAATGTGGAATATAAAAATTTACTTTGTTTTTGTTTTTGGAATTTTCATAGTAACATTCTTGTTTTGATGAATAGTGATGTTTTTTTAATTAATTTTCTTTAATATATAATATTTATTATGTTAAATTAAATTATTAACTTTTTTTAAAGTATAATTATTTCATTTTGGTACCATTTAACAATATTTAATAAATTTTAGTCGATTTTACATTGAATTAGGATATAAAAAAATTTCAATATTTATAATTTTTTCACATTAAAAACACGTTTTATCATTTCCCGAACATGAATAATTTTAAATTAATTACTAATGCTTCTGTGTTTTGTGTTTTAAAAATAGGATTTCATATTTTAAATTAGTGGATCCAAATTTTGTAAATATGAATCTTTTATTATTGGACAATAGGAATAGTAACTTTAGTAACTTTTAAATTTCAATAGTTAAGGGTAAATAAGGGAATTAAGGGTAATAATATTATTATAAAATTACCCTAACACTTGTCATAATTTCATTATATGATCTATGGACAAAAAAATTATCCATCGGCCAATTTTAAGTAATATTGGGGATACTTGTATAAATAAATTATTTTTTAGTATTTTATTCCATGAGAAAGTCGAATATGTGACAATCATGTTTTTAAAAAGTAATGCATTTTTTATATATAGTTATTAGGAATATATATTTGACTATAAATAGTAATTGATAATATAAAATGTTTATATTAATCATCATTACTCATTTCTAATTTTTATGAAGTAACAAATTAAATTAAAGGATTTAAAAATGATGATGCATTAATTGTTTAATTAATGAACATATTAAATAAATATAATTAAAAATATGAAAATAAATATAATTTGATATAATTAATGTCAACCAAAAATTTTTTATATGACTTACAAATATTATGGATGTATTAAAGGTTTTGAGTGAAATTTATCTTGTGAATTAATATTTTAAAAAAATGATAAGAAAAGAATGGTATCAAAATTTATATAAATGATATTTTAAAATATATAATATTTTATTAAATGATATAAAATTCATAAAACACTGAAAATAGGTGAAATGAAAAGTATAATGTTGAAAATTTCATTCAATAATCAATTAGGTTTGGTGGGGAATTTATTTTAACTACGTTGACACTAAATGGGTAAATAGACAAGTTGTCACTATATGAGTTAAGGGGTTTAACTAAGGGTTAAAGTGAAATGATAAGTTTAATAATGTGACCTAAAAAGTCTAAAAAATTTTGTATGATTATTATTATACCATTATCATCTTGCTATAGAATTGTAGTTTTAATTGAAATAATTAAAATGAAAATAACTTATATATTGTTTTTTAAAAGGTTCATGTCCAATCCTCATTTTGATATTAAATGAAAATTATATACTATTTAAATCAATGATAATTACAAAATTCCACCCAATTTATATTTGATATCATTTATGTGTCTACATAGTGACAAATTAATCATAAGAAGGAAAATAAATTTCTATTTTTATCTTAATGAAATTATTTTCAATATATCATTTTATTTTAAATAATTAGAAATTATATGATTACATTAAATGATTCTTTAATGCTAAAACAATATTTTACAGAAAAATAAAAAAATTGATTTTAAAAAAAATATGAATTTCAATATATTTTAGAAGATTTAACATTTGTACATAATTCTATGTATCTATAAGTTATATTAGATTTTTTAGAGAATTATATTCAGTTTTCCACTTTGTTATGAGGTATTTGAAGTCAAATTAAATGAATAGTATCAAATTTTATAAAAATGATATTTTATTGAATTAATATAGTATTAAATTGTTTAATAATCACAAAAATGATAAAAAAATCACAATTGTTTTATGATATGGTCTTAATGGTCTTCCCATATACATTTATAGTCTATTTCTAAGTCTGTATCTAGAATAGCCTTATTATGTCTCGATATTTCAAGGATTTATAAAAGTGCCCATCACCTCAATTTTAAAATGGAACATCCACCATCACATCCTTACACAATTTGAGACATGTAGCTAAACCAAAACCTCTCCATTTATCTTATAAAAATACAGATTTAATTTTTTAGGTTATATTCCTTCGAAAATACCTACCCAAAACCACTTACGAAGATATTAAAAGAAGTCCATCCAAGAAGAGGTAATGGTATTTATCAACTCTTTTATGTTTTTTTCTTCTTATACATTATATTCACATGTTTTTTTAAATAGAGAGTAATAAATATAGTATAATATTGATTATTTGATTGTACGATGATTATGGGACAACCATATTTTACCTTTTATCCATCATATGAATAACAAAATCTGTGTTAGTGTGTACGTATGGCTAACCATCTCCAAACCATGGTGAAATCTGTTTTTCATAACCACATTACATTTATGGGTATAATGATGGAAATAATAGATATATATTATAATTATTATATGTTATTAATTCTTATAAAATAAATATACCATCCACTTCCCTAATATATGACCATTAAGGGAATGATATAGTCGCACGTACGTACATACAGCCTACCGTATCCACAATACGATTCAATAAATTTTCCATTTTCACCATTAATTAATTATTAAAAATGAATATAATTAATTAGTATGAAATATATGAACTTAATAATATTCTGTAGATGATGGAACTATATCTTATGCATAAGAATTTGGTCTTACATGGAAAAACATGAATAGAAAAATGATATAGTTAACACCCAAAAAAGGGTAATAAAAAATAATATTAATAAATAGTTTCCAAGATAATATAAAAGAACCATATATGATATAATAATTTTTAATATGGTCTTTTATATATTAATAATAGTATTTAATTGATTTTACATGATGTTAATGAATTTTGCAACTTAAATGAAAACATAATGTAATGATTTTATCATCCCACTTTTACTTCATTGAGATATAAGCCATACTCACCAATAATGTCTTATGTGTGGTGTATCTATAATTAATTTTCATATTTCATATAATTAATATCCTTATATTCATGGTATTTAATTTTTCATTTGATAATTATTTACTTTTATGGTGATTATGACTCAAATATTTCAAAGTGGTATCAGACAATTTCATTAAAAAATATCATTTTAAATTGATTATTCAATATATGATAAATATTTTTGACATGTAAGGCACAATATAGGGAATGATTAATAAAATCCCCATTATGTATCAATAGTATCATGAGATGATATCAGTTTGCGACAAACCCTTTGATGTTTTTTTCTATGTAGAATATATGAGTTTCTACCCATAGACTTAAACCATATTTTGGAATCTATTAATGGTTCATGTTTATGTTACAGATACATGATGTCTAATAATTATGTATTTAATTCATTAAAATTCTTATATATAAGATAAATTATTCATCTATATACTTATGGATTCATTTCATTCTCAGTTGATTAATTAAGTGTCATGTGTTTCAGTTAATTACCTACCCATGTTGTTTACAAACTTCCTTCTTAATTTATTGATTACATGGAAATTTTCTTCAGATATTTACCATTCCATATTATTTACAAACATTATCCTATTATTTATTATATGTATTGTGTCTTTTATTATTACCTTTCTATACTGACTGTTTTTGTTGATTCATTATTTATTCTACTATACTAGACCCCCACTGAGAAATTGATCTCACCCTTATTATGCTTCCTTTACATAGTAATATGAGAAGTTTAATGAGAAATTTATGAAAGGATATGCTATTTCTGAATAATTTCATTCTCAAAATAAAATTACTATTTTGTAATTTGAATATTAACTATAACAGAAAACTCAAGTATGTATCTATTTTATAAAGACTGCAAAACTCTTTGGTCATCCATGATTTTATTTATTGTAATGATGAAAAAATAGTAAAATAATTCACTAGATTTGGGATTCTAGGTTTGGGGAGTTACAATGTTCTTAGTCAAGATGGTAATTGAATGACAGAACTATAGGATAAGGATCTAAACACAAAAATTTTATCCTATAAACATCAATACTAATTTATAAATGGTTATTTAACCACTCAATGATTTATAGTTTTTTTATTGGTAACATTATGAAGACCATGTTATATATCAAATTATATTAGTATTTGGGAAATATATTTCTTTTAAATGACCATATTTTTAAATCTCAATAATTATCAACTATTTGGGAACCTTATTATGTGTTATTCTAGGTGACCTTTATATTTTTCCTTCCCTCTTTTTAGGAAGATATTATATCAACCCTTTTTATTATTGGGGTTTTAAAAAAAAAAATTAAATATTAAACCCATGATTACTGATATCAAGCTAAAATTTTTAATATGAAATTTATTAAAGGAGGGAGAATGTATCGCCTTGATATTTTAAAATAATAATGTGTTCAATAGCATACAAAGTATGCAACACTAAGCCTAAAAGAACTATGAAATATAAATATTGAAATATAATTGTTTTAATCATGAAATTATATTGGTGGGTATGAAGAAGAATAAATTATTTATGAAATATTAATAATTGTGTTAATCAATAAAAATAATTTTTTTAAATAATAAATTAATTTTTAGAGAAATAATTTTATCCTTTTCTAAAAAATGGGCTTTTCTAATTTTCCTCAGATAATATTATTACTATTTTATGAATTTTTAACAAATATATTTTATTAAAAGTTTTTTTTTGAATTCATTGTATCAAAATATATTAGTATGTTTTTTTAGAATTGTTTGAAAATTATGATTTTAAAATGTATAGTAAAAAATAAATATATTTTTTGAAATACGTATTTCCATTTCAATCATGTAAAATTTAACATTGTTTTATAAAATGGTTTAAATTTTAAATTATATCCATTGTGTTTTCAATAATCAAGTATGATCATTATAATAAATTGTATGTTTTATTTTTGAATAAAAACATTTTTTAAGTAAAATTAATATTTTTTTTAAAAACTATTATTATGTATGAAATTTATATTTATCAAAATAAAATAAATTAATTATTGTTTTTGAATTATTTTAATGAAATATATATTATATATTCAATTAAATGTTTTAATATAAATTTATTATTTTTTATATCATAGGAAAAGACTAAATTCAGTATTATGAATAAAATATTAGTTCTCTAAAACCAGTTTTCACCACATTTTTCACACTTTAATAAAATTTGTTTATACCATATATAGTAATATAATTTGATAAAATATATTCCATATCATTAATCATGAGGTTGAACATTTCTAAATATGATCCTTTTATTGTTTTTATCATTTTGAATAATAATTGTGATAAAATTTATCACCTCGGTAATGGGTAAATCAATTTAATCTAGGTTGATTTTATGTGATAAGACCATAAATTTTTAAGTAGATCATTATAGTCATGAAATTGATTTTTTAATGGAAAATATTATACGGAAATATAATATATAATATTTAAATCAATGAAATTTAAAAAATGTCACTCCCTATGTTTTAAATATATCTTATTTATTGGCATATAGACAAAAGAATGTTATTGAATATAAATTTCTATTTTGATCTAATTTATATTAATTTCATGAATAAAATTTATTTTAATTTTATTTATTTTATAATTAACTATAATTTTTATGAAATGCCAAAGAAATATTTTTCCAATTAATAAAAAAATATAATAATGTATTTTAGAAATATTAAAATAATATAATTTTAGTGAGTTAATATTTCATAGGAATTTAGTATAGGAATATGAAGTATTATTATTATGTTATAATATAATATTCTAATTCTAAATATTTATTTATTTCCTTTAATTTAAATTAAATTAATAATTTCTATATTAGAAATAATAATATTTAATGAAAATAATATTATATAAAATTTTGTAAAAAAAGTAATAGAGGGTAAGAGGGATATTATATGTTTTAAAAGTTCATAAATTTTTAACTTACAAGGTATTTTAATCAATTTGGACTGAGAGATTATATTAATATATTTTAAAATATTGTGGAATTCAAGGAGTTCCCCATACCTCAATCATAAAAGGTTACCTCTCCTTTATATAGTTTATAATCAATTGATCCCTCTATCTCAACCTAACACTAAAAATTTATATTCTAAAATTCTCCATACATGATATATTGGTTCTGGTCACCTTTAAAGACCAACCCTAGAGCCCTAAAGTGGATATCTAAGGGAGTCATTTCAGAGAAGAGGTAATAACTTCAACAGATTATTTTCTTTTTAATTACTCTTTTACATCGTCTAAAAATGTTTTATTATTAATAAAATTTTAATTTCAGTATAAAAAATAAATTAAAATTTTATTATTATTATTAAACCACAAATATTCTCCCTTTTCCCATAAAATGGGAAGTGAAATCTTTTCTGGTACGTACATATGAAAAACTTTCTCCACGTAGCGAGACAGTTCATCTATAATAACCGTACATTATGGATTAGTATTTTTTAGGGTATAATGTGTATATATTATAATTATGATATTATCATACCATTTTAATTAAGATTTCATATATAAAATCTTACCTTCCAAACTTTAGCAAAATAGTAATGTTGTTCATGTGTATGTAAGGACTACCATCTCCACGAAGTGAAGTGATTCAATTTTAATTTATATTTTTCTTGGACAGAAATAAAAAATGAATCAATGAATATATATGATATAAATAATATAATAATCAGTCTATAAGATTATGTTATTTTTAATGTTTCTTCCATTTAATCCTTCAAAAATTGAAAACATTGTTCATGCGAACGTACAACCTACCATCTCTATAAACGGTATAATACATTTTTCTATATATTTTGATATAAATGACTATATAAATTTATATAATAAATATCTATTATGTTTTTTACTAATATTAATACTCTTGATATTATTGAACCATTATAAATGTAAATTGACCTAAACAAAAAAAACATACAAGAAAAGAGAATCAAATATCCAAAAGAACAACGAATTTAATAATGACTTCTTTAAAAATAGTTAATAAATTATTGTAATTATATCATAAATGGTGTGATACTTATGAATTTAGTAATATTATATATGTATACTATTTTTATATTTATTATATATGAGGCATCAACTCATACAAAGGAATTTTGACCCATTTTATTTTTTCCACTACACTTTAATTTCTATGAGACACATGCCCTATTAACAAATTGTTTTTTATATTGTATATATAATACCCATTAATGTATTTTATGATTATTATTATGAAATTTATGGTCATTTACATATTTATATAACTTCATTTCTCTCATGTTCCATATGATTCAAATTTTTCCAATGAGGTAATTGATTTATGATTCGATCCCATTTTAGTTAGGATTGTCTATGGTTGAATTTCCATTAAAGGAAATAATATAATACTTATATGATTAATCAAATTTATCTTTCATCGTCTATATTTTTTTTGAACAATAAATTTATTCCATTCATTTCATTCTTTTTAAAGACTCAAGAGACTAATTCCATTTTTTAAGGAAAAACAACAATGATTGAAAATTTTATCAGGATCCTTTTTCTCCATTATCCATGTTTTCTAAAGGTATTTTAGTAAAAATTTTTACTATTGTTATATTAAATTTCAATATCATTTTCCCTTGTTTTAATTTTAATAAACAAGATTAAAATTAATCTTCTTTTATTTTTTTTGAATGTGGTTCATTTTGACATTTTCACTAAAAATGTGAATAGAATGTCATATTTTAAATAATATCAGATGAATATAATTCTCTGAATAATGACCAATTATTGTTTTATATATTCCCATAATAATTTAAATGTTTCATTAAATATGATTCTTTTTAGTATATTGGAAAAACATTTATTTTAAAAGTGATTCTCAAATTGGAAATGCTATTTTTCACAAGAAATATTTCTGTGATATTTTTAATGAATTTCATTTATGGTAACATCTATTGATTTAAATTATTCTTTAAAAGGTGTATGATCTAATTATTGTATTCTAAAATTCATTGTAGATGTTAAATGTTTAGGTTGATGACATTTTTATGGAAACTATTTATTTTCTAAGGGTTGTTCCATGATTAATGGACTAAATAATTTTGAAACCCATTTTATTTTTAGTAGTGATATTATATTGATATAATGAATGTTTTATAATCTTGTGTTACATGTGTTTTTGGTTTTCATTATGTGATAGTGTCTACATTATAAAAAAGTAAAAAAATTATGTTTTTACCAAGGATAGTTGTTCTGTTATAGATAAGTATGATTACTATGTTATAACTCAGGATGGTGGTTATGTTATAACCAAAGATGGTATTCATTTTATAACCAAGGATGTGTGGTCATAGAATTATACAGACCTCTAATGAATTACTTAATTATTTAAATTAAATCAGATAAATAAGACTAGAATGTGTAGTGATCCCATTTCATTAAGAGACTAGGTCCACTATGATAGTATTGGGAGTAAACCATGACTACTTTGATGGTTTTTGGAGTAAAAAATTTCACCTTGACTACCTTTGAAATGATCCTTAAATACAATGGAAATTTTTTATTTCTTTAGTATATTTCATAATTCTTTGTATTATGAATATTTTATACTCTCATGCTACTTTTTTAGTGATTCCTTTATGAAAAATACCTTATAGACTACCATGATTTATTCCATGAATCAATATTATGATCAAGGATATGTTGGGATTTTATTTCAAATGTTAATCCCATGATCTCATACCCCTATTCTCATTCTATGCTTATGTGATCATTAATATATCTCTTTTATACCCTTAATAATCATATAAGATAATAATTTCTTCTGTTTCCTTTCCCCAAGTAGTATTGAATATTTTTAAGAATGATTTTCCTAAGAATGAAATCATTAATAGAAACCATGGTCCTTGTAGCTTCTAGTATATAAAATAGAATCATCAATAGAAACCACAAAAAAACTATCTAGATACTAATTGAATATAATTTTCACTAGGTTAATAAAAATATAGGGTGAATTAGTCAGTCCAAATGGAGTAAATATAAACTCATATTGTCCATAAATTTTTCAAAACACTACCTTTGGAATATATTACTTATTCAATTGAAATTAATGATATTTAGAATGATGATCAATATTTGAAAAATATTAAGATCTGTGATGTTGATTAAATAAGTCATCAATATATTTCAGCATATACTAGTTCCATATTAGCATTGCATTTATCTCTCTATAGTCAATGCGCACCCTCATAGATCCATATTTCTTATTAACGAATAGATCACGAGCTCCATAAGATGAAACACTAGGGTGTATAAATCAATCATCAATCAATTAATATTGTTATTTAATTGACTATATTAACTCCACTATGTTTATTCTCTAGGTATTCATTGATACAAGTTAATCATTGGGGATTAAATCAACATAAAACTCAATTTTCTAGTATAAATTATGTCTAGGAAAATACTATGTAAATACACCAATCTATTCTTACATAATATATATATCCCCAATATGAATATTACCGTTTTCATGAGTAGGTTTTACATTCTCTTTATCTCCATGAATAGTACTGAGAAGAGCTACTGGAAGTGGATCTATATGTGACTTAGATGATAATGTCTCCGCTTTAAAGATGCGAAATTCCATTTCTTCAAAACAAATCATATTTTCCCTCTCTTTAAAAAAAATAATTTCATTATATTTCGAATAAAGGTTCATAATAAAGATTATATCACAATTTACCATGTTTATGATAATAAAATATATAATTTGTACCCATTTATGTGTTAAAATAAGAAATTCTTGACAATTATTTATTATAATAATGTTCACTGTAGGATTTTTTTACTGAAAATCCCCTTGTTAAGGTTAATTATAAATATAATTTTTTTACAAAAAACTGAGAAGATATAATAGAATGCTATGATACAAAATCAAATAATTAATTAGCTAAATTTGAGGAGACGACTAAAGTACCCACACCACATCATTAGTAACATCAACCACAGATGTTGTGACTCCATAAGCATGGAATTTTTCCCTTTTCTTTTTAGGGGGAATTTTTACTTGACATTTAGTAAATTCTTGTGAATAGTGTACCATTTCCTTAAAGTTAAAGCCTTGTATATTGGGAATTTATTTCATTCCCTTTCAATCACGTGCCTTGTGGCCTTTTTCTACACAGTTGTAACAAAATCACATTACCAATAGGCATGTTCTAGGATGTTTCTATAGATAATTATTTTATGTTTTAAATTCAATTCATCCCTAATTCCCTTTTTCCTAATTTACTTTTTTAGAGTACATATCATCCTTCTTCTCATCTTTCTTCCTCATAAATCTATATGTCATAGAAAATAATTTTTCCATCTTGATGTCACATGATAATATGTGCACATATGATGTGAGAGACTAGTTCCCTTTTGTTGAATTGTTTTAAAAACATCAATGAATCTATCAATCATGTCCCTTAGATTACGTATATAGTATGTGTAATTCAATGATATCCTTGTAAGGTTGGATTCATAAATTGAAAATTTTTTATCCTCTCTATGCCTCAGACTCAAGAAATGCCTCCCTATATCTTCTCACTATTCATTAGGGAAGTAATTTTTCATGAAAATTTCCTTAAAATCCATCTCTTATTGGTTTTAAATTTTTTCCTTCTATTTGTTTTGAATTAATGAGTACCATAAATCCACATCTCTTGAGATATGATAATCATCCATGATAACCATATCCCTTTTGTTACTTCCCAAATATAGAACCATCTTCTCTAAAGAGCTTATCAATTTGTAAGCTAAAAATTTGTTTTTATTCCTATTTAATGATGGAGGTTTTAGTTGCATGAAAAAGACTATAATTGGTACACCATTTTGTGGATGGGTATTCTCCATGAGAGTATTGTTATTGCTCACAACCTGATTCAGTTGTCTAAGTATAGTTATAATTTGTTCAAATCCATCTCTAACATCATTATCTAGAATAGGAGGGAGATCCTTACATGATATATGTGTGTTGATACATTTTCCATTTCTTCCACTAGGAACTATTTGTAAACAATGACATACATTGGATTAGATCATTACATAATGAAACTTAATTTATAATATAAAACTAGTAAATCGGTTAATGTAAAAAAAAATTAGGTAAAACTAATATCTAAATCATATGTTGGTTAAATTTTAGAATATATTTAATGTTAGTTATAGGGTTATATTTCCCTAGTCTATGTTTAACTTAATATAGTTTCCATATATTCTACAAAACATTTTATGATACCAACTATAAATACCTCGACCCTAGTAACCTAGAGATGATGCATTAATTTATTACATTAGTAATAAGGAAAAAGAGATCACATCCTAAAGCACCAAATAGTTTAGATTCTTTGTAAAAGCATATATATAAATAATTATTACAGTACAACCTGACATGAAATACAACATAGAAATCCCTTTAAAAACCTCCATATTCTCATAGGTTAACTCAAAATTTCAAACATAATATAAAACTCATAATCATGGGGAACAATATAAAAAAGAAAGGGGTGATCTCATATGATCATTAAGGGAATTAAATTCAATAGAAGATAAAAAAAATATAAAAAATAATCTTCGTGGAATAACTAAAAACACATTCTATTAAATCATAAACTAATGAATAATATGGAAGAAATAAAAGCTGATAATGTAATTCCATATAAATAATGGCATGAGAATGATACTCAATGGTGGATACAATACTCATCCTATAGCAACAATGATTAAAAATAAATATTATGATAATGAGTGAAATGAATAATGTGGGATATCAAAAATATACCATCGTGACCATGACTAAGAAGTATATATAAATGTGTAAGGTCTTGGCCAAAAATCGATCTAGTTTGACTCATGAGACCTACTGAGGAATTGAGGGTATATAGAGGTCAGTTCTCGACACTTGTTAAATCTATTTTTTCCTTATATGAATGGTGTGAAACATAATCAACATATACATTCATATTGAAACAATCGTATGAAATGAAAATAATTTCCAAAATCAGAAAAGATAATTATAAACTATCTAGATTAAAAGGGATAGTGGTATTAGGATATTTCATCACAAATCAAAGTGGTCATAATACATTTAGTAAAATATGATAGTTGGTATCATAAAAAATCATCCCCAATTAATCATGTGAAATTAACACATGGGTTACTCATGGAAGGAAATGAGTATCGTAATCGTATTATATGGAATAAAATCATCATATCATAATCATATATATGAAATAATGGATTTAAATCACAAATGGACATTAATTATAAAAAATAATTTTATATCTAGGCAATGGATCTCCAACTATAGGTAAATATCATTTAAAAAGTGTGTTTAATAAACATTATAAATGAGCATTATTAGTGTGTTTTAAGGGATAATATAAAATATCCATTAAATAGGAAAAAGGTACAATTGTTTTCATAAACCCATAAATAAACTATGATATATTTTCGTGATAAAAAATGAATTTTTAAAATATATTGGTTATATATAAAAGATTATGGAGTGTATTTGAATATGTGGAATAAATTGGTAAGTTCCCTTTAATCGGGTTTTCCTGTGCTAATGAATTGAAAAAGGAACCATAAAAACATTTATTTCATCATTAATGAAAGACTAATTTTAATAGGTACATATTTTTGTAACATAAAAAAATAATTTATGATTATTAAATAATAAGAATACCTAATTACATTGGGGTAAATAGAGAGAAAGCATTGCCTGAAGGATAAGTGGTGGATTGGGGAGATTCACTTAGCTTATGCCTGAAAGTGTTTTACAGTTACACTAAATGTACAAAATAATGAAATTATAATCATTAATAATTTAAGTTAAAACAAATTTAATATGTATTTTATTTATTATAATTTAATTAAGTTCATTAATGTCCTTTTTGATGAGTTATAATATTAAATTTCTTCATTTGAGGGTGTTTGTTTCATTAGTAGTCGTGATTGAATCATTTGCATACATGTATGATAGATCATTTAAAATGGAAATAGTTGGCAGGAATTAAAATGTTATGTTATCAATGAACATAAAAATATTAAATGGTCTAATATAACATTTTTTTCTAAATATAAGGATGATTCATTAGATAAAATGTTAATAATAACTGTTTAGATTATCTTGTCATTTTTTGACAATCACACACTAATTTTGTGTTATCAATTATTATTATGTATATATGTTGGTTCCCTAAAAATATATATCTTATAATATGTATTATAAAGTGTGATTTAACTATAATAATGGTTTTATTATGATCTGTGATGGTGGTAATGTAAAATGAAAACGCATAGGCCACGACAGAGGAAAATCGATACATCATAGACGATGTTTGAATTTTTAGAAAAAAAGGGATAAGAGAAGGGGGGTGATGATGGATATACCATTAAAAAAATATTCTAGAATATATATGATACTATATTTATCATGATTATTATTATAGGGCAGGAATTAATAGGATAATAAAATAAAATAAAATAAACTTAAGAAATTAAAGAAATTTAAGAAAACAAAAGTGTATTTTACATATGTTATAGTGTATACTTGATAACCCATTTACATAATTTTTTTGGTATTTTGGTGTGACCACAAAGGCCATAATTTGGGTTAGTATTTTTATAGAATAATTGGGTAGAATATACCCAAGAATCTATGATTATATTGTTTCAGAAGGGTTGGAGTGGGGTGGTATTTATATTTGAGGAGAGGGGTGTTCCTTTAATTATGTTATTTATTAGTTTTTAATTTTTGATCACGATTATCAACAAAATTGATTATTTTAACTAAATATAGTAACTTAATCATGTGAATTTGAGATAATTCCCACATAAATTATCTATGACTGAACCATGACTCAGAAATTCATTTATATTCTTATAATTTTAAATATGATAAATTACCATATTTTTTTATTCCGCAAAAAATTATATATTTTAGAAGAATCCAAACAATTCAACCAAACCTTATTTAAATTATGAATTTATTAATTGAATCCATTTTATGAAAAAAAATTCTAAAATGATAAATTTAATTTTTAAATAAAATCATCACTTATTCGAAAAATACAAATTTTAATATTATAACTGATTTTATTAATCCTTTAAAAATTAATTATAGTCTCATAAAAATATCTTATAATTATAATGAAAACATATATTAATTTCTGAATATAGTTTATGAAATTAAATTGTGTTCTAAATAATTATATTAATTAAAAAATTTTAAATAAACTTTTACTCTTCAAAAAAATACCATCACATAATTTATCATTTATAAATTTATTTTACGTAATTCATGATATAAATATATCATATTTTCATTATGAAATAAATAAATTTTATTTATACCTTTTTATAAGTTTGGTTATTATTATAATTTATAGATAAAAATCTATAATGATCAAATCACTATTCTAATGGTTATGTTTATTTTTAATAATATATCATGGTTAATCTAAGATTGTTTTTAAAAGAAACATAAGTTGTCAAGGATATTAAATTTAAATGATACATACTATAAAATATTTTGGTGTCACAAGTTACATCATCAACTACTAAAGCTATGTACATTTCAGTTGGTGAGATTTTTCTGATGTGTTATGGATGAAAGAGGCCTTAATGGATATGAAATTTAATTGACATCATATGATAATAAAATATTATACAACTTGTACAATCATAATTTATAAAAATCATATGAATCACTCAAGGAAAAAGAATACTTATCAGATACATCAATTCATAAGGGATCATTCTAAAATGGGGGATATTTCCCTTGAATTTATTTATAATAAAAATCAATTAGATACCATATTTACTAAACCATCGCCTTATAGCCAATTGATTAAATGAAAATTTAATTATGTTGTATTAATTTTATGTAATTTCATTTAAAGATTATATTTCATTCAATGATTGGATATATTTATTTTTTAATATCTTATTAAAATTGTTCAATTCTCAAATTTACGTTTAAAGAACCCTCTTTATATATTATGTATTAAAGTGACATGTCCACTCTGTTTTTTATCATATTATAATTTTTTTACATCTCCTATGTCTGAAGACACTATGTATTCCACTATAAAATAACTATATTGTAATTTTTTTACATCTCCTATGTCTGAAGACACTATGTATTCCACTACAAAATAATTATTCACCAAAACCCCCTAATCCTTTAAAAAACCATTAAACATTATCCTTCTAATATCAAACCATATATACCCTAATAATATTCCTTAAACCACAAGAATTTTCTCTCTTATTGTGAATGATAAATTAAAATATAGCTATAGGGAGTGATTTATAAAGTTCAAAGAGGATAAGAGTTCTATATAAATTACTATTTGGGATGGCTATTGGCTTTTCTTGGTTAGACATATTTTTTTTTCAGAATATAGTGTTGAAATTACAAGGATTCGTTTTTGAAATTTATGACATGAGAACTGAGTTATTTAATTAGAATGTTGTTTGGGAGTTCAATAAAAATGTTGAGTTTATATTTGATGATATTGAAGATATGGTTATATCAAATGTTGGTGCGATGAAATTATCAATATCATCGATGGATTTTGATGTAGTTTTTCATTGTTCTTGTGAAGGATGTTTCTGGTTTTTTTATATGGGGTTAATTCATATTTCATAAAAATCACTAAGATAACAAAACCTCTATTTTGATTCCTAATACTAGATAAAAATCATCTTAAATACATTGAAGGAGTCATGAATAATCTGTTAAAATTCATTCAGACTGGGATAATTTAGTAAAATGTTGAGATTGGGTGAATTATGTTATATGATATTCATCTTCTCAATATGTTTTTATTAGAGAAAAAATTTAATAATTTAAGATACATTTTTAGTATTATATACTATACATTCCAAAAAAACATGGATTTTCTTTCCTTATTATTGGATTTTAACCAGTTTTGTAGAGAAAAATATAGTGAATATTATTTAGGTTAGAAAAACATTGGGTCATGTACAAAATACTCCAAGATATTATTTTAGAAGTGGAAGATTAATGAGAATATTACCTTATAAAATTTCATATATATTTTTTAATCATACTTTGAATGTCAAAAATTCCAAGGATTTGTTATGTAGATAATAAAGTTAAGCGGTTATTGCTAAAGATGATAATAAATAAAATTTCATTAAGGTTACATAACCTTAAGTAATTTTATATAAGTATTTAGTGGATGAAGTTAACCTCTAAAGAATCTAAGACAAAAAATTTGGTGCTACTTTTATAAGGTTAATGTGGGTAGAAGATGGTGGTTCAAGGTCTTTATCTCATTATGATGACGTGTATTTAAATATTTTATATCCTGATACATAGGAAATGAGTTATCTTGATAAACTATTGAATGATTTTTATGCTCTGATTATAAGTTATAAAAATTTAGGAATACATAATATTTCTAAAATATATTATTTTAGAATAAGAAGATGAACATGTTCTAAAATAACCTTTCATGGTTATGAAGGCTAGAAGAAGATGATCAGAAGGGGAACCCTCTCATATGTTTTTATATATAAGTTGATTTATGGATTATATCTTTGAATATCCTATGATGTTATAGGTCTATGAATATATTTATAACTCTATTGATATTATTCTTCATTAGGTAATTACTATGAAATCTAATGCTGATGGATAGAAGAGTCCTTCAGATAATGGAAAATAAAAATATATTTCTAATTTAGACATCGATGAGTAGAAAAATAGGTTAAAACCTATAATAGATATATTGAATAATAATTTATTTTCTAAATAAAACACATTTTTTGGATGAAAATAAAATAAAATATATTAATATAAACATTGATTATATGTAGAGTTCTGAAATTTCATAGATTTTCTTTT
This sequence comes from Viscum album, assembly GCA_963277665.1. NCBI lineage: Eukaryota > Viridiplantae > Streptophyta > Magnoliopsida > Santalales > Viscaceae > Viscum > Viscum album. The sequence goes on along the minus strand of OY728158.1, from coordinate 499,193,230 downwards.
TAATGAGAATTCCTTCAGTTTCTTCTTTATCCTAATAAGTTTACTGTTCCACTTCTAATTAGTAAAATGGTTTATCCTCAAACATATGGATGTTATATAGAATAGTTTATGAGCTCAAATTTAATATGTTCTCATTAGAAATCACTCAATATTTAAGGAATGATATCATTTCTAACATGATTATTGTCAAGGATGATTCTCAATGAGGAAGAAAATAAATCTATAAGAAAATGGATATATTTGTTGGTTTTATTAATGTTAATTACATTTATCACTCATGGAAACAATTGTGGATACCAAGAATTTGACAATATGCATTTTGTATTTGATTTTAAAGTGTTCATATGTTATAAATAAGACTCTTCCTGGAATGAAAGGGTTTTTATAAAAAACCTTGATAGAACATCAAGATTTTTCTTCTTAGATTTTGATGTTACTCAACCTGATAATAAAGTTAAACCCCATGATATTTTTCTAGACCATAAATTTTGATGTATTTATTGATAAGGGAATGAATAATTTTTTTCCTATAGATGAATTCTTTGATGATCTTTAAATGATAAATAACATAGGTTGTTATAATTTTTCTCCTACGGTATTGAAGTGATTAATGTAAACATAAATTAAAATAATGAATTTCTAATTATGATTGATCTAATAATTTTGTGTATTTTTGAGATGAATTCAATAAGTGAAATTTATTTATTTTTTATTTAATTCATACAATATTTATTTTATTCCATATAAGTAATATGTGGAAGAATCAAATTTTATCTTAGAGGAAGAGAAATATTAGAGATAATCCACCTATTAGTTTTGGGGATATTAGTGAAAGTGTTTAAATTTTAATCCATCATAATACCACAACCAAAAGAGATAAAACAATAGTCAATGAGGAAATATAAAGTGAACCATATTCCTCTTCTCTATAAATTATTTTTACTAGGTGCGCTTTTACTTTCTCTATTAATGGTTCTTTTAATGATTAATAAACCTACAAGTTTTGTAATGTATATGATCATAAAATCATATTGAATCACATATAGTATTGTTTTATATGGGACTGATATTTCTATATATATTCCTAACCTCTTAATTTTTTTCACCCTCTATTTCTTCAATTGTAAATCCCATGAAAAAATATGATATACTTTTTTATGGTTTATATTTTAGATTTCTTACACTATATAGATGTAACTATATTAGTTTAATTAATTAAATTTGATATATTTTATTGTTTTTTACATGGATTATTTTATTCATTTTATTTATCTTGCTTTCTCGAATTCCAATTTCAAATTATGTTCAATTCGGTACTCTACAATCTTTCAATTTCATTATTAATTATACTATATTGAATGTGTTTAATCACTATAATTGTTCATATTTTGGATATAAAAATGTAAGAGAGGATATTTTTCATGACATTTAACACATTATTCTTTAAAAGTAACTCTAAAAAAATTAATATTACATTTATATTAAAATGTATAAAATATTCTATTTATTTTATCATTGGGGTTTTATCTTTAAAAGTGGAGTTTTATAACACGCTAATTTTGTTCCAATATATCTAAATATTTATTATTTTTTAAGTAATCATAAATTCACAACTTTAATTGTTGATAAAATCAACTTAAGTGTTTTAAGGTCATTATGAATTTCCTATGTAATATTTCAAATCAGTATATTTTGGTTAAACACGCATTTTTCAAGATCATTGATTTTTTTTAATAAAAATCATATAAGCATATAAATTATTGTTTTAGTGGATACTACAACTCCCATAGATTTTTTGAATAATTTTTTTCAAATGAATTTATCCTTTGTGATATTTATCATTTCACATAACACTAAAAATAATTTATTTTATGATAATGCACTATGTTTGGCTAGCATTATACGCAACACGAATTTAATCATGCACTACACAGAACATAAATTTTAGATTCCTTTACATAAAACAATGCGTTTAGCTTATGATTTAGCGTAAATTACATAGAAATTTGACTTGAAATATGCATTATGAAACAATGATTTGGCGTATGTTTTAGGGAACATGGATTCTTCTACAATAAAATAATTTTTTCGTTATAATTATTAAAATTGGATAATTATTACATAGTCATTAAACATAGTATTTTGAATAGTAATAAAAAAATTTACAATATTTTTTATAATGTATTTATATAATATAAACATACTAAAAATGAAATATATCCTTTTTGGTGAAGTCCTTATATGTTTAAAAACATTGTTTTCTTGAATAAGATGATTTTAATGTATTTCTATGAAAAACAAAAAAAAAAATCAATTTTATAAATATTTATGAATTGAATTTGTAAAATAAAAATCAATTTTTAATTTAGATGTTTGATATTATATTAGGGTTAATTTTTTGGATGTTAGTGAGAAATATTATTTATTGATGAATAGTGACAAAAAACTGCTATTTAGATAAAACCTACCTTTTAGAATTAAAAATTAATAATGTTAAATTATATTGTAAAATTTTTTTATGTTCCAATTATATAAATTTTAAATATATTAATACAATTTAGTGAATTATAATCAATTTCAATTAGATATTTAATGTATAAACACAGTATACTTTTGAACTTTTTTCCACTTTAAAGACCTGTAATTTCATCTTGTGTGTAGGATTACTATTGACAATAATTTTTTCGATTCAGTGAATTAAATTTAAAAAAACCAACATAAAAAATTTTAATCATTATAATATATAGATTATAATTATATATTATTCCTGTTTGCAAAATTATTAGTAAAATTCATTAAAATTAATTACAATGAGTGAGGTCAAAATGATCATTTTTAGGGACTAAACCATAATATTATGGGTCAAAATGAACTAGAAACTTTCCTAAAACCCATTTTATTTCCATAGTTCAGAAATAAAACTTATATTATTATTTTATTTTGGATTTTTATGACTTTTTTAGGTAATAATATGTGTAAACATAACTTTTTATCAAAAAATCCATGTGAGTCCCTTTCTTTCCCAATAAAAGTCCACCACTTATCCCACTTCCTAACACATATTAAACCTCTTATGTTTGGATGGGATATCCCCAATAAAATTTTACAAAATCATACCTTCCTATTATAATCCTCCCCTTGAGACTATGGAAATCCAAGGAAACATTTTGTCACAAACCAAAAGGAGTTACCTGATTAGGAGGTAACACCTTCTCTTAAGCTCTATTAATTTATCTTCCTTATCCACCTCTCCACTATATGTTTTCAATGATTTTATGAAAAAAAGTATCCTAAATACAATATAATGTTTTTACACTATAGTTTCAACCTACTATTACACACATCTTCATAGAATGGATAATGAACATACAGTTTATGTGTACAGAGATCTACCACCTCACTGAACAATGATTTTTCAATTTTCCTTACCAACTCTCATGGTGGAAATTATTAAGGAAACTGTATTTATTTATTTTATATATTATATTCATTTCATCTTTAATATTATATATTTATTTTGCAACAAAAATCCTTTTTATTATTTATTTGGTGTTAATATGATAATTTCGTTTGAGGAAGTGTGGACTATCGCCCCCTCAAAGAGATATGATTCATTTAAACACTACATGGACTGTATTAAGTATGTTTTTAAATAATTTATAAGTCATATATGATATTATAAATATACTATCATGATTATATATATAAATATTTATAAATTTGTTTACTTTACATACTTTCCTTCTACACAAAAATTAGAGGAAAATTGAATTAATGTGTACCGACGACCTACCGTATCCATGAAAAGTGAATTCCATTTCATAATTATATATTCTATATACTATTATAATACTGATATAATGTATATAAATAATAATTATATGATGGTTTAAATTCTGTAAATCATGATATAAAGTATTAGTGCTAAGGATAAAACAAATTAATACACATGCGATGAAAAAAGGGAATATTAACCAAACGGAATCCATAACATAGAATTGTTAATAAGAAGGTAATATAAGGTCTTAATAGAACCATATATGGTATAATATATAATAATATGATTCTTTAAAAAATTATGTTAAATTTAAGCTTATTATACATGTGGTTTTATCATGTATGATTAGATTCAAGATGCAAGGTAAGGGGATTTCATCTCACTTTTGTATTTATATGAGGTACATTCTATGTTAAATAATATTTCAATATATATGGGGTGTGTAAAACACATAAATTTATTATATTTCTAATATACTTCACTTATGGGTATTCACATATCAATTTTATTATATTTATTTACTGGAGATTTCGCTTTCAAATTAGTAAAAAAAAATTGTCACTATTTTCCTTCATCAAGAATCATGTTTTGTTATGCACTTAATTGTTTTGATGTGTATATAGTTCCATTTAACATTATATATCATGAAAATACTTGTTTTAATGATATTTTAATTCTTCATTTAATTTCATTTTCTTACATAGATTTTTGGATCCAAAGTTACCAATTTTTAAGAGTTAATTAAGACAATCTCATTGCTTTTCATCATTATTTATTTTTATTATTTATTTGATGAAATATTGTGATCCATATCTCAACAAAATTCATGAAATTTATTATATTATGGTTATTCATGATATATTAATTTATTGGTACCATATTTATTCTATTTGATAGATTATATTCCTTTTTTTAGAATGCCTGACTTTACCCTATATTAGATTGAGAATATGCATTCCTTTAAAATCATGTTTTACAAAATGGGTTTCGAAGAATATAACACAATTATCCAATTATAATTAAATGAAATATTTAACATATTTCCACAATTTTCCCAAAGGAATATTTTTTTTTATTTTCAAACTATTCATTTTTCTATCCTTTTTACTTGGAAAAAATAATACTCTTTACCTTATATGAAATGTTTGGATTTATCTGCTATAAATCCTTTGATGATTTATATTTAAGTTTAAAGTATAATTTTTTTAAAAAATAAAATATATTTTCAAATAAAATGTTTTCATAATATTTTCATGCTTCTTTTATAAGATTTCAATGAACATTTTTTTCAATATTATTTGAAGATTATTAGAGAAGTTTTCAAGGAAAATGGTTTTAAATAATAATTCAAGCCACATTTGTAAATTTTTAAAGTATTTTAAATGAAATGGGGTTCAAAACCTTTTCAATAATATTTAATAAGTTATATGGTAAAATTGTTTTCAAGTATTTTCAAGCTTTCTTTTTATGTTTTCAATGTATTCTAAAAATAGGTATTCAAGAAAAATTCAAGATTCTTTTCTATGTTTTCAAGTAAAAAGGGTATCAAAACATTTTCAATCATTTTTTTATAATATATAAATGTGTTTAAAAAAATTAATTTTTTTTAACATTGTTTAATATGTTTTTAAAGAAAATAGGTTTCAAAATGATTTCAAGTCTTATTTAATAGTTTTCAAGCTAATTTTTAAGAAAATGAGCTTCAATTGGTTATATGTTTTAAGAAGACTTTTTAAAATAAGAAAGTATATCTTTCCCATGAAATGTTTTTGAATGATATTTCAAAATTATATTTTATTTATAATGACCTCTATTTATGTTACTCATGACCTTGTTGGAAATGATATAATGTTTCCATTAAAATTCATTATGTAAATGGGTTATGAATAATATCATGGTCTTTATGAAAAATGTTTCTCTTTCATGTTTTATTTCATTAGTGAGATCCCTATTTAGAGTTTTAATCAATTTCCAAGTCATCATTCGACATTTTCCAAAATGTGATATCCTATTTACAATTCTAGAACATCTAATTGGCATGATAGATGTAAATCATGCCCTATTCTTCATATACTGCTACTAATTATATAACTATATGAAAACTCATATTTGAGATAAAGAATTCAATGCCTACCGGGAACCTCATGGAGTATATTACTGCATTTTCATTCCATTCAGCATGATGAATGTTGTTGCTTCATATGATCATTCTCTGAACAATGTTTTAAACCCTTTATAAAAATGTATTTGAAGTTTTATCTCCTTTATCTGTTAGTAAAATCATGATAATGTTCTTGACATACTTCCAAACATGAGACTTTTTTTAGAATCATTAACTGCAGAACCTAAAAATAAACCCCATTAATTGTTGTTTTGGTGTTACATTTGCAATCTTTCTAGCATCATAGTACGCCATCATATAATTAAAGTATATCCGGACAAGAAAATGTATGTCATTGGCATGTCACATCCTCAAAACATCAATCCATTGAGAGGACATCATGGTTTTCATACTTATATTTAAATATTTTTTGAACATCTCACTCGAAGGTGAATTAACTACACCAATATGAAAAATATTTAGATATATATCATTATAATAATGACTATCGAGAATTATTTTATAGTATCATGGTGTATTTTCTGAATCATTCAGTGTGGAATCTTCTTGTCTATAGAATGATACTATTATTATTCATCACAATGTTAATGTGATCAAATGGGTTCTTTCCTTAAAAAAATTTAAACTAGAAAGAATTGGTCCTATATTATCTAAAAAGAACCATGGATGATACTAAGACTATATATACCTATATCTATAATAGCAATCATGATTTTATCTTTTCAGATAAGAAATGAAGTCACTACAGAATATATGATGAGGGCTATTTGGTCTCTTAGACTTATATAGTCTATACATCTAGATCTATCCTATGTTGAATGTATTTTTATAATTGTGGGAGTACATAATATTTATATTTTATATCATATTCATATGAAAAAGGAAATAACTGTGAATCATTTCATAGAATTCCCCACAAAGAACCATTCTTTAGAAGGACTTCCTATGAATACTAAACTACTTGATGACGAAATATTCTTTATCCAAAACACGCATAAGACATGGAATATTTGTTTTTATTTTTCATCTAGAATACCAATGGGAAATATAATAGAAGATCCCATTCTAAATAATTTAATCTTGGGATTCATTACTGTCTCTCGTCTAATTAATTCCCTTACAGATTTGTTCTTATTATACCATGATTACACTAATAATGTGGTGGAAAGCAAGGGCCTCACTTTTGTCTTAGAACTCGTGATGAAAAATCCATTGACCCAAAGAAACATTAAAGTTTATGTAAATATCATAAATAAATTAGGTAAAAAATTATTACAATTTTATATAAAAATATATTGTTCACCAAATTGATTATATCGAATGGAATATGGTAGAATTCCCCTTTTATCCAATGATGTCTCACATCCCCTATTCATACAATGATCAAGAAGGATCATTGGAAAATTTAGATAAATCATTTGTATATGTGGAATGATATGATATATTCATTAGAATTTCTCATCACATAATGGTACGAACATTTGTACAGAGTAGCATGGAATAGAATAATGAGGTCAATTCTACCACTCAATAATAGAATCCAGAAAAATGTCGAATGACCCCCTTATTGGACTACCTCAAGAGTGGGACTATTACATCACACCAGGCTAGGAATGATAAAAACCAATGAGAGGTAGTCTAAATCCTTTTCTATTCCAACCCATTTCATTATAATTTCTTCTATAAATGAGGTATCGACATAATTCTCCTAATAATCATTGACATAGAATAAACTATTTCCATTATATGATATGTACACACCAGTTCTTGTGGTTAAGACTAGTAAGTATCCATGTATTCTCATAAAATAATGAGGCTTGTATATTTATGTCCTTTTATGACATGATATTTCACCAAATTAACCAAAAAGTTTAATCCCCTCCAAGTGAATACATGTTTTACCCATCAACCCCTATAGTGGTTGATAACCCCAAAAATTATCATAGAAATATAATATATGGGGAATTGATATTGTGGGATCATACCCCACCACTAGAACCATGGAGTTTAAACATATCATCACTACTACTGAATTATTCTCTAAATGGGATGAAGAATAACCCCTTAATGAATTCAAGAAATAATCATTATCAATTTTATGAAGTTTAACATCATTACCAGGTTTGGATTCCCTCATACAATATAGATAGACAATGAAACAAAAATTATGATCATCCTTGTTTATTAATATATACTAGGAATAAAAAATTTAGTCCAACAATATATCTTGTTATCAATGAATAGTAAATGAGTAGATAAAAGATTTCAATAAACCCAATCAAACATAATCCAAAAAATAAAGGATAAAGATAATAAATATTTACTCGATCATCTTTTAAATTCATTATGTTACCACTATATCATGATACATAATGTTAGTAATGTGACCATTTATTCATTGGTAGGAAAGACAAAATCATTTCTCCCCACATAAGTTCATTCTCCATCACATTAAATTTTTATCTATGATCACTTATCCAACCATGATAATTCCCATAAGTATTTGGATGAATTAGAATATATGAATGAGAAAAGGATATTTGAAATTAATCATATAGATGTTCACTGAAACTGAATAGATTTAGAATTCATAAAAAATGTTCTCCTTCACTAGTTTCTAAAATGAGAAATAGTTTTGGTCATGAGGACCCTAATGATACTTAGGAAGAAACCTCTAAATACTGAACCAAAATGGGAAGCACCATTTTCTTTACATAAGGTCTATTACAATGTAACATATTCATTGATCACCAAGTACAAAATTCATTATAAATCTATAAAAAATGAATTATTTTGAAAACTAATTCGATTAACAACATATGGTCCTAGGGATATATTCCAAAACGATAAGACATCATTCTTCCATAATGAATCATGTTAATTCTACATCAAAAGAACCTATAATGAGTAACCCATATCATCATATTTATAGGATGTTAAATTGAAAGTAAACATAATCAAAACATGGCATTAAAATGACCTCTTAGCCTATACTGTAATCACAAGATTCCATGAGAGGAATTCCTTGGAATCCTCATGAGATGAACTTGTGGAACTCTTCTTCTAATAGGATTTCCCAAATGTCTAGGAAGATTTTAATTTATAATACCTACAATTTTTATTTTCATTTCTTCCATGGAACATATGTCTTTACCCTATGATGTTAAAATATATGTAATTATAAGAACCAAATGTGTCATGATTATTATACTAATGAGATACATAATGACTTCTGGATCATACATCATGGTCAATACAAAATATTCTAAATGATGTAATATTACCCATATATGAGATAAATTACTACATTTAATTATTAAAATGAACTATGTATGACTTTATTCCTATTCCCACAAGATATGTAGTGATGTCTAACTTTCTTTCTCAAGACCAACCAGAAATTCCGAACATGGGTAGGATTATTTTCACCAGTGATTGAATCCATATAATTCATTCATGTAATATTACTTTTTACCAAATTAGGAATCTACTCCAATCACACCAGTGTTAATTATTTTCTTAAAAAAATTATTTGAATCAACCGTATTTGATAGGGTAAGACACCATGATTCATTGTTTCCTCAAAAAAATCATAGCCCATGTGGCATCTAGAATCATGGAAATGGCCTCCTCACTTGTTCAGGTCATCCCACAATTAAAGAAACATGAACATAAAATATGTTTACTTCATTCCTAGTGTGTATTTAAAACTCAAAAACTCATACCCCATGCACATGTTGGGTAACCTACATATGTTACACATAATAATAAACATCATGGTTGGTATCTCTTTTATATAACGTCAAATTTTCCATTTTCATGACAATTTATAGGGAGATCTAATATTATAGGTGTTGTTACCTTACTAAACCTATATTTTAGAACAATGTGTGGATTTATTATCATTTTTATTAGATATAAAGTTAGACATGGACACATAATTTTAGGTATATCCACATAATAATAAATTTTCTCTACACACATTTAAATGATCAATATCTACAAGATAGATTATTGGGTGGGATCTCATTATATTTTTGAACTATTATTCAAACTATAAAAAATGATTATTTAATCATACATACCAGATATAAACAAGGAACATTAATTAGAACTACAAAAGGGTTCATTAATATTTTTAAACTATACAAAGTGATGCCTAGATATCAAATCCTAGGTATAATCACAAATGTTCCATTCAATATAAATGAGTTAGAACAATTTTTGAAACACTCTTCCTATTATTGGTCAATTACATCCTAAATAAATCCTTAGTACAATGTTTTTTTCATTCATTTGGCATACTTCTTTCTTATAGAGACATAGATTTCAATTATATTTCCTTTTGCAATTATTGATAAAGGAATACAATACATAAAGGTTTCTTTTTTTGAGAATGAATAATATCCCAAGATATGGCTCTGTATAATTTTATTCTCTTAAGGTGACCCATAAACCATAAGAATCTTCATCCATAATAGTAAATTCTATCATCCCTATACTCTGTCACAAAATATTAAAGAAAATAATTTTTTACCATGTTCTCTTGTCATCCCTTACATGCATATCCCATCATACTCCATCAGATCTAAGGAACCCAAGGACAAAAATTTAAGTACCCCTTAATTATCATTAAATTATAGATAATCTTCACTAGATGACCGAGAGATAGATGGTATAGGAGGAATGAACATAAAATAAACCATAGACAACATTGCCACACAATTTTAAACTACATGGATCTTATCTCTATCGTATGATGTAAAACTATTTATTTTTCAATACATATCCATGAAGGAACTCCATTTTAGGTGTTAATATCTCATCATATATTCATGGTATTACCATAGAATATATAGTGACACCATGATCTCAAATCATTTATCCAACTACAATATGAAATATCTACATCCCTATGTGTTGGTTGAATCATTCTAGGGTGTTTTCCATCCCAAAATAACTTATAGATTTATTCTCATATAAATTAGATATGTAGTGATTCATAGAACCATTATTCGTAGAAAAACATGGACAAAATCCATCCCCATTGTACTTTATATGAGATAAATCCTAGTATGGCCTTATTTTATCGATTATTTCCATCATTTGTCTAAATGAAATTAATATAACCTAGATGTGTTTCATTTAAAAAATAATCCATCCCTTATTGAAAAAAATATATCATTATAAGTTTCATTTGCCTTTTAGTGATGAATGAATATGAATGTAAATGATAACTCAGTTTTGAGTTTTCGTAATATGCTCATTTGTGGCTCAACCTTATGGGTTTCCTAAATGATGCATGTCTAGAAGAAGAATAATAATTATCAGGAAGAATCCTTTTTACCTCTATTCAACTTGGAAATATTTTATGTTGATTGTGTGACTTAATTATTCTAGTTGAGACTTGTTTGTTTTTTCCCATGTCACCCTCTTAGATCCAAGTTTCTCTAAAACCAATATTTTTAACTCCCATCACTTCCTTACAGTCTTTTATTTTTTTGGTGTAATATTGGCCACATCCCCAAAACTACATTTTTTTGTATTTTGTATTAATTTTAATATATAAAGTCATTGAATTTCTCCAATAACAAACATAAAAATAATAATTTTCTCACAGCAAAAATTTTCGTCCAATATCCTCTTGTTTCTCACCCTAATAATTGTTAATATGATCTTAGATGATTTCCGAGAATGTTCTAATTTACTCATTGAACTACATGATTCTAGATTATCATCCAATTTAAATATATATAAACATAAAAATTCAAATTTATATGTAAAAATTTTATATAATATATATATATATATATAAATTTATGTTCGGAATCCCAAAATGGGTTACCCTTACATATAAATTCATAGTTGGAGAAAAATACCTCCCTTCCCTAAAATAAAATTTGAATGAGATGATTCTATAGTTGGCCAATGTTAATTGAGATTCTTCATGTCATATTTCTTGTACACACACCCAATTTTGTAAACCACACTCCAATATCATGGGAATCTCAAATTTCCATAAAACCTCCAAACATATTTGTGAAAATAAAATGAGACTCCAGAGAAAACCTATGTTTTCACTATTCATAATATTCTTATATGTGAATCTAAAGAATACCAGCCCTAAATATATCCCATAAATTGAGGCACCATCATTTTTAGGAGAGAATTTTTCCATTTAAATATACGTCAACAACATCATAATATCATTCACCTACCAATATTAGTCTACAGACACTCCATATAGACCTACACATACTATCCTCTCCATTTTTAGGAGGCCCAAGATTATGGTTTATAAATCATCTCCCCATATCAAATAGATACTAAATTATTCATTATTGGAATTCAATTTCAAATAAATTCATGGTCATGGAAGATATAATTAAAAAATTTGTTTCATTGGTTTGGATTTCAATAACTTAAACTACATATGGAATGAGAAATAATACTAGGTTGGTTGAAAACATGCAAAGGGGTACCTGTGTAAATGGTGATTCATTACCAATGAGTCAATTTAACATCATATCAATGAAAAAATAGTGTATTAACTAATTATACATTAAATATTTTATGTAATACCATGTTAAGTTAGAAATAATCATAATACTCTCCCTAGGTCAATTGACACAAGAAAAAATTAGAGAATTGAAAAAATATTAACATGAAAATTCTGTTTATATATTCAAATATCTCAATACAAGATTATTTATTCCTTAAAACAAGAATACTCTTGTTTTATTTATTGTAATTTTCTCTACACCCATCCAGGAGCCATGCTGAAAGAAAAAAAGAAAAATAGTGCATAGGCCGAAATATTCTGTACTATGATGGAAAATTTCTATCTATTGTAAAATTATTCAAGATATATAGATTTTATTCATTTAAAATAATTAAAAATAATATCATGAAATAAGATGGTAAATACTTGAGAGCATCCATGTTTTAATTTATTTTAATAAATATGAAATATGATATGTCTACATATTCTGCTATCTCTTTAAAATTAATGAGAAAAATGGAACAAATGAAATAAATATAATTATCATTCCCCCGAATTATTTAAAAAATAATTTTTATATTAATGTGAGGCCTTTAGGGATTTCTCATTATTGGTTATATACCCATATTTACGTATAGATAATGTACATTTTTCCTAACTAAGGAATCTTTCTATAAAATTGTTTTCTTAATGGATTCTTTCCATGTAATTTTCTATGATAGTAGTGCCATTTATCATGAAACATTATCCTATTTTTCTCACATTTTTGTAGATTTTATAGTGATTTAATCCAAATTTTTTTCATCTATACTAACTAAAAGATTAATCTCAATACTAATATCTTTCCAATATTCATTGTGATTTTTGGAATGATTAAACTAGAGAACATTGCATTAACATACTACCAATTATTCAATGTAAATGTGAAACTGGCTGATAAGCACTCTCAATTTTCAATAATCATACAAGATTTTTCACATGGCAATGATTAGTGGAAGAAGTATTCACACTTTATAAAAAATATTTTCTAGTGGAATATAAATGATGATAGAGTAAATTTTGTTCAATTCCCAATTTTGGAAAAAAATTTATTTTTGATGACATCATTGGGATCCAAAACCAATTCATCCACAAATACAGGTATATAATCAGTGATCATAATATCTATAGAAATGGTTCATCCAAATTCTGATGAAGTTATAAAAAATTACTCCATGACTACTTAAAAATTAATTTTATAGATTGAGTTGGTATTTATGGTGTCTATCAGTTATGTACCCAACACCATTTCTATATGAACAATTACATTAACATGGACTATAGTGTGATCCTAACTGTTTTGGTTCGATCTACTCCTAGCATTAGTGGAATATGATGTAGAAACTCTTCCATAATTACTAGAATGTGTAGAAGTAATATTTCTTATATAGAATATTGAAAAGGAATGGTTATTGGATAGAAACTGAGAGAATCAATAGGTTTGTTTACTCATTGGACTGCTCTCCCAAACATTTTTTTATGGAAAATATTCCACCATTGTTTTAGTATAAACCCAAGACAGTTTGGCTGAAGCACCATCAAACTTTAAAATAACTTTTATATCGGTTTCATTATGAATCAGTTTTAAGAATAATTGGAATATGATTAATGGTTGTGATTTTAACTTAATATTGATGAGGGGAAATGATTCAACAAATTATAGTAATATAAATTTTCATGCGGACCAATACAGAGTATAGGGTTTGATGATTGATACTCCATCTACCAGATCATAAAAATTCCATTTCTAAATGGGATGAAACAAGAGCATCATTTTAAGTTCCTCCAACATTATCTATCACTATTAATGAAGGTACTAAATAATGGATGGAGAAAAAGTGGGTCACATCCTATAGTATCCCAATAGTACTATTTATGCCTATTTATGTTGGACGAACCCCATAAATGATGGGTATTTTGTGTCAAAATTAATATTTGGAATCATAATGGTATATTGACATGTATAACATAAAATGGGATTAAATACCCATACAAATAAAAATTGTAATAGTCTAATGAGGAGACATGGTAAATTTTTCTGTAGTATATTTCCTAGCATCTAATAATTTCGAGAAAGTATTGGGTATATAGAGGCTAATTTGTTGTACTTCTACAAATGTGAAATCCATCATTAATCTAAAAACCATCAGACTAGTATATGAATAGAGGGATAAAGAAAGACATCAAATTTTTTTTAAAAAAATACAGAAATCCAATACTCAAGAAAAATCATATATCCCCATACTGTATGTTGTATTTCCATGATGGGGAACCAGTATGAACATAGAATGTATCATGATTTTGTATTTGGGAGAGTCCTGGTATGCTGATCCATTTTCCAAAAACCATGATACCAGCATTATTAGATTTGCGAATGGAATAAGTGATCACAGATTAATTGTATGACTTATAAACATCACTTCCATGATCACTAGGTCAACCACGAATGAAAAAACATATTAAATTATTTATCATGAGTATGATGTAATAATTAATTCATTATACATGATACCTAATATGGCAATTCCCCATATTAGGTAAAAGTACAAAAAAGTGATTAAGACATTTCTATACAAAAGATAAATGGTGTTGGTGCCTGATCATTTGTAACAGATTAATGTGGGAAATACACTGGTTGGATAAGACACTGAGAAATAAAAAATCCTACCTCTCAGTATAAGTAGAAAACCTATAACTGATCCAAAAATTCCAAAAATTTATTTTTCACCTTGATTTCACTGGAATATTCATTCGAAAATCTACCTAACGATCAAAATGAATACATTGAGATCCACCATCCGGTGGAATCACAATATTGTAGAGTAATAATTAATGTGTTATCTTGAATAGTAGACTTCAAGGATATGTCATGATATGTTTGTTTTCCCGATTTCATTAAGGATTCATTCTGAATAAAGGCCCTCCCATGAATCAATTCATGGGTTATATGGTGTACAATAGATATGTTCACTTGAGCATATTATGAGGACACCAAAACCAGGAAAATGGTAAAATTATATTAACCAATAGAATTGAAGAATCATATTATTGCACAAATTTTTTTGAGGTAGTTTTTTTTAGGAAAATGGTTAATCCATAATCTAGAGAGAATGTAGAATATTCAGAATAACTTCTGGAGGAATGATATGGCACGAGGGTTATGTTAAATGTTTTGGGAAAAATAAATTATACTTCAAAGTATGGTCATTGAATAGATAATAATACAATATCAATACTTATTTTCATGACTTATTTTATGCTCCAGCCAATAATTACAATAGAATGATATCAAATTTCTCAATGTGAAAATCCCACATTTCATGGTGTACAATATAAATAGCATGTTATGAAAACTTCATAACAGAAGAAATTACTATGGGGAATAATAAATTTATGTAAAATTAATTCTTCCATGAAATAAATTAGTAATTTTATAGGGATAATAGTTATTGGATGAAATGGATTCAGCCTATGGAAAATTCTATTTTCAAAGAGACATCATTATCCATGGAAAGAATTCTATCCATGATCTTAAGAAGAATTGTAAAGAACCTATAGTTCTCTATGTAAAAAAATATAAAACATAACACATTTTATAGGTTTGGTACCTTATTTGCGTCTATATGAACCCCACAATGGATTCATCTGGTATTACTTCTTGCTTAATGTTGACTCATATATTTGATGATTAGATCCCATTATGATCGAGGGAATTTTTGGGCCTAGTAAACTATACAAATAATGTAGGAATGATGCTACAAATATTGGGAAATCCATAAAAAAATGAGATAAGAATTTTATTGAGTTGTATCAGTAAAGTATCTATAAATACAAAAAGGTCTATCCTATCTATATTTTGCACATGATATGTGTGACTTCCACATCGCATGGTTCTGAGAATTTTTTTTTTCTATTTTTCAAGATGAGGTGGTGATATGAGTCCCCTCAAAAAACTATCTTTTGTTAGTTTAGGGAAAACATGGTAATTTAATTCCCCACCCCTGCAAAAAAATAATTCATTTTTATCCTGAAGAATCAACTTCAAGAACCCCATAAACAATTTACCATTCTATTTCATGAGGTAGTAATTCTACCACCCCCTAAAAAAATTTCTTGGAGATTATATATTTATTACTGAAAATAAATACACATAGTATACTATTAAATTAACATTCAAGTTTAAGATGATGGTTATTTAACATACCCAAAAATTCATATTCTTGAGATAATGAATTAGACTTAGTAATATGGACAACTTAATACTCATGATGATTATGGAAGACTTCTCAAGGTTATTCACCTACCGTATATTGTGAAGAAGACCCAAAAATGGAATGCTTCAGGATGGGACCCAACTATCCACCCACAAAGGGTTCCCCTTCAAACACAAATGAATATCACCTTGATGTAGTACATTTTTCAGAACCATTCTTCTTCCCTCACCCTACATAATGAAAAACATTATGTGGAATGGTTTATACTTAGTGTATATTTCCATTATAGCCTATCTTTCATCTTTCTGTGTAGAGTTAGTTCTCATATTAGCCCCTTCGTGAACTACCGAAACATTATCACTTCTATCCAGCCATAAACCATGAATGTTTTCATTAATACAACTACCAAATATTCTTGATTCATTCTTCCAAAGGAAATTACATTCCCATGTAACCACCATCAGGTCTGGCTTTCAGGTGGTAATAAAAAACAATCATTTATCCTACACGGTAGAGGATATCCCCAAAAATGATTCCCATAGTAATGAGGATTTTGACATTAGGGATAGTGGAAATTGATTGTAATCTAGTGACGAAAAATATGTTTATAGTAGCCATTCCCCCCACCATCTATTACACCATTTGAAAGTTGAATTGATGGGGAACTTCATAAAGGATCCCTCCTAGAGTAATCACCTAATCTATTTTTAGGGACATTCCCCTGAAATACATATCATATTCTTTGGCCACTAGTTGGAAAAGGTGATTTTTTTGGATTACTAGATAATCCACATAAAATTGATTATAACATAGATCATGTGTCACATTATCTTAGATTTTATTGGATGGCAAGACATCATCACAATAAAATATTAATTACCTAGGCCTCTAACTAGGTGTAATCCCCAAAAACATATAAGAATCCTCCAAAATGGTTAAACTGTGAGAGAGAAAAACTATGAATGATCTATATTCCCAATGAATAAATTATCTGATCCATCAATGTATATATAAACCCAAGACACTCTAAAATATAAGGGATTAAATTAATATCCAAAAGATATATGTTGTAATCTTCCCTGAAGTTCAATCCTAAATACCCAAACACACTATACTATTATCAAGGATATATTCCTAGTTGGTTCCTATCAAACAAGGATGGATAGATTCCTTCCTAGTACATCTAGAACATATTTATTTCCATATTATCAATGTGAAAATCACTAACTAAGAAGCTATATACCATAAAGGTCACTCAAGCCACATCAGCTTAAGTACCACGCCATCTTTTGTTCAGAACCTTTTACCTTGGCATCCTTAGAGAATGAAATTAATAGGAATGGTTTTATCCATGTTTCATAACCCTAAAAGGTATGATGTGTCCCATTAGGTGACATAAAACTACATTGGATCATATTCCTCTAATGAGTATTCATAATAATCCCTTAATCATGATCCCCATACAAGCATAAAAAAATCATGGCCCCCTTGTTTGAAAACAATTCTATAGTGCTGAAGTGTGTGGCTTAAAACCAGTATTTGAAATAAAAAAAGTAACCAATATGGTGGACATATGATACAAAAATATGGGACTATAAATAGAAAGGCTTCGATACACACATGTTTTTACATCGATGTGTAACCTCAAATACATACATATGGTTTCCCATAAACTCATTTCTATAATTGATTGTTAATACAATGGGGGGGGGATCATACACTTTTTTTATTTTAATATGGTATATAATAGTCTTTATTGAAACTAGTAGAGTATCATGAAGTAGGAAATAATTCCCAAAAAATGAGTGTGATGAGGCCAACCTCCCATCCACTTCACCAATGAGATTTTTTATGTGTCATTGGATAATATTTAAAATGAACACCCTCCTAGAGAAAGTGGGTCCCTAAGACATTATTGATATGAAATCTATTAAAATATTCATGTTCTATTGTATAACCCCATTGAAAATTTCCTAAAAATGGATGAGAAAATAATTGTGTACCTAACATGAATGATTTTACAACCATACAAAAACAATGCCAAATCAATCATTAGGCCAAAATATTCATTGGAAGTAGTTCTATGTCCTAATTTGTTAACATAATATATCAATCTATCATGGTGTTTTTAAAGGATAGTGTAAATGGATAATGAATATCCTCTAATGTTTTATGTCTATGTGTGATATTAGGACACTTTATCATGATCTAGGTGAATATCTAGTTAATAACCTTTGCACCATTTTCATGGTCATTAAACCCTGGTAAATCTATGCTTGAAATTATACACACTTATAATATAAAGAGAGTGATTATATTTATAGGAGAAAAAACACATGATTTTATGAAAAACATCATAACTTAATTCTAAAATGTAACTAATTATAAATATTTTCAATTCTATTATGTTTTTATATTAAAAAACATATTCAATATTACCTCATATGAATTAAAGGGAATATATACTTTTAAAATTGGGATCAACCATAACATATCAAACCTAAAAGTACTCTTCAAAAATAAAAAATATAATATCCAATGATATCTAAAACCTACTTTGATAAAAATTTTGATCCACAAGATATACACTCTTTACCATATAATAACCTGATTTTTTTCAAAATAATTTAACCTTTTTGATATTTTTAATTTCACAAATCCTTGAATATAACATGTGTTATATGATATCACAATGTTATAAATTGTTTTCTTATATCACCAAATCGAGTGTGTTAACTTAAAAACACTTAGATATGATTTTGGTACACACAAAACAATGTTTTTATTATGTTACACGTAATTCCATGTTCATCACACATAAGATCTTGTTTTACCAAAAAACCATATTCTATTAGTATTTTTTATTAAAATATTATTTTAGTTATCCTCTAGAAAATTTATGAATAATATTCATAAATTTATAAATATATTGTTTATAAATTTATTTATAATTAATCTTTTGGTTATCAATTAGCTAAAACAGAATGTATGAATTACTTGAAAATAAAGAAATCTCTTTTCTAAGAAAACCATTTTTCCAAGTAAAAAAATAGTTTATATTAACAAGTTAAACAAACTAGTTTTGATGAATGTTTTTAATAAAATTTATATATTATATAATAAATTATTTTATTTTTGCATTTATCCAATATTTTTTATATACATAATATATGAGAAAATCATTTTTTTGCATAATTTTTGTTATTATTCTGAAATGCAATTTTACAACTTTTAATGGAAGACATATCATAGATATATTTTTAAAAAATTTACAAATTTTATTTGAAAAAATGACATTATTTTTTGAAATAAAAATATCTAAATTTACATTATGAGAATTTTGGGTAATTTGATGAGAATTTTTATTTGTTTATGAATAGTTAAAACACCAAATTTTAAATGAAAAATGCATTTTCATATAATTAATAAACATATAAATAATATTTCAATTTTGTTTTTTATTATATTTATATTAATTATACATATTTTAATATAAAATATGATATTAGAATAAACTTCTCATTGAAATTGGAAGTACAAAACATTTCAATCATTTTTACATTTTTACTTTAAAAGAAGACATTTCATGCTGTATGTGGGATTAGTTTAAATAAATACTTATAGATTATGTGATTAGAATTTTGAAAAATTGATTCCATATTTTAAATAAAAATAATTTATAATTTATTTTATGATAAATTTAATTTTTATCTAAAATAAGTTTAGAAAGTAATTAAAATTAATAATAGCGATTATGGTAATAAGAAGTTTACTTAGTGGTTAAACATTAACATTTGGGGCTAAAAAACCTAAAAACATGTCCAAAATCCAATTTATGGAAATATTTATACAATATAATGAATTAAAATTAAAATAAAATATTATTGGATACACATGATGAAATGGATACCTCTCAAGGGCGTTTACCTTTTTGTACGTATAAGAATTCCACTCCTCCACAATAAAAGGGAAAATCACCCCCTCAATTTTCACACCTATAAAGATAGTGGGATCATAAAAACCTGAAATAAATAATTATAAAACGTACCTAAATTCAACTGAGGATCTTATCTTTGTTAATAAATCCTACCAATAAATCACTTTGGTTAGATTAAAATGGACTTACATGAAGACAAGGTAACATTGTTGCAAGAAGAGTTTTGTTTTATTTGTTTCGAAACCCATAAAATTATTATTATTATGTTATTATATATTATCCTAATTATCATAATTATGTGTATATTTTATTATTTTAAGTATTATATATAAACTTACAAACACATCCTTCAAATGGGATACACAATAATTGTATCATCCCCAAATGATAAAGGGTTAAATGACTAATTGATATGACTCATGTCAACAAGGTGAACCTTCCTTTTCGGGAGCCTGTCTGATTAGAACTCCAAAGTTATGCGTGCTTGGCCTGGAGTAGTGATCAGGATGGGTGACCTCCTGGGAAGTTTCTCAGGGTGTGTGTGAGTGAGGATAAACCACGGTGTAAAGGACATTTGTTGGCCTGTGGGGACATTCATTAGTCAGATGACCCGTTCAGGCACGTGGGTAGACCCTGGGGTGGGCCGTACGTGTCTGCGTGGAAACTGGTGGTACCTGGTGGGCCAGGACCTGACGGCTATGTTAAGGCGGGGTGGTCGTGCTGTCACCGGGACCAAGTTTTCACATTTGGTATCAGAGGAGGAACCCATACTTAAGTGCGGTGCACTGCCTGGGTTCAGTTGTAGGTCTCACACCGAGGGCATTGTTCTCTATGGGGGGGGGGTGATTGTAACATCCCCAAATGATAAAGGGTTAAATGACTAAATGATATGACTCATGTCAACAAGGTGCACCTTCCTTTTCGGGAACCTGCCTGATTAGAACTCCAAAGATAAGCGTGCTTCGCCTGGAGTAGTGATCAGGATGAGTGACCTCCTGGGATGTTTCTCAGGGTGTGTGTGAGTGAGGACAAAACACACTAGAAAGGACATGTGTTGGCCTGTGAGGACATTCATTAATCAGATGACCATATTCATTAGTCAGATGACCCGTTCAGGCACGTGGGTAGACCCTGGGGTGGGCCCCACGTGTCTGTGGGGAAACTGGTGGTACCTGGTGGGCCAGGACCTGATGGCCATGTTAAGGCGGGGTGGTTGTGCTGTCACCAGGACCCAGTTGTCACAATAATCGTTTGTGTGTATGTTAGACTACCGCCTCATAGACCAATGTAATTCATTATACAATATCCCTTATCTAGGGTGGTAATACTGATGGACATACTATTTGGTATTATGTATAAGATATATAAGATTTATTTATGATTAATTAATTATTATGAAATACTTACCATCATGATTTCTATTTTTAAGAATTTGATAACAGCCGTTGTGAATGTGTGGATTACCGCCTATATAAAGCGATGTGATTGATTCCCAATTTAAATTGAATGTATTAAGGATGCATTTCTCAAAAATATGTGATATTTATTAAATAATAATTATACTTTAATGATAATGTATATAAATATCAATTTCTTTTAATTTATTTAAAATATGATAAGAAAATGTTAATAACGTTTATGAGAACATATGACATACCATTTCCATGAATGGTGTATTTAATGAAATATTTATTTCATTATAGATTAATATAAGTATTTATTTATTAAATATATTTTATATTTATATCAAATTATAGTTATTTAAATATTTTTATCATGAATTATTTAAGTGGATCAATAATAACAAGTCAAAATATATACGAAATAATAAAGTGTTTATTACCTAAAACAAAAAATTAGAATGAAATTGTTAATAAATGGGTAATATAAAATCATTATAAATTTATATATGCTATGAAATATAATAATATGTCTATGATAAATACTTAAAATAAAATTATATTTATTATATATTCATATTGAATGATTAAGTAGAAATTCACTACTTAAGGTAAGGGTTTTCTCATATCTCTTTTTTTGTCAGATATATGATATATTCACCACTTATTTTTTTGTGGTGTATATTCTTCCTATAAAATTTTAATCCATGAATTTTATTTATTAATTATACTAAATGTTTTAATTGATTTTATTCTTCCACATATCTCCCTATTCAATAGATACTAAAGTAGTAAATGGATTTCAAGTATCCCTTTTCTTTCTAAGAGAATTATTCCTTATAAACTACTGTTTCGTATATTTCGTGTATATAAAGTCCATGAATTTATTATTTGATTCATAAACCAAAAATTTTGGGTTATATAAAAATCCATTTAATTATATATATTTCTTTGGTATTATGGTTCAAATGTTACCAAATATATAAGGTATTTTTTTCTAAATTTTCCTTCATTGAGATACAAGTCATGTAATGAACATATATTCTATTACAAAGTTCATATACACCCCATTGATATTTTGTATGATGCATCTAATTATTTTCATGATATTTTAATATTAATTAATTTTAATTCTCTCATGAATATTATGATTCAATGCTACCAAAGATGTAAAATATAATTTTTATAATCTCAACATTCATCAGGATTGTCTATGATTATACTTCCACTGATGAGGTTTTATAACCCATATCTCAATAAATCTCATGAATTTCATTAAAATATAATTATTTTTTATATCATCATTTATTGGTACCATTTTCAAAATAAATACTTTTATTATTTTTAAGAATATTTTTATGGAAATCCGATATTATCTATATCTTTATTACAGATCATTTTAAAAAATAATGATTTCTAAAAATGTTTTCAAAATATTTGGTAATTATATTGTAAAATATTCTTAATAGGATGTATTTTGAAAATGTTTTATATATTAATTTTTTTATTTTTTTCAAAGACTCCTTTTATGTAATAATGGTTATTATAAATGAGAACGGTTTTCAAATTGTTTTATTATTTAAAAAGTATTTTTCCATGTGTACAATATATTTACCTTAATAAATAATTTCAATTATTGTTTATAATAATTTTGAATCATTGATGAAATCCATTACTTTTACCAATACTTTAATACGATTATGATCCAAGGGAACCATTAAGATTTATTCTATGAGAGATTTATGTTTATGATTAAAGAATATTCATTACACCCATTTCTCTTCAATAGGATATACCATTATAAATTGAGTATGAAAAAAATTTCTTTTCATAGTTTATTCTATGATGAAATGGTTATGAAACTTTTCTATTTCCCATAGGTTATGATATAATGAAATTTTTATGAAACCCATTTCATTTAATGGGTAATGAGTTGATAGTTAGGAAACCCATATCCTTTTATGAGTTATTATATGATGAGTGTTTCATAATAATGTGGAACACATATGTATGATTTCATTATATAATACTTGGGAAAAATATCTCCCTCCAACCCATTGGGCAATAATATATGTTCTATGAGATCAAAGGGTACATAAGAGAGAATCCTAAGCCTTGAGAAATAGGGTATATGGGTGGGATTTTCAAGCCTATACCTGGAGGGTATATAAGAGGACATGTCAAGCATGTATAAAAATTGTAAATAGGAGGGCTTTCAATGCATTTAACAATAGGGTATACATGATTTCATCACAATCGCACAACAAGAGGTTATATGGGAGGGGATCTCAAGCCCCTAATAATAGAGTATAAGGGTGGGTACCAGAAGCTCTTAGTAAGAGGTTATTTGGGAGGGAATCTCAATCCAGTAACATAATGGAATACAATCGGGAATGCAAAGCCTATAAGAAGAGGGTATACAGGAAGGCCTCCCACACCTGTAACAAGAGGGTATATTGGAGGGAACCACAAGCCTGTAATAATATGGTATAAGGGTTGGAATCTTTATCCCATAATGAGATGGTATATTAGAGGGAATATCAATCTTAAAACAATAGGGTAGATGATAGAGCATCCCATGCCCTTAATAAGTGGTTTCATGGGAGGGAATCCAATGCCAAAAAAATACGGTACCCAAGAGGTTATTTCGAGACTAAGTTGGTACATGAGTGATTATCACAAGTATAACATGTTATGAGTGTCTTGGTAAGAATCCAAAAAATAATATTCTCTATTATTACATGTATTCCACAATTTTATGTCTTAATCCTATGTTATGCTCTCATGGATTATTATTTTGGTTATCTTATGATTCAAGTCTTATGAACATCCAAGCATTATTCTATGAATCTAGATTTTGATCTTTGATATGTGTCGTATTATCTTTTAATGATATGATCATGTTATCATACCCTTAATCTCATGTTATGCTTACATATCTCCCTTTCTTACCCTTATTGTGTAATTTCTCTCACCCATTTCTTATGTTTCCTTTACCCAGGTTAAGAATAATGGTTTTATGTAAGAGTGATTAATGGGATTATTTTTAAATGATATGTGGAATATCTATCACCAAGATAGAAAATAATTTTTCCATGTTTCATAAGAAACAATACAATTATTGTTCTCAGGCACGTACATTTGTAATGTGTGTAATATTCATCAAAATGATTTAATATCCACGTATGTTAAGAATAGGTCACTATATTTTGTATCAAAATGAAATGTTTAATTATCCTTTGGAAGCTAGGATGAGAAAACATTAGAAAGATACTTTGTGATATTTTAAGGATATATTTAGAGTGTCTCCATGGATAAGTCTGAATATGAGTTAATGTATATAAAAATATCCTCGAAATTTGGTAAAGGATTGAGAGAGTGGTATAATGAAATTATAAAAATGTCTTTATAATATAAGTTGATGTGGA
Organism: Viscum album; assembly: GCA_963277665.1. NCBI lineage: Eukaryota > Viridiplantae > Streptophyta > Magnoliopsida > Santalales > Viscaceae > Viscum > Viscum album. Next base: position 499,167,810 of record OY728158.1, on the reverse strand, counting down.
TCTAGAAAAAATGTACATGGGGGTATCAACCCTAAAAAGCATGTATTGAGAGTGACACAATCTTGAACTGGTGCTAGAAAATAGACCATGATGCACACCTTATTTGACCCTCCCGACGGAAATGATTTGAGAATTAAATAAAAAATTATAAACCATCATGAATGATTTGTTGGGATAATTAATTTCAAATGCCTAGGATGAACATAGAGGATTCATAGATTAAATAATTATGTGTGATTATTTAGACACCATATAATTAACATTTCATGATTATGTTGATTTCATCTATGATATGTGTTTCCCACATTATGCTTTTATGTTTTATAAAATGGACTAAACATGATGGTTCTATGTTAATGAAGATTGATATTGATATTTTAAGGATTATACTCTTGAGAAAACAAATTGTATGGGATATGGAATGAGATACATCATTAAAATGACCACACAACTTTATCTAGACATGAGTCACACTGAGATTCCAAATAAAAAATAGAGAAAAAATGTTTTATTGAAACCATTATAATGAAACATTAACCTTATTTTAGTGTATATACTGATCCATTAGTTGCTGAGTAATTTATCTATACCACTAAAAAGATTATTATAATCTCTATTTTTCAAATCATGAAAAATTTAATTTCACCTCCTATCACTTGTAATGTGAAATGAATCAATCCTGGATCTTTAACAAAAATATAAGGCAATATGATAAAATTGACCCCAAGGATTGGGAATATTTCAAGAAATTTTTTTATTAAGTAACATCCTTGTATTATTTTTAAAGTTTAAATTAATGTTTCCAATAAATATCTTAGATTTTTCAATAAAAGGAATATGTATTACAAATAATAATCTATGAGCAATGATTATAAGACTATGATCCTTAATTTATTCTCAATGTGTGGGAAGAATAATGGAGAGAAATTATGGAATTGTACTCAAAGGGGCTATACATGTGGAATAAATGTCATAATGTCAATAAATGTATAAATACAATTAATGTGACGGTTATTGCTATTGAGGGGTAGAGAACTCCAACTAATTCACCACCCACACTTCAATTATTAAATTTCATGTAGTTTGGTAATTATGCAAACAAGTTCCCCAATCCTAGGACTAATGTGGATGATAATACCCAAAACTAATGAATAAAACAATAAATGGGAATTCCTATGATATCATAATGATTGAATAGAGCAATGGAAGTTAGGGACGAATTATCCTCTTAGTTTGGGATTTCATGTAACACCCCTAGCATCCATAGCACATTTCCCATTGAATAATGCAATAGCTTGCATAGTATGCGACTTCAAGATTCTAACACACCACGGCCAATCAAAGTAGACGTTATGAATAGTAATACCCACTTTTGGAAATTTTATAAATTTTATTTTTCAAAATGGACTTCATTTTTGAATTCAGAATATCAAAATTAGCTTAAGGTGAATTTTTGGTATTTTTCTAAAAACATACAATATTTGATGAATAGTGAAAACACTATGTTATTGTTTAAAACTAATTTTTTATTTAAATAATTAATTATTTTATTTTATTTTATTTTATTTTATATAAAAATAGATACATAATACCTATATATGTTCAATGTAATTCATGGGAGTCCTTTTGTAATAATATTAGATATATAGAGTTTTGTTTAACTTTTCACCGTATTTTACCCACCTCCTAGGAGAATTTGAAAATTTTCATAAAACATAATTTTACCGCATATATGAGTGTAATTTCAGAAATATAAGAGAAATGGTTGACATCAGTAAGAAAAATGTGGTTCAATAAGATGAAAATAAGTTTTGGTGGATAATAACCTTTTTCTTTTATTTACCACAGTTAAAAGTAAATAGGGTAATTAAGGATAAAAATAAAATAATTCTAACCCTAACACATGTCCTAATTATATTGGACAAGTGTAATTCGGCAAAAAACAAACTTATGAATAAAATATTATCCTTTAGGTCCACTTGGATTAGATTAGGACATTTATTATTATTTAATTCAAAAAAGAGTTAAAAGTGTTAAATTCCATGTTTAATAACTAAACTATTTATAATATAGGGTTATAAATAAGATAAATTCGACTACAAATTTTAATTATAAAGATATAAAGATTTCCTACATAATGGTATTTTATTTATAATTTTTAGACATTAAATAATTTAATTTATTTCTGACGCAATGATGAGGCACTAATTACCTTAATAATGTAATATTAAAATAATTGATATTATAAATATCCAAATAAATGTAATTTGAGAATTTTGATGAATTCAAATAATTTTACATGTTAATATGACATTTTAGGATTGAACATATAAATTTAGTTCGATGTAATAAAGTTTTAAGGACTTTAACAAAAATCATTTATTGAATAATGTCAAAATTGACCTAAAAGAGTTTTTAAAAACAAATATTATATTATTAATTGATATAGTATTCCTATAAATCTAAAGTTAGGAAAAAAGACTTATATAATTATATTGGAATCATTAATGATCCACTTGGGGTTCACTTGGATGTTTATATTATGTTTATTAACCATATAAAAAAAATAAAGAGACATGGTAAATGTCAAACTATTTAACTAAGAGTTATATCTAAATGATATGGTTAATATAATGACCCAAATATATCTAAAATATACTATTTTATTTAATTTTGACCCATCACCACATTATCCTCTAAATAAATCATTTTGGAGACATTAGAAACCGAAAATGAATTTATTATAAAATAATATTTCTATCTTTCCCTATGGTGCCCCTCTCCCCTCTTATAAAAGGGCACTTCCCCTTCTCTCAAATTCACACCTCCAATGCCCTTTGGCTCTACCAGACTACCCAAATACCCTCCCAACTGTCCTACCTTCATCCCAGAGGCCATATTTTGATTAGAAAGCCAACCTATGTAGCCCTTTTGATCAAATCAAAAGGAAGAACACAAAGAAGAGGTAAATATCTCACCACCTCTTTCAAGTTAATTTTTTATTCCACTCCATATTTCTTGGATGATTCGATTTTAAAATAATAACTCCAGTAAATTCTATATAATATGATATTATTATAAATTTGTTACAACCATATTCATTATGTTATCCATCCTATGAATAACATTTCACCATAGGTGCATACATATGGCTAACCATCTCCACATCGTGGTGTACTTATTATTCAATACATTTTTATTTGGATGGGTATAATAATGATGTATAATTGATTTAAATAATAGATATAACATGGTAATGATTCTTTATATATGATATACCATCCATTTACTTATGATTTTACTTAAAAAGGAATGATGTTGTCGCTCATGCGTACGTACGGATTACAGTTTCCCTGAACACGATTAGATTAATTCCCCATCGTAATAATTCAAGAATAATATTAATGCTATGATTAAAAATAATATTTAAAGAAAATAATATCAATATAGATATGAATCAAATACATCCTATCCATAAAAATCATGGCTTACCTAACTAAGCATATAAATGAAATCTAATCAGTTAACACCCAAAACGATGATACTATTAAAATATCATTAAAAAATGAATATTGGATGCTCATATATGATATCATATTAAGGTATATGGTTTTTTTATAATTTAAAATAAATTATTTCCCCATTATATAGGAGGTTAACCTACCCTCGGCCAAGGAAATTTAAAAGGTAAGGGTTAATTTCATAATCTCTTTATTATCCGAGATTGTTTCTACATAAGAATCTACTGGGACCTCTTTATCATCCACATCTATGTTTCTTAAAAATGTATTCCAAAACAAATTTATAATTTACTATACAATGGGTTAAAGTAATTTGTACCCATATTTGACCTTATATGTTTTGAAAGGAATCTTTTCATCGTTTTCCAAACAAGGTACTTTATGACCTTTCCGACAAAATTAAGGTAAGAATGTTTTTTAACATATACGGAGGCTGTGGAAATATTCTTCCATTATAGCATCGTCGAAGCGTCCCTTAAAAGTTTATAAGAATATTTTCAAAATAAATGTTTTCTTTATAATTATGTAACTCTTAAACGATTTCAAAATAGAATGAGACATTTCTCTAAATAATGTTTTGATTACATCGATGTCAACATCATTTGTTAGATTTTATGCTTAATTGAGCTTGATTTATTATGATACAAAACCTACATATTGTATTGAAGGTTTTGTGATATTTTTGATGATGGATGCATTATTTTCATACCATTCATGGTTTATGGATAAAGTATAGACATTTTGTATGCAAGTTTTAATACAAATGTTTATGTTATGTTTGAACCTTTTCATATGAGGAATGCATTGGTCTTAGTAATTGACAGGTGGAGCCCACTATATATCCTTGATACATATGTATGTCTCATGAGACAAACTAGTGTCATGGAACAAGGACTTGAAAAAATATTATTTTTAGTCTTGGCACAATGCCTTGACTATGTGGTTATGAAGTCTGGCATTATGCATTCCATCATTATGAAAGTGACTATTGATATTGCATGTGATTATTCGACTAGTATAATATACATGTGAATAAGTAAATTAAATTATTTTATTTTATATTTTCCATATTATGTTGAAGTTCATGTTTAAAAGGATTTTAATTTAGTCTTATACATTGCCATAAATGTTTATTCTTATTTATGAAAGTTTCCGAAATATTTTTATCCTTACTAAGTATCTGAGCTCACCCATTTATATGTCTTATTTATTCTAGGATATGAAGAATTATGTTATGACTAGCCTGCAGGGACAATATATGGGATATGAGTGCGGTCTATGTAGACTTTGTTGTCATAGTTTTCATTTTATAATGAAATTTGAAACTTATGAATGTATTTATTATTTTCATGGGTAATAACTGATCAGTCTATCTGGACGTGATTCCTTGTATCATTCCAATGTTATCTAATTATTATGAGAGATTGAGTGACTTCATATATGAAGATGGGATTTTGAAATTTGGGAAGAGGATTTGTGTTCCAATATACCTGATCTAAAAAAGGAATTCTTAGATGATGCACATAGCCCAATTTCTCTATACAACTTGGTGGCACTAAGATGTATATAGATTTGAAGGGAATTATATGATTTGGAAAAATGAGAAAATTGAGTCCCAGGTACTTTGGAACTATCATAATTCTAGAATGAATTGGGGTTGTAGCTTACCATTTGGAAATTCAGCCAAGTCTCTGCAAAGTTCATGATGTGTTCCACATATCACTGTTGAGAAAATACATGCCTGACTCAATGCTTGTACTCACATTTGAATAATTAGAACTGGAACCCAATCTATCTTATTACGAAGAGCCTATCGAGATTACTGATACCAGAGAACAAGTGCTGAGAAACTAGATGACTCTTCTGGTAAAAGTTCTATGGAGAAACCATAAGATGGAAGAGACAACGTGGGAACCTGAGTAACTTATGATGAAGAACCACCTAAAACTATTTATATAGTAATATTATAGAAATTTCGAGTATTAAATTATTTTAAGGAGGGGAGAATGTAACACCCCAAAATTCCACGATACCTTTCCGTTTGAATAATGAAATAGTTTCCATTATTCGCAACTTCAATATTCTAACACATCGCGACCAATCAAACTAGCCGTTATGACTTGTAATACCCACTTTTTTGAAATATTATAAATTTTATTTTTCAAAATGGACTTCATTTTTGAATTCATAATATCGAAATTTTCTTAGGGAGAATTTTTTTTATTTTTCTGAAAACATTCAATTTTTGATGAATATTGAAAAACACAGTGTTATTGTTTAAAACTGAATTTTTATTTAAATAAATAATTATTTTATTTAAATTTATTTATTGTCAAAATATATACATAATACTTATATATTTTCAATTTAATTCATTGGAGTTATTTTGTAACAATATTTGATATATAATGTTTTATTGTACTTTTCACCGTCTTTTACCCATCTCCTAGAAAAATTTGCACGTCCACATAAAACATAATTTTACCGATTCTATGAGTGGAATTTCAAAAATCCATGAGACGGAGTCGATAACATTATGAAAAATTAGGTTCATTAATATGAAAGTAATTTGTTAATAATAGTATGTTTTTTCTTTTATTTACCACAGTTAAAAGTTAATAGGGTAATTAAGGGAAATAATGATGTTATTCGTACCCTAACACATGTCCTAATTCTATTGGATAAGATTAATTCGACCAAAAACAACCTTCGTAATAAAATATTATCCTTTATGTCTACTTGGATTAGATTAGGACATTTATTATAATTTAATTCAAAGAAGAGTTAAAAGTGTTCAATTCAATGTTTAAAAACACAACCATTTACAATATTGGGTTATACATAAGATAAATTCGACTATAAATATTAATTAGAAATTAATGAAGATTTCTATATAATGGTGTTTTTTTATAATTTTTATACATTAAATAATTTAATTTCTTTATAACACAATGATGACGCAGTAATTACCTTAATACAGAAATATTTAAATAATTGATATTATAGATATCCAAATAAATGTATTTTGAGACTTTTGATGAATTTCAATAATTTTATATGTTAATATAACAGGTTATGATTTAACATATAAATATATTTCGAAGTAATAATGTTTTTAGTACTTTAACAAAAATTATTTATTAAATAATGTCAAAATTGACATAAAAGTGTTTTCAAAACAAATATTATATTATTAATTAATATAGTATTTTAAAAAATTGAAGGCTCGGAAAAAAGACTTATATTATGATAGGTGTATAATTTATGATCCACATGGGGTTCTCTTGGATTTTTATAGTATGTTTATTAACCATATAATATAAAAATACAAAGAGACAAGGTAAATGTCAAACTATTTAACTAAGAGTTAAATAAAAAAGATAAGGTTAATATAGTGACCCAAACCTATCTAAAACCTATTGGTTTAGTGTATTTTGACCCATACAATACTTAGCCTCAAAATAAATTATTTAAGATACATTAGAAACGAAAAATGATTCTATTATAAAATAATAGTTCAATCTTTTCCTAAGGTTCCCTCACCGCTTTTATAAAAGGGCACTTCCCCTTCTCTCAAATTAACACATACAAAGACATTTGGATTGGCCAAAACCTTCCCAAATATCCTCCAAAATATCCTCCCTTCATCCTATATTCCTTATTTGGATCATAAATCCAACCTATGGAGCCCTTTTGATCAAATCAAAAGGAAGAACCAGAAGAAGAGGTAAATATCTCCCAACCTCTTTCAAGTTATCTTCTTATTCCACTTCCTATTTTATTGTTGTTTCCATTATAAAATAATAACTCAAGTATCATCTATATAATGTGATGTTATTATAAAAATGGTACAACCATATTCATTATGTCATTCATCCAATGAATAACATCTCACCATGCGTGCATACGTACAACTTATCGTCTCTATGTCATGGTGTACTTGTTATTCAATGCATTATTATTTGGATGGGTATAATAATGATTTATAATTGATGTAAATAATAGATATAACATGTTAATGACTCTTTATATATGATATAAAATCCATTTACTTATGATTTAAATTCAATAATAAAGATATTGTCGCTCGTGCGTACGTACGAATTATCGTCTCCACGGACGCGATGATATTCATTTCCCATCATAATCATTCTAGAATAATTTTCATGAGATAATTAAAAATAATATTTAAAGAACATAATATAATTCTATATATTAATAAAATAAATCCTATCCATAACAATCATGGCTTACATAACTTAGCATATAAAGAAAATTGAATTAGTTAACACCCAAAACAATGATACTACTAAAATATCATTAACAAATAAACAGCGAAAGATCATATATGAAATCATATTAATGTATATGGTTATTGTATAATTTAATATCTATTATTAAACCATTATAAAAGTGGTTAACCTACCCTAAAACAAGGAAAATTTGAAGGTATGGTTTAATTTATCAATCTCTTTATTATCTGAGATTGTTTTTATGTAAGTATCTACTGGAACCTCTTAATCATCCACATCCATGCTTCTCGAAAATGTATTCCAAAACATTTTTACTATTTACTAGACAATGTGTTAAATTAATATATATCCTTATTTGGCCATATATGTTTTGAAATAAATCTTTACGTTGTTTTCCAAACAAGTAACTTAATGACCTTTTCGACAAAATTTAGGTAAGAATGTTTTTTAACTTATACGGCAGGTGTGGCTATTTTCCACTGTTATAGCATCGTCAAAAGATCCCTTAAAATCTCATAATAATATTTTTAATATAAAAGTTTTCTTTATAATTATGTTACTCTTAAATTATTTAAAAATAAATAGATATATTTCCCTAAAAAATGTTTTGATTTCATCTATGCCAATATCATTTGATGGATTTTAAGATTAATTGAAGTAGCTTTGTTATGATATAAAAATTCCATATTGTATTGAAGGTTTTGAGATATGTTTGAAATTGGATGTGTAATTTTCATGACATTCATGGTTTATGGAGAAATTATTGAAATTTCATATGCTAGTTTTAATAAAAATGATTATGTTATGTTTGAGCCTTTTCATATGAGGAATGCATTGGACTTAGTAAGTGACAGTTGGAGCCCAAAATAGCTCCTCGATGCATTGGTGGGTCTCATGAGACAAACTAGTGTCTTGGAAAAAGTCTTTAACAAAATCTTATTTGTAGTCTCGGCGCAATCCCTTGACTATGTGGTTATAAAGTCCGGCATTATGCATTACATCATTATGAAAGTGGTAATTTTTAAGGCATGTGGTTATTCGACTAGTAAAATATCCGTGAGAATAAGTAAATGTAATTATTTTATTTTATCTTTGCCATATTATGCTGATGTTCATGTTTAAAAATATTTTGTTTTATTCTTATACATTACCTAAAATGTTTTTTCTTATTTATGAAATTTTATGCAATATTGTTATCCTTACTGGGCATCTGAGCACACCCCTTTCTATGATTTATTTTTCCCAGGATGTGAAAAAGTATATTATGACTGACATATTGGGATAGTATAAGGGTTATGAGTGTGGCCTATGGAGACTATGTTTTTGTAGTTTTCATTTTATAATGTAATTTAAAACTTATGAATGTATCTAGTATTTTCAAGGGTATTAAACCGATCAGTTTTTCGGGATATGATTCTGTGTATCATGATAATGTTATTTAATAATGGATCAACTCTAGGTAACTTTGGTCTGGGGGTTGCATTTAATGTTTGATTTTTTGAAGAATGATCCCTATGAAAATATAATTGTAGTTAAATTTATTCTGATGTTATATTTGGATTCTATATAATTGAAACATCATATCCTATTGGTACATGGTCTATCCCAAGAATCCAATGAATTTTTTTATAAGATAAGGGAATATATAAGGAATGAATATGCATCCATTGTTTTAACATAATTTTAAAATAATTTAGTTTATTAACATGTTTCAAGAGAATAAATGATGTTGGTTTTCACATATTTGGTATGTGAAAATGAAGAGATACATTATATCATGTGGGGGATTAATTTTTATCATAGTGACTATATTTATAATATTTTTAAATTTCATATTTAAGATGGGATACATCTATAATGGTGTAAATAATGGTTTGAGTTGACCTTTAGATATGCTATTTAGGATTAATGTATTGTCTCACCACATTAAGAATTATACATATTGGATTCCATGTTCTAGACAATTTTTTGTGATAAATAAATATATTTGGAATGGAATATAATTCTATTTATGGATATTCAAATAGTTTAATTCTTTATGAGTGAGAAATTGAAAATCATTTCATGGAATAAAAGATGAAGTGGAATTTTTTCATGGCACAAAAAATGGTGAGATTGTGTTGAAGTAATGAAATTATAACATGACATGAAAATATTTCTACTTTTTGAAAATGGTCTTTAAATAAAAAAATTCCCTATTACCATCATTTTTATGAAATAAATGTTCTTTTTGAATCCACTTTTGGTAATGGAGTTTTGGTTGTTAACATTATCCTAGCCATATTTTCTATCACTCTCCATAAGGAGGTTATAGTTATATTTCTCTATGATGTCCATGATTTCACATTCCATCTATGTTTACTTATATGTAATCCTATTTATGATTTATTTTGGGTAACCCTTTTGTTTCAAAATATTCTTTTTAAAATGATTCTTTTGTATTCGTTTTTACAATGCGGTTTTGTCTTAAAAGTACTTTCACATATTATTCCTTTAATAATCGAGAAAAATTATTGGTTGAAATTGATTTTATGGGGGTATAATTTTAAAACATGATTTTTTATGAATTTTTTTGAATTAATTTAATCATTTTTATATTTTATATTTCATGTGTCACTAAATATTGAATTTTTATATTATAAAACTCCAAGTTATTATTTATTTTCATGAAACACCATGTTGAGATTGTGCTATATGAATCAATTATATGAGATTTAGGTATAAATAACACTATGGGTGGCTTCTATTATACATAATGGTATGTTTCTTTAATAAATTCCATTACACCCAAGATCGAGTTTTAACCAATAGCAACATGATATTAGTAATAATATTAAAATAACATTATAGTTATCATATAGTTGTAGTTTCAAATATGATTAACTAAATTGTGAAAATATGTTTTAAAAATCTATGTAAAATAAACCATTCGGTAATAAATTTTCTTGAAATGAAATTAATATGTTTTCGAAACTAATGAAATTCCTTTTCTAAATAAACCATTTTCTATATAAAACACGTTTTGTATGAATAAGTTATTAATATTGATCATGTTTTTAATAAAATTTAAATATTATGAATTCCAAAATTTTCTTTTTGAATATTTTCTAATATTTTTATTGGATTAGAATAATAAAAAATCTAGTTTTAGGACTAAAAAGTTGTATTATTCTGAATGGAAAGTTTACCACATTTTTTGGTGGACTAAAATTAATTTTTTTGAAAATTTATATTATTTATTTTAATGAATAAAATAATTTTATGAAATTATAATATCAGCATATATTTGGGGGAATTTCTTTTAATTTTTGGATAAGTATTATTTTTTTAAGAATATTGAAAACACCGAATTGTAATTGAAAACTTCATTTTTTTTCAAATTAATTTATGTTGTTAAATTATATTTTCAATTATTTTTTATGTATATTTAGATATTTAATTAATATTTTATTAAAATTTGGTTCATTGGAATCAATTTCACATTCATATTGGTTATAAAAACAATTTAAACTTTTTAACATTTTAACTTTAAAAATCCGTTGTTTCGCCAAATCTACTAGATATTTTTAAACTCATCTCGTCCAATTATGTGATTTGAAAATGAAAAAATTAATTTAATATTTCGAATAAATATAATCTATAATATCTAGTAACTACAACTTTATATTTTACGAAAACAAATTAGTGAAAATAATTAAAATTAATTACAATGATTAAGGTAAATGAGTTTACATAGTGGTTCACAATTATCTTAAGGGGAAAAATTACATAAAAACATGTAAATTTTTTTAGGGATGTATTTTGACCATATCCTCAATTTTAAAGAATATATATCATTATTGGGGAGGAATAATTTAAGGGAGATGCATGAATAGGTTTTTCCTTTTTATATTTACAAGTATGCCACACCTCATCCACAATAAAAGGGAACTCACCCCTAACTAATTCACACCACTAAATACATTTATATCATCCATAAACTTCTAAAATAAGCTCCAAAATCAGACCCCTTCATCTTAGAAGCCTAATTTTTGATGAAATCCATCCATGAAAGCCCTTGGGTGAAAACCAAAAGGAGTTACTCAAAGAAGTGGTAACATTATTAAATGATAAAATTTGTTTTATTTCATTATCCAACCATTAAATTATTCTTATTAAATGATTATATAATAAACTATTTATCATAATTATCATGATATGATTTTATTTTATTAGTTTTACCAAAACCTACCCACACATCCATCAAATGGGATACAAAATCATCGTTATGTGTATGATAGACTACCACATCACAAGCTAATGCCTTTCGTCCATCCATTACAACCTATTATAGTTGGAAATAATAAAATTTATACTATTATATATGATATATATGATATATATAATATATATTCAATACTTATTCTTCTATAATTATTATACAACACAAAACATCATGCTTTCAATCTTATTGGAATAAGAAAATGTCGTATGTGGACGCGTAGACTATCACATCCTAAAAGCAATGTGATTCATTAAAGATTTACAAAGTATTTATTATGAATGGGATTGTTAAAAATAATTTATATTTATAACATGATAATTCTACTGGATTTATAATATATATATACATCATTTACTTTTCAATATTTTAAAATATAATAATAAATATATGTTGTGTTCATGAGTTTTCACGACCTACCATCTCCAAAAATGATGTATTTTATGTCATATTTATATATTTATTAGATTATTATAAGTAAATATATAATGAATAAATATGTTATTTTTATCAGGTCTTTAATTTTTAAATAATTAAATAATGATATTTTTAAGAGGTCCATAATAATAAGTTAATAAATATTAGAAAAACAAAGTGTTTATTACAGAAAGCATAACATTTACATCAATTTGTTAAGAAATCAGTAATATGAAGTGAAAATAGAATAATTTATGATATTATATATAATAATATGGTTCTGGTTTAGATTTATCAAAAAATTATATTTATTATATAGGTGTATGTAATGCGTATGACAAAATTCAAGGCTTAGGGTAAGGGTTTTCTCGTCTCAGTTTTATTTCTTTGAGAGGTATACTTTATTCACCACTTATTCTTGATTTGTGGTTTATATACAGCCAATGAAATTTTATATCTTGAATTTCATTTATTTTATGATCTTAAATGTTTTTAGTTTATGTTACTATTTTTGGGTTCTCATGATTCAAAATTCTCTCAGGTAGTATGGGGATTTCTAGTCTCATTTTTATTTATGTGAGTCGCATGCCTTATTCACCACTCATTTGTTCTATGTAGTCTATATATTTCCGATGAATATATTATATTATTATCCTTAAATTTATGTATGTCTACATATTCATTTTATTATATCGATTTCATCGGGTTTATAGTTCAATATTTACTAAATTGGTAATGTAATCTTGCCTCAATTTTCCTTCTTTGAGATACATGTAATGTTATGAACCCACATTATTTTTTAAGGTTTATATACTTCATTTTGTCATGTTTATTTCATAAATATATTAATTATAATAATATTTTAATTTTAATTTAAGGTTATTATCTCATGATGATTATGATTTAATACTACAAATGTGGTAAGAATTTATTGTTACAATCTTGTTGTTTATCGGTATTTTTTATGATTATGATTATATAGATGATATATTATGATAAAAATATAATAAAATCACATGAAATTTAAATTAATTATACTATTCATGATATCATCCTCTTTATTACAATTTTCCCAATTTTTTTACTTAATAAAAAAAGTTAATTTTATAAAGGGAATCCAAAGTTTTCTCTCTATTCAGTCAGAAATATGTATTTCTTTAAAAATAATATATTCTAAAAATGCTATGAAAATAGTTTTAAATTGTATTTTAATCTCATATTATAGAGAAAAATTTGGATGATTTTTTTATAAAAAAATATTATACGGGGTTTCAATGCTTCCCTTATAAATTTTCAACAATATTTTGAAAGAAAAAAGTTATCAAAATGTGTAATGTTTTAAATATAAATATTCAAACTTGAATGAATATTTTCCTAAAGATATATTTTAAATGATACTTCTAAATAATTTTTCATCAATGATTCCATATAATACTATTACATATTATTTACAATTGTTATTATCCAAGGGTATAGTTCATGTTTATTTGATGAATGGTTTATATATCAAATGAAAAGTTTTTACGAAACACTTTTCAATTGCTTGTGTTATAAGTTATTAAGAATTATTTTAAATCCTATTTATTTTCAAGGGTTATTTTGTGAAAAATTATTATGAAATATATCCCTTTTCCATAGTATATGATTCGATTAAAGGTTTATGATACAAATTTTATTTCATAGGTTATGATATGATTTTTATTAAACCCATATTTTTTTAGGTCAAGATATGATGAGTGTTTTATAATCTTATGAAAAATGTATGTATGATTTCTTTTTGTGATGTGTGGTACCTATATCTCCCTATTATTAATTAGGTAATGAAAAATGTTCAATGATCTCTAAGGTTACATGATGGGGTATACCAATCCCATTAGAAGAGGGTATATAGTAAAGCATCCAAGGACAATAACAAGAGGGTATACGAGAGTGTATCCCGATCCTCTAATAATAGGATATACATGAGTACATTTCATGACCCAAAAAAGATAGTTTATGAGAGGGAATCTTATGAAAATAAAAAGAACTTATACAGTAGGGAATCCTGATACCATAATTAGAGGGCATAAGTAATGGAATCACAAGACTATAACAATAGGGTATACAAGAGTAACTCTCAATCCCATAATAATAGGGTATATAAAAGGGAATCCCAAGAATATAATAAGTGGGTATATGAGAGGTAATATCAAACAAATAATAAAAGTTTATACATATAATAACTTCCTCTTTATTTCCCATTTAAACATGATTTATTAGATTTGAATTCACTTAATACTACCCAAATGATCATGAATTCTTGAATATTTTGGAATTATGTATATTAAATTATAAAATTAAATATTCAATACAAAATATTTATTGAATACTTCTTTAAAATTCCAAAAATAATCATTTGAACAAAAAAATTCATGGGATAACCTTGGTACAAACGTAATAAAGGGGTGAGATGTAAATCCAAGAATTGAAATAAAAAAGGAATAACATGAAAAAGTTGAAAATTTTTAAACAATAAAAACATAAATGGGGAATAAAAAGAGTTTGAAGTATAAACATGACAAATGAGTCATGATATAGAATGGTAATCATAAAGGTGACATTGTAAAAGTGGAATCCACATTAAACATTACATCAAAAAATAAAGTCAATGATAAATCTGTCAAGACTCAATGCTAGAAAATTGTATAAAAAGGAATCAAGTTAACTACATATACCAACATGACATATCATTATAAAAAACATATCCAATACATTGGAGTGCTATCTGGGCACACCCATCAGAATCATTTCATTCTCAAGCTTGAGTGTTCTATATAGATAATACAACTTTGGTTTAGTACTCATCATGATTTATTCCATGATAAAGTATTTTTTAATATATATAATTATGACTCCAATGAATAATTATATTTGAAAAATAATGAATACCCTTGATATAAAAATGGGTATGGTATTCACTATAAAATTATTTTGGCATGGAAAATTGAGGTGAAATTTTGGCTGCATAACGACATTACATAATAATTCATAAAAATGGTTTATGAGAGGTAAATGGGTTTCTAATAAATTAAAAAGTAAATTAGATATAATATTGTCATGTATGGATATTTCCTAGTATTTCTAAAGAGAATAATGAATGTGTATGTTTATAAAGAAACTTGAATAATGATTAGAAGGTGAGGTTCCCTTAAAGAATTTATGAATAATAACGACATAGTTTAGGGTCCCAATGGGGAAGAATAAATGATACCTCATTAATATAAATTCTAATATATATTGTAAGGAATTGATTATAAATGAATTAAATACTACCATTTTAAATTACAGAACTAATTTCTAAGAACATTCTTGAATTTGAAGTGAGGAGAGGAAGTTAAGGATCCATTACAAGAAAGTGTGAGACCAAATGCTTGGGAAGGAATAATTGAGTGCTTGTAGAGCCTTATAAGGACTCTATATAATGGAGGGAAATGTATGGACATGATCTAATGAATTTATGTGAAGATAAATTGGAGACTGGGTGGGTTTATAAATTAAAGGAGTGGAATTTTATTATAATTTAGGTTTTGGACTCTATAAAATAAAATATCCAAAACCACAAACCATTACAAGTTTATTCCCATGGTTTCTTCCAAATGGGAGTGGGTTTTATTATTTTATAATTCAAATGGAATTATGTATAAAAATTATCACCATTTTTATAGGGATTCACACTCATTAAGAATTTATTTTAAAACCTTAAAATATAATTTTTTGTTTTTGGAGGATTCATAATGGTTTTAAAAAATAAATCAGATAAACATGAAATCAAGTTATTTTAATGTTAAATAATTGATTTGGTCTTGTAACTCATTTATTTTACTTATTACCTGACATTTATATCATTATGATGTCATAAATCATAAAGTACATTTATATGGTATTATATTTTTAACCTAAAGTTTGACTGTCTCACAAAATTATGAAAAATTGAACACTGAATAATTTAAAAATTATGATTGAAAAAATAATATACTTTTTTCTCAATAAATTTCTAAATATTTTAATTTTATCTTTTAATATAATAAAATCCATTTAACAAAAATGACTAGTTTATGATAACAATAGTATTCAAACCCTAATAAAAAATTAACATTTTACTTCATAAAAATTACATGATCCTTTATATTTTAGAAATTTTTTAAATAATAATATGTTATTAAAATTTTATTTAATTCAAATAATCCATTAATTCACAAAATCATTTATTGAAATTTAATATTAGCGAAAAATATAATTTGTGCTTTATTGTATCAAAATTAAAAACATTAACAAAGTAAAAATAATATGATGAAAATATATTCAGTATTATATGAAAGATATTTTAAATAACTATATATATAGGAAAATGATAAATATTACATTAATATATCAACATATTCTATAAGAGTAATAAGCTCAATGGTGGGACTTTCATGGGGGTTTGGTAACTAGGTTTGGATTAGGATCTTGATGGGTTTTAACTTCAACCCTAAATAGGTTTATCCTGATTAAGGTGTTGAATCTCTGCTTGGGCTTGGTCAAGGGAAAATATGAAAATTGATATGTCTCTCAAAAGCTCACAAAAATGGGCTTCATATGGAATGATCATGCTGGTTAAGGAAATCATGTCATTTTTCTATGACATTTGGACTTGTTAAAACCTTATATTTATAATAATCATGTGATCAATTTTCAATGAATAAATTATCAATGGTAATTATTATTATTAATAAAATAAATTTTATAGGATAAACTAAAAAAATTCATGTGTTTTTTATAACCTTCTTATATAAAAATAAATTTAAATAAAAAAAATGGAATTTTATTTATAATATTTCTAGATGTTAAAACATTTTTTCCTTAATAAATTTAATCCAACAAATTTTCATTTCGCACACTAAAATAGATGATGGTAACTCTAATTCATCACCTCCTTCTGTTCCCATGATTCTTCTTAAAAGTTGTGGTTTCTCCACAACACTTTGATGATGTGTATTTTCTTATTTCAGATAACTTTTTATCTAGGATATAATACCTTCATAGGAGTTTAATCAAAAGAAATGTCATTAAACAATGTTAATGAATCTAGATTTAATACATGTGAGGGGTATAGTATATACATCCTCAAGAGGTATACATAGAATATTTCATGTACATGAGATATGTCTGGTGGGAGTTATAGTCGATAGGCCACCACTCTGGTTAATACATGATCTGAAAAGGGCTAATGTACCTTGGACTAAGCATTCCTTTATTCACAAATTTCTAAACATTCTACCAATGAGATATGTAGAGGAATACCATGTATCCAATTTCAAACTCAAGGTCTCTTCAGTGATTTTTAGCATGTTCTTTGGTCAACTCTGAGAAGCCTTGATGTGCTACTGAATGGTCATAACCATCTTCACCATTTCATCAACCATTTCAGGAACTATAAGTTTTCATTACCCATAATAGTCCCAACATTTTGGTGTTCTGTGCCACATCTCATAAAGGGCTTTATAAAGAGATATTTGGATGGTCGAGTGGAAACTATTGTTGTTTGAGAACTCGACTAGAGGAAGATGTTTGTCTTGTCAACCTTTGAACTCAATTGGTAATTCTTTCAATATATACTCAAGTGTTTTTATAGTATACTCAGACTGTCCGTCAGTTTAAGTGAATATTAGTTATCAATCAGACATAATCGGTAGTGTTACTCCTTGTAGCCTTAATATTTTTTTGATGTATATCAATACAAGGAGATACAGTGAACAATCCTATTGAATTGCAATGAACATTTAATTATTTTTTATGAAAATTCCCATATTCCTAGATGACATTGTTCTTTTTGGATGTCTTCATATGTCTAGTGAACAACTCCATGGTGATGTTTTCCTATTTTTATGTTAGTATGGGTCATAATTTAATCATCCCAATGGACATCAAAAGGCCATCCTTCACTTTCTAACATACCAGGAACATTGAGAAAAATTTAGAAATACCATTCTTCATGTTTTCCAACCAATAGTTCTCTGACATATCCCAATACGTCTCTCTATTTCAATGGAGAGTAGAGAAATTCTAATTATGTGCATTGTCAAATAGTTCCTTGTTTAACAGATGATTTTATGGAACACATAGTCTTATCCAAAATATCAGAACTTTTTATTCATTAATATTGAACTCTGAGGATTTCCCTATTCTTCTACATTTCACTTTCTTCGGAATTCCCACATCATATTTGTGAGCATAATTGAAATTTCAAGAAGATAGGGTTGAGAAATAATCTTGTAAAGGGTTTTTTATGTTCCTTCATTTATGATTCCCATGCATGTCATCTTCAATTATAATAATATTGGATTCTTATCAATTCACATCAATGATAAAATTATTAGATCATTTTTAAATGGAGCATCCAAAAATTTATTCTCCTTACTTATATGGTAGGGAATTGAGCAGTCATAGTACATTATTAACTTTAACAATATTTATTGCAAAATATTAAACTCTTTCTGTGTGAATATATATATTTGAGAATTTTGTGATCTATATATATTTCACACTTCTCAACAAAAAGATAATGACACAATATTTTGAATGTGAAGATCACTATATCATACTCTAGACCATGCATTTGACAGTTATTTTAACAAAATTTCAGCTCCTTGGAAGTATATTCTCTAACGTTTTCCTTTTTCATCACCACACCACCCAATCCATTCATTAGAGTATCACATAAAATTATGAAATGTTTTACACTTGTGAGAAGTGTTAGTACAAGGGTAGTGATAAGCCTCTTTTTTATATTCATTACGATTTCTTGACATTCAAAATTCTAAGAAATCATAACTCCCTTTCAATTTTTCTTGGTAAAAGGATTCGAAAATAATGAAAAATTTATCACAAAATTGTGATAATACCGAACAAAACTATGGAAACTATGATTATGAATCACTTATGTTGGAATCCATCATCCACTGATTGCTCTTATATATGAATGTTCCCCACATATCTCATTTCATGTGATGATATTATCTATTAATGAGAGTTATATCAACTATAACTTAGAAATTTTGTACTTGGAGTGAACATCTATTTTTGAACGGTATTTAATATACTATTCAAATTCTTCTCCCACTCCTCCTATATTTAAGAGTTTATTAGAAAATATTATATAATAACTACCAATAATTTGTTGAGGTAATATATATATTCTATTTCATCCAATATATGAATATTTATGGAGTATTAGTGAGTTCGAATGAAATCACTATTAACTCAGAGTTCGCGTACCTAGTATAAAACATGATCTTGGGGACATCTAACTTCTTCAACCTCAATTTATAATAACTTGACCAAAGAACCATCTAGGAGAAGTATTGTGCCCCATATATCCAATTAAACAATTCATCAATCCATTTAAAAGAAAAAAATTTCATTATCATGATACTGTTATGATCAAGATAAAAAATGAAAATTCTCACTAATCCATCCATATTACTGATGAAGAGTATTGGTGCACCCCATTTGGGGATTAACATGGGTTCATAAAACC
The DNA here is from genome assembly GCA_963277665.1 of Viscum album. Lineage (NCBI taxonomy): Eukaryota > Viridiplantae > Streptophyta > Magnoliopsida > Santalales > Viscaceae > Viscum > Viscum album. The sequence goes on along the minus strand of OY728158.1, from coordinate 499,147,800 downwards.
TTTACCCAAATACTCTAATAGTTATTTATTTATCACCAAAATTTCCACAAATTCCATCATATACAGTGTCTTAGATATTGGAAATTCCCCATGTATATGGTTGATTGAAAATTCAACATCCTTGTTAGGAGGAAAACTAAGAAATTCCTCGAAAAAAACATTAGTTAATTCACTCACAATTGGAGTTTCATTGGGGATGATCCTTTTCATAAACTGAATCATTTTATATAGATATAATTTATCATAGGAAAATAATATCCATGATTGAGATGATGGTGCTAAAGAAGATTCATTATCATTCTTTTAGTTGTACTGAATCATGGGTGACTTTTTTATATGAAGAGTGATTTTATTCTCACAAATTTTTTGTTTTCTATATATAGAGAAATACAATCCATGTCCCCAATTTCATAAAAATCTGAAAAAAGGAGTTTTCCAAGGATCGCTGGGAAGATCATCCCACAAATGTTGACTGTGGAGGAGTTAAATACATCGAATGGAATAATTTCCCCATTTTATGTTTTCAATGAAAACTCTACATCAAATCTATTTTTTGTTGTTTGGATAGATCTAATAAACATTCCGGATATGGAGGAATGAGTAGATCCAGAATGAAAAATTATATTTCATATTCTAGAATGAATATATAGGTTGCCTTTAACAAGTACATTGTTGGGATTCACTTTGGTGGTAGTGATGGAAAACACTCTCCCTGGCTACATTTGAGGTTATTGGTTGTCTCTGAAAACCATTGTCTTAGGTATTTTTTTAAAATTTCTCTATTTCTTTGATGTTTAATAATTTAACAATGTGATGATGGTTTAATAGACCATTCACTTCTTACATTTCATTTATTGTTTTTTCCTATTGAAAATTTCTTGCTATAATTCCTTCCTTTATTAACCAAAAGAATTTATGTGTTCCCTTTAAGAATTATCAGGGGCACTTCTTCCAATACCTTTTATAAGTGGTATGTTGTTATTTCATGGCTCCATTAGATCTCTCTATCATACCATTAGAGATAAACTCTCCCTTTTGCTTCTTAACCCCGTGAAAACTTTGGGATTGATTGATCACCCTTTTCACTATAAGGGAACATCAGAAAATTTCTTCATATCTATCAATGTCATAGATCACATATATTTTTCCTATACTAGTTTTTTCCCACTAAAGAAGATATAAACATTGTATTAGGGGGTAATTAAAAAAACAGGCATATCATGTCAGTCTTCTAAAATTTTCCTCATACACCCCAATAGATTTGTTATCTTTTTTTCTATAGTGAAAGGAAATTACATTCCATATTACTATGGAGAGTGTGACAAAAATATTTATCAAAAAACATTTTTTTTTAATTCCATATACTCCATCTATTCAATCTATTCTTTTGGGTTGGTATTTTTGATCAATGACCACCAATAATAAAAATCCCCCACCATACAATAAACAACTAGTAGAAATTTTCCTTATTCAAAACATTGAATGATGGAGAAGATCTTTATAATGGAGTTGATATATTTTTCATGGATTAAGGGATCATATGATATATTGAAATAATGCTTCCTTATCTCACGAAGCTCTTGATTTAGTCTTGTTCAGTAATAGGGGGGATTCTTATTAAATAGGGTTTCTATTCAGAATGCGAGTTAACTGAGAGAGTATCATGATAAAGTTTGTGATTCCCACTCCAATTGGGATGGCCATCTCGTAGGTCCAGTCATTACATTTCCATTCAAATCGGTTGTTAATATGATTAATCCTATTTCCATCCATTGGAAAGAATAAAAATAAAAATTAGGTATGCATATCTTAAAATATTGGACACATAAAATGGAATCCAATGGATATAAATGGATAACATATAAATTACATATATTTTCTAAAATTAATAATTTTTATCTTTCAATCTATATTATCCATGATCTATTTCCTAACATATATTTTTTATCATCATTTGTTCCCTTAAAAAATGGTAAAAAAATGATAATTTTAATTAACCAAATCATATCCTTGGTAGTGTCTAACTAGGTGAACATTATGTTCTGTTATCATGTTGCAAGTTACCCCGAGTCAATGATAGAATTCCTTGTGTGTGATGTTACTCCTAGGTACATATCTTCTATAACCACAACAACTTCTAGTATACTGATAGGAATGTATTTTATTAATAAACCACTTACTCTATATTGAGTAAAATTTAGGGGTGTTTCCATATACTTAATATAATCCCTATGTATTTCTCTATAGTTATCTATTGCTAATCCCAAGAAAAATAAACATTTCCTCTTATACAAACTATAACAACCCTACTCTTTATTTAACATTAAAACATAATTTATTTCATGAAACTATAATTAATAAAAAAATATATGATATAGAATTATATTGTATTTTAAAATTAGGAACACTATATAATAAAATAAAATATGAAATAAAACATCTTTATTGAAGACTTCTTTAACAAGATCAAACCATTCCCTCAAACATAAAACTACATGAGATAACCTGAGGACAAACACAAAAATTGTTGAGTTATTAAGCCCTGTAAGGTAATGAACAAGGAATAAAATGAAGAATAAGATTCATATCAAAAAATAGGTATATTAGTGGTGCATAAAAAGAGTAGGAATAAAAAATATTAACAAAGAGACATTATATAACATGATAATCATATAGAAAACATGTGATATATAGAAAAAACATTAAACATTACATCATACCCTTTGGTCAAGGATAAATAAGACAAGAAATTTGGGTGGAAAAATTCCATAAAGTAATTAGGTTCACTCCGTATCCAAACATGTTATATCATGATACTAATCATTACTCAATGCATTAGAGTTCTATCTGGGTGCCACCTTCATATTCATTTCATTCTCATACTTAAGTGCGCCACATAGATCAAGAACATGGGTTCATTCTTCATTATAATAGTTCCTAGATTTTAGAGTGTGGAATAAATATAAGTAATTACTCAATAAATAATTATATGTTTATAATAGTGAATAACATTTATAGAAAAATTATTATTAAATTTACTACAAAATTATTTTGGAATGGAAAATCAGGGTAATATTTTAGAAGCATAACATCATTACATAAAAATCCATTAAAATGGTTGGTGAGAGAAAAAGAGTTCTATCATCTATAACCCAAAATTATAAGTAATAAGGGCATGAAAGAACATTTTATAATGTCTTTAAATGGAAATCTAATGTGTATGTTTATAAAGAAACATGAACAAGAAATATATGGTGATGATCCCTTACAGAATTTGGGCATATTAACTAGTTTTGTAAGGGTACAAATGGGGGATGATAAATGATAAATAATTAATATAACATCATATGGATGGTAATGTAATGATTAAAAATTAATTAGAGTATAAATATTTAAAATTATAGGAAACAAATTCAAAGAAGTTTCTTGAATTTTTATGGATAAGTGGAAGGTAAGGATCCTTTAATATAATGAGTGACTCCAAAGGGTTGAGAAGGAATTATTAAGAATTCGGGGGGTTCCTTCATAGGATTATAGAGAGTGGAGGGTAGTGTATGTGTATTCATTAATGATTTATATTGAATAGAAATGGGTTATTTTGGGGGTTTATATAGGAAAGGAGGGTAATTTCTTTATTATTTAGGTTTTACAGTCTATATAATTAAATATAAAAACAACCATACCATTGTTTTTGGACATTGATTCTGTAAAATGGGATATTTTTTTATTATTTTATATGGAAATTGCAAAAAATGATTAACATAATGTCATTTCGTTTGTGGAGTTACGTCACACTCTTAATGAAATGTTATTAAAACCATAAAAAATGTTATAGGTTTTGGAGGATTCATCATTACCTTAATAAATGAATCAAATATACTTAAAATTTCATTATTTTAAAGGGAATAAATTTATTCAGTCTTGGATAAAATTTATATTACTTATTACACCACATTTGGGTCAATAAGATTTCATAAAACATAAATTATTTTTATATGTTAATTAATTTTAAACAAAAAAATCGTCTCTTTGAGAAAATTATGAAAAATTCACCATTAGATAATTTCATAATTATGATTAAAAAATTATATTCATTTTATATAATTAATTTTATAAATATTTGAATTATCACTTTTAAAATAATCTTCAACATTTATTAAAAATGGATGGTTTTTTAAAATAATATTTTTCAAACTCTAATAAAAACAATTTATTGGGATTCCTAACAATTATATGATATTTTATATGTGAGAAAAATTATTTAATGATAACATTTTATTTATATTTTATTTATATAAAAAACCACTAATTAATTAATTTAATAATTGAATTTTAATATCGACCAAAAATAAACACAATGCATCATTGTATCAAAATAAAATAATTTTCAATGTTACAATAATTGGATAAAAGTATATTCATTATTATAGAAAAATAATGTAATACATCATATTTATTATGCCAAGATACACATACCTATAAATGGTGGGAATTTCATGGGGTGGTTCATTGAAAATGATTTTGTCTGTGATATTAATGAGATTAAAGATCCGGTAAATGATTTATATTATGCTTATGTTGTTGGAAGTCAGATTGGTCTTAGTCATGATCAATTCCCATTTATATTGTCTCACTTGGAACCTTTGAAAAATGGGATTCATATGGAATGATCCCACCGGTTGAGGTCATCCCTTCCTTTGACTGTGACAATTGGATTTGGTAAAACCCTATATATATACTAATAATGTAATCACTATTCAATGACTATAATAACAATGGTAATGATTATTAATGATCAATTAAATCTGACAATATAAACCAAATATGATTGAAATTTTTTAATAACTATCTTACATAATAGGACATTTAATTAAAACAAAAGGGGGATTTTACTTATAATAGTTCAGGTAGTTATAAAATGTGAGGGTATCATATGATAGTAATAAAAGGATATACGAGAGGGAAAATGATTCCCATAACAAGAGGGTATACAGAAGGGAATAACAATCCTATAAAAGGATGGTAGATAAGAGGGAATCATAAGCCCATATCAAAATGGTACATATGAAGAAATCCAAAGCCCTAAACAAGATGTTACATGTTAGGTCATCATAGGCCCAAAAAAATATTTTGGTGATTATTCCAAGAATAACATTTTATAAGGGTCATTGTTTCTAGCCTTAACATGGGATTTTCTACTCTGATGTATATGCCACAATTCAATGTCTTATGCCAATGTTATTCTCTCTTAGATTATGATATTGATTCCATTTTTGATTCAAGTATTATGAAAATTCAATCTCAATGCCATGAATCATGATCATGATATTTTATATAAATGGTATGATATTTTAATGGTATGATAATGTTATCATACCATTATACATAAGTTATGATTATATATCCCCCCTTTTTAAACTTACTGAGCATATGAGATCACACATTTCATATGATTGCGTTCCCGATATTATAAAGAAAGGTTTTAAATTAGAGTACAAAACGAGACGATATTTAAAATATGTGTTGAATATCATTGACCATGTTAGAAGATTATTTTTTCATGTTTCTAATGAAACTAAATTATAATAGTCCTTGAGAATATATATTTTTATTATGATGAATATTCATATAAAACCATGTAATATCCTTGTATTATAATCTTGGGTCTCTATATAACCTATTTTGAATAAAGAATAATTTACTCATTGAATTTATTAACATCTATATATTCTAATACATAAATGTCTATATTTACAAGTCCTAGTGAAAATCATTTAATAGATAAAGGCCTATGGTTTTTTTGGTTTATCGATTTAGATAATTAAGACCAATTATAAACTAATAAATAATATGTTTTTTTCTTAAATTATTTGTATCATTTCCACCATATAAGTATAAATTACCCATAATAACTCTTAAACATCATTGAACAAAATGTCCACACATTAAATCCAAAAACACACACACATATATATTTTAAAACATATCACCATAACATGGAAAGTGGGTAAATAAAAAGGGGATATATTGAATTATTACAATCATAAAACAAACAATTAAGAAAATTATGGTATAAACATTTAATAAATTATATGGAATTTGTAAGTCACCATCATATTGAAAAACACATAAAGGATAGATCATGATATATCTAGGACACTAAATTATATCATGGATAATAATAATTACTGACCAAATACTAATTGAATATATAATATGAGGCATCAAAACATGTTACATGGTCATTATTCCAAGAAACATTTATCTATAAAGAATGGTATAACCAATAAGAAAGATATATTTTATAATGAATACATGAAAGGGATTGAGACGATATTTAAAACTAGGCCCCACCTAAAACATGGATACATAAAATCCAATTAAAATTTTGGAAATTTAATAAAAAATTCAGAGTCACACTTTCTTATAATCTATTATTTTAGAATAATCCGATACTAAATGTCAATAATTTCCCCATTTTCATTGAATATTATAAAATTATGTTTACTCATCTAGAGAAAGGATGTGTATAATAATACAATGCATAGTCAACATTCCAATTATCATTATAATTTAAATAAAAATAAATAGAATGAAAATAATTTTTTTATTACAATAAATTTTATAACATGCTCAAATATATATTTATAAAAAATTGGATGGTAAAATAATATATAGTCAAAATTACATTTATAATACATATTTGAATAACAATGTAATGAATGAAAATAAATTTATCAATTTAAATAAATTGGATAAAATGAACCTATTATATGTAGAGAGTAAAGTATGTTATTTTGATGATACATATTCATCATGCGAAAATGGAATATATTAGATTATTATTATACAAAACTATTATATTTTCCTAAATTTGAACAATATTGACGACATTATGATATCCCGAATACATGAATAAGTTTAATGGTTGAAGAAAATATAATCAGGTTTCCTAGATAATCAATTTACATTAGTATCATATTAAAAAATATATAAATATTTTCAATATTTCTTTAATGAATAAATTTAGTAGAATTTAAGATAAATATACCTCAAGAAAAAACCATATGGTTTAATATTATATGGTTATGCTATAGCTATAATAAAAAGATAAATATCCTTCCAATGGAAGAATGTGTATGGTTAAAAATGAATATAACCATAGTGAAATAATAAAAATATATCATGATATTGACAAAAATGAAAAAACCCTCACAAAAATAATGCATTAATCATTATCAAAATATAAGTGATCCGACGTCCATTTTTTTGATGCAATAAGTTCAATCACCAGAATTTTATATATACACATATTTTATTATAAATATTTATAAATAAACCCTTTTGGGTAAATCATTTTGAGAATGAAATAGACAATACAATCATGAACCTAAAAGTCATTTCAGAAAGAATACTAAATATTTCAATAAAATTGTAATTTACATGTCACATTCCGTGTAATATTTTGAAAAGGAGATGTTAAATATGTTAAACAAGTTTTATATTAAATATTATATGAAATATTGGTTTAATGAAATTAATATAATAATTTATGAAAAGAGATTAAGTGTGGAAGAAAGAACTCATAGTTGTAAAAGGGAAAATCCTTTGAAACAATTAATATACATTTCTTTAAATACCACACTATTGAAATAGAATAAAATAAATATTTTTATTAAATATAATTTACCCAAATATGATATTAATATATATTTTTACGATGAATTCAAACATGGATGAATGAATTATAATACTAAAAGTCATAAATCAACCATGATTATTTGAGTTTACAGTAACCCTTTTGTTGAACATATCCCAAGATGTAATAAATATTTTTCAAAGGGATTATGTGGTATGAGTGAAAAATCCTAAACTAATGATTTCATACCCACTTGAACAACTAAATTTAAAAAATGTTACATAATTTTGTTAAATAATATGAGGATAGTGATCGTACCTCAATGAATAAAATCTGAGTTACCAAAAGTCATTTCTATAGGGGAAATTGAATCAATATGAAGGAGAATCTGGTAATTTGATTATCCTAGTAAGTAAAATAAATTATTAAATTTTTTGATAATGATAATTCATTTGGTTGGACATAAACCATTCAAAGAAACCATGGTGTCTGAAATGTATTATATCTCATAAATTTATTATTAAGACGATGAAAACTATTTCAACACTAGATCCAGTGGAATCCAATCCTATCAAAGGTTATGAATTTATAATAAAAATCATATAACATGAATAATGAGAATATATATATACATAATATTAATTTTTTAGTTCATAAACAATTCCAATGAAAACATGGTGTAAAATAAGGAAAATGTCTCAAGGGGTTAAAATATATCCCAATAATGATTTAAACATAGAGTAACATACAATCCTCTAGAAAGTGAGACAATTATATAGGATATAAAATACTATGATATTTTTTATAATTATATAATTTGTAAAATTGGACCCATATATACCATAAAAATGAAATTTTATGCATAAAATTATTCAATTAGGGGAATTTTTTATGAAAAGCCTTACCTTGATCAAAATACATTATATGCATGAACCAACCTTTTTGAATAATGATATTAATTTTATTATATACCATCATAGGTACCTTATAATTCTATTTTTTATTTAATATTAAATATTGGCTATCTTATACTTTATACTTATTATAATATTTTTTGTTTTATGTTTACATTAATAATTAATTCGTGTTTGATTATTTTTGTAATTTTAGAAATCAATGACGTTTTCTTAACAATATGTAGAATATATAAAATAATTATTCACTAAAAAAATCCAAATTTCTCTATTATTATTAAATTAATATAATAATTATATTATTTCCTATTCACCCATCATAGAGTGTTAGAGTAGTAATCAAGTAGATAGTTAAAACTACCCTACCTTGAACATTAAATATGCTGATGGGTGAATATAGTTATAGAAGATTATAATATTATTATAAAAAACCATAACGATATTATTATAATTTTTTTAATTTGGTTTATATTATTTTACGTGGTTATAATAATTAATGAAAATAAAAATGAAAAATATAAAATGCTACCTCATGGAGGGGATAGTCATCAAAATCCATGGCTTACATCTGTTTGTTATTCAACGTGGATATATGTGAATATGTAAACATTATTGCATTAAAATAATGACCATTAATTATAATTTCTATTTTGAGGTTATCATATAAAATTTGTAAGGATGGGTTTTTAATGGAATTATTAAAAAATATATTTGAATGATTATATAATATTCACTTTCGTATTCTAATCGTTATCTTGATGTTCAGCTTGAAAATAATAGTAATAAGAAAAATATTTGAGGCCATTTTATTATGAATATAAAGACATGGAATTAAAACCCAACATTAACTTGAGTTATATAAATAATTGTACTTTTTTTCACATTGAGGATCTTTTAATATTCATAGTTTTAGAGAATTGGTCTATAACATATACATAATAAAACCCAAAAAAATACAAGGTTGAGACTTTTGATCATTATCTATTCTCTATAATCTATTAAATTAAAAAAATAGTATGATATATTTTATTAAAAATATTAATGACTGTCACCATGAATTATTACAACACCTTACTCATCCTTATTTCCTATGATATGATTTTGAAAAAAATGGGATGAGCATAAAAATACCAATAAATAGTATATTTTAAACAAAAATTATTTACTACCTCATAAAAGTGAAAGGTAATACTTTTTGATAAGGAGATTTACAAATGAGGAATGTTTTATTCCATTAGTAAAAATTAAATCCCATGAAGAATTTATCATAATGTATTACTTTTCACTATTATGAAGAAGTAAATAATTTCCATAAAAAATAATCTCATTTCATACGTGTTTGGAATCATATGATTACCACAAAACACATAAAAAGAATAGAAAAGGCACAAAGGTATGCTGGAACATCATTATAATTTTCACTATGAAAATTGAATTAAACCTGAAGTCAACATAAAAACATTTACATCTTACAAATAGAATATCCATATGGACGACATCTATACCACTGCATTGGAGATCTATCATAGATCCACCGATTGCTGGTTAATCAGAGAGCCACCCATCATTAGATTATCATTTAACCTCCCATCAATATCCATGAAAAATTTTATAATCATAACACATAAATTTTTTAAATATTCAACATGTTAATCGTAAAATTCCATTTTCTATATGAAGATAACATTTCAAGATATTGAAATAATCAATATATTTTTAAAAATCTTATTTAAAAAAATTACCAAAAAAAGAGAAAGAGGGGTTTCTTTATATTTTTAAAAACAAAATGGATTGTTGATGAAGAAAAAAAAAACCAAAAATGACATTAAAATTAATTTATAATTCTTTTATACCTATATAAATTAATTTCTAAAATAATATCAAAAATATTGAAACGGGGAAAAGGATTAAATCTTGAAACAGTCAAAGCGTCCTATACCACTTTGAACATTAAAGTCATAAGACACATGAAAAAAGAAATTAAAAAAATTAATTAAATTGATAATAGATATAATATTGATTTAGAATTTAAAAGATGCGATATATAAACTTTATAAAATAATAATACTCATACAATCTAGAAATCTATTAATGAATGAATATTGAGAAAAAATCCATAATCATGAGTTAAAATTTTCATGTGGGAATTTATCTTCTTGAATAATAAATGTATGATAATTATTTAAATTATTCTGAACATCTTTCTATTTTATCACAAATTTATTTCTATTATTACAATTTTTTAGTCAACTATGCAAACAACAATGTTTATGTCTATTATTTTGACAATATTCAGATTATGTGACAAAAACGAGTTTGGAGGTCAAACATTGTAAAATGGGTCATTATATTAAAAAATAAAGAATAATAATCATGAAATAATTATCATATTTTTAAATTAATTACACTTTAAAAAAATCATGATACATTATTTTGAAAAATGTACCAACGTTAAAATGATTGAGAATTTAGGTCATACATACACATGAGTAACATTCCCATTTTTAGTGCTCGTTATAGAAAAAAGGAAAGTAACATTTATCATCCAAGAATGATAATTATATAATATAAAACATATAATTTAGTACTATGAACTTATACATATAATTCTAGTGATGTAAAAGTAATCACATTGCATTAAGGAGGCGGTAGTCCACACATGTCGTTATCACGTTTTTAGTGTGTGATAGGTGAATTATGAAAATAATATATTAAATTTATAGATATATAATTATTTCATAAATATAATATACATTTAACTTATATGACTTATTTTTAATAAAGCCAATATTTACTACATTCCATGTAATGTGTGAATGTATCACATCACTCTGAGGAGCCGGTAGTCTATATGTCCACAAATGATGTCACTGTATTTAAAAAATATAATGAATGAATTAATGTGTATATAGAAAATATAGAAGTATTAAAAAATCATAACTAACATATATATGAAATAGAATTATTATTTTCATCATAATTCCTAACCATGATAGGTGGTAATGGAAAAAAGTAATAACATCGTTTCGTGAGGTGGTATTTCACCTTACACGATTGGTGATTTCATTACCCATTTGATGTGTTTGTGTGTAGGTGTAGTTTGAACCCTTATAATAATAAAATATCATTATATTTAGGATAATTATTTTGTTATATAATATTATAATAATAATAAATTAATGTAGTGTAGAAGTAAACAAACTAAAAAATGCATATTGATGAAAGTTTCATCTTATTGGGGTAAATCCATTTGTTTTTCACCAAAAGAAAATTTTGTTGTCTTTATACTCTAGTGTAACCCCATGGGAGATTAAATAATATTTTTAACTTATCATTTCATATTTGGTATGATAAAAAGGTCTTCATATGTTTGAATAAATAAGAAGGATGAATACCTTTTTATAATGGAGGGGAATGTATTCTTGTAAATACAAAAAGGTAAATTCTATTGATAAGAAACCATTATATAATTTGAATCCTATAATGGTGACAATTAAATATCATAAGGGATATGGTTGAATAATGTGCGGAATTATTTTTAGAAAATATTCTAGCACATTGAGACTATTAAGACTAATGTTTAACACATATGTAAAGCCATGTTTACATCAATCACTATAATTAATATTAATCACATTCAATAATGTTAATAGTGAAAACAATATTTACCATATTATAAATTATAAATTATTCTGATTACAAATATTTAACACATTTTTTCAAATTCTAATCATACAAATGGACGAAATTTATTTAAAATTAATTCCATATATGAGATGTGATTGTTGTTTTTTGGAGAGAACATGTCCAAAAGTTTATTATGTGTTTATATGAAATTTAAACATGAAATTGTTGAAAATGTCTTAAATTAGTTTAAATTATATGACATTTATATCATTATACTTTAAAAAAATAAAAATACTATTTAACTATATAAAATAATTAGACTAAAATTATTTCATAAATATAATATACATTTAACTTATATGACTTATTTTTAATAAATCCAATATTTACTACATTCCATGTAATGTGTGAATGTATCACATCACTCTGAGGAGCCGGTAGTCTATATGTCCACAAATGATGTCACTGTATTTAAAAAATATAATGAATGAATTAATGTGTATATAGAAAATATAGAAGTATTAAAAAATCATAACTAACATATATATGAAATAGAATTATTATTTTCATCATAATTCCTAACCATGATAGGTGGTAATGGAAAAAAGGAATAACATCGTTTCGTGAGGTGGTATTTCACCTTACACGATTGGTAATTTCATTACCCATTTGATGTGTTTGTGTGTAGGTGTAGTTTGAAACCTTATAATAATAAAATATCATTATATTTAGGATATTTATTTTGTTATATAATATTATAATAATAATAAATTAATGTAGTGTAGAAGTAAACAAACTAAAAAATGAATATTGATGAAAGTTACATCTTATTGGGGTAAATCCATTTGTTTTTCACCAAAAGAAAATTTTGTTGTCTTTATACTCTAGTGAAACCCCATGGGAGAGTAAATAATATTTTTAACTTATCATTTCAGATTTGGTATGATAAAAAGGTCTTCATATGTTTGAATAAATAAGAAGTATGAATACCTTTTTATAATGGAGGGGAATGTATTCTTGTAAATACAAAAAGGTAAATTCTATTAATAAGAAACCATTATATAATTTGAATCCTATAATGGTGACAATTAAATATCATAAGGGATATGGTTGAATAATGTGCGGAAAATGTTTTAGAAAATATTCTAGCACATTTAGACTATTATGACTAATGTTTAACACATATGTAAAGCCATGTTTACATCAATCACTATAATTAATATTAATCAAATCCAATAATGTTAATAGTGAAAACAATATTTACCATATTATAAATTATAAATTATTCTGATTACAAATATTTAACACATTTTTTCAAATTCTAATCATACAAATGGACAAAATTTATTTAAAATTAATTCCATATATGAGATGTGATTGTTTTTTTTTTTGAGAGAACATGTCCAAAAGTTTATTATGTGTTTATATGAAATTTAAACATGAAATTGTTGAAAATGTCTTAAATTGGTTTAAATTATATGACATTTATATCATTATACATTTAAAAAATAAAAATACTATTTAACTATATAAAATAATTAGACTAAAATTCAGTTTTGAGATAAAATTCTGTATTATTCAATTTTCAACATTTATGAAAGTTCTCATAAAAATAGCAAACATTCACCCAAAGTAAATTTTAATTTTTATATCTAAAAATTTAATTTTATATTTTAATTTAAAACTATAAAAATTTTAACAAATTATATCTAAATTGGGTTCTCCATTAATAGGTGGTAAAATAATATTTTAAAAATATAGGGCTCTTTATGGTTAAAATTTGATTTTTCTTAAATTAAGACAATAAAATTTATTTTTTGAATGTAAAAACATTTAATAACATTTTGGAAAAATAATATAGTTATAAATATTCATTCTCCCCAAAACAATAACTAGGATATAACAACAGCATAAAATAATAGTATGAATAATATTTTATTTTTCAGTATGGCTCAGTATTGCATGAAATACAAGATTTCTGGGAACTCATTATTGTGTGTTTGGTTTGAAATTGGACATATCATCCCTTTTAAGGATATAATTACTATCTAATTCATAAATATTAATGAAAATTAAATGGTATTATTCTATCATTACCAAAAATGTCACATCCCTCCCCTCTTTTAAAAATATTTTCTTCATTATTTTATTCACTTGTCAAATTAGTTGGGGTATTTTTCCCTAATAGAATTTTTAGATTCCCATATTCCCTCTTAAACTATATGGTTTATCCATAAAACCTTAACTTGGTTAATTACATTTTTGATATCACTTTCCCTCTATTATCAAGATATTGAACTATCTTTTTCTTATACTAAATATTATTTTCGAGGATAACTACCTATGGGATCAGAACACGATATTAATCACATAAATACATCCGTGACACTAAAAAATTATATATGTGGTGTACTTAGGATAAAATTTTACATAAGACCACTTTTTAGGAAAATAATTCAACTTTCTCCATGATTTATATGGTTCGATAAATAATGGACTCATCTTCACCTTATTTCCAAAATGCATCCCACATTTCAATGGGAAAACATTTAAAAAGACTTGAATACCTTCTTCAAGAGGATAATATTTTCTCTTGTTATCCACATAAATTTTTTTCCTATTCTGATCTATTATCATGTTTTATTTATTAAATATAAAATTATCTATAGTTTCCACTAAAAATATTGGTCCCATCAACATCCTTTCTCATACATCATCATAAAAATACTATGTATGATATTGCATTCCATATAATTCCATAAAATAATCCATTACTTTATTGTAAAGAAAAAAATTATTGTATGAAAACTCATAAAAATTAAGGACATAAAACTAAATATCCTAGGTAATCCACTAATGAAGAACAAATTAAATCATTCAAGGTCTATATCATGTGCTTAGTTTATACATTGGATTGAGGATAAAAATTTGTACTGCAATTTAATTCAGTAATTAGTGGCATCTAAAGTCTTTTCCAAAAATTGGATGTTAACCAAGGATCACAATCTAATTCAATGGAAATAGTCACTCCATGTAACCTTATAATATTTTTTAGATATATTCTATAAATATGATCTATAAAACGGAATGAAAATGTGATCATTTTTTAAATTGATTAAAAATAATCAAAATTTCATTATTAGCATATGAATTTTTTTGGTAAAACAACATTGAAATACATTGAAATATTATCTCATTTCTTCTCGAGAACTCTAAAAATTTGTAGCATTCTCTTCAATAACAATCATTATTTTTTTAATATAATATTGAACCCAAATATTTCATGGTAAATTCATAAATTTATCTTTTCCTTCCAAACTATAAATAATACTCTTGATGATATATGTACATCTTAATTATTCCCAAATCAATAGAAAATGATGGAATATGGGAATCAGTCATAAAAAATTTCCTCAAATGTGAATCACAATAAACATATCATCTTTTTTCAAATCGCAAAACACCTTCTTCATCAATATTAAAATAAGGAATCTTACCATTACTAATGAGTTATACCTTATAAATCAATGATTCATTCACCTTATGACACATATTAATTCTTTCTAAAAATATTGGGTGCACTAAAACCAGAACCAAAACAAATGATGTTTTAGAATCCATAAAGTCAAGGAAACATTCATCAAATCATTAACCTATGGGTCACATTTCAAATATAACATGGTAAATGTAGCATTAATTTTTTTGACTACACAAATCAAATGCATTGTTTTCTTTTCCCTGAGAATAATAAATTTAGTAATCATAATCATTCATAAGTTCTATCCATCTTTATTATCCCATGTTAAACTATAAATGGGTGAATATATGCTACAGAAATTTGTGATCAATATATAAATCACACTTTAATAATCACAAATTATGCGATAAAGTTTTTAATTCAAATACTACATTAGCTAACTCCAAATCACGTGTATTGTAATTTGATTAATGAGTTTTTAGTTGACATGAAGCACAAGCAATTACCTGGACATTATAAATTATGAAAATAACAATTCTTTTCAATGAATAATCACTTTAGACTATTAATTAACCATAACTATTAGGAAATTCCAAAACTAGAGAATTTACCAATATTTTCCTCAGTTCCTAAAAACAATCATCACATTATTTTTTCTTGTTTTAAAAAACAACTTTTCGAGTTAACCTAGTAAGTGGTATAGACAACTGAATAATGAATTAACTAAAATCTATGGTAATAACATGATAATAAATAAAAAAAATGAATCTTGGTGATATTTTCAGTTCATGGAAATTCCACACCATATTTTGTTTTAATATGATTAACAATTATTCCATTTCTAGAAATGATGGTAATAAAGAATACATTTCATTAAAATAAATTCATTCATACAAATAATTCAATCTCGTTAATTTTTATTAATGGTTTTAAAAATAAAATTATACTCATTAATTTTACAATTGGTATTTATAATATAAGTAAATTTCATCTCAAAACTAAATCACAACATTTTCAATGAACTTTTTCCTATCCTATGTCAAAATCCATTATGAAAATATTCTTTAATTCATCCCACTATAAGTAATAAACCATTTAACATGATCTAATATTCTTATCCATTTCCCACCAATAATAATATTTACCTAAAAACAATAAATTAATATATTTTATTTTGGTGATTTGAACAACCCATACCATTGAATATGTTATCTATGAATTTAATCAATAATTTATTAAGAACTGGGTCATATGATTCTCTAAATTATGTGATATTTTTTCTCATAAAATGGTCCACTATTTGTGTATTCATCTAGAATATATCTAGTTTCTCTCTCTCATGGACACTACTACCATTATAGCATATATCCAGTAAGAAATTACTATATCTAATTGTAGTATTCAAAATGATTCCGTCTTAGGGTGTTGATTCAGATTGATATTTTCCTCTTTTAATCTTCCCAATAATGTTTCCTTTTTTTCATTATGTAAAACCATTATGAAAAAATACTTTAAATGATGCAACATGGTATTATTTTAATGTTATATCATTATTACTTCATCATTACGTCAAATCTTCTATGTGAATGGTACTTACACTATCCTAACAAGTAATGTAATTTAAATTTTCCATTCTATACCAAAAAGAAGACATCATCATTAAAAAATTACATAAATTTGTGTCATATCAATAATTTCAATTTCTTTTATATTAATCCTCTTTTCATGTTTTGAGTTTTCAAGAATAACAAAATAGAAAATAAATAAAAAACCAATAAAATAAAAAAGTCGACACTTCTGAGTAATATCAATTTTTCGATAATTTAAAACCATATAAAATAAATATGATATATTTTATGATAATTTTTAGAAACAATTAACATGAATTCATCCAATCACAGACTCATATTTAATTAATCGGAAAAAGATTCTAGAAACTCGTTATGAGCATAAATATATAAGGAAGAGATATTAAATAAAGAAATGCATTAGTCCATTAATTAAGATTAGGACTAGTGAAAACATTATCATAATGGAATAATTTTTAATATTATGATGTAGTGAACACTTTTATTTAGAAAAATTTCATTTCTTACATATTTATGAATAAAAATATTAACATAAAAATCATGAAAATACTTGAAAATACATAATGGTATATTGGGACATAATTATTCTTTTTACTCTTATAAATGGAATAATCATGCAAGAAAAACACACACAAGTCACAATTATAAATAGAATATTCATACATACAACTTCCAAAACCAATGAATTAGAGGGCTATCATGGACCTTCTCACCATTGGTGTATCATAAAACCATCCGTAATTGATTTACCACATTAACCCCCATCAAATTTTAGACTTCCAGTATATAATAATCAAAAATAAAAGATTAAAATTTTCAACATTTCATAGATGAAATTTCATTTTCAAACACAATAAAACATTTGAATATACTGAAATAATCAATTCTTCTGGAAAACCAATTTTTAATAACAAAATTCCCCCGAAAAAAGACATATGTGATTATTTTTAATTTGAAAACCATGAAGTCTTGTAAAGGATGAAAAATAAAAAAATAGACATTGAATTTAATTTATAACCCATTTATATCCATAAAAATAAATATATTAAATTATTAAAATAATATTGAATGAGAGGAAAGGATGAAAACTGTAAACATTCAAAGAGTCTCAAACCACTTTGAAACTTTAAATCAAAAAACACATTAAAGATGGTCATTTGAAAAAAATTAAATAACATGATAATAGGTTGATATGGATATGAAATTTTAAATGGGATGTATATATAATTTACAATAGAATAAAAGTTCACATCATCAAGAAATGTATCAATGAATGAAGATTGAGAAAAAATACATTACCTTGAGTATTACTTGTCACATAGTTCTTTACCATCCTAAATAGTAAAATTATGTCAATAATTTACTTATTTAATAACATTTTTCAGTTTTATAACCACCTTTATTAATCTTGTTACAATGTTTTAAGGAAATACTCAAACAACAATGTTTACATTGGGTGTTTTGAACATAGTCAGTTTGTGTGTCCAAAACAACGTTGGTAGGTCATCTATGGTCAAATGGGTCATTATATAAACATATCCATAATAATAATCATGGAATAACAATAATATTTATACATAAATTGAATTTTAAAAAATCATGAGAAAATTATTTGAAAAATAAACCAATGATACAATCATTGAGATGGTAGGCCATACAAATGCATGAATACCATTCCCATTTATCAGTATTAATTATGTAGAGGTGGTATGAAATATTTACCCTTAAATAATAATAATTAAAATATATATAACATATTATTTATTCAAATGTACTTATATATAAAATTATATCACGTCATGGACGTGGTAGTACACATATCCATGAACCAATTAATAAATTTTTTAGTATTTAAAAGGGTAATAAAAAAAATGAAATACTGTATTTTGAAATATTTTGATAATGTCATAAATAAAATATATATTTAATGAATGTAAAATATTTTTAATTTTACCAATCTTTAATACATTCCATCTAATGTTTGAATGTATCACATCTCTTTTAATAGGCGGTAGTCCACACGTCCACTAATGATGTAATTGTATTTACATAAAACGGAATGAATGAAGGTATGTGTACATAAAATTTATAGAAGTATGAATACGTGATAAAAAATCACACACACAGACACACACATATATATATATCGTATAAATATATTTTCCCCATCACAATGAAGAATCATTATATGTGGTAAATGAAAAAAGAAAAACATCGTTACATGAGGCAGTAGTTCGTCGTATAAGAACCATAATTTCATTACTCATTTGATGGAGGTCAGTGTAGGTATAAGTAGAAGTCTCAGACAAAAAAAACTCATTTTATTTTGGAAAAATATGTTATTATATATAAAGGAAATAATAATAAATTAATGTATAGGAGAATAAAACCAAATAACAAATGTATATTGATGAAAGTTACTTCTTCTGATAACTCCTTTTGATTTATGAAAAAGGGATTATTAGTTGAATTTTTACCTAAATTTAGGAATATATAGTGAGTGAAGGGATATATAATTATTATTTGGTAAGGGGTATGACAGGAAAAAATAAAATTCACCGACCCCACAAGCTCGAAGATGGTGAGTTATTGTAATATGTTGGCATTATTATATCGAATCAAATACTGAAGGACCAAATAGTTTACCGTCTTGGAAAAACGATTATATACA
This sequence comes from Viscum album, assembly GCA_963277665.1. Lineage (NCBI taxonomy): Eukaryota > Viridiplantae > Streptophyta > Magnoliopsida > Santalales > Viscaceae > Viscum > Viscum album. The sequence goes on along the minus strand of OY728158.1, from coordinate 499,127,882 downwards.
TGAATACGACATTACAATTAAAAACATAAAATACAATGTATAAAATATTTCAATAATCCCATTATTATCCTAGATTAACCCTTCATATCAATCGTAATGTATATCTTATAATCTTGGGAAAATAAAACAAAAGAAAGTGGTGAATCATATGCCTAGTAAGGGTAAACAATATACTATATGATATCATAGAAAAGAATGATATTTTAAGGAATATTATAATACTGAATAATAAAACAATTAATAATAATCTATATCACAATATGGTAAGAATAAATAATACCATATAAAATGATCACAACTATGGTTATTATACAAGTCGAATAAATACATGGAATATCAATAAATATTCTCATAACGAGGGAATGAATAATTATAAACATCATCACTATGAATATATATCCTCAATATAGATAATTTTAGGATCTATCATTATGATAGTTTATGTATATAGAAAAAAACCTATATGATTTCGGTCAAGATCTACCCTCCGGACATTGTTAAACTCATTGAGAAGAAAACATAAAGGGTTTGTCACAAACTAATTTAATCTCATGAGACCTACCAATGAATATATGTGCTATAGTGGTATTATCCCATCACTTAATAATTCCAATACATTCCTCATAAAAATGGTGAAATATAATAAACATAATGATTAATTTTAAAACTTGTATATGAATTATGAATACAAAATCCGTAAACCAAGACTAGTATCTAAATAGTACATCCAAAATAAAACTAATCAAAAACCATTACATAACATATGGAAAATTATATCATAATAGATAAACCTATACCAAGCATAAGATCCAAAAAAGGATGTTGTTATAGATGAAAATACACTTTTAAAACCATTAAATGCATCATTAGAAAAAATACCCCTTTTTATTAAAATCATTTCTTCAAATGTTACTCACTAATAAAATAATACATTTAAAATGAAATATTTTAATAAAATTTTCCATTATGACATTGAAACATTTTATAGGAATTAACATTTTAAAAAATTCATGTCCATAATAATAAATCATAGAAACCATATTGAAATCAAAGATATTATTAAATAAGGTTTTAGAAGAATAAATCATTAAAACATTAAAAAAATGTTTTAGGTAAAGTGTAACATAAATAGAACATAAAAATAGTCTGATTGAAAATATTTTTAGGACATGTGGTCATAAATGATAAATATTTCTAGAAAATACTTACGCATAAAAAATCTCAGATAATAAACAAATTGCAAAATTCAATGTTTCCCTAGAAATGATTACTTTTGTATGTGCAGAAAACTCATGTAATGTGGTTTTAAACATATTATTAACCTATGAAATAATATAAATAATATTTTTGATATCATATATGATTCATTTATGATGTTATATTTGTCGTTCATTAAATTATTCCATATTAATGCAACATTTCAGGTAATAATCTCTTTCTTTATCGTAATGTGTTGTCTTATTATTCTTGATCTTATTTCAAAAATCATGATTAAATTATTTCAAGAATGTAAATCATGATATATATATATCATATATATTCACTATATAAATATAAATAATAGATAGATATTTGAAATTGAATACATTATTCATGGATACAATAGTCTGCACAAACGCATGGATTTTGTTTCTATTTTCATATCATACTGAATGGAAGAAGGTAAATGACACAGACACAGACACACACACACACACACACACACACATATATATATATTAAATTATATTTATGATGAATTATATTTCATACGTATTCATAATAGACATTTTCATATTCATTCTTGAATGGTTAATGTGGATAATAAACCCATCGCATTGTGGAGACGGTAGGTAGTACATAAGCATGAGCGACGATATCATTTTGTAATGATAATGGGTAAGGAATTGGATGGAATATGAATTATACATAAATAATATCAATTTATATTTACTATTTACATTCTTTATAATCATAATTATACCCATTTAAATAATGTATAGACATAAAATAGTTTACACCAAGATGTGGTGATGATAAGACATACACACGCATTCAGGGTAATATTTCTTTTCATATGATGGAAAAAATGAGGAATATGATTTCCCATAATTGTAATAACATCATATAATATATATGATACAAGATTTATTGAGTTATAAGGGAAAATATATAGGATGATCAATTAGAATAAGAAAATAAATTGAATATAATTGGTAAAACAATTACCTCTTCTTCGAGTTTATCCTTTTTATTTTCACAAAAGGACATATTAGGTTGATTTTATGCCAAAATTATAGCCTATAGGATTAATAGAAGTAGTTTTTAATGATAAATATATTGTTTTTTCTGATAAAAATTGTTTTAGAGGTGTGAATAAATGATACAGAGGGATTCCCTATTACAAGAGATTGGAGGGGCACTTTAGAAAACCCCAAATATATTAATTTATTATAATTTAATTTCTGAATTAATATATATTAAAATTGGCTTATTTCATTGATTATATGATTATGAGTCAATATTATATCAAAAAATTATATTTATACATGCTTTGATTTTATTTTAAACCTTTTCATCTTGATTTATCCTTAAATAATCTATTTAATTATAATTGTGGTAATAATATTCTAAATTTTGAATGGTTATTAATATTTACATAAGTTATGTAAAATAACCACCGATGGAAAATTTATGAAAATTTAGAGGATTTTATTATCAATTTTTTTTTATATATTTTTATTATTTTTAAATAATTTTAAATACTTTTATTTTTATAAAATATCAACAGTGTAAAATGTGACACTATTCTTGTATAGTGACTTTAATGAAAATCCAATAATAAAGATAACTTCAAAAAACTTTTAATAAACTCCTAAAAAGCCATATCCATCTTGAAAATTTGAGGATAACCTTAATTAAAAATAATTATTTATTTTAATATTTTAATGATACTTAATTCATATTTCTGTTAATAAAATAATATTACCTCATCATTTTCATGTTAGTATTAATGGTTATTATTTAATCAAAAATGATAATAAAATAAATTCCAATGGTTTATAAAATTACTTTATATCTCTATTTACTAATTATGATCGCTATTAACCATATTTTATCTCTGTAATAAAATTATTATACATATAAAAAATGAGAGTGTTACATTTGTCGCATTCTTTTATTTTAATAATATCAATTTCATTTTCATAGAAAAGTAGCAACTAAATGATTCAATTTATTTAAATATGTTATGAGGTTATGATTTTATTAATATAATTATTTTTTCACAATTTATTATTTTTATTTTTATTTTTTTGTTTTAAATCTTATTTAAACAGTTTAACTCCTTCCGTGATTGCTTTTCTTTTTACACAATAGTCTTAATATAATTACTATAAAATACTAAACGAACCCCCATTAGATAATTTATAAAATATATAACATTATAATATCTATTTGGTCAGATTATAAATTTTTAGGTGTTTTATATCATTTAACAAAATATTAATCATTTTAAAGCATTAGTTTTGTTAATTTTGACAAAATTTATTAATTGAATTTTTAAAAACTCAAAACTACATGATTCCTTAAAAAAACACATTAAATATTCAATAAAATTAAATATTCCTCTATGAAATTCATTAATGAAATAAAATATTTCCAAAGAAATTAATTTTAATATTATTAATATCATTTATTGGATTTTTTCCTTCAATAAATAAATTACTCCATAATCATTGTATCACATTTAAATTTATTTTTTTAATGTATAAAAATTATAAATAAATTATATTTATGTATATAAAAATTTAATATTTATAAATATTATTAATAGTCCAATTTATCTAATGTATAACCCTATATTAAAATGATTTAGTAATTAAAAGTTTTAGTGTGAGATTTTTAATTATCCTTAAATAAAATAAAATAAATTCCATATTCTTACCCAAGTGTCCTAAAAAGATCATAATTTAAATATAAGGTTGACTTTGGGTGAAACCCACTTATCCAATGAAATTAGGTCATGTGTTTCAGTAACTTTTAAATATTATACTATATATTTTTACCACTAATTACCATTTTTACCCTTAACTGTGGTAAATAAATAAAAATATACTAAAGATATTATTCAAAAGAAAGATAAGTTGATTATATTAGATAAAAAATTTCATACTAATTTCAACCTTTTGTGCATGATTTTAAAAATTCCATTGACAAACATGTTAAAATTATGTATAATGCTAATCTCGCAAATATGGCTATAAGGCTGGTAAAATATTTGTTGAAAAGATCAATAAATTTTTATATCTAATTATATTATAAAAACCATTAAAATGGCCAATATTGTATTAATATAAGTATTATTTATAAATTTTGACTTTAAAAATAAATTTAATATATAATAATTATTTAAACGAAAATGTTAGTTTTCAACTACAACATATTATTTTAAGCTATTCATCAATAAATGAAACATTTCAGAAAAATTAACACTAATATAATTTTGATATTAAGAAATAAAAAATGAATTATATTTTGAAAAATAAAATATTTATGTTTCATAATATAGTTAATACTATTTATAACCGGTTTTCAGATAACTAGTTTGATAGATTATGGTCCACTTGAACTTGGTGTTGTTTACAATGAAAGCTATCAAATTTCTATATAATGATAATATAGCATGAAATATTGTCAGTGTTATATTCTAACCTCTTTCAAGAAATTTAATCCTCACAATTTTAAATTACACTTCTAAAATAAAAGGTTGATACAATAATATATTTTTGTGTAAAAGCTACATAAAAATAGTGTTAATAAAATATAATATTAATAAGAGGAAATGGGAAATGTAAATGTTAAAAAAAATTAGGATTTTGAATAGGATAACCTTGGTGGAAAGTATAGATACATAAATATGGAAAAATACAATTATTTATTAGGAGTGATTGAGATCATCAATCACAAACAAGTGAACAATAAATGGAAACTTTTTTTCCTTAAAAACAATAATCTATGAAGATTTAAAATACCATTGGTTCAAAAAATAATAAATTTTTTGGACAATAAATTATTTATGATATTATTTCCAATATTTTAAGAATTATTTTACTATCCAGATAAAAAATTTGGAAAACATACTTGATTTCATTCCATGTATCAGTGTAATTATTTAGTTGTGATTCAATATATTTTCACCTCATTTCATTAACCTAGAGATGGATATTCAAGATCATTCTTTATTCATGATGATATTTTAAAAAATAATATGGTCTATTAATATATCATTTATCATTTAAATGTTTACTAAAATCCTAATGGTTATCACTTAATATCCAATATATCATAATTTAACAAAAAACAATAACATGAATTCTTCAATATACTCAATTCCAATGTAAAGTCTTTTCCAAAATAGTTATGTCCAGATTATTAGTCTAAATGGGTTTATAAATTTCTTAAATAAAATTTAACATCATATTACCCAACAATGTATTATTGCTCTTATTAAAAAACACATTTATATCCTCAAAAACCTTAATGAAATAATTCATGTTTCTATATACATGATGAAGATGTACTTCAACACAATCCTTATATATATCAAGAATCTTATAACCAGAGAATAATTTATGTAATAATTCTTCAACTAAAGTACAAAATAAATTTATTCATTCCACTTCACTATTAAACCATTAACTATTCTTTGACATCTTATTCTTTAAGACCCCCTTAATTATCAATTTCTTTTGTATTATCATCAACACCAATAATATAACCATTTCTTGTATAACCCTTCTAATTCTAACCATTTACCACTACATAAATAACAAAGTGATAAACACTAATAATAGTTATATAGTTATGAAGAATAATTTATTGGATCTCTAAATGACCACATCTTCTTCTCAATCCAAAATCCAAAATAATTAACATAGGTTTTTTATTAGCAAATCAAAACGATGATATCCTATACATAGGCTTATCCTTACACTGATTCATAGGTTTATATTTTATAATATATGTTTTCCAAAAATATCTTCAAAGGTTGTTGTTTAACTTCCATGAATACCAATAGAAATGCCCTGACCATAGAATCATGGAGCCAGTGCATTATTTTAAATCATTGGAATGATTACAAGGAATAAAATCTAAAAGTACTGATCAGTTTAGAGGTCATGGAAAATAAATTACATACATGAACTTTATATTAAAATTAAAAAAATAAAATAATACAAAATATTATTAATATATAACACATTTATTATCCTAGATTAATTAGGAATATCAATCATAATATAAATCTTGGCATATTGGGAACATATAATATAAGGGGTGAGCTTAGATGCTTATTAAGGGTAAACAATATAGAAGAAGCTATAACAAATATGAATAAACATTTATAGAAAGGTATAAAACTGAAGCATTATCCACTTAATTATAATCATAAGAATAATACCATAGGAAAAGATTATACCATATAAAGTAATACCAACCTTTGATATTCCACTAGTCAGATAGTCACATGGAAAATCAATAACTAATCTCATAATGAGGGTATTCATAATGTCAGACATCTGTACTATTAAGATATATCATCAAGATAGCTACTATCAAGATCTATCTTCATGAAATTTTATGTATTTGGGTAGAAACCCATCGTATTTGTGTCAAGATCTATCCTCCTGATAATGTTAAACTTCATGGAGAAAAAACAAGGTGGGTTTATCGCCTACTAATTTCACCTCTTGAGACATTCAAATGCATCAAGGGGACATATCGGGCTCCAAACATCACCTTAAAAGTCCAATACATTCCTCATATGAAAATGGTGATATCTAGAGAAAAAATAATTAATTTAAAAAACTAGCATACGAAATATGAATACTTTTTCCATAAACCAAGAATGGTAGATAAATAGCACATCCACAATAAAACAAAACATAAATCATTAAATAAAATATGGTAAATTATATCATAAGATACCAACACTCATTAATCATAAGATCCATCAAAAAATGTTGACATATATGAAAATACTCTATTAAAATCAGTAAAAAATATACTGATACAAATACCCAATTTTCGGTGAAATCATTTATTCAAAATTCATAGCCTTATAAAAGAACACATTTACAAATAAATTTTCAAATCATAGTTTCAAATACCACTTTTATACTTTTTGTTGGAATTAACATTTTAAAAAATTATTCTATATATAAAAAAATCATTAACACAGTTTAGAGAACATGAAAATTAATGAGAAAATTTTTAGAAGAGTAAATATTTAAAACAGGTAAAACAATGTTTCATTTATATATTCCCCTACATAAATTTTAAAAATAATATTTTTGAAAATATTTTTATGAAAAAATTAAATGGATGATAAATATGTCCCAATAAATACCTATATAGAAACATTCTTGGATAATAATGAGATTGAAGAATTAACCTTTACCTTTGGTCTGATTTCTTCCATATGTGTCAGAAACTCTTGTATAGTTTTTTTAATAAGATTATTAAATTGAAATAGATTAATTATAAAATTTATTATTATCATATATGATTCATTAATTACTCTATATTAATCTATCATTTAATAATTCAATGTTAATGCAACATTTCGAGTAATAACTTCTTTTTTTATTGTACGCGTTTTGTCTTGTTATTCTTGATATTATTACATAGATCGTGATTTACATCGTTAAAAAATTTAAATGATTATTTACATATCATATATATTAAGTATATAAAAATAATTAATAGATAGATATATGAAATTTAATACACCATTCATGGAGACAGTAGGTCGTGGATATACATGCATATTGTTTCTTTTTTTCATATCGTACTAATTGGAAGACAGTAAATAATATATATATATATATATTAAAGAAGAATTATTATGTTATATATTTCCAACATATTAATTATAGATATTTTTATAATCATTATTGAATCGTTAACATGGAGAATGAGCCTCTTCATGTTTTGGAGATGGTGGGTTGTATGTATGCACAAGCAACGATGTCATTCCGTAATGGTAAAAGGTAATGAATTGGATGGAATATGAATTATAAAAAACAATATCATGTGATATTTACTATTTAATTATTTTATATTCATATTTATACCCATAAAAAATTATATACATAAAATAGTTTACACCTTAGTGTGGAGACAATAAGCCATACGTATACATGCATTGTGATATTGTTTTTTCGTAGGATATGAAAAAGAAAAAATATTTTTTTTCCATAATAATAATAACAATAAAATATGAAAATATTTTCGATGCTGCATAAATTAATATATTATGCAAAAAATATATGAATAGTAAGTATAAAAAGAAATGAAATTGAATTGAATTGCTAAAATAATTATATCTTCTTCGAGTATATCCTTTTTATTTTCAAAAATGACGTCTCAGGATAGATTTATTACCAAATTATGGAATATTGGATGATGTGAGGGAAGACAGAATGAGAACTGGACTATGTTTTTTCTTATAAAAAGTGTTTCAAATGGCTGAATAATAGAAAATGTGATGTGCCCTTTTAGATATGGGGGGTGAGGCACATTAGAAAACTCCAAGCTACTAATTTATCCTAAGTTGATTTTTGATTTTAAATTGCTCTGAAGTTAGTTATTTCATGGATTAGAATAGTATGGGTTGAAATAATCTCAAACAATAAAATTTTAAAGTGCTGTGATTCTATATTAAACCCTGTCATTTTCATTTATAATTAATTAATCTCATTAATTTTAATTGGTTTAATAATATTCTAATTATAAAATGGTTATAAATATTTACTTATATAGTTTCAACTGTCCTTAAATGGAAATATTATAAAATTGTAGAATTTAAATCTAGAAATTATTATTTTTTAATAATTTTTATGATTTTTTAATAATTTAATAAAATCTTATTTTTATAAAATATCAATAGTGTCAATTTTAACAATAATAATTACATTGACTTTAAATAAAATCCAAATAGAAATATAACATTGAACCAAACCATTTCATCACGTCTAACATGTTATATTTTATTATAAAATTCATGGAGCACCTTAATTAATCCAAATTATATTTCTTTTAATATTTTTAATGTTACCTTACTGATATTTGTAATAATAAAATAATTAATTATTTAATAGTTTTTCATTATTTTTTGTAATTTTTTAATCTCAATAAATAATAAATAAATTCCAATTATATATAAAATTACATTAAAATTAAAATATACTATTTATAGTGGAAGTCATCTCCTATTCATCATCATATTAAAATTATTATACTTATAATAAATGAGAGTTTGACATTTTTCACATTATTTGATTTTAATAATATTTATTCCATTTTCATACAGATGTGTCCCTTAAATAATTCAATTTTAAACCTTAGGTGATATGTTTCTCATTATATTAATCTAATAATTATTGGACAATTTTTATTACATTTTTAATGTTTATCTCTTTGTTTTATCTCTTTTTTAAATGGTTTAACTCTTACCATGACTACTTGTGTTTTTACACTATATGTTTAATATATTACGATAAAATTCCAAAAAAAAACCCCAATTGGATAATTTATGACATATTTTTCATTTCCACAGTTTTTCCCAAAATCTAGTAAATTATATTAAAATATCATTTATTTAAATTTTGAAATATTTTTTAAATAAATTCATTAAAAACATCATAAAATTATTATTCCTTCTAAAAAACTAAATTAAATCATTCTTAAAATGACATAGCCATCCAAAATAATTGTGGATGTAATTAAATATTTAAAATCATATTCCTCTTAATATGATTAATATAATTTATTTTATTCTTCTGATAAAAAATCAATTACATCATCATATTTATGTAATAATTAAATTAAATTACATAATCTCAAATATTTAAAAATATATTATCATGATGTTGATAAACAAAGTATATTTCTAATAATCACTTATAGTCAAATTTATCATACATATTGCAATATATTAAGAAAATATGTATTAATAGATTGAGTATTCCATTTTAAACATATTTTTAAATAAAATAAAATAAAATTATTATTCTTACCCAAGTGGCTTAAAATGATCATAATTTTTCCCAAGGTTTATTTAGGTCTAACCCCACTTATACAATGAAATTAGAAAAAGTGTTAGGGTTACTTTTATACAATATAATATATTTTTTACCTTTAATTATTCAATTTACCATTAATTATCATAACTTAATAAAACATTACTAAAGATACTATTAACCAAAAAAATTAATTTGATCATTTTAGATAAAAAAAATTTACTAATTAAAATGATATATGTTTCTTTGAAATTAAATTCAAAGAAGCTGTAAAATTATATTTAATTCCATTCCTATAAATTTAGTAAGAAGGAGAGTAAAAAAGACGTTAAAATGATCAACAATTGTTTATATCTAATTAAATTATAAATAAAGTCCCAATGAATTAAATTAGATTAATATTTTTGTTATTAATATATTGTGACATTAAAAATCAATTTAATATATAATAATTATTTAAATAAAAAATTCAGTTTTTAACTATAATAAAGAATTTTTCACTATTCATCAATGAATGAAAATACTTATAAAAATAGAAAAATATTCATCATAAGATAATTTTAATATTATGAATTTAAAAATTTTATAATATTTTTAAAAACTAAAAATATTAATTTCATAATGCTTTTAATACTAATCATAACCACATTTTAAATGGATAGTTTGATAGATTATGGTACTCTCAAACTTGGCGTTGCGTACAGTGAAAATTATAAAATTTCATTAAAAATATAATGTACCATGAAGTAAAGGGGTGTTACAAAAGACAAGTTATAGGTCTGATGAAATGGGATGGGTGAGTTCCTTTTTATAAGGGATGAGAGTGACATTCTTATAAATTTAAAATGGTAAACACTATTGGGAGGTTTACCATACACCAGGTAACTCCAATAATGGTACCAATTATTGAGAGGGTGGGATATGATATAATAATGTTCATAAAATATATCCTAGGCATGGTTATAATTCATCTGGACTCTTAATATTATTTTTTTAAAAACTAAGTAAAAACTATTTTATATTAAATGTTGAACTTAATTTTTATCGCTTTCACGAATATTTTTGTAAAAAAGAAGTTTAAAATATTAGAAATTATAAATTATTAAGATTAAAAATTTTTAATGAATATTTAAAAATTAAAATCACAAAATTGGTAAAATTAATTTAAATTAAATACGACTAATGAGCTGTGGTAATAGGTTTTTGAAGTGAAAATGTCCAAAGGTTTGCAATGTGTTTATATATAATATCATCATGATTTTTTTCCAATTACATTAATTGGTTTTAATTATATTAAATAAGTCAAATAATATTTTAAACCCAATTAAAATCATATTTATGTATAAAAATATTGTATATGATTATGTATTTTCGAACTAAAATTAAGTATTACTCACTATTCATCAAAATATTAAAGTTCACAGAAAAATACCAACAAGTCACCCAATGTAACTTGTGTTATTTTGATATAAATAATTGTGTATATTTTTTCATATAGAGATTCAAAATGTGTCAGAAGTTATTTTTTAAAATGGGTTCTCTATAGAAGTGTAGTAAAAATATCATTAAAAATATAGCTTTGTTATGATTAAAATTGGATTTATTCTTATTTTAAGCATATAAAATTTAATGGATGAATGTAAAAACGTTTAATAAACCTGTGAAAACATTCTATTGTTAGTAATATTTAATCAATTAAATAAAATGGCTTGGTGATAAGTACAACATAAAATAATATTATTAATAATATATTATTTTTCAGTGCAACTTAGACATGCGTGAAACAGAAGATTTTAGAAAAATAATTTTTTTGTGTCAGATATTCTATTGGATGTAGAATCTCTATTAAGGTATAATTACTATCTATTTCATAAATAATAATTAAAATTAAAAATATTTATTCTATCATTACCTTATATATTATAATTAATATGGGAGAGGATTATTGGGGGTGATATATAAAATATTTTTGTTATGATATTTGATTGAATGGGTGTGGAATGATGGGGTGGAAGTTTCTCTTTTATAATAGAAAAAAAGTTTAATTTTTATAAATCCATTTAATTTTAAATGATATCATTTCATTATTAAATTATAAAGGTCTCAAAAAATTTATAATAATGAGGCAAGGGATGATCTAGGGTTATGAAATCCCAAACCAACTATTTTCACAATACATTTAGTCATTTTAGAATTATTTTTTTTGATATTTTAATTTTAAATTTTTATTATTTTAAAAAAGGTAACTAAATTTTAATTAAGTAAAATAAAATAACCTCTCATCATAAATATCTATTTTATGGACCTAAATTTAATCAAATTTTAATCTAATTTACGTTATATATAATAGAAAAATGACATTTCAAATAAAACATTTTGTATAAAAACTATCGAACAATGGGTTTTTTATTATTAATTTTTTAAGATATTATTTATAAATTTTTACCTATTAAATTTTATATTTACGTAGAAATTACAATAGAATCTCACTCATTCTATAAAAAAAATGTTGTAAATTATTTTTCTTGGGGACTTGACCCTACGACCATGCCCCAAAACCCATCCCCCATACCACTCCATACGAGCACATGGAAAATTGTTACCAATTTAATGTTATTGATATAATTATGTATATTTTTAAACATCATATTATTGTAATATTTTAAAATATTTTAATTTATTTGATTTAATAATATCTAAACATATTCTTTAAATAATTTAATGAAAATAAAAATTATATTTTTTTCATGGTCATTAACTATAATCATTGTGTTAATAATTTTATAGACAAAATTGAGATTGACTATAATATAAAATATCTAAATATTGGAATAAAATAATAAATACAATGTGATATATTCAGTTTGTATATGTGAATAAAACTATATTTTAATATTGGAGTGGAAAAGGTTATTTGAATAATAAACTTCTATTGTTTCCAAAAAAATACATGGGTTATTTAAAGAAAATAATTCTATTTTTGAAAATATTTCTTTTAAATTTTAAAATATTTTTTTATATAAAAAGGTATAAAAATAGAATATTTCAATATTTTATTATGCATATGTCATAAAATTGAAAATTTATATCAAAATTGTTTCTTTTTCTATAATCACCAAAAAAACTATTTTATATAAATTTATTAAATAATAATATAAATGTAGTTTCGTTATTTTGAATCCAAAAATGATCTTCATTGTGAATAAATAAATATCTGAAATTTTTTAATTCAAATTTTGAAAAAAATTAAAATATGTAATGAATAACTAGTTTTATTGGAAAATGAAATTTTCAAATATTTATAATTATTAATATTATTTTATATAATTTACCAACAATATTTCTATTAACCATCTATTAATATCATATTTAATTTTTTATTTCCATAATTGATTTTTTCGGTATAAAAATTAAAAACACATATTTTATTAATTACCTTTTGAAACTATAAATTATCATATTTTTTATTTCATGTAAAATAGTATGAATTTAATTGGAATTTTATCTATTACTATTTTCAATGTAAATATATTTCATAAAGATATTACTCTTATTGATTCTTAATAATTCAACTTCTATGTCTTAATGATCAGAAGTAATATTTTATTAATTATAAAAATACATAGTGGATTCGTTTTAGTTTGGTGTTTCATGTGTATTATGAAATATAAGAAAAGTGAATAATTTAAAGGCTGTACTATACTAATATCTTATAGTTTTTAAACATAGGATTCTGATAAAAATTCACATTGAGGTGAGCCTAAATAAGCCACCACATGCTTCAAATATGATGAATTTTAATTTACTCACAACTCGCCTGCAACATGTTTACAATAATTGTAACCATTCACTATTATGAAAAATTAGTATATAAATATATATCAACAACATGTCTTCATGGAATAATAATGCACCAAATGAATAACTATAAGAAAAAAATAACCAAATAAGGTTTCAAACATTTATAATACAACATTACCTAAATTTCTAACTATCCATTGACTAATGTTCACAAGAAGCTAATTCATTTTTATCCAATTCAAAAAAATATTTATAATATTCCTTAAAACATATTTATCACTCAACACATGATTTGGAATTTTTGGAAATCAAAATATTCATATAAATTAATTTTTAAAAATATCACACCCTGTTATTTTATAAATGAAGTGGTCCCATGTCACATTTACCAAAAAATTATATGATAAAAATTAACATTGTGAAATTAAGAACCAATGTTATTGAACTCTTCAAAATGAGAACAAAAAGTATCCAAAAATGATAATGTGAAAATTGGTCAATAAACATCACTCTACAAAATTCACATTAAAATATCCCAAAATAATTTCAAAATTTTAACCATATCTATTCATTATTTAAAAACATTCACATCTCGTTATAGAAGATACAATGACATGTTATAAATCATTGGGAAAGAAAACCAGGACCATGTGAAATTGTTATATAATTTTCAACATATTTGAAACCCAATAATATATTCTTTGAACAATTGATTGCATAATTAAAAATATTACACCGTATTTTCATTTTAAAATATCCTCTCTAGTCATTTTGGAAATAGTTTGATGATGCCACACATTCAAGACTAGTATTTAAACCATTTATATAATGCATGGTAAATTAATTGTTTTTATATAATTCATAATAATGATTTTAAAGAATATGAAAAATTAATAACATAAATTAAACATAAATTTTAAATAAACATATACCTCATTTAATGTGGAACTATCTAAATCATGCTACTTTAAATAGAAAATGAACAATTGATCTAAAAAATTACACCCTCAAATATAGAATTCCAAATTTCATATCATTCAAACCATTATAAATCCAAATCTAATAATGAATAGTTGTGCTGGTTTTCTAGACTGAGAAATCCTAAATTGGATTATAATGGTGGATGGGAGGAAGAGAAAATGAGATGAATAGATGGATTAACTACTAGAAATATGAGGAATAAGAAGCACTAAATAACAGAATATAGAGGCTGTGATGCCCTAAAACAAATCGACATTCTTATTAGAAATAGGAGATTAATGGAAGGGATAATACGAAAAATAAAAAAAGGTGTATATTATTATTTTCATGCTTAAAAAAAATCTTATAAGGAAGCGCATTTTAGTCACAATAGTAGACACTAAAATTTATGACACCACATCCCAACTATACGGTGGAAAAATATTAAGAGAATTAGCCACACAAGGTTTGGTTATACCATTTAAAACCATGAAAAAACCATTAAAAACCCCACTATTAGATATTTATACATGATTTCATGTTTGTTATATTTTTTCATTAAAATATGAGCATGTTATATACATGTTCCTCATGCCCCACATGACTCGTAATATTTACCAAAAAATTTCTCAATGTGGACTAAAATTTGATGTATCCATGCAAACCAACCATGTGATATAAAAAAACAATTAAAAGGGTGAAAAGACACAATATTCTCCTAAATATATATAAAATATTAATATATTAATATTCATTACATAAAATATCAGTCAATATCAAAATCATTTACTTTTAGTAAAACATGGATACATGGAATCATAAATAATTGGATCATAGGAGATATAAATATTCCCATACTAATATTTTCATATATATCACACTTCTAAGAGTAGTTTACCATTAATTTTTTTTTATTCCCTAGTGATGATGAAATAATATATAGTGAAATAATATTACCAGTAAGTATAAAAAATTGGAAATATCAATGGTCATATTAGAATAATAAGAATATATGGGAATGAGAACATAATCTTAAACTTTTGTAAACTATATACTGCATATCGTAGATAAAAAATATTATTCATTCTATAAATTGTGGTAGTTATTATGACATTATTCAAAAATTAATCATGTATATAATAAAATATATCATAATAGTTTAATATTAAATTGAATATAAGAATACACATTAGCATAGAAATTAAATTTACTGGAATTCAAGGGTAATTCAAAAAACTATCATTGTGTAATTTGTTCACTCCCCCATCCATCATTTGTTTCATGTTCTACTCCCTAGATGATCACATTGGAAAAATTCCCTTAGTTAAATGGGTTCACTACCTACTATAATCATATTTATCTCATGAGATATCAATTTATACTCAATGAAATTGAGTGAGATAAAGGTAGAACACATCCTTTGTTATAATTAAACCACCATACATGGTTATAATCAAACCACCACCCCTTATTGAAAACCATAAATAAGTGTTCAACAATATCAAAAAAAATATTCATCATATCGTAACCCATGAAAAGAAGTAAATTTAATATGAAATTAATGATATTCTAACCCATGGAAAAGGGATGGGTTTTAAAAAACAATCATCATCATAATGATAAAATATTCAAATAAAAAATGTAAATTGTAAAACATTATCGTGTCATTGGTAAATCACATGTGTAAATAATGAATGTCATATTATATGGAAAATTAATTTTAAGGATAAGGATAACATGAAAGATTTATGGAGCAAAACAACCATTATACTTCGAAAATAACTTTTTAAAAGATAATTTTTTTAAAAAAAAAAAATAAGAAACAATTCATTGATTTTTTTGAATAAAATAATATAACCTAAAAAACATGTATTGTTCTTGATTTAAGAAAAAAAATTTACATGTAAAATGTTTTATAATAAAAGTTACATTCACATTTTACATAAAAAGTAAAACGAAATTTGTTTTGAAAATGGAAAGATGAATCTTTTTAAAATTTCTTGTCAAATTTCCAGAATGGGTAAAAATAAAATTAAAAATAATAGGATATTTATTAAAAATATTTAATACATTTTTTGAAAAAATTGATATTGATGGAAAATAATTTTTTATAAAATTAATAAAAAAGTTTATTTTTTTCGAAGAAATAGCTTTCTAATATTTAATATATAAAGATAGAGGAATTAATGTAACAAAAATATTTTAATAATATAACTATTTGAGAAGAAAATTCATGAGTTTTTGAGATATTGGTCATATGATTTCATCATCAGATAGATATTATTAAATGATATAGATAGACATTGAGATTGTAATATATAACCATTACCACCCTTGTATCTTTTGAATCATTAGCCAATAAAATCGTAACATCAATTGATGCATAAAATATGACAGGAATTAATAAATTTGTGATATTACATTTTTAAAGGGATGTATATACTCCTCAAAAAATAATTTATGTGATCAAAACAATCTATGTCATATAAAACAATTGATTCAAAACTCTATCCCTTAAGTAAGAAATTCATTCACATGCATTCTAAAATATTATATTGTAAATATTGTTTTATTATACATTTATTATATAATAATACCATATGTATCATATCATATGTGATTTACTTATTCCATTTTTTATCAGCTAGTTAATAATTCATTAATAGAATTACATTTTAGAAAAAAATGCTTCATATTTCCTGTATTTTATGGTTTAAAATATTATTTCATTTCAATTGTATCATGGTTCCATCATATCCAGAATATTTAAAATTATATAAATATCACAAGTATTAATTATTTAATTATTTAGAGAAATACATTAAATTCATTGAATGAAAATTATTTACACCATTAAATGAGATGGTGGGTAATTTGTATGCCTAAATGCTATTTTTAATTTCTGAAAAGATGAAATAAAAATAATAAAAATAATATATTATCATTAAAAATAATTTCTATGTCATATATATAACATTTAATCTGTAAATTTACTCATATTACCTTCCATGTAAATTTTAAGTGAAAAACGAATCAAACCTCTATACACGGAGGTAGTCTACCATATATAAGAGTGAAATTATTTCATTCCCATGGAATGAAAAATAAATATTTATATGTTATATTATAATTTTATATGTATTATAACATCATATATAATCATATATAATCATTAAATACCATACTATAGGGAACTGTGAGGGGTGGTGATGGAAAATGAATAATATCAATTCGTGAGGTGGTAGTCTGCCATACACATAATTAACTTTTTTATTTCCATTTGATGGTTTAATAGAACGATCTAGGTAATTACATTATAAAAATATCATCTCAATATATGGAATATACTAATTTAATTATATAATTTTGGATGTATAATATTTTAAGCTGGTGGTGGATGAAATCAATCAAAACTCATGGTTAATATTTTTTTTCTCTATTATGGAGAAAAACATCAAGTTTATATCTAAATCCATTATAAGGTGTTTTCTAATTAAAATAGATACATATAAGAGGTTTAGGGGAAAACGAGAATATATTTGGGTAGTTTTTGGCCAATCCATGCGGTTATCAATGCCTGAAGAGGATAAAAGACAGGGTGTCCTTTTATAAGTGGGGGAGAGTATACACATGGATGCTTAAAAAACAATGTGGACCCTCATTTTTTCCTGGATAAAGGGAAAACATGCTAATTTTTCACTCCATATAGTTGATAAGGTTTATTTATTATAAAAAAATGGGTTGGACATGTTTTTAAGTCATTTTACACATAATATTTTTTTAACTCCACGTAAACCTATTTTATATACAACTATGGTAATTAATATTTTCGGTTTCTACTATTTATTATGATTAAATTTTCTTTGAATCTTTTTAAATAATATTAATATTTCTAATTAAAAATATAGAATCAATTTTTACAAAATCCATTGAAGGAAATTGAATATTTTAATTTAAAATTAAACCAACAAATAGGATTAAAAAGTGGTTTCTAAAGGGAACATTTTAATATGTTTAAAAAATATTTTTATTGAAATTCAATGTAAAATTGATTAAAATAAAATAAAATTATAATTATATAATTGATCTTATTTTACATTCAAAACATTTTAAAAAAAACATGATGAAATAAATAAATTAAATTAAATGACATTTTTTAATAAAAAACCCATATTTTTCACTATTTATAAAAAATGTTAATCTGTATAGAAACATTATTAAAATTGAACCTAATATAATTTTGAAATTTTGGTTGAAAAAATGAAATTATTTTTTATATACTGGGAAATGTTTTTATTATTTTTCCATGAAAATAAATAAAAGGTGTTTTGTGGAGAAGAATTTTAATTTTTCAAAGTGCAAAAAACATTATAAAACATTATATACATTTGTATAAATTTTAATTCTTTATATAAATATATTATAATTAAGTGTTAATATTTTTTATTCATATTCAAGTCTCTATGGTTAATTATTAGGTAATAATGGACATGTTTAAATAATAATATTAATAAATATTCATGGTTAATTAAACCTGGATTTTTCATGTAACATAATCTATCAATTAAAATTAAATTTATCTAAAATATTTATCTCATAAAATTTAAGGTGGTAAAATTATAATGAATTATAATTAATTTCTCCCTTGAAATTCATCACTCTGGAAAAATAAAATGTGGATACTTCTACGTCATTACATCCAGAGGATCACACATAGGTTTCTTAAGCAGATCGTTTTACCAGGAATCATTGACCGAGTTTGTGGTATTATTTTATAGTAATTTGTCATTTTGATCCTGAATCTCCACTGATTATTCCCTAAAATAATGAAAATTCACAAATGGTGTGTCTTATGAGTTCAGTAACTATGAAAAATTAGGTATATATTTCCATAGGAAATATACATGGAATGTATATTATACTCGAGAGATATTCATTGAATGAAACAATTGATAATATAACACCTGGAAAAATCAATAATTTAAAGGGTACTGGAATTCATAGGTATTAGTTTCCCTTTCATCCCGAATCTCATAGAATTCTTACATGGGTATATTCATAGAAACATATTTTGCACCGACTACAAATTCCATATCACTCTAGATATTTTTAGTATAACTTATCTTCCTACTTTTTTCTATAATTTTGTGATTCGTAATTCCTGTAACATTATATTCAATTTTATACTCAATCTCATGGCATAATATATTTAATTCTCTTACTTTTACCCAATACATTTTATTTTTACACTTCATTCGATAGCGTGATTCTAAATGAGAAATCATGATTCTTGAGTGGAAGATGTTGTTGAATGAAAACATTACTAAATTATGTTTTTGGTCCCTAAAGACATTTAAATCCATGTAAAATTATCTCAAAATATTTTTAATGGTTAAAATAATTCTATCAGACTTACCATCTATCTGAAGATGAGACATAGTTTCGAAATATATCTACATATCATGAGTTTTCTGAAGTGTTCTCCAGAACATCATTGTAATCCATGTATCCTTGTTAGATATAATTGAATTTGGTACTCCGTGAACCTTAAAATTTCCATAATGTATATTATATAATATGGATCTATAGAGAAATATATTCTAATACCAATGTAGTGAGATGAATTTATAAGGGGATATACATCAACCTCCATAGCATTATGTCATTTTGTATTTTTTTGGAGTCCAACAACAAAATCCATGGTTTTTTTTAATTTCAATTCATGTATGTCTAATGGTTATAACATACCCTTTAATTTTTTTCTCTCATACTTAACATGTTGTTACACCATGAACTATGATACGAACTCAAAAATACCAGTCTTAATTCTACCCTAAAAAAATACTCAATTATCTGTATATAAATCATTATACTATCAAGATATCTAGAGAATAAAGAACAATTATATTCCTCTAACATCACATTATTTAAATTTTGTATGGGAAGAACTCATAAATGTTTATAGAACTTTATCATTACCTCACCACTAGGGATAAATTAAGGAAGAATTCCCACCATCTTTATATATTCCATATCATCAATTTTCCCTAATTTTATCCACACAGGGATCGATGGTTGGAAGTTCATATTTGAAAGAAATTATATATCCCCTTTTTCTTGATTTCAGGACCCATCCATTGATAATAAATGAATATTGGATATTTTTTCAGTCATATAAGGTTGTATTTTATGTTTTTATGACTAAAAGAACTAGACATAATGTTCCCTTTCCCAGCACAATAACATATTTAATAGTTTTAATGTTTATTAACCTCTAACCATATTCTATGTCACATTTCAAAATACATATATGTGGATATATACATTAATAGTTTATTATTATTATATATATCAAAATTTTATATATTCAGAAATTCCTCCACATATTTATTGAAAAATTTATTATAGAAAATACCAAATCATAAGTTGGGTAATTTTCATTATGAACCAAAAAGTATTTGGAGGTTTTATATAAAAAATATAATTATTCATGAGAATTGGATGCACACTATAAATTTAAAACCTATCTCCACTACTTATGACTATAAGAATAGGTGAAATGATTGATCTTATCTCTAATTCCATTAAAATAACCCCACATCCATCTGTCCATAGGAACATGGCCCCATTTTGGGAAAAGTTGGTGATTGGATTAGATAGTCCTCATTAATTTTCCAAAAAATATCTATGATATCTATATATACTATTAGAACTATATATTTCAGTTACTATAGTTTTTCTAGTAAATATTCAATAGATTGTGTATTTGATGGATTTACTAATATAACCTTTAATGAGATTATATGATCAGAAAACGAAACCATTTGTTTCCAAAATTAAAACTTTGATTTTTTTCATACATTTTCTCACGAATTTGGGAATTTAGAATAATTCCAAAGTAATCTTAATTATTTTACATTATCTCTCAATAACTGATAATATTTTGTAAAAATACTACAAAAAAATGATCAATGAAATATATATAGAATTAATTCATCAAATCAATGATGATATATGTGGAACTTGTAATACCAAAAGGAATCAACATATATTCATATTGTCTATACCTTGATTGGAATGTTGTCTTGTGTATTTTTATCTCAAATAACATTCAACTAAAACATGTACAAAACCTTATGGTTTAAAGTATTATAATTATCTCCTAAAATATCCTTCATATTTATAGTCACCCATCCCATAATAGCTGAAAATGTGTGTCAAATACATTGACATTATCATCTAACTTAAACATATTTACTCATGGTAGAATCCATGAAACATATAATCATATTTCATGGTGATATATATTATTCAAAAAATAACATAATATATAAATGATTCATGATTCTTACAAAAAATATACCATTGGAAATGTAATTATACTACATAATTTTAGAATCCTAATGTGTAAATATTTCAATATTTCCACTTAAATTATTGGAATATAAAATTTCCTTCCTTGGTCTCGAATTTAAATCTTGTTCTATGACATTAAATTAGATAATTACCATGATCTCTACACATAATAAATTTATATTCTTGATAATTGGTCACTCTATGACATTGTTTTTCACACACAAAATAACTTCCCAACCAATTTAGATATTTTTATAGGTAATTATTCCCACCTACTTGATATATAAGAAGCCACATAATTGTTACACTATATTCAATACCACACAAACTATCATAAAACTTGAACTTACTCGATTTTTTTAGGAATGTCACCAATGTTCACATATTGAATCATATGTCATGATAACAGATTTGGAATTATCAAAATATCATTCTCTATAGAAATCACCTATATTGGATAATCCTAAAAAAATTACGTCACATTGAAGGTTAACCCAGTTTCATATAATTCAATACATCAACAAAAACTACAAATCATAGTGTGAGAGTATTTTATCATAGTGGGGAAATGTCATAATCAAGAAAAAATATTTATATGATGTCTAAATCATGTAACCTTATTTCTAATAAATGATATCCTAGTTTTATTTTAGGATATTCATGTTAAAAATATATTAAAATACTTCATTATGGTTCATAAATAAAATATGATGATTCTGATGAAAATTTAGTTTGAGTTTTAAAACGTTTTATTGTAAGACTCAATTTTTGGTATAAGGTAATGAACAATTCAATCATGGATTTAATTTTTCATAGTTATTAACCCATGATAAATCTATGGTTAAACTATGTACACATGTAGTGTCCCAAAATGACTATATTAGTAAAAATACCACACTTCTCTCTTTATCATTTTTTATTATGTTATCCTATATATACAATTATTAAAATGTTTCTCAGTTGTTTTTTTCATCGTAGTTTCAAAATGATTAACCAAATAATTCTATAATAAGCACAAAAAAAACAATACATACCATGAATTGATATTTTTCTATAATAGATGAATAATAATTTTAAAAAAATTACCCACTATAATATCATTTAGCTCTAGTGTCTTTGGAACCATGGAATCATAAAATTTCGGTTTATAAGTGATTTAAATATTCTCCCTTTAATTTCATCACATATAGAAATCATCTTGGTGTTTTTATATATAAAATATTTTATCACAACCTATTGAATAAAAAATAATAATTGGTGATATTAGATTCCCTATATGGGAAAAAAATAGATATCAATGATCCCCGAAAATTAACACGAGCTTTAAATATGAGAACAAGAGTGTAACATTTGAAACCATACACAATATATCATAGAGCATACACACGATTCATGGATTAAATAACGATAGTTCTTACAAAATTAATAATATAATGGTTAAATGTACATAATCTATGAGACCATAATATTTTCATGATAAATAGATTTGTGGCATAAATATAAGAAATGAAAATTATTTCATTAATATTCAAGGCCCATTTCCAAAACTATCATAGTGTAATAGGTTAAATCCATAAAACATCATAGTATTAGAGCATCACTCCCAAGACAATCATTGTAGATAATGTTCATTACTGAATTAGGTTTAACCCCCATTCCATTGTTTTATTACTTCATGAGATATCAATATTTATCCAATGCATTGGAGGGAGATATAGGTCCCACCGATCCATTATTATAACATAAACCCCAGCCTTATTTATAATTTAACCACTATCACATAATGAAAACCATTTATCATTGTTCCAAAATATCATAAAACATTCATTATATTATAAATATTTTATAAAATGCATTTCGTGAATATTTCACAAAATCATAACCAAAAATATAGAATGAGTTTCATAAATAATATTACTCATAATCATAAGCCACTGGAAAGAATAATAAATAAGGGTATCCATATATATTATCACTAGTAATGAATAATAATTCTCAAATTATATATTCTTATATTGAAAATGATTATGAAAGGTCACTAGAAAAATTTCTTAACGAAACTTGGATTTTAACATTGAAAATACCACAGAAAATAAAAAACATATGACACATTATGAAAATATTTTTTTAAAAAATAACCTTGTAAGAATATAAATTAATCATTGATACTTGAAAATTTCATGTAATTGGAATATTTATTATGGTTTGTATGTGTTAAAACAAATATTCCTTTCACTTGTTCAGTAAAAGTGAAAAGAACAACATTTTGGGAAATGATAAGAATATTACTTTTCCTGAATAATGTAAAATGTAAAACATGGGAATAAATAACATTAAAGAATAACTTTATATATAATTTAAAATCATTAAAACCTTTTTAGAAAAAATAAGTATAGAATAAAAATAATTTATTTACTCAATAGATAAATAATGAATTTTTTTCATTAATACCTAATGGAGAAGCCCATAGTACATAATGTAAGGAAAATGAATAAAAACATATATTTTCATAAAATAAAAATATTTAAAAAATATTATTCATTTTATTGAATTATAGTATTTAATATTTTAAAATAGGAAACTTTTTCTCACATAATCATAATTAATAATGATATTGTGGCATAAACATTTCACCTCATTTTCTTATTTTGAATAATTCCAAAAATAAAAGAATAACATTAGATTAAACATAAAATAACGTCATAATATAAAAATCATGAATTTAGAAGTCAAATTGGTTATATAGATACCTTATAAGAGAATATATATTCACAACTGAACATATTTCCCAATGGAAAAAATGGAGAAAAAAATATTATACCTTAAGTATTGAAATCCATTATAAAAATTTTAAACTCATGTATAATAAATATATATTTATTATAAATATTTTCTATAACTATAATAATTTTTATCATTAGTAATATTTTTTTCTATATGATCTTTTATTACATATATATATACTATTATTTGTTAAAATCATATTTTGTGTATTAACAACTTTGTTTTTCATATACATGTTCATTTTTTATCTTTAATCCTTTCAGTTTGAACATTTTTAAATCATATATAGAATTTTAATGAATATTTAAAATTCATAAATAATAATTATTTAATCATATATAGAAAACCATTATATTTAGAAATATAAAATCAATTATAATGTTCATGGAGATATTAAGACCTATGTATACATTAACGATGTTTTCATTTTCTCAACGGATGAAATGAAATGATGGTAAATAATATTTTATACTTACAAATGTATATTTATTTCATCAATATAACATATATTAATTAAATATACCCTTATTTACTTTAATTTAATGTATAAGTGAAAGAATTAATTATATTGTTTCGTGATATGGTAGTCTTCCATACACATCGAGGATGTTATCATATTTACAAAGAATGGAATGTGAGAAGGTATTTTTGATATAATAGTTAAATAAGTATGATGATATCATAAATATCATATCTAAAAATTAATTCCCTCATTATATTCTATGTAAATGATAGAAAACAAATAACACAGGTTCACAAGGAGGTAATCCACTGTATTGATAATCGACAGTATTATTTTACATTTAATTATAGAGGATATAGATGTATGTAATTCCAATAAAATGATAAATTATCAGTATATTTTATAAATTAATTTAGTATAATATCATTAATGAAGTGTATTTGAATTTTGTGGATGATGAAATAATATACAACACATGTTTATAAATTTTAACTCTTAATAGGGAAACCTCTTTAGGTTTATTCATAATGGAATCAAATGATAGTTTGGTAATCATAAAAAGGCCTCTGGAAGTAGAATAAAGAATCATTAAAGATATTTTTCAAGATAATCTGAAATAAAATGTTGTGTATGCTATAATATGTTTGGATTGAGGGTTACCTTTTATAAGTGCATTAGAGTACCCACGTCATATGTTTTAACAAAATAATATGTACTAACACTTATTAAATGTAAATATCTTCAAAATAGGTTATTATAGACCCTTAGAAATTATTTTATCTAAACATAAACATTAATCGTGTTTTTAAACTATTTCTATACCATTTTACATATATTATTTTTGATTAAAACCCAGTAAACCTATTTTCAGCTTCACAATGTTAATTAATTTGTAATATTTTTACTATTAATTATGTTCAAAATTTACATTGTCCATATTGTATAATATTTAAAATTTTATTAAAAAATGTAATCCATTTTTGGAAAATAAATTCATAGTTTGGGGAACATTAAATTATAAATAAACAATCAAACAATATTAACAATAAGCTTTTCCATAGGTAAAATTTTCAAAAGATTAAAAACAATTCATATTAAAATTCAATACAAATTATGAAAATGATCTAAATTGGATTAATTATAAAATAATTGAGTTAATTATTATTTTAAACTAAATTTAAAATAAAACATAACAATATAAACTTGTTAAATGAAGATTTAGTATTCTATAAAGATTATTAGTTTTCAAAATTCATTAAAAACACTTTACAGAAGAATCTAAAAAAATCACTTTATTTTAATTTTGATATCTTTGTCACAAAAATGACATTCATTTTTAAAAAGAATATATTTTATAATTTTTTTAAAAAATATATTGTTTTGAGAAGGGAATTACAATTTTTTTGGGATAAAATGTATTTTTATAAGAATATATAGACTTTACAGAAAATTATATACTCCTTCATCAATATTTATTGTTCATATAAAATCACTATACATAATTTTTAATATATGGTTATTCATATTCTTGCATCCATTTTTAGTGGCTAGGTAATAATGTTCGTGTCTATATAAAAATGTTAATAGTTTTCTCGTAGTGTGTCAAAACTATGTTTTGTGTGTAGAAAACGATATCAAATTAAATTAAACTTATTTATAAATATATATTTCATATAACCTTGATGTGTTTCAAAACATCCATATATCATGGTAGATATAAAATCTCTTTTAAATTGTTTACATATATATTGAATAAAAGTACATTATCTATATTTTATACAACATCATTTTGGGTGTTCTAATAATTTATGATTTTAAATATATTAATTGATGTTTTAAACCATATGATACTTCTATCATGGGTTTGGAAATAACTATAGTTTGTTAGATTCATAAATTTTGGGTTTAATTGTTTTTGGTTAAAAAGACCCAATTTCACAACCTATTTTATTCTCATTTGAAAACATGAAGGGGAAAATGGATTTTAAGATGTTTTGAGTGCCATGTTGTGGAAATAATTCCTTGAATATTTTATACACACTCTAAAGGATATATCTTTGAGCTATAATGTTGAAGAACAATAATACCAAGATCATGATATAGTGGACGTTGTTGTAATAGTAAGGATGTATTTGAAATGTCTAAAATTACATGATTTCTTCTTGATAATGTTTTTCAATGGAAACAATAATTTTGAAATTAATGTAGGGATTAATTTTTTTAAATTTATTACATTCTTCTATTAATCGATCTTATAAAATTCTTTAATGATCCCTCATTATTCAAATAAATATCAATATAAAAAAAATAACTATGTCATAAAATAAAATAAAATTAATTTTATCATGGTTCCCTTCATTTTATTTCTTGGTACTAACTTCCCCTTAGTCAATGTATGTACACAATTCATCAACCACTATTGGTGCATTGCTTTTAGAGGGACTTGGTGAAGATTAACATGTATAATATCTTTTTTTGGAATTTATTATTTTATTTACTTACAAATCATGGTATGAGGTTGTTCTTATTGATTTTTAAATGTAATAACCTAGAATATTTTCAAATTTAAATGATTATAAGTGATGAATATTCCACTTTTTTAATCATAACCAAATATTACCATTGAAAATAATTAAATGTTTGGAGTTCCTAGCTTGCCTGTAAGTTCTAACAGGTTTGAGAACAGGGTTTGGTTAATGATGATAATGAAAATAATTAGGTTGAAATAAAAAATATTGAGGTAGTAAGTTGTTTAATATAATTGAAATATTAAAACCATTTTCCCCTTTATATAGTTCAAATATAAGAACAACTCATTTTTTAGGATTGATTTCAATTACTGATGTGTGTGTGAAAATATCCTTTAGTTCCTTGTATAATGATAGAGTCCACGCATCTGATTAGATATCCTAATAATGAATATGTGACTCATTAATCACATGTGAGTACATGTAGCTATTAATACTGATGATGATATGATATATTAAATTTACATGTATGCTCAACCATGTTTTGAGATATATCATATTTTATTTGGATATATTTTTTATGTATTTAAAAATTGGTTGACCCTCATGATTTGATATCTCCATAAATGTGGAATTCCCTTAGTATAATCAATGATTTATATATACGTATAAATAGTTAGGATCATCTTGTCCAAGAAGCAGGACCCAAGACTACAACTGTGGAGAATAATCATCTCATATCCCGACCTGGGGCCTCTCCATGATATGGTGGTATTGCAACCTATCCTATGGATTTCGTTGATTATAGTTACATTATATCCTAGTTTATGAGAGAGATGTGGTATTATGGGGTTTCCTTACACAACCCATATGTTTAGTGATTTCTAAAGGTTCTCTATTGGCCTTGTGGATAACCCATGATTTGAACCGCTAATGAAAATATTTTCAGGTACCGAGCCAATGTTTTTTCCTCCATGATTTGGGGTGGATTAGTTAGTTAATCAATGATCACTGTTCTATTTATTTTTTGGAATATTTATATTTTACCTAGAATATCATCATTTATTACACCAGATATACATGTGAACTTATGATAAGGAAACATTGGTGGTTTTCAGTTGGGATTTATTACTCACACCCTACAAAAAAATCTTGATGCCTATATAGAGAATAAGATTTTGGATATATATATATGGATGAGGCCAAAAGCACAATGTCAAGATATGGAGCATATATATCATAGAAGTAAAAGAGTAGAAATAAGTGTATTCCACATTTGGTTCCTGATTTCTGTGAATCCATTAATTTAATTTTTACTAAAATTGATAGTTTTAGAATGGAAATAATCTTTTTGAACCTTATATTGGTGAGTCTACATTTGATTGGACACATCAAATGTAAGTGACCTCTGAGATACAATTGATGTTATTAATGTGATTTTGTGGTATTTTTATGCATTTATACATCATAACTATGTAGGTTGGGTTGTATTTGTTATATATATCTCTTTATTTATTCATATGTATTTAAAAGTTTCAATTCTGTGATAATTTTTTTATATATCATAATTATTTTTTGGACGTATCCATGTTTTATGAATCATATTGTTTAGTATTATAATTAAATGGATTATAGATTGATAATTATTATTAATATTAATTTCCATTACTAATATGAATGAACTGTGAAATTTTAATTGACCAGTTATAGGGCTTGATAGGTAATACAATGGGATATTTCTATCCTCTTATGTTTAATTCCCCTATAGAAATATCATGTGTATAAGTATTTTTTATATTAGGTTGAATCATTATGATTTTTTATTTGATTTTATATGTTTTCTCTTCATTCTTTTTATCATTCTACTATGATGGATTTTTATTCAACGTATATATGACTTGGGCCTAAATACTCTATATGATGAGGATTCCTCTATTCCATCACACACTATGCATAAGGGTGTAGTAGAGACAACTGGAACACCTAATCTAGTGGCACATTATGTGGGACCACGTTAAAATGGAGTACTTTTTCATGTTATTTCTATGAGAAAAGGGCCATAATTTTTATGTTTAACTACATTAGTGGTAGATAGGTCATGTATCGACCATCCTTTTGGGTGAGTATAGGGATTAATAATGTAAAGTATTTGTTATATTTCATCGTTCGATTCATTAACGTCATTGAGATGATTGAGGATTGAAATATGATGATAGTAATGTTTATACTACATGTGTAAAAATAATATTATTGTCTCACATCATAGGTCGTCAATGAAATATTATTTAGTTCCTTTTCATAAACACAGTTATGTTGGAACTAACACATGATTTCATGGAGTTGCAATAAGGATACATGATTTTGTCAACATATTTAATTTTTCCAAGAGATGATCCATTATTACAACATTCAAATCATG
This sequence comes from Viscum album, assembly GCA_963277665.1. NCBI lineage: Eukaryota > Viridiplantae > Streptophyta > Magnoliopsida > Santalales > Viscaceae > Viscum > Viscum album. The sequence goes on along the minus strand of OY728158.1, from coordinate 499,097,570 downwards.
AACGAGGTGAATATGTACTGGAAGTTCTATATTTTACTTCAACCATAGACATGTTTTCTAGTTAGAAAATGTTATTTGGAAACCTTTTTAATGGTGTTTATGAATGATCCAACAATTGAAAATTTCATAGAGAAGGATATTCTAAATGAACTCTTTAAACATTCTTGTGTGTTGGATTGTGAATCCAAATGAATTTTATTGATTCTATCATATAAAAATAGGAAGAGTAAGGAACAAATGGTAAGTTGTGGAAGAACTAAAAGACGAAAAAAACCACAGTATCATCTACTCCATGAAGATGAGTTTCATAGTTCTTAAACTGTTGAAAGGTTGGTCACTTCCGTAGATATATTTCGATGTCATAGAGACTATATCATTAGTTTAGAATGGTTGGACACCATCAAAAGGTAAATTTTTGGGATACAAGGTTAGAATTATTTATAATATCATGTCATATATATTAAGAGATATGGAGATCTAGAAAGGTTCCTCAAATAGAAGGATCCGAAAATGATGACTATTATGACACACATACCTCAGGGTTAGGGTTACTAAGAAGACATGGTCCATGAATAACCAACAGATTAGAATCTTATAGATTTTGGTTAGGGATTTTCTAGGTATAATATTGTCAAATTCTACACTTATATTGCAATGCCCCGACCTTAGTTATATAGATTCAGTGAATTATTACAAAACATTACTTGATCACAAGAGTTCAAGTCTCCAAGGACTGATTAGTTTCGGATCCTTGGATGTAATAGATACATACATATGTTTTACATTAAATCTTGAAATAAATAAACCAAAAAAATTTGTCCCCTTTGAACACACTCATATCCCTTAGCCATTCCTATAGGTCAATCATTATTTACTTTATCAAATCTTGGAAAAAATAAAACATAAGAAAGGGGTGACTTTAGATGCTCAGTAAGGATACCAATATGGCATAAACCTTTATAAATCGGCATAAACATTTATGGAAAGTTATAAGCCTAAAACAGAAGCCTATTAATCTTAAACATCATTATAATATAGAAAATATAAATAAAATTTTTCCATTTACTTCTTCACATGTATTTTCCACTAGATTAATAATCACATTTAATATCAAGAGATTATTTCATAATTATGGAATTCATAATGTCAGACATCATAAACACGTAGTCAAGGCCTCATGCCAAGAATAAAAATAATATTTTGTCAAGGCCTTCTTTGAAGACACTAGTTTGTCTCATGAGACCTACCAATGCATCGAGGAGCTATAACGGGTTACACAAGTCACTTAATTAGTCTAATTCATTCCCCATATGAAAAGGTAGAAACTTAATCTAAACCATTTATTAATATTATCATATGAAATGTCAATATTTTTACCAAAAATGATGAGTGGTGTAAAAATAGAACATACACAGTCAAACATTAATCATTCTACACAATATTGATGATTGTATTATAATAAATCAACCTCAATCTGGAATAATTAATGATATTTATATAGATTAAAATTATTAGTAAAACTATTTTAGAGAAAAATTCCCTTTTTCTTAAAAACATTTAAAAGCTGCATTATGTATCAATGAATTCATTTAGAAGATATTTTTGAATAAAAGTGTCCCATACCATTTTGAAACTTCTGAATTGAATTTTAATTTTAAAATATTTATATCCACGTAAATTAATACTTAAAACTATTATTAAAACATGGACATTAATGAGAATTATTTATAAGAATTATTCTTTAAAACATTTAAAAAATATTTTATTTAAAGAGTTCCTAATCAAATGAAAGATTATTGGATACAAATAATTGAGGAGTAACATTAATCCAAACATTATAATAGCATGAGAATAATGTGATTCATGATATAATATGTCAATTTATAGTATATACACAATATAAAAGTGAGTTCGTGCATAATAACATGAAGTCTCAATAGAATGTAAATTGAGATGAAATCCATTATAGAGATTGTATCCTTAGATTAAGGATAAATTAATCACATAATTATGTGGAAAAAATATAAATAAACTAAATATTAGTGGATATTATTTATATATAAGTTAGAGTACATTAAGACATATTCTTATAAAAAACCAATGGCTTGGATGTTTAACTCAATGAATGGAAATTGAGTTAAAACTACCCTTATTAAATTCATATCAATGACATGAGAATTTATCAACGGAGAAATTATGTGAATCAAAATTATATTCAAACAAAGGCTATTGGAAATTACTACATAAGTAAATAATGATTTGTTTCACACATAATATTGGAGAAAAATAATCAATGAAGTGTACGTAAAACCAAATGAGTCAAAATTCAAATTAAATGTTTCCTTACTGATTTGGTAACTTACGAAACATACCCCCCATGAAAGATGGATCATAAAATTAAGGTTTAAATACACATAAATTAAATTATATAACACAAAGAATCTAATCATGGGTAGTACATACCCCACAAAAAATGAGGTAGTGGAAAATATAGCATGAATCTTACAGGAATAAAAAAGGAGATGAAAACCCCTTACTTTGTTATTTTCCTTAATTGATGGTACATTAACATCATATATAATAGTTAAATCATTGATATTAAATTGTACAAGAACCACATACATAAATATTATACCATATATGATCTTTTAATATTTCATTGTTAATAATATTTCAGTAGTATCATTGTTTTGGGTGTTAATTGATTCTTTTTCCATTATATTTTTTGTTATGTATGTCATGTATGTTATAAATAGGATGTATTTGATTAATATATAAAATTTTATTAAGTTCTTAAACATTATTTTAAACCATGAAATTAAAATTATTCTTGAATGGTTACAATGGGAAATGAATCTCATCACGTTCATGGAGACGGTAATCCGTACATACGCACGAGCAAAAATATCATTCTATTAGTGAAGAAATTGTATGTAATTGGATGGTATATTATATATAAAGAATCATTAAGATGTTATATTTATTATTTAAATAAATTATAATCATTATTATACCCGTACAAATAATGAAGTGTTGAATAACAAACAACACCACGAGGTGCAGACAATATGTCTTACATACACACGTATGGTTTATTTTTCATTCATTGGATTGGTAGAATAATAAATATTGTTGTACTATATTTATAATAAAATCTCATTTTGTGGAAGGTATTGGATTTTTTGTTTTAGTATGTAAGTAACAAATCAGGAGGAATTGTAAGAAGATAAGAATTTGAAAGAGGTGATGAAATAATTATATCTTCTTCGGGTACTTCGTTTTGATTTGATCAAAAGGGATCCTTAGGTCTGATTTCTGATCAAGGTAAGGAATCTAGGTTGAATTGGGGGTATTTTTGAGGATATCTGAGCAGTGTATGATCGATACAAAAGGATTTGGATGTGTTGATTTAATTTAAGTGGAAGCGACCTTTTGTAAGAGAGGTGAGGGGCATGTTAAGAAAAGCATGAAATATTATTTTATTATAAAATTATTTTCAGTTTATAATAACTCCAAATGGATTTATTTAAATTATATGATATGAATGTATAGAAATACTCTCTACCAATTGGTTGTAGACAAGTTTAGGTCACCATATTAAAGTTATCTTTTAAGTTTAACCCTTAGTTAAATAGTTCAGCTGTTACAATGTATTATTGTATTATTACAATACATTATTAATAAACATACAATAAAATGAAAAGTGGACATAATGTTGTTCTTTAATGACATATATATTTTAAGAACACATGCCTTCTTTTTAGGTATGTTTTCTCTTTTTCTAGAGTTTTTGAGAAAAGAGGGGTTTCTGGAAATTTTTGAAGTACACGTCGTGTACTTTATAAGTACACACCATGTACTTTGATGCTGCTCGAGGTCGCATGCTGGCAGTGTCATGACCATGCACATAGCCATGTAAGGGTGATGTGGAGGCCACCTAAAGTGGAGTATATAAAATCCTACTACTCGTCATGTACTTTTTTTTCATTAAACGGACTGGGGTCATGTCTTAACCCCAGAACCGTCTTCTTCTACAGCTTCTTCGACCGAGAGCGTTCCGTACTGCCGAAGATTTTCTCTGAGCCCCCTAAGCCTCCATTTGTTCTCCGAATCGACTTCCATCGATTGAATTGGAACTATAGCGATATTCTCTTCCTTCTCCTAGAGCTTCATTTTCCAATTCCTCCTTTTTCTTAAGTTATCATGGGTTGAGCGTTTTGGAAATTTTCTTAGATCTATGACGTTCCAAGCTGAATCAAGCTTCGATGTTCAATTATATCAATATCTTAACGTTGAGGTAGGTGGTTTGTAACTTTCTGTAGGATGTCATTGAAGATTTTTGTAAATTCCACCAATACCCATGAACAGGGTATTGAATGTTTCCTATTGTTCGCTTGTTGTTTTCCTGTTCTGCTCATATGCTTGAGTAGAGGTTATTTTTTGTGAATAGGGAAATTTACTATGCATTGGATACTTTTCCCATGCATGTATTTCTTGTTTATGAACGCTTGGTCTAGTTTTTATTATTTGGCTATTACTAGTTCCACGCCTAGTTTGTAGGATGGTAAGACTATTTTTCCATGTTGAGATGCTGCATATGGTAGCCAAGTAGTTCATGAGGATACATTGGCCGTTAAGCAATGAGATATTTGCTGATTTTACAAAGGGCTGTGAGATCCTAGTCTAGTATACCATAGGGAGAATTGATGTAAGGGATTCTCCATAGTGTCTTTATATTACAATGTGAGACCATAGGGGGAATTGACGTTGAGTGCTTCCCCAAAGTGTCTATAGTTCCACGACACAAGCCACAAGGGGAATGAGACGTTGAGTTCTTCCCTAGAGCACCTCTAGTACGATACAAGACTATAGAGGGAATTGACGGTGAGAGCTTCCCCATAGAGTCTATTCATTAGCTAAACCAGAGGGGTGAGAGTGTGTGTGCCTCCCATAGGGTTTCTAGTGATGGTAGGTTGAACCATAGGGGTTAATCTGTGAGAAATACCCAGAAAGTTACCTGTTTGTTTTACTCACTTGTGTGGCTACTTTACTATTTGTTCTACATTCTTGAATGGTTTCTTTCTTGTTTTTACATTATATGCTAGAGATTGTGGATTGCTTGCTGCTGAGTATTTTCTTGTTTACTATTTTCTATACTTTTACCTATCAAATATTCATTGAATATTAGGAAAATATCTTTGGGTGTTTTCCTACTGGGATTTTTACCTCACACCTTGTTTGGGTAAATCTTTTGGGCCCAAACAGATTATTTTGTTGCATGTATAGATAAGGGAAATCACCCTTCTACTTCAGGTTCATGATTTCACTAGAGCGGGAGAGCATGGGACCAAGCCGAGGCTTACGATGATGAGGAGTTACTCATATATTTTTCTTTTGTACCTTGGTTTATTATTGTATTCGACATTGTGAACTATTTGGATTCTTTCTTAGATGATTTTGTATCATGCATCATTTATATATTTTGCTCCAGTTTTTTATCTAGCAGTTTTCCACTGTTACTGCTCTTTGGTATTTACTTCTTCCGCTGTTGTTTGATTGTTTATCATCCACTGTGTTACTCTGCCAATAAGGGAATAGTTTCCCCAATATCACACCAAAGGCCCTCTATGCTTGTCGGCAGCCTCTGTCATTCGAGGAAATGATATTGAGGCAATGTGACCAACCTAGTACGGGGCGCCTCTAGGCGGATTCTGGAACCAAGGTGTTACAATGTGGTTTCAGAGGGTTTCTTTTCTCTTGACATAATATCTAGAGCCTATAGCCATGTATAGGATAGAATAGGTACTTGGTAATAAGCTATGCCTGGGAGTAGCTAACCCGTGTATAGGGAAAATCCAAACTTCCTCGTTTATTGTAATTTACTGGTTTTCAATTTTACAGTTGATTTGATTTCACCATTGGGTGATTCACATGCCTTGTGCTATTACCGTTGTTGTTATTGCGGTTCTATTTCTATCGAAACCCATTGAGATGAGGGTATTCCATCCCATTCATCATATATGAAATTGTTAGAAATCACATGCCATGAATTCTTTCAATGAAATCTAGGATGAATTAGAGATTGCATGTTGTTGTGATAGAAGTTGTGTAGATTATTCATGATGTTGTGGTTGGTCCTTTTATAGAATACCAGGTGTTTGATAGAGAATTTGTTTTTATAGTGATTTTTTTTAGATGAACACCAAACTTTGGTTCATGAGGTGTTATGGGCCCTCATGGACCGGAATTAGGTGGATTATAGCTTGTTTTCCTTGTTATAACTTGTATAAGATGCCAAGAATTGATTTGCGGGGAGTATGGGCCTACACTGATCGAAATTTGGCACCTTAATGCTGGTTTTATGTGTTTTCTGGGCTCCAGAGTAATTTCTAAGGCTACTATCCAGAAAAACCCTTAATACACAGTGTGTACTTTATGAATACACACCGTGTAGTTTTTAGCCGTGTCACTGACTGTGCGAGCAGGGACATGGGGTTGTGAAAAATCATGTAGTGACACGTCGTGTATGAGTTTAGCACACTGTGTAGTATGAAATATTTACCCTGGCTATGTCACGAACAACACGGGCCGTGTTATCTTTTCACATACATGTCGTGCTATAATATTACATGCCGTGTAGTCTTATATAGGTACTTGGCCGTGTAACGAACAACACGGGTCAATTTTACCCTTTCTCATAAACATCGTGTCTGTATAGAACACCCCATGTAGTGTTTTCCATGTCTGAGGCCATGTCGCTAACAACACGGTCCAGGTAAGGCATGTCAAATACAAGTTGTTTCAGCCTTAAACACACCGTGTAGTTTTTTCTTAGTGAAGCCGTATGGCATAACTACGTAAAAGGATTTGGGTAGGGAATAATATTCATGTACATTGCATGTGTTAGGATAACACGCCGTGTGTTTGGGGTATTACACGACTAGTTTTGGAAAAGTACACGCCCATGTAAATGAATTTAGGTAACACGCTATATAGTCTTTATACAAACTGTGTAGTCAGGATTTGTAAATTTTGAATGCTTTCTTTCCCATATTCCATTCTTATGATCCTAGTTTCAATCCATGATAATGTGATATAAAGTGTTTCTTTGACCTTGACGAGTCATGGCATCGATATGTCCTCCGATTTCACACCAGTTTCTAGGTGGTGATAAGACGCTGGAAATGGATGATCAAGGACTTCCCACAGATCCTCCTATTGTGTCATCCTTGTCACCAGCTATGATACCAGTTATAAGCGTTGATGCACAGTTTAGGGAAGGCTTTCTAACGATGATGCAGAACTTCTAGGGATCACCGCCTCATGCCTTGACTATGGAAGACTTGATGCGGGTTTCTCAGCAGCAGCATCCACCCACCATTTCCAGGGAAGGAGGACCTCAGGCTGCTGAGTATTGGATAGAATCTGTGATGAAGATCTTCGAGCATCTGGAGATGTCTCTAGAAAGGCAGGTTAATCTCCCTACCTACATGATATAAGACACTAACAAGATTTGGTGGGACGTGATCTTATAGGAAGGTCATCAGTAGGTTATGGTGTGGGAGGAGTTTCAGCGCGTCTTTTATGACTACTTCTATCCAGAGACCCTGAGGGATGACCGGGACCGGGAGTTCATCAGCCTGGACCACGGTACTCATTATGTCATGGAGTATTCCTCTTGTTTCACTGAGCTTCATTATTTCACACCCCTCTAAAGTGAAGATGGGTTGTTATTGGTAAGGAAGTTTTAGGATGGTCTCAGACGGTATATCCACTCACAAGTGAATATCTTTAGGTTGACATCCATCGCTTCCATCGTCAACCAAGCACTGATTGTAGTGGGAAATATGAGAGATTATAGAGATGAGAGCCAGAGTGGTTCCAATTCTAGACTTATTAATTGACCAACTGATAGCAAGATGCTCCATAGGGAGTCTACCCACGGTGATCCGAGGCAGCGAGACAGATCTTCAGGTAGCCAGGTGGTATTCTACCAGTGTGGAAGGGCTAGGCATATGAGGTCGTAGTGCCCGAGAGACTCAGTGGAGTGCCGATCTTGCGGCAAGATGGGTCACCTTCAGCACTTCTGTCATGTTTTATCACCAGCAGCTGGTGACATGGGTTCATCCATGACTCCTCGTTCAAGAGAAGCACCACCAGTTTCTCACCAGTCTGGGAACTGGAGTTCTTCTGGCCGTTCAGACCGAGGTGGAGGTCGTGGCTGCGGTGGTTAGTCACCAGTCTATTAGTGAAGGAAGGTAGGATTAGCTTAGAGTAGTCAGGTAGAGCCACAAGGCCATGGTACAGGTCAGACATTTGCAGTGGAGTTGACCCAGCCGGAGAGGGATCTCGGGACCTCTACAGTTTGAGGTATGATCTTATAAGCCTCAATTTTATCTTCTTCTCTTTTCGATACATGGGTTTCCAATATCTTTATCTTTGTTGATGTTTTGAAGAGTCTTGGTCTCTGCATCTTTTCCATTACAGATACTTTGACTCTAGACAAATTGTTGAGGATTAGAACAGTTAGTGTTTGATAGTGTAGAGAGTTCCCTCTTGAGGTTGTGGGGTATCACTTATAATGGGACCTCTATGTCCTAGAGATGACAGGCTACGATTTCATTCTTGGAATGGACTGGATAGATCCCTTCCAGGCAGTTGTCAACTTTTATCACCGTAGGGTGAGTTTCATATCACCAGAGGGTGGATCTTTTATTCATCAGGGAGAGTGGGATGTCTAGGCAAGTCGAGCAGGACCCGAGCATCATGGAATATGAATAGTTACAACCCAAATTTCTAGTTTATATCTGGATGACTAGGGGACTTCATAGCTATACTTTCCTCTAGTGGTGGAAGGTTTCATAGATTTCTTTCTGGAGGACTTTTTAGGCTAGCCTCCGGAGCATGAGGTCGACTTCTCTATTGAGCTCGTGCCAGGAGTGGCACCGTTGTCCATTCCTCTTTATTGGATGGCAACACCTGAGCTAAAAAAACTCAAGAAGAATTTGAAGGATTTACATGAAAAGGGTTTCATCTAACCCAGTACTTCTCCTCGAGTATCACATGTCCTATTTGCGAAGAAGGCAGATGACACCCTTTGGCTTTGTGTGGATTATCGGAAGCTAAACCAATAGAAGGTCAAGAACCAATATCCCTTACCTAGGATTGATAACCTCTTTGATCAGCTTCGAGGAGCCCAAGTGTTCTTGAATATTGATTTAATGTTTGGTTATCATCAATTTCACATTAGACCATCAGATATACCTCTTACAACCTTCAAAATTAGGTATGGTCTATACGAGTATATGGTTATGTCTTTAGGCCTCACGAACGCACCTACAGTTTTCATGGCTCTGATGAACTAAGTGTTCCATCCATACTTAGACACATTTTTTGTGGTCTTCGTGGAATATATATTGGTGTACTCTCACACTTGACATGACCATACTACCCATCTTGAGATCATTTTGAGTACACTAATAGAGCATCAGTTATATAATTAGCTCTCAAAATGCCACTTTTGGATGGATCAAATTCACATTTTGGGTCACGTTATCTCAGAGAAAAGTGTATAAGTAGTCCCAGAGAATGTGAGAGTAGTAGTTTCTTGGGAGCATCCGAAGAACGTCTTTGAGGTGCGATGTTTTCTAGGACTGGATAAATACTACATACACTTCATACATGACTTTTCATGCTTAGTAGCACTGTTGAAATGTCTTACCAAGAAATGGGAGAAGTTCTTATGGTTAGATTCTAACGAGTAAGACTTTCAGGAGATGAAGGGGAGGATGACTTCAGCACCGATACTATTCTTTCCAAAACTGGGCAAGAGATAAACTGTTTATTGGGATGCTTCAGGTATCGGGCTGGGAGTTGTGCTTATGCAGGGAGATGGAGTCGTTGCGTATTGGTCTTGGCAGTTGAGGACACATGAGAGGGCTACCCGATGCAAGATCTCAAGCTGGCGATAGTTGTTCATGCCTTACATTGTTGGAGACATTATCTTTTGGGAGAGCACTTTGTGGTTTTCACCAACCACAAGAGTCTCAAGTACATCTTCACCTAGCATGACCTGAATCCAAGACAACGTAGGTGGGTTGAGTATCATCAGTCCATTGATTTTTTTCTTGCTTATACACAGGGAAAGGCCAAAGAAGTGGATGATGCCTTCAGCAGTAGGTCTCAGATAAATGCATTTCAGGAGGCCAGAAGTGAGTGGAAACTTATGGCTATGTTCTTTGAGATGCATTTGGAGGTGAATGAAAAATAGGGGCATACTTTCCAATCTTTTGTAGTTGTCACCTCTACACTTCTTGATTGGGTACGAATGAGGAATCTTTCAGATTCTGAAGGCCTAGTCCTTCGGGAAAGCGTGTCAGGATAGGACCCTATTCCTGGATGAACAGTAGGTGAGGATGATATCTTGCTTTTCTAGTGACGTGTATGGGTGCTAGAAGACATACGTGAGGAGCTGATGCAGGACTTTAATTCCTCGGTTTGGGCTGATTGTCTATCGGTTGCAGTTACCTCAGAGGTACCAGGCTATGCACGACGTCTTCCACATTTCTCATCTCTGATGTTTCTTTTCAAACCCATCTCATATCCTTCAACCTAATGAGGTTGGGCTCGAAGTGGATGCATCATTTAAGGATCATCCTATCCTGATTATCGATCGTAGTATGAAGGTTCTCCGTGACCGATCTGTTCCTCTGGTACGGGTGCTATGGCAGCATGGGCGAGTACAAGACGAGACTTGGGAGAGGGAGGCTGATGTATGATCGCATTGGCCGAAGCTATTCGAGGTTTCTTCTTCTACGCCTTACTAGTGAAATTTGAGGACAAATTTCTTTAAGGGGGACGTTTTTAAGAACCTGTACCATCTTTTCAGGTATGTTTTTCCTTTTTCTAGAGTTTTTTGATAAAAGAGGATTTTTTGGAAATTTTTGAATTACACACGATGTACTTTCATGCTGGTCGAGGCCGCATGTGGAAATTTCCTGACCATGCACACGGCCATGTAAGGGTGATGTGGAGGCCGCCTAAAGAGGAGTACAAAAAATCCTAGTACATGTCGTGTTCTCCAAAAGTACAAGCAGTGTACTTTTTTTCATTAAACGGATTGGGGATGTGTCTTAACCCCAGAACCATCTTCTTCTCCAGCTTCTTCGACCGAGAGCCTTCCGTATAGCCGCATATATTCTATGAGCCCCCCTGCATCCTTCTATTCTCCAAATAGTCCTCCTTCGATTGCGTTGGAACCGCAGTGGTAAGATCTTCCTTCTCTTAGAGCTTCATTTTCCAATTCCTCTTCTTTCTCAAGTTTTCATGGGTTGAGTTATTTGAAAATTTTCTTAGATCTATGATGTTCTAAGGAGAATAAAGCTTCATGGTTCAATTATATCGATCACTTAACGTCGAGGTAGGTGTCTTGTGCCATTATGTAGGATGTCTTTGAGTATTTGTGCAAATTCCACCAATTCACGTGAATAGGGGTATTGTGTGGTTCTTGTTTTTCCCTTGTTGTTTTCCAGATTTGCTTATATGCCTGAGTAGAGGTTATTTTTTGTGAATAGGGTAATTTATTGTGCTTTGGATGCTTTTTCTATACTTGTTTTTCCTGTTTATGATAGTTTTGTCTGGTGTTTCTGGTTAGTCTATTGCCAGTTTCATGCCTAGTTTGTAGGATGATATTACTGTTCTTCCATGCGGAGAAGTTATAGATGCTATCCACGTAGTTCATGAGGATAATTTGGTCATTACATGGTGTGATACCTTTTTATTTTACATAGGGATATGAGAAACTATTATAGTAGACCATATGGAGAATGGACGTAAGGTGTTCTCTAGAGTGTCTTTATATTACAATGTGAGACCACAGGGGGAGTTGACATTGAGTTCATCCCCAGAGTGTATGTAGTTCCTCGACATGGGCCATATGTGGAATAAGTCGTTGAGTGCTTACCAAGAGCGCCTTTAGTACGATATGAGACTATAGGGGATATTGATGGTGAGTGCTTCCCTAGAGAGTCTACTCTTTAGTTGAACTAGAGGGGTGAGACTGTGTGTGACTCCCTGAGGGTTGTTAGTGCCGGTAAGTTAAACCATATGGGTTAGGCTGTGAGAACTACCCAGAAGGATACCTGTTTGTTCTAATCTCTTGTGTGGCTACTTACCTATTTTTTCTACATGCTTGAGTGGTTTCTTCCCTGTTTATACATTATATGCTAGATACTGTGGATTTCTTGCTGCTGAGTATTTTACTATTTACTATTTTTTTGTACTTTTACCTACCATTTAATCACTAACTGTTAGGCATAGATCTTCGGGTGGTTTCCTACTGGGATTTTAATCTCACACCTAATTTGGGTCATGCTTTTGGGCCCAAATAGATTATATTATTTCAGGTATAGATAAGGGCTAGAGCCCTTCTACTTCAGGTTCTTGATTGCACAGGAGCTGGAGACCGTGGGACCAGGCCGAGGCATGCGATGCTAAGGAGTTGCTCATTTATTTTTCTTTTGTACCTTGGTTTAGTACTATATTCAGCATTTTGACTTGTTTGTTTGCTTTCATAGACGCATTTGTATCATGCATCATTTATATACTTTTCTCTAGTTTTTTATCTATTAGTTTTCCACTATTACTATTGTTTTGTATTTACTACTTCCGCAATTGTATGATTGTTTATCTTCTGATGTGTTACTCTTCCAACAAGGGCATTGATTCCCCAATATCACACCCAAGGCCCTCGCTGCTAGTTGATTGCCTCTGGCGTTTGGGGAAATGCGCTTGAGGCCATGTGGCCAACTGGGTACAAGGCGCCTCTCGGCGGCTTCTGGAACATGGGAGTTACATATATTTTTATATAATTCATTTTTTTGAACCTTAGAATTTTTGGACTATTAAATAATTTAATATAATATTATTTGTTTTAAAAACTCATTTATGTCAATTTTGAAAATATATAGTATTTTGTTTTTTTCAAAGTCATAACCACATGATTATTTCGAAACAAATTCATTTAATCAACCCTAACATGTCATATGAACCTAGATAATTTTTGGAATGCATCAGAAGTCTCAATTTAAATTTATATTAAAATTTATAATATCAATTATATTAATCATTCATTAATAAGGTAATTACTACATCATCGTTGTGTCATACATAAATTTAATTATTTAATTTGTAAATATTATAATTAAAAAACCATGATGTTGGAAATATTTTTATATTTCAAATGAATATTTATCGGCTAATTTATCTTATGTATAACCCAATATTAAAACATGCTTATTTATTAAAATTTGAATTTAACACTTATAACTCTTCATTAAAGAAAATATAATAAATGTCATAATCTAATCCAAGTAGATAAAAAAGGAAAATATTTTTGTCCTAAGGTTTATTTTTTTTTTGATATACACTAATCCAATATAATTAAGACTTGTGATAGTGTAATTATAAAATCATTTGTACCTTTAATTACCCTATTTACTTTTAACCGTGGTAAATAAAATTAAAAAGTTAATATTCACCAAAAAATATTTGCATCAAATTGAAAAAAAATTACTTAATGATGTCAACTATGTCTCTTAGATTTTTTTTAATTCAATTCATAGAAGTGTTAAAAAAAATTTATAAATATTTACAAAAGTGTCTAAAAGTAGGGAAAAAGACGGTAAAAAGTTCAATAATGTTTTATATATCATATCTGATTTTAAAATGACTTTAATGAATTAAGTTATACTAATATAGTTATTATGTGTTTATTTTTAATTTAAAATAATTTTAAATACAAATTAATTATTTCAATTAAAAGTCGGCTTTAAACAATAATGTAGTGTATTTCATTATTCATCAAAAATTGCATGTTTTTTGAAAAATACAAAAAATTAACAAAAAGTTAATTTTGATATTCCAAATTCAAAAATGATGTATATTTTACCAAATTCAAAACATATAAGTTGTATCAATTAATTTAAATAATAGTTACGTTTTCCAAACCACAAAGCTGTTTTTTAGAAGTAAAAACTATCAAAAGATTAACATGTGTTTTTGTCCAATTTAAATGCGATATTACATACAATGACCTAAATTATATTAAATGATAATAATATAATATAATTATATATTAAGACCACTCAAATTTATAATTTAACAGTATAAATTATTTTGATTAAAAAAGTTTTTTTTCAATAAAAATTTAGTATTTTCACTATTCATGAAAATATGAAAGTTATTAGAAATGCTCTGAAAATTTATCAAAACTAAATTATTATGTCCTTCTTATAAAGGAGAAATTTAATTTTTCATATTTAATATATAAAAGTGTCAAATATTTGATTTAAAAATGGTTCTCCATCAAAAGGCAGTAAAAATTCAATTTTTTAAAAATTGAATTTTTTCTTATATTATGTCTAGGAAACACAAAATATGAATTTTAAAATTATATGGTGTATATAATATTCAAAATTTAGTTAATACTATTCATATTCACATTTCGAATAGCTAGTTTGGTATGTCATGGTGTGCTCGAACTCAGTGTTGCGTTTAGTGCAAGCTATTGAATTACTTTAAAGAAAATACCGTACTATAAAATCTTGGGGTGTTAAATTCTTCCCCCCTTTTGGAAAATGTGTCCTCATAATTTTAAAATCGTGCTAGGGAACATCATTTAACATCCCATATTAGAAAAATTATTCAATTAAACAATCACTTTAAAACAAAGAAAGGGATGTATAATGGTCACTTGAGATAACCCCAACTTGGATTCCATATAGGTAAAAATGGATCTAGAAGATAAAATAAGTGCCTTGTTTAAATGGAGAGTGATTGAAAATAATATTATGACAATGTTAAAAACAAGAAAACCACAAACATGTGATGGGATAGAGAGTCATTAGATTCTCAATAGAAAAAAGAAACATACAATTTTTTTTATTTTATGTTTCATTTCATATAGTTAAGGAATTTCTTTATGAGATTGAATAAGAACATAAAGTTATATAATTACATTTCAATTTGAGTTTAATACTTTAATAAATTTCTACCACTAACTCTTATTTTCTCCAAAGGACAAGTATTCCAGATGACTTGGTCACACCTGAATCACTAGAATAAACTTTTAGATAATCACATAATCCACAAAAAATGAACTATATATTTACCTTTTATTTAGTGATTAACCAAAACCAAAATGGTTAGTACAATATAAAATTATGCCCAAAATGGATAAAACTTTATAAAATGAAATACTAATGTCAATTTCCATAATTAAACAATCAATACCCAAAGTTCAACAAATACCCTTCAATAAAAAATTTTCATTTAAATATTTCAATATAATACAATCTAATATTGAAACAAAAAACTCAGATTAATTTAATCAAATAGTCTTTAAAATAAAATCATAACATTTATCTCCAAATAACATCAGATACTCTTAATGACTCAAACTGAAGTGTAATTAACCAAATGACATATTCTTTATGAGAGGTTAATCATTTCCATTAATAACCCGAATCACTATAAAAACATAGATTCTTCCAAAATAAAAATCCACCATTAATCCTCAAATGAAACCCCATAGTACTCTATTTTCTATAGGCGTATTGTGTTCTCAATAGAGCAAAAATCTTCCATAGTAAACATTAATCACTTAATCAAAAAATTATTTTCTTATACTAAGGATATCCAATTGATAAAACATTATATCCCAAATCAACTTATTATTGATCAATAAAATAATTTTATTAAAATGAATTAGTAACCCTAACTATAGAGTTCATGTAATCCCCTTGTAGGTGATAAATTCCAGTTACACATTGGTCATGGGTTCGATTCCCATAGCTTTGTTTGATGTGGCGGGTTGTCACACGGTCTGCGTGTAATCCTTTTTTAAAAACTATATTTAATAACAATCCAAAAATGATATAAATTCATCAAAATAACCCTAACATAATTTAAACTCATATTTTATCTCATACCTCACGTTTTCAACCCAAAAATTAGTAACATGTAATTTCCTCCAATTCAAGGATCATATAAACTCATATGGTTCTCTATAACTATATCCACAAAAGAAAAGATAATTCTTCCTCAAATAGAATTTTTATATAAGAAACTATAGGGTTACACATACAAGGGAATTTTTTTCCAATGTAATCCAATTAGCATAGAGAAATAAAACATCGATACATTTCTCAAACCATTTTTTTCCACATAGGTTATTCCTTAACCTAGTGATTATCATATAGAATAGGGGAGTGACTCGGGTAATTCCCAGATCCCCTATATTTAAGGAAAATGATTTTAAATGGATTCATAGGATCATTGTTATTTTCTTACATAGTAATCATCATTTTTCCTCAACAATTATTTACATTATGTTTTCCTTTCCCACACATAATGCATTTCATTGTTCAATTGAGACACTTTACTGGGTGTCTCCTTCCACATTTCCTGCATGATGGAAATTGAGCTTTCTTTTCTCAATGGTCTCCGATGATGGAGCTCTTATCATTATCTACCATTTTCATCTTAGTTGAGTTTGGCGGTTGGTTAATTTATATGTTGTTGAATGTATTTTTGGAAACATGCTTCTGTCGGAACCCAATATCATTGACACCTATCAACATTCAATTTAGTTTCTCATTTCTTCCATCATTCGCACCGTGTACATCATGTTCAAAATTACAATGAATTCTTAGGAATACAGCCATTAACTACAACCAAAAATCATTGTGTGAGTTAGAATAGACATAAAATAATATAGAGAATATCATAACACCTTATTTTCAATCTAAAACACCTTATAATTATCCATGGTTATTTATTCTCATGTTATATTAAAATCATTTAAATCTCTTATTAAATAAAATGTCTATTTTCTTATGAATATCCCCCAGGATTTTCATAACCAATAGTGTAGCAAGGCTTAGTGTTTTGTAACAAAGTCCATTAGAGTCTAGCTCAATGTAGTGTTTTTAGGTTTCACACCTAGATACATCTGTTCCAGAGACGCCTCTACCTGCTCATGTCCAGAAAAGGATTTATTACTTGGAAAAATCAAAAAATCATTACATTACCAAATTTCTATGAAATTTTTCTATACTAGTCCTCATAGTCTATCTTAGAGTAATTTTTTCTAATCAGAGTTTTTCTAAATCTAGTTTCCAATGTTTGTACTAGACTTACTCTAATACCAATTGTAATGCCCTGAACATAGTGAATTAGAGTTGGTGAATTATTAAATAACATTTTCATGATCATAAGATATCATCTCTCGATATACAGATTAGTTAAGTGGCCATAGAATTATTAGATACATACATATGTTTTACATTACATAATGAAAAAAACAACATTGTGCCCCATTCAAATACACTCATATCCTTTAGCCTATCCCTACAGGTGAATCATATTATACATCATAACATCATTGGAAAAAGGAAACATAAGAATGGGGTGAGATGAAATTCATAGTAAGGATACCTATTTGGTGTAAACATTAATAAATAGGCATAAACATTTAAGTAAATATATAAGACTAAAAAAAGATTTTATACATAAACTTTAGTATAATATGGATAATGTAAAAAAATTCTATTTACTTATTCTCATGGATATTATACTTTTTGAATAATCCCATGTAATATAAAAAGATAATTTCCTAATGATGGAGTGCAAAATGCCGGACAACATAACCACAGAGTCCTAGCCTCGTGGCTAGACTACAAATAAGATTTTGTCAATGCCTAGAATCCAGACACTAGTTTATATCATGAGACCTACTAATGAATCAAGGAGATATAGTGGGCTCCACCCATCAATTACTAATTCCAATTCATTCTTGATATTAAAATATTGAAACATATTCTAAACTTTCGTATTAAAACTAGCAAACGAAATGTAAATATTTTAACCAAAAACCATGAGTGGTATAAAATTAGCATAGCCATAGTCAAACATAACTCATTAAATACAATATATAAGATTTTATTATAATAAATCAACCTCAATAAAGAATAATTAATGATATTGACATTGAGGAAAATAATCAGAAAAAATATTTTATAGAAATATCCCCTTTTTCTTGAAACCATTTAAAAGTCACACTTTGTATCAAATAAGTCATTTAGACGATATTTTTGAACCATAGTGTCACAATACACTTTGAAACTTTTCAAATTAATTTTAATTTTAATACATTCATGTCCATATAAATAAATCCTTAGAAATATTTTCAAAACATGGAAATTAACGTGAATGATTTAGAATAATATATCATTAAAACATTTAAAACAATATTTTAGTTAAAGATTTACTATCCAAATGAATGATGATTGAATAAAAATAATTTTGGAATAAAATTAATAAATTTTTTAATAGCATGAAAATAAATTTATTCCTGATATAATATGTCAAAGGACATCATATACACCATATAAAAGTGAATTGGCACATAACAACTTGAAGTCTCAATTGAATGTAAATAAAGATGAAATACATTATAAAGACCATATCCTAAGATTAAGTATAAATTAATGAAATAATTATGTGTGAAAAATATAAATACACTTAATATGATTGGATAGTTACTGTAAAACAATTAGAGGAAATTTACACATATTCATGTAAAAAAATACCAATGACATGGATGTTTAACCCAATGAATGGAAATTGAGTTAAGATTACAATTATCATATTCATATCAATGAATTAAGAAGTTAATAATGGAGTGATTATGTATATCAAAATTATATCCACACAAAGGGGAGCATAAATTACTACATAAATAAATAAAAAGTGATCTCACACATAATCTTAGAGTAAAATAATCAATGAAGTGTGTGTAAAACCACATGAGATGAAATTGAAATTAGAATTTACTTTACTGATTTGGTAACATAAGAAACATACACCCCATAAAATAATTATCATACAATGAAGAAATAAATACCCATAAATTAATTTATATCACATAAAGCATACAATCATGGGCATTTCATACACCAGACGACAAAAATTAGTGGAAAATATAGAATGCATCACACGAGAATAAAAAGTGTGATGAAAACCCCTTACCTTGATATTTTCCTTAGTTGAGAGTAAATTAACCTCCTTTATAAATTTTAATTTTTTTTATTAAATTATACATGAACCACATACATTAATATGATATCATATATGATCTTCTAATATTTCTTTTTGAATAATATTTTAGTAGTATCATTGCTTCGGGTGTTAATAGATTTGTTTTCCTTTATATGTTTTGTAATGTAATCTTTTTGGTTATGGATATGATTCTTTCGATTAATATAAATATTTATATTAAGTTATTAAACATTATTTGAAATCATAGAACAAAAAGTATTCCTTAATGTCTACGCTGGGAAATGAATCTCATCATGTTCGTGGAGATAATAATCCGTACGTATGCATGAGCAATAAAAAAATTATAATAGTGGTTAATTAATATGTAATTGGATGGTATATTATATATACAGAATAATTAAAAATTTATATTTATTATTTTCTTCAATTATAATCATTATTTTACACTTCCAAATAATGAAGTGTTGAATAACAAACAACACTACGACGTGGAGACGGTAAACCGTACCTACGCATCTATGGTTACCTTTTCTTTCATAGGATTGATAGAATAATGAATATAGTTGTACTATATTAGTAATAATATCTATGTATGTATAATGTATTGTATTTATTATTTTATTATGGAAACTACATAACAATAAGAAGTGGAAGAAGAAAAGAACATGAAAGAGGTGATGAATTAATTACATTTTCCTCGGGTGTTTCCTTTTGATTTGATCAAAAGGGATCTATAGGATGGATATTAGATCAAAAAACGGACACTAGGTTGAATATAGAGTAGTTGGTAGGATATTTGAGTAGGTTTTGGCCTATATAAATGGCTTTGGAGGTGTGAATTTAAGAGAAGAGGATGTGAGATTTTATAAGAGAGGTGAGGGGTACTTTAGGAAAAGATTGTTATATTAATTTATTATAAAATATTTTTGGGTTTATAATAGATCAAAGTGTATTTTTTTTAGAGTATAAGGTGGGTATGGTTCGAAATTCTCTGAAAAAATAGGTTTTATAAATGTTTAGGTCAAAATATTGAACTTATCTTTTGGGTTTAACCCTTAGTTAAATAGTTTAACTTTTACCATGTCTTCTTGTATTATTATAATACATGGTTAATAACCATTCTATAAAATTACAAGTGAACCTAAAGTAGTTAATTAATGAAATATCTATCATTATATATATAATTTTTCTGATCCTTATATTTTTTGAAATATTAAATAATTTAATAAAATAGTATTTGTTTGAAAAACTCATTTATGTCAATATTGACACTATTTAGTATTTGGTATTTTTGAAAGTCATAACAACATTTTTACTTCCCAAAAAATTAATTTAATCAACCCTAAAATGTCATAATAACCTAGAAAATTCCTGCAATGCATCCAAAGGCTCAATTTACATTTATATTAATATTTATAATATGGATTACTTTAATATTTCATTAAGAAGGTAATTATTTCATAATCATCGTGTCATAAATAAATTTATTTATATAATGTCCCAAAATTAATAAAAAAATACCATGGTGTATGAAATCTTTTTATAATTCAAATGAATATTTATAGTCTAATTTATCTTATGTATAACCCTATATTAAAAGTTTATTTTTTATTAAAATTTGAATTTAACACTTTTAACTCTTCATTAAAAAAATATAATTAATTTCCTAATCTAATAAAAGTGGATCATAAAAATCAATTTTTTTCCTATGGTTTATTTTTTTTGAATGAATCTTATCCTATAAAAATATGACATTTATAAGGGTAATTATAATATTATTTTTACCTTCAATTACCCTATTTTCTTTTAAATTTGGAAAATAAAAATAAAAAGTTACTTTTCAGTAAAAAATATTTTTATCCAATGGAACCAAATTTTACATACTAATTTTATCTATGTCCCTCATATTTTTTAAATTCAATAAACAAAAGAAGTAAAACTATATTTTAGGAAAATTTGCAAATGTGCCTAGAAGGTGGGTAAAAGATGATAAAAAGTTCAAAAAAAATTATATATTTTATATTATTATAAAATTAATTTAATGAATTACATTGGACTAATATAGGTATGATATATAAATTTTGAATTAAAAAAAATAAATTAAAAATAAATATTTAAATATAAAATTCGACTTTAAACAATAACCTAGTGATTCTCACTATTCATGAATAATTGAATGTTTTTAGAAAAATACCAAAACATCACCCAATAAAAATTTTGATATTCCAAATTCAAAAATTATGTCTATATTACCAAATTCAAAACATATAAGGTGTATTAATTAATTTTAAAAAAATATTCTTGTTGTCCAAACCAGAAATCATGTTTTTAAGAAGTAAAAACAATCAATAGATTGGCATGTGTTTATGTCCAAATTAAACGTGAAAGTACATATAATGACCTATATTATATTAAATGATAAAAATATAATCATATTTTATTTTTAAACCAATAAAATTTATCATTTACAACTATAAATGATAATCATTAAAAAAGTTGTTTTCAATTAAAATTTATTTAATTTTTCTATTCATGAAAATATGAATGTTATCAAAAGAGAACCGAAAATTTATCCAAACTAAATATTTATGTCTTGATTTAAAGAATGATATTATATTTTCAAATTGAATAATTAAAAGTGGCAAGCATTGGATTTAAATAGGGTTTTCCATTAAAATGTGGTAAAATTTCAATTTCTGATAAATACTTATTTTATCAAAAAAATTGAATTTGTTCGTATATTATGTCTAAGAAACACATAATATGGATTTTAAAACTCTTTGGAGTCTATAAAATTATATATTACGTTAATACTATTCAAAATTTCTTTTTGAATGACTAGTTTGGTATGTCGTGGTGCGCTCAATCTTGGTGTTGTGTGTAGCACAAGCTGTTTAATTACTTTATAGAAAATAACTCAATATGAAATCATGGGGTGTTACATATAAGAATTTTTTGAAATTATTTCTCCATTTATTTATATTTACAAACATATTCTACTTAATTTCAAATCTACAGTTATTCTATGATTATTTCAATTTATACATCATCTGGAAAGAGTTTTGTGTACGTCAAACAACACAAAATTTCATGGACACATGTTATAAATACCACATTTTATTATGTAAGTGATTTGTGGCATTAATATTTGATATGTAAGATAATTATTTTTTTCCAATTAGTGGGGGTAGAAGTAGGTATGGTTATTCTAGAAATGAGAAATTATGAAATGATTATTTCAATTATTTTGAGCATGGCCCTTTCATCTAGATGAGTTGATGTGCCATCGATTTTTTCTCTAGTTTTTTATCACCACTAGGATGTCTTCAAAGATAAAATCATAAGTATCCCCAATTATATAGGATTTTAGTTCATGATATAACTCATTACAGGAGTACAACCTATTTGGATATCTCTTATCTTATGGAACATTCTATGTCAATGGATATCAATGTATAAATAGAGTATCAAGAAAAAATAATTTTACTAGGTCATATACATCTATGGGGGGTTCATTGATTTTTTTTCTCAAGAAGGAGATCATTACTACTTGAAATTATATATATTCATAAAATATCTCTATGGTGATGGTGAATAATTAATAAACTATTATCGTGATAAAAGATAAATTTGACCAGTTATAAGGATCATGGTCGTTTTCTATGATTGATGTCTAATTTGGATATCCACAATTGTGGGCTAAATATGGGGGAATTATAAATACATGGATTAGATGAAAGTATGGGAAACATCACTATTTTTTATTTCATTTTAACTATATAATGTTACAAAAATTTTCATGGATCTCATGATCAAGATTATTCACCCATACCTTTACATTATAATCATACATTTCATTGAAAATATCATTTTATACACACATTACCTATCAAAATCTATTAGAAATCTCAAGATATCCCTAGGTACAATTTCTCACATTTCTTTCCTTAGTGTAAAAGTTTTAAATTTCGATTATGGAGAAGATGTTATAATGGAATGTGGTTTTTAGACAAGTATATTAGTGAACCCAAAGAATAAAGAGGATTACATATTCAAATTCCTATTATATAATGGAGATAAGAAAACAACGTAGTTTAGTGGGGCACTATATATATGTTAACCATGACTTATCCCTATTATCGACACCAAATATAGTGATAATGAAATAAAGTGTCATATTTAAATGGTTAGACCATGGTGACATTTTTTTTCAAGATCTTTATAAGTGGTATCATACAACACCACAAATTAATAATCTATGTAGAAGGAGAATTTACCTACTATATTATGATATATCACATGTTGCTCAAGGGGTATTATTAAATTAGAGGGGCCTTCTTGTATCTTTTGAGTCTTGTTAGATTTTACTCTATGAGTGAAAAATGTATACCCATGTATTTCTATTGGATGGTATGGTCCCACTTTGAAGTGTTTTTGACACTATATCTATGGTGAGGGGTTATTTTTCCATAGGAAAAAACAAAGAAATCTACTATATAATTTTAAATTGGAACTAATCATATTATAGAAAAACGTGTTTGAGCACTTACAAAATGTTTATTTTAGATATGGACTATGATCTTAGAAAATGAACTTTTTTATATATATTATATAACCCAGAAGAATAAATTATCTCATGATCTTAGTGAAGAGACTTCGAAGGAAATATAAAAAATTATGATATTATTATAAGTTAGTTTATTGGAGGCCTTCCTGAAAAATGTAGCAGTGACATATTCCTTATTGTTGATCGTGTCATTATTATTAGATATAGTAAAAGATAATTTTTAATTAAATCTAGATTTTCTCATAATGCAGATATAACTAGAAGGTTGAATCTTAATACCTAGGTGGTAATATGATGATGATGATTTTATCCTATCACACAAAAGAGTTACAGTCCATGATACCTTCATTAAAAAGATGATGAGATATTCAAATTTCATAAGGTTGGTTGGGTATCATGGAGAAAAAATGGTGTAACGTGACATTAGGAAAAGGTTTCGGTGTCTAGGAAATAATATATATATTAATTATATTTTTTTCCAAATTCCATGACTACAAGATGGAAATTTCCATCTACCAGCATTCGGGTGGTGTTTTATCCTAACTTTATGTGCACATGATGATGTGAGGGTATGTAATGATAGATTTTTTATTGGGATACCAAGGATCCAAATAATCTATGATATTTTTTATGCGATTATGGATTTGGTAACTAATTTGGAATTTTTTTATCTAAGTTACTCTTGATGTGGATGACTTGGAAAATATTTATGCCCAAGTTAATGTTTGAATAAATGGTCATACCAATTGAATTTTATATGTTATAGATTAATTTATTAATTTTTTATAAGTATTTCAAAATGACATAAAGGATCATGTGAGATTGATAAAAACATTCCATACCAAAACATATGCACATTCAATGTAAATGATTTTAATATTAGAGGATATTTTTTGGGAATATGTTTGAGATTTTGGAAGAGAATGGGAAGATCACCTATCCCAATATTATTTTACATATAATATTAATTTCAATGTTTCGGTTTAAATTGAAAATTAAGAGTCTGAATTTTTTTTAATTCATAATTTGAATGATTCCATTGAGGCAGTAATTGTGGATCATGTTATGGTTCTGGGGACCTCTAAGAGAGTTAACAAGATTCAGAATAAGTTTATCAAAGATCAGAAAAGATATATATATTATATCAACAACCAGAGGATACCATTGGATATTTATATAGATGACCATGATCTTCTAAAATATAATTATTTTTTAGTCTATAAATGGTTATAGTTAAATTGAATATGTGGTCATGTTATATTGGACACATCAAGAACATTGGGTAGATTTTAATAGTTGTGAATAATCTATATTTTTCACTTTACTATAGTGGAGTGCATGATGCGTTAAAGTCTCATGGATTTATAGATACATTCTGAATCTAATTCATGTTATGGAATATGAGAATGATGATCTAGAGACTAAGTCATATTAAATGGAACACCCAATATATATTATACAACTTTGAATGAAAATCATATAAGGAAATAAATTAAATAATATAATGATATAACGGAATAATTGATAGATATAGGAGGAGACATGAGAGTGGGAGGTATATTTTTAGGACCAATGTCCCATATTGTTTTTTATGAACTGATGATAGTACATATCAAGCATGGGGATTCCATATAGGTGGAGAACTACAATAAAATCAGACTATGTGGTTTTGTAAATAAAATACCTATCATTGATTAAGTGTCGTATTTTAATTTTGGGATTTCATGAATCTT
This sequence comes from Viscum album, assembly GCA_963277665.1. Lineage (NCBI taxonomy): Eukaryota > Viridiplantae > Streptophyta > Magnoliopsida > Santalales > Viscaceae > Viscum > Viscum album. Next base: position 499,072,151 of record OY728158.1, on the reverse strand, counting down.
GTTTATGGAATACAATGGATGTTATGGGATATTAAATGTTGGTTTTAGGGATCCTGATTTTAAAATATTGAATACCACACCCAAGTTCAAGATATTTTGGTTCTAGTCTTCTGTTGTATAAAATGGGACATTTATATCACATCATTAAAATATAGTTGATACCTTAGTGGGGAAAAATAATTTGAGCCTCGGAAAGAAGCCATAGAGGAATATATATTGGAATTGTGTATTCGTGATCACTATGTCCAGGGTTTTTCATGGTTGAGTGCAAGATGATAGTTCAGATAGTTTTAAAATTGGTGTAACAGATGGATTTATTTATAGATATAGATATATATAATATAGTAATTGTGTAGGAAAATAAGGGAGGTATTAAATAATTTTAAAATTGACTATATTCTAATATTAGTCAGTGTGATAATCATTGTTTTTTTCCCTATATTTTGTAAAATTTTATAGATGAATTGAAGAACTAGGTCTAGTCAATCAGAGATCATCATATTGTCTCAAATCATACAATTTTTATCTCAATCCTACCATCTATTTAGTCTATCTAATTCATAAATTCTTCAACATTATTGGTACTTCCTCTTTGGAGTGATTCAGTGAATAACTCCAATGATTCATTCATGTCATCAAAATAGTTCACAAATTCCTTATTTAATAATCATTGGATGATGTTTCTATCATTGTACATGGGAAAATATGTTTCACCTTTCTCCACATGAATAAAATATATACATAGATGGTTATTAAGAAATTTGATTTCTTGGTGTACGATCTTGATTTTTTGGGTTTGATAATGTGGTTTTTGTGAATGTTCATTTGAAAATTGTTTCATTGACATAAAAACATGAGGATGGATTATTATTTCCGCATTGTCTTATATGAATCCCTTTTTCCTTGATGTTTGTTTTTCATAAGATTATTTGGTTATTAAATCTTCATTATTATCACATTTGTGTCTATGAATAGTCATGTGTCATTTTTATTATGATAAATTCAATCAGGTTTCTTTGGAATCATAATATATATTTTTTGATTTTCAATCACTTTTATATACAAGTATACATTATTATTTTTATTATATAATATATTTTATTTACATTTATTGTAGAATACATGTTTTATATATAAAAATATTATAATATCCCCAAACCAACACTCCCGGATCTTGATCTAATAACACAAACCTTTAATTTTTGGCTTCGATATCGATGAAGGTGACAAAATATTCACCTACCAAAAACTACAACCCAAAAATAAAGTATTGGATCACTTACATTATCAAAGTACCTTTTAGGTTTATATTCATAAGTAATTATGTAAAATTATTACATAGAAAATACCCATGTATTTGAATTATCATTTCTCACACATTACCCATCAATTAAAATATCTTATTTTTTTATTATCATCATAAATATTAGATAATTCTAAAAATAATACATTTAATATCAATGATGATAACCAGGGGAAAAATAAACATAATTAGTGTGATAAAAAATGATTAGTAAGGGTAAAAACATTCATTAATAATTAAATTTCATCTGTGAGGAAAAGAAGAGTATATTGGTATAATGAAAAAATAAATGTTAATGAACATAACATGGGGATATTCATACCCATAAATATCTTGATCACGAAACATGTAAACCTTAAATAAGGGATTAAAAAATTAAAGATTCAACAAAATAAATACTTATGTTCTATATGATATCAATCATTATAACACGATTCAATAAAACCCATAAATAGAGTATATAAAACATTTTGGAATATTAGAAAATTATCTTAATATCACAATTAAAAATGGAAATACCAATAAGGTAAAATTATGTCTCTGAAGTACTGAATTCATTATGGGACGATTATATAACCAACCATCATTTGTTAATAAAAAAACACCTATCCCATGTTTATCATTGAACCACATATCCTTGGTCAATAATGTAACCACATATCCTTTATTTATAATAGAACCACTAATTATTGGTTAATAATTTAACCACCTATGTAATGGTTATAATGGAACCATCCATCCTTGGTTAATATCATTACCAAACATCCTTGGTTTATAATGGAACCACATGTCATCATAAAAAATGTCCAGCGAAATTATCATGAATAATGTACATAGAAAAATCATTTCATCATAAAATCATAAAACCATCATTATTTTTAGTACATGATTATACCATGGAAAATAAATCAGTTGCATTATATTTCAATTGAAACATGATTAACATGTGGAAATGAAATGAGTTCCATAATAATATTATTGTAACATGATTAACCTATGTAAAAGAAACCCATTTTATGAAAATCTTATTGAATAATGAATAAAATGTATAAAATTAATAGGCACCATAAAATTCTATTGCAATCAATAATTAATCCAAAAAAATTATTACTGTTGTATGATTATAATATATACCTTATATATCATATGTAACCTCGTGGGTTGCTAATATTAATGAATGAAAATTCCATTAAAAGTTTATGATAAACATTCATGATAAAAATGTCGTTATTTTACTTTGAAATCACTATTTAATAACATAAAATTCATATAATATTATAAAATTAAATTTATTTGGAAATAACTATGAAAAAATATAAATTAATTTCTTATGAAAATTATGTTTATGATTTTCAGATAATCTATTTATTATGTAAATTTTCAAAATTAACATGTTTTTCAAAAGTATGTTATTGGGATTTAAGTGTCTAATTCCAATAATAATACGCAATTTCATTTTATAACTATTTTTATGAAATTTCAAAAGAAAAAAATGAGTTAAGAAATATATTATTTTTGAAAAGTAATATTCTGAAAAAAATTTATAAAACATGGATATTGGAGAGAAATATTCACAATAAAAAAGATGAAAAATAATGGTATTACTTAGAATAAATAGCATGATGCTTATTCAATAAAAAAATGATTAAATATATATTTCACTTATTTAAAAAATTAAAAACAAGATGATAATAAATGAAATTTGTTTAAATAAAATTATATGACATTATTTTCTCTAAAATATCCTTCTATATAGAAACTCTTGAAACTAAAATATGTTGTATGATAAAGATTATTTCACTTGGATAACGTTTCAATTATAAGCACCCTGAATGAGAATATTCAAATGACCCATTAAATATCATTTATAAATGGTTATTTAAGATATAAAATGACAAAAGAGATTTATATACACCTCCAAAATCTATATACGGGTATGTCATATACTTATGTCTTAATGAAATATAATTTTAGAATAATGACTCAAAAAATGATCAAACCATTGAATTTGAGAATTAATAAATGCATCTATTTTGTGTATTAAATGTAAATACACATAAAAAATGAAAATACATATTGTAGTGAAAATAAAAAAATACATAATAATTGTATATTAGAGATAACAAAGAACTAATATACCCAAATGAAATGAAATTGTTTTATAAAATAATTTACCACTTGATAACATTCAAATTAAATAAAATTTCATGAAATAAATTACAATTGAAAAATAATGTTAGATTAATTAATAATATTATTGATATTGTATTTAAATGTAGTAGTATACACATCACAAAATAAAAATATTTGGTGAATATGGAATATGTCCCATTGAAATAAAAATTGAGAAAATAAATGGTTATGTTGTGTCCATAAAATCCATATGTATTGTTTAACTCCAATATAATAAGATTACATAAATTATTATATTTTTATCATAACATATTATAGTTTAGCTAAATTTTTTGTTAATTATTATTTTATTTCCTGTTAATGAAATGTATAAATAAATTATCAGTTATGTCCTCGATGAGGTTTTTTAGAATGTTCAGTTCATTTTTTCAAAATGCCTTCAGTGTGAAAACTGTGGTCAAAGGGGAAAATATTTACTAATATTAAAAATAAATATTATGAAATATTTATCATATTTAAATTTTAATAAAACTTTTAAAATTAATCATTAAATAGTTTTATGAAAATTTAACAATGTTACGAGCATTGGGACTGAAGGTTCTATGTAAACGAGAGTAACAATTACACTTTTAAAAGTTCATTATTCAAATAACGAATTTGTTCTTTAATCTATCCATTATGATTATTATATAATATATATCATATTATTTCAATAAATTAATTAATATTTTTAATCAATGTGATTTGGTGATGCTGAAATAATCACATCACTTCGTGGATGAGGTAATCCACACATATGCACGAACGACATTTTCATTCTCTGTATATTAGATAAAATCATATATTATATATTTAGAATGATAAATATGTCATTATTATCATAATTATATAATTTATATCATAAATATTTATTATTCTTTTCTTTATTACCTTCTATGTAAATAATTAGTGAAAAATGAATGGCATCACTACTTGAGGTAGTAGTCTTCAATTCAGACGAGGGACGTCATTGTATCCACTATGTAATGAAACATAAGAAGTTATATGTGATATAATATCTCAAATAGTACTAATATTTTAAATATTATATATTCTTTTAATTAACCATTATTAATATCATTGAGAGATGATAATGGAAGAAGAATGACATTGGCTTATGCGAAAGTAGTACGCCAAACAAACTAATGATTATTTTGAATCCCATTTAATGGAATAAGATGCCGATATTGGTAATGTAATTAACAAAAATATATATTGATATATTTTATACGTTGGTGATATTATATCAAGAAAATTGGATAATATTTTGTGGAGGTGTAATAATAAATAATATAAAAACCCTTGTTTAAACATGATACATTTTATTATAGAACCCCTTTAGGTTACAGAAAAATCCAAAATTTGTTGGATTTATAATAAAAATGGAAATATTTCATTTGAAAATAACTTAAGGTTTCATTTATTTTATTTTATGGAAGATTAAATCAGATTTTATGATGTAAAGAGAACATGATAGGAGGTTTCAATTTATTTGTTAGTTTAATAGAAGACTTGTGATTTTGGAAATGAAAAAGGTGTACCCAATATTTCAACAAGCCAGAGGGGTCTAAAATTGAAAATTATAAATAATTTTACATTATAAAATCAAAAAAAATCAATATAAAAATTTTATAAAAAACTATACATCATTTTAACACTCACCCTTTTAGTTTAACCCCAATAAAACTAATAAGACCCTTTCCGTGATAATTAAATTTTTTGGTGTTCATATTAATTATGGTAAGAAACAAATTTTACTATATTAGATATAATTAATTTATCCCACTTATAAATAAGGAATATATTTGAAATATTCAATTAAATGAATTATAAAATATTAATCAAAATCAAAACCCACCCCACAGGCGCCGTAATTGTTTTTCCTGAATGTGTATATTTCAACAAAAAAATGATTTTATTTTAACTGTATGACTTATAATAATTGTCGAATGAATAAAAAAAAATATTTATTGATATATAATATATATAAGTATTTTAAATCATTCCTCTTTATGTTTTTTAATTAATTAAAAATGATAATCATAATTGAATTGAAAATAGTTTTAATAAAAATCATATTTTTTAACCAAATGATTGACATATTAAAAACTCCAATATAAATATGATTAATGTGTTATTAATTATATTTTATATACATAAATAAAACGCATTTTACATTAAATAATCTTAAATACATTACTGTATTCTTAAATTACTTATTTTTCTCATAAGAAATGATATTAAAAAAACATTATTTTTCTCAATTGATGAATCTTTCTCTATTTTATATAAAATCACATAACTTCCCTCCTTGTTAATTTTTATAATATTATTTGATAAATTATTTCAATTTCTAAAAATCAATTTTCTAACAGTTCCAAAAATTAAATTTAATAGTTTATCTCATAAAGCCAAAAAATAGTTTTGAAGAAAACATAATTCGGAATATTAAAGTAATTTCACCAAAAATTTACTAATTATTTAATAATAATTTAACAAAATATTATATTTATTAGAAAATATTTATATTGTAAATTATTTAATACTATTAATAGCCTCTAATTTAATGTATTTATTATAACAAATATAAATTTCCCTGGTCGATTGTGTATACTATTTCATATTGAATACGCTATCAATCCTAAATATATTCTATTAAAATATTTGGGTGTTACATCCTCCCACTTTAATAAAGTTAATCCTAAAATTTTTATCATGAAATAATTAAAAAATTTAATAATATTTGAGAATACTATTTTTGAAAACCCTCATTTTGTAATGGGTTAATATAAAATTTTATTCATAAGAGAGAAAAGTTTGTTCGATGGTTATCTATATAAAATATAAAATATTAGGTTTACAAATATGAGAACATAGATAGGATGTTAATATTTAAACATGGTATAAAATTATAAAGTCCAAATAATTATTGAGAGTGATATAATATATATATCATAATATTTTGATTTATGATGAAAAAGTAAACACCAACCAAACCATAAACATAAGAGATGTGAAAATGGTTATTTATAACATCATAAATGATCGTAATTGGAAAAAATTTTGTTTAATAAACCTTTTCCTATAGTTTATGAATTAAATTTCCAAATCTACAATGAAAAATGAAATATATTTACATGATAATTTTAATTTCATCCAAAAATCAATTTTAACTTTAATCTCATCTTTTTCTCCACATGATGAAAATACATGATTAATATTTCATGTCTGAAGCACTATAATAAACATATAAACATAAAATAAAGACAAATATATTCTTATTTATATTAACAATTAACCAAATGGAAATTTTTGGAAATTTTTTTCCCAATATTTAATTAATAACATTGATAATTCATTTGATAATAAAAATTTTGTTATCTAAGTCATAGATATAAGATTAATCTAAAACAATAAAACACTATTTGGAATCCATAACTCTCGAGATAATATAAAATTAAAACATCCTAATATCTAATGATATTTAAACAATTTATCTCTTATAAACTATAATATCCCTGAAACCACACTCCCAAATTTGATTCTAGAAATAAAAAATTACATTATCATCTTTGATACCAATGAAAATTGTCCATTTATCACTATTAAGAACATAAACCATAAAATTGAATTATTAGATCACTAAAATTCTAAACTTTCTTTTAATGGTTAATATTTTAGAGAAATAAGAAAAAATAATATAAAAACAATACCCATGACATTGAATGAGAACTTACCCCATGTAACCCAACATATCTTATTTAACAAAAAGTCATAATCACCATCTAGATGAAATTTTACTAAAAATAATTATTCAGCATCATTATTGATAGTATGGGGAAAATGAAACATATTTAGGGTTATCTCAAATTCTCAATATGGGTGAACTTATTCATTAATATTTTAATTTCATTGATGATTATAATAGGGGGACATAAGAATGATGGAATAATCAATGTGAATGAATGAAACAAGTTAATATCAATACTCATGAATACTTAAATCATCAAAAATAAAAATATGGAATAATGATTTAAAAATGTACGAGTCATCAGAATATATATTCATGAGCTATATGATATCAATCATGGTATCATAAATAATTTAAAACCCATATATATCATAACTAACCCATGATTCTATTTTCAAATATTATCATCATAGCACACTTACTAATGGAATAAACAATATGGTCCGCTCCCATATCTAATGTACCCAATGCAGTGGGGGAAATCATGAACCCACTCATCCTTTGTTTACCATGGTACCTCTAATCAACAATTTATCTTGGAACCATATTTCTATGGTTAATAATGTTACTACCCATCCTTGTGAATAATATAACCACCCTTCCATTATAAATAATGTTACCCCCATCTGTGGATTAAAATAGAAAAAAAATTCCATGGTTAAAAATGCGAAGACCAATACATGGTATTTAATGAAACCACAATTAATAATAATCAATTTCCTAGAAAAATATCTTGATTAATGTTTATAGTTTATTAAATTCCTCATAACATAATAAAACTATTGTTCTCTTCAGAACAACAGAATCCCATGTAAATGAAATGAGATCATTGATAATATCTTCGAAACATTATTAACATATGTAATTGAAACATGATCCATAATAATTGTTTGAAAAAATTATTAACTCATTGAAATGAAAAAGGTATGTTAACATTCTAATTAAAACATGATTAACTTTTTGAAATTAATGGGGTTTGAAACAATCTATCTGATTCAATCAGAATTCACCCAATGAATAAATCATGATGGTTTCATTATTTCATTTCCATAGTCGAGAATAAGTAAGTTCAATGGATTATAATGTTTTTGAATAGAAATATCATTAAAAGTTAATTAAAAATAATGTTGAAGCCCCCTTTTTACATTGATTTTTTTTTGAAAAATAAAATTTAAAAAATAAGAAAACTAATTTTATAATTAAAAATAAAAATATAAACAAAAAAATGTAATATTCAATGAAAATAATTCTCATTATGATGCGAAAAAACTATTCATTATGTAAACTTTAATAATAAAAAAAATTCAAATTTTTTAAGGTGATTCAAAATTAACCCATTTGGAAATATCAATAAATTTCCCATTGAAATGATTTAAAAAAAATGTCATATGACATGAAAAACAATTTCAAAATTCATTTATGTTTGTAAAATTGATAGATTTATTTTTTTACAAAATCATAAACATGGAGGATAAAAAATCCCAATCGAAAATAGGATATTAGTTTAATATTTCTTACAAAAAAATAATGAAATTTCTATAATAAATGAACGAGGAAATAAAATGTAATCATTAGGAACACATTCAAAAAAATGTTGAAGAATGTATATGTTATTTTAGAGATTTAGATCACGTTATTTCCTCCAAAAGTGCATTAAAAATATGCTATTAAAAAAATAAATGAGATTATAATATAAAGAATTTTCCACTTTGATAAATTTTTAATTGTATTTTCTATAAAAGAATATCATCAAATGATACATTAAATATCATTAAAATAAGGATATTCATATTATAACATATCAAGAGGGATGTATGTACACATGAAAAATAAATATTGGTTTATATTATAAACATATGTATAAACGAAAGATTATTTGAGAGTAATAAACATTATAATGATCCGACAATTTAATATGACCATTAATCAATTAATTAAATAATTTTATTTAATTTTTTAAAAAAAGTGTCAATACAAGATATATGAAAACATCTCCACTCATGATCCACTATAACATGTCCCTATGTTGATGGGTCACATGGCCTTAAGCACAACTACTATTACTACAGAGGCAACCAATGAGTAAAAAGGTAACGTATTGGTACAACTGGGATTCTATTCCCACACATGAGAGTGGAATATTTAATATAAATATAGATAATAAATATAATAGGTATAATAAATTTTATATTACAATAGATGATAAATAACCATGAAGTAATAATAATCACAATTAATATGTTCGGTCATATAAAAAATGATGTCATGTAATTTTTATATTCAAAATGGGGTTAATGTTATAAATTGTATAAGTTATATAAAACATGCTATATAAATTTAAAAAATACCAAAAGGAATATCCACTAGTATCAAAATCATACCTACAATCTTCTATACCCATTATCCATGTTGTAATAAAACCAAGTCAATAATTTGGGAAAGGAAATTTCCATTGTTAATTTCTATAACCATAATGTCTAATGAGGTACCAAGGGATTTCTGAGTATTATATGATATAAAATCAATATTCCATGGTCTACAGTTTATATAATAATCCTAAATGTGTATACAACAAAATATAGTGCAAGAATAAAAAATAAATAATAATACTCATGAATAAATACTAGTAGGAAAATGTTCTTATAGGAAACATGGAAGGATCTAGATGCTTATTTATATGCATAAATAAATTGATATCAGTCACAATGTATAGTGATATAATATATATAAATATAAATAATAGTTATAAATTTATTTACACTATTTCTATAAGGATATATATGAGAATATAAATAGATACAAGGTGCTAGTTTGACCCATGACATAACTATGTCATCCATGACATGTCTAACGAGCTATATCCTTTAGAGAGTCTCATAAGAATATGAGTCTCCATGATTGTCACTTGAGATGATGGGGTGATTATTCATGCCTAAAACCTTATGTAATGGAATGTGGAACATATGTCCCATCATCCATGTAATAGTAAATTATGTGAGATGACATTCCCATCACCCAACATAATGTACATGAAATTCCATGCTCCCCAAATACCTTAAGTGTTGTTCAATAAATTATTTCCATGGTCAAGTACTAATAATATTTTTTTTTCATTTTTATGTAAATAATATATATTCCTTTAACCCATCTAACCATGGGTAACATAGTTAAACAATTTATTATCAATATATAACACATGATGTGGCCTTAATACTCACATTCAAATAATTAAATTACATATTTACATTAAAAGAAATATAAATCCAATGTGTGGCTAATCTAGACAACTTATGAGGTGGTAGGTCAATTTAAAAATTTCATAAAAAGTCTGTTTACTTTATAACACCCAAAAGTATGGAAACCAATGAGGTACACATCCTATAACAATTTAATAAGGCTCAATGAGAGTATCAATGCATTGTTAAATTAGTACATGGAGGAGAAATAATTATAGAGGTAACATAGGGAAATATAAGTCATTAATCACATTGTCAAACTTCTATAAAACAACCTAAAATTTTATTTAATATTAGTAGAAAACTGAAAATAGGTATGTTGATTAATACTTATCAATTATCATTGACTAAATTTAACAAGAATGGAGGAAAACATAATAAATGACAAATCCCAATAATGAGGCAATATTATTTTCCAAAAAAATTAAAATATTAACAGATAATGGATGGATGGATGGAAGTGGATTTGAGAGATTAATAGTTTCTATCAAATTCAATTGAAGGTGGACCAATTGGACTCTAGATAGAAGAGAATGATGATATCTAATGTTCATGGACTAAATAAGGTCTTTCATTAGGATATTTCTATGGAAGGGTGGAAAAGTAACCATCTATCCAAAAAATAATAGAACCTTATTCATTTAAAAACCTATCCCCTTGAGTTAACTCATCTTGAAAAAATTAAATTTGGTATAATGCTTGGATTTTTCCCATCCTAGGAAAAATCATCTCAAAACATGCAAAGGGACTGGACCTGGAAATAAAAATATTGTTTTTAAATAGTGTAATGAAATTGTACTTCAACCAAGATCTATGTCCTCTATAACCCTCCTTCAATATGGATAAATGACCCACCTTATGGTTCATTCACCAGGTTTAATGAAAAATTTAACTTAATGATGGTGTAATACAAATTAAAATAAAATTTACCTCAATGAAATTTCAGATCATTACAACCTTCCATTCATAAAAAACTTATGCTCGACCTAGAATTCATAGAGTAGTAATAGATCATTTGATAATATATTTTTCCAAAGTGAATGTAAATTATATTAATACTTCCATGTATTTTCCTATACTCATCCTTGATACCACAGAACCAAATTAGTTATACTGTCATTCCTTAGAGTTCCTTCACCCTCTGATCTATGACATGCACTGGGTAATCCTTTAAAGAATGAATAAATATATAAAGAAACCTGAATAGTTATCAAAACATGAAACTGGTCTTCATAATACTAGAAGAGCTGAAACAATGAAAAATATGACCCAACATATGAGTTTATTGATGGGCAAACTTGGATGAAAAATGCATGAATACCCTATTCCAAAATTCAAAATATCGTGTTTTTCGGCATAAAATGGCATAAGACTGCACTTGAAACTTAGATATCAACATGTTCATCCTAATTTAAAGAACAAACACTCTAGTATATTTGATGATATGTGGTCAAGAACTTATTTCTCCCCATCCTCTAACAAAAACCTAGGTGATCAACATGGAAGACTCTATAAGGCCTCAAAAAGATCCTTCTGAATGATAAACTCGAATCTATTATTTTAGGAACACCGAACTATGAGAATATGATTGTCCCAAGAGCCCTTCAATTCTGGTAGTCATGCGTGGAAAATTTCCTCTAATGTATTAATTATGATCTATAAATTACCATTGATCTAAAGTTTATATTCCAGGATCAGATGTACCTCTATTCGCAAGGCCTTATGCAACTCCTCCAAGAACTAAGATTTGAAATGAGCATCCACATTAGATATGATAGAATGTGTATCTTCATGATGATGTATGAAATCCCTAACATATATCCTATATATATTTGTTACTAATAAAAGCATGCAAATAGGAATTAATAGTGATAAATTCTCTAAATATTCAATGATGACACAAAATATACGGTTACCTTAAACCAATCATGGATAACTAGTCACTAAATCAATTAAGCTATAATAATATTTCCACTCTATAATAGTCAATGGATGAAATATTACATGTGATTGTAGGTGTTCATCCTTCACCTGTATTCCTATGGATCATCATGTAAAAAATATAGTTATCTCCCATTTCATACCTGGCCACCAATACTAGATATAGTTGTCTTTGTACATCTTGGTAACACCTGGAGGTACTTTAAATATTGTGGCATGATATTCCCATATAAGTTCCTCTCATATTTCTAATGGGACCCAGATACATGTATAGGATCTCATCCTCACACTCGGTCTAACCAGAAAATGAATCCACATCCAAAGGACTGTCAGTCACAAAATGGTCATCCAAATCTAAAATATGCCACCTATTTGCTCGTTCTATAATGGTAGAGGATACTAGTAATGTTATTTGACCTATCTATCAATGATCCTCCATAACCTTGACCTACATCTCATAAAATAAAACCACAGTCATACACTCACCACAGGCCTCTTGAACCAATTGTGTTCGAGTCTTACGTCTTAGAGAATCGTCTATTTTGTCTCCTATTATAGGTGTATAAAAAAAATAAAAATTGAATTATTTTAGTTATTCAACCCATATATGCTACAATAGATTTAGATCTCACTTTGTGATGATATATTTGAGGCTATTATGATCTTTAAAAACCACAAAATGATCACCATGTAAATAATTTCTCTAATAGGCTAAATCAGAAACTAAATCTACATGATCATATTCATGTGTTAGGTAATTTTTCTCTTGAGACCAAATTTGACGAGACTTGTATGTCGTGACTCACTCTTCCAACATAATAACTACTCCTGGCCTAATAACTAATGCATCATAATAAATAATGAAGCTACTTCCAAGATCTGGAATAATTAATATTAGCTCAGATGTAGTTTTTCCATTCAATTATATAATAGAACTTTCACAATATTATTGGAACAAAAATTTTCAAACCATTTTAGCCAAGCCCATAAACAGTACTCCTAGGTTTGATAAATCATTCACTGAAAAAAAATGGTTCGAGAAGTCTTGGATGAAGAGTCTATAAAAAATTTCTAGCCCAAATAGAATCTGTATGTCAATAAATATATTGGAATTCTACCATGAAACTACAACTATCACATTCTCTAGTTCTACTAAGACTCAAGATTTCGAGAGGATTTGATCTAGGAAGTAGACACTGTCAATCCAAATTTGGAATTTGGTGAAATTTTCTTATTGACGGTTCTCTCTCTATTTATTCAGCACGATCGTATGATGTTTGGAATGGTCATGTTAAGTGAGAGAAAACATCAATATGTTTTACATGAAAGATAATGGGAATTAATCATGATACTTGTGTAAAACTCATTCATCAGGGCCACAAATACTATTTTCATGTTGATGAGACCACGTAGAATTACAATGTACTCAATAAGGCCTTACTTTATCTAGAAATTTGTGTGAGGTACATATGAGGATCTAAAACATAGCTGAAGGTAGTCAAACATCAGATTAATATTTTTAAACACCTTATGTCTACAAAAGTGATCAATGACGTTGTCTATTCATGTAAGTGGATAAAAGTTGTTTATAATAAGATTGTTTAAACATTTTTAATCAATTTATTGCCTAAGGGTACCATCCACCTATATGGGAAACATGATTTGTTAATCCCTTTTATAAATACTAGGTAAGATAAAACATTTTTTATCTAGGTATTCTAATTGGTTCATGTGCTCTAGAAGCACTATAGGTCCCATCCTATAAGGAGGAATGGACACCAGTGCCAATAATTAAATTATATCAATTTTAACTTCTATTTCTCTGACTAGTGGTTTCCTAAAATAATCATTTGAGAATATTTCCCTTAAATGATCCACATCAAGAGGTAAAAACACATGTCATATCATCTAATATTTCATAACAAAATTAGAAATATGATTTGTCACTCTACACATATCATGACACTATGGTGCATCTCCAGACACCTTGATATTCAATTATCCCTTTTGTATATGTATACCACCAAATGATGATGTAAACGTCAACCACTGATGATAAAAATTCATGTGATCTTGGTAAGAAACTAGCCAGTCCATCCTAAAAATTAAATCCACCCATGTCATGTCGAGGACAAACATTAAACACAAGAAATTGAATATTTCTATATCATGGGTAAAATACTTGTATTAGATAATTATATCTAATCAAATAATCAAATTGATATTCTAAATCATCATAGAATATAAATATTATATATCGAGGCCTATAAAATCATGGATTGCTTATGATAAAAAATAATGTGATTCCCCTAGGTCAAATTAAAATGTAACTAGTGTGAAGACAACTAGAATTATACCTTGAAAGGTAAATTTTATGTCTCTTTTATCCTTTACAATAAGATTCACTACATGTAACTAGCCCATATCGTGGAACTATATCAGAACCTGACTTATCTGAGAAGTCCTTCTCTTCCAGATCTTTGAATCATGAGTCTAATTTCTTGAGCATTGACCACCACCTCGTCCTAAGTGGACAGTTGGATTCTAGAAACCTTCCTTCTTATATACAGAAGTCCTAAGACCATATCATGGTGTCATGATATATCTTGTCTTTCTAGGAAGTAGTGAAAATGTTCTAAAAAATAATTGAATATAACCCATCCTACCACAGCATCTAAAATAAACCGAGTCCCACATACATTATGGTTTCAAGATTACTCACTTTTTGAATTGGTGGAATATAAATAAGCTATTAGAATGTCACATATGACCACCACTACCCCCATGGGTGACCTCAAATAGAGTATTTCATCTTCTACAAGGATCATTTTCAAGACTCGGAGTTGAAGCACCCTGGATCTTAGTAGGCTTCTGTCAAATTACACAATGAAAATAGGGACTCATTAAATATCTCAAAAACAATGGTCAACTAGAAAACCTTGACTTTAGATTGTATGTTGTATCATAGTATATCATTAAATCACCTCAAATTCAGGTGTTCATCACCATATAAGGTAAGTTATAATCACCAGAGATCTGTAAAATAAGAAAAATACATCAATATATAAATAATTCAATACTTAAAGTTCATGAACACTCTAGATCGATCATTCATCAATGTATTGGGATTGAATTAATCATATATGGTCATTTTTAATACCCTCTAGATCATATCCTAATGTCATTATTCTTGGTAATGATATCCCACTATCTATTGGAAGAACCTCATAGAATATAGTCTGTAATCACGACCCTCATCTTTGTAGGTGTCTCTAAATGATAATATACTAATTTCATTAACTCATTCCATTATTATTAATTATGGTGTCCCTATCCCATGAGAAGGTGGGAGGATTTTTATATTGAAATTCAATTGTCAACAAAACCGTAGTCTGGGAATGCCTAGAAACTCCATGAATAGAAACCATCATAGGATGAAAAACCTCATGAAAATTGGAATTGATGCCCTTATCAAAAAATATAGGTGGTTCCATTGGTGGTACTATAGGATGTAACACTAGTTACTAAAATCCCACAACCTCCAAGTCATGATATTCACCACCCTATTGATGTTGGTCTCAAAGATGTTGTTATGGAATGATTCTATAATTCCAAATGAAATCCTTGTAAATGGAATGAAATTTTTAATCATGTATATAAAAAATAGGATAGGTATATTGTATATTTATGGGATGGTCACATCGCTATGAATTATTGAAAATCATGGACTATGTGGAAATGTAATACCATAACAATCTCTATGAATCATGAGATACACAATAATACACACATGACAAAGGTAAGGCTTGGGCCTCGTAACATTTAACATGATATACTTTCCTGTATATGGTATATTAATTTCATGGTATATATGAAAACAATACTTTCATATAAATTTGTATCACATTTACTGATAAAAATTTAAAATATATGTTTAATTTAATTTAAGTTCATAATCTTATATTTTATCAATCAATTTATATGTGTCACCCGTCAAAAGTTTTAAAATCCATACCTTGATAAATTGAAAATTCAACCTCTTGTAAGTGTGTCTTGGAAATTATATCCATTATGATTATGTAAATGGTTATTGACCAAGATTTTATTACATGAACTACCTTTTTGTATTTATATATTTACTCATATCATAAATTTCTGATGACATTAAATTATTATAATCAATTAGTGTTATTCCCAATAAATTAAAGGTTCATGTATCAAACATTGAATTAAAAGGTGAATTATGGGTTTAACATAATTATATATTATAAAAAACCATTTATATTGATTTAGGAACCATAATTAATCATATATTTTATCCCCAGAAAAACATCATCACATTTCCACGTGAAATATTCTAGGGACAAATTATATGCATCAAGAACTTCATGTGGAAAGTAAAATTGGAATAGAAAATTGCATGGAATATAACTCTAAAAGTGACTATGATGATTCATGAATTGATACCATCATTCCTTACTAGGACAATAAAAATTTAATTAATAATAATTTCAAAAATAATGAAAACATCACAAAACATGCATGTCACCAAATGTCGAAATTAATTATACTATAATAGGAAAAAAAAAATATAACAACAAACCATCCTATGTAATTTTTGTTTCACCTATATATCGGTAAGCTTATCCTAGTAAAACACCAATTATTGAATTTTGATAGATCAATGTCTTCTGTCTAGTTCTGGAACAATAATCCAAATGGAAAGGAAAACCAATCTGATAACACTTTGAATCATCCTAATACGGGTTCCACTAAAACAGCCTATTGGGCCAATTGGAAAAATGGCCTCATGTGTACCTCACCATATGTCAGAGGTGACTAACTACTAACCAGAGTCATATGGGGTATAATGGGTAAACTATACAATCATATCAGAGAAGAACAATGGATATAAAAATATATAATAAATACCAGATGAATAATATAGCTGAAAAAATATAATATAAATAATATATAATAAATAATGATCAAAATTCATATCATGTTTCATATAAAAAATGATATCATGTCATGATTATATAAAAAATAAGGATATGGGGATACTATACGACATATTTATACCACATGCTATTAAAAAGTAAAAAGTATTAAATACACCCCCACATTAATCAGTAGAATAAGCTCATTACCATTCTAATATACTTCATGCTATATGAACAAAATATATCATGCATCTATGAAATGGAACATTCTTTTGTTAGTACCCATAATTATAATGTTTACTCGGGTTCTAATGGATTCTTGAGTAGGGTGTGATATAAACTGAGTTGGATGGCACTAATGATTTATAGAATAATCCATTCCAACTATATATCATAGAAACATGAAAGTATAATAATTAATAAATAATGATGAATAATAATTACCAGTCATCTGAGGTTCCTATATAAAAATTTGAGGACTCTACGTGATTTAACATAGGCCAGAATAAGTATGAACTTAGTAATAATGTTTGCCAATATCTATTTAAATATATATATATTAGGATTAAATATATATATATACACATTCTATTTAAGTAAATATATATTAATATACATGGATACTAGGTTCTAGCTAGATGCGGTATACAATTTTGGCCTCCAAGACTTGTATAATTAGCTTGATTCTCAAATGAGCGTACTTGTTGGAAAGATCATAATTTTGGAAGACATAATGCCCATTAGTAGATATAGTTGGGTGAGTAGTCATGTTGAAAACCTACTGAAACCGAATGTAGAACATAATTCCCATCATCCATGTACATATAAATTGTGTGAGATGCCATGCCCAACAACGCACATATGGTTGAGTGAGATTCCATGCTCAACAAATCCCGTATCTATTGGTCAACAATGAGTATCCATGGTCATTATTTAATAATTCTAACAATAATAATCACCATCATTCATTTCCATGTAAATAATATACATTATATTAACCCCATATATCCCTGGGTAACACAATTACACCATTCTATATAAAATTATGACACATGAAATGGACATAAAAGATACATTGAATTAATTAAATTATGTAATTTAAATTTTTGGAAAAGGAAATCCAATATGTGTTCCTTCCAAATATTTAGCTGGTGGTTAGTAAATTTAACAATTTTAGAAAAGGAAAGTTAATTTAGAAAACCGAGTGTTGTTGAATCAAAAAAGGAATACATCCTCTAATAATTTAATAAGTCTAAAAGGGAGTGTCAAATAATTGTTTAATTAATATATAAGGATAACACATTTGTAATGTTATGAGTGAAAAGTTATGTAATAATACAAAATGAAAAAATGATATAAAACACCAACAAGATTCTGAAATTTACTAGACCACACACCGTAGGTCTATAGATGACCACTTATCTACTGTCAATGTTTTTATTGAAGAATAATGGAAAAAATTGATTAATAATAAAAACCCAAAAAATAATCAATATTATTTTTGACCAAATTAGAAAAAAATATTATGAGATAAATGATATAATTAAGGAATAGTATTGGAGAATTTTCTACTATGTATCCAATGAGATAGAAATTGGAATGATCAGAGTCTAGATGGAGGAGAACAAGTAAATACTACACGGATGGAATGGACGAGGTATCCCATTCATCTATTGTTGTGTGTTTGAGGAAAACTGATCCTATATCTAAATAATAAGAGGACATTCCAACATTATAAAAACTAAAACTGGTAGATTACATGGCTTGTAAACATTACACACCCTGTAATGAATTGTGTTCTCCACTCCTAAGAAAAACTAGCTCATGATTCACAAAGGGCGTAGTCTGAAAAATATAAATAATATATTTGATACATTTTGTGTATTTAATAAATTCCATGTATTGTTTCTACATATAGGCTCCATCTCATTAGAATCATTTCTTCTAAATGAAATGCTGACTAGCCATAAGGTGTAGTCTCTTGGTTTTATACAAAATGAAAATTTAACAATGGATTAATAGAAATAAAAAGAAAGCAAAACTTATTGAAAATCTAGGTTATTAAAATAAAATATTCAAAATTCCGTACTCACACAATCAAATAATATTGAATACAATGATTAATTACTATAACCCAATTAAATGAAACCGATTTAGGAAATTTGTTACCCCATAGTAACCTTTATGTAAATTCTATTTGGATTGAATTATTCAAATTGAATTATAAAATAATTTGTTGCTTTATAGATTCATGATATTACATGTATAAGGGGAAATATATGCACCAAATAATATAAATATTTTGGGTATATATAATATATCTCAAATTAATAAAATGATAGATGAGACCCCGTTCCTTGAGTCTATAATTTCCATGTGTGCGATTTAACTCCAATATAATACTATTATATTAGAAAAATAATTTCTTAAGCAAATTATCCATGTTTAATACCTTAAAAATATATAATTTAATTTATTTCATCTGAATAAAACATTTTAAAAATTAATTGGTTATGTCCACGTCGGGTGTTTTAGGGATGTTCATTTCATTATTTCAACATGGATATGGTGGGTTGATTGTGGTGAAATAAGTCATTATTTCAACAAATAAATAACAATAATAATGAATAAAATATAATATTTATACATTAATTATAACATTAAAAGCATTCATGGAATATTGTTATGAAAAATTAACCATGTTATGATCATGGAGATGGAAAACTGTATGTACCAATAAGTAATGTATCCATTTTTCAAAAATAATTTCCAAAAGGGGGTATATATTACTTTTTGTTTCCATAATCATTATTATATCCTAAATATCATATAATTTTTTTTAAACTAACTTAAATATAACATCAATATGAAGTGGTGATGAAAAAATAACATCCATTCATGGAAGGGAATTCTATACATACTCATTAATGACATTATCATTTTCTAGTTTATGAATGATAAATATATATTATGTATTATAAAGTATGAATGTGTCTTTAAAATCATAATTATATAATTTATATCAAAAATATTCATTATCTTTATTCTAATTACCTTTCATATAGTGTGTTATAGAAAAAAAGTCACATCTCTTTGTGAGGAGGTATTCCACAATTCACATGAGTGACAATATCATATCCCGTATATAGTGGAATATAATAATTAATTCATTACATAATATCTATAGGATTATATGTATGTTGAAAATATAATATATATAAATTGAAGACATGATTATAACAATAATTACTAAGAGATGGGAGAAAATGAATGACATAAATTCACATGGATGTATTCTAGTGTACACATGAATGATTATTTAATATAACATTTTATGGTATAAGAGATACATTTAGTGTATATTATTAATAAATAAAATCTTAATATATGTTATATACTGGTTATATTTTTTCAGAATAAATGAAGAATAGTTGATGGTGGTTGAATAATAAATAAAATTAAAATACCTCTTTATGAAATATATGTATTCCTCATACAACCCCCTTTTGATAAACAAAAATTCCTTTTTATGAAGGATTTATGATCAATACAAGGGATCTGGGTTATGTAGATAGAATTTGGGAAGTAAGTCTCGATATTCATAGTTGTAAAAAATGTATTTTTATTTGTGAATATAAGAGGATATGGGGGATCAATTTTTATGATATGCGAGTGATAAAATTTTAATAATTCAAAATAAAGGGGTTCCCTAATTTTTTATCCATCCAAAATGTAACATTATCAATCCATATACCAGACAAGGACAAAAAAGATGGATTTCAGGAAGTTTATTTATCAAGAAAAAAGAAGATTTTATAAAAAATTAATGACTATTTGTAATCATTGGTATTATCCAAATTATATTTATTTACATTTAAAATATCATTTTTATTTAAATCATTTGTCATTAGGAATTGTTTATTTAATCAAAATAGAGAAAAATTATTCACTTTAAAACAATTTTTACAAAAAAAAATAATTTTTAATCACAAAAATAAATTTATAATAAAATCCAATATAATGTTTATTACATGAAAACATAGTTAATTAAATATAATTAAATAATACTTATGATACCCTAAATAACATTCAAAACAATATTTAGCATTTTAATTAAATAATTCATTGAAGAGAAATGATATTTAACAAAAGTTTGTATTTTTCAGTATTTACTAGAAAATCCAAATTTCCTGAGAAATAAGAAAATCACTCTTAATGTTATTTTTTATATAATTATAATTATATTTATGTTAATTTAATCAATTAATTTTTTTTTTATATTTTCAATAAAATTATTCTTGTATTTTTTCATAAAATTAATTAAAATAAATTTTGAAGAAATCAAAATTTAGAAAAATAAATTTACATTACTAAATATTTATTGACTATTATTATTAAATTATTAAAAATTATTACTAAGTATGATATATATATATATATATATTTGTATATATCATAAATTATTAAATAATATTCATATAAACTAATTTAATATCTAGTTTATAATGGTTATATATTTTGTGGTTCGTTTAAGCTCGGTCTTGCATGTTGAATAAGAAGTCTATCATAATGATTTTATTCTAAAATATTATGGTGTAAAAAATATAACATAATTTCAGAATAATAATCATCAAATTTAACAATTATACATTCCTAATGAATTTAGAGGTTTAGTGTATTTATAAAATTACATATGTAAGGAATTGGAAGATAGATGACTTTTATCATTTCATATTTATTTCTTTTCAACTATATCCAATATAATACCATATCTTACTTAAAACCTTTCTCCATGGAATTGGGAATAAAAACATAATTGTTCGTACTTGTGTTTCATTTTTTATCCATGATATATTAATATGTGTTTGTTGAGTTTATGGTGAGAACTATTATTTTTTGTAGAATTATTATGATTTCACTTTTTTGAATTTGATGAAAATCATTGAAAATTCTCCATTAAAATGTGATTATTATGTTGTTGTTCTCAATTATAAATTATATCTCGAAAAGGATAAAAAATTTGTTACAACATGTTGAATATGCATGAATTCCATGAAAATTAATATTTTTTAGAATGATAATTTGATTGTAATTTGGAGAAGTAGTTTGGTTTCTTATCGTGAGAATAGATTTATATTATATGATACAACTATAATTTAATTTTATTTTTTATTGTAGTTTAATAAAAAAATATGGGATCCCATTATAATAAACGTATAACTACTATATCCCTCAAATTTTGAGGAGGGTCTCAACACCAAGAGAGAGTATGTCTATAAATACCACATGACAGAAGATATAATGGAATAATTGTTTTTTCAGGTTGGATCATTCTTATGTGTCGAGTATATATTGGGAATTAATACTATTGGTCCAACATGTATAGGCACAACCTATGTGGATTGATGTGTAAATGTTTTGGGTGTTGATCCCCTTCTATGAGCTCAATCCGATTGTGGCATCTTTTTAAATATAAGGAATCATGTGAACAATGGGAAACCCATTTTGTGGAATCTATATGATGAAAAAAAATTCATATTTATGAAAATTTAAAGACATAAAAATCACCGCCCAATCAAAATCATCTAATCCATATGATCATATATAAACTACTATATTTTACCTCTATGTATTATCTAGAGTTCAATTAAATCGGTGTATATGGATGGAACTCTGGTGATTATTATCAATGATTCCCTGGCTATTCATAGAATGATATACATATTCGATGAGTTGAAGGGCCTCCATGAATGAAATATGAATTTTTTATGAATTCATATATTAAATACATATATTAATGTCAAATAAAAAACTATGATGTAAGAAATTTGTATATCCACCATACATGGATGAGTTCAATCATTGACAAAGAATATGATAATAATATTTCATGTGAGGAATTTCTCATGAGGGAACAAAATAATTGTTTTTTGTAAATAATATGGAATTCAACTTTCACAATATTGAGGTATGATGGGATTTTTATCATGATGATAAATCACTTTTACTTGACATAAAAAATAGATCTGAGGTTCTACAAATGTAGGTGATCAGTGCCATTAAAAGGAGAAACTCCTCTGCCATGGTGGAATCTTTTTTTGATCGTATCTCATGTTTTCTAGTGAAATGGAGAATTATTGATGCCATAATTTCTCAAAGAGGGGTTTATATAAAGCACTTAGGTTGCATGATGTAGAAATACTATGGCACTTTGAAATGTGAAAAAAAACACATGATTTGGTACAAAAAAATTTGTTCCATGAAACACATTTAATTACATGATGAATAATATGATTTTTTTAATAATATAATGCTAAGTCAGTTGGTTGTGTGCGATGGAGTATCACACATGTGGATAAAAAACCAAATAGTAATTCAGACTTACCTAAAGGACATGCTTAATATTTGTTTAGGAAAATTTTCCCTTACTTCTACAGACAATTTAGTGGAATAGGATCTTAAATGAATGTACTGGTTTAAAAATTCATTTTCTTAACTATTATAAAGAATAAATTAAATAGTATTGGATGAATTCTTTCTAGAAAATTCATAAAGAGATTAATTTTTGGGAAATATATACACCCATTTGGGTTTATCTGAGGAAGATTATTTTTTAATGGAAGGTAGCACATTCTTGAGATCATTAAAAAAATCCATAACAATTTTCTAACATAATGAATAATTTTAGAATGAACATAAAATATTAGAATGGAAATATATATGTATTATAGCATATAGGCTGGAAAACAATATGTATTGTATCACACATGAAATATGTTATTTAATTAATCATTAAAGTTTATTGATATTGAATATATTATTTATTAATATAATTATAATGAATAATTGATGTGAATATTTTTCATGAATTGAAGTGAGGTCAATATTTAAATAAAGAGGTAATAATATCCTACTGATAAGTGTTGCATTGATATATCTGGTCATTTATTAGTGACCATAATATATTGAGATATAGTAAAAACATTTATATGTGGCTATTGAAGGAACATGAAGTGTGCAAGATAAGGTATGATTTTGAATGAAATTTGAACAAGATTAATGATCATCTAATAGAAGATCACAAAATGATGAAAATGTGATGTTTTCTTGTTTGTTCTGGATGTAGTTAAATCTACCTTGGTAGATCTAGTATGGGAAAAATTATCTTTATTAGAGGTAAAATAAGAAGTCTTTTAATTGGAATTGGAAGCAAAAAGAGTCTCTAAGTTTGATATAGAGAATAATTATTATAGTTAGACCTGGAAAAGAGAGAAATACATCTTTTGGTGTTGTGGTAAGTCTAATATCCTTTTCAATGCCTAATATATATCCTAGGAGAATAACAATTGTCATCAAAGAGTATAATTTTGGTGAATCATTTATGTTATGAGTGCTACTATATCTATTCATTATTAAAACATCAAACATGGTGAGACATATATATATATTATATAGAATGGATTACTAAAATTACCTTGTTTTAGAGGCTGAAAAAATAAATAAATGGAAGTCATAAAAAGAAACCAATGAGTTTTCCATTCCATTTTAGTGTATAATCTATCATGGGACTTCATAAGTATTATCAGGGAAAAGCTTTCGTATAATGATCCAAAAATAATTCTAAAACATCGATAATCATAATTCTATTATTCCATCCAACATTAACTTTTTATTTCAAGTAGGCATATCTCAAAAGATGAAAAAACAAATCATTTTCATTATTTTCTAAATTATTTTAGAATGAGATAACACAATTTAACAATTCTTGAATACTAAAATAGAAGCATACCTAGGCTAGAATATAAAAAAAAATTCTCTTCATTATCCAAACAAGAAGCAAGGGAATCCTCCATTTTATTCCCCTCCCACCAAGCCTAATAGATAGATACCCATTAATCAAATATTCTACTATATTTATGAATGATATAGCTAATGGATAATGAAATTTAGAGGATACCATGTAGTGAGCATATAATTACGGTTGGGTCAGTTTCAATAGATTCCACTGTGATGTTGTGATGTCTGCAAAGATCAATTCCCTTGAGCCTTGCCATTGCCTCAACCATAAGTGAGTCACCTCATCCAACCCTATCACAAAAATTAATAAAAACATATCCTTGGTGGTAATGAATCACCCTTCTCCCATGCATGACCCCGTTAGAGAAAGAGATATCCATGTTGGGATTATGTCTATATATTAGAGATCTCTATCTCACCCAGTTACACTGCCTGGTCAGAATTTTGGTAGAGATTAAAGAGAATGACCCATCCAAGAGTCTTTAATAAAAGAGGATACTTCAACCATCTAAAAAGATTTATCATGTCAGTCACCATTATTTTAGACTATAAGCCTCAATATTTCTAATAAATGGATCTATTAGAGAAGTTCTACATGATGGTCACGGTTCTCCAGACAACCAAGGAGATCTGAGATAAAATGAGAAAAATTTATTTAGAAAATATCAGAGAGAAATAATCCACACTACATGTTCTCATGAGTCATTTTGAGGATATAAAAAATATTTATGAATAAAATATTTATGAATACATCACTCGAGAAAATGAGATAGTCAGAAACATTAATAGATTTTGTTAAAATATGAACAATTTAATAATTGTAAAAATATTGTTGACAATTTTCTAGAAAATTTTGATTTAATGATCTGAAATCATGAATAGAGTGATTATTTGACTCTTGATGAATAAAACAACATTATAATTAATTATTAGATGAGTAAAATTATAGATTTCAAGAATAATGAAAAAATTTATAATTTATTTTAAACAAAATGAAGACGAAAAATCATAAAATATTTGAATGAAGAGATTGATGATTTAGATAGTAATGAGGATGTTGATGACTATAATCAATTCATTTTCCTTATATAAAATGTATTTAGAAATTGAAATTGGAAGATAATGTGTAAGAAACCATCAATGTTCATTAACTATGGTAGATTTGGTTATTTTTATAGGATTTTTTCAAATAATAATAATGATGACAGATAACATAATAATAAGTGGGTTAAGAATATAATGAATCACAATAGTAGTAATAAGATACATATAATTATAAATCCCAAGAAATAAACATCATAAAGTTGTTCATCAGATAATGAAGATAATTTCTTTCCTCATATAATGAAATGAACTAATTATTTATATAGATTTAATGATGAATATGAAATAATTTAACATGAGAGAAATATAAAAAATATAATTATAATTCTTCATGGGGAAAATTAAATATCTCAAAAACAAAAGATTAAAGTTGATAATGAAAACGTGAAACTAGTTTATGAAAATAATGTGTGGTAAATAGTTTTTATTTAATGAATACAATAAATAGATGATCATGAAGGGTGTATCTTTTTTTAAATATATAAAGATGGAAAAATTACATATTGATGACCATGATAAGATTATATCTAATTTTGAAGATAATATGAAATCTAGGGAACAAGTGTTTTTTATGACACCAACCATATGTATCACAGTTCAACATGAGTTGAATAAGGATAGATATGATTTCAATATATCTAATTTGATTATTGGAGAATTCTATCAATATAAAGGGAAGTATGGTAAATTTAAACCTAACCATTTGGATATATATGTTAGTTCTAATATTGAAGATGTCAAAAAACTATGAATATTTTATCTTAGAATAACGTGATATAATTTTCTATATCAAGGGATGGTAATTATATTCTATGAATTTATAACCCCCCCCCCCAATAGTGTGCCTCTATTTTTATGTTGATAGAAACAACAAAGATTTAGATTAATCTGCATTTAATATGAAAGAATAATGATTCACGGATATTATTACTGTTGTGGTAATTATGGTCACAATGATTATTATTATAGTTTTTACATGTATTTGTGAGGAATTTGGTACGAATAAAATGGTAGATTCAATGACCATCTGAGGAAAAAACATTGAAACAAAACATTTGACTAGATTTATACCATAACTACTTACAATTTTTTTTCTTATTTTTAAATAATTCTATTGAATTTGAGGATATATGTTGAAAAGGCATAGGTAATAATGAATATATTGTAATGTGATGTTCTAAATTATATTAATGGTAAGAACATTCCAAAGAAAACCAATTTATTGTCATTTAATTATTCTATAGAAATTTAAAATGTCAACAATGATGGTTTATTTGTTTGGAAACATCATTTGAAACTAGATAAATAGTTTTACAAAGATGAGATATATTTTTAATCTAAAGTAATGAAAGATTCCTAAGAAAATGAGGAGAGTATTGATGAGAAGTTATCTATGGGTAGAATCATGATAATCCTAAGGAATTATGTTGAGATAGTCATTAAAAAATAATAAGAAGGGAATAAATAATATATTCATATAAATGATGCTCAATAAAAATAGGGTCTAATATAATATTCGCATGATAATATTTGAATAAAATAATGTCCAAAATTTAGTTTAAGAATATATTATGAATGTTTCATATGAAAAACCAAGAAGTAATTATGTATTCCATATTATTTTTTTTGTATTAAGATTACATTCAGGGAATTGAATAAAATGTCTGATCCTACTAGTCTTAGAATACGAGATGATAATATAAATCATTAAGTATACTAACTACCTGATAGTTATTTAAGAAGAATGGATCCATTATGCGGAAACCAAAATTATAAGAATGTGTCATATTACTAAATTATTGTATGTATGAATATTATATAAAGGTTTAAAACTATAAAATTAAACTATAGAAATAAAAATTTCAGCCTTAATTCATTATTTTATTAATAAAATAAATTATGTGGGTTTCATTCTTTATTAAAATACGAGGCATAGGGTGATTTATTTCCAACGTTTGGAACATTTTAATATTTTAATTGATGTATGTGTAGGATTTTTACATTATTAAAAAACATTGATTTTTGGCATCCCCTTAAATGATATATGAGAATTATTACAATTATTTCACACGAATGTTATTTTATGGATGTGTTTTGAAAAAATTGGGAATACCTTTCCTTTTTTCCAAATTGGTTTATCAAACATAGTCGTATAGTTGATAGACTATAGGCTCTTTTCTAAGAGAACTATATGATATCATTCCCCTATATTAAGGGTGATATTTTTCTACAACCCCTTGGCCACCCTTCTGTAGAATTTAATTTTCAAAGGGGGATAAATTTTTAAAACACATATTGAATTTTAAATAATTGAAGATATATTGACAATAAAATATAAACTGGCATATTTTTTGGACCAGTTTTCGATATATTTTCACTGATATGTCAATTTTTGTTAGGTGATTTGATGGTGAGAAGTCATGATTATTGTATAATTTATACGTATTCAGTTAATTACATTGGATACAATTTTAGAACAATTAAACACATAAACTTAATGATTGTTAAGAATATTTTATATGTTAGTGGAATATTTCAATGGATAACACATTTCAGGAGTCATTTTAATGAAGAATGAAGGTCATGAAAATTCATAGTTATATAAGGATTACATGAAGTTAATGTTGTGATGTGTTTTTTTATTGATGGTGATAATGGATTGAGATTATAATTTATACTTGTAATATAATGGTTGTATTTATTATTGGAGATTGATAAAGGAGATAAGAAACCATTACATGCCATAGAGCCCAAATAGATCCCACACATGTAGGAGGAGGATTATAACCATATGGGATAGTCAGTCAATGTAGCACACATGATAACAACTAGTATTGTCCATTGTATAATTTCCATAAGAGAACACGTAAAAATGAGGGTTCATACATTTGAATAGGATTTTAGTTGGAAGGAATATGTTGGAGAAGCCGATGTGGTGTGTGGTGTTGGTGTGAGTGGGAATTGATAACCCACTGGCAGCTCAAACTAGTAGAGGTAGCACTTTTAATATAAGGAAGAATTACAATAAGGATTGAACTAAAGTGAGACAAGGGCCGCCCATGCACTATTACTCCACTTGAAAATATATGGTCTTTACACTCACCACTCTATAAAACGGATATCATCAGTCTGATTAGATGTCTTCCACCATCTTTAAGCTCTAACAATGAATGAGAGTTATAATATTCTTGAGTAGATGGATGGAGATATGATGATAATTCTTGAGGCCTCCATTGGTATTCCGATCTCAAGATATATAATTGATGATATAGAGGACCTCAATGCTTGCAATTTTCATCATAAATTTTTGTGCATAATCAAACATGATATTAATTTCAAAAGGTAAATAATTTATGGTTAGTTGTTGTTCTGACTTCCATACATGGATGAGTTTCATATTTAGTGGGTCATGTGATAATAATCATGATTATGAGTATTTTCTCATGAATGAAAGATTTAATTGATTTTATCTATAAGTAAAATAAAACTCAGTGTTATTTTTTTGAGACACATTTGTATTTTAAACTGGATTATAGTTATCATCGACGCAATATTAAAATTGGAACAAAAGTGGTGAAAAGGGAAGTGATCGTGGCCTATAAATAGAGAATCCCCTTAGTCATTTGTTGTTCTACTATTTGGTAAGTTCTCATTTTTTACAATGTAACAGATCAACTATAAAGCAATTCTTTCTCAATGAATAGTTTCAGTAAAGTCATACTCTTTCACGAATTAGAATTCCCATGTGTCATCAACTTGTGAAAATCATAGTCAAAGTGTTTCATGATGTTTTTTTTCTATCATAAAATCATACATATGTGAGGAAGAAAACCTTCCTTGATGTTGGATATTATTATATAAATCCATTTGGGTGTTCATAAATTAAGAAATAAAATGGGGTAGAAGATACATACACTCATTCTGTTTAGATTGAGATTTTCAGGAAAATTTTAAAAAAAGAAGTGAATTTATTCATGCATGAAATAATGAATATAGATACATTTTTTTGATATAAGTATTCCCATTCTAGTTTATATATGGAATATTAATTTGGAAACAAATGAAACACATGTATGATATCATCCAACACATGTATAAAAATTGAATAAACTGAAATATACTTTGAGAAAGAAAATATAATATAATAATGGAAATATATATTTACAACGGATTTAATAATGATATGACCCTTAATTGTTTCATACATACATGAGTGTGCCGAATTCAATAAGAATATTTTTTATCTTTTTGAATGATTATTCATGAATAAATTAATATATAAATTTTATTTTTCTTCTCATGGACACATCGATATGTGGTCAGAACTCGTATAAAAAATAAAGAATATATCATTGTGATCAATTTCACCTAGGAAGTGTGTCATTTATAAGAGATAAAATTTAAATAGAACGGAATATTGACTCAATTAGTGGGTATTGAAGCTTCTTCATGTGTCTATAATCAATTGAGATCTTGTTTGATCATATAGTAAGATCAATGATCATCCTATAATGGATCAAGAATTGAATAAAAATTAAATTCATTCTAATGGTGTAAGAAGTATGTGAATTATAATGGTTGGATCCAAGACAAGAGGTAATCTCTCAGTTGGAGATATATATAGAGGTATTTTAATTGGATTTGAAAGAAAAATGAGTCTCTTGGGTAGTGCTAAGGGGAATTGGTTTTAGTTTGAGTATAAAGAATGAGTTGTCTCTAAGTCGATATTGGGGGCAGTGTAATCAATCATTTGATATTGATGAATGTATAACTAGGGATAATTGCAGGTTATAATAAGGATTATTACATTTTTAATCCTTCTTAATATTTTGGGAGAGTCACTATCTATTATTAAAACTCTCCATGAGGTGAGAATGAGAAATAAAATTCAATATATCAAGAACAACAAAATTATTGAGATGTTGAATTCAAAACAAATTGATTTTGTAAAAATAAACCACAAATTAATCCATCCCCTTTTAGTGGTAAATCCATCTTGGGGATCTTCAATATTAAAAGGTTAGCTTGGATGTTTAGTTAGATTAATCACAATGGACACTAGTAAATATCCTCAATTGGAATAAGTTAATCATAATGGTGCGATATCATATCCTAAACATCTTAAAATAATACACATCAACTTATACATAATAATAATAAAATATGGAATAATGTTAATTAATCATCGGAAATTCATAATACATAAGAGTGAAAATACCTAAATAATCAATCATGAGCGATGAAAAACATCATAAGGAAATATATTTTTAGAGAGAACGTAATTATATAAAATAATATACATAAATAAGGATGACTTTTAGTATGACCATAGTGGATTGGGTTTACATCCAATACAATCATTTACAGGGTAATACATTACACCCAAGAAACACTTATCAGAAAAATTTATTTATAGAACTAATTTCACTTCCCAATATAGTCTTTATTATATCTTGATATATCAATGATTAACCATTCCATAGGAAGGTGTTTATAACTCTAGGACCACCCATCACATTATAAAAACCATACATATGTGCACCACAATATCAAAAAAACAGTCATCATATAATTATATCTTAACCTATGTAATAGATATAAGTTTCCTAAAAATCTATTATCATACTCATAAATGATCCAATGGTAGAACAGATATGGTTAATGTGGATTATATCCCTAGTAAATAATATGAATCACCAAATTATATTGTTATATATGAGAATAATTTGAAAATGGTCAATGTTGTTGTTAAGGAGGAAGAACCATTTTCATTTTGAAATGTCATATCTAAAATAAAATAATATCAAAAAATTTAAATAATGATATTTCATTGAATATAATAAACTGAAAATTATAAATGAATATTAAGAGAAAAGTGTTTTCTCAAAATCAGGAAACGTGATTATTCTACTATAACATAAAATAATTATTCTATTCACATTTTAAATCGATGTCAAAAGTAAAATGTTTGAAAAATAATAAGTATATTTATTTTAAACAGTGGTAAAGATGGTAAAATATAGAAAAAAGTCCATTTAGATAATATTTTGATAATTTTAGAGAAATTACTTAAAACATCTACAAATATATATATATATATATATGGAAGAAAATATTCTCGATCGAAGAGAAAAATGCCATATTTAATTAATAATATTTATTTATTCACATGAGTAATTATTGTAATACAAATCAAATGAAAATTGGAAATATGAATATATATCCATTTGATATGAAGATATATATTATTTGGGTGAGATATATCATGACATTTCAAAATTAGTAAATTTAACCAGAAAAAACCCTAGTAAAATTAGATTATAACGTATGATCGTGACCATTATTCTAGCTTATCAATCATAACCCCCATGAAGGGAATATATTATAATGAAATATTAAATACGATAAACATAATGACATCAATGTTTCTTCATTTCTATGGGGTAGTAGATAAACCTAAAAAAAGAAGTTACTTTTATAACATTATGCATGTGTCACGGAATCTAAGTCAAGATAATGAACCCTTATGATGTTATTAAATTTTTAATCGAAATTCATTAGAAGAATAAAAAAATATGGTTTTATAAATCACTTATACTGAATCACGTAGAACTATATAGTAAATTCATGGTCATTATATACACCCAAGAAGTTATAAATTGATTCATATAATTAGAATATGCCAAAATAATGATAAATTGGGGAGAAACCCTTACCTCATCTCCATCATTCTTATTACAAACTCTATCATCCGGAATAATAAATCGAGATTCATTATACATTTATAAAGAAACAATATTAAAAAATATATTATATTATATAATGCACACATATAATTTCAATACCAATTATTTAAAAACTCTCAATTAATGTCATCATATTGGGTGTTAATTTCTTTATATTTCATGTATGATTCAGTCAAATAGTAATGATCCCCACACATTGGTCTTAGTTTCATATAAAAAATTGATGATGAAATAAATATCATATATATTAATTATACACATACTTATAAACATAAATAGAATGAGATGATGAAAAATGAATTACACCACTATGGGGAGATGGTAGTTTGTATGTATGCTTGTGTGATGTTCCCAATTTTTAGATGTCTGCAATAAAACATAGAAAAATGATAATTCAACATACATGAATCAATTGAATATCATTTAAAATCATATATTTTAATTAACTATATTCGTTTTTACCCATTTTAAATATAAATAATAGACAACTCACATCGCTCGGTGGAAGTGGGTTCCCACACGTACACATGAGTGAAATTATCCTTTATAAATAGAATAGATGTAAAGAAGGTAGATATGATAATATATTTAAAAAAGAATAAATGTGTTATATATATCATATATAAGCATTAAATACTTCATTGTAATGGCCAATGAATAATTTTAATGTAAAATTAATCATACCCTTATGTTGATTGGGTGTTATATAAGTATGAATTATAGATATATTTTTTAAAATTTAATGGGGAATGAGAGATTATTTTACGTACTATGATCATAATAACATATCAATATATTTAGGGTACCATATTTATTGTGTTTTGATATATAAAATTGGTTTATAGAATATAGAAGAATAAACAAAATTTAAAAATAATATTTTAGATTCAAACCTATTGTTTGAGAAATGAAATTTTTATATTTATTATGTAATACTGAAATGGTTTCCTTGTAATAATTTATAATATTTTCAGGAATATTTTTGTATATAAGCATTGATATGATAAAACATTCCAAGGCTCGATGATCCCAAAATAAATTTTTGAAATATATTAAATATATTGAATATCCCTTTCATGCATTTCGCCTAAAATAGGAATAACTTCAATAAAAGTCTTCGAAAAAAATATAACATCAATGATGATTTTATCATTCATCATTTACAATAGGTGGGACATGATCATTTTTGATTTTTGGAGTTTTGTTAATGTTCTATTGTGGGCATGAATAATATAATAAAATAAAATTATTTCATTATTTATTTTTCAAGGAAGTGACCTATCATCCTCTATTTAAACTTGGATATGCCTAATCCTTATTATTAGATGCAAAAACTAAGGATTGAGAGGATGAAATATATATGAGAAATTGGAGGATCATTGGAAGAAGGCAAATGATCAAGGTAAGATCTAGGATTGTGTAGTAACGCAACTTGTGGGTTCCATCATCAACAATGATGTATGATCATTCTTCCTCAGTTACTATTCCAAATGTTTTAAGAAGTTTTTTAGGGTTTTGTCTTCAATTTCAGTTTCCCATTACGAATTCAAATAAACTAATTAACGTATTTATTCACAGATCAATTTTTTGTGAGTTTTGTTTTATTTGTCTCGGATTGTGGGGGATAATTATTATTTGTTTTTTATTGTTGGATATTCATTAATTTTTTAAAATAAATAGATCAAGGATAATCTAACAAACCATCTTAGGTTTGAACCTCTTATTTTTCTCTCTCTTTTCTATGTGTGTGTTAATCATTGGAATTCAGTTTTTCCTATGATTCTGAGATTACCCAGTGAACAATAGTTATGCATTCAATCATTAGAGCATCATATTACTTCATCATGATTAAGATGGAGATTTTCCATCATTTTTGTGGTTAATGAAAATGGATAAAGATCTACTAATACATTGGTATTTCATGATGATAGTATTGGAATGAGAAAGTGATAAGGTACAATGGATAATTTTTCCTAAGAATAAAATAGAGATAGGAAACTAGCCAATGATGATAAGAGGATTCATTTAACCCATGATCCATTAATTATGGTGTGGTTCATAAACCTATCAGTGGATGTGGGTATCTTAGGATAAAAAACATGAATAATCTATAATTTAGTTTATTTTTCCGACTACACTTCATGTATACCTATGAACACACATCATGTAGTGACTTTTGTGTGATGCTCGGGTTTCAGCATTGATAATAGTATCACATTCTATGGGACATGTTTCACAAATAATGTTGCCATTAGATGAAAAACTTGGTGTGTATAGGGAGTACACACCCAGGTTGTTGTGTAGCATTACATGCCATGGTTTCCTTTCCATATGTTGTGGACCTTCTAGAAGGCTACACACTTTGTACAAGTAGTACATGATTAGGATATTATTTGACCCAACAAGCCATATATGGAAGGATACATGTCATTCACTTAGGATGTTACATGGGAATAATTAATATGGAACATAGAGTACCAAAATGACATCTACATTACGTGTACCTAAGTAACATTCCATATTTTTGTGTAAACGTGCATCTCTTATCTGCATGATAAATGGGAACTTACAGGTTTATTGAGACACCCCATGTACCCCCATTGACACATTAGGTGGTACATTTTGTAAATTTAAAATTCTTGTTTCTTCTCATCTCATATTCGTTGGGATATTTTTGGATCCTCCCTAGACCAATATTGATGGAGTGTGTCTCTTTAGTCCATTCCTATGATGGTTATGTGTGGAATCACATTCCCATCATAGAAGTTTCCCCCTCTGTTGGTTTCTAATTATCAGTATAGTGTTGATGAGATCCATAATTCTTTTGTGAGTTGTCTAAGTACACTTCAAAAAATAACTTAGTGGTTTGAATCATGTAACCCTCTAAGTGGTCCTAAAGAATCCTCATGTATTTTTTGTTTCCTAATATGGTGTTTTTTTTGAATTGGAATGACCAATATTTTCATGGGAATTGATCTCTTAAATAGAAGGATGTTTCCAATAGCATCTGGTGTCCTCCCAAGGAGACTCAAACATTAGACCCCTAACCGTTTATTGAGATCTGATAATTCCAATGAGGTTTAGATCGATAAATTTGGATTATAAAATGAAACATCTCAGTATAAATGGTTCATGTATTAGAGATAGCTAATCAGCATAACCTCTTAGTTTAGGGTCATTAGAAAGAGTATAGCTCGGGGAGTAGAACCTCCATGATTCGGGTTACAATGAAACCCCATAGTGGAACTATAGAAGGTAGTGGATGATACCATTGAGACACATACCCTTTCATTATTATATCCATGCTTTAATTGTATGTATCATAATATTATTGACATATCCTTGTTATGAACTAACTAATATTGATTCTTTATTCTTAGTGATTTTGCGGAATCCTAATGGGCATTGTTATTCCCAAATCAACATGTGATCTTCCAACAAATATCATTTCTTATATAGACAATAGATCATGTACAACATCCATGGATGACAAGGAGTATGGGAATCATATTTGGAAATACAATCCAATGCGTATACTATTATTCCATTTGACTTTAGTCCCATCCTTCTGAATATTTTAAATATTATTCTCCAGTTTTGGGTGGGTTTTTATTTCAAACTATTTTTTAGTTTCTAGTACTTTATTTTATACACTTATTTATGGATTTTAGATGCATTAATGAATTTTTATCAATTGTTTAACATTTAATTATTTTATGGGATTAGAGATGTGTTAGTGTGGACATTTACTTTTGGATAATGCCTCCACGTTTTTGTTGGGAATATTATGCGATATTCTCTTTCTCGTTGCCTATTAAAGGAGTGATTGTTGTAGTTATGTCTTCATCCCCATTGGGTATAGTCGAAATAGAATGTTATCATAACAAGGTTACCCTACCTAAAATTTGATGACACTACAAGTGTATAGGTGTGGAGTTTGTATTTTCTTTTATATAGATGTGATATTTGGTTTGGGAACTCAGGAAATGGTTGTAAATTAATTAATTTTTGGAAATTAGGATGTATTTTAATATTGGTGTCGTAGAAAAAATATCCATTCACAAGAAAATTAATAACCTACTTCTTGTTTTGGTACATGTAGGGACATATTAGTAGGAATACATTGGAAAATATATCATGTATGAATTGTTGTGGTTTTTATATCAATATTTCTTAATTTGTATATATATTATCCTTGATTGAGGTATATATTGTCTTCTTTTATGAAGTATTAATAATGAAATAAAACATGGTTTATGAAACTGAGTTGGGAATTAAATACAATGACTGATGAGGCCTCTGTGAATGGTCCTAATCAAGAAGTAATATTATATCATGATGTTCAATAGGTATTTCATTCTCCATTTGATTAGTTTATAGAACATAATCATGCAGATTAGGTGGATGAAATATTCTTGAACAAGTCATGGATCTCTATTTTGGTTTTATAAGATGATGCCAAGGGTTTTAGTGTGTAATAGGACCTTTCTATGTAGGGATCACCTATGATGTGTGGTCTGTTGGACCAATGGATAGATGAAGTGTGGTGTAATCCATGAAATAATTGGATTCCATGAATATCATTGGGTCATATCAATTCTCTAGTTATGATATATTGTTTTTATTTTGATGTGAGAGGACATCTCAAATGAGATTTTCCTACATGATGTTCTACAATGAGAGAGACAATCGCTGAACCGCCGAGTTGGTTGAGCAGTTGGATAAAAGAGGCATGAGGGGTGGCATGTGTCTTAGTGGAGATTGGGGAGTTATATTAGGTGGTGGGATCTTTGGTTTGATGCTACAACAACAATCCATAGGTGGATCACTCTTCTCAAGAAGATGGTGGTTAGAATATTTGACACCTATAGGAACTAGAGGTTCTTTACCAAGAGGCTCCATGGGTGTATCAATGCATGTTTTGTATTCTTTCAAATCTTATTGTAGTACTATTAGACAGAGGTTCCATCCACAATTTTCAACATTTTTTTGAGTTCATTTACAGGGAGATGTCGGGAATCATTAATACCATTTGATGGAGTTTTTTAGTGTGACATTAGACTTTCTATTAAGAGGGGAAAATCCTCCACTAATACTCATTCTTGATATGTGATCCAAAACCATGTGGATGATTTATTACCTCCCAAAACAGATATAGTTTTGTAGTGGTCGATGAGTTCCATTCACATGTTTGTTTGTGGTTCTTTTACATGTGATCAAATATTTAAGAAAGCCCATGTTATAGTTAATAAGTGTTAAAGGTAAATGTTTAGTTCCTATTTGTGGGATCCCATAGTGGATTGAAATTTTGGTTGAGTTGGGATATTTTTCATCCATATCCCAGTTGTATTTTTACAAGGTTTTATGATCCACTTATCACTAAGAATATCCCATGATTGAGACCTTGGGATACTAGTGAAATTTTTTATTGACCCCTGTGTTTTAGGATCATATAGAGAGGATTAATATTTACAAGATTGTATTGAAAATGAGACTAGAATTTCAGAGGAGAGAGAGACCCATGTTTGAACTCAGATCATCATTCCATGTATGGATGTTTGTTTTGAGTTGTTTTTGTGGAAAAAAATATGTTTTTTAAATTTTTTATGTACACTCAATGTACATTGGAGTACACACCGTGTACCCTATTATTTCATGTAACTCTGTACTAGTCATGTAATATCTGAGTACAGGATAGTGTGGTTGACCTGGCAGACTGCCTAAGGGTGGGGCTGGTTGAGGCTAGTACACGACATGTACATTAAATGAACACACCGTGTACTTTTCTTTTTATTTGACTAATTGGAGCAGGGTCACATCTCATCTCCAGAACGAACTTCTTATACTCATGTTTCTTATAGGAGAGCGAGTTATGGCCGAATAAATTTGACCTCCTCCCATTCCATCATCCCAGATCTGATTAAGATGTTGTTAGGTGCATAGGATTCACAGTAGTGAGTTCTATCATTTCCTAGACCCTCTCTTCCTGATTCCTCTCCTATCATGAGTTATTCAATATTGAACTAATTTTTACCTTTTTGTAGATCTACAATGTTCTAGGACGATTCAAGGGCCGAAGTTCGAGAGTGTTCATCGTATAACATTGCGGAAGGTGGTTTGTTTATTTATTTGGTTTTCATTGGATTATATATGCTAAAAGTGCAGAATACCAATGTTTAGGGTATTGTGTGTTATGGAATTTTACCCTGTTCAAGGCCTATTATGGTGTGTTTGATTGTGAAAGGGTTAATGCTTCTGTGTAAAGTTTAATACATTGATTATGGGTATAATTTACAATGTTTTATTGATTATGGCCATTGAGTCTAGAAAGCATGTTAGGATTTCTTTTTTTACTTTCCTAGTGTTATTAGGTTGGAGTTACTGTTTATTTGAGATGTATGTGACTAACATTGTGAATGTATAACTTAGGGGAATTGATTGTGAGATATTCTTGAGATAGGGTCTTTTATGTATGAATTATTGTTATGTTGACCTAGTGGTATTTACTGTGAGAGCTGCCGGGTGGTCATAGACCAGAGGGGTTAGACCGTGAGGGAAACGTATAATGTCATTATTAAATGAATGATGGACCATAAGGTATTGACTATGAGATATTATAGGAGTTATTATATAGTATTGTTTTTATATAGACAAAGGGAATATAGACCTAGATAGTTACATAAGAGATCGTTTGTAAATTAATATTGCCATATGGGACCTAAGGGTTTAGACTGTGTGAGCATTCCAATAGGGTCATTATTTGTTGAATTGATGAGATGTTGAACCAGAGGGGTTAGATTGTGAGAACATTCCTAGGGGGTTGCTTTTGAATGATTGAATGATTGTGATGAGTCTTCCAAGATAGATAAAAATCTTGGACTCGATCTTACTTGATTTTTTAGGTGGTCTTTTGAGAAGATTGTGTGTTATTTTTATAAAGGGGGATAAAAGCTTAGGATATATCCTAAGGTTACATTATTAAACTATTTGAAAAATTTATAAAACAAAATTAATGCAATTGAAAACTATTGGATTGTTTACATTTGATTACTTTATATTTTATTTACTTATTTCTACATATTGCATGCTATATATATTCACTAATATTTTGGAATAGATCTTTTTGTGGTTTCCAACTGGTATTCATCTCACACCCTATTTTGGTCATGATTTTGTACCCAAATTGATCATATGGTTGCAGATATATATAAGTGCAAGCTCCCACTTACATCAAGTACTTGATTGCTGATTGGAGCTGGAGAGCATGAGACCAAGATAAGGGTTGCGATACTATTTTAGTTTACTATTTTCTATAATTTGTTTTCAATATTGTATTTCTAGCATTGGTACTAGTTTGTTTGGTTTCCTAGATTCATGTGACATGCATCATTTATTTATTTACAAGAAATAGTTCTTCATAATATTTTTCTTCCACTGTTTTCTTCTATCATATAGTATAACTAATTATACTATTGTTTATTATTGTCAATCCATTGTATAAACTATGCCAATTATGGAATAGATTTCCCCAATATTAGATCTTGGCCCTCGCTCCTAGTCGGTAGCCTCGGGCATTAGGGGAAATGGGCTTGAGGTTATGTGGCCTACTTTGTTTGGGGTAATTCTGGGTGGCACCCGGAACAGGACGTTACAACCCTTATTTGGAAACACTTCATAGTAGTAGTCACAACAAAATTGTTTCTCTTTTGTACTTACTAGTTTCATACCAACCATGATTAGTTTCTTCTATCAGGAAGTGCAGACGTTCTATCAGCATTTTGAGATTGGGGATTTCCTACATTGGTAAGGAGTTATCCAAAGAGGTGCAGGATGAGATCATGTATAGGAGGTTATGACTGACATCTTATAAGTTATCTAAATATAACATTATATTAGTGGATTCTTTGGGAAAATGTTTTTTGGTAGTGTTGGTGGACTATAGTGAAATAATTTATCGGAATATTCCGAGTTTATCTCTTCATTAAAAGTTATGGTCCAAAAAGTGTTTTCCCCATGAATCCCCCATGATTTTTTTGTAATATCATATCATATAGAATTCATTAAAATCTATATATATACTAAAGCAGGATTTTTTCCATATAGGTGTCACCACCACAACCCTCCACGTTACCCCTCTCCCTTCCCTTTACTTCGTTCCGACCAGCAATATCGTCCAACGCTCGGGATTTTCCTCCACAATCATTAGGGTTCCAGATGAATTCTAGAGCCTTCTCCAGCTATGCCTGCACCGCCTGGTACTCCTCCGCCTCTACCGGCTACTCCTCCACCCCTACTTGCTACTCCTCCACCTATGCCTGCTACTCCATCTGCATTATATACAGTTTTCACCAATAGCGTTCTCCCTCTGTATTCGTGATTACCCTCCCTCCATATTCACAATAAATCCCACCGACCCACGCGGCCTCCACCATTCCATCCAAGGTGGGGTTTCTGTTTCAGCTAATTGTCCTGCAAAATACATCGTGACCTAACTTGCATCTGAATCTTCATTAATCTTTATGTTATAAGAATCCTACCGATGATTTTTCTCACCTAGGGATCCTATTGTTTGATACTCCTCTCTGGACGATCTTCGTTGCATCCTGTTCCCATTATATGCTTCTCCTACAATAAAACACCACCATAATTTTCGTCATCATTTCATCCCTCATGTTCTGTAGGATATCCTCACCAATAAACTGATACCGTCGACAGGTTCTTGCAATTGTAGGCCGACGTTGAGCACCCACTGTCTACTCTGAACATTTCACTTCAACAACTGAATATTTCACACAACATCATTCCATTCCTTGGAGACAGATTCTGGTCGCAAATAGGGTCAGCTGTATTTGACGTAACCTAACATTTACGCTTTAGTAACCTAGACACACTACAAAACCACATCTGTTTCCATATTAATTTGGAGTCTAACTACAAAATACACTTTATCTTATCTACCACTAGCCCCACATTCTGCATCCATTACAGAAATTCCTTCCCCAGGTTATCTACTTCTGGTATTACTTAATCACAACTACATATTGGCCTCCGAGTTGCATTTTATCCTTGGATTCTCACCACCAGTAATTCATATTTTTCTATGGTAGTTTTGTCTTCATCTTCTTCAACCTATCCAAATTTTTAATTTTATTTATTATTCTATATTCATTCAGAATTTTAGTACTTAAAATGGCTTGTATTTACTGTCATCATTAATGACTTTGGTTTTCTTTCATGAAAAGATTTCGATATAGCCATTATTAAGGCCACTAATCAAGTTGAGTACCCGGACAAAGAACGCCACATTAGAAGTTAGTTTCATTCAACTTGAAGTTTTTATATTATGGAATCTTATATATTATGTGTTATTTTGTTTGTTTTGTTAAAATTTAACTGATGTTTTTGCTGTGGAAATATCACTGCCTATTATCTAGCCATTATGATCGAGTGTGCAGCCATATTCAGCCATTATGGACCAAGAGTGGGCCTCGACAGACCGTTCTTCGTCAGAGGTGAAATCCATGGTTGTTGGTGCGTTGTACTACGAGAGCGCTGATTCCTCTGGGAGGAGATTGATTCAGGCCGATGAGATGAAATGAGTGGTTTATTCTATTGCAGATTATAGAATCCGTTGGTCGAAAATAGAGGTGTATGTGGGGGAAATGTGAACACAAATGAAGGCAGAGGCGGTGGTGAATGGGTCATGAATGAATGGGGAATGATGTACGGTAGGGTTGTGGGATTACGAAATCAGGGCTGCAAAGGATGGAAGCATTGGAGTGTTGGAGGGAAATCGGGAAAGTTAGCGGCACGCCGCCACTGTTCTGCTGAAACCCAAGATTGAACCGAGTTCAATCGCGAGCGGGATAGGGGAAACCTAAAAATGGATGGAGGGAGGTGGTGTCGCATCCCCAGGTTTTCTACTTCTCGTATTACTTAATCACAACTACATATTGGCCTCCCAGTAGCATTTTATCCTTGGTTGTTCACCACCAGTAATTCATATTTTTCTGTGGTAGTTTTGTTTTCATCTTCTTCAACCTATCCAAATTTTTAAGTTTATTTATTATTCTATATTCATTCAGAATTATAGTTTTCAAAATGGCTTGTATTTACTATCATTAATGACGTCAGTTTTCATTCATGAAAAGATTTTGTAATAGCCATTGTTAAGGCCACCAATCGAGTTGAGTACCCGACCAAAGAACGCCACATTAGAAGTTAGTTTCGTTCAACATGATGTTTTGATATTATGGATTCTTATATATTATGTGTTATTTTGTTTGTTTTGTTAAAATTTAACTGATGTTTGTGTTGTCGAAATATTACTTCCTATTATCTAGCCATTCTGATCGATCCTTTG
Source organism: Viscum album (assembly GCA_963277665.1). Lineage (NCBI taxonomy): Eukaryota > Viridiplantae > Streptophyta > Magnoliopsida > Santalales > Viscaceae > Viscum > Viscum album. The sequence goes on along the minus strand of OY728158.1, from coordinate 499,028,795 downwards.
ATTTTTTTCACAGAAATGTTTTCTGCAACATCAGTTATTTGTCCTCGTACACATGTGTCCTACTGCATTCATGCCCTCTCAACATGTTCATGCAACCGACCATTCTTTATTGCTAGCTTATTTTCCTCCTGCAAAAATCTGCATGAAGTATATACCTTTGGATAAGTTCATGCACAATCTTCCAAATGAAATATTATTCCCGTTCTTTACCTTTAATCTACATTACATCACTATTAAAATGATGTTGAATGACTTTAAATGTCTACTTTGATTTAGGTATCTTTATCTCCATCTTTAGCTTTGAAATGTAATGGGGTTATAGATTCAAGTTAATTGAATCTAACTATTATTTCTTTTTTCCATTTGCATAATGTTTCATTTTTGGTTTTGTAGTTTGAAATCAATATTTGTTTCATACATTATTCTGCATCTTTCAAGAAATTAATGTTTCATGTACCTTTGATATATATATTTGTTTCAACTATTTTCTGTTTTCTTTGCATGCAATACTATTTTGAAAGGATATATTATTTGGTCAAATTTGTGAAGTTGGATATGTAATCAAGTCTAGACATTCATATCAGAGTCGAGCCTTATGTCTGTGCACAATGACATTTTGGGTAATTTTGATAGTTTTTAGTATGTACAATATATTAATGAGTTTGAATCCAAAAAAATTGATTTTTTTTATTTCATTACAAAGTACATCGGTTTCCCTATTTGGATGAAATATGTTCCATGATCAGTTTTGGAACTGATAATGGTTTTTCAAGGTTAGTTTCCCAACAAATAATGTTCCATTCAAGTATATATTCTATAATTTGTTTTCTCTCTGCAATTTTTTTTCAAAATATCGTGATGAATGTCTAGACCTGATTACTTATCCATCTAGAAAAATATTGGTCCATTCAAGAACATATTCTATAATTTGTTTTCTCTATGCAATTTTTATTTTCACAATTTTGTAATCTTTGTGCGTATTGAACTATGTTGGTCATTTAACGAACATTTTTGGATTTTTAATAGTTTATCTATGATTTTTCAATATACATTCTTCAATGGTTTTTTGAAACCCCTTGGTTTTCCCTTCTCTACTCCAATAGTCACCAAAAAACAAGAACACAATCCATGTGTATTTTATTTTCCTCAAAAAATATATGTTCATTTGAATGTTAATGACTCTACGACCTCTGTTTCCTACAGGTTCGCTCTATGCCTCCCCACCTCTGCTCCAAACCTCCGCCTCCCTCCACCTTCTCACCCTATAGCAGCTCTACCTATGAGCGCTCTGCCTAAATAAACCCCAGCTCCAATGCATCGGGATCCTACGCATATGAATCCGAAACATATAGCTCCTACATGTCCTACTACGACACCTCTAGCTCATACACATCCACCCCCATTCCTCTAGCCCCCACGACATCTCTACCCCCTACGTGGTCTCTGTCAGCTCCGACTCCGGAACATCCACCTACTCTGTTCCGGCATTCTCCGACTCTACATCCTCGCTTCTGAAAAAAACCTAGATCCATTCATGTATTCCATTTTTCTAGAAATTTTAGGATTTTAACTACATCCTCCATGATTTAGTTATTATAAATCCATTCCTTTATTTCAATTTTCTAGAATTGTTAGGATCGTAACTTTGTCTTTTTTATGATTTCTTTTCACTACAAAGGTCTTAAGATGAATGCCTTATGATTTTTTTCAGTTTTTTTATGATCAATTATATACGTTGCAGCCATTGTTTGAGAAGATTATTCTACAGAATCATTATGGTAAATTCATGTTCATAGATAGGGATATCATCTATAAATGTTTTGAGCTATGAGTCTCATATAAATTGCTAGTGATATGCAGAAATTAAGAGTTTTTACAAAGCATTATAGAGCTATAATAACTCTTACGTTTATTGGCTGATTCTATTCCACCCAATATAGTTTCTATGTAATTTTATTATCAATGATTTACTATTAAAATGGTTTTCATTTGCATTTATTTATTTTTCATTTGTGATTTTCAGTTACACTTTGTTTCTTTATAGTGGATATAATAGTTTCAGATCAAACATTCTCATACTTTTAGATCAAATATAAATAAATTGTCTTAAAAAATTAAATCTTTCATATTTCCCATATGATAATTCAAAATCCAATGGGTGATTTTTTTTATTTCTTATAGGGAAACATGATATTGATGTTTTAGTCCAGTTGTTATGTGAAAAAACTCATAAAAATGGAAGAAATTGTTGATGTTCATTTTTAATTTATATTATAGAATTCTAGAAATATTGTTACAGTTCAACTCTTGATATATACTCTCTTATTTTTCATTGGGTTTCATCGGGTCTAATTAGGTCTCAACCCCCTACTTGTCTTTATGAAATCATTGAAATATATCCACTATTCCACAGGTATCTCAACCCCCCATGTACAATTCCTATTTCATTTTCTTATAAATGATTTATCATACAAATGGTTTTCATTTTCATTTATTGAACTATTTTTTGTGCTTTTCAGTTACAATTAGTTTCTTCATGGTGGATCACATAGTTTCAGATAAAAAATTCTCATAGTTTTATATCAAATATAAATAATTTGACTTAAAAAATTGAACGTTGCATATTTATTTCCCATATGATTATTTATTATCTCATGGGTGATGTTTTTGTATTTCTTACAGGAAAACATGATATTGATTTTTCAGTCCAGTTTCTAAGAGAAAATATCAAAACAATATAAGTCATCGTGTGGGTTTGTCATTTATTTTAAAAACTTCTATAAATATTGTGGTAGTTAAACTAACGCTATATACTGTCTTTTTTTATCAGGTTTCATCAAGTCTCAACCCCCTATTTGTCTTTAGGCAATCATTGGTGGCCAGCCACTCTTCCACATGAATCTCATCCCCCATGTACAATGGATATTTCATTTTTTTATCAATGATTTATCGTATGAATGGTTTTCATTTCAATTTTTTTTTTGATTTTCAGTTACACATACATTGTTACGGATCTCATGGTTTTAGATCATACATATATATCATTATACACACTAATTAAGGCTTTTTTTGGACCCGTGTGACTCACAGAACCCATTGCTCTTCACCTGATTACCTAGGCTCATTCCCACAACTTAATTTCCATACACCTGAATTGTGATTGACCTCCACACCTCAACCTGGTGAAACCCCTACGTCGCCTCCGTCGTCTGACGAGTCCTCCGCCGCTTCCTTCTTCATCTGAAGATTTCACCAAGATCGTTCTACAAAATCTAAGGTCAGGGCTTCTTGTAGGCACTCCTTCATCACATATTAGGAAATTTTCAATAGTATGTTTGGTAAGCTACTTCCTTCAGTCTATGAAATCTAGGGTTTAATGTACTTAATACTTATCTACAAGGGCTCCATCGTCGTCGACCACCTTCAATTCCTTCCTGTACCTCTAATACGGTAACTCCGAAATCATCCACCAACAACTTATCATCTATTTTTCTCTAAAATATGTACTATTATAATCTTCCGATTATGTCGAGTTCTCCTTCGTTCGGCTCCGATAATCCCTTCCGTAACAAGTATATTATCTTACTAGATTGCAATACTTATCCCTTCTGTTCTTTTTTATATTATTTGTATGTTCACAAGAGGTAATGAAACTTTCATAATACATTATCCTATTTCAATAGTCCAATTATTATTTGAATTCAACATTTACCTTCTTCTGATTACATTAAATAAACAACTTGACAGCGAACCATAGAAGTAACTAATATTATATTTTCATTGATTAGTGGATCATGTATTATATTTCAGTAGTGAACTATTTTATAGGGTAGTGGATCAAGTTTTTTCTTTGAGCATGTGGGACATGCATTTAGTTTGGTTAATGGATCATTTAATTCATTAGATCAGTGGACCATGTGTTTCATTAGATTAGCATATCAAGTGTTTAATTAGATCAACTGCCCATTTTTTAAATTGTTCGCACGTTCACACAAGGTAATGAAACATTCATATAAAATTATCCTATTTCAATATTCCGATTATTTTTTTAGAATTTACCTTCTTCTGATTGTAGTAAATAAACAACTTGACAGCAAACCATAATAGTAACTGATCTTATATTTTCATTGATTAGTAGATCATGTATTATATTTCAGTAATGAACTATTATTTATGGCAGTGGAATAGGTTTTTTCTTTGAGTATGTGAGTCTTTCATTTTCTCTTGGTAGTCGATCCTGTAATTCATTAGACCAGTGGAACATGTGTTTTGTTAGATTTGTGGACCTTATGTTTCGTTAGATCAATTGTCCATTTCTAAAAGGATCAGATCAAGTATTTTAGAGCAACAAATCATGTATTTAAGAGTAGAGGATCACACATTAGAGTAAGGGATTATTATATTAGTTGAACTAAATATCACTTGGAATTTTTTGGTTTAGTGGATCATTTTTATTTTATTTTAGTTTTTAGTTTATTTTAGTTATTCTCTATTTTCACTTCCTGATTTATCATTCATTAATCAAGTTAATGTTTCCTCTCATTGAAGAACCATGATCGACTAAATATTTCAGTTCATTCTTCACACGCCCGGGCTCAGCAATGAAGATCACCCATTAGACACAAGCATTGATGATGGCGACAATATAGCAAGTATATTTTTGTTTTTCAGAAATTTCGTGCACTTATATGTGTTTTTATATTGTATATGTATTTATTAACGGACTTATATGTGTTTTCATGCACTAAACTATTTGTTTTCATTTTGTATTGAATTTTTGGAAATTTCATGCACTTATATGTGTTTTTATGCACTAAACAATGTTATTTCCAGTTGGGTTACAGATATTAAATTCTAGTGAATGATGCTTTCCTAAAGTTATGCTTCACTAATTTGAATCTCTTGGAAGCCATTTGACTATGAAAAACTTTTTTTGGTTTATATTTTCATGGGTTATGTTTTACTGAACCTTTTATTTTCATAATTCTTCTATTATATATTTTTGTAGGATCATCCATCCACAATTTGGATCATCCACAACATTTTCAAGAAGGTATGTTTCACTAATTTGAAAAGAGACATATGATAACTCTTACGGGGAAGGGTTATATTGATTATTTAGTATAATATTTATTTCCCATATTGTTATATATATATATATATATATTCATGTGTGTGTATTTGTTTTAATTTGTGGTATTCAATCAGCAGTATATATATGTTTTTATCTTCATGAGTTTGATTTTTTTGACATTTTTATTATTTTTTATACTAGAAGATTTTGTGTCTGTAAACACAGGATGTGACCATGATAAAATTTCTCACATATGAGGTATTACTGAGAGATATGGTGGGTGATCCTCTTTTGAGCAACTATAGGTGTTATATTATCCTTTTTTATTCATTCTATTTCATTATCCATGGTGCCATTTCCAGCCATATTATATGTGTCATTACATTATTTTTTTGGACATGATCCTATTAGTGTAATTATGGTGGATGAGGCCCAGGTTAGATCAATTTAAATAGATATCTTATTGGGAGTCCTGAAAAAGGTAATTTTATTATATGATTAACCTCTGAAATTTTTACAGAAATAGAACACTTCATATGTATTCTTTTTTCACTTATCATCATAAATCTGTATCCAACATTGTTGACCTAAACTGTGCCACATTATCACATCATCTGAAATTGAAGAAAAATACATGTCTTATTTTTTCGAGGAGGTTTTTCTTCAAGGAAAAATATGAAATGAAGAATATATTTTTTTGTAGGATGTGTGTTTCCATTCAGCACTGTTTGGCCTTTTTTCTTTCTCTAGAATTTCTTTTAAAACCCTAAGAAATCAACCTTATGAAACCAATTTGGCTTGTAGTTGTGCTATTTTTTTTGACACAACAATAACAAACAAGCCTTAAAAGACATTGTCTATTTTTTTGGGTGATGTTATGACATTTTAATTGGACCTATCATGGAAGGGGGTTTGTTGTCAAAATATAATATGTTGAAGAGCCTATCTGAGATTATCTTCATGTCTAGGTTTGAACTATTATGCCAATCCATGAGAAGGTATAGTTGACTTTGGAGTAACGTGTTTATGTGATGATAAGTTCATAGAAACATTTTCTAAATTCTCAATCCACTTTTTAGTGGAAAGACGAGATTCTACTAGAGTGGCTGGTTTCTACTATATCCTAGAATGGATGGTTTCTATTGTATCCTCGAGTGGCTGGTTTCTTATGCTTAATATTCCACAAACATAGGTTACAACCATTACCTCTAAACAATGTCCTATACTGGATCTTATGTTCACAATCTTGCATGTTAGTGATTTGAGAAAAAATTCACAGGTTATGTCTGGGACTGTATGGTTCCTACTGGAGTGGATTGTTTCTACAATGTTTTGGAGTGTCTGGTTTCTACTATGTTAATATTCCACAAACATAGTTTACAAACCTTACCTATAAAATTTTTCATAGAGTGTGTGGTATGTTATACTATGAATAATATTTCAGAAACATAGGTTACAACTCTTACCTCTAAACTATGTCTGGAGGGGCTGGTATGTTCACAATCTTGCATGTTCGTGAGTTGAGAAATGTTTCATAAACTATGACCTGGAGTGGTTGGTTTCTACTATGTCTTGGAGTGGGTGGTTTCTACTATGTTTAATATTCCACACACATAGGTTACAACCCCTGCTACTGAAATAAGTCATGGAGTGGCTGGTATGTTCATAATATTTCATTTTCATTAGTTGAGAAAAAATTTCATACAATTTGTTATCATCAGTTTATTGCTTCAAATCTCATCCCATGATCAAATCCCTCTTCCATTTGTTGACAGGTACACTAAATTTGGGTGTTCTATGTCTTTCATGCCTGCTAATGACTTGGTAGCGCAGAATTGATCAAATAATATTCAAAGGGAGATGAGGGAGAATCTCAAGAGATATCATGTAGATACTCAAGGGATTCATATGGGAACTATTCAGTTGATCCATTCATTGAATTTTTGATTCCTAATGCTGTTAAATAGTCATGTTTTCTATTTTAGATGTTGTAATTTTTATGTCAATAAAATTTCTTTTTTAAACCTAGGAATCATTTATTGGATTAGAAGCAATTGGGTTTGTTTTTTATTAGGCACATAAACATACATTTGAGTTTACTCATATTTTATTTCCACATTTTTTAATAATTTTTTAGTTTTCCATATGTATTTCACATCCATAGAAAAAAAATTGTTCACCTAGATTTTATTTCAAATGTTTTATATGCAAATGAATCATAAAAATATTATACCGTGTAAGGTTTTATCCTTGAATTTTGTTTTTTCTATTAAAGTTGCATATTCTATATTAGGTTTATTTTGAACATTATCATTTATAGTTGTTGGAAATCAATTCAACATTATAGGAATCCATTTAATATTTTCTATATTTTGATTCATATACAAATATAATAATGCATTTGAACAATGAGTTGAATTTTTTAGTAATATTTACTAGAATTATTGAAGTTATAATACATAGCTTTGAGAAACATAATTTGAATTAATATATATAGATTTCTGTATTCTTGGTTGGTTTCACATTAAAATGTAGTATTTTTAATTTAATATTATATTACATTTTCAGATCAAAACCAATATGATAGAAGCTAAATTTTAATTTATATTGCGTAGAAACACAATGCATATATTTGAATAGTGAGATGTTATATCTTTTCTGTATTAGATATATTTAATCAACATAATTATTATTAAGGTATATAGATGTTGATTAATCATAAATCAAGTCAATAATGCGGAAATATTACAGAATAAAGAGTATATTACATAATGATTATATATTGTAGAACCTTTCATAAAATACATAATATTGTATATATTTTGAAAAATGAACATATAGAATTTACGTATTATTTTATCAATAAGATATGTGCATTACATATAGGTATATTATATATAAGAAATATGGAAATTGATTACAGAGTATATTCTTATTTAAAAAATCCTATTTGTTTTCACCATATCTCTGAAATCTTAATGCTCTAATGTTAATACTTATATTTAATATTTTCCATTAACATTATTACTTTTTAATTTTATTATCCATATTTCTAATTTTAACCCCATTCGATAAATATTAAAATGATATTTCTCTTCCACCAGGTGTTGAATTAGAGCTTACATTTATGGATTTTAAACAATTCAATTAATTCAATGGAAGAATTACATTGAAGGAAGTTGAAATGGATGAATCAATAGTTAATGATGTTTGAACTTTATCATTTTCCAATATCATTTTTATTTTCATTGAATAATAATTTACTACATTTATAACATATTTTTTTGTTTCTATGTATCTTAAATTTTTTCATATAGTCATAGAATCATTATTAAATATTTTTTTTGTTTCTATAGTTTTGGCTTTTGCTTTTTGTATGTAGTAGTTTGTATTCCTGGAGAAGAACTCATTAGTTATCCAAATTATTTATGTATTCCACAGACAAGGATTTTCATGTCTGATATCATGATTCCAGTACCAACTAATAATCATATAATTGGACTATTTTGGTATTCATCTGGACATAACGTCGTATATATAGATATATAATGTTAATAATTCTTATGAAATTAAATCATGGTGTGTTATAATATTTGCATTATAAAGTGAAATTTATTTATTAAATTTATGTATTATGATGATAGGTTAAGTATATGAACTCCAAACTAAATTACCTTTCAAAGACACCAAATTGAATGAAATCATGATTCCTACTAATCCTCACCCCAACATCTTCTCAATCCCATCAACTTTGTTCAAAATCTGGAAACCCTAAAACTCTCTCTAGGATGACTTACTCCAATTATCCCAACCTCACCTCTTTCTTCAAACTTGGCATTCACCGCCACCTTTTTTTATCAATGTCTCTTATCTCGAACTCCTCCATTACATCATGGTTAATGTCCATCACAATTAGTCTTCACTTCATTTCCTCATGTCACGGGCACCCCATTCACTTCATTATCATCATTTTATTATAAACATTATATTGAGTACAAAGACATTACAATTTTTATTGAATGATATCCTACAAAATCAACTTACTTTAAATGATTGATACAGTTCTACAAATACAAATATTAATACTTATGCTATATATTTTGAATTTAAATTTTCCATTTGAATGTTCTCTCCATTCATGTATTTCAATTCTCCATGATGAGAATAATTATTTATTTCTTATATATTCTCTTAGATGTTTTCAAATGTATTTATCCAAATTGTTATCTACTATCGTAATGATGTCTCTATATTTTGTCCAATTGTATTCCAATATTAAGTATCACTATATTTTGATTTCAATATATTCAATATTCATGTTCTTTATAAACATTGAAATATATTTTTGTCCTCTTTAAAACAAGAATTGAATGGTATTGCCCTGCGAATACACGGTTGAGTACTAGTTTATAATATAATGGTGGTGTCAAAATTTAATAGGGAAATGTATTTAGAAATATCTCATTTGTTCAGTTGGTCATCTCATTATTTTTCTCTTATGAGGTTAATAATTTCTTCAGGTTGGGTTTGATTTGGTGTTACTTGAACCCAGTGATGTGTCAAAAAGTACCCAAAACAATCATTGATATCTTGGACCAACGGTTCAGTTGTTGTAGTAGTCATTGTTGACCTAGAAAAAACATATCATCAACTCTTGTATTGGAATAAGATATATCAAAATTATGTTTTTGATTATATTATGGATGTTTTTAGATAATTTTGATACCATTTGGAAAGTTTTATGAAACAACATATTTTTCTGAATTAATTATTGGATACATAACACTTTAAGGATATTTTATTGGTAGTATTCTTCATTGACATCATTATGTGATTTTAATCGAAGTTATATCAGTCAAGACACTTGAGAATAGTGATTTTTACCTATAGTTGGTATATTTTAACCATATTCTAATTCATAGTGATAAGGAGGTACAAATTTGATATATCATCATTCCGATGTTACATGAATAGATATCCACTAAAAATGTTCCAGATGGATTCTCTGACAATGTGAATCTCATCATCCTTGTTCTAGGATATATTGTGATGCCAGCCCCATTGTTGAAAAAGGTTTTGAGGAGGTTCTAATTCATTGAAAATATATTTGGTGGATTTCAAAATTTTCAAGGATCTCTTAGTGTTGGTTGAGAATATGAGGGAGTTACAATGAGTTTATATTTTTAGCATTTTTTGTCTCACCTTCCTGGGGTGATGGACACCAGGGAATCGTAAAGAGTTTATGACACATGTGCATTTAAGAAACTATTATAGTTGTTAGATCATGTGAGTATCGATTATTGGGTTATATATTTTGTTCCACTAATGTTCTTAATGGTAAAATTAATATTAGGGATGATGAGTATTGTTGAAAAAATACCACGAGTCCTGATTGGATTGATGATGCATGGCTATAGAGTTTGAGAGTTATGGAAAGTTAACTAGGGTGATACATTGTCTCTTAGGTTCTTAGGCCCTTACATTTCATGTTCTTATCTCAGGTTAGTGAACTTTTGAACCACATAACCATATGAAAATTGTTGTTTTAGTTTCTTTGTGTTCTTTATATGTAACTACTGAGCATATATGTGCACTAATCATTTTATAATTTCAACATAGGTAAGATGGGAAAAACGAGTGTATTTTAATTTTTTTATGGAGCATAAAATTTTTAAAATTGAGAGATAAATACCCCACATGAGAAATTTTTTTCCTTGTGTTTATAATTATTTACAACGCAAGAAAACATCTAGTAATCTCATGGGAGTGAGAGACCTAGTTGAGAGATAAGTATCCACACCATTATTTTTATATTTTTATTTTCCTCGTACAAAATTCATTGAATAACTAAAAAATGTAATTTCAAAATTTATTACATGTACTACATTGGAATATTTCTAGGGATATTTTGGAAGCCATGCACTGAGACTGCGTGAGGTTTTGTGGCTCTATGATACTAGAATAAATTTTTCAAATGTAATAATGATTTTGAATATAAGGATTATACAATTTTATTGAAAAGTAGAATAAACCCCAAACAGAGTCTCTGATCAGAAATATGATCACACTTATGTTTTTAGAACATAGAATTTACCCTAGGTGTGATATAGCCTTTTTATGTGTTGGAATTTTGGTAATGTTCAATCATGTGTTTCAATAAATAAACAAATAAATAAAAATATTTTATTTATTTTTTCATGAAGTAAACTATAATCCACTATTTAAAAACACTTATATATAATTCCTATGGTTATCAATAAAACCTAGGGATGCAGAAGTTATATTGGAGAGAATAAATTAAAGAATCATTGTTAGAAAACATCATGTCGAGGTCAGATTGAAGATAATACACCATCATAGTTTGTAGGTCTCTTAAACGACAAAAGTGTGTGATAAATATTCATCATCAATTGATGCATATAAAGGCAAGACATTTGTTTTTTGGATTTATCCCAATTTTAATTGCCCAGAAAAACACCAATCCTTTGACTGATGGATTGATTCATGGATCTATCATTTTGTTGGTATAGGTTTGTTTATAATATATTTGGGGGATAGTTGTTATTTACAGTTTATTTTATTATATTAGAACATGTTATATTGGAAATGTATTAGGGACCATAATAATTACTGTGTACAATTACACCTCTTTTTTTTGGGTTTTCTCTCAAAATTCTACCTGTGTTCACAATTTTAATTTACTTTTTCCTATGATAGGATGATTACCTAGTGAACAAACATTACACATTCGATCATTAAAACAATAAATCACTATCATTGGTCTCAGATGGATATTTTTCATCATAGTTTTGTTTTATGAACATAATAGTATATCTATATATGGACAATGATTTTGTGATGGAAACCATGGTGTGCATAAGTGACAAGGTGGTATGATAAATGATTCATCAGTAGAAGATATGTCCAAAATGGTCAGAATAGGTGTATTGAGAATGATGGTGTTCATTTAAACCAAAAACAATGTTGTGATGTGGGATTATTTATGGGATTAGTGGATAAAAATAGATAAAGAAAATATTCATTGAATTTCCTGAATTCCTATCAAATCCCTAACTACAGGGAATGTATTGATATAATCACACATTATTTAGTTCCTTATTGGTGGGGCTAGGATTTTTGAAAAGAGAAAATTATCACACATCATGTGATACTTGTGAAACACTATGTGACCCTCAGACAACTAGATAAACATGTACATGTTGTACGTGCTTGGGAGGATAGGTAGTGTTACTCAATGTGGGGTCCATACCATGCATAATGTAACACATAGAGGGTGTAATGACATGTATTTTCGGTAAAATCCTTGAAGTTCATTTGGCCCAACATACCATGAATGATTTTTTCACATCATGTCCTTAAAAAATTACATGGTCATGGGAAGAACAAAGCGTTTTGTACCAGAATGACATCTACAACATATGTACCTAAGGAAAACTCAGAGTATTGTGGAAAAGTGAATGTTTTTTGAGAATGAGATAGAACCAGTTCCATGATTAGTTATATATGTTGTGTACACCTAGGGACATACCATACCCTTCTTCTGGGAAAGGTTTTATTCCTCTTGCATCACAACTCATCTTAATTGGGTTCTTCTAAGGGATTCAATTTTCAAGTATCATTTTAATGTGTTCCCTTACACCTATCCAATGACAGTTTAGATTGGGATTACATTTACAACATAAAAGGTTCAACCAATGAATCGTCCTGAAGATCAGTCGCATGTAGGTATGGTACGACATTAGAGATTGAGTTATTTTAGTATTCTTCGACATATTCCGCTTCAGAAAAAAGGATATATCCCTATGAGAGGCCCAGAGTGATCCTCATTCACTTTTTGTTTCTTTATATGGTATTAGATGGAATTAATGTGACTAATATTTACCTGTGTTTCTATTCCCAACATATGAGTATGTTTATAATAGTTTTTGGTGTACCCCAGCGATCACTGAGCATTAACTACTTATTTGTGTACCGAGATCTTATATTATTGATGTGATTTATTCCAATAAAGTTTGTTTCTATGATAAAACATCTATGTATAAATCATACATCTTCTTGGATAGACATGATTAGTGGGGCCTCCAGGATGATACTTGTATATAATAGTATTGCTCTGGGAGGGGTTCCTCCTAGACATGCATTACCATAAAACCTCATACTAGATCTATGGATGGAAATATTTAAGACCATGAAGACTCAAAGTATTTTTTGAGTATACCTGGATTTTTTTACGAATCAAATAATGATTATAATATCATTATTATGAAATGACTACTCTTGATTCATTATTCTTTGCGATTTTGGGGTGTCCCAATTGGTATTTTTGTATTCACCCATGAATGGTTTTTCACCACACATTTCACGTGTTATTTAGATGAAAGAGCGTTTATAGTGACCATGAGGTAATATGAGTAGGTTGATATTAGTTAGGTTAAAAATATATAGGTGTGTATAGATTTTTCATTTGAATAAGTCCCATCAATTTGAGCATGAAATAATTTATTTTCCATTTTTGGGTGGGCTTGTATTTGGTCCCATTTTATGCTTTATAATACTTTATGTTGTACTCTGATTGGTGGATTATAGATGTATGCCTGAATTATTATTAGTTGTTTTAAATTTCATCATTGTATGTTCCTAGATATTTATGTTACTATACATGTAATTTAGCCTAATGCCTTCCATGTCTGTGATATTCCTTAACGGCTCTAGAGTCGTTCCCTTAGCCTTTTTGAGGTGATATTGGGATAGTTATGAGTTGGGGCCCATCAGATCCGTTCGTGAATGATTATTGATTTAAGGATTACTATCTTGATTATAAAAAATTTGATATGATGATTGGAATGATTCAATGAAGGATATTGAAAAGGCATTTGATTAACATGGATGTTTAATTTTTCATAATAAATTAGGTGTGTTGGAACCCTTTTAAATGTAATGGGAGTGACACACTTGGAATTTGTTAAAATATTTTAATTCTTTTAAGTCCACTTCATGTGAAAGTTCCTCTAAATATAGAGTGATAATTTTTTTTTCATATAAGGTGAAATATTTTCATCTGATAAAAAGTACATACATAGAGATTGAATCCTATCCTTAAATCATTCATTAACTCCACGATAAACCAATTTTAACCATAAACATGGAAATAATATATATATATTTTTACAATTGGATATTATTTAAAATCAATCGGGTCAAATTAAATTATATTAATTATTATGGTTGAAAATATTAAATAAACTATACAAGATTATATTTCTAGATGTTTGACAATATAAAATTAAAAAAGAACACATAATAAAACACTATTTAAATAAAATAATCCCCAGTTATTAAAAATACATGATATAAAGTCCATTTAAAAACTCTAAAATTAATTTTAAAATATATAACATTAAATATAATATAATAATTTCATTAAAACCATTGATAAATATTTATTACTTTAATTATTGATGGAAAAAATATTGCAAGCATGAAAATAGTTTTTAGAAAAATTTTCTCTTATTCACAGAAATGAAGAGATGTCAAAATAAGTTACAATGTTTATTATTACGAAATTAAATATATTTATTATAATTAAATTATAAATATGTTAAATTATTTTAAAAATTATTATATATTTGAACTTTTACATGATAAAATATTCTTTTTAGAAAATATAAAATTTCCACTATTCTCTGAAAAGTTAATCTTATTATAAAATTATAAAAAATACCAATCAATTAATAATGATATTAATATTTAAAAAAATATATTTAATTTTTAGAAGGTTAAATTTTAGGAAATTTCCAATGAAGATATAGTTTTAATTGTTGTAAAATGATAAAAATAATTTTATTGGAAACAAATTTATGAATTATGAAAAAAGTTTACTAAAAACAAAGTACATATCAATTAAGAAACACTGATTAAATTTTTATTATATTAATAATTTAATAATATTATATATTATTTCTATACTCCATTTTGTATCAAAAAGTTAATGTCATAGTTATATTATATCACGATTAATTTATAACATGATGTTTCATGAAATGAATGAAACTGATCCTGTATATATTAATTAAAGAAAAATATATTCTAAAACATTGGGGTGTTGAATTCTCTCCCATAAATAAATTTCTTCTTCCAAAATTTTTTAGTGATAAATTTATCAGTATTTATAAATACCATTATTTATAATCGAAAAAATATAATGGAATAATAAAATGTCTTTTTAAATGTGAAGTGGAAGACAAAATGGTTTCCTAAAATAACATATTATTAGGTTTGAATATATGTATAACATTTATGGGATGTGAAACTATTTACATGGAAGAGAATGAAAATATTAAATATATAATATACAGTGATAGATAATATACTTATTGTTATGTAAAGGAAAATGATATTATTGAGGGGTAAAATTACCATTATTTCATTTGAAAAAACATATAAAAAGAAAAAAAATTCATTTTCAATAGCATTTATCCTTAATTTTAGAAATACAATTACTATCAAGAAATTTTATATGAGAAGAAATTACAATATTTATTTAAAATTAAAACTATAATTTTCATCGTTTGATTGGGATTTTAAAAAATTCCAATTTTATATCATTTTTATGAAATAATATTAATATTGATGATTAAATTTTATTTCCCAGGGAACTAAAAATTACTTTTAAAAAATTATAAGAACCATAAAGGAAGGAAATTCCATTCATTTTGTCTTTATATATTTTATTAAAAAATTATTATTATCAAAATAAATACAATATGGGGAAATATTAAAATCATTAAATAATAAATTAATCCATAAACCATCAACAAGAAAAACCCAATTTTTAAATTAAACCATTCTCCGAATATTTTACTATAATATTCTTCAAATATATGTTTGACCAAAATAAAAAAACAATGCAGTACCTGATCATATTGAATCTTTATTTCCAGATCAAAATGAATATTTTTCTTAAAAAATATAATTTACCTCATAATTTGAAATCAAAAAACTATGATTACATTGATTATATGTTCTCGAAAAACATTATTGCATCAGGAATTACTACAAAACCATATTGAAAACAAATATATATATAAAAATCCAATTTAATTTTTTTAAAAAAAAATTTACTTACTATCCAATATATTCATTAAATAAACATATTAAATAAACATAATAAAATATAACCCATATCACATTTTAGTCATATCAAATTTATATTTCATTCTCATCAATATTATCCAATATACTTTATCAAAATGAATAATCTCTATATAAAAAAACAGTATTATCTTAATATCCATAATAAATTAAGGGTTACATATGCCTTAATTTTGTAATTTCCAAAAATATATCGTTACCAATTCCTCACTATTGAAGTTCATTAATACTGGCCCAAAAATCATTTCTCATTATTAATGAAAAAGTGATGTGGAATAATCCATAGAGTATTGAAGATTATTCTGTCCAAATTATCTGTAATAAAATAATTTCAAAACACATTTGTCAAATAACAATACATAAAATATTTTAAAATTGAACATATATTATTGGATTAGATTATTCCCATCCTCATTCTAGGAAATATCCCATATATTATATAATTTGATAAGATAATTCACATGTTATCCTCACAAAAGATATTTAACTATAACTTATACAATAAAATGCCATTTATTTACATGCATTCAAATAATAGTTTTCCCTAACATTTACATACTCAAGGTTCATCATATTCCCACAAAAATGATATAAACATTCTTGTGAAAATTTTCTCTTTGTGATTGTTTTCACATTATCAACATGTAGGATGCTAAATATGTAATCATACATACTCATTATTAAACCTAGTTGTTTCCATATTAGGTAACTTAATAAATGAAACCAAGTGGAGGTTGTTAATAAAATAACCAGAACGATTATTACAAAAAATAATATGGTTTCCCATTCAATATTAAATTTCATTTTGTTTACCATGATGAAAATTATTTTATTTTTTTCATCTTTAATATTAACTTGATTCCTTCAGGTTATATCAATTTACTCAAACTAAATAAATCATATTATGAGTAATAATAATCACACAAGGTAATATTATTATAATAAAAAACATTGATAGGAAATCCAAATAATTTCACATACTTTTCAACCTAGGATAATATAGTTTTATAATAAAATAACCATGGTCCTTATATATTCTAATACTTTACAATTCCTCGTTATGAATAAAATAAATTAACCTCTTAGTATTCACCTAGAGTTTCAATCATAACACATAGTAAGGGACTTGTCTCCATGAACAATAATGTTGTCTTATATTTAATAAACCAATAGTTTTTGGGGGTTAATACACCAATATAGATCTTTTCTAATACCATGATGACCTGTCATATCCCAATATTATTGTATATGATTATGTAAATCACACTTCATTATTTCCCATAACAATAAATGTTCTAAAAAACATAAGAATATAATAAGTGATCTCACTAATGATTCCTTATCCATGTTACCAAATGATACTTTAAAATACCTCTTATAATACTTTCAACTACCCATATATTTCATCCATAAAACATACACCATTATGGATAAATACTCACAAAATTTCACAGTAATACATGCTAGATGACAATATAGGTGTGGTGTCTTTAAAAAATATAAATGTAAATAACATGTATATAAATGATTATGACATTTAACATTTTGGTCTTCACAACTATCCCACTTCTTAGACATAACATAAATTCAAACTACCTTTACAATCCTATGAAATGAAACATAATAAGGCGTGATATTAAATTATTATTAATGGTAAATATAAGGGATATCAATAAATTATAATTATTGATAAATAAATAATCATAAGGTATGTAAAACACGACCAAAACATTATATAATTAAACCCAACAATTAATATAGTATAATCTTATAATACTAAATAATGTTTCATTAATCAAAATACATGTGAAATATAAGGGATTATTCATCATTTATAATCATGGAAAAGGTAAATATGTCACAAGTACATGAAATATGTTTCATTCAAGCATATAATATTATAAAACAATTTCAATAGTCAAATTTCACTTCTAATAATAACAGATGGGATTTGGTTCACTCCAAATTATATTATTTTCAATGTCATTATTCTCCACCAATGTAACATTATTAAATTAATTACCATACTAATATGGGTTCACTCCCCATTTCATTCATTATTACCTCATGAGATGAACTTATTTTTTATATTCATTAAGGGATATATTATTCTAGTCCCACCATTCACATAATGAATACCTTCCTAATGTGTTTCCAATAATCATAAAACTATAATAATACGATAAAATTGTAATTTGTGGAAAGGAAAATAGTATCTTGAACACTTTATCATCATTATATTAAAACATTTAGATAATTAATAATGTCATAACAACTATATCATATCCATAGAAAATATTTTGTTATATTGAAGGGGGTTTTTATATAAAAAAATATATTTTAAATAAAAAAATGAAATTTCATGAGGAAACTATCACTTTATTTTGAAATCGATTGCAAAAAATATAAAATATTAAAATATTTTTAATTAAATATGGGTTTTCAATAATACCCAAGTAAACTAAGAAATAAATATATTATTAATGGTTTAAACATGAATTCTTGATATCCGTTCTTATGGTGTAATTTTAAAAAAAATTGATATTAAATAATTTTCAAAAGTATAATTATTGGAGAAATATAAGAATATTCATTTTGAAAATTTTAATCATAGCCAAATATAGTAAAAAATAAATTAAATAATCATTCTATAATAGTAGAAAAATTACTTGAAAACATTTTATGGAAAATATGGACACTGATGAAACGAATCCCTATTAAAGAAAAAACCATGGTTTATTTTCCTTTAAACCCTTTTATGATTCTATTTATTACATAATGATAGGGATGTTTAGTGAAAATGAACTATATAGATATAGCTATTAATGAATGAAATACAATATATTTTAGTGATATGGAACATATAATTTCATTTTCAGAAAATTTAATATTGAATAATACCTATAAAAACATCATTATAACATAAAACCCTTACAGTTGTTGTGATGTTTGACTCATAACACCCCTAAAACATATAAATTAATATAAAACATTAAGTACCATTATCATTAAGATATTCTTGACACATCATATAAATGGGTATGTATATACAACTCCTAAAATATGATTTTTGAATATCCTAAAACATGTCCAAATAAAACATAACTTAGAAGAATAGCACTATAGGATTTAGAAATCATAGAATAAAAATAAATTAGAATCAAAAAATTAAATTTGTTTTAAAAATTTGTTTATTTAAACCTATTCTAATAGAGAAGTTGTGAAAATTTAATTACAAAACTACTTGAAAATAGTAGTCCATACATAAACATGAGTCATATTTCATGTTTTCCTGTAGAAGAGAAAACAAAGGTAAATTATAATTCATTATTTGAGATTCATTATTATATCATAAAAATCATATATTTACATTAAATACTTCCTTGTTACCATACATATAATGTCTAAATGATAAAACAAACATGGCATCATGGGGGTGGTTGTTGACACAAATGAACCAGCGACAATATCGTTTACCAAAAGATATGAAGGTGACCTATTATATGATATATTATAATTATAGAAGAATAATTTTTTACTAAAGTAAATATATTAAAATTAAATAAATCATTATAACCAACCTTGAATTATGGAAATGTAGAATGAATCGTATATCTAGGTGGGGGTCATAGTCCACACATATGGACATACAATACTTATATTTTCAATTTAAAGGATATGTGGTGGATAATGAATTTTACATAATGAGAATAACATATCACCATATTTCGGATAATAGGTTCATAATGCTTTAATGGATAAAATATGTTTATATAAGTTATATGATTAAATTTATTGAAATATATGTGTTTTTATTTATTTATATATTTTTGAGACCCCATTTGGGTAAAACATTATTCCAAGAAGGTTTTATCATACGGGAGGATCAGAAGATCTCGAGGAAAGGGAAGGATTATATTATGGGGTTTGAGTTGTTCATTGATGAAATATATGGTATAAATGGGGTTAATAATGTAATAATATATTTTCCAATTTAGAATTTAGGGGATAGACATATATGGAATCTTGAAAAACATTTCTACTATATAAAGTCACTTTTGTAAGAAAAGATCTCAACATGGAAAAGGATTTGATGTGGGGATAATATATCATTGAGATGTCTTTCAAAAATATAAATTTAAATGTTTTTGGTTCTATTTATACCCTTCTATTGTGGTTTAAAACATCCCCCACCCCTCACACAGAACTAATTAAACTGATTTAACTACAATCATTATAATTTTTTTAAATATTTTAAATATTCGCTATGAAAAAAATAATTTGACCAAATTATATTATTATAATTTTCTCAATTACATATATGGAATTCATTTTACTATATTAAAGTTCTAGATATTGTGTAATTTAATTTTAAAAAGGCCTTAATCTTGCAATGGAAACCCAATTTAGATGAATGAATCTTCATGCATAAAACCAAATTTAAATACATTACATCCCTTGTAAAAACCAAAAAAACAATGTTAGGACATAATATGAAACATATACTCTAAATATATCAATAAAACAGTTTTTTAATAGAGAATAATATAACTTATAAATACAATAACAAATTTTCCAAATAAAATATGTTTTTAGAATAATCTAATTGAAGCAAAAATATAGAATTTTCTAAAAAAAAAAATTATATTGAATAATATTATTTAATTAATTTTATGTTGATAATTAAATTATTATTATGTTAATTTAAAATAAATTCGTATCATAGTATCCATTTTACATGATAATAAAGGAGTGTTTTAAAAAAAATATTTTTCGTTATTATAAAATATTTTTTTTTGAATAATACTGAAAATTCTCATTATGCTAACATTAACATGATGAATTAAAAAATTATATTCACATCATCAACTAAAATTTAAAAATATGATATTAAAAAATTAAAATTTAATATGTGTAAAATAGAATAAAAACAATTTATAAGGAAACTATATGTATGATGAAAACAATTACTTTACTAAAAACATAGTAAATATCCATTGAGAATTAATAAAAAAATTCATTATATAAAAACATGATAAATATTTTTACTGGTGTGTTGGTTTATATTCTTAATAAAAATATATTGGTTATAATATATCATGGTTCTTCTTATGATTTGGGATGTTTTTAATTAAGTTAATCAAACAATTATATATTCTAAAATAAAAATGAATTATATAATATTACAATATTTAATTTATTATCTTCCTTATTATCTGATTTTCATTTATAGATATTGTTTTGGTTTTTTGATATATTTTAAAAATTATGATATGAACACCCCTTAAAGTGGGAGTGCACAAAAAATAGCTTAGAGATGATGATGTATATATACATAGGGTAGGGGTATGAGGGCATTGAAGACATGATTGTTATGATAGTAGGGGAAATGATACTATTATGGTATAACATGGGATATAACTAATATATTATCTCATTTTTCCTAACCTAAAAATTACATGGAGTAAGTTGGCTCAGTATTGTAGATTGGGATATATATAAAGAATGAAAACATTACAGGTTTTCCCAGCTCATATGTACTTAGATTTCATTGGGATACTATTTTTCTTATGGTTATCCCATGATCTTACCTCCTTATAACTATCATTTCTGGATATATGATAAATTTGGTATATTTAGGTTTAATTAGAAATTTTATAGTACATGAAATCTCAATTTACGATGATTATTTATTCATATATCATGGTATTCATTTAATATTATCATTACAAACACCTATTGTTCATGTGAAATTATTTCAATCACTCATTTCTAGTTTCATACATGGTTTTATTATTCACATCATACACATGCATCATGATGAGCTTGAAGACTTCATGATTCATGATCTTGGTAGGAGAATGTGGCATATAGCAGAGAGTTAATCTACGTGTAATGGATTCGGTAGTGAGAAAGGGATGGTATATAAAATATTCGACTATGATTATTTATTTACTAGTATATACCTTGAGTTATTTGGAATGGATTTCTACATTGGGTTCATAGTTTATTTGATTTAATGACCTGGGTTCCAAATATTATTTCATTATGATATGTAGTCGTCCACATGATAGTTTTATTGTTTTATTCTTCTTGTTGTGTATGTATATGATTAATTAAATTATGGCCTCTTCAATATCTTTCCATAGAACCTCTATTCTATTTTGTAGAAACTTACATATAATGAGGCAGATATGAGTTATTGTAGCGCTCTTAAATATACTTAGTAGTATCAGTTGTGGAATTGTAACAGTTAACTTCAATTAGGCTAAAACATCTTAAAAATACATAGTTATACAATATGAAAATAAAGATAAAAAACATAACTGTGAAATGTGGGTATCACTAAATCATTCAGTATAAGATCAATTCCATATTGACCATATATCAATTGTGATCCTCACATACCCCATTTTCAATTATTCTTCAATAGTGTTCTATATTATTTAATCTCTTAATATTATAACGAATAATATTTATCAACTATGGGATATGTTATATTTGATTGCTTATATGTGATTTAAATATAACTCAACAAGAATTAAAATATAGTGATTTTTTTACATCTGTATGTATTCCTTGTATATAAGATATATGTTGAATGGAGGAATAAGGGTGATATTTTTTAATACAATTATGTTTGAGGTTTCACACCCTTAATCGATATATTGGTATGAAATAAGGTCATTAATCCCAGAACATGGAGGTCGTGGAATAAATTAGAACTATAGTCCATTATGGGTCACTCATTTTAAAAGGAAACTGTTCTTATAGCAGACATGGATTAAACTAAGTAACCCTTTGTTTATGCATTATACGTATGTAATGTGTTTGGTAGAATCTTTGGATATATAGAAGTAATTTTTGAATGTTTGGAGGATTTTATAGTGCTACAGAATTTGAGAATGGTTAGTATAAACCATAAAACTCCTAATAGAAACTATGAAATGTGAGGCAGTGGGCTCTGGTAAGGTGAAAATATAGGAACACAGTTTAGTCAAAATATGAGGCCACATAAGATAATCCTTTTTTAGTACATAGTCATTGTCAGTGTTATAACACTGTTTCTCAAGCTTTGTGACAAACCATGGACAATTATATTTTATATCATAATAAATTAGATATCATTCATATTTTTATCCTAACCACACTTTTCCCCAATTTATACCCTAACTAGATATTTCCTCCTCTCAAAGGCTATAGAGGCTCTTCCCTTCATCCTTAATGTTATCTGTTGGAAATCTCTGTGTGTTCAAGGATGGATAGCATGGTAAGTCTCCATTATTGATGGTTTTTAATATATATATGCTTCTTTACAATAATAGATCCATGTATTTGAACCATTGGGGTTAGATATAATATATTTCATTCTAATAATGATGATATATGTCTATGTTGGGGTTAGGGAACATGTTCTAAATGCAGTTTTTGGAGATTCAACCCAAATATGTGGAAGAATTTTTTCCATTCAAAATTTCGAGAAACTTTCTGTGGCTTGTATATTCACTCTCGAATCATATTATTATATCAAAAAAGATTAGTTTCATATTGTTTTAATTACATTAATTTTATTTATATTTTTTAAAATGCATGGTAGAAACCATCTTATGTGATGGTTTGTGAAATTATTGGAATTCGTTGTTCAAAGAGCATTGTTTTCTTGAATATCTGATGTAGATTTTAATATATTGATTTGATGGATTTATGTAAATGGTTTTATATAATGGTTTCCAATAAATAAATAGCCTTATTGAAGTTAATTAATTGTTTTACTTGGAATTATCTTTAGGAATAATAGTTTTTGTGTGTTCATTTACATTCAAGAGAGAGAAGTGTATGATGATTCCGACATCATTAGTGGGATAAATAAGGGTATGAAACTTACCAAATTAAAAGGTATCACCATTTGACATATTTGTAAAGTTATAGCTCACTACTAACAAGTATTAAGAGGTACATAGTTTCATTCATGGTTCGATGTGTGGATATGTTGAATTGAATGGATTATTCCAAAATGAAATTTGTGAAATGGTTTTAGTGTATCATTTTGTATCATTACTTGGAATTGGATTTGGTTTGGGGAAAAAAATTTCACATGAAATTTTTTTAATATTCTTGTTTAAATAGTTTTTAATTGTTTTAATATAAATTTTTTAAATGTGATAACATGTTCAATCCTAGTAGAAAGATTAGTAGATTCTGTTGGGGAAATACAACCAAGTTACATTACTCCCCCCCACCCCTTCATTGGAATGATAGTGATCTTGCAGATATTCTACATCACTGATATGGTAAATGTAAGGTATTAAATTTCTTTATTGGTTCTTTATGAAACATTAGCATGGATAGTGGAGTTGGAGTTTGGAGCATGTTGTCAGTTTCTATATTTTTTTTCAGTGCTGTATTTTAGGTTTATTATTTATTGTTAAGCTTAAGTATTTTCATATTAGTTATGGTATAGTTTTGTATTTTTTTGATTTGGTATTACATGTGTTTTATTACATTATTATCGTGCATTATATAGTGGTTTGTGGTTATGGTATGTTAGGGTTTTGTTGTTTTATTTTCAAATGTAAAATCATACTGTAATTGTTTTGAATCCATAGAATATATCACAATCTATTGGTGTCAGGGGGATGTTGCATAAGGAAAATCATAATTTTCACCACAAATCAAGATAATGAACATCGGAGGTATATTTCATGTGGTATCAATGTTGGTTAGTCCATAAATATTTGTTGTTGAATTTCAATCAGTTGTTTAATCCTTGGGTATCAGCTTTGTGGATCATGGTTTTTATAATTCATTCTTGTTTAGTAATTGAGATGGGATGACAGAAATTATTAGGTCATCAAAACATGAAATGTAAGTCTTAAAAATGAATGAATAACTTGTTATATAAGAAATCTTGATACAAGGGGGTTCGATACATAAGTGTTTTGGAGACACTTATAGGGGTTGTAATCATATTATCATGGATTTGTCCAATGAGAGTAGCATGAAAGGCATAGATAGAATTGAATTTCCACTTGGATTAAATAATTTATTTAGAGAAATTATTTATCATATGATGAAAATATATTTAATTATTAAAAAATTATATGTTGTTTTCAAATGAGTGATTTTGAAAAGGTATTGTAGTGTTATTTTGAAAATTTATTGATTTAAAAATCCATGGTGGAATATTTCAATAATTTTTAAACATAAATGATGATGATTTTTCTAATGAAATGTTGTTATATATTTTATATTATAAATTTAAATTGGTAAAAATTCTGTTTCTAGAGACTGAGACTTATGAAATTTTGTTTCAGTTATTGAAAATGGAACTTTGTAGGTATAGTATAAACTAACCAATATAATTTACATAGAATGTGGTTTCACCTGATCCACACGTGAACTAACAGCTAGTTACGAGTGTAGTCAAATAATTTTTGGTTGTGTATAGTTAGAACAAGAGGGATGAATCATGGAAATTAGATCATTCTGTTTAGTTCCAAATGTAGTATCCATCCAACTGTTGCGGTGATTTGGAACCAGATAAGGAATATTTGTGGATTAATATGATGAATTAAATATTTGTTTTCATTATTGTAGCAGAAGAGTTAAAATTTATATTGGTGATAAATATTTTGGAGGACCTTGCATGCAAGTGGTGAGATTTAGTAGATCAGGCTAGATTAGACAATGGATTTTCATGGGAGTATTTTGAATAGTTGTTCAAAAAAAATTATATCCACACAAAATCAATGATTTCTAGTTTGATTTAATTTTTAAAAATTAAGTATCATAATAACACTATGATAGAGCATGTAGCTAAATTACTGAATTTAGTTATCTTTTCCCTTGAAGTTTCTAATTGTGCATCTCTGATAGAATGCATTTATTAATTTTGAATGAGGCAATATATTCCCTTAAATATTTTAATCCTATATATAATGGATTTATTAGAGATGGTAAATAGAGTGATGATGGAAAAATGAGATATTTCAAGTTTTATTGGTGGATGAATCATTTCGATACCTATGAAAAATAGTGGGAAATCGAATGACGGGAACAAGAGGAAGATGTAAACCTATTTTAAGGGTAATGGACTTGGTCATAATAATGTGGCTAGGTCTATGAATCATCCTCTAAAATTAAAGATTAATCATGAATGTTTACAATGTTGTATGTTTGACCACATGAATGGAGATTTTATGAACCACAAAGATCATTCCAAAACTGCAATTATATAGGGCATATTTACTGATATTATCATATTTCTCCAAGGTAGGGTGTTCAGGAAAACTCTCATGTGTCAAAATTATCATAGGATTTAATAGGATGAAGAATATAGAATAAATATTGTTAGTATATCTGATCTATCCATGGTGATTCTTTTAATACCATATATCATTTAAAAGGTATGTCTAAATAGGAATATAAATATAAAAGTATATCAGGTCAGCAGGTACATGGATATGAGATGATTATTGTAGATGATCAATCTAGACCATTGACAATATAAGGTATGTTTTTCATTAATTATTCCATTTTGAAATCTATAATGAATCAGGATTTTACTATAAGGAGTTTAGTAGATTTTAGAAAATATTTATGGAGTTGAGCACAAAGTCGGTGTTGGAAGCCAGGGTCCAGGGAACCTCGAAGTGACAATATTAAATATATTAATTATTTTTTTTCACAGACACATAGTTTCTCTTGAAACATATATTACTCTGGTTAAGAGTCTTATATTTTCTTTCTATGAATGTGTTTGAGTCTGAAACATCTTTTTTACCCAAGGCACAAAAAAAAGGTCTTCTGCACTAAAAGTATTGATCGATGGTTATTTAGGGTGGTGTGGCATGAAAGGTATATTAAGAGGATTAATTTAATTAATCCTAATACCTTCCATCATGTTGGAGAACACAACTAGTAGTGTTTGTATCTCCTCTTCTCATCATTTCCTCTTATCTCCTTCGGTGATGAATAGAAATAGAGCTAAATCTACACAATGAGGTGTCTCTAATCTCAAATTTTGGAGTATTTCATCATCATATGAAGAACCAGAATGGCCTGGGCATCATACATGATCCAATGCATTGGCGTTTCTCCCATTAGGTTGGTTAATTTGTGTTTTGGTCCCTATTCCCTTATTTATGAACTGTATTAAGGTTCTATGTCACATATATAATTACAAGAGATCCAACCAATGTATGTCTATAGATTTTAGGGCTAACTGGGAAGAATCATAGGGTATTGCAGTGGATTACTGTCATGAATCACCATCTACATGGCATGTAGTTTAGTGACACATGTCGCGTTTCTCATCATTTTTGGAGAAGATGATCATTTGGGACTACATGCTATGTATAGGGGTTACATAAGGTAAATTCCCTAAATCGTGTGATTATGGGACATGGCTTGGGATAAGATTTTAAAAAAACATGGATGTGTACTAACACCTGGTCAATAATCACTTACAAGGGGTTAGGTACATGAACATGAGGTAACTACATGGTCAAGTGACCATTTATCCAAACACAACATGTACTACATGATGTACGACATGTAAGGGACATGATTGATCGATCCCTATAGAAGGGTAACATAACCATGTTCTATGTGATGAGGTAGGAATAATTTTCCAACTCTAAATGTCATGAACCCCTACTTGGTATACAAATATATGTAAAAAATGATACACAACAAGTTTATTAGTTGTTCTAACATGTCGTGCGGCCCTAATGCACACCGTGTACTCCTAAAAGACACATACGACATCTTGCATCATATTTGTATTCTTCTATGGGAAATAGATGTTGGCTTCTAGGAACGATACTTAGAGTTTTTTTCCTCTTAGTGAATGATTGGGTCCTCTATTATGTCGTACAAGATATGAGGTGGTGTAAATTGGGAAAGAGGCATGTGGAGAAGCACTAAGCCGATGTAGAAGACTAGTGTGGTCTGTATAGAGGTATTATAGGATTGTGTCTCCCCTTTTGAAATATGTAACATGTTTTCCTTACCTCTCTACATAGGTAGATATGTGATTTACCACAACATGGGTGTGGGTACTTTTCCTTTGGGTTATTTTATAGGGGGTGTTACTCCCCTGATGGACTAGGGTATGGGTTCCCCTGTGATATTGATGAAGGTATAATAGGTATTCCCCAATCAGACCAGGGAGTGGATCCTGTATCTATGGACTCAGTACTCTCTTGTTGGAACAGGGTGCAGGTACTCTATATATGACATATATATAAATTCAATACATCCATGCCATGTTAGAGAGATGATACTCAATTATACCATTCACTACTCCCCTATCATTCTAGGTTTTGGGTCCTCCATAGTTGTTGATTTAGTAGATTTGATACTCCCCTGCCATGTCTGGGAACAGGTCCTTTAGCCTAAGCTCGTAACTCCCCTCCCATTCCAGGATGCAGGTACC
The DNA here is from genome assembly GCA_963277665.1 of Viscum album. Taxonomy (NCBI): domain Eukaryota; kingdom Viridiplantae; phylum Streptophyta; class Magnoliopsida; order Santalales; family Viscaceae; genus Viscum; species Viscum album. The sequence goes on along the minus strand of OY728158.1, from coordinate 499,000,110 downwards.
ACATAGTTAAGGAGTTGGAAGACTCTTTACTCTTGTATCTATATATGGTGTGGCTCATGTAGCCACTGAGTAGTACTCTCCTACCGGTTATGGGTGAAGGCCCATGATCTATGAAGTATAACTCCAATGTTGTATCAGGGTGGAGGTCCTTCATGAGTAATAAACCCCTATAGGAGAAGTTTGTGTGTCCTCACAGACATAGTAGTACTCCCCAGGCCCTGAGTAGCAATGGATAGTGTGTCCTCTCTTAGAGTTTGTACTCCCTCGTTTGCGGGGTATAACGTTGAGGATCGGGCCCATCCCCAGGATTTGAATGATAATTTGATTGGGGGTAGTTCTCCCTTAACTTATTTAGGTTTGGAACACTCTTTATATGAGTGATAGTGGTTTTCAGGATAGTTAGGAGTAGTACTTCCATGACTGTGGTGCAGTGGAGAGGTGTGGGTCCCACTGTTCTCTCATGTTAGAGGGGATATAAGAGATGAATAGTCTGGAGTAGTTCTCCCGCAACCATGTTCCGTGGTTAGGGGATGGACCCTTAACATGTGATTCTCTAGCTTCTGCTTGGCCTAGGGTAGGAAAGATAGGACCTCTGGTGTGGGGCACAATAATTGGACCTAGTAAGATATTCCTGATGGAGCACATTCACTCAATTGTAGCATTAGGTATGGTAGAGATTTTTCTAATGTAGTCTGTCACTTAGAAATGTTCCATCATGAGTGGATGATCTCACGGATTTTGTCATTCTTGTTTTATGTTATTGTTAAAACTTATGAAGAGAATCATGTTTGAAAAAATGAGGTTGGAACCTCGTGAGATTTAGTTACTAAGATGAGTTTTTTTGGGTGTTTTATAGGAGTCTATGTGGTATTGTATCATGTAGGGGTTTACACCACTTATATACCGAGATAAATTTTCATGTACTACTAAGGAGGGATTGAGATGGATTTATTATATTAGTTCGTTTTTCCATTTTCTATGTCGATAAAACAGATGCATTTCATTTTATCCCTTTTTCTTTTGGGAAATTTTGGGTTCCTGAAGAGTATTTTTATACTCACCCCTGCATAGTCGTTTCCCACATAGGTTTTTCTTCATTTCAAAACTAATGTACAGTCAATGAAGTCAATAGAGGATCTGAGGCAGGAAGATCTTAGTAAGATTAACAGACTGAGGTATTTACCAAAGCATGGACTCAGAGCTCTCTGATTGTTTTAGTTGACAACAATCCTCTCATCTTGAGAAAATTGGATGCTTTTATAGTTTTCCATGTTGGGTATTTTTTTCCCTTATTAGGCTCCCATTAATTATGTTTTAGTCTCATTGTGGTATATAAATATATGTGTAAATTGGATTTTATACATATAATTTTTGTGAGCATGGATATGTGTGCGTGTATACATGTACATAGTGAATTACTCCCATGTTAGGGATATCCATCCCTTCTTAGTGCTAGCTTCCATCCCATGGTCAATTGGATGTGGGATTGTGGAGTTGTGGCTCAGTCCCTTTCAAGCTGAGTCACGATTGAGTGGTATCAGAGGGGTGGTGGGTTCCACATTGGGACTGTAGTGTTGTGAGGATGGTCTATGTTGTATAGTGATAGTGTTAGGATTCATCTAGTTTGACTCATAAAATTGAGGTTATAGTATTGGTGTGATAGTTGACATATCCATTCAAAAGGACTCTTATAACATATCTTCAACTTGGTAAATTAAGATTCTAGTCGCTAGGTAATTAATAATAAAATCATTATATAGGGCTCCACTTTGGGTTTTCTTATCCTTCTTGAGTTAGCTCCATAGATATACTTTTTGATTGTGGTACATCTTGATTTTCTTTCCAAATACATCAATAAAGGAATATAGACTAGATTATAGACTATGATCATGATGGTGATACACCCCATGAAGAGGCATTAGTGTAGGGACTGATTATACGGCATTACCCTTAGGTGGTCTCTTGATTGTACCACCACCCTTATAGCAGTAGGTTTTATCGGTAGATCAGGATGAGGGAATACAAATACTAATTGCGCTACATGATTTCTAGTGATAGGGACCTCTATGGTACAAATGTGATCAAAACCCCACATAGTAGAGGACTAGTTTGATTCAGTCACCTGCATTTTATTCTTATTAAGGAAACCTCAAGATCAAATACTGGTCCCAATAGTGGGTATTCAGAAGGATTCATCTACGTGATGGAGGAATTTGGTGAGAGAGACTCATGATGTGGTGACACTCGCTTGGTATAATTCTAAGTGACTCTTCCTGTAAGAGTTTAACCCTACCACGTTTAGATTAATGCATATCCATGATCTTCTACTACTTGATCATGGAAGCATGAATATGCAGAATTTTTCATCATTTTTCACAAACATGTCACGATACTCCCAGGATATGGTTTATGATCTGTTCTTCATAACATAGACCCTCAACCAGGGCTTGTGTTGGGAGATTTGGGAATCAGTGGTTTCACTATTCATTCCCACATATGTTGGAGTAATCGACCTAGTTTATTGGTGGATAGTTTCCAATCTCATGAATAAATGGACATGACCCCCTATTGTGTCCATGATGTTGAGGCATATGTTTGAGATAACAGATGATAAGTTATAGGATCACATTGGAGGATACATACCCATTCCCAAATGAAGATTCATGGGTCTATAATGTAGATGTAGAACCAAGGATCTTGTCAACTATAGAAAGGATGTTTTATGCTTTCGACGACTCGAGGAATCTCTCTCGAAATTTCCTGACCCCCTCGGCCACTAAGAGGGAGCTAGATAAAGTGTATCAATAGCAGAGAAAATACTTAGCGAAAGTAGATCTTCAAGGTAGGAGATAAGGTGGAGGAGGTAGTAGAGCAGCAAGAGGTGGTGGTCAGTTCAAGGTATTTCCACCACTACAACCAGGTGTTACACACAAGGCTCAAGAATTTAGAGGATATTGGAAAGGACAACTACTAGACATAGAGGCCATTGACCAGGAAGATCCAAGGGTGAATATAGGTTCACCTAGTTTCTTTTATACTTTCTACAGTAGAAATTCAAAGATGCTGCGATGTGTACTATTTTAGTTCCACTTATGGTCGAGGTCTAACAAGGGAGATGCAGGGTGTCAATAGAGTCCCATTATTATATTTGAGGGAGAGGGCTTGATAAGACCTATTGTGTGTTCTAGAATCCGTTTGTTTTTTAGGATCACCCTCTTGTGTTTTGAATCAACAATTTATGTGTGAAACTCTAAGAAGATGTGGTGTAGCTTGATATAGCTTTGAACTCATGAAGAAGGTGAACACATTCCCAAACTATAAGTGTTTTTGTGATGTGATCTGAACCATGCATGTGGGACAATGTTTTCAAAATTGGACATTATTGAGGTGCGGTTGATGAGTTCCATAGACTTGCATGTTCAGGGTGAGATTTTGCGATGATGTGTTAGAGTAGTTCAAGGACTTTCTATTGGAGTTTTCTTGCTCAACCCCTTTAGCATGGATTCAATGGGAGAGGGAATTCTTTTCTTAGAATCATTCTAGAGCAGAAATGTCAGTCCTTATTATGCTTCCAAAGTATGGATTGGTGTCCTACAATCCATACTCAGTTGGGATGAAACTAGTGGGTGTGGTAGTGTTCTGGTTTTGGTTAGCTATGTTGTATCAAGAGGTTTGTAGATGAATGACCCAGTAATAAGTAGAATATACTCTTAGGAAGGGGTATTTTGTTCATGAATACCCTTGTCTATCCTATGGTAACCTTGAACAGAAAACATTTGAGGAGGCTTTGTACTATCCATCCAGGTGTGGATGAGAACTACATGGTTTGACCCATATCTTTTTCAGGTTAGTGAGGTGGTGTATATCTATACCCTCTGATTGTAGATGAGCCATTGTTTTTGGGGCTTTCCCATCAGTCTTAGCTAACAATAAGTGTTCCCATTTGTTGCACGATGATGTCCGGGTAGAATCTGGACATAAGTTTGGTTTTATCTTGGTAGTTCCTTTGTGTGTGTTCATGTAAGTAGAACATGAGCCCTTGGTGATCTCACTTACAGAGGTTTCTAGTGAGAGCTTAGTTTTCTCCTTGTGCTTATATTATTTCTTTTAGGGAAGAAAATCCCCATGGATGGGAGAATATAATAATTCATGTTTTACATAAAGGGATTCAAAATATTTTGACAAATATTTCTTGAGGTGAATGAAGATTCAGTGTGGGAAGCTATGGCCCAGGGAGCCTTGGTCCAGTGACATTAATATATATTAAATATATTTTTTCATGGGCACATAGTTTCTATTAAAACTAAATTAACTAATTTGAAGAATCTTAGATCATATTTCTGTGTTAGAAGATGATTTTGGAATGTCATGTTTACCATAGACATAACCTAATGTCATCTATGTCAAGAGTTTTTATTGGGGACCATTTTGGGGGAAGTGGAGTTAAAGGGGAATTAATAAGATTAATTTTAATAAACCTAATACCCTCACTTATTGTTGGAGTGCACAATAAAAATATTTAATGCCTCCGCCCCTCCCTCTCTTCTCTTATCCCCTTCATTGATAAACAAAAATATATAAGAAACCACCCAATGAGGCTCCATTAATCATTGTTTCCAAATTAGATCATCATGAAATAGAGAACCAGAATGATTCAAGAATTGTTATTGATCTAAAGCTTTATAATTTCTCCCATGAGTGAGGGGGATTTAATTTTTGGATTATATTCCCCTAAGTACGCATTATTTTAAGGTTATAGAGCTCATATACAATATCTAGAGATCCCTTCAAGGTAGATAATCATATCTAAGTGTAAAACATGGTGAATCAGATGGTTTTGTAGATGATTATCTATTGGAATTTTCACTTACATGGAGTGTTGTTTAGTGACACATGTCATTTAGCACTTCTTGTTTGGGGATTATGATCATTTTAAACTACATGACATGTATAGGGGTTAGGCGCCATGTAGTTCCCTAAACCATATGACTATGGGATATTGATTGGTATTTTCATGTCGAAACAGATGATCGTATACTAAAAAATGGAAACGATACGTTGAAATGTGGTTTGGTACATGGACACATGTAAACTACATGGTAATGGGGTTGTTTATCCATACACGCCATGTAGTATGAGAAACAAAACGTGTATGTGATATGGTTGTCCAGTCCGTGTAGAATGAAATCATGTCAAGGGGATGAGTGATGAGGGACACAACATGTACCTCCTCTACACAATGTTTAACCCTAAATGGGTTCAAAATCCATGTATACAAAATAATAGGCTAGGTGTTAGGGTGGGATCACCTGCAGTGTGGCCTTGGTGCATGCCATGTACTCCAAGACAATCATTCTAAGATCTTCTACTATTAGAAACTCCTTCAATGGGACTCAGATTTAGGGTTGTGAGCAGTTTATCCTAAAATTTTTTCAACACAGGGAATGTGGATTTCATCTATTATAGATTATGATGTATCCGGTGGTATAAATAAATCATGATACTTTTGGAGTAGCAGTGATCCAATTTTTGAGATCAGTGTGATTTTTATAGAGAGATGATAGGACTGTTACTCCCCTATTTGACTAGGGAATGAGTTTTCCTTAACTCTGTTATTATTTAGAGGTGGGACTCCCCATGTCATGGGTGTGGGTTCATTATCTTTAGGTAATTTCCTATGGGGGTATTTCTCCCATGATGGACTAGGGTAAAGGTTTCCCTATTTTTTTATGATGGTATAGAAGGTACTCCACTATTGGACCAGGGCGTGGTTTCTCTCTCTGTGGAGTCATTACTCCATTATCATACTAGGTTTAAGGTCCTCCATAAATAACATATAGATATATTGGTAATCCCCTACCATGATAGGGTGTATTTCATTTATTCTCAGATTCAGTACTCTCCTGTCGTTCTAAAGTATTGTTCCTCCATACATGTTGTTTAGGAAGAGTCAGTACTCCCCTGGCGTGTCACGGGGAAGGCCCTCTAGCCTTGGGTAGCTACTCCCCTTCTTTTCTTGGGTGTGGGTACCCCATAGTAAATTACCTTGAAGATTCCATTCCCCCCTATCATTCTAGGGTGCAGTTACTCTAGCCAATAAGTGGTACTCCTATATTGGGATATGGTGTAGTTCCCTGATCTAAGAAGTGGATCTTCGTTGTCATATAAGGTTGTGGGTCCTTGATGAGTAGTACTCCCTTATTGGATTAGGGCATGGGACATCACTTATAGAGTAGTGCACCCTAATCTCTATGTAGCATCACAATGTAGTTCCTCCATTGGATTTGGAGATCCCACATTTAAGAACCCAGTTTTTTCTATAAAATACTTCGATTAAATTCTTGATGTTATTCCAGAGCAGCGCCTTCTGATGGCATGCGATTCCGAGCCCCGGTGTGGCCGGAATTATTTTTTTTTAGTGCTTCCACACTGGAAACGCCAAATAAATAGGATATCTCATAAACGATATCTCAGATGGGAAAACCGAGGGCACTGTTGAGTCCAGAGCATGCCGTTTACCCTAGGAGTTTTGTAATTTTTGTAGGCACGACCCATCGGTGGAAAATGCCACCATGGGTGTTTTCATAATTTAGCGACCTCGAGCGTTATGTTTTATAGCATTCAAACGGGGGACCAGATTAACATTCCATGACCACCATTGCGCTCAGAGCATGGTGTTTACCCTAGGAGAGGCCTAATCTTGACCCATACAAGTGTTCGGGTACGAGCCTACTGGTGGGGATTAAAGTTAATTAATTTAACATTGACCTAATTCTCTACCTAAGTAATAACCCCTATCATCCCTCTAATTTTTCATCCAATGGAAGAAATCAACCAAGGATCCCCTCTCAACACCAAGATCTATATCTCCTCCTCCTCTCCAAGCTGTTGTGGCCAATCGATTATTGTGAAGCGACGGGCTATGCCCCTAAGGTAAGATCGTGCGCATTTCATTTTAAACTTCTGCACCTTTTTTGAATTCATATATATACATTAAATTGCTATTATCTTGTTGAGAGAACCCCATAGATACATAGGATTTGTTCTAAGATTTCCGATTCATTTTTCAGATTCAAAATCCAAGTCCTGAGGTTACCGCAGCAGTATGATGAAGTTCTGGGGGTTTTCGGGTGGTTTTCCGACGATTCTGGCCGGTCCGGCGGCGGCTCGGCTCAGGCGGCGCGGCCGCAGTAGGGGTCCAGGTGGAGGCGCGGTCGAGCGGGAAGTTTTTAGTGGTTCTAGTGCGGAGGGGATCCCATTCTGTAGTGGCGTCGGTCGGGAGAGGCAGCGTCGGTCAGGGGGCGACGTTCTTCAGTGGCCCCAGCTGAGGGGGGCACCAGCAGGGCGCGACGACGCTTCCTAAATGGCTTTTGCCGGCCAACACGTGCGGGAGACCGGGGACTTCGAACCATGGCTGGCAGAGAAGGACCCACATATTATGGGTCCTGTGGAGGTAAATCCGGACACACTTAAGCCGGTCGAGCCGAGGCGGGCCGGCCCATAGGGTGAGCCGCGGGCCGGCTCAAGTATATGGTGGGTCTGCTGAACCGGGCCGGCTCGCCCTTTCGGTCCATAAAAAATTACAATGGCCATAAAACTCTGGCCAAGTGTCTAATTCATGCTCCGTCTATGGAAACATGTTCCTGGAATCAAGATGAACATTTTGAGATGATTTCTGGAGGTTTTAATTCCTGAGACGGGGGGCATCGGTGGCGCGACATGCTGGTTAAGTGGATTGGCGTTATTCTAGGGGTTCTTGTTTTGGATGGTGCAGATACACCCATAGTCCGTTTTGAGTTCCACCAGCGATTTTGGGACCCTGGTGTTGAGATGAATATTTCTTGTACGGTTTTGGGAATTGAAACCGGAGTTGAGGAGTGGGCCCCATGACCCATCTATTATGTTGCGAGTAGTGTTTCCCAACTTTCTCATCGGACGTCCATTCGAGGTGTGAGATTAGTCGATTCTGAGTGTTTTTATAGGGAACTTATAGTGGCTCAATCTACCCAATTTAATTCTACATGATAGTGCAGGCCCAACCATTTTCGTTTTGGAAGTTGGCGGAGATTTCCATCTTTATCATCGGATGTCCGTTTTAGATAATTCGATTGTCAATCTTGGGTACTTTTTCAAGAGGATCGCAATGGTGCGATTAGTTCGTAGGGCTTCGGGACTGGGATGTGGGTCCCACATATCAACGCTCATGTGCGGCATGATGAGATGCATCTTTTTCTTCGAATATCCGTTGCACTCAAGTGATTAGTAAATTTGACATATTTTCCTGAGGGGATCACCATGGTGCGTTATTCTCGACTATTTTTGGATTGAGGTTCGGGATCATGGGACATCGTTCGGGTGTAAAGCAGTGTTAGAAGACTTTTTCTTCGGATGCCTGTTGGAGGGGACTAAATAGTCAATCTCGTGTGTTTCTTTTTTTCCGTGAGGATTAAAACGGAACAATCCTTTTGGATGTGCAGAGTCTCATTCGAGATATCATTAAATATGGAGGCATGAATGATGTATGGGTGGAGGTTCTTACCACGGTGTTTACAAAGAACCCATGGCATGTGACTGTGAGCACTCCTATGAGAGTGAATTAAATGCTTGAACAGGTTTGGTTGGCCGTGCTAGGGCTGGGGTGGAAACAAGTTGGAGAACATATGTTTTTTCCCTTTTTGCGTTGATGTTGGAAATCGTATGAACGTTGGACTTTGGGCTAGAAATGTTGTATACTCTGGGAGTATACGAGTTTTCCCGGAGGTACATGTTGTAGTTTGTACCCGAGAATGTTTGTGTACGTGGTTTGGAGATGAGATAGGGCCACACATCTTGAGGCCCCCATGTGTGTACCATGTTCAACATTACGTACCTTTGAACCCTCGTTACATAGAGGGTCATTCTATTAATGTTGGTTTAGACCAGTAGGGTGGAGTCGTTTCCCCTGGTTCAGTTCTCAACTATTTGATCGACGGAGTTATTTGGGTTCCCATGTTCCTTTAACTATGTCAACTTTCAGTATTACGTCCCTTCATGTTCCCTGGTAGGTTTATTGTAGATTCTATGTGGCCAATACTTTACACGGGCATTGATCCTCTATCCAGGAGGTTGTTTCTAGTAGGGTGTGGAGCCCATTGAGCCCTGTGCACAGACTACCTAGCTGAGTGTCGAGATCATGTCTTCCTTCCGCGATCTACCGTGACGTGTTTCCCTAGGTAGAGTTCTAGGTATCGGTGTAACCCACACTACACGGGCGCTGAACCTCTACTAGATGAGTTTTTCTAGAGTTGGGTTGTTTCGTAATACCCACTTCGTGTTCAGTTGTCCAGTGTTATACCATCCAGTAGGGATGGCCAGAGTAGTTCCAGGATTACCATCTAGTTGGGAAAGGTAGTGGGTTTTTCATCAACTCCTTGGGGTTTACCCTCGAGTAGGGACTGGGCAGTGGGTTGCTCATTGACTTCTTAGGGTTTTCCCTCTAGCGGAGACTAGGAAGTGGGTTACCCGATGACCTCTTAGGCTTTACCCTCTAGCAGAGACAGGGCAGTGGGTTACTCGACGACCTCTTAGGGTCTACCCTCTAGCGGAGACTTGGCAGTGGGTTACCCGAAGACCCCTTAAGGGTTACCCTCCAGCAGAGACTGGTCAATGGGTTACCCGATGACCTCATAGGGTTTTACCTCTAGCAGAGACTGGGCAGTGGGTTTCCCAGTGACCTTTTATGATTTACCCTCCAACAGAGACTGGTTAGTGGGTTACCCGAGGACCAATTTGTGTTTACCCTCCAGTAGAGTATGGGCAGTGGGTTACCCAGTGACCTCTTATTGTTTACCCCACATTAGAGACTGGGCATTGGGTTACCCGACGACCTCTTAGGTTTCACCCTCCAGCGGGGCTGGGCAGTGGGTTACCCGATGAATTCTTTCAGTCTCAGTCCAATCTAGTAGAATAGTCTTTGGCTTTTCTTCATGACTACTGGAGTGGGAGCCTTGGTTGTACGGATCAGTGATGTGACAGATTTGACTTTGAGTAGACCTCTCGACTGTGTGATAGTGATGAGGTGTGGTTTGACGTTCCCCAGAACTCTCAAGAACGAGGGGAAATTCCCCACCAAGATGTGTCCTTGTGACACGACCTAAAACTGTGCGGGCAATTTTGTGCCACCAAAAGAGGATAGTTTTAGGGAGAGGTTATTTGAGCCGCTTGGGTTGCAGTTCGAGGAAGATGTGCAGGATGTTGGGCCTCGATGGTTTTTACTTCTGGGACTGTTGGCTACTCACTTTCTTGGGCTGAGCTACGGGATGAAGATCCCCTTACGATCTTGTTTGGGTTTCTGGACTAAGAATATGGATATGTATATACCATGTTCCAGTACCCACTCCTTGGGTTTGGTAACTCTCCTTCCAAGAAAGCAAAAGATGTGTGGTGTATTCCACGTGCCTTCCGTGTCTAGCTTCTCGTGGTTGGATGAGTCTACTCTCCTACTATAGGTAGTGAAGACTCGATGAGAAGTTTCATCTTCTCACCGTTTCTATCTCCTTGTGTTTGGACGAGTCTACTTCTTTTCTCTTGTTGGGTTGAGTTGTAACTCTACTGTACTCTTTACTGCACTCTCTGTTTTTCCCTTTTACTATTCCCTGTTCGATCTACAGCTCACCTCTTTAGTACATACTTTTTTTCTCCATCGAGCCTTCAAGGTATCCTATTGAGTATTTTTATACTCACCCTTGATTGGGTTTTTCCCGTACTTGGTGTTCCTTTGTAAACGATGGACAAGTTGATCATGACGTCAGAGGGGCCTAAGAGTTTGGGAGCTTGGACCACGTATGTTGGTCGTAGTCGGGTTCCAGTTGAGGGACCCTTCCAGCTGTTGTACTTTTTTTACATGTTATCGGGTTGTGTCACATTTCTAGTTGGGTGTGTGTTTTTCACTTTTTCTTTTTAGTTTACCTTCATCATTTACTTTGTATTGTTTAGAGGTCTATGCACTTTTGTGGTTGTTTATAGCATTTAGTACTTTACCTTTCCTTTTACTCTTCACTTCTGCATTGAGTGGGATGTGTGTGTGTGTACAGGTACTCAAGAAAAGGCCTCCATGAGTTGTTTAGCCTGCAGCATTTGTCACCAACCCTGGCCTATGGATACGGGCTTGGGGTAGTTGCGGATCGAGCCCGAGTAGGGTCGGGTCATGACAAAGTGGTATCAGAGGTGGTTCATTCCTTGGTACGTTGATTGGACATCCCTAAAAAAGGAATTGGTTGGGATCTAGGGAAAAAATTTCAACGTGTCTCAAGAGCAGCTCTCATGCCAGAGAGTCTAGTGATGGTGCGACGACTGACATATCCATTCACCCGGACCCTAATAACCTGCTTGTCAACTCAGCATGCTGAGACACCCGTTGCAGGGAAAATTGGTTTGTGTATCACATGGGATTGAGTATTTGTATGTCCTCCTTGATTCAGCTCCCCATTGTTGTTACTATCATATACATATATGCTCATCTGATCGAGGTGCTCCTTGATAACATTCATGATGCCTCCATGAAGACAGCCATCCAGGATACTATCTTTGGTTCATGACGACGACCCTATGAGCAATGAGGCCTTAGTCCAGGACCCAGCATGCGAGTCCCTTTCATTAGGTGGGTTGGTAGTAGTACCCCCACCTGTTGAGCAACAGACAACATCAGCAGAGCAGACAGAGCATGAGTACGCTCCATGAGTTCCAGTGGCAGAGACCGGTGAGGTTCAGCGGTGAGCCAGACCCTCAGGAAATAGAGGTTTGGCTAGAGGTAGTGGATCACCTCTTCAGGATTGTGTATAATCTAGTAGATCTTATGGTGGATTTGTCTTCCAACCTTTTTCATAGAGTAGATGGGCGTTGGTGGACTCTGGTGACTCAGTTACACAATGAGTCGTCACTTTTGTGGGATGAATTTCAGCTGCTATTTTGTGAGGAGTTTTAACCCTCCTTCTTATGCTCCATTCGGATCCTGGAGTTCTTGCAGTTTCAGCAGGGAGGGATGACAGTGACTGAGTATGTGACTAGGTTTGCGAACCGTGCATGATTTTACCTAGACTTCGTCCATGATGGCAACTTCCAAGCGTGGAAGTTCGAGCAGGGTCTCCGCAGAGATATTTGTGCAATCATCGCACCCTTCTGTATCCCCACTTATGTCGAGGTTCTAGAGTAGGCACTTGTGACATAGAGCTTCCTGTCCCTTTTTATAGTTGGTGGTGGTAGTAGGCATGATATAACAGAGATGTCTGCCGTATCTAGCAGGTGCCGGATGACAGAACCTTGACATAGGTGGCCTTCCCACCACTGGTTTTGGAGACATGGTCATGCACCACTGGGGCAGAAAAGCACAGGGCCTCAGCCAAGGAGACCCTTCTCTAAGTGGACTCTGGGACATGATCGTACAAGCAAGTGGTGACGGAGGGCACCGGGGAAACCCATAGAGTGTTTTTTCTATGCTTTTAATGGGCGAGGTCAGTTGTCATGGGACATCCTAACCAAGTATATTGAGAACATCGGGCTAACAGTAGGTGCACCACCATGACAGACGCAACGCCGTGATTGGAGTGGTACCCAGAGAGGTGGTGCTAGCATGGGGAGGGAGAAACTGGAAGCTGGGGATGACATTATGAGGTCTTCACATCACCTCCAAGCAGTCCACGTCTTGCCCGAGGAGCTGATAGTTGGGACGGGGGATAACTGTGAGCTTTGGATGTTTACAATCCTGCATAGCATGAAGTGAATAGAGGTATGCTTTATGGCTCTTATTCATTTTTCAGTAGAATAGTTAGACTCTGTGGGTGAAATTCTTTTCTCCCTGCTCCTTGTTTTAAGAGTTACTAGGGTGACGTAGGGTGTTGGTGTAACCCTGTGTTAGTAGATTAGAAGACGCGAAACCTTTTCATTAGTTGATGGTATCGACTCCTTCGCTTTCCGAGCATGTAAGAGAGTATTGGTCATGGGACATCGACTGTGAAACCTTGCGTGACCGGATTTCCACGAGTGTTTCACCATATGGATTCTCTGAAGGATGGAATTACCGTGATTTGTCCCAGGTCCAAATGGTGATTACAGTCATGGCGTGCGATGTGGGGGTTTGACCGGGGAGGTGATATACCCCTGAGGGCCTTCGATCTGTTTGAGTCCGTGCGAAGGGATGGTGTGGTTGTCTACCATCTTGCCCTAAAACCCCAAATTCTGGAGTGGGTGAATGATGCCTACGACGTGACATACCTGAGGAGATGTGTACATTCTCATATTCACGTCATCGACGAGGGTAGAACTCATGTGAACGGATCAAATCCTTTGTGTGTAGTGATACAGAACTATTCAAGAATTTTCCTGTGTACGGGAGAGCTTGGTGTGGGATTAGTACACTATGTTGTTCCCAGGTTTTGATTTTCAGGGAAGAAAATCATTAAAGAGGGAATGATGTAAGAAGCCATTTGTTTCTATAAAATACTTGAAAAAAAAATTATGTTATTCCAGAGCAGCACCTTCAGACGGTGTGTGATTCTGAGCCCCAGCGTGGCCAGAAATAATTTTTTTCACTACGTTCACAATGGGAACGCCAAATAAATAAGATAGATCCTAAATAGTTTCTCAGATAGAACGAACGAGGGCACAGTTGAGTCCAGATCATCCCTTTTACCCTAGGTGGGGTGTAATTTTCGCGGGCGTGACCTTTCGGTGGAAAATTCCACCAGGGGCGTTTTCATAATTTGGCAGCCTCATGGGTTACATTTTATAACATTCGAACGGAGGCCTAGAATAACACTCTGAGACTACCATTGTGCTCAGGGGATTGTGTTTACTCTATTAGAGGCCTAATCTTGACCCTACTGAGTGTTCGGGAATGGGCCTACTGGTGGGGGATTAAAGTTAATTAATTTGAAATTGACCTAATTCCCTACTTTAGTCATAACCCCTCACATCCTTCCCATTTTGAATACTCTAGAAGAACTCAACCATAGAGACCATCTCAACAACAATATCTTCATCTCTTCCTCCTCCCAAAGCTGTTGCGGCCAGTGGATCGTTGCGAAAAGATGGGCTAAGCCCCCATAGTCGGATCGTGCATATTTCATTTTAAAATTCCACACCTTCCATGAATTCATATATATGAGTCAAATTGCAGATATCTTGTCTAGAGAATCCCTTATAAGTGTATGATTTATTCAAAGGCTTCCGATTCCTTTTTAGGATAAAAAATCCGAGTCCCGAGGCAACCAAAGTGGTCCGATGATGTTACGGGGGTTTTCCGGTGGTTCGGGCTGGTCCGATGGTGGCTCGGCTCAGGCGGCGGGGTAGCAGCAGGGGTCTAGGGGGAGGCACAGTCCGCTGGGTAGTTTTCAGCGGCGACAGCACAGAGGGGAAACTAGGGGACAACAGAATCGGCCGAGCGAGGTGGCGTTGGTCAGGCGGCGACGGTCTGCAGCGGTGCCAGCGGAGGGGGGCACCAGCGCGGCACGACGACAAGGCCAGACCGACATGCGCGGGAGACCAGGGTCTTCGAACCCTGGATGGAAGACGATGACCCATGTATTGTGGGTCCCATGGAGGTAAATTCGGACCGGCTTAAGCTTGTCCGGGCGAGGGGGGGCTGGCCCGCGCGGTGAACCGCGTTCTGGTTCAGGTAAATGGATGGACGGCCGAACCGGTCCGACCCACTCGTTTGGTCCATAAAAACATAAAATTGCCATAAAACTCAGGAAAACTGAGGGAATCGTGTTCCCGCTGCAACGATGCGTTCCTAGAATCTTTTCAATCATTTTGAGATGGTTTTGGGAGTTTGGAATCCTGAGGCGGGGGGGGGGGGGGGGGGGCTTGTGGCGCGACATGCCTGTTAAGTGTATTGGCATTATTCTGGGAGTTGTTATTTTGGGCGGCATGGACAAATCCAGAATCCTTTTTGAAATCCATCAGCGGTGTTGGGACCCTGACATCAAGATGAAGATTTCTTGTATGGTTTTAGGTGTTTCAACTGGAGTTGAGGCATGGGCCCCACAACCCGTCTTTTAAGCTCCGAGTAGCTTTTCACAACTTTCTCATCGGACATCCATTCGGGGCAAGCGGGAAGTTTATTATGAGTGTTTTTACGAGGGATTTACAATGTTGAAATCTACCTGATTTATTTTGCACGATGGTGCGGGCCCCCCGAGTGCCATTTTGGGAGTTGGCAGTGATTTCCATCTTTATCACTGGGTGTCCATTTCAGATAATTCGATAGTCAATCTTGTGTAATTTTTCGAGAGGATCAAAATAGTGTGACCTGTTCATAGAACTTCGGGACTGGGATGTGGGTCCCACGTAGCACTGCTCGTGTGCGGCATGCTGAGATGCATCTTTTTCTCTAGATATCCGTTCAACTCAAGTGAGCAGTCAATTTGAAATGTTTTTCATAAGGGGATCGCAATGGTGTGATGCACCCAACTATTTTCGGATCGAGGTTCGGGATCACAGGACGTCGTTCGGGCATAATGCAGTGTTGGATGACTTATTCGTAAGATTTATATTGGAGGAGAGTAATTACTTTATCTTGTGTGTTTCATTTTTTCTGCGAGGATTACAACAACACGATCTTTTTGGATGTGCAGAGTCTGATTCTAGATCTCATTAAATGTGGAGGCATGAAATGTGTACGGGTGGAGGATCTTTCTGCGGTGTTTGCATAGAACCATTGGCTTGTGACTGTGAGCACTCTTATGAGAGTAAAGTAAATTCTTGAAGAGGTGTGGTTGGCCATGGTAGGGCCATGGTGGAAGCAAGTTGGAGAACTTACATTTTCTCCCTTTTTGCGTTAACGTTGGAAATCGTATGCATGATAGCCATTGGGCTGGAAACGTGGTATACTCTGAGAGTATATGAGTTTTCCTAGAGGTACATGTTGTAGTTTGTACCCGAGAATGTTTGTGTGCGTGGTTTAGAGATGAGATTGGGCCACATGTTGTGAGGGCCTCATTTTCATACCGTGTTCTACTTTACATACCTTTGAACTCTCATGATGCAGAGGGTCCTCCTATTAAAGATGGTTTTGACAAGCAGGGTGGTGTGGTTTCCCCTGGTTCTATTCTCGATGGTATGATCGACGAAGTTGTTTGGGTTCTCTTATTCTTTTACCACGCGGGCTTTCAGTATTACGTCCCTTAATGTTCCCTGGTAGGGTTATTGTGGATTCTGTGTGACCAATATATTACACGGGCATCGATCCTCTATCCAGAAGGTTGTTTCCAGTAGGGTGCGAAGCCCAGTGAGCCGTGGGTGCAGACTCCTTAGCCGAGTATCGAGATCATATCATCCTTCTGCGATCTACCATGAAGTGTTAACCTAGTAAGAGTTCTAGGTATCGTCGTGACCCACACTAAACGGGCGTTGAACCTCTACTAGATGAATTTTTCTGGAGTTGGTTGGTAGCGTGATACCCACTCTGTGTTCTGTTTTCCAGTGTTGTAACATCCAGTAGGGATGGCCAGAACAGTTCCAGGTAGACCCTCCAGTAGGGCTGGGCAGTGGGTTGATCCTCGACTCCTTTGGGTTTACCCTCTTGTGGGTATGGGTAGTGGGTTTCTCATTGGATTCTTAGGGTTTACCCTCCAGCAGAGACTGGCCAGTGGGTTACCGGATGACCTGTTAGGGTTTACCCTCCAGCAGAGACTGTGTAGTGGGATACCTGATGAACTCTAAGGGTTTACCCTCCAATGGAGACTAGGCAGTGGGATACCCAACGACCTCTTAGAGTTTACCCTCCAGTCGAGACTGTGCAGTGGGTTACCCGACGAACTCTTAGGGTTTACCCTCCAGCAGAGACTGGGTAGTGGGTTACACAAAAACCTCTTGGTGTTTACCCTTTACCAAGGACAGGGTAGTGGGTTACCCGATGACCTCTTAGGGTTTACCCTCCAGTAGAGACTGGGTAGTGGGTTTCCCGGTGACTTATTAGGGTTTACACACAAGTAGAGACTAGGAAGTGGGTTACTCGACATCCTCCTTGGGTATACCCTCCACTGAGGCTGAGCAGTGTGTTACTCGATGACTTATTTTAGTCTCAGTCCTTTCTACTAGGATAGTCTATGGATTTTCTCTATGAATACCAAATAGGGATCCTTTTTTACGGTTCAATGATGTGACAACTTTGACTTTGAGAAGACCTCTTGACTGTGTGACAATGAAGAGGTGTGGTTTTACTATACCCTGAACTCTCAAGTACTTTGGGTGCATTCCCCACCATGAAGCGTCCTTGTTTCGCGACCTAAATATTTGTGTGCGAGTCAGTGCCACCCAAAATGGATAGTGTCAGGGTGCGGTGATTTTCGCCTCTTGGATTACAGTTCAGGGAAGATGTGCAAGATGCTGGGTATCGATGGTGTTTACTTCTGGGACTGTTGGCTACTCACTTTCCGGGGTTGAGCTATGGCATGGATATCCCCTTATAATCATGTTCGGGTTTCTTGAATGAGCATATGGATATGTATATACCTTGTTCCAGTACCCACTCCTTGGGTTTTGTTACTCTCCTTCCAGGAGAGCTAAAGACGCGCAGGGTATGCCACATGTTTTCTATGTCTATCTTCTTGTGGTTGGATGAGTCTACTCTCCTACTATAGGTACCGAATACTCGAAGAGAAGTTTCATCTTCTCATTGTTTCTAGATCCTTGTGTATGGACGAGTCTACTTCCTTTCTCTTGTTGGATTTAGCTGTAACTCTAGTGTACTCTTTACTGAACTCTCTGTCGTTCTCATTTACTATTCCATGTTTGATCTACTGCTAACCTATTTAGTACCTCCTTTGTTGTTCCATCGAGCCTCTAGGGTATCCTACTGAGTATTATTATACTCAACCCTACTTGGGCTTTTCCCATACTCGGTGTTCCCTTGAAGGCGACAGACAGGTCGATCATGATGTCAGAAGAGTCTAGCAGTTTGGTATCTTGGACCACATATGGTGGTCGTAGTCGGGTTCCAAGTGAGGGACCCTCCCAGCTATTGTACGTTTTTTTACCTATTTCTTGGTTGTGTCACTTTTTTGGTTGGGTGTATGTTTCTCCATTTTTATTTTCATTTTAACATCAGCATTTAATTTTTATTGTTTAGAGGTCGATGCACTTTTGTGGTTGTTTATAGCAGTTAATACTTTACATTTCCTTTTACTTTTCACTTCTGCATTGAGTGGGATGCGTGTGTGTGTACCGGTACTCCGGAAAACACCTCCCTGAGTTGTTTAGCCTTCGGCTCTTGTCGCCAGCCCCTGGACTATGTAGGCGGGTTTGGGGTAGTTGCGTCTCGAGCCCGGGTAGGGTCGGATCGTGACACCTCAACTGTGGAATATAGCTATGAGGGGATGTCACTACAAATATATATGAATGAAAACTATATTAGAGTTAGTTCTACCTCAATTAACTAATGTGTGGGACACTCCTTATTCGATGGAAAAAGGATTCATGTGTTAGTGAGGAATAGTAATCCCCTTAAAGTGGTGCAGTGGTGAGGTGTGTTTCCATTTGTTATCTCTTCTTACAAAGGATGCACTTTGTGAATAGTCTGGAGAAGTGATCCCTTAATTGTGTGAATTGGTGAGGGGTGGGCCTCCATACATGGGTTTATTTAGCTTGAATTGGGAACAAGGCAGTGATTACAATACCATTGGTGAGGGGTAGTATAGTTGGTCCTAATAAGATGTTATTGATGGATAATGTTTTCTCAAGCATACAATCAGGAATAGTAGGGTTGTTCCAGATGGATTATATCTCTCAAATAGGTTCCATATAGAATGTATGAGTTCACATAGTGTTTCCTCCCAGTTTTATGCTATGGTTACAACCTATGAATAGAATACTATTTTTAGGTATGAGGCTGGAACCTAATGAGACTTAGTGTCTTAGAGTAGTATGTCTTGGTGATTTATGGGGGTCCTTGTGGCACTGTCACATGTCAGGGTTAACACCCATTGTAGATCGAGCTGAAATGTTATGTACAGTGGAGGATGGTTCGACATGGAGTTCCTATCTCGATTGGAATTCCCAAATAGCTTGGTCGAGATGACATTTTCCTTTCACTAGCATTCTTTTTCATTAGGTTTTTTAGGGTGCTAACTGAGTATTTTAATACTCACCATTTCCAGGGATTATACCTCTGATGATTTTTGTCTTGTGAAGAACAAATGTATTTTGATGGAGTCCATAGAGTTTTAGTGATAGGTGGAGAATTGTGAGGTAAATAGAATAATGTGTTTATCAGTGCTTGGTTGGGGGGGGGGTTCTGAGAGTTACAGTTGATAGTGATCCACTCCTTCTGAGCAGGTTAGATGCATTTATAGTTTTCATTGTTGGGAATAGTTTTTCCTTTTTATTATATGATTACTCCTATTATAATCTTGTTGTGGGATATAAATTTATTCGTGCACTAGTATTTTTTACATTTCATTTTTGAGAGATTGAAAATGTCTGTGTCCGTATAGGTACATATAATCTTCTACCCATGTTAGTGAAATGCCATCTCAGAAATTGTCTATAGACCCTAGCCTATCGGAGGAAGGCTTAGGGAGTTATGGTCTGGGACCCCATCGGGTCGGTTTGTGAAAACATACTGGTGCATCTCATTAATTTATTGCTTCTTCTACTTCTTATCTTTTTTGTAAATATTTTGATATTATACCTTCAGTTTTGAATCTTTTAACTCTTCATTGTAAAATAAAATTTAAATCATTTATTTCTAGAGAATGTTCTAAAATTTTTGAGGGGGTTGAGTTGATATGTGAATTCTATGTGCTCTATATTGTTTTCTATGACTTAATCCAGTGTATCGATTGATTCAAAATGTTCATGGCTCGAATTGACAACTATTCTCGAATGAATAGTTATACTATTGATGAAGGTGTTGAGAATATCCATAAAGGATAATTGAATGTAAATCCTTATGAAATGGTATTTTTGGAACCATCAGTTGTGACTATATTATATTATTTTTAGCATTGACTTTGGCATCAAGGGATGATTTAGATAATAGAGTTTTTACAGTAGTTTTTTATTTACAAACTATCATTTTTATTGATAATTTCTCAGGGTTTCGACCAATTAGTGAAGTGGATTATATGATTGATATCCTCCTATGGAATACTCATTTTTAACTTCTGTCATACCAAATTAAATCAAAATAATTAATTGAATTGAATGTTCAGTTGGAAGAGATAGAAAAAATGATTCATTGGGCCTAACACATCTCTGTGGGAAGCACTTGTTATATTTTTTAATACGGAAGATGAATATTTGTGATTGTGTGTGTATTATCATTACCCTAACCAAGTTAATATAACGAATCTGTATCCACTTCCATTCATTTATGACTTGTTCGGTCAATTTATGGGATCCTAGTTTTTATCTTTAATTGAATTTTTTCAGATATCACTAATTGCAGGTTAGAAGAAGGATATTCCAAATACAACTTTTATTTTTAGATATTGACATTACAAGTATGTGGTTATGCCTTCAGTCTTTGAAATTATCTTGTAGTCTGTATGGAATTGATGAATTTTATATTTCCAATATATATGGATTATTTTGTGGTGGTGTTTTTGGATGAAACATTGTCGTATTAAAGGGAATGAAATGGGAATGAGAAGCACTTGGAGACAATTATAAGAGTATTGACGGATAATCTTTATTTATAATTATCAAAGCTTCATTTTTACTATATTATAGGACAATTTCCATAACTGTGTTATCCATGAAATATGTGGTTTTTAGATATAGATAAGATGTATGTTGTTATCTCTTTTAAACTGTAAAAGAATCATTTCAATATTTGTAGCTTCCGGGGTATGAATGAGTATTATTCATGTTTTTCTATCATTATTCATGACTAGTGTCACCTGTGATAGATTCAAAATGATGACTGTTCCACTCTAATGAAATGAGGATTTTCAGAAGTGTTTTCAAGAGCAAAAATGTTGACATACTTCCGCACCAATCGTGATTCTTCCTGAATTAGGAATATGGTACTTTGTGTACTGTGATACCTGAGTATCAGGTTTGGTATGTGTTCTCAACGATGTGATATGATATTTTTCCTAATTAATAATGAGATTTATGGACACATTATAATAACTACACAACAAATGATTTGGAGTTAGCTATTGTAGTCTATTATTTGAAGACATGGATTCATTACTTATTTGGTGAGAAATGTAACGTGTTTAACAATTATATGTTCTTGATAAATATTTTTTCACAATGGGATATGACCATGATACACAGAATATGGATAGAGTATCTTGGAATGTTTGAATTTGACATGATGAATATTATATGTAAATGAAACATGGTTGTGGATGAATTAATCATAATTAAATTCAGTTAGTTAGGACACGAGGATTTATATTAGTGGATATTTATAACAATGATATACTACATGCACAATGATTTTGAAGACCAAAGTTGTGAACCTATATTTTTTTTTCATTTGTCCCTCATTTGGTGAAGATGGTAAAACTGGCACAAAAATATGAATCATAATGTGTGGATTTAAATTTGAATCATTATGGTTGAAAGACCTTAGAGGTATGAGGGGTAGATGTGAATTAATTTTTTTGTTTTTGAAATTGAATGTTCATACCTATGGTTAGTTAATAGTAGTTTCTTCATTCATAACACCATTCAATATGGTCTATATATTTTTGAATAAAAAATATGTATAAAGAATTGAATGCATCGTTTTGGAGGTTCACCGTGAAATGAAACGTGTCCATGTTCATTTATATATTATTAACATTTCATCAT
Organism: Viscum album; assembly: GCA_963277665.1. Lineage (NCBI taxonomy): Eukaryota > Viridiplantae > Streptophyta > Magnoliopsida > Santalales > Viscaceae > Viscum > Viscum album. The sequence continues at coordinate 498,978,324 of OY728158.1, read as the reverse complement.
GTTAATGTAATGTATCAACAACTAGAAGGTATTTGGAAGTCAGTAACTATTCCTATTTCAAAATGGGAGTAGATAGCCATGGATTTTGAGACATGTATCTTGAGAACGATTAAAAAACAATTCCATATGGATGATAATGGATCAACTCATAATGTAGTCCCACTTCCACCCTATTAATGAATATCATATGGTAGAGGGATTATAAAAAATTTATATTTGAGAAGCATTGAAGAGGTATGTGGTGCCATTTTCCATAGTGTTAGAAATAAATACATGGTTTACATATCATTTCTAGAAATCCATGTAGATATACCTTGGAAATAAGTTGACCATGAGTATGGTGTATTATCCATAGATGGATTGAAAATTAAAGTGGAATGCACAAAAATTTAATGGATTGTTGTAGGATTCTTAATGGATTTGGTTTCCTATAGGGAGTATCACATACCATTAGTGGAGTTCTTATATGACCATATTTAACATACTTTGATACATATTTATCCATTTGATTAATCGTATTGGAATCACTGTCATTATCGTCATTTTCAGGTGAAAACAGTTGACATTCAACTAGTTAGGTTGGTCCTCATCCATGAATGAATTCATATAATTTAGTTGATCATGAAAATAATGGATATAACTCATAGTCATTAGCATGAATATGTGGATCATCACTAAAACCCGCTATCATTTGATGTGTGTGATCATGTGTTACTGAGAATTTCTCTAAGGATTGGGAATCATCATTTTGGAATGTAGGGAAGGTTATATCCTCGATTCAAATGCCCTTTTGAGATACCTAAATAGGGCGGTGAATTTTAATATTGGATTGTTTTTTCAAATTGGTTTAGTGGACTGCATAATCTGTTTCATGTATCTAGATTAAAGAATTATCTGCATGATCCTCACCAAGTGATTCTATGAGATCACATTAACCTATATACAAATGATTCATTAGTGCATGTTCCAGTATAGGATTTGGAGAGATAAGGGAAATTATAGCTTGTTAAAAGCATCTGTCTACAGTGGGTTTTTTGGAAATAGGGTCATATTCTAGATGAAAAATGGGTACAAGAGAGTAAAAAGGTTGAGTAATGGCCCAAAATCTTTTTGGAATTTTTTTTATTTTAAACATTTTTGGGATAGAATGGGCAATGGATGGGAGAATTTTTCCCTATCATTTTACTTTATGTAACCCATTCAGTATGTATTTTATATATGTAAAGTGTTTCAGTGATGCTTTTGAAGGATTTAAGGACATTAGGATTGTTTTTGGGGATTTTATGAAGGTTTACAGTTTGATCATTCTTAACACAAACCATGATCCTCCTACCAAAAAAATCATGAAAAGTGAGGTAGTGGGATTTGTGTTGATGAATGGTATGGTACATAGTTTTCCAAAACCAGGAAGCAACCTATGAGAAACTGTTCTTTTGGGGACAGTTTCATTTTCATATTAGTGCATAGTTTTCCAAACGGTGCAACTAAACATCCATTGATTTATTTTAGATCCTAAAAAAGTGGATCTCACATGGATTTGACTATAAAACACTATTATACACATATTTAGGCCCTAAAACTATTTTCATCCTTCCAAGGATATAGAAACTCTTACCTTAGATAAAGAAGTGATCTTTTGGCTATTCATAGTGTGTTGAAGGCTGTACTTCATGATAAGTCTCTGTTATTGATGGTTTTACTTAGAAGAATTATTATTACCCCTATTATATTAATAGATATGGTATTTTGTTGAAAGATATATGATTTTTGATTATAATAATGATGATATAAATCTATTTTTTTGTTATTTAAGATGATCTAATTGTGGTTTGTGAATATTAAACTCGGTTTTGCGGAGAAATTTAGGTCATTCTTCATTTTCACCAAAAAATCAATGGTAGGTGGATTAATCCTCGACTCCACATACTAAAACAAGAAGTAATAGTTTAATTTTTTTTATAATTTTTATATTTGATAGTTAAATTCCTCAAATAATCATGGTATAATCCTTCAGTAATGATGGTTTTTTAAATTTTTTGAAATTTTTATGAAAAGTGCATTATTTTCACGATTATAAAAATTTGATTTTAAAATATATTTGTTGGATTTATTGGAATGGTTTATTAGAAGCATTTTCAAAAAAAATAACCAATTCATTAAAATGATTGAAATGGTTTACATGGGATTGGTTTTGGGCATAATGGTTTCTGGGTGTTAACCTGCATTCGAGATGGATATGGTTATGAGGATTCCATCATAATTAGTGGAACTGATAAGGGTATGTACTTTCCCTTATCAAAATGGATCACTATGTGATAGATTACTAGAAGGATGACTCACCAATCATTATTATAAGGAGTTCCATAGTTCTATGCATGGTTAGATGGGGTGATATGTTAAATGGAATGAATTATTCCAAAATGGAATTTGTGAAATGGTTTTAATTTTTTTTAGTTACTTTCTTTTGAAATGGATTTGGATTGGGAAAAATAATTTTGAATGGAATTTTTTTTATATTGTGATATTATTTTTTAAATTGTTTATATATATATTATTTTATATAAACTGCTAACATGTTCAATATTAGTAGAATTGATATAGAATTCATTTTTGGTGTAAACCAGTTGAGTTTCATTACTCAGCCCCTTATTTGGAACTTTGTTGACATTGTAAATATTGTTTATCATGACACGAGTAATGGAAGGATATCACATTTAGATAGTGGTGATTTGTGATATTTTGTCATGGAAAGTGGAGTTGGATCTTGGATCATGTTGGTAGTTTCAATGTTTTGTCTTTGGTGTCTGTAGTCTTACACATTGGTTCTCTATTATAGGTTATGGTGCTGTTATAATTTTTTGTGTTTTGTATTAATTGAGTTTAATTACATTATTATAATGCATAATATAGTAGTTTTTGGTTATTTTATGAAGTTGAGTGGTTGTTTTGTATTCAATGTGAAAATAATATCCCAAATATATTGAATCCCTTACCATTTATATATGTAATTTTTCATCTTAGGGATATTTCTTAAGGCCAAGTAGAAATTCCAACTTGACTGAAGCCAATGAGAAGGGGTTGAATGGTATAGTTCTTTTAGTTTTTTCACATGAGTTGAAAAGTTAGGAATGTTTTTCTATTTATTTTTTTGGAAGTTTCATATTGTTATGAATACTAGATATGAAACTAAAATGAAATTTTTCCCACAAATAATGAATTTAATGTGTTGAGTGATATTGAAACATTATACATTTATATAGAAAAACATGTTAGTGAGGATTATCCCCAAATTATTTTTCTTTTATGTAAGGCTTATGAGGTTACTAAACTAGAAATATGACTTCATAAATAACTATTAAAAATGGATTCTACCATAATTTCATGAATGTGGAATTGTATAGGCCTTTCAATTATTACAATGTTTTTAATTTATTTCCTATTTTTTATTTTCTATGTTATAAATATTTTTAATATTTTTGAAATTCAATTCTTCATCACATACAAAAAAACATGTTTATATACATTTTTCACGATAGAGATTCATACTCTTGTATTGACATCATGTAATGTATTTTTGAAGGGTTTCTATGGATTTATTAATACTTATTCAAGTGGTATACTATATAAATAACAAAAAATTCCAATACATCCCTTCTATGTAACCAAAATCAAATATAATATATTAATAAAGAAATATGTCTACCTAAAACCATTTTTGGCAAGATCACCTATTTTAATTATTTTTGGTGATGATCAACAATAATTAATCCAAGTGATCCTTCCTAATTGATATATACCTGATAAAACTTCAATGACCTAGTAATTGTGATGGATCCTCCTAAAACCCATGGTATTTTTTACCTGTCAATGAAATTAAGGATAGCGATATAAGATATCTGGATTAGAGAATTATCATAAAACTTCAACAAAATATCCATCACCATCAACCTCTTTATATGATACTTTTTAGGAACATTATTAATTGAATAAAATCATTCACTAAATTAATCTATTTATGAAATATTTGACATAAAAAAATGTGAGTATGTATTTATAAAATAAATGAAATATAGATTCTCTTATACACTTCCTAATGTAAAACATCCATAATGATTGATTTATGTGGATGAATACACTAATTTTAACAAATAACACTATAATACATGGTACAATATAATCCAATATGAATAATATATTATGATTCATATTCAAATATCACATATGATATGTTCATATCATATATCCATATTAGATAAAAAATGGTATAGTTTTTATAATGATACTCTCATATCATGCATTCTAATATAAAAATACTTTGGAATCCAATATTCAATAGGATTTTAAATATCATGAAAAATGAGTTACATACATATCATATATTATGATATCATCTTAGTCACATTATATGAATATAGGCTTTAGGTCATATTTATCTCAATATTCCACTTACACGAAAGCTAAATATACTTTATAACATTTCACATTTATATTGTATCACATACAAAAAATTATGAATTTTTTTCCAAAAAATTGTTTTTAATTTTCCCAAAAAAATAGAAACATATTTTCAAATTCACCAATAACCCAATGAAATAATATACCAAAAAAATATTAATTAAAAACTAATTTGGATAATCTCTAAAACACATTTTTCGAATCTGTCTTAATTTCATATAACTTAATCCCTATATAGATAGCCAAAAATAGTTACAATATTGAAAATTTCTAGAAATAAAAATAAATATGAGTTAGGGAATTATAAATATAAGACAAGGGAATAATTTATAAAATAATTACTTATAATTATGTGGTAAATATAGTTGATGGGATGACCATTAACATGATATATCTCAAAACCTCTGTCAATATACTATATCATATATTAGATAGTAATTTCAAATGATACCATTTTCTATTTCATTCAGAAACAATAGGGAATTGAGTAGGTAACTCACGTGTCACTACTCACACAATCTCAATTCATAGATTAATATATAAAAATATATATAAACATATCTAAGGAAATTCACCATGATCCGTAAGAAATTCACATTCCCCGCGTCAAATAAAAAATTTCTTATATATGTAATCATTGTATGATAATTTTAACATCCCAAGTAAGTAATGAATAATAGATATTTTTATCTATGTCTATTAATGATTAAGATAGTGTTATAGAGGCTTAAAATGAAAATAAATACAATCTTATGCATGGAATACAATAATATTCTTAAAAGATTGTTTTACTGCCTTTTGATGGCAAACCATTTTTGAATATATATTTTGAAAATTTAATAAACTATGTTTGTCAAAATAAACTTATTCTTTATGATTGGGACATCAAAATTTACCTTGTGTGAATTTTTGGTATTTTTCTGACAATGTTCATTTTTTTAATGAATAGTGAAAAATACTGCATTTTACATCAAAACTGCTTTTTAATCTAATTTACTTATATGATTAGATTATGTTTTTAATTGGTTTTGAAGTGAAATTAGAATATATTTTTACCATTTTATCCAATGTTGGTCATTGGAATCAATTTCACTTTGAAATTAGACTTAAACTGGTGTCAATCTTTTGATACTTATTGTTTTGTAAAAACACGCTATTTGCTCTGGCAGCGGGAATTAATTATTAAATTAATTAATGTTAAATATATGATTTGAATTTTGTAAAATAGACTTCATTTTTGAATTTGGAATATCAAATATATCTTAGGGTGAATTTTTGATAATTTTCTGAAAAACTTCAATTTTTGATGAATAGTGAAACCACTAAGTGGTAATCAAGCAAACTAATTTTTCAGTTAAATGAAAGTTTACCACTAACGTGTATTGAATTTTGAAAATACTACATACATGGTTGTCATTAAGAAGTAAAATGTGGTTCAATGAGATTAAAATAATTTTTTGGTGAATAGTAACTTATTAAGTTTTTAATCACGATTAGTGGTAATTAGTGTAGTTTAAGGTATAAATAATGCTTTAATAATATGAAATGACATAGACACATGTCCCAACCTTATTGGTTGTGTCATGGCCGACCCATACAAGCCATGGGTCAACTTGGGAACCCCATGGAGACATTTTGGTTGGGAAATGACATAAATAACTTTTTATTTAATGTAAAAGTAAAAATGACACAAACATAATATGTTTCACGAAAAAAATTTTTACATGGGGTTATAAAGATCAGATATTTGATTATAAATAGTCATTGGAAAGATAAAAAGATTTACTACATCATATTATTTTTTTTATGATTTTTAGACATTAAATAAATTAAATTATTTATGACATAATAATGATGCAGCGATGACATCATTATTTGACGATTTAAATAAAATGGAAAGATAATGTAAAATCTATGAACTACACATGGACAAAACCAATTGGATGAGAGGATTTCGAACCCTTATCACCTTATCCATGAATTATATCAATGTGGGACCTTTTGAAACCGAAACACATTTTCAAATAAAGTAATATTTCTTTACTTTCCAAAAGTGCCCCTCCTCTCCTCTTATAAAAGGCCCCCACCTCTACCTCATTTCACACACTCCTCAAGCCTTTGGCTCGGCCAAACCCTGACCATTTACTCTCTCCACATCCCTCTCCTCATATTAGAGGATTCCCTTTGGGAAGAATCCTTTCAAAGGAAGCCTTTAGGCTCAAATTAAAAGGAGTTACACCTTTAAAGGTAATTCTTTCTCTCATGTTCATTTGTTTTATTTTGCTTCTCCAACCCCCTAAAATCTTTTTATTTACTTCTTTTGTAACAACACCAGTATCTTAAATATACTAGGATGTTGTTATAAGATTTATTTGAGCTACACTCTCACACAACTACATCAAATGGTTAAAGAACATACGGTTTCCGTGGATGGCGAAATTCTGCCTCCCGAAACGATGATTGTTCAATACTCATTTAACACCTTCAAAGGTGGCCATTATGATGTCACTATTTTTATATATGATATATAATATGTTTATGTTTTCCTTAAGATTCTGTGTTTTTCATTTTGGGCATACCTTTATGGTTTCCATTATGGGTAAACACGATATCTTCATTTTAGGAAGTGCGGACTACCGCCCCCTGAAAGTGATTTGATTCGTTAATACCATATGTGGGATGTGTAAAGGATAAAGTTAATGATATTATATATGTTATTATACTGTAATTATAATATACTCTTATATCATTATGATTCCATTCCAGAAAATATGAAATAGAAATGGAAGTAGCGTTCATGCGTACGTACGTCTTACCGTCTCCATGAACGGTGCATTTCATTTCTTACCTCTAAATGTGATGTAATATTATAAATACATGTATATGATGAATATATATGATATATATGTTATCCAAATCATTAATATCATTCTGTATATAACGAACCTATGACCAAATTAACAACATGTAAGTGTAAGAAGTCTATTTTTGACTTAAGAACCAAATACCGACAAAATGAACATTATTAACTTAACTGATTACATGATGTTCATAACATGGTATAAAAGGAATAATGAACTTGAAAAAGATTCATAAGCAAGTATAGATTAACCCAAGTTTATTATTCAGGATATTAAAGAACAGTCGGGGCAAGTCGGATACGAGGTATGGGACTTCGTCTCAATCTCCTTTCATTGAGGCATATTTTATTTTATACACAACTTTCTTTTATACAGAGTATAAAACCCTTTGACTTTTACATTTATTCAAAAGGAATCTTTTATATACGAAGCGTTTACTAAACGACAAAAGGGAATGTTTTTTTCGTACGTATGCGGCGACAATGACTTCTCCGCCGTCGTGACCGTTATTTGAGTTTCGGTTTCCTCTACAAGCCATACCTTCTTTTTAAAAGAAAAATAAATTCCATGTTTTACTTTTCTTTTATTTTGGTATTGAAAATGGTTTTCATAATGTTTTTATTATATCAATGTGTTGTATTGATATCTCGTGATTGAAATGTGGAAATGTTATGTTTCCTTTATGCATGTTTTATGTGATATGATTATGTTATGGTTCTTGGGCATTATTATGAAAACGGGTGGTTCCATGATAAACTAAGGGAGGGTGAGCCCGATATAGCTCTCCAATGCATTGGGTAACGTGAAAGAGTGAAACGTTAAGGTTTCTCCGAAGAGATTTAGGGAATATACTGTGATGGGTATTCCAAACGTAACCAAGAGGGTTACTCCCTACGTAAGAATGTTATGAATGCCTCAAGTTACCTTTACGTCTTATGATTTCTATGATTTATTCATGATTTTATGAGGTATGTTAAAGTGCCTATGTTTTATGGGTAAAGTATGATTTCATTCTTATGTATATATGAACTCATGTTTCCTTTCCATGTTTTTTTATAACCCATACTGAGTTTTTATGCTCATCCCAAGTTTTTGAAATATTTTTCACAGGTCAAGGGAAAGGTACATGATAAGATGATAGAGTCAAGGATGTGTCAAGAAATAATACATGTTTTATTTTAAATGTGTTTCCATTGATGGGAATGAAGAATACTATCTTTATGTAACCACTTTGTTTATATGTTGAATGTAATGCAAGTTTTATGATCTAATTCTCTAAAACTCTAAACCCGAAAAGATCCTCAATGTGTAATCTTGTAATAACTCAAGATTAAGTAAGGTTTAAGGCTGGGGCCTTATAGTTGGTATCAAAGGTTGGTTTAGATAACTTTAGGAGTTAGAATTCTATTAAATGATTATCCAAAAATATTTTTTTTTCTCGAAATGATATAGCATTTAAAGATTACCATGTTGCTTCATCTAAGACATGTTTTTCAGAATGGTTTTCCGCAGAGGAAACATGGAAGCAGTGCTAGGAAGGTATACAGAAGGAAATAACCTTCCGAATCAGCATCCAGAAATGGTCGGAATTGGAAATGAATAGTTTGTTGCAGTAATGGCACAGTTGACTCAAGCGATAAATGGTGGTGGTATCCATACACGAGATCAGCCAGACCAACCGCAGAGGAACATGTCAGTGGTGGAACATTTCAAGAGGCAACATCCACCATCATTCAGAGGATCATCTGACCCTGTGCTAGATGAAGGGTGGATTAAAGAACTGGAGAAGATTTTTGATGTCATGGGGTGTTCAGACAATCAAAAGGTTAGTCTTGCTATTTACCGTTTGGAGGGTGAAGCAGACCAGTGGTGGTCTATGGTTAAAAATATCAGGGACGCCGATGAGATTGATGCTCTTGACTGTGATGAATTCAAAGGTATGTTTCTTGAGAAGTATTTTCCTAAGGATGTTCAACTTAGGATGGAAAATCAATTCTTGGAATTGAGGCAAGAGGAAGACTCAGTGGCTGCCTATGAAGAAAGGTTCACTCGATTTGCAAGGTATGCTCCAAATTTTATCCGGGACCTTGATAGTAAAATCAATCATTTTTACTCAAGATTAAAGCCAAAATATCGAAGGGAATTAGCTTCTCGTGAGTTTAAAAGTTATGAAAAGCTTGTTCGATGTGCTGAGAAGGTGGAAATGGAGTTTGCCGATGACCAAGTTTTCTATAACAACCAGCAGAAGAAGAGACCGAGGTGGCAGGAGAAAGGTAAGAATTCTTCAAAAAAGTCTGATGGTAAGAGAACTAAGTTTCCAGTTTGTGATAAATGTGGAAAAAGGCATGCTGGGGAATGTCTTCTGAATTCTGGGAAGTGCTACCGATGTGGTAAGATGGTACATAAGGCTCGTGATTGCACTGAAAAGGATCAAGGTGAAGGTAAGAACAAATTTGATTTACAGTTAGTGAAATGTTATAAGTGCAATGAGATGGGTCACTATGCAGACGAGTGTCTGACAAGGAGCTTGAGTGATGGGAAGCAGTTAGACTACAAGCAGAAAGGGGTGGTGAAATCCTTTGCAACTAGTTCAGCAGATGTCGGGCCATCAAATGAAGTGGTATCAGCTCTAGGGAGCTCAGTTTTTTTTCAAAGATTGACCTCAGATTGGGGTACCATCAGCTGAAGGTAAAGGAGGCAGATATTCCGATGACCGCGTTCCGTACGAGATATGGCCATTATGAATTTGTAGTAATGCCTTTTGGGCTAACCAATGCACCTGCTTTATTCATGGACTTAATGAATAAAATTTTCCATAAGTTCTTGGATAAGTTTGTGGTGGATTTCATTGATGATATTTTGGTGTTTTCTAAAAGTAAAGAGGAGCATGAAAAACATTTAAGGGTTATCTTGCAAACCTTAAAAGAAAAGAAACTGTATGGGAAATTCAGCAAGTGTGAGTTTTGGTTGCAACAAATTTTTTCCTTGGTCACATTGTTTCTAAAGATGGAATAACTGTTGATCCTGCAAAAACAAAAGTTGTGGAAGAATGGCCAAGACCCACAAATGTAACCGAGATTCGTAGCTTTTTTGGTTTGGCGGGCTATTACCAAAGGTTTGTTAGAAATTTTTCACGGTTATCTAGCCCAATGACTAAGCTAACTCGGAAGGGTGTTAAGTTTATCTAGACAAAAGAATGTGATGATTGTTTTCAGGAATTGAAAAGAAGATTGGTGAATGCTCCAGTTTTAGCACTACCTTCCAGGAATGCTGAGTTTGTTATATATAGTGATGCTTCATTGAAAGGACTTGGTTGTGTCCTAATGCATAATGATCAGGTAATTGCTTATGCTTCATGACAGTTGAAAACCCATAAGGTAAATTACCCTACACATGATTTGGAATTAGTTGCTGTTTTTTTTGCTTTAAAATTTGGGAGGCATCATTTGTATGGAGTAAAGTGTGAAATATATACCGATCACAAAAGTTTAATATATATATTCACTCAGAAAGAGTTGAAAATGAGACAAAGGATATGGCTAGAATTAATAAAGGATTATGACTGTACAATTCATTACCATCCGGGAAAATCAAATAAGGTGGCTGATGCTTTGAGTCAAAAAAGTAATGCTTCATTAACAATGTTGTGTTTGGAACGTGATTCTTTGGTTAACGATTTGATGAAGTTTGGCATAGAAGTTGTTGGTGCAGGAAGTCCTACTGTTTTGTTTCAGGTATCAGTGAGATCATCTCTATCAGATAGAATCAAGCAAGCACAGAAGCAAGACAGTGAGTTGCAGAAAAGGGTAGTGCTGGTTCAGAAAGGTAAGTTGCCTGAATTCAACATTGATAATGATTGTGTTTTGAGATTTGGGAAGAGATTGTGTGTGCCTTGTGATTCACATTTGAAAAGAGAGTTGTTATGTGAGGCTCATAGTTCTCCGTTTTCAGTTCATCCGGGCAGTACTAAGATGTATAGAGATCTGCGGGAGTATTACTGGTGGGATGGAATGAATAGAGATATTGCTGATTTTATTGTGAAGTGTTTGACTTGTCAGCAGGTTAAAGAAGAGCGGCAGTTACCGAAAGGGATGCTTCACCCTTTACCAGTGCCATAGTGGAAATGGGAGAATATATCCATGGGCTTTGTTGTTGGATTGCCGAAGACATCTCGAGGTAATAATGCAATCTGGGTTATTTTTGATAGCTTGACCAAATCTGCTCATTTCCTTGGTATACGAGATACTTTCTCTCTTGATCAACTTTCCCGTTTGTATCTTAAAGAGATAGTCAGGTTACATGGAGTTCCTCTCTCCATTGTATCGGATCGTGATCCTAGGTTTACTTCTAACTTTTGGAAAGGCCTTCAGAAGTCGTTGGGTACTGAATTAAATTTTAGTACAGCTTTTCATCCTCAATCAGATGGGCAGTCAGAAAGAACAATTCAGACATTGAAGGATATGCTACGAGCTTGTTCTATGGATTATCAGGGAAGTTGGGACCAACATCTTTCTTTGGTTGAGTTTTCATATAATAACAGTTTTCATTCCAGTATACAGATGGCACCATTTCAGGCATTATATGGGAAGCAGTGTCGAACTCCAGCTTTCTGGGATGAAGTGGGTGAAAGGAAGTTGTTGGGACTAGAATTGGTAGAAGAGATGGCAGAAAAAGTTCAGCTGATTCAGAAACACATGAGAACAGCTCAGAGCAGGCAGAAGAGTTATGCGGATAACCGGAGGAAGGATCTATCTTTCAAGGTAGGTGATCATGTTTTTCTCAAGGTTTCTCCTTGGAAAAGTGTGATGAGATTTGGTAAGAAAGGAAAGATGAGTCCAAGGTTTATTGGACCATACGAAATTCTGGAGAGAGTTGGATCAGTTGCATACCGAGTGGCTTTACCTCCGAGTTTATCTCAGGTACACAATGTTTTTCACGTTTCGATGTTGAGAAAGTATATGCCAGATCCATCTCATGTTTTGAGTCCAGAGGTAGTTCAGCTGGAAAAGAACCTATCTTATGAAGAACAACCAGTTCAGATTTTTGACCACAGGTAGAAAGTGTTACGGAATAAGGTGATTAAGCAGGTAAAAGTTTTGTGGAAAAACCACATGATTGAAGAGGCAACATGGGAATCTGAAAATGCAATGAGGGATAAGTACCCCCATTTATTCGATAAGTAAATAAATTGCGGGAACACAATTTTCTAAAGGGGGGAAGGATGTAACATCCCAAGTAAGTAATGAATAATAGATATTTTTATCTATGTCTATTAATGATTATGATATTGTTATAGTGGCTTAAAATGAAAATAAATACAATCTTATGCATGGAATACAATAATATTCTTAAAAGATTGTTTTACTGCCTTTTGATGGCAAACCATTTTTGAATCTATCTTTTGAAAATTTTATAAACTATGTTTGTCAAAAGAAACTTATTCTTTATGATTGTGACATCAAAATTTACCTTGTGTGAATTTTTGATATTTTTCTGACAATGTTCATTTTTTAATGAATAGTGAAAAATACTGCATTTTACATCAAAAATTCTTTTTAATCTAATTTATTTATATGATTAGATTATGTTTTGAATTGGTTTTGAAGTGAAATTAGAATATATTTTTACCATTTTATCCAATGTTGGTAATTGGAATCAATTTCACTTCGAAATTAGACTTAAACTGGTGTCAATCTTTTGATACTTATTGTTTTGTAAAAACACGCTATTTCCTCTAGCAGCGGAAATTAATTATTAAATTAATTAATGTGACTTATATGATTTTAATTTTGTAAAATATACTTCATTTTTGAATTTGGAATATCAAATATAGCTTAGGGTGAATTTTTGGTAATTTTCTGAAAAACTTCAATTTTTGATGAATAGTGAAACCACTAAGTGGTAATCAAGAAAACTGATTTTTCAGTTAAATGAAAGTTTACCACTAATGTGTATTGAATTTTGAAAATCTGACATACATGGTTGTCATTAATAAGTAAAATGTGGTTCAATGAGATTAAAATAATTTTTTTGGTGAATAGTAACTTATTAAGTTTTTAATCGCGATTAGTGGTAATTAGTGTAGTTTAAGGTATAAATAATTCTTTAAAAATATGAAATGACCTAGAAACATGTCCAAACCTTATTGGTTGTGTCATGGCCGACCAAGAAAAGCCATAGGTCAACTTGGGGACCCCATGGAGACATTTTGGTTGGGAAATGACATAAATAACTTTTTATTTAATGTAAAAGTAAAAATGACACAAACATAATATGTTTCACGAAAACAATTTTTACATGGGGTTATAAAGATAAAATATTTGATTATAAATAGTCATTGGAAATCTAAAAACATTTCCTACATCATAGTATTTTTTTATGATTTTTAGACATTAAATAAATTAAATTATTTATGACATAATAATGATGCAGCGATGACATCATTATTTGACGATTTAAATAAAATGGAAAGATAATGTAAAATATCTGAACCACATATGGAAAAAACCAGTTGGATGAGTGTATTTCGAACCCTTATCACCTTATCCACGAATTATATCAATGTGGGATCTTTTGAAACCGAAAGACATTTTCAAATAAAGTAATATTTCTTTACTTTCCAAAAGTGCCCCTCCTCTCCTCTTATAAAAGGCCCCCACCTCTACCTCATTTCACACACTCCTAAAGCCTTTGGCTCGGCCAAACCCTGCCCATTTACTCTCTCCACATCCCTCTCCTCATCCTATAGGATTCCCTTTGGGCAGAATCCTTTCAAAGGAAGCCTTTATGCTCAAATCAAAAGGAGTTACACTTTTAAAGATAATTCTTTCTCTCATGTTCATTTGTTTTATTTTGCTTCTCCAACCCCCTAAACTATTTTTATTTACTTCTTTTGTAACAACAAAAGTATCTTAAATATACTAGGATGTTTTTATAAGATTTATTTGAGATACACTCTCACATAACTACATCAAATGGTTAAAGAACATACGGTTTCCGTGGATGGCGAAATTCTGCCTCCCGAAACAATGATTGTTCAATACTCATTTAACACCTTCAAAGGTGGACATTATGATGTCACTATTTTTATATATGATATATAATATGTTTATGGTTTCCTTAAGCTTCTGTTTTTTTTCATTTTGGGCATACCTTTATGGTTTCCATTATGGGTAAACACGATATCTTCATTTTAGGAAGTGCAGACTACCGCCCCCTGAAAGTGATTTGATTCGTTAATACCATATGTGGGATGTGTAAAGGATAAAGTTAATGATATTATATATGTTATTATACTGGAATTATAATATACTCTTATATAATTATGATTCCATTCCAGAAAATATGAAATAGAAATGGAAGTAGCGTTAATGCGTACGTACGACTTACCGTCTCCATGAACGGTGCATTTCATTTCTTACCTCTAAATGTGATGTAATATTATAAATACATGTATATGATGAATATATATGATATATATGTTATCCAAATCATTAATATCATTCTGTATATAACGAACCTATGACCAAATTAACAACATGTAGGTGTAAGAAGTCTATTTTTGACTTAAGAACCAAATACCGACAAAATGAACATTATTAACTTAACTGATTACATGATGTTCATAACATGGTATAAAAGGAATAATGAACTTGAAAAATATTCATAAGCAAGTAGAGATTAACTCAAGTTTATTATTCAGTAGATTAAAGAACGGTCGGGTCATGTCGGAGACGAGGTATGGGACTTCGTCTCAATCTCCTTTCATTGAGGCATATTTTATTTTATACACATCTTTCTTTTATACGGTGTATAAAACACTTTGACTTTTACGTTTATTCAAAAGGAATATTTTTTATACGAAGCGTTTACTAAACGAAAAAAGGGAATGTTTTTGTCGTACGTATGCGGCGTCAACGACTTCTCTGCCGTCGTGACCGTTATTTGAGTTTCGGCTTCCTCTACAAGCCATACCTTCTTTTTAAAAGAAAAATAAATACCATGTTTTACTTTTCTATTATTTTGGTATTGAAAATGGTTTTCATAATGTTTTTATTATATCAATGTGTTGTATTGATATCTCATGATTGAAATGTGGAAATTTTATGTTTCCTTTATGCATGTTTTATGTGATATGATTATGTTATGGTTCTTGGGCATTATTATGAAAACGGGTGGTTCCGTGATAAACTAAGGGCGGGTGAGCCCGATATAGCTCTCCAATGCATTGGGTAACGCGAAGTAGTGAAATGTTAAGGTTTCTCCAAAGATATTTAGGGAATATACTGTGATGGGTATTCCAAACGTAACCAAGAGGGTTACTCCCTACGTAAGAATGTTATGAGTGCCTCAAGTTACCTTTACTTCTTATGATTTCTATGATTTATTCATGATTTTATGAGGTATGTTAAAGTGCCTATGTTTTATGGGTAAAGTATGATTTAATTCTTATGTATATATGAACTCATGTTTCCTTTCCATGTTTTTTTATAACCCATACTGAGTTTTTATGCTCATCCCATGTTTTTGAAATATTTTTCCCAGGTCAAGGGAAACGTACATGATAAGATGATAGAGTCAAGGATGTGTCAAGAAATAATCCATGTTTTATTTTAAATGTGTTTCCATTGATGGGAATGAAGAATACTATCTTTATGTAACCACTTTGTTTATATGTGGAATGTAATGCAAGTTTTATGATCTAATTCTCTAAAACACTAAACCCGAAAAGATCCTCAATGTGTAATCTTGTAATAACTCAAGATTAAGTAAGGTTTAAGGCTGGGGACTTATAATAATATTATTCATTATTAAACCCCAATTGACATCTCTGATTCCATGCTCATCATATGAGAGGAAAAGTACCATTTTATGGAATTCAAAATATGAATTTTTTGGAAACAAATTAAAAAACACTATGATTTGATAAATCAATATCCTCATATAAGAACGATATCAATCAATAAATGTTCACATGAAAAAATATCTTAACAAACATTTAATATAATTAATCATAAATATGATACCTGAACCCTAGTATACCAATTACATATAATATAAAATTCTATATTCTATACACTATGGGACATATCTTACAAAATACTTGTTTTTTTTATTGTGAGAATATTATATATTGTATTATAAAATAATACACTTGATAATTTCTTGTTTTTTTCACATAATATTATTCCCCATGATGATATTCACTTATGGATAAATACATGTAATAAATTATGAGGTCAATTACTATTTAAATTCATAAATTATGTGCTAAAAATATGAAATAATGATCATGTTTAAACTACCATATCCATAGCATTAAACATTAAAAATTTATAATCCATATTAATACATCAAAAAAGACTATTTATAACCACTCCTTTAATCGTAAAAAATATAATGGACTACAAGATATGTGTTATATTTTCTTCATGTTTATGGTTTTATAAATGAAACCCTAAATATTGATGAAAAAACAGTGGGACTACATAATAAAATACCACCTACTATATTCCATTAAATGATTACATATATGATGAATGATATAATAAAATTGTATAAAAATAATAATCATAATATTATTATCCAACTCATTGGAAAATTCTAAAAATAAATTTAACCTTAAAAAAAGATTAATTTGTAATATTATTTTTTCCCAATATATAACACATTATACATTAATCTTTGGGGTCATTATTGAAACCCTTTCGTAATGATTTTTTATGATATGTTTGGTTAAGTAAATACAACTCTTTAAATTATTTTTCTTAAAAAATGTAGCATATAATTCTTCATGTTGTTATGGGACTTATAATTTGAGACACTATATGTGCAATTAATTATTTTAATGAAATTAAACTTTTAAATTTTAAAAAATACCCCCAAGATTCTCTTAATAAAATATCTTTGTATGCTGTTAGTCTAATATAGGTAACCTCACTATTTGATATTAATTAACAGTTATTCATTTTGATATTGATTTTTTTTGAAAATAAATTATTTTGAAAACATGTCTTATAAGGTATGTTAGGTTTTGTGAACATTTTTATAAAATGAATAAAATTTTATATATCACATATGGATGGAGTAATCACTATTACTTGAACTATAAAAATTATATTTGATGAAATCATTTACACAAGAAAAAACTCCTCTAATAAATCTATAATATTCAGAATATGTTATAGGGATAAATGAATCATAAGAGGAGTTTTTAAGGATAGAAAATGTTTCCATAGTCAAATAACATAATTACCATAATCCCTTTGATCACAATTCAATAAAATACCAAATCCTTGTATCAGATAATGAAAAACTATATACCTTATGATAATTATGGATATTGTTGGTTTATTTTTCTATATTCACAATAATGTTCCCTTGTTAGTAGTTAATATAATCCATCCTTCATGGTGTGTGAATTAAATTAATTTGAATATATATATAGTCATTCATGATTCACCTAGAAACCATGGTGTGTTAGTTCCTCTTGTTAATAAGAATGTTGAATGGGTGGAAAATGTTTGTGAGAACTAGCTATAGACTTATATCAAATGAGAATGCATATTCATAGAGTTTTTCTTGTTATATAAGGTTTATGGGAAATAAAATACCCTTTATATAATCCATTCATATATCTTGTACCATATAAGAAAATGCATCATCAATTCATGAATTTCTATATTATATGAATTATTAATCATTAAAGGGGTTCTATCATATAACAAATTCACAATAATTCTAGATAAGAGTAGAACATAATAGAGTGTTATTTTTTAAAATTAAAATGAAATGGTATTACTATTATTACATAATGATAATATAATACCATCAACCATTATTATGATATAATCATAAAATATAATACAATTATCTATGATAGTGAATAATAATATTTTATCACCTCCAATGACATAACAATAAAAACTAATTTGATATTCAATTGGTTTATATATGTCATACAAACTAAAATATTTAAATAATTTATACATATTTTTTATTTGTCACATTACGTAATATATCCATTAATATCATAATTGTATTAATTATTTATAGTATACAATTACATTACAACATATTTTATTATACACAATAACTTTTCTTACTATATATAAAAACCATTGTTCTTATCCTCCAAATTATTTTTCATAATATATCATCATATTACCCATATATCACATCATATAAAACACCATGTCAAAATGTATCCACAAACTTATTTTTTTTGTGACTAACAAACGTTTTGAGCATCTATTTATATTTCATAAAATATTTCACACATTCAGACATCCAAATAGTGTGCCAAAATAGGCCTTTTAGTAATAAAAATAATTTAGAATTTATAAATGAAACAATGTAATAAATTATTGACCAATAATAAATATAAACTTGTACTAACTCTATAAATTGATCTAGAATGATATCTATCAAATAAATGTATATTTATATGTATTTAACCAAGTGGATTCATGCACTGAAATTCATTTTTGTTTGATAAATTTTTTCAAGACCTTTTAGAATCCTAGTGAATCAGTATAATAATACGATATCTCGAGAAATATATTCTTAATTCTCTAGGTATAGACTTCATATGTTAAAAAATAAAACACATGTAATCCAACTTTATATAAGAGAACAACACATTATAATAATTAAAAAAAGGCGATTCAATTTGTTTACCAATGTATAGAAATACCGAGCATTACTGTGTCTAAATAAATGGTATAATACCATACACATCATAGGGAAGAACATATCCAATATCGGTTAATCCTCAATCAAGGGGTTGAGGAAAAAGATCCCTCAAAAATTTTGATTAAATAATCCTCAAAGATTCCATTATAATGGCATCGTAGTAGGAAGCATATTATGATTGGTATCTTTAAAAATTCATGTATAACGAGTCAAAATATGAATGAATCACCAGGAGTATATAAATTAAATATTCAATTAATATCAATGTTGCATACATGGGGTGTTATCGATCAAAAAAAATATATTTTCGATGTTATGGGAAAACATTTTACCCTTATAGTAACCATTTTAATATTAAAATTATATGAAAAATTGTAGTAATATATGAATAAAACTAGTTATGGATAAATCCATGTCATACATTGGGAGGTAAATTATCATTTATCTTGAAATAATATATGATGAAATAATGAATGAATGATATAATGTAGTCCTACTTTTGTATTACATGATAAATATTATAACCTTAATATTGTTTATGAATATTATGAAAACCATAGATATGTAAAACTATTAATAATATCCAATACAATAAAATACAAGAGAGGAGTTGGATTATTTTATTTTATTTTTTGGGATTTTTACTCATTGAATATAAATATTATTACAAAAATATCATTATATTTCTATTTGATAAAATTCTCCAATTTAACACATTAGTGAGTATCATCTATGAAGTAATCCTATATAGATAATGGGGTAACAATTTAATACTATTCCTAATCTTAATGTCTTTGAACATGGTGTCGAAACATTATTATTTTAAAATCTAAAATGATATAATGTAAATAGAATCCAATAGCAACTATGATTTCTTTATTTCATCATTATTATCATAATTTATGGAACTAATTCCATCAAAAAAATTCTATGAGATTAATCATGTAATAATATTTTACCTATTTCAATATTGTTTACTGATACATATTAAACTAATTTAGGATAACAATAAATATTAACCACTATATTATAACTAAATTTAACTCTTTACATCACAAGTTATTGACATTCACAAAATAATATTAGGTTTTTAACGGCTATCACATTGAATTTTAATTAGTATAAGATTTTAATTATTATAAATTAAACTTATCTTAATACAAATATTTTATTACTAGTATATTTGAAACAATATTTTCTGTATAATATCAATATATGGTAAAAAATGTTGTAAGTTAATAAAAAACATATATTTTGTCATGTATGAATACTAAACAATTAAAAATTTATAAATATATCATATATTATATTCTATGATTTGGGATAAATTTTCTAAAAATTATTAGATATTATATTATTTATATCACTTATTTGAGGTTGAATCTTAACTTATAATATTTTATCAAATATATATAATTTTTTTCCATGACAAAAAAAGTTAATATTTACTTACTTTCATGATTTTTATAAAATCTAATATGTCAAAAACATTTAATACTAAATCCATTAGCTCATTTTATTAATAAAATCTATTAGATAATCTATTATTATTTTTACAATATTATTAACATAAGATGAAAAAAAATATTTTTATAAATCCATTTTGGAATGATATTTTTTTATTTAACTCCTTGGTTTAAAAAAACCTCATTTTTTCATGACTCAACAACCATTTAAATTATCACAGGAATAGAAATAGTAACAATCATTAATTTTTACTGTTATATTGAAATCCTATAAATCTACATCATGCATATAGTAAAAATTTTGTATCATATACCCATAAACATTTAATAAATGTTTTATATTAAAATACTAACTAATATTGAATCTTTACGATGTTTCCAAAACCTCTTTCTCTATATTATAAAATTTATCCTAATGGAAACTATGTAAATAAAACCAAATGTCACATTTAGGTTTCAATAACTTAAAAGTTATTTTAAAATAATCATTATTTTATATTCTAACTAACATTTATTATTATGACTTTAACATTTACACACTCATACATTAAAAATATGACAGTGAAATGAATATATGAGGACCATTTTGTCTACCCACAATAAAAAATAATATATTTCTAACAATTATTGAAATAGTTTCAAATTATAAGAATATTTTTATAGATTAAAATCATTATATTGTTTAAGAATTAGGAAAAAACCCATTATGTTGTCTAAATCATTAATATAATTGATCATATTGAAGGATAAGATGATAATATTAAATTTATAATTATGTATATAATTATATTACAACAATAAATTAATCATTAAATTGTTCTCATTAGAATCTAGGTTCAACAATTAGTTACCACGGTAAGGGTTTACATTAAACCATATAGAATTTCTCTCTTTATTAACCGTTATTCTTATGTTTCAATACTAGTCTAATGGTATTTTGCAACTAGGATTATATTTTTCAAAGATTTATCTTATATTTATGTTTTATGATTAATAAATTACTCTAAAATAAAATATTTTAAAAAATTAAAATCTTTATTTGCATTAATTATTAATATTTTTATTAAAATATATCCATGAAAAATTATGACATATTTTATAACCTAATAAAATCCTTCATATGGGAAATAAATATATCATTCTAAAATGGCCTTATATTTTTTTAAATACATCACATTGAAAATTTATGTAATAAATTATGTCAATATTAATAAATATGTCTATTGGGTGGTCGATAGGTTAACTGTTTGTAGAATTAATCATATGGGTTAACTCAAAAACCATTTTATATTTTTTAGATCTATATGGGTTTCCCAGGTATTGTCACCTAATTAATTTTCTAAAAACAAGGAACTTAACTCTTAGGTTTAGCTCATTACTTTCATTTCATCGCAATTTAATCTAGGGAAAACAAACATTGTCATGTACCTACCATGTTGGATAATATAGGTCTTGAAAAGTGTTCTCATTGGATGAAATTTGACAATATATATTTCAAAGGAGATTTAATTTCTTTATATTATCTTATTTAATTATAATAACAAGAAATAATTCTTGTCATTATCTAATTTCTAGTCCATATGTCTTCCACCATATCAATATGTTCAATCCATAATGATGTTTATCTCTATAAAATACATATTACTTGTTTCTAAACGTATTTAAAATCAAAATGCATCAATATATATCCAAACTTGTCTATTATAAATGATAAATTTATCCCATGTACCATAAGTTATTAAATCTGTTTAAATCATCAATAGATAAAAAAATATATTCTTAGAGTGATTTATTTCATACTCCCACAATTCAAGAGAACCAAAAAACACAATTCTAGTAAAATGTATAATCTAAATTCCCACGGTAGAAGGTCTATTTTTTCTGGAGAATCCTCAATCCGTTAAAATTTTAAGAACCTAATATTTATAAACTATAAATATTTTTATTTTTATCTCATAATCACATATAAGACAAAGAAAATTAATATTTAAACAAAATTTGTTAGCATACCTTCAATATAATATATTATAATCATATATTAATATTAATAAAATTAATTTAACAGTAAGAAAATTAATTTAACAGTTAGAAGATATTTATTCTTATATAAACCTCTATCTTTTAAATTATTAAAATTTCAAATTATATTTGATAAATAATATTCCAATCAAGGATATTCATTTTAAAATTAAAAATAAACATTTATGTGTAATTCATGTGATAATATAAAATTCTTTATATTATTCCTATGTTGAAATTTAAAAAAACATTATAAATTGTAGTCATAATTTCCACAGAAATATTCTATTAGTGAATTATAAATCATTTCATGTCAACTAAAAATGTATTTTATATTATGGAATATTTATTTATAAAATGTTTTGTAAACAATTTTGACAAATAATTATGAATTTATAACATCTTAATTTTGAAATAATATATGTTCTCTAAATATCCTTAAATACCTTTTTAAATAATTTATAAATAATATTAAAAAATATAATTCATTTAATAATGGAAATTAAAAAAAATTCATATATGTCATTCTTATGAAATTAAAAGCACTTTAGCTACTAGTATAGTTTAATAATAAAAATAACATTGTTTATGAAAGATACCTAACATCATGTGACCTATTTCCAAACCAATGTATCTCATAATTCATGAAATCTTCTTATCATATACCACAAAAAACTGATGTTGTGTTATATTATTTTCCTACATTTACAATAGAAAAATTCTTATTTATCATCACAAGTACTGATGCCACCCTTGTCTATATTCTTGTAATATTTTAGGTTTTTTGAAGATATCATAGATAAAATATGATGCTATATTTTTATGAAAAATCTTGTTGACATCAATGTATGTGAAATTCTATATCATATGGAAAAAGATTAGTAAACCTAATGGATATCAACTAATTCACTATATTTAATATTATATATCATTTGGAATGACTATATTATTTTATATGATATCAAATATCATATTGGAAACCACATATCTAAATGCTAGTAATTTTTTATTATGAGAAACATGATAGGGAATAATACCTACAATGTCTTAACATATAAATATTTATTACAATCATCATGAATATTGTTGAAGCTATAACGCCATTTAATGGTAAATAAGGATCAATAAAACATACTCAATGTCTCTAAGGACCTTATAAAACTCAAATCCATAAATCTCCAAATTATGAAATTCCAAAACCATGTATAGAATTATGGAGATACAATATACCTTGCATTGATGACTTACACTAAAATTTTCATCATTCATATATATGATTATGATATCTCAGAGGTAATTCAGATACTCCCTCATATGTGTTGTATCAAAATTTTGAATCTTAATAACCTGAAACTTAGGTCGTGCCATTTTTTAAACATTAATACTAATGACCCGGTGGTAAGAATAAATGGTTAATGAGTGATCTATGGTATGGAGAACCAATTGTAGAGTAATATCACTAGGAAAACAATAATGATGGTACTCATATACTCATTTCTGCTTCAGGGATTATCTCCATGATATAGAGGAAATTACTCATTATCTATGAAATATATTTGTAAATTTCATAACTCTTTAAGAATTTATTATTAATATTCAATTTTTATTTTCATAGTAATTTAATTTTATGAAATTTCTATGTTGATTTTTACGTTATGTAGATGGTTTTCAAATGTTTTCAATTAAAATTCAGATTACATTCTAATCATAGTATTTTATCTTTAATATAATTGATGATAAGCACATATTTCGATATCATTATATCATATAATATAGCAGTATATTGAAGTATTGAAAAATCATATATGTTCCCCAAATATCAGGTTATATCAATTTACATAATATTCATATTTCTTGTATATTTCATATAATATTAATAATAAATACCATTCATATATCATATATATTCATGGATTTATTCTATATCTCTCTCATCATAAAATTGGAATATTATATCGTTTTATTTATAAAAAAATCTCTTAAAAATGGTAAATTTCTATATATAAAAATAAAAACTAAATAATTTTATAAAAAATTTATTTAAGTTAATTATATAATTAAATACTAATTTATTTCCATATATTAATTCTATCATTCTCTAATATAATATTGGACTGAAAAATCAATGTATCATAAATTATTACACTAATTTTCAAATAAATTATTTTTATTATAATTTTAAATTATTCCATGAAAATTATATATAATTTAAAATATACGAATTTATTTTTAAAACAGACATAATGGTTGTGGACTTTAACCATAGGTTGAGATGGACCTCCCGGTAACCTAGAAGATTTCATCATTTGGAATCATTTCTCTTAATTCCTTACACAATAATTATTATTAAATAAATTTAATTTCCTACCAAAATATTTACTTATGAACATACTAAAGAGTTTTTATCAACATGATTATTTATTTACACATATTTACTATCATTAAAACAAATAAATGGGACATCTCATTATTAGATCTATGACAGTCTATAAATTTAGAAAATATGATAAAGGTTTTATAAAATCCTTTTTTTCGAAAAATATCCCTAAATGATTAAACAATAAATTATAAAAGTATAAAAAGACATAAAACAAAAAAATTGTCTCTAAAATTCAACAAAACATCAAATCATTTTGATGATATCAAAATATAATGATGTTTCAATGCTTATATTATATTAAATAAAATTGAATCTTTATTTGAATAATTTTATATTTCTAATAATAATATAAAGTTATATGTTAAATAAATTCTACCTTTATTTTTTTTAGGTAAGTGTGTATTTTTTATTTATTATATACATTATTTATTTTTAATAAAAAGATATAAAATTTATTTCACTCTGATTTCCTTTCTCATGGATTGATCTCATTGTCATATTTGGTGGTAATGACACCATTTTATCAATGATAAAAATATCTAATCATTGTGTATCAGCTATAACATTTTTTTAATATGGTATTTAATAAAATAATCTCCCACATATATATTTCAAAATTTAAAATTATTATACATCTATTAGGGAAACAAGATCTATATTTCATTATGTATTATCTCAACTATTTCCCTAAAATAAGTCATGAAAATACATCGTAGAAAATTTTGATAATCATTTTATATTTGACTCCCAAATAGTTTAGTGGATAAACTTTTTACCTAAACCCTCACATGGATTCAAGAAACTCTATTCATCCCATTTAAAAATTATTATTATTTTCATTCTTAGTATAACCCAAATTGAAAATTAGAGTTAAAAACATAAAAGTTATGATAATTTTCAATCTATTTGTTTTACACATGATAATTAATGGTCACCCAATTATTATGGTCACCCATAATGAATGATAGTGGATTAAACATGTTTTTACATTGGAATAAATATAACATGGACTATTTAACAAGGGGATTGATAACTGTATTTAATTCATACATTTTATAAAATTTTATGGTATTGATTAGTGTGGTCAATTGAATAATATTCCTAATTTTAGAATGGATTGACTAGTTTTTTTATTTATGGTTGAAAGAAATGAATTTATAAAAAAGGAATGAAACAATATAACAAAAGATTTTTTAGGATTTTTTGGAGTTGGTAAAATGGGGATGAATGATTAAACGTTGTGTAATTAGATTACATGATGTGATTTTTTCAAAAGATGTCATCACTTCCAGGATACGCTGTGATGCAATACATGCTTTGAAAATCAATTACGCGTCATGTGGCCAAATAAACATCGTTAAAGTAAAAAAGATTGAAAGATCCATGAAATATGCTAATGCTAGGAATTACATGGCATGAAAAGTAATTACATGTCGTGAAGTTGTTGAGAAATATTAAAAATAAAGATTCATGATATTTATTATGCAACATTTTATTAACCAAAAACACATATATATTCACCATAAGCCCCATTGTATGGGATCATCTCAGAAGTAGGACCACCGAACGAAAAAATATGGGACATGCTAACCTGCTAGGGAGATATTCTTCGTCACATTATATTGTATTGTTCTTTATTATTGTTTATACACCATCTCATTTTAAAAAAGGGTATGTCATTTTTTTGAGGCATGCATTATGAATGGGGATTGAATGTAAGATGTATTTTATATTTTAATTTAATTAATTTTGATTTTTCATATTTGTTATTCAATTCTATCGTTACTTAAATTTCATACTACATGACCATTGTGAGTTGGGATAGTTATAGGGTTCAATAACATTCATTCATTAAGAAAGACCATTTCTCGAGTTGATTGAAATAATTTAGTTAATTTGAGATCTAGAGTTTACACTTCCACCATGACCATTGGGTTTTTATTTTCCATATGTTTAAAATTTGTTTTAGGGTAACAATTCCTTACCATCCTAGGCACATGACCATTAAAAAAAAGGAGTTTTTGGGATGGAGTGCATTTTTATGACCATTGGTGTCAGTAGGACCCTATTCAGACTACTGAAGGATTGTTAATTATTTATTTCTTACCTTTCCAACCCATGAACCATGATTCATTACTACCTGAACCCATTTTATATCTTCTTCTCCCACTTTATAAATATATCATATTCCCAGTACCTTAGATTCATCTTATACTAATAGTAAATATTTTATTTTCTTATTTAATACATTATCCAACCCTATCTTTGGGGGTTTGAACTCAAACTTACAATTCCTATATTACAATATAGTTTGGTGTCTGCATTGATTCATATTATATGTTTATAAATTTGGTAACTCGATGGGGATTAAAGACACTCATTAAGATATCAAGGATCTAGTAATTTCCCCAAACTATCTCACAAGTTCTATTTAATATTTATCTATTCTTTTTTTTATTTTTGAATCGTATTTATTCAACCAAATCACCATGTTTAGACCACATCGATGTGAATCTACTTACGTAGTCGATGAGAATCTACATATGTAACCAATAACTAATATAATTATCCCAAATTAATAATAAACTATATTTAGACATATCAAAATTCATCATTTGTATATATTCCATGAATCTGTTTCATGCAGTAGATTAAAACCATATTAACTCTACAATCCTTGAGAATTAGGCTTGGTGAAATAGTTCGCTAGCACCATCGTTTCTTTATATTGCATATACTCCAAAATTAGTGAGGACTCTACCCCAAAGTAACTCTCCAAGTGGTTTTCCCTCAAGAGAGGCCCAAATTAACGTTTATTTTTAAAAAAGTTACATACTAACTATAATTTGGATCATAATAATTTATTTTGTCCCAGGACAACACAAATCCAATGTAGTTTAAAACTAAATCAATTATAATATAGAACCTAAAACTCCATATATTTATATAATAATTTATATAATTAGTTTGTAAAATTAAATACATAAAGGAATTTATTTAGAATTTATCACTAATATTTTTCAACAAATTAGGAAATTACACAAAAAAACTAAGAATACATAAGTATAAATATCATATATACATCTATAGGAAATCACAAAGAGTTTTTTAAAAAAAATTATAATTTAATTATAAATAATATAAATTCCCTAAATAAATAAATAATAACCCTTTATATTTATTTCTAACATGATTTCATTCATATTATAAATTATTAGAAATTTTAATTAATTTTATAATTTAAATATAAATAAATAAACCATATATTCCATGTTTTTTATCAAAATGTTTTATATAATAAAAATATAATATTAATAATATTATTCAAAAACCTAATTATATCAATTTATTGATTCACCATTTGATATTATTTAATTTGTTTTCTAAAATATTACATTCAAATGTGAACATTATAATTTAAATTGTTTGAAAGTTCTTAATTTTTATAAATACTCTATTAAATTATTCATTATATATATAAATTTTTTGAATTTTGTTTCAAAATTGATATATACAGTATTATATAAATGTTCTAATCCATTTTATATAAATTCAAATAATATTTTACTGTTAACACTTAATATGATGGATATTTATTAAATGATATTTTCCAAAGAATGTTATAAGAATTTATATTTATGTTATTTAAAAGTAATTAATGAAAAATATATTATAAATTAATATCCCAAAATAAAAATTCCCAATAATTCAATAAATGTTTATAAATTATGTAATTCTACCCCTAATTGAAAAATTAGATAAATTAAATTCATTAATTTATAGTTTTTAACAACAGAAAATATACTATAAGGTACACCTTAAATCAAAATCAAAATTGTTATTTTTCATTGGTGCATCGAGACATCATATAGATAAGTTGGAATTTTTTTAATGATGTCTATATAAAATAAATGGGTATTATTTTAGAAAGATGTGGGTTTTTATAATATTCATTGATATCATAATGAAGATATGAAACATTTTTGTATGAACATAGTGAAAATTTTCACTATCATATCATATGATTATAATAATCACATGTTGTGATATTTTGAAAATAAAAGGAATACAGTTTCCCAGTTATTAACAAGTAACTTATTATATAAGTTCACCTTATCTCTAGTTTTAATATCAAATATTATTAAAAATAAATAATTAAATATCTATAACATCTCTTTTTAATATATTTGTCCTAATGATTGAAATAATTCATATTTTATATCATATTTAATGATTGTAAATAAAATGATAGGAATTGTTCATTTTAAAAAATAATTTATAAATTGTTTTATATCAATTAGGAGGTGATGCAATTAAATGATTTCTAAGAATCAAATATTCAATATTTATGAAATTAATGTCATCATCAAACCCAATTCAAAAGAATCCATGCCATGAAAACAAAACCATGTATAATATAAAATGAAAAAATATATGTTTCATATACCACAAAGGGATGAAGATCCTATATTCAACAAATTGGATTCTTATGATTACCCAATATAAATAAAAAACATCTTTTCTCAATTATGTACCCATTATATGACCATAATATATTAATAATTTGGCAGTAACCTGCTAAACTACCATGATGTAATTGTACCACATGAAAAATTGATGATAGAAAAGATATATTATGGTTAAGGGAATCAATATATATATTTAATAATATTTATAGGGTCCATGATCTCATTATATATGGAAAATTTGTTTTCTATAACATCATAGATTTGTATTATTTTCTTTAAAATATTAGATAAATTTCATCCATTTTGAAATTATTTTTTAAAATATAGTTAAGTATACAAGAATTTAGCATATTAATACATTATAGATTCCTACATACATTACTACTTATAAATCATGAATTATGATAGATTTACATGTTGGAATACATGAATGTTACAATGTAGTGATCGACTACTACAAAATCATTGATTTTTATAAAATTAATTTAATATAATTTACCATATCTTAATATTTATTTTATTGTCATGTGAAATATCCAGATCATAAATTATAGTATAATAAGTTAAAACATTTTATATATTATATCACAATTTATATCATACCCATAATAGGGCATATGATATTCCTTAGTTTACCCTAGTTATATTTTTTCTGATGTCCACTTTGTGCCTATGTGTTTTCATCTAGTATAGGGATAGTTATTTATGGCATGTTGGCTTTGATACATAACAAATACAATTTCTATTGTTCCATATTAAATATCATTGGATGGTGACACATACATTATGGTGTTATATTTCTTAGTCGAGGACTCTCTATATTATTTATTTTATATTAATAATATTATTATCTTTAAAAAATATAGTTTACCTTAGACACATGTGTGATCCATAAATTCCACCTATTGAACATAATATCTAGATGTATGAAATATTCTCTACCTATATCATCATTAATATTATAATATGTTTTTATGTTTTTTAATTAGTCTCTCTATAATTTATCTATATAATGGGAGTTGGTATATGTTTTGGAGTTGTTATCCATCCAATGATATATACTCCATAATTATCCCTATAAATGGAATTATAACGCATATAGTTTAGGTAAACATATTGGGAGATGAAAAAAATTTAATGTTTATTTAAAAATTACCAATGGGTTCCGTTTGAATGTTTTGTAACCATGGCCAAATGATTATACTTTTATGTTTTTTTCCCTCAAAAACATATTTGCAATATTTTAACATCATATCAAATTGAAAGAACACTATGTAATTTAATTTCATGTAATATAGACTATTAGGAGAATTATTCCTATAATTATATAGTGGGGTAATTATTTTTAAATGATCCTTACAAGGTTCATCTATAATGTTGGGTCAGTTGAAACTATGCTTTAGCTATTACACCTACTCGAAGGCTCATACATGTTTGTCTACCCCTTGTCATTGAAAACAATATGATAAATGTAAACTATACTTATATATGATATATTCAAATGTGCAAGGGTTGGATATTATATATAAATGAATCAATTATACAATTTTATCACATATCTATTGATAAATTTAATAGGTTTGAAGACCGAACATATGGGATATATTTCCCAACGATGATGTGCTATGAATTATACAAAATAGAAGGCGCATATATCATTCCGTGTTTCATAAGTAATCATCATAATCTATTTTTATTGGGTATTCATTATAAGTGTTCTGATCTATGTAAAGGTGTGTTTAGTTGGATACTTTTAGGGATTATTGTTATATAGTAAATATATGAAGGTTGAATCGTTCACAATTCTACCTATTAAATAGAAAAATTAGGAGAGATGATCCATTGAGAAAATCATCCTCATTATCAATGTAATACAAGATCGAATGGAATAAAATTGGTGCATGTAACCTAGTAATATTATTTCTATTAAAAGTTAGATAAGTGACCAGATTAGGGATTAGGGTGAAGGTGGAATTGAGGTAGCTATCCTGGGTGAGTTGTTTTAATTCCCCCCATATTTATAAAACAATTTTCTATCTCAACTAGTGGTGTAATATTATATAAGGAACCCCTCACCGTAAAAAACAATATTCCTACTAGAATTGGGGGTCCAATTTGTTACTGTAAAGATAGTATACGGTCATATCAGATTAGTACTATGGTAGAAAGTATCACAACATCATTCCTTATAATGTAGCTATTAGAAGAATAATAAATAAATTACAATCATTATTTAATATATGAAAATGTAAAATCATTTATGAACACATCCCAGTAGAATCCCCATTAGGTCGATCACAAATAAAAAATAAATACAGATAAATACAAATTATTAAAAAACTCCATCACCCATGAGTGTTACCATATTCCAATTACATGAATGTAAATGATCTAACTTACTAAAACATGAATCACTAGTCTAGTACTCTACCAGGATATGTGAACAATTATGTGTTCTTAGGTTTACATGTTTCATTGATCCCAATTAGAGTGTTAGTATGATTCATTTGGGACCCAAAATCTGTGTCAGTAACAAAACTAGAAATGTAGTATAAAAAAATGTTATTTTAAGAAATAATAGAGTGTTGTGCATGTGAAATAAAATAATAAAAATTGACCCATGATTTCAATAGAGACACCCATTAATTGCTATATATAATATATTTAGCATTAGAGGACTATTATCTTATAGAATATCCATGAAAATGGATTATTAAATTCCCACACATAATACCACTATAAGAATATATGATCACCAGGTGGGGGGGGGGGGGGGAAGAACATCCCACATGGATCCTATTATATGTATATATAATTAGGGGTTGAACATACCATCCATATTTTTCAAAATATAAATTCACTCTTTTCCAAGGTGTATTGAATTCCTCTAATCCATATTATTTATTACAATAATTTTTTTTTCATATATATGAACTATATCCTAGAAATCATCATATGCATCTCATATTATGAGGTGTAATTACCATACTATATGAACTAACATTGGAATATTAGGATATCATCTATAATCAATAGATCTAATGAAGCATCATTGGAATATGGTGGTATCATGTGTATTAGAATGATCTTCAAAAGTATCTGAAACATATCAGTTTATCAGGTGCAATCATTAGATCTGTTGATTCATCCATGAAATTTAACTGTATCATGTGTAGTAGATATATAATATAGAAAATCATTAGAAACTCATAGTATTAGGCATATTCACAAGATTCATGGATGAATATTAGGAATATCATATATATATATATAATTTCTAGGATCATGGGTCGATCTCATTTATATCAATTATAATAATAAATTGTTATCATCGTCTAGGAACATCTTATTAGACTCTAATAAAAATAATAAGTGTCCATCATGAACAAATTATTCTCCAAAAAACATCAAGGGATAAATTCCACTATGTAATATGTCATATTCAAAAATAATGACATTGGAAATCCCTATAGTAAAGACTTCCATAAGTATTCTAAGGTTTAATTGGTTTTGAAATATATATATTCAATATTACATCCACATTACGTTGTCACATATATCCTCACCTTTTAATGTGACACTTGAAATGAACACAATATGTCTCCCCTCACTACCCCTCTCCAGGGAAAATGTATTATTCTCGCACCAACAATGGAACCTACAACAAAAACCTATTTAAAGTACATAAAAGTGTTCCTCTATCTTTACCCCATATCATGGAAAACATCCCATCATAATAAAGTCACACTATTCCTGAGAATCTTCAATATCTTATTTTATCCTTATAAAAATCACAAGGAGTTACAGACATGAACCACTCTAGAGTAATGTCATAATGATAGTCAAAATTACTATGGTCAATGTAGGTTATACCTCTAATTTTATTACAATTCATAAATTCTTCTCATGGTATACACATAGGGGTTGTCACGTGATAGTGGATGTGGAACATGTTCCCAACTCTACAACCCACTAGCTCTATGGATATTTGTTAAGTAAATATTTAATCATGGATTAATATATAAAATAATTAATAATCCATAGACTAATACTCATAGGTCAATAAAGACACCTATCTCAAGGCCATAATAATTATTTTTTTGAACTTATTTTTTTCATTTTCATATAATTTTTTATTAAATAGAAGACATTTGTAATTATAACCTCACAAAATTTTTCATGAGGAATCAATTTGGTGAAAAATGGTCTATCATACACCTTGACACTCATTAATTTCTAAAGAGTAAAAAATAAATTTATTTCATTTTATATAGAATATCTCTCACATTGTGGCATCGCAGACCTGAATGCCACTAAATAGGTGTCGCAAGCCTAGTGGGACAGAAGGCCTCAATGCGTCTCGCAAAATGCCAGAGGATGCAGACTAGAATTTAGGGCCTATAGTGATTCCATTGGGAGACTATTCCCTCATTACAAGTGTGTATCACAAAATAACAAATATAAATAGAGTTAAGTAGTGAAATAAATATATGTTAATATATAAAAAATACAAAATTAATACTTTACCAATGATAACCAAAACATAATAACTGAAATAACATTCAATAAATGATTAAGATATTCCATTTCAATTGGAAACTGGAAAACATTTATAATAGATAATAGGAAATTCATATTCCATAAATGAATAATGTTAATCAAAGGCTTTCTCAAGAATCCTGAGATCCAACTCAGTTATCTACTATCAGTATCTGACCTAAACAGTAAGAAATCAACTGTTCATAGCCATCAACATCCCTTTATCAACACATGTAATCATATAATCTATTATGGGTACCAAATGGCAGTTAGGGAGGGTGTGAGATAAATCTCAATGGTCCACCAACAATGGTCACAATAACATATAGCTTGTGTAATGAAAATGTAAAAGTATACATGCTTACTTATATAAAGTAAATAATTACAAAGTAACTACATACCCATGTACCTTCATCAGCCCTCAGCTAGGGTATGAACATGAAACTATTTCATTACATTATTATTACCACATCATAATTAAGACAGATGTTAACAATAGTGAAGGATTCAATGTGTAACAAGGAAGCATATAAATATATTTAATAATAAAGATTGAAGGTAAAAACCACAGAAATGTTGAACTTATGTGTCACTAACTCAGTATTAACTAGTTATAGGGAATGGTTAATAGTGTAATCCAAGGAGAATAGTCCAAGGAAATATACAATAGTATGACTACTAAATCCAAGGTTATAATCCAAGGTAAAATGGGTCTAGTAGTGACAAGGCCCTATGGGATATATCGATGGAACCTACATGCCATTTCTAGATTCAACTAGTGTATCCAAGGAATCATTTAATACAATGTAAGAGATCACACTGTGTCATACTAAGAATCTATCAATAGATAAATATCAGGATCTTGGTTGGTCTCAACCTATACAAGATGCATCATTGTATCAAAATGGGGTTCACTAGTGTTCATGGAATTTTCTAATAATAGTCAAAGGTGAGGTCAATTCTTTTCCATTACTACTACATAATTATGTCATGTATAATTCCAAATTGTTTCATGCATTTCCTTTCTTTTTTTATGAATAGGTAAAGTATCATAAAACCCTTTAATAACTCCATTTATAGATTATTCAATAATTAATGGTCACTCTGCTACCTTCCATAGACATGGTAAGGGGTACTACATACATGAAACCTATTATTCTTTTTCAATTAATATTGTCGAGTTACATAGAACACATACATTATAATTAACCCTTATCATTAATTAATCGATTTAAAGAACTTACCATAGGAAGGTCAGGTGGATGAAACACGATATATTGCATTAACCATTTTATGATTCAATAAAAATTTATTAAGAAGTGGCTTACCATGAATATATTTATACTCAACTACATCTGAATAATGAATCAAAAGTGTCAAAACACTAAAATGAAAATTAGGGAATATCACCCTACATGTGGTGTTTGGATTTGTAGGAGTAACCACAAAAATATAATCACCTATTCGAAAAGAGGATAACCATACGATACTAATTAATATAATCATGACATATGAATTCGATAAAAGGAACCCAATGAAATTGGTGGACCCCACATGACAATTCCAATACCTGCAGACTTGAGGGATGATTTATAGACCACCCACCTTAGAGTTGTATGACTCCCCGTCCCCCATATTGGCCTCTGATTCGGCTTAAAATGGATTATATATAACATAATGGGAATAATGCTCACAACTTGATAAATTGTTAGAGAAAAACAGAGGAGAATACATGCTTAAATTGACTTGATTATATATCGTGGTGCATCCAACACGATGAATGGAAACTCGATCAGATTTTGGATGAATGAAATACCTTGATTTCTATCCCAAGCCCTTAAAAAGGTC
Organism: Viscum album; assembly: GCA_963277665.1. Classification (NCBI taxonomy): domain Eukaryota; kingdom Viridiplantae; phylum Streptophyta; class Magnoliopsida; order Santalales; family Viscaceae; genus Viscum; species Viscum album. The sequence goes on along the minus strand of OY728158.1, from coordinate 498,942,593 downwards.
AAAAAGGGGAGAAAATGATAGTTTTAATTCTAGATCCTATGATGGGGATAAAGGGGTGGTATAATTATATCACTAAAGGGAAAAATTAAAAATACCCCCAAATTAGAATGGACATGGTTTATATGCATGGTTTGTCAAATCACGTGAAAACACTGCATGGGTACCTTAGAAGAAGGGGCACTATCACGGTTCAGTTTCATGGCCATGCACCAACCCTGCTATATGTTTCTGGCCAAAAAAAATATTTGCACTGCTAGGAAAACCATACCCCAACCATGTGATATCGTTCACCAATAAAAAGCAGCTGCTCTATTATGAATTTCATTCACCCACCATGCGAGAACCATTTTACATGTCCAGTTTCTCCAAATGAATGGTTATGGGATCCTAACTATCCCTTGACACCTCTGAGACCATTTCTAACTCATTAGGCATCCTTATTAGGTCTAAAATATACAATTACACCAATATAAAAGGATCAACACCGATGTGTAAAACCATGTTGTTATAGTCTTCCCCATTTAAAAGAAATCATCTCTGAGTTCACCATTAAATGTTGGTGAAACATTTTCTGTGAATAAATATATCCACTGGGAATGTACGATAACCTCCCACTCCAATGTCTCATCATGCACGAGACCATGCTGCCATAACACCCGTACAAGAGGGAAAAACTAGCCTTGTTGAGCCTTTGTGCTCTAGTCAATGATGTGTACTAAATACTCCTAAAGGGTAGTATCAAAATATAAGTAAATTCATCAATATCAATGGTATAAAATGCTTAGAAATGATATGTATAAAGATGTGAAACAATGAAGGCATCGTGCACGACATGGTACATCTATGTCAATATCAACAAATAGGTTATAGACCAAACTCCCTCATGAATCATAAATGTTCCTACATAGCTGAGAAAAAACATCCCTTTCGTATGTATCCATCTATTCCCTAACCTAGGTGATAAAAAAAGTAAAACACTATCCATTCCATTTATTTCTAGATGTCATTGGTGACAATAAAATGAATATTTCGATCTAGACCGAGCAATAGTCATAAGATTTTTGATCAGTTGAACCTACTCTAAAGTCTCTTGAACGAGATGAGGGACTAGTAGGGCTTCCTCACATACCCCTATCGAGTTCAATGGTGAATGTCATGGCATAGAATAGAAGGCTTCAAAATGATCCATCTTAATCATCCCTTAGAAGCTACTATTATAGGAAAACATAATGAGAGGGATATTCCTCCCTTATGAACCACTGAAATCATGAAAACATGCTTAGATCATATCCTCTATAACCTATATCATCCATTACAATTTTCCATTAGTATATGGTTGATATTCTATACAGAGAAGAAATTGTCATCCCATAGCGTTCTGCAATCCCTACTAGAACCTTGATGTGAAACGAGAATCCATATATGAAATTATAGTACGTGAACCCCATGTTGTTGTATGATCCCACAGACATACAGTCTTCCCTATTCATTGAATGATAAATTATATTAAATAGGTATAAAGTGATCTACTATTTTTAGTTTTTCAATGATAACACTTGCAGTGTTTCTCCCACTTAGAAACCTAAGAAAATCAATTAAAATTTAAATGGAAACATCATCTGATTTCCATTCCAGGACTAGAAGTGGATTTTAGAAGAGTACATGTGTCTAGTTATCCATCTTCACATTCAGAAAGGTGGAACACATAGTGATAAATCTTGTAATACGAAATATCATCCGAGGCCACTAATATTGGCATCGTATATCTCGATACGTCTTGGAGATTCATGGGTAAACTGTCCACTATGAAGCATGGGACTCATGCATAAAATCTTCTCGTATCTCTATGGACCCAGTAATTCCCATGAATACACATGATATCATATTTTTCAATATACCAATTCTATGGTGATCTATCTCTTGATTCACCCCAATGGAGAATCAAGGCTTCATGATCAGAAAATATTCTACTCTTTAAATTCTCAAGGAGGGAAGAGGTAACGATTAATGATGAGATATTAGACTAATCATGACTATCATAAAATTTTAGATGAAGCTAAAAAAGAAGTTATATTAACTATCATCCAACATTTGTTTCTTCTATGACATTTCATTTAGTTTCCCCCCTCAACGCATTAGAGACAACATCAACCTTTCTAGGTAATAGGCAATATAAAAATCAAATTATTACATATATATGAAAAACCGTCATTATCTGAGGATCAATTAATGATGTGAAAAGATATATTTGAGTTTCTTGTTGTCTATGTATACCACAAAGCTCTCAGTCAGTAGATAATGTCTCTAAAAAACATAAGTCATCAACAACTGCTACTAGGTCATATTCACGTGTCGGCATGTTCTCTCATGAGGCCTCAACTACTAAGATCTATATGGAAGGACTTTATCCTCCTGCATCAGCACTACTCCTAGGTCGATTCCAGATGCATCAGAAAACAAGGTATATCCTATACATGGACTTGGAAGAGTAATTATTGGTGTCTATACAGGCCTCCCATTAATTCCTGAGAGGATTTATAACATTCATCAGACCACATGATCTTGAAATGCTTCATTGTATGAACAGTGAGAGGCTAGTCATGTTGGAAGAAGTTTTTTATGAAATACTAGTAATATCCAACCTATACTAATAAACTCCGTATTTCACACACGTTCTTGGGAGGCTTCGAGGAAACTATAGCACTGACCTTTTTATGGTCAATAGATACCCCTGATTCCAATATTAAATAACCCAAGAAGTGATCTTTTTTTATCCATAGGTTGAACTTATGATGACTAACATAAATTTTATGATCTCTTAGTGCACACAAAATCGTCTCAAGATGTTTCACATGGACAATAAGAGTGTGATAATACAACAAGATGTATTCTAGAAATACCATGAATAAAGAGTCCAAATAGGGGTAGATAACCTTATTCATCAGATCCATGAAAATGGAAGGTGCATTCATAAGACCAAACAACATAACAAGGTAATCATACAAACCATACCTGTTATGGAAATTCGTAAAAGGTATGTCTGATGGAATGAATCTTATATGATGATAACCCTATCTCATGTAAATATTAGAGAATATCATTTCTCCTCAGCGCTGGTTAAAGAAATCATCTATTCAAGGAGGTGGGTACTAGGTCTTGGTTGTAAGATGGTAGAACATTATCTGATCCATGTATAGACATAAAAATATATATGACTTATTGGAAAAAAGTGTAGGAGAATAACAAGATGATGCACTAGGTCGTATAAAACCATTTGTCCACTAAATACTCAAACCACCACTTTAGCTCCTGAAGCTCTGGAGGTGCCGTCCTATACATAAAAAGGGACACTGGAGCTACTTCTGGAATAAGATCGATTGAAAATTATACCTCTCAATAAGGAGGATAATTATAAAAATCATTTAGAAATACATCCCTACAGTGATACACAAATAGAGGGAAATCAACTTATCATTAAACATCTTTCTCAAAAAATTTATTATTATTCTTGTTGGTCACTCCACCTAGACCATGATGATTTGGTCCGTCTCTTCAATCCTTGATATCGAACTCACCCTTATATAGATAAATGATATATTTTAGTGTTGTAAAAGTCACTCTATGATGATAGAGGTATAAAAAATAATGAAAGTGAATTAACCAGTCCATATGGAGTATGACATCGAAGAACATCATCACGAAAACAAAGAGGTTCCACAAGAAAGGATATCTACCTAAATCAGGGGGATTATCTCTAATTGGAATATTCCCTTGGTCTGTACCATGAACGATGCATCTAGGGTCATTACACCATAGTAATATTGTATATCCAATCTGAGAATTAAAAAATATATAAAAAGATAATGTATTTAAAACCACCTCTATAAAATAATGTAGACGCTATAATAGATGCCACAAGAATAGTACATCATACTATAGATAGTCCCAAATCCTTCTCATCAAGTATCAGATGTAGTGCATGAAAATGACCTAATCCAGGGCCCAATGCAACATAAGAACTACCACAATCTTAACTACTCTTCTAGTGCTACCAGTTATCAGAGTTCTGGCTACTATGACAACTACCTCATCCTTTTCTAGACCTACCATTGCTATTTCAACTCCCCACCTGATGATTCAAGTTCTTCCATCATCCACACTATTGATACATTATATATCTATTGAAAAAGGAACTTTTTTTTTCATCTCCATGATGAGAAACCTTGAGGGAACATTTACTATAACATAAAGAATTATTACCCTACCACATCACTGATCAACTATACCTGGTATTATTTATATCCCTTAGGTAATGCTCACATATAAGAGCATGATAGACTATTTCAGAAAAATTAGGGAGGAGAAGGACATTCACCTACGCATTGATGGTGTACTAGATCTCATCCTTAAAACTACTAATAAGTGAAATCTCAACACCGAATGGAAGTGGTGAAAAATGTTGTAAACCATTGAAACACACTAAATATTCCATAACTGAAAAAGTACCCTGCTCGAGATGCATGAACTCTCTGGATATGTCAGATCTAAACATATAAGGAATGAAATGATATTAGAAGGCTGTCTATAAATTAATCCATAAAATTCCATGATGATGACTATCCTAGATAATCACATCCCATCAACGCTTGACTATGTTATAAAGATTGTACATGAAAACCTGAACCTCATTTATGGAGGCATCTATATATTTTCAATGATTAATAGGGTAGCCCCTAGACAAGGCTCAACAGCCCATGTACCACCATCCCCTGAGAATGTAGGAGGATGATACTATTGGAACTCATGAGTCAGATCATCCATCAGAGGTGAAGCTGATGAATCACCATGAAAGGAATGCATCTAACATAGGAAATTGTCATGAACATGGGCATAAGGGCCCGAATAATGGAAAATAGGCTGTGACTTATAGGGAACAGTTGGATGAAAGATTGGTGGCTTAGGGATCACCACATCTGGTGTGTGGTCGTCCCCACCGTCCTGGCATTCAATACAAGGATGTTGAGGTGTCGTTGGTCTACAAATTCCATTCACACACCATATATTTTTTATGTAAATAGATATCAACAAAAGAGGAATGTGAACATCAGAAAACTAACTACCCGAGGAATACTTCCCAAACTACTATCATAGATGGCCAGGTATTTGTATGTTCTCAAGTATAGTTTTAAATTAATATTTCATTTTATCCACGGGTCCACTCCATTACATTTCACATGCTTGACATTGATGTATATAAATGTGAAATCATTATCTTTTTTTAGTTTCTTGTTGGTTAAATCTTTTATCAAAGATCATTTAAAATGAGATGTCTATCCTTGTGACCCTTGGACCATACTCCTTATGATTAAGATTAACACCCACTTGAATTTATAATAAAAGTACTGATTCGGTAAATTACTCATTCCAATCCTTGAGGTCCCATAAAACCTCATGAATTGAAACATTCAATCAATAAATAATATCCATAATGTATTACAAGAACATATACAATTAAGGTTACTCAACAATCACATGAATAAAAAATTGAAAATCAATGTAATGAACTTATATGATATGGAAATATGCATGAAATGTAAGCTCTATGTGCCTATAATGATGCTTGTGACAATGCTCCTTGCACTCATATCATCAAGCCAAGAATGATGTGAAATACTCAATCATAATAATAATCAATAACTCCACACATCATTTACATCACCCAATGATGAAATAATGTGAAATTTAGTTGGGGAAAACATATTAATATTTATGATTAAGGGGAATTGGCTTTTCCACCGAACATGGGTTCTTGACACCCAATCAAAGATTATGAACATGTATCATGCATTCCAAATATCCTTTATATTTTCTCTATATCGGGAAAAAAGGATCCATCCCAACCCACTTGTTTCCACTTTGAATTTAACTAGAATAGAATGAAACATAATAAGTTCCCTCAACCTAGTGGATCACATTCCCTTAAGAAAATCTATCGAGAGGACAGAGGCTTCCAACGAGTATCAAGCAACTTGGGTGTGTCTAGGGGAATACTATTCCATTATTACTATAATTTATCACAATATATTAATATAAATAGAGGTATGTAGCATAATTAATATATGTCAACAACCTAAGGAGAAAAATTAATACATTACCATGGATAACAATAATTGAATAACAAAAATAAAATTCCATAACTGATGAAGATATGTCATGTCACTATAAAACATGTATACATGGATAAAAGACAACAAGAATTACATATTCCACAAAATTATAAATGTAATCAAAGACTATCACAAGCATCTTGAGTACAAACTCAGTCCTATGATATCAAGCTATGACCAAAACAACAATAAATCGATGTTATAAGTTGTTTTATTCCCTTTATCAACACATTCATTAATGTTATCTTCTCTTGGTACCAAATTACGCTTGAAGAGGTTTTAATATAAATCTTAGTGGACGACCAACAAAAGTTTCTATAAAATCCATCCCGTGTAATGGAAAATTAATAGTGTGACTGCATACATATATAATATAAGGTAGTACAAACAAACTATATACCCAAGTACTTAGTTCATCCCTCGACTTGTTTCTAAACATGAAACTATTTTATTATGTGAATTTTAAAAATTCATAATTATGCCACATGTGAACAATAGTGAATGTTCCAAAGTGTACCGAGAAAACCTGTAATGATATTTAAAAAAGAAGTTCCAAGGTAATAACAATGGAAACATAGACCTCATGGATCTCTAACTCAGTAGTAACATGGTCTACATAAGGGTGTGTAATCCAACCAGCATAGTACAAGGAATTCCACAATAATATGCCTACACAATTCTTGGTGATCATCCATGGTAAAAGGTGGATAAGTAGTTAACAGGGCCAATTTGATTTAACCATGACACATACATTTCATTGATGGATTCATAAACGGTAACCAATGTATCCTTTAATACTATATGAGGGATCCTACTTAGAAATAACATGCGTCCAAGAATAGAAAATGATGGGTATCTAGGTTGGTATCAACTAAAGCAAGCCTCTTACATGAATTCGTATGGGGCTCCTAAGTGTTCGTGGAATTCCCCAATAAGAATCCAAGGTGGTCTCAAGTCCGTCCATTCTTACTAGATAATGAAGTCATGTATAATTACAAATTCGATCATGCCTTTCCTTTAATTAGTAATAACAAGCCTAGTAGCATGAAACCCTTTAATAAATCAATTTATGGAATATTCAATAATTATGGGTCACTCTAATACCTTTAATCATCATGGTAAGGAGTGTTATGGACATGAAACCTATTATTATATTTCAATTAATCTGGTCGAGTTACTTACTACATGTACATTCTAGTTCCACTTTATCTTTAATTAATCAATTTAAATAACATAAAATAGGTAGGTCCAGTGGGAAACACATGGAACATTCCATTTATCATTTCAAGATTCAACAAGAATTTATAATGATGATTCTTTCCATTAGTGCAGTTAAGCTCGAGCACATTCAAACGATGGATCAAAAGTGTCAAAAGATGAAAATTTGGGAATATCACCCCACATGTTGTGTTGGGTGTTGTGAGGGTAAACACCAAAATTTAACCACATATTAGGAATGTGAATAATCCTACCGTACTAATGAATATAGGCATGAAATATGAATTCGATAAATGGAAGTAGATGAAATCGGTGGTCCCCACATGACAATTCCAAAACCAAAGAACTTTATGAATTTGTTATAGGCCAAACATCCTAGAGATGTAGAACTCTCCTCCTCTGATATCATCCTATAATTCATCAAAAAATTGGGTAGATCTGAGAAAAAGGGAAAAACACAAACACCATGATAAAATAGGTTTAGAGCAGGAGAGGAGAAAAAAATCTCAAATAGACTCAATTATTAACCTTTGAGCATCCAATGTGATTAAAGGAGGCTCAATTAGATCACTGGTAAAGTATATCTCTTTATCCCTACCATAGGTATTAAAAACACTCCAAAATAGGTGAAAATGGTGGTTCTCCCACTAGATCCTAAGTTGGAAATGAAGGGGTGGATTAATTATATCATAAAAGAAAAAGTAAAAGCACACAACAATTAGCATGTACATGGTTTGTATGAACAATTCAAAAAATACAGCACAAATAATGTATGGGTACCTGGGAAGAAGAGGCACATGAATGATTAGGCTACATGGCCATGTACTGACGGTGTGATATGGTTCTTCCAAAAAACAACTGAATGGTTAGGCAAAACATGCTCCAATCGTGCGACATGGCTAGTTACCCCAAAAGATCGGTTATAGGCTCCAAACGAGCCCCACATGTAACGATACAAACATTCACTAATCAAAATTCCTCTTGATAAAATTAAATGTCTATTTATGTAAAATATCTATATAAAATGTCAACTTATTTGGTTTTATGTTTTTGGATTTTAAAATATTGTTAAGAATTGTGACCGTTGTTAATATATCCATTGAACAATGATCACATGATTAGTAGAAATATAATTCTTTAATGAATCTAATTTACTCAGAAAAAGAAGGTGATGGCCCCATCCAGTAGACGTTCCCCATACGAATCCCATTTTTCGGAGCTCAGAAAAGAGGTGGTTCTATTGGGATTCTCTCTTGACCAATCCCAAGCCAAGCTTCCTTAGGTTAAGCTCGAGCGGGATCTCCTACAAGAGAAGTGGAAGTTGATAGAGATTACCACCCGAGCAATGTTATCAAAGCCACCCAGAGAGTCTGTCACAATCACACACCTTAATATTCGGGCTTATGAAGGTGTTATAAGGGGTTCTGTAACAAGCCCTCATCTATATGGTTATGTACATTATATTTCTATATAATAATGAATATACATTTATTATTGTTACCTTGTAAATAGTTTTTAAAGCAGAAATAGTATTTCTAGTTAATGTTCAACTAAGAAATATATTTTGATGAATTAATTGATTTTTGAAATAAATAATATTTTAATTAAATATTATTATTATTATTAAATAAATTTTTTATTAAATATAAATGATTGTATAATTATGTGAATGCAATAGTAATTTTTATTAAAGATTGAAAGCCATTTTTGTCACAACCCATGAATTTTCGATAAATGTCATTTTTTATTTTAAAAGTGAAAAATAACATATTTAGAAATTTATTTAGATAAAATGATTATTATTTATTTAATCTGGATGTCAAAAATATCCAACAGTGAATTTTTCATAATTTTCTTAGACAGTCAAATTTTTGGGTAAAAATTAAATACTGTTTAAATATATAATGTGCTTTATGACATCATAATGACCCAATAATGATATTATAAATTACTATAAGCCTTGTGTTTAGTAAATATATGTTTTAAAATTAACCTAATGTGATTTTGGGTTTGTTTGACTTCTTTTAGAAAGCATTAATGGACACTTCAAGGGTTATTAAACATCTTGTATTTTTAAATTGTTTTCCTTGGGAGTGTGATTAACCTCCACATAAGCAACCACATTATTTTAAGATGTTCGAGCATTGGCCTTATAAAATATTTTTTTCCACTTCCCTTTTCCAGAAACCATGGGATGGTTTTCGTTTTGGATAAGTTTAATGTGAGTTGTCCCAAACCTAAATAATAAATAATTCCTTCACCTTTCCAATATAAACCCACACAAGCTCTCACTTTATCATCACTCAAAGCCATTGGAGTTCGTCCAACCTCTACCTTACTCTCTCTAAAATCCTCCCAAGGTGTCCCAAGCTCCCCTGAAGCCTCTCTCAATCCTTTGGAAGCACACTTCCATATAAGTGATTTTCTTCCTTTCTCATTTTTGTCCAATTTTATTAATGTTGTTATGCCATTTTAATTTCAATTATAAATGTTGGGGTATTGTTTCACACCTCCCTCAAACTTTCCTCTTTATTTTTGAATGATGATAGACCCCTTTCTCTCTCATTAAATGCGTCCCATGTACACCCATTACTATGCTGAAATACCGAAAGGTATTTCTCTCTCCTCTTTCACATTCTAGAAATTATTTTGTATCATGACTCTAAATTCCATAACAATTGTAGGGAAATGTATCTATATTAACCTATTACTTTACATTTCTTGTAAATATGATTATACACCCATTTATCTCTCATCAACCATTTTTATGAATTCTTACGGCACGACATTATGCTGCCGAAATTGCACCGATTTTCCAAGACAAAGTCATTTGTAGTGAATACCATGCCCATTTATCTATCAAGGGTATTCACCTTTATGCACATTTACATATTGATTATAAATATTCATTTATGAATTCCACATTCTTTTATCTTGGAATAAATTATTATGTTATATGATCCATGTTATATGATCCATGTGGCCCACTTATGCATGAAATGAAATGTTTAATAAGGGTATGCCTTTATAGCACTCCAATGCATTGGGTTAAGAATGGTATCACGATATGTCATGTGAAATGGGTGTTTACTCATTCTAATTCATGTTCAATTAGGTTTTACTCATGCTTCATGCTCAATGAGGATTTACTCAAGCTCCACGTGCAATGAGCCTTGGCTCATGCTAATTCCATGTTAAGTGTTGTTGCCACATTTCCATGTTATGATTATCATGTTTATCAGGCCTTTATGTTTATGCTACTACGGTGCTCTATTTATTTGCTTATTTTATAACATCTATTGTATTCATCATGTTATTCCATGATAATTCCCTTACTGAGATTTATAGGTCACCTGTTTCTTATGCATGTCCTCAGGTAATCCCATGGAATGCTATGTATGAGGGAATGTAATGGTCATTTAAAAGATGTTTTTAACAAAGATGTTGTATTTCATGTTTAAATTTTTTATATAATGATTCTAAGCTCCAAATACACTAGACCTATCGATCTTCTATATTATATCAAGTGAATTTTATGCAATAAATTATATTTAATTGTGTAAAAAATTATCAGGGTTGTCATAGTTGATATCATAGGATAGGTTTAGTTATTTTTGGAATTAGGATTAGAAAATCCTAGTGAAGCCTTAGAGACTAGAATAAGAATAATAAAAACATCCCTAACATTTGGTGAGTATTGAGTAAGTGGTTTATCAATAAAATACATCATTGTTTGGATACGAGCAGGTAGAGGCGGCTTTGGCCCAGATGTATCCTAGGAGTAAAACCTAAAAACACCGCTTTGAGATAGATTTGAATGGGAACGAGTGCATGACAACGGGCCTTGATACACTCTTGGTTACAAAACTCCTGGAAGATATGATTCGGTAAATTCACAGGCTTAGTATAACCCATTATTAAGGGACAAAAAATGCCCTAAGAATATATGTTAGAAAGTAGATCATGGATAACATAGACTGAAGCCAATAGATTCATATGTCAAGGAAATAATAATTATTTATAAGTCATTATTTTTGTCCTTGTATAAGCCTTTATGTGATACCCCTAACTTTCATTTTATTTCTAGCCAATGGATGGTAATAGGAGGTATCAGGCTAACAATTGATGTGGAGATCAATGTGATGATTGTACTAATGAGATGCCCAATCCAATGTGAGTGGGAATTGTGAACATTTTCATGCTTCTATCTCCACTAACTGAATATTTTAATAGAATCATGGGTCAAGAGGAAAGTTAAACCCTCACCCAAAGAAAGAACAAGTCACTATCGAGAGATTCATGAGACAAAGGCCTCATAATTTTAATGGATCATCTAATCCCTCAATCCCTGAACAATGGATCAACTGCATTGAAAAGATATTCTCCATACATTAATGTTATGAAAAAGAGAAGGATCCCCTGGCTTCTTATCATATGGAGGGTGAAGCTGATCAATGGAGGACATTGATCAAAAATACTAATCTTGAGGAGGAGATCGAGGTGTCGTAATGGAAGGATTTCCAGAAGATTTTTTTCGATAAATAATTTCCTCACACCATATGGCTTAATAATGAAAGATACTTCCTTTCCCTAAAAAACGAAGAATCTATTGGAGAGTACGAGTCAAAATTCACAAGGCTTGCATGATAAACTTATGGCTTTATCGTTACCCCTGAATGCAAGGTTGACAGCTTCTTTGGTGGGCTGAAACCTTGCATGCAGAAAGCACTAGCAATCCATGACTTCGACAACTATGAAGAAATTTTCTGATATCACCTCAAGGTAAAAATGGAGATCTTATAATATTAGGGTTATCATTGGGATATAAAGTGTAAGGTGGAATTCAATGCTGGCAGTCTGATGGATAAATCCAATGGTGCTAAGAAGATCCAACACCCTACATGCCAAAGGTGTGTAAAGAAGCACCCTGGAAATTTCTTGAAGGGGATGAGGAAATGCTTTAGGTGTGGAAGAGAAGGGAAACTAGTTGTTAATTGTTGGCAAGAAAAACCCACTGCTGTAATAGAGAAGAGGAATGCTCTGTTTGAACCTCAATGTGTGGTTCATTGCTACAACATCATTGAATTAGGGAATCTTGAAAATCAGCGCCCTAAAATAAATGATTTCGGAGACAACCAACAACCTCCAAGGCAGCAAGGATGAGCTTTTACCATCACTACTTCCGAAGTGAACTTCAAAAATGATGTGGTGATATGTACGCTAGTTATTAATTCACGAATAGAGAACATACTTTTTGATTCAGGTTCTACGAATTCTATTATATCTCAAACGTTCTGTAGAACAATCACATAACCACCACAAATCAAGGAAGTGAAGATGATAGTGAGTATGAAAAATGGGGAAATCATTGCATCCCATGAATATAACTCCTCCCCTGTCCTAATCTGTGGATTAAACTTCCCAGAGAACCTCTTCATACTCCCACTAGTGGAATTTGATGCAATTCTCATCATGGAATAGATTTTATTATATAGATCCAACATAAATTTCCGTGAGAGGGAAATCAATCTCTATGTTGAGAATCGACCCCAGATTCGTTACAAGTGCAAGGTGGAAGATGAATCTTCTTTAGATACATTTTTTCAAGCATGGATATTATTCCCCAATGAGCATGACTATTTGGCCCATATGATTTAGTTTAAGGAGGCAACCATCCTAGATGAGATTCCTATTATGAGGGAATTCACTGAAGTGTTTCCTGATAAATTCTCTGGTCTTCCTCCTAGAAGAGATGTCCAATTCTCAATTGAACTTATACCTGGGGAATTACCAATATCCATGACTCTGTATATAAAGGTTGTTATGGAGCATGAGGAGATAAAGAAAAAACTACAAGAGAATATGGATAAAGGGTTTATACACCCAAGTGTGTCACCGTGGGGTGCACCGGTCCTCTTCATCAAGAAGAAGGATGGGTCAATGTGCCTTTGCATCGATTATCCTGAGCTGAAAAAAATCATGATAAAGAACAAATATCCTCTCCAAAATATTGATGACTTTATTTATCAGTTGCGTGGAGCACAATACTTCTCCATGGCGGATTTACAGCTGACATATTATCAAGTAAGGGTGAAGAAGGAAGATATACCCAAGACTTCTTTTAATACAAGATACGAGCACTATGAATTCATAGTAATGCCTTTTGGACTCACTAATGCTCCAACGATTTTCATGGACTTGATGAATAGAGTCTTTAGAGATTATCTCGACAAATTTTTGGTAGTATTTATAGATGATATTCTGATATAATCCAAAACCAAGGAGGATCATGAGGAGCATCTAAGAACTATACTAGAGACCTTGCAGAAGGAGAAGCTCTAGGAAAAGTACAGAAAATGTGAGTTCTAGTTGAAGGAGGTATCATTCTTGGGCCATATCATCACAAGAAATAGGATATCAGTGGATCCCTCCAAAACAAATTCAATTGAGGGATGGTCGAGGCCATCATCGGTAACAGATATCCGTAGCTTCTTGGGGTTATGTGGATATTATCATTGATTTGTGATAAATTTCCCACAATTTTCCAATCCTCTTACCATGCTAACTTAGAATGGAGTAATGTTTTCATGAAGTAATGAATGCGAAGAAAGTATAAAGGAGTTGACAAAGAGGCTTATCGCTGCATCTATACTCACTTTACATACAAGTAGAAATAATTTTGTGGTATTTAGTGATGCTTCGAAGAAGGGACTGAGATGTGTGTTGATGAAAAATGTCAAATGCATTTCCTATGCTTCAAGGAAATTGAATTTTCATGAACAGAACTATCCAACACATGACCTCACATTGGATGTAGTGATCTTCTATTTGAAAATTTGGTGGCACTATCTCTTTGGGGAGAAGTGAGAAATATATAAAGACCACAAAAGCCTCCAGTATATATTCACACAAAAAGATTTGAACATTCACCAATGAAGATGATTAGAGCTGATCAAAGACTACGACCGCTCAATCCATTACCACCATGGGAACGAAAACGAGGTGCCAGATGCCCTATGTATAAAGGACCCAGTGATTCTATCATTGAAGAGAATTGAAAAGGATCCAATATTCTTAGATTTGATGACTATGGACATGGGAATCATAATTAAGGGAACATTATATATAATTTCACAAATGATTTCTCAACTTTAACTTTTGGAAAGAATAAATGATGCTCAAGAAGATAATGTGGGAAATCAGGAAAAAGTTAAATATATCAGAAAAGTGAAATCCTCAGAGTTCAATATTAATGAAAAATTAATTGTGAGATTTGGGAAAAGACTATGTGTTCCACCATGTCTAGATTTGAAGAAGGAAATTTTGGATGATGCACATAGTTCAAATATCTCTATACACCCAGGGAACACAAATATGTATCATGATCTCCAAGAGAATTATTGGTGGGATAATATGAATAAGGATATCACAAAATATACATCAAAGTGCCCCGTGTGTCAGCAAGTGAAGGAAGAGAGGTATAAGTATAAAGGGATGATGCAACCATTGCCCATAATAGAATGTATGTGGGATAACATCACCATGGACATTGTCACTGGGATTTTGAAGAAATCCAAAGGAAACAATGAAATCTGGGTTATTTTGGATCAACCTCAAAGGCTACACACATCATTTGTATTCTAGAGGAATTCTAATTGGATCAATTGGAAAAAATATATATCAGGGAAGTGGTGAGGCTACATGGAGTACCACTGTCTATTATGTCTGATCGAGATCCATGATTCATGTCTAAGTTTCGGAAGAGTCGTCAAAATGCTCTGAATACTGGAAGGAACTTCAGTACAGTTTATCATCCTCAAACTGATGTCCAATCCGAGCGGACTATCCAAACACTTGAGGACTTGTTGAGAGCATTCTTAATACACATTATAGGAGTATGAGATAAACATCTTCCTCTGGTTGAGTTCTCTTATAATAACAGTTTCCACTTGAGCATCCAAATGGCACAATATGAAGCCCTTTATGGGAAAAGGTGCAAAACACTGGTGTGTTGGGGTGAGGTTGGTGAGTGTAAGCTGATTGGACTAGAAATGGTCGAAGAAAAGTGGTGGAGAAGGTGATAACCAATTAGCAGCATATCAAGGAAGCCCAGAGTCGATAGAAGAGTTTTGCAGATTACCATCGATGAGACCTTGAGTTTAAAGTTGGAGGCATGGTATTTCTACGCATGTCTTCATGGAATAATGTCATGAGGTTTTTAAAGAAATTGAGGTTAAGTACAAGGTACATCAGCCCCTTCGAGATTCATGATCTTGTCGGGGCTGTGGCCTATCGGCTAGCACTTACACCTGCAATTCCCAATGTACATGATGTCCTTCATGTATCCCTCATAAGAAAGTACATACTGAACCCTTCACATGTACCCTCTTAATAGGTGGTACAATTAGAGGATTATCTTTATTATGAGGAGGAACTAGGGAAGATCTTAGATGGTAGAGAAAAAGTTCTACCAAATAAGACAATTCCCCTCATCAAGGTGTTGTGGAAAATCTAGAAGTTTGAAGAAGCAATGTGGGAATCAGAGGAAATGGTAAAGCAGAGTTGCCC
Source organism: Viscum album (assembly GCA_963277665.1). Taxonomy (NCBI): domain Eukaryota; kingdom Viridiplantae; phylum Streptophyta; class Magnoliopsida; order Santalales; family Viscaceae; genus Viscum; species Viscum album. Next base: position 498,926,640 of record OY728158.1, on the reverse strand, counting down.
GCATCTGTTTTAGTGTGAGAAAAATAAATTTAGAGGGTGATATTTTTTAAGGGGTGAAGATTGTAACGACCCAAAATTTCATTAATGGAAATCACCCTTGATCAAATTAAATGTCTTTTTATGTAAAATTTTTATATAAAATTTCAACTTCTTTGGTTTTTTTGGATTTTAAAATACTGGTAATAATTATGATAATTTTTAACATATTTTTTGAATATTTATCACATGATTAGTATAAATATAGGTCCTTAACGAATCTAATTTCTCACACAAAGGAGGCGATGACCTCATCTAGTAGATGTGCCCCATACGAAGCTATTTTGTCGGAGCATGAAAAAGAGGTGGCTTTATTGGGAATTACCCTTTACCGAGTCCAAATCGAGCTTCAACAGGTTATGAATGATCAGGACCTCATACAAGTGAAGTAGGCATTGATAGATATTACCACCCGAGCAATGTTATCCGAGCCACCCCAAGAGTCTTTCACAATCGCACACATTACTTTTCGGTCTTATGTGGGTGTTATAAGGTGTTATGATACAAGACATTATAAATATGGTTATGTAAATTATTTTTGTATATAATTGTAACACCCCAAGATTCCACGGTACGCTTCTCTTTGAATAATGTGATAGCGTGTGTTTTACGCAAAACCGAGTTCTAACACACCATAACCAATCAAACTAGCCATTATGAATAGTAATACCTACTTTTTGAAATTATATATATTTTATTTTTTAAAATGGACATCATTTTTGGATTCAGAATATCGAATTTATCCTAAGGTGAAATTTTGGTACTTTTCGGATAACTTTAATATTTTGATGAATAGTGTAAATTACTAAATTTTAAATAAAAACAACTTTTTTAATCAAAATAATTAATAGTGATAAATTATGAATTTTAGTGGTTTTAAAGTATATTTAGAATATAATTTTACCATTTAATATAATGTTGGTCATTGGACACAATTTTACTATTAAACCTGAAATAAACAAGTGTCAATATTTTGATAGTTATTATCTCTTAAAAACACACTTTTTATTTTAACAACGGAAATTAATTTTAAATTAATTTCTGCCACTTCTGTGATTTGAATTTGGAAAAATGGATTCCATATTTGGAATCAGGATGTTCAAATTGTGTAAATAGGTAACATTTATTTTTAGACATTTTGAATAATTACTTCGGTAAATATTTTATTTACCATGGTTAAAGGTAAATCCGGTAAATAAGGGTTAAAAAATAATATTATAATAATACCAAATTACCCTAAAACGTGTCCTAGACTTATTTTCTGATACATGTTTGACCATAGACATCTTTGGGTCGATTTTGGGACCCCATGGAGCCACTTGTATGTAATAGGGACACTTTATTTTAATTAAGTTAAAATGAATACAAAAATGACACAAGCATATATCTTTTTGAAAAACAATTTTTATTTAGAGTTATATATGTTGGATTTTAAACAATAAATATAATTAGAAATATAAAAATATTTCATACATAATTATATTTTATTTATAATTTTTAGAGATTACATTATTTAATTTATTTATGACACAATGATGATGCAGTAATTAACATAATAGTGAAAATTTAAAATAATTGATATTATAAATACCCAAATAAATATAATTTGAGACTTTTAATGAAATAAAATAATTATATTGGATAATATGACATATTAGGATTTATTTAATTAACTTTTTTCGAAGTAAGCATTCTGTTATAAGTTTCACAAAAATCAACTATTTAATAGTGTCAAAATTGACATAAAAGAGTTTTAAAAAAAATATTATATTATTAATTGATATTAAATTCCTAAAAATCTACGGTTCGGCAAAGAGACTTATATCATGATAGTTGTATCATTAATGGACCACTTGGGGGTCTATTGTATATATATAGTATGTTTATTAACTATATAATATAAAAATACAAAGTGACATGGTAAATATCAAACTAATTAACTAAGAGTTAATACTTAAAGATAATGTTAATATAGTTACCCAAACCTGTCTAAATTATATTGGTTGAATGGTTTTCGACCTATACCCACATTAAAATTTAAATAATAAACTTTTGAGCCATTAGAAACCGAATATGAATTTATTATAAATTAATATTTCTAGCATTTCCAAAGGTGCCCCTCACCCCTCTTATAAAAGGGAACTCCTCCTTCTCATTTCTTCACACCTTCAAAGCCTTTTTGTTCGGCCAAAAACTGCCCAAATACTCTCCCAACTTCCCTCACTACAAACTAGAGGCCTTAGTTTGATCATAAAGCCAACCTAAGGAGCTCTTTTGATCAAATCAAAAGGAAGAACCCGAAGAAGAGGTAATGATTTCACCACCCTTTTCCAAATTCCTTTCTTCTTCCACTTCTTCTTCCTTTGTTATTAACATTCTCAAATAATAACTCTAGTATAATATATATACTGTGATGTTATTATAAATATGGTACAACAATATTCAGTATTCTATCCACCCTTTGAATAACATGTCACCATACGTGCATACGTACGGCTTACCGTCTCCACGTCGTGGTGAAATTGTTATTCAATATATTATTATTTTGATGGGTATAATAATGATTTGTAACTCATGTAAATAAAAAATATAAAATGTTAAAGATTATGTATATATGATATACCATCCATTTAAATTTTATTTTAATATCAAAAGAATGATATTGTCGCTCGTGCGTACGTACGGACTACCGTCTCCACGAACGTGATGAGATTCATTCTCCATCGTATCCATTAAAGAATAATTATCATTTTATGATTTAAAAATACTGTTTATTGACTTGATATCATTCTTTATATGACAAATATACAACCTATCCATGACAAACATGGCTTATGTAACAAAACATATAAAATAAAATTAGTTAGTTAACAACTGAAACGACGATAATACTAAGATATTATTAACAAAGCAATGTTAAAAGATCATATATGATATCATATGAATGTATATGATTCTTGTATAATTTAATAACTATTATCTCACTATTATACAGGAGGTTAACCTACCCCAACCAAGGAAAAGTACAAGGTAAGGGTTATTTCACAATCTCTTCATTATCTGAGGTTGTTTATACGTAATAATATACTGGGATCTCTTTATCATCCACATCCATGTTTCTTAAAAATGAATTTCAAAACATTTTTACTATTTACTAGAATATGGGTTAAAGTCATTTATACCCTTGTTTGACTTTTTATAAGAGGTTTATAAAGGAATCGTTCCGTCGTTTTCGAAAGAAGGTTCTTTTTAACCTTTTCATCAAAATTAAGGTAAGAATGTTTTTTTAAGTTGTACGGCGGGTGCGGCTATTTTCCACCATTATAAAATCTTAGAAGCTTCCCTTACAATATTATAAGAATATTTTAAAAGAAAATGTTTTATTTCATAAATATAAGACTCTTAAATGATTTCAATATAGAAAGAGATATTTCTCTAAAAAGAGGTTTGATTTCATGTCAACATCCTTTGATGAATTTTACGCTTATTTGAAGTTGATTTATTATGATACAAAACTTCTATACTGTATTGAAGGTTTTGCGATATGTTTGACTGTGGATGTGCTATTTTTATAACGTTCATAGTTTATGGTAAAAGTATTGACATTTCGTATGCTAGTTTTAATATGAATGTTTATGTTATGTTTAAACCTTTTCATATGGGAATGAATTGGACGTAATATGTGATGGGTGGAGCCCGCTATAGATCCTCGATGCATCGGTAGGTCTCATGAGACATACTAGTGTCTTGGCATAAGGCCTTGAAAAAATCTTATTTGTATCTTGGCACGAGGCCTTGGCTATGTGGTTATGATAGTATGGCACTATGCATTCCATCCTTATGAAAGTGGTTATTGATATTGAATGTGATTATTCGACTAGTAGAATATCCATGTGAATAATTAAATGGCATTATTTCATTGTAATTTTTCCATACTATGTTGAAGTTCAAGTTTAAAAGGCTTTTTTTAGTTATACATTGCCTTAAATGTTTATTCTTATTTATGAAAGTTTCCGCTATATTGTTATCCTTACTGGGAATTTGAGCTCACCCCTTTTCTATGTTTTATTTTTCCCAGGAAGTGAAGAAGTAAATTATGAATGACCTATAGGGATATTATGTGGGGATGTGAGTGTAGAATATGGAGACAATATGTTGTTGTATTAGTTTTTTCACTTTATGATGTAATGTAAGACTTATGAATATATCTAGTGTTTCCAAGGCTACTAAACCAATCCGTCTTTCGAGATTTTATCATTCTTGTGATCATGCCAATGTTATATAATAATGCACTGACTCTAGGTAACTGGGGTCAGGGCGTTACAGTTGGTATCAGAGGAAGTTTAGTACAAACCTTGGAAGCTAGATTTAGATAAACTCTGATTAGGCCACGTAGACCTAAGATGAACATTGAGGATTAGTATAGAATAACTTCCTAAAATTTTGGTATTGTAGAGATTTTGTGAGTTTTTCGAGAAATACATCCCTATCTGGATATGATCAGGTAGATGTGGCTCTGGCACAGATTTACCTAGGGGTAAAACCCGAAAACACTAATTTGATCTAGACTCGAACGGGAACTAGTGCACGACAACGAGCCTTGATACACTCTTGGTTACGACACTCCCGGGGGATATGCTTAAGATAACTCTCATTTTCTTTACAAATAAATATGAAGGGTTTATGAGTATATACTTCCTCAACGAAAAAATTCTTATGATTATGGATTATATCCATAAATAGTTCAATTTATGATAAGTGTTTTATAAGTATGGGATTATGTATTTTGATTCATAAACTGATCTAGTTTATGCCATTGTTTAGAAATTGCGCCAAGTCGAAGAAATGGAAACTATATCAATGCACGCACTCCATGTAGGGATTTCCCTCCTGCTCAAGATAATTATAGTGGAGCTGGTGATGCAACTGGTGCCGATCAGCTAATCATCATACTGGGACAACTGACTTAGGTTATGAATAATAACCTTACCCGTATGGAGGACCTTGATCCGCAGCGTGGAGGATCAATGTTAGACCGATTCATGAGGAAAAAACCACCAACGTTCAATGGGAGTTCAAATCCCTTAGTAGCTGAGCAATGGATAAATTCCTTAGAGAAAATATTTTAGGCTTTGGGGAGAAGTGAAAGGGAAAAAGTTGTCATGGCAGTTTACCACCTCAATGGAGATGCTGATTAATGGGGTCATTGATTCAAAACACGAAGGAAGATGATGAAGTATCAAATATGGAATGGAGGGAGTTCAGAGATCTGTTTTTAGAAAAATACTTTCCTCGCGACCATTGAGCAGATATGGAATGGCAATTTCTGAGTCTGAGACAGAAGGAGGACGAGAATGTCTCAATGTATGAGGCTAACTTTACAAGGATAGCAAGGTATGCTGGAGATTATATACATAACCCGAGAAGTATGATTAATCATTTCTTTGATGGGTTAAAACCATTTCCCCGTCGAGCATTAGTCTCACAATCCTTTTGGTCGTACGAAGACATTGTCTCATGTGCTATCATGACTGAAAAGGAATTCTCTAAGTCTTATGACCTTAAAGAAATGCAAGAGAAGAAGACACCTGCTGATCAATCAGGGAATGGAAATAAGGGGAAGAAGGGAAATGTTGAATATCCATCCTGTGGTAAATGTGGTAAGAGACAACCCGATACTTGCTTTAAGGGAACATGAGTCTGTTACAAGTGTGGTGAAAAAGGCCACCAAGCTCATGATTGCAAGTGGAAGAAGGAAGCTACCAATGTTTAGTGCTAAAATTGCAGGGAGATAGGACATTATGCAAATGAATGTCCTAATCGTCAGGGGAACTTAACTCAGAAAAGGCCAAGGGATCAAGGCCAAGCTTATTCTATCACTACTGCTGAGGTAGAAGCTCTAAAAGACGTGGTGGAAGGTAATTTAATGGTTTCCTGAAGTTTAGCAAATGCATTATTTGATTCAAGATCATTGTATTGTTTCATATCTTCCCAATTTTCTATGAAAATTAGATATTTCCAATTTGATTTAACAAGGGCGTTGTCAGTTAAAACTCCTAAGGGATGTATCATTGCAACAAAGTTTTGTGAATCAGTCCCCATTAGAGCACCTAAATGTTCATTATCTGCTGATCTCTTCGTCATACCTATGATTGAGTTTGATATAATCCTCGGTATGGACTGGGTTTCAGACTATGATTCTAAGATTTATTGTAGGAAGAAAGAGGTTACGATTCTTGATGATGATGATAAGGAACACCTTATCTTTAGAGCAGAATCGTCACCACCTAATTCTTATCTAGATCCACCCCCAGTAGCTCATCTAAATTCAATTATTGGGGAGGAAGAGAATGAAATAATTGTGGGTGAGGAAAGGAATGTTCAAATAGAGTATGCACCTGTAGTAAAATAATTTGTAGATGTATTTCCAGAAGATTTACCTGGACATCCTCCAGAATGAGATGTTGAGTTTTCCATTGATTTAATTCCTGGATCAAGGCCTATATTGAAGACCCCTTATAGAATGGCCACTGTAGAATTAGTTGAACTAAATAAACAACTAGAGGAATTGAGTAATAAAGGATTTATTTTCCCTAGTGTTTCTCCATGGGGATCCCCTGTTATTTTTGTTAAAAAGAAAGATCGATCTATGAGGTTATGTATTGACTACAGGGAGATCAATGCTATAAAGATAAAGAAAAAGTATCCCCTAGCTCGCATTGATGATTTATTTGACCAACAGCATGGAGCTCAATACTTTTCAAAGATTGACCTTCGATCTGGATACCATCAGTTGTGTGTGAAGAAGGAAGACAAACCGAAGACAGCATTTCGAACCAGGTACGGGCATTACAAGTTTACCGTAATGCCTTTTGGATTGACTAATGCACACTCTGTATTCATGGATCTGATGAATATAGTTTTCAAGGAGTATCTTGATGAATTTGTGGTGGTATTTATTGATGATATCTTGGTATAATCCAAAATCTACGAAGATCATGAAAATCACTTGCGCATTATCCTGAAGACTCTAAGAAGACATGAATTATATGGGATGTTTAGCAAGTGTGAATTCTGGATTCAAGATATTTCTTTTCTTGGCCATATTGTCTCTAAAGATGGAATCTCTATTGATCATTCTTTGACCACGGAAATCGAAGAATGGCCAGCACCGACGCGTATAACTGAGGTATGCAGTTTTATTGGTTTAGCAGGTTATTATCAACATTTCATCCAGAATTATGCCCGATTGTCTAACCCATTAACTAAGATCACATGTAAAGGGGTTAAATTTGTTTGGAAAAAAGAGTGTGAAGAATGTTTCTAAGAACTGAAGAGAAGATTAGTCAATGCTCCTATATTGACTCTACCATCGGGGAATGATGGGTTCGTTATTTATAGTGATGCATCGAAGAAAGGACTTGGTTGTGTCCTTATGCAGAATGATAGGGTTATTGCCTATGCATCACGATAGTTGAAAATTAATGAACAAAAGTATCCTACTCATGATCTCGAGTTAGCAGCTGTGATCTTTGCTTTGAAGATATGGGGGCACTACCTCTATGGTGAAAAATGTGAGATTTATACTGATCACAAGAGTTTGAAGTATATTTTTTCACAAAAAAGAACTCAACATGAGGCAAATGAGATTTCTTGAATTACTCAAGGATTATGATTGCACAATAAAATACCACCCAGGGAAGGCAAACAAGGTGGCAGATTCTTTGAGCAGAAAAGATCATGGAGTTTTGAACAATATGAGAAATGAAAGGGATCTAATTTTCATGGATCTAGTGAAGATGGACATGGGAATAACCAGGGAAGGAGAAACATCAATGCTTTTTCAAATGGTTTCCAAACCATCTTTACTAGAAAGGATTAAGAGTTATCAGAATAATGATGGAGAATTTCCAAAGAAGATTAATGCTGTGAATGATGGGAGATTGAGAGACTTTGTGTATGAAGATGGAATTTTGAAATTCGGGAAGAGACTTTGAGTTCACGATATACCTGATCTAAAAAGGGAATTGCTGGATGATGCTCATAGTTCCAATTTCTCTATACACCCTGGGAGCACCAAAATGTATAGAGAGTTGAAGGAACATTTTTGGTGGGACAACATGAAGTGGGAGATTGCTGATTTTGTGTCAAGATGTATGGTTTTTCAACAAGTTAAAACTGGAAGGCAACACCCTGGAGGAGTCATGCAACCTCTTCCCATACCAGAGTGGAAATGAGACAATATTATGATGGAATTTGTCATGGGACTACCAAAGACTACTAGAAGGAACGATGCAATATGGGTTATTGTTGATCGTCTTACCAAATCAGAACATTTTCTTTCTATAAGAGAAGATCTACCACTGGAACGTCAAGAAAGACTATATATTAATGAAGTTGTGAGACTTCATGGAGTTCCCCTATCGATTGTTTCTGATCGTGATCCCCATTTTACTTCTAGATTCTGGAAGAGTCTTCAGAAATACTTGGATACTGAACTTTATTTGAGCAATTCCTACCACCCTCAGACAGACGGACAATCAGAACGGACTATTAAAATCTTAGAAGACATGTTGAGATCCTTCTCATTTGACTTTCAGGGTATGTGGGATTAGTATTTACCTCTGGTAGAATTTTACTATAACAATAGCTTCCATTCGAGTTTTTAGATGGAACCATATGAAGCGTTATACGAAAAGAGATGTCACACACCAACCTGTTGGGATGACGTTGGTGAAAGAAAACTTGTAGGTCTAGAACTGGTGGAGGAAACGATAGAAAAGGTAAAGGTAATCCAAAGTCACTTCAAAGCAGCTCAACGTAGGCAGAAGAGCTATGTCGATAATCGAAGGAAGGATTTAGAATTTAAAGTCGGTGATCATGTTTTCCTGAAGGTATCTCTATGGAAGGGAGGCATACGTTTTGGTAAGAAATGTAAATTGAGTCCCAGGTACATCGGACCTTTCGAAATTCTAGAACGAATTGGGGTTGTAGTTTACTGACTGGCAATGCCGCCAAGTCTCTCCAAAGTTCACGATGTGTTCCACGTATCTATGTTGAGGAAATACATGCCTGACCCAACGCATGTACTCACCTATGAGGAGTAAGAACTGGAACCTGATCTGTCTTATTGTGAAGATCCCGTCAGGATTCTTGATACGAGAGAACAAGTACTGAGAAACTAGACGACGCGTCTGGTAAAAGTTATGTGGAGAAACCATAAGATATAAGAGGCAACATGGGAACCCAAGGAACTTATGATGAAGAACCACCCGAGTCTTTTCATGCAATAATATTCAAGAAATTTCGAGGACAAAATTATTTGAAGGAGGAGAGAATGTAACAACTCAAGCTTCCACGGTACGCTTCTCTTTGAATAATGTGATAGCGTGTGTTGTACGCAACACCGAGTTCTAACACACCATAACTAATCAAACTAGCCGTTATGAATAGTAATACCTACGTTTTGAAATTATATATATATTATTTTTTAAAATGGACTTCATTTTTGGATTCGGAATATCGAATTTAGCCTAAGGTGAAATTTTGGTACTTTTCGGATAACTTTAATATTTTGATGAATAGTGAAAATTATTAAATGTTAATTAAAAACAACTATTTTAATCAAAATAATTAATAGTGATAAATTATTAATTTGAGTGGTTTTAAAGTATATTTATAATATATTTTTACCATTTAATATAATTTTAATCATTGGAAATAATTTTACAATTAAACTCGACATAAAAAATTGTCAATCTTTTGATAGTTATTATCTCTTAAAAACACGCTTTTTGTTTTAACAACGCGAATTAATTTTAAATTAATTTCTGCCACTTATGTGTATTGAATTTGGAAAAATGGATTCCATATTTGGAATCAGGATGTTCAAATTGTGTAAATAGGTAACTTTTATTTTTAGACATTTTGAATAATTATTTCGGTAAATATTTTATTTACCATGGTTAAGGGTAATTCTGGTAAATAAGGGTTAAATAATAATATTATAATAATACTAAATTACCCGAAAACGTGTCCTAGACTTATTTTTTGATACATGTTCGACCATAGGCATCATTGGGTCGATTTTGGGACCCCATGGAGACACTTGTAGGTGATAGGGACACATTATTTTAATTAAGTTAAAATGAATACAAAAATGACACAAGCATATATCTTTTAGAAAAACAATTTTTACATAGGGTTATATATGTTGGATTTTCAACTATAAATATTAATTATAATGATAAAACTATTTCCTACATAATGATATTTTATTTATAATTTTTAAAGATTAAATAATTTAATTTATTTATGACACAATGATGATGTAGTAATTAACATTATAGTGAAAATTTAAAATAATTGATATTATAAATACCCAAATAAATATAATTTGATACTTTTAATGAAATACAATAATTTTATAGGATAATATAAAATATTATGATTGATTTAGTTAACCTTTTTTGAAGTAATCATTCTGTTATGTGTTTCACAAAAAGCATCTATTGAATAGTGTCAAAATTGACATAAAAGAGTTTTTAAAACAAATATTATATTATTAATTGATATTAAATTCCTAAAAATATAAGGATCGGCCAAGATACTTATATAATGATATTGGTATCATTAATGGACCACTTGGGGGTCTCTGGGATGTATATAGTATGTTTATTAACTATATAATATAAAAATACAAAGTGACATGGTAAATGTCAAACTAATTAACTAAGAGTTAATACTTAAAGATAAGGTTAATATAGTAACCCAAACCTTTCTAAATTATATTTGATGAATGTTTTTCGACCAATACCCACCTCAAAATTTAAATAATCATCTTTGGAGCCATTATAAACCGAATATGAATTTATTAAAAATTAATATTTCTAGCTTTTCCAAAGGTGCCCCTCACCCCTTTTATAAAGGTGAAATCCTCCTTATCATTTCTTCACACCTTCAATGCCTTTTGGATCGGCCAAAATCTGCCCAAATACTCTCCCAACATCCCTCACTACAACCTAGAGGACTTATTTTGATAATAAATCCAACCTAAGGAGCCCTTTTGATCAAATCAGAAAGAAGAACCCGAAGAAGAGGTAATGATTTCACCACCATTTTCCAAATTCCTTTCTTCTTCCACTTCTTCTTCCTTTGTTATTAACATTCTAAAATAATAACTCCATTATCACATATATACTGTAATGTTATTATAAATATGGTACAACCATATTCAGTATTCTATCCACACTTTGAATAACATGTCACCATATGTGCGTACGTACGGCTTACCGTCTCCACATCGTGGTGTAATTGTTATTCAATATATTATTATTTTGACGGGGATAATAATGATGTGTAACTCATGTAAATAATAAATATAACATGTTAAAGATTCTGTATATATGATATATTTCCATTTATATATTATTTTCATATCAAAACAATGATATTGTCGTTCGTGCGTACGTACGGACTACCGTCTCCACGAACGCGATGAGATTCATTCTCCATTGTATCCATTCAAGTATAATTATCATTTGATTATTTAAAAATAATTTTTAAGGACTTGATATAATCTTTTATGTGAATACTATACAACCTATCCATGACAAACATGGCTTAAGTAACAAAACATATAAAAGAAAACGAGTGAGTTAACACCCGAAATGACGATAATACTAAGATATTATTAACAAAGCAATGTTAAAAGATCATATATGATATCATATGAATGTATATGATTATTGTATAATTTAATAACAATTATTTCACTATTATACAGGAGGTTAACCTACCCCAACCAAGGAAATTTACAAGGTAAGGGTTATTTCACAATCTCTTAATTATCTGAGGTTGTTTATACGTAATAATCTACTGGGATCTCTTTATCATCCACATCCATGTTTCTTAAAAATTAATTTCAAAACATTTTTACTATTTACTAGAATATGGGTTAATGTTTTTTATACCCTTTTTTGACTTTTTATAAGAGGTTTATAATGTAATCTTTCCATCATTTTCCAAAGAAGGTTCTTTTTAACCTTTTCGACAAAATTAAGGTAAGAATGTTTTTTTTTACTTATACGGTGGGTGCGGCTATTTTCCGCCGTTATAAAATTGTCGAAGCTTCCCTTACAATCTTGTAAGAATATTTTCAAAGAAAATGTTTTATTTCATAAATATAAGACTCTTAAATGATTTCAATATAGAAAGAGATATTTCTCTACAAAGTGTTTTGATTTCATGTCAACATCCTTTGATGAATTTTACGATTATTTGAAGTTGATTTATTATGATACAAAACTTCTATATTGTATTGAAGGCTTTGTGATATGTTTGACTGTGTATGTGCTATTTTTATACCGTTCATAGTTTATGGTGAAAGTATTGACATTTCGTCTGCTAGTTTTAATATGAATGTTTATGTCATGTTTAAACCTTTTCATATGAGAATGAATTGGACTTAATATGTGACGGGTGGAGCCCGCTATATCTCCTCGATGCATCAGTAGGTCTCATGAGACAGACTAGTGTCTTGGCACAAGGCCTTGACAAAATCTTATTTGTAGTCTTGGAACGTGGCCTTGGCTATGTGGTTATGATAGTATGTCATTATGCATTCCATCATTATGAAAGTGGTTATTGATATTGAATGTGATTATTCGATTAGTAGAATATCCCTGTGAATAAGTAAATGGAATTATTTCATTTTACTTTTTCCATACTATGTTGAAGTTCAAGCTTAAAAGGGTTTTGTTTTAGTTATACATTGCCTTAAATGTTTATTCTTATTTATGAAAGTTTCCGCTATATTGTTATCCTTACTGGGTATTTGAGCTCACCCCTTTTCTATGTTTCATTTTTTCTCGGAAGTGAAGAAGTAAATTATGAATGACCTTCATGGATATTATGTGGGGATATGAGTGTGGAATATGGAGACAATATGTTGTTGTAGTATTTTTTCACTTTATGATGTAATGTAAGACTTATGAATATATCTAGTGTTTCTAAGGATACTAAACCAATCGGTCTGTCGAGATTTGATCTTTCTTGTGATCATGCCAATGTTATGTAATAATGCACCGACTCTAGGTAACTGGGGTCGGGGCGTTACAATAATAGTGAATATACTTTCATTATTATTACCTTGTAAATAGTTTTTAAGGCAAAAATTGTATTTTTAGTTCATGTTCAACTAAAAAATCTATTTTTATGAATTAATAGATTTTTGAATTAAATAATATTTGATAAAATATTATTATTATCAATAAACCATTTTATTATTAAATATAAATGATTGTATAATTTTATGAATGAAATAGTAATTTTTATTACGGATTGAAATCCATTTTTCTCAAAACCAATGAACTTTTGATAAAATTCAGTTTTTATTTTAAAAGTGAAAATTATCATATTTAGAAAATTATATAGATAATCTGAATATTATTCTGTAATTAGGATGTCGAAATTATCCCACGGTGAATTTTTCATATTTTTCGGAGACAGTCAAATTTTGGGGTAAAAATTAAATACCGTTTAAATATATAATGTGTATTATGACATCATAATGTCCCAATAGTGATGTAATAAAACACTATAAGCCTTATGTTCGGACTATATATGATTTAAAATTTAAATAATGTGATTTAGGGTTTTTTGACTTATTTTAAAAAGCATTAATGGACCCTTCAAGGGTTATTAAATATCTTGTCTTTTTAAATTGATTTCCTTGGGAGTGTGACTCACCTCAACATAAGCAACCCCATTATTTTAAGAAGTTTGGAATTTGGACATATAAAATATTGTTTTCCACTTCCCTTTGCCAAGAACCATGGGAAAAAACCATGGGATGGTTTGTGGTTTGGAATAGTTTAATGTGAGTTGTCGCAAACCTAAACAATAAAGAATTCCCTCACCTTCCCTATATAAAACCACCCATGCTCACAATTTGTCCTCATAAAATGCCATTGGAGTTCATCCAAAATCTTACCTAATCTCTCTATAATCCTCCCAAGGTTCCCAAAGCACCCATGAAGCCTCTCTCAAGCCTTTGAAATCACACATCCATGTAAGGGTTTTGCTTCCTTTCTCATTTTTTTCCAAATTTTTTTAATGTTGTTATACCGTTTTAATTTCAATTATAAATGTTGGGGTATGATTTTTCACAAACCCAATACTACCCTATTTATGTTTCAATGACGAGAGACCCCTTTATCTCTCATTAAATCCCTCCCATGTACACCCATTACTATGCCAAAATTCCAAAAAGAATTTCTCTCTCCTCATTTACATTCAAGAAATTCTTTTGTATCATGACTCTAAATTCCATTAAATTTTTTGAAACATGTATCTATATGACCCCATTACTATCCATTTCATGTAAATATGATGAGATGCCCATTTCTACCTCATTAACCATTTTTATCAATTCTTAATTCACACCGTTATGTTGCCGAAAATGTACCGAGTTTCCAAGACAATGTCATTGTGTAGTGAATACCATGCCCATTTCTCTATCTATGGTATTCACTATTATGAACATTTACATATTGATAATAAAGTTTCATCTATGAATTCCATATTCCTTTATTGTGGAATTAATGATTATGTTTTATGAATCCATGTTATATGATCCATGTGGCACACTTATCCTTGAAATTAAATGTTTAAGAAGGGTGCACCCTTATAGCCCTCCAATGAATTGGGTTAAGAATATTATCATGATATCTCATGTGCAATGAGTGTTTACTCATGCTAATTCATGTTCAACGATGTTATACTCATTCTTCATGTGCAATGAGGATTTACTCATGCTTCTTGTGCAATGAGCCTTGGCTCATGCTAATTCCATGTTAAGTGTTGTTGCCACATTTCCATGTTATGATTACCATGCTTTACCATGCCTTGATGTTTATACTTATCCTGTGATCTATTGATATACCTATTGTCTAATATTTATTGTATTCCTCGTTTTATTCCATGATTATTCCCTTACTGGGCTATATAGATCACCCTTTTCTTATGCATGTCCTCATGTTATCCCATGCAATGCCATGTACGGGGGAATTTAGTGGTCATGTAAAAAATGTTTTCAATAAAGATGTTGTATTTCATGTTTTATGTTGTTATGTAATGATCCTAAGCCCCAAAGACAATACAACTCTCGATCTTCAATATTGTATCAAGTGATTTTTATGTTATAAATTATGTTTAATTGTGGAATAAAAGATCTGGGTTGTTATATCATACACCCATGAGACCTTGGAAAAATTATTATGCATCTATATTAGGTCCAAAATAAATAATTAGATGAAAATTTAAAGGATTCATATCTGAGTGAAAAATCATATTCTAACAAACTTAGGTGGCGAGACCACATCTAACATTAAAAAACACAATTCATTCACTAAGTAGATATGTTTAATAAACCACCTACTTCATTAATTGTTTCATTCCAACTATTTAAATATCAAATACTATTTCCAAAACATTTCTCTAAACAAATATCCATCATACATCAATATGATGTCAAAACTCAATCAACCCATCATCTATGAACTTTTAAAGAAATTATAATTATTTATTATATTACAATAAATTATTCCATAATCAATAATCTTTTACATTTCATGTGGATAATCAATAAATATCTCATAGATATCCCATCCAAAAATATATTGAAAATTAGTGAGGAAACAAATACCAATGGTATCCTTCAAGTCCTTCAATACATAAATACATGATTTAACATTTTTATAAATAAATCTTTTTAAAAAAAATGTATCCCTAAATAATATTATGGTAATGAAATTCCACTTCTTGTGTACATAACCATGAAATTTTTGATCATCCTCTAGTGAAATATTTTAGTAATGTTGATTCAAATAGTCTATGATTGTGAATATTCCACAATGGTAATGATGGAAAATAAATAAAAAAACTCATTCACCAATAGTGAATCACCCATAAGGAATGTGGGGTAGCAATTTAGAATGAAATAATGAGAATAATTTTATTTACCTCAATATGTCTCTTAGATCAAATGGAACTTGCATATAATAATAATGTACTGAAGTCTCACTTGGAGGTGATGAGAGGAATGAGAACTATGATTTAATGATGTTTACTAGTTGAAAGACCCTAAATATATTATTATTGAATGAAAATAATCAATATAAGAAAATACTGGAAAATAAATTTTATTTATAATTTTGGAACACACATTTACATTTACAATAAATAGATTTCATAGGTGTGGTAAATAAATAATTACCCATATAAAAAAATTCATATTTATGATATCATATCTACCCTCACATATGGGACCCTTATAAACAATACCCTTACATAATATGCTGATATTTATTTCTTGAGGCATGACCCTTACAATGTTAGCCTCATATATAACCCATAGAGAGGGACCCTAACATATGTTATATGCACTCCATATACCTATACACTTGTTAGATAAAATCAATGTTACTCATATGGATATTATATAAAAACCTTTTTACCCCTAGTCATGGTATAAAAAATATTCATAATAATATGTACATAATATAAAAACATTGATACCATCATGCATGGAGGTATCAAGGTATAATTGAAAATTAGTGATTACCCTTATGCATGATGGGGTCAATGCGAAAGGTTAATCATTTATCCAAATATTTTGAATGAATATAAATATAAAAAATACACCAAAATAATCATCAATGTTATTATGAATTATTAATTTGGTAGATACACCAAATCCATCAAAAAAATCTATAAAAATTTTATTTTAAAAAGAACATGATTCAGTATTTTTATTAAAAAATTACTCCTAAGACTGGGCCATCCCTTGAGTATCGACCCCAAACAATAAAGAAACTCTACACAATTTTAATGGTCCCCAATTTATATGGGATAACCTAAAAAAGGTAAACATAATATTTATGAGTGTCTAAAATTTTAAAAATAATGGCCAGTTTTCTAAAAAAAAGTATAACATAGATTTTTAGATTTATGTGAAATTTTAAATTCATTTTCATTTTAATAGAATATTTAAAAAACCACTAAAAAAAAATTGTTCATATTTAAATAAATAAAAAAATCTTACAGTTTCTATAATACAATATCAATATATGAGGCTGCAATATTTCCCAAGCCACAAACAATATCTGGGAATGTTTTATAGAGGTTTATCGAACTCTTGATTTATTGATCTCAATCATTGTTAAAAAAATCCAATATAGTGAAATAAAAAACTCTATTTTCCATTTTATTCAAAAAACCCCAAATATATGTAGGTTTTTACAGACTCCATTCTATATCACATATCATCACTAATATTCCTCATTTTCCTCCATCAATCTATTCTCAATTTCTAAAACAATCAATTTATGTCCATGATTACATGTTCCACCATCATACAAAAAACATTATCTCACATAAAAAATCTATAACACAAGACCAAAATATATAATTCATTCATAAAAAGATCAATATTCTCATTATTCAACCACAATTATGTCCCAAAACGATGATCATGAGAAGGTTTTCCACCCACTATATCCAATTATAAGTAAAATCATTTATCAGTGTTCTTAAATATATTTTTTCATAAGAGAGATGTTTTGAACCAACTAAACTTTTATAATATCACATGGTTAACATTTATTTCACTTCCAGACCAATTTTTCTATTGTGATATTCTATGTAATTCTCGAGCTGGATCTCCATCCAAAAATATCTGTCATAATTCCCTCTCAAGAGCATCAATGAATACCTACTCCAAATAACCCTTATATAAAATAAAATTCATCCTAGAGTAGATTTAAATACATAGAATCCATTTAATTATATTTACGAAATCCAAATAGGTTATTCACTAATGAACTAAATAAAAATAAATTTATCTACACACTAGAATCATAGGACTATCATGTTCATCCAATGAATAGTCTCATCACTCGGGTGAATCTACCAACATGGGGGCCATATCATTGATGCTCACCTATATTCCATTACACAATATAATTATTTTACATGGAATATCTAATAATACATGATAAACACTAGGATTCATCACATACTACACATTATCATCTCACTAGGAACATCATCCTAAACATATAATGAATTTCCATCTAAAACCGTGGTTACACCCCCTATGAAAAATGCTGTGAACCACACCATATATATTTACATACACCTCTCTTTTATCACATCCTATAAAGGTTCAAATATCACATGTTTTGAACATCCCAAGACACACACATTAATCCCAATAAAACACCTTTTTTAGTAACAAAAGTTGAAATACCTTTCCACTACACCATAATTCATTTTTTATCTCACCTATCAACACAATGGGTCATTTTAAATTCACATCATAACCCTAGAAGAACCATGAAAAAATAATATCTTATTATTTAGGCTCCATGATTTATATCATGTTAAATTATACAATAAAAATATTTCTGTGCACCTTATTTCCCAACATGAGTCATCCGTTATAATGAATTTGAATTTCTCTTATTTCTAAAATAATGAATACCCATACAGTCATACACCCATGTTCCATCTAGTCGGATCATCTGACTTTGTCCACAAAGAGTCTAATACAATCAATCCTACATTCTCATTTTTAAATAAATAAGAATTATCAATACATGTCTATCATTTCGAGTAAGAATCATCCTCAATATTCCCATTAAAAATCAATTCATTTAACTGATACATATTCCAACAACGTGATCACCTTTATCTAGTTATTATTTATAAAATCATAAATAGTTATTAAATCTAGATTCAATCTATAGATAACCATCTTGGATCATGTTTTCCTATCTTATTTTGAACCATTTGAGAATTCAATTGGTCTAGGATTTAGACTGATCCATCACCTGAAACTAGAACTCAATACGAAAGATCATAAAGTGTTTTTAAAAATGAATTCCTAAGAAATTACCATTCATATAACTTATATACATAGACACAATATGTGGACTAATCTCATATTATAGTGAATTTTTCTGTGATTCAAATTACCAAGGCCTCTTATAAATATGGTTTAAACCCTCTCTCAATTTAAAAGTTTGTATCACCAAACTCACTAATATCCTTTATCATATTTCAATATAACTAGTCTCTCCCACATAAAAGAATGAATCTTATCCCATATATGTCATAACTCATGAGGTATCATACCTTTTCTAAACATTGATTTCCTGAAGAATATCACACTACTATACACTAACTATTTTCCTATCATATACATATATGTCCTCAGATTCCAATCTAATATCAAATCTATAGACCCATTATTTACAAATCATTTTCATAAAAGGTAATTTTTTATATGATAATGTAACAACTCCCACCTTATTAACCTAGATCGAGTGTCTTTACTTATTACATTGGAAAATCAAACATGGAATCACATCTCTAAGGGATGAATAATTTATTAGTATTAGTGAATTAGATACATAAATGATTCCTATATTACATGTGAAAACAAAAATCAATAATTTTGATCAAATATCATTATTACCTTTCGAAAATCCTTATATATGATTATTTTTACACAACTTATATTTTTGGGAATGGGAAAAAAATAAGATAGATGGAAAATTCTTAGTATTTATAATGTATATTTGATGATATAATTAACCAATAAGAATAATCAATATGAAAAGTTAAATAATTTAACAATAATTCCACATCATCAAAAAATTTACTGTCATAATTGGATATTTCATAATCATTATGGAAAGGTAAATAACAACTAAAATACATATAATAAATAAACTAGGATTAAGATGCATCTAGAAATAATATCAGAGAAAAATATCATGGATAATTATAATAATAAAATTCTCAATGAAAGAAATACTTAATTATTAGACATTATGATCTCAAACATCATGATTCCTATACTATCATGTTCTTTTACAAGGCAATATAATTGTTCTGCATAAAAACTGATCTAATTTGGTCCTTTGATATGAATGATGATACCCATCGATGCATCGAGGATATATCTATAACTGCTCTACACCTCAAACTGCTTATTCAGAAAAATTATCATATATCAAATATTTTAGTTTATTTAATAATAATAAGTCTTATAAAAAAATATCCTCATTGAGTAAATAACATGAATCTATAAATATTTCATTAGTTTATCAAATATTTTTCAACATAAACACTATATGTAATAATTTTATATGATTCAAACAATATTTATATATATGACACATAAAATATCAATAAACAATTAATGAATCATTAGCCATCATTAATAATGTTTTATTCATGTAAAATACATCAATGATGATGTATATACACCACATAACATTGAGTAGTATCATATTAAAAAAATGTCTTAATGAAATAGAATTTGAGAAGAAATTTGTTACAATGACAACAATGTTGAAGTGAGAATTAATAATTGAATAAATTGTGTGGATTAAACATAAATCCATTTAAATAAATTTAAGATAGTAAATATTGTAATCAAAATTCATTATAAAAGTAAACTTGTAATACTAATGGAAAATTAATAAATAATATAACCCAATGAAAATTACTCGACTTATGAAATTCATGACCACATTGTAACTTTCATGTAAAAATCAATTGGATGAAATAATTATAATTAGAAATTAAAAGACAATGAATTATTAAAAAATCAACATCTTACATGTCAAACTAGTAGTATATTAGATATATAAATGAAATTAGGTGGATGAGATTACAATATTCCTCAATGACGATAAATTGAGATGATGTTCCTTACCTTACTCTTACATTAGATTGAACCTGATTTAACCACTAGTATAATGGTTTTAAAAATGATATTATTCTAAATTAGATATATGTTTATGTTATTAATATCATATAATTTACTTGTATTACATCTTATCCCCAATTCATTATTAATATAAATTTTTTTTCATTATTTCATGTGTTAATTATCTTATTTTCTCATTCCTGTTTTTACATGATTTTTCTGGTTCCAATATATATGATATAGATAAATAATATACATAATTATATTAAGATTTTCAATATAATTTTTCAGCAATATATACAATTTTATAATCATTACTGATATCTGATCATGGATAACAGATCAAATTACTTTTTGGAGATTGTAAGATGTACGTAGGCATATGAGAAATTATCATTCCATTGACTAGTGAAAGGAAAATGAACTGGGTGATATATTAATCTTATATAATCAATATATTCTCATATAAATCACATCTATTAATTATCAATACCCTTAGTTATCCTATATGATTTTTATGTTACAATTGACACACATTACTTCCTGAGATAGTTGTCTTCCATACACATTAGCGATGTTATGTTATATTAGTTGGAAATGGTTGTAATAAGGTATATGTGATATTATGATTACATACATTTAATAATATGATAAATATGATTTTTTAAAATTCATCAGTATATCCATCCACAAATGTAGCTGAATGAAAACAATTACATCGATTTGTATGGTGGTAGTCTTCTATGAACATGATGAATAGTTTCATTTCCCATTGGATGAAATAAGGGATGTATATAGGTAACTCCCTAACAAAATTTAATATAAAAAATATATAATATAAATATTTTATTATATAATATATCTTTAATATGATTTATAGAAGGTGTAATAAGAAACAATATTAAAACACTCATTTAATAACGTTACCTCTTTGTCTGGGTACTTGTTTTGTATTTCATAAAAATCTTTCTAAGGATTGATTTAAAAAAAATAAAGGGGATATAGAAAATTATTTGGTTATTATGGGCCTAGATTGGGTAGGTCATGGATGATAAAAATAGCTTTAGAAGTGTGAACAATGTAGGGGAGGGTTTGACCTTTATATATGAGGTGGTGGCATGCTTGTAATTATTGAAAAAAGGATGTTTTACCCATTTAAATGTGCTACAAGGATAATAAATGGATGATTATAAATCATATAAAATTTAATGTCTATATATTGTAAAAAAATTGTTTTGGACATGTTTTGTTTCATTTTTCAACCTTATCCTCTTAGTTTACAGCCCCCTGAAAAATTAGTTTTCACCTTCACCAATATAATTAAGTTTTAATGATTTTACTATTAATAATATTTCAAATTAATGTTTACCATATTATATAATATAAATTATCATCTTTATTAATATAGAATCTATTTTTACAATTTAAATTAAAATTTTGGCCCAATCTAATTTCAAATTATACATGTAAATGTGACAAAAACGGGGTTTTAAAAAGAAAATTATCATAATTATAAAAGGTTTTAATATCCATATTCAATATGAATTTTTTTAGTGACAAAAAATGGTTAATTATTATTATAATTTAGTTAATTTTAATTTAAATCTATTTTAAACACAACATATCCTTATGAATTTTATTAAAAAACGAAGTGTTAAATAAAAATTAGTATTTATCACTATTTAATGAAAAAATGAAACATTTCACAAAAATAAAAAAAGTCCAACCTAATTTAATTTTTATATTATGATTTCCTCAAAAAATCTTTGTAAAATATATTTTTAGAGGTGTCATAAATAAATTTTAAATTATTTTCCCAAATAATGACTAAATTGTATTTTTTAAAAAATATAGTATTTCAGAAAACATTTATTTTCCTTTTAAATGTTCTTTATTTTATTTATAATAAATAAATAACCATAATTCTCAAAATTTAAATAGAACTATTTATACCCACCAATTTATTGGAAATTTTATAATGATATAATGTATTACGATTCATTTCAAAACATGATTTCATGTTATTCAAGCTATCAAATTGATTAAATTTAACAAAATATATTTTGTGGGTTATTTACCCTCTCTGTCAGTTGTCACATATTCTATCAAATAAAATGTTATTATTTTAGTATTTATGGTTTTATAGATTAGTTCATACCCGTAAGTATTTAACAATAACACCCAATGATGATCTGTATTGATAAAAACTATAATTATATGGTTTGATTATGTATAATTACACTAATATGATAAATGAAAAACAATATAGATTGTTACTAACACATTAACAAATCAATAATTTTGTATTGAATCATGTATCAAGGTACTGTGTTCCAAAACTAACAAAACAACGATCATTTAAATATCATATATTAATGGTATCCTACATCTCATCATGTTTCATACCTTTAATAAATTCAGAAGGCCAGACATTATTGAATTTATACAGCTGGATGTATGAGTAGAATAATTTTTTTTATAAAAGACAATTCAATAAACAAAATATTGAAAATTAAATAATATGAACCCTCATCCTCAATATTATTAGTCATATATAATAATAAATATGTCATGTGATTCCTATATCAGAAGAATAGTGCTTATAAACAAGCCACGTACTCGAAGGCTAAGAGAAAAAATAAATAAATAAAATAAAAAATAGTAATAATATTTAAATAAATATTTAAACTTTTATATATAAACCCCTTGAAAATTATTTAATATCATAATAAATTTGAATATTCCATTAATATTTTGTTCGGACATAATGTTCCTAATGATGATAACATTATTTAATGCATTATTATATCACCATTATACCATCACACTAAATAGTAATGCAATGAGAAAAATGTTATCATAAAAAATTATATCATACCTAGAAATAGATACCACTATATTGTGTCTTGGAAAGTGGAACTACATGAAATCGTGCAAGCATCTCCATATACAGAATGATATTGATAAGAAATGAGGGTTTATATTGACATCATTTAGCAAATATTCAATCATATCAGAGAAAAATACTATTGGAAGAAAAATAAAAATCACCAATAACAATAAAAATAGAATAAAAATAACTTATAAATAATAATACTATTATTATAGATTGAATTGGGAAACATACATCACAAAATTCAAGTGGATCCCCAATAATATTAATCACATACATAAAAGAAACATCAAAAATAAAATACAAGTAGGAACTACAAAATACAATAATTTATATATCATCTCAAACACTAATAACTAATCTAACAATATCATATTATCATCCGATAATGGTCCTCATACTGAACTAAACATGTGAATAATGAGGCCTACTTGGGTACCCAGGTTCCATGGCCTCATAAGATGTCCATGATTATAATAGAGTTGGGAAAAATTAATGACATCCCTACCATAACAAGTCATGAAGTTTATTCAAATGTGGTATTATCATAAAATAAATATAGTGTTCGTGAATTATAATTTAACCCTAATCAACCCTTTCTATCTTAAGAGTCTCCCAGAATCAGTAATACCATCTTTTATCAATAATGGTTGTCTCTGGGAATGTTGTTATGCCATGCCAAATGTCATGTATATGATCACACAAGGGAATCTGGGATATAATCCCACCCTTATCATCTAATATGTATATTTCATTATGGGGGAAGTTGTCCTACATATCAATCCCATATAAAATATTCCCATCTTATTATGGGAAGTGTGCCACCCATTTAACAAATTGTTAACATCATTTTTTATTTAACCACTAAATCCTCAAAAATATACTTACAATACCTTTGTAACATGTTTTATCACTATATTATAGTAAGAATAATAGTTATTAAATAATATATGGATTGATCACTAGATTCTATCATTCATCCTATGTATTTCATAGTTTTATGTGTTATCTCGTGATCCTGACAAGTATCCAAGTAATATCATATTATTTTGTTAAATCACCCTATCTATGTGAATATCATAGAAATCAAATATAATATTGCTTGATAATATTTCCCTATTAAGAATCCTAGGTATCTCATATAGATAAAATAAAGAATGTATTCAATCCATGTAGTCCATATCTATAGTTATATTCTATTATTGTTATTGGAAGTTATACACCATGTAACATATTATAATTTTAAATGACGGGAAAACATAAACCCATTAATCCCTCAAGTCATCACCAAAATACAATAACCACCTCTTAATATATCAATTATAACATTTTGGAAAAGGGTTTTCTATATGACCAAACACACCACCTTTTTCAATGTTGGCCTCACAAGAATGAAACTAATTTTAATCACCACAACGACATTGTTTAAAACAATCAATCATCAACCTATAAGATAAAATATGTATTTGAATATCTAACACTCTATACTACCCCTCTCTAGTGACAACATAACATTGGGGAAACCACCAGAGTCCTATAATGTACTTTTCACAAAGACACCCAACATGGATTTATTAATCCCTCCCGTACTAATGGGATAAACACTATCACTAAATCGGAAAAGAAGGTGGCATCAACATTGTGTTAATTTTATTCCAAAATTTATTCATTCAAAAAGATATAATAGTAGCACATCTGGGAAATGATATAATTCCCATCACACTCCTAGAGGATATCATGGTCCACTTAAATTATGAACATCATTTACATAAATCATTTCATTCCCATAAACACATGATAAATCACATTCATTTAGTAGAGAAAAAATAATCCAACTACCAAATCTAGAAATACATTTTCTAAATGTTATTTATTTTTTCTACAATGATATATATAGTCCAGTCATTTATTTTCCACACTAGTATAACCCAAACTTAATATGAGTACTTACACAAATCATATAATTTTTTCATAATTTCATTCAATATCTTCCATTCTTAAGAAAATGTGTCTTATGTAACACTTTTTTAATAAATCCTCGAAAAATCAATGTTCAAAGAATGATTTTTGCTTACAAAAGTCCATTGTGACCCTTGTAACTCATCAATTTATATGGAGGAAATGTATAATTTAGACCATTTTAATGACAATTATTATCTATATCTATTGGAGAGACCACATATAGAATTCCCATAAATAAATTTAATTTAAAAATGTGAGTTTTTAACAGTACTATATGCCTCACACATAGAGATATTCGATTCAAATAATGTTTTTTCTCCATCACATAATGATAATATAATATATATGGCCCAACATAAATCAATTAGATTCCGTAAATATGACTACAAATAATTTCTAAATTTATGATCAAATTATAATTAGTTTACACGATATTTCAAATTCAATTTCATAATATGTATTTTATTTAAATTCTATGGAATAATCTATATATAAAATACATATCATCTCCTACCACAAAAATAATTATGCAAAGGGTTCAGAACCAACCAATATATATGTTCTATCTTTATTAACACAAAACCAATTATATGTCATTTCAATAAATCCATAAATTAGACTGAAAATGGAAAAAAAATATAATATCAAAGCGGTAGATTACCTAATTAAATTCACAAAAACCCTCACGTGATCGACCATCTCATAATTATTATATTCTCAAAATAGAAAAATACTACTTATCCAAGATGACTATAATATACTATGTTTTAATCAATACACAATCCCATTCCAAAATGAATATATTATATATTTGGAAATAAGGTATGAAACTGATAAAGGGTCAATATAGAGAACACGATATACCTCTTGAATCATCCTCCATTAAATGACACAAATTTCTCAAATGATGTGGAGAAAATATCACACTAAGTTGAGGTCTGGAATAAAAATAATCTTCACACACTATTTAATAGGTAAAATATATAAAATAGACCATTTATACATAAAAATAATCATTTTTTGGAAAAGTAGAAGAAATATTTTATATAAAATTATTACAAACATTTGTATCATGTCTTTTGCCTGGATTCCCTTTATTATGAATAAAATTAATTTTCAAACTTAACTTTATAACCCTAGATACATGAGACTTACATTGGGACCATCATGAAAGACCGTTACCTAAGGACCCCCACACATGAAATAGAAAATACCATTCTCTGTTACACATGGTTTTTTATTCCATATTACAATGAAACATGCTATACAAAATCCATGTTAATAATAAAAATACTATAAAATTTTATTACACATAAAAATGTTATATAAAACTTATTTGACCACATTAATTGATATATCCCAATTTAATGATAAAAATTTGGTCACCCACATGAGTGGAAGGTTCCATGTGAATGGATAATCAATTTTCCATATATTATTTAACAAAACACTATAACTAAAAACCCCAAAAATAATGCATTAATAAACTATTAATTTATTTAGTATAATTATAATTTCTATACCTGAAAAAATTCCCGCAAAATTTTAAAATAAATGCCACTACATTTTAATATTACTAACATTCATGATAAAAATCCAACTCCCAGTACATTTCATCTAGAATTTACCAATAACTTGAAAAATTATAAAAGTTCCAAATTTGTAAATGAAAAGAATATATTCATATCTGAATAAACATATTGAACATTAATCCATTTCAAAATACCTCCAAACAGTAAAAAAAATATTCCTATACTAGAATTTTTTTTGGGTTTTTGGAAAAACATTAAAAAATATTTCATCTAAATAAATAATTAGTATGCATTAGAAAGAAAACTCTTGGTGTTACATAGTGCATACAAAAATATCAACTCTATCACATGTAAAATTTTGCAGTAATTGAAACATAACTTAAATATCGACTAGATATTTTTCAACATGTCAATTCCCAATCCAAATCTCAATTATCAAAACATCACATTCTCAATATTAAAGGACTCAAATTTCACTTGATTTTAAAAAACAATTAAATTTCATTACAATGATAAAATAAATAGGTGTCATGTTTAATTTGAGTTCTCATAAATATTGTAACGCCCCACCCCTAATTACCTAGAGTCAGTGAATTATTACATAAGATCGGCATGATCATGAGGAAATCATGTCTTGAAAGACCGATCAGTTTATTATTACTGGAAACATGATTCATACATAAGTTCAACTTTACAACTTGAAAAAAAAAACAACTCAAATTTCTTCCATTAGAAATATACCAGCATCCCATATTATTCTTGTAAGTCACTCAAAACTAAATTCTTTGTATCCATGGAAAATGAAACATAATAAAGTGGTGATCTAAAATGCTTAATATGGGTATGCAATACAGTGGAAGATAACATAAATTTTAAGCATGGTGAATATTTGAAACCACATTCCTTTACAAATAAGAAACATGAATACTTTTATGACTGGAATATGAGCTGAGTAAATAATGTCATAATAAAACATAATCATGGGAATTCTACTAGTCGAATGACCACATGAACCATCAATATTATTTTCATAATGAGGGAATGTATAATGTCGGACATTTTGAAACATTTTGTTAAGGCCTCAGCCAAGACGTCTAAAAATGATTAATCACTTTCACAAGATGTCTAAAAATGATTAAGCCCTCGGCCAAATCCATATATCAATTTGTAAAAGGACTCGTCCAATTCCATGTCTAGCTGTCTCGTGAGACCTACCGATGCATCGAGGAGCTACAGTGGGCTCCACCCGTCACTTACTAAGCCCAATACATTCCTCATATAAAAAGTATGAAATATAACATAAATATTCGTATTAAAACTAGCATAAAAAATGTCAATACTTTAACCATAATCCATGAATGGTATAAAAATAACACATACACAGTCAAACATATCAAAAAACCATCATTACATTATCGATGTTTTGAATTATAATAAATCTAATTTAAATAAACTTGAAGTCCATCAAAGGGTTTTGACATAGATGAAATCAAAACATTTTTTAGAGAAACATATCTATATATTTTAAAATCATATAAGAGTCACATAATTATAAATAAAATATTTATTTTTAAAATATTCTTATAAGCATGTAAGGGAAGCTTAAATGATGTTATAATAGAAGAAAATAGTTTCACCTACCATATAAGTTAAAAAACATTCTTAGCTTAATTTTTTCGAAAAGGTCATAAAGTACATTGTTAGGAAAAAGATGGAAATATTCCTTTCAAAACATATATGGTCAAATAATGGTATAAACGACTTTAACCAATTTCCTAGAAAATTGAAAAAAAATTGAAATACATTTTTAAGAAACAAGGATGTGGATGATAAAGATGTCTCACTAGATACTTATGTAAAAAAACCTCAGATAATCAAGAGATTGTGAAATAAACACTTACCTTGCACATTTTCCTGGTTTAAGGAATGTTAACCTCCTTTATAATAGTGAAATAATAATTATTAAATTATACAGGAATTATATACATTAATAAGACATCATATATGATCTTTTAATATTGCTTGGTTAATAATATCTTAGTATTATCTCCATTTCGGGGGTTAACTGATTCATTTTCCTTTATATGCTTTGTTACGTAAGTAATTTTTGTTATATATAGGATGTATCTTATTCATATTCATAATGATATTAAGTCATTAAACATTATTTTTAATCATCTAATGAAAATTAGTCTTGAATGGATATGTTGGGGAATGAATCTCATCACGTTCTTGGAGATGGTAATTCGTACGTACGCACGAGCGGAAATATCATTCCATTGATATTAAAATAATATATAAATGGAAGGTATATCACATATAAAAAATCATTATAATTCTATATTTATTATTTATATGAATTACACATCACTATTATTCCCATCCAAAGATTAATGTATTGAATAACAATTACACCACGGCGTGGAGATGACAAGTTGTACGTACGCACGTATAGTGACATGTCATTCAAAGGACGGATAAAATAATGAATATGGATGTACAATATTTATAATAAAATCACAATATATATAAGATACTTGAGTTTTTATTTATAATGGAAACAATAATGAAATATAAAGTGTAAGAAGAATGGAACTTAAATGTGGTGATGAAATATGCACCTCTTCTTCGGGTTCTTCCTTTTGATTTGATCTAAAGGGATCATTAAGATGGATTTATGAATAAAGGAAGGATTATAGGATGATGTTAAGACATTTAAGAGGGTATTTGGGTATGGTTTGGCCGAGCCAAATGGCTTTGATTGTGTGAATTAGAGATAAAGGTGAGTTACCTTTTATGAGATGGGTGAGAGGAACCTTAGGAAAAGCTAGAAATATTATTTTATAATAAAATCTTTTTTGGTTTATAATACCTCCAAAATTGATTATTTAAACTCTATGGTGGGGAGGGGTCTAAAAAAACTCAACCAATAGGTTTTAGATAGGGTTGGGTCACTATATTAACATTATCTATTAGATTTAACTCTTAGTTAAATAGTTTGACATTACCATGTCTCTTTGTATTTTAATATTATATGGTTAATTAACTTACTATATACTTCCAAGTGAACCCCATGTTTTTAATTAATGATACACCTATCATTATATTAGTCTTTTGGATAACCCTTATATTATTAGGAATAGAATATTAATTACAAATATAATATTTGTTTTAAAAACTCTTTTATTTCAATTTTGACTCTATATGGTATTTTGTTTTTTCTAAATTCATAAAAGCATTATTAATTCGAAGAAAATTCATCGAACCAACCCTAATATAACTTATTAGGCTAGAAAACTACTTTAATTTATAAAAAGTCTCAAATTACATTTATTTGGATATTTATGATGTCAATTATTGTAATCTTTCATTAATTAGGAAATTACTGCATCATCATTGTGTCATAAATAATGTAAATTTTTTTACATCTAAAAAATATAAATAAAATACCTTTATTTAAAAAATCTTTTTTTACTTTTAATGAACATTTATTGTTTAATTTATCTGATGTTTAACACTGTATTAATAATATTGTTGTTATTAATCTTTGATTTTAACTCTTTTAACTCTTCTTTGAATTAAATAATAATAAACATCTTAATCTAAACCAAGTATTCCTAAAGGACCATATTTTATTCATAAGGTTGTTTTGGGCCAAATTACACTTATCCAATATAATTAGGACATGTATTAGGGTAATACTAATTAAATTTTTACCTTAAATTACCCTATTTACTTTTAACCGTGGTTAAAAAAGTAAAACGTTACTATTCAACAAAAATTACTTTCATATTATTGAATGAAATTTTACTTACTTATATGAACCACATCTCTCGGATTATTGAAATTCAACTGACAGAAGCCGTAAGAATATGTTTTATGTAAATTTTCAAATTCTCCAAGGAGGTGGGTAAAGACGGTAAAAAGTTCAATAAAATTTTTATATATTTAAAGTTATTATAAACCGAATCCAATTACTTAAATTGAACTTATATAGGTATTATTTATCTATTTTAAGCTAAAATAAATTTAAATATAACAAATAATATTTTAAATAAACAATTGGTTTTAAACTATAACTTAGTGGTTTCCACTATTCATCAAAAATTGAAAGTTTTCAGAAAAATATCAAAAATTCAACTTAATATAATTTTGATATTCAGATATCAAAAATTAATTCTATTTTACCAATTTTAAAACATATAATTTTCATTAATTAATTAAATATTAATTCTCGTTGTCAAATACAAATGAGCAAATTTTTATGAAATAATAACTATCAAAAGATTGACACTTGTTTTTTGTCCAATTTTAGTGTGAAATTACTTACAATGACCATCATTGGATTAAATGGTAATAATATATTATAATTATACTTCTAAACCATTAAAATGTAAAATTCATCACTATATATTATTTTGATTAAAAATGTTTTTTTTAGTTAAAATATAGAATTTTTCACTATTCACCCAAAAAAGAATGTTATCAGAAAAACACAAAAATTTATTGAAACTAAATTCTTATGTCCTGATTCTAAAGAAGTATTTTATTTTGTCAAATTGAATATATAAAAGTTTCAAATATTGGATTTAAAAAGGGTTACCATTAAAAGCCGAAAATAATTCAATTTTTTAAAATTAATTCTTCTATTTGAAAAAAAGAATTTGTTCTTAAATTATATATAAGAAACTCATAATATGGATTATAAAATAACATGGATTATATAAAGATCAAAATTCAGTTAATACTATTCATATTTGCTTTTGAACAGATAGTTTGCTATGTCGTGATGCGCTTGAACACATTGTTGTGTGTAGTGCATGTTATTGAATTACTTTGAATAAATAGCTTACTATGAAATCATGGGGTGTTACATTCATCCCTCCTTCAATAAATTGTTTCCACGCAATTTAGAATTGTTCTTTGAAAATAAAAGTTTGAAAATAGAAAATACCTTTGTGGGAAAACCCACATTGGAAAATTGGTTAATAAAATTTAGTCTTAATTAGAGGAAATGGGAATAAAAAGGTCACCATCAAATTATCATATAAATTAAGAGAACATTGGTGGAAATTAAAGACAAATAATTGGAGGAAAAACGTAAATATTAATAGAGAGTGATTGAGTTCATCAGTCACAAACAATTCTAGAATTGAGGGCCTCAAAGCCATTAATCTATGATGATTTAAAATATCAACGGTTCAACAAAAAATAAGGTATCATAATAACACATTTATAGTTTTATGATGCCTTAAATAATGTTTAAGAATTAATTTCTTCATAGAATAAGAGAAGAAAAATATATATACTTGACATGTAGAGTTCCATCCTTTAAATAATTTCTACCAGAAACTCATCTTTCACTCTAAAATATAATAGAACATAAAAAAATTATTTTATTAATCCAATTCATATAGGGTTCCAAAAAATGTATTTATAATTCACCTATAAAACCCTTTAAAAAACTACAGTATACATTCCAAGGACATCACGTAGTCCAGTGGTAGGCGATAAATCCAAATCGCACTATGGTTGTGGGTTCGATTCCCGTAGCTTTGTCTGACGCGATGGGTTGTCACACAGTATGTGTGTTTTCTTTCTTATAAAAATCAAAAAAATAACCTTAGGAATACTATCGAATTTCAAACATATTCCATTCCAACTTTTAGAATTAACCAAAATAATTCTATCCAAATTCACAGTCCACAATTTATGATGAAGTTAAACACAATAAATATCCTTTTTTCCACGTAATAAAATGTGAAGACCTTCATCATTTATTATTCTAAAACATGGTAACTCCTTAAATTACCATAAAAACTTATTTATTACATTTGTGATCTCATATCCATTACATAAAATAGGATATATTCATTATATCCAAAAATATTGAATATTCCAACCATAATGAAATAAACAAACTATTAATCATATCCAAGTAAGTCAAGAATAACCAATATAATTTAGCCAAATCAACCATATCTTATTCCAAAATCACCTCCTCGTTATCAGTACCATATTAAGGATTAAATTTCCTTCAACCAAATATTTTTCCAAAAATTGTATCGCACTATTAATTCACTTTTTATAGAACTATATAATCTCAAATCCTCAATTAAATAGTTCTGTAGTACAATCCTTACATATGCTAAAATTTTTATAACATGTACATCATTAATACAATACTCAAATGGCACAATAATTTAATAACAACGTAAGAAATCTATTCATTCCTCTTCATCTTAGCCAGTATCATAACTTTATTATTAACCAATTGAAGCATTTTCGGTATACTCTAATGATTTGGAAATTGATTCGCGTAGTGTCCCAACTCTTTGCAGATGAAGTATTGTACATTTGAGTGTTTTTTCTTACCCTTGCAATCACGTACATGGTGTCCTTTTTCTCCAAACTTATAACAAACTCACATTCGCATGAAGAATTTACCAAGGTTATTCTTTCCATAGTTATCACATATGGGAAAATCCTTCTTTTCCATCTTCCATTTATCCATATTTATCTCTCCAATCCTTTTCTTCTCTTACTTCCCTTCAAATCCATAAAACTCATAGAATTATTTACTTATCTTATTAACACATGATACTATTTCATTATTTGTTGGAATTCATGGGAGACTATTACCCTTCTTAATGTTGGATTAATACCATGAATGATATGATCCTTCTTACTCTTTGGATCATACGTATTGTCGGATTTCACATTCCTTCTATTGGGCGCCATTTCTATACAATGGAATACACTAAGTCATTTTATGAATTACAATGAATAAATCCAATCTTGTAAAATACCTATATAAACTGAACTGTTTATGGATATAATCCATAGTCCTAAAAATACTTTCTTGGAGGAGTTATATACTCATAAATCCTTCATAGTGATTTGTAAAGAAAATGAGAATTATCCTAAGCATATCCCACGGGGGTGTCGTAACCAAGAGGGAAGCAAGGCCCATTGTCGTGAACTAGTTCCCATTAGAGTATATCTCAGAGCAGTGTTATCAGGTCTTACCCTTAGGTACATCTGTGCCAGAGCTTCCTCTACCTGCTCTTATTCAGACATGGATGTATTTTCTTGGAAAACTCACAAAATCTCTACAATACAAAAATTATAGGAAGTTATTCTATACTAATCCTCAATGACTATCTTGGGGATATGTGCTCTAATAAGAGTTTATATATATCTAGTTTCCAAGGTTTGTACTAAAATTACTCTGATACTAACTGTAAAACCCCGAAACTAGTTACCCAGAGTCAGTGCATTATTACATAACATTGGAATGATCATAAGTAAATAAGTCTTGAACAGTTAGTAAGGTTAATAAATATAGAGGAATATGAAACATAATAAAGGGGTGAGCTCAAACTCTCAGTAAGAGAAAGAAATATAGTGGAAGATAACATAAATATTTAGCTTGCTGAATAATTGAAACCACATGCCTTTACCAATGATAAACATGAATAATTTTATAGAAGGAATATGAGATGAGTAATTAATTCCATAATAAAACATAATCATGGGTATTATACTAGTTGAATGACCACATGTACCATCAATCTTATTTTCATAATGAGGGAATGTATAATGCTGGACATTCTGAAACATTTTTTGAAGGCCTCATCAAAGACGTCTAAAAATGATTAACGCCTCACCCAAAACCATATATGATATTGGGAAATGCCTCAGCCAATTCCACAATTAGTTTTCTCGTGAGACCTACCGAAGTATCTAGGAGATATAGCAGACTCCACCCGCCACTTACTAAGTCCAATACATTCCTCATATGAAAAGGTAGAAATATTACATAAACATTCATATTACAACTATCATACTAAATGTAAATACTTTAACCATAAACCGTGAATGGTATAAAAATAGAAAATCCATAGTCAAACAAATCACAAAATCTTCCATAAATTATGGATATTTTGTATCATATTACATCAAGTTCAAATAAACTTGAAATCCATCAATGGATGTCGAAATATATGAAATCAAAACATT
Organism: Viscum album; assembly: GCA_963277665.1. Taxonomy (NCBI): domain Eukaryota; kingdom Viridiplantae; phylum Streptophyta; class Magnoliopsida; order Santalales; family Viscaceae; genus Viscum; species Viscum album. The sequence continues at coordinate 498,891,413 of OY728158.1, read as the reverse complement.
TTTTACAGAAATATCTCTTTCTGTTTTAATATCATTTAAGAGTCACAAAATTATAAAGAAAACATTTATTTTGAAAATATTCTTATAATCTTGTAAGGGAAGCTTCAAAAATGTTATAATGACAGAAAATAGTTTCACCCACCATATAACTTAATAAACACATTCTTACATTAATTTTGTCGAAAAGATTATAAAGTTCCTTGTTCGGAAAATGATGGAATGATTAATTTCAAAAAATATAAGGTTAAATAAGGGTATAAATGACTTTACCCCATTTTCTAGTAAATAGTAATTTTTTTGGAAATACATTTTTAAGAATCATGGAAGTGGATGATAAAGAGGTCCCAGTAGATATTTACGTAAAAACAACCTCAGATAATAAATATATTGTGAAATTAACCCTTAACGTGTACTTTTCCTTGTTCAAGGGTAGGTTAAACATAAAATTAATGGTGAAATAATTTCTATTAAATTATACAAGAATCATATATAATAATATGATATCATATATGATCTTTTAATATTGCTTTGTTAATAATATCACAGTATTATAGTCATTTTGGATGTTAACTGATTAATTTTCCTTTATATGGTTTGTTACGTAAGTAATGTTTTTTATGGATAGGATGTATCTTAATAATATTCAGAATTATATTAAGTCATTAAACATTATTTTGAAACATCTAAAGAAAATTAGTCTTGAATGGATACGATGGGGAACGAATTTCATCGCATTCGTAGAGACAGTAATCTGTAATTACGCACAAGCGACAATATAATCCTTTTGATATTAAAATAATATATAATTGGATAATATATCATATATACAGAATCATTATCATGTTATGTTTATTATTTACATCAATTATACATCATCATTATTTCCATCCAAATAATAATGTATTGAATAACAATTACACCACGACGTGGAGACAGTAAGCCGTACGTTCGCACATATGATGACATGTCATTAAAAGTATGGATAGAATAATGAATATGGATGTACCATATATATAATAAAATCAAAGTATGTATAAGATACTGGATCCATTATTTTATAATGTAAACAACAAAGAAATAGGAAGTGGAAGAAGAAAGGAACTTGAAAGAGGTGATGAAATGTTTTCCTTTTCTTCGAGTTCTTCCTTTTGATTTGATCAAATGGTCTCCTTAAGTTTGATTTCTGACTAATATAAGACCTATATAATGAATTTAGGACAATTTAGAGGGTATTTGGGTAGGGGTTCACTGAGCCAAATGGCTTTGATTGTGTGAAATAGAGAGAAGTGGGAGTACCCTTTTAAAAGTGGGGTGAGGGGAACCTTAGGAAAAGCTAGAAATATTATTTTATAATAAAATAATTTTAGGTTTATAATGGCTCCAAAATAGATTATTTAAAGGATAAGGTGGGCATGGGTCTAAAACCACTCAACCAATAGGTTATAGACAGGTTTGGGTCACTATATTAACTTTATTTTTTAGATTTTACACTAAGTTAAATAGTTTGACATTTACCATGTCTCTTTGTATTTTTATATTATATGGTTACTAAACATACAATATAATTCCAAGATAACTCCTCATGGTTAATTTATGATACCCCTATCATTATATTAGTTTTTTGGCTGAATATTAGATTTTTTAGGAATATATTATTAATTAATCATATAATATGTTTTTTAAAAACCCTTTTATGTAAATTTTGATAATATTTGGTATTTTGTTTTTGCTAAATTAATAACAGAATTATTACATAAAAAATCTTCTAACAAACCCTAATATGACTTATTAACCTATAAAATTAGTTTAATTCATAAAAAGTCTCAAATTGCATTTATTAGAATATTTATAATGTCAATTATTTTAATCTTTCATTAATTAGGTAATTACTGCATCATCATTGTGCCATAAATAAATTAAATTATTTATTGTCTAAAAAATATATATTAACTAAAATTATTTATTAAATAATTTTATATAACTAATGAAAATTTATAGTCGAATTTTTCTCATGTCTAACCCTATATTAAAAATGATTTAGTTATTAATCTTTGATTTTTACTCTTTTAACTCTTCTTTGAATTAAATAATAACAAATGTCCTAATCTAATCCAAGTGGTTCTAAAGGATTATATTTTATTACTAAGATTGTTTGTGGAAAAAATTAAACTTATCTAATATAATTAGGACATGTGTTAGGGTAATAATACTATAATTTTTACCCCAAATTACCATATTTACTTTTAAACGTGGTAAATAAAAGTAAAACATTACTATTCAAGAAAAATTATTTTCAACTTATTGAACAAAATTTTACATACTGATATCAACCGTGTGTCTTGGAATTTTAAAATACCAGTCACAGAAGAGGTAAATTTAGGTTTTATGTAAATTTTCAAATGCTCCAAGGAGGTTGGTGAAGACGGTAAAAAGTACAAGAACATTTTTATATATTTAATGTTATTATAAACTGACTCCAATGAATTAAATTGAAAATATATAGGTATTATATATCTATTTTGACCTAAAATCAATTAAAATATAACAAATAATTATTTTAATGAAATTCGGTTTTAAACTATAACTCAGTGTTTTTTACAATTCATAAAAAATTGAATGTTTTTAGAAAAATACCAAAAATTCTCCCTAAGATAATTTTGATATTATGAATTCAAAAATAAATTTTATTTTACCAATTTCAAATCATATATGTTACATTAATTAATTAAAAATAAATTCCCGTTGTCCAAACCAAAAAGCGTATTTAAGAAATAATAACTATCAAAATATTGACACTCGTTTATGTCCAATTTTAAAGTGAAATTACTAACAATGACCTTTAGTAGATTAAATGGTAAAAATATAATCTAATTATACTTTCAAAACAATAAAATTTATAATTCAATTCTATAAATTATTTTGATTAAAAAAGTTGTTTTCAGTTAAAATATAGTATTTTTCACTATTCACCCAAATATGAATGTTATCAGAAAAACACCAAAAATTTATTGAAACTAAATTATTATGTCCCGATTATAAAGATTAAGTTCATTTAGTCAGATTGAATATATAAAAGTTTCAAATATTGGATTTAAAAAGGGTTCGCCATTAAAATGCGGTAAAATTGAATTTTTGGAAAAATAATTCTTCTATCTGAAAAAAATGAATTTATTCTTACATTAGGTCTAAGAAACTCATAATATAGATTATAAAATTATAAGGATTATATAATGTTAAAAATTCAGTTAATACTATTCATAACTACTTTTTGAGCGGCTAGTTTGGTAAGTCATGGTGCCCTTGAACTCGGTGTTGCGTGTAGTGCAAGCTATTGAAATACATTGAAAAATAACGTACTACGAAATCATGGGGTGTTACAAATATGATATGGGTGAATGGGGCCCCTAGATAGGTTATTTGGGAAAATATAGCATCCAGATGTAAGACCATTGTGAATGGTATCACTGGGTCGGAAACATGGGTGAATGGTACATTATGTTATATATCCAGGGTCTGGCCTCCTTTGAGAAAAAATGGAAATGGGTCTTATTTTAATGAAATAAGTACAATGTTAATAAGATTAAATGAAAAAAGTGATTTATTTTTGGGGATTATCATAAGAACATTTTTAGTTGAATAAATTATAGTGACTCTATCTATACGTTGATTTATTTTACAAAATTTCAATAAGTTAAACAGTAAACCTCACACATAATTATATATTAACCCAAATGGAATGTTTAATGTCATTATAGATTTTTTGAAATAGAAATTTTTTTTACATCCTCTATGAACTTTTATCAATAATTGAGAACTAAAATACCAAAACCATTAATGGTTGAATTTCCCCCGAAGGTTTCCAATATTTTATATAGTATGGTATAATGACTTTTTTAAGATATTTTTAGAAAGAACATTAAAATTATCCATATTAATAATATAAAAATTCCTATTACATGAATCTAAGGCCCATATGAGAAAGAACCAATACATGACATTATTTCCAATGGACCTGACTATACTAGAACTTCCCCTCCATGATATCTTAATCATTTAAGGTACCTAGATTCCCATTACACATAGATAATCATAAAGCAATTACCAATGAAGAGATGCATGGTTCCTCTTACGAATGGTGATTTCAATACCCTATAATTCTACCAGTCTACCATATAGTCATATAGGGGATTTTATATTATCTTAATTATCTTCTTCAAAACTCTACACTATGATTCAATTAGAATAAATCATGGTCATGTGGCCCGAATTCCCATGGAACAGAGTCTTAAGGTGGCTTGGTGGCCTGGGGAAATGGATTTGTTAAAAAGGTTAGATATTAGATTCCATGTAATGGTACATTTACTTTTTCAAAATATAATATTATAAGTAAACATAAAATCAATATAAGGTTATATTAAATAGACCTAAATGAATTATTAATCAAAAAATAATCAAATATAAATCCTTATATAGAATATGAAATTAATTAATAAATGAAACAATATTATATAGAAACTATAGAAAAGAAACACGATTAATGTGATATTATAACTATGATGAGAATATTTATAAAACAATGTGACAACATTTAACATCAGTATAATTATTATTACAATGATCATTATTTTCACGATCTACACAATATGATCCAATTATTATAATAAAAAATACTATATTATAAAAAATTCGTTATCTCATGAGAAAAAATAAACTAATTAATTAGAGGGTGTATAAGAAACCAAAATAATTATGTCTTATTATTATTACATGAAATCAATGACTGACCACATTATATATATTTTATTGAAATAATTGGTATTATAACAATTACCAAATGAAATTCATTCACCTGAATAGTGGAAGAACCCATTAACTGAAAATGGGTTTAATTAGAAGCATCATGGCCAAAAATGAAAAGAAAACGGGATTAAAATGGATTCACATATGGAAATAATTAATTATACCATCAATATTATAAATATAATCAACCAATGGAAAAAAACATTAGTATGCAATAAACAGATATACCATTCTTTGTAAAAATAATTTCATAAAAATAATAAATAATATGGTATTTTTTAAAATATAGGTAAATATAATAAGTTTATTTTAATAATTTTACAAAATAAATTAATTTATGATATCTTGGGTCACAACCATCTATCCAATGAATCCAACATATAGTTTTCACCATGTAATAACATTCGATGAAGAGATATAAACATATATAGTGGATGATTTGTATCAAAAGAGGTAATGGTGTATCATTCCTATATAAGATAAGGACATTGCATAAGTGTTATAAAGGAATAAGGAATAATGTTAAATTAAAAAAAATTTACATGATGAATCATAATTAAGGTATCTTTTATTGGACTTAGTTGAAAACCATTTTTTGTAGAATTAGAAAAATATCTTTAAAGTAAAATTTTCATGATTTTTTTTAGATATAAATTATTTTACAAATAAAAGATAATATAATTTTCATTTATAAATACATTATACAATATAAATAAAATATAATTTAAAATTACCAATATTATGTAAATATGTGTTCATATGGAATTCATTAAAATGTTGTTTTTTACACTTTTATTAAAATGAATAATATGGAAACCACTAAGAATTTATATAAAACTATTTATTGAAAATATACTTTTATATAAATAACAAAAATAATTTCTTAGTTATATATAAGATCAATTTCAGAAAAAAATAAAATGAATTTAGACATTGGAAAAAGAGAGGATCATGACTAAGAAAAAGCAACATGGTTAGGTTCACAAACATGAAACAATTCAAGAAATATATGATTCAAGGTTAAATAAAATATTGAGGGGAAAAATAAATACCCATTAAAATAAAAAAATAAATGATGAAAATTTTTGTTACTAAGTCAATATATCTAGATATAATATCATTCAAAAGTAATTTTTATTTGAAACTATGAATTCCATCAAAAACATTATAGCCTGAGAATAAATTTGATTAAACCCATATTCATGTTTTGAATCAGTTTAATTTTTTCCCATTTAAATAAAATACATCTATGGATATTAAAACAAATTTATGTAATAAAAATAATTTTTCATTAACCACAACGAATTAATAAAATCATGTTTCACATTATCTAATAAATCCCAAAAAAATTATATTTCAAGAAATAGACACCATATCTTGTTTACCCATTACACCAACTGCACTCTAAGATAATATATTATAAACATAATTATATTAATATTTTTTGGGAATTTTTTTCATATAATTTTTTTCTAATAGTCATTTTTAACTATTATCTATATTTTTATTAAATAGTTATTATATATTTTCGATTTTGAGTGTGGGTAATCTTGATTGTTCTTAACTAGTTTCATAATATGGGGTTGTCATTTATTTTTCTCCATAGATTAATAATTTCAATTTCATTAAGATTAATATATTTGTTTATTTATATTGATTTATGATGTTTTAATTTCTTTTTATTATTAATGTATATATTATGATAGAATATGAAATCAAGAATTAATATTTTTATATTATTTATTATCTATAATTATTATATCATAATTTTTTATTTAGATATTTATTTATATTCAACAAAATTAAAATAATTTTTTTTAAATATTTATATCAAATTATACCATTAAATAATTTTCAATAACCTTCTTGGATATAATTTCATAACAGTTTTAATGTATGTTTACAAACTCACCTGAACATAAACAAACTATGATATTGAGGATCATAATGTGATTTGGTTTTATTATAATTAAACTAGTGGAATTATGATACCATTTAGCATTTATTAGAGCAATGAAATGGAATTATACAATATCTTGAAGAATAAGAAATTGATATGAAAATATTACCTTTTTGGAATTATATATTTTTATCAGCGTATTATTATTTGAAATTATTAAGTTAATGATAATTGTTTATTGATTAATAGGTGGAAGACGACTGACCCCAGAAATCCCAGAGTCGGTGTCATGCTACAATTACATTGGCAGAAGATACAAGTAAATCATGGCCCAAAGGACCGAATAATTTTATATGATGGGTAAACTATATGCATACGCGGGTTTTATAATAAAAATTAATTCAAAATTTACAACAGACTTTTTCTTTGAATAAATTGAATTTATTATACATAGCATATCCATACATAAAATTCTTAGTACAATTTTTGGAATCCTGGGGAAATAAAATAGAGTAAGGGTGATCTCAAATTCTTACTAAGGGAAAGGTAAAATATAATCAATAATTAGTCATTGAGAATAATCCGTTTTGAAATGAAATAACTAAACGTAGATACCCTACAACCAATAATCTGAGTTGGAAGTGAGTAAATAATATTGAAAAGTAGACAATTAAAAATAAATGGAATTTAAATATTTGATAAATAATAATCAATATGGAAAGAAAATTAACAAAAATAAATAAATTTAATCAATAAACTAATATTGAAATTAATCCATATACTTTTACTTTGGGAAATTATCAGGTGGAATAAATATAGAATCAAAATGATGGAAATGATTAAGTATTGGACCCCATGTCTTAGGCACTTGAAAACCACTACTGTCAATATCTATCCTCCAGAAAGTTCTAAAATATTTGTTAAAAGCTATTTAATTTCTATATAAAATTCATATCATGTGTACCACTCAGTGATTAGATGGGATATATAAATTCTGAGACCCACTCACCACTGCATGTCCAAATCATTTCTCATATTATTAGTAAATTTATTATTAAATAACAGACCTTATCAAATATCTATATTAAATAACGTATAAATGTTTATCAATATTTCAATATAAAATTATATAATTAGAAAATTAAACACCATAGGTGGAAATGGTATACATGTTAGTGAATAAACATATTCATGATAAATGATATGTCTAATTAGGGTAATGTTAATGTCTGACGATCAATAGAAATTGAATATTTGAAGGGGAATAACAAATGAAAAAAGGATGTTAATTTCAATAAAATAATTGGGAAAATCAATCATAAAATAGCTATAGGAAGAATAAATATGGTATCAATAAAACATATCCCATTTGATGTAATAATAAATGACTGATGTCATTGATGAATAGAAATACTAGAAAAAAATCTTATAGAAATATTCTGGAAGAACGTATCATTTTTGTTTAATTTTTTTTTTGAAAATCCAAATCATTTGGAACAACTTTTTAATATAGTTTCATTAATAGGTATGATTTTAATATTTCACAGGAATCTTTAAATAATTTATGGAGGGTATATCCATATAGGCTATTCTGGTTAAAAAACTATATTACATTCTAATGTAAAATGGTTAAAAAATTTCATTATTTGTAATGAAATATAAATATTCCAATGAAAACATTTATAAAATAAGAAACGAGTTTAATTTGAAATTAATAATTCATTTTTGGAAAGGTTAATATATTATAACATGTATCTATAAATAAGATTTTTACAATAATATATATTCTTCAACTAAAATCGGAAATGAAGTGAGGTTTTTCTAAAAAAAATTTCTAAAACATTTTGAGTACCAACGAGTAGAGAAATGGTAATATTATGTGAATAATTTAATGAATAATCAAATGAGAATAAAATTATAGGATTTATAAAACAATTATATAATTATTTACATTGATTGAAATTTAATTATAAATAATCCAGATCAAAATGATATTTATAAATAAACACCTAAAAATGACATAATATTCAGGTGAGAATGAATCAATAAATTGATTATGTGTGTCAAATGTAAATCCAAATAAAACTAGTTTAAATAAAAAAATATATCATAATTTAATTAAAAACATAATCTTATAATATTAATGAAAATTAAGATATAATATTACCCAAAGAATGAATTTGGGTTATAGAAATATTTTCCACTTGGTATCGATTAATTCAATGCCCCTTATATTAAATAATTCAAATTAAAGATAAAAACATCATGATGAATTAATTAATCATGGTATTAAATGATAAATTTGTAGTTTCTACCCCATATATAATAAATTTGGTTTACAAAAACAAGTTTGTTTCATGTTATGAGAATTGATATGAAGTCCCTTACTACTTGCTATCTTTTGAATTATAATTCCCATGAAATAAATAATTAAAAATTAAACTATTAATAACATTAAGATCAATTTATCAATTTTATAAAATAATTTTTTTGATTTTAACACAGAAAAAAATATGTGGTGAAAATAATGTATTCATTATGGAATGAAATGTGAGAATCAATCACTTACCTTGTGTTCCCTTTTGGGTCAACATCCTTTATCATCTTATATAATTGTTTTAAACATGTCACAAACATATATTAGAGGAATAATAAAATTTTTATACGATATATTAACTTCATATAATATCTTCATACCCATTTCTTAACAACTGTTCATTAATTTCACTATTACAGGTGCTAATTATCAAGTCTTTTCAGTATGTTTTGACATGTTACATGTTCATCATATTAATTAAATAATGGTCTCATCATCTTAATAATGTAAACAATGATATAAATATAATATATAGTTTATAAAAACCCATCTATTTATTACAAATTAATTCATGATTTGAAACATAAAATTACACTTAGTACAACCCAAAATATCGAGAAGTCTATTGTCATTGGGAATTTGATACGTAAGATAAAATTTATAACTTGCGATACAATAAAATTATTAGAAACTTCATTAACACACTTTATTGTTTCCATTTCTTCTAAAACATCATGAGATAACCAAGGGACATACATAAGAATGTGGTGACATATAAGGCATAGTAAGGGAATAAAAATTTCATAAAATGTAAAAGATAATACATTTTTGAAAATTGTAAAATAAATGGGGATTAGAAAGGGAAAAAATCATGAGCTCGAAAAATGAGAAAATATAAAGCATTATAATCATAAATGTGACATGGAAAATATGGAAATAACTTAAAACATTGAATCACAAAAATAAGTAAATGATAAAATGGACTTTATATCATGGTGTAAAATGTACCATAAAGGAATGTGGTTTACAATCTATCCCAAAGTAGCATATCATGGTACTAAACAATAGACAATGAACTAGAGAACCATATGGTCACATCCAGCATGTACATTTCATTCACAGGATTAAGTGAACCACATAGATCATACAACATGGATTCATTCATCATCATAATTTATTACAAAAATAGAAGTTATGATTATATATATTTATCCCTCAAATAAAAAATTATTTGAGCATAAATTTTTATACCCTTGATAGGAAATGGGAATGGTATTCACTATATAAATGTTTTGGAAAGGAAAATCATGGTGAAATTTCTACATCATAATGATGCCACATAACGATTAATAAAAATTGGTCGATTATAGAGAATGTTTTATATCATCACATAGAAATAAAATGTAATGTAATGGGAATATGTTTAATCATATTCCAACATTAGAAATTTTGAAATTAAAACTATACAGAAATAAAGAAATGAGAATTTAGAAAAATCGTAAATACATTTTGGCCTGGTAAAAGGAGTACATAAAAGATCATTGGATTATTACTGAGGGTTAAAGGATATTTAATAATTTATAAATTAAATTTAATGTAATAGGAATAAATAACAATGTATCCTAATATATGAAAATGAAATTCAACTGAAATAAAATAAAAAGAAGTTCTTGAATGGAAATGAAAAGAGATAAATCCCATAGAAAATCTTGGCATCGTTCGACTCTGGTAAGAGTAAAAATGATAGATTATAAATTGTTTCTAAATAATAATAAAAATGTATATTATTGTTATCATAATAAATGAATGTAAAATTGACCAGTTTAAATAGTGAAGACTAATTTCAATGAAGGTGGTTGAATTCAAAGAAAGGTAGAAAGGTGAGGATACCTTGAGTGCATGTCTCAAAAACACGGGAGGGGATTATTGGGATCATATGGCACCACGGGAGGGCTATATAAAGTGTAGTAATGAGTGTGTATATTATGAAAGCAGTTCTACTGAAGATAAATGGGTGTTTCGGTGGGTTTCTATAAGAAAATAGGGGAAGTTCATTATTATATTTCTTTTTGAATCTACACACTAAAATATCCAAAACGGAAAAAATATAATAGTTTTTTTACATTGTCTCAGAAAAATTGGTGTGTTTTTTAATTTTTTACAACTCCAATGGGATAACATTTTAAAATAATGCATTTGATTATGTGTATATGAGACACATTCTTACAAAAATGATATCAGAATCTTAAAATATATTAAAGGTTTTGGTGTATTCATAATGGATTTAAGAAATAAACCAAATAAACAAAAAATTAAATTATATTAAATGTAAAACATTTATTTTGTCATGTATCACATTAAATGTAATTATTACATAAATTTTGGTACATTATATGTCATAAAACACAAATTAAATTCCTACTATATTTAATTTTCACCCAAAAATTCTATTATCTCATATAATTATGCAAAATTAACCAGTGGATAATTTCAATGTTCTGATTCCAAAAATAATATTGGTTTTATCTAAATAATTATCTAGAAATTTGAATTTTTTGTTTTATATTAATAAGAAACATTTAATGAAAATGTTTGGGTTTTTAACAATAACAATTTTTTATCCCTTAAAACAGTAAATTTGACTTCATAATAATTATATGATAATTTTTATTTAAATAAAAATATTTAATAAAAATATTTTATAGAAAATTATTTATTTAAAAAATCATTAATTCAATAGAATAATTTCCTTAATTGAATTTTAGTATTATCCAAAAATAATATTTTTCCTTGTTAAATCAAAATAAAAATACTTTTTAATATAAAAATAATTTGATGAAATATATTAATTACATCAGAATATCTAATATATATTAATATTTTTAGGGTCTTGATTTATATCCTTTTAGTACACTATAAAACACCTTATGAGTAAGGCATGCGATGGTGGACCTTTCATGAGGTAGTTTGTCAAACATGGTTTGGGTCAGGCTCTCAATGAGCATTAAATTCTCTCGAAAATTGGTTAACCCATGATTAAGTTGATGGATCACATATTGGGCATGGTCAAGGTAAAAAACCAATAATTATATCTCTATCATAATCTCTGAGAAATGGAACTCATATGGTATGATACTACTGGTTGAAGCCATCTCATCCTTTTTCATTATCAATTGAATTTCATAAAACCCTATATTTATACTAATCATGTGATCAGTATTCAACATATGTATTATATGTGATAATGATTCACAATAATTAATTCATTCTAATGTTTATAACAAAACACAATAAGTTCAATTTTTCTATAACTATTTTATATCATAAGACATTTTATTAAAACAAATGGATAATTTTATTCATAATAGTCCAGGTAGTTACAATATTCCCCCTTACCAAATTTCCCCATCAAAATTTTCATCTTCCACACTAGAATGAATTATGATAACTCGGCTTCACCACATCCTATATTTCCCTCGTTTCTTATTCAAACTTTTAGTTCCTCCAAAATACTCCAGACATGGTTCATTATCTCATTTCTTATATTTTTTTATCAAAGTTATTTGATCTTTACCAGCTTCTCATAATTTAAGAGTCCATTCTCTAATGGTACCACCTCTGGATTGAATACAGGTGATGGGTATCATATGGACTTGTTCAAGATGGATACACGAAATACATCATATAATTAAGATATATTCGGTGAGAGTTTTAGTCGATATGAAACTACTCTAATGTGATCAAGTATCTTAAAAGGGTCGATGTACATTGGACTAATCTTTCCAATCTTCCCACACCTCTCCATTTACTTCCATTAGGATACGTGGAGGAAAAACATGTATCCAACATAAAACTATATTTATATAATTTTATTTTTAGTATAGCTCTTCTATTGACTTCGAGAAATCTTGATATGTTTCATAATAGAAAAAACCTTTTCTACAATTTTTTTACCATTTCATTTTACAAACTACCTTCATCTTGATATGGGGAGGGAAGATAAAGTAATACACCCTTCCATATTCAAGATGAAAGATATATAATGACCTCTGAATCCCACCTTTAATAATCCCTAGTGTGGTGCATAGCACCAAGGGTATTATATATCACACAAAATGGAAGGAATTTACATTTTTCTGGAATAAGACTCAGAGATAAAATGGTAAATCCCAAGAAACTCAAAATACTAAAAGTTAATTTAATTGAAAAATCCATCCCTAGATCCATGTTGAAAAGTAAAGCTGATACAAAGAACAAAAAAACACCAAAATAAAGTATCAAAAGAAAAGAGAATATGTAGCCACACAATAACTATCCTGATGCCCAAGCTAGTAAAGTCCATCATTGTCATCAAATCCCTCTTGGAAACCTAAAATTATTTTGAGAAATATAGAGAGAGTATAAAAGTATTACTATTATGAAAATTAATGCTAGAACTGAAAAGGTGGGGGGGAAAACTAATTCCCCTATGAGAAAACAGTAGAACCACAAAGAACCTTCCATGGAGTACAAACTAGCCTAGCCTCACCAATGTGAACTCACCAAATAATGAAATCTATGTAAATTAGTTGTATAATCACATCGACATTTAGCTACGTGAAACATTATCCCACTTTTTAACTACTATTCCTAATATCTAGTGTCTTAACACTACCACTCATCCAAAATGTAGTCATACTGCCACAACCCAACTAAATTCACCTGAACCTCAACTATACCACACATCTCACGCACAAACACCTGGTCCACAACAACCACACCCCTCACCCGAAGACACATGTGCCTCATCCTAAATAAACGTGGGAAAAAAATTAGTTCTTGATAAAACATAGGTCCCTCATCTACAAAAAAACCTACACAATGGATCTTATATTATTGTAAGCCTCATCCATTACAAGGGGGTTTTCGGAAGGTAGTGATCAATAAGGGTGGAGTGCGAATATAAATCACATGAAACTACAATTTATATATATATATATAGTTTTGAAAACAAATAGCCCATCCTACGGGTGCCAAAACATAAAACGAATCGACCAGTTCCATTTCTACTATTACAACTATTTCCACAAGAACACAAATAGCAACTACCAAATCATAAAACCAGCCCATTTCTTGTCACGACCCGTCCCCTAGGTCCCATGTTGTGACACACCTCAATCCCTCCACCCAAAGGCCAGGGGTTGGAGAATAGCACTAAAGGCATCAACCTGTAAGTGGGGGGAATTTTCCTAACTACCTATACGCACGCACACATAATTATGCCCCAAAGCCGGAAAAGAAAACATGGATGCCACTAAACAACCAATTAGTAAAATTAAAACTGAAATTGAAATGGGATAGAATAAAAAACTAGAAAAAGACTATAGAAAACCTGAAATTAAAAAAAGAAACTACGGATAACCATCCATTGAAAACCCCACCTAATGGGTAAGTGTGGCGTATCAGCTAGAAGTTGTAGAAGTATGTCCCATGTACCTGGTCTTACTGGGAACCACCAGGTCCTAGGTCACCAGGTCTTACGTTAAGGCATCTATCATCTACACCAGAAATAACATGTGTAGGTGAATCCCATGCAAGGGTGAGTAATAAAATACTCAGTATGTATTCCAAAATTACACGGAAACAGTAAAAAGAATTCAAAAAACAATCTACAACGCATGATCAATAATCATGATCATGAATAATGGAAGAAAACACCAGATATATGATTGAGAAGGAAAGTAACACCATCAGTCATGACTTCAAACACCATGGGATTCTGCTGAATTCCTCCTAAATAAGTATAGTGGTCATGCCGGGTCACACATAGGACAACTCCCAATAACATTAGGATTGTTGTGGTACTCATACTTGATTAGTACTGTGGGTATTCTAGGTCACACAGAAGTTGATCCCCACTATAGGCATGCCTGGTCATACATAATCATCTTGTGAATTGCCATACTGATTTTATCCTTATGTCGAGTACCATGGGTCTTTCGGGTCACACTGAAGCCACAATAACCCTAGGCCTACCGGGTCACACTAAATGCACTTTCCACTGGGCCAGTGTATCTGATCAACATAGGGTCTCTTGTCATCAGTCTTCAGGTCTCATCCAACTATATAGTTTCTACACGTAGCATGCTTGATCTTGGGAAAATTTCTCCCCAATCAACTTGTTGAATGTCAAAATCCATGAAATCCTCCAAAAATTATACAAAAAGAAACACATCACTGTGAGGGTTTCAAATCACTAAATGGATCGTCATTCAGAAGCACAGTTTGCAAGTAATTATCATTTTAAAAAAAATGGGTAGGTTGGGTCCAAGTCCGGTCTGACCCGGTATGGAAGACCCAACCCTACCCGGGGTTAGCAGACCTGACTTGTGTCCACTGACCCAACCCAGACCCCACCTGACGTTGGTCTAGACCATCAGGTTGTGGGTCCGGGTCGGCCCGACGGGGAGGGTTTGCCGTGTTCGTTGCCTAGTCTTCCATAGGTAGATCAGTTTCTCCTTGTTGGGACAGAGTTGGAAGTTGTGTCCAGTTCCCCTTGCCATACTGGTTGTCCCTGAGGCTGCATTCACTACCACAATCAAGAGACTTTGTCCTGCCAACATAACTGACCAGATTCCCCACACGTCGCCAGTGACTGCAAGAACCTGAGATCCGCGGCCCGTGGCTATTGGACGCATCCTTGTCATTGACCACCATCATATCCAATGACCCATCCCATTGTATCACGACCGAAACTTTCAACGGTAGTGAACTCTGGACTGCAGTCATGGTGCACTTCCACCCACCCGCATTCGCTAATCCCGAGGTCGCACCAGCGGGTCTTTCCGCGGGCCTCCGGGTCTACACCGATTGTTCGTTCGTCGCACTGACTACACCTCCGTTATCCATGTGGTTTTGTCTTCACTGTAAAGGGCTCCAATTATCCTTTTCTACCCTTGAAAATTCTCTTCCATGAATAACGCACAAGAGGAGGGGTTCATGCCTTGTTCATGTCAGCATGTGCCCTCCGCGAGAGTGTTTTAAAATAGGGGATGGTTTGGGGAAGATGTTATATTAACAATAATTGAATCCTTAATATAAATCCCAATAAAAATATCCCTCCTATAATAATGGAAAATCTACGGATAAACAAGTTCATTGGTTGAACCGAGTTCATATTTTTAGAATAAGAATGGGAAAAACGTAAAACAAATCAACCCCTACTTTGATTGACGTTCTTCGTTTATGCGCTCCGCCCTCAAGGATTTGACCTATGTTAGCATTCTTTGCTTCCCAGTCTCATTATTCATAACATGTCAATGTTTCTCATGATGTTGTCAATGTTATCCATTAATCATTGGTGGTAATCCTTGTCGTAGGATAATCAGATAATTTCCACAGTTTAATTCCTCCTCCACCAATGCGTTAGCCTATTAAAAAGAATAAACGTCGCAAACATTATGTTAAGTTGTGAGGTCATGTCGTTATGCTGTTTCATTTATGAAACAATGTATCTATTGCACTCCATTTTTCATCCTCTAAGAATCATCCATTATTATGACTTTTCCCCGCACTATAGTGCCACCATCTGCCACTCAATAGTGAGGGAATAAAAAATAAAATAACTTTTCATGTTCTTTTATTATTTTTTTGGAAAGACCAAAAACAAAAATTTCCATCAGACCCTTACCATTCTAAAATAAGTCCTTTCTAGGAGAATCATAGAGTTCATAGTTCAATGGTGCCCTCAAATTTTTGATTTGAGAACTGCTTCAAAATATTAAAAAACATGCTCACACGTTTACATAAACAAACAAAAAAAAGGTCAAAATTATATTCCGGGTACATCGGGACTCATAATCATGTGCAGTAAAATCATGTGGTCTTGAAATAATCATATAATATTAAAAACAATTATAATACAATTCTGAAACATTACATTCTCCCCACCTTAGAGATTTACATACCCTAAATCCTAAACAAGTTCTAATAAAAAAATTGGGGTACTGTGCCTTAATCTAAGCTTCCAGGTCCCATGTACTCTCTTAGAGATTCATGTGCTCCCACTGAAATCACACCAGTGTAATCGAACATCCACAAAGGAACCACTCATTTTTGTCCACTATCTCTACCAGGATGTCCAGAAACATTTTCCATCATCAATATCTAGCTTTCCCCAGTCGATGAGGTGTGGTTGGTCATGAACGTACCTCCTCAAATGCGACACATAGAAAATAACTTTCACTCGGTGCATCTGTATGAGAATATATAGGCGGTATTCCACCTCGAGTACTCTTTAATGAATCTTAAAGGTTCCAATAAATCTCAAATATAACATTCCTCCCCTTCAAAATCTCTGAATCCCATCAAGGTGAGACCCAAAAGAACACATGGTCTCCCTCCTAGAACACTAACGGTCTCCACCTCCTAACAACATTTTTTTCTTCTCTTTGTAGTCCTCATTTTCACTTTTATGATTTTAATTATCTCAGTGGTAGCTCATACCAACTCTGGGCCCATTAGTGCAGACTCCTCGGAGTCTGTCCAATATAGAGGTGATCTGCATGGCCACCCGTATAATGCCTCAAATGGTTCGATGTCAATGGTTGTGTGATAGATTTTATTATATAAAAACTCTACCAGTGGAAGGTTTTCCTCCCAACCACGACCAAAATCCAGGATAAAATCATGAATCATGTCATATAGGGTCAGTATGGTCTGCTCCATCAGACTATCTGTTTGATGGTGAAAAGATGTTCTCAAGCGTAGCTGAGTCCCGAATGCATCCTCCATTCCATTCCACAATCAGAATGTGAAGAATACATCACAGTTTGAGATGATCATTGAACGAACCTTGCGTAGATGCACTATCTATTTTATTTAGAGGAATACTTGGAACTCTACAAATCCATTCCCTAGGAAGGTTATGAAGTGAGATGACTTAGTTATATAGTTAACAATCACCTAGATAGAATTGTAGTCCCTATATGATCATGGTAACCCCTCCAAAAATTCCATGGACATACCATCCCACTTACATTCTAGATCCTAATGTGGATGTTCTAAGTGTGTTGTTACATGATTTTCATCCTTCACTTACTGGATAGTGAGGCACTACGAAACAATATATTCCCTCCTTTCTTCATCCCTAGCCACCATTACTGATATCGGAGGTCCTTGTACATCTTCATCACACCAGGATGTACCACCAGTGGGGATGTATGAAATTCCCTCAATACCTCCTCTTGAAAATTCATTGGTACTATGGTTCCCACACTAAAAAAGGACCAAATTCTCCCCACCTATCGAAAATCCATGAGAAGATTGTCCTTAAGATTGCTGAGCACGTCGGGCCTCGTAATCAACATCCATAAGTTGTGCCTCTCTAACTCACTGTAAGATTTTGAGTGTGATAATTATTGACTGAATGTAATAAGCTCCATCATCATCTATGAAGGATATTTACATAGAGACTATCTTCTTTGTTTGTTCAGTCTGTTGTTGTAAACCAAACCTCCTCCTAAGAGCATCTGCCACCATGTCCCCCTTCCCAAGAGTATAGACTATCTCAAAGTCATAGTCCTAAAGTAACTGTATCCATGTTGGTTGTCTTAATTTTAAGTCCTTGTGTGAGAAGTTATACTTGAGAATCTTGTGGTTGGAGAATATGGTTAACCGTTCACCCATAAAGTAGTGCCACCACAACTTCAAGAGGGAATACCACTGCTTTTAACTAATGGTCACAGGAAACATAGTTCTTCTTATGCTGCCTCAACATCCATGAGCCATAGGATTATCACTACGTGTTCCTGTAATAGAAAACAACACAATATGTTTCCTGATGCATTGCGAAAAAATACACACCCAATGCCATATACTAGTAGTCTCCGAACCTGGGAACTCAATAGTCATTGCCTTAGCACCTGGAAAAAGTGGTGGCACTTCTCCATCCACACAAAAGGTTGTCCCTTCCATTTAAAACTTGATAAAGTTGTTGATACTATATAAAAGTCGAGAAAAACCCTCCGGTTGTATCTGAATGACCATATGAAACACCGTACCTTAGTGATTCTCTTAAGTGTCTCCCAATCAAACACTACCTCTAACTTCTCTGGATGAACTACAGCTCTATCCTCCTAGATAATGTGTCCAAGAAAGTGGAACTCTTGTATCCAGATCTGGAACATCGAGAGTATACCATAATGTTGGTGATCTCTGAGTGTATCCAGGATAATCCACAGGTGTGTATCATGCTCCTCCTCCAACACTGAGTACACCAAGAGGTCATCAATGATGACTACTAAGAAACGACCAGGGTAAGCCTGGAAGATCCTATTCATGAGTCCCAGGAACACATATGGGGAATTGGTCACACCGAACGGACTCACCATGATCTCATAGTGGGAATACCAACAACTAAATGATGACTTCGCTACATCCTCATACCTTACTAAAGATAACGATTCTTGATCTGATGTTAATCATCGAGAACCACCTTGCTCCCTTTAAGTGGTTGAAGAGTTCATCAGTCCTCATTAGTGGATACTTTTTCCTCATGGTCACATGGTTCTTGCATCGGATGTCTATTCATAGCCTCAATATCCCATATTCCTTCTTGAAAAAAACACTAGGGCAAGAAAGGTGAACCACAGGGTCTCACGAAACCCTTATCCTATAAGTTATCCAACTGTACCCTAAATTTACGAAGCTCCACGAGATCCATCTAATTTTCTAGTGTGGATATCTGTGTCATCCCCAGGCACAGATCGACACATAAGTATACCTCTCTATGAGGAGGTAGAACCTGTACATCGTCAAGAAATACATCCTCATATTCATCCACCAGTATAGGAACGTTTTGAATCCTCTATTCTGCTACACTGAGGGTTTGGCTGACTAATTGTTGAGTGATTGGTTGAAGTCTTTTCTGAGAAATTCCTTCATGTGTTGAAAAATTTTTCTTCTCACCAGAGAAGGAAAACCTAGTCCCATCATTACGGCCACACCATGCTTTTCACCAAAAGAATTCGATCTAATCCCAGACTTTTGATAGCTGGTTTTTACCCCAGATGATGTTTTAAGGCCTCAAAGTTGGTACTAGAAGATGAAATCCAAAGATCTCGACTTCTAGATTAATTTCACACTATCTAAACTATTGTGTAATCATTGTATCCCCTACAATAGGAGTTTCTAATATTATGGATCAAGTTAATGGAAAAACTAGAATCTTTGAGCCCAAAAACATAGTCTACGGAATGAAATGAGTGACTAGAACCTAGGTCTATAAGAACTATAGCTAAGGTGTAGAAGAAATAGATCATACCTCTAATTATCTAGGGAGAACTGTGGTCATAGGCCCCTATCTCCTAAAGCTATCCTCACCCCTATTAACTAGATCATTGAGCCCGTGGTAGAACACCTGGGGGTCGTGGTGATTGCACCTCGAACAATCATCCACCTACTGCTACTTAGATTGCTCCCCTACCATGTCTTCTGCCCTATAGACCATCTCTCTCAATCCTGTGCCTTTATATTGGATGTCCATCAACCATATATAGATCGTCTGTGCAGTGGGTCAGGTATTCACAAACCATGAGTCTCGGCCCACCGCACATGAGTCCCAACTTGGTTACCTGCTGA
Source organism: Viscum album (assembly GCA_963277665.1). Classification (NCBI taxonomy): domain Eukaryota; kingdom Viridiplantae; phylum Streptophyta; class Magnoliopsida; order Santalales; family Viscaceae; genus Viscum; species Viscum album. Next base: position 498,870,777 of record OY728158.1, on the reverse strand, counting down.
ATCCCTCTACTCTAGGTGACGATCACTACTTACCTCGAGTCATGGGATCTCTCCCCTAAATAATCTGGCCCACTTGGGCACCCATGTTTGATTTCTACAACTCACCACTGAAGACTCTACCGCCCGATGTCTCCTGGTGGCTCGGGCTATCGACAGTTGTTCTGCAAGGAAGCTCTCTACAATAAGGGCTCAATCCAGCACTCCAGCCTGAGTAGTGATGCTGAGAGACAACATGGATGCTCTGATATCCTATCTAATTCCCTGATCAAAGGTCTAGGACTTGATGAAATGGTCTTGTACAATGTTTTTGGAGTTGTGAGAGAGGTATATAAACCTCACAGAGTACACATCCACCATCATTATACACTATTTTAGATGAATTATCTCACGTATGTGCATAGAGTGCAAAGTCACAGGGAAAACTATTCATGGAAATGTTTTTGGAAGTATGTCCAGGCGAGGGTAACCTCATCCTGCGTTTGGATGGTCAAGCTCAACCATATCCCTATCAAACACTACAAAAGGCTCACATCCATGATCCACATATCATCAAGATGTTTCCTAACTAAGCAAATGAATCGTGTAACTGCCTCCAACCAGTCCTCAGTGACCTAAAGATATTTCTCTCTCATTAACCTTAGAGGTTTGTGTCTCTGAAAATCATGCAAGGAACATAGTATTTTTATTTCCTTTAGCGGTAATTCCATTATTAACTACTGATCAGTGGGTGGTGGAAACATCAATGCACAACCCGACCGTGCCATCTCTAGCACTAGTCCAATAATAGATTCCCCATCACTAGGTAGGTAGTCCTCACGACCATGCATTAGAATCAGAGCTGGTTAAATTCATGGAGGCATCCTGATATATATCAATATTTACCAGAGTTGGAAGATTATACATGATGAGAAAACTCTTATTCAATATGTTCATAAGGAGACACTTTTTCAACAATTTTTGTCATGTATATAGATGAAAAGAATAATTCATGGTCTTCGTGTGTGGATATGTCGGTTTTTGCACAAATAGTGGAATCCCCGAATTTGAAGGTCAAACTCGAAAAATTCAAAACTGTTTCCCCAAATTCAAAAAAAATACTCTCAAGCATTGAAGTAGAATCTACCAACCCAGATACCACTATGTATACAAATGTCCCCTGCGGCCCATGTCTTGACATACTCCATGCCCACCTCCCGATGGTAGGGGTTGGAGACTAGTGCCAAAGGGGTCACCCTACAAGTGGGAGGCATTTTCATGAGTACGTGTACACACACACACAACCTCATCTGAAAGTTGGAAACATAAACATGCATTCCACAAAAAGAAAACAAATGAGTAAAAGTACAACTGAATGTTAAATGGGCCTGAACAGAAACCAAACAAAAGTTTAACTGGAAAACATGAAATTAAAAAAGAAAATATGGATAACTATCCACTGAAAACCCCACCTTTCTCGTATGTGCATCTTAGCTGCTACAAGATGTAGGAGTGTGTCCCGCCTACCTGGTCTCACTGGCCCCCTCTGTGTCCTAGGCCACCAGGTCCTCGGTCAAGGATTCTATCAATTTTTTGATACACAACATGTGAAGATGAATCCTGTGCAGTGTTGAGTAACAAAATAATTAATAGGGACCCAAAAAACATGGAAAGATCATAATGAAACCCACAAACAAACCACAACACATGGACACCATGTATGTCCCCGAATCAATACAGATCACACTAGCTATATTATAGAGTAGGAATGTAATACCATTACTCATAATGTAGAACACCATGGGTTGTTGGATAATTCATCCTCAATGAGTACAATGTGCTGGTCGGGTCACACAGAAGCCACATCCTAGAAACATTAGGACTATTGTGGTACTCATCCTAGATGAGTTCTATGGGTATCTAGGGACACACATAAAACTCTCCCCAATGTGTGCATGCCAGGTCAAACCGAAGCTGCTTCCCATTTTCCATACAGAGGTGCTCCTCCTATAATTTAATGTGTGTGTTCTAGTTCAAATAGATGATAGTACCCACCATGGGTCATTAGGGACACACAGAAGCTGCTTCCCACTAGGCTATAGTATCTGATCCTCATAGTTTCGCTTGTTAGCATTCATGAGCTCCCATCCAACCACAGGGTTTCCATACATTGAATGATTGATCTCTGGAGAAGCCCTCCGAAATAAATTCATTGAATATAAAAATTGAATTAATACTATATAGTTTATACAAAAATAACATCCACTTTGGGAGGGTTTCAATCCCGCAAATGTCTCATCAATCAGATTCATGTTTTGTATGTTATTGTCATTTTTAAAAAAAGGGACTAGTTGGGTCTGGGTTCGGTCAGACCCGATCGGATAGACCGGACCCAGGTCCATTAACTTGACCCAGTCCCATCCCAACCCACTTCCTAATAGGTCCATTAAAGGAGCACTAGTTCTTCCTTGATGGGGCATGGCTGAAAGCCGCATCTAGCCCCCCTCACCTCATAAGTCGTCCACGGAACCGCCTCCTCTACCGTGATTAAGTGACTACGGCCTGATGCTACACAGATGGATAGATTCCCCCACGCGGTTAGGGACTGTGTGCCCGGACAATCTGCGGCCCATGGCCAGAGGCAGCATTCCTACTCCCATCATCTGTCCTAGTCGATGACTCCACCCGAGCCAGCCGTGGACACCAACTCCAGTGCACCGTCCTGGCGTGCCCCCACCCGCCCGCGTCCAACGTAGTGTGCCATCGTTGATGATTTCTAGTTCACCAGTAGGACATTATATGGGCCACTAGGTCTGCACCGGTGGTATGTTCATTGTATCGACTGCTCCTCCATGCTCCATGGGTTCTCTCACTTCCTATGATGTCCTCGAACTCTTTTTTTCACCCCTTTCATATTCTCGACCATAATGAACGCAAAAGCTGAGGGTATCTTCCCTTGTTCTTGTTATCCCGCACCCTCTTCATTAGAATATTAAAATAGGGGGAGTTTTGGAGATTAAATTCTGTCAAGAATAGTTTAATCAGGAATAGAAATCCCAAGAAACATCACCCTCCTACAAGAATGGATGATCTTCAGATCAACCTGATTGTTGGTTAATCTGTGTTCTTCATTTTAGAATAACAACAAGGATATCTTAAAATAACTACACCCCTATTTTGATCAATGTTCATCATTGAAGCATTCCTCCCTTGAGGAATTGAGCTCTATTGGCATTAGTTGCTTCTTGGTCCCATTCTTCATAAAAAGTCGACATTAAATGAGATCTTGGTGGTGTTCATCATTCATCATTGGAGGTAATCCTTGCTATAGGTTCATCATATATGTTCCATATATTAATTCCCTCTCCCCCAATGTGTCATCATATTAAAAATCATAAACATTTATGTGTTTATGTTATGCTACACCATCACATCGTTACATTGTTTCATAAATGAAACAACGTATCGGTTATGCTCCATTTATGTGCCACCAAGGTGCATCCATTAATGTGCCTTGTTTCTTCATCGTGGTTCCACCGTTTGTCACTCAATTTCTAGGGAAGAAAAAATAAATAACTTTTAATGTTAATTTATTATTTTTTGAATACTTAAAAAACATTATTTTTCATCTGACTCTTCCCGTTCAAAGATAAATCTTTTCTAGATGAATCCCAGCATTCTGATTTCAATAGTGGTCTCATATTTTCAATCCGAGAACCGGTTAGAAAGATAGAAAAACATTTTCACATGTTTACTTAAACAAACATAAAAAATTTAAATTCTATTCCAGGATCCACTGGCCTCAGAATCACATGTATTCATAGCATGTGGTCTTGAAATAAAACCATACAATTAAAAAAAATATGGAAATTCAAGGACATTTCATTTCTCATTTAAGAAATTGTAATTTATTCATAATGTTGTTCAATTTAATTTTTTCCATCACTACCTGGGGAAACTACCAAGAACAAAATAGAAAAAGGGAAGAGGGGCCATTTTAAATAATTTCCATTTTCCCATCTACTAATAAAAACAACTAATAATATCCAACTTGTAGTTCTTCTGTACACTGTCATTCCTCAAATTTAAATCTCACAATCCTCCTCTCACAACCCAGTCCTATAACCCTGTTCTACAAATATTTCCCATATGTTGTCCCACTATATAACAAATTCATAACCCCAGCATAGCCACACTACCCAAAATCATTTGAAAAACACAACCCAACCAATAGAGTTCCACTACCTACAAGTCAATCAATTCCACAATCATTCAGCCTATTAACTTGAGAATCGAACACACCTCCTGTAAGACCCCGGACACAAATCCCACATCAACTACCATTTAAACCACAACCCAATAGAACACAAAAATCAACCACACCTATCAAAATTGATGTGTTCATATTTGGTAAACATTTTTCTTTAAGTCCACTTTGAAAAACAGTGGTGATAACACATGGTTTTAATCCTCAGGAATCAATTTCATTTATCCGGGTATATGTGGTTAGTCAGAATATAATTTACACAAATTGTTTATATGGAATCAACAATGTTTATAAGGATTCACCCATTACCAAACTAATTCCTCCACTGACCATGGTTTTCAAATGACAAACAAAAAAAACAAACCATAAAATAATAATATATAACAATTACAATTGGAGATCATCATCAAACCAATCCCATCCCATTATTTTGTTGGCCATGTTATATTTTGATCCTATTATTCCCTTCATATCTAGGTATCATTTTGTGAAATGTTTTCAGCCATTATTCACAAGGAATCTTTAGTACACCCACCCATCATGATACATAATTAAATAAACGAAAAACAAATCACTACTTAGTAAAAGAGGTGACCAAAGATCCTTTTTAGGAAAAGAATATGGGATCATGTGAGCATTAAGAAACATCGATAAAATTGATAAGGATGGGGCTCTAACATAGGTACAAAACTCGTCTAGAGAGAAACATGTTTATTCCACTAGGAGGTGATGAAAAACACAGTAGGAAGGGAATATCCCAACTTTTAAGAAATATATGATATTTTAATGGAAGAACGGTTTTAAAATACATTAACCTAGGATCGTGGTCAAGATAATATGATTTGAGTGTCTCAAATCCCCCATAATGTTATTCTATTAATAATATATTTAATATATATTTGGAAGACAATTTGAAATGCCAATATAAGGCTTTGAACTCATTTTTTCGTCAGATAAGACATAATATGGTTGAAATTGGAAATATGGGAAACTAGAAGGGCTAGAAATGATTCCTTGATGGGTTAGTCATTAACGATACAACAATGATGGGTGATATACTAATGTGATCTATAGATGATGATCCAGTGGCGTAGAGCTACCGACACAATGATTTACTAATTCTTCATGCTATTGATGTCCTAACCTACTGACACTACGACTCACTAACGACACAACTCACTGATACCAACGCCCCTGACTCACTAATGTTGATGCCACTTACTCACTGATGCATGGACATGATGACACAATAAAATGCCAATACACTAACATGCAGACACATTGACATGCCAAAGCCCTAACATGACAACACACTAACATGCTAACACAATAACTTGCCGATGCACTGACATGCCGACACCGATAGTTCAATATTGTGTTTTTGGATAACTCTTAGAATGAGTCACTATTGGCCTCCAAAACACCACAAAAAATATATTTTAACAGTGGAATGGATCATGGGAAATTAATGACATTACATCAGATACCTCTAAAACTATTCTATTTCTTGGGAATTTCAAACTATCCAGAAGAATGAGGGGTCTGAACAATCACCACGTAAGATACCACTAAGGGAAAAACCACCATGCATTGTTTAAAAAGTAGTGTGGAAACACTAACATACAAGGACACATCCTTGACATATATGTCTTGAATAACTAAAAAATACAAAGGATCCAATTCCCCAAATAACCACGCAAACACTAAAGGTCACACTATCTAGACACATTGATTAGGAAAATCCTTCCACCAGGTCATGATACTATATTTTTTGGGTCGTAGCGACTAGCCTACATAGGTTTAATTGAATCCACAATAATGCATCTCAATTAATAATTATGTCCTCCCTTTCGCACAATCAGGACTTTTCATAAACATTCAATGAATAGGGATACAAATCATCTTATAAGAAATGAGGTCAAAGAATACATAATAACCATGAAATAAAGAAAAACATAAGTGAAAAACTCATCATAAATCCTAGTACTAGGCACGAATCTGTGGTTCCCTCTACCATTTATCTCATTGAGGACACCATGACTCATAGAAACATGAACCAAAGGAATGATCTATCCACAAATCACCTTCTCCAAATGTTTCTTGATTATTACTGGTCGCACCATGAATGTTCCATCATCCTCGATATACAACTAACCCCAATAAATAGAGTGGGAGTCATTGTATAGATATCGAAATAGATGAGAGATGATGAAGATTCTGTGAATCATCTCTAACGATAGTGGGAGTTACAACTGATATGCCACCTCACTAACTCATCCCAATTCCTCAAATGGTCCGATGAACCTTAGAGAAATCATTCTCTCTCTACCAAAAATCCATTAACCATGTCGAGGGAAAACCTTCATGAATATATGGTCCAGATACTTGAAATACAAAGGTTGCGTCCTATGATCATAATATGTTTTTTTCGGTCTTTTTTGGCCTTCATCCACTCATGAACAGGCTACACATTCTCTGTCATACTATACACCACACCCAAACCATGAATGGTTGCCTCCCCATCATCTGTCCAACACAAGTGTGAATGAAATGGCCTCCAATATAGATCTTTAAAAATATAACTACCTATGGAAGTGTGATAGATATTATTTTAATCAAACACTACTAAGGTAAAATTTCACACCCATGACCCACTAATGTCCAAAACACATGCCCGTAACATGTCCTCCAATGTTTGGATGATCCTATATGTTTCACTATTTGTCTAAAGGTGTGATGTAGTACAAGTGTAACTAAATTCCAAAGGCATAATAAAATCCCATCACTCTCACTAAATAAAAGGTGTATCCTAATCCATGACAATGGATTATATAACTCCATGATGCTGCACCGCCTCATCCACATATCTCTATGCTAAGGCATCCATTGTTCTCAACTCATTGGTTGCCATGAAGTGAGTCGACTTCATCAAATGGTCTACTACTACCCAATGTTAATCAAATACTATTTAATTCATGGAAATTATTATGAAAAAATCCATATATACGTCATCCAATATCTCCTCAGAATCATCTAATGGCTTTAATAGACTGTTGGGAGCATGGTGCTCAGCCTTCACCTACTGACACAATATGCAACTTTTCCAAAACACTACCACTACATGCTTCATCCTGGTCCACTAAAACTGTTCCATAAATCATTGGTACGATTTAGAAACTCTTCTATGTACCAGTATGGGTGATCTAAAGAAGTCACAAAGAAATCCCTTATGAATGTCCACTAGGAAAATAGCTTCGCACGGTTCAACATCTAATTTTGACTATCCTCTAACCTTCCCTCCGGAGCATTAACCTGGACAACAAAATCGAAAATCACTTCAACCTCTAAGCCTCCCCATTGATACTCCTCCACCCACTACACTAATAACGAATTCACTTTCATCTAAAATATAAAACCTCTTTCATCATCCAATATCTCCTTTATATGTAAAGAGGAAAAATTATCCATTGCCTTCGAAGAATCATAGATTCTAGAACAACATCATTATGTTACTTTCATCATCGAAATCATGCACCACAATCCCCTTTCATGGGGTGCATGTGATCTTGAGGTTGTAGTCTTGGATAAACTCCATCCACCTTCGGTTCTGTAAGTTCAGGTCTCACTAAGACAAGATATACCGCAAACTATTGTGATTCGTGAAGATCAAAAAGCACTTCCCAATGAGGTCATTCCGCCACATCATCAGCCCAAACATGAATTCTATGAACTCTAGATCAAGGGTTTAGTATTTATGTTTGTGTAGATATATCTACCTGGACCCTTAAAATAGTACTCCTTTCTACTACATTAACACACATCCCAAGCCTCGACTAGAAGCATTGCAGAACTACTCACACATGTATCCCTCCACAAGTAACCTAAGAACTATGGAACTAACCAGTTGTCCCTTTAGAATGCTGAAAGATACTAGAGACTTCTCACTCCATATGATGGCATGATCTTTTATGGTCAAAGTTTTCAACAGAGAAAAAACATGAGATAAGTCACGCACGAACCCTCGGTAATAGTCTACCTGACTTGGGAAGCAGTGAACATCTTCCACATTCTTTGGTGCCTCCTAACAAAGAACTGGATTGACCTTCGATGGGTCCACTTCAATCAATTGCTGAGATACCACATGTCTAAGGTTTTTATCCTCTCATATCCAAAAAATTTACACGTGCAACATCCTATTGAGCTGGTGGTGTTAGAGGACCTCCAAGATTGTCCTTAGATTCTCAAATTTCTCCTCTTAAGACCTTGAGTAGGTTTGGATGTCATCAATGAACATGATGACGAAGTGGTACATGAACTTGTAGAAAACATTGTTCAAGAGACCCATGAAGATGGATAGTGAATTCATAATGCCAATGGTAATGAGAATGGAATCTAAGTTCCCATACCTGAGTATGATAGTAGTATTTGGGATGAAACCCTCCTTCACCCTCAACTGGTGATATCCAAACTGAAGATCGATAATAGAGAACCAACCATCTCCCTTTAACAGGTCGAAAAGATCATTGATCCCAAAGAGATGGTAATTGTTCTTGACTGGCACATGATTCAATATCTGGAAGTCTATGTACAGTCATATACCACCAAATACCTTCTTCATGAAAAATATTATAGCTCTCCATGGTGAAACACTCTACTAGATAAAACCCTTCTTCATCGGGTTTTCAACCAAAATTCACAACTCCTGAAACTCAGAAGTCACCATATGATAGGAAGCCATTGAAATCGGATGGGCACTGACTTGCAAGACTATCACAAACTCAATGTCACAAAGAGGGGGTAGAGTCACAACCCCTATGATAAAAACATCAAAGAACACTATAAAATCATTGAAATCTTTACAATATCATTGTCTACTAATTCCAATGAATTCTCAGACGAAATAAAATAGAAGAGGCCCCACACAACGACTTCCCAACAGACAACTCCGCTCAAAAATAAATGTTGCATGTCGGCCACCAATTTCTAAAAACAAAAATCTCCTATAGTAGAATTCTATAACATCATGCACAAAAAACAACCACCTCATGCCAAGGATAAATTTTTTTGGCCATATTTGTAGTAGAAGAATATCCCCCACTAGACTGATGATGCCCCAACATTAGTCTAAATCCATGAAAAACATCAAACAAACTAGTCTGACCTGATACTATCATACTTAAAACCAGTTGAACAAGAAGTCTCTGGACATCACGTCCCAGATCATTGCCTAGACTAGATAAAGAATTATTGTTAGGATCCTGAATAAAATAAAGCACATGCAAGAGTTCTAAACTGACTGATCGTACTTTGAACAACCTTTAAACCCGCTGGGACTACTTCTTCTGCTACGTGAAAATATCCATGCCCAACTACATTATCCCTCTACTATTTTCTACCTCCCCAATAATTCCTTATTCAATCTCCCGAATGCGAACCCTGAGGATGGTCTCCTCCAGCACTGTCTACCCTTGGTGGAGGGGGAGCTTTCTTTTCCTGCTGCTGGAAAGGCCTGTCCGGAAAATGCTATTGTTGAGGTGGGCGCTCGTCCTACCCAACCCCATTGTACAATGATCAAATTGTGTTCTACTTGAAAATATTTCTACAACCTACACAGTCAAAGAACCTTGGTCTCAAGCAACTGGGGAAAGGTAAATGATCATGAGATCAGAACAGGAACTCTGGAGGACTACTTCCTGATTGTCAGAACCTAGATGGCACCAACGTTGGAGATCTGCTATCGAATGCATTACCGTTATATGAACTCATCTGGATCCACTCTCATGGTATAGATAAATGTGAGTAAATCATCTCTACTACATAGGCCATCTTATGAAGTTGAAAGTAAGTTAGTATAGTAGAGGGTGTGATGACATACTAAAGAGAAGGTCGGAGTGCCTTCTCCAAGAATCTACCCTATGACGACTCATCTAGAAATGGAATTGGTGAGATGCATATGAGATCATTGAACATGATCCTCAGCTCCCTTACCAACATAACCCATGTTATAGGGAAAGTAGATCCATCCTTCTCTCAGCCTTCATCACAAAAGAATGTAATTCCTCTTGTAACTCCTTCTGAATGACAGTCTATGAATCATTTGTCCCCTTCCTCTCCCTGATCTAAATCACCCAACACTGATGTGATGATACCTTCATCTAGCTCAATTCTAGATGAAACTATTACATTGTCAGATCCATAAAAATTATGAATGATGCCACTATCTCCTCAAGAAAACTCTCTGCCTTCATGTCTGAGACACTTCCATCATACTTTCTCAGAGTCTGACGTTGGATGGCACAAAGCGTCTTTTGTCACAAGTCATCCTCTTCCTCTCGATCGTCCCTCCACTAATCAACCAGGTTAACCTACTAGGCCTCAACTACGAGTACCACACATTGGCGACGTCTGGGCCGCAAAATTGAAAATGGTTGATCATGGAACTCCTTAGCCCAGGAAGTATGAAAATTTCCCTTTTTAAGATCTATATTAAGTCACTATATAAATTTAAATTCCCAGAACTACCAAGACACATAAGAGAAGAAGAGATTATGATTCATGTATCCTTCCTAACATCTCTACCCTGTAATCGATGCACCCTCACTTGGTCATTCAATAGGTCTAAATTACTTGCATCATACCATGGGAGGGACCTAAAATCATCTGTCTTAGATGGTATTTTCTGGCCTAGTTCACAAACCAAGATTTCCTAACATTGTTTTCCCTACCATGTAAAGAAATCGGCACTATTCTTATCTCTGAAATCCATCCTATATCAACCTACCACTGATACCATTTTTTCAAATCCACCCTTCTTCATGATGAGGGAAGTGGTGGAGATATTCCACAACCTTCTTCAATATGATTGAGAGATAATGACTACTGAGTCCCAACCTCAATTGGCCACAGAGTGACGACTAGAACCAAGGGTATATAATCTCGCACAAAATGGATGGAAATACCCATTTTTAAAAACAATAACAAGTGATAAGATGGTAAATCCCATGAAATTCGAAATATTCAATGTAAAATTAAAACCAAAATCCATCCCCACATGCATGTTCAAAAGTAATGCTAATACAAAGCCCAAAAAAACTCCAAAATAATGTATCAAGAAAAACATAGACTAAGCAGCAATGCATTAAATACCCCAACACCAGAGATAGTAATGTCAGACATAGTCCTCAAAGACGCCCTAGAAACCTAGAAATAGTTTGACAAACACAGGGTTTGTGGAAAATTATACCAACTAGGAAAACTAAATCCACTCATGCAAATGTTGGGGAAACATACTAATGCCCTGTGAGAAAATAGTAGAACCACACAAAACCTACCACAATGTAATAACCATCCCAGCCTCACCAAGGTTCACTCACTAAATAATGTTATCCATGTAATGTAGTAGTATAAGAACATCAATATTTGGGTATCCTACACCACTTTACCACTAGTTAACTACTATTTTGAATGAATAACATCATAAAGGTAACACTCTTCCAAATGAAGTCCCACTACCACAACGTTCCCACACACCCCTGGCCTTAACCATCCCACACATCTTTCCCGCAAACACATGGGCCACAAAAACAACACCCCTCACTTGAAGACACCTCGCCCTCATCCTAAAGGCACATGAGAAAAAAATCCTTCCCCAAAAAAAAACTAGGACCTTCTTCTACAACAAAGCCGCCTAAAAGATCGTGGACTATGGTAAGACTCAAGAAATTACAGATTGCTTGGATATGATCAAGTGGTTAAAACCCTGAAAAGGTTATGAGGAAGAATGTCAGTAACCAACCATCCATCCTCCCACTAGGATGTTGGGAAAGACACTCTCCCCCATGATATGGGGGTGTTCGACATGTTCTTCTCAACAAATGTGGGTTGTATATAGAAATCACAGGGAACTAAAATGAATATATATAATGGTAGAAAACACCAATCACAACCTATGGTTACCAATACATACTACCGGACCATGGGGACCATTTCTACTACTACCCATATATTCAAAAACAAACAAACAACCCCTTACAAATCATAAACCCAAACCCTTTTACTTTAAACCACTTTTCATATATTTATTATGGGGTTCACATTAATCTGTTCCGGCACTAGCTGGGCCAACTACCATGAATAACACTGAACAAGTGAAGATGGACCATGGTAAAATATTTCCATTTTAACATCAACTCATAAAAACAATAGCGAACAACCAAGTTACTATTTTACTACACACTGCCGTTATTACTATTTATACCACACAATCCTCCTCTCATAACCCAGTCATAGAGCCCCACTGCCCAAGCATATCCTAGATGTAGTCCTAATAAATAAAAACATCATAACCACACTGTAGTCCCACTTCCCAATGTCATTTGACGACTAAAACACAACAAAGGTAGTTCCACATCCTATAGGTCTATCCATTCCACAATCAATCCGTCTCTCAACCTGTGACTCCAAAAAACCACCCATATCACCCCACAGACAAATCCCATGACAAAAAAAATGAAAATACCAACATAAAACAAAACGCAACAACACCTATCAAAAAAATCATGTTCAAATTTGGTAAACATAGTTCTTTAAGTCCACGTTGATAAACTAGGTTGATCACACAAGATTTTTCATCTTTGTGAATCTATTTCATTTAATATGGTATACATGATTAGTGAGATTATCATTTACATAAATTATTGAACAGTAATGAACAAAAGTAATAAATTGTCACCCATACACATAAAAGGCCACCAAAATCCATGATTTTTTTAAAGCACACAACCTAAAAAGACCTAAAATAATCAACGATAACAATTAAAATAGGTGATAAACATCAAACCACTCCCAATCTATTATTTTGGTGGACCCCTTATCATTTTATCGTATTATTCCCATCATAATTATTTTTCATTTTATGAAATTTATTCAACCATTTCTCAAAAGGAATCATTAGTACACCCACCCTACAATATACATAATTAAAGAGAGGTAGAAGAAATCCCTACATGGAACAACAGGATAACCATGCACTCCATTGCGCCAAGAATATAAGATCATGTGAACAACTAAAAACCCTATGAATAATTATCTAGAAAAGTATTTAGAACAGGGTCAAGACACATCTAGAGAATAACACTTTAGTCCTACCTAGAGGGAACAAAAATTACACTGGGAATAGAAGATCATGACTTTGAAGAGACAGATCCTATTTTAAAGGAAGAATTGATTCAAATTCCATTTACATGGGAACATTGTCAAGATCACACAATTTGAGTAGTTAAAATCCATCATAATGTTACTATATTAATGATATAATTAATATCCTTTGGAACACCCTTAAAAACAGGCAAATATGGCTTTAATATCTATTTAATTCAAATAAGGCGTAAGAGGGGCGAAACATAAAATCTGGGAATTAGTGAAAAGATTAGAAATGAGTCACTGATGGGTGTTTTACCGATGTTGATCAACCAAGGGGTCAGCTATTGACGTGACATAGTAATGTTGAGCCACCAACATTGAGCTACTGACTCAACGAACTACTGAATCCTCAACCTACCAATGTACTAACCTATCGACACATAGACCTACCAATGCCACGAATCACCGATACCGATTCCCCTAACTCAATTTTTCCCACACCTCTGACTCACTAGAGAAATGACATACTGATTCATTAATATGATGACACCGATAGTTCAAAACAATATTTTAGCTAAATATCAGAAATAGTCATCGATCGTCCCCATAACACCCCAAACACTAGATTTCTACAATGGAATGGGTTGGGGAAATCTAGGTCATTAAATTTCAGGACCTAGTAGTTTTAATTCCCCATATTCATCCCATCATAATGGTTCATTGAATGTATTCACATAAAGGTCTTAATAGGGTTCCATTTGGATACTAGAGTGGAAAATGTTGTTACAAGAGAAATCGACCAATGGAATATACTGATCCCATTCTTCTTTAATGTCCATAGAACATAATTGAAACTTGTCTTCCAGTTTCAGAATAGTCCAATCAAATTGTATATCATTTTGAGTTTGATATTCCATAATAAATTCAAATCAGTGTTTGGAGCATGTTGGAGACATTTCTAGAACATTGATGTGAATCTCAAATCTTGATCTGATACAATCAGTAGTGGTACCCCATACAACCTTATCACTTCTCAAATGTATATCCCTACAAGTTGATCAAATAAGAATTACTCTTGAATTATGATAAAGTGAGTCATTTTTATAGGATGATCCAAATAAATCCATATAGAATTTTTTCCCCTGGATGTCTTCAATTTATTGGTGATAATGTCGATGGTGGGTTTTTCCTATTTTCATGTTGGTGTTAGTAATTATTTCATCACCCACATTGAGTTATACATGTCATCCTTCACATGATATCATACCATTTATTTTTAGGTATATTCATTGAACTCTTTAATCATATTTTCACACCAATAATTATCATGTATAACATGATACATACTTATACTTTCAAAGATAATGGAGAATGTTGAATGATGTGCATCATCCAAAAACTACTACTTTTGTTCTCGATTTGATGATATTGATAGTTGTAAAACTATTATCAAAATTCATTTCTCATTAAAATTTAACTCCATGGATTAACTATTCCTTATAGTTTCCACTTTCTGAGGAATTTACACGTAGATTCATTGATCGTACATTATTTTCTCCATGAGGAATGGTTGAGAAATCATTTGATAAAGGATTCATGAGGTTCCTTCCTCAGTAATTCCCATGTCCATTATTTTCAGATATTATATTTCTGAATCCTCCTTAATAATTATTAATGATATAATTAATGGATCCTTTTTACTTAGAGCATCTGCCACATTATTTTCATTTACATGATTGTAGTGGACATAGCAGTCATAATCCTCGACCATCTCTAACCATCCTCATTGTATCATATTAAACTATTTATATGTGAATATATTTGTGGGTCTCTTATTATCTATATATATCTCACACTTCTCCCTATAGAGATAATTCCACAATATTTTCAATAGAATGTTCTAATATTATAACTATAAATCATATGTGGGATTTTTTTGATCAATAATTACCAACTTCTTTATTGAGTATGATATCATATTATCATGTTCCATTCGAACATATCCTAATATATTATTTTAATCATCACATTATACAATAAAGTCTACCAACTTGTCTGTACAGTGAGAAATGGTTCCATGATAAGATGAATTTAGAACCTTATATTTCATTCCTCACATTATTTATTCTTTAAAAATATTCTTCACCTTAGAGTTAACTTGGTAAGAGGCTTTTAAAATCCTGAGAAATTAATCACAAATTGGAGACAATTCCAATGTATCACAAGGAAACTAAGGATATATATTATAGACATTTTCCTCAACAATCCTTCAATTTCTTATGAAATTTGATAGTCTATAGATATCTCATTTCTTATGATGATATTCCCAATTAAAGTGACTTCTTTCATCCAAAACTCACATTTTATGTACATTTCACAATTCTTACCATTTTTCAACATGTTCAATACAATGATCAGATCCTCATCATGATCCTCCTCGGTATGGGGTATATTATAATATCATCTATAATGACTAACACAAAATTTTCAATGTAATATTTTAAAACACTATTAATTGGGTCCATGAATATTGTTAGAGATTTAGTGAGTATAAATGGTATCACTATGAACTCAATGTTCCCATACCTAGAACGAAATGTTATCCAAGTGGTATCTTCCTTAATTCACTTATTTGTTTATATCCCAACCAAATATCCATCATGGAGAAGTATTGTGCTTTATCTAGCTAATCTAACAAGTCATCAATCCATGGAATAGGAAATGTTTTCTTTATCATGATCTTCTTGAGCTTGTTATAGTCAATAAAAGGAAAATTTACCCATCATTCTTCTTGATGAAAAGGATTGGTACTCCCCATTGTGATGTATTAAGGAATTGAACACTTTACCAAGATTCTCCTATAATTATTTCTTAAGCTCATCAAGTACCACAACATCTGTTCAGTTTAGATTTTAGATATTGGTTATTCCCCAGTTATTAGGTTTATTGAAAATTCACCCCCTCATCTTGAAGTAATACTATTCAATTATTCAGGAAACACGTTAGTGTATTTCCATAATATATTTTTGTCATCAAGTCTGGATATTTTCTTAGAATAATTAATTAGAGATATATACCTGTTATTAAAGGGAAATAATATCCACTAAATAGATGTTTGTGTTAGAAAATATTGATCCTCCTCCTTGATCTAGTATAGAATAGGGGGTTGGTTTTAAATTTGAAAATTTATTTCATCCATACAGTGAATTATGTTTCATCTTTATAGATAATGTTAATACATTCCTAGGATTGAATAAAATTACACCAAAGGGAGTATTATATGGTTTTCTGACATGTTATACTGACCAATTAAGATATTATAGGACTTATATACTTAGGAAAAAATAATTTATCAATTTTCTATTTTCCCCAACATCTCTACATCCATGATTTGTGTTTTTTTTAATAGATCTGCTAAAATTTTATGATATGATGGAATGTGTGGAATCAGAATGAAAAAGAACATTTAGTATATTTGAATGAATAACTTGCGTACATATCACCATTTCATTATTAGGTTCCACTTCAGTGGTAGTGATAGAAAAATCTCACACTTTCATCCTTGGAGATTTTTTGATGTCTCCTAAATCTATTTTCAAAGGGATTTGGTTATCAAAGTATCAAAATTACTTACAGTTGAAGCAATGAACAATGCGTTGAGGGTTTATTGAAGGATTCCTTCCCCCCATCAAATTAGTTGGTTTCTCTTATTGGGAATTTTTTGTTGGGTTCCCTTCCTTCCTGAACTAAATGAATTTATTATTTCCACAGAGGAAAAATTTGTCATTGTTATTCTGACATCATTGACAAGTGAGAGGTGAAAAGATCATGGAACTGTCAGATTTCTCCATCAAAACATCATAATTAAAATCCATTTTTTGTTTCTTATCCAGATGATTTAAAAAAGATTTTCTATTCTCTATTTCAACATTTTGGGAACATCTGTGAATTTATACATAGAAATCAATGTCATGAATCACTAGGGATTCTCAAATACTATGTTCCAGGACACAAAACAGTTTTCAAACATGAATTCAGAGTTAAAATTAATGCTGGAGGAACATCACACCATCCTTGTGATGTTTTCCTTGTAATTATTAATAGAATCTCCATCTTTGTTCTTGAGTTCTTGAAAATCCTCTCCATTTTAAGATAGAGAGTGAGAGGAAAATATATATCAATTTTTTTATAGAATTCCTTCAACTCTACCACTTTTATCTCTTCATTAGGCATTGTATTCTTGATTAATGTACACCATTGATCAACTGATCCCTCCATAATATAAACATATAGCATAACCTTCTCATTCTATGAACATTGAAGGATGTAGAAGATATTCTCAATGGAGTTGATCCTTCTTTTTGTGATTAAGGGATTAGATGATCCATTGAATGTTTTGAGACATTGTAATATAATGATCTCAATCAAATATTGTTCTCTCTTTGGGGGTTTGGATTCTCCTCCTGATCGAGGATTCTATTCCAAACTAGAGTTAGATAAGAGATTATCACCATAAAGTACACTATTCCTTCACCCATTAGGTCAAACATATCATTGGTGTAGTCATCATATTTCCCATCACATTGACTATTTACTTGGTCTCTCCAATTTCTGTGTATTGTCTAAAATAAAATGAAAATTTGGGAAGATTATTTTAAACAATTAATCAAATAAAGGGGAATAATTTTATATTAGTTGGATTAATTATAATTTATATTTGTCTCCTTTAATTATGAGTTTGAAGACTCTAATATATTTTATCCATGTTATATTTTCAAAAAGATATTCTTATGAGATTTTTTGTTCCCTTAATAATTGTTCATATTGAGATTATTAATTTACAAAAATAATATTCCACGGGATTACAAAATTAGGTGTGATGAATGGGATGTTGTTCTGTACCGAGTTACCATATGTCATGATTGGGACACCTAGTCAACGTTGTCAGTCCTAGGTCCATCTATTCAAGAACCGCGTCCACTTTTAGTATCCATTCTGGTATTTATTTTCTTGATAAACCACATAATATATACTTACCAAAAATTATGCATGTTTTCATATACATTGTCTTGTTTCTATGGATTTCTATAAAGTTTTCTAATTTTAATTCCAAGAATAACTAAATTGTTTCTCTGATACTAACATTAACATCCACTTTATTTATTACACATTAATACATGTTTTATACATAAAATTATATTTAATATAAAAAAAGAGATTTAAATTATAGTGTATTTTATAATTAGTTACATAACATAACATCTTGATTAGGGGATACAACAAAATTAATGAAAACTTCTTTAACATGATTCCAAAATTTCCAAGATTCTATAACTGAATGAGATAACATATGGAAAACATAAGAAAAGGGCTGAGCTATAAAGACATGTAAGGTAATAAAAAAGTAATAACCCGATGAAGGTAAAACTTGTTGGAATATATGAATATCAATGGTCTTTAAAATAGTTGGAATCATGAACATGAACAATGAGATATGATATAGAATGATAATCATAAATGGAACATGTAAAATGTGAAAATACATTAAAACACTAAATCTTATACATTGGTCAAGGCTATAAACACCAATACATCCTGATGGAAGAAGTCACACAAAGGAATCAGGATCACTCTATATCGAAATGTGATATATCATGATACTATACATTACAAAATGTGTTGGAGTGATATCTAGGTGTCTGCATCATATACATTTCATTGTCATGATTAAGTGTTGCACATATATCATACAACATGGATTCATTCATCATAATAATGTATTACATAATAATGGTGTGTAGAATAACTTTATGTAAGTTCCCAATCAACAATTATTTTCACATAAATATGAACATCCTTGATAGGAAATGGGTATGGTATTCACCACATAATTGTTTTAGCATTAAAATTGTTGTGAAATTTCAGAAGCACAACTACATCACTTAAAGACCCGTCAAAATTTGTTGATGAGAGATAATGGTGTAAATCATAACATTGAAATCAAATATACACTAATAGAAACACAAAAAATAATACCCTAAAATTACAAATTTTGAAATTGAATGCACAATATAATGAAGAAACATGAATTGAGAAAATAATCAAAACTATATTTTTGTATGGTAATGAGTTTACATAAAGGATCATGGGAGGGTTAATGTGAGTTTAAATGGACATGATCATTAATACATTAAATTTATAGTAATGGGAGTATAGAAGATTGTATTCAAACATAAGAAAATCTAATTTATGATTTATAACATAAAAGAAGTTCTTGAATGGAAATGGGAAGATATAAATCCTTGACAAAATTTTGGAAAAATAAAAACATAGGTATGGGTCAAATAATGAGATTATTACTGCTCTTTTAGTCAAATTAAATTAATGGGTCATTAATGGAATCATTATAATTGAATAAAAATAAAACCAAAATTAATTACAAAGTATAATTTCAATGATGGTTCTTAAATCGAAAGAAATAGAGGAAGGTGTGGATCCCTTTATTGAGTGTGTGAATTCAAAATATTGAGAGTGGATTTGTGGGTTCCTGGGGGCACCTTTTGAAGACTATATAGAGTGAATGGACGAGTATGGACATGCTCCATGGAGTTTAAGGGAAGATAAATGTGTTATTTTTGGGGTTTATATCGGATAATAATGGGAATTGTTTTTTATTATTTTAGATTTGAACTCCACACAAAAAAATATCCAAAAACCATAAACACTCATGGGGATATTTTCCAATATTTCTACCAAATGGGAGTGTATTTTAATATTATATTTTTACATGGGTATAAATTATTAAAATAATTCCCATTTATAGGTGAATTTTAGTCACTCTATTAATGAAATTGTTTTAAAATCTGAATATATATTATTTGTTTTAGAATTCTGATAAAGGATTTAAAACAAAAAAATAATCATAAAAAACATTATTTTATAGAAAAAACATTTATTTCATTATGAATAATATTTAATGTAATTATTACATCACTTTTTGTTGATTTTTATTTCCTAAAAAAGAATGTATATTTTATACGGTATTTAATTTTAAATATAAAATATGTCCATCGCATGAAATTATGAAAAATTCAACATTGGATTATTTTTACATTTTGATTAAAATAAATTGTCTTATCTAAATAATTTTTTAAATAATTGATTTTTCAGTTTTGAAATATTAACCAATATTTATTGAAAATGAAATTTTTTTACAATTATAGTTTTTGAATCACTATATAAATTAAATTTTATTTCATAAAAATTATATGAACACTTATATTTAACAAAAATTATTCAATACTAATGATTTATAATGTTATTATTTATTTTAAAATAATAATAATCCAACATAATATATTCCTTAATTTAATTTTAATATTAATATAAAATTAAACATTACTTTTGGTGAATAAAAAGATAAATAATAAGGAAATAATAATTGGATGAAATTATATTAATTATTCTATAAAAAATAATATACATACTCATATTTCAATGGTCTTGAAACATATCCACTCCATAAACCTGAAAAATCTATAAGAGTTAGGTGCATGAAGGTGTGACATTAAGGTATGGGGGCCCACATTGAATGATAATGGGTTGGGGATTTTAACAATATTCATGAAAAAGAAGATTTAACTTAACATTGTCAAATATCTAAGCCATGACATGGTCATAGGATATCACATAAATAATAAGAGAATATACATTAAAAATGAAAACATAACTTTTCAGATCTGAAGTTGTGCTCAACTACCACTCGTCTATGGTGATAGTTTCTTGAAGTATCCTTAGTAGGAACATTCTAGATCATCCACACATTCATCAAAAAATTTCCAGAACATCAATCATTGAATAATGAGTGTTAGTGTGGAGATTTGATAATTCCTTCTATATCCTGATGATCACCGTGATCCTTTGCTTTCGATTCATGAAGGTCTAACATTCATCAAAACATGATAGAGAGATACTATATCTCTATTATGTAGTTGGATAGATGGAGCCTCATTCATAAATGAAGGAATAGTTCTTTGGGAGTCAACCACTCACTCTATTTAAAGTGGAGTTTCTAAATTTCGGATCAGGTTCTTAGGCCCCCATTTTTTTTACTTCCACCTAATAAAAATTTTGATGAAATAAATTGAACCATAAATACTATGAACAATTTATCACATTCTAGTAATATATATATAATATATTATGTGATAAAATATATCCATTTTAATCGACTCATCATTCAACATAATATTAAAGAAAAATTTAATGTGAAAATAATATCCATTAGAATAATATTTTTCTCATATTTAGTTAACATGTAAAAACATTTAAATAAATTCAACCCAATTATTCATTACATGGTGTAGTGTTACTCGTGACACTCTATGGTGGGTGTTAAGCCTGAGGTCCCGGGATTGAATCATGGGGTAGTCATATAAAATCCTAGTAGGGCATGGGGACAATACCTTCCATGTGGACGTGTAACTCTCAAGTGGTCTGGTCGGAAATAATGGATGGAGCAGGGCATGTAAAGACTACAACCTAGTTAGGGGCATATGTATTTTAAAAAATGAACCTTTGGTTGGACAGTGACGATCCCAAAATAGACCATGAAACTCCCTATACCTTAAGCCTAGGTCATAGGAATCTTAAATGGGATACTCAACTGGACCACATATTGGGGATATCCCCCTAGCCACCTAAAGATTTATTTCTCCTTCCCAGAGAATTGAACCCAGTGTTGACTAACATTTATCCAAAGAGTGTGCTACTCTAGTACCACTATGCCATACGGTGTGGTGGTACCAGAGAAGATCCTCAGGGGGTTAAATTCTAATCATCATATGGTTCGATACATTGGGAAGGAAAAATAAATCCCCAACTGGGAAGGGGAGATATCAATGTTACTAAACAAAGTTGAGTGGCCATTTTAAGAGCCATGTGAGTTGAGTTTAGGGGTTAGGGATTATTTTTGTTTGTTTCTAGACTTTCATAGGTAATAATAATAAATTTATTTATTTCCATTGTGATTGATACCTTGGAAAACACTCAGACCCCAAGGTCGGGCCCACCATGTCTAATATACCTATTTAACTAAATAGGGTGGATTCTCGAACACGTTATTGTGTCTGACCCTCTAGTCCCTTATCTCGATAGTAGTGAATGAAATCCATAGACCAAGAATGTAGTTTAGAAACAAATTAGGACTCCTAAAGTGATAATTATTCTCAACGAAATGATATCCAACCTATGAACACTGACTATGTACAATAATATCATTGTATTTAAGTATCTCATAATACAATATGAACACTAGTTTCATCACCCTATTACTGGTTTATTATTTTTGGATCTGTCATGATTGATTTACCTTTCAACTACTTTGGAAAAATGCATATTAAGGTACCACCATCCTGATCAATCATGTCTTAGATATACAACATCCTTAACTAGGAATGTACACAACTAATCTTGACCATTCAACCAATGTCATACCATGAAAAATTCACCCAACAGAAGCTATACCACCATTGTTCCCATATCATGGTTTCTTCCTTGCATCCAAGTACAGAATCCAATGGACACACTGGTATTGATCTCAAATCAAGAGACCAATACACATGTTATTAGATAGGAACAATAAATGACACCAAAAACTTGTGGGATTCCTTTTGGTAGTTTTGTCCTCATAATCTCACTTCTAGAGATCACCAAGTGGAAAAATCATGAGAAAAATTCTCAATTCTTATGATCCCCCAACCCCTATAAGAAAAAAATCTATTATGTCCGATTAGTAAGATGTAATAGAACAATATAGAATATTTACGATTAATTTTATGGTATATTGAGGTTATCATTATATTCTATGATCTTATATAACCATTTGATATGAAAATTAATCTTTGGACTTTACCATTTAATTGTCGATGAAAAAATTTCTACACAAAATTTTTAAGATAACATCATTTATATCTAACTGTATACATGATGTAATAATCAAAATTACTACATTGTTGGGTATAGGGAACCCCATATATCAATAATCCATAAATTAATAGATAAAATTCCCTAACTATAATTGTTAGAAACTAAAATGATAAATATCATGTCTCTATAGAGTAAAGGATCTAGCTGCTGGGGCTTCTATATTTCAACTGTGTCATAATTCTACTATATATGACCTCATCTCATTGAGAAATAAATCTCAAAGAAATTGTATCCCCTAGTATATCTCATTCCTTCCACCATCAAAACATGAAATCTTGGCTAGTTATATTATCATAACTTACAATATGATAATAATTTAAATATTAGGTGCAATTCAAACAATTGAATATATATTTTCATTTAAAAACGGCTTCATAGCAGCCTTAGAAGCTACAACATACTCTATATTTATAGGTATGGATAGCACTAGATATTATGTGCTTGAATCTTTCATCACCATATCCTAATTATGACACTTGATCAAATACATCAATGTAAGACTTTTTTCCCCACAATATCTAGTAACAGTATCCTCCACTTATCGGTTACATATCATTTGTACTTTTTGAATCACACTATGATAGTTCAGAAATCATCACTTTTAGTGCCTCTTAATACTATTGATATTATAATACTATAAATTATACGATAGAATTATCATTTCCTGTACATATCATGCAATACATGATTGATCCATTTCTGAAGTGGATGGAAATCAACTAAAAACTTCAATATCCTCTGGCAACCTGAACATGTCAACCTGGAGAGATTTTCCCCTGTGACATTGGAAAAAAATTCATTACTTAAATTATTCCATCTTGTATTTTGAAATACCATGTCACTATATGTAATATTTTCTAGGTCCAAGAACACCATTAGATATACCTTAGTAGATCATGTTCCCTAGAACAAATTTTGAAAATTTAAGTCAATCACTAGAGAATTTCTTCTATTCTAGTATTAACTAAAAGTATTTCCAATATCTATTTTCCGAATGTAACCAAACATATTTCTCATAGAATTTTTTGGTCCACTAACCTATAGTAGAGACATGGAAAATATTCATTCCAAATGACTGATCTAAAATCTTCTTTCTTACATTAATCCATATATGAATATTAGTTTCTTTAATCCTTTATTAGATTCAAATTGTGTCATCATCCCTGTCTAGTTATGTCATATAGGAACCTTCCATGACTGTTGTTCTCAAAATCCAATGGTCTATTTATATGGTAATATAAGTTATCTATGACATGTAAAATTCTGTTGGATTTATGAATAATGACTTGGTATAACCAATCAATCCTTATTGGTACTTCTCTTTTACCACCCATGTGTTAATTAACTTGAAAACACACAAAAATATTCAATTTAGAGGCCTCTTTGAAATTTGATAAATGGAATACATTATTGAATATTAATTGTCTTGTGAATCATAGATAATTTCTATATACTTCATACATGTTGGAATTATTATTAAGAATGAATATTTTACCACCGACTGCGGTGAATTTAAAGCTATCACTATGGATTTATCCTTCCTGCATAGTATGTGTTTCTAGAACATTCAGATTACACATGAACTTGTGGATTGTGTTCCTATTCTAACAATCTGTTTATCTTGAGCATTGAATAAATCCAAGTTAATCCTTCTCCCACTATCTCAAATATATATTTTTCCCATTTTTATATATTGTAAATCAATCATTGGACTACCAAATTTCTATGATAGGGATTTATATAATATCTTAATCAAATGTTTAAATAATTATTCGAATGACCAATGTTTTTATTATGATGCTTATTATTATTTATCTTAACAAATGCTTTTCATCATTAACACATGTCCTGTGACATAATTTATTTTCATCACAATATTAATCGCATGATTTCCATTTGTGATTTTTTTCATATTGGTTATGGGATTACATTTATATTTGTAATGAATGTATTGAAATATAATGGAATTTACTACAGGTTATAACATTGATACAAACATCATTACATTAAATTATAACATAATATTTTCGGAATTTATCTATGATAAATTTTTTTGATCAATGTTAACATGTATGACAGGTCATCGATACTATTTATTAACATCAATGTTTTCATGTAGAAAAGTAATGTGCCTTTAGGAATTACTCTACTCAACATTAACATGATTTATAAATGATTGGTTAAGATATTCTAAGGAATGTCAATATTAAACAACTCATATATTCGGTCCATGAGCATATTTCACTATTACATTCCTTAATAAAATAATGTAATTTTATGAATTATCTTTACAATTTTATTTCCTTTAGAATACATCATGTTTTACTATTGAAGTAATTCCATAATCATTGTGAAAAAACAATTATTTTTAAATATTTCTCTATACAATCTAAATACATCATTTATACCAAAGATGTTTAGTTGTGTCACGGTTAAAGACCGTGTTGGATATATACATGGAATATACGGATAGTTTTTCTTAAAATAGAATTATCTTTCCACAATTGGGTACATGTAGTACAATTTTTATACTCATCACTTATTTCCAATGATTCAAGTACCATTATACTTTTTGATGAGTATGAGACACCAACAACAAAATTTATTATAGAAAATGAAATAATGTCTCATTATATCCAAAAGGATGGTGATATAATTTTTTTGGTTATTCTAAACAACTATTTAAACTAGAATAATTCACTTGGAAATATGATTTTATGTGTTTCTCACCGCTATTTCACCTGTAGGAAATCAGGGTAGTATACAGCCTCGGGGAAAGCCGATACAGGAGCCCAACTAGGCCACATCAGTGGGTCATGGGAGTGTGTGGATGAGACCCATGGTAGTTGGATAAAATCCATGGGGGGGGGGGGGGTGCTGGCTCTATGGGGGTCACCGGAGGGAGGCTGTTGAATCTCACATTAATTCATCCATGAGGAGAGGGATGCCCGTGGGGGGGGTGCTGGCTCTATGGGGGTCACCGGAGGGAGGCTGTTGAATCTCACATTAATTCATCCATGAGGAGAGGGATGCCCGTGGGGGGGGGGGACTGGCCCAATTTTGTTATTATTTTATGTGTTGTATCCATTTTTTTATATGTGCTGACCACACCCCCTTTTACCATATTTCTTTATAAAATTTACATTAAAAAGTTGACCTATACTAGCCTCACCCCCAATTCTAGTTGGTGTTTTTGTTTGATGTATTTTTTTCTAAAAAATATTTTTTATGGACTACAAAAACCTTAAATATAGAAAAAAAATTATTAATTTAACGTAAATTTTTTATTAATTTTATAATTATATAATTTTAATTATATTACTGTAAAAATAATAAATTTTATAAAAAGTTAAATCAAAATTTGTTTTAGAAAAATCAATGTAATTTTTGGATAATGGGAAATGGAGGTAACATGACAATATTTATATTCTAAATAATCAGTGAAAATTTTTAAAACCTGAGATCAAATCATAAACATGATCCATTTTAAAAATTACAAAGTTCCGTAACACCGTCATTCTAAATTGGATCAATGTGTAGCTTGAATCGTGGAGACTGATTTCAAACCCTCTACTTAATTGTATACAACTTATTTTTTATTTAGAACAAAAAATTTATGTGTTTTTATAATCCCAATGGAAGGTACTAAATACTGCAGTGGAAGCTAGTGGGTTTGGGATTTGAAAATTTTCATCGACAGGATGATGGAACATCTCATTGATTATCTGAGCCACTATATGGTCTGAGGATTTTAGATAAATTTAAATAATTAAATTAAAACAGAAAAAAACTATTTAGATATGAAGCCGTAATCAACTTCAAATCATCGATTTCGATCATTACTTGAATGATATATAGTAGGACCCCTCTATATAATCCAATAATGCTTCAAAAATCCATTGTAAAATCAATTATTTAATTCTTTCTATGGGCATGGTGATCAGATGATGCCTTCGACATCTCGATGATTACCACATTCCTCTACCATTGATCCATAAAGGCAGAACTTCGATCAAACATTGAGACAGAGAGAGTAACAATCTAGAATGTAGAGGAGTGAGAGGTTCTCATTTTTAAATTAATTAATTGTTTATTGTCGGAGATCCTCTCTCTCAATTTATATTGGAGTTTCTAAATACGTTTTTTAGTTCCCCATCCTCTATTTATTTAATGTCTACTCAATATTAATTATGATAATCTAATGATTGTCATAAATATTATCAATTTTATTATCACATACTTATAATATATATAAAATATATTATGTGATAAAATTGATCCATTTAACTCGACTCCTCATTTCGCTTGATATTAAATAAACCCTGAATAATAAAATAATATCCATTGGACTAATATTTTTCTTTTATTTACTTAACATGTAAAATTATTTAAATAAATTCAATCCAATTATACAAAAAATGAATATTAATGAATGATTTTATGTCATTAGTGATCGATAACTTTGAAATCACTTAGACCCCATGGTAGATCCCACCACATCCAATATTCAAATTCAACTGTGTAGTGAAGATTCACGAATATTATATTGTGTGTAATCCTATATGCCCTTATATCGGTAATAGTGAATAAAATCCACAAACCAGGAGTGGTGACTAATAAAAAATCTAGACCCCTAAATATATAAGGATTTTCATAACAAAAACAACCAACCTAGGAATTCATACTATGTACTATAATCACTTTGTCATTAAATATCTCATAAGTTTTGATGAACATAAGTATCATCATACATTTCGTGATTTATTATTTGTTGATATATCTGGATTAATTTTACTTCGACTACTTTGGCTAAGGACATATGAATGTAGCACAATCATGATAAATCTGGGCTGAGATATAAAACTTCCTTAACTTTGAATGGACAAATCGATTCTTGACCATTCAACCAATGTCATACAACCAACGACACACCCAACACAATCTACCTCTAAAAAAATTTCAATATAAAGGTTTTTTTCTAGCATCAATGTATGCAATCAAATGGCACACACTGATAATGATCTCAAATAAGGAGATTATTACACATGTCTATAGATAAGAACAACCAATGACACCCAAAATATTTGGTGTTCCTATTGGAAGACATGTCCTCAAGATATCTATTTTAGAGATCACCAAGAGAGAACTTCATGAGAATAAGTCTCAATTCTTATGATCCCTCAGACCTTGAAATTCTAACATTTACTGGGTCCAATTAGTAATATTTAAATCTACTATAGGAAATATTTATGATTTATGTCATCGTAACTCAAGGTACTCTTTATAGCCAAGGATTTACTATAGTTGTTTGATAAAAAAATAAATCTATAGAAATTACTATCTAATAGTGGACGTAAAAATTTATACAGTAAATATATATGATAATATTATATATATATATAACTGTATACATGATATATTAATCCAAATTACTACATAGTTGTTTCTAGGGAACCCACTGTTTCAATCGGTCATTCATGGGGAGGTTCAAAGAATATGACTCGAGTCTTGATCTCAGTGAGCTTGAACTGATCATGTGACAGTATCACTCATACTGATCTTGTTCGATCTGAAAATGGGTCTAGTCAAAAGAAAATCCCAAAAATTCGATCTCTCTCAGAAGTTGGGATAAAAGGGCTTCATCGAGTATGATCATACTAGTTGAGGTAATCACTTCATTTGTCTATATCAATTGGATTTTTTAAAAACCTATATTTATACTAAACATTTTATCACAATAAAATGACTATATTATCAATAGTAATGATATTTAACTTTCAATTACATCTAATGGGAATAATAAAACAAAATAAGTTACTATGTTTTCTATAATGAAATTATATCAAAAGAAATTTAATTAAATCAAATGGTGAATTTTAATTATAATAGTTTGGGTCATTATAAAATAATTATATATGTATTTATAATAATCGGTAATATTATGAGATATAAATTGAAATTAACCATTCATATAGGAGGTAGTTCATACATAAACATGAACCCTACATTCAATTCTCTATTGCATTAAGATAATAAAAAATAAATGATATGTATATTATAATTCCAGTATTATATCTATTTTATATATGTTTGAAAAGTTTTATTAAAACCATCTGTTTTAAATTTCATGTATAGAGTGAATGAATCACATCGGTTTGGGGAGGCAGTAGTCTACACATCGACAAATGATGTTATTGTATTCCCATGGAATGGAAATCATAATGGTATGTTTTATATAAATATTTTAGAATCATAAAAAAAGTATAAATACCATATATATCGTATATAAACATTATTTCTATCGTAATTCACATCCATGATACGTGGTAAGGAAAAAATGGACAATCATTTTTTCGAGACGTGCTGGTTTTAAATACATAAATTTTATGTTTGTAACATATTATATGGAAGTGATTTTTAGTTTACGTATAAACCGTAGTAGAATAACGTATCATAATATTTAGGATACCAAGGTTATTATATCTCTATTGAATAAGAATATTTCAGGGGATTTATAATTAAAATAAAAGAAAGATATTGAGGAAGTATGTTACCTCTTATTAAGGTAACTTCTTTTGGTTTTAACGAAATGGCTTCCTTGGAAAGATTTTTTACAATGTAAGGTTTCATGGTTGAGCTAGGGATCTTGAGGATATATTTCTAAATATATTTTTCACAAAAAATTTACTTTAGATTTTTTAGGAAGTGAGAGGGGTGTGTTTATTTTTATAGTTAATGAAGAGTGGAAATCTTGTAAATTTTTTAAAAGGGAATTCCGCCCATGTTATTACAATTAAATGTGAATATTATAATGATTCCAATTCAATACAATGTACTATAGGGTCGAAATAAAAACATAAAAAGACTGTTGGACAAGTTTCTATGTCATTTTGTCATATATGTTTAAGGTTTAATATATTGTTAAGATAAATTTTCTCGTAATCATTATAATTAATTTTAATCACATTCATTAATTTATTTGGTCAAAAACTAAGTGGAAGTTATTAAAATTTATAATTTAATCTGGTTCCAAATCTTAATTACATTCTCCAAATTTTAATCATATATTTTGAAAAAAAAATTAAATTTAGTCTCATTGACTAGGCAACAATGATGTTTTTTATGCAAAAACGTCCAAAATATCTCTATGTTTGTATTTCCAATTTAAAATTGAAATTGATTAAATTGAGATACATTAGATTAATTAATTAAAAATTTATCTAATTATACCTTAAAACAAATAAAAAATATAATTTATCTTTATAAATAATTTGACAAATATAATGTTGAATTGAAAATCAAAATTTTTCACAGTTAATCTAGAAATGAAACATCATAGAAACATACAAAAAATTTACCCTAACATAATTTTTAAGTTTATTTTTCCAAAATGATGTATATTTTGACATATAAAATTTATATAATTTCTATAAATTAGATTTAAAAAAGATATTCCATTAAAATTATTTAAATTTTCATTATAAAGTATAGATTTATATGTTTAAAATTTGATTTTTTCTTATCTTATTCTTATCAAATATATTTGATGAATATCAAAATTATTTTATTTAATATATAATATATTGATTTAATTAATTTAATTCATTATTTTTAATAAATTTTGATAATATGACTTCCTGGATAGTTTTTAATAAAAACATTCCCTTTATATTAAATTTTATTTGTTTCACTTCAAATTAATTGGTAACCTAAGAATTTATTATATATTTTTTGTATACCATAAATTTTTATAAGTTTTTTTAATTATATTCAAAACCATTAATTTAAAAGCTATGTAATAATGATATTTTAATAATATATAGGTGATTGGTAAAACTCAGGCTTGTGTGTAACACAATATATCAAAGAAATTATTTATCATGCATGTATAAGAAAACACAGTTTCCCATGAATTCCTATCTATATCATAGATTTATTATATTCATTATATTTTAATATTTTATGATATTATATTCCACTGTGTTCTTTTTGTTTCATATCATATATTTTATCGAATACAATGTTCTTGCTCTAGATTATTAGGGCATTACACAGTTTTCAATTTTTATATAAGTGATCATTAATGATATCATAAACAAGATATTAATCCATTTTAACCATTCTTATAACCATCAATTTCATGATGTGATGAAAATAAAAACAATATTTAATCATCCCATAGAGGTGGTTGGAATGATATCAACAGGGTTAGTGTCTTTGATTTATGTATAATTAGTTAAAGGAATATCATGATTAATCATTTCAAAATAAAAATTATTTTATATGTATCATTAGTATTTAATTTCTTTAAATTATTACATTCTATGTATTGGGTTGTTAAAAATCAAACATGATGTTTTTTGGAGGTGATAGTTTGCCTACAAATAATATTTTTTCCCATTTCATTCTGAAAATAGTAATGGGTGGTCAAAGCATGTACCATTTTTATGATCAAATTACATTACATAATGATGTGTTTATGACATTTGGATTTGCTAATAATAAATTTTATGAAGAATAAATGGACATAATGATATATAATATACAAATACATAGTTCGAAATAGATAGCTCACTAATTTCGTTATCTCTGTTGGATATAGGGTTAATCCTTTTTAGGATGGTATTTTAAGAATACTAGACTTAATTTAATGTGTATTAGAGTGTTGAGTAGTGGTTTTGGATGTGTTTGACCCACAATATTTTGATTTTTATGTGAGGTATATTTCAGAGAGGGGATCCTTGTTTATTAAATAAATGGAATGGTAATTTTTTAAATATCGGAAAC
Organism: Viscum album; assembly: GCA_963277665.1. Taxonomy (NCBI): domain Eukaryota; kingdom Viridiplantae; phylum Streptophyta; class Magnoliopsida; order Santalales; family Viscaceae; genus Viscum; species Viscum album. The sequence continues at coordinate 498,838,619 of OY728158.1, read as the reverse complement.
ATTTTAATAATTGAAAGTCACTTTATAGGAATTTGGAAACCAAATTGCCAAATATTAGATTTGATAATATACAACGACAATTAAAACCACAGAATTTTTGAAAACATGTTTCTTCTATTCTTGGACCTTTACCTCTTAGGTTACACATGTTTAACATATGGGTTTTCACCACAGTATCATTTTTCTACCTAATTAATTTTTCATTTATGAAAAAATAAAATTTAACTTATTATATTATTTAGATTGAATGATTTTTCATTATAAACCCATTTTGTTTAATTTATTTTTTAAATTTATGAAAAATTATTTTTACAATACTTAATAAAAAATTAAACACAATTTTCCTAAACAGGTATGTTATATTAAAATTTGTAAAATAATTTTTTATAAATTAGAAAAAAAATTTAAAACCATACAACAACATAAACATGTATTTTTTCTTATAAAATGTGTTAATAAATATTAAATAATATTTATTTCATAAACAATAATTTATTTGTTAAAAAAACATTTTTAAAAGTACACATAAAATTGATTTTTAATAAAAATTTCATAATATAATTATATAAAAATTTAAAAATCCTATATAAAAAATTTTCTTATATTATTAGACTTTATGTTCAAAATTAATTTATTTTATCAACTATATTTAAATAGAAATTATAATTAAAAATAACTTTTATTAAAAAAATAACAACATTTAAATTTAAGTGTTCATAATATTAGTTTTTATAAATTATTAATTTAAAAAATGTGAATATGATTATTTATATGATATAAAAGTGTTAAATTTATACTATTAGGTTAAAATATACTTATTTTAAAATAGAACCATTTTTTACAAAGAACTAATACATTTATACTAATTATTATTTAACATACATAGTTGTATTATTTTTTATATTCTATCATTTAATTTTATTAAAATATTAATATTATAATATTAAATTAAAATTTATATATATATCATGTATTATATTGATAATTATTATATTAATATTTATAAACAATGTATACATGTACATGTAATATTTTAACATGTAATTTTTATTTCATTATTATATATAATATTATAAATATATGACATACTAATACATGAAATTAGTTCACTTACTCAATATATGACCAATTCCTGTATTTGCAATCACTAAATTTGAAATGAACATATTTCCAATGACTATATTTATAAAGACCATATTTAAATAACATATTCAATTATAGTAAATAATACATTCATTACACTCTAAATATTCATGGATCAATTCATTTTTCATATTATAGATTTTTCATAAGGCCTTATCATTTCAAAGTGACCTTCATCTATTAGTAACCCTCATGATTGAATGTGATTAAAGATATTTTAAAGTTGTAATAAATTTATTCATGTGTATATATTTCCCCAATTGATTTTATTGCACTTAATATATATATTTTTTCTATGGTGATTAATTTTCTATGGTATTAATCATATATTTGAATGATTTTAGGTTTTAATAAATTAATAATTAATGTATTCATTTTATATTTATGGATAAATGTTTATTGGAAAAAATTAATAATCATGTTTCAATCCTTATACAAGAATATAGAGAGGTTATTTAATATTATACATACAAATAGTAAATATAATAATTAGAGAAAAAACAATAACAATACTAGATCATAACACTTTCAGGATTACATTCAACACATAAAAAATTTCCTTCAAAACAAATTTAGTTATCATATAGAAATAGAAACATATAATTTAATTTAAATTATATAAATGGATCATGATATAATTGGTATATAAAATAAATTCCTTACAAGTATTGTAAAAATATACTTGATTTTCCTCTATCTCTCTCTCTCTATCTCTATCATAAATTATTCATGATAAAAAAAATTCTCTTTTTTTTGTTATTAATATTTTGTGTGTTTTTCTATTTCTTATTCTGAAGACCATGTAATGTCATTAATGGTCTTAGTACGAATCTTAAAGTACAAAAAAATGATCTTATTAAAGGAATAACTTAGAGTTATTTCATATTTCCTGTAATTTTAATAATTTTAGAAGATCCATACATGGAATTGAAGAAATAAATGTAGGATCCACATGAAGGTAGATATATTCAGGTTTCATCGATTAAAGAATGTTAGGAATTGGAAATTTGGTGGGATTGGGAAGAGAAATATTCTTATGATAGATATAATTGCCTAGCCAGTGGAAGAGAACCAGAAATTTAGTGAAATTTATAATATAATGAAATTATTTATGAAGACCACTACCCACCCTATTATTATTAAATCCCCACTGGTTTCTATTTTCATGAAGTCGTTATCTCCAGAAATCCCACCGACCAACCGATGAGGTGAATTGAGTTTTCAGCGGCTTCAATATTGGTTGTTTCCAATTATTTTTATTCTTTTATAAATGAATCTTTTCTATTATTTCAGGAAACAAATGTCCCCCAGTGAAATCTCATTGATTCCAAGCCTGTTGGTACCTATAAAAGGAGATATTATGTGGATTTGATCATAGATATATTTCTATTAATGTGTCTCTACTCCTCAATATTGAATAAAATCTATAAAGGGTCCTCTCATGGTCTATTCTAAAATTCTACAGGTCTCTCAAAGAATATTCTCAAACCTAATCTCACACTTTATTAACCAAATTTCTAATCAACCTTATGTGTGATTTGGGAGTTGTTTTTGAATTTTTTATTTAAAAAATCTTTCCTCTTCCCCTCACCCTATTAAACAGTTTCTCACTACCGACAAAGTGAGGGACATGTTCCTTTTATAATCATAAATCTTAAAAGCATTCTCATAGACAATAATTTTGAGAAATATCTTTTTTATCACCACAAGGATCATGGAATAAGTAATATTGTCCATTCAAATTGAGGGGAGGAGATGTTTTGCCTCACTCCAATCTAATACTAATCTATAAATAAAATAATTTTCTCTCTTTTTATTATGAAATACATTAGTCTTTATTTATACACATAATTTCTTATATTTGATAATATATCTTTCTAATTTGCATACTCTATTAATATATATAATATTTTTCAACTAATAATATTATTTATTTGAGTGAATTATTTATTTATCATATCAATAACCTATTCTTTAAAAATTACCACATATATGGACAATAAATATCTAAAATACAATCCACCCCCATATTTTCATCGCCTCAGAAAAATATTTAGTATTAAATGGTAATTTGGGATATATTATTTTCTTTCAATTTAATTAATATTAACCAAAATCATGGTTTGATATATTTATAATGGATTCAAATTTATATTTCAATTATCATATTCGTTTTGGAACTATTTATTACAATAAAAATGTTTATCTTTCATCTATTATTGTTATATTTCATTTTCATTTCTAAAAACTAGTTATGCATGATTATATTCAATAAAAATAAAAAAAATATATTTGGACCACATAGGATACTAATTTTTTTAAAAGAAAATAAAATATATGAATTTGTTACAATTATTAATGATTGAAAAGATGTTTGTTGTGTTTTTACATATAAAATGTGATATGGAATATGAAAATTTCTAGATGTCATAGTTGAAGGAATAAAAAATATTAAGGAAACTATATTGTATATTTTTTCAATATTGTGAAATATCTGCCATGCATCCTATTAAATCTATTAATATTACTATTATACTATTAAATTATATTTTTAGAAACCAAAAGTCTTTTAGTAATGATTTATTTATAGAACCCCTAGGGAAATTGATACATTGGGTCTTACCAATCAGTTGAGAACCCACATAGACTATCACAAAAGAAGTATAGAATGTAGTGAATGTTGAGTTTGATTAACTAATCATATCTCAAATGATGTATGAAATTAAATTAATGGAAATGATGAGAATAATGCCGACTGATAGATTTATTAAATAAAAAACCTCTCCATCAATGCAACCAATATTCAATCTTCATGATGTCTATTTAAATAAATTTACTACAATTCTATGAAAATTGATATATTATTCTAGAAAATGAATGTTTTCAACCAATACTGGAATGAAAATCTGTTAGTGTAACTATAATTTACATGATATTAATTTAACAAAAATATTCGCATGGATAATAAATAATATTTATATAAATACAACATTGAATAAAATAAACAATTTTCGACGGGGAATAATGTTAAAAAATGGGGTGTAATTGATTCCATAAAAAACTCAACACCTTCAATATATTCTTGTGGATCATATTCTATGTTACTTATAGAAAGTGCTGATGAATATATCAATACTAATATCTATATTCCATCTACTTCCACTTTATATTCATCTCTTAATTAATTCCCTCAATATTTTTCATCATCACAAGTATCCTCATGTATCATTAATTATTATGTCATAAATTAAACAAGTGATCAACTCATAAAACCATTTAATAATCATTCCTAATTATAAAAAAAGTATAAAAAACATTACACAATGAACAATTGTAAATAAAAAGTGAAAAATTAAAATTATACATAGAAAGTAATGAATTTTTATGAATATTAGGAATTAACTAAATGATATTGTTTTCATAAATGATAATATAAAATTTATAAATCCACCAATTTAGTCATTTATTGAAGTTTCAAGGTAATATTTTTTATTATTCAAAAAATATGGATTTGGATTTGTTAGTGTAATTTTGAGAATATATAGTATTTAGTGATAAAATTAATAAAACATTTATACTATATTTCATAATGAGTATCTATTATGAAACATGTTATCCTTCCTTAACAATTTTTGGATATTTTCAGTATACCTATTAATTAGGTTACACAAACCGTTAGTCCAATAATTTTTAGGGAAATTATCTTTTCGACACTGCAGAAGAATTAATGTTGTTCATATTATTTTGTTTTATATATAACAATTTTGGGGACCACATTTAATTCAATATAATCAATAATTTGGAAGGATTTCATTTCAGAATTGGTTATGAATTTGGTTTTAATATAATTAATGATGATACTATTTGTTTTTCTAACTGAAATCCTAAAAATGATTTATTTGTCCAAATTTTGAAACATACTGTTATATACATTTTTCAGTTTTGTAACAGTGGTTCTAATATTTCATTTTGATTTTATTTTTTCAATATTTGTTCCATAAAATTTATATTTTTATTTACAACTTATTTGCTTTCAATTTTTTATATAATACATTTAAATTTTTTTAATTAAAATCTCAACTCGTACAGTGAAAATGATAGTGATTCACCAATTTTTAATAGATTACATAGTCATGGAAACAAATAGACAATTTTAAAAGTCAAACATTATGAAGTTATATGAGATTTAACCAAACATAATTTCATAGATCAAATGGTTTATGAAACATTAAAAATTTTGTTTGAAACCCAAATATTATTTTACATTGAATAAAGTGATTTTTTAATGAAATTTAATTAATTCCCCTTGATTTAACCAAATTATATTATTTTCAATGTATGTAATAAAATTTTATTATTTTCACTATTTTGGATGACATTTACAAATTCAATTTGGTTTAATATTTACCTCCTATAAGCGATGCTTTCAAATATTTCAATAGGATTAAAAAAAATTGGGGAAAGATAAATGTTATAAAAAGTTAAATATTTGTTGATATCATGTTGTAGACTTTTAAAACAAGGTATATGTTGTTTTCTATTATATATAAGTCTATAATAATTCTTTTTATTTTCTGTGAACCCCTTAAAAGAATATTTTAGTAGTGAGGTGAAATGAAACTATCCATGAAAGTTCTAAAACCCTATTCATTTATTACAATTTATCTCAATATCATTTCACTGACGTAGTGATTACTAAAAGATTTATCATTAATAATTTTATAATTTTAACTTTTCCAAATAAAAATCTTACATATGTAAAATAAAATATATAACATCATATTTTCTAATTATTTATTCTAAAAATATTCATTTGTCAACACCGTGGATAATTTTGTAAAATTTGGTTCAGTATACAGTAAACTGATATTTTTATGTTAATAAGACTCAAAAAATACATAAAATTTCATTATGAATTTAAAAAAATGGATAAATCAATTCATTTTTGTGAAAATAATATTCAAAAATCACTTTTGAAAAAAATGTTAAAAATGGAGTTTTAAGATATTATTTTCGACCTAAAATTTTTGTCGAAAATAAATCACCTTAAAATTATTTATCTAATGATTTTAAATTTATTCGAAAGGAAATCCCTTAGAAATTTTAATTTAATATTTTCATGAGTTAACTCTTACTTGATGATCGATCAAATGTGAGGATAAACCCCTCACCTTTTTCACTCACTTAGGAATTCTCCTTTAATTATTAATGATGAACTAAATCAATTCATTAAAAATAATTTATGTATTCTCATGGAAATAAATTATTAACATCCATATAGAGGATTTAAATTTGTTATTATTAATAAAATAGGTGATATTGAAAAAATAACTAAAAATAAAGCATTTTTAATAGATGAATTTTTTAGAATAAAATAAGATTCTTCTATAGTGAAACCATTGAACTTGTTTCTATGTGATAATAAAATAGAATAATTTTGAAATTGTTTTCTCACCTGAATTTAAAACTCTATCAAATTGTTGTAAATTTCATTATTATAGATTGTTTTATTTGCAAAAATGTTTTTGTGGACCAATAACATGGTTTCAAAAATTCTAATTTTAAAAATCAGGTTTTTAAAATTAAATAATTTTCATTATTGCTTAATAAAATTTCCTCAGTATTTGATTAAATTATTACTTATTTCAAATATAATTGTTTGAAATTTGTTCTATACAATTCAATTATTTTTCTAAAACACATATCAAATGATGTGTTAATTTTCTATATTTATTATGATGATGCTTTTTCTTCTTAACAAATGAATCTCCAAGTTTTGTATTTTATAATTTAATGGAATAGGTATTTTATATGATATTTGTCATTGACATCATATAATTTATATGATTTCATATATCTAATATTATTTATTATATTTTTCCAAAAATGAAAAATATATCAATGAATTCAAAAATTTATTTGTTTTTCATAACGCTATGAAAATTAGTATATCCATGCAATTAATTTTTTTGTTAATGTTGTTTGAAAATGATAGACCAATTGACCACTTAATTTATTCCAATTTTCTAACCACATTTACCTACTATCGGTGCTTTTTTAAATAACATTTTCATGATACAAGGAATCATGTCCCAAAATACTGATCTATTTAGTAGTATGAGAAACAATATACATTCATAAGTTCAACATTACAACATGAAAATAAATACAACACTACTTTATTCTATTAGAAGGATCCCAGCCTCCTAGATTTTCCCTGCAAGTCACTGATAACAAACATATTCATATCCTGGGAAAATAAATCATAAGAAAGGGCTGAGCTCAAATGCATAGTAAGGGTATGCAATATAGAAAAAGATAAATAAATATTAATCATGGTGAATAATTAAAAATACATGCCTTTATAAATAATAAAGATGAACACTTTATAGAAGGAATATTAGTTGAGTAAATAATGACATAATAAAATTTTTTTATGGGTATTCTACTAGTCGAATAACCACTAGAACCATCATTATTATTTTCATAATGAGGGAAGCTATAATGCCATACTTTTTGAAACATCTTTTCAAGGCCTCAGCCAAGACGTCTAAAAATGATTTCGGCCTTGGTGAATACCAAATCTCAAATTGGAAAAGGCATCATCCAATTCCATGTATAATTGTCTCCTAAGACCTACCGATGCACCAAGGTGTTATAGTGGGCTCCAACCATCACATACAAATTCCAATACATTCTTCGTATGAAAAGGTTGAAACAAAAAATAAACATTCATATTAAAACTAGCATATGAAATGTGAATACTTTAACCGTAAACAATGAATTATATAAAAATAACACATCCACTATCAAACATATCAAGAAACCTTCAATACAATATTAATGATTTGTATCATAACAAATCAACTTCAAATAATTTTAAAATACATCAAAAGATATTGACATAGATGGAATGAAAAATATTTGAATGAAATACCTTTTTCTATTTTGAAACCATTTATAAGTCATATAATTATAAAAGAAAACATTTATTTTGGAAATATTATTATGAGTTTGTACGGAAAGCTTTAGTTATATTATAACCGTGGAAAATAACCGCACCTGCCGTATAAGTTAATAAAACATTCATACCTTATTATTTTTGAAAAGGTCATAAAGTACCATGTTTGGAAAATGACGAAATGATTCCATTAAAAATAAATAAGGTCAAATATGGGTATAAATGAAATTAACCCATAGTCTAGTAAATTGAAAAAAAAATTTAAAATGCATATTTATGAAAACACGGATATAGATGATTAAGAGGTCCTAGTGGATACTTATGTAAAAACAACCTTGTAGAATAAAGAGATCATGAAATTAAAACATACCTTGTAATTTTCCTCAGTCTTTGGTATGTTAACCTACTATATAATAGTTAAAAAAATGTTATTAAATTACACAAGAATCATATATATAAAAATGACATCATATATGATCTTATAATATTTTTGTTAATAATATTTTAGTAGTATCATCGTTTCGGGTGTAAACTGATTAGTTTTACTTTACATGCTTGGATACATATTTCATGTTTGTTATGGATATGAAATTTTTGATTCATATACAGAATGAAATTATGTTCATAAAAATTATTTCTAATCATAAAATGAAAATTATTCTTGATGGATTAAGATGGGGAATTACTCTCATCGCGTTCGTCGGGACGGTAATCAGTACGTATGCACAAGAGACAATATCAGTATATTGATGGTGGAATCATATGTAATTGTATGTTATATCAAATATAAAGAAACATTAACATGTTATATTTATTATTTACAATAGTTATACTCATTATTATACCCATCCATAAAATGAAGTGTTTGAATTTTAACTCTTTTAACTCTTCTTTAAATAAAATAATAATAAATGTCCTCATCTAATCCAAGTAGACCAAAGGGGGTCATATTTTATTCCTATGTTTCTTTTCAGTAGAATTATACTTAAAAAATAGAATTAAGACTTCTGTAAGGGTAATTATTATATCATTTTCCCCTTAATTTCCCAATTTAATTTCAACCATGGTAAATAGAAGTCAAAAGTTACTATTCACCAAAAAAAATTCTTCTTATTCAACCAAATTTTATTTACTAATATTAAACGTGTCTCTTAGATTTTTGAAATTCAACTCAAAGAAGTGAAAAAATTATGTTTTATGAAAATTTGAATATGCTCCTAAGATGGGGGTAAAAGGCGGTAAAAAGTTCAATAAAATTTTCATATATATAAACATATTATAAAATGACTCCAATGAATTACATTGAACTTATATAGGTATTATGTATCTCATTTAACATAAGATATATTTGAATAAAAAAACTTATTTAAATAAAAAATTAGTTTTAACCAATAACGCAGTGTTTTTCACTATTAATCCAAAATTTAATGTTTTCAGAAAAATATCAAAAATTCACCCTAAGATAATTTCGATATTCCAAACTCAAAAATGAAGTCCATTTTGAAAAATAAAATTTATAAAAAATTGAAAAAGTGGGTATTAATATTTATAATGGATAGTTTTATTGGTAGCGATGTGTTAGAATCTTGAAGTTGTGTCCAATGAAAGATATTGCATTATTCAAAGATAAACATACCATGTATGCATGGGGTGTTACATTCTTCCTTCCTTTAAATAATTTATTCCTCAAAATTTCTAGAATACTACCTTAAAAAATGATTTGGGTGGTTCTTCAACATAAGTTCCTTGGGTTCATATGTTTCCCCTTCCATCTTATGGTTTCTCCAAAGAACTTTTACCAGACGTGTCGTCCGGTTTCTCAACACTTGTTCTCTAGTATCATGAATTTTGACAGGTACTTCACAGTATGATAGATCAGGTTCCAGTTCAATTTCCTCATAGGTGAGTACAAGTGTTGGGTCAGGAATGTATTTTTTCAATAGTGATACATGGAACACATCATGAACTTTGGGGAGACTTGGCGGCATTTCCAAATGGTAAGATACAACCCCAATTCGTTCTATAATTTCAAAAGGTCTGATGTACCTAGAACTTAATCTACCCTTCTTATGGAATTGTATAAATCCCTTCCACAAAGATACCTTCATGAAAACATAATATCCTACCTGAAATTACAAATCCTTTCTTTGGTAATCAATATAGTTATTCTGCCTACATTGAGCTGCTTTGATGTGGGTTTGGATAACCTTCACCTTTCCATTTGTTTCCTCAAAAAGTTATGGGCCTATGTGCTTTCTTCCACCAACATCATCCCAACAAGTTGGTGTTCAACATGTATTTCCACAAAACATTTCAAATAGTTCCATTTGAATACTTGAATGGATGATATTGTTATAATAAAATTCTAACATAGGTAAATATGGATCCCACATACCATAAATGTCAAGTGAGAAAGATCTCAACATGTCTTTTAAGGTCTAAATAGTTCGTTTTGATTGTCCATCAGTTTTAGGGTGGTATGTGTTTCTCAAATGAATTTCAGTATCTATGGAATTATAAAAACATTTTCATAATGTTGATGTAAAATGAGGATCACGATCTGAAAGTATATACAATCGTGCTAAACGTTCAAGTGGTAAATCTTCTCTTATAGAAAGAAAATGTGATGACATGGTAAGACGATCAACAATGACCCATATTGCATCATTCCTTCTAGGAGTCTTTGGTATATCAATGATGAAGTCCATCATAATATCATCCATTTCCACTCAGGTATGAGAAGAGGTTACATGACTCCTCTAGGATGTTGTCTTCCAACATTCACTTGTTGTAAAATCATTCACCTTGACCCAAATTCTGCAATCTCCCTTTTCATGTTGTCCCACCAAAAATGATCCTTCAAATATCTATACATATTGGTGATCCCAGGATTTATAGGGAAATTGGGGCTCTCAGCATCATCCAACAATTCCATTTTTAGATCAATTATATCGGGAACACAAAGTCTCTTCCCAAAATTTCAACATTCCATCTTCATATATGAAGTCACTCAATGTCTCATCATTTTAAACATTAAAATTCTTTTGAAATGCATCATCATCATTTTTATAATTATTTATCCTTTATAGTAAATATTCTTTGGAGACTATTTGAAAAAGTATTAATTTTTCACCCTCCCTGGTTATTACTATATCCATATTTACTAGATCCATGAAAATTGAATCCATTTCAACTCTCATCTTGTAAAAATCCGCATGATCCTTTTTTCTCAAAGCATCTGCCACCTTATTTTCCTTCCCTAGGTTGTATTATATTGTGAAATCATAATCCATGAGTAGTTCAAGCCATTTTATTTATTCATATTTAGTTCTTTTTGTGTGAAAATATAATTCAAACTCTTGTGATCAGTGTAAATCACACATTTTTCACCATAGAGATAGTGTCTCCATAACATTAGAGCGAAGATTACAGCTACTAACTCAATATCAATAGTGGGATACTTTTTCTCATGAATTAATATCTTTCATGATGCATAGGAAATAACTCTATCATTCTGCATATGGACAAAACCAAGTCCTTTCATTGAAGCATCACTAAAAATAACAAACCCATTATTCCCTGATGGTAGTGTCAAGATAATATCATTTACTAATCTTATATTATGTTCTTAAAAACATTTTTTTCACTCATTTTTCTAAACTAATTAAACCCATTTACATGTGATCTTGGTAAATGGGTTATCCAACCTGGAAATATTGTACACAAAACGTCGATAATGACCTGCTAAACCAATAAAACTGTGTAAATTAGTTATACTCATCGGTGCTAGCCATTCATTGATTTCCATGGTCATTGAAGGATCAACATATTTTACATCCTTAGAGACAATATTTAAATGAAAAGAAATCTCTTGAAGCCATAATTCATACATTAAAAACATCCCAAATAATTCGTTACTTCTAAGATTCTTTAGAATAATGCACATGTGATTTTCCGGATCATCGTAGCTTTTTGAGTATACCAAGATATCAATAACAAATGCCACTAAAAATTTATCAAGATATTATTTGAAAACACTTTTCATTATAACCTTGAAGACAGAGGGAGATTTAGTCAATCCATAAGGCATTACTGTAAACTCGTAATGCCCGTACCTAGTTCGAAATGTTGTTTTCAAAATGTCTTCCTTTTTCACAAAAAACTGATGATATCCAGATCAGAGTTTAATCATTGAAAAACATTGATCTCAATGAATTTGGTCGAATAAATCCTCAATGTGAGGTAAATGATACTTTTTCTTTGTTGTTATATCATTGATCACCCTATAGTCAACAGACAACCTCATAGATCCACCATTTTTCATAACAAAAATGAAATTGGCTCCCCATGGAGAAACACTATGGGGAATAAATCCCTTATTACTCAATTAATATAGTATTTTCCTTAGTTTCAATAAGTCCAGAGTGGCCATTCTATAAGTGGTTTTCGATAAGGACCTTGAACCAGTAATTAAATCAATTGAAAACTCAATTTCTTATTCTAGAGGATGTCTAGGTAAATACCCTATAAACACATCAACATATTCCTGAACAATAGGTACATCATCTATTGAAACATTCTTTTTCCCACCCATAATTATTTAATTCACATCCTCCCCAATAATTGAATTTAGTAGAGAAATAGGGGTGGTTCTAGATAAGAATCAGATGTTGATTTTTCTGCTCTAATGATAAGGTACTCTTGATCATCATCGGGAATTATAACCTCCTCCTTCTTACAAAAAATTTTCACATCATGGGCAGAAAGATAATTCATACCGAAGATTATATCAAATTCAATCACGGGTATGACTATTAAATCATTAGATAAAAATCATTTATATTCCATAATGGCGACTGATTCACAATACAATGTAGCAAGGATACTTCCCTTAGGAATTTGGACTGAAAACTCCCATGTTAAATAAAATTGGAAATATCTAATATTCATAGAAAACTGGGAATATATGAAATAATGCGATGAACCAAAATCAAATAAATCACTGGATAAACATGTGGAAACCATAAAATTACCTGCCACCATGTCTTTCGGAGCATTAGCCTCAGTTGTAGTGATCACATAAGCTTTGCTTTGATCCCTTGGCCTTTTATGAGTTATGTTTCCCTGACGCTTAGGACAATCATTTTCATAATTTCCCATATCCATGCAATTAAAGCGTTAAACATTGGTAGATTCTTTCATCCCATTTCAATCACTAGAAAGATGGCATTTCTATCCTCATTTTTAGCATACTACTTTTATTTTAAGACTGGAACTAGGGTGCTCCCTTCCACAATTATCACAGGGTGGAAATTCAACTATTCCCTTCTTCCCTATTTTCTAATATCCATTACCAAACTATTTTGTATATCTCTTATTCTCTTGATTTTATTTAACATTGTAAGTAATAGATAATTCCATTTCTATCTTGATATCACATGAGACAATATCTTCACACGATGAGAAGGATTTAGAGACTAATGCTCGATGGAGAAATGGTTTCAACCCATAAATGAAATGATCAATCTTCCTTATTGGGTTATGTATATAATCTATAGCATTCCTTGTTATCCTTGTAAAATTAGCTTCAGACGTTGAGAAATTCTCATCCTCCTTTTGTCTTAGATTCATAAGTTTCCTTTCTATATCTACTCAATGGTCACGAGGAAAGTATTTATATATGAAAATATCTTTAAAATCCCTCCCTTAAATACTTGATACGTATTCATTATCCTTTGTGTTTCTAATTAATGAAAACCATTGATCAGCTTCTCCTGTGAGGATATAAACTACCATTGCAAACATTTCCCTTTCACTACTCACAAAATAATGAAATAATTTCTCTAAGAAACTTATACATTGATCAACAACAAATGAATTTGTAGACCCATTTAATGTTGGTGGTTGTTTACTCATGATGTTTTCTAACATTAATCCTTCACATTATTGATCAAGTTGCTCCATATGGGTATGGTTATTATTCATATCCTTAGTGAGCTGTCCCAGTATGTTCTTAAACTGATCAGCACCAGTTGTATCACCAGCTCCACTATAATTATCTTGAGTTGTAGGGAAATCCCTGAATTGATTATTCATGTTGATACATATTCAATTCCTTCCACTATGTGTCATTTATAAAAAATAGTACACAATAGATTGGTTTATGAATCAAAATACATAATCCCAAACTTTTAAAACACCTAACATAAATTGAGAAATTTGTGGATATAATCCATAATCATAGAAAAATGTTTTATTTAAATAGGTATATAATCATAAATCCTTACTAATGGTATGTAAAGAAAATGTTAATTATCCAGAGCATATCCCCTATGAGTATCGTAACCAGGGGTGCAGCAAGGACCGTTGTCATGTGCCAGGATACACTGGGTCAAGTCCAAAACTCCATGTCAGAGTTTTCAATCCTAGGTAAATCAGTGCCCAAGATACCTCTACCTGATCGTATCCAGACATGTATGTATTGCAAGGAAAATACACAAAATCTCTACATTTCCCAAAAACATGGATGTTCTTCTATACCAATCATTAGAGTCTATCTTAGGGTAATATCCTCTAATCAGAGTTTATCAAAATATAATATCCATGATTAGTACTAAACTTTTTCTGAGACCAACTGTAATGACCCCAACAAAGTTACCTAGAGTCGGGGCTTTATTACATAACATTGGCATGATACAAGGAATCATCTCTCGAATAACCAATCAGTTTAGTATTATTTAAAACAAGATCCATTAATAAGTTCAACATTAAAACATGAAAATAAATACAACAGTAATTTATTCGATTATAAATATCCAAGCCTCCTATATTATTCCTTCATGTCACTCATTACTAGTTTCGTCATATCCTGGGAAAATGAAATATATGAAAGGGGTGATCTCAAATGCTCAGTTAGGGTATGGAATACTGTGTAAGATAACATAAACATTAGGCATAAGAAATAATTAAAAATACATTCCTTTACAAATAATAAACATGAACACGTTATGGAAAGAATATGAGATGAGTTAATAATTCCATAATAAATCATAGTCATGGGTTTCCTACTAGAAAAATAACAACATGAACCATCATTATTATTTTCATAATGAGGGAATATATAATACCAGACCTTATGAAACATCTTGTTATGGCCTCGGCCAAGATGTCTATTAATGATTTAGGCCACGACCAAAACCATATATCAAATTGGGAAAGTCCTCAGCCAATACCACATCTAATTGTCTAATGAGACCTACCGATGCACCAAGGAGCTATAGCGGGCTCCACCCGTCACATACTTAGTTTAATTCATTCTACATATGAAAAGGTGGAAACATAACATAAACATTCGTATAAAAACTAGCATACTAAATGTCAATACAATAACCAGAAACCATGAGTGGTATAAAAATAACACCTCCATAGCCAAAAATACCACAAAAACTTCATTATAAGCTGAAAGATTTGTATCATAATAAATTAAATTCAAACAAGTTTAAAATCCATCAAATGATGAAGGCATAGATGAAATGAAAACTCTTTGAAATAAATAACACTTTCTATATTGAAACCATTTAAGAGGCACATAATTATTAATGAAAACATTTACATTATAAATATTTATATAAGTGTGTAAGGGAAGCCTCGATGATGTTTTAATAGCTGAAAATAGCCACACCTTCCGTATAAGTTAAAAAAACATTCTTACCTTAATTTTTTTTCGAAATGGTCATAAAGTAAACTATTTGGTAAACGAAGAAAATATTCCTTTCAAAACATATAAGTTAAAATAAGGGTATAAATTACATTAACACATAGTCTAGTAAATATTAAAAATGTTTTGAAATATATTTTTATAAAAACACATATGTGGATGATAAAGAGGTCCTAGTGGATACTTACGTAAAACACCCTCGGGTAAAAAAGAGATTGTAAAATTAACCCTTACCATGTAATTTTAATTAGTTGATGGTATATTAACCTACTATATAATAGGTAAAACATTTATTTTAAATTATACAAGAATAATATATATAAATATGATATCATAGATGTTTTTATAATATTGGGTTGTTAATAATATTTTAGTAGTATCATAGTTTCTGGTGTTAACTGATTCATTTTTCTATATATCCTTGCTTAGGTAAGTCATGTTTTTTATGGTTAGGATTTATTTTATTCATATATAGAATAATATTCTGCTCATAATTTTTTTTTCAAAAATAAAATAAAAATTATTCTTGAATGATTACGATGGTGAATGAATCTCATCACGTTATTGGAGATGGTATTCTGTACGTACGCACGAGTGACTATATCATTATATTGATGGAGAAATCATATATAATTGGATGGTATATCATATAAATTAATCATTAACATGTGATATTTATTATTTAAAATAGTTATACTCATTATTATACCCATCCAAATAATGAAGTGTTTGAATAACAAACAACACGACAACCTGTGGACGGTAAGCCGTACGAAGGCACAGTTGGTGAAATTGTTATTCTTATGATGGATAGAATAATGAATATGGTTGAAACATTTTTATAATAAAATAAGTGTATATAGAAGATACTGGAGTTATTATTTTTCAATGGAAATAACAAATAAAGAGGAAGTGGAAGAAGAATAGAACATGAAAGAGGGGATGAAATATTTACGTCTTCTTCGGGTTCTTCCATTTGATTGGATCAAAAATGCTCCATAGGTTCCCTTTCAGACCAAAGTAAGGCCTCAAAGATGAAGGGGGTAAAGGTTTGAGGATATTTGGGTAGGGTTTGGCCGATAAAAATGGCTTTGGAGGTGTGAAATTAAGAAAATGGGAAGTGCCCTTTTATAAGAGACGTGAGGGTCACTTTAGGAAAATCTAGAAATATTATTTTATAATAAAATCATATTCCATTTTTAATGGCTCTAAAATGATTAATTTCGAGGCTTAGGTGGTGAGGTGTCAAAAAACTTCCAGCCAATATATATTGAACAGGTTTGGGTCACCATATTAACCTTATCCTTTAGATTTAACTCATAGTCATATAATTTCTCATTTACAATGTCTCTTTGATTTTTATTTTATTTGGTTAATAAAAATACTATAAAAAGGAAAGGGATGCCCAAGTGGGTCATTATTAATATATATAACCGTATCTATGTTCTTTGTCTAATCATTAGATTTTTATGAATATTATATCAATAAATAATATAGTATTTATTTTAAAAACTCAATTATGTCAATTTTGACACTATTAAGTATATTATTTTTTTGAAGCCATTAATACATTTTCACTTCAAATAAAATTTATTTAACAAACCATAACATGTCATATTATCGTATAAAATTATTTTAATTTAACAAAATTCTGAATTTATTTTTATTTGGATATTTATAATATCAATTATTTTATTATTTTCTTCAAAAGAAAATTATTGCATTATCATTGTGTCATAAATAAACTAAATTATATAAGGTCTAAAAATCCTAATATAAATATTATTATTTAGGAATACTTTTTATCTTTCTATGGAATATTTATAGTAGAATTTATATTGTTTGTTACTCTATATTAAAAATGGTATAGTTATTTAACATTG
This sequence comes from Viscum album, assembly GCA_963277665.1. Lineage (NCBI taxonomy): Eukaryota > Viridiplantae > Streptophyta > Magnoliopsida > Santalales > Viscaceae > Viscum > Viscum album. The sequence goes on along the minus strand of OY728158.1, from coordinate 498,820,915 downwards.
AATTTAACTCTTCTAACTCTACTTTAAAAATAATAATAATAAATGTTCTAATCTAATCCAAGTGGATCAAAGGGGGACATATTTTATTCCTATGGTAATTTTTGTTCTAAATATACATATCCAATAGAATTAGGACATGTTTTAGGGTAATTATGATATCATTTTTACCCTTAATTACCAAATTTACTTTTAACCATGGCAAATAAAAGTCAAAAGTTACTATTCATAAAAAATAATTTTCATCTTATTGAACCAAATTTTACATACAGATATTAAATTAGTTTCTCATATTTTTGAAATTAAACTCACAGATGCAGTAAAATTATGTTTTACGCAAATTTTCAAATGCTAATATGAGTTGGGTAATAGACAGTAAAATGTTCCATAAAAGTTATATATATCTAAACAAAATATGAAATGACTCAAATTAATTATATTGAACATATATAAGTATTATTAATCAATTTTAACCTAAAATAAATTTAAATAATATAAATAATTATTTAAATCAAAAGTCTGTTTTAACCAATAACTCAATGTTTTTAACTATTCATTAAAAATTGAATATTTTCAGAAAAATTCCAAAAATTCTCCCTAAGCTAATATAGATATTCCTAATTCATAAATTAAGTGAATTTTGATGAATAAAGTGTATAAAATTTTAAAATGTTGGTATTACTATTCATAAAGTCTAGTTTGATTGGTCACAATGTTTTGGAATCTCGAAGTTGCGTACAATGTAAGCTATTTCATTATTCAAAGGGAAACATACCATGGAAGCTTGGGGTTTTACATTTATAGAATTAGGATTTGTCATTTACCTTACCTTGATAATTTAATTTTTAGATTAATAAATGATTCCATTGTTTTTTATTTTTTTATTTTAATAATATAGGATTTTTAGATGAGCCTAATTGGTGAACTCAAATCATGTCTTTGTATTAATAATTCTATATGTAATGATGTTATTTTTTATAAACTATTGATTTTACAATAATAAAAACATAAATTGATTTGGGAAATATAAATCTTTTGAAATTATTACATCAACGAGTAAAATAGTATGGTATTTTTGGATGAATCTAGTAAACTTAATGACAAAAAATTAATAGAAGTATGATTAGTAGTATGTGAAATGGATTTTTAATTATATAATAGTAACAAATATTATTAAATTTCTTATTAATCAAAAATGATATTATTTTGAATTATATAGTTAATATAATGGTTATTATGTCGAATAAAAACTATATAATAATATTTATCTGGGACAAACCAAGATCATTAAAAATCCATCATTAAATGGAGTATTAATGAGAGGAACATTATATTCATTTCAACTGTCAATGTGAAATAAATTTTCATTTAGAGATGTTGATCCTAATTTTTTTGGATAAAACACTTTCCCTTATTCTTCAAGAATAAATATTACCTTATCTATATTATTTCAGATAACACTAGTTCCCTCGATATTTTGAAATATACAATCCAATACATTCTATCTAAAAAATGACAATAGAAATAATTTAATGAAAAATCACTAGAACAAAGCAGTTATGTTATATGAATATAATATGATTTAATATAAATCCACTAATATCTCTATTGAAAACCATACTATTTATCAATTTCATTTTAGTAATATTAGGTTTAGGATGTTTATATTTAGTGTTTTTCGATTTGATCATTTAAAAATTGAGAATATTAAATGAATTTTTTTTGATAAATATAGATTTATTTTTATTCTAATGGAAATGATCCATATATCTCTCATATTCTATAATTTCAAGGGGGATTAATTATCTCATAATTTATGAAAATTTCATTAAGAGTTTCATTCTTTTATCAAATTACATTTTTCATAATTGGAAATTGTTCTATATTGTTTTCAAATAATAAAGTAAATTTTATAATAGTTTATTTAATAGTAATAGTTGTTGTTACTATAAAATTAATTTAAGAATGTTAAAGCAATTTACAATATAACCTCTATTTTTCATTGGGAAAAATTAATTTTATATCTCTTAATATAATATTAATGATCAATATAATATCTAAATATAATATTTTCTATAACTGTGTTTGTTGGGTTGTCTTTGATGAAATGGATGTGAAAAAAATGCATCGAGGTTTAATTTTTCAATCTATATAACTATATAAAACTCTAATAAATAGTGAAAATACTGGTTAATAAGTAAATGTGACATCTTTTTTGTGTATTTTAAAAATTTATTTTCTCCCTTATGTTCTCTCCTCTCTTATTGTCCTCTTTCTCTCTATAATGCACCAATTAATTGGATGTTTGGATGATATATGAATTGTTTTCAATATATGATTTTATAATATATTTTTATCTCATTGAATTTATTTTCTAATCTATATTATTTATTTTAAATTCATTATTTGTATCTATAATGTGTTTCTCCCCTATAATATCTTTATATAATGTCCTCCTCCCACTCTCTATTGTTGATTTTAATAATCACAAAGGGGGTGTGAAGAATATATAAAATTTAGGTGTTGAGATACCTAAATTCAATTGGGAAAATTATTTTTTTTCAAAAAGAGTGATAACTATTTTCAAAGGGGGATAATTTATTGATATTATTTATTATATTACATAATTATTTAAAAAAATGGGGTTTTACTAAAATATGATATAAATTTGTTTCACAATTTTAATTCATATTTTGTTTTAAACCTTGATCATACTTAATATATTATATTGATATCCTGAATATATATATATATCATTTCACACATGATTTACATTAAATATAACATTTTATGTTATGTGATTATGAGCATCAAAAAGGGTTGTATTGTAAAACAACTCTCTTTTATGTTGTTTCCATGATCATAAACACACATTTATTTTTATAATGATTATGTTGAATATTTCATGGAATAATATTTTAAAATACATGTAATGACATTGATAATCCTAATAGATATATTTAATTTAATTATATGATTTTTTTTCTTGATGAAGGAATTTTATAGTATTATTTCATGTTTGATGTCATAAAAATCATGTTTGAAATTCCGTATGTGGGATTATAATATATCAAGGATGCATTTAATTGAATATCGGGATGTGAATGTTGTACCCGCTAACCAGTGTATAGTAGCAGTGAGGTGTGGTCCACTGAGTTGCTAGTGGAGTCGAGACAACCACTCTGATGTGATATTTAATGGATTTCCATAACTCATTTCTTCTTGTTCTATTATGATTTAATTATCCCAATAAAATTCCAAATTAATCATGCCATTTTCAACTATTAAAAGAGATTCTATGTGGCTTATAAATTCTACCAATTACTATCATATACACTCTTATCTTTAGTCTAAATTTAAATCTCTAGTTGTCCACTAATTACAAAAATTTCCATTATACATCATCCTAAATGACTCCTCTCTAATAAAACCTCCCAATTTGTCATCCAAAATTATATATATCCTTGAATTATGTTTGGAAGAAAATTTATAATGGGGTTTTCTAAATTAAACCTCTCTCTTACATTACATCAATAAATTGTTTCTTCATCCCTCAAAAGTTCGGGAATAGGTCCAAGGATATCGATGATGATAAATAGGATTTACACATTAAATTATTTTGAAGGATGGGTTTCATTGCCACATCCATGATTAAGTATTAAGTAATATTAACATAAGGATTCAACCTTAAAACATTACATAGTCTTTAAATAAGTGGATGATTCAAATTGAGGATGTTTTTGGGTTTAGAGTTTTAGAGAATTGGTCTATAACTATCACATTAAATCTAAAAACTTACAAAGTAGACACTTATATTCTGTTTCCATTTTTTTCATAAAATAAAAACTCTTTAAAAAATGAGTCATGTCAACTTCCATGATTTAGACATCATCACTTTTCTTTGATCCCATCCTTGACCCTATTAGTCTTTAAGTCCATTGAAAAACATTTCAAAACATGGGATGAGCATAAAATGTTTAGAAAGGTTTATAGAATAATTATAGAAATCATTAGTTCATCAAAACATAATCCTTTTAACATACCTCATGAAATCATAAAATTTATGAATAACACATTGCAATCACAAATAATAAAGGTAGCTTGTGACAACCATAATATACTTAGGTTGTAGCATTCACAGCGACGTAGGGAGTTACATTTGGAATACCCATCATAGTATATTCCAAAAATCTCTTGAGAAACATTCTAATTTACCTCAATCATGTTACCCAATACATTGGAGAGCTATATCTGGCTCACCCACCCTAGATTTATCACGAAACGACCCATATACAAAAAATATTCCTAAGAACCATAACATATTGATAACTCATAAAACATACATAAAGAAAAGATAAAATTTTCAAATATCTATTACAATATATCATTTAGATATACTGACATAAAAAATACATTATCAAAACCATTTTCAATACCATAACAAGTAAAAGAGTAAATGATATTTATTTTCATTTTAAAAACATTACACCTTGTTAAGGAGTCCATAGATAAAATAATAATCACCGCGACAGAAAATGTCATTATGACCTCTTACTTTATAAAGAAACATTATTTTTTACATTAAGTAAAAATTCTAAAAAAAAAATATACCATTTAAATATAATTACAAGTCAGATGGGTTGATACACCATATAAAATAACATCGTCTATAAAACAAAATATGCCTCAATGAAAGGAGATGGAGACGAAGTCCCTTACCCTGTGTCTAACTTGAACCATTCATTCTTTAATCTATTGAATAATAAACTAAAGATAATTTATAATTTCATATGAACCTTTTCAAGTGTATTATTCTTTTTATATCACTTATATCTATGTTATAAAAATTATGTAATCATTCAAGTTAGTAATGGTCATTTTGTCGATATTTGGGACTTGAGTCAAAAATGAACTTATTATATTTACAAGTTGTCAATGTTGTCAAAGGATCATTATCTCCAGAATTAAATTCATGATTTAGATACCATATATATTATATATATCCACTATATATATGTATTTATAATAGTACATAACAATTGGAGGTAAGAAATAAAATTCACCGTTCATGGAGACGGTAAGCCTACGTACGCATGAACACTACTTTCATTTCTATTAAATATTTCTAATGGAATTAAAACATAATGATTAAATGTATATTATAATTCTAGTATAATATCATATATAATTTCATTAACTCTATCATTTATGCATTACACATAGAGCATGAATGAGTCATATCATTTTGAGGGGGCAGTAGTCCTCACATACTCAAATAAAATTATCACCTTTACCCAATATGAAAACCATAATTGATTGTTATTAATGAAAAATAAAGAAGCATAGAGAAAATATAAATGTAATACTTATCACATATAAATATAGTTCCATTACAATGTCCAAAATAAGTGGTTGTAGGATATGATTGAATAATCATCTTTTTCTGAGTTAGTAGTTCACTGTCCATAGAAATAGTATATTCATAAACAATTAGATGGAGGTATGTGTATGTTTAGTTTGAATAAATCACATAAAAAACAAATTATATTAAGGATACTGATGTTATTATAAAATTAATGAATAAAAATATTTTTAGGGGTTGGAGAAGTAAAATAAAAGAAAATAACTTATGAAAAGGTTTTACCTTTAAATTAGTTAACTTCTTTTGGTTTGAACCAAATGGATTTAGAAATGTTTCGTCTTCCTATGGTAAGGCTTCTAGGTGGAAGAGAGAGATCATGAGAGAATATTTGGGAAGAGTTTGGATGAGTCAAGGGGCATGATTGGTGTGAGTAATGGGATTGAGGTGAGGTATTTTTATAAGGGAGTTGAGGGACTCTTTAGGAATATTTGAAAATATTATTTTATTATATAATGATTTTTGGTCTCTAAAGGAGCAAAACTTTTTAAAGACGATGATAAGATGACTCTTGTTCGAACTAAAACAATTGAAAAAGAATTAAACATGGTTTGGATACGGTTTTAATTTTTATAATCTTATTTATTTAAATCATTTATTAATGAAGTAAACAATATATCATTATTATGTCGTAAATAATTTTTTTAATTTGAAGTCTATAAATAATAAATAAAATACCACGATGTAGGAAATCATTTTACCTTTAAAATTATTATTTATAGTCAAATATATCTATTATATAACCCAACAATAAAATTGTTTTATCAAAACAATACATGTTTATGAAATTTTTATTTTTACTTTAAATAAAAAGTTATTAATATCATTATCTTAAACAAATGGATTTCAAAAGCCAAATTTCTCAGCAAAATATTTTATTAGTCGTCCATTACTCATCCAATAAAGTTAGGAAAAATTTTATTTTAATTTTATGTTATTATAATATTGTTTTAACCTTGGATTACCCTATTTTCCTTTAACTGTGTTAAATAAAAGTCAAATGTTACATTTCACCAAAAATTATTTCTGTATTATTGAACCAAATTCTACTTACTAATAACAACCATGTATGTTGGATTTTTTAAATAAAATTTATAGAAGCATTAAAATTTCCTTTAAATGAAAAAGTCATTTTTTAACAACTACTTAGTGTTTTTGCTATTCCTCAAAAATTGTTGTTTTTTCAGAAAAATAAAAAAAATCAGCCTAAGCTATATTTTATATTTCAAATTAAACTTTTTTTTACCAAATTCAAAACATAGATGTTATATTAGTGAATTTAAAATTATTTCCCTTTGTCAAAACAAAAAGCGTGTTTTTATGAAATAATAACTATCAAAAGATTTATACTTTTTTATGTCCAATTTCATTGTGAATTTACATCCAATGAATAAAAATGGATTAAATGGTAAAAATATAATCTAATTACACTTTAAAACCAATTATAATTATAATTTATCTATATAAATAAAATATATTAAAATGATGTTTTGAATAAAAATATAGTATTTGTTTACTATTTATTAAAAATGAATTTTATCAAAAAAAATAATTAAAATTTACCCAATGTAAATTAGGATAACTCAATTATGAAGTTGATTTTTATTTTTTCAAATAGAACATAAAAAAGTGATGAAAAATAGATTTAAAGAGGTTTCTCCATTAAAAGGCGGTTAATCGTCCTTTAAATGAATATTAGAATATTTGTTTATAAAAATAGATTCATTCACATTTTAAGCCTCATACTATTATTGGATAAATGTAAAATCATTTAAAAAACATGTATAATCATATTGTAGATATTTATATTCATTCCCACTAATACAACGGTTCTGAATTATCTACCATTTAAAATAATATTATATTATTATTATTTAGTATGAATCAACATTGTTTGTGACATTAGACTTCAAAGAAACCCATTGTTGCATATTAGGTACGTCATCGAACATAAAATCCCATTTAATATAAAATTAATATTAAATTCGAAAATGAAAATGTATTATTCTTTATTATCCTAGGATGTTACATCCTTCCCCCTTTTGGAAAGTACGTCCTCGCAATTTTTATTCACTTATAAAATATGTGGGGGTTTTTATCCCTTATAGCATTTTCAGATTCCGACGTTGCCTCTTCAACAATATGGTTTTTCCACAAAACCATTACCTAATAAATTACCTTATTCTGCAACACTTGCTCTCTTTGGTCAAGAATCTCGACTGGTTGTTCCCCATAAGAGAGATTCTCTTCCAACTAAACTACCACTGGGCTCAAAAAATGAGATAGACCGGGCATATACTTTATCAACATTAAAACAATAATAAAATTTTGTACCTAGGATAAACTTGGAGGTAAAGACACTCTATACGCAACTGATCCATCTTCCTCCAAGATTTCATAAGGTTGAATGAACCTCAGACTCAACTTTCCTTTTTACCAAAATGAATCACACTTTTTCATGGAGAAACTTTGAGAAGGACATAATCACTTAAATCAAAATAATGATCTTTCCATTGATTATATACATAATTTTCCTGTCTCCTCTGAGTTATTATCATGTGCTTCTGAAACAACTGAACTTTTTTTCCATATCATCTACCAATCTTTACCCCATGAGTTTCCTTTCACCTACTCCATCCCAAAAAGTAAGATTTCGACACCACTTCCTATATAATGCTACAAATGGAGCCATATGTATACTGGAATGAAAAAAAATTATTATAAAAAAATTCATTTAAAGAAATATTTTGGTCCCAACATCCCTCGTAATCATGTGAACAAGCACATTTCATATCATCTAAGGTCGGAATTGTTCATTCTGACTTCCCATCTGATTGAGGATAAAAATCTGTACTAAAATTTATTTTAGTAGCCAACGACTTCTTAAGGCCTTTCCAAAAGATAGAATTAAACAAGGTATCATGATTAGATAAAAAATGAGAGGGGAACTACATGAAACCTGACTATCTCTTTAACATACAAATGAAAAAATTTGATCTAGAGACAAATTATCTCAAATATGAAGTACATTAGCAGATTTTATCAATCGATCAACAATAAACCAGATTGAATTATTTCATCGAGATTTTTTTTAATCCCACAGTAATGTCCATAGATATATTTTCCAATTTCCTCTCGACACCGGTAAAGAATGAAAAATAACTTTCGGTAACTTCCGCTCTTCTTTAACCTGTTGACAAGTCAAACACTTAATAGTAAAATCCACAATATATTTTTTTATTCAATCCCACCAGTAATACTCTCGAAGATCTCTATACATATTATTACTGGTAGGATTAACTGAAAAACAGAACTTTGAGATTCACATAACAACTCATTATTCAATAGTTAATCAAAAGGCACATATATTCTCTTCCCAAAACTCAAATTACAATCATTATCAATGTTAAATTCAGGGAGATTACCCTTCTGAACCAACTATAAATTTTTCTGCAACCCACTGTATTCCTTCTGTTCTTTCTTAATTTGGCCTGATAGATATGATTTCACTGAAACCTAAAACAAAATAGTGGAATTTCATGCTCCAAAAAATTCTATGAAAAAGTACATCAAATCAATAATTAAAGGATCTTGTTCCAAATCTATCATAGTTAACGTATCATTATTATTCCGACTCAATCCACCAGTCAAATTATTTTCCTTTCCTTGATGGTAATTGATCATGAAATCATAATCCTTGATTATTTCCATCTATCACCTATACCTCATGTTTAATTCTTTTTGAGTGAATATATACTTTAATATTTTGGTGTAAATATATATTTATCATTTTACTCTATACAGATGATGCCTCCAAATTTTAAAAACAAAAACAATAGAATCCAATTCCCAATCATGTGTAGGGTAATTTAACTCATGAGGTTTCAATTGATGTGGAGAATAAGCAATTACTTGATCATTCTGTATAAGGACGCAACGAAGCCCTTTAAATGAAGAATCACTATTAATAAAAAAAACACCATTTCTGAAAGGTAATGAATAAACAAGAACATTCACAAATCTTCTTTTTAATTCTTGAAAACAATCATCACATTCTTTTATCTAAATGTACATAACAAATTTTTGAGTTAACATAGTCAGTGGTGTAGATAGTCGTGAAAAAATTTCAACAATATTTAGGTAATAACATACAAAACTAATAAAACGATGAATCCCTGTGATATTGGTAGGTCTTAGAATTTCTCCAACAACTTTTCTTTTAGCATGATCAACAGTTATTCCATTTTTTGAAACAATGTGACAAGGAATAAAATTTTTTTATACCAAAACTCAGACTTGATGAATTTACCAAAAAATTTATATTCTTTTATGGTTTTCAAGGCAAACCCTAAATGAATTTCATATTCCTTTTTTCATTGTAATAAACCAAAATATCATCAATGAACACAACCACAAACATATCCAAGAACTCATGGAAAATTCTATTCATACGATCTAAGAATAGAGAAGGTGCATTAGTCAATCCAAAAAGCATAACCACAAATTCATAATGGCCATATATATTACGCAACAAGGTCTTTGTAATTTCTAATTCATTTAAATTCAACTGAAGGTACCGTGACCTCATGTCAATATTCAAAAACAACTATTCTCCCTGGAGTTGATCATACAAATCATCGATATGAGGAAAATGATTCTTGTTCTTAGTAGGAATTTTTTTCAATGCTATATAATTAATGAAAAGTCAAATTGATCCATATTTATTTTTTTTAAAAGAATGGATCACCCCATGGTAATGTGCTAGGGTGAATGAAACCTTTATCTAACAAGTTATGCAATTTCTTCTTTATGTATAAATGTTCAATTTGAGCCATTCGATAAGGAAGATTTGAAATTGGCTTCTAACTAGGAGTTATGTCAAAATTAAAGTACACATCTCGATCGGGTATTATACCACACAATACATCAGGAAAAACAAAAATATACTCATTTACCACAATCACATCATTAATATGGACAATTCCTTTGTTTTAAACAATATGTGCATGGTAACATTCATTTATATAATTTAATATTTTCTCGGTTTGCTGATATGTTATCAATATTAAGGGTTCATTCTTGTACACAAACATACAATATTTCCAAAAAGAAACTTCTTTAGATCTATAGTCAATTTCAGCATGATAAACAAATGGCCAATCTATACCCATAATAACATCATACTCTACTAGAGGAAACCCAATTTTGTATGCATGTATATTATTTCCATACAAATGGATAGGAAGGTTCTTATAATTTCTTTTTTTCCCAAAATTCCCACAGTGTTTTTACCATAAGTTTAGGATTTATATCATGAGATGGAATTACAAATTTACTAGATATCTTCTAAGAAATGAATGAATGTGTAGACCCCGAATCAAACAACACATTGACATAATCTCAAAAAACAAACAGTGTACCAGATACTACTTAATTTGATGGCCCAACATAAGTTGAAGTAGTTGCAAATGAGTTCAACACATCTTTCTGCATGCATTCTAGCTGCTTTTCCTCAGTTCAGATCTTCTTGGACACTAATTTTCATAATGACCCATTTCATTTCACTTAAATAATATTACTGACTGTAAATCGTATTTTTTATTACTTTTAACCTGATTTTTTTCAGTGCAATTATGAGCCTTATGTCTCATTTTACCACATCAGTAGAACATACCATAATTCAAAAGACATTCCCCAACAAGAATTTTCCACTATTTTTAATATCTGTAAACATATGTTTCTTACCATAAAACTTTTTTGACGATTTCATCCCTTTCTTCTCCCACCTCTACCTCGTATTCTACTATTTTTTAATTAACATGTGATCATCGACAAACCCAATTTCCACCTTCTCCACACATCGAACAAGTTTTTCAAAACATTTAAACTTATGAGAAGCTACAGACCTTCGATACATTGGATTTAATCCTAATTAAAAATAGTTTATTTAACTACCGATATCTTGTATTATATTTGATGCATAACTTTCCAGTCAAGGGAATTTTTCTTCATAAGCAGCCACTGAGTCATATTCCTACCTCAATTCTAGGAATTGTTTTTCCATCCTAAGATGAACCACTAGAGAAGGATTTTTATCAATAAACTAACATTTTAATTCATCCCAATCAAGAGCATAAATATCCTCATTATCCATGATATTTTTCACCATCGACCACCACTTATCGGCTTCACCATAAAAATATTAAACAAGAAGACTATCATTTTGATGTTCAGAACACCCCGTGTCATAAAAAATATTCTGCTTTGATTTAATCCACCATTTAGCTAGCACATAGTCATATGTTCCTCTGACTGGATGGGGGTGTCGCCTCATGAAATGATCTACAGAAAACATGTTCCACTATGGTTGATCATGATGATCTTTTGCATGGATACCACCACCATTTATAGCCCTATTTAAAAGTTCTATCTATACAACAAACTGTTCAGTTCCAATTCAGACAATCTCAGGTTGCGGATTCAGAAGGTTGTCTACCTCTTGATGTTGTCCCATAATATTTGACCTTTTTCGTCTATAGAAAACCATTATGAACATAGAAATATCTTAGGTGAAGAAACATTGTAATATATAAATTCAATATCATTTTAATATTAATATAAATTAAATTATGGATATTAATTTAACAATATCTTAACTCCTAAAGTAATCTGAAACGACCTCTGATACCAACTATAAAGACCCAATCTTAAAACATTACACACTCTTGAATTAAATGGATAATTCACAATGAGGATCTTCTCAGTTTTAATGTTTTATAGAATTGGTCAATAAATGTCACATTATATCGGAAAAATTTAAATGTGGACACTTATACTCAAATTCCATTTTAAAAAATAAAAACTCATGATAAAAATATTAATTTCTAGTTACATGTTTTAGAAAATATTAATTTTCCCTGATCCCATCTGGGACCTTATTCATCTTTATGTCATTTGAAAAACATTTCAAAACATTGTATGAGAATAAAAAGCTCAGTAACATGTATAAAATAATGAATAAAAACATTTTTTTATCAAAATATATTCCTTTTAACATACCTCAAGAAATCATAAGATTTAGGATTAACACATAGTAATCCCAAATCCTAAAGGAAAATTGTGTCATCCATAGAATACTTACATTGTAGCTTCCACATCTATATAGGGTGTTATATTTGGAATAACCATCAAAGTAAATTCCCTAAATTTATTCGGAGAAATAGTCATGTTTACCTCCATCACATTACACAATGTATTGGAGAGCTATCTCGGGCTCACCTACCCTAGGATTATCGTGGAACCACTTGTATACTTAAACAATTCCCAGGAACCATGGCATATTCATAAAACATAAAACCAACATAACGGAAAGATAAAATTTATACATTTCAATCACAATATATCATTTAAATATTTTTACATATAAAATCTTCTATAAAAATCATTTTCAATACCAAAATAAGTAAAAGAGTATATGGTATTTAATTTCATATTAAAAACATTACGGGTTACTGAGGAACCCATAGAACAAATAATAATCACAGCGACAGAAAAGGTCATAGTCATCATTTATGTTAAAAAACACAATTTTTTCATTTAGTAGAACTACAAATAGAAAAAATATTACATTTGAATAAAATTAAAATTCAAAGGGGTTTTATACACCATATAATTTAAAGTCATGTATAAAACAAAATATTCCTCAATGATAGGATATTGAGACAAAGTCCCTTAATTCATATCTGACTTGAACCATCCATTATTTAATCTCATGAATAATAAAATAATGTTAATTCATACATGATTAAGATCCTTCTTCAAGTTTATTATTATTTTTATATCCCTTATTTCCATGCTATAAAAATTATGTAATCATTTATGTTAATAATGGATCTTTTGTCGATATTTGGTACTGGAGACCAAAATTACCTTCTTATATTTACATGTTATCCATGGGGTCAAAAGTCCATTATCTATAGAATGACATTCGTGATTTAAATATAATATATATAATATATATCATATATGTCCAGTATATATATGTATTTATAATAGTACACAACATTTGGAGGTATGTAATGAAATGCACCGTTCATGGAGACAGTAAGCCGTACTTACGCATGAACACTACATTCATTTCTATATAGTATTTTTAAGGGAATGAAAACATAATGATAAATAGTTATATTATAATTTCAGTATAATCTCATATGTAATTTCATTAACTCCATCCTTTATATGTTCAATTTATGTCATGAATGCATCATACCACTTTGAGGGGGCGGTAGTCTGCACTTCCTCAAATTAAATTATCGTGTTTACCATTATGAAAACCATAATGGTATGATATAAATGAAAAATAAAGAAGAATAAATACAATGTAAATATAATATATATCACATATAAATAGTTTTCCATCACAATGGACATAATAAGAGGGAGTAGGAGAATATTGAACAATCATCGTTTCGTGTGGTAGTAGTTCTCTGTCCATAGAAACAGTATGTTCATTACCCATTAGTTGGTGGTTTGTGTAACTGTAGTAAGAATCCTCCTCATATATAAATATAGTATATTTTGGATCCCGGTTTTTGTTATAAAATAAAGGAATAAAAAGATTTTATGGGGTTGGAGAAATAAAATAAATAAATGAACTTATGAGAAGACGTTACCTTTAAATCGAGTATCATCCTTTGGATTGAACCAAAATGATGTTTAGAAGTGACATCATCCAATGGTAGGATTATAAGTGGAAGATAAAGATCTTGAAAGATAATATTGGAAGATGTTGAATGATCTATGTGGCTTTATAGTTGTGAGTAATGGGTTAGAGGTGAGGCTTTTTTTATAAGGAGAATGAGGGGCTCTTTAGGAAAGATTGAAAATATTATTTTTTTAATATAATTATTTTCGGTTTCTAAAGGTCCAAAACATATTAAAGTCAAATATAAGATTAATCTACATTTAAATTAAACCATACAATAAAAATTGGTCAGTTTTTGTATATATTTTTAATTTTATACTCTTATTTATTTAAATCATTCATTAATGAGGTCAACACTGCATCATTGCTGGGTCATAATTAATATTATTTATATGATGTCTAAAAATAATAAATAAAATACCTTGATGTAGGAAATATTATAATATTTATAATTAATATCTAAAGTCAAATATATCATTTATATATCCCCACATTGATTTTTTTTTTAGTAAAACAATACATGTTTATGATATTTTTGTTTTTACTTAAAATAAAAAGTTATTAAAAACATTATCATACCTAAGTGACTTTAAAAGGACAAAATTCTCACCCAAGGTTTGTATTGGTTGGTAATTTCTCATCCAATAATTGTGTGACAAGTGTTAAGGAAATTTTATGTTATTATAATATTGTTTTTACCATGAATTTCTCTAATAACCTTTAACTGCGGTAAATAAAAGTCAAAAGTTACTATTTACTGAAAATTATTTTCATCTTATTGAATAAAATATTACATACTAATAACAACCATGTATTCTAGATTTTTTAAATTCATTTCCCATAATCATTGTAATTTCATTTAAATGGAAAATTCGTTTTTTAGCAACTACTTAGTATTTTCACTATTCACCATAAATTGATGTTTTTCAGAAAAGTACCAAAAATTAAGCCTAAGATATATTTGATCTTCTGAATTCAAAAATGATGTATATTTTACCAAATTAAAATAATATAAATTGGATTAGTTAATTTAAAATTTATTCCATTGTAAAATCAAAAAATTAGTTTTTAACAAATAATAACCATCAAAAGATTGACTTTTGTATATATCCAATTTTGAAGTGAAATTACATCCAATTACCATAATTGGATTAAATGGTAAATATATAACCTAATTAAACATTTAAACCAATAATAATAATAACAATCTACCCATATATATATATTAGATTAAAAAGTAGTATTAAATTAAAATACAGTACATTTCACTATTCAATAAAAATGTATTTTATCAGAAAAATACCAAAAATTAACCTAAAGTAAATTATGATGTCCCTGTTCTAAAGAAAAATTTTATTTTGTTAAATTAAAAATATAAAAGCGACCAAAACTATAATTATAGAGGTTTATCTATTAAAAGGCAGTTAATCAGCCTTTTAAAAAATATTAGACTAATTGTGCTTAAAATTAGATTCAATCAAAATTTAAGCCTCCATAATTTACTGGATAAATGTAAAAACATTTAAAAAAATGTATAATAAAATTTTAGTTATTTCTATTCATTCCTTCCAATACAATTTCTAGGCGTTATATACCATTTAAAATAATATTATATTATTATTTTTCAGCATGACACAGCATTGTGTGAAACATTAGACTTCAAAGAAACTGTTGTTTTTTATCTGGTACGCCATCAAGCATAGAATCCCCATTAATATAAAATAAATATTTAATTCTAAAATGAAAAAATATTATTCTTTATTTACCTGTGATTTTACAATCAACCCCTCAACTAAACGGGTGGAGAGGTAGGTTCTCCCACTAATATATTTACGAACTAAATTTCAAACTATGTTTACTATCCCTTTTATATTAAATAATGAATAATTCATCATTGATATGAAAAAAATCATTAATTAGTGAAAAATTATTCATCTATTCTTACCCTCTTGACAAATACAGATCGAATTTATAAATTAATAAATTTATTCATTTTATCATTTTATCTGTTTTTTATTTAAAAATATTTATTTTTAAATTTTATTTTTTAATTTTCATTATATCAATAATATTAAATTCAACTAAATCTCATTTCATCTACTCTAAATTATATGAATGTTTTGGCTAGAGAGACCAATTTTTATAGGTCATGTCATCAGTATAAAATGAAATTGGTGGACACATTAAAAAATAGGTAATTGATGGATAACCAATAAAATCATATGTAAGGACTTATTTAATGAGAATATGAAATGGATATGCATACCACATATGGTCTAATTACAAACTATGGGGTATGTTATTTTGTTCTTCAACAATAAATACAAAAAGGGATTGGATTATATACTCATGAAAAATTATAAATTGATTGCCTATGACACCAATTAAATATTAAACTATGAGAAAAAAATACCCATCTACGAATATATAATTTTCAATAATAATATTTTCATTAATGTTTTGGTGATATTATCTCTCGGCAAGGAATTGTAATGTATACATGGTCCATAAAAATATCAAGTATATATTAAAAATACTAGCTTAATATATTAAAAAGGTGGTGGATAGAGATGATCCAATATTATGATGTTTCAATCATTTACCAATATATGAATGAAAGTAATGTATAAGATTATCTGATTCATAAGGATATCTTTACTCTATACATAATGTGGATAAAAAATAAACCAATTATCGTGGACATGAAAGCGATGGATATTGGTATAATAAAGAGATATTTACCCTTCTTTTCTTGAATAAATACAAAACAATCTACTATAGATAGAATCAAATTATTCTTAGAATGATGATGAGTGTCTATAGAATATGGTAGGGAATGTTTCAATGTTTAACAAAGTTACATATTGTGTTAAATGTTTTGGGACCACGATATGTCTCCAATAAAAACTATAACTTTTAAGGGGAATTTTGAATGATCTATATAGCTCATCCATTTCAATTCATCTAAATATTACTAAAATATTTTATAAATATTATACAGATGAATAACATGAAGAGAGATATTGTGTTGTCTGTATCTTGATGCTTCATATACAAACTAGTAAAAGTTTAATGAAATAATTAAATGGGTATAATGGAACCAATTCACATAGTAGAGTATAAATGAGAAATGATAGAATGGATTTTGTCATAGGACATCCCATTACACCTCTATGTAATGACACCATAAATGTGGTCTTCAATTTCATTATAATGTTAGTGAATTCAATTTTAATCCATAAATATTTCATATTAAAAAAGATTCTATATAGATATATATATATATATAGGAATTGGTACGAATACCTTTATTTCTATACTAAATTGTATCCGATCAATATTTGTGGGTTAGCTAGATTTTTGGGATAATCATTCAATATAATTTTAAAATATATTTGATATTCTTCACTAGTTATCACACATAGATGGATGTCAAGTCAAAAAGGATAATTCAAACTCTATAGTATTAGTTATGATCATGTTCACTGTATTTCCAAGGATGTTGGAATCATAACCATCCCTTAGTGGAGTTCTTATATTCAAACAGTTTCAATTATAAAATTTAATGAGATTCATATATCAATTTTTATGGGAATAGGAGTAAGAATCTGAAATAAAGAGATGATGTTGTCGAAAAAAATAGTATGCATTATGATCTTTTCCATGATATGATTGAAAACGTTTTGAACATTAAATTTCATATAAAATATATACAAAGATGATAGGAAATCTACAAATGAAATTTTCTAGATGACATAGTCTTTGAGGTTGGATACCAAGTGAATATTCATATATCACCATGGCATAAATTCATGAGTTTTGGGAAGTAGGGAACGGTTAGTCCTAAATACTTCACCACCTTTAAAATCTATGATCACATTAGAGGTGTTTGATATTTTATAGAACTACCACCTAACCTTTCTCAAGTATAAGATTTTTTCTATGTTTTCCTCCGGAGAAATTGAATTCCAGACCTCTTAAATATACTTAATATAGAGTTGGTACCATTGGAGAATGATATTTTATATGAGAAGTAGTTGGTGAAGATCTTAGATAAGAGATAAAAGTTTCTAATATGTATCAAAACTCATGTACACAATGTTTTATGGTAGAACCATATGTTTCAGGAATAGACCTGTGAAATGTAAAACATGATGAAATAGAAGTAATATCAATTTTTTAATATATGAATGGAAAATATTGAGGGGGAAATTTATAAGGGTGGAATAATTTAATGGAAAATAAATTTATAAATGAAATTACCTTTATGAATGAATTCAATTCCCTATTATTTATTATGGTTATAAGAAAAACATTCCCTTATTTGGTTTTATCTAATTGGATAAAGAATACATTTATGAATCATTATCATTAATATTATAGTCATTTAATAGTCATCATAATATTAGTTTATATTAATAGTTATGATAAATCCAATTGACATAAATAAATAACTGACGGTCACAACTTGTAGAATTGTTCCCTATAAATCTTATTTATTAGAGCTTATATGGGACACATAATATCATGTATTATAACAAGAAATAGTCCAATTTGATATTCAAAAAAAGATCTTTAGTCAAACCATTTGTAGAAGAAGTTCAAACTCATCAAAATCATGGACCAAACCATGTTCTCCAGGACACCCAATGAAAATATTTTGATAGCGAAACATATGAATAGGTTGTCCACTAGTGTAATAAAAGGATATTTATAAAAAAACTATATGATTATCGAATTTTTTTTCAATAAATTAATGAATATATATTTTAATTATAGTTTTTATTTTATAAATGTTAAACATTTTTTTGATTAAAATTTCATTTTAACACCAAAAAACAATAATTTTAATTTGTTTAATATTCAATATAAATTAACATATTCCTATTGATGAATTCTTGACATCAATAATTTTTCAATTAAATAACACCGTTAAATATTATATAGTAAATAAAAATGATAATATATCATTACAGCATGAAAATATAATTTTTATAATGGTCAAGAATTTTTTATTATAAAAAATGTAAATTCAATAAATATGGATTTTAAATGAAAATAATTTTTTTATACATATAGAAATTTTTTGAACAAATAAATATAATTTTTTAATTATCTAATCTAAACATTGAAATGGTGATTTTGTTTAAAAAATTATGAGACATTCAATTTTTTTGGAAGAATTAAACACTGTTTAAATATACAGTTTGTATTATGACAACATTATATCCCAAAAGTAATTAAAAAGATTCCATAAAGGGTATCTAAATTGAATTATATGTTTCTGATTCAAAATACTTTTTTGAGTTTATTTTTTTAAAATTTTAACCTCTTTACAAATCCTCCAAAACCATTATTATTTTTCAATGATTTATAATAATTCATTGTAAACAAGAATCCCTTACAAAATCCCCAAGGTTATTATTTTAATGTTTTCATTTCATGTAAATATAAATAAATGAAAAAATAAACTGTATAGAAACAAGAAAATCAATTATTGTGGATGGTTACTGATTTTTATTACATTATTGTATAGTGTCCAGAACTTATGTTTGGAAAATAATAATCATCTCTCGTCTATTTAACTATATAAATCGACCTAGGATGATGTTCTTATTAACTCAATAACCTTGTTTCATGAAAATATTCTTCAGTTTTACTTTCTATATACCCATCAATATTCTCCAATCTCTTATTAATCTCTTATATATCATTTAGATACACTGTATTATGGCAATTGATCATTTTATCTTCTATTCCATTTAACAACCTCGTTTTTATTTTTCTTGAGGTATCTCAACTAGTTATGGGATAATTCATATATAAATATAACATATACTCTCCAATTATTATTATAGGAATGTTATATCACTAACCTACTCTCATTATGACTATTACATAAGATGTCACCATGCCAAAATTAAAGGATCCTCTCTTTCTCCCCTTTTTTAAATCACTTTTTTCATGTAATTCCTTTTTTATTCCAATTAATAATGATAAAATAATATTTTCCATGTCCTTAGTATACCCATTATGAGGTAAAAGAGATATAGAAACATTTAACACCCATTAATCTATCCCATTATTCATTATTTACCCTCTTTACACAGCTGAAATTATCCTGGAATTTTTCCATGCCAAAGGCTAATTCATGAACCATTATAGGATTGTTACTTTTAATTCCATTTTGTTCTTGTTGTATTATTATCTTACATGTAACGGTTATATCATTTTTTATTTACATGTTACATGTGACCTCTTTATCTCTCTTTAATCTATGAATTGATTCATTATATACCCCCTATAATACCAAAATTATCCATCAATTTTTCTATGAAAATTATTTTCATTATGAATACCATCACAATTTACTCTTAAATATATTAACATAGATATAAAAATCCAAATCTTATTGGGTATTCCCATGTTTTTATTCTTGACTACTTACTAATGGGATTATATTTGATGAAAAATTATCTAATGTTGGTTGACCTATGTGGCTCAAGTATTCATGTACATGATATAAATGTGCCATGTCCACCGAGGAATTATATAGCACCCTAATGGATTGGGAAACATTTTAATCTTATGAGATGCCTTCTATGAGATTAGAGAGAAAACCTAATCTATTATGGTAATTTTCCACAATATTATGATATCAAGGTAGTTACACTTGACCTGTGTTTATGATGTTATATTAATTTTTATACATTCTCATGTATTCGTTATGCTATTAGGTTTTTAATGAATTATATTTCAATATTATGATTTTAACCAATTTTATTTTCTATTTAAAATCCAATTAACTAATATTTAATACATTCATCATGTTATGAATTGTTTAATCCCATTATGGGATTCATAGCCGGCCCCATTTTTATGTATGTCCCCTTGTTATCCCACACATTTTTAAAAGAGAAAGGGAATATTATAATCCTTTTATGTAAGATTTCAATTATATTGGAATATCTATGTATCATGTTGACATTCTAGGAATATAATATCCAAAATATAATATTATTCTTGACCTTTTGGGTTATGTTATGTGTGATTTAATGTAATAAATCACAAATCCAAATTTATTAATAGAAAGAGTTTCCATCTATCACTTTTTACAAAAAAAATTATAATTAAATTATAGATTTATATTAGCAATTTATTACCATAATTTGATGTCAGGTTTGTGTAACCATGACTATTTTGAACTAGTTTAATTATAAATTTGTTTGAATTCTTTCATGTACCATATTAATATTTCAATTTAGATTAAATAAACTAAAATGGATTAAATATAATGATTTCATATGTTTTAAATTCCAATCAGGGGCGTCATTGTTTTTATCCAAGAAGATGAAATGTACAATGAAATTTTTTATTGATTTTTGACCTACAATGTATTATTTTTTATTAATGAATTAGATATTGATATAAGTTCTATAGAACCAAATAAATAATTATTTATATATTAATATTTTATTATAAATATAATTAATATTTTATAATCATCCTTGGAATAATATTATAACATTTTTCAGTTATGTGTTGAAACTAATCTAAACTTGAATGTACCGTTATTATTGATGATTATTTAGTGTCTTGGTTACAATATAATTACATTAGTATCATAATGATATATTTTAGTATTTATTAGTGTGATATATCAAAAATAAAAATGATTTAAAAGAATACTTATTTTATATAAAAATATTACATAATGTGAAACGAATATTTCTCTCATAGTATGCCTATTAAAAATGATTGAGTTAATGATAATCAATTTTTAACCATATCATTAACAGGATAAAAAAAATTGTAATGAAAAAAAATTTCAATCCAAAAAATAGTATTTTTCCTTTAATACCTTTCTAATAATCATTTATGAATGGTAATGATGAAAATAAAAAAATGGAATCAATCCTTCTTTATAGGATGTTGTCAAATCATATAGGTGGTTAAAGATTTTATTTTCCATTGAATTTACCAAATGAATAATATATTTTTTAATTTAATAAAAAAATATATTATTAATCACATATATTTTTTCAATTCATCATTAAAATATCTATGTAATATGTTTATGAAAAAAACATGGTGTTTTTAAGAAGTGGTAGTCTTTAAATACAAAAAATCCATTTTATAAATTATTTTGGAATAATGTAATTGTGGATAAATATTTTTCAATAATCTTAATAAAATATTGATTTAATAAACATTATGATTATATAATTTTTTTATATAATAATGAAATATTAGAAATAAAAATATCATATACTAGAATATAAATTTGGAATTAGAGGTTACAAATTTATACCTTACATCACTATTAATCTCAAATTTTTAGGTGGATAAACCATTGGTCGATGCACTTATAAAAATGTAAAGGATAATTAATGTTTATTAGAGGATTTAATCGAGGTTTGGGATGTTTTTGGGTAGTCCAAAATGTTATTTTTTGTGAGTGGAAGTTAAGATAACAAAGACACTTTTTTAAGTGAAAAAGAGTGGGAATTTTCCTAATACACAATAATTTTTCATAATTTAAACTAACATCCATATTAAATGGATTAAAAATTGAAAAATAATAAAGAGGATAATAAATAAGTTTTTTAAATGCCTCAAAATAAAAATCAAATATTTTTTTAACATGTTTGGCCAATTTTTTATAAATAAACTCTTTTAAACCATTTTGTTTTTCCCCACTATGACAAGTTTTTACCATGGTGATTAATCAATTATGACTGAAAATAAAATATCCATTATTATTTAAATTTTATCTAATTATTCAAAATATTATATCAGTTTTGTTTTATTCGCATTTTTTAAAGTGATATAGAATAATATTAAATTACTAAATGTATAATGTATTAAATATAATATTTCTTAAAATATAATTAAAACTCAGAAATATCTAATATATCTATATAAATTAAATAAATCCTTCTAAAATTATAAATTAACATAAAAAATTATTATTTGGTCATAAAAAATGGTATAATTTATTTTAAATTCTTACTTTTGTTGTAAAATTCTGGTTAATTGTCACAAAGTTAATTTGAGGTATTCATAAATAAATCTATTTTTTAGAAATAAATAAAAAATTTATGATATGATAATTTTGATATAATATATAAAAAATAATGTTATATTTATATATTTAATTGAATAATTTTTTTAGATTTATCTTAAAATGGAGAATAAAAAAACAAAAAAAAAACATTAATTGGAAAAGTTTTTTTATTAATTAAGTGTTGTTAATATTATTTCCTGAAAATATATAATTTATAAGTTGTTATTATAGGACTTCATATATTTTAAAATTACTCAATTTTATATTTTAGAAAAAATTATGCCATACTTTAGATAAAAATTCATTGAATAATGTTATTATATTTTTGTAGTCAATATTTTTTAATGAATATAATTAAAATTATGTATTTATAGTCTCAAAAATAATGGTATTAATCAACAAAAATGGAAATAGTTATTTTAATTTTATAAATATCATATCATATTTTATCATTGATACTAATATTTATATGTAACATATATGTATATATATATGTGATTTATTTTTTTATAATATTTTAATATCGTATTTTTATTTCATTTTCATTTATATTATGTTAAATTATCTACATAAAAATAAATGAACACAGTATAACTTTACGATATAATAAAAATGTTCACATTTTCAATGAAAATATATTAAATGACTATATTTTCTATGACCACATTTATTATTTTATTATTTCATTTTTCTTTATAATTTTAATAAGACATTATTTCATTCCAATCACCCATCGCATAGAACATGTATTATTTTCATTATATTCTTTGAATAATGATATTCCCTTTCATGGTGCTCTACAAACCTATATTTGTTTTTAATGATGATCCTCAAATTTTTCAGAAATCATTTACATTTCCATGTTAGGAAAATATTAATCTTTTCTATAGATTTTACCTTATTTATTTATGAACTACAAATGGACGTACTTCATATATGGTGAGAAATAAAAAATGGTGTTGTTAATTTTTATAAAATCCCAAACTAGAAGCCACTAAAAATATTCTGTGATCTAGTTGGTAACATGGAATTAAGTACACCTCCTAATACAAAAAAGCTAATCTACTAACAATGATGGTCTAACGATGGTATGGTGGGGAGACTATACCATCATGATTAGTGCAACAAAATTGCATAAGATATTAATAATAAATTATTCAAAAGTGGACAAAGTATAGAAAAATAAAAATATAGTCGAAGATAAATATAATAACTAAGAAAATATAAAAAATGGGAAAATTCAAATATACATAAATGAATATATATCCATACGATGAAAAAATAAACAAATTGTAACATATAATAGGGGATATAATAGAAAAAAGTGAAAAATTGTAAATAAAATCCCAAGGGTTAACTAAATTATAATCTTGAGTACCATCTTATTCATATTCCCCCAACTACCCAGAAATAGAATAACTGAACAAGGATCATCTATTAGTCTTGGACCAATATACCTATGGTCTTCTCAGGTACCCTAGAGAAATTTAAACTCCTGAAGGGTGTGGGATATTAATAATAGGATACCAAAAATGGCATGGAAGTAATAATCCACTATATGAATTAAAATCATGTAGCCTGAAAGTATAATAATTAAAAAAAGATAAATTATTTAATAAACATAATAAGTACAGCTTAGTTTTCATAAGGGAAACTGGATGACCATACCTATTTTGGTCTAACCTAAAATGTATCCAAGTGAATATATCTATATACATATAGATATTTATATGTATATATATATGAACAATAAAATTTATAATTTTTATAAAAACATTTATATATATAGGTTGTATTAGCCCGAATCAAGGACATACCTCAGACATCCTTGCACAATATAGCTCATACTCATAATAACTGATAAGGAACATCATGACTTGTGATCATAATAAATATAGACCTCTCTGTCATATAAAATAAAAAATGTATTATTCCATGTTGATTATCATGAATAACAATGAGGATGTCCATACCAAACCTCATAAACAAGGGGTCATGCAATTTTATGCCCAATAACACAAGTGATGTGGACGTCATGCCAGCATCCAAAACCAAGGTGTTTGACATGTCATTCTAATCAATATTAATAAAAATCCCTTTAATCATTATGATATATTGGATAATACACTTTCTCTTTGATCCCTTATCTTGACATTTCATAATGTGGAAACATGCATTAATTAAGGCGGAGTGTATCATTTTTTATAAAAAAAAATTCTTTATAAATAATCCTTTTGATCAACTATTTCAATAATACAATTAACATATAAGTGGTTAAAATTAATTACCAAGATAATTTCATTTCTTAATCTTTCGTATATAAAAATAAGTAATTACAACTTAGAACATGCAACATTACCCATCATGTATACTTAAACAGGTCCAGACACATTTAACATTTTAATTTAAAAAATATAATAAAATATTACAAAAGAATTATATTTTAATTATTCATATATCCATTTTTGTTACATTCCCAATTCACATTTCAATTTACAACAATCAATTTACACTTTTTAATTATGGAGAAAATGCAGCCAAAATGTGGTTTTGTTACAGAGTAGGGCATGATTATTATGCCATGACCTAATCAATTTAGTTTATTTAAAAAATATTATTACTGGAATTTTAAAAAAAAAATTACTAGGTGATTGAGATGTCTAATAGAGTTATTTAATCTATATAAATCTTAAACAATAACCCAATATGGTGTTTTAATTATGAAAGTTACAATATGATTTAAGGGAATCCAATAAACACAATAAAACATGTTGTTCAGTTTGAGGTGCGAAAACTCCAATCGGTGAAATAGATACCCAATGGTTCATTATGTTAATAAATTAATTTTTATTATATATGAATATATATTTAATATGTTAACCACTAAGATACCTCCCCACAACACAATTACATAATTAATAAAATTTAAAAACATTGAATGAAATTCTATAGACCTACTGCCTTGTGATTAAGAATATCTACTCATACAATATCGAATATTGAATCTATCTAATTATATAGAAACAAAATTTAAAACCTCCTATAAAATAGGGTGAATTAGTTCACAAGAATATAACATTGATGATGGAGATTGGAAATGAGAAATTACAAAGAAGTAATAGTTAACATACAAAGGGTTAACCATCTTGACAAATAGTGGTCCAATCGGTCATTGTATGAAGGGGATATCTCCATTCTAAGGAGGATGAGAGAATTAATATGGGGGATATGATACACACATATGGGGGAGGAGAGGTTGAAATGAACTAAAATTATAGATGGTAAGAATAGTGATGTTAGTACCTTTATGAAGTCTTATGGATTGGCCACATAGTTTTCCAGACCATGTGAGTACTATACATAGACCATTTTTTAGGAAGGGGATCAGATTGTTCATAAACAGGATTTGGGATGCTGAGAATAGACCAATAATTCATTCTCTATAAAGGAACCTACATTGACAACATTTTTATTTGTCCTAGTGTGCATTTTTTTTTAAAAAACCTTGTGAAATCATCATCCCCTTAGGGCTGGATACATGATTTTCTCTAGGGGTTGAATAGTTTCATAAAAATAGTGTAACCATACTAGTTCTATTTTAAATTGATTACCCAGTTTAGAAACACATTTGGACACCAAATACCCCTTTCATCCAATTAATGATGTCTAAAAATTCATTTTGAGTGATCCAAATCTCATATTTACATTCCAAATATTAGTTTACATTTCAACCCTTACACCAAACTATAAATCCCAAACATCATTAGAATTTCAACATAATAAAATACAAGGAATGTTACTATCTTCTAGCCTTATAACTTCATATACATGAAAATCCTTGGGAATATAGAGGAAACACCTCGTAGTGTACTCAAGTTACAATGATTCTCCCATGTGGGTGTGCTTCACATTAGAGAACCCAACTCACCTACAAGAATCTCTTTTTTTCCTATAGTACATAAGTTATAGAAAATTTATTAAATGATTGAATTGAAAACAAAAACATTAATATGCACTTACCTAGGAATGTCAAATTGGAGACACCGTCACTTAATCCCCTCTGAAATCACCAATCCCATACAGCTCCCCACCATTGGATCAATAATTTATAAATCAAATACAATACATGGTATTCCCCCAACATCTTTGCCCATTTAATAATTCCCTTAGCTCTCTAAAGGTCCTCTCATCATGGTTTTTGATTTGATCTATGGGTTTAATTTCTGCTTACTTCATTTATCATGGTAAATCTACCTATTCATAAATATATTTTTCTTAAATTTACATTGAATTTATATTAACTTGATGCAATTCCCAAAATAGTTCCTTTCTGATTATATTCATCAAAATTAAATAGAATGAATGTAGAGCCACATTTAGCTAACTATTTTTTAAAAAAATGAAATATATAGCTCTAAAATATCAAATCCAGACATGATACCTTAAACTAAGGCACCACATAGTTACTTTGATCACATCTACCAAATCAAGTTCCCATCTTCCGATGACATCTCCTAGTCAAATCTTACATTTATGTTCTCATGACCTAGCTGAAACATGGGTGTAAACACAATCTGACACACTTTGATTATCTCTCATAAAACATCCAATATATGTCCAACTGATGTCTAGGGTAAACTGAAAATAATTAAATAGATTCCATATAGATCATCCAATATATTACATATTTTAGGATATATAAGTTAGATTTATGTACAATGTTGATCTTCTGTGTATCAGGAACATTGGTTAATGCCAAAGTAGTATCCACAAACTGGCTAAATAAAATGGGTCATTTGGTTTCTTTGATTGTATCCAAGGAGTTTGTACTTGTAATACCATGTATCACATAGGAAAATCATGGATCATAAACATACCATGCTTATAGAAGTGTAAATATTATAATGTTTACTCATTAGGCCCAATGAGGTTCCAGTTTATCATGACAAATGACCAATACTCTATCAGGACACCTTGAATGGTGTCAAAAAAAGGGAAATGATAATCATTAATAAACATGTAAACTAAGATGATACCAATTGTTTCCATGTTATCCCAATATCCTTCCTTTATATAAAAAACAAATTTCCCATCATGGTTTCAAACTATAATTGTCAATCCATATATAAAAAGTGGAATTGAACAATTGTAACTAGGTTCCATTGAAAACATATATTTCAAATACTAACACATCATTATAATGTTATCACAATTTCCTCACTACTAAGGGTCACACAACTAGTCATGAAAACCAAATGGATCTAATCACAAACCAATAGTGTGTTTCATTGATTTTTTTCATACTCCCCAAAACTCATTATCACAATGTATCCATGTAATCACCAAAACATTGAATAAAAAAGTGATCCCATGGTAATTTAATAGTGAAGAAAACATTTTTTAAAGATTCCTTTATCAGTTACACTTCTTATATGTGGTAGGAGATAGTAAACATACTTTACATGAAGCTCCCCACATTAGGATATTCCTAGCCATTGCATCTACTAAAGAAGGAAACACATCCCATAACACAAGATACATTGACCCCAAAATATAGGTTATTTATGTAGCCCAAACCCCTAAAAAAGATTCAAACTGAAAGGAGATACAAACCATATACTTAAAAGCACACTTGGAATAACTCACCTTAGACTTATGTGTGACACTCCTCCCGGTTTACACCTATAAATTCCAAAAAATGAGGCATAAAAGGCAAAACTGATTGATAGGGTGTCAAAAAACCTACTATATTTTCCTACATCATCATGAAAATTTATATGTGATTGATTTCATCTAATTTCTAGGACACTCTAACTCAGTGATGGCATGTAATTCAAGATTAAAAGATATTGACTTAGATGATTATCATAGAACTCATATGTTTTTCTACATAATTATTTAACACAACAAATACAACATGAATCGATACATACTACCCCATGATTCACAATAAAATAGAACATAATTAATAATGTCCATTTTCTTATCATCCTTATGAAACATAATATCAAAGGTTCACACATGAAGATTAAATCCAGTGTGATATAATCCCATGTTACGATTTTCTTTTCTGGCGATCTCCCTAATTATACAACACTGAAAACGATGACGGGTCAAAATATAGCATAACCGCCCATCTAAATCGGGTGTAATTTTAGAAACTATGGATCCCTACATGGAATAAAAATCACACAAATGAAAATTTCCTTTAAAAACAAATCACATCATTTTGCTAGGTTTTTATGGTTCTGAGGGAATGACTTACATTATACTTGCCCCATACAAAAATAAAAAGAGTCGAACCTACCATGAGTTCATGCATGAATATTCCATTTTCCCTACCACCTATCAATCAATTTCAATTCAACCCAACAAAATTTATGTAATACTATGGGAAATTATCACATTTCTATTCTATCCAATTCTCATATAAAAATATAAACTACCCTTACATGATGTTTTAAGCTAAAGTAAAAAGGTTTTATTTCAGCTACCTCATTTAATTAAATTCGGGCAGTAAGAATTTTAGGAGCTCAATTTAGCCAATATATTCCAGTTATATTGAATAATTTATTATCAACTTTTTAAAATAGTTGCTCTAGTTACCACACCATGTTTCATAAAATATAATTTCCCTCATTACTTATTTAACATTGATAGAGTCAGAATTACCTAATTTATCACATAAATTCATTGTATTTGTCATTAATTTAATCATATGGGTCAAAAAATTAGTATTATGTAATAAATATTCAAGGACAATCTAAAAATTGATAACACCCATTAGGTTTTAATTGTAATTTTAATTAACTAATGCCTCATATAAAAATATATCATAGAACATAACATGTTGGTTATAAATTTAATAGTGTATAGGTAATGTATTATTCTATAATATGCCTCTATGTGAATCCATATATTCAATTGTCATCAAATTAAATGAACATCCCTATATATCATAAATACACCCCCATTGTGTCAAATACTCAGGAATTCAAAAGATATGGTGACGTACTAATGTGTCGTTATGTAATTTTGATTCCATAAACTATAATTGTTTATTTAATTATTAATGATTCAATACCATAGGATGGTTATCTCATAATAAATATTCCCTAACTAGTATAATTTGGTTTAGTTCCCCATTTATAAATTTATTCATATTTATCTTCCTACCCAAGTCATTGGTGTAAAATCATTTGTAAGGCGACCTATTCTATTAAAATAAAATTTTAATATCATTTAAATTTATAAAAATATCACTAGGTATTAATAAATCACCAAAAATGGTCCAATTATATGGGTTGAAATATTCAAATTTATAAATCACCCAAAAAAAAGTTTTATTAGAAATTTTATCACATTTAAGCACAACCATAAATGATTCATCCTATTAAATAGATGGTTCATGAAAAAAAATGTTAGGATTAGTTAGTTAAATTACCACCATCAACCATTATATGAAATCATCAATTATATTGATTATAATATGTTAATAACCAATTGAAAATTTCTATTATAACTATGCATACAATCAAAAGAAATAAATACCAGATAACACAAAAAATAATTATCTAATCATGATAAGCAGGTAGACATGCTAAACATGGAAAAATAATCATAGAACATTATACACAATCAAACATAATATATATATAAGATCATGTTATATAAACAATATTTATGATGGAATACCAATATTGACGTAAAACAGATCATGTTTTATAATATATAACACATTGTACCAATAGAATTCTAATAAACATACAATGAACATTTATAAAAATCTCAAATACCCTAGAAAAACAATATCCATGGACATGAATTTACATGGAATGTGATTTTTATTTGAATTTAATGATGCATATAAATAAATCATTTCCATACAAGGCCAATGGTCAAAATAAAAACCCCATTAAATAGTATGTAGTGGAATGTACACCAATCTCATGATGGGAAATCATAATTAGCTGTATTGATGAACAATATGGACAACAATTTCATCATTGGACACTTGTTCCTTTCCCCAGGCATGGGTTCACCACCCACATACATGGATATTAACTAAGAATTAAAACTTTCATAATGTCATATATACCAATTCCAAAACTAGTAAAATTAGGGAAAACATAACGTCCTTTTATACCACATTGTAACATCCTAATCCTTGAGCAACTAAAATGATGCCTCGATCCGATCCGTCAACTGGCCTCAAGCATGCCACCTCAAATGCCAGAGGCTGGTGACTATAATTTCATGACCAACCCCCGGCGCCCTTTCCATGACTACCCCAAGCCCGCCTTCCATAGGCTAGGGGATGGAGACAAGCACCGAAAGGCGTATCCCCTAAAACTTGGAAGGTATTGCCTTTATATCCTATAAACACACTCAAACAAGCACAAAAAAAAGATACAAACACAAGTAAACTATATTTCAAAAACTGTGCTGAAAGTAAGAGGGCCAGAATACAAGACCAATAGTAAATGTATAAGATTCTAAAAAGTAAATTTAACTAAAAAAACTCTTGTGAACACCTGCCAAGGACCCTACCTGAAGGGTAGGTACAACTCTCTAATGGTTGTCTCAGCAGTATGCCTCGTCTAAGTTTCACCTCTGAGCTACCTCCAGTCCTGGGACTCTCATCCTCAGTCCGCGTTGTCCGTCGTCTACACCAAAGACAACAAGGTGTGGACGTATCCCATGCAGGGGTGAGTATAAAGATTCTCATTAGGGACCCCGAGACCCACAAGGTCTCACAATATCCCCAACGGATATACCACAAAACATGTAAACCTGTGACAACCCTCAATAGGTATATTCTCATACATATACCTATGTTATCAAATATTACCCATATCATTCATGAGGAATCACAAGGCCCAACTCCTTTTCCAAAGTACAATTGTTGCATGAAGGAAAGATTACCATGAAGGGAAGTACCCCATAGTTTTTCCACACAGAAGAATACAACCAAGGCATCACCATGATGTTAAATACCACACAGGTATGCCACATAGAAGAATACCACAATGGTTTCACCATGAAGGTATTTACCACACTGGTATGCCACATAGAAGAATGCCACCAAGGTATCACCACAAAGGAAGGTACCACATAGGTACACCTCATAGAATAATACAACAAAGAGATCACCAAAAAAGAAAGAAAAAACACATACTATATATAACATAAGTATAGAAGTATAGATGATTAGATGTATCTATTGAATCATCTTACTCTATTTAGTGGCAGACCCACAAAGGATCTGAAATCATTAATGGACACACAAAGGATCATAGTTCAACGTCAGACCCACACATGATCCTAGTATGTCATCAGAATCACATAGGATCCTAGTACATCCTCTGACCCACACTGGATCCCAGAACGTCATCAGACCCACATAGGATCCTAGTACCTCATTAGACCCACATAGAATCCTAGTACATCATTAGACCCACACATGATCCTAGAGTAGTCCCACATGGATTCCTAGAGTGGATCCAAGTGGGATCCTCAAATACAGACCCACGAAGGTTCCATTTTTCATGTTACAATCAGGTATAGGGTTCCTAAACTATGCTTGCTTGTCTTCGGGAGGGTTCTCTCCTCAAGAAATTGTTCGATAATCCAACTGCCAAAATGTTATATAAAGAAGTATCCCAATGGGATTCTATGTAATCGAGGTCTTAAATCAATAGATGGTGCGTCAATCAGACGCCCAATCTATATGTTATTATCATTTTAGTTCCAAGGGCCCGGTTGGGTTCTTGTTCGATCCAACCCGACTATACCCCAATTTTTTCCAAATCTTATGTGTGGTATACCAAAATGACCATCTCGCTCCATGGTTTCCAACAATGTAGATGGTTCATCAAACTGATTCCCGGTGCCAATTTTATGGCCAAAAAAGCCGAAATGGGTCGAAGCTGGTCCGGGTCCAGTCCAACCCAGTCCGACCCATCCTTCTGGGTCTGGCCCAGCCCACAGGGTCTAGCACAACCAGCACTCGGCAGCTCGGGCACGCACGGGGCGGCATGGCCTAGTGGAATGGGGGGGGGAGTCGCGTGCTTCCCACTTCCTCTCAATGAAGAACTGAACTCATTCTGTCACCAGAAGATTGCACGGCCTGTAGTGTGTCCCGCTCGGTCCATCTCAGCCACCCGAAACGGAAGGCCCTTGGTCCTCACAGCGGTGCGTCATGCTCCACCACTCCGCGGTCGGCCAAACTCCGGCCCCACCTCCACCATCCACCATGGCTTGGTGGGTCGTGTACCCTTGGTCTGATTGAGGTGCCTCGTGCACCACACCTCCATGGCTGGACGAATGCAATCCGCCCCCTATCCACTGCTGCGGCCGACGGGCCACCACTATTCTCTGGTGATGTGGTCGAGCCTCTACCATCTTTGAGGCCGGTCATCGTGTCGACAGTCATTTTAGAGCCCGACCGGTGTCAGATACCATCCTCATCCATTACGAAGAACATGTCAAGAACCACAATGATTTTCAGAGTGATCAGTCCATGTTAGTTTGGCCCGCATCCTCTGCATTAAATTGGTAGAAAGTGGCTCAATTATTTCTTGAATCACGAATAATTGTCAAGAATGGGTAAGGAGGAATTTAAGATATCAAACCCTACCTCGAAGGTTTGTTTATGTCATGAGGAGGGAAGAAAAGACTTCAGTTTGTCATTGTTGAAGATGTCCCACGCTCGATGATGTCATGAGTAAGGAGCTAAAGTCGTTGGATAATGACGGTGTTGTTCATTGGAGAATCATTCTTCGTTGGAGAACAATAATTCCTCCAATGTTCTCTCCCAATCCCCCTTGGACAACACTTTCCCCAATTCCACCAAAAATTAATAGCCAAAATATTAAATTATGTTACATTAATTTAAAATGGAGTTGGCCACTAATTATGATGGCATTGGCATAATTAATTTACAGGATACCAAAGGTCACCTCCCTCATTAATGATGGAGTTCAAGAGTCTGGTGGTCTCCACCTTGAATTTAAATTAGTGGTTTTAGTTTGGGTGGTCCCCACCTTCATAACCCCATAGAAGTTTACATAAAAAATAAAAATTTAAATATTTTATTTTTCTATTCCTCCATGAAAAGGTGAAAAACTAAATTCTACCCTCAACCTACTGAAGTCGAGGTGATGGTCTCATTAATTGAATATCTGTTCTGCGAGTTCAATGATGTCCTCCTATTTCAATTCTGAGCAACGGTTTAAACGCTACAGAAACCCATTCGCACGTTTAATGAACACACCCGAAAAAAAGTTTAGAAATTAATTCCGGATACTCTAGGCCTCAAAATCACACACCGTCAATTTTTTTGGACTCGTAAAATTCCCATATAATTAAAAAAAATTGAAAATTTAGGGCTTTATATTTTTCCCACCTCAGGGATTTACATCCATGAAATCCACATCACAGAAACTAAGAAAACAAGTGGGAGTACTGAGCATGAATTTGAACCTCTCAGTACCACGTGCTCTCCTGGAGCTTCCCGTGGTGCTAGGGAACATGAACCAGAGGTATCGACCACCCACAAAGGTCCTTCTCCTATTGATCCTCAATCTCGACTTGAACCTCTGTAAACGTCACCCCATATTTGATGTCTAGTTTTTTGTGGTCGATGATGTGATATGAGTCCTGCACATATCTCCTCATCAGAGATTTGTAGAAGACATCATGATCCTGGTGCAACTGACGTGGAAGAGCTAAGCAGTAATCCACCTTTTCAACTCTGCCGAGGACCTGGATGGGTCTGTTGAACCTTAGAGACAACGTGCCGCCTTGGACAAATCATCACAAACCTCATCGGGGTGAGGCCCATATAAATAAATTGTCACCATATTCATAGTCCAGATGTCCCCAAATCATGTCGGCATAAGACTGCTGCCTACTCTGTGCAGTATTCATCCACTCCTCGATGTTATCCACCCTCTCTGTGGTAACCCGTACCATCTCTGATCCCACTAGTGCTGACACTCTTGGGTCAGTCTAGCACAAAGGTGATATGTAAGTTCGGCTATACAAATCTTTGAAAGGTTCCATCCCAATGGTGGAGTGATAGCTGTTATTGTATGAAAGTTCCACCAATGGAAAGTGATCCTCCCAACTACGACTAAAGATTAGGACACAAGCACATAACATGTACTCGAGGGTCTGAATGGTTCGATTAGTCTGGCCATCCGTCTAATGATGGAAGGCGGCGCTCAATTGAAGCTGCATCCCGAAATCCTGATGCAACCCCTTCCATTTTCCGGAAGTGAAACGTGTATCATGATCAGAGATAATCGAATAGTGTACTACATGTAGTCTCACAATCTTTTGTACATAGAGTAATCACATGCTCTCTATTGAACCCCAATCTCTAATTTGTAGGAAGTGGGCTGACATGGTGAGTCGGTCGACGATCACCCAATTAGAATCATGGCCCCTGGATGTACGTGGAAATTCTGTCACAATGTCTATGGATAAAATATCCCACTTCCACTATGGGACATCTAAAGGCTGAACTAATCCTGCTCGTACCTGATTCTACATCTTCACTTGCTGACAATTGATGTACCGAGAGACAAACCCTACTTGTACTTCCATCATTGCCGACCACCAGTGCAGTCGTCAGTGATCCTGGTACTTATTCTCCACTACTAGATGTACCGCTAGAGGGCTTGTATGGAACTACCTCAACAAATCCTCCTGAAGCAACACAGGTACCATGGTACGTCCTCTGAAAAGTATAGATTGATCCCAACCTTCAGAAAATCCATTAGGTGCATATCCTGTGGATATCTGAACACGTCGAGCCTCATAGTCAGTTTCCCCCACGTTGTGCCTTCTTGACTCGATGAATAAATGGGGGTGTGAATGTAAGAGACTAAAGATAAGATTATATATCTCGATCCACAAAGGATATCTGTAAAGCGGAAAACTACTCCTTCAACTCACCTAGAAGCTATATATTAGATCACCTGTTGAGTGAATCTACTACTACATTCTCTTTCCTAGGAGTATAGACAATCTCGAAGTCATAGTCCAAGAGGAACTCAAGTCAATGTAATTATCTCAGGTTCAGGTCCATCTGAGAGAATATATTCCTGAGACTCTAGTGATCCAAGTAGACTGTAAAATATTCACCCATCAAGTAATGTCTCCACATCTTTAAGGCGAATTCCACTGATACTAACTTCAGTTCATGGGTAGTGTAGTTCTTCTCATGTTGTCTTAGTTGTCGATAACCATATGCGATCAATGCTCACTCCTACATCAGGAAAAATTTGATTCTGGTATCTGATGCGTTCCAGTAAACTACCTACCCAATGGTCTCCTATGGAAGCCTCATTATAGGGGCACTAGTCAACCTCTACCTAAGCTATTAAAAACTCTGCTGGCATCTCTCTGACCACACGAAGGGTTTCTCCTTCTTCATCAATGCTGATAAAGATTCTACAACTCTAGAGAAATCTAGAACAAACCTCTGGAAGTATCCAGAAAAACCTTGGAAATTTCGTACCTCCATAATACTCCTAGGTGGCTCCTAGGGAAGTATTGCCCTAATCGTCACTGGATCCACTCTAACTCTGGACTCTGATATGACATGTCTAAGAAAGTGAACCTCTCTTATCTTGAAATTATTTACCTCAACTATCTCCTCATGTATCGCCTTAATATTCACAGGGTTTTTATGTATAAAAATCATATAATTTTCATCAATTAAAATTTTACATAAAAAATAGAAAAATGAAATTGGATTATTAAAGAAATGATTTACCTCAAGTATCATATTCTTAGTATGCCTTCAAAAATCATGGATAATATATATATATATATATATATATATATATAATATGGATAATAATAAAAAATATTACATTAAAAATTTCCATATATGATTTAATTGAAACATCTTATAACCTATTTATTAATAATTAATCATTAAAATCATTATTCTGGGAAATAACTTATTTCAATTTCATCCACATTTTCATTTATCTATTTTGGTCCAATGATATTAGTAATTATTTAATAAAATCAATACTATTATTAAAATTTTACAATAAAATTTATTCATTTTATAAATTTTGATAAATTTAAAAAATTGTGGTAAAAAATTAAATATATAAATTCATGGGGATGACAGTATATATGTACACTTGATTGATGTTTTCAATTTTTGATGGATGTAAATAAATATAGGAAAATATTAACTAATAATTGTATTATTTAATATAAATAATATATTTTATTTGAATATATACTTATATACATCTATGTTATATTGAAAAAAATGATGATTCGTGTCACTCCATAGAGGTGGTAGTCCATATGTACACACAAGAAAAGTTATTGTTTCTTAGTGAAATAGAAGGTAATGATTTATATAAGATCATATGATTTAATAAAAAACAATATCTCACATATATATATATATATATATATATATCTTGTACCAAATTCATTTTAACAACATACTGTTCTAGTAGGTGATGTAAAATGAATCATATAAATATATGTAGGTGGCAGTCTATACATACAAACAAGTACATTCAGTTATAATTTTTTTAGAAGTGAGTTGAAATATGGTTTCCCCAATTTCACATTAAAAACATTATATATTTAATATATTTCATTAATTAATATATAATTTATACCATCATTTTATAGGATGTATAAGAAAATATAAATTAAATAGTTCTCTATTAAGATGTATACCATTTAATTATGCAAAAAACATTATATTTCACCTTATGGATTGAATTAATTCTATTTTAGAAATAAAAAAAGACATTAAAGAAAAAGAAAGAAAATATAAATAT
Source organism: Viscum album (assembly GCA_963277665.1). Taxonomy (NCBI): domain Eukaryota; kingdom Viridiplantae; phylum Streptophyta; class Magnoliopsida; order Santalales; family Viscaceae; genus Viscum; species Viscum album. The sequence continues at coordinate 498,782,897 of OY728158.1, read as the reverse complement.
TTTATGGTTGGTATGGTCCAAGATAGTGGGATACATATATATGAATATGGGATGAGATTTGACACACTTTTATTAGTGAGCGTAAAGAGAAATGTGTAATTAATTAAATTATTAAAATAATAATAGGTCACCATTTTCTAAACATGGCACAAAATTGACTGTAATTTTATTTTAGAAGAACATGATAATGAATTATCTCAATAAATTATTATGTATACTAGTTTATGTTTTATTTTTAAACTTATCTCTATGGTTATCCCCAACAAACCCATTTTAACAATAATAGTGATTACACATTTTTTACTTATTTTCATCTTCATTAAGAAATAAAATTATGTTGAGCCTATTTAAATATATTAACTATCCTAAATACAAAAATATAATCCATTTTACTAGATTAATTTATTCAATGTTATAGAAAATTATTTTCTAATTTCTTCCAAAATTCAACAAAATGGTTTTTTGATTAATATATTAATTAGAATAAAACTGAGGTAAAAATCATTAAATAGTGTGTAATAAAAATCAAAAAAAATTAAAGATAATTTTTTCAGTATATTACCAACACTTTTACATTAAATAACTAATAAAACTAAATTAATGTAATTTATTATTTTGAAAATACATTAGTCATAGAATAACAAGTTTTTTTTCAAAATATTTATATTTATATAAATTCACTTTTGTTAACTTATAAATAATTTATAACTATTGAATTTATTTTATAAATATGTAAAAAGTATTTTCTTAATTGTTAAACTTTGAATATTCTTATGTAACATCCAAACGACTAGCAGAAAACTGCATCATTAAAAAATGTTCAATATTATGTCTTGATTCGTTAAAACTCAATATTTCGTGAAAAGAAAGATATCAATGTAAATAAATTCTATTAAAAATAAATATAAGATAATATATAGAGATGTAAAATTCTCCAAAATTATAAAATTTAATCCCTCTAGATTTCATCATACTGATAAATAAAATTGAGCACACTTTTTCATCATCACATTCTTATGATCCCACATGGATTTCAAAAATTAAATGTTTCACTAAAAAAATTGGACATGTTAAGTTGTTTTTGTCCAAAAAAAATCCCACATATAACAAAAATAAACATAGGTTATTCTACATAAGATATATCATGATCCAATGTTTCAATCATTGAGTTTAGTATATGTGAAGGATTAAGAATTTACTTTCCCAATATACATATGTGGAACACATCGCGAACAGTATAGATATTTGGTGAAATTTACCAACGAAAAGAAAAAATCGTGATATGATGATGAATTTCAAATGGATCAATATATATTGTGTTCATTTTTCCCTAATTTACAAGTCTTAAAATTTTATTTCAATGTGTTTACCAGAATTCATTTTGTTTAGAATTGAACATTATATCTTAGTAATGATTGATAGTAGATCTTTTCTATTGACACTAAGATACCATAATGTGATGTAAAATTTTTCTATCCATCTCTATTATTTAAAAATCTCGGTAAAGTCTTACATGGATTATTTCTCTTACTTTCACTAATCATTTTGGAGTTCTTCACATCCTTTCATAGAGAAAATCATAAAGATACATTAGATTTCTCTAGTAAAAGATAATGGTTAAAAAAATTACAAAATTTTACTTCGATAATCTAAATCACCTTTTAAATCATTATAACCTTATCTCAAAAAAACCTATGAGGTTTGAATCATCCTAACCAAATATCTATTATTTTATCGATGATATGCAGTGATAAAGTTCTACTCTCTTTTTTAAAAATTATAAAGACTTATCCAAAAAATAATGGTAGACCAAGGATATTGATTAGATGGTATAAAATGTGGTATTTTGGAAAACCATACCAATTCATAATTGTATATCCTAATAATCTAATCATTGTAGAAATATTGTCTTATTAAAATGAAATTTGATGTCTTCATAACACGATATATTACAAACAAAATAGTTTAGTTCCTATTTGATGTTTTTTGGGAGTTTGATAATGCAATCCCTTGTAATGTTTTACCTTATCCATTGTAGAGTGGGTAATGATCATAAAAATAACTTGTATTTTTTTGTAATCCATAAATTTCTAACAAACAAGAAATCTAGAAGCATACATTTCAATATCCATTTTCAGGTTATCCAAACATAAATTCTCTTTCATCAATATATAAATATTCATACTTCTATGATGAATAAATAATGATTAACTATGGGCATCATTCAAAAACACATTAAAAATTATAATATTATTGGGTTATATTCTAGGTTAGTTAATCATATCATTCCATTATAATCATGATTGATCTTATGAAAATTTCCTACAATTTTTTAGTTCCACATGTTCTTTTGGTACAAAATTTTTCCAGACATGGACGGATGGATAAAAATTTATTTGATAATTATATTATCTTTTCACATTCCTAATGAATGGGACATTATTTTTCATTAACTACCTAAAAATGGATTACTTTCAATCCTCATTATAGAAAAATTTATGTGATCATTTTGAATCAAAGTATCATCCACCTTGTTCTCATTTAAATGGATATAATATTTTGAGAAAAAATATTCATTAATAATTTTTCGATATATCCATTGACACATATTAATCTCTTTTTTTAATGTACACTTAATCCTTTAATGATCAGTATATAAATCACACTATTCATAATATAGATAATTAATCAATATCATAAATTAAAAAATTATAACAATCAACTAGAAATCAAGTCATGAGTAATTTGTATCTTCAGTCATCTATTGGGGAGAGGAACAATCTCTCATTGTGGAATTTTATTATAAACATGGTCTGTGAAACTAAATAAATCATGAGATATATGAGTGTGTATTGTCATATAATATTTCATATCAACACATATGGTATTTTTTCTTATTAATATAATATTTTCATTGTATATTATATTCATTTTTCACACAATTCCTTGCATATTCATGAATTTACAGAAACAAATAACATAATTTAATAATCAAGATAAAATAATTATGTTAACTAATCATATATTCATAGAAATCATTATAATGATCTCATAAAATATGAAACATTATTATCAAACTATGAAACATTAGAATTATCATAGGTTATGCTTTGTAAATATCTTTTCAAATCATTAATAGTGTTTCACAATGAGAATGTGAATTTAGCCATGTATTTTCCACTAGAGTGTCTAGATAGGTGTGTATATTTTATCCCACTAATCATACATCATTGATGTCTGATTTAATAACAAATTCTCACATTTCAGAGCAGAATATGTTATGTGCATCTATGCTATTAAATCATCGACATTCTATTATTTAGATAGAGAATAATTATTATGAAAAACACACATTATATAATTTGAAATATATTTAGGATTTTATATTAAAAATATAAATCTACCTAGGGAATTCAAAAAAAATGAAATACAAGTAATTAAAAATAATTCTATCTAAAATTATAACAAATGTGTAAACCCAATAAAAACATACAAAAATATTACAACATTTTAAATGAATGTTAATTACATAATTTAATTATGAATTCCCAAAGAAGATAACAATTACCTACCACTAGATTATAGACATAAAAATATGTTATTTCTAGGAGGATATTCAATATCTCCCCCAAATTTATTATCACATAATTCCCATCTTAGGCATACCCTAGTTCAGAAAATTTATTATAGTTAGGGGAAACCAAATATAAGATAGTGTGGGATCATATGGTCAGTATTGGTAACATGGGATATAAAAATCAATGATAGTATATAAGAATATCATGGGAATAATGATTTGATAAAATTATCATAACCAAAGTGATTAATACCCAATAATTCTATGATTTTTATTTATGAATCATGTGATAATTTACTTTCATAAAAATGTTAAATGTAATTATATTGAAATATCATTAATAATCAATCATGATACATGATTTCATATCATGATCATTGAAATGTGGCATAATAATTAGAATATAAAATTTCAAACATTTATTAATAGTATGTTGGAAACATATTATGTTTAAAACATGAAATCTTGACCTTGTATAAATTTATTGAGATAAATATTATTCCATGTGTAAATTCTTGGACAGGAAACTGTGTCCACACATAACTTTGTAAACATGAAATTTTGTTTATTCAAAACATAGTCATCTCACGAGGTATAAAAATTTAACAAATTAATTAATGGATTATAATTGAAAAACCATCACACAAACCTTAAACATAAATTTTCCACATGATCTTATAAAAATAATAAATGTTATTCTAATATAACCCACGAAAATGAAATGGGTTCAAGAATAATCTAATTATATCTAACAAAACATGTAGGAATGTATGTTGATTTATTTAATAATCCATAAAACATCTTCAAGAAAATTTTACCCAATGAGGTGTTGCACCAATGAGTAGGTGGGGTTAAATTAATGGTTATTTTTACCGTATTTTGATCTTTCTAAATTATCAGATGTTTACCTGTCAAGATATGATCCATAAATATGATTACATATACTCTGTTAAATTTAGTTAAACTAAATAGCACATGAACACAAATTGATTACATGGTTTAATTTCAATTTGAGCATAATCATGGATGTGATTGGTTATATTTTTCATTAAAATATTCTATAATATAATCAAAATCTACTATATCACACAGTTTTTCACTATTATATAGTCAAACGATGCTTTCCTAAGTCCCACTTAACAACTATTTTACAGTAGTTATTTAAAATTATTACATATAAAAAAGTAAATATTCACTCTTAACATAATATATTTCTACAACAATTTATGAGTATATATATTCATATCCTTCATGATAAATAAATAGCATATGATATGTTTACAAATAAAATCAATTAAATGGTTCTTCCATAAAATTATTATTTTAAATTCTCAAGTATATGCTTCTAATATATAAATGTACGTTATAATTAAAAAAATTAAATTATTTTTTCATAAAATATGTTTCCTAAAAAATATTTTACGAATAATAATTTACTACTTATAGAACTAATATCATCATATAATTCTCAGAATTAATATTTTTTGCATTGTAAAAAGAATTCTTTCACAGACCATGTTGTTATTCCATCCAACATGACACCTGACCTAGAAAAAGACAAGGCCCAATAGGCATTCTTGATTCCCACATGTTGTCTACTGGTCATGAGCATAAAAATAATATAAGGGGAATGATTTATACCAATAAATTGCTAGGATCAAAATACCAAAAATAACATTGTTAAAAACCCCCAAAACTGAACATCATTAAGTATAAAAATTATTCTTGATACAATACATTTTGAAAAAATAGAAACTGAATAATAATGTAATACCCAGCCACAAAACACATTCTCGAGGATATATCTTTTTCACCACCAACCACTAGACCAATCTTCTCTGAATGAAAAAAAAACATGAACCTAAACCTAGAAAACAACTTCGTTCTACCAATGCTAAGTGGAATAAGTAGTGTGTGAGATAAATAATATCTACCGAAAATTACCATAGATTCCATGAATTTCCTTTCCCAAAAATTATATAAATACTAGTTTAAAATGAAAATTATTAATAGGCATTCGATAATTTTATGAAACAAAAAATATCATTCAAAATATTCCCTTTCAAAAACCACACATGCCACATTCCTTTTCAAAAAATGATTCACACTCCAGAACCAATTTCAAAACCTAAACCCAGAAAAAATACAAACTAGATGATTAAAAATGGAATTAATGGAATTAATAGAACCGAAAACAAGAATATATAAACTATTTGGAAAAATATAAACATGTAGAAGAAATAAAAATTACATATAGATAGTAAAGCATGGTAATTTCTTAAACATATCTATAGGAAAAAACTAGATGTACTCAGTTTAGATTCACCTAACTCTATAGTCAAAAACCAATTGTATAATATTAACCATCCAATCCTATTGAATATCACACATGGAATCATTGTAAATCTTTTGGGTGAAAACTATATAATATGGGTCAATAAGAATCCATCACTCGACACTCTTAATGATGCTGAGGAATACCATGATAATAGTACATGGTGAGTGGGAAAGTCCTCATGTAAGTGGATCAACTAAACCCAGTTCTATTATGCTTACATATCCTGACACCAACACCACCTAGGAGATTATACACTCATTATGGAACCCTATATTGAGGATACCATATATCAAAATTTAATTCAAAAATTCCAAACAAGACATCAGATTAGGTAATAGTTCAAAATAAATTTCCAAAAAATTAAAAAAATACCAATTTGGGTCATCACACCACATAAGCTCAAAACCATTTTCCAAAACATGCTACGTTTCCAATCATAAATTTACATCACATCACATAAAAAACAACTTTCTCAAAGAATTACAAAGTAAAAAATTATACCATTAAAAATTCTATTCCATTGAAATTCTCAAATCCATTTCCAATCAATTTCTAAAATCACAATGAAACTCCACATTCAAAGGAAAAAAATATAAATAAGCCTTTTCATTTCAAATCCAAAAACCACTATAAACAATATCCAAAACATTACTCAAAGCCGTTGTAAAGAACAACATAAACATAGAGAATGTCAAACCGTCCACTTTCACCATCATGTTACCAATTATGTCTCAAAATACTAAACATTCCTCTATTCATAATTAATCATAAATTTATATCTCAAAATTAAAAATGGAACATTCTTTCAAGAAGACATTTGAAGTCACATTCAAAGTCACTTGAAATACTAATAAAATATTTAGAAATCATGGAAAATATTCTAGATAAAGAAATAGGGATGAGGGAGAATCCTTTAAAAAATATGGTTCATGGAAGACATCATTGAAAATGGCGATTTTTATTTGTTTTTCCATCACTATGTTCTCACCGAGCACAAATGGATGTTCCAAAATTCAATTCTACACTTAATATATCCATGATATCACCCAAACCTCATATTTAAATATACTGAGAAAAATTTTAAAACAGAAAAACAAGCCACACATTAGAGCCACAACACAACAGACTTCAATTTTCACATAAAACACCTAACTGACAACCTGACAACATTTCAGAAACAAAAACATGTGATATCACCAAACATATCACCAAATTTCATATTAAAAGATAATTCTAAATTACAATAAACATATAGTGTGAAATTATATATAGTAATAATTAATTAAACCATTTTGAAATGATTTCTCACTCATTTTACATCATTAAAACAAAAAAAAATTATACTAACGCACAATAAGAAAAGTTATAACATTTTTAAATCATTAATGGAATGATTAAGCATCAATTGAAGATGCTAAAAAATAATTTGATGGAAACACAAACCTCCACGATGTGATAATGAAATCAGACTTTGGGAGAAGGAAGAATATACCCTATGAGACAATTTTCACACACTAACATCAAATAAATAAAACCACACATCTACCCTAATTCGTAGTGTTTAGAAAATATATCACCTAAAAATAAAATACTAAGAAACCAAGATAATAGAGAGGGAAATCAAAGAAACCTAATGTAGAAATATGGAAGAGACATAACTATTCAACTCAAGCGAAGAATCTCTAAGAAAAAACATTGAAATCCACTTGGAGGGGCTTCGAGGACCCAAAATTATTAATGTGAGGGGTCCTGGTCTGGTGAATCTAAGTGGGATGTCTAATGTAAGAAAGAACACTTAAATAGAAAGATGAATGAAAAAAAACCATCTTCATGTCGGTTTCATATTTCGATAAAATGATTAAAAAAACTATGAAAAAACCATTAAATTACCCACATTCAACAGTTTAATGATCTACACAATTAGGCTCCATGGTTAATTTAAATGTTTTCCTTAACTATGTGACATGTGCATAGTTAGACTCCTTGGTTAAAATATTTGTGCATTATAAAAGTTTGACTAATAATAAGTCCCCAAAATTTACCATTTTCTCTTTGAAACTCCTCTAACTCAAATGGATAAACCATAAAAGATACATACCCCATAGATAAGTGACACTAGGTGTGTCATAAACATCTCACCATTCAATTTATTCAACATATTTTTCAAACAAACCATGAATGAGTCCAAAACCTCCCAAAACAACCAATACACAAAAATTAAAATTGGGAACTCAACCTAAAACACAACCAAATAAACCAAATCCATTAAAAGAATTGAATAATATAAAATATTTTTTCGGGGAGTGAAAATTATTTCAACAACAGACACATTCCTCCCCAAGAATGTCACCCAACTGAACAATGAACACAACATGATCCCAAACTCGAATAAAGTTGAACAAAACTTAAAACAAAAGGGTAACATTTCAATTTCCAAGAAATTCCAAAAAAATTCTATGAAAAAACAACATGAATATAACTTTCAAAAAAGGAATAGGGTTCCCAACAAAACAAGAACCCAACAAGCATGAAAAACATTGAAACTAAAAAAATGAAGACACTGATACGGGAACTCCCATACCGAACCAAAACCCCTAGAACAAGGTGAAATACCATGGGAGGAACTCGATTCAAAGAGTGAACAAAATCATAGTTCATAACCACCAAAAGGCACAAACATATGCAAATAGAGAAAGATATGAAACTGAAAAATGTCCACCAAAGTCTAGGCACATGCAATAATGAACTACTAATTAAAGACTCACATTTTAAAAGGAGCATTGATAATAATATCAAAATAAAAAACAATAAATTTTATTAAAAAAATTGGATCTCACAATAGTAGAAAAAATAATGACCTGGAATAATAACCTATCTCTACTCTAAGAATGGATAAAATAACTGTGTGAAGGTTCCCAACACCCCAAAAATTCTTGACTACATTAAAATTTTCACTGTTGGTCCTATGGATGGAGCCCTGATGCCATGAAGTATTTGCTTTCCCACAGCTAAGATATAATATTATCTTATTTTGAATTTATCTTTTAAACATTATTCTTATATAATTTCTTAAGGGGAACCAAACAATTACATCAACGACAAGCCTTCGGTGGTTTATGAAAAGACGAATTCAAATTCCAGAACAACCCACACTAAAATAACATGAATGACTGGTCCAATGATTAAAAATTTGGAGCTGATAAAGGAGACTTATAACGAACATGCACCTCATCCAAAAACCTTTTTCACAATGGGTATCCTTCACGTGAATTATTAGATACCAAATTTCCAACTACTTGTTCTTCTGAAACAGACCTAGATAAATATGCTTCATCCACCTTATTATCAAATAAAACTTCATCGATGGAGAGGAATTGCACTTTGATCTCTTGATGAACAACCCAAATAAAAATAGGATATTTCTATAGATCTTGGAGTTCTACCGATGGAGAAAATAAAAATCTTACCTTGAAATTCTCATTATATGCCTTCATTATTTGCTGGACATGCTGAACACCCAACTGCTCCACCAATTATTTCACCATAACCTCCTCAAGTATGAACAACCAAATAAATGTGGAATTAAGAAATACCCAATTAATTAATTAATGATAAAATTATATAACAATTAACATCCATTGATCTAAACTAGGAGCTTCAAAATAATCTGAAATATCACGGATCCTAACGGCTTCAAGAGTTCCCAAAAACCAAAATACACTCTCAGCATTCTTAAGTCATTCCTCCACCAATAATATACCATGATCACCATGAATGACATGAAAAAACTGATAAGTCCTTGACTCTTCCACACCACCAGTACTCTAGGGAAATTCAGATACTAGATGAAAAACACTATAAACATTAAGGACATTTTGGGGGTGGCATACTTATAATAGAATTAAAAAATAGAACCAAAATCTAAATCAACCAACAATTTTCCAAAAGAATATCCAAAAAACCACAGCTAATAATCTAATCACTACAAACACAACCAAAATACACTTTTCAAAAATAAATTTTTATTTTAATTCCAAAACATTCTTCTTCCAAGGATACATTCCAAATTTCAAAACCCAATTTCCAATACAACTCAATCATCAAATTCCACCATTATAACAAAACCCATTCCCAAAAATTAATTTTCCATTTTTAAAACGTCTTTTTCTTAAGAATCATTTTCCCCCAACATAGCTGACCCACAATGGCCAAATCAATAAAATAATAATAACTGACACTAAACTATTGGAATGAGTAACTAGAGGCCATAATCCTAGCGGAATTTTTGTTGGGACATTTCTAATGTATGAATTAATAACAAAGAGGACCATGACCCAAGAAATTAGACTGGAAATTGGTTACGAATCCAGGTAATGTAACACCCCAGGTAAATAAAGAATATGACATCTTTATATTTATCCATATTTGTGAATAAAATATTAATATTACTTTAAAGGGGATGATATGGTCAATGTCGTACCCAACACGCAACAACGAGTTTCTTGGGAATCTTACATTGCACTCTAATAATAAAATAATATTATTTTAAATGGTAGTTAATGCCTAGCCATTGTAATGGCGGGAATGAAGAGAACTAACTAAAAAATAATTATATATGTTTTTCAAATATTTTTACTCTTTACAATAAATTTTACAGGATGAAAAATGAAAATGAATCTAATTTTTAAGCGAAAAGATTCTAATATTCTTTAAAAGGTCGATTAACCGCCTGTTGATGGAGAACCCCTTTTAAATCCACTTTTTGAAAATTTTATAAGCCCTATTTGTCAAAATAAACATATTATTTATGATTGGGACATTGAAATTTACCTTGGGTTAATTTTTGGTGTTTTTCTGACAATGTTCATTTTTCAATGAATAGTGAAAATACTACATTTTACATCAAAACTTCTTTTTCATATAATTTAATTATATGGTTATATTATCTTTTTAATTTCTTTTAAAGTGTAATTATAATATATTTTTACCATGTAATTCAATTATGGTCATTGGGATTAATTTCACTTTGGAATTAGGCATAAACAAGTGCCAAACTTTTCATAAATATTGTTTCTAAAAAACCCTCTATTTGTTTTGACAACGAGATGTTTTTTTAAATTAATTATTTCAATTTATGTGTTTGTAATTTGGTAAAATTAATTAAATATTTGGAATCATAAGTTACAAATTATGTAATTAAGACTCTTTTTTTGGACATTATGAATAGTAACGATGATAATTATCTTTAATTATTTTTATTAATGAGTAATCTGGTTGTTAATGATAATAAGATAATATAATAATAATAAAAAATGACCAAAAAATGTGTCCTAAGGCTACTGGTTGTCTCATGGCCGGCCATGGGATGCCTTGTGCCAAACATGGGGGGCCCATGGAATCACCTTTGTTAGAAAGTGACTTTTTATCTTTTTTTTAAAGAATGTTAAATGTGACAAAAAATGTATCACCTAAGTAAATTATTTTTAATTTTGACTTCATAAATGATATTTTGGACTATAAATATTCATTATAAAGCTAAAAAGATTTCCTACATCATGATATTTTTATTATAAATTTTAGACATTAAATTTATTAAATTATTTATGACATCATGATGATGCAGTGATTACCTCATTAATAATGGTTTTAAATAAAATGGAATGATAATGTAAAATCTAAGACCTAAACATGTCCAAAACCTATTGTATGTGTGGATTTAGAACCCTTATCACCTTAACCTAGAATTATATCAATGTGGGACCTTTTGAATCCAAAAATAATTTTGAAATAAAGTAACATTTCTTTACTTTCCAAGAGTGCCCCTCCTCTCCTCTTATAAAAGCCCCCCAACTCTACCTCCTTACCCACAATCCCAAAGCCTTTTGCTCGGCCTACCCCTGACCATTTTGTCTCTCCACATCCCTATATTACTCCTTGAAGCCTTACTTTGAGCATAAGTCTTCCCAAGTAAGCCTTTGAGCTCAAACCAAAGGGAGTTACCTGATTTTAAGGTAATGTCTTCACTTGAGTCCTTTTATTTTATATTGCTTCCCCAACCCCCTAAAATCTTTTTATTCATTTCTATTGTAACAAATCCAGTATCTTCAATATACTAGGATGTTGTTATAAGAAGGATTCGAGCTACACTTACACACACCTACATCTAATGGTTAAAGGACATACTGTTTCCGTGGATGGTGAATTTATGCCTCCCGAAACGATGATTGTTCAACATTCTTTTAACACCTTCAAAGGTGGACATTAAGATGTCACTATATTTATATATGATATATAATATGTTTATGTTTTACTTAATCTTCTTTATTTTTCATTTTGGGCATACCTTTATGGTTTCCATTATGGGTAAACATGATATCTTCATTTAAGGAAGTGCGGACTACCACCCCCTCAAAGTGATTTGATTCGTTAATACCATATGTGGTACGTATAAAGGATATATTTAATGATATTATATATGATACCATACTGGAATTAAAATACTATTATTTATTATTATGTTTTAATTCCATTAATTATGAAATAAAATGGAAGTAGCGTTCATGCTTACGTACGACTTACCATCTCCATGAACGGTACATTTCATTTCTTATCTCAAAATGTTATGTACTATTATAAGAAAATATATATAATGGATATATATGTAATATATTACATCTAAATTATGGATATAATTCTGTAATTATAACATATATATATATCTCATTTTTTTTAATTCTATTAATATGACCAAAAAATGAAAGTAGCGTTCATGTTTACGTACGGCCTACCGTCTCCATGAACGGTGATTTTAATTTATCTCCAAATGCTATGGAATGGTATAAAATAAAAATATACTGGATATATATGATATTTAAAACATCAATACTATTCTGGATATTATGTACCTATAACTACATGGAAAATTATTTTCCAACAAGTTCAATTTTTGACTCATGTACCAAACATCGACAAAAACGTCTGATATGAACTAATATTATTAACCAATTATTATAACATTAAAATATGTGATATGAACTGGATAATAATATTTATAGGAGGTACCTAAGAAATTATAAATTTACCAAAGTTTATTATTCAGGAATATAAAGAAACGAACAAGACAAGTTGGACTTGAGGTAAGGGATCCTACTCCTCTCTTGTTTTTTAAGTACAATCTTTTATGTCATTCCTTTTAAAGATCATCTTTCTTGTTATTGGGATATTATTTTATATTAATCTTACTGTAATTTTTATGTTAATATGATGAGAGGCCCTATTCTCTCTCATCAATCCATTTTGGATGTTTTGAGTGGCTCCGTTAGGCTGCCGAATTTTTCGTAAGAGATCCAACCTCTCTCTTTCTTTTTAAGTACTCTCCTTTATGTAACTTCTTTTAAGCTCCTATTTGTTATATTGGGGGATGTTATTTTATATTAATCTTTCTTTAATCTTTATGTTAATATTATTAGAGACACTATTTCCTCTCATTAATCCATTTGGGAAGTCTTAAGTGGTGTCGTTAAGCTGCTGAGTTTTCGTAAGGGATTTTTCATCTCACTTTTATTCCCGTGAGATTTATGCTACATTTTGCACAATTTCCATTGATTGGTGTATGTACTTCCCATTATTATACAGTTTGTGTAGTATAATTTTATTTATGGGTATTCACATCTTTATTGTATGACCTTTCTTCGATGGGGTGTACGTTTCGAAAGTTACCCAACTCGGTAAGGGGACCATTCACCCTCCTATTTTTAAAAGACTTCTCCTGTTATGTCTTTTAATTCAGATAATATTATGTTGGGATATGATGTTTTATATCCTTATTGATGTAAATTTTATTTCCAAGTGATGATATTTCCTTTTTATCTCTCATCAACTCATTTTCTGAATTTTGAAGTGATGCCGTTAGGATGTCGAATTTTACCAAGGGAACTTTTTAACCCAATTTCGATTTCTTTGGGTTCAACATGTAGTTATTGAATATGTCATATTTTGAATATGTGTTAATGACCTTTTATTGTTTTACACTTAATATCCACTTATATTGTGTGAATTTATATTTTTCACACATAATTTTGAGATTGAATTATCCTTAATTTAAGGATACCGTCTTTATAAGGGAATTCATCACATTTGACATTTCTACTGAGACTTAATTTTTGTTATGAACCAAATAACTCTTATATGGTGTATATACTGTCCTTTGGAATATTATATCATGAATCCATTTATTCTCATGATATTATAAAGTTCTGACTAAATGTTATTCCTCAATTATTGTATCCAAGTGTCTCTAATTTTGGTAGAACCCATTTAACCAAAATATCGCTATAAATGTTTTAATTATTTGTTCTTATTAATATCCATGTTTTCAAAGTGGGTTTAAAGATTTATTTATATGGATATTAATGGTTTAAATTTTTTTAAAACTTCAAGGTGGTATGAGACACTTTGATTCAAAAATCAATTTAGTTAATGTTTTAAATGGTTTGGGAAATGGTTTCTTTTTGAATGGATTCATTATTTCAATATCCTAAAATGTTATATTGTGATTGAAATATCGAAATGCTATGTTTACTTTATGCATGTTTTATGTGATACGTTTATGTTATGGTTCTTGGGCAATGTTATGAAAATGGGTGGTTCCGTGATAAACTAAGGGCGGGTGAGCCCGATATAGCTCTCCAATGCATTGGGTAACGCGAAGGAGTGAAACCTTAAGGTTTCTCCAAAGTGATTTAGGGAATATACTGTGATGGGTATTCCAAACGTAAACAAGAGGGTTACTCCCTACGTAAGAATGTTATGAATGCCTAATGTTACCTTTATCTCTTATGATTTCTATGATTTATTCATGATTTGATGAGGTATGTTAAAGTTCTTATGTTTTATGCATAAAGTATGATTTAATTCTTATGTATATATGTACCCATGTTTTTTTCCATATTTTTATATCCCTTACTGAGCTTTTTATGCTCATCCCATGTTTTATTGAAATGTTTTTCACAGGTCAAGGTAATGGTACATGATATGATGATAGTGTCAACGAAGTGTCAAGAAAAAATCCATGTTTTATTTTAAATTTGTTTCCATTGATGGGAAATAAGAATACTTTTTTATGTAACCACTTTGTTTATATGTGGAATGTAATGCAAGTTTTATGATCTAATTCTCTAAAAATCTAAACCCGAAAAGATCCTCAATGTGTAATCTTGTAATAACTCAAGATTAAGTAAGGTTTAAGGATGGGCCCTTATAGTTGGTATCAAAGGTCGGTTTAGATAACTTTAGAGGTTAGGGTATCCTCTAAGCATAAGTGACATTACCATAATGGTTACGATTTCAGAAAGAGTCATAGTTTTAGATAAAGTGAATGAGTAAGTATATAATAGTGTTTATCTTCCCCATTAGTACATGATGGTTATGTTGATATACTCACACTGACCTTTCTATTTTTAGTGAATGGATGGATCTATCAGGCACCAAAGAGACAACAGGTTTGAAGGAAACTGTGGTGGTTCTCTGTTTAAGATACTAGATAAGATGGGGGATTCAATGAGTAAACGCGTGGTTGTTCTGAACCAACTATCAAGGTGTCATGATAAACCACTTGAACCTTGGTATGATTTGTAATGCATCATGTACGAGATGAACAATCGATGTGGAGGTTCAGGTAATAATTATAAAGGTAACCATTAGAGTTTATATGATCCATACTTTTGAGGTAATTATGGGTTATTATATGTTTTGATGGAAAATGAAAGGCAAGAGATAAACTTGGGGTTAAAATATGTTATGATCAATTTTGAAGATTTTATCTCATTTTTGGGAATGTTTTAAGAATTATATAGTTTTGGAAAAGGGACAACACGCAGACCGTGTGACAACCCATCGCATCGGACAAAGCTGCGGGAATCGAACCCACAACCAAAGTGCGACTCGTATTTATCGCCTACCACTGGACTATGTGAAGTCTCTGGTTAGTTTGACTGATTTTTTTTTGTTAGATGATTTTATGAATTAAGAGTAATTTGATTTTTGATTATATATGGAAATATATTAACCTATCATGGAGGATATGTGATTAGGTTAATTACTTTTCAATATGAGACTTTAAGAGCAACTAATGTTGTTTGGAGATAAATGTTACGATTTAACTTGGAAGAATATGTGACTAAATCCTTCAAATATTTGGGTTTCAATCTTAGTTTGGTTTACTTTTAAGAATTTTATGGAAAAATTGTTTATTTAATGGTCCTCGTTGAACTTTGGGTTTTGTTGGACAAATTTTGGAGATTAAGAATAGATTTTATTTTTATAAAGGGTTATCCTTTTCTGGATTATCTGATCTTTTATAACCTTTTTGGTTTGGTTTTGGTTAAAGTCTAAAGAAATGGGAAGTATATATTTCTCTTTTGTGGATTAGGTGATTCTCTAGAAGTTGATTATACTACTCTTAATGTGAACAAGTCTTCCTAAATACTTGTCTTTTGGAGAAAATATGAGTTTGTGTAAGGAATATAATAAAAGTTGAAAGTAAACATGATAAGTGGTTATGTTTCCTTATGAATAAATTTCTCAATAAAAAGTAACTTAAAACAAAAATGTTGTCTATTAACTTTTCCTACTGGGGAATCAAATACCATTTAACCCATCACAAGTTTGTGATTTTCTTATGGTTGACCTTCTCCTAAACATGTTTTCTATCACTCTCCATCATAACATGACCCTTTTTTTCCTCCATGTCCATATTTTCATACTTTGAATCCTAGTATGGGTTAACTCAGGTGTCCTTTGTACTTACCTTTCTTTATTTTTAAAGTGATTGTTCTACCGACTCTTGTTCCGATGTGGGACTTTCAAGGATATTTCTGAGCCCAATTTTAAAATTGCGAGGATGCAATTCCCAAAAGAGGGGAAGGATGTAACACCCCAGGTAAATAAAGAATATGACATATTTATATTTAACCATATTCGTGAATAAAATATTAATATTACTTTAAAGGGGATGCTATGCTCGATGGCGTACCTAACACGCAACAACGAGTTTCTTGGGAATCTTACGTTGCACTCTAATAATAAAATAATATTATTTTAAATGGTAGTTAACACCTAGCCGTTGTAATGGCAGGAATGAAAAGAACTAACTACAAAATAATTATATATGTTTGTCAAATATTTTTACTCTTTACAATAAATTTTAGAGGATTAAAAATGAAAATGAATCTAGTTTTTAAGCGAAAACATTCTAATATTCTTTAAAAGGTCGATTAACTGGCTGCTGATGGCGAACCCCTTTTAAATCCACTTTTTGAAAATTTTATAAGCTATATTTTTCAAAATAAACATATTATTTATGATTGGGACATTGAAATTTACCTTGGGTTAATTTTTGGTATTTTTCTGACAATGTTCATTTTTTAATGAATAGTGAAAATACTGCATTTTACATCAAAACTGCTTTTTCATATAATTTAATTATATGGTTATATTATCTTTTTAATTTGTTTTAAAGTGTAATTAGAATATATTTTTACCTTGTAATTCAATGGTGGTCATTGGGATTAATTTCACTTTGGAATTAGGCATAAACAAGTACCAAACATTTCATAAATATTGTTTCTAAAAAACCCGCTATTTGTTTTGACAACGGGAAGTTTTTTTAAATTAATTATTGAAATTTATGTGTTTGTAATTTGGTAAAATGAATTACATATTTAGAATCAGAGGATCCAAATTATTTAATTAAGACTCTTGTGTTTTTGGACATTATGAATGGTAATGATGATAATTATCTTTAATTATTTTGATTAATGAGTAATCGGGTAGTTAAAGATAATAAGATAATATCATAATAATAAAAAATGACCACAAAATCTGTCCTAAGGCTACTGGTTGTCTCATGGACGACCATGGGATGCCTTGTTCCAATCTTGGGGGCCCCATGGAATCAATTTTGTTAGAAAGTGACTTTTTATCTTTTTTTTAAAGAATGTTAAATGTGACCAAGAATGTATCACCTAAGTAAAGTATTTTTAATGTTGTCTACATAAATTATCTCTTGGAATATAAATATTCATTAGAAATCTAAAAATATTTACTACATCATGATATTTTTTTTATAATTTTTAGACATTAAATTTATTAAATTATTTATGACATCATGATGATGCAGTGATTACCTCATTAATAAAGGTTTTAAATAAAATGGAAAGATAATGTAAAATATAACACCTAAACATGTCCAAAACCTACTGGATGGGTGTATTTTGAATCCTTATCACCTTACCCTCTAATTATATCAATTAGTTACCTTTTGAATTCGAAAATCATTTTCAAATAAAGTAACATTTCTTTACTTTCCAAGAGTGCCCCTCCTCTCCTCTTATAAAAGGCCCCCACCTCTACCTCCTTACCCACACTCCCAAATCCTTTGGCTCGGCCAACCCCTGTCCCTTTTGTCTCTCCACATCCCTCTATTACTCCTTGAAGCCTCACTTTGGGTAGAAGTCTTCCCAAGGAAGCCATTGATCTCAAACCAAAGGGAGTTACCCGATTTTAAGGTAATGTCTTCACTTGATTCCTTTTGTTTTATTTTGCTTCTCCAACCCCCTAAACTCTTTTTATTCATTTTTTTGTAACAAATAAAGTATCTAGAATATACTAGGATTTTGTTATAAGAAGGATTTGAGATACACTTACACACACCTACACTTAATGGTTAAAGGACATACTGTTTCCGTGGATGGTGAATTTATGCCTCCCCAAAAGATGATTGTTCAACATTCATTTAACACCTTTAAAGGTGGCCATTAAGATGTAAATATATTTATATATGATATATAATATGTTTCTTTTTTCCTTAATCTTCTGTATTTTTCATTTTGGGCATACCTTTATGGTTTCCATTATGGGTAAACACGATATCTTCATTTAAGGAAGTGCGGACTACCGCCCCCTCAAAGTGATTTGATTCGTTAATACCATATGTGGTACGTATAAAGGATATATTTAATGATATTATATATGATACCATACTGGAATTAAAATACTATTATTTATTTTTATGTTTTAATTCCATTATATATGAAATAGAAATGGAAGTAGCATTCATGCGTACGTACGACTTACCGTCTCCATGAACGGTACATTTCATTTCTTATCTCAAAATGTTATGTACTATTATAAGTACATATATATAATGGATATATATGTAATATATTACATCTAAATTATGGATATAATTCTGGAATTATAACATATATATATATCTCTCTCTCTCATTTTGTATTAATTCCATTAATATGACAAAAAAATGAAAGTAGCGTTCATGCATACGTACGGCCTACCGTCTCCATGAACGATGCTTTTAATTTATCTCCAAATGATATGGAATGGTATAAAATGAAAATATACTGGATATATATGATATTTAAAGCATAAATACTATTCTGGATATTATGTACCTATAACTACATGGAAAATTATTTTCCAACAAGTTCAATTTTTGACTCATGTACCAAACATCGACAAAAAAGTCTGATATGAACTAATATTATTAACCAATTATAATAACATTAAAATTTGTGATATGAACTGAATAATAATCTTTATAGGATGTCCTTAAGAAATTATAAATTGACCAAAGTTTATTATTCAGGAATATAAAGAAACGAACAAGACAAGTTGGACTTAAGTTAAGGGATCCAACTCCTCTATTTATTTTTAAGTACAATCTTTTATGTCATTCATTTTAAAGCTCATATTTCGTGTTATTGGGATATTATTTTATATTACTATTACTGTAATTTTTATGATCATATAATAAGATGCCCCATTCTCTCTCATCAATCCATTTTGTATGTTTTTAGTGGCGCTGATAGGTTGCCGAATTTTTGTAAGTGATCCAACCTCTCTCTTTCTTTTTAAGTACTCTCCTTTATGTCACTTCTATTAAGCTCCTCTTTGATATGTTGGGGGATGTTATTTTATATTACTCTTTCTGTAAAATTTATTTTAATTTTATGAGAGACCATATTTCTTCTCCTCAATCCATTTTGGAAGTCTTAAGTGGCGATGTTAGGCTGCCGAGTTTTCGTAATGGATTTTTCATCTCACTTTTATTCACGTGAGATTTATGCTACATTTGCCACAATTTCCATTGAGTGGTGTATGTACTTCCCATTATTATACACTTTGTGTAGTATAATTTCATTTATAGGTATTCACATATTCATTGTATGACCCTTATTCGATGGGGTGTACGTTTCAAAGTTACCCAACTCGGTAAGGGGACCTTTCACCCTCCCCTTTTTAAAACACTTATTTTGTTATGTCTTTTAATTCACATACTATTATGTTGGTATATGTTATTTTATATATTTATTGATGTAGATTTTATTTCCATGTGATGAGATGCCCTTTTTATCTCTCATCAACTCATTTTCTGAATTTTGAAGTGATGCCGTTAGGCTGTCGAATTTTACCAAGGGAACTTTTTAACCCAATTTAGATTTCTTTGGGTTCAACATGTAGTTATTGAATATGTCATATTTTGAATATGTGTGAATGAACTTTTATTGTTTTACACTTAATATACACTTATATTGGGTGTATTTATATTTTTCACACATAATTTTGAGATTGAATTATCCTCAATTTAAGGATACCTTCTTTATAAGGGAATTCATCACATTTGACATTTATACTGAGACTTCATTGTTGTTATACACAAACACACTCTTATATGGTGTATATATTGTCCTTTGGAATATTATATCATGAATCCATTTATTCTCATGATATTATAAAGTTCTGACAAAATGTTATTCCTCAATTATTGTATTCAAGTGTCTCTAATTTTGGTAGAACCCCTTTAACCAAAATATCGCTTTAAATGTTTTAATTATTTGTTCTTATTAATATCCATGTTTTCAAAGTGGTTTTAAAGATTTATTTATATGGATATTAATGGTTTCAATTTTTTTAAAACATCAAGGTGGTATGGGACACTTTGATTCAAAAATCTCTTTATTAAATACTTTAAATGGTTTTGGAAATGGGTTTTTTTGAATGGATTCATTATTTCAATATCCTAAAATGTTATATTGTGATTAAAATGTGGAAATGTTATGTTTAATTTATTCATGTTTTATGTGATACGTTTATGTTATGGTTCTTGGGCATTGTTATGAAAATGGGTGGTTCCGTGATAAACTAAGGGCGGGTGAGCCCGATATAGCTCTCTAATGCATTGGGTAACGCGAAGGAGTGAAACATTAAGGTTTATCCGAATAGATTTAGGGAATATACTGTGATGGGTATTCCAAACGTAACCAAGAGGGTTACTCCCTACGTAAGAATGTTATGAATGCCTCAAGTTACCTTTATCTCTTATGATTTCTATGATTTATTCATGATTTGATGAGGTATGTTAAAGTGGTTATGTTTTATGGGTAAATTATGATTTCATTCTTATGTATATATATACCCATGTTTCCTTTCCATATTTTTATATACTTTACTGAGATTTTTATGCTCATCCCATGTTTTTTTGAAATGTTTTTCACAGGTCAAGGATAAGGTACATGATATGATGATAGTGTCAAGTAAGTGTCAAGAAAGAATCCATGTTTTATTTTAAATATGTTTCCATTGATGGGAAATAAGAATAATATCTTTATGTAACCACTTTGTTTATATGTGGAATGTAATGCAAGTTTTATGATCTAATTATCTATAACTCTAAACCCAAAAAGATCCTCAATGTGTAATCTTGTAATAACTAATGACTAAGTAAGGTTTAAGGCTGGGGCCTTATAGGTAAGATAACGACATGACATAGGATCACCTATATTTCTATTCCCTATTCACAAAAAAAACAATGATTCAAATCTCAAACTACACCTAGAAATTTGAGGCTCAGAATGAGAAAAGGTTCATGACGTCATTCCCACGCCTACCTATTGAGTTCTGACAGTCCTAATCTCTAATATATTTAACCCTAAATATTACTACATCATATAATAATACCATTTTTTCATGAACCATGTCAGGATTCTATCCAAAACAATACCCGAACCGACCACAGACAAGTCCCAACGGGGGTTCATGATCCCCATGGGTTGGAAACTAGTGTCTAGAAATAAAATAATCCCCGGGGAATTATTTAGCCTAATAATATGTGAGGATAAAAATAGAAAAAATGAGCTTGCATAAAATGACAACAACTAAACATCATTAAATATAAAAAAAATCTAGATAAAAATTTTCTTGATCAAAAAGAATATGTATAAAAAACTAAAACCAAATAGTGTAACAAGTTATTGACATGAACTTCCACCCTCCCCCAACCATAAAGGAAACCTTATTAAATGAAAAACAAAATTGGAACTTTAATTTGAAAAAGAGATAAGGTTTACCAATTCCATGTGGTTAGAGTATGGTTTTAGTTAGAAAAACACAGTAGGTAATTGAAAAAGAGTTCATAAATTTTAATTCCCAAAATAGTGTAATAACAATAGTTTAAAATATATACATTTAAATAGATTTTTATTATTATAAGAAACCAAACATGTTTTCCATAAATTCCCCTCTAAAAAACCCCAAATTCAACATTCCTTCTCAAAAATGGTTTCACAGTCAAAAACATAGTTCAAAACCAAAACACAAATATAAATGAATACCAGATGTCCAAAAAGAGTATATGCATGAAGTAATGGAAACAAAACAAGAAGATATAAACTAATAGGTATAATATCTAAATGAATCAGAGATAAATGGTATGTACAGATAGAAAATCATGATCATTTCCAAAACATATATAGATGTAATTCCTAGATGTACTCAGTTATGACTCACCTACCGACATATGGTGTTGTTCCATATTCAATAACCAACAAGATTCTATAAACTGGCCAGTATAGAGGTACATCCCACCTTTCCTCTTAGAAAATCATGGGGGTAAAACCTATCTAATAGATAATGAAGATAACCCATCACTCTCCCATCTAGACGATTCCTAGGAATCCCATGATAATAGTATATAGTGAGTGGGAAGTTTCTTATAGATGTGGATCAACTGAACCCACCACCTACTTTCATTCTTAAACTAAACACAAACACCACCTATGTGATGCCCATATCCTTGGGGGATCCTCCATTAAGGACCCCATCTCAGAACAATCCATTAAATGTTCCAAATAAGACTCCACGTCACATAAGATTTCAAACCCACTTTCCAAAGATTTACTAAATACCAATCAGTTCATCAGACCACAAAACCATTCAACCATATTCTGAAACATGCTATGATACCAACTAGGATTTCAAATCACATTACATAAAACCTTAATTTCCCATTAAAACATAATGTACCAATAAAGAAATTATCATTTCAAATAAAAATATATTTTAAAAATGATTTTATTAAGATTTATAAAATAACCATAAATCATCTCATTCACCTGACAAATAGATTATGGGGATTTATATTTCAAATCCAAAACTACTAGAAATACCTTATAATACACTACCAAAAACAAATGTAAAACACACCATACACTACTAAAAATACAAATGATAATTTCTCACTAATTAGGTACCAAGTATGTCTCAAAATTCCAAATTGTCCTTTATGATAATTATTCCTCAGAACATATCTCCAAAACACCACTCTCCTCCAACTAAAAATAAATATCAAATGAATTAAAAAGACCCCCACTCACCACCTAATTACCTCATACATTTTAGTAATTTATTATTTTCCTTAAAATTACTCTCCAAAAACTATCAAAACTTTATTGTATTTATGGTCTCACCAAAATACCATTTCCATGTTCTTTAATGAGGTTATCATAGAGACAACACTGATGAGTTAAAATCCATTATTTTTCTCTTTTAATTTCATTTCATTTATATCCTTTTATTACCTCAAATTTCCAAGGTGTCATGATGAATATAATATCATATATATTATAGAATTTTTTACTTGTATATAAATCATTAGTTCTATCCCATTCACTTTTTATCTTAAAAATAAAAACATCTTATGTGAAGTGTCGTATCACCACCATCATGGATGATGCTTTTTTTGTATTTATTTACTACCTCCTTGGCTAGAAATAATAATATAATAATATTTAAAAAATAATATATAATTTATATTATGTATTTATGTTTTTTTGGAACTAATATATATATATATATAATATTAATTAATTAAACGAAACTAGTTTGTGCTGATAGAAAAGTCACCAAAATTTACAAATATTCATTATTAATATTTTATCTAATGAATCATTTAGATACCTAAAAAGGTGATAATTATTAAATAATTAAAATTATGGATGGGGATAAATATTTTATAATTACACATCTTGTTTTTTTATCAATTTTAAATTAACTCCCATAATTAAACATGACTGAACCAATCATAAAATCATCAAACGAACACACCCACAATTATGTAATTTAGAACTATTAGTCAATGAAATGGACATTAAAGAATCCATGAAAATTATAATAAATTACAGAAAATTGTATATATTTTTTAATTAATTAATTAATTTATTTAAATGGATAATCCGGGAAATTAGGTACATTTATGGAACTTTTTCAGACATAATAAAATAGATTCTCTATAAACCCCATGTTTTCCTTTGTGTTACACTTTATCTCTCTATTTACACCAACTTAATTATTAATTATTTAATTTTTATACTCTAAAATCCATTTTTCATGTTCCAAAAATATATATTGATATGAATTTTTCATTATTTTAAGGGTAAATACATGATTTATAAGTAATTATTATCAATTCCTTCTAATAATCAAGCCTGGTTAAAGGAAACTTCCCCATTTCTTACCCATTATCATGTACGCTGCATAATTTGTTTTTAGGAACCATTATTTTTTTTTTATAGAAATCAATTCTTCCTGTAAAACTATCTTTGTTCAATTATCATTTTATAAAAAAATATACATTTTTGATTTTAATGGAGCATTTATATTTTCCCTTAAACCACACAAATGTAGCTTATTTTTAATGTTTCAAAAGAAATTTTCACATGATTTCACTTTAGTTGGACATAATTTATTATTTGGTATTACTGATTACTCTTAATAATTTCTATAAATCCATTATTTCATTTTAATCATTATGATATGTGCAATGTTTATACCTTATGACATGATTATGATACCCATTTACATCCATGGAAAACCCTTATCATTATACCTTATGTTCGATTTTATATGGAAGACATAGTCATGAATATTTTATGATTGGAGTGCCCAAGAAGATGTCTAATGAATTGGGTAATATTTAGTATCATGATACATCATATTGGGACATAAATTAAACATAATTCATATATAATACAATGTCCCCCATGTGATATAGTATTTGTTGTGAGTCTTGACATCTGTTTATATCATGTTGTATGTTTCTACAACAATACTCTGTTTTCATGATTACATGATCCAATTTTCTATATGTTATGACTCCATATGTTTATTCATGTACCGTTACATTTTAGTCCTTCAATGTTATTCATTCTAACTAATGTTCTATAATATATTTATATTCATATTCCCATACATTAATATTTAGATCATCCCCTTTTTCAATGTATTATCTAGGTTATCTTACATAGACGTTAGAGTTCAATGTTATTTTGGTTATTATTTTTGATGATTTATATAAATATGTTTTATAATATTTTCATACATTTCGTTATACATACCTAATCATCCAAATATATTAGAATTTATGACCCTTTATTTGAATTTGATAGATAATTAGGACTAAAATATTGTAATAATATTTGTAAAAGGATAAGGTCATTGTACTTATATTCCTATTATATAGAATATATAATATTCTTTAATACTCTATTATGTGTGACCCTCTTGAACCTTATCTCAATAGAATCAATAAATTTTTATTGTCCATGTGCAGATTTTGCCAACCCATCAAGGCCCATAAAGAGACAAGGAATAGTCATAAAAATGACAACCAACCTATTAACACACACTATGTAATATAATATCATTTTCATATGATATCTCATAATTTAGGATGAACAATTTTGATATCTCCCTTTTTTCTTTATTATTTTTTATTATCTTTGTGTGGTAATATTTTGAACTTCCATTTCAATGGATATATGGACATACTACCATCCAGATCAACAATTCATGAGATATCACTTCCTCAACTAATGAGAGAAAAAATATATCTTGATCAGTCAACCAATGTCATAGAACCAATGATGCACCCAAAAAAGTAACCGCTCAAGGACATAATTTTTATTGTTTAAACCTTGAATAGATGTACACCATAAAATCGCACACATTAATATTGATCTTATGTCAGGAGACCACTACATGTGTCAATAGAAAAGAACAAGTAATGAAATCCAAAACATGAGGGGTTCCTGTATGAATTATTTCCCTTATGATATCAACTAATGTAGAGCACAATGTGAGATCATCATAAGATGATGTCCCAATGCTTTTGAGAAACTATAACCTGGCGGTCTCATATTATATGTTTCTGATTAGTATGATGTATATGGAAAATAGTACTTTTCTATATGATTAGTATTATAGTATATCTAGTTTATCATTATAGTTTGGGATCAATGATAATCCATTCATAAGACACTAAATATATGAAAACTACCATTAATATAGTTGACAAAAAAGTATCGACACTATAGAGGTAAGATAAACACATGTATATATAATAAATTGTATACATGTAGTGGTAATAATTTTACAACACTACTTGTGTATAGGGAACACACATTCATCATCATTAATCCATTTCCATATTTAATGGCCCAATGGTAATGAAAAATATATCTCGTGATCATCGCTTTAGTGGTGGAGGCGGTTCTTAGTAGTGAACATCCTTTTAATCATCATTTACAACCAGTGTTG
This sequence comes from Viscum album, assembly GCA_963277665.1. Taxonomy (NCBI): domain Eukaryota; kingdom Viridiplantae; phylum Streptophyta; class Magnoliopsida; order Santalales; family Viscaceae; genus Viscum; species Viscum album. The sequence continues at coordinate 498,756,033 of OY728158.1, read as the reverse complement.
TTCCTTTAAATTTCAATTTATGTGAATGGTTGGGTAGACCCATCATTCTTGTTCCACTCTTGGGAATACATGCATGGGTTGTGGATTCTATGACAACATTAAAAGATTCTATTAGGATATTTCAACACCTAATTATGATCCAGATTCATCAAATCTAAAGGCAACACTGGTGCAGTCAAAAACATCAACTTGTATATGGATCCTTCCACATGCCTCAATACTGAAAAACCATCAGTCAATTGATGAGTTTAAAATAGAGGATCAATTGAGTCAAATGAAATTGAGAAGTACCATATTTAATGAATTTTTTTAGGTAATACGTTATTTGATATCAGTTCCTCCCACTCATTTATTTCTAAATATTTTATGATAAGTGTCAATTTATAATGGGTCTTTTCTATGTTGTTATTATATCTGTGACACCTCTTGGGAAGAGGAATGATCTTGGAGTTTCTTTTACTTCTTTTTAAATATTGTTAGATAACGAAAATTTAGTCTATGATTTCCCCTTTATTGATTATAACTATTTTACTTTCATCATCAGGTTGGATTAGTTTATCAATCATCCCATTAATGATTATTTTTATTAACATCATTTTTTATTTCTGAATACTGATGATAACTTTATGGTGTTTCATAGAGAGTGGGATGTGAATTAAAATAATTTAGTACCATTATCTCTATATATCTTGTCTTTATTATATACTATTAAAGTTGATACTATGGGGGATTCCTAGATAAGTGAAATTCCTTTAGTAGTTAGTATTTTCATAATGTTTTTCGAGGATACATATCAGGTCATCTGTTATTAAGGGAGGTGTTTTATATTATTCTTCTTGTTCCATGAATGCATCCAATCATGATACCTTATTGTGATTTGGAACTAGTGGAGCTAATAGAGACCTCTATTTATCGTGATGTTATCATGGAAAAATGTTTTATTCAACCTAGTGTCCCATATTGGGAAGCCCAATTTTATTTTTTTTTCATGGAAGATTATTCAATTTAATTTTTCATAGACAATAATATATTTAAATGGATAGAAATTAAGAATAAGTGTCATTTTTCATTGATGGATTATTTATTTGATTAATAAAAGGGGAAATGTGGGTTTTTGTGATCGATTATTGGTAGGGATATCATCAACTCTAATTTTGTGAGTCATGTATTCCATATACTAAATTCTAGAGCAGGTTTTCCAATTCTGAATACATGGTTATTACATCTGGTCTAACTAATGTTCCAATAGTTTTCCTGGAATTTATGAAAAATAAATTCTACTTGCTTCTCAACAATATTTTGGTGTTTTACATGGATGATATTTTGTATAAATTGAGATGTTAGAATGAGAATGAACACCATATGATTTTGTTTCTAAAAACCATGATGATTCACTGTTAGTATATAAATATTTCAAATCATTTTTTATCTATGACGTGAAAAATTTTGGTTAATATTATTTTGGAACATTCCCTACCACCAATTCCATATTTGGTGATTGTTTTCTTGTCTTGATAGGAGAAACAAAACTAAATAGAGATTCATACATTCAATGGTCATGATAGATACTACCAGGTGTTAATCATGGATTTCAAGAAGTTGGTATCAAATTTTTCTACTGATACCATGAGTGTGGTTTATTTGACATGGTATTTGAGATGTAAATCTAAATATGATGTAATAAAATTCAATTAAATATCAGATCCTATTTTGATAATTCATAATCCTAGTATGTGGATAGTGGGATATTTTGATGCTTCCGGTGATATCTTAGGTTATGTTAATTTGAAGGATGATAATGTTGTTCTCTATGGAACTACTCATATTTGTTCATAAAATAATAATTAACCTACTAATGATATTGATATTTGTTGTATTTATTCATTCTCTTAAATGTTGGAGACATTATCTATTTGGTGAGGTGATAACTTTATTTTCTGAAGATAATATTATGGGATATATATTATCTAAAAATGACTTCAATATTATGTATAATCTATAGGAGGAATGGAATATGAAATTATATATCGAAATAACTTACACTATAAGTATGGGAGATGTTATTGAACATGATCTTAGTATTAAATTTTCCTCATTGGGTAGTTTTGGTATCAAAGGAATAAGGGATCCTAAAGGGGATCTTCACACAGTTTCATCTAGATGGTTAAAGGGGTGTTTTGTAAAAGTTTCTTTCCAGTTTTAAATTATCAACTCTCTTGGAGTAATATATATATGTATCAAAACATTATCATGATTTCATTGGAATTCACGAAATGATTTTTGATTGAGATAAATTTTCTAGATAGTCTCTCCTATCATATGGTGTTATCTTGTTTATGGATCAATTAGTCATTCTAGAACCTGTGAGGGGATTTGGTTTTTTAATGTAATATTTCTTCATAGTTAATTAATACATGAACTATAGTGATGTATTATTACATGATATGAATATTATGGTGTCCTTGTATCAAGCGTGACATTTCATATTTTTCCCCCTTCCTACACCAGACAAAATATAATGGTATATCATATGAAATCCTCTTATTCTCTTCAGTATTAGAAAGTGCTAGTAGATAAATGATGAAATTTGTGTCTAGACATTGTTTCTTGATTACCACTAGCTTTTTAAGGTAAGAATTCAATATGGTTGGTTATTTATTAGTTAAATAAATCAAATCATTTCAATCTAGTCAGGAACACTAAAAAAGTTAATAATCTAGTTAAATTGTTTGTTCATGAGGTTATGAGGATACATAGAGTTCCATTTTTCATTGTATCATACATGGATCATTGGTTCACATATAGATTCTGAAAGATTCTAGTTTTTTTGATGGGGACTACAGTTATATTTAGTATAATGTACCACCCACCGAAAGAAGTTCAAATATAGAATTTTATTCTGATCATGGGGGTAATTCTCAATGAATATGTCTTAGATTTTTGTGGATCATGGTATGGCCATATGGAATTGGCATTCATTCCTTATAATAATATTTAACTGTTTATTGTTAATAGTGTAACCCTTAAAGTCAATATATGGGAACCCTTGTATATCACCTCTCTATTGGGAAGTGGATAGTTTGGCCTCTCTTGTGGGGATATGTCTCCTTTATGAGAAATCACTCCAGTTTTAGAAAATACATCTAGGTCTTTTAATAGAATATGGTAAGAAAATTTCGTTTGTTGATAGTAATCATCACACTTTGGATTTTTCCTTTGGGGACCAAGTTCTTTCAAAATTTTATCCAAGATTGGGATTTAATACTATTAGAAAATATGGATAGTTAGCTTAAAGATATGACTGTATATCAAGTTCAATGAGAATCATCGATTTTTTGCATATCAATTGGCTTATAGAGCTTAGTTGATACATATTCAAGACTATATACATGTATCACTTCTCTAGAGATTCCATTTTGGTCACACAAACATTATGAGTTTGGAAGAGATTGAGTTTAAGCTAGATGATTTGGCTGTAGAGAAGGGAGTGGAGATCACTAATTCTAAGGTGGATGTATTGTGATGGAATTCCATTCCAATGGTTATAGTGTTATCCGGGTACTGATCATATTATCGAAAGATTTGGGAGTGTAAAACTAAAGTGAGGGTGTCGTAGCATCTAATCTTTCCAGATCACCCTTCTTCCACATGACATCCTGAAGATGGATCTTATGAAAGTCCAGAAATATTAACTTATTGAAAAAATAAAATAGAGTTTTAATTTTCAGGAGTGCATCTTCGAGTACTGTGTGAGTAAGAGTTTTGTTGGATATTTTATAAAAATATGAAAACGTGGACTTCCTTCAATAAAAATTCATGTAGTGAACTTTATGAGTCACATGAACATGTTTCTGGGTTGAGTGCATGAGTCTATTTCAAATAATGAAACGTTTAGAGTCCATGATAATTGTTTACATCATAAAATGGTTGATATTTTATTACCCTAGGTGACCCTATTTTCAACTTATATGGATTTCTTAGATTTGTCTATGTGAATCCATGATTAACATCATTAATTGATCATGATATATAGGTTTTATTACATTTAATTCTTTAAAAATAATTTCATTCAACTTTTTCATATTACTTATAACCCAAGGTTAACTTTTAGGAGAATTAGAATACCTCTGCTCCATTTGAATTACATCATTTGGTACATAATCATTGGGTTGGTTGCACATGGTGTCTATGGGTAATTAAACCTTATTATACTTATTTTTCAATTGGTTTTGGTAGATATGATTCACTATATTTGATGATATTTTTATCATGGGGTGATATTCTTCTTCATCTATTTGTGAAATGATGTGTGACCTTCTTCCAGGGGCTGACTATTTATTAGTTTCAGTGTGGCTATTTCATGTAATATAGTTTATTTTGTGATCTACCATCTCCACCATTTATTTGGTTGTGTAATGTGATTGTAATATCTGAGAATCATTGATAGTGAATCTATTGGTTTTTTCTTTCATCCAATGGTTTTGGATCCCATCTATTATGATGTGAGACCTAAATTTTTGTTATGTGATTTTTCTCTTGAAAGTGTTGGGGGCGTAATGATTTCTCTAGTTTTATATTTTTTAAAAATAAATTGTAATGGTTTATGGATTTAGTTCTTTTGAAATGGGTGTTTGAGAAAATATTTACATTAGCTATTTTTTTTCAAAAAATTCAAAGCATTGTGAAATAAATATATGAAATCATTAACATTGTATGGATTGTTGAAATTATTTTTGAAAAGGTGTCCAATGTTATTCATTGGGTATATTGGTGGATTTTGTATCAGTGGGAATTATCCCTTCATACATTGGGTGGGGGGATTCACTCCTGGGGTGTTCCTCTACAACGTAAGCACATTGTTCAAGAGAATCATTAGACACTGTTAGGGTGTCTGTAACACCCCGACCCCAGTTACCCAGAGTCGGTGCATTATTACATAACATTGGAATGATCACAAGAAAGATCATGTCTCGAAAGACGGGTTAGTTTAGTAGCCTTGTAAACACTAGATACAATCATAAAGTTTTACATTACATAAAAAACATCTTGTCTTCATATCCCCTCATACAATCCCTACAGGTCATTCATAAATTACTTCTTCATAATCCTGGGAAAAATAAAACATTGAAAGGGGTGATCTCAGATGCTCAGTAAGGATAACATTATAGTATAAGCTTTCATATATAAGCATAAACACTTAAGGAAATTTATGATTAAAACAAAATCCTTTTAAACATGAACTTAAACATAATATGGAAAAGATAAAATGAAATAATGCCATTTACTTATTCACATGGATATTCTAATAGTGAAAAAATCACATGCAATATCAATAACCACTTTCATAATGATGGAATGCATAATGCCAGACTATCATAACCACATAGCCAAGGCATCGTGCGAAGACTACAAATAAGATTTTACCAAGGCCTTGTGCCAAGACACTAATTTGTCTCATGAGACCTACTGATGCATCAAGGAGTTATAGCAGGATCCACCTGTCACTTATTAAGTCCAATGTATTCCTCATATGAACAGGTTTAAACATAACATAAACATTCGGATTAAAACTAGAATACAAAATGTCAATGCTTTTACCACAAACCATGAATGGTATAAAAATATCACATCCACAGTCAAACAAAACTCATTCGATACAATATGGAATATTTTATTTAATCACATTAACCTCAATCAAGAATAATGAAGTATGTTGACATAGATGAAAATAATCATCAAAACTATTTGAGAGAAATATCCCCATTTTCATGAAAACATTTAAAAATCACACTATTTTTCAAGAAGCCATTTAAAAATAGATTTTTGAATCAAAGTGTCCCATACCACTTTGAATCTTTTAAAAGGAGTTTTAATTATAAAACATTAATGTCCATATATATAAATCCTTAAAACCATTTTTTAAAACATGGACATTAATGAGAATGATTTACAAGAATAAGTCTTTAAAACATTTTAAAAATGGTATTTTAGTTAGAGATTATAACCAAAAGAGCGACACTTTAATACAAATAATTAAGGTAATAAAAACTTTGTAATATCATGAGAATAAAGGGATTCTTGATATACTATGTCAAAGTACATTATATACACAACATAAAAGTGATTTGGTGTATAACAACAAAGAAGTCTCAATGGAATTTAAATTGAGATGAAATCTGTCATAAAGGCGGTATCCTTAGGTTAAGGATAAATCAATGACATAATTATGTGTGAAAAATATAAATACACTCAATATGATTGGATATTTAGTGTAAATCAATCATATGAAATTCCCACATATTCTTGTAAAAACGACACCAATGAATTTAATATTTAACTCAACAAATGGAGATTGAGTTAAAATTACTCTTATCAAGTTCATACCGATCACTTGAGAATTTATCAATGGAGTGATTATGTGTATCAAAATTATATCCATAGAAATAGGAGTAGAAAATATGATATAAGAAAATGAATATTAATTCCACACATAATCTTGGATTAAAATAATCAATGAAGAATGCGTAAAGCCGAATGAGTGGAAATTGAAATATCAAATTCCCTTATCAATTTGGTAACTTACGAAACATACACCCATGAAAGAAGGATCATACAATGATGATGTAAATATCCATAAATTAGAGTATATTACACAATGAATACAATAATGTGCAGTACACACACCACATGCAATAAATAAGTGGTGAATAATGGAAATCTGACGAAATTAAAAGTGAGATTAGAAACCCCTTACGTTGTACTTTTTCCGTGGTCGACGATAGGTTAACCTCCTGTATAATGGTTAAATAATTTTTATTTTATTATACAAGAATTATATGCATTAATATGATATCATATATGATCTTTTAACATTGATTTGTTAATAATATCTTAGAATTATCGTCATTTTGGGTGTTAACGGGTTCATTTTACTTTATATTCTTTATTATGTGAGCCATATTTGTTATTAATGGGATGTATATTATTCATATCCATAATGATATAAAGTCCTTAAATATTATTTTTAATCATCAAATGCAAATTATACTTGAATGGATACGATGGAAAATGAATCTCATCGCGTTCGTGGAGACCGTAGTACGTACGTACGCACGAGCGACAATATCATTCTTTTGATATTAAAATAATATATAATTGGATGGTATATCATATATACAGAATCATTATCATGTTATATTTATTATTTACATGAGTTACACATCATTATTATACCCATCCAAATAATAATATATTGGATAACAATTACACCACGACGTGGAGACGGTAAGCCGTACGTACGCACGTGTGGTGACATGTTATTCAAAGAGTGGATAGAATACTGAATATGGTTGTAACATATTTATAATAAAATCACAGAATATATATCATACTGGAGTTATTATTTTAGAATGGTACTAACAATGAAAGAAGAAGTGGAAGAAAAAGGAACTTGAAAAGGGGTGGTGAAAACATTACCTCTTCTTCGGGTTCTTCCTTTTGAATTGATCAAAAGGGCTCCGTAGGATGCCTTTCTGATCAAAATAAGGTCTCTAGGTTGTATTGAGGGATGTTGAGAGAGTATTTGGTCATGGGTTGGCCGAAACAAAAGGATTTGAAGGTGTGAAGAAATGAGAAGGAGGAGTGCCCTTTTATAAGAGGGGTGAGGGGCACCTTTGGAAAAGCTAGAAATATTAATTTATAATAAATTCATATTCAGTTTCTAATAGCTCAAAAGTTGATTATTTAAATATTAAGGTGGGGATGGGTCGAAACCCACTCAACCAATAGAATTTAGACAGGTTTGGGTCATTATATTAACCTTATCTTTCAGTATTAACTCTTAGTTAATTAGTTTCACTTTTACAATGTCTCTTTGTATTTTTATATTATATGGTTAATAAACATACCATATATACCCAAGAGACCCCCAAGTAGTCCATTAATGATACACCAATCATTATATAAGTAACTTGTCCGATCCTTAGATTTTTAAGAATTTAATACCAATTAATAATATTATATTTGTTTTAAAAACTCTTCTATGTCAATTTTGACACTATTCAATAGTTGATTTTTGTGAAACACATAACAGAATGATTACTTCTAAAAATGTTAATTACATCAATCATAATATGTCATATTTACCTATAAAATTATTGTAATTCAATAAAAGTCTCAGATTATATTTATTTGGGTTTTTATAATATTAATTATTCTAATTTTTCACTATTATGGTAATTACTGTATCACCATTGTGTCGTAAATAAATTAACTTATTTAATGTCTAAAAATTATTAATAAAATATAATTATGTAGGAAATAGTTTTATATTTCTAATTAATATTTATAGTATGAAATCAAACATATATAACCATATGTAAAAATTGTTTTTCAAAAAGATATATGCTTGTGTCATTTTTGTAATCATTTTAACTTAATTAAAATAAAGTGTCCCTATCACCTACAAGTGGCTCAATGGTGTCCCATAATCGACCCAAAGATGGATATGGTCTGACATGTATCAACCAATATGGATAGGGCACGTTTTAGGGTAATTTAGTATTATTATAATATTATTTTGTAACCCTTATTTACCGGATTTACACTTAACCATGGTAAATAAAATATTTACCGCAATAATTATTCAAAATGTCTAAAAATAAAAGTTACCTATTCACACAATATGAACATCATGATTACAAATATGGAATCCATTATTCCAAATTCAAAACATAGAAGTGGAAGAAATTAATTTAAAATTAATTCCCGTTGTTAAAACAAAAAGCGTGTTTCTAAGAGATAATAACTATCAAAACATTGGCACTTGTTTATGTCTGGTTTAAATGTGAAATTATGTTCAATGACCCACATTGTATTACATGGTAAAAATATATTTTAAATATAATTTAAAACCACTCAAATTCATAATTTATCACTATTAATTATTTCGATTAAAAAAGTTGTTTTTAATTAAAATTTAGTAATTTTTACTATTCATCAAAATATAAAAGTTATCTGAAAAGTACCAAAATATCACCCTAGGATAATTTAGTTATTCCAAATCAAAAAATGAATTATATTTTACCAAATTAAAAACATAAAAGTTTCATTTATTAATTTAAAATTGATTCCCGCTTTCGAAACCAAAAGGCGCAGTTCTAAGAAATAATAACTATCAAAAGTTTGACACTTGTTTATATCCAATTTCAAGGTGAAATTACTTAAAATGACCATCATTGTATTAAATAGTAAAAATATAATCTATTTATACTTCCAAACCATTAAAATGTACAATTTAACAATATAAATTATTTTGATTAAAAAAGTTGTTTTCAGTTAAAATGTAGTATTTTTCACTATTCACCAAAATACGAAAGTTATCAGAAAGACACCAAAACATTATTGATACTAAATTATTATTTCCCGATTCTAAAGAAGAATTTAATTTTGTCAAATTGAATATATAAAAGTTTCAAATATTGGTTTTAAAAAGGCTTCACCATTAAAAGGCGGTAAAATTTCATTTTTTGAAAAATACTTCTTTTATCTGAAAAAATGAATTTGTTTATAAATCATGTCTCATAATATGGATTAAAATTATAAGGATAATATAATATTTATAATTTAGTTAATAATATTCATAAACTCTTTTGAACAGCTAGTTTTGTAAGTCGTGGTGTACTTAAACTCAATGTTTCGTACAACACACGCTAGTGTATTATTCAAAGAGAAGTATACCGTGGAATATTGGGGTGTTACACTCACCCCTCCTTCAATAAATTGCGTCCTCACAATTTTAAAAATTTGGCCTGAGAATGGAAAGTCCCACATCAGAAAAAGAGTCAATAAAACTATCACTTTAAATGAAATAAAAAGAGGTATAAAGGTCAACCATGATAACCCATACTCAGATTCCATGTAGGAAAACATGGATATGGATGATAAACTAAGTGTTAAGTTTTGATAGAGAGGGATAAAAATCATGATCAGGAGAAAGTTAACAATAAGAAAACCTCACACTTGTGTTGGGACAAACGACCATTAGTCTCCTAGTAGGAAAGTAAACGAGAAACATTTTTATGTTTTAAGTTACATTACATAAGGATGAGGAATTCATTTATGATATTGACTAAGAATATAAATATATATACTTAGATTTTAAGTAGTGTTTCATCCTTTAATAAATTTCCACCACTATAAGAAGCCAAAGGAACCCCAAGTTGTTTATTATTAATATATATAACCTTATCTAAGTCATTTGGCCAAACCTTATATTTTTAGGAATAAAATAACAATTAATAATATAATATTTGTTTTTAAAACTATTTTATGTCAATTTCGACACTATTTAGTAATTGATTTTTGTGAAAATCATAACAGAATGATTAGTTCAAAAAAAGTTAATTAAATCAATACTAATATGTCATATTAACCTATAAAATTAGTTTAATTCATAAAAAGTCTTAAATAACATTTATTTGGGTATTTATAACATCAATTGTGTCAATATTTCATTAATAAGACAATTACTGCATCATCTTTGTGTCATAATAAATGATAATTATTTAATCCCTAAAAATTCTAAATAAATTTCTATGATGTAGATAATTAAATTAGCTTTCTGGAGACTATTCATGTTCGATGTTTCATGAAGTGTATCACTAAATTAAAATTATTATACTTATAAGATTTAAGAAAGTGACATGTTGTCACATTCTTTGGTTTTAATAAAAATTAAATTATTTTCATGGACAAAAGTCCATTAAATGAATCTAATCCGACCCTTAGGTGATATGGGTCGACTTTTAGTCATATAATAGGATTTTTACATGTGTTAGGGCAATTTTATAATATTATATTTACCCTTAATTACCCGATTTATCTTTAACTATGGTAAATAAAATTTACCGTAGTTACTATTCATAATTCCCAAAAATAAAAAGTATCTTATTAAAATAATTTGGATCCACTGATTTAAAATATGGAATCCATTTTTTCATATTCAATAAAAAAATGTTGCAGAAATTAAATTAATATTAATCCAGTTGTCGAAAGAAAACAGGTTTTTCTTTAAAACATTGCAATGATTGAATTGATTTATCCTACGAATTCACGGTAGAATCAATGCTAATGACATACATTATATTAAATGGTTAAAATATATTCTATTTATACTTTAAAACCATTCAATATTATAATTTAACCATATAAATTATTGCGATGAAAAAAGTTGTTTTTAATTAAAATATAGCGTGTTTTTACTATTCATCAAAATATGAAAGTTACCAGAATGATATGAAAATTTATCCAAAGTAAATTTTTATTTCATGATTCCAAAGAAGAATAATATTTTGTCAAATTGAACTTATAAACATGTCATAAACTAGATTTAATGTGGGTGCGCCATCAAAAAGTGGCAAAACTGCATTTTTTGAAAAATACTTATTTTACCCGAAAAATGTATTTTGTTCTGATACCGTGTTTTAGAAAATGTGCAAGACGAATAATAATTTTATAAGATTCAAAATTTAGTTAATACTATTCATAACGGCTAGTTCATAATAATATTATAATAATATATCGTTGTTTAGTAAAACCCGGTATTGCGTACAACACACGCTATCGAGGAAGGTCGCGATTGCGTGTAATGCAAGCCAAGTCAGGGTTGCGTGCTGTGCAAGAATCTTTCATTGTTTCGTATAACATAATCCAACCATATTTTATTTATACATTTAATATATATATATATACTCAATGTTGCGTAGAATAACTATTATCAAAATTGTGTGTAACACGATCCAAGAATAGTGTTGCGTATACTGCATGCTAATACGGTGTTGCGTATAGCACAAGGTAATCTTGGTGTAGCATACAAAACAAGACATTAATGAAATTAAAAGAATATTTTTCATAAAATCTCAGGGTGTTTCATTCTACCCCCCTTAAAATGAATTTCACCCTCAAAATTCGTCGGGGTTATAAATGGTTTACTATTCGAAAGTTTCTTTAATAGAAACCCACATCGTAAAAAGGAATACCAAAACCAATCTTAAAAAAAAAGTATGAAACGTAATGGTTACCCAAATAAACTAATCACTGGGTTTCCACATAGGTGAAAATATCTATATGGAAGAGAAATCTAACCATCATATTCTGATGGAGAGTGGTAGAAAACATGACTATGGAAAATCTAGAAATCACAAAGCCATAAATTTGTGACGATCTAAGGTACCATCTGATTCATCAGATATAAGAGCACTAGGACAACATTTTTGATTTTCAAGATCATTTCCCTAAAGTTGATGAATTTGGAATTAGAAGAAATACTTTCGGGATTTTGGTATAGTCCCACCGTTTGTCGTTCTATGGACAATTTCCACATGATCTCTTAAAGAAATGAAGTTGAATTTTTCATTCGTGATGTGTTAGAAGATCATGTGATAGAATGATGGGTCATTCCATCTATCTCAAAAAAAAAGGTTAGAAAAGTTATCAAAAAATACATAAGTCCATTTATAGTGAGATTAATCATATATGGTTCCTAAAATGGACTTATACTTAATATATCATACTGCTTAATATAATAAATCTAGTTTCTACTAAACAGGGACTTCCTGTAGGCCAGTGGTAGGCGATAAAGGCCAGTCGCACTTTGGTTGTGGGTTCGATTCCCACAGCCCTGTCCGACGCAATGGGCTGTCGCTCGTCCTGTAGGATGTCCATTTTCTAAATCTATATTACTATAACATCCCATCAACAATATCAAAAAAGTTTTATCCTTAAACAATACTAACTTATGTGCAATATAATCCATTCCAATCTTTAGTCTTATCTAAAATACTTCGGTCCATGCTCATAGTATAATGAAAATGACCACACGAATGCCATCATTTATCCCCCATATATCATAAGATATATCTTGTTGGTAAAATTACAAACATGTGAATACCTTAATCATGTATTCTCTTGAAGAATGAATATCCATTGAACCTTAGTGAAAACATGAATGCAGTTATAAGTTAACACTTTACACATACAAAAATCCTCAAAATTCTATATCCTCAAACCATGATATCACATAGTCCTTATATCAATCATGAGCTCACGAATACTATCAAACATATTAGATTCTCTTTATCCCTTCATTATGTGCATATAATCTACTTTCCAAAAATATTTCAATCACTTTTCATGGTTACCGATGCCATAAAATTATTGAAAACCACAATTGAACAAAACATAAATATTCCAATATTCCACGATACTATATACAACATTATTCTGGAATCCCATTACATAAACACTTAATCATTCCACCACATCGTTGTCATATTCAACATCGCCAATGGTGATCGCATGTGACTTCCCTTTGTCCTTTCCCTTAAGTGGTTTCTCATGTCGATCATCACTACCCCTTGGATTAGGGAATTTATTAGCATAATGCACCATTTCCTTGCAATTGAAGCATTGAAGTGTAGTAGGTTCATTCTGTGTATCCCTTCCTTTGTTTGCATCATTAGGCATCTTCTTCCCATCATTGCGGCATTCAAATGCACGACGACCTTCCTTTCCACATTTGAAACATTTACATGTCCCTTTAAGAAAATCTCCACCATGCTTCTTTCCACACTTTGAGCATAAGGAAACATTCATATTCTTTTCACCATTATTCTGAGATTTCTCCTTGAACTCCATCATTCGTTTCTTTTCAAAACTATGAGATGGATAAGTAACACCAACTTCCATTTATACATTTATAGCACAATACACAATTTCTTCATAGCTACTGAAGTATCTTATATCTAATGCCCTTCGAAGATTTGGTTTTAAGCCATTGAAGAATCGATCAACTTTACTTTCAAGTTGGATGATAAATCCATATGCATACCTTGCAAGCCTTGTAAAATTCGCTTCATATATACCAACATACTCATCATACTATTGCTTTAGTTCAAGAAACTCATTCTCCATCTTTGTTCGAAGAATACGAGGGAAGTACTTATTGAAAAATAAGATCTTGAACTCGTCCCATTCCATGGACTCAATTTCATCTATTTGCCTCGTATTCTTGATAAGATTCTACCATTGATCATCTTCACCTTCCAAACGATATACTGCTACGATTACTTTATCATGTTCAGAACATTGAATAACTAAAAATATTTTTTCAGTGGTACTGATCCATTGTTCAGCAACAAGTGGATCAGAAGACCCACTAAAAGAAGGTGGGCGTTGCCTCATGAAGGACTCAATAGAATTTTGTTCCCTTCTCTGCTCATTTGGAAGTCCAGAATGATTCATAGCTTGTGTATGTATAACAATAAGATTTTTCACTCCATATCCCATGACATTTGTTTGTTCAGGAGGACAATCATTTCATTGTCCATTACATTGATCAACACGGTTCCTTCAGGTTCCATCCATCGTCTAAAACCCAAAAAGAATAGTGTGAGAGGCAAAAACCATGCTAGGGAAAACAACATAATAATGGGGGAGTATCCTCAATATCTAACATCTTAGGTTAAATTCTATGATTGTTACCGTAGTTCTAGGACTGTATCCTATACGTATACTTACCCTTAGGGACATCCCTAGACATACCATAGAAATATCTCTAGGGATCTCACAAACGTTTTCACATCCTAGATACCAATGGTTGACTAAACCTTTCCTCTGATACCAACTGTAGATACCCAAGGCATAACATACATAGACATTACATTACTTTTTCGGAATACTTAGTACATAACAAAAACACACACACAAAGTCTGTAATAGTTTAGTGTCTTTGGAAACTGGGAATATAATCTTCTAATCTTGGTGAAAGATCTTCAACATCTCCCATAAAGATATTCTTTTTTTTAAATCCTAAATCTTTTCTTTATGTCCTAGGTAAAAGAAAACATAAAAGGGTGAGATGAAATGCTCAGTAAGGGTAATCAAAAGAAATATCAATCACGTCATATTCATAAGAACATAACTTTTGGAAATCTTAACCTGGAAAAGAGAGAAAAATTTCATAACATGGGATAAATCATAGTAGTCAAATGGAATCCCAATAATCATAACATAAAACATGAAAATTTTTGGCATAAACACATAATCATATAGAATCATTTCTTATTAGTCAAGACTTATTTCCAAGACTATCTTAGTGGACAAAGTCCATTTCTGAACTGAGTTCACTCCTCGTTTCAGTCCTGTTTCACAGAACCGGTATAACCTACTGTTCTAGCCATGTCTATCTCATGAGATATAAAATATTTACCCAATGCATTGGAGGGAGATATAGGTCCCACCCATCTCATAATGATACCTTTCTTATGTGTTCCACAAAATCATAAATCATACATCATTGCATAACCCATGTAATAAAAACATGAATCTTAAACATCGTGACATCATCAAACAATTCATATAAGATAAAGGAATTCATAAAAATAATTCCATCACAAAATAATCAAATCAATGTAATAATAGTGATATAAACAGAACCCTATATTATCTAAGATGGAAAATAATTTTGATAAAACAGTTGAACTCCATTCTTGAGGAAAATATCCTTTCAAATTCAAAAAAAACTTCCTTTCTTAACATGTCATAAAATTTTAGACTAAAAGATGTTGATTAAAAATAAACTTGAAAACATGTAAAGGAAGCTTCTTGGAAATAATGTTTTAAAAATACATTCATGCCGTATAAGTTAAAAAATATTCTTCTTGTACTTTTGTCGGAAAAGTCAAAAAGTACCTCGTACGAAAAACGACAAACGATTCCTTTCATATATTTTACTAAAAACTCACCAATGGTTAAAATAGTTTTTAAAAAATTGTAGGTGGATGGAAATAATATTATATATTGAGAGAACATGGATGTGGATGATAAAACACACCCCAGTAAATACCAACGTATAAGCAATCTCGGATAAAAATGAGATTGTGATATTTCCCTTACCTTAGGTCTGATTTACTTCGTAAGTTTCCAAAAATCCTGTATAATGATTTAAATAATGTTATTGACATATTCCAGAATCATACTTATTGTTATGATATCATATATGGTCATATTCTTAGCTTATTATTAGTAATATTTCATTACTACTTGTTATTCGAGTGTTTATTACTTTTCTGTTCTTATGCATGTTTGTCGAATAAATTATTATTCTTCTCTTTAGGTTATAGATACCTCATTTACAGAATTTTAATATTGTAATATATATCATATTAATTCATTCAATTAATTTATATAATCATTATGCAATGAAGATCATGTAGAACGAATCGCATCACATCGGGGAGACGGTATTCCGTACGTACGCATGAGCGATGATATTGTTCCCATGATCGTGGAATTGTATTGGAGTGTATTTATACTATTTCAGAATCATTATCACTTTTTAATAGTCATATATAGTGATTATTTACACCATTATACCCATCCAATAATGGTGGTGGTGGAAAATAGATTACACCACGGCGTGGAGACGGTATTCCGTACATACGCACGTGCGGTGATTTATTTTTCCGTAGGATGGATGGATAGTGAAATAGGGTTGTTTAATCCATATAATAACATATCAGTATATGAGTGATACTTATGTTATTACTTAATAATTAAACAACTAAAGAACAAGAAGTGTAAGAAGAAATAAAGATGAAAGAATCGGTAACGGACATTACCTCTTCTTTGAAGTGCTTCTTTGAGACCTCCTTTTAGGGTACTAAAATAGGTCTTTGAAGAACACCAGAACCTCTAATATGATTCTAGAGAAGTGTAGAGGATAAATTGGCAGGGTTTGGCCGAGATTGAAGGCTCAATGTGGTGTGAGGAAGAGGGAGGAGGAGGTTCCCTTTTATAAGGGAGGAGAGGGGTACCTTTGGAATAACAAAAACTATTATTTTATTATAAAGTCAAATTCGGTTTTAAATAGCTCAAAATTGATTTATTTTGAAGCTAAGGTGGGGATGCGTCGAAATTATCTCATCCAATAGATTTTAGACAAGTTTAGGTTCCTATTTTAACCTTAGCATTTAGATTTAACATTAAGTTAAATAATTTTACTTTTACCGTGTCTTCTGGTGTTCTTATACTATAAGGTTAATAAACCTACTATAAGAAGCCAAACGAACCCCATGTTGTTTATTATTAATATATATAGCCTTATCTAAGTAATTTGGCCGAACCTTAGATTTTTATGAATAAAATAACAATTAATAATATAATATTTGTTTTAAAAACTATTTTATGTCAATTTTGACACTATTTAGTTATTGTTTTTTGTGAAAATCATAAAAGAATGATTAGTTAGAAAAAAGTTAATTAAATCAATACTAACATGTCATATTAACCTATAAAATTTGTTTAATTCATAAAAAGGCCTAAATTACATTTATTTTGGTATTTATAACATCAATTATGTCAATATTTCATTAATAAGACAATTACCGCATCATCTTTGTGTCATAATAAATGATAATTATTTAATCCTGAAAAATTCTAAATAAATTCCTATGATGTAGATAATTGTATTATAGTTCTGGAGACTATTCATGTTCGAAGTTTCATGAAGTGTATCACTAAATTAAAATTATTATACTTATAATATTTAAGAAAGTGACATGTTATCACATTCTTTGGTTTTAATAATAATTAAATTATTTTCATGGAAAAAAGTCCATTAAATGAATCTAATCCGACCCTTAGGTGATATGGGTCGACTTGTAGTCATCCAATTGGATTTTGACATGTGTTAGGGTAATTTGATAATATTATATTTACCCTTAATTACCCGATTTACCTTTAAGTATGGTAAATAAAATTTACCGTAGTTACTATTCATAATTCCCAAAAATAAAAATTAGCTTATTAACATAATTTGGATCCACTGATTCCAAATATGGAATCAATTTTTCCAAATTCAATACAAAAAAGTTGCAGAAATTAAATTAAAAGTAATCATGTTGTCGAAAGAAAACGGGTTTTTCTTTAAAACATTGCAAAAGATTGAATTGATTTATCCTACGAATTCACGGTAGAATCAATGATAATGACATACATTAAATTAAATGGTTAAAATATATTCTATTTATACTTTAAAACCATTCAATATTATAATTTAACCATATAAATTATTGCGATGAAAAAAGTTGTTTTTAAATAAAATATAGCGTGTTTTTACTATTCATCAAAATATGAAAGTTACCAGAATGATATGAAAATTTATCCAAAGTAAATTTTTATTTCATGATTCCAAAGAAGAATTTTATTTTGTCAAATTGAACTTATAAACATGCCAGATACTAGATTTAAAGTGGGTGCGCCATCAAAAGGCGGCAAAACTTCATTTTTTGAAAAATACTTATTTTACCCGAAAAATTTATTTTGTTCTTATACCATGTTTTAGAAAATGTGCAAGATGAATAATAATGTTATTAGATTCAAAATTTAGTTAATACTATTCATAAAATCTAGTTCATAATAATATTATAATAATATATCGTTGTTTAGTAAAACCCGGTATTGCGTACAACACACGCTATCGAGGAAGGTCGCGATTGCATGTAATGCAAGCCAAGTCAGGGTTGTGTGATGTGCAAGAATCCTTCGTTGTTTCGTATAACATAATCCAACCATATTTCATTTTTACATTGAATATATATATATATACTCAATGTCACGTAGAATAACTATTATCAAAATTGTGTGTAACATGATCCAAGAATAGTGTTGCGTATACTGCAAGCTAATACGGTGTTGCGTATATCACAAGGTAATATTGGTGTAGCATACAACACAAGACATTAATGAAATTAAAACAATATTTTTCATAAAATCTCGGGGTGTTACACAATGGGTCACCACCAACCTCATACCATCGTCGCACTATGGAGACCAAATCCAAGGAAGGCACAACACCCAAAGCTATAAACCAATATAAAACTATAGGCTTAAGTATTAAAACTCATTAGGCAGGACCAAACAAACTATTTTCATATTCATATCTTAGAATGAAATATCCATCAATTTCAAGTTCGAAGGTCAATGTATAAAATAGGGTTTCACTCATTTTCACCTTAAAAAAATCACAATCCATTTCCCATTACATGTTACAAAATAAATTCACCATTTTATGAAGAAGAAGTTGGAAATTTAAAAGAGGTGATGTTTACAATAAAATGGAAGGAAGGAAGTTTAAAACATTTTTGAAACCATTTTACCCTAAACATTTGAAATCCAATTTATCACTTTTTTCATGAAGCTACACTAGATAGGGAAACAAGATCAACAAACTTACAACACGAGCAATGAAAAAACACAACACAAGAGTAGCAAACCTGCACATGCATCATAGCCATTTATCGTACATAAATCAGTACTAGAAATATTGGGAGTACCTATGAGCTTGTGAATAATCTTGAAAATACTATACATGTGACTTATCTTGAAGGAATTCACTACTTGATACCTCATAACACCCAAATTCTCGATCTTCGCTTTACCTGGACCGATCGAGGGGCCCAATCCCATAACAACGACAACAAAATAACAACTGTTATGGGAAATAATTGTAATCTAAACTATTGCATCAATTGATCACTACAAATTCTCTCACTATGCTAGGTTCTCAGGTCAACATGTATAACAAAAAGGGTGAGCTGACTGATTCCAGCCGTGTTTCAAATCACATGGACATATATAGATGTAAACACACAACATGCATCACATGAGTCACCTGAAAGATTCTGTACCACTACTTTCAACCATTTTATCCCAGGGGAGTCTTACACAGTGGACCTCCCATAACATACAACTCATCCAGAGCAAGGGGACCACATCCAAGGATAGTTTTCTTGAGATAATTAGTCTTACAAAAGTACCAAATGAGCCTCACCTAATTTTCTCATTGCAAACCATTTATTAAAGAATCTCACTCACACACTTTGAAGACCAATAACCCAGATGGAAAACAATTTAAGAAACCTAAATTACTAACTTAAATATAAAATACATGTATAAAGGACCAATGACCATTTAAAGAAACAATTGATGTGAAAACACAAACCAACTATTTAATAAAATACCCCACATGAAAAAAACAAACTCTAATTCAAGATATAAAATTTGACTAAAAATTCAATATCAATAATTAGTATGATAACTATTAGTGAAATGCTTGAAATAAATTATTCTTAAATTTAATGGTCAATTGATATGGAATATATAAGGACCAGACCTTAAAACATTACATAATCTTGAATTATATGAATAATTCACATTTAAAATATTTTTAGGTTTATAGTTTTAGAGAATTAGTCCATAACATATACATTACGACTTGAATAATACACGTAGACACATCTACCCAGTTTCCATTTTTTACAAAATAAAAAATCCTGAAAAAAATATCCATGTCTAGGTCCAAGTTTTAGATAGCATGACATTTCCATGATCCTATCCTTTACCCTATTCCACTTTATGTCCTGTAAAAATCATTTCAAAAACATGGGATGAGTATAAAATCTAAATAAGGGATACACAGAGAAGGAAAAGTGTTAGTTTTCCAAAACAACAAGTAAACGATGAGTACTTTATCATAAGTAATACTTTTCACCTTTATGAAGTATTAAATACTCTTCACTGAATAAAATATCATTTCTTACCCTTTTGTAACCAATAGATTACCATAAAACCAATATAAAGAAAACATAACATATAAAGGTAACTTGGGACATAAACATACATAAATGTAATAACACATAAAATATTGAAAATATAAACATTTCACTATTAAAAGTTAATTTGCAATCCCAAGATACAATTTCATGATATTAAAATAATAAATCTTTTTCAAAAACCATCTCTAATACCAAAACACGCAATAACAGAATAAGGGATTTCTTTTTCATTTTAGAAAACATTAAGGCTTATAGAAGAAGCCAAATATTGATTACGACGGTGGATAGGTCATTATCACTACAAACGTTAAAAAGAAACATTATTTTTATATAACTCACTGTCTTCATTCTGTGCTTCCGTAATTCTGTCTGATCGAGATTATCTCACTAACACTCAAAAAAAAAGAATAATTTCCCAGAGCAACAAATTTTATGCCAATTTTTATCAAATCAAAAACCAAAGGATCTCATTCCAAACTCAGCATGGTTAATTAAGAAGTACTATTTTGACTCAAAGAATCAGCCATATTATTTTATTTTCCTAAATGCTAATAGATCGTGCAATCATAATTCTTGATTAATTACAACCATATCCAATATCTAATGTTCAATTATTTTTGAGTGAATATATCCATTAATCTTTTATGATCAATATATATTTTACACTTTACTCCATTCAAATGATTTTTACATATTATTAATTAAAAAATACCATCTAATTCCAAATCATGTATAAGGTAATTTAACTCATGAGGTTTCAACTGACATGAAGCATATACAATTACCTGATCATTCTGTATAAGGATACAACCAATACATTTCAACGAAGAATCAATTTAAATAACAAATTCACCATCCATGGAAGGCAATACCAAAACTGGAGCATTCTCCAAATCTTATTTTAAATTTTTGAAAACAATCATCACATTCTTTTGTCCAGAGAAACATAAAACCTTATCTAGATAACATAGTAATTGGACTAGATAACCGTGAAAAATTCTCCACAAACATCTGGTAATAGCCTTCCAAACTAAGAAAAATATGAATCTCAATAATATTTGTGGGTCTTGGTCATTCTTAAAAAACTTTTGTTTTAGTAGGAACAACAGTTATGGCATTTTTTTGAAACAATGTGACCAAGTAAAGAAATTTTTTGTAACAAAAAATAACACATGCTGAATTTTACATACAGTTTATTTTATTTTAATGTTTTCAATACAACCCTTAAATGACTTTCATGCACCTATTGACTTTTTGAATAAAAAAAACATCATCAATGAACACAACCACAATATTATCCAAGAACTCACAAAAAAATATTTCATAAGATCTATGAATACAGTAGGTGAATTGGTTAACCAAAAATGAAAAACTACAAATTGATAATGGCTATATCTATAATGAAACATAGTCTTTAGAATGTATTCTTCATTTAATATCAACTGATGGTACCTCAACCTCAAGTCAATCTTCGAAAAATACTGAGCACCCTAGAGCTAATTAAAAAAATTATCGATATGGGGAAAAAGATACTTGTTATTAACAATGATGTTATTAAATGCTATAAAATGAATGACAATTCTTAATGAACGGTCATTTTTTAAATAAATTATATTGGATCAACCCATGGTGATGATCCAAGTTGAATGAAACCTTTATCTAATAACTCCTTCATTTTCTTATTTAACTCTAAAATATCAATTTGAACCATTCGATAAGGGGGTTTTGAAATTGGATTAGGATCATGGACTAAGTAAATAGTATATTCAACTTCCCAATCAGGTATAATAATAGAAAACTCATGAGGAAAAAATCAACATTCTCATTTACCACTGGCACATCATTTATTGAAATAGTTCCTTTGTTTTCAAAAATATGTGCAAGGTAACATTAATTTCCATTTTTTACTAGTTTTATAGCTTTGTGATATGTTATCAATATTTAGGTTTCATTCTTGTATAAAAACTGAAAATCATTCTAAAAAGGAACCTCTTTTTCTCTACAGTTAATCTTTTCTTGATAAACAGACATCCAATCCATGCCAAAATAACATCAAACTCTACTTGATGGAAAATAATAAGGTTTGCATGTAGATTCTTTCCACACAAAAGGAAAAGAAGTTTCTTATAATTTATTTTGGTCTCAACATTTCTTCTAGGCAATTTTACCATAATTTTAGGGTTCATATCTTGAGATGGAATTCCCAATTCAATTGAAAACTTTTCAGAAATGATAGAATGTGCAGACCCTGAATCAAACAACACATTGGAATAATCTGAATAAACAAACAATGTACCTAATACTACTTCATCTGATGAACCAACATCTACTGATGTAGCTACAAAGGATTTCACCTCCCCTTTCTTCTTATAGTCCAGTTTCTTTCCCTCGGTTGAGTTCTTTTTTGGACACTAATTTGTATGATGACCCATTTCATTTCACTTAAAACATCTTACCAGTTTTTTTTATTCCCGGATTGATCATCTTCCTTATAGTTATGAGAAATATGACCTGACTTACCACACCATAAGCACTTATCAGACATTGATAAACATTCTCCGGGATTCTTTTTACCGCACATATCACAACATGAATATTATGTTTTCTTACCTCCAGTCTTATTTGATGAATTATTTCCCTTTTCCTACCAGCTGGACTTATAATTATGTTGTTTGTCAAGGAAAACTTGATCATCAGAAAACTCCATTTCCACCTTCTCCGAACATCGAACATTTTTTCATAACATTTGAACAAACAATAGGGTAATTCTATTCAATATCACGGCTTCAGTCCTGAGTAAAATTGATTAATCTTACTATCATGATCTCAAATGAAATTTTGAGAATACCATTCCATTCCAGCGAATGTTCCTTTATAAATAGCCATTGAGTCATCATATGGCCTCAATTCCACGAATTTGTTTTCCATCCTAATTTGAACCACATTAGGAAAAATATTTCTCAAGGAACATACATTTTAATTCATCCCAAACAAGAGCATCAATCTCATCACGCCCCTTGATATTTTTAACCATCAACCACGACTAATTAGCTTGACCTTAAAAATGGTAAATAATGAGGCTAAACTATTTGTAATGACCCAGAAATTTCAAGGAAATTTTTTTCATAAATAAATTGCAATTTTATGAGTCTGTGTCTTCTGACGGCACCTGATTCCGAGTCCCGGTGTGCCCAGAATCAATTTATGATGTTTAGCTCAGTTACGATCAGTAAACGAACGAGTGGGGTTTTCTATCTTTTGAACCAGTGCTCGGAATAGAAATCTAAGGGCACCGATGAACTCACAGCACTGGTATTCGGTTAAGGGTTCCTTCACCGCAGCTGTATTTTATGCGGGTCGAAAGTTAATAATTGGGGAATTAGCATAAAATAAATAAAATTGGTGTGTACAATTTTATTTATATCTGAGGTAGTTATATCACACAAAGGGGAGTTAAGGGTGGGACCCAAAACCAACTAACTACCCAAGTGTGGATGTTTGATAGGTGGGGTGTAGAGACCCGAAGCTTGACGTACATTGACATTACATTACATTTTAGGAAAACTTAGTACATAACAAAAACACACACACAAGGATCGTAATAGTTTAGTGTCTTTGGAAACTCGGAATATAATGTTCTAATCGTGGTGAAGGATCTTCAACATCTCCCATAAAGATCTTCCTTTTTTACATAAAACCTTTCTTTATATCCTGGGGAAAAGAAAACATAAAAGGGTGAGCTCAAATTCTCAATAAGGGTAAACAAAAGAAATATCAATCACATCATATTCATAAGAACATAACATTTTGGAAATCTTAACCTGCAAAAGAGAACATAATTTCATAACATGGGATAAATCTTAGTAGTGAAATAAAATCACAATAATCATAACGTAAAACATGAAACTTTTTGGCATACACACATAATCATAGAGAATCATATCTTATTAGTCAAGACTCATTGCCAAGACTATCTTAGTGGACAAAGTCCATTTCTGAACCGAGTCACCCTCGTTTCAGTCCTGTTTCACTGAACCGGTATAACCTACCGTTCCAGCCATGTCTATCTCATGAGATAAAAAATCTTTACCCAATTCATTGGAGGGAGATATAGGTCCCACCCATCTCATAATTATACCATCCTTATGTGTGCCACAAAATCATAAATCATACATCATTGCATAACCCATGTAATACAAATGGGAATCTTAAATATCATGACATCATAAAACAATTCATGTAAGATAAAGGAATTCATAAAAATAATTCCATCACAACATAATCAAATCAATGTAATAATAGGGATAAAAACAGAACCCTTTATTATCATAGATGGAAAATAATATTGATAAAACACTTGAACTCCATTCTAGAGGAAAATATCCTTTCTTCTTCAAAAACTTTTTTTCATTTATTAACATGCCATTCAATTTTAAACTAAAAGAATTTTATTAAAAATAAACTTGAAAAAAATGTAATGGAAGCCTTTTGGAAATAATGTTTTAAAAATCCATTCATGCCTTATAAGTTAAAAAAACACTCTTCTCGTACTTTTGTCGGAAAAGTCAAAAAGTACCTCGTATGAAAAACGACAAAAGATTCCTTTCATATCTTTTACTAAAAACTCACCGAAGGGTAAAATTAGATTTAAACAATTTTAGGTGGATGGAAATAATATTACATATTGGGGAAACATGGATGTGGATGATAAAATACACCCCAGTAAATACTAAAGTATAAACAATCTCGGATAAAAATGAGATTGTGATATTTCCCTTACCTTAGGTCCGATTTGCTTCGTAAGTGTCCGAACCTCCTGTATAATGATTTAAATAATGTTATTGACTTATTCCAGAATCATACTCATTGTTATGATGTCATATATGGTTCACTTATGACTTTATATTACCCGTTCTTTTGTAAATTCTATTTTAAAGAGCGTTTTGGGTAAAATTGTTTCATTTGTCGTCCGTGTTTTGACTTGTAATTATTCATACGATTACTTAGATCATGATTAAATAATTCCAAAATATAAAACATGATTTATATATATATATTCAGAATAGACATATATATAATAAATCAGTAATTGGAAAGAAATACACCGTTCATGGAGACGGTAGGCCGTACATATGCATGAACGCTGTTTTCGTTTCCTTATTGAGTTGAATAGAATTAAGTAGATGACATACATATATATACACATAAATCCAGAATCATTATTATGTCATATATTTCATGATTACTTATTATATATACTTTATAATCATTCATGAATGGTTAAAGTGGAGAATGAATCTCATCGCGTCGTGGAGACGGTAGTCCGTACGTACGCACGAGCGATGATATCGTTCTCATGATCATGGGACTGTATTGGAGTGTATGTATACTATTTCAGAATCAATATCACTTTAAAATAATAATATATAGTTATTATTTACACCATTATACCAATCCAAGTAATGTGGTGGTGGAAAATAGATTTCACCACGGCGTGGAGACGGTATTCCGTACGTACGCATGCACGGTGATTTCATTTTCCGTAGGATGGATAGATGGTGAAATAGGATTGTTTCGTACTTATAATAACATATAAGTATATGAGTTATACTGATGTTATTACTTCATAATGAAAAAACCTAAGAAGAAGAAGTGGAAGAAGAAATAAAGGTGAAAGATTCGGTAACGGAAATTACCTCTTCTTTGAAGCGCCTCTTTGAGACCTCCACTTAGGGCACTAAAATTGGTCTTTGAGGAAGACCAGAACCTCTATGATGTTTCTAGGGAAGTGGAGAATATAATTTGTCAGGTTTTGGCCGAGCTTGAAGGCTCAAAGTTGTGTGAGGAAGAGAGGGAGGAGGTGCCCTTTTATAAGGGTGGAGATGGGCTCCTTTGAAAAAACTAAAAATATTATTTTATTATAAAGTCAAGTTCGTTTTTAAATAGCTCCAAATTGATTTATTTCGAGGCTAAGGTGGGGATGGGTCGAAATAATCTCATCCAATAGAATTTATACAAGTTTAGTATCCTATTTTAACCGTATCATTTAGATTTAACATTAAGTTAAATAATTTTACTTTTACCGTGTCTTCTTGTGTTCTTATACTATAAGGTTAATAAACTTACTATATCAATCCGAACTAACCCCAAGTTGTTTATTATTAATATATATAACATTATATAAGTAATTTTTCTGATCCTTAGATTTTTAGGAATAAAATAACAATTAATAATATAATATTTGTTTTAAAAACTATTTTATGTCAATTTTGACACTATTTAGTAATTGATTTTTGTGAAAATCATAACAGAATGATTAGTTCTAGAAAAGTTAAATTAAACTATAATAACATGTCATATTAACCTAGAAAATTAGTGGAATTCATAAAAATTCTCAAATTATATTTATTTGGGTATTTATAACATCAATTATGTCAATATTTAATTTATAAGATAATTACTGCATCATTGTTGTGTCATAAATAAATTAAACTATTTAATGTCTAAAAGTTAAAAATAAAATACCATTATGTAGGAACTCTTCTTATCTTTCTAATGAATATTTATAGTCGAATTTATCTTATGTATAACCACATACTAAAAATGTTTTAGTAAATAAACATTGATTTTAACTCTTTTAACACTTCTTTAAATAAATTAATAATAAATGTCCTAATCTAATCCAAGTGGGCCTAAATCGTCATATTTTATCCCTAAGTTTGTTTTTTGGTCGAATTACACGTGTCCAGTAGAATTAGTACATGTGTTAGGGTAATAATAATATCATTTCTACCCTTAATTGCCCTATTTACTTTTAACCGTGGTTAAAAAAAGTAAAAAGTTACTATTCACTAAAAAAATTATTTTCATCTCATTGAACCAAATTTTACTTACTGACATCAACCGTGTCTCTTGGAGTTTTGAAATTATACTCACAGAAGCGGTAAAATTAAGTTTTATGAACAATTCAGTTTTTTTAACTACCACTTAGTTGTTTCACTATTCATCAAAAATTGAACGTTTTCAGAAAAATACCAAAAATTAGGCCTAATCTATATTTGATATTATGAACTCAAAAATGATGTCAATTTTACCAAATTCAAAACATATTAGTTTCATTAACTAATTTAAAAATTAATTCTCGTCGTCAAAACAAATAGCGTGTTTTTAAGAGATAATAACTATCAAAAGAATGAAACTTGTTTATAACTGGTTTAAATGTGAAACTACATCCAATGACCATCATTGTATTAAATTGTAAAAATATATTCTAAATATACTTTAAAACCACTAAAATTAACAATTTATCACTATTAATTATTTCGATTGAAAAAGTTGTTTATAATTAAAATTTAGTAATTTCCACTATTCATCAAAATATGAAAGTTATCCGAAAATTACCAAAATTTCACCCTAAGCTAATTTCAATATTCCGAATCAAAAAATGAAGTCCATTTTGAAAAATAAAATTTACAAAATTTCAAGAAGTGGTAATTACAATTCATAACGGCTAGTTTTAATAATATTTTAATAGCATATCGTTGTTTAGTGAAACTCGGTATTGCGTACTACACACGCTGTCAAGGAAGGTCACGATTGCGTGTAATGAAAGGCAAGTCAAGGATGTGTGTTGTGAAAGCTCCTTTTTGTGTAGTGTACAACACAAGACATTAATGAAATTAAAAAGAATATTTTTCATAAAATCTCGGGGTGTTACATTCTACCCCCCTTAAAATGAATTTCGCCCTCGAAATTCATCGGGGTTATAAATGGTTTACTATTCGAAAGTTTCTTTAATCGAAACCCACATCGTAAAAAGGAATACCAAAACCAATCATTAAAAACAAAATTATGAAATGTAACAGTTACCCAAATAAAATAATCACTGGGTTTCCACATAGGTGAAAATATGGATATGGAAGAGAAATCTAACCATCATTTTATGATGGAGAGTGGTAGAGAACATGGCTATGGAAAATCTAGAAATCACAAAGCCATAAAATTGTGATGATCTAAGGTACCATCTGATTCATCAGATATAAGAGCACTAAGACAACATTTTTGGTTTTCAAGATCATTTCCCTAAAGTTGATGAAATTGGAATTAGAAGAAATAATTTCGTGATTTTGGTATAGTCTCACTGTTTTTCGTTCTTTGGACAATTTCCACTTCATCTCTTAAAGAAATGAAGTTGAATTTGTCATTCGTGATGTGTTAGTAGATCATGTGATATAATGATTGGTCATTCCATCTCTTTCAAACAAAAGGTTAGCAAAAGTTATAAGTCCATCTTATGGTTAATCGTATATGGTTCCAAAAATGAACTTATACTTCATATATCATATCGCTTAATAATATAAAACTAGTTTATACTAACCAGGGACTTCCTGTAGGCCAGTGGTAGGCGATAAAGGCCAGTCGCACTTCGGTTGTGGGTTCGATTCCTACAACCTTGTCCGACGTGATGTGCTATCGCCCGTCCTGCAGGTTGTCCTTTTTCTAAAACTATATTACTATAACATTCCATCAATAATATTGAAAAAAATTCTATCCTTAAACAATACTAACTTATGTCCAACATAATCCATTCCAATCTTTAGTCTTATCCATAATAATGTAGTCCACTCTCATAACATAGTGAAAAAGATTACCAGAGATTTAATACCATCGTTGATCCCCATATATCATAAGATATGTTTTGTTGGTCACATTCCAAACATTGAAAGTCCTTAATCATGTATTCGCTTGAATAACCATTGAACCTTAGTGAAAACATGAGTGCAGTTAAAATTTAACACCTTCCACATACCAAAATCCTCAAAATTCTATATACTCACACCATGATATCACTTAGTCCTTATATCAATCATGAGCTCATGAATACTGTCAAATATTTCATTTTCTCGTTTTCCCTTCATTATGCGCATATCATTCTTTTTCCAAAAATATCTCAATCACTTTCCATGGTTACAGGTACCATTAAATTATTGAAAACCACAATAGACCAATACATAAATATTCCAATATACCACGATATTATATACAACACTATTTTGGAATCCCATTACATAAACACTTAACCATTCCACCACATCATTGTCATATTCAACATCGCCAATAGTGATCGCATGTGACATCCCTTTGTCCTTTGCCTTAAGTGGTTGCTCATGTTGATCATCACTAACCCTTGGATTAGGCCATTTATTAGCATAATGCCACATTTCCTTGAATTTGAAGCATTGAAGTTTTAGTGGTGCGTTCTCTACAGTGTTTCCTTTATTTGCATCATTAGAAACCCTTTTTCCATTACTTCAACACTCAAATGCTCGATGACCTTCTTTTCCACACTTAAAACATTTTCTAGTCCCTTTAAGACAATCTCCACCATGCTTCGTTCCACACTTTGAGCATAAGGAAACATTCATCTTCTTTTCACCATTATTCTGAGATTTTTCCTTGAACTCCATCTTTCATTTCTTGTCAAAACCATGAGATGGATATGTAACACCAACATCCATTTCTACCTTGATAGCACAACGCACAATTTCTTCATAGCTACTGAAGTCTCTTATAGCTAATTCCCTTCGAAGACTTGGTTTTAAGCCACCGAAAAATCGATCAACTTTACTTTCAGTTTGGATGATAATGCCTGATGCATACCTTGCAAGTCTTGTAAAATTCGCTTCGTATATACCAACAGATTCATCATCCTTCTGCTTTAGCTCAATAAACTCCTTTTCCATCTTTGTTCAAAGAATATGAGGGAAGTACTTACTGAAAAACATGTTCTTGAACTCGTCCCATTCCATGGACTCAATTTCATCTCATGGCCTTGTATTCTTGATAAGATTCCACCATTGATCAGCTTCACCTTCCAAACGATATACTACTATGATGACTTTATCATGTTCAGAACATTGAAGAACTGAAAATATCGTTTCAGTGGTACTGATCCATTGTTCAGCAACAAGTGGATCGGAAGACCCACTGAAAGAAGGTGGACGTTGCCTCATCAAGGACTCAATAGAATATTGTTCCCTTCTCTTCTCATTTGGAAGTCCAGAATGATTCATAGCCTGCGTAAGTATAGCAATAAGATTTTTCACTCCATCTCCCATACCACTTGTTTGTCCAGGAGGGAAATCATTGCATTGTCCATTGCATTGATCAACACGGTTCCTTCGGGTTCCAGCCATCGTCTAAAACCCAAAAAGAATAGTGTGAGAGGCAAAAATAATGCTAGGGAAAACAACATAATAAAGGGGGATTACCTTTAATATCTAACATCTTAGGTTTAATTATATGATCGTTATCTTAATTCTAGTACTATAACCTATACGTATACTTAACCTTAGGGACATCCCTAGACATACCATAGAAATATCTCTAGGGATCTCACTAACGTTTTCGCATCCTAGTTTCCAAAGGTTGACTAAACCAATCCTCTGATACCAACTGTAGAGACCCGAAGCTTGACGTACATTGACATTACATTACATTTACGGAATACTTAGTAAATAACAAAAAGACACACACAAGGATCGTAATAGTTTAGTGTCTTTGGATACTCGGAATATAATCTTCTAATCGTGGTGAAAGATCTTCAAAATCTCCCATAAAGATCTTCGTTTTTTTTACCTAAAACCTTTATTTATATCCTGGGGAAAAGAAAAAATAAAAGGGTGAGCTCAAATGCTCAGTAAGGGTAAACAAATGAAATATCAATCACATCATAATCATAAGAACATAACATTTTGGAAAACTTAACCTGCAAAAGAGATCATAATTTCAAAACATTGGATAAATCTTAGTAGTGAAATGAAATCCCAATAATCATAACATAAAACATGAAACTTTGTGGCATACACACATAATCATAGAGAATCATATCTTATTAGTCAAGACTCATTGCCAAGACTGTCATAGTGGACAAAGTCCATTTATGAACCGAGTCACCCTCGTTTCAGTCCTATTTCACTGAACCGGTATAACCTACCGTTCCAGCCATGTCTATCTCATGAGATATAAAATCATTACCCAATGAATTGGAGGGAGATATAGGTCCCACCCATCTCATAATGATACCATTCTTATGTGTTCCACAAAATCATAAATCATACATCATTTCATAACCCATGTAATAGAAATGGGAATCTTAAACATCATGACATCATAAAACAATTCATATAAGATAAAGGAATTCATAAAAATAATTCCATCACAACATAATCAAATCAATGTAATAATAGGGATAAAAACAGAACCCTTTATTATCTTAGATTGAAAATAATTTTGATAAAACACTTGAACTCCATTATTGAGGAAAATATCCTTTCTTCTTCACAAACTTTTTTTTCCTTTCTTAACATGTCATTCAATTTTATACTAGAAGAAGTTGATTAAAAATAAACATGAAAACATGTAAAGGAATATTTTTGGAAATAATTTTTTAAAAATCCATTCATGTAGTATAAGTTAAAAAAACACTCTTCTCGTACTTTTGTCAGAAAATTCAAAAAGTACCTCGTATAAAAAACGACAAAAGATTCCTTTCATATCTTTTACTAAAAACTCACCGAAGGGTAAAATTGAATTTAAACAATTGTGTGTGGATGGAAATAATATTAAATATTGAGGAAACATGGATGTGGATGATAAAATACACCCCAGTAAATACTAAAGTATAAACAATCTCGGATAAAAATGAGATTGTGATATTTCCCTTACCTTAGGTCCGATTTGCTTTGTAAGTGTACGAACCTCCTGTATAATGATTTAAATAATTTTATTGACTTATTCCAGATTCATAATCATTGTTATGATATCATATATGGTTCACTTATGACTTTATATTACCCGTTCTTTTGTAAATTCCATGTTAAAGAGCATTTTGGGTAAAATTGTTTCATTTGTCGTCCGTGTTTTGACTTGTAATTATTAATATGATTACTTAGATCATGATTACTTAATTCCAGAATATAAAAAATTATTTATATATATATATATATTCATATTATACATATATATAATAAATCAGTAAATGGAACGAAATACACCGTTCGTGGAGACGGTAGGTCGTACGTACGCATGAACGCTGTTTTCATTTCCTTATTGAGTTGAATGGAATTAAGTAGATGACATAAATATATATACACATAAATAATATATCATTATTATGTAATATATTTCATGATTAATTATTATATATACTTTATAATCATTCATGAATGGTTAAAGTGGAGAGTGAATCTCATCGCATCGTGGAGACGGTAGTCCGTACGTACGCACGAGCGATGATATCGTTCTCATTATCGTGGGACTGTATTGGAGTGTATGTATACTATTTCAGAATCAATATCACATTAAAATAATAATATATAGTTATTATTTACACCATTATACCCATCCAAGTAAGGTGGTGGTGGAAAATAGATTTCACCGCGGCGTGGAGACGGTATTCCGTACGTACGCACACGCGGTGATTTCGTTTTCCGTAGGATGGATAGATGGTGAAATAGGATTGTTTCATACATATAATACCATATCAGTATATTAGTGATACTGATGTTATTACTTCATAATGAAACAACCTATGAAGAAGAAGTGGAAGAAGAAATAAAGGTTAAAGAATCGGTAACGGAAATTACCTCTTCTTTAAAGCGCCTCTTTGAGACCTCCTCTTAGGGCACTAAAATTGGTCTTTGAGGAAGACCATAACCTCTAGGATGTTTCTAGGGAAGTGTAGAAGAGAATTTTGTAGGGGTTGTCCGAGCTTTAAGGCTCAAAGTTGTGTGAGGAAGAGAGGGAGGAGGTGCCCTTTTATAAGGGAGGAGAGGGGCTCCTTTGGAAAAACTAAAAATATTATTTTATTATAAAGTCATGTTCGGTTTTAAATAGCTCCAAATTAATTTATTTCGAGGCTAAGGTGAGGATGGGTCGAAATACTCTCATCCAATATAATTTATTCATGTTTAGGTTCCTATTTTAACCTTATCATTTAGATTTAACATTAAGTTAAATAATTTTACTTTTACCGTGTCTTCTTGTGTTCTTATACTATAAGGTTAATAAACTTACTATATCAAGACAAACTAACCCCATGTTGTTTATTATTAATATATATAACCTTATCTACGTTATTTGGCCTAACCTTAGATTTTTAGGAATAAAATAACAATTAATAATATAATATATGTTTTAAAAAATATTTTATGTCAATTTTGACACTATTTAGTAATTGATTTTTTTGAAAATCATAACAGAATGATTAGTTCGAACAAAGTTAATTTAAAATATACTAACATGTCATATTAACCTATAATATTATTGGAATTCATAAAAAGTGTCAAATTATATTTATTTGGGTATTTATAACATCAATTATGTCAATAATTAATTAATAAGATAATTACTGCATCATCGTTGTGTCATAAATAAATTAAATTATTTAATTTCTAAAAATTAAAAATAAAATACCATTATGTAGGAAATCTTTTTTTCTTTATAATGAATATTTATAGATGAATTTATCTTATGTATAACCCCATATTAAAAATGTTTTAGTAAATAAACTTTGATTTTAACTCTTTTAACCCTTCTTTAAATAAATTAATAATAAATGTCCTAATCTAATCCAAGTGGGCCTAAATGGTCAGATTTTATTCCTACGTTTATTTTTTCATCGAATTACACTTGTCTAATATAATTAGGACATGTTTTAGGGTAATAATAATATCATTTCTACCCTTAATTACCCTATTTACTTTTAACCGTGATAAAAAAAAGTAAAAAGTTATTATTCACCAAAAAATTATTTTCATCGCATTGAACAAAATTTTACTTACTGACATCAATCGTGTCTCTCAGATTTTTGAAATTCTACTCACAGAAGCGGTAAAATTAAGTTTTATGAACAATTCAGTTTTTTTAACTACCACTTAGTGGTTTCACTATTCATCAAAAATTGAAAGTTTTCAGAAAAATATCAAAAATTAGGCCTAAGCTATATTTGATATTATGAACTAAAAAATGATGTATATTTTACCAAATTCAAAACATATCAGTTGCATTAATTAATTTAAAAATTAATTCCGTCGTCAAAACAAATAGCGTGTTTTTAAGAGATAATAACTATCAAAAGATTGAAACTTGTTTATAACTGGTTTAAATGTGAAATTACATCCAATGACCATCAATGTATTAAATTGTAAAAATATATTCTAAATATACTTTAAAACCACTAAAATTAATAATTTATCACTATTAATTATTTCGATTGAAAAAGTTGTTTTTAATTAAAATTTAGTAATTTCCACTATTCATCAAAATATGAAAGTTATCCGAAAATTACCAAAATTTCACCCTAAGCTAATTTCGATATTCCGAATCCAAAAATGAAGTCCATTTTGAAAAATAAAATTTACAAAATTTTAAGAAGAAAGTTATTACTATTCATAACGACACGTTTTAATAATATTTTAATAGCATATCGTTGTTTAGTGGAACTCGGTATTGCGTACTACACACGCTATCATGGAAGGTCGCGATTGCGTGTAATGAAAGGCAAGTCAAGGATGCGTGTTGTGCAAGATCCATTTGATGTAGCATACAACACAAAACAATAATGAAATTAAAAAGAACATTTTTCATAAAATCTCAGGGTGTTACATTCAACCCCCCTAAAAATGAATTTCTCCCTCGAAATTCGTCGGGGTTATAAATGATTTACTATTCGAAAGTTTCATTAATCGAAACCCACATCGTAAAAAGGAATACCAAAACCAATCTTTAAAAACAAAAGTATGAAACGTAACGGTTACCCAAATAAACTAATCACTGGGTTTCCACATAGGTGAAAATATGGATATGGAAGAGAAATCTAACCATCATGTTCTGATGGAGATTGGTAGAGAACATGGCTAGGGAAAAGCTAGCAATCACAAAGCCATAAATTTGTGATGATCTAAGGTACCATCTGATTCATCAGATATAAGAGCACTAAGACAACATTTTTGGTTTTCAAGATCATTTCCCTAAAGTTGATGAAATTGGAATTAGAAGAAATACTTTCATGATTTTGGTATAGTCTCACCGTTTGTTGTTCTTTGGAAAATTTCCACTTCATCACTTAA
Organism: Viscum album; assembly: GCA_963277665.1. NCBI lineage: Eukaryota > Viridiplantae > Streptophyta > Magnoliopsida > Santalales > Viscaceae > Viscum > Viscum album. The sequence continues at coordinate 498,720,227 of OY728158.1, read as the reverse complement.
AGAAATGAAGTTGAATTTGTCATTCGTGATGTGTTAGCAGATCATGTGATAGAATGATGGGTCATTCCATCTCTTTCAAACAAAAGGTTAGCAAAAGTTATAAGTCCATCTTATGGTTAATCGTATGTGGTTCCAAAAATGAACTTATACTTCATATATCATACCTATTAATAAAATAAAACTAGTTTCTACTAACCAGGTACTTCCTGTAGGCCAGTGGTAGGCAATAAAGGCCAGTCACACTTCAGTTGTGGGTTCGATTCCTACAACCTTATCCGACGCGATGGGCTGTCGCTCGTCCTGCAGGTTGTCCTTTTTCTAAAACTATATTACTATAACATCCCATCAATAATATCGAAAAAACTTCTATCCTTAAACAATAATAACTTATGTCCAACATAATCCATTCCAATCTTTAGGCTTATCCATAATACTGTAGTCCACTCTCATAACATAGTGAAAACGATTACCAGAGATTTAAAACCATCGTTGATCCCCATATATCATAAGATATGTTTTGTTGGTCACATTCCAAACATTCAAAGTCCTTAATCATGTATTCTCTTGAATACCCATTGAACCTTAGTGAAAACATGAATGCAGTTAAAAGTTAACACCTTCCACATACCAAAATCCTCAAAATTCTATATACTCACACCACGATATCACTTAGTCCTTATATCAATCATGAGCTCATGAATACTGTCAAATATTTCATTTTCTCGTTTTCCCTTCATTATGCGCATATCATTCTTTTTCCAAAAATATATCAATCACTTTCCATGGTTACTGGTACCATAAAATTATTGAAAACCACAATAGACCAATACATAAATATTCCAATATTCCATGATACTATATAAAACACTATTTTAGAATCACATTACATAAACACTTAATCATTCCACCACATCGTTGTCATATTCAAAATCACCAATAATGATCGCATGTGACTTTCCTTTGTCCTTTTCCTTAAGTGGTTGCTCATGTTGATCATCACTAACCCTTGGATTAGGGCATTTATTAGAATAATGCCCCATTTCCTTGCACTTGAAGAAGTGAAGTGTTGGTGGTGCGTTCTCTACAGTGTTTCCTTTTTTCACATCATTAGAAACCCTTTTTCCATTACTTCGACACTCAGCTGATCGATGACCTTCTTTTCCACACTTAAAACATTTTCTAGTCCCTTTAAGACAATCTCCACCATGCTTCTTTCCACACTTTGAGCATAAGGAAACATTCATCTTCTTTTCACCATTATTATTAGATTTTTCCTTGAACTCTGTCATTCGTTTCTTGTCAAAACCATGAGATGGATATGTAACAAAAACTTCAATTTCTACCTTGATAGCACAACGCACAATTTCTTCATAGCTACTGATGTCTCTTATAGCTAATTCCCTTCAAATACCTGGTTTTAAGCCACTGAAAAATCGATCAACTTTACTTTCAGGTTGGATGATAATGCCATATGCATACCATGCAAGTCTTGTAAAATTCGCTTCGTATATTCCAACAGATTCATCATCCTTCTTCTTCAGCTCAAGAAACTCCTTTTCCATCTTTGTTTGAAGAATACGAGGGAAGTACTTACTGAAAAACAAGTTCTTGAACTCTTCCCATTCCATGGACTCAATTTCATCTCTTGGCCTCGTATTCTTGATAAGATTCCACCATTGATCAGCTTCACCATCCAAACGATATACTACTAAGATGACTTTATCATATTCATAACATTAAAGAACTGAAAATATCTTTTTAGTGGTACTGATCCATTTTTCAGCAACAAGTGGATCGGAAGACCCACTTAAAGAAGGTGGACGTTGCCTCATGAAGGACTCAATAGAATATTGTTCCCTTCTCTGCTCATTTGGAAGTCCAGAATGATTCATATCTTGTGTAAGTATAGTAATAAGATTTTTCACTCCATCTCCCATAACACTTGTTTGTTCTGGAGGGAAATCATTGCATTGTCCATTGCATTGATCAACACGGTTCCATCGGGTTCCAGCCATCGTCTAAAACCCAAAAAGAATAGTGTGAGAGGAAAAAATCATGCTAGGGAAAACAACATAACAAAGGGGGAGTACCTTCAATATCTAACATCATAGGTTTAATTATATGATCGTTAGCATAATTCTAGTACTATAACCTATACGCATACTTAACCTTAGGGACATCCCTAGACATACCTTAGAAATATCTCTAGGGATCTCACTAACGTTTTTGCATCCTAGTTTCCAAAGTTTGACTAAACCTTTCCTCTGATACCAACTGTAGAGACCCGAAGCTTGACGTACATTGACATTACATTACATTTGCGGAATACTTAGTTCATAACAAAAACACACACATAAGGATCGTAATAGTTTAGTGTCTTTGGAAACTCGGAATATAATCTTCTAATCATGGTGAATGATCTTCAACATCTCCCATAAAGATCTTCCTTTTTTTTACCTAAAACCATTCATTATATCCTGGGGAAAAGAAAACATAAAAGGGTGAGCGCAAATGCTCAGTAAGGGTAAACAAAAGGAATATCAATCACATCATATTCATAAGAACATAACATTTTGGAAATCTTAACCTGCAAAAGAGAGCATAATTTCATAAATGGCATAAATCTTAGTAGTGAAATGAAATCCCAATAATCATAACATAAAACATGAAACATTGTGTCATACACACATAATCATAGAGAATCATATCTTATTAGTCAAGACTCATTGCCAAGACTATCATAGTGGACAATGTCCATTTCTGAACCGAGTCACCCTTGTTTCAGTCCTGTTTCACTGAACCAGTATAACCTAACGTTCCAGCCATGTCTATCTCATGAGATATAAAATATTTACCCAATGCATTGGAGGGAGATATAGGTCCCACCCATCTCATAATGATACCATTCTTATGTGTTCCACAAAATCATAAATCATACATCATTGCATAACCCATGTAATAGAAATGGGAATCTTAAACATCATGACATCATAAAACAATTCATATAAGATAAAGAAATTCATAAAAATAATTCCATCACAAAATAATCAAATCAATGTAATAATAGGGATAAAAACAGAACCCTTTATTATCTTAGATGGGAAATAATTTTGATAAAACACTTGAACTCCATTCTTGAAGAAAATATCCTTTCTTCTTCAAAAACTTTTTTTTCATTTCTTAACATGTCATTCAATTTTAAACTAAAAGAAGTGGATTAAAAATAAACTTGAAAACATGTAAAGGTATATTTTTGGAAATAGTGTTATAAAAATACATTCATGCTGTATAAGTTAAAAAAAAACTCTTCTCGTACTTTTTTCGGAAAAGTCAAAAAGTACCTCGTATGAAAAATGACAAAAGATTCCTTTCATATCTTTTACTAAAAACTCACCGAAGGGTAAACTTGGATTTAAAAAATTGTAGTAGGATGGATATAATATTACATATTTAGGAAACATGGATGTGGATGATAAAATACACCCCAGTAAATACTAAAGTATAAACAATCTCGGATAAAAATGAGATTGTGATATTTCCCTTACCTTAGGTCCGATTTGCTTCGTAAGTGTCCAAAACTCCTGTATAATGATTTAAATAATGTTATTGACTTATTAAAGAATCATACTCATTGTTATGATATCATATATGGTTCACTTATGACTTTATATTACCCGTTCTTTTGTAAATTCCATGTTAAAGAGTGTTTTAGGTAAAATTGTTTCATTTGTCGTCAGTGTTTTGACTTGTAGTTATTCATATGATTACATAGATCATGATTACTTAATTCCAGAATATAAAACATTATTTATATATATATATATATATTCAGAATATACATATATATAATAAATCAGTAAATGGAAAGAAATACACCGTTCATGGAGACGGTAGGCCGTACGTACGCATGAACGCTGTTTTTGTTTCCTTATTGAGTTGAACGGAATTAAGTAGATGAAATACATATATATACACATAAATACATTATCATTATTATGTAATATATTTTAATGATTACTTATTATATATACTTTATAATCATTCATTAATGGTTAAAGTGGAGAATGAATCTCATCGTGTCGTGGAGACGGCAGTCCGTACGTACGCACGAGCGATGATATCGTTCTCAAGATATGGGACTATATTGGAGTGTATGTATACTATTTCATAATCAATATCACCTTAAAATAATAATATATAGTAATTATTTACACCATTATACCAATCCAAGTAAGGTGGTGGTGGAAAATAGATTTCACCACGGCGTGGAGACGGTATTCCGTACGTACGCACGCGCGGTGATTTCGTTATCCGTAGGATGGATAGATGGAGAAATAGGATTGTTTAATACTTATAATAACATATCAGTATATGAGTGATAATGATGTTATTACTTAATAATTAAACAACCTAAGAAGAAGAAGTGGAAGAAGAAATAAAGGTGAAAGAATCGGTAACGGAAATTACCTCTTCTTTGAAGCGCCTCTTCGAGACCTCCTATTAGGGCACTAAAATTGGTCTTTGAGGAAGACCAGAACCTTTAGGATGTTAATAGGGAAGTGGAGAAGATAATTTGGCAGGGGATGGCCGAGCTTGAAGGCTCAAAGTTGTGTGAGGAAGAGAGGGAGGAGGTGCCCTTTTATAAGGGAGGAGAGGGGCTCCTTTGGAAAAACTAAAAATATTATTTTATTATAAAGTCAAGTTCGGTTTTAAATAGCTCCAAATTGATTTATTTCGAGGATAAGGTGAGTATGGGTCTAAATCCTCATATAAAATATAATTTAGTCAAGTGTAGGTTCCTATTTTAACCTTATCATTTAGATTTAACATTAAGTTAAATAATTTTACTTTTACCGTGTCTTCTTGTGTTCTTATACAATAAGGTTAATAAACTTACTATATCAAGACGAAATAACCCAAAGTTGTTTATTATTAATATATATAAACTTATATAAGTCATTTTGCCAAACCTTAGATTTTTAGGAATAAAATAACAATTAATAATATAATATTTGTTTTAAAAACTATTTTATGTCAATTTTGACACTATTTAGTAATTGATTTTTGTGAAAATCATAACAGAATGATTAGTTCGAAAAAAGTTAATTTAAACTATACTAACATGTCATATTAACCTAGAAAATTTGTGGAATTCATAAAAAGTCTCAAATTATATTTATTTGGGTATTTATAATATCAATTATGTCGATATTTTATTAATAAGATAATTACTGCATCATCGTTGTGTCATAAATAAATTAAATTATTTAATGTCTATAAATTACAAATAAAATAAAATTATGTAGGAAATCTTTTTAGCTTCCTAATTAATATTTATAGTCGAATTTATCTTATGTATAACCCCATATTAAAAATGTTTTAGTAAATAAACTTTGATTTTAACTCTTTTAACCCTTCTTTAAATAAATTAATAATAAATGTGATATTCTAATCCATGTGGGCCTAAATGGTCATATTTTATTCCTAAGTTTGTTTGTTGGTAGAATTAAACTAGTCCAATTGAATTAGGACATGTGTTAGGGTAATAATAATATCATTTCTACCCTTAATTACCCTATTTACTTTTAACCGTGGTAAAAAAAAGTAAAAAGTTACTATTCACCGAAAACTTCTTTTCATCTCATTGAACAGCATTTTACTTACTGAAGTCAACCGTGTCTCTCGGATTTTTGAAATTTCACTCACAGAAGCGGTAAAATTATGTTTTATGAACAATTCAGTTTTTGTAACTACCACATAATGGTTTCACTATTCATAAAAAATTAAACGTTTTCAGAAAAATACAAAAAATTAGGCCTAAGATATATTTGATATTATGAACTCAAAAATGATGTCTATTTTACCAAATTCACAACATATCAGTTGCATTAACTAATTTAAAAATTAATTCATGTCATCAAAACAAATGGCGTGTTTTTAAGAGATAATAACTATCAAAAGATTGAAACTGGTTTATAACTGGTTTAAATGTGAAATTACATCCAATGACCATCATTGTATTAAATTGTAAAAATATATTCTAAATATACTTTAAAACCACTAAAATTAATAATTTATCACTATTAATTATTTCAATTGAAAAAGTTGTTTTTAATTAAAATTTAGTAATTTCCATTATTCATCAAAATATGAAAGTTATTCGAAAATTACCAAAATTTCACCCTAAGCTAATTTGGATATTCCGAATCCAAAAATGAAGTCCATTTTAAAAAATAAAATTTAAAAAATTTCAAAAAGTGGTTATTACTATTCATAACAGCTAGTTTTAATAATATTTTAATAGCATATCGTTGTTTAATGAAACTCGGTATTGCGTACTACACATGCTATCAAGTAATGTCGTGATTGCGTGTAATGAAAGGAAAGTCAAGGATGTGTGTTGTGCAAGCTCCATTTGGTGTAGCGTACAACACAAGACATTAATGAAATTAAAAAGAATATTTTTCATAAAATCTCGGTGTGTTACATGGGGCCCACACGAGCCCCAACATTTCATTTTCCCCTAAACTCGTTAACCCCCCTTCATTAAATTGGAAACACCCCTTTAATTGCCAAACTCTCCACCTTCCTCACTCCATTAATTCTTGAAAACCCCTTTAATTTATGAGGACCTTTCCTCTCCCTCTCCCTCTCTTTAACTCTTGCCAACATACCTTAATTAATGAATAAAACACTTCATTTAATTAAATAAGTGTTTGAATGTTTGAATTTTAAATGGATTCTGTTAATAAAATAATGAGGGTATGTCATTATTTTATTTTTTGGGAGGGCTTACTTTGTGTTAAGGAAGAGAGAGCTCTTGAGAGAATAGTTTTCTTCTCTAACGCAGAACAGTGACTTCTTCGACGAAGAACGCTGGTTCCATGAAGAACATCGGTTCCAGGAAAAACGAAGATGCGCCAACCATTCTCTTCTCCGTGACAAGTGAGGAGATGGTGCTTCCTCCTCGGACACACTCCGAGGTTGCCTGAGAATCATTTCCTTGCGAAGCGGTCTTCCGCGATGCCTTATGTGAGACGTCAATTATCGAGGTAGGGGATTAAGTTCATTTTTAATGGATTAAAATTGTGTATCTGTTCGATGTTTAATAACCTTGATTTTTCTTGACTTGTTGCTATCTATTAACACGGAGGGCGGGGGCAGAATGAACATGGCCTGATGACCCTCTGTTTGAACTTGTTTAATTATATGGAATCGACGATCGGATGCGGAACACAGAAGAGACCGACGAAGCAAGGGCCGCCGTCGCACATGGAAAGAAAAGATGCGGCCAAGAGGGCCGCGGCGGAGGAAGCACGACCCTGTCACACTAAGCGGGGGACGTGGAGCTACAGTGGAGGAATCCAACGACGTCATGCTGGCTGTGCAATAGGAATTGCGGCCCGCATTGCGGGTCGCTTCGGCGGAAGGATCGGCTGGCCCATCGGCCGGCCGGGCGGAGCAAGGCCGCCTCGCCTCGAGGGCGTCATGCTAGAGAACCCAAAACCCTCCTGTGCGGGCGACTTGTGACAGAAGTCCATCCGGCCTAGCCGGCTGGTTTGGGAGGGCGGTGACATAAGGTGCCGCCGGTTCGGACAGCCGGGGGGCCGCGACGCCTCGGACTGCTCGGCCAGCCGGGCCGCGTCGGGCCGCGGTCCATCGGGCTGGGCCGTGCTCTCTTTGTGTCCAGCCGCGCCCCTCAGGTCGGACCACATTAGTCTTCGTGCTGGTCCGACAACCCTACCGGGTCAGACCCGCTAAAACCTAGTCGACCCGACCCGTCAGCCCATCAGGCCTAACCGATCGGGCCCTTTTAACCTAAACATGAATTACGTAAAGACTGTGTGTCCGATCAACGCGCCGTATTTGGAACAAGGACCCTTACGATGAGGTGGTCCTTTTTTGATACTCTAAGTGAGTTTTAGGATTCTTTGGAAAATGGCCGGGTTTGAAACATGTATGCTTTCAACCGGGCCCCTGGAACGGAAAAGCCAGTATCTCTCAGACCAGGCGTTTGATTGATGTGTCGCATGTCATGTTGAGTATCATTTAACGAGATAGAACTTCAGGATACATCAACTCTGGACTTCATGACAGTTTATGTATCGACCCCTTTACTTGAGGAGAAGACCCTCCCGAAATCGAGTAAGCTGTGTGCGAGAACCCTAGAGCTGGCTGTGACTACGACGACTACCATGATGGGATCCTCCGTGGGTTAGAAGATGAAGATGACTGTACTTGGATCCTATGTGGGTTCGGTAGTGAGGAATACTGTACTTGGATCCTTCGTGTTTGTATATTTAATTTGTGGTTTATCCTTCATGGATTTTGGGAGACCTTTGGGGGACTCGATGTCCCTAATGAGTATCGTATACTCACCCCTGCACGGGCTATGCCCACACTACGTTGTGTTGGATGCAGATGAAAGACAACACAGATCGAGGTGGAGGCTTGTAGAGATGGATAGTACCCGGAGGTAATCCACTAGAAGGGACGTACACAGAGCGGATGACCAGACCCAAGGATCTTAAGAGACCGTTTGTACCTGCCTTTCAGATGGGATATTCAAAGGATGACTCAGTGGTTGCCGCTTTACTTTACTGTTGTTTTACTTTCATTATCAATTGTACTATACTTTCATTTGGGTTTGTATACTAGCCCATTTACTTTTCATCACTTACTTTTTTACTTAGTTTTACATAGTGCTTGCTTCACTTGCGTACTCTGTTGTGTATGTTTACTTATATAAAGGATGTTTCTTCCATTTCTTTCAGGATTTACACCTTTGGTGCTAGTCGCCAACCCCTGGCATATGGAAGGCGTGATTGGGGTAGTCACGACATGCACCCCGAGAACGGTTCATGGAAAATTGGTATTAGAGGAGTCGGTTCTACCGCAGAACATAGGACTCTAATTATTCTCTACTGTGAAGAAATATTGTTAAGAGTAATGAGTATGTTTTTCAGTTTAGGGAGTCCAATTTTGTTGCGGAAACCGACATATCCATACACTAGGACCCTAACTTATGATTTCCGACTCAGTGCACGAAAAAATTGATTGCATGTGTGTTTCAAGGGTATTATTTGTGATTACTTTTTGTCAGCTCACCAGGTATACTGTATTAACTGTGTCTCACCTGTTTCGTTTCAGGATGACCCCACAAAGGCATCCAACTAGGGTTCCTAGTTACGTACGAGATAGCATCCCATCGAGCAACGAGGTCTCGGTGAAGGGCCCTATTAAAGTGGAGGCACCAGCGGTACCACTACCCACTTAATCACCGATGCTTCCGGCCCCAGCAGTATAGAGTGAACGCCACCTGAGTGGGTTTCACGAGTTTCATAGAAAGAGGCCGCCTAGGTTCTACAGAGAGATGGACCATCCGGTAGCTGAAGATTGGCTGGAGGCTATCGTCAGAGTTTTCATATTGGTAGGGACACTAGCTGACCTCATGGTGATCCTTACCGCGAGTCTACTACACGCATAAACAGGTATATGGTGGAACATCATTCTCCAGGTGCATGAAAAGGCATCTCTACTTTGGAATTACTTCGAGAGTCTCTTCCGCTCGGAGTTTGTTCCAGTCACCCTTTGTGAAGTGCGTATCCCGGAGTTACTATAGTTGCGGCTGGGCATCATGACAGTTGCGCAGTACTCTGTGAGATTTATCGACCTCTCGCGCTACTTCACAGACATTGTATGGGACCCATTCTTCCAAGCCCAGACCTTTGAGCAGGGACTGAGGCATGAGATCAAGGATTCGATGATCTACCATAGCAATCTGATGCAAGAAAAAGTACAGGAGTGATCCCTTCTTGTGGAGAGATTTCTTGCTGAGCCTACGCCAGTAGCGAGACCCACTACAGGGAAACACGTACCAGAGTCTTCTGCATCCGGATACAGACAGATGTCGTAGAGGTCCAAGCGGACCAGGACATCAGGTGGGAGACCTCATGATACTAGTTTTGATGTTTGTGGGACACACAGCAGAGCCATCCATACGAGGGGCATGCAGTGCAATGCATGCGGCGGGTAGGGCCACATGGCTCATGACTGCCCGACCCGCCATGCAGACGAGCAGCAAATAGAAGAGGGACCACTTAGGGAGAGGCAGAGGTTTGACTATTGTGGTTCGCAGGGAGCAGGAAGACGAGGTATAAGAGCTGGCCGAGTATCAGGTGGTGGACGACGCTTCGAGGCTCTACCATCACCACCACCAGGAGGACCACCCCGACCCAAGGGAGCTGGCATACAGGGGTAGGATCAGCTCCAGGCAGTCGAGGCCTATGACCACAGTTCTCCTTAGATGATTTGTGGTATTATCTGTGTCTACTCCACCCTTTCGGCAGTTCTTATAGACACAAGAGTGGGTCATTATTTCATTTCCACTGACCTTGTTCGGAGCTTAGAGATTCTGACAGAGCTGTTGGCACGATTCGTACTACTAGAGACTCTTATAGGAGAAGACACAATGATTACACACTAGTTTCGGCATTGTGAGATAACTCAAGGAGGTGAGAGATTCAGAAAGAATCTTCTTGTAGCGGCGTTGAGGCCTTATGACCTCATCTTGGGTATGGATTGGTTATCTACAGTCCATTTCCAGATCGACTGTATTAGGCGAAAAGTGCGATGTGTCCGCACAGATGGGAGCAGGTTCACCTTCACCGGTGAGAGGGGATCCTTTGTTTTGCTAGATTGGATTACGTAGAGGAGAGGTTACCCAATCACACATCAGTTGGATAGTCTCATCCTAGGAGTGGTTGATGTGTGGAGTCAGAGTTTTCCTATTGTGGTGGATCAATATGCGGATGTTTTTCCTGCAGACGTTCCAGGACTACCTCCTCATAGAGAGTTCGATTTCTACATTGACCTGTACCCTGAGACAACACCGATATAAACTCTAGCATATCGGATGGCTCCTACCGTGCTTCGTGAGTTGTGGGTACAACTGGATGACTTACAGGGAAAGGGATTCATCCAACCCAGTGTTTCTCCCTGGGATTCTCCAATTTTATTCTCCAAGAAGGCGGATGGGATCTTACGACTATGTGTCGACTACCGTCACTTGAATCAGGTGATTGTAATGAAAAAGTACCCACTCCTGAGGATTGACGACCACTTTGATCAGCTAAAGGGAGAATGATGGTTCTCTAAGATAGACCTCAGGTCAGGCTATCATTATCTCAGTGTTGAAGAGGAGGATGTGCAGAAGACGTCCTTCGGGTGTCAGTACAGCCACTACAAGTTCTTGGTTATTCCCTTCGGCATAACTAATGCACCAATAGTGTTCACGAATCTCATGAACAGGATCTTCCAGCCTTTCCTCGATCATTTTTTCATGGTCTTTATCGATGTCATACTGATTTACCCGACTACTAAGGAGTAGCACACCTACCACTTGCGGGTTGTCCTGGAAACACTCCGAGAGAACGAGATTTATGGCAATCTCTTGAAGTGTCAGATCTGGATTCGAGAGGTTCACTTCTTGGGGCATGTCATCTAAGAGGTGGGAGTTGTTGTGGATCCTGTGAAGATCGAGGCAGTACATTCATGGGAGCCACCCAGGAGAATGACAGAGGTGCAGAGCATTCTAGGTCTGGCAGGATACTATCAGAGATTTGTACCAGACTTATCCAGAGTTGCAGCACCACTTTCAGCTTTGACGAAAAAGGGGAAAACCGTCATGTGGTCATATAGATTTCATCAGAGTTTCCAAGAGCTGAGGCATAGCTTGACCAGTGTGCCCATATTGAGGCTACCGGAGGAGGGCGTTGGGTACGTGGTTTACTATGACGCATCAAGGACCGAACTCGAGTATGTCCTGATGCAGGAGTGGCCAGTGATTTCCTATGGTTCATGACATTTGAGGAAGCACGAGAAAAACTATGCTACCCATGACCTGGAGTTAGGAGCAGTGGTCCTCGCCCTGAAGATGTGGTGGCACTATCTGATTGCAAGTGCTTTAAAGTCTACTCTGACCACCAAAGTCTCAAAAACATTTTCTCGTAGAAGGTCCTGAACCTGAGACAACAGTGATGGCTCGAGTTCCTCCAGGACTATGACATTGATATAGTCTATACTCCTAGGAATGGAAATTTAATAGCTAATGCTCTCAGCAGAAGATCGGTCATTTAGCTGCTAGGAGAGGCAATATAGCAGTTATCTGCTTTACAGATATCTTTCGTGGATAGAGATGGGGCATCCTTTCTACAATCCCTCATAGTCACTCCTCCACTAATTTAGTGGGTCAGAGAGGCACAACGTGTGGACATTGACTGTGAGACACGATGTGATCAGATTTCCACAGGGCAGGCGCCTGATGGATTTTCTAAAGGAGGAGAGCATGTCATCCTATTCATGGGATGTACTGTGCTACCAGTTTCACTACATGAGGAAGTGATGAGGGAGTTTCACACTTCCCCTCTAGTAGTACATCCATGAGTGATGAAGATGTACTAGGACCTCAGACAACAACACTGGTGGCCAGGTATGAAGAAAGCTATAACAGAGTTCATTTCACGATGCCTCACTTTCCAGCAAGTGAAGGTGGAGCACCAGGTACCAGCAGGTTTGGTATAACCATTGGAGGTTTTGTAGTGGAATTGGGACGGGATATCAATGTATTTTGTGATGGGGCTTCCACGTACATCAAGGGGACATGACTCTATCTGAGTGATCATCGACCGACACACTATGTCAGCCCACTTCCTTCTGATCAGAGAGCTGGGTTCAGTAGAGAGCTTCAGATTCCTCTATGTTCAAGAAATTGTTTGACTTCATGGTGTTCTGTCTTCTATCATCTCCGATCGAGAAACTTTATTTAAATCCCAGCTTTAGAAGGGGTTGTAGGAGGCATTTGGGACACAGCTACGCATGAGAACTGCCTTTCATCCTCAGACGGATGGTCAGATGGAGAAGACTATTCAGACACTCGAAGACATGCTCTGGGCATGTTTCATTGACATTGGTTGTAGCTGGGAGGATCACCTACCCATGGTGGAGTTTGCGTACAACAACAGCTACCACTCCACCATCAGGAAGGCACCATACGAGGCACCATACGACCGACCTTGCAGATCACCTCTGTACTGGACTGACCCTGGGGAGTCAGCACTCGTAGGACCAGAAATGGTTCAGGCTACGAAGGAGATGGTGCAGATCATCTAGTAGTGGATGAGGACTGCACAAAGCAGATAGATGTCCTATGCTGATAGGAGACGGAGACCACTGGAGTTCGAGGATGGAGACCAAATTTTCTTATGGGTCTCACCTCGACATGGATTATAGAGATTTGGCCAGGGCGGTAAGTTATCTCTGCGCTTCATCGGACCATTCCAGGTCCTCAGAAGGGTAGGTGAGGTGGTATACCGCCTGACCCTTCCACCTCAGTTGCACCGGTTGCACGACGTCTTCCATGTATCTAAGCTGAGGAGATACGTGAATGACCCAACCAATATCATTGATCATGGGTAGCCTGCCATCGATGATGGGGCGACATCTGTGGAGGTCCTAGTGGAGATCGAGGATCGAAAAGAGTGGGTCCTACATGAATGGTCGATTTCTCTGGTACGCATTCGTTGGTAGTACGGGAACCACAAGGACATCACATGGGAGCGGGAGGCTCAGATGAATGCTCAGTACCCTCATTTGATTCCCTAGTCTATGGAGTTTCTTTACGGGGATGTAAATCCCTGAGTTGGGAGTAATATAATGATCTGTAAATTTCATGGAAATTTTTTTCGTAAATACATTGGAATTTTATGAGTATGTGGCTTTTGACGGCACCTAATTCCGAAGTCCAGTGTGCCCAAAATAAATTTCCAATGTTTAGCTTAGGTACCATTAGTAGAAGAACGAGCAGGTTTTTCTATCTTTTGAACCGGTTCTCAGAATTGAAATCAGAGGACACCAATGAACTCGCATCACCCGTATTCGTTTAAGGGGACCTTCATAGCAGTTGCGTTTTATGCAGGTTGAAAGTTAATAATTTGGGAACTGTCTTAAAATAAATAAAATTGGTATCTATAATTTTATTTATATCTGAGATAGTTATATACTACAAAGGGGAGTTAAGGGTGGGACCCACAACCACCTAACTACCCAAGTGTGGATGTTTGAGAGGTGGGGCCCACATGAGCCCCATCCTTTCATTTTCCCTTAAACTCCTTAAACCCCCTTCATTAAATTTGCATCACCCCTTTAATTGACAAACACTCTACCTCCCTCAATCAATTAATTCATGACAACCCCTTTAATGTATGAGGACCTTTCCTCTTCCTCTCCCTCCCTCTAACTCATGCCAACATACCTTATTTAATGAATTGAACCTCTTCATTTAATTAATTAAGTGTTTGAATGTTCGAATTCTAAATGCTTTGTGTTAATAAAATAATGCGGGTAGCTCAATATTTTATTTTTTGGGAGGTCTTTCGTTGTGTTATGGAAGAGAGAGCTCTTGAGAAAATAGTTTTCTTCTCCGACGAAGAACGATGACTTATTTGATGAAGAATGTAAGTTCCACATAGAACGATGACGCGCCAACCATTCTCTTTTCCGCTACAAGTGAGGAGATGTCGCTTCCTCCTCGGACGCACTCTGACGTTGCCTACAAATCCTTTCCTCGTGACGCCATCTTCCGCGACGCCCGACCTATGATGTCTGTAACACCCCGAGATTTTATGGAAAATATTCTTTTAATTTCATTAATGTCTTGTGTTGTATGCTACACCAAGATTACCTTGCGCTATATGCAACACCGTATTAGCTTGCAGTATACGCAACACTATTCATGGATCGTGTTATACACAATTTTGATAATAGTTATTCTACGCAACATTGAGTATATATATATATATATATTCAATGTATAAATGAAATATGGTTGTATTCTGTTATACGAAACAATGAATGATACTTTCACAACATGCAACCCTATCTTGGCTTGCATTACACGCAATCGCGACCTTCCTCGATAGCGTGTGTTGTACGCAATATCGGGTTTTACTAAACAACGATATATTATTATAATATTATTATGAACTAGCCGTTATGAATAGTATTAACTAAATTTTTATTTTTATAAAATTATTATTCATCTTACACATTTTCTAAAACATGGTATAAGAACAAAATAAATTTTTCGGGTAAAATAAGTATTTTTCAAAAAAAGCAGTTTTGCCGCCTTTTAATGGCGCACCCACTTTAAATATAGTTTTTGACATGATTATAAGTTCAATTTGACAAAATAAAATTCTTCTTTGGAATCTAGAAATAAAAACGTACTTTGGATAATTTTTTCGTATTATTCTGGTAACTTTCATATTTTGATGAATAGAAAAAACACGCTATATTTTAATGAAAAACAACTTTTTTCATCGTAATAATTTATATGGTTAAATTATAATATTGAATGGTTTTAAAGTATAAATAGAATATATTTTTACCATTTAATATAATGTATGTCATTAGAATTGATTTTACATTGAATTCGTAGGTTAAATCAATTCAATCTTTTGCAATGTTTTAAACAAAAACCTATTTTCATTCGACAAAGGGATTAATTTTAATTTAATTTCAGCAACTTCTGTGTATTGAATTTGAAAAAATGGATTCCATATTTGGAATATGTGGGTCCAAATTATGTTAATAGGCTACTTTTTATTTTTGGGAATTATGAATAGTAACTACGCTAAATTTTATTTACCATAGTTAAAGGTAAATCGGGTAATTAAGGGTAAATATAATATTATAAAATTACCCTAACACATGCCGAAATTCTATTGGATGGATAAAAGTAAACCCATATCAAATAAGGGTCGGATTAGATTCATTTCATGGACTTTTGGACTATGAAAATAATTTAATTATTATTAAAACCAAAGAAAGTGACAACATGTCACTCTCTTAAATCTTATAAGTATAATAATTTTAATTTAGTGATAAACATCATAAAACATCGAACATGAATAGTCTCCAGAAATCTAATAAAATTATATACATCATGATAATATATTTAGAATTTTTAGGGATTAAATAATTTTCATTAATGGTGATACATTAATGATACAAAAATTATTTATTAAGTGGAAAATAAGTAATATAGTATTTACTGAAATAATAATACCCATTAAAAGGCCCACAAACCTGACCAAAACTTATTGGTAGTGTATATATACACCATAGACATCCAATGAACTAATATATAACCGTTTGTATCCTTATAAAAGTGATTATGACACTTATATTATTTTATTTTAAATGATGCTAAAGTTGTCACCTTCATAATCTAATAAATATAACAATTTAAATATTGTGATTTTAAGATGATAAATTCAAGTAAAAGTATTATTGTGAAAGGTAATATATGTATATTCATCATAGGAGTTTATTTTAAATTTTTATGCAACAAATCAGTGTATTAAATAATTATACAAAAATGTTGTAGTAATTATTTTATTAAGAGTTAAACCAAATAAATGGTTTTAAAAATAAAAAAAATTAATATTATATGAACTATTTAATGTGATCCACTAATTTTATAGATACATATGACCTTTTATGAATCTATTAAAGCTTTTATTTCGAATATATCTTCTGTATATATTTTATTTAAATTCAAATAAATGAATAGTGTCAAAATTTACACTATTGTTATTTTATAAACATAACATATTATAAAATTGTTTAAAAATCACAAAAATATTTAAAAATTGAAAATTTAATTTTATATGGTCTATAATGTTATAAAGTAAACAATTATGGAAAATTCACGACAAATAAGTAATTATTTGTTATAATTTAAAATTTAGAATTTTATTACCACAAATAAACATAAATAGATTAAATAAGGATAAATCAAAATGATAAGGTTTAAAATAAGATCCAAACATGTCTAAATTTGATTGGTTGATGGGATTACGACCCTATCACATCTAATCATCGAATATGAGTCATTTTTGGAGGTTTTTATGCGGGTTTAGATTTATTATAAATTAATATGTTTAAGAATTCCAAAGGTGCCCCTCTCCTCCCCTATAAAAGGGTACCTCCTCCCACTCCTACTCACACCAATTTGAGCCTTTATGCTCGTCCAAACCATGAAAGATTATCTTCTCCACTTCCCTAGAAACATCCTAGAGGTTCTGTTCTACTTTAAAGACCAATCTTAGTGCCCTAAGAGGAGGTTTCAAAGAGGCGTATCGAAGAAGAGGTAATTTCTTCTCCCGATTATTTCAAGCTTCTTTCTTCTTCAACTTGTTCTTTTTTAGTTGTTTCATTATAAAGTAATAACATCAGTATCACTAATATACTGATTTTTTATTATAAATATGAAACAACCCCATTTCACCTTCAATCCATCCTACGAAAAATAAAATCACAGCGCAAGCGTACGTACGGAATACCGTCTCCACGCCGTGGTGTAATCTGTTTTTCCACCAATACCTTACATTGATGGGTATAATTGTGTAAAGAATAACTATACATAGTTATTATAACATCATACTGATTCTGATATATTGTATCATCCACTCCAATTCAATTCAATAATTATGGAAATGATATCATCGCTCGTGCGTACGTACGGACTATCATCTCCACGATGCTATGAGATTCATTCTCCATGTTAACCATTTAAGAATGATTATAAAGTATATATAAGAAATAAAAATGAAATATATGGAATTATAAAGCTACTGGATTTATGTATATTTTTATTTCATCTACTTAATTCCATTCAACTCAATAAGGAAACGAAAACAGCGTTCATGCGTACGAACGACCTACCGTCTCCATGAACGGTGTATTTCTTTCCATTTATCGATATATTATATATATGTATATTATGAATATATATTATATATAAATCATGTTTTATATTCAGGAATTATGTAATCTTGATCTAAGTAATCATATGAATAATTACAAGTCAAAACACGGATGACAAATGAAACGATTTTACCCAAAACACTCTTTAACATGGAATTTACAAAAGAACGTGTAATATAAAGTCATAAGTGAACCATATATGATATCATAACAATGAATATGATTCTTTTATAAGTCAATGAAATTATTTAAATCATTATACAAGAGGTTCGGATACATAATAATCATATCAGACATAAGGTAAGGGATAAATTTTGCAAATCTCATTTTTATCCGAGATTGCTTATTCGTAAGTATTTACTAGGGTTATTTCTATCATCCATGTCCATTTTTTATAAAAGTGTTTTCATGTAAGTTTAAAGTCATTTTTACCCATTTTTGACTTTTTTACTTTTACTACATGTTATGTAAGGAATATTTCTTTTGTTTACGTTACGAGGTACTTTTTTAACTTTTTCGACAAAAGTACAAGAAGAATGTTTTTTAAACTTCTATGACATGAAAGGATTTTCACAGTTTCATAAAGCCTTATTTTCATGAAACTTCCTCCAAAATATTTCATTACTGTTTTCAAAAAAATCTCTTTCTTTTAAAATTGCATGACGTTTTGTGAAAAGAAATTGATTTTGAAGAAGAAAGGATATTTTCCTCAAGAATTCATTTCAAGTATTTTATCAAGACCATTTTTCATCTAAGATGACATTATTTCATATGTGTATGTTTCAAGTATCATGTCTCTATGATTTAAATGGTTTCAATTTTCTTATTATGAAATGATATCCATTTATTTTATATGGATTATGTGATGATGGAATGATGTTTACGAAAACCATTTTGTTTATGGGGTTATTATGAATGATGTATGTTTTTTTGTGGCACAAGTAAGAATGATTTAGTTATGAGATGGGTGGGACCTATATCTCCCTCCAATTCATTGGGTAAAGATTTTATATCTCATGAGATAGAAATGGCTGGAATGGTATGTTAATCCGGTTCAGTGTTACAGGACTGAAATGAGGAGTGAACTCGATTCAGAATGGGACTTTGTCCACTAAGATGGTTTGGCAGCAATGCCTTGGCTACTATGGAAATAATTACATGTGCTTAATGGATTCCACAATTACATGTTTTATTCCCATGCTATTTTATCATGGTTTATGTTCTATTATGATCTATGCCTTATGTACTTCCATGTTTTATGTCGTTGCTCATGATTTTAATGTTTAAACATTATGTTCTTATTTTTAAGTTCCAATGTATATGGTATGTTTTATGTTATGCATTCTTACCCTTACTGAGAATTTGAGCTCACCCTTTTTATGTTTTATTTTCCCCCAGGATCAAAAGAAAGGTTTTAGGTCCGGAAAAAAAGTGGAAGATCTTTGTGGGAGATGTTGAAGATCTTTCACCACGATTAGAAGATTACGTTCCATGTTTCCAAAGACACTAAGCTATTACGGTCCTTGTGTGTTTGTTTTTATTATGTATTAAGTATTCTGCAAAAGTAATGCAATGTCCATGTACGTCAAGCTTAGGGTCTCTATAGTTGGTATTAGAGGAAAGGTTTAGTCAACCTTTGGAAACTAGGATGCGAAAATGTTAGTGAGATCCCTAGAGATATTTCTAAGGTATGTCTAGGGATTTACCTAAGGATAAGAATATGTATTGGATATAGTCCTAGAACTACGGTAACGATCTTATAATTTAACCTAAGATGTTAGATATTGAGGGTGATCCCCCTTTATTATGTTGTTTTCCCTAGCATGATTTTTTCCTCTCACACTATTCTTTTTGGGATTTAGAAAATGGATGGAAATAGGAAGATTCATGATAATGGAGTATATGAAGGACAATGGAATGATCTTCTTCATGAGAAACCAAATGAAACAGGATCTGGAAGTCCAAACATCGTTATTAGGCCTAATCCGCAATCTCATAATATGATCAATAATCTCAACATTGGTAAGTTTCCCGACTCAGATAATACGAGAACGATGGAGTTTCATGATGATCATAGAGGAAAGAAAGTTCAATTTCCCTCATGTAAATCATGTGGGAAGAGGCATCAGGGAGATTGTTTCAAAGGAACTGGAAGATGCTTTGGGTGTGGAAAAGGACACAAAGCCAGTAAGTGCAAAGGAAAAGGTTCAGTTAACACCATGGATAAGGATAATGGTATTGCTACAACATCAACAATGATTAGATGTTTTAAATGTGGAATGTACGGGAATTATGAAAACCAATGCCCTAATAGAAAATCTCATGAAGAGAATCAGCATGGTCATATGGGTAGTATTTATGTGGATGATGGTGAGAAGACTACAAATGATATATGAGCTGAAAGAAGTGTTGAAGATCAATCGGTTGTTTTAGAAGGTAGTGGAATGATTGTATGTTTATCGAGAGTTATGGTGTATAGTTAATGGTACTATGGAATAAATAATCATCTAAGGATTGTTACACAATTGTTTTTCCTAGAAGTATTTGAAAGTATATGATGAATGGTACCAGTAACCATGGAATGTTACTCAGATATTTTTGTAAAGTAGATGATATGCGCATAATGAAGGAATAAGAAGATAATTAGAAGTTTGATTATATTCATGAGCTCAAGATTGATATAAGGAATAAGTGATATCATGGTTTGAGTATATAGAATTTTGAGGATTTTGGTATTTGCAAAGTGTAAACTTTTAACTGCATTCATGTTTTCACTAAGGTTTAATGGGTATTCATTTTTTGAAGAGAATACATGATTAAGGCCTTAGAAAGTTTGTAATGTGACCAACAAGACATTTCTTATGATATATGGGGATCAATGATGGTATTAACATGCTTTTTATATGAAATATCTGGTAATCGTTTTCACTATAATATGAAAATGGACTGCAATATTATGGATAAGCCTAAAGATTGGAATGGATTATGTTGGACATAATTTAGTATTGTTTAAGGATAGAACCTTTTGTCAATATTATTGATGGGATGATATAGTAATGTAGTTTTAGAAAAAGGACAACCTATAGGACGGGCGACAACCCATCTTGTCGGACAAGGCTGTGGGAATCGAACCCACAACCGAAGTGCGACTGGCCTTTATCGCCTACCACTGGCCTAAAGGAAGTCCCTGGTTAGTAGAAACAAGTTTTATTTTATTAAGCGGTATGATATATGAAGTATAAGTTCATTTTTGGAACCATATACGACTAATATAACCATAAGATGGACTTATAACTTCTTCTAACCTTTTGTTTGAAAGAGATGGAATGACCCATCATTCTATCACATGATCTGCTAACACATCAGGAATAACAAATTCAACTTCATTTATTTGAGGGATGAAGTGGAAATTGTTCAATTCACGAACAACAGTGAGATTGTACCAAAATCATGCAAGTATTTATTTTAATTCATCAACTTTAGGGAAATGATCTTTATAACCAAAAATTATGTCCAAGTTCCCTTATATCCGATGAATCAGATGGTACCTTAGATCATCACAAATCAATAGCTTTGTGATTGTTGGTTTTTTCATGGACATGTTCTCTACAACTCTCCATCAGAACTTGATGGTAATATTTTTCTTCCATATCCATATTTTCACCTATGTTCTCCTACGTGGAATCCCAGTGATGAGTTAATTTGGGTAACTGTTACATTTCATACATTAGTTTTTAAAGCCATGTTTTGGTATTCCTTTTTACGATGTGAGTTTCTATTAAACAAACATTCGAGTAGTAAACCATTTATTACCCCGACGAATTTCGGGGGAGAAATTCATTTTAAGGGGGTTAGAATGTTACACCCTGAGATTTTATGAAAAATATTCTTTTTATTTCATTAATTTCTTGTGTTGTAAGCTACACCAAGATTACCTTGCGCTATACACAACACCGTATTAGCTTGCAGTATACGCAACAATATTCTTGGATCGTGTTACACACAATTTTGATAATAGTTATTCTATGAAACATTGAGTATATATATATATATTCATTCTATAAATGAAATATGGTTGGATTCTGTTATACGAAACAACGAAGGATCCTTTCACAACACGCAACCCTGACTTGGCTTGCATTACACGCAATCACGACCTTCCTCGGCAGCGTGTGTTGTACGCAATACCAGGTTTTACTAAACAATGATATATTATTATAATATTATTATGAACTAGCCGTTATGAATAGTATTAACTAAATTTTTAATTTTATAACATTATTATTTATCTTACACATTTTTTAGAACATGGTATAAGAACAAAATAAATTTTTCGGGTAAAATAAGTATTTTTAAAAAAATGCAGTTTTGCCACCTTTTGATGGCGCACCCACTTTAAATCTAGTTTTGACATGTTTATAAGTTCAATTTGACAAAATAAAATTCTTATTTGGTATCAAGAAATAAAAATTTACTTTGGATACCTTTTTCGTATTATTCTGGTAACTTTCATATTTTGATGAATAGTAAAAACACGATATATTTTACTGGAAAACAAGTTTTTTCTTCGTAATAATTTATATGGTTAAATTATAATATTGAATGGTTTTAAAGTATAAATATAAAATATTTTTACCATTTAATATAATGTATGTCATTATCATTGATTTTACATTGAATTCGTATGTTAAATCAATTCAATCTTTTGCAATGTTTTAAACAAAAACTCGTTTTCATTCGACAACGGGATTAATTTTAATTTAATTTCTGAAACTTCTGTGTATTGAATTTGAAAAAATGGATTCCATATTTGGAATCAGTGGGTCCAAATTATGATAATAGGCTACTTTTTATTTTTGGGAATTATGAATAGTAACTACGGTAAATTTTATTTTCCATAGTTAAAGGTAAATCAGGTAATTAAGGGTAAATATAATATTATAAAATTACCCTAACACATGCCAAAATTCTATTGGATGGATAAAAGTAAACCCATATCAACTAAGGGTCGGATTATATTCATTTTATCGACTTTTGGACTATGAAAATAATTTAATTATTATTAAAACCAAAGAAAGTGACAACATGTCACTCTCTTAAATCTTATAAGTATAATAATTTTAATTTAGTGATAAACATCATAAAACTTCGAACATGAATAGTCTCAAGAAATCTAATAAATGTATCTATATCATGATAATATATTTATAATTTTTAGGGATTAAATAATTTTCATTAATGGTGATTCATTAATGATACAAAAATTATTTATTAAGTGGAAAATAAGTAATATAGTTTTTATTGAAATAATAATACCCATTAAAAGGCCCACAAACCTGACCAAAACATTTTGGTAGTGTATATATACACCATAAACATCCAATGACCTAATATATAACCGTTTTCATCCTTATAAAAGTGATTATGACACTTATATTATTTTATTTTAAATGATGCCAAAGTTGTCACCTTCATAATTTAATAAATATAACAATTTAAATATTGTGATTTTAGGATGATAAATTCGAGTAAAAGTATTATTGTGAAAGGAAATAGATTTTATTCATCATAGGATTTTATTTTAAATTTTTATGCAAAAAAATCAGTATATTAAATAATTATACAAAAATGTTGTAGTAATTATTTTATTAAGAGATTAACCAAAAAAATGGTTTTAAAAATAAAACAAATAAATATTATGTAAACTATTTAATGTGATCCACTGATTTTATAGATACATATTACCTTTTATGAATCTATTAAAGCTTTTAGTTCGAACATATCTTCTGTATATATTTTATTTAAATTCAAATAAATGAATAGTGTCAGAATTGACACTATTGTTATTTTATAAAAATAACATATTATAAAATTGTTTAAAAATCACAAAAATATTTAAAAATTATAAATTTAAATTTATATGGTCTATAATGTTATAAAATAAACAATTATGGAAAATTAACAACAAATAAGTAATTATTTTTTATAATTTAAAATTTATAATTTTATTACCACAAATAAACTTAAATAGATTAAATAAGGATAAATCAAAATGATAAGGTTTAAAATAAGATCGAAACATGACTAAATTTGATTGGTTGATTATATTACAACCCTATATCATCTATGCTTCGAATATGAGTCATTTTTGGAGGTTTTTAAGTAGGGTTAGATTTATTATAAATTAATATTTTTAAGAATTCCAAAGGTGCCCCTCTCCTCCCTTATAAAAGGGTACCTCCTCCCTCTCCTCCTCACACCAATTTGAGCCTTCATGCTCGGCCAAACCCTGAAAAATTATCTTCTCCACTTCCCTAGAAACATCCTAGATGTTCTTTTCTACTTTAAAGACCAATCGTAGTGCCCTAAGAGGAGGGTTCAAAGAGGCGTATTGAAGAAGAGGTAATTTCTTCTCCCGATTCTTTCAAGCTTCTTTCTTCTTCAACTTCTTATTCTATAGTTGTTTCATTATAAAGTAATAACATCAGTATCATAAATATACTTATTTTTTATTATAAATATGAAACAACCCCATTTCACCTTCTATCCATCCTATAGAAAAAAAAATCACCGTGCGTGCGTACGTACGGAATACCGTCTTCACGCCGTGGTGTAATCTGTTTTTCCAACAACACCTTGCATGGATGGGTATAATGGTGTAAATAATAATTATACATAGTTATTATAACATCATATTTATTCTGATATATTGTATCATCCACTCCAATTCAATTCAATAATTATGGAAATGATATCATCGCTAGTGCGTACGTACGTACTACCGTCTCCATGACGCGATGAGATTCATTCTCCATGTTAACCATTTAAGAATGATTATAAAGTATATATAAACAATAATAATGAAATATATGGAATTATAAAGCTACTAGATTTATGTATATTTGTATTTCATCTACTTAATTCCATTCAACTCAATAAGGAAACGAAAACAGCGTTCATGCGTACGTACTGCCTACCGTCTCCATGAACGGTGTATTTCTTTCCATTTGTCGATCTATTATATATATGTATATTTTGAATATATATTATATATAAATCATGTTTTATATTCTATAATTATGTAATATTGATCTAAGTAATCATATGAATAATTACAAGTCAAAACACGGATGAAAAATGAAACGATTTTACCCAAAAAACTCGTTAACATGGAATTTACAAAAGAATGGGTAATATAAAGTCATAAGTGAACCATATATGATATCATAACAATGAATATGATTCTTTAATAAGTCAATGACATTATTTAAATCATTATACAGTAGGTTTGGATACATACAAATCATATCGGACATAAGGTAACTGATAAATTTGGCAAATCTCATTTTTATCCGAGATTGCTTATTCGTAAGTATTTACTAGGGTTATTTTTATCATCCATTTCCATGTTTTATAAAAGTGTTTTCATGTATGTTTAAAGTCATTTTTACCCATTTTTTACTTTTTTACTTTTACTACATGTTATGTAAGGAATATTTCTTTTGTTTACGTTACGAGGTACTTTTTTAACTTTTTCAAAAAAAGTACGAGAAGAATGTTTTTTTAACTTATACGACATGAAAGGATTTTTACGGTTTCATAAAGCCTTATTTTCATGAACCTTCCTCCAAAAGATTTCATTACTGTTTTCAACAAAATCTCTTTCTATTAAAATTTCTTGACGTTTTGTGAAAAGAAATTGATTTTGAAGAAGAACGGATATTTTCCTCAAGAATTCATTTCAAGTATTTTATCAAAACCTTTTTTCATCTAAGATAACATTATTTCATATGTGTATGTTTCAAGTATCATGTATCTATGATTTAAATGGTTTCACTTTTCTTATTATGAAATGATATCCCTTTCTTTTATATGGATTATGAGATGATGGAATGATGTTTATGAAACCCATTTTGTTTATTGGGTTATTATGAATGATGTATGTTTTTGTGAGGCACATGTAAGAATGATTTCATTATGAGATTGGTGGGACCTATATCTCCCTCCAATGCATTGGGTAAAGATTTTATATCTCATGAGATAGACATGGCTGGAACGGTAAGTTAATCCGGTTCAGTGTTACAGGACTGAAACGAGGAGTGAACTCGATTCAGAATGGGACTTTGTCCACTAAGATGGTCTTGGCAGCAATGACTTGGCTACTATGGAAATCATTACATGTGATTAATGGATGCCACAATTACATGTTTTATTCCCATGCTATTTTATCATGGTTTATGATCCATTATGAGCTATGTCTTATGTACTTCAATGTTTTATGTCGTTGATCAAGATTTTAATGTTTAAACATTATATTAATGTTTTTAAGTTCCAATGTATATGGTATGTTTTATTTTATCCATTCTTACCCTTACTGAGCATTTGAGCTCACCCTTTTTATGTTTTATTTTCCCCCAGGATCAAAAGAAAGGTTTTAGGTCAGGAAAAAAAGTGGAAGATCTTTATGGGTGATGTTGAAGATCTTTCACCACGATTAGAAGATTACGTTCCAAGTTTTCAAAGACACTAAACTATTGCGGTCCTTGTGTGTATGTTTTTATTATGTATTAATTATTACAAAAATGTAATGTAATGTCTATATATGTCAAGCTTAGGGTCTCTACAACGCCAATTATTGAGGTAGGGGATTAAGTTCAATTTTAATGGATTAAAATTGTGTTTCGGTTCATTTTTGTATAACCTTGATTTTTCTCAGCCTATTGGTATCACTTGATTCGGAGGGTGGGGGCCGAACGAACACGAACCAATGACCCTATGTTAGATCTTGTTTAATTATTTGGAATCGATGAATAGAGGCGGAACACGGAAGAGACCGGTGGTGCAAGGGCCTCCATCGCACACACAATGAAAATTAACAGCCAAGCGGGCCGCGACGGAGGAAGCACGGCACCGTCACGTCGTGCTGGGGATGTGGAGTTGTGGCCAACATAGGCCGGGGTGGAAAAATCCGGCGCTGTTGCGCCCGCTGTGCAACAGGAACCGCAGCTCGCATTGCGGGCCACTTCGGCAGAAGGACAGGACAGCCCGTCTGCCGGCCGGGCGGAGCAAGGCCGAGGTGCCAGGAGGGCGCCGCGCTGGAGAACCTGCGGCCCGCCCATGCAGGCCTCTTGTTCCAGAAGGCCGGCTATCCTAGCTGGATGGTTTGGGAGGGCGGAGCCATAAGGCGCCACCGGTTTGGACAACCAGGAGGTCGTTCCCCCTCAGACCGCTCAGACAGCTGGCTGAGCCAGCCGGGCCACATGCCTAGTCGGGCCGCGCCCCACGGGGCCGGGTCAGGCCGCAGAACTTCGGGTCGGGCCATGCACTCTTCGGGCAGGTCCATTCCCCTCAAGTCGGACCACATGAGTATTCGGACCGGTCTAACACCCCTATCGGGTCGGACCCGCCAAAACCGAGTCGACCCGACTCATCCGCCCATCAGGCCTAACGGACCGAGACCTTTTTCACTTAAACATGAATTATATAAAGACCACGCGTCCGATCGACGCTCCGTCTGCAAAACAAGGAGCTTTACGAAGAGGCGGTCCTTCTGTGATACTCTAATTGTGTTTTGGGCATCTTTGGAAAATGGCCAGGTTTGAAATGAGTATATTTCCAACCTAGCCCCTAGAACGGAAAACAAAATATCTCTTAGACCGGGCAACTGATTGACGTGTCGTATGTCGCATTGAGTTCATCGTGACGAGACAGAACTTCGGGATACATCAAATCTGGACTTCATGAAAGTTGGTGTATCGAACCCTTTACTCGAAGAGAAGACCCTCCCGAAATCGAGTACGCTGTGTACGGGAACCTTAGAGCTGGTTGCGACTGCGATGATTACCGTGTTGGGATCCTTCGTGAGTTCAACAACGAAGGCGACTGTACATGGATCCTATGTGGGTTCTGCAGTGAGGAAGACTGTACTTGGATCCTCTGTGGGTTTGACAGTGATGACGATTATACTTGGATCCTATGTGGGTTCGACAGCGATGGTTACTATACATGGATCCTACGTGGGTTCGGAAACTATGACTTCTGTACTTGGATCCTATGTGGGTTCAGCATAGGAGATGATTCAGAGGCTAAATCTAATCATCTCTACCCCTATTCATGAATATTATACGAGGGTGAGCTGAGTCTTGTCTTTAAATCATTATCATTGGTATGATTGAAATATTTCCTATGAGGACTAGATTGTTCTTGGGCTCAAAAGTGGGATCCAAACTGAGATTTATAACATAGGTATATGTTTGTCTATATACCTTAGTATAGTTGGTTGATGCTTCGTGTTTGTATATATCTTTTGTCGTTTATCCTTCATGGATTCTGGGAGACCTTCATGGGTCTCGTGGTCCCTACTGAGTATCGTATACTCACCCCTGCACGGGCTATGCTCGCACTACGTTGTGTTGAATGAAGACGACATAAATCACTGATCGAGGTGGAGGCTTGTGGAGCTGGACGGTACCCGGAGGTGGACCACTAAATGGGATGTACACAGAGCAGATGACCGGACCCGAGGAGCTGAAGAGATCATCTGTACCCGCCCTTCAGTTGTGATTTCCAGAGGATGACTCAGTGGTTGCCGCTTTACTTTACTACTATTGTACTTTATTTCTCAGTTGTACTGTACTTTCAGTTGGGTTTGTATACTGGCCCATTTACTTTTCAGCACTTACTTTTATACTCAGTTTTACTTAGTGAATGATTCACTTGCGCACTCTGTTGTGTATGTTTACTTATATAAAGGCAATGCCAACCATTTTTATTGGGATTAACACCTTTGGTGCTAGTCGCCAGCCCCTGGCCTATGGAAGGAATGCTTGGGTTAGTCACGACGCGGGCCCCGAGGACGGGTTATGACACTTTTGATGTTCTGAACAACCCATGACATCAGAAATTTTCTTGAGTGCTTTAGTCCACCCTTCTGCTTGAACAGATTCAGATGATCCTCTGAATGATGGGAGATTTTTCCTCATGAAATTCTCCACTACTAACATGTTATTCTGTGGTTGATCTGGGTGATCTCGTGTGTGGACACCACCAATATTTATATCCTGAGATAATTGTGCCATTAATGGAACAAACTATTCAGTTCCTATTCTGACCATCACAGATTGCGGATTTGGAAGGTTGTCTTCCTCGTGATGTCGTCCCTACATAGCTTCCCAGTTTCCTCTGTGGAAAACCTTTCTAAACACCAAAATATCTTAAGAAATGCAACATTAAAATTTGAAAATGCTATATCAATTCAATATTAAAATAACATAATTTATGGATACTAACATTATAGTACCCTAACTCCTAAAATTATTAAAATCCGACCTCTGATACCAACTATAAGGACCCATCCTTAAAACATTACATAGTCTTGAATTAAACGAATAACTCACATTGAGAATATTTTCCCGTTTAGAGTTCTAGAGAATTAGGCCATAACATATACACGAAGACTTGAATAATACATGTAGACACATCTACTCAATTAAATTTTTTTAACAAAATAAATACTCTTGAAAAAAAAAGAGTCATGTCTAGTTCTGTGTTTTAGACATCATGACATTTCCATGATCCTATCTTTGACCCTATTCCACTTTATGTCCTGTGAAAAACATTTCAAAATATTGGGATGTGAATAAAAAGCTCAGTAAGAGATACAGTATGATGGAAAACTATTAGTTTTTCAAAATAACAATTAAACCATGAATACTTTATCATAAGTAACACTTTTCACCTTTATGAAGTAGCAAATACTATTCACTAAATAAAAGATCATTTTATACCCTTTTGTAACCAAATGATTACCATAAGTCCCATATAAATAACACATAACATATAAAGGTATCTTGGGACATAAACACATTTAACGGAATAACCATACGGTTGAAATACACACATATCACTAAATGAAATTTCTATAAGGCTGGCTTCCATACCAAATGCATTGGAGGGTATAACATAACCACCCATCCTGGTTTATTGCGGAACCACTAGTTATTTCTTTTATCACGTAACCACCCGTAAAATATCCAAGTAACATTATAAAATCATAACACATATAATATTGAAAATATAATCATTTCACTAATAACATTTAATTTGAAATCACTTGAAATAATTTCATGATATTTATATAAAAAATCCATTTCAAAATCCATTTTCAATACCAAAACTCCCAAAAATAGAATAAGGGGTTTCCTTTTCATTTTATAAAAAATTAATGCTTATAGAGGAATCCAAACAACGAGTATGGTGGCGGAGAGGTCATTGTCACCCAAACGATAAAAAAAATGCATTTTTCTCATTTAGTAAGACACTTCATGGAAAAAGATTCCATTGGAATGAAAGGAAAATTCAAGGGTGTTTTCACAGTGTATAAAAGAAAAATTTCTATTGAAGAAAAATTTTCCTTAATGAAATGTGATTGAGATGGAGTCCCATACCTTGTGTCCGACATCTCTCGTTCGTTCATTAATCTCCTGAATAATAAACTAAAGCTAATTTCTACTTGATTAGGAATCTTTTTGAAGTTTATTATTTTATATATCACTTATTACCATGTTATAAACATTATGTAATCATTTAAGTTAATAAATTTCGTTTTGTCGATATTTTGGTACTTAAGTCTACAATAGACTTCTTATAATTACATGTTTTTCACATGGTCAAATGTTAATTATATCCAGAGTGATATTAATGATTTAGATACCATATATATAATATATATTCATTATATTTAGGTATTTATAACACTTTATAACATTTGGAGATAATAAATGAAATGCACCGTTCATGGAGATAGTAAGTTGTATGAATGAATGAACTTTACTTTCATTTCTATTTCGTCTTTAATGGAATGAAAAAATAATGATAAATAGGTATATTATAATTCCAGTATAGTATGATATATAATATCATTAACTCCATCCTCTATACATATCATTTATGGTATGAACGAGTCATATCACTTTGAGGGGCGGTAGTCAGCACTTCCTCAAATGAAATTATTGTGTTTACCCATAATTGAAACCATGAAGGTATTCTATAAATGAATAAATAAATTAGAATAAAGAAAATTTAAACATAATATATATCATATATAAATATATTTCCACCTTAATGGCCACCATGATAGGCGGTAGAAGATAATCGAACAATCATCGTTTCATGGGGCGTTAGTTTGCCATCCACAGAAAAAGTATGTTCTTCACCCATTAGATGGAGATGTGTGTATGTTTAGTTTGAATACTTCACATAAAATAATCACAATATATTGAGGATACTGGGGTTATATAAAAAAATTAATAAAAAGAATTAAGGTATGATAAGTGAATTAAGTAACAATAATTTAAGAGAAGCTGTTACATTTAATCGGGGTAACTTCTTTTGGTTTGGACCAAAAGGACTTCTTAAAGTGCCATCTACCTAAGGTAATTATTCTACGAGGAGAAGAGGAACATAGAGAGATTAATTGGGTAGAGGTTGGATGATCCAGTTTTTGGAGATGTGTGATGAATGAGTTAAAAGTGGTGTCTTTTTATAAGGGGGAGGAGGGGATCTTTAGGAATGTTTGAAACAATTATTTAATTATAAACATAAATCCAATTTGAAAATGTTAAAAAATAATTAAATTCAATGATAAGAAGACTCATGGTCGAAATAAAGTCATCCAATTAAAATTCTAGAGGTTTTGGATACTATTTTAATATTAGTAATATTATTTATTTAAATCATTTATTAATGAGGTAAATTCTACATCATTATTGTGTCATTAATAATATAATTTTTTAGATGTCTAAAAATTATAAAATAAATACTATGATGTAGTAAGTATTTTTATCTTTACAATGAATATTTATAGTCTAAATGATAAATTATATTACCCCAGATCAAAATTAATTTACTAGAAGATATTTGTTTATTTCATTTTTTCCTTTACTTTAAGATAATTAAAATAGAGTTTCATTATCACTCTTAAGTGGCACCATGAGGTCCCATAATCGACCCAGGAATGCCTATGGTCGGATATTACTCATCCAATAATGTTAGGACAAGGGTTAAGGTAATTTTAAATTAATTTAATATTATTTTTACCTTAAATTGCCTTAATTACCTTTAACCGCGGTAAATAAAAGTCAAAAGTTATTATCCACCAAAAATTATTTTAATCATATTGAACCAAATTTTACTTACTAATAACAACCTTGTATGTCATATTTTCTAAATACAACTCATGGAAGTGGTAAAATTTCATTTAAATGAAAAATTCTGTTTTTTAACTACTACTTATTGGTTTCACTATTCATAAAAAATTGATGTTTTTCAGAAAAATACCAAAAAATAAGCCTAAGATATATTTGATATTCTGAATTCAAAAATGATGTCTATTTTAAAAAAATTTAAATATATAAGTGGAATAAAATAATTTAAATCTAAATCTCATTGTCAACACAAAAGGCGTGTTTTGAAGAAACAATAACTATCAAAATATAAATAGTTGTTTTTGTCCAATTTCAAAGTGAAATTGCTTCTAATGGCCAACAATAGATTAAATGGTAAAAATATAATATAATTACACTTTAAAACCAATTAAAAAGTTAATCTAACAATATAAATAAATTATATTAAAAGGCTCTTTTGATTTAAAAAAACAATTTTCATTTTTCATTAAAAATTGAATTTTATCAAAAAATAATAATAAAAATTTACCCAAAGTGAATTTTGATGTCCTTATTCTAATGAAGAATTTTATTTGGCCAAATACAACATATAAAAGTAACCAAAACTTGATTAAATAGGGTTCTCCATTAAATGGGAGTAAATCGACCTTTTAAAGTAAATTATTCTTAAAAATAGATTCATTCACATTTTAAGCATCTAAAATTTATTGGATAAATGTAAATACATATAAAAAACATGTATAATCATGTTGTAGTTATTTTGTTTCCTTACCACCAATACAATGACTAAGATTTAACTACCAATTAAAATAATAATAATATATTATTATGCACATTGTAAGATTTCAAAGAAACCCGTTGTTGCATATTGGGTATGTCATAGAACATATCAACCCATTTAAAGTAAAATTAATATTTATTTCACAAAATTTTAAAAAAAAAGAGTGTTTTATTTCTTTATTTACCCGGGATTTTACAGAATCCTACCTCAAATTATGGTCATTCCAGATCATTCTAACTGTAATCCACATCTCACTCATACCCACACACTTATATATATATATCCTTAAATTGAGGCATGTGTGCCTCGTGAAATGAGGGAACACAATAAAAAGATATATATACATATATATATACATATCCATAATTGAGAATATGTGTGCGTTCCTTCGAAACTAACCACAACTCCCAATGATAAATCTGCATGACTGAAAAAGACAACAATTACCTAAAATAAAAATTATACCAAATAAATCATCAAAAACCAACAAAAAATATAATATAAATAAGAATTTCTTAGAAACCCATGCTTTAGAAAACATACCAATTCAAAGCACCATCTCTATTTGAGGGCACATCCATGTGTGGACCTAGTGTATTCGTGGACGTTCCAACATGCAATGTCACATCAAACCTCTAAAGTGACACACACAAGAATTTCCAAAAAAACACCAATTTCATTACAACTATATCCAACCACTCACATTATTTAGAGAACATAAAAAATTCCCCTTAAAACAATAAAGCCATGTATAAAACATTATAATACAAATTCCAAGGTATATCATCATAAAATCATACACACCTGACCAATGTCATCATTAATAAATTACCACCACAACATAATTAAAACTAAATATTTCATAAAAACCCATTTCCTGAGAAATAAGAGATTTGTAAAACATTCCAAATGTCCCATTAACAATATATAACCATGTACACACCCTAAAAAACCATTTAACTCTTTTATGAAATGTCACCCAATTTCACAACAAACGAAATGATTCTCAAATCAATTTCCAAACCACTTTAATGAAAAACACCCAATTTCGAATATAAAATCCAAAAAAATGATTCTATATCAATTTAACAAGACATTAAAAATTGGAAAACCTCACAATATCTCCTTAATAACACTTCCATTATTTTAATAAAACAAAACAAATGGAAACACCCCCAGAATAAAATCAATTTGCATTAAAATATCACGTCACATTTTATCAACACCCTAGGTTCTTAAACACATAAAAACGATAATGAATCACACCAAGGAACAATTTTAACTAATTACATAAATTCAAAAACATCAATGTAATCTAGACAGGGATACCATAGGGATGTGAATTATAATTTAGAAATCGTAAAAAAAAGTTTTGGAGCCTAATCAAAAACAACATCACAGACACATGTAGATATAAACCAAGAACTCACTAAAAACATAATTTTAAAAAAATATAAAAATTTAAGAACACTATAGCTAGATAATTAAGGGAATAATGAAGAAGTGAATCATGTTTTAAAACTAAAGGAAATATTTAATATAAAAATGGAGTTTTCTAAAATAAAATATGTTAATTCACCTACATCGAAGGTGTGTGAATACAACTGTGCTTCAACAGATGGTATAAAAGAACTTTGTAGACCCTTCAAAAAACCTAAATGTTTAGAAACAAAAACAAATTATACCATAATAATAGTGTTAGGATAAAACCACTAAATATGAAAAAAAAACACACCAATGGAGGAGAACGCCGGTGAGGCAGGTAGCAGCCAGATATGGTGCTAGCGAGGGTGGTTATGGCTGCTAGAGGTGAACACCGGTGGGGAGGAGGTCATGCAAGGAGGGGCAGCACATGGAGGCGTAGCATAAGGAGGGTCTGAGTAAGGGGTACTTCATGCCGACATAGGATAGAGAAAGGGGTTCGTGAGGGTAGTGGTGAGGGGATGTTGGATCGAAGGAGTGTGGTAGTGGAGGCTGATCGTGAATCAGGGGTGACGTACAGGAGGCCACGAGGGGGCTATTATGGTGTTTTAGGGTTCTTCTTCCCCCTATTTTTCATATACTAATAATAATACATTTACAATAATAATAATAATAATTAAAACAATAGCAATAAAAAGACTTTTAATCTTAATAATAATAATAACAACAACATCAATATAATAATAATATTATTATTACCAATCATTATTTTTTAATTTTATATTCAGTTACATTTATTTTATTTACATTTTATTTTATTTCATTTTCCTTTTCATTTTATTTTCCATGCAATCGAATTACATATTTTAAAAAATTTGGGTAACTTTGTGCTCATTGAACAACTTAATAATCTATGATAATGTTGTGCCCCTCAACCCATACTTCTTGGGAACACACACAAGCACTTGGGGTGAATAAATGGTTACCAATAACCATATTGTGACCATACCCCGGTATAAAACACAACAAAATAATTAAACGTAAAAAACTTTACCAGCACAAAACCAACTCATTGGAATTCCTAACCAATGCAATGAAATATTAAAATAAATAATAATAAAATGTCATGGTGTGAGAATTATCCCCACCATAAACACTTTCCATCCATAGAAATTCACCAAGCCCATAGTTAACACAACTCGATTCCATGCCAAAAAAAACTATAGGAAACTAATATCCATGGGGTTTCCCTTTCCAACACAGGTCAGAAAAGAAAAATTCAATAAATCCAATTCTGGGAATTGAAAGGATAACACAGGAGGGTTCTCCCCACCGTGAGAATTCACTAACATTGAATATATGAAACCCAAACAGACTACCATAGGGGGTGGACAACATGAGAACTATAAATATGAACTCAACCAAACTGATGAACTCTAACATAACTACTCCACCACTAATATTAAAACCATTTTGGGGAAAACCGGCACCTTGGGACACTGGGATAAATGAATACCTTACAAAACCTAAACACGCTTAAGGAAATTCAAAAGAGAGGCGCCCGAAACTAGTTCAGGCCCAGAAACACTACCCATTAATTTTAAAAAACCAAATATTCCCCTAAAAACACAAGTAAAACTAAACTAAAAATCAAAACGGGCCCATTTATTCATGGTCCCACCATCATTCATGGACAATAGAGGATTTTAAAGCCACATAAGGAGCATATAAGGATGCTTGGATTTTATTAAAATGATCTCAGAACACCACCACAACAAGGATTATATTATGATGATGATAAGAGTTAAACAAATAAACATTGGATATTTCCATCCCAAAGAGAAAAAATGATCCGAACTGAGGCTACACCCTACCACAGTAACTCATGACTGTGTGCGAGCTTCACCCATGTTTCCAGTGGATGGGGTCGAGATGGATGAAGAAACTCCTACTTCATTTCTAGAACATTACATCCCCAAGACCCTAACTCTTTATTTCTTCTGATGATTCAAATGGCCACTATGGTGGTATGTTTGCAAAAGGATGAATCATGGATTCTTAGAATGCCCGAACTGGTCGTACCGGTGGTACACAAGAGAACCGTCAACAAACCAGGAGCCATTATTGTCAAAGATGGATTCATGGAGACAGGTTCCCAAAGCATTCACTCTTTTTCAATATGGGGAACCTTCACGGAAGAATGACAACCCTTTAACCACAAACCATGTCTTAATGACGATGATGCACCCAACCTCCACTAGTATAACGTTTGACCCTCCATTAAACTCGAGATAAAACAGACTCTAACAAAACTGGTAGTTCCAAACCACACAAGGACATGATATTATCCTATAAAACCACTACACTTATTCAAACAGACCTCAAATGCCTCAAAAGACAAGCAAAAATTGAGAGGAACTGAAAACTAGGCTTGAATCACTAGAAACATTTGCAATCTTTATGGGTGGGATACTCTGAACAACATGAAAAAGACCATTGGAAATGGCATCAAGCCAAAAAAATCAAAACAATAGCCCATGTCAAGGGTAACAGGTTCATTATCCAAAAAAATATACAAACACAATAAAAATTTACTTTTCCAAAAGCATCCATTTCATTTAAATATTAAAATTGACATATGGTACCTTACAAATCGTCACATGTGAGTTCATCCAAAGTCTCTTACATCATAAGTCAGAATGTTTCCCCATAAACTCTCCATACATACACATGCACATGTTATCCTTCATAATGAGTGCAAAGTTCAAAGAAATCCTTTCCTCATCAAATCTAAACTAATACCTAATTTTCTGAATTGAAACACTTCCTTTTTCAAAAAACCACAGTACACATATAAACCCATTTGAGGAAATAACTCCCATTACAAAACCTTTTTCAGTTTAAATTTATATACATTCAACTTCAACACACACCCACATCAAGTGAGATCAAAACAAAACACAGCTAACAACTGAGTATCGAAATGAGGAACTAGGGTATATCCCTAACCTGGAGACATGGTGGTGAGCCATGGTCCAAGTAAGGCATCACACTTATAGGACCTTGAATTAAGAACATAGACTCTACATAGGTCACCACCCCATGGTAGGCTAAATAGTTACCTATTCAACATATATTTTCAAGCTAGAATCCAAAACAGCCTAAGGAAAAAGTCTCAAATCCCGGACTATCATCGGTTACACAAGGATCAGTACGAGAAAGAGTTCATTAAGCTCTTCCCACACCTACCTCTATTGTCTTGAAACTCTAAATCTCTTTCTACCAGACACCCCAAATAACAAAGGCTTCCTATGATGCTAGTTTTTCATGAACTAATACATTTGATCTTCAACCAGTCACCCGAGACTCTCTGTGGCATAGCCCGATGGGTGTTTCTGAACCCCCCCAGGCTAGAAACTTGTATCTTGAATAGAGATTAAAAAGGTGGGAATTATTTGTCCCATAAATTAATGTAAAATAAATAAAAAAACTAAAAAATTAAAATAAAGACTAGAAACTATGAGAAAGTAAACTATTTTTTCCTCTATGCGGCCCTACAGGTCACCACCAACCTGAAACCATCATCACACTATGGAAACCGAATCCAAGCCACCAACATCACCCAAAGATAAAAACAAAGATAAAACTATAGGCATGAGTATTAAATCACATTAGGCTTTCCCAAAAAAAATATATTCTCATATACATCAACTTTAAATAAATGTTCATTCAATTTCATTTTATAAATAAAATTTATAAACTAGGTTTTCAAAAAAATTATTCTTAAAATAAATCACAGTCTATTTCCTTTTTCAGTTTAAAACAAGATTCACCTTTTTAAGAAGTAGACA
The DNA here is from genome assembly GCA_963277665.1 of Viscum album. Taxonomy (NCBI): domain Eukaryota; kingdom Viridiplantae; phylum Streptophyta; class Magnoliopsida; order Santalales; family Viscaceae; genus Viscum; species Viscum album. The sequence goes on along the minus strand of OY728158.1, from coordinate 498,682,161 downwards.
TTGCCAATTTAAAGGAGTTTATGTTTACAATAAAAATGGTTGAAAGAAGTGTAACAAATTTTCAAAACCGTTTTTACGTAGACATTTGAATATCATTTAATAAATTTTTGAATGAAGATACACTACAGAAGGAAACAAGATCAACAAACATATGTCACATGCAATAGAAAAACACCACCCAAGAGTAACTAAAAAACACATGCATCTAAATATAATTTTGTAGATAAATAAGTAACAGAAAATATAGGAGAACCTAGGAGCTTATGAATAATCTAGAACATACAATATATGTGACTCATCCTGATAAAATTCCCTACCCGATGACGTCATAATGCCCAAACTCTTGATCATTACTCTACCTGGACTGATCGAGGGGAACAATCACATATCAATGATAACAAAAAAAACACCCTAATATGGGCCACTGTCGTAATATAAACATGTGCAACAATTTTCCACTGAAAATTCAGTCTCTATGCTAGGTTCCTATGTCAACATGTATAACAAGAAGGGTGATCCAACAGATGCCAGTTGAGCATAAAATCACGTGGATATATATGAAAACACACAACATGCAACAACTTAGTGTCCCAAGGAATATGTCCCTCACCTTTCAATAATTTGATCATAGGGGAGTCCTTCTCAGTGGACCTCCCATAAAATATAACTCAACAAAATCAAGGTGACCACATCCCATTAGATTTTTCATGAGATAACTAGTTATAAAAAAGTTCCAACTAGGGACCACGTGATTTTCACATGCCGAACCATATTTTAATGAATCACACTCACACACATTAAAAAGTAATAATGCCCATGGAACCCCATTTAAGAAACCAAAATCACCACTCTAAATCTGAAATACATTTATAATGGAAAAATGAGTATTTCAACAACCAACTGATGTTAAAACCCAAACCAACTATTTAATTCAATGCATCACAAGAAATAAACTACTACAATTCAAGATTTAAAATTTTACTAACAATTATATAACAATAATTAATATGAAAACGTGGTTCAAAATTCATGAAATAAATGATTCTTAAATTTAAAGGAAAATACATATTGAATCCTACCTCAAAGGATGGCTAAGAAAGAGATTTCTAACTCATGTTTCCCCTTCCTCGCATGCACACACATCGATATATATATATATATATATCTTTAAACTAATTCATGTTTTCTGCATGCCATGAAGGAACACACACACACAAATGATATATATATATATATATATATATCTATACATATCCATACCTTGGAATACACATTATACCTATCAAAACTAATCAAAACTTCATATGATAAATCCTCGGGACTCAAAAACACCACAAATACATAAAAATATTTAATCCATAAAATTAAATCATGTTATGATTAAAAAACCGAAGAAAAATTTAATAAAAATACCACTTAGAATACCATAGTTTTAAAAAAATACCAATTCAATGCACTGTCATCATTTGAGGGCACATAAAACATACAAAGAGACACAAAAAACCAATTCCTCAAAAACAAAAATTGAATTACAACTATAACCAACCACCCACATAATTTATAGTACAAAAAACAATATCCCTTAAATTCAAAAATCTGCGTATAAAATATTATAATACTATTCCCGAAAAATATCCTTGTCAAATTATACACACCCATCCAATTTCATCAATAGTCAATTTCCATCACAACATAATAAAAACTAAACATTTCATAGAAAAGAATTCTCTGAGAAACTATCAGATAGGAAAACAGACCAAATAGCCCCTTAGATAAAACCTCGTACATACCCAAAACTAACCATTTCATTATTTTATAAAATTTCACCCAAGTTTATGACCATGAAAATCATCTCAAATGATGTTCCAAACCACATCAAATGTAAAAAAAATGTTTCACATATAAAATCCCATGAAATTACACAAATTTAATTTAATAAGACAATTAAAATTAGAAAACATCACACAATCACCCAAATCAAATTTGCATCGTTTTTGTAAAACAAATCTAACGATAAAACCCCAAAATAATATGAATTTATGTTAGAATCACATGCCACATTTTATGAACACCCTAAGTGATTAAACACATAAACATAATTAAATAATCACCCCAATGACCAATTTTAACCAATTCCATAAATACTGAAACATCATAGAAAACTAGATAGAGATGTCATAGGGATGCGAATAATATTTTTAAAATTATCAAAAAAATATAGGGAACTTAAACAAACACATCATTGGAGACACATGTAGTTATAATCAATGAATTGAATGAAATCATATTTTTATCAAATTATAAAAATTTTAGAACACTATAGTAGGATAATTGGTGGAATAAAAAAGCATTTAATCATGTTTTAGAACTAAATGAATGATCATAAGTATTAACAGAATGATCCTGAAAATAAATGATGGAATTCACCTACCTCAGAGGTGTGTGAATACAACTATGCTTTAACAAAAAGGGATAAAGGAAGATTTCATACCTGTAACACACCCTAAAAGTTTAGAAACATAAAAAAAATTAAACTCTAATCATAAGGTTTGGAAAAAACCACAATAATTTTAAAAAAATTTCCCAGTAGGAGGAGAACAACACCGAGAGAGGTTGTAGCCCGAGATGGAACCAGCGAGGGTGGCTGCAGCTTCTAGAGGAGAGCACCGATGGGGAGGAGGCTGTTCAATGAGGGGTGGCAATGGGGGAGTAGCTAAAAGATGGTCCAAGAAGGGTGGTGAAACATGATGAAGTATGATGGATCCAGGGGTCATTTGGGAAGTATTGAGGGGAAGTTGGATAGGAGGAGGGTTTCACTATAGGCCGATCACGCACTAGGGGAAACATGCATGGGGTTGTAGGGTGTGATGGGGATATTGTAGGGGGTTAGGGTTCTTCTTCTCCCATATTTCATATACTAATAATAACACCATTACAATAATAACAATAATAATAATAATCTTCTTTATAATTATAGTAATAATAATAATATTAATGTTAATAGTATTAATATTAAATATAACAATATAAAATTATTTTTATTATAATCAAACATTAATTTTATAAATTTTTTATTAAATTTCATTTAATTTATTTCATTTTATTTATTTTTATTTTCCATTTAATTTTATTTTCCGTGCAATCATATTACTAATTTTAAAAAAATAAGGGTAACTAAATGGTCATTGCATGCCTTATCAAATGATTTGAATGTTTCTCACCTCAACCCAGACCACTTGGGTACCCACAAAAGAACCTAGGGAGACCTCACGATTACATCTAACTATCTGGTTCCCATGCACTAGTCTAAAACACTTCAAAATTATTAAACATAAATTTTTTGACCAACACTCATCCCACTGCTTAGCGAGCCTAATCGAATTCATGAAATAAAAAAAATCATGATAAAACGTCGGGGTGTAAAATATTATATATTAATATCATGACTAAAATCCTATTTTTTATTTCACTAGGATCCAGATAAATGAACCATAACATTCGAATATAAACATACATGAAAAACGAACAAGTTAATATCTGAACTGACTACGATAATGGAAGATAATTAATGAGTGGGTGATCAGACGTTTCAAATAAACTATATATTGTATTATATATGTGAATATGTTTATATATATGTGTAAAATAATTTAAATAATTTATATAATTGGTAAATATCACTTAAGATGAAATCTATACCTAAGGTATGGTGTTTCTGTTATAATATCACTATTAAAAAGGTTTTATTACTCCAAAATTTTAGTTGATGAATTTTTTTAGGAATCTATAAAATTCTTTATATAATTTATTATCTATAATTAGTTAGATAAATTATAATTTTTCTTTACATTATCCTCTTTTTAGGATTTCAAAATTTCAAAATAAAATTTTTAATGAAGAAATAAATTGTCTCTATATATATAAATGAATTATTTTCTTCTATTTCTATATTAGAAATATATTTTGTTCAATAATTATTTTAATATTTAATAATTATTTATTATAGTCATTTATACCCATGATTTACCTTCAATAATAAGTTTCAATAGAAATTCACATGTCAATTTAATAACAAGTTACAAGTTATCAAAATTTTGGAAAAAAATATTTTTTATAATGTATATATCATGAATATATTTTTCCACCTTATAGAAAACACCTTTCATTAAATATTCCACTAAATGGTTTCATGGTACTTTTTAAATATAATTTAGTGACATCGGAAATATTTCGGTGGGTCTATATATGAGACCGTGTGGACCACATGGTGTTGCAGATAGTGTCTTTCCTTTTATAGTGTGAAAATCAATGCAACTAAGTTCTTAAAAATGTCATAATATTGGGTTTCAGAATCCAAAATTATCTAACCTAAATAATAATTTTTTTTCTTTTCTCGCACCATTCATATTGTCATGGAAGGAACTAAGAAATAATTACAAGACCACAAAGAAGAGGATGAAAGGTTTATATTTTATATGAGAAATAATGATATGTGGGCATAGAAGGAATTATTTTGGGTAATAAAATGATTCTATATAATTATTATCCTACTGATAAGTGACCCCTTTATTCATTATAGATATTATGGGATAGAAATAACTAATTAGGTTTGATATAATAGACCTAATATTGTTAATATTTCACATTATTACTATCAATTGTATAATTATTGATGTTGGACACATATCAAGTATCACTTTGTTCTTTTTTGGAAAGGCATTGATGTAAGAATTAAGTACCATTGATCAATAGAATTTTGGTAACGTTATGCCAAATACATACATGAAGGGGTTTTTCATCAAGATGTGTTATTATAGTTTATTTAATAATATATCAATATTAGACTGATGATATTAATATTGTTGAAATTTTACCGGCATGAAATCCACATATCACCTCACTATTTTTTTCAAAATCGACCAGAAAATAATATTCTGTAAATTTATTTATATAGATATTGTTTTCATCATGAAAATGTGCATGAATTGGTAATAATTTATTTAGTGGTTATCATTAGTGATAATGGCCTTTATACCCTCAAGGAAATTTCAAATATTCTAACATCCACAATACCCATATCTAAATGAAATGTATTAGAAGATATCCAATTCATCAAAAAAATAGGATATTTGGAATGAAAAATAATCCTTTGGGATATGATTGTTGAGATAAAAAAAAATGAACACCCATATATTACTATTATATTGCATTATGGGAGTTATATTGGTGATCCAATTTCGTTACTGAAATTCCAGAACAATGTTTTATTTTTCCATCTTATTTAATTCTTCTCATATTTTTGTATAATGCATTAGATGCGTTCATCTTAAATTCTGTAGTCTATAGTGGTCATCTTGATAACACAAATTATATTTTGTGCGGTATAGATCCATAATTTATAATTTTGAAAAATTCTATAAAAACAAATTACATTTTCGTTTAAGAAATTTAATTTATTTCCTTAATTCTTCAAGATTTATAGTGTCCTAAATTTTTTTATTCCATGGATCATTAAACAAATTATGATTCCCATGTGTTGAAATTCCATTCGTAAATTATATAAGTGGATATTTGAATTCCTAAATATTTTTTAATCGTTAAAATGGATTATAGAATGGAGAGAAAAAATATCATCCAAAAAAACATGTGGGGGTTTTTCATATTTTATCATGTTGATATAAATTTTTGAAAGTATGGGTTTAATTGATGTAAATGAAATCATGAATATTGAAGGAAACATGATTAATAATTGATATATCTATGATTCACCTACAATCAATCGAATATTCTTTTTCATATCTTTTGAATAATATTCACTCTGGTACCTGAACAAATAAATTCAGGGGAATGATTGATTCAAAATGACTATACAAAGGTACTTTTCATTATTGGTTTCTCCAACCAAATAGAAAAACCATATTAAAAATTATATCAGAAGAAATTTATTAAGGGGTTCTCATCATCATCCATTATTACCCAAATTTATATATGATCTATAGTTATCGCCTCATTTTCATCAATAAAAGACATGAATTCTTGATTGTGTTCACTCTATGGATTGAATAGTGTTATTTCTCAACAATTATGAGAATAAATATAAATAGAATTATTAACCATATTATGAATAACATAAATTGTTTTTTTATACATCAATGTATTTACAATATCGGTACATAATTAAGAATATATATCAATACAATATGTCTTGTGTGTTAATAAGTGAGTGTTTTAAGAATTATTTACATGATGAGGGAACTATTTAATTAATATATATCAATCCAATTTTTATAAATATTATGAAAACCCTGTCATGGAGAACAGAAATAATATTTTAGGGGGAATAAAGGTCTCTAAAATGGGTTTTCAAATTTAGAATCCAAAGAGGCCTCTGTTGACTCCTATCAAACAACTAAATTATCAAGTTAGAGGGGGGGGGGGAGTTAGTCTATAAAAAGAAACATTGTTAGAGGGGTTTGATCAAGATGATATTTATAACATTAAATTATTGAAATTGGATTTATTGAATATAATATCATTATCCATTCTATATATATACAAGATCATGATCTTTCCATGTTTGGATGCATTTTGATTCTATTTTTGAATGAAATGACCATGTGGAATTTATGGGATCTAGTCTCTACAAAATATCTCTTAGTTAAGGAAACATTATTCTAAAAATATGCAACAATTGAGAGATATTTTATAATAGGAACCCCATGTCCTATCAATTATTGAATGTAACCTGATATTGAGAGCTTTTATAAAACCACAGTGAGATTCTTAAAGTTAAAATACTTACAAACCATGTGACTACACTTATTATCATGAAGTATAATTAATTTATTTAACTTAAGGTGGATATATAGTGGTACTAGTTTCTCCATTACATTAGTATAACTATGGGAATTTATTTCTATTTATTTTTATGAGATGTAATAACCCCCTAAAATTTTAATTTCGACATTACAAAAAAAATTATTATCATCGAACAATTATTATAATTTGGTATAATGTATAAAAATAAGATTCATGAAAATACCAATTTTATATTTAAAATAATTTTTTTATGTCTTCATGATTCAACTCTATAATTAGAAGTTGTGGAAAATATGATTAATATTTCTGATCTATCATGATTTCATACAAATTTATCAATTCATCCCCTTCCAAAAATATTGACAGGTAATTTTGGTTTGTATTATTCTTCTTCACCGGTTAGGGGATCATTTAGCTATATTTAATCTATGGAGACATATTATTAATCTTTTTAATATGGTTTATCAATTTTGTTGGTAGATAGGAATCCTACCTATAATTAATATAAACATTGAAAAAGTGTCTAAACCATAATTGCTGGATGAAATATCTCGTATTCATATTCATTATTTCACAAGTGATTATTTCACTAATTTATAAAAGGATGAGAGTAAAAATATTTTACCTCGATTTTTAGGGGGTGGGATAATGATTATTTGGATTAGTGGATCTAAAAATACTATATATTCCTTCATGAATGGTTTCATTGTCCTAAAATAATTTAATTTAATCACAAAGATATTATGAAACTCTTTCTACTATTCTTATTAATAAGGTGGAGTTACAGAAAAACATTTGACCTTCATATAGGGGTTACCGAATTTTATATCTCAAATATAACTCATTATAATGATTATATACAACAATATGAATAGTCATCTATGTAATTTCCCATCTTCTAATGAATGAATGTGTAATTCGCATGATCATTTTGATTAATGTTACTAGAAATCCTAATCAATTTAATTTTAAAAACCTTATTCTCATGGATTGTGATAAAAAATCACAAAACATCCCTTTTTTAGAAGATATTTTTTTCATTTGATCAATAATGTTTTTATGGATGTACTCCCTCATTAAATTTTGTGGTTTTTTATTTTCATTATTTATTTTGGAGAGGAACTAAATGATATTATGTTTTTTTGGGGGTTAGATAATTTATTGTTGACGGCTTGAGAAAAATGGATAGATTACCAACCATAGGTATTAATTTCACATGGGAACATTTCATTGGCTAAAAATTATAATTGGAATGGATAATAGAATCCTATAAGAATTGAGATACAGCTAGAAATGAATAGAATCCACTATCATACTTGAAGTAAATGAGTAAGGTTTCCCTTGCATTATGAATAAATTATATTCATATCGTTAATATTTATTCATGATTAAGATAAATAACTATTAAATGTGTTAGTCTATTTCAAATTATGAAAATTTTCGATAATCTCTTATATTCACCCAAAATGATATATTACAAGTAATGGAATAACATCTTCCTCACTGTAGAGTTTTGTATGTAATGGAACAATCATCATAGTGTATCACATATAGGGACCATCCTATATAGTAGGTTGTTACATCAAAAAAACATTGTTAATTCATGTGTCTTAATAGACCAAATTGTTATTTCTCCCTCCGATATCTCTTTTATTTCCATAATAATTCAATGTTATGATATAATGATCAATGGAGAATTATTGGGATCTCATATTCCCTTGAATATTTGGAATGTGGGATAAGAATATTCATTTGTTTGAGGAGTCAATTCTATATATTTGGTGTATGTTTTACTTTATGTTTTCGATGTTTTATATCACCACTCCATGGATTCCATTTGAGAAGAATGTGGAAAGATGAAATCGAGTAGTTCAATCCTAAAAATTTCAAGGGACAATTATTTATAGGATATAATGGGAGGATTAATAAATAGTCAACTCTCTTGTAACGTTTTTTGATTTCTAGTATTATTTAGCCTACATCATCTCACAAGTAATAGTGGATATTGCCTCCTCAAAAGAGGAAATTCTTAATAGTAAATGATCTTAAGGATTTGATAAACCAAATCTCTAGAATACATTATAGATATGTGACTTGATTATAATATTAATGTTAATATAGTTACATATTTATCCATGGTATGTAAAGGGTACATATATTAGCCTTGGTATTTGTGTTTTACTCAGCAAAGTATATAACCACTATATACTTGATCATTTATTCACCTATGGTTCCCAGAATAAGTTTCATATTGATAGATAATACCCATAATAAAAGTGATATTATGTTTATCTTGTGGTTTGTGGAATATGGAAATGGATAATTTACATTAATATTGTTGAATTCTAGAGGATTTTTTTAAGAACAATGTGTTTTCTAGATATACATGTAATTTAATTTTATGTCTAAATATATGTTTTTTAATTTTACTAGTACATAATTGATTAATGGTGTTTTTAGAATCATCCAAATCCAATTTAGATCCTATTTCTCTAGTTTTTAGAGAATGTTGGTGAGGTGCACATTTACCACATGATTAGTGAAAACTGTAAACCTCAGCCATGCATATTATTAGATGCATAACATTGTTTGTTTAATCATGCTGCATGATTTATATGACCATGAACGAAATTGTAGAAATATTTTCAGAGGTCAAACAAAAGGATTTGGAATGATTGGTTGAACTATGTGCTACAACCATGTTTGGGGTATTCCCTAAACAAATTGTATTGCATGGTTTGCACACGGTTTAGCCAATCGGGAAGCAAAACTAAATTCCCTATAAAATTTGTTAAATGTAAAAAAAATTTAATTCATATTTCAAACCATCAACCCTTATCAATTGTAACAATTTTCACTACAACTCACTCTCATATGAATATTTTCTTCCCTCTCCTCCATGCATGGGGATACCTATACTGTCTACACTCCAAATAAATTGTTGTAGATTACATTTGATCAACCCTGTTATGAGTTTGATTCAACATGATTACTTTCTCATTTTCACTCACCATATTATATGTTATATAGTTTCCTAAAAATATTTCCCATTTTCTATAGATTTTATATTTTCAAATGTATTAGCTCGAATCTTATACAATCATGGGATGTTGATCCATAATGAAAAATATGAATGGTGGTCTCGTACATTTCCCTAAAATTCTAGCTGATTGTATTATGACTCATTGTGTAGTGTGTTATATATTATATATTATTCATCCAAAATTCTATTATTCATTAACTTAAATGTTGACACCGTGATAAGATAATTCAATAGGGCCTTGATGATGTTATATACTGATGACCTCAACATCAGAAACCCCTTTGGGTGATCTTTTACAAGTTTAATGATAAATTCCCTATTATTATATGAATAAATCAGATTATGATGTTGTTTTTGACCTCTTTTGGAAATTAAATGTTTATATAAATTTAAATGGGAATTTAATGGTATGAAAATGTCACATGACCCATGTTAACTGTGAAAAATTCCTATAAATAGATGGGATTATATGAAATGTGAAATGATAAATTTTAATCATATGGACATTAATATCATATGGGTATTGTTGTCTTTATTAAGACCACAATATATTATTATATGATGGAATACATTTGGAATGTTCTATATTAACCACCGAGGCATTCATTAGCTACCTATAGGAATCCATCTGATTCACAGATTCATTTCCCAAAGTTTACACCCATATTGTATTCAGTCTTTATCATACATTGATGATAGGCCAAATGATACTTCAAGTAATCATTTGTTTTATTATCTAGAAATTTGAGTCCCTTTGAATATATACTTATATAATTATTGATCTATTATGTTATGTACATCCTTATGTTATCTCCATGGAATCCAATCAGGACAATTATGAGTCTATATGAGACATATTCCTAGGGATCAGTAGCATTATTATTATAGGATTACAATTCTGAGGGTGCACCCAAATATTTTAATCATCCCCTTGAACCAGATTCCACCATTGATAGATGTCAGTTATCCCTATATTTATTTTATTGTTTTTAAACCTTGTGATTTTATATTTAGGCTCCTTCATTATTCCTCATGAAATAGAAATTAATTATTATACATATATATTTTGGAAATTAAATATACTTATGGTGTAATATGTTTTGAGGAATTCTGTCTTGGTTAGAAGCAGGAATGGTTGTCCAAGTGTCCTATGACAAACTTGAGTTTGACATGGGATATATTTTTAATTATTTAATTATATTAATTATACATGAAGAATATATATTTTATATTAACTCAATGGATTATATAGGTAATTACTGTTGTTGGATTAATGCATTTTACTCAAAAACTATTCCGGCTATTGATTTGTGCCATAAAAGACTACATGGATGCATGGAGGGACAAGGGTAAGAGAATAAATATAGACACATGATTTCAGTTCTATTCTTTATTATGTGCGAATAAGATTGTTATAGTTCATGGGACACAAATAGGGTTTATGAATTTCTATTTTGTACATTTTTATAGAATGATATTTTTTATTCCCTCTTATAATTTTTTTGCATCATGAAATCAATTCTATTATATGGAATTCTTTATGATCTTGTAGTTTGTTTTTACATCTGTATGATTTTCATTTGAGGTTTCCATTATTTTTTTTCACTAGTCAATTTATCAATTATTTAATATTTTGATTCACTATAATTATTGGTGTATAGTACCCACACCCACCAAAATTGACCCTTGATACCTGTCCTCATCCTTTTTCATACGTGTATGCACTCTAAATTCCATGTGGTCGATAGGGATTGGATACTAATGAGAGAACTAGGATCAGGATGTCATTAAATAGTATTAGTTATTATTTTAAATTCCAGTGTATTTATTTTTTGGATTGTTATATAGGATCCTTGGTGATGTTGAAATTTTGAAATTATTTTGGTCAAGGGGGTATTTAACCCATGTAACAACCCATGATTTCATAGTTTGTTATTTCTTCAAAATAATTCAATAACTTTCACTACAAGAAACACCGAGTTCAAGCACACCATGACTTACCAAAAAAGCCATTCAAAAGAAGTTATGAATAGTATTAACTAAATTTTCATCATTATATAATCCATATAATTTTAGAATCCATATAATGAGTTTCTTAGACATAATGTAAGAGCAAATTCATTTTTTTCACTTTTACCAATTTTAATAGTGAACCCTTTTTAAATCCAATATTTTAAACTTTTATATATTCAATTTGACTAAATAAATTTACTTTTTAGAATGGGTATATCATGAATTTAAAATTAATCATCCCAAACTTCCATGGTACATTTCCCTTTTAATAATGCAACGGCATGCATTGTACGCAACTTCGAGATTCTAACACACCACAACCAATCAAACTAGCCGTTATGAATAGTAATAGATACTTTTTGAAATTTTATAAATTTTATCTATTTAAATGGACTTCATTTTTGGATTCATGATATCAAAATTATCTTATGGTGATATTTTGGTACTTTTCGGATAACATTCATATTTTGATGAATAGTGAAAATTACCATATTTTAATTAAAACATATTTTTTAATAGAAATAATTAATAGTGATAAATTATTAGTTTGAGTGGTTTTAAAGTATATTTAGAATATATTTTTACCATTTAATACAGTGTTGGTCATTGGATTTAATTTCACATTTAAACCAGACATAAACAAATGTCAATCTTTTGATAGTTATTATCTCTTAAAAACACTCTATTTGTTTTGACGATGGAAATTAATTTTTAAATTAATTAATGAAATTTATATGTTCTGAATTTGGTAAAATAGACATCATTTTTGAATTCATAATATCAAATATATCTTAGGCCTAAGTTTTTGTATTTTTCTGGAAACTTTCATTTTTTGATGAATAGTGAAACCACTAAGTGGTAGTTAAAAAACTGAATTTTTCATAAAACATAATTTTACCGCTTCTATGAGTGGAATTTCGAAAATACAAGAGGCACGGTTAATATCAAGGAGTAAAATGTGGTTCAATGAGATGAAAATAATTTTTGGTGAATAGTAACTTTTTACTTTTATTAAGCACGGTTAAAAATAAATAGGGTAATTAAGGGTAAAAATGATATTAATATTACCCAAACACATGTCCTAATTCTATTGGACAAGTTTATCTCGACCAAAAAAAAATATTAGGAGTAAAATATTATCATTTAGCTCCACTTGTATTTGATTATGACATTTATTATTATTTAATTCAAAGAAGATTTAAGAGTTAAAATCAATGTTTATTTAATAAAACATTTTTAATATAGGGTAATACATAAGATATATTCTATTTTAAATATTAATTAGAATGAAAAAACGATTTCCTACATAATGGTATTTTATTTATAATTTTTAGGAATTAAATAATTTAATTTATTTATGACACAATGGTGATGCAGTAATTACCAGTTTAATGAAAAATTAGAATAATTGATATTATAAATACCCAAATAAATGTAATTTGAGACTTTTTATAAATAAAAATAATTTTATAGGTTAATATGACATGTTATGATTTAATTAATTATCTTTTTTCGACGTAATAATTCTGTTATAATTTTTACAAAAATAAATAATTGAATAGTGTCAAAATTGACATAAAAGAGTTTTTAAAACAAGTATTATATTATTAATTTATATTAAATTCCAAAAAACCATATGTTCGGCAAAGAGACTTATATCATGATAGGTTTATCATTAATGGACCACTTGGGGGTCTTTTGGATTTATATAGTAAGTTTATTAACCATATAATATAAAAATACAAAGAGACATTGTAAAAGTGAAACTAATTAACTAAGAGTTAATACTTAAAGATAAGATTAATATAATGACCCAAACCTATCTCAATTCTATTGGTTGAGTCTTTTTCGACCCATCCACACCTTAAACTTTAAATAATCCAATTTGGAGCCATTAGAAACCGAATATGAATTTATTATAAAATAATATTTCTAGCTTTTCCAAAGGTGCCCCTCACCCCTCTTATAAAAGGGCACTCCCCCTTATCATTAATTAACACCTTAAACGCCTTTTGGATTGGACAAAATCATCCCAAATAATCTCTCTAGTTTCCTCACATCATCCTAGAGGCCTTCCATTTGTCAGAAAGCCATCCTATGGAGCCCTTTTGATCAAATCAAAAGGAAGAACCCGATGAAGAGGTAATGATTTCACCTCCCTTTTTCAAGTTCCTTTCTTCTTCCACTTCTTCTTTCTTTGTTATTACCATTCTAAAATAATTAATCCATTATCTCCTATATGCTGTAATATTATTATAAAAATTTTACCACCATATTCAGTATTCTATCCATCTTTTGAATGACATGTCACCATACGTGCGTACGTACAACTTACCGTCTCCACGTCGTGGTGTAATTGTTATTCAATATATTATTATTTGGATGGGTATTATAAAGATTTTTAATTCATGTAAATAATAAATATAAAATGATAATGATTCTATATATATTATATACAATCCAATTATATATTATTTTATTATCAATAGAATGATATTTTCGCTCGTGCGTATGTACGGATTACCGTCTCCACGACGCGATAAGATTCATTTCCAAGTTCACCATTCATCGACGATTTTAAAAAAATATATTACTAATAAGTATGTAATATATGACATAATAATGATATTGGAGATATATATATTTATATATATAAGGATTTATGTTCTGACATATATCTTATTCACTTACTTCTGTTCAATACTATATGAAAACAAAAAAACTGTTTATGCGTACGTACAGACTACCTTCTCCAAAAACGGTGTTTTCCATATATATATATGTCTATTATAAATATTTATATTCTAAATATATATGATATATTTATCATTTTTTACATTCTGGAAGTATTTAAATCATGATCTAAGTGATACAACCAAGAGTATCAATTTAAAACACGTATGATAAAGAAGGCGATTATTACCCGAAATGTTAACTTAAAATAGAAATTATTATTAAATGGGTAATATAAAGTCATAAATGAATCTTGTATGATATCATAAAAATTAATATGGTTCCGGTATAGTTTAATAACATACTACGATATTTGTACAGGTGGTTAAACGTACCCTCGACTAATGAAAAGTGCAAGGTAAGGGGTTTTCACCTCACTCCTTATTCCCGTGAGATTCATGCCATATTTCCACTATTACCTTTTGTGTGGTGTATGTACTACCCATAATTGTATTATTTGTGTAATACAGTTTAATTTATGTGTATTTACATATTCATTGTATGATACCTCTTTCATGGGTTGTATGTTTCGTATGTTACCAAATTGGTAAGGGTTAATTCCTAAATCTCATCATTATCTGAGATTGATTATGTGTAAGTACTTACTGGGAAATTTTTATCATCTACATCCATTTTTCATAAAAATGATTTCAAAATGAGGATTTTAAGGATTTTGAATGGTACTCTTTATCAAGATCTGAATTTCAAATGTTTTAAATATTTATCTTTATAAATATTTTTAATTAATGTCCATGTTTTCAAAATAATTTTAAGGATTTATTTATATGGACATCAATGTTTTGAAATGAAAATTCTTTTCAAAGTTTAAAAGTGGTATGGGGCACTTTGATTCAAAAATATTTTTTAAAATTACTTCCTTTATAAATGTGTAACTTTTAAATGATTTTACAAAAAGGATATTTCTCTCAAAAAAATTTACTCATCATTTTCATCTACGTCAACATCCTTTGATAGATTTTAAGATCATATGATGTTGATTTATTATAAAAAACTTCCATTGAAGGTTTTTTGATATGTTTGACTGTGGATGTGTTATTTTTATACCATTCATGGTTTATGGAGAATGTATTGACATTTCGTATGCTAGTTTTAATACGAATGTTTATGTTATGTTTAAACCTATTCATATGAGGAATGCATTGGACTTAGTAAGTGACGGGTGGAGCTTGCTATAGCTCCTCGATTCATCGGTAGGTCTCATGAAACAAACTAGTGTCTTGGCACAGGGCCTTGACAAAATTTTATTTTTAGTCTTGGCATGAGGCCTTGGCTATGTGTCTATGATGGTCTGGCATTATGCATTCCATCATTATGAAAGTGGTTAGTGATATTGCATGTGATAATTCTATTAGTAGAATATCCATGTGAATATGTAAATGGAATTAATTCATTTTATTTCTTCCATATTATGCAGAAGTTCTAGTTTAAAAGGCTTTTGTTTTAGTTTTATACACTACCTTAAATTTTAATGCTTATTTTTGAAAGTTTCCGGTGTATTGCTTACCCTTACTGAGCATTTGAGCTCACCCCTTTATATGTTTTATTTTTCCCAAGATTCCAAGAAGTGTATTGTGATTGATATGCAGGGTTAAGCCAAGGGAATAATCGTGTTCATAAAGATTATTTATGTTGTTTTGTACGTATTAATGTGAAAATGTAACATTCATGTATGTGATCTTTTTTTCCATGTCTGCTAAACCGATCGGTCCTTCGGGACTTGATTCCTTATAATCATGCCGATGTATTAAATTAATGCACCGACTCTGGGTAACTGGGGTTGGGGCGTTGCAGTTGGTATCAGAGGAAGGTTAGAAATAACCTTGGAAACTAGATTTAGATAAACTCTGATTAGAGAACATAGCCCTACAATAGACTATGAGGATTAGTATAGAATAACTTCCTAGAATTTGGGTATTGTAGAGATTTTGTGAGTTTTCTGAGAAATACATCCCTGTTTGGATATGAGCAGGTAGAGGAGGCTCTGGCACAGATGTACCAAGGGGTAAAACCTAAAAACACCTCTTTAAGCTAGACTCGAATTGGAAATGGTGCACGGAAATGGGCCTTGCTGCACTTTTGGTTACGACACTCTCGGGGGATATGCTTAGGATAATTCTCATTATCTTTACAAACCATTATGAAGGGATCATGAGTATATACTTACTCAAACAAAAAATTTCTATGATTGTGGATTATATCCATAAACTGTTCAATTTGTGATAGGTATTTTACAAGTCTGGTAATTATTCATTGCAATTCATAAACTGAATTAGTTGCTATTGTATAGAAATGGCGCCTAGTAGAAGGAATGTGAACTCCCATAATACGTATGATCCAAAGAGTAAGAAGGATCATATCTTTCGTGGTCCTAAGCCAGAATGTATAAGGGATATAGTCTCCCACATATTATCATCACATGAAGAAATAGTATCATGTGTTGATATGAAGAGTAAAGAATTATCGGAGTCCTATGGCCTTGAAGGGAATCCAGAGAAGAAAAGGATGGTAGAGAGAAGGATAGATAATGGGAAGAAGGTAAAGAAGGTTTTTCCCATATGTGATAACTATGGAAAGAATCACCTTGGGAAATGATTGAGGGGAATGAGAGAATGTTATAAGTGTGGAGAAAAAGGAAACCAAGTACGTGACTGCAAGTGTAAGAAAAATGTTTCAAATGTACAATGCGTCATCTGCAAGGAGTTTGGACACTATGTGAACCAATGTCCCAGTCAACAGACTATGCCGCAAATGATGCTATTGGATAATAATCAAATTATGATACTACTACAGATGAAGAGGAATGACTAGTGTTCTTATGTTGTTATTTTAGAATTATTTCATTTAAGTGTTGTATCAATGATGTTCTGGAAATAAATAAGGATTGTACTAAAATACTATTTAATTAAGGATTTTAGATTTTATGGTACTATTGAAAGTGACTCTACAGTGAGTTAAATTTTAATGTTTGGAAATTACATGGTTAAAGGAAAGATAAACCTTAATATGGTCCTAATATTGAGGTAGTGATTTTGGAATAAGAGATGGTTGATTTTGGTAATTCAGGATGTTGGGGTGTTGTAAAAGAATATATGAGGAAGGCGTTCACATGTTATTACCTGGAAAAAAGGATCCAAATTACGTTTAACTTCTTTGTAAATTTTGGACTGTGAGTTTGGATAATAGTATTTTGGATAAGTCTAATGGTCGGAATGGATTAAGTTTGAAAGGTTATTTTTTGGATTTTTATAAAAGGACACCACACATACCGTGTGATGACCCGTCGTGTCGGACAAAGCTACGGAATCGAACCCACAACCATAGTGCAATTGGGATTTATCGCCTACCATTGTGCTACATGAAGTTCCTGGATGGTATAATTTATTTTCTATACATAATGGGTTGAATATGTGAATTATAAATTCATTATATTTGAAACCCAATACGATTAGGATAAATAGAGTATTTTTTAGTTGTATTATGTTTTGGGGTGAAATATGAGTTTGTGGTAGAAATTTATTAATGGATAAAACTCTAATTATAATGTAAGTATATTTCCTTATGACCTTAGCCAATCCCATAAATAAATTCCTCAACGTTAAGAAAAGGAACTTAGAACAAAAATGTTGTCCTAGATGGTACCTTATATCATCACTAATTTATGGCTTTGGGATTGTTGGCCTTTTCATAGCCATGTTCTCTACCACTCTCCATCAGATAATTGATGGTTATATTTCTCTTCCATATCCATATTTTTCTACGTGTAACCCTAGTATTGTTATTTTCGGTAATCTTCATACTATCCACTCTTTATTTTAAATAGAGGCCTCATTAATTCATTTTTCTATTTGGGATTTCAACAAAGATTTTTTGAAACGTCAAAAATGTGTTATCCTAATACCTTATGTTTTGTTGAACTGATGGTATTATAAATAATTATAGATTGATGAATTTAATACCCTCAATTTTACACTTGTTAGTGATTGATGACCTCAATCACTACCTATAAATATTTACGTTTTTTCCTCTAATTATATGTCTCTAATTGCCACCAATGTTCTCTGAATAGAGATCATAATTTGGTGGTGACCCCTTTCATTTCTCTTTTCCTCTTATTAAGACTAAATTTTATTAACCCAACTTCCAATGTGGGTTTTCCCACAAAGATATTTTCTATATTCAACCTTTTATTTTCGAAGAACAATTTCAAATTGCGAGGACTCAATTTATTGAAGGAGGGGAGAATGTAACACCCCAAGATTTCATAGTGTGTTATTTCTTCAAAATAATTCAATAACTTGCACTACACACAACACCGAGTTCAAGCACACCATTACTTACCAAACAAGACATTCAAAAGAGGTTGTGAATAGTATTAAATAAATTTTAAACATTATATAATCCTTATAATTTTAGAATCCATATTATGAGTTTCTTAGACATAATGTAAGAACAAATTCGTTTTTTTCACTTTTACCAATTTTAATAGTGTGCCATTTTTAAATCCAATATTTTAACCTTTTATATATTTAATTTGAGTAAAATAATTTACTTTTTAGAATGGGGACATCAAAAAATTACAATGAAACATCCCAAGCTTCCATGGTACGTTTCCCTTTGAATAATGCAATGGCGTGCATTGTACGCAACTTCGAGATTCTAACACACCACAACCAATCAAACTAGACATTATGAATAGTAATACCTAGTTTTTGAAATTTTATAAATTTTATATTTCGAAATGGAAATCATTTTTGGATTCATGATATCGAAATTATCTTATGGTGAAATTTTGGTACTTTTCGGATAACTTTCATATTTTGATGAATAGTGAAAATTACTAAATTTTATTTAAAACAACCTTTTTAATTGAAATAATTAATAGTGAATAATTATTAATTTTAGTGGTTTTAAAGTATATTTAGAATATATTTTTACCATTCAATACAATGTTGGTCATTGGATGTAATTTCACTTTTAAACCAGACATAAACAAGTGTCAATATTTTGATAGTTATTATCTCTTAAAAACACGCTATTTGTTTTGACGATGGGAATTAATTTTTAAATTAATTAATGCAACTGATATGTTCCGAATTTGGTAAAATAGTCATCATTTTTGAATTCATAATATCAAATATAGCTTAGGCATAGTTTTTTGTATTTTTCTAGAAACATTCATTTTTTGATGAATAGTGAAACCACTAAGTGGTAGCTAAAAAAGTGAATTTTTCATAAAACATAACATTACTGCTTCTGTGAGTGGAATTTCGAAAATCTGAGAGACACGGTTAATATCAAGGAGTAAAATGTGGTTCAATGAGATTAAAATAATTTTTGGTGAATAGTAACTTTTTTCTTTTCTTTACCACGGTTAAAAGTAAATTGGGTAATTAAGGGTAAAAATGATATTAATATTATCCTAACACATGTCCTAATTCAATTGGACAAGTGTATCTCGACCAAAAAAAATCTTAGGAGTAAAATATTATCATTTAGTTCCACTTTTATTTGATTTGGACATTTATTATTATTTAATTCAAAGAAGATTTAAAAGAGTTAAAATCAATGTTTATTTACTAAAACATTTTTAATATAGGCATATACAGAAGATAAATTCGATTGTAAATATTCATTAGAAAGAAAAAAGGATTTACTACATAATGGTATTTTATTTATAATTTTTATACATTAAATAATTTAATTTATTTATGACACAATGGTGATGCAGTAATTACCTAATTAATGAAAAATTAGAATAATTGATATTTTAAATACCCAAATAAATATAATTTGAGACTTTTTATAAAAAAATAATTTTAGAGGTTAATATGACAGGTTAGGATAATGTTAATTAACTTTTTTCGAAGTAATAATTCTGTTATGATTTTTACAAAAATAAATAATTGAATAGTGTCAAAATTGACATAAAAGAGTTTTTAAAACAAATATTATATTATTAATTGATATTAAATTCCTAAAAATATTAGGTTCTGCCAAGAGACTTATATCATGATAGGTGTATCATTAATGAACCACTTGGGGTCTCTTGGATGTATATAGTATGTTTATTAACCATATAATATAAAAATAGAAAGAGACATTGTAAAAGTGAAACTAATTATCTAAGAGTTAATATATAAAGATAATGTTAATATATTGACTCAAACCCATCTAAATTCTATTGGTTGAGTGGTTTTCGACCCATTCCCACCTTAACCTTTAAATAATCAACATTGGAGCCATTAGAAACTGAATATTAATTTATTATAAAATAATATTTCTAGCTTTTCTAAAGGTGCCCCTCACCCATCTTATAAAAGGGTACTCCCCCTTCTCATTAATTCACTCCTTCAAAACCTTTTGGTTCGGACAAACTCCGCCCAAAAACTCTCTCAACTTCCCTCACATCATCCTAGAGTCTTTCCTTTAGTCAGAAATCCAACCTATGGATCACTTTTGATCAAATTAAAAGGAAGAACTCGAAGAAGAGGTAATGATTTCACCACCCTTTTTCAAGTTCCTTTCTTCTTCCACTTATTCTTTCTTTGTTATTAAAATTCTAAAATAATTAATCCACTATATACTATATACTGTAATATTAATATAAAAATGGTACAACCATATTCAGTATTCTATCAGCCCTTTGAATGACATGTCACCATACGTGCTTACGTACGGCTTACCGTCTCCACGTCGTGGTGTAATTGTTATTCAATATATTATTATTTGGATGGGTATAATAATGATTTGTAATTCATGTAAATAATAAATATAACAAGATAATGATTTTTTATATATGATATACCATCCAATTATATATTATTTTAATATCAAAAGAATGATATTTTCACTCGTGTGTACGTACGGATTACCGTCTCCACGACGCGATGAGATTCATTTCCAAGTTCACCATTCATCGACGATTATAAAAATATATATTTCTAATAAGTATGTAATATATGAAATAATAATGATACTGGGGATATATATATTTATATATATAAGGATTTATGTACATACATATATCTTATTCACTTACTTCCGTTCAATACTATATGAAAACAAAAACAGTGTTTATGCGTACGTACGGACTACCGTCTCCATAAATGATGTTTTCCATTTTATATATATGTCTATTATACATATTTATATTCTAAATATATATGATATATTTATCATCTTTTAAATTCTGTAAGTATTTAAATCATGATCTAAGTGATACAACCAAGAGTAACAAGTTAAAACACGTACGATAATGAAGGTGATTATTACCCTAAATGTTAACTTAACATGGAAATTATTATTAAATGGGTAATATAAAGTAATAAATGAATCATGTATGATATCATAAATATTAATATGGCTCTGTTAAAATTAAATAACATACTACGATATTCGTACAGGAGGTTAAACGTACCATCGACTATAGGAAAGTGCAAGGTAAGGGATTTTAATCTCACTCCTTATTCCTGTGAGATTCATGCCATATTGCCACTATTACCTTTTGTGTGGTGTATGTACTGCCCATAATTGTATTCTTTGTGTAATACACTTTAATTTATGTGTATTTACATATTCATTGTATGATACCTCTTTCATGGGTTGTATGTTTCGTAAGTTACCAAATTGGTAAGGGTTAATTCCTCAATCTCATCATTATCCGAGATTTTTTATGTGTAAGTATTGACAGGGACATTTTTATCATCCACATCCATTTTTCATTAAAATGATTTCAAAATGAAGATTTTAAGGATTTTTAAAAGTACTATTTATCAATATCAGAATTTCAAATGTAATAAAGATTTATCTTTCTAAATCTTTTTAATTAATGTCCATGTTTTCAAAATGATTTTAATAATTTATTTATATGGACTTGAATTTTTTGAAATGATAATTCTTTTCAAATGATTCAAAGTTGTATGGGACACTTTGATTCAAAAATCTCTTTTAAAATTACTTCCTTTATAAATGTGTGACTTTTAAAATATTTTACAAAAAGGATATTTCTCTCAAAAAAGTTTACTCATCGTTTTCATCTATGCCAACATCCTTTGATGGATTTCAATCTCATTTGAAGTTGATTTATTATACAAAACTTACATTTAATGTTTTTTGATTGGTTTTACTGTGGATGTGTTATTTTTATACCATTCATGGTTTATGGAGAAAGTATTGACATTTCTTATGCTAGTTTTAATACGAATGTTTATGTTATGTTTAAACCTATTTATATGCGGAATGCACTGAACTTAGTAAGTGAAGGGTGGAGCGCGCTATAGCTCCTCGATGTATTGGTAGGTATCAAGAGACAAACTAGTTTCTTGGTACAAAGCCTTGACAAAATCTTATTTGTAGTCTTGGCATGAGGCCTTGGCTATGTGGTTATGATAGTCTGGCATTATGCATTCCATAATTATGAAAGTGGTTAGTGATATTGCATGTGATTATTCGATTAGTAGAATATCCATGTGAATAAGTAAATGGAATTAATTCATTTTATTTCTACCATATTATTCTGAAGTTCAAGTTTAAAATTCTATTGGTTTAGTTTTATACATTTCCTTAAATGTATATGCTTATTTTTGAAAGTTTCCACTGTATTGCTTACCCTTACTGAGAATTTGAGCTCACCCCTTCCTATGTTTTATTTTTTCCAGGATTCCAAGAATTGTAATGTGATTGATATGCAGGGTTAAGCCAAGGGAATAATGGCATTCATAAACATTGTTTATGTTGTTTTGTACATCTTAAAGTGAAAATGTAACATTCATGTATGTGATCTATTTTTCCAAGACTGCTAAACAGATCAGTCCTTCAGGACTTGATTCCTTGTAATCATGCCAATGTATTAAAATAATGCACCGACTCTGGGTAACTGGGGTCGGGGCATTACAACCCATGTATAGGGAAAGATCAATGGTTCATAGGATATGGATTGGTGTTCCATATTTCAATTTTTTTGGTTTTTTTGATTTATCCACATAGTGAAAACCATGATTTACGAAATTAATTATGATTATATAATTATACCGCTTGACTAGTATATAATGGACGAATTGATCATGGAAAAATATAGGAAACATGTTATAAAAATTCCACACATATTTCAGTACATTCTTACTTCTTTTACTAAAGATAATATACTATCTATGTTTGTTTTTTGTGCATTTATTCCTATGTATACATGTAATGATATAATTTTATTTAGTGAAGGAGGATTGGATAATAAAATTTCCTTCTTCATCATTATTTTTACACAAATATTATGGTTGTGAAACCATAACTAAAAAATATATTCCTAATTAAGGCTGTGTAACCTTTATTATATGTGTTCAAACATTTTGTGTGATTACATTGATTCTATTTTAAATTTATAATGTTATATCTTTATAAACTGGGAATGTTGATAAATTTAATAGATCCATCATATGGAGACTAGTTACATTATAATATCAAATATAATATAATTGTTATAGTTACATGAATTGTTAGCTGTAACTTTTGAAACACACATAATTATTTTCTAGTAATGGTCACTCATCTAACAGAACTATTATAAATTTCAATGTTAATAAAATCTAACACGTAAAAAAATGTTCGACATTAAATGTGGTAGAATATTTCATTTTATATTAGCTTCCCCTATAACATGCAATTGAATCTCTATGTAATGGAACACTTGTGATTAACACCTGGAACATTAACACATTTAGTGGGAATGTGGGAGTCTTTTTTATGACCCTTTATGATCTTCTATGTTACATAGACTAGGATTTAGAAGATTGAAGATGGGTATTGACTCTTGTATATGATGGTTTTATACCAATCCTATTATTTTATATGCTATATTTTATAATACCAAAAATATTATTCAGGTAGGTTCATGGAATTGGTTAATATATTCCCATATGAAGGCCTTGGGTTGAACATCATGATGGTGGAAATTAAAAATCTTAGAAGTGGTGGGACTTGATAATTTCATGATACCAACAATAGTTCAAATGATGGAACCTCTTATATTTCTAGTATTTTTAATCAAAAACAGGCTTCAAGATGGGTTTCATTTGATTTTACATTCAACGTCATAGGTTTTCAGACTTGTACGGACTATGTAACATTTGACTAGGGAATTCATGAAACAGCACCTTCCTACCCATTTGGAAGAGTTAAGTCTATGTAATGATGAGTTATGGATAAAAATTATTCTCACCATCACCAAGAATCCAGGGAAGTATACTTAAATGATAGTGTATCTTTCGCAATTCATTTTTAAAGGGTATTCTAATCAGTGGTGGGAAATTTATATCCATGATTATCTATATAAGAATATTATTTAGTGGGATTTCAAATCAATATTGTCATAATATTTCATTCCCCATACATTAAAGTACAATAAATAATGTCATTTTACACACCTAGATGATGTTCCATTATCTATTATAGACCGATCATCTCATTTAATGGAGCACTAACATTTTCTTCTTGATCTACATAAAGATTAGTTTTCCAGAGTAATATGATTTAATGATAAGCTCATTTATGCCATCTAATCACAGTTGAACTTCTTCTATATGTTGTTTTCTCTGAGATTGTTATGAAGGGACTGATATCTAGACACAACTAGTCAAAAGCTATAGTTGTGGATCAAGTAAGTGAAATTTCATGAATGAAATGAGGTTTATCTTGAACTAGAAAGAATATCCTACAATTTTCATATTAGGTAGGTAATAAATAAATTTCTACACACATAGATGATTGGAATTCATCTTGTGCAGGATTCCCAGACATATGAACCCCAAAAAAACTAGATACCCGGTTGAGTGTAATGTTTGTGGTTGAATGGGTTATCTAGATTAATAAATTTCACATTCATTGACACATCTTATAGGAGTCATGTTTGTATGTTGACTTAGAGAAGGTGATATATGTGATTTCAGGGGATCTTTCAAACAAAATCCTTGACATTCAGAGTATCATGGGGATATTTGTATATTATTGGTGTATTATCAAGGATTTATCAATCCTTACAACACCACATGTGGGCATGAAAGATAAATGAATCAAATTTCCATGTCCTGAATATCGGTGGGTAGATTTTAGTGGATGAATGCAATAATGACCTAAACATCGATATAGATTCTACTAGAGTCAATAATAAGAAATAATATTTTTTGTGATCTTTAGGCAGTGCAATAAAAGATGTTTGATATATGAAGATCAAGTTGTGGGGTATGGGGATCCCTCATTGAGTCGTCATGACAGTAATTTACCAATGATAAATATCTAATCATAATTTTGTTTCATGTATTTTGATTCTTTAGAAATTATTTAATGGGATATTGGTTCATTTTCTTCACATATTATAAAAGATGATAATAAATGTTCTCTTACAATGAATTAAATCTTAGAATTTTTAGATGGGTTTAATAAATTTGTTAATTCTATTTATTTAATTTTTTTCACCTATGAATGGAAATATTGTGGTTTATTTATTGAGATGGATGACTCAGATAAAATATGTTAATGAATCCAGTGTTTATTAGGAGATGGTGAATCTTTTTTCATATATGTATATTGTCATTTGAGAGTGTCAAATTTAAACTGTCCTAATGGATTTAATAATCATGTCATTATTCATGGACTCAGTGAATAATAGATAGTTACTTATCGCAATTTCATCATACTAAATGAAAGTAATTCATGTGAGGAACCACCTTCTATTTGGGTCATTATTGAAGTTGTGATCTTATGCATTAATGGGATTTTATTGGTAATTATAGAAAGGATAGTGGAATTGATAAGATAATAAAATACATTTATATGGGTTCTACATGACATAATAAAAAAGGAAAATGCTTAAAAACAATATTTTTTGTTTCTTGATATGAAGAGGTAGATAGTAGGCTTTTCCACATAGTGCTCCACATATCTGTAGGTTATGGTGGAATACCAGTGACCTATTGTTCTTTTATAGATATTATCCCTTCATGATTGGAAATAATATAACATATAAATTAATTTTTTCATAGGCTTACCAAAATTACATTATGGAAGTCACTCACACTAGGTTATTATTGAATGACTGAAGTTCTCACACTTCATGCCTATTACAGAAACATTCTATATATTTAAGACACTATATCAAAGAGATTATATTCCTTTATAGTGTACCATAGACCATATTATGAGATGTAGACACACATTTTTTCATAATTATAGAAAGGGAGTATAGGTCTCTAGGATCATTAGTTCTTATCAATGAAATTTATCATCTATATACTGATGGTTTGTCCGAGTACAATATATTAGTGTTGGGGGGAATTATTAACAAACAAGTCATTCAATTTATAGATTAATTGGAAATACTCATCCGTCTTATAATGTTTTCTGGCAAAAATATTCTATATGAAATGAAATTGAAGGCTCTTAACATTGACCTATATGTTATCTAGAATGATTCTATACTACATTAGTCAAAGGATGGAGAGGTAGAGATACTTAGAAATTGTCTTTTTTAGGAGACATCATAAAATATATTGATTATTATGAAATTAATGAAAACTGTTCCTCTCTGGGTGAAATCTATTTCAAATCATCACAACCACCCTCTAATTTTTAGGGTGGGTGATAGAGTTGTCTTGTATGTTTTTCCAATATTGGATCAACATGGAATTCAATGGTAGGGTAAGTTATCAACATAATTCACTCTATCTTCTTTTATTATAGAGTGGGGTAGACCAAGGGATTATCGGGTAGATCACCATTAAATATATAGGGATATTCATGTGGTTTTACTTATTTATCATTTGTGTAATTACTATTCAAATCAATATATTTTATTCTTTCCTAATGACCTTGAGATGTAGGTTGATGCATCTTTTGAGAAGTGTCATATTTTTATTATGGACTTGATCACAATGAATCTCCTAGGAAGTTCATTTCAACTTGTATGAGTGTTATAACAGTTTGGTTGTGTACAAGTCATGGCCTAAGAGAGAGAGAGAGAGATAGGTCTATATACTTACTTAGTGGATGGAGTTATTTTTAAATGATGTTAAATGATCATGAAAATGGAAAGATGGGGAATAAATGTTTTAGGAATACATGGGACAATCTCCATAGATTATTATTGATGTCTCAAGATAGTGTTATCCATGGATTATAACTTCGGTTTCCAATCATGTATAGCATGAGGATACATGGAACATGGTTTTAGGGAATTGTACAATAACTCTTAAAAGATTGCAATGTTGAGGTAACACACTCGGGTTTTAATAATCCAATCAATGACTGCATCACAAATGATAACTGTGAGATGGTCTGGAAAACTGAGTTCATGTTTTTCACAGTTATTATATTTTACATGGACTTCAGGGTTATTACTTGGGATATAGTATCAAATTATTATAAAAATATATTTATAAACATATATATAAATATGGTGACGCATATTTAGAGACATTCTAGATTATTTTTGGGTAGGCATGGTCTGTTAGGCATCCCATGATGATCCTGATCTTGAATTGGGTGATATTTAAATCATAAAATTAAATTCAATATACCTTAAAACAAAAAATTTTATATTTGCTCAATGGATTGTATTAAACACCATTATTTGTGGCCTACTGAGTTTTACTAACACCTTGTTCATGATGATGCTTGGTACTCAGAAACACTTCATTAATTTTATTAGGGACAAGGGGAAGTACAATGTTAAAGGTGATTTATTTATATTATTGGATATATTATCGGAGAAAAGGGAAAATCTACTTCACATAATTCCATTATAGTTTTTTTGGACCTTTTAATATGATTTATAATGTAATCTGATGTATGAATTCTTTTGATTTTGTTATGGCATAATTATGTCATTATTTTTTATATTTCAATTCCTAATAACCAATTGATTACTATTACATATGTATTATTTTCTAATTTTTGTTCCCATTATATCAATTTTGATGTAAATTTTATCAATTATTTACTACTATGATCCACTATGATCTTAATAGTATAGTCTCCCCACACAACCACTGTAGACCAAACGTACCAGTCATAGCCTATGGAATATGAGAATTCACACTTGAGGCTTTGAGTATGACTATTTTTGGTTATTTATGAGTGATTTTATCTTCACTTATCACATTGAATATTCCATGAACATGTAAAAAATTTGAATTTTTTTAGTAATAGTGGTGATGGTGTGGTGTGATAGTGCTTTTTAGTGGTCTGAGAATTCCCTTTAGTTTAAAGAGTACTACAATTTGATTTTCACAATGTGACATGTGATGTAACTCCTTGAAATAATTATTGATAAACTCCCTTTGGTGCTTGATTCGTATTACATGGTATTAAAAACATTTAAAAAAAGAATTTTTCGCTCAAAAATTATTTTTATGTGTAGAGGTGCAGTTTAATCATAGAAAATTAATTTCCCTCATCTACTTCTACCCTGACCCTCACTCAAATGAGATATTAATCTGTCTCCTCTATTTATTGTTTGATAATTTCTACTCATATGACCCCCCATTCAAGTGTCGTTTATTGAATTGGGTCTCTATTGGTATGTATAACGGTATTCAGGCCATCAATCCATGTTTTTATTAGGATATTGTTTCGGTTAGGATAATACAATCAATATGGGTTTGGTTTTAGGGATTTATCATTTTTGGATCGATCTATGTTGTGTCTCATGGAGAGTTGGATTCATCAAGCAGGGGTTCATAAGTCATTGCAAATTTATAGAATATATGTAACATCATATTACTTGATTTTAATGTGGATTTATTTTGTCTCTTTTAGACATATAAATTAGGATTAAATGACAGTAGGGCATGTCTATATCATATTGATATTCTCATTATTGGGGGGGGGTGGGGGTTAAGTCATGTATTCCATAAAAAGTGTGAAAAGAATGTTTTTTCATGGGTATCTACATTAATATTTTCACATAGGTAAATATTATTTGAATGGTTTAGTTTTTTCAATTATTCTACAATATAATAGTTTTTTATGTGTGTTTTAAAAAATGAATACCCTTAAAAAATTCATAGAATTGAAAATCATGGTTCAAGAGCATGTGACGGTGTATTGTTTTGTACCTAGGGTTTTAGGATTTTAAGGTGATGTTTGGGAGGTGAAGTAAATTTGATTAACTGGGTATTTTTCAGAGGGTAATATGATTGTTCTTTAACACTATATAATATTTTTTTAGTTTTATCTGTTTTTTGTAATGATATAATATCTAGGACATCAGATCAAGACCTAGAATCAGGTGTAATGTGTTGATGATAATGAGAGTGATTGTTCAGTTCTATTTTGAGGTTTTACTTCACGAGTAATAAATTATTCCACATTCTTATGGGGTCCCCCATTTCATGTGTGAAGGAAGTATATATTTATTTTTGTAATTACATGTCACTAGACTCCCTAGAACATGTAGGGATGGTCTGGAAAGTGTGTGGCCTACCGAGAACCAATGTGGCGGTAGAAATGTCATGATTGGCCTCACTTAATTCTTCAAGAATGGTTCGGGTGAATGATGTCCTCCCTCGTCCAATTAGTGTTGGGAGGTGTGATTGGTGAAAATTAGCTGATGATTGTACTAGGTTGAGGTGACATGATGACCGCATGTGTACACTGGATGTGTTAGGGTATATGACAGAGAAATAAAATCTGGGATAAGCACAGTCCATGGAATAGGAATTGGTACTAAATTGTTTTCTTACATATATCAATATGATGAAGTTAGGGTTGGTGTGCATGGTTTCTTAGTTAGCACATGATGAACTAGTGGGATATATGTTGTTATGTTTTCATTTTCATCATCATATAAACATTTATATAGCCATACAATTTATACCCATGACATATTAGTAGTTTATTAATGCAGTTATACTCACATATTATATATAAATATTATAACATTGGAATATTATTTTTCTCTTGTAATTAAAATAAGAGAATTGGACTTACTCTGGGTGGCTGTATATTAGGATCATGATGGGTATGGAAGTGAATCAAGATACTTTTCGACTAATTGAGGCTATTACACTTTATTTTATTAGTTCATTAATCTATGTGTATTGATATATAATATTAGGGAATAATATTTTACACACAAATTTGGTATTATATTTATTTTTTATAGAATGGAATGATGTTATTATTATTGGTTCTACGTTTATTTCAATTTTTTTTACTCTGATAACTATTTATCCTATCATGTACATTGATATTCTAATCTTCATTAAAGGGTGTAGTCTCCCACATTTCCCTCTTAATCCACCACTTTTATTTTTAATTCAGTTTCAGATATGGAAGAATTAATGAGTACATTAGAAACTCTTGTTAGGTCCCTACTTAGTAGTCCAAGTTTATGAAATAATAAAATTGAATCAGAATCATTTAATATATTGTTTCTATTTGGGACATGTTTTGGAAGATATTTTAAATGGTCAAGACATGTTTTGGAACTCCTGATCAGGTTTATAATACTAAA
Organism: Viscum album; assembly: GCA_963277665.1. Taxonomy (NCBI): domain Eukaryota; kingdom Viridiplantae; phylum Streptophyta; class Magnoliopsida; order Santalales; family Viscaceae; genus Viscum; species Viscum album. The sequence continues at coordinate 498,651,031 of OY728158.1, read as the reverse complement.
AAACAATGGAAGTCCATGTTTCTATGAAGATTGTTGTTTTGGTTTGTTTGGTTACTATTTAATAATTTCACACAAAGTGATGTACAATGTTTTGTATTTATGATTTATGGAGTTTTCTATTTTACATAATTAGAATATTTTTTTCATGCATCATTAATGTGAACATAGATTTAAATGTCATAAAATTGGTTTACAATGTCTTATAGAGGATTAAATTTAATAAATCATATGAACATTATTTTTTACATGTTCCAAAACACATTTTTAGTGAAATTTAAAGTATTAATCCTATGTATAGAGATTCCAAAAAGTGAATTACATCTATAAAAGTGGCCATGATACAATATTTTTGGGCACCCTTGAATATATCATGAGGCTTTTACCATATTTGTGATATATCCTTTATCAACATCAACCATCTTTGAATTTTGTTTTCATGGGAGGTGAATTAATAAAATAAATAATTAAATTATTTTGTTTTATTGGTAACAGTGACCGAACATACTATTTAAACATGGATATTTAATAATCCTATGTTTTCCAACATAACCTCAAATTTGTGTGGAAATGTTGGTGGGGATTCTATAAAGGTTTGTTGGCACACGATGTTGGGTCATATCAGGTCAGGTATCATGTGACAACCGAATTTGTGGATGTCTACATGTATAATAATACAAAACTAGTAATCCACAATAATAAATACAAACACAAGGTATGATTTTTGATTATATATTTTCATCCATGTTTATGACCAGGGCCAAACATCGATCAATTATATGAATATGAATTAATTTGCATATCGATGATTGATTTTGTTTTTGATGGATTTTTTTTGTTCATTGTAACGGCCCAACCCCAGTTACCCAGAGTAGGAGATTTATTACATTGAATTGTCATGATACATGGGATCATGCCCCGAAAGAATGAAACATTTAGTAATATTGGAAAAAAGATACATACATAAGTTTAACATTACAACATTACAAGAAATACAACCCTAATTTATTCCATTAGAAAAATCCAATCCTCCAAGATTATTCCTGGAAGTCACAAATAACAAACTTCTTCATATCCTGGGAAAATGTATCATAATAAAGGGGTGATCTCAATTGCTTATTAAGAGTAAGAAGTACAATGGAAGATAACATAATCCTTATGGAAGTTGAACAATTGAAAACAGATGCGTTTAAAAATAATAAACAGGAACTCTTTATGGCTGGAATTTGATATGATTAAATAATACATTCATATAACATAGTCATGGGTATTCTACTAGTACAAGAACCACATGAACCATCATTATTATTTTCATATTGAAGGAATTTATAATTCTAGACTATCCAAAAAATCATTTCAAGGCCTTGACCAAGACGTCTAAAATTGATTTAGGCCTCAGCCAATCCATATATTAAATTGGGAAAGGCCTTGGCCAATTCAACATCTAATTGTCTCATGAGACCTACCGATTCATTGAGGAGGTATAGAGGGCTCCACCCATCACATACTAAGTCCAATTTATTCCTCATATGAAAAGGATGATACCTAACATAATCATTCGTATTAAAAATATCCTACAAAATGTTAATATGTTAACCATAAACCATGAATAGTATAAAATAACACATCCATAGTAAAAAATATCACAAAAACATCAATATAATATGGAAGAGTTGTATCATAATAAACCATCTTCAAACAAGTATATAATCGATTAAATTATTTTAACCTAGATGAAATCAATATTATTTGAGAGAGATATCTCTTTCTATTTTGAAATAATATAAATGTCATGAAATTATAAAAGAAAACAATTATTTTGAAAATATTCTTATAAGCTTGTGAGGAATGCTTAAAATATGTTTTAATGTAAGAGAATAACTACACCCATCGTATAAGTGAAAAAAACATTCTTACCATAATTTGTCGAAAAGGTCATAAAGTACCTTTTTTGGAAAATGGGAAAAAGATTCCTTTCAAACCATTTTATAAAAATTCAAAAAGGGTACAAATTACATTAACACGTAGTTAAGTAAATAGTAAAAAATTTTGAAATTATTTTTTATGAAACACATATATGGATAATAAAGAAGTCCAAGTACATACTTACATAAAAACAACATCAGATAATAAATAGATTGTAAAATTAACCCTTACATTGTACTTTTCCTTGGTCGTGGGTATGTTATCCTCTTGTATAATAGTAAAATAATTGTTATTAAATTATAAAAGAAACATACTCATAAATATGATATCGTATATGATCTTCTAATATTACTTTGTTAATAATTTTTTAGTATTATCATCATTTCAGGTGTCAACTGATTTGTTTTCATTTATAGGTTTTGTTACATAAGCCGTATTTGTTATAGATAAGATGTATTAGATTCACTACTAGAATGATATCATGTTCTTAGAAATTATTTTAAATCATCAATTAAAAATTATTTTTGGATGGTTACGATGGGGAAATGAATCTCATCACGTTCGTGGAGACGATAAAAGATACATATACTCGAGTGACAATATACTTTTTTTGATATTAAAAAATTATGTAAATAGATGTTAAATCATATATACAGATTCATTAACATGTTATATTTATTATTTAAATCAATTATACATCATTGTTATACCCATTCCAAAAATAATGTATTGAATAACAACCACACCACGATGTAGAGACGGTAAGTCATACGTACACGCGTATGGTGACTTTGTCATTCATAAGATGGATAGAGTAATTAATATTGTTGTACCATTTTTATAATAAAATAATAGTATAAAAAATATACTGGAGTTATTATTTTATAATGGAAACAACAAATAATGATGAAGACAGTGAAGAAAAAGAACTTGAAAGATGTGATTAAATATTTACCTCTTCTTCAGGTTCTTCTTTTTTATTTGATCAAAGGGGATCCATAATTTGGATTTATGATAAATATAATCCCTATAGGATGAAGTTATTAAAATTTGGAGGATATTTGGGCAAGGGATGGATGATCCAAATGGCTTTGGAGATGTGATTTTGAGAGAAGGGGGTGTTCCCTTTTATAATAGAGGTGAGGGGCACCATAGAAAAAGATTAAAATAATTTTTAATAATATAATAATTTTCCCTTTATAATGGCTCCAAAATAATTTACTTAGATTATATGGTGGGAATTTTTCTAAAAACCCTCAACCAATATGTTTTAAAGAGGTTTGGGTCACTATATTATCCTTATCATTTAGATTTAACTCTTAGTTAAACAGGTTATCCTTTACCATTTATTCTTGTATTATTAAAATAATTTGTCAATAATCATACTATAAAAGTCCAATAGAACCTAATTTGGTTAAATAATTATATACATATCATTATATAAGTTCATTGGTAGAACCTCAGATTTTTAGTACTATTATATAATTTAATAATATAATATTTGTTTTAAAAACCCATTTATATCAATTTTGACACACTTTAGTATTTGGTTTTTTGTGCAAGACATAACAACTTGATGAAATAGAAAAAAACATTTAATCAACCATAACATGTCATCTTTTCCTAGAAAATTCGTGTATGTCATAAAAACATTGAATTTATATTTATTTGAATATTTATAATACCATTTATTTTATTCTTTCATTAATAAGGTAATTCCTGCATCATCATTGTGTCATAAATTAATTTAATTATTTAATGTCTAAAAATTATAAATAATATTATATTATACATTATATTTTATAATATTTGTAGTGAGTATTTTTATTTGAAAAAAATAATTTATATAACACCATTTTAAAATTGTATTACTAAAAGATATATGATTATGTCATCTTTGTCTTTACTTTAAATTAATTAATATAATTTTTCATTATCACTCACATGTGGCTCCATGGGATCCAAAAAATGACGAAAATATGCCCATGGTTGGACATGTATCAACCAATAGAAATAGGTCACATTTTAGGGTAATTTAATTATATTATAATATTATTTTTTTCTCTATTTACCGTCTTTACCCTTTAACCATGGTAAATAAAATATTTACCGAAGTTATTATTTATAATGTGTAAAAATAAATGTTACCTATTAAAACTATTTGGACCTCCTTATTCCAAATAAGGAATCCATTTTTACAATTTCAAAACACAAAAATGGAAGAAATTAATTTAAAATTCATTACCGTTGTGATAAGAAAAAACTTGTTTTCTTGAAATAATATCTATCAAAATATTGACACTTGTTTATATCCAGTTTAAATGTTATATTACATAAAATAAACTAAATTATATCAAATGATAAAAATATAATATAATGATACTTTAAAACCACTAAAATGTATAATTTAACAATTTAAATTATTTCGATTAATATAGTATTTTTAATTAAAACTTAGTATTTTTCACTATTCATAAAAAATTGATTTTTTCAGAAAAGTACCAAATAATTACCCATTTTTTATTTCGATATTATGAATTAAAAAATGAAGTACATTTTGAAAAATAAAATATATAAAATTTCAGAAAGTGGGTATTATTATTCATAAGGGCTAGTTTGATTGGTCAGGGTGTGTTAGAATCACAAAGTTGCGTACAATGCAAGCTATTGCATTATTTGAGGGAAACATACCGTGGAAGCTTGGGGTGTTAAAATCTTCCTCCTTCAAATACTTTCATCCTCAAATTTTCTATAATACTACCACACAAAATGATTCAGGTGGTTCTTCATCATAAGTTGCTCGGGATCCCACATTGCCTCTTCCACTTTAAGGTTTCTCCAAATAAATTTTACCAGAAGAGTCATTTGGTTTCTCAACACATGTTCTCTATTATTGAGATTCTTGAAAAGCTCTTAAAAATAAGTTAGATCATGTTCGAGTTCAATTTAATCATAGGAGAGTACATGTGTTTTGTCAGGCATGTATTTTCTCAATAGTGATGCGTGTAACACATCGTGGTCTTTGGAGAGACTAGGAGACATTAACAAATAGTAAGCTATATCCCCAATTCATTCTAGAATTTCAAAAGGTTAGATGTATCTATGACTTAATTTATCATTCTTACCGAATCGTATAACTCCATTCCATGGAGATACCTTCCAAAAAACATGATTTCCTACCTGAAATTCCAAATCCTTCCTTCATTTATCGGCAAACATCATCAGCCTACTTTGAGCTTCTTTGATGGGTGTTTAGATTACCTTCAACTTTCACATCATTTCCTAAACAAGTTCTGGGACTATGAGTTTTCATTCACCAATGTCATCCCAACAAGTTGGTGTGAGACATATCTTCCCATATAACGCTTAATATAGTGCCATCTGAATACTTGAATGGAAACTATTATTATAAGAAAATTCTACCATAGGTAAATACTAATCCCACATTCGATGAAAGTCAAAGGAGAAAGATCTCAATATGTCTTCCAAGGTTTGAATAGTCCATAATGATTTTCCATTAGTTTGAGGGTGGTAGGATGTTCTCAAACTATGTTTACTATCCAAGGATTTCTGAAGACTCTTCAAGAATCATGATGTAAAATGGGGATCATGATCCAAAACAATCAATAGGGGTACTCCATAAAGTCTTACAACTTCATTAATATTTTGTCTTATTATATTTTCAAGTGGAAAATCATCTCTTATAGAATAAAAATGTGCTGAATTGGTAATATGATCAATAATGAACCATATTTCATCGTTCTTTCTAGGAGTCTTTGGTATCCCCATAACAATGTCCATCGTAATATTATCCCATTTCAAATTTGGTACGGGAAACGGTTTCATGGATCCTCTAGGTTGTAGCCTTCCAGCTTTCATTTATTGACAAACCATACATCTTGACACCAAATCTGCAATCTCCCTCTTCATGTGGTCCCACCAAAAAGTTTCCGTCAAATATCTATACATCTTGGTGCTCGCAGGGTGTATAGAGAAATTAGAGATATGAGAATCATCCAACAATTACAATTATAGATCAGGTATATCGGGACCACATAATCACTTCCAATATTTCAAAATTCCATCTTCATATATGAAGTCACTCAATCACCAATCATGTACAACTTTAATATTCTTTTGAAACTCCTCATCATTTGTATGAGAAGTTATTATCCATTCAATTAATGATGGTTTGGATACCATTTGAAAAAGTATTGATGTTTCACCTTCCATGGATATTATCAAATCCATATTTACTACATCCATGAAAATAGGTTCCCTTTCAACTCTTATCTTGTTGAAAACTCAATGATCATTTATACTCAAATAATCTGCCACCTTATTTACCTTTCTCGTGTGGTAGTATAGAGTGAAGTCGCAATCCTTGAGTAGTTCAAGCCATCTCAATTGCCCCATGTTCAGTTATTTTTGTGAGAAAATATAATTCAAACTCTTGTGAACAGTATACACCTCATAGTTTTCTCCATAGATATTGTGTCTCCATATCTTTAGAGCAAAGATTATAGTTGTTAACTCAAGATCATGAGTGCGATAGTTTTTCTCAAAAAAAGTTAGTTGTTGTGATGCCTAGGAAATAACTATATCATTTTTCATAAGTAAAAAACCATATCCTTTCTTTGAAGCATCACTATAAATAACAAACCCATCATTTCTTGATGTTAGATGAAAGATAAGAGCATTGAATAATCTTCTCATCAGTTCTTCAAAACATTTTTCACTCTCTTTTACCCAAATAATATTAACCCCTTTACATGTAGGAATGGTTCATGGTTTATCCTTCCCGAAAAAATTCTGGACTAAATGTCGATAATAACCTTCTAAACTAATAAAATTGTGTACCTCAGTTATACTCATTGGTGTAGGCCATTCTTGGATTGCCTTGGTCTATGAATAATCAACAGAGATTTCATATTTATAGGCAATATGGCCAGGAAAATAATTCATTTGGTGCCAGAATTCACACTTTCTAAACATCCCATATAATTCATTTCATCTGAGGGTTTTCCGAAATGCGCGCAAGTGATGTTCATGATCTTTTATCCTTTTCAATATAACATGATATCATCAATAAATTCCACTACAATTTCATCAAGATATTCCTTGAAAACACTATTCATTGAATCCATGAAGACAAAGGGTGCATTATTAAATCAAAAAGGTATTACTGTAAACTAATAATGCCCGTACCTGGTTCTAAATGTTGTTTTTGTAATTTATTCCTACTTCACACTCAACTAACGATATCCATATCGAAGGTAAATTGTTGAAATATTTTGAGCTCAATGAAGCTGGTTGAATAAATCATCAATGCAAGGTAGGAGAAACTTTTTCTTTATTGTTATAGTATTGATCTCCCTGTAGTCAATGAGCAACCTCATAGTCTATCTTTATTTTTAACAAAATGTACAGGTACCCCCCATGGATAACCACTATTTATAATAATTTTGATATTACTAAATTCATCTAGTTGTTTCATTAGTTCCACTAATTCCACAGTGGCCATTCTATAAGGAGTCTTCAATATGGTCCTTGAACTAAGAATTAAATAAATGGAAACTCAATTTATCATTCTGTAGAATGTCTAAGAAAATCCTCTATAAACACATCAACATATTCTTGCATAATATGTATATTATCAATTTGATCATTCCTTTCCTCACCCACAATTATTTCATTCTCCTCTTCCCCAAAAATTTAATTTAGCATAGATATTGTGGGTGGATCTTGATAAGAATCTGATGGTGATGTTTTTTCTCTAAAGATAAGGTACTTCTTATCATCTTCGAGAACTGTAACCTTATTTTCATACAATATATTTTTGCATCATTTTTTGAAATCCAATCCATATAGAGAATTATATAAAATTAAATCATGTATATGACGATGATATCATCAGATAAATATCATTTTTATGCCTTAATGGGGACTGGTTCACAAAACATTGTTGCAGTGATACTTCACCTATGTGTTTTGATTGACAACTCCCTTGGTAAATCAAATTGGAAATATCTAATTTTCTTAGAAAACTGGGAATATATAAAACAATGTGATGATCCAGAATCAAATAAAGAATTGACTAAACTTGAAAAACCCATTAAATTACCTGACACCACACCCTAAGAGCTTCAACCTCAGTAGTAGTGATCACATAATCTTGGCCTTGATCCCTATGCCTTTTATAGAGTATGTTTCCCGGATTCTTAGGAAATTCCTTTTCATAATATACAATCTCCATGAAATTGTATCATTGAACCTTGGTTGCTTCCTTCTTCCCCTTACAATCACCAGCAAGATGACCTTTCTGTCCACATTTTAAGCAGAACCCTTTTCCTTTTTGACAGGAACAAGGGTGTTTTCTTCCACAAATATCACAGGGTGGAAATTAAACTCTTCCCATATTCCCTATTTCCTTATTTCCATTCTGAGAGTGTTCATCAGATCTCCTCTCCTCTTTTTTACTTTCTAGTCATAAGACATAGAGAATTTATTTTATATCATGATATCACATGAGAAAATATCTTTATATGACGAAAAGGATTGCGAGACTAATTCTAGAAAGAGAAATAATTTCAACCCATCAATGAAACAATCAATATTACATCATGGGTTTCGTATATAATCTGCAGCTAGCCTTGCTAACCTTGTAAAGTTAGCCTCATACTTTGCGACATGTTCATCCTACTTTTGTCTCAGACTTAGAAATTAATTTCATTATCCTCTGGATGGTCACGTGGAAAATATTAATCTAAAAAATTCTCTTTAAACTCCATCCATTCGATAAATGACACTTTTTCATCCTTCTTTCTGTTTTGAAATAAAGACCACCATTGATCTACGTCTCCGATTAGGTGATAAACTACCATAACAACTATTTTTGTTTCCGTACTCCCTAAAGCATAAAAAAAATTCTCCAAGGAACTTATCCATTGTTAAGCTACAAATTGATTTGTAAAACCAATGAATGTGGCTGGTTATTTCCCCATGAAGTGGTATAACATTGATCCTCCATGTTGTGGATCGGGGTACTCTATATGGCTAAGGTTATTAATCATAACCTGGGTGAGTTGTCAGAGTATAGTGATAAGTTGATCAGCACCAGTTGCATCACCAGTTCCACTAAAATTACCTTCAGTTAGAGGGAAATCCCATAATTGATTACGTAAATTGATAAGGTTTCAATTCCATACACTAGGCACCATTTCTATACAATATCATATAAAATATTAGTTTATGGATTGCAATACATAATTCAATACTTGCAAATCACTTAACATAAATAGTAGTATTTAGGGATATAATCCATAATCATAAAAAAAATATATTTGATGAGGTATATACTCAAAAATCCTTCAAAATGGTTTTGTAATTGAAAATGTGAATTTTCCTAAACATATCCCCCAAGAGTGTCATAACCAATAGTGTAATAAGGCTTGTTGTCATCCACCAGGATACCTAGGGTAATGTCTGAAACTCCTTGTCAGAGATTTTAGTCCTAGGTACATCTGTGCCAGAGCCTCATCTACATGCTCGTATCATGATAGGGTTATATTTCTTGGAAAATACACAAAATCATTACATTACCAAAATTATATGAAGTTCTTCTATACTAACCATCAAAGACTATCTTATGGTAACGTTTTATAATCAGAGTTGTTCTAACTCTAGTTTCCATGTTTTGTACTAAACATCCTATGATACCAACTGTAACACCCTGCCCCCAGTTACCTAGAGTCAGTGCATTCTTACACAGCATAATCATGATCTAAGGAATCATGTATTGAATGATCGAGCAATGTATTAATATTGGAAAAAGATACATACACAGGTTTATCATTACAAATTTGGAAGAAATAAAACACTAATTTATTCCATTAGAAATATCCAAGCCTCCTAGATTATGATCGCAAGTCAATCATTAATAATTTCATAATATTCTAGGAAAATAAAAGATATAAAAGGGGTGATCTCAAACGTTCAGTAAGAGTATGATGTACAATGGAATATAACATAAACATTATGCATGTTGAATAATTGAAAACACATTCCTTTAGAAATAATAAACATGAACACATTCTGGCTGGAATATGACCTGAGTAAATAATTCCATAATAAAATATTATCATGGGTATTCTACTAGTGAAATAAGCACATGAACCATCATTATTATTTTCATAATGAGGGAATGTATAATGCAGGACTTTCTGAAACATCTATTCAGGGCCTCGACGAAGACATTTAAAAATGATTAAGGCCTCAGCCCAAACAATATATAAAATTGGGAAAGGCCTTAGAAATTTACATGTCTTATTGCCTCATGATACTTACCTATGCATCAGGGAGCTATAGTGGGATCCACCTATCACTTACTATGTCCAATGCATTCCTCATAGGAAAAAGTTGAAACATAACCTAAACATTCATATTAAAACTATCATATGAAATGTTAATATGTTTACCATAAACCATGAATGAAATAAAAATAAAACATCCACTATCGAACATATCACAAAATATTCAATTAATATGGAATATTTTTATCATAATAAATCAAATTCAAAAAAGTATAAAATCTATTAAATGATGTTAACATAGATGAAATCCAAATTATTTGAGAAGAACACCTCTTTCTATTTTGAAGTCAATTAAAAGTCATGTAATTATAAAAGAAAAGATTTATTTTGAAAATTTTATATTAATCTTGTAAGAGAATCTTCAAAGGTGTTATAATGGTGGAGAATAACTTCGGCCGCCGTATAAGATAAAAAACATTCTTACCTTAATTTGTCCAAAATTTCATAAAGTATATTGTTTGAAAAATGATGAAAATATTTCTTTCAAAACATTTAATAAAAAGTAAAAAAATGGTATAAATGACTTTAACCTAGAGTCTAGTAAATAGTAATTTCTTTTTTGAAATGTATTTTTAAGAAGCACTGATGTGGATGATAAAGTGGTCCCAGTAGATACTTGCATAAAAACAACCACAAATAATAAAGAGATTGTGAATTTAAACCTTACCTTGTAATTTTCCATGGTTGAGGTTACATTTCCCTCCTATATAATAGTTAAATAATTGTTATTAAATTATTAAAGAACCATATACATAAATATGATATCATATATCATCTTTTTATATTTCATTGTTAATAATATTTTAGAATTATCGTCCTTTCGGGTGTTAACTGGTTCATTTATCTTTATATGTTTTGTTACATAAGTTGTGGTTGTAATAGATAGTATGTATTAGATTCATATAAAGAATGATATTATGTTCTTAATTTTTTTTTCAAATCCTGAAATGAAAATTATTCTTGAATGGTTATGATGGGGAAATAAATCTCATCGCGTTCGTGGAGACGGAAATCTGTACATACGCTCGAGGGAAAATATCATTCTTTTGATATTATAATAGTATGTAAATTGATGGTATATCCTATATAGATAATCATTAACATGTTATATTTATTATTTACTTCAATTATAATTCATTATTATTCCTATCCACGAAAACAATGTATTGAATAACAATTACACCACGACGTGGAGTCGGTAAGCCATACGTACGCTCATTTGGTGACTTTGTTATTCATATGATAGATAAAATAATGAATATGGTTGTACCATTTTTATAATAATATTAAAGTATATATAATGTAATGGAGTTATTATTTTATAATGTAATCAACAAAGAAAGAGGATGTGGAAGAACAAAAAGAGCTTTAAAGAGGTGATGAAATATTTACCTCTTCTTCGGGTTCTTCCTTTTGATTTGATCAAGTGGTTCCTTAGGTTGGATTTCTGATCAAACTATTGCCTCTAGGCCATAGTGAGATAAATTTGGAGGATACTTGGGTAAGGTTTGGTAGATCCAAATGGCTTTGGAGGTGTGATTTTGAGAGAAGGGTAAGTTACCTTTTATAAGAGAGGTGAGGGGAACCTTAGGAAATTATTGAAATATTATTTTATAATAAAATCATTTTCGGTTGATAATGGATCAAAAATGATTTATTTAGAACATAAGGTGGATATTGGTCGATAAACATTCAATAAATAAGTTTTAGATAGGTTTTAGTCACCAATTAACCATATCATTTATATATAACTCTTAGTTAAATATTTTACCTTTCACCATGTATTCATTTATTATTAAAATAATTGGTTAATGGAAAAATAGTAAAATGTCTAGATAATTCCAAGTGGTTCAACAATGATATACCAATCATTTTATAAGTTTTTTTGTAGAACCAATTATTTTTAGGACAATTATATAATTTAATAATATATTATTTCTTTTAAAAACTCATTTATGTCAATTTTTACACAATTTAGTATTTGGTTTTTTGTGAAAGTCATTAAAACATGATTACATTTAAAAAAATACATTGAATAAGCCCTAAAATGTCATATTAACCTATAAAATTAATTTATGTCATAAAAATGATGAAAGTTTATTTATTTTAGTTTTTATATAATACATTTTATTTGATTTTACCATTAATATGTTAATTACTCCATCATCATTGTGTCAAAAATAAAATTAATTATTTAATTTATAAAAGTTATAACTAAATAACATTATATAGGAAATATTTTTAGATTTCAAATGAGAATTTATAATCTAAAACATAACTGATATAACCCCATGCAAATTTTTATTTACAAAAAGGTATATAGGTTTATGTCATTTTTGTCTTTACTTTTAATTAATTAATATAATGTGTCATTATCACTCTCCAGTGGCTTAATGGGGTCCCAAAATTGACCCAAGTATTCCCATGTTCGTAAATGTATCAAAAAATAGAATTAGGATACATGTTTGGGTAATTTAATATTATTATAATATTACTGTTTACCCTTATTTAAGTGATTTACCTTTTAACCATTGTAAATAAAATATTTACCAATGTAATTATTCATAATTTCTGAAAATAAATTTTATCTATTTAAATATTTGGAACTCCTGATTCCATATATGGAATCCATTTTTCCAAATTCAAAATACAGAAGTGGAATAAATTAATATAAAATTAAATCCAGTTGTCAAAACAAAAGGCGTGTTTTTATGAAATAATAACTACGAAAAGATTGAAACTAGTTTATGTCCAATTTAAATGTTATATTACATAAATGACCTAAATTCTATTCAATGATAAAAATATAATCTAATGATACTTTAAAATCACAATAATTTATAAATTAACACTATAAATTATTTCTATTAAAAATTATGTTTTTAATTAAAATTTATTATTTTTCACAATTCATCAAAAATTGAATGTTTTTAGAAAAGTACCAAAAATTCACCCTATAATAAGTTCGATATTATTAATTCAATAATGATTTCCATTTTGAAAAATAAAATTTATTAATTTTCAAAAATTGTGTATTACTATTTATAACGACTAGTTTTATTGGTCACGGTGAATTAGAATCTCAAAGCTGTGTACAATTAACGCTACTGCACTATTCAAAGGGAAATGTATTATGGAAGCATGGGGTGTTACATTCATTGTTTAAATGTGTATTTTTTTATTTAAATATTCCAAAATTTGTTTATTCTAAATGAAAATAGTATGATGTTTTTTCCTCCCAAAATCATGCTAGTATATTTATCCATCATTTTATTTCATCTTCGACATAGAAATTTTAATTTGGAAATTGGTTAGATGACTACCATGTATTTGATACTTACTTGACCATTAATTGGTACAAAAATTAATAACATGGGCTAGGATAACGATTGAAGGAGTGATCTATGTGTGGAAAAAATAGAGGATTATTGGAGGCAGAATAGAAGAGATTGGTGATTCCTGTTCATCATGTATTTTACAATGTAGTTACAGAGGGAATGTGTGATAGTTTTTAAGGGAGGATTAGTAGCATGTAATCCTAATCTATGATTATGGGAGTTTTGGTAACAAAAAATATATGATTTTTATCATGTTAGGATGTGTAAACAATGCAAAAGAATGAATTAAAGAAGAACCAATGAGATCTAAAAATCATAGGTTACACGATGATTAATCTAATGTTATACACTATGTAAAACCCCGTGTATGTGGTTCAAGAGTTTCTACCTAGAGGTAAATATCACATTTTGATTTACCATTCAACATATTGTGTGGTTCATGGTATGTGTATTAGTGTGTATCATATACGTTACATGGCCACTGGGTGGATAAAGTAATTAGATACAGCTAGAGTACACAAACGTTGTCTAGTGTACATAGGCCCGACCAGATTGTACAGATAGTGTGTCAAGTGATCTCCAGATGTCATGTATAACCAAATACATTCTATTTTTCATGATAATTGTATTCCCTATAAGTAGAACCACATGGGTAGACCATCAGTTATGTAGAAAAAACATTAACACCCCTCATACATTCCATATACCCCCATTCAGGGTGTTAGCAGACCTTTATTTATTTATTTTAGACCATTATCAGTTAATTTTTTTACGTTGGTCCGTCCCCTCAAGGACATTATATGGTATTATGTTCAAATATATTTATTTTTATCCCATCAGTATGATGAGTGTTAGATAAAAGTTTGAGTATTAAATCACGAAACTATAGTGTGAACTTCGACAACATAGTACTCTATGGATTTTGTGGAATCAACATTATGCCTTTTGGAAGGGTGTTAATCATCCATATAGATGGTCATTTAGTAGGGTTCTCAGTATCATTGTAATATGATCCCCTACAAATAGGGTTGATCTATATTGGGTTTGTAGTGTCCCCCTATAGTTTGGGTGTGATTCCCTGTCTGAATATAGAGGACATAAAAGGCCTATTATATAACAAACCAATCTTAACATACATTAATATTACATAAAATTTTATGAACACTTCAAATATAATACAAATAGAAACCAAAATATTGTACTAGTCTAGTGCCTTTAGAAACAAGGAAACATGATCACTAGAACAAATAATTGATACATTATCTCCCACTAGCATATTCTTAACTATCACTCTTTGTAGACACATCATACATAAAACTTATAATTATATCATTGGTAAGGAAACATAAAAATGTGATAAGCTTAGATTCTTAATGAGGGTAAACAAAGGAGACATGTAAGCATAAACATGAGCATATAAGTATAATAATGTGATGAAAACATTTGAAGATCATACCCTGCATATCAAATATCATATTAATTAATCATTTCATAAAGCTTGATAGTTCACAAGACATGAATCATATGGAAATAAAGAATATAATCCTTGAAATAATAAAATTGGAATACAATATAGAATTGTCGTAAACAAATAAGAATACAATATGATTTCTAAAATAGCCTAGGAATTACTACTAAGACAGTATTTGTAATATGGGTTCAGTACGTGTACATTCATTGAAGTAATGCTTAAATACCTTTTCCATATTAGTAGTGTCAGTTTAATCCTCTTACCATATTGGTAGTCATGGTTCACTGTCCTGGACATATTAGTAGTTACGGTTCACTCTCAAGACCATCATAGTTTATCTTAGGATATATAAACCTTTACCCAATGCATTAGAGAAATATATTGGTCCCACCAATCTCATAATAAAATCATACATACATGTGAAAAAAATTAATAAATTTTTATATCATAACCAATTTAAAAAAATGGGTATCATAAACAGTGGAAAAAAGTTATAGGTTTCATAATCATTTCATCAAAAAAACCAATCAAAGAACGGGGTTTTAAAATAATATAACCCATACAAGAGAAACTGGGTTCCTAAAAAATATTCCATAAAAATATAATCAATTCAAAAAAACAATATGAACTGAAATATTGAATCATTTCTCCATAAATTCTTGAGTACGAACAACAAGATTTATATTATATTAGAAATAATTTTGAATGATCTTTTAAAAAACAATTTAAGGAAAATATATATCTAATTTAAAAAATAATTTTTTAGACATAAAAAATTTAGAGAAATAATTTTTTAAAGGTAAAAATGAAAATATATAACGGAATATAGAAAAAAAATCCATTTTCTATGAAACATATATTGATATTTGAAAATTATTTGAAAAAAAATTTCATTGAAGATTTATAAAAGACACATTAAAAATTTTTTAACACAAACCACAATAATCAAATAAAATAAAATGGCTAATTAAATATCTATAAATTTAATAATTAGAATCATAGAATAATATCACTATCAATATATACACCATACAATAGAAAAGAGTGGTTAACATACCATGTATTACACAGATATAAAAAGTGAGATGAAATTCATTTAACTTGTGTCTTTTCTCTCTTCATACTCATACAAGATTATTGTACAATATATGTATGTTTATTATAATTTTTTTAAAAAAATTATTCACATATATAACACCATTTATTGTTTTATAATGGCCTTATATTACATGCTTTTCAAAATATATATGTTAAGGTTTCACTTTTGGTAATATCCACTTTCTTTCTTACATGTGTCTTAATTTGTTTTATATTTGGTCCATATATTTATTTAATCACATAAAGAATGTATTTAATGATATTAATGTTATTTATATTCATTATATTTTTATTATATGAATCATTACAATTTTGATGTATGGAAAGGAATACATAGGTTTTTGGAGACGGTAGGTCGTACCTACGAATGAATGATGGTTTCGTTTTATTGTCATATTTGAAGAAAGAGATTAAATTACATATAAATATAAATATAAATATATATAATTGTTATAGTATAATTATTATATCATATATATCATATTTTTTTACTAAAAAACCCAAAATACATTCTTTGTATTGTGTGAATGAATGACGTCGCTTTGTCGGGGCGGTAGTCTACACTTCCTAAGATGAAATTATTAAATTTACACATTATTGAAATTATAAATATATGTGTTTTAAAATAATTAATTAAGATTAAATAAATTATAAATAGCATATATATTACCTAATAATAGAGTTTCCATCATAATTAATAACATGGCATTATTTAATGACAAAATAGTAAATCATCATTGTTTTAAGAGGTATTTTTTCATACACATAAACAATATATTCATTACCTATAAGATAGAAGTGTGTGATGGTGTAGGTTGAAATATTACAATACAAAATCTTATTATGTTTAGGATACTCGTTCTTTATTATAATAATTGAATAAATAAACTGCAGGGGTTAGAGAATTAAATGAAGATAAAGGAGCTTGAGAGAGGATGTAACACCATCATTTGGTAACTCCTTTGGGTTATCACCAGAGGAATTCTTTTTATTTAATTCTAAAAAAATGTTTTTCCATGGATGAAGTTTAGGTTGTTTGTGATCTATTCTGTTATATTTTTGTAAAAATTTTATGGATTGAGCGGTGTGTGGATGTGGGAGAAGAGGGGGATTTTATAATGGAAGTGGAGTGGCCCTCTTTTAATAGTTTGGAAAAAGGATACCCCAACACCATTTTTTAATGTGGATCCTATAATAGGTCAAATTATAGAAAAGAAAGAATAGAGTTAATATATGTCCATCCAATGTATTTTTGGCAAGTGTATATGTTTTTTGGTACTAAACATTAATGTTTAGTCCCTTGTTAAGGTTAATTTATCTGTAATCGTTCTAATTAATTTTAGTTATTTCAATAATTTTGTTGGTAATAAAATAATTTAAAATAATTTTATAATATAATGTATTTTAATTCAAAATATTTAATCAATTTTTTTTAATTCCAATCACATAAGTGGTAGAAATTAATTTAAATATTATCCTGGAAACGAGATGAGAATGTAAGTCCTAAAGTAAGAATGTTCCAATGATTTCTATGTTCATATACTCAATTTCAAAATGAAATTCATTTAAATGACCTAAAATAAATTGTATGATATAATTTTAATATAAATAAACTTTAAAACCTACTTAAATTATTATTTAAATATCAAATTAAATTAAATTAAAAAGAATATTGGAGTTAATTTATAGTATTTTTTGTTATTCATTAAAAAATGAAACATCACAGAAATAAATAACAATCAAACCTAAAATAATTCTTATATTTCATTTTCAAAAATTAATATTATTTTGAAATTTAAAATTTATAAAAGATAAAAAATGTAGATTTAATGTAGGTTCTCACACAAAAGGTGGTAAAAGTACCTCAATAAAAGTATATGTTTCTACATATAAAATTGGATTTTTATTATATAATTCCTATAGAATAGATTATATAAATTTATATATTTTTGATATAATATAATAAACACACACACACACACATATATATATATATATTAAATTAATATCAATCACTAATTGTAGTTAATTGAATTTTTTAGTATAGATCTTCTTTAAGAGGATAAAAGTATTTTTCTATAAAAATATACCTTTTATATAAAATTTCATTATTGTTACTAGTAAATTAATTTTAAATTTGTGTAAAAAATAATTTCTGATATATTAGTTGATACTATTCATAACTAATAACATTACACCTAAGATATATCTTAATATAATAAATAATTATATTTTAATGATATATTTTTTCTGGTGAAACTCTATCTTGGGTGTTATGAAGGATGTTGAGGAATGTCAATCTTTCATGTAACATAATCTATCCTCAATGTTAAATAGTGATATAGATAACCATTATATTTCATTTAGTGCATTATTTACATGCAATATCATATAAAAATCCAAAAATAGTTCCTTAATAGATATTAAATAACAATTTTCAGTTTTGAATGAAATGAAAAATTAAAAAAGAATAAATTAATTATAAATAATCAGAAAATATCAAGGTGTCAAATTCTACCCCCATTAAAATGGCTTACACCATCAACATTTGTATGGGTTATTAATAGTTTAAAACATGGAAGTTATTTTATTAGAAACAAACATTGTAAAAATGAATACAAAAACATCCTTTTACAAATGAAATATGGAACATAAAGGTCATATAATGTTACATGTAAATAAGATTCCACATGGGAGAACATAGTTAGAAAGTTAAATAATGGGAATTGAAGAGAAATATGAAAATTATGTTTTTATGGAGGATAATAGAGAACGAGGTCAAGATAATGCTAACAATCCCAAAGCCATAAATCATCGGTTAAATAAGGGACCATCTGATTCATCAAAAAAATAATGGTACTAGGATATGATTTTTGTTTTCGTGATAATTTTTCCTAAATTTAATGATTTTTCAGGAAAATATATACTTACATGATTTATGGATAACCTAAACCCTTGTTGTTATTTGATACACTTCACCAAATTCATCCAAAAAGAAGGTGAATTATTCATTCTCTAAGTACTAAAAAATGATGAGATCTATTATAATCCATCCAATATTTCTTCATTTAACATTAATACAATTTTTTAATAAATGATTATAAATTATTAATAAATCATCTTATGCTAAGAAAACAATTTATTCTCACTAACATTATCCAATGTTTGTCATAATCTTTCCAAAAATAGATAACCTTACAACCCTTCTGAATGATAAAAATCAAAATCATTAGAAATATGGTCTCAAAATCATCGTATCATTGATCCCCCATATATCAGGAATTAGTTCGTGGTTTTCACATTCCAAACATGTGAATACACTCAACATATATTATCTGGAAACATAGTAATAACATGAATAAACATAAATAATTTTGGAAAACATGAATGGTTTCTTTTTCAAATAGTCAGAGGATATATTTCATAAATACAAGATGTTTCTAACATCAACAATGATGATATATAGAAAATAGTAAACCAATAAATAATCAGACCTAGGGTAATCAGTGCTCTCTAATTTACTTTATCCAAATCAATCATCTCTTTATTGAGGTTAAACACAATTTTCTCAACATCTTCATCACATAAAGGGTTACATTACCTTAATAAATATATCACTTTTATACGTCTTCAACACAATTAAATGATTCTTTTCAATATTTATTGAAAACTAATTTGAAAAAAATACTTACATATTTCACAATTCATATAACAAAATATTTGAATTCCAAAACATAAGTACTCCATTTATCAAAATTTATTCTCAATCAATTACATTAGATTAAACAACATATTACTTAACACTGATTACCAAAAATAAGAAATATAAATTTTGTATAAATGTTCCTTAACCTCGATCTAATATTGCTTCTTATGATTAATGTAAAGAATACTGGAAGAACATCACATACCTTTCACTTGTTGTTTGCGGTCTTTTTATATTCAGAAGGATAACTAATACTCATACAACCTTCCTAATTGTCTTTATGATTTTCCACTTAGGAAATAGATTTAATAATTCCCATACATTCCATATGTGAAACACTAATTTTAAACATGTTACTTCTTCTTCTCTCCTTGACTAAAACCAAAAAGTATGTTGTGAGAAGTACATATCATAGAATAAAACCACATAATCATTAAAAATTTCTTATATGATGTGTAAATCATCACATATACCATATAATAGATGAATTTGTAGGATTATAATAGGTTATTATTATTCATATTGTATAAAAACCAATCATAATGGTTCTTGAAGTGCTTTTGAATTTCTAAAGCATATCCCCTAGGGACTGTAAAATCAGATGGGAAACAAAGACCACTGTCATGTACTAAATTACCTCAAGTTAGTCCTAGGACATTTTCTTAGATTCGTTACCCATAGGTACATATATTTTAGAGCCACATACACTTGTATTTTTCATACATAGATTTATTTCTAGGAAACCACTCCCTTTACCCTTTACCCAAATTCTTGTACATTTTCAAATACCTTTCCTTGTCCTTAAACATAACATTATACAATGAATTAGAGTTATCAATAAGATTTTGTCATAATTTTTTTGAAATGTTACCTAAAAGATTTCTATTATACCAACTATATAGACCTTTTTGTGACATATATTAACATCACATAACATTTTCAAAAAACATAAAACATAATAATAATAGTCTTCCAAAGACTGTACTAGTCTAGTGTAATTAGGAACATAGAAACATGAATGCTTGTAAAAAGTGAGCTATATTATATCCCAATACTATATTCATTAATATAACCCTTCATTGAAACATCATAAATAATAAAAATTTTCATAACCTGGGGACATCAAAATAAAATGGGTTATCTCTGATACCCAATAAGGGTAAACACGGGAGACATTTAACCATAAACATGAGCATATGAGTTTGAGAATGTGATAAAAACATTTGAATTTGCTAACCTTCATATCAATGATAATAAAAATTAATCATGGAATAAATAATTATTGTTCATAATACATGAATCATATTGAAATATAGAATATAATCCATGAAACCATTAAATAGGAATAAAACCATGAATTATGGAATACCCATAAACATATAATATGATTTCCATAGTAGCCAATGCATTATTTCCAAATCATCTTAGTAGTATGGGTTCCCTCCCCATACCATCTTCGTATTTATGGTTTACTCCCACGTCCATCTTAGAATCATTATTTAACTCCTCAATACATCATGGAAGTCATAGTTCACTCCCATAGCCATCTTCGTAGTCAAGGATCCCTACCAATACCATCATTATCAATCTCATGAGATATAAATAATTAACTAAAGAATTTCAGGTAGACATAGGTCCCACCCATATCATAATGAAATCATACATACATGTTCCACAATATCATGAACATTCATATCATAACACATGAATCAAAATTTTTATCTAAAACATTTAATAATATCATATCTTGTGGAAAAATATAATGGTTTCATTATCATTTCATCAAAATATATACCCATGAAAGAAGAAGGTTATAATATAATATATCCCAATAAAAGTAAAGGGTTTTATATAAATAATACCATCAAAACATAATCTACACAAAGATGAAATATTATTGGAATCATTGAATGATTTTCACAAAATGTCCTGATTGACACAAATAGATGTTAGCTTAGATGGGAAATATATTTGAAATAACATTTAAAACCAATTCTTAAAAAAATATTTCATCATTCAAAAAATATTTTTAAATCATAATAAATTTTGAACAATATTTTCTTTTAAAATTAATTAATAAATATAACGGAATCTTGAAAACATTTATAAAACATTTTTCCTTGAAAAATATATATAAGTAAGAATACTATTTCAGATCCTTTTTCTTTGAAAACTTATAAAAGAACACTAAAACCCTTTTAAAACATGAAACCTCATAAATAAAGATCATATAACAATATTTTACTACCCATAAATAAAATAATAATAACCATAGAATACATTAATGAGTTTTCTATACCACACATAAATGAAAAGAGGCGTGAACATGGTATTTATTTCCATGATTCAAAAAATGAGATGAAATTCACTTCCCTTATGTCTTGACTCTCTTTATTATCATACATGAATCTTATAATATAAATGTAAGTTTATAATACAGAATTTATAGTAAATATTATTATATACATTACAATATACAGTTTTATTAGGTCATTATATTACCCCTTTGTTTACAATTCAATGTTAATGTTTCAATTCTGGTAATATTAGCTTTTTTCTTTGCATGTGTCTTAATCTATTATAAATATGGTCCTTATAATTATATAATGATTTCCAGAATTTAAAAAATTATAGAAATATATTTTATATTAATTATATGTGTATTATAATATTTTATAGGATATATTAGTATGAAAAACAATACACCATTAATAGAGATGGTAGGTCGTACGTACGCATGAGCAGAGTTTCCGTTTTATTTTCATATCGGAAGAAAGATACTAAATGACAGAAAGTATATATATGTATATATATAACTAATCTAGTAGAAATATTTTATATTATATATCATATATGTTAACTAAATACATCCTTAATAAATTCCATTTAGTTTATGAATGAATCATATAACTTTGAGGGCATGATAGTTCACACCTCCTCAATCGAAATTATCCTATTTATACAACATAAAAAGTATAAACATATGCATTGAAAAATAATTTAATATGGATAAATAAATTATAAATATTACAAATATTACATAAAAACTAAGTGTTCATCATAATTTTCACCATGATAGGTGGTAATGAAATAATGAATAATCATCGTTTTGTGAGGCGGTAGTTCTCTATACACAAAAATAGTATGTTCATTAACTATTAGATGCAAGTTTGTTTATGAGTAGGTATAAATATTCGCATAAAAATCTTAGTATAATTAATATATTGTGGTTATTGTATAATAATGGAATAAGGAGGGAGTATGGGTTGGAGAATGTAAATAAGATAATGGATGTTAAGGGATGATGTTACCTCTTCATTGGGTAACTCCTTCAGGTTTTCGTCAAAGGAATTCTTGTGATTGATTTCCTCCAAATGGAGGATTCATGGGGGAAATGAGTAATTATTGGGAGATAATTTTGAAGAGTTGTTTAGAACATAATTGTATTGATAGGTGTGTTGAAGTGGGAGGAGAGGAGTCCTTTTTTAGGGGAGGAGGAGATGTACTATTTTAATATTTTGGGAATAGGAAACCCAACCTATTTTTTTTATTTCATGTTTATTAAATAAGGGTAAAATAATGATATAATGGAAAGTAGGGTCAATCTATATCCATAAAATTACATTTTGACATGCGTATAGGTCGATTTTGGTCCTAATGTTATGGTTTAGTACCTTATTAATCTTTATTTAACCATAATCATTGTAATTTATTTTAAATATTTTCAAATATATTTTTTCTTAAATCTATGATTAACTTATTAAAAATTATAAATCATGTTTATTAAAAATATTTAATCCATTTTTCAAAATTACAAACAAACAACTGTCAAAAATTAATTAAAATAGAGTCCCTTAGACGAGATGATAATGATGGGATTTAATGTAAAAATTATCAAACCATTCCTATGTTGCTATAATAATTTTCAAAATTAAATTTATTCCAATGAACTAAATTGGATTTATTTAAAAAATTTAATATAATTAAACAAAAATAAATAAAATATAATTTTAATATATTTATAAATTTTTTTTAAAAAAGGTTATGTTAAATATTAGTATTTTCATTATTCACTAAAAAATGATACTTCATAGAAAAATAACAAAAAATCATGGTAACCTAATTTTTATGTATCTCATTCAAAAATTAATATTATTTCTACAAATAATATTTACAAATGTTAAAAAAATTCCATTCATTGTAGATTTTTCATCAAAATGTAGTAAAAGAACCTTAACCAAAAATATCTTTTTTTTATATGTAGAATTTGGATTGTACTTAGGTTATTCCAATAGAAGCAATTGGATGAATATAAAAAATATTTTAATGGATAAAATTTTTATATATAAATTACATTAATATCTTTCAAAAAATTTAATTAATATAATTTATTATGAAAAATCATCATTGTGGGTATAAAAATATTTTTCTATAAAAAATTGCCAATTAATTAAATTGGTTCATTATAAGAAATGAATTAATTTGATATTTAGTTAATCCAAAGGTTTTTATAGGTTGGTTAAAAATATAAATAACCTATAAATTTATGTCTTGTTCATGGTTTAATATATTAAATTACAATATTTTAATATTATATTTTTTTTCCATAAAACTCAGTCTTTTGTGTTGTATAGGTTGTTAGTGAATGTTAGTCTTACATGTAATGTAATCTTACCAAAGTGTTTTGTATAGATACTGATATCCTTTATATTTCATGTAGTGAACAACTATCATGGAATTGCATATAATGAAATCAAAACCATGTTCTTTATTTTATATAAAATATTACTTTTAGTGTTGCATGAAATGTTAAATGACAAAAAGATTAAGTTAATTAAAAAAATTATTCATAACCTCTCGGGATGTTACATATTAGCTTTCATGGGTGGGGACCAATGATAATGACCTCATGGATGAGTGTCCCTAATTATGGAATTAGTCATGGTGTGTATTCCCATAGAACAAGGATTGATTTGAGTATATTCTTATGGATTTTAGTTTGGATGGGACCACATGGAGGTGTGGTGTCCATGCTGGAAATATTTGGGTTTATAGTTTATGAATTGATTTTTATAGAATTATTATATATTTACTATTATTTATTATTTATCTCTTGTGTTTCCAATGTGGATTACTATGTATTTTTATACTCACACCAGCATGGGAATTTTTTCACTGATTTCATGTCTCATAATGATAATGAACCATTTGACAGTCTCTTTGGAGGACATAGAGTTTGTGGAGAATATCATCCTCTTGATAGGACAAGGTATTTTCTTGTGGATTCATATTATAATAGTCCACATCCTTCAAGAATGATGGACTCTTTTTAGTTTTTTTGGGCTTTGATTTGACCATATTTTATACATTTAGTACCATACTATAATACTCTAATTGTAGGATCATTGATGTATACATTCATTGGAACCAATTGACCTATATTTCATAATTTTTTTTGGATATTATATTTGTTTGTTTGTACACATAAATTATATAAATTCCTCCCATGTTTGTGATATGACTACATCTCACTAGTCACCAACCCTTGTCCCATTGGAGGTGGTCATATTGTAGTAATATTTTGGCCATATCAGTAAGGATCTTCATATAATGGTATAAGAAGTTTGGTTATAGAATAATACCAGATTCTGTAATATTTTTATAGTTTTTTGAAAAAAAAAATGTTATGTATTTTGAATCATATTTCAGTATAGGGACTACAGTTTTGGTTTCACGGATGATATATCCATACACCAAGACTCTAATAACTTTCCATTGGACTTCGTACATGTATATATTGGTTGAAAAGAAAGAATTACTAAAATAGAAATATATGAATGGGTTATGGTTTCAATTTGATTTTTGAGACAGCTCCCTTGATATAAAAATTGACCATGGTTTTTCTTGTTTATTTGTTGTTTCCCTCCATGAAGAATAAATTATAGGATTCCACTCCTAGATAATCAGAATGATTCATTGAGGGATGGGGCTTCAGTAGAGGGGAATGTACCAAAGATATATCCTCTATGTTTTTACCAGATATACCACCACCCATTGAGTATCAGCTAGTGATAGAATTTCCTGTTGAGGATGTATGTCGGATGCGTACACTACATTATTTTTAATGGTGTTTCATTACTAGGTTTTAATGTAATATAGACACATAATTGGTTCATTATTATATAGAATCAATCTCTCAAGTTTTCATCCATGTGGGGACAATTTCATATCAGAAGGAGGTCTTTGAATTGATTCATCTTTAAGGATATACTATGTGATGGTATAGTTTATGTCATAATCACATGACAAGACATCTCTCCCATGTTCATAATTTTAGAATATCATCTGGGAGGGGTTTAATCATGGTGTGTTCTGATTAGTTCTCACTAAGAGATTTTGTGTCTGTTTTAGTGAATTATGATTGTAGTGGATTATTCCGTGAGTTTGGTGGATCTATCACAATGATCAATGTATTTGAAAAGAGAAATGTTTGTCACATAGTGGACATTTTTAGAGGTCATAAAATTTTATATAATGGATTTAGTGACATCTCTATAAATTCCCACATATGATGGGGTGTTAAAGTAGGCCTTGGAGGTGGAGAGAATCCAAAATAGAAGGTCTTGAAAGTGTGTGCTGGTAGTGGGCACCCAAGAACTGAGACCTCATCAGTAGGTTACCGATGCTATTTTTGTGATATAATAATTCTATATTCTTTGGGATACAATACCAGGATATGTCATAAGTGGTAAAAGGATCTTATCATTGATCGTGTTTGATGAGGGAGAGTCGGGATTTCTCCAACGATGGTTCTGGATATGAATAATGGGATTTTCCAACCCATCATATAGTTGATCAGGATATGGTCGAGGGACTACTATGGTAGATATATAGACAAGATGTGGGTGATATATAGTGAAAACTATTACTATGATAGGATGGAAGAGAAAAATAAGGTTTTTGGAGTTCTGACATATTACCGATACTAGCCCAAGGTGGTCCACGCCAGGCTAAGAGAAGAGGTGGTTAGTGAAAAGGACATCAAGAAGCACCGGAAGACTATGAAAAATATTTCCATGGATGATACAAGGTATGATATATGTATTTTATGACTAAATTTCAGTATTTATGGAAATTGGGTAAATTCATTCTGTTCTTTCCACTTCATTGGTTCAGGACTTAGAGATCTCGGTTGATCATTGGGGATGACACTTGCACTTAGAAACTCTGATTGGAGCTGACTCATTGACTGTTTAATTCTATTTAGAGTGTGATCTGACACATAGGGGTGAGATATTTAAATGGTATCTATTTGTAGAAGTGATGAGGTCAAATGAAATCATCTTATGCATGAAATGATTATATAGATTTAATTCCCATATATAGTATTTTATGTGGATGATGTTGTATGTTCGCATTAATGGGATGGATGTTTCCATTGTGGGTGTAAATGAATCATTCGAGGCATAGGATAGGTATAGGCAATGGGTAATGCACCTATTTAATCATAATTTTCCTAGGGTGACTCATGGGTCTATAGATTCTGTGGGATACCAGTTCTTTATGGTGGTATGGGAGTTCAAGTTTGTATTTAATGATGGTGTGATAGGATTACCTACTCACATGGATCTATATTTTTACTTTTACATACACCCTAGGAAGGCCCAGATATCTACAATAGCATATCAGATGGATCCCATAGAGCTTATTGATCTGATATTGTAGTTAGATAACATACAATAGATGTGATCTTTGAGACCTAGTGCTCCTCCAAGGGAATCCCTAGTGTCATAAACCAAGAAGGAATATGAGAGATTGAGGATATGTGTTGTTTTTGGGTGATTAAACTAGGAGAACATGATTAATATATATCCACTACCAATGATATAATATATATTTGATCATTTTGTAGGGTATATTTTTTTATATAATGTACATAGATCAGGCTATCACTAGCTATGAGTATGGGATAAGGATACACCAAAGATGACAGTTAGTTGTTTTTTAGTCACTATGAGTACATGTTTGTTCCATTCGGCCAAGATAACACCCCGATATTGTTCAATGGACACATAAACATGACATTTCAACCCTTTATTGAATGGTTGATAGTTTTATTTATCGATGATATCAATGTTTACTAAAATAACAAGGGGGTTCCCATGAGACACTTGAGTATAGTCTTAGACACAATCCATGAGATATGGATGTTTGAAAATAACCCAAATTGTTTTTATTGAATTAGAGATGACCACATCCTAGGGAAAAACATCTCAGAGGTAGGTGTTGTAGTAGACCCGATGATAGTCGTGGTAGTGCATGATTTGAAGAAAACAAACATTATTTCTAAGCTAAAAAGATACTTGGGTTTTTATGGTTTTTATAAGGCTTTTAAAATAGTTCTACAGTGTGGAAGAACCCTTAACACCATAGACATAAAATGTGAATAATTTTTTATAAACGAAACAGTTAAAATAATTTTTTTGGAGTCTAGGCGGAGGTTGATGTGTGCCCGCATCTTGATATTACCTGATGAGGGTGTCAGTTATGTCATTCGTTTAAACGATATAGGTATTGGGGTTGGTTTTATTCTGATGGAGAGGTAGGTGGTGATTTCCTATGGTTCTTGTTAGTTGATACCACATGAGAAGAAATACATGACCAACAATCCTGATCTACTAGTCATTGTATTATCAAATAATATGTGTGAAAACTATGGGTTTATGTCTACTACGACCACATGACTCTCAATTGTATCTTCACATAGAAATATCATATCATCAGATAATGGTGATGGATAATGTTGCCCCAAGATAATGAATTTGATCATTTAAATCCTCCTCGGAATGGAAACATGGTGGTATAAGGTCACATAATGATATATTGTTCTTATAAATAAATGAGGATCCTGATTAGTTAGCATCATTAGAGTTATCCTTTGTGGAATGTGATAGTTACTACTATCTTCATTTCATGGTTATTACCCCACCACTTTTACAGTGGGATAGCGAAACTCAGCATGGTGATAATGACAATGAGACCTCATATACTCAAATATCCACTACACATGATCTTGATTAATATTATAAATTTGGGAAGAACGCTATCCTTTTCCAAGGATTGATGATGGTACCATTGGTTTTGTGGGAGGAGTTGATGAAGGAGTTTAATGAATCCCCATTGATGTAACATCCGTGGGTGGGAATGTGTACCTAGTACTCTGATATTGGTTTTGGTGTATAGGAATAAAGAGTTTTGTTACAGTTATTATCTCTCGATGCCTCATTTTTCAACATGTGAAGCATGAGAACCAAATTATAGCCAGTTTACCTTATCCACATGATGTTCTAAATTTTATGTGGGAAGAGATATCCAAGGAATTAATTCTCAGGACACCACATTATCCCATGTGAATGATGTCGTCTCGGTGATTATAGACTAACTCACCATATTAACCCAACTCATAGCTATTCTAGAGAAGATCTCATTATAGTTATTGTAATTAATATACATGAAAGAGTTATTCCAGCTCAGTATAGTTAAATTTATGATCATTTTAGACAATGATTCTATCTTATTTTCATGATTATGGAGATCATTGAAGATAACCTTTGGGACTTATTTGCAATTGAACATGTTATTTCATCCACCGATTGAAAACAATAATAAGAATACAATTATTATTTTGGAGTTCATATTACCTTCTTCAAAAATTGATTTTGGCCATAGTAGATATGATCATATATAGTTGGAGGAGTTTCTATAGATAAATATTTATCATTTTGTCATTGTTGTGCCACCATTTGAGGTCCTATATGGGTGTCCCAGAAGGTCACAACATTTTTGGATTGATCCATGTGAGTCATCACTCATGGGTCCAAATATGGAATGAGCTACAAAAGAGAAGGTTAATATCATCTTGGAGAAAATGAGGACTACATAGAGCCAAATAAAGTATTATACAAATGTATGATGAAGACATCTAGAGTTCAATGAGGGAGACATTGTGTTCTTGGAGGTCTCACCTCGAATTGGATTATAATTATTTTTACAAGGAGGAAATATATCATTTATAATCATTTCATATATCTACATCCATTATAGAGTTGGTGAGGAGGATTATCGATTATATATACCACTTTATTAGAACTAGTTAGATGAAATATTCTCCCTATCACAGATTTGGAGGTATACACACCACCCATTTCATGTTATCGACTATGGTGAGCTAGAAATTGATGATGGATATATCATTGATGATTACGCAGTGGAGATCAAGTAACACCCAGAACAGATACTTTGTGGGTGATCTATTCCCCTAGTGTGTGTCTAATGGAATCATGGGAATATTTTGGAGATCATATGGTAGTGGGAGACATAGATGGGATCTCAATACCCTCATCATTTAGAGTATGGTTTTCCATTTTGGGGGAAAAAATCCCAAAGGTGGGGATAATTTAAGAACTCTTATTTTTCCTCGTATTTATTTAGTATATTATTTGGATTATTTTGAGATCTAGGTTTTAAAAAATAATGATATTCCAAGGCCAGTTGTGATCAATTTTTTTTTAAAATATATTAAATATATTTATATAACATGCATGGAGATTAGTAAAAAAATTGGTATAATTAATGAATGGGTTCTTATATAAAAAATATATGGGCACTGTTGATTTTGTAATGTGGTATTTTCCCTAGGTGAGACATAACCATCGTCTACATCATGGGTTTGATGAATCTTTTTCATGGACATGAAATTAATAAAATAAATTAATCAATTGAATTATTTTATTTTATTTTATATAGAAACCCAATATTATATTTGAACACATTTTTTCCTCATCCCTAGGACAAGAATAAAAAATGTTGGGTTCATAGGAAAATTTAGAGAGTAGACTATGGTAGATCATTTTTAGATGAAATTGGATTGTATTTGATCTATGATCACGTGGCACCAAAATCAGGGGATCATTCTAATGATTGAAACATAGAGTTGTTCTTCATCAGTTATCGGTTTAAAATCTACGTATGACATTTTATTTGAGAATTCCCTCTTTTTATTTAGCCCATGTTGAACACAAATTAATCCTAGGAAAAATAATTGATTATTCCATTGATGGTTGTTTTGTTAATGGTTGATATTTTGTTTCATTGTTTAAATACTTATTCAATAGTCTAAATCCTTGATAATGGTTCAAGGCCAAATTAACAATGGCCAAGGTTGGTTGCTCACATCTTATGGATTACTCAATTATCTGTAGTTGATTAACATATTCATCACACCAAATTTCATTAGAACAGGTTCGATGATTACCCAATATTTGAACATTAATTGAACTTTAATTGGTTCAATACATCAATACTGAAATTTTAGTTGATAATTTAGGAAATGATCCTCATTTTTTATTATATAGGATGACTATAGGCATATTAAAATGGAAGTGTGGTTCAATTTCAACCCATATTCATTGGTACAAAATCAAAGGGTTAATGTGGGAGATTTTAGAGTAGATTCATAATAAATAATTCCAATAATCAGTGATGAGAGTGTTCCATGAACCTGGATTTATAATCTTCAAAAATAAGGTGGAAACAAAAATTTGTTGGATGATGTGGAAGTGGAACTAGTGAGATCAAAAAATCCAATGTCACATGGTGTGTAAATAGGTATTACATATAGTTTGGGACCCCCTAGTTGTGGAGCTAGAATTTCCATGGAGTGTTAAATATCACACATCATGTTACTCTATCACATGACATCTGGTCCATGTTAGGCGGATTAGTGTGTAACTCAGAGGTTACATGGGATCAGGAATTCTTAAGGACACAAACAAATCTTGAGTATATAGACATGATCTAGTGTACACAGGAATGACCATACATAATGAGATGTGTTTTGGGTGATCTTCACATACCATATATGAACGCATGCATAATATATATTGAAATAATTTCATTTTGTGTGTCGAATAACCACAAGTTAAAACTAGGGTTTGGCTAGAAAAAACAATCATAACACCCCCTACACACCATATTCTATCATTGAGGAAGATTGGGGCCTTAGTTTCATCAATTTGGACCTTTATAAGTTTATAATCATCCCTTGCCCCATCCCCTAAAGGGTACAATGTATAATTACTTCCACATCACTAGATTATGCTTCTATATGAATGATGAGTCATAGATAGAGTAGGTTTTTCCCTTCCAAATGACTAGATTGTGATCCTCAATCAAATTATACCCAAGTTGGTGTTTTTGGAGTTAGTGTGACTTCATTGAGTAAGGAATTTATCCTACATATATTATTCCATTTTAGTAGTGTTAATTGTATCATTGGAGTATGATCCCCAACATAGCGGTTTGATCCACAATGGGTATGTGGTGTCCTGTATTATTCCTGGGTGTGTTCCTTTATTTGAGTATCATTGTCTACAATGAACAGAGAGCTTTATTTGGTGGGACCCAATTATAATGATCACTTTGGTGAGTGTCCCCAATTATGCAATGGATCGTTGAGTTTATTCTCTTAAAACATGCATATTATTAAGAATAATCATATAGCTAGTAGTTTGGTTTTGACCACGATGAGATTTGGTGTCCTTTTGGTGTATATCTAGGTTTTTTATTTATACATTGTTTGATATTTTTGTGTTCTAATTATTCTTGATTCATTTCATTTTTTGTTTTTGTGGTTTCATAATGTGTATTTTTATTCTCAACCATGTATGGGATCTTCCCTCACATGCCATGTCTTATGCAGATGAAGATCCATTTAATGATGTCTTATAAGGAATGAGAGATGGTGTAGCATAGATTGAGCATGATATACCATGGTTTTTTTCATGTGTATAAACATGATTTTTGTCCTCACCCAAGGATCATTTTAGAATCTCTATACTTTTTGGATGAGACTGTATTTGATCCTCTTTATCTTTTTCTATACATTACTATCACACTCGGATTTTGGGATCATAGATGTATGCATGAATTGGTATATGTTTTTAAAATTTCATCATTTTTTGTGTTTAGAGATGTGTACAGAGGTATTTGTACTTTAGGATAGTACCTCCCATGTTTGTGATATGCCTACTCGACAATAGTTTCTTAACCCGATCCTATTGGAGGAGGGCATGTGGTGGTCACAGTTAGGGCCCTATTAGGTTGGGTCCCGAGATTTCCGAAGTGTTTTATATTTTTTTTCAATGAATTTTAATAATTTGAATATATTGATGGAATGGACCCAATAAACTATGAAGGTTATCGTTTCTTAATTTTTATTTCATTGGAATATCATGATTAAAGATTTACATTGTTTTAAATTGGAAATTATCCTGGCATAGAAGGTTTTAAATTTTATTCAATGTATTCTGGTCACTAAATGTAATTTCAAATGCATGTTTTTGGTAAGCAGGTTTTTTTAAATATCAAGTGATGAGGAATATATTTTAAAGGTTGTTTTAAATGAAAAAATTATTAATTTCTTTATTGTTCTGTATATGAACATGGATATTTATTTTTTGACATTTATCAAATGGTATTACATGGGAAATTTTTTGTGTTTTTTCAGGTAATTTCATATAATGTATGTATTATAATTAGATTGATTTTTTAATGGGGTAGATATGGTTTCCAAAATATTTTCTAATAATATTCATTGAAATTGGATTTTTAATGGTTATAAATGTTATTTACTAATGATATGGGATTACCTTTATAATCAATGTCTTTCACTTTTGAAATAGGGTTCATGATATTTGCCTACGACTCTATGGGGACCTCATTTTTGATGTTGTTGAAGTGAAGTATAGCTAGAGGGCCATACTATATGTTAGAGGTTTGGTTGGGTGTGTTTCCTTCCCATATGGATGTTTTTATAGGAGGATTCCCATATTAGGCTGGATGTGTATGGATATAGATGTATCCATATATGGGTGTAGTTGGATTTTATATTATAATGTAATATTTTTGTTCCTCTCCATAGGGATATTATATAGAGGTTTTGTATGGAATGTTGATATTTGATCCTTAGATTTTATGTAAAACATCTAGTGGATGTGATATTATGGTGTTGTTTTTGGAATATAAAAATGAGTAATCAGTTTTTAGGTTCTTTGTTTCACTTGAACATTGGGGAATTATTCTCAGAGTGAGATATAGGAATATCACCATTACAATGGTTCCATTTATTGGAAAATGGATTTGTTCTTGTTAGTTGTATAGTCAAACATTATATTCCATATGAAAAATTGAATAGGTATGTTTCCATAGTCACGTGTGGAATGTGAGTAAGTTTTTTAGGTCCCCAGCTACTTGGAAGAATGTGATTCTGGTTTTGGAAACCATTGGTCATTACACTCAGTAAACAAATGATTAATTATTTTGATTCATTTTTATTGTTTTGGACCATGGAACTTGAATGGGTTTGAGTTTGAAAAGGATGGATAAGTCAATAGTGAATGTGATTCTTTCAAGAGTGGTTCATGGAATGAACCATGTGTGAAAACTATTAAATATCTCCTATGTGTACCCTTATTATAATAGATAGATTTTGTATGGTGGTAGTTAAAGCTTATGGAATCATCTAAGAAAAAAATATGGGCCTCAGAGTGTGTATTTTCCCTTTTTTTAATTGGACTATAAAGGATGATGAATGAAATTATGGTATAGGATCATCATATAAGGTGTTTTTTATAGAATCTAATTTTAATAACTTTTTAGGGGTTATAGGGTTAGAGTAACCTTGTTTTTTGGAATATACCTTTTATATAGATCCTTATTTAGGCAGTTCGGGATTGGTATGAAAGTATTGGAGGTAGTTTACTCTTGATTATTATGTTAAGTGAAAACATCATTGAGACCTAGTGTGTAAGTGAATTAACCTACGAGGGGGTGAGGCATGAATTTATTGAACTCACGGTGGTGTTTTTATATTGATGAGTATGGTGTTTTTATTTTAGGCATTGTTATATGAACATCATTTTAGATCCAATGTGTTGAGTGTGGTAGTTAATGGGGATAATTGAGGATTTGAAAATATAGATAAACATATTGCTGGTTTCAAACAGTTGATATAATGTGGATAATGTTCATGATTCATTATTTTTTTGTCATCAGGGTTGTAATAAGATTTCATGTTGAATGAAGAGTCTTAGATCCTCTTTGTGATGTCATAAAGAGAAGGATAGGAAAAATATAAAAAAAATATTGCATTAAATGTTGTGAAATCTATATTATGGAATTTGTTTCAGGAATTATTGACATTAACTGAGGATCAAATTGAGTTTATTTAATAAAATTCAGTGTATCCAAGATTTTTCTATAGATTTTCATAACAACAATTTAGTGGCCAATTCTTAAAGGAGGAATTGATTTAAATCAATATTTGTGATTAAAAATTAGAATCAAGAGAGTTCATGTTTTTTTCTTAATAGAATGACATGGCTGATAATTTGGTGAATAAGGAGGAGGAAAATAGTGAATATAATACCTGAATGGTTTTAATGTTGTGGAAAGCATCTATCATGGAATTTTAGTTTTTAAACTGATGGATGTGGCCTTTAGTTGAATCTATTTGGATTATAAATGATTAAAAAATTGAGGGGGTCAATGGCACTCGGGGGGTACTAGTTCCCTATTGACCGTACGTTCTTTCATGAATGGGGGTTTTTATGAATAGTAATTCATTCATAAAAATTATGAGTGTTTTAGGAAGAGAATTTAATATATGGGTAAAGGATGGTTATATCATTATTTGAGGCTATGTAGTCGAGTTACATCAATAAATGAGATATTATCATGTGTTAGAATAAATCCTAGCTTTTAGAGTTTTTGATGGCTTCACTGACCTATTATGTGGGGCTTGGGATATTAGGCAGGCCATTGGTGAATACTAGTTCACTCATTTGGTGATTCATGTCGCAAACCATGAATCTAGAAATTTTTTGATATGTGAACCATGATTCTTGGATGGTTTTATGGTAAAAAATTATATTTAATCAGTTGATTAATGGGGAAAATATATTTTATCGAATGATTAATTAGGTGATATAAATGATAAAAATTATGACAAGAAATTTTAGAAAATAAAATCTAGAGGATGAACATAAAGTTCATATAGTGGCTCATGTATCAGGGTATGAACCAATGTAATAAATTTTAACAAATATAATGGGTTAAAGGAAGGTATGTATATTGAGTTGTGTCTCAACCTATTTTTTTATTAGAAAAATAAAGTTCTATGAGTTGAATTAGCACCTCTTTCATGAGAGTATGTTTTGATGGATGTCTGTGGAATAAGGGTATGTGTGGAATGTAGAAGTCCTCTATTAGTGGTTGACTGATCATCTTAGTGGGTGACATTATTATTAGAGACTCATATAGAGACTTTCCTATACTAATAGTTCCACAGAGTGTGATTTTTTAATATCCCCCTCTAATTATAGAAGTGTTATGTGTTTTTTACTGTACACATGAGAGAGTTTTACTTTTTTACTAATCGAGGTGTTAGGGTGGTCCGAGAGACCATCTTGTACGATTAGGGGAGGATTTCTTCAAACATAGTGATTTATGAAAATAAGAACAGTGTTACATGTGGTTTCACATAGTGGAATTAGAGACAATGTCTTTCTTGGGTTTTTGGATTTATTAATCACCACATGAATGCTCCTTTCACACTATTATTACCTTATTGGTGAATTTTTCAATGGTTATGGGAGTTATTTTCCCTCTAAAACACCTATTTAACCTCCCAACCATATTCACTATGGCACACTAAAAACAAGATTCCAAAGGCCCACTCCTATGATGGGGTTTTATCCCCATCACCATTCATCATTGCTCAAATAACCATTAATTATGATGCGTCCTTATTATTATGTAATTTTTTATTTATTCCTTATATCCAAATTCAAATTTTGATTTTATTTTTACATCCCTAATTTAATGAGTCTTGGATTGTTTTTATGGATTTGGAGTGACAATCATTATATATATTACATCTGTTGTAAATTTGGATATTTAATACGTTATGTAGAATGAATTACCATTTTATAAATTCAATATAAAATGAATGTCCTTAATTATCATGTTTATCAATGTTTTCCCCTATCATACATATCCTTCTGATGTCAATGTGAGAGACATGGGTCTATATCGGAGTAGTACGATACATATAGAGGAATTAAGATGTGTATTCCATAGAAGTATTGAATGGGGGTTTCAATACCTGTATTCTTTTAGGGGAATCATCCTGGTCAAATAGAATTGGAATAAGCTGTCCACATATAGTTGAGGTTATGGTAGCTTTAATAATATATTTTGTTTCAGGTAATGAAAGTTCATTAGAATCCAGTAATGGGATCCTAGGAAAGGTTAAAGAGTTAGGATAACATTCTATGATTATGGTGTGGAATGTTTCATTTGGAAACAGGACAGACCTTGATTGTTGGGGTATGTTAGTTAGGGTCTTTTTTAGTCTATTCCTCTTCTCACATGGAGTATTGGTATAATGTGTAATTATATTCATTAGATTAAATGGGGATTCCATGACTGAAATTAACTTGATAGAGGTACAACATGTCAATGATTGTGAAAATGATGGAATAGTCTGATTAAATGGTTTGCCTTCCTGAGAGAGTTGTGGGGTAAATATTTTAAGGGGTTCCCCGCCATTATAATGTTAATTTTTTATGATTTCTTCTCGAATAAAAATCAATTAGACTGAACCTACAACGATTAATTGGAATATATGTTTCATCACTGTAAATATGTGGAGGGTCCAATGTGATAATTTTCTTCCCCATAGTTTACTAGGATGATCCGGTATGATTAATTACATCCCTATAGTTCTTGAGAGTAGGAATGTATTCATGATGAATGTTCCCTGATTAGGGAAGTATGTTAGGGTTACATGATACCTTCCCAAAAAGATGGTATTTTCCAGGGAATATTATGATGTCTTGAAAAGTTGCATACGAAGTATTTTTGGTTTGTTTGTAAATATTACACTAGTAGTCATTCAATCTAGCATTGAGATGATCTAGGTCGAGAAAAGGTTCATGCATGATTAGTTATCATATAATGACATGATGTGATATATATTTTTATGTGTTAATTTTTAACCATCCCCTATAATTTTTTATGATAAGCATTAATGGGTTTGGCCATACTGGGATTATACTCACATGCTACAATGGAATATCTATACACATAGAAACAAATTTGGTTAGGGATTTTAGATGATTTTTTGGGTTGTTCTTTGAGAAATTGTACAATGGTATAAAGATGAATGATGTTACGTTTGGGCAGTCTCAAAGAGAATTTGGGGAGAAGGATCATTATTTTATTTATGTATTTTATTAATTTTGTTATATCTTCCTTATATAGAGATCTCGAATAAGTTCTATAAATGGTATTGTATATATTTTAGTTGAGCAAGAAATGAAATATTTATTATTTCATCATCATTTATTTACAGTTTTACTCTGATAACTACTTTTTAAATTGTGTATCTATATTTTCTCCATCTTACTAAGTGAATAGTCTCTCAATGTTTTCCCTCTTAGGCCCTCACCACTAGTTTGTAGCTTCCTGGATAGGGGGAGGAACACATAGGGATGTTTGGACACTAGTCATCAGAGTAGTGAGTGGACCTGTATAAGGGAATTGCAATATTTCCACACTATACTCATTGAAAAATGAAAAAGATTACTAAGTAGGTGGTTTCGAAATGTTTGGAGGAGATTCCAATCCATGAGTTTTCCTCTAATTTCAGCTGCTGATTCTTTCTTCATGGACATTAGTGTAAAATATTATTATAACCCATGTTTATTTATGTTTTATATTATTAGTAATTATATATTTTACATTATATTGATCGTTATTATTTCTAAAAACTATTAAAAACGTATATTAATATTTAAATATAACCTTAAAATAGATGATTATAAGTATAATGGTAAAAAATAAAAAATATAAAAAATATTCATCATTGAAATATTTATCATCATGATCTCCTTTGATGGAGAACTATGATAATTATAAAAATAAGGAAAATATGCATTATTAGTGATAGATTTTATGTAATGAAATGAGAAGATAATATCATTGGATATTTGAAAAGAAACAATATGATCATTGTAGGTTTCCAACATATATTAAATAAATAATCCATTAAGAGTATTTGTTAATAAACCCATGTAAAGATGATATAATTTTTGATTATTTGTTCCAATTAAATAACATTTTTAATGTTTATGTTATGAATTAATAGTAGATGTATTAATATATATTTAATTTCAAAAATGATATGGTAATTTCAATTTTGTTGAAAATATTTTTAATGTATAATTACCTATAACATATAAATGTCTTAGTTATGGATAACATGTTTTTTATTATTTAATATACTAAAATAAATACTTCATTATAAGATATATTATATGAATTTTTTAATTTATTATACTTTAAATACATTTCAATGTGTAATTTCATAAGAACTCCACTATGATATTTTATTTAGAATTTATTATTAAATAATTATTTAATATAATTAATATTTAATTTATATGTGCATTTTCTAAAAAAATGGTAATATTTTTTTTATTTCGTAATGAATAAAATTTGACCACATACCCTTAAATAATAAAACTTGGTTAAACTAAATCAATCTTATGTATACTGGAACATTTATAATTTTCATTTTTATTCCATGATAAACTCTATATATCATCCAAAATTAAATTACACTTTATAGAGAAAATAAATAAAATACAACATTTCACACAAAATCATCTCAGAATTTTATAACATATTAAATGTTTTATACATTTGTATTTCTATTTTTTATAATCCTATTGAAAATTTTTGTTCCCACTATATGATGTGGTGTGAATATATGAATTTCCAATGTAAATATTTTTTAATTAAATGGGAATTTTATGATTCCCCAAAATTGATGGTGCGAAATTCCAAGGCCCAGAGTGCCCGAAATAAATTTTTGAACTTTTTTCAGGTATGTTCAGTAAATGTACTAGCACAATTTTGTAACTTTTGAACTGATTCTCCGAATTGAAATTTGAGGGCACCGTTGAACTCGGAGCGCCAGTATTCTCATAAGGGGACCTTCACCATGACACAGTAGGTCGATGGTGAAAGATAGAATTTGGGTTTTTTCATGAATGAATTAAATAAAATAAAATTGTGTTACATTTTATTTTATTTGGAACTCCAGTGTTGGTGTTGAGAGGTGTGGATCATGAGAATTAAACCCCCCATGTGAGGTTATGGAAGTGGGTACCACTAGGATTAACCTCCCATGTGGGTTATGGTGGTGGGGACCACCTGAGGCTAAAACCCCCTTGAACTCCCCTCTTTATGAGAGAGAAACCTATTGAACTCCCCAACTTTATTTTTTCCACCCCACATAATTAATTATAACAACTCATAAAATAATTAATTAAGTTAATTTGAAATTATCCCAACAAACATAAAAGATAACATGTTCTATTATGTTGGATACTTTTCATTTTGTTGGAATTGAGAGGAAAAGTTTGGAAAGAGGAGAACATGGAAGAACATATCCTCCAACGAAGAGATTCTCCAACGACGAACGTTGTCAACTTCGGATTCTCTCATCGACTTCAACAAATGAACAAGTTGGAGGTGTTTTTTAATTTGATATGTATTAAACTCCCTCTCACATCGAATCATCTTCCTTGACCAGTATGCTACCGCTATATTGTGGAGGGTGCGGGAAAAACAAACATGGCCTGACCCCCTCCATCGTTCTTATTTTTGGTGTTTTCATCATGATGGAGGAGGATAGAAAGTTTTCCTCGTTGGGGCATGAGAACGACGATCGACACCACCGCCAACCATGATAGAGGCAACGGTTCCACCCCGTGGCCTCCGCCCCGAGGCCATGCTGCCCCACCCTGTGGCCCAGCCGCCTCTGCATCCGCCGCCGCTGCCTCCACCGCCTTGCGCCCCCCGCTCCATCGTGGCCTCCAGTGCCGACGGCCGCCGCAGCCACACCGTGCCACCCCGGGGCCTCACTGCTCACGTCCACCGCTACCCCGCAGTCTCACCCCATAGCCCCGGCCTCCGCCCCCTACGGGCTCCACTGTCTCGTTGCACCTGTGGACTCAGTTGCACCCCCCTCACCCACGGACTCCACCGCCTCGTGGACCCTGCGGCCACTGCCGCCCCGCGACACCCGTGGCCTCTGCTGCTCCACAGCACCCGCAGCCTCCGCCGCGCCGCGACACCCGCGACCTCCGCCGTATCAAGCCACCTGTGGCCTCCGCTGCCCCGCGGTGGTCGTGGCCACCCGTGGCCTTCGTGGCCCACGTGGGCTTGGAGCCGCCCCACGCTGCCAAGGGCGGGCCTCTAGGCAGGGCCACACTGCGGGCCGGGCTGACCCAAACCTGGTTGGCGCGGACCCGGTCGGTCCGACCGGGTCGGACCAGACCCAAACCCACTTCGACCCATTTATGCACTTTTGGCCATAACATTGGCATCAATACTTCCATTAGATGAACTATCTACAGCGCTGGAATCCTTAGATTGAGAAGGTCCCTTTCGTATACCCCACTAGAGTTTATGATAAATTTGGGGAATGGTCATGTTGGATCGAGCACGAATCCAACCGGGCCCTCGGGACAAAAGGCTAATAACATATAGATCGGATGTCTGATAGACGCAATGCCTATTGCGTTGAGACCCCTATCACATGGAGGACCTTTGGGATACATTTTTGTGGGACTTAATGGATGTTGGTGTTTCTTCTAGTGGCTCGAGTAATGGACCCTCTAATAAACGAGCAAGACCAGTGCGAGACCCCAGTAGTTGGCTGTGACGTGAAGAACGAAGAGAGATCCTTTGTGGGTCAGCACCGAGCATTCCTGTGTGGGTAAGAACCTAGTGATCTTGTGTGGGTTAGCACCTAGTGTTCCTATGTTGGATAGCACTGAGTGATCCTGTGTGGGTCAGCACCGGGCAATCTTGTGGGGTTCAACACTTAGACATCCTTCGTGGTTCTGCATCTTAACAGAATAAGATGATTTAGTCGTTACATCTAATCGTCTCTACTACTGTACCTAAGAAATAACATGTGTGATTTGATTTCATAACATTGTGGTACATTGCTTTATGGTAATACCTTGGTGGTATTCTTCTGTGTGGTGTACCCGTGTGGTACTTTCCTTCATGGTATTCCATCCTTTGTGGAACAGTTGGGTTTTGGGATTTAAGTAGGACTCTTTGTTTTCCTCATGATTGAGATTCGTATACTTGATAACTTAGGTATATGCATGGGAATATAACTATATAGGTTCATCAATTGATTTCATTTTTTGTGGATATTGTGAGACCTTGAGGGTCTTGGGGTCCCTACTGAGTATCGTTATACTCACCCATGCACGGGTTATGCCGACACCCTATTGTGTTTGGTGTCGATGACATAGAACGATGACTGAGGATGAGAGTACAAGGACTAATGGTGGCTTGGAGGTGGACCATAAATGAGGCGTACCACAGAAACTACCATTTGAGAGTTTTACATACCCTTCAGGTAGGATCCTTTCTAGGTGATCATATGAGTTGTTCTTGTTTTCTCGTACATTCCAGTTTTCCGTGTACTTTCCAGTTGGGCTTGTATTATAGACCCTTTTGAATTACTACATACCCTTTGTTTAGTATTCAATTTACTTGAGTTCGTATCTTTTTGTGTGCTTGGTTGTATGTGTTATAGGTTATAAAGACAATGCCTTCCCAGTTTTAGGGAATACGACTTCGCTGCTAGTTGCATGCCCCTAGCATATGGAAGGTGGGTTTGGGGTAGTCACGACACGAGCCCCGGGGGACGGATCGTGAAAAATTGGTATCAAAGGAGTGGGTTATACAGTGTAAGAAATGACTATGATATTTCATTTTAACAGAAATTGTGGTAAGTTTCATAAGTGTGATTATCAGTTTAGGGAATCCAGTGTTGGTGCGGCGGCCGACGTATCCATACACCAGGACCCTGACTTCTCATTTCTGACTCATTTCATGAAAATATTGATTGTGTGTGTGTTATCAACAGTTTTCTCCATGATCTCTTGAGTCATCTCACCAGGTATAATTTTTTGACAGTAGAACACCTATTTATTTTCAGGATGCCTCCATGCAGATAGCCATCGAGGGTTCCAGATTTAATACGCACTGAAATCCCACTTAGCGATGAGGCCTTGGTGCAGTGCCCTCATCCCGTAGAGGCACCAATGGAGGCACCAGCAATACCATTACCCATTGGGCCACTGATGCCACCAGTCCCAGCAATAGAGAGTGCATGCCACTTGAACACATTGCACGAGGTCCAGCGCTAGAGGCCAGCCATGTTCAGGGGTGAGACTGACCCACAGGTGGCTGAGGATTGGATGGAGGCCGTGGTGAGAGTCTTTCAACTGATAGGGACACCATATGATCTCATGGTGATCCTTGCTGCCAGTATTCTACATGCAGCAGCGGGTAGATAGTGGAGGTTTATTCTACAGGCTAACGATGAGGTGATGCTTCTATGGGAAGACTTCGAGATCCTTTTTTGGGCAGAGACTATTCTAGAGACTCTTCACGTAGTGTACATACATGAGCTTCATCATCTACAGCATGGAAACATGACTGTGGCTCATAACTCAGTGAGGATCATCGACCTCTCAAGCTACTCCACATATATGGTGCGAGACCCATTCTTCAGGGCCCCGACCTTAGATCAGAGACTTAGACGGGAGATCAGGTCTTCAATAATATCACTCAGCATCTCGACATAGGCATGGGTTTTAGAAAGAGTCCTCTTAGTGGAGAGTTTTCTTACTGAGGATTCAACAGTAGTGAGACCCACTACCAATTATCACATAGAATACTCTTTTGTAGATGGCAGTAGATAGATGAAACAGAGGTCCAAAAGGAAAAGACCAAAATGTAGACAACCCCAGGATTCAGGATCGGTTATGCCAGGCACCCGAGGCAGAGCTAGTCGTGCCAGTAACGTGGACTGTTACGCATGTGGCGGGCATGGTCACATGGCTCGTGACTATCTGACTCACCGTATGGATAACCAATAGAAAGTCGAAGGACCACCCAGGTAGAGACAAAGATTCAACTGAGGAGGTTCGCATGGAGCTGGTGGACGTAGAAAAGGAGCGAGCCAGTAATTTGGTGGAGGTCAAAAATTCAAGATGTTACTGCCACCACCACCAAGTTGTACACCTAGACCACAAGGAGTAGGAAAACAAGGGAGAGCTTAGCTCCAGGAAGTTGAGGCCTACGATCACGATGCTCCGAATATGATGTGAGGTACGATCTGTGTCTACTCCACCTTACCTACAGTACTTATAGCCACATGTTCTAGTCATTCATTTATTTCCACTACCCTTGTTCAGAGCATGGATA
Organism: Viscum album; assembly: GCA_963277665.1. Taxonomy (NCBI): domain Eukaryota; kingdom Viridiplantae; phylum Streptophyta; class Magnoliopsida; order Santalales; family Viscaceae; genus Viscum; species Viscum album. The sequence goes on along the minus strand of OY728158.1, from coordinate 498,606,694 downwards.
TTCTGATTGTGTCACTAGATCAATTTTTACTGCTAGAGACTCTTACGAGAGCAGATTCAATGATTACGCACTGGTTCCGGTAGTGAAAGCTTACTCTAGGTGGCGAGATCTTCGTCTGGGATTTCCTAGTAGGAGTGTCGGGGGCTTACGACATCATATTGGGTATGGACAGGTTAACTAGAGTCCATGCCCAGATAGAAAATATTAGTAGCAAAGCTTAGTGTGTCTGTACAGATGGGAAAACGTTTACCATTACTAGCGAGAAGGGATAATTTACAGCACGTGATGGATTTACCCATAGGAGAGTGAAGCTGATCAGTCATTAGTTGGATAGCCTTACCCTCAGAGCAGTTGATGTTTAGAGTTCGAGTTCTCCTGTAATGGTGGACCATTACACAGATGTCTTCCATGATGATGTTATAGGTCTACCTACTCATAGAGAGGTGGACTTTAAGATTGAGTTGTACCCCAAGAAACCACTGATACCTACACCAGCATATTGGATGGCTACCACTGAGTTTTTTGAGCTACGAGTACAGCTGGAGGACTTACAGGGGAATGGGTTCATTCGGCCCTGTGTTTCTCCATTGGCAACCCCAATTTTGTTCTCCATGAATGCATATGGGATCTTGAAGCCTTGTGTTGACTATCGGCGCCTGAACTAGGTAACCGTGAAGAACACATACCCACATTCGAGGACTGATGGCCTCTTCGATAAGCTAAACGGAGCACAGTGGTTCTCGAAGATAGACCTCAGATCAGGCTACCACGAGCTCAGAATACGAGATGAGGACGTGCAGAAGAGGGCTTTCATATGTCGTTACGGCCATTTAGAGTTCCAAGTTATGCAATTTGGTGTAACCAACACTCGAACAGTGTTCATGGGACTACTAAACAGGATCTTATAGCCATACCTTGATCGCTTTGTAGTAGTCTTCATCAACGACATTCTGATCTACTCGTCTACTCAGGAGGAGCATGCCTATCATTTGCAGGTAGTACTGGACACACTCTAAGAGAACCAGCTTTATGAAATGCTCTTGAAGTGCTAGTTCTAGATCCGAGAGGTTCACGTTCTAGGACACGACATCTCAGAGGTTGGAGTTGCAGTGGATCTAGTGATGATTGAGGCAGTACTTGCTTGACAGCCACCCAATAGTGCTACGGAGATACAAAGTTTCTTGGATGTGGCTGGATACTACCAGAGGGTTGTGCCAGATTTTCTCCAAAGTTGTAGCACCTTTATCAGAATTGACAAAAAATGGGAAACCCTTCATTTGGTCAGAGAAATTCCTGCAGAGTTTTCAGGAGCTGAGGCAGAGGCTGACTAGTTCCCCCACCTTAAGGCTTCCAGAGGAGGGAATATGGTACGCAGTCTACTTAAATGCATCAAGGATCGGGCACGGATGTGTCCTGATGTATGAGCGAGTAGTGATCTCATATGGTTCTCAAAATTAGAGATAACATGAGTAGAACTATGTTACCCATGACATGGAGTTAGCAACAGTGGTATTTGTCTTGAATATGTGGCGACATTACTTGATGGGAGAGAATTTTATAGTGTTTTCTAATCACAAGAGTCTTAGATATATCTTCTATAAGAATGAACTAAACAAGAGATAGTGACATTATCTTGAGTTCCCCTAGGACTATGACTTATAGATAGAATATACTCATGGGAAAAAGAATTTTGTAGCATATGCACTCCATAGAAGATCTGGTATACAACTGCTTGGTGAAGGGACATAGCAGCTAGCCACATTGCAGATATCCTTTGTGGATAGAGATGTAGAAGCTTTTCATCCTTCTCTTACAGTCACTCTAACACTTCATCAGCGAGTCAGGGAGGTGCAGCGTGGGGATGCTGACTGTGAGACACGACATGCTCAGATATCCATAGGACATGCACCTTATGTATTTTCTGAAGGTGGGGAGCACATGTTCCTCTCTAGAGGACGTACCATGGTACCAATGTCACTTCGGGAGGAAGTGTTTTGGTAGTTCCACATATACCCTATAGTGGTAAATCCAGGAGTGGAGAAGATGTACCATGACCTCTGATGATAGCACTGGTGGCTGGGAATGAATAAAGCAGTAGCAGAGTTTGTCTCTCGTTGCCTCACTTTCCAGCAAGTGAAGTTAGAGAGTTAGGTACCAGTAGACATAATTAAACCGTTAGGGCTCCCAAAGTGAAAGTGGTATGGGATATCCATGGACTTCGTGACAGGACTTAAACGTATATAAAATGTTCATGACTCTATCTGGTTGATCATTGACAAACTCATTAAGTCGGCCCACATCATACCGATCAGAGTGCAGGGTTCAGTAGAGAGAATGGGATGCCTCTATGTGTAGGATATTGTACGGCTTCATGGAGTACCCTTGACGATTTTCCCCGGTCGTGATACATGTTTTACTTCCCGGCTATGGAAGGGGTTGCAACAGGCTTCCAGGATGTAGATTCTTTTGACCAATGACTTCCTTCCTCAAACAAGTGACCAGATTGGTCAAACCATTCAGACCCTCGAGGACATGCTGCGTTCTTGCGTCCTCGACTTCGGTCATAGCCGGGAGGATCACATGACTTTAGTGGAGTTTTCGTACAATAACAAGTATCACTCCACCATTGTGATGACACCTTTTGAGGTGTTTTATGGGTGAAATTTCAGATCACCTTTGTGCTGTAATGACAGGGGACTCATCACTAGTGGGACCATAGATGGTACATGTTGCCACAGAGAGGGTGCAGATCATCTAAAAGTAGAAGAAGACTACACAGAGTAGGCAGCAGTCATATGCTGATAGGAGACGGAGACCTCTAGAGTTCTAGGATGGTGACCACATCTTTCTACAGTTCTCACCTCGATGAGGTTTGTAGAGATTCGACCGAGGCCGCAAGTTATCTCTGAGATTCATCGGACCTTTTCAAGTACTCAGTAGAGTTGGTGAGGTGGCTTACCTCTTAGCTCTTCCACCTCAATTGCATCAGGTGCCTAATGTATTTCATGTATCCTATCTGAGGAGATCCGTGCATGAACCTTTTCACATCATCGACCACGGTGAGCTGGGCATCGATGATGGGGTGATGTTTACAGAGGTTCCAGTAGATATTGAATATCAGCAGGTGTGGTTTCTTTATGGGCGTTGGATACCTCTGGTGTGTGTTCGTTGGCAGCACAGAAACCTCTAGGAGAGCACATGTGAGTGGGATTCCCAGATTCATTCTCAGTAACCTCACTTCTTCCCTTAGTTTGAGTTGTGGCTTATAGGGATGCAAATCCATCAGGTGGTGAGAATGTAAAAACTCAGAATTTCCATGTAATTTATTAAATTAAATTTGAATTTTATGAGTTTTTGAAAATAGGTGTTATGTGATTTTGAGGCCCAGAGTTCCCGAAATGAATTTATGAAAAAAAATTATGTATGTTCAGTAAACTTACGAGCGGTTTTTTGTAACTTTTTAACCAGTGCTCAGAATTGAAATCTGAGGGCACTGTTGAACTCGTAGTGTCATTATTCGCAAAAGGGGACCTTCACCTCGATCGTAGTAGGTTGAGGGTGAAATATAGAATTTGGGATTTTCTTGAAAGAATAAAATAAAATAAAATTGTGTAACATTTTATTTTATTTTGATCTCACATGTGAGTTTTGAAAGGTGGGGACCATCAGAACTAAACCTACCATGTGAGGTTATGGAGGTGGGGACCACCTGGATTAACCCCCCAAGTGGGTTATGGTGGTGGGGACCATCTGAGGATAAAACCCCCTTGAACTCCTCTCTTTATGGGAGAAAAACCTCTTGAACTCCCCAAATTTAATTGTGCCACACCACATAATTAATTATACCAACTCATCAATTAACAAAATAGTGTAATTTAAAATTATGCCAATAAACATAATAGATAACTTGTTCTACTACGTGGTATACTTTTAATTTTGTTTGAATTGAGAAGAAATGGTTGGCAAGAGGAGAATGTGGAAGAACACATCCTCCAAAAAAGAGCTTCTATAGGGACGAATGTCGAAAACTTCGACTTCTCTCATCGACGTAAAAAAAACTAATGATTTAGTGTTGAGTTTTAATTTAATCCATGTTAAATTCCTTATAACATTGAATCACCATCCTTTATTCGTATTCTACCACTCTAATGAGGTGGGTGAGGGCCAAAGAAACAATGACTAATCCCTCTATCGTTCTTATTTTTGGTGTGTTATTAATGATGGAGGAGGATGGAAAGTTATCCTTGGTGGGGCATGAGAATGGTGGCCAACACCACCTCCAACCGCGATGAAGGCGACGACGCAACTGCGCTGCCCTACGGCCACCGCACCGCTGCGACTTCCACACCACTGCGACCTCCATTGCCTGAGGCCACTGCTGCCTCGCGGCCTTTCCGTACCGCCCTTCAGCCTTACTGCCCATGGCCACCACGACCTCGTGATCTTGTCGTCCCGTCACGGCCTCCGCCACCTGCAGCCTCTGCCGTCCCGGGACACCCTCGGCCTCTGTCTCCACACATCCCCCACGACCACCAACTCCCAACGGTACCCACGTCCTTCGCCGCCGCGTTGCACCCGTGGCCTTTGCCGCCTCATGGCACCCATGGCCCCCCGCGGCCTTCGTAGCCCACACGGCTTCCTCGCTACCCCATGCCGCTTAGTGTAGACTGGGCCGCCCAACGCGGGCTGTGACGGACCAGACCCGGACCCACATCGACTCATTTACACACTTTTGGCCATAAATTTGGCACCAGACGTCCATTTGATGATCCTTCTATAGAACTAGAAAGCATGGAGCTGTATTTTCCCTTTGGTATACCCCCTGATGTTTCAGATAATATTGGTGAACGATCATGTTTGATTGAGCAAAAATCCAACTAGGCCCTCAAGACAAAAAGGCTAAGAACTTACAGACCGAGCATCCGATTGACGCACGGTCTACTGTATTGAGACCTCTATGACACGGAGGGCCTTTGGGATACTTCTTCCTGGGACTTCGTGGTAGTTGGGGTATCGACCAGTGGCTTGAGGTGCGGACCCTCCCAGAAACGATGAAGCCTAGTGCGAAAACCCAGTAGCTGGCTGTGACGTGAATAATAAAGAGTGATCCTGTATGGGTCAGCACCGAGCGATCCTGTGTGGGTCACCACCGAGTGATCTTATGTTGGTGAGAACCAAGTGATCTTGTGTGGGTCATCACATAGGGATCCTGTGTTGGTCAGCACTGAGAGATCATGTGTGGGTCAGAACATAGGGATCCAACGTGGGTTTTCCTCTTAACAGAGTAAGATGATTTAGTAGTTACATATTATAAACGCTAAAAAAGTACATAATAAATACCTGGTTCTATCTGATTTCGTACCTGTGTGGTACTTTCCATCATGGTAATACCATTGTGGTATTCTTCTGTGTGGCGTACCTGTGTGGTACTTTCCTTCATGGTATTCCTTCCATTGTGGAACATTTGGTCTTTGTGATTTTAGTTGGACTCTGTGTTTTCCTCATGATTGAGATTGGTATACTTGATAAAATAGGTATATGTATGGGCATAAAACAAAATAGGGTTGTCAGTTGATTTCATGCTTTGTGGATTTTGTGAGACCTTAAGGGTCTTGGGGTCCCTACAGAGTATCGTTATACTCACCCCTGCACGGGCTATGCTTGAACCCTATTGTGATTGGTGCAGACGACATATAACGCGGACTAAGGATGAGAGTTCTAGGACTTGAGGTCACTCGAAGGTGGACATTATACGAGGCTTACAACAATGACGACCATTTGAGATCTGTACCTACCCTTTAAGTAGGATCCTGGGCGGGTGATCACTGGAGCTGTTCCAGTTTACTTGTACTTTCTAGTTTTCTTTGTACTTTCCAATTGGGCTTGTATTCTGGCCCCATTTTACTTACGGTACACACTATGTTTACAATTCAGTTTACTTGAGTTCTTATCTTGCTGTGTGCATGGTTGTGTGTGTTATAGGTTATAAAGGCAATTCCATCCCATTTTTAGGGAATACGCCTTTAGTTCTAGTTGCCAGTCCCTGGCCTATGGAAGGAGGGAATGGGGTAGTCACGGAATGGGCCCTGGAGCTTGGGTCGTGACACATGGGTAACTGTTCTTGATGTGAGATCAAATTTATTCTTCTCCATAATTTAATTCATTATTTTTTTAACTCACTTTTCATAGTGTAATTTTTAAATATTCAAAACTCATTATGATTCAAAATAACACATTAAATTATTATGATTATTAATTAATTAACATATTTCATTAGTCACAATTTATTTTGTTACATGAGACATCTAACTAGGTCCCTTCCCTAGTCTTAGAATTATTGACTATGCTCCTCCGAGTATAGAATCAATGGGAAAAAGGATATCTATTATCATTAAGAATAAATGGCACCCAAAATGGTAAATCATAGACAATAAAAACATTTAATGAAGGTAAATTACTATAGAGTAATATAAATTACTAAAAAGGAAAATTTATTGTGGAATAACTATGATGTAAACCTTACAAATATGGGATATCAACTAAAATAATTCCACCACATAAGTAAACACCAAATGAAATGTGCATCTGAGAAGACACCTAATACTCTAGACATATGAAATTACGATGATATCCCTTGTAATGTATAATACTATATTGACATATAGACACAATGGTCACCACCACCATCATGAATCAATTTTCTTTTTCCGACACCACAATGCATCACTAAGGGTCACCTCCCATACATTCATTCTGTAATACTACCAAAATAGACAATATCTATATAAAAATTATCCTTTATCATAAGTGATGGAATGATATTTTATAATAAATATTAAATAGAAACATTATAATGATGAAGAGGCCTTGTTTCTAAGAAATATTTGGATTATAAAACATCATAACAGATCTAGAAAAAATACATTGTTTTAAAATCCATAATGAAATACAAAAATTTCATATGATAACCTATGGAGTATATAAATAAATGTTGTGAGATATAAATCCCATTAAAAGAATAAATTTAATAATGAAGAACAAAATATTTGTCAATGTAATTATACCATATCATAATAGTGAAGTATCATTAATTTAATTTTTGGTGAATAATATAAATAACAAGAAATTAGAAGTTCTTGAAATCATAGAAAAGAGGAAACAATATTAAACATGACTTCATAATTATTCATGGTAAACTACTAGACAATATCTCATCGTGGATGGAGTCCAATAATGAATTAGGATTACAGCTAAATCGAAAACATATAATATAATGAGATATAAGCGTTACCAAATTCCATGGAGTAATATCTGGGAATACCCATTAGAACATGTACATGATTATTTTTTCCAAAAAATATATATCAAACATAATTTATAAACATTATAATTATCAATGAAAAAATGGGTAACATTATATTTCCTCATATATTATTCATAGAGGATTCCATAGAGATTCCAAAGATAATAAGTAATTAAATATTTTGGAAATAAATATTTTAATAAGTAGGTATTGGACTCAACATTTTATTTCATTTAATAACATGTCATGGTAAATGGTTTATAATCATGTATAAAAATGATATTTATAAATAGAAATTTATGGAATCAGTTAAAGGATTTTGAAAAATGAATGGTCGTGAAAATTTTACCGAAAACCGAAGATAAAAATTAATAGTTATAGTAACCAATCACATTCTTTCACATTAATACTATATTTATTACAAAATAATACACTTAATAAAACATAGATGATCACTAAGTCTAGTGTGTCTGTTAATTAGGTACATTACATAACAACGCAAAACAGGAAATTCAATATCTATATTGAAAACTTGTTTCACATGATCAAAATACTCTTTCGAACATTAAAATTCATGGGATAACCAGAGGAAATATATAATAAAGGGGTGAGCTATATAGCCTAGTAATGTAATAAGCATGGAATTAAATTAAGATTATAATACATGTTAAATAATAAGAAAATAAATAAGGAATAAAATGAGTATGAATCATAAACACGAATAAAGACACCTGATATATCATTATTATCTTAACATTGGAAATGTGGAAGAAACATAAAACACTAAATCATAAAAATAGGTCAAGGTTAAACCTCACAAATAAATTATTATTAAAAAGATACAAAAAGGAATCATGTTAAATACCTATTCTAAATAGATGTATAATGATAATAAACATTACCCAATGCACTGGAGTAAAATCTAGGTGTACCCATCAAATACATTTAATTCTTATACATATGTCTTCCACATAGATCATATAACATGTATTCATTCATCATCATAATTCACTCAATGATCCAAGAATGTGGAAAAAATTAATGTTAGTCCCAAATATATAAGTATTAATTAATAAAGGTGAATACCCTAGTTTATTAAATGGGTATGGTATCCACTACATAATTGTTTTGGAATGGAAAATCATAGTGAAATGTTGGTAGGAAATTGATATAACACAAAAAATAATAAAAATGGTTAATGATAGGGAAAGAGGTATGTAATCATTTGGACATAAAATGGGATTTATTTTTGACATGGTAATAAATTTCTGAACCATAGTAAATGGAAATAGAAGGCATAAGTTCATAAAAAAAATTAAATAAGAAGAGAGGGTATGGATCCCATACAGAATTTCGGCATAGTAATAGATTTGGTAACAGTCCATATAAGGGAGGATAAATGATACATCATTAAAATAACAACAATTTAATATTAATGTAAAAATAAAAAATTAATTAAAATAAAACCAATTTAAATTATAAAAAATAACTTAAAATAAAGTGATTGAATTTGATTTCAACAGAGGAAGGTAAGGATACCATAAAAGAGTGTGTGACATAAAAAGCATGAGAGGGGATTATTTATTGTTTGGGGGAACTATTGGTGGACTATAGAGAGTGTAAATAAGTTAATGGTAATTCTCTAAAGAGTTTGATTAAATATTAGTGGGATCTTTTGGGGTTTTATATAAGAATAGGGTGGGATTTATTTATTATTTATGTTTTGGTCTGTTCATTATAAAATATTGAAAAATACAAAACATCCCAAGGTCTATGGATATTTTCTCCTCAAAATGTGAGTGTTTTTTAATATTTTGTATTATAAAGGTCCAAACATATTAAAATACTTCCTCTTCTAATGTGGAGGTGAGTCACAATATTTTAAATCATTTTAAGACCATAAAAAATATTATAAATTTTGGACAACGTTTAATGGATTTACAATACAAATCAATTAAACTTAAAATGAAATCATTTTAAGGAGAATCATTGATTTATTTGTGGATCCCATTTATAGTAATTACCCCATCTCTCTTGGGTCATTATGATTTCATAAAACACATAGTATCTTAATACAGTATTATGTTTTCACATGAAAATTAAACTATATCAGAAAATTATGTATAATTAACTCTTTGATAATTTTGGCTCTCTGATACAAAAAATAATATTAATTGTATATAAATATTTTCCTAAATATTTTAATTTTCAAATTTAAAATAACTCTAAATTTTTTAAGGACAACTTAGTTTTTTTACGATTATAATTTTTCGATACATATAAAAATTATAGTTGATTATATGATCTTTTATATTTGTTAAAATTTATTTAATAATATTATTTTATTTAAAAATTATTAAATTTAAAACTCATTAATTTCAAATATTGATTAATTTATTTTGAATATTGACCAAAAAAACACTTTGTGCTTTACAGTAGAAAAATAAAAAACATTTGAAAAGTAACAACAATAAGACGAAAATATATTCATTATTCTATAAAAAATAATGTCAATATTCCTATTGTGGTGGAGTTGATATAGATGTATTTAATATACAATAAAATTATATATGAGTATCATGTGCGATGGTGGGAATTTCATAGGTGAATTCAGAGGACATGTTTTTTTCCATAATCTCGATGATCTTAAATATATCCTAAAAATAGATTCACTGATACTTATGTTGTTCATTATCAGATTGGTCTTTGTCATGGACAAAGACAATAAATGATATCTCTAGTTGAATATTCTATAAATGTGATTCATAGGGTATGAATCTTATTATTGAGGCCATCACTTCCCATTTCTATGTCAATTGGATTTGACAAAACATTATTTTTATAATAATCATGTGATAACTGTTCATTTTTTATATTATCAATGTTAATGAAATATAATATAATTTTAGACAAAATTAGATATAATAAGGAAAATAAAGTACATGTTTTTTAATAACCATATTACATACCTAGATATTTTATAAAACTAAAAATTAAAATTTTCATTATAACAGTTATGGAAATTATAATGCACCCTCCCCCAAAATAAATATTTTCCTCAAAACTGTCATTTTCCATACTAAATAATATTAGTGTTACTCTTCTTCATATCCTCCTCAATTCCCATTTATCTACTTCAAATTTTTGGTTTCTCGACAACAATTTGACATGATTCATTATCAAATTTATTATAACTTTTTTTCTACAGTTCAATATCTACACTGGATGCTCATTATTTAAAAGGTCATTATCCAAATATACCACCTCTATATTGAGTACATGTGAGGGTCTATCATGTACTTATTTAATAGTGATACATAGAATAAATCATTTAAATGAAATAGTTTCGTTGTGTGTTCTAGTCGATAGGATACCACTCTGAAGTGACCAATGACCTCGAAGGGGTATAAAAATCTGGAAATAACATTTACCTACTTTGTAAATATCACCAATTCTTACATGGTGATATCTGGAGGAATAAAATGTCTCCAACATCAAACTGTAGGTCTCATTTATGATTTTTAGAATAATTATTTTATTGATTCTGATCATCCTTAATGTATTGTGAATGGATGTAACCTTTTCCACAATTTTCTATTTTATTTTAGGACCTAGGGGTTTTTGTTCCCCATATTCATCCCATTATGTAATATTTATACACCTGTTCCCATAAAGGGCTTCATTAGGATCTATTTGGATTATTGAGTGGAAATTATTGTTGTATGAGAACTTGACTAGAGTAATTTATTTGTCCCAACGGCATTTTAATTCTATAGAACAAGATCGAAATATATTCTTCCAATAAATTAATGTATTGCTCATATTTTCCATTAGTTCGTGGATGATAACAATTAATAAATTTCATGCCAGTGATTAGAGAATGTGGGTGACTATTCCAAAACATGGAGGTGAATATTGGGTCTCTATCAGATTCAATAGATAATGGTACATTTAGTATCCTTATAAATTCTTTGTTGTAATTTGTGAATGTTGATCTAATGAGAAGTCCTCTCAAATTGAGAAACAATGAATTGTCATGGTAATTTCAACCAGAACAACAAATATAGAATTGTTCCCCCTAGATGTATTCTCAAGTCTGGTAAGAAATATTATTGTAATGTTATCCCTTTTCAATGTTAGTTTTGTTAATGGTTTCATCATCACCTTATACTTATACATTTAACCCTTCAGTTGATGGATTTCTGGGAACTTTTATGTATATTTATCAATCTCCTTCTTCATATTGTCCCACACAGTGTGCTCAAAGTGGTCTTGTTACATATTTGTGCATCATGGGTGAATTGAGAATGTTGATCTATGTGTATCGACCAAAATATCCAAAACATAGAAATTTATTTAACACATAGCCTTTTCCCAAATCCCACAATTCATTCTTCGTCAATTTTAAATTCAAAAGACTTCCCCTTTCTCATGGAATCCACCTTCTAAATTTTCATATCTTTTAATTGAGAAAACATTAACATTTATAAATATGATGGCTGATAAATCATTTGGAAATGATTAATTATTTTACTTCATTAATGATTACCCTATCCCTCCATTGGATATCTATGAAGATTTTACCGTTCTCAATTCTCATAATTGATAAGGATGCACAATAATATCTACTTAGGGAATCTTCTAATTTATTCAATTTACCTGAATGATAGTGCATTGAGAAACTATTATCCTTGATCATATATATCCATCTTAATTTGGGTGTTTTTATCTCTTTCTATGTGAATATATACTTGAAGAATTTGTGATCCATATATATCTCACATTTCTCCCCATATGGATAATGTCATCGTATTTTCAATAAAATGATTGAAACAACCTAATAAAGATCATCCTTGGGAAATTTTTTCCAATGAAAATTAAACTTATTTGAAACATTGGCTATGAATGTTTCATTATTCATTAACACATAACCCAATACCTTCTATAAAGCATCGATCGATACTATATATGGATCTCTACTTGTGGGTAGTGTGAGAAGTAGCACAGTGATGAGCCTCCTTTTCAACTCCATAATGAACTTTTCAAATTAATTATTACAAGGAAACATTAATACATTATGTGTTTTCTTGTTAAGAGGGTTTTAAAATGATGAAAAGTTTCTCACGTGTTTTTGATAATATCCATATTACCCATGGAATATATGAGTATATTTCACATATGTCAGCCTCATCCATCATTCATTTTCTTCGATAATTTATGTGTCCATATATATCCAATTTATTATGATGATATTCCCCAAAAAAGAAACTTACTTCAACAAAAAATCACATTTTTCTATACATGATGTAAGCTTCTCATTTCATATATTGTTTAACACAGTTCTAAAATTCTCCTCATTCCCCAACATGGTTTTTTACTATATATGAATATCATATATAAGTACTACACAATATTTATCAATTTAATCTATAAAGACTCTATCAATCATGTATATGAAGTTTTTGGATAAATAGTTAGTCTAAATGGAATCATAATGAACTCATGGTGCACATACCTTGTACGAAAAATGTTTATGGGGATATTTTTCTTCCTTAACCCTAACTTGATAATATCTCGACTAAAGATCAACCTTTGTAATGTATTGTGCTCGAAATTGCTAATCAAAAAAAATGTATTCAAGGAAGAGGATACCTGTTCTTTATCATCATCATTTTGAGCTCACAATAATCAATTAAAAGTCACATTGACTCATCATTCTTTTTTAGGAAGAGGACTGGTGTACCACATGGTGAAGCACTTTGAAGTATGTACCAATAATTTAGATTCTCATTTTTTTTTCTTCAGTTAAAAAATTTACACAACAAACATTATATCCAGTAAATTGTATAATGGAAAATCCCTAGGTATAATTTCAAATGAAAATCTAACCACTTGACTTGGAGTAAGACCATAAAATTCCTCATAAAACAATTCATGTATTCTCTCACAATTGGAATTACCTTGAAGATGATTCTTTACATATATACAGTTTTTTATAGGGAAATAATATACATTATTGAAATGTTGGTGAAAAATAAGATTCATCTTTCTCATTGTACTTGTATAGAATCATGGGTTTATTCACAATATGAGGAGTGATTTACTTCTCATGTTAATTTATGTTGGATATATATAGGGAAAACAAAATCCATTCCCAAAATTGTATCAAATTCCTTCAATGAAGTATGACATGGTTCTCTAGGAAGTTCTACCAAATGACAATCAATGGGGATGAGTTATATACTTAGGATTAAATAATTTACTCATTTGATATTTTCAACGATAGATCTACTTCCATGCTTTGTGAAGGTGTTTGAATAGTTCTACTAAACTTTTGTAATGTGAATTAATGCATTGAACAATGGATGGTAACCCTACCATTAAATTTTTAATTTTAGTTCCACATAATCCAATATAGACCTATGGATTAGTACATTTAAATAGATGATATCATAAATGGAAATCCACTGACATTAAAGGGATAACATATAAATAACTTTTATTTATTAACTTATGAATTTTTAAGAATCAATCAATGTTATCCATGAAATATTTCCTAACATATATTATTATTTTCATTTTCATATTCCCTTATTAATTGTTCTAAACAAGCATGTGTATTTACAAAAGAACATCCCATCTGACTATCAAACTAGGTGCTCATTAAGTCCCCTTGTCTTGTATGGGGATGACATAAGTGAAGCCTAGAACACCTTGTTGGAGTAGTTCCTCATAGGTATATTTTTCCAGAACCACATCCACTTGTAGAATACATATAGGGATGCATTTTCGTGATAAACCAATTACTATATTCAATAGAAAAATTTGGGGTTTTTATTACAAATAGAATTTTCCCTAATTCTTTTTATAGAGTTTTCTATTATTATTGCAAAAAATAACAAAATTTTTCCTCTGATACTAACTATAAAAACCTAATCTTCATTTCACATTAATAAAAATATATATTACATAATAATACACATAATTAAACCTATATTATCATTATATATAATGTACTTTGTAATGTTTTACAATATATAACAACATAAAATAGGTAATACAACATCATTAATGAAAACATGTTTAACCTACTAAAATAATCCTTCAAAAATAAATCTATATGTGATATCCTAAGGGCATACATATGATATGGGTGAGATTTAAATCCCAGTAAATGATTAAAATTGGACTAACATGAAGAGCATAATACAAGTTATACAATAGGTATACAAGTGAGGCATAAAAAGACAAGGAATAATAAACATGAACAAATAGGCATGATATATCATGATAATCATATCAGGGGAAATGTGTAAACAACTAAATACCATGAATCATAAACATCTGTCAAGGCTAAAACTACAAACGAATCATGGTAGAAAAAGTCGCATAATGGAATCATTTTCACTACCTATCAAAATTTGACTTATCATGATAAAAATTATTACCTAATGCATTGGAGCACAATCTAGATTCCCTCATCATACTCATTTCATTATCTTTCCTAAGTGTGCCACATAGATCATACAACATCTATTCACTCGTCATCATAATTTTATCCATGATAAAATAATGTGCAATGCCTACATGATAGTCCCAAATCAATATTTATATGTTTATAATGTTGAATAACCTTGATATGGAAATATCCATGGTATTCATCCCACAAATTTTTTGGCATGGAAAATTGTGGTTAAATTTCAGCATCATAATGATGTTAAACAAGAATTCAAAAAAAGGTTGATAAGATGGAATTGGTCTATCAATGTTTGGAAATAAAATGGTAATGAATATGAACATGTAAATACATGTTCCTACCTTAGGAAATGGAAATAAATGGAATATTTACATAATGAAACTTGAATAATGAAGAGAAAGTGAGAATCCCATACTGAATTTTAGCATAGTAACTTCTTAGGTAAGGGTCAAAATATGGGAGGAAAAATGATCCCTCATTAAAATATCATAAACAATATAGGAATGAAATTATTATAAATGAATGAAAATATAACTAATAGATATTAAAATAACTAATATAAAATAAGGTTTTTGAGTTTGAAATAATGATATTAAGATGTGGATCCCTTACATGAGTGTGGGACTTCAAAAGCTATAAAGCGGATTCTTACAATAACACCCCAGGTAAATAAAGAATATGAAATTTTTATATTTATACATATTTGTGAATAAAATATTAATATTACTTAAAAGGGGATGCTATGCTCGATGACGTACCCAACACACAACAACGAGTTTCTTGGGAATCTTACGTTGCACTCTAATATTAAAATAATATTATTTTAAATAGTAGCTAACGCCTAGCCGTTGTAATGGCGGGAATGAATAGAACTAACTAAAAAATGATTATATATGTTTGTCAAATATTTTTACTTTTTACAATAAATGTTAGAGTATTAAAAATGCAAATGAATCCAATTTTAAGCGTAAACATTCTAATATTCTTTAAAAGGTCGATTAACCGCCTTTTGATGGTGAAACTCTTTTAAATCCACATTTTGACAATTTTATGTGTTATATTTAAAAAAATTATATTCTTCTTTAGAGTCGGGACATCAAAATTTACTTTGTGTAAATTTTTGGTATTTTTCCGAAAAAGTTCAATTTTTAATGAATAGTGAAAAATGTTGTATTTTAATTCAAAACCTCTTTTAATCTAATTTATTTATATGATTATATTATCATATGAATTGGTTTTAAAGTGAAATTAGAATATATTTTTACCATTGAATCCAATAGTGGTCGTTGGAATTAATTTCACTTTGAAATCGGACTTAAACTAGTGTCAATCTTTTGATACATTTTGTTTCATAAAAACACGCTATTTGTTTAGACAGCAGGAATTAATTATTAAATTATTTAATGAAAATTATATGTTTTGAATTTTGTAAAATAGAAATCATTTTTGAATTCGGAATATCAAATATAACTTAGGGTGATGTTTTGGTTTTTTTTCTGGAAATCTTCAATTTTTGATGAATAGTGAAAGCACTAAGTGGCACTTAAGAAACTGATTTTTCCGTTTAAATGAAATTTTGCCAAATTTGTGTTTTGAATTTCAAAAATCCGACATACATGGTTGTCATTAAGAAGTAAAATGTGGTTCAATGGGATAAAAATAATTTTTGGTGAGTAGTAACTTATTAAGTTTTTAATCACGATTAGAGGTGATTAGTGTAGTTTAAGGTAATAATAATGTTTTAATAAAATGAAATGACCTAGACACATGTCCTGCCCTAATTGGATGTGTCACGGACGACCAAGACAATCCATGGGTCAACTTGGGGACCCCATGGTGCCACTCTGGTTGGAAAATTACATAAATACCTTTTTATTTAATCTTAAAATTAAAATGACACAAACATGAGTTGTTTTAATAAAACAATTTTTACATGGGGTTATACAAGTCATATTTATGATTATAAATATTCATTAGAATGAAAAAAATATTTCCTACATCATGATAGTTTTTTATAATTTTTAGACATTCTCTATATTAAATTATTTATGACATTATGATGATGCAGCGATGACCTCATTTTTAATGATTTAAATAAAATGGAAAGATAATGATAAATATAAGACCAAAACATGTCCAAAACCTATTGGATTGGTGTATTTAGAACCCTTATCACCTTCACCTATAAACACATCAATTTGGAACCATTTACATCCGAAACTCATTCTAAAATAATCATTTCTTTACTATCCAAGAGTGCCCCTCCTCTCCTCTTATAAAGGGCCCCCACATCTAGCTCCTTACCCACACTTCCAAAGAATTTGTCTCAGCCAACCCTTGCCTATTTTGTCTCTGAACATCCCTCTCTAACTCCTTGATGCCTCACTTTGGGCATAAGTCTTCCCAAATAATCCTTTGAGATCAAACCAAAGGGAGTTACCCAATATTAAGGTAATGTCGTCACTTGAGTCTGTTTGTTTTATTTTGCTTCTCCAACCCCTAAACTCTTTTTATTCTTTTCTTTTGTAACAACTTTAGTATATTCAATATACTAGGATGTTTTTATAAGAAGTATTGAAGCAAAAATTACACACACCCTCATCTAATGGTTAAAGAACATTCTGTTTCTGTGGTTAGTGATTTTCTACCTCGGGAAACGATGATTGTTCAATATTCTTTTAACACCTTTAATGGTTACCATTATGATGTCACTGCATTTTATATATGATATATATTGTATTTATGTTTACTATATGCTTCTTTATTTTATATTTAAAACATACCTTTATTCTTTTCATGTTGTGTAAATGCGATAATTTCATATGAGGAAGTGTGGACTACCACCCCCTCAAGTGATGTGACTCATACATGCAATACATGGAATGTATAAAGAATCAAATTAATGAACATATGTGACCTATATAACATATATATTATAATGTAATTATAATATATGTATATATATTTATATATATCATTTAATTCCATTAATATGACAAAGAAAAAATGAAAGTAGCGTTCATGCGTACGTACGACCTACCGTCTCCATGAACGGTGCTTTTCGTTTTTATCTCCAAATGATATGGAATATTATAAAATGAATATGTACTATATATATATATGATATTTTAATAATTAATACTATTCTGGAAATTATTTACTTATAACTACATGGACAATCATTTTTCAAACAAGTTCATTTTTGACTCATGTACCAAACATCAGCAAAAACGTCTGATATGAACTAACATTATTAAACAATTTTTATAACATTATAATATGTGATATGAACTGAATAATAATCTTTAAAGGAGGTACTTAGGTAATTATAAGTTGACAAATGTTTATTATTCAGGAATATAATGAAACAAATACGACATGTTGGACTTGAGGTAAGGGATCCTACTCCTCTCTTTCTTTTTAAGTACACACTTTTATGTCATTCCTTTTAATGCTCATATTTCATGTTATTGGGATTTTATTTTATATTAATCTTACTTTAAAAATTGTGTTAATATGACGAGAGACCCTATTCTCTCTCATAAATCCATTTTGGATGTTTTGAGTGGCGCCGTTAGGCTGCCGAATTTTCGTAAGAGATCTAACCTCTCTCTTTATTTTTAAGTACTGTCCTTTATGTCACATCATTTAATATCCTCTTTTTTATGTTGGGGGATTTTATTTTATATCCCTTTTTCTGTAACCTTTGTGTTAATATGATGAGAGACCCTATTTTTTCTCATCAATCCATTTGGGAAGTTTTAAGTGGCGCTGTTAGGCTGCCGAGTTTTCATAAGGGATTTTTCATATCACTTTTATTCCAATGAGATTTATGCTACATTTTCCACAATTTACATTGAGTGGTGTATGTACTGCCCATTATTTTACTCATTGTGTAATATAATTTCATTTATGAGTATTTACATCAACGTTGTATTGTCATTCTTTCACGAGGTGCATGTCTCCAAATATACCCATTTCGGTAAGGGAACCTTTCACCCTCCTCTTTTTAAAAGACTTATTTTCTGATGTCTTTTAATTCACAAAATATTATGTTGGGATATGTTATTATATATCCTTATTGATGTAAATTTTATGTCCATGTGATGAGATACCCTTTTTTATCTCTCATCAACTCTTTTTCGGAATTTTGAAGTGACGTAGTTAGGCTGTCGAATTTTTGCAAAGGAACTTCTTAACCCAATTTTGATTCTCTGGGATAAACTTGTACACCTTGAATATGTCATTCTATGATTATGTATGAATGTCCTCTGATTGTTTTATCCTTAATACCCACTTATATCTTGTGTATTCGTTTGTCACACATAATTATGTAACTGATTTATCCTTAATCCAAGGATACCGTCTTTGTATGGGACTTCGTCTCAATCTCCTTTCATTGAGGAATATTTTGTTTTATACACAACTTTTTTTATACAGTGTATAAACCGATTTGACTTTTACATTTATTCAAAATTAATCTCTTTTATATGAAGCATTTACTAATCGATAAAAGGGAATGTTTTTGTCATACGTATGCGGCGACAACGACTTCTCCGCCCTCGTGACCATTATTTGAGTTTCAGCTTCCTCTACAAACCATACCTTCTTTTTAAAAGAAAAATAAATACCATGTTTTACTTTTCTTTTATTTTGGTATTGAAAATGGTTTTCATAATGTTTTTATGTCAATGTGTTGTATTGATATCTTGTTATTGAAAGGTGGAAATGTTATGTTTCCTTTATGCATGTTTTTTGTGATAAAATTATGTAATGGTTCGTGGGAATTGTTATAAAGACGGGTGGTTCTATGATAAACTAAGGGCGGGTGAGCCCGATATAGCTCTCCAATTCATTGGGTAATGAGAAGGAGTGAAACGTTGAGGTTTCTCCGAAGAGATTCAGGGAATATACTGTGGTGGGTATTCCAAACATAACCAAGACGGTTACTCCCTACGTAAGAATGGTATGAATGCCTCAAGTTACCTTTTATGTATTATGATTTTTATGATTTATTCTTGATTTGATGATGTATGTTAATGTGATTATGTTTTATGAGTAAAGTATGATTTCATTGATTCTTATGTGTACATGTACTCATGTTTCCTTTCCATATATTTTTATATCCCTTACTGAGCTTTTTATGCTCATCCCATGTTTTTGAAATGTTTTTCACAGGTCAAGGGAAAGGTACATGATATGATGATAGTGTCATGAATGTGTCAAGAAAGATTCCATGTTTTATTTTAAATATGTTTTCGTTGATGGGAAAAAATGAATACTATATTTTAAGTAACCACTTTGTTTAAATGTGGAATATAATGGAAGTTTATGATCTAATTCTCTAAAATTCTAAACCTGAAAATATCCTCAATGTGTAATCTTGTATTAACTCAAGATTAACTAAGGTTTAAGGCTGGGGCCTTATAGTTGGTATCAGATGTCGGTTTAGACAACTTTATGGATTAGGAGTTTTTTTAGACACATGATTAGTCCCTATATCTATTATTTCAATTAGATCCTTGTTTTATAACTTTTTTCAGGTCATGTAAAGTCAGTTATGAATGGAAGGAGAAGGATCTCAAACGAAATTTCTATCTCTTCCTGATGACATGCTTGCAATAATTATTGTAAAGTCATGTTCGGATGATTGTGAAACTTTTTCTAGCAAACAACTCACTTGCAAGAAGTTGTTTGAGATATCAAACACCTACACTATTCCTCGTTATCATCGTGGATCATGGGTTGTTTTTATAAAAATACTATTTTCACAATATTCTCATATTTTCAAGAATGGTAAATATTATCAAGGTATTTTCAAATATTTTACCTTATCACAAGAATTTGAATCATATTATGATTTTAATAATGGTGCTGAGGAAGGAGACCCTTGCGCAACCTATTTATATTTGCTTTTAAAATATAGTCTCTCAGCACAAAATTATGTTATTTTAAAAGGACCAATAATAGAATGATTCAACTCAAATTCTGTCCGAATATTTTATAGAAATCATGTCTTATCAGATGTTTTGTAATTATATGTCATATATGATTATTTTCGAAAACTTTTTTTCTTTGAACACCCATATGACCCATGTTATACAAGGTGCAGTTGGATGGAGGAAGCAAATGATTTTGAAATATCTATAAATAATTTTTGTAATGCATGGTACTTCTACCTACGTGAGCATGATGACGATGAAACCGAGTGGACGCCATGATCAAGGTATGATGTTATTCATTTTGGGAATCGTTTTATTTTATCTTATGGTGGTGAAATAAGACTTCAAGAATTAAGATATTGAGATCGTAACGAATTTGGATTAAAATGAGAGGTATAAGGAAACTATTGAGGATAAAACATGTTAGGGTTATTTTTGGAGTTTTATAAAAAGAAAAACACGCAGACCGTGTGACAACCCGTCGCGTCGGACAATGCTGCGAGAATTGAACCCACAACCAATGTGCGAATGGTATTTATCACCTACCACTGGACTACGTGAAGTCCCCGGTTAGTTTGACTGATTCATTTTAGTTAGATGATTTTATGAATTAAGAGTAAGTTTATTTTGGGTTACCTATGGAAATTTATTAACCTATCATGGAGGATATGTGATTAGGTTAATTACTTTTCAATACGAGACATTAAGAGCAATTGATGTTGTTTGGAGAAAAAAGTTACGATTTAACTTGGAAGAATATGTGACTAAATCCTTCAAATATTTGGGTTTCATTCATATTTTGGTTTACATTGAAGAATTTTATAGACAAATTTTTTAGCGAATGGTCCTTGTTGAACTTTGGGTTTTGTTGGACAAATTTTGGAGATTAAGAATAGATTTTATTTTTATAAAGGGTTATCCTTTTCTGGATTATCTGATCTTGTACTAACCTTTTTGGTTTTGGTTTTGGTTGAAGTCTAAAGACATGGGAAGTATATAGTTCTCTTTTGTGGATTAGGTGATTCTATAGAAGTTGATTATAGTACTCTTAATGTGAACAAGTCTTCCTAATTTCTCATCTTTTGGAGAAAATATGAGTTTGTGTAAGGAATCTAATAAAAGATGAAAGTCATCATGATAAGTGATTATGTTTCCTTATGAATAAATTCCTCAATAAAAATTAACTAAAAAAATGTTGTCTATTAACTTTTCCTAATCGGGAATCGAATACCATTTAACCCATCACAAGTTTGTGATTTTCTTGTGGTTAACTTTTTCCTAAACACGTTTTCTATCACTATCCATAAGAACATGAACCTATGTTTTCTCCTCCATGTCCATGTTTTCCTACATGGAATCCTAGTATGGGTTAACTTGTGTGACCTCTGTACTTATCTTTCTTTATTTTGAAGTGATTGTTTTTCCGACTCTGGTTCCGATGTGGGACTTTAAAGGATGTTTCCAAGATCAATTTTAAAATTGCGAGGACACAATTCCCAAAAGGGGGGAAGGATGTAACACCCTAGGTAAATAAAGAATATGAAATTTTTATATTTATCCATATTTGTGAATAAAAATATTAATATTACTTTAAAGGGGATGTTATGCTCGATGGCATACCCAACACGCAACAACGAGTTTCTTGGGAATCTTACGTTGCACTCTAATAATAAAACAATATTATTTTAAATAGTAGTTAATGCCTAGCCTTTGTAATGGCGGGAATGAACAGAACTAACTAAAAAATGATTATATATATTTGTCAAATATTTTTAATTTTTACAATAAATTTTAGAGGATTAAAAATGAAAATGAATCCAATTTTAAGCATAAACATTCTAATATTCTTTAAAAGGTCGATTAACTGCCTTTTGATGGAGAACTTCTTTTAAATACACATTTTTAAAATTTTATGTGTTATATTTGACAAAATAAAATTCTTATTTATAATCGGGACATCAAAATTTACTTTGTGTAAATTTTTGGTATTTTTCTGAAAAAGTTAAATTTTTAATGAATAGTGAAAAATGTTGTATTTTAATTCAAAAAATCTTTTAATCTATTTTATTTATATGATTATATTATATTTTTAATTGGTTTTAAAGTGAAATTATAATATATTTTTACCATTTAATCCAATAGTAGTTGTTGGAATTAATTTCACTTTGAAATCGGACTTAAACTAGTGTCAATCTTTTGATACATTTTGTTTCATAAAAACACGCTATTTGTTTTGAGAGCGGGAATTAATTATTAAAATAATTAATTCAACTTTTATGTTTCGAATTTTTTAAAATAGACATCATTTTTTAATTCGGAATATCAAATATAGCTTAGAATTATGTTTTGGTTTTTTTCTGGAAAACATCAATTTTTGATGAATAGTGAAAGCACTAAGTGGTAATTAAGAAACTGATTTTTCCATTTAAATGAAATTTTGCTAACTTTGTGTTTTGATTTTCTAAAATCTGACATACATGGTTTTCATTAAGATGTAAAATGTGGTTCAATGGGATTAAAATAATTTTTTGGTGAATAGTAACTTATTAAGTTTTTAATCACGATTAGAGGTAATTAGTGTAGTTTAAGGTAAGAATAATGTTTTAATAAACTGAAATGACCTATACACATGTCCTACCCTCATTGGATGTGTAATGGCCGACCAAGAAAATCCAATGAGTCAACTTGGGGACCCCATGGAGCCACTTTGGTTGGAAAATTACATAAATATCTTTTTATTTAATGTTAAAATTAAAATCACACAAACATGAGTTGTTTTACTAAAACAATTTTTACATGGGGTTATACAAGTCATATTTGTGACTATAAATATTCATTAGAAATATAAAAATATTTCCTACATCATTATAGTTTTTTATAAATTTTAGACATTATCTAAATTAAAGTATTTATGAAATCATGACGATGCAGTGATGACCTCATTATTTAACAATTTAAATAAATGGAAAGATAATGTAAAATCTAAGACCAAAACATTTCCAAAACCTATTGTATGGGTGTATTTAGAACCCTTATCAACTTATACTCGAAAAAAATTAATGTGGGACCATTAAAATCCGAAACTCATTCTAAAATAATGTAACATTTCTTTACTTTCCAAGAGTGCCCTTCCTCTCCTCTTATAAAAGGCCCCCACCTCTACCTCCTTAACCACACTTCCAAAGCATTTGGCTCGACCAAAACCTGACAATTTTGTCTCTAAACATCCATCTATAACTCCTTGAATCCTCACTTTGTGCATAAGTCTTCCCAAGTAAGCCTTTGAGCTCAAACCAAAGGGAGTTACCTGATTTTATGTTAATGTCTTCACTTGAGTCCTTTTGTTTTATTTTGCTTCTCCAACCCCCTAAACTCTTTTTATTAATTTCTTTTGTAAAGACTCCAATATATTCAATATAATAGGATTTTTTTATAAGAATTATTGAAGCTACACTTATATACACCTTCTTCTAATGGTTAAAGAACATATTGTTTCTGTGGTTGGTGATTTTCTGCCTCACGAAACGATGATTGTTCAATATTTTTTTAACACCTATTAAGGTAGCCATTATGATGTCACTATATTTTATATACGATATATATGGTATTTTTTTTACTATATGCTTCTGTATTTTATATTTAAAACATACCTTTATTCTTTTCTTGTTGTGTGAATGCGATAATTTCATATGAGGAAGTGTGGACTACCACCCCCTCAAGTTATGTGACTCGTACATCCAATACATGGAATGTATAACGAATGAAATTAATGATCATATCTGAACTATATAACATATATATTATACTGGAATTATAATATATGTATATATATATCATTTAAATCCATTAATATGACAAAGAAAAAATGAAAGTAGCGTTCATGCGTATGTACGACCTACCGTCTCCATGAACGGTGCTTTTCGTTTTTATCTCCAAATGATATGGAATAGTATAAAATGAATATTTACTGGATATATATGATATTTTAATCATTAATACTATTATGGAAATTATTTACTTATAACTACATGGACAATCATTTTTCAAACAAGTTCATTTTTGACACATGTACCAAACATTAGCAAAAACGTCTGATATAAACTAACATTATTAAACAATTATTATAAAATTATAATATCTGATATGAACAGAATAATATTATTTAAAGGAGGTCCTTAGGCAATTATAAATTTACCAAAGTTTATTATTCAGGAATATAAAGAAACGAACAAGACAAGTCAGACTTGAGGTAAGGGATCCTACTCCTCTCTTTCTTTTTAAGTACACACTTTTCTGTCATTCCTTTTAATGCTAATATTTCTTGTTATTGGGATGTTATTTTATATTACCCTTACTTTAAACATTCTGTTAATATGATGAGAGACCCTATTCTCTCTCATAAATCCATTTTGGAAGTTTTGAGTGGCGCTGTTAGGCTGCCGAATTTTCGTAAGAGATCTAACCTCTCTCTTTCTTTTTAAGTACTCTCCTTTATGTCACATCATTTAAGCTCCACTTCGTTATGTTGGGGGATGTAATTTTATATTCCTCTTTCTTTAAACATTGTGTTAATATGACGGGAGACCCTATTTTCTCTCATCAATCCATTTTAGAAGTTTTAAGTTGCGTCGTTAGGCTGCCGAGTTTTCATAAGGGATTTTTCATATCACTTTTATTCCCATGAGATTTATGCCACATTTTCCACAATTTACATTGTGTGGTGAATTTACTGCCCATTATTTTACTCATTGTGTAATATAATTTCATTTATGATTATTTACATCAATGATGTATTGTCCTTCTTTCACGAGGTGCATGTCTCGAAATATACCCATTTCGGTAAGGGAACCTTTCACCCTCCTCTTTTTAAAAGATTTATTTTGTTATTTCTTTTAATTCACATAATATTATGATGGGATATGTTCTTATATATCCTTATTGATGTAAATTTTATGTCCAAGTGACGAGATACCCTTTTTATCTCTCATCAACACTTTTTCTGAATTTTGAAGTGACGCAGTTAGGCTGTCAAATTTTTGCTAGGGAACTTCTTAACCCAATTTCTATTCTTTGGGATAAACTTATACACCTTGAATATGTCTTTCTATGATTATTTATGAATTTAATCTGATTGTTTTAACCTTAATACCCACTTATATTTTGTGTATTCGTTTTTCACACATAATTATGTAACTTATTTATCCTTAATCCAAGGATATCGTCTTTGTATTGGACTTCTTCTCAATCTCCTTTCATTGAGGCATATTTTTTTTATAAACAAATTTCTTTTATATGGTGTATAAACCCCTTTTACTTTTACATTTATTAAAAAGGAATCTCTTTTATATGAAGCGTTTACTAAACGACAAAAGGGAATGTTTTTGCCACACATATGCGGCGACAATGACTTCACCGCCGCCGTGACCATTATTTGAGTTTCGGCTTCCTCTACAAAACATACCTTCTTTTTAAAAGAAAAATAAATACCATGGTTTACTTTTCTTTTATTTTGGTATTGAAAATGGTTTTCATAATGTTTTTATATCATTGTGTTGTATTGATATCTTGTTATTGAAAGGTGGAAGTGTTATGTTTCCTTTATGCATGTTTTATGTGATATGATTATGTTATGGTTCTTGGGAATTGTTATGAAGACGGGTGGTTCCATGATAAACTAAGGGTGGGTGAGCCCTATATAGCTCTCCAATGCATTGGGTAACGCGATGGAGTGAAACGTTAAGGTTTCTCCGAAGAGATTCAGGGAATATAGTGTGGTGGGTTTTCCAAATGTAACCAAGAGGGTTACTACGTACGTAAGAATGTTATGAATGCCTCGAGTTACCTTTTATGTCTTATGATTATTATGATTTATTTATTATTTTATGAGGTATGTTAAAGTGCTTATGTTTTATGAGTAAAGTATGATTTCATTGATTCTTATGTGTACAAGTACTCATGTTTCCTTTCCATATATTTTTATATCCCTTACTGAGCTTTTTATGCTCATCCCATGTTTTTGAAATGTTTTTCACAGGTTAAGGGAAAGGTAAATGATATGATTATAGTGTCAAGGAAGTGTCAAGAAGGATTCCATGTTTTATGTTAAATATGTTTCCGTTGATGGGAAAAAATGAATACCATCTTTTATGTAACCACTTTGTTTAAATGTGGAATGTAATGCAAATTTATGATCCAATCCTCTAAAACTCTAAACCTGAAAAGATCCTCAATGTGTAATCTTGTATTAAGTCATGATTAAGTAAGGTTTAAGGTTGGGGCCTTATAGTTGGTATCAGAGGTTGGTTTAGACAACATTAGGGATTAGGAGTTTTTGTTAGACACATGATTAGTCCGTATATATATTATTTCAGTTAGATCCTTGTTTTATAACTTCTTTCAGGTCAAGTAAAGTCGGTTACGAATGGAAGGAGAAGGATCTCAAACGAAATTCCTATCTCTTCCTGATGACATGCTTGCAATATTTATTGCAAAGTCATGTTCAGATGATTGTGAAACTTTTTCTAGCACACAACTCACTTGAAAGAAGTTGTTTGAGATATAAAACACCTCCACTATACCTCGTTATCATCGTGGATCATGGGTTGTTTTTAGACAAATACTATTTTCACAATATTCTCATATTTTCAAGAAGGGTAAATATTATCAAGGTATTTTAAAATATTTTACCTTATCACACGAATTTGAAGAATATTATGATTTTAAAAATGGTGCTGAGGAAGGAGATCCTAGCGCAACCTATTTATATTTTCTTTTAAAATACAGTCTTTCAGAACATACATATGGTATTTTAAAAGGACTAATAATAGAAAGTTTCAACTCAAATTATGTCCAACTATTTTACAGAAATCATGTCTTATCAGATGTTTTGGATTTATATGTCATACATGATTATTTTCTATAACTTTTTTTCTGTGAACACCCATATGACCCATGTTGTACAAGGTGTATTTGGATGGATGAAGCAAATGATTTTGAAAGATCTATAAATCATTGTTGTAATGCATGGGACTTCTACCTACGTGATCAAGATGACGATGAAACTGAGTGGATGCCATGATCAAAGTATGATGTTATTCATTTTGGGAATCGTTTTATTTTATCTTATGGTGGTGAAATAAGACTTCAAGAATTAAGATGTTCAGATCGTAACGAATTTGGATGAAAATGAGAGGTATAAGGAAACTATTGAGGTTAAAACATGTTAGGGTTATTTTTGGAGTTTTATAAAAAGGACAACATGTAGACCGAGTGACAACCCACCGCGTCGGACAAAGCTGCGGGAATCAAACCCACAACCAATGTGCGACTGGTATTTATCGCCTACCACTGGACTACGTGATGTCCCTGGTTAGTTTGACTGATTATTTTTAGTTAGATGATTTTATGAATTAAGAGTAAGTTGATTTTGGGTTGTATATGGAAATTTATTAACCTATCATGGAGGATATGTGATTAGGTTAATTACTTTTCAATACGAGACATTAAGAGAAACTGATGTTGTTTGGAGATAAATGTTACTATTTAACTTGGAAGACTATGTGACTATATCCTTCAAATATTTCGGTTTCAATCTTAGTTTGGTTTAATTTGAATAATTTTATGGATAAATTGTTTATCGAATGGTGCTCGTTGAACATTGGGTTTTGTTGGACAAATTTTGGAGATTAAGAATAGATTTTCTTTTTATAAAGGGTTATCCTTTTCTGGATTATATGATCTTGAACTAACCTTTTTGGTTTTGGTTTTTGTTGAAGTCTAAAGACATGGGAAGTATATAGTTCTCTTTTGTGGATTAGGTGATTCTCTAGAAGTTGATTCTAGTACTCTTAATGTGAAAAAGTCTTCCTAAATACTCATATTTTGGAGAAAATATGAGTTTGTATAAGGAATCTAACAAAAGATGAAAGTCAACATTATAAGTGATTATGTTTCCTTAAAAATAAATTTCTCAATAAAAATTAACTTAAAACAAAAATGTTTTCTATTAACTTTTCCTACTCGGGTATCGAATACCGTTTATCCCATCACAAGTTTGTGATTTTCTTGTGGTTAAATTTCTCCTAAACATGTTTTCTATCACTCTCGATCAGAACATGACCCTATGTTTTCTCCTCCATGTCCATGTTATCCTACATGGAATCCTAGTATGGGTTAACTTCGGTGAGCTATGTACTTATCTTTCTTTATTTTAAAGTGATTGTTTTACTGACTCTTGTTCCGATGAGGGACTTTCAAGGATGTTTCCAAGCTCAATTTTAAAATTGTGAGGACGCAATTCCCAAAAGGGGGGAAGGATTAACACCCCACGTAAATAAAGAATATGAAATTTTTATATTTATCCATATTTTTGAATAAAATATTAATATTACTTTAAAGGGGATGCTATGCTCGATGTTGTACCCAACACGCAACAACGAGTTTCTTGGGAATCTTACGTTGCACTCTAATAATAAAATAATATTATTTCAAATAGTAGTTAACGCCTAGCCGTTGTAATGGTGGGAATGAACAGAACTAACTACAAAATGATTATATATGTTTGTCAAATATTTTTACTTTTTACAATAAATGTTAGAGGATTAAAAATGCAAATGAATCCAATTTTAAGCGTAAACATTCTAATATTCTTTAAAAGGATGATTAACCGCCTTTTGATGGCGAACCTCTTTCAAATCCACTTTTTGACAATTTTATGTGTTATATTTGAAAAAATAAAATTATTCTTTAGAATCGGAAAATCAAAATTTACTTTGTGTAAATTTTTGGTATTTTTCCGAAAAAGTTCAATTTTTAATGAATAGTGAAAAATGTTGTATTTTAATTCAAAACCTCTTTTAAAATAATTTATTTATATGATTAGATTATCTTATTAATTGTTTTTAAAGTGAAATTAGAATATATTTTTACCATTTAATCCAATAGTGGTCGTTGTAATTAATTTCACTTTGAAACCGGACTTAAACTAGTGTCAATCTTTTGATACATTTTGTTTCATAAAAACACACTATTTTT
The DNA here is from genome assembly GCA_963277665.1 of Viscum album. Classification (NCBI taxonomy): domain Eukaryota; kingdom Viridiplantae; phylum Streptophyta; class Magnoliopsida; order Santalales; family Viscaceae; genus Viscum; species Viscum album. Next base: position 498,576,939 of record OY728158.1, on the reverse strand, counting down.
TTGACAGTGGGAATTAATTATTAAATTAATTAATGAAACTTATATTTTTTTATTTTTTTAAAATAGAAATAATTTTTTAATTCGGAATATCATATATAGATTAGGGTGAAGTTTTGGTTTTTATCTAGAAAACATCAATTTTTGATGAATAGTGAAAGCACTCTGTGGTACTTAAGAAACTGATTTTTCCGTTTAAATGAAAATTTTCCAACTATGTGTTTTTAATTTAAAAAATCCTACATAAATGGTTGTCATTAATAAGTAAAATGTGGTTCAATGGGATTAAAATAATTTTTTGGTGAATTGTAACTTATTAAGTTTTTAATCACGATTAGAGGTAATTACTGTAGTTTAAGGTAAGAATAATGTTTTAATAAACTGAAATGACCTATATACATGTCCTACCCTAATTGGATGTTTCATGGCTGACCATGAAAATCCATGGGTCAACTTGGGGACCCCATGGAGCCACTTTGGTTGGAAAATTACATAAACACCTTTTTATTTAATGTTAAAATTAAAATGACCCAAACATGAGTTGTTTTACTAAAACAAATTTTACATGGGTTTATACAAGTCAGATTTATGACTATAAATATTAATTAGAAAGATAAAGAGATTTACTACATCATGATAGTTTTTTATAATTTTTAGAAATTATCTATATTAAATTATTTATGACATCATGATGATGTAGCGATTACCTCATTATTTAACGATTTAAATAAAATGAAATGATAATGTAAAATCTAAGACCAAAACATGTCCAAAACCTATTGTATGGGTGGATTTAAAACCCTTATCACCTTATCCTAGAAACACATCAATGTTGGACCATTAAAATCCTAAACGCATTTTAAAATAAAGTAAAATTTCTTTACATTCCAAGAGTGCCCATCCTCTCCTCTTATAAAAGGTCCCCACCTCTACCTCTTTACCAACACTTACAAAGAATTTGGCTCGGCCAACCCCTTCTTATTTTATCTATCCACATCCCTCTATAAGTCATTGAATCCTCAAATTGGGCATAAGTCTTCCCAAGGACGCCTTTGAGCTCAAACCAAAGGGAGTTAACCGATTTTAAGGTAATGTCTTCACTTGAGACCTTTTGTTTTATTTTTCTTCTCCAACCACATAAACTATTTTTATTCATTTATTTTGTAACAACTACAGTATCTTAAATATAATAGGATGTTTTAATAATAATTATTCAAGCTACCCTTACAAACACCTTCGTCTAATGGTTAAAGAACATACTGTTTCTGTGGTTGGCGATTTTCTGCCTCACGAAACGATGATTGTTCAATATTCTTTTAACACATTTAATAGTTTCCATTATCATGTAACTTTATTTTATATATGATATATATGGTATTTATGTTTACTATATGCTTCTGTATTTTATATTTAAAACATACCTTTATTCATTTCATGTTGTGTAAATGCGATAATTTCATATGATGAAGTGTGGACTACCGCCCCTCAAGTGATGTGACTCGTACATGCAATACATGGAATGTATAAAGAATGCAATTAATGAACATATGTGACCTATATAACATATATATTATACTAGAATTATATTATATATATATATATATCATTTAATTCCATTAATATGACAATGAAAAAAATGAAAGTAGCGTTCATGCGTACGTACGACCTACCGTCTCCATGAACGGTGCTTTTCATTTTTATCTCCAAATGATATGGAATAGTATAAAATGAATATGTACTGGATATATATGATATATTAATCATTAATACTATTCTGGAAATTATTTACTTATAACTACATGGACAATCATTTTTCAAACAAGTTCATTTTTGACTCATGTACCAAACATCATCAAAAACGTCTGATATGAACTAAAATTATTAAACAATTATTATAAAATTATAATATGTGATATGAACTGAATAATAATCTTTAAAGTAGGTACTTAGGAAATTATAAATTGACCAATGTTTATTATTCAGGAATATAAAGAAACGAACAAGACAAGTCGGACTTGAGGTAAGGGATCCTACTCCTCTCTTTCTTTTTAAGTACACTCTTTTGTGTCATTCCTTTTAAAGCTCATCTTTCTTGTTATTGGGATGTTATTTTATATTAATCTTACTATAAAAATTGTGTTAATATGATGAGAGACCCTATTTTCTCTCATAAATCCATTTTGGAAGTTTTGAGTGGGGCCGTTAGGCTGCCGAATTTTCGTAAGAGATCTATCCTCTCTCTTTCTGTTTAAGTACTCTCCTTTATGTCACTTATTTTAAGATCCTCTTTGTTATGTTGGGGGATGTTCTTTTATATTCCTCATTCTGTAAACTTTGCGTTAATATGATTAGAGACCATATTTTCTCTCCTCAATCCATTTGGAAGTTTTTAGTGGTGCCGTTAGGCTACCGAGTTTTCGTAAGGGATTTTTCATATCACTTTTATTCCCGTGAGATTTATGCTACATTTGACACAATTTAATTTGAGTGGTGTATGTACTGCCCATTATTTTACTCATTGTGTAATATACTTTCATTTATGAGTATTTACATCAATGTTGTATTTTCCTTCTTTCACGAGGTGCATGTCCCGAAATATACCCATATCGGTAAGGGAACCTTTCACCCTCCTCTTTTTAAAAGACATATTTTGTTATGTCTTTCAATTAACATAATATTATGTTGGGATATGTTCTTATATATCCTTATTGATGTAAATTTTATGTCCAAGTGATGAGATACCCTTTTTATCTCTCATCAACTCTTTTTCTGAATTTTGAAGTGACGCAGTTAGGCTGTCGAATTTTCGCAAGGGAACTTCTTAACCTAATTTTGATTCTTTGGGATAAACTTGTACACCTTAAATATGTTATTATATGATTATGTATGAATGTCCTATGATTTTTTTACACTTAATACCCACTTATATTTCGTGTATTTGTTTTTCCCACATAAATATGTAACTGAGTTATCCTTAATCCAAGGAAACCGTCTTTGTATGGGACTTCGTCTCAATCTCCTTTCATTGAGGCATATTTTGTTTTATACAAAAATTTCTTTTATACGGTGCATAAACCCCTTTGACTTTTACATTTATTCAAAAGGAATCTCTTTTATATGAAGCATTTACTAAACGACAAAAGGAAATTTTTGTTTTATACGTATGCGGCGACAACGACTTCTCTGCCGCTGTGACCATTATTTGTGTTTCGGCTTCCTCTACCAACCATAACTTCTTTTTAAAAGAAAAATAAATACCATGTTTTACTTTTATTTTGTTTTGGTATTGAAAATGGTATTCATAATGTTTTTATATCAATGTATTGTATTGATATCTTGTTATTGAAAGGTGGAAGTTTTATGTTTCCTTTATGCATGTTTTATGTGATAAGATTGTGTTATGGTTGTTGGGAATTGTTATGAAGTAGGTTGGTTCCGTGATAAACTAAGGACGGGTGAGCCCGATATAGCTCTCCAATGCATTGGGTAATGCAAAGGAGTGAAATGTTAAGGTTTATGCGAAGAGATTCAGGGAATATACTGTGGTGGGTATTCCAAACGTAACCAAGAGGGTTACTACCTACGTAAGAATGTTATGAATGCCTCAAGTTACCTTTTATGTCTTATGATTTTTATGATTTATTCATGATTTGATGAGGTATGTTAAAGTGCTTATGTTTTATGAGTAAATAATGATTTCATTGATTCTTATGTGTACATGTACTCATGTTTCCTTTCCATATATTTTTATATCCCTTACTGAGCTTTTAGTGCTCATCCCATGTTTTTGAAATGTTTTTCACAGGTCAAGGGAAAGGTACATGATATGATTATAGTGTCAAGGAAGTGTCAAGAAAGATTCCATGTTTTATTTTAATTATGTTTCCGTTGATGGGAAAAAATGAATACTATCTTTTATGTAACCACATGTGATGAGAATAAATGTAAAATTGGTAGGCGAATTTTTTTTTCATGCCCATGTGGAATGAGATAACTGATGAACACTTGAGAAAAAAAAACAAATAGCACATAACAGGTAGACTTACCATAATCCCAAACTCACCAAGAATCTCTCACAAAACAATTTATCCATGTAATATAAGAAATTAATAGCCACATCGATGATAGCATAAACTGCACCAATTTCCCCCTAATTAGCAAGTATCACACCACAAAAGAAATCTTCCTGAAAATCCCACCTCTTCTAAATATATCACATCATATCCCGCCTGTAAACACATGGGACACACTTCACCTCACATCACATCACATCCCTCCCTCCCTCACCTAGGACATACACAACACCACATCACATCATTCCATATATCATATCGAAGACACTTGAGACCACACATTACAATGCTCCCAAAGACACCTATGTAAATATCACCTAGAAGAAGGTTCCAGAAAAGGATAGTGGCTATCTATCCATCCTCCCACTGGGATGTTTGGAAAGGAACACCCATGTGACTATGCGGGTGTTGGAATATAGTGTGGGACATGGGTGGTGTGTGTATATAAATCATGATAATATATAATATATACATTTATATAGATAAAAATACACACATTCCCAAACTATTGTTCTAAAAAACACCAACATTCTCATGAATTACCTTCTTTTTTTCCTCCTCACAGTGCATAAAAACCTAAAAGAAAAACAAAATCGATAATTTATATTTCATTCTCAAATAGTCATTAATCCATTTTTTGGATTCTCTATTTCCTACCCATTACATTAAACCATTAGTTTTATTTGTATATAAATCCCATTATCAATTCATCCATTTAAACATTCCATTTAAATAATTATCATGTAATAATTAAAACTAATTATTATTATTTGTTTTTTTAATCCATACTAGTTGGGAACCTAAATCAAAACAACACACACCATGAAGCCCATTGAAACAAAATCCAAAAAGCCAAGTTGAAATCCATTTTCAATCGTATCTTCGCTGCATAGCCACATCTCATCCAACACACCCACACAAGTCATATCACACACGAAAAACCAACATACACTCATATTTAGAAGGGCATTTCATATAAAATTTTGATTTTTGAATTATGTTTGTTATCACATAAATATTATTATCTCGGGGCCATAATTTTTAATCATAATGTACATGGTTGACCAGTTACATAATATGTGACATCAATAGGCACAAAATAAGAATGTATTCTACAATCCATCAATCAGTGTATAAAAATTTATGCCCAATAACATGATTTTTAATGTGTAATTACCCCATAAAATTCAATTCATCAATAAATTTATGTTAAATATTATACCAAACTTCACATTCCCACACCCCATATATATACTATTGAAAAATAATATTCTCATTATTAATTAGTAATAATCTATAACCACAAAGATTAACATTTATATACCCATCCCACATGATACTAAATCACAAAAGGGAAAGGAAATCTTACCAAATATGAACGATGATTGAAACGTCCATATTGCAACAAAAACATAGGTGCACAAAAAAAAGAAAACCCTCTTGGGAAAATATGAACTAACTATAGTAACCGGGATACTTGAGTCTAAGGAGGGATGATTTTGGACATCTGGTATCAACATAAATCTAGACCAAAAGTGAATGTAATGATCATTTCATTATAAATATTAGATCCAGAGCATTTGGAATTTGATATAGCTTTAAATTTCCAATAAAGAGGATCTCATCAATACCATGCATTTAAATCATTTTTAAGTGTCTGAGAAATTTATAAAAATTAATTATATGATTGAACCATTTTTAAATGGATTTATAAATAATGAATTAAGTCACTAACAAAGGATTCCCCACCTGATAGGTTACTTCCTGATGGGTAATGGCCTCACAAGTCATCACTAGATAAGTCAATACCAGACGATTCAATCTTTGGAAGAGTCACCCCTAGAGGAGTCACCACCAGACAAGTCACCACAAGACAATTGAATGAAAAAAGATTCAACTCTAGACATGTCACCTCTTAATGTGTCACTTCTAGGAGGATTCACAACTAGATGAGTCACTTCTAGACAAGTCAGCGCCATGTTGAGTCACTATTGGAAAACAAGAATTTTTCAAAACTGATGAAATGAATCACCATTGGAATGATTCACATATCCCAAAACACCCTAGACTACCCATTTACACCTAAAACATTGTATTTTTTAAAATTTAATGGGGTTGAAGTCCAGTGATGTTTCAGTTCACAATAATCTTTAAAATGTATTATTTTAAAGATTATAATATTTTATATCCACAAATCTGCATATAATTTAATATATTGCACAAATTGTGAATCTATATAAATTAATATAATTTTTCCGTATTCTATATACTTACAAAATCTATTATAAAAATTATGTTCCATTTATAATAGTTTTTAATTATATTGTGAATTTACCAATGAATATCCCAAAAGAGTGCCAAACATGTTGTGCATCAATGATGTTTGTTCAACACCTGTTATTGATTGAACCATACTCAATATAGTTTTTAGGGTCTTTCCCCAAGGTACATCTATAAAAGAGATAAATATACTTGTATTATCTATAATAAGATGTATTTTCTTAGAAACAACATACTATTGGATATAAAATACTAGTATGTATTTATATGGTTAGTATTATCTCAAAACTTTTCTCTAATATTCTATAATCATAATCACAAAAACAAATATTCTTTACTATAATACCATCTATGAAATCCATTCACTTTATTAAACATTAATTCATTATTTATTACATATAATAACACATAGTGAAACATGGAATTGTAGGAAGCCAATTGTATTTTATAATTAGGTATATAGAATATAAAATACACACATTGATAAAACAACATTATTAAAAACATTCTTAACATTAATCAAATATACCACAAATCTGTTAAAACTACAAAAAATAACACAGTGTCATACATAAGAATGGTGTAATCTATAGTTCTTAATATAAGAGAAACAATGAATAAAATTGGGTAATGAAATACATGTGTGATATGTGGAATAAAAATAGATCATAATAGGGGAAAATCATAATCATTAAAAATTAGGTATGGTATTATATAATATGATAATGGTATTATCGAATGTGAAACCAATATAAAAAATGACATCAAATGTATAATTCTTGGTTGAACACCATGAAAGCAAGATAATATGTTCATAGGATAACCACCAGTGCACCACACATGGAATATAAGGAAATTAAAGCATTACCCAATAAATTAGAGTTCATTCAGGGGTCACCTATTTATAATCCTAACATGCACAAACATAAGTGTTCCACATGGATCATATAATATAGGAGAAACATTATTCACATTTTATCCCATGATTAATGTTTTTGAGTTATATAAATTGAATTAACCAGTCAATGAAGGTTATGAATATTTATGTGAATATCATTTCGTGGAATTAATGGTGGATAAAATATATATAATCATTGGTCATGAAAAATCACGGTGTTATTTTGGAAGTATATAAGCAATAAATTTTTTTACAAAAAATGTATTAATGATAGATTAATGGTTCTCTCATCATTTATGAAAAATATAGAATTAGCTGTGAGGGAAAAAATATCCCAACATTAGGAATTGTAAATCAGAGGTATATAAAAATAACGTTCTTGAATGGAAAAGAAGAGAGAAAGGTGTCCTAATAAATTTCATTATTGTAAGTGATTAGGTAATCTCGTTTATAATAGGGGATAAATGGTTTCCCAATATTTGGAAATTAGGGATATTTTTAAATATTTAAATACAAATATAACTTGTATTGAAAATCCTAAATACTAAGAAGATGTTTTAATGGAAACACGGATAAATATATCTCTTACCAAATTTCAGGATTGTGTTATCTTAAATAAAGTTCATAAAGAGATGGGAAAATTGATTTATGTAATGACCTAGAATTTTCATTTTTATTTTTTAAATTTTTATATAATTATTTATATACCAGGCAATGAGACAAAACATGATTCTAAGGCCCCGGGTCCTCGGAATATAATTTTGAACTTTTCATTAGTTCTCTTAAGTAAATGTGAGAGTGGATTTATCAATATTTCTACCCATTTCTTGGATAGAAAATACTTGGGTTCCATTGAACTCGAAACTCTGATATTCTCCTAGAAAGGACATAACATTGACTGGAAACAGTTGGACGAAAATGTGAATTTTCATACTTTTTTTAAAATAAAAAAATAAAATTGAAATTGTTATTTTTTTTCATTCACATCGTTGAGTGGAGGATGAAAACGTTGTGGTGTGGAGAATAGGAGATGGTGAGGTGCATTAATTGAGTATCATTAATTTCTGGTTGTGAAAGAATAACTGCTAAGCGATTTCATAAATGAAACATCATAATGATGCAATGTCGCAACGTAACTGACATGTTGTGACATGAGTCTTTTAATTAAACTAACATGTTGGGGATTTGTGAATGAAAACCTATGGATTCAATAACAAATATATGGAGTAATTACTCTCCAATGAATAACAACAAATTGTTGAGAAACCCTCTCTAACGACGATCACTGGAGGGTCAGAGTGTGGTGAAAAATCTCGAGGAGAATGGGATTCGATCCAAGAATTGACAAATGGTGAAGAACGAAAATGGATCATTAGTCCATGATGACTTGGATCATTATACATCAACTATGATTAATCCAAATATATGTGGGGATTTCTTAGTACTTGAATTCCACATTCTTAATTCTAAAACAGTGAACACCGATCAACCCATGAACAAGTTGATCTGCTAATTGGTTGTTTTTGTGGGAGGGTGCTTTCCTTTGGAATTTTCAATGGAATTGTTAATATTTTGATAGAACAGTGATCCAAAATCTCCCATTATTTAACCATCTAATGAAGAGAGTGAGAGATAAAACAAATATTGGCTGATCCTCTCTTCCTGGTGCATTAATTGTGGAATAATTCTCAAAGTGGTGGCTAGGAGAGTTCAAGGCTGTATTAGTGAATGTAGTGCCTTTATAGTCTTTTAGGCATAGAATGTTTGAGAAACAGACCCCCAGAGCATCTCCGGTGGCCCGCGGTGGCATGGAGGTGTGGCGTTGATCAGCGCTGCGGGGAGGGGTGGCCCACATTTAGGCCGATCAGACGTGATGGAGGCATGTGGTCCGTTAATCAGTAGCTGGAGGAATGGGTGGCCACTTGCTGGCCGTACAGGATGAAACAGACGGGGAAATTCCTGTCTGGATGGTCCGAAACGGTCCGCTACGCGAACCAGTCGACCTGAGGTGGGGCCACTAGGTGAAGAACCAGACATGGAAAATCCATTTTAGGGATTTTTAATCGTCCTACATCAGCGGTCTTGGTTTCTACAGGTGGGCCGCATGCTACCCGGTGGGCCGGGCCAACCTTGGGCTGAGCCCAGACCCAACCAACCCCCTTTTAACTGAAATGCTAGTAACTAACAGACTATGTGTCTAATTGATGCATTGTATTTGGATATAGGACCCTTGTGATGATTCAATCCTTCTGGTATAATCTAAGTGAATTTTGGTTGGGGTTGGAATACAGATGGATTGGATCAGACTAAAAATCCAACCAGACCCTTTTTACAAAAAAACCTTATATCTTACAAACCAATCCTCTGTTCGATGCACTATCTGATGAATTAGGACCCTTACAAAGTTAAGGTATGTCGGGTTACTCAATGTGGGACTTCCTAGAAGTACAATTATGACTGATGGATTGAGGATATAATAATCTTATAATCAATCATTCTAGGTGTGGTAATCTAATTGATGGTTGTGACATGAAGAATGAGAGAGACCCTCCATGGATCAGCAGTTGAGCGACTCTCCGTGGATCAGCCTGAGAGAGACCCATCATGGATAAACATGAGTGTGACTCTATGTGGATCCGTAGTAGTGAGACACTTCATTGATAAGCATGAGATAGTTCCTTTACGGATCAATATGGGAGTGAACCTTTATGGATCATCTTGAGAGAGGCCCTTCATGGGTCAACATGAGATCAAAACTCTATGGATCAACATGAGGGCGAACATTCATGTATCAGAAATTGATTGAACCTTAGTGGATTTTCAGTACAGTAAACCTTTGTGGATCAGCAGCCGAGCCTCTGAACAGAATAAGATGATCTTTCTTTATGACTAATCATCTTTACTTATGTACTTATGTTATTCCTAGTGTGAGCTACCTTTTACACTGTTATATGTATTTGAGATATTCTTTGTGGTTTTACTTTGTGGAATCTTTCCCTAGTTGATTTTTGATAGAACTTAGGGGGTCTCAGGGTCCCTACTGAGTTGTTCTACTCACCCTTTTATGGGATTCTCCTAAACGTGTTCTGTCTTGCGAAGATGACTAATGCTATGACATAGATTTTGGTGGTCCTTGACTGGGAGGAGCTCCATGAGGTTGGAGCAGATGGGGAATACTTCTAATACATCAAGATTTGATGCCACTACCCTAAAAATATAGAATTCAGGACAGACATCGATAGTACTATTTACATTTTGGGTTGTTGGGATAGTATTCTGGAACCATTAAGTTTAGTTTACACCTTCTACTCAAAGTGGCCGTACTTTTGAGTGGTTTCACTTTTTTTCATTCTGGCATTATTTTTTCTTGTATTCCATGTCTATGTGTTTACAAAATGAAATGAAATTACTTCTATTTTTGGGATATTCCTTTGTTGTGATAGTCACCAGCCCCTAGAAAATGGATGTTGGGCTTTGGGTAGTCATATCATGGTCCCTGTAAGACGATTCATGGCAAAGTGGTATCAAAGGGCGGTCAGTTCTAACAGAAGAACTATGTTTCTGTATTTTTAATGGGGACATATTGTTAAGTGTCTTGAGTTCAACTTTCAGTCTGGGGAGCCCAGTGTTGGTGCGGAGGTCGACGTATCCTTACATGAGGACCAAAAATTCTATTTTCATACATAGCACATGAAAACACACATTGCATGTGTTTTGGGAATGTTTTTCTCTTGATCACTTTTGAGACTTCTCACCACTTATAACTTCTTGATTGTGGGGAATCTGTTTTCCTATAGGATGCCTCCATGAAGACATCCAGCATGGAATCCATTGAGGGATCATGATGATGGACCACCGAGCGATGAGGCATCGGCGGAGGGACCACTTATAGTGATAGAACCTTCAGGTGGAATAATAGTAGCACCACCACCCATAGAGCAGAAGTTTCTACCAGCCCCACTAGTGGACAATGCACGCCGACAGAGGATGCTGCATGATTTCCAGAGAGAGGGGCCTCCATGGTTTTCAGGCAAGACATATACATAGGCAGGTGAGGATTGGATGGACGCCATTACAAAGGTTTTTAACCTGGTAGAGACACATTCATACCAAATGGTGGTCCTAGATAAAAGCCTTTTATAGGGTTCGACATGGAGACAGTGGATCTTGACAATCTAAACACACGAGGAGGAAAAAAATTCCTAGTTAGACATTGAGAGCCTCTTCAGGGCAGAGTTCATATAAGTGACACTACACTTATTTCCTATCCATGAGCTACTGCACCTACATAAGGGCATCATTATTTTTTCCCATTACTCTATGTGTTTCACTATCCTCTCATACTACTCCAATGACATGTTATGAGGCCATTTATTCAGAAATCAGACCTTTGAGTTAAGAATCCTATGGGATATCATGGCATTTATTATTTCACTCAACATCCCGTTACAGGATAGAGTGCTAGAGAGAGCTCAACTGGTGATGAAATACCGAGCCGAGTAGGCCCCACGGTGAGTGCCACCACTAGAAAACAGGTGGCCGATTAATCTATAGCAAGCAGTATCTAGATGACATAGAGGCCCAAATGGGATCGTCCTTCTGGAGGGTAACCCTTGGACATAGGGTCAGATGTGTGAAGCTCATGAGGTAGAGGAGGTCAGCTGAGGTCTAGAGTTTGTTATTCCTACAGCAGGTAAGGACAGATGACTCGTGACTACCCGGCCTGCCACACATAGGACCAGAAGATGGTCAAGGGACCACCAATGTAGAGGTATAGGTTCTATAGTGGAGGTCCATAGGGTGACAGACATGGTAGGGGAGAAGGCCGAGAAGTAGGCGGTGGACAAAGGATATGGGTACAACCTCCACCAGCCCCAGGTTGTCCACCACGGACATAGGGAGTCAACATATATGGGAAATCTCAGGTTCAAGAATTTGAGGCCTATGACAACGGCGATCCTAATATTATTAGAGGAAATATCTAAGTCTTCTTCACCATTTTTTAGTTCTTATTGACATAGGTTCCAGTCACACATTCCATGCCACCGACCTCTTTTGAGGATCGATGATTCTGCTGGATATTTAGGCTCATTCCATTCAATTAGAGACACCTACCGGAAAGAATTTTATGATTAAATTGGTGTTCCAACAATTTGAGATTACCCTAGGAGTTGAGATATTTAGATAGGATCTCTAAGTAGAATCATCAAGGCCTTACGACATTATCTTTGGTATAGACTGTTTATGTACATTCCATGCTCAGATGAACTGTTATAGGTGAAATGTGCATTTTTTCATTGAGGATGGGATCAGTTTTTTCTTCACTGATGAGAAGGAAAAGATTATAGTACATGTTGGACTTTCATGGAGGAGGTTTTAGCCGATCACTCACCATTTGGAATGCATAATCTATTGTATGGTGGATTGAGAGGAGTCCGATCTTTCCAGTAGTGGTGGATGAGTATGTGGAAGTCTTTTTATGACGATTTCCTAGGAATACGCCTTTGTAGATAGGTAGAATTATGCATTGAATTGTACCCATACATAACACCAATATTTAAACCTCCATATCAGATGTCTCCCACGAAGCTCCAAGACCTAAGAGTAATGTTGGAGGACATGCAGAGGAAGGGGTTCATAAGAACCAGTGCTAATCAATGGGAAGCCCTGATGTTTTTCTTTCAAGAAAGAATACTAGAGCTTGAGACTATGCACAGTCCTTCGGCACCAAAACTAGGTGACCATGAAGAACAAGAATCCACGACCGAAGATTTATGACATCTTAAATCAGTTTAAGGGAGAAGGGTGGTTATCAAAGATTGATGATAGATCAAGCTATCTTTATCTTCAAGTATGGGATGAGGACGTATTGAATACAACCTTTAGATGCTGGTAAGACCATAATGAGTTTTTTGTGATGCCTTTCATCGGGACCATTTCCCAAGCAGTGTTCATGGGACTAATGAACAAGATCATCCAGCCTTACCTCTATCGTTTCATGGTAGTCATCAGGGATGAAATTTTAGAGAACTCAGTGTTGGAGGAGGATAACTCTACAGAAAAAAATCGTTCTGGATAAACTCCAAGAGGACTAACATTATGGTAAGCTCTTGAAGGTCTAGTATTGGATTTGGGAGTTCCACTTTCTGGGACATCTTGTATCAGAGGATGGATTTACAGCGGATCTGAAAAGGATAGAGGCATTAATATATTGGGAACCACCCAATAGCTTGACTAAGTTGTGGTGTTTTTTGGGGTTGGCTAGATAATACCGGAGGTTTGTACACAACTTATTTAGAGTAGAATTACCCTTGTTATCTCTGTCAATGAAGGTATATCCATTTGTAAGGATGAAGAGGTTCCAGAAGTGATTACAAGAGCTATGTCGGAGACTGAAAAATGTCCTTATCTGGAGGATACTAGATGAGGGTGTTGGGTATGTAGTCTTTTATGACACATCAGGGACAAGACTAGGTTGTGACATGATGTAGGAGTGATTATTGATCACCGATGGCTCACGACAGTTGAGGTAGCATGAGAAGAACTACGTGACCCATGACATAGAGTTAGTAGAAATGGTCGTTTCCAAGAATATTTGGCGGCAAAAACTTTGTGGGTAAATTGTTTACAATATACTCTGACTGCAAGAGTATCTGGTATATCTTCTCATAGAAGTAACTGAACTTGTGATAGTAGAGATGGCTGGTGATCCACTAGAACTATGACATTAAGATATTCTAAAGTCCTAGGAAGGGGAAAATGGTGGATTTTGTGCTCGGTAAGAGATTAGGTTTTCATATAATAAGTGTTGAAACAGAGAACCTAGCCGCAATGCACATATAATTAATGGATAATGATGGATCACCTTACCTCAAGTCTATGACTTTCACTCCTCCTATCCTTCAGTGAGTTAGGGAGGCAATGATTAGGGATTATGATTGCGGGGTCCCACATCCTCATATATTCTTAGTATTGGCTCTTAATGGATTTTCGATAGGTGGGGAGCACATAATAATTTTCAAAATATGAACCACAGTACTGGTGATGATACTTGAGGAGGTGTTGAGGGAGCTCCATAAATTATATTTTACAGTACATCCTCGTGTGGTGAAGATATATTAGGACATCTGATGTCAGTACTGGTTTCTAGTGATGAATAAAGTGGTGGTAGAGTTCTTTTCATGATGCCTCACATATTAGAAAGTGAAGGCTGTGAATTAGGTCTCAGCAGGATAGACATAGCCACTTGAGGTACCAGGGAAGAAGTGTGATGGTATCACTATGGACTTTGTGACTAGGTTACTATGCACATCCGGGGGCCACGACTCTTTTTGGTTGATCGTTGACAGAATCACCATGTCGGTACACTTCCTACCCATCTGGGAGTAGGGATCGGTAGAGATCTTGGGGCACCATTATGTCTAGGAGATAGGAAACATTCATGGGTTTCCATCAACAATCGTCTCAGACCATGATCCACACACTACATCCGTGTTGTGGAAGTGGTTATAGGTTGTCATTGGAACATAAAAATCATGAGCATAGATTTTCAGCTCCAGACAGCTGGTTAAATGGAGTGGACCATATATACCTTGGAGGACATGCTTCGTGCATGTGTCCAAGATTTTGGTCATATATGAGAGGACCCCCTTCCATTGGTGGATTTTTCATACCACAATAGCTATCACTCCACCATTGGAATGACATTGTTTGAGGCCTTGTATGGGAGGCCATGCAGATCAACTCTATGATGGACATTCCAAGTGGAGTCAGCACTAATGGGGCCAGAGCTGGTACGTGCTACCACTAAGAATGTTCAGATCATCCAGAAGCAGATAAGGACTGCATAGAGAAGAGAGATGTATTTTACTGATAGGATATGGAGACCATTGGATTTCAAGGAGGGAGACATGGATATCCATTAGGTCTCACCCTAATGGGGATTGCAGAGATTTGGTCGGGATGTCATGTTATCTCCGAGGATCAGTGGACCTTTCATGATTATCAACATAGTTGGCGTGGTGGCATACCGCCTTGCTCTTCCTGCATAGATGCACCAGGTGCCACTATAATTTTAACGTGTCTCTGCTGAGGAGTTAAATGCATGATCTATAACACATCATCGACCGGGGAGAGTAGTACATTGACATTGGGATCTTGTTTGAGGGGTTCCTGATGGAGATAGAGGATCGACAGGAGAAAGACCTTTGTGGATGGTATATTTCTCTAATACTTGTTTGGCGGAAGCATAAGAACCTCCAGGAGAGCACATGGGAGCATGAGGCTATGATTCAGGCTCAGTACCCCATCTTGTTTGATTATCTTTTTTTGAGTTTTTTGGAAGTAAAGTCAAAAGGATGGGAGAATGTAACATCACAAAATTTCCATGTATTTTTTTTAAATTATATGTTATATTTTCAAAACTAGTTGTTTAGATGGCATGTGATGTCGAGGCCCGAGGTGACCGAAATGTAATTTTTAACTTTCCATTAGTTCATTTAAGTAATCCTGTGAAAGGATTTTTTATATATGTTGATCCATTGCTTAGATAAAAAATATGAGGAAACTATTGAACTCAGAACACTAGGTTTCACTTATAAAGGACTTAACATTGATTGACAAGGGTGGGGTGGAAATGTAAATTTTAGGATATTTTGGAAAACAATAAAATAACATAGAAAAATTTATTTTATTCTCATTAAAAACATTGAGTGATGGATGGACATGCTGTAACACATCGATTGGGTAAAGACATGGCACATTAAATGAGTATCATTAATGGATCATTGTACAAGTGTAACCACTACATTGTTTCATAAATCAAATAATGTAATAATTCCATGTATCCGCATAATAGAAACATTACGAAGTGTTTATTTTTATTAAACTAACAAGTTGGAGAGATGAGAATTAAAACCTAGGGATTCACTAAAGAACCTAGGGTATAAATACTCTCTAGTAAAGAACAATGATTGCAACATAAGACCTCACCAACAATGACCGTAAGAGGATCAGCGCGCGGTAATAAAACTGGTGTAGAACTACATAATATACAGGAACTAAATAATGTTGAAAAAGGATAGTGGATCCTGGGTTGACAATGACTTGGATCATCATCCATCATCTACAACAGATTCAGATTTGTGTAGGGATTTATTTGGGCTTGAATTCCAATTTCATAATTCTAAAATAATGAATACAGATCAACCCATGATCTAGTTCATATGTGGATTAGGTGTTCTTATTGGAGGGTGCATTTCTTTGGGGGTTTTCATTGGGATCTTTAATTGATTCATAGAATTGTGATCCTAATCCTCCCATGTTTCAATCATTGAATGTGGATGGAAGTGGCCAACATGAAAAAAGACTGGGACCCTCATTATTGTGTGTTCTTCATGGAAAAATTCTCAAAATTGTGGAAAGGTGACTTCGAGGTCATTCTAGTGATGATGGAAACCCTATAGTCTTGTTGGCCCATATGGTTCAAGAAACAGGCCACCAGAGTAACTCCATTTGCTCATAGAAGGAACCGTCAGCACAATGGGGCCGATGATGGCCTTCGACGGCGACCGTCGGTGATGGGAGGTTGTGTACCCGACGCGCGCTATGGTGGAAAAGGGACATGACCAGCTGGCACTGACATCATGGATGTGTGGCACCAATAGAAGCTGTTAGGAGGGGAATCCAATGTTCGGGCTGCTCGAACATACTGGAGGCACATGTTCTATTGAACATGTGCAGGAGGAATGATTGGCTTCCTACCAGCCATGTTAGAAGAAACAAATACAGAAAAGTCATTTCCGACGGGACTGAACAGGTCTGCGATGCAGACCTCTCGACACGAGGTGGTTGCGCCAGCTCACACCATCGGATGATTTACCGGACGCATCTAATCCACCTATATGTTTGGGAATCCCATCAGCTCTAGTGGGATGGGTTACTATTGGTAGGTTTTTTCTCACAAGGTCGGTCGATCCAACCATGGGTCGGACCTAGTCAGGTCAGGCCCATGTCGGAATGGGCGTGGTCCCAACCATCCCCCATTTAACTAAAACACTTGTAACTAACTTATCAGACATATGATTCACACGACATCTAGGACATGAGGACCCTTGCGATTAGGAGGTCCTTATAAAATACCCTACATGAGTTTTGGAAGAGGATGGATTATGACTGGGTTGGACTGGACTCGAATCCAACATGGCCATTTTTACCAAAATTCTCATATCATACAGACCGAGCATCCATTCGATGCATCTTCTTTTGAGTTGGGACCCTTACAGAGAGATGGTCCATTGGGTTATTCTATGTGGGGATTCATGGAATTTGAGGTATTAAATATGAAGTTATGAGAAGATCCTCATAGAATTAAGAATGCTATGTGTGGGATTTTAGTGGCTCTTTCTGACGTGATGATTCGGAGTGACCCTCTGTGGATCAACAACAGATAGACCCTTCATGTATAAGAATGTGACCTACCCTTCATGGATCATCATGAGAGTGACCCTTCATGGATTAGTAGTATTGAAACCCTTTGGGTATCATCATTATATTGAACCTTCTTGTATTAACATGAGAGTTCCCTTTTATGGATAAGCATATTAGCAACCCTCTCTGGATTAGCATGAAAACAAACCTCCATGAATTAGCATGAAATAAACCCTTCATGGATCATTAAAAGAGAAAACCTTCATGGATCATAAACAGAGTAACCATTCATGGATCAACAATAGGGCCTCTCAACAGAATAATATGATCTATCATTATGACTTATTATCTTTACTTTTTATTTAATTTATACATGGTGTGAGATTTATTTTACAATGAGCAATGTATTTCAGATCATTCCTGGTTTTGTTTCCTTTGTTGTATTTCATTTGTGGTATTTTCCACTTAACGATTTCTGAGATACCATTGGGGGTCTTGGGGTCCCTACTGATGTTTTATACTCACCCATGCATTGGTTTCACATGCACATGTTGTGTCTTGTGCAGATGACCAATGATACAATGTAGACCTTGGTAGTATGGGACTTGGTGGAGCTCAGTGTGGTAGGAGTGGACGAGGCATACTTCTATAGCTTCAGGAATTACATCCACTAACCTAATGGTAGAGACTTCAAAGTGGACATCAACATTACTATTTACTTTTTGGGTTCTTAGGCTTGTATTCTGGTCTCCTTACTATTAGTTCACACCGTTTACTCTCAATGATTGTACATAGTGGTTGTTGTAAATTTTTTATCCTTTGGGAGTTTCTTCGTCCATTATTACATGTTTGTTGGTGTATACTATTTAAGGCATTGTCTTCCATTTTTGGGGTATTCCTTTTCGGTGCTAGTCAGTAGCCCCTGGACTATAGAAGGTGGGCTTGGGGTAGTCATGACATGGGCACTGGGGGACGAGTCCTGAAAATTTCAAATTTAAAAAAATTCTGAAGTAAAGGTATATTTATAAAGGAAAGAAAAATTCGTAAATTATGATTCAAAAGGATATATTCAATGAAGAATATTGAATGGAAATGAATTGAAAAATAACTATTACGAAATTTCAGTATAGTAATGGCTCTGTTAAAGGTAATAATGAGTGGGTATAAATGAAATACCATTTTAATAAATATAAATTTGAGGGTAAACATACATTTATAGTGGAATTAAAAAAATTTCTATTTGAGAGTCAATAAGTTAAATACAATGAATAAGCTTTATTGAAAATACGAGAAAGATAACCCATAACATGAATATTGGAGTCAAAAAAAACATGTAGATGGGACCGAAACACTTTGAGGGGACTTTGGAGGGACACAATTAGAATTAAAATGAATAGATATTCATTAATTATGTTTTTTTGGAGATGAAAGATATGTTTGTGGTATTTATACTTCAGGAAGATTGGGATTTAAGGATTAAATATTTATTATTTTATGACATAATCCTACCAATTTTTGTTGATTTGAAATAAATACCATATTAATTATAATTAATAATAAAAAGATATTAGTTTTATGTTCAAGGAAGTCCAATAAGAATTAAATCCATCCACCCAACCTTATAAATATACATATTCCAATAATGAGTTATATTTAAAAAAGAAATTTCTTGGATTAAAATATTAAGAAAAAGTTTCTAAATTATAATCTATATTTAATAATTTAATTATTATACTTTTTAAATGAGAATTATATTTATAATAATGATTCAAAGAAATTTTAATAATTCTAACATGATAACGATGACATAAGTTTGATGCTCTCCAAAAGTGGATATTTTCACTATTTCGAAAAAAAGTAAACTATGGAAGAATATTCCTAAATGAATAACAATAAGTTAATTTTGACACGATGAGTCCAAAAAATAATGTTTATTTCATAAATTTTATTAAATACATATATGAGAATTTATCTTTTTTTCAAACAACTATTTTAATAGAAATGTAAATTTATTACAAAAATCAACATTCTTACAATTATAGAAATTACTTTGGGAATCATTTAAAATATTATCTTTCAAAAATATATTTATATAATATGGTTTCATGAAATAAAATTATATTTTAAACTTCCACATAAATTATAATTTACCATAATATGATAATAGTCTAAAAGAATTAATTAACATTAATTTTAATATAATACTAACTATCATTATAATGCGTTGATGTAACCAACAAAAATAATGACCAACTATTTTATTGATTAAAAGTCACAATTTTGATCAACATTATCAATTGGAAAAACATAAAGGCTTATGATAATATTTTCCTATAAATAAACCATAACACAAACTCTTTCCCATTCACTTTGATACAATATTGAGTTCAATGTCATTTTTAAAATGAACATTGTACTAATAACTCTCTATTTCCCAAATGTAGTGATGTTTATGTAGGAAATGATTATTCCGGATTAAAGTAGACAATATATTTAAATTTCAGTTTATATATCATCAATTTTCTTTCCATTTTAACATCCATTATGATATTTTTTATTATTTAAGATTTAATTGAAAATTTATAAAAAATGATATAAAGTGTTGAAGATTTCGTGTATGTTTTTTCTTTTTCCTATATAAAGATGTAATAGTTCATATAAAAATATGTTGTTAAATATTTTAATAAATTTAAATATATTTCTGGGAACATATATTAAAAACATTATAAATGTTAAATATACGAAAGTCATCCTTTTTTAAATAATAATGTTTTTTAAATTGTTACATTATCACATATATGATATAAATCCTTGATTTTTTCTTGTGAGAAGTCATCTGAAATGGAAATAAAAAGAGTTTTCATTTTATGATAGTTCAACACAAGCCATATAGACTTATTTCCTTTGAATATTTTCAATGAACTATTATAAAATTCCACTACAATGTTTTCTCATTAACATGTAGTTGTGGTATATAGTTACATCATTAGAATAAAATTTTTCAAATATATTTTCACATGAAGGAATCCCATGAACTATGATGAATATTATATGATAAAATTCATTATATTTTCACACCAATAGTTCATCTCATTATTTGGTTGTACTTATAGTCTTGGCTGAAATATTACAACTCCATTATAATCAATTTTTAACTACATGGGATTTTAGATATTATAGGTTCGACAAACTTTAGAATTTACATATTATCTCTTTTTATATTGTTTATCAACTCATGGATGGATAGTTGAGAACTCATAAGAGATATTTAGGGATTTTATATATCCTTTATGAAATCCATGTCCATCCATTAAAAAATATTTTTTGATTGGAGACCTTAAAATCATAATAATTGATATGGTACTAGGATCCTATATTATACGTGCATAATACTCTTTATTTTCTTTCAAAAGATATTAGTTGATTGAAAAATCATCATTCCCAATGAGCTTTAACCATATTCAAAAGAGCATGTTAATCTCATTCACTTTTAATAAATATTTCAGGATCTTATTTTTGGGTTATATATTATTGAATATGTGGAGGGGGAGGGTGAGGGGGGTTAATATCCCTTTTAGTGATTAATGGAGAATAACTGGTTATTTTTAAAACCAAATAATTTTGATATAATATATTTATATGTTTATTATGCGATAGTTGATAAATTTATTTTTAGTTTTAATTATAATATCAATAATATTAATTCTTGAAAAATATTGAATAAAAAATATGAATGTACATTAGATAAAGATCAATGTGAACCCTTATGTCTTAGTCACTAGAATCTAGTGTTCAATGGTATAAATTATAATGTTTTTAGATCAATGTTTCATAACTGAGAGTAGGGCGGAATTCGTGTTCACTAATATTTTAAATTTTTTTATATTCATAATTGAACATTTTTTTCTTCTAAAAACATGTCACAATAATGATCCACCAAAATATTAATATCATCTCAAAATTTAGTATAAAATAATTAAAAAAGAGATCGAATTTATATATATTTACAAGGATTAGTACAAATAATGAATCACTCTCATGGTATTTATTCCATGAAAAATTGATTCATTTACAATATTCAAAATTTTTTGAAAGGCCCCTACAAAAACTGGTTATAGGCCTTAAAAATCATTTCTTCAGCTAGAATGTGTTATGTTCTATAAAAAATATCTCTTGTTCCATTATTGGGTATACCCATGGCTATTTTAATAGTAACCAATTTCTGCATATGTGATCGTACATCCCAACCAAAAAGGCTTTTCAACAATTGGTTATACCACATAGCAAAAATTTCATTCCTTATTCTTTTATGATACATAGTATAGTGATCATCTCTTTATTCAAAATAAAACTAGATATCCATCACTTGTGTATAAAAATCCTGATGTCCAATAACTCTCTAAGGTGTATGTCTTTTCTCCAATCATCCTCCTATTGATTGGAATAAATTGATGTACTCACTTTGATATTTTTAATAACATTTGTTTAAAAATTTCAAACTGAATGTTCTTATGGTGAATCCATCTTTTTTTCCTATATTTCATGGTTGTGTTGTTTCTATCTCTATCTAATTACCATCACCATGATTTGTCTCTGTGAACTATGATTATAAGACCACTATGATTTCTATAGACTATATATCTTTCCCTAATGATTACACATCCATTGGGTATCCATCCACAATATTTATGACCAATGATCAATTTTCCAGATAAAAAGATATGAAAATAATGAAGAACTCAATTTTTTAGATAGATTTATACTTCTTCATTTAATTAAAAATGGTCTGGTAGTTTTTTTTCATCATGAGGGTTATCTTGGTTAGAATCTCATGAAAATAACCTTCATCACCTAAAATCATCCAAATATGTATAAAAAATGTTAGTTTTTACTATAATGACTCCCATTATATATATATAACTCAAATAATTTTTGGTTAGACATCAAATATTTTTTATCCCTATGATGAATATTTTATAGACATAAAAAAATCTACTAGAACATTACCAAATACTCTTGATGATTCCTAATATAATATATTTTATTCATTCTTTCTTTAACTCATAGTAAGGAATATCATAAAACATACATATCCGAATAGAGATAAAAAAATTAATTATTAGCTTCATATAATCACGGTTATATACATTAAATTGTTATTATAATGATCCTTAGATATCCATATTAGTAAAAATGTACATATTTTTTTTCATTATGAACTATATTTCTGATGTCACATCTTCGTATTTATCTATCAAATATATATTTGTTTGTTTTTTATCATTATGAAAAAAATTATCTATGACACTCAGTATATGTTTCTCTAATGACATATCATATATCTATCCTTTATTTCCTTCATGTATGACTCAATATGATTTTCATCCATAAATTATTAATGGGTCCAATGTTCATTATTTTGATGTTTGTTTTATAATTTCTATGCATTCATTGATTGTGTGATTGATTCTCATATGACTAATGTTATTCCACATTATCTCAATCATGGAATGTCCTTTTCAGTTTTGAGTGCCTTCGTATTTTCCCATATGATGTCAGTGGGAAATATCATTACATTGGATATATCATGTGACTAATTAACTATAATTTAACCATATGAAATTCATTTAAATTCCCATAAGGTATGTTAATGATAGTTTATTCAGGGGTAAAATTGTTTTATTTTTTCTCTTAATATGTTATACTTTATCTATTGAGATTTTTCTCTTTTCATGTTCCTAGAATCATATATCAATTTTTCTGTGTCCTATCGAATGCACATAATGTTATTAAAAAAATTGATTTAGAACATCTATCTAGTGGAAATAGTATGGATATTTTTAAGGGAAACTTATTTCAAGAAACACTCATTCCATTATCCTTAGTTTGTGGAACTTAATCCCCCTTATTATAATAATTTTTTAATCATGAAGAATCATGTAATTTTAGGATTATAATGAAAGATATCATACCCTATGTCTGGGAATGAAATGTTTCCTAAAAAATTGAAATATATATTATTACTCTCCTTAAATATTGAGGTCAATATTCATAAAGAAACTTCAAAAACATGCATATAGAAGGTATCCTTCAAAGATATAGTAACTTGTTCTTCTAAAATTCACATCAATCGAATTTGGACACATTGACATAAAATATTACAAAAATATTGGCCCAACAAAAACCCCATTATGTTTGATGTCAATCCAAATATATAGAATAAAACATCATCAATGTGAGAATGTTTTGTCAATACATTATCTACATCGAATTCTAGATTCATCCTCCACACCTACTATAATTGTCCTCATTACTAAAAATAAAATTTAAAATGGAAAAATCATAAAATCATTTTTATCAAAAATAATAAAAAAATCTCCCTACAAAAAATAGTATCACATGAGATTCATAAAGACCCTGACCCTAGTATCTAAGAGATTGTTTCATGCTTTATTACATTTGTATAAGATACTAAGAATCACATACCGAAGGACTGAATAGTTTAGTTGTCTTGGTAAACTAGGTAAATATATGAAATTAAAATTACATTATGGAAAAATAAAATTAAAAAATTACATTCATTGAGATCACTATTATTCCAATTCGAGTAATCAAGTATATCAATCATAATAAAAATTTTCAAAACACTAAAAAAAATAAAACATATGAAATGGGTGATCACAAATTATTAGTAAGGGTTTGTATATAATAGATTATATCATAAATAATAAATAACATTTATGGAATGGTAAATAACTGAAACAAATTCCATTTAGTCAATTACATGAGCATACTATGGTCTAAATAAAAGATGATCAAATAATCCCAGATAAATAATTACATGAGCTATGACATCAACCATCGATATTTTACTAATCTAATACATACATGGAAATAAATAACTAATATCAAAATGATGGAATTCATAATTCCTATCATCTAAGAAATAATATCAAGGATTCACAGTATGAATATAACAACATAAAACATTCAACCATTGAATCTAACAGCATCAAGGATTTTTGTGAAGAATATTAGAAATGGGTAATTCCTAGAAAAATAACTAGTAAATATTATCTCATAGTACCTAGAGATTCATAAAGAGTCTAATGATGGACATAATCATCTCTTACAATTTATAATGGATTAATTGCATCAATAAATAATATAAGTGAACAAAGAAATAATTGTCCATATTAGAATATCTATTTATAAAGAATATGAATACTTCCCTAGTTAAATTTATCATAATACATCCAAGTAAATATAATGAATGGCATCATTATTCTAAATAGTTAACATAATATTTAATAAATAATGATGACATATATGAAAATGATTTATGGTGAATATTTGATTATTTTTTATGGAAAATAAATTTTTTTCATGTTGAAAATTTGATATGATAAAAATTACTTTCAATTATAAAAGAAAATATTGTGTTTGAAAATAACCATGTAAACTTTTAAAGTAATCTAAAAATAATTATGGAAATATGACGGTGTAAGATTTTCTTCATTATTTATATGATAAAAAACATTTATGTGTCATATTTGAAGGAAAATATGTAAATTACTATTTTTTAATAAACAATAGAATGATTCCATTTAAAACATTTTGGGAAAAGTCAAAAAAAAATTGTAAAAATTAATTTAGAAACGTAATACCTTAGAATTCATTGTAATTGTTTTTGGAAATTAATTTGGATTTTTTTGAGAGTAGGCTCTGAGATGGAATGTAATTTTCAGGCCCGAAGTGGCCAGAACATATTTTTGAACTACTTTATAACGTTCATAAATTAATTATGCGAGCCGGTTTTTCTATCTTTCAAATCGGTGTATGGATCAAAAATATGAGGACACCACTGAACTCAAACCATCAAGATTATCCTAGAAATGTCCTAAGATCAAATGACCGAGGTCAACTGAAAAAGTATGTTTATGGTCATTTTATAAGAAAATAAGAAAATAACATAAAATATCATTTTAAATTATTTCTTCATCATTATGTAGTGTCACTTCAGTACTATGGGGCCACAACAAGGTGACGGTGAATCTAATTAATTAATCTCAATAATGAATCAGTTTAGTGACACTGCAACACGCAAGGGGTCATCCTTTACGAATTAAATATGAATCTAGGGATGAAAAACTACCCTATAATTCCCCAAATTAATGAAAAAGGAACTCTCTCTGATGATGAACTCCAATTGATCATAATGCCACAATGACATCCTTGGGGAGTAGGAATAGATCTAGAGATCCCTAGATAACGATGACTGTTCATCCTCGATTGATCCATTTCCTAGGTATGGGGTTTTATTCACATTAAGTTATTCCTTTACCCTAATCTTGAAATTTTACGATGAATGCGGAATAATCAACAAACATATTGGCCCACAGATCGACCGTTATTGCGGGATGGTTAATGATGCATGATAAAGGGAATATAGTTTTTTGTAATTATTCAACCATTTTTGGTTTATCGTGATCCTACTAAAAAGAATGTATCTGAGTTTATACAATCAAAGTCATGTATTATTATTTTTGTGTAATTATGTCCGAATCATTCCCCTCTCATATTCTTCCATTCTTCCTGTTCTTTGTGGTGTAATGAATTTGTAGGTGATGGTACCTACGGTCCATAAGTGACCACAACAGTGCATCGGCCCACGGCAATAGGCTATGCGAGATGGTGACATCATGCAAGAAGGGTCATGGAAAATCAGTCAGCGACATTAGAAAGGGGCCACAACACAAGGCCTTGACACCCATCCGCAACATAAGGCTAGAACACCCAGCCATAAAGCGGTGGAAGGTGGGAGACTGTGCGTAGGGAGCACACCACGATGGTGATTAGTGATGTTGACACAGAGGCTAACGATAGGTGGATGCGTCCACCCATCTGAGTTAGAGGTGCCACACGACATAGTTTTTTTGTCTGCATACCGTGTTGTGGGACCTGTAGATTACATCAGGTCACACAGAGGACTAGTACACGTGAGAGAATTAGCTGGCCAAGATGGCGACACCACCCTAGCATCACAGGGTGGTGAAAATCGGATTTCACAGAACGTCTGGGTAGGATGTGAACCATCCCGCCACTATGGTATGGGATAGATAAAAAAACAGGGCCACTGGGTGACCCATAATGGTAGTACTAGTTCAACCCAGTCGAACTGAGGTGGATTATGTGGACTGGGCCGCTACGTGAACCGGCAGGCAGGACCCATGGATGAATCAAGCAGGGTACAGCGAGGCCCCAAAGGTGCTTTCCAATTTTCCAGGCAGAACTGAGTTAGGTCAAGTTGGCCGAATCAGGTTGGGTCATGAGGGACCCCCATGCTGGGTTGGTCAGGTTCGTCTGGCCAAGTTGGATTGGTCCCAGACACAATAAGTTCCTATTTACTAAAACAACAATATCATTCAGAATGAGATTCTAATTGACATGCCCTCTGTGGAATTAGGACCCTTGTGATAAGATGGTCTTTTGGGTATACTCTAACTATGATTTCTTGGAAGTTGAGATATGACCAGTTTTTTTAGGATTAGATTCTCCTGGAATCAAGCGTACTAGTGATCAAGAGTACCACTACTAGTTGTGACGGGAAGTATATGATGAACGAGACCTCAGTGGTCTTGCAGAAGAGAAAACCAAAGTGGTCCAACAGAAAATTAGTACATAGTGTTCTAGAATACGAGCGGACCTCAGTGGATCAGTAGTTGAGTAGACCTCAATGGTCCCACAACCAAGCGGATCTTAGTGGCACATCAAGGATAAGTCCCTCAGTAGTAGAAGATGATTCAACTTTATGACTGAAAATAATAAATTATATATATGAGTTATACCTGTAGCAAACTATATTTTCATTGTGGTCTTGTTGTGTGACTTTTTTTTGTGGTCTTTCTTTATGGTCTTTCTTTTGTGGATTGGGTTCACTGTTGTGTATTGTGTTTCTCACCCCTGCATAGGCTTTACCTGCCTGTGTCATGTCTCGTGCAAGTGATTGATGCTTCGACAGAGACCTTAGTGGTCTAAAACCTAGTAGTTCTAAATGATAAGGGACGAACAGGTCGTACTTCTAGGTTTATAGACAACTACCCTCCACATACCATTATGTAGGGTTTGAGAAGACTGACATTGGAAGATATATTTTACATTGTGGTTTTGGGATTTTATTCTGGCCCCTTTTAAATATTAGTTTGTAATGTACTCTCAATAGTCATCATAGTAATATTTACATTTTACATTATTTTTACATTACACTATTTTAGATTTCTTCATGTGTACAGGTTTATAGAAAAATTAATACACTTCTTAGAATTTTCGTATTTGGTTCTTGTCACCAGGCTCGACCAATAGAAGGCAGGATTGGGGTAGTAATAGTGCATGCCCTAGGAGATCGGTCCTGAAAGTAAAATTATATTTTAATATTCAAAATATTTTATAAAACTCTTTTAAAATTGGTAGATAAAATAAATATTTCTCAATAAAGACTTAAAATTGAAAAATCTAGAATAATGACGATATTGCGAAATTAACCATTACCACATTGTAATCAGTTAAATCTTATTTCATATGAAATAAATATAATAAAATTAAACATTATATACAATTAATACCAATATATTTATGATATAATATATTAAAGGGTAATTATATACCCAATATAAGAGAAATATGTGGTAAACATGACATATGTCTCATGGAAGAAAATGTGAGATGTGAAACCTTTAACTTGTGATTTCCTTTAGTTTTCAAGATATAAACAATTATATAATACTTTAAAACTTTTTTTTGACTCATAATATATCTATATTTATATTAATGACATCATATATGATCTTCTTTTATCATATTATCACCCAATTGTTAACAAAATTTCATTATCATCCATGTTTTAGGTATTAACTGCTTCCTTTTCTATGTATTTTATGACATCTAAGTTCTGATTATTATGCATATGTTTAGTTAAATCAAATAAATAATGATTTTAAGGTCATATCATAAAATATTTTTTCATTATAAAAATTTTAATTATCAATTACGAAAGGTGAACATGGAAAATGAATCTCATCTCGTCGTGGAGACGGTAGACAGTACGTACACACCCGCAATATAATGATTCCCTTAAAGTGATACATTTAAAGAAGTGGTTTGTAATTTTTTATAGGTTCAATATAATTTAATTATTATGAAATATATATATTACATTCATAATTATAACAATCTAGGTAATATTTAGATGAATAACTGTATATCCCATAATGCACAGATGGTTCGACGTACATACGTACGTGTGGAAATTTTATTTTTCATCTGATGGTTAAAAAGTGTAATATGTTTGTCTCATAATCATAATAATATCTCCACATGTCAATGAAATGGTATTTGTTTGTTTATAATTTAGAGAACAAATTATAAGGATATTTGACAACAAATGAACTTAAATGAGTTG
This sequence comes from Viscum album, assembly GCA_963277665.1. Lineage (NCBI taxonomy): Eukaryota > Viridiplantae > Streptophyta > Magnoliopsida > Santalales > Viscaceae > Viscum > Viscum album. Next base: position 498,547,805 of record OY728158.1, on the reverse strand, counting down.
GTAAAAAGGGTTTTCTATTCTTAAGTGGACTTCCTTTAGATATCTTATTAAATGATATAGGGTTGATATTTATAGAATACTATGACATAAAAAATAAGTATATTTATTTTTTAGAAAGGAAATGGTCAATAATTGGACATTATAAACCGATCATTGTGGATTAATGAAGTGAGGGAGTAGGTTCCCTTTTATAATTGAAGCGATGGTAATTTTCATAAATTCTCAAAATATTAAAATATAATAAGAATTATCTAAATTCAAAGACTTCTTAATTTTATATAAACGAATAAGGCTTGAATGTTTTGTCTATATCCCACCCTTTTTGTGATTTTTTATTATTTTAATTATATGAAAATAATTTAATAAATTATTAATTCAATAAAATATCATTAATGTCAAATTTGATACTATTCAATTAATTCAAAATGAATTATATCATGACAAAGTGGGAATTCAGATCTAATAATTTAAAAATATCAAATATTTCTTATAGATCTAGAAAAAATATTATAAACAATAAATCCTCATAAATATATCAAAATTAATACATTAAAAATTAAGAATTATAATATCTTAATAAAAAATTAAATATTGTATTTCCATTGAATAATAATTTAATGAGGTTATATAATTTATAAAAATTACATACATGTATCTCTAATTAAATTAAATTCAATAATATCAGAATATATATTTGTTTTCATTCTTAGAATAATTTTTTCTCTTCATCATCACATAAAATATATATAACACATGGAGAATAACATTTCATAACTATAATTAATTTATATAATATATATTAGTTTAATAAAAAAATATTTATTAACAAAATAAAATTTGATATTAATGTGATAAGGGTAAATTAATATTCATCCAATAATTTTGTTACAAGTTTTGTTCATTGTTTTACACATATCTTTTGGTTTTCACAAATATGTAATCTCATTAGCTCATATGGTGATTATATAAATTTTTTCATTGAGAATTTATATGGTCACTAAATAATGAAAAAATATCCAAAATTGGATCATTGATGACATTTTAAACTATAACCCCATTATTTGTTTTTTTAGAATTTTATATCATTTAATTAAATATTATTTATTCTAAAATATCATTAATAAATATATTGACACTATTCATAACATTGGAATTTAAAAATATAACTAAAACAATTCAAATAAAAAAATATATTTTATTATATCCCAAACATGTCAAGGTATTGTAGAAGTTTTTTATATGAAATTTGTTTTTTTAAATTATATTGATTTTAATTTTTTTAATATCATTTATTTTACACTTCCATTAATTGAATAATTATTACATCATGGTAATTTAATTATTTAAGGTACTTATTTCATTTTTAGAAATAAAAAATAAATTCCTATGACAAATTAAATTCTATTATATTTTAAAATAACATTTATAGTCTTAAATAATTTCTAGATAATTCCATATCTAATATTTAGATTCATTAAAAATATGAGTATTACTTCACTGACTCTTCCATAAATAAAATATTTAAAAAAAATAAACAAATGAAAATGGAAATAAATTGATATATATATGAATATTAATTGATAATTTACAAAACTGTACCATCCAATAAACTTTTGAGAAGTGTTCGGGGTTATTCTTTTCCTTATCATTTTATTTTAAACCAAAATTGCCTACATTACCATTTACCATGTTAATAAAAAATACCAAGATTAAAATACATGTTTTTCAAAAATTAAAGGGATATAATTTTTAAATTTGGACATTATTTACTAAAACATAAAAAAATATTTCAATCTTCAAAACAATGATGTGTCAAATTTTAAATTAAAATTACTCCCTCAAAAAACAAGAAATACCTTTTGTTTTAAAATTGGATTTTTAAACCCCAAAATGTAGTACAATAATAACGTATACAAATGACTAATAATGAAATAAATTTCATTTTTTATAACTAATAATTAATTAAATTACATTGAGAGAAAAATACAATCATCAAGGTTTATTTCAAAATGAAATTTACAATTTTTTAAAAATTGGTATTTTTTACAATTCATTGGAATCTTATTCTTTTAAATGAAATAAATATAATAACCCTAATATTATTTTATCATTAATATTTTAAAATGGAAGTTTATTTTTACACATATAATTTATAAATGTTTAATAATTTTGTTATAGAACATGCTCACCCTAAAAAAGGGACAAAATTGATTTTATAAAAAATATAGCTTTTATACATAAAAATGTATTTAATATTTTCTAGTTTATTCCAAATCTATTGGAATAGTTTCATAACATTTTATTGAATATATAATATATAAATATCATTATGTGGTCATTAATATTCATTCTCTCCAATTTAATGGCATGATTATAATTATCATTTAATAATATTTTATTTTTTCAATATGGATGTTCTGAGCATCATAAGCTATCAAATAAATTAAATTAAAAAATGTACATATCATAAGATATCTGGGTATCACATTCTCTACTAATTCAACAATCTGTGTCCTCACAATACATAAATTTTCCTTTTAAAATCAAAAGCTGATACTGGAAAATTACTTTTTCAGAAACCCTAATCTTAAATACGAATAGAAAAATATCATATTCATAAGAGGGTTTGGTAAATGTGAAAGTATCCAAGAAAAATTAGGCTTATTAATAGGATAATATTAGTAGAAGATTATTTTGTAGAAAAAAATTATAATGAATTATATAATTCATTTATAATAAGAAATAAAATGATCAATGGAATTTTTTGGTCCCCAAATCCAAAAATATATGATGGTTTAAAAGATATTCTAGTTCATAATATATAAAGGTAATATGATTAAATATTTTGAAATCATATTTTAAATGTGGAGGAATTCCATAACTATTTAGATAGAGAACTCAATAAAAAATCTTACTCGATTTCCTTCCACGTCATAAGCATAATCTCGTCCTTTGGTCGTTCTTAGATTGATATCTTTTCCATCCCACACACCAGGAAATGAATGTTCATGATAATATTTTCATACCTGAATAAATATTAATGAATCATAACGTCCTAATGTCATTCCATCATCCTATAAATATTTATGATAAATACAAAAGTTTATCTAAGGTTATCTATTATGAGAAATCATATTTTAGCCTCAAATAACATTATTTAATGTTCAAAATAATTAATTACAAAAGAAACTTCCTCAAGAATCATTCAAAATAATTCAAACCAAATTAAATTCCCTAAAACTAATATTTTAGGAGCACTAAATTTCCAAAATCTACTTAACATTAGATTTCCAAAACAAAATAATGTATCTTTGTTTTCTCACATAGAAAATATTTTATCACATTAAATCCATAATGAAAACATGCATGTTTTCAAATCCATATAGAAAAAGTACTAATGTAAAACTATTTTACAAATACTGATTATTATAACTTGTAAATAATTGAAAAAATAAATCATTATTCCAAATAAACATGAATACTATTATATTATCCTTGATTTTTAAACCATTAAAAAAGCTTCAACATCATATTCTTTAATAGATCATTCCATTCATTTTTTATTTATAGTCTCTTCATCATTATAAGTAGAAACATTTCATGTATAACCATGCTTATTTTATTCATGAGTTTTCCCCCTAAGAAATAGGTTTCCATGATGCACATATTTTCTACATTTAGAACATTAATCCATCGATAAAATGTCTCAGATAAAATTTTAAAAACATTTCATCTTTACTTGTAAATTACATACCATTATAAATGTTACATATAGAAAAAATATCATCCCATTATTCTAATATATCCACCTAACTATTTCTTCACACATTATTGACATATACAAAATGTAATCATCATTCCTCCATCTCCTCCACCTATCAAACTCTCAAAAAATTCTATCCTTAAAATCTTTGGTGAGTCTGATCGATTGTTATAATGAAAATTGATAATCATGATAACTGATTTTTAATAATAAATTTATCCTTAACTCCAGTCATTATCAACACATTTTTATCACATTCATCATTAAACTACTTCATTTTAAATATATTTATTGAAAAAAACAAAAACATATTGTTTCAGCACCACTAATCAATTTTTAAATCACAAAATCTTGAAGAATATTTTATATAAAATCTCATCATTCATGCTTTTTGAATTTATGATTCCTAAGTATTGAACTAAGAAATCCATTATTATTAACAACTATGTAGGATAATATCCTATTATTTTACATGTAATCAGATTTATTCATAAGGTAATGTTCCTTAATCTACGATTTCTTAAATCTAGTTCACAAGGTTTCTACTAAAATTCCTTTGATACCAACTAAAATGAACCCGACCCCATTATCTAGGATATGTGGCCCTACATTATTTAATTGCCATAAAATACGATGAATCACATCCCAATGAATAAAATATACATATATCCTTGATAAAATAGATACATATTTGAATCAAAAATTAAATTTTACACAATAAATAAAAAAAATTATTTTCCCTAAGAACACCATTTCCCCTTCGCTTAATTCAAATATCAATCATAATAAACATCTCAAAAACCTGGGGAAACAATATAAGAATGGGGAGAGATCAAATTCTCAGTAAGTGTATCAATAAAAAAAATCAATCATAAATAAGAAATTATAGTTATGAAATATTATATAACTAAAACATTTTCCATTTAATCGCTAACATGAGCCTAATATGGATAGGATAAATGATGATAAAATAATTCCATTTAATAATAAAATGATATTGTAACTTTTCCATGGATATTTTAAAAATATAATAATCACATGGAAATGAATAACTAATATCATAATTATGCATTTCTTAATTACAAACATCTGAAACAATGAATAAAGACATGACACCACAAATCGAACAACATCCATGCTTTTTGAGAAGAATATAACAACATAAAAAATCATTCCAAGAATCTTATAAATTGGTTAGACCTTTGAAGACCCTATTTTAGAATGTTTCATGAGACCTAATGATGCATCGAGATCATATATTGGGTCATATCTATCTATTACTATGTCCAACACATTCTTCACAATAATAAATAATACAACTAAACTAAATAATTAATGTCCATTTTATATTATCTTGTCATAGAGAATATTAATAAATACCCAATAGAACTAATAAAAAATGATAAATCAAATTATTAGATCACATCCTTAAAAGAATATTTATCATCTAATGTTTACATGGAGGAAAATTATTCAATGATATTATTTAAATATTTATTGATTAAAATCCCCTTTTTTACGTTGATAATTACTTATGTTCAAAAGACATGAATTATAAAAGAAAATATTTTAATTGATAATATCGTTGTAATCTTATAAAGGACAAGTGAAAATATTATGGTCTTATGGTGGTGGGAAATTCCCATAATTTCACATGTTTTAGAAAATAGTCCTTTTACTCATTTGTAAAAAAAATCATAAATTACTTATTTTGGAAAATGATTGGATGGATCATTTCTAAAAAAATTAATGTGTAAAATTTGGGGAAAATTATATTAATCAATAATTAGAGAATAATAAAAAATTATAAAACCTTCTATAAAAAATGGGAATAGAAAATAAATTTTCATCAGTAGAGACTCAAAACTAAACAATCTCAAATAATGATGATATTGTTAAATAATCCATTAAAAATATGTAATAAATTTTATTTTATAAACCAAGAAAGAAATAAAATCTAATGAGATTTTATATAAAATTCCAAAAAATATATTCTAGATATAATAAATCCAATACTCGGTATATTCGACATATAATATAAATAAGTGATGAATATGACATATGGCTCACAGAAGTAAAAGTGTGATGAGAAACCCTTACCATGTGTTTTCCATTTTTTTGACCAACTTTAATCTCATTTATTATTATTTAATGAATGTTTTTAACATATAATAGGACCATACTTATATTTATTGTGTCATATATGATCCTATTATGTCCCCATTTCACCTGATTTTAAATAATATTTTGTTATTTTCCTTGTTTCCGGTGCTAAAAACATCATCATCATATACATATTTTGTTGTGTATGTCCCTATAATTATACATATTATATAGTTACATTATCTCCATAATGATATTAAGTTCATATATATCATATTTATTCATTATATACAATTTAATAATCATTATCTATGGGTGAACATAGAAAAAGAATTACATCATATCATGGAGATGGTATGGTGTATGTATGCATGATTGAGGGAATCATTTCATTAATGGTGAAATGATAAATAAGTGGAATATATATTAAATCTTTAAAAAATAAATATCATATAATAACTATCATATATATCTATAATTTTTAAAAATTATACCCATCTATTTAATGTGGTGATGAAAAAAAGATGACATCGCGATGGGGAGATGAAAAGTTGTACGTGCGCAGGTGTGATACATTCATTTTTCAATGGATGGATAAAATGTGGAATATGGTTTTACCATAATCATGATAATATCTAAATATATATATTATAATGGATTTATTACTTTAATATTGAAAAAATAAATTTAATGGAAGTGTAAGAAGAAATGATGTTGAATGAGTTGTTAAAAATGATTACCTCATCCTTAGTGGACTTCCTTTAGATCTATTATTTAATGAAATAGGGTTGGTCTCCATGGAATTACAGTATCTACAGAACTTGTATAAATATGTTGATATTTTAATTAGGTAGATATTTTACAGATAGATGTCTCAATGTGGTGTATAAAAGTGAGAGAATATGTGCCTTTTATAATTTGAGTAAGGGGAATTTCCAGAAATCCACAAAATAATAAAATATAATATTGTCATTCTTGATCCAAATACTTTCATATGGCCTAAAATGAATTATGGATGAAATTTTAAACAACATAGATACCACATTGGGATTATTTAATATTTTAATGAATTTAAAATAATTTTAAAAAATATTAATTTATTATAAAAAATTATCTTTAAATTTTCTACTAGTCATATAATTTGATATCAATTACATCAAGGAAAATTTGGAATTATAATATAATTCCTCCAAAGAACTATAAGTTGTCATATTGATCTATAAGATTCACTAGACACATTATCTCCTCCCAAATATATCAAAATTACTTCTTTTATAGTTAATTATATTTTTTTATGTTAATTGAATAAATAAATTATTAGCATTATAAAAGAATTTATGAAAATTAATAATTTCTAAAAATTAGATATAAATATAAAAAAAATAAATAATATCATTAATATTATTATATTCATTTACGTTTACTCATATCGTCCCTTTAACCCTACGTGGACTCATAAAATATTTTAAATACACAGAGAGTTACATTTTGTAAATATAATTGTTTTAAATAATATATAAGTTATTTTCGTGGAAAAGTGTCCATTAAATCACTAAAATTATTTATTACTGTGATAATGGTTATATAATATTTATCCAATATTTTTTACAAGTTGAGGTCAGGATTGTACCTTTATCTTTTGGTTGTAACCACTTTTTAATCTCTTTTCCTCTTATAGTGACAACATGGATGTTTACACATTTAAGGCTAATATAGTTACTCTAAAATTAAAAAAGAAAAATAAATAGATCATTTAAAATATTTTTAAACTTAATATATTTATTTGGAATAAATTATGTTTTATGCAAATTATAACATTTAATAAAATGTTATTTATTTTAAAATGTCATTAATGCTAATCATAACATTATTCCTTACATTTACTTTTCAAAATATCAATAATATAAGGTTTATTTGAAAAATAATTTTTATTATATCACTAACACATAGATTATGTATATATAATTTGTGGAAGGCATTAAATAATTCGAATTTTATTTACATTAATACTTTTAATATCATTTATTTGATATTTTCATTAATTGAATAATTATTCCATCGTGGTTGTATAATTATTTAAGGTACTATCTTATTCACTAAAATTTATTTATCTTTAAATATAGTTTTCTTTTAAATTTACTGTCTAGAATGATCTATATAAAAAAATATAAATATTTTAGAAATATGAGAATGGAAACATTAACCTTTCATTAAATAAAATATTATAAATATCAAAACCTCATCAAAATTTCTCTAAATTGTCATATAAATGACATTTAATTTATAATAAAAAAATAGAATCATAAAATAAAATCTTGACATGTTTTAGGATTATTTTCTAGTAATTATCATTTTATTGTTAACCTAAATTACCAACATTACCCTTTACCAAGGAAATGAAAATTGCAAAGGTTATATTCAAATAGGTAAAAAATAATATGGAACTATTTAATAAATTTAAACGTTATAAATCAAAATATGAAAATATTTTTCAAAATTCAAAACATAGATGTTTCAGAAATTAATATAAATTTAATCTTGAAATACACAAAAAAATAGTTTTCTGTAAAAATGAAATTTTAACCCCAAAAAATTTATTATAACAAAATAATGTATAATAATTATTACAAATTAATTTAATTTTATTATTTTTAACTAAATGTTAAATAGTTTACATTGAAAAAAATACTAAAAACATAAATGGAATTTTTAAAATTAAATTTATTGATTTATCAAAATCGGTATTTTTCACTATTTACTAAAAAATCAATCCTTTATAAAAAACAGCCATAAGATATTTTTGAAATTAAATTTTTATAAATGATTTTTATTTTTTAAAATATAAATTATTAATTTTTCAAAATTTCATTATAAATTATGTGCAACATTAAAATGTGACAAAACTCCCTTGAGAAGAATTTTTCTTTTATGTGTAAAATTTGATTTATTATTATCTTTTTCCTATTTAAACTATTGGATTAATTTTTTAAAAAAATAATTAAATACATAATATAAACATTTCATAATTTGGTAAAAATATTCATCCTCACCAATTTCACGACTAGGTTAGGATGACCACATGATAATACTTTATAATTAATTTAATTTGTGTGTTGCATTCAACGTAAGCTATCGAATATATTATATTTAAAAGGAGTCAAACCAAGAAATATTTTCCTGTTACAATTTTATTAAAAACTAATATTTGAAAGAAAAATATTTTAAATCTACATATGGGAACCTAGTGTAAAAACACAGAGTGTTTAATAAATGCTATCATGGTTTTCTATAACACCCTATTCAAGAAATATTTTCATAATGATTCATCCAAAAAATTTCAATCAGGGGGAATAAGAATTTTTCTTTTGATATAAAAGTCATGAAACCATGTCAATAAACATATAATAATACTTCATTCATATAAAAACATCATTTATAACATTTTTAAATTCTAACCATCATTACCATTTTTTGAAATATGTGATTCTAAAACATTAGCTACAACTTTACTACCCTTTAAGGGCTACACACCCATTATCATCATTATCATAAAAAATTACTAATGGATTTATTGAATCATTTTATAAAATTTCTATAGTAATATATTTAATTATGTAATTCTTTTAATCAATTCAATAAAAGATAGTGAAAATATGTATTATTTTTGGGAATAATTTAGAACATTGTTGTGCCTCAAAAATAAGATTTACAACGAAAATATTATCATAGTCATTAATTATTGTACATCATCAATGATATTGTTTTCTATACACTTTCATTCATATAAGCATGCTTCTTAGATTTTGTTACAATTTGTTTTAATATATATTATCATAATTTGAAAATATCATATTTTATTTTGCTTTCCATAATTTATTTTTTACTTAATTTTTTTTGTAATTTTTTCTTGTTTTCTTCTTAGTTAGGTTATAATTTACATATAAATTATATTAACATAACCATATTTATCACATCACTTTCAGTTTATTTATTTTTAGAACATGAATGTTTTTTGTAATTCTCTATTAACATTATTTTGATATTTAGTAAACTATTGTATTACTTTTTATAGTAATGTTTTACATGTATTCAATCCCTCAATCCATATCCATTAATTTTTATCAATTAACTATTAAGTATTCCTTTTAATATTGTACATTATCACCTGTATCCAATTAGTTAAATGTATTTGTTTATTCATTTTCTATAGATTCTCATTTTCATCTATTGAATTTTTAACAACATTTATCTTCTAAAAATTTTATTCTTCCATATCATCAGTTATTTGGATTTCAATTCATCTCTAATTACCACACCCTTAGGACATAAATCTTTCCTGGTAGGGGCATTTGGTACCGACATGAGTATAATCTATTCTTGAAAAGCTAACATCATAATATATGAATTCTAAATCATGATCCGCCATATTTATATTAGTACTAAAATGGAAATTTTTTAAAAATGTTGTATTGAATTTTCTAAGGAGATACGTCTATAATTAATTCCAAATTTTCTTAGAGGATGTCTATTATTAAAAAAAATATTATTTGATCATAAATTAAATGATGAAAAAACAATTATTTTGATTTTTTGGAAATAGAAATAGATGTACTGAAATAATATTTCTTTTTAAAAAATTTTGATGTATCACCATTAACACCAACAACTTGAGTGATGAATTATTTGATCTTTTATATCACACATTATTTTTTAATAAAAAATGATAAAGTTTTTGATATTTTTTTATATATCTTATTAAAACGATTTAGTAATATCCATTATTTTTGTGTTTATATATATCCAACCCATTCGTCTTACATTCTTCAACATCTAAAATTTCCACCACACTGTGATTCTCTTTCCCAGTTTATGTTTATAAATAACCATTGAATTTAATTCATGTTATCAAACAATAACTTTCTAAAATATAATTAAATTTCGGTTTATCATAATGTTTTTTATTCACTAAACATTTTAAAAAAATGTTTCCCTTTACATATTTCATTAACTTTATTCTGTTGCTTCATGTGTTGTAAATTTCAGAAAAGTGATGCTATAATATTTTCTTTTTAAAAGTATTCAGGTTTTTTTATTCACCGTCAATTTCATATCATGATGAAAAATTTAATCTTATTACATGAGCTATAAATTTGATCTAAAAATAAAATTAATTATTAGATAAATAATTAACATTCTATGTTTGGATCAACTAAATATTCTTTTTTTGTAAATAATTTATTTATTAATCTTATTATAATTCATTTTATGATAATTATTATCATCTATATTTAATAGGTAATATTCATAAATATTCATAATAATATTTTTCGGATAAAAATCCCTTTGTATTGCTAATTCCCAGATTTAATAGAAATATTACAATTACAAATTTCCATATTTTATATCTTAAAAATATATGATATGATTGGATAACATCCAATTATTCTTTATGGGCCTCTAAATCATTCAATTATTTTACAATAATACTATCTCTGAGCATTAAATTTAGTAATAACTAAATAGAAAAATTCTCATTATTTTTATTCATATGGAAATTTTTTATCTTAAAAAAAATCCATAATAATATTTTGATATTAATTTATAAATAAATATTTTCTAATATTATAATGTTGACACATTATAATCATTTTAACTGGGAATTATTCTCATCAGTTTGATAATGATTTTAGAGTCTTCCAGTATCTCTCAAAAACATCTCCTATATCTTAATATTTTATTAGTCATAGAAATTAATTCATTTATATTATCTTTATATTAAATAAATACATCATCATTCTGAATAATACATATTCATAGCATAGATACTATAAAATTTTTGTTTCCTCCATACATGAATATCAACTTATTTCACATTTATTTATCCATTGGAAAGATTATAATCATGTTATAAACATTCTCTAGGAGGTTTGTCAACAGTTAATTCTAATTATTTCCATAAAATACATAATTTTTATTATTCACAACAAATATTATAAGTTCATTAATAGTATGAAATACTATTATGGATCCATGTATAGCTTTGATTCCAAGAGATAGATGATTTGATATATTTCTCTTTTTCCAACGATGATATTTTCATACTTTGAATATCAGAATACAAATATTGTCAATAGAATAAAAATTATTTATCCCCAGTATTTGGATCAATTAGAGTGAAACTATAACCTTATAATAATTGAATTACCCTATGATAAATTTTGGATCCTTGAGGGGTGGGATGAATCTGTAATAAAATCTCATTTATAATTGTATTTTTCACCGTTATAAGAAGCATTCATAAGATAATAAAACTAGTTATAGTTATGATCCAATCAGATATAATTATTATCATCATATTTCATATGAAAATAATATATAGGGGGAGATACAAGCACATCATATTTATAAGGATTATTATGAATATATAATTCTTACCATGTTTTTTATTCCCCCCAACAAGGATTCCTTTACTATATTTATTGTATTACATAGGCTTAAGAAGAAAATGGTTCTATAAACCAATAATCATTCCAAAAACTAACCTAGGTTACAATATTATAAAAACTATCTTTTTGGAAACCCTTTATTATATAACAAACAGTCTTAACTATAACAACTTTACTAAATTATTGTTATACACCCATCCCACATGACTTTTTAAATGGGTTATACCACAAGCTACAAGCTCTACCATACATGATTTAGGATCCACTATATAATGAAACTATATTCCTTCCCATGAATATTAGATCCCATTCTATAGTGTACAATCCTTAATATCACTAACAACTCTCATAAGTGTATGTTTTCATTGAATCTTCATCCCAGTATTTGTAATACATTGTTATAATCATTCAATATTTTTAGAAATATTTTTTCAAAAATCATCTAAATCATTCATTTAATTACACTATTGATTTAAAATTGTCCCATGGCTCTATCCATTCAATATCTATCAAATATAAAACCATGTGATTTGTTTATATATTCAATATTTAGTATCTTTTTCAATTGACTACATCTGGTATACATAATTTTCATGTTTCAACATCCATCTAAACTACCTCCACTAGCTCTTTGATAAAATCTTATCCATATTATGGAATAATGTTAAAAATAATAAGAACTAATTTTGACGATCGATATATAACTTTTCTATTCGATGAATCATGGTCTGGTAACTCTATTTCATCTTTGAAGATAACATGGTTAGAAAATCCTAACACACTAATACAATTTATTCAAATCCTATATAAACGTATGAAATGTGTCAGTTTATACTTTTGATACTAACCATTATATATGTTCTCTAGTAATTATGTTGGGAGATGAAATGAACTAGCCCGGAAAACTAGAAACTCCAATTATTCTTTCCCATCTCATAATATTATTAAAAATTATAATATTAATGAAATTTCAAAATAAGAGTAATAAAACATACAGGTTAAGTACATATATGAATAAAAAATATACTAAAAAAGACATAAAATCCAAGTAGAAAACACACTAAACCAGAAAATATTTCAAAACCACATGTAACAAATATCACCTCATGAATAACCCAAACTGAATGTAGAAAAAAATGAGAAGATCACATACTAAATGATGCTTCTCCAATTACCAAAATTATTTAAAAAAACATATAAAATCCCAAAGGAACATGTAGGGTGTGATCCAAATCTGACTAGGATACTAACATAGATTCTTTACAAATTCTTTTATCAAGAGTACCCAAAATCTAGATTTATAAAAATAATTGTTTTACAATGAATTTTCTTAATTCCAAACCAATTTCAAAGGATTTTCCCATTTAATCTGTTTATTTTCATAAAATCCTATAATATTATAGAAATATTAATATGAAATGTAGAAGTGAAAAAATTGGAAATCATATTCACAAATCAATTGGTAAACAACTAAAAACATGTAAATTATATAAAATATCAAATGTAGATATGTTATATGTCATCATATAAAAACCAATGAGATATAATCCAGGGTAAAAGAATTCATCTAATAAATAACTATAAATGAGAAAGAACGTAACATTAGGATCTATCAAATGTGAACATGCACTAGACACTTAAAAAAAGAAAAAGCATGCATAAAGATGGATCCAACTAATACAAATTTCATTCAGTCTATATCATAAGAATGTTAATGAAAATGGTCTTATACAAACTCTAAGGAAACATGTTTCCATTTCAGATGAACCCATGGATTCAAATCTAAAATTTTACAAATTATATTTTAAAACCATGTTCAAAATTTTATAAAGAAATATTAAATCATAGATAAACTTCTTTAGGGTTTAAAACCATATTTCGGAATTAGATGATTTTTTTCAACGAAAATAAATTAATAGAATATTTTACATTCCAAAAAATTTAATAAAACCATATTTCACATCTAATAATTGAATAACTAAAAATAATGTATCATGCTAAAAATGGAATTCATCAAATTTAGCCATATTAAAAAAACACATACCTTAACATAGTAGATACCAATCCTCCTTTGAACATGGTAACTAGAAATCAAGGGAATATCTTTTGACAGAAATTTAATGATGAAAAATGGTAAATATCTATAGAAAAAACAATCTGATCAAAAATCCAAACACAAAAAACATAAAAAATACATCTGTAAGCAAAGCCAAAGAAAACCATAAAGATTATACTCCTCGAAAAAAGCTACCCAATTGAAATGACGAACATTTTCTAATTCAAGAGATATAGAAGAAAAGTAAGCACATAAGATATCATAGGAAGAGCCTATCAGTTGATAAAAAATAGGCATGAAATGAATCAAATGAGTTACCACTCAGGTAGCACCCTAAAAATCCATCTTGTGGCAAGTACTGATATGTTATCCCCTTACACAACATATATTCAATGAAGCTCATGTGAACCAAAAATCATGTCACCTTTTTATTGATAAACTAATATTTTCCATTTCATGAAATTATCTTATCATATATAATTGACACACTTTATCAATTTTTATAATCTTCTCTATAGACGTTAAACGTCGTGTACACCCATTACATGGAAATTATTTTTTCTATAAACTATAAATTTTTTTTTCTTACATGAAAATACAAAACAAATCATGTTTTCTATGACCAAATGTATAACCCCATAGTTACATTGAAACCTTTATTTCCAAACACCATTAATTCTAACAAACAATCACCCTTTAACAGTAAATCGATTTTATAGAAAATGACCTCTTTCCACAAAATTTCCTAGATGCATCCAATTAAATATGAAAAAGTTTAACGATTTGGGTAAAATTTGAATGATGGTAACACGATGATAAAATATCCAAACAAATAAATATTTAAACCCCAAAATATCCCTCAAGATTTAGGTTCCAATAAATGTGATGAACATTTATACCTCAACAACAATTCCCCCTCCTACATCGCGTAGATATTCTGTCCACACTATCGCAATAACCAAATTAGAGGAATTATGTTCCAAATAGTTCCTTATCATGGAGATCCATAATAATAATTATATTCTCAAACCAGAGGTTCCAAACTCATCATTAACAACCTCCCATATGATCTTGTTGGAAGGTTATATTATATAAATCTTCAAATAGGAATCATGAAACACATCGTGGATATATGTATTATAAATTACAAGTCAAATTGAAAGACCAAATTCTATAATCATCCAAAGATATCAAATGGGCTGACACTATATGGTTCCAAAATACCTTGGTATCCCAAATGACAATGTACATAGAGGGTTAATACACTAAGAAACACATTTCTATAAAACTCAAACTTTAGAAGCTGCTGATGGGGGAGCACAAAATATTTTTGTGACTAGGTTACATGATCAATCTCCTCCAATTCAACCGCACCACCTCCATATTTTCCTAAAGAAGAATTAGCCCAACTGAGGAGTACTCTCCCAAATCTTTCCATAACAAAAAATATCTACATGGAAAAACATACAATGCCATGATGGAAACCATATTTATTGATTAATGGTGACTAATTTCATTTGAAAATATATCTAAATAATGATATATGTTTCCCATGATCATTTTAAACCAAGAACATAAACCTGATGTATATCCTTCACAACCTCGATAGCCCTCTCTATTAGTCCATTTCTCTACAGATCATACGATGTGCATAAATTAATCTGGTAACCTATCATCTCCTATACATCCTAAAAACAAGATGTGTTCATCATGTCCGTATCAGAATAAACAAGAGAGAGAGATCACCACGAAATATTATGATTTGTTGGATATTAAGTTTCCTAAACTGTTCTAATATTATAATTTCATGGATAAATTTGAAATTTGGGGAATTCATGAGTTGATCAATAATCAAAATGATTTAATCCTTCAAACTAGGAATCCATGGTAATATAACAACGAAAACAATGAAAATATCAACCAACATTCACACAAAAATGGTTAAGGGTTACAATAACCATTCAGGTCTCCAGTGTTCTATCTCAGATCTATGACATTTAGGGCATCACAATAAAAACTATGAAATCAATCACCCCATCATCCACCACAAATAAAAACATCTCAAATTATTATAATTGTGGTATTAATGATGTACAAAGACCAACAATAATGGCCTAATAAAACATATAATTATGGTACCCAATCCACAGGTAGTACCCATTCCACAGGTCATTCATTGAATTAGTCTAATCATCTTCTCAAACTCTCAACATGCATTACCCAGTCCATAGGTCAATCTTTGAAAACCATCCATACCATATAAGATGATAATATAGATCCTAAATCATTAGAGAAGGATATTTGTTACAAATAGTCACTTGATACAACCTATAATGGTCAACATAGGATTTAAGAAAACAAATGACCTATTTTCAATGATTAATAAGAGATCCCTTGGTAGGACAAAAAAAATACTTTAGACTATAGGTTCTCATGATGGACCATAATATCCAACAACTCATCACGTGACATATGATAAGGCATCATTGAAAATTAATTTTACTCAGGATAAGATCGATAGTATGATAGACTTCATTCTTGGGAATTAAACCATAAAAATAAAACCAAACAACCTTTGTGTACTCACACCCCACAACAGGATTTGACCACCCAAACATAGATCAACTGAATTAAGAAGAAATAAAATCATCTAGAATGAGATTACCCAAAAAAAGGAAAATATGCCTTGATTTTATATATCTATATTCCAACTCATATTTTAAGACATTAGTGACCCCATATGTAAATAAGATTCAAACTCGACGGTTATAACAGGATCTTGGGCCTAAAAATTGACCATCCAATCCATACCAACAATGAAGTAAATTTTGATAATATGAGGTAATTTAATGTCCCACTCCACCTCAATGCCATCTATCATCACCCAACACATGATACATTTGAAAAAGTATTCAATACTCTTTCCTAATGGTGTACAATGATCTAATAAAATAGAATAAGTTTAATGTCCAAACTCAACATGTCATAAAATGATGATGGAATAAATAATCCATGGAACCTGTATCAATAAAATATCGTACCATATAAGATGATATTAAAACCGTAACTATGATAGTATTTGTCACAAAATAAGATCCATCTATCACATAATCTAATTCATAAAGCTATCCAATATTCTGCACGTGAACATCTATTATTTTAAAATGATTACAACCACCACCCTTAGAATTATTTTTATGAAGAAAAAAACAATTGGTGAGAGTGGATCATGTGCTATTAACCTGATATATCATTTCAAAAAAATGAAAAAGAGTTCCATATCATTCAAAAATATGGAAATTATTTGATCAACTACATAGATTTGCATGCCATGACCTCTCTATCCATATTGGTATAAGAAAACCTACTACATCCCTATCGAATCCCAGTAATATTTTTGTATGGAAATCTAACAACTATTACACATCCTTTTCTAGACAGAAGATATGACAAGTCTATCCACTAAACAAACTAATTATCCACCCAAAATTTTCAATCTAGATATAGATACCTCAACCAGATCCTCCTTGATAACTACCTCCACAATGTTTTGAAGGCACAATAGAATCAACATCAACTGAATATCATGCCTCATTCCAAACTCAATCTTTTGAACCTTCATGTAATAATTAGATATTTTCTCTGGTTCAAGATGTACCAACTCATGAAAATCGGTAGAATAATCCAAAATGGTAATATCCTATTTCTAGAGGGTTAGAAACTTATGGATCATCATTGCACATAATGTTTTAGGTTAAAACTGGGAACCAAATATTTTCAAATGATAATCCAATGTATGATCATCAAGAAGCATGGCTTGTACAAAGGAATACCATAAAGTCATTTTTAGTCCCTCATGTAAATACATATAAAAACCAACTTTATATTATTTAGGTGAATTAAAAAATTTTAAGGACCACTGTAACCATTCAGGCCACTCCTTCGATCCATGGGGCCCTTTGTCACCAAAAAAGATTGTTGGATTCTAAAAAGAATATTTAGTTCCACGATCCACCTAATGTCATGTGTTTCAGACACCTAAATAAACTAGTGTTTTAAGAGTGTAGATAATAACTTCTAATAGAGAAGGTTATACTGTAAAATTTTACAATGGATCATATCTCACATATTCTTCACTCATATTTGGAAGAGCACTTCTCAAGTGATTTTTCCAACAAAAGAAAATAAATCATCTAGAGTAAATTAAAAAATTAATGGAAGAAAAATGGGTAGTAGTATCAATGATCTAAAACAATAAAATTTAAAATAATCCATGCATTTTCTTAAAGGAGAACTATTAAATTAAAACAAACATCCAACATAGTTTATTCAAATGACCTCAAACTCTGAGTCTCGAACCTGTTAAAAGTCCTTCACCACCCATGATAACATGGGTTCAGTCATGGTTCGAGAGGACATTCAGGTTTGTTTTTTTCAATTACTAATTTAATTCTAAATGTATTATCACTTTACTACCCATAACAATGAACACAAATTAGTTAGTTTTGTTATAATTTTGTCTCACCATCTCTTTGATACCTAATTGTGACTAACTAACTAGATTGAACTAGAAAATCAACATGATCCAAACCATATCATAAAATAGGTACAATATGATAGAAACACATAAATAATAAATAAAAAAATACAAAAATCAATAGTAAAAATAAGAATAAGTAAATAAAATAAAATACATACAATCCTAAAAAAAATATGCTCAAATAGATTATATGTCAAAAAATCAAGTTAAAAAAATTACTTCTAGAGCAAAATGAATCGAAGGAAACTAAATAAGGGATGCCTAAATTTTACATGATTCCCTTCCCTTAACCTGAATCCAATAATGAAACATCCAGAAGCACCTAATGGAATGAGTCGGGTGTGAGAAAATAACCAGTAGGACAACACCAATGTTTCAATAGAGGGTTTAATATAAATAATTCAACTAATATAGATTTTATAACAAGGAATTTTTTGAATATTTTTTTCATGGAACAAAACCATTTATCAATTATTTTACCATTTATCATTTGGTTTTCATAAAAACAATTATATCATAAAATCACATATATTACAAGATGAAGTGACAAAATAGGAAATGATATACATGAATCAATACGTAAATAGGTAAACATGTATCCCTAAAACTTCCTATCATATGAATCTATGTGATGGATCCACATATAAAAACCTATGAAGAAATAATCCATGCTAAAAATTATGTGACAAATGAACTCAAAATATAAATCACCATGCATTGAGATACAGGCTATGTAAATATTCAATGGATACTAAATATCATATATATTCCTAATACTAGATATAACCAATATTGATTCTTACCAGTTGATATCACATGAAAGTTACATCAAAGTTGTTTTATAGACACACTATAGATACTAAATTCTCTTTTATGGAACACCTTTGATTCAGAATAAAAAAAATCCAAAATTCATTTGAAACCCATATTATATTTTCTTAATACATTTTTAATTTCATTCCATCCCATTTGGCTATTTTAATCCTCATTTTCATATCAAGCGAATCCAATTTCAAAGGAAAATCATTTTTTACAATATTTTCCATTATAGTAAATAATTTAAATCTAAATATCTATTATAATCATCAAAAAACTGAAAAGAAATTATTTATAAAAACATGAAATTCATCAAATTACCATGTTTTATAAAAATACGTACATCTACATGGTAAAAACCTTGAATCCATTCACTATGGGGACCTGAAACAATGAGAACGACCATGGAAGGAAAATGTATGCTAGGAAAATGAAATGATAAATATAAGAAATTATTTAATCATAAATTTAAATATAATCACTTGAAAAAACAAACATCTACAATATAATTCAAAGAATAACTATAAGTATTACGTAATGGATAGAGTATACCTAACTAACATGGTGATCAATCATTGAACAAAGTGATCTATAATATATGGAATCAAACAAATATCTTATTAAGTGCCTATAATGTAATAATGCAATGAATGATATAAGTATCCACATGTACAATAACCTAAATGTCCAAATCATGATAATGACATGGTGTTTAACACCATGGCATGTTGTGTAATCCATAAAGTTAAAGTATACTAATATAAAAATCACAATTTTCTTAAAAACCTAATATTTTCCATCACATAGAATGATCATGTTACTAATCATGTAAATCCTTATCTCCATGTATCAGTTCACAACATCCACCCAATTAATGATACACATAATGTGCACCCATTTCAGAACGTGTATTTGTGAAAAAAATTAAAAATGATTACATTATAACAAAAAATATAAACCACCAAGAGAATTCTCTAGATTTGGGGAGAAAGCTGCAAATCTATTGAAATATTTATAGGTAGGCTCTGTTAATTCAAAAAATAATAAATTTGATAATATTTGGTAATATTTCTCAGAATACATTCTATATGCTCTTATGTTCTATGATGCACCCATTTAAAGAGAGAATAACTAAATAAATGGGAAATACATGAAATAATTTATCCGGATGTAAGTTGCAGAAACTCAAATGTATTATCCTACTCATGTGAATTTCACATGTATATTATCAAATATTCTAGAAATTTTTAGGATACACTTTATCTTTATAGAATTCTTATCAATATTTGAATATTTAATAATGTAGTTTTCAAGAACATCTGAAAACCCCTTTATCCCATAAATAATAATAAACATTGAATATCATCTTCGCATTATCTCATAGAAAAACTATGCATAGATTATTTAAGGATATATAGATCTCATCTATCCAGTGTATGTGTCCCCATGGTGAATCCTTACATCTTATTCGTCTAATAATAGATATTCAGTATTATATATATGATATGTCTTATTTTGGTTTACCTATATTAATATTTCTCCCTATATTATTCTCAGTATATATGTGTCTGATGACATAAAATAACATCATTTGATGTATCCATCACTTGTGACTCTATCCAATGATTTTTTGTTTGATATTCATGTGTCTGATGATCATCTGTGTTATCTCTATGTGTCAAATGGTCATCCATATGATTCCATTCAACATTATCTCAAAATTATTACTCTCCTTTCCTGTTTTAGAGATTTAATTTTTTTCTATCCAATGAAAAAGTAAAATTTAAGTTTATTGTTTATTTTTAGTGAGTATTGGGCTACTAAAACCATTGTATTTATTTTATAGTATTCAGGGTTTAGTACATAATATTACAAACAAAACAACCTGAATGATAGAGAATTATAATGTATTTGTGAATTTGTTACATTAAAATACTACTTCATACAAGGAATACATAACAATTATGGAATACTTCCTTTAACATAATAATATTATTCCATTGTATTTAAAACTGCATGGGATAATTGGGGTAATACCTAATGAAGGGGTCAGATATAAATCCCAGTTAGGGAAGAAAAATGGAATAAAATTAAGAATGTATCACATGTCATATTATAAGAATATAAGTGATACATAAAAGGATTTATAATCATAAACATGAAAAATGAGGCAAGATATAACATTAAAACATGATGACAGCATGAAATTGTAGAAAAGCCTAAAACATGGAATTATTAACATAGATCAATGTTAACTACCATGAAATCATGACTGGAAAGGCCCACTATGGATTATGCTCACTACATGATCTATTTAATGTTGACTTATGAGACTAATACATTACCCAATGCATTGAAGTGCTGTATAATTCAAGTCTCTCCCATCACATTCATTTCATTCATATAAATAAGTTTTCCACATAGATCATAAAACATGGTATAATTTCTCATCACATTTTATTCTATGATCATGTAGTGTGAAGTAAATACATATACATCCCTAATAAAATATTTATATGTGTATAATGGTAAACACCCCCATTAAAAATTAGTATGGGTATTAACTACACATTTTTAATTTCATGTAAAATCATGGTGATATTCCAACAATATAACTAGGGAACATAAATGATCACGGGGGGGGGGGGGGCAAATGATAGTGTAAAGGTATAAATTGATTTATAAATCCAATTTACAGTAAGGGGATATGGAAGAAAAAATCACACAATTTTTAATTTTATATTAATAGAATAATATAATTAATACATGAATAATGTGTATAATCATAAGACCCCTTAATAAATTTTAACTTTGAAACATGTGTGCAAATAGGTTCATGGGAGGTATTGTTGATTATGAATAGGGTATATCATCATTTATAAATAAAGTGGATATTATGGGTGATAATTGAGAAGATATTTCAACATGAAAAAATAGAAATTAATAGGAATAACATTAAATAGGTTCTTAAATAAAAATATGTGTCGAACAACCCTTACCTTGAGAGGGTGATTCCAAAAATCTTATGAGGTGATTGTCGAAATCTTGGAAGAATCATAGGAGGAATCATGAAATTAGTGGGGATAGTAAGGACCTCATATAAGGTTTTAGTGTGAAGTGAAATTTGATATTATGTGCCTTTATATAATAAATGAGTTGGAAATTTTTTATTATTTCTCAAACATGGGTTCTGGACTCTATAAAATAATGTATTCAATACAAAAAACCTTCCCATGGTTTTTGGACATATTTTTTACAAAATGAGACTTGTTTTCATTATTTATTATGTACATGGCCCTTAATTATTAAATATTATTTTTGGGGATGTGGAAGTGAGTTATATCACCAAATAAATTATTTAAAAAAAATTACACATAATATATTTTTTGGAATATTCATAATTCCATTAAAAATTTATAAAAATAACCCTAAGATAATATTTCTTAATGGGGAAACAAATATTTTTTCTTGAATACCATTTATAGAATTTATTACATCATTTTACGTCATTATGTTATCATAATACACAACTTATATTTATAACATATTTAAATGTTACCTGAAAATTTGAGTGCCTCAGAAAATTTTAAAGAAATAATTTTGGGATAATTTTTATGATATGATTCCAAAAAAATTTATTTATTTTACCAAAATAATTTTTTAAATATGTGATTTTTTTCTTTTAAAATAAATATTTATATTTGTTTATAAATGATGGTTTTTTTGAAAATAATAGTTTTTGAACCGTTATAAAACATACATTTGACTTCATGAAATTTATTTTATCATTTATATTATAGAAAATTTATTTAATTAAAAAGTTTTGGTAAAATATTATTTATTTGAAAATGTAACACCCCAAGCTTCCACGATACACTTCTCCTTGAATAATACAATAACGTGTGTTGCATGCAACTTCAAGTTCAAACACACCACAACCAATAAAACGAGTCATTATAAAGATAAATTCCAACATTTTGAAATTTTATAAATTCTATCTTTCAAAATGGACCTCATTTTTGTATTCTGAATGTCGATATTAGCTTAGGGCGAATTTTTGGTATTTTTCTGAAAACATTCAATTCTTGATAAATAGTGAAAACCACTAAGTTATAGTTTAAAACTGATTTTTTTAAAATATTTATTTGTTTTATTTAAATTTATTTTATGTAAAAATAGATACATAATTCCTATATACGTTCAATGTGACTCATTGGAGTTAGTTTATAATAATTTTATATGTATAAAAATTTTATTGAACTTTGTACATTCTTTTACCCACCTCCTAGGAGAATTTGCAAATTTACGTAAAACATAATTTTTCCACTTATGTGAGTTTAATTTTAAAACTCCTAGAGACCTATTTGATATCAGTAAGTAAAATGATGTTCAATAATATGAAAATAATTTTTGATGAATATTAACTATTCTTTTATTTACCACAGGTTCAAAGTAAATAGGGTAATAAAGGGTAAAAATGACATTATTATTACCTTAACACATGTCTTAATTCTATTGGATAAGTATAATTCGACCAAAAAACCTTAGGGATAATATATGAACCTCTTTTGTCCATGTGGTTTAAATTAGGACATTTATTATTATTTAATTCAAAAAAGAGTTAAAAGAGTTAAAATCACTGTTTAATAAATAAAACATTTTTAATATAAGGTTACACATAATATTAAGTTGACTATAAATATTCAATAGAAAGAAAAAATGATTTCAGATATAATGGTATTATATATATATTTTTTAGACATTATATAATTTAATTTATTTACAACACAATGATGATGCAGTAATTACCTAATTAATGAAACATTAAAATAATTGAAATTATAAATATCCAAAAAAATGAAATTTGAGACTTTTTATGAATTCCAATATTTTTATAGGTTAATTTGAAATATTTGGGTTGGTTAGATTAATTTTCTTCGAAGTAATAATGCTGTTATGAATTTACCAAAAACAAAATACCAAATAGTGTCAAAATTGACATAAAATAGTTTTTAAAACAAATATTATATTATTAATTGATATTATATTCCAAAAAAATATAATTTTTGGCCAAAACGACTTAAATAATGATAGGTGTCTCATTAATTAACCTTTTTGGGTTCAATTAAATGTATATAGTAAATTTATTAACCATATATTATAAAAATACAAAGAGACATGGTAAATGTCAAACTATTTAACTCGGAGTTAAATCTAAAAGATAAGGTTAATATAGTGACCCAGACCTATATAAAACCTATTGTTTGAGTGGTTTTAGACTCATACCCACCTTAAAATTTATATAATCCACTTTGGAGCCATTATAAACCGAAAATGATTTTATTATAAAATAATAATTCTAGCTTTTCCTAAGGTACCCCTCACCCTTCTTATTAAAGGGAACACACCCTTCACTCTAATTCACAATTTCAAATCCATTTGGATTGGCCAAAACCTGCCAAAATACCCTCTAAACTATCATCCCTTCATCATAGAGGCCAGTAATTTGTCATAATTCTAACCTAAGGATCCCTTTTTGTGAAATCAAAAGGAAGAACCTGGAGAGGAGGTAAATATTTCATCACCACTTTCAAGTTCCTTTCTTCTCCACTTCCTCTTTCTTTGTTGTTTCCATTCTAAAATAATAACTCTACTGTATTCTATATACTGTGATGTTACTATAAATATTTTACAACCACATTCATGATTAAATCTATCATTTTAATGACATGTCGGCATACGTGCGTACGTACGACTTACAGTCTCCACGTCGTGGTGTAATTGTTATTCAATGCATTATTATTTGGATGGGTATAATAATGATGTGTAATTTATGTAAATATTAAATATAACATGATAATTATTCTTTATATATGATATAGCATCCAATTATATATTATTTTAATATCAAAATAATGAAATTGTCGCTCGTGTGTACGTATGGATTATTGTCTCCAAGAACACGATGAGGTTCATTCCACTTCCTATCCATTCATTACTGATTTTACTTTGATGATTAAAAATAATGTTCAAAACATAATATCATTCTGTATATGAATAGGATACATCCCATACATAACAAATATGACTCACATAATAAATAATATAAAGTAAAACGACTCCGTTAAAACCCGAAACGACGAAAATACTAAGATATTATTAACAAAGAAATGTTAAAAGATCATATATGATATCGTATTATGGTATATGATTATTGAGTAAATTAATAACAATTATTTCACCATTATACAGTAGTTTAAACTACCACCGGCCAAGTAAAAGTACAAGGTAATGGTTAATTTCACAATCTCTTTATTATCCGAGGTTGTTTTTACGTAAGTATCTACTGGGACATATTTATTATCCTTGTCCATGTTTCATAAAATTGATTTAAAAGTGATGATTTTTAAGGGGCTTTTTTACTAAAACATCATTTAAGATGTTTTAAATATATATTCTTCTAAATTATTCTCATTAATGTCCATGTTTTCAAAATGGTTTTTAAGGATTTATTTATATGGACATGAATGTTTTTAAAATGTTAATTCCATTATAAAGTTCCAAAGTGGTATGAGACACTTTGATTCAAAAATTTATTTATATTTCTTCATTTCGAAACTATGTGACATTTAAATGTTCTCATGTAAAAGGGATATTCTATCAAAGAGTTTTAAAAATCATTTTCATCTATGTCAACTTCCTTTGATGGATTTTAAACATGTTTGACGTTGATTTATTATGATACAAATCTTCTATATTTTATTGAAGATTTTGTCATATGTTTGACAGTGGATGTGTTATTTTTATACCATTCATGGATTATAGATAATGTTTTGACATCTCTTATTCATGTTTTAATACTAATGTTTTTGTAATGCTTCAACCCTTTCATATAAGGAATGTATTGGACATAGTATGTGACGGGTGGCGCCCATTATAGCCTCTCAATGCATTGGTAGGTTTCATGAGACAACTAGACATGGAATTGGATGAAGCCATTCCCAATTTGATATATGGTTTTAGCTGAGTAATTAATAATTTATAGAAGTCTTGACCGAGGCCTTGACAAAAATTTTCAGAATGTCTGAAATTATAAATTCCCACATTATAAAAATAATATTGATGGTTCATGTGGTCATTCAACTAGAAGAATACCCTTGATTATATTTTATTATGGCATTATTTACTCAACACATATTCCTTCCATAAAATTATTCATGTTTATTATTGGTAATGGTATGTGGTTTCAATTATTCAACACGCTTAATATTTATTTTACCTTCCGCTGTATTACTTACCCTTACTGGGAGTTTGAGCTCACCCCTTTCTTATGTTTCATTTTCCCAGGATATGAAGAAGTTAGTTAAGAGTGACTTTAAAAGATAATCTAGGAGGCTTGTATGTATCTAATTGAATAAAGTTGTGTTGTATTTCTTTTCAATTTGTTCTCTTGAAGTTATGTATGAATATCATTTCCAATAAAACTAAACAGATTGGCCTTTTGAGACATGATTTCCTTGTGATCATGCCAATGTTATGTAATATTGCACCGACTCTGGGTAACTAGGGTCGGGGAATTATAGTTGGTATTAGAGGAAGTTTAGTACAAACCATGGAAACTAGATATAGAGACACTCTGATTAGAGCACATAGACCAAAGATAGACTTTGAGAATGAGTATAGAATAACCTCCAAGAATATTGTTATTGTAGATATTTTGTGAGTTTTCCAAGAAATAAATCCCTGTCTAGTTATGAGCAGGTAGAGGCGGCTCTGGAATAGTATACCTATGGGTAAAAATCGAAAACACTACTTTGAGATAGACTCAA
Source organism: Viscum album (assembly GCA_963277665.1). Taxonomy (NCBI): domain Eukaryota; kingdom Viridiplantae; phylum Streptophyta; class Magnoliopsida; order Santalales; family Viscaceae; genus Viscum; species Viscum album. The sequence continues at coordinate 498,520,252 of OY728158.1, read as the reverse complement.
ATAGGAAATGGTGCACACAACGGTCCTTGGTCCACTCTCGGTTACGACACTCCAGGGGGATATGCATAGGATAATTCTCATTTTCATTAAAAAACATTATGAAGGGTTTATGAGTATATTGTTCTTTAAAGAAAACATTTTTATTATTATGGATTATATCCATAAAATTTTCAATTTATGCTAAGTGTTTTACATATTTGGATTTCTGTATTGTGATTTATAAAATAATATATTATATGCCATTGTTTAGAAATGGAGCCTAGTGGATGGAATGGAAAATGTATCAATGCACGCACTCCATGTATGGATTTAACTCCTACTCAAAATTATTATATTGAAGCTGGTGATATAGCTGGTGTTGGTCAGCTTATCAGACAACTCACATAGGTTATGAGTAATAACCTTACCCATATAGAGCACCCTAATCCACAATGTGGATGATAAATGTTAGACCGCCTCATGATGCAACAACCAAAAAAATTAAATGGGTGTAAAAATCCACTAGTATCTGAGCAATGGATATATTCCTTAGATAAAATATTATATTCCTTGGGGAGTAGCGGAAGGGAAAAAGTTGTCATGGCAGTTTACCGCCTCACTGAAGAAGCTGATCAATGGTGGTTATTGAATAAAAACACAAAGGAAGATGATGGAGCATCAAATATGGAATAGAGGGAGTTTAAAGAAATTCTCATAGAAAAATACTTTCCTCATGACCATCGAGCGGATATGGAAAGGAAATATCTATGATTGAGGGAAAAGGAGGATAAGAATGTCGCAAAGAATGAATCTAACATTACATCGTTAGCAAGAAACGCTTCAAATTATATACATAACGCAAGAAGTAAAAATTGATCATTTCTTTGATGGGTTAAAACCATTTCTCCATCTAGTATTGGTATCACAATCCTTCTCATCATACAAATATTTTGTCTACTGTGCTATTAAGACATAAAAGGAATTCTTTAGGTCTAATAACTTTAAAGAAAAGAAAGAGAAGAAGTGATATTCTAAACACTATAGTAATGGAAATAAGGAAACTGGGAAGAAGGGAAGAATTGAATTTCCACCCTTTGATAATTATGGAAAGAATCACCCTAGTGCCTATCTAAAAAGAAAAGGAGTATGCTACAAATGTGGACAAAAATGTCATCTTGCTGGTGATTGTAAGGTTAAGAATGATTCTACCAATGTTCAATACTATAATTGCAAGGATATGGGAAATTGTGCAAATCAATGTCTTATGTTTCATGGGAACTTACCTCTGAAAAGGCCATGGGATCAAGGCCAAGCTTATGCGATCACTACAGCTGAGGTTGAAGCCCCGAAAGACATATTGGTGGGTAATTTAATGGTTTCCTCATGTTTAGCCAATGCTTTATTTGATTCTAGATCATCACATTGTTTCATATCTTACCAGTTTGTTAGGAAAATTAGATATTTCTAATTTGATTTAACAAGGGAGTTGTTAGTAAAAACTCATAAGGTAAGTATCATTGCTACAATGTTTTGTGAATCAGTTACCATTAGGGAAAATAAATGTTCTTTATCACGTGATATCATCATCATACCATGATTAAATATGATATAATCCTCCGTAAGGATTGGATTTCGTAGCATGATGCAAAAAATTATTGTAAGAAGAAGGAGGTTACTAGTTTTGATGACAATGATAAATAACACCTTATCGTTAGAGTAGAATCCTCACCACCAAATTCTTATCTAGATCCACCATTGTAGCATAACTAAATTCAATTATTGGGGAGGAAGAGAATGAAATAACTATGGGTGAGGAAAATAATGTTCAAATAGTGGATGTACCTATTGTGCAAAGGTATGTTGATGTATTTTCAGTGGATTTAGCAGGATATCCTCCAAAATGAGAAATTGAGTTTTCCATTGATTTAATTCCTAGTTCAAGGCCCATATCAAATAACCCTTATAGAATGGCCACTATGGAATTAGGTGAACTAGATAAACAACTAGAGGAATTGGGCAATAAAGGATTTATTCACCCTATTCTTTCTCCATGGGGAGCCCCTGTCCTTTTTGTTAAGAAGAAAGATGGATCTATGAGGTTGTGAATTGACTATAGGGAGATCAATGTTATAACAATAAAGAACAAGTATCCCATACCTCACATTGATGATTTATTCCACCAACATCATAAAGCTAAAAACTTTTAAAATATTGATCTTAAATATGTATATCATCAGTTGTGTGTAAAGAAGGAAGACATTCCGAAAAAAAACATTTCGAACCATGTACGGGCATTACGAGTTTACAGTAATGCCTTTTGGAATGACTAATAAACCCTCTGTCTTCATGGATATAATGAATAGAGTTTATGAGGAATATCTTGATTAATTTGTAGTGGTATTTGTTGATGATATATGAGTATACTCTGAAAGAAACAATGATCATGAAAATAACTAGTGTATTATTCTGAAGGCTCTGAGAAGACATGAATTAAATGGGATGTTTAGCAAGTGTGAATTATAGCTTCAAGAGATTTCTTTTCATGGCCATATTGTTTCTAAGGATGGAATATCCGTTGATCCTTCTAATACAATAGAAATCCAAGATTTTCCAACACCTATGAATATAACTGAGGTATGTAGTTTTTTTGGTTTAGTAGGTTATTATCAGTGTTTTGTCCAGAATTTTGCCTGATTGGATAAACCATTAACGAATCTCATACGTAAAGGGGTTAAATTTGTTTGGAGAAAAGAGCGTGAATAATGATTTGCAGAACTGAAGAGAAGATTAGTCAATACACCTATATTGACTCTACCATCGGGTAATGATGGGTTTGTCATTTATAATGATGCATCAAAGAAATGACTTGGTTGTTTCCTTATATATAATGATAGGGTTATTGCCTATGCATCAGGACTACTAAAAATTCATGAGAAAAACTATCCTACTCATGATATTGAGTTAGTATTTGTAATCTATGCTTTGATGATTTGGAGACACGATCTCTATTTTGAAAAATGTTAGATTTATACTGATCACACGATTTTGACGAATATTTTCTCACAGAATGAACTCAACATTAGGCAAAGGAGATGGACTTAATACTCAAGAATTCTGATTTCATGAAAAACTACCACCCAGGGAAGGAAAATAAGGTGGCAGATGCTGCGATCATAAATGATCATCGATTTTTGAAGAAGATGATAGTTGAAAAGAATAATTCATACATGGATCTAGTAAATATAGATATGGGAATCACCAAGGAAGGTGAAACATCAATAATTTTTCGAATGTTTTCCAAACCATATTTACTAAAAAGGATAAAGAGTTCTCAGACCAATTATGAAGAGTTTAAAAAGAAGATTAATGTTGTGAATGATGGGAGATTGGGTGACTTTGTGTATGAAGATAGAGTTTCTAAATTTGGGAAGAGACTTTGTGTTCCTGATATACCTGATCTAAAAATAGAATTGTTGGATGATGCTCATAGATCCAATCACTCTATACACCCTTGGACAACCAAAATGTATAGAGATTTGAAGAAACATTTTTTTGTGGGACAACATGAAGAGGGAGATTGCTGATTTTGTGCCAAGATGTATGGTTTTTCAAAAAGTGAAAGCTATAAGGCAACAAATGGGATTATTCCTGCAACCACTTCCCATACTTGAGTGGAAATGGTTTAATATTATGATGGACTTTTTCATGGGACTACCAAATACTCCTAGAAGGAATGATGCAATATCGATCATTGTTGATTGTCTTACCTTGTCTACACATTTTCTTGCTATAAGAGAAGATATACCACTTTAATGATTAGCAAGAATATATATTAATTGAGTTCTAAGACTTCATGGAGTACCACTATAGGTTGTTTTTGATTATGATCCCCGTTTTACATCAAGATTTTGGAAAGGTCTCCAAAAAGACCTAGATACTGAACTTCATTTGTGCATTGCCTACCACCCCCAAACTGATGGACAATCATAATGGACTATTCAAACCATAGAAGACATGTTGAGATCATGCTCACATGACATTCAAATTATGTGGGATCAATATTTACCTATGGTAGAATTTTATTATAATAATAGGTTCCATTCAAGGTTTTAGATTCCACCATATGAAGCGTTATACGGAAAGAGATGTCACACACCAACCTGTTGGGATGATTTTTGTGAAAGAAAACTCATAGGACCAAAATATGTGGAGGAAATTATGGAAAAGGTGATGTTAATCTAAACCCACATCAAAGAAACTCAATGTACACAGAAAATAAATACTGATAACTGAAGGAAGGATTTATAATCTCAGGTAGGAGGTCATGTTTTCTTGAAGGTATCTCCATGTAAGGGTGTTATACGTTTCCGCAAAAAGGGAAAATTAAGTCCCTGGTACATTAGAACTCAAAAAATTCTATAATGAATTAGGGCTGTAGATTACCGATTGGCAATGCCGCCATGTATCTCCAAAGTTCAGGATATGTTCCGTATATCAATGTTGAGAAAATATATGCCTAATCCAATACATGTACTCACTTATGAGGAATTAGTGCTAGAACCCAATCTGTCTTATTGCGAAGAGCCCGTCAAGGTTCTTGATACAAGAGAAAAAATGCTGAGAAACCAAATGACAAGTCTGGTTAATGTTCTATGGAGAAACCATAAGATGGAAGAGGCAACGTGGGAACCCAAGGAACATATGATGAAGAACCACCAGAGTCTTTTTACGTAGTAATACTTTACAAATTTCAAGGATGAAATTATTTGAAGGAGGGGAGAATTTAACATCCCAATCTTCCACGGTACACTTCTCTTTGAATAATACAATAGTGTGTGTTATACGCAATTTCGAGTTCTAACACACCCCAAACAATAAAACTAGCTGTTATGAATAGTTTAACCCACTATTTTAAATTTTATAAATTTTATCATTCAAATTGGACTTTTTTTTGGATTAATAATGTTGAAATTATCTTTGGATGAGTTTTTAATATTTTTCTGGAAGGTTTCAATTCTTAATGAATAGTGGAAAGCACTAAGTTATAGTTTAAAACAGAATTTTTTTAAATAATTAATTATTTTATTTAAATTTATTTTAGACAAATATGGATACATAATACCTATATATGTTCAATGTGATTATTTGGAGTATGGTTATAATAATTTTAGATATATAAATATTTTATTGAACAATTTATCGTCTTTTACCCACCTCCTAAGAGCATTTGAAAATTTACATAAAATATAATTTCACTACTTCTGTGAGTCGATTTTCAAAAATCCTAGAGACATAGTTCAAATCAGTATGTAAACTTTGGTTCAATAAGATGAAAATAATTTTTGGTGAATAGTAACTATTAACTTTTATTTACCATGGTTAAAAGTAAATGGGGTAATTAAGGGTAAAAATGATATTATTATTACCTTAACACATGTCCTAGTTTTATTGGATAAGTATAATTCCACAAAAAAAATCTGAGGATGAAAATATGAAACTCTTTGGTCCACATGGTTTAGATTAGGACATATATTATTATTTAATTCAAACAAGAGTTTAAAGAGTTAAAATAAATTTTTAATAACCAAAACATTTTTTATATAGGGTTAAACATAAGATAAATTAGAGTATAAATATTCATTAGAAAAAAAAAATGACTTTCGACATAATGGTGTTTTATTTATATTTCTTATAAATTAAATATTTTAATTTATTTATGACACAATGATGATTCAATAATTACCTAATTAATGAAATATTAAAATAATTAACATTATAATATCGAAATAAATGTAATTTGAGACGTTTTTTGAATTACACAAATTTTATAGGATAATATGACATATTAGGGTTGGTTGGATGAATTTTTTTCGAAGTAAAAATGCTGTTACAAATATAGAATAAACAAAATACCAAATAGTGTCAAAATTGACATAAAAGAGTTTTTTTAAAAAATATTTTATTATTAATTTATATTCTATTCCTAAAAATATACGGATTAGAAAAAAGGCTTATATAATGATATGTGTATCATTAATAAAACACTTGGGGTAATCTTGGAATTATGTAGTAAGTTTATTATCCATATAATATAAAAATACAAAGAGACATTGTAAATGTCAAACTATTTAACTAAGAGTTAAATCTAAAAGATAAGGTTAATATAGTGACCCAAACCTAACAAAAACCTATTGGTCGAGTGGTTTTCGAGCCATACCTACCTTAGCCTTTAAATAGTCCATTTTTGAGCCATTAGAAAACTAAAATGATGTTATAATAAAATAATATTTCTAGCTTTTCCTAAGGTTCTCCTCACCGCTTTTATAAAAGGGTAATTGAACTTATCTCTAATTCACACCTTTAAATCCATTTTGATCGGCCAAACCCTACCCGAATACCCTCTCATATATCCTCCCTTAATTCTAGAGGCCTTACGTTAGTCAGAAACCCTACTTAAGGATCCCTTTTGATCAAATCAAAAGGAAGAACTAGAAGAAGTGGTAAATATTCCATCACCTCTTTCAAGTTCCTTCTTCCACATCCACTTTATTTGTTGTTTCCATTCTAAAATAATAACTACAGTATCTTAGATATAATATAATTTTATTATAAATATTATACATCCATATTCATTATTCTATCCATCTTTTGAATGACATGTCCCCATACGTGCGTACGTACAACTTACCGTCCCCACATCGTGGTGTAATTGTTATTCAATAAATTATTATTTGGATGGGTATAATAATGATGTTTAATTGATGTAAATAATAATTATAACATGATAATGATTCTATAAATATGATATTCCATCCAATTATATATTATTTTAATATAAAAATATTGAAATTGTAGCTCGTGCATACGTACAGATTACCGTCTCCACAAACATGATGAGATTCATTCCCCATTATATTCATTCAAGAATAATTTTAATTTGATGATTAAAAATATTGTTTGAAGAATTAATATAATTCTGGATATGAATTATATACATACCATACATAAAAAATATGACTCACATAACAATTAATATAAAGGGAAAAAAATCTGTTAACACCCGAAATGACGATAATACTAAGATATTATTAACAAAGCAATGATAAAGGATAATATATGATATCATATTAATGTATATTATTATTGTATAATATATTAACAATTATTTCACCATTATACAGGAGGTTAACCTACCCTCGAACAATGAAAATTACTAGGTAAGGGTTTATTTCACAATCACTTTATTATCCGAGATTGTTTTTATGTAATTATCTTCTGGGACATATTTATTATCCATGTCCAAGTTTCATAAAAGAGTTTTCAGAGGGATTGTTTTGAAGGGAATTTTTTACTAAAACATCATTTTAAATGTTTTAAATATTTATTCTTCTAAATAATTTTCATTAATGTCCATTTATTCAAAATGGGTTTTAAGGATTTATTTATATGGACATGAGTTTTTTTAAATTATTAATTTTTTTAAAAAGTTTCAAAGTGGTATGGGACACTTTGATTCAAAAATGTTTTTAAATTTCTCCCTTTCTAAATTGTGTGAATTTTAAATGTTTTCATGAAAAGGGATATTTTTCTCAATGATTATTACAAATCATTTTCATCTATGTCAATTTCTTTTGATGGATTTTAAACTTGTTTGATGTTGATTTATTATGATACAAATATTCTATATTTTATTGAAGGTTTTGTGAAATGTTTGACTATTAATGTGCTATTTTTATACCATTCATGGTTTATGGACAAAGCACTGACATTTCCTATGTTATTTTTAATACGAATATTTATTTAATGTTTCAACCTTTTAATATGAAGAATGTATTAGAGATAGTAAGTGATGAGTAGAGCCCGCTATAGCTCCTCGATGCATCAACAGATATCATGTGACAACAAGATGTGTAATTGGCCGAGACCTTTCCCAATTTGATATATGTTTTTTTCTGAGGCCATAATAATTTTTAGGCGTCTTGGTCAATGCCTTGAAAAAATGTTTCAGAATGTATGGCATTATACATTCCCTCATTATGAAAATAATATTGATGGTTTATGTGGTCATTATATAAGTAGAATACACATGATTAGGTTTTTTATGGAATTATTTAGTAATCTCATATTCCTTATAAAAAAATATTCATGTTTATTATTGGTAAAGGAATGTGGTTTCAATTATTCACCATGATTAATATTTATGTTATCTTTTGCTGTATTTATTACCCTTACTGAGCATTTCAGTTCACCCCTTTCATATGATTCATTTTCCCAGGATGATAATAAGTTATTTATGAGTGACTTGCAGTCATAATATAGGAGGCTTGGATGCTTTTCATGGAATAAATTTGTGTTTTATTTCTTTTCAAGTTATAAATTTGAACTTATGTATGAATCTTGCTTCATATAAAACTAAACCGATCGGTCTTTCAAGAAATTATTTCCTTGATATCATGCCAATGTTAAGTAATAAAGCACTGAATCTAGGAAACTAGGATCGGGGCGTTACAGAAAAATTTATATATTCATCAAAAAAATCCTTAATTTAATTTGAATATTAACAAAAAAAATAAGTTATTCTTTATTTTTTCCAAAATCAAAAATAATATATACATTTCCAATAATAAAAATAAAATATATTCATATATATATATAGAATACATATTCTTATTAATATTTTATTGATATATATTTATTTATGACGTATAAAATTATATAAGGGTAAGCTGCACAATAGTGAGGCTTTCTTGTGGTGGTTCAACTTACATGTTTTCGTACATTATCATGATAAGCATGGAATTCTACCTTGAACGATTTATATCATCTTATGTTGGAGGATATCATCATGGTATTTCTCTAGAGAGAAAACTGGTGAGGCTACCACCATATGATGCTCCAATAAAAGGGATGTATAGGGTATAATCCTACTAGTTGGGGCTACCATATACTTTTTCTGTGTCAATGTGATTTTTCAACACCCAATATTTATAGTAATCATATGACCATTGATCAATGGTTATATTATCTAATATTATGATTCATAATTTTATTTTAAATTGTAAATAAGGAAATAAAACCATTTACGTACATGTGTTTTTTATAACCATAATACATTATATGATATTTTATTAAATCATATGGGGATTTTTATTCATAAATTTTCAGTAATTACAATCTACCCCCTTCAAAAATTAAAACCTCTAAATTTTCTTTTCCCACAAAAACAATACACAAGTTTAATTATGTTTCACCTCCTATACTAGTTCTCACATCACTTTGTCAAACCTTTTCTTTCTCCATAATAATTTTAAATTTGTTTTATTTTTTATAACATTTTCACTATGATCCATGATAATCACCAACTACTCCTCACATAAGTGATAGTTTATAAATTGTACCACATATTGATTCCTCACATGTGAGGGGTATAGTACATACATCCTCAAGAGATATAAATAGAATACACCATGTACATGAAATAGGTTAGGTGGGAGTGCTAGATGAAAGGCTATCACTCTAATGCGATCAATGATATCAAGTGGACCAATGTATCATGGAACAAGAGTTCATGTCTTCCAATATATCATGAACCTTCTCTATGGAGTTATGTGGAGTATTTTATTATAACAAACATCAAAATATGGGTCTCGTCATTGATTTTCATATCTCTATTTTATCAAATATGACATTCATTTATGTGATGCTAAATATTCTTGACCTTTTCTCTGATATCCTTGATTGTTTGATTATATATATGTTTGTGTTCCCCAAATTAATCCAATAATACATTTATTCTTAAACTATTCCCATAATTGGATTTATAGGGTTTCATTTGAATGATTGAGTGGATACTATTATTTTATGATAACTTGACTAGAGGAATATGTTGATCCAACCCTCCTTTGATGACAATTGAGAATGCTCTCAACATGTCCCTGGTTGTCTGAATAGTCTAATTTTATTGGCTATCATCTACATATGATCCTCACCCCAGTTGGCGAGGACTCTCCAATTGTATGCAAGAGACTAAATATTGAATTCGGGAAGAGTTATAATTTCAAGGTATTATAGATGTTATTGTAACAATTAATATATGCAAAATTATTTGGTACTGTAGAATCTAGAACAATTCACCTTTGGGCCACTTTTTTGAGAATGGAGTCCTTAGGGCCTTCTAGTCACATAAGCATGTAGGCTAGTAAGGATTTTGGACCACTTTACGGCCTTTAAGACACCTCAAGGGCTTTGGTCCATTTAATGTGTAGATGAATACCTTATTGATTATTCAAGGAACCTGCTCCAAAAAATAATTCATAGAATGTTGCATTCACCAGAGCAGAGCTAATGGTTTTGGAGGAATAAGAATGTCTGTAATTTTACATCGGTATGAATCCTGTGCACCTATGCACATGTCATCAATCCAAACACCCATGAAATGTTGGAGTGCTGATCCTGATGCAGATACTGGGAGGAGTAGATTCATGTATTCAAAGTCTCTATAGAATTCATTTAATTCCTTAAGGACCAATAATGTCACGATGCCTATGTTCCATGTAAGGGTTCCCCTTAAACCATTAAAAGATGTATTTTAAAAAAGGAATTAATAATTATGACCTTCAGGCCATGCATGTAGATTGGATATGAGTTTGTGGGAGATAAGATGCAATGAATTTCAACTCTCTTTTTATAGAATGTTGGAGACTCTTATTAAACATGAAGGTAAGTCATGGATCATTATTATATATTATTGATTGGTTTGTTTTATGCAGACTTATGGCCTCTCTAATGTATATAAATGAATGTATGAATTCCAATGAAGTGAGTAGTATTTGTAAGTCAATCCACCAAAACACATAAAGAAATATTTCCTCTAGATGTCTTCAGAACCCCTGTGACAACAATCATGGCTAGGTTATCTTATATCCAAGTAGTTATGTGTAATTTTTGCATCACCCTCTTAGATTTTTTTTCTTCAACAATTAATTTCAGACATATAATTCATCTTGATGTATATTTCGTGATCTCTTTCTTCATATTGTCCAAGCAATTGTCCTCTTAGTGATCTTGAAACATCATTGAGCTCCCTCAATAGATGGATAAAGATGATCTTTGTGCATCATCTAATATATCACTATTTAATTCAAGATTTGATGGTACTCATAGTTTAGAAACCATTATTTAATCATCTTATTCATTAACATTGATCTATGAGGAATTCCCTTTTCTTATAGATTCTACTATCTTTTGAAATCAAACTTCAACTGTTTAGGAATCCTTTATCCTCTAAAGAAGCGATGGTTGATCAATAATTTGTGAATGGATTGATGATATTATTTCCATTATGATTTCCATCTCCTTCCTTTTCTTGTCTAATAAGTTAATATCTATCTCAATCTTTATCAAAAATAAATATGTTCGATACTTTCTACATAGTGAATCTGCTACATTATTTTATTTCCTCTAATGGTAGTATAATTATCAGTCATAGTCCTTGATTAAATCGATCAATATTCATTGGTTCATATTAAACTATTCCTATATGAATATATTCTATAAGATCTTATGATCTATATATATTTAACAATTCTCCCCAAATAGACAATGCCTCTATATTTTCAATGAGAGAATCTATAAATCCATCTTCAAATCATTTGTTGGGTAGTAATATTCAAGATACATCAATTGGATTGAATAATATGATAATAATTTTTTAGTATATATTAACACAAAACCCAATACATTATTTCATGCAACCTTGTACACCACAAAAAGTTCCCCGTATTTGAGTATGTTATGTATATTTGTAGCGAGAATCCTTTTTTCAAATCATTGATGTTATATTCACATTTATCATTAAAATATTGAATCCATTATAAGGAATAATGGATATATGATTTGATAATCAAGATAAATTTATCAAAAAATTTAACACCCCATTATTTCATAGTACATTATCTCCTTAAAGTTATTAAATATCTTGCACTATAAGGAACACCGAGTTCAAGTGCACCATGACCTACCAAACTATCCATTCCAAAAGTAGTAATGAATAATAGTAACTGAATTTTAAATTTTATATACTCTATATAGGTTTTTCCTCCATATTATGTGTTTCTTAGTCATAATATAAGTACAAAATTTATTTTTTTAGATAAAAGGAGTATTTTTCAAAAAATGCAATTTTACAGCCATTTTGTGGAAAACCATTTTTAATCCAATATTTGACACTATTATATATTCATTTTGACAAAATAAACTTATTATTTTGAAACAGGACATAAAAATTTAGTTTGGATAAAATTTTGGTGATATTTTTATAACATTCATATTTTCATGAATAGTGAAAAATACTAAATGTTAATTGAAAAAAACATTTTAAATCAAAATAATTTATTCAGTTAAATTATTAATTTTAGTTGTTTTAAAGTATAATTAGATTATATTTTTAACTTTTAATCCAATGTTGGTTATTGAATGTAATTTCAATTATTAATTACACATAAACACATGTCAAACTTTTGGTAGTTTTTATTTATTAAAAACTCGTTTTCTGGTCTTGACAGGGGGAAGTATTTCTGAATTAATTAAATAAATTTATTTGATTTGAATTTGGGAAAATATACAATGTTTTTATTTCATAATATCAAAATTATATTAGGGTGATGTTTTGTATTTTTCTGAAAACATTCAATCTTTGATGAATAGTGAAAAACACTCTGTTGTTGTTTTAAACCAAATTTTATTTAGATAATTAATATTTAAATTTATTTTAATGTCAAAATAGATACATAATTCCTATATTAGTTCAATGTAATTTACTAATGTAATTTTACAATTATATTAGATTTATAAAATTTTATTGAACTTTTTACCCACTTTTATCCGTCATCTTGGAACATTTGGAAATTTGCATAAAATGTAATTTTACCGATTCTGTGAATTTAATTAAAAAATACCAGAGTAAATGTTTAGATCATTATGTAAAACTTGGTTCAATAGGATGAACATAATTTTTGTTGAATAGTAATATTTGAATTTTATTTACCATGGTTAAAAGTAAATAGGATAATTAAATGTAAAAATGATATTATAATTACCCGATCACATGTCATAATTCTATTAGATAATTGTATTTAGATGAAAATAAACCTTAGGAATAAAATATGATCCTTTTGTCCACATGGATTAGATTAGGACATTTATTATTATTTCAATTAAAGAAGAGTTAAAAGTGTTAAATTCAATGTTTAACAACTAAACCATTTTTAATATATGGTTATACATAAGATAAAATCAACTATAAATTTTAATTAGAATGATAAAATGATTTCCTACGTCATGATATTTTCTATATAATTTTTAGTCATTAAATAATTAAGGTTATTTATGACACAATGATGATGTAGTAATTACATTATTAATGAAAGAATAAGATAATTGATATTATAAATGTCAAAATAAAAGTAAATTGATAATTTTGATGAATTAGAAGAATTTTATATGCTAACATGACATGTAATGATTTTTTTATTTTATTTTATAAGTAATAAGTTTTTTTGACTTTCACAAAATCCAAATACTAAATAGTGTTAATAATTACATAAATGAGTTTTTAAAACAAATATAATATTATTTATTGATATATTATTCATAAAAATATAATGTTTATCCAAAGGACTTAGATAAGGGTAGATATTTCATTAATGAACCACTTGGGGTTCTCTAGACTTTTTATAGTATGTTTATTATCAATTTATAATAATAAAACTAGAATATATGGTAAAAGTTAAACTATTTAACTATGAGTTAAATCAAAATTATAAAGTTAATGTAGTGACTTAAACCTATCTATACCATTTTGGTTGAGGGGTTTTCAACCCAGCCCCAAATTTTCATTAAAATAATTATTTTTGGAGCCATTATATACCAAATATGACTTTATAATAAACTAATATTTCCAAATCATCTAAAAGTGACCCTCGCCTATCTTATAAAATGGTGTGTCCCCTTCTCTAATCATCACACCTCCAAAGCCATTTGGATCGGCCAAACCCTAATCAAATATATTTCCAACTATCCAAAATTGATCCTAGTGGCCTTACATTGATTAGAAATGCAGCCTATGGATCCCTTTTGATCAAATCCCAAGGAAGCACTCGAAGAAGATGTAATAATTTCATCACCTACTTTAAAGTTAATTTCTTCAGCCACTTCCTATTTCATTATTATTTCCATAAAAAATAATATATCAAGCATATTATATATACTGTGATGTTATTATAAATATTGAACAACCATATTCATTATTCTATATATCCTTTGAATGACAAAGTCACCATATCTTCGTATGTATGTCATACAATCTCTATGTCATGGTGTAGTATGTTATTCATCACTTAATTACTTGGATGGGTATAATAATGAGTATAATTGATATAAATAATAAATATATCTTGTTAATGACTCTATATATATAATTTATCATTCAATTTCATACGATTTCAGCATAAATATAATGATATAGTCGCTCGTGCGTACTAACGTCTTACCATCTCCACGACGTGATGAGATTTATTTCAACGTTCACCATTCAGCGATGATTATAAAAACATATATTATTAATAAGTTTGTAATATATAGCATAATAATTCTATTATATATATATATATATATATATATGTATATGTATATTTATATGGTTGTACACAACTTCGAGTTCTAACACACACCACAACCAATCAATCTAGCTGTTATTAATAGTAATACCAACTTTTTGAAATTTTATAAATTTTATCTTTCAAAATGGACTTCATTTTTGGATTCGGAATATCGAAATTATCCTAGGGTGACATTTTGGTATTTTTCTAAAAACATTCAATTTTTGATGAATAGTGAAAAACACTAACTTATAATTTAAAACCAAATTTTTATTTAAATAATTATTTATTTTATTTAAATTTAATTAATGTCAAAATAGATACATAATGCCTATATAAGTTTAATTTAATTCATTGGAGTTAGTTCAGAATAATTTAGATATATAAAAATATTAATGTACTTTTCACCATCTTTTACCCACCTCTTAGGAGAATTTGGAAATTCACATAAAAATTAATTTTACCGCTTCTGTTAGTGGAATTTCGAAAATACAAGAGACACAATTAATATCATAGAGTAAAATGATAATAATATTACCCTAACACATGTCCTATTTCTATTTTAAAAGTGTATCTCGACCATAAACAACCTTAGGAATAAAATAATATCATTTAGGTCCACATGGATTAGATTAGGACATTAATTATTATTTAATTCAAAGAAGAGTTAAAAGAGTTAAAATCATATTTTAATTACTAAAACATTTTTAATATTTGTTTCTACATAAGATAAATTATATTGTAAATATTCATTAGAAAGATAAAAAGATTTCCTACATAATGGTATTTTATTTATAATTTTTAGACATTAAATAATTTATGTTATTTATGACACAATGATGATGCAGTAATTACCTATTTAATGAAATATTAAAATAATTGATATTATAAAAATCAAAATAAATGTAATTTGAGACCTTTTATTAATTAAACTGATTTTCTATGTTAATATTACTTATTAGGATTGGTTATGTAAAGTTTTTTCGATGTAATAATGCTGTTATGAAATTATCAAAAACAAAATACCCAATAGTGTCAAAATTGACATAGAAGAGTTTTTAAAAACATATTATATTCTTAATTGATATTCTATTCATAAAAATCTAAGGTTCGGAAAAAGGACATATATAATGATAAGTGTACCATTAATGGACCACTTGGGGGTCTCTTGAATGTATATAGTGAGTTTATTAACTATATAATATAAAAATACAAAGTGACATGGTAAATGTCAATCTAATTAACTAAGAGTAAAAACTAAAAGATAAGGTTAATATAATTACCCAAACCTATCTAAAATCTATTGGTTGAATTTATTTTGACACATACCCACCTTAGACTTTGAATAATCCACTTTGGAGCCATTATAAATCGAATATGAATTTGTTATAAAATAATACTTTCAGTTTTTCCTAAAGAGCCCTTCCTCCCCCTTATGAAAGTTCATCATTTCTAAACAATTCCTCACACCATAAAAGCCTTTTGATTCGGCCAACCCATGCCCAATTATTCTCTAAACTTCGATCTCTTCAATCTAGAGGCCTTAGTTTGATCAGAAATCCAACCTAAGGAGCCCTTTTGATCAAATCAAAACGAAGAACCCGAAGAAGAGGTAATGTTTTCACCACCCACTTTCAAGTTCCTTTCTTATTCAGCTTCTTATTTCACTGTTATTTCCATTCTAAAATAATAAATCTAGTATCTTCTATATACTGTGATATTATTATAAATATGGTACAACCATATTCAGTATTCTATCCATCCTTTGAATGACATGTCACCATATGTGCGTACGTACGACCTATCGTCTCCACGTCGTGGTGTAATTGCTATTCAATATAATATTATTTGGATGAGTATAATAAAGATATGTAGTTCATGTAAATAACAAATATAAAATGATAATGATTCTTTATATATGATATATCATCCAATTATATATTATTTTAATATCAAAAGAATGATATTGTCAGTCGTTCATATGTACGGATTGACATCTCCCCGAATGCGATGAAATTTATTACCCATCATATCCATACAAGACTAATTCTCATTTGATGATTAAAAGTAATTTTTAAGAACTTTATATCATTCTAGATAAAAATAAGATACAACCTATCCATAAAAAACACGACTTATGTAACAAAACATATAAAAGAAAACGAGTATGTTAACATCCAAAACGATGATAATACTAAAATATTATTAACAAGGCATTATTAGAAGATCATATATGATATCATAATTATGTATATAGTTCTTTTATAATTTAATAACAATGTCTTAACTATTATACAATAGTTTAACATACCACCCACTAAGGAAAAGTACAATGTAATGGTTTATTTCACAATCTGTTCATTATCCTAGGTTGTTTATACGTAATTATCTACTGGGACCTCTTTATCATCCACATCCATGTATCATAAAAATGCATTTGAAGTTGATTTTCTGTGATATAAAACTTCCATATTATATTGAAGGTTTTGTGATGCGTTTGACTATGGATGTGTTATTTTTATACCATTCATGGTTTATGGAGAACGTATTGACATTTCATATTCTAGTTTTAATACGAATATTTATGTTATGTTTAAACCTGTTCATACGAGGAATGCATTGGATATAAGAACGATTGGTGGAGCCCGCTATAGCTCCTCGATGCATCAGTTGGTCTCATGAGACAAACTAGTGTCTTGGCACAAGGCCTTAACGAAATCTTATTTGTAGTCTTGGCACGAGGCCTTGGCTATGTGGTTATGATAGTCTGACATTATGCGTTCCATCATTATGAAAGTGGTTATTGATATTGCATGTAATTATTCGACGAGTAGAATATCCATGTGAATAAATAAATGGAATTATTTCATTTTATCTTTTCCATATTTTGATGAAGTTCAAGTTCAAAAGGCTTTTGTTTAGTTATACATTGTCTTAAATGTTTATGCTTATTTATGAAAGTGTTCACAATATTTTTATCCTTACTGAGAATCTGAGCTAACCCCATTCTATGTTTTGTTTTTCCAAGGACGTGAAGGAGTATTTTATGAATGACATGTAAGGATAGTATGAGGTGATAAGAGTGTAGACTATGGAGACTATAATGTTGTAGTTTTTTATTTTATGATGTAATGTAAACTTTATCAATATATCTAGTGGTTCTAAGGCTACTAAACTAATCGGTAATTCGAGACTGGATCTTTTGTTATCATGCCAATGTTATGTAATAAAGCACTGACTCTGGGTAATTTGGGATGGGGCATTATAGTTGGTATCAGAGGAAATTAATTACAAACCTTGGAAGCTATATTTATATAAACTCTGATTAGAGCACATAGCCTTAAGATAGACGTTGATAATTTGCATAGAATAACTTCCTAGAATTTTGGTATTGTAGATATTTTGTGAGTTTTCCTAACAATAAACCTTGTCTAGACTTGAGCATGTAGAAGAGGCTCTGGCACAGTTGTAACTAGGGGTAAAACCCGAAAACACTAATTTGAGATACACTCGAACGAGAACTGTTGCACGACATCAGGCCTTGATGCACTCTTGGTTACGACACTCCTAGGAGATATTCTTAGGATAATTCTCATTTTAATTACAAACCATTATGAAGGGTTTAAAAGTATATAATTTTTCAAGGAAAACATTATTATGATTATGGATTATATCCATAAATATTTCAATTTATGTTTAGTGTTTTACAAGTATGGAATTATGTATTTTGATTCATAAACGGATCTAGTTTATGCCGTTGTTTAGAAATGGCTCCTAGTGGAAGAAATAGAAACCGTATCAATGCACACAATCCATGTAGGGATTCCCCTATTTCCCAAGATAATTATAGTGGAGCTGGTGATGCAAATGGTGCTGATCAGCTAATCACCAAACTGGGACAACTCACTCGGGTTATGAATAATAACCTTACCCATATAGAGAACAATGATCCTCTTCGTGGAGGATCAATGTTAGATCACGTCATGAGGCAAAAAAAACCAATGTTCAATGGGAGTAAAAATCCCTTAGTAGCTGAGAAATGGATAAATTTCCTAGAGAAAATATTTCAGGCTTTGGGGAGTAGTGAAAGGGATAAAGTTATCATGGCAGTTTATCGCCTCATTGGAGATGCTGATCAATGGTGGTCATCGATACAAAAAACAAATGAAGATGATGAAGTATCAAATATGGAATGGAGGGAGTTGAATGAGATTTTCTTAGAAAAATACTTTCCTCATGACCATCGAGCAGATATAGAAATGAAATTTATGAGTCTGAGACAAAAGGATGATGATAATGTCACAAAGTAAGAGGCTAAATTTACAAGGTTAGAAAGGTATGCTGGAGATTATATATGTAACCCAAGAAGTAAGATTTATCATTTCTTTGATGAGTTAAAACCATTTCTCTGTCGAGCATTAGTCTCACAAACCGTCTCATTGTAGGAAGATATTGTCTCATGTGCTATCAATACAGAAAAGGAATTCTCTAAGTCTTATGAATTTAAAGCAATGCTGGAAAAGAAGAGATCGGTTGATCACTCTGGGAGTGGAAATAAGGGGAAAAAGGGAAAAGTTGAATATCCATCATGCAATAAATGTGGGAAGAAACACCCTGGTACTTTCTTGAAGGGAATAAGACTATGTTACAAGTGCGGTGAAAAAGACCACCAAGCTCCTGATTACAAGGGGAAGAAATAATCTACCGATGTTTAATTCTAAAACTCCAACGAGATGGGACATTATGCAAATGAATTTCCTAAGCATCAGGGGAACTTACCTCAGAAAAGTCCATGGGATGAAGGCCATGATTATCCTATCACTACTGCTGAGGTAGACGCTCTGAAGGACTTGGTGGCAGGTAATTTAATGGTTTCCTCATGTTTCGAAAATGTTTTATTTTATTCCGGGTCATCGCATTGTTTCATATCTTCCCAGTTTGCTAAGAAAATTAGATATTTCCAATTTAATTTAACAAGGGAGATCTCAGTTAAAACTCTTAAGGGAAGTATCATTTCAAAAACGTTTTTTGAATCTGTACCCATTAGAGCACATAAATGTTCTTTATCTGCGGATCTCATCGTCATACCTATGATTGAATTTAATATAATCCTTGGTATGGATTGTATTTTTTACCATGATGTGAAGATTTATTGTAAGAAGAAGGAGGTTAATTTTTTTTGACGATGATGATAAAGAACACCTTATCTTTATAACATAATCGTCACCACCTAATTATTATCTAGATCCACCCCTGTAGCTCAACTAAATTCAATTATTGGGGAGGAAGATAATGAAATAACATTGGGTGAGGAAAGGAATGTTCAAATAGAGGATGTACCTGTTGTGAGATAATATGTTGATGTGTTTCCATAAGATTTACCTGGACATCCTCCCAAACGAGAAATGGAGTTTTCAATTGATTTAATTTTTGGTTCAAGGCCCATATCGAAGACCCCTTATAGAATGGCCATTATGGAATTAGTGGAACTAAAGAAACAATTAGAGGAATTGAGTAATAATGGATTTATTAACCCTAGTGTTTCTCCTTGGGGAGCCCCTGTCCTTTTTGTTAAGAAGAAATATGGATCTTTGAGGATATGTATTGACTATAGGGAGATCAATTCTATAACAATATAGAAAAAGTATCCCTTACCTCGCATTTATGATTTACTTCATCAACTACATGGAGCTCAATACTTTTCATTGACGGACCTTCGATCTGGATACCATCAGTTGTGAGTGAATAAGGAAGACATTCCGAAGACAACATTTCAAACCAGGTACGATCATTACGAGTTTGTAGTAATTCT
Source organism: Viscum album (assembly GCA_963277665.1). NCBI lineage: Eukaryota > Viridiplantae > Streptophyta > Magnoliopsida > Santalales > Viscaceae > Viscum > Viscum album. The sequence continues at coordinate 498,499,804 of OY728158.1, read as the reverse complement.
TTTTTGATTGACTAATGATCCCTCTATATTCATGGATATAATGAATAGATTTTTCAAGGAATATCTCGATGATTTTGTGGTGGTATTTATTGATTATATCATGGTATACTCCAAAAGTGACGAAGATCATGAAAATCACTTGCACATTATCCTGAAGACTCTGAGAGGACATGAATTATATGTGAAATTTAACAAGTGTGAATTCGGGATTCCATGTATTTCTTTTCATGGCCATTTTTTCAGTTAAAATGGAATCTCTCTTGATCCTTCTACGACCAAGGCAATCCATGAATGGTCTGTACCGGTGAGTATAACTGAGGTAAGCAGTTTTATTGGTTTAGCAAGTTATTATCAACATTTTGTCCAAAATTTCGCCCGATTGGATAACCCATTAATGAAGCTCACATGTAAAGGGGTTAAATTTGTTTGGAAAAAAGAGTGTGAAGAATGTTTTGATGAACTTAATAGAATATTAGTCAATGAATTTATTTTTAATCTACCATCAGGGAATGATGGGTTCGTTATTTATAGTGAAGCATCAATGAAAGGACTTGGTTGTGTCCTTATGTAGAATGATATGGTTATTAACTATGCATCACAACAGCTAAAAATTCATGAGAAAACTATCATGCCCATGATATTGAGTTAGCTTCTATAATCATTGCTTTTAAGATATGGAGACATTATCTATATGGTTAAAAATGTGAGAGTTATACTGATCACATGAGTTTGAAGTATATTTTCTCACAAAAAGAACTCAACATGAGGAAAAGGAGATGGCTTGAATTACTCAAGGATTATGAATGCACGATATACTACCAACTAGGGAAGGAAAATAAGGTCACAGATGCTTTGAGAAAAAAATATCATGGAGTTTTGAACAATATGAGAATTGAAAGGGATCCAAATTTCATGGATCTAGTGAAGATGAACATGGGAATAACCGTGGAAGGTGAAACATCAATTCTTTTTCAAATGGTTCCCAAAAAATATTTACTAGAAAGGATTAATGGTTCTCAGACCGATGATGAAGAATTTAAAAAGAAGATTAAATATGTGAATGATGGGATATTTTGAGACTTTGTGTATGAAGAAGGAATTTTAAAATTTGGTAAGAGACATTGTGTTCCTGATATACCTGATCTGAAAAGGTAATTGTAAGATGATGCTCATAGCTCCAATTTTTCTATACAGCCTAGGAGCACCAAAATGTATAGATATTTGAAGGTGCATTTCTGGTGGCACAACACAAAGAGGGAGATTTCTGATTTTGTGTCAAGTTGTATGGTTTTTCAACAAGTGAAAGTTGGAAGGCAACAACCTGGGAGAGTATTGAAACCTCTTTCAATACTGGAGTGGAAATGAGATAATATTACGATGGACTTTGTCATGGGGATTCCAAATAATCCTAGAAGAAACGATGAAAAATGGGTTATTTTTTATCATCTTACCATGTCATCAAATTTTATTACTATAAGAGAATATCTACCACTGGAACCTCTAGAAAGACTATATATTAATGAATTTGTGAGACTTCATGGAGTACCCCTATCGATTGTTTCTGACTGTGATCCCTATTTTACTTCAATATTTTGGAAGAGCCTTCAGAAGGCCTTGGATACTGAACTTAATTTGTGCCATGCCTACCACCCTCAAATAGATGGACAATTAGAACAGACTATTCAATCCTTAGAAGACATGTTGAGATATTGATCACTTGACTTTCAGGGAATAAGGGATCAATATTTAACTCTGGTATAATTTTCCAATAACAATATTTTCCATTCAAGTATTCAGATGGCACCATATAAAGCATTATACAGAAAGAGATGTCGCACACCAACCTGTTGGGATGAGTATGTTGAACGAAAACTTGTAGGCCCAGAACTGGTGGAGGAAAAATGGAAAAGGTAAATGTAATCCGAAACCACATCAAAGTATCTAAAAGTAGGCATAAGAGCTATACCAATAACCGAAGGAAGGATTTAGAATTTCAGTTAAGAGGTCATGTTTTCATGAAGGTATCTCCATGGAAGGGAGTTATACATTTCAGTAATAAGGGTAAATGGAGTCCTATGTACATCAGATATTTTGAAATTCTAGAACGAATTGGGGTTGAAGCTTACCCTTTGGAAATGCCACCAAGTCTCTCTAAAGTTCACAATGTGTTCCATTTATCATTTTTGAGAAAATACATGCCTGACCCAACACATGTAATCACTTACGAGGAATTAGAACTAGAACCCGATTTGTAGTATTGCGAAGAGCCCATCAGGATTCTTGATACCAGAGAACAAGTGCTGAGAAACCGGACGACTCGTCTGGTAAAAGTTCCATGGAGAAACCATAAGATGGAAGAGGAAACATGAGAACCTAACGTACTTCTGATAAAGTCTCACCCGAGTCGTTTCATGCAGTAGTATTCTAGAAATTTTTAGGATGAAATTATTTGAATAAGGGGAGAATGTAACACCCCATGCTTCCATGGTACGCTTCTCTCTGATTAATACAGTAGCATGTGTTGTATGCAACTTTGAGTTCTAACACACACCAAAAGCAATCATACTAGCCATTATGAATAGTAATACCCACTTTTTGAAATTTTATTAATCTTATATTTCAAAATGGACTACATTTTTTGATTTGAAATATCGAAAATATCATGGGGTTAAATTTTGGTATTTGTCTGAAATCATTCATTTTTTTGATGAATAGTGAAAAAACCCTGAGTTATAGTGTAAAACCGAATTTTTATTTAAATAATAATATATTTTATTTATATTTAATTAAAGTTAAAATAGATACATAATACCTATATAAGTTCAATTTAATTCATTGGAGTTAATTCAGAATAATTTAGATATGTAAAAATTTTATTGAACTTTTCCCCGTCTTTTACCCACCTCCAAGGAGAATTGGGAAATTCACATAAAATTTAATAATAATGCTTCTATGAGTGGAATTTAAAAAATCTGAGAGACACATTTAATATGAAAGAGTAAAATGTGGTTCAATGAGATGATAATAATTTTTGGTGAATTGTAACTTTTTACTTTTATTTACCACGGTTAAAAGTATATAGGGTAATTAAGGGTAAAAATGATCTTAATATTACCCTGACACATGTACTAATTCTATAGGACAAGTGTATCTCGATCAAAAACAACCTTAGTAATAAAATATTATCATTTTGGTCCACTTGGATTAGATTAGGACATTAATTATTATTTAATTCAAAGAAGAGTTAAAATAGTTAAAATAATTGTTTAATTAATAAAACATTAATAATAAAGGGGTATACATAAAGTAAATTATATTGTAAATATTCATTAGAAATATAAACATATTTACTATATAATGGTATTTTATTTATAATTTTTAGACATTAAATAATTTAATTTCATTATGACACAATGGTGATGCAGTAATTACCTAATTAATGAAATATTAAAATAATTGATATTATAAATATAAATATAAATGTAATTTGAGACTTTTTATGAATTACACTATTTTTATAAGTTAATATGAAATATTATTATTGGTTATATAAATTTTTTTCGACGTAATAATGATGTTATGAATTTATCAAAAACAAAATACCCAATAGTGTCAAAATTGACATAAAAGAGTTTTTAAAACAAATAATATATTATTAATTGATATTCTGTTCAAAAAAATATATGGATCGGCCATAGGACATATATCATGATAGATGTATCATTAATGGGCCACTTGGGGGTCTCTTGGATTATTATAGTCTGTTTATTAACTATATAATATAAAAATAGAAAGTGACATGGTAAATGTCTGTCTAGTTAACTAAGAGTTAAAACTAAACGGTAACATTAATATAATGACCCAAACCTTTCTAAAATCTATTGGTTGAATGGATTTAAACCCATCCACACCTTAGACTTTGAATAATACATTTTTGAGACCTTATAAACTGAATATGAATTTATTATAAAACAATACATTATGGTTTTCCAAAAGATCCCCTCCTCCCCCTTATAAAAGGACACCATTTATAAATAATTCCTCACACCATCAAAGCCTTTTGGTTCAGCCATACCCTACCAAATTATTCTCTAAACTTGACTCAATTCAACTTATATGGCTTAGTTTGATCAGAAATCCATCCTATGGAGCCATTTTGATCAAATGAAAAGGAAGAACCCGAAGAAGAGGTATTGTTTTCACCACCCTCTTTCAAGTTCCTTTCTTCTTCAACTTCTTCTTTCATTGTTATTTCCATTAAAAAATAATAAATCCAATATCTTATATATAATGTGAAGTTATTATAAATATGGTACAACTATATTCAGCATTATTTCCATCCTTTGAATGACATGTCACCATACGTGCGTACGTACGGCCTACCGTCTCCACGTTGTGGTGTAATTGTTATTCAATATATTATTATTTGGATGGGTATAATAATGATTTTTCATTAATTTAAATAATAAATATAACAATATAATTATTCTGTATATATGATATACTATCCAATTATATATTATTTTAATATTTAAAGATTGATATTTTCGCTCGTGCGTACGTACAGATTACCGTCTCCACAAACGTGATGAGATTTATTCCCCACCATATCCATTCAAGACTAATTCTAATTTGATGATTAAAAGTAATGTTTAATAACTTTATATCATTCTGGATATGAATAATATGGAACCTATTCAAAAAAAACATGAGTTATGTAAGAAAACATATAACATAAAATGAGTAAGTTAACAACCGAAACAACGATAATACAAAAATATTATTAACAAAGTATTATTAGAAGATCATATATGATATCATAATTATGTATATGGTTCTTGTATAATTTAATAACAATTTTTTAACTATTATATAGGAGGTTAACATACCATCATAAAAGGAAAAGTACAAGGTAAGTGTTTATTTCACAATCTCTTCATTATCCGAGATCGTTTATACATAATTATTTATTGGGACCTCTTTATCATCCACATCCATGAATCTCAAAAATGAATTTCAAATAATTATTACTATTTTAAAGACAATGGGATATAGTAATTTATACCCTTGTTGAATTTTTATAAGAAGTTTATAAAAGAATATTTCTGTCATTTTCCAAACAAGGTCCTTTTTAACCTTTTCGACAGAATTAAGGTAAGAATGTATTTTTTAACTTATACGGTGGGTGAGGCTATTTTCTGCCATTATAAAATCGTCAAAGATTCCTTTACAAGATTATAATAATATTCTCAAATTAAATGTTTTATTTTATAATTATGTGACTTTTAAATGATTTCAAAAAAGAGATATTTCTCTCAAATAGTTTTGATTTCATCTATGTCAACATACATTGATGGATTTTAAGCTTATTTGAAGTTGATTAATTGTGATAGAAAACTTCCATATTGTATTGAAGGTTTTGTGATATGTTTGACTGTAGATGTGTTATATTTACACAATTCATGGTTTATGGAGAAAGTATTGACATTTATTATTCTAGTTTTAATATGAATATTTATGTTATATTTAAACCTGTTCATATGAGGAATGATGTGGAATTAATAAGTGATGGGTGGACCCCGCTATAGCTCCTCGATGCATCAGAAGGTCTCATGAGACAAACTAGTATCTTGGCACAAGGCCATGACAAAATCATATTTGTATTATTGGCATGAGGCTTTGGCTATGTGGTTATGATAGTCTGGCATTATGTATTCCATCATTTTAAAAATGGTTATTGATATTGCATGTGATTATTTGACTATTAGAATATCCATGTGAATAATTAAATGGAATTATTTCATTTTATCATTCACATATTATGCTGAAGATCATGTTTAAAAGGATTTTGTTTTAGTTATATATTTCCATAAATGTTTATGCTTATTTTTTAAAGTTTCTGCTATAATATTATCCTTACTGAGCATATGAGCTCACCCCTTTCAATGTTTTATATTTCTGAGGATGTAAAGAAGTATTTTATGAATGACATGCAGGACTAGGATGAGGGGATGAGTGTGTGGACTATGGAGACTGTATTGTTTTATTTTTTCATTTTATGATGTAACGTAATATTTATGAATATATCTAGTGATTCCAAGGCTACTAAACTAATATGTTTTTCTAGAATTGATATTTTTTGATCATGCCAATGTTATGTAATAATGCACCGACTCTGGATAACTGGGGTCGGAGCGTTACACGTACGGACTATCGTCTCCATGAACGGTGTTACCATTTCATATTTATATCTATGATACATATTGATAATCTGAATATATATGATATATAAATCGTTTTTTATATACAAGAAGTATGTAAATCATGATTTAAGTGATACGATCATGATTAAAAATTAAAAAATGTATGATAAAGAAAATTTTATTACAGGGATTGTTACTTTAACCTGGAAATTATTATTAAATGTGTAGTATAATGTACTAAATGAATCATATATGATATTAAAAATATTAATATGGTTCTGGTATAATTTAATAACATACTATGGTCATTATATATGAGTTTAAATGAACCCTCCACTAAAGGAAAGAACAAGGTAAGGGTTAATTCCATAATCTCATTATTATCAGAGATTGTTTATGTGTATGTTTTTACCGAGACAAATTTAATATCCCTATCAATGTTTCAAAAAATTGTTTGTAATCAGATTCTTATTAAGTGACTCTTTATCTAAAACATCATGTTAAATGTTTTAAATATTTATTTATCTAAATATTTAACTTTAATCTAAATGTATTTAAAATGGATTTATAGATTTATTTATATGAACATGATTGTTTTAAAATGATAATTGTATTAAAAAGTTTCAAAGTGTTATGGGAATCTTTGATTCGGAAATATCTTTTAAATGTTTTTATGAAAAATGGATATTTCTCTCAAATATTTTTAATAATAATTTTCAACTATGTCAACATCCTTTTTGTATATTATTACAGATTGGGGCTGGTTTATTATAAGTACAATTTTTAATATAGTATTGAATGAGTTATGATAATTCTAACAGTGAATGTCCTTTTTTTGTAGCATTCATAATTTAGGGATAAAGTATTGACATTTTGTATGTTAGTTTTAATACAAATTTTTATGTTATGTTTCAACATTTTTATATTATAAATGAAATGATGTTAGTAAGTGATGGGTGGAGCCTGCTATAGCTCCTCGATGCATTGGTAGGTCTCATTAGTCAAATTAGTGTTTTGGAATAAGGCCCTAAGAAAAAAAATTATTTTTAGTTTTGGAACTAGGCCTTGATTATACGGTTATGATGACCAACATTATGCATTCCATCATTATGAAATTAGATATTGATATTAGATATGATTATTTGACTTGTAGAATATCCATGTGAGTAAGCAAATGACATAATTTCATTTATCTTTGCCGTATTATACTAAATTTTATGTTTAAAAGGCTTCTATTTTAGCCATATAAATTTTATTTAATGCATAGTAATATTTACGATAATTTATTATATTTTTGTATCCATAATGACCATCTGAGCTCACCTCGTTCTTATGTTTTATTTTTTCAAGATGCGAATAAGTGTAATATTATTGATATGCAGGGTTAATCTGCTGTAATAATGGCGTTCTTAATATATTATTTAAGTTTTTTTTATTCTATAAATTTTAATGTAACGTTGGTATATATAATATATTTTCCAAAACATCTAAATTGATCAGTCATTAGATGCTTTATTACTTGTAATCATGACAATATATCAAAATAATTCACTGACTCTGGGTAACTGGGGTCATTGCATTAGAGTTGGTATCAGAAGAAGTTTAGTAGAAACCATGGAATCTAGATTTATAAAAACTCTGATTAGAGAACATTACTCAAAGATAGACATTGACGATTACTATAGAAGAAGTTTCAAGAATCATGGTAATGTAGAGATTTTGTGAATTTTTTAAGAAATGCATCTTTTTCTAGATACAAGTAGGTAGATGCGACTTTGGGACAAATTTATGTAGGGGGAAAATATGAAAACACCACTTTGAGGAAGAAATGAATGGGAATTAGTGCATGACAACAGGCCCTACTGCACTTTTGGATACGACACTCCCAGGGGATATGCTTATGATACATCAAAATTTCATTACAAACCATTATGAAATATTTATGAGTAAATATATACTCAAAGAAAACATTTTTATGGTAATGGATTATATGCATAAAGTGTATAATTTATGTTAGGTATTTTACATGTTTGGAATTATGCATTACTATTCATAAACTAACGTATTGTATTCCATGGTTTAAATATGGTGTCCAGTATAAGGAAAGAGAACTCTAGAAATATGCATAATCCAAAGAGTGAGAAGAAACATATCTTTCACAGTATTATGCCATCAATTATAAAAGAAACATTCTCCCACGTAATCCCATAATATAAAGAAATAATATCATGTGTTAATAATATCAGTAAAGAATTCTATGAGTCATATGGCTTTGAAGGGAAGCCATAGAAAAAATGGATAGTATATAGATGGATTGTTAATGTGAATAAGGGATAGAAGGATTTTTTGATATATGAAAACTATGGAAGGAATTACCTAGGTATATTCCTGAATGGATTGAGTGTTTGTTATAAATGTGGAGAAAAAGCACACCATGTACATGATTTCAGGGGGATGAAAATGGTTTCAAATATACAATAATTCATATTCATAGAGTTTGAACACTATGGAAATCATTGTCCTATTCATCAAAGTATACCACTAATGATACTATTGGATAATAATCATGTTATGATACTACCGCAGATAAAGAGAAATGACTAGTGTTCTTATGTTGATATTAATTAATTATTGCATTTTCATGTTGTATCAATGATGTACTAGTTATAATAAATTTTTATTATATATGGACTATACTGAACCACTATTTCATTAAATATTTTATATTCTGTTGTACCGAGAAAAGTGACTCAATATCAAGTTAATATTTTTTGGAAAATACATGGTTGATGGAAAGATAAACAATAATATAGTATTGGTACATAGTTATTGACTTTTAATAAGATATTATTTATATGGATAAATTATATTGGATATTATTGACTACCATAGAACTAATTCATGGTTTTTTATTTGATCATTTTTTTAGAATACAACAATTTTGGGTTTATAGAGTATATCCAGTATTCTTTGATTTACATAAAGAAAAAAGAATTAAATACTTGTTCAAATATGGTTTTCTGGTAATTCATTTTATTACCACATTTTATGAAAATACACTATCAATGTATTCACATGTATATTTTGTGGACTTCTTTATTAATTTTTGATAGTGAGTTCGGACAAAAATATTGTGGATAAGACTAATGGTTTGAATGAATTATGTTTGACATTGGAAACTATTATTAATGTGAATGAATTTCTTTATATTATTTCCATATTAATATAAAAAGGACAACCCAGAGGTCGGGAGTCAACTTGTTATGTCCAGCAATGTTGTGAGACTTGAACTAACTATTGAAGGGAGACAAGGGTGAATCACCTACCACTGGCCTACGTGATGTCCTAGATTGTATAATGTAGTTTTTTTAAAATGTATGAAATATGAATTAAAAATACATTTTTTTGGAACCCTATTTGATTAGGATAAATAGAATATTTTTGAGTTCTATTATATTTTGGGAGTTAAAAATGAGTTTTTGGTAGAAAACAGATAAAGGATGGAACTATACTTGTCATGTATTTTATTCATATTCAATGTTTAAATTTATTCTTAAACTTTTGGGAAAGGATCATAAAACAAAAAATGTGTTATCATAATACCTTCTGTTTGGATGAACCAGTATTATTTTATGTCATTATAGATATAAGGCTTTGGGGCCCACAATTTTCTATATATTGTTCAATTGTTTGTGATTGATGACCTCAATCACTTCCTCTAAATATTTACATTTTTTCACGAATTATTTGTCTATAATTTCCACCAATGTTCCCTTATTTGAAACCCCAATTGGGTGTTGACTTTTTCATTTTCTTTTTCCCTCTTATTAAGACTAAATTTGATTAAATATATTTATGATGTGGGTTTTCCAAAAATGTATTTTCTATTGTCAACCATTTATTTCTGAAAAAAAAATTTAAAATAGGGAGGACACAATTTATTAAAGTAGGGGGGGGGGAATCTGACACCCAGGATTTCATAGTAAGTTATCTCTTCATAGTAATTCAATAGTTTGCGCTACACACAACACTGAGTTCGAGTGCACCATACTTATCAAACTGGCCATTCAAAAAGCAACTATGAATAGTAATAACTACATTTTTTATTTTATATACTAAATATAAGTTTAAAATAGATATTATGTCTTTCTTAGACATAATATAACAACATAAACAATTTTTTAGATAAAAGAAGTATTTTCAAAATAAAATCAATTTTAACTCATTTTAATGGGAAACCCATTTTTAATCCATTATTAGACATTTTTATTTTTTAAATTTTACAAAATAAACATCTTAATTTTATGTGGGACATAAAACATTTGTTTGGATAATTATTTTTGTGTTTTTCTGATAACTTTCATATTTTGATGAATAGTGAAAAATTCTAAATTTTATTGGAAAAAAATTATTTTAAACGAAATAATTTAAAGTGTTAAATTACGGATTTGTGTGGTTTTAAAGTATAATTAGATTATATTTTTATAAATTATTTTATTGTTGGTCGTTGGAAGTAATTTCACTTTTTAATTAGAAATAAACAAATGTCAATATTTTGGTATTTTTAACTTCTTAAAAACCCACTTTCATGTTTTGACAACATGAATTAATTTTAAATTAATTAATGAAACATCACTATTTTTAATTTGGTAAAATAGAACACATTTTTGGATTCAGAATTTCAAAATTATCTTAAGGTGAATTTTTTGTATTTTTATGAAAACATTCAATTTTTAATGAATAGTGAAAAACATTGCATTGTTATTTACAACCGACTTTTATTTAATTAATTAATATTTAAATTCATTTTAAAGTCAAATTAGATATATAATTCTCATAGTATTCCAATGTAATTCGTTGGAGTAATTTTATAATATGATTAGATATATATAATTTTATTAATCTTTTTAACGATTTTTACCCACCTTCAAGGTACATTTGCAAGTTTGCATAAAATATAATTTTACAACTTTTTTGAATTTAATTTAAAAAATCAGACAGACACGATTTCCATCAGTATGTAAAATTTGGTTCAATAGGATGAAATTAATTTTTGGAGAATAGAACATTTTAAATTTTATTTACCATAGTTAAAAGTAAATAGGGTAATTAAAGGTACAAATGATATTATAATTACCTTAAAACATTCCCAAATTCTATTGGATATGTTTATTATGACCAAAATAAACCTTAGGAATAAAATATGATCCTTTTGGTCTACTTGGATTAGATTACGACATTTATTATTATATTATTTAATGAATAGTTAAAAGTGTAAAATTCAAAGTTTAATAACTAAACCATTTTAATATACATTTATAAATAAGATAAATTCAACTATAAATATTCATTATAATGATAAAAATATTACCCACATCATGGTATTTTATTTATAATTTTTATACATTACATAATTAAATTTATTTTTGACATAATGATGATGTAGTAATTACCTTATTAATGGAAGAATAAAATAATTGATATTATAAATATCAAAATAAATGTAAACTGGAACTTCTGATGAATTAATAGAATTTTATAGGTTACTATGACATTTTTATTTTGATATAATTTGTTTTATTTTAATTAATAGTGATTTATTTACTTTCAGAAAAACCAAATACTAAATTGTGTCAAAAATGAATAAAATGAGTTTTTTTAAAAAAATACTATATTACATGTTGACATAATATTCTTAAAATATAAGGATCCACCAAAGGAATTATAAAAGGTTAGATATTTCAATAATGAACCACTTGGGGTTATCTTGTCTTTTTATATTTAGTTTATTATCCATTTATTATAATAAAATAGTAGTACAAGGTAAAAGTTAAACTATTTAACTAAGAGTTAAATATAAATGATATCGTTAATATGGTGACCTATACATATCTAAAACCTATTGATTGAGAGGTTTTCGACCAATACCCACCATATCCTAGAAAAAATATTTTTGGAGCCTTTATAAACCGAATATTAATTTATAATAATCTAATATTTCAATATTTTCCTAAAGTGACCCTCACCTCTCTTATAAAAGTGTAATTACCCTTATCTCAAAATCAACCCCCAAATCTATTAAGATAGTCCAAAACCTACTCAAATATATTTCCAGCTACCCTCAATTCAACCAAGAGGCCTTACATTGATCAGAAATCCATTCAAATATCCCATTTGATCAAATCAAAAGGATGCACCAGAAGAAGAGGTAATAATTTCATCACCTCTTTCAAAGTTCATTCCTTCTTCCACATTCTATTTCATTATTGTTTCCATAAAAAATAATAACTCCAATACCTTCTATATACTGTGATGTTATTATAAACATTTTCCCACAATATTCATTATTATAACCATCATATTAATGAAAAAGTCACCATATGTGTGTGCATACGATTTACCATCTCCACATCGTGGTGTAGTTTGTTAATCATCACATAATTATTTGGATGGGTATAATAATGTGTATAATTGATATGAAAATTATATAAAATGTTAATGATTCTATAAATATAATATACTAGCAAATTACACACGATTTCTTCAATAATAGAATGATATTGTCGCTCGTGCGTACGTATGGTTTACCATCTCAACAACGCGATGAGATTCATTTCCACATTCACCATTCGATGATGATTATAAAAATATATATTATTAATTAGTATGTAATATGTGAATTAATAATTCTACTGTAAATACATATATATATATATACATATTTACATGTATTTATTTACATATATGTAATTCACTTACTTTCATTCAACATGATATCAAAACGGAAGCAGTGTTTATGCGTACGTACAGACTATTGTCTCAATGAACAGTGTATCAATTTCATATTTATATCTATTATTCATATTTATAATCTGAATATATATGATATAGAAATAATTTTTTATATTCTAGAAGTATGTAAATCACAATCTATGTGATATGATCAAGAATAACATGTTAATGCACGTACGATAAAGAAAACCATTATTACCCGATATCTTACTTTAACATAGAAAAAATAATTCATTAGATAGTATAAAGTAATAAATGAATCATATATGATATCATAAAAATTAATATGGTTCTTTCATAATTTAATAACATACTATGATCAATATACAAGAGTTCAAATGTAAACTTGACTAAAAAATAACAAGGTAAGGGTTAATTCCTAAATCTCATTATTATCTGAGATAGTTTATGTGTATGTTTTTATAGGGACGTATTTATTATCCATGTCCATGTTTAATAAAATAATTTTTAAAAGGATAATTTTTAATGGACTCTCTAACTAAAACATCATTTATAATGTTTTAAATATTTATTATTTTAAATCTATCTCATTAATGTCCATGTTTTCAAAATGGATATAAGGATTTATTAATATAGAAAAGAATATTTTAAAATGTTAATTCAGTCCAAAAGTTTCAAAGTGGTTTGGAAAACATTGATTCAAAAATGTCTTTTAAATGAATTCATTCTAAAATAGAGTGACGTTAAAAAAATTTCATGAATAAAGGGACATTTATGTCAAATAGTTTTACTAATGATATTCTACTATGTCAACATCCTTTTGGGATATTATTCTTGATTGGGGAATATTTATTATAAATAAAATCTTCAATCAAGTATTGAATGAGTTATGATATGTTTGAATGTGAATATGATATTCTTATACCATTCACGATTTATAGATAATGTGTTTGACATTTCTTATACAAGTTTTAATACGAATTTTTATATTATGTTTCAAAATTTTATACAAGGAATGAATTGGACATAGTATGTTATGGGTGGAGCCTACTATATCTCCTTGATACATCAGTAGGTCTCGTGAGACAAATTATTGCATTTTCACAATGACTTGACATAATTTTTTCTTTGTATTGTAGGCATAATGCCTTGAAAATATGGTTATGATGACCAAAATTATGCATTCCATCATTAAGAAATTAGCTATTGATATTACATGTGATTATTTTACTAGTAGAATATCCATGTGAATAAGTAAATGAAATTATTGGATTTATCTTTTTCGTATTATTCAGAAGATTGTGTTGAAAAAGATTTTGTTTTAATCCTATGAGTGGCATTAAATTTTTATGATTATTTCTGATATATTCCTTTATATTTTTTTCCTTACTGAGCATTTGAGCTCACCCATTTATTAGATTTATTTTATCCTGGATGTGAAGATGTGTATTATGATTGATATACATGGTAAATATATGGGAATAATAGTGTTATCCAATGATTATTTTGGTAGTGTTTTATTTTAGAAATTATTATGTAACATTCATATATGTAATATATTTTCCAAAACTACTAAACTGATCTGTGGTTTGGGACATAATTCTTTGTAATCATGCCAATGTATTTAAATAATGCCCTAAGTTTGGGTAACTGAGGTCGGGGCACAATAAAAATTGATGATGGTTCCCTATTAATCCAAGGAAACATTGGATTTATATCATACATGGTTTCTTATACCACACTATAACTGCTTTTGTCCTTGAAGGGTCCTTATATATCCCATTATATGGGATAATATTCCATGATAATGATACTTTAGTAAACAAGAACTCAATTTTTCTATACATATCATTAATATTCTCCATTCATGATATATACAACATAGTTTTTAAATGCTCCTCATGCTCCTCCTTGATTTTAGAGTATATTATAATATCATTCCTATATACTACCATTATCAAGGTAATTTGTAAATAATTTATTTCTTATCTTCATACATATTTAGAGAGTGTTACTTAGTCTGAATAGAATTACAATAAACTCAAAGTTGTTGTACCTTTTTTGGTCATAAGTATTGTAAAGATCCGCATTCTTGAATCTTATATGAAAATACACCATCCCATGATCCACCATGGAGAATTACTGTGTTCCACATACCTTATCAAAAAAGTTATCAATAGATGGTAGGGTATAATTTTTATTCATCGTGATCTCATTTAGATCATGATAATCAATCAATGAAACATTGAACCAACCTTCGTCACGATGACTGGGATTGGTGCACCTCAATGTGAAGCACTAGGTCGTAAGATCCCATTATCTAGATTCACAAGTCTTTGTTTTTTAGTACATCATGTTCAACAATAGACATTTTATATGGAGTCTTGGAAAATTATAATTCTCCAAGAATAATAATTATTGAAAATTTACCTCATGACTAGAAGGAATCTATTATATTCTTCGGGGAAACACATAAACGTATTCCCTAATAATGTAAATGTCATCAAGGATGATCATTTCATTATAACCAATCATTTTATAAAGAAGTTATTTATCATTGAGAAATAAAATTCATTCATTATATGTTGATAATAAATAATATTCATACTCATCCTTTCAGATATATATAATCGGGGCATGATTCATGAAACTGAGAGTAGTTTCAATCCCACAAAAATTTATTTTTAATCAATATATGGAAATAAAATACCTAAATATAATTTCCTCAAATTACACTAATGAGAGTATGTAAAGGTTCAATGGGGAGTTTAGCACAAAACATTATATAGTTAAGGATTTATATACTTATAGTGAAATAATTTCCCAATTTACCATTTTTAGTAAAAACTACACTTCTTAAATATTTTGTGGTTTATGAATAGTTCTACTAAAATTTAATTATATGTAGGAATATGTTAAACCTAAATAAACAATTCCATTAAATATTTATTATTGATAAACATGTGTACATATCACCGCATTATTATTTAGATATACCCCAATGGTTTTGATAGAAAAAATATCTCTCTTTCTTCCATGAAGGTAGTCTGATGTCTCTGAAAACCATGTCATAAGGAATTGATTTGAAAAGATGCATTGTTCATTATAGCTGAAATAATAAAAAATGCTTAGAGGGTTAAATGGAAAATTTTGTTCCACTATCATATAAGTCAGATTCTCCCATCAGAAATTTCAAGTTAGGTTTGTTTCCTTTTAAAACATAATTACTTTTAGTTCCCCAAATAATAAATTTAGAGAATACTTCTTTCCACCCTTTTGACAAGTGGGATGTTGAAATTTCATGGCAGAAATATATTTCTCTATCACACCACAAGAATTAATCTCAAAATTCCACTTCTTAGCCCTATGATACACTTGAGATTCTCCAATCACTATTCAATCTTTTAGGATATATAAGACAATCTTCTTATAGATATCAAAAACATATATCACTAGGTCTTTTCATATACTAGATTTTGTCCCATCATAGAAACAATAAAATTTGAATTTGGGTGTAACGAAAAATAAATAGTTGTATCATGAATTTCTTGTATTGTTTTTTCCTCACCCTTTTTGATTTCTTGTCCTTTTTAGGGAACGAAAGACCCTTTCCATTTTATGTTGGAGAGAGAGAAAAAAATATTTCCATAAAAGTATTTTCCACAATTCCTTCGACCACATCTCTTTGATATTTTCCTTAGGAATTGTATTCATGATCAATTTCCACCACTGATTAGCTTCTCAAACCACATGATAAACAACTAGTATAACCTTACCTTGTTCATAAAATTGAATGATGGTGGTTATTTTCACAATGGATTCGATGTATTATTTTGTGGTAAAGGTAATTTACAATGCAATGAAATTCATAGGCCATGGTAACAGAAAGGAATCAATTGCATATTTTCATTATAAGGGTGATTTTTGTGCTCCTCTTAATAATGGTTTCTATTCAAATAATAATTATGATATGAGAGTATCATCACAAATTTCAAGATTCATGCCCCAATTGGGCTTGGAATCTCATTTGGATAGTCATAAAATTTCACTTCACATTATCATTTTACATGATTCCTCATATTTTAACCATTCACATGAATAAAGGGAAAACTAGGGATGATTATTTTTCACATCTATATGAAGAAATGGGAATCCAATTAAATTAAAGGTATATCATATAAATGAAATTTATTTATTAACTTAATAATTTCATTGATTCAATATGTGTTATACATGAACTATTTTCTAACATAGAAACATATATGGATTTTTTTCCTTTTATAATAGTTTATAAAGATGATGTGAATTTAATAATGCATATCTACAAGGAGTTTCAAACAAGTATTTCATCAAGACCCATTTTTGGGCACTCATTCTCGATTTAGTTTAGGCTAATGCAGTGTTTTTTGGTTTTACAACTATGTACATCTGCTCTAGGGAAACATAGAATTTTGGTATCCAGATAGAGATTTATTTTCCAAAATAGAATTTATCTATACATTACAAATATTAGGGATTTATTATTATGTTTAGAATAATAACTATTAATTTATCTAGGGTTTTATATTACTAATTCCAAATAACTAAACATTCTTTTGATACCAACTATGACATCATTATACATTATTACATATTAATTCATGATTTAATATATAAGATTAAACATAATAAATCCTAGAATATAGATAGGTATACTGTATTTTGAAATTAATTAAGTGAAATAACAATTTAAAACAAGGAATATACCACCATTATTGAAATGTTCTATAACATGGTCATATTAGTCAATCGTATTTAAAACACATGCAATAAAATGAAGATATAAATAATAAATGGGTGACCTGTAAATCCCAGCTAGGTAATAAACATGAATTCACTTGATGAAATTATAAAATTTTAGACAATAAGAATATAAATGGGAAATTCAATGGTTAGAATCATATTGGTGAATAATTTAGAAAGATTTAGAATGATAACACCCATACAAAATGGTAATTTGAGAACAACATAAAATATGGAATCATAAATATTTTTCCTGGTTAAATTCCAATACATCATGATAGAAAAAGAACCATGATAGATTAGGTTTAATCCCTAATCCATTGAATAATATATCATGATACTAAAACCATACCCATTGCATTGGAGTGCTATATAATATTGGGCTCACCCATTACATTCATTTGATTAACATATATATGTTTTCCGTATAGACTATAAAACATACAATAAATTATCATAAAATTTCACCCAAGATAAAATAATGTGTAAGAAATACAAGTAATTACCCAATATAATATTTATACCTGCATAAAGTTTAACACGCCTAATTGGAAATGGGTATTGGTATTCACTGCAAAATTGTGTGTCATGGAAAATCATGGGGAAATTTTGGTATCATAACGGGGGAACAAAAAAGATAATGGGAGGGAATAGTGAGAGTGAAAGATATGCCTAATCATTTAGAAACAATATAGATTATCAATGTTATATGTATGAACATATCCAGTCATTATAAATTTGAGATAAATTTCATAATATAATGATGATATTTCAATAAAGAGGATAAAGAGAGAATCCATTACAACATTTCGGCATTGAAAAGGGTGTGAATAATGGTTAGTAGGATTTATTATTGAGAGTGAATGGGGAATGAAATAATTTATACATAAAATTAATATTAATTGAGATATGGAAGAACATATAAAAACATAAAAAAATGGAAAATTTAATAGACATATCATAATGAAGGTTATTGAATAAAATGAATAGTTCGAGATCCCTGACCATGAAAGGGTGATTTCAAAATCATGGGAGAGATTTTTATGAGAATATGGATACATTATAGGGACTCTAGTGATGGTAGGGTAGATTAAGGACTCCCTACATGATTTTTAAATGAAGATAAATTGTATCCTGATTGGGGTTTTATATGAAATTAATGTAGAATTCATTATTATGTCTCAAAAATTGGTTTTGGAGTTTATTTAATAATGTAATCATAATGAAATAATTGTACAACCATAAAATAAAATATATTTTTTGAAGGTACAATAAAAGAATTATTAAAAAAAGTCAAATAAACAAAAAATATTATTATTTTAAAGGGGAAACATATAATTGACCATAGATACCCTTTACAGTATTTTTATAGCATTTTTATGTCATTACTATGAAATAATACATATCGTATACAAATACCCTACTTGAATTTTTACCTAAAAATTCAAATATCTCATAAAATTATAAAAAATTAAGCATTGGATCATTTTAAACTTCGGATTTCAAAAATCATATGTATTTCACCCAAATAATCAATTAAATATGTTATTTTTAACATTAAAATAATTATCGACATTTATTTAGAAATGATGGGTTTTTTGACAATAACAATTATCGAACCTTAATAAAAATTACAATTGTATTTTTTTATAATTTATATTAAATTATAATTATTTAAATATAATATTTATTTATAATATTTTTTATCATGAAAATCCATTAATTCATCAAAATAAATTTCATATGTGAATTTGAATATTACACAAAAAATTAATTTCTATTTTATAAAATCAAAAAATAATGTAACAATAATTAAAGGAAAATATATTCCTTATTCTATGTAATATAAAAATTAATATTAATACGGTCTTGATACATAACCACTTTTTACTCTAGAAAACACCCTAAGGGTAAGGTGTGTGATGGTGACACTTTCATGTGGTGGTTTGAAGTATATGATTTGGGTCATGATCTCGAAGAGCAATAATATCTCTCATAATTGAATTTTCATTCACTTAAGTTGTTAAAAAAGAACATGAGATTGGTAAAAGTAAAAGACTCATGAATTTATCTCCCCTAGAGGCTCTAATAAATCGGTTTCTTATTGTACGATCCTACTGGTTGAGGTCATCATTTTATTTGTTTCTGTCAATGTGAATTTTCAAATCCCCTATATTTATTCTATGAATCTGACCTCTATTCAATAGTTATATTATCAATGGTTATTATTCTTAACATACCAATCAAATTCCTAATAGTATATATCTAATATACAAAATTTTACATTATATGTGACTTTTTTAACTATATTAATATTAAAATTTATTATGTTGTTTGTTAAAAAAAAATATTAAAATAATATCTATCAATAAAATAATATAAGCAATTCATATGATTGTTATTCAATTCAATATTTATAATATCATCATGTGACCTCTTTTTTCTGATTCATATTTGGGAAAAAAACACATGCATCACCATTTTCTATTTCAGATAGAAAATACATCCAAGGAATGTTGACATTTAATTATTTTAATAAGAAAATAATATCCTATAAAAAATAATAGAGTTCATATTAGAATTTTATTCCATAATAATATCAATATTTTAGTTTTGTTAAGTATTTCTAGGATTTTAATACAATTTGAAAATGATTATAGTTTTTAATATGATGAAATAAACTCACATGATAAAAATTGTTGGTTAGGGATTCTCCAAATAGTGGGGATATTTTAAAATTAAGATATTAATGTTAAATAAAATGCCAGTTTCTAAATAAAATTATTAATAAATAGTATTGTTTTTACTAAAATATGTTATATTTCATATATTCAATAGGATTTTATCAATAAAACATCAATATAATTAAATAATGGAAAAAATTAGAAAATAAATAGACATGTATTGATATATATTTAAAATTAGGATGTGTTGAAAATAAAATAGAGGGAAAACAATGTTTGAATGATCATCGGTTAATGATTGATCTAAGAGCCAAACTCCTTATGGTTAGATTCAAGAGGTTTATTTTATAAATACATTGGTTTAAATGGTGACCGAGAACTCATCCCTCATAATTATACATAACAGATGATGTATTCCTAGTCATCTATATCCATGTAACACAGCTGACACTTTCATAGAGTATTAACTATTTGAGAAAGGAGGTTGAGTAACCATGTAATGTCCCAGAATCTTTCCATGTAATTTTTTTAATTACATGGAAATATAAAATGTCTGTGAAATTTGATGGATCGTGATTCCAAGGGCCGGAGTGGTTAGAATTAGTTTCAGAACATTCTTTCAGTACGTTCAGTTAACATGCAATAAATAATATGTATCTTTTGAACCGATGATCAGAATTAAAATCTAAGGACAACGTTGAACTCTCATCACCGATTTTTCACTTTAGGAGGCATTCACCTTGACCGTAGTGAGATGAGGGTGGAAGATGAAAATCTCAGTTTTTGTGGAGGAATAAAAAAAATAAAACAATAGTTTTATTTTTATTTGAAATATCTCCACCACTTTTTGAACATGGTGGTGGGGACCTCCCGACCATGAATCTCCAATTTTAAGGTGGTTTAACACTTAGAAACCCTCCCACAGTTAATGAGACATCATTAATTAAACTATTTTTGAAATCTTAAACATAAATTTGGAGATTATATGCTCACTTATCCTGGAATTGAGAATTGTTGGAAAACATTTTTGATGGAGAACTCTTGGTTGAAGAACATCCTCCAATGAAGAACCTCCTTCAATGAAGAACGAATCTATGAATAATGAACATTGAACAATCTTAAAGCATTAACTAGAATCCTATTGTTGGAGTGACAGACACCGACATCTCCTTTATCGTCTTCATCTTCTTCCTTATGCCATATCTAATGAACGGTCGAGGTAGGGTTTTTTCTTCATTTTTCATCATTAATTTAATTTGATTCAATCTTTTTGAGCCACATTCTATTGGTCTAATGAGGAGGGTGTGGGCCCAATGAACGTGGCATGATCCCTCTGCTACTTTGTTTTTTGACATGTTCAATATGGGTGAAACTTAAGGTTGAGTGAAAATCGACCATTATGGACATGATGCGATGATGACATCACGAGATGGACATTGATGCCTTCGAAATGAATAACGGGCCACAAGATCTCACCCGGTGACAAGTGGAAGCCATCCGGTGCGAAGGCTCCGACGACTGGCGCCAAAAATGTAAAAGGAGGTGGCCCGCACACCGACCAGCCTTGATGGGGGAGGCGGTGCAACAGCCTCCCTGACGGAGGCCGCGGAAAAAATGGGTAGCGGCTAGCCGCATGGAGGACGGGTCGACAAACGTCTGCACCGCCGGTGTTGTAGGATGTGACTGGTGAGCCACGGAAGTGCGCCAAGAAGATGGAAGACAACCGGCCAGCCGTGGAGGAAATAGCGGCGCACACCGGTGCAGCTGGAAGGCGAGCCGGTCAGAACCCCAGTTATACATGTCACGCTGAGCCAGATCCACTTTGGTGGGTCCTGCAAGCCACCTAGAGGCACCACGTGGCGCCACCGAGTTGTCCAAAACTGAATGGTCGTTGGGCCATTCAGGAAACATAGTGGGTTCCTCCCCCAGATGGCGGTGAGGGCGGGGCCCACCGGAGTAAGCCACCATAGCCGCGGGCTGCCCAGCGGGCTGGTCAGGTCGACCCGAAATGGGTTGGGTTTGCCAATGATGGGCCAGGCCGTGTCATTCAGACCCGGTCGGACCGAACCTTGGCCCAACTGGACCCAAATACACTTTTTTGACCATATCTAAAGAATGAGGTATTCATTTGATGAACCGTCTACAACACCAGAATACTTGTATAGAGACAGTTCTTTTGGTATACTCCACTTGAGTTTTGTATAATGTAAGAGTATGACTGGGTTGGATCAAACACGAATCCAACCAGTCCCTCGGAAAGGAAATGCTAATAAATTATAGACCAAGTGTCCAATTGACACGCCGTCTGTCGCGTTGGGTCCCTTATGATTTTAATGACCTTCATGATGCTTCTTAGTAGGACTTAGTGGCATTTGATTTATCGACTGATGGCATCAGGAGCAGATTCTCTCAGAATCATGTGTTCTTAGTGTGGTAACCCTGTTGCTGGCTGTACGTTAAGAATATTCAGATCTAGTGTGGGTAATCATCAGATCCTATGTGGGTCAGTATCTATTAGTCTTGTGCGGGTCATCTACAGATCCTGTATGGGTCATCTTCAGATCCTTTGTGAGTTATCTTCAGATCCTGCATGGGTCATCTTTGATCCTGTGTAAATAAACAGTAGACCATCTCCATGAAGTAAGATAATTTATCAATACAACTAATCATCTATACATCTGTACTTAATTTATACTACTGTGAGATGATTCGTTACCATTATGGTATTATTCTGTGTGGTTTTACCTACATGGTAATCTTACCTTCGTCGAACAGTTGTGCTTTTGTTTAAAGAGTTTTATTGTGTGTTCTTATAGAATGAGTAGAGTTACTATATAACTTGGGTATATGTTTGGGAATATACCAATGTAGGGTTGATTATTTCTTCATTCATTGTAATTGGTTCCTTTCATTGTGGATTATCCTCTGTGGATTCGGAGAGACCTTCAGGGGTCTTGAGGTCCCTACCGAGTATTGTTATACTAACCCCTAATGGGATCTGCCCGCACCTTGCTATGTATAGTATAGAAAATATACAGTGTTGATCGAGGATGAGGGTGCCAGGACTGGAGGTTGCTCGGAGTTGGACCATTAGACAAGAGGAACCATAGAGACGACCATTCAAGATTTGTACGTACCCTTCAGTTATGATCCTTGGCGGGTGTTCATAGGAGTTGTTATCAGTTTTACTTGTACATTCTAGTTGGGCTTGTATTCAGGACCCTTTACTTACTGTACTTACCATCTTTACTATATAGATTACTTTGTGCTTGTATCTTGTTGTGTGGTATTATTGTGTTATTTTTCATGTAAAAAAGGAAATGACTTCCCATTTTTAGGGATATGGAATTCTTGTGCTAGTCTCAAGCCCTTGGCCAATGGAAGGTGAGCATGGGGTAGTAACAGAATCGGCACTAGGGGACTAGTTGTGGAAAATCGGTATCATAGGAGATGGTTCTACCAAAAAACATGGACTCTAATCATTCCTATGTGGAAACAGTGTTAAGTGTTATGTGTGGGTTTTTCATTTTGTTGAATCTAGTGTTGGTGCAACGGCCAACGTATCCATACACCAGGACCTTGAATTTTGATTTCTAACTCAGGGAACAAAAACACTGATTACATGGGTGTTTTTTGAATAGTTTTTATTGCGGTCACTTTGGGTCAGCTCACCAGGTATAACTTATTGACCGGGGAACACTTGTTTCATTTCTGGATTCCTCCATGAAGAAAGACCGCCAGGGTTCAAGGTAGAGTTTGTGATGAAAACCCACTAATCGATGTGGCTTCGGTGCAGTGCACCCTTTAAGATGTTGAACCACCGGGTGGTATACCAGCTTCCCCACTACCCATTGGGCATCTGATGCCACCAGCCCCAGCAATAGAGGGTACACACCGATTGAGCGCATTGCATGATTTCATGCACCATAGGCCACCAAGGTTCTGGGACAAGAGGGATCCAAAGGTTGCTGAGGACTAGATGGAGGTTGTGGTCAGAGTTTTCCGACTGGTATGGACACTAATTGATCTTATGGTCATCCTTGTAGCTATTCTTCTCTAGGAAGTTGTGGGGAGATGGTGTAGCTTTATGATCCAGGTTCAAAATGAGGTAACTCTAATCTGGGGGGACTTCGAGATCCTTTTCAGGGCAGAGTTCATCCCAGCGACTCTACACTATATGTATTTACAGGTGCTTCATCACTTGTATTCGGGAAGCATGACTGTTGGTCAGTATTCAGCGAGGTTCACCAACCTCTTGCACTACTCCACTGATAGGGTGAGATTCCCTTTCATCAGTGGCTGGACCATTGATCTGTGGAATAGATGGGAGATCAGAGCATCGACGGTATCTCTCAGCATCCCGAAGTAGGCTAGGATTTTAGAGAAAGAAATCTTGGCTGAGAGATTCCTTGTTGAGCAGTCAACAATAGCGAGATCCACCACCGGAAGTCACATAGCAGAGTCATCTACTGCTGAAAAAAAGATAGATAATAAAGAGGTCCAAGAGGACCAGAAATACATGTGGACGACGGCATGATACAAGGTCGGTTGTACAGGGCACTCGAGACAAATCAGGACAGGTTAAGAGCACCCAATGTTTCTTGTGTGGTGGGTATGGTCACATGGCTCTCAACTACCTGGCCTGCTATATAGATGAACAACAGACGGTTGAAGGACCGCCTGGGTAGAGGTGAATATTTTATTAAGGAGGTCAGTAGGCAGTAGGCGGACATGACAGAGGATTTGGCCACGCAACAGGCGATGGGTGGCTATTTTAGGTTCTACCTACACCACCTCTAGGTGGTCCACCCTGGCCATAGGGAGCAAGTGGATAGGGATGAGCTCTTCTCCAGGAAGATGAGGCCGATGATCATGAAACTCTGGAGATGATACAAGGTTTGATCTGGGTCTACTCCACTTTAGCTGCAGTTCTTATAGTCACATGTTCCAGTCACTCATTTATTTCCACGACCATCGTACGAAGCTTAGAGATTTTGGTGGATCCATTGTCTCGATTCTTACTTCTAGAGACTCCTATGGGAAAATTTTCGACGATTACACATAGGTTCCGATTGTGTGAAATTACTCTAGGAGTAAAGATCTTCTGTTGGGTAATCCTAGTAGCGGCGTTGAGACCTTGCGACATTATCTTGGATATTAACTGGTTATCCACTGTCCATGCTTAGATTGACTGTATTAAGTGCAATGTACTAGGATTCTTCATGGATGGGACATGGTTTTCCATCACCGCTGAGAAGGTAACCTTTGAATCACATGTTGGAATTTCCCAGAGGAGGGAGAAGTCGGTCACTCATTAGATGTCTAGCCTTACCCTTAGAGAAGTTGATGTTAAGAGTTCGAGCTATCATGTAGTGGTGGACCAGCACACTGATGTTTTTCCCGATGATGTTCTAGGTCTACCTCCTCACAGATAGGTGGATTTTATATCAACTTGTACAGTGGGACGACACTGATATCTACACCTAAAAATCAGATGGGTCTCATGAAGCATCAATATCTATGAGTACAACTAGAGAACTTGTAGAGGAAGGTGTTCATTAGGCCGAGTGTTTCTCTGAGGGTAGCCCCGATTTTGTTTTCCAAGAATATGGATGGGAGTATGAGACTCAGTTTGGACTATCGATGCCTGAACCAAGTGAATATGAAGAACAGGGACACACTACTAAGGATTGATGAACCTTTTGATCAGCTAATGGGATCAAGGTGGTTTTCAAAGATATACCTCAAATCAGGCTATCACCAGCTCCGGGTACAAGATGAGGATTCAAAGAAAACATCCTTCAGATGTCGGTATGGCCAATATGAGTTCTTGGATATGCCATTTGGCACGATCAACCCCACAGTAGTGTTCATGGGACTCATTAACAGGATCTTACAGTCATACCTCAATCACTTTGTGGTATACTTCATCGACAACCTCCTTGTATACTCATCTACAAAGGAGGAGCAGGCCTATCATCTATAGATTGTTCTGGACACACTCTGAGAGCACCAGTAATATGGTAAGCTCTTAAAGTGCCTTTTTTGGATCTAATACATTCACTTCCTGGGACATGCAATCCCAAAGGTTGGAGTTCTGGTGGATCCAACGAATATTATGGTTCTGCATTCTTGGGAGCCACCTAGGAGTGTGTCAGAGGTGTAGAGTATCCTGGGTCTGGCCAATTACTACCATAGGTTTGTGACATACTTTTCTAGAGTTGTAGCACCATTATCAATGTGGAAAATGAAAGGGAAACCCTTCATGTGGTCAGAGAGATTCTAGAAGATTCTCCAAGATCTGAGGAAGAGATCGAACAGTGCCACCATCATGAGGCTTCTGGAGGAGGGTTTTAGGAATGTAGTCTATCGCTACGCCTCAGGGACCGATCTTGGATGTGTCCAGATGCAGGAGAGAAGAGTGGCCAATTAATGTTCTTGACATCTGAGACTACATAAGCTAAACTATGCTAACCAAGACCTGGATTTAGAGGCAGTGGTATTCGCCTTGATGATGTGGTGACATTACTTGATGGGTGAAAATTTTACATTTTACTCTGATCACAATAGTCTTAAGTATATCTTATCTCTAAAGGACCTGAACCGAAGACAGCAGCATTGTCTTGAGTTCCTCCAGGATATTGACTTTGAGATATTCAATACTCTAGGGAAGGGGATATAGTAGTAGATGCACTCAATAAGAGATCTGGTATATCGTTTCTGAGTGTGGTCATAGAGTAGGTAGTCGCTTTTCATATATACTATGTGGATCATGATGGAGTTGATTTTCATTAGTCTCTGATGGTCACTCCCCACTACATTAATGATTCAGGGAGGCGCAACTTGGGGACACTGACCGCCAGGCACAACATGCTCAGATATCCATAGGACATGCAGTTGATGGATTTTCTGAAGGTGGGGATCATGTCATCCTCTTTAGAGGACATACTATGTTACTGGTGGTTCTACAAGAGGACTTGTTAAGGGAGTTCCATGTGTCCCCTCTAGTGGTACATGTAAAAGTGGAAAATATGTACCCGGAACTCCGACGTTATCACTGGTGGTTGGAAATGTAGAAAGTTGTGGCTGAGTTTGTCTCATGGCGCCTCAAATATCAGCAAGTGAAGAAAAATCATCAGGTTCTAGCTGGTGTTTTTCAGCCACATGAGGTGATTGAATGTATGTGGGATGGAATTTCCATGGAATTCATGATAGGACTTTCATGCCTGTCCAAGGTACATGATTCTATCTGCGTGATCATTGACCAACTCACCACTTCTTCCTAATTTATACCTATCAGAGAGAATGAATCAGTTGAAATCTTGGGATGCCTCTACGTACATGAGATTGTACAACTTCATGGAGTTCCCTCAACTATTGTCTCCGATCATGATGTATGTTTTACTTCCCGGATATGGAAGGGGTTGCTGGAGGCATTTTGGAATCAGCTTCGATTAAGTACTGCCTCTCATCCTTATACGGATGAAAAAATAGATCATAACATTCAGACCCTTGAGGACATGTTGTGTTCTTGCATACTTGATTTAGAATGTAGTTGGGAGGATTAATTTACCTTGGTAGAGTTCATGTACAACAACATCTATCACTCCACCATCATTATGGCACCATTTGAGGCATTGTGAGATAACCTTCCAAATTCCATATGAGTTGGAATGACCTAGGGTGCTCATCACTCAGGGGAATAGAGATGGTACGGGCTACCATGGAGAAGATGCAGATCATTCAGGAGCATACAAAGACTGTATGGAGCAGGCATATGTTATATGCACACAGGTGACACAGAACTCTGGATTTAGAGGATGGTGACCATGTATTTATATGGGTCTCAACATGGTGAGGTTTGCATAGATTTGGTTGGGGTGTCAAGTTGTCATTGAGGTTCGTAGGACCCCTTCAGGTCCTCAACAGAGTGGGCAAGGAGGCATACCACCTAGCCCTTCCCCCTCACCTTCACAGGGTGCACACCATTTTCAATGTATCCTAGCTAAAAAGGTAGTTGCATGATCCTTCACACAACATTGACTGGGGCGATATGGACATCGAGGAGGGGGTGACATTTTTCGAGGATTCAGTAGAGATTGAAGATCGATGATAGAAAGGCCTTTATGGGTGATCGATACCTCTAGTGTATATACGTTGGTAGAAAGGGAACCTCTAGAAGATCTCTAGGGAGTGAGACGCTTAGATTTGTGCTCAGTACCCAAAATTCTTTCCTTAGTTTGTGTTGTGTATTTTAGGGATAGAAATCACTGAGGTGGGCAGAATATCAAGACCTAGAATTCTTCCATGTAATTTTATTTTATTATATGGAAATTTTACAAGCCTGTGATATTTGACGGCATGTAATTCCGAGGCCCAAAGTGGCCCGAATGAATTTCAGATCTTTATTTAAGTACGTTCAGATAACATGGGAGCATTAATTCATAACTTTGGAACCAGGGCTCAGAATTGAAATCTGAGGACATCGTTGAAATAAAAATGCTGATTTTCACTTAAGGTGGCCTTTACATTGACCATAGTGGGATGAGGGTGGAATATATAAATCTTGGTTTTTGCAGAGGAATAAAAAATAAAACAATAGTTTTATTTTTATTTGAAATTTTCTCCCACACTTTTGAGATTTGGTGGTGGGGACCACCCAACCATGAAACCCCTATTCTAATGTAGTGTAACTATTTGAAACCCTCCCACAATTAATGATCCATCATTAATTGAAAAATTAATGAACTCTTAAAATCAATTTTGGGGACTAGCTCCACAGTTCTCCTGGAATTGAGAATTGTGGGAAAATAATTTTGATAGAGAACTCTTGGTGGAATAACATCCTTCAATGAATACCCTCCTACAAGGAAGAACACACATCTAGATCAAGAACATTGAACCAACATTAGAGCACATATCAAAAGTGTATTGAAGGTGCAATGAATGAAGACCTCTCGTTCATCATCTTAAACTTCTTTCTCATGCCATCTCGAAAGAATGGTAAAGGTAGAGTATGTTTGTGATTTTTCTTCATTAGTTTATATTGATTCAATCTTCTTGAGTTGCATGTTATTGATCTGATGTGGATGGTGAGGGCCTAACGAACGTGGCCCGATCCCTCACTACATCCTTGTTTGAGGTGTTCTTCACAGGAAAAAATTCAGGTTGAGAGGAACTTGACCATGATGGATGTGATGTGTTGGCGACATCCCTATATGATCATTGATGCCTTCAAAATGAAGAACGGGCCACCAGATCACACCTTGTGACCAGCAGAAACTTGTTGGCACGATTCCACTGGCGACCTGCGCCAGTGCCTGTTTTCAGTAGGGTTCAAGGTGGTGTCCAATACACTGGCCAGCCCCGATGGTGGCATCAGGCACGTCGGTCAGCCGTGAGGAAGCCTGGGAGACACACATCCACACCACTGGTGTTAGAGTCTACAGCTGTCAAGCCACAGCGGCGCCCCATGAGGGTGGCCAGCACCCAAACATCCACGAAGGCAACATCGGCATTGGTCGGCGCTGCTGGAAAGGGAGCTGGCCAGGAGCCCTGTCCAACCACGTCATGCAGAGCCCAACCCGATCCAGCGGGTCCCTCTTTCCAGTAGGCGGCACCAAATGGAACCACTGGGCCAGAACCGAATATCCCTCAAGCTGTTTTGGAATCATGAGGGGGGCTCCCACAGGTGGCATCTTGGGCGGGCCCCACCATAGTGGTCCACCCTGGACGCGGGCCGCACCGCGCGCAGCGGGCGGGCCTGCCACGGTCCAACTAATACAGGCCGAACCAGGACCAGGCCGAGTAGAGCCGAACCAGGTCATGTCAGGCCGGTTCGGTCTAACCGGGTTGCACCAAACCCAGGCCCATCTGGACCGATATACACCTTTTTGGAGAAATCGTGGAAACCAGACATTTGTTTGACGAACCGTCTACAATGCCAGAATCCATGGATTGAGACGGTCCATTTTATCTACTATAACTTTTTTTGGATAATGTTGGAGTACAACTGGGTTGGATCAAGCCAGAATCCAACCGTGCCCTCGGAATATAATGCTAATAACTTACAGACCGGGCCTCTGATTGACACACCATCTATCATGTTGGGTCCCTTATGACTTGATAGACCTTCATGATACCACTTTGTGGGACTTCATTGTAGTTTAAGTATTGACCAATGGATTGAAGAGAATATCCTTCCGGAATCAAGAATGCTTATTGTGGGAACCATGTGGCTGGTTGTACTTGACGAATCTTCAGATCCCTTGTCGGTCATATTCAGATTATATGTGGGTCAGAATCTACAGATCTTGTGTGGGTTATCTACAGATCATGTGTGGGTTATCTTCTGATTCGGTGTGGGTCATCATCATATATTGTGTGGGTCGGTATCTGCGGATCCTGTGTGGGTCATCTTCAGATCATGTGTGGGTCATCTTTAGATCATGTGTGGGTCAACTTTGATCCTGTGTAAGTCATGAAAAAAGCTTCTTGATGACGTTAGACGGTCTAGAAATAAATTTAATCATCTATACTTATGTACATAAGATATACTTGGGTGATCTGAGTCTTTATCTTTGTGGTATTCATCTATGTGGTGATACCTATGTGGTAATCATTCCATTGTGGAACAGTTGTGATTTTTGATAAAGATTTGGGTTATGTGTTCCTCTTGAATGAGTTGGATTACTTGATAACATAGGTATATGAATGGGAATATACCTATTTCGGGGTCATCATTTCTTCGTGCATTGTAATTGTGGTCTTGAATTTTGGATTATCCTCTATGGATTCTAAGAGAACATTGGGGTTCTTGGGTTCCCTAAATAGTATTCATACACTCACCCCAGCATGGGCTACTCCCGCACTTTGTTGTGTATTGTGCAGATGACAAACATCATTGATCATGGATGAGGGTGCCCAGACTGGATGATGCTCGGAGGTAGACAATTATACAAGTTTAACCACATATATGACCATTCAAGAGTTGTACCCACCCTTCATGTAAGATCCTTGGTGGGTGTTCGCAAGAGTTATTTTCATTTTTACTTGTACTTTCCAGTTGGGCTAGTATTCCTGCCCCTTTACTTACTATACTCACCCTATTTACTATATAGTTTACTTTGTGCATGTATCTTGTTGTGTGTTGTGATTTTGTGAGTTTATAGGTTAAAAGGAATTTCCTTCCCAGTTATAGGGATATTCCTTTACAGTGCTAGTCGCCAGCCCCCGACCTATGGAAGTTTGGTATTGGGTAGTCCCGGCACTGGCCCTAGGGGATGGTTCGTGACAAAACAAATGTACTCTACATGAAAACCCATTGGGAAATGCATACAAATATATTTGATGGATGTTTGTACAATTGAGGAAGATAAATTATGATAACTGATTGAGATCCTTATAGGAATTTCTAATGAAATGTGTGTAGTTAAAAATTGATAAATTTAAAACATTTCAATTAATTGTGTTCAAGATTTTTTTCTAGAGCATGGTGATATACCATACATTTGAGAGAAGAATTTTATCGATTCTAAAAGGTTTGGAATTTATATATATTACTTTTGGTTCATTATATTTTAGTTAAACTACAATAAATACATTTATGATAGTAATTAATAAATATAAATTTTTCTATCCTAGATTCCAAAGGGAAACAAATCCCATTCATTAAGTAGTCGGTTTCAAACCTATATATAGATTATATTCTATGTCCTCCACTTATTAACCATAAATAGTTAGAATATCATGGGTGGCCATTATGAAGAAATAGACACCATGGATGAGCCATTGGATAACCAGTTCTCCTCTTCCTCGTAGTTTGTGATCCAATAGGACACTTGGGTGGCCTAAACTTTGGAACCAGTTAGTTAGTGCTATCTACACAGCTATACATTCAACTGGATCCTCCAACACATCACTCAATGTAATTATATTAAAATTTTAATTTGAATCTAAGTTTTTTAGTAATAGAAATAAAAATTTTATAAGTCTTCATCATGGATTCAATGATATATATAGATTCCACATTATTCACATATGTTATTTCAATAAAAATACTAAAACCTAATTAAATGAAAATGTTATAATGATAATTGAGGGTATTTTATTTTCAAAAAACAATGAAACTATCTTGTATATAATGTCATATTCAGATCTTTTACATACCTCTATAAAAAGATAGTGGATCTAAATATTCAATGTAACGATCACCACAAAAAATTAATAAACATATAGAAAATATTCCATATAAGATATACCTTATAAATAAAAAATGAAAGAGGAATCAAACATTTATTGTGCCACAATTAATACTTATATTTTTTGTTTAACCACCTTGTAAATCTATTTCTTCCTTAACGATATTAAATAATTTTAACTATTTTCCTTATTCATTATGGTAAAAAATTAAGATTAAATTATTCTAAATCAAAATATAGAATCTATTTTTTCAAATTTATCTAAAAGAAGATACAAAATTTATTTTCATATAAAACACATAGTCATACCAAAAAAATGGGTTTTCAAGAATTACATTTTTAAGGAAAATATGTTCTTATATGAAATTTAAGAAAATTAATCACAATTAGATGAATTTAAATTAACATTCATATTATTATTATATAAAAATCTTTTAAATAATTCTTTATTAGGGTATATTTTAAATATTTTAAAATGGTAATTATTATAAACATTATAAGTATTTTTAGAAAAAATAATTTTAATGTATAAAAACATACTTATACTAAAATATTGTATAACAATAATTTATATATAAGTACATTGATTTAATAGAAATAAATAATACCTATATTATTCAGAATCAATATTAAAATAACATTGAGAAAAAATATTTTAAAATTAATGATAATTATATAAAAATATTTATTTTTCACTATTCACTTAAAAAATCAAATTTTATTAAAATATAAAAGAAACATCAATATAAGTTAATGTTGAAAGGTTGATTGAAAAAATTTACTTTATAATTTTTTTTTTCTAATTTTTTTGAAAATATATATTTAATCCTTGAATACAATGCATGCCTAATCAACAATTCCGAAAAATATATTTTCTCAAAAAAACAATAATCCCTCTTTATAACAATTCTTATTTTATTTTTAATAAATAGATAACCATTGAATTTATTTTAAATATGTTTAATTATTATTATTAATAATTTGGATATTCCAATTCATACCCAAAATTGTTTCATACTGGTTATAATCATCATGTTGAAATGACAATAATCTAGTTGAGTATAATATTTCATTTTAACCTAGTGTTTTGTGCATCATAAGCTATCAATGTGATTAAATATATTTAATATAAAATATTTTCTCAATTCAAATACTATTAAATTCTATTATTTGGCTTTTGTTTTCTAATAAAAATTAAATCAATCACTATGCTCCATTTTAAAATATCAAGGTGTTACATTCAATCCCCTTAAATAAAGATTTCTCTCACAATTTATTATTGATCATAGAAATCATGGTTTAAAAAATTAATTTTTAGAAAGATAAACATTTTAAAAAATGTTAATAAATATTCCACATAATCCAACATAAAGGTAATTGTATATGGAATCTGAAATAACACATATATAAGGATCCCATTTGAAGGACACTGGTGGGATGTGAAAATATTTATGTAGAAGAAAAGTGGAAATATTTGTTGGGGGTGGTAGAGGTGATATTTTACAAGAAATTGAACATTCATTTGAAAATTTAGAACAAAAAAACCATAAATCTATGACGAATTAAAATACCATTGATTCATTGGATATGAATGTAAGATGATAAGATTTGTTTCATTTTTATCACTATAGTGATATGGGATTCTGTTACTATTTAGATAATCATAACTAAAATTTTAACTTTGCTGGTATCATGTTATTTCGTTAACACAATTTCAACATTTTTGTGTTATTTGAACAATTTCTACATGACATTTTACTATAAAGACTGATATTAAAATATCATTTTATAATTCCTTGAGCACTAAAATTAACTTTTAATAGATCATAAGATCCATAATAGAGTAACATGGTATTCATGTTATCTCCATTAAAAAATGTATGGATCATGGTAAGATAATAAAAAAATGAATATAAATATATTAATATAAAAAATTAGACCACAAAAACAAATAATTAAAATAGATTATTCCATAAAAAGGTAACCCTTAAATTAAAATAACATTAATAATGTCATAATGAAATAGAGTTTTATCCTCAAAGTAGATCTCAAAACCATTCAACTAATATATCCAAAAAATACTTTTATTCATCCCAAATTATATTTAAATATAATCCAAATAGTTACATATACTATAAAATAATTAATTCTCCCTCAAA
Organism: Viscum album; assembly: GCA_963277665.1. Classification (NCBI taxonomy): domain Eukaryota; kingdom Viridiplantae; phylum Streptophyta; class Magnoliopsida; order Santalales; family Viscaceae; genus Viscum; species Viscum album. Next base: position 498,465,023 of record OY728158.1, on the reverse strand, counting down.
ATATTATTATTCAAACGCAAATAAAATAACATGATAAAAATATATGATACCGAAAATGATCACAATATTTAAAATCCAAACCATCAATGTAAAAAAAGTAATACTACCTAGTACATCATTTATGCCACTGGTATGCACTACAACATTATCACCCATCATTTCTTTTTGTTTGTGCCCTACAACCTTGTAAGATGCAATGAGTTGTCACTCAGCTTAAAGGTTTTCAATTTTCTAGAAATATATATACACTTATTTGATTATCATATCAATAATAACTTAATATCCATTACATACTCTATAATCTAATAATCATTTTAAATGTAATATTATATATCAAATTACATTTATTATCCCATAAAATTTCCTATAAAACTGAAACCTTTCAATATTTTTGTCATTATAAAAATATCAAACACATCTCCCAGAACATATTTTCCTCAATTATGTTTTTTATACAGTATGTCATTTACATTAAATCATATTTTTTCGTCATTCATCATATTATTGTAAATACAAAATGAGATTCATCTACATAAAAAGACATACATATATATATATTACATTATTCATGTAATTATTGAATTCCAATGCATAAAAATTTGTACCCGTATACAATATTTTGAATCCATCAACTATACTTCAAATTCATATTCCTTAAAAAATCCATACAATTAATTTTCATTTTTAGAATCCTCATCATCAATAGAATAATATCAAATCATACGACATTAGTGACCATATTCTTGAGATTTAGGCATTGATAATAAATTTACATATTTTACATTAATTCGACATATAAAATTTTCAACCACAGATGATGTCTTAGAAAAACATTATTTTAACATCTTCTAATTTTACAAAATATAATATTTAAAATTTAAATAAATTATTTGATAGATTGTGTTACATTAAATAACTAGTTTATCTTGTGTCGCATATTACACCAAGTTTATCTTGGATTGCATGAAACATTTAATTCCATTAATAACTTATGTTACACATAATGCCGAGTCTTATGATATTAATAATATTTTATTAATATTATTATGAGATTTTACACCTATCTGTTGGAATTAAGGGAATAATAAAGATTAAATAAATTATGAAATTATAGTTAATTAATTCTTATATATCTTATTCATTGGTTACCCATTAATTATAAATGGAAATAATTACCAATTAAATATAATGGATGGGTATTATAAAAAATGATTTTTATTATTAAAATTAAATTTTATATTAATAAATTAAATTAGCCCATTTTATTGAATGATATTAATGAAATTCATACCTAATATGGTTAATTTTTCTTTTTTAAATTCATTCAATATGTTTCATTTCATTAGGATATGGTTAAATCTAATTTTATGCATACTTTTTTTATATTTTAAAAGGTTTTTGTACCAAATTTTAATAGAATATCAATTTTTAAATTAAATTTTTGATCTTTTATAATTTTTATTTATCAAAATACACATTATTTAGGAGATAATAATATTAAAATTTACATTGGGTTATTTTTTGGTATTTTTCTTATAAGTTTCATGTTTTGATTAATAGTGAAAATGGAGAATTTAAGTTAAAAACGATTTTTTAATCCAAAAAATTTATATTGATAAATTATATTTTTAATTGGTTTAATAGTATAATTCGATAAATTCTATAATATTTAATATATTTTTATTTTAATAAATTTTCAATATATATTTTGATATGAAATCATTTCAATATTTTTCCCATTTTTACTTTAAAAACCCTTATTCTCATTTCGTCTGCCGAATTAAGTTTAAATTATATTATTCAAAATCATTGATATTAATTTCAAATAAAATTATTCCATACTTTTAATCATATCAATTTATAAAATATTTTATGTTCAACTAACATTCTGAACACAAAATATTGGTGAATTTAAATAATATTTATTATATTGATTAAGGTAAAATGTGTCTACGCAGTGGTTAAACATTAATATTATGTTTCCAAATGAACTATAAACTATTAAAAAATCCATCAGGTAAAAATTATTCTAAAATAACCCATTTTTTATCAAATTTTATCATTGTTGGAGTATGATGATGTAAGGGTGACCTCAAAATAGTGTTTACTGTTTTATATTTACAAGATTACTCATCCCCTTCCACTATAAAAAAGCAGTCACTATCCTTACTTATTAGAAACTAAAAATCCCATTGTATCATAAAAAAACCCATGATAAATAATCTCCTAGCATCCCTCCACTCATCATGGAATCCACAATTTTGGTATAATCAATTCCAATGATGTCCTTTGTTCAAAACCACAAGGAGTTACCCGAAGAAGATCTAACATTATTCAACGAGAAATTTTTTATATTTTTTAACTCAAAATTAAAATTATTATTATTTAATAATTATTATTTAATTTCATAACTATCCATAATATTATGATATTTTTATTTTTATGGTTCAATCCAACACCTTCATGCACTTATATAAAATGAGATATAAAATCATCATTTATTTGTATGATGAACTACTACCCTGTGAACTGATATCATTCGTTCTTCCATTACAAACAATCCAGATTTGGAATAATGAAGAGAGAAGTATTTTAATATGATATATACTATATATTTATTATCTACTTGAAATATTATTTATCACATACATACATTATTTCAATTTTATGGGAATATGATAACATTGTTGGTGGATGTGTTCACTATCATCTCCTCAACGTGATGTGTTATGTTCACACTTTATATAAAATTTATTAAGGATTGATATAAAAAATATTATAAAAAGTACATATATATTATATTCATCACATAATTACCATTCTATAAATATAATATATCAATTCCATTATAACCTTTTCACACACTAAAAGACAGATAATGTCAATCGTAGATATTAAGAGTACCGACTCCTCGAAGTGATGTGATTCCTATTACATCACAATAATTCTTTATATATGTATATATGATTAAATAATATAGTATTTATGAAATAATCATAATTATTTAGAAATAATTTAAATTATCTTTTTTCTTATAATGATCATTGAAAAATTGGAACGTTACTCATGTGTAAGCACAACTTTCTACCTAAATTATTATAACAGTGGTTCATATTTAATAAGCATATATAATATATAATTTTAAAAAAATAATTTTAGTAAAAATATTCTATTTATGTCATGTTTATTATTACTTATATTCTAATATAATGACCACCTTGATCATAGTCAACCAACCATGTTCATTTTTTACAAATAAGACGAATGAGGTCAAAAAATTAGATGTAAACATAATTGATTAATTAATTTTATACAACATTGTAATAAGTGAAATAAAATTAATTATAAATGTAAAATATTTTATAAATCATTTAAATAATTACAATAATTTTATTATTAAGGATGATAAATACAAACAAGAAATTTCAGACTCGAGGTAAGAGATGTCTCATTAATCTCATTTTATTGAGAATTTTTTTTGATGTTATAAACCCACATTATTTTATATAGTTTATATACTCAAAAATTGACATATAATTTCATGAATTTGTTTATCTTCACTTTATTTAATTTTTTAAAATGTTAATCTTTAATGGTGATTTGGATTCAAAATATTAAAAAAATTTACAGGCCGCTTTGATTTAAAAATATATTTTTAAATATTTAACGATTCAATTTCAAAATCTATTCCTCCATGTTACTATTTTATATTATATATATATATATAAATTATTAATGTATTTTTATGTCTATTATAAATATAATTGATATTTTTTCATAATGGAATCTTTTTAGTTGTTTTATACAGATTTTATAGATAGATAACTAAAGGAATATGTTATTTTTGCATAAATAGAGATATTGATTTTTCCACCCCTGTGGAAATTATTTTATATCTGTCTTCATTTTCAAAATTTTACACTTTCTCGAATCCAAAACCATATTTATATTCTTTGGATTTTTTGGTATTAAAAATGATTTTCAAAAGAAAAAATGTATTTTTTTAAATCCCTTGAAAAAGATTTATATTTTTATTTGAATGTGTTTTCATAAAAGTTTAGATGATTTTTTAAAGGGGTATTATGGGGAGAGTGTTTTATTCTTAATATGATACTTTATCATTACACGATGGGGTGACCCAAATAGCACCAAGAAAGGCTGTTATAACATAACATGATGTGTACATTATAGTGGTGGGAAATATCCATACAAATTTACATGGGGTGGATCCGATAACACTGAAAAATCTCATTATAGATTGAAATATGATGGCCATGATATCTCAGGGAAATTCTATAATATATTAACATGATGAGGCTCATATTATGCCTAGTCATCCCATTATATCACTATAAATCATTGTGTAATGATAATATTGGAAGTCGGCCATATGACTATTCAAATTAGAAGGGACTTGAAAGTGATTTGAAATATATTTGAATGGGTTTTATGAATATGATTCACCAAGTCACCTAATGACGTTTTGAATACGATCGATGTGTTTTAATTATTTCCATTAAGAATAATTTTCATTTCTTTCATGTAAAAATGTTTTATATAATGTTATAAAATAAGAAAGAAGATGAAGGTAAACGTTATATGAGTTTTCATTTTTTTACAAAACTATTTATATTCATTCTTTTTCATATCCCATTATAATATTTTGTAAAAAACATAGGTTTTTATAATTTTATTCATAGGGACAAATTATTTTTAAGAAAAATAATGAATTCATGTTGAAAGTCATGGATATTTTCCTTTAAAATAATTCATTATTTATTTTATAACTTGCATGTTATAGAAAAAATAGATACTAATCGTAAGTATCCACATTGAATTTTAAAGATTTATTATGTTTTTACGATGGAATAATTATATGAAACGATAAATGTGTGAAAATGCTCAAAGTGAAGTAATGTAAATTATTGACTAAAACTTGAGATAATGTAATGTTTATGGTTAGGGTCTTATAGTTATTAACAATATAATGGTTTATAAAAATTTAAAGAATATTATGGAGTTAATAACATTCCCTTAGAATATTTTACTTTATGTTTATGTTCAAATATTATATAATATTAATATTAACATGTTACATTATCTATGGTATGTTTGTTTTGAATGTTTTCCCTTGATGAAACCATTAATATATAGAGGAAATGGATCGAGTGGGGAATATATTTCCAAATCAGCATTCCATGATTATTATAATTGATATGAGTAGTTTATTTTTGAAATTGAGTAGTTAAAAAAATTATAAAATTAGTGTTGGTATCCATTCTAGAGGGGATCCTAATCTACCAAAATAGATCATGTTTGTTGTGGAACATTTCATAAGGTACCATATTACATAATTCAATAGATAATATAACCTAGTTGTTGAATAAAAATGGATTAGTTCCATAGAAATGATATTTCAAGTCATGGGATGTCTGGAACAAGAAAAGGAAACTATTTACATCAATAATTTTGATGGTGAAGCTGATCATTTTTTGTCATGGGATAAAACTTCATGAGAGAAATGTGATATTTATTCCATAAAAAGGGAACCAATCAATGATATTTTCCTTGATAAAAAATCCACTAATGTTTTTCATCATTTGATTATGAATAGATTATAGGAATTAAATAAAAAAATATTATGTTTTAGTGGTTACATATTAAGTAAACTCCACAAGATTTTCCAGGTATATGACAAATTTTATTAAAGAAAATAATTGTTAAATTAATATTTTTTACTAAGGAATGAAATCATGTCTTAAATAGCTATTACGTCTTAATAATTTAAATATTATAATAATGTTAATCATTTTTTTGATAAATTTGAGATGGAGTTTGATAAAACATTTTTTAATGATATGAATTGATTAAGAAATTGAAAATGTGGTAGGAAAGAGGGAAAAATCCAATAAATAAATATGAAGGTAAGCCTAAAAAATGTTCCAAGTGGGGAGATGATCATTTCATCAAATGTTTGATAGGGTTTGAAAAGTTTTTCTGATTTGGTAAGTTTAGTCACAAGGTTTGTGACTATAAATAAAACATCTATGAACAACCAAAGAATGGGATTACCCATATCCATCGAACAATGAGGAATTTTCATTTTAATGAGTTGGGATATCTTGGTTACATGTGAATGAAGATACTTACTCAGGATTGAAATCGTCATGATAAAAAAGGATAGGGTAAATATATTACTAAAAATTAACTTGATGTTGAGACATATAGTGTGCTGATAGAAGCTCTTGGAATCTTTGTATTTTTTGAATATTAACCTTATCCTCATTGTTTTATACACTCCTATGGTTTTTCTAGATTTAATCATATTTTTATTAATGAATATTTGGGAGGTTTTTAGTTGGTATTATTTTTATGGTTGGAATTAGTTTTAATGATAAGTCTAAATTTATTTTTTAAATTATATATTATTGTATTATATAATCACATGAAGTTTTTATAATTTTTGAAATTATCTTACTATGTGCTAACCATTATGGTTTCAGTTAATATCATACTGTATGAAGAATATATTGTTATACTTTTGAGGATTATTTGATCCATCAAATGATGATTATAATTATTCAAGAACGAAAATTCATCATGGATAATGATTATTTTTTAAAAGTTATTCATTTATGGTATAAAATTATTTAAGGATTGAATTTTTCATATCACATAAGAATATTTAATTTTTATATTAGTATAGATGGTTAATGAATCCATCAATTGTTGCAAAATGTTTTTGAGAAAATTTTTTAATCAATTGCCATTTTTTATAATGATATCAATTACTTTTTCATATCTATTTGGACTACTTTCATTCGTCATTTACTTCTTATTGACCATGATCTCTAGAACTCTTTAAGATCTCAATGGAATTAATTTTGTCTGCCAAATCCTTCTTCTAATATTCCTATAATTTTAACCATATATAGATTCATATGTATGTATGGCTTCTGGGGACCATTATATTTCTGCCATTAAATTTTTATGACTATATTTTATAATCACTCTATACGACGTTTATGTCAAAAAAGGAATTCTAGAAATGTAAATCTGTTGATACCGATGGTGAATTTCGAGGTAAATACACATTTCAAGGGGGTTAGGATGTAACAACCCAATATTTTAAGAAATTTCATCATTAAAATTGAATTAAATTTATATATATATATGTTGTTTTACTTGAAATATATAGTTTAAATTTCATCACAAGAAACTCCATGTTTATTATGTGTTTCACACAACCTCTAGTTTCTTTTATGACTTATCTTACCCAAAAAATCCTGAGTGTTACTAGATAAAAATAAAAAAATATTGTTATTATAATAGTTATAACATATTTATTTAAATGGTGGGAATTATTTATAATAACATAATTATGAATTTGAATTTTATGTCGGTTTTTATAATTAATTCATTTGTTGCCAATTAATTAGAAATTAAAATAAAGACCAATTGAAAATAATGGTTGAGTTTTCATTAAAACTATATCTATTACCAGAATGTATTTTTATATCAATAAATTATATTAATAACTATTAGTGATTGATAGTAAGGAAGATTTTATGTTATATATTTAATATTCATTTTAAATTCATCGAATAATTTATATAGTGTTATGATATAAATTAATCCACATTTAACCATAAAAGGATGTATATTTCTAAAATTCATTTTTATACCTTTTAATGGAAGATTTTTTTTACAAATATATTTTCATATATTTATAATTTTTTATTTTAAAAATAAACTTTAATTTTTAATCATTAGTAAAAAATGTAATTTGGATGCTTTTTTTATTTTTTTGAAATGTTTCATAGTTTGATGAATAATGAAAAAATTGGATTTTAATTGAAAAATAATTGTTCATATAATTATTTTATATTGATAAATTATAATTCAAATTATTTAAAATTATAAATAGAAAAAAATGTATATGATATCAAACTATTTTAGTCATTTGAAACAATTTCACATTGAAATTGGATATAAAAACATTTTAATATTTTGAAACTTTTATTTTAAAACATATCATTCACATTCTACCTAAGGGATTAATTTTATAATAAATTTTCAACCTTATGTTATTATAATTAGGAATAATTGATTCCATTCTTTTAATTAACATAATTTATAATTTCAAGTAATCTCACTGTAGTTTTTTACCATAATTGTTAGTGAATGTAATTAAAATTCATTATAGATATAATGGTAATAATGTGTTTACATAGTGGTTAAAACATAATCTTATTCACCATCATTTCAATTTTTATTAAATAAAATGGCTACAAACCAACCCCTCAACCCCACAACTCCTCATGAATGCGGCCAAAGGATGTTTAAAATGGTTCAGGGCAAGGGCATCCCCCTGATAAAGTTCACCCCTACAAGTTTTACAGTATGGATATTATGTACATAAATCTGGTCCACTCCAAATTCCTCTAATGACAGAAGACAGTCTTCAACCTGGTTTCCTTCCCTTCAGGAGGGAATCAATTTAGAAGTGTTGGTGATCAGCCTCTACATTTTATGACGATACCGGTATTTGACCAAGGAATTATGAAAAGTCAATTTAAGGAATCCTGGAGAATTTTTTAGTCTCTCTCAACCTCTGAAATGGTAATACCTTCCTGGTGGAAGAGTGAAGGACTCAACTAAAGATCCATGGATTTTTCCTGAATAGGAAAACCGTGGCCAAGGTGACAGGACAAGGCCAACAAGATATAGACCGTACGATTCTCAGACAACCCCACGCCCTCGAAAGACCCGCATACTACAGGACCCATTGATGTTCACCTTGAGACCCCTGAATGGTTGGTTCCACTATACCCAATGGCCTTTTCCACTAGTGTCCACCCCTTGGGTTCCTGGATACCTCGCATGCATCTTGGGAAGAAAAACAGAATCTTGATGCTTACGGGAGATAAATTCATGTCAAGAAGAAAGTTATTAGTGTGGATGATGATATACATACAATTGGATTGGACCTTTTCGTTCCTCTGATTATTCTCGACATTCCGATTACACAAACAACCATCCTACATGATCAAGGAATGAGTAACCTTCTTTGGGCTCCTATCAGCCAAGCTATAAAACCACCTATCATGAAATGGGATGTCCACCATGTTGATATCTAGAAATCTAGTGAACTCCATGATGTATCTCCACATATCACATGACTAATCACCAAAGAAGAATGGGTTTTTAACATTCCTCCTTTCAAGCTTTGCAATAGGTACATCTGGACACATTTAGAATTCTAGAACATTTAACAATATCATCTGTGGGAGTGGATCAACTCCCAATCCTCCATAAAAACAGTTATATATTTATGGGAATGAGTTATACCACAAGGTGTCATTCTAGTGATCTTCATTCCCTAGCACTTCCCAGGTGTGGCGTTAATCACGCATGGTGAAGACCCTCGACCTGGAAGGTGTGAACACAAAAGCATCTGGAACTAGAGACAACTCGATGATGTTGAATTTGGTTCTCTTATCTTCGCCCATCAAGAAATTGGGGAGGACCTGGTACACTCTAGCCTTATTGAATGTAAGAGATGGAGTAGGATATCTCAGGAAGCAAATCACCTCTCCAGATGTCTACCGTCCCAAAAATCCATTTACAAAGCTGTAAAATACTATATAAGAGTTGATAAATTTAAAATTAGAAGGGATATCCATGACTTTCCATCAAAGGTTTGATACATAAATTTGTGTGGCTAGTTTTCCCCCCACAGTGAGCAATATTTCAAGACTTTTGTGGATAACTTCATGTGCATGCATGATAAAGTGTCCTCAATTCAATGATCATTGATGCCTCCTTCCCTCATCGTCATAGACATCCTCCTCCATGAGGTCTTGTGTTTTTTACCTACCATAAGAGGATACCATATAAAGTTAGATAGAATCCTATCAATATTGGATGGGACACCCTTCAAGGATTATACAACAGAGTGGGAATAGGTAGGGGAAGCCAATATGTCACTATTGATGAGGGGAATACAGCAGCCAATAGACAAGTACATATTCATAAGATTGAGGATGCAATCTGAAATAATTCTAGAGAGAAAATAAAACTCCAATATCTACACTCAAATAGGGTATATAGGGGATCTGAGTTAATCCATGGGGAAACTCCCTCCATAAATGGAACAAAACTGAAGGACCTCCGAGCTTCATCTGGGGGAGAATTTGTTTGAAACAAAACAAATGCTCTTATATTTATTAATGACTTCTCCACTCCCGTGGTAGTACAACTCCAACAGCTTATTCAGGCCTATAAATGATTATTTTCCAATTTTAGTTAAAATGAGAGTGTCATATGAAAGCATTAGGTGTGAGGTGGAATTATCTCTCATACCCTTCTGGTATTCCGTAACCTCTCCATTGTTGATTCTCATATGAATGAGATGACTGATGAAATAATGAACCATGATAATGATGCATGGAGAAATTTTATCCCCTTGACATAGGCCATGATAAGACATAAAGAATTAATAGGCCGTTCCCATGAAAGAGACCACCATCTATGGAGAGCTAACACATCAGAAAATAAGATCAATATTCGATGAGGAAAATACCATACCTTCCAGCACCTTGTTGAGGAATCCTCACTCCACACAATCATAAGAATTTTTCATTTAATATTTGATAACAAGGTCATATATTCATGTTTTGTGGTTAATATCACTTATAATTTCTTCAGAAAGTGAAATGGTCACTTGGATTGACTGACCCGTTACAAAACCATCCTGCTCTAAGAAGATCCATCATGGAAGGTGGAAGGACAACCTCACATTGTTGAGGCTCTAGAAGATTTTATATGAAATGTTGTTCATATTAATTGGTATGTAGTGCATGATATAGGAGGGGATCATATTTTTACTGAGAAGAACCATAGTGGTGGAATACACAACCCTCAGTAGATTACCTCCCATGAAGAAGTCTTGGATATCCAGCAAGATGTCTGCCTTCACCACATACCATGAAGACCGTTTGAAATATCCCAGGAAGCCGTCTAGTACTAGGTAACTCTCCGAATGATGGTTTTTTGGGAAATAATATATCTACTTTTAGTCTGGCATAGTGATCATCCCTTCATTGTCCAAATTATAAACACACATAATAATTACATCAAATTCCCCATTCTCCCTTCATGTATACCAATTCAACATCCAAGAAATATGGCCAACAAGAATGTCTTAAAAAAAGAGTGTTCTAGGTTCACCACAATATCTCTATCATCCTTATAAGATACATCTTCCAGAATAATTTATGGTTTAATTGGTCTCTTCCTTTCTATGATGTAGTCTGGAAAATACCAAGTGTTCATGTCACCCACTTTGAGCTATTTAATCCTTAAAGAATACCCTACCAAGAGTTCTTGTTGAATTAGAATTTCTGACACCTCCACCTGCTTATTATCATGCACTACAATGGTTTGGTCATCTTATGTATCATCCAGGATTAGAATCGAGACTATCTACCTCCGGCATGGTGTCATTGAGAAAACTTTCTCTAGGAAGAATTTCAATCCTCTATTTTGAAGATGGGTTTTGAGGCCCTTCAGTTTCTCATGAATGGATACCCATCTGTGACCATGAAAGGGATTTTTCCCTGTCTTAGGTACCAGGTCCTAATTACCTAGGTATTCAACCCATTATTGTTAGAAATAAAACCATTTCCGATAATCCTGCCTAGATGAGATGGAATCTATCAATGGAGAATGGTCAGAAATCCCTTGAACCAAATGGATCACCTTGGATTTTGAAAACATGGTCGTCGCTTGCATGTTGGAAATTAACCTCTCTATTTTAATCTAAGAGAATTTGGGCCCCTGATATTAGTTACCCAATGTGAAACAGTAACATAAAAATCCAAGGTATATGAAGCTTTTCCCAGCCATGAACCAAACAAAATACACGATAGCTTTCCTCTGGAAAGGGCTTCTTCCATTCCTTTTTTCATTGAAATAAATCACATTAAAGTCACCACCAACAAAGCATGGATGGTTTTCTGGATATATATCATTTAAATAAATCCATAATTTTCCCTTTGGTGAGGGTCACAACTTCCATACCCAGCTGTCCTGAGGAAGGACATATCACCTTTGGTAATCCTAGCAGTAATGAATAGATCACTCGCTTCGACTAGATCAACAGTGTAGTCGTTATGCCCAAAAATCCACATGTGCCAGTAAGAGGGGTTTGAATGCAGGGATCCTTGTAACCTAAGCATCAAAAATTAATTTCTAATTGAAGTAGGGTTCTTCTTAATCATAATGATTTCTATAATAGTGGACTTATGATTTATTATTGTAAAGGAGGTAAAGTCGGTATTGACCCGAGCACCCATTCCTCGGGCTTTCCATAGGAGAAATGGAATAATTGAATATAGAGAACCATATATTTGGCTCCAGAGATGGTGTCCTTCATGAAAATGGAATCTTAATTTTTCTTTAGGTTCCTTGATTGAGATCGCGTGCATAATCTGTCTAGTTTGGGCAGTTCCATTCCAAAGGGATAAACAGAAATAGAGGAAAAGAGCTGGGTGGGTAGTGGACCTTTGGGGAAGGTGAGGAAGTTATAACTATCTCATTAGCACACTTGATGATCACATTAGGTGTCTAAACCCACACATTGGCAGAATTTATAGTAAAATCTCCATAGGGGGTCTAAAACAGATCAAAAACGTTAAAATGGAGCATGTTAGAACTATAGGAGGTGGTGGTCGGGCTAGAAATCGTGAGAGCTTGGGGAGACTAGGTAGAATGTGCTTCTCCAAGGACATTCCTTTTAGGTACTTGAATTTAGGGAATGGGAGTAAGGCCAGCTCAACATGGAGTGTGTGAACTCCTTTTGGGATGTAAGGGAATATAGCCTGGTTTGACACCACCAATACTTCAGGCGAAGGTAAGGGACACCAAGCTGACCAATCGGGATCAGAAAACGGTACCATCCCTGAATGTAACACCCAGAGATTTTATGAGAAATATTTTTTTATTTCTTATGTTATACGCAAAGTAATCTTTCACTACACACAACACTAGCTTGGCTTGCGTTACACGCAATCGCGACCTTCCTCGATAGCGTGTGTAGTACACAATACCGAGTTTCACTAAACAACAATATATTATTATAATATTATAAACTAGCCGTTATGAATAGTATTAACTGAATTTTTAATTTTATTACATTATAATTCATCTTTCACATTTTCTAGAATGGGGTATGAAAACAAAATCAATGTTTCAGATAAAAGAAGAATTTTATAAAAAAATAAAGTTTTACCGCCTGTTGATGGCGCACCAATTTTAAATATAGTTTTTGAAATTTTTATAAGTTAAATTTGACAAAATAAAATACTTATTTGGAATCAGGAAATAAAAATTTACTTTGGATAAAATTTTCATATTATTCTGGTAACTTTAAAATTTTTATGAATAGAAAAAACACACGATATTTTAATTAAAAACAACTTTTTTCATCGCAATAATTTATATGGATAAATTATAGTATTTAATGGTTTTAAAGTATAAATAGAATATATTTTTACCATTTAAAATAATTTATGTCCGTAGCATTAATTTTACATTAAATTATAGGTAAAAACATTTCAATCTTTGGTAATTTTTTAACTTTTAAGAACCGTTTGCTTAACAACGAGATTAATTTTAAATTAACTACTACAACTTATTTGTTTAAAATTTTGAAAAATGGATTCCATATTTGGAATCAGTGGGTCCAAATTATGTTAATAGGTTAATTTGTTTTTTTGATATTATGAATACTACCTACAATAATTTTTATTTACTGCGGTTAAAGATAAATTGGGTAATTCAAGGTTAAAAGAATATTATAATAATTCAAAATTACGTTGAAACTTGTCCTAAACTTATTGGGTGAGTAGTGGCCGACCATGGGAATCGTTGGGTGTATTTTGGGACCCCATTAAGCCACTTGGTAGTGATAATGAAAATTTGTATTAATTAATTAAATGTAAAGACTAAATTGACATTAACGAAAATAGTTTAGTAATTAATTTTTATAAGGGGTTATATAAATTATATTTTCGACTATAAATATTCATTGAAAATATAAACAGATTTCCTACATGATGATATATCTTTTTACAATTTTTAGATATGATATAAATTACATTATTTATGACACAATAATGATGCAGTATTTACCTCATTAATAAATGATTTAAATAAATAAGATTATAATGGTTAAAATATTTGTAAATATAGGTGAAATTATGATTGGATGATTTTAGTTCGACCATGAGTCATCTTATCTTCATCTTTAACGATTTTTGGACCTTTTGAAACCAAAGATAAGTTTATAATAAAATAATATTTTCACACATTCCAATGGTGCCCCTCTCCTCCCTTATAAAAGGGAACCTCCTCACTCTCATACTCACACCACATTGAGCCTTCAATCTTGGCCAAACACTACCAACATATCTTCTCCACTTCACTAGAAACATCCTAGAGGTCCTGGCCTACTTCAAAGACAAATCTTAGTGCCCTATGAGGAGGTTTTAAAGAGGCGTGTCGAAGAAGAGGTAATATTCGTTACCAATTCTTTCAAATTTATTTCTTCATATACTTATAATTATTTAGTTGTTTCATTGTGAAGTAATAAAATCAGTAACAATCATATACTGATATGTTATTATAATTATTAAACAACCCTATTTTACCTTCTATCCGTCCTACGGAAAACAAAATCACCGCTCGTGCGTACGTACGGAATATCGTCTTCATGCCGTGGTGTAATTTGTTTTCCACCACCAGCTTAATTGGAAGGGTATAATGGTGTATAGAATAACTATATATTATTATTTTAAATTGATATTGATTCTGAAATAGTATACATACACTTCAACACAATTCCACGAACAAGGGAACGATATCATCGCTCGTGCGTACGTACGGCCTACTGTCTCCACGATGTGATGTGACTCGTTCTACATGATCTTCATTGAATTATGTTTATATAAAATAATTGAATAAATGAATATGATATATATTACACTAATAAAATTATGTAAATGAGGAATTTATAACCTAAAAAGATGAATAAGAATTTATTCGACAAAACACACATAAGAACATAAAGCAATAAACACCCGAATAAGAAGTAGCAATGAAATAATACTAAAAAGAAGCTATGAATATGACTATATATGATATCATAAAAATTAGTATGATTCTGGAATAAGTCAATGACATTATTTAAATCCTTATACATGAGGTTCGGACACGTACAAAGCATATCAGACCTAAGGTAAGAGAAAATCTTGCAATCTCATTTTTATCCGAGATTCATTATACTTCAGAAAATACTAGGGAATGTTTATCAACCATATCCATATTTCCTCAATATGTAATATTATTTCTATCCTCCTATAGATGTTTAAATCCAATTTTACCCTTTGGTGAGTTTTTAGTAAATGATATGAATGGAATCTTTTGTCTTTTTTAGTACGAGGTACTTTTTGACTTTTCCAGCCAAAGTATGAGAAGAATGTCTTTTTAACATATATGGAATGAATGGTTTTTTAGAAAATTATTTCCAAGAAGCTTACATTAAAGGTTTTCATGTGTATTTTTAATCAACTTATTTGAGTTTAAAATTTGTATGACATGTTAAGAAAGGAAAAATAATTTGAAGTAGAAAAGATATTTTCCTCAAGAATGGAGTTCAAGTGCTTTATCAATATTATTTTCCATCTATGATAAAATAGTGTTATGTTTATATCCCTATTTTTTACATTTATTTGATTGTTTTATGATGGAATTAATTTTATGATGTCATTTTATCTTATATGGATTATGTTATGATTTAATGATGTTTAAGAATCCCATTTTTATTGCTTGGGTTATGCTATGATGTATGATTTATGATTTTGTGGCACACATAAGAATGGTTTCATTATGAGATGGGTGGGACCTATATCTCCCTTGAATGCATTGGGTAAATATTTATATCTCATGAGATAGACATGGATAGAACGACAAGTTAAACCGGTTCAGTAATATAAGACTGGAACGAGGAGTGAACTCGGTTCAATAATGGAATTTTTCCTCTATGATTGTCTTGAAAAAGAGCCTTGACTAGTATGAAATGATTTTCTATGATTATGTGTGTACGCAACAAAGTTTCATTTTTTAAGTTATGATTATTTGGGAGTACTTTTCATTACTATGATTTATCCCATGACATGATATTATGATCTCTTTTGCAGGTTAGGATTTTCAAAATGTTTTGTTCTTATGAATATGATATGATTGATATTTATTTTGTTTACCTTACTAAGAATTTGGGCTAACCCATTTGTATGTTTTCATTTCCCCAGGTCTGAATGAAGGGTATTAAGTAGAATATTCCAGAAGGGACTCTAGATATGATGAAATAAATGGGAGACAACGTAGATGATTTATGAACCAGTTTTTTATGTTTCTCAGTTTCTAAAGACACTATACCTATACAGTCTTTTCATGGTTTTATTATATGTTTTAATAATTGTACTTCAATTTTGAAGTATTAACAATGTATGTAACGTATGGGTCATTATAGTTGGTATCAGAGGAAAGGTATAGTCAACCTTTGGAAACTAGGATGTGAAAACCCTAGTAAGAACCCTAAGGATATGTCTAAGCATAGAAAACAATATTAGTGTTTTAGAAATGTCCATGAAAAACCTATGATAAGACCTTAAGAGTGAAATTTTATTCTTGATTATTTGGTTTTAGTATTATAATTAGTTTTTCTCACACTCTTATTCTTGGTTTTAGTCAATGGATGGAACCCGAAGGAACCGTGCTAATGCCTAATGCGATGGGCAATGCAATGATTGTCCCCCTGAGCAACTAAAAGTTATGGGAGATGGAATATAAAATCGTATAGCCATGCTCACACAACATTCTCAAGCTATAAACCATGAAGGACATCCAAACGAGCAAAGGAAGGAGCAACATTATGTTGAATCATTCAGGAGGCAGTGTCCACCTTTTTTCAGCGGGTCTTCTGATCCATTAGTGGCTGAATAATGGATTAGTACCACTAAAAAGATATTTTCAGTTCTACAATGTTCTGAACATGATAAAGCCATCTGAGCAGTGTATCGTTTGGTAGGTGAAGCTAATCAATGGTGGAATCTTATTAAGAATACGAGGAAAAGGGATGAAATTGAGTCCATGGAATGGGATGAGTTCAATAACATTTTTTTCAATAAGTACTTAACTTGTATTCTTTGAACAAAGATAGAGAAGAAATATCTTGAACTAAAGAAAAAGGATGATGAACGTGTTGGTATCTACGAAGCAAATTTTACAAGTATTGCAAGGTATACTTCTGGAATTATTATCCAACCTGAGAGTAAGATTGATCAATTCTTTTATGGCTTAAAACCATGTCTTTGAAGGGAATTATACATAAGGGACTTAAATAGATATGAGGAAGTTGTTCGATGTGCTCTCAAGCTTGATATGGAGGTTGGAGTAACCCATCACTCATATGAGTTTGATAAGAAGAGGAAAATGTAATTCAAAGGGAAATATAAAGACCACACTAAAAGGAAGATGAGTTTTCCTTTATTCTAAAATTGTGGAAGGAAACATAGCGGGAATTGTCTTAAAGGGAAAATAAAATGTTTTAAGTGTGGAAAAGAAGGTTATCGGTCAATTGAATGTCGAAATAATGGGAAGAAGATGTCTGATGATGCGAACAAGGAAAGGGATACACAGAAATCACCTCCAACAATTCAATGTTTCAAGTGAAAGGAAATGGGGGATTATGCTAATCAATTCCCTAATCCAAGGGTGGTTGATGAAGATCAACGTCAACAAACTCTTAAGGCCAAAGACAAAAGAATATCACATGCAATTAATATAGGAGATGTGGAGTATGATAACGAAGTGGTGAAAGGTACACATACCATCCACTCTAAAGTAGAAAGTGTTTTATTTGATTCTGGATCCACCCACTCTTTTATTTTTGAAGAATTTTCTAAGAGTATTGCCATATTACCTCAACAATTAGATATTGATTTAGCTGTGACAACTTCTAATGTCACAACGGTCGCATCAAAAGTTTACAATTCTTCTCTGATTGACGTATTTGGAAAAGTGCTTCCTGAAAATCTTGTGACCCTTCCTATAGTGTAATTTGATGTGATTATTGGCATGGATTGGCTTTCTTTATATGGAGCCCATATCGATTTCCAAATAAAGGAAGTCACATTTCATATTCCTGATCAATCTATTATCACCTATTGATATAAGGATGAATATAACCTTCCAGTGGAAATTTCATTCATCTTTTGGGTATTCATTCAAATAAATGAATGTTATATATCTCAAATTGTTAGAGAGAAACTCACGATTAAGAATATTCCCATTGTACGGGAGTTTGATGATGACTTTCCAGAGGAACTGCAGGGTCTTCCACCAAATTGTGAAGATGAGTTTTTAATAGAACTCATAATGAGTGTTGTGCCCATTTCAAAGAAACCTTATAGAATGGACCCAATTGAGTTCCAGGAATTGGAGAAGAAAATCGAAGAGAATCTTGATAAAGGATTCATACGCCCTAGTGCGTCCCCTTTGGGGAGCACCTGTATTTTTTGTTAAGAAGAAAGATGGATCAATGCAACTCTGCATTGCTTATCATGAACATAACAAGATCACTATCAAGAACAAATATCCTCTCCCATGCATTGATGACTTATTTGATCAACTATGCGGAGCTCAATACTTTTCCAAGATTGATGTTCATTCAGGGTATCATCAATTAAGGGTCAAAAGGGAGGATATACCAAAGACAGTGTTCCGTACAATGTATGGACACTATGAATTTATAGTGATTCCATTCGGTCTTACTAATTCCCCTACTATCGTCATGGATCTAATGAATAGTGTCTTTAGAGACTATCTTGATCAGTTTGTGGTAGTCTCTATAGATGATATTATTTTCTATTCAAAGATCAAGGAAGAACATGAATATCACTTGATAATTGTATTGAAGACCCTGAGAAAGGTGAAGCTTTATGCCAAATTTACCAAGTGTGAATTTTGGATTAAAAAAGTTGCATTTTTGGGTCACATAATCTAAAAAGAGGGATATTTGTGGATCCAGCAAAAACATAGGTTATCGAAAAATTGTTGAGATCAACAAAAATAACTGAGATATGATGTTTTCATGGATTGGATAGATATTATCAACGTTATATTAAAGCTATTTCACGATTATATAATCCAATCACCAGTTTTACTCGAAAAGTAGTTAAGTTCGTGTGGACGGAGGAGTGTGAAGAGAATTTCATGGAGTTGAAAAGAAGTTTATCCATTGCACCTGTGCTCACACTGACTTGTAGTGGAGAATGGTTTGTGATAAACAGTTATGCATCCATGAAGGGATTGAGGTGTGTTCCCATGAAAAACGATATGGTGATAGCTTATGCCTCACAACAGTTGAAAATCTATGAGCAAAATTACCCAACTCATGATTTGGAGTTAGCTGCGGTAATCTTTGAATTAATGATTTGGAAGAATTATCTTTATGCTTAAATGTGTGATATTTATATTAATCATAAAATTTTAGAGTATATTTTCACAAAAAAGGAGATGAATATGCGCCAAAGAAGATGGTTGGAGCTGATTACGGATTACAACTGCTCAATTCATTATCACCCTGGGAAAGAAAAAAAGGTGGCAGATGAATTAAGTCGACAAGACCATGCTAGCTTATCCCTGATTAGGATCTCAAAAGATCCAATATTTATGGATTTACAGAGGATGGATCTTGGAATTATAATGGAAGGGGAAAAATCTTATCTTTCTCAAATGAATGTTCAACCATCTATACATGTGAAGAATAAAGAGGCACAAGAAGAAGATGTTGATTTACAAAATAATGTGAGAGATGTTCCTGAATTCAACCTTGATTGTGTTGGGATAATAAGGTTCAAGAATCGGCTTTGTGTTCCTCCCATTCCATAATTAAAGAAAAATCAACTCGATGAGGCTTATAGTTATTCATTCTATATTCATCCTGGATGCACGAAGAAGTATAGGGACCTGAAAGAGTACTTCAGGTGGGATGGCATAAAAAAAAATGTTGCTGAATATGTCTCTTGATGCCTGGTTTGTTAGCAAGCTAAAGCTGAGAGACAGAAGTCTAAAGGGACGTTACAACCAATACCCATACAAGAATGGAAATGGGAAAACATCACTATGGACTATGTCACTGGACATCCTAAAACATCCAAAGGCAATAATGCTATTTAGGTTATAGTTGGTCGTCTTATGAAGTTGACACACTTCATTTTTATTAAGGATTATTTCTATCTAGATTAGCTTTACAGGATATATGTAAAAGAAGTGGTAAGATTTCCTAGAGTACCACATTCCATTATATCTGATCATGATCCGACGTTTACCTTGATGTTCTAGCGAAGTATTCAGCATACTCGGGATACAGAGTTGAGTTTCAGCACTGCTTATCATCCTCAAACAGATGGTCAGTCTGATAGGACGATTCAAACTCTAGAAGACATGTTAAGAGCTTGCTCTGTGGATTTCAAAGGTGGTTGGGATCATCACCTACATTTGGTGGAATTTTCCTAAAATAATAGCTTTCATTCCAGTATTCAGATGGCTCCTTATGAAGCTCTCCATGGAAAGAAATGCAGAACTCCAACTTGTTGGGATGAAGTTGTGGAAAGAAAGCTATTAGGACCTAATCTTGTTGATAAAATGGCAGGAAAAGTCCGATCTATTCAACAACGCATAAGAGCAGCTCAGAGTCAACAAAAAATGTATTTCGACAATCTAAGAAAAGACCTAGAGTTTGAAGTGGGTGAAAAGGTGTTCTTATGAATATCTCCCTCGAAGAGAGTAATGAGATTTTGGAAGAAGGGAAAGCTGAGCCCTATGTATATCGGTCTTTTGGAAATACCGGATCGTGTTGGGAAGGTAGCATACCGATTGGCGCTTCCATTGAATCTCTCACAAGTTCATGATGTGTTCCATGTATCTCTCTTGAGAAAGTACATACCTGATCCTTCACAAGTACAATGATCAGATGTTGTACCACTACAGCAAGATCATTCTTATGAAGAACAGCCGATAGAGATTCTGGATCATAGCGAAAAAGTTCTATGAAACAAGACCACTCACTTGGTTAAAGTATTATATAGGAACCACAAATTATAAGAAGCTTCATGGGAACTTGAGGATATGACGAGGGAGAGGTATCCTCATTTATTAGTTACGATGTGATGAATTTCATGGGAGAAATTATTTTTAAGGGGGATAGAATGTAACACCCGGAGATTTTATGAGAAATATATTTTTTTTATTTCTTATGTTATACGCAAAGGAATATTTCACTACACACAACACTAGCTTGGCTTGCGTTACACGCAATCACGACCTTCCTCGATAGCGTGTGTAGTACGCAATACCGAGTTTCACTAAACTATGATATATTATTATAATATTATAAACTAGCCGTTATGAATAGTATTAACTGAATTTTGAATTTTATAACATTATATTTCATCTTACACATTTTCTAGAATGAGGTATGAAAACAAAATCAGTTTTTCGGATAGAAGAAGTATTTTTCAAAAAATGCAGTTTTACTGCCTATTGATGGCACATCCATTTTAAATAGAGTTTTTGGCATATTTATAAGTTCAATTTTAAAAAATAAAATTCTTCATTGGAATCATGATATAACAATTTACTTTGGATAAATTTTTCAGATTATTCTGGTAACATTCATATTTTGATGAATAGTAAAAACACGCAATATTTTAATTAAAAATAACTTTTTTCATCGCAATAATTTATATGGTTAAATTATAATATTTATTGGTTTTAAAGTATTAATAGAATATACTTTCACAATTTAATATAATGTATGTTAGTAGAATTAATTTTACATTGAATTCATAGGTAAAAAAATTTCAATCTTTGGCAATGTTTTAACTTTTAAAACCTGTTTGCTTAACAACAGGATTAATTTTAAATTAATACTGTAAATTATTTGTTTTGAATTTTGAAAATTTGATTCCATATTTGGAATCAGTGGGTCCAAATTAGGTTAATAGGTTACTTTTATTTTTTTGATAGTATGAATAGTAACTACGGTAATTTTTATTTACTACGGTTAAAGGTAAATAGGGTAATTCAAGGTTAAAAGAATATTATAATAATTCCAAATTACCTTTACACTTGTCCTAACCCTATTGGGTGAGTATAGGCCGACTATGGGCATCCTTGGGTAGATTTTGGGACCCCATTGAGCCACATGGTAGTGATAATGACAATTTGGATTAATTAATTTAATGTAAAGAAAAAATTGACATTAACAAAAATCTTTTAGTAATTAATTTTTATAAGGGGTTATATAAATTATATTTTCGCCTATAAATATTCTTTGGAAATATAAAATGATTTCCTACATGATGATATTTTTTTAATAAATTTTAGACATCAAATAAATTACATTATTTATGACACTAAAATGATGCAGTATTTACCTCATTAATAAATGATTTAAATAAATAAGATTATAATGATTTAAATATTTTTCAAAAAATGTCCAATTCTGATTGGATGATTTTATTTCCACCATGAGTCATCTTACCTTAACCGTTAATGATTTTTGGACCTTTTGAAACCGAAGATAATTTTATAATAAAATAATATTTTCAAACTTTCCAAAGGTTTCCCTCTCCTCCCTTATAAAAGGGCACCTCCTCCCTATCCTACTCAAACCACATTGATCCTTAAAGGTCGACAAAACCCTACCAAAATATGTTATCCACTTCCCTAGAAACATCCTAGAGGTCCTGGTTTACTTCGAAGACCAATCTTAGTGCCCTAAGAGGAGGTTTCAAACAGGCGTGTCGAAGAAGAGGTAATATCTGTTACCAAGTCGTTCAAATTTTTTTCTTCTTCTACTTATTATTATTTAGTTTTTTCATATTGAACTAATAAAATCAGAATCACTCATATACTGATATGTTATTATAAATATTAAACAACCCTATTTCACCTTCTATCCATCCTATGGAAAATGAAATCATCGCGCGTGTGTACGTACGGAATACTGTCTCCACGCCGTGGTGTAATCTGTTTTCCACCACCACCTTACTTGGATGAGTATAATGGTGTAAATAATACCTATAAATGATTAATGTAAAGTGATATTGATTCTGAAATAGTATACATACACTTCAATACAATTCCACGATCAAGGGAACAATGTCATCGCTCGTGCGTACGTACGGCCTACCGTCTCCACGATGTGATGTGACACGTTCTACATGATCTTCATTGGATAATGATTATATAAATGAATTTAATGAATAAATATGATATATATTACACTAATAAAAATCTGTAAATGAGTTATCTATAACCTAAAAATAATAATAAGAATTTATTCGACAAAACACACATAAGAACATAAAGCAATAAACACCCGAATAACAAGTAGCAATGAAATATTACTAATAAGAAGCAAAAAATATGACCATATATGAAATAATAAAAATGAGTATGATTCTGAAATAATTCAATGACATTATTTAAATCCTTATACAGGATGTTCAGACACGTACAAAGCATATCAGAACTAAGGTAAGGGAAAATCTCACAATCTCATTTTTATCTGAGATTGTTTATATTTCAGAAATTACTGGGGAATATTTATCATCCACATCCATGTTTCCTCAATATGTAATATTATTTCTATCCTCCTACAATTTTTTAAATCCAATTTTACCCTTTGGTGAGTTTTTAGTAAAATATATGAAATGAATCATTAGTTGTTTTTAGTACGAGGTACTTTTTGACTTTTCCAGCCAAAGTACGAAAAAAATGTTTTTTTAACTTATACGGCATGAATGGACATTTAGAACATTATTTCCAAGAAGATTACTTTAAAAGTTTTCAAGTTTTTTTTTAATCAACTTCTGTTACATTAAAAATTGTAGGAAATATTAAAAAAGGAAAAAATGTTTTTGAAGTAGAAAGGATATTTTCATCAAGAATGGAGTTCAAGTGTTTTATGAAAATTATTATCCATCTAAGATAAAATAGGTTTCTATTTCTATCACTAATTTTTTACATTTATTTGATTGTTTTATGATGGAATTAATTTTATGATGTACTTTTATCTTATATGGATTATGTTATGATGGAATGATGCTTAAGAATCCCATTTTTATTGCATGGGTTATGCTATGATGTATTATATATGATTTTGTGGCACACATATTAATGGCTTCTGTAACACCTGAGAATTTTATGAGAAATATTTTGTTTTTTTGTTATATAAATAATCAACGGAATCTTTCACTACACACAACACTAGCTTGGCTTGCTTTACACGCAACAGCAGCCTTCCTCGATAGCTTGCGTCGTACGCAATACCGAGTTTCACTAAACACCGATATATTATAATACTAGACATTATGAATAGTATTAACTGAATTTTGAATTTTATAACATTTTAATTCATCTTATACATTTTCTAGAATGGGGTATGAAAACAAAATCAGTTTTTTGGATAAAAGAAGTATTTTTTCAAAAAAATGCAGTTTTACCGCCTTATGATGGTGCACCCACATTAAATCTAGTTTTTCAAAATTTTATAAGTTCAATTTGAAAAAATAAAATACTTCTTTAGAATCAAGATATAAAAATTTACTTTGGATAAATTTTTCATATTATTCTGATAACTTTCATATTTTAATGAATAATAAAAACAAGCTATATTTAAATTAAAAACAACTTTTTTCATCGCAATACATCATATGGTTAAATTATAATATTGAATGTTTTTAAAGTATAAATAGAATATATTTTTACCATTTAATATAATTTATGCCATTATATATAATTTTACAATGAATTCAAAGGTAAAAACATTTCAATCTTTGGCAATGTTTTAACTTTTAAAACCCATTTTCTTAACAATGGGATTAATTTTAAATTAATTACTACAACTTCTGTGTTATGAATTTTGAAAAATGGATTCCATATTTGGAATCAGTGGGTCCAAATTATGTTAATAGGTTACTTTTATTTTTTTGATATTATGAATAGTAACTACGTTAATTTTTATTTACTACGGTTAAAGGTAAATAAGGTAATTCAAGGTTAAAAGAATATTATAATAATACAAAATTACCTTGAAACTTGTCCTAAACTTATTGGATGAGTACTGGCCGACCATGGAAATACTTGGGTCGATTTCAGGACCCCATTGAGCCACTTGGTAGTGACAATGACAAATTGGACTAATTAATTTAATGTAAAGACAAAATTGACATGAAACGAAATCTTTTAGTAATTAATTTTTATAAGGGGTTATATAAATTATGTTTTCGACTATAAATATTCATTAGAAATCTAAAAATATTTCCTACATAATGATATTATGATAATAATATTTAGACACCAAATAAATTAAATTATTTATGACACAATAATGGTGAAGTATTTACCTCGTTAATAAATGATTTAAATAAATAACATTATAATGCTTAAAATATTTTCCAAAACATGTCCAATTCTGATTGGATGATTTTATTTCGACCATGAGTCATCTTATCTTAATCTTTAATTATTTTTGGACCTTTTGAAACCGAAGATAAGTTTATAATAAAATAA
Source organism: Viscum album (assembly GCA_963277665.1). Taxonomy (NCBI): domain Eukaryota; kingdom Viridiplantae; phylum Streptophyta; class Magnoliopsida; order Santalales; family Viscaceae; genus Viscum; species Viscum album. The sequence goes on along the minus strand of OY728158.1, from coordinate 498,439,316 downwards.
CATTTCCACACATTCCAAAGGTGCCCCTCTCCTCCCTTATAAAAGGAACCTCCTCCCTCTCTTCCTCACACCAATTTGAGCCTTCCAGCTCGGCCAAACCATGCCCATTTCACTTCCACACTTCCTTAGAAACCTAATATAGGTACTGGTCTTCTCAAAAGACCATCTCTAGTTCCTTAAGAAAAAGTTTAAATGAGGCATTTCGAGAAAGAGGTAATACCTTCTTCCGTTTTCTTCAAGTTCCATTCTTCTTCTACTCCCTATTCATTATTTGTTTCGTTATGAGGTAATAACATAAGTATCCCTCATATACATATATGTTATTATAAATATTAAACAACCCTATTTCACATCTTAAACATCCTATGGAAAACGAAATCACCGCGCATGCGTACGTACGGAATACCGTCTCCACGCCGTGGTGTAATCAATTTTCAATCACCACCATACTTCGATGGCTATAATGGTGAAAATAAATAACTATATATGATTATTGTAAAGTGGTACTGATTCTTGAAATAGTATACATACACTCCAATACAATTCCACGATCATTGGAATGATATCATCGCTCGTGCGTACGTACGGAATACCGTCTCCACGATGTGATGTGATTCATTATACATGATCGTCATTGAATAATGATTATATAAATGAATTGAATGAATAAATATGATATATAGTACACTAATACCATTCTGGAAATGAGGTATCTATATCCTAAAGAGAGGAATACGAATTTATTCGACAAAACACACATATGATCAAAATGAAATAAACACCAGAATAACAAGTAGTAATGAAATATTACTAATAAGAAGCTAAGAATATGACCATATATAGTATCATAACAATGAATATGATTCTGTAATAAGTCAATGACATTATTTAAATCATTATACATGAGGTTTGGACACGTACAAAGCATATCGGACCTGAGGTAAGGGAAATATCACAATATCATTTTTATCCGAGATTGTTTATACTTTTTAATTTACTGGGGTGTATTTTATCATCCACATACATGTTTCCACAATATGTAATATTATTTCCATGAACATAAAATTGTTTAAATCCAATTTTACCCTTCGGTGATTTTTTAATAAAATATATGAATGGAATCTTTTGTCATTTTTCATACGATGTACTTTTTGACTTTTCCAACAAAAGTACGAGAAGAATTCTTTTTTTAACTTATACGGCATGAATGGATTTTTAAATTTTTTTTTACAATAATCTTACATTACAAGTTTTCAAGTTTATTTTTAATCAACTTATTTTAGTTTAAAATTGTATGACATGTTATGAAAGGAAAAATTTTTTTGAAGTAGAAAAGATATTTTCAACAAGAATGGAGTTCAAGTGTTTTATCAAAATTATTTTCCATCTAAGATAATATAGGGTTCTATTTCTATCCCTATAATTACATTGATTTGATTATGTTGTGATGGAAATATTTTTATGAATTCCTTTATCTTATTTGAATTGGGTTATGATGTTGTGATGTTTAAGATTCCAATTTTTATTACAAGGGTTATGCTATGATGTATGGTTTATGATTTTGTGGCACACATAAGAATGGTATCATTATAAGATGGGTGGGACCTATATCTTCCTCCAATGCATTGGGTAAAGATTTTATATCTCATTAGATAGACATGGTTGGAAGAACAGGTTAAACCGTTTCAGTGGAACAGGACTGAAACGAGGAGTGAACTCGGTTCAGAAATGGAATGTTTCCACTAAGATAGTCTTGGTTGTGAGTATTGAATAATAAGAAATGATTCTATATAATTATATGTGTATGCCACAATGTTTCATGTTTTAATTTATGATTATTGGGATTACATTTCACTACCATGATTTATCCCATGTTATGAAATTATGATCTCTTTTGCAGGGTACAATTTCCAAAATGTTATGTTCTTATAAGTTTGATGTGATTGATATTTCGTTTTTTTAACCTTACTGGGCATTTGAGCTCACCATTTTCTATGTTTTCTTTCCCTAGGTCAGGAAGAAGGCTATTATGTAAGATATTCCAAAAGGGACTATAGATATGATGAACTAAAAGGGAGACAATGTAGATTCTTTATGAACTAGTTGTTCATGTTTCCCAGTTTCTAAAGACACTATACCTATACGGTAATTTCATGGTTTGGTTATATGTTGTAATAAGTATGCTTCAATTTTGAAGTATAAACCATATATGTAATGTATGGGTCGTTTTAGTTGGTATCAGATGAAAGGTATAGTCAACCTTGGGAAACTAGGATGTGAAATCCTTAGTAAGAAACCTAAGGATATGTCTATGCATAGAAAACAATCATAGTGTTTTAGAAATGTCCAAGAACAACCTATGATAAGACCATAAGTTTGAAATTTTATTCTTGATTATGTGGGTTTCCTATTATAATTAGTGTTGCTCACACTATTCTTCTTGGTTTTAGTCAATGGCTGGAACCCAACGAAACCATGTTAATGCAGAATGAGACAGGAAATGAAATGATTTTCCCCCTGAGCAACCAAAAATTATGGGAGATATAATGAAAAATCTTGTAGCCATGCTCACACAACTTTTTCAAGCTATGAACCATGCTGGACTTCCAAATGTGCAATGGAAGGACCAATATTCTGTCAAATCCATCATGAGGTAGCGTCCTCCTTAATTCAGCGGATCTTCTGATCCATTAGTGGCTGAACAATGTATCAGTACCAATGAATAGATATTTTCAGTTCTTCAACATTCTGAACATGATAAAGTCATCTTAGAAGTATATCGTTTGGAAGGTGATACTGATCAATGGTGGTATCTTATTAATAATACGAGCCAAATGGATGAAATTGAGTCCATGGAATGGGACGAGTTCAAGAACTTATTTTTCACTAAGTATTTCCCTCGTATTCTTCGAACAAAGATAGAGAAGGAGTTTCTTGAACTAAAGAAAAAGGATGATGAATCTGTTGGTACCTACAAAGAAAATTTTACAATACCTGCAAGGTACGCTTCCAGAATTATTATCCAACCTGAGAGTAAGATCGATCGATTCATTAGTGGCTTAAAACCAAGTCTTCGAAGGTCGTTAGCCATAAGGGACATCAATAGCTACGAAGAAATTGTTTGATGTGCTCTCAAGGATGACATGGAGTTTGGTGTAACCCATCAATCACATGGGTTTGATAAGAAGAGGAAAATGGAATTCAAAGGAAAATCTAAAGACCACACTAAAAAGAATATGAGTTTTCCCTTATGCTCAAAGTGTGGAAAGAAACATGGAGGAAATTGTCTTAAGGGGACAGGAAAATGTTATACGTGTGGAAAAGAAGGTCATCGGGAAATTGAATGTCGAAATAATGGGAAGAAGATGTATAATGATGTAAACAAAGGAAGAGATACACAGAATGAACCTACTACACATCAATGATTCAAGTGCAAGGAAATGGGGCATTATGCCAATCATTACCCAAATCCAAGGGTTGATGATGATGATCAACGTCAAAAATCTCTTAAGACCAAAGACAAAGGAATGTCACATGCAATTACTATCGGCGATGTAGAGTATGACAATTTAGTGGTGAGAGGTACACATACCATCCACTCTAAAGTAGAAAATGTTTTATTTGATTCTCGATCCACCCACTCTTTTATTTCTGTAGAATTTTCTAAGGGTATCACCGTATAACCTCTACAATAAGATGTTGAGTTGGCTGTGACAACTCCTAACGGCACAACAATCGCATCAAAAGTTTACAATTCTTCCCCGATTTAAGTTTGTGGGAAAGTGTTTCCTGCAAATCTTGTGGTCCTTACTATAGTGGAATTTAATGTTATTCATGGAATGGATTGGATTTCTTTATATGGAGCTCATATCAATTGTCGAAGGAGGGAAGTCACATTTCATATTCTAGATCAATATATGACTGTCTATCGATGAAAGGATGAACATAACCATCCAGTGGAAATTTCATCCATCTTATGGGTCTTGATTCCACTAAATGAAGGTTATTTATCTCAAATGGATAGTGAGAAACTCATTATTAAGAATATGCCCATTGTATGGGAGTTTGACGATGTCTTTCTGGAAGAATTGACAGGTCTTCCACCAAATCATGAAGTTGAGTTTTCAATAGAACTCGTACCGGGTGCTTTGCCTATTTCAAAGACACCATATAGAATGGCCACAATTGAGTTTCAAGAATTGAAGAAGCAACTCCAAGAGAATCTTGATAAAGGATTCATACGCCCTAGTGCTTCACTTTGGGGAGCACATGATCTGTTTGTTAAGAAGAAAGATGGATCAATGAGACTCGGCATTGATTATCGAGAACATAACAAGATCACTATCAAGAACAAATATCCTCTCCCATGCATTGATGAACTATTTGACCAACTACACGGAGCTCAATACTTTTCCAAGATTGATCTTAATTCAAGGTATTATCAATTAAGGGTCAAAATGGAGGATATACCAAAGACGGATTTCCGTACAAGGTATGGACACAATGAATTTATAGTGATGCCATTTGGTCTTACTAATGCCCCTACTATCTTCATGGATCTGATTAATAGAGTCTTTAGAGACTATCTTGATCAGTTTGTGGTAGTCTTTATAGATGATATTCTTGTCTATTCAATGAGCAAGGAAGAACATGAAGATCACTTGAGAATGGTATTAAAGACCCTAAGAAATGAGAAGCTTTATGCCAAATTTACCAAGTGCGAATTTTGTCTTCAAAAAGTTGCATTTTTGGGTCACGTAATCTCAAAACAGGGGATATCCGTGGATCCAGCAAAAACAGAGGTTATCGAAAGATGGTCAAGACCAACAACAGTAACTGAGATCCCAAGTTTTCTTGGATTGGCTGGATATTACCGACGTTTTGTGAAAGATTTTTCAAGGTTATCTAACCCACTCACCAAGTTAACTCGAAAAGGAGTTATGTTTGTTTGGACAGATGAATGTGAATAAAATTTCAAAGAGCTAAAAATAAGGTGAGCTAGTGCACCTATGCTCACACTACGTTGCAGTGGAGAAAGGTTTGTCATCTACAGTGATGCATCCAAGAACGGACTGGGATGTTTTCTCATGAAAAATGATATGGTGATATCTTATGCCTCACGACAGTTGAAAATCCATGAGAAAAATTACCCAACTCATGATTTGAGGTTAGCTAAGGTAATCTTTTTATTAAAGTTTTGGAGGCATTATCTTTATGGAGAAAAGTGTGACATTTATACTGATCATAAAAGGTTAATGTATATTTTCACACAAAAGGAGGTGAATATGCGCCAAAGAAGATGGTTGGAGCTGATTAAGGATTAAGACTGCTCAATGCATTACCACCCAGGGAAAGAAAACAAGGTGGAAGATGCATTACGTCAACAAGACCATGCTAGCTTATCCATGATGAGGATCACAAAATATCCTATATTTATGTATTTACAAAGGATGGATCTTGGAATTATAATGAAAAGGGAAAAATTGTATCATTCTCAAATGAATTTTCAACCATCTATACATGTGAATATTAAAGAGGAACAGAAAGAAGATGTCGAGTTTCAAAAGAAGGTGAGAAATGTTCCTGAATTCAACCTTGATTGTGATGGGATAATAATGTTCAGGACTCGGGTATGTGTTTCTCCCATCCCCGAATTAAAGAAGGAGATACTGGATGAGGCTCATATTTCTTCATTATCTATTCATCTTGGAAGCACGAATATGTATAGGGACATAAAAGAGTACTTCTGGTGGGACGGCATGAAAACAGATGTTGCTGAATATGTCTCTCGATGCTTGGTTTGTCAGCAAGTTAAAGCTGAGAGACAGAAGTATAAGGGTATGTTACAAACATTACCCACACCTTAATGGAAATGAGAAAACATCACTATGGACTTTGTCACTGGACTTCCTCAAACATCCAAAGGCAATAATTCTATCTGGGTCATAGTTGATTGTCTTACAAAGTCTGCACACTTCATTTCTATTAGAGAGGATTTCTCTCTAGATAAGCTTTCTAGGATAAATGTAAAGGAAGTGGTAAGATTGCTTGGAGTGCCACTTTATATTATATCTGATCTGGATCCGATGTTTACCTCAATGTTCTGGCGAAGTCTTCAGCATACTCTAGATACAGAGTTGAGTTTCAGCACTGCTTATCATTCTCAGACAGACGATCAGTCTGAGAGGACAATTCAAACCCTAGAAGATATGTTGAGAGCTTTCTCTATGGATTTCAAAGGTGGTTGGGAACAACACCTACCATTGGTGGAATTTTTTTATAATAATAGCTTTCACTCCAGTATTCATATGGCTCTTAATGAAGCTCTCTATGGAAAGAAATGCAGGACTCCAACTTTCTGGGATGAAGTTGGGGAAAGAAAGCTATTAGGACCTGATCTTGTTGATGAAATGGCATAAAAGGTCAGTTCTATTCCAAAAAACATAAGAGCAGCTCATAGTCGACAAAACAGTTATGCCGACAACTGAAGAAAAGACCTAGATTTTGATGTGGGTGATAAAGTGTTCTTACAAATATCTCCTTGGAAAAGAGTAATGAGATTTGGAAAGAAGGGAAAGTTGAGCCCTAGATATATTGGTCCTTTTGAAATTATGCATCGTGGTGGGAAGGTAGCATACCAATTGGTGCTTCCACTGAATCTCTCTCAAGTTCACAATGTGTTCCATGTATCTCTCCTAAGAAAGTACATACCTAATCCTTCACATGTACTCAGATCAGAAGTTTTACAGCTGGAACAAGATCTTTCTTATGAAGAATAGCCGATAGAAATTCTGGATCATAGCGAAAAAGTCCTACGGAACATGACCACTCTCTTGGTGAATGTTTTGTGGAGGAACCACCAATTAGAAGAAGCTACATGGGAAATTGAGGATATGATGAGGGAGAGGTATCCTCATTTGTTTGTTACAAAGTGACGAATTTCCAGGGAGAAATTCATTTTAAGGGGGGTAGAATGTAACACCTGAAGCTTTTTTGAGGAATATTTTGTTTTTATGTTATATAAATCATCAAAGGAATCTTTCACTACACATAACACTAGCTTGGCTTGCTTTACTCGCAACTGCAACCTTCCTCGATAGCTTTCGCCGTACGCAATACTGAGTTTCACTAAACAACGATATATTATAGTACTAGCCTTTATGAATTGTATTAAATGAATTTTGAATTTTATAATATTTTAAATCATCTTATACATTTTCTATAATGAGTTATGAAAACAAAATTAGTTTTTTGGATAAAAGAATTATTTTTAAAAAAATGCAGTTTTACCGCCTTTTGATGGCGCACCCAGATTAAATATAGTTTTTGACAAGTTTATAAGTTCAATTAGACAAAATAAAATTCTTCTTTAGAATCAAGATATAAAAATTTACTTTGGATAAATTTTTCATATTATTCTGATAACTTTCATATTTTAATGAATAGTAAAAACACGGTATATTTTAATTAAAAACAACTTTTTTACATCGCAATACTTTATATGGTTAAATTATAATATTGAATGTTTTTAAAGAATAAATAGAATATATTTTTACTATTTCATATAATTTATGTCATTAGCATTAATTTTACATTGAATTCATAGGTAAAAACATTTCAATCTTTGGCAATGTTTTAACTTTTAAAACCCGTTTACTTAACAACATGATTAATTTTAAATTAATTACTGTAACATCTGTGTTTTGAATTTTGAAAAATGGATTCCATATTTGGAATCAGTGGGTCCAAATTATGTTAATATGTTACTTTAATTTTTTTGATATTATGAATAGTAACTACGGTAATTTTTATTTACTACGGTTAAAGGTAAATAGGGTAATTCAAGGTTAAAAGAATATTATAATAATTCAAAATTACTTTGAAACTTGTCCTAACATTATTGGATGAGTAGTCGGAGACCATGTGCATCCTTGGGTCGATTTGGGGACCCCATTGAGCCACTTGGTAGTGACAATGACAATTTGGATTAATTAATTTAATGTAAAGACAGAATTGACATTAACTAAAATCTTTTATTAATTAATTTTTATAAGGGGATATATGAATTATATTTTCTACTATAAATATTCATTATAAAGATAAAAATATTTCCTACTTAATGATTTTTTTTAATAATTTTTTAACACCAAATAAATCAAATTATTTATGACACAATAATGATAAAGTATTTACCTCATTAATAAATGATTTAAATAAATACGATTATAATGATTAAAATATTTTCCAAACATGTCCAATTTTGATTGGATGACTTTATTTAGACCATGAGTCATCTTATCTTCATATTTAATGATTTTTGGACCTTTTGAAACCGAAGATAAGTTTATAATAAAATAATATTTCCACACTTTCCAAAGGTGCCCCTCTCCTCCCTTATAAAAGGAACCTCCTCCCTCTCTTCCTCACACCAATTTGAGCCTTCATGCTCGGCCAACCCCTACCCATTTCACTTACCCACTTACTTATAAATCTCATAGAGGTACTGTTCCTCTCAAAATACCAACTGTATATCCTTAAGAGAAAGTTTAATGGAGGCACTTTGAGAAAGAGGTAATACCTTCTACCGTTTTCTTCAAGTTCCATTCTTGTTCTACTACCTCTTATTTAGTTGTTTAATTGTGAGGTAATAACATAAGTATCCCGCATATAGTGATATGTTATTATAAATATGAAACAACCCTATTTCATCTCTTATCCATCCTATGGAAAACGAAATCACCGCGCGTGCGTACATACGGAATACTGTCTCCACGCCGTGGTGTAATCTATTTTCCATCACCAACTTACTTGGATGGGTATAATGGTTCAAATAAATAACTATATATGATTATTGTAAAGTGGTATTGATTATGAAATAGTATACATACACTCAAAATACAATTCCACGATCATGGGAACGATATCATCACTCATGCGTACGTATGGAATACCGTCTCCACGATGTGATGTGATTCGTTCTACATGATCTTCATTGCATAATGATTATATAAATGAATTGAATGATTAAATATGATATATATTACACTAATACCATTATGAAAATGAGGTATCTATAACCTAAAGAGAATAATAAGAATTCATTCGACAAAACACGCATAAGAACAAAAAGTAATAAACACCCGAATAACAAGTAGTAATGAAATATTACTAATAAGAAGCTAAGAAATATGACCATATATAGTATCATAACAACGAATATGATTCTGTAATAAGTCAATGAAATTATTTAAATCATTATACAGGAGTTTCGGAAACATACAAAGCATATCGGACCTGAGGTAAGGGAAATATCACAATCTCATTTTTATACGAGATTGTTTATACATTGGAATTTACTGGGGTGTATTTTATCATCCACATCCATGTTTCCTCAATATGTAATATTATTTCAATCCACCTTCAATTGTTTAAATCCAATTTTACCCTTCGGTGAGTTTTCAGTAAAATATATGAAAGGAATCTTTTTTTGTTTTTCGTACGAGGTACTTTTTGACTTTTCCGACAAAAGTACAGGAAGAATGTTTTTTTACTTATACAGCATGAATGGATTTTTAAAACATTATTTACAAGAATCATCCTTTACAAGATTTCATGTTTACTTGTAATCAACTTCTTTTAGTTTAAAATTGGATGACTTGTTAAGAAAGGAAAAATGTTTTTGAAGTAGAAATGATATTTTCCTCAAGAATGGAGTTCAAGTGTTTTATCAAAATTATTTTCCATCTAAGATAATATAGGGTTCTGTTTCTATCCCTATAATTACATTGATTTGATTATGTTGTGATGTTAATATTATTATGAATTCCTTTATCTTATATGAATTGTTTTATGTTGTCATGATGTTTATGATTCCTATTTTTATTACATGGGTTATGCTATGATGTATGATTTATGATTTTGTAGCACACTTAAGAGTGGTATCATTATAATATGGGTGGGACCTATATCTCCCTCCAATTCATTGGGTAATGATTTTATATCTCATTAGATATACATGGCTAGAATGGCAGGTTAAACCGTTTCAGTGAAACAGGACTGAAACGAGGAGTGAACTCGGTTCAGAAATGGACTTTGTCCACTAAGATAGTCTTGGATATGGGTCTTGACTGATAAGAAATGATTATATATTATTATGTGTGTATTCCACAAAGTTTCATGATTTATGTTATGATTATTTGGATTACATTTCACTACCAGGATTTATCCCATGTTATGAAATTATGATCTCTTTTGTAGGGTAGGATTTCCAAAATGTTATGTTCTTATAAATTTGATGTGATTTATATTTCTTTTGTTTACCCTTACTAAGAATTTGAGCTCACCTTTTTGTATGTTTTCTTTCCCCAGGTTAGGAAGAAGGTTATTTAGTAAGATATGCCAAAAAGGGACTATAGATATGATGAAATAAATGGGAGACAGTGTAGATGCTTTATGAACCAGTTGTTTATGATTCCCAGTTTCTAAAGACCCTATACCTATGCGGTCCTTTCATGGTTTTGTTATATGTTGTAATATGTATGCTTTAATTAAGAAGTATTAACAATGTATGTAATGTATGGGTATTTATAGTTTCATTATGAGATTGGTGGGACCTATATCTCCCTCTAATGCATTAGGTAAAGATTTATATCTCATGAGATTGACATGGCTGGAATGAAAAGTTAAACCAGTTCAGTAATATATGACTGGAACGAGGAGTGATCTCGGTTCAGTGATGGATTTTTTCCTCTATGATGGTCTTGGAAAAGAGCCTTGACTAATATGAAATGAGTTTCTATGATTATGTGTCTATGCCACAATGTTTCATGATTTATGTTATGATTATTTGGGATTACTATTCGTTACTATGATTTATCCCATGACATGATATTATGATCTATTTTGCAGGTTGAGATTTTAAAAATGTTTTGTTCTTATGAATATGATATGATTGATATTTCTTTTGTTTACCCTTACTGAGCATTTGAGCTCACCATTTTGTATGTTTTCTTTTCCCCAGGTCTGAATGAAGGGTATTAAGTATAATATGCCAAAAGGGACTGTAGATATGATGAAATAAATGGGAGACAATGTAGATGATTTATGAACCAATTTTTTATGTTTCCCAGTTTCTAAAAACACTATACCTATATGATCCTTTCATGTTTTTGTTATATATTGTAATAAGTGTATTTAAATTTTTATGTATTAATAATGTATGTAAAGTATGGGTCATTATACTAAAGCACCACTAGATTCATTCCCTTACATTCGAGACACTTCAAGATGATGATAACATGAAGAGGTCATCTTCTCACCTCTATGGTTTGAGACCTAGGAGGGATTTCACCAGTCTTTTTGATGACATCATCTACAAACCTATAGAGAGTGCCACTATAGATGACAGTTGGAGAAGAACCTGGGGAAGACATGGTAAAATATCTCCTGACTCCAACAACTAGCATCTTGAACCTGAATAAAGAGCTTACTCAAAAGAGGTCGAGACGTGTCTATATCCACACATAATCGAGCAACCAACATTTCTATTCAGCATCATGTTATAACATCAGAGCATAGAAAACCTCCAAGGGTGTCCCTTATCACCTTTAGGAACCCTTCGTTCTGAAAAAGGAGTAGAAGCCTAAGATGGATCATCCAAACCACAAAAAGCATCCTTTCATTACCTCTTTGAACATACAGGGACCAACAAGATAGGAGGAAACTCCAATGCCCAAAGGATCAAGGTAACTTGCACCCCACATGGAGGAATTATTCCTTCGAGGCCCAAACAAGGTAGAAATAATTTTAGTGTATTTTTGAGATCTGGACTGAGGACTGGAGTCCACAGGATTGGATAAAAACTCTTGAACACCACCATGGTGTTTCATAGAACCAAGAGGAAAAATAAGGACCACATCAAGCACCCCTCTTCCTCAGAAAATGATGTCACCAAATAATCATGGGATAGTCAGCCATATTTTCATGAAGACTTCGGGGGCGGGACACAAACATCTGGGAAGCAGGGAAAGCGAGAGGCGTAGAGAGAACCACATAGAGAATCGTTGAATGAACCTTTTCAGAGAGAAAAAAAAAGATTTCAATGGACACTGGTGTTAGAGGAGGAACATGGGCTTACGATTAGGGCAGGGTGGTGACCAGGGATCCATTTGTTTTTACCTATTAATATTTATATGAATACAACTACCCCTCCACAACAAAAAGGCACTCGCTCGTTCTACTTATTCACACCTAAAAATCCATTTTCCACATAAAAATCATACCCAAATAATCTCCCAACATCACTCCTCTATTCTTATATGCCACAATTTGTGCATAAATAAACCCATGGAAGACCATTGGTGCAAGCCAAAGAACAATTACCAGAATAAGAGGTAACATTCTTAAATGAGTACATTTGATTTATCTCTTTTCACACACATTAAATTAAATGTATTATGTTATAATAAAATAAAATTATTATCCTAAATATAATGATATTTTTTATGTTAGTTTTTATACCTACACATTTACATACATCCATCAAATAGATTACATAATCATTTCTCATGTCTACAATAGATAACTGCCTCTTGAACTGATGTTGTTTGTTCTTCCATTACAACCATTAAAGGTTTGAAAAATGTTAAAAATACTTTTTTTATATTATATATACAATATTTATTATATTTATAATTTTTTTAATTTATTTAATTAATATATAACACATACCTTAATCATTTTTTTGTGGTAATATGATAACATTGTTTGGGGATGTGTGGACTGTCGCCCCATCAATTCAATGTGATACATTCGCACTTAAAATGGAATGTACTAATGACGGATTTAATAATAATAAATATTCTATATGAAAATTATATTATATTCATGAAATTTTTACCTTTCTGAAATTATAATATATCATTTTAATTGTTAAATTTTCACATAATAAAAAAGTTATAACGACCTTCATGGACAGGTTGACTACTGCCTACTCGAAGAGAAGTGATTCTTTTTACATCCCAATAATTGATTATATAAGTTTATATGATTAAATAATACGGTATTTATTATATAGTTATAATTCTAGGATGATACATTTTACATACCCTTTCTCTAAAATGAACACTAAATTAAGTCAATTTTACTCGTGCTTACATACAACCAATCATCTCCATGATTGTCATGTTGGATCAATTTTTATAACCATATAACAACAATTGATTTAAAAGTATAATTTATTTCTATATATTTTTGTTATGTAATTATTATTATTACTTATATATTTATATAGTGATCTCCAATACCATAGCCAACCAACCATAGTCATTTTACACATAAGCTGAATATTTTCAAAACATGAAATGTAAACATAATTGATTATGTAATTGTATAAAATACTATAGTAAGTGTATGAAAAGTAATGATAAAAATGAAATTCTTTTGTAATGAAGTAAATAAATAACGTATGTTTATTATTCAAGATGATAAAGTCACTCGTGACATGTTGGACTGGAGGTAATGTATTTCTTCTCATTCCCCTTTCATTAGTGAATATATTAATGTTATACACCCACCTTATGTTATGAGGAAAATATTCAACCAATTTTTAATATCATATTATGAATTTATATATCCTCATGTTAGTTAATGTTATTTTATTTTTTCATTGGGATTATTAGTCAAATAATTCAATGTGGTTCGGGATTCTTAGATTTGAAAACCAATTTTTTAACACAAATATATTTTATTTCAAAATTATTTCCTCTGTGTGTATAATTTATATAAATATTTACATAAAATTATTATTAATGTAATTTTATGTTTCTTCTAAATTTTATTAATATTTTTTCAAAAAGGCATATACCTACTTTTTTATATGCAATGTGTTGACATTGACCAATGTAATTGTCTATTCTTAACATACATAGTTGTAATGAGTTTTACTATTATATAGCCATTATTTTATTTTTGTTTTATTTTATAATATTTAAAGTTTCCATAAATCAAAGATAAAATAATTATATTTTTGGGTACTTGGGTATTTATGTTTTTATTCATATGGATTTTTTTTAAAAAAAAATTGGGTTATTAAAATAAAAAATCGGGTTTTATATGAATGTATTTTAATAGATTTTTAAAAGTTGTTTTCAAGGAGGTTTATGAGGAGGGTGTTTTAAGTTTGATATGGTACATGATAATTACATATTGGGGTATCTAAAATTGCAGCAAAAAAAGTCCATTATACCTTAAAATGGGGTGGTCTAGAGAGAACTAGGAAATCTCTTTACAAATTATCATTGGCTAGTCAAGAGAGCTCTGGGAAAACCAATTAAAACATAACACGAGGTGACCTGGATAATTTTGGGAAATCCCATTATCAACAAGATGCTCTATGTCACTTAAATGAGGTTTATTTTTATTTTATGGATTATAATTTATTTATTTTTGAGAAATTTATATTTGTTTCATCTAAAATTATTTTATCTATTATTATAAATGAATAAATAAGATAAATGTAAAAATATATGAGTTTAGAATTTTTACTAAACTAATAATTTCTTTTATATTAAAATATCATATTATTATTTTATTCTGATCCAATTGTTTATAAAATATTTTCACATTTTTATAGATCATTTAGGGAAAGGAAGAGGTCAAGTTTCACTTTAATGATATATTCCATAAAAAGAATTCATGGTTTATTTTAAGAGTTATATATTATGAAAAAAAATTATATTGACTAGTAGTGTCATTCTTATATTTTAGGGTTTGTTATGTATAAGTTATTTAATAATTTTATTAATAGTTATTCATTAAAAGATCCAAAAATTCAAATAATGTAAATCCTTGACTAAAAATTAAGTTAATGTAATTTTTAACACCGATAAATTATTGTTGTTATAAAGTGAATAGATTAGATTAATTTAGTTGTTAGGATATTGTTAATATAAATACCTTTGAATAGTTTAAATCATTATTAACTTGAAATGATATATTATTTTAATATTTCCATTTGTATTCATATATGGTATATTTGTTCAAAATAAATTTCCATATAAGGAAAGTGAAAATTTTAGTGGGAATGCACCAAAAGGGAAATATATTTAGAAATTAGCATCTATAGATGGATGCAATTGGAACTAAATGTCTTATTTAAGTGATGGATTTGTTGAAATAATCCATAAATGGTGGTGGAATCCATGCTATAGAGGAACCCAATATATAATGTAGGAACTTTTATATAGTGAATCATTTTAGTGGGGAAACATCCCGCATTGTTCAGTATATTATCTAATCTAATGGTAACAAAAGTATGGATCATTTCATTATAGAATATATTTTATGTCATGGGATTTTTTTAATATTAAAGAAATTTATTTCCATATATCATTTTGAAGTTGAAGCTGATTGATGGATGACTAGGGTTGAGAAAACCATAGGGAAAGATGATCATGATGACATGGAATAGGAAACAGTATAGGATATTTTCCATTATAAATATTTCCCAAATGTAGTTTTTTGTAAGATATAGGAACAATTACATGAATTATTGAAGATATTTTTTGATTATATGGAAAAATATAATTTTTTTTACATGATTGGATTTTTATGTGATGAATTTTATTCGATACATTGATAAAAAAATTAATTGATTTTACTGAATATTGAACCCAAGTATAAAAAGATATATGGACTCTAGATTATTTATAAGTATTGAAAATATGGATCATTTTGATGAGAATTTTCATATATGATGTATTCTAACACAAATGTTACATGAGATTAATAGAGCAAGAAATGGACAATATGGAAGGAAATTGAGAAGAAACCAAATATAAAGTCTGATGGTAAGCCCCTTGAATATTTCAAGTACGGAAAACATTTCAAAAAAATTGATAGGATATACACCGTGTTTTAGTGTTAAATGTTAGATCACAAGGTTGTTTACTATAATTAAATGGTCATTGAACAACCAATGAATTTGGTATCCAATAGCCATCTAATATAGCGGTGTTTTTATTACAATGAGTTGGTAAATAATGCGAACATGCACCCAAAGATACTTTATTAGGCTGTAAATCATCATGATTGGAAACAAAAAGGTGAGAGAAAAATAGTTTCATAATACATCAATTGATGTTGATACAAACGAGGAAGTTGATGAAGCTCTTGGGTACTCAGTATTTTTTGATGTTTAACCATAATTTCAAGGTATTAGACACTCCTACTATGGATTTATGTGATTTGATCATAAAGTAATTATTGAAATTTTGGGATATTTTATTTTAGGTTAATTACTATAAAAGGATTTAATTTAATGAGAATTATGCCTTTAATTTTGAACATTATAGATTCATCTATTATCTCATTAATGAATTATTTTTAGTTTGGGAATTTTCATACTATGGGATAACCATTGTTGTTTCAGTCATTATCATAAGATTGGAGGGATATCTTGTTATCCTTTTAAGGAATATGTTAACCATTAAAATATGATTCTAGTTTTTCATGCATGGAATTTATTATTTAATACTCATTAGTAGGATAAATAGGTGAGTCTGTGGTGGAAACTAATTTATGGATTGAATTTTTTTCATTAAGTAATAATACATCTTATTATCTTAGTTAATTTGATGATAAAATCCTCAAAAATTTGGGTACGTGATCTTAAAATGAAATTTTATTCTATTACCATCGATTTTGATGATATCAATGACCTTTTACACTCCCATTTGGCTACCAATTTCATCATCATTGACATCCTCTTACCATGTTATCTATAACACACTACTAGGCCATAGGTATTTTTCTTTACTTTCAAAATCCATATTTTAACTTGACAGAAATGTTTTCATAATCTGGAATCCTAGTTATGCATAAATTCAAGTGACTTTTAAGTTTCCAAATTTCTATTATAAAGTGATTTTTTATCATAACATGGTACAATGGGGGTTTCAGTAAAAGAATTAATTAAATGTCAATAATTTTATAGCTAAGATTAATTTACAAGGAGATAATGATTTTAAGGGGGGTAGGATGTAAAATCAAAATATATAATAAAGTGTATCACTTAAAATTGATTTACATTTTTTACTTTCTTTTATTACAGTGGAATATTCACTTTATGGGGGTTAAGATGTTTATCTTGTGTTTCAGGGAACATTGACTTCCATTGACGACTTCTGATACACTCAAGCCTGAGTCTTACTAGACAAAAATATACTATTAATATTATTATGATAGTTATCACATAGTAGTTGCAATAGTGGAAATGAATTATATTAACTTAATTATGAAATTATTGTTTACAAGTATTTATAAAATTAATTAATTGGCTACCAGTTAATTATAAATCAAAATTAATACCAATTGAATATAAATGATGTCTATTAATGAAAAACTATTTTCATGACTAAAATGGAATTTTATATTAATAAATAAAATTAATAAAAATTATCGAAGATATTCATGAAAAATATATTTACTGTATTTAATTTTTTTCTAAATCTATTAATATATCTTATTTGATTATGATTTGATTAATCCCGATTGTAAGCATAAAAAATAGTATATTTTTAAAAATAATTTTACCAAATTTTTATGAATGATTTGTTTTAAAACTGAAATACTGTCACATTAATATTATTATTTTAAAAAATGAATTTAAATTTTGAGTTATTAATATCATAATTTAAATTGTGTTAATTTTTTGGTATTACTCTAAGATGTTTAATTTTTTTAATGATAGTGATAATTATATGATTTTCATTGGAAACAATGATTTCATCTAAATAATTTACCGTGTTAAATAATATTTTTTAATTTTTATAATTATAATTTGATAAATATTTTATCATTTACTAAAATTTCAGTCATGGAAAATAATTTCACATAGAATTTTTATATGAAAACATTTCATTCATTTGAGATTTTTTACATTAAACCCATACTTTTTCATCCCTTCAACAGAATAAAATTTATATTATAATGTCCCAATTCTATGATTATAATTTGTAAAAATAGATTACATCTATTTAAGTATAATAATTTTTAATTTATATTATTTTCTACAAATTTTTTGAAAAAAAATATAAGTTAAAAAAAATAAAATTAATTACATTGATTAATGTAAAAATGTTTTCACTTAGTGGTTAATCATTAATCATAAGGGGGAAATGACATAAAAACTTGTCCACAACCCATTTTATGGAAATTATTTGACCATATGCTATTTTTAATGAATATGGATCATTATTTGTGTCATTTGATGTATGTGAGACCTCCCAATAGTGTTAACCTTTTTATCTTTATAAGAATGTAACTCCCCACCACAAAAAAAAAGAACTCACTCTATCCACATAATCCCACATAACAAGATGTTGGTCTTGTAAAAAATGGGATAAAAATAAACTAAAACAACCTTGATATAATATGTGATTCCCCTCTTTGGATATAAATCTAGACATGAACTTCCTTTTGTGATAACTAAAATGAGTTACCCGATGAAGAGGTAACATAATTCAACGATAAATTTTGTTTCTTATTTCTTTCTACATACATTATGTTCCTCTTAATGAATTATTAAATAATATCCTACGTATAAAAAAATATCTACATTTTATGATAATTTATCGATATTAATTTTCAAAAACGTTCACCAAATGGGATACACAATCATCCTTCTTCTATACTACGAGAAACTTCCTCACAAACCGATGTTGTTCGTTCTTCCATTACCACCTCTCAAGACAAGGAATCATGTTTAATTTTTTATTTTTATACGATATATATGAAATTTTTTATGTACTATTTGTTATTTTATTATTATATAACACATACCTTCTAGATTTCCATTTCTAGGGATATGATAACATCATTTGTGGATGTGTGGAGTGTCTCTCATTAAATAGATGTAATACATTAACACATTAAATGGAATGTATTAATGATTGATATAATACTAATATATGATATACATGACATATATCCGATATTAATTACAAAAATTACCTATATATAAATAAAGTATAGCATTTTCATTATTACTTTTTCACACACTTAAAAAAGTAATAACGTCATTCATCTACCTGTGGAATAATGCCTCAAAAAAATGTGATTCTTTTTCATTACAACAATTTTATAAATAATTATATTTTATTAAATCATATTTTATTTAATATATAATTATCATGGAGGAAAGATAAAATTTACTTTCATTCTTCCCATAAATTTCATTGAAAAATGTGAAAATTACTCATGTGTATGTACGACCTAACATCCCCATGATTTTAAAATTAGTCTATTTTTTTATAACCATCATTCAGGATTTGTTTGAGAAAATATATTCTATGAATAAATATGATAATTATTTCAATATTATTTTTCTTTATATGTTTATATAATGAACTCTTGGACAATAGTCAACTAATCATAGTCATGTGGATACATATGTCGAATGTGGTCAAAACATTTAATGTAAATGTATTTTATTAGGTAATTGTATAAAAAAAATAAAATGTTAGAAAAATAAAGATAAACTTGAATGATTTTAGGAATAAAATAAATAATTAACATAATCTTATTATTATGTAAGATAAAGATACAAGTTACAAGTAAAACTCATGTTAAAATATTTCCACTCAGACTCCTTTCATTAAGGCATATCTTGATATTATAACCTGACCATTATTTATAAGATGAATATAAATACCTTTAATGTATCCGATAATGAATTTATTTATCCTCTTTTAACTTAATTTTTTTTATAAATGATATTTATTCGTGGTGATTTTGATTTTAATACTTTAAAGTGGTATTAGAAACATTTATATAAAAATATATTTTTAAATATTTAAGGATTCAATTTAAATTAAATTTGTCTATGATAATATTATATATTTATATTAATATATATAGAATATTAATAAAATTATATTTCATTTATGAATTAAATTTTAAAACTTAAAAAATGAATCATGTACATATTTTGTTTGGGACATTTTCTCAAATGAAAATGGGATGTCCTATCTTTAATGTAATTAGAAATAATAACATTTATAAGGTTGTGGCCATTATTTTGAATTTTTATTACATTGAATGGTTTCATTTTTCATTAATATAAAAGAACCTATTTATCTTTTTGTGAATGTTTTTATTGAAAATGAATTTTTGAAGAAGAATGGTATTTTTTTGGAATATGGACTGTTAAAAGAAAACCGTATTTGTATACAATTTTTTTTTGATATGATTTAAAAATAGTTTTAGTGGATTTTATGAAGGGATTGTTTAACTTATGATATGGTATTTGATATTTAAATTGTAGGGTAGTTTAAATTTCATTGGGAAGGAAAGTTACATCATAAAAAAGAGTAGCCTAGCTAGTGCAAAGAAATATCATTACAACATGATATGGGGGTGGCCTAGATAGAATGTGGAAAGCCTGTAATTGATTAACATGGGTTGTCACTGAGAGTACTATGTGAGTACTATATATATCTCCAAATGCATTGGGTAAGGATAATATTGAATTTCAGTCATATGTTAATTTCAATTAAAAGGTCTTTGAAAAGGTTTTATGAATATGATTATCTAATAACGTAAATAAGGTTTAAATTATTTGTATGGGGTTTAATGATTTTTTTATATTTTTTTTCATCTGACAAGTTATTTTCATATTTCCAAAGAACCTTAATGATAAAGGTAAACTCGAAATGAGTTTTCCTGTTTTTAATAAAATAACGGTTTCATTTTTTTATCTATTACTGATCTTTGGTGATCATCCATAGTTTTTAAAATTATTGTCATAGGATTTAAGTATGTTATATGGAATGAACGATTTCATGTTGAATTCCACGAAAATATTTCAGGAAAAATATAATTCATTATTATTATAATTTTATATAGGGGGGAACAAATAATGATTAGATGAGTTCAATTTTTATTTTATAGTTTTATTATGTACTATTTAAGGTCTTATTCTATGAAAATAAGGAATAGAAAAGATACACATATTGAAAGAAAGTACAATCACTACTAAAACTCAAGATAATGTAATGTTTACATATGGGGCCTTATAATTATATAATATTTATTTTAACTATAATTTACAGTTGTTACTCTGTAATTACTTATTTTTTCCCTTTTTCCCCATATATATAACACCATATTATTCTTTTGGGACATTCCCTTGACTAATTCAAGCAAAATTCTATATATATAGAAAAATAAAACTTTATTCCACCATGTTAACCAACACCAAAGTCAGTATAAACTCTGTCATTCTATTATTTAGTGATAATGAGTTTTTTTAGGTGAATATTATTAATTATAAATTGGGATAATTTATTTATAATTATCACCATATTCTTCCCACCATTAATCATCAAATTTAGTTGTTTATCAACGAATTTTCTTTAAATATCATCATTAACCTTATCCCTTTTGGTTTTTTCCATTGACTAAACTAATAAATTATATTATGATCAACAATATTCATGTTGGAAAACTAAATAATCATGAAAAATTATCGATAAGATGTCTAAATCATGAAAACATAATTTCAATATATCTTAGGTCACTCATGGTAATCAATTATTTAAATCCTTCATGATGGTTCATAAATAGTTTGGGAATTTAAAAAATATTTTTTTCTGTGTAAAAATAGGTGAATAGTAAGACCCATTTTGTATATGAGGTTACACTCAATTCATCCCTCGAATGTATTTTTAAGGTATTTACCCCAATGTACTTTTATTCAAGATCAACATCAACTTTAAGAATCCATAAAGGTGTGTACTTTCAAGAAAATCCATCACTCTATACTTCAATATAATTCATTTTTATTTTAAAATACTTAGTATTATATTTAAATTTTCCCCAAAGGATATCACTAATTGTTTCCTATCCTGGTCGCTAGGGATAAATAAAGAATTCCGTTGAAACAAACTATGGTCACCCATGCCTTTTAAACATATTGTTAAATGATTCCAATACATAAATGACCATTAGTAAGACATAAGGAGTGCCTAATCCTATTATCATTTATGAATAGCTTCATAATATATAAATCAATGAATCCAAATTTTACATTACATAGAAAACTTCTATTATCCATTTGATCTCCTAAATATGTTTGGGATAACATGGAGAATACAAAAATAAAGGGGTGAGAAAAAATCGTACTTTAGGGATAAAATTTTTATGTAAACAAAACATGTGATTCAATGTTGTAACATGATATCATGAAAGCAAAGAAACATGAATAATCACTTAGAAGCCTAAAATATAGGACATGGTTTCATAAGATCAAAAAATTATTTGAAAAAACAATGTAACAAAAAACATTCCATTATCATAATTCAAGGATAATTTCTAATTCAACATCACATAGTGGACATAGTCCCATAAAAGATCATGTTTTCTCCCTAATCGCATGAATTACATCTTATGAAACTGTAAAAATTACAATATGAATTATAGTAACCCAATGTTCAAGGTCCACCACTCACATTCATTTCATTTACATTCTTATTATTTCTAAAAGTTCATAATAATAAAAAGGAGTAATCATATGAATTACCTATGGAACAAAATGTGTTGCATAATATTTTATTATAACCTCATCTATAAAGATTCCTAAAAGAATGCATTTCTGAGGCGGTCATAAAGAGTGTATTTCACCATCAAATAAAGGTAGACTAGGTTAGGTATATATATAATATACATACATACATACATATATATATTCTAGAATAATTAAATAAAAATGGTTGTTTTTAATTATTAACATATCATCAAAAATGTTGAAAACATTCTTGAGGAAAACAAGACTTTCACATTAAATAACATCAATGGATGTCATCATTGACATGAAATGAATTTCCAAAGATCACTTTGAATGCTTCATGAGGATATTTACAATTAATTTTGGAAACAATTATTTAAATTATAATACATTTACATAAATTTAAGAATATTTTATTTATATTAACTGTTGAAAAAAGGATTATTAAAAATATTAGAGGTTATGATGGTGGATGAGTTCATTCATGCTCAATACATTTAAAAAAATTACATTAATATTTTATTAAGAAAAATAAAAATGTAACTTATTCATAAAACAATAGGGATATTCCATTTCAGAACATTGGTAAAAATAATAAAGGGTAAAAATTAATTTAATCATTCATAGTAATTTAATATAAAATCTTTTTAGATAACATGGATTTGGAAGAAGTTGGATTCATGAACATAGAATGAAAAGAAATTTGATTTACATAAAAATATTTCTTCATTAATTTTATATTAAAAAGTTATAAATTTTTAAAAATTTACTGAAATAAAATGAATAAATATAAGATAATAAAATTAGTTGGTTTTTTTGTCAATGAGAAAATTATTTCTTTGAATTGAAATTAATGATAAATTATCCCCGACAAAAAATGATACTAAAACATAAACCATTACCACATGCATTTCTTTTGAATCATAACATACCATAAATGAAGTAGATCAATTGTAACTTAAAATATCATTATTTATGAAGGATTAATTATATAGTTTTTAAAGGATTATATTTTACACCATTTAAAAAAATTAATTTCATAAAAACATGTGTTTAAATGAAGGAAGGATGAGATAAATCTCTTACAGAGGTCATATCATTGAAGTGAGCTATTACATGTTATTGTTCTATGTTAAAAATTTATATCATAAACCAAAATCAATTTTATATGAAAAAATATATAAAAAATTTTACTTTAAAAATTATTTTTGAATAATAAAATCAAGGAATATGCTGTATAACCCAATAAATGGAAATTTAGTTAATAAACCCCATACAACATGCATCATTGTGTTGATCAATATATTAAATCTTGTATATTGGATTTAAAAAAAGTTAATTAATTATAATAATATTTTATAATTATTTATAATATATATTATTATCCTTTTATAATATAATTTCATCCAATCTTTAATGGTAAATCATTATCACTATTATTTCAGGTGTTAATTTCTATGTATTTTTCAAGCATGTTTCATCATGAAATAACTATTTTAAGAAAATATAATAATGTTATATAATATAAATAATTATATTAATTCTATAAATATATTTTTTGTTCAATGTATTTATATTTAAAATCATTAATTATTTTTTTAAAATGGAGAATGGATATAATTTTTCATGTAGATAGTGCGACAAACATATAGATGAGTGACATTACCATTTACTAAATTGGCTAAATTATAAGGATGTGTATTGATTTTTGATTTTAAAAAATAAATATAATTTCATATATATCACATATATTCGTTAAATATTTCCATTGATACATTACATTTAAATCCCTAGTGAAAAAAAATCACATTACATCATGAGGCGGTAGTCTTCTTTACACACGAATGTTATTATAATGTATTCAATTAATTTTAATGTGTGAAAGTGTATGATATATTGCTTTTAAATAATTACTAATATTCCATGAATATCATATATATTCTTAAAATTATTCATTCATATCTTCCATTTAACGAGTAAGTGAAAAATGAATCACATCATTTTGTAAAGCACTAGTCCTTCACACACACTAGTAGTGATGTTGTATCTTCCACTAAATAGAATGTAAGAAGGTATATATGATATTAATACTAAATAAGTATAATAATATTGTAAATATATTATATTCAAATTATAAATTTCATTATATCCATCCATGATATGTGGTGATGGAAAATGAATTATGTCAGTTCGAGAGGCGGTAGCCATCTGGAGACACGATCAACAGTGTCATTTACCATTTCATGGTGGATTAGATGGTTGTAGGGACTGGATATAAGATAAAAAAATTTACATATTTGTAATATATATTTTTTTATTTTATCATGGATAAAATTTATTTTTAATGAGGTGTATGAAGAAATAATGTAAAACGCTCGGTTAAGGATGTTACTACTTTTTGAAAAAAAAAGTCTAATTACACAAAAATCCTTTATATATTGGATTTATAACCAACCAAAGAATTATTTGATTTGTGGGGATTAATGAGGATTTTTTGGAATTTCATGGCCAAACCAATTGATTTTCAATGTGTATAAATTATAGGATAGGTGTATCATTTTATATGTGTAGGAGAGGACACGACCAAAACATTTAAAAAGAATGAATTCCGCCCATATTTGTGTCATGAATAAAGTAATATAAATTTCTCATTTATGAACCATATAATAGATAAAAAGAACTTATGAAAATTATATATTAATTATAAAGGTTTTTTTGTCATTTTAAACCTTGTATTATTATATTAATACCTCAGAAGACCAATTTTTCTTAAACCACAATAAATAATTTTTATTTTTTCGTTATTCACTATGAGAAAAACTATTATATTGAAAATGTTGGAATATATAAATTATGATAATTCAAACTATTTAATCCATTTAACAAATTCAAATAACATATTTGGAAGTATATAATATAATATTAGGCTCACAAATGTGATGAAAAGAAGTGTAACATGAAATTCCTTTTTAAAGGAAGAGATCTTCTCATTTTAATTATATTACAAGTAATCATAATTAGATATATTAAAATAATTGTTTTAGATATTTAAACCATAAATATAAATTAAATAATTACTTTTCATGATTTATATTAAGTACATGAAATGGATAATCATTGTACACTTTAAAACCATTTTCATAAAAAATGTGTTTTAATGCCTAAAAATAAACATATATAGTAGTATATTATAAAAAATATTCTATGAAAGTAATTAGTTATAAAATAAGTATATAATAATTATTTTAATTTTAAATGATATAAAAAATAAATAATCCTATTTTGTTGAAATATTCTAAAACCTTATAAAAATTAGTATGTTTCACTATTCAATTAAATTTTAATAATTTGGAAAAATAAAGATATTTAACAAAACGATAAAATAAATATGATGATTAATTTTTTTTTATTTTTTTGTGAAATAAATTTGCTAAAATTATAAAAACAAAATTTTAAATTATGATCACAAAGATTGAAAAATCAAACATTTAGATAAATATTTATTTTCAAAATAAAATTTCTTTTTCTTAAAAATAATTATTTTTATTTTATAATCAATATATTACCATTTAATATATATTATAAATTTTTACAATATATGTTTCAAAATTTTCATTCCCATATTATTTCCCACCAATTTAAATTCACGGTTATAATGGTCATTTTAAAATAGTAATATTTTAACTGAGTATAACATTTCATGTAAACCATGTGTTTCATAGAATTGAAGGATATTGAAGTGACTTAATTTTTCTAAAAATACATATGTTTTAAATTACTATAGGGTTTCAATGTCTTTTATATTTTTTGTTTCAGGTCACATGTCTTGTTAAATATGATGTTACACTATTATAAAATTGTTGTGTTGCATGCCTCCAATTAAATAATTTTTTTCTAACCCGTGAATCCACATCCATCATAATTTAAATCCATTAAAACAATATTTGTTATGAACCCTTGTTTCAATATGGTTCAACCAACTAGTTTCATATTTATAAAAAATATGTAGTGGTGTGTTCATGGTTATACCAATCCATCGATTGTAGAATAATGGGAATCATGGTTCGATGATGAAGATTGTGATGAATGGGGAGAGAAATATATCAAACATAAAAGTGGGAAGCACTTTCTAAACACAAAAAGATTCTGTCAATCATAGTTATGAGCATAAAAAAGGAATTACATAACAGAAAAAATATGTAAATGTAAATACTTATGATTTTTTATCATAAAAATTTATGATCCTATGAGTCAAATTAATATCTTAAATAAACGATTGAAAAAAATAAATAGAAGGATAAATCCATAAATAACAATAAAATACATCATCAGTAGACATTTCTGTAATAAATAACAATTTTATAAAAATTTCATTTATTATTTCAATTAATATCTTCAGCAATGGATATCCCAAATATATTTTAATTTATTGAATAATATATTCAGTTAGTATTGTTTAATTTCATTAATAGGTATTTAGAATATATTGATATTTATTAGGGTGTATTCTAGTGTTTTTTATGATTGGAGGATAAAAGAATAATTTTAAAGGCCTCAAAATTATTTAGATTGGATGGGAATAAACCTATTAATTATTTAAATCCATGGTATGTGTTGTTAACCATGTATGATTTGTATATTCAAAAATACATATCACTAGATTTATAATGGGTGAAATTATGTTATGCTCAAAATAAATTTATTCACACCATGAATCCTTCTAATTTAAAAAATCCTAAAATTATTGCTGAAAAAATCATGTCAGGAATTATTATTATGGATATTGTTTTAAATTATATATAAAAAGAAAATTTTTATCATACCTTTCAACCTCAAAATAATTTCAAGACCCACTATCACCAATCAAACATAAAAATAATTTTGTGGCCATAGAATGTTATAAATAAATTTGGAGCATCATGAAAAACAAAAAATGATCAAGAGATCGATACAATAATCGTTATGTTATCTAGAAGAACAAGGATTTCATCTTAAAAATGAAAAATTATTCAAAATATTAATGTTATTAAACCCATATATTGATTTCACATTTCCCTATTCCCTCATGATGATTCTCATTCCATAAAATGATTCAAACATAAAAAATGGCCCACCTATGATGGTTCATCTCCTGGTGATGACTGACCACAAGTGGGTTCATTGAAATGGTGGATCTATTGTTGTTCTATAGATCACCCTATTCAATAATGTATGATAGGTTATGCATATATCTTATTATCCAAGAAATTTTGAAGACATTTTCACTCTATCCAAAAATTACGGTTAGGAATATTGGTGTTCTACCTTGGAAATCATGTGTAGTATCTGGTATAGCTAGATGAACCACGTTGATTGCTTACAACACTGAACAAACCTCTACTGACCACCTCATATGGACACATTCATAAAGGAAAGGTCTCTATGATCAAAATCCATGTTCTTATGACATTAATTTGTGTCATATTTATACTAATTATGATCTATGTAATGGCCCGACCTCTCTAGTCAATTACATTTTGAAAATGTTGTGTTTGCGGTGTTCTAGGAGGTCAAAGTGACTTAACCCCATCACATATCCAAATATCAAATTCTTTGAACAGTTCCATCGGTGAACAGTTTTATCGGTGAGGTTTTGTGAATAGTTTTATCGGTGAGGTTTTGAGTATAGTTATATCGGTGAGGTTCAGTAAAGAGTTCTATCGGTGAGGTTTTGTAAACAGTTCTATCGGTGAGATTTTATGAACAGTTCTATCGGTGAGGTTCAGTGAATAGTTCTATCAGTGAGGTTTTGGGAACAGTTATATCGGTGAGGCTTCTTGAACAGTTCTATTGGTGAGGTTCTATGAACAGCTCTATTGGCGAGGCTTTGTGAATAGTTCTATAGATGAGGCTCTGTGAATAGGTCTATCGGTGAGTTTTTGTGAACAGTTCTATCGATGAGCTTCATCTAATAGTTCTATCAGTGAGGTTATGTGAACAGTTCTATCAGTGTGGTTCAGTGAACAGTGTTATATTGGTGAGGTTCCTGAAAAGTGTTCTATCAGTGAGGTTCATGAACAATGATCTATTTGTGATGTTCTGACAGTGAGGTTCATGAACATTGTTCTAATAGTGAGGTTCATGAATAGTGGTTCCAACTTCCTACAGTTTCACCCCTTTAGCATTTTCCTTTAATGTAAAATGCATTTAAATCCATGTTTTATGGAATCTCAGGCCGATTCAAAGGCCATAACGTCTATAATAATTATTCATATGGATCGGGGTGTTTTTACTTGGTAAAACCACGTGGTTTAATTCTCTCCGCTTTTAATGTGAAATTAAGAATATCTTAAACTGTCACCTCGTTAAATATTCTAAAGGGACATGATATCTTCCTCCATTATTCATCCTCACTATTATCAACTATGAGACTCTATATCCATTCATGCCTTCCCTTAGGAGTTGCACAATAAAACATTACCCCTCAGATTGGTTCCGCTCTGTTTTGATGCAACCTTGCAGTATCGACCAATCTTTAATATAAGGTATGTTTTATCATCGTTTCTTTGGGCATCATCTTCTCCTGTTTCGCCTTTCAATATTTTAGCATGTACTCTCCATGCTTCTAATAGGGTAGTTCATGGGGTTTGGTTGGCAAGGTCGTACTGTGGCATCCTCGGGTAGATGCAGTTGTCGCAAGAGGAGGATCGTGACCCGTTGTGTCGATAAATAACATGAGGAATTTTTGGATATAGGGGATTCATTACTTCTCTTTTATTTTATGTGAAAATCTATTGTTATAATGTTTAATGCCACGGGATTTCAATGGAATTTACATAATAAGAATTTTAACCATATAAATAAATTGATATCAATCGTATGTTATTTTCTCTTGTTTTCTAGAGAGCGTGTTATCCATTATTTCTTTTCTTAGCTATTTTTTATTGATGGAAATCAGTAAAGTATGTCAACCATGATTAATTTATAATTTTTGGCTAAAGATAAATAGGCGTGAAAATAAATTTGGTTCATGTTTTAATTTTATATTAATCAAATTAGTGCAGTAAGAATATTTATTTATATATGGTATCTTACTGGTTAGGTTTCCCGAATTTGTAACCAACGAATAATAAATCAGTTAATCCAATAATGATTAATGAACAGGTTGTTGTTAAAAGATAATTTTTTGTAGGGTTATGAGTTACCCTCTTATTTGTTTAGGGTCAAAGAGACCAATTGTGAATATGTTTGTTTTACTACTACTTGTGTATTAATGTGAGCCTGGATGGATGTGATGATATGTGGAGGCAAGTAGGCCCTTTTGGTTGTGGCAACAGATGACGCCTAGAGTGGCGAGATGCATCGGTTTATGCATGTGGGTGTCAGGGAGGACACCAGGGATGATGGAATGGGATGGATGTGATTTTTGGATGCTTTGTAATTTTGATTGGTTTTTTGTCTGCTTTTCTTTTCACCACTACTCAAGCATGCTGGTCTTACATACCCTTCTTATGAAAGAGTTGAAGACACGCAGAGTATTCCATGTGCTTTTCATGTTTATATTCTCATGGAAGGATGGTTATATGCTCTTTCTATAAGCGGAAAAGACTCGACTGGTAGTACATCTACTCCCCATGTTGTTCCCCCTTGTGTTTAGTAGCATAGAATGTTTTTTTATAATTCATGGGAATGTGGGAAAGTATTTTTGTAATGAATAATTTAATAAATTGTGTTAACCTATGGAGTTGGAGTTTGTTGAAACATAATGATGCGGTTTTTAATTTTGAAGGAATAGTGAACTTGGGTGTGCTGGTAATGAATTTTAATGTGGGATTTTTCATGGTTAATTAACATTTAAAGTATTAATTAACTTAACATGGAACTAATAAAAAGGGAATGAATTAATCTAATGAAGAACTTTAAATTGTTGTGTGCTTATTGGATACCTAGTCTTAGAAGTAGGAGCCCGAAGTCTAAGAAATGTTAGATGTAGTTGTGTCTAAGACTAGGTTATGCCCATAGTGTGGTTGTGATTCATAGTATATTTTGTACTTTTTGAGTTTCTATATGCTACTCCACCCTATTAGTAAGGGAAACTGACACCTCATGGATTATGATCCCTAGGGGGTGTTTTCCCCAACATTCTGGTGGGAGGATGGATGACTGAATACCCCCTTTGGCTTCGCTATGTTATCTTGGTATTTACTTGTGCTGGCCGACACATTGGTTTGTTTTCCCCATATATGTGTGTAGACAGTTGTAATATCTTGTCGTTATTCACACACATATATTATGGATATAGTTTTTCTATGGAATAATATAGGTGTAACGTGTATAGGCTATGATGGCTTCAGGATCCTTACTCGATGTATGGACAGTAATGTCTTGAGGTATAATACCTGATGTATGATACACGTTTTCTGAGATGTGGTGGCTCCCAAAAAATACCTCGTTACATTGGTGTGTGGACTTGGTGGTTTTGTTGCACGAGGTGCATATTGTAGTGCTTCACCCAGGTGCCTATGGGCAAGAATTTTGGAGAGAGAGGCTCAAGTCTTGTGACGTTGGGGAAAAGAGGCAAACCAGTTGTCACGACCCATCCTCGTGGCCCGTTCCGCGACAACCCCAAGCCTGCCTTCTATAGGCCAGGGGCTGGCGACTAGCACCAAGGCGTAATTCCTGATAAAAAGGGAAGACATTGCCATTGTAATGTAAACAAACACCACAGATCATGAAAGCAAAAGTAAACACTATGTAAAAACTGGGTACACCAGTATGTGCATAAAAAGTATATGGGCAAAAATACAAACCCAAACTGAAAGTAAAGTACAACTGGAAAGTAAGTACAACAACTGAAAAGTAAAGTAGAAATTTCGAGCCATCCTCTGGAAGTCCCACCTGAAGGGTGGGTACATATAGCCTCCTCATCTCCTCGGGTCCAGTTGTCCGCTCCGTGTAACTCTTGCCCAATGGTCAACCTCCAGGTACCGACCTGCTCCACAATCCTCAACCACTATCAGCACTGTCTGTTGTTTGCATCCAACACAATGTAGTACAGGCATAGCCCATGTAGGGATGAGTATACGCTACTCAGTAGGGACACCGAGACCCTCAAAGGTCTCCCAGAATCCACAAAGGATAATCCACAATAGAAAGATATAATCACAATGTAACATCCAACACTACTTAGGTTTACGCCCATACATATACCTAAGTCATCAATTCCAGTTCGACTCCAACATCCGAGCCAAAGTTTGATCACACCCACATAGGAGTACAACCCAATACACAGAGGATAACACAACTCATTCCACATAGGAAAGTATGTCAATCATATCGAAAAATTGATTGAAAGTCAAGACTCTGCTCAAACAGGTATACTTCTTCGTAAGGTGATAGAGATGATCATATGTTGCCACTGATTAATCTAAGATTGGACCCACGTAGGATACTAAACCAGCTATGCTGTCAGACCCACCTAGGATACATACCAGCTACTCTGCCGGACCAACGTAGGATAGCAAGAACAGAGTCAAACACTGCCAGACCCACATAGGATACAAGAATAGTAGTCATCGCCGTCGAACCCAGAGATGATTTCAGTATGGTCTTCATCGCTGCTGAACCCACAGAATATTTCAGTGCAGTATTCATCGCCGTCGAACCCACAGAGGATTTCAGTGCGGTCTTCATCGTTGCCGAATCCATGGAGGATTTCAATACAGTCTTCATCACCGTCGAAGTCGCAGCCAGCTCTAGGGTTCCCGCACACAGCATGCTCGTTTCCGGGAGGGTCCACTCCACGAGCCAAAGGGGGTTCGATACATCAACAAACACATAGTCCAGAGTTGATGTATCCCAATGTTCAGTATCAACAAAAGGAACTCAATGCGATAGATGGCGCGTCAATCGGACGCCCGGTCTGTGAGTTATTGGCATCTTTGTTTCAGGGGCCCTTTTGGTTTTTAATTCAAATCCAACCTGACCACACTCCAACTGCATCCAAACCTTGAGCAGAGTAATCCAAAAGGTCCGTCTCACTAAGAGGAATCCAACAAAGTCTACGGCACATCAATCGGACGTCCGGAGCTCAAGTTATAAGTGTATCCGCTCCGAGGCCCAGGATGGTTTTGTGTTCCAACCAACCTGGCCATACCCAATGTTCTTTGAAACCTTGACTGTAATATACCGAAACGACCGTATCGATCCAAGGATCGAATAAAAAATGACCGTGCATCTATCGGAGGTCCATAGCCCAAGATATGGGTAAAATACCATAAGTGACCCAAAAATTGGGGGGGGGGTCTGGGCCCGGTCCGACCCGGCCCAACCCCCTGGGTCGGCCCAAACAGGGTTGACCTGACCCGGGTCCGACCCAACTGGGCATGGTTCGGCCAGGATGGGCACGACCTGGCCCGGTCCGCGCAACCCGACCGGGCCTAGCTGGGTGGTGTGCTGGCTCGGCCAACGAGCTGAGTGGAAGACGCAGTCCCTCGCGACGTTTGCGCTCCGCGGACACAGCGAGTGCCGCCTCCTGCTCCCCGGGATCCCGCACAGCCATGGGATCCAGCTGCAAGCCACCGCGACTTCAGCCGATGCGGTTCTTCCAGGCGGCGCCCCGGGGCGCCGCCGCCTCCGGGAAGCCGGCAGGTGCTGGCCGCTACCGCGCTCGTGACCCGGGCCACCGGTAATGTCTGCGGGCCACCGGAGTTGCTCCGGTGGTCCGTTTTCAATTCTGGTTGAACCAGTGTTCATCTCGGGTCCCGTACATTATGACGGAATCATCAAATCTCCTCTGCGGCCCATTCTGTCACTGCCCGTCGATCCGCACATCAAATAAACAATCTGTGGAGTCTTTGAATCGTCTCTGCGGCATCGCCTCCGGTCACGGTTTCGTTCGGCCTCAACGGCGCAGCGCGACGGTGCCGCGCTTGTTCGACCATTCTTCTTTGTTTCCGCGCGGTGCTATTGCACCGCGCTACCTTTGTTCGTGCCGCGACAAACACATCATCAAAGGGGGAGGAGGGTCGGCCGTGTTCGTGCGGTCCGGACCCCTCCCAGTAATCCGATATCAAGCGGCTAAGAAAAAGTCATTTGGACGGTCATGAAAAATTCATGAACCAAAATATCAAACCCCTACCACGATGAAGTCGTCGAACACGGTTTGTCGCGGGAAAGGGATGTCGCGGAAGATAGTGTCGCAGAAGGAGGATCGTCGGCGTCGAGGTACACGGTATCGCGGTACATGGCATCGCGGAGAAGAGGATCATTAGTGTCGCGGTACACTGGGTCTCATTGTCGATCTCTGAGGAATCAGTGTTATTCGTTGTTCTTCGTCAGAGGTCGGCGTTCTCCGTTTGTGATGGTGTGTTCTTCACGTTCTTCAAGGAGGAAGAAGATATTCCTCAAGAGCGCATGATTCCTCCCTTCCTTTCACACAACGAATCAACCTCTAATAAAATAAGTCTTGTCATATTTTATTAACACACTCGCAAGCCATTAATTTGAAAATAAAACAGATCACATTCAATTAATTGAATTAATTGAGGATCATTTAATATTCAAATTAATTTTGAGGGTTGACTTTCCATTAATTCTGGGTGCGGGTGAGTTACAAATTTAATGCACGAGAGGGAGGTTAAAAGGGATTTGAAGGGGTGGGGATCGTGTGAGCCCCACTTCACTAATATCCTACCTAGTGGAGTTTGGATAGTAGTGGTTCCCACTCTAACCACCAAGCATAGGATTAAACTACCTAGAATAGAAATAAAATTTGTAGCACAATATTTTATTTTATTCTTTAGTTAACCCATTTAATTAATAACCTCACCCGAGAAAACAAAACTCCGAAAAAGGTGTTCTTAAGCAATTATCGGCGCTGCGGTTTCATCGGTGTCCTTAGATTTCGATTCGAGCACCGGTTCAAAAGTTTGGAAAACCCGCTCGTTCGTTCACTGGAAGTACCCGATCTAATCTTCGGAACATGATTTCGGGCACACCAGGCCTCGGAATCAGGTGCCGTCAGAAACTACGTTCTTTTAAAATCCCAAAAAAAATTAAGAAAAAAAATTCCCTTCAATTTTACAGGTATTTAAATTACTCCCACCTCAGGGATTTACGTCCCCGTAAAGATACATCATTAAATAGGAGAACAAATGTGGGTACTAAGAACAAATCTATGCCTCCCGCTCCCATGTGCTCTCCTGGAGGTTCTCGTGCTTCCATCTGATGCGCACTAGAGGAATCAACCACTCACGTAGGACCCTCACCTGTCGATCCTCGATCTCCACCGGGACCTCCACAAAGGTCGCTCCATCGTCACGGTCTAGCTCCCCATGGAAGATGATATGCATCGGGTCGTGAAAGTATATCTTCATCTAAGATACGTGGAAGACGTCGTGCACATGGTGCAAATGAGGTGGTATAGCCAGGTGGTAAGTCACCTCTCCTACCCAGCTGAGGACCTGGAATGGGCTGATAAAGCACGGAGAGAACTTACCGTCATGGCCAAATCTTCGTAATCCACGTTGAGGTGAGACACGCAGGAAAACATGGTCTCCACCCTCAAACTCTAGTGGCTTCCGCCTCCTATCAACATAAGACTTCTGCCAGCTCTGAGCTGTCCTCATCTGCTCCTGGATGACCTGGACCTTTTCTGTCATGGCTTAGACCATCTCTGGTCCCATAAGTGCTGACTCCCCAGGGTCTATCCACAATAAAGGTGATCTACATGGCCGGTCGTACAATGCCTCTTATTGTTCCATTCCGATGGTGGAGTGGTATCTGTAGTTGTACGTGAACTCCACCAAGGGTAGTTGGTCCTCCCAGCTACGACCAAAGTCGAGGACACATGCACGGAGCATGTCCTCGAGATTCTGAATGGTCCTCTCCATCTGACCATCAATCTGAGGGTGAAAGGCGTTGCTCAGACATAGCTGCGTCCTGAATGCCTCCTTCAACACCTTCCAATGACGGGATGTAAAGCGACCATCTTGATCGGAGAAGATAGATTATGGAACACCATGAAGCCGTACAATCTCTTGAACTTAGAGATGTACCAAGATCTATACTGAGCCTTTCCCTCTAATGGGTAAGATGTGGGCCGACTAGGTGAGTCGGTCGACAATCACCCAAATGGAGTCGTGGCCTCTGGAACTTCTTGGAAATCCAGTCACGAAATCCATAGATATCCCGCCCCACTTCCACTCCAGGACCTCCAAGGGTTGTACCAAGCCTGTTGGTACCTGGTGCTATGCCTTCACTTACTGGAAGGTGAGGCATCGAGAAGTGAACTCTTCCACAACCTTCTTCATACCCGGCCACCAGTGTTGTCGCCTGAGATCCTGTTACATCATCGCCACTCCTAGATGTACTGCTAAATGGGAAGTGCGAAACTCTCTAAGCACCTCCTCTTGTAAAGAAACTGCTACCATGGTACATCCTCTGAAAAAGAAGATGTGATATCCTCCTACAGAGAATCCATCAGGTGACTCTCTTATAGATATCTGCGCACGCTGCGTCTCAGAGTCAGCGTCCCCACGATGTGCCTCTATGACCCGCTGCAGTAGTGGAGGAGTGATTGTGAGTGACTGAAGAAAGGATGCTTCATCTCTATCCAAGAAGGATATCTGCAAAGCGGCTAGCTACTCTGTCGCCTCCTTGAGGAGCTGAATGCCTATTCTCCTGGTGAGAGCATCGACTACTACGTTACCCTTTCTAGGAGTATAGAGTATCTCAAAGTCATAGTCTTGGAGGAACTCGAGCCATCGCCACTGTCTCAGATTCAGGTCCTTCTGCAAGAAGATGTACCTGAGATTCTGGTGGTCAGAGTAGACTGTAAAGCACTCGCTCATCAGATAGTGTCGCCACATCTTCAGAGCGAAGACCACTATTGTTAACTCTAGGTCATGGGTAGTGTAGTTCTTCTCATGCTACCTCAACTGACGTGATCCATAGGCGATCACGGCCCGCTCCTTCATCAGGAAACATCCTAGTCCGGTCCCTGATGCATTTTAGTAGACTAAGAACCCTAGGCCCTCCTCTGGTAGCCTAAAGGTAGGTGTGTTGGTCAATCTCTGTCTCAGCTCCTGGAAGCTCTGCTGACATCTGTCTGACCACACGAAAGGTTTCCCCTTTCTTCTTTAAAGCTGAGAGTGGTGCCGCAACTCTGGAAAAGTATGGCACAAATCTCTGGTAGTACCCAGTTAGCCCCAAGAATCTCCGCACCTCCGTCACTCTCCTGGGTGGCTCCCAAGCTAGCACTACTTCGATCTTCACATGATCCACCACAACACCCACCTCAGAGATGACGTGTCCCAATAAGTGGACCTCACGTATCCAGAAATGACACTTCGAGAGCTTTCCATAAAGCTGGAACTCTCTGAGTGTGTCCAGTACAACCCACAAGTGGTAGGCGTGCTCCTTCTCAGTGGTCGAGTATATCAAAATTTCATCGATGAAGACCCTGACAAATCGATCGAGGTATGGCTGAAATATCATGTTCATGAGATCCATGAACACTGCTAGTGGGTTGGTTATGCCAAAAGGCATAACCAAGAACTCATAGTGGCCATACCGACATCTGAAGACTGTCTTCTGCATGTCCTCGTCTCGAACTCTGAGCTGATGATAGCATGATCTAAGGTCTATCTTTGAGAACCACCGTGCTCTCTTGAGATGATCGAAGAGGTCATCAATACTCAGTAGTAGATACTTGTTCCTCACGGTCACTTGGTTTAGTAGACAATAGTCGACAAACAGTCTCAAGCTCCTGTCCTCCTTCTTGGTGAACAATATCGGGGAAGCCTAGGGTGAAACACAGGGTCGGATGAATCCCTTGCCCTGCAAGTCCTCCAGCTGTACCTGTAGCTCTCGAAGCTCAGTGGGAGCCTTCCGATATGCTGGAATGGATATCGGGGTTGTCTCGGGGTAAATGTCAATATAAAAGTATACCTCTCTGTGAGGAGGTAGTCCTGGAATGTCATCAAGAAAAACGTCCACATACTAATCCACCACTATAGGAAAACTCGGACTCTGCACATCAACTGCTCCTAGGATGAGTCCAGCCAACTGATGAGTGATGGGTTGTCCTCTCATCTGCGTGAGTCCATCCTACACTGCAAAGGTTCCCTTCTCGCCGGTGAAGGTGAACCTGCTCTCGTCGGTGCGTATACACCACACCTTGCCCCTAATACAGTCGATCTGAGTATGGATTTTGGATAACCAATCAATGCCCAAGATGACGTAATAAGGCCTCGACGCCGCTACAAGAACATCCCAACCGAAGCTCTCGCCTCCTAGAGTAAGCTCACACTGCCGACACCGGTGTATAATCGTCGAGTCTGCTCCCATAAGAGTCTCTAGCTGAAAGGATCGATCCAACGACTCCATCAGAATCTCCAAGCTCCGAATAAGGGTAAAGACAATAAAATATTGACTCGCTCCAGTGTCTATAAGAACAATAGAAAGGGTGGAGTAGACACAGAAAGTACCTCAAATCATCTCTGGCGCGCCGTGGTCATAGGCCTCCGCTGCCTAAAGCTGTGCCTGCCTCTGCTCTCCATCTCCCTGTGGTTGGGGTGGACCTTCTGGTGGTGGTGGTTGTAAAGCCTCAAAGCATCATCCACCACCTGCTACTCGGCCAACTCCCTTTCCTCGACCGCTTTCTCTTTGAGGACCGCCACGGTTGACCCTCTGTCTCTGCCTGTGAGGCCCCTCAACCGTCTGCTACTCCGCGGCACGGCGGGTTGGTCAGTCACGAGCATGTGGCCCTCCCCGCCGCAAGCGTAGCACTATCTGATCCTCGGAAGGCTAGCTCTGCACCAAGTGCCCCACACCTATGATCCAGTGTAATGAGGTCATCCGCCTGATGGTCTGGTCCGCCTGGACCCCTGTGACGTCCGTCGACTGCCAGCTGCAGACGACTCTGCTACATGCCGCCCTGTGGTAGGTCTCGCTGCTAGTGTAGGCTTAGCAAGAAATCTATCTATGTGAAGAGCTCGCTTCAGTACTCCTACCTGTGTCGGAATGCTGAGGGAGATCATCGATGCCCTGATCTCATGCCTCATTACCTACTCGAAGGTCCGGGCCTGGAAGAATGGGTCCCATACCATGTCCGTCGAATAGCGCGAGAGATCAGTAAATCTCGCCGAGTACTGGGTGACCGTCATGCTACCCTGCCACAGCTGTAGTAGCTCCTGGATGCATACTGCACGGAGGGTGGCTGGTACGAACACCGAGCGGAAGAGGCTCTCAAAGTCCGTCTAGAGGAGTGATGCCTCATTGTGCACCTGGAGCATCAAGCTCCACCATCTGCCTGCTTCCGCATGTAGGAGGATCCATGAAAGAATCACCACGAGGTCATCTATTGTCCCCACTAACATGAAAAATCGAACCACAGCCTCCCGCCAATCCTCGGCTGCCTGAGAGTCCATCTCCCGATAGAACCTGGGCGGTCTCTGACACTGAAACTCATGCAGTGCACTAAGGCGACGTGTACTCTCAGCGGTTGGGGATGGTGGAATCGGTGGCTCGGTGGGTAGAGGTACCGCTGGTGCCTCCGTTGAAAAAGGTCCCAACACCGAGGCCTCATCGCTCGGTGGGCTGTCGTCTCGCACATAGCTCGGAACCCTAGCTGGCTGCCATCGTGGGGCGATCCTGAAAAGAAACAGGTGTGCCACGGTCAAAACAGTATACCTGTTGAGCTGACACAAAGTAATCAAAAAGAAAACTTTTGAAACACAAATGCAATCAATGTTTCCGTGCATGGAGTCGGAAATCAGAAGTCAGGGACCTAGTGTACGGATATGTCGGCCGCCACACCAACACTAGGCTCCCTGGACTGATAACCACACTCAATACCCTTAATACTATTTATCCACTTAGGAGAAGGATCAGAGTCCTTAGTTCTACGGTATACCCGATATCCTTTGATACCAATTTGTCACGACCCGTCCTCGAGGCCCGTGTCGTGACTACCCCAAGCCCTCCTTCTATAGGCCAGGGGCTGGTGACTAGCACCAAAGGCGTCAATCCCATCAAAAATGGGAAGGCATTGCCTTTATAAAGTAAAAAAACACCACAGAGTAAGCAAGTTGAAGAAAACACTAAGTAAACAGGGTAGAACTGTATGTGTTGGAAAGTAAATGTGCCATAATACAAACACAAACTGAATGTAAAGTACAACTGGAAAGGAAGTAAATCAACTGAAATGTAAAAGCAGTAATGCTGAGCCGTCCTCTGGATGTCCCACCTGAAGGGTGGGTACAGATAGCCTCCTCAGCTCCTTGGGTCCATCCATCCACTCCGTGTACCTCGTGCCCAGTGGTCCACCTCCAGGTACTGACCTGCTCCACAATCCACATCCACGATCATCATTTTCTGTAGTCTGCATCCAACACAACGTAGTGCGGGCATAGCCCGTGCAGGGGTGAGTATACGCTACTCATTAGGGACCCCGACACCCCCGAAGGTCTCCCAGAATCCAAAAAGGATAATCCACAAAAGAAAATATACAATCAGGAATGAACATCCAACACTACTTAGGTATATGCCCATACATATACCTAAGTCATCAATTCCAGTTCGGCTCCAACATCCGATCCCAAGTGCGATCACATCCACATAGAAGTACAACCCAATTTACACAGGAAAACACAACACAATCCACATAGTAAATCAAGTCAATCATATCGAAGATATTGAATGAAAGTCAAGACTCAGCTCACACATGTATACTTCTTCGTAAGGTGATAGAGATGATCATATGTAGCCACTGATTCATCTAAGCTGGGACCCATGTAGGATACTAAACCAGCTAAGCTGTCGGACCCACATAGGATACAAAATAACTACTCTGCTAGACCCATGTAGGATAGAAAAAATAGAGTCAAACACTGCCAAACCCACGTAGGATACAAGAACAGTAGTCATCGTCGTTGAACCCACAGTGGATTTCAGTACGGTCTTCATCGCTGCCGAACCCACGGAGGATTTCAGTGCAGTCTTCATCGTCGTCGAACCAACAGAGGATTTTAGTACAGTCTTCATCGCTGTCGAACCCATGGAGGATTTCATTATAGTCTTCATCGTCGTCGAAGTCGCAGCCAGCTCTAGGGTTCCAGCACACAGCCTGCTCGTTTCTGGGAGGGTCCTCTCCACAAACCAAAGGGGGGTCGATACATCAACTAACACATAGTCCGAAGTTTATGTATCTCTAAGTTCCATCTCAACAAAAGGAACTCAACGCGACAGACGGTGTGTCAATCAGACACATGGTCTGAGCTTTATTGGCTTTTTTCGTTCCAGGGGCCCGATTGGTTTTCTAGTCAAAACCAACCTGACCGCACTCCAACTGCGTTTAAACCTCAAGAGGATAAATCCAAAAGGTCCGTCTCACTAAGAGGAATCCAACAAAGTTGACGACATGTTAATTGGACGTCCGGAGATCAAGTTATAAGTGTTTCCGCTCCAGGGGCCCATTTGGTTTCGTGTTCGAACCAACCCGTCCATACCCAAAGTTACTCTAAACCTTGAGTGTAATATACCAAAACGACCGTCTCAATCCAAATATCACATTGCAAATAACTTTGTGTCGATAAAAGGTCTATATCACAAGATATGGGAAAAAGATCGGAAGTGATCCGAAAATGGGGGGGTCGGGCCGGGTCCGACCTGGCCCCACCCCCCTAGGTCGGCCCAAACTGGGTCGACCCGAACCGGCCCGGCAGGGCGTGGCATGGCCCGGTCCGCGCAACCCGGCCCGGCCCGGCCGGGTGGCACGCTGGCTCGGCCAGCGAGCTGAGTGGGGGAGATGGTCCCACGCGGCCATTGCACTCCGCGGATGCGGCGAGCGCCGGGTCCTGCTCCATCGGATCCCGCGCGGCCACCGGGGCGCCACCTGTGTTGTCCGTGGGAAACTGGAGTTTCTACGGTGGACCGTTTTCAATTCCGTATGTGCTGGTGTTCATCTCGGGTCTCGTACTTTACTGCGGACTCATCAAATCGCCTTTGCGGCCCGTTCCATCACCTCCTGTTGATCCGCACGTCAAATAAACAATCTGCGGAGTCCTTGAATCGCCTCTATGGCCCCGACTCCAGCCGCAGTTTTGTTCGGCCTCAACGGCGCGGTGCGACGGAACCACGCTTCTTCACCTGTTCTTATTTGTTTCCGCGCGGTGCCTTTTCCCAGCGCTACTTTTGTTCGTGCCACGACAAACACATCATCAAAGGGGGAGGAGGGTCGGCCTTGTTCATTCGGTCCGGCTCCCTTCTGTTAATCCGATATCAAGCAGCTAAGAAACAGGCGATTGGACGGTCAAGGAAAATTCATGAACCAAAAAATCAATCCCCTACCTCGATGATGTCGTCGAACAAGGTTTCTCACAGGAAAGGGACGTCGCGGATGACGGTGTCACGGTAGGAGGATCGTCGGCGTCGCGGTACATGATGTCATGGTACACGATGTCATAGAGAATAGGACCGTTGGCGTTGCGGTACACGGGGTCGCATCGTCGATCTCCGAGGAATCATCGTTATTCGTTGTGCTTCGTCGGAGGTCGGCGTTCTTCGGCGGTGACGGTGTGTTCTT
Source organism: Viscum album (assembly GCA_963277665.1). Lineage (NCBI taxonomy): Eukaryota > Viridiplantae > Streptophyta > Magnoliopsida > Santalales > Viscaceae > Viscum > Viscum album. The sequence goes on along the minus strand of OY728158.1, from coordinate 498,397,185 downwards.
CACGTTCTTTAAGGAGGAAGAAGATATTCCTCAAGATCGCAAGAGTCCTCCCTTACATTCACACAATGAATCAACCCTAATAAAATAAGTCTTTTCTTATTTTATTAACACACACGCAATCCATAAATTTGAATATCAAACCTATCACATTCAATTAATAGAATTAATTGAGGAGCGTTTAATATTCAAATTAATTTTGAGGGTTGACTTGCCATTAATTCGGGGTACGGGTGAGTTACAAATTTAATGCATGAGAGGAATGTTAAAAGGGATTTGAAGGGGTGGGGCTCGTGTGGGCCCCACTTCACTAATATCTTACCTAGTGGAGATAGGATATTAGTGGGTCCCACACCAACCACCAAGCATAGGTTTCAACTACCTAGAATAGAAATAAAATTTGTAGCACAATATTTTATTTTGTTCTTTAGTTAAACCATTTAATTAATAACCTCACCTGAGAAAAAGAAACTCTGTAAAAGGTGTTCTTAAGCAATTAACGGCGCTGCGGTTTCACCGGTGCCCTCAGATTTTGATTCCGAGAACCGGTTCAAAAGTTAGGAAAACCCGCTCGTTCGTTCACTGAACGTACCCGAGCTAAACTTTGGAATATGATTCTGGGTGCACCAGGACTCAGAATCAGGTGCCTTCAGAAACTGCGTTCTTGTAAAATCCTAATGAAAATTAAGAAGAAAATTTCCTTTGAATTTTACAGTTCTTTACACCAGTGGAAAAGATGTAGCGGGGTACCCTTGATATTCTTTATTAAATGATATATTCTTGTATGTGTTACTTGGTGAGAGTATCCATGGTGAGGTAGGGAACATAGTATACCTGATTAGGTGATGGCTTACTTTCACTTGTTGTTCACTATGCTTTAGAATAATTTCTTTACATTTTCACGAGAGGCTTCGGGGAGGATCATACTCAGTATACTATTATACTCACCCTATATATATATAAATTGTTTTTCAGGTCACATGGAGTAGGTTGGAGATCAAGCTAGTATCTACTATCTTGGGGTTGTAGAAGCTGTTTGGGCTGGTGGTTGCTATTGTTTTTACTTTTTTTGGGTACATGCAGTTTGTTCCCTTTAAGTTGTAGTACTTATTCATGGCATTACATATGTGCACTTGGTTTTCTTTTATATTTTAGTTCTGATTTGGAGTTGGATGATGTCTATATTATCTCTCTCTCTTTCGTATTTGTCCTCTTAGAGGGTAATGCCTCCCATTTGTGTGTGTTTTATACCCTCAATGCTAGTAGCCAACCTGGGGACTACTGGAGGCGGGACTCGGGGGTCATTACCTCCCTTCTCACAATGCCGACCAAGGAGGGGTACACATAGTGGGGAGATGGTCATGACATAGTGGTATCAGAGGTCTGGATGAGGGATATGATGGAGTTTGGAGGTAGTCACAGGTGAGGTTTCATGGGTTTGTAGTGCAATAGTGTCATTCTTTTTTAGCAAGTGAGGTAACCAATGGAGATCGGCCGATACATAGGTGTTTAGGGCCCCCAATGATCTGATTTAGGTACCCTTATGTTTAAAATGGCTACTATACAAGGTGATACTAATTGTAGGGTAGAGACATAGGAATGGATCATGCATGACTTTTCATTGTGTCTGTGTTTGAATGGGTAGACCTTGGTATAGGTTAACCTAAAATGAATAAAATAAAATAATTAATTAATTAATGTTGAGTCTTCCATATTCTAGGTTTAGGAGATATAATGGTTTTTTATTTTATAGGTATGGCTCAAGGTCTACGTCCCCATCTGGTTTGTGCAAAAAAATGTCCAGCAGGCTGTTCCAGCAGATCACCGCATGGTAGAGGTTGATGACGACAACACTTGGGGGAGGACACTCCGAGTGTTTCAGTGGAAGAGTCTGCAGTAGTATGAGGGCTCTATTTCATATACAGTCACAGAAGACTGATTAGAGGATGTCGAAATTGGATTCATTTCGATTCATGCTTGGAAGGAGCACTGGGTTTACTTGGTTGTGATGAAGCTACGTGGAGAAGCGAGGTAGTGGTGGTTCTTGTTCCTCAGGGATCGTGAGGAGTCATTGATCTTAGGTGAGATGTTCGGAGAAAGGTTTCGAGTCGAGTTTCTTTCTTCGACTGTGAAAGTGTCCAATCACAAAGAGCTTCGTACCCTTCAAAATGGGAGCTCCAGTGTTCGAGAGTTTGGAATTTGTTTTAGGAACCTTTTACGATATGCTTCAGACCTGTTTCCAGATAAGGAGGCCAGGGTGAGGAATTTTGAGGAGGATTTTCATCCAGAGATCCAACGCCAGGTCACCCCATTTATGCTGAAAACATATCATGAGGTACTGGAAAGGGTAAAAGTTGTTGAGAGGGATTTGGCCAGGGCCAGATCATGACGAGAGGGCAATTGGAATGATTCCTCCTGAAGAATAGTTGTGGTCCGGGGTTATTGGTTTTCAGGACAGAAGTGTTTTTGTTCAGTCGGGGGTAGGTCCCAGCACTTCACATATAGATTCCCTAAAGGATCCAACTCCCGGGATTTTACCAAGGGATCAAGATATTTTTTTCTTGTGGTGGTCATGTCCATCGGAAGTGGGAGTGCTTGACCTTTTGGAGCAATCATCATGCATCGGGCGCTATGCTCCAGGTTCCTCTATTGAGGCAGTTCCATCCGAGGTAGCAGAAACCATTTTTACTAGCTTTAGATCAGCAGAGGGTAGATGGGACATGCAGAGGACAGACCCATGACACTCCCCGTCCTCAGAGAGCAGAGCGCAACCACGGTGGTGGTCATTATAAGGGTCATAGAGGCCACAGAGGAGGTCGTGGTCAGCTTCATGCTCCAGCGTTGCCATCTCTAGGTGAGCCAGACATTGTTCGAGGTACGCTATGTTTGTTTTCTACCTTGGTGTATGAATTGTTTAATTTAGGGGTGACACGCTCCTTCATTTCACCTACCCTTGTACATGCTTTGGGACATGAGGTAGAGTGGCTTCGAGTGCCCTTGGCATTGACTATGCCAGTTGTAATTTGAGCTAACTTGTTTGATGTATGTAGATATTGTGGGAAAGTGTTGGGGTTACACCGCTCTTGGGAATATTCCATATGCTTATGAATACAACCAAATAATTTCATCCTCAACATGGATTTTTTGTATATGGTGCAGGATATCGTGGATTGATTCAAGAAGAAGGTCATTTTTATTGGTCTGGATGGAGAGAAAGTGGTGTTTTTTTGGTGAGCGAGACCCACATATTGGTCATAGGTGCATTCAATACATATCATCCATGATGGAGGAGATGATGTTGAGTTCTTTATAGTTTTAGTGGTTGGTGTTTCCTAGGGTCGTAGAGGAGTACCCAGATGTCCTTCCAGAGAAGGTTGTAGCATTACCCTCTAGATGAGAGATCATGTTTGGGATCGAGCTAAAGCCAGGAGCGTCTCCTATATCGATGTATCCATATAGGATGTCCCCTTATATGTTACGAGAGATACATATACAACGTGATGGTCTGTTTCAGTTTGGTTTTTTAAGGCCAAGTGTGTTACCGTTGGGTACACCCATTTTTTGTGTGTGAAGAATACTGACTATAGTTTGTGGTTGTGTGTCGATTAACTTTGCTTGAAAAAAGTGATAATAATGAATCACTATCCTCTTTCACATATTGATGACTTATTCGATCAACTGAAGGGTTAAAGTTGGTTCACAAAGATCGACTTATTGTCCGTATATCATCAGATGAAAGTGAAGGATGAGGATATCCTAAAGACTGTATTCCGTTGTCATCATAGGCATTATGAGTTTTTGGTAATACCGTTTGGCATGAAGAATGATCCATCTGTATTCATGGGATTGATGAATGATGTGTTCTGTGAGTTCATGGACATGTTCATTGATGTTTTAATCAACTACATCCTTGTGTACTCCACGTCTGAAGAGGAGCATGTAGAGAATCTAAAATCCATTTTGGAAGTTCTTCGCCAACATCAAATATTTAGGAAGTTGTTGAAGTTTGTGTTTTGGGCTTGAGAAGTCCGTTTTTGGGGGCATGTTGTGTCCCAAGAGGGATTATCTTTGGATCCATCGAAGATAGAAGCAATTGTGTTGTGGGAAGCCCCCCAAGACAGTGTTAGATGTGAGAATTTCCTTGATCTCGCATGATACTATAGGAGTTTCATCGCCAATTTCCCATGAGTTGTTACTCCTCTAATAGCTTTGACCAGAAAGGACCAGGAATTCATTTGGACTGATTATTGTTAGGAAACTTTCAAGTATCTAAAAGAGATGTTAGTAAGTGCTCTAGTTCATTGTCTTCCAGCCAAGGGAGTTCAGTTTAATGTTTTCTGTGATGCCTCACATATGTGGTTAGGTTGTGTTCTCATGAAGCATAGGTTAGTTTTTTCTTATGGGTCTTGGAAGTTACATCCCCATGAACACAACTATGCCACCCATGATCATGAGTTGGAAGCCGTGGTGTTTACTCTGAAGTTGTGGAGACAATACCTCATTGGTGAGTTCTTTGTGGTTTTTACCGATCATAAGAGTTTGAGGTATGTTTTCACCCAGTGTGACTTGAACATTCAAAAATGTCGGTGGATGGAGTTCATACAATAATATGACTTCAAAATATCGTATACAACTGGAAAATCAAATGTTTTCTCTCATGCGCTGAGTCGAATGTCATGTAGTGATGCTGTGCATGAATCCATTGACTCCTGGAGAGTAATGGAATAACTGTCAGCATTGAATATTGATTTGGAAGATGTTGGGGTAGAGGTTTCCTTTTTCAGATGATATTATAGTCATCCCTGATTAGAAGGTGGAAGAGTCCCAGTTGGGTGATCTAGAGGTTGAGGTTTTGAGAGACCAAGTTGTTTGTGGTGAGGCCCCTGATGGTTGGTCAGAGGATGAACAACACCGATTGTTGTATCATGGAAGGATTTTTTCCCTAGACGATGTGTGGGACGGTTCTCTAAGAGTTCCATAGTTCACCTTTAGAAGTACATCCTAGTGTGAAAAAGATGTACCGAGACTTGAGGAGTCAGTTTTGGTGGCCTGGGCTGAAGCATGTGGTTGCAGAGTTTGTGTCTCGATGTTTAGTATACTAGAAGCTAAAGGCCGAACACCATGTTCCGGGTGGTCTTCTCTAGGCATTAGAGATTCCTCAATGGAAGTGGTAGGACATCTTAATGGACTTTGTTACTGGTATACCTTGAGGTCTGGGAGGACATGATGCTATTTGGGTGGTAGTGGATCATTTAAAAAATCGGATCACTTCATAGAAATCAAGGAGTCAAGCTCAGTGGATGTTTTGTCAAGGTAGTATCTAGAAGAGGTGGTGAGACCTCATGGAGTCCCTAGGACTATCCTTTTTTATCGAGATCCTGATTTTACCTCCAAGGTGTGGATAGGTCTCCAACATGATTTCGGTTCTCAACCATGCCATAGCATTGCTTTTCATTCTCAAATGGATGGCCAGAGAGAGCAAACCATCCAGAATCATGAAGACATGTTATGCTCTTATGTTCTTTATTTTTGAGGTTCATAGATGAGGCACTAAACATTGGTGGAGTTCTCTTGAAATAATTTTTTTCACTCCACCATCGATATGATTCCGTTTGAAGCCTTGTATGGCTGGCCTTTTCATTCTCCATTTTGTTGAACACAGGTCGAAGAGTCAGCAATTCTCGAACATGAACTAGTGAAGAGTAAAAAATAGATGGTTTAAGTTATTCATGAGAGGATGAAGACAACACAAGATCATTATAAATCATATGTTGATCAAAGAAGAAGAACCTAAGAGTTTAATGTAGGGAATAATGTGTTTCTGATGATGACTCCCCATCGTGGGCAGCGAAGGTTTGGTCGTGGAAGTACGATTTCTCCCCAGTTTGTTGGGCCTTTCGAGGTGTTATCTCATGTTGGACTTGTGGCGTATTGAGTAGAACTTCCCCCAAAAATGAGTTTGATACATGATTTATTCCATATATCATATCTTCATTGTTATCTTCATGATGACTCTCACATTATCAATTGGGGAGAGATTGATGTTGATGATGATGTAACCTTTGAGGAGCGACCTGTGGAGATCCAATACCTCTAGGAGAAGGTGTTGTGCGAGACTTCCATCCCATTTGTTTGTCTCTTGTGGAGACAGGATGGCATGGAAAAGTGTACCTGGGAACGTGAGTCACAGATACGTGCTCATTATCAAGAGTTGTTTTGTGTTTAACTCCATTCATGTAATGATGTTTCCTTTGTGGTTAGACCATTTATGTTTTATTATGAATTTTTTTGTTTCTTTTGTGGATTTCTCTCTTTTGAGAGGTATCTCGATGGGTGGTTATCTGGACTCCGTTTCTTTTTTACTCTTTAGGTGGGTTTTTAATTCTCAAGGATGAGAATGTTTTGAGAGGTATCTGATGTAATGGCTCGAACCTCTTCAGTCAATTACTTTGGGAAAATGTGGTGTTTGAGGTGTTTCGGGTGGTCAAGGGGACTTATCCCCAACACTTTTCCAAATTTAAAATTCTCTGAATAGTTTCACCAGTGAAGAGTTCTATCAGTGAGGTTTTGTGAACAATTCTATCAGTGAGGATTTGTGAACAGTTCTATCAGTGAGGTTTAGTGAAGAGTTCTATCAGTGAGGTTTTTTGAACAGTTCAATCGGTGAGGTTTTGTGAATAGTTCGATCGGTGAGGTTCAGTGAACAGTTCTAGCGGTGAGGTTTGGTGAAATATTCTATTGGTGAGGATATGTAAACAGTTCTATTGGCGATGTTTTGTGAACAGTTCTATCGGTGAGGTTTTTTGAACAGTTCTATCGGTGAGTTATTGTGTACAGTTTTTTCAGTGAGGTTTTGTGAACAGTTCTCTCAGTGAGGTTTAGTGAAATGTTCTGTCGGTGAGGTTATGTGAATAGTTCTATCGTGGAGGTTTAGTGAACAGTGTTCTATCAGTGAGGTTCAGTGATTAGTGTTCCATCGGTGATGTTCAGTGAACAGTGTTCTATCAGTGGGGTTCAGTGAAATGTGTTCTATCAGTGGCATTCAATGCACGATGTTCTATTGTTGAGGTTTTGTAAATAGTATTCTATCGGTGAGGTTCATGAATAGGGTTCTATTGGTGAGTTTCAGTGAACAATGTTCTATCGGTGAGGGTTTAACGGTGAGGTTTGTGAATAGTGTTCTAATAGTGAGGTTCATAAACAGTGTTTCCAGCTTCCTACAGTTTCACCCCTTTAGCATTTACCATTGACGTAAAATGCATTTAAAGCCATGTTTTAATCACTCTAAGTCTGATTCAAAGGCCATAACACCTATTTTTATGATTCCTATGGATCATGGTGTTTTTACTTTGTCAAATCGTGTGGTTTAATTCGATCCGCTTTTAGTGGGAAATTAAGTGTATCTTAAACCTTCGCCCCATTAAATCTTCTAAAGGGACAAGATATCTTCCTCCCTTATTCTTCCACTTTGTTCTCGGCTATGAGACTATATAACCTTTCAATCCTTCCTGTAGGAGTTACACAATCAATCTTTACCCCTCGGATTGGTTCCGATCTAATTTGATGCAACCAAGCTGTATCGATCAATCATTGATATAAGTGATGTTTTATCATCATTTTTCTGGGGATCATATTCTCATGTTTCTCTGTTCCAAATTATAGCATGTAATCTACATGATTCGAATAGGGTTTTTCTTGGGGGTTGGTTCGTGTAGTCGTACTGTGGCATCCTCGGGAATATGCAGTTGTTGCAAGAGGAGGATCGTGACCCATTGTGTCCATAAAGAATGTGAGAAATAGTTTGATGTAGTGGATTCATTTCTTCTCTTTTATTTAATTTGAAACTGTATTGTTAGCATGTTTAATACCACTGGATGTCAATGGAATTGACATAATAAATATTTTTAACAGATAAATAAATTTATATCGATCGTATGTTATTTCCTCCCTTTTTCTAGATAGTGTGATATCTATTCATTCTTTGCATAGATGTTTATTCATGATGGAATTCGGTAAAGAATGTAAACTAGGATTAATTGATAATTTTTGGCTAACGATAAAGAGTCTTGAAAATGAATCTTGTTCATGTTGTAATTTGATGTTAATCAAATTAGTGCGGTATACATGTTTATTTATATATGATGACTTACTGGTTAGGTTTCCCGAAGATTAAACCAAAGAATAATAAAACGGTTAATCCAAGATGAATTAAAGAACTAGTGGTTGTTAAAACATATTTTCTTGTAGGGTTCTGAGTTTCCCTCTTGTTTGTTTAAGGGCCAAGATCCTAATTGTGACGATATTTGTTTTACAAATTCAGGTATTTTAATGTGATCCTGGATAGTTATGATAATATGTGGAGGCATAGAGGCCCTTTTGGTTGTGGCAGTAGATGGTGTCTAGAGTGGTGAGTTGCATCGGTTTATACATGTGGGTGTTGGGGAGGAAAGTAGGGATGACGGAATGAGACGGTTGTGATTGTTGGATTCTTGGTAATTTTTATTGGTTGTTTATTTGCTTTAATTTTTCACACTTCTCAAGGTAGCTTGTCTTACATACCCATCTACTGAAAGAGGATAATACATGCAGGGTAAGCCACGTGATTTCCGTTTTTAGCTTCTCAAGGAAGGAATGGTATATGATATTTCTATAAGCTGCAAAGACTCAATAGGTAGTACATCTACTCACCATGTTGAGCCCCCTTGTGTTTAGTAGCGTAGAATGTTTTTCTATAATTTTTGGGAATGTGGAAAAGTATTTCTGTAATGAATAATTTAATAAATGTTGTTAACCCATGGGGTTGGTGTTTGGTGGAACATAATGAAGAGGTTATAATTTTGAAGGAACAGTGAACATGGGTGTGCTGCTATTGAATTTTAATGTGGGACTATTCATGGTTAATTAATGTTTAAAAAATTAATTAACGTAAAGTGGAACTAATAAATAGAATGAAGTAATTTAATAATGCTCTTTAAATTGTTGTGTGCTTATAGGATACCTAGTCATGGATGTAGCATCCCGAAGTCTGAGAGATGTTAGCTTCATTTGTGTCTAAGACTAGGTTATTCCCATAGTGTGGTTGTGATTTATAGTATATTCTTTACTTTTATGTTTCTATATTCTACTCCACCCTCTCAGTAATGGAAACTGACACGTCGGGGATTATGAGCCTTGGGGGGGGGGGGTTTACCAAACATTCTGGTGGGTGGATGGATGACTGTCTACCCCCTATGGCCCCTCTCTCTTCCCTTGGTAGTTACTTGTGCTGGAATGCACATTGATTAGTTTTACCCATATTTGTGTGTAGAGGGATGTAATGGGTTTTTGTTATTCCCACACATATATTCTAGATATAGTTTTTCTATGGACTACTATAGGTGTAACGTGTATAGTCTATGAGGGATTGAGGATCCTTACTCGGTGATTGGGTTGTAATGGCTTGAGGTATAATACCAGATGTATGATACACATCATGCGTGCTGTGGTGGCTCCCAGAAACTACATGGTTACTTTGGTGTGTGGACTTAGTGGTTTTGTTGCATGAGGTGCATATTGTAGTGCTTTGCCCAGGTGTCTGCGGGCAACCATTTTTGGAGATAGATGCTCAAGACGTGCAACGTTGTGGAAAAGTAGCAAACCAGTGGGGAAGTAGTTGCGGGGTACCCCTGATATTCTTTATTATATGATATATTCTTGTAGGTTTTTCTTGGTGAGGGTATCCATGGTGAGGTTGGGAACATTGTATACCTGTTTAGGTGACGAGTTAGTTTCACTTGTTCTTCACTATGATTTAGCATGAGAGGCTTCAGGGAGGATCCTTATGATTAAACTGTTATACTCACCCTATATATATGTAAACTATTTTTAGGTAACATGGAGTAGGTCGGAGATCAAGCTAGTTTCTACTAGCTTGTGGTTATGGAAGCTGTTCGGGCGGGTGGTTGCTGTTGTTTTTACATTCTTTTGTGTACTTGCAGATATTCCCATTTCAGTTGTTGTACATTTTAATGGAATTACATATGTGAACTTCAGTTTCTTTTATATTTTAGTTCTGAGTTGGATTTGGTTGCTGTCTATCTTATCTCTCTCTTCCGCATGTGTTCTCTTTGAGGGTAATGCCTCCCATTTTCATGTTTATAATACCCTCGGTGTTAGTCTCCATCCCGAGGCCTACTGGAGGCAGGACTCAGGGGTCATTATCGCCCTTCTTACATTTCTAATCCAGGAGGGGTACACATTGTGGGGAGGGTGTCGTGACAATCTATCCTAATTGGATCATGGATCACTAGAAACATCATCATTTTCTCATATACAATCTATATTAAAACGATAAATGTAACCTATAATGACTCAGACATAAACATAAAATAATCTATTTAATTAATCTTTAATAGACTTATCACTTTCCCAAATACATTTTTTGTTTTCATTTTTAGAGAATTAGGATATAATTCATACATAAAACCCCTTATGAATAAAAAATGGCACTAATAAAATAATATCCTTTTTTCATAAAACCACATTTTCTAATTAAACATGAATTATTCAATTAAAAATAAACATAATATTAAGATTATTCTTTTCTTTTCCTTACACATATTTACACCCTATAAAATACATTTTAAAAAATATCATGATCACAAAAATCTATTTAACATAAAATTAATTAAAGAAAAATTTTGTCCAATAATTCATATAAACACAGAAAAATCATTTTCATAGACACATACTTCTCACACATAATGTTTCAAAAATTTACTTTGGGAAAACAATAGATTTCTGTAAAAAATAACTAAAACCATTAAGGTTACATGGGGAATTACATACTTAATATTTTAATAATCCTGGAAAACATTTTTTTTAACCCTTATGGATACCTTAAAATATTACCCACATGACTAAATTATGTTGTGTAATATCCCAACCCAGCTCACCTCAAATATGGTGACTAGACAGGTGGCTCACATGACCTTAGGTACATCTCCATGTACACTAGACGTTGTCGAAATGAAGTGAGGGTATCGGGAGGTGAAATTATGGAGACTATACCCTCTTATCAAATTTTCATAGTATTATAATATATTATCATAATAAAAAAGTAGTGGAAGTAGTAAATAAATGGAAGACAACAATATATGATATATAATAAAACACTAATATCAGTGGAATAATTAATATGGATATTCATTTAAAAGGATAAACAATATATGAATGGATGACATAGTAATGATACATGAAGGAAATTAGTAAACAATGAAACATACAATATATTTTAGAATAAATACAAGACATAAATTACGAAAATAATGAAACATGATTTCAAACTTCATGAGCATCCTAATATCCAACTCATTCTTATGATCCTTACTTACACCTAATTTTTCCAAATACGGAATATAGAAAGGTACCTATGAATTCATAATATGCATACCAGCACTAAAAGATAAATAGGAAACTCAATGAGGTTCACCTCTATGATTTTAATTATTCAGGGGGTCTAATTAACATGTCATCACATAAGTATGCTAAAAATAAATAGAAAAATTCACAAGTACATTCTACAATATAAATAAATGAAACTGTCAGAGCATGAGTAATTTACACAATAAATAATTCAATTTTATTTAATCAAATCTAGATTTGGCATCCGACCCCATCCCTGATGTATCACTACAATAGATACATTCAATTATATCCAATGTCATGAGCCCATTCAAAGTGATCCTTTCAAAGGTCCTAGTACAACCTATGGAATGGTAACCATGAGCCTATCCTAGTTATATCATATAATACATTCAGTATCACCCAAATCATGGAATATATATCTTTCCAATGGAACCATCTCTAGTTCCCTCTCAGGGATTCAGTATCACCGAATGGTATAATAAAAGGATGGGGAGGTTGTTTTTTGGCGACAATAAAACATTGCTTACCTGGAACATCATGGTGTAACATCCAAATCATTGGAGTCCATCCATGATTCATTAATATGGAAGCCATGTTATCACTTGAACTGTATTAATTGAACCATAGAAGAAAGTCATATAGAAATTCAAATAACAAGTTGCAATATCAAAGAAAAAGGAATAGCCTTTCCGCCCTTATAAACCATTATAATTTGGTGATTTCATTTAATATATATTGTGTAAAAGGGATCACCTCTTTTGAAATTAAAATACCAGGATCAATTTCATTAGAACTAAGGAAATAATTTCATGTAAGGAAACGTTTGTCTTCATGAACATACCATTCAATTTTTTTTTAAAATTTATCTTAACCATTTCTATGCAATTATATTAATATGTTTGGTTGTACCCCACCCCAATACAATAAATTTATTCAAATTGATATAGAATTTCATGGTCAACCCCGTGAACCATTCCAAAACTCTGCACCATAGATGGTAAGTCAAGGAACTAGCTAACTTAGAAAACATGCCATTAATTTTACCCACATGAGAAACATGGTAATTTCCTACAAGGTAAATTGAAACTACAAGAGGACTTAATACCTGAAATGAGTACTGATTTATTTAAAACTTATGTAATAAATGGGAAAAAATATTTTTGAACAACCAAAGAAGATAAAATGAAAAATCAATTCCATAACTAATATTTAAATCATGTTCATAAGAATACCAATTCACTAAAATAAGAATGTATGAAAGTCTATCATTAATTTTTATCTGTAAGGAAGGTCACCTCCATTAGAGGATTTTTAATTGGAAAGAAGATATCATTTATCAAAATTTAATTTGTGAATATTTAATAATTTATTCTACCATTTAATTCATATAAAATTGGTCAAATACTAACCTTCCTAAAACAACAATGAAATAATAATAATTTACATGATATAAATATCTATTAAATAATTTTTAGATTGAAGAAAAAAGACCTCTATTGGAGTTGTTTTATTATAAAATCATGACATTTATATTTAATCATTCATTTATCTCATTTATTACCTTATTCAAAAACCACACTAACATCACTTTTAATATATTAAATCTACATCATTAATTTAAATCTAAGAAAGTGTGGTATGATATTAAATTACCATAGTCTTTAAATTATTTGGAAAATCAGAAAGGGAACATACCATAGAGAATGGACTATCCAATTCATTCTTACACAATATGTATCCCACTCACACACACACACTTAAATATATATATATATATATATTGTTAAAAAGTTGAATGGGTTCCTTGCACAAATAGTCAAGTTTCATTTTAAAATTCCCAACTTTGATTCATGAATTAATTTAAAAAGTGGCACATAATCAATTAAGATGTTATATAATGTTAATTTTATAATCGAAATGTCGAAATTATACTCACTTGATCTCACTAAGACAGTTCCATGAGAACATCTTCATGTCGTTAAACATTATTCTAATTTTAAATCATACTATAGGATTTTACATTAGAAAGAGGAAAAATTCAAAGGCAAGACACCATCAATAATTGTAATTTCCCACAATACAAACCATTAATAATTCTATTAACACTTCTTTCAAGATTCCCAAAATGGAAAAGACAGTTGATTCCCCATCTTCCTAGAATTCAGTTTCATGCATGCCTTTCATGAAAATCCATGGCTCATAGAATCCAAACATGTCTTACTAGATGATGTTCATGAAACTATATTTCACTAAAAACTACATTGAAAAAGATAGATAACTAGTCGATCCACTCTGAAATACCAATCATGAAGATGATCGACTTAGATTACCATTGTTTTATGATAATAAATCTGATGTCTTCTACCAAGGTATCTCATATTCACCATGGACAAGAATATTGAATCACATAAATGAATTCCTATTAGGATCCTTGATTGAAGAATCACTGAACCGGACAACAAGTCTAGGATAACATTAGATTGTCATGAAGGGAGTATAAAAAACTAACCAAAGGTAGTATATACTCTATGTTTACGAGTAAGACGTTGGTAAACAGTCCAAGGAATCCATATTAGAACATTGACTTAGCTCGGAGTGACTTAGTCTGGTATAATGTTCAGAATAAATCTCTGGTATACAAAAGTTCTTCCAAGGAATTCATACACATGAATCCCAGGGTCACTGAAGACTAACAAATCTTTGATAAGAACCATTTGTTCAGTGTGAAGCAAGATAGACATTACCCATCACATTTTTGAAAATTAATGAATCATAATAGTGACACTCTCTTAGTTTACCGAGATGAAGTAAATATAGGGGACATGCTCATCACTAATAAGGATACCTAAGTGGATTTAAACAGCTTCCAATCGAACTTACTGATATACTAAAATTAAGAACACATGAACCAAAACAAGTCAACATCAAAATTAAACATATATTCAACTACTGATGTATCATCATTAACTGATCATTGATCCATTACCAATCAAGACATCTTGTGATCATTCATGATTAATCACTTTAGTCCACCCCAAAACCAACAACATTGATCAATGTTTACAAACACCACTAGCCACACCAACATCGTGTTTTCAAGAAAGCACCACCACAATTTATTGTTTACCGGGCTCATAATATTTAATTTTTCCTGACCATTATCTAATGGTTATATTTGGTTGTGTTCCTTCAACCCCGAAGGACACGTACACTTCCCACCATAGGAGTGTCCAAATTTATAAAATAATATAGAGTATCTGCAAAAAATTACTCTAGAATAGAACCACTATAAATGCAAATATTTAATCAATTGACATGAAAAACTAAGACAACCCCCAATAGAATTGTAAAACACCCAAGTCTGTTGATTTCATCCTCAATATTGGGATGAACTTTATTTATTTACACAAAGGACAATATACTCCAGAGAGGACATGAGAGGTATTTTACAACACAATTATTAACGGTTACACTAAAATCACCTAATTCGTAACAACATTTTGAACATAACAGGACCCGCATATGTGAACACATACTACCCCCAGGAGATACAAAAGCAAGATGAATTTTAACTCAAATGAAAACACATTGATTCACCCATAATTATGCGGAAGGTATGGTCAGATGACCTAAAAAGTACGTGACCATGCCTGAGGAATGACTAACTTTCTTAAAATGATCATTAACCAACCTTCCTGACTGAATCATAAGTAATAGAGACCCTAACAACCCATCCGAACAAGGGGACATTTAGAAAATAAATGCCTTACTAGTAATAATGACACAAAATGTCAAAAAAACATATGGAAAATGAATGGATTTTATGTTATATGGACACTAACTAACATGGTATATCCCCTTACAATGAACATGATTCGACACTAACACTAAGTCACACTAAAAGATGTTACTAGGCATGAAATCTGATCATCTAAGACATCACACAATGAAATTGTGCCTACTGAAAATTCTTGCACCTCTATTCCAAGGTATCTCAAAGAAGATTTTTCTTCCATTGCCCTAGGTTCTTAAATAGAGGACACCACTATTGGTTTTATATACAAGCCCATGAAATTTAAATATTTTTAGTAATAGAACATGAAAACATTCTATAGTCTAGTCTTATGAGAATCCATCTACCAATCTATAAGGCTCTCATACATTTTACAGATGGAATTTGGATCCCATTTAATTACAAAAAATAAATTTTAGTAAAATAATCCTATCACATATCAAACTTGTATTCATGTCACTACATGTAGCTAATAGAGTGAATCATTTTGAAATCACAAAAGCATGAAATTTTAATCATAGAGACAGACTAATAAGAACTGAAGCATGATACAAGGAAAATATAATATTAAACAGGAATCATGGAAATAGGCCATCATGCAAAATAAAGAATTGAAACATGGAATCTAAATAGGCATGATAAATAAATACAAGAAAAGGAATACATTCAAGGCACACAATTGGAATCAATAAGAAAACTAATATAATAGTACATAGCATGGAACTATGCATGGAATGTGAATTTCTATGTGCCAAATACGATGCATGATATATTTCATCAATTTCAAAATAGGAAAAGTGTAAATCTACAAAATAATTGTAAAATTATATGTAGTAGAAATTAACCCAATCTCTCGAGGTGAAATCACATCAAATATAATATTGAATCGTGTGAACACCAATTCCAATCCCTAGCCACTTGGTCGTTTCCCATGCGTGTGATGATCAGTCCAAGGAAATATTTTTAACCAAGCCCCGATACATTCTAGTATCCTATATAATATCCCAAAATAGGATGAAAAAGGAATACAATATCCTATGATATGACGTTTTAATGTCACAACACATCTCACATCTATGATGTTGGTGGACTGGTGGGTCACATGATCTCAAGTGTGTCTACATGTATTCCAGAGGCTAGCGACTAAAGTGGGGGTCTTAGGAGGTGAATGCGGGGAGAGATAATCCTTTTATCATATTTTCCCAAGGGTATAATATAATAAAAATATATGATAATTAGCATAAGTTGTAAATAAATGGAATACATTATGAGAATAAATGTAATAAAACTCAGATATCAATAGAAGCATTGATATGAGAATTTATTTAAAAGTCTATAAAATAACTGAATTCATGACCTGTTAATGATACAAAAAAGAAAGAATTATACAATACAATATGATTTATATTTTAGAATAAATAAAAGAATCAAATAATTAGAAGAATCAATCACGAAGGAAATATCGATGAGAATAATGAGATCAAGATCAATCATATGCTCACAAATAATAAATTACAATAAAATATAAAAGCATTCAATCTAGGTTTTTCAAATATAAGGTCATCTCAAGTACCATGTGTTCCCAAGAAAGGACTGAGTTATAAACCTCAGTATGCTATAACCCATAGTGTCTATCCCAATATAGACAATGAAATATAAATTATGAAGTTTTCCATATAATATAAATGTAGAGTGATAAAAAATAAATAATAGAATCTTGGTTTGGGTTCCTAAATGTACAAAATTCCAATACCACATGCTTCATCCTAAGAAGGAATTTAGAATGGTACCCCTGTAAGCATAATATGCCTACGAGTTCCCAAATTAACCAGGAAACTCAAGGAGGTGGACCCCCAATCACGTGCATTGGCTTGGGGTCTAATTCCCATGTCTTCACATAAGTAGGATATTATGAAAGAGAGATGATAAAAAGTAAATGATTTAATATAAATAGAAGATACCAGAAGAGAACATGAAAATAACCCAAGAATTAATTCAATGTAATTCTAATAAATCTATAGTTGGAGAATAAGCTCATCCTTTAGGTATCGCTATTATACATCCATTCAATTAAATCCAATGCCACGAGCTCGTCCAAGTAGATCATTTTGAAAGTCCATGTATCCCTCATAGTGTTATAGCCACTCTCCCATCATTGTTTTATCACCAAAGGGACGGATAATTACGCGAGGCTTGGAATAACTATCTTTCCAATGGTTCTTTCCTCAGTTTCCCATTAGGGAACTGGTTTCACCCAATTGAATAATAAAAATCCTAGGGAAGGCCTTTCCTGGTGAGCCAAAAACATCGCATCCCTGACACGTAATTGTATAACTATCCATGCACGAGCGTCCATCCATGAGCCCTTAATATGGAACCCATATTCTCACCCATTACATATTAAGTGAACCATTGATGAAATGAATATATCAACTCACATAAGCAATTGAAAAATATATAAAAAATGAATGGACTTTCCACCATTATAAACCATTTCAAATCAGTTATTTGTTTTAATATAAGTAATTCATAAGTTACTACCTCATATGAAAATCAAAATCCATGATCCATACCATTAAAAACAAGGCATTTTGTTCATTTGAGGGAAATCATATCACCATGACCATGAAATTTATTTTCTACAATTTATCTTAACTTTTCCCATTCAATTATACTAAGAGGTGTGTTCTTTCAACCCTATTCAAAACATTTAATAAAACTGATTTAACAAGTCAATTCCAAAACCAAAAACATTCTAAAACGTATCAACATAGATGGTAACTCAGGGCAATGGAAAACTCAAAACACTTTCCATTACATTAACTCACATGGGAATAACAGATTTCCTTCAAAGGCAATTCCAAATATAGGAGTACTTAATACCTAAAATGAGTCTTGATTTATTTAGCAGGTATATAAAAAAGGGTCAACATAATTTTGGAATGACCAAAGAGTCTAAAATGAAAATCATTCCATAACTGACATTGAAATCAAGTGAAGAAAATTAAAAATTAAATAATACAAGTATGAATGAATGTCTATTATAACTTTTCAGATTTTTGGTAGATCACCTTCATTAGAGGAGTTTTATTAGATTACAAGAAGTCATATTTAAAACATCATTTGTGCATATTTAAACATTTATTCCAGAATTATAATACATGTAAAAGAGGAAAAATATTATCCATTCAAAAAAACCAATACAATGAGAAAAAAAATGATATAAATATCTATTCACTACTTTTTTTATTACAGGGAACTCACCTCCATTGGAGGGGTTTTATTATAAAATCATGGCATTTCTATTCAATCATTCATTTATCTCATTTATCACATTATTCTAAAATCACATTAATTTCATACGTAATCAATGAAATATACAACATTAATTTAAATAATAGAAAATAATATTATGCCATTTAATTCACACAGTCTTTAAATTACAATTTATTAGAGAAAGGGACCCTACCTCAAAAGAATGATAACCTAATTTATTCCAACTAAAGAAGACACCCACTAACACACACACACATCCATATATATATATATATATATATATATAAACCGACTCACATGTTCCCTCCACCATGAGGTAACACACAGATGAATATTATGCTTATATATATTTATATACATTCTAACCTTGGAATATGTATTCCATCCTGTAATGAAATTCAAAACCCTATATTTAAAATATTATGGAATCAAAATTAATGCAGAAAGGACCAAAACATTTCATGTTATTTACTAGAGATTCATAAGTTTCAAAACCCTAAATTATAAAGTAAGTGTTAATGGGAAAATAAGAAAAACATACCCGAAACCATTTTGGAAGAACAATATCAATATAAACCACATCTCCATTTGTGGGAGATGCAACAATATACATTAACGCATCCTGAGAGACCATTCGTAGACCTTATCATTGGAAGAAATATTAAAATTAGAAAAACCCAAATTGTAGGGTTTTATCCAAACTGTGTACAGAAATGGGTTGTCTAAACATTTTTGGAAATTGTAAGAGGATGGAGCAGAGAGACATACTGTAAAAAATCAGACCAAGAAACAAAATAAATAAAAGGAGTAAATTTGAATGGAGCTAGAGGGGAACCCACACACAAGAGGATGTCGACTAGGGGGTCACTTGCACAGTAGGGAGGTCGCGACCAAGGAGGTGTACACTATAGGGGGTTCATCCATGGTGGTTCATGATATAGGGATGGAGGGATTTGGGTCATACGCCTAGGGTTATGGGTAGGGGGTCATGTGACGGTTGAGGGAAGGAAAACCCCCTTGTGGGTCTAAAAAAACTAAACAAATTAAAGATGATAATAATAATAATAACTACAATAACAATATTATTATTATTATTACCATTATTATAAAAATATATATTCATTATTATTACATTAAATTAACCATTTATTTAATTTTATTTCATTTATAATTTTAAATTTAATAATTTAACTACATTAGGAATAAGACACATCGATCTTTTAACACATAGTAAATTATGTTCTGATGCACATTTATAAAAATGAGAATCCCAAAAAATAGAAAAATTATGTCCCTTAACATTTTTGTCTAGTTAAATACACGAGATGTTACATGATGTAACCATTATGGCTAAATTATAGTATTACCATTACTGTTACACTTGGAGTAACCATACAGTTCTCCTCCATCATAAGAACACCCAATGCATTCGATAGAGATATAGGTCCCACCCATAATCATAAAAAATTTGAAAGAACCAGAACATAATAATAAAACATGAATATTTCATCATGAATTTTTTCAATTGATTTTTTCCAAACATAAATTTAATTGAGGAATTTTAATGAAAATTCCTTCAAATCTTGTTCATCTTACATCAGACATATAAAAAACAACTATATAATTGTTTAAAGAGTGTTATTAAAATACTAATAAACTATATTTATATTTATAATTTCTTATATGGTCTTTTTATAACATCATTCCACCCATTTTTAGATAATATCTTATACTTTTCATTTCTTTAGGTGAATTTATTTCATGAATTACATGGTTAGTTATTTAGGTATTTTCTTTTCAAATGGAATCAAAAAAACAGAAGTGTAATTAAATAGTGTTAATTTGTTTCTATATTTTCAAATGATTCCATATATAATTTTTTTCTGGAATGAGGATTTTTCAAAAGGTAAAGAATTGATGATAAAGGGTTCCTACTTTTTTTCCCAGTTTTTCCAACCCTCAAAACCCAAATTCATTTTTATAATTTTATTACTATAAATCAGATAAAAAACCATCTAAAATACACTATAATTAATATTACAATATTTTTTTTACCATAATAATGGCATCGAGACCATCCTTGAAGGAGGTAAAGGATTATCGTAATGGGATGTCCATGAAGTTGGTGCGTCGAAATGTTAGAGATGATGATTTCTTATTCTAGAATAAGTAGAGAATAAGATATGTTTGATGATGGATATTATATTAACACACTAATATTGCAGTATATGTAATATAATTGAGTTTTCATGTCACATAGATGCGAGTATTTTAAGATAGAATAAGAAAATAAAATATATTGAAATTAAAATAATATAAAATGAAAGGGGATTTTATATTTTTAATTATTCCCCTTGGGAACCTTATTATGTACCATAGTTTTTGATATTTTTTGAGACCATAATGCCCTAGACGTGGGGATGAGTATTATGTGTGAGGAGAATAGGTTGTGATTGGTGGTATTTACACCATGATTTATAATTTCCACCAACAGTTACCTATGATAGATAAAAAAATATCATCGAGAATCCTATTCACCTAAAAATCACTAAGATAACCGTTAATTCAAATTAGGCCTCAAAAAAGAGTATATGATAAATAAAGGATATAAATTAAATGGTGTATCATCATGAAATATTAGAAAGTATCCATAAATCAAAAATGGAGTTGATACAATAATTTTTTAAAAATTGAAAAAGATAATATAAATAAATATGGAAATATTAGTTGTGAAATTGACAATCAGAGTCTTCCATAAGAAATATCCTTTGAGATAGAGAAAATCAAAAAATATTATGAAATTTTTTTAATGGAAGTGGAAAATTATTCTAGTGTATTTAAACTGGGATGAGTTTTAAGAGTAATCTAAAATATATAATGTCTTTTAATGGGTTGTGAGAGGCTCCACTTACATGTTTTATGAATGTAATATTGGGAATATTATTTTGTAATATAATGTACGCACTTTTCTTAAAGTATAAAAATATTTAAAAATATAAAAAAAATTATTGGATATTTTTTATTACAGTCCCCCCTCATTAACTCAATTATAAATATTTTATTATCATTTTAGAATTTTTGTAATGGGGTTGAACGATTTTTTTATCATTGTTAAAAAAATTACCTAGATAATTCAAATATTTGGAATAAAAATTAAATTTTCCCTATTACATAATATGTTTATTTAAAATTCCTAATTTTATATTAATTTTAAAAATAAAATTTCAAATTATCAAAAGAATTATTTTTTAAAAAAATTATTGTTTATTAGTTATAGTTTTAAAGATTTCTGTAAGTTATGTTCTAAATAAAACATAAGTAAACAACCTAAATTGAATATTTTTAAATTGATAATATATCTTTTAAATAAAATCTTTAACCTTAAAATTGTTTTTTAAATTTCAAATTCATATTTATATTCTAATAATATCATTCAAGTGATAATATTTGTGAAAATATTATTTTACATTTTTCCACTAAATATTATGATTTATTAAATAAGAAATTTTTTTCCTAAGATTAGATTGTCCTGGGGAATCTAAAAATTATTCCCAGTTATAAAAATTAGGTTATAAATTTTTTGGATTTAACCATTAAATAATATCATAATATATAATGAAATATTATTTTTATTGTAAAATTTACATTTTAATACACTAGAGGTTCTTATAAATAATTATTATAAATATCGAAAAATATATAATTATTCTATCTATTTTTTAATTCATTATTATTTTCATTAAATAACTATATACATTACATTATTCTATAAAATATTCATAGTATAAAAGGAAATATTTTATTATAATAAATTTTTAATCATCAATTAATATATCTAAATTTCTATAAAATGAAGAATATTTTTTTATGTTGCATAATTGTGTTATCCATATTCATACCTTCAATTTCTAGGTCCAGGATTTAGTGGTCATTGATTATCTAAATAATATATTCCTAATTATTATTTTATTTCATTCTTCCATGAATAAATTATATTCAAAATTGATTTTTTTACAGATAACTTATAGAAATATCTCTAATTGTTATAAGGAATGATCATACTATCAATTAATCAATCCCAATGATTCTGTCACAACACTAATCAGGTGGTAGGTAGTTGTCTATCTAATACCATTCCATTTTTTATTTGATACCAAGAAGATTTGATTAAGAGGAAAAAACCTAATCTTACCCCTATACATTCTTAGATACATGTCACAGTCAAACTCTATTAGAATTACACCTATTCAATTAGCAACACTCAACCATCTTATATCATATTACATCCTATCCTACCATCACAACAACATTAATCCTCTACCCCCACCTTTTCACCATTCCCCCATATCGAGTTTCTTTTTTCAAACTGAACTGTCCATAGAATATATGAACATTTATTGATATATAGTCTACTATCCTTACGGGAATGGGAAAAAATAAGGGATAATGTGATTAGATGTCAAAAATTTAGAATATAGAGGAGGAATGGATTATTATTCTTGTAACATCCTAGGTAAATAACGAATATTACTTTTTCATATTTATTAATATTTATAAATTAATTATTAATGATACTTTAAAGGGGATGCAATGTTCAACGGTGTACCCAATACACAACAATGGGTTTCTTTGAAATCATTCATTGCACACTAAAAATATAATAATTTTATTTTAAATGGTTATTAACGCATAGAAGTTTTATTTATAGGAATGAATAAAACTAATGACAATATGTTTATACATGTTCGTTAAAAGTTATAAAATTTATCCAATAAAATTTAGATTCTTAAAATGTGAAAGAATCTAATTTTAAGCATAATTTACCTTAAATGGTCGATTTACTTCCTATTAATGGTGAGCCATTTTGAATATAGTTATATTCTTTTATATATGATCTATTCGACCAAAAAAAATTTTATTTAGAATTGAGACATCAAAATTTACTTTGGGAAATTTTTGTGTATTTTTTGATAAAATTCATTTTTTATAAATAGTCAAAAATACTGTATTTTAATTCAAAAGTTCATTTTAATCTAATTTATTTATATGGTTGGATTATATTTTTAATTTGTTTTAAAGTTCCATTAGATTATGTTTTTACCATTTAATTCAATTTTGGTCATTAGAATTTATTTCACGTTGAAATTTGACATAAAAACATATCATTTTTATAGTTATTGTTTCTTAAAAAGACTCAATATGTTTTGATAATGGGACATAATTTTAAATTAAATAATCCACCTTATATGTTTTAAATTTGGTAAAATATAATTTTTTTTTTTGAAATCGCAATATCAAATACAGCTTATGCTGAATTTTTGGCAGTTTTTTTAAAAAGAACATTTTTTGAGTAATAGTGAAACCACTAAGTCGTAGTAAAGAAACAGAATTTTTCATTTAAATAAACTTTTACCGCTTCTGTGGATTGAATTTAAGAAATAAAAAATACATGGTTGTTATTAGTATGTAAAATTTGGTTTAATAAGGTTAAAATAATTTTCTATTGAATAGTAACTTTTGACTTTAATTTACCGCGAATAAAGGTAAATTGGGTAATTCAAGGTAAAAATAATATCATAATAATACAAAATTACCTTAACATTTGACTTAACAATATTTTATGAGTAATGAACATCCATGGGAATACTTGGGTCGATTTACGGACCCCATTGATCTATTTGGGAGTGATAATGACACTTTAGATTAAATAACATAAAGTAAAGGCAAAAATGGCATAAACAAATATCCTTTAGTAAAATAATATTTACATGGGGTTATATAAATTATCATTTGGACTATAAATATTCATTGGAAATCTAAAACTATTTCCTACATTATGGTATGTTTGTTATAATTTTTAGACATCAAATAAATATAATTCTTTATGAGACAATAATGATGGAGTATTTACCTCATTAATAAATGATTTAAATAAATAAGATTACAAATATTAAAATAATATCCAAATCACTTAAAATTTTTATTGGATGATTTTATTTAGAACATTATTCATCATATATTTTTCTTTAATTTGTTTTGGTCCTTTAGAAACCAAATATATTTATATAATAAAATAATATTTTCAAACATTCCAAAAGATCCCCTCCTCCCCCTTATAAAAAGACCTCACTTATAACCCATTCATCACACCACTCAAGACCATTGGATCATCCAACCCCAGACCAAATAAGCTCTAATGTTCCCTCTAATCCTTATATAAGCCTTACCATAGGCAGAAGTCGCTTAAATAATACTTTTTGATTCAAACCAGAGGGAGTTACACAAAATAAAGGTAACAGTTTCTCTTAACTTCTTCTCATTTATTTTACATCTAAAACCCTTAATATCTTTTTATTACTTTATTTGATAACAAAAACAATATTATAAATATAATATAATGTTTTAATGAAAAGTATTCGAACTATAAATACACCTACCTTTATGTAATGGGTGAAAAACATAATGATTCTTTGAATGGAAAACTAACGCCTCCCGAAACGATGATTGTTCGATTATCATCTAATTCCTATCATGGTGGCCCTTAATATGAAACTATATTAATGTAATATATATATATTATGTCTTTGTTTTCTTTATATTTCTGTATTTTCCTTTATTTCATAACATTATAGTTTTTATTATGAGTAAACACGATAATTTCATTTGAGGAAGTGCAGACTACCACCCCCTAAAAGTGATATGACTTGTTAATGTCATCTGTTAGATTTATAAAGGATGAAATTAATGATATTATACATGATATTATACTGTATTTATCATATAAATATGTTTGATTATATCTTAATTCCATTAAAATAATAAATATAAATGAAAGTACTGTTCATGCGTACATATGTCTTAATGTCTCCATGAACAGTGCATTTCATTTCATACCTCCAAATGTTATATACTTTTATAAATACATATATATACTAGATATATATGATATATATGAAAACTAAATCATGAATATAATTTTTTATATAATGATTTTTTGATAATGTGAACAACTTGTAATTATAAGGAGTTCATTTTTTACTCAATTACAAAATATAGACAAAATGACCATTATTAACTTAAATGATTACATAATGTTTGTAACATGGAAATAAGTTATATAAAAGGAATAATAAACTTGAAAAAGTGTTATTAATCAAGTATAAATTATCTTATGTTTGTTATTCAGGAAGAACAAGGAACAAACAAGTCAAGTCTGACAGGAGATAAGGGATTTCTTATCTCACTTTTAATTCTATGAGATTTCCATTGTCCACCACTAATATATTGCATGTGATGTATTGTGTACTTCCATTTCATATATATTATCATTATCCTTTTTATATTCATTTTATTCAGTGATTCATTTGGTGGTTATTGACTTTTGGTTATATGACTCGATTGATTGCAACGAGGTAATGTATTTTCATCTAACTTTTTATTACCATGAGATTCATGGGATATTTTCCACAATTTCATTTTTTATGGTGTATGTACTAACAATGATTTTATTAATTGTGTAATATAATTCAATTTATGGTTATTTACATCTTCATTTTATGATTCTTATTTCATGGGTTGTATGTTTTGTAATTTACCAAATCGGTAGGGGATCCTTTTTAACCCAATTTTGATTCCTTTGGTTAATATTCTAGTTATTAATTATGTCATGCTATGATTATATGTGGAATAATTGTTTATTTATTTATGTTTTAATTTTCACTCCACTTTTTTTGGATATACTTTTGATAAACACAATCAATCCATTGATAAATTCTCAAGTCATCGGTATTAATCTTGATAAGAGTAATTTTATCTCAATTTCCATTCACTGAGATAAACATCCAAGTCATTAGTTTTTTCTTAAATAGAACATATTTTAATGTTATATAATTCATTTACACTTAATAACCAATAATATATAGTGTAATTATATTTTTCAGACATTATTTTGTAATTTATTTATCCTTAATGTAAGGATACAGTTTTTATATGGGATTTTATCCCAATTTACATTCCATTGAGACTTCATTATTGTTTTGAACCAATTATGTTTTATATGGTGTATACACTATCCTTTGTAATATTATATCATTAATCCCATTATTATCATTATATTATAAGGTTCTGATTAAATTTTATTCCTCAATTATTTGTATTCAAGCGTCTCTCATATTGTTAAAAACAATTTATCTAAAATATAGTTTTAAAATTTTTAGTGATTTATTCTTATATACATTTCTCATTAATTTCCATGTTTTAAAAATGGTTTTAAGGATTTATTTATATGGATATTAATTGTTTAAAATGATAATTCCTTAAAAAACATCAAACTGGTATGGGACACTTTGATTCAAAAATATCTTTATTAAATGTTTTAAATGGTTTTAGAAATGGTTTGATAAATAATTGATTATTTCAATATCTTGAAATGATATATTGTGATTGAAATGTGGAAATGTTATCTTCATTTAAGATTGTTTTACATGTTCAGAATATGTAATGGATATTGGGCATTGTTTATGTATACATGTGGTTCTGTGATAAACCTAGTGCAGATGAGCCCGAGAAATATCTCCAATGCATTGGGTAACGCGACGGAGGTAAACTTTAATGTTTCTCCATAGAGATTTAGGTAATATACTGTGATGGGTATTCCAAATATGATTCCTTATGTAGGTGTGATATCTAACATGTAAGTATGTTGTTAATTCCATAAGCTACCTTTATAATTCATGATTTTTGTGTGTTATTCATAAATGTTATGATTTTGTAAGGTATGTTATGATTAAAAAGTATAGTTTCCTTGATTTGTATTTATTGATGGGATAATGTTTTCCTTCTTTATTTTATAACCCTTAATGAGCTTTTTATGCTCATTCCTAGTTTTTGAAATGTTTCCCACAAGATTTAACGATGTATAGGGTCAAGGATGAGATCAAGTAAATGTCATGCTATCTAAAACAAGGGACTTAGAAAGACTCTTTTTTATAAGTGTTTCTATTTTATGAAAAAAATGGAAACTGGGTTGAAGTGTCTACCTTGGAATTTTTGAGATGTAATGTAATAGTTATGGTTGAATTCTCTAAAACTCTAAACTTGAAAAGATCCTTAATGTGAATTATTCATTTAATTCAAGATTATTTAATGTTTAATGTCGTGTCATTATAGTTGGTCTTAGAGGATGGTTTAGATAACATTACAAGTTAGGGTGTTATTTAATCATAAGTGACATTACCGTAATGCATATGATTTTAGAAAGTGTCATAGTTTTTTAGATAAATTTAATGAGTTTAAGATAACCTGAATAAGTATATTTTAGTATTTACCATCCTTATAAGATATTATATTATGATTTTACTGATATACTTACACATACCTTTTTGGTTTTAGTAAATGGTTGGATCTAGAAGGAACCAACGTAACAGTGTATGTGATGAAAACTATGATGGTTTTCTAAATGAGCAACTGAATGAAATGGGAGTTACAATGAGAACTATTGTGGTTATTCTAAACCAACTATCTAGAGTCACGATTGGCCACCTGAACCTCGGTGATTTTTATAAGGCATCGTATATGCAAGAAATAAATCCACATAGAAGTTTAGGTATTAATAATAAATATTAGTATATTCAAAAACCAATGTCTCAAGTATGAGGAAAGAAACACATAGGAAAATTTTTCATAGGTATAGGAAGATTCTATAGATGTGGAAGTGAAGGTCATAAATCAAGAGCATACCATGGAAAAAGGAAGCATCCAGTTGACTCTATAAAATGGAAAAGGATATTTTTGAGGGATAAACTGAATGTTTTAAATGATGAGTGCATGGTCATTTTTTTAAGTTGTGGTCAAAGCCTCAATTTGTTATTTAAAGAAAATAACTCTTTAGTGTGGGTAGAGGGTGACCCATTACATATCCCGAAGGCCCAAGGCCAAGTGGCCTGAATTCAAGGCTTGAAAGCCCATTTTTTGTCCCAAAGGACCCCTCCATGGAGTGCATGTTCATTATACCAACAGATGTCCAACAAATAATGTTCGATAATGGAATCACCAGAATCATTCAAATATATGTTTACCAACACCTAATTCCATTCTAATTGAGGATGAGGAAACTAACAATGACCAATGAATGGTACGGATTATTTCTTAACTGAAGTTTGGACGTTATTGAATCTTAGAATATGATTCATGATTTTGATTCTAGGAAAGAATTATTTCAGAATAAATTGTAAAGGAATGGATAATGGATCAGGAATAATGTTGAATGAGAAATAAGTCAATATATAAGAGATTCAAGTGTTATAGTAGATTTTAGGATGGTGAAATACTAAGGCTCTTTTGATGATGGGATTACATTAGAAGACTTTTTGTAGTATGTGTAACGCTGATGTTTGATATATAAAAATTCAATTCAAGGAATAAATATATTTTATTTGTTTTATATAGTTATAAATAACCATTTGGGATTATATGGTCCTAAAATTTGAGGCAATTATAGGTTAATACATTTTGGGATTCAAAATGAATGTTATTAGATAACCATTGTGGTTAAAGAATGTTATGGTTATTTTGGATGAATTTATCTATATTTTGGGAATTTTATAAAATTATATGGTTTTTGAAAAATTACAGCACATAGACCGCGTGGAAACCCATCGCGTCAGACAAATCTATGGGAATCGTCCAATAACCAAAGTGCGACTGTGATTTATCACCTACCCCTAGACTACGTGAATACCCGGGTTAATATGACTAATTATTTTTATTTATATGATTTTATGTATCTTGAATAAGTTGTTTTTGGGTTAACTTTGGAAATGATTAACCCATCATGGAGAATATGTGGTTATGTTAATTACTTTTCAATATGATACTTTAAGAGTAACTGAATTTATGAAGTGATAAATGTTAAGATATTTGTTGGAAGACTATGTGATTAAATCCTTCTCTGATTTTGGTTTCAATCTTAGTTTTTATTACATTGAATAATTTTATATTTAATTTTTTTATTGAATTGTCTTTCTTGAACATTGGTTATTGTTTGAAAAAATTTTGAGAGCAGGAGTATTGTTTCCTTTTGTAAAATGTTATCCTTTTTTTGGATTATTTGATCATCAACTATCCATTTTGGTTTTGGTTAATGTCAAAATATATGGGAAAAAATATAGTTCATCTTATGTGAATTATGTGATTCTCTATATGTTTATTACCACACTTTCAATGTGAACATGTCATCTTGAATACTCATCTTTTGAAGAAAACAATGAGTTTGTGGAAGGAATTTAGTAAAGGATGAAAGTGTACATGACAAGTATGTATGTT
The DNA here is from genome assembly GCA_963277665.1 of Viscum album. NCBI lineage: Eukaryota > Viridiplantae > Streptophyta > Magnoliopsida > Santalales > Viscaceae > Viscum > Viscum album. The sequence continues at coordinate 498,367,391 of OY728158.1, read as the reverse complement.
TTCTTATATATTAGTTAAGATCATAAATAAATTCCACAACATCATTAAAATTTACATAAAACCAAAAATGTTGTCTCTAAAATTTTCCTACCGGGGAATCAATGACTGATTAACCCATCACAAGTTTGTGATTTTCTGGTTTTTAACATTATCCTAATCATATTTCCTATCACTCTCCATCATAACATGATGGTTTCTTTTCTCTTCATATCCTTGTCTTCATGTAGTCCAAATATATTTTGTCTTTGGTTACCTTTATTCTTTTCTTCTTTTATTTTAATGTGATATATTTATCGACTCTTTTCCAACGTGGGACTTTCAATGAAGTTCCGAGCCAAAATTTAAAATTTTGAGGACACAATTCCCAAAAGGGGGGAAGTTTTTAACATACCATGTAAATAAATAAAATGAAATTTTCATATTTATTAATATATTTAAATTAATAATTAATTTTACATTAAAAGGGATTCTATGTTCGATGGCGTACCAAATATGTACAACGGGTTTCTTTGAAATCTTTTGTTGCACACTAATAATAAAATAAAATTATTTTAAATGGTAGTTAACGCCTAGAAATTGTATTGATAGGAATGAATAGAACTAACTATAATAGTATTATATAATTTTTTGAAATGTTTTTACATTATACCAATAATATTTCGAGGCTTAAAATGTGAATAAATCTAATTTTAAGCATAGTTTAGCATAAATGGTTGATTTACCACCTTTTGATGGAGAACCCTCATTAAATTTAGCTATAATCACTTTTATATGTTCTATTTTACCAGATAAAAATTTTATTTATAATTTGTACATCAAAATTTACTTTGGTAAAATTTTGTGTATTTTTCTGATAAAATTCATTTTTTATGAACAGTGAAAAATATTGTACTTTAATTCAAATGTGCCTTCTAATATAATTTATTTATATGGATGTATTAACTTTTTAATTTGTTTTATAGTGTAATTAGATTATTTTTTTAACATTTAATCTAATGTGGTTCATTGGAATTAATTTCACATTGAAATTGGACATAAACAAGTATCAATCTTTTGATAGTCATTTTTTCATAAAAACACGCTATTTGTTTTGATAATTGAAATTAATTTTAAATAAATTAATCCAATTTCTATGTTTTTAATTTGGTAAAATAGACATCATTTTTGAATTCCGAATATCAAATGTAGTTTGTGATGTATTTTTTGTTTTTTTTGAAAATCTTCAATTATTGATGAATAGTGAAACCACTAAGTTGTTAAAAAAACTGACATTTTCATTTAAATTAAATTTTACCACTTCTGTGGATTGAATTTCAAAAATATGACATACTTTGTTGTTATTATTAAGTAAAATGTGGATCAATAATATGGAAATAAATTTGGGTGAATATTAACTTTGGATATTTATTTACCGCAGATAAATTTAAATAGTGTAATTCAAGGTAAAAATAATATCATAATTGCAAAGACCCGAAATTTCCATGTATATATTTTTAATTAAATTCGAATTTTATGAGTCCGTGAAAATTGACGGCACATGATTCCGAGGCCCGGTGTGCTTGGAATGAATTTCTCAACTTTTTTTCAGGTATGTTCAGTAAACGTGTGAGTGGGTTTTTGTAACTTTTGAACTGATGCTCAGAATTGAAATTTGAGGGCACTATTGATGTCATAGATCTGGTATTAATTTAAGAAGACATTCACCTCATCTTAATTTCTATGGGAGTGAAACATAATTTTTTTGTTCTTTTTATGAAAAAATAAAATAAAAATAAAAATGTGTAACATTTTATTTTTTCTTTCGGAACTCCCATGTGGATGTTGAGAAGTGGGGACCACCATAACTAAACCTCCCATAAATGGTTACGGAGGTGGGGACCACCTGTACTAAACCTCTCAAAGGTTATGGTGGTGGGGACCACCCATGACTAAAACCCCCTTGAACTCCCTCTTAAATGATGGGAAGCCTCTTAAAATTACCCCACATTAATGGTACCACCCCCTTTAATTAATTATACCAACTCAATTAATAATTATGACAATTTTAAATTATGCCAACAAAATCTATAATGCTGGCTAATTCATTTTTGGGATGGATTGGGGGAAGGTTTTTGGAAATGGAGAAGGGGAGAGATTTTGGGAGAATTACACTTCTCCAATGAAGATTTTCTTGTACAATGAACTTCTTCCATGAAGAACACTCCTCCAATGAAGAATGCCGATGAACAAATTTGACTTCTTCCTCGGGACATATTAAATAGACGATTGTTCTTCCCTCCTCACTGACGTCAACAAATGAATGATGTAGGGGTGTATCTTAATATGATCAATGTTAAATTACCTCTCACATTCAATCATCATCCTTGAGCCATTTTCTACAGCCCTAACCCAAAGGGTACGGGCCAAAAAAAAGGTCCTGACCACTCCGAAAATCTTCTGGGTCTTTTGTGTGATCTTCGCGATGGTGACGTTGACAGGTGCCAGCGGTTGGCAATGGTGGAACTCGAGAATTGTGACGAAGGCTATGAATGAAGGGTGGCCGGTCAAGCTGAATGCTGGTGAAGGCATGACCTTTTCCACACAACTGTCGACATGCCCCACAGTGCTCAAATGCCCACGGCCATAACACCCCGCGACACCCACGACCTCACACAGCCCCGTGGCCCACGCGGCCTTGCACCGCTCCGCGGCCTCCGCCGTCTCGCAGCACCCGTGGCCACCCACTGCCCTCATGGCCTCCGCGGCCTCACCGTGCCATCCTGGCCAGGTCGGACTCAGCGGGTCGAGTCGGGTCGACCAAAACTATGTCGGTTCAGGCCGGTTCGTTCCGTCCGAGTTGTACCAGACTTGGAACCACTTCGACCCAATTCCGCTCTTTTTGCCATAACTTTGGGACTAGACTTCTGTCTGATGAACTGTCTATAGTGATAGAATCCTTCAAGTGAAACCGTCCATATGGTATACCCCACTATTGTTTTGGATAAAGTTGTGGAATGGTCCGGTAGGATTGAGCATGAATCCAACCGGGCCCTCGGGACTAAAAGTCAAATAACTCACAGACCAAGCCTCCGATTTATGCACCGTCTATTGCGTTGAGACCCCTATGACGGGGAAGTATTTGAAATACTTCTTCATGAAACATCACGGGACTTTGTGACAGTTGGTGTATCGACTAGTGTCTTGAGGAGCGGACCCTCCGAGAGATGAGCTTGCCTAGTGCAGGAACCTAGTAGCTAGATGTGACTTGAGAAAGAGATCCTTCGTGGGTTTATGATTGAAGATCCTACATGGAACTGCATCAGGATTCCATACGGGACTACCCTTGTGATCTTGTGCAGGATAGAACATAGCGATCAGGTGTGGGTCAATACTAAGCGATCCTGTGTGGGTCAGCACCTAGAGATCCAGTGTGGGTCAGCCCTGAGCGATCTTGTGTGGGTCAGCACCGAGCAATCCTATCCAGGTCATCACTTAAGGATCCTTCGTGGGTCTACCTCTGAACAGAGTAAGATGATTTAGTAGTTACATCGAATCATATATACTATTGTACCATTGAAATACTTTTTGTTATGTGGGTCCGTTCCTATATGGTATTTTCATTTATCGTAATACCTTGATGGTTTTCTTCTGTGTGGTGTACTTGTGTGGTACATATATTCATGGTTTTCCTTCCTTTTTGGAATAGTTGAGCTTCAGGATTTGAGTTGGACTCTGTGTTTTCTACATGATTGAGATGGGTATACTTGATAACTTAGGTATATGTATAGGAATATACCTAATAAGGGTTGTGAGTTGATTTCATGCCTTGTGGTTTATCCTTGGTGGATTTTGTGATACATTGATGGTGTCGTGGTCCTTATGGAGTATCGTTATACTCACCCTTGCATGGGTTGTGCCCACAAATTGTTGTGTTTGGTGAAGACGATGGACAACGCTGATTGAGGCTGAGGGAACTAGGGCCAGACGAGGCCTGGAGGTGGACCATACGCTGTGATGGCATGTAGTGGAGACTAGCAGACATGGGGTGATGAGGAGGCAATATGTACTAACCCTTTATGTAGGAACCTCAGAGGATGAACCTATAGCTGCCTTTCTTTTTCTTCTATTGTATTGTATTTCAGTTGTACTTGTACTATTACTGTTTGGATTGTATTCTTACTACTTTTTGCTTTCAACACTCTTTTTTCTATATAGTTGACTTGTGTTGGTATCGTTTTGGGTGCTTGGATGCGTTTTTTACAGGTTATTAAGGTAATTCCTTCCTGGTTATAGGGAATACCCCTTTCGGTGCTAGTTGTTATCCCCTAGCCTATGAATGGCGGGCTTGGGGTAGTCACGACACGAGCCCTGGGGGATGGGTCGTGAAAAATTGGTGTCAGAGGAGTCTGTTATACCATAGAACACATGACTCTGATCTTTCCTTTTAACAACAGTGGTGTTAAGTGTAGTGAGTGTGGTTATCCCTTTTGGGAATCTAGTGTTGGTGTGGCAGCCAATGTATCCTTACACTAGGACCCTGACTACTGATTTCTGACTCAGTACACTAAATCACTAATTGTGTGTGTGTTTTGAAGTGTTTTTGTAACACCGCGAGATTTTATGAAAAATATTCTTTTTAATTTCATTAATGTCTTGTGTTGTATGCTACACCAAAAGGATCTTGCACAACACGCATCCTTGACTTGCCTTGCATTACACGCAATCGTGACCTTCCTCGATAGCGTGTGTAGTACGCAATACAGAGTTTCACTAAACAACGATATGCTATTAAAATATTATTAAAAATTTCCGTTATGAATAGTAATATCCACTTTTTGAAATTTTATAAATTTTATTTTTCAAAATGGACTTCATTTTTGGATTCGTAATATCGAAATTAGCTTAGGGTAAAATTTTGGCAATTTTCGGATAACTTTCATATTTTGATGAATAGTGGAAATTACTAAATTTTAATTAAAAACAACTTTTTCAATCGAAATAATTAATAGTGATAAATTATTAATTTTAGTGTTTTTAAAGTATATTTAGAATATATTTTTACAATTTAATACAATGATGGTCATTGGATGTAATTTCACATTTAAACCACTTATAAACAAGTTTCAATCTTTTGATAGTTATTATCTCTTAAAAACACGCTATTTGTTTTGACGACGGGAATTAATTTTTAAATTAGTTAATACAACTGATATGTTTTGAATTTGGTAAAATAGACATCATTTTTGAGTTCATAATATCAAATATAGCTTAGGCCCAATTTTTGGTATTTTTCTGAAAACTTTCAATTTTTGATAAATAGTGAAACCACTAAGTGGTAGTTAAAAAAACTGAATTATTCATAAAACTTAATTTTACCGCTTCTGTGAGTGGAATTTCAAAAATCTAAGAGACACGTTTGATGTCAGTAAGTAAAATGTGGTTCAATGAGATGAAAATATTTTTTTGGTGAATAGTAACTTTTAATTTTTTTTCCCACGGTTAAAAGTAAATAGGGTAATTAAAGGTACAAATGATGTTATTATTACCCTAACACATGTCCTAATTCTATTGGATAAGTGTAATCCGACCAAAAACAACCTTAGGAATAAAATATGACCATTTAGTCCCACTTGGATTAGATTATGACATTTATTATTAATTTATTTAAAGAAGGGTTAAAATAGTTAAAATCAAAGTTTAATAAGTAAATCATTTTTAATATGGGGTTATACATAAGATAAATTCTACTATAAATGTTCATTAGAAAGCTAACAAGATTTCCTACATAACGGTATTTTATTTGTAATTTTTAGACATTAAATAATTTAATTTATTTATGACACAACGATGATGCAGTAATTATCTTATTAATGAAATATTGACATAATTGATGTTATAAATACCCAAATAGATATATAATTTGAGACTTTTTATGAATTCCATTAATTTTCTAGGTTAATATGACATGTTAGTATGGATTTAATTAACTTTTTTCAAACTTATAATTCTGTTAGTATTTTCAAAAAAATCAATTACTAAATAGTGTCAAAATGGACATAAAATAGTTTTTAAAACAAATATTATATTATTAATTGTTATTTTATTCCTAAAAATATAAGGTTCGGCCAAATGACATATATAAGGTTATATATATTAATAATAAACAACTTGGGGTTCGTTTGGCTTGATATAGTAAGTTTATTAACCTTACAGTATAAGAACACAAGAAGACGCGGTAAAAGTAAAATTATTTAACTTAATGTTAAATCTAAATGATAAGGTTAAAATAGGAAGGTAAACTTGTCTAAATTCTATTGGATAAGAGGATTTCGATCAATCCCCACCTTAGCCTCGAAATAAATCAATTTGGAGCTATTTAAAACCGAACTTGACTTTATAATAAAATAATATTTTTAGTTATTCCAAAGGTTCCCCTCTCCTCCCTTATAAAAGGGAACCTCCTCCCTCTCTTCCTCACACAACTTTTAGCCTTAAAGATCGGAAAAACCCTGCCAAATTCTCTTCTCCACTTCCCTAGAAACATCCTAGAGGTTCTGGTCTTCTTAAAATACCCATTTTAGTGCCCTAAAAGGAGGTCTCAAAGAAGCACTTCAAAGAAGAGGTAATGTCCGTTACCGAATCTTTCATCTTTACTTCTACTTCTACTTATTCTTATTAGGTTGTTTCATTATGAAGTAGTAACATCAGTATCACTCATATACTGATATGTTATTATAAGTATGAAAAAACCCTATTTCACCATCTATCCATCCTACGGAAAAAGAAATCACCGCGCGTGCGTACGTACGGAATACCGTCTCCACATCGTGGTGTAATATATTTTCCACCATCACCTTACATGGATGGGTATAATGGTGTAAAGAATAAATATATATAGTTATTATAACATCATATTGATTATGATATATTGTTTCATCCACTTTGATTCAATTCAATAATTATGGAAACGATATCATCGCTGGTGCGTACGTACGGACTACCGTCTCCACGACGCGATGAGATTAATTCTCCATGTTAACCATTTACGAATGATTATAAAGTATATATAAGAAATAATAATGAAATATATGACATTATAAATCTACTGGATTTATGTATATATGTATGTGATCTACTTAATTCCATTCAACTCAATAAGGAATTGAAAACAGCGTTCATGCGTACGTACGGACTACCGTCTCCATGAACGGTGTATTTCTTTCCATTTATCGATCCATTATATATATGTATATTCTGAATATATATTATAGATAAATCATGTTTTATATTCTGGAATTATGTAATCATGATCTAAGTAATCATATGAATAATTACAAGTTAAAACACAAACGAAAAATGAGACAATTTTACCCAAAATGCTATTTGAACTTGAATTTACAAAAGAACGGGTAATATAAAGTCATAAGTGAACCATATATGATATAATAACAATGAATATGATTATGTAATAAGTCAATGACATTATTTAAATCATTATACAGGAGGTTCAGACACTTACGAAGCAAATAGGACCTAAGGTAAGGGAAATATCGCAATCTCATTTTTATCCAAGATTGATTATTCTTTGGTATTTACTGGGGTGTATTTTATCATCCACATCCATGTTTCTTCAATATGTAATTTTATTTTCATCCATCTACAATTGTTTAAATCAAATTTTACCCTTCGGTGTGTTTTTAGTAAAGGATATGAAATGAATATTTTGTCGTTTTTTCGTATGAGGTACTTTTTGACTTTCCAAAAAAAGTATGAGAAGAATGTTTCTTTTAACTTATACGGCATGAATGGATATTTAAAACATTATTTCCAAGAATCTTCCTTTACAAGTTTTCATGTTTATTTTTAATCAACTTCTTTTAGTTTAAAATTGTAAGACATGTTAAGAAAGGAAAAATATTTTTGAAGAAGAAAGAATATTTTTCTCAAGAATGGAGTTCAAGTGTTTTATCAAAATTATTTTCCATCTAAGTCAATAAAGGGTTCTGTTTTTATCCCTATTATTACATTGATTTGATTATGTTGTGATGGAATTATTTTTTTATGAATTCCTTTGTCTTATATGAATTGTTTTATGATGTCATGTTGTTTAAGAATCCCATTTTTATTACATGGGTTATGCTATGATGTATGGTTTATGATTTTGTGGCACAAATAAGAATGGTATAGTTATGAGATGGGTGGGACCTATATATCCCTCCAATGAATTGGGTAAGGATTTTATATTTCATGAGATAGACATGGCTGGAATGGTAGGTTATACCGGTTCAGTGAAATAGGACTGAAACGAGGGTGACTCGGTTCAGAAATGGACTTTGTCCACTAAGATAGTCTTGGAAATGAGTCTTGACTAATAAGAAATGATTCTCTATGATTGTGTGTGTATGCCACAAAGTATCATGTTTTATGTTATGATTATTGGGATTTCATTTCACTACTATGATTTATCCCATGTTATGAAATTATTCTTTCTTTTGCAGGTTAAGATTTACAAAATGTTATGTTCTTATGAATATGATGTGATTGATATTTTTTTTACCCTTACTGAGCATTTGAGGTCACCCTTTTATGTTTTCTTTTCCCCAGGATATAAAGAAATGTTTTAGGTAAAAAAGGGAAGATATTTATGGGAGATGTTGAAAATCTTTCACCACGATTAGAAGATTACATTCCGAGTTTTCAAAGACACTAAACTATTACGATCCTTGTGTGTGTGTTTTTGTTATGTACTAAGTATTCCGCTAAAGTAATTTAATATCCTTGTACGACAGGCTTCGGGTCTCTACAGTTTGTATCAGAGGAAAGGTTTAGTCAACCTTTGGAAACTAGGATTCGAGAACTTTAGTGATATTCCTAGTGATATTTCTAAGGTATGTCTAAGGATGTCTCTAAGGTTAAGTATACGTATAGGTTATAGTCCTAGAATTGATCTAATGATCTTAGAATTTATCCTATGATGTTAGATACTGAAGGTACTCCCCCTTTATTATGTTGTTTTCCCTAGAATGTTTTTTTCCTCTCACACTATTCTTTTTGGGTTTTAGGAAATGGCTTGAAACAAGATGATTCACGATAATGGAGGATATGATGGACAATGGAATGATATTCCTCATGAGAAACCAAATTAAATAGAATTTGGAAGTACAAACATCATTATTATGAAGAATTAGCAATCTCATAATATGATCAATAAAGTAAAATTTGGTAAGTTTCCTAACTCGGCTAATAAGAGAAAGATGGAGTTTCATGATGATCATAGAGGAAAAAAAGTTCAATTTCCCTTATGTAAATCATGTGGGAAGAGGCGTCAAGGAGAATGTTTCAAAAGAACTGGAAGATGATTTGGGTGTGGAAAAGAATGACACAAAGCCATTAAGTGCAAAGGAAAATGTTCAGTTAACACCAGGGATGAGGATAATGGTATTGCTACGACATCAACAATGGTTAAATGTTTTAAATGTGGAATGTACGGGAATTATGCAAACCAATTCCCTAAGGGAAAGTCTCATGAAGAGAATCAGTATTGTCGTACGGGTAGTATTTATGTGGATGATGATGAAGAGACTACAAATGATATGTGAGATGAAAGAATTGTTGAATCTCGGTCAATGGCTTAAGAATGTAGTGGAATGATTACATTTTTATCATGTGTAATGTTGTATAAGTAATCTCATGGTACTATGGAATAAAGAGACATCTAAGGATTGTTACACTGTTGCCTTTCCTTGAGTTCTGAAAGTGTATGATTAATGTTACCAGTATCCATGAAAGGTTATTCAGATATTTTTGGAATGTAGATGATATGCGCATAATGAAGGGATAAGGAGAAAATTAAATGTTTGATAGTATTCATGAGATCATGAATGATATAAGGAGAAGGTTATATCATGGTTTGAGTATATAGAATTTTTGGATTTTGGTATGTGGAAAGAGTTAACTTTTGACAGCATTCATGTTTTCACGAAGTTTTAATGGGTATTCATTTTTCAAGAGAATACATCATTAAGGTATTCATATGTTTGGAATGTGACCAACAAAACATATCTTATGATATATGGGGATAAACGATGGTATTAAATCTCTGGTAATCGTTTTCACCATGTTATGAGAGTGGACTGCAGTATTATGGATAAGCCTAAAGATTGGAATGAATTATGTTGGACATAAGTTAGTATTGTTTAAGGATAGAATTTTTTTCGTTATTATTGATGGGATGTTATAGTAATATAGTTTTAGAAAATGGACAACCTGCAGGACGGGCAACAACCCATCGCGTCGGACAAGGCTGTGGAAATCGAACCCACAACCAAAGTGCGATTGGCCTTTATCGCCAACCACTGGCCTACAGGAAGTCCCTGTTTAGTAGAAACTAGTTTCATTATATTAAGCAGTATGATATATGAAGTATAAGTTCATTTTAGGAACCATATATGATTAATCTCACTATAGATCGACTTATGTATATTTAATAACTTGTGCTAACCTTTTGTTTGAGACAGATGGAATGACCCGTCATTCTATCACATGATCTACTAACACTTCACGAATAACAAATTCAACTTCATTTCTTTAAGAGATGAAGTGGAAATTGTTCAAGGCACGAACAATAGTCAGATTGTACCAAAATAAAGTAAGTATTTATTCTAATTCAAATTCTTCAACTTTAGGGAAATGATCTTCACAACCAAAAATGTTGTCCTAGTTCCCTTATATCCTATGAATCGGATGGTACCGTAGATCTTTACAAATTTACGGCTTTGTGATTGTTGGCTTTTTCATAGCCATGTTCTCTACCACTCTCTATCCGAACATGATGGTTATATTTATCTTCCATATCCATATTTTCACCTATGTTCTCCTATGTGGAAACCTAGTGATTAGTTTATCTGGGTAACTGTTACATTTCATAATTTTGTTTTTAAAGATTGGTTTTGGTATTCCTTTTTACGATGTGGGTTTCTATCAAAGAAACTTTCGAATAGTAAACCATTTATAACCCTGATGAATTTCGAGGGTGAAATTCATTTTAAGGGGGGTAGAATGTAACACCCCGAGATTTAATGAAAAATATTCTTTTTAATTTCATTAATGTCTTTTGTTGTATGCTACACCAAAAGGAGATTTCACAAAAAGCATGCTTGACTTTCCTTGCATTACACAAAATCGTGACCTTCCTCGATAGCGTGTGTAGTAAGCAATACAGAGTTTCACTAAACAACGATATGCTATTAAAATATTATTAAAAATATCCGTTATGAATAGTAATAACCACTTTTTGAAATTTTAAAAATTTTATTTTTCAAAATGGACTTCATTTTTGGATTCGGAATATCGAAATTAGCTTAGGGTGAAATTTTGGTAATTTTCGGATAACTTTCATATTTTGATGAATAGTGGAAATTACTAAATTTTAATTAAAAACAACTTTTTCAATCGGAATAATTAATAGTGATAAATTATTAATTTTAGTGGTTTTAAAGCATATTTAGAATATATTTTTACAATTTAATACAATGATGGTCATTGGATGTAATTTCACATTTAAACCACTTATAGACAAGTTTCAATCTTTTGATAGTTATTATCTCTTAAAAACACGCTATTTGTTTTGACCACAGGAATTAATTTTTAAATTAGATAATGAAAATGATATGTTTTGAATTTGGTAAAATAGACATCATTTTTGAGTTCATAATATCAAATATAGATTAGGCCTAATTTTTGGTATTTTTCTGAAAACTTTCAATTTTTGATTAATAGTGAAACCACTAAGTGGTAGTAAAAAAACTGAATTGTTCATAAAACTTAATTTTACCGTTTCAGTGAGTGGAATTTCAAAAATCCGAGAGACACGGTTGATGTCAGTAAGTAAAATGTGGTTCAATGAGTTGAAAATAATTTTTGGTGAATAGTAACTTTTTACTTTTTTTCCACGGTTAAAAGTAAATAGGGTAATTAAGGGTAAAAATGATATTATTATTACCCTAACATATGTCCTAATTCTATTGGACAAGTGTAATTCGACCAAAAACAACCTTAGTAATAAAATATGACCATTTAGGCCCACATGGATTAGATTAGGACATTTATTATTAATTTATTTAAAGAAGGGTTAAAATAGGTAAAATCAAAGATTAATAAGTAAATAATTTTTAATATGGGGTTATACATAAGATAAATTCGACTATAAATATTCATTAGAAAGCTAAAACGATTTCCTACATAATGGTATTTTATTTTCAATTTTTAGACATTAAATAATGTAATTTTTATATGACACAACGATGATGCAGTAATTATGTTATTAATTAAATATTGACATAATTGATGTTATAAATACCCAAATAAATATAATTTCAGACTTTTTATGAATTCCATTAATTTTATAGGTTAATATGACATGTTAGTATGTATATAATTAACTTTTTTCGAACTTATCATTCAGTTAGGATTTTCGAAAAAACCAATTACTAAATAGTTTCAAAATGGACATAAAATAGTTTTTAAAACAAATATTATATTATTAATTGTTATTTTATTCCTAAAAATCGATGGTTCGGCCAAATGACATAGATATGGTTATATATATTAATAATAAACAACTTGGGGTTCTTTTCGCTTGATATAGTAAGTTTATTAAACTTATAGTATAAGAACACAAGAAGACACAGTAAAAGTAAAATTATTTAACTTAATGTTAAATATAAATGATAAGGTTAAAATAGGAACCTAAACTTGTCTAAATTCTATTGGATAAGAGGATTTCGATCCATCCCCACCTTATCCTAGATATATATCAATTTGGAGCTATTTAAAACCGAACTTGACTTTATAATAAAATAATATTTTCAGTTATTCCAAAGGTGCCCCTCTCCTCCCTTATAAAAGGGCACCTCCTCCCTCTCTTCCTCACACAACTTTGAGCCTTCAATATCGGACAACCCCTGAAAAATTATCTTATCCACTTCACTAGAAACATCTTAGAGGTTATGGTCTTCTTAAAAGACCCATTTTATTGCCCTAAAAGGATGTCTCAAAGAAGCACTTCAAAGAAGAGGTAATGTCTGTTGCCGATTCATTCATCTTTATTTCTTCTTCTACTTCTTCTTCTTAGGTTGTTTCATTATGAAGTAATAAAATAAGTATCACTACTATACTGATATGTTATTATAAGTATGAAACAACCCTATTTCACCATCTATCCATCCTACGGAAAAAGAAATCACTGCGCGTGCGTACGTACGGAATACCGTCTCCACATCGTGGTGTAATCTATTTTCCACCACCACCTTACATGGATGGGTATAATGGTGTAAAGAATAACTATATATAGTTATTGGAACATCATATTGATTCTTATATATTTTATCATCCACTCCAATTAAATTCAATAATTATGGAAATGATATCATCACTCGTGCATACGTACGGACTACCGTCTCCACGACGCGATGAGATTCATTCTCCATGTTAACCATTTAAGAATGATTATAAAGTATATTTAAGAAATAATAATGAAATATATGACATTATAAATCTACTGGATTTATGTATATATGTATGTGATGTACGTAATTCCATTCAAGTCAATATGGAAACGAAAACAGCGTTCATGCGTACGTACGAACTACCATCTCCATGAACGGTGTATTTCATTCCATTTATCGATCCATTATATTTATGTATATTCTGAATATATATTATATATAAATCATTTTTTATATTCTGGAATTAAGTAATCATGATCAATGTAATCATATGAATAATTACAAGATAAAACACCAACGAAAAATAAGACAATTTTTCCCAAAATGCTACTTTAACATGAATTTACAAATGAACGGGTAATATAAAGTCATAAGTGAACCATATATGATATAATAACAATTAATATGATTCTTTAATAAGTCAATTAGATTATTTAAATCATTATACAGGAGGTTCGGACACTTATGAATCAAATCGGACTTAAGGTAAGGGAAATATCACAATCTCATTTTTATCCGAGATTGTTTATACTTTGGTATTTACTGGGGTGTATTTTATCATTCACATCCATGTTTCTTCAATATTTAATTTTATTTCCATCCACCTACAATTTTTTAAATCAAATATTACCCTTCGCTGAGTTTTTAGTAAAGGATATGAAATGAATCTTTTGTCGTTTTTTCGTACGAGGTACTTTTTGACTTTCCGACAAAAGTATGAGAAGAATGTTTCTTTTTACTTATACGGCACGAATGGATTTTTAAAACATTATTTACAAGAAGCATCCTTTACATGTTTTCATGTTTATTTTTAATAAACTTCTTTTAGTTTAAAATTGTAAGACATGTTAAGAAAGGAAAAATGTTTTTGAAGAAGAAAGGATATTTTCCACAAAAAATGGAGTTCAAGTGTTTTATCAAAATTATTTTCCATCTAAGACAATAATGGGTTCTGTTTTTATCCCTATTATTACATTTATTTGATTATGTTGTGATGGAATTATTTTTTTTTGAATTCCTTTGTCTTATATGAATTGTTTTATGATGTCATGTTGTTTAAGAATCCCATTTTTATTACATGGGTTATGCTATGATGTATGGATTATGATTTTGTGGCACACATAAGAATGGTATAATTATGAGATGGGTGGGACCTATATCTCCCTCCAATGCATTGGGTAAATATTTTATATCTCATGAGATAGACATGGCTTGAATGGTAGGTTATACCGGTTCAGTGAAACAGGACTGAAACGAGGGTGACTCGGTTCAGAAATAGACTTTGTCCACTAAGATAGTCTTGGAAATGAGTCTTTACTAATAAGAAATGATTCTCTATGATTGTGTGTTTATGCCAAAAAGTTTCATGTTTTAAGTTATGATAATTGGGATTTCATTTCACTACTATGATTTATCCCATGTTATGAAATTATTCTCTCTTTTGCAGGTTAGGATTTCCAAAATGTTATGTTCTTATGAATATGATGTGATTGATATTTATTTTTTTTACCCTTACTGATCATTTGAGCTCACCCTTTTATGTTTTATTTTCCCCTGGATATAAAGAAATGTTTTAGGTAAAAAAAGCGAATATCTTTATGGGAGATGTTGAAGATCTTTCACCACGATTAGAAGATTACATTCCGAGTTTCCAAAGACACTAAACTATTACAATCCTTATGTGTATGTTTTTGTTATGTACTAAGTATTCCGCTAAAGTAATGTAATATCCATGTATGACAAGTTTCGGGTCTCTACAGTTTTCTTTGTGATCTCTTGATTCAAATCACCAGGTATACATTTTTGACCATGGTGCACCTGTTTCTTTTCAGGATACCTCCACACATACAACCATCTAGGGTTCCGGACATAGTATGCACTGATATCCCACCGAGCGACAAGGCCTCGATATAGGGCCCTCTTCTAGTAGAGGCATCAGTGGGGGAACCATCGGTAGCATTACACATTGGGCCACCGATGCCACAAGCCCGAACAGTAGAGAGTGCACGCAACATGACGGTGTTGCACGTGTTCTAGCACAAAAGGCCACCCACATTCAGGGGAGTGATAGACCCATAGGTGGATGAATATTGGCTAGTGGCCATGGTGAGAGTCTTTCGACTAGTAGGGACACCAGCTGATCGCATGGTGATCCTCACCAACAGTCTTCAACAGGCAGTTGAGGCGTACAATCACGACGCTCCAGAGATGATTCGAGGTATGATCTGTGTCTTATCCACCTTAGTTTTAGTGCATATAGACACATGTCCTAGTCATTATTTTATTAACATAGCCCTCATTTAGAGCTTTGAGATTCTTATGGAGTCGTTCGATTGATCCTTACAGCTAGGGACTCCTATGGGAGAGGATTCGATGATTACGCACTAGTGCCGGTTGTGCGAGCTTACTCTATGAGGCGAGATATTCGGCTGGGATCTCCTAGTAGCAGCATCGAGGCTTTATGACAACATCTTGTATATGGACTGGCTATCTATTGTCCATGCTCAGATACACTGTATTATCGGAAAATTGCGGTCTGTCTGCACGGATGGGACCATGTTTACCATCACTAGCAAAAAGGAAGCCTTTTCAGCTCTAGATGGACTTACATGAATGAGAGTGCAGTCGATCACTCATCAGTTGGATACACATACCCTTGGAGAAGTTGATGTGGAGAGTCTGAGTTATCCTATAGTGGTGGACTAGTATGATGATGTCTTCCCTGATGATGTTCTGGGTCTACCTCCTCATAGAGGGGAGCACTTTTACATTGATTTGTACCTCGAGATGACAATGATATCTACACCAGCATATCGAATGGCTCTTGCGGAGCTTCATGAGATGTGGGTACAAATTGAGGAATTTCAGGGGAATGGATTCATTCGTCCCATTGTTTCTCTATGGGAAGCCCCGATTTTATTCTCCAAGAAGGATGATAGAATCTTGAGGCTTGGTTTTGTCTATCGGCACCAGAACCAGGTGACTATGAAGAATAAGTACCCACTTCCAAATAATGACGACATCTTTGATTAGCTGAAGGGAGCATGGGGGTTCTCAAAGATAGGCCTCAGATCATGCTATCACCATCTCAGAGTATGAGACAAGGATGTGTATAAGACATATTTCAGATGTCGGTATGGCCATTAAGTGTTCTTAGTTATGCCATTTTGTGTAACCAACACTCCAGCAGTGTTCATGGGACTCATGAACAAGATCTTTCAGCCATTCCTTGATTGCTTTGTAGTAGTCCTCATCGACTACATTCTGATCTACTCGGATACCAAGGAAGAGCATTTCTACCCTTTACCGGTAGTAATGGACACACTCTGAGAGCACCATATTTATGGTAATCTCCCAAAGTGCTAGTTTTGGATTCGAGAGGTTCACATTCTTGGACAGGTCATCTCATAGGTTGATGTTCTAGTAGATCTAGAAAATATTGAGGTGGTACATTCTTGAGAGCTACCCAGGAGTGTGACAGAGGAAAAGCGTTTTCTGGGTTTTGCCGGATACTATCAGAGATTTGTGCCAGATTTATCCAGAGTTACAGCACCACTATCAGCGTTGACCAAGAAGGGGCAACCCTTCATTTGGTCAAATAGATGCCATCGGAGTTTTCATGAGATGTAGAAGAGGCTAACTATTTCCCCCTCTTGGAGGCTTCCAGAGGAGGGAATAGGGTACGTGGTCTACTGTGACACATCTGGGTCTGGGCTCGGATGTTTCCTGATGTAGGAGTGAGAATTTATTGATTATGGTTCTTGACATATGAGATAGCATGAGTAGAACTATGATACCCATGAATTGGAGTTAGCAGCAGTGGTCTTTGCCTTGAAGATTTCATGACATTAATTGATGGGAAAGAATTTTAAAGTGTACACTGATCACAATAGTCTCAGGTATATCTTCTCTCAGAAGGACCTAATCCTAAGACAACGATTTTGGATTGAGTTCCTCCAAGACTATGACTTCAAGATATTATATACTCTTGTTAAGGGGAACGTTGTAGCAGATTCACTTTGTATGAGGTCAGGTATATATCTGCTAGGTGAGTCAATGTAGTAGCAGGCCACTTTGCCGATATCCTTTCTGGATCATGATAGAGCAGCTTTTAGTCAGCCTCTTATAGTCACTCCCCCACTTCGTCAGCATGTCAAGCAGGCGCAGCGTAGCGACATTGACTACAAGGCTCAATGTTCTCAGATATCCATAGGGTAGGCACCTGAATGATTTTCTAAAGGTGTGGAGCATGTCATCCTCTTAAGGGTACATACCATGGTATCGCTGATACTTCGGGAGGATGTGTTGAGAGATCTCTACACATCCGCTCTAGTGGTAATTCAGGAGTTTAGAAGATGTACCAGGATCTACGATGACAAAATTGGTGGCCGGTAATGAAGAAAGTAGTAGCAGAGTTTGTCTCCCGGTTCCTCACTTGTCAGCAAGTGAAGGCGGAGCATCAGGTACCAGCAGTGTTAGTTCATCCTTTAGAGGTACATAGTGGAAGTGGGATGTGATATCCATGTACATTGTGGTAGGACTTCCACGTATATCTAGAGGTGATGATTCTATCTGGGTGTTCATCGATTGAATCACCAAGTCGGCCCACTTTCTACCAATCAGAGAGAAGGGTTTCGTAGAGATAATGGGATGCCTCTATGCGTAGGAGACTGTACAGCTACATGGAGTAACCACGGTTATTGTCTTTGATCGTGTCACATGTTTTACTCCCCAGCTATGGAAGCAGTTGTAGGAGGATTTCGGGACATAGCTTTGTTTGAGTACCGCCATCCATCCTCAGATGGATGACCAGATTGATCAGACGATTCATACCCTCAAGGACATGTTGCTTTCTTGCGTCCTCGACTTCAGTCATATATGGGAGGATCACTTGTCTTTGATGGTGTTTGCATACAACAACAGCTATCACTCCACCATTGGGATGACATCTTTGATTTGTTGTATAAGAAAACTTGCATATCACCTTTGTGTTGGACTGACCATGGGGAGTCAGCACTCGTGGGACCAAAGATGGTACAGGCTACCACAGAGAAGGTGTAGATCATCCAAGGGTGGATGAAGACTACATGGAGCAGGCGGATGTCGTATGATAATAGGAGATGAAGAGCTTGGGAGTTTGATGTTGGCAACCACATCTTCTTATGGGTATCACCTTGATGTGATTTGCAAGGATTTGGCCAATGCGTCAGGTTATCTCTGAGATTTATCAGACCATGTCAGGTCCTCAGTAGATTTGGCAAGGTGGCATATCTCTTAGCCCATCATCCTCAGTTGCACAAGGTGCATGAAATCTTCTACGTATCCAAGATGAGGAGATACGTGCACGACCCTTCTCACATTGGACGACGACAATGGGGATAATTTTACAGAAGATCCAGTATAGATTGAGGATTGATGGGAGTCAGTCCTTAATAGGCAGTCGATACCTCTGGTGTGTATTTGATGGCAGCACAGAAACCTTTAGGAGAGCACATGGGAGTGGGAGGCTTGTATGCATGCACAGTACCCCCACATATTCCCTTAGATTATGTTGTGTCTTATGGGGATGCAAAGACCTATGTTGGAGAGAATGTAACGACCCAGAATTAACATTTTTTTTTTAACAAAATAGAAGTTTTACGAGTATGCAAAAACTGATGGTGCGTGATTTCGAGGCCCAGTGTTCCCGGAATGAATTAAGAACTTTTTTCATTTATGTTTTGTAATCGTGCGAGAAGGTTTTTGAAACTTTTTAATCGGTGCTCAAAATTGAAACCTGAGGGCACCGTTGAAGTTGTTGTGCTGGTATTCGCTTAAGGAGACTTTCACCTCAATGGTAGTTGGTCGAGGGTGAAGGTTAATTTTTTGGGATTTTCATGAAAAAATAAAATAAAAATAAAATTTTTAAACAGTTTATCTATTCATTTGTAACACCAATGTGAATGTTAAGAAGTGGGGACCACCTGAACTAAACCTCCCATAAGAGGTTATGGAGGTCGGTACCACTTGGACTAGAACATCAAAGTGGTTATGGTGGTGGGGACCACCCATGACTAAAACCCCCTTAAACTCCCTCTTAAATATGGGGAAGCCTCTAAAACATCCCCCAATTTAATGCTGCCTCTCCTTTTAATTAATTATTCCAAATCAATTAATTAATTTTTCAAATTTAAAATCATGCCTAGATATTTTATATTGTTGGCTAATTCATTTTTAGGGGGGATTATGGAATGGTTTTTGGAAAAGGAGAAGGGGATAGATTTTGGAAGAATTACACTTCTCCAAAAAAGAACTTCTTCCATGAAGAACTTCTTCCACGAAGAATGCTCCTCCAATGAAGAATGCGGATGCATGACTTTGACCTCTTCCTTAGGACGTCTTCAATCCACGAGCATCCTACCCTCCTCATAGACATCAACAAATGAACAAGGTAGGGGTGTATCTTAATTTGATCAAAATCAAATTCCCTCTTAAATTGAATAATCTTCTTTGATATATATTCTACAGCACTAACATGAAGGGTATGGGAAAAACAAACATGGCATGACCCCTTCGCAAATCTTTTGGATCTTTTGTGTGATCTTCGCGATGGTGATGGTGAACGATGTTGGGTGTTTTCACTAGTGGAACTCGAGAACTGCAACGAAGGTGATGAATGAAGGGTGGTCGGTCAAGCCAGCCTATGCCACAACACGATAACTGTGCCCCGCGGCACTCTGCCGCCCGCGGCCTTTGCCGCCCCACAGCCTTCGCGCCTCGCGGTGCTTCGATGCCCACGACCTCTACTACACTGCGGCATCTGTGCCCCGCAATGATCCACCGCACCCGACCTCCACCACCCTATGGAATCCACACCCATCGGTGCTCTACCACCTAGCGGTACCCACAACCTTGCACCACCCTCCGCCCCCACGGTCTCGCGTCGCTCCGCAGCCTCTGATGTCGCACGGCACCTGTGACCCATGCGGCCTCTATGGCCACACTACAACACCCATTCTAGGACGCCTAGTGTAGGCCGGACTGCCCATCATGGGTGGAACCATGGTTCAGGCCAGACACTATGGGTGGGGACAGGTTGACCCAAATTGGGTCGGACCAGGTTGGTTTGACTGGTTCAGATCGAACCCAGACCCACTTCGACCCATTTAAGATTTTTTGGCCATAACATTGGCACCAGAAATCCATTTTACGAACCGTCTATGAAAACAGAAAATATGGAGTGAAATGGTCCCTTTGGTATACCCCAATAGAGTTTTGGATAATTTTGGGGAATGATCGGGTTGGATTAAGAAAGAATCTAACTGGGCCTTTGGGACTAAAAGGCTAATAACCCACAGGCCGGGTGTCCAATTGACGCATGGACTGCTGTGTTGAGACCCCTATGACATGGAGGTTCTTTGAGATACTTCTTCCTGAGACATTGTGGTAGTTGGAGTGTCGACCAGTGGCTTGAGATGTGGTCCCTCTCAGAGACGATCCAGCTTAGTGTGGGAACCCAGTAGCTGGATGTGACTTGAGAATGAGATCCTTAATGAGTCTGTGATTGAAGGTCCCACATGGAAACACTCTAGGATTCTATTCGGGCCTACCCATGTGATCCTATGTGGGTCAGCACCTAGCGATCATGTGTGGGTCAGCACCAAGTGATCTAGTGTGGGTCAGAACCGAGCGATCCTGTGTGGGTCAGCCCTTAGGGATCCTTCGTGGGTCCTCCTCTTAACAGATTAAGATTATTTAATAGTTATTTCTAATCATATCTACAACTGTACCTAAGAAATACCTGATGTGAGGTGTGCTCATACCTATGTGGTATTTTCTTTTTTGGTATAACCTTGATGGTATTCTTTTGTGTGGCGTACCAGTGTGGTACTTATATTTGTATTTTTCCTTCCTTTGTGGAAAAATTGATCTTTGGGTTTTGAGTTTGAATATGTTTTTCCCTCATGATTGTGATGGTTAAGCATCATAACTTAGGTATATGCATGGTCATACACCTAAGTAGGGTTGATTGTTGATTTCTTTTCTTGTGGTTTGTCCTTGGTGGATTTTTTGAGACCATGAGGGTATCTGGGTCCCTACTATGTATCGTTATACTATCCCCTACATGGTATATGCCCGCACCTTGTTGTGTTTGGTGCATACGACAGACAGCGCTGATCGAGGCTGAGGGTACCAGGGCTACACGGGGCCCAGAGGTGGACCATACGGTGTGATGGTTCGCAGAGGTGACGGGCGGACATGGGGTGATGACGAGGTGATCTATACCTACCCTTCAGGTAGAAACCTCAGAGGATGGCCCAATAACTGCCTTTCTTCTTCTTCAGTTTTATTTTATTTCAGTTATATTGGTACTATTACGGCTGGGATTCTATTCCAGCCCGTTTTTTTACTTTCAACAATATTTTTATTATACAGTTGGTGTGTATTCGTATCTTGTTGTGTTATTGGTTGTGTGTTCTTATAGTTTATAATAGCAATTTATTCCAAGTTATTGAGAATATTCCTTTCGGTGCTAGTCGCCAGCCCCTGGCCTATGGAAGGCGGGTTTGGGGTAGTCAGAGCAAGGGTAACAGGGGACAAGTTGTGGCAATAATAATACAAAATTTCTTTAACACTTGTCCTAGACTTTTTATATGATTCATGGATGAGCATGGGAATCCTAAGGTCACTTTTGGGACCCCATGGAGCCACATGGGAGTGATAATGACACTTTATATTAATTAACTTTATGTAAAGGCAAAAATGACATAAACAAATATCGTTTAGTAGTTTAATTTTAACATTGGGTTATATAAATTATCTGTTGGACTATAAATATTCATTGGAATGATAAAAATATTTCCATCATCATGGTAAGTTTTTTATAATTTTTGGACATCAAATAAATTAAATTATAACTGAATCAATAATGATGTAATATTTACCTCATTAATAATTGATTTAAATAAAAAAGATTATAAATACTAAAACAATATCAAAAACTTTTCCAATTCTTATTGGATGATTTTATTTCGACCATTAGTCATCTTATATTAGACTTTAATTAGTTTTTTACCTTTAGAAACTGAATATTCTTATATAATAAAATAATATTTTCACAATTTCTTAAAGGGCCCCTCCTCTCCCTTATAAAAAGACCTCACTTATAACTCATTCCTCACGCCTCTCAATCCCATTGGATCATCCACACCTAGAACAAATAATCTCTCACTATCCATATCCTTCTCCTAGAATCATACCTTAAGTATAAGCCACTTCAAGAAGTCCTTTTGATTCAAACCAAAGTAAGTTCCCCAAAATAAAGGTAACAATATCTCTTAATTTATTTTCATTTATTTTAATTATACAACCCCAAAACTATTTTTATTACTTTATTTTATTACAAAAACAGTATCCAAAATATACTAGGATGTTTTTATGAGAAGGACTCGAACTACACGTACACACACCTCCATCTAATGATTTTAGAACATAATGTTTCTGTGAATAGAAAACTAACTCCTCACAAAGTGATCATTGTTCGATTATCTCCCACCACCTCTCATGGTGGCCATTAAGACGACACTATATGTATATATGATATATATTATTTTTATGTTTTCTGTACGATTCTGTATTTACCTTTTATATCCTACCTTTATGGCTTCCATTATTGGAAAATGCAGTAATTTCATTTGAGTAAGTGAGGACTACCACCCCCTCCAAGTTATATGACTTGTTAATGCCATCAGTGGGACATATAAAGGATGGAATTAATGATATTATAAATGATATTATACTATAAATATAGTATAACTATGTATCATTATGTTTTAATTTCATTATAATAAGAAATAGAAATCAAAGTAGCGTTCATGCGTACGTACAGCTTACCGTTTCCATGAACGTTACATTTCACTTCATACCTCCAAATGTAATATAATATTATAAATACATGTATATACTAGATATAGATGATATATATGATATATAAATCATGAATATAATTCTTTATATATTTATATTTTGACCATGTGAACCACTAGTAATTATATGTTTTTCATTTTTACTCAAGTAACAAATATCAACAAAACAACCATTATTAACATAAATGATTAAATAATGTTTATAACATTGTAATAAGTAATATTAAAGGAATAATAAACTTAAAAATTGGTTATTAATCAAGTATAAATTATCTTATGTTTATTATTCAGAAATATCAAGGAACAAAGAAGTCAAGTCGGACACGAGGTAAGAGATTTCTTATCTCACTTTTAATTCTGTGTGATTTCCATTATTCACCACTAATTTATTGCATGTGGTGTATTTTTTACTTCCATTTGATATATAATATCATGATCTATTTTAAATTAATTTTTTCTTTGAATCATCTGGTGGTTATTAACTATTTGTCATACGACTCGTTTGATTACAATGTGGTAAAAGATTTTCATCTCACTTTTTATTACTATGAGATCCATGCTATATTTTACACTATTTCCCTTTGTGTGGTGTATGTAATGCCCATGATTGTATTCATTGTGTAATATACTTTAATTTATGGGTATTTACATCTTAATTTTATGATATTTCTTTCATGGGTTGTATGTTTCGTACGTTATCAAATCGGTCTGGGAACCTTTTTAACCCAACTTCCATTACTTGGGTTGATCTTGTAATTCTAAATTATGTCATTCTATGATTATATGTGGAATCATTGTTTATATATTTATGTTTTAATTTCCACTCCCATTGGTGTGGAAATACTTTTAGTACACATAATCTCTCTATTGATAAATTCTCAAATCATCGATGTAAATCTTGATAAGAGTAATTTTAACTCAATTTTCATTCATTGAGGTAAGTATCCAAGTCATTGGTTTTGTCTTAAAAAGAACATATGTGAATATACATTAATTTATTTATACTTAATATCCAATAATATTTAGTGTACTTATATTTTTCACACATTATTATGTAATTTAATTATCCTTAATCTAAGGATTATGTTTTTATAAGGGATCTTGTCTCAATTTACATTCCATTGAGACTTAATTTTTATTATGAAAACATTCACTCTTATATGTTGTATATACTGTCCATTCTCATATTATATCTTCTGTCCACTTATTCTCAGGATATTATAAAGTTCTGATTATATTTTATTCCTCTATTACTTGTAATCAAGCATCTCTCAGATTGTTAAAAACTCTATAACTAAAATATTGTTTTAAATGTTTTAATGATTTATTCATTTAAATATTTATCATTAATGTACATGATTTAAAAATGGTTTTAAGTGTTTATTTATATTTATATTAATGGTTTAAAATGTTAATTCCTTTAAAATCTTCAAATTTTTTTGGGAAACATTGATTCAAAAATATCATTATTAAATGTTATAAATGGTTTTGAAAATGGATTGATAAAGCATTGATTATTTCAATATCTTGAAATGATATATTGTGATTGTAATGTGGAAATGTTATCTTCATTTATGATTTTTATAAATGTTCTGAATATGTAATGGATTTTGGGAATTGAATACGTTGACAGGTGCTTCTATGATAAACCTATGGCTGGTGAGCCCGAGATAGCTCTCCAATGCATTGGGTAACATGATAGTGGTAATTTTACTGTTTCTCTTAAGAGATTTAGGGAATATACTACGATGGGTTTTCCCAATGTGACACCTTATGTAGCTGTGATAGCTACAATGTAAGTATGTTATGAGTTCCATAATTTGATGTTATGAATCAATATTTTTGGGTGTTATTTATAAATATTATGATTTCGTAAGGAATGTTATGATTGAAAAGTATGGTTTCATTGATTATTATTTATTTATGGGATAATGTTTTACATACTTATTTTATAACCCTTACTGAGCTATTTATGCTCATACCATGTTTTTTAAATGTTTTCCACAGGATTTAAAGATGTAAAGGGTCATGTATGGGATCATGGAAAAGTAATGCTATCTAAAACATGGGACTAGACAAGACTCTTTTTTTTGAAGAGTTTTTATTTTATTAAAAAAATGGAAACTAAGTATAAGTGTATGTCTTGTAATTTTGGATATGTAATGAAATTGTAATGTCCTAATTCTCTAAAAATCTAAACCTAAAAAGATCCTCAATGTGAATTATTCATTTAATTCAAGATTATTTAATTATTAAGGCCTGACCCAATATGTTCATATCCATTTCTCTAAATTATTCAAATAAAAAATTAAATAAGTTTGATAATAAGATTTTCTATATAATTATAAGTGAGGAAAATGTTTGTAAACCCTGAAGGATAACATTATCAATATTATATATTGATATCATTTCCTGAAAATAAAACAATGTTTTTTAAATGATTCACCCCATCCTAACCACTAAGAATTTTTATTTCAAAACATGTATTCAATATAAATTCATAAATAATGATGTAATTTAAAAATTATGTAAATCAAGGAATTTGGATCCTATCCATTATTAATGTGGAATGTATTGTTTTTTTATCTACAATTTTTATACTAATTTTATCTTGAATTCACTGTTTTTATAAACCATTACCAAATATTTACTCCACATCCCTTGCATATCTATTAGGTTATGGTTCATTAATACACGTCCTTTAATTTTTTTTTCTTCATAAATTGTCCATTCTGATGCATCAGCATGGTAAATGTTAATGGGATATTCAATTCAATTATAATACATACAATTAATGGTTTTTATAGTATATAATTTCATTCATTAATGTATTTCATTCATCATTGTCTCTCAATGTTCTCTCTATGAATTTTTATTCTCAAATGATGTTAACAAATTTTATATTCCTTCTTAATAAGATAAATTATATTAATATTATTTGGTTCAGCTAAAAATGTTTATGTTAAAATATTGAAATATATTATTTTTAACAAATGATTTATTCTCATATTATAATCATAAATTTAATAATTTTTATATATATTATAATAATGTGACACATTTGTTTGTTATATATTGGGATGAAGTGTAGGAACAAAATTATATAGTGCACCAATGAATTTGGTATTTTTATATTTCAAATAAGTTAATATTTAGAGGAATGGGTAATGAACCCAATCCAAAATCAAAATCATTAGACTATGTTTATAATAATGTAGTGTAAACCTAATTTACCCTAGGAATTCATACATTATGGAATGATTTTATAGAAGTGGTATTTGAATTATATATATAATTCCGTGTCTTACGTTTTCATCTCATCTTATGTTCTATCATGTTTATCATGTTGTTATGTTATATGAGTTTTATGATATTGTCCTCTATGATGGATAATATATTATATTATATTATAATTTACATTTTTGAAATATCATTTTCATTAAAAACATTTTTACCCAAGGTGATTTGATGGATTTTATCTTCTGGAATGAAATAATTTCATGACACATTTGACCGAGAAAATGTTTTCCTTTTTTAAAAATTTCATTCGAAAGGATCATTGTTTTTAGATCAAAAAAGTAATTTTCCAATGATTATAGTAATTTAAGGGGAATTTTGATTCTTCTAATTAATTTTTACTCTTTAATGGGACCCTTATACACATCACAATCATTCCAATAAATTGTAACAATATTAAGGATTCTTAAGAAATAAAAGGAACTCGATGTTCTTGATTTTGAGGTTCTACCAATTAATATACGAATTGAATCTTTTAATTAAATTTAATTAACTAAAAATAAATTCCAATTTTAGGAATATTTTTTTATTTTGTTAAGTAATGGAATTTTTTTAATTCCTTAAAACATTAAACCTAAAAAGTGTTGGGAATTTTAATAATTCATTATATGCCACATGTCATGTAATTATGATATAATTTTGTTTAGATCCTTTCTATTAGTATTTTTGTAAGGTAGATATATATATATATATTAACTGTTTAGAATATTAGAATATGTGTATAATATAAAGGTTATAGATTCAAACATGGGATAATATCATTAAAGGTTATATGTGATTTTATGTCATAGAAATTTTTTTGGTTACTTATGTTATTGAAATTTAATGGGTTTAAAGATATTTTGTGGTTTGATTATTGTAATTTTAAAAAGAATACATTTTTTGATATAGATATCATTTCTGGTTCATATATAATTTTATATTGTTCAAATTATAGTTATCATGGACAGTAAATTAATTGATTTTAATAATAATGAGAGAATAGTTTAGTTAATTGTGGTTTTTTCATTTTTATTTGATGAAAATTTGAATCATGTTTATCATAAAAGGTGAATAATTTATCATTTTTATATAAGAATTTATTGAATTTTGAATTATTTTCTTTTAATGTGTTTTATATTATTTTAGTGATTAATATGATGTAAATTTCTTCAAACTCTTGTAATAAAGGTAATTAATGCTTTATTGAATAATCATTTGGTAAGAATGATTATGTTAACTCGTTTCAAAATTTTATACACAATGGTTATTCTTATCTTTGAATTCCAGATTAAATAGTTATAATTTTGGAAAAAAATTACTGAATCTCTAAGGTTTTTATACTTCATGGATTTTGAAAAGAAGAATTTGTATGTAAATTAATAATAAATTAATTTTGATGTTTCAATTTTTTTTCAAATATTTTTAACATAATATTGATAATTTAATGAGGATGAAATCAAATGATTTTTGTGTGTATTATTTTTATTAATCATTTGATTTAATTTATTTTTTGAAAATTAAAAATAAATTAAGTAAAATAATTTAATTTTTTCAATTTATATAAATCTTGATTGGTGACTAATTATATAGTCTATAAAATATAATCAAATCATTGTTTCACCATATATATGATCAGTTTTCTATATATATGGATATAAATATATTAAGATAATCACGTCACTTCCAAATGATTTACATAAAAATATTATTAAAAAATTATATAGATTTTGAAACCTTTATTGATATTAATTTAACATTAATAATGTTATATGTAATATTCAACATCTTCCCCGTACATAAAATTATCCAAGGATCATGGATTATTTGGGACTAAAATTTTAATTCCAATAATTCCAATCACACATAGATAAGATGTATTATGTTGTTATTTTCAAATATTTGACACTATAAAAATATAATGAAAAAAATGAATTGAAAATAGTTATATATGTGTGAGAAGATAAAAAATCAATTTATATATTATTTTAAACTATTAATAAAATTTCGGCTTTGGAAAACTGAGTTTTTAAAATATTGAATCAGATTCATTTGTATAATTTAATAAAAACCAAATTCATTTAGATGTCCCAAAAAATACCTCGAAAATAGATCATTTGAAAAAACTACCTTTATATTTATTAAAAAAATAGACCTAAATATACAATAAGTTCATTGATATTAGAGGTGGACTATTTAAAAGAAATTAAATATTCATCCACATCATGGGAATAAGCCCTTCATGAAAGATACAGAAAATGGAGATTGGTGATTATTGTGAACAAAAGGGAAATTGTTGAATTAATATAATGAATATTTGAAATTTATTTAATATTTTGATGATCTAATAATTTTAAAAAACATATTTTCATGAATATAAAAGTACAGTAACTCAATTATGAAAACTTGGGAGAATGTGGAAACACATATTTATATATTTATTATATTTTCATAAACTATTTGTTTTTTAATTTTTTTTCATCTAATAATGATAAAATAATTAATTATTGAATATTTTTATGGAAATATAACATTACATAATATTAATATACATATGAATTTTAAAAATAATAATATTAAAGAAAATACATGATTGAAATATTAATTATTTAGTTCTTCCATTAATATTAATCTATTTATGATAAATATATAAAGAAGAAAATAACTAGAAATATGAATGGTATATTGAGGATTTAAAAAGAAGATATAATTTATCCTTGTTTATATGTAAAACAGTTCACTGTTATAGGTTGTATATGTATATATATATCATATAAAGTAGTTTGTATGGTCTATCTTTATGATATTTCTGAAAATAAAACATAAGATACGATTATGTATTATAAATATAAAAAATATTTTAATATTCATGTTATAATTCTATTTTACACACACGCACAAACATATATATATATATATATGTTTATTTCATAACCCAACTGATATAATAAATTATATTACAAACCAATTATATATTTAAATTTTTTTTACATATAAATGCGTTTTTATAGACCACATGATTTTTTATTTTTATGTATTTAATGAATTATATCATTATGATATATTTTATTTTATTATATATTTTTATTATTGTTTTAAAAATAATTATATGTAATGGTATTATAAATAGTATATTATCACTATTTATTTTATGGATACCTGTAAAGATTTTTTTTTTAAAATATCACTTAGTTAAATACAAATGGCTTTACATTAAAGGGTGTTTTACATTAAAAAAATTCTGATAAATATGATCTTATATGAAAATCATAAATGTCTGAATTTTAGTTAAATAAATAAACCTTATATATTCTTGGTATATTTTATTGTCATATTTCATATTTTTAAAAATTATGTATCATAAATAGAACTTTTTTCATCTTAGGATAGTTATATAATTTTTTCAATATTCATACATGGTATGTTCGGATCACATTTACGTATTAGAAATTTTCAGCTTATCTAATATATTGAGTTCTTACCAATTAGTTAAATCCATGTTCATTTTAGTGAAGTGAGATTAATTTTATTATTATCTAGGACTTTTATGGTTGTGGAGTTACATATTTTTTATGGTATAATGATAATCTTTAAAAAATATTCAATATTTATATCGACCAAAATTATTATGATGATTAATCATTAAAATAATGGCTTCATTAGAAATTAATATAACATGTTAAAATATATTTTAATTAATAATCAATTTATCAAATTTCAAATTTGGGAATATGTTAAAATAATATATTGTAAGATATTTTCTTATAAAATTAGTATTCTAAACTACAAGAACATATATAATAAATTAATACATTTACATTTCATTTAAATTCCAATGTAAAACACCATGTGTTTTCTGGTCATAAAATTAAATAGAAACTATATTTTTTATTTAATTAAAATTATTTCGAGAATATGTGACCTGATATTTTCTATGATAAGTAATATAATTGATTGATTTAGTTTTGTAAATTTACAAAATCATGATAGGTGTTAAGAGTTCATGTGTAGAAACTAGGGAGAGGACACATGGTGATGTGGAACCTTGGGGTTATCATTATGGGTAACTACGAGAACAATGACGTTGAGATCACTATGATAGGGGAATACACACCAAAGCAATAAGAGTGTTTATAGGTGTTTTACCTTGGGTTTCCATGAAACCTATTGGTATACCCTATTGTAAATGTAATGAAAAAAAAACATTGTTGGGGATGTTGTTCTCTGTTTGAGATTATTTTGTATATAATTTGATTTGATTAGCGTGACTGTGGTGGTATATATAAATAATAATATTCCTAGGAACCATAACATAGTACACTATAATGTATACAAAATTTAACTGGTGTTTTTTATTTATACAGTGAATTATACACCATTATATTATGAATTTCCAACCGTCTAAATCGAGGGTCTGGATGGTGAATTTTTTTAAAATATAGAGGGGTAAGTCATTACACAGTATTCCTTATCTTTATACGATCCATGGGGACTTCATGTTAATTTAAAATTGTATAGTTCCTGTTATGGTGTACATTATTTTCTCCTACCTAGGTTTTCTATTTCAGTGTTTTTATATATTTCACCATCTTCTATTTTAAATAGAAATACCCATTAATTCTTCCACCCTCAAAATAATCCAACAAATAGGGGGCTCTCGCTCTTCCCAAATATTTTACCCTTCGACGTGAGGTACTATAGTGTGATATCATTAGTAGTTTGAAGTGATGTTACTTCTAATCTCCCTATACATATATTCTTCTTGTATATTTTCCAATCTGGATAACAATGTTAGGGATTTAAGAAATAATTATAATAAATAATGGTGTAATTCACCAACAATAGAACATATAAATAATTTATTGGCTTAATGGTATCATGATATAATGATTTCATTATATAAAATTACAATTTAATGAAGGTACATCCCTCAAAAAAATAATTTCCAGTTTGACATTATATTTTAATGAATTATGTATTGCAATGATATCCACTATTAAGTGTATTCCATAGAATTACATTACAGCATATACCTTCCATGATGGATTTCCCAACATTTCTATGACATATGGTTGTAAGGTGTGTTAATAGGTATATATTTATAAATCAATTAAATTTAATAATTAATTGTACCATGTAATAATAAATTAAAAGTGATGATAAATAACAATAAATTCTCTTTGTTACATTATTTAAGCATTATTACAATTGTTAGGACCATACATGGTATTGTAGCATTAGGAGTGACCTGTATGAGCATGTGAATAATAATATATTCTATGGTTAAGGTGAATATGAATTTGTTGATTGTAACTTCTATTGATGTAATTTAATGTCATGGTTATTTTATTATTTTTCATCACGTGGCACGATCAATATCATCTACCAACACATTTTATTACATTTTATATTTTTTCGTATACCGTGAAATACTCTCACATTCCTAATAGTCATCATGGAATACATAACTTTCTAAAAAATATAATGGTTGATCCATGGTTAAATGAATGTAATTGTCTTAATTTATGGATTATTATTGGTTGAAATTTTATTGTAAAGTAAATTTTTATTTCTATATTAAAATAAGACAATTAATATTATATTTGATGAAATTTAATTTTAAGAATATTCGTATATTCTAATAATTGGTTTTGAAATGGATTTTCATTATGGAAATGTGGATTTTGGAAGATTATTTTCATAATAATTACAATATAATATATAATTATTATGCTGGAAAATTATTATTTTATAAATTATTTCTAATATATTACTATTAATTAATTTGAATAAATCTAAAAGGACATGATTATGTAGTTTTTTCCATTTCCCCCCATGTGAGTGAATCTATATTTTCCAAAGCAAGAGTGAATTTTATGTTAACTATATTGATATTTCTTCTATATAACCTTTTTTGTTATTCTATAATGGAATGTTTTGTTGAATAATGATTTATATTTTCCACTTCTGTACAATGTTGGTTGATTTTAGTATCAAAGTGTCATGTTAATCTATACAAATAATTGTGTCCTCTTAGATATGATATGTTGTACAAAATTACCCAAATGATTAATGAATGATTTAATAATCATGTTCATGATATTAGGTGGAGTGTTTTAAATGTTATCTACGATACCAGGTATGGTGTATGTTCTATAGTGTAACCAAGGGGATCCTAATAGTTATCCTATTTTGAAATTTACCCTAGAGGGGGCTCATGTGGGAATCATATAGTGATGAATGTGAGTGTCACCTTACAACCTTAATCATAAATTTTGTATTTTTATGGATTTCATAGTAGTGCTAGTTTGTTTACCTAATAGGTAAACCTTGGTAAACTATTATAGTTTTTGTAATTTTTTCATCCATTGATATTATTTTTATGTGATTATGAGGTAGTATGTATATCCACAAAGAAGTTATATATATACATTAGATTCTAACATCTTAATCCTTGTATCAATACATCGAGCCTACTTCAAAGGAATGATCAATATATAATCAAGGATTCTACCCTTGAGCCTTCTACTAAGGATTTTCAGGTACTAGATTTTGGGGATTGGTGATGATTCATTCGGGATATTAATCAATCATTATAAAATAATTCAGTTTAGATATATTTTGGATGAGTATTTAATTCCAATTATTATAACAAACGATTTAATAATATTCCTCTGGCATATTAAATGATCAAGATTGTCTATAAGGATTTAGATTTATCCTAGATGAAAATTTATAACCTAGTACTCCATTATAGGGATTGAAATCAATCCTAAAGAATTATTTTCCTCATATATATTACTACACTGGAATGTGTTGGTTGGATATTTAGAAACAAGTTTCAAGGATGGTAATTCTCCACAATACTAATTTGAGTGATGTGATCAGATACACATGGGAACTAGATCAACTATTTGTTGTCAGATTTTTTGGTTTTTCAGATTACACCAGATGACCTAACATGTATGGTATATATGTATTGTGTGATATTTCATTGATGGGTGAATATCAAGGTAATATAATATAAATATATATGTGAATTTCATATAAATCCACCAAATAAATGAATTACTCAATATTTTTAAGGGATTGGGGATAAACTACTAGATCATTGTACATTTAAACTAAATTTGTTTCCTGTAGGGGATTCATTATACATGGGTAAATATCTATGTTTCATCTCTAGAAAAATTTATTTCAAGGTGATAGAACAATTTAATTTGACTATATTATATTATATATTTATGAGTTAGTGGGATTATTATGTGAGTTGGGTAAGAGTCTAGATTACTATTTATTGTTGTTTACAAGTTTATTTTATAGTGATCTATTTATTGTATATGATGAATATGATTCCATGTTGTATTTCTGTTTTCCACTTTTATGTATTTTTATAAAATTTTGATAGATTTACAACTTTCTTTTATAGACTATGTGAGTATATGGTATCCATGTTTTATGTATAATAATTTTTGGGTATCCATGATATAAAAGTTTCATGCTAGTTGATTTTAGAATTGGGAATTGTCTATGGGAATTAAATTATAGGGAATAATATACCCCATTATATTTTTTGATGTTTCCTCTAGTCATCTGTATCATGCATATAGATACATATGACAAAGATCAACAGATAACCCCCGCTCTAGAATTATTCAACAAATTTGTAATGACTAATTACAATGTGGTATCATTACACATATTAATGATATTAAAATATTCTATCATATAATTTATCATGTTTGAATATGTATATATAAAAGTATTGGTAGTTTTTCACAGATCAGATGGTTGATTGGATGCATGGTTGGCTAACATCACAAAAATTGATACCCTAGATACTTGGGTTTGTGTAGTGATGGTTTTAGGAACAATATTATATGTGAGGATATTATTTAATTGATTATTATAATGTGGTGTATAAAAATCATGGTATGAGTGAATGGTCTTGGTCATGTGATAATATTTTATTCATGTGTCTTGATTGTAGATTTCATTGGGAATCAGGAATATATCAAGGGTGGTGTTTCTTGTCATGTTTCCTCGAAGGAATATTGTATTAAATAATTTTTAATATTTTATTGTCACTATTTTATTAATATATTATAATATTTTGTTAGATAAATAAATATTAATTTGTGTTTTTATCAATTTTGACAAGGCAGTTTGACTATGATAGGGAAATAATTATTGGGATTGATTATTTATGTGAAAAACTAGTTTGGGAAAAGTAAAAATGTGATGTGGAATGACATATTTGTAAATTCGTTTTGATAGTAATTTATACATCAAATATTTATTGAAATTAGGGATTTGGAAAAGTTATTTTGATTCCACATTATAAGATAATCCATTATATATTGGGATTACCAAGTGTATTTTAAAATTTTATTTAAATTTTATTTTGGAAAATGGGAATGGTTTTTGAAAAAAAATATCATCTATTTTTAAGAGTTTTATATTTTTAATCTAAATACATATTAATTATAATGTTTATTTGAAAACAGTAATGACTACTGTATAGTTTTAATTTTAAAATGTTCAACCCATAACATTAAATCAAATATGCATTGATTTTTTAGTGTTTTTTAGTGAGTGGCCAAAATGATTAATAGCCCATTTGGATTGTGTGTTTGGTTTTATTGTATACAAATAAATGTGATTGAAATTAATGCACCAAATTGGTTTAGATTATGGTAAAAGGTAAACAATTAAAATGCCGAAATAGTTGTTTTTAGTTTATGAATATAAATCAAGACAAACTCTAGGACATTTTTTGTCCATTGTAGTGTATGTGGTAGTAATAATGATAAAGTAACATAGAGAGATATATTCAGATAGTTAATAATGTTGAGAACATGTTAGCATAAGTTTTATGGTGGGGTTATGAATTAAAAACTTCAATCTTAGTTTTTTATGATTTCCCTAACAGGTTGAATCAACTTATGTATTTTTAGCTAGTTTATATAGGTGGAAACACCATTTGATGGAATCATATATGTATACTATATTAATATAGTGGTAACATACATATTCCTTTGGATTAATATGTTGTCTATTATTTTTTGTTTTTGTAATCGATGGGTTTTTCAAATAATCATCTTGGTGTTTTATGATAGGGTTATTTAGTTTGAGATCTAAAAGGATATGTATAATAATGAAAATTTATTAAATATGTTAAAGGAAATTATGTGGGTAGTAGATTTATATTATTCTATTTTAATTTCAATATTATATGTATTCTCATATTAGTATTAGAAAATTATTAAAAAGTGATATATTTGTTTTTTTTTTGAAATGGATCATGGGTTCAGTGAAACCGATCATTTGACATTTGGGAAGTAATAATGATAATAGTGAGACCATGAACATGGTTTGTTGACTGGAATGATATTTTTAATAGATCTAATTTTCTATAATTATTCATGGGGTGGGTTTGGTGTGATATTAGAGTGAATTGGATATGGTTTCCATTGGATGATGAAGCAGAACACTTTAGGCTATGGTCATCCAGAAGTGGATCGACTGGTTACAAAAAGATAAATTAGATTTGGTTTTATAGAAATTATATTTTTATAATATTTTAGGAAATAATTTATATGGTTCAGGGAGAAGACATATCATTAGGAAGATTATTTTAACATCCAGGTATAGTAATTGGTGTGGCACAACTGGCATGCATTTGAGATTCATATATGGTGCAAATATATTTATCTATGAGTTAATTATAATTGGATAGAACGATATATGTATAAGTAACATTGAAATTTTATTTTTTTTAGAAGTTCTATTGATAGGTGTATTTAAAACACATTGTCTTTTTGGGTAGAAAATATTCAATGAGAAATAGTTTTTTTCATATAAAGAATAGATCAGTTTAAAACTATTGATCATGTGAATCATGTGAGGGGTGTATACTCTCAAGGAGTGGTTTTAAATTCTCATTGTGGACTAAATGATGTTATGAGTGATTGAATATATGTCATAGTAAGGAAGTGTGATCACTTCATGCTAAGAGATTCTTTGTATTGGAAATGGGTAGCACCACAACAATGATCTTTTCATGGTAGAGCATTTTATTTCATGAGAATTAGAATTTTGGGAAATAATTTTACCCTTGGATTCAGATTACAATTACTGATTCTACCATATTGGATGAATATAGAGAAACCAAGTTTTATTGGATCTTTCTTTCATTAGACAAGGGAATTTTGTTCTGGTGTTTAGTGGTTTTTGGTGATTTTCCTAGAAGATTGGGATTCAAAGGTAAATGGGAACCAAAATAGGGTCCTCAATGTCTTGGGATAAATTTGATAAATTTTTTACCAAGCCAAGGGTAACAATAAACCATGGGGATTATATTTTTTGTCAGTGGGTAGAATAGGGGATCAATAGTGCACTTGATCGAAATGAGTACATAAGGGATTATATTGAGTTCTATAATGTTTAGTTCCCCCTATATGCTACCTGGGTGCGAAATATTGAATTATTAATTCTATAGTTCTTATTTCTTAACATAAAAATAATTATTTCTTACTTTATATTTTATCCAAAATTCATTTTTATACACCCTTCCTCATTTTATTCTCCTTTATTTGGGGTATACCAAGTTAGTACTCCCCCACATCCCCCTTATATATTCCAATAGAAATTAGTGGGTTTTTGATAACATAATTGGTTACTTGAGGTCATATTTTCCCTCTACTCCATATTAATATTTGTCGTAATAACAAGAGATTTAAAAAAATATATCTTTAGAATACAAGATCTATAACACTCTGCATAAAAAAAATTAAATATTATTTTATAAATGCGAACTTCATAACTATGTTTAGCAGGAATGAATTTCATAATTATATTTATAAAATAAATATAATTTTATAAATTATTATAAATTAGTTGGAAAATTATTCTAATGTAATTGCCCATTTTTTTGTAAATTCAATTTATTCTTTAGTAAATATGTTTTCTTAAAAAATGTGAATACATCCATTTTATGAGTAAATTAAATAAAAATTTATTTAATTTCTAGAGAATTTATTTCCCAAATGAAATAAATTTTTTTAATTTAACATTCCAGAATTATGTTAAATTTATATTTTTATATCATTTTTTTTGAAAATTTTTATTTTTCAACGAGTAATGAAAAATACTGATTTTAATGAGAAATGTGTTTTTCATTTATATTATTAAAAATGAGAAATAATATTATTCATTTTTGTAAAATATTTATTTGATAAATTTTATTTAAAATAATTTAATTAATTCCTTTTAAATGGATTTGATAACTTAATTTTGCAAAAAATGATTTTATATTTTAAAAGGGTATTTCTCTTGAAAAATGATTTCCCTTCTGTTTTTTAGATTGAATTTTAATTTAAATTATTCCACATAAGTGTTTATAATTTTTTATAAATGGATTATATATTTAGAATCATGATACCCAAATTAATTAAATATTTTATATTTAATTTTTGGTCTATTTTAAATGAAACCTTTTACTTTTTTTACTATGAAAAAGGGTAAATCAGGTAATTAATGTTAAACATAAAATGATAATGATTATAATGTTACCCAAAAACAAAACTAACTTATATTATATGATTAATGGTTTTCAATATTCATCCAATATTTAGTTATTTTGATGTTTTTGTACATTTGGATGAGATTTTGAAAATTATTGTATTTTATTTCAAGAAAAATCAAACATGTACCAAAATGATTTTAATGATTATAATTGTTTTAATATTTGGTTATCCAGAGGATGTGATCGAAAATAAATTTCGTTAAAATATAAAATATTTATCTTTATCAATAAGAATTTTTCTAATCTATATTGAAGAAATAATTACCTAATATTACTAACCAAGAATGACACAGTAATAATTTAATTAATGGGAATAATTAATAATGAATTTAAAAATATTTAGTATAATAATTTTATATCAGACTTAATTTTTTAAGATTATTTATTCAAATTAGTGGTTTATTACAATTTTTTTTAAAATTGAGCATAAAGATGATTTTATTAAAGTAAATGAAATGAATTTTCCTAAGACATTAATTAATGATATTTTAGATTAAATAATAATTTATTAATTGATATAAACTTCCATAAAATTATAATTTATTCGAATTAAAAGGGATATGGTTTATAATATCATAAAGGTTAAATTTATGGGAATTTTCCCCTTAAAGTAACTTTTTTGATGATTAAAGAGTAAAAATTATTATTATCATGATATGTTTAAAACATGTTAATGAGTGGTTGATTCCAAATTATAATGTTATAATTGTAAAATAAAAATTTTAAAACATTATGTTATGAGATTATTTCAACCCCTACTAATATTAACTTCTAAATTAAATTAACTTGATTAATGTGGAATTCAGTATTAATTTATATTTATTTATTATTTTTTGAAATTCCAAGATTGCCCCTCCTATCTCTTATAAAAAGAATGTTGTTATTCTAATTTATCCACACATAAAAACAAATTTTATTCACCAAATACATGGTAAAATAACATCTTAGAATTCATCACCTAGTCTATAGATCATTATTTTGTAAATATAAACATTATTTGTCTTAATGTGATAGGAAAATTGGTTGGTCCAAAAAATATGTATCATTTCTAGTATCCCATTTGTGTTTTAATTATTTTTATTCCTCCTTTTAAACATAATAATTCATTATAGAATAATAAAACTAGTATCCATCATACAATGATATGTTATTATTTTAGTTTCGTAACAAATATTCATCTCCAACATATTTCAATTGGGGATTAAATTCACTTTTCATGAGTTTGGAGGACTACCACCGATGTTATTAATTTCCCAAAATAGTGTATCATTTCTAGTTATAATTATGGAAATAGCTTTTATATATGATATTTATGAAATATTTATCATTCTAATAAAATAATTTATCATTTAACCTCTTACCATTCTATGAAATGAAACATAATAATGATGTTCATTCATATGTTTGGACTACCACCTCCAAAAAGTGATATGATTCAATTTTCATCTCTAAATCACATGGTTGACACATATATATTATTATATTTTATTAATTAATAAGTTATATATAATATCATTATTTTATAGGGATGATATAAAATACATGCGTTCTATACATAATGATCACAGAAACAAGGAAATGTTACTCATGTGTTTGTATGGCCTACATTCTCAATGATTGTAACATAGTTCATTTATTAATACCAATATTTAATGTTTGTATATAAAAGTATATTTTCATGGTAAAAATAATAGTTATGTCATGATTATTGTATTTGTTGTCATGTAATAATTACATATTTGATCATTTTCAACCAACTGAAGTCATTAGGAAATATGTAAAAAATATTACTGAAAATTTCCACTTGAAAATAAATGATAACATAATTTTTATAACATCATAATAAGTATGATAAAAGTAATAATAAAAAAATTAAGTAATATAATAATTAAGCAATGTTTATTATTCATTATTACAAAGAACATACCTGATGAGTGGGACTGAAAGTAAACGACATTAATATTTAATTTATTTCAA
The DNA here is from genome assembly GCA_963277665.1 of Viscum album. Classification (NCBI taxonomy): domain Eukaryota; kingdom Viridiplantae; phylum Streptophyta; class Magnoliopsida; order Santalales; family Viscaceae; genus Viscum; species Viscum album. Next base: position 498,327,162 of record OY728158.1, on the reverse strand, counting down.
TGGCACATATTCTTTATAAAATAGTTTTTTGTTATGTAGTGTTTTCATAAAATCTGAAATATTATTTATGATTAATATGTAGAATATTATGGGATATAAATATACATATTTTTTTTATTTAATGCTGATTATGATTCTAATGCTACAAAATTCCTAGTAATTTATTTCATAATATAATCATTATTCATGATTTTAATGTTAATGTCTCTATTAGAGTTTATTTCAATTATTTGAAAATGTGTTATGAAAACTATTCAAATATATAGTTTACGATTATTATAAAACTTCACAAAATCCTTGTTAACCATGTTTTACTTTTTTTAATGCTCTTTGAAATGAATATTTTTATCTTTTTTGAAGTGAGGTAATTTGTAACATTTCCAAAAATAATATGGAAGGAATTCGTTGTTAACATATATAACATGAGAAACATATCCAACTAACTTATTACCCCAATGATCTGAATCTTATTTTACCCTTTTAAATGATTATTTTATAAAAAAATTAATTTACAAGTGAATGTGTTATAAAAACAGAATGTTCTTTTAAAATGGAAAAGTTATCTGCCTAAATAATTATTCTATTTGATCATTCTAAATCATATTTCATCTAAGATAATATCCGTTGGAGATACATAATATTTACTTGGTTTATATTCTAATGATTCAATCATTATTATTTTCTCATATTGATTATGTTTAGGATAATAAGATGAAGTGATTATGAATCCCATTTCATTTCAAGTTATTATGTTTTGATGAACTGTTAATGAAACACATTAATTTTCAATGGTTCTATTATACTAAATTCATTATGTAATTTTCGAAAAAATATGTATGATTTTAGTTTTCTGATTTGTGGGACATATATATTACTCCAATTAATTTCATTATTTAAAATATCTCATGATACAGTTATGGGATACAATTCAAATTTCCTGTTCAAATTTGGGAAACAAGTCATTTTTCTTGATTTGTTATATGAAAAACATGCATGTACTTGATACATCAATAGAAAGAAAATGTTATTCATTATCTGTAATGGGGAACTAGTCGACGTGTGTGATACACTAGGATATAGGTGTTGATGCATGATTGTATGGTATTATGAATTCACCTAGACATATGAAATTTTTTCTATTCCTATGATGGGACCACACACACACACATTTAGGAAACAAACATATGGTTCCGGACTGAGTGATGAAAATTTATAATTTTTAAAATAAATGTATTTTTAAAATCAATTATTTTATACCATTAATAATGTTTCTGATATTTTTGAGATTATATATGCACATTTTAGGTTATTCCCATGATTAAATAGACATTTTATTATATTTCTCTTTTATATGATCAACGATTGATATCTACATTATTTACCCTTAATCAGAATAATTTCTCACCCTTCCTTTTTTTTCCTTTTACAATTTTATGAATAATGATTGCATATGATTTTTTAAAGGATTCTTATGTGAATAATTTTATAGGAGTTGTTGTAGAAGGAACAAGGAATATGGAATGTAAGGTATAGTGGGATACTATATTGATATTAATAAACCTGTTTATTAACACATGAAAATAAAATAAGGAATCATAGAATTTAAATAAGATTTTATATTTTCAAATAAATCTCTACACGTTGAAAAATTGATTTTGAAAGATATTTTTAAATCCATGTGTCCCACACCACATTGAGATATTTTAATCATAAGCCCTATAAAATAAAATAAATATCAAAAAACCCATTGAATGAAAAGAATCTCATGATATTAAGGATTCAATATATAAAAATGTGTGGTAGAATGACCACAACAAGGGCTCATGTGGTGAATAATAAATTTATCTCACATATCTGAAATGTGACATGAGAATCCATTACAAAATTATAATATTTTTTTAAAGGATTTCCATTTAGAAAATAAAATATACTGTGTGAGAAGATAGTTTTAAACATTAATCAGAATATTCTAAACATTATAGTTTCATGATGGTAGAAAACTGTGTTCATACAATATGAGATAAACAAAATTCCCTACACTTTTCTTTGAAAAGTCATAAAGTACCTTGTTTTGGAAAATGATAGCATGATTCCTTTTATATAATTTTTTAAAAAGTAAAAAATTGATAAAATTTAAATTAAATTTTTATGGAGTATTATAAAAAAAATTTCAAAACATTTTTAGAAAACACCAACATGGTAGAGAAATATTTCCTAGTGGAGACATAAATAAAAACAATCCCGAATAAAAATTAAATTTTTATAATAACTCCTTACCACTTTATAGTCATTGTAATTTTAGTCCCATGAATGAAATAAAATTATTTTTACCTAAAAATACAACAATAATTATATTAATCCTCAAAAAAGACATTCATTGGAGGTATATACGCCCCACAAAAGAACAAAGTAGCTTATGAGGCACGTGGTCCAACTAAAAAAAAGAGTGAAAATTATCCATAACCTTATTAAATAAATTCAAAAAATTTAATTTATCCTGTTTTATAATGTCTTAAATCAGGTTATTAATATATTGATTATTCTTTTTTAGTGGATTATTAAAAAATATTTTTTTGACAATTTTGAATGGATATACCTTTGAATGATCATTAAAACATTAATGAGGTAAATTATATTAAAACATTATAGTGTGTCACATAACACTTTGAAATATTTGAATCATAATAACCAATAAGGAATAACATTAAATGAAACTTATTGTATCATGATAAAAAGGGAATTCATGATATACCTTTTAAAAGGGTATTGTATACATCATATATAAGATACTAGGTGAATAATAATAAATAATTATGAATGGAATGTAAATTGAGATGAAATTCCTACCTTGAGTCTAGCTTATCTTATGTGTCTCTACCTTCCTCTTCTTTTGGTAACTATTCATTGTTTACACCAATGTAATTACATGGAAGGATTTACACATAACAGAATGATTATATAATGATGTTATGTAATTTGTGTTATAATTCCCTAGCCGTAAACATTACATAATTTTGTGTTTTGTCAAGAATTCCCATTGGGGCTATTTTCAGGATTATAATTTTTTTGAATTGGGACATAACTATCATTTTACATGTATAAAATTATATTGTGCACAATCATACTCTATATATTTTCTTAAACTATAATAAAACCCTTTAAATAAAACAAGATTTATTTTTTTGATATAAATCTTCTTGAATTCTCCATTTCATTTACCCTTCCTTATACCATATGATAATTATTTTAAAAAAAACTGGATGAGAAGTAAAATCTTTGTAATGGTTATATATTAATGAGCGAAAACATTCGTCCATCAATATATACCAATCAATGAACTCATATTATTAAATCATAAAACATAAGTTGTCACGACCCGTCCTCGGGGCCCGTGTCATGACTACAAAAAGCCCACCTTCCATAGGCCAGTGGCTGGCGACTAGCACCAAAAGTGTAAATCCCAATAAAATGGGAATGCATTGCCTTTATAAAGGTAAAAAAACACCATAGAATACAAGCGAAAGTAAAACACTAAGTACAAAATGGAAGTGTAGAAATTTAAGTTGTCCAGAATACAAACACATCTGAAAATTGCAGCTACAACTGAAAATAAAGTACAACAAAAAAGACAAACAACTGGAAGAAAATAAGTAGATCATGGGTCGTCCACCTCGGATCCTACATGAAGGGTAGGTACCGATAGTGCAGCTCCTAGATAGTCCAGCACAGATCCTACCAGATGGGACGGTACAGATAGCGCAACTCCTGGATTATCCACCATGGATCCTACCAGAAGGGTAGGTACAGATAGCCTCCTCAACGCTCTCGCCCGTCATCCTCCTCCGAGTATCGTCTCGTCGTGAGGTCCACCCCCGGGTACCATCCAGTCCTCGAACACTCGGCCTCTATCAGTGCTGCCCGATGTCTAAAACCAACACAATGAGGCGCGGGCATAGCCCGTGTAGGGGTGAGTAAACGTTACTCAATAGGGACACCGAGACACTCAAGGTCTCCCTATATCCAACAAGGATAACCAAAAAAAAAGGATCTCAATAGATAACCCTTACTTAGGTATAAGCCCATACTTATACCTAAGTTATCATGTAACCCATATCAATCATGAGGAAACACAAGGTTATGAAATCAATAGATAACCACTACCTAGGTATATGCCCATACATACACTAAGATATCAAGTGACCCATATGAATCATGAGGTAAGCACAAAGGTCGTAGTCTCAGCTCAAACCAGATTTTTCATTATCAAAACCATAACTGCTGAAGAGATCCATCTCTGGAGAGTATAGTGATTCTGTCACGACTCTGAGGTACTACTCACTAACCTAAGACTGCTGAGGTACTCCTCCTGTCGAGTACCGCGGGTCTGCCACCTCACACAGTAGTTCTCCTCCACCATGGGTCTGACACCTCACACAGTAGTGCTCCCCCTCATAGCCTACAGAGGTAATCCTCCTGTCGAGTACCGTGGGTCTTCTACATCACAAATTAGTGCTCCTCTTCCATGGTTCTTCCACTTAACAAAGTAGTGCTCCCCACTAGTCTATACTAGTCACTTCGAATCGAATCGGACAAACAGTCATCAAGTCTCAGTCAGTTACACGGTCTCTGTAATCCGTACGCTCTTCTCCATGAAAGTCCTCTCCAAGATATGCAGTTCGATACTCTAAGTATCACAAAGTCCCCCGAAGAAGTATCTTTAAGGAACACCCCGTCATAGGGGTCTCAACGCAACAGACGACGCATCAATCGGACGCCCGATCTGTGAGTTATTAGCTTTTTTGTCCTAGCGGCCCGTTTGGTTTCGTGTGAGAACCATCCCGAACATCTATAAATTGTACCCTGAACTCTCATAGGGTAGACTCATAGGGACCTTTTCTCAAAGAGATCACCAACGCCACTGACGGTTCGTCGAACAGACGTCCGGTTTGAAAGATATCAGTTTTTCCGTTCTAGGGGCCCGGTTGGATTTCATGTACAATCCAACCCATCAATACTCCAACTGAATCTAAATATAAGGATAAGTATGCCAAATGTTCTGTCACATCAAGAGGAATCCAACAAAGTTGACGACACGACAATCAGACGTCCGGAGCTCGAGATATAAGTGTTTCCGCTCCGAAGTCCCGGTTGGTTTTTGTGATCGAACCAACCCGGCCGTTCCCAATGTTCTCCAAAACCCTGAGTGTAATATACCGAAGCGACCATCTCGATCCAAGGATCGAATCGCAACTGACGGTGCATCGATTGGAGGTCCGTAGCACATGATATGGGTGTTTGAACAAAAACTGCACTAGAAAAGGGGATTCGGGCTCGGACCGACTCGGCCCGAGACCTCCTGGGTCGGCCCGAACCGGGTCCAGGTCCGGCCCAATAGAGCGCGGCCTAGGAGGCCTGGACCGGCCGGACTAGCACTGGCATCGAGCCCGCATGGCCAGCAGGTGCGGGGGGGGGGGGGGGGGGGGTTACAACCCCCCACGGTTGACGAACCAGCGCGACATAAGCCGCGCCTCCCCAATCTGGAATGGCCAAAGCCGTTCTGGTTCACCACCCACCGCCCCGGCACAGCCGCGGCGGTTTACTCCGGCGGCGCACCGCCACCACCTTCTACGTACCACCGGACGCGCTCCGCTGGTCCGTTTCGCCTGCCGTCTTCGCCAACAATCCTCCCAGGACCCGATCTTCACTGCGAAGGGATTCAAATGCCCTTGTGGCCCGCTTCGTCGTTTCCCGTCAATCCGCATGTCAAATAAACAAACCACGACCTCTTCGTGGTTTTCCAGTGTGGCACGATGGCGGCGCGGCTTCGTTCGACCTCAACGGTGGGGTGCGACGGCTCCGTGCTTCTCCGGCCATTCATTATTATTTCCGTGTGGTGAAACGGCACCGCGCTACCTTGCTCGTGCCGTAACTAAATCAAGCATCAAGTGGGGTGGAGAGTCGGCCATGTTCGTGCGGTCCAACCTCCTCCCATTATTGCGATAACAGGCTGCCAAATTAGAGAAAGATGAATGGAGATGAAAATATTCACGAACAAAAACAATTAATCCCCTACCTCGATGGAGTCGTCGATCGATGTTTTTCGCAGAAAAAGACGCCGTGGAACGAGGTTCCGTAAGCATCGTCAGTGTTCGCATGATGAAGAATGCGGCGTCTCGCTTCCTTTGACGTGGAGAGATGATGTATGATGAGATGGAGTTCTTCATAGAAGCTTCGGTGTTCTTCACGTTCTTCAACAAAGGAGATGAAGCGTTCTTCATCGGATGAAGAAGTTCTTCAAAACTCAAGACCTCTCTTCCCTTTCTCTTAACAGAACAATTCCAACAAAAATAAAATAAGGCTCCACCTTATTTTATTTACCCTTGACATGCATTAAAATTTAAAAAATTCAAATCCAATTCACTTAATTAATTAATCCATGAGTTGTTTAATTAATTAAGATGTAGGTTGGAAAATTAAATAAAGAAGTGGAAGATGTACTTAATTTAAGGGAGTTAACAAGTTTAAAGGGGGAGTTTATGTGAGTTATGGGAATGTGAAAGCTTGGGGCTCGTGTGTGCCCCACATCTCATTTATCCTCAAATTTGTCCTTACATGGGTAGTTCGGTTCCACCCCAACTTCCCCATATAGGATAAAACCACCTTAGACTTAAAAATAATTTTTTTTTACAATTTTATTCATTCCTCATTTAATGCAGAAATTTAACTTCTCCACCTGCACAAAAGCAACTCCGGAATAGGTGTTCCTAAAAAATTATCGGCATTATTGTTTCATTGGTTCCCTCGGATTTCGATTCCGAGCACCGGTTCAAAAGTTAGAAAAACCTGCCTCTTCGTTCACTGAACGTACCTGAGCGAAACTTCAGAAATTGATTCCGGGCACACCGGGCCTCAGAATCAGGCGCCGTCAGAAACTGCATTCTTTTAAAATTCCAGAGAAATTTAGAAAAAGATTTCCTTGAAATTTCTAGGTCATTACATAAGTTCTTTTAATATACCTCCTGAAATCATAAGATTTATGAATTACTAATAGAAATCACCCATCATAAAAGTAACTTATGGAATCCATAAAATACTTAAATTGTATTTCTCACAGTTTCATAGGGAGTTTCATTTGGAATACCCATCAATTTATATTATCTAAACCTCTTAGTAGAAACATTTACATTTACCTCTATCACATTAACCATTGAATTGGAGATATATCTCAAGCTCACCTTCCCTCGGTTTATCGTGGAACCACACATATTTGGTCTATCTTGTAACCTCCCATAAAATATCAAACTACCATTACATAATAATAAGAAATAAATGATTGATTTTATAAAAAAATCAGCAATTAAACACAATAAATCAATTCATTATATTGAAATATTCAATCTATTTCCGAAAAAATTTAAAACATTTAATAAAGAGATTTTTGAATCAATGTGTCCTATAAATTATTGAAAGTATTAAAAATAAATTTGAGAGCTAGAATTTTAAAACATATATAACATATAAATAAAAACATAAAACCATTGGGAAAATATGGACATTAATAAAAAATATTTTGAAGAAAAAATATGTAAAACATTTGAAATGATGTTTGAGATAAATAGTTTCATAAAACATGAGAAACACTTGAATAATAAAAATTAAAGAATTAGATCATATAAAAATTTAATTATAATGTGAATATAGAAATTCTCGTTATAAATTGTTAAAATTGTTATATATACACCATATAGTATTTTAAGGGTGCACAATATCTAGATATTCCACAACGAATGGAGATTGAGATATAGTCCCTTACAAAGATTATATGACGAGACTAAGGATAAATCAATGACATAATTATGTGTGAAAATATAAATACACCCAATATAATTCTATATTATGTGTTAAAAAATAATAGGTCATTCACACATGTACATCTAAAAAACCAATTATATGGACATTTAACCCAATGAATGTCGATTGATCTAATATTTCCCATATAATGTTTTTATAAATTACAAAAGAATTTATCAATATAGTGATTATGTGTTTCAAAAGTATATCCAAAAAAATGGAAATGGAAGATAATGAATAAATAAATAAATAGTTACTCCACACATAATCATAGAATAATATAATCAACTAAATCTGCATAAAACCAAATGAAAGGAAATTGTGCTGAGAAATTATTTTATGAAAATTTGGCAGCCTAACTGTGTCACTTAAAAATTCATAAAATGATTTTATAAGAGATAAAAGAGTTTTTAATAAAATGGACATAAAATGTACAAACATAATGACATTTTGAAACATATCCCACAATAAAGAAAATAAATTAATGAAATAAAATAAAAAAAGTCCTTGACTAAAAGAGGATGGTGAAAGGTTTCTTTACCTTGAGACCGACTTCTCTCGTTCATTCATTATATTACAGAATAATAAACATAAGTTAATTTATAATTATTTCCAATATTTTTTCAAGTTTATTATTCCTTTTATATCACTTATTAATTTTTTAAAACAATCATATAATTATTCTAGTTCATTTCCGTCATTTTGTCGATGTTTAGTAATTATTTAAAAAATGAGCTGGTTTTAATTACAACTCGTCCAAGTGGTCAAAATTCCATTCTATCATGAATCATATTCTTGATTGAAATATCAAATATATTCAATATATATTTATTTTCATCCTGTATATAAATTTATTTATACTAGTAAAAAAATTTGTAGATAAGAAATGTATTTCACTGTTCTTGGAGATGGTAAGCCATACTTACACATTAACTCTAAATTTAATAGTTTTTTATATTTAAAGGAATGCAAACTAAATGGTACATAGGTATAATAAAATTAATATAAAATATCATATTTATTATATTTTATATAATTTCATAAACTCTATCTTTAATATGTTCCATGTATGGAATGAATGAGTAATATAACATTGAGAGGGTGGTAGTCATCCCTTCGTCAAATAAAATCATCATATTTACACATCATGGAAAACATAAACGTAAAATTTAATTGAAAAAAATAGAAGCATAGAAGAAATATAAATATAAAAAATATCATATATAAATACACTTCTATCATAATGGCCACCATGAGTTCTGATAGAGAAAAATTAAACAATTATATTTTTCTAATGGAGTAGTTCACCATAAAAATAAACAATATGTATGTATCCATTAGATAATGGTGTGTGAAAGTGTAGTTATAATATTTCTAATAAAAACATCCATGTATATTTAGGATACTAGTTTGGTTATTAAATAAAATAATAATAGTAGAATAGGGAGTGAATATGTAATATAATGGAAAGGAACATTAGAGACGACAAAACCTCTTAAAACGTGCAACTCTCAATGATTTGAGTGAAAAGGGTTTCTTGAATTTTCTTCTACCCAATTTAAGGAATATTGGAGGCAGATATGGATGTTGGGAGAATATTGGGGAAGATTATGTATTATAAAATAGTCTTGGGAGGTGTGAGTTATGTGGACAGAGGTGGTGGCCTTTTATAAGAAGAAGGAAGGGGCACTTTAGCATTATTTTGAAATATTAATTTATTATAAATTATATATCAATTAAAAATGAGTCCAAATTCTATTATTTCGAATATTAAAAGAATATTGGTCAAAATAATATCATTTAATAAGAAATAGATAGGTTTTGTAAAATTTTCAAACCTTATCTTTATTATATAACATTTTTTAACTCTTATCGTTTTATCAAGTATTTAACACAATGAGAATAAAAATAGTTACCCAAAACATAAAAACATTCCAATAAAATAAAATTTAATAAAATTTTAGACTAATAATAATTATTTGACCAAATCCTAGATTTTCTGGACATTAATATAATTTAATAAACTATTTTTTGTTTTAAGTTATGAATTACGTCATCTTTGGACATTTTTCATACTTGACATTTTTTTTAAATTTTTTTACAACCTGATTACTTATAACCAAAGAAAATAACTAAAGCCTAATATGTAAATATCATCCAAATTTTTTTTATGTCATCAAAATAACCAAATTAAATATATTTTAGAATTTATAATAACATTTATTTGAATCCTTTATTAATGGAGCAATCAATGCATCATCAATGTTTCATAATTAAATTTATTGATTTAATGTTTAAAAATTATAAATTAATTATCATGATATGGGATGTATTTTAATATTTCTAATTAATATTTATAGATTATTTCATCAATTACATAAACCTATATTAAAATTGTTTTAATAGAAGATACATGGTTCTGTTATATTTTTATGTACTTTAAATTAATTCTTATAAAATGTCATTTTCACATCCATGTGGATCAATGGGGTCCCAAAATATCCCAATTGATGCTGAGGGTTGTAAAAATCTCATCCAATATGATAAAGATACATGATAGGGTAGCTTATTATTGTTACAATATTATTTTTACCCTTATTTTCCATATGTACCCTTTAACCATGATAAATAATAATAATTATTAAAGTTACTATTAATAATATATACAAATTAGTGGTACATATTTACACAATTGGGACCTAATAATTCCAAATATGGAATCTATTTTTCCAAATTCAAAACATATATGTTTCATTAATTAATTTAAAATTAATTTATGTTGTCAAAACTAAAAAGTAGGGTTTTAAGAAGTAGTAACTATCAAATGTTTGACATGTGTTTATAACCAATTTCAAGGGAAAATTATGTCCACTGAACGAAATTGGATTAAATGATAAAAATATAATCTAATTATACTTTTAAATCAATCATAATTGTAATCTAACTATTTAAATAAATTAGATGGAAAGCCAATTTTGACATAAAATATGATATTTTCAGTATTCATTAAAAAGGAACATCATTAGAAAGTTACCAAATATTTATCCAACGAAATATTTGATGTACCAATTATATAGAAGAATTTTTTTTAAAAAATAGAACATATAAAAGTGAAAAACCTATATTTAAAACATTTTCATCAAAAAATGTTTTAAAATGACCTTTTAAAAATATTAGAGTATTTGAGGTTTAAAATCAGATTTATTTTTATTTTAACCTTCATAAATTTATTGGACAAATTTAAATACATTTAAAAAACATTGATAATAATAATGTAGTTAGTTATATTAATTCCCTCCAATACAATGGTTAGGTGTTAACTACCATTTCAAATAATAATATTATAATATTTTTTTGGTATAACTCAGAGTTGTGTGCAATGTAATATTTCAATGAAACGCATTATGATGTGTGAAGTAAGCTATTGAAAAAATGATATGATTTAGTGTAAAAATAATATCTCATTCATAAATATTAGTTGAAATTGAAATATATTATTCTATAAATACTTGGGTTGTTATATCTTTCCCCCCTTTTGGAAATTCAATTCACGTAACATTAAAATTGGGCTTAGAAACATCCCTGAAAATCCCACATAAAAAAATTAGATAATAAAACTATCAAATTTATATAAAGAAAGATAAGTAAAAAGGTCACCCAAGATAACACATATCAGGATTCCATTTAGGAATACATGGATATGTATGAGAAAAAAACCATCATGTTCTAATGTAGAGTGACAGAAAACATTATCATGAGAATGCTAACTACAAGAAAACCATAATCATGTGATGGGTTAAACAATCATTGATTACCCAGTAAAAAAAGTAAACAGACAACATTTTTTTTATTTACCTTTTTCATAATTTGAATTAATTTATTAATGATATTTACTAATAAAATAAGGAAATATTATTACATTTCAATTAGTGTTTCATCCTTTAATAAATTTCAAGCACAAACTGATATTTTATCCAAATGATGAGTATTCAAAATGACTTGGTCACATCTGACATTCTAGAAACATCTTGTAGAGATTCACAGAATCAAAAAAAGAGGAAATATAAAATTCCCTAATATTTAGGCATTATCCAAAACCAAAATGGTTAATACAATATCTAATAGTCCCCAAAAGGATAATACTTTATAAAAATAAATACTACTAATAATATCCAAAATTTAACAAATAATACCTGAATTTCAACAAAGGCCATTAAGTAGAAATGTTTCCATAATATTCATAAAAATAATACAAACCTAGATTAAAACCCAAAATTTAGAACTATTTGATTATATAATCTTCTACAATAAATATTTTAATTTATTTCCTAATAACCTTGAAAAATCCTAAAGTCTCAAATTGAAATGTAATTAACCTAATCTCATATCCTCTATGATAGGTTAATCATTTAAATAAATAAACCAAATATCCATATTTCCACAATAAAAACATAGATTATTTCATAATAAAATTAAACCATTACGCTTAAAATGAAACCCCATTGTATTTTATATTCATTAGGAATATAGTATTCCCAATAGAGAGAACGTTTTCTAAATTATCATTTATCACTTAATAACCAAATAATTTTCTTATACAAAAAATAACAATTTGATAAAAAATTATTTCCCAAAATAAACATATCATAGATCCATAAATTCATTTAAGAAAAAATAATAAGTCTTATTAACCAGGGACTTCACATAGGCTAGAGGTAAGAGATGCACCCATGTCTCCTTTTTGTTGTGGGTTCAATTCTCATAGACTTTCCGGAAGCAACGGGTTGTCACCCATCATGCATGTTGTACTTTTTCTAAAACCATATCAATCTTATAAAATTCTAAAAAAACAATATTATTTCTTAAAAAATAACCATAACCTGTTTTTTCTTGAAAGGTTTTCAAATACCATTAATTTTGCATCACAAAATTTAATAACCATTAATCACATAAAAAAGATCATATGAACACCTAAGGTTATAAATTATGTCTACCAAAGAAAAGATAATTCTTCCTTGAATAAAATTTTCACATTTCAAGCTTTAAGGATACACCTACTATAATATTATTCCCATTAAATCCCATCATCAAAAGAGAATTTATAATATTAATCATTTCATCATCCTACAATCTACCATAACTCATGAATTCCTTTTATAAACACTTTTTACTCATTCAGCTTTCTTCATAATCCATTAAATATACATTCCCACATTTTTTATCAATATATCATTCCACGAATCTAGAAATCATGATCTTCATGATGTACACTTTCGCTTTAGGCATGTTGTCCTACATTAAATAAGTAAATGTTCGCTCCACTTCTGTAATTTCTCTTTTTGATAGAGTATGAATATTTGTGATCTAGAAATCTTATGAAAAAGATACCATGACCCATAATAATGTTTTAGAAATGAGTAGGTGTTGGATAACTCAAACAATATTATGAAAGTTATTTGAATACTCAAGTGGTCAAAATTATTCGCACATTCCTTTTCCATAATAGTGACGATCAAATCATCATGGAGGGATAAAAAGGTTTTGCATGATCTCATTACTTTTATCTTGAAAAACGATCCTTAATCTGGTAAAAATAATCAATACATAAACATGAATCAAAATATTATTATTAAAAAAATAATCTTCTTATAGGGTAAATACAACATAAAAACATCAATACTACCTTATTCAATCAACCACCTATTATCCCCACTTATATGGTTTTTAACCAAACAACCTATTTTACATTAACCCTCAATGATTTTACATATAATTATAACCCTGTTGGTTATATAGGACCCTTTACCTACACCCAGATAACGCCCTAACATCTAAAATTATCTAAATTGACATCTGATACGAACTATAAGGCCCCAGCCTTAAACATTACAAAATCATGAGCTATGTTAAGAATTCACTTTTATGTTCTTTTCAGGTTTAGATTTTTAGAGAAATAGGAAATACCTATTACATCACATCTCAAAAATTTCAAATTAAACGCTTCTATTCTATCAATTAATTTTCAATATAATAAAACTCTTTAAATAGAACATGAATTATTTTTTGGATATAAATAATATTGAATTCATCCTTTCTCTTACCCTTCCTTATACCCTATGAAAAATATTTCAAAAACATGGGATGAACAAAATAATATTTATAAGGGTCATTTAATAATGAAAGAAATAATTCTTTCATCAATACATACAAACAAAAGAACTCATACTTTTCAATAATTAAACATAATCTCTTTAATATACCTCATGTTATAATATGATTTTTTAATAACTAATTGAAATCAAAAATCTTAAAGTTAAATTGTGGAATCCATAACATACTTACATTTTAGCATTCACAACAATATAAAGTGTTATTTTTGGAATACCAATCAAATTATATTACCTAAATCATTTAATAAAATCATTAATGTTTACCCTTTTCACGGTAACCAATGAATTAGAGGGCTATCTCAGGCTCACCCACCCTAGGATTATTAGAGAAACACCCATATTTGGTTTTTCATGTATCCACCTATAAAATTTTCATGTACCATTGCATAATCATAACACATAAAAGATTCAAGTTATCAACATTTCACTAATAAAACACAACAAATGAATTCCAGATATTATAATATTCCATCCATTTCCAAAACCTTTTAAAAAATATAATAAAGATCTAGTTGAATCAAAGTGTCCCATACCACATTGATACTTTTAAAAGAAATTTGAGAGTCATAATTCTGAAACATATATGACTATATAAATAAATTATTAAAACTATTTTGAAAATATGGTAAATAATGAGAAAGATTAAGATTAGTAAATCTTTAAAACATATATAATGATTAATCAATTAAAGAGTCTTATAACACTTAAGAAACAATTGAATAAAAATAATTAATTAATTATATAAAAAATTTAATATCAGCATAATATAGAAATTCATGATATAAAATATTAAAAGGGTTAAATATACACTATATAGGTTATTAAAGGTGCACATTATCGAGATATGCCTCAATGAATGGAGATTGAGACATTTTACCTTACAAAGATAGTATCATCAGACTAAAGAAAAATCATTGTCATAATTATGTGTGAAAAATATAAATAGACCCAATATAAGTGGATATTAATGGTAAGGAAATCTTAGTTCATTTAAGAATATTCATGTAAAAACTAATCAATGAACTTGATATTTAACCCATTGAATGAAGATTGAGCTAATATCTTCTTTACAATGTTCATATAAAATGATGTATGACCTTATCAATGGAGTGATTTTGTCTTCCAAAAGTATATCAACCTAAATGGGAGTGGAAACTTCATCATAGATAAATAAATAGTGATTTCACACATAATCATGGAATAATATATTCATCTTAGTATAACTAAAACCCAAAGAGTGGAATTTGTGTTTATAAATTCTCGTTTGAAAATTTGGAAGCCTAACGATGTCACATAAATATTTAAAAATGAGTTGATGAGAGAGAAAAGAGTCTTTCACCATGACGCACGCATGTCGTAGGGCTTGGAAAAACTATTATTTCCTAGGTTAAAATTCAATAATGTGGTTAAACTAGGATGTCTCCCAAAGAGGAGTGCACACAAAATAGTTTGACAATTTTAAACGAGGGTAAAAATAGTGTTTTAGAAACAAATTGATATGAAAATGATTGAATGGAAATTCAAAATTCAAAGGATTAAAAACTATTATATTAAATGGGTGATTAGGTTGGGGTTAGTTTTCCAATTATAATGCAATCATTTTTCAATTTAATTCAAACCTATTATTCATAGTTGAATAAAGTGAGATCCCAAAATCATTTCATCTCACATCTTTGGTGAAATTGTGATGGTGAGCGAAAACCATACCAAGATCTCAGTTAGGTAAACTCTCCTTCCATGTGAAAAATAGATGTATTTAATATCCTCAATATACATGGGCAAGACGCGATCAGGCCTTGTTTATCCCAATCAATCTATAAAATTCATTCCCAATTTTACACGTATTGACAATCATCGAGTACTTAACCACTAATCCGGGGCCTATTCTACTGAATATAAACCAGAAATTATTGGAGGGAGATAATTATTTTTTTACCAATGCAAAAATCAATAACAGAAATAAAATTAATGAATTATCTTACTTTATAATAAAATCTAGAATAATAAATTTTATACAACTTTGAGGAATAATGAAATTTCATTCAATTATGTCTAATAACTCAATCATTACAAAATTGTAAACCAACCCTTCCCCAATCACTAAAAATGTTTACACCACCATTGTAAGGGTAATAGTGATGAATGGGGAAGAATAATACATTAAAAATCTTTGCATAAGAGAAATAAATACAAGACGGAAAGCCAAAAGTTTCACTTTATTGGTGTCCTTGAAGAATTGAGATGGAATGAGATGCTTTAAGAGGGAGGAGATTCCCTTTTTTTATAGCCAGAATCATAACCCATGAAGTTAACGCATTATAGAACAATTAAATGACATCTTAATGAATTTCACCTATCTTAAATGTTGTTTATAATTATCTAGGGTGTTTCCTTAAAAAATATCATCGGATGCGGACATGTATTCTTAGAGTTATTTCTATTTTACTCTTACAATTTATTCTGCCCTATTAGACTCTCCAAATCACAAACCTCCAGATTAACATTATTTAATTACTACTAAAAATGATGAATATAATGTCTTATCCTTCCTCAATGATTTTCCAAAACTTCTTGTTCTTCCAACCACCGATGATTAAATAACTTGTCCCCATCATGAACGAGTTATGTACCCCACATAAAAATTGACAAATACGTAAAGAGTTTTCATTGTCCTAATTTTAAGAATCATTTGAGCTTACATATGGCCGATTCGACATTTGGTGATGTAGGATTAAAGGAATACCTTGATGTGTAGAATATGGAAAATAAATCATTTATCAATTTGGATTAGTGTAGAAAATGTTCCGGAAAAAATACAGAAATAATGTAAAATAGTTAAAAATCTAAAATTGACCATTTTTCTATTTATCTCAAAATATCAACAATATCATAAAAATGAAGAAAATAATATTAAATTAACACATTGGTGGGTTTAAAACAATGAAATTAAATGTAAATTTAATTTAAACTATTTTTTATATCAATTCCCCCATACGTTGCACTTGGACTCCTAAACAAGTAATCATCAAAATAAAATCAAATCAAATTTGAAACTCATAAAAATGAGATCCACCAAATCCATACCAAGAAAAAAAGATATCATGACTCATAAAAACCAAATATTTCATGTCCTCCATTTTTTATTACTTAATATGTTTCCACTTCATTTCTTATCCCATGAACAAAAAACAGCAGCCTCACATAAATTTTTTATCATGTCATGATTCTAAATATTCAACTTGGATTTTCTCAACCAAACTCATAAAACAGTCTCCATAGGCTTGATAAATTTCTATATCCCTACACAATGTGATTCAAGGAAATTATTTTCTCATGAAGAATTTTCAGGGGTTTTCAATGTATTTGGGTTGGTATGATTTAAATGTTAAAAATTATGAGGCTTAAAAAGGAGGGATTGTCCCTTTTTGAAGAAAAATTGCATGATTCAGATTTTAACTCAACAATGATCTCATTCAAATTCCATTTTTAGAAAATATACTTCATTATCATTATAAATGAAGAAATATTCATTCCATTTAGCATTTTACTATAAAAAATTCTTCTCAAACATAGTTTTTATGAAAGCTCTAGATAGGAAGAACTTTCATTTTTACATTAGAAGATCGAGAAAGGAACAACTTCCTTTATCAAGAAACCTCCTGAAAAGGAACATAACTTAACAAAATGAAATATTCTCTAGAAACTTCATTGCATAAAAATTTTATATTCCACCCAATGTATCTTCAAATGAGTCAGTACACTAGAAGACAGCTTCCTCCGCACTTATATTTAAACAGATCATGCAATTTCATTTCATGAGCACGTAGGATATGGAAATTGGCTTCTAATGTGGCTAACCTAACAGGTTGTTCACGGATTCTTTGGGCTAAAAGGATTAATTAATAGGTTACTCCATAATAAAAAGTATTAAATTGAAAAGGGAACTTAAGAACAAATAAATGACTCAATCATTTAAAACACATGTACCTCAAACCGACATGTTTTGATAGGAATGAATCAAATTCTAGTTAAAGCAAGCATGGATAGGTTTTCTAACTAAATTATGTGAATGTAATTAATTTGACAAAAATGGTAATGAAGCCTCCTAGGAAAGTGATTTCAAAAATATAGATAGTGAGATGTAGCATGGGATTTAAAATATAAAAGTACTTTTCTTGAAATTCCAAAATATGTAAACTTGAAACAAAGTCATTTCACCATTCATTTATGCTTATTTTTATGTAATAGATTGGTTCATTCATTGACATTTGTTTACAAAATAGAAATGATAATCATTTCCGCTCAAAATTTTTGACAACACACTAAATTTTATAAATAACAAAAAATATCTTATTAAAAAAATCTGAAAATAGTAAACCAAACATCAAATGAAAAACTAAACTACAAAGGTTCCCTCCCCCATACTTAATTTTTGAAGTTTATTTAGTGAATTCAAATGGATTAATATGTAATATGATTTTTTATTGATTCATAATAATCAAGTAAGTATAATAGATAGGTATATCTTGACTTAATCACGACACAACATTGAGTTATGCTCCTAAGTGTCGCACTCTAAAAACATAAAAACCAAAGAATAAAAGAAAACATAAGAATTTTTTTGAAAGAAACATAATTAGGAATAGGATGAGAAAAGAAGTATATATATCATGGTTTAATCTCCCCAAGTGGGCCCTAGGTTTTTACTTCCTGTAGATGGGCAGTTTTAATTAGTTATCCCTAATCTGATGGTGGGTGAAGCTTATTGATAGTAAACCAACAAAAATTGTTCATTCTAGGATGAACCATTCCTCTTTCTTGAGGACTCCATTGATATAATATATCAGGTCCACACCCATTTTAATGATATATAACTAGCATAGTTGGGTAAGGGAAGTTAATGAGTCCTCCTCTTTCATAGTTTCCACTTTCATTATTTCTTTTTCATTTACCAGTTTGTTCTCAAGGAATGTTGCATTAATTGAATAATCAAAGAGAATGTAAGAGTTTTATTCTATTTTAAAAAAAATAAATGAATGAAAAATCAATATAAAATCCTTCCCTTTCAAATTATGCAACTTAGGCCTCATTTTCCTCCAGAAAATCCACTTTTATTATCTCATGTACTCCCTCCAATAAAATTTCAACATGTTTTGGGGAGCTCCATATTCCCCTCCTCTGATGCATATTTTCCCACCATGGAATTACAAGTGTTTTCTAAAAAAAATTTAAAACAAGGGGATATAATACTCAATTAAATTTCAACCAAATCAAATGATAATGATTTCATGAAATGATTATCTCCCTAGGTTTGTTCAACTTCAATATTTTCTTCAGTGGGAGGTTCCACTTGTATTTGAATTTACCTAAATAAGGATAGGATTTCAGACTCCTCTATATTCTCTTAAAATTCAACTACTATTGTGGTTTCTTCCTTCAATGTTTCTAAATCTTATATATTATAAGGAATTTTTAGATCAAGTAGTTCCTCACTCTCATTCTATGTGTTATCCAGATCTTTTTGGTCTCTTATATGAATTTCATTAGCTAAATCATCTTCATCAATATACTATAGAATTCAATGATCTTGTATCAATGGATTTTCTTTTAATTTCAACAAGGCCTCAATGGATTATTTATCCTGAAGGATCTTTGGGGCTACTTCCTCCCTCAATTTTTCTGGTTCGGGTTCTTGTTCTGTCACTAGTTATTGATCTTGAGATGCACGTACTTTTACCTATATCCACTCTACTGTGGTCTCCTGGTCTTGAAATGATTGACTAATTCTTTCAAATTTATCATTAATATCCTTATGTAATTTTTCTTCTTGGTGCCTCACCTATGAAATCGCATTTTCATCCACAATCATTTCTTCATAATTTTTTTTGGAAATACTCCCAGTGTTCAATTAATTCTATGACCAAACCCTCTATCACTGGGTATTTGAGGTTCTCTTTAAGGGTTTGAAAGATACATTTGAATTAATCCTCCTTTACGATTTGGATTCGAGCTCCCAGAATTTGTTTATATATGAAAAAACACTATAATCTATACTCCAAGGTGATTCAATAATTGGTTCTTTCACTTGTGGGTAATTTTTCCATTAATTAAAGAGGTAATCATTTGTAAACATCATTGTAAAAGAATTTTTTTAATTTTTTTTAAATTTAGAATGAGTCAAATATTTAAAAATAAATTTCAACACTACCTCCCTAGAAATGAATCAATTTTTGATGCACTCCAATCATAGGACTTTCCAAAACAATTATTTTCTATGTTAAAATGAAATAATGTGGTTGACCTAGGATGTCACCTGGAAAATATTTCAAACAAAACAGTTTGTCACTTTTAAATGAGGGTTAAGATGGTGTGTTTTTAAAATAAATTTATAAGCAATGATTGAATGGAAATTTGAAATTAAAAATATTAAAAACTATGATATTAATGGGGTGATTAGGTCCGTGTTGGTTTTCCAATTCTAATGTTATCCCTGTTCAATGTAATTAAAATCTCATCTTCTTAGTTGATTAATGTGAGTTTCCATAATATTTTCTTGTCACTTCCTTGGTGAAATTATGATAGTGAGAGAAATCCATACCAAGATTTCAGTTTGGCCCACACCCCTTCCCTGTGAAAAATAGTTTTATTGAATATCCTCAATTGACATGGGTAATACATGACCGAGTCTTATTTACCCCAATCAATCAAGAAAATTCACAACCCCTTCTACATGTACTGATGATTCTCAAGTACTTCACCATTAATCCTGGGTCTATTCCATCATATATGAACCAGAAATTAGTGGAGGTAGATAATGATTATTTTTCCATGGAAAAAATAAAAAACATAATTAAATTTCAAAATTATTTCACTTGATAATTAAATCTGCTATATGAAATTGGAAAAACAATTGAAGAAGAATGAAATTTCATTCAATTAATTCCATGAACTCAAGCATTACAAAATATAAAACCAACCATTACCCAATCACTCAATATGTTTACCTCACCATGGTAATGGTAATAGAGATGAATGATGAAGAATGAGAAATTAAAAATATATATAAAAGAAAAATAAATAAAAAAGATAAGCCAAAAATTTCTCTACCTTAGTGTCATTGATGATAGAGATAGAGTGAGATTCTTTGATAGGGATGAGCTCCTCTCCTGGTATAGCCAAAGTCTATTCCCCAAAAGTTTACATGTTTTATCCCCATTACATAACATTTTAATGTGTTTCACCCTTTTTTAATGTTGTTAATAATTACCTAGGGTGTTTCCTCTCAAAATATTTGTGAATACGGGCAATAATTCTTAGAGTTATGCCTGTTTTACTCTGAAAATTTATTATGTCCAGTCAGACTCTCCAAATCACAATCCTCTGGATTATGATGCTTTAATGACAACTACAAATTCTTACTATTGAATTATCTCCTTCATCAAAGATGTTCAAAAACATATTGTGCATTCACCAACCTACTTTTATAGAAATTGTGCCCATCATGAACGAGTTATGGACCCCACACCAAAAGTCAATTGATCTGTAAACAGTTTCAATGGTCCAACCTTTACACTAATTTAATGTTTTCTGTATGGACTATTTTTGTTTTGGTTAAGATGGAATAAATAAAGACCTGGATGTATAGAATCTAGAATAGAAATAATTATTCAATTTCGATTTGTGTAGAAAATGTTATGTCCTAAAATCAAAAATAATTTAAAATAGTAAAAAATCCAAAATGGTCCATTTTTACTATAAAACTCACAATATCACCAGTATCAAAAAAATGAAGCAATTCATCTTAAAGTAACACATTGGTGGATTTAAAAAACTGAAATTCAAGGTAAATTTAATTGAGATTATGTTCTCTATCACATCCCTTGGACATAATGTTTACAAAACTAAGGATATATAATAACATATCCCAACATAAGAAAATAGAAATTAAAATACAGAACTAAAAATAGGACTTTCACTAAATGGCGTGGGTGAAACGTTCTGTTTCATTGAGTCTCACTTGTCTCGTTTATTATTTATATTCATAAATAATAAAAATAAGTTAATTTCACCTTTATTAATAAAATTTTTAATGATTATTATTCCTTTTATATGACTTATTAATTTTCTATATCAACTATATAATTGTTGAAGTTCAAATTGGTCATATTATTGATGTTCGGTACTTGAGTCAAAAATGAACTTGTTATAACTATAAATCATCCATGTGGTCAAAAATCAATTATCTATAGAATAGATTTCCAGATTTAATTATAATATATATCCAATATATATGTATTTTTATTCAGTAAATATATGTATTTATAACAATACATTCTATTTGGTGATAAAAAATGAAATGCACTGTTCATTGAAACAATAAGTCATACGTTCACATGAACGATACTTTCATTTATTTTTCCTATTTAAAGGAATGAAAACTAAGTGGTAAATATGTATATTATAATGAAATAATAATATCATAATTTATATACATTACATAAGTTCATTAAATCCATTTTTTATACATACCATGAATGGTATTAACGAGTCACATCACTTTGAGGGGGCGGTAGTCCGCATTTCCTCCAATGAAATACTCGTATTTAAACAATTTGGAAAGAAATAAGGTATGATGTAAAATAAAAATACAGAAGCATAGAGACAATATAAATATTATATAAATCATATATAAATACAATGCAACCATAATGGCCACCATGAGAGGTGGTAGGGGATAATTGAACAATCATCGTTTCGTGAGACAGTAGTTCACCGTCCACATAAATAGTATATTTGTATCCATTAGATAAAGGTGTGTGTAAGTGTAGTAAAAATAATTCTACAAACAAAACCGTAGTCTATTTTTTATTCATGTTTTCTTTTGAAATAAAATAATTATAATATAATAGGGTGTAATGAATAAAATTAATGAAAAAGAACATTAAAAAATAAGAAACCTATTAAAACATGTAACCCTTTTTTATTTAAGCCGAAAGGCATCCTAGAATTTCCTTTTTCCTAAGGTAAGGCGTCGTAGAGGAAGAACGAAATATTGGTATTTTAATTTTCCAGAAATTGGACAATCCATGGGGCTTGAGAGGTGTGTGTTATGTGGTTAGAGGTGGTGGCCTTTTATAAGAGGAAGAGGGGGACTTTAGGATCATTTTTAAATAATAATTTATAATAAATTATATTTCGATTACAAAAGAGTAAAAATTTAGTTAGTTCTAAGATACTATGAAAATAAATATAAATAATATCATCCAACAATAATTAGATAGTTTTTGGATATTTTTTAATCCTTATCTTTTTTAGTTAATTCTTTTTTATTCTTCCCTTTTATCAAGTATTTAACACATTGAGAATCAAAATAGTTAACAAAAACATGAAAAATATCTAATAAAATAGTCATTAATCAAACTTTAGACTTATAATAACTGTTTTACACAATCATATATTTTTTATAATTTAATATCATTTAATAAACAATTTTATATTTTATGTTATGAATTATGTCAATTTTGGACACTATACGCACTTGACCTTTTTTCAATTTCATTACAACCTGATTAATTCAATCCAAAGTCATTCACTCAAAACTAATATGTCAATATCATCCAAAAAATTGGGTATCATATAAAAATAACCAAATTAAATTTATTTTATCATTTATAACATTATTTATTTGAATCTTTATTAATGAAGAAATCAGGGCATCATCATAGTGTCATAGTAAAATTTATTTATTTAATGTCAAAAATTTATATATAAATATAATTATATAGTAAATATTTTTGGATATAAAATTAAAATATATAATCTAATATATAACTTATGAAACCCCATATGAAAATAGATTTAGTAAAATATACATGTTGTTGTAATATTTTTCATTATATTAAATTAATTTTATAAAATATCATTTTCGCATCCATGTTGCTCTATGGGATCCCAAAATCCACCCAAGGATACCCATTGTAAGACAGATCTCGTCCAACATGATTAGGAAATTTTATTAGTGTATTTTAATATTATTATAATATTATTTTTACACTTATTTACCAGATTTACCCTTTAACGATGGTAAATAAAAATAAATTCTAAAATTATTATTCATAATGTCTAAAAATTAAAGGAACCTATTTACACAATTTGGTCATCCTGATTCTGAATATGGAATCCATTTTTCTAAATTAAAAACATAGAGTATGTAGTAATTAATTTAAAATTAATTCCCATTGTCAAAACCAAAAGGCGGTTTTTAAGAAGTAACAACTATCAAATGATTGACAAGTGTTTTGTCTAATTTCAACGGTAAATTACTTACAATGAATTTTTTTATTAAATAACAAAAATAGTATCAAAATAAACTTTAAAACCAATTAATATTACTATATAACTATATAAATAAATTAAATGAAAAGGAATTTTTGACTTAAAATGCAGTATTTTTTCACTATTCCTTGAAAAATAAACATTATTAGAAAATTACCAAAAATTTATCCATTTTTCTTTTGTTTTCTCAATTTTATATAAGAACATTATTTTGTCAAATAAAACATATTAATGTGAAAAAATTTGATTTTAATAAGTTACATCCTCCAAAGGTGGTTAAAACGGGCTTTTAAAAATATTATTGTATTTCATGCTTAAAATCAGATTCATTTTTATTTTATGCATCTAAAAATTATTGGATAATTATAAATACATTTTAGAAACAAGTATAATCATATTTTAGTTAGTTCTATTCACTCCCACCACGAAAACATAGAGGTGTTAACTACTATTTTAAATAATAATATTATTATATTATTTTTCAGTATAACTCAAAGTTGTGTGCAACGTATGATTTAAAAGAAAAATATGGTTGTGTGTTCAGTATTTTATCTATCAATGCATCCAATTTAATGTAAAAATAATTTCTCATTCATAAATATTAATATCAATGAAAAAGTATTATTCTCTAAATACCTAGATTGTAACATTTGGAGATTATTTTAGTTTATTTTTGGTTAGAAAAAGGTCTTTAGAGGATTCAATAAGGGGGTGGAGTGTTCCTTTGTATAAAAAAGGAAGAGTGAAATATTGTAAATTATTGAAATGGGAATTCCAATCATGTTTCTCTAATGTAACGTTTCACCAATTGTAACATCCCGATTACGAAAGTCATCTGGAGGAGCCCCATACCCGGTTGGTCACATGGGCTCAAGCGCATTTCCACAAATGCCCAAGGCTACAGACTAGCAGTGAGGGCCTTGGGTGTGATAGTGGGGAAACTAATCCCTCATCGATATAATAACACAGAAAATGTAAAATAGATATCAATATTGGAAGCAATAAAAATACCATACAAAAGTAAACAACGTATGTAATAAATAGTTAGAACTCACATATATAAATGATGCATTTTGTATATATGTAGGAAATAAGCCATAAGAATCACAATGATAGAATACCATACTAATGGAAAGTTCAAAAGAAATGCAGTAAACTTCTCTACATCATTGCAAGCCTCATCTTGGTCGCATGCTCCCCAGCTCCATAGCACTCATGTATGTGAAGTATAAGGGTGATTGCCCTTATCTTGACCTCGAACAATATAATATATTTGGGACCAAAAGCATGACCCTAATAGGGTGTGAGATGAATCCTAGTAGGAATCCACCCAAATAACATTTCCTAACAGTCAGTGAATATATATGGGAGGCAATCAACAAAATGTAGTAGTAGACAAGGAAGTACACATAGTAACCATCCTAAAAATTCAATTTCATTGATTTTAATATATCAAATAAGTAGCTAAAAAAATATAGTAACCCTTTGGGAAGTACCCATAGCCTAACCCCTCTGGTTCAACAAAACTAACACAAGAAACCCATCTGGGAAGAACACACAGTCAAACCCTCTGGTTCATGTTTATCAAATACACTCTGGGAAAACACTCACCGTCAATTCCTCATGTGGCCTAGAATTGTTAACTAATTTCAACTCTGAGGAAAAACTCAACATACAATTCCCCATGTGGCCTGTATCAAGGAAACTACATACACTCTGAGGGAGAAAAAAGTTCATCCCTCTATGGTATCACAACGTAATAGTAAACAGACACTATGGAGAGGCCCTCAACATCAATTATCCCAATAGTCTACTACACCAGGTTCTCATGGACCTATGCAAGTCAGTCATGCACAATGATTTTTGGTATCCAAAGTAAACCTTCAGAACTACATGGCTAAACTATCTATATCATATCATAGCCTATCAAATAATAATCACTATATCCTAACAATACTAGGCATGGAAAGCAGACATCCTAACATGCACCTATACCGAATGTTCAAAATAATATAACATGGGACAAACATCCATATCCTGAAAAAATTAACAATATTCATAAAGAATCAGCCTCTATCAAAACAAACAAGTCATAAAAGATAATAACAGGGATAAAAACCAAGAACACACAATATCCCGTTCATTGGTATTGGACATTTTTTGAGATAAAATTTAAACACTATCTATGGAAAGGCAGAAACGATCTAACTCTTCATTGTTAGATCGATATATGTGAACCTCAAACCTTGAATTTCCCTAGAACGTTGTAGTTCTACAATAACACATAAAATGTTCGACTAAGGATAACTCGTGAGAGAGGATAAATCCAGAGATGAAGTTCTAGAAGAAGGAATAACTCAATGTGGCAATTCCAATGCAATCAACGATGTTAGATTCGTAGAATGGACGGTAAGGTGGGTGCTCGGTGAAGATCTGGGGATGTATAGTCACTACAGGGTGAGACAGACAATGATAAAAAGGGTTCTATAGATTCGATGTGACCTTGGTCCATTTAATGAAAAAAAAGAAATTACTTGACATGTATTTTATAAGTAATCATCGTGTACTTTCCTTTTTTCGCATTCATATTAGGTGGTCTCTAGGTCACCAGAAATGGCAATGTACTTGGCCGGTACACACCTATTACTCAGCCACCTGTGGAAACCAGGTGCATGGTGTGTACATAATGTACATGGCTGGACTACTGAAATTTCCAAATCACCTTTTTTTCTAGAAAACAACCAGAAAGGAAAAACATACCTAAAATGAAGATCTAGGTTCTTAAAAACATCCCCCCTTAAATAAATCTGTCATCGAATTTCCCAAGCCAGGCGGCATAGAAGAAGAATCCTCAAACAGTTCTAGCCACTGCGATCGTAAATCATCATCCCTCTCCCAAGTCCAATCCTATACTCACCTGTAATGCCATAGTAGATGTACTAAAGGAAACGATCGGTCATGGAGAACCTTCGTATTTCAATCAACAATCTAGATAGAATGTTCCTGGAATGAGGAATCCACCTCAATCTCAACCCCCACAAGATGAAAACCCGTAGATGGGTCTGAAAAGTAAGGTCAGAGATGAGGATCGTGGAAGACATCATGCATCAACTGGTACCTCTGTGGTAACTGTAGCCAATTGGAAACTGGTTCGACTCTCTCCAAAATCTCAAATGGCCTGATGTACCTCAGAGAAAGCTTAATCTATTTCCTAATCCTCTTGTGTCCCAACCTTGATGTGACAGGAAGGAAAACCTGATCTCTAACCTAGAACTCTATTGGTCATCTTCGTTGATCAGCATAATACTTCTATCGTGATTGTGCAAAATTCATACTCTTCTAAATCAACTCAATATACTCTGTTGTCTTCGAGACCAGATGATGTCCCAGCATAGCTATCTCTCCTAACTCTTGCCAAGATAAGGGTGATCGGCATGGCCTACAATAAAAATCATCATAAGGTTCACTTTGAATAGTTTCCTGGAAGCTATTATTGTCGTAAAACACCACAAGAGATATGTTCTTCTCCATAGAACCTCCAAAATCTAGGATGCATGATTGAAGCATGTAATAAAGCACCTGAATTGTACGCTCGGACTGGACATCTGTCTAGGGATGGTATGCTTTACTCAAAAGTATCTTGATACACAAAGCCTTTTGATGTCCCTACCAGACCCGAGAATTAAAACGTGTGTCCCTTTCTGAAATAATGGTGTGTGTAACCCCATGTAGACCTACAATCTCTCATATGTACAACCACCTAATCCCATCAACACTGAAGGACTCCTTGATCTGGAATAAGTGGGAAACATTTGTTATTCTGTCAATGGAAACCCAAAATGCATCATTACTTCAAGATAACCTCAGCAAACCTATCAGGAAATCCAACACGACATCATTCCATTTACATTAAGGAATGGTTAACTGCTGTAAAATCCCTTCTAGTCACTGATGCTCTACCTTCACCTACTTTCATGTGGAACACCTCATGACAAAACTATCAACATCTTTATTCATAACTGGCCACGAATACTAATGGTGTTGATCTCAATACAACTTGATGAAAACAAAATGAAATGCCATGACTGAGGGTACAATGTACCTCATCAGTACCTCACGTATGTCTGTTGGCACCCATACACGTCCACAATAACAATGGATCTCATCTGAAACTACTATCATTCCATGAATAGGGTCCTCTACTGAAACCCTCTCCCATAGGACTAGGAATTTATAAACTGATATCTTCCTCATTACCATTTGATCATGTAAAGTGGAGGTAAGAGCCACAGAAGAAAGAAACTTCTACCCCTGACTATCGTGCACCACAAAATGCATATCAGAGAACAAGGCCATAAGCTTGCACTGACTTCTATCCTCCTGAACTACTTGTACTTGAGTCCTCTGGATAAAGGCCTCATGAAACTATGTTTCCCTTCCCAGACATGTAGGCAAGATTAATGTCAAAATACTAAAGGTACTCAACCAACCTTCATTGTCTCAAATTCCTATCATGATGAGTTAAGATATAAATGTGAATTTTGTGTTTGGTGAAAACCACAAAATCTTTTCCAAAAAAGTAGTGTTTCAACATCTTAAATAATAAACAACTTCCACCAACTCAATATTGTGTGTCGGGTAATTTCTCTCATGTGGCCTCAATTTCCAATACCCGTACGCAACAACTACTTCTCCCGTCACAAGAACTACTCCCAGCCCAATACCTAATGCATCATTGTACAAAATATAGCTATTTCTTAGCTCTAGTAAGAACTATAATCGTTTCTGAAGTCAACCTTCCATTCAACTTCTGAAAGGATGACTCACATGAATCAGACCACAAGTACTGTTCACCCTATATAGTCAGACCTGTCAGTGGTGCTGCTAAACCAGAAAAGTTCTGTATGAAACGTCTGTAGTAACTATCCAGTCCTAGAAAAAATCATACATCAAATACGCTCTTCAGCGGCTCCTAGGAAACTACTTCTCTCACTTTCTCTGTGTCTACATATACTACTGTCTTTGAGATAACATGACCCATGAAGTGAATCTGGTCCATCCAAAAGTGACATTTTGAGAGATTAACAAATAACTGATGCTCTGTCAATGTAATGAAAGAATCTTAATATTGGTATCATGGTCGGGCCGTGTGTGATAGTACCCCAAGATATCATCTATGAAGACAACCACGAACGAATCAAAGTATAGATGAAACACTCTGTTCATTAGTTCCTTTAAGGCTGGCGATGCATTTGTGAGACTGTACGGCATAACACCATTATCGTATAGACAATACCTACTCCATATGTCTGTAAGAGTAATATCATAAGGTCTAAAGTGAAAATGATGATAACCTAACCTCACGTTGATCTTTAAGAACACCCGAACTCCACTAAGATGATCAAAGAGATCATAAATACTCGGAAAGGTATATTGGTTTTTGACCATATAAAGGTATTACTTCCAATAATACAGAAAAATTCTAAGGGTACATTCCACATTCTTAACACAATAATGCAGAAGAACCCCAAGGAGAAGTAATGGGTTTGATGAAACCCTTTTCCTGGAACTCCTCCAACTACTTCATCAGCTCCTACAACTTAGGTGTATCAATCCTATAAGAAGGAATAGACATCAGTTCCACTCTTGAAAAAGGGTTAATATAAAATTCAACATCTTTTTCTAGAGAAAAACATGAAAAGTCATCTAGAAAGTCATCCCTAAGAAGATCAACCATAGGAGGAAAGTCCATCTGTGATATCCCTTGGTCAAATACATATAGACTAGCATTCTGGGTTGTAACTCCTCCCAAAAAATACATCTCGAGTGCAAATCTGCTCGCTTGGACATCCCATTTTCCTTTTTGAAGAAACGATCTTCCCTTTAGTGATGTGAAACTCACCCAACAACTATAGCAATCGACAATAGCCTGTAAGTGAACTAACCAGTCCATTATGAGAATGACATCATAGCCCTTCATATCTAAGACATAGAACTCCCAAAAAAGTGACACCTGCCAACCTCAAGAGGGAACTCCTTGCACTGATGTATACTAGTCATTCATGAACCCAGCAGAGTGTTTAGCATGAAGATATCGGCAAAAGAAAAGATGCAGAGCCCAAGGATATCTACAGTAGCGACATATATAAGTCTACGAGAATCCCCTATATCAAAAAGAGAAGAAATTAAAACTAAGGAAATTAGGATCGTACCTTGAATTGTAGAGGGTCCGGGAACCAGTTTATGGTGGGTCTGCTCCACTGAAAAAGTATGTCCAGCACTACGGCCATGCAACACTACCTGAACACTATGAATAGATCCACCCTGTTTTTGATGAATTCCTTGCAACTGGATACCACTTCCAAAACCTCCTCCTAAGCCTAAATGGTTGAAAGTACTCTAGTTCCCTAACTAATGAGAAACTAGTTGTGCTTCTCCTGAACAAGGAGTCATAGAATAAACCTTTTCACTAGCTACTGGTGCGATGATCTTACAGAATAACTTTATATGACCCATCTTGTTGCATGAACGGCACTCCACAAGGTATCATGTTAATTGTGGCTTCATATGCTATCTCTTCCCACAATAGTATCACACCACCTAAAAAATAGAATAAGTGTCCCACCTCTATGGATCCCTGCACGTAGACTCCCTATGGCACTTCCTGCTGTTAGTTGGAGGGATAAAAACTCCAAATGCCAAACCATTATGGATCATAGATATAGATCCCTATGATTGCACTCGGTGATCAGCACATGGTTGACTATAGAAGTGATGGAAGTTGACCGAATGATGTTCACCTGAGTTCAGATGTCCTGGCTGACACTATCCTCAATCATCCATGCTAGAAATAACTCATAACCTCCTAGAATAGGCATGAAGTGCTGAAGATTAGTGAAGAGAGAAGAATACTCCATAATAAAAAGAGTTCCATACTCTATAATCATGAACTCTTGGCCCCGATCGACCAACAAAGTATCCAGGTAGAAGTTTTATTAGAAAAACATTTGAACTCATCCCACGTCATAACCTATTGGCATCCCACCCATGTGATCACAACCCAACATCTTTTGGCAGAGTTCGAAGTATATATGTAGAGAGATTCACCCTCCTCTCTATAGGTATATCCATATTCTCGAAGATAGAAAGAATGGATTCTATCCATTGATATGCAGTCTGAGGTCCTCCATCCCCTATGAAGGTGGGAGGATGCTGCTACTAGAAAACCTACATCAACTCTGCCATAGAAGGGGAATAATGTGGTAGTCATCAAATGGTCTGCTTAAACCTAATAAATACCTCTCAGAACTATGCATCATTACCTATTTCTAGAATGACGATTGGGGATAAGACTGGAACAACTAGAGGATCTGTTGGTAGTCCCTAATCAGCCATATCTAGTGTCTTATCATAGCCCTGTAATTGGAGGACCACCAGTGGAAATCATGGTTGCATGACTCTGCAAGGTCAAGTTAACACCTTAGATCATGATTAAAAGTGTCTGAAACATTGAAACATATGAAGGGAATGAGATAAATAATGAATTCAATTTTTTAAAAACATAGTTACATGGTGTGTAAAATTCTAAAATTGTGTGTTCCCTTAATCCTTCACATGGGCGTGTACTTTTCCCAACCTAGGTCATATGGCACCCTAAACATAGGTTTTGTTGTCTTAACACATAGCTTGTACTTGAATCCTCATTCCCTACCTGAGTTCATCTACAAGGCTAACTGACACGGTTCTCCTAGAACTAGAATACACAACGTGCTAGTTCCAAAAACATTGAGTACTTGACGAACTTCAGTGTTAGTCACATGGATGGTTACACAACTCACTATACACGACATGTTCCAGATGGGATCAACATGTACTATAAGGATATCAACTTCTATTTTGTTGGTCACACTGGTGAACTCATTACCGACTATACAGTTCATGTTTACCACC
The DNA here is from genome assembly GCA_963277665.1 of Viscum album. Classification (NCBI taxonomy): domain Eukaryota; kingdom Viridiplantae; phylum Streptophyta; class Magnoliopsida; order Santalales; family Viscaceae; genus Viscum; species Viscum album. Next base: position 498,294,856 of record OY728158.1, on the reverse strand, counting down.
GACATAACACGTAAAAAAGGATTCCACCATCTCGTGAGGTTCGTTACATGGTCGGTTACAAGAGTTACACTTCGTGGCATCTTCAAGCTTGACACAGTGTGTATAACTTATGTTTTTATCCATCCGTGTCGTTAGTCACAAGGGTGGACACATGGTCTACACAACACGGTGTGTATGTATGACACATGACATCTTATACCAAGATTTTCCCAACCTCATGTCTTCTCCAATAGAGCTAGTGACATGGTTAGAGACTACACAACGTGTACATAAAACACATGACATGTACATATAGAACACAACTTGTACTTAAGGATAATAGTTCCTTATCGAATAGAAGGACACATTGCATGTATTTATCTTGAAGCACTGTCTATTCTGTGTTTTTCTGGATATTAAAGCTGAGAAACTACTCCAGAACCCATAAAAACACTGAAACAAACAACAATGTTCCAAATTCTGATCCATGAGGTCCCATACTCCACATTAATCGTTGCTTGGAATCTTATAAATGTCATACACGAGAAATAAACATACATTGATCCACCAATTTCCAATCCATGAGGGACCATATAACCTCAAGGTACAACGTTTGGCATCCATTTCAACAAATCCTTACACAATTCAATACCTTATCAAAAATCATGTATTCTATCAAAGAATATATCACAACAACATGCATATCTTACACAATATCTATCACAACAACATGAAATCTCTAATTCACCCTAAATGGCAGAATGTAAGACATGTGATTTATAACAAGTGCTTATATGATGCATGAGATGGAATACCCTTATCTCATCAGGTTGTAGTATAATATATCCTCAATAATATCAATAATAATAGGATAAAACATGTGATTCACCAAATGGTGAAATCAAAGCAACTATAAACATTGAAAATTTAGAAAAAATGTAATAAAAAAGTAAATTAGCTTTTCCCTATACATGGGTTACCTACTCCCGAGCACAAATTATTACCAAATACTTATTCCCTTCCTATCCCTAGCTATAGTCTCAAAAACGTATGTAAAGAATAAAATAATCCTCTGATACCACATTGTAAAGTCTTGGTTCTAGAAGCCACTAAGAGGCGCCCTGTACCTGATTGGACACGTGGCCTCAAGCACATTTCCTCAAACGCTAGAGGCTACCGACTAGCAGTGAGGGCCTTGAGTGTGATAGTGGGGAAACTAGTCCCTTATTGTCATAGTAACAATGTGGAAGTATAACATATGGAAATATCAGAAGAAATAATAATACCATACTAAAAGTGATTAGTGGAAGTAATAAATAGTTAGAGCTCACAGATATAAATGATGCATGATATATATGTCTAAGAAAGAATCCAAACCAATCACCATGATGGAATACCATACTAAACAAATGTACAAAAGAAAAATCAGCAAACAGCTCCACTGCATCACAACACTCAGCATTGTCCCATGTTCCCCATCTTCATGGAAATCATGTACATGAAGTATAAGGGTGGTTTCCCTTATTTAGGCATGTAATAATATAATATGTTTGGGAACAAAATCATGACCCAAACGGTGTGTGAGATGATTCCCAGTAGGTAACCACTCAATGATATTTTCCTAATAGTCAGTGAATATATATATTAGGCAATAAAAAATGATGTAGTTGAGAAGGATGTACACATAGTAACCATCCTAAAAATTCAATTGTATTAATTATCATATATCAAGTAAGTATCTAAAAAATCAAGTAACCGTATAAGAAGTACTCATAGCCTAACCCCTATAGTTCAACCAAACAAACACAAGCAACCCTCTGGGCGGTAAACACAATCTCCCCCCTGTTGTTCAGTTTTAAAAAAGACACTCTGAGGAAGAACTCGTCGTCAATTCCCCCACGTGGTCTCCTATCGATAGCTAATAAGCACTCGGATGAAGTCTCGACATCCAATTCCCCCTTTGGGCCATATAATGGAAACTACAAACACTCTAAGGAAGAAAACATTCCATCTACCCTATTGTCCCTCAACGTAGTATTAATCAAAAACTATGGGGAACCCCTCAACATCAATTCTCCCTATGGTCTACTACACCAGGTTCTAATGGCCCTATGTAAGTTAGTCATGTAGAATTATTGTTGGTATCCAAAGTAAACCTCCATAACTATGTGGAAAAACAATCTACATCATTTTATAGACAGTCAAATAATAATCACTCAATCATAACAATACTAGGCATAGAAAGCAAACATCCTAACTGGAAACTAGACCAACGGTCAAAAAAAGATAACATGGGAAAAACCTCTATAACATGGAAAATTTAACCATGTTATAAAATAATCATCCCCAATCCAAAAAAAACAAGGCATAGCATGAAATAATAGGGCTAAAAACCATAAACACGCAATACCCCATTCTTGGGTATTGGGCACTTTTGCACATATAATTCAAAAACAATCTATGAAAAGGATCAAACCACCTACCTCTGCATCGTGAGATATATATATACATGAACCACATGCAATGAATTTCCCAAGAACGTAGTAGATCAGCAAGAATTCTAAAACATTTTTACTATGGATAACTTATGAGATTTTAGAAAACCATAGATGATGTTATAGATGAAGGAATAACTCACCGTGATGATTCCAACACAATTGACGGCAGTCGATTCGGAGAACGAACGATGAGACATGGGCATGATGACGATCTATGGTCGTACGATCTCTCCTGGACAAGATAGATGAAGAGAAAAAGGGTTCTATCGATTAGACGTGACCCCAGTCCATGTAATGAAAAAACAATAAAGTATATGATGTGAATTTTAAAAGTACACGACATGTACTTGCCTTTTCTGGCCTCTACTTTAGGCAGTCTTCAGGTCACCACACACAGCCATGTAATCATTCATTATACATCTAGTACTTGGTCACCTACGGACACTGGGAACATGGCATGTACTTAAAATACATGGCGTGTAATCCAAAAATTTTCAAAATCTCATAATTTTCTCAAAAACAACAAGAAAGGGAAAACCTATATGAAAAGATGATACGGGTTCTTACAACAATAATGGACCGAATTATATCTAATGGAAGATAGGGTTAAAATATAAACATCCAATATATTTTGGACATGTTTCTTTGTTATTTTGGCCATTACCTTTAAGGATTAGATCCATGTTAAGGAAATTTACATCTTAATCTATGTAATTAATTTCAATTAATTTCACAATTATTTTTTTTCAAAAAATAGTCTGAACTAATTATAAATTATTTATTATTATTATTAAAAATATACAATATAATTCTCCAAATACCAATCACATATTTGGTAGAGATTAATTTAATATTAATCCTGTAGACATAATGAAATCGTGGGTTATTAATGTAATATATTGATTTTTTTAAAATTTTAGGACCATATTAATAGTGGGATTATCTCAAAAAAACTAATTTGGATTCATTTATATTCAATTGATCTAATTAAAATGTTTAATTAATTAAAAAAATAATCATTCCTTCTAAATATGTAAAATGAAAAATTATTTTTCAATTAAAATTTAATATTTTTCATTATTCATAAAAAAATTAAATATCACATAAAATACCATTAAACACCCTAAACTAAATAAATGTTCTTATTTAAAAAATTAATAATCATTTTACTTATAAAAACAATTAATGTTTCAAAAATTGTACTTAAAATAGGTTATTCATTAATAGGTAGTAAACTACTATTATAATGAATATAGATTTTTATGCATAAAATTTTGTTTGTTTTTATCTAATCCCTGTAAAATAAATTGGATGAGTATAAAAAATTTTAAATGGATATATTATATATTGATTAAATTAATATCATTATTTAATCGTAGTTATTTTAATTTATTAGGATAAAACACCATTGTGGGAATAAAAATAAAAAACTTTTCTATGGAGTCAATAGGATTATATTTTCATTTCTAATTAATTACCAACCAGTTAATTCTTATAATTTCTTCTCAAAAAATATATTTATGTTGTTTAGTTAATAATATTCCTTAGAATTAACTTTATGGATATTTTGTATTTAGTATATTAAAAAAAATTTGGATATTATATTATTATATTGTAAAACATAGCCTTACGTGTTAGACAACCCACCAAGGAGAGTCTGTCTCTAATGTAATGAAATATCAAATCATTATTCCATGTATATAAATATATATAATTTTTTTCATGGAACATAATAATAACATGGTGTTTCATTTAAATAAATATAATGAATATAATTAAATTTATTCTAAATAGAAAATATTGTAATGTTTTTTGGTGTTACATTTTTATTGGTCCAATTTAGCGGTAGTTATGAAATAATCTTACCATTCCTCTTTTGGAATTTGTGTATTCTGATACTAATTACTCTTAATGAATAAAATTTTATTTCACTAAATTCTATAGTTCTCTTTTCTAAAAATTTAATGCATTAAATTCTAGGTGGTGCATTAGTAGGTTTTCTTCTTTCTCCATCATGTTGTCTAATTTCATTAGGTCTCTTTGAAATTAATGATCTTTATTCCCTTATCTATATCACATGAATAATTTCCCCATACCTTGGAGGGGATTCCCATAATTTTTCTTCCCACATTTTGGACATGTCTGATGTTTGATCCACTTTCCCCTTTTTTCATTTGATCCTCTATCTTGGAAATCTGTTCTTATGTTATTATCACCATAACCATGTGACCCTTCTCCAAACTATATATATAATTTGAGAGAAAATGGAAACACATCATCATTACACTAAATTTATGAAATTTTTAAATCTATTAGAATGTATGGTTTTAAAACGCTAAATAATATACTATATTTCATTCATTTTTGAAAAAAAAACCTAAGGATTATTCGGTAATCCTTGTTATGTTATCCTTATAGACATTGATAGATTCACAACCATTTTTCTTCACCTCTATGAATTCAAACTCAATCAGTTTTTCAATGATTTTATAAAAAATACATGTTAAGAAATAGTTTCTTAATATAGTCTCACTCCACATATTTTTTTTCATCCTTTATCTTGGTGTTCTTTAGAAACTCTAATCATTAATTGTATTCTCTATCTAAATGATAAACTATAATTGTAAACTTCTACATATGATAACAATTGATCATATAAATGATATTATCTATTGATTTAACAAACTATTCATTGATAGGTGGAGAAGAAGTTCCACTAATCATTAATTTTCATTGCAACATAACAGACTCAATGTCTCATTTATCATTATTGGGAGAAGGGGGACATTACACCTAACTCGTGTTATTATTAATATCTTGAGATATATGGGTAAGTATTTCTATAATGTTTATAACTCCATATGATAAGGAAATGGGCATATTTCTCATGAAATTACTGCATTGACCCACACATTATTTGTGGTCCTAGTTTTCTTTAGTTTTAACCTATTTCAAAAATATAAAATGTTTTAACAAAAAAAAAGTCAACAAATCATGAATAATTTATTCTATTTTCTAATTAACGCTAAACAAAAATATTTTGGATCCCTATATTGAGAAATTTTATAAAACAAGTACTCTAATATGTCTATATATAAATATTAATATCTTAAGGGTTTTCAATAATGTTATAAAATCATAACTCCCAAATTTAGAATACTATTCTCTGATACCAGCTAAACAAATGGTTCTTTTTCTTCCATGACTTTTAAATCATTTTAATGATAAAAAACATAACAGGGTTATAAATTTGGGTTCAAAAAGTTGAGCGTCTTGGGATATTTAGTATATTACATGAATTTTATATAATAAAACTTAAAAAAAATTAATTTCTTTTTTAATGAATCTTAGTGGACCTTTATTTATACTTTGTAGAAGTATTCCCCATTTTATATACGTCAATGAATGTGGTGAGATTAAAAATCGAATAAGATGATAAATATAGACCGGAATATATAAAAAATTGATGAGCATAATCATCATTTTTAAATCGTAAGAATATTATTACAACATAAAACATGAGGGAAACATGTGATATTTCCATGGAATATGGGAATTAATAAAAAAACATGTCATAGTTGTCAAACAACACGTAATTTTGAACAAATCTAAACTTTTTTTACGGATAAAATATGTGAATAAACATAAAATAATAAATATGAAAATATATAGCATCATATTTATGAAAATTTGATATTATCTCATGAGATACATCACTTTACACAATTCATTTGGGAGCTATATAATTCTAGGTGCACCTGTCATGTCATAATATTTACAGAATAATGAATGCCACCTAGATCGTATATTCATATTAGATATAAAATTAACCCATAGAAAGGATTGATTTTCATTGCATGTAGAATAATTTCATGAAGAAACGTTTGGGATCCCAAATAAGAATGTAAAAAAACATATATGGAAAAATAATCATCACATATGTCTAATGATAAAAAAATATCAAGATGATTCAATATGTGAATTGGATAGAAGAGTTGTTTTCAAAAATCAATACATTTTCCTAAAACTTGGTTGAAAACATGTATATACTCTTATGTTAAAAAGTAATTAATAATTAAATTATATTTAATTAAAATTAAATGAATACCCACACTGAACATTGTAATTAATCATGTATAACTCATATAAATGGAGTTGCATTCAAGAATACCTTTACCTTAATTCCAAATTAATTTAATCACATTTGAGCATCCTGAATAATAAACTCTTGTATATTAAATCACTGATCCAAAATAATATTATATTCATTTATAATATTATTAATAAAATATATTAATTTTATTATATTTTTTAATTTCCATTGATTAAATGGATTCATTTTTATAAAATGAGTTTTTAAAAAATTTACATTTTTCTTTGATTTTCTGTTTTATTAAATTTAATTATTATACAAGTTCAAGAATCATTAAATAAATACATTAATACATTTATATATGAAAGATAATTTATTTTTACAATTTGTAGTTTATGTTATATTAATTAAATTGAAACAATCCTCCTTAAAAATTTACCAACCATTACGAATAATGTTATCCAAATATGATGAAAAATATGTATTAAAAAATATAACAAAAATTGAAATTTTTATAAATGATACATCATTATTATTATATAAAATTTAATCCTATTTAAAATAGTGAATATTTTATTTGGAAATAATATGGTAATAGATAAGTAGTGTAAATAAAGGGAGCGATGTGTTTAAAAATATATTATTTCTTCTGTGTAGCTTCACTTGTACGATATTATTAGTTCTATGATTATTGGAGTTGAATTAATTTGGAGCATGATTATGGATTCTAAAAGGATTAATATGGAATATTTGGGAATAAATTTGTCTTTTAAATGTGTTTGAGGAGTTATTTTTCATGGGGAGGGAGATCTGTTGTTTCTACATGAGGAGATAGGTACTTTAGAATAAAATTAAGAGTAAAATAATATATTAAAGGTAAAACATATATTTGTGATTTTTTAACAATTTGAATTTTATATTAATATAATATAATGAATTTAAGCCTTAAAATACTCTTTTTTATTTCAATTCAATTATTTCTTAAAAAGGAATGTGGAAAAATGAAAAATTGATATTTTGAGGAATCACTTTTGACTTTAGGTTTTGGATAAATCCTTTTTGGTCTAGAAATTGAGTTTATTGTATTTTAATGAAAAATTTATAAAATTAAAAATTCCATAGATGATGCTAATGTTATATAAATGATTATTTTTTTATAACATCTTGAATGATGTAATTTGAAATACACTAGTTAAGATAAAATAATTGTTTTTACTATTCACCCTAAAAGTTATGTATTTTCGAATATTACTAAAAAAACCTTTGATAATTTCGATGTCCTCATTTAAGAAATTGATATTAATTTTATCTAATTTTTTTTCTAATTTTTTTTTTCTATTTTTAATATAAAAAAAATACTTTTATGAAATAAATTCTTATACATTTTATTAAAATTTTATAATATTTTTTAGTTTTATAATCTTGATATTGATTTACATGGACATGTAAAATTTATATTTATATAATGTAGTAATAATAAATATTATTTATATCATCATTTATTATTTTGAGGATCAAATTATATTCTAAAAATAATGTTAATATTCCCAATGGATATGATATTATTCATAACGGTAAAAATATTATTCCAACAACCACAAACAAATCAAATGTACACATTACATTCTATAAATACCACTAAATAATATCAATAATTATTCAAATCAAATACTATCACGGATCAATATTTTATTTTTCCATAATTTTTCTTGGTTTTAAATTTTTTTTGTTTTCTATATTGTTTATAGTGGGGTTGATGAGTTAATATATTGGGGTGATCCACATTTTTCAATTTTAGCTTTTCTATTATATTTTTTTCAGTTGAAATCATTGGACTTTTAATCGGTTTCATTGCTGATAAATGTAATAGTTTTCATTAATGAAATAATATTTTGGTGGTTTTATAAATAAATTAATATATATATATATATATATATTATAAAATATAGCATATCATATCAAAAATTTATTGAAAGAGAATTTTTTTCTCAAATAACTAGGTCATTAGAATAGGTTTCAGGTCAATTATAGTTTTGATTAGGTTTTTACCTAAACATTAAACAATGGATTGATTTTAAAAGAAATAAAAAATATTTTTTTTGGATCATACTATAATAGAATATAACAAAGGATTCCAATACATAAAATGGTTTGAACAAAAAAAAATTATGTTGAAGTTGAGATTAATAGATAATAATTTACATGAAATTAAAGAAAAATATTGATTTGGTTTTAGTCCACTAAATATTCATAATGATGTTTAAATTCAGACATAGAAACATTGATTTTTGGTAGATGTTTTCTATGGGATTTTATAGAATGAATGTGTGAATATAATGGGATTAATTTATCCATGTCTCTATATTCCTATGATTTTTGGCCATTTCATGTAAATTTTTTGATGAATTACCTATACAAAATTTCTGAGTCTAGTCTAAATTTTTAAAAGATAATGATATTTTTGTGATACGTTTTCTATTTTGTAAGGTTTAGGATTGTTTGGTTTTTAATATAACATAATTAGTGAATATTTAGTTTAAGGGGAAATGTATTACTAGTTAAGGTTAAAATAAATAATATCAATTGTTATCGAACAAAAAAAAAATTATAGTGGTTTTGTTCATTGATTTTTTATAGACATAATGGTGTTAGTATTGACATTTTAATCAATATGATTTATTATTCATGATTCTATTAAGGGTTGACGGATTGTTGGAATTTTTGTAAAGTACATGGATATTCATTTATAGCTTTTGATACCTTGTGTACAAGGCAATGAATATGATATTTAGGATGAGTCAAATGAAAATTCAATGCAGTTGTTTTTTAAATTATAATACACTATTTTTTATTATAAGACAACCTGATGATTTTTTACATTAATTATATATATATATATAATGATTTCCTAAATTATAACAAACTGAATGTTTAAACTAAGATATATATCTATTATAGGATATGATGAATTCAATCACCTGAATATAGATATAAATTTTTTGATCCATAGAGTTCTATTTATGATTATATTATAACTGAATCCAAATTATTTAGTGAACCAGCTTAATCATTGTAAATAACATATATATTGTCTCTAAGATGTAAAAACTATAATGATACTGAAAATTATATGATTGTGTGATTAAACATCATATTGGTGTTTTTTTAGAACTTATTTTGTATATGTTATTCATTTATTGTCATCTATGATCTCTTGTTTCTAAGGAATCATTAAAAATATTGTATTATTTATATTTTAAATTTCCCATATTCTAATCACTATGCCCAATAAGATTGAATTCCTCAATCTATATCTTTTAAAACATTTTTTAAACTCTTTATAGGGTGAATAGATATTATATCTGTTATTGTTGATCATTAAAGGTTCTTATGCCTAGAGGTACCTATTGCCAATGGTTCATTTAATGAAGTTACTTCACTGAATCTTGTACCTTATATTGTGTTCATTTAAAGATATTGTAGGTTACAACATGCATACTTTGATTCAGGTTAAAAAATATTCTTCCATTTGGAGGTAGAATTGTAGAGTTTCCAAAAATATAAAATAGATGGTAACAAATATCATTTATATTAAAATTTGTATTATTATCAAATATATTAAATTTTATAGAATAGTAACCTTTTTAATTTATGATTTTAATTTTTTACATTTGTAATGTTTCTCAAAATCCAAGTTTTCAATTTTATAAAATATTATATACTTATATTTTGTTATATCTATTGAAATATATCTTTTAAAAGAAAATATAATATAGTTTTCAAAATTTATATGTTTAGTTTTTTGAGAAAATTTACATCTCATATTAATGATTCTAAAAAAAATATTCTGGGAAAATAATAGGTATTTAAAGAGTATTATAGTATTTATATCAAATATTATCTATAGTTAATCCAAAACTAACATTCAAAGGGATTAATGTTATTATACATTTCCATATAATATAATTTAGTTGAGTAAATATCATTTTTATAGATATAGATTGTATACCAACCATGAACTATAAAAAATTTGAATATTATTCTTTCATATATTGTTATGGGGAAGACAATGAATAATAGTTTGATGAAATGAAATTGTTTTTATAAATTCAAGATAGGATAATTTTTTTAAAATGATATGGTATTAAAAAATTATAGGTAACAAAATATCTTTATTTAATTTGGGATAAAATATCAATATTATGAGAACAAAAAATTCCAGAACTCTATATGCTAATATATGATGAGAAAATGTATGGTTAGGTATCAATAATTTGAAACAACTAATAAAATTTGGACAAAACTAGAGATTAAACAATTCAAAAAATAAATTATGTTTGAAACTAGAAGTGTGATTTGTTGAGTTTATTTTTTTGAGTTTTAATTTATACATTGTGATTTAATTCCATTGATTCAGTATAACACTGTGACTGTAGTTAATGGATTATAATAATTTGGTTATAAGGAAATAAATAAGGAATTGGGTTTTCAACATATAATTATCATTCCTTCTAATGAACGGTAATATTTGTTGATTATTATTTACTATGCTAAAAACAATATAAAACTAAATTTTCATGATCTCCTTAGAAATCTCATGAATTTTGATAATTACATTATGAAATACGATGAGAATTAGAAGAGGGAAATGATTTATTTTTTCTTAAATTTAAATTTTATCTTCATTTATATTTAATATATAAAATACTAGAACTATTTAGATAAATCCACATCATCTAACGGAAAATAATTTTTATGATGTTAGTGAAGAAAAAACTGACACATCATTCACAGAGGATTTCCATAATTTGAAGATAGAAGTACAAAAAAAGAGTTCATTAGAATAATAAATATAAAAAGAAATAATAATGAAAATACAATATAGATGTGTTATGTAATTATTGAAATAAGAAAATGAATATCAGATCTAATTAAACATGGTAAAAAAACCCAGACAACGATTCTAATAAATAATTGAATTGTAATTAAATTTTCATATTGTATTCATAAAGACATTGACAATAACTAAAGATCTATAAACTAATAAAAGTAGTTGATATAAGAGAGATAATCGTTGATGGGGTTCATATTTTTAGGAAATGTCCCCATGGAATCAAAATTGCATCATTTACAAGTTAATGAATTGCCCTATTACAATATTTCCCTTAAATTTTAGAAATAATTTATTATACAATGATGATTAATATTATACATCATTTTAATAAATTAATTAGTATGTTAATTATAAGGAGACAAAAAGTAGTGTTATTTGATTTAATATAATCACACTAAAAACGATTTTTCTAAAGAGAGTGTTGAATTTCTAATCATATTCTAAGGATAGTTGAATGTTTATTTCAATTTTCTTAGATAACGATCAAAACATAGTTGTAAAACTACTATCTGATGTTATAAGTTAGTAGAAGATTCCTTATAATTTTACTTTTCATTGGGATAATTTTGATATTCTCATAATTTATTTGAATCTATATCATAAATCTTTCATGAAATGTTTTACTTCCCAAAAGACGCACATTAAGATAAATGTTTTTGTAAAAAAAATGGTCATTTTCATTCTAAATATCACAAAGTAGGACATCAGGGAAAATGTTTTGCATTAAAAATTACTGAATCCTTTAGGAAATGAAAGGATTATATTTCTGGATAAGTATAAGATATACTAAAATATAGGGATTAATAGATATAGGTTCTTAATGATATATTTATTGACATTATCAAATACAATGATATTTGAGTACCAAAAAATTAACCATATCATATTTAGATTGAAAGGATGTGTAACAGTTTCTAAAATCATTGAATAGGTATAAATGTTCTCATCACATGATATCAAACTAATATAACATACAAAACAAATGAAAATATATGGTTGATGGTTTATATTTGGAAACAAGTCATAAGATAAAATTATTTGAATTATTGATATTTCATATCAATGAAAAAAATAATAAATTAAATGTAATTTATATATTATGACATATGAATTAACTTATTAGGATGGATAAATTACTTGATAGTGGTCAGTCAATGAATATTGGAATTGATAATTAAATCATCCTAAGATTAAATGAGGTTTTAATTTAATGTGATGATAGGAATAATAATTCTTACACTATATAATATGACCTAAGCATTATATATAAAAATATTACATCAAATTAAATGAATATTAGATATATATCATAATATTCCATTCCCATGATGATTCACATTAGAGAATCATTTGATACTAGATACAAAATTAAAATAATTATGAACAATAACCAAATATATATCCATGAAATTCCACTCTCAAGTTACCCTCTAATGTCATTTCCTACTAATAAAATTTCTTCATACTATGGGTACATTGAAATAAAATAAATTGTGAGCATAAATGCTCAGTATTGGTAAAAAAATTAAATGTTATGTTTTGATAATAAGAAATCATAATTTGATCAAAATTTTATGAAAATTAAATCATTATATATAGTGGTCCTACGAAAACACATAATTCATAAATCATGGGTTCTGATTTATATCATCAGCAAAACAATTCAGGATGTATAACTTTGTGTAATGTAAAAAATCATAATCAGTGATCGAATAACATATTATAAATAATAGGATATTATATTTTAGAATAAAAAACATATAATGTTTTTTGAAATCTATCAATAAATACATATGTTATATTATAGGCTACATCTAATCACATATACAATTTCTCCATATTAGGGTAGCCAATATTACATCCTATTCATATTGTTCTACAAACATATGTTCCCTTAATCTCATGGGAAAAAAATATTTTAATATGAATTTATGTTTTTATAGTCCCATTCATAAAATAAAAATAAAAATTAATAAATATATTCTAGTAGAACATGACACCATTTTAAATCATTCAGATCCTAGTGATAATGTGAATAAAAAACACAATTGATGATAAATTCCTTAAATAAATCAGCATTCGTTCATCAATTAATTACCAAATGACAAAATTTTGATTAAATATAATTTCTGAAACAAATAATCATAATAAATCCCATTAAAGATGATATATGGTATTATATGGTCATATACAAAGTAAATCATAACAAAAATTAAAGTATATTCATACAGATCAATTTCTATTTTTATAAACCATTAAAATATTGGACTTCAAAAAAAGGTAAAATTTTCATAATTTTTTTTAAATTGTGTGATAAAAATTATTGAATATTCTAAATTTTGATTTAATTGAAAAACAAAGAATCATTTAATTTAATCTTGATGAATTTTTTTGGTATTGACAACAAAAAAATTACTCAAGATAAAATATTTAAAAAATATTATTTTTATAATTTTATCAGAAGATAAATGTTAGTTTTACGGAAATTTTTTATAATGATTCATTTTACGAATCTATATATAAATTATATTATGATATAGAATACCATCATAAAATTATTATTTCAAGGAAAAACCCTCTATAAAATAATTTCATGAACTTGTTGTGGTGTAAAATGATTCCACAACAAAAGAAATAAAATAAGGTATTTTTTTCATAAAATAATAAATTTAATATTTAAATGTAATATAATTGTGGTAAATGAAATTAATAATTCAAACTCTATAAAATAACCATATAATTATAAAATGGATAGGGTTTAAGAATTATGGGACACATAATTTCCTTATTTGAAATTCCACCATAACAAATCTCATTTAAAATAGTAATTGAACCATATACCCTTATAGATATAGAAGGATTTGAATAAAATATATCATTAAATATATAACCATAGATATATTAGTAAATTCCTATAATTTCAATAAAAATTAAAAAAATATTTTCTGGGTATAATGTAAACTACTAAAAATGAAGTAGTTGGTGAATATATGACATATCTTTATAAATTCAAATTGAGATGTGAAAACCCGTTAATTATTGGTAAAACATGAATTGGAAGAAACTTAAAATATTGAAATAGAGATGTATTTATATATCTTTTTAATTTAAGTAATTTTTTTTTAAAAATTCATAGGTTATAATAAACACCACCAAACATTATACAAGTTGTTATTATGACATATCTCTCAATAAAATTAATGTTAGACATAAAACCCATACCCCAAGACTAGAATTTAATCATATAGTTTAAAAATTCCTATATAATGAATTTGGATTTATTATAGATATACAAAAGACTAATATTAAGAGTTATTTTATGATATTTCATTCTATTATATTGTCTTACTTCAATTTTTTTTTTAAATTCTTCGCTAAAATCAACATTCACATTGCTAACAATTCTATTTCCCATAACTCATTGTGTTTAGAGATTACAGTAATTTTTTATTTTTAATTGTTGTATAATATTAATAATGTAATTCGTATCATATTCATTTATTATAAAATCTCTATGAACCATCATTGGTTCCATCTGATGAAAAAAAATAATTCATCACCTCATTGAGACGGTAGTCTATATATATTAATGAGTCATGTTTTCATTTAAATACAAAAATAATTAACGAAAAAAATATAATAATTTATCATTTTCGAATTATAATTAATATATAAATAAACAATTTTTTTTCTTAAATCCATATTTATTACAATATATGAGTGGAACTGAAGAAAACTAAAATATATTGTTCATAAATGTGTTTTTTCGACACCCAAACATAAGATACATTTTCATTATTCAATATGATAGAGTCGAAAGAATATTGTGGTTGTTAAATAAAAACAATAACAATTAAATACTATATACATATATGAAATAAACAGTAAATATGGAAAACATGAAAATGATAAGAAAGTTAGAGATAATAATAAAGAGAAACAAATAACATAGAATATAATTACATCTTTGTTGTAGTAAAACTATAATAAAAATTGTAAGGCATAGGTTACATTAAATAAAAAATTTATTTTTGATATATTATAGAATTTGGAAATGGGAAATGGATAGATCATTAAGTATTAGAATTCAATTGGTTGTGGGTTTCAAGTGGGAAATGAAATGGGGAATATGTACATGATGAGAGAGATACGTCAGGTTTAAACCATTAGTTATGTTTATCAACCAGTACTATGATATTTGAGTAGATATAATTATAGGGAATAATATTTATAGTGGAACAAAATATAACCTAAAATATAGAATATCAAACAGAGGTTTATAAATTCATCATAAGACTATTAAATTATTAAATTTACTCCACATATAAATATATTGTCATTTAATAGGTTTTATAAAATTTTAATTCTTTTTAATATCATAATTATATTATAAAATGTGAAGCTTATGTCAAATAGTTGTTTTCACTATTAACCAACTACTCAACTTTTCCAAAGATAAAAACAAAAAATTCAACTAAATATCATTATTTCAATATTGATTAATAAATAATTTCACATTTTCAATAAAATTATTAATTTATTGAGAAATTAATTGTTATATCTTGGAACAAAAGTGATAAAAACTAAATTTTACATAAAATATTATTTTCATGGAATAAAATTACTTTCATTACATTCTATGTCTATTAAAAACCACTAACTCATTTTAAATTTACATTATTGAATATTTTATAAATAATCATATTTAACATAATTTTTCAATTAGTGATTTATTTAATTTTTACTAATATAAATTTATTTCACAAAAAATAGTTTCTTCAAAAATATCTCTTTGTAACATTTAAATGATTCCATAGTTATTTAATACAAATATAGAAATGAATGTATGAATCTTAATTCATTTATTTAAATGTATAAAAAATAATTTATGGACAAACCTATCATGTTAAAAGGTGATATTTATATTTTAAATAAGATTATAATATATAATAAATACTATTTGTTTTAACAAATAATTTTTCATTATTGAGGACTAATTAATTTATTATATCATTAAATTATTTGATTGATATTATTAATTTAATTTAATTTAATATTATTGTAATATATTTTTTTTATAATAATAACTCTTTATTTAAATGGTATTGGTGTTTTTGGGATCAAATTATATTTAAGGAATTGATATTATTAATGTGAAATGTTTCCTAGTATCTAAAGGGGAGACATTGGACCACCAAAATAAATTTCAATTTACCCAAAAAATCCTGAGGTGTTTCATTTGTATAAAATAGTTTTCAGCAGTTTTTTTTCATTTAAAAAATTCTAGATATTATAGATGCGGTAGATCCAATAAAATAAGGATTTTTTTCTTTTTGTTGATGAAGATTTTACCTTGGACATGAAAATTTTTGGGACCCAATTTTGATGTTGTTATCACAGAGGCATACTATTTCTCTTTGGATAACATAATGAATCATCATTGAACATTTGTTTGGTAAACTTTCTGTAATAATTACAACACTACTTTCAATTGAATTGTTATAGTTTTGTTGGTTTATTTGGTTGACCATTCTCTCCATTCATTAGATTGAAGAATAGATTATATCAATTTGACAGTTATTTTCCCAATGACCTTATTATCCATAAACAATCCATTTACCTATCGCATGGTGAAAAATTCCCAATGAAAAATTCTTTATTTTCATTGTGAAATAAAATTATTTATCATTCCTATATGGGATTTATAATTTAAATATAATCAAAAATACATTTTTCTCTTATTGAAAAGCCCAGAAAAAAATGTCACTCTCCAAACTCCATTTATACATCAACTACAAATTATATGATATATTCATATAAATCGATGTATATTATAGATAATTTCATCAAGATACATTTTCCTAAACCTCTAAATAATATATCAATGTCTTAATTCATGGACAGTGGTTAAAATATATGTTTCTCGAGTAGAATATTTATATTAATAAGATTGTAATATTAGTTTTGAAAAACCAAAAAACACATTCTTTAAAACCATATTTTAATAACTCTAGGTATGTATAATATTTTAAATTTTTTAAAAAAACTTATATATCTAATATATGTATAATATTTTGTAAATCAGATGGTACTCTATTTTATATTTTTGTAAAAATAAAAATAGACAAAACCTAATATATATATATATACCCTACCTACCAAAATGAACAAAATATTTTATATCAGGTAGACTAGTAATTTTTAAATTATATGGATGAGTTCCGTTTAAATTAGTTGATGGTATATAAGTTCTTTAGTTGATGTAAACAAAATCCTACCATATTATGTTACATAGTTTTAACTACAAAAAATTACTTATAAGAGTTAGAAATGATATCTGGATGAACTTTTATAAAGAATTAATCTGGATAAACATTTTTCATATTTATGGGTGAACTAAAATAAATATATCAGTTGAAACCTTTATAGTTGTTAAATGGTTCATCATCAAAATCAAATATCGTGAAATGATAATGAACTAAACCTTATAAAGTGATAATGATTTTGTAAGAATTCATTGCAATCACATCTATGAAATGTGGAATATGACCATTGATGACATTACTATTAATATAAGAATATTTAATAGAGGAGGAATATTTTTCTGTTCGATATATCAAAAGATATTTTTAATATATTTTTAATATATTATCACATTGATAGAGTTTTATAGTGATTTTTTGAGAGTTATCTCATAAGGGACACAAATTTGGATATTTAAAATAAATTCATTGATAAATATATATTTTGAATTGTATTTGAGATCTTTTGTTTGACTGAGGGATTTAAGGGATATAAATATTGAGTTTATTTTGATCATTCAGACTGATTGTTCCTAAGGTAAATGAAATAGATGTTGTTTTTATCAATTTACAAATGTCATCATAATTTTAGTTAGACAAAAAAATATTTTTTTTTGAAAATGGTGGATACATAAATGTTGGGACATAGAATTCATTAATAATAAACTCAAAATGATTCATAATTGTTTGATAACATCTATATTTTTTCTTACTTTTTTATAAATTTTAATTTATATTTTATTATGTTTTTATATTTCTATTGTATAAGTGTTTATGTATATATCAATTTTAAAATATTTCCATAACTCAGATCTTATAAATAATTAGTATGATTGTATATAAAAATAAATTCATTTATAGAACAACGATTTAATTTAATTACCTAGATAATAAGGATAAGTATACTATTAGATTAATTTTATTAACTATAATAACCCCAACACCTATTATAGTAAACTGATTACTCATCTGATTTTGTATTCATTATCAAATATAGTTTTTACATTTATGCTCCATTATATATTGTTACACAATAATATGTTATAGGGAAGAGTATAAAAGTTAAAAAGATGGATGTTTTAAATTCTGGGACTATTGAGAATATTAATCTTAATAGATAACTAATTTTTTATTTTACCGAAAATGAGTATTAGATAGATAGAATTAAAATTCATTAATCAACACTAGAGTTGAAAACTTTTAAATTACTATTAAAAATTAATTTATACTAGAAAAAAAAAGTTTATAATTTTTCTAATGATGAAAATAAAAAACCTTATTAAAATTATAGATTTAGAAATAATTTACAATTTCAAAAAACAATGAATTTAATCTTTAAAATTTCATCTTGTGAAGAAAAAAATGATATTTGGAAAAAACA
This sequence comes from Viscum album, assembly GCA_963277665.1. Classification (NCBI taxonomy): domain Eukaryota; kingdom Viridiplantae; phylum Streptophyta; class Magnoliopsida; order Santalales; family Viscaceae; genus Viscum; species Viscum album. The sequence goes on along the minus strand of OY728158.1, from coordinate 498,275,709 downwards.
TGAGGTTATTCAATATGGATAATCCCAATTTATATAAACATGAAAATCGATGCTTAGTGATGATTATCAATCATTTTAATTTTTTACATGGAAGGTCATTTCTAATGATACATTTGAGATTTAAGACTATTGTTAACAGTTTACAATGATATAAGGATAAAGAATGAACTGATGATCATTTAGATGAAAACATTTATCAATATTTTTCTTATTTAAGGGTAAGAAAAATGTTAAGTGATTGAAAATACTATAAATATTATAATTCTTAGATTGGATGACGTGACTAGAACTATTATGAAACATATGTTCAGTGTAAAAAAGAATTTATGAAAGAATAAGATGAAAAATATAGGTGTACATACTCCCTCTACATCTACAGTTTGTATGATGGACGCATTGTTTGGGAAAGATTCGAAAACATGAATGGAGAAGAAATTCAATGTCTAGAAAGTCATATTTCATTAGAAAAAATTTAGAATAGACATGAAAATATTTCATAGGGAATTAATTGTATAATTCGAATGAAATATTTTCATTATCAACATGAGAAGTGATCAAAATAGGGAAATGATAAGAAACCTTCCTTAGAGATGATATGTTATGAATGCTATAATAAATATCATATTATATAAGGTTATACAATATTAAATGAAATGTATATGAAATGTAAACATTTTTTGATGATCTATAAATATATGTGAATGAAAAGAATAAATGATTATGACACCAAGTGTGATAGTTAAATAATAAATTGAAAATTATAAAGACATGGGATTATAAACTAAAATTATGAAGATCATCCAATTATACATTGAAATATTATCTACTGAATCATATAGATATATTACATTAACATAATATTATCATTATCGGAATGATGATGGCAGTTTTAACACATCATAAAAATGAAACATTATTTCATTTGAAGATTTTTATTATTTATATATAATTGACGAAAAATGTATATTGTATGTTATTAGAAAAAAGTTAAAATATTTCAAAATATAGATTATTTATGTGGAAATCATTTTAATTAAAACTCAGGAATATCTATAATTACAGACTATATTTCAAATATTATACTAGGGATATAAAAAAATCTATTTCAAATGCAATTTGTGAGAATAAATATTTAGTTACAATATAAAATTCAATTATCAAGATTGAAAAGATACATTTATAAAATTTTACCAAAAGAATAAAATATTAAAAAATATTATAAACTAATAAATAACTCTATAGTAGGTCTTAAAAATTATAATCCACATTAAAAAAAACTGATTTCTTCCTAATTACGAAACATTTTATATGAATTTAAAAAGAGGTAGATGATGGAAAAATAAGTTTCCAGTAGATATAATTCAAAAAAGTTTTTTTTATTATATACTACATTTCAAATTGATTTTTATAAATACAATATATATCTGTTTTGAAATATTTTAATTCTAAAATTATTATATGATAATAAATTTAATCTAACGATACACTGGGTTTAAATATAAATTGTGATTTGTTTTAGGAAAATATGAAAATTTTATAAAATATTATTTTGTGAATGAATAATGTTTGATATCATCATGTCAATTGAAGGAAATAGTGAAATCATAATTTCATGGTTATAAATTCTTGTAATGTTGACTTTGGAGATAATTCTCAATGAAAATATTTTATTTAAGAAATGATATTCTTATTTTAAAAGAATAATATTATCATTTTTCATTTTTAAGACATAATAATAACATCATAAGTGTAATATGTTTATATAATAAATGTAACATTGTTAACATCATTACCGATAAATGTATTTTTAAAATTTTAAAATGTAAATTTATTTCTTCTACTGATGGGAATGATAATTTGTACTCAAAACATAGATGTTTTAAGAAGCCAAGTTATAACATGGATTAGTGAAATTGATGATCAATCATGGTTTTGGAATGGTTGATTATGAAATGATAAGGTGATATCCTAATATTGAAATTATCTAAAAGGAGGTATCATATATCTACCGGATAATAGTATTAATTAATCTAATTTTTTTGATCATTTTCAATTTTGAAATGAACATAAGATATGTTTCCAGTGTATTAAGTATCTTTCCACTTTAAGTTCTTTATAATTAGTCCACATAGATTAATTTGTTCCAAAAAAACTATATGTATTGGTGTAAAATTATATATATATTATTAATTGAATCAACTATATACATAAGTTTTTACTTTACATCCAAAAAGTTTAAAATACTATTTATTAACAATTTATCCTATTTTAAAAATGTGGATAACCTACATTTGGTTACTATTAATAGTAAAAACTGTGGAAGATTTATATGTTTATAAATATAAAATTATTTATTTATATGTTATAATATATAAAGACCCACCTCTTTGGAAACTTCATCAAAGTGCTGTACATGACGGTGGAAATAATTTTCATCAAGAGATTATTGTATCCCTTTTGAGTGAAAATTCAATTGTTATATAATTTTAGTATTTATCAGTTAGTAATTCAGGATATAAAATAATTTTTATATATATAAAACATCACAATAAAAATAAGTATTAGTTTTTTATATGAAAAAATCCCCAAAACTCAAACATTATATGTTTTTCATGATAATTGATAATTTTAAATAGAAATTATAATTTGGAAAACATTTCTCTGAAAAACTATATAGATACATGAATCCTTAAATCCAAGAGATATTATAACTCTACCATTACATTGGCATATCATACATTTCAATCAAATCCCAATGTATGGAATAGTTTAGTAGTATAGGTAAACTAGATACATTAACATTTCTTGTATTATAAATGAATAAAAAAGTTACAACATAAATTTGATTATGCATTATAAATTTATTCCATATAGGATATCCTTACATATTTCTATCAGTACACTTAATGGAATCTATTGGAACGGAAAAATAATAATTGTGATCTTAAATGTTCATAAATAGTAATCTACTATAGAATCAATAATTAATCAATTATAAAAATCAATTTATAAATGTAATAAGTGAACACACATGCCATAAAATCTATAAAACGAGTTGGATGTGAGTAAATAATATGGAAGGATAAATAAATAAAAACACATTCCATTTAAATATTGGATAGGTAATAATCAATATGGAAGGGTACAAAACTAAAAATACATCAAATTTAATCAATAAACTGAGAATGACATGCATATATTTACTTTTTTATATAAACAATATCTTGGAAAAGAAATAATAGATCAAGATAATGGAAATTTTTAATTATTTTAATTCACGGCTCAGTAAAATGAAAACATACACTATAATAATATATCATCTAGATAGTTTAAAACTATAAGTATAAACCTTTTGGGCCATAGGATATTGATAGAAATTATCTCTAACTATAATGGTTTTAATTATCACAAATCATGTCATATATTATAACAGATATCCTACCTCATTATCAAAAATCACGTCATATATTATAACATATATCGTACCACATTATCAAAAATCATGTCATATATTATAATAAATATCTTGCCTCATTATCTAAAATCTTGTATTAAAAACAATTCATATATCTTAACTCATGATAGACCCTAAATAATCTCAAAGCTTATCTTTTATATCATATCATTTGAATCATATACCTGATTATGATTGTTTATGTGTAAACAAGATTATAACTGGTTATCTATGAGTAATTATGGGTATATCACATTATGAAATTGATGTACCATAAGAAAAAAAGAACATCTAAAAATACCTAATTGTGAGTCACTAACACTACCATAAGAACCAAGACATAGATAGATGACTCGTCGACTGATGTCTCACTAAAAGTAATATGACTCACTGACTAATATCCCACTGACAGATGATTCACCTACTGATGTCTCACCGATAAACATACTCGCTGACATGAAAACTCACTGGCTAATATATTATTGAAAGATGAGTCACCGACCGATGTCTCACAGATATAGGAGTCTCCAACAGACTGTTTAAATTTAAATTTATTAAAATTATTCATAACGTTCATATATGATTCATTTAATGATACAGAAAAATTTAATAATCTTTTGTAGGACATTTAATAGACAGAATGAGGTACGTCAAACCTATAACGGTGTAATGATCATGCTCTCTATTAGCCCTCATGAATAAAAAGAATTTTGAAGAGAGAATCAAGAGAAAAATGTGGCGTGCCTACATGGGATACATACATAATAACATCTTCTAGTCTCATGCATGCACTGTTAAATCAAGAAAAAAAAAGAACACATAGGTAAATATAAATCAAGATGTAAATCGAATTGAAAAACTACATCCACATATCCATGAAGTAGAAGGATATACTTACAGAACCATACTATTACCTGGAAGCTATAATTTTACACTCCGTTTTAGTGTCAACTTCTAGAAGAGGACTCAAAAGGAATATCATCTATATCTGAAGAGTCCATAGATGCATATCAAGACATATAAATCCATCTATGTCCTTTCTCATATTTACTTTATCTCTTGTGTGCATTTTTATATACTTTGGAGAAGTATCTGTATCTGTATGTAAAGCACACAATGTCTCCTACATCCAACTGAATGAAACAAGATATCCTTCCCCTAATACCTTCTTACCCATTTTTTACTACCACAAATAAGTGTGGAAGTGGTCACTGTTTTACCTAGTAGTTTGTATACATGAAGATCTTTGGTAGAGGTCTTGTGACATGGACTACCTATGTGATATTTTAAATCCCTGGTTATGTATTTGGATCAAAATATTTATTAATTTAAACATCTCCATGGAAGGTGATTGGAAAGTGGGGGAGGATTAGGTATATGCATCAGACTGAACCACTTCTTTTATTTCTGTTGTTCTTTTACATTTAGTTTTAATCTATTTTATGACATATTTCATTAAACTAAATTGATCTCTGATAATTATTCATAGAAACTATTTATTACTTTATTAACTCATTAGGTTTGTTTCAAATGTTGTATTAATTATCAAATTGATATAACAAATAACTAATAACTATTTTTAGAAATTAATTAAATAGAAAAGCTCTTATAAATTCACTACTGAATAACTGGTCAATCTAATATTTAATTAGAATAATTTAAAATAATACTTATAAAAATTATAGGATCTCAATTCACCTAATCTGGAGTTTCCTACTCTGACCCACATTTGGAATTAGAGGAGTGTTCAAAATCCCATGTTTAAAAAAATTTAATATGTTTTTCAACTTTTTTTTAGTTGTGATTTAATGATCTCAAAATTTATGTTAGTTATAAATTTTATGTTCATTAAATATTTACACCTTATTATTTAGAATGGATAATATATTGTAAGGAAATGCTACTGATAAACCTCAGTTTTTTAATGGAACCAACTATGCTCAATGTAATATTAAAATGAAAACACGCTTAGAATGTATGGCTTTTGAAATTTGGTCTTCAATTATAGATTAATATAAGATTCCTACAATAACTAAAACTACATAGAAAGACCCAACTATGACTATTCATAATAATAATTATAGATCCATGAATTTATAATAATGTTCTTTATGAGATGAATAATTTAACAAAATTTCTATATATAAAACAGTCTATGAAATTTTGGATAAATTGTCTCTATCACATGAAGGAACATATAGTGTTAAGGAAATGAGACACATCACATATAATATTAAATATGATTATAATAAAAGGAAGACTACTGATCCTTTTTTTGACATGTATCTCAGGTTTAATGATGTAGTGAACACTATGATCTCTATTGGAAGAGATGTTACAACCAAAGAACGAATTATGAGAATTATTATATGTTTTCTAGATAGATGGAGAGGAATATATGTATCTACTAGAGAATCATGTTACATAAAAAAACAACCTTTCAATAAACACATTGGAAAACTGATTATGTATGAAGAAGAGATAAAAGTTAACAAGGAAGAGGGAGATGAGGCTAAGAGATTATATGTATCCATCAATACAACTACCTATAATTACAATGAAAAAGAGAAGGTGATGGTCTTTGTTGAATTCTCCAATAATGATGAATCGAAACCCAGTAGTTATGAAGATATGGATAAGTTGGCCAGAATATTTTTGAAATTCTATAGAAATAATAAGTTATTCAAAAATCCTAATTATGAAGGATGATTTGATAAAAATGGAAACTGGAAAAAGAACTGGAAAAGAAAACAAATCAGAGGGGACTTTCTATTATAAATGTCAGAGGAAAGAACATGTCAAACATAACTGTCCAAAATTAAAATAAAAAAATAAGTATCAAAATAAAGACAACATGTATAATAAAACAACAAAATCCCCCCAGAGACCATATTAGGATAGCTATAGTGAATCATCATTATCACAAGTTGAGAGAGATAACACAGAAAATATGGATTTTATAAAAAACTCATCTGAGATAACCATAGATTCACCTATACATAATTAATAATATTCATATAATGACCCATATATTACATACATTGTTATTACTTCAAAATTTAAGCACACATATTAAAACATATTACAAAACCATGAAAGGACAGTATAAGTATAGTGTATTTAGAAACTGGTAAACATAAACAACTGGTTCATAAATCATCTACATTGTCTCCCTTTTATTTTCTCATATCTAGAGTCCGTTTTTTCTTATCATACTTAATACCATTCTTCCAGATCTGGGGAAAAGAAAACATACAAAAGGGTGAGCTCAAATGATCAGTAAGGGTAAACAAAGGAAATATCAATCATATCATATTCATAAGAACATGACATTTTGAAAATATTAACCTGCAAAATAAGTCATAATATCATAACATGGGATACATCATTGCAGTGAAATGTAATCCCAATAACCATAATATAAAACATGAAACTTTGTGGCATACACACATAATCCTAGATAATCATTTCTTAGTAGTCAAGACTCATTTCCAAGACTATCCTAGCAGACGAAGTCCATTTCTGAACAGAGTTCACTACTCAAATCAGTCCTTTATCATTGAACCGGATTAACATACCATTCCATCCATGTCTATATCATGAGATATAAATCTTCACCAAATGCATTGGAAGAAGATATAGATCCCACCCATCTCATAATGAATCCACTCTTATGTGTGCCACAAAATCATAAATCATACCATAACCCATGTAATAAAAATGGGATTATGAAACATCATGCCATCATATCATAATACATATTAGATAAAAGGACATCATAAAAATAATTCCAATATAACATAATCAAATAAATGTAAAAATAGGGATAGAAACAGAACCCAATATTGTCATATATGGAAAATAATTTTGATAAAACCCTTGAACTCCATTCTTGAAGAAAATATCCTTTCTACCTGAAAAACATTTTTCCATTCTGAACATGTCATTCAATTTTAAGATAAAATAATATTATTAAAAATAAACATCAAAAACTATAAAGGAAGATTCATCGAAATAATGATCTATTAAATCATAAAAATCCATTCATTCCGTATAAGTTAAAAAAACATTCTTCTCGTACATTGGCTAGAATAGTCAAGATGTACCTCGTAATAAAAAACGACAAAAGATTCCTTTAATATCTTTTACAAAAAACACACCAATGGGTAAAATTGGATTTAAAAAATTGTATGAGGATATAAATAATATTACATATTGAGGAAACAATGAAGTTGATGATAAATATTCCCCCAGTAAATACTGAAGTATAAACAATCTCTGATAAAAATGATATTTTGAGATTTTCCCTTTCCTTAGGTCCGATATGCTTCGTGTGTATCCGAACATCCTTTATAATTATTAAAATAATGTCGTTATCTTATTACAGAATCATATTCATTGTTATGATAACATATATGGTCATATTCTTAATTTCTTATTAGTAATATTTCATTGCTACTTGTTATTCGGTTGTTCATTGGTTTATGTTCTTATGCGTGTTTTGTCAAATAAATTATTATTATTATTTTTATGTAATAGATAAATCATTTAAAGAATGGTATTAGTATAATATATACCATATTTATTCATTCAATTCATTTATATAATCATTATTCAATGAAGATCATGTATGAGTTGCATCACATCGTGGAGACGGTAGGCTGTACGTATGCACGAGCGATGATATCATTACCATGTTTGTGGGATTGTATTGAAGTGAATGATAGAATATCTCAGAATTAGTATCACATAATAATACCCATATATAGTTATTTTCTACACCATTATACCCATCCATGTAAGGTGGTGTTGGAAAAACAGATTACACCACAGCGTGGAGACAGTATTCCGTAGGATCGCACGTGCGATGATTTTGTTTTTCGTAGGATGGATAAAAGGTGAAATATGGTTGTTTCATATTTATAATAAAATATAAGAATATTATTGATTTTGATGTTATTACTTTATTATGAAACAACAAAATAAGAATAAGTAGAACAAGAAATGAATTTGAAATAATTGGTAAAGCATGTTACCTTTCCTTTGATGCGCCTCTTATAAACCTCCTCTTAAAGCACTAAATTTGGTCTTTGATGAAGACCATAACCTCTTTTATGTTTCTAGGGATTTTGAGAAGGGAAATGGGCAGGGTGTTTCCGAGCATGAAGGCTCAAAATTTTTTAAAGAGGAGAAGGAGGAGGTTCCTTTTTATAAGGGAGGAGAGGGGCACCTTAGGAAAAAACATAAAATATTATTTTATAATAAAGTCATATTCGGTTTATAATAGCTCCAAATTGATTTATTTCTAAGCTAAAGTGGGGATGGGTCGAACTACTCTCAGAAAATAGGTTTTAGGAATGTTTAGGTTACTATTTTAACCTTATCATTTAGATTTAACTCTTAGTTAAATAATTTAACATTTACCGTGTCTTCTTGTTTTCTTACGCTATATGGTTAATAAACATACTATAAAAATCCAAACGAACCACAAGTGGTTCATTATTAATATCTATAACCTTATCTATGTCATTTTGAAGAACCACATTTTTTTAGGAATAAAATAATAATTAGTTATATAATATTTGTTTTAAAAACTATTTTATTTCAATTTCGACACTATTTGGTAATGGATTTTTTTGAAAATTATAATAGAATGATTAGTTCAAAAAAAGTTAATTAAATCAATACTAACATGTAATATTATCCTATAAAATTATTTTTATTCATTAACAGTATCAAATTACAGTTATTTGGTTATTTATAATATAAATTATTTTAATATTTCATTAATATGGTAATTAATGCATCATCATTGTGTCATAAATAAATTAAATAATATAATGTCTAAAAAATATTAATAAAATAAAATTATGTAGGAAATATGTTTATCTTTATAATTAATATTTATTGTCGAATTTATCATATGTATAACCCAATATTAATTTTTTTTTACTTATTAAACATTGATTTTAATTCATTTAACTCTTCTTTGAATAAAATAATAATAAGTGTCCTAATCTAATCCATGTGGACCTACAGGGTAATATTTTATTCCTAAGGTTGTTTTTGGTCGAATTAAAGTTATAAAATAGAATTATTACATGTGTTAGGGTAATATTAATATCATTTTTACCCTTAATTATGCTATTTACTTTTAACCGTGGTAAATAAAAGTAAAACATTACTATTCACCAAAAATTATTTTTATCTTATTGAACCACATTTTACTACTTGATATTAACTATGTCCCTCAGATTTTTAAAATTCAACTCACATAAGTGGTAATATTATGTTTTATATACAATTACAAATGCTCCTAGGAGTTGGGTAAATGATGGAAAAATGCTCAAATTTTTTTATGTATCGATATTATTATAAAATGACTCCAATTAATTAAATTGAACTTATATAGGTATTATGTATCTATTTTGACATTAAATATGTTTAATTAAAATAAATTAATATTTAAATAAAAAGTCGGTTTTAACCAACAACTCTGTGATTTCAGTATTCATAAAAAATTGATGGTTTTCAGACAAATACCCTTAATTTACCCTAGGCTAATTTCGATATTGAGAATCCAAAAATGAAGTCCATTTTGAAAGATAACATTTCACAAAGTGGGTATTACTATTCATAACAGAAAGTTTATATAATATTTTAATAACATATCGTTGTTTAGTGAAACTGGATATTGCGTACAATGCAAGCTATCGAGGAAGGTTGCTCTTACATGTAACGCAAGAAAACACAATGTTGTGTGTAGTGAAAGATTCCTCTAGTGATGCATATAACATAATATATAAAAAAAATATTTCGCATAAAATCTCAGGTGTTACATTCTACTACACATAAAATGAATTTCGGCCTCGAAATTCTTCACTTTGTAACAAACAGATGAGGATAACTCTCCCTAATCATATCCCTGTGTTCCCACGTAGCTTTTTCTAATTGGTGGTTCCACCATACAACTTTCACCAAGTGAGTGGTATTGTTCCATATGACTTTTTCGATATGATCCTGAATCTCTATTGGTTGTTCTTTATAAGAATGTTCTTGCTCCAGCAGTATAACTTCTGAGCTTAGTACATGTGAAAGATTGGGTATGTACTTTCTCAAGAGAGATACATAGAACACATCATGAACATGAGATAGATTTGGTGGAAGCGCCAATCGGTAAGCTACATTCCCAAAATGATCTGGTCCTAATAGATTTCTTTGGTTATCAGCAATAACATTTTCCTCGACTCTGAGCTGCTCTTATGTGTTTTTGAAAAGATCTGACCTTTTCTGCCATCTCATCAAAAAAATCTGGTCCTAATAGCTTTATTTCCCCAACTTCATCCCAAAAAGTTGGACTTCTGCATTTCTATCCATAGAGATCTTCATAAGGAGATTTCTAAATACTTGAGTGAAATCTATTATTATAAGAAAATTCTACCAATGTTAGTTGTTGATCCCAACCACCTTTTAAATCCATAGAGCAATCTCCCAACATGTCTTCTAAAGCTTGAATTGTCCTCTCAGACTGACCATATATCTTCAGATGATAAGAATTGCCGAATCTCAACTCTGTATCTAGAGTATGCTGAAGACTTCTACAGAACATCGAGGTAAACCTTAGATCCCGATCAGATATAATAGAATGTTGTACTCCATGCAATCTTACCACTTCCTTTACATATATCCTGTAAAACTGATCAAGAGAAAAATCTACTCTAATAGCAATGAAGTGTTCCGACTTCGTAAGATGATCAAATATAACCTAGATAACATTATTGCATTTGGATGTTTTAGGAAGTCTAGTGACAAAGTCCATAGTGATGTTTTCCCATTTCTATTCCGGTATGGGTAATGTTTTAAAATCCCCTTAGTCTTCTGTCTCTCAACATTAACTTGTTGAAAAATGAAGCATCGAGAGACATATTCAGCAAAATATATTTTCATGCCATCCCACCAGAAGTACCCTTTCAGGTCTCTATACATCTTCGTGCTCCAAGGGTGAATAGATAATGAAGAACTATGAGCTTCATCCAATATCTATTTCAATAATTCTAGGGTGGGAGGAACAAAAACCCGATTTTTGAACTTTATTATATCATCAAAATAAATGTAAAATTTAGAAACATTTCTCACCTTCTTTTGTAACTCTATATCTTCATTCTGTGCCTCTTTAATCATCACATGTATAGATGGTTGAACATTAATTTGAGAAAGATAATATTTTTCCCCTTCCATTATAATTCCACGATCCATCTTTTGTAAATACATAAATATTTGATCTTTTGTGATCCTCATCATGGATAAGATAGAATTGTCTTGTCGAGTTAATGTGTCATCCACCTTGTTTTCTTTCCCAGGGTGGTAATGAATTGAGGAGTCGTAATCCTAAATTAGCTCCAACCATCTTCTTTGGTGCATATTTATCTCCTTTTGTGTGAAAATATACTTTAAACTTTTATAATCAGTATAAATATCCCACCTTTCACTACAAAGATAATGCCACCAAATCAATAATGCAATGATTACCATATCTAACTCAAAATCATGAATTGGGTAATTTTTCTCATGTATTTTCAATTTTCGTGATGCATAAGCTATCAGCATATAGTTTTTCATGAGAACACACCCAATTCCATTCTTGGTTGCATCACTATAGATCACAAACCTCTCTCTACTACAAGGAAGTGTGAGCACATGTGCACTAGATAATCTTTTTTTTAACTCCTTGAAATTCTCTTCACACTCCTCCGTTCAAACAAACATAACTCTTTTTTGAGTCAACCTGGTGAGTGGATTAGATAATTGTTAAAAATATTTCACAAAACATCGATAATATCCATCCAAACCAAGAAATCTTTGAATATCAATTACTGTTGTTGGTCTCCACCATCTTTCAAAAACCTCTTTTTTTACTGGATCCACAGATTTCCCCTCTTTTGAGATTATGTGACCTAGAAATGAAACATTTTGAATCCAAAATTCAAACTTGGTAAATTTTCATAATTATTCTCCTTTCGTAGGGTCTTTAATACATTTCTGAAGCTATCTTCATGTTCTTCCTTAATCATTGAATATACAAGAATATTGTGTATAAAGACTACCACAAACAGATCAAGATAGTCTCTAAAGATTATATTAATTAGATCCCTGAAGATATCAGGGGAATTAGTAAGACCAAATGGAATCACTATAAATTTATAGTGTCTATACCTTGTATGAAATGTTGCCTTTCGTATATCATCCTTTTTTACCCTTAATTGGTGTTACCCTGAATGAATATCAATGTTGGAAATGTATTGAGCTCCACGTAGTTGGTCAAATAAGTCCTTAATGCGTGGTAGAGGATATATTTTATTGATAGCGATCTTGTTAAGTTCTCGATAATCAATGCAGATTCTCATTGATCCATCTTTCTTCGTAACAAATAGAATAGGTTCCCCCCAAGGTGATGCACCAGGGCGTATGAATCCCCTATCAAGATTATCTTGGAGTTGCTTCTTCAATTCCTGCAACTCAATTGGTGCCATTCTATAAGGTGTCTTTGAAATTGTCATAGCACCTGGTTTGAGTTTTATTGAAAACTCAACTTCATGATTTGGAAAAACACCTTGCAATTCCTTTGGAAAGACATCATCAAACTCTTATACAATGGGAATATTCTTAATCATGAGTTACTCTTCTTCGATTTGAGATAAATAACATTCATTTATTGGGATCAATACCCATAAGATTGAAGAAATTTCTACTGGAAGGTAATATTTATCCTTGCAACAAAAGATGATCGTTGATTGATTAGGAATATGAAATGTGACTTCCCTTATTTGGAAATCAATATGAGTTCCATATAAAGAAATCCAATACATGCTATGAATTACAACAAATTCCACTATATAAAGGATCAAAAAATTAGCAGGAATCAATTTCCCACAAACATCAATCAGAGAGGAATTGTAAAATTTGATGCAATTGATGTGTTATTAGGGGTTGTCACAGCTAACTCAAAATCTAAATTTTGATGTAATACAAAGATAAAATTAGAAAATTCATCTAAAATAAAAGAGTAGGTGGATCTAGAATCAAATAAAACATTTTCTAATTTAGAGTGGATAGAAAATGTACCTTTCACCACTTCGTTATCGTACTTCACATCGCTGATAGAAATTACATGTGACGTTCCTTGGCATTTTTCCTTAAGTGTTTGTTGACGTCGATCATCATCAAAAACCCTTGGATTAAGAAATTGATTAACATAATGACCCATTTCATTGCACTTGTAATATTTAAGTCTAGGAGGTGCATTCTGTGTATCCTTTTCATTTTTTGTATCAGTAGAAATATTTTTCCCATCATTGCGACATTCAAAAGCCTGATGGACTTATTTTCCACATTTAAAACATTTACTTGTCCCTTTAATAAAATTCCCTACATGTTTCATTCCACACATTGGGCATAAGGGAAAACTAAATTTTTTTTTCAGTGTGGTATTTATATTTCTCTTTGAATTCCATTTTCCTCTTTTTATCAAAACCATATGGCTGATGGGTTACTCTAATCACCATCTCAACCTTGAGATCACATCGAATAATTTCCTCATAGCTATTGAAGTCTATTATGGACAATTACCTTCGAATAAATGGTTTTAAGCCACTAAAAATAAATCGATCTTACGCTCAGATTGGAAAATATTTACGGAAACAAACATTTCAAGTCATGTAAAATTTCCTACGTAGGTACCAACAGAATCAGCATCCTTTTTCTTTATTTCAAGAAACTCATTCTCTGTATTTGTTCGAAGAATACGAGGGAAGTACATATTAAAAAACATGTTCTTGAACTCGCCCCATTCCATGGATTCAATTTTATCTTAGGGTATTGTATTCTTGATAAGATTCCACCATTGATCAGATTCACCTTCCAAACGATATACTGCTAAAATGACCTTATCATGTTCAGAACATTGTAGAACTGAAAATATCTTTTTAGTGGTACTGAACCATTGTTCATCCACTAATGGATCAGTAGTCCCACTGAATGAGGGTGGTCATTTCCTCATGAAAAATTAAATAGAATTTTTTTCATTCCTCTGCTCATTTGGAATTCCTTCATGATTCATAGCTTGAGAAAGTTATGTGAGCATGGCTATAAGATTTTGCATTCCGGCTCCCATAACATTTGGTTTCTCTGGGGGAAAATCATGTCATTTCCCATCACATTCCTCATTAACACGGTTCCTTTGGGTTTTAGACATTGACTTAAACAATGATGAATAGTGTGAGAAACACTAATTATAATAGGAAAACAACATAATGAGTAATAAAGTTTCACAATTTAGGTCTTATCATGTGTTACTCATGGCCATTTCTAAAACACTAATATTGTGTTCTATACTTAGATATATCCTTATGGTTTTTACTAAGGCTTTAAAATCCTAGTTTCCAATTGTTGACTATACCTTTCCTTTGATACCAACTATGACAACTCATACATTACATACATTGATATTACTTCAAAATTGAAGAACACTTATTAAAACATATATAAATACCATGAAAGGACCATATAGGTATAGTGTCGTTTGAAACTGGGAAACATAAACAACTAGTTCATAAATCATATATACTGTCTCCCTTTTATTTTATCATATCTAGAGTCCCATTTGGAATATCTTACATAACACCCTTCTTCCTAAACTGGGGAAAAGAAAACATACAAAAGGGTGAGATCAAAAGCTAATTAAGGGTAAACAAAGTAAATATCAATCATATCATATTTATAAGAACATAACATTTTGAAAATCATAACCTACAAAATAGGTCATAATATCATAAATGGGATAAATCATGGTAGTGAAATGTAATCAAAAGAACTATAAAAACATGAAACTTTGTGGAATACACACATAATCATAGAGAATCATTTCTTAGTAGTCAAGACTCATTACCAAGACTATCCTAGCTGACAATGACCATTTCTGAACTGAGTTCACTCCTTGTTTCTATCCTATATCACTGAACTAGATTAACCTACCGTTCTAGCCATGTCTATCTCATGAGATATAAATACTTAACCAAAGAATTAGAGTGTGATATAGGTCCCAGCCATATAATAATTAAACCATTCTTATGTGTGACACAAAATCATAAATCATTTCATATCCCATGTAATAAAAATGGGATTCTTAAACACCATTCCATCATCACATAATCCATATAAGATAAAAGGAAATCATAAAAATAATTCCATCATAACATAATCAAATCAATAAAAAATTGGGATAGAAACAGAAAACTATATTATCATCAATGGTAAATAATGTTGATAAAACACTTTAACTCCATTCTTGAGGAAAATAACCTTTCTACATCAAAAACATTTTTCCTTTATTAACATGTCAAAGAATTTTATACTGAATGAAGATGAGTGAAAATAAACTTCAAAACTTGTAAAGGAAGATTCAGGGAAATAATATTCTATGAAGTCATAAAAATCCATTCATTCCATGTATGTTAAACAAACATTGTTCTCATACTTTTGCTGGAAAAGTCAAAAAGTACCATGCACTAACAAGATACAAAATATTCCTTTCATATCTTTTACTAAAAACTCAACAATGGGTAAAATTGGATTGAAGAAATTTTTGGAGGATAGAAAGAATATTATATATAGAGAAACCATGGATGTGGATGATAAATAATCCCCATGTAAATTCTAAATTATAAATAATCTTGGATTAAAATGAGATTGCGAGATTTTCCATTACCTTAGGTCCGATATGCTTCGTACATATCTGAAAATCCAGTATACTGATTTAAATAATGTCATTTACTTATTACAGAATCATATTCATTGTTATGAATCATATATGGTCATATTCTTATCTTCTTATTTGTAATATGTCATATTACTTGTTATTCAGGTGTTCATTTCTTTATGTTCTTATGCTTGTTTTGTCGAATAAATTCTTATTATTTTTTAGGTTATAGATACATCATTTAAATAAAGTTATTAGTATTATATATATCATTTTTATTTATTCAATTCATTTATATAATCATTATTCAAAGAATATCATGTAGAACGAGTCACAACACATGGTGGAGAAGGTAGGCCGTAGGTATGCACGAGCGATGATATCATTTCCATGATTGTGGAATTGTATTGAAATTAATGATAGAATATCTCAGAATTAGTATCATGTCATAATAACCATATATAGTTATTTTTTACACCATTATACTCATAAATGTAAGGTGGTTTTGGAAAAACAGATTACACCATAGCATGGAGACGATATTCCGTACGTACGCACGCGCGATGATTTGGTTTTTCATTGGATGGATAAAAGGTGAAATATGGCTGTTTAATATTTATAAAACATATCAGTATATTAGTGATACTAATTTTATTACTTTATTATGAAACTACAAATGAAGAAGAATTAGAAGAAGATGTTAATTTGAAAGAACTAGTAAAGCATATGACGTCTCCTTTGACACGCCTCTTCTAAACCTCCTCATAGGGAAATAAAGATTGTATTTGAAGAATACCATAACCTATATAATGTTTCTAGGGATGTTGAGAAGGTAAATGGGTAGGGTTTTTCCGAGCATGAAGGCTCAAA
Organism: Viscum album; assembly: GCA_963277665.1. NCBI lineage: Eukaryota > Viridiplantae > Streptophyta > Magnoliopsida > Santalales > Viscaceae > Viscum > Viscum album. The sequence continues at coordinate 498,258,631 of OY728158.1, read as the reverse complement.
ATTGTGTAAAGAGGAGAGGGAGGAGGTTCCCTTTTATAAGGGAGGAGAGGGGAACCTTAGAAAAAACATAAAATATTATTTTATAACAAAGTCATATTCGGTTTATAATAAATCCAATTTGATTTATTTTTAATATAAAGTGTGGATGGGTCGAAATAATCTCATTAAATTGGTTTTAGACAGTTTTAGGTTACTATTTTAACATTATCATTTTGATTTAACTCTATGTTTAATAATATAACTTATACTGTATCTTCTTGTTTTCTTACACTATAGGGTTAATAAACTTACTATAACAAATAAAATAATCCCTAAGTGGTTCGTTATTAATATATATAACCGTATCTAAGTCATTTGGCTGAGCCTAATATTTTTAGGAATAAAATAACATTAATAATATAATATTTGTTTTAAAAACTATTTTATGTCAATTTTGACAGACTTTGGTAATTGATTTTTTTTAAATCATAACAGAATTATTAGTTATAAAAAAGTTAATTAAATAAATACTAACATGTCATATTAACCTATAAAATCAGTTTAATTCATAAAAAGTCTCAAATTGCATTTATTATGGTATTTATAATATCGATTACGTTAATATTTCAATAATAACGTAATTACTACATCATCATTATGTCATAAATAAATAAAATTATTTAATGTCTAAAAATTATAAATAAATTACCATTATGTAGGAAATCTCCTTATCTTTATAAATAATATTTATATTAGAATTTATCTTATGTATAACCCTATATTAAAAAAGTTTTACTTATTAAACATTGATTTTAATTCTTTTAACTCTTCTTTGAATAAAATAATAATAAGTGTCCTGATATTATCCAAGTGGACCAAATGGGTAATATTTTATTCCTAAGTCTATATTTGGTAGAATTACACTTATAAAATAGATTTAGGACATGTTTTAGGGTAATAATAATATCATTTTTACATTAAATTAACCTATTTACTTTTAACCGTGGGAAATAAAAGTAAAAAGTTACTATTCGCCAAAAATTATTTTTATCTTATTGAACTAAATTTTACTCCTAGATATTATCTGTGTCTCTCAGATTTTCAAAATTCAACTCATATAAGTGGTAAAATTATATTTTATGTACAATTTCAAATGCTCATAGTAGGTGGGTAAAAGACGGTAAAAAGTTCAATAAATTTTTTATGTATCTATATTATTATAAAATAACTCCAATGAATTACATTGAACTTATATAGGTATTATGTATCTATTTTGACCTAAAATAGATTTAAATAAAATAAATTATTATTTAAATAAAAATTTGTTTTAAACCAATAGCATAGTGTTTTCACTATTCATCAATAATTGATAGTTTTCAGAAAAATTCCAAAAATTCACCCTAGGTTAATTTCGATATTTCGAATCGAAAAATGAAGTCCATTTAAAAAGATAAAATTTCAAAAACTGTGTATTACTATTCATAACGGCTAGTTTATATCATATTTTTATAATATATCATTGTTTAGTGAAACTTGGTATTGCGTACAACGCAAGATATCGAGGAAGGTTGCTTTTGAGTGTAACACAAGACAAGACAATGTTGTGTGTAGTGAAAGATTCATTTGGTGATTCATATAGCATAATCGATAAAAACAAAATATTTCTCATAATATCTAGAGTGTTACAATTTGAGAGATGAATGTGATTATGAAAATATGGAATGTGATGAAATATTTGAATATTATAACATAATGGAAGATACAAGAAATGAATTGAAAAATAAATATAAATATTTAAAGAAATAGAATGCTCTCACTATAAATATTCTCTCTGAACTTACTATATAAAAGGAAAATAATGATCATGTTATCAAAGAAAAAAATGAATTAAAATGTCAAATGAAAAATTAAAGAAATATATATCATAGATTATGATTGTAAAAAATACACTTACTAAAATTATTGGTAAACATTTTCCTTTTTAGAATACTTCTATTATTTCATATCAACCTAGATAGAGAATCATATCAAAACACATTTTGTTACTATATCTAGAAAACATTTTTTTCTCCCTAAAAATAAAAATTATGCTACTAGTTCCAGTTATGTAAAATCATTTACCACCTATAATTTTTTTTAAAAAAAATAGAGTCTATTTCTATAATATATTACATAATTATTATTGGAAACCCATGAAGCAAATGTTGGTTCCAAAATCACTAAGTACTAATGTTACTAGACCCAAAATGATCTAGGTACCAAAATTTGTTTTTTTCTCATTATTTTGTAGGAAGCATGCTTAAAGAGATCCTACCAGAGTCATTGGTACTTGTAAAACGGATTTTATAGATATATGGCAATATACTATAAAAGATTCAAGAACCTAGTCATGATTGATAGTGGATATGTCGCTTTTTTTGACAATCTTAATGGAAGTTTTTTTAGATTTGGACAGATTGGTGACACTAACTCAGTTGTAAATTATAAAACCAATTTTTTGAAGGATTTGAATATAATTTTCTTGTTATTTAACAATTTTGTGATGATGGATTTCATGTTACATTTTAAAATGATTCCCAAAATGTTTCCAAGTCTAAACATGAATTTTTATTTGATGAATTTTTAAATGAAAATTAATATGATGTCAAAATATATTCGTTAGTGATCAAAATGATTCATATTTAAGTGCATATCATGACGATTATTTTTCTTGGAATGGAATATTATGACATTTTCATATACACTCTCCTTGAAAAATTACAAAAACAAAAGGACTAGTCAAGGATATTCCAATGGTTGAGTTTTCAAATGAAATAGTTTGTAATCCTTGTCAAAAGTGTATACAACACAATACATATTTCAATTAAATGAAATAGGTTTCAACTTATCAACATTAATAGCTGGTTAAAATAGAAATTTTTGGACCCACTCATGTTTTTAGTTTAAATGGGATTCACTATGTCTATGTTCTTGTTAATAAAATTGCAATATAAAAATGGACTTATTTCATAGCTCACAAAAGTAAATTATATACATACTTCACCAATTATAATAAATTTTTTGAAACTATTTGTGGGATCATAATATAATCCTTCAGAAGTTACCATGGATGTGGTTTTTGAAATGAAGAGGCTGAATCATTTTTCACACACAACGGCTATAGTTATAACTTCTCTAACTCTAGGACACCTCAAAAAAATTGGGTTCTTGATAGAAGAAATAGAAATTTATAAGAGATATCTAGATCAATTATTAATGAATATGATATAGCTGTTTAATGTTGGTTTTAGTCTAGGAATACAACTTACTACATTATTAATAAATTTTTAATTTGACTCATCCTCAAGAAGATTCTTTTTGAGTTGTATAAAAATAAAAAAAACCCAATGTTAGATATTTCAATGTTTTGCGTTTCAAAGTCTATATCCTTAATAAATTGAAATATTTTGACAAATGTGCATCCAGGAGTTATGAAGGGATATTGATAAGTTACTCAACCTCTTGTAAATCCTATAGTGTCATTAATAAAATAACCATGTGTGTGGAAGAATATTTTCATGTCAAATTTGATGAAACAGATCAATATGAACCTAAGACATCCCTACAAAACCATGAGGATGATGTGTCAAATATAGCCATAAATACGAAATCACCTATTCTGATTTGTTAATAAATATGAAAAAAAAACAATCCTGTAAATTCTTCAAACTCTGAACATGATGATCCCAATCATATAGATGAACCTGAAATTACTAGACCCTTCATTTCAATTCCAACTAAAAACCTCAAGAGTAATCCTTGAGATGCTATTGTTGGAGACTTAGATAAATGGAAAAAAACGTGATCTTATCTTAGAAACCTGGTTAAAAATTAAGCCTTTTTGTCACAAAATGAACCTAAATAAATCAATGATGTAATTAAATATTATTTTTGGGTGATGGCTATACAAGAATAACTTAATCAATTTGAAGGAAATAATGTTTGGAAACTGTTTGATTGACCCAAAGACAGCTTAACCATAATCACTAAGTTAGTGTTTAGGAACAAAGTAAAAGAATCTGGTAATATTGTTATAAATAAAGAAAGATTTGTCATGCAATTTTATAGTCAACAAGAAGGAATAGACTAAAAGTAATCTTTTGTACTAGTTTCTAGAATTTGGGCATCATAATCCTTCGGGATTATGATGCCCATCGTAATTTCAATATTTATTGAATGAATGTTAAAAGTGAATTTCTAAATGGGCATATAGTTAAGGATGTTTTTTGGGACAAACCCCATGTTTTATGAACCCTCATTTTAAATGTCATGTATTCAATCTAAAAAAATAATTATTTGGTTTAAAACAGGATCCAATAGATTATTATGGTTAACTAAGTACTATTCTCATTAAAAAGTTTTTAGAAAAGGAGTTTCTAAACAAAATCTTTTCATAAAACGAATTTCTAAATATGTTTTAGTAGTTAAAATTTATGTAGAAGATATTATTTTGGGATCAGCAAGAAACTAATAATTTATTTATTTTTCAAAAATAACTCCAATTGAATTTAAAATGAGTTTGATGGGTGAACACAAATTCATTCATGGATTTTAGAATTTTTAAAATACGAAAGATATCAATTTAAAATAGAGTAAATAAAAAATGTATTTTAAAATTATTTTTGTTGATATCATTAAAAGTAGTGGCACTCCAATGATTACTACTTGTATGTTGGATCTTGATGGATATGGTAAATCTGTTGATCAAACCACATAAAGATTGATGATCGGACGTTTTCTCTAATTGACTTCTAGTAGGAAAAATATAATTTTCATTGTGTGTATATGTGAAAATTTTCATGCTAACCCCATATATTCTCACATAAATATTATTAAATGAACATTCAAATACCTCAAACATACTATAAGTTTATATTGTTTTACCCAAAATGATAGTAATTTGATATTGTGAGTTATTTTGAATCTCACATTGGTGGATTAAAGATAGATAGAAAGATCACCTCTGGAACATTTCACTTTTGGGAAATGTCTTTGGTTTCATGGTTTATAAAGAGACAAAATGTTGTTTCATTATCTATTACAGAAGATGAATACATAGCTACTGGTAGTTTTTGTGATCAGATTTTCTGGATGAAACACAGTTGGCTAGACCATGGATATCAATTAAGACATGTACCTATAAATTGTGAAAATACAAGTGCTATTACCATTTCTAAGAACCCAGTTTCACATTCTAGAAAAAAATATTGATTTAAGACATAATGTTTTGATAGAACATTATCAAAAGGTTAATATCACATTAGAATTTATTGACACTGAATATCGGCTTATTCACAATTCCATTTAACTCTAAAAGTATGAATTACATCATACATGAGCATGAAATGATTAATCTATAAGTGTCTTATAGTCGTTTTCCTTTTCAAAACTAAGAAAATATATCATGCAGACACTATCATGCCAACAATATCATGATGTCCCTATCATGCCAACATTTTCATGATGAAATTGTCATGCCGAAACATTCATGTTGACTCTGTTACGCCAACAATGTCATTCCAAAACTATTATACCCGCACTATCATGCTGACACTTTTCTCTTGCCAAAAAGTTTTCCATGCTGACACCGATGAGTCACAATTTTAATTGTATTATGTTTTTAACCAAAATTAAAATGTTTTGACTATTTATGAACCTAGTTTGGGATTTGATTATTATCACTTGATTTAATACCTATATGATATAAACATGAATCTTTACACACTACTACATACCTTGATATCATTGTCAGTCACTCTACCCTCGACATTTCACCTTATAACATTCATGCAAGATCTCTAAATGGTATAGGTGAGGTGCACAGTTGGAGGATACTATGATAATTCACCACTCAGTATGAAGCAGAAATGAAAGTCCATTGAATATTACAGTCCTATAAATCAAACATTGGACAATCAAACTGTAACATCAGAAAAATAGGTGTTTAGAGAATGGAAATAAGAGAGAAAGTCACTACTTCTGAACATTCTATAGGTTTAGGGATCGATTCAGTGGTTTATTGAGAATGTAAGTAACTATTATCCAATGTTCGTGCTAGAGTTCAATTAGAATGATAGTTTTTTCTAGAAGGGAGTGACGTCTATTGGATAAAATTAGTGGTAAAGAAAAGATTATGCTTTTATCTTCAATGTATAGGGATGAATGTCTCAAATTTTCTCATGATGGGAATTTTTATGATTATTAAGGTGCTCCTCCACCTAAATGTGGTATTTTCACTCTCGGGACAACATTGAATGAATTTACTTATAATGAAGATCCTAAAAGGATGGTTTCTACTGAGATTCATGGAGAGTGAATAATCCAATGTATATTCATCCAACATAAAATTAGACATAGGAAAGGGGAGTTTTATTCTTTGATTTAAAAGGATGTTTACCTAGTTTACCTACTGAAGAATGTAGTTAAGGTGAGTCATTGCAAGTATCTAATTGCTCAAATATGTGAGATAATCAAACCATACTGTAAGAATAATTCTTTTTATTACCCTAGGATGATATCCAATATGCTGAAAGAAAAGGGTTGTGTGGATGAAAGTGAAGAAATTGAATCAGAATGAATTGTATTTTGGTTTGAATATTGTTAAATGTGGAAGAAGGAAGATTAATTGGAATCCATGGAAGAGAAGGTGGGTTATTTATGAAGAGATATAATATGAAAAGATCAATCCTCTGGATCACCCAAACGTACCAAGAGATATGAAATATCCTCATTTGGGTACTAATAAAGAAGATGCATAATCTGATGAGTAAGGAGGTGAGGATGTTAGAGCTGATAAAGAAGGATCTTCTGTTGAAGATAAAATTGAACCAGATGTTATTGTATGTCATCCTATGATGACCTATGGACGACCTACTCCACCACTATACCTACCTTCAAAAGAATAAATTTTAAGAATGATGAAGATGAAGGGGAAACATAATTGATTAGTAGTGTGTTGTATGAATTAAATGACTCATAAGAAGAAGATGATGAATAAAGGGAATATGAGGAAGAAGTTGAAAGTGGGGAAAGAGAAGAATAAAATGATGATGTAGGAGATGAAGATGATGATGATGAAGGTGATGCAGGACATGATCAAGCTTACAATGGTGGTGATGATGGTTTTGAAGATGGAAAAGCTGAAATTGTGGTGGGGGATGTGATTGTGGAACATTAAAAAAAGGAAGATTTGGAACCTGATCCCCAAGTTGTGTATGTAAGGAAGGGACATAAAACTATGTTGGAGAAAGATACCAAGAAAGCAGACACAAAGGTAGAGCATATAAGGCCCCAGCCTTAAAACTTACTTAATCTTGAGTTATTACAAGATTACACATTGAGGATCTTTTCGGGTTTAGAGTTTTAGAGAATTAGATCATAAAACTAGCATTACATTCCACATATAAACAAAGTGGTTACATAAAGATAGTATTCTTCATTCCCATCAATGGAAACGTATTTAAAATAATCATGGATTCTTTCTTGATACTTCCTTGACACTATTATCATATCATGTACCTTTCCATTGACCTGTGAAAAACATTTCAAAAAAAAAACTTGGGATAACATAAAAAGCTTAGTAAGGGATATAAAAATATGTAAATGAAACATGGGTACATATATACATAAGGATGTGATCATACTTTACCCATAAAAAATAAGCACTTTAACATACCTCATCAAATCATGAATAAATCATATAAATCATAAGACATAAAGGTAACATGAGGCATTCATAACATTCTTACGTAGGGATTAACCCTCTTAGTTACGTTTGGAATACCCATCACAGTATATTCCCTAAATCTCTTCGGAGAAACCATAACGTTTCACTCCTTCGCGTTACCCAATGCATTGGAGAGCTATATCGGGCTCACCCGCCCTTAGATTATCACGGAACTACCCGTCTTCATAATAATGCCCAAGAACCTCAACATAATCGTATCACATAAAACATACATAAAGGAAACATAACATTTCCACCTTTCAATCACAAGATATCAATACAACACATTGATATAAAAACATTATGAAAACCATTTTCAATAGCAAAATAAATGAAAATTAAAACATGGTATTTATTTTTCTTTTAAAAAGAAGGTATGTCTTGTAGAGGAAGCCAAAACTCAAATAACGGTCACAGCGACGGAGAAGTCATTTTCGCCACATAAGTACGACAAAAACATTCCCTTTCGTCGTTTAGTAAAACGCTTCATATAAAAAAGATTCCTTTTGGATAAATGTAAAACTCAAAGGGGTTTATACACCGTATAAAAGAAGGTTGTGTATAAAACAAAATATGCCTCAATAAAAGGAGATTGAGACGAAGTCCCATACCTCGTGTCCGACATGACTCGATCATTCTTTAATCTCCTGAATAATAAACTTGAGTTAATCTCTACTTGCTTAAGAACCTTTTTCAAGTTCATTATTCCTTTTATACCATGTTATGAAAATCATGTAATCATTTAAGTTAATAATGTTCATTTTGTAGTCATTTGGTTCTTAAGTCAAAAATAGACTTCTTACACTTACATGTTGTTAATTTGGTCAATGGTTCATTATATCCAGAATGATATTAATGATTTGGATAACAAATATATCATATATATTCTGCATATACATGTATTTATAATATTACATCATATTTAGAGGTAAGAAATGAAATGCACCGTTCATGGAGATGGTAAGCCGTACGTACGCATGAACGCTACTTCAATTTCTATTTCTTATTTTCTTAGTATTTTTTGGAATGGAAAATACCATTCTTCATAGATTACAATAATAAATAATCATTATCATTAGCTAAATATAATTGGTGATTATATTATTAATATCAGTGGTTGAATCCAAATCTAGATAATTCAATATATCATTTATTGTATCATTTTTTTCATATGGTGTTTTTGTGGGATCATCCATAGAGATAACATGGGATCTATGCCATTTATCCAAAAAATCATTCAGCCAATATTCTAGGTTTACCATCCTTCAAGTTTGAGAAATAATACCAGAGAAAGAGTGTTTAATGGATGAAGAGATTCGAGAGTCTGTATAATGAAGATTTCATATATTAATTTTTTAAGAAACCTACATCTATGTAAATTAAAATAAAAAGGATTTTCCTTTAATATATTCCATGTGATATTATCGGATATGGAATCATTGAATAATTTGAGGTTCTTGATTATCGACCCACCATTTGAAAGTTTTTTAAAAAAATTATTCAAATTAATAGTAACTAGATGATTTTCAAGAGTGTTCCCACTCCAAATAAAGTTTTATAGAATTATTAATCTTTTTAAGAAGTCCAATGGGATATTTTTAAACCATTAGTGAATAATAAATTATATAAACAATGGTGAATTGGACAAAATAAATTCTTAGATCTATAAATGATTATTTTAATTTTGACAAAGGGAGATGAATTTTTATTTCAAATAAAATTTTTAAATATTAGTTTCTGATATTCCTTTCACGAAAGATAGGGACACCAAGATAATTGAATGTGAATGAAACATCATTGATACTCATATCAACAAGGATATTTATTTTTCTAGCTACTAGAAATTTCTTTACAAAGAAAACAAAAGTATGACTGTAAATTATGGATAAAAACAAAAAAACATATTAATGGAAATGGCATGTTATATTATTTTTATATAATTTTTATCCTTTAAAAATAATATGATGATATCTATATTTAGGTGGTGTAAAGGAATAACCGTATTTTTAGAGGTTAGAATGTGGTTTAATTTATCTTGTTTTATGAAACGAGAGGGAAGTCAATGTAAATTAGAATATATAATATAATAAAGGATTGGATAGTTGGGGTAACCCAATATAAAATATTTAGTGAAATTAAATTAACTATTTAGAGAAAGATAAATAATAGAAATAATGAGGCCAGTGTTAGAAAAAGTATTAATTTCATTGAAAAATATCATTGAATGAAAAACATTGATGAACATTATATATAAAACTCAAATCAATTTTAGAAAAATATTATATAATGAATTGTTTAAGATAAATTTTTCCTCCCTTGTAATATTTCTATAAACTATTAGTGTATTTAGAGGCTAACCAAATTTAATATTGAATTGTACTACATTTATGAAAAATAAACTGGTTCCAAGAAAAAAACTGTATTATCCATTAAATAAAGTCTATTTTCATTGATCTTTGAGATTATTTTTTATAGAGTTTTTATAAGTAAAATGGGATAAATTCTAGATGAATTTTACTTTTATCGAATTACATAGTTTAACTTGGCATCAAGACCATGGGGAAGGGTTCCATTGGAAAAAAATGATTTAACTATTTTTGAATCTAAAATTGAATGATATCACTATATTTTTAAAAATAAGTTAGTAAAATAAACAGGTCCTAGAAAACTATTAGGATTCAAACAAAAAACAACATCTTTAATCGCATAGTCAAGGGGGATAGAGTCTGGGAAGGTGTTTTTATCATTAATAATAATGAGATGAATGACATTAGGATATAAATCATTTTTGATGTCATTAACATTAATAATATTGATAATATAAGAGACAATTTGTTCATAAATAAGATCTTCAATATCATTTATATTATCTCCATCATTTTGAATTTTTAGGGGCCTGAAATCATTCATTATTGTTTAAAGAGAGTTATATTATTTTCGGTTCATATCATTATTTTTAAGACCATTTATATTGAGTATCAATTCTTAAATATTATCTTTTATTTAAAAAAGTGAGTGAAGTTTAGTAGAGAGATAAATTTTTATTTGAGGTTCAATAACAATATTAGAGTTAATAGAACATATAAAAAATGATTGATATTTTCTTATAAATATTAATTTTCATTGTAAATTTTGTAGGTATTTTATTTGAATAACGATTTTGTTTTTCTTATCAATTTTAATTTCATGGTTCAAGTGAAATCATCATTACCATAATTTTGGGATTTCCAAGACTCTTTAGCAACATCCCCAAATTTAGTAACTATAACCCACACATTATTAAATCTAAAAGAATGCATTGGTTTGGAAATTTTGGTAGTGAGAATTACTAAAATTGGATTATGTATCAAGATTAATATATGAATGGTAATGCTGAAGACAATATCCCACTTATCAAGGTCTTGATCATTTCAAATTCCCTATCATATATACAATGTACTACCCTACCGTAATGACTGCCATACTAAGTATTTTTCTACCCCACTAGGTTGATCTATATTTAATTATTATATTTAATGCTATATTTTAACTCTCTAGATGATATTGTGGAGTAATGTGTTGAAAAAAAATCACTTAACTTAATAACATCATAAAAATATATTGTTTTGATCTAATTATCATGAATACAATTATTTACACATGAAAAATTCTCATAGAGACATATCCTCTCATAATTCATAATTTTTTATAAATAAAGGTACAAATCATTTTGGAATTTTTAATTTTAATCTCACAAGTGAAGTATTAGTGATCAGTATTATAAGTACAGAAATTATGTATATAGAATTATGGAAAAATACAAAGAGATTCCACAACAAATATGTTACTATTATCCCTAAAATAGCATAACCATAGTGTTCAAACCCAGAAAAACAAGATGAAAATTTAATTGTAGGATCAAAAATAGAATGTACATTTTCTTTAGGTTTGTAAATAAATATATTTAAAAAATTAATGTAGTTTAGGTTTTCTATACCCTAACAGTTCTAAAAAATAATATTCAATAACCTATATTTATGTTTGGAACCCGTCTCCATTTTACTATAAGAGATCATACTCCTTGTTTATTTCCTAGTTTTTTAGAAGTATTTTCACATGGATAAGTAGATTATTCATTTTAATTGGGAGAATAATGAGAAGGGGTATTAATGAATTTAGATTCCATGGAATTTACAGCAGTTGGATTTATTTTCTCTTCAACAGTGGTAAAGTTAATGGTCAAGGGATTTGAGTCAGTAATAAAATATATGGTGAGTTGTTTCGTAGTATTATTTTATCTAGATAGAGTAATTATGATGGAACTAGACACAAAAATATATGTAGTATGATCCTCTCATTATTTCCAAGAATATTAATTTCTTTAATACCTTCAAAAGTGATAAAATCATCAGATCTTCCATATTTCTCTGATGAGAAGTGTAATTGCTTGAGAGGGCCTTTTGAATTTCATTATTCATAATGAATTAATTTTTAGGATGGAAGTCCAGAACAATCATTTAACATTTTTGTTTACAAGATATTTTATCACCGGATTCAGCATCATGTGATTCCTTAAAGGCATTATCAAACTATTCAGATATTGAGATGGAGTGTAGAAGATTTAAAAAATAAAGGGCCTGAACATTGTTAGGGACCAAATTTTTAATTTAATTTCTAATAATTTCGTTATCACGTTAGTGTTCTTTTTGAGTATTACTGAAAATATCAAAGACAATTTTAAAATTTTCAACAGTTATGTCTTCGTCTTTAGCTTCTTTTTCTTTTTCCCCATCCTAATCAATGCATCAAATTCCAACAACATATTTTTAGGTCGGCATGATATTGTTATTTTTCACCCATATAACATTATTATATTATTTGGGGGGCTCAAAATTCCTAATAATTTTGCCTTTATCTTTTTAAATCATTTTCATTTCCTTTCACTCATTTTTTGTTGGTTGTATCACCTTCTTTTTAATCACTATATAGTTGGAAATGATAAGACCAATTATTATCCATACTGCCAAAAATTGAAGAATTTTACTTATATTCTACCTTGATATCAGATCTATAGTCATTAACATGGAAGATAATGACTTACAATACATTGTAATTGAAAAAAGATTAAAATATAACTCTTGCATACAATATTGTCTCCAAATTTATGGTTTGTTGATTGATCATCTATAAAACACCAATATAGGGAGAAATATCATTTAAAATATTTGGGTTCCAAAATACTAATTTTTGACCATGAACCCTGATCCATAATTGTGCCATTGAATTCATATGAGTAACGGGGTTTAATGATGGTTCCCACTCAAATAATCTATGGAATCTATGTTGAAATTGTTGATTATCATCATTCTAAACAAAGGATAAATCCACCTAGTTTCTATAAATAATGAAGTCAAAGACTCTTCATATTAAAACACATTTCCAATGTTTTTTACCCCACTAGTGAGAGATTTGGGGTTTAATATACAAAACCCTTGTTTTCCCCTTTCAATATGTAATGCACCAAAAATTGGAGAAGTTACACAAGATATGAATTTATAGATGTATTTTACGAACTACATATCAATAGAATCATCAATTTTTTATTTTTTTAATGTGAGAGCTTCAAAATTGTCTCATTGTGTATATAAATTCTTTTAATCACTTCTATGAATGAGATTCTATTATATTTTAGTGTAGATCATGATTCAGATTTTATTTGGGAAGATATTTTTTCTCTGATGCATTAAGAAAGACCCTTTCAAATGAGGGTTCCCATTCTGGGATAGAGGAGTCCATAATATATTTATAGATATAGAAAATAAAGGGGGATCCATCATTGGATTCTATATATATCAAGATTAGTTTTTTTAAGAAGGCTATTAGTAGTGTCGATCGAGGTGCCACTCCATATTTTTTTCTCAAAACCAAAAAATTAACACTACGGGTTCATCATTAGTTTTATATTCATCAACTTATTTTACTAAAATAATGAAATATTTACAAGTAAATTTTTTTTCATTGGATGGAATTAATCCTTTATTGTACTCCTTACATGGGTTCAAGTATCACAACCTTTCCAGGCATGATGAGTTGTCAATCATCATACATGAAAACCTTTTCTAAAACCATATTTTTACAATTCCATAAATAAATATAAATGAAATACAAAATCATTAACCAAATTATAACCTTTTATCTATGGTTTTTAATGCATCATATTCTTAACTAAAACCTAATAATATAATTTCAAAACTATTATAATTTCAATAATTACAATAATAAAACTAAAAAATATCAGTACCCAAAAATTCATTACATTGAAATATAAGGGAATTATTCATCAATTTTTTTATGTAATAACTTATAAATTCTATAAATTTTATAAAAAATTCTATAATCATGGTATACACTCATTATATGAAACCGAAAAAAGGTGTTTAGGACATAAGACTAATGATCAACCTCAAACTCATAATCCCATTATTGTATCATTCACTCTTATGTTAATGAAGACATATGTGATTCTCAAAATTTAAACAATATTCGATGTTTCATGATTCATATAACTTAAATAATATTGGAAAAAAAAATCCTGAAAATTAATTATAGAATCCAATTTAATTATTCTACTATTTCACTTCATTATAATTAAATATATGGTTTAATATTTAACCTAGGAAATTTATTTTCATTATCCATTCAAATCCTTCATAATAGTTTATAAAGAAAATGAGAATTATCTTAAGAATGTCCACTAGGAGTGTCAAATCTGGTGCACAGTAACACCCACTGTCTTGTAGTGTGTTAATCACTTGTTAGGATCAACACGCCATTTCAATGTTTTTACACCTAGATACATTTGTGCAAGAAAAAAATCAGACCGTGTTATCCAAACATGGATGCATTTCATGGAATTCCACATAATCACAATATATCTGAATCATTTGGATGTAACTATATACTTATCATCAAATTATACCTTATAGTTGTGATATATAATATTTTTTTTATTAAATCTATTTCCCATGGTTGATACTGGACTATCTTTGATACTAACTATAGTGACCCAATCCTAGATATCCCAGATCTCGTTCGATGATAACAATACATTGGCACATTATACAACTGAAACACATCCCAAAAGATCAAATAGTTTAGTATTATTAGTATTTTAGATACATAAAAGAATCTATTTTTTAAAATGAAAAAAAATTTACAATATAATTTTTTGAGGATTATAATATCATTCAATATATAATATCATTTCATATCATTCTTAGCACACTCAAGGAATTCATGGGGAAAGGAAACAGGATAAGGTTGAGATCAAATTCATAGTAACTGAAATGAATAGTAGAAGAAATAAAGATTTAATAAGAATAATAAATATGGAAAGGTAATAATTGAAAACACTGTCCAACTAATCTATAAATTGAGTATGAAGTGCATAAATCAAAAGGGGAGTTAAATAAATGAAAATAAATTACATTTAAATACATGACAATGAATAATTAATATGGAAATGTAAGAAAATGAAAACACAAGCCATTTAATCAGAAAACAAATAATGAAATAAATCAATATTATTTGTCATATTGAAAATCTCATGAATAATAAATAATCAATCAAAATAAATATAATGGTTAATTATTGGAAATCATGTATGAGGAACATGAAAAACCATATAGTCATGATGAATCTTCCATATAGTTTGAAACTATATGCAGAACCCTATTTAATTTTCAAAAAAAATTCTCTTATGATAACCTATTCATGAAAAGAGGGGAAATATAATATTTGGGACCAACCCTTCACTACATGTCCAAATCCTTCTCATATCGAGTAATTTATTTAATTAGTAAACAATATTCCTTATAAAATATCAATATTGAATAAAGGATACATATCTATCAACATTTCCCCAAAGATCCAAATAAATTTCAATGTAAAAAATTTATGTAAAAATGATATATGAATTAGAAAATAAACACATCAATGATAAATGATATCGATAATGAAGGTAAATTCAATTTGTGATGATGAATGAAGTTGAATATTTTAAGGGGGATAACAATGGAATCATCAATTTTAATGTCAATACTACCCTTAGAGAAATCAATCATAAAACATCTAGAGTATTAATATGGATTAAATTAACAAAACAAATCTTATGTAGAGTAAAATTATAGGGTTGTAGTCATTGATGAATATAAATATAGTAAAAATAACATTTAAAAATAATCTTGATGAAAATTTAATTTTAAATTTTAAAAAAAATTAAAAATGATTTTCTTACAAAATAACTTGTCAAAAAATATTCATTAAAAGGTATTCTATTAAAAATAAAATTAAATTTTTTATAAAACCAAATTGTGTAAGTCTATTATTTACATTCATGTTAAAATGGATATTCCTTTTTAAGGTAAAAAAGACTGAAAAGGTCATTTTTAGAATGATACAAAAATATTCTTTTAAAAAACTTGTTAAATAAAAATGGAAAAATGTATCAAAATATCATTTTAGAATGGTTAAAAATAGTTTTGAAATATTTTTTTGAGAAAAGGGTTTTTAGAAGAATATAGTTTCTCCTAAAAAAGAGAGAAATTAAATAAGGATTATTTATAAACATTGTCTAAAACATTTTGAGTAATAAATAGTTGAAAAATAGTTCGATTAATAAGAAAAAAATCATGAATAATACGAGGAGAAAAAATTGAAAAGATTTATTAATCAATGATTAAATAACATTATATGATGAAAATTCATGTGTAAACTATCTCAAATAAAATGATATGGTTAAATAAAACATTTAAAAGACCATAAAATTGACGTGAGAATCAACTAATCAATATATTATTTTAACCAAATATAAATCCACATAAAATAGATGGAAATATAACAATATATTGTAAAATGTGAATAGACACATAATCATTGAATATTAATGTAAAAGAGAATAGAAATAGGGTAATGCATGTTTTTTCACTTGGTAATTCTTAATGAAAACTGAATTTGATGAAATAGTTCAAATTGAAAAAACAATTATCTTTAAGAATGTATGAATAATTATAATATATGTCAATGTGGATGTTTTTACACCGTATATAATGAAATGCATGAACCATAATAAGTATGTCTCAATGAAGGAAAATTGAGACGATGTCCCTTATTACATGGTTACTTTTTAATTATAATCTCAATTTAATAAATACATTAAATTGTTAATCTAGTTAGAATTATTAAAAATATAATCATGATTTAAAATAAAATATTTTCACTATATAAACTCAAAAAAATAAATATGTAGTGAAAATAGAGTATGAGTCCCAGATAAAATAGTGTTACAAGAATCCATCCTTGAGTTTCCTTTCCAGTGAAAATCATTTATGTTTTTGTAAAATGGTTTTAGAAATGTCAGTAAATTATACCAAATACCTAATAATATTTTTATTATCATTTATAATACTCTTATAATATCTTATTACCCATTTTATTTACAATCATCCATTACTAAAACAAATTATGGTGTTAATTGTCTAGTTATTCTTGTTTATTTTGATTTGTTAATTCTCTTTCCTATTAATTAGATCATGGTTTTATAATTTATAAATTGTAAAATAATATTTTCATATAATATATCCTCATTATATATTTATTCCAAATAATCCATAATATTTAGATACTGGGAATAAAATAAACCGTTTATGGAGACAGTAGGTCATATGTACGAATGAGCACGACTTTTATTTATATGTCGTATTAAAATAATGAAAAGTATATTATTTGTATATTATAATTCAAGTATTATATAAATTTAATATATGTTAAATATTTTTATTAAAGTCATACTTTATAGATTCCATTTATATCGCGAATAAATCGCATCACTTCAGGAAGGTATTAGTGCGCACATCCATAAACAATGTTATCATATTTCCAAAAAATAGAAATCGGAATAGTATGTGATATATATATATATAATAAAATAAGCATAATTTATTTATAAATATCATATATATATCATATATATACAGTTTTTAAATCATTATTCTCAACCATGTTATTTGGTAACAAAAAAAAGAACAATCATCGTTTTGTGAGGTGGCAGTTTTCCTTACCTGATCAGTTTGTTCATTACCCATTATATGGGAGTGTCTATAAGTGTATGTCGAGACCATGTTGTAACTACAAATAATATTTTTTAGGATTTTTATATTGTTATATATTAATTTAATAAGATTATTTTTTTTGTGGATAATTAATATAAAAGAAATGATATTGAGGAATGATGTTACATCTTATTTAGGAAACTCCTTCTAGTTTTCACAAATTGGAATCCTTAGATAGATATATTAACAAGGATTGGATTCTATATAGAGTTTAAGGTTATATAGAGATATTTGGGAATAAATTATTTTATCCAATTTTTCATGAGAAGTGTGAGTAAGTGGGATGGTTGAATGCATTTTATAGTGGAGGAGGAGTGACATTGGTCTATATTTTTGAAACAGAAATTCCACCTATTTTTTCCCAATTCAAGTGGCTCTAATAATATTAAAAATTATACCCAATGGAGGAGATGTTCTAAATAGTAACATACAATTTCATTGGGAAAAGTTTATTGGTAATTTAGACCCTTAATTTAAAGGTTTTTCCCTTGTTAAAGTAAATGTTTCTCTTAATCATTGTAATTAAATTTAATCAATTCCACTATTATTTGCTTTTTTAATAACTAATTTCATATTATTATAAATTATAAATTTTTTGATTAAAAATTTGGAATTAATTTTTTATAAATTACTATCATAGGATTAGAATAAATTAAATTAAAATTAATCCCATTGATGGGAAGACATTTTTGGTTTTAATAGATAAACATTAAAAAATATGATATGTTTTTATATCCAATATCAAACTGAAACTGATTCAAATAACCACAATTGTATTAAATTTTTATAATTGATCTAATCTGACATTAAAAGAATATAAATATAATTTATGTTTATATATAGATTAAACAAAAAAGTAGTTTTGAATTAAAATTCGGTATTTTTACACTATACATAAAAAAATGAAACACCATATAAAAACACAAAATATACTCCATAAGATAACTTTGACTCTATATATTAAATAATTTTGTTTATTTTTACATATTATATTTATAAAAGTTAAAAAAAATTGTATTTAAAATTTGTTATCCATTAAAAGGTGGAAAATATTCTTTTATAGAAATATAACTTTTCTACATGAAATATTGGGTTTATTCTTATCTTATGTCTATGAAATAAATTAGAATAATTTTGATAATATTTCATTGAATATGTAATATATAAATTTAATTAATATCAATCACTACTATAATTTATCTAAATAATTTTTATAAAACACATTTTGAAGCATAAAATCATTTTTTTATATTCAATTTGTTTTTATATTCATTTATAATTAATTGGAACCCTATAATTATATTTTATGATTTTATAAAAAATATATTTTTATAATATATTTTATCCTATTTTTAACTAATAATTTTATTACTAAGTAATATCTTGTTATACTCAATAATAAAAAATTATTAATATATTTTTGTTTGGTAAAACTCTACCTTTAATGTATTCCATGCTATCAAATAAAGTATTTTCAAAGTGTAATTAAAGTTAACAAAGTATTATGTTCATTTTAAGAAATATCATATATTTTATTTAATTAAAATAGTAAAATTATTTTAAATTATCTTGATATTTTTTCCCTTACGAGTTTGATGTTTCTTCTCATAGTTGATTAAAATAAAATATACTTACATCAAAATTTTCAGTGAGTCACGCACTACAAAGGATTTATTATAGGTTATTCTAAAACATGTACTTATTATATATCCTTTAACAAAATAATAATATTTTAAATATAAAAATTCATATAGAATACGGTGAAATAAATATGCATTGTTGCAAGCATCCTAAAATAACAACTTTATATGTTTATAAAAAAGAACTTTTTATCCCATAGTGGAAGATAATTATCACTGGAGATGGAATGAATAGTATTTATCTAATGTTTTAAATAGTAAAGAGATTATTCTTATTAATGATTCGTAATGTTTTATAAATCCATGAATTTAAAAAATCATTGTGTATCATCCAAATGATAACACCATTTGTGATATATGATAACTGATAAAAATTATATGTTCTGTAGGAAATAATATTAAACATTGTAAAATTTTTTACATTTAAAACAAAATACTATGGATAAGGATCTATGTGATTATTTTTAGATAAAATTAATCCATGATTTTCCCAATGATTTTGAGACAAATATATTTTGGACATTGGCTAAATGAACTAATGATTACCCAATAATTGGAGAAAAATTTGTTTTTTAATATAACTGTAATGGAAATTGGGTAACAATTAGAAATAAATTATATGTTACTGCAAAGGATTATAATAAAAAATAAGGAATTTGTAATGATTAATAGTGTTATAAAATAATAAGACCAGAAGCTATTTTCATACTTCTAGAATATACATCATTTAAACTTTCATTATTTTTTAAATGGATGTGAAATGGGATTACTAGGATTTATATGTAGAGTAGGAAATGTATTCATAATAAAAAAAATTTATTAAAAAAAAATATTATGATCATACATTCACATTTACTAAATCACATTGTAAATTTAATTAACAACAACTTGATTTTTGTTATGAAATAATTTTTTTAATTAATATATAGATTGAATATTATTTATTAAAAATTATTTCAAAGATAAATTATGTTTTTAAAATTTTTATGATGAAAATATATTTACATAAACTCTAAAATATCATAATTATTCAATTTCAATCATTTTAAAATGTGAGTTTGACATCAGTGTAATTGGTGAAAAATTTATTTTCATTGGTTTTTCAATTTCATAAAAATTATTAGTAATATTTATATCTCTACAAAATTTTATAATATGTTTAATTAAAAAATTTGGTTACTAAAATACTACATGTATTATTAATCCTATGTGGACCTCAATATTGATTGTCTTTATTTAATCTCAGTAACCATTTGATGAAAATTATTGTATTGGAATGATTGACTTCTTACATTATCTCACAGCTAGATAACAATAATTACTATTTTTATTATACATATGTACATGATATCTTAAAAATAAATTAAATTCCAATATTACATATATAAAAATAATTTTTCATTTTCTTAACGCTACTATGGACATTGGTATTTTTTTTAATCGTCATGAAATGAATTTTAAATTAATTTTTTAGATCATTATTTATATTAATGGTAAATGGATAGAATAAGTATATCTTTAACATTTCAATTCCTAAAAAATGATATATATGAATGGAGTTTTATAAAAAACCATTTTCAAATTCTATTTATGATGAATAATTTGTTGTGTCTTGAATTTGTTGTGGTAATGTGTTGTTGGTGGAACAAAGACACACTAATTTTGGAATGAGTTTTTCAAAAACTCCTTTTATTTGTGAAAAAAATTGTCCCATAACACTGACCAAAACTACAAAACCTCACTAGAGATATATGTAGATAGATATGAAATAAAATTTACTTAAAAACCAGAAATACAAAACAGATATTATTTTATAATAATAGGAAAATAAATGAAATCCTGGTGATACATTTTAAAAATCACATAATTTTTCTAGCGTTTAATATATTAACAAAAATCAAGTAGTGGTCAACGTATTATGATTATTCATATCAATTTTTTTTTCTAAATAAAATCCCTATATTCATAAACATATTAATGGGGCTATTTTAATGATATTTAAACATTTTATGTCTTTATATATATTTTTATAAATATTGAAAATATTTATCTTGATTTTTTGTATGTTTGGACTATCATTTATGAAACATTTAAATAAAATTATTTGAATAAGGTTTTGATATTTTTTTTTAAAAACCCATCAATAATATGTTTTCGAAAGAAACCATAAAATTAAATTCACAATAAAGAAATTCTGAATGACTTATTATTTTATCCCTTAAGAGGTAATTTCGAAGTATTAAATTATTACTATGACATATTGCAATGTGTTTCTGTTCTATTTTTTTTACAATTATATTTTATAACATTTCAAAAAATTTACAATATTTTAATTTTTTCTATCTAGTGATTCTTTATATGATAAAACAGTTTTCAAATATTGATAAATATTTTAATGATTTCTAAAATAAATTTTTTATTTTTAAGAACACGATTAATGATTACTATAAAAGATACTTTATTAATGAAATATAGGATCTGGATAAGGGAAAACAACATCATTAACTCTATATGGTAATTTTCACCACCTATTCATTTATATCTTATTTCTATAAACTACTCATGTAAGCATATTTTCAGTCCATCTATTAGTTTTTTATGTGTAGGATTCTATAATATTACCTAATCAGTATAATGTCTTCCAAATGTGATATATCCAAATAAATCATTAATTAATTAAGGCTAATGGAATTTATTTTTTCAAACATGTATCATTATTTTCTTAAGAATATTATTATTTTATAATGACGGAAATAATTGCATGTCATCAATGAATATGTTGAACCTATATTCTTTTCAATTGTACGGAAATTTTATTAGTTTGTTGTGTTCAGCACTATAGAAAATCAAAATGTTATAACATTAATTTTTTAAATTAATTGTATAACCAAAATTTAAATGAAATTGAAAATTCTGAATGATTTTCAATGGAAGGTTAATCAGATTTATTAACTAATTCACTACTAGAAAAATAGATTAATTTTAAAAAATCAAGGATGTGACTCCACTATTTTCCACTTTTGGGAATGTAATTAATGTTTATCAGTTATCCACAAAAGAAAAAATATTGGTGATATGGATTCCAAATTATCTCATACAAGTATAAATAGGTATGGATACACTAATTGTGAAATATTTATATGTTTTGGACTATATTTGTAATATTTACATGTTAAACCATTTCAAGATTATTTTTCCATGTGTTTAAGATATTACGTGAGGAAAAACAATGATGAATATTCTATATTATCTTTATTTTATAAATTCATTTTTGATTAATTTCCTAGAAGTAGAAAATAACCATTACAAATCAATGACAGTTAGGTAATATGAATCATTCATCGGGGAAGAAAAAATAAGTAATAGCCGGTATGTTTGTGTTTTTAATTTCAAAAAATTATTTGAAAAAATAAAAAATTGAGTATCCAAAATTGAGAATAAAAATTTGAAATCAAATGTGTTATAATATTGAAAATTATGGAGTTCTTTCCCCACCTTTATATATGTTGAATGATAATACATTTTTTAGTGAGGATTTTATACCATTCATAAAATAAAAACTAGTAATGAATCTCGATGATCCTTGTATTGGATTGGATGAGGATTATTTCATGTTACACGTAGATCAGGCTTATATGAATCATTAATAAGAATAAAATTATACTAAATAGAAGAATAAAGATACACTTGATCATATATCATGATCGCTTTTAGAAGGAGTTAACTAGTCACATTAAAATATTTAAGTTACAGTAGATTTATTATAATGGTCCATTTCTTCCATGTCCATTACATTGATAGTTGTTGTTATAGGAGATGTTCAGAAGATGTTCTGTGAGTTTTTGTAGGTGTTGGTCACACAACAGTAATGATACATGGGTTAATTGTTGTGTAATAAAATTACATGACATGAATTATGGTATCATGGATTGTCCTTAGTAGATCAATGCAGGTAATGTTTCGGGGATTTATAAATTAAAATAAATCCATAGGCGACGATTTTTTCATTGGAAACCAACCTCAAGGAATTAGAAGACATGAAAGGGTATTATAGGTAATGTAATACCCCACTACAGTAATGTTATATATTATTTTCCATACACTTGGGTTGTCAAAACCCATGGATAATGTTATTTTCCATAGACCCTAGGCAACTCGGTGAACCCACATCAGCATTTTGAGGATTCCTTCACCTTTTATTGATCCTTATATTCCCTCCATTGATATATAGTAATCCTTCTTCAATCTATTGTGTGTTCATCCTCAGTTCTTATGGTTTCTTTTAGTTTGGTCTCTTTAGTATTTTTTTCATCATTTCATGTGAGGGAATATGATCTCACATGGTTCTAAATTTTATTCTCCTTGATTTTTTTGGTGATGTGGTACCGTAACATCCTCGGATTGATTCAGACCTTGCAGGAGAGGTGAGAAGAGATCAATTATGTGTCTAATTCTTGCATGAAGATCATTGACACCCTATTGGTGTATTAATTTTTTTTTATAATTTGTGAATCATGTGAGGGGATCAAATTTTTCACCTATAGATGATGGATTCTCCAGGATAATCAATGATAAGAATCAGTTAAATGAAATTGAAATGGGTAGGGTGATTTTTTCTCATGACATTTATTTATGATATTATGGTTTTTATATTGTTATTTATACATTATTGATGAACCTCTGAAAATAATGTTCGTTTGAGGCCCTAGTTTGTGCACTAAAAAGGGTTGCATATTTTTTAGTTAATGTTGAACACTTAAATATGAAAATTTGGTTAATGACAAAAATCTGGACAATGAATGGATTTCCCATGAATTGATTTTTATGATATAACACTTAAATAGTAACGGGTAATTGGATAAGTAAACCCTTTTATAAATATGAAACTATAGTACTTCGTGGTTTGTGATGATATGTGTGGAATGGTTGTGTCTGAATGCCTAGGATAGATGAAATTTGTTGTGGATATGTTGTGATGTGTGGGTTTTCATCTGTTTTTTTTTGTGGAATGTCTATGATCATGGTTGTGTAAGATGGATTGGTCCGAGTAGTTCTATGTATGATCTTATAAAAAATAAATCAACCATTCTATATAGTGGAATCATGGGTTGATAGATTTATTAATTGTGATGTGGTTGATAGATTTTGTGTAATCAGGCTATGAGCTGGGTGTGCAGTAATATGTTACTGAATGGAGTTGTGAGTTTGGGGTTTGTTCCACTGGAATATGATATAGCATGAATGGTTATTAAAAAATAATAATGTGTATTGATGCACTTTTAATGTGAATATGCTTTTACATTTCAAGATTTTCACCTTCTAAATTGAATTTTTGGTGTTGACTATGGTGTTTTGTGTTTTACAGTTGCTCATTTAGTGAGTGAATGAATAAATATTTGATTAAGGAAATGAGGAATGAATTTTGATGGTTTGGATAATATAATGGAAAAAAGAGTAATGTATAAATAAATGATGGGATATGTTTTAAAGTGAGGTAAATGATAAACCATAATATGAATGGTGTGGTTTAAGGAAATTGGATGGAAATAGGAAATATGTTTTGGTTTGTTGTGAGGTGTTATGCATATAGAGGTGGCATCTAAGGTTGTTTTATCATGTGTTGATTTTTGTTTATGAAGAATTACATTTGGTTTGAATTTTTGTATTATTTATATATCATTATATTTTAATTGTGATTTCTAAATGTTCCCAACACTAGTTGAGCATTATGTGCTGAACACACCCATCTTCATGGGGGAGAGTGTATTAACCATACACCCCAATGGGATGATGATGGCTGGCGACCCATTATTTCCTGCTCCTTTTTCTAGGAGGTGATAAACTATGATTTTTTGGCCATATTTTGGTTTGTGAGGCCTAGGTTTGTGTAGGTGAGTTTTCCATTCATAGTTATGTGTGGAAATGTTTTGATTTCCAAGGTGTGTGTGGGAGATTTGTGCTTTACCATGTTTATTCGGGATGATATGAGTTATTCTTTCCCAAGTGTTTTCAGGATGCGATGTGTTGTGATTTCCCCGATGTCATTGGGATGTGATTTGGGATGTGACCTAGGCGGCTGTGTGGGGGGTGATTTTGGTTTTGGTCATGGTTTCAATGGGAGGGATGTGATGTGATTTGTGGACCATGTTTTTATGGGTGTGTTGTGATGTGGTTTTTGGAAAAGGTGTCTATGGGTGGGATGTATTTTTGTTTATGAGTCTGAGGAGTGTGTCAGCAGGTTGTGACGTGGTTTTTCTAAAGCGTTGGGAGTGCGATGAAATTTTCCTATATGAAAGAGTTTCTAATATGTGTGAAGCAGTTCAGGGTAACATACTCTTGAGGTTTATTATATTAAATTACTTGAGTTTCACTATTTCATGAGAGTACCTTTATGTGGTTGGGATGAATAGCACACATGTTATGCGTTGTTTGGTTCTGTATTTTTTTCTCTTGGGAGCATTAGTTTGTTTCCCTCTCATGTTCATGAGATACTTCGGATTTCTTAATGTGTATACATTTAGGGTTAGCCTACATATATAAATATTATTCCAGGTTTCTAGAAGGATTATGTGGACCATGATGGGCATTACTAGCTCCATTTTGGGACAGTTTCTATGTCACTACATTATCTTGCTTTTGGGAATTTTACTATGTATTTTTATTTCATTTATACCATTTCTATATTTTTCATGCATGTTGTATGGATTTTAGAGTTCATTTATTTTTTTATTTTACTTTTTTATGGATTATCTATCATATCTTCTGATCTTGTTTAAAAAAAGGTAATACCATCCATATTGTATGATATATATACTGTGGTGGTTAGTCACCAACCCAAGGCCTATGAATGGTGGGTCTTAGATGTCATTATCCCCAATTATCCATTGCCATCATAGGAGGGGTTTCTTTGTATGGAGGGGATGATAAAATATTATCATGGTAGATGTTTTAGTGATAGGATGGTGTTTGGAGTTATGTATTGTGAGGATGGGATCGGTTGGTAGGGAAATAATGTTAGGTGATATTTGATTATGATATTGGCTAGAGAAGACTATCTAGAATCTACGATTTTAGTTCCCCTCTGATCGAAACCAAGTAATCTGAGTCCACTGAACCACCAAGTAAGGCTACCCTATTTTTAGGGTAGAGACACTAGGAAATGAACGTCAATCATAATTAATTGTGTTTTTTTTGAATTGGGTTAGGTTTAAATAGTAGTAATGAATAACCAAATATGTATTAAATAGGATTAAATAATTATAAAAAATAACTCAATACTACTCTAGATTAGGAAATATTCGTTTACCTGTATTGTTATATCTCCCGATCATCATCTGCATGTGGAATAGGTTGTAGTGGATCAGTTGGCTGATCCAGTTGATCAAAAGAGGGTAAATACAGTTGAAGGGGATTACGAGTGAAAAATAACATTGTTCACATTACAGTGGTAGTATTTAACGAATTATGAGGGATGTATCTCAAAAATAAAGAAATAGATCTAGATCGAGGAGATTGATATCATCTTCAGTTTGATCTAAGCACCAATAAAGTACTGGGTTTATTTTTCCGTAAGTCATATATGAGTAGCCACACATCAGTGATGGACACTGTATCTAGGGGAACATATAGAGGAATAAGTTTTGTGGGTCAACTTTGAGAAAGATTTCCTAGTAAATTTCTTTTCATTGACCAATAAGGTTATGAATATGTAAAATATACTCTCTCTCATATAGGGAATTATGGTAGTACGTGATCTAGAAATTGAGTTCAACAAACTATATAATTATTTTCACCAGAGGTATTTCTAGATGAGGAGTCTCGAGTGAGACGTCTTAAGGAGGAACTACATCCTTACATGCAGTATGAAGTTACTCCTTTTACGTTGCTGACATTCATCGATGATCAGAAAAAGGAATAAGTTATCAAGAGAATGCATTCAGGAAGAGAATTACCACGGCAGGGGATCTTGCAGGGTCCTTTGAGTGGTCGATTTACTAGGGGAAGGTCTAAGGCACCAATACCTTCCTTGTTTTCACTGAAAGGTAGTATACATCATCAAATTCATTTTCGACATTTAGGTCCTTGATTACATCCAGTAAACATGGGACTGATGTTTTTCTTCAATGGAGTTTATAACCATCTTCAAAATTAGTTCCTAGTGGATGTTTGATCTTAGTTTGGTGGATGTGGTTAGGTTCAATGCCATCCTCAATAGTATTTTCCACTCATAATATTTCAACAGTAGTGGTAGTAAGCACACCATCCACTGAGGGAGTTGGATTATGTATAGTTCATCTTCAAGATATTACTCCTGTTTAGAGACCTCAACCTGGGTGTGGTCATGGAGTTGGTCATCATCAAAGAGGCATAGTATTTGGGCATGTTCAGTTGCACATAGTAGATGTAGCATTACCAATAGGTCTTGTATCACGAGTGGTATGATCAGTGTGTTTAGTACTCTAATTTTTACTTTTTTGATCCCGGACATGCACACTCATTTGTTTCACCCACTCTATCATATTCTATGATTTTAGACATATTGAGTATTCTCATTCCTATAGAGATGAGTACATCATTTAGAGGCCAAAAATGGTTTTTTTGTTCCTAGGGTGTAGGCTGATGATGGGGCTGCATCAGTCCTTATTGGAGTTGGTAGCCTAGAACAAACTCTTTGTACATTAAATACATGAATATTTAATTTATTTAATTATTAATCATCTTATTACATATTTTCATTATTTTTCTTGACCATAATGTCATAATTTTATATTGTACTTTTCGAATTAATATGGTCATAGAAATTCCCCACTATGACGAGAACCATGATGTGATATGAAAATATTTATTAATATACTTCTATTGTAGGATGATATACTTTTATGGGACACTAATTATATAGTTTGGAAAACACGACTACTCATAAGGTTATTAGACTTCTTCTCATTATGTTCACACTTGGTAATCTCTAAGATGGGTGATTATGTGAAATGAGACTCTAGTAGGTATTTCTAATGGTTTAGTGTCATCAGATATTCCAATATGCGGGCATGTGTAATGGTCCCTAGAATATAATATTATCATTATTACATGTCATGAATAAAACACATAGATTTGCGGACAAATACCATCTCTCCATGTATTGGAGGGAAGTATGGTACATTGGGTTCGTCATTAATTACATGTTATTAATGGATAAGTCGAGGTTGATTTTTCCCTTCCATTTATAAAAGTTGATATCTCATCCATGTGATTGAAATAGATCTTCCACCCTAAAATCCAATGTCATGGTGTAAGGATGAGTTTATTCCAAGTAATCAAATAATGATTCCTTATGTATATAGGTTGATGACACTATCAAGAAACCTGTTTGATGAGATATTGTTATAATTGGATTATATTACAGAGTGAGTATTTGTATGTGGATGTCATTATTAGGACTATAAGTTCATTATCATGGGTTCTTTGACCTTTTTGTAGACAGTAATTCTGGTCATTAGGTGAGACCTATGAATTCCAACATGAAATAATACTAGAGGGTCACAAACTAGGTGTTTCTGGTGGTATAAATAAAATTATAATTAAATTTAATTAATTGAATACATATTATTCTCGCGGCAGAGGAAAGTTTTTATTGAGTCAAACATTATCCCATAAATTAAAAAAAACTCACCAAGTTGAGAATAGAATGTATTTATTTATTTTATTGAACATCTAATATTTATAAATATTTATTAAAGAGAATAAAATATTTTATTCGGATGTTCAATAAATGGAAGAGGATATCGAATGGACCAAGACCATTTCCATTGATAAATTAATTATTTACGAGTTGGTAAATAATGTTTATCCAGTTGGTGAAATAAGTAATAATAATATTTTTATCATTATGTGGAATGAGATTTCATGTATTGTTATGTTTTTCACATGTTGACACACATAAAATAATGGCGTTGTTGTTGTTATTTTGTGCCATGCATTTTATCAAACATTTATAATTGCATTTAATTTTTGTTTTATAATTAATTATCATAACTAAACCCCCATGTTGATGAATATGAAGTTACGTCTATTGTTCCAAACCTTCATAAAATGAGAATTGTGGAGCCAAACTTTTTCTTTCTTGACTCCTCTCATCTCTCCCTCTAAATAGTGGGAGAATTTTTTCAAGGCCAAAGACTGAGCGAAAAAGAGTGGCCAATGAAAGAAATTTAATCCACCGTACAGGAACTGAGAGAATGACTGTCATTGATCAAATTCTACTAGAGCACGTTTGGTTCAACACTTGAGGGAATTTACTTTGGATCCTCGCAAATCCAAACAAAGAAATTTGGTTGGTTCATTTCAGATGATCAACGATTGTTAACAAAGAATAAACCAAAGACCCAGATTTTTTATTTCTTCCAAAATTATTAAAATAATTATAAACACAATTCGAATGATACTCATCCTTAGATCCAGTTTTATTCTTCTATTTGTCCAAATCATTAATTTTGACATGGGAATACGGGTGTTCATTATCATCTTAATCACGAATTGGTCATAGATTATGACTAATAAAATGTTGGGACCTCCCATCAGCCACCCTTATGATGGGTCTAGATCCTACAAGTGCTATCAGAGTAGTTTCAACTTAATTTATAAATATTTACATAATTATTTCCTGGTTTATTATTTAATAAATTAGTTTTCTAATCCATGTCTAATCATTCTTGTAATCTGAATTTTGAGATCTGTTCTCCACTTTTCCATTCTCATAGATCTGAAACAAAACAAATAATTTTTTGATTAAAATTAGATAAAGGATCTCACAAGGTGGTGTCATTGATTCTGTCCAGGTAACAAAATAGTAAACCCCAGGTATTTGAAGTTACATGCCAGGTAATCTACCATAGACATGGTGTAATCTTGATTACACATTGTGTCGTTGTGTTAATTGCATCAATATTAATTTGAAAATTACTCAAGCTACCATCATTAGTGACATGTGATTTAGTTAAATATTTCACTATGTGTTGAAAAGGTGAAACTAAAGCACGATCAACTGGATTACACATTCTGTCTCCCACTAGACACATCAAGTTGTTCCATCTGGTCATGTGACAAATTGTGTATCCCATATATGAATAAAAAACTTGGTAATCATGTAACCTAGGTTAAACATGGATTTTATCCCACTTTACATGACGTGTATTCCATGATTTCTGAAATACACCTCACATGTCGAGTCCCTAGTCCTGTACATTGAAAAATATAGTTTAGGTAGTACACATTGTGTATTTAGAACTACACACCATGTACTTTGGAAAATAACACATAATTTAAACATTAATCTTTGTTTGTTGTTCATAATTACATATCATGTATATTTGAATGGATGTTCACTATATAACCACTGAGGTTATGAATGAGAATCTTAGGGAAATTAAGAAAAGTATTACGATAAAATGATTTATTAAATAAAGATAATAATTAATATATTCAAGCGTAATTTATGAAAATAATAACTATTAAAGAATTGAATGCTAGTTTTATTAAATACATAATTAGTTTCATGTTTATGGATGATCATGAGCTGACTATACCTTGTATGTGATATGTTTCTATTTAATTTATTTAAAATTAAATTGTTGGTATGAATTCCATCTCTTCTTATTAATATGTTGGGAATGTGTGACCATTGTTTCATTCATGTAAACCCTTTTTACCCATCACATGAATGTGAATTAAAAATAATATTCAATGGATGGAGCATCCAAGCTAGTGAAGGCAGTTCACTCAAGATACAAGAAGAAACCAATACCATGAGATAGAATAGTGGATAGGTGGAAAGCTATAAACATGAACCCGAGAGGTTTGAGGTGTTTCATCCCTAGGTCAGGGTTAGTTTATCAACCACTAGATAAAATAACAATTATAAAATCTCATGATCATTCCCCTTACTTTATATTATTTATATATATTTCATTGATTATCACTATGTATGTATTGTTGTGATCACATAATAAATGAATTAAACAAGTATACAACATGGAACTAAAATGAACTAGTCCTACGCATAAATATTATCATGAACGGGTTAATCACTTATTTTTTTCCACTTGGTATTAATAATCATGTGATAAGGATAATAATGAATTTACTCATAACATATAAAAATCACCCAATAAAATATGAAGACATGCTAAGCCTCCAGTTACATGATTAAGGGAAACACTTTACCATACTATATGATTGACCAAAACTTGTTGGAACACATAAATTTATATAAGAATCCCTTATGTTTATTTTTGGTTCACTTAACCATATTTCATCAATATAAGTATCCCCTTGTAGACTTGGTGTAAAATTAGAGAAACATGTGTTAGGAAATCCATGTCTGGATTTTAGGATTGGGAAGTCAACTCAATGGATCATGGAGCTACAAGCCCATAGGTTGAAAAGACCTTCCTACCTATATACCTTCAAATAGCATAACCAACCATTGTTGGGATTATGCGATGAGGAATATGGATACATTCCACTAGAATGTCTATGAAACTATACAAACTAATTTCAATGGTGAGTGACATTGGGACCCGATTAAATAGAGAGAGACTTAAAAAAAATTCTTATCTCTCCTAAAATTTAACTAGGAAAGTATTAATTCCCTATGATTTTAATTGTATAATAAAATTGAAAAACTTTAAATCCACACTATCCTTGTGATCAATACTGGATAAAGACAATGTCATCACCAAATGTAACTTCCATGAATGGTTTAGATTCTTTTGGGTCATTTTACGACATGAATGGAAATATTACTTGATGGAGTCCTCATTAATTGATCCTCCATCCCAAGAGGTGACTGATAAATTGGTCATGGTCTATGAAAACATATTAACAATTCAGTTGACATTAACTGTTTGATGCTATCATCAATTTATAGTAAACTCATGAAGTATCAAGAAAACATGAATTCATATAGAAAGCTTTAGCACCTAGGTGGACTTTACCTTGAGAGAGAAATACATGAATAGTTTGAGATCCACAAGGAACTATTTAAGAGTAAGAATAATGATGGTACCCCAACATCGCTTCATGTAGTATAGATAATTGGATACATTGAGCATTTGGAGGTTCTAGTTTTTAAAATCCCACATGAAATGGATACTAGTTTAATTCATACCTCACTCTCTCAAAGGTTCCCCATTTTTTGTGAGTTTAAATATTAACAACATTGATACGTCTTTAACAAATCATATTAATCGTATTCTCCATGTGGAAAGGACATGAAGCGCAAAAATCCTTATGCCTTTATGGTGGATATTAGGAAACTGAAAACTAAGAGATGTATGCCCAAAGATTCACCATGCCCTTCCATGAAAATGAAAATCAATGGGGATCGAAGGTAACATGAAGCTTTTTGTTTCACATGTGGTAATATGGGCCACTAGAATAAAAATTGCACCCATATATAGAATCAAGGAGAAGCTTTAGGTACATTTATTATGAAGATCAATTTATCTATATCTAAAAATTAGGTATTAGATACAGTATGTGGTGCTCACATGTGTATCCAAATATAGATACCATGTAGATTCAAGAAAATTGACTAAGGGGTGGTATATCTATCATGAGCCAATAGAGGAAGATTTCCTATTGTAGCTGTTGAGGACTACCACTGAATGTTGCTGGTTAGGATAATCTTGTTATTAAATGGTTGTTATCATGTTCCTTAAATAATGAAAAAAATTATTTCTATATCCAGAATATATACATTTAGATTTATTATCATGTTCATAAATTAATATTTCTTCTTTTATAATGATATCATTTGTTTTTCTAATGCATATTTATGTAATGGCCTTTACATGTTGGATTACACAAACTAATTAATGGAAATCGATAATGAAACTACTTCACATGACTCATTCCACACCCAACATTGTTATCACCAAATATGTAATATAAATGTGAAATGATAGACAATGTTACATAAAGATTGATTTTTATTTTTTTGGAACTAAAACCAATTGGTTTTTGTTATACATGTTTATAAGGAAAAATGAACAAATCCCCATTTACTATTAATGTTGAAATAAACAAAGAGATTTTTGAATTGGCTCATACCATTATGTGTGGACCATTACTACTTGAACTAAAGGGATGGGTATGCACACTTTATAACTTTTACTGATTATTTAAAGAGATAATAATATTTTTTCTTAATGTGGTATAGGTCGGATTCTTTTGATATGTTCAAGAATATAAGAATGAATTTGAGAACCGACTTGGTATACAATTTCTGAAACTCCACTCATACCGAGGTGGAGAATATCTTAATCAAGACCTCACTAATTACATAAAAGAGTTTGGGATACTATCCATACTCACTTCTCCTTAAACATCCTAGTGGAATGCTGTATGTTAAAGGAGGAACCCAACCTTTTTGAACATGGTGAGATGAATGATGAGTTATGTATGTCTTCTATTATCCTTTTGGGGATATG
Source organism: Viscum album (assembly GCA_963277665.1). Lineage (NCBI taxonomy): Eukaryota > Viridiplantae > Streptophyta > Magnoliopsida > Santalales > Viscaceae > Viscum > Viscum album. Next base: position 498,224,610 of record OY728158.1, on the reverse strand, counting down.
TGTTACAAACAATGGAAGACATACTTAACCAAGTACCAAATAAATCGATAAATGGAATTCCATATGAGATTTCGAGTATAAGAAAATCCATGATATCGAATTACATGTATGGGTAAGTGAAGTGTTCGTTAAGTTATCTTCCTTTTACTAAATCGGACCCCAAGGCACAAAGTGTACCTTTACAGGATTCCAAAAGGAATCCAAGAGATATTAACTATATGACCTCTCAGAAAAAAAGCTTGTAGTCAAAAGAAATGATATATTCCTTGAGAGGGAGAATATCTCAATAAGAGATAGTGGGAGGGATATAGGCATCGATTAAGTTGATGATCAAGGTACATCAGAGTTTGTATAACAGCAGATTTCACAAATACCCTTGTTAGAAAGATATATTCCAGAGAAAAATGTACAACACATGAGTACAAGAGAGGATTGAGAATTGAAATAGTATGGTTTTCTAGTTTCCATGGATGGAAACTCATTATTAGTTGATAACAATGAGCCCCTAGCCTATAAAGAAGCAGTAAATTTCATAGACGTTTTCATGTGGAAAGAATCTATGAATTGTAAAATGGATTCCAGACACCAAAACCAAGCCATGATTTTTGTAGATCCTTAAGTAGATGAAAAACATGTTGGTTAAAAATAGGTTTTCAAGAATAAACATTAAATGGAAGGGCAAGTCAATACCGATAAGGCTTGACTTGTTGCAAAAGTGTTTAAACAACGTCAAGGAAATGACTACAGAAAAAACATTTCACCAGTTTGAATACTGAATTTCTTCAAGATTATTTTGGCTATTTTTGTTTACCATGAATATGATATTTTTCAAATGGATGTCAAAATAGTATTCCTTAATTGGAACCATTAAGAAGATGTCTATATGACACAACCTGAAAGGGTTGTGACTCCAATGGATGCCAATATTATATTCAAGTTTCAAAAGTATATTTATGGATTAGAGTACGAATCCGGGTCATAGAACATTAATTTTGATTAATCCATAATGGAATTTTGTTTTATAAGGAATGAATTTGAGCCTTCTATCTATAAATGGTTTAGTGGGAGTGTAGTCGTTTTCCTAATAGTATATGTTGATTACATATTACCTATTGGAAATGAAATACCTATCTTAAAGTCTATTTAGAAATGGTTGAATAAATTCTTATTCATGAAGGACATGGTCAAGGTAGCATATATTATTCAAATCAATATCAATCAAGATACATTCAAGAGATTTTTGGGTCTATGTCAAATAAAATACATTGAAAAGATACTAAAGATATTTAGTATGAAACAATCCCAATGAATATTGTTTCCATTGTCACATTTCATTCATCATTCCATGAAAATGTATCCTCACATGCATGATGAATGAAATAGAGTAAAATAGATTCAATATACAACAATGATGGGGTTTAATCATGTTTGATACTCTCTGTACTAGTGTTAATGTCGCCTACGCATTTAGTGTAGTAGGAAGATATAAAGATGATGTATGTTACATCGATTGGATGGAAGTCAATATTATCCTTATGTATCTAAGGAGTACTAAGGATATGTTCCAAGATTATGTAGGATATGAGGAACTAGTCATCAAAGGTTATGCAAATACTAGTTTTCAAACTGATCGAGATGACATGATGTCTCAAATAGGATACATCATCACATTGAATGGAGGTGTTTTTAGAAAGAAGATCTCAAAACAAGGTGTGGTTATAGATTCTATAATAGTGTCCGAGTATATCACATCTTCTGAGGGATCTATTGATTTTTTTTGGATTTTGAGCTTCTTCTAAGAGCTATATGTGGTAACTAGAAGTAAATAACACATCACACATTGTTGTGATAATATTTTCTCTTTGGGTCTCGCAAAATTGAAAAGGTCACATCAATGGACGAAGAACATACTATAGAAGTATCATATCACGAGATATTTTTCTTAGAGAGTTGATGTTGTGGTGAAAAGTATTTCCATAGAAGAAGTCTTGGTAGAAACCTTGACTAAAGACTTGAAACTAGAGAAACATGATCATCATGTGAGGTTTGGAATACTAAAATTCATTGGTAGTTGGCTCTAGTACAAGTTGGAGTTTGATAGAGTTGGTGTCCTAGAATCTTATTCTTGTAAAATGATTACATTAATATTTAATATATTTAAATTTAAAAAAATTTATTACATATTTTTAATTGTTATGATTGTCTATAATATAATAATGTTCTAGATTATTTTGTTCATTAATAAGGTTATAGAAGATACTCGCTATGATGAGAACCTTGAAGTTGTATTGTAATATTCATTAATATAGTTCTACAGTTGATTGACATACTATTATGGGACACATAGTATAAAAACTATCAATTATGAGTACTCGTAAAAAGATGAGACATCTTCTAATAAAGTTCCCGCATGGTAATATCTATAATTGGAGATTATAGGAATATACCCTCCAGTAGGAATTTAACATGTTTTTGTGTCATAAAATATTCCTATCTTCGAGTGTGTGTAATGGTCCTTTGACAATAATATTATATTTAATATGTTTCATGAATCATGCTCTAAAATATTTCTAACGAAAATTTCCTTAACATATATTGGTGGGAAGTAGGGTATGTTGGGTGTGTCATGATTTACATGTTATTAATGGATACGTCGAAGAAGGAATATCCCCTCCCATTTCTGGAAGTTGATATCTTGGCCCTTTGATTGATATAAATCTGTTTCCCTAAATTCATTGGCCAGGGTGTATAGATGAGTTTTTTTCGGTATTCAAATAATGGAGTATCAATCATATAGGTTGATGGCACTATAATGAAACCTATTCGATGAGATATTCTGACAAAGTGATTATATAACATAGTGAGAGTTCGTATATAGAAATCTTTAATTATATTTTATGTTATTTCTCTTGGGTTCCATGACCCATTTCTAGATAGAAATCATGATCTTTAGGCAATCCCACCTAATGAAAAAGAGAATGAATCCTATTGGGTCACACACTAAGTGTTCCGGGAGGTATTAACTAAATTCTATTTCAATTTAATAAATTGAATTAAAATAATTCTCATGATATAGGAATAATTTTATTCATGTTTAAATTAATGCATAGATAAAAACATTTTCCACTCGATTGTGAATAAAATATATTTATTTATTTTACTAAACATTTAATAAATAAAAATATTTATTTAATAGAATATAATATTTTATTCATGTGTTCAATAAATGGAAGAGTAGTATGAACAGACCAAGACTGTGTCTGTTGATAAATTAATCTTTTTTCGTCAGTAAATAATGTTTATCTTGTTGGCAGAAGAAATAAAAATAATACTATTATCAACATGGTTCATATGATTACATTTATGGTTTTGTTTTTCACAAGTTGGCACAACAAAAATAATGGTGTTGTTATTTTTATAATGTGACCTGGGATTACTATAATATCTATAATTGAATATTATTTTTTCGCAATTAAATATTTTAATAGAAACCATGTTTTGATTAATTGGACGGTACATATATTCTGAAAAACCCTAGTAAATTGTGAATTATTAAACCAAATATTCTCTCTCTACACTCCTCTCATCTCTCCTTCTTAAAAATGAGAGATGTTATTCAAGATAGAAGAACGAGGGATCAAGAACGATGGACGCAAGACATTCGTTCTATCACACCAGCACCCAGAGACATAGTGGAATTGATCAAAGACCATTAGAGCACATGTGGATTACCTCTAGAGGTATTGTACTTTGGATCCTCACAAGTTTAATAAAGGTAATCCATAAGGGTCATTCCACAAGACAATTGATCATCAAGAGAGAAATTAATAAAGACCCAAGTAATTAATTTAATTAGAATTTGATAAATTAATTATCAACATTATGTTAATGAACATATTTCTCTAATCCAACACTATTATTAACTTTGTCAAGATCTTTTATTTCTAATGACGAATACTGTCATTCATCGTCGAATTGATCCTGTATTAGTCATCAATTATGGGATAACTAGAGTTGGGCCCTCCCAACTGCCATATATCCACTATTTCCAGATCCTACATTCTCCTGGGGATATCTTCTTATTACAGATCAATCCAAATTATTTCCACATTGTCATTAAATATGTATATTCTATATGCACTGTTATTTACTACTTCTGAATGAGAACTATGTTTTTAAAATTGGATGGTCAGTGTGTAATTTTGATAGAGAGAGGGGATGTTAGGTTGGTAGTCAATGTGTGTAGCCCCATATCAATTTTTTGGTTGAGATGTTAGTAGAATTATTGTATTATGAAATGGTAGAGCTTCCCAGGGTCATTGGGAATTTCATGGAATTTTTCCTAGAGGAGGATGTGACCCAACCCCCTCGACATGTTGTTGAGATTAGGATAGATGTATACACCTTGATTTGCTGATGGTTATGGTTCCCTCTCTGATGAAACCTTATGAGTTGTAGTGGTTGAGGATTAATATATTTGATTTGGTGATGAAGGTATTTATCCAAACCCATGTGTCATTATGGGGTGCACTAGTGTTGTTTTCAAAGAAGCATAATGGTGGTATGTGATTGTACATAGACTATCAGAGCTTTAATCAGTTGATGGTCAAGAACCATTACACCCTTACTTGTATAGATGATATTTGTTTCTAGATAAGGTGGGTGGGATGGGTTTCTTAAATCAATATATGGTCTATATATCACTTGTTATGGGTGAAGGATGTTGATATCCCAAAGACAGCATTCAGTTGCACGTATGTGAACTTTGATTTTGTACTCATGACTTCTGGTGTTACGAATTCACTTTCAATGTTTATGGTTCTTCTGTAACATATTTTTCATGAGTTCATAGATCGTTTCATCATCGTATTCATAGATAAATTCTTGATATTCTTGAAGACATACGATGATCATGTGGAGCATCTCATGATTGTATTATATGTTATTCACTACCACAGACTATTTGAAAAGATATTAAAGTGTATGTTATGGATAAAAGAAGGTAATTTCCTTACACAGGTCATGTCTCATAAGGGTGTGAAAGTAGAATAGTTGATGGTTTAGGCATTTATTTCATGGAATGTTTCTAAGAACGTGGAATATGTTCATGGTTTTCTTGGTCTTCGAGGATATTATCGGTGGATCTTACATAATTTATCATGATTTCTATCCGCATTGTCATATTTTACCTAACGGGATAGTGATTTTTTTGGAGGGATTAGTTTCATGAATAGTTTAACAATATGAATGGAATGTTTTTAGTTCTCCTGTGATCTGGTTACCTGGGGAAGGATTGATGTTTGATGATTTATGTGATTCTTCCAATCTTGGTTTGAGATAATTCTTGACATATCAACAAGTAGTAATATATTATGGATATAAGAATTTATATCCCCAAGAGTGTAACTATACCACACAATATGGAGCAAGTAGTGGTCGTTTTTTCACTGTAGTTGATGTGTTATTACCTAAATGGTTTTCGTTTTGTTGTATTTATGGGTCATATGAGCTTGAGGTATATCTTTTCCCAACATGATATAAACCTGCGATAGTGAAGGTGTATGGAGTTTCTTCTATATAATGAATTTTATATCTCCTACACCATAGGAGAGTGGCACTTTTTGGAATGTTATTTGATTAGGATTTCATAGAGGGAATGGATACATTAAGGGCTATAGAGGTGTTTCAAGACATGAAAAAATATGAATTATTAAAAGATTGTGGGGTATGTTAATTTCAGATGATGTTTTAGTCTTATTTTATGTTTTAGGAGGAAGATTCATAGTGTGGAGAATAAGAGGTAGAGTTTTAGGGTGATCATGTTATCCATGGTGATGCTCTAGTGGGATTGTTGGAGGATGGATGAAACATGATGTTGTTTCATGAAATGTGTTTTCATCTAGAGGTGTTGCATGATGGGGTCCTTCTAGAGTTCATAAAGAACATTTGTAAATACATTAATGACTTCCTATGATATACTATGTTTTGAGGATGTATTTTTGGTGGACTAGGATAAAGCAGGAAGTAGTGGATTTTGTAGGAAGATTCATGTTCTTCCGGCTGGTAATGGTTGAGCATCATGATCCAGGTGGTTTCTGATATCCCTTGGATGTTCCAAATTGTATGTGGGATGAAAAATAATGGGATTTCATTATAGGGTTACTCAGAATGTAGGGAGTATGGGATGATAACTAGGTGGTATTGGATTGGTTTATGATATTGGATCTCTTCTTGGAAATAATTTAGTCGGGTACATTGTATTACATGGCTAAGAGGTACAAGGAAAAGGTGGTTCTGTTTCAGGATTTTTTAAAGACCATTGTCACTGATCGAGATGTACATTAACCTCAAATTACATGAAGTGATTTCAAAATACTATTGGAGCCTAGTTATTACTCATTACTACTTTCAATACTCAGGCCTATAGGAAGTCTAGGTGGACTACCCAGACAATAGAGGACATCTTGTATGAAAGAATCTTGGAAATTGGTAAATCTTGTGTATGGAACCTTCCAATGATGGAGTTCTCCTATAACAATAGTTGTCACACATCCATTAATATGTCTCTATTTTAAAATTATAAGAAAGGATTGTTCATCCTTCATTATGCTAGATATATTTTTGAGAGATATATTTTCATAGACCAGATGTTGTGAAATGCACATCAGGGAAGGCTCAACCTTTTCTTAAGAGGATGAAACCAATAAAAACTATGAGAAGAAAAATGATAATCATAGGAGGTGGCCCATAAAGATAGATTATGGGGACCACATATTCTCTAAGGATTCCCATTGATGTAGGAAGATGGGGTTTGGAAAAGGGAGTGACCTTTTTTCTTGGGTTTTTGGGGCTTTTGTGGTGTTAGGGAGAGTTTCTGAGGTGTCATACTAGTTGGAATTTTCCCCATTATTATAGATGATCCATGAGATCAACCACATATCTCATCATCATTGGTATCTTCATGTTTACTCCCACAACATTTACTAGGGAGATTATGATATGGAGGATGATGTGACATTTGTGGAGCGGCCAGTGGAGATCTAGGATCATTGGGTGAAGGTTATATGAGGACAACCCATTCCCTTGGTTCAAGAGTTGGGGAGGCACGATGTTCAGGATGAGAGTATGTGGGAGCGATAGATGTAGATGTGTTCCCAGTAACCGTAGTTGTCTTGATATTTAATATTCTATGTTTTTTTATAATGTAATTCTTGATCATTGTATTATATTATATGAGATGATTTCTGTTCATTGTGGGTATGTCTTTTAATGTGTGATGATGTCTTAACATATGAAAAGGGGATGAACTGATTCCTAGTTGAGCATCATTAACTATGATTAAATTAAACCTATGCGAGAAAGTCAGCACCACACAATGTGGATAATATATTTACATATAGGGTTAGATTTCCTAACACATGTGTTCAGACAATATAGTTGTGGTGTTTATGTTGTGTGTTTTGTAGTCATTTGGGTTAACTGGTTGTGGACTGGTTTGTATTTGTTAAAGGAGGGGTTCTTGGATGTGAAGTATCTACTCTAGCTTTCTGACAACATAAGTTTTTTTTCACTGAACTTTGATATGTTTGGTTTTTAGAAAGTGTTTCAACTATACCGAGAACCTTGAAAGGTATCTTGTAGGGTGGTTGTTCGACCCCTATTTCTTCAAGTCTTGGTTTTGGATTCATGGGGGTCAGAATCATTTTATAGGTATCTAATGTAACATTAAGTGTCCTATTGATCTATTAAATTTCCGATTTTGGTTTTTGGAGTGAATTAAAGGATATTTCCATAGGGTTAATAGTAGTTGGTGATTAATCATGGATGTTGAAGGGTTAATGGTTGTGTAATAAGATTACATAGTTTAAATCTTAGTTTCACAGCATTTCCTAGGTGGTTCACAACATGTAATGATTCAAGGTTATAAAAATAAAAAGTAATTGATAGGTGAATTTTTTTTGCAGAAACCATCCTCAAAGAATTATAGGACTTGAAATTGAATTGTGCATTATGAAATATCACGCTGCTGTAATGTTTTAAGAAATTTTTTATTTATGCATGTTGTCAAACACCACAACTACAGTTATTATCTATAGACTCCAGGAAGCCCAGTAAACCCTATTCATACATTTTCACAATTAATTCCTTGTGTATCGATCATTATCTTTCCTACATCAACCCATAATGATCTTTCATTTGTTTAAGGTGAGTTATTGCTCCGTTATTGTGGTTTCATTATGCTAGTTTATGTCCCCTACTGTTTCTTCATTTCATATGATTGAAGATGATCTCTCATGGTTATAAATGGTATTATCTTTGATTTTAGTTTGTGTTGTGATATTATTGAATCCTTGGATGGATTCAGACCTTGTGGGAGAGGTTATTCGAGGTTATTTGTGTGGCTCATTCTTGCACAATGACCGATGAAACCATTTTGAGGTGTGAATTAATTTGTTTTTCTTAAATTGTGCATCATATGTGAGGGATATACTTTTTTCAACTATGGATCGTGGATGTTCCAAATAATTAAATAGGATAATTAGTTAAATAAAATTTATATGGGTATGGGGGATTTGTTTTTATTGATTTATAAATATGATATTATAAATGCGATATTGTGAATTACATGGGCTAGACGACCCACTAAAAATTATGGCCATTGGGGGGAGTTGTTTTCACATAAAAAGGGTTTTATTTTTCATGGTTCATGATGAAAACATACACATAAATATTTGGTTTATCATATAAATCCATCTAATGAATGGATACCCCATGATTTGATTTGTTTGATAACGCCATTAAATAAGAAAGTTGAATTGGAAAAGTTTCCCTTTGTTGAGTCTAAAAATGTGTTACATTTTGGTTTATGATGATATGTGTAGAATTTCTATTGTTTTATGTGTGGGGCAGATGAAATTTTATGGGGATATGTTTAATTGTGGGGCCTTTCTCTAGTTTGTGTTGTTTTCTGTCTGTGAGCACAATTTTATGCTATTGGATGGCTCAGGTGGTGTCATGGAAGGACTTAAAGATGATACATTCACATATATATATGTAATAGATTCTTATTTTGAGAGATAGACTGATTGTGAAATGTATGAGAGGTTTTGTGTACTGGGGATTCAAGCTGGTTGAGTGATAATGTGTTATTAGATAGAGTTCTGAGTTAGGCTATCAGGTTCATTAATATTTGATATAGGAGGAATGGGTATTAAACCTACAGAACATGGGATAATGTGCCTCTAAACCTATAAATACTATATATTTCATCCTCTTCACCTTCTAAAAGGACTAAATAGTGTTTTCTCTAGTGTGTTGTGTCTATGGGTTTCTCATGTAATTATCGAATGAATAAATATTTGATTAACAAAATGTGGCATAACTTAGGTTGTATTGGATAATGGAATAGAAAAAAAGATAATGGATTAATAAAATATGGTATGTGTAGTTAATTGTGTTAGATTATAAGCAATAAAATGAATTGTGTTGTAAATAAAATTGGTTTGAAATAGAAAAGGGGTTATTGTTTTTTTGTGGTGTTATGCATTTAGGGGTAGCACAAACAGTGGAAGTATCGTGAGTTAATTTCTATTAAAGAACCCATAGGTTGGTATTGAGTGTTTGGTACCATATATTTATATACATCTATTTTAATTTTGATTATATAAACACCCACCCTAATTGAGCACAATTTATAGAACACCACCTTTTTCACAAGGGAGGATGTCTTTCCCAAACATCCCGGTGGGAGTATGGGTGGATAAGAACCCGGTCATCCATGATCCTTATTCCAGGTAGTGATAGGTTAATATTCATCTAGATGTTTGTGGTTTTTTGAGTACAATGTGTGCTTTATGATGTATGTGAGAGTGATTTTTCTATCCCTTGTGTGTGATAGGGAGTTTTTCATTCACTGGTTTCATTGAGATGAGATATGTTGTGATTTCCCAGGATTCATTGGGATAAGATGTTTCCTGAATTCATGGGTGCCTTTAGGATGTGATGTGGGATGTGGAATAGGTGTCTATCTGTGGGATGTGATTTTTTTCTAACCTATGTGTTTTCAGGTGGGATGTGATGTGATTTGTGTCTTATGTGACTTCAGGAAGGATACGATGCAGTATTTGGCCCATGTGTTTGTGAGTAGGGTGTGGTGTGGTTTGTGAGGCCCAATTGAGTTTGGGTTGGTTGTCACATGGTATATTTGGAAGAGGTCTAACCATAAGGATGTTTTCATTAGTCCCATGTGAATGGTCAGTGGCATGTGGTGTTAGGTACCCTATTCTTGATGTAAAATATATTACATTACATGACATGTGTTTTTTGATAAGCATGCCATTGTGTGGTTGAGATGGTTAGTATACCTATTAGGTGATGTTTAGTTCTTTTGTTTTCTCTAGGGATAATTAGTATATTTTACTCATATGCAAACAAGAGACATGGGATTTCCTACTGAATATACCCATTTTCACACCCTACAGTTATAGAACATCTTTCTGAATTCCATGATGATTGTTTAGACCGTGATGGGATTTAATAGCTTATTCTCTAGTGCAGTTGTTGTGTCTCTTATTTAGCATACCTTTGGGTATTTTACATGAGAGTTTTGTTGTATTTGAACAAGTTCTATTTTATAAATGAATGTGGGTTAAATTTTGGATTTCATTTATAATGGATTTTGATTTATTTTTTGGATGATCCATCAAATCATCTTATTTTTTTAAAAATTCTAATGCCTTCCATATAGTGTGATCTATATACCCACGTGGCTAGATTCCAACCCAGGGCCTACAGGAGGCAGGACATGGTGATCATTATCTCCCTTTACCCATTTCCATCTCATGAGGGGTTTCATTGGAGATATGGTTCATGATAATAATAGCTTTTTTCCAATGTATACCCTACATCACAAGATCCATGGGTAATATTATGTCCCATTCCCTGTACACATCTGTTGATTCTATAAAACAATGGATGATAATTATTGGTATAAAATAAAATGTTCATAGGATAAAGAATGATAACAATAATATTTGAACTCTTGAAGAATAATTACTTAATTGTATGGAATAAAACAAAATACTTCATGTTTTTTATAAATAAATATAAAATAAACATTTTGATTTTTTTATTCAAAGAATTATCAAGAAAACATGGTGAAAATGAATGAGTTTTTGAATAAGGATTGGAAGAATTATTAATATTGTAATCTTAAATCATGAAATGTTTTCTAATAAAATAAAGTCACATTTAATGATTATTTAAAATAGATATACCTTTATATTTTTGGGATGGATGTTTAAAATTTCATTGGATGAATATCATTCTGATATATTTTATATAGGTTTTTTATCATTTTTTATAAAATTTATTTGATGAAATAGTTCCTTCTCTTACATATTATGTACACATTCTTCCCCCATATTTTTTTAAATTATAATGTGCGAGAATGAATGATAGAACATAATATACAACCAATTGAATTTTTATGTTCTTCAAACCAGGCGATGTGAACAAATGGTTTTAAATTGTGGAATAAGAAAAACAAAATGTTGAAATTATTATGTTCTTATGATAGGGGTTTTATAATATATATGTAATCGAAACAATATAGTTTATCAATGAGAATTATGTTCTCATATTTAAAAAAAGTGGGTATATTGTTGAGTCGAAAGTTTAGATTAAAAAATTTATAACTATATCATTGAAAAATATAACAAAAATCCTTAAATACATTATTTAAATAAATTTTTATCATCTGTTGTTTCAATATATTTTTATAGAGAAGTCATATTTTTATCATATGTAGGATATTGTTTAATCCTTAATGAGTTTTTATATAAATTCTATATGAATAAAATCATATGGAACTTAACATAAGTATTGTAGAATAACCAAAATAGATGGAATCTCGCATGTTACTTAGAATTGTACATTCTACATCTGATATAATATTTCAAGGTAAATTAGATGAGGTCTAAAAGTCCACATTATTAGATATAATAATGTAATAATATAAATATTTATAAAAATATATCATACAAACATTAATTTTTTGAGTTAAAAATGATCTCATTACTTTTCTATTATATAAATATTTGTATCACTTGAAATTTTTCTACAAGGAGGAAGCATTCAAGAATTTTAATAGTTTCTCATCTGAATCAGCCATCGGAAAAAAAAGATAAACTTATCATTATCAAGTAATATTGAGTATTTCTTGAGTTGTTGTCACCACCTCTTATAAATATATAATATGAATATACTATAAATGAATATAAATATAAGAGGAACTCAAATGAAAGAATCATTTGGAATCCAAGATATCCAAAATTGTTTTGATGCATTTTATAATAACATGTTTCATTGTGGGAGTTTAATTACAAACTAATGGGGGTTTTATCTTACGTATTAATACTATGAAATTTATTTTAAATGACATAATATTTATATATTTTTTATTTTTTAAATAGTCTTCTGATTTATTTTTGTATTCTTAGGATAGGAACCCATGGGTTTTTATGATTGTTATGGTTGGGGGTTTCCAATGCTAGGGGAGGAGAGTTATTTATTTACTATTGTATAGAGGGGTTAAAAATATAAGTATGATATAATATTATGACTATTTAAAACACATTCACAACTTATTTCATGGATATTGGAGACATTAAAACTAAATGCGAATTCATTGATCATTTTCAAAAAAAATAAGTAATTTTTTCTTAAGTTTTTTATAATGTTTACATCAAAAATTATACATGTTTATATTTACTCTATAAATATTTTTAATGATTTTTGATATTTATAATCATTACCTTAACTATAAATTAACAAATAATTAGTTGGACTATCATTACAATCACAAACATTTACCAGAAAATGGTTTTCCTAAATTATATTCTTCTAGAGGATGAGGAAATTGATGGACTTATTTTAAAACATAAAATTTACCCCCTCATATAGTAATATAATTTATATTTTAATCCTACATAGTTTAACATTCATGTTAGATGAATGTTGTCTCATTGGAGCGAATGGATACATCATCCATATATTTATGCAATAAAATTACATTGCCTATTTTTTTGTGAAGTGTTCTTGGTAATTGATATTTTTTTTTAAAACTATTTTAATTTCATGGAGTGAATTTTTTCCACTTTTGTTGTATTCCTAAAAAAAGTGAACCATTGTTCAACTTCACCACCAAAAAAATAAAAAACCAAAACTATATTCTCATAATCTCTGGACTTGAGAATAGAAAATATATTTTCTATAACACGTATCTTTATCCACGTAATAAATATATAACATGTAATATTAAATGATGGCGGATGCTTCCTCATAATTGAAACCATAGTGAGTTTTCATTTCCGTTTATCTATTAGATGTTCTTCATCATTTCATACAATAACATATAGATTGGTAGAATTAGTTGAGTATTGGGATAATATTCACATTCTAGTTGTTGTGTCATTTTAATGATCATGTGAATGGTTATTTCACTGGCTATCACATTAATTTTTATAAAAATTACTCCTGTATTAATCAATTGACAAAATAAATTATTCTGATCAACATGCATAATTTATCATAGTGAGAAATAACATAATAATGAAAATCATTCCTAGTATTCCATAAATTAGAAAACCTTATTATCAAACTATTTATAAATATATTAATTTTTTTATCACTTTTAATTAATAATTTATTTTCAAAGATTTTACCCAATTATGGATTGAAATAGTTCATTTAGGGAATTTGAATTATTCAAACCAAACCACCTAGAAATGTAAAACCATATTAAATGTTTGGCCACATTATCCCAAACCATATAAAGATCATCTTAGAAACCATACTTCAAATTTTAGGATTATTTCCATTATTTTAAACTATTTAGTATAATATATTTGTATTTTTTTAATCTATATTGTGATTTCATTATTAGGAATCCACATAATCATCACTTTGACAAATTTTCTTCATTTGATTTTATAGAATGATTTATCCCATATTTGTTTCACTAATTTATTGTACCTAATCTACCAAAATAACTAAACCTTACTGAAATACCAAACTAGGTGAAATGCATATTAGACACATAGTTATTACATAATTTTATATAAATATTCAACACTTCATTCAGAAATGAATATATTAGAACTGTAAGGGATAAATTTCATTAAATAATAAATAAATAATAAACTTAATTTTATTCATCTTCAACATCAACCGAAATTTTCTTCAATCATGGAACCATTCTTTGAAATTTCATTCATAAAAATAGACTTCATTACATGGGAATATGGAATCCTAATAAAATAGTGATCTTGGATGATCTATATAGATAGTCATTAGATATATAAAATGATGATCGTATGTCAATAAGAACATAATCATTGTGTATAAATTTAATGTTGAAGGAAATAATTATCTAATCACGATTCTTGTCATAATTCAATGACATTACATAAAATATATATCATACAAGTTTAGAACATCAAATAATATTAATATATGACAATACTATAAAGGCTTGAGAATATAACATAAAAGTGTACTATAAAAATAAGAGTAGAAATAATATATCAAGGATAATGACCAAGACATTAATAAAATAATAGGCATGTGATAAAAACTTATGAACTATCATGAACATCGACTAAACATACATATTTTCACTTTATCTTTGGCTAAAAAGTATTTGTTCAATATCTCATAAGATAAAAATATTCCTTTATTCGTTGTAGGTATATAAAAAACAAATACAAATTAAATAATATCAATAAATAAATATATATATATATATACACCAAGATCATGAAATCATTAATCACTCCTCCAATACATAATTTTCCCATTGGAATGAACTGTGTACCAGCATAGAATCATTAAAACAAAATAATCCCCAAATCACTTATTCACCCCTTGAAAAAAATTATTTGGAAAAAATTATTAAAATTATTATAAGAAATACATTGGAATAAATTTTATTTTATCATTATTATATATCCTAATTAATGAAAAAATATAATTTTTAAGGATTATGATAGAGATAAATATCACTTTTCTAAAATAACATGATTATTTTTCATTAAATACATGAGAAAATATCATTTAACAATTTTAAAATTTAAATATTATTATATATCGTAGTAATATAAATATATATTTTTTATCAATCCATTTAAATATGTAACTCAATATTGAAAAATAATAAAAATCTTGATAATGAAAATATTCACACATATTATGAATGAAAGAAAACTATTTTATTACATTAGGGGAAAATATACGATTAGTTTAATATAATATGTGTTTATATATTACCTTTCATAAAATTATGATAATATTATAGTCTATAAATGATAATACTCAATCATTTATGATAATGTAAAAACATCCGCTAAAAATTTGATTAATAAAGACTTGGAGGAAAAAGATCCTCGTAAAAAAGGAAAAAAATATTAGCATTATGTACAATTATTCATTGATAACATTCATCTATGAAATGGAAAAAAATAGATGTTATTATTGAAAATAATAGAATATTCAAAAGGATAAAAAAACTGATGATTTAAATAGATAAAGAACACACTATTTCCCCATTGTATATTCATTCATAAATAACCTAGATTTAAAGTGATAATGAAATGTAAACACTAACATTGGTGGAATATTTTTAATTAAAAACATAATGAAAGAGAGAATAATTTACAAATAATTCATTCTAAAAAAATTAATGAAATCATAAAATGACATTATGGGAAGAATAAACACAACCAAAAATAATGATGGATGTGAATATAACCCAAAAATCCATAATCGGGTCAAAGGAAGGCCTAATAATGTTTATTAAAAAGAGATAGAAATGTCAAGCGTACAAGGGACTATTAAAAAATGAGAGTACATTACACCAAAAATGTCCGCCACCACTTGTGGAGCACAGTATCCTGGGGAAGTGAAGGACCACATCAAATTCTTCTCTATTATTTAATTCTTTTCCAGAGCATTTGCAACTTGGTTAGCGTCCCTATAGGCATGTGATATTACCTGATTTAGCTTAGTGAACTTTTTGAGACACACAATCTAGTGAGCTTGAATTCTCTATGGAAGATCTCATGTTCTTGTTTTCAAGGATTGAATAAAATACAACATTGTATTGGTTAAATCAAAAGTCTGGTTATAAAAGATATCAACATGGATTACTATATCACATTATTGAAAAGATATTTAATGAAAATTTTATAGGAAAAACATATGACACACAACATAAAACAAGTGGAGAAAATGGAATATGTCTCAAATAATTAATTGTTATACATGAAACCCATGCCTCAAGTCATGATTTTCCTAGTACATAATTAAATAATGTTATATAAAATTTATATTTATTATAAATTTATGATAGAAACATATTCAAACTTATGTTACTAAATAAAATTCTGATAAAATTTATAATTACATATTTATTGTTAATTTTTCATTAAAATCACAAGTTATGGAGTTAACGGTTCTCTTTCCCATGAATGAGTTAGTTTTTCAAATATCTCCATTTACCTTTTTTGTAGTTCAATAACATTAAAAATGTAATAAATAAATAAAAATTTCTAGAATTATTTTATCCTTTCATTTATGGACCTGATGAAAGATGAAATTCATTTCTTCATAGATAAGTTAGTTCATGCGTAAGAATGAACAATGTTTTCATTTTCAAATGAATACAGATAATGGAATGTAAATAGTAATTAATCATTCCATCATCATAAATATGTTATAATAAAAATATATATTCATTAAATCCAATAAAATAACTAGCAATGATATGTGGTGTGGAAAAACAAAACACATACTTCATGCTTATAGTAGTCCACACAATCTGGCAATCCATATTTTAAATTTTGTATAGGATGAATGGGAATGTGGGGAATTTTTATTCCAAAAACATTAACATTTATGTGTTTAATGAATATATATATATATATATGGACCATTTAAGAAATATAGAAAAAGTGAAACTTATAGAAAGAGTAGAAAACATAAGGGTGAAAAACAAAGAAAATAGGTTCATGGTTACCTATTTGGTAGACTATTACTCCATCACTAAAACCATGATAGTTATGTTTTGTGTAAATACATAATTTCCAACATCCATGCTACTATATAGTTCGTAAATGGGTTCATCATGAGAATCTATAGGTGAATTTGAAGTAATCTCATATGGGAAATGATTGAGCATATTTATATTTGATAGGATGGGTGTTTAAAGGTTAAGATACTATTATATTATCATTTAGGCCAGAAGAGTTTGAGGATTAATGTTCTTATGAATTCGGTGTTTTGTAATTACAAAATTATTATAGTTTGGTTTTATAACCACTACAAAAAATTGAATCATTTAAAAAACATTAAATATAATGAATCTAAAAAAATTATTTATTTGAGTAAAATATATCACCGGATACAAAATTTCAAACATCTATTTATAAATAGAACCATAAAATATTAAATTAGTTATATTATTACTAAAAAATATTTTTTATATAATTTTTTTATCAATTCATAATTCATTTATACATCATAATGATTTCATTAATGTTTTCAGTTACATAAAATGGTATTTTTTACTATTCACAAAAAAACTACATTTTTTGAAACATTAAAAAAATAACCCAAATATAATAACAAAATTATTTATGAAAAAAGATGTTAATTTTATCAATTAATATTTTTAATGGATTTAGAATTTAATTCTAATATCCAAAAAAAGAAATTTGATAAATAAATTATGAATGATGTGATCTAAAATCATAAAATTCCATCATTCTCATTCCGAAAATAGAATCTACCACTAAATTATTGGTAATTTATTTTTTTAAGAGGTCTTAAAAAAATTTATAAGATTATTTTATTTTTTATTATTATTTTAGTTTTTTAATATCATAATACTTGCAAACATATAAAAATTTTTCTAAAAAATAACTATTTTAATAATCATTTTTGTTTTGCTGGATCATATTTTTGGTTGTATATATTTGATTATTTCAGATTATATTTCAATTATGGTGCCCACACCTGCTAATGTTTTTCATATTGATTTCCCTATGACAATAGGAAATCAAAAAACAAATTCTGTTTCGAATTCTGATGAAAACTGTCCAATTACATTATGTGACGGCTCAATGGTTACTCCATCGAAGGCTGATTCATGTAATGTAACTGATAAGGAGATGAATATAAGTGATGGTAATATTCATGATGTTTCTTGTAAGGATAAATAGGGTATGAAACCTAGTCCATCAACATACCAAAATGTCAAAAGATCCTCTGGGTGAAATGACTTTGGAATTAAAAAAGAGGGTTCTGCCATATCCAGGTTCCAATGAATTTTCTATTTTGGAACTACGAGGTTATTAAAAATAATGACACTTTTATATTTCATAAAATATTTTTTATACACATTTTCATTTAATATTTTCTATTTCTAACCAATGACATTAATTTGTCTTAAAAAATAATGCACCTTTGCTACAGTTGTAATAATTGGTTAGGTTCTAGAACACTGTGTTTTTCTTTCTAATCCCTTTGGTTTTTTATCACTCCTCACTTCTAAATGTGAATATTTTCAATGTTCCGGAGAATATTTTTACTAATTATCTTTAATTTGATCATTCTCACATTTTGTTTTCTGTTATACTATAAAAATACATACCCAAAAAGAATAATACTTTGGAATGATCTTTCATTCACATCAAACATTATTCATGATCCTTGTTTTTGGATTGTTGACTTCAATTGCATCCGCACCTAAAGTGGGAAAATGATTCCAAATCACTATATTAACTCTTCATGACTGTTCAAAGCTCTAATCGAGGATATTAGTCTTGTTGAAATCAACCTTATGGGTGAAAATATCACTTGGTATAGAAGGAAATACAATAGGGTTGTTTCTAGGAAATTAAATAGATATCTCACAAATATATCTTCTTTGAACAATTCAAACATCATATCTAGCATAAAACTTCTCAATATTATCAATAATCATCTTTCAATACTTTTTAGTCACCATATTAAAATCATGAAACATACATTACCTTTCATATTTAATAATGCATGGTCATCTGATTCCGAGTGTTCTAAAATTACCAAAAATTCATGGATGTGTATGAAATATAAAAATGACTCTTTTTCATGTATTATCAAATTTAAAAATATCAAATCGTTCTTTAAGGGTTGGTAAATTCTAAATCTAAAAAAATATCAGTAACATTTCCTCTCTTTAAAATTATATTATATATCTTCAAAAATAGTTCTGGCTTCACAATAGATCCTCAACATGAATCTAATACTTTTATAAAACACAATGCATTGTTTGTACATAAGGATAACTTCCTAAAAAATGTTTTCAAAACTAAATAGTTCTCATTGGGTGATAGGAACACGAAATTCTAAAATTCTCTTCGAAGAATAAGTAATTTTATACAACCTATCACTTTTCATAGAGACAGAGAAAACCTCATTGACACCGAGGAGGGAATTTCAATTCTAGTTGTCTCTTATTGTGAAAATATATTCTATGTTCCTAATTTCAACATTGATCTTTTACCTAATGTCATTTTAGTTATGGTAAATGAGGAAGAAAACACGTATATCTTAAGTATTCCTATTGATCATGAAATCAATGTCACAATTTTTAGTCTTAAATGGGGCAGTACTTTAGGTCCCGATGGATTTAATAATGGATTCTATCAGCAATTCTAGGATGTCATAAAATATGATGTTAAAAGAATTGCTAAAACATGTTTTATTTTCAATTTTCACCTTCCCCATGGATTGAGTGCACAATTTCATTATTTAGTTATCATATAGAACAATACATCTAATATTCATCCCTTCATAACTATTAAATTTGAAAATAATCTTTACAAAATTATCAGAAAAATGTTTTCCAATAGAATCAATGAAATAACTAGTAAAATGGATTCCTGGAATAAATCTGGCTTCCTCAAGGGTAGGTCAATACAATATTGAATCTATATTTCCTATGAATATAATAACACATTAAATATACCCCCAAGGGGAGGGAATATTTCCATTAAACTCTATATTTGGATGGTCTCTGATACCATTGATTTGATTTTTATTTTCTTAGTTCTTCACAATTTTGGTTTCAAGGAATTTTTTTTGGTAGTGTAATGATTCTTTTCAGTTTAGAAAATGTTTAAATCCTCTACAATGGTTCACCTAAGGTTTACATTAAATTCATGAAGGGTGTTAGGAAAGGTTATCCCCTATCTTCCACTATTTCCTCAATTGTAGAAGATTACCTTAGTATATTTCTTACTCAATATGTCAGTCATAAAAAGCATAAACCTATTATTCTTCTAGAAATATAATTGTTCCCACACATATTCTCAATGATGATGATATTATTATCCTATTATAAGGTGATAAAAAGAATATTCAATGTTTCAAAAATTCCCTTTCTCATTATGAATAAATCTCTCACTAATATATTTGTTGGAAGACATCTATAATTTAATTTAGGAAAAAAATTCCAACTTCAAGAAAAAAAGTACCATTAACATTCTTTTATATATCAATGAAGGTCCCTTCCCCTGGACATATCTTGGAGTGCCCATTTTTTTGGAATACCTAATGCATGTTATTTTCCAAAACTGTAGACCAAATTCTATATCATATCTCCTCCACGAAGGCTAAATCCTTCTCTATGGCTAGATGAATCTATTTGGATAAATCTGTAATTCTCTCTAAAATAATCAAATCGTTGAAGGTATAAAATTATCCCACTTGTATCCTTAAAAAATAAATTTCTATATTAAGAATTTTTTCAGGACCGGGTGCATTCTTGAAAGGAAACTTGTGACGATCCTGTGGAATACATATCGTAAGAATATGGATAAAGGCTTACTTGGAATTAAAAACCATAATATTTTCAATGAGGCCATACAAGTAAGACAAACATGGAACATCTTTCACCAAAATTTAGACTAAATTAACTTTCTCAACAATAGATTCCATGACAATTTAATGAATGGAAATTTAAAAAATTTTAGCTCTTCTATTTTTCCATCCATTATACAGGCCTTTTCCAACATCATGATTTACTCGATATGGATGGCTAGAATTGACTCTTCTATGATTTTTTAGTTGATCAACATGACTCTTACCCCATTAATCTCTTGGATGAATCCAAATAATATAAATGAAAACACAAATTCAACTATCTGGGTGGTGTTAAATTATCAAAACCTCATTGTTTCTTGATATCATTATACATATCATTAATAATTATCCCTATTCCAACTCAGATGAATTTCTTATTTCGGAACATTCTCATAAGGGTGTTCTTGACTCCAATTTTTTTTTCAATCACATATTTCAAAATTCAAATAACAATATTAGTTTGTTCATATTTTTTGAAAAGTAATGGATTAATCCATTATGGCTTACTCTTGTTTAGAATATTTCACACAATAGAGTCCCCACTGATGTTTCTATTCAACTTTATGGGATTCAACTTTTCATAAATTTAACATATGTAACCAACATAGAGAAGATTCTCATATTTTTTGTTTTGTGTTATACTATAAAAATATATACCAAGAAAGAAGACTACATTGGAATGATCTTTCATTCTCATCAAAAATTATTCATGATCCTTGGTTTTGGATTGTTTACTTCAATTCCATCCGCAACTAATGTGAGAAAATTATACCAAATCACTATATTATCTCTTCATGACTTTTCAAAGCTCTAATCGAGGATATTAGTATTGTTGAAATCAACCTTATGGGTGCAAATATCACTTGGTATAGAAGGAACTACAATAGGTTTGTTTCTAGTAAATTAAATATATCTCTCACAAATGAATCTTCTTTGATCAATTTAAACATCATATCCAGCATAAACCTTCTCAATATGGTCAGTAATCATCCTTCAATACTTTATAGTCACCATATTAAAATCATGAAACATACATTACCTTTCATATTTAATAATGCTTGGTCTTCTGATTCTGAGTGTTCTAGAATTACCAAAAATTCCTGGATGTGTATGAATTATAAAAATGACTTTTTTCATGTATTATCAAATTTAAAAATATCAGATACTTCTTTAAGGGTTGGTAAATTCTAAATCTAAAAAAAATCAGTAACATTTCCTCTCCTGAAAATTATGTTATCTATCATCAAAAATTGTTCTGACTTCACAATAGATCCTCAACATGAATATAATACTTTTATAAAACACAATGCATTGCTTGTATATAAGGATAACTTCCTCAAAAATGTTTTCAAAACTAAATGGTTCTCATTGGGTGATAGGAACATGAAATTCTAAAATTATCTTCAAAGAATAAGTTATTTTATACAACCTATCACTTTTCACAGAGACAGACAAAACCTCATTGACACTGAGGAGGGAATTTCAATTCTTGTTGTCTCTTATTATGAAAATATATTCGATGGTCCTAATTTCAACCTTGATCTTTTACCAATTGTCATTTTGGTTATGGTAAATGTGGAAGAAAACACGTATATCTTAAGAATTCCTATTGATCATGAAATCAATGTCACGATTGTTAGTCTTAAATTGGACAATGCTTTATGTCCTGATGGATTTAATAATGGATTCTATCAGCAATACTGGGATGTCATACAGTATGATTTTAAAAGAATTGTTAAAACATTTTTTTTCAATTTTCACCTTCCCCATGGATTAAGTGCACAATTTCATTATTTAATTATCATATAGAACAATTCATCTAATATTCATCCCTTGATAACTATTTAATTTGTTAATTATCTTTACAAAATTATCAGAAAAATGTTTTCCAATAGAATAAATGAAATAAGTAGTAAAATTGTTTTTTAGAATCAATCTGGCTTCCTCGAGGGTAGGTCAATACAATATTGTATCTATATTTCCTATGAATATAATAACACATTAAATAGACCCCCTAGTGGAGGAAATATTTCCATTAAACTCTATATTTGTATGGTCTCTGATACCATTGATTTGATTTTTATTTTCTTATTTCTTCACAATTTTGGTTTCAAAGAATCCTTTATTGGTAGAGTAATGATTTTTTTCAATTTAGAAACTGATTACATCCTCTGCAATGGTTCACCTAAGGGTAACATTAAATTCATGAAGGGTGTTAGGAAAGGGTCTCCCCTATCTTCCATAATTTCCTCAATTGTAGAAGATTACCTTAGTAGTTTACTTACTCATCATGTCGGTCATAAAAAGCATAGAATTATTCTTCTTCTAGAAATATAAATGTTCCCACACATATTCTCAATGATGATGATATTATGCACCTCTTATAAGGTGATAAAAAGAATATTCCATGTTCCAAAAATTCCTTTTCTCGTTATGAATAAACCTCTCACAATATATTTGTTGGAAAACATCTATTATTTTATTTAGGAAAAACATTCTATCTTCTAGAAAAAAAGTACCATTAACTGTCTTTTATATATCAATTAAGGTCCCTTCCCCTTGATGTATCTTGGAGTACCCATTTTTCTGGAATACCTAATGCATGTTATTTTCCAAAAATGTAGACCAAATTCTATCTCATATCTCCTCCATGAAGGCTAAATCCTTCTCTATGGCTAGATGAATCTATTTGGATAAATCCGTAATTCTCTATAAAATAATCAACTCATTGAAGGTATAAAATTAGCCTACTGGTATCCTTAAAAAATAAATTTATATATTAAGAATTTTGACTGGACCGGGTACATACTTGAAAGGAAACTTGTGACCATCCCGTGGAATACATGTCGTAAGAATTTGGATAAAGGCGTATTTATAATTAAAAACCATAATCTTTTCAATGAGGCCATTAAAGTAAGACAAACTTATAACCTCTTTCACCACAATTCATACTCCATTACCATTCTCAAAAATAGATTCCATGACAATTTAATGAAATGAAATTTGAACAATATTATCTCATCTATTTTTCCATCCATTATACAGGCCTTTTCCAACATCATGATTTACTCAATTTGGATGGCTAGAATTGACTCTTCTATGATTTTTTGGTTGAATACATGAATATTACACCATTAATCTCTTGTATGAATCCAAAACATTTACATAAAAACACAAATTCAACTATTAGGGAGGTATTAAAGTATCAAACCTCATTGTTTCTTGATAACATTATACATATCCTTGATAATTATCCCTATTCCAACTAATATGAATTCCTTATTTGGGAACATTCTCTTAAGGGTGTTATTGACTCCCAATTTTTTTTCAATCAAATATTCCAAAATTCAAATAACAATATTAGTTTGTTCATATATTTTGATAAGTAATGGATTAATCCATCGTGTTTTACTCTTGTTTGGAATATTTCACACAATAGAGTCCCCACTGATGTTTGTATTCAATTTTATGGGATTCAACATTTCATAAATGTAACATATAACCAATATAGAGAATATTCTCACAATATTTTTCTATATTGTAGAAATACATATTCTCTATAGAATAATATTTTTGACATTTGATATTGTAGAGGTATTATTCTTGACTCTCTCAGCCAGCAACTAAACCTATGTGTGGAAAATTAAAACCTCTCTAAAAATCCCAAATATTTTCTAAGTCGTTATTTCATAGATTCTCCCCTGATCTAGTATGATAGAAATGATTTCACTTATAATAATTCAACGTTCAGTGTAAATATAGGTCAAATAGATATCCTCACTTCTATTTGAGAACCTTCAAAGATTTTGAAGGCTAGGTTGACAACCCTGTCAATGAATTTGAGATTTCTCAACTTCTTGTGATTGATGGAATCCATTAACTACCTAGGAATAAAATTGAAATGTTTTATAAAAGCCCATTAATAGGATGAACTAAATTGAATGTGGATGGTACCTCTAATGGAAATATGAGTGCCTCATGTTATTGTGGTATCTTCAGAGTCCACCATGGGTAATCCCTTGGTTGATTCTATGGAAGATGTGGAATCACTTCGTCCAGGGAAGGTGAAATTATGAGTGTGATCCATACTTTTTCCTTTGATAAGTAATAGTGGTTGAATAATATTTTTATTTAAAGTGATTCCACCAGTATTGTCCTGACCATTTTGAATAGAATGGTGTATCATTCTTGGCTGGTTACCTCCTGCTGGATGAGTATTCTTCATTCACTCTTGGAGATTATTAACATTGGCAGTCATACTTTGCACAACGCCAACATGGTGTTTGATTTTCTGGTAATAAAGGGTTTATCCAATACATAACATGGTTGGTTAACCTTCTTGATGATCTTTTTATAATTTATGATAATGATTGCATAAATATTATATCATTTACAGTTTTGTAATTCTCAAATGTTTTTAATATATCAATTTTTGTATTGGTCATTATCAAAGGAATCACAACTAAAAAACACTTTTAATAAAAAATTGAATTAATATTTATTTATTATAATATTATATTAAATTTATAAATGTATTATAATTGTATTACATATAATGATAATACTATTTAATTAAATTTAGTTCTTTAAAAACAAATTTTTTTATTTTAAAAGGAATATATAATATGTAATAAAAACACTTTTTTGTAAAAATCATATGAATTTATCCATGAATAAATAATTAGTAATTACATAATTTACATTAATAATTATGTATCCTTTAGTAATGTTATGATATATTTCATTTTTTATTATAGTAAATAACTATTTTCATGATTATGGTGTTGTGTGAATCAAGAGAAATTAAATGCATCTTATTTAATATATTGATATATAAACTAATACATATGTGGGTTGTACTATCTACAAAAAGGTAAATTATTACCAAATCATATGTTACATTAATCGGGGGAGGATATGTATTTTCCTGAGATTAAGAGTTCTATATGCAATAAATATTAGAATATATCCATGCATTATAGGATAATACTTCTGAAGGAATCAAATAAAATTATTAATGATTCTATGATATTCCATGAAAATTTCCAAAATTTTAAATGGAAAATTTAATACATTTACCTTAATTTAGAAATTTTATTAATAATTTTTTAAAGATAGTGAAAATGGGTCATTATTATGGTAAAAATTATGGATGGATCAAAGGAAAACATAATGATTTTGTCTATGATGAGGATTATAATAAGAATACTTGTGTTTATTTTCTTTCAATTAACAAGTACACAATAGTTTTTAATTTTTTTTGACTTTGATCCAAAATTTGAAAATACCATATATAGTTACAAAACCAAGAGATCATGATGGGTAATATGTAACTTCTAATTCTCAATTTTTTATTTAATAATATTTTAATCATAATATTTGGCACTCAAAACTATATAAAAAATTTTGTTTAGTTGAATGGATGAATTTATCCCCTTAAAAAAATTATTTGAAATATTTGTTTGAATGTTGGGTTTCCAATTTTTTTTTGTTAAATTCATTTATACTACCATTTATACTATAAAAAAGTTTTATTTCACTTTATTTAAAATTAAATAATTTTCAAATTTTAGAATGGTAGGATGAAAAAATATGGATACTTCATATTTATTTTATGTTTATTTACACTTTTTAATACCAATGGTAATTAATAGAAATTTCATGAATATATAAGGACAAAATTATTATTTTCTACTCCACCAATATTTATGAATATTTTTTATTCTATATATGGTCCCTTATAGTAGAATAAATTTTACACATATTGTTTTCTGAGATCGATTAATTTTAAATGCCAAAATGTTCTAAATTTTAATGTAATAAGGATTTTATTGCTAAAAAACATTTCTATTTAAACTATAGTAGATGTACAACATCCATTAGAAATGAATGTACAAGAAACAAAACTATGTGTTGATTGACATCAAAAAGTTATTATTATAGATATTAATCAACTAGATGATGATGAATAACATTTTGATTTAACTAAAAACTAAATAAAATTGATTAATAACCCTCATAATAATATCAATATTGATATATGGAATCTAATTATAACACAATGCTTTTTATGATCTGAATTCTATCATTTTTAATTCTTATAATAGTTTGAAACATATATGGTAGGTTAATAATCTCTGATTAAATTTTGATATTTTTATCCATAGCGACCTTGGTTAATTAAAATAGAACAATATTTTATCATTTCTTTAGTTAACTAATGATCAATGGATTATAAGTTTCTAAAATTACAATTAAAATAAATGTGATGAGAATGGAAAAATTGATCAAAATAAAATGATTCCAGTTTATGTGGGTTTTAATTAAGAAGAATGTATATATTATATAGAATCATTGGATGTTATACATATGATTGAATATATCTAAATATTACTAGATTTTATATCTAAAAAAAATTATTGTTTATCAAATTTATGTACAAAAATCCATCTATATTATATTTTTTTAGGAGGATGTAACAATTGAACTACTATCTGGTCATGAAGATATCAATATTCTGTGAAAATGTATTTTATCTTATGAGTTAAATCTATTGAAAAAAATAATCCATAAACTCTTTATGTGACATATTTTTTATATTTTAATAATAACATTAAATTATTATGAGAACCATAAATAAAAATATTTTTATTGAGGATGATTCAAATGACATAACAATAGTATAAATTATTATCATTGACATTTTTTATGGTTCCACTGAAAAAATAGTGGAACATAGTTGTTCAGATCGTATATAAATTTAATTTGAGATGTGTAATATTTTTGAATATAACTACATTTATTGATTTCAAATAACCTAAAGATATAAAAAGGTTATTTTAACACAATATAATTACATAAAAAATTTAAATAAAAACTTTGATCTTCAATATACAACTTTTAGTACTGTTCTAGAACATACCACTAAAAATCAAGACCCTAATTAATCTAGGAAAATAATTGATCAAAATATATTAAGAGGGGTGATAATTTGTATGATTTATATGATTTCATTTTGATTAATAATTATGTACATATTGTTACTCCCTGTGAGGATTGAATCTATTTTAATAGAATCAAAATGAATTGGTGATTATAGGATATTTCTTTATAATAATGGATCACTAAAATAGTAACTTTGTTATTCCCATGGATAATTTATTAATCATAATAGTTATCTATATTATTATTTTTATAGTGAACATTTTATATTATAATATTACATCTAGAACCATTACTATTCCAAAAAAATCTTTTAGATTCAGGTTGAAAATATGCAACATTTTGTAACAATTACCACTACAAAATCCATATATAGGGTAAGTAAATGTTTTTTTCTCAGTTGTTTTTAAATGAACGGAAAAATCCATTAATTTTCCTTTATTTTTTAAAAAAATTGAATTAAATATTATAGAATGTTATTTATTTCATTTTATTTGAACTCAAAACATCATTCCTTATATAAACATGTAAATATAATAATAAACTTCTGTCATGATCACATAGAAATAATATATTTTATTGTCATGTATATCTGAAATTAAAACTATTTTATTAAAAATTTCACCAAACATTTAGATTCTAAATGATTTTAATATAAAAAATAAAATATTTTCATAATCAATTTTATAAGATTACATGTATCTTATTATTCTAATATTGATAATCAATGAAATTATACATGATAATGGGTTTGAATATTCATTATATATAATTATTATTAAAACCCATTATGATATTGTAACATCCTATGTTTTTGTAAAAGGAAACACTATGTTCGATACCATACATGATACACCACATTTAGCTTAAATGAGAAACATAATATTATTATTTAATATCATAGGTATCACATAGAAATTATAATAGAGGGAATGAAAAGGATTAAATGAATTATATGAATTTGGATTTAACATATTTATGTAATTATTCATTGGTTAACCATATTAATTATGAAATTAAATAAAAAAATTAAATATAATAGATGTGGTGTTATAAATATTTATTTACATGAAAATAAGTGAGTTTGTAATATAATAAAAAACACCAATTATGTATTTTAATAATGATATAAACATGTAATATGTTAAATTTAATGTTCAAAATTAATCTCATATGATTTTTAAACATTATATAATATAAAATTCAATTTTATGATAAAATATTTATTTTTTAAAAAGTGGTGTTTTCAAACGTTTGATGTAGAACCCATTTTAAATCTAGTTTTTGATTGATAAAAAATTTATATTT
This sequence comes from Viscum album, assembly GCA_963277665.1. Lineage (NCBI taxonomy): Eukaryota > Viridiplantae > Streptophyta > Magnoliopsida > Santalales > Viscaceae > Viscum > Viscum album. Next base: position 498,195,396 of record OY728158.1, on the reverse strand, counting down.
AAAAATAATCTTCTTCTTTGAAATTGGTACATCTTATTTTATTTTTGGTAAATTTTTGGCATTTTTCTAATAACTTTCATATTATAATGAAAAATGAAAAATTCTGCATTTTAATTTGAAACTAAATTTTCATCTAATTTATTAAAATATATTTAATAGAATATTAATTATTTTTAATATATAGTTTTATTATGTTTTTATAATTGATTCCGATTTTTTTCATTGTCTTAAATTTAAAATTGATATTAGATATAAAAACATTTCAATCTTTTGAACGCTTCGCATTAAAAACACACTTTTCTGTTTTATCTGTAGAATTAATTTTAAATATAATTTTCAAAATTATGTATATTGAATTAGGTAAAATGAAATCCATATTTGGATTCATAATGTAAATTTTAGTTTTTAAGGTAAATTTAATTTTTATGTATAAAATAGTTACCATGGTAAAAAAAATATTTACCGTAGTGAAAGTAAACTTTTTTAGATGGGTTACAATTAAAAGTAAAAAGACTATGATATGGAAATACTACCAAATTAAAAGGGTGGTTGAGGTGTGTATCAACCCTAAACAGACTATACAAATTTAACTATAAGCCATAGTCAGGTAATTTAATGACATCTTTAAATGGAGTTTTATGTTTCTAATTAAATATTTAATATCTATTTAAATTCTCACCTCCTATAATCTAATGAAATGAAATTATTGTTTCAATTATGCTGGTTAATCGCCTCCATGAATAATATTTTTGTTCCATTTCCGTTACCGCATTCACAGAATCTCTAAAAAAATATTTTTCATGTTAAATAATATTTAAATATTTATATTATATTCAATTTCATATTATAGAAATTTAATATTTAACATACCATCATTTTTACATATTGTTTTTAGTTTATAATTTCATTTTGGGTTGTGTGGACTACATCCTCTTCAAAATGATGTGATTCATTCACATATCACATAAAATATATTAAAGATTATTTTCAGAAAAATATATGATAAAATGAAATATAAATTTTACTATAATTATGTAATATATGTATTCATATTTTCATACATTTTATTTAATTTAATTCTTTCAATACGATAGGAAAAATGAAAATAGTGTTCATCTGTATGTAATTCCTACTGTCTCCATGAACAGTGTTGTTAGTTTTTCTTTGAAGAATACGATTAATACTTATATAAATAATATATATGATATTTACATCATGTTTAATATTATGTTGAAAATGAAATTATGACCATATGGATTAGTGACATCATACCTTGGCCATTTCAAACCCAAGTGTAATTTCCCGACCCTAGTTACCGAGAGTCGATGCATTATTACATAACATTGGCATGATGACAAAAGATCATGTTTCGAAAGAACAATTATTTTAGTAGCCTTAGAATCACTAGATACATTCATAATGTTTACATTACATCATAAAGTGAAAAACTACAACAACATCTTGTATCCATAGACAACACTCATATACCCTCATACTATTCCTGCAGGTCATTTATAAAATACTTATTCACATCCTGGGAAAATTATATCAAAGAAAGAGGTGAGCTCAGATGCCCATTAAGGATAACAATATAACAAAAACATTCATAAATAGGCATAACAATTTAAGGGAATGTAAAACTAAAACAAGAGCCTTTTAAACATGAATTTCAACATAATATGGTAGAAAAAATTGAAATAATGCCATTTACGTATTCACATGGATTTTATATTAGTCGAATAATCACATTCAATATCAATAACCACTTTCATACTGATGGAATGCATAATACCAGACTATCACACCCACATAGTCAAGGCCCAATGTCAAGACTAGAAATAAGATTTTATCAAGGCCTTGTTCCAAGACAATAGTTTGTCTCATGATACCTACCGATGCATCGAGGAGCTATAGCGGGCTCCACCCATCATTTATTAAGTCCAATGCATTCCTCATATGAATAGGTTTAATCATAACATAAACTTTCGTGTTAAAACTAGAATATGAAATTTCAATACTTTCTCTATAAACCATGAATGGTATAAAAATAATACATCAAAACTCAAACATATCACAAAACCTTCAATACAATATGTAAGTTTTTTATCATAATAAATCTACTTCAAATAAGCTTAAAATCCATCAAAGGATGTTGACATAGATGAAATCGAAACTATTTGAGTGAAATATATCTTTTTTTGAAATCAGTTAAAAGTCAAATATTTATAAAATAAAACATTTACTTTGAAAATATTCCTATATTCTTGTAAGGTAAACTTTGAAGATTTCATAATGGTGAAAAATAGCCACACTCTCTGTATAAGTTAAAAAGGACATTCTTACATTAATTCTGTCGAAAAGGTTAAAAAGGACCTTGTTTTGAAAACGACACAAATATTCCTTTATAAAAATCTTAAAAAAAGTTAAAAAATGTTATAAATTAATTTAAACAATAGAATATATAATATTTAGAATGTTTTGAAATACATTTTTAAGAAACATGGATGTGGATGATAATGAGGTCACGGTAGATAATTACGTATAAACAACCTCAAATAATGAAGAGATTGTGAAATAAACCCTTACCTTGTACTTTTCCTTGGTTGAGGGTAGGATAACCTACTGTATAATGGTGAAATAATTGTTATAAAATTATACAAGAATCATATACAATAATATGATATCATATATGATCTTTTAACATTTCTTTATTAATAATATCATAGTATTATCGTCATTTCGGGTGTTAACTTACTCATTTTTTATATGTTTTGTTACAGAAGCTATCTTTGTTATGGATTGGTTGTATCTTATTCATATCAATAATGATATGAAGTCCTTAAACATTGTTTTTAATCATCAAATTAGAGTTAGACTTGAATGGATACTATGGGGAATGAATCTCTTCGCGTTCGTGGAGACTGTAGTCCGTACGTATGCACGAGCGACAATATCATTATTTTGATATTAAAATAATATATAATTGGATGGTATATCATATATATAGAATCATTATCATGTTATATCTATTATTTACATGAATTACACATCATTATTTTACCCATCCATATAATAATGTATTGAATAAAAATTATACCACGACGTGGAGATGGTAGGCCGTACGTACGCACATATAGTGACATGTTGTTAAAATGATGGATATAATTCTGAATATGGATGTACCATATTTATAAAAACATCAAAAAATATATAAGATACTGGATTTATAATTTTATAATGGAAATAAAAAAGAAATAAGAAGTTGAAGATGAAATGAACATGAAAGATGGTGGTGAAAACATTACCTCCTCTTCAGTTTCTTCCTTTTGATTTGATCAAAAGGGCACCTTAGGTTCGCATTATGATCCAACTAAGGCTTCTAGGTTGTAGTGAGAGAATTTGGGAAAATATTTGGGCATGGGATGGTGGATCCAAAAGGAATTTAGTGTAATAATTTGAGATAAGTGGGAGTTCCCTTTTATAAGATGGGTGAGGGGCACCTTTGGAAAATCTAGAAATATTATTTTATAATAAATTCATATTTGGTTTATAATGGCTCCAAAGTGTATTATTTAAATTTTAAGGTGGGTATGGGTCTAAATAATTTCATCCAATACATTTTAGATAGGTTTGGGTCAATATATTAACCTTATAATATATATTTAACTGTTAGTTAAATAGTTTAACATTTACCATCTCTTTGTATTTTTATATTATATGGTTAATAAATACACTATAACAATCCAAGATAACCCCAACTGGTTCATTATTAATATATATAACCTTATCTAATTTATATTTCCAGTCATTAGATTTTTAGGAATAGAATATCAATTAATAATATAATATTTGTTTTAAATACTCCTTTATGTCAATTTTGACACTATTTAATAATTGATTTTTTTAAAGTCCTAACAACATTATTAATTCAAAACAAATACATTTAAGAAATAATAACATGTCATATTAACCTCGAAAATTATTTTAATTCAAAAAAAGTTTAAAATGACATTTATTTGGATATTTATAATATCAATTATTTTAATATTTCATTAATTAGGTAATTACTGCATCACCATTGTGTCATAATTAAATTAAATTATTTAATATCTATAAATTTTAAATAAAATACCATCATGTATGAAATATTTTTAACTTTCTAATTAATATTTTAATAATCAAATTTATCTTATGTATAACCCTATTTTAAAAATGTTTTAGTTATTAAACTTTGATTTTAACTCTATTAACTCTTCATTGAATTAAATAATAATAAATGTCCAAATCTAATCCAAGTTGACGAAAGAGGTTCATATTTTATTCCGAAGGTTTTTTGGGTCAAATTATACATTCCCAATAGAATTAGGACATGTGTTAGGTTAATAATAATATCATTTTACACTTAATTAACCTATTTACTTTCAACCATGGGAAAAAAAGTAAACAGTTACTATTCACCAAAAAATATTTTTATCTAATTGAACGACATTATACTCCTTGATATTAACTGTGTCTCTCAGATTTTTGAAATTCTACTCACAGAAGTGGTAAAATTATGTTTTTTTTGAATTTGTAAATTCTCTTAGGAGATGGATAAAAGACAGTGAAAAGTTCAATAAAATTCTTATATATCAAAAATTATTATAAACTGACTCCAATGGATTACATTGAATAGATATATGTATTATGTATCTATTTTTACATAACATAAATTTATATAAAATAAATAATTATTTAAATAATAATTTGGTTTTAAGCAATAACTTTGTGTTTTTTACTATTCATCAAAAATTGAACGTTTTCAGAAAAATAGAAAAACATTAACATAGGCTAATTTCGATATTCTGAATGCAAAAATGAAATCCATTTTGAAAGATGAAATTTATAAAAGTTTGAAAATTGGTTAAAACTATTCATAACGCCTCGTTAGATTGGTTGTAGTGTGTGTTAGAATTAGAAGTTGCGTAAAACACACACTACTATATTATTCAAAGAGAAGCGTACCACGGATGCTTGGAGTGTTACATTCCCCCCTCCTTCAAATAATTTAATCAAAAAATTTCTAGAATACTACAATATGAAAAGACTCGGGTGGTTCATCATCATATGTTCCTCAGGTTCCCACTTTTCCTTTTCCATCTTATGGTTTCTCGATAGAACTTTCACCAGATGAGTCTTCCGGTTTCTCGTTACTTGTTCTCTCATATAAACAATCTTGATGGGATCTTCACAATAAGAGAGATCAGTATCCAGTTCTAATTTCTGATAGGTTAGTACATGTGTTGTGTCACACATGTATTTACTCAATAATGATACATAGAACACAACGTGAACATTGGAGTAACTTGGCGGAATTTTCAAACGGTAAGCTACATCCCCAATTCGTTCTAGAATTTCTAAAGGTCTGATGTACCTGGGACTCAATTTACCTTTCTTACCGAAACTTATAACTCCCTTCCATGGAGATACCTTCAATAAAAAATGATCTCCTTCCAGAAATTCCAAATCCTTCCTTCAATTATCGGCATAGCTCTTCTGCCAACATTGAGCTACATTGATGTGGTTTTTGATTACCTTCACATTTTCTATAGTTTCCTCCACCAGTTCTTTGCCTAAAAGATTCCTTTCACCAATGTCATCCCAACAGGTTGTTGTGCGACATCCCTTTACATATAACTATTCATATGGTTCCATCTGAATACTTGAATGGAAGCTATTGTTATAGGAAAATTCCCCCAGAGGTAAATATTGATCTCACATACCCTGAAAGTCATGAGAGCTTGATCTCAACATGTCTTCTATGGTTTGAATAATCCGTTCTGATTTTCCATCTGTTTGAGGGTGGTAGGCAGTGCTCAATTGCAGTTTATTATCCAAGGCCTTCTAACAAATCTTCCAGAATCATGATGTAAAATGAGGATCACAATCAGAAACAATCGATATGGGTACTCCATGAAGTCTCCCAACATCATTAATATATAGTAATTCTAGACATTCAAGTGGTATATCATCTCTTATATCATTAAAATGTGCTGACATGGAAAGACGATCAACAATGACCCATATTGCATCGTTCTTCCTAGGAGTATTTGGTAGTCCAATGATAAATTCCATCGTAATATTATCCCATTCCACTCAAGCAGGGGAAGAGGTTGCATGACTCCTCCCGGATATTGCCTTCCAGCTTTCACTTGTTAAAAAACCATACATCTTAACAAAAAATCAGCAATCTTCCTCTTCTGTTTTTCCCACAAAAAATGTTTCTTCAAATCTCTATACATTTTGGTGCTCCCAGAGTGTATAGAGAAATTGGAACTATGAGCATCATCTAACAATTCCATTTTTAAATCAGGTATATTCGGAACACAACATCTCTTCCCAAATTTAAAAATTTCATCTTCATACAGAATGTCACTCAGTCTCCCATCACTCATAGCTTTAATCTTCATTTTAAACACTTCATAATTTGTCTGAGAACTCTTTATGCATTGTAGTAAAGATGGTTTGGAAACCATTTGAAAAAGTATTTTGGTTTCACATTCAATGGTTATTCCCATATCTATCATTACTAGATACATGTATATAGGATCCTTTTCAACTCTCTTCTTGTTCAAAACACCATGATCCTTTATGCATAAAACATCTGCAACCATATTTTCCTTCCCTGGGTTGTAGTGTATTATGCAATCATAATCCTTGAGTAGTTCGAGCGATTTCATTTTCCTCATGTTGATTTCTTTTTGTGAGAAAATATAATTCAAACTCTTGTGATTGGAATATATCTCACATTTTTCAATATAGAGATAATGTCTCCATATCTTCAAAGTAAATATCACAGTTTCTCTCTAGAGATCATGAGTAGGATAGTTATTCTCATGAACATTCAGCCTTCGTGATGCATTGGAAATAACTCTATCATTCTACATAAGGACACAACTATGTCCATTCATTGAATAATCACTATAAATAACGAACCCATCATTCACCAATGGTAGAGTCAATATAAGATCATTGACTAATAATTTCATCAGTTCTTCAAAACATTCTTCACAATCTTTTGTCTAAACAAATTTAACCCCTTTACATATGAGCTTCGATAATGGGTTATCCAATCAGGGAATGTTCTGGAAAAAACACCGATAATAACCTACTAAGACAATTAAACTGCATACCTCAGTTATACTCATTGGTGCTGGCCATTCTTGGATTGCACATGTCTTAGATGGATCAATAGATATTTCATCCTTATAGAAAATATGTCCAAGAAAAGAAATCTCATGATGCCAGAATTCACACTTTCTAAACATCCCATATAATTCATGTCTTCTAAGAGTCTGGAGGATAATGAGTATGTGATTTTCATGATCCTCATAGCTTTTGGAGTATACAAAGATATCATCAATAAATACCACCACAAAATCATCGATATATTCCTTGAAAAAACTATTCATTAGTTCCATGAATACAGAGGGTGCATTAGTCAATCAAAAAGGCATTACTGTAAACTCGTAATTCCCATACCTAGTTCGAAATGCTATCTTCGGAATGTATTCCTTCTCCACACACAACTGATGGTATCTAGATCGAAGGTCAATCATTGAAAAGTATTGAGCTCCAAGCAGTTAGTCAAATAAATCATCAATGCGACGTTGGGGATACTTGTTATTTATTATTATTGCATTGATTACCCTGTAGTCGATACATAACCTCATAGATCCATCTTTCTTTTTAACAAAAAGGAAATGGGATCCCCATGGAGAAAAATTTATGGAGAATGAATCCCTTATTACTCAATTACTCTAGTTGATTCTTTATTTCAACTAATTACAAAGTGGCCATTCTATAAGAGGTCTTTGATAGAGGCCTTGAACCAGGAATTAAATCATTGGAAAACTCAATTTCTCATTCTGGAGGATGTCCGGGTAAATCTTCCAGAAACACATCTACATATTCTATTACAATAGGTACATCCTATATTTGAACATTCCTTTCCTCACCCATATTTATTTCATTCTTTTTCTCCCCAATAATTGAATTTAGTTGAGCTACTGGGGGTGGATCTAGATAAAAATTAGGATGTGATGATTTTTCTCTAAAGATAAGGTGTTCCATATTATCATCATCAAAAATAGTAACCTCCTTATTCTTACAATAAATCTTCGCATCATGGTCTGAAAGCCAATCCATAACGAGGATTATATCAAATTAAATCATGGGTATGAAGATGATACCGGGAGATAAAAAAATTTATGTGCTCTAATGGGGACTGATTCGCAAAACTTTGTTGCAATGATACTTCCCTTTGGAGTATTGACTAATAACTCCCTTGTTAAATAAAATTGGAAATATCTAATTGTCAAAGATAACTAGGAAGACATGAAATAATGTGATGATATAGAATAACATAAAGAATTTTCTAAACATGAGGAAACCATTAAATTACTTGCCACCACGTCTTTCAAGGATTCTACCTCAGCAGTTGTGATAGAATACACTTGGCCTTGATCCCTTGGACTTTTCTGTGGTATGTTCCTCTACCACATAGGACATTCATTTTCATAATGTCCCATATCCATACAATTGTATCATTGAACATCGGTAGCTTCCTTTTTCCCCTTGAAATCACGATATTGGTGGCATTTTTCACCACACTTGTAAAAGTCTCCCATTCCCTTCAAGCACGTACCGGGGTGTTTCGTCCCACATTTACTGCAAGATGGATATTCAAATTTTCCCTTCTTCCTCTCATTTACATTTCCATAGTGATCGATTGATCTCTTCTTCTCCTGATTTTCTTTAAAGTTGTAAGACTTAGAGAATTATTTCTATGTCTTGATAGCACATGAGACAATATCTTCGTACGATAAGAAGGACTGTGAGACTAATTCTCGATGGAGAAACAGATTTAACCCATCAAAGAAATGATCAATCATAATACTTTGGATATGTATATAATCTACTGCATGCCTCACTAACCTTGTAATATCAGCCTCATACTTCATGACATTCTCATCCTCCTTTTGTCTCAGACTCAGAAATTGCCTTTCCATATCTGGTCGATGGTCATGAGGAATGTATTTTTCTATGAAAATCCCTTTGAACTCCCTCTATTCCATATATGATAATTTATCATCTTACATTGTGTTTTGAATCAATTACCATAATTGGTCAGCATCTCCACTGAGGCGGTAATCATCACAGATAACTTTTTCCCTTTCACTACTCTCCAAGGCAAGGAATATTTTCTCTATGGAATTTATCCATTGCTCAGCTGCTAAGGGATTTTTACTCCCATTGAAAGTCTATATTTTCTGCCTCAGGAAGCGATCTAACTTATATCCTCCACTTTGTTGATCATTGTGCTCTATACGGGTATGGTTTTTATTCATAACCTGAGTGAGTTGTCCCAGTATGGTGATTAGTTGATCAGCACCAGTTGCATCACCATCTTGACAATAATTATCTTCTGTAGGAGGGAAATCCGTACATGGAGTGTGTGCATTAATACGGTTTCCATTTCATCCACTAGGCGCCATTTCTAAACAATGGCATACATTAGATTACTTTATGAATCACAATATAGAAATCCAAACTTATAAAACACTTAACATGAATTCAAAATTATATTGATATAATCCATAATCATAAAAAAAAATTCATTGAGGAAGTATATACTCATGAACCCTTCATAATTTTTTTAAAAGAAAATGATAATTACCCTAAGCATATCCCCCGGGAGTTTCGTGACCAAGAGTGGAGAAATGCCCGTTGTCGTGCACCTGTTGTCGTTTGAGTCTAGATCAAAGCAGTTTTTTTGGGTTTTAACCCTAGGTACATCTGGGCCATAGCCGCCTCTACCTTCTTGTATCCAGACAGGGATGTATTGCTCGGAAAACTCACCAAATCTCTACAAATCCAATATTCTTAAAAGTTCTTCTATACAAATTTTCAAAGTCCATCTAAGGTCTATGTGCTCTAATCAGAGTTTATCTAAATCTAGTTACCAAGGTTTTTACTAAACTTCCTCTGATACCAAGTGTAAAGCCCCAACCCCACTTACCCATATTCGGTGAATTATTACATAACATTGGCATGATCACCAAAGATCAAGTATCTAAAGACCGATTAGTTTAGTAGCTTTAGAATCACTAGATACATTCATAAACATTACATTACATCATAAATTGAAAACCTACAACAACATATTGTCTCAATATACCACACTCATATCCCCTCATTCTATCCCTGCAGGTCATTCATAAAATAATATTTCACATCATGGGAAAAATAAAACATAGAAATGGGTGAGCTCAAATGCCCAGTAAGGATAACAATATAGCGGAAACATTCATAAATAAGCATAAACATTTATGGAAATGTATAACTAAAACAAAAGCCATTTAAACATGAACTTCTGCATAATATGTCCGAAATAAATTGAAATAATTCCATTTACTTAATCACATTGAGTTTCTACTAGTCAAATATTCACATGAAATATCAATAACCACTTTCATAATGATGGAATGCATAATTCCAGACTATCATAACCACATAGTCAAGGCCTTGTTCCAAGACTACAAATAAGATTTTGCCAAGGCCTTCTTCCAAGACATTAGTTTGTCTCATGAGATATATTGATGCATAGAGGAGCTATAGTGGGCTCCACATGTCACTTATTAAGTCTAATGCATTCCTCATATGAATATGTTTAAACATAACATAAATATTCGTTTTAAAACTAGCACAAGAAATGTCAATACTTTCTCAAAAAACCCTGAATGGTATAATAATAATACACCCACCGTAAAACATATAAAAAACCTTCAATAGCATGTTGAAGATCTATATCATAATAAATCGACTTCAAATAAGATTAAAATCCATCAAAGTATGTTGTCATATATTAAATAAAAAATATTTTAGAGAAACATCCCTTTTTTAATCATTTAAAAGTCACATATTTTTAAAAGAAAACATTTACATTGAAAATATTCTAATAAGTTTGTAAGAAAAGCTTCAACAATTTCACAACGGCGGAAAATACCCCCAGACACTATATAAGGTAAAATAAAGTCTTGTGATAATTTTGTCAAAAAGGTTAAAAAGGAACTTATTCAGAAAATCAAGGAAATATTCCTTTATAAACATCTTATAAAAATTAAAACAAGGGTATAAATGATGTTAACCAATAGTCTATAAAATAGTAAGAATGTTTTGAAATACATTTTTAAGAAACATTGAGGTGGATGATAAAGAGGTCCCAGTAGAAAATTACCTATAAATAACCTCGAATAATGAGGAGATTGTGAAATAAACCCTTACCTTGTTCTTTTCCTTGGTTAAGGGTAGGTTAACTTTATGTATAATGGTGAAATAACTGTTATTATATTATACAATAATCATATACATTAATATGAAATCATATATGATCTTCTAACATTCATTTGTTAATAATATCTTAGTATTATCATCATTTCGGGTGTTAACTTACTCATTTTATTTTATATGTTTTGTAACATAAGCTATGTTTTTATGGATAATTTGTGTCTTATTCATATCCAGAATGATAGGAATTCCTTGAAAATTATTATTAATCATCAAATGATAAATATAATTTAATGGATATGATGGGGAATGAATCTAATCGCATTCATGGAGACGTTAGTCCGTATGTACGCACGAGCGACAATGTCATTATTTTGATATTAAAATAATATATAATTGGATTTTATATCATATATACAGAATAAGTATCATGATATATTTATTATTTACATGAATTAAACATCATTATTATACCCATCAAAATAATAATGTATTGAATAACAATTACACCACGACGTGGAGATGGTAGGTTGTACGTACACATGTATGCTGACATGTCATTCAAAAGATGGATGAATACTGAATATGGTCGTACCATATCTATAATAAAATAACAGTATATATAGGATACTGGAGTTATTATTTTAGAATGGAATTAATAATGAATGAATATGTTTAAGAAGAAAGGAACTTGAAAGAGGGTGGTGAAAAAAATTACCTATTCTTCAGGTTCTTCCTTTTCACTTTATCAACATAGCTTCATAGGTTGGATTTATGATAAAACTAAGGCCTCTAGGTTTAAGCAAGGGAAGTTGAGAGAATATTTGGGCTGGGGATGGCTGAGCAAAATGGTTCTGAAGGTACGAATTTGAGAGAAGGGTGAGTGCCCTTTTATAAGAGGGGTGAGGGGCACCTTTGGAAAAGCTAGAAATATTATTTTTTAATAAATTCATATTCAGTTTATAATGGCTACAAAGTGGATTATTTAAAGGTTAAGGTGGGGATGGGTCGCCGTCCTTTCAACTAATATATTTTAGATTGGTTTTGGTCAATATATTATCCTTATCATTTATATTTAACTCTTAGTAAAATAGTTTAACATTTACCATGTCTCGTTGTATTTTTATATTATATGGTTAATAAAATTACTATAAAAAGCCAAGATAACCAAAAGTGGTTAGTTATTAATATATATAACATTATCTAAGTCATTTGGATCAGCCTTAAATTTTTAGGAATAGAATATTAATTAATAATATAATATTTGTTTTAAATACCCCTTTAAGTCAATTTTGACACTATTTAATAATTTCTTTTTGTTAAAGTCATAACAACATTATTAATTCAAACTAAATTCAATTCAGTAATACTAAAATGTCATATTGACCTATAAAATTAGTGGAAGTCATAAAAAGTCTCAAATTACATTTATTAGGATTTTTATAATAACAATTATAAAAATATTTCATTAATTAGGTAATTACTGCATCACCATTGTTTCATAAATAAATTAAATTATATAATGTCTAAAAATTATAAATAAAATACCTTTATGTGGGAAATATTTTTAGATTTCTAATAAATATTTATAATTTGATTTATCATATTTATATCCCTATATTAAAAAGATTTTAGATATTAAACTTTGATTTTAACTCTTTTAACTCTTTATTGAATTAAATAATAATAAATGTCCTAATCTAATCCCAGTTGACCAAAGAGGTTCATATGTTATTCATAAGGATGTTTATGGTAGAATTATACTTATGGAATAGAATTATGACATATTTTTGGGTAATAATAATATCATTTTTACCCTTAATTACCTTATTTACTTTTAACCGTGGTAAATAAAAGTAAAAAATTACTATTCACCCAAAATTATTTTTATCTTATTAAACAACATTTTACTCATTGATATTCACCGTGTCTCTCAGGTTTTTAAAATTATACTCACGTAAGTGGTAAAATTATGTTTTATGTGAATTTTTATCATCTCTTAGGAGATGGGTAAAAGACAGTAAAAAGTTTAATTAAAATTTCATATATCTAAAATTATTGTGAAATGACTCCAATGGATTACGTTAAACTTATATAGGTATTATGTAATTATTTTTCCCTAAAATAAGTTTAAATAAAATTAAAAATTATTTAAATAAAAATTCGGTTTGGAACTATAACAGAGTGTTTTTTCACTATTCATAAAAAATTGAACGTTTTCAGAAAAATGCCAAATATTCACCCTAGGATAATTTCGATATTCCGAATCCAAAAATGAAATCCATTTTGAAAAATAAAATTAATAAAATTTTGAAAAGTGTGTATTACTATTCATAATGGCTAGTTTCATTGGTTGTGGTGTGTGTTAGAACTCGAAGTTGCGTACATCAAACGCTACTGTTTTATTCAAAGAGAAGAATATCGTGGAAGCTTGGGGTGTTACACTAAGTACTGAACCCGATTTCCATTATTTGGGTAAAACATTTTCTTCTTTATTATGTCGTTATATAATTATGAAAGAAAAACTCTTGGATATCTTATTCTATCTTTTAAATTATATTTATAGTGACAAAAAAACATCAATCAACTTGATTAACAAAAATATCTTTGTAAGATATATTTTAACTCAAAACAATGTTGCAATTTTTTTATGTTTTATTCTATTTAATCATTCTATTTAATTTCCATTTTTTCAAAATAGTTTAATGTATTTAATTATATGGACATGTATTTTTTAAAATTTTTATTCCATTAAAATGTTTAAATGTGGTATGGGGTTCCTTGATTCCAAAATATTATTTTTAAATGTCTTAGATGGTTTTTAAAAATGGATATATTATGTCAATATCATGAAATGATATATTATTATTGCAATGTGAAAATATTTTTTCCTTTATTAATGTAATTTTTTATGATAATGTTGTGTCTCTTATTAATTTCTTATTTATACACATGGTTCCATGATAAATGAGGGTGGGTGATCCCATTATAGATCTCCAATTTATTTGGTAATGAGATGATGATAACTACATGTGTTGATCGTATGAGAATTACAGATTATATTATGATAGGTATTCAAAATGTAATCATGATCTTTACTCTCTATATAGCTATTAAATCTACAATTTTAGTATGTTAGGGATGACATGAGTTATCTTTATTATTATTTTTATTATTTATTTCAATAATATTATGATTTCATGATAAATGTTAAAGAGTTTGTGTTTTATGTGTGATAAAAATTATTTTGAGAAAATGTTTTCATGGGTTCATATGAACTCTTTGACTAACAATTCCTTCCTTTTTTAATATATGAATTTCTGATATTTATGTGCTGATACGATGTTTTAGAAATGAGTTTCCAATGATTTAAGTGATTGTAGAGTCAGGATGGGATCAAGGAAATGTTATATTTATTATACATTAAATGAAACAACGTTTCTTTTAAAATGTTCTTATTTGAGGGATGAATTTGATTCTATTGGAAGTTCCCACTTTTTATTTAAATATTTTTTTTATGTATGAGTTATGGAATCATTATCTAGATCTCAAAATGTGAAAATATACTTAATGTGAAATAATGTGAAATTATAAACATTACTCAATATTAAGTAATAGATTATCTTAGGTCCTTATAGTTCGTCTCATAGGAAAGGTTTAGATAACATTAGGTATTATTGGTTTCATTAAAAAAATTATAAGATTCATTATCAATACATT
The DNA here is from genome assembly GCA_963277665.1 of Viscum album. Taxonomy (NCBI): domain Eukaryota; kingdom Viridiplantae; phylum Streptophyta; class Magnoliopsida; order Santalales; family Viscaceae; genus Viscum; species Viscum album. Next base: position 498,180,348 of record OY728158.1, on the reverse strand, counting down.
TTTTCTGATTAAATTTTCTATAAATTTTTCATATTTAGGATAGTAAGTTATAAATGGATGTAGGAGGATCTCAAAAAACATTCTTATCTCTTCCAAATTATATACATGAAATAATTATTGCAGAGTTGGGTTCAATTTATTCTGAATCATTTTCCAGCATACAACACTCCCAAAAATATCTTTATAAGATATGAAATACCTAAACCATAAATTAATATGACCATGGATCATGGTTTTCTAATAAAATAATATTTTCTCTATATTTTCAATTTTTAAAGATTGATAAATATTATAAAATAATATATATATATATATATTACTATTCAACAAGTTTATGAAGAATATTTTGATTTTTAAAAATCAACAAAAAAAAGAGACCCTTGAACATTCTATATATATATTAATTTAAAATATATTCTCTCAGAACACATTATATTATTTTAAAAGGACTATTAATTGAACTTTTCAATTCAAACATGGTTCGAATGTTTTATAAAAATAATTTCATATCTATTATTTTAAAATAATATGAAATGAAATATTATTATCCAATGTTATTTCTTCTCAAACACCCATATAAAACATGATTTAGATGGTGAATTTGGACAATGAAATATATTTATTTTTAGGAATCTATAATTCATTGTTGTAATGCATGTAATTTTTATTTTCATGAACTGAATAATGATGAAACTAGATGGACACCATAATAAACGTATGTTGTTCTTTCAATTAGGAATAGTTTTATTAACTCATATAGCGGTGAAATAATAAAATTCAATATATATAAGGCTTCATGAATAATTATAATATGGTCATTATTAGTTGGGATGAAAATTAAATGAATAAGGTAACCTTTATAGGATTAAACATTTTATGTGTTTTTTTATTTTTATAAAAAGGGGAAACCCTCATGATGGGTGTCAAACTACCGTGTCTGTAAAGTCTATAGGAATCGAACCCACAACTGAAGGGAGAAAAGGATGTTTCACCAACCATTGGCATATGTGAATCCCATGGTTAGTAAAACTTTTTATTTTTAATTAAATGATTTTATGGAATTAAGATATTTTTATTTTGGGGAATTTATTTTATCAAATGGATATCCTTTGAATTTGAAAATGATTTGTAAATTATGTGATAAATGTTATTTTTAAAGACCTTCAATATTTTGGGAACACTATATGCTTAATGAAAATGCAATCCTATGAGATATTATTTGATGAATCAGAGTTGAATTTTAATATTTAGGAATCTATGTCTTTACAGTGGACTTATGTAAATTAAAGTTATTTATTGAAATGATTAACTTATCTTGGAGAATATTTGATTTATGAAATTAAGTTTTTGGTATGCGACATTAAGAGTAACTGATGTTATTTATTGATAAATGTTAATATTTATCATGGAAGTCTATGTTAAAAAATATTTCTCATGATTTGGTTTCAATATTAGGTTTTATTATTTTGAAGAATTTTATAGACAATTTTCAAATAGTATATATTTAAATTTGAGTATTACTATATATTTTTTTGGAGATTTAAAAAAGTTTTCATAATAAAATGTTTTTTTGGAAATATATGATCTTATCATAACAATTTTGTTATTTTTAAATGTTTCAATATATTATTAATATATAGTTAATATTTGGTGGATTATGTGATTCTCTAGAATCTTATAATAATGTTTTAGGTGTGAAAAAAAATCAACTTGAATACCCATCATTTGGAGAAAAAATATCAGTATTTAGTGGAAATTTATTAAAGTATTAAACCTTAAATTACAAGTGTGTATGTTTCCTTATGTTAATAGTCAAGGAAACTAAGGAGTTCCACATCATGATGAAACTTATCTAATAACAAACATCCTTTCTATTTACTTTTCCAACTACGAATTGAATGACTATTAAACTCATCCAATGTTTATAGCATTATGATTATTAGCTTTTGGGTAATTTTTTTTTATTTTTCTCCATCATAAATTGATCATAATTTTTCTGTTCCATATCTATGTTTTCCTACAGGTAACAATATTATGTGTTATCTTATTTGACCTTCTTACTTTCTTTTATTTATTTTGAAGTTGATGTTTTAATAATCCTTTTTTCAATGTGGGATTGAAAAAAAGTTATTTTTAAAATTCAAACCTTAGTTTCCAAACTCAAATTTAATGTTTTAGAAGAAATTTCCCAAAATATGGTATAATTTAACATTCCGAGTTTTTGTAAAGGAAACACTATCTTCAAAATCATACATGATACCCAACATTTAGCTTAAATGAACTACAAAATATTATTATTGAATATAATAGTTATCAAAGAGATATTAGAATGGTGTGAATGAAAAGTATTAATAGAATTATGAAAATTTTGTTTACACATGTTTATATAATGATTCATTGATTATCTAATTAACTAGTAAATTAAATAAAAAAATTTAAATTTAAAGGATGTCTTTTTCTTAAAAACCCCATTTTAAGGAAAATTAGTGAGTTTATGAAATAATAAAATCACTCATTGTGGATATAATAAATTATATATATATTTAATATGTTCTATTTAAGTCTTAAAATTCATCTTATATTTTTTTAAACATAATATATGAACAAATTTAATTTTTTCGGATAAAAGAACTATTTTTCAAAAAAACATTTTTTTGCCCTTTGATGGAGAACCCATTTTAAATATTGTTTTTGACAAATTAATTATTTTATATTTGATAATACAAACATATTATTTATAATTTTTACATAAAATGTTAGTTTTCAAAATTTTTTGTACTTTTCTGATAACTTTTATTTTTTGTTATAAATAATAAAAAATACTACATTTTAATTCAAAAAATATTCCTCAACTATTTTATTTAAATTGATATATTATACTTTTAAATTATTTTAAATTATTTTTTCATTATTTTTTAATAATTTAAACCAATTTTTTCTCTTTAAATTTAATTTAAATTAAAATTAGATATAAAAATATTTAATCTTTTGAACTTTTATCTTTTAAAACACCACTTTTTAGTTTAGCCTACTGAATTAATATTAAATATAATTTTACCAATTAAGTAAATTGAATTAGATAAAATGGAATACATATTTGGAATTGGAAGGTCCAAATCAGGCTTTAAAGTAAAAATTTTTAGGAACATAAAATTTTATAGGTTAATAGAAATTATTTATTATTGTAAAAGTTAATGATTGGAAAGTGTTAATGTTAAAATATATAATCTTAACGTACCTAAAAAACAACATTTAAAGGTTGTTTGAGGTGGGTCTCGATCATATATAGACTATAAAATTTTAATTATGTCATAAATCAATTAAATTTACTAACACCTTTATATGGTTAGATATAAATGTAAACTAATAAACAAATTAACCACTTTAACCCACCTCTCCTAATGTATAAATACCACCTATCCAACACCCTTTTTCGAACCATAGAGACTATTTGCACATAATATATCCTCCAAAACCTCTCCAAATAACTATAACCACATTCATGTGATTATGGATTCATTAACAAAAATTCATGGTCTTCAGGGGTCTTTCAATGAGGGGATAATAAAGAGGTAATTTTCTAAAATTACATCACTAAATTTCATTTCGTTCAATATTTTCTACTCACCACCTTCATAAATCAATTCTTGATAAATAAATAATCCTGGAAATAGAGTTTCTTAGGTTTCTAATTTAATATCTCATATCCATTTCATTTATCGCCTCCTCTAATTCATAGAAAAAAAAATCGTTTCCAATTTTTTATAGTTAATCACCTCTGTGAATATTTTTTTTTCGTTTCCATTTATGCCTTCATGGGTAGTATTAAAACTAAATTTTACATTAAATAATATTTAAATATTTATATTCTATTTTTTTAATGTTATTCAAATTTTATATTAAACATTCCCTCATGATTTTTTTATTGTTGTATTAAAATATATGTGTTTGTGATCGTGTAGACAACCACCTCTTCAAAATTATGTGATATGTTCACACATAACTCGGAATGTGATAGTGATTTATTAGTAAAAATATATTATATAAATGAAATATTAATAATACTATTATTGTTTTATATATGTATAAATATTTACTATCATTTTATTTACTTCTTCTATTTCAATAAGATAGTAAAAATGAACACAATGTTCATTCGTACGTACAGCCTACTGTCTCCATAAATGTGTTTTTTGTATTTTTTTCAAGGATTATTATAAATACATATATAATAAATACATATTATATTTATATAATGTATTATATTATGTAGATAATGGACTTATGACTATGAGGACTATTAACATCATACCAAGTTCATTTTCGACTCAAGTACGAAATATTTTGAAAACATCCGACATGAAGTTAATAATAATTTAATTGTCATAACATAGTAATAAGAGATATAAAATGTATAATAAAATTGAAAAGGGTTCTAAATAAACTATCAATAATCAATTGTAAATTATTCAGGAAGATAAGTAATGTATGATCCAATTCAGACTCAAGGTAAGGATATTTCTTAACCCTATGTCCATTTATTGAGTTCAACTTATACTTATTAATTATATCATTCTATGATTATGTGAAAAATTAATTTTGTATAGCATATCTATTTTTATTTGTATTTATAGTCAAAAAACACAATGGATCTATTTTATTATCAAAATTATCTTGGTAATGGACTTTTTAAATAAAAACCTCATTTTAATGTTTTGATAATTTATTCTTATAAATATTTCTATTTAAAGTACATCATATTTAAATGGATTAAAGGATTTATTTATATGGACATTATTGTTTTGAAATTTTATTTCCATTAAATTTTTTCAAAGTTTTTTGGTACACTATGATTCAAAAAAATTCTTTTTAAATGTTTTAATTATGTTTTAAAAGTGGATAGATTATGCCAATATCTTGAAATGAAATCTTATTATTGAAATGTAAAAAAGTTATTTTTACATTATATTTGTTAATATAATAAAATAATGTTATACTTCATGGGAATTTATTATTTATATCGGTGGTTCTCTGATAAACCATGGGACGATGATCCTATTATCTCTCCACAATGCATTGCATAATGAGATAGAGATAACCAGATGTGTTTCTCAAAACAGAATTAGGGAATATAATGTGATGGGTATTCCAAATGTAATAATGAAGGTTACTCTATATGTATGTATGAAAGTGATAATGTAATATGTTATGGATTCTATAAATTACCATTGATGTCTATGATTTGTAAGAAATTATTTTAAAATATTATTATTTACATAGGGATGATAAATTGTTTATGTTTTATGGGTAAAAAGTATTATTTTCAAGAAAAAAACAATGGATTATATATACTACTTAACTAATTATTAATTTCATTTTTTTTCATTTCCATTACAGAGTTTTTTTTCTTAAACCCTGATTTAAAAAAAAATCATTGTATTTAATGGAGAGGAGAATTAAAAATTAGATCAAGGAGAATTTATGAGGATTATACCTAAACAAACCATGATTCATTTTATAATTTTTTATGTATGAAATAAATACTATTTGATGTATCCATTTTATATTTATATGATTTTTTATTAATGAGTTATGCCTTAATTCTTTAGATCTCCAAACATGACAAGATCTTCAATGTGAAAATTTGTCTAATTATTTACTACACTCAAGATTATGTAATTTTTAAGTATGGGGACATATTTATATTATTTAATCTCCATAATTTAATTTAATTAAAATTATATGATATATTATGAAAATATTCTAAGAGTAAAAAATGGATATTTAAGTCTGTGAATCAATTTCATTTTCTATTCTAGGAATCACAATGTTTTAATGTAATAAATATTTGAATTTTATTTCCTTTTATATTTGTGATGACCCAGAAATCCCATAGATTTATTTTAAATACGTGTTAATTTTATGAGTCATCGAAAATTTATTGATTCGGAGGCCTGGTATGCCCGGAATAAATTTTTGAGGCTTTGTTTTGGAATGTTCAATAAACGTACGAGAGGAATTTTATAACTTTTGATATGGTGATCAGAACTGAAATATGAGGGCACCTTTGAACTCACAGTTCCGATATTCACATAAGAAGTCTTTCACCTCAATTGTAGTTGGTTTAGAATAAAAGATAGTTTTTGGATTTTTATAAAAAAATAATAAAATAAAGTGTAAAAAACTTTATTTTCTTGTAAGATTCCATGTGAGTAATTGTTGGTTAGAACCTCCACTTGAGAGTTGGAGGTGGGACCGCCACACCCTAACCTCCCATGAGAGGTTATTGTTGTGTGTCCCACCTGAGTATAACCTCCTGTTAGAGGTTATGTTGTGGGGACCACATGAGACTTAATCCCCCCCATAATTAATGGGGATGGAGAGGAAACCTATCAATCCCATCAATTAATTTTATGTGTTGATGTAAAATTAATTGCTTCCAATTTAATTTTTTGTGTCAACATAAAATTAAATGCTTCCAATTAATTTTATGTGTCAATATGAGATTAATTTTAGTCAAATTAATTTTATGTGTCAACATAAAATTAATTGATGTCATTTAATTTTATGTGTCAACATAAAATTAAATCCTGCCCATTGTTTCGTTATTGGGTATTTCTTTTCCCTAGTGGTGGAATTGGGGAAAGGCGTGGATTTATAGAATTAGGAGAAGATCTGTGAGAAAGCCAGTCCAACGAAGAACACTTCCACCACGAAGAATGTCAAGAACTCTGGTGATGCTTAATTCTTCGTCTTCTTTCCTCAAATCCTACCGATGTGGAGCGTCGTCAACGAGCCGACACAACACTGGATTTGAGACATGCGAGGAACGCAGCAAACAATGACTGGTGAATCAAAGGTAGGGGGTTTATTGCTTGATGAAGTTATACCCTTCTTTTTAACTTATTCATTGGATAAACAGGTATTGTGGAAGAAGTGTTTTTGATAATCTGTTGTTCTTGTTGAGACAATTGATACCTCCCTAAACTCATAGAGTGCGGGCCAACCTAACACGACCTAACAACCTCCGTCGATTTTTCATTCTTGGTGTTATACGGCATGGTGATGAGGCGACAACGACAAAAGCGGCATTCGTGAAGGTCACGCTACACGTGGCCTCCGTGAATCGCACCGCCCCTGTGGAGCTCTGATGCTTCCGGCCAAACACCGCCGACCTGTGTGGCGCTCGACCCACCAAACCGCAGCCTCCCGGGACTAAAAAGATAATAACACACAGACCAGGTGGCCGATTGACGCCTCGTCTATTGCGTTGACACCCCTATGACGGGACAGACGATTGAGATAGTTATTAGTTGGACTTGGTGTAATTCGACATGACGAAAATTGGCTTGAGGAGCAGAACATCCCAAAATGGTGTGTACTTTTTGAAAACCCTACGGCTGGCTATGCCCTGATGACTATTCCTGGATCTTATGTGGGTCAGACAGTTATAACTTCTGTTCCTGGATCTTGTGTGGGTCTGACAAAATTACTGTTCTTGGATCCTATGTGTGACTGACTGCTTAGTTGGTCCTGGATCCTATGTGGGTATGACTGCTCTGACAATTATTCCTGGATCTTGTGTGGGTCTGACAGTTCCAACTATTGGCCCTGGATCCTATTTGGGTCTGATAGATTTGATGAATTAGTGACTACATCTAATCATCTCTATCCATATACAAATGTAGTTTACCTGTGTGAGCTGAGTTAGTAACTTCTATGTTGTTTTCATGATTGAAATGGGTTACTTGATAACTTAGGTATATGAATATGCATATACCTATGTAATGACTATCCATTGATTTCATTCTCTCTGGTTTATCCTTGATGGATTTTGTGAGACCTTGAGGGTCTCGGGGTCCCTACTAAGTATCTTTGTACTCAACCCTACATGGGCAAAGTCCACACCTCGTTGTGTTGGATGCAGACGACGAACAACGCTGACGGAGGCTGAGAGATCTAGGACTAGACGGTACCCGGAGGAGGACCTTATGATGAGAGGATAAACGAAGGAGTCTGATGGATGTGGAGTGCTGAGAGGGCTTTATGTACATACCCTTCATGTTGGATTCGTTGTGGATAATCAAGGAGTTGGTTCCACCTTTTAGTTGTTTTTTCCCATTTTAGTTGTAGTTATACTTTATAGTTGGGCTTGTATTTACAGCCCCTTTTACTTTCCATCACTTTTTTTATACAACTTTACATATTTATTACTTCCAACTCGTACTCTATTGTGTGTGTATTCCATTTATAAATGAAATTTCTTCCCAGTTTTAAGGGATTTTACGCCTTTGGTGCTAGTCGTCAGCCCCTTCCCTACGAAAGGCAGGCTTGGGGTAGTCACAGCAAGGGCCCCGAGGATCAGGTCGGGCCAAATTGGTATCAGATGAGTCAGTTCTACCATAGAACATAGGACTCTGGTCATTCTTTTCTTTGAAGTAATGCTGTTAAGAGTATTGAGTGTGGTTTTTTGTCCAGGGAGTCCAGTGTTTGTGCAGCGGCCGATGTATCCATACAACATGACCCTGACTTCTGATTTCTAACTCAGTGCATGAAAACACTAATTGTGAGTGTGTTTTCAAGAGTATTATTTGTGAACTCTTTGAGTCAGCTCCCCAGGTATAACTTATTGACTGTGGTTCACCTGTTCCTTACCAATATTCCACTATGCAGACATTTCTCTAGGGTTCCTGAGAGAGTACACGATGATGGCCCACCGATCGGCGAGGCTCCGGTGTAGAGCCCTCTTACTATGTTGGCACCATAGGGTGGTGTACCAGTAGCACAAACACCTGTAGGGCATCTGATACCACCAGACGCACTGGAATATGATTCATGCTGACAGAACACAATTTTATGTGTTCCAGGAGCAGAGGCCTCTTAGGTTTTGAGGCGAGACATATTCCAACGCATCTGAGGTCTAGTTGGAGGAAATTTATAGAGTTTTCCGCCTAGTTGAGACACCAGTATAGTAGATGGTGATCTTAGCTACTAGTATTTTTCAATGAGTGACCATGAGGATGGTCTTCTTAGTGACGAGGATTCGGTATGTGGACTGTTCCCCGAAATAGTACCTTCGGGTAGTGTGACATCTATAACACTACCCGCTGGTCAGCAGTTACAACCAGCGGTATAGGTAGAGGACATACGTAGACTTATTGCCTTACATGTGATTCAACATCAGATACCCCTCGAGTTCCGAGGCGAGCCCGACTCACAGGTGGCTGAGGACTAGCTCAATGAGGTGACTGAGAGTTCTTTATAACTTCTACAGCATTGGTAGAATGACATGTTGGTATATGAGTATTCATCGAGGTGTACTAATCCTTCGAGGTAATCATTTAATACGATACGATCAACCCTTCATGAATCAAACTTCTGAGTGAGGTGTGTTTAAAGAAAATCTGAGACAACACTATTCCTCTAGTATTCATACTAATTCTAGGGTGCTAGAGAGAACCTTTGTGGTTTAATGTTCTTTTCCAGAATGGATACATCCAGTGAATGTTAGTATTGGGAAAGAAGAAAATGGCGCTAGTCTCAGAGATTTGAGCATGAAAAAAAAGTTTCGGGAAGAGTAACTGTTAAAGACAGATGGACCTATAGTGAAGCAGATGTGGAAGGAGAGCTAGGAGAGGAACATGAAGTGGTGTGAATTTTTAAATGTTACAACCACCCCATTATGTGGAACCCTCTAGGATTAGGGATCTAGAGGACATGGGAAGATAGTAGCTGCATTCGGTCAAGGAGTGCGACCCAAAGGCTCTGGGAATGAATCGTGGTACAGTCTGTGTCTACTACTAGCTGTCGTAACAATAGACATTGGTACCAGTAAATCCTTCCTTCAACGAATCTTGTCCAAGACCTAGAGTTTATGGTTAAACCGTTGACTTGACCCTCACGTCTGGAGATACCTTTGGGAGGAGACTCGATGATCACACTTACGCCAAAAGTGTGATTTGACCCTTGAGACCAGAGTTTTGGTTGGAACCTCTTGGTGGAAGCATCGAGGCCTTACGACGTTAGTTTGGGTTTGGACTTGACATCCATAGTTCACACTCAGATTTATTATATTAGGTAACGAGGTTGTGGTTTATCTACAATGTTTTGATAGGGTTTCCCTTGGTCGGTGAAAAGGAAAACCCAGGCATCACATGATCGACTCATGCATAAGAGGGTGGAGTTGATCACTCATGAGTCGGCCAGACATTCCTTTGTGCCAGACTTCTCTAGGGATTCAGCACCACTATAATCATTGGTGAAGAAGGGGAAACCCTTCCTGTGTTCAGAGATATGTCATCAGAGCTTTCTCGAGTAGTGGAAGAGGCTGACAAGTGCCCCAATCTTGAGGCTTCCAAAGGAAGGCGTAGGGTACATAGTGTATTGTGACGCATCAGGGACTGGACTTAGATGTGTCCCATTGGAGGAGAAAGCAGTGACCACATATGATTATTTGAAACTGAGATAGAATTAGTAGAACAATGATACCCAATACCTAGAGTTATCAGCAAGGGACTTTTCCTAGAAGATGTGGCGGCACTATCTTATTGACGAACGTTTTACCGTATACTCTGATCACAAGAGTCTTAGGTATATGTTCTCTAAGAAGGACTTGAACCTAAGACAGTGGTGATGTCTTGAGTTCCTCTAGGATTATGACTTTGAGATAGTCTATACTCCTTTTAAGGTTTTTGTTGTAGCATATGAACTCAGTAGAAGATCTGGTATACAGCTACGAGGTGAGGTGATGGAGTAGTTGGCCGCATTGCAGATATCCTTTGTCGATAAAGGTGGAACAACCTTTCTACTTTCTCTCACTGTCACTTCCCCACTCCTATAGCGTGTTAGGGAAGCACAACATGGGGATGCTGACTGCGAGACACGACGTGCTCAAATATCCATGGGGCATGCACCTGATGAATTTTATGATGGTGGGGAGCACATAATTTTTTTCAGTGGACTTACTATGGTGCCAGTATCATGTCACGAGGAAGTGTTGAGGGAGTTCCACACCTCCCCTCTAGTGGTACATCTATGAGTGGTGAATATGTACCAGGTCCTTCAAAGATAGCACTGGTGGCCAGGTATAAAGAAGGTGGTAGTGGAGTTAGTCTCCCGATGCCTCACTTTCCAGTAAACAAAGGCGGAGCATAAGGTGCCATGAGGCTTGGTTTGGAATTTAAAGGTCCTACAGTGGAAGTGGGATGGGATATCCATGGTCTTCATAATGGGTCATCCACGTACATCCAAGGGACATGACTTGATTTGTGTGATCATCTACCAACTCACCATGTCGGCCCCCTTCCTACCAATTAGAGAGCAGGGTTCAGTAGAGAGCTTTGGGTGAATCTATGTGTATGAGATTGTGTGGATAAATGGATTACCATACTCTATTGTCTCTAATAATGACACATGCTTTACTTCCCAGCAATGTAAGGGGTTGCAAGAATCTTTTAAGATGCAACCTAATCTTAGAACCACCTTCCATCCATAGACCGATGGCCAGACTAAGAGGACCATTCAGACCCTCGAGGACTTGTTGTGTGCTTGTGTCCTCGGCTTTGGTCACAATTGGGAGGATCACTTACCTTTGGTGGAGATTTCCAACAACAACAGTTGTCACTCCACCATTAGGATGGCACCTTTTGAGGCCTAGTATAGTCGACCATACAGATCTCCACAGTGCAGGATAGACCATGGGGAGTCAGCACTAGTGGGACCAGAGATGGTACGAGCTACCACTAAGAAGGTGCAGATCATTTAAGAGAGGATGAAGACTGAATAGAGCAAGAAGAACCCATATGCTGATAGGGGATTAAGACCTCTAGAATTCGAGGATAGAGACCAAATGTTTATACTTGTCTCACTCCGAAGAGGTTTGCGGAAATTTGGCTGAGGCGGAAAGTTATCTCTGAGATTCATCGGACCTTTCTAGGTCCTCAGCAGAGTAGGCGAGGTGGCTTACCTCCTGGATTTTCCACCTCAATTGCACCTGGTGCACAACATCTTCCATGTATCCCAGTTGAGCAGATATGTGGACGACCCTTCACACATCATCAACCATGGGGAGCTAGATGTCGACGATGGGGCGACTTTTATGGAGTTTACAGTGGATATAGAGGATCGACAAGAGTGGGTCCTACATGGATGGTCGATACCACTAGTGCACGTTCACTGGTAGTACAGAATCCTCCCGGAGAGAAAATGGGAGCGGGAGGTTCAGATGCATGCTCATTATCCTCATTTTTTCCCTTAGTTTGAGTTCTAGATTAGGGGTATGTAAAGAACTGAGGTGGGGAGAATGTAAATACCCGGAAATCATGTGGAATTTTTTTAAATACATTGAAATTTTATGAGTCCACACAAATTTACAAAGCATGATTCCAAGGACGGGTATGCCCGAAATCAATTTCTGAAGGTTTGTTCAGGTATGTTAAAATACGTACGAGAAGGATTTTTTAAACTTTTGAACCAGTGATGGAACAAAAATCTGAGGGCACCGTTGATCTCACAGTGCCGACATTCACTTTAGAAGACTTTCACCTCAACAGTAGTTGGTCGAGAATAAAAGTTAGATTTTGTATTTAAAAAAATAAAAAAATAAAGTATGCAACAATTTATTTTATTTTAAGCTACCATGTGAGTGATTGTTGGTTAGATCCTCCACTTGAGAGTTGGAGGTGGGACCACCACAACCTAACCTCCCATGATAGATTATGTTGGTGCGGCCCACCTGAGCATAACCTCCATTGAGAGGTTATGAAGTGGGGACTACACGATACTTAACCCCCCCAAATAATGGGGAGGGAGAGGAAACCTATCGACCCCCTCAATTAATTTTATGCGTCAATGTAAAATTAATTAATTCCAATTTAATTTTATATGTCAATGTGAAATTAAATCCTTCAAATTAATTTTATGTGTCACCATAAAAATAAATATGTGAATTAATTTTATGTTTAAACATAAAATTAAATATATTAGTTAATGTTATGTGTCAACATAAAATTAAATCAGGTCAATTGTTTTGTTATTTGATATTTCTTTTCCCTTGGGGTGGAATTGGGGAATGGACTAGATTTATTGAATTGGGAGGATCCCTGGAAGAAAGCCTCTCCAACGAAGAACGCTTCCTCCACAAAAAACGCCATGAATGCCGGTGACATTTTCTTCTTCGACTTCCTTCCTCAAATCCTATCGATGTGGACTGTCATCAACGGGCCGACACAGCTCGAGATTTGAGACGTGTGGAAGACACAATGAACAATGACTGGCGAATCAAAGGTAGGGGGTTTATTTCTTGATGATATTATACCCTTATTCTTATCATATTCATTGCATAAAAAGGGATTTTTGCGGACGTGTTGTTGATCATCTGCTATTCCTGATGAGATTATTGATAACTCCCTAAACACGCAGGGTGTGGGCCAACCTAACATGGACCGACACCCTCCATCAATTTTTCACTCTTAGTGTTCTATGGCATGGAGATGAGGCAATGACGATGAAGGCCGCTCTACTAGTAGCCTCAGCAAATCGCACATCCCCCGAGGCACACTGATGCTTCCGATCATACACCGCCGGCCCGAGCAGATCCCGGCCCGCCTACCCGCGGCCTCCCGAAGCCCTTCCCGGTGCACAACCTGCCTTCCCATGGCCTCCTATGACCCTGCTCAGTGCCCTTCCCATCTCTTCACGGCCACCCGGCACCCTACCATGTGTGAGTCTTGCCTGCCTGCGACCATTGGGAGCACTGCCCGGTGCGCGACCCACCTGCTCGCGGGCTCCCGGCGCCTATCTCGGCGCACAACCCGCCTGCCCACGACCCCTGCAGCCCACCCGGCCCCTGCAACTCCCTTCCTAGTGCCCTACCGGTGCCCCCGTGGCTTGCTCGGCCGCTGTCGTGCCCTGCCCGGCTCCCTGCTAGTGCCTCTGTGTCGTTCCCAGCCCATGCTGCACCATGCCCGCCGCCCTGCCGGGGCCCCCAAACCCAACCCAGCGCCATATCAGCTCCCCTGTGGCCTGCCCAGTGCCCTTTCATCTCCCCCAAGGCATTCTCGGCCTCTATCGTGCCCACCACGGCGCACCTGCGGCCTGCCTGGCGTCCAGCCTGCCAGACCGCAGCCAGCCCGTGCTCTGCGCGGCCGCCCCACTGGCCTCCTGACCGGCCCGACCTCCCAGGCCGAGTCTCCCAAGATGCGCCCCTCGCGGTGCTAGCCGAACTGGCCCCAGACTTCGGGCCGAGTCAGCTATGTGGCGACCTCTAAGACAAACCACCCTCATAGTCCACAGGGATGGGCCCAGCGGACTAGGCCAAACATAGCGGGCTGACAAGTTCGACCCAGACTAGGTGGGCCCAGACTGGGTTGGGCCGAGTCAGTCTGACCAGGTCGGACCAGACCAGGGCCCACTACTGACCCCATACCTTCTTGTTCCATAACTTTGGAACTCAATGACTGTTTGATAAGCTATCAGCGATACTAGTATTCTTGGAACGCGATGGTCCCTTTGACTTTACCCCACTGGAGTTCAGGGTAATTTTGACATGCAATCTTCTTGGATCGTACACGAATCCAACCGGGACACCAAGAATAAAAATCTAATAACTCGTAGACCGGTTGTCTGATTGGTGCGTCATCTGTTGAGTTGAGACCACTATGGAGAGATAGACCTTTGAGATACTTCTTAGTGGGACTTCGTAGAAGTTGATGTGTTGAAACTTGGATTGAGAAGAGGACCCTCCCGGAATCGAGTGTACTTTTTGAAAACCCTATGGCTGGCTGTGCCGGGACGACTGTTCCTAGATCATGTGTGGTTCTGACAGTTCTAACTTCTATTCATGGATCATGTGTGTGTCTGATAGAATAGATGGTCCTGGATCATGTGTGGGTTTGACAGCATAGATGGTCCTGTATCTTGTGTGCATCTAACAACTCCAACTACAGTTCCTGGATCTTGTGTGGGTCCAATAGTTCCAACTGCTGGTCCTAGAAACTGTGTGGGTCTGATAGCTTAGAAGAATCAGTGACAACATCTAATCATCTCTATCACTCTAAATGTTTTTTACTAGTGTGAGTTGAGTCAGTAGCTTCTGTGTTTTCCTCATGATTGATATGGGTTACTTGATAACTTAGGTATATGTTTGGGCATATACCTAAGTAATGACTATCCATTGATTTCATACTCGGTGGTTTACCCTTGATGGAATTTTGTGAGACCCTGAGGGTCTCGGGGTCCCCATTGAGTATTGTTATACTCACCCCTACATGGGCTATTCCCGCACCTCATTGTTTTGGATGCAGACGACGGACAATGCTGACGGAGGCGGAGAACGCCAGGACTAGACAGTACCCGTAGGCGGACCATTCGAAGAGATGGTACATGGAGGAGTCTAACAGACGTGGAGTGATGAGGAGGCTATCTGTAACTACCATTCAGGTAGGATCTATTGGGGTGATCTAGTATCTTCTTCCACCTTTCAGTTGTTTTGTCCCTTTTTAGTCGTACATGAACTTTACAGCTGGGCTTGTATTTTAAGACCCTTTTACATTGCATCACTTGATTTGTATAGAGATTTACTTAGTGTTTACTTCTAGAACGTACAATGTTGTGTGTGTTTTCAGTTTCTAAATGCAATTCCTTCCCAGTTTTTAAGGATTTTATGCTATTGGTGCTAGTCACCAGTACCTGGCCTATGGAAGGCGGGTTTGGGGTAGTCAGGGCACATGCTCTAGGGGTCGGGTCATGATAATATTGTTCTTATGTAAAATGAATTTTCTATATTTGAAATACAAATGAAAATAATAATATATGAAATAATATGATAATATTATGATTCTAGATAGAATATATCGACCAAAAAATAGGTAATTGAAGTGATTCCTACATAACCCATTGGTTGATGATGAAATATTTTTGTCAATGTGTAAATGTTGACCCTGATATAGACAATATGATTCATTAATAAAAATGTATTTATTATGTCATTGGAACTATTTTTATATTAATATGACATAAACATTGGATTTGGGTGATTGAAATGCATAGGATTTACTAATCCTACGCCATTGAGGGCTTATATGTTTAAGATGAAAGACTGTCTAGTTCTATAACACTATACATGGTGATAAGTTATGTTCTGAGGTTATAGGAACATGATGTTTGATCATATAATATGTTTAAAATAAGGGATATCATATATAGAGTTTAATTTCATAAAAGTCTTGGATATGGTCTAAATATATACATTAAAAATTGGATAGAAATTATGTTATCATTATATCGATTCAAAATAGTATATTGATTCTCAACCAATACTCAATGTATTATTTCTCAACTTCAATGATATTAATTATATAATTATATCAAGTTTAAATTTTACAATTTCTCGTTATAGATTACTATTTTTGTATTTCTATAAAATTATAATATACTCACTTCTATTGGGTTTACTATATTTGAAATAGTGAAATTTTCTTAATCATTAATTATTATGATATAATATTTTAATAAATTATTATGATTTTAAATATTTCAAATAAAATATGATTATTGGGAGAAACATATATGTTTTGTTTTATCTACAATTACACACCCCCTAATATCAATTTATTGTTCTTAGTCTTTGGGATGAAATATTATTTCAAAGAAAGACTCCAATAGGTATTGAAAATTTTATTATTAATTTAATGAAAAATTATGGTATCAATATTGTATCTTTCATGAAATAATATATTTCCACATTTCTTATATCACCATAATTTTATCTATAATTCATTAAAACAACTGTTTTTGTATAATAATGATTTATTTTCTTATGTGTGTTTTACTTGTTGGAAAACATTCAATGTTAAATATTATGATTTATTGATGGAGAGTTTTATCATTACTAGCATGATCATAAAGATCCTTATATAATTAAAAATTGTCCTTAATATTTTATTATGATGATAGTGAGTTTCAATGTTATAGAGAAAGAATGTAATAAATTTTATAATGTGTAATCATTAGAATATTATACAAATGACGTGGTTTCTAATACTTTTTATGTTATATTAAAATGAATATCTATATCCTAATATCATTATGTGGAATATAAAATGTAATTTAGATAATTATTGAAATTAGTCATTTCAAAAAACCTATAGTTTATTCCCATAGTTACGATGAGAATGAATTATAAGTGATTATATTTTTTACCTTGTAAAAAATATAATTTCATCAATACATTTTGAATAATTAATATAGTTTAAAATAAATGGGTCTGAAATGTTTATCATAAGAACTTGATATTGAAAATAATACATATATAATGTTGAATTAATTAGAAGAACATTTTGAAATCATATGTGACATAAATAACTAATCAATGTTAACAATGGATAAAATAACTAGTACACTTATATAATATTGAAGTTGTCTGAAGAGATTTGTGAAGAAATATATGAGGAAAAATATAGAATAATTGTATTCTTCTATTAGTGTTCTAACAACCAAGAACATTAATTCTGGTTAAAATAATTCAAAATCTAAAATTTGATTCCTGGAATGTATTAATTCTAATTGAATCATTTCATATGATAATGTGAATGATCATGTACACATTACTAGGAGGTAAAATAGACATTTCTTCAATAATAAAATCTGGTATTATCATCATAATGACAAAACAGTAATATATGATATGAATAGATATTAAAATGTAATATTCATTTAATATAAGAAGACAAAGAAAATATTGAAAATGTTTTCATATTTTTATTAATAATGATAGAAAGTCAATAAAATTTTATAAAATTTATGGGAAGAATCATGAAATATATTGATACATGGTGTGATATTTAAGATTATAAATCATTTTATAGTTCATTATATGATTCTAGAAATGAGTATTATAATTTTTTTGTATTATTTTAATATTTTATTAATAACAAACAATTATTATAAGCTATAGTAAATAATAAATAATTGACATAAAATATCATGTTTCCAAATTTATATTTTTTTATTTAGATGATTAGTCATAATAATTGTATCATGAACGTAGAAATACCTTAGCATATGAAATATATAATTAATTAATATTGGTTAATTTTGATTTTTATTCTTTATTATAAAATTTCCATATATGATAATCTTGTAGAAAATATTATCGTGAAATTGAATAATATATTATTATTTTGTTATAAGTAGTAATATTATATGCAATAAGATATTTTTAAAAAAGGACTTCACAAGGGTGTCCCTTACCACCCATCTACCAAAGGAAACCCCCTCCCCGTGAAGAGGTCAGTCTACATGTAACCCTAGATAGGAAGGATCCATTTCTAGCGAAATGGAAGAGCATTCGCGGGGGTGAAATCCTGTTCAGTGATGGTTCGACATAGCAATCAGTCACCATCGATGGGTTTCACCTATTTTAGCCTACCTAGTAAGATACTAGGATACCTTGAATGTCATGTGGATCTTGCGGGGAGGATAAATTCACCCATGAGTGGACTCCATAAAATCAATTTCTTCACCTCAAAAATAAAAGTGTGGTTATGCACCTCACCATCCCTATAGTGCCACTAATTTAGTGGAATATTATATGAAATAATAAAATTTCCCTTTTATCATCTAATATTTCATTAAATTGAGTTTAATTGGTTGTAAAATAAATTTTATTTTCAAATACAGATAACCACGATTTGGAAATTTGGAACAAAAAAGATGTTGGTAGTTTGATCAAATTATAATCAAATTTTACATTTGGAAATGAAAATATTGATAAAATATATTAAAAACTAATAACATATTGAAAATTAAAAAAATTGGCCTATCTTTTGATAAATTTTATTCTCCTTCAAAACATTTTTACCTAAAATTGGACCCTTTCTCAAAATGGCATCGATGAGGTAACAAGAATAAATAATTATCCATATAAATGTTAATCATTTGGTATACCGAAAATATTTATTTTAGAATAGCTAGAAGTTGATCAACATAGAAGAGTTGGGTGAGTGTGGATTCCAAATTTTTTTCCCAACTAACCATTACCATATAACGTGTATGCACTAAAATATATTTTTTATTTTTTTTGGAATATGTATTTAGTACAAGAAAATTAATAATTGGTACAAGGAAAATAGATTATTTCAACACATGATTGGGGAGAATTACTGTTTCCAAAAATTTAAAAAATATTTATAGTCAATGATTCCCTTTTTTAGAATACACACAATGTTACTTCATTAGTATATGTGAGGAATCGTTACTCAAAAAATATTTAATTAAAATTTGTTTCATTTTTAAACCTAAAAAATAAACATTGCTACATTCGACAACTATGTGATAATGGCTAATTTTTTGATTGTGGATTGAAAAATAAACCATTAAATGTTCATATTGAACATTTATTTTTCCACTAATATGAATAATATTATTGAAAACCTTGAACTTAACTAGTTTAGCCATCAAAATTTACAGTTTTTTTATCAATTAGTGATATAACGTGGTTGGTGCCGAAAATGTTAGGTCACTATAAAATCCTAAATTAAGCTAAACAGTCTACAATAAAAAATTATTTGGATCTATAAAATTATAAACATTATTCGTTCAATGATTACGATACATGTTAATATAAGGAAATGTATATGTGTAGATTTAATTATTTATTTTAAATAAAACATTTAAACTGTTTAAAAAAATTTTAAATTCAATTATTTAATCCAATATGAATATTATTTATTGTTGGGAAAAATTATTTTTATATATTGTTTTATCATTACATTATTTTTATACTTTATTATACTCGAATTAAAAAAATTATAAATATTTGGATAAATAGATTTATTCTATTAAAAATGTAAAATCATATAGTTGATGACAATTTTTTGTTATATGGTTGTGATAAAGTGATTTCAAAATTTGAATCTCTTTATAGTCTGAAAAGAATTACTCATTTTTCTCATCACCTAGAAAACAATAGTTAAATTTTTTAGTTTACTAATAAAATATAACCCTTGAAGAAAATTACATGAAATTTTATATGTGATTATTTTTTTGTAATGTGTTTTAGGGTTGATATTGTGAGTACACCGTATATACAATTAATAGATTTTAATTAGTATGTTTTCTTATGATAATTCCTTATGTGATGTGGACCACATGTATAAACCTAATTTCATAAATTAGTATATTTCTGTGTAACATAATCATCCATAGAACTATGAAAATGTATGTTAATTTTATGATATTGTAGATAATGGAATAATGATTAAATATACTACCATATGTATGGTTTATTGATATTTTAATAGATAAAAATTATAGAAACTTTTTATCTAATGATTGATAAATATGAACCTTTTTGTATTTATAAATACTCTTGAATTTTTTCAGATGGATAATTTTTAAAACAAACTCATAACGTTTTTCTAGAAGATGATTCAAATTTATTGATAATATATTCTCAATAGCCAAGTTCATAGAATTTCCAATATCATGTAATTACATTATATGATGATATATATCAGATAGTTGATAATAAAATTATTACATTACCTAAAACCCATTCAATCATAAAGATACATCATATTTATTATGTTGTTGAAGATGTATGTAAACTATGTAAAACTAGAATTTACTTAATAGACGACTTTGAGAATCTTGAAGTCCCTCCACAATTTGATCCCAAAATGGGTGATGATGACATAAATTATTAATGTTGGATATGGTCTATTCATGAAGATAAAAGGCATTTTAAATGGAATAATCATTGTCCCATAGTTGAATGGGAAAATATATCTATTGGTTGCTGAAATAATCTCTGGGTTTGGGATTAATTTTAATGAAAATTGAAAAACTGATTAAAATAATGTATTTATTTTTTTGTGGGTGATATTCATTAAGAAGTCATATATTTTGGTGAAAATATTACTCTCATATAATTAATATAATAAATTAGAATCATACATGTCATTTCAAAAGATCTAAAATCATTATTTATAATTTTGGTGATTTTATTAATGGATATGTTCAACATGATGTTTATATTGAATGCAGTCCTTGAATAAAAAGAAAAAATCATAGGAATAGTATTAAAACATCATAAAAAATCCTTCACTTATAGAAACCCCAAAAGATTTATATGACAGACTCAATGGATTTATATGTAATTATTTTAATTAATAGATGGACTAAATAAAGTTTGATGTATAACTAGAAGAACATAAAAGTATTTTGAAACACTATCAGTATAGGTTAAATTTATAAATGTTTTTTTTATAATCATTGATATATGTACTAAAAAACTCCATTATAACAATAGTTCTAGATAAAAATTATCAATGCTCCCAAAATTATCCTTTATACCAAATTTTCAAGTGAATAATTTGAATATCACCATAAACATTTGAGTACCTATAACAACAGTATTGAATAAATTAAGTTATAGTTACTTGAAAATTTTAAGAATTGTATTTCAAAATAAAATTCAGTACTAAAAACTATATTACATTTTCTGGTATATATACTATTAATTTTAATATTTTCATTGTATCGTAGTGGATTATTCATTGATTTAGAATTTAGAGGTATTGTAATGAATAATCAAATGAATTTTAATTTACATTTAATTCGTCCATAGTCTTCCCAAAATATTGGTATTGGTATTTTTATATGGGTTATAAAAATGATATGGAAACTATTTTTGTATAATACATATAAAAATGATTTCTAAAAATCAATAATAAAATGTCCATCTGAATGGAATAACACCCAATGATGTTCTAAAATTTTTTTATGGTGTTTGGAAAAGGCATTAAGATTTTATGAAATTTTCAAAACCATTGGTGTATTATTTTTTTCAACTTGTAAAATATTGATCCAATAGTTTCTAAAAATAATTTTCTTTTTGAGATCATAATTTAAAAAATATTGTTAAATTATATTTATTTGTTATAAAATACTTAAAATTTATATTTAAATTAAAAATAATATTTTTTAAATGAGTTTGATAGGTTAAATTATAGTTTTCATCTATTTCTACATTTATCAAAAAATGGAAGGAGTATTTTAAATCAGTATAAATATAAAAATATTTTCTAATGTGTTATGTTTTTTAAAATGAATGTAGTTTATATATATTGGTAGAAAAATCAATCAAAGTATAACATAATCCATCTTTTAAATCATTATATCACAAACTTCATAAAACTATTATCAAATGATTTCTATATCTAATAGAAATTCCACTTTCTAATTTATTTGCATTATATTTATTTGTGATGTCTAAAAAATTTGATTTAATGTAAATTAAAAGAAAAACATATATTCTATAGAAACATAAAATATCATTTAAATATGTTTTATTTTATTCTTCTAAAAAAGGTTTTATTAAAAACTGTTACCCAGATGATCATTTTGATGGAAATAGATTTGATTGAAATGATAATTTTGTAAAATTTAATTTACTATTAGTAGATTAATTTTCATGTACTGTCAAATAAAAACATTATATATCACATTATAATTCTAAATATTTATATTTAATGTAAAACAAATTTCTCATGTTTTTGGAATGTAATGGAATCATAAAGATTTTGGTTTTAGTTATAGTCGAACTCTGATCCACTAATTTCAGGATAGTTTTATACCTCTATCTATAAACCAACAAAACCCATCATAATCTACTAAAATAAATTTGAGATATTATTTTCATATGGATAACATGAGAAAGGATATATAATTTTCATCCACATAAAAACATAAAATCTATTGACTTATTTTTTTATAAAACCTTTAAATTTTGTGATGTTCAAATAAATTAAACAGATGCTTGGAATGAATTATGTAATGTGATACTAAATTCACGTCATGTTTAAAACATCTATAAAAATTTAAAACGTCTCAAATTATGGGGAGGATATATTTCAATGGGTTTTCATTTAATTTCATTGAAAGATTCTATTTTAAGCTACAAAGAACCATTGTCCACATTTTTACATTCAATGGAAATTATATTTCATTGAATGCGTTTTCTATTTTTTTTTAATTTCAATACTATTTTATTTTTTTAATACCATTGGTTTTTTATTTACATTATCATAATATTTATTTATTTCCTCTATTATATTTATATAACATTTCAATCAGTCTAAATTTTAATTTCTATAAAATTTTATAAATCAGATTATATTTTTCATATAAAATCCCTAAACAATTAATATCATCAATTATTATTGTGAGAAAAAGTCAAGGATGTTTAAATCCAATTAATATATATCTGGTTGAATAGGTTTTCACATGATATCATTGTATATATATGGAGACAATTTTGAATATTTTTAAAACATAATATGTCTTCTGTTTTTATTCATCTGAATGAATTTCTTCTTATATGGTAGGGATCACTATTTCATTTATTTTTTACATAATATTTATCAAAATCCATTTTATATTTTTATATGAGAAAAATACAAGTCTTAATATTAAAAATGATTATTAATAAATATTTATTCCAACAAATTTTAGAAGAATTACTTTGGACAACTTATATAATAAAAGAAAAAAATTTGAAGGTAAAATTATTAAATGACTATATATGTGGTGTGAAATGTAAATTATCATAGTCACACTCCATTTAATATTATTATACTTCAACATTTCATTATAAAGATTTATTTATTATTAGTATTTATGGGTGAGGTTGTTATAATAATCTAAATGGCCATTTTTGAAGATCAATGTTAATTATAAAGAAATAGTTAATGTGTCAAATTTATTTGAAAATATATCCCATATCATTGATGAGGTTCATTATGTTCAATGATTGATAATTTGATAATATTCCTTTTATTTAATGTAAATTTATGATATGACCTGAATGACTAGTGGAGAAGATAATGATTATCATATGAACTCATCATAATACGATATTTAGAGATAATACAGAATTTAGATTTACTAATTTCTCTCCTTCAAACATTATTAAATAATTTTCTGAAGATCCAAGGTCTTTCAAAGAAATCAGAATAATACAAAAAATTGTCAAATAATTCTTCAAAGATATAAATTTCTAATTTATGATATATATTTTCAAACTCAATGTAATGTTTTGTTTTCATTTTTACCTTCTATCTTTTCATATTTACTACATTATGGAAATAAAAATGCTGTGAAATTTATAAAAAAATAATGATAAAGGAGTTATTTTAGTATTATATTAATTTTTTTATGATATATATAAAACTAATATGTTTACACTAAAATTGATCTTCTAAAAGAATGAAATTTTATGTAATTATAATAGAATTTTTAAACAGTACTCTAATACATATGGATATATATTTTAAAATTTAGTTGAGAAATATAATTTTTTTCTTTGTATTGAGGATATCAAAATGGGAATGATATATGAGTTAAAGAATCACATTCATTTTTTTGGAAATAAAAATAAAATTCATATATACATGCTTTATTATTTATTTGGTTTATCATTATTGTGTATCAAAATGTCAATATATTACATTTTCTGTAACTAATATTCAATAGAATATAAGAGTATTTGTTAAAATAGGGAAATAAAAAATTTCATTCCAAACTATATCCATTGGTTTCAATATACCAATATTATTTCTATCGAATCTTATTATTATATTATTATATATGTCTATAAAATGGGTAAGTGATATATTTTTACTGATGTTGTTATAAAAAACTCATATACATTTGAATCTGACAATTAATGTTCATTACAACAGAATATATTAATAAATCCACAATGTAAATCATCACAAATATAATGAGAAACATATTATGGAAGGCTAAAATTCATTAGAGTAAAAATGGATTATTTACATAGTGAAATTTCTATTTTTTATTTCTATTTTTTTAATAATACAAACCTTTTGTGAGGAATTTTTATAGAAAAAAAGTTTATATGTTTTAATTTTTGTTTTAATAATATTTGGTGATATATGGACTAAATATATATGAAGCCAGAGGATTTTCAAATCTTGGGTGATTGAGGTCTTTCATGTTGACGAAGAGAGAGTATTCAATGATAAATTAATATAACTACCAATGGCTTAAGTCATGGGATTCTTGGGAAAGGATGATTGGACATCTAATTGGTTTAAATCTGAGGATACCTTATAGTAGGATTAAAGACATGAAAGCATTGGATCTATCCTAATGATCTATATTACAGCGTAGATTATGTTTTTTGTTTGAATATATCAATACATTTTAGAATTGGGTGTATGAAACAAAATTTTTTGAATAGTATTTAAACATATTCTATATTATTTATAGAAGATCCTCTAGTAAAAAATTTCAATTCATACTTCTTACAAAATAGTAAATGTATTTTTGTAATCATTTTTCAAACTAAATTAATATATTTTTACAAATATTTTGTTCAAATTATATTTAATTTACAATAAAATTGTAGTTTATTAATGCATTAGATTATAATTTTTTAAAGAGAGAATAAAATTTTTATGGTTATATGAAAAAACATAAGTTTATTTTAAACAAAAATTCAACCATCCCCTGTCCCACCACTGTTTTATATTTACTAATGGAAATCATTGGGAAAACTAAATATACCTTAGATATCTTAATTTAATATCAATAAACTCATAGACGGTACCATTTACATGAATTTTTTCTATAACATGATGTTATTCATATATTATATATATTATTTAATATCGTATATGGTTGGATTTTCTTAATAACAAATTTATGTATTTATATTTAACATTTTCATATACTAATATTACTCTTACTCATTGTTGGAATATGGTACTTTACATATTATTATGTTTACTTTTTATTGAAATTAATCATTTTTATATTTATATTGTCTCTTACATATAAATACATAATTGTAATTTAATTTATTATGCGTTGAAATTTTACTTATTCTTACTTTTCTACGTAATGAGTATACCCTTAACATTTTAGATTTCCAGTTTTTACTAACTCAGAATAAAACAAGAGTTATTTATTTTCTATCCATTATAAATTTATTCAACATTTATATTATTTTCTAGGGAGGATATGTATATATTTTATAAAAAACTTATGGAAACATCTTTCTTAAATGTAAATTATCTATATGAATATGTACCAAACTTCTAGAAGTGAATTTCTCTTATTACATATCTCCATTATTTTAAAGTATCAGTTTTTTTTTTAATTTTCCATTTAAAATATTCATTTCATTATATACTATAGAATAAATTAAATTAAATTATTATTATATATTATAAATATATTTCCTATAATTAATTTTTCTTTTATTTATATAAATATATTTCATTATAATTGTAAAATTTAATAGTAATAATATAGTTATTACTACATAAAAATATATAATTCCTATTGTGAAATTTAAATAAAATATTAATTTCCATCAAATATTATTTTATATTATTTAAATTTACAAAATATTATTTCAATATATATACAATCTAATAATATTGTTGTAACATCCCGACCAACCTCACCCTGAAACTGGTATCCAGACCAGTCACCACATGACCTGATGAGTGTTTCCCCAAACACTAGACACTGCCTGCAAGTAGTGAGGGTGTAATGATAGTCAGTGGGGAGACTATACCTTCATATTGATAATGGGAATAGGAAGGAGATAATAACTCAAATAATGGTGGAAGTAAATGTAATTCAATAATCAACTTAATAAACAAAATACCTAATTAGAGATTATACAATGAATGTATGTCATGGTGGTATATATAAGAATGTTATAAACCAAAAACCATGATATACATCATAGTATAGAAATAAGTAACAAAATCATTTCCCCATATTGATCCCCATGAGTATCTCGATCTATGGCTTGGTATATTGCTCCTAACATCTAGGTATAAGAAAAAAACAAGAAGAAATGTTAATGGTCCTATAAATAATTTTAGTCCACTCAGATACCCCAGTGCAATGGCAGCTCGAATCGGGTAAGAGATATAAATCTCAATAGGCCTGGAAAACTGGTGTCTATCTCAATATAGATAATGAAATAAAATTATACCAAGTGAAACTATATAAAATAAATAATAGAATTTATTAAATAACCAACAACTTGTCCAAGCTCCTAAGAGACCCCAGACAATGATACCTGCTTCAACCCACGATTGATATGTATGACCATGTCAATTATGTATATATATTTATATGTTAACAGGGTGTACATATATATAAATATATATCCTTTGCATCCTTCTATATAAACCAATCTCATGCCAATGCCAAAAGGAAATATACCAAGGATAATATTTTTGGTTAGACCAATATGTAATACACAAACATTAATTACATGGGAAGCTCTCACGGTGTTTCACCTAGTCCAAACTCTAAGAGATCTCATGGTGTCATTGCAATAAAAATGGATGCTCACACGGGCTTGATACCATAGCCAAAAATTTTACATTGTAAAATGATATTGAATGGATCAGTATGTAACACAGAGACATCCATCTCCAAGAGTAGTGCACACATTCTATCACATGGCTCAACTCCATGAGGTCTCACGCTCTCCCAATGATCAGTACAAAAACTAGAATATGCATTGTCTCCAAGAGCTCTCATGGTCACTTAGATCCCCTTACTATATATGGTGTAACCATTCACAAATTATAATGAATGAATCTTTTAACCTCTCATTCATTTCATTAGCCCATTTCTATTGTAAATAAACATGCATAATAAAACTTATACTTAATGTAAATTATCATGAGTATTTCTATTAAAACATAAACATGGGATTAAAATTAAACTCAAAAAAACAAGTTAAGGGCCTCTCATTCATCTCGTTAGCCATATTGAAATTTATAAGTAAACACAACAATTGACTAAGTACACAAATACCATTAATTTATTCATCAATAAATTATTCAATAACACAATTCATATCTCATAATTACTTTTCTTGAATTATTTATCACATTATAAATATCAACTCCCCATATACAATTCCTCAATTAAATATCTACATCATAATATCCAAGGCACATAATTAAATTAAAATTTTCTATCTCAAAATTAACCAAATTTTATATCTCATAATTAATCCCTTAATTAATTATCTGAATCAAAATTTTCAAAAAACATAAATAATTCAAAATTATTTTTCTCAACTTTTCCAATTTAATATATAATAATTAATCCCCTCTTGATTATATCAATTACAATTCAAAAATACAATAAATAACTCATAATGAATTTTCTCAACATAACAAATTTTGTATCTCATAATTAATCCCCGGATTAATTACCTCAATTAAAAATCTGAAAACAAAAAATTAATTCACATTGGGTTATATCAACATAACCAATTTAATATCTCATAATTAATCCCATGATTAATGAACTCAATTATAATTCTCAAGGTCCATAATTAATTCACAATTAATTATCTCATCTTATATAATTTATTATCTCATAATTAATCCACAAATTAATTATATTAGTTGAAATTCTCAATGAAATTTATTAATTCACACTTAATTATATCAACACATCTGATTTTATATATCATAATTAATCCCCCAATTAATTATCTCAATTAAAAATCTAAAAACACAAAATTAATTAACAATTAATTATCTATACTTTGCCAATTTAATATCTCACAATTTTTCTCCAAGTTAATTATCACAATAACAATTCTCAAAGAACAATATTAATTCACAAATTATTATCCCAACATAGAATATTTAATATCTCATTATTAATCCCATGATTTATTATCTAAATTACAAATCTCAAAACAGAAAATTAATTCTCAATTAATTTTTAAACTTATCCAATTTAATATCTCATAATTAATCCCCCGATTTATTATCTCAATTACAATTCACAAAGCACGTAATTAATTCACAATTAACTATCTCAATATGTTCCACTCATTAATTAATTATTAATTATCTCATCTAATTCGGCCCAGTACTCATAAATACGAGTTATCTTAAGTGCATCCACATGTAATAGAAGCAATTGAATTCACATATAAGAAAGGTAAATGAACATATAATTCTTAAAATTCTATTTTTAGCTTAAAGGCAGAACCACACCATTATAGGGGTTATTTTAAAAAAATGTCATTTTGTAATCTAAAAAAATATTTTATACTAATAAACAATTAAATAAGAATTTGAAGTCAAAATTTCCATCAATGGTATATAAACAACTGCTGCATTTTATTAATTATGAAAAGTTGAGGAACCTACCATACAGAATTTTTCGACCCAATGATTTCTAACTCAAACCACAAGCGACTCGTCCTTACACACTTCCACATTAATTGGTGAACGTACTAGGAATTTATTGCAACACCGAAAAACAACAACGAGAACCAATATTTAAAGTGGTGAGGACCAAAACAAACCCAAATAATTATCCCTACTCAACATAGCCAATAGGACCCAAAATAAAGAGTGTGAAACCATTTAACAGTAATTTATCCTTAATCGAATATTACAGTGGTGAACCAAATCAAGTCGAATCTCTTCGCCTTTGGTAGTGGTCATCAGAATATAGACCAACGAGTTTGTAGATATCTTCCTTAAGACTAGAGTCTACAGAAAAGAAGAAACTAAATTAATACCTTGGTTTAAGGTTTCATCCTAACATAGATTAGGTAGCAAAGAGATGGAACAGCCGATGCAGTGAACTAAATGCACGAAGAATGAATTACCAAACTGAGACTAACAACTTCTATGAAGAGATATGGAGAAATGGATGCATGGAGAGGGAACTGGGAGAAATGGGTGGTGTACCACCCATGGGAGATCTGAGAGGGGGAGGGGTCGTTCCTAACTTGTGTTGTGCGCCTCCCCCTCTTTTTTATTTATAATTATATTTAATTACATATTTTATTATCATAATTATTAAAATATTAATAATAACAATAACCATCATCCTATTATTATAACCCATTAATATATATCATCTTTAATAAACCCAAAATCCCCAATTACAAATCATTTAATTAAATTATTCTCCAAAAAATTTAATTTACAAATTTCTTCAATTACTCATTATTAAGTTAAATTATCTCAAAACAATTTAATAAAATAAAACCCCTAATTTTCATCAAAAAATGAAATTCATCTTAACCTTGAAATTAATTAGACAAAAACACAACTTCAAATTTAATATTTCATATAATTATATTCCATTCCATTAAAATATAATTAAATAATTTTTCTAACTCATTATTATTCAATTAAATTATTTCAATATAAATTAATTCAATAATCATAACACCTCATTAATCATCATATAGTTAAATTACTTCCAACTGAATTTAATTTAATAATTTCTCTAATACATGTTATTGAATTAAATTCTCTAAACAATATTTTGTTAAATAAAACCACCATTTTTAATCAAAAAATTAAATTCTCCTTAATGTAGAATTTAATTACATATAACCACATCCCCACTTTTAGCACACCATTTAATTAAATACCTTTTCAACTTAATAAAAATAAATTAATTTTCATAATAATTATTATTTAATTAAAATTTTTCAACATAGTATAATTTAAAAAACAGAAACTTCATTAATAATCTTTAAATTAAATTCGTTCATATTGAAATTGATTATATAGTTTCTCCAATTCATGTAATTTAATTAAATTCTGTAAACAAATTTTAATTAAATAAAACCCACATTTTTCATCAAATAAGTATATTCATATCGACCATTAATTTAATTTGATAAAACCTGATTAGTCACTGAAAGTGGCTAATATTCATTGTTTAGATCTTAATATTAATGTTTTTAAAAGTTCATAAACATCAATTTTAGTCCAATTCAGAAATTGAACTTCATTTCCCATCATTGTGCAATTCATGCTTAAAATGTCAATTTAGGCCCACTCAATAATTTTCTTGTGAAATTACAATATTCATAATTTTAATCTGAAATTTTGGTATATGATTTATCACTTTGTTTCGAACATTTTATCTTTTAGGTCCGATGGATGAATCCCAAAGGAAGATGGATAATTTTGCGCCTGAATGCAGAAACATGCTGGAAAAAGCATAATGGGCCTAAGGCCCATCAAACAAATGTGGGGCCCAAAAACCAAGACCAATGAAGCTCAAATTTATACATTCGAAAGATAAAAATATGAGTATCATTTTATTCAACTGTGGCCGGAGCTAATTCTGATGTTATCATGATGATAAATGGATCTGAAGTTGAGATTTAAATGGTGGACATGACATTAATGCTCAAAAAACAGTCCCACCATTTCTACTATAACATCCAAACGGCTGAGCGAAATTTCCTAAAATTTTTACAGATCATAGAGGACAGATGGATGAAGATATTTCTCGTCTACAGCCCCTCCGGATTTGGCCTTCTTCAATTTCTAATTCACACGTCAATGTGGTGGACGAATCTGGACAGTTTTCCGGGTCAAATTCGAAACATCAATTTCCTTTTGATTATTCACCCTCCATTTGACTCTATTAATTGTTGGGGGGTGAATTAATTGTTGGGGGATGTACCTAAGGATCCTAATATTCCTATATAAGTAGCTAGTGGTGAAGGGAATGGGGGTGTAAAATTTTTCTTCTCATCTTGGATTCTTTGTTTCATTGTAATGTTTTGCTGTCCATTTGATGTTGTAATCATTCTTCACTCTCATGTAAGTTATTTGAATCACATTAGTTCTCAATAAAAGTTCTTCATTTCATCTTTTTCTTTTTTTTCTTCTTATCACTTTGATACCGTTGCTTTAAGGTGTGAATTTATTCACACCAGCACTTGTGAATTTATTCACACAACGGTGGAGTGATCATTTCATTGTTTTATTTTTCTTCTCCAATTCTGCTTCTTTAAGTCGACTTCCCGCTTCCATTTATTTAATAGCATAAATGGAGGGATAAACCCTTATGGGTTGGTCCTAGGGAGTTTCATGGGGAAGATTGGATGTTATTTTATGATCTAAAATTCTTTAATCATTTCATTAATTTAAGATTTCCATTTGATGATTAATTTCTTCTTCATGTTCGCCAACTTTAACAATAACACATTTCGAGTGATAGTACGATCCAATTCCTTGGAGTGATCATTAAATTGATCCTCTAAGTGCATTGGTGATTAGCCTTGGAATTGTGAGGGATTAAATTGTTGAATGATGTTGAGGAATTATATCATTTTGTAGACACGTCTTGAATTAGTGAAACGAACGTTATAAGATAATAAATACATCCAATCTAACCCTAGTAACAACTTAGGATCAACTCATCTCCATTAACTGTTTTAGACTAAGTAAGTGTATGTTTTAATTTATTTTCTTTAAATTAATTCAGTAGTTATTCAAATAAAATCAATCCAAATAGTTGGCCCCTCCATAGCCAAATCCTTCCAAAATCAGAGTGTCTCTCGGTTTCTTCTTCGGTCCATGTGGACTCGACCCCTACTTGTACTACAACGACCGCATACCTGTAGGGTAAATTTGGGCGCAACAAAAATTTTGGTGCCGTTTCCGGGGACCCAAGTAAGTACCTTAGCCACTCATCTTCTTTTCTCACCCCAAATTGTCTATACTCACCCTAATTTCTCTTCTCTATTCCCCTTTCTATTTCTGCGTGTCCAATGAATCCAAAAAAAACTTTCAATCAACTCCAATGGATTATCTTCAACATTACCCATTAATATACCAAGGCTATAATTAACTGGAAAATCAATATTTTGAATCACCTCACATAGAAAATTTCATTGACCAAACCAGGATTGAGTACACCACACCAGATGCGATGTATAATCAATGGGATGCTGATTGTTTAAAGGATCAATTTCCATACCTCTCGAGGATGATTGAAGAGATCAAACATAATGAAGTTCATGATGTCCAAACATCTATAAATCCTAATTCTGAAAAAAATTCTTGAACAATTGTGTTAAAAAATGGATAAAATGAATTCAGAGCTTTCATCTTTAAGAGTAGAACTACAAAGCATTGAAATGGTTGTGGAACTCATTCCCACTCAAGTTGTCTCTTCCTCATTACTAATACAAGAATCTTGTCTCCCACAAACCTCACAAGAATTTATTGAAGAACCAACCATTGAATTTGGGATAGTTGAAGATAATCAAGGAATTGTTGAAGGGTGCTTAAATCAAGAGGAAACTAATTTTTTGAATTCAAAAGATAATAACATGACATCATGGATTGAGTTTCCTAAACATGGATCCATTAGTGAATTTTTCGGACCACCAATCACTGAAAAATTGGGAGAAATACTAAACATTGATCCCATACATACTTCTGATATTCAACTGGACAATTTTCAGGATGAATCTTATTTTCAAAATGAACCAATTCTTTCTAAATGTTTTGGAGAAGAAACTGATTTTGATTTAATTTTTCAATCTCCTTTAGGAAATTTCAATGAACCCGAGCTCAAAATTATTTTACTTTCTTCTGAACTCAAGAATCCCTCTATATGAGATAAGAAAAACCTTGTATTTGTAGTTCATTCTTCTCGAGAAACCAATAATTTTGGAATGGTCATTGATGTCTTAGGAAAGACTAGAAATTCAACCGAATCAACCATTACCAAATTTCCTTGGACTTCCACACTCATTATTGACCATGGGATTTCACATGAAACATATTTCAAACAAATAATCAATCTCAATCTTTTTGAAGTGGAGAAAGATGGGTTAATTAAAATTTTGAAAGTTGGAATTGGATAAGTTGGGGGGTTCAAGTCGAGCTAACGACGTTAAACAAAAGCGCTGCATGGGAGGTAACCCATGGTTTTCATGTTTCTAATCATTTTGAATCATTTTTTTCATATAATAAATTACCATAAACTGTTGACCTGTTCTTCTTTTATGAGTAAGGATGGGTATTAAAGGGGAGTGCCATATTCATCCGTGTCACGTGGTGTGATCTCTGAGTAATACCTTACCCAGAAAATATAAAGAAGACAATGTATAATCAGTTTATTTTATTTTGTTTTATTTTTTTTATAGGTTAAAAAAATAAAAGGACATGTTGAAATCCATAAGGAAAATCCATTCACCACCATCCAAGCCGCTGAGACTCAAATCCAGGATTGAAGGGAGACTATGGTATGCACTATTATCATCAACCACCAGGTGACTTCATTCCATGATTTTCATTTTAAATTTCTTCATTGAACTCCTCTCCTACCCCCTTCTAACTTTTCTTTTCTTTAAACACTGGGGACAGTGTTATTCTAAGTTGGGGGGGGGATAAAAAATGATTTTCTTTTTGAATAAAAACATGCATGAAAATAAAAATTCCATTAACCTTAAACATGATAAACACACATTTCAAACTCTAAAATTGGATATCAAAAAAATTTTACATTCCTTGATTCTGATTTTAATGCAAGTTTAAGTTCATGAGCATAGTTTTTCGAAAGTGCGGTTGTCCGATGTGATTTTTCAATGTTTACATTTTCATCCTCTTAATAAAAATGCCACAATTCATGTCTACTGGATCGTGGGTGTAAATTTGAGTTCTTGGGTCCCTTTCATTATAGCATAGGGTTCTGGGGTCACTTTTAGTTTAATTTGAGTATCCAAAAAAAACACACAAAAAAAAACAAAACAAAAAAAACAAAAAAAAACAAAAAATGACCACATAGAGCAATGTTTTTTCCAAATGCGTGGCGTCCGACACTTGGGGATCGTGACTCCATAGTTTTCTTGCCCAGAGTTAGGCTTTATATCTCTATTGTAGAGCATGAAATTGACAGTATGTGTGGCGTCCGACACTTGGGGATCTTGACTCCATAGTTGTCTTGCCCAGAGTTAGTCTTTTCATATCTATTGTGGATAAAAAAATCATCAAAAAAATCAAAAAAAATGGATACTCATCTTAATGTTTAATGTGATTCCCACCTAGCGCTTCCATTTTTTCCCCTTGAAAATAAAATGGGCCCCATATCTTTTATGATGCACAACACTTTATCATGCTTAGTTGGAATTGGATGAAATGTGGCAATGAATTTGAACAAAGAAATGAGTTTGGGCTTAGGATATGCTTATGGAATTATCTTTTTTTAAATGATTTTTATGGGTTCCATAATTTTTTTGATATGAGGTCTTTTGAGTGAGCAATGTGTATTTAAATGTTTTTGGAAAAGGGGATTTTGATTTCATATTTGTAATTTATTTTTCTCGGGACTAGAAAAACACAAGTTGGGGGGTGTGATTAGTCACTGAAAGTGGCTAATATTCATTGTTAAGATCTTAATATTAATGTTTTTAAAAGTTCATAAACATCAATTTTAGTCCAATTCAGAAATTGAACTTCATTTCCCATCATTGAGCAATTCATGCTTAAAATGTCAATTTATGCCCACTCAATAATTTGCTTGTGGAAATTACAATATTCATAATTTTAATCTGAAATTTTGGTATATGATTTATCACTTTGTTTGGAACATTTTATCGTTTAGGTCCAATGGATGAATCCCAAAGGAAGATGGAGAATTTTGCGCCTGAAGGCAGAAACATGCTGGAAAAATCATAATGGGCCTAAGGCCCATCAAACAAATGTGGGGCCCAGAAACCAAGCCCAATGAAGCTCAAATTTATACAGTAGAAATATACAAATATGAGGATCATTTTATTCAACTGTGGACGAAGCTAATTCTGATGTTATCATGATGATAAATGGATCTGAAGTTGAGATTTAAATTGTGGACATGACATTAATGCTCAAAAATCCGTCCCACCATTTCGACTATAACATCCAAACGGCGGAGAGCAATTTCCTGAAATTTTTACAGCTCATAGAGGACAGATGGGTGAAGATATTTCTCTTCTACACCCCATCCGGATTCGGCCTTCTTCAATTTCTAATTCACACGTCAATGTGGTGGACGAATCTGGACAGTTTTCCGGGTCAAATTCGAAACATCAATTTCCTTTTGATTATTCACCCTCCATTTGACTCTATTAATTTTTGGGGGTGAATTAATTGTTGGGGGATGTACCTAAGGATCCTAACATTCCTATATAAGTATCTAGTGGTGAAGGTAATGGGGGTGTAAAATTTTTCTTCTCATCTTGGATGCTTTGTTTCATTGTAATGTTTTGCTGTCCATTTGATGTTGTAATCGTTCTTCATTCTCATGTAAGTTATTTGAATCACATTATTTCTCAATAAAATTTCTTCATTTCATCTTTTTCTTTTTTTTTCTTCTAATCACTTTGATACCGTTGCTTTAAGGTATGAATTTATTCACACCAGCACTTGTGAATTTTTTCACACAACGGTGGAGTGATCGTTTCATTGTTTTATTTTTCTTCTCCAATTCTGCTTCTTTAAGTCGACTTCCCGCTTCCATTTATTTAATAGCATAAATGGAGGGCTAAACCCTTATGGGTTGGTCCTAGGGAGTTGCATGAGGAAGATTGGATGTTATTTTATGATCTAAAATTCTTTAATCATTTCATTAATTTAAGATTTCCATTTGATGATTAATTTCTTCTTCATCTTCGCCACCTTTAACAATAACACATTTCGAGTGCTAGTATGATCCAATTCCTTGGAGTGATCATTAAATTGATCCTCTAAGTGCATTGGTGATTAGCCTTGGAATTGTGAGGGATTAAATTGGTGAATGATGTTGAGGAATTATATCATTTTGTGGACACGTCTTGAATTAGTGAAACGAACGTTATAAGATAATAAATACATCCAATCTAACCCTAGTAACAACTTAGGATCAACTCATCTCCATTAATTGTTTTAGACTAAGTATGTGTATATTTTAATTTATTTTCTTTAAATTAATTCAGTAGTTATTCAAATAAAATCAATCCAAATAGTTGGCCACTCCATACCCAAATCCTTCCAAAATCAGAGTGTCTCTCGGTTTCTTCTTTGATCCCTGTGGACTCGACCCCTACTTGTACTACAACGACCGCATACCTGTAGGGTAAATTTGGGCGCAACCAAAATTTTGGTGCCGTTGCCAGGGACCCAAGTAAGTACCTTAGACACTCATCTTCTTTTCTCACCCCAAACTCTCTATTCTCACCCTAATTTCTCGTCTCTATTCCCCTTTCTATTTCTGCGTGTCCAATGAATCAAAAAAAAAACTTTCAATCAACTCCAATGGATTATTTTCAACATTACCCAGTAATATACCAAGGATATAATCAACTGGAAAATCAATATTTTGAATCACCTCACATAGAAAATTTCATTGACCAAACCAGGATTGAGTACACCACACCAGATGCGATGTACAATCAATGGGATGCTGATTGTTTAAAGGATCAATTTCCATACATCTCGAGGATGATTGAAGAGATCAAACATAATGAAGTTCATGATGTCCAAACATCTATAAATCCTAATTCTGAAAAAATTCTTGAACAATTGTGTGAAAAATGGATAAAATGAACTCAGAGGTTTCATCTTTAAGAGTAGAACTACAATGCATTGAAATGGTTGTGGAACCCATTCCCACTCAAGTTGTCTCTTCCTCATTACTAATACCAGAATCTTGTCTCCCACAAACCTCAGAAGAATTTATTGAAGAACCAACCATTGAATTTGGGATAGTTGAAGATAATCAAGGAATTGTTGATGGGTTCTTAAATCAAGAGGAAACTAATTTTTTGAATTCAAAAGATAATAACATGACATCATGGATTGAGTTTCCTAAACATGGATCCATTAGTGAATTTTTCGGACCACCAATCACTGAAAAATTGGGAGAAATACCAAACATTGATCCCATACATACTTCTGATATTCAACTGGACAAATTTCAGGATGAATCTTATTTTCAAAATGTACCAATTCTTTCTAAATGTTTTGGAGAAGAAACTGATTTTGATTTAATTTTTCAATCTCCTTTAGGAAATTTCAATGAACCCGAGCTCAAAATTATTTTACTTTCTTCTGAACTCAAGAATCCCACTATAGGAGATAAGAAAAACCTTGTATTTGTAGTTCATTCTTCTCAAGAAACCAATAATTTTGGAATGGTCATTGATGTCTTAGGAAAGACTAGAAATTCAACTGAATCAACCATTACCAAATTTCCTTGGACTTCCACACTCATTATTGACCATGGGATTTCACATGAAACATATTTCAAACAAATAATCAATATCAATATTTTTGAAGTAGAGAAAGATGGGTTAATTAAAATTTTGAAAGTTGGAATTGGATAATTTGGGTGGTTCAAGTCGAGCTATCGACGTTAAACAAAAGCGCTGCATGGGAGGCAACCCATGGTTTTCATGTTTCTAATCATTTTGAATCATTTTTTTCATATAATAAATTACCATAAACTATTGACATGTTCTTCTTTTATGAGTAAGGATGGGTATTAAAGGGGAGCGCCATATTCATCCGTGTCACGTGGTGTGATCTCTGAGTAATACCTTACCCAGAAAATATAAAGAAGACAATGTATCATCAGTTTATTTTGTTTTGTTTTTTTATAGGTTAAAAAAATAAAAGGACATGTTGAAATCCATAAGGAAAATCCATTCACCACCATCCAAGCCACTGAGACTCAAATCCAGGATTGAAGGGAGACTATGGCATGCACTATTATCATCAACCACCAGGTGACTTCATTCCATGATTTTCATTTTAAATTTCTTCATTGAACTCCTCTCCTACCCCCTTCTAACTTTTATTTTCTTTAAACACTGGGGACAGTGTTATTCAAAGTTGGGGGGGGATAAAAAATGATTTTTTTTGAATAAAAACATGCATGAAAAGAAAAATTACATTAACCTTAAACATGATAAACACACATTGAAAACTCTAAAATTGGATATCAAATAAATTTTGCATTCCTTGATTCTGATTTTAATGAAAGTTTAAGTTCATGAGCATAGTTTTTGGAAAGTGCGGTTGTCCGATGTGATTTTTCAATGTTTAAATTTTCATCCTCTTAATAAAAATGCCACAATGCACGTCTACTGGATCGTGGGTGTAAATTTGAGTTCTTGGGTCCCTTTCATTATAGCATAGGGATCTGGGGTCACTTTTAGTTTAATTTGAGTATCCAAAAAAAAACAAACAAAAAAAAACAAAACGAAAAAAAACAAAAAAAAACAAAAAATGACCACATAGAGCAGTGTTTTGTCCAAATGCGTGGCATCCGGCACTTGGGGATCGTGACTCCATAGTTGTCTTGCCCAGAGTTAGGCTTTATATCTATATTGTAGAGCATGAAATTGACAGAATGTGTGGCGTCCGGCACTTGGGGATCGTGACTCCATAGTTGTCTTGCCCAGAGTTAGTCTTTTCATATCTATTGTGGATAAAAAAATCATCAAAAAAAATAAAAAAAACGGATACTCATCTTAAGGTTTAATGTGATTCCAACCTAGCGCTTCCATTTTTTCCCCTTGAAAATAAAATGGGCCCCATATCTTTTATGATGAACAACACTTTATCATGCTTAGTTGGAATTGGATGAAATGTGACAATGAATTTGAACAAAGGAATGGGCTTGGGCTTGGGATATGCTTATGGACTTATCTTGTTTTAAATGATTTTGATGGGTTCCATAATTTTTTTGATATGAGGTCTTTTGAGTGAGCAATGTGTATTTAAATGTTTTTGGAAAAGGAGATTTTGATTTCATATTTGTAATTTATTTTTCTCGGGACTAGCAAAACTCAAGTTGGGGGGTGTGATTAGTCACTGAAAGTGGCTAATATTCATTGTTAAGATCTTAATATTAATGTTTTTAAAAGTTCATAAACATCAATTTTAGTCCAATTCAGAAATTGAACTTCATTTCCCATCATTATGCAATTCATGCTTAAAATGTCAATTTAGGCCCACTCAATAATTTGCTTTTGGAAATTACAATATTCGTAATTTTAATCTGAAATTTTGGTATATTATTGATAACTTTTTTTGGAACATTTTATCTTTTAGGTCCGATGGATGAATCCCAAAGGAAGATGGAGAATTTTGCGCCTGAAGGCAGAAACATGCTGGAAAAAGAATAATGGGCCTAAGGCCCATCAAACAAATGTGGGGCCCAGAAACCAAGCCCAATGAAGCTCAAATTTATAAAGTAGAAAGATAAAAATATTAGGATCATTTTATTCAACTGTGGCCAAAGCTAATTCTGATGTTATCATGATGATAAATGGATCTGAAGTTGAGATTTAAATGGTGGACATGACATTAATGCTCAAAAATCTGTCCCACCATTTCGACTATAACTTCCAAACGGCTGAGAGAAATTTGAATCACATTAGTTCTCAATAAAAGTTCTTCATTTCATCTTTTTATTTTTTTTCTTCTTATCAATTTGATACCGTTTCTTTAAGGTGTGAATTTATTCACACCAGCACTTGTGAATTTATTCACAGAACGGTGTAGTGACCGTTTCATTGTTTTATTTTTCTTCTCCAATTCTTCTTCTTTAAGTCGACTTCCCGCTTCCATTTATTTAATAGCATAAATGGAGGGCTAAAACCTTATGTATTGGTCCTAGGGAGTTGCATGGGGAAGATTGGATGTTATTTTATGATCTAAAATTCTTTAATCATTTCATTAATTTATGATTTCCATTTGATGATTAATTTCTTTTTCATCTTCGCCAACTTTAACAATAACACATTTCGAGTTCTAGTACGATCCAATTCCTTGGAGTGATAATTAAATTGATCCTCTAAGTGCATTGGTGATTAGCCTTGGAATTGTGAGGGATTAAATTGGTGAATGATGTTGAGGAATTATATCATTTTGTGGACACGTCTTGAATTAGTGAAACGAACGTTATAAGATAATAAATACATCCAATCTAACCCTAGTAACAACTTAGGATCAACTCATCTCCATTAATTGTTTTAGACTAAGTAAGTGTATGTTTTAATTTATTTTCTTTAAATTAATTCAGTAGTTATCCAAATAAAATCAATCCAAATAGTTGGCCACTCCATAGCCAAATCCTTCCAAAATCAGAGTGTCTCTCGATTTCTTCTACGGTCCCTGTGGACTCGACCCCTACTTGTACTACAACGACCGCATACCTGTAGGGTAAATTTGGGTGCAACCAAAACCCCAAATCAATATTTAAAACATCACATAATTAAATTATTTTCCAACAAATTTTAATTAAATTAATTTTCCAACTCGTTATTATTTAATTAAATTCCTTCAATTTAATTTAATTAAAAACACAAGACACCTCATTAATCATTATTTAATTAAATTGTTTAAATATAATTTAATTAAAAAAACAAGACACCTCATTAATCATTATTTAATTAAATTAATTTCAAATTAATAAACCTAAATAATTTTTCATATTCTTGTTATTTAATTAAAATCTTCGAACACAATTTAAATAAATAGAACCGCAATTTTTTATCAAAAAATAAATAAATTCTTCTTAACCTTGAAATTAATTAAATAAAATCTTAATTACAAATTATTTATTTAAATTCATCTTTACCTTGAATTTAATTAAATGAAACATAAACTTCTAATTTACAGATCATTAATTAAATTCCTCTCATTTAAATTTAATTAAATAAAAACACCAACTCATCGTCATTTAAAATATTTTTTTTCTTTTCATCTTGATTTAAATAAATAACTTTTCTATCTAAATGTAATTTAATTAAATTATCTCTAATTTAATTTATTTGTATAAAACCCATGTTACACTTTGTTTAATTATTTTTTTAAATAAATTTATGTAAATAAATTCTTCAATTTTTCATCAATTAATTAAATTCCTTTTTAATCCTTAATTGGATTTAATAAATTAACCCAAAACATGTAATTGGGTAAGATGCAATGTTTGACTCGCATAGTTTGACATACCATGCACTGACTATGCACCCACTAATGGACACCCATTTTAACACACATGGCTGACCCACATGTTTTGACTAACCATGCATGAGTTGCGTGTACGCCTTTGTCGGGACCAGTGCTCCCAAAAGCCATCATACCATTTAGGAAGCTCCTGAGTCTTTACCCAAGCCAGATATAAACACTTTTAAAGTGTCCCAAATCATAATACATTATCACAAATATTAGTTTTAAAATTGACCTATCATTATTACGAAAAATATAAAAAATATTCGTGTTTTATCCTATTTTAGAAAAACAAAAGACATTAAAATAGTTCAACTTTAAAAACATCACATCCTTGAAAATCCATTTGGAACTACCCCAGCATCAACCAACCCACCATGTTCATGTCGTCTCATTTGAAAAGTCTTGTCGCATTCTAAAATTTCCAATGCACCCTTAAACTTTTTATAACCCCAAGCCACGACTACATCCTTGAATGAAATCACCATCACACGGAACCAATGCCCGTTATAAATGAAACCGGCCAATTCCCACTTAAAAAGACATTTTTATATCCAAAAATCTCTATAATGTTTTCATAAGTAGTAACAAAACAACATAATATAACATAGACGCATGTTAAAAAAACAAGACATGATAATTATAGAGGAAACATAGAATATAGTCATCTAAACATGATATACAAGAAGACGTTCTAAACAAAATCAAAAGATGGAATTGTACCCATGGAACAGATTCAAAATTAGCAGGCATCCTACTATTTAAATACCTGGCATGTGATATGGATGGCATGTGAATCCTTAAGTGCTTAAGATGACGAATGTAATGAAAATTCCTTACCATGTGTAGCCAAAGAAAATTCTCAAAATTCTCAAAAATCAATAATAAGTGGAAAATAGATTAGTCACTCAAGGTGAAATCATATTAACTGTAATATCAAGTAGTATAAACATTAATTATCATCCCAAGTCGCATGGTCATTTTATTTACATTGGTTGATCGGTCCTATTCATGACTATTAACTGAGCCCTGAAACATCCATAGTCTCTTGTCTAGAATCCCAAATAAAAATACAAAGGAAAAAAAGAATGAAAACCAAACCCTTTGATACATATTTGTAACATCCCAAACTATATCACCCTCGAATCGGTAGCCGAATCGATTGCCAAATAACCTATAACATTTCTCCCTATACTCCAGAGGCTACTGACTAGCAGCAAGGGTCTATAGATTCTCAATGAAGAGTGTATACCCTCATAATCAGAATGCATAGCGGAAATATCTTATAACTCGTATAAAAAAAATGCCCATATAATAGAATAATCCACTGAATAATCAAAATGGTGAATTCCAGTTTATAAAATTCATTCCTATCATGGTGATATATATCAGAATATAGTAAACAAAAAAGAATTATTTTCATCTCCATACAGAAATAAGTAAAAGAGTCAAATCCACAAGGGGATCTCCACGAGAATCCCAATCTCACACTCTACCCTTTTCTCCTTACACCGAGGTTCAACAAAATAGAAATAAGAAATGTGTAACATCATTCCCCATAACATTATCTTGAGACGGCATAGAAATACTACATATCCATAAAATACATTCCCATGGTGCCAAAGGCTATAAATAAATGATGAGGTCTTGGCGAAAAAATGGGGAACTATTTTTCCGATAGAATAAATCCAATCAACTAAACAATCCATTGTCAACAAAACTAAATTATTCATGTCAATGAAGTTACCCAATCCATACATTACAAAACTCTGACTAAACTATTCCATATCAACACCCATGTTCCAAAACCCCAAAACCAAATATCAGAGTACCAAATGGATGACTACACCACCAGACCCCAATGAATAAGGACACCAAGCATAGCTCAACACCAAGATCCAGGCACCATAACATCACCAATACATAATGTTGAAATGCTAGAAAAAAGAGACGATTTACTCTTACCCATGTCTAAGAATAAAAAATCTCCAAAAGCACCCAGGTTTAATGTAGGGGTGAGTAATAATACTCATTATGATTTTCCCAAATGACTTCCATAGACAAGAAATATGTAAAAAAATGATATAATATTTATATAAAGTAGTTTATATAAAACATTAAATTGTGAAACCATTACTAGAATTCAAAAATACAAATAAAAAGAAATTTAAAACAAGGTAAAGGCACAAATACACTAATACATAGAAACAACACATATTATACCCACAAATTCCATCTAGAAACACAACACCCAACAAGGAAACTAAATTGTGGAACTTCCATCCATCATGTTCAATATATTTCCAACTAGTGGTTCTTCTCAACCACTTTTTATAATTGTGTCTATTTCATCCACTATCAACCAAATTTTATAACGAGACTTCCCACCCACTTACACATAATCAACACTGTCCACAAAACTTAATCAACCAACTAGAATAAATCACTGAGGCCATAGAATAAGCACCCAAACTCTTCCAACACATTCCAATACACATTAATAAATCACCCATCTGTTGAAGACACCTTCTATCATTTTCCCTGGAGAAACACATTTTAATAAAACCACACTTTTATTTAAACCCATTTTTACAAACCATTTTCATAATCCAATACCAGAATCAAATTTTGAAATCTATACATTAAAATCACACATGAAACCCCATTCATTCAACCATAACTACTTTCACCCAAAAAACACCAAATAATTAACCAATGGGTTTCGACAAAGAGTTACATATCATATTCACAATTAATTTAAAGAAAAATAAATTATTTTCAACCAAATCCACTAATTCTTACCAAGTGTAGTTGAGAGAGTAAACAACTAACATTATGGTTCTTACAAAATCAACCCACAAGAAATTGCACCACAAAATCGGTGAACGCACCACTTATATATCTCGAGATCATCTCTGAAATCATAAAAATGACCTAAAATAATCAATTTAGTCTATAAGAACCCTATATCTACATGAAAATCAAGTAGATCTAGAAATCCAAGAAAGGGGAAAGACTAGATCTAGAAAAAATCTCAGAAGATGCGATGAGAAGAGACTTACCAAGGAGGATACACAGTCAAACCACCTTGAAACCCCTACCAATCACTTAAAAAAAATTTGGGAGAGACCGTAAAATCCTTTAGAAC
This sequence comes from Viscum album, assembly GCA_963277665.1. Classification (NCBI taxonomy): domain Eukaryota; kingdom Viridiplantae; phylum Streptophyta; class Magnoliopsida; order Santalales; family Viscaceae; genus Viscum; species Viscum album. The sequence continues at coordinate 498,135,363 of OY728158.1, read as the reverse complement.
TAAAAATTAAAAGTAAAGATCAAGTGGGAGAATATTTGGATTAAAATAGGACAAGAACAAGTGAACCCATCTTTTAAAATCCCATTTTTATATGGCTATTTGGTTGGCCTACACGGTTTAGAAGATTGTGTGCAAACCATGAGCATTCCTCTACCTCAAGATAAGGGGTCATACATAGTTGTCTACCACATTTTGGAAAACCATGTGCATACCGTGTGAAGCCCAATGTCTACCCCTAAATGGTTACTTTGAGAACATGCAAGGTTTCCCCTAACAGTGCACCCTTAGAAAAGCCTCAAAACATATTCAATACTATTCCAAAATCATCAAAAATATTTCAAATAACATTAATCACATTAAAAGGAATAAATAAAAGTAACATAACTCAAACCATGCGTTCTACATTATCCAAACTATTGTAATTCCCATCATTATAAAGTAGAGAACCATATCCTTTCCGAAAGAGCTCGATCCATTGCTCGACCATCTCTTTCTCCCACAACTATGACTCTTTTTTGAATCTGACCTTGTTACAACAAGACACAAACTAAAAATATTCTTTTAACTTGAAATACATTGTATTTTTATTCCACAATCCATATCAGCATATGAACCATAGAAACATCTGTTTCTATCTCAACATGATCCCAACAAATCACAAAGTCCCGATTTGGATGATACTTTTTCAATTGCAACATGTGAAACACATTTATTTCCAAAATAAACCATGGTGGTAAAGAAAACTGATAATCCACCTCTCTAAGTCACCCAAGTATCTCAATAGCCTTATATACCATGGAGACAACCTACCCTTTTTCCCATACTGACAATGTCCCACCCTAGGGGAGATTAAAAAAACGCATGATCACCCACTGCGAACGAAAATGGTTGTATAAGATTGTCTTCATATGATTTCTGACAAATTTGATCCATCTACATTCACTTTATGATCAACATGTTTTTATCTATTTTCTGTAGGACATAATAGTCTCACCAATTTCCAACCTACATAGTAGATAATGACACGAACTCCCAAACAAAACCTGAAATAGAGCCATATGTATTGACATCTAATGACTATTTTTATAGAATAACTACATAAATGGAATGTGATACATCCATGAACAACCAAAATCCATCACACAATACCTTATAATATCCTCTAATGTTTTTATTTTTATCTCATATTTTCCATCTTCCTGAGGATGACACACTATGCTCATCATCAACTGTGTCCCAAGGGCTTTCTACAAGGATTTCCAAAAAGAAGATGTGCACCTCAAATATCTATCTTACATTATATAAATTGGAACATCATGACTATTTATAACATCTCATATATTGATTTTGGATAGATCCTACACCATATGAGATTCACAAATCAGGATGAGATGGGGGGACTTTGTGAGTCAATCCACAATCAACCCTATGGAATCATTCTTCCTCACCAATCATGAATCACTTATTATGAAATCCATTTTTATTTTATCCAACTTTATATTTATAATAGGTAAGGATTGCAATATTCCATTATGAATCTGATGCTCTGCATTGACTTTCTAACAAGTCAACAATCAAAATACAAACATGACCACATCCCTTTTCCTACCATCCCACCAAAATTAAAATTTCAATTCCTTATACGTCATCTAAATTCAAGGATGGACTTCCCTCCTAGAATGATGATAAGATATAATATGTTCCTCATGAGGATCCATATGTACCACCATCCTATTCCAAAAATAGATCACATAATTCCCATTCAATTCACATCTCTCAATGGTCTTCCCAACATTGAGTTTCTACATCATCACCATGCCATCATAATCAAATGAATGTTCATCTTTATCCAAACTTTCCAAGTGAGGAACGAACAAAATAGGAAAGTAGACTGCTTTGGCACACTGGTCCTCATATTTCAACAAAATGTAATTTATGACCGACATCAACTACCACTGATTGGATTCCTTTTTCCCCACATGAGAATATGATATTCTACTTAATGTCTTTGCCTCAAAATTTTCATTACCCAATTATTGAATTATGTAAAAATCTAACATTTTGAGGTATTACATCCATATATATTACATCAAATTCAAATATATCTATGATAAAATATGATTTAACCTCTTGTAATTGATAAAAAAATGTAAATTTATCACTGAATAGATAATGATGCCATCTATGTAATGAAAGAACCACTACCTCCAACTCAAAATAATGTATTGGGTAGTTCTTCTCAAGAAACTGCAATTAGCATGAGCCATATGCAACCACATGATTCCTCTACCAGAGAACACAACCCAACTCTGGTCAAAGATATCATTGGAAAATCTAATCAGGAGAAATCAGGAACAAAACATCGATAATAGCCAGCTAGACAAAGGAATCTCCATATTTTTAACACTTTTATTGTCAGTTTCCATTAGATAAAAGGCAATATCTTTTCTAGAACAAAAGAAACACCTTTATCCGAAATAACACGGCCAAGGAAATAAACTTCTTGTATCCAAAAGTCACACATTGAAAATTTGACATACTACTGGAAATCTGTCAAGATCCCCAACACTATTGCCAACTGCTGGTCATGCTCTACTATTGTCCTCAAATACACTAGTATTTCATAAACAAATAGCACCAAATAAGAATCCAAATATCTCCAAAATATCCCATTAATCAATTCCATGAACATTATTGGTGCATTAGATAGACCAAAGTGCATAACGACATACTCGTAATGGCCATATCTACTTCTAAAAGATATTTTGGGGATATCCTCCATCCTTACCTGCAATTGACGATATCCTAACCTCAAGTCAATTTTGGAGAACCACTAAGCTTCCCTCAAGTGGTAATGAAAATACACAATGCATGGAAGTGGATATAAGTTCATTATTGTTACCTGATTAAGACATCAATAATAAACACAGAGTTGCAGAGTTCCATCAACATTTATAACAAACAAAACTGGTTCTTACCAATGAGACGTGGTAGGCCGAATGAACCCTTTGTTCTATAACTATTCCAAATTAACCTATAATGCCCACAATTATGTTGTTTTTATATTGTAATATGGAATTAATATAGGACTGGTCCGTAGAAAGAGAGAAACTATAAACTCAACAATTTTCTTGGGAAGAAATCTAGAGAATTATTTGGGAACGAAATCCATAAACAGATCCAAATCTTCTATAAGAACACTTTTCTCAACACCTTCCATGTATTCCAATGAAAAAGATGTTAACTTATATGATATCATGCTAAGAGCCAGTGAAAACAAATTTTCTAAACATAAATTTTCCTTATTCTCTCCCTAAAGAGATGTCCAATACCATCCTCCATCATAAAAATAACCATTCATGCATAGCAATAAATATGGGCCTCAGAAATATCCAACAAATACATTACCAAAATTATTTTGTAAGAATCGATCTAATGAACTGTGAAAAACCACATCAATTCAATGTCTACGAAAACTATGCAAGATGATCTACAGAGGAAATATCAACACTCTGTTTGACCCAAAATAGTTTCAAGATTCAAAACATTAGGAATCATTTCCACATGTTAACCCATCAAACTAATGTCACTGTAAGCAATAAAATAATTTGAATCACTCATATCAAACAAATATGTCATCAATGTGTAATTTAAAAGAATCATACCTTGCACTATTTATAGTATTGACTGATCATCCATCACAACCAATTTATCTGCTAACAAATTCTTTCTTTCCACACTCTGGTCTTTATTTACCTGCTAAGGTTTGATTGCATTTCATGAATCAACATGACTAGCACTACTCTGATTATGGGGAGTATGTTGGTTCTCCCATATTATCTAGGCATAGGATACCTATGACCCTTGAGGAGGTCACGAGAACCTTAAATTAGAACATTATAGAAATACTACTAATGATGTGCCATCTTCTTACAATTATTACATGCTCGACGTTGTTCTATATAATCCCAATTGATGTGCCTTGTAGAGACACTCTAAAAACATCATAACATATTCTTAAGCTTCAATGAAAGATTCACCAATCCTGTCTATAGATTCTAGTCCCTACTCCCACCCTATGAATTAGTTACCCTCTTCCTCTTGAACCCATCATTGGACTTTACACTATTTTTCATGGTTACCAACATAATTCCCTGCTTATAGCCCCCATAAAATCCATCTTATCCACCATAGCGCTATTCACCATTTCTGGATAATCATTTATTCACAGCACCGCTATCTTGGAAGAAATTTCTTGGTTCAACCCAACTTAAAAAATTTATCCCTTAAATGATGTACTATCTTCCACCACAGGTTCGAACCCCAATAAGTTCACAAATGTAACAATATACTCTATTATAGAAAGGTTCTTCTACCTCAAACAAATGAAAAATTTTGTGTGTTGAATCATGAATCTAGGAGTGTAGAATGGTTTATTAAATAACTTCTTAAAACCCTTCGTTGTCACACCTTGGTCCTTCCCAGCATGGACTGCAAGTTCCCACCACTGAAGGGCTTGATCAACCATTATATACATGGATAACATCACTTTTATCTTTATCAGTCTTCCCAAGAATTTAAATATCTTATTCCTTTTATTTTTCCATGAATAATCCCTTTCTGGCTCCATATCATTCCTAAAATAGGTAGATTCTAACTTTGAAACTGAACCACATGATCCACATTCTTCGGTTTATCCTCTTTATTTCAACATTACACATTCTATAAAGCATGCACTATACTCTGTAATTGTTGTAGGTTCACTTGAGGCTCTAGTGCAACAACATTTTCAGCAGCCCATTCTAGTTAGTCTCTATGATGCATTCCCAGATCCATTTCTATCAAGACAAAACCATCTACTAGTCCCACACCAATAACAATAAAAGTCATACAATTTACAAATTTAATACATTGAAACTATCATAACAAGTCTTTCTACAATTTCACATTTCCAATATACCACAAGTTTCTATGTTTCAAATCCTTCAATTTTGAAACCCAATTTATATATTAAAAATCCACACATTCATATCACACCATAAATCATTATACCCTAATAAAATATGAATCCCAGTGGGATGTACTTTATATCATACATGTCAGGAAAAGATCATTGGATACACCCATGAAAATGAAATTTTCAATGCCTATAAATGTCTCTAAACACTTATGTACCCAAATCCCTCATAACATGAAGTTCTGAAAACATGGTTAGATATGTACTTTTATGCTATAAATTCCATGTTCCGACAATCTTATGCCTTTATACCATCAAACTGAATGAATGGGACATGAATGAGGGTCAACACCAAGACCAATAATTAATGCCAAAGGACCAAACATCTTATTTTACGTAAATTTTTAGGACCTAACAAACTAATACCACTAGTAACATCTCATCCCATCCCTTTTCCTTGAGAGGGAGGGGGAATGATAATCATCCTTAAGAGAATTTCCTACGGCTCCAATGGCTGGAAATAAATGCTGAGGGCTTCAAGAAAAATTGGGTAATTTTTTCCCTTAGAATAATACCAATCAACTAAACATGCCACTGTAAACAAAATTACATTATTCATGTAAATTAATGAACCCAACCCATACATTACCATACTGTAAAAAAACTATTCCATAACAAATTAAAAATTTTAATATAGAAAAACAGATATAATAGAACCAAAACTAATACTACAAAATAATACCCTGAAGAACTAAGACACCAACTATAGCTCCACACCAAGCTCCTTGCACCAAGCATCACCACATCACCAAATCCTCATGTATAATAGCTAGAAATAATGGATTCATTACTCATACCTATGTCCTAGAATACAACATATGAAAAATCACCCTGGTGCCAAAATAGGGGTGATTACTAATACACTGTTGGATTTTCCCAAATGACTTTCCCACACATGCCACTACGAACAAACCATTTTAACATATATATAATTAATTTTATATAAAACATTAAATAGGGAAACCACTACCACAATCCAAACATACCCTTACCATACCATGTCAAACATGGGAAATCCTCAACTAGGCTATAAGACATAGCACCATCACACATTATCCAAACAAATTTCATCTTGCAACACAACATAAAACAATGAAACAAAATGGTGAAAAAATGTTCCATCTCGTTCACTACATTTCTATCTAGTGGTGATTACCGAACACCTTCCATAATGGTATCTCTTCCTTCCACTATCCATCAACATTTATAGTGATACATCCCACCCACATACACACAATCAAAACAAGCCGTAACACTTAATCAGCCATCAAGAAAAAATCACCAAGGCCACACAATAATCACCCAACCATTTCTGAAATGTGACAATACAGTATAATAAATCACCCATTTAATTAAGACATAATCTACCATTTTCAATGTCAAAACACATTCCGATAAAACCATTTTTTTAAATCCATTTTCACAAACCATTTTCTCAATCCAACCCAAGGAACCAATTTTAATGTCTACATTTTAGAATTACACCACCAAACCCCTCTTTCAACTATATCCCATTTCACACAAAAATCCCAAAATATTCACCCTATGGGTTTACACCTATATTAGCACATCATATTCACAATTAATTTCAAGAATAAAAATTAATTTCAACCAAATACAATAGTTTGAATCAGGTGGTGTCGAGAGAGAAGCCACTTACCATTATGGATATGAGAAAATCAACCAACAAGAAACCACACTAGAAATCCAGTGAATGGATCACTAAACCAGCTCAAGATCATCTTCCATATCATCAACAAGCCATAAAATAATCACTTTTTTCTAGAGAACCCCAGATCTAAAGGAAACAGATATAGATCTAGAAAACCAAGAATGGGTGAAGAGTATATCTTGGTAAAAACCATGAAGAAGCGAAGAGGAGAGACTTCAATAGGAGGAACCACATTCAAACCACCTAGAAACACCATTGAATCGCTTCCAAATTGAATGGGAGATCCCCTTAAAGACTTTATTACCAAAAATCCCAGGTGAGGCTCGACGGTAAGAATGTATGGGGTGAAATTGGTCAATACCAATTAATCTTGAATTTAAAAATCCCATTTTTAAATGGAATCACGGTTTTCCGGCACGGTTTGGACAATTGTGGGCTAACAATGAGCATCAAATTGAATCAAGAAAAGGGGACCTTCATGTTTGTCATCCATGGTTTTTCTAACCATTCACAAAACAGGCAAAGCCCATTATCTCACCCTGCACAATTACCTAGAGAAACTGCACAGCTTTCCCTAACCATGCTCAAACTGCCAACCCTTTGAAAAAATTAGAATCTTATTAAAAATTATTCCAAAATCTCCAAAACACTTCCCAATAACTCTAAATACATAACAACCATAAAAATGTTCACAAAACTCAAACTACGGGTGCTGAATAATTTTCAAGGTCATGAAAACAAGTAGAGTCTACTCGGGTACCATAGTGCAATGGCGGCCCAAATAGGGTGTGAGATACAAACCTCAGTAGGTTGGGACCACCATTTTATATCTCAATATAGACAATGAAATAAAAAATAGTTTTCATTTTTATCGATGGAATAACAGAATTTAATAAATATCCAACATCCCATCAAGGCTCCCAAGGGATCCTGAATGTGATACCAGCTTCAGCCCGCGACTGGTTTGTACGATCATATCAATAATGTATATATATATATATATATTAACAGTTTATATATACATATATATAAATATATAGATATTTTAACACCCCATGATTTTATATTACGTTATTTCATCAATGAAATTCAATAACTTGCACTACACGCAACACCCGGTTCGAGCACACCACATGATTACCAAACTAGCCGTTCAAAAGAGGTTATGAATAGTTTTAAATGAATATTGAATTATATATATAATATTTATAATTTTAGAATCCATATTATAAGTTTCTTACATATAATGTAAGAAGAAATTCAATTTTTTCAGATAAATGAAATATTTACTTAAAAAAATGCACTTTTGCCTCCTTTTAATGATGAACCCTTTTTATATGGAATATTTGAATCTTTTATATATTATATTTGACAAAATAATATTATTATTTAGACTCAGGACATAATAATTTAGTTTCAATAAATGTTTGGTGCTTTTCTGAAAAATTTCATATTTGTGTGAATATTAAAAAAACTATATTTTAACTGAAATCAACTTTTTTAATCAAAATAATTTATATTGTATAATTATACATTTTAATGTTTTGGAAGTATAAATATATTATATTTTTACCATTTAAACCAATTATGGTCATTGTAATTAATTTCACTTTGATATTTAACATAAACAAGCGTGAATCTTTTGATAGATATCGTTTCTTAAAAATACGCCTTTTGTTTTAACAAGGGGAATTAATTTTAAATTAATAAATGAAAATTCAATGATTTGAATTCAGTAAAATAGAGTTCCTTCTTTAATTTGGAATATCAAAATTATCTTAGGGTGAATTTTTTGTCTTTTTCGGAAAACATTCAGTTTTTGATGAATAGTGAAAAATACTAAATTTTAAATAAAAACAACTTTTTTAATAAAAATAATTTAGAGTGATAAATTATAATATTGGGTGGTTTTAAATAATAATTATATTATATTTTTAACATTTAATAAAATTTTGGTCATTGGACATAATTTCACATTTAAACTGGACATAAAAAGTGTCTATCTTTTGATAGTTCTTATTTTTTAAAAACACGCTTTTTGTTTTGACAACAAAATTTTTTTTTAAATTAATTTCCTCCACTTCTATGTTTTAAATTTAGAAAAATGGATTAAATATTTGGAATCAGGAGGTTTATATTGTATAAATAGATAACATTTATTTTTATAAATTAAGAATATTTTCTTCAGTAAATATTTTATTTACCCTGGTTAAAAGGGTAAATCCAGTAAATAAGGTTAAAAAATAATATTATAGTAATATTAAATTACCCTAAAACGTGTCTTAACTCTATAATCTGATACATGTCTAACCATGGGCATCTTTGGGATGATCTTTGGACCACATAGAGCCAGTAGAGAGTGATAATGACACTTTATACTTATTAATTTATAGTAAAGGCAAAAATGACATAAACATATATATTTTAGAAAATATAATTTACAAGCTGTTATATAAGTAATAATTTCGACATTAAATATTAACTAAAAATATAAAAATATATCCTAAAAAATTGTAATTTATTTATAATTTTTACACTTTGAATAATTAAATATATTTATGGCACAATGATGATGAAGTGTTTTCTTTATTAATGAAAGAATAAAATAAATGGTATTATAATTGTAAAAATAAATATTATATGAATATTTTGATGAAATCCAAAAATTTTATAGGTTACTATGGAATTTTATTATTGATTAAATAATTTTTTTAATTAATAAAGTTGTTATGTCTTTAAAAAAATCAATTATTAAACAGTGTCAAAATTTACATAAAAGTGTTTTAAAAAATATTATATTATTAATTGATATAACATTATTAAAAATATATGGTTCAGAACAATAACTTATATGATGATAGGTATGTCATTGATGAACCACTTTGTGTTCTATTGGCAGTTAATAGTATGTTTATTAACCTAATTATATAAAAATACAAAGAGATATGGTAAATGTCAAACTAATTAACTTAGAGTTAAATCTAAAAGATAAAGTTAATATAGTTACCCAAATCAGTCTAAAACCTATTGGTTGAGTGTCTTTCAACCCATCCACTCCTTATACTCTAAATTAATCAGTTTGGTGCCATTATAATCCAAATATGAATATATATTGAAATAATATTTTACATTTTTCCTAAGGTGCCCCTCACCCCTCATATAAAAGGGAAGCCCCCTTCTCTTAAATTTATACGTTCAATGCCTTTTTGTTCAGACAAACCCTGCCAAAATATCCACTCAAATTCCCTCACTTCATCCTATAGGCCTTCCATTAGCCAGAAAGCCAACCTATAAAGAACTTTTTGATCAAATCAAAAGGAATAACTTGAAGAAGAGGTAAATATTTCATCACCTCTTTCAGGTTCCTTTCTTCATTCGATTCCTCAATCATTGTTGTTTCCATTATATAATAATAAATCCAGTATCTTATATATAATATAATGTTATTATAAATATTGTACAACTATATTCACTATTCTATCCATCCTTTGAATGAAATGTCACCATACGTGTGTACGTACGGTTTACCGTCTCCATGTCGTTGTGTAAATGTTATTCAATACATTATTTGTATGGGTATAATAATGATTCATAATTGATGTAAATAATAAATATAACATCATAATGAATCTATATATATAAAATAACATCAAATTATATAATATTTTAATATAAACATAATGATATTGTCGCTCGTGCGTACGTACGGATTACCGTCTCCACGAACACGATGAGATTCATTCCCCATCATATCTATTCAAGAGTAGTTTTCATTAGATAATTAAAAATATTGTTTAAAGACTTGATATAATTCTGGATATTAATAATATAAATTCCATTCATAATAAATACGACTTACGTAACAAATCATATAATGGAGAACAAATCAGTTAACACCTGAAACGATGATAATACTAAGATATTATTAATAAATCAATGACAAAAGATCATATATGATATCATATTAATGCATATGATTCTTGTATAATTTAATAAATATTATTTCACCATTATACAGGAGGTTAAACTACCCTCGACCAAGCTAATGTACAAGGTAAGGGTTACTTTCAAAATAACTGTATTATCCGATGTTGTTTTTACGTAAGTATCCGCTGGGACCTCTTTATCATCCATATCCATGTTTCTTAGAAATGTATATCAAAACATTCATAATATTTTATGGACTATGGTTTAATGTAATTTATACCCTTGTTTGACTATTTATAAGATGTTTATAGAGGAATATTTCCATATTTTTCTAAAAAAGGTACCTTTTTAACCTTTTTGACAGAATTAAGTTAAGAATTACTTTTTTAATTTATATGGTGGGTGTAGCTATTTTCCGCCATTATAAAATCGTCGAAACATCCCTTAAAATATTATAAGAATATTTTCAAAGTAAATTATTTCTTTTATAATTATGTGACTTTAAAATGATTTAAAAAAAGTGATATTTCTTTCAAATATTATTGATTTCATCTATGTCAACATCCATTGATGTATTTTAAGTTTATTTGAAGTTGATTTATTATAATACAAAACTTACATATTTTATTGAAGGTTTTGTGATATGTTTTACTATAGATGTGTTATTTTTATACCATTCATGGTTTATATAGAAAGTATTGATATTTCATATGCTAGTTTTAATATGAATGTTTATGTTATGTTTAGACCTAGTCATATGAGGAATGCATTGGACTTTGTAAGTGATGGGTGGAGCCCGCTATAGCTACTTGATCCATTGGTAGGTCTAATCAGACCAACTAGTTTCTAGGCACAAGGCCTTGAACAAATATTATTTGTATTCTTGGAACCAGGCCTTGACTATTTGGTTATGATAATATGTAATTATGCATTCCATCATTATAAATGTGGTTATTGATATTGCATATGACTATTCGACTAGTAGAATATCCGTGAGACTAAGTAAATGGAATTATTTCATTTTATTTTTTCCCATATTATTCTAAAGTTCAATTTTAAAAGGATTTTGTTTTAGTTATACATTCCCATAATTGTTTATGCTTATTTATGAATGTTTCCTCTATATTGTTATCCTCAGTGAGCATCTGAGATCACCCTTTCTATGTTTTATTTTTTTCCCGGGATGCGAAGAAGTATTTTATGAATGACCTGCAGGGATAGTCTAAGGGTATATGATTGTAGACTATGCATACTATGTTTTTGTATTTTTCAATTTTATCATGTAATGAAAACCGTATAAATGTATCTAGTTTTTCCAAGGAGTCTAAACTAATCGGTATTTCGAGACATGATCTTTTTTGATCATGCCAATGTAATATAATAATGCACCGACTCTGGGTAACTGTGGTCGGGGCGTTATATATTTTATTATCATCCTCTCATATGAAAAAAGACTGTACCCATTCCAGAAGGAAATATACCCTGGATACTATTACTAGACTGACCAAAAGTTAATGCACATACATTCATTACCAGGGGATGTGCTCATGGTCTTTCCCCATCTCCAAACTCCAAGATCTCTCTCCGTATCATGGAAATCAAAAAGGATGTTCACCCGGTCATCCTTCTCCATAATTTGACAGTCCGTTAGAAAATTATTTTGTATGGATTGGAATGAAACCCATAGACATCCATCACCATGAGTAGCACACAGGGTCTATCCCCTAGCTCAACCCCATAATATTTCACTGTCTTAGAGGATCAGTACATAAATTAAAATATTATTTCTCCCCAAGGGCTCTCACATTACCTTTTCTCCCCTTCTTATAGCATGAATAAACATTCACATAATATAATGCATGAAGCATTTAACCTCTCATGCATTTCAATATCCCATTTAAATTACATATAATAAAGCATATTAATATTTATACTTATGGAAAAATATCTTATGTATTCCAATTAAATCATTAGCATGGGAATTACTTTCAACTCAAAAACAAGATGCCAAGGACACTAATTCAACTCATTCTTCAAAATCAAATTCATTTTTTAACTCAACAATTAACTAAGAACACAAATCCCATTAGTTTGTTCATTAATTAATTAATCAAAAATAGAATTTTTTTCTCATAATTAAATTTCCATTATTAATTATCTAATTTTAAATTTCAACTCTCCATACTAAACTTCAAAATCAAATATCTAGATCATTATATCAATGGAAAATATTGAATTCAAAATTAATTATATAATCTTATCCGAATATTATATCTCGTTGTGAATCCCCATATTAATTATTCCAATTAAAATTCTTAAAGCACATAAATAATTTGTAATTAATTTTATCAGCATAACAATCTAAATATCTAAAAATTAATCCCCAGATTTATTATCTCAGTTACAATTCTCAAATCACATAATTAATTCAAAATGAATTGTCTCATCATAGCCAATTTTATATCTCATAATTAATCACCCAATTAATTATCTCGATTGAAAATCTCAAAACACCAAATTAATTCACAATTAGTTATCTCATCTTAACAAATTTAATGTATTATAGTTAATCCCCGGATTAATTTTCTCAATTACAATTATCAAGGAACCAAATTAATTTAAAATTAATTATCTCAACGTAGCCAATTTAATATCTTATTATTCATACCCGATTAATTATCTCAATTAAAATTCTCAAAGTACATAATGAACTCACAATTAATTATCTCAAAATAGTTAATTTTATATATCATAATTACTCCCATGATTAATTATCTCTAATAAAAATATCAAAACATAAAATTATTTCATAATTAATTTTCTCAACATAGCCAATTTAATATATCATAATTATTCCCATGATTAATTATCTCAATTATGATTATCAATGAACAAGATTAATTCCATATTAATTATCTCAACATAACCAATTTTATATTTCATAATTAATCCCCCCAATTAATAATCTCAATTAAAAATATCAAATGAAAAATTTAATTCAGAATAAATTTTATCAGTATTACAATTTTAATATCTCATAATTAATCCGCCAATTAATTATCTCAATTTTAATTCTCAAAGAAAATAATTCATTCACAATTAATTATCACAATATCTTCCACTCACTAATTCATAATATATTATCTCTACTCATCCTAACCAATACATATAATTACCACTTAGACTAAGTGCATCAAAATTTAATGAAAGCAATAGAAAAAGTTATATCTGCAAGCTAAACAAACATACCATTCTTATCATCATGTTGTTCCCTTAAAGGAATCACACCTCAGTTCGAAGAGTTTTATTATAAAAAAATAATTTTTTAATCAAATCAATTATTTTATACCAATAAAAATTTCATTTAGAATTTTCAATTAAAATTATCAACAACAGTAATAGAAAAACTATTCTGTTTTAGTAATTAAGAAAAAATTGGGAGCCTACCTCAGATAATTGGCCGCGGCAATGCTTTCTAACTCAAACTATATCCTACTTCCATATATGAACTTCCACATTAATGTAATTCCATAAATGGAATTGATCATAACACCTAACAACAATAACTTACACCCTCAATTTGTGTGGTGATGACCAACGAATAACCAAATAATTATCCACAATATAACCAATCCAAGAGGAACCAAAATAAGGATTGTGAAACCAAGTAAAGGTTATTTAACCATACCCAAATATGACGGTGGTGAACCAAATCAAGCAGAATCGCTTCACCTTCAGCGACGATCGTCAAAAATATAGACGAACGGGTCCCTAGACATATTCTTAATTGTATAACGTCGAAAAAAAGAAAATAAATAATCCATCGGTTTAGGGTTAGTGCCTAACAGATACTTGGCGACAGAGAGCCGAAATATTCAACGTGAAGAACGAAACACAGGGAGATGGACTTACCTTACCAAGGTAGGAAACTAATATGAATAGACCAAGAGAAACTGACGCACAAATAGGGATCTGGGTGAAATGGGTGGTGTGGAACCCATGGGAGAGCCGAGAATGCGAGGGTTCGTGCCTCACAAGTGTTTTGTGCCTCCCCATATTGTTTTATTTATAAATAAAATAATGTCATTATTTTATTATAAGAATTAGTATAATATTAATAATAATAATAATAATAACAACCATATTATTATTATTTACATTAATATCACACATCATTAATAAACACCAACTCTTTAATTACACATCATTTATTTAAATTCTTCTCCAATGAATTTTATCAAATAAATTATCCAACTCACCCTTAATTAGTTAAAGCTTCTAAACATAATTTAATTAAATAAAACACCAATTTTTCATTAAACAAATAAAGGTATCAAAACCTTGAATTTTATTTGGTAAAACACCAACATCACATTTAAAAATCATTTAATTAAATTTATATCCAACCAAATTTAATTAAATAAATATTCAAACTCATTATTATATAATTAAATTATTTCAATATAATTTAATTAAAAAACACTGAAACCTCATTAATAATTATTTAATTTTATTCATTTCAACTGAATTAAATAAATAATTTATCCAATTCATGTTATTTAATTAAATTCTCTGAAAAAAAATTTAATTAAATAAAACCCCTAAATTTTATAAAATAATAGAGTTCTTCTTAACCTTGAATTTAATATGAAAAAATCATAAATCCACATTTAACAAGTCATTTAACTATGTTTCATTACAATTAAAATTAATTAAACTTATTTTCCAACTCATTATTATTTAATTAAAATATTTCCATATAACATTATTAAAAACTGAAACATCATTAATCACTATTTAATTAAAGTCATTCTAACTGAACTGAATTAAATAATTTCTCTAATTCATAAAATATAATTAAATTATCTAAACACGATTTAATTAAAAAACCCCACATTTTCACCAAATAATTAAATTCAACTTAACCTTGAATTTAATTAAATAAAAACTTCATTTCATATAAATTAATTAAATACATATTTACCTTGAATTTAATTAAATGAATCCCAAACTCTTCATTTACACATCAATAATTACATTAATTTTATATCAATTTAATTAAATAAAAATATTAACTTATCCTCATTTAAAATAAATCTAATTCTTTTCATCTCAATTTAATTAAATAACTTCTCTATCTCAATTCCATTTAATTAAATTCATTATGATTTAATTTAAATAAAAAACTCCCCATTTCAATTTACTTAATTTACTTTATTATAACTAAATTTAGTTATATAAAATCTTCAATCCATCAGTATTTAATTAAATTTCTTTTTAATCCTAAATTTTTTTAAATTAATTAACCCATAACATAAAATTTCATATGACACATAGTTTTACTTGCATGGTTGAATAGAAAAAGTGCAGACCGTGTGTTCTCTTCTGGACACCCATTTTGACATGCACGACTGACCAGCATGGTTTGACTAACTGTTCATGTCCTATGCATACACCTCTATTGGGCCCGGTGCTCCCAAAACCCATCCAACCCTCTGGGAAACACCTTGAGCCTTTACCCTAGCCTGATATAATCATTTATAAAAGATATTAACTTCTAGATATTCATCAATAAGCTTGGTTTTAAAACTAACCCTTCGTTACAATGGAAAAGTTCAAAAACATTCATTTTTTAGCCCGGTTTAATAAAAATAGCGGACTTTAAAAATGTATAAATATAACATTGTTATATATATATATATGCAATACAATATGTGTAAATAAAATATAATTTATTAATATAAAATTATAAACTAAAATAATGTTAAATTATTCTGAATTTAATACAATTTTTCATTCACATTACAATAATATTATTAAGAAAATCCAAATCATATAATGTCGCATTAAGATAATACATTTTTTTATAAATTGAAATAGTATTTAGAATAATATATATATATACACAAGTATATGTTATTGAATAAAAAATATGATCCCATATTTTTGATTGAAATTATTTTGAAATTATATTTGGAAATGATATTTAACAAATGTATATGCTTATAAACATTATACTACATATTTTAATAATTAATTATATACCACTGAATTTATTTATCTCACTATAAATATAATTTTTTTAAGTACTCATATAAGTAAATACAATTACATATTCAATTTATAAAGTTAATATTGTTATTAAAATATGCATACATATAATCAACAATTTATTCATCAATATAAAATAATTTTAAAAAATTTTACAAAAAAATGATTTAAATTTGCGTTATTATGCGACAACATTTTCTATTAAATTTTTATTCATGTTTCTATCTATATTTAATATCTCCAAATTATATAAACAATTAAGTAAAATAACACATATATATATATAATTATATAATTATATATGCATCAACTAAATAAATTATCTAAATATTATAAATAAATAATCACAGAATCATGGGGAGATGTATTCCTTAAGTGGGCCTACATGACCAATTTTATACGCAACCAACTCTCTATGCTCCCAAATCTTGCATCCACTACACAATTGTATACATCCTCACCTATGTCCAACCACCCGCACCAATATTTCAGGGTCCATCAAACAATGTGACTAATTTTATATTAATTTATATATATATATATATATTTAAATATGTGTAGGTTGAGAATATGTTCAAAAATAATGAGAAAAGGTGGCATCAGCGTTACCCCCTTTTCATTATGTTGAAAGGGGTCTACAACAATGATGCCTTATAGGAATTATAAATTAATTTAAATAAACACATCTATATATTTGAAAATATATTTGTTTTAATATATATATATATAGTTTATTTTATTTTATTCACAATTATGTCCACTAATAATATAATTTGGAAATGTTTTGTTTTTAAGAAATAAATTTTATGACATGTAACTTTCATTTTACATATTATAATTATGAATGTTTTCTTTTCAATTATGTTTCATAAATTGTGTTATTTTTTCAAATTTCATTTATATATTATTTATTTTTGTTAATTTATCTGAATTCAAATTCTCCTACATGAAACATTATATAGTTGGATGTTGGTGTATATGAAATTTTATTAGTAGTAATGTAGAAATACTATCAAAATACAATTCTTACAGACTTATTGAACATAAAAACAACTGAAAATAAAAAAACATTCCTAAAATTTTTTAATGAGAAATAATTTTAATGGAAAATAATGATTTTCTACCATTATATTTATATTTATATTTTATTACATTCATCTAATTTCTATTTATTTATTACCTTTATAAAACACTATCTATTTTCCATAACAATTTGATGTTTAGGCTGTGTTTTAGGTTTTATTTTGATTATTTTTATATTGTATATTTTATAATATTTTAAAAATACCTAATTGAAAATTAATATGTTTTTTAATTTTTTAAGTTGTCAAAATTTAATCCATAAAAAATTTAAACTATATGTAATATATGAAGGAAAATTAAAACCCTAGTTAAACATTTTATAGATTTATTAAAGTAAAAATAATTTAAAAAACATAATAAAAATGAAATAATTTAGAGAATAAAATAAATTTTTGTTTCAAATGTGTATATAAAACATATAAATAAATCAGTTAAATCACTATTTATGATGAGGCCTTATCCCACCTGAGGGTTCATAAATAGTATTCCCATATTATGATCATCGACCTCTATATCCAAGTGGAGTATGATTGGATAGAGAGGGCTCTTACTCATGCCCTGTAACCTCTAATGTATCATTCACGGGATGAAACCCATAAATTGGAGGTTTTAACAGGTTGTCATCATGTGAAACTGATACTTCTCCCACTTCATGAGTTGAAAGACATATAATCATCATTTAGGGGAACCATACATCCTTTGACGGCTGAGGAATTAATATAAGACACATAAGAAATGATGACTGATAGATGATCAGATACTATTTACTTGAATAAAATTGTGGAATCCTAACAATAAAAAAGTATATCAGGCATCTTGATTCACATACCAAAATAGATTAGGATAGACTACTTGAGGGTTGGCTTCGAGATGTGGAACAAGAAGGGCCTCACATGAATTATGATGCATTCAACATCATTGTCATCATGGATCCTACAAAACAACATCTTCTAAAGGAGGTTCCTAAGTATGAACCTCCACTTTCAAAGAAGGAAAGCTATATCCTTAGGGTGGATGACCAAATATACTATCGTGTAAAACATGATACACTTTCATCATTCCGTCTACAATAGCATGGTATGCTACCAGGAAAAAAACATAATCATCCTCTGGAAAAGTCATCTATAAAACATGTTATAGTAAATTATGTTATAAATAGATTAATAATGAATTTTGAATGTAAACAAAACTATTAAAATTTTACTAACATACCAGACCCTAGAACCCTCTGCCGGGTAGAATAATTTACAGTATAGACTTCAGTATATACCATTGTCTCATTCTTGAGATGCTCTTCTTGAGGTATAATGACACATAAATTACATATATAGATATTACAGAAAAATTGATGAATATTCTTGACAAGACATAAGGAAACAATGAAAAAAAACATATAAGATTAGAGTCTTTAGAATCGTGGAAACATTAACAAATTGTTCATAATACAACAAAATTGTATGCCTCATATTCCATCACATCTAGACCGCTTTTTGACATGATTTACTAATAAATTTATTGAAAACCTACAGAAAATAATCATTGGAAAGTTCAAGCTCAAATACATATTAAGATTGAACAAGGGATATATCAATCATATCATAATCATAACATAAAAAATATATCCTTTGAAAATTTTATCCAAGTAATATAAAATCCTGATTTAAAATCACGGGATAAATAATACAATTTCATAAATAATCAATTAACATATTCCAAAAATTCATAACATAGATCATGAATTTTTTCCATACATATGAGGATAGAAAATATGTAAATATTTGTCAAGGATCATTTCCTTCACAATCATAGCAAACAGAGTCCATTAAGTAAAAGAGTTTACAGCCCTTTCCAACCTTGTATTACTAATATGTAATCATTTCCCAATACATCCATATATATCATGAGATATTAATCATTACCCTATGAATTCAAGGGAATATAGGTCCCACAGATATTGTAATTAAATCACAATAATGTGTTCCACAAAAACATAAATCATTCATTATAGAATATCCCGATGATTAAAATGGGTTTCTTAAATATCAATCCATCATAACATAATCTATATAAAATAAATGTATTTAATAAATATAATACAATTTTTAAAATAATAAACCATAGTAGTAATATGTTTAGTATACATGAAACATATACCAGTTATATAATTTCATCTTAGATGGAAAATAAGTTTGTAATCCACTTGAAATTAATTCTTGATGAAAATATCCTTTCATCTTATAAAACACTATCTTTTCTCAAAATTCAACTAAATTTTAAAAGGAAATAATTTATTTGGAAATAACCTTAAATTATTGTAAGGCAAGATTTTTGGAAATTTGTTTTTTTGAAAAATTAAAAACAAATCATCCAAATATTTTAAAAGAAAACATTCATCTGAATACTTTTTCAAATAAGTCAAAAAGTAACTCATATCCAAAAAAGTCCAAATATTACTTCCATATCACTTAATAAAAATTCAAAAATGGGTAAAATTTTCTTTAAAAAAAATTTATACGAATAGAAATAATATTACCTTTTTAGGAAACATGGGGGTGGATGATAAATATACACTATTAAATACATACATATAAAAAATATCAGATAATAATGACAACCTAAAATTATCCATTATCATAGGCCTGATATCCTTTGTATATACCTGAACCTAGTATATAAAGAAATTAAATAATTTCATTCAATTATTTCAGAATCATAGTAATTTTTATGATATAATATATGATCATATTATCATCTGTTTGATAGTAAAATTTTACAATTACTCGTTATTCGGGTATAAAAGGAAAAATAATCCTAATCATATTTTCTAGAATATGTTCTAACTATTCTTCATAGGTTATAATTATTCCATTATAATAAAGATATTATATAAAAATTACATACTTATTCATTACATACATTTATATAATCATGGTTTAATGGATATCTTATATAATGAATCTCATCTCATCGTGCATGCGATGTATTGTATGTACGCATGAGTGATGATATCATTTCCTTAACTATAAAATAGTATGGAAAACATTGGGATATAAATTGTTTAATAATAAATATATTTAGTTCTTAATTATATATATTTATTAATTCCATCATTATACACATCCAAGTAACGTTATGGTAAAAAAAAGTTCACATCACGGTGTGGAGACAGTAAGTCTTACATTCGCACGTGTTTTGATTTATTTAATTTTTTGTAGGATGGATAGATGGATTAATAATTTTTTTCAATAACCATAATATAATCTCATTATATAGTTGATATTGGATTTATTACATAATTGTGTAACAGAAATAATAGGAAGTAGAAGGAGAAATTATATTGAGATTTTTTTATAAAAGATATTACCCCTTCATCGTCGAGATCCATCTATATCACCTATTTAATGAACTACATGTGGTATTTTAAGAGTAAAATAGCCTATATAATGTGACTAGGGATGTTTAAAATAGAAATATTAAAGGTATGGCTGAGATTTACGGTTCAAAATGAAGCGAAGAAGTGAGGGAGGAGGTTCAATTTTATAAATGGGGTAAGGGTTACTTTTATAATCACAGAAAATATTAATTTATAATAATCTCAGGACACATTCAAAATGTCCTAGATTCTAATATGAGATGAGATACAGTTTTAATCCCATAAACAAACAAATTTTATACTAGTTATTCTTTGAATTTATACATTATCATTTTAATTAACATGTAGTTATCCTATTTAATTTTTAAATAAGGTAACAAATATATAAATATTAAAAAGGTGAAATATTTACTTATTTGATGTCAATTAGAACATAAGTTAATAATACATTATTTTTTAAACAATATAATTATTATTTTATTTTTTAAAAAATAAATTCAAGTGTTCTAAATAATTTATTAATACATTATTTTGATAAACAATCAATACTGTAAATTTTGGAACTATACAATTAATTGATAAATAAAAATATAAAGAAAACAAGTTAAGATAAGAAATGTTTTATAATATTAACATAAAATCTTGTTCATCAATAAAATTTGTTGGATATTTTAATTTCACCAAATTATGTTTATTTTATTAATATTATTTATTTATTATCTGCATTAACAAAATAATTACAACATCAGTTTTGTGTAACTATTTAACATACTTATCTGTTTAAAAATATTAAAAATAAAAAACTATAATGAAGATAAATATACTATATTTAAAATGAGTATTTAGAGTATAATATATATTATAAAAAATCCTACATTAAAAATGATATATTTATGAATTTGTGAATGTGATAGATTTATCATTTATATAGATAAATTATTATAAGTGTTTTAATATTTTCCATATGAATCAACGTGGTTAAAAATTGACTATTGGATTAATATGGTCAATATATAATTGACCAATAAAAATTGGTCCATTTTTTTGTATTTTAATGGATATTTACATTTTCATAAAAATTAATTTATTTATTTCTCATCAATTAAACAATTTTTTCCTCATTAATGTATAATTTTTTAATAAAATTATTTATTTTTTAAAAATTACAAATAAAATTCCAGGAAAATGAAAAAATTATTAAATTTAAAATGATTATTTATAGTATAATTTATCTTCTTTATAACCTTATAGAAAATTGATAAATTTATTAAAAATTGAGTAAGACATATTAAAATATTCATTAGATGAGTTAAATTAAATGTCCTAATATTATTCAAGTTGATTCAAAAGGATAACTTTTGAGAAAAAAGATGATTTATATGTAAACAGACTCATCCAATTATATTTTTATATGTTTTATAGTAATTTATACTATTATTTAAACCATTAATTACCTGATTTACCTATTTACTGTATTAATAAAAATTATCAATGTTATTATTCATAATATCCAAAAATAAAAGGATGATAAGTAAATAATTTTAACCTACTAATAAAATATGAAATCAATATTTCAATTTTCAAAACATTGATGTTGTAGTAATTAATCAAAAAGTAATCTTGTTTTCAAACTGAGAAAATGTGTTTCTGAGAGTTAAAACATTGAAAATGATTGAAATGTTTTTACATTTGAATTAAATGTAAAATTAATTATAATGACCTACATTATATTAAATGATAAAAATATAATCTATTTAAAATTAAAAACAAACATGTAAATTAATTTAACCATAGAAATTATTTCGGTGAAAAAAAATATTTTCAATTAAAATATTGTATATTTTTAATTTTATCAAAACATGAAATTTATATATTTAAAAATATATCCAATATTAATTTTAATATCCAGCCTAAAAATAATAATTTTATTTTCTAACATTCAAATTATAAATGTGTCAAAATTTTCATCTAAAAATGGTTATCCAATATAATGTGTTAAAATTACACTTCTGAAAAATATATGTTTTATATACATAATTTATGGTTTATTCATGTCATATGACTAATAATATATTGGGTTAATATAATAAGAATTTTATCAAATAAATAACATATATATTTCATTAATTTTATTTATCTTATTTTAATAATTCAAAAAATACAAATATTTAATTCATATTTAATTGGTTAATATTTTTTATAAATAATTTTAATACAATTAATTCACCATATATTTTCACATTTTATTAATATATATTTACGATAACAAAAAATCATGGAATTAAAGGTAATTGTATACTAATATAATATCATTGATCATTTAAACTAATGATTGTGTTTAACGCAAGCAGTCTAATACTTAAAAATATTTTAAAAAATAATTCATACAAACATCTGGGGTGTTACAAAATGGAATCAAATAGTACCCATAACCACAACATGAAATGAAACATGTCTGATCCAAAGGTCCAAATACTCTATATTTCATTAGTTCTAGCTCAAATCTTGTATCCCTATCAGTATCATGGAATGTAGTGCTGCTAACTCTCTCAGTGGAAACGTAATACCCAGGCCAAATGAAAATTATCGCACAAATCTATCATGTTGGTTCCATTGAACAATGTTAAAGTTATTTAGAGTTACTATAAATATGAAGTCATGAATCCCATTAGGAGAATATGTGGAAGTATGGTTTAATAGATCTTATTATGGTTGCCATGCAATCTGAAATGACAAGTGTCGTTTATAAAAAAATTGGCACAAAAAACCAAAAAAATAATTTTATGAACTTTAATAGTTGAGGAAAGAATTTGTATAATTTAATTGGTTGTAAAAATACTGTCCAACAAGAGATGATATTCACCCGTTTTGTTCCTTTACATCCTGAAAACGTTGTTTCCCAAAATGTACATGTAATACAAATCATAAAATGTTATAAATAAAAAGATAATCAAATTAATATCTCATTATAGAATAATGAAAAAATATTTGATTTATCATACCAGAATCCACACAAATCATTGTTTATCACATATATATAGTACTAATAACTTGTGATGATAGTTAATAGAATAAATATATACACCCATTACCACATCTGAATAATGATGAATCTTTCATCGAGGTCTATGTGATCTGATCAGCATACAGTGTATAATGACATGTAAGTGTATTCCAATCATAAAGATCACTGATATTCTATCCCATGATGATTATAATCCTCTTTTATACATATATAAATCATGTGAACATTAATATTAGATTGATCAGTGCATAGTGTCACTCAGATGATCCAAACGATATTTTCATGGGTGTGGTTCATGATAATATGCTCACCAGCATCAACGGGTAACTGTGTAATGTAAATCCCAATCCAACTCATTGATATTGACCTTCAATATGTAACATCATCAAATCCCACAATTTTTATTATTAGAAATCACTTTACAAGATCATGTATGTATCTATAGGTTATTCCTATAACAACATCATCCTGGATAGAAATACGTAGAAAAACTATTAATTCCTAATTGGGTATGGTTATCTCAACATAAGGAAATTTTAATGTTCATGTCTCGTGTCTTCATAGACAAGTGATTTTAGCCAGGAGGTTATGATAAAGGAATTTAAAATCAGATAAAAAATTCCATATAACCTAGTGTGGTGTATTTATGGTATAATAGTATCTGGAGGCAGAATATGATGAATATGGGGTCCCTTATGCACCCTGATCTATCGAATCTAATGGACCAATAGCACGTTGCATGACACTTTCCTATACTACATAGTGGGTATTGTAGTTTCCTATATCTTTATATAAAAAATGAAATAAGTCATAAGTGAATATTTTAAATATAAATTTATGTTATGAAAAATTCTATATATGGTAGAATGTAAGACATAACATGTCTATTTTAGGTGCTTTATGATGTTATTCATAACAAAATAAAATAAAAAGTATTCAAGTTTATGAAATAATATTTCTAAATTGGTTTTTGATATTCTTTTACATTATAAAAAGTGTTTTTAATATTATCGTTTATATATTTATATATATTACCATTATTTCCTCATTTTCTAAAAGTTCACTAGAATATATGTTACATAATTTTTTGAAATGCGAGGTAAATAGAATTGAGAAAATAAAATAAACTTATTGTTCCTTGATAATATTAAAAATATTAACATTTATAGTGATGTGGATAAGAAAAACAAACAATAACTAACACATGAATGCATTACAACTGACAATAAATACCCCATATTATTTCCATGGAACATAGTATGGATGAGATGAGCATGAATTCTGATGTGAGTTAAAATCATGAATATTTTCATGTTTTTGTTTAATAATATTTTCTAGAGGGATGTACATAATTTTTTTAATTTTCAAAATATCTTAAAATTATATGGAAAGGAATGACCATATTTTGTAAGATCACATTCAATGTCAATGGGGGAGGAATGTGTGATCCCCTTTAACCCCCATTCGGAATGGTGTAGTTAAAGTGAGCACCCCAAGGTCGGAACCTCATTTCCACTTGAATGTAAAACCGAAGACAATATGAAATTCCACATTATTATGGAGGTTATCCTTAGGACACTTCTTACCATAGGTTTGTAAACTCAAGAGGATACACTGATGTGTCGAATGATCTTATCATATATGTTAGGTGGGTTTAGTGGTGGCCTTGCCTGATATTCTTTGACTAGTTCATAGAGGGGCAATCATGGGGGCCGATAACATGATTAAATGGAGTGATGGGAGGTGGATAATAGAACACTGAAGGATGGACCATTCAACATAAAAGGTTATTATGTGGGATGTGGTTCCCTCTACGTAACATGTTGTTATGCATGTGATGGAACCATCTTTACAGTGTTGTACTATGTGGACCTATGTACTTCATGAGTTGTGTGTAGGTACACAGGGAAACTTTCTATTATAATATCATGTTTCTATGTGGGGTTGAGTTCCTCCCTCATAGCATGTTGATACATTGGACAAGGCTCTTCCAACAATGCATTTTACTATGTGTGATTCTTTTTTTGTAAAGGGCCATACATTTTTTCCCAACAGAATTTTGTCTACACAAGTTTTTTGATTTTCTCGATGGATGGATGATTTATTATTTACTTCTTACTAAAATAGGGACAATTTTTACATACTATGAATGAATGGAGAGGCTCCGGTTTTTTTCCCTTAACTCACATCTCTTTCTTCACTCATTGGTTCGTCCTCATGGTGGTCTTCCACTTAAGTCCAAGTCAGGTTCATTATATTGAAGAGCATAGAGACTAATTATTGGAATGGTTGGTTATCCATGGTGTGTGTATGGATTATTTTTCATGATCCCAAGTAAAACACCTCAACGTACAAATGACTTAGTTAGTCGATAGTATTCATCCATAGAGGGGGTGTTGTTGATTGTGGGGGAGGAAATCATTACCTCATCTTATTGAAAATTTAGTTCATAAGGATGGTCATTCATGGAGAAATAATTCAAAAACTCATCCATAATAAAATTTACTTCTTGTGTACTTACATTAATATGTATGTAAATAACATCCTCAACCCCAAAAACAAATGGGGTTTCGTTCTTATGGAACATCATTAAATTAGAAGGACACCATTTAGATCGATGCTCCAAAAAGTGTTCTTTTTTCTCTGTGGGATAAACCCATCTTTCATGGTCCATACCATTTGAACATATTCTTGAAATTAATCAAGGTGGATTATTTTTTACATTTTCTGTGTTTGATGGAATTTCTATCTTTTTTAATGTGGAATTTTTAGGACACAACAAATGTGCCCCATCAAAATGGGGTGTGATCGGGATGACATGATGTGGTTATAATAAATTATATTTCCTTATTTGAAATAAATATAATATAATTCCATCATTTTTTGAGCCAATGGACTCATTGACCATAGTTTTAACTTTTAAATTGTATCATGAATGTCCCAAAAAACATTATTTATTTTTTGATACCACCCTAATTTTTTCCTTAGTATATTATCGTATGGGATTATATGGAATAGCATGGATTTTACATAGGACCCCATTTATTGTTTTATGAACTAACAAGATCTGAAAATATAATTTTTATTTCAATATTTTTTCTTAAACCCTCTAATAAAAATGTCTAGCTAGTTGGTACTAAACTTTCACATAGGGTTCCCTTTGTGTGTTTTCCACATGGTGAGTTTTATGTCTCTTTTCATGGGATGTTTATATTTCTTAAAATAGTACTAATTTAACTGATGTTTTTGGTCGAAAACTATGACCTTGAATTATAAGTCGAGGGTCCTAATTGGGATTAATTGATGATATTGTCCAATTATTTTTTGGATAAGGATGAGGTATTTTTATTAACTCTGGTTTTTTGATTTCTTGATCCAAGACATGATATGGGAAATGTATGTGACTAGTAACTATAGGAATGGTTTCCAACATGATGATTATGGGTTTCATGTTTGTATATAAAGCCTCTGAGAGAGTTGAATATTCCTTTGGTTTCTTGGATTTTTATATAGGAAACTTATGTAGATCCAACTAGGTCAGCTTGTAAGAAGTTATTAAAAGTTATTCCTAGGATATGATCCAATATATCTAATGTCAGGATAATTTGTGATTTTATTTATTTATCAATACCAAAAAGTGTTTCTCATCAATGGAATGATGCATGAAAATGAATAGGGCATTTGTATTAGGTTTCATTAGGAATGGGAAACCACTCTGACACATATTTGTCTTGTGTAAAGGAGGGCTATAACATAGTTTAGATAAATTTTATCAAATAAAGATTGATACCCTTATGTTTAATGTTTTATAAAGATTGTTTTAAAGGACTATGGTTAATGGTCACTTATATTCAACCATACGATAAAATATTTTCCAATTTCATGATAATTTTCCCAATAATTTTCCATTATATTCAAGCATGATGGGGGGTGTTTTGTGTAGTAATATGTGGGTTTTAGAATCCATGTATTTATTAGGGACATTATAATAATTAGGGTGTGTTAATATAAGAAAAAGATCTCCTTCGAATGAATTTTCTTTTGGGTGACAAGCATTCTTATGAGAAATATTGACAAATGGGGAATATTATGAATACTAAAAAAATTGTTTCCTCGGGACATTGAACCTCCATTTCTAATATATTAGGATGTTTATAGGGATTTGGACCATCCTAGACATATTGTTTGGTTTATGAAAGGAAACTACATGTAAATGAAACGATCAATTCATGTCAAAACATCAATAGAATTGGTAGAAATGATTCCGTTACTTATGTATGGGATGATTCCCCATATTGGTTTGATCCTTTCACGGGGTGAAAATAAATTTCTCTATTCTGGATGGACCAGGATTAGAGACTCGAGCACTTGTAAATAACATGCAGAGGAAGGAAACAAGCCACACATAGTTCTACGTTGTATTCACCATACATTGATCAAACAATTTAGTGGGAAATGAAAATTTTAATTTTTTTAGGTATAAGAAATGTGATGAGTCTTATATTATACTCTCTATTGAAGATATAGATCTCATAAATTCAAGTTTGATTTTTATGTTTTGGAAATTTCATGACATATTATCAAGGTGACCCTACATATCTCATCAAAGAGTGAATTATGCCATTTTAATTTCATGTATGGATCCCAATGAGGATCTTACCCATCATCATGGAAAGTTACATTTTAAAATTTATGGAGGATGGATATGGGATTGGATGTTGGGGTGTCACTATATACCCAGTTGTTCAAGCGATCATGTTGAACATAGTTATTGGTGTTATGCATTTTCAATGTCATATATATTATGTACAAGTATAACCCTAATGTAGAAAAAAGGGGAATTTTTTTTTCTAATGGGTGGACCCAGTATTATGGATATTGTGATTATTATATATCTGGTTGAAATTAGAATCAAGATAGACATCATTTTCAAGAATAGTTCTATTTTGTTTCATGTAACTCAGACACCATCCATATAGTGTAGAATCATTCAATGAGGCCATCATGAGGTCTTGATGTTTTTATTCATCTGTCTTGTAGTATATTTGATAAGAAATATTATTAAATAGAGTCTTAATAGGTCCATATGTCCTGAAATTCATTATACATAAGGAAGAATAATTTGATATCCATGATTCCATGGATTCTCAGATCAATAGAAATGATATGTGGAAAATGTATTTAGGGCTTATAAATAGATAAAAATCATCTCGAATGGATGGATTTACCTTTGGTAGAAATTTCTATTTGGTGGGAAACATATGCAGAGTCTACTTGGGAATATTGTCTATAGTCAAATAATAGTGTCCTTAGGACATTGAACCCTCCCATCTCTGATGGATAGAGGAGGACAGTGAAGTATGCAATTTCATGGGGCATATAGTAAGATGAATGGACGGAATGTGTTTGGGTATATAAAAAACAATTATAAGATCATTATCCCTTCAGTGTGATATTTCCTACATATTTCTAAATCCTATGTAGGGGGTTCATTTCTATTTTCATTATAGATTATTGAATGAGGAACCCAAATATGTGATCCCTTTCATTGTTATTTTTTTTACATAGGATATGGGGACATTTTTTTGTTCAACTCATCATTGAGACTATGAAATTATTTCTAGGTGTCACTACATTTCTCGTAAAAATAATAACTAATCCACAAGTAGTTCTTGACGTACCATGTAGAATGATTTCATACGGTATAGACATGGGTTCCCCATCATGATAAGGAAACACCGGGTGTACCATTCATGGTATTGTAACAAGGACTATCTTATCTGTATTAATACACCTTAATCTTGCTGGAAAACCCCTACTGAAAATCGTATTCTCAAGTGACCCATGCTCGTTGTGAGAAACTAGGTGTACAAAGGTTTATTATATCAAGGATAGAAAATGTAACCACATATGAGGATATTTCACTATTTCTAGGTAGCTCAGGAATGATGGAGAATCCATGAGTTACCAAGTTTCAATATGTATCATTTTTGGGTAGGAATCAAGCAATAAATTGTTTTGGTATGCCAAATTGTTTAACTTTATGTGTTAAGGATGAGGGTAACCCAATATTATTGATGATAAATGCTTAGAATAGACTCTGAACAAGAGATTCAAGATCCACTATGTATCTTATATTGGATGGAATCATGAAAAATGTAGTTATCAACATTCTTCCTAGTATACTTATGACTCATGTATAAGAATGATGCTTTATTTCAAGTATACTAGTTAATACAATCTACTTTGGATTTCTATGCAATGATTTTTTTTGTAAGGGAGGGTACCATTATTATATATCATGGTTGTTCATAGGATAAGAGGTCCAGGTATCACTATGTATCCCATAGAATGATAAGAAATGCATATGTAGATCTTAATGATAATATTACTGCATAGGTCTGACCCATATGAAATATGGGATTTTCTTTACTCTTTGGATTTCATGACCATGATGTGTAATAAAATTGCTTCTACATATCCAGTGTAAGAAATAATAAAAACACACTTTGTTATCTAATATTTTTTGGTAGTACATCGATTCTGGGATAAATTTCATCATGGGTGAGAATATAATGTTACTATATATTTAAATAACATACAATTGGAATATTTGTGTCATGCATTTTATGGTCCTGTGACATGGATGGTGTACAATGATGTTTAACATAATCAGATTAGGATGAATTTATTTTATAATAATGGGAAGTATGAATCCATGTAATAGCAAGAAACATAATTTCAATGTGAAAAAAAGGCCTTCTGGCTAATGGCTAGTAATAAAATCATCTTATTATGTGAGGGAGATTTTCTGTGGGGAAAAACATTGAAGATCTAGGAATCCCAACGAAACAATGATGATATGAATCAATACAAACATAGATTTCAATGGGAATTATCCATGATGGTTTAACCCATAAGAATAAGATATATTTTTCCATTTTTTGTTATTAGACTCAGGACATAGGGTCTAGAATTCACTATATATCCTTTGATTATAAGAATCAATCCACGTCTAGTTATTGAGAATGGGAGACATTACATGGATCTGGCTCTCCCTATAGAATAATTTAATTTCATCTTTCTCCCTCATAGATCAATCTCATGTGTTGTGAATCATTGATTAAAACGACCATTCCATATAGTTTAATGACATTTATTGAGGATGTGGATATCATGTATTTTATTGTCCATCGACATAGATAGTTGTGTCGTGCTTTTTTAAGGTCATGTTACAATGACCGACTAATTGGATAAATATCATGTAGATGGTATCGGGTTCTATGTAGTCTATTTTCATATGATTAGGATGATAATCCCTAGTTTAATGTCATAGAGTTTTGAACTAATGTGTAAGAACTTCTAAAAGGATATTTGTGGTGTAGTGACAAAACAAACATGACTCTAACAATGACCAAAAAGTTCCACACACAACATGAGTGTTACTGAGGAGGATCCCATGAGTTTTTAATTAGAGTCTCATGGAATTGGGCTTCTAGTTTATTGTCATTGAGTTTCTTCCTAGATATGGAGACTTCCAAAAACATGCATTTATGTCATGGTGGAGTGAGAATACAAATATGAGTGAGGGCCAAGGAACCCAATTCCACACCATTCTTTCCCAACATGCATGAAAAATGTTTAAATTCATGATTCATGGACTGAGATATGCAATTTTTCATCATAAGAAAATGATGATAAGTGTTATATAGTTTAATGTCATGTAACAAGGATGAATTATCATGAAATTAATTTTCATGTTATGAGGACCTTTTATCATGTAGTTTATCATCAGGTGATCAGGTAATTTATCATGTGATTAAAAAAATTACATCATTGAAAAACCTTGTGTTGGATTGATATATTGTAGGTTTCCCATCCATTAAAATCATAGAATACAATCAATTGTTGTACACATCATATATGGAATAAGGACCCTCCTTTTTTGGTTCCAATATTAGAGGATTCATTCTGGGTATCATTGAAATCCAATGGACCACCACTACCTCTCCTTCGAGGATATATCAGATGTGATCTGATTTATTAATAGCTCAAGTAATACAGTTTTTATAGAAATCCAAAATTTATAAGGTATGAAATAATTTACGATCCCATCACTCCAATTCATACAACAGTTTTGTATATTTCTCTTCTATTTATAATTGATTGTATATGTAAATGTTTACTTAGGAAAATTAATCTATGATGGGAATTAATTACCCTTTCCCATTTACTAAGGAGCATTGGTTCAGTTGTGTAGTAGACTGGGTTATGTTCTGGTATTCCCATAAGTCATGTGGATGTTTATCTAGCCAATAATAGTTTTCAATATCTACGATCTCTTGGATTATATTTTATAGGGTATTATTAAATTCCCCAATCTGTCCATTAGTCACTACATGGTTACATGGAAAACATTGGGAATTGATTTTATACTCTTGATATAGATTAAAAAAATGATTAATTTATAATTCAGTTCCTTAGACATAAATATAGTACCAGGAACAAAAAATTGGTTTATGATGGTAGCTTTCCAAAATTTGACAATGTTCCTTTCCCTGAGTACATTGAGGGGTTTGGCTTCGTCCAACTTGGAGAATAATTCATTTGTACTAAGAATGTAATTAAACAACTGGTATTTGGTTTTTGGATATATACCTAAAACATATATTTTGTATATTATAAATGGAAAATAATTGTTGGATTCTTGAAACATCTATGAGGGGTGGTAATTGAAGTTGGCCTGAACAGGGAAGGAATGGATATTTTCGGTGTATTTATTAATAATTTTCATAGTGGGATGGTAGTACTCAAGTCTCTATATTTGGTGGGAAATCATGAGTTCCAATTGGTGAGCACCAAAGGATCCAATGTGCACATACATAGTGATAGAAGTGGTCTCTCCCCAATTAATATACCCCAGAAGGACCTCATTAAGGCTTCACTTATAGAGTTATTTTAGTGTTTTGAGCCTTCATAGAGAAACAAGTTAATTGGTCACTATCAGATTTTCTCTCACATCGCTCTATCTGGTGGGAGTTCAAATTTTTGAATGTAGTCCACAATTGGTTTCATCCCACTATCTGGAGGACTATATGGCTCAGTGATTGGACAAATATCATCAATCTCTTTTACATGGCCTAGAACAAAAAGTGAGACCATATGGTGGTGAAAAATGATGATGAATATATCTTCTCTTTTAGTACATTCTACGAATATGGATTCATTATCTAATGCATTATATTGGGAATTCAGTAAATGTGGGTTGTGAGTTTAGGTTAGTTTCAAAGGTAGTTATTCTATTTTTCATCATATGTATCCTATTTAGGTGATTAGGTCTTCAGTATTTGATAATGTAATTATCATTCACCTGCTTGATGACAGGTTTAGAATAATCCTTTATCTTAATGTGATTAAAGTTCACATTAAGTGACAGTAGATTTCCTACAATGAGAGGATGATATTCTTCATAATTTCTATTAAACACCACCAACAGTATGAATAAGTATGGAAAATTTCATTTGTGGGGGAAATAATCATGACACTCTTCCCCACTTTGTTGAGTTTGGGGTATTCCATCCCCATAATAATCACGATTCGTGATTCGGATTGAAAGTGCATTTCCCAAAATTAAGTTCAATATTGAATAGATAAAACCACATCATCAGTTAATAGTTCTGTGTCCAAATAAGTCATTTCTATCATGGGGTGATATTTTAGAAAATTTTCTAATGTTTGGCCTATGATTTATTTTTATGGCACAAACTAAATTTAAACATGTTTCATGATGACTACCAACCTTGTAATACATATGGTCAACATCACATGACTATGAATGTATTTGAGTGGGCTGTTATGAGATACCATATTGATGTCATGATGCTACAGGTAGTGTCTCAACTTCTTGAGTACAATTATTACCACCAGACATATCTTCTTGATATCTAAATAGTGAGTCTCAAATTATATCATGGTTTGATTGAGATAATAATGTTTTTTAGTACTGGGGTTATTATTATTTTGATGAATTCACTAGATATTTTTCTATGGATATTATATACAAAATAAGTGGCTTTATTTCGATCAATGGAATCAGCACTAGAATGATTTATAGATACCTCTTCAGGATGTCAAAATATTTCTTAAAATATTTATTAAACTTATATGTAACAAAAATTTTCATCATCTCTATTAAGAGAATAAATTTTCATGAATGTGTGGGTATTAAGAATCAAATGTAGGCCATGTTTCCTTGATGTCCCTTCAACTCTATGAGGTTTCTAGAAGATAACATACCAAGGATAAAATTATTTTTCTCGGGTTTGAAATCACTACCCCAATGGAATAAAATGAATCCAATAAATTTCCAAAATGTATCACTCAAATAACATTTGAAAGAGTTATTTTATCGGTTGTGCAACTAAAATTAATTGAAGATAATTTCATGGACTACAAGGTTAACAAAAAAATTTATAGATTTAACCACTAGGTCATCAACAAATAACTAGAAAAACCTTTCAAGTATGGGTTTTATGATACGTTGCATGAAACATTAATATGTGGAACCAACATTATTCTAGCGATAGGTAATTAAGTTGTCGAAAAATACATCATTGGGAGAACATAAGGAGGTGGATTCTTCATATTATTGGAAAAATAATATTTTATTATGTCCTAAATAGTCATTCATTAATGAGATAGTATGATATCTTACAATTTCATTGATCAATAGTTCTGTAATTGGGACAAGGAAATCATACATTAGGAAGTGCTGGTTAAGTTACATGAATTTGATATCTACTCTGATTATACTAATTTAATTATTGATAGGGATAATATTTTCCAACCATTATGGGTATTTTACAACTTTAATAATATTTTCTCTTGTGATCTCATCCACATTAACAGCAATTTTTACAGCATGTGTTCGGTGCATCCTACATGCTGCATGTTTTTAGCACCGGTGTTCATATGAAAGGACTAGTTGGCGATTGGCCACCTCAGGATATAGACCAATAACATTGGTGTAATGAA
This sequence comes from Viscum album, assembly GCA_963277665.1. Classification (NCBI taxonomy): domain Eukaryota; kingdom Viridiplantae; phylum Streptophyta; class Magnoliopsida; order Santalales; family Viscaceae; genus Viscum; species Viscum album. The sequence goes on along the minus strand of OY728158.1, from coordinate 498,100,181 downwards.
TTACAAATACATCATGATAGTACTTTAATAAGTAGGTACATACCTCATTGTCTTTATAATACATTTATCCACTTATAATGGAGGGTCATGGGTCTTCTTCTATACCAAGAATTATCTCTATAAGCTAATAAATGTTGGTTGATACACCCTCCTAAAATTACAGAGGGCAATCCCTCAGGTCCTCCTCCTCCTCTTCTTCTGCCACTTCATCTTCATTTTATTTTTTTGTTGGGGAATCACATCTTGAGATGAGTTCTCCAGAGTAGGGATATGATTTTATATTTTTCTAGTTGAAAGGCTAAGTGACTTCATATGAACCAAAAAATAGTATGGGATTTACATGAATATCTATAGAGGACTGTGTGAGGGATGGAAGAGTGTCTTCATCCAATTTTTGTGAGGGGATGTCCTCTTTAGCCTCATTTGGTGAGGCATGGGTTTCCTGGAGCATTGGGTATTTAATGAATGAATCTTCATTTGATCTTGCACCATTATTTGGGTTGTTATCAAACATTTAATACATATAAAATCAATTGTTCTAACTAAAATCATGGACATAAATGAATACATGCATGAAATTGGTCTCATATGACCAATATGATTGATGGGTAACACATATTCGTTTATTTTTTTTAAAGAAGTATTATGGGGTCATTGATACTATATTCAAGGTGGTGACCCAATCAACAACATAGATAGTGACATGCTTACCATTTCTCTGATAGAATCATGAATTGATATTATATTACTCAAAGGATTAAATTGTGGTGTTATCAGCATGAAACATACTGATTTTTTCATTAATACAGTATTTGATGCATTGATTGTATGCTGATGGGATTTTCATGTGTTTATGAAATATGGTATTCCTTTAATGAAGTTAAAGGATATGTTCTTCCTATCCACCAGAAATTCAATTCGGTGACAAGGTATAAGTAATTATTCATGATCTTGATTTGACCTAGTTGCTTCTGATCAAATTTTTTGTATCTCTATAGTGTTACTATAGATGGTTCATTGTTATCCTCAACCCAACCTAGTTGGTTACGTATTCATACTAAAAAGAGGATTCCTCCAGAACCATTTTCAAATAATTCTTTTAAGACATCAACACCAGTTTTCCCACCGTACATGTAAAGGGGTTAGATGTGTCCATATATGATGACATCTTCAACTTTATCTATGGAGGAGATAACTGCATGACTTTCCAAAATATCTTCTTCTACCAGATATACCTCAGCATCAGAAACATTGTCTTAAAACTTATACAGACCTAACAATGCATTTTTGAGTTATTCCATGAGTTTTTTTGAAAATATCAGGGCTTCTAGGATTGATTTTATAACGGGTTATGAGGATAACTATTTTAGGATATTATACTTCTAGTCTGAAACCCGACACTTACATAGATATGGAATCACTTTAAAAGTAATTTTAGGGGCATTTGTAATCAATGTAAATTTGTAGTCCTTTTCCACAAGAACTAAAGGTTCTACTATACTTGGTGGGTTCAGTCGGGTAGGCCAAACTTCTTGTCGAGGGTGATCTGAAACCAATTTCTCTTTATATTGATATTTATGGGTACTGTGGTCTGAGTGGGTTCTGACATGTGTATGGGAATTTTCTTATTCTTGTTAGACCTACTAATGGGATCTCCCGTGGGTTTGTGTATTATTGATATCTTCCTTTGGGAGTGGAAATAATTTTTTCTCTTCCTGTGATAACATAATTCATTTCATCCTAAACTCATGTGACCTATTCCTTTAGTAACCCAATTAGATGATGAGATTTCAAGTTTATTGGTGTACTCATATTTGAAAAAGTGATCCATTAAGTGGATTAAATTAATGGATCCAAAAATTAACACTTCTTTTTATGAGGACTCTTCATGATAGGTAATTTATTGTCTAGTAATTTGGCTGCATGGTGCGCATTAAATATTACCTGAGGGAATAATTAAATAGAGATTCAAATCCAACATTTACCTTGGTGTAGGCTTGGTGGTACCAAAAAATGTGTACCCAAAATATTACAAATGCATCCATACATGATCCATGATCATATACCATTTCACAAGATTTGATTTGGTATGACTTAGGGCCTGAAAAGGGTTACAGATTAGGAGTTACGGAAACTTGAATTTGGGCTGTAAAACTGGTTCGTAGAGCCAATTCGTGAAGCTCCCGCCGCGATCACAGAGAGGGGGAACTTTACTGGGGCCTCACACCGACGTAAATCTCATCCTTTGTGAATCCTCCATGGAGCGAGGATGCAGGATACTCCGTGAACCCCATTGACATTCACGAACCCACCGTGAAGTGAGGAGGAAGGATGCTCCGTGAACCCCTCTGAAGTTCGTGAAACTATCGCAGAGAAAGGAGGCGGGATGCTCTGCTAACCACTTTGACGTTCAAATACCCACTACGGAGAAAGCTTTGGCTTCGCTCCCAGCGAGCTCTACTTCACAGCACCTCCCCCCTATAAATACCTAGCTCACCCACCATCATAGAAAGGTTTACGCCACCCCTTGGGTGGCTGATCTCTCCAATTTTGCAGAGATCTCGAGCACCACAAGTCCATGCTCTGCAAGCATCATTCTTCATGAAGCTGCTCCACGATTCTGTTCTCCGTGAGCAGCATCCTTCACGAAGCTACTTCGTGAGTCCATACTCCATGACCAGCTTCCTTCAAGAAGCTGCTCCACTAGTTGATCACTAAGGTGATTCGTGAGACCCCATGTTCCATGAGCCCCTTTTCTTGGCCAAGAAACATCACAAAGACCTATCTTTTGCGACGATCCTACCTTCGCTCCCACTGATCCATACCCTTTGGGATGTGCCCACGCACCCCAACTCAGGGTCAGTGTTGGGCTGCGATCCCAACCCTCTAGGCCGGTCCCTTCACTATCTTCACTTACCCCCATGACAAATGGAGAGTCTCACCACAAACTTTTCGGGCCAGAACGTTGTCAATTTCCATTGCACCCATATGCACAACCACCATCCACCTATGGGATACCGTGATTTGAGATACTTTTCTGTACACCATTAAACACCTTGAGTCAAAATATTCCTCTAGTATTGTTTCCCATGTCGTGAGTTGAGATTCTCATCATCATTTTCCTCAGTACCTTGAGTCGAACCATTCCTCATGTAACTCATCCAAACCCCATCGCTTGGCTCATATACCAGGTTGAACTAGAAAGGTCCTCTCTTGAATAATTCTGAACACCAGCCATTTCTAGGTGCCTTATATTTAATAGTACTCTCTACATGAATATAATCTACATTAATCCAAATGTGAAAATCGTTGGATGCCTCCGGATCCAAATAAGAGATTCCTTATTCACCCAGAATAAGATGCTAACAGTCCTTTCTACATGACTCTAAACTATAGTATCCCCAATTTTCTAAACATTGGATGCATCTTTCTCCAGTCAAGAGATTCCTTATGATACAAGAATGAGATGAAAATAGTCTTTTATTCATGAATATAATTTTTAGTACACCCTATGTTCCAAACATAGGATGCCTCTTGCTACAAACAATAGATTCCTTTTTCTCCAAGCATAAGATGCTAACAGTCCTATCTATATGTCTTTAAACTATAGGTCACCCAATGTTCCAAACATGGTATGCCTCTTGCTCCAACCAAGAGATGCCTTATGCTCCAAGAATGAGATGCCAACAGCCCTCTCTACATGAATTTAAACTGTAGCATGCCATATCATTCAATAATGGGATGCCACTTATTCCAAACTAGAGACACCTTATGATCCAACCATAAGAAACCTAATGGAATGATTTTAGTGGCATAATTTCACAGGTTTTGGAATCCATTCAAGCATTCCACCACTCCACCTAATGTTTTTCATGTCTTTCATTAGGATCTTCATCATCTTCCATGTATGAAGGGACCTTCTAATGGCCTGGTCCCATTTTGCATCGGCTTACCTACGTTCCTTGTAAAACACCCCCGAAGACTTAGGAGGATAATTTGATTCAGGTCCTGTGTTTCGAACATGATCAACAATTTCCCCAGATTTGTTTGTCCCTTTTTCAGGATAATGCAATATGGATTTTGTGTTTTGAACACGGTCAATAATTATCTTCCATCGTCATGCCACCCTCACTATTTCACGAATGTTGGTAATATGATTCACACATTTCATCCCCCTTTGTTTGGACTGATTCCAGCGCCCTTAGCAATCACCCTTTTTTCCACTATCTCATAGGTGAAGGCCTCAACCCACTAGTGGGTTTGGATGCCCTCGTGGACAGACACGAGGAAGACATTACATTTAGCTTCCTTGCGTAAGCCCCATCCACCATTAAAACTCTTTAGTGGAACACAGTTAGCTTCCATGTGTAAGCCCCATTCACCATTGTCGCTCCATAGCGGCACCCAGTCATCTTCCTTGCGTAAGCCCCATTCATCATTTACCCTCCATAGAAACACCCGGGATACTTCCATGCATAATCCCCATTCACCATTGCGGCTCAATAGCGGCACCCAGACAGCTTCCTTGCATACTCCCCATTCCCCATTGTCACTCCATAGTGGCACCTGGGCAGCTTCTTTGTGTAACCCCTATCCACCATTACCTATCCATAATAGCACCCAGACAACTTTTTTTTATAATCCACATTCACCATCCTTAATGGATTCACCTTTGGGTCATGATCGTCAGGTCCTTGTCACCTCTTATTTCTCACAATGAGAACAACTCACGTGGGCTTAGAGTAGTAAGCATTGACTATGGAATCATCTATGGGAAGCCTAGAGTGTATGCCCCAAACCCAAATTGTACTATGAGGACTTTGATCTTTTCCAAGGTGAGGTACGTAGGAAGCCTCTATGAGGTTCAATCCCACCATCCATTGATCTGGACCCTATTCATGTCGGTTCACCAAACACCACATGAACTGTGAGGTCTTTGATCCTTTCCAAGGCATGTTACGTAGAATGTATCCCTGAGGTTCAAGCCCACCATCCATTGGTTCCGACCATCTTCACGGCAGTTCACTAAACCCTCATAAACTACGAGGTCGTTGATCTTTTTCAAGGCAAGGTACATAGGAAGCCTCCCTGAGGTTCAAGCCCACCACCCATTGGTCCCAACCATCTTCACGTCGGTTTACCACACCAACCAGAAATATGTGGTCTTTGATCCATTCCAAGTCAATGTATATAGGATGCCTCCCTAAGGTTCATGACCACTATCCATTGGTCATTACAATCATCACGTCGGTTCATCAAACCCCACTTGAACTATGAGGTCATTGATCCTTGCCAAAGAAAGGTACGAAGGAAGCCTCCTTGAGGTTCAATCCCACCATCGATTGGTCCCGACCATCTTATTGTTGGTTCACCAAACCCTCTTGAACTAAGAGGTCATTGATCCTTTCTAAGGCTACGAACATAGGAAGCCTCCCGGTGGTTCAAGCCCACCACCCATTGGTCCTGACCATCTTCACGTCGGTTAGCCAAACCATCCTGAACTACGTAGTATTTGATCCTTGTGGAGGAAAGCTACATAGGAAGCCTCCAAGAGGTTCAAGCCCACCAACCATTAGTCATGACCGTCTTCACATTGGTTCACCCCACTAACCTAAACTACGAGGTTTTTTATCCTTGCCATGTTGAGGTACGTAGGAAGCCTCCGTGAGGTTCAACACCACAACCCATTGGTTGCTCTGACCCCCTTCACATCAGTTCACCTTCCCAACCTGAACTACAAGGTCATTGGTCATTTCCTAGGAAGGGTTCGTAGGAAGCCTCCCAAACGTTCAATACCACCATCTATTATTCAAGACTATATTAATGTTGGCTCAAAAAAACCAATCCTTGACTACGTGGACTTTGATCATTGGCATGGAACGTTCTGTAGGAAGCCCTCCTACGGTTCAAGCCCAACAACCATTGGTTTCGACCCCCTTCACGTCAGTTCCAACTCCCGAACTATGTGGAATTTGATCCCTGGCAAGGCAAGGTAGATAGGAGGCCTCCATGAGGTTCAAGACCAAAAATAATTAGGCATCCTAGAGTGTAAGCCCCGAAACCATCCCGAACTACGTGGAATTTGATCCTTATCTCCTAGACAGGGTATGTAGGAAGCCTCTATGAGGATCAACCCCATCCAGTAGTAATCCATTGTGATCGCATCCAATGGTAACCCTTGTGAATCAATTCAGTGTTAATACGTTGTGACCCCATCTTGTGGTAAGTTTTTGTCCCCCAATCGATGGTAAGCCGTCTTCAGATAAACTACATGGTCATTGATTCCCTGCCATAGGGATACATAGGAAGCCTCTTTAAGGTTCAATACCATCACTCATGACTCATCCTGATCTACCTCTTGATCCCATGTGTTCCGGGAATATTATTCCCCATCCCAAATGTTTTATTTCCTATAGATCCCATCCATGCGTCCATTCTCACGGGTCTCCTCCTCATGTGTCCCGTCAACACATCGAACAATGTGGACATTGATTCCCTACCACTGCGATACGTATGATGTATCTTCAAGGCTCAATACTAACATCACCATCATCCTCATTATGGTTCCATCTTATTACCCCTCCAATTCATTAAACACCCCATCATCCATACTGATTCTCACTCGGGCCGCCACATCCTGATGAGATCATGACATTCATCCCAGCGCCGTTCCATTCAGAACCCGGCCAACTAACCATGCATAATACCCACTCAATCCACAACCATCCACCTAATATTATTCCTCTTGTGATGGGACACTTTCCATGTGTAATCCCCAGTATGAATTCGGGTCGTTGTTCTTTGTGTACACCCCGATTCATCACCCCTTTGAACTTTGTGGGTTTTAATCCATGTTGTCTACACAATGTACATAGGAAACCACCATGAGGTTAAATCCCATCTAATGGTAAACTTTGCTGCCTCCATATTCTGGGGTGAACACTCCCTGATCTACCCTCAGTGGTGTCTAGATCAGCCATCACGATGCGACATCTTCCCTTTATGGGGAACACAATCCCAGGTCTACTCTTATTGAGTTTTTGAATCCATCTAATCAGTAAAAACTCCTGGAGCTCCCTCCTAGGGATCTACCAATCTGATACGTCTCTATGGGACATTATTGATAACCCTAATTCTATCTCTGGAAGACATTAAACTCACGACCTACCTTGTGTTAAACATGACATGCCCGAGGGAAACCCCAAATGACGCACCTTTGGAGTAACCATCTCCGAAAGACATTAAACGCATGCCCTACCTCATGTTAAACATGAGATGTCTGAAGAAAACCGCGGAGGACATGCCTTTGGTGTAACCGTCTCCCCAAGACATTAAACTCATGGATTACCCTATGGTAAACATGGGAAGATGATTAAAACCTCAGAGACATGCCTTTGACATAAGATACCCCACAACCGACATGGGATTCCTCAGGTTCTGCACCCTTGAGATGCCCTCATATGAGGAAAAATATAGGCTCCCCTTTGTCCACACATCTAGAGAAGCCCTGACATGCCTGATGTTACCGTCTACTCCAACCAAAGGATGATACAATGTCAAGACCCCATGGAATGTCCTGATAGATGTAGTGTCATTAATAAGTTTCTACAGATATATGGAACCAGGAATGAGATTCATGAACCATGAATTAATCTTTAAGAGAAACCCATACTAGGTGACGAGTTCCGAGGAGGAATCCATGGAAGGAAGAACCAACATCCCATCATCTCATTTCAATCAAGGTTCAAGCCTTCTTGAACAAGAAACAAATTTCACCCGCCTTTGGAATTCGACAATGCAGGGAAAAAACAACGTCGTCATCCTTGAACATAGAGATGTGCACACCCCGACGAAAGCATCAGAAACAAGGCTTATATTTTTTTCTCCCATATTCTTTTATAGTTAGGTATCTATTTGAAATGACATATTTGGAGGTTTTTGGGGCCATTGATATTTGTGGTGAAGCATTGGAAGCAAATTTTGGCATTGTTCATTGCATCCAATGTTCTTGGAGAATTCCTTGATCTAGAATGATTTTTTGAGTCATACAACCCTCAATTTTCTTCGCCCCTATGACACTAACATCATGTCACACACCTCCATCCTCCCTGGTAATGGAGAAAACAAATGATACTTGTGTTGGTATCCTACCAAGCTTTTCCTACCAAAAATGTACCATTTTTTTCAGGAGTACATTGATAATGATGCATTTTTAGTTGAAATTTCCTGGTATCCAATGAAATAAGAAATAATTTTTTTAGTCATTAGGACCTACAATGTTCATCCTATTTGGAATTTGCTGGTGGAGTAAATCATTGTAAATAGAAGTTATAAAATCTCCACAGAATTGATAATATTGGAAATAGTTTACTTTATTTTTTGTTCCTTGATTTTTTTTGGATTGGTCCCCTTCACTCATCTTATCAGGGTAGGGGTTGCAATTTGTGGCCAGTGGGTGTAGCATGATACAATCCATGCTTTAGAAATTGGACCGGTATAGAGGTTAACTTAACTTTTATGGATGTCATCTCGACCACTCCTAATCCCTTCCCTTGGACAAGTGGTGTTTTCTAGGACATGATCTTAGTATTTTTTATGTTATCTTCCATTCATTGGTAAATGGAAGGTAAATCATGAACCCACTTTTATATTTCACATTGATGAGAATTAATCCCAACATGTCTTTAATGTTGTCGATACATAGAGAATGAATATATTAATGGGTAAGTGGTTGGTTTAGGGAGTTGTTCATCCCCTTATATATGGAATAAAAATCGATGACTCTTTCATTTTATCACTCTTTTAAATTTTAGAGGGATCTAATTGTTGTATATTGAAATGTTTAGCTAAACAGAAGGGTAGTTTTTGATAGAGATCATCCCATCCTATGATTTTCTGAGCTATAAAATATGTGTACCATAGGAAGGCTTCCCCATGTGGGGTTTATGAAAAGAATATGTCAATGGATCGATGTTGTTCAGAATACTATGTTGACTATTTTATTCAACTTATTCCTGGACTAGTGAAATAATTGTTAGAATCTAGCATACTGGTTATGCCACTATTTGAGGTGCATATCCCTCCAGATATATCTTTTTAGGACACTATGAAACCCATTTCAGTTCGTTCTTTAATGGATGGAAATCATGAAATCCTTCGATGATCAGGTCTTGGTAGAATTATTTTCCATGAACCGTGTTGGGAAGATGTCATGTACTTGTATCAATTGTGGGTATAAAACCTTGTGACTAAGGTTCACTAATTAGATGCATTCACTGAGGCTCTACTATGGGAGTTATTTTTATAGGAATTATTCCTCATTGTAGTTTTTCATTGATTAACATAAAATATTTCATTTATTCCTCCTTACATGAGAAATCATTCGTAGAACATAGGGTGATTTTTCTCATTAAGAGGGGGTACATGTAATTTCTAACCATGAATTTATTCTTACCTCTTGTAGAAAAACAATAATGAGGCTGTATGACTTTCATCAAGGGTTTACCCAAATTTTTGTTGATTTTTTGGTTCCGAGTACACACACAATCATTCTCAATGTGGAACACATCATGGGAGGATCTATCCTCTCATGTAACATTTTTATTTGCATCACCTTAAGTTCCATTTTCAGGATTGGTGACCAAAATATTCAAAAATTGATAATTCATTATCAGAGACATACAAGTTTTTGAATGATATAAGGGCTCTTTGAATCCATTTATGGACCACTCCATTCAATTTCAGCATCCTCTTTAGGATTTTTGGCTAAGGGTGACATGGATGGAACCACTATACATCCTCTTCATTCACCTCCCTTCTGGGGGATAAAGGAAATGAGATGAGGTAAACTAGGAGGTCGTACATCTTTTCATCTTCCCTAAATAAGAGAAGACTTATTTCCATTGATAGGTGGTAAAGGTAAGAATTACCCTGGAACTATGGTCATGGGTTTATCTCATTACATTTTTTATGCCCCAATTGAAATTTTTTATTCTTACAATTGAATTTTCTATTAAAAATGCCACAAACCCTAAAATATGGGTTTGATGTCGTATTGTAGTGGTTGCTATGAATGTCACCACTATCTTGATCCCACACACTATTTTTCATGCATTAGTCCGATATGACGTTGGTACTATAATTGAACTATATTCTTTGGAGGACATTCACAGTTCTTGATGATTGAATTCCCTGAAGAGTGATGCCAAAAGAATGTACTCCATTTCCTACTTTAAGCATTTTTAATTTCATTTTTCTATTGGACCCGATGCTTTTGATACTTATTCATGTATTATTCTTGTTAATAATGTCACATTTTCTAAGTAATGGTTCTTATTGATAGCCACATTGGAAGAATGAAATTATGGGATTTCATTTCTAGTTTTTTCTATTGAACATGGATTGAGGTGAAGTATAAAGTTCAATTTTTATCTCCATCCCTATATATAAACACCAGGTGGGTCATCGATGGAAAGACGATGTAACTTATGCAGCACATTGAGGCATTCATATTGACTTTTGTTCTGAAGCTTCGCAGATTGTGGTATCTATGCAGTCGGAAGGTATTTCACATTTTTTTATGAATAATCCATCACAGTATTTTCTCATGATATTCATAACTATTGTAAGGTAATAATTATTCTTCTTAGTGGTAGATACTTTTCCATAGATTGAGACCGATGTTATGTAATCATTCACCTAACAAGGCCCCTTGAATGTAGTTCTGAGGAGTTAATCATGGAAAAAGAATAATGGGTATATGATATGTGGAAAATTTTATTCTAACATCTTCTAGATATTCTATGAGAGACTCCTAAACCTTATCATCCCAACATGGATTCTTCTAGGAAGTTTTGTCACAATTACTGGAGATAGTGGAGGTCTCGTTGGTATAAAAATGGAATGGGGTGGCTTGGAGAATGGGAATGGTCCTAGAACCACCCATGGAGAAGAAATAATGTCGCTTATCATTGATAGGGTGTCTATCATGTATATCCCCATGATTTCATTTGCCTTAGAATATGATGGAACTATTTTATTTGACAAACCAAGGTGATGACCTTCTTATTGAAATATGATGCCACTATGGGAATGACATTCCCAGTACATGATATCATGGAGATGACAACCATTGTAGCTCAATGTTAAACTACATGAATAATATATGCATATTATACCCAATAAGGGACTTTTAGGGTGAATGTTATCAAGGGTATGAAATTATTTCTAAAATAAGGGGTTACTATGGGGTGGACCTTTACATTGTATACCATAATGATGAGTACTATATGTAGAATCTTGACCCAATAAATCCGAGAACTATATTCATGTTACCATTAAATTGGAAAAATATACATTTAAATTATGTTACAAAGAACTAAAAAATTTAGTAGTCTAGGAAAACTAGATATATATTCACGAGTCTTATATTCCTAATGAATACAAAAATTACAACAAAAGTTTTTTTTTCAGGGATGATAATATTATTCCATATAGACTATCAGTACATATATTTCTCATTACACATCATGAAATTGTAGGGAAAGGTAACATAATAAGGTTGAGATGAAATGCTCAGTAAGGGAATACTACAATTTAATAAATAAATAATCATTTTAAATAATCAATATAGAAAGGTAATAACTGAACACACATTCCATATAATCAATAAACTAAGTAGGATTTGAGTAAATAGTATGGAATGGTAAATAACTGAAAACACATAACATTTGAATTTTGGATAAGGAATAATATACTTTAATAGGTAAGAAACTATAAAAACATTGCATATAATCTATAAACTGATAATAAAATGAATCTATAGACTGTTTTATGGTGAGAAATATCACGGAAAATGAATAATAAAAAAATTAATGAAATGATTAATTATTTGTAGTAAATTATTACGAACATGAAACCCTATAAAATAATTATATATCTTCTATAATGTTTAAAAATATATGTAAAAAAATATTTAATTTAGTCAATTAATTTTTATCATGAGAACCTTTTGATGCATTCAGGGGATATATAAATTTCGGTACCCACCTACCACTGCATGTCCAAAGAATTCACAATATAAAGTAATGTATTTAATTAATAAATAAAATTATTTCCAAATATCCATATTAAATAATGGATATAAATTTATAAAAATTTCCACTTAAAAAAATTTATCTCTAAAAGTAAACACCATATGAAAAATTGATATATGGTTTAAGCAATAAATATATCCATGATAAATTATATTGGTAATTATTTCAAATTAAATGTCTTATGATCATAGGAATTTAAATTTTTTTAGTTTTATAATAATGTAATCAAGGAAGTTAATTTCAATACAATCCATGACTGAATCTATCATAAATAATCTCGAGTAATAATAAGGATGGTTTAGGTACCACATATCCCATGTGGAGTAAAACTATTGGGTTGATATAGTTGATGAATATAAAGGCAAGAAAAATTTATTTTATAAAAATTATTCATGAAAATATACTTTTTATATGAATCATTTTGTGAATATCCATTTCTTTGAAAATCTCTTCAGATATTTTTTAAAAAGAAACCAGTTAAACATGAAAAATAAACTTTGATGAAATAACGTTGTGTAAATCTATACTTGTCATTCTAGGTAAAAAAGACATTCATTTTTCAAGGAAAAATGTTTAGAAAATTAGCTATTTCTGAATGAAATAAGATGATTTCCTTAGTAGAATAAAATGAAATTATTTATTAATAATTCATCAAATAATTTCCTCTCCTAGAAATTAAATATTAAATAATCCTAAAAAAATTTCATTATGAATTGGACCCTTGAAAATAACATAATGATGAGATGAGAATAAATTGATAAATATATTATGTCAGTCCAATATAAATCCAAATAATAAATTGGAAATAAAAAATTATATAATGAAAATTTAATACCCAATTAATTATATAATATTAATGATAAGGTGGAAGTAATATAACCCCAGGAATATCATTTGGTTATTAAATTCTTTTCTTATTGGTAATTCTTAATAAAAACCCTCTTTGAGGAAATAATTCAAATAAATACTCAAAATATCATGTTTAATGTAAAAATAATGATATAATGTTTCAATTTGATAGTATGTTCACCTTATATAAGAAATTGAGTGCATTAAAAAATGTTTCTCTCAAAGAATAAAATTTGAGATGAAGTCCCTAAATACTACATATATTTTGAAATATAATTCCCAAGAAATAAATAAATTAAATTTAAATTATATGAACCCTTGATATTTGTTTTATAATTATATAAAATACATTATATTCAGTATATACCCCCACAATAAATTAATATGTCGTGAAAATGGTCTAATGCTCATGGAAAGAAAAGTGGGACGAGAATCCCATACCCTAAAATTTTATTTGGGTTAAATTATATTAACATTATGTATAGTGGTTTTAATCCTATAACTAATTTATAAAAGAACAATTTTAATATTTAAAATATTAAATATTAACCTATTATAATATGTTATACCAATTTGTTAACTATCATTCATAATTTATACTATTTTTGGTGTTATTTTCCTAGCCTTTTGAGTTTTTTCTCACTTGTTACATGTTGTAACTTTTATTTATATTATGGTTACATCATATATATAATTTAATAAATGATTTAAATATCATATATATTTAGTATATATGTACTTATAATAATCCATAATATTTGGAGATAAGAAATGAAATGCACCGTTAATAGGGATTGTAGGTCATACGTATTCATGGATGGTACATTAATTTCTTTATCATATTAAAATAATGAAAATTAAATGATAAGTATATTATAATATATATTAAGAATATGTTACAAAAACTTTATAAAACCATCATTTATACATTCCATGTATAGTGTGAATTAATCACATCGGTTTGAGGATTAGTAGTCCACACATCCCCAAACGATGCTATCGTTTTCACACAAAATGGAAAGAAAAAGGTACATGTTTATTAGTGTTTTAATATAAAATAATGAAATTAAAATTATCATATTTATCATATATAAATATAAATTATATCATAATTCCCAACCTTGAGGGTATGAACCAGAAAAACAAATAATCACTATTTCGTGAGGCGGTCGTGTGTCGCAAATGAACTGTAAGTTCATTATGAATTAAATGAAATATTTTGTAGCTATTTGTAGAAAAATTATTATAAGACATATAATAATATTGAATGTAACTGTCCTATTATATAATAAATTTCTAATATTATTTGAGGGGGTGGTGAATGAAAATAATATAAAAGAGCATGAAGATGGATGCTACTTTTTATTGGGGTAAATCCTTTTGGTTTGCACTTGGGGATTTCCTGGATGGATTTATCAATAAGGTGTAGATTATAGGTTTATGGTATGTATTTTTAGGGTTAGTTTGGATATATATATATTTTGATCCAAAGTGGCATGAGAGATATGAGGAACTAGGAGGAATGATTTTCTTTTTATAATGGATGACGAGTGTCATTCTTGTGTTTTTTAGCATAATTTCTCCCACAAGAATCCAATTTAATTTAGATAAAATAATGTGAAAAAAATGAAAAGGAGGTATAGGATTGAACTAATAAAATGAAATTGAATTTAGATAAGTTTCTTGGTCATTTTGGGCCTTAAGTTTAAGGATTACTCTCTTATTAATGAAATGTTTCTCTACATCATTATAAATAATTTTAAACAATTTCTCTAATATTTTTGGTAAAAAACAATGTTCACATTATTAGACATTATAAATTAATCGGATTAAAAAAAATATACAAACCAATTTTAAAAATTCCTATCATAGAAGTGTCAAAAATTAATTAAAAATCAATTCCGTAGATGGGATGACAATGTATGTTTTTCAAGTAAAAATGTTCAATATTTTTCTAATTTTTTATATCTCATTTCAAAGTGAAATTTAACAAAATTAAAAAAATTGGATTAATTAATATTTAATTGGTATATTAAACATTAAAATATTAAAAAAAATTAATTTTACCATATAAAATATTTTTCAAAAAGTAGTTTGAATTAAAATTTTATATTTTTAACTATTAATCATAAATTAAAAGATCACAGTAAAATTTAAAAAATTCCCCTTAACATAATTTTTATGTATATATTTCAAAAATGAATATTTTACCGATAAATTTTATAAAATATTAAAAATATAATTTAAATAGGTTATCCATTAAAATGTTGTAATGTTTTCATTATAAAAAAATAGGTTTTGATATGTAAAATTGTGTTTGTTCTTATCTTATACCTATCAAATCTATTAAATGAATATTTAAAATATTTCATTTAATATATAATATGTATATTTCATTAATATCATTCATTAATTATAAATAATTAGGATAAAATTAAATTTTGAAAAATATTTATAAAAACATTCAATCTATAATTAATTTGTTCTTATATTCATTTTTGTTTAATTGATAACCTACAAATTCATATTATATTTTTATACAAAATATATTTTCTTGATTTAGTTAGTTTTAATCATTTCCACTAATTTAAAGTATATGTTATAATATTATTTTAATAATATTTTAATAATATATTATTTATCAAAAAATATAGTCTTTTGTGTAATGCATGCTATTAAAGAAATTATGTGTTATGTGAGATGCAAGATGACTCAATAAAAAATACATTTAACGATATACCATATGTTAATTTTAATTAAAATAATAAATTCATTGTAAATTACAATTATATTATATTCCCTTATTCTCTTGGTGATTCACGATATACATGAAATTTAATGTAATGTTCTCAAGTAGAGTTTCAGGGAGTTAAATTATCCCAACTTTAATTAAATTAGATACGCAAAATTTAAAACCATCCTTGGTAAAAAATTTATATATTTTATTTTTTCAGATTTCACATCAAGAGAATGGTTCGTAAAACATCTTCTAGAAAATAGATATTGGGATGTACAATGGTCAAATAGAATAACACATTACTAGTTTTCAATATAGGAGATCATTACTAGAATGTTTATATATATACGTGGAGGAAAAATGAAAATATTTATAGGGAGTGACTGAGGTCATCAATCAAGAATCAAGTGAATAGTAAATTGAATGTATAGGTCATTGACTCTTGAAATATTTTAATATTTATAAGACCATCAGTTCAATAAAAATTATTGTATTAGGAAAATAAATTATTTTAGGATAGTTTCATAATGTTAAGGAATTATTTTATTGAAAAAGAATATAAGGAAATATTAATATTTGATATATTTATATAGACACAATTTCATCCTTAGATCTTGCTTCAATCAATTTCAAATTAATTCATTCCTTCCTGAAATGGATCTCAAAAAATTAACATTGATTCCTGAAGCACTAATATACACATATAACATATCTTAAGGCCCATAAATGATTTACAGGTCTAACTATTTGTCTCCAAATATTTCCCAAAGATAATATCGTTAATAATGTAATATATAAATCTATAATATGGCACTATATGTTTGTAATTAATATTTATTTATCAAATAGTTTTACAAAAAATAATGACATATTATCCTGGACATTATGTGGGTTAGTGGATGGCATTAAACCATTTTAGTCCTTCAGTCAGGGGTTCATGTCTCAGGGACTTGTTATACATGAAGGGTTATAACCTATCATTCATGTTTTATTTTTAAAAAACCATATTATTATAATTTCAAAACTAAATATGATGTATATCATTGATCATTATTTATTTAATAAACATTTATATATATTTTTCAATGCAATATAGTTTTATTCAAAACTAAAAAAATTATTTTACTATTATTACAATGTAAATAATTATAAGAATAACACAAATTTTTATCAATACCCGTAAACATGTGTCTCTAAAATATATGGGAATTATTCCTTGAATAATATATACACTAGAACATATACGTTAAATAAAATTTCCAAAAATTCCATTAATCTTGGTAGACCAACATTATATAAAACCTAAAATATATTTTTAGTAGTTATATCATATAAACAACCTAAATCTCATCATCCAATGATGGTATCCATCACTCTTATGTTAATAATGAAATATGTTCTTCTAAAATTTCAAAACACCCTTAAATGATTCAATATTCTTATAACTAAAATACTATTTGTATAAATAATTTTTGAAATTAATTCAAGAATCCCAAGTAATACTTAACTATTCCATTTTAACATAAGTTGTCCCTTGGTATAAGGATTAATATAGGTAATTAAATTTCATTATCTTTTTAAATCCTTTATAATGGTATCTAAAAAAATGGTAATTATCCTATGAATGTTACATAAGAGTGTAAAACATAGTTCATAGTAAGGAACATTTTTATATACCAGGTTACGACCGACTTAGTCCTGAAATTCCTTTTTAGAGTTGTTAACCCTAGGTATATTTATTCTAGAAGCACATCCATGTGTAGAATCAATAAAATGATGAATTTCTTGGAAAACAACATAATATTTATCTAAATAAATCTTTAGGGTGTTATTCTATACTTACCCATGAATTATATATCATATGTTTATGTTCTCTAATAGATTTTTCAGTAAATATAGTTCCCTAAGTTACTATAAACATTTTATGATTCCAATTGTAGTGTCCCAACCCTAGAAATACTATAGTCACTGTATTGTTACCATTAAATTGGTATATAAAACATTTAAACCATATCTGATGGTACTAAACAGTTTATTAGTCTTGGTAAACTAGATGAATACACAAACTCTGTATTATAAATGTATATAAAAATTAAAGCATAATGTTTTTCAAAGAAAATTACTTTATACTGATAAAAAATTAATTTTTTTTATTTAAATACTTTTATGTAAAAACATAGAAACCAAAAAATCATCCAAAAAATGATATAACATATCTGTTAAAATAAATGTTATGCCTACCTGATATAACTACTATTTATAAATTCCATGATATCAGGTTTAACTAGGTGTTTGGTTCATCCAATAAGAGATATTGAAAATAAAACACTAGCATGAACCAAGAATAAATGTACTCCTCAAGGTTGATATTCCAATTATTGAAATTCCTATTATGAATCTGGTCCAACATGTTGATAAATTTTTACATATACTCATTGAGAGTCACCATTATTGACATACCAATCATTTTGGAGGCTTCTACTTTAGTAGCATTGAGTGACAGAACCTATAAACCTACTAATTCGTCAAAGTTCATATAAATTTCAATTTATTTATCAAGAACATAAAATTGTATCCACTACAATCATGTATTCTTGGCGGTGGTAATAATTTTCCATCTACTTGTCTTTCTACATATTTACTGATCGTGTATCCATTGGATAAAGAAAAAAATAATAATTCTTTCTCTCTTTTAGGATGCCTTTAGGCTTTAAATTCTACTAGTCTATGGGATATTACAAACCTGAAACACATCCTCGGATTCCTGTATATAAAATTCTTCATTGGATTAATTCCTTGGGATCTTCTCACCCATCAATGGAGGGATTAATCGAATCATCGATGAACTCTTGAACTAGATCATCCTCATTGGACCATTCAAAGCAATTTCACAAGTCAATGGTTTCGACCACCATTCGAGGAAATGATTGGAAGCCTAATAAAATACCTTCTTGGGGATATTTACATACATATTCTTATACTCTAACACTAATACCACTCACGAATCATGACACCACATCATATGATTCACCCAAGGGAGTTGTGAGACCTCCATCATCCACCATTGGAGACTACATTTCACGATTTCTCCCACTACCAACCGGGTACCCTCAAGGAGGGGAGGGTCTTCAAGTGTACCCCTTGAAACCACCTTACCAAATGAAGGGCATGCATCATCTAAATTCCATATCTTTCTATGGTAGTGTGCACAACCAGACCGTACAACCTCAATATAGGAACTCAGAGTCACTATTTTAGATCCCCTAACACCTAAGAGTCTGAACATTTGGACCACTAAAAATAACTCCATTTCCAACACCCTAACCATATAACCCAATAACCTAGAAACACCATGCATAAATAAAATGGAAAAATCATGTTTTTTCCTGGTGATCACATCTACACCCTTGGGTTCCACTACTCTCAGACACACTACTTTCAAGATCGGGACTGCCCTACCCATGTCAAATGGACAAGATTCTTCCAATGAAAAAGAGGGTCATGGTCCAAAATGGAAACTGAAATTCAAACTGGGAGGGAATTAAATGTTTATATATGATCTAATGTTTTCTCTATCATCTCGAATATCCATGTTTTCTTTGAATCTGGGTTCAAAAACCCATGCCTACACCTTTCGACCGAATGACCAAAGCACATGCATGAAGAGTAGTAATCGATCCACTGCTCATAATAAACTGATTATTTATATATATGTTCTTCTTATATCGATAATCACAAAAATATCTACTATATTTCGAGCAACATTAACATAAATGTATATTCATGGATAAATAGAGAGAGAAAACACAATGGTTCTACTATCCTAACATAAGTTCAAACCCACTATGGTTCATAGCACATGAAGTATCTAATCGTTTTTTAATTGAAGGGTGATTCAAGTAAATCTAAACAAATGTCCATTTATTAATGGATCCTTGTGAAAATGGAAGTCATAAGACCCTCAGAACAAGTATGATTAAAGAATATTGCATAAAGGGGTGCACTAGACCACACCACAATCAGAACATCCTCAGAAGAAAAATAATAATAACATGATAGTTATACAAATGTTTGACTATTTATTACTAATGTAAACAAAATTCATCGAAGATACGTCTATCTAAATATTAACTGATATACATAAGAACATAAATTTAGAATCCAACATCATTTTAAGAAGACAATATTCCTCAATAAACTCTATAATAGAGAGTGAGTGCTATAGTAATGCATTGATGAGGTTGGGAAACTTAAGGAATTATAAAATTTGTGGGAAGGGAAGGATAAAATATAGATTCAAAATGATGATGAAGGACAAATTTTTAGCCACAGAAAAAGACGATGACCGTCCCTTCCCCTCTCACGAGGGGTGCACATTCACATCCCTCCATGTCTAGGTCATAAAGGCGACCGATGGTGGGAGATCCATTCAAAAACATTATACCATACAGAATATCCTTTCACTTATTTATTATTACACATCATTGAATAATTGGAAAAATATTCATATTAAGTACAAGATTAAATTTCTAGTATGGGTACTGTAGGTTAGAAGAAATAATGAATCAATGATAATAATGAATATAGTATGGTAATAACTGAACAAGGAGTCCATATAATAATGAAACTATGTTATAAATGAATAAATAATATTAAAAGGTATATAACTAAAAGAAAATTCTATTTAAATAATGGATAAGGAATAATCAACAAGGAAAAGTATGAAACATAAAATACATTTCATTAAATCAAAACACTAAGAATGAAATTCATCCATAATAATTTTCATAGTAAAAATATTTTGGATTATAATAACCGATTCAAAATATATGGAATTCCTAATTATTCGATGTCATGTCTAAGGCACTTGAAAACCTATACTATCAGGATCTATCCAATAAAAATTTAAAAAAATTAGGTAAAAATCTATTTAATTCTGATAACTAATTTTTCTCATGAGATCATGTCACTACATTGAGGGCATATATAATGTTCAGGCCCAACCCATCACTACATGTTCAAATCATTTCTCATATGGAGTAACTAATTCAATTAATAAAAAATATTTGTTATCAAATATTAATAGTGAATAAAGGATATAGATTTATCAATATTTCACCCTAAAATCAAGTAACTATCAAATTAAACATCGTATATAAAAACGATATTTTGTTTATGAAATACACATATCGCTAATAATTTATTTGGATAATTAGGGGAAAATTAATGTCTGATAATTATTGGATATTCAATATTTCATGTGGTGTAACAAAGGTATTGAGGAAGTGAATGTTAATAATATCCTTGTAAAAATCAACCATAAACAATCCAGAGGAAGAATAACGATCGCATCAATATAACATATAACAAGTTGGGGAAAAATAAAGGCTTTATGTCATTGTTGAATTGAAAAACTATAAAATATCATATAAAAACATTCCTGAGGAAAATATATTTTTTATTAGGAAAACGTTTTGAAAAAAATTCCCTCAAAATTCACTTTTGAAATAATTTGATTTAAAAATATATATTTTAAACTATCTATGGAAGCATTTAAAAAATGACTCTGTGTTAATCAATATATGTTATTTAAGGTTAAATTAGTATTTTTTCATGGTAAAAAGATCAAAAAAGTACCTTGTACTGAAAGCAGCAAGATGATTCCCTTGAAAACATCATTAAAATAAAATATGTTAAATTTTTTTTAATAAATAATTATTCGGAGTGCAAAAAATATGATTAAACTATATTTATAAGAAATGTTTTTTAGAAGAAAATTCTTTCTTCAAACAAAGAGGAAAACATGGTTTAGTTTCCTTAAAAACATTTTCAAAAAGATTTTGTGAACCAATGAGTGGAAAATAGGTAATATTATGTTGATATGTTCATGAATAAACATTGGAGATTAAAATTAATGTATTTATTGAATAATGATCCAATAATTGACATTTATTTATATTCAAGTTTAATCAATCATCATCATATAGAGATTATGAAATAAACCCATGAAATGACCATAACATTTGTGTGAGTATCAATAAATAATGAAATTACATGTGTTAAATATAAATAGAAATAAAATAAGATTTAATAAAATAATATATATTAAAAAAATTGACTTCACACATTTCAATAGATTATTAGTTTTATGGATGAAGTAATATAAACCATAGAAATAAATTGGAATATGAAATTCATTTACACTTTGTAACAATTAATTAAAACACCATTATATGAAGTAATTAAAATTAAAAATCAAAATATCATGAATAATGAATGAATAATGATATAATATTTCAATTTTTATGTATGTATATTGTATATAATAAATTAGGTGTATAATAATATGTATGTCTCAATGAATTGAAATTTTGATGATGTCCCTTACAACATGGTTTCTTTTGAATTATAGACCCCATGAAATAAATAAATTCAAAATAAACTCTTAATACTATGAAAGGAAATTTATTAATGATATAATATAAAATAGGAAAAATATATACATCACACAAAATAAAAATGTGGTGAAAATTGGGTGTGCCTCATGGAATGAAAAGGCAGAAAATAATCTCGTACCATGCATTTACATTATGGTGAATATACATTATCATCTTGTATACTGGTATGGAAGATGTCGGTATATTATAAAAGAACCATAATAATATTTATAATATCATATATTAAATTCTTATAATATATTATTACCCATTTGTACTCTGTCTTTCCGTCTTTTAAGTATTTTATTTTTGAATTTCATTGTCAATCGAATATGTTCACTTCTTAATTGTTGTTCAAAATAATTAGATCATGTATTCATAATTATAATAATGTAAAAAATAATTATTATAGAACATATTTTCATTATATATATTTTTATAATAATATAAAATATTTGGATATATGAAATGAAATGCACCATTCTTGGTGACGGTAGACATTACGTATGCAATAATGCAACATTAGTTTCATTATAATATTAAAAAAAGTACATGAAATGTATATTATAAAAATAGGGTTATATATATGTCATATATTTAACATAGGTTTATTAGAACCATCCTTTATACATTATATGCATAGCATGAACGAATCAAAATAGTTTAGGGAGGTAATGATGCACACATCCAAAAATGCTGTTATTATATTTGAATAAAGATGAAATCATTAAGGTATTTATTATATGAAAATTTTAGAATAAAATATAAATTATAAATTTCATATAAATAGTATATAGATATCATTTCTATCATAATTATTAACCACGAGAGGTGGTATAGTAAAAAACTAACAATCCACGCATTGTGAGATGGTACTTCGATATACGCGAAAACTATGTTTGTTACACATTTGATTAGATTATTTGAAATTTTATGAATAAAACAAATAATAAAAACATATCAGAATATTAAGGACAATCTTTTATTATATAATAATTTAATAAGATGATTTTAGGGGTTGTAGATATAAAATAAAACAAATGAACTTGAGAAAGGTTGTTACCTCTTATTTGGGTAACTCGTTTTGGTTTTCACCCAAGAGATTACATCGATTGATTTATGAAGAATTTGAGGACACTATGATGATGAGGGATTTTTGGGATCTATTTTTTTATATATTTTAACTAAATGGGTCATGAGAGTTGTGACTATGTTTCAAGTGTTAGTGCTTTTTTATAGTGAAGGAGTTTAATTCTAGTAATTTTTGGAAATTTGAATTATACCAATGTTATTTCCATTAAAAATGGATACAGTAATATTTCAAATTTAATAAATGGATTATAATGTCTAAATAATAGAATTAAATTCATTTTCTTTATGTTTGTAGGTCATTTTGGAAATTAATTTTTATGTTTATTCCCTTATAAATCTAATTTTTATCTTAATCGTTGTAATTCATTCTAATCACTTTCACTAATATTTTTGGTCAAACCTATATTGATCTGATTAAAATTTTCCAATTATGATGATTCAAAATATTTAATCTCTTTTTGAAAAAAAAATCACAATTTAACTAAAATTAATTTCTATTTGATCTTGTAGACATGATGAAAATGTGTGGTTTCAAACTAAAAATATTCAAATGTTTGTTGTGTTATTATATCCACTTTTAATGTGAAATTTATTTAAATGACCTAATCTGGATTAAAATATGTTAAATGATCCTATTTATACATTATAACCAATATAAAATATATTTTATCATTATAAATAAATTACATAGAAAATCATTTTTGAATTAAATTGGAATTTTTTTACAATTCAACATAAAAAAAGTAAAATCACAAAAAAATAACAAAAAATTCACCCTAACCAATGTTTGATTTTTCTATTCCAAAAATGTATTTTATTTTTACATATTATTATTATTAGTGTTCCAAAAATTGGACTTAAAATATATTCTTTATTAAAAGACAATAAGACTGTCTTCATAAAAATATTGGGGTTCTTGGGTATAATTTGGTTTATTCTTATATAATTCTTATTAAATTAGTTTTATGGAAATTAAAAATATCATATTTTATATATAATATATATATTTCAGTTATAATATTCAATAATTTTAATTAATTAGCATAAAATTACATTGTGTGTAGTTTTTTATAAAACCATTCAATTTATATTCAATTGGTTTTTATATTCATTTCCAATTAATATATTCCATTGAATTCAATTAATATTTTTCTAGTAAATATATTTTAATAATTATTTGACACAACTTATAACTAATAATTTAATGACCAGTCAATAATAATATTTTAATAATATATAGTTTTTTGGTAAAACATGATATTGAGTGTAATGAAAGTTATCCATGAATGTCTTTGTTGTGTGCAATGAACGCTAACTCATTATCGTTTGAATTTCAAGTTATATCATAGAACTAATTTATTAAAAATATTAATTCTTTTAAGAGTATAAGGATGTTATATTTCTGTACAGGATTTGTGTTGCATGTAATACACATTCTCAAATTCAATGTTCTTACTTTAGAGGTTTAGTATGTTACACTATCATCATAGCCCGATGTTCGATAGTAGGGATAATTTTTATATCATATAACATGGAGAGGATATTTAGGGAGGAAAATTATAGGGATTAACTTATTTATATTTTATCATCTCAACAATATGATGGATACCATGTTTTTTATTATGATATAAGCTCTCTTAATCGATCAGTTACAACCCATGATGGAAACCTTCATTGTTGATGCTTTGTGGAGGACCTCTAGAGAGGCTGGAAACAATGTTTTCTGGAGTAAATTTTTAACAGATACTATAAAATTGATATTTTGTTAACAGAGTGGATGGATAATGTACTAACATGGTTCTATTTCTAATGGCTAATTAATCTTCAACATCTAGAAGAGTAGGTTCACGAATTTGATCTTCGTTTTCTTGTTTCCCTGGGTGTGATTTATTTTTAGGAAATATTCTCGTAACACCTCTATTTTTTAGTCACCTATAATTTTATAAATTTTCATTTTCATTTATATTTTTTTTTCAATATGTCAAATAATTCTTTCATATATAACACTAACTTGTAGTATGTTACAAGAAACATCGACTTGTCATACAATTCAAGAAATACTGAGTTCGTATACAATAGTCACAACACTATGTTCCTATGAAACATCTCTTTTAATTATTTTAATTATAAAAATAATTTAATTATAAAATATATTTTAATATTAGTAATATAAATTTTAATATATAATTTTTTTAAAAAAATTATAAATTTTTTATATAAATAAAAGATATTGATGATAAAAGATATGATTTTTTCTAAACATATTTTTCTGTCAAAAAACATTATTTTCTCGAATGAGATTCTTCTAATAATTAATTTAATTTTAGAAAAATTTAGAAATATATATTTATAATATATACATCATTTTTTAATTCATAATTCTGAAATTTTCTTAGGGTGAATTTTTCAGATCTCTTTGAGAAACTACATTTTTTAAGAATAGTGAAGATAATACCTTTTAGTTAAAAACAACATTTTTCTAATTACTTTTTAATGATAAATTGTATTGAAAAAAATTATCATAAAATTAGATAATTATTATATATAATATTAAAATTAAATTGTTTATAAAAAAATTCTCTTGGAAACTGAATATAAAATCATAACAAGCTTTTAACGTTTTCCTACTTTAAACCCCTATTATTTCGTCTCGCCTACCATATTGAAACTAATCTTAATTTGTCCACATCTGTGAAGTGAATTTTCAAAAACTAAAAATGAATATTTTATTGTGTCAAATATTTATATTCCAATAATACCACATTAATATTTGAGGAAAAGGATTAGTTAACGAGATTAAAATCAATCCTTGTAATTAATGCCCAATTAAGCATAATTAGGAAATAAACCACAATATTAAGGACCCAAATGACCTAGAAACTTCTCCATATCCGATTTTTAACCCATATTTCGGACATAAACCATCATTTTTTTATTGTTTTGGGTTATTCGGACTTTTTATGTAAGAACATGTCCACACCAATGTTTTTTCAAAAAATTCTATGTCAGTCCTTTTCCTTCCCTATAAAGTCCAACACCACTACCCATTACTCACAACTCTCATTCATTTAATGTTGGTCTATGATCTAAAAAAGTAGTCTCTTTTAAATCATCTCTTAAACAAAAAATCCTCTTTTTTTCAGGAAACATTGTCAAGGAATTCATTTGGCATATTCCAAAAGGAGTTACCCAATTATGAGGTAATGTCTTCTCTCATGCTTCTTTCATTTATTTACCTTCTCCACCCCTCCACTATATTTATTCCATTACGGTGTGACAAAACCAGCATATTCCATATATGAGGAATTTTTTATGAAACATATGTAACTTATACATACACACACCTCCATCAAATTGATCTTGAACATATTGTTTCTATGTACAATGAACTACTTCCTCTAGAAACAATGATCATTCATTTTTTCATTACCACCAATTAGTGTTTCCATTAAGATGGAGACTCTATTTATATATTTAATATATTATATTTAATATTTATTTAAGCGTGTTTATTCCTTTTTAAAGATAAATCTTTTTACTTTCCATTTGGTGTTAATACAAAAATTTCATTTGAGGAAGTGTGGACTACCACCCAATCAAAGTGATGTGACTCGTTCACCCACCACATAGAATGTATTAAGGATGGGTTTAGTGAAATTAAAAGATATTTATGGTATATTTATTATATTTTAATAATTATTTATATATATATATATATTTACATAGGTCATTTACATACTTTCTTTCAATACTGAAATAAAAATGGAAAACATCATTCATTTGTATGTTCAACTTACTATCTCCATGAACGGTTTATTCCATTACATACATCATTATGCTATAGATTATTATAATATAAAAATAATTTATGTAATATATATTTATATAAGGGTTTACATTATAGAATCATGTTTATAATTACCAAAGGTATAATAAATTAAGACACATGTGAAGAATAAAGAGAATATCACCCAAAGAGAAACATTAACATAGGATCATTAACAATATGGTAATATACAATCATAATAGAATAATATATGTTATTAGATATAATAATATTCTTCAATAAAATATTTATAATAAACAAATATTTATTATACATTATTATTTTAGGATTATTGAGGGTTTCAAGATACAAGTACTGAGATTTCATCTGACTTTTAATTTTTATGAGAACAATGATATGTTCTTTACTCTTCCATTTTGAGTGGTGTATGTACTGAATATTATATTATTATATTTATTTATTACATAAAATTATAGTTATTCACATATCCACACTATTATACTTCTTTCCTAGGGTTTAACTTTCAAAAGTTCACAAATTTGCAAAATAGGTTTCTCTCATTTTGCCTTATTTGAGACTCATGTTTTTATATGAACATAAACTCCTATTCGAGGTCTATATAATTCCATTTTACATTTTATATCATGAATATACTTATTTTAATGATATCTTATGATTTATATATTTTCATTTTGATATATAGAAAGTATCATCCCAAGTCAATAAGTTATAAGAGTATATTGAGACAATATCCTAATTTTGTTTCCATGATTGTTTATGTTTATGTTTCCATTGATGAAACATTGTGGACCATTATTTCAGCATTTTCATTAGAATACATATCCTATTTTTATTCAAGATATCCTCTTTTATTAGTACCATTTCTTCCACTCATTGTTAATTAATATAATGTTTTAGTAAATTTTGACCACCTCCTTCTTTGTTGAAAAAACTTTTGTATTCAAAATCCATGTTTTTAAAATATTTCAAAAAATGACATAATTTTTTTAAATATTTCCTTAATAATAATTCTATAGGAAAATGGATTTTAAAAAATGTATTATTAAAATATTGTTTTATATGTTTTCAATGACATTTTCAAAGAAAAATGATTTCAAAAGGTTTTATGTATTAAAAATCATTTTTTAAAGAAGAAAAGAAATTTTCTTCAAGAACTATTTCAAAAAAGTTATCTCAAGATTATTTTCAATCTAAGATAACATCCATTGGTGTTAATCATTATTTTATAAGGCATTATTAAATTAATCCAGTCATATCTTTTCATTGAATGGGTTATGTTTTGAGGGAATTATGTTATAAAACTGGTTTCTCATTCACAGTTTATATTATTTGTAACCAGCTTCCTTTCATTGGTTATGTTTATGATGAAATAATTATGAAACCGGATTATTTCCACATTTTATGATATGATTACATGTTTATGATACCCATTTCAGTTCATGGGTTTTTATATGCTTAATTATGATATGGTGGAACATGTATGTATGATTTTATTATGTGACGGGTGGTACCTATATCTCACTATAATTCATTGTGTAATAATTATTATCTCAAGAGATATATAAGGCTTGAATGGTAGTTTTCTTAGTCTAGTAATATTAGGCTGGAATGAGGGTATACATTTTTTAGTAATAAAATGTTGGAATGGGGGTTTAATCTATTCAGTAATAGAGGGATGGAATGAGGGTTTACAAGGTTCAGTATTATAGAAATGGAATGAGGGTTTACTCAGTTCAGCAATATAGGGATCGAATGAGGTGTTATATAGTTCAGTAATATAGGGTTGGAATTGGGGATAACCAAGTTCATTAAATGACATTTTCCACTATGATGGTCGTTGGAGTGACGCCATAGATACTATTAAAAATAAATTTATGAGTTTCCTGAATTCCATGTATTATTCCTATGATATGATTTTAGGTCCTATGCTCATTATTTCATTATGATTCATGTCTAATGAATTTCATATATTTATTCTAGGATATTTGATATACAAGGAATGGTTTTCTATTTCCATGATAACATTCTCATACTCTTATGTGAATTTTTATGCTTACATGTCTCCCTTGTTTAACCTTTCTAAACATTTGAGCTCTCCCCTTTCTGTGTTTCCCGCACTAGATTGTGAACATATGTATTATGAATTTTTTTTTCTAATAAGGGTTTAAGTAAATACGAACATGTTGGGAGATGATGTATCCCACTTATGTATCAAGGTTTATATACACAATGTATCTAGAGGGACTAAATGAGTATGGTATTTTTGTGATTTTTTTATATTGTTGGACCTGGGGAAACCTGAGAGGGAAGTGGTAAAATAGCGTGTCAACATTTTATTTTAATGTGATGGATCTTGATCCCATGATTCTAGAAAATTAATATAACTATATGATGTATAAGAACAAAATTCAAACAATCATATGTATAGAGACCAGACAAAACACATACTCGGTTCACCACTAAGGGATACATCCAATGAAAATAATCAAGAAGTGTATTAGTCATACAAAATTCCATTAATCTTCACTATTTTTTGAATAAAAATGTTAGTTCATTGTCACTCTATACCAGGCACAAGACCTTTACCATAAATCTGGGGTAGATCACTACTACCCTTGGAATAATTTCATGGACTCCCCATAGATCTATACTTTGAGAGAACTCTAGCTTAGATTATTGACATGAAGTTCCCTCCAATGATTTGGAATTAATGTCTTTTTCTATGTTTAGCATGATAATCTAATTGAATCGAAAGCATGAGTTGATATAAAATTAAAACCATGTTCACTTAAAACTGATATTCAAAAAATACCTGTTGTAAAGCTCCTTCGTGAAGCTGCTTCACAAATGTCTTTCATCACAATGCTCACTCCATCACAATGCTCACTACTTCATAAAGGACACCAATTCACAAATCCCATTCTCATTTTCCGAAAAATCATTCATCATTAAGCACACTACCATCACCGAAAAACCATCCTTTTCGAAGCACACTAATCTAATGCAAAACATCCCATCATCATGTAGATTTAAAAAAAATTTATTCTTTGACTAATATAAAGTCTAAAATTGTATTTTTGAAAAGTTTTAATCGTTCGTAGAAAATCAGTTTCGCGAGGCACCACATACTTTTTGAAATAAGAGAGATTCCATATTTTCCTTGAAATGATCATAAAAATGAATAGGGGTAGGATTTTATTTATAAACTCGGATGATCGAGCATCTCCTTCTCCTCCATTGAATTTTATAGATTGAAAGAAATGTATTTGCAGTTCTCCTCTAGTCGCAAAGATGCATTGAAATTCCCCATTCAAAAATATTGTCGTAACCATTTAAATTTCTATCTAAACCCTTCGTTCACCATAGAGAATCTATGTTTGGATTGACCAAAAACAGAAACCATGATCCATTTCTAGCAATGAACCACCTTGGTTCCAGAAACCTCCCCCTTTTGGATTGATGGAAATCTATATATAAATTCAATAGAGCACCCACCATTATCAAAACTGAAAAGTAAAGAGTCAACTTTTCCATCACAAAAAGT
Source organism: Viscum album (assembly GCA_963277665.1). Lineage (NCBI taxonomy): Eukaryota > Viridiplantae > Streptophyta > Magnoliopsida > Santalales > Viscaceae > Viscum > Viscum album. Next base: position 498,069,619 of record OY728158.1, on the reverse strand, counting down.
ATATGTGAGAAATGACCAGTGAAGAAAACAATAGGGGACGCTTTAATTGGGTTATTAAGTTTTGGAATGCATAAATTTGTTTATGTTAATATCTCACTATGTCACTAAAGCATTAAATTCCCTAAACGGTTTCCTCCTAGCACTGAATTTTCATCGCTCCCATTATCCACTCTACTATAACCAGAAAAACATTTCATCCCCATCCTCTATCCTATTAAATTTATTCATTATCCCCCTTTTTTAATTAACCTATAGACTAGTTTTTGACCATTTTTAGATCTCTAAATACACTCCCTTTTCATAGTATCTCCCACATAAACCTACACCACTTCCACAAACTAATTAAAAAAGATAAATTACCCTGGGAGAGGGGATTATCGTGACCTCCTCAAGAACTAGGAGGTGGCAGAACACTAAGTTTCAACCGATGTTTCTCTAACATTGCTGCTGCTAGGGGTTTTGTGAGAATATCAGCCACTTTTTCATCAGTTCCCACATGATATACTCATATTTAGTAGTACTGAAGGAATTTATTTCTTGTTTCCTACATAGTCCTCCTACACACTTCCTGCAAAAAAATGAATTATCCACAACTTGAGGACTTTCTATCCACCACATCTCAAGCCCAATGATCCTAAAAACCCAAATAGTTCACTATTTCATCCAATAGAAAATTATAATCCATAATGTAGAGTTCCTTGAATGTACATCATGATTATTTTTACGACATCCATTTGTTATTATTCTGGATTACTATAAAAACCAGCCGCTTAGATTGTTTCAAAGATGATATATGGTTTAGTCATAGTCAAGTCCATTAAGATTACATTTTTCTCCTATACATGGTGGTATCTATATGTGTCACCTCATCATTCTTTCTCAGATTAGTTCCAACGGCAATTTGTGTTGACATTAGGTTGGTGTATTGCTTGTTGAACTTCTTCTGAAACTTTCTTGAATAATTTTCCTAAGTGATGAATGTGTAATCTTTCATCTGAATCACATGATGCTCCACAAAGTACATGTGTTCCCCGGTCATAGACATTTCTAATTCTGATTTTATATGATTCTCGAATTCAACCACTAATCTCTTCCTACTTCCACTGAAAATATTATCATCATCGTACAATATTACCATGAACTGATCTTTCTGAGACTATTTATATTTTGATTGTGATCCACTCCTACTATTTTTAATTCATGATTTATCATATAAGAATCCATACAAGAGTACTGCACTTATGTTTCCTTCTTTAGACCATATAGATCTTTCTATAATCTATAAAACATTGTTTCATCATTTCCATGCAAGAAACCCACTGGTTGTTCAATGAAGACTTCTTCATGAAAGCCATTCAATATTTCTATATTTACATAGATTGGATAAACTTTATATCTTATTCGGATCCCCAAGTCATTAAATAGCCTGATCGACTCGTGTATAGCCATTGGATAAAACTTTTCTTCAAAATTTAAGCCTTCAATTTTGGAATATCAATTACACACATGTCATTCCTTTTTTCAGATCACATTACCATGATCATTAATTTATTCTTGAAAATCCACTTTATACCAATTACATTGTTCTTTTAAGGTCTTTATACCAAATCTCATGTTTGGTTCTTTTTGATTTGATCCAACTGTTCATTCATGGATTTAATCCTTGATTTAACCTATACATCTTCATCAAATGAGTATGGTTCGACAACTGACTGGAATGAAAATTAGGCATTATTCCCAATTCTCCTTGTCATGTTGGTGTTTCCCAATACCCAATGATATTGGATTTATAAATTTCAACTCTTTGGTGTCCCCTATGATGTTCAGGATAATTTTCTTCAGCCACAGTTTCTTCTTTTGATTCTTCAACTGAATCCACATCATTTTGTGAACTATTAATTTTTTTCATAGATTCATCTACTTCTATATTTATATATGTTCCATGTTGAATTTTTTACATCATCATCTATTACATTAGCATAATAATTTTTTGAGACATTTATTTCATTACTTTCAATGATCTTTACATCACTGAATTCCACAATTTTTTCGAAGATTCTTATTAGAGAATGTGTTTTCATTTATTTAACTTATATGTACAAAGAATATACCATCATCTTACACACATCCATAATTTCCTTCATATCCTTCATTGTTTTTTATAAAACATTTTCTTCCAAAAATGTAGAAATACTTCATTGAGGGTTTCTATATATGAGACATCTCAAACTGTGTCTTTGTTTCACCAATAGAAATCCCTATTCAATTTTGAATATATATCATAGTTTGAATGACCTCTTTCCAATAATGAAAAGAGATATGACCCTCAATCAACATAGTGCATGCCATACTATTCACCTATTGGATCTAGCACTCAACAAATCCATTTTTTCATGGAATTCTCATAGTTTCCACCTAATGTTGAATTCCATATTTCTCAACCTAATTTTCATACTCAATGGATGTATTCACTCCTCCATTGTTAGACCTTAGAACATTTATTATCCAACCAGTAATAATGTCGAAAATTCATCGATACTAATTCATACAATAAAGCACATTCCATTTGATGGGTATAACCATCACAATTTACATTCAACTATAATCACTTATGAAGAGGAAAATATACCTTTTTCCATGATTTATAATGAAAACCTTGCTTTTTATGACAACTTAAACATGATTTATTACATAAAACATCACTTGATACGACAAATAATATCGAGAGTATTAGTGTATTTGGGTATTAGGATCATTACATAAAAGATTGGAACATGAAATACAACATATTTATTGAAAACATCCTTTACATGACTATTGCATTCCCTCATACTTATCATTTCATGGAATAACCTGAGGACATGCATAAGAAAAGGGTGACATATAAAGCCCAGTAAGGGAATACACATGGAATTACACAAGGAATAAAATACATGTTAGACATTTTCAATATCAATAGAGAACAAGATAAACACGAACATAAAGGCATGATAAATCATGATAATTATAACATTGAAATGTGGCAACAACACTTAACAAGGAATTAGCATGAGCCAAGGCTCATTGCACATAGAGAATGAGTAAATCCTCATTGCACAAGAAGCACGAGTAAAACCACATTTCACTTAAATTGTCATGATTCAACACTCATTGCACATGACGTATCATGATACTATAATTTACCCAATGCATTGGAGTGCTATAATGGCGCACACTTCTTAAACATTTCATTTCATGCATAAGTGTGCCACATGGATCATAAAACATGGATTCGTAAAACAAAATCATTTATTACATGATAAAAGAATGTGGAATTAATACATTAAACATTATAATCAATAAGTAAATGTTCATAAAGGTGAATACCCTTGATGGAGAAATGGGCATGATATTCACTACACAATGGCATTGACTTAGAAAATCGGTGTGATTTCTGCAACATAATGGCGTGACATAAGATTTCATAAAAACAGTTGATGAGAGAGAAAGAGGTTCCTCATTATAATTAAATGTAAAGGACGGTAAGGAGGTCATATAGATACATGTCCCAAAAATTGTAAGGGAATATAGATTCATGATACAAAAGTATTGCTTGAATGTAAATGAGGAGAGAGAAGTTTCTTTCAGAATTTCAGCATAGTAATATGTGTACATGGGAGGCATTTAATGAGAGAAAAAGAGTTCTCCCATTATTCAATCATAAAGAGGGAAGTATGAGGGAGGTGAAAAACCATACCCCAACATTCATAATTTAAATTAAAAGGGTGAAACATCTTAAATAAACTTGGAAAAAAAGAGAAATGAAGGTAAAACCCTTACTTGGAAGTGTCCATCCAAAGGCTATAGAGAGGCTTGTGAAGGGCTTCTTGGGAGCTTGGGGCACCTTTGGAGTATTATAGAGATAGTAGGGTAGAGGATGGATGAACTCCAAATGATTTGCGTGGGGAGGAAGTGGGAGCATGGGTGGGTTTATATAGGAAAGGTGGGAGAATTTTTTATTATTTAGGTTTGGGTCCCCTTACATTAAATTGATCAAAACCACAAACCAACCACTGGTTTTTGTGAATGTTTTTTTGAAAATAGACAAGGAAAACAATATTTTATAATTACAAATTCAGATCTTCTAAAAATAATAGGGCTGCTTATGTGGAGGTGAGTAATACTCCCATTGAAATAAATTTAAAAAGACAAGGTGTTTAATAAGTCTTGAGGGGTCCATTAATGTTTTGAAAAGTAAGTCAAAAAACCCAAAATCACATTATTTTAATGGAAAAACATATATTGGCCGAATATAAATATTATAGTATTTTATTACATCACTATTGGGTCATTATGATGTCATAAAACACATTATTTTATTTAAACGGTATTTAATTTTTACCCAAAAATTTGACTGTCTCAGAAAATTATGAAAAATTCGCCATTGGAATATTTCAATGTCCTGATTCAAGAAATAATATTTATTTTATCTATATAATTTTCTAAATATGTTAATTTTCACTTTTAAAATAAAATCAGACATTTATAAAAAATTCACGGGTTTTGACCGAAATGGCTTTCAAACCTTAATAAAAATTTACATTGCATTCATAAAATTTTAAGATCGTTTATATTTAATAAAAATTAATTTAATAATAATAATAATATTTTATTAACATATTATTTAATTCAAATATACCTTAATTTAATAAAATATAATTTTTAATTAAATAATAACTAAAAACATTATTTGTACTTTGAAAAACTATTTACAATGTATCAATACTGACAAGAAAGTATATTCATTATTATATAAAAAAAATAATGTACATGAGCATAGTACTATTTATTTGTTACAAAACCCCTTAAAACAACCGCATAGGACCTAAGGGGAAGGTGTGCGATGGTGACAGACTCTTGGGGTGGTTCGGATAACATCGCTCGAGTGGTAATTTCTATCAACTTCAACTTCTCTCGTAGACAGTCCCATTCAAGCTTGACATGATGTAGCTCATCATCGGCTGGTTTGAGAGCGAAGCCCAAGGATGCCACCTCTTTTCCGAGCTCCGACAAATGGGCTTCGTATGGGGCAATTCTACTGGATGAGGCCATCGCTTCCTTTTTCTATGTAAATTTGGATTTGTTAAATCCCTATATTTATACTAATCATGTTATCACTATTCAGCAACTATATTAGAAATGGTCAAAATTCTTAACATAAAACCAAAGAAGTTGACATTTTATATAAACATAAAGAGACATTTAATTTAATCAAGATAGATTTCAATTAATGAAACTTTGGGTCGTTACAATATTTCCCCCTTAAGAAATTTCGCCTTCGAAATTTTCCTTTTCACACACTAAAATCGATGTGGGTAACATAGCATCATCATTTCCTCTGATTCCCAAGTCACTTCTTCAAACTTTTGGTTTCTCCACAACACCTTGATGAGGGAAATTGTATTATTTCGTAGAAACTTTTCTCTATGATCTATGATTTTCACTTGTTTCTCCTCGTAAAAAAGATCATATTCCAATTGTACCACCTCAGAAGAGAGCACATGTGAAGGGTCCTATATGTACTTCCTTAAGAGGGATACATGAAAGACATCATATACATTGTCCATGGCTGGTGGATGTGCTAGTCTATAGGCCACAGCCCCGACACAATCAAGAATCTCGAAGGGGCCGATGTAACTTGGACTGAACTTCCCTTTCTTTCCAAACCTCATGACCATCTTCCACGGAGATATGTGTAGGAAAAAAATTTCCCAACATTGAACTCAAGGTCTCGTCGACCATTATCTACATAACTCTTATGTCGACTCTAGGATGCCTTGATATGTTGTTGAATGTTTTTCACCATCTCCACCATTTCTTTAACCATTTCTGGTCCAAGCAGCTTATGTTCACTGACCTCATCCCAACATATCGGTGTTCTGCACCGTTTCCCATACAGGGATTCATATGGTGCCATTTTGATGCTTGATTGGAAATTTTTATTATAAGTGAACTCAACCAGAGGAAGATGTTGATCCCATCCTCTTTTAAATTCCATTGATCATGCTCTCAACATTTACTCAACTGTTTGGATAGTCCGCTCGGATTGGCCATCATTTTGAGGATGATAGGCCGTACTGATGTTCAGTTCAGTATTCAGATCATGTTGAGGAATCTTCCAAAATATAGACGTGAATCATGGATCTCAGTTAGACAAAATAAATAGTGGTACTCCATGAAAAATTACCACTTCCCTGATATATATCTGTTCTAGTTGATCCAAAGATAAATCCTCCTGAAAAGCAATGAAGTGTGCAGTCTTTGTAAGACGATCCACAATAACCCAGATTTCATTGTTGCCATTAGATGTCCTTGGATGTCTGATGACAAAGTCCATGGTGATGTTCTCCCATTTCAATTCTGGTATGGGCAATGGTTGCATCATCCCCATAGACTTCTGCCTCTTTGCCTTCACATGGTAACACAGCAGGCACTTTGATGTATATTCAGCAATCTCCTTTTTCATATTATCCCACCAAAGGATTTCTTGGAGATCAAGATACATCTTTGTGCTCCCTTGGTGAATAGAGAAATTTGAACTATGTGCATCATCCAAAAGTTCCTTCTTCAGCTCCGGACGTAATGGATCACATAGCCGTTTCCCAAATCACACAATTCCTTCTTCATTAACATTAAACTCTGAGGATTTCCCTTTTTTTATAGCTTCCACTTTTTCCTGAATTCCCAAACCATCCCTTTGAGAATCTTTTAACCTTTTCAAAAGATATGGTTGAGAAATCATTTGTGAAAGGATTGATGATATTCCCTTCTTTACAATTCACACGTCCATCTTCATCAAGTCTAAGAATATTTGATCCTTCTCAATTATCATCATTGATAGAATGGTTGGGACCTTTCTACATAGGGAATCTGCCACCTTGTTCACTTTCCCAGGGTGGTAATGTATTGAATAATCCTTTATGAGATCTATCAATCTTCTCTAGCGCAAATTAAGATCTTTCTGTGTGAATATATATTTAAGACTCTTGTGGTCAGTATATATATCACATTTCTCCCCATAGGGATAATGCCACCAGATTCTCAAGGCCAAGTTCACCACTTCCAACTCCAAATCATGCGTTGGATAGTTTCTCTTGTGGATTTTCAACTACATTAAGGCATATGATATCACATTATCATTCTGTATCAGCACACAACCTAATCCCTTCTTTGAAGCATCAATGAATACAACAAAATGTTCCCACATGTGGGTAAAGTGAGAACGGGCATAGTGATAAGCCTCATTTTAAACTCCTTGATGCTTTCTTCAAATTCATCACTCCAAGAAAACTTTACTCCCTTTCGAGTTAGCTTGGTAAGGGGGTTGGACAATCGTGAGAAATTTCTCAAAAATCGTCGATAATATTCAACTAACTCCAAGAAGCTACAGATATCCATTACCGATGTTGGCCTCAACCATCTCTCAATTGCATATGTTTTGGAGCGATCCACAGATATCCCAATGCTTGTAATGATCTGGCCCAATAATGAGACCACTTTTTACTAGAACTCACACTTGTTGTACTTTTCATAGAGCTTATCCTTGCGCAATGTCTCTAGTACGGTTCTTAAAATCTCCTCATGATCCTCCTTGGTTTTGGAGTATATTAAAATATCATCTATAAAGACTACCAAAAATTTGTCAACGTAATCTCTAAACACTCTATTCATCAAGTCCATGAATTTTTTTGGACCATTTATGAGTCTGAAAGGCATTACTATGAATTCATAGTGCCCGTATCTTGTACGGAAGTCTTGGGGAAATCTTCCTTCTTCACACTTACTTGATAATATCCAGACCGCAAATCTAACTTGGAGAAGTATTGTGCTCCAGGTAGCTGATCAAAAAAGTCATAGATTTGTGGAAAGGGATACTTTTTCATTATCTTGATTTTTTAAGTTCACTATAATCGATGAAAAGCCGCATTGAACCATCATTCTTCTTGATGAAGAGGACTGGTGCACCCCATAGTGAAGCACTTGGGTGTATAATCCATTTATCCAGATTCCCCTGTAGTTGTTTCTTCAGATCTTCAAGCTCAATGAAAGCCATTCTATATGGAGTCATAGATATTGGTAATGCTCCGGGTATACGTTCAATTGAGAATTCAACATATATTCTAGGAGGAAGACCAGGAAGTTCCTCGGGAAACACTTCAGCGAATTCCATCACAATAGGCATTTCTTCAAGGATGGTTTCTTCCTTGGACTCAATCATCTGATCTAAATATGCATCCTCATAGGGCAGTAATATCCATGCTTGAGATGATGGATCTAAAGGATATTCATCTTCTCCTTACACTTGTAAAGAATTGGGGGTCGATTCCCCATATGGAGTGTGATTTCCCTTTCCCAAAAATTTATGTTGGCTCTATATAAGTAAAGCCAATCCATTCCAAAAAATGATTCAAATTCCACCAAAGGGAGTATGACGAGGTTCTCCATGAAATTCAATCCACAGTTCATAACAGGGGAGGACTTATATTCATGGGATGCAATGATTTTCCCATTTTTCGTACTCACCGATATCTTCACATCCATGATTTGTGGTGGTGATGTGATTGTTCTACTAAATATTCGAGATATAAAAGAATGCGTAGAACCTGAATCATAAAGTATGTTCTCTATTCATGAATGAATAAATAGAGTACCTATCACCACTTCATTTTCGTGGTTATCTTCGGTAGAAGTGATGGAAAAAGCACTTCCTTGCTGCCTTGGAGGTTGTTGGTTTCCTCTAAAAACCCTTGGATTAGGGTACTAATTTTCAAAATGACCGGGTTCTTTGAATTTTTAGCATTGAACAACACGTTGAGATTTAAACAGAGTGTTCCTCTCCTCTGTAGCAGCCACGGGTCTTTCTTGCCGACAGTTAACAGCTAGGTGCCCTTCTCTTCCACACCTGAAGCATTTCCTCATCCCCTTAAGGCAATTTCCAGGGTGCTTCTTTCCGTACTTTTGGAAAGTGGGGTTCCAGATCATCTTAGCACCATTGGATTTATCCATCGGACTTCCAACATTGAATTCCAACTTACACTTCTTGTCCCCATGATACCTCTGTGATTCCCCGATCTCCATTTTGACCTTGAGGGAACATTAGACAATTTACTCATAGCTTTCGATGTCACGGATCATTAATTCTTTCCACAGGTTAGGCTTCTTCCCACCAAAGAAGCGGTCAACATTGCATTCGAGGGTGAAGAAAAATCCCTAAGCATATCATGCAAGTCTTTTGAAGTTTACCTCATACACTCCAATCGATTCTTCATCTTTTTGCTTGAGGGAAATGAAGTCCCTTTCTATCTTATGCTAGAGGGTACGTGGAAAATATTTATCGAAAAAAATCTTCAAGAAATCCATACATTATAATGCCTCGATCTCGTCCTCAGGATTCATATTTTTGATCAACGTCCACCATTGATCAGCTTCACCCTCCATAAAATAAGCGGCCAGTTGAACCTTCTCTTTTTCAGAACATTGAAGGATGGAGAAGATATTTTCAATGTATTTTATCCATTTTTCAGCGATCGTGGGATCAGAATATCCACTAAAATTAGGAGGCCTTTGTCTCATGAAGCTCTCAATAGCGACATGATCTTTCTTAGGGGGGGGGGGGGGTTGAACATTCCTCCTGACCCGTGTTTCTATTCAAAACTTGAGTTATCTGAGATAGAAATGTTACAAAGTTCGTGATTACCGCTCCCATTGGATTGGGCATCTCATTAGTACATTCATCACACTGATCTTCAAATCAGTTGTTAGCCTGAGTCCTCTTATTTCCGGCCATTGGCTCGAATAAAAGGATGTTAGGGGTATCACATAAAGGGTAATCCAAATACAAAATTTGATGACTTATAAATAAACTTTTATTTCTTTAACTCATTAGTCTATATTCTTGGCTTTTCATGATCTACTTTCTAACATATATTCTTAGGGGGGTTTTTTTAATTATTTTAATAGGGGTTCATACTAAGATTGTGAATATATCAAAACATATCCCCCAAGAGTTTCGTAAACAAGATTTTTTCAAGGCACGTTGTCGTGCACCATTTCCAGTTCAATTCTATCTCAAAGTGGTGTTTTCGGGTTTTACCTCTAGGATACATCTGTTCCAGAGCCACCACTAACTTCTCGTATCCAGACAGGGATGTTTTTGTTTGATAAACCAATTACTCAGTAATTACCAAAACATAGGGATGTTTTATTATACTTAGTCTAGTCCTTAAGGCCTTTTAGGGTTATCTAATCCTAATCCCAAAAATAACTAAACCTATCCTCTAATACCTACTATGACAACCCTGCTTTTTATTACAACTTAAAGATGATTTATTACAGAAAACATCACTTGATACAACAAATAAGATCTAGAGGTTGAGTGTCTTTTGGGCTTAGGATTATTACATAAAAACATGAAACATGAAATAAAACATCTTTATTGAAAACTTCTTTTACATCACCACTACATTCCCTCGTACTTAGCATTTCATGGGATAACCGGAGGACATGCATAAGATAAGGGTGAGCTATAAAGCCCAGTAAGGGAATAAACATGGAATAATATGAGGAATACAATACATGTTAGACATTAGGAATATCAATAGATCACAAGAGAAACATTAACATAATGGCTTGACAAATCATGATAACCATAACATGGAAATGTGACAACAACACTTAACATAGAATTAGCATGAGCCAAGGATCATTGCACATAGATCATGATTAAATCCTCATTGCACATGAAGCATGAAAAAACCCTCGTTTCACTTGAATTAGAATGATTCAAAACTCATTGCACAAGATGTATCATTATACTATACTTTACCCAATGCATTGGAGTGCTATAAGGGCGCACCATTCTTAAACATTTCATTTCATGCATAATTGTGCCACATGGATCATAAAACATGGATTCATAAAACATAATAATTTATTCCACGATAAAGGAATGTGGAATTCATACATGAAACAATATAATCAATAATTAAATGTTCATATAGGTGAATAACCATGATGGAGAAATGTGCATGGTATTCACTACACAATGGCATTGGCTTAGAAAATCAGTGTGATTTCGGCAGCATATTGGCATGACATAAGAATTCATAAAAACGGTTGATGAGAGAGAAAGGGGTTCCTCATCATATTTAAATGTAATGGACAGTAATTATGTCATATAGATACATGTCCAAACAATTGTAGAGGAATTTAGATTCATAATACAAAAGTATTACTTGAATGTAAATGAGGAGAGAGAAGTTCATTTCGGAATTTCGGCATAGTAATGGATGTACATGGGAGGAATTTAATAAGAGAGAAGGTGGTATCCCATCATTCAAACATAAAGAGGGAATTATTATAGAGGTGTGAAACCATACCCCAATATTCGTAATTGATATTAAAAAGTCAAAACAACTTAAATAAAATTGGAAAAAAAGAGAAAGGAAGAAAAACCCCTTACATAGAAGTGTGCTTCCAAAGGCTAGAGAGCGGCTTGTGAGAGGCTTATTGGGAGCTTGGGAAACCTTTAGAGGATTATAGAGAGGGTGTGGAAGAGGTTGTTTGAACTCCGAAGGCTTTGAGTGAGGAGGAAGTGGGATCTTGGGTGGGTTTATATAGGATAGGTGAGTGAATTCTTTATTATTTAGGTTTGGGTCCCCTTACATTAAATTAATCCCAAACACAAACCATCTCATGGTTTTTTCATTGGTTTTTGGAAAAAGGAAGAGGAAAAAAATATTTTATAAGGCCAAAGTCTGAACTTCTTAAAATAACAGGGTTGCTTATGTGGAGGTGAGTCATACTCCCATGGAAATTAATTTAAAAAGACAAGGTGTTTAATAAGTATTGAGGGGTCCATTAATGCTTTGAAAAGTAAGTCAAACTAACCCAAAAACACATTATTTTAATGGTAAAACATATATTGGCCGATCATAAAGATTATAGTATTTTATTACATCACTATTGGGTCATTATGATGTCATAAAACACATTATATATTTAAACGATATTTAATTTTTACACAAACATTTGACTGTCTCTGAAAATTATGAAAAATTCACCGTGGGAAAATTTCGACATCCTGATTCCAGAAAAAACATTTATTTTATCTAAATAATTTTTTAATATGTTTATTTTCACTTTTAAAATAAAAACCGACATTTATAGAAAATTCACGGGTTTTGACAGAAATGAATTTCAAACCTTGATAAAAATTACAATTGCATTCATAAAATTATAAGATCATTTATATTTAATAAAAATTAAAATAATAATAATAATAATATTTCATTAAAATATTATTTATTTCAAAAATCCCTTAATATAATAAAATAGAATTCTTAATTAAATAATAACTAAAAACATTATTTGTACTTTAAAGAACTATTTACAATGTATTAACAATGACAAAAAGTATATTCATTATTATATACAAAAAATAATGTACATGAACATAGTACTATTTATTTGTTACATAACCCCTTAAAATATCTACATAATACCTAAGGGTAAGGAGTGTGATGGTGATAGACTCTTAGGGTGGCTCGGATAAAATCGCTCGAGTGGTAATTTCTATCAACTTCCACTTCTCCCGTAGATGGTCTCGTTCGAGCTGGACATGATGAAGCTCAGCTTGGGCTTTGTAAAGATTGAAGCCCAAGGATGCCACCTCTTTTCTGAGATCTGATAAATGGGCTTCGTATGGGGAAATTATACTGGATGAGGCCATCGCTTCATTTGTATGAGTATATTTGGATTTGTTAAAGCCCTATATTTATAATAATCATGTGATCACTTTTCAACGACTATATTAGCAACAGTCAAAATTCTTAACATAAAACCAAATAAGTTGACATTTTATATAAACATAAAGAGATATTTAATTAGATCAAGATGGATTTCTATTAATGAAACATTGGGTCGTTACAGTTATGGAAACATTTATCCAACCACAAATGTCTGTATGGATGAGATCAAGAAGATTTGATTCCCTTTTCTTCATTGAATGATATTAACTGCACATTAACATATCTTTTATGCATAAATCATAAGTATTCTAACATTCCCAATTCAGATTTGGTATATCCATGAAAATCATTAGTTTAATTATCTTTTCCTTGCCTTTTTTCTTAATGCTCCAAAATCTATGATGCCACATGTTTTTTCCACTTCAACTATCATGTAGTAAATGTTTTCATTACTGTCATCCTGATATAAGTTTCCATCTATTCTACATCCTTTCAGGAGAGAATTCCCTATCGTTCCCTTTATAGAGATTTTTTTTTTGAAATTCAATATAATACATGCATAACATAGTTGACTTACAATTAGGATATTGTTATGTAACCCATCCATATAAATAAATTTATTTTTCCTTAGTTTGCCATTATCTACTTCAATAATTTCACATCCTTTGATCATAAAATAACCTTCATTACCAAACATTACTATTCCATTATGCTTTTTTATAACATTCATTAATATTACTTAATTTATCCTCATATGGGATGAGCATCCACTGTTATGAATCCACATGATACTGTTCATTGTTATATTGAGAGATACTCTTGAAAGGACGGATTTTTTGTTTTCCCTCATTTCCATTCATGAAATTATTGAATGAGTGGAGGATAGGGATGGTCTATCAAATATTTCATTCATGTGAATATATTCTTTATATTAATACTCCTCTTCCAAATGAGAGAACCTGTTTTTAAAAACCTACAATGTATAGTTCTCGAGTATCGACCTCTCTCTAAGAATTGAATGAATTTCTCATATCATTATTCTATATGAAATACATATCATTATGGAAAAATATGGAATAATGAAATAAATATACATATAAATAATTTCTTCTATAATAAGTAGGATATGATTTTGTTATCCTTTATTAAGCTCATATCTTATCCCTATTCAAATAGGTCATTTCCACTTAACAATATGACTTGGTATGGCTTAGATAGAAACATAATAGAAATTTCATGAGTGGAAATATCTTTTCCTTTTGATTCCTATGGATGTGTCTTTCCTTAGAAGAAAATGTTGGCTTGATATCATTTCTATATACATTTAGAGTTTTAATTTCTTCATTCATATTGAAATGAGGGTTTATTTTTCAGTAGTTCATGTGACTTTTCAACAAGACCAACTTTCGTCTTTCCTTTATTCTAGCCCACATCATTTGCATCATTTGATGTTTCAGCATCACAACTGATTCCATTGTTTCCCATGCATGCGGGTCTTTGGTCATTAAAAAAAATTTCAACTCTATCAGAACTACTTTTATAATTATATAAAAATTCATCATATGAAAATCTTTCAAACTGTATTTTATTCTTTGTTTATTTTAAAATTGATTCACATTCATATCTACATCATTGAGTAAAAACATTTTATTCAAGGCCCTCAACAGTCTTGTAATTCTCTTCCAATATTTATGTGAGGTCATTGATGACATTTTTCAATTCATCAATTCTCAATTTTAGTTCCACTAAATCTTTTGTGCTTTCAAGGGGTGGTTACTGTACTCTCACTACATCTTCGAAATCACTCAATTTCAGCATCAAGATGATCAAAAAAATTTGATGAATCTTCCATAGTTTCTATCTTAATGTTTTATCTCATTAATTGAATTTAAATCCTAAAAAAAATCCTCTTGATTCAAATTGGCATAAAAAATATTGGTTAAACAACTATTTGTATCATTATCTCCTGAAGGTTATTTCTTTTCAATGGTAGCCATCACGAATGTGTGGGTTCTAAATTTCAAATCTGGTTCTTCTTCTTCATAGAAAAAGAATTTCTCTATGATTACCTACTAGACATAAAGTACCTCCTTCTGAAAAACAGTTTTCAGGCTTTGATATATCTCTAATTTCACATTCATTATCATTAATCATTCTTGTGCACTATGATAAAATGTTCACAACATTACCACACACATAAAATTCATTGCTAACGTACCTTATAATTCCAATTTTCCCATCAAGAATTTCATTGAAATTAGAGAAAGAAGTTCCCCATCCTTGTTATCTTAATCTATATTATCTCTTGATATTTATAGTTTTTCCATGCAATTTAATACCATTTCCTTGCGGACACATGTCTTTACATCTTCTGGATTTACTCCCATTTTCTATGCCACCAAACTGCTCAACAGATCATCCATAGAATGTATATGTTGATCCATTTCATCATGACCTAATGCATTTGGTTTATATAGCGGTGGAATAATTCTCAAAATTTTCTTCACAATATCAATGTCTTTGATTTCATCCTAATTGATTCAAATTTATCCTATTACTTCAGTAATACGATTGAAGAAGGAACCCACATTCTCATCAGGATGCATCGTTAGATAACCAAACCTATTGTGTTGGACTTGTAGTTTCCCCTCCATCATTTTGTTTTATACAAAATATTTAGTTTAAAAATTTCCCCATATAGAATTTTATGATGTATAACTCATCAAAATAAGATAGATCTGATCATAAAGTGCGGAAATGAGATAATTCAATGCTTTAGCATCTACATCAAGAATCTTCATATCTATATCATTCATTGAAATCCTTGTTTAATTAGTTTCTTATATTACTTACACTATAGAGAAATGGGAATCCATTAAAAGAAATCATAGGTAAAATATCATCCTATTTTTAAAAATATAAAACCTAATTCCATCGAAGAGGAGGACTCCAATAACACTGAATTAATCATCCATTACAGTAGAGGTCAAATTTGACACACGCAACCTTTACCCTCTGATAACATGAGATAGAACTCGGGTCACCCTAAGAGGTAAGTGGTGAATTGGGGTGTCAAAATATTCTTTTAAAGTGATAGATCTTCAAACCATTTTGTTATGAAGTCATTTAACCTGTATAATGGATAATAAAAAAATCAATGAATCACATGCAATGAGACCAGACAACACATTTACTTGGTTCAACAATAAGGGTCACAACCAAGGAGCATACACTGAATTTGTGTTTGTCATACTTAAATATATTAATATTACATATTGGTTGAATAAAATATTTCTTTCACAGTCACTTTGTTCTAGGCATACTGCCTTTACAATATCTCAGGGATATCTCATAGTGTCCCAATGAACACTTATGTTGACTCCCCGATGCTCAGTACTTTAAGAGAAGTCTAACTCTGTTTATTTAATTGTAGGTATCTTCAACAATTTGGAATTAAAATATTAGTCTCTATCAAGCATGAGTCCCTTCTTGAATCAAATTCAGGAGTTGATTCACACTGAAAAACATGTTCACATAAAACCGATATTCATGAAATTCATTTCATAATGTTCTTTCGCAAGGATCTATCATGAAACCCCGTCTTCACAAAGGTTACTCCTATATAATTCCCACTCATTATCAATGCTCACTACTTCTCAAATCCCAATACATTTCCAAGATCATTCACCTTTGTGGTACACCTTTTTGTCGCGATGCACCCTGCCTTCACGGAGAAACCTTGTTTTGTGAAGCTCATGGATCCAATATGAAACATCCCATCTCTGTGAAGTATTAAATAAGTAGAAACATTAACTTCATTCAATACTAAAATAGTCTTTTTTTTAATGCTCATTCTTTCATTTAAAACCAGTTTTAAAATGAAAATATTACATCGCAAAATCAAAGTGATTTCGAATTATGGCTGAACTAATTGAAACAAATGTAGAGTGTAGCCTCTTATTTATAGTCTTGTTCGATTGCAAAGCTCCACCACCTCTATCTTATTTTATGGATCTGTCAAAAAAATATTTGTGGCACTCTTCCATTTAAAAATCTACATGGAAATTCCCCATTCAAAAATCTCACCATAACCATAGGGATTTCCCTCAAAACCATTCACGCCACTACAAAGCTACAATTATCATAATCACAATGATCACCATAACAATTATTTAATCTTTTGTGAAACCCAAATCATAAATCTAGTCTCTTGGAAACTCATGCCTTTATGATATTTTCATATGGCCTTCTAGAAAAATAAATTCTTATGAAGCTTTCCATTTTCCATATTATAGACCCCAAATTGATTTCAAAATAATGGACCCCAAAAATTGGAATACAATATAAAATGATACCACATTAAAAAATTATTATGGGTTGAACTATATAATCCCATTAAATGAAATATCATGGATCTTTTATGTGACTATTGACAACCAAAACAACCCATGATCCATTTATATCAATGAATAACCATGGCTTCAACATGTATAGTGTTTAAGTATTATATAGACAATATTTAATATTAATGTTTGTAAAGTGAGGGTCTCTATAGTTGATATCAGTGGAAATGTTTAGTTACCCTTTGGGATCTAGGATGAGAAAACCATGGTTATAACCATAAATAATTGTTTAATGATAAGTATAGGGATGATTCAAAATATAAGAAAGTGTCCTGGAATTTTGTTGATGGATAGACTGAGTGGTTTCATTGCAATACATAACTACTAGGATACTACATGTGGATATGGATCTGGCATAGTTATACCATGGGGTAACCAATCTAATAATATGTTTTGGGCATGACTCCATGAAATATTTTACATGGAATAGGGCCTTGATGCACACCTAGTTTGACACTCCCATGGGATATTGTTTAGGAATTTACAAACTCATTGTTGTCCATAATGAAGGATTTCAACATAATTTCCCCCTGAATAACCTAGGATAAAACTAAGGTGTCATAGATTAAGAAAGAGGTTAGAGGATAGAAATAATACAATATCATTTTCATTATTATTTGGTTCCTCATTATGATAACTATTTCTTACGCTATGATTTTGTTTTTATTCAATGTCTGATACTTGATGGAACCATGTTAATGAATATTATGATGGAAAATGAAATGATGGTCCTTTTGATCAACATAATGTTATGGGATCTATAATTTAAAACCTCATTGGTATGGTCACATAGATTTCTCAAGCTATGAAACATGGTTGATATCCAAATGAGAAAAAGATGGAACAATTTTTTTTTGAGTATTTACAAAGGCAATGTACACCTCATTGAAATGTTCTCATATGGCACGGGTTGCATAATAAGGAATTAGTACCACTGAAATGATATTCTTGGTTCATCATAGTACGGATCATGAGAAATTCATTATGGCTATTTATCGCTCATATGGTGATGAAGTCCATTGGTGGACTCTAATTATGCATACGCGGAATCATTATGAGATTTAATCCATGGTTTGGGACAAGTTCAAGAACATATTTTTCATTAAGTACATTTAACAGATTCTTTGTACCAAGATAGAGAATGTTTTCCTTAAGTCAATGAAAAGGGATGATGAGTCTATTCGTTACTTTGAGGATTATTTCATGAGATGTGAGAGGTAAAATTTTGAAATTATCATCCAAAATGAATGTAAATTTGACATGTTCATTGGTGTACTAAATCCATGTCTCAGAAGGGAATTGATCAAAATAGAATTTAGTAGCTACTAAGAGATTGTGGGTTGTGAAATCAGGGTAAAATTAGAGCAAGGAGTCATATATCAATCTCTTGGAATCAACATGAAGTGGATGATGGAGTTTATAGGAAGCACAAAAAATAATTGAGAAAAGAAGATGAACATTGGTTGATGCTCTATGTGTGGGAATTTTCATAGGGGAAATTTTTATAGGGGGTATAATAAATGTATTATGTGTGGAAGGGAAGGACCTTGGGAAATTAATTTCTGAGGTTATGGGATGATGTTTTCTAAAAAATACATTGGAGAAAAATATTCACTGAATGCACCCCACACATTTCAATGCTACAAAAACAAGGAGAATTGGAACTATAATAACAACTTCCCAACCCCAAGGGATGGTGATAATGATCAACGTCAGTAACCTCATAAGACAATATATAAGGTAAAATCCAATAAAAATTTTATTTTTAATGTGGGATTCAATAATAATGTGATGACAGGTACAATAGGAATCCACTCTATATCTTATCATTTCATATTTTATTTCATATATACCCTCTTTTTCATATCTAATGAATTCTCTAATGGTGTTAAAATTCCTCTGAAACAATTATAAGTTAAATTTGTAGTGTGGAACCCTAATGGAATGATAATTGAATATCATGTATATGATTCCTATCCAGTAGAAGTTTTTTGGAATTTTATTCCTGGAAATCTTGTCATTCATCCTTTGGTTGAATTTAATTTTATTCTCTGAATTGATTGTCATTAAATAAATAAATAAAACATTAATTTTCATGTAAGAGAAGTTACATTCAAATTTTCAATCACTCTTATGATAATAAATTAATGTGACGATAAGTCTAAACATCCAAATGAGATTACATCTACTATATGGGTCTTAATTCAAATCCAAAATCGTTTTTTATCTCAAGTTGATTGGGAGAATATCAACATCAATTATATGCAACTTGTTCAGGATTTGGTTGATGCCTTTCTGAAAGAGTTTCCAATTCTTCCAGAAAAATATAAAGTTGATTTTATGATAAAACATGTACCTTTTTACCCACTAATTTAAAATTCAACTCATATAATGTCCCTGATTTATTTGAAATAATTAAAGAATAATTCCAAGAAAACCTTGATAA
The DNA here is from genome assembly GCA_963277665.1 of Viscum album. NCBI lineage: Eukaryota > Viridiplantae > Streptophyta > Magnoliopsida > Santalales > Viscaceae > Viscum > Viscum album. Next base: position 498,049,982 of record OY728158.1, on the reverse strand, counting down.
GGGATTCATTGGCTATGTGTGTCACCATGTGGAGTAACAGTTCTTTTTTTAAAACATAAATATGTATAAATGCGACTCTATATTGATTATAAATATTTTAATAGGATCATAATCAAGAAATTGTATCATATTCCTCATTTTGATGAATTTTTTGATCAACTATGCAGAGATAAATACTTTTCCAAGATTGACTATCATATTTGATATCATCCCTCGAGGGTCTAGAAGGATGACATATTCATAATGGAATTCCATACAGCTATGGTCAATATGAATATATAGTGTTTCTTTTTTGTTTTACTAGTACCCCACCTTTTATAGTGGATTTAATGAATACAGTCTTTAGAGATTACATCGACCAATTTGTTGTTGTCTTTATAAATTATATTCATATCTATTAAAAGAGTGAGGAATAGAAAGAAAATAACCTATGAATTGATCTGATGAACCTAAATAAGGATATGTTTTATGAAGCATACAAAAATTATGAATTTTGGATGTAAATTGGTTCATTTTTGGGTAACATAATTTCATGATATTGTATGATAGTAGATTCATCACTGACAGAGGCTATTAAAGCTAGACTAGACCAACCATAGTGACTAAAATAGGTTATTTTCTCGGTTTAGATGGATATTATATGAGGTTTGTGGAGAATGTCTCAACAATATCAAATCAATTGTCCAAGATAACTCAAATCTGTGTTAAATTGTCTTCATAGATTAATGTGATGAAAAGTTAATGGAATTGAAGAATATTCTTTTTAGTAAACCTCTGGTTAAACTACCCTATGGTGAGAAGGGTATTGAATCTTTAGTGATGCATCCAGGAAGGGATTGATATTCTTTCGTATGAAAAATAACATTTTTATATAATATGGATCACAAAATTTATAAATTAATTATCAGAATTACCAAACTCATGATTTGGAGTAAGCTGTAATAATTTTTTTATTAAAGATATGGAGGCATTATATTTATGGGTAGAAGTGTTATATTTATACCAATAAAAAATTTATTTGATATATATTCATACATAATGATTTGAAAATGTTCAAGAGAAGATGGTTTGAGTTGATAACGTATAATGACCGCTCAATACATTACAAATATAAGAAAGCATTCCAGGTGGCCGATGCATTGAGTCGAAAAGATCATGTTATATTATCTATGATGAGGATCACAAAAGATACAATATTTTAAGATTTATTAAGGATGGATCTAGAAATATTATAGGAATGGGAAAAATATTATCTTTCTAAACTGAATGATCAACCATATATCTATGTAAATATTAAGGTGGTGCATAAGGAAGATGAGGAGCTACAAGAGAAGGTCAGAAATTTTTCTGAGCATAACCTTGTTTAATATGGAATGATATGAATCAAGAATTTTCTATGAGTTTCTTACAATATATATTTAAAAAAGGATTTGTTTGAGGAATCTAATAGTTTATAATTATCTATTAATCCTAGAAGTAAGAAGATGTATATGGACTTGAAACAATAAATATGGTGGGATGGCATGAAGAGGGATGTTGTGGAGTTTGTATCTCAGTGTTTGGTATTCTATAAATTTAAGGTTGAAAGAAAAAATTATAAAGTTATTTTTTACCCATTACACATAACATAATCAAAATGGGATAAAATCACTATGGGTTGTTTTGTTGGACTAACCAAAACCTCTAAGGGGTATAATGCTATATAGGACGTAGTTGATCTCCTGACTATGTCATCACCCTTCATTGCTATCTGAGATGATTTTTGGCATTATAATTTTGAAAAAAAATATACATTAAGGAAGTGGTTAGGTTGCATTATGTACAACATTCCATTGTATAAAATTGGGATCTGAGGTTTACCTCAATGTTGTAGCAGAATCCTCATAAATCAATTGAAATAGAATTGAGTTTTAGCATTGATTATCATCCTCAAATAGATCGTTAGTTTGAATGATTAATTCAAACCCTATATGATATGTTGAAATATGGTTATATGGAAATAAAATTTTTCTGGGATCAACACCTTAATATAGTTTAGTTTTCTTAAAAAAACAGATTTCACCCAATAATTCGGAGGTATTATTTTGAAGCTCTCTATGGTAATAAATTTAGAGCTCCAACATGTTGGGATGAGGTTGGCGAATGAAATAAATTAGGACATATGATCACAAAATAAGTGGTTGAGAATGTTATAACCATTCTTCACTATTTCATCGAAGCACAAAGCCAGGAAAAAGGTTATGATGATAAACATCAATGACATATAGATATTGAAGTTGGTGAAAAGGTATTTCTACGAATCTCACCCTAGATGAATGTTATGATATTTTTAATGAAATGGAAGCTAATCCAATGGTACATTGGCCACTTAAGAATTTTTGATCATATCAACATATTTTCCTATCACTAGGAACTTCATCTGAATCTCTCTCAAGTCCATGATATGTTCCTTGTATCACTCATGAGGATGTATATAACTGACCCATCACATGTATAGAACTCGAAGGTCATATTGCTGGGGTAAGAGAATTCTTATGAGGAGATACCTGTTGAAATTATAGACCGATTAGAGAAGGTTCTACTAAACAAGACCATTTTCCTAGTCAATGTTGTGTGAAAAAATAACCCATTATAAAAAGCTACATGGGAACATGAATATTTTTTGAATCTTATGTATCCTTAGTTTTTTTACACTAGTGATGAATTTCGAGGGAAACTTCATTTTATGGGGGTAGAATGTAACACCCCATGTTTTTATGCACCGTTTTTTCAAATAAATTTATGATTTATATTATATCATGAAATGAAATGAGTCAAATATTCCATTCAAATGCAACAATAACTTGTTGTAAATTTCTCGTAACACCAACTTGGTATATTATGCACACAACACTGAGTTCTCATATGATACACGCAATCCAGAGTATCATTTAAACATTTATTTTTATTGATTTTATTATTAAAATATGATAAGTATAACCTATATGTTAAACATTGTAATATTAATTGAAATAACTACATTTCATAAATTATTTATTATATATATAGGTAGATATATAACATATTCATAATAAGGATTTGATTTTTGGTAATGTTTATCATATGTTTAAGAACATTGTTTTCTCGAATGAACTACTTTAAATAATGAATATAATTTTATACAGACTTGGAAATTTAATATTATAAAATTCTCTTCATTTTTGAATTCAATACTTCTATATTATCTTTGGGTTAATTTTCGGGTTCATTTTGAGATACTTCATTTTTTTGATTAATAGTGAAAATACTAATTTTTTTTAAAGAATACCATTTAATTAATTAATTAATAATGGAAATGATATAAAAAATTACTTTTAAAATCACATTAAATAAATATTTCATATTATATTACAATAAAATTCATTATAACCAATCTCACATTGAAACTGAATATAAAATCATAACAAACATATGAACGTTCTCCTACTTTAAAACCCCATTATTTTTCCCCTTCTGTGATATTTGCATTAATCATAATTTTTTCTGCATTTGTGAAGTGAATTTAAAAAAATTTATATAAACCAATTTACTCATTCCAATATTTATAATAAAATACAACCCTGTTAATTTTCCACCCAAATGTTTAGTAAAAGTGATTTAAATTAATCATAGCATTTAAGGACAAATTGGGATTTATTAGGGACTAAATATAATAATTAAGGAGAAAAATGACCTAGAAACTTTTCCAACACCCATTGGATGTCCATAGATCAACCATAAACCTTTAATTAATGCGTTTTGTTGGTTTTTTATAACTTTCTTAGGTAAGAATATGTGAAAACCTAACTAGTTTCTAAATATTCCATGTAAGTCCTTTTCCTTCCCTATAATAGTCCACCACCTCTACCCATTCCTCACACCTATAAAACATTTTATTATAATCAATTATTTTCCCAAGTATCCTTTCAACAATCCTTTCTTCTACTTTGAATCCTCTCTTTGTAATGAATGCTTCTTCCTGAATGCTTTTGGCATAATCCATACGGAGTTACCCAATTAAGAGAAAACATCTTCCCTCAATCTCTTTCATTTATTTTTATAATCCACCCCTCTACATAGTTTATTCCTTTTTTTGTGAAAAAGAATGATAAATATAATATTATTTTTTATAAAATGGATATGACCAAAACATATAGAAATCCCCATGACATATATGTTAAACATATTGTTTCTATGTAAGTCAAACTAAAACCTCACAAAACAACGATTGATAATTTCTCCTATACCACCAATCATGGTGGCCATTATGGTAGAAAATATATTTACATATGTCATATATTATATTTACTATGTATTTAAGATTCTGTATTATTTGTAAAAGATATATCTATTTACCTTTCATTTGGTTTTTATATGATAATATCGTTTGAGGAACTATGGACTATCACCCCTCAAAGAAATGTGCTTCGTTCACACACCTCATAGAATGCATTAAGGATGGTTTTAATGATATTGTATGATATATATGATATAGTCACTCAAAATTAGTAATGATATATAGATATACATACATATACATACATATTTCATTTTCATAATTTCATTCAATAAGACAATTAAAATGGAAAACAACATGCTTTCATTCGTATAACTTACCGTCTCCATGAAAGTGTTTTCCATCACATACATAATTATGCTATAGAAAATTATAATATAATTATATAGTATATAATTGAAATTTATATCATGTTTTACATTTTTTAATCATGATATAAGTATAAGTACCAAAGATATAACAAATTTATACACATGTGAAGAAGAAAGATAGTATTACCTAAATTGAAACCTTAACATAGGAATTTTAACAAGTGGGATATAAAATGTCATAATAAAACAATATATGGTAATAGATATAAGAATAATCTTCCTTAATATATTTATAATAGACTTATATTTATAATACATGAATCTTATATGAGTACAGAGAGATTCTAGACACAAAGTAATGGCATTTAATCTTTCTTATTGTTTCATTGAGATACATTCTATATTTCCCATTATTTCATTTTTTGTGGTGTAAGTACTGAACATAATTTTATTATATTTATATTGTAAATAAATTAATGGGTATTTTAATATCCATTATATGATCCTTCTTTCATGGGGTTTACCATTCAAAATTTACAAATTCGGTAAAACAGTTTTGTCTCAATTTTCATTCAAAGAGACTCATGTTTTGTTATGCACCTAAACACTACTTCAAGGACTATATAATTACATTTTAAATGTTATAAAATTAATCCAATTATTTCAATTTTATCTTAAGATTCATTTATTTTAGTTTTCTCACATGGAGAGTATGATCCCAAGTCACCGTGTTATAATAGTTAATTGTGACAATCTCCTCTTTTTTCAATATGTTTTACGGTTATGAATCATTTATTGAGATATTATGATACATAATTTAAAAATATTCATGATTTAATTTATCCTCTGTTTATTCAAGATATCATCATTTGTTAGTAATTTTTTCTACTAATTGGTACTTAAGAAAATTTTTAATAAAATCTTACCACCTCTCTCTTTGTTTAGAAATATATTTTTTTCTAAATAATGTTTTCAAAATGTATTCAAAATCATTTTGAAAAATTTTATTTCAAAACATCTGTGATGATATATCTCAAGAAAAATTGGATTTTAATTTTTTTAATTAAATTCATAGTTTATATGTTTTCAAATAATTTTTAAATATAAATGGATTTAAAAATGTTTTATCTAATGAAAATAATTTTTTTTAAACAAGAAAGGTTATTTTCATGAAGAATTATTTTTAGAAGATCTATAAAAATTATATCCCATCTAAGATTACATCCATTAGTGTTAATAATGCCTTTATTGGGAATTATTAATTGTATCCATTCATATTATTTATTTGAATGGATATTGTTTTGATGGCATGTTGTTATGAAATTTTTTTCTCATTCACGAGTTATAATTTTTTGAAACCTCATTCATTTCATGGGTTATGTTTATGAATAAATGATTACGAAACATGTCTTTGTAAAAAATTTATGATATGATTTCATGTTTATGATACCCATTTCTTTTGATTGGTTATTATATGTTTATTTATGTTCTTGAGGAACATGTATGTTTGATTTCATTATCTGATCAGTGGGACCAACATCTCCCTCTAAGGAATAGGGTAGAGATTTATCTCTCAAGAGATATATAGGGTTGGAATGATGGTTTTCTCAGTACAGTAATATAGGGCTATAATGAGGGTAAAATTGATTCAGTAAAACAGTGTTGGAATGAGGGTTTACTCGGTTCAATAATATAGGGATGGAAGGAGGTTATACATGTTTCATTAATACAGGGTTGGAATGAGGGTTCACTCGGTTCCATAAAATAGGGTTGGAAAGGGGTTCACTTCATTATATAATGAATAGTTTCCCCTAAGATGGTATGGTAAGTGATTCCTTGTCTAATATGGAAACCATTATATGAGTATGTGTTTCCAAATTTCCATGATTTATTCTTATGTTATGCTTTCAGGGAATATGCCCTATATTTCATTATGATTCATGTCTTATGAACATTCAATATTTATACCATGATATTTGATATTCATGGTATAATCTACTATTTTCATGATCACATTCTCCAACACTTATGATAATCTTCATGCTTATATTTCTCACTTGTTTAGCCTGACTATTCATTTGATCTCACCATTTATTATTTTTCAATCCCCATGATGCGAAGATATGTATTATGTTTGATGTGTCTAAGAGGGTTGATAGTCAGGTAGAAAATAATAGGATATAATGTAGATCACTTATTTATCTGTGTTTATGTATTCCATGCCTTTAAAGGAAGTAGAATAGTACGACCTTATTTCATCTGTGAGATTAATGTTTAATTATTCCGAAAAGTTTTGTATTATTATGTTTTGTAAAGTGATGGTCATTATACTTCTTATGGGAAATAGGGACTGATTACTCTATGTGACATCCTTTCTATAAGGATAGTTGTTCAAGTGGATCCTATGGTTCTTCCTAGATATTCTAAAAATATTCAAGAATTTTTGTTGGGACATATTCCTACCTTGGAGTAGCTACTGAAGTGGACCGATGTCTTCCAATTGGAACTTTTATTTTTCGCAATACTATTTTCCATTTCTCATGGAATATTACCAATGACCTTACTAGATTAAAAAATTCATGAAATACATATCAAGAGTGACCTCCTCATTGTATAGATGTGTCACCCCACTTGGGGAGCTAGATTTGGGTCCCAGACTTCTTACGATCATCGTTGATGATATTACATATTGATTATCTATTGGATTTGATTAGTAATTTATGTATGATCCTCCATTAATGCCAATATGTGTTGAGAGATGTCATTGGTGGGGATAAGGATGTATTCCAATTATGGTATTGGATTGATAATATGTGCCTAAACTATTCCACAATTTCCTACTAGTAAGTACTCGTTGTTTTTCTATATATGGGTTGAGATGTAAGTCTAATCCTAATTTTCATTCATGATATAATAGTTGTTTTCTCAAATTTAGACCTTATTTACATGGTGTAAATGATGTGAATGAGAATTAATTTTCATCTTCTCATTGGATTCCATCATATTTGATTGACGTAATTCATATACATCCATGATAATTTTCCAATGATTGTATCTAGTTGCTTCCGTACAAGCCCAGTGGGAATCATATTAGTGGGAAAAGATTTGCATCTATATGATCCTTTTAAACATATATGACTAACAAGATTCAAATGTATTGGTAGATATATAAATCATTCTATAAATTTCCACCCTATTTGTCTGATGAGTTCATTTTTTTAGGTTAGAATATGTTTCTACTAATAAATTTTCTCCTATTTTAGTATTGAACTTAGCGACCATTATTTGGATTTTGTTCCTACTCGATGTATTGTTATATTTGGTGAAAAAGTTTCATAAAATGGAGACATAATATATGACATCACATGGTGTGTCATCATAATTTCATGCTGGTCGTCTTTATAATGTATTAGGATGATGGATATTTTTTGATAATTAGATCATCGCCCGTTTCAAACTACACTAGAGACCTTGGTCTGTTTGAATTTGGATTTGTCCTAATGGGTGATGTCCTCTTCATGGAAAGTATTTTTGGTTAAAAAAAAATTGTTGTGATAATTTACATCAAGGTAACTTGTATGGGACATATATTTTGTTGGGGTAATGTTATTGTTGATGACTTTATCAACCTCCCTATTGTAAGGGAGGAACTCATTATTCAGTTTTGGGAATTGGATTTTGGAATTTTTCAAGACGACTAGTGGGGTTGTTTGGTTCTGGAAAAATGATCATCGCAAGGCTGGCGGCTGGAGGGGATTCATTGATTTGGGGCCCTACCTGGCTTCCTCCATGTTTGGGAGAGTCCCATTCTAGTGGTACTCTTGAACCAATGCATGTGATACCCATCAATGAAGATGATGGTTTAGTGATGGATTCATCGGTTTTGTTTATGACACAAAATGTAAATATGATGATGTGCATGTTCATGAATGCTGGTGAGATGCCATTGTATTAAAGATATCTCAGAAATGTTCCTACAATATAAGTAAAAAATTAATAGAAAAAATGCCTCATCAAAGTTTCATCTGATGACCACATGCGAAATTGACTCTCTTGTTTGTACCTCTTACAATATGGATGTTTAAGGGTACTAACACAGTATATCACCTCCCCCATGTCTAAGGATTCACATCGGGTTCACCATTTTGATTATAAAAAAAAACAGTTTCTTCATTATGACTAGTTATAATGTTTTTTAATGTTCATTATCACTGAAATTGAGTTCGAATTCTTCGAACAATCTCTAATTTTTTTTTGGGATCTTGAAAAACCAAATAGATTTCATATCCCTGAAGACTCATGTACCTACATTCAAATGGCATGTTTTTATTGGGTAAAAAGTCAAATGAAACTTAAGAAGTCACATTGGGAAATAGCATCGGTGTCCTAGATCATAAATCCCTTTGGGGTAGCTATTACATATTCAATTACACTCTTATAGATTTAAGATATGTTCATGGATCCATTGTACCATTACAAATGTGTATAATATAGACGACCCTTAGAAATCAATCAGGCATTAATACATATGGTTTTATAAACATATGTATGTATCCATGGGTCTCCATCAATAGGGACATCTTTAGGTAATTGAGTCTCTCCATCAATGGTACTTTTTTTACGAATGGACCAGAGATTCTTTGGTAATTCTCGTGGACAATGATTGTTTTATTTTTCATAGTGAGGTTCCTAGGATTTTTCTTTTATACAGGACAACAAAATATTCTTTGATATTGATATAGAACCAAAAATATATTATTTTTATGTAACCTTTTGAGAGTAATCCAAACCAATATAGTGTTGTTCTACTTAATCGGGGTATATCACATTTTATAGTCATGTGACATGGATCCATCTATGCAATTTTACATCATTTAAAAATTATTCTCATGGAATTATTTCATAGTAAATGATGGTGGTGTAATTTTGTGGACTTGGATATAGGAACATGAAAGAGATATCACCTCTCATTATGATATAGACCTACTATGAATATGGAGAAGAGTACATTAGGATGGATTTGGGGTTTGGTTTTGGTCCTCATGGAGGCTTCTAATATATCAATGTTTGTTAAAAATCAAATTATGCATAGATCAATAAGTTGGGTCATACGCATATAATCTTCCCATTTAAGGAGTAATGAAAAGGTATTATTCATGGAAGCGTCACATTTAATGAGACATGATTGGGGCTTATAACCGAATGTGCCACATTTGAGGAAGGTTGTGGCTTATGTATTATGGAGAAGGCCTAGGTGAGTAGGGGATGGGTGGATTTCACGATCACCCCAAACCACTTAGCCTGTGTGAGCCATGACTTGGGTGAGAAACAAGATGATGTAGTTGATCTGGAGAGTTCTTAATCCTCTATTTCATTGGACAGACAAGGTTTTAAGCCTAAAGGGATAGATAGCAGTCTTTCTGTGTTCTTGTGTCCTATTTTATTTTAGAAATATGTTAATCCAAATACGATGATATATCATGATACAACCCTTTCAACAATGAAGTGGTGAAATGAGTTCCACCTCTTATATGAAAGGCTACGGGCCTACTCTAGTAGGGATTCCCTTAAATTGGTTTTCTAGGGGGGTCTAATTTTTTATCAATGGTATATTAACGCATGATACCCTATCTCTCTAAACAAAATGGTGATGCTCACTTGTGCACCCCAATGTGGGAAACATCATTATCATCAGAATGTAAGGAGAAAAGTATTCATGAGGGTCAACCTTATTGTAGAGGTTACCCATATGACTCGGCTTACCATGTGTATATAATCTTTAGAGGACACATTGATGATCCATATGATCTTATCATACATGTTAGGATGTTTTTGAGTGGTCCTATCAAGATTTTGTTGTACTAGTTCATAGAGGGGCCAACATGGGGGCATATTACACGATGAAAGGGAGTGATGGGCGGTGGAAAGTAGAATGACCTAGGATGTCCCATTACACGTACCGGGTTATTAGGTTGTATGTGGTTCCTTCCTCATATTATGTTCCAATGAGTGTGATGGTACCTTCCACATAGCATTGTGCTACATGAACTTCACTTATGTTGATGTGGCATGTTGTTTTGTGGGGCTAAGTTCAATCCCTGTAGTGTGTTTCTATGTGTGGTAAAGTTATACCAGTGTAGTGAGTAGCTACAAAGGGAAGGTTTCTTCCTCCATAGTATTTTTTATTACGGGATTCTTATTTGTAAATCGGGCATCCATTTTATCCCCATGGAATGGTGTATGAAAGAGGATTCTTAGTTTGAAAATGGCTAGAACATTTATTATTTCACACTTACTTCTATGAAGAGTATTTTTACCTGTTGGTAATTGATGGAGAGGCTCTGTTATTTTCATTGACTTATAAACCATATATTCTATCATTATTGGTTCAGTCTTCTGGTGTTTTCCCAATTCAAATCCCCACTAGGTTATTTTATATATGAGTGGAGGAACCTGATACAAGGATGGATTGTCATCATTGTTTGGATATTATGCATCTATTTTCGGATCCCGTGGAGAATGAACTATCCCTTAACATCTTATTCAGCAGGGAGTAGTTATTTATAGTGGTTCCTTTATTTGCGGGGACAGAAATATCCACCTCATCCCATAAACTATTTTTTCTCAAGGATAGACTCTTTTTCACAAACGAATTTGATTTCTTTTGTGGGTGTTAGGAGAACCACCTCCTTTCACAAAATATTTTACTTTCAGGGTTGGAAATTGGTGGAATTCCATGCATAGAGGTAATCTTCATACTAACATGTAAATCAATCGATAAACTCATCATTTATTGACTCACCACTCTAAAAATTTTCATTAATTTTTTACTTCAGGGTTTTTTATAATTTCCTGAGAGTGAAGAAATTCCCTTCTTCTTGAATGCATAATTTTCAGGACCCAATAGTGTCTCTAATTGTTTATATATTAGATTTTTCTATGTTATTATAATGGTTATAATTAATTTATTTTAAATAAATTCATCATTTTATATGTCATAAAAACATAAAAATCATGATTTTTGATTCATGCATTTTTATTTCCGAAATGGGGGAGATTAAAAAGTCTAATGTTTCTTTTGTATAATTATTTGGAAATTTCAATAAAACAAAATTTTTTATGAAATAATTTTATATTTTATTTTTATTTATTATTATGCATACTAGTTTATTTATTTTATTCATTCAAAAGAAATGAATGATTAAACTAATTTAAAAAACATACACATACAACATTGAAATAATTTATTATAATAACATTTTTTGATATTTAGAACACAGAGTGATATTTATAATGTTATTAAAACATATCCCAATTAAATTAAATGGATTTAGTCATATTGAAACCAATAAATTTCTATAATTAATAAAATAATAAAAAAACGATTGATACTTGAAATATTGATATCAAGTACTTCTGAATCATCTAGAAAATTTTGAGCTCATCTATAGTAATGATTTCTCATGTTTGATTTCCATTATTCTTTTATGAATGAGTGTTATTTATAAAATATCCACGTCTTTCTATTGGTAAATTTTTAACTCTTCATCCCTTTGATAGATGAGATTTCTCTTTTGGTTTTTTTTTATTAGAGATTTTTTTTGGGATCATGGGTACTTGGAGTTGTAATGGATAAATATTTACCAAATATATACTCATACATGGAGATACATGGTTGTAATTATTCAGTAAAAAATCATTATTTATTTGTTCTCATTCGTATGGGTTATTTCTAATAATATCTAGTCAATAATTCAGATACCCTAATTTAGGTTATCAATGATACATACACATTAGGTTTCATTAAAAGTTATCCCTATATATGAACTATTTTTAAGAAATATTATTCAATTGGGTATTTGGATTATTTTTCAATACAACATATTTTGTTTCTCACATTAAAAAAAAATATTTTATTTATTTTTAATATTTAGTTTTTTCTATATTTGATTACTCAAAATCCCACTAAACTTCATATATTCATAATAATATTTTTTTTCAAAAAAACTATTATGATGAAAACATAATATTTGAGTGGGAAAATTTTGTTAGTTCACATTCCATATTCAATTCACCTCCCATTATAATGATACAGTGAAATTAATTATTTGGTTAAAAATTTATACCAAAGAAATTTGTATGATCAACCCATGAATTCAAGGTCCATCTTCATACTATTGTGGACCAGATTGAGTTGTCCACATACATGTTCAAGGTGAATTGTTTGGTGGATCTATATTAAGGATTTATGACTAGTGGTGGAATTTTATAAGAAATTATTATTTTAGGAACCCTATCCATAAACAGACATTATTTCCCTATTCGTATAAAAGTTTTCAAACTAACAAAAAACGAGGATCTAGAGTTCTTGTGTCTCTAAAGGGTTAGACAAACAAATAAATCATCATTAACATAAAACAATATTATTTTAATAAAACTCTCTATTTTTATACTAACTCTCATAGATCTTATAAAATTTTATTAGATTTTCTAAAAAATTCATAAGGAAACATGTATGCTAGAAATCCTAGTGTGGAAATAAAAATGTAAATACGTCATAACCTGATAGTTAAAAGCCACATCATGAAATAATAAATTTATTGATCATAATTTTTGTTAAATGGATAAAGTAATGATTTCATAAGGTCAAAAAAATTTGTACACAATACCAAATTTGATTTAATGAACATAAGTAAATGGTTACTCTACAGACCATCAACATAAAGTGGAAAAATTCAATAGCGTATTATGTTTACCACCAAATATAATATATATAATCTCAGTATATATATTTATTCACCCAATGAAATTTAGAATTGGGTAACTATTTTCCCACACATATAATAATGTAATATAACACATATCTATTCCATGACATCAAAAGTATCCATATTTATTTATAAGGGAAGATTAACCCAATAATAAGGTAGTGTGATTGAAGAATCATATAGAAGGATTAAAAAGGGATAATTTACAAGGATTACCAATATAATAATTAATTAAATCATTTTTATATACATAATTGAAAATTATATATAGTTCATGATCACAAAGTTCATATATAGTGATTTCATTAAAATGATATTTGATAAATAAATAGATAAAAATTTATCACTTCATTGAAGTGTTATGAAAAATCTATTAGATAATTCATATGTGGAATAAATATATTTTTTCCTATAAAACCATAATTAAAAAATATTTGACTCTATAAGAAAGAGGTTTTTTCTGGGGTATTCAGGGTTTAAAAAATCCCACGGTGGTGATGATTTATACGAGATAAGAAAAATGAGGGATCCCATAAAATCATGTTTACATAAATGTGGTAATTTGAATAGTTAATAAAACCTATATAATCCATAAATGGATTGGATATTTATTTCTTATTTATAATATATATATAACAAAATTGAAGTGTTTTTTGAGGATAATATTTCACTAAATGGATAATATAAAATATAATGAATAACCTATTGCTCTTAATGGAGGTATGGAAAACCAATTTTATGTTATAAACACATTTTTGGAAATAAAAACATTCTAAAAATTTAATCCATATTACATTAAAATAAGATAATTTTAAAATTATGATCATATGAGATAAGATTTAAATTTTTTAATAGATTAGATGGTTAATGTTGTCGATAGGTGAAATTATTATCAAGGAGGCATATCTAAATTTAAAGAGGATTGTAATTATTCATATTAACTTTGAGGTAGTCTTAAAAATAAAAAATAAAAAATATTTGTATCAATATCAATCTCAAAAAAATTTAATATGGTATAAAATATATAATTATATTCAATATATTAGGAGATACATTACAACTCAAGAATGTTAATAGAGTTTTTCAAGACTAAATATTATCGAGGAAGACATTAATTATAACCCATACTAAAGAAGTGCATGAATTATAGTAAATATATCTTCTACATCAATATTTATTTATTTTATAAACCAATATGGTTGTAATAACTACATTGAGACAAAAATTGGTTCATAATATATAGACATTCCATAATGATAGCTAAAAGATATGAAAATCCTTAACTATTATATGAAATAATTCTGCTACATCACAAAGCATTATGAATAAAATATTATTTAATAATATTATAATACCCTTATCCATATATATTTAATTTTTACATTATATATATCATCATCTTTCTCCAATTTATTAACATGTTTTTTCACATATTAGTAACTTTATTTCTTTAATTGAATTACTCAAAAACAATAATGGTATATTGAATATGGAGATTTTTTTTAAATTTTTTCATAATCAAAATAATTTTATGTAGTAGTTTCCTTTATTTTTCCATTACAACATAGTTTATACATTTAGATATGTTTTCCATGAATGGGAAAAAATTATAAATGGTATATCAATAATTCCTTTATTGTAGTTAAATTTCCTATAACTATTTATTATAAATATTAATTATTTATGGACTAATATTATCATTCTACAATGTTACATTATTAGAATATATCAATTTCTGTATTAAATATATTGTTTTTTATTCTCATGTTTTTAATTATTGAAAATTATGGTGGAACAACACCAAATGTAGGTGTTAGTCTACACATACGTATAAGGGACAGTCACATTTTTATATAATAGTATGAATGCATGAAATAAAATATTTTTTTATAATAATTAAAAAGTTATGAATAGAATATAATATTAATAAATTTTATTTTTTAATCATCCATGAATGGTGGAGTTGAAAAATATTACATTTCGTTCAATAGGGGTTGTAGTCCACGTGTACGAAAGACCAGATATTCCTTCTTCAAAATGATTGGGATGATGTAATATAATTTTTTTCTCAATTATTTTGAAATGAACTATCCTAGGTACCCTAAACAGATAACAAAGGCAACCCAAACATGAACATAAGGGTGTTCCTAATCCCCACAGGTTGGAGACTAGCAATTTGCATCATACAACATACAAGTCAGAACAATTTTTTGCACAAGAATGTGGAAGTGAATGATAAAAGACAGTATGCATATGAATAGGTAAATACCATTAGGAGAAAACATACCAAAACAAAAGGACCCATAAAAGGAAAATTAATAAAACCCAAAGTACTAAATAAGAAAATATTCTAAATCTCTCTATGGACACAACTCACCACATCCATAACACAATATTTGGATCCACCTCCAAAAGATCCCTTCCCTTTGCTCGAGCCCGGAAAAAGATAGTCTACAAACACCTGAAGGGAAAAAATAGGTTTTGATCTAATGCCCAGTATGATACCTCCAGGGATTATATAATAGATTTCAAATATAGAATATCGAAACTAAATCTTCCAATTTTTAAAATAAATAGGTTCGGAAATTCTAAAGAATATTGAAACAAAAAATGCTAAACATTTTTGATATGTTGTAAAATTCATATAAATAACAAGATTTACATTATAAGAGATGGAACATATCTAAAACAATGTATTAAGTTATGTATTTATATAAAAAAAATTTATATAAATTTATTAATAATGTAAACCAGTTGCAACAAACATTGGTAAACATTTATATATCTAATATAATTAAACATGTGATAAAATTGGTCATATTCTAGAAGGTAATATAGTATTAACCAGCTATAGGATTCCACAATCTCTTTTTGAACACAGTAAAATATTCATACACACGTCCATATGAAACTTTCCAAAGGAGACTCTTCACTAACCTGTCAGGGATGTGACCTTCCACAAGTATGTTTTAGAATGTTATCATAGTGTAGAGTGTATCCAAATAACTCACTAACTACCTAAGGGTTTAATTTTCTCTTAAATGATGGGATAAATATTATAAGACTGCTTAAAATATGATCAATCCCATTATTCTATTTCAAAAGGTCCAATATGTTTCTATTTAAAACCAAATAGGTTTTATTCAAAATCATGCATTTTTTCACAATATGAAACCAATTAGTTTCAAACAAATCAATTTAAACCGTTTTCATGAGTTTCAAATCCATTAAAATATAAATCTATCCTTTTTTCAATTAATTTAAACAATTAAATTCAAAAATTTAATTGAAAACCTTTATATAAAATTCAAAATGTAAATTAAACAATTTAAATCATCCTATTTCTGAAAACTCACCCCCTATTCAATGGAATTGGTGGTTTTCAAAATTTCGTAGCCAAAAAATTTTCAAATAATCCAATTCATTGGAATTTTGTTTTTATAAAAGTAATTTATTGTAAGATTAATAAATTTAATTTAAATCAGTAATTTAAATAAGTTATGGAAATTGATGGTAATAAATTTTTCTAATCGGGATGGAACCACCTACATTTTTTCAAATAATAACACTCAGAACGACACTGGTTAACGATAATGATGGTGTAGTATACCTAAAAACTCTATATAGATCTAAGATCCCACACCATATGACATGGATCCATCAATACCAATATGATCAATTGAATACCCAGGTGGAGCGGAAGAGAGAAACCAGAATAACAAGTGAGAACACTTACATGGGAATCACACTGTAAGAAGAATTAATATCTTAAGCCATTTGGTTCAATCCAAAAGGAGATGAGTCTCGCAAAAAATCACCATAACTTCTATAGGTCAAGATACATGAAGTCTAGAATGAAATGGTCTAATAACAATAGGAAAGCATGTGATGTTAAGACGGGTGCAGTCTGAGTCATGACATGTACCTTGGGTTCATGATGTGTAGGCCACACTGGATAAGTACGCTGAAAACCCCAGCGCCTCAGGTTACAAATTTGATATTTATCCCCTAAAATATGTGTAATTCAGGAACACAGCATGTACCAACTCGTGACATGAGCTCCCTATTCATGAACTGAAACTAGCTCCATGTACATTGCGTATAAATCAAGTACATGATGAGTTATTATTCTGCAGTATGATCAAGGTAACAAAATTCTACAACCTTCACACCATAAAAACATTCTATCCCCAGAAAGCCTATAAAAAATAATCCATGACAAATAGATGATTCCACTTCTCTCTCATCAGTGCATCCCTCTCCAACGTCTCATGAGAATCAAAACCATGATTTTATAGAACATGAACCAAAGGTGTCATCCTCCCATGAAGTACCATGGTCTTAAAATCAGCAATCCATATTGGTCTCTAGGTTGAAGATAAATTAAGAACAATCTCATGATCACTCTAGCTCATAATGTGAAATGAATCAAAAATATACATTCTCAAATAAAATACATAGAATAAGTAATGTATTGACATTAGTTGTGGAGGAAGTTCCAAGCAGTATGCAACATTACCCGCTTTTTTAACAACCTTGAATGGTCTCACAATGCGAGGTGAAATCTTCCCTTTCATCCCATGATGTTAATAACCCAAATAGAGTGAAAATTTAAGAACACATTATCAACACCTGAAAACTCGGATGTTCTGTGATATCGTTCAAAACAATACTTTTTTCATATTAATATAGTCAATATCCTCATAAAAATTAACTGAATCATTGTCATCATCTCCTATACCAATCTTGGTCCAGCCAAATAACATTCACAAACCTCTAACCAACACAACATAGATTTACAACGTCAAACATAAAAGGAATCAAATGGTTCCATTATAATCACAGATAGGTAATTTTTTTATAATTGAACTCATCAAATACTAAGTGGTCATACCATTCCCCACTGAAGTCGAGAAAATGGTAATGAAGAATATCCTCATGAATCTGCATAGCTCTTTCTGTCTGGCCATCCAACTACAAATGGTATGTTGTGCTCAAATGGGTATGAGATCATAGTTCCTCCTAAAGCCCACTCTAAAAGAGATAAGTGATCTGTGGATCCATATTAGGTACTATAAAATTTGGGAATCCATGGAAATGAGCAATCCCTTTCATGTAGAGATTCACTAACTCCTCAACATTTACCATATCATGAATGTGTATAAACTGAGCTTAATTTGTAATCCTGTTGATACCAAGACATATTGCATTATTCATTATCAATGTACGAGGTAACACAAACACAATGTTTAAAGAGATCTCATTCCATTTTCATGTAGTGATGGTACTTTTCTGAGGAAAACCTGAATGATTCTGGTGCTCAGCATTCACTTGTTGGCACATAAAGAAAGAAGAGAAAAACTCAGCAATGTCCCATCTCATAATTGGAAACCGGAATGACCACCTCATGACATAGAACATCATAGTGGTTCCTAGGTCCACATCTCATACAGAATTATGGAAATCCACCATCATTACCTTTATTTCATATAATGGTACAATAATGCGATTACAAGAGCATATAATTCCGTCTATGGAGAATGTCCACTGGGAAACTATCTCCCCACTATAAAGGGATTCTCTAATGCTACGAAACTCATCATCAATATCATCATCATGAATAATAATCTCAAGAATAGTAGACATCAACTACACAGTGGATACAGAATCATCATACCATTCCAATTGAACTCCAATATGGAATTATGAAAAGAGATCCATCAAATTTCACTATTTCAAAAATTTTTCCCATGGCTGGGTTTTAAGATTCATGCTCAATGCATCAGAAACAACATTCCTTTTCTTCAGGGTATAGAAACTTTCAATGTAGAAAAAATGTAGCTACTCCACCCAACACCTTTTTCGAAGACTCAAATACTTATGAGAGAAGATATAACTTACGGTTTTTTTTTCTGAATACACCATAGACCTTTCACCAAAAAGGTAGTGCCGCCAACTTTTAAGAGTGTGCATCACAACTAAATTTTCTAGATCATGGGTACGATAATTCACTATGTTTGTCTTAATACGATGATACACATATGCTAATACATAATCACCCTTCATAATATGGTATCCCAAGCGTGGGCATTCTGCATAATAATTGACCACATAGCCATGCCTGGCTTCAAAAATAGTTAACACCAACGAAGCATTCAATAGAGGAATAAAATTAATAAAGGAACACTGACATTTATCATCCCAAACAAACATCACCCTCATCCGAGTTAGAGTAGTCATCGGTGAAACCATTTTTGAGAAGTCCTTCAAAAACCTAATGAAATATAAATCTATGACCAAGAAACATCAGATCATGAAGACATATCATGGGTTCTCATACTTCATAACATCCTCCACCTTCTTAGGAACAACTCATACACCATGTTCAAACAACATGTGTCCAAATAATTTCACTTCTCGAATCCAAAAATTACATTTTGATATATTGGAATATTGTTGGTGATTTCTTAGTCGATTCAGAACAATTCATAGATTTTTCAAATGATCCTCCTCAGGAATGGAGTATAAAATATTTTCATCTATAATGAATACCACAATGGTATCTAGATACTTGTGGAAAATCTTGTTCATTAAAGACATGAAAAATGTAGGGAAATTTGTTAATGAAAAAGGAAAAATGAAGTACTCAATGTTCCCACACCTGATCTGAATGGAATTTTTATGAATGTTAGATTATTTTATCTACATCATATTGTATCTAGATCAATGGTAGATCTTTAAAAAACACTTCTCCAATTTCAACTGATCTGACATATCGTCAATATGTGAAAATGGATATTTTTTATTTATCATAAATCGATTGAGATTTCGAAAACCAACACACAAACAAAAATAGACCTATTAGAATTCATAACAAAGAGAACAAGTGATGCCCAAGGGGAAACACATTGACGAATGAAAACATTCTCAATAAGGTCATCCAAATAATAATTCATCTCTTTCAGCTCAGGTAGTGCCATGTGGTAAGAGGGGATATAGACTGATTGAGTTCTAGGAATTAAATAAATGGAAAACAAAAGCTCTCTCACTTGTGGAAGGACAAAGACATATGAAGGGAACAATAAAAACACATGGATACAACTAGAGGGAGATCACCACCTATATAATCTTACTACAGGTCAGAAGAAAAAACTAACATCACTTCCCCCAACCAAGGATAAGATGGCCCAAATCTACTCAACTTTCAGTCCCTTTCTAATTGGAGAACAAGGGGCACACAACTAGGTGTAGTAATGTAGACCTATCGAAGATAAAAATCAATTTGGGATTTGTAGGAAATGAGGCAATCCATCTAGAATATGACCTCAAGTGATTTCATATCAAGATATTGAAAAGTCTAATCTTGGTCAACTTCTGATAGAGAGAAGAAACAAGAAAGACTGTAGAGAAACTTCTCTCTCTTCATACCCAGGGGTGTAGTAAAGTCAATTTCATAAAGATTTTGGCGTCATTGGAATACTAAGAAGGTCTACAGTACATATTTAAATAAAAGATTGAGATGCACTAGTATCAAAAAGTGCAGTCGCTAATGACGATGTAATGGTATTGGTAACCTCTATCATTCATTGGACCTATGTTTTCTTCCACTAGAGACTCTTCCACTACAGGGAAAATATTTTTTCAGGATTAATAGGGATAAAAACATTTTGAATGTGAAGAATATTATTTACCCATAGTGTTATGTAGAGTTTATGGTCCTATATCAATGCGCGAAGTGGGTAAGTGATGGTAGAACCTCTCTATGTGTCATGAATGTCCACAAGAGATACTATTCTTGGGTCCCTCAGTGAAAACCCTCCTAGAATGTCTTGTATTTACACACTGGTAGAAAGTCATTGAACATCATCCAGGATAAATAGGAAGTCTGAAATGACTTTTCTATCAAGAACATCCATGAGGATCATCACGATTCTTTGTTCATTTATAGGAACCAATGTTGCCACTAGAAAAAAAGGATCTCCCATCAACCCTTACTTACCAAACAAGACCATATCAATAGTCATATTCATATCTAGAACATCATCATAACTGGGAATATTCAATTAGAAATACTGGGAAGTAATATATTATCGATGTCTCAACTTGTACCGTTAAGCATTAATCCTCTGATTAGATGAAATCTCAAGATAAAACTGCACTAGGTCAGGAAAGCGATTCAAATACTCAGCCATGGTTTTCTCCACCCACTCAAGTGTGAAAAAATCATCAGACTTATCCAACAACAAGGACCCTGGATAGAAATTATTGGTTAAAAAAACCATGAAGTCTTTCCATTCTATGATCTAATGTTTCCCTGACATCACCAGCATGTCCCACCATATCATGTTAGGTCCCTCTAGCAAGATGGTGGAAAAGTTCACCCTCATCACTTCGGGTGTCTCCATGAACTCAAACAAATGCTCTGTCTTACCCAAAAATTCCCCAACATGTTGAGGATTATTATAGCCTTTGAATAGATGTGACTTCGGGAAAAGGAACTCTTGTGAACGATTTTGAAGAACATCCCCCTAAGGATCTATATATAGATCTATATTAGGAACTGTCGGTGGTGCATGTCCTATAGCATGGAACGTGCACACAATTACCTCAACTAGAATCGAGTCAAAAACATGATTTTCATGCTGACATTTAGAAACAGTATTTTCCTATATTGGATTTTCACATCTCCTCAGAGGCATGTTGCAATAGAAAATCATCATATAAAAGAAGAACATTATATTAAAAATAAAACTGAGTAATAAGATAATGAATTCTCAAGATATGGGTCGAACATGATTGGGATTTAAACCTATCCAAAAATCTAATGGGAAGATACTAGAACTAATCAACAAGACCACTTTCCAATAACACCCATGTAGACTTATGTGTCATTGTAGGGAGATATTGAAAACACTCAATCGAAACTAACTTCTAAGTCTAAAAAAGATTTCAAAAAATTGCATAACAAAATCTAGAAAATGAAAGATCAATAGCCTCCTCTTACAAAAATTTGTCACGAACTTTCCTGGGTACCCTTAACCAATAATGGAGATGACCTTGACATGTCCCAAAATGTATTTTGGATCCCCATGGGTTGGATACTAGTAGCTGGCATCATACAAAATACAAGTGACATTGATTTTTTCCACAGAAATGTTTAAGAGAAAGATAAAAGACAGTAATCATATCTATTGGGAAACTCCACTAGTAGATAAATTACCAGAACACATAGGTATAAAATTCAACGTACTAAATCCAATGTACTAAATATGAAAATATACCCATGATCCCAAATGAAACAACTCACCACATCCAAAAATCAACAGCTGGATCCACCTCCAAGATATACCTACCCTTTATTCTATCATGGAAGAAGAAATTTAAAAAAAATATCAAAGGAAAAATTATGGTGTGAGACTATGCCTAGTAGGAGATCACCGTGTATTCTATAACAGATTCCAGATATAGATTACCTAATCAAAATCATTCAATTTTAAAAATAAATAGGTAAGGAAATTTAAAAGAATGTTTAATCATAACATGCTAAACAGTTTTGATATGATGGAAAATTCATTTAAATCATAGTCTTTACATTTCAACAGATGGTTCATTTATAAAAAACGTTTTATTTAAATATTTTATATCAAATAGTTTATATAAATTTAGTAGGAATGTAAATCAGTTCTAACAAACATTGGCATACATTTACATCTCAAATTTAAATTAACAACTGAGAAACATGGTCATCTTACAAAAGGTACAATGTATTAACCAAATGTTGGATTCCTCACTCTCGATGTAAACTCATCAAAATAAGCTTACACACATCCTTATGACACTGGTCAAAAGAGAATCGTCACCAGCCTGTTGAGGATATGACCCTCCACATGTATGTTTTATAAAGTTGTCATAGCGTTTAGTGTATCCAAACAACTCACTAACTACCTATGTATTGAATGACCTTCTACATTATGGGAAAAATATTTTAAGATGGCTTAAAATATGATCATTCATATTCTTCCATTTCAAAAGTGTGAATTTTTTTACATTTAAAAATAAACATGTTATACTAAAATACTTTCCTTTTTCATAAGATAAAACCACTAGGTTTCTATCAAATCATTTTCTTCCATTTTCATGAGTCTTAAATCCATTCAAAACTAATTACATCAATTGTGAAATTAATTTCTATAATTAAATTCAAAATTTAAATTTAAAAAATTTCCATAAAATCCAAAATTTATTAATCAATTTAAATATTCCAATTTCCATAATCCCACTGCAAACTCAATGAAAATGGGGGTTTTCAAAATTTCATTTCCAAAACGAATTCAAATACTATTAATCATTGGAATTGGGTTTTTATCAAAGAAATTGAATGAATGATTAATCAATTGAATTTACACCTAAAATTTAAATAAATAATGCATTTTAATGGTAATCAATTTGGCTAGTTGGGACGGAACCGTCTACCACTTTTCTGAAGAACGACAATTGCAACGACACACGTCAAGGAGATTGAATGTCTAGAAACACTTGAAACTCTACCTAGTAGAAATACCCCACACCAAAATACTTGGATCAAAAAATCCCAATATTATCCATTCAAAACCTAGTAGTAGAGAAAGAGAGAAACCTAAATAACCAGGTGGAACACATAACCAGGTATCACACCGAATGAAGAATGATGATTTCAAGCCATTTTGTACGATCTGGAAGGAGATTAGTCTCTCAAAAATCCATGCGAACATCTCTAGGTTGAGTTCTATGAAGTCTTGACTGAAAAGGGCTGAGAAAAACATTCAAACAAATGACTTCAAGCTAAGCATGAGCTGATTCATGATGTGTACCATGGGGTCACAACGTATAGGCCATTCTAGATATGTACACAGAAAAAACCACCACCTCGAGTTAAAATTATGATATTTATCCCCTAAATTATGTGTATATAAGTTATACGGCATGTACTAACAGACAGTGTAACCTCCCCATTCACGACCTGAAACCGGCTTAATATACACGGCATGTACTTCAGGTAAACGACCTGTACATGTTCTGCAATCTATTTAAGGTAACATATTGTTACATATATAATCATAGTAAATAATACTAAAAATACTAGTTTGGTCATAAATTCATTGATAAATGAGTTTTGGGGTTGTAGAAGTAGGAAAAAATTAATGTGATTTCGTGGAAAATATTACATCTCACTTTGGATGTTATTCTTTGGTAATCTATATAAGTCTCCATAGATTGATATCATGTTTAGATCAAATATTATCTAATATAGGTAGTGGTATTATGAGATATTTCGTTATATTTTTTATTAATCCAAAAGGACCTTTTAGGTGTGGAGAGTCAGATGGGTTTTCGATCCTTTTATAATTTAAGACAATATAAACATGATATAATTAAATTTATAATATAAATTGATTGTATATTTAAAATTGTCTTTGATGCCAATGTTGATAATTATAGAATTTGGGAAGGGGTAAAGTTTATAAAACCTCAACTACTATTTTTCCACAAATTTTTATAAAATTATTATTTCATTTACTCTTTGATTTTTGATTTTACCAATTTTTTTATTTATAAATTAAACTAATTTTTACCATTTTAATTTATATTTAATCCATATTAAAAATGAATCTTATTATTCCCTTATAACCTACTATTTTTAAATAATAAATACAAATTATTTAATTAAATTTAATTTTTATTGTTCTAATATCCTCAATTTTTGTTATTCCTTATAAAATTTTTAATATAACATCTGTAATATATTTTAGGATATTTTGACACATGATATAGTCATTTTGGTGATGGAAGTAGTGAGGGTCATTATGGTTGAAATGTTATATCCAAAAAATATATAAAACATCCACTATATTTTTGTTGGGATATACTAAATAAATTATGGAGTAAGTAGAATTTGTAACAGCACTATAGATCCCACTGGCTAGAATGTGATGTTCTTGGACAAACTATTTATTCCCAGCAACCACCAACTAGCCAGTGACAAAATTTTGTCACCGTTAAGTAAAGGGGTCATTTGTCCAGTTAGTTTAAAACTCAACCTCACTATCACTTACCACTATCTAAGTCATAAAACAATCAATAGAACCCTAGTATATATCTTATAGTGATTTTGGGCCCCCTCTTCCCTATATGTCCCCTCTCGTTGATTCATGGACAATGGATTGATTTCATGTTCCCAATATAAAGAGTTCAATAATAATCTAGATCAATTATATCATATTATTCAAGGACACCACCATTTAGATTTGTGATTTATTGATTTAATTTAATGGTTTTGGAATGGTATAATTATTTAAATGATAGAAAGTTATAGAATTGGCCCTCAAATTAAGGTATTTGGCATCTACATATCATTCAGAAAAAGAATTTTGTCGTTGATAAATCATCATTGTTGTGTCGAAACATTTACTACCATTTGAGTGTTTAATTTTTTTATTCTTATTCTAAAATTTATAATTTAATTAGATATGGAATGGTTCTATGTTTTAGTGTGGTGAAATTGTTTGTAGACATCATTCTGTGTCCTTGAAAACTCACTACACCCAAGGTTTGTGGTCCTTATAATTAAAATATGTATATATGGTTATTTTAATATATCTTTGGTGTTCTTGTTTATCCCCATGAATCATATTTTTTTTATTTATGATTACATGTGGTATGTGTTTTTTTATATCTTTGTGTGCCATATATTTGATATATGATCACACAAGATTTGTATTTGTAGTCTCGTGTGATGTAAATTGGATATTTACATGCATGGGAATTTTTTTGGTAACGATTCATTCATTATATTACGTGATAGTTATATTTTATCTTCAACATATTTTTTTCTTATTATATTTGAACACTATGTTATATTTTTTTGAGTACAAGATGATATATTTGTCATATCCCCAAAGGGGGATGTGTTATCCATTGGTTTTAATGTGTCTGGTATATCACATCAATATGGATTTATCAAACATCTTATAAACTATTCCATTAAAAATTATTCTCTTGGAGGATGTTATTTTTCCACCTGGGATGGAGTTGAATTATAATGATGTCTCTATAAAGAACTATAAAATATATTATACTAATAGGATAAACTTTTTTCTTATAGGTGATATTACTACATTCATGTAATGTGTAACATCATGATCCAAGAGCCACTAAATGGTTCCCATAGTCGTAGGGTCACATGGCCTCATGTGTAACTCCCTATATGCAAGAGGATCTAGAGTAATAGTGAGAACCAATGATGGAATAGTGGGGAGCATGTACCCTTAGGATCACAGTGTATCATAGTGGTATAATCATGATAATTAATATCAATAGAAAATGAAATAACTGAGTAGTGGAATAATAAACATTTATCTTATAAATAAACAAGTACTCTCATATAACTATATCATATACAGTTATTTACATGACATGTCTATAAAATGGAAAATAATACATATAAAGTTGTATAAATATAATACTTTCATCATACTTACAAAATACCAAAATAAAATATCCATGATTTCAGCATCAATTGTATCTTATGCGATAAGAAATAAAGTATTTACAATAAATAATTTTCCCTTATCCCAACCTGAATCCTTAATATATGTTTGGGTACCCAATGGTGTCCAAAATAGGTTATTGTAAAAAATCAGTAGCACTATACCAATGATGTCAATAATAAGTCCGGTGTATGAAAATAAGATGATATAGTGTTCCAGATATAACTGGGTGAAGTGAATGTCATATTTTCCAACCTAATACGGGTCATGGTAAAAAAGAAACATAAACATAGATAAATATAAATAATGGAAAATAAATCATCCATATCTTATAATGTGTAATGAAGTGTCAG
Source organism: Viscum album (assembly GCA_963277665.1). NCBI lineage: Eukaryota > Viridiplantae > Streptophyta > Magnoliopsida > Santalales > Viscaceae > Viscum > Viscum album. The sequence goes on along the minus strand of OY728158.1, from coordinate 498,022,709 downwards.
ACCCTCAAGTATGGATTGATGAAATATAATTGTACATGGAATAAAATTCAATAAGGATCCAGGATGTATAAACGTACATGGGAACCCACAAAATCTATTATCCATGGAGTTGCAAATTTTCACACAATAAAATGTAATCATCGATCCATGGAGTATAAATTACCATGCATTAAATGGTGGTCATTGGTTTCGTGCTATGGAATCCATCATTAACAAGATCACATAAGTAAACATGGGTCATTTTTTAACAATTTTATATATCATTTAATCCATTTAATAATTCATTTCATAATCATTTGAAATACATTAGTTCATCCAACTCATTAATCATTTTACATTTGAATTATTAAACCATTCTAATTACATGTAATCACATGGGATAGGGAACTAATACATCTCATAACATCACACTTATTTTAATAAGGACCCCTCAATGAAATGCGAGAACTTACAACCCAATGGTGTGGAATATCATGCATAGATACACAAACACACCTCAAACATGGTTTGTTTTGAGGTTGAAAACCTCCAAATATTATATGGTTCTATGATGGAGACATAATAAGGTTCAATTAATTTAATTATTTCATTAAAATAATTATGAGAAATTCCTCAAATGTATGATGTGTGGCACAATGAAAATGATCTATACTAGAATTAGGATTTGTGGGAATTTGTATATTCAACTTAGATTTTTCCAATGATAAGACAATCATCAAGTATCGAATCTTAAATCAAGTAGGATTGGACTAAAATATAGGATAGTATGAATACCTTGGTAATAGGTAATAATATCTTACTCCAAAATAACTCCCTCAAGAGGAAGATATTATAATAAAGGTGAATGTAGAATAGAGAACTCACAAGTGCATATAAAAAAAGACTGACAGTGTTTGGATCAGAGTCTAATTCTAAGAGATATCTGATATCCTAAATGGATTACCATTGGTGAGCTGTATCAATAGGTAGAGGGTAATATTATCGAGGAAATGATAAAAAGTATAGGGGAGAGGAATTTAATGAATATGGGAAAATCACCATTTCTATTTTAAAATATAGGTCGCATAGTTTGGTTATATGGTTGTCCAAACCATGCACTAACCTGATTCCTTACACAACCTCAATGCCCCCTACCATGGTTTATTCACATGGATTTTGAAATTGTGGAAAAAAATGACAATTAAACATATTACAAATTTAAGAAATGTTTGAACCATGGCTATTATATGCAATAATTGGAGTTTGGTTTGTGTTTGTTGTCAATCCTCAGTGTAAGTTCCGAATGTGTGCCAGCAAAGTGATCATACAGTTCATGCAGACAACATTATTGAAGGTGGTGCTGTTTCCCAGTGTTTGCCAATTTTTTGGGCCTCAAAATTGGAAATTGAAGACATGGATTGCCTGCAAAAGGCGGTTCACACAAAAAGGAAGTGGTGCATGAAATATAAGAGGCTTGCGTAAAATACTTAAGGTGGGCACGAAAAACAGCGGGATGCGCGAAATAGCGGAGCGAAGTTTTTCGCACAAATAGTTTTTCAGAATCACACCGTCGAAAAATTGATAAGGCATGGGTTGTGAAAAATATCTGGAGAGGTGTGTGAAAAACGATACCTGCGAGAAATATTAAGCACCAGATGAGAGGTTTTCTGCGCTGAAGGGGATTTTGCACACGGGGGATCTCAGTCGCCTCTAAATATGAGGTGACCCCCTTCATTATGATGCGTTGAAGACGTAGAGAAGATCTGAGTTCTGACGCGTGAAAAAGGATCGCGTAAAGGGGAATGCGTGAAATATACGGAGTTGCGCAGAAACTTTCGGAATGCGCCAAAAATGAAGGGTTGCACGTAAAAATTGGGTTCTCACATAGAAGATCCAGTTGCGCAAAAAAGTCGATTTTTGCGCAAAATATTTTTCCGCGCGAAAAGACAATTTTGCGCGCAATAGGAGAGATTTGCGTGCAGAGGGTTGGTGTTGCGCGCAATTTTCAGTAATGTTTTTCTTCACGTTCTGGTTATCCGATTCAGTGGTTCTGTGCATTCTAGTGAATCTATTCCGGACTTCGATGCAAGCAGAGTCTCGTGCTGAGCAGAGGAAAAGTCTTCAATGCAAATCTATTGAAGAGACCTTCGCGTCTATAAACTGAGTGAGACTTCACCAACGGCAGTGAGACAAGGGGAGTCAATGGGAGTGACCCGAGGTAAGCAGTGAGCTATCCCTGTACCTTTGTAAAGGCAGTGAGCCTGGGACAGAGTGACTGTGCCCGAACAATTGTAATCCACTACTTGTGAAGATTAGTGGATTTTGGTATGACCGGAAACTTTTCGGCGTAAACTCCTTGGACGTAGCCCTTAGTGGTGAACCAAGTAAAAAGGGACGTGTCTTCTCTGTGCATGTGCATGTTTGCTTTTTGATATTTTTCATCATACAAGTTCAACATGTTTCTACCAACGTGGGAACAAGATCCATCACATTAAAAGAAAAATTTGTCACCCTGATTCACCCCTCCCCTCTTAGGGTGTCCCTCGGTCCTTCAAGCACACACATGCATGAATTTAGGGTCACAATACTCATCCCAGCCATATGTCCCATTTTTTCTAACTAAGAAACCATTAAAATCTTGTATTAAATGTATTTCCTCGGCTGACAATTTTCTAATAATCATGTGACTCAACATTACATTAAAAAAATGATTTTCCAGGATCCAAAAAATCTCCAAACAACACCCTAAAACTACAATAACTCAATATGAACTACCATTGATCCTAAATCAATGAATTAAATTAAGATTCATAATATATTTTCATAATAATAAAATCGTAGATTATAGAATATCTCCCTCATAAGAAAACATGTCTCTGGATTTCTCTTTTGAGGGAGGTGATTAATCTAAAAAATGTTCTACCAAGGATCATGTTCATTTGTCTCTATCTCATAGGACTCATCATAGACATAGTTAGGTTTCCATAACACAAAAAATAATGGATATTGCCTACATGAGAGAGATTTTATGAACTAATTAACGATACATATAGGATTATCCTCAAAGGATCCATCTACATGTAACTCAATCCCATATGTATGATAAGAATGAGATGGGTCTGAGTAATAAAGACCCAGATGAGATATATGGAAGATTTCACACATGGTTTAGTACCTATGAGGTAACTAAAATTGATAGTCTTCAAGCATAAACCTTTCCAAAAACTGATGTGGCCTGAAATACCATGGTGAATACATACCATGTTTTTGAATCCATTAGTTCCACAGCCTTATTGAGACAGTTATATAAAATTGATCTTGGACCTCTAACTATAAAGGTTGTCAAAAGATCAAGATGTAGGATTTCTTTTTATAATGTGCTATATTCATTCTATTTTGAAGCCCCTGAACCAGATGTGTAGTTTAATGAAGTAGATACTGAATGAGAAGTGATTCATACACTTCTTCTATCTATCATAGATGTGATCTTTAGGGATGAACAATTAATTCATCATAAGATTCCATCAGTATAGTTGTGTGATAGTTATTGTTGTAAGATAATTCAACCATAGGTATATTAATCTCAAAATATCCCCCAAAATTTATGATGCATGGTCGTTGTTTGTCCTTTAAAACCATTATTGTGTGCCATGAATTTCCATCAGAATAATAGGTGGTATACCATTTTCAAAATCACATGTTTAACCAACTCCCACAAAAAGTCTTTCCAAATATAATATAAAAAACATAAATCACTATCTGATATGATAGAATAAGGAACACCTTCAAGGTACACAATCTCATGGATATAAAGTCTCATATCTCATATACTAATAATATCTCTATTATTGGTAGGAAATTGGTGAAATTTTTCATTATGTCCCCAATGAAAAATACATCGTCACTACCACGAGGTGACCTCATAATCCTGGACATTAAATCCATATGAACATCATCTACTTTCCACTTGAAAATGGGTAACTACTATAAGATACATTCTCATTGATGGGGTTCCACCATCATTTGTGAAAAGTATGGTCACTTAGTGACAAATCATGTTGTTTCCCAATTCATTACATGCCACCAAATCTGGTGGGGTGAACATAGATAAATCTTAGTAATTATAGGATTTACCACCAATTTTGTGTAATGAAATTCTAAAATCACCTCCTCTATCATTTCATTGAGACCCTAGACACACCAATGAATATGTATAATTTCATCGACCATAATAGTCCAACATGGAGGGGGGTCCTCACCTGACACATTGTCCTATAGGACTACTCCATTATAATATGATATTTTACTCATCCTCTACCAATATATATGATTGCAATTCACTTCCATAGATGAGAGAAAAGTATTCATATAACTATCCTTAAACTCCAAGTGAATTTGATTAAAAATTTCCATCAATTTTCATTTAATACTCACCTCAAGAACATATTATGTTTGAGTCTTCTTGATCAGAGTGTATGATACTACATTGTATTTACTAGAAATATATGATCGGTCAAAATCAAATGATTGTAGATAATAAAGACACTTTATCTGCCAAAGGATCATGTAACACTATGAAAATATGTACTTGGGGTTTTTTCTCTATGTGCACCTCAAAAATATCTAATATAAAATAGTTCCACCAACAATAATAAATGGAAACCATGGATTCCAACTCAATATCATTCCACTGGTAATTCCACACATGAGGTCGATTATAATGAGACATGTACACTATGACTATATCCTTCTACATCCGGGAAGCTCCCACGATGATACATGGATCAACACAATAAACTATATAGGTTCTATCCGGCTCTAGAAGAATCATGAACATTTCTCATGTGAACATACCTTTGAGGTCCAAGAAATCATTTTCACATATTTGTGAACATAAACAATTCAACCCTTTAATGTTAATCCCATGAGATGTATAACATGATAAAAAAATCCATGGATGAAGTACCTTTAATAACCATCCCATCCAAATAATCTTTAAACATGCACGATAATCTTGTGTTCCTCTTAGAGAAATCAAAAAACTCACCTACCCATGTACCAAAAATAATCCTGTCATTGAGATGATGTGATCCATAAAGGGAAATTTGATAATAAATTAATGAATTCTTAAGAGCTTCGCATAAAACCAATTCTCTCATAGTGTATTTTCATCAATTTACAATTGTTTGGAATGACTCTATCTAGTATTAAAATACACCAATATTTCAACCACAAAAATTATAATGAAATATTCCAATTAGAGCTGAAAACCCCAATTCATCAATTCTATGAAATCATCTAGCACGTTCAAGATACTAGACGTCATAACCAGATTATATTAAATTATATAAATACTATGCAACATTCAATGAGTTATAGTAGATATCCTGACAATTATATGGTGATTACATGACCTCAATTGTTTTTGAGAAAACCCAATATCCTCATAGATGGTTGAATAGGTAATCGATATGGGCTAATTAATACATATTATTAACTATCCACTTGTTTAATTTTTATTAATTTACACATTGACTGAGGATTCTATCCACCTTCATGGAAAAAAGAAATGTTGAACCCCAAGAATACATATTAGGTTATAGAACCATGTTTATATATGATCACTAAAACTATCTCTTGAAGTACTTCATCTCATTAGTGTTCATCCAGTATAGTGGAATGGATATTGGTGTATCTCTTAAAATCATAATATAGAAATCCACCTCTCACATTGGATGTAAAATAGAGAAGTTTTCTGATGCCCCTTAAATGATTTATTATTGAAATAAATTCATCATTTATCATTCCCTAACCATCTAGATAAAGGATATAAATCTCTGATGTCAAAACACATAGCCCACGATAATCTAGTCTATCTCTATGTGTCTAGGAATACCGCACACCCTTGTGGATATACCAATCCCCCTCTTGTTATGTGAATGATTCCCTATTAAAATAAGTATATTCATCAGAATAATAAGGAACGAACCAATCCATTCTGAGTATGACATAAAATCTCATCATCTTGAGATTAATGAGATTTGAAATGAAATGACAACCCCTACCTAAATTTGGAATCTCACACAATATATTATAGTCTTTCATTGAATTCCCAATAGGCTATTGAGTTTTATAAGATTATAAAAAACACCACATCATACCTATGTCTCTCCAAAATAGGCACATATATGAAATAATTTTAATCACCTACCTCAATAGAAAATATACTAGTGTATACTCGACATAGATCATTTCAATACTTATAGAAGGCCCAATACTACACTCCTTAGGTTTAGGTTGTAAGAAATGTGTAATTTTTTAATCAAAACAATATGAAATATCATTAATAACCTATGATGGACCACATTTCTATTGAGGAGAAACTAGTGTCTATCTCTCCAGGCCAAAAACTCCCCCTTTTCTAGTTAGACTCATAATATTCTATCTCGTAGTATGATGAGGAGCATTGAATCCATCTAAAAAATCTTGACTTGGAGTCAGTACCCTCTCATTTTATGATTATTGTAATTTCATATATTAATGTTATAGATTCGCATCCTTCTATAGTCCTGTCACACAATTGGGACTCTATCACAATGACTCCTATTTTGATTGCACCTTCCAGACTTTTGACAGAAGAATGGACTACCAGAACTCAAACCCTGACTAGTATTCCCCCAATTTGAGGTCTGAAAATGTTTCTTAATTTCACATGACTCTGAACCAAGGGGTCATATGCTACACTAAATTGCTCTGGACCCCCATCCACAATCATTTTACATTAAAAAATAAGCACTTTATTTTCTATCCCAGTTATTGTAGTCAACTGAAACACATATATTTATTATCACTCTTCATGAATGAGACATGACTAAAATTTTATCTCCCTATAAGGATCATCATCTAGATAGATGAGAAAAATAAATACTGCCCTATTAATTGGTCTGATTAAGCAATAATAGCCATATCACCCTCCCCCAGATGCATTCACTCACTACCCCTTCATCTCAAAATATCTTTGGAAAGAAGCATTCATAATATTAGGTTCATTAATATTTCCAAACCATATCTTAAATTCATTCATCCATGTTTAGAATATCCCAACAACAATTACTATCACCTTGAATCATTATGTTGATATATTGAATCTTTACTTTAGGTATTATCCAAGTTCTCAAATATCAGAAAATTTGTCTCCATCAATAACTTATCAACATGTGGACCATAATCCAAGGAAAATATTTATGGATTCTCCTACTAGAACACATTTTTCGACTCTACCATAGTTGAGTAATGTTTTGGGGCCCCAGAAATATGCTATATATGGTGCCGGAAAACCATGTGAAACTATTAATCATCAACCATTTGAGGAAAAATAGGTGGTACTACAATTGGATCTACTGGTGGTTCTACTAGTGTCTAAGGGCCAACCACTTCAGAATAATGGTCATCACCACCCTCATAATGCAAGATTACCATTAATATTGATGTTATATCTAAATAATTTCCTAACACACACCTTTTAATTAAATCAGTATCAACCATATTACAAATAAAAGCATTTTTCAGGTACAATATATCTTATAACCAAGCCACAACCCTGATCCTACTCCTAAATATAGAACTGTCTAGTTGTAATGATCATAAAGAACACCATATACAATGTCTAGAACCCACTATTAAGGTGGTTTCGAGGTAATTTTCTCTTCTATATGTCCATGTTATTGGTATATAGTGTTCGAATTGAAATTTTTAGCTTAATACATACTTTAAATTTAAATTTTCAACCATGTTTATTGGTGTGTATTTCATTTAGAATCCATTGTTGATAGATATATTTTTCATTCATATATACATTCTATTTAAAATGGATTAACTATATTGTTCACTACTTCCAATTTATAATGGACCATAAAATATATAATTTTTTTGTGGAATCCATCTATTAACAACCATCCATTTATCATGTCCCCAAATGAAATTTTAGCACAATTCCATGTCATAGAAATAAGTAAATAAAAAATGTTTCATGAAAATCACATTGTAGGTAAAATTGGTATTGAATAATGCATGACATATGAATTTCCTACATGGAAAAAATAATTAATGCTCACTGTGTTAATTCCATATATGGTAATGGATATGATGAAACCATAAATCATTAAAATAAAAAAACACTCCATATCATGTGTATCACCCATTCTATGGATAAAAAAACTGTAATATAAAAAAATCATAACACAATAGGCCATCACATGAAAAAAGAAATCAGTACATGGGTCAACTACACCTAGGAATATTACATTTCCAAATTGTAACACATTACTAATATAATATATAATATCCCCAAACAATAAGACTGATTAAAAGAATATTCATTGATACCACATTGTAAAATCATGATCCGAGATCCCTTAAATAGTGCACTGAGACAGAGGTCAAATGCCCTCAAGCAGGCCTCCCCATTTTCCAAAGGATTCTGAATACAAGTGCGAGTCCATGGATGAATAGTAGGAAGACTATACTATCATGATCAGAGTATAGAATATTATCATAATCATCTCAATTATTATTGGATGAATATTAGATAATTGAGAAGTTGATGAATAATCAACCACCATATAAAAAATCATGTAATATCATAAATCTATTTTCATATATAATGATGATATTTTCATGTCTCTACAATATACTGTAATACATGGATACATTCATCAAATATAATTCATCCCTCAAATGTGCAAAAAGTCCAAAAAAAAACTATCCTAGAGACCACCCTGAAACATAGGCCAATCCTGTAATCCATTGATTTTTTGAGATAGTAAATAAACCACTATCACATGGGATATTTTTTCATGCCATCCTACATACATAATGAATATATTGGTACCCAATTTCATCCCTAATAGGTTTTGAGACAACTCACAATATTCCACCACAAACAGTGTCTATAACTTGCTCATTCTGTACATATAACCTAATGTATTATGTAATATATTACAAGGATAATGTTAATGTTATAATTTCAAGCCCACCATGTCTCACTGTAATCAAGAAACATTAAAAAGAATCTATAATTCATGGTAAATACATAATCTATGGTATATGTTGAGTAATAATGTTTGAAACAATCAATTCAGGATCCACCGAGTAGAAATTACAAGAGACTCTAATAAAATCTAGATCCATGGAGTAGAAACATCCATGGCATCCCAAGTTATCCCAGATCCATGAAGTTGAAAGGTATATAGCATCCGATGTAATCCTAAATCCATGTTGTATAAATGTTGATGGGATCCATGCAATTCCTTGGTTACATAGCAAGCCATTAACCATTATTATTATAACCTGAGGAAATACGGGTTATTTTTTAATTATTCCATTCATCATTTAACCAACTTTGTAATCCATTTAATATTAATACATAATTCATAAGTTCACGAAACTCATTTTAAATTTTAAATTTAAATAATTTAACAACTTATAAAACATGTAATCACATGGAAAGGTGGAATAATTCTTCCCCTATATATCTTATATTTCAATAAGGTTCCCTCTAATAATGGTGAGTTGATTCAACCCAAAATGGTTGTATATCATGGGATGATACATGAAAAATATTTAAAGAAGATTCAGGTTGAGTTTAAAAACTTAAAACCATTACATGCTTCTATGTGGGAAAATAAAAAGGCTCAATTATATTAATCAATGGAATCAATTAATTTTGAGAAATGACTGTAATATTCATTATGTAGCACAACATCAATGATATATAATATAAAAAGGCTTCGAGGTGAAACGTATAATCCACATACCTTATCCCCGTGGTTTTACACATGTCCAATATCCATTTCTAACCCTACCTGTATTATAAGAAAATAGATGAGAAGATAAATATCATTGTTCTAGGGAATCTGTTCCTTTTAAAAAAATAACTCTTTCTATAGGAAGAAAAATGGAAAATGAGAAATTTGTATAGATAGCTCACTGGTGAACATCCAAAAAGACAGATGATGTCATAATTGATTCCTTTGTTGGAATGATATCACAATTCATAGGACGATTCCCATATGTGAGCTCTAATGTTAGGGAGATGGATGACCATTAGTGGAGGTAATATAAAAGATGGGGTGAGTAATTTTACTGAATGCTGGGAAAATTTCCATTTCCTCCTTAAAATGTAGGTCGCATAGTTGGGATACACGATTGTTAAAACCCTGATTCTTACACTACCTAAATACCCCCTCTCATGATTCATGTCACTGGTTCGGAAAACTGTGAACACACCATCATGTTTCCCTCTTTTAAAAACAAAAGAAACCTTTCATTAGTGTTTTTCCAAGACTGGACAATCATGTATTCTAGGTCACACGGTTAGTCCAAACCAAGCAACCCACTTTTTTTATGGACACACCCCCTAATGTTCATAGTAACATTGCGACATGGGAATCTTGTTTTATACTAACTGTATGTCCGAGTTGTATTTTTCAAAACCAAATGAGACTTTGAGATCTGAACAGGCTCCAAGAACACTATAAAATATAGAAACATCATTTAAGTAACATGGATACTACATAATAAACTTGTATATCTAATGATATTATGATAAGGAACATTGTATGTATCCTATAGTGTTTAACTCTCATAGAATACATGTGTATCTCAGTTATTTTTTAGATTTCATTAGGAATGATCTGGTGAAGTTAAAGGGCCCTGTGTCAGGTGGTTGATCATGATTAGTTGGTTGTTTCAAACATTGAAGGATCAACTATAGTTTTGATGTTATCTATCATTTTTTTTAAAATTTATTCAATACATTTATCCAACACATGATTTAATCATCAATCATCATTTTCTTTTCAAGTTCAAGTAATCCATATTACTTAAGCAAGAGTTTTTACAGTTCATGTCTACTACTACCTAAATTGTTATTTTAATATTTAATGAATTATTTTTTATTTATCAATTCTATTGTAAAATAAAATGTTTAGAAGATATGGATATAATATTCTACTGATCTTTCATGTATTGGACACTGCCACTTTTCAGAATCATATAGAGTATATAAAGGAATACATGAGGTCATGCGGGATCCTTTCCCAAATCTTATTATTCAAGTTATGTTGATAAAAAATGGTGTATTTTCAAAGAAAATAGATATTGTATTCATCCACATTAAATTATTTGGGATGGTGAAGATAAGGGATATTATGGAATGTAAATTACTCAGGGAACCATGTGAGTGGATTTTCAGAAATATATTGTGAAAAAACATGTTACCATGAATATTTGAATTTATAATCTTATTATAATATATTACCTTTAATTTAAATTCAAATTTATTGATTCACATGATAATACTAAATATATGTATATATGTTTGATTCTATATGAATTTATTTATCAAATCAAATAAAATAGGATCTCCATTTAATTGAATTTTCCTTGGATTATGTTGATCCCAAATAATTAAAACTGAAAGTGAAATTTATTATTAGACATTTAAAATCATTATTTATTATATTATATTATTTTTCCCTGACTATAATGTACAAGACTATAAATATATGGTTGAGGATAATGATATGGTACCACAAAATAGTCTTGGACTACAAGTAATTCCTAGGGGTTTATTCCTCATTTTTTGGGATGGATTTTAGGTTGAAAATTGTTATAAACACTTGTTTGTGCATATTATATTTTTTAGTCCCCTATTTTTACCAATTTACTAAATATTATGGCTTCGTTTAGAATTTAAAGAAATGTTGATTTGTAAATTTATACTAAATCCAATTAGACCATAATATATGAATCATTCCACAAGGGGAGTCCCAATTGCACCAAATCCTTTTACAAAGGGTGAAAATGGTCACACGTCGGTGGTTGATCCATTATCTCAACATTTATAACCAATTTTGTTAGGACCCATTTTGATTGTATCATATAGATGATTTAGGAGCTTACATGTGTGGGACGATGATTGTTAACAAGGTTCATGTAATCTATATCTAGTATCCCTTATCAGTAATTAGAACTAGAAGCCCTATGGATAAATAAGATTGTATATATGTTATTGAAAGGATATTCAATATGGTGGATAACCTATAGCATTGAAAGATGAATCTTGTAAATATTATTCGTCATTGAATTGCAAAAAATCTATTGTAAATAATGATTCAATGTTGAAAAAGTGAGTGGTTATCATGGGTGAACATCAAGGACCTTTTCATAGATGTGTTCTCCCCTAATGTGTTTAAGTTATATAATTCATGGGTGTCCATAGAGTACTAGTAATGGATGATGTTAGTTTCTCTATATTCAATCCTATTAACCATGATTATTCACATTACCCCTCATCTGGATAAGAATGTGGTGCAGAAGGTCGTGAAATAATATATTGGCCTTCTTGTAGATATTAAATTCTATTTCATGGACATTGACCTTACAACTACAATTTTAGTTATTCAAAACTCTATAATGATTTAGAGGGGCATCAAGGAATATAATGTTGTGGCTCTTCTTCTAGCATTCAGGGGGAAAATATTTTCCTTCTCAAGTGTAGCTATTGGTTCTTATTTTAAGAATAACAATTAGATGTTATGGAATGGATTCCACTTCCATAGATATTAGTCAAATTATAGGAGAGGTTCATTGACTCCCTCTATGGTAGATGACTCTCTGTGTTACACTAATTATGGATTAAAAAGAATCTATCTCTTGGACGATACAGTTTTCCGGAACATATATAAAAATTATGAAATAGTTTTAACCCAAATCATCTCGATTAAATAAATATCTGATGACCATATAATTTTCATCATATTATATTAATGGTGGACCACAATAGTAGGCATAAACCCCATATGGGTTGATGATTCAGGTGAATCATGAACCTCGAGGACATCACAGAGTGTTTTATTTTAGGTGAATATATAAGATCATTAGACAATTGATTTTGAAGAGGAGAATTAAGTTTTTAGTGTTATATTCATAATATCTTATTCAAAACCATTATATTTAAGGTATTTTTTAATTATATAAAATTTCATCAATATCTTTCAGTATATGAAACACCAAATTATAATGAACTAGGATAAACTATTGATATTATTATTTAAAAATGACCATTATAAATTTGACATTAAAAATTGTTTTGTAAATTTTAATAACCATTGTTTAAAAATTAAATATTATAGATTTATTTAATGAAAAAAAATTTAAATTAAAAGTACAAAATTTTTAGTAATGCATTTTTATGTATCAAATACAATTTTCACTAAAATACTTTTAATGATATTTTGGAACAATTTATAAAATTTAATTTCCTTCATTTTATAATATATATTTTATACAATAAACTCATTTATGAAATATTTAGTCCAAAATTATCTTTGAGTATTTTCATTACAATTTTATGAGAAGATTATTTTTTGATTATTTTTAAAATATAATGGTTTCTATTATAATATATATTTTCATTTAATGACGTAACAAGTTACATTTTATTTGAAATTTTTTAAAAAATTTAAATTAGTTGAAATTTACATTTTTTTATATGTAGTTTGACAGAATAATTTTCATAATGAATTATTTTATTTAATCTTTTTATAATAGTGAATATGTTCTTGTTGGATAATTGCTTTTTCATTGCATTTCTGTTATTAATTGTATCTTAAAATTTTCATGTTCAATGTATGGAATTTGAAAATTTCAGTCATATATATTTAATCTGAATAATCAATATTATATACAAACTTCAACTGAGCTTTTCATCAAAATCAATTATATAAATAGTAAAAATTAATATTCATATATATTATCAAAACAGGTTTATCAGGGAATAAATAAAATATATTTGGATAAAAAGGCCAAAAATATTGTTCAACTCTCATTTCTTGGCCATATAGCTATCATATATAATATATGGTTCTACAATGATCTATTATTTATCCTTGAGGAATACCAAAAGTATGGGTTCAATTTAATAAATTTAAAATCTCTATCTATGTTCTCTCCCCCACTTATACAAATGAACCTCATATCCTCTTCGATTCAAAGGTAAAAAAACGGATTAGAAAATACCTTACCAAATCTATTATATACTCCATTATACACATCCTAGTGTATATGGTTCTGTCATGAATCCATCCTTGGATGAATTTTGTTGTAAACTAAAGGTGGTTATCTGAAAAAGTGGTATAACTGTAAAGTGAAATTTTTAATTTTATTTAATCATCCACCTTCTATAAATATTCATAATATATAATGTAATAATTAAATAATTATATCCCATATAATGATATTTTATTATGTTATTTTCAATTCCAATATTAAAATACTATTCCATTAAGTAGGAAACGAAACTGTCAGTACTATGTATAGAGGACCGTCACATTATGAACCGATCAAATTATTTTTCCTTCACTTCCTATAACATATGGATATAATGATGTATTTATCATGTTTATATGAAATATATTACTTTAAAATATTTTTTTAATAATAATACCACATATAACATCTTACATTCCATTTTTTGGGAATATGAATACATGGTTTTGTGTATAGAGGACTACAATTGTGAGAAGAAATGAATTTTTTCATCAATTTGGATTTAAATGTAAAGTAATAAGGAAATGATTAATGAAATTTAATCAAATATATGTAAAACAATTAATTTGTCAATTTAATATAATATATATATTTCTTTAATTTCATATATCGATAAAATGGAAATAATTTCCTTGCATACATATGGCATATTGTCCCCATGAAATGTGTAATAAATGTTTTCTATCTAAAATTTATATATTAATAAAAATTAATATATTATGAATAATAATTATATATATATATATAATGTTTAAAAAACATTATTTGATGGAACCATGATCAAAATAAGAGGACCATAAATACCAAACCAAAACATTCATAAAAAACAATGATGTGATTACTACAAATGTTAATTTGATAATGAATTTATAATACATGGGTACTCAAATGTCATAAGTAATTAATATAGGGAATGATATATATTATTATGGTTATTAAATAAATTTATATAAAAATATATTTACTTTTCATGATATTCAAATGTTTAATAAGGATATCAAGACTTAAAGGAAAGGATATTATCTCAAGTTTTCGTATATGGAACATAAGTTATTATATAAATCTATCTTCTTTTATGAGGTGTATATGAAACAAATTTAAAATTATATAACATGAATAACACTATTTTATTGATATTTAATATTTAATTTATTGTTATTATTTCATGATTCTAGTGATTTATTTGTAACCATAGCATGTATGTGGATTTTCAATTCATTTTAGTTTATATGGGATACATGCCATATTCAACACTTTTTTCGGGTCTATATTATACCCATTAAATTATTTTATGATTATTAATTTGAAAATTATGGTTATTAATATCAATAATTATGGGTTTTTTTCCATGGGGGATCGATTCAAACATTAAAAAAGTGTTAATTATTTTATGTTAAATTCTCATTGTTTATCAACGTTTTTTATGATTATGCATATAATGATTAAATATTACTATATATATATCTCATGAGACATGTCATGAACCAGCCCGGGTACCCTAGTAACCCGATAACCAAGCTGACCCTGACATAGCCCGAAGAGTCTTCCCGTTGCCCACGGGTCGAAAACTACCACCTGGTATCGTACAACATAAAAGTGGGAACAATTTTGCCACAAGAATGCGGAAGAAAAACTAAAACAAACAGTATGCATAAAAAAATAAACTCCACTGGGAGTGATGTACCAGAATACAAAGAGGCATGGAATTCCAACGTACTAAAACCCAAGTACAAAAAGGGGTAACTGTCCCAAGGTCCCAAAGGACACAACTCTCCATGTCTAGAGGTCAACAACTAGTTAAACCTCTAAGAGGTTCCTTCCCTTTGCTCGATCCTGGAATCAGAAAATCTACAAACACTTGAAGGAAAAAGTATGGTGTGAGCCTAATCCCAGTAGGATACCACCAATGAATCCATAACAGATGCCAAATATATATTATCCAAAGAATGGATTTCCATTTTCAAATAAATAGGTTTGGCAATTAAAAAGCATATTTTTACAAAACATGCTATACATTTTCAAATGATGGAAATAAAAAGTTTTAATCAATGTATTTAAAAATTATGGAGTATTTCTAAAACAGTGTCATAATAAAAAATTTTATATAAATTAGATTATATAAATTCAGCAGGAATGTAAAATAGTTCACAAGTATTTGAATACATTTATATCTCAAATATAAATAAACAAGCAAGCAACATGGTCATCTGCCAAAATGTACGATAGTATTAACCAGTTTTAGGATTCCGAACTGTCTATGTGAACTCAGAAAAATGTGTATACAAACATCCCTATGACACAAGCCAAAGGAGACTCGTCACCAACCCATCGGGGATGTGACTCACCGCAAGTATGTTTTAGAACGTTGTCGCAACATAGAGTGTATCCAAATAACTCACTAACTACCTAAAGCTTGCATGCTATGTTACATGATGGGTGAACTATTTTAAGAATTCTAAAAATATGATCAATCCCATTCTTCCATTTCAAAAGTGCCAATTTCATTCCATCTAAAACCAAAACAGTTTTTATTCAAAACATGCCCTTTTCACAAGATAAAACCAATGGTTTTCTATCAAATCATTTTAATCTATTTTCAGAAGATTGAAATCCATTCAAAACTAATTCCATCATTGCACATTTCATTTTCACAATTAAATTCAACAATTTAATTGAAAACATTTCCATCAAATCCACAATTTAAATACAACAATTTAAATTGGCCAATTTCCATAAACACACTCAATTAAATGGAATTGGGGTTTTCCCAAAAATCAATTCCAAAACCATTTAAAATATCTCAATTAAATGGAATAGAATTTTTGTCAATTAATTAAAAGGATCTTGAGAAATTTAATTTAAATCAATAATTGAAATAAATCAAGAAAATACAATGATAAACAATTTGGAAAGTCGGGACGGAACCACCTACCTTGATGGTTTTGAAAAAAACCACAATGATTGAAGAACACACAAGAGTCCCTGTTGATTCTCCAATAACCTGTACCAGATACCTTCCCCTAGCAATAGCAAGACCAAAATTCATCATTTTTTCGTTTACACACATTGATCTACCCATAACAGGCGTAGATATAAGAAATCAAGGGAAGAGGGGATGCAGATCTGTATAGATCTAAGATACCGATTAAGAACGAAGAAGAATGATCACATACCTTGAAAATCCCATTTCGATTCACCAAAAGGAGCCTTTGGATCACCTCCAGAACAAAGGGAGAACCTTCTCTAACCCAAGGGGATGAGAAATCTCGAGTTAGGGCCACTTAGGAGGAAACCACGAAGCATTTAGAGGAAAAATGTCTAAGATACCCAATTTAAGGATCTAAATTTAAGGACCACATGGTTCGTCCACACGTTTTATCAAAATGTTCACACACTATGCGGATACCACTATCCATGGTTGCTGGTCCGCATGGTTTAGTCACACGGTTTACCAAACTGTGTGCACACCGTGCGTACCCCACTATCTAGTGCTGCTAGGTTGGCAGGGTTTTATTGCACGGTTTATCAAACTGTGCACTAACCGTTTACAAGCCATTTCCTTTTTTTTTCTTAAAATTTCACCAAAACACACCCCTATGTCTTTACTCCAAAACAAGGGTACTTAGAAACATCAAAAAGTACCTGAAAACGTAATAGGATGTTATAACCTCCCCACCATAAGATCTTTCTGCCCCCAGAAATACTATGAAGAAACCTCCATGTAAAAAAGATGGTTCCACTGATCTATCACTATTGCCTCTCTTTCCCACGTCTCATGAGAATCAGAACCATGTTGCCAGATTACACAGACCAGAGGTATCGTTCTCCCACGAAGTACCCTGGTCTCTGAATCAACAACCCTGACTCATCATTCAGTCACAGATAAATTTGGTTCAATCTCAAGATCACTCCATCTCACAACATGATATGAATTAGAGAGATACTTTCTTAGCTGCAATACATGGAACACGTTATGTATCGACATCACCTATGGTGGTAGAGCTACATGGTAGGAATATTTTACCACAAGGCCAACAACTCAAAAGGTCCCACAAAATGAGGAGCAAGATTCCCTTGACACACAAGCCGTCGATGATCTAATCGGGGTGAAACATTCAAAAACACATGGTCACCAACTAAGAACTCTAAAGGATAACATCGACGATCAGCATAAGACTTGTACCGAAACTGAGATTTCAACATTATTTGATGAATCAACTGGATCATAGTTGTATTCTCTTGGACCAAACTCAGTCCTACCGAGGAACATTCACCAATATCCGACCAAAATAAAGGAGATTTACAAGGAAGGCTATACAACGATTTAAAAGGATCCATCTTAATCGAAAATTGATAACTGTTATTATAAGAAAACTCAGATAACCCCAGATAATCATCCCAAGATCCACCAAAGTTGAGAACACAAGCACGAAGCATGTCCTCAAGGATCTGAATATCTCTCTCTGTCTGGCCATCTGACTGTGGATGGTAGTTCGTGCTCAAACGGACCTGAGATCCTAGTGCCTCCTAAAGGCCTCTCCAAAAGTAAGAAGTAAACCGAGGATCACTATCGGAGAATATTGTAGATGGAACTCTGTGAAAACGAACAATTTCCTTCACATAGATATTTCCCAACTCGTCAACATTGGTTTTATATCGTATAGGTATAATGTGAGCCAACATGGTCAGTCTATCGATTACAACCCATATCACATTCTTCTTCCTCTGGGTTTGATGTAACCCAACCACAAAGTCCATTGAGATTTTTTCCCACTTCCATGTAGGGACTAGAAGTGGTTGAAACAAACCCGATGGTTTTTGGTGCTCATCTTTCACCTGTTGTCATGTATAACATTGAGATACAGACTCAGAAATGTCTTGTCTCATACATGGTCACCAGAACTATCACTGAATATCATAGAACATCTTTGTGGATCCTTTGTGTACCTCCCACTCA
Source organism: Viscum album (assembly GCA_963277665.1). NCBI lineage: Eukaryota > Viridiplantae > Streptophyta > Magnoliopsida > Santalales > Viscaceae > Viscum > Viscum album. Next base: position 498,003,661 of record OY728158.1, on the reverse strand, counting down.
GAGTTATAGCAATCCCCCATCACATCCTTCCTTTCTAATAACAGAACAACATAATGGTTTCGAAAACATAGGAAATCCTCTTTGTAGAACGACCACAGGGTGTCGGTCTCTCGACCATATAGAGAGTCCCTAATGCTATGGAATTCATCATCTAGTAGTTGTTCCTAAAGAATAAATTCAAGGATATAAGAAGTTAACTGAACACTGTCAAAATAATCTTCATTTCCCTTCCACTGAACTCCAATATGAAACAGAGAAAAAAGTTCCATCAAACTCCAATCTTCTGAAGATTCATTCATATCCTGAGATAGAGGTTTTCTACTTAACGTATCTATAACTACATTCCCTTTCCCCATGGTATAGGAAACGTCAATGTTGAAAGATTGAAGGTACTCCACCCAACGCCTTTAGTGAAGATTCAAATCTTTTTGAGAGAAGATATAACTCAATATCTTGTGGTTTGAATACACAGTAAACCATTCTCGATATGGGTAATGTCTCCATCATTTAAATGTGTGCATTATAGGTACAAGTTCAAGGTTATGGGTAGGATAGTTCCACTCATGAGGCTTAAGCTGATGAGATCCATATGCAACAACATGATTACCTTTCTTAAAGACACATCCCAAACCTGAACCCAATGAATCACAGAAGACCACGTAAACTATCCCAACCATAGGAAGAGTTAACACTGGCGCAGTAGTCAAAAGACGCTTTAGATCAACAAAAGAACTATGAAATTTATCATTCTAGGAAAACTTCACTCCCTTTTTAGTCAGATTAGTCACTGGAGAAGCTAAATTTGGGATGTCTTTAACAACCTGGTAATAATATCCCTCTAATCCCCAGAAACTCTGAATCTTGAAAAAGGTTCGTGGTTGCTCCAAAGTCATAACAACCTTCAACTTTTTAGGATCAAAAAATATTCCTTGTTCTGACACGACATGTCCCATGAATTTCACTTCCCGAATCCAGAAATCTCACTTTGAATGCTTGGAAAAAAATTAGTGTTTCTTTAGAAGACCCAGAACTATTCTGAGATGATGCACATGATCCTCCTCAGTCTTGGAGTAGGAAAAAATTTCATCAACACAGATCACCATGAAAGTATCTAGATACTCCTAAAAAATTGTGTTCATCAAAGACATGAAAACTCTAAGACCATTTGTTAGGCTGAAGGGCATGACAATGTTCTCATAATGACCATACCTACATAGAAAGGCGGTTTTCTGAATGTCAGATTCCTTTATCCTCAACTGAAGGTAACCAAATCGAAGATCAAATTTTGAAATCAACTTTTCCCCTTTCAATTGATCAAAAAAATCATCAATTCATGGTAACAGATATTTTTTCTTTATCGTAACTCCATTGAGATTTCAATAATTAACACATAAGAAAAGAGAACCATCAGCCTTCTTGGTGAAGAGAACTGGTGCTGCCCATGTTGACACACTCAGGCGTATAAAACCTTGATCAAAAAGAACGTCCAACTAAGACTTCGGTTCTTCTAATTCAGATGGAGCCATTAGGTAAGAAGGAATAGAAACTGGTTGCGTACCAGGCATTAAGTCAATAGTAAAATCAAGCTCTCTTACTGGTGGCATACCAGATAATTCAGAAGGAAACACATCTAGAAACTCAGCGACGACTGGAGGAAGATCACCACCCATTGGATCATTCTCTAGATCAAAAGAAATCACTGATATAACTTTCCCCAACTCTGGATAAGAGGGTCTATCTCTGCTTGACCTTGGGTCCCATTCTCCTTGAAAAACAAGAGGCACACCACTGGGTGTAGTATGGTAGACCCATCGAAGAAAACAATTGATCCATGATTTATTAGCAATGAGCTAATCCATCCCAAATTTGACGTCAAATTATTTCATGTCGGGAACCATGAAACTAAAAACATGATCAACATCTGATAGAGAGATGATAGAAGTAGGACTACGGAGACCCATCTCTCTCATTACACCAAGGGGTGTAGTAATATCCATTGCAGTAGATAAAAACTCCATATGCAGATTAAAAAGATTAACGAGATGGGTTGAAATAAAAGAGTGAGATGCACCATTATCAAAAAGAGCTGTCACTACAGACGAAGCCATAGTAATGGTACCTCTAACAGTTGCAGGACCAGTATCAGCTACCACTGGAAACTCTTCCACTGCGTGAAGAAGCTTCATTCCGGATGCCTGTGGCCAGGACCCTTTTTCACATGAAGTATTTGATGGCCACATAGTATTTTGAGGTGCTGATGACCACGTTCAACTACATGGAGTAGAGAAGTGATGATAGAATCTCTGTAGGTGACCTAAGCATCCACATGAGCTACAGTTCTTGAGTGCCTCAGTGCAAACCTTCTTAGAATGTCATGACTTCCCACACTGATAGCAAGTCATGGAAGCCCCTCCTGGTGCTACCGGAGGTCTGGAATGACATTGTTTCCGAGAACCACCATGAGTAACACGGAAAACTACTCTTAATCGAAGGGATAACAAGATTTGGATTCCACTCTATCCAAATAAAAATAGGGAAAATACTAGAACTAGTCCACATGTCCACCATTCCCTAACCACCCCTAGAAACTTATGGTTCATTGCGGTGAGAGATGGCCAGGATCTCAATCACAACAGACTTCTATGTCCCAATAAGAATACTCAATTCATACTGTCATCAAGGAAAGATTATTAACCTCCCTTTGATACCATTTTTTTGCGAACCAGCCCGGGTACCCTGGTAACCTGATAACCGAGCCGGCCCTCACATAGCCCAAAGGGCATTCCCGATCCCCACGGGTCGGAGACTAGCACCTGGCATCGTACAATATTCAAGTGGAAACGATTTTTCCACAAGAATGAAGAAGCAAGAGTTAAACAAACAGTATGCATAACAATAGAAACTCAACTAGGAGTGATGTACTAGAATAGAAGGAGGCATGAAATTCCAAAGTACTACAACCCATGTACAAAAAGGGAAAATAGTCATAAGGTCCCAAAGGACACAAATCTCCATGTCTAGAGGTCAAAAACGGGTTCCACCTCCAAGAGGTCCCTTCCCTTTGCTCGATCATGGAAGAAGAAAATCTACAAACACCCTAAGGCAAAAGTAGGGTGTGAGCCTAAGCCCAGTAGGATACCACCGAAGATTCTATAACAGATGCCAAAAATATATTATCCAAAGAAAGGCTTTCCATTTTCAAATAAATAGGATTGGAAATTTAAAATCATATTTTAACAAAACATGCTATACATTTTCAAATGTTGGAAATAAATAGTTTTAAGAAAAGTCTTTAAAAATCCGGAATATTTCTATGAAAATGGATTAAGAAATTTTTTTATATAAAATAGTTTATATAAATTCAACAAGCATGTAAACTAGTTCACAAGTATTGGCATACAATTATATCTCAAATATAAATAAACAAGTGATCAACATGATCATCTGCCAAAAGGTACGATAGTATTAACAAGTTATAGGATCTCACACTCTCTATGTGAACTCAAAAAATGTGTATACACACTTCCCTATGACATTGGACAAAGGAGACTCATCACCAACCCATCAGAGATGTGACCCGCCGTAAGAATTTTTTATAAAGTTATCGTAGCATAGAGTGTATCTAGATAACTCACTAACTACCTAAGGATTTCATGCGCTCTTACATGATGGGAGAACTATTTTAAAAATTCTTAAAATATGATCAATCACATTATTCCATTTCAAATTTTCCAATTTCATTCCATTTAAAACCAAAACCTGTTTTATTCAAAACATTCCTTTTTCACAAGATTAAACAAATGGGTTTCTATCAAATCTATTTATGCCATTTTCATAAGATTGAAATCCATTCAAAACTAATTCCATTATTAATCATTTCATTTTGACAATTAAATTCAGAAATTTAATTGAAAACATTTCCATCAAATCCACAATTTAAATCCAACAATTTAAATCGGCCAATTTCCATAAACACACCCAATTCAATGGAATTGGTGTTTTCCCAAATTTCTATGCCAAAACCATTTAAAATATCTCAATTCAATGGAATCATGTTTCTATCAATTAATTGAAAGTAACTTGAGCAATTTAATTTAAATCAATAATTGACATTAATCAAGAAAATACAATGATAAAAAATTTGGCATGTCGGGATGGAACCACCTACCTTGAATGTTTTGTACCAAACCACAGCTGTTGAAGAACAATCAAGAATCCGAGTTGATTCTCCAATAACCAGTTCTAGATCCCTTCCCCTAGCAAGACCAAGACCAAAATTCATCATTTTGTCATTTACACACTTAGATATACCGACAGCAGGTGTAGATATGAGAAATCAAGGGAATGGGGAAGTAGATCTATGTAGATCTAAGAAACTGATCAAGAAAGAAGAAGAATGATCACATACCTTGAGAATCCCACATCGATTCACCAAAAGGAGCCTTTGGATTGCCTCCGGAACAAAGGGAGAACCTTCTCTGACCCCAGGAGAAGACAAATCCCGAGTTAGTGCCACATAGGATGAAAAAACAAAGCATTTAGAGGAAAACAGCAGAGATCCACAAGTTAAGGATCTAAATTTAAGTGACCGCACGGTTTGTCAGCATGGTTTGTCAAACTGCACGCACATAGTGCGGATTCCACTGTCCAGGCTTGCTGGTCCGCATGGTTTAGTCGCACGGTATACCAAACCGTGTACACACCTTTCATACCCCACTGTCCAGTTCTGCTAGGTTGGCACGGTTTGATCGCACGGTTTATCAAACCATGCTCTAGCCGTGCACAAGCCATTTCATTTTTGTTTTTATTAAAATTTCACCCAAACAGACCCCCAAGTAATTACTCCAAAACAAGGGTACTTAGAAACATCAAAATGTACCTAAAAATGTAACAGGATGTTACAAAACTCGAGAATTTTAACCTCCACTTGATATTTCAGAAAAATAAATTTTTTACAAATATTTTCATCACTTTATATAATCAATTATTCAAATGAATGTTTTTAATGGAAAAATAATTTTTTGTCCCTCTTCATTTGATACCCATTTTCTCAAGTACATGTGTCATAAATTTTTTTGAAAAATTATTTTAAAATTCATCAATGATTATTTAAATTTATTTTTACCCATGAATAAATTTTTAAAATCATTTTAAAATGAATCTTATTATCATTTTTTTAATTGGTGTCTTCTTAATTTTTATCAAAAATGTAAAATAAATCATTTTTTGAACATGTGTAACATGAATCATTTTTTATATCATCATGAAAACTCCATGATTTAAATATTACATCAATATTTTATAAATATGATTTCAAATAAAGTATTTTAATTAACATTTGGGAAAATTTTCAATTTTTATCAACTGTATTCAAAAGATAAATGATATTTTCCACAATAATGTTGTAATGATATTTAATGGAATTTCACTTCATCAAGGTCTACAAAACCTAGTGTTTATTTTATATTAATAAGGAAATTAACCAATTATAATATATGTATTCTTTATATGGTGTTTTTTATTATGATAAAGATAGTTTTATAAAACCTGTTTTTTTTGTGCTGAGATATGATAAATTGATGACAATATTATGAAACTCGTTTCATTTTTATGGGATATGCTAAAATGAATTTTTTTGAGATAATTTCCACTTCATGGTAAATGATATGATGAATGTTTTAAGGAATATTGGAACATGTATAAATTATTTACGATATATGATAGGTTAGAATTTTAATTCACTGTAATTCATTTGTTAATGATTTGTTTCTCATGAGATGATTATGGGAAGTTGTGTGATATTCTTGATCTTTTTAGTGTAACATATCGATGTGATTATTTAACTATGGGAATCATTGTATTATTCATGGTTTTTCATAAAATGTGAAACATGTTTTAATGCCTAATTTATTTTGTATTGATAGTATTTTAAATTATCATTGATATAAGAAATAGTTCTTTAATATGATTGTTCTACAATTATATGATGAGAACAGAAGGTTATTTATTTATTTATGATTTTTTCTCACACATACATTTCTTGTAATTTCGGATAATAATTTTCTATTCCATGGGTAATTTATATATTCCATGATAGATTGGTTGATATTTGGTTAAGTTATATTCATAATATCACACCCTTATTATAATCTTATGATATCATATGTTCATCGATTGATATCTTCCATGTTTACACATACTAAAAATCTTTTATGACCATTTCATATGATCCAATTATACATGGTATGAGGAATGGATTATGTAGAATATTTATATAGAGGTTAATAGAACATAATAAAATTGTGGGAGAATTTCAAGATCATTCATGAAATAATAATAATTTATAACTTGTATCCATTGATGAAAAACATTTTTTACCCTTATGAATATATTTGCGAAATATATTTAATATTAATCTAATTATATATAATGTTAATATATTAAATTCCTAGTTCATTACAATTTCTATTAGAGAGAGGTTTATTTATCCTATTCCAACTAGTATGGGAAGCATTAGTTATATTTTTATGTATATTTCATAGGATTATTCCATGGATAAGTCTACGTATAATAAAATGTTCGAGAGTTTTAGTGATTGATAGACTACGTGGTTTCCAAGAAAACGAATCTATATCTTTATACTAAAGTGGAATTTTCATTTAATTTTTTTTACCTTTGGGTAATAAATTAGAAAATGATGCATTTGGTATGACTTGATCATGACCTGTTTCATTACAATGGACCTTTTTTCTATCCTAGATTGATCTCTCGAGAGATATTCTATAGAAATTCAAAAACACTGTATGAACTATCATGATTTATTTGAATATATGATGACCATGGATATCCTAGGGTAAACATAAGGTATCAAAAATTTATTATAAGGTTCCATTATTTATAAATAATATAAATGACTATTCATGATTATGTGGTTTCCCAATATGATTATTTCCTCCCACACTATTGTTTGTGTTTTATTCAATTGATCGAACTATTTGGAATCATTATAACCCTAGATTTGATGTAAAATTCATAGATTATTGGATACCAAATTGGATATTGACTAAAGTGAAATATATATTGATTATTCCTAACCATCTATAATAATATATGGATAGTAAGGTAAAATTTAGTGTGATTATTAATATATAAAATACGAAGACGATGAAATATTTTTTTATTTTTTGTGATAAGAAACATATAGGAATGATGATTTAGACTCCTAAATGAAATTAAGTTGTGAAGAAGCCTATATAATGATTTCTAAAATAGATGGAATGATGTTTTATATTTCAAAATGAATGTCTTGTATAAGTGAATTTAGATTTTATTCTATTAATTATATGTGTGGAAATTGAGAATTATCTAAGTCAATGCCCAAATAAAAGGGTTAATCACAATACCATGATAGGATCTATAATATACAGAACATTTATAGATAATTTTTATAACTATATATGTATATGGATTCATGAATTATGAATTATATGTAACTTAACAATCTTATTTTCTTTAATAGAATCATGAAAAATCTATGGATGGTGTTGGTTTTTAAATCGTATATGTCTTCATGTAAAATTGTCATAAGTGATGTTGATATCATCATGTGTTTTGGGGTTTAAGATTGATTATATGTTCAAATTATTTGGTACCCCTTTTATAATATATGTTATTGGAATTTATCAAGATCAATGACATTTTGGGTGGTAGTTGTCGAAATATATCTGTTTGATTCTTTATAATTTTTTTGTTTCAAATGTAACTTGAGGAGGAATTAATTTTAATTTTATAAACATAAGAATAATTGTATTGGTAACCTTTATGATTTCTCTTATCATCAATTTTGTGGTAGTTCAATGTTATTGTAATTTTGGACTGAGAATGTAGTTATATTAAAACAGTTTTTGAAAAAGGATAACCTGCATGCTGGGAAACAACTCATATTATCAAGTAAGGGAAAGAGTCTTGAACACTCAAATATTGGGTGAAATGGGTGTATCAACTATCACTACCCTAAGTGAAAGTGTATTTTGGTGGGAAAACATGAAGATATATATTTCTCAGTATGTATCTCTGTGATTATTATATTAGAAATTTGTGTCTAGTAGAAAACCATTTTGGGGGATTTAACAACTAGAACCCATGATAGAATTGAAATAGGAAAACATCACCATGGATTTTATCACCAGACTACCGAAAATTACTAAAAAAATAATACAATAGGGGATTTAGTTGAACACTACACTATTTCAGCAATAATCATCATTATCAAATAGGATTAATTGATTGATCAACTTTCTAGGATATAAATTAATGGAGTGGTAATGAAGTACCATATAATTTTTTATCTAGTTGAGATAAAATGATTACCTCGATGTTCTGGAAAAGTAAACATAATGATCTAGATATAGAGTTGAGTTCCAAAATTATGTACCGTACTCATATTTATATTATTCATTGAGAATAAAAAATATCATAGAAGATATATTGAGATCTTGTTTTATTAATTTCAAATGTGTTACATATCTACACCTTCTTCTAATTTAGTTTCCATACAGTGATATATTTTAATTGATCATTCATATGGATCCTTATTAATAAGAATATATAATTATGTATGAAACTCCAATGTAATCTGATTAAGTTGGTGAATGAAATATAGTGGGACATAAACAACATTAAGAAAGGATAGATCTATTTATTGACATTAATCCACACATAAGGGAAGTAGAATGTTTTTAGAATTTTTATATGGATAGTCACTTTTGTGATTTAGAATTCTATGCTTGTAAAAAGGTACATCTACTAATATATATATAAAAGAATGGGATTTTATTTTATGATATGTTTAATTGACACCATAGGCATATTTTCCCCGTTGAAATTCTTAATCATATAGGGACTATACATTATAAATTGGTTCTTACACCAAACCACTATTAGTTTCCTATTAGGTCACATATATCACTCATGAGGAAGTATAATAGTTAAACCTTACCATATAATAAACTCATTGTTCACACTGGTGGATTTTGATATTTATTTTTATGTGACAATTAGTGGATATTTTGGATCTCATAGAATATTCTATACAAAACAATACCACTTACCTGGTTAAAATATTTTAGTGAAACCACCAGCTGGAGGAAGCCAGGTGGTTATAAGAGGATATAATATGGAATATGTATCATAGCTATTCTATACATATATAACATAATGTTAATGGATAAACTAATTTTAATGGGGTTATAATATAACATCATGATATTTTAAGAAATTTTTGTCAACTAAGTTAAATTTTTATGATTGCTTGTGTTACATGAAACAATGAGTGTTAAAGAACCACGATATACCATTAACATTATTATTTAAACATGACTGTTATAACATGAAAATTAATCATGCTGGTATGGATAGGAATACCCACCCATTAATTTTTTTATAAATATTTTATAAAATAAAAATATTATTGTTTAAAATAAATAAATGTTAGTAAATGTTTTATGTGTTTTAAAAATACTAGATTTTAAAAACAATTTTTTTTTAAATTTTTGAAATTTTAATATAATTGTTTTCTAAAAATTTAGATATTATATAATCAAAAACAATATCATCTTAAAAATATATATGAAAAAATTATCTTTGAGTTATTTTTTGAAAATTTTATTTGAATAATAATAATTCATTGAATAGAAAAAATAGTGATTTTTTATTAAAATCGTAATTTTTTAAATTAATTTACAACAAAATATTTATTTTAATAATTTTTTAAAGATTAAAATAAGTTAAAATAATAATATTATCAATCAATTTTAGTTCATTTATATTTATTTCAAATTTAATATTATATTAAATTTCTTTAAACTTTAGAAAATTTTCCTACTTGAAAAAGTACATCTTCATTAATTTTGTGGGATTAATTTTAACATTAATTATGTACATATATAAATGGAATTTGGGAAAATTATTACAATATTTATTAATAAAAATAATAAAAATAATAAAAATATGTTAAATTAAATTTTGGATAAAATTATTTTTAAATACTATAAAATTAATTGTCGTAGTAAAGGTTAAAATATGTATATTCGGTGATTAAACTAAATGGATTATTGATAAAATAGAGTTAATACTTGTCCAATTACCTTTGGATGGAAATATTTCTAAAATTTAATTATAATGTTAGATATTGTTCCAAATTTTATCCTTGTTTCATCTTAAAAACTAGGCTACAATATATTCTTTTAAAAAATTCCATGTATATCCTATCCTCGACTTATAAAGGGAAACACCCCTCCTCTCCTCTAAAAATTAATAAATCCATTAGTTTTTTCTAAAAAATGATCAAATCCTATAATTATTTCTATCCTCCATCCATAGTGACATTTTTATTATCGTTAAACCAATCTTAGAAGAATTTTGTTGTAAAAATAACAAGGTTGTCTGAAGAAGAGGTTCCGTTCTCAATTGAGCATCTCTACATTACATTGTATTTAGTAGAATTAAAATACAAATAAATATTAATGATAAAATTAAATAATTATCTCAAATAATAGTACATGATATTTTGTAAATGAAATAACCTATATTCACAACCTCTTCCATGAAGTGAGAAATAAAATTGTTAATCATGTGAACGGGGGACTACAACGTTTTGGACAGATGTGATTCTTTTTCCATAACCACTTATCACTGATTGATATAATGATATATGTGACATAAACATAAATATATGTGATATATATGACATCATATTACTTATTTTTTTATAATATCATATACACCTTCTTAATTTTCATTCTGTTGCAAAACGATAACACCGTTTATGTGTATGACATACTACAAACATATGATGTGATGTCATCTGTTATTCACTAATTATTTAAATGGAAGGTAATATGAAATTTTTTAATAAAAATTAGTGATATATTTTACATTAATATTATTCTATAATTTTAATATATTATTTACCTATCTTTTGTTTCATCTTTCATGAAAATGGAAACAACATTAATGCATATGTACGACCTACCTTGACAATGAATGTTGTAATTGGAAATCTATATCTACATTTTGGGGATTACTATAAATAAATATGTAATAAATATATATGATGTTTATATCATTGATAATATTATTGAGATTATTGTATTGTTATCATAGAAGACGGACAAAAAATCCCAAAACAAAATATACATGAAAGACAAAGCATTTATTATCGAAAACATGATTTTAAGAAGAATTATTAATAAACAAGTGATAAAAGGTCATATTTATATAATATGTGAAAATATTAATATTATAATTATTATTTAATATATGAATAACGGATATATTCATCTTATATAGAACATTATATCTTGTATGAAATAATTTGAGACTTATGGTATGAGATTTTTTTTCAAATTTTTCTCTTTGGAATATATGTTCTGTTATGCACTAATATAATTTTATAAGGTGTATACATTGACCCTATTACATTTTATATAATATTTTTATTGGTATATATAGATTTCTTTTTTTAGTAAATTTTATTCTTTCATGCGTATTATGATTCAAAAGTAACTTAACCATGTAATAATATTTTCATCTCACTTTTATTTATATTAGACACATGACATATTCACCACTTTTATCATTATGGTGTATATTCTATAATTAGTGTATATTATGAAGATTTTTATGGATATAATTGGTATATTAATATATCAATGTTATGTTATTTTATTTGTATTATGATTCAAACATTACCAATGTGGTACTGATTTAGGTTATAATATCATTGATTGTTGGGCTTAACTGAGATAATGCTTCTGATGCTGATATCATATGATCTATCGCTCGATAAAATCATGAAATTTCTTCAGTTATTTTTATTTCATTAAAATAATTTCTTCACTTTATATTTACAACATGTTTTTCTCAATGGTCCAAAATATTATTTTTATGTGAAAACCAAATGTATTTTTCTATTCAATCAAAAATCCATTCTTTCAATGCACATGTTCTCATGAAATGATATAAATAATATTCCTAATATTCTGCAATGGTTATTTAATGTCACTTATAATTATTTTTAAATTAAAAAAAAGTAAATCAAATCTTATTTTCATATTCTTATAATTTAAATGTGACATTATACCAAAAATATGAAATTATTATTTATCTTGTATGTCATGAATGATATTTTAAATCCTCATGACTACTCAATTTCTTAAAGAAAATATATTATTTTTACAATTTTATTTTAAAATAAAATTTAATCATTGATATTTTTTAATCTTTTATATTTTAAGTATGTGTTATCAAAATTGAAAGGATATCTTCTATAAGACTATTTTTTTTATCTTTTTATAAATTTATATTCATCGAAAATAAAAAACATTTTTGTTACATACATTATACTAGGGATATGATCAAATTATTCGATCCATATTACTTTTATTATTATTTTTGTGATGGTTATTTTTTATTAAACTTGTTCATTTTCCCCATGTTTTTTGTGATAAATTTATTAGGTAATTAAAAAATTCATCTACATTAAATGGAATATGATATTAAGAAATGATTATTAAATCTCATTCCATTCAAGGATTTTGATATGATGAATGATTTATTATCCTATAGTAGAAATACATATTATTTTATAATTCGAATGGTGGGACCTACATCTACCTCTAATTCATTTAGTAACAATTTATATCTCATGAGATGATGATGTGAAATAATATGATGTGCAACATCTGCTATGGGACATTGGAAGATGTGCTCGATCCACTATAGAGTGTAGGTGATGATTCCTGATATATTACACAATCTAAAATAGGGTTGGATTCCAAATATGTAATTTTTTTATGATCTTTTATATTAACCATGACATATGTAAGGGTTTATTTACATATTATGATCCCATAGTAATATTCTTTTAACAAATTATTCATGATTGATTTATGATGATTTTTCACTGTTATGGTTTTTTTTCAAAAATAATAATGATTTATTCGATAACTCGTGTTTACGATCTTGGATTGATATGGAAAAAAATTTACTTTAAATTCATTTTAATATAACATTATGGTGATCTTATTATTTTATATGTTAATTAATTGATATCATCCCTATTCATTCTTAAAAAGTGTATGTGATCACCCTTTCATAGGTTTCTATTTCCATATTTATTAAGAAAGGTTTTTGAAAGATATTTATATAAATAATACTAAATGGGAATATCATTGTGGTAGATATTTAAAATTATTCATGAAATAATTATATTGGGTAACTAGTTTTCAATGATGAAAATATTTTACAATAATCCTGAATTTGTTTCATAACATAATTTTGCATTCAAATTAAATGATTTAATATTTATGAATGATAACCTTATTCCACTAAATCATCTACACTCATTGTTTCATTGTATGATATAGGAATATCACATTCATTCATATCATCTCACATTGTTTTGGGTTGGGTTTACAATTTATTACATCTTCATAGTTTATATTTTATGATACAAACTTGGGAAAAGGTTTAATTTTCATCGAATATGTCTTGAAAAATTATGGTGATTGATTCCACCATACATTGGTGGATTTTCAAAATTATAGATATTTTATTTTTAAATGTGATCTACAAAAATGATTATATGACTATTTAATAAGAACATATTGAATGTTAATAGATATGAGTGGATTTTACATAACCTAATGTTTAGATGATAATGTTGACCACTGATTGGGACATACTTTCTAGAAATATGGGAATTGATCCTCTTTAAAGTGATGTCATTTCATTGTATGTGGATAGAATAATCTATATAGTCATATAAAAGGTTACTCCATAAAAATTTTCTCATAGCATGGGTTTGTTCTGGGGATTATTTATAGAATACTTCTTTGGGATAACTATATATAGTATAGCTGATTTTGAGAATAATTCCAAGTTCTGTGCATGACCTATATTAATTCCACAATGTTTCACAGAACCAAATGAATGAAATGATGTCAGTGTACAATTAGAATATATGGATGAAAAATATTCATCAAACTAATTACTTCCCCTTGGGATGGTCATGTGTTATTCTCTATGAAGTTATATGATATTTTCTATATTTTTGTGGACTAGCTAATATTTTATTAGATCAAAATAAAAAAAGGAACATAATTTAAATTATTGGTGATTTAGATAAAAATTCTTGTTATAATAGTTGATTTTAATGATTGATCTCTATTCCATAATCTTTGGGTTATAGAGAAATACATAAAAAATATATAATTTAGTAGAAGATATGGATGAATGAGTAAACCAATGTAATTTTTGTAATGAAGAATACATTGTTTGTGTTCAAGGGTTTCCCTAAAATATTCATTCACCCATACTTATAATACTTTTTCATTTTATTTTATATTAATATCTAGATATATTCATACATATTAGAGTACAATTTTACAAATATTGGTATCATATTGATTCTGAATGTTGGTCAAGGGATTTACATTCTGTTATAAAATTTTCACTTATAGATTCGAGAGGGATGTTTTTATATGAATGTAGTTTCTCAAGAATGAATTTTAGTTGAAATGGGGAAGGTAGATGAAATTATGTCTTCATTGTGACCATGGATAGATTTCAAGAGTATTTTATTCCTTGGTTTTATTTGGTACTACGTAATGTTTATTTAGGTTCTTTCTAAACTGGCATCAACCATGAACTCACATAAAATTAAGGTATTAATGTTTGAATGGATATACTAGTGTGAATATTTTATATTAGAATTGATTAATATGTTTATTTCAATAATTTTTCTTAATTTTTCTGATATTTTAGTTGGGTATTCAATATATTTTTTATTCATGTTGTACCATCTTGGGATATGTTTTTATAAAGAGTGATATGTTAGTTTAATACATATCCTATCAATTTTAAATCCTTGAGTAGAACTAACCAAATAAATAATTAAAGTTTGATTTTTTCTTTATTCATTGAAATGGATTTGTTCCATGGTTTCACACAAATTTTCTTAGTTTTCATGGTGTATGTGGTCGCATGTAAAATTACATGGGTTGTCGAATCTAGAAAGACCATATAAGTAACCAAAGAAAAATGAATTATATGATATTATTTGATGGAGTTTGTTTGGATATAATTTGGAAGACATGTAATTTTAATGATTGTATTATATCTTATTTTTTATATAATTAAATTTAATTAAAAAAATGAGTTTATACTTGGATATTTATAATGATGGATTGGATGAATTTATTTTCAAAATATATCAATATATTGAATTAAAAAACATTCTTTAAAAAATATGAACATCCCAAATAATGCATCTTTTTTTATTTTTCACTCTTTTAATTATAATAAAATATACTCTTGGAATATCATTTTTATGAAAACCTAATGTGAAATTATTGTTTTACCATTCAGGATGTCTATACTTAAACTTAGTTACATCAAAAGAGAAGGTAATTAATTGAATAAAATATCAAAATTAAAATTGATAAAGAATTATTAAAATGAGATATAACATCCCATACATCAACTTGATACTCCCTCAGATCAACACATTATATGATTGTCCCTCCATTGATTCTCTTCTATTAATGGAATCAGCTAGTAGAATATTAAGGTTGAAATTATGGAATAAGAATGAAATAATAATCACTTCACCGTTTTGTGAAGAGTTTCAAAAAATAATATGTTAATAGCCTAAATACTTATGGAATCCATATAAAAAAATATAAAAATTGAAATAATAAATTAATGGGAAGAATAATATGAATTCTTATTTATTAAATTAATGTGAGCGAAAAACATACATGGGGATAATGAACGTGTAATTACAAAATTAAATCTTAATTATACAATATAAACAATGGAAATCCATAATTTAATCCCTTTATTAAAATATCCTTAAACAGTCTTATTAGGATTCTATGGTAAATACCGAAAAAATTAATTCCATCCTCATAAATTATTAGAGTCATCAAGAGGGTGAGAAATAAAAGGAAATATGAAGTTTCAACGCTTATTTGGAAAATTTTCTAGATTCATTCCATTTTTTGACGTGTGAATTTATAAGTAAATATGAACAAATAAAAATGGTTTATAGAAGAAAAATATCTCTCCGTTAGAGTACTCAAAAATATGTCAACATTTCAGTCTAGTTTCATCAGCAATTTGGTCTTTATGCTTGAAATGGTGGAATGATTTTGTGGTCCTTCAAATCTGGGCCACAATTTTAATGATAACTGGAGCTCCATTTATCTCAAATAAAACATCATAATTTTCTATTTCCATTATTTAATGAAATGATCCCCATAATTATATCATTCTAATAATACAATTTAATCTTTATTGGGATTTTATTGTGGGACACAATTTTGTTTGTTGGGCCAAAGGCTCATTATGCAATATCCATTAATGTTTCCATTAATGGAAAAAAATATCTTTATTCCCATAGGATTCATTGATCGAACGTAAAATATAAAATTTTCCAAAAAAATTATCAATAATATACAAATATTATAAATTAATATAATTTGTATAATATTATCCACAAATAAATGATTAATTGTTCCCAATTGTTCATTTTAAACGTGAATTTCACTTGTGAGGAGAAATTAAGTTTAATTTATATAATGAACTAAAACATATGTTTCTGAACATTGAAACATATGAAAAATAAGGTATAATAAATGAATATTATCCCATGTAGTAGCTAATCACATCCCCAAATTGAGTTATTCTAGTAACGAGAAAAAATAGTATCTAAAAAATATGAAATTGAATTACATTCTCAAAAAACGTTTTAATATTCAATGATAAAAAATGATTTTTTTTCAAACAATTGTGAAACTAGAAAATATCATTTCACACAACTGAGGTTTGCATGCATATCTGAATTTCAAGAACTTTTTATAGTTCAAATTTATTTCCATATTTCATCAAATTTCAAATAAGAATAATGTCGTGTTGTGTGGCTCAAAATACATGGGTCCAATTCACTTGTTCATAGGGAAACAAATAGAATCTATAGGTGGGAATCACATTAAACCATAATATGAGTATTCAATTTTTTTGTTCTTTTGAACCCTAATAGATATAAAAGGACCAACCCTATGAAATACAACTATGGAGTCATAGCCCACAAGTGCAGGACACCAATCCTTTTTCCAATTTCATGATCTACAATAGTTATGTAACTCCAAAA
The DNA here is from genome assembly GCA_963277665.1 of Viscum album. Classification (NCBI taxonomy): domain Eukaryota; kingdom Viridiplantae; phylum Streptophyta; class Magnoliopsida; order Santalales; family Viscaceae; genus Viscum; species Viscum album. The sequence continues at coordinate 497,986,446 of OY728158.1, read as the reverse complement.
TATAGGAATAAAACCAATTGAATCAAGATAACCATGTTCCAGACACCACACATTTTGAAAAAACATTTCTCTATATGGAATCTATTTATTTTTCTTATGGGATACTAAAATTAAACTATATGTTAACCCAAAACCTATGCTAGGAGTAAAGGGTTCATGAACACCAACATAAACCCAAAATCTAATTAATCTTCACTGTGGGATTTTTATTAAAAGTATGAAAATATAATCATTGGAAAATAATATTAGAAAAAAACTTTCCATAAACTATTATCGTGATCATAAACGTGTATTAAAATCGTAATAAATGCATTCAAAATCATTTTACATTCAATTTTCATGTTTTATAGTGTATTTTAATGAATCTAAAGATAATGATTTTATTTTTGAATTTTGTTTTTATACCAAATTACCATGTTTTTCCAAATACATGATTTTCACTCCCTATAAATTAACAAGAATCTTCCCTCTGTATTGAAAGATAAAATAAAATAGAGTTCATAATGAGGATGAAATATTGTGAAAATGTTATTTGAAATGAAATCATGGAATACAATGTCCTGGTTTAAAGTTGATGACCATAAAAAAAATTATATCATGCTAGATTCATGTCATAAGTGGAATAATTAATGATGGTTGAATGTAATTTGGAATTCTAGATTGAATTTGTTTCATTTAGAAATATAAAAATGATTTAGCTACCAAATCTCACAGCCTTGATAAATTAAGTCAAATTAGAGACCCAATGGGGGCTCCCTACAAAATGAAAAAAAGGTAAATATTACAAGTTTATTTGGAAATTCCAAACTCTAAGTCTATGGATAGGTAACCTATGGGTTACCTCTTATAAATCACTTATTTTAAAGTCATTATATCGATATAGACCCCCAAACTAATCCAATTCCAAATTTCAAAAAATTTATAGAACCAATTTTACACCACCCTACTTGATAGAAATTGATTCTTAATTTATAATTTGTTATATATAAAATCATTTGTTCTATATTGATGTGGAAAATTTGAGGAATACAAGAAATGGTTGATCTAGTTGATTTTGTAGTCCTTCTAAAGACATCATTGAACATTCCTACTTTGTTGGTATCAATATAAGAATGAATTCATAATGAATGGTCATGGTTTTACCTAATTCGGGTAGGATTAATAGTGTAAGGAAGGATTATAACTTATAGTTTGGTTTTATTGAAAATTCATAAAGAGTATTGGTGATTCAAATCCAAAACATTTTCTTCTCCATGAAATTAAGAAATAATTGGTTTGTTATGAAAATATGATACATCCACAGAATTGGTTAGTTGAATGTCAGAAATGGGTATGGACCCAAAGGATTTGATCTCTTTGAATATAATAGTGATCGGTGGACTTGAAAAATCATTAATGGGGATAAAATCATAATACTATATCCATGATGAAAAATCATACTCTTTAAACTATAGAAAATCTTTTACCTCTTGATTTAAAATCCAATCATCAATTGATTCATGTTATAAAGTATCATGGATTCAAATGTTGGTTCTTTAGAAAATTCATTATATGGATTTTAGAAAGTAGAAACATCACATAAGGTTATTCAAGGGATATTCGTTGTAAATACAGGTTCCTCAGAAGTTTAATTTTTCTTTATTTCTATCCACAATGATTAAAACAACTAATTCATTATATTCATTTGATAATAAAATTTTTCAAGAAGTTATTGTGGATAATATTGGATATGATTTGGGATATCATTGAGATCAATTATATTGATCTCTACTACCATCTTGAGGGGGATGGAAATGTTTTCATTAAACATTCATCATCCCATTGATTGTATATCTCACCAACTATAGGGAAATCATTAATGTTTTTTGAGAAAATTAAATAATTATGATTCTTAAAAATATTGAAATATTATTTGATAATATAATATTTTTATTAATGGGTAATTTAGAATATTCTCCATTGTTGTATGATGAAATTCGTTTTTTAGTTTCCTTGGGAACATACAAATAGAAAGAGAAAATGATAAGAGAACCTGGCGTGAGAATAGAGAGTTCGGTGTGTGAAACGAATGATATAAAATAAGGTACACACTTGGTTCTTCGAAAAAAACCCAAAAATTTGTGTTTTAAAAAAATTTCTGAAGTTTCTTGATGTATTTGGTCACTTTTAGAATGGATTGGGTTATAAAATCCACGAAGACCTTATAAGTAACCAAAGAAACATGAATTCTATGATTTGATTTGATAGTGATTATTTCTCTATGAAGTGGAAAAAATATATTTGATTTATTGGATTATAAGGGATTATGATTTAAATAATTTAATTAAATTACAAAAAATAATGAGTTCATCTGTTTCTATTGGTTTTGGTGGATTTGATGATTTTTTTTAAATTATTTCAATGTCTTAAATATAAGTATTTCCTCCAATGAAATATTAACATCCCCAATCACTCATGGATTTTGTGATTTAACTATCCTAATTATAATCACATATACACATGTAGGATTATTTTTATGAGTACTCCATGGTATAGGGTATTTTTTTTTCCCAGTATGTGTGTCCTTAAAATTATCGAGTTCAAAGGATTTGGTACATCAATGAATGATAATACCTAAAAAATTATTGTTTAAAAATTATTAAAATATGAATTAACATCTAATTGACCCCCTTTATTATCCCTTGGATAAACCTATTAAAATTTAGCCTTTCATTAAGGCTATTCTATCAATTTAAGAGAAAATTAGTCTCATGGGGATGGAATTGGTGTACAAAATTAAATTACAGTCACTACAGTGTTGTGTGAAGATTTTCAAAAAATTTAATGTGAATAGCCTCTCTCCTTAAAGAAATGATATCAAAATGATATGGAAAATGATATAATAAATGATTTATATGAATAATAATAACTTATTTTCAGTAAATAAAGGTGAACAAAAAATATTTATTGGAAAAAATGAGCACGGAATTTCTAAACAAAAGCATAACAACACAATTGAATGAAAAAAACATGGATTTCAATCCCTTCAAAAACATATCCTTATCAAGGAATATTAGAAGACTATGGTTGGTCACCCATAATTAAATTACTTCCCTATAAATTAAGATGGTGAAAAAGAGGTTGATAAATCAATGTAAATTGGAAGTTAAGAAATTTACAAGGAAATCATCCAAATTCATTCCCCTTTTGACGTGTGAATTATTAACTGAATATGACTGAATATTACGATGTAAGGAAATAAAAATATATTATTATATGTTAAATGAAAATTATATCAAAACATGAGACATTTGATCGACAATTTGGACTTTATTCTCTAAATGGAAGGATAGTTCATGGGCCTTCAAATGTATCCCACAATTTAAATATCAATATGAGCTCCATTTATCAACATGAAAAATTCATTTTAATCTATTTCCATAGTTGAATTTTATTATCCCCATAATTTTATATTTCCATAGATAAAATTTATGAATTATTTGTCTTGGATTGTAAGATCCACTTTCATTGATGGGCCTAAGGCCCATTATGCTCTATCTATATATTTCTACGTTCATTTTCAAAAATATCCATCTTCTAGCGGTATTCATACATCAAAAATAAATGATAAAATATTCCAAAATATTTTATAAATCATTTCCAAAAATACCAAATTTAGAATATAAATATAATGTTCTCTCCAACTATATGATTTATTGATCCCAAATTTTCATTTTAAACATGAATTTTAAATGTGATGGGAAATGAAGTTCAATTTATATAATGCACTAAAACCTATGTATATAAATATTAAGACACATTAATAATAAGGTATAAATAATGAATATTATCTCTGTTTAGTGGATAATACATACTACATCTTTATTAAGTGATTTTTTATATACATAAACCACAAGAATCTTTGTTATGATTCCCCCTATGGTATATGGATCTTCGTTGTATACATTGTGTTGAATACATGATTATTTTTTATAAAAGATGGAATATTAATAAATGAATGATGTAAAAGTTTCATATTTTTTTAGTCACGTGACTATTAAATTTTGGGAGAAAACATTTTATGTAGAGTTGATGCCCATGTCATTAGTGGTATACTGTAAGGTTGATGTAACTGAGGATTGATGGGTATTGAAATGTACGCACATGGGGGAAAAATATCATTTTTGGGAATGATTAAAGGACTGTGAAGTGTTCTGTTAATACAGTATCATTATAATGATAGGTTATCAGTGAATTGTACTATTAAATGATGGATCTTATATGCATTTATTTTTATTATTGTTCATGGAAGAGTAATGGTTTATTCTTCTAAGAAGAAAGAGTTGACGAATGAATCCAATGATTTATAATTTTTTGTAAACCAATTATAAACCAAAATTTTTCTCAATGTACGGTTATAATTTTGGTTTATAAACATGAAAAGAAATAATACATTATTGGTCTCTTATTTTCTAAAATTTATTATGATCAAGGATAAATGTCAAAGACCTCAAGGGTTGTTGTAGTCACATCCAATTCATATTTTAAAGTGGGTAAGGTGATTATTGAATTAATGACAATGCTTACTGGATCCCAAGAGGTCGATATATCATGTGGGAGTAGTTCATCAGCTGAACATGGTGTACCACTTCTTCCTGAACTAGGAGGATAACACATTGGTTGTGACAGTATAGCTCTATATTTAGGATATTGATCATATATATGTATTTCCATTGAGATTGATATCTAATATATATTTCCAGATAACATTACATTATTTTAAGGGTTTCAAGAGATGTTGGGACTTAGTTGAATCTATGTTCAACATTCCATCCTCAAAATAAAAACCATTCAAAGACAATTCTCTATACATTTGAGAATATACATTGGGCATGTGTTCAAAATTATCATGAAAATTTGTTTGAAAAAATTGGTTTATTGGAGTTCAACAATAAAAAAAGTTTCCAATATTTGATTCATATATATTTTTGAGGCACAGTATCGAAATCCATGTCATTCAATGATATAATTGATTGAGGTGAGTTAATTTCTTTTATTAGGAAATATATGGTAGATGAGTATTTGTATTTGGGGTTGTTTATTTGAGTGTAACCAATTATTTATCAACATATGATAAATTTTTTTGATGAAAATATGTATTGACCCTTGGAGTTTTCAATGGGTGATGGAGTTTTATTTCTGGTGTCCACTTTGTCGGGCCATGTGCATTTGAGAATGAAAAGTATTTTAGAACTTTATTATGTTGGGGAATTTTAGTGTTTTAAGTTCATAATGATGATGTCATACCGGTTGGATATTAATATATGGAACCAGGTTATGCATAATTTTATCCATGTTTCTATCTTTTTGGGGTAAGATCCTGATTGTAAAAATGGTATAAACCATATGAATGTTGAGATTTAAGGTGATTAATCTTTTTAAATATAGACTATTTTGATTGTTAACTGAAGTGAAAATATTATTTGATGGATTTTTTCTTATTTTTTGTGTTATATGGTATCACATGTGAATTCAAGAAGAGGACAGAGAATATTATACCATCATTGATACCCACTAGATTATGTTATTTTAGTTGACCTTATGAGACACTTCTCATCTATAAGATTTCATATGGGGAAATATAACATCCTATATTATTATATGCCTCATATTATCTTATAAATATCATTATGAATATGTTAAAATGTGATTTGTGGTAGTTTAGTGGTGTTTGGGAAGACTAAATTGAAATATGGCTAGGTAAGTGGCCATAATGTACAATAAAAATATACATATGCTCCACAAGCTTGCCTGGGGAGTCCACACAATCTATAATAGAACCACATCTAAAATTGATAACATGATAGGAAAATCATGGTTATATGGGTGATACATTCCATTCCAAGCAAGGATAATTAAAATATGTTTTCTTTTTATATACCTATATCAAATTTCCCAGTCATTCTGAACACCATCAACCACCATCACCTTAGAATATCTCATCTCAAAAGTTTATCATCTCTCCCCTCCATTTATCTCATTTTCTTGATGGTGATACATTGATATATTTTTATGTTCCTATTATAGTGATTTATATAATAATATTGAACAATTCACCTTTTACCTCTATAAAAAAATAAAATTTTATTCTTGATGACTTTATTAGATTTGTGGGTTTTCTAATGTACGGAAAAGTAATTTATACATCATTGATTGAATCAGCTCTCGGATTCATGGATTTTGAATCTATGCATCATTTGGACCTAGACTGTTGTTGAAAGATAATTTTCTCAATTCTGTTTTACATTATGATAACATTTACTAAAAGAATCACTAAGACCTTTTTCATAGAATTAAAATTTCTTCCAAATGATAGATGATCTATGTTTAATGTGGTGAAATTAGTCTTAGACATTGACCATTATCATTGATACATCATTGAAATAAATTATGAGTTCATTTATCTTTAGGCCTTCTATATAAAGTTTTTTATATTGTCTGTTTGGGATGTTTGTATATACAATTGGGACACTGGTTTGAAGAATGATACCATTATGTGTGCCATTATAGACTCATGAGACCTATGTTTCACATTTGGTCACATACAATGTGTGTTTTGTGTTTGTGTGTGTGTGTGTGTTTTGTGTTTGTGTGTGTGCGTGTGTTTTGTGTTTGTGTGTTTTTATGTTATATTCATCGTTCTTCTATAGTTGAGAATGTTTTTTGAGCCATATGATATATCAAATGTGGGGGATATGTAATACATCATAAATTTGATGGGTTCCCACTTCAGTTGGGATGTTTGAAACACTTATTCAGAGTATTACATCATTGGGGTTGTGTCAAGAGGAAGTTTGATTGCAAGACATCGCGTTATTCTATGATATACGAATCTTTTTAATTTTAGTTTAATTCCTTGGTTGAAAAAATGTGAGTTTCTAAAAATGTTTCCAATGTTTTGGAATGTTTAGGGATTTTTTGGATATTAGAGGATTGGTTTTTTGAATAATTTTCTTGCCAATATGGTTATAACAAACAGTGTGGGCTGTTTCAGGGAGCACAAGTGGGAGGCATTTTTTTATTACACTGTGAAACCTAGGCTTTATACTCATGTAGGGGCCCTGCATATTTTATCACAGTAAACAATAATGTGGTGTTTACTACTTTCCAATCTGTTTCTATGATCCTTATGATCTATCTCTTTGTAAAATTTGTGGACACAATTAGCACACGATTTTTCAAACAGTGTGTTTAAATCATACAACCCGTAGATTTTTTTTGAAAATTAATATTTCTCCCTTTAATTATTATAAATTTTACCACTCCTTATTTACATCTACAAAATACGGGATGTCTTATTATCATTAATTGAGTTCGTATTCAAGCCTTTGAGAAATTATTTGGTCCATTTTCATTATCCTTACTCTGATTTGAGATCCAATAATCTATTGGATTTCCTTGGTATGTGATTCACAAGGCAGTCTTGTTTCTACATTATTCATTATATCAAAGATGCTATTATTTCCAAAATATTTTAGAATTTATTTTTAGGGTGTTCATTCATTCATTCATTTCCTTCCAATTTTACACTTGTTATGTGCTGATATGAAATTAATTTTCTACCATAGTCACAAGGTAGGTTGTGTATACCTTGGCCATCAATTTCTATAACATTTATAGTTCATTTCCATTTCACTACACACTATAATTTCTAGGAGTTAATCCGAAATTATCTGAATGACTTTATTATATTAATGGAGCATTTTTCAGTTTCCCACATTGAACCATATTAATGTTGGTGGTTTTCATCCTTAAAGTAAACACATTTTCAGGGGAGTTCATGTAACTACCCATGTTATAACACCATATTGGGTTTCATGAGATTTATTTTTAAAATGAAGAAATATTGAACAATGTGATTTATTAGGATAGAGACTATGCCTCTATTCCAGGTGACTAGATTTTATATAAATGGTTACATGGTTTAAATGGAAAATATGGAATCAATTGGATGAAATCATAGATTGAATATGATTATGAAATTAATTATTAAATTGTTTAAATAAAAAATACCATTATTAATGAATGACCACTGATTTTTATGGGATAATTTTTGTGAGGGATGGATCGATATAGCGCAAAGGACTACCGTGGATTCCAAATAAATTTTAAATCCATGGGGATGGGATTACATTGGATTTCATGGAAATTTATAATCCATGGATACATGATTAAATTGGAATCCAAGAATATTTATACTCCATGGATCTGAGATTACTTTGTTATCCCTTTACATTTCTACTCCATTGATCATATATTACATTTTCTTCCATGGAATGTTTTAATCCATGGGTCCACATTACATTGGATGTCTTAAAATTTTCTACTCCATATATCAAGTCATGTGGTTTAGACAGATTATTAAATAGAATTGTTTATGAATGACATATTTACCTTACTTTATAGTTATTCATTTTTAAGGGTTGTTAATTACCATTATCCATTGTTGGTTATACTTTAGCGCATTTAAATAATTCAGTTTATATCTTCCACACTACTTTAGATAATATATATATACACTAAACTTGTTATATACATCATCATTTCTATCATACGAATTATTATCTCACACCCTTTTCAGGATACAGTTGGGTACTAAAAACAATCATGGATATATGTAGGGAGTAGGTAAATCATTCACTTTTTGAGGCTTTATTGATTGTTCATAGTAGTGGGGGATATTTGGATTTAGTTGTGGCTCATGATTCTATCTAATGATTTTCAATTTTATGATTTTCATTTCAATAAAAGTATTTTACTCGATGTATTTAAACATTTATTATATTCCTTTTTGTATCGACTCATGACTCATTCATCATGTTATTTTATTTATTTCCTTCCCATTTTTTCTATAACGTCTTAATGATTTAACACCACTATGCATCATTATTGTATCTTTATTCCACTATTTATCTTCTATGACATTGTTGTGTGACTATGATTATGAGTGTATTGTCTCCAAATGGTATTACCATAGACCCTCACAACTTTGTGGAAGCCACTAACAAACAGGGAAGCATATTTTAGGCAATGTGACCCGCCAGCTTAGGGATCTGTTTGGTGGAACCCATGTTCGCATGTTAGAAGTGATATCAAGGGATGATTTTTTTAATTTTTCATAATGTTTGGGAATATTATAAAATAGAATAGGAATGTGTTAAAATATAGTAATGAGTTTCCCCTAGGAGTATCCAATCTATGTACACATAAAAGACAAATTTCTTAGGATAGGATATGTAGTTCTAGTTTTAATCATTAAAATTCCATTTCTTTCACCATTTGACGGAACACGTGTTGTTTTATATTCCTTATGAGTACATATATTTGTATTTGTGCTTATATATAAAGGATATATTGAATCGTTAATCATCATAGGAATTTCAATATTTATATTTCATGCATTATTCCATTTTATATTTACTTACTATGTTCATTTCCAATAGCATGTTTTGGATACCTTTTTATTATATCCATGAAATTGTCATACAATTTCATGAAGGTTCATAATAAATAATTGTTTGGAATCAAATTGATTCGACACATAAATTTATAATGGGTATAAGAACTTATAATTTGGAAGTGGTGACCCATATAGTTAAACATTTAATTAAAAATTTCTATATTAATGAAAATGAACATAAAGTAATGTGGATTCAAAATGAGGTCATCATTTTTAAATAGGGGTTCAAATTACATATCAAAGGTTTTATCTTATATATTTTTCAATTGATACTATGTACAATTGGAACCTATTATTATATAATATAACATGGCCCCGACCTGACCATAATAGTGTGATGTTGAGAGCATCTCATGTTTTCATAGGACCTTTATATTTAGCGGTTTTGGAATAGGAGTTGGATTAGATTTTTGGCATGGTTATATGAAGGATTTTACAATTAAGGTTTTTATATTTGATATCTAGATGTAATATAATATTTTATGAAGTTTATGTTCGGAATTTATAGAGATATTCCACCACGATGACCTCTATTCGTGTACCTGGAGGGTAGTGACTACCATGATGTAGAGGTTTTGGTCCTTAGTCTAACCATAAATCATATATTGGTGATGCTTACAACATATACGAATGTTTCTGATATAGATATCGATTCATAAATTCATTAGGGTATCCTATGATTTATGCATAATGATCTGGGAGCCCCACTGCCTGCCTGAACTATGGAAGAGTTGAAAGGTGTGTTGTAGTAGAAACAAAATCCCATGTTATCAGGGGATTTTCTTCAATAGGTTTTGGAGATATTGATTGATACCATCATTTCAATTATTAATAACATGGATAATATTCCATAATGGATAATCAATACTATGATATATATTCTTAGATATCAAATATAAACTCATGTTATGATTTGAACCAGGATAATAGGCTTCATGATATAGTTCAGAGGGATTTATAAACGATATTTCATAACTAATTTTTTCTTAATAAATTTATAGATAAATGTTTTAGTAAGATTATACATCATGTATAGGGTGTTATGGCCACAATGGAGTACTCATCATACTTTTTATATCTTCATCAATTTTCACCTTTCTATATTTTTTATGATACGTCTAGCAATATATTATTTGAGGAAATTATCAATAATAATGACCAATCATAGGGGAACATGTTTCATTTGTATACCATAACTAATAGTAAATTAGTTTCTTATTACTAAATGAAGATGTAGGAATGATGGGTCATAGAGTCGGTTAGTGAACTTCTTAACCTATTTGTTCTATTTTAGGTTGTAGGAAATAGTTATATGATTCTTCTAGTGAATGGAATACAAGCTAGGGTGTGAGTAGAGGGAGTATTTTATTCATTCATTAGTGTGGAAGGTGGGGATACATGAAGATCATATGTGATATAGACTAAGTATAGTAACAGGTCTAAAAAAGGATATAAAATCTATAATGTTGTATGTAATTCCCCAACCCCAGTTACCCAGAGTCGGTGCATTATAATAGTACATTGACATGATTACAAGGAATCATGTCGCAGAAGCCCGATTAGTTTATCAGTCTTGGAAAATAGATTACGAACATGCACGTTACATTACACTTTCTAACATACAACAAAAAAATAATCCTATGATAATTCCATTGTTACCATAGATTAACCCTGCATCTAAAAACAAAAACACTTCTTGGGATCATGGGAAAATAAAACTTAGAAATGGGTGAGGTCATATTTTCAGTAAAGCTAACAATATAGCGAAAGCTTTCATAAATAAGCATAAAAATTTAAGGCAATGTATAAAACTAAAACAAAATCCTTTTCAACATAAACTTAATCATAATATAGAAAATATAAATCATAATAATTCCATTTACTTACTCACATGTATATTCTAGTAGTCGAATAATCACATGCAATATCAATAGCCACTTTAATAATGATGGAATGCAATATGCCAGACTTTCATAACCACATAGTCAAGGCCTTGTTCCAAGACTACAAATAATATTTTGTCAAGGCCTTGCGCCAAGACACTAGATTGTCTCATGATACCTACCGATGCATCTAGCAGCTATAGATGGCTCCACTCGTCACTTACTATGTCTAATTCATTCCCCATATGAAAAGGTTTAAACATAACATAAAAATTCATAATAAAACTGGCATATTAAATTTCAATAATTTATCCATAAACCATTAATGGTATAAAAATAAAACATAAAAAGTCAAACGTATCACAAAACCATCAATAGAATATGAAATATTTGTATCATAATAATTCAACTTCAAACGAGTTTAAAAATCCATCAAACTATGTTAACATAGATGTAAATTATTTGTAAAAACATTTAAGAGAAATAATCCCTTTTTCATGAAAAAATATAAAAGTCACACAATATTAAAAAGAATACATTTGAAGAAATTATTGAATAAAAGTGTCCCATACCAATTCGAAACTTTTGAATGGAATTATCATTTTAAAAACATTCATTTCCATATAAATAAATCCTTAAAACCCATTTTGAAAACAAGGAAATTAATGAGAATGATTTAGAAGAATATATATTTTAAACATTTTAAATTATGTTTTAGTAAATATTTTATTAAAAATAATCCCTTTGATAACACTTTTATGAATCATGGACATGGATAATAAATATGTCCTGTTAGATACTTATGTAAAAACAACTTCTGATAATAAAGAGATTGTGAAATTAACCATTACCTAACACTTTCCTTTAGTCGAGGGTATGCTTAACCTCATGTATAAATACCGTAGTATGTTATTAAATTAAACCAGAATCATATTAATGTTTATGATATCATACATGATTCATTTATGACTTTATACTACCCGTTTAATAATAATTTCCATGTTAAATTAACATTTTAGGTAATAATTGCATTCTTTATCGTACGTGTATTAACTAGTTACTCTTGAATGTATCACTTAGATAAAGATTTAAATAATTTCAGAATATAAAACCTTATTTATATATCATATATATTTAGAATAGGAATTTGTATAATAGACATATATATGTAATGGAAAACACGGTTTATGGGGACGGTAGTCCGTACATACGAATAAAGGTTGTTTCCATTTTCATATCGTATTGAACGAAACTGATATTATAAGATGTATGAAAGTATATATATATATATATATCCAGTAGAATTATTATGTAATATATTACATAATTATTAATGATATATATTTTATAATCATTGATGAATGGTGAACGTGGAAATGAATCTCATCACGTCATGGAGACGGTAATCCGTACCTACGCACAAGAGACAATATCATTCTTTTGATATTAAAATAATATATAATTGGATGGTATATCATATATAAATAATAATTATATTGTTATATTTTTTATTTACATCAATTACAAATCATTATTATTCCCATCCAGATAATAATGTATTGAATAACAATTACACCACGACGTGGAGACGGTAAGCCGTACGTAGGAACACATGGTCAGAAGTCCTTCATAGGATGGATAGAATAATTAATTTAGTTGTAATATATTTATAATAACATAAAATTATATATAATATACTCGAGTTATTATTTTATAATGGAAACAACTAGGAAAAATGAAGTGGAAGAAGAAATGAACTTGGAAGAGGTGATGAAATATTTACCTCTTCTTCAGGTTCTTCGTTTTGATTTGATAAAAAGGGCTCCGTAGGATGGATTTCTCACAAAATTAAGGCCTCTAGGATGAATGGATCATATTTTAGAGGGAGTTTGGGGAGATTTTTCTCATGAAAAATGGATTTGAAGGTGTGAATTAGAGAGAAGGTGGAGTTCCCTTTTATAAGAGGGGTGAGGGGAACCTTAGGAAAAGCTAGAAATATTATTTTATAATAAAATCATTTTCAATTTATACTGTCTCCAAAATAAATTATATAAATTAAAAGGTGGTTATGGGTCGAAAACCACTCAAAAATAGGTTTTAGAGAAGTTTGTTTCTCTATATTAACTTTATCTTTTAGATTTAACTCTTAGTTACATAGTTTGACATTTACCATGTCTCTTTGTATTTTTATATTATATGGTTAATAAACATACTATATTCTTCCAAGAGACCCCGAAGATGTTAATTAATGATACCCCTATCATTATATTATTACTTTGTCTGAGCCTTTGATTTTTAGGAATATAATATCAATTAATAATATAATATTTGTTTGAAAAACTCTTTTATGTCAATTTTGACACTATTTGGTATTTTGTTTTTCCTAAAATCATAACAGCATTAAAAATTAAAAAAAAAATCATATAACAGACACTAATATGAAATATTAACATATAAAGTTACTGGAATTTATTAAAAGTCTCAAATTACGTTTATTTGGATATTTATAATATCAATTATTTTAATATTTCATTAATTAGGTAATTACTACATTATCATTGTGTCATAAATAAATTAACATATTTAATGTCTAAAAAATATAAAATGAAGAAAATATATTTAGAGTTATAATTAATATTTATAGTCGAATTTACCTTAGAATAATCCTCTATTAAAAATTAATTAGTTATCAAACTTTGATTTTAACTATTTTAGCTCTTCTTTATATAAAATAATAATAAGTGTCCTAATCTAATCCAAGTGGACCAAAGAGGTTACTATTTTATTCATAAGGTGTTTTTGGTCTAATTACACTTATCCAATTGAATTAAGACACAATTTATGGAAATAATAATATCATTTTTACCCATAATTACCATATTTACTTTTAATTGTGGTAAATAAAAGTAAAACGTTACTATTCACCAAAAATAATTTTCATCTTATCGAGCCACATTTTTCTTAATGATATCAACCATGTCTCTCAGATTTTATAAATTCCACTCATAGAAGCGGTAAAATTATTTTTTATGTAAATTTGCAAAATCTCTTAGGAGATGGGTAAAAGACGGTGAAAAGTGTAACAAAATATTTATATATCTAAAATTATTACAAACTCACTAAAATGAATTACATTGAACTTATATAGGTTATATGTATCTATTTTGACCTAAAATAAATTTAATTAAAATAAATAATTATTTAAATCAAAATTCAGTTTTAAACTATAACTCAGTGTTTTTCACTATTCATCAAAAATTGAATGTTTTCAAAAAAATACCAAAAATTCTCTCTAAGAAAATTTCGATATTGTGAATTTAAAAAAGAAGTAAATTTTAAAAAATAAAATATATAAAATTTCAGAAAGTGTGTATTACTATTCATAATGGCTAGTTTGATTGGTTGTGGTGTGTTAGAACTCGATGTTGCATACAACACACACTACTGTATTATTCAAAGAGAAGCATACCGTGGAAGCTTGGGGTGTTACATTATCCCCTCCTTCAAATAATTTCGTCCTTGAAATTTCTATAATATTACTACATAAAAAGACTCAGGTGGTTATTCATCATATGTTCTTCAGGTTCCCACATTGCCTCTTCCATCTTATGGTTTCTCCGTAGATCTTTTACTAGACGAGTCGTCCGGTTTCTCATCACTTCTTCTCTTGTATCAAGAACCTTGATGGGCTCTTTGCAATAAGACAGATCGGGTTCTAGGTCTAATTCATTATAGGTGAGTACATGCATTGGGTCAGGCATATATTTTCACAATAGTGATATGTGGAACACATCTTGGACTTTGGAGAGACTTGGAAGCATTGCCAACAGGTAAGATACTACCCTAATTCATTATAGAATTTCAATGCGTGTGATGTACCTGGGAATCAATTTACCCTTCCTACCGAAACATATAACACCCTTCCATGGAGACACCATTAAGAAAACATATTCTCCCACCTAAAATTACAAATCATTCCTTCGGTTATCAACATAGCTCTTCTACCTACTTTGAGCTGCATTGATGTGGTATTGGATTACCATAATATTTTCCATCATTTCCTCCACCAGTTATGGGCCTACAAGTTTTATTTCACCAACATCATCTCAATAGGTTGGTGTGCAACATATCTTTCCATATAATGCTTGATATGGTTCCATCTGAATACTTGAATGGAAGTTATTTTTATAGTAAAATTATACTAGAGGTAAATAATTATCCCACATACCTTGAAAGTCATGTGAGCATGATATCAACATGTCTTTTAAGGTTTCAATTGTCCATTTTAATTTTCCATCAGTTTGGGGAGTAGGCAGTGCTCAAATGATGTTCAATATCCAGGGCCTTTTGAGGACTTATCCACAATCGTGATGTAAAATGAGGATCATGATCAGAAGAAATCGATAATGGTACTCCATGAGGTCTCACAACTTAATTAATATATAGCCTTACTAAATGTTCAAGTGGTAAATCTTCTATTATAGCATGAAAATGTGCTCACTTGGTAAGACGATCAACAATGACCCATATTGGATCGTTCTTTCTAGTAGTATTTGGTAGTCCCATGAAAAATTCCATCATAATATTACCCCATTTCCACTCAGGTATGTGAAGAGGATGCATGACTCCTCCAGGATGTTTCCTTCCAGCTTTCACTTGTTGAAAAACCATACATTTTTGCAAAAAATCAGCAATATCCTTCTTCATGTTGTCCCACCAAAAATGTTCCTTCAAATATCTATACATTTTGGTGCTCCAAAGGTGTATAGAGAAATTGGAACTATGAGCATCATCGAAAAATTCTCTTTTTAGATCTGGTATATCAGGAACACAATGTTTCTTCACAAATTTCAAAATTCAATCTTCATATACGAAGTCACTCAATTTACCATCATTCACAGCTTTAATCTTCTTTTGAAAATATTCATGTAGAGACACAATTCTTTATATACATGGACATTTCATTACTTTTTCAGAATACTTAATACATAACAAAAACAAATACACAAGGACCGTAATAGTTTAGTGTCTTTGGAAACTTAGAACATAATCTTTTAATCGTGGTGAAAGATCTTCAACATCTCCCATAAAGATCTTCCCAATTTTTTTTCTTACCTAAAACCTTTATTTATATCCTGGGGAAAGGAAAACATATAACAGTTGAGATAAAATTCTCAATATTGGTAAGCATGGAAAAAATAAAACAAACCCTATACACTTGAACTTCAGAACATGAAAATAAATTTTACTCATCAAAATCATGATTTGTGAAATAAATCTTGGTAGTACGTCAGGCATAGGTCATAATGGAACATTAATAATGATAAAATAGAATGGGAATAAAAAATTTAATTGTGTCAAACCATTAATCATATTATATGTTTTCCATAGTAGCCATGGCATTGCTGCGAAGACCATCTTACTCGACAAAGTCCCTTTCTGAATCAAGTTCAATCTTCATTTCAGTCCTATAACACTGAACCAGATTAACTTACCATTCCAACCATGTCTATCTCATGAGATATAAATATTTATCCAATCTATTGGAGGAAGATATAGGTCCAACTCATCTCATAATGAAATCATTCTTTCGTGTTCCACAAAATAAACATACATCATTCATAATAACCCAATGAATAAAATGGGTTTCAAAAACATCATCACATAATAAAATAATCCATATAAAAGAAATGGATATCATTTCATCATAATAAAATCAAACCATATAAAAAATTGAGACATTATACTTGAAACATAAACATTCTAAAAAATGTCATCTTAGATGGAAAATAGTTTTGATAAAACACTTGAAATGAATTCATGAGGAAAATATCCTTTATTATTAAAAATCATTTTTTTTTCTCAAAATTCAATGAAATTTTAAAATAAAAGGTTTTTTATGAAATAATCACGAAATTTTGTAGAGTATGTTTCTTTGAAATATGTTTTTATGAAACCGTAAAAATACCTTCACGCTGTATAAGTTAAAAAAACATTGTTCGCATACTTTTTCCAGAAAAGTCAAAAAGTACCTCAAATGGTAAACAAAAAAAAGATTCCTTACATTCAATGTATTAAAAGTAAAAAATTGGTAAAATTGAATTTAAAAAATACATGAAACCATTTTTAGAAAATAGGTACATGGATAATAAATATAACCCCAGTAAATACTTACGTATAAGAAATCTCGATTAAGAATGAGATTTACAAAATTATCTCTTACCTTAGGTCCAATATGCTTCATACATATCCTAAACTCATTTATAATGATATTAATAATTTCATTGACTTATTAAAGAATCATATTCATTGTTATGATAACATATATGGTTTACTTAAGATTTTATATTACCCGTTCATTTTGTAAATTCCGTGTTAAAGCATCATTTTGGGTAAAATCATTTTATTTATCTTATGTGTTTGGACTTGTTGTTATTGATATTATTATAAATTATATCATGATTTAATTACTTACAGAATGTAATTCATGATTTATATATCATATATATTTAGTATATATATATAATAGATAGATAAATGAAATGAAATACACTGTTCATGGGGGCGGTAGGTCGTACGTACGCATGAACGATGATTTCTTTTCCTTATTCACTTGAATGGAATTAATAAGATTACATATATATATATATACATAAATACAGTATAATAATTAGGTCATATATTTCATGATTACTTATTATATATACTTTATAATTATTCTTGAATTATTAACATGGAAAATGAATCTCATCGCCTTGTGGAGACGATAATCCGTACGTATGAACGAGTGATGATATCGTTCTCATATTTATTGAATTGAATTGTAGTGGATGATATAATATCATAGAATTAGTATTATATTATAATAATCATATATAGTTATTCTTTACCCCCATTATACCCATCCAAGTAAGGTGGTGGTGAAACACTGATTACATCACAGCGTGGAGATGATATTTCGTACGCACACATGCGTGGTGACATAGTTTTCCATTGGTTGGATAGAAGGAGAAATAGGGATGTTTAATATTTATAATAAAATATCAGTATATAAGTAATACTGATGTTATTACCTTATATTGAAACAACTAAATAAGAAAATGTAGAAGAAGAATGAAACTTGAAAGAGTCGGTAGAAGAGATTTTCTCTTCCTCGATGCACCTCAATTAAAATTATTCTTAGGGCACTAGAGTTGGTATTTGGATAAGATAATAACCACTATGATATAACTAGAGAGGTTTATAAGAGTAATTGGTAGGGTTTTTTCAAGATTCAAGGCTCAAAAGGGTATGAAGAGAAGTTGTATGGTGTGCCCTTTTATAAGGGAGGAGAGAGGAACCTTTGAAAAAACATAAAATATTATTTTATAATAATGTCATATTCGGTTTATAATATCTCAATGTTGATTTATATGGAAGCTAATGTGGGTATGGGTCTAAATCCTCTCATACAATAGGTTTTAGACAAGTTTAGGATACTAATTTAACCTTATCATTTAGATTTAACTCTATGTCAAATAATTTGACATTTTACTATGTCTTTTTGTTTTCTTACACTATATGGTTAATAAACATACTATAACAAGCCAAAAGAACCCCAAATGGTTCATTATTAATATATATAAATTTATCTATGTTATTCTGAAGAACATTATATTTATAGAAATAAAATAACAATTAATAATATAATATTTGTTTTAAAAACTATTTTATTTCAATTTTGACACTATTTGGTAATTGATTTTTTTGAAAATCATAACAGCATTATTTGTTCAAAAAAACATAATTAAATCAATACTAATATGTCATATTAACCTATAAAATTATTTTAATTAATTAAATGTCTCAAATTATATTTATTTTGGTATTTAAAATATTAGTTATTTTAATATTTCATTATTTAGGTAATTACTGCATCACCATTCTGTCATAAATAAATAAAATTATATAATGTATAAAAATTATAAATAAAATACCATTATGTAGGAAATCTCATTATCTTTCTAATGAATATTTATAGTAGAATTTATCTTTTGTATAACCCTATATTAAAAATGTTTTAGTTATTAAGCTTTGATTTTAACTATTTTAACTCTTTTTTAAATAAAATAATAATAAATGTCCTAATCTATATCAAGTGGACCTAAATGGTAAAATTATATTCATAAGGTTGTTTCTGGTATAATTATACTTATAAAATAGATTTATGACATGTGTTAGGGTAATAATAATATCATTTTTACCCTTAATTATCCTATTTATTTTTAATCGTGCTAATTAAAAGTAAAAAGTTGCTACTCACCAAAAATTGTTTTTATTTTATTGAACCACATTTTACTCCTTGATATTAACCGTGTCTCTCGGAGTTTCGAAATTCCACTCATAGAAGCAATAAAATTTAGTTTTATGTAAGTTTGCAAAAATCACCTAGGAGGTAGGTAAAAGACGGTGAAATGTTCAAAAAAAAATATATATCTAAAATTATTATAAAATGACTCCAATGAATTACATTGAACTTATATAGGTATTATGTATCAATTTTTACCTAAACTAAATTTAAATAAAATAAATAATTATTTAAATAAATAGTCGGTTTTTAAATAGTAACCGAATGTTTTCACTATTCATCAAAAATTGAATGTTTTCAGAAAAAACAAAAAATTCACCCTAGGATAATTTCGATATTCTGAATCTAAAAATGAAGTCCATTTTGAATGATAAAATTTATATAATTTCAAAAGGTGGGTATTAATGTTCATAACGACTAGTTTTTATAGTATTTTAATAAAATGTCGTTGTTTAGTGAAACTCGGTATTGCATACAACACACACTATCATGAAAGGTCGTGATTTCGTGTAATGTAAGCCAAGTCAGGGTTGCGTTTATTTCAATACTCCTTTGTTGATGCGTATAACAAAATCCAACCATATTTCATTTATACATTGAATATATATTTACACACAGTCAATGTTGCGTAGAATAACTACTATCAAACGAACTTGAAAATGGGTGCAACACGATCCAAGAATAGTGTTGCGTATACAGGAAGCTAATACGGTCTTTCATATAGTGCAAGATAATATAGATGTAGTGTACAACATATGATATGAAAAAAATAAAAAATAATAAATCTCATAAGATCACGGGGTGTTACATTCTACCACCCTTAAAATGAATTTCTCCCTCGAAATTCTTCAAGGTTATAAATGGATTATTATATGAGAGTTTCTTTCATAAAAACCCACATCGTAAAAAGGAATACCAAAACATATCTTTTCAAACAAATGTATGAAACGTAAGAGTTACCCAAATTAACTAATCACTAGGTTTCCACATTGGATAACATAGGTGAAAATATGGATATGGAAGAGAAATAAATCCATCATGTTCTGATGGAGAGTGGTATAGGACATGGCTATGATAAATCCAACAGTCACAAAGCAATAAATTTTTGATGATCTAAGTTACCATCTGATTCATCAGATATGATGTCAGTAGGACAAATTTTTTGGGTTTCAAGATCATTTCCCTAATGTTGAATATTTTTTTGAATTAAAAGAAATAATTACTTTATTTTGGTACAATCTCACTATTGTTTGTTCCTTCAACACTTTCCACTTCATCTCTTAAATAAATGAAGTTGAATTTGTCTTTCGTGAAGTGTTAGCAGATCATGCGATAGAATGATAGGTCATTCCATCCGTCTCAGATATAAGGTTTGCAAAAGTTATCAAAAATACATAAGTCCATACGTAGTGAGATTAATAATATATGGTTCCTAAAATGGACTTATACTTTATATATCATACAGCTTAATATAATAAAACTAGTTTCTGCTAACCAGGGACTTCTTTTAGGCCAGTGGTATGCGATAAAGGCGAGTCCCACTTTAGTTGTGGGTTCGATTCCCATAGCCTTGTCTGACGCGACGGGTTGACTCTCATCCTATGGGTTGTCCTTTTTCTAAAACTATATTATTATAACATTCCAAAAATAATATCAAAAAACATTTTCTATCCTTAAACAATAATATCTGATGTCTAACATAATCCATTAAAATCTTCTGGCTTATCCAAAATACATCTGTACAATCTCAAAGTATAAAAAAACCAATTACCGAAAAGGTCACATAACAAGCACATGGATACCATCATTTATCCCCCATATATCATAAGATATATCTTGTTTATCTCATTCCAAACATGAGAATACTTTAATCATATATTCTATTGAAACAGAAATTACAATAGAACTGTAGTGAAAACATGAATTCTGTCAAAAGTTAACTCTTTCCAGATACCAAAATCCCAAAAAAATCTATACACTCAAATCATTATATCACTTTGTCCTATTATTAGCCATGAGCTCATGAATACTATAAAACATTTTATTTTCACCTTATCCCTTCATTATGCGCATATTATCTTCTTTCCAAAAATATCTGAATAACCTTTCATGGTTACCGATACCATTCAAAATATACTTTCAAATAAATTTGAAAAAACAATAGTGTAAAAATACTTATATGTTTCTTTATTCCATAGTACCATTAAATAACCTATACAACATAACCATTGATAAACATTAAATCATTCCAATAGTTTCTTAAACCATTGACCAAGCTTCAACACTTCTTTCATCTCATATATCATTTTTAGTTTCCTCATCATCATCCACATAAATACGACCCATATGACCATGTTGATTCTCTTTATGAGATTTCCCTTAGAAAATTGTTTTTCATAATGCCCGTACATTAAACATTTAAAACACTTAACCATTGATGATATCTTAGAAATACCGTTATCCATGTCCATGGTGTTAACTGAACCTTTTCCATTGCAATTATTGGATTTTTGTCCTTCTTTTCCGCACCCAAAGAATCTTATATTTCCTTTGAAACATTCTCCTTGATGTCTCTTCCCACATGATTTACATGAGAGAATTTTAACTTTCTTTCCTCTATGATCATCATGAAACTCAATCTTTCTCTTATTAGCTGATTCAGGACACTTACCAAAGCTGATATTATTGATCATATTATGAGAATGATGATTAAGCATAATAAATATGTTTGTACTTCCAAATCATATTTCATTTGGTTGCACATGAATTATATCATTCCATTGTCCATCATGTCCTCCATTATCGTGAATCCTCGTGTTTCTATCCATTTTCTATAACCCAAAAAGAATAGTGTGAGAGGAAAATTCAAGCTAAGTAAAACAACATAATAAAGGGGGAGTATTGTAAATATCTAACATCTTAGGTTAATTTATAAGATCGTTACCATAATTCTAGGTCTATAACCTATACGTATGATTATCCTTCGGGACATCTTTAGACGTACCTTAGAAATATCTCTAGGGATTTCACTAATCTTTTCACATCCTAGTTTCGAAAGGTTAATTAAACCTTTCCAATGATGACAACTCTAGAGACCCAAAGCTTGACGTACATGGACATTACATTAATTTTTCGGAATATATAATACATAACAAAAAAAACACACAAAGACCGTAATAGTTTAGTTTCTTTGGAAACACGGAACATAATCTTTTAATCATTGTGAAATATCGTCAAAATATCCCATAAATATATTCCCCTTTTTTTCTTACCTAAAACCATTATTTATATCATCTGGAAAGTAAAAAATATAAATGGTGAGCTTAAATGCTCATTAAGGTTAAGCATTGTGAAAATAAAACAAACCATAAACATTTGAACTTCAAAACATGAACATAATGTTTACCCATCAAAATCATGAGTTGTGAAATAAATCTTCGTAGTACATATGTCATAAGTCATAAATGAATATTAATCATGAATAAATATAATGAGAATAAAACATTTAATTATAGAAATCCATGAATCACGTGATATGATTTCCATAGTAGCCAAGGCATTGCAGCCAAGACCATCTTTGTGGACAAAATCCCATTCTGAATCGAGTTCAGACCTCGTTTAAGTCCTGTAACACTAAACCGGAATAACTTACCATTATATCCATGTCAATCTCATGTGATATGAATCTTTACCCAATGCATTGGATGGAGATATAGGTCCCACACATCTCATAATGAAATCATTCTTTCGTGTACCATAAAATAAACATATATCATTCATAATAACCCAATGAATAAAATGGGTTTCATAAACATCGTCCCATAATAACATATTCCATATAAAAGATATGGATATAATTTCATCATAATAAAAATCAAACCATGTAAAAAATAGAGAAATTATACTTGAAAAATAAACATACTAAATAATGTCATCATAGATGGAAAATAGTTTTGATAAAACTCTTGAAATGAATTCTTGAGGAAAATATCCTTTCTTCTTTAAAATGATTTTCTTTTCTAAAAATGCCATAAAATTTTAAAAGAAAAATATTTTGTTTGAAATAATCATGAAATTTTGTAGAGTAAGTTTCATTGAAATAAGTTTTTATGAAACTATAAAAATCCATTCACGCCGTTTAATTTTAAAAAAAATTCTTCTCGTTCTTTTTCCAGAAAAGTCAAAAAGTACCTCATATGGTAAACAAACGAATGATTCCTTACATACCATGTAGTAAAAATAAAAAATGGGTAAAATTGACATTAAACATACATGAAACCATTTTTAGAAAACAGGGACATGGATAATAAATATAACCCCAATAAATACTTACGGATAAGCAATCTCGAATAAAAATGAGATTCGCAAAATTATCCCATACCTTAGGTCTGATATGCTTTGTTCGTATCTGAAACTCTTGTAAAATTATATAAATAATTTCATTTACTTATTACAGAATCAAATTCATTTTTATGATATCATATATGGTTCACATATGATTTTATATTACATGTTCTGTTTTTAATTCCATGTTAAAGCAGTATTTTGGGTAAAATCGTTTTATTTATCACAAGTGTTTGGACTTGTTGTTCTTGATATTATTATTACATATATCTTGATTTAATTACTTCCATAATGTAAATCATGATTTATATATCATATATATTCATTATATATATATATATAATAGATATATAATTGAAATGAAATACACCGTTCATGGAGACGGTAGGTCGTACATACGCACGAACGCTGTTTTCTTTTCCTTATTGACTTGAATGGAAGTAATTAGATGACATATATATATATATAAATCCATTAGAATTATTAGGTTATATATTTCATGATTTTTTATTATATATACATTATAATCATTTTTAAATTATTAACAAGGAAAATGAATCTCATCGTGTCGTGGAGGCGGTAATCTGTACGAACGCACATGCGATGATATTGTTACAATATTTATTGAATGGAATTGGAGTGGATGATATAATATCTTAGAATAAGTATGATATTATAATTATCTTATTTATTTATTCTTTAAACCATTATACCCATCCATTTATGGTGGTGGTGGAAAAACTGATTACACCACGGCGTGGAGATGGTATTCTGTACGTACGCATGGGTAGTGATTTCGTTTTCCATAGGATGGATAGAAGGTGAAATAGGGTTGTTTCATATTAATAATAAAATATCAGTATATAAGTAATACTGATGTTATTAAATTATAATGAAATAAATAAGGAAGAAAAATTAGAAGAATAAAGAAACTTGAAAGAGTCGGTAGAAGAGATTACCTCTTCCCCGATGCACCTCCTTTAAACTTCTTCTTAGGGCACTAGAGTTGGTCTATTGAGCAGTCCCAAACCTTTATTATATAACTAGAGAGGTTTATAAGAAGAATTTTCAGGGTTTTTCCGAGATTCATGGCTCAAAAGGTTGTGAAGAGAAGAGGGAAGGGGTGCCCTTTTTATATGGAAAGAGCATGGCACCTTTGAAAAAACATAAAATATTATTTTATAATAATGTCATATTCGGTTTATAATAGCTACAAATTGATTTTTTCGTAGCTAATGTGTGGATGGGTCGAAATAATCTTAACTAATAGGTTTTAGACAGGTTTAAGATACTATTTTAACCTTATCGTTTAGATTTAACTCTAAGTTAAATAATTTAACTTTTTACCGTGTCTTTTTGTTTTCTTAAATTATATGGTTAATAAACATATTATGACATGCCAAAAGAATCCCAAGTGGTTATTTAATAATATAAATAACCTAATATAAGTCATTTGGACGACCCTCAGATTTTTAGAAATAAAATACCAATTAATAATATAATATTTGTTTTAAAAACAATTTTATGTTAATTTTGGCACTATTTGGTAATTGATTTTTGTGAAAATTATAACAACATTATTAGTTATAAAAAAGTAAATTAAATCAATACTAACATGTCATATTAACCTATAAAAGTATTTTAATTCATAGAAAGTCTAATGTTATATTTATTTGGTTATTTATAATATAAATTATTTTTATATGTCATTATTTATTTAATTACGGCATCACCATTGTGTGAGAAATAAATTAAACTATTTAATGTATAAAGATTATAAATAAAATACCATTAGGTAGGAAATCATTTTAGCTTTCTAATTATTATTTATTGTATAATTTATATTATATATAACCCTATATTAAAAATTATTTAGTTATTAAATTTTGATTTTAACTATTTTAACACTTTTATAAATAAAATAATAATAAATGTCCTAATGAAATCCAAGTGGACATAAAGGGTAATATTTTATTCCTAAGGTTGTTTTTGGATGAGTTATACTTATCTAATAGAATTAATACATGTGTTAGGTTAAAAATAATATCATTTTTACCGTTAATTACCATATTTACTTTTAACCGTGGTAAATAAAAGTAAAAAGTTACTATTCACCATAAATTATTTTTATCTTATTGAACCACATTTTACTCCTCGATATTAACCGTGTCTCTCAGATTTTCGAAATTCCACTCACATAAGCAGTAAAAATATGTTTTATTTAAGTTTGCAAAAAGCTTCTATGAAGTAGGTAAAAGACGGTGAAATGTTCAATAAAATGTTTATATATCTAAAATTATTATAAAATGACTCTAATGAATTACATTGATCATATATAAGTATTATGTATCAATTTTTACCTCAAATAAATTTTGATAAAATAAATAATTATTTAAATTAAATGTTGGTTTATAAATAGTTACCCAGTGTTTTCACAATTCATCAAAAATTAAAAGTTTTCAGAAAAACAAAATTCACCCTAGAGTAATTTTGATTTTCCAAATTTAAAAATTAAGTCCATTTTGAAAGATAAAATTTATAAAATTTAAAAAATTGGGTATTTCTATACATAACGACTAGTTTATCTAATCTTTTAATAATATATCGTTGTTTAGTGAAACTCAGTATTGCGTACAACACACACTATCATGAAAGGCCACTATTTTGTGTAATGTAAGCCATGTCAGGGTTGCGTGTAGTGAAATACTCCTTTGTTGTTTCGTATAACAGAATACAACCATATTTCATTTATACATTGAATATATATATATACACACACTCAATTTTGCGTAGAATAACTATTATCAAACGAACATGAAATTGTGTGTAATACGATCTAAGAATAGTGTTCCGTATAATGCAAGCTAATACGGTCTTGCGTATAGTGAAAGATAATATTGGTGTAGTGTACAACAGAAGATATGAAAGAAATTAAAATGAATAAATCTCATAAAATCTCAGGGTGTTACACTTCATCACCGATATGAGAACTCTTTATCATATATAGTAAATATGGTTTGTCAACCATTTGAAAAAGTATTGATGTTTCTCATTCCATGGTGATTCCCATATCCATCTTTACTAGATCCATATATATAAGATCCTTTTCAACTCTAATTTTTTTCAAAACTCTATGATCCTTTCAACTCAAAACATCTTCCACCTTATTTTCCTTCCTCGGGTGGTTGTGCATAGTGAAATCATAATCCTTGAGTAGTTCAGGGCATCGTTGTTGCCTCATGTTGAGTTCATTTTGAGTGAAAATATACTTCAAACTCTTATGATTGGTATATATCTCACATTTTTCACCGTAGATATATTTTCTATAAATCATCAAAGAAAATATTATAGTTTCTAACTCAAGATCAAGAGTAGGATAGATTTGCTAATAAATTTTTAGCTATCGTGATGAATATGCAATAACCCAATCATTCTTCATGAGGACACAACCAATTCCTTTCTTTGAAGCATCACTATAAATAATAAACCCATCATTCCCCGATGGTAGAGTCAATATAGGATCATTGACTAATCTTTTCTTTAGTTCTTAAAAACATTCTTCACACTCTTTTGTCCAAACAAATTTAACCCCTTTACGTGTGAGATTAGTTAATGGGTTAGCCAATTGGAAAAAATTCTGGACGAAATACTGATAATAACCTGGTAAACCAATAAAACTATGTACCTCAGTTATACTCATCGGTACTGGCCATTCATGGATTGCTTTTTTCATAGAAGGATCAATATAGATTCCATACTAAGAGACAATATGTCCAAGAAAAGAAATCTCCTGAATCCAAAATTCACAATTTCCAAACATCCCATATAATTCATGGATTCTAAGAGTCTTTAGGATAATGCGCAAGTGATTTTCACGATCATCATAGCTTTTTTAGTATACTAATATATGATTCATAAATACCACTAAAAAATCATCACGATATACTTTGAAAACTCTATTCATTAGATCCATGAAGACAGAGGGTGCATTAGTCAATCCAAAAGGCATTACTGTAGACCAGTAATGCTCGTACCTTGTTCAAAACGCTATCTTTGGAATGTCTTCCTTCTTCACACACAACTGATGGTATCCAAATCGATGGTAAATATTTTAAATGTATTGAGCTCCATGTAGATGTTCAAATAAATTATCAATGCGAAATAGGAAATACCTTTTCTTTATTATTATAGCATTGATCTCCTTGTAGTCAATGAACAACCTCATAGATCCATATTTCTTATTAACAAAAAGGGCAGGGGATCCTCATGAAAAAACACTAGGGAGAATAAATCTCTTATTACTAAATTCCTCTAGTTTTTTCTTTAGTTCCAAAAATTCCATAATGGCCATTCTATAAGTGTTCGTCGATATGGTCCTGGATCCATGTATTAAATCAAAGGAAAACTCAATTTCTTGTTCTGGAGGATGTCTATGTGAATCTTCTGGAAACACATCAACATATTCATTCACAATAGTTACATGCTCAATTTGAACATTCCTTTACTCACCCACAATTATTTCATTCTCTTCCTCCCCAATAATTGAATTTAGTTGCGCTATTGTGGGTGGATCAAGAAAAGAATTAGGTGGTAAAAATTCTTCTCTAATGATAAGGTGTTCTTTATCATCATCATAAAAAATTGTAACCTCCTTCTTCTTATAATAAATCTTCACATCATGGTCCAGAAGGAAATCCATACAGAGGATTATATCAAATTAAATCATGGGTATGATGATGATATCAACAGATAAAGAACATTTATATACTCTAATGGGAACTGATTCATAAAACATTGTTGCGATGATACTTTCCTTCAGTGTATTCACTGAAAAATCCCATGTTAAATCAAATTGGAAATATCTATTTTTGTTAAAAAAACTAGGAAGATATAAAACAATGCAATTATCTGAAATAAAATAAATCATTTTCTAAACATGAGGAAACCATTAAATTACTTACCACCACGTCTTTCAGAGCTTCAAACTTAGAATTAGTGATAGAAAAAGCGTGTCCTTGATCCCTTGGCCTTTCTTGAGGTAATATCCCCTGTCGGTTAGGACATTCATTCAAATAATTCCCCATTTCTCTATAATTGTATCATTAAACATCGATAGTCTCTTTCTTCCATTGCAATCACGAGCTTGGTAGCCCTTTTCACCACACTTGTAACAGACTCCCATTCCCTTCAAGAAAGTACCATGGTGTTTATTCCCATATTTATTACAGGATGGATATTCAACTTTTCCCTTCATCCCCTTATTTCCATTTAAGAGTGTTCAACAGATCTATTCTTCTCTTACTTTTCTTTAAAGTCATAAGACATAGTGTATTCTTTTTCTGTCTTGATAGCACATGATACAATATATTCTAAGTACGTGAAGGATTGTGACACTAATTCTCAATTGTGAAATGGTGCGAAACCATCAAACAAATCAAAAATATTACTTCTTGGGTTATGTATATAATCTGCAGCATGCCTCACTAACCATGTAAAGCTAACCTCATACTTTGTGACATTCTCATCTTACTTTTACCTTAGACTCAGAAATTTCCTTTCCATATCTGCTTGATGTTCATAATGAAAGTACTTTTCTATGAAAAGATATTGAAAGTCCCACTATTCCATATTTGATAATTCATCAACTTCCTTTGTGTTTTGAATCAATTAACACCATTGATTAGAATTTCCAGTGAGGCGGAAAACTTCCATGTCAAATTTTTCCCCTTCACTACTTCACAAGGAATGGAATATCTTCCCTATGGAATTTATCCATAGCATAGCTACTAATGTATTTGTACCCCCATTTAATGTTGGTGGGTTTTCCTCTTGAAGATATCTAACATTGACCCTCAACATTGTGGATCAGGGTGCTTCATACGGGTGAGGTTATTATTCATAACCTGAGTGAGTTGTCCCAGTATGGTGATTAGTTGATCAGCACCAGTTGTATTACCAACTCCACTATAATTATCTTGAGTAGGAGGTAAATCCATAAAAGGAGTGAGTGCATTGATATGGTTTACATTCCATCCACTAGGTTCCATTTCTAAATAATGGCATAAACTAGATTAGTTTATGAATTGAATACATAATTCCAAACTTGTAAAACAGTTAGCATAAATTGAATAGTTTATGGATATAATCCATAATCATAAAAATATTTTCTTTGAGGACGTATATACTCATAAACCATTCATAATGAGTTTTAATGAAAATGAGAATTATCCAATGCATATCCCTCAGGAGTGTAGTTACCAAGAGTGCAGCAAGGCCCGTTGTCCTGCACCAGTTCCGATTTGAGTTTATCTCAAAGAGGTGTTTTCAGGTTTTACCCCTAGTTACATATGTCCCAGATATGCCTCTACCTTCTCATATACATATAGAGATGTATTTCATGGAAAACACACAAAATCTATACAATACCAAAATTCTAGGACGTTCTTCTATACTTATCCTCAATGTCTATCTTAGGGTATTGTGTTCTAATCATTATTTATCTAAATCTAGTTTAAAAGGTTATTGATAAACTTACTATGATTCCAACTGTAATTACCGAACCCTAGTTACCCAGAGTCGGTGCATTATTTTAATACATTGGCTTGATTACAAGGAATCATGTCTCGAGAGACTGATCAGTTTAGTAGTCTAGGAAAATATATTATATACATGAACGTTACAATACAATTACTAAAATAAAACAATAAATAATCCTTTTTGAACACCATTGTTCCCTTAGCTTAACCCCACATCTCAAACATAAAAAACTTCTTTGGATCCGGGGAAAATAAAACATAGAAACAAGTGATATCAGATGGTCAGTAAGGATAAAAATATAGCGGAAGCTTTCATAAATAAGAATAAACATTTAAGGCAATGTATAAAACTAAAACAAATGACTTTTCAACATAAACATCATCATAATATGGAAAATATAAATCAAAATAATTCCATTTACAAACTCACATGGATATTCTACTAGTCGAATAATCAAATACAATATCAATATCCACTTTCATAAGGATGGAATGCATAATGCCAGACATTCATAACCACATAGTCAAGGCCTTGTGCCAGTACTACAAATAATATTTTTCCATGGCCTTGTACCAAGAAACTATTTTGTCTCATGAGACCTACCGTTACCTTGAGGAGCAATAGAGGCCTCCACCCGTCACATATTATGTCCAATTCATTCCTCATATCTAAAGTTTGTAAAATTACATAAACATTTGTATTAAAACTAGAATAAAAAATATCAATAATTTATCAATAAACAATGAATGGTATTAAAAAAACTCATCCACAGACAAAAATATCACAAATCCATCAATACAATATGGAATATTTGTATCATAATAAATCAACTTCAAAAAAGTTTCAAAATCCATCAAAGGATGTTGACATAGATATAAATGATTTGTAAAAATGTTTAAGAGAAATAATCCCTTTTGATGAAAAAATTTAAAAGTCACACAATATTTTAATGGATACTTTGAAATAAATTTTTTAATCAAATATTCTCATACCACTTTGAAACATTGGAATGGAATTTTCATTTTAAAAACATTCATGTCCATATAAATAATTCCTTAAAACCCATTTTGAAAACATGGACATTAATGAGAATGATTTAGAAGAATAAATATTTAAAACATTTTAAATTATGTTTTAGTAAAAATTACCTCAAAAATAATCCATTTTAAAACTATTTAATGAATCATGTACATGGATAATAAATATTCCCCAGTATATATTTATGTAAAAACAACCTTGGATAATAAGATGATTGTAAAATTAACCATTACCTTCCACTTTCCTTTAGTCAAGGGTACGTTTAACCTCCTATATGAAGACCATAGTAAGTTATTAAATTATAACAGAATAATATTAATGTTTATGATATCATAAATTATTCATTTATGAATTTATACTACCCATTTAATAATAATTTTCAAGTTAAATTTACATTTCGGGTAATAATTGATTTCTTTATCGTACGTGTTTTAACTTGTTACTCTTGATTGTATCACTTATATCATGATTTAAATACATCCAGAATATAAAACATGATTTATATAGAATATATATTTAGAATATAAATATGTATAATAGAAATATTTATGAAATAAAAAACACCATTTATGGAGACGGTAGTCCATATGTACGCATAAACGTTGTTTCTGTTTTCATATCATTTTGAACGGAACTGAGTGATTATGATGTATGTAAGTACATGTGTATACATATATATATCTAGTAGCATTAATATGTCATATATTACTTAATTATTAATGGTATATATTTTATAATCATCATTGAATGGTGAACATGGAAATTAATCACATCATGTCGTGGATACCGTAATCTGTACGCATGCTCGAGCGACAATATCATTCTTTTGAAATTAAAATAATATATAATTGGATTATATATAATATATAGAGAATAATTATCATGTTATATTTATTATTTACATCAATTACACATCATTATTATACCAATCCAAATAACAATTTATTGAATAACAATTACACCACGACAAAGAGATGGTAAGTCATACATGCACATGTTTGGTGACTTGTCGATCAAAGGATGGATAGAATAATTAATATTGTTGTAATATATTTGTTATAATATCACAGTATATATAAGATACTGGAGTTATTATTTTATAATGGAAATAATAAATAAAAAGGAAGTGGAAGAAGAAAGGAACTTGAATGAGGTGATGAAATATTTACCTATTTTTCGGGTTCTTCCTTTTGAATTGATTAGAAGGGCACCTTAGTTTGAATTTCTGACTAAAAAAAGGCCTCTATGATGAAGGGAGGATAGTTCAGAGGGTATTTTGGAAGAGTTTTTTCTATAAAAATTGCTTTGAATGTGTGAATTAGAGATAAGGGGGAGTGACCATTTATAAGAGGGGTTAGGGGCACCATAGGAAAAGCTATAAATATTATTTTATAATAAACTATTTTTCGGTTTATAATGACTCAAAAATGAATTATTTAATGGAAAAGGTGGGTATGGGTCGAAAAACACTCATAAAATAGGTTTTATATAGGTTTGGGTCACTATATTACCTTTATCGTTTAGATATAACTCTTAGCTAAGTAGATTGTCATTTAGAATGCCTTTTTGTATTTTTTTATTATATGTTTATTAAACTTACTATATACCTCCAAGGGAAATCCAAGTGGTTAATTATTGATACACCTATCATTATATAATTCCTTTGGATGATCCTTATATTTTTAGGAATATAATATCAATTAAAAATATAATATTTGTTTTAAAACCCTTTTTATGTCAATTTTGACACTATTTGGTATTTTTTTTTTTATAAATTTATAATAGCATTATTACTTCGAAACAAATTCATCTAACCGACCATAACATGTCATATTAACCTATAAAATTATTTTAATTCATAAAATGTCTCAAATTCCATTTATTTGAATATTTATAATATCAATTATTTTAATATTTCCTTAATTAGGTAATTACTACTTCATCATTGTGTCATAAATAAATTAAATTATTTAATTTCTAAATAATATAAATAAAATAGAATTATGTAGGAAATATTTTTATCTTTATAATGAATATGTATAGTCTGATTTATCTTATGTATAACATTATATTAAATTTGTTTTAGTTATTAAACATTGATTTTAACTATTTTAACTCTTCTTTAAATAAAATAATAATAAGTGTCCTAATCTAATCCAAGTGGACCAAGAGGCTCATATTTTATTCCTAAGGTTTTTTAGGTCTAATAAAAATTATAAAATATAATTATTACATGAGTTAGGGTAAT
The DNA here is from genome assembly GCA_963277665.1 of Viscum album. Classification (NCBI taxonomy): domain Eukaryota; kingdom Viridiplantae; phylum Streptophyta; class Magnoliopsida; order Santalales; family Viscaceae; genus Viscum; species Viscum album. The sequence continues at coordinate 497,952,550 of OY728158.1, read as the reverse complement.
AATAATATCATTTATACCATCAATTACCATATTTACTGTTAACCGTGGTAAATAAAAGTAAAAAGTTACTATTCACCAAAACATATTTTCATCTTTTTGAACAGCATTTTTTTACTGATACCAACCGTGTCTCTTGGATTTTTAAAATTCCACTCACAAAATCGGTAAAATTATGTTTTATGTGAATTTGAAAATTCTTTTAGGAGGTAGGTAAAAACTAGTGAAAAGTTCAATAAATTTATTTTGTATCTATAATTATTATTCACTGACCCCAATGAATTACATTAAACATATATATATATGTATTATGTATATATATTGATCTAAAATAAATTTATATAAAAAATGATTATTATTTAAATTAAAATTTGGTTTTAAACTATAACTCATTGTTTTTCACTATTCATCAAAAATTGAATATTTTCAGAAAAATACCAACAATTCACCCTAAGCTAATTTTGATAATACAAATACAAAAAAGAAGTCCATTTTGAAAGCTAAAATTTCTAAAAATTTCAAAAATTTGGTATTAATATTCATAACGTCTAGTTTGATTGGTTGTGTTGTGTTAGAACTTGAAGTTGCGTACAACACACGCTACAGTATTATTCAAAGTGAAGCGTACCGTGGAAACATGGGGTGTTACATTATAGTTGTACCATCCATCCCAAGACATAAGAGAGAAGGCCAAAAATGATTATAGGATTAGGAGTGTGATTAACAACACCACAACAAGCCAGTAAAGAGAATATTATAGTTCATTTATGCCAAGGGGTTGGTCATGGATGTGGGAGCTAGACACTAACTACACTTTCAATGTAGAGTGGTAATACATAGGTTATTCAGGGTTTTTCGGTAACACCCCATGCTTCCATGGTACGCTTCTCTTTGAATAATAAAGTAGCTTTTGTCGTACACAACGTTGAGTTCTAACACACACCACAAAAAATCAAATTATCCATTATGAATATTAATAGACACATTTTGAAATTTTATAAATTTTATCATTCAAAATGGACTTCATTTTTGGATTCAGAATATCGAAACTAGCTTACGGTGAATTTTTGGTATTTTTATGAAAACATTCAATTTTTTATGAATAGTGAAAAAACACTGAGTTATAACTTAAAACCGAATTTTTATTTAAATAATTATTTATTTTATTTAAATTTAATTATGGTAAAAATAGATACATAACACCTATATAAGTTCAATGAAATTAATTGGATTCATTTTATAATAATTTTAGATATATAAAGATTTTATTGAACTTTTCACCATCTTTTACCTACTTCCTAGGAGTTTTTTTGAAAATATACATACAACATAATTTTATCACTTCTGTGAGTGGAATTTCGAAAATCGGAACGACACAGTTAATATCAAGGAGTAAAATGTGGTTCAATAAGATAAAAATAATTTTTTTGAATATTATCTTTTTACTTTAATTTACCACGGTTTAAAGTAAATAGGATAATTAAGAGTAAAAATTATATTTATATTACCATAAAACATGTCTTAATTAAATTGTACAAGTGTATCTAGATAAAAAAAACCTTAGGAATAAAATATTACATTTTGGTCCACGTGGGTTCGATTAAGACATTTATTATAATTTAATTCAAAGAAGAGTAAAAAGAGTTAAAATCAAGGTTTAATTACTAAAACATTTTTAATATATTGTTATACATAAGATAAATTAGATTATAAATATTCATTAGAAATATAAAAATATTTCCTACATAATGGTATTTTTTAATTAAAAATTAGACATTAAATAAATTAATTTATTTATGACATAATGATGATGTAGTAATTGTTGTATTAATGAAAGATTAAGATAATTGATATTATAAATACTCAAATAAATGTAATTTGAGACTTTTTATGAATTCAAATAATAACTAGGTTAATATGACATATTATTATTGGTTATATAAATTTTTTATGTAATAATGTTGTTATACAATTATCAAAAACAAAATACCCAATAGTGTCAAAATTGACATAAAAGAGTTTTAAAACAAATATTATATTATTAAATCATATTTTATTCCTAAAAATCTAAATTTCGGCCAAAAGACTTATATAATTATATTTGGATAATTAATGGTCCACTTGGGGGTCTCTTGGATGTATATAGTATGTTTATTAACTTTATAATATTAAAATACAAAGTAACATGGTAATTGTCAAACTAAATGAAAAGAGTTAAAACTAAAAGTTTAGTTTAATATAATAACACAGTCATGTCTAAAATCTATTGGTTGAAAGGATTTCTACCCATCCCCACCTTAGAATTTAGTAACCCACTTTGGATCCATTAAAAACCCGAATATGAATTTATTATAAAATAATACATTATGTTTTTCCTAAAGAGGCCCTCCTCCCCCTTATAAAAGGACACCACTACTAACAAATTCTTCATACCTTCAAAGCCTTTTGGTTCGTCCAAACCCTTCCCAAATATTTTCTCAACTTCCCTAACTTCAACATAGAGGACATATTTTGATAATAAATTCAACCTAAAGATCCCTTTTGATCAAATCAACAAGAAGAACCCGAAGAAGAGGTAATGTTTTCACCACCCTCTTTCAAGTTCCTTTCTTCTTCCACTCCTTCTTTATTTTTTATTTCCATTCTAAAATAATAACTCTAGTATATTCTATATAATATGATGTTATTATATATATGGTACCAACATATTCTTTATTCTATCCATTATTTGATTGACATGTCACCATACGTGCGTACGTACTGCTTACCGTCTCCACGTCGTTGTGTAATTGTTATTCAATATATTATTATTTGGATGGGTATAATAAATATGTGTAATTCATGTAAATAATAAATATAACATGATAATGATTATGTATATATGATATACCATCCAATTATATATTATTTTAATATCCAAATAATGATATTGTCGCTCATGCGTACAAACAGACTACCGTCTCCACAAAAGCGACGAGATTCATTCCCCATCGTATCCATTCAAGAATAAATTTCATTTGATGATTAAAAATAATTTTTAAGGTCTTGATATAATTCTAGATATGAATAATATACAACATATCCACAAAAAACCTGGCATATGTAACAAAACATGTAAAATAAAACGAGTAAGTTAACACCCGAAACGATGATAATAATAAGATATTATTAACAAAGCAATGTTAAAAGATCATATATGATATCATATTAATATATATGATTTTTGAATAATTTAATAACAATTATTTCACCATTATACATGAGGTTAACCTACCCTCAACCATGGAAAAGTACAAGGTAAAGTTTTATTTCATAATCTCTTCATTATCTGAGGTAGTTTATACGTAATTATGTTTTGGTGCCTCTTTATCATACACATCCATGATTCATAAAAATACATTTCAAAACCTTATTAATATTTTACATAATATGGTTTAAAGACATTTATAACCTTTTTTTACTTTTTTATAAAAATTTATAAACGAATATTTAATTCATTTTCCAAACAAGGTCCTTTTTAACCTTTTCTACAGAATCAGGGTAAGAATGTATTTTTTAACTTATACTGTAGGTGCGGCTATTTTTCGCCATTATAAAAGCGTAAAATCTTCCCTTACATGTTTATAAAAATATTTTCAATGTACATGTTTTCTTTTATAATTATGTGACTCTTAAACTATTTCAAAAAGGAGATATTTCTCTCAAATAGTATTGATTTCATCAATGTCAACATCCTTGGATGGATTTTATGCTTATTTGAAGTTGATTTATTATGATACAAAACTTCCATATTGTATTGAAGGTTTTGTGATATGTTTGACTGTGGATTTGTTATTTTTATACCATTCATGGTTTATGGAGAAAGTATTGACCTTTCGTATGCTTTTTTTAATACAAATGTTTATGCTATGTTTAAACTTGTTCATATGAGTAATGCATTGAACTTAATAAGTCACGGGTGGAGCCGGATATAGTTCATCGATGCATCGGTAGGTCTCATGAGACAAACTAGTATCTTGGCACAAGCCCTTGACAAAATCTTATTTGTAATCTTGGCACAAGGCCTTGAATATGTGGTTATGATAGTCTGGAGTTATGCATTCCATCATTATGAAAGTCGTTATTGATATTACATGTGATTATTTGACTAGTATAATATCCATGTGAATATGTAAATGGGATTATTTCATTTTATTTCTGCAGTATTATGCTGATTTTCAAGTTTAAAAGGCTTTTGTTTTAGTTATACATTGCCTTAAAATTTTATTCTTATTTATGAAAGTTTCTGCTATATAGTTATCCTTACTGAGCATCTGAGCTCACCCCTTTCTATTTTTTATTTTTCCCAAGATGTGAAGAAATATTTTATGACTGACCAGTAGGGATAGTCTGAAGGGGATATGAGTGTGGACTATGGAGACTATGTTATTTTAGTTTTTCATTTTATGATGTAATTTAAAATTTAGTAATGTATCTAGTGATTCCAAGGGTACTAAACTAATCGGTCTTTCAAGACATTATCTTTTGTTATCATGCCAATGTTATGTAATAATACACCGACTCTGGGTAACTTGGGTCTGGGAGTTACAGTTGGTATTAGAGGAATCTTAGTAGAATCCTTTGGAAGCTATAGTAAGATAAACTCTGATTAGAGAACATAGAACTAAGATGGACATTGGGGATTAGTATAGAAGAAAATCCTAGAATATGAGTATTGTAGAGATTTTGAGAGTTTTCCGAGAAATACATCCCTATCTGGATATTATTAGGTAGAGGCGGCTCTGGCACAGAAGTACCTAGGGGTAAAACCCAAAAACACTATTTTGAGCTAGACTCGAATGGGAACTGATGCCCAACAACGGGCCTTGCTGCACTCTAGGTTTCGAAAATCCTGGGGGTTATGATTAGGATAATTATCATTTTCATTACAAACCATTATGAAGGGTTTATGAGTATATACTTCCTCAAGGAAAACATTTTTATTATGATTATGGATAATATCCATAAATAGTTCAATTTATGTTAAGTGTTTTACAATTATGGAATTATGTATTTTTATTCATAAACTGATCTAGTTTATGCCATTATTTAGAAATGGCACCTAGTGGTAGAAATGGAAACACTATAAATGAAAGCATTCCATGTGGGGATTTTCCTCCTGTTAAAGATAATTATAGTGGAGTGGGCGATGCAACTGGTGCTGATCAGCTAATCACAGTACTGGGACAACTCACTTAGTTAATGAATAATTACCTTACCCGTATGGAGCACACTGATCCTTAGAATCGAGGATAATTATTAGATTGAATCATGAGGAAAAAGTGACAAACATTCAATGGGAGTACAATTACATTGGTAGCTGAGCAATGGATAAGTTCCATATGGAAAATATTTCAGGCTTTGAGGAGTAGTGAAAGGGAAAAAGTTATCATTACGACTTACTGCCTCATTGGAAATGATGATCAATGGTGATCATTGATAAAAAACAAAAAGGAGGATGATGAAGTATCAAATATTGAATGGAGATAGTTCAGAGAGCTTTTTTTAAGAAAAATACTCTCCTTGTGACCATCGAGCTGATATGGAAAAGCAAGTTTTTCAGTCTGAGAAAAATGGAAGATGAGAATGTCGCAAAGTATGAGGCTAACTTAACAAGGTAATCAAGGTATGCTGGAGATTATATATGTAACCCAAGAAGTAAGATTGATCATTTCTTTGATGGGTTAAAACCATTTCTTCATCGAGCATTAGTGTCACAATCCTTCTGTTCATACGATGATATTGTCTCATGTGCTATCAAGACAGAAAAAGAATTATCTAGGTCTTCCAACTTTAAAGAAATGAAAGAGAAGAATAGATCTTCTAATCACTCTGGAATAGGATATAATGGGAAGAAGGAAAATGTTGAATATCCATCCTGCAGTAAATTTGGGAATAAACACCACGGTACTTTCTTGAACGGAATAGGATTCTGTTACAAGTGTGGTGAAAAATGCCACCCAGCTCATGATTTCAAGGGGAAGAAAGAGGCTACTGAGGTTCAATTCTACAACTTCAAAGAGATGGGACATTATGCAAATGAATGTACTAAGCGTGAGGGGAACTTACATCAAAAAATTACAAGGGATCAAGCCATGATTAGGCTATCACTACTGGTGAGGTGGAAGGTCTGAAAGATGTGGTGGCAGGTAATTTAATCGTTTCCTCAAGTTTTGAAAATGCATTTTCTGAATCTAGATCATCACATTGTTTCATATCTTCCCAGTTTTCTAAGAAAATTAGATATTTCCAATTTTATTTAACAAGGGAGTTGTCAGTTAAACCTCCTAAGGGAAGTATCATTGATACACAGTTCTGTGAATCAGTTCCCATTAGAGAACATAAATGGTCTTTATCTGTGAATCTCAACGTCATACCCATGACTGAGTTTTATATAATCCTCGGTATGGATTGGATTTCGGACAACGATGCGAAGATTTATTGTAAGAAGAAGGAGGTTACGATTTTTGATGATGATGATAAGGAACACTTTATCTTTAGAGTAGAATAACCACCACATAGTTATTAACTAGATCCACCCCTAGTATCTCAACTAAATTCAATTATTGGGGAGGAAGAGAATGAAATGACAATGTGTGAGGAAATAAATGTTTCAATAAAGGATGTACCTATTGTGAGAGAATACTCTGATATGTTTCCAGAAGATTTAACTGGACATCCTTTAGAATGAGAAATTTAGTTTTCCATTGATTTAATTCCTGGATGAAGTCCTATATCGAATACCCCTTATAGAATGGCCACTATAGAATTAGTTGGACTGAAGAAACAAGTAGAGGAATTGAGTAATAAGGGATTTATTTTCCCTAGTGTTTCTCCATGGGTTTCCCCTGTCCTTTTTGATAAGAAGAAAGATGAATCTATGAGGTTTTGTATCGACTATATGTAGATCAATGCTATAACAATAAAAAACAAGTATCCCCGATCTAGCATTGATGATTTATTTGACCAACGTCATGGAGCTCAATATTTTTCAAAGATTGAGCTTGGATCTGGATATCATCAGATGTGTGTGAAGAAGGAAGACATTCCTAAGATAGTATTTCGAACCAGGTATGGGCATTACGAGTTTATAGTAATGTCTTTTGGATTGACTAATGAACCCTCTGTATTCATGGATCTAATGAAAAAAGTTTTCATGGAATACCTCAATGATTTTGTTGGCTATTTATTGATGATTTCTTGGTATACTCCAAAAGCTATGAAGATCCTGAAAATCAATTGTGCATTATCCTGAAGACTCTTAAAAGACATGAATTATATGAGATGTTTAGCTAGTGTGAATTCTGGATCCATGAGATCTCTTTTCTTGGAAATATTGTCTCTAAGGATGGAATCATTATTGATCCTTCTAAGACTAGAGAAATCCATGAATTGCCAGCACCAATGAGTATAACTGAGGTACAAAGTTTTATTTGTTTAGTAGGTTATTATCGGCATTTGTTCCAAAAATTTTCTCTATTGGCTAACCCATTAACAAATCTCACACGTAAAGGAGTTAAATTTGTTTGTACAAAAGAGTGTGAAGAATGTTTTGAAGAACTGAAGAAAATATTAGTCAATGCTCTTATTTTGACTCTAATATCAGGGAATGATGGGTTTGTAATTTATAGTGATCCATCTAAGAAAGGACTTGGTTGCGTCCTTATTTAGAATGATAGATTTATTTTCTCTGCATCATGACAGCTAAAAATTCATGAGCAGAACTACCCTACTCATGATCTTGAGTTATCTTCTGTAATCTTTGCTTTGAAGATATGAAGACATTACCTCTATGGTGAAAAATGTGAGATTTATACTGATCAGAAGAGTTTTATGTATATTTTCTCACAAAAAGAACTCAACATGAGGCAAAGAAGATGTCTTGAACTATAAAAGGATTATGATTGCACGATACACTACCATCCGGGGAAGACAAATAAGGTGGCAGGTGCTTTGAGTAGAAAAGATCATCAAGTTTTGAACAAGATGAGAATTGAGAGGGATCCTATTTTTATGGATCTAGTAATATTGGATATGGGAATAACCATGGAAGGAGAAAAATCGATACTTTTTCAAATGGTTTCCAAAAAATATTTACTAGAAAGGATAAAGAGTTCTCAGTACAATGATGAAGATTTTCACAAGATGATTAAAGCTATGAATGATGGGAGATTGAGTGATTTTCTGTATGAAGATGTAATTTTGAAATTTGGGAAGAGACTTTGTGTTCCCAATATAAATGATCTAAAATGGGAATTGTTGGAGGATGCTCATATTTCCAATTTATTTATACACCTTGGGAGCACCAAAATAAATAGATATTTTAATGAACATTTTTGGTGGGACAACATGAAGATGCAGATTGCTGATTTTCTGTCAAGACGTTTGGTTTTTCAATAGGTGAAATCTGGATGGAAATAGCCTGGAGGAGTCATGAAACCTCTTCCCATACCTTAGTGTAAATGGGATAATATCGTGATGGAAATTTTAATGGGACTACCAAAGACTCCTAGAAAGAACAATGCAATATGGGTCATTGTTGATCGTCTTACCAAGTAAGCACATTTTCTTTCTATAAGAAAAGATTTACCACTTCAATGTCTCACAAAACTATATATTAATGAATTTGTGAGACTTCATGGAGTACCCCAATCAATTGTTTCAGACTGTGATCCTCGTTTTACATCAAGATTCTAGAGAAGTCTTCAGAAGGCATTGGATACTGAACTTCATTTGAGCACTGCCTACCACCCTCAAATAGGTGGAAAATCATAGTGGAATTTTAAAACCTTATAAGACATGTTGAGATCTGGATCATTTGACTTTCAGGGTATGTGGGATCAATATTTACAACTGGTAGAATTTTCCTATAACAATAGATTCCATTAAAGTATTCGTATGGCACAATATAAAGCATTATATAGAAAGAGATGACGCACATCAACCTGTTGTGATGATGTTGGTGAAAGAAAAATTGTAGGCCTAGAACTAGTGGAGGAAATGATGGAAAAGGTAAAGGTAATCCAAACCCACATCAAAAAATCTCAAAGTAGGCAGAAAAGCTATGCCGATAACTGAAGGAAGGATTTGATATTTCAGGTAGGAGATCATGTTTTCTTGAAGGTATCACCACGGTAGGGAGTTATATGTTTCAGTAAGAAAGGTAAATTGAGTCCCAGGTACATCAGACCTTTCAAAGTTCTAGAACAAATTAAGGTTGTAGCTTACCGTTTGGAAATTCATCCAAGTCACTCCAATGTTCACGATGTGTTCCACGTATCACTGTTGAGAAAATAAATCCTTGACCCAACGCATGTCCTCACTTACAAGGAATTAGAACTGGAACCTGATCTGTCTTATTGCAAAGAGCCCATCAGGATTCTTGATACAAGAGAACATGTGCTGAGAAACTGGATGACTCGCCTAGTAAATGTTCTATGGAGAAACCATAAGATGGAAGATGCAACGTGGGATACTAAGGAAATTATGATGAAAATTTACCCGAGTATTTTAATGCTGTAGTATTATAGAAATTTAGAGGATGAAATTATTTTAAGGAGAGGAAAATGTAACACCCCAAGCTTCCACGGTACGCTTCTCTTTGAATAATACAGTAGCATGTGTTGTACGCAACTTCGAGTTCTAACACACACCACAACCAATCAAACTAGCCGTTATGAATTGTAATACCCACATTTTGAAATTTTATAAATTTTATCATGAAAAATGGACTTCATTTTTGGATTCGGAATATTGAAATTAGCTTAGGGTGAATTTTTGGTATCCTTTTGAAAATATTCAATTTTTGACGAATAGTGAAAAAACAATCCGTTATAGTTTAAAACAGAATTTTTATTTAAATAATAATTTATTTTATTTAAATTTAAATTAGGTAAAAATAGATTCATAATACCTATATAATTACAATGAAATTAATTGGTGTTAGTTTAGAATAATTTTAGAAATATAAAAATTTTATTGAACTTTTCACCGTCTTTTACCCACCTCCTATGAGAATTTGGAAATTCAAATAAAACCTAATTTTACCGCTTATGTGAGTGGAATTTCTAAGATATGAGAGACATAGTTAATATCAAGGAGTAAAATGTGGTTCAATAAGATAAATATTATTTTTGGTGAATAGTATCTTTTTACTTTTATTTACCATTGTTAAAAGTATATAGGGTAATTAATGGTAAAAATGATATTAATATTACCCTAACACATGTGCTAATTCAACTGGACAAGTGTATCATGACCAAAAACAACATTAGGAATAAAATATTATCATTTAGGTCAATGTGGATTAGATTAGGACATTTATTATTATTTAATTCAAAGAAGAGTTAAAAGAAATAAAATCAATGTTTAAATACTAAAAAAAATTTCATATAGGGTTATACATAAGATAAATTCGATTATAAATATTCATTAGGAAGGTAAAATGATTCCATACATAATGGTATTTTATTTAAAATTTTAAGACGTTAAATAGTTTAATTATTTTATGACTCAATGATGATGTAGTCATTACCATATTAATGAATGATTAAGATAATTGATATTATAAATAACTAAATAAATGTAAGTTGAGACATTTTATGAATTCAAATAATTTTTAAGGTTAATATGACATATTATTTTTGTTATATAAATTATTTTCGATGTAATAATGTTGCTATAAAATTATCAAAAACAAAATACCCAATAGTGTCAAAATTGACATAAAATATTTCTTAAAAAAATATTATATTATTAATTCATATTCTATTCTTAAAAATCTATGTTTCGGCCAAAGGAATTATATAATTATAGGTGTATCATTAATAGACCACTTGGGGGCCTCTTGGATGTATATATTATGTTTATTAACTATATAATATGAAAATACAAAGTAACATGGTAATTGTCAAACTAATTAACTAAGAGTTAAAACTAAAATATAAGGTTAATATAATGACTCAAACCTATCTAAAATCTATTGGTTAAATGTATTTTGACCCATCCCGACCATAGAATTTGAGTAATATACTTTTGACCCATTAGAAACTGAATATTAATTTATTATAAAATAATACATTATGTTTTTCCTAAAGAGGTCGTCCTCCCCCTTATAAAAGGACACCACTTATAACCAATTCTCCATACCTTCAAAGCCTTTTGGTTCAGAGAAACCCTACAAAAAAATTCTCTCAACTTCCCTGTTTTCATCCTAGAGTCCATAGTTTGATATTAAATCCAACCTATGGATCCCGTTTGATCAAATCAAAAGGAAGTACCCGAAGAAGAGGTAATGTTTTCCCCACCCTCTTTCAAGTTCTTTTCTTCTTCCACTTCTTAATTCATTGTTATTTACATTCTAAAATAATAACTCCTGTAACTTCTATATACTCTGCTGTTATTATAAATATGGTCCAAACATATTCAGTATTCTATACATCCTTTTAATGACATGTCACCATACGTGTGTGCGTACGTCTTACCGTCTCCACGTCGTGGTGTAATTGTTATTCAATATATTATTATTTGGATGGGTATAATAATGATGTGTAATTCATGTAAATAATAAATATAACATGATAATGATTATGTATATATGATATACCATCCAAGTATATATTATTTTAATATCAAAATAATGATATTTTCCCTCGTGCGTATGTACGGACTACCATCTCCACAAACGTGATGAGATTCATTCCCCCATCGTATCCATTCAAGAATAATTTGCATTTGATGATTAAAAATAATGTTTAAGGACTTGATATCATTCTGGATACGAATAAGATACAACCTATCCACAAAAAACACAGCTTATGTAACAAAACATATAAAAGAAAATTAGTAAGTTGACACCTGAACGATGATAATAATAAGATATTATTAACAAAGAAATGTTAAACGATAATATATGATATCATGTTAATATATATGATTCATTGATAATTTAATAACAATTATTTTATGGTTATAATAGAGGATAACCTACCCTCAACCAAGGAATAGTACAAGGTAAGGGTTTATTTCACAATCTTTTCATTATAAGAGGGAGTTTATATGTAATTATCTATTGGGACCTCTTTATCATCCACATCCATGTTTCATAAAAATGAATTCCAATAGATTATTATTATTTTATAGAATATGGGTTAAAGTCATTTACACCCTTGTTTGTATTTTTATAAGAATTTTATAAATGAATATTTACATCATTTTCCAAACAAGCTCCTTTTTAACCTTTCATACAGAATCAAGATAATATTGTATTTTTTAACATATACGACAGGTGCCGCTACTTTCCGCCATTATAAAATCGTCAAAGCATCCCATACCAGTTTATAAAAATATTTTCAAAGTAAATATTTTATTTTATAATTATATGACACTTAAATGATTTCAAAAAGGATATATTTCTCTCAAATAGTTTTGATTTCATCTATGTCAAAATCCTTTGATGGATTTTAAGCTTATTTGACGTTGATTTATTATGATACATAACTTCCATATTGTATTGAAGGTTTTGTGATATGTTTGAATATGTATGTGTTATTTTTATACCATTCATGGTTTATGGAGAAAGTATTGACTTTTCCTATGGTTGTTTTAATACGAATGTTTATGTTATTTTTAAACTAGTTTATATAAGTAATGCATTAGACTTAATAAGTGACAGGTGGAGCCCGCTATAGCTCATCGATGCATCGATAGGTCTCATGAGACAAACTAGTGTCTTGTCACAAGGCCTTTACAAAATCTTATTTGTAGTCTTGGCACAAGGCCCTGAATATGTGGTTATGATAGTCTGGCATTATGCATTCCATCATTATGAAAGTGGTTATTGATATTGCAAGTTATTATTCGACCAGTAGACTATCCATGTGAATAAGTGAATGGAATTATTTCATTTTATTCCTACCATATTATTCTTATGTTCATGTTTAAAAGTATTTTGTTTTAGTTATACATTTCCTTAAATGTTTATGTTTATTTATGAATGTTTCCGCTATATAGTTATCCTTACTAAGCATCTGAGCTCACCCCTTCCTATGTTTTATTTTTCCCAGGATATGAAAAATATTTTATGACTGAAATGCAGGGACAGTCTATAGGGGATATGAGTGTGGACTATGGAGACAATGTTATTTTAGTTTGTCATTTTATGATGTAATGTAAACATTATGAATGTATCTAGTGATTACAAGGATACTAAACTAATCGGCCTTTTGAGACATTATCTTGTGTTATCATGCTAATGTTATGTAATAATGCACCGACCCTAGGTAACTAGGGTTGGGACGTTACAGTTGGTATCAGAGGAAGATTAGTACAATCCTTTCGAAGCTAGATTTAGATAAAAGATGATTAGAGCACATAAAATTAAGATGGACTTTGAGGATTAGTATAGAAGAACATCCTAGAATATGGGTATTGTAGATATTTTGTGAGTTTTCAATCAAAAACAAACCTATCTGGATATGAGTAGGTAGATTCGGCTCTGGCACAGATGTATCTAGGGGTAAAACCCAAAAACACCATTTTGATCTAATCTCGAACGGGAACTGGTGCAAGACAATGGGCCTTGCTGCACTCTTGGTTACGACACTCCCGGGGGATATGCTTAGGATAACTCTCATTTTCTTTACAAACCATTATGAAGTGTTTATGAGTATATAATTCCTCAAAGAAAACATTTTTATTTTGATTATAGATTATATCCATAAATAGTTCAATTTATGTTAAGTGTTTTACATGTATGGAATTATGTATTTTGATTCCTAAACTGATCTAGTTTATGCCATTGTTTAAAAATGGCACCTAGTGGAAGTAATGGAAACTATATCAATGCATGCACTCAATGTAGGGATTTCCCTCCTTCTGAAGATAATTATAGTGGATCGAGCGATGAAACTGGTTCTGATCAGCTAATCACTATACTGGGACAACTCACTCAGGTTATGAATAATAACCTTACTCGTATGGAGCACAGTGATCCGTAGCGTGGAGTATCAATGTTAGATATCTTCATGAGACAGAATCCAACAAAATTCAGGGGGATTAAAAATCCATTGGTAGATGAACAATGGATAAGTTCCCTAGAGATAATATTTCAGTCTTTGGGGAGTATTGAAAGGGAAAAGGTTATCATGGTAGTTTACCGCCTCACTGGAAATGCTGATCAATGGTGGTCATTGATACAAAACACAAAGGAAGATGATGACATATAAATAATGGAATGGAAAGAGTTCAAAGATAATTTATTAGAAAAATACTTTCCTCGTGACCATCTATCAGATATGGTAAGGCAATTTCTAAGTTTGAGACAAAAGGAGGACAAGAATGTCACAACATATGAGGCTAACATAACAAGGTTAGCATGGTATGCTGGAGATTATATTTTTAACCCAAGAAGTAATATTGATCATTTATTTTATAGGTTAAAACCATTTTTTCGTCAAGAATTAGTGTCACAATCCTTCTCTTCATACGAAGATATTTTCTAATGTGCTATCAAGAGAGAACAAGAATTCCCTAAGTCTTAGGACTGTAAAGAAATGCTTGAGAAGAAGAGATCTGTTGATCACTCTGGAAATGGAAATAAGGGGAATAAGGGAAAAGTTGAATATCCATCCTATAGTAAATGTGGCAAGAAACACCTCGATAATTGATTGAATGGAATGAGAGTCTCTTACATGTGTGGTGAAAAAGGCCACCAAGCTCGTGATTGTAAGGGGAAGAAATAAGCTACCAAGGTTCAATGCTACAACTGTAGGGATATGGGACATAATGAAAATGAATTTACTATGTGTGAGGGTAACTTACCTTAGAAAAGGCCAAGGGATCATGGACATGCTTATGTTATCACTATTGTTGAGGTGGAAGCTCCAAAATATGTGGTGGAAGGTAATTTAATCATTTCCTCAAGTTTAGAAAATGCATTATTTGATTCTGGATCATTGCATTGTTTCATATCTTCCCAGTTTGCTATGAAAATTAGATATTTCCAATTTTATTTAACAAGGGAGTTTTCTATTAAACCTCATAAGGAACGTATCATTGCTACAAAGATATGTGAATAATTTCCTATTAGAGCACAAATACGTTCTTTATCTGTGGATCTCATCGTCATACCCATGATTGAGTTTGATATAATCCTCGGTATGGATTGTCTTTCGAAACATGATGCGAAGATTTATTTTAAGAAGAAGGAGGTTATGATTTTTGATGATGATGATAATGAACACCTTATATTTATAGTAGAATCACCACCACCTAGTTCTTAACTAGATCCACCCCCATTATCTCAACTAAATTCAACTATTGGGGAGGAATATAATGAAATGACTGTGGGTGAGGAATGAAATGTTCAAATAGAGGATGTACCTATTGTCATAGAATATGTTGACGTTTTTTCAATAGATTTACGTGGACATCCTCCAGAATGAGAAATTGAATTTTCCATTGATTTAATTCCTGGATCAAGGCCGATATCAAAGTCCCCTTATAAAATGTCCACTGTGGAATTAGTTGAACTGAAGAAACAACAATATGAATTGAGTAATAAGATATTTATTCTCCCTAGTGTTTCTCCGTGGGGAGCCCTGTCATTTTTGTTAAGAAAAATTATGGATCTATGAGGTAATTTATCGACTACAGTGATATCAATGCTATAACCATAAAGAAAAAGTATCCCCTACCTCGTATTGATTATTTATTTTACCAACATCATTGAGCTCAATACTTTTCACAGATTGACCATCAATCTGGATATCATCAGTTCCGTGTGAAGAAGGAAGAAATTTCGAAGACAGAATTTCGAACCAGGTACGGGCATTACGAGTTTACAGAAATTCCTTTTGGATTGACTAATGTACCCTCTGTATTCATTGATCTAATGAATAGAGTTTTCAAGGAATACCTTGATGATTTTTAGTTGTATTTATTGATAATATCTCGATATACTCTTAATGCTATGAAGATCATAAAAATCACTTGTGCATTATCCACAACACTCTTGGACGACAAGAATTTTATGGGATGTTTAGCAAGTGTGAAATCTAGCATCAGGATATCTCTTTCCTTGGCCATATTTTCTCTAAGGATAGAATCTATGTTGATCCTTCAAAGACGAGATCAATCCAAGAATGTCCAGCACCGACTGATATAACTGTGGTACGAGGTTTTATTGGTTTAGAAGGTTATTATATGCATTTATTCCAGAATTTTGCATGATTGGCTAACCCATTAACAAAGATCACACGTAAAGGTCTTAAATTTGTTTGTACAAAATAGTATGAATAATGTTTTAAAGAACTGAAGAGAATATTAGTCAATGCTCTTATTTTTACTCTACCATCAGTGAATGACGGGTTTGTTATTTATAGTGATTCATCGAAGAAAGGTCTTGGTTGTGTCCTTATACAGAATGATAGAGTTATTTTCTATGCATCATGACAGCTAAACATTCATGAGTAGAACTATCCAACTCATTATCTTGAGTTAGCTGTTGTAATCGTTTCTTTGATGATATGGAGATATTACCTCTATGGTGAAAAATGTGAGATTTATACTGATCACAGGAGTTTGAAGTATATTTTCTCACAAAAAGAACTCAACATGAGGAAAATGAGATGGCTTGAAATACTAAGGGATTATGATTTCACGATACACTACCACTCAGGGAAGGAAAATAAGGTAGCAGATGCTTCGATTAGAAATGATCATGGAGTTTTGAACAAGATGAGAGTTGAGAGGGATCCTATTTTCATGGATCGTGTAAAGTTGGATATGGGAATAACCATAGAAGGTTAAACATCGATACTTTTTCATATGGTGGCCAAAAAATCCTTGCTAGAAAGGATAAAGTGTTTTCAGACCAGTAATGAAGAGTTTAAAAAGAAGATTAATTCTATTAACAATGGGATATTGAGTGACTTTCTGTATGAAGATGTAATTTTGAAAATTGTGAAGAGACATTGTGTTCCCAATATACTTGATCTTAAATGGGAATTGTTAGACGATTCTCATAGTTACAATTATCTCTATACACCTTGAGAGCACCAAAATGTATAGAGATTTAAAAGAACATTTTTGGTGGGACAACATGAAAATGGAGATTGTTGATTTTGTGTCAAGATGTATGGTTTTTCAACAAGTGAAATCTAGAATGAAATAGCCTGGAGGAGTCCTGAAACCTATTCCCATACCTGAGTGGAAATGGAATAATATCACGATGGAGTTTTTCATGTGACTAGAAAAGAATCCTAGAAGGAACAATGCAATATGGGTCATTATTGATCGCCTTACCAAGTAAGCACATTTTCTTTCTATAAGGGATGATTTAACACATGAACGTCCAGAAAAACATTATATTAATGAAGTTGTGAGGCATCATGGAGTAACCCTATCAATTTTTTCAGACCATGGTCCTCATTTTTCATGAAGATTTTGGAGAAGTCTTCAGAAGGCCTTGGATATTGAACTTCGATTGAGCACAGCCTACCACCCTCAAACAGATGGACAATCAGAACATACATTTAAAACCTTATAAGACATGTTTAGTTCATGCTCACTTGACTTCCAGGGTGTGTGGGATCAATATTTAGCTCTGCTATAATTTCCATTAAAGTATTCGGATGGAACCATATGAAGTATTATACCGAAAGATATTTCGCACACCGACCTTCTGGGATGATGTTGGTTAAAGAAAACTTCTAGGCCCATAAATACTGTAGGAAATTACGGAAAAGGTAATGGTAATCAAAACCCACATCAAAGAATCTCAATGTAGGTAGAAGAGCTATACCAATAACTGAAAAAAGGATTTGGAATTTTAGGTAGGAGATCCTGTTTTGTTGAAGGAATCTCCATGAAAGGGTGTTATACGTTTTAGTAAGAAAGTGAAATTGAGTCCCATGTACATCAGACCTTTCAAAATTGTAGAACAAATTGGGGTTGTAGCTTACCGTTTGGAAATGTTGTCAAGTCTCTCCAAAGTTCACGATGTGTTCCACATATCACTATTGAGAAAATAAATACATGACCCAATGCATGTCCTAACTTATGAGTTATTAGAACTAGAACCCGATCTGTCTTATTGCGAAGAGCCCATCTGGATTCTTGATGCCAGTGAACAAGTCTGAGAAACCAGACGACTCATCTGGTAAAAGTTCTATGGAGAAAACCAAAAGATGGAAGAGGCAATGTGGGAACCCGAGGAACTTATGATGAAGAATCACCCTAGTATTTTCATGTGGTAGTATTATATAAATTTTTATAACGAAATTATTTGAAGGATGGGAGAATGTAACACCCCATGCTTTAACGGTACGCTTCTCTTTGAATAATAAGATAGAGTGTGTTGTAGGCAACATCAAGTTCTAACACACACCACAACCAATCAATCTAGATGTTATCAATAGTAATACACACATTTTGAAATTTAAAAAAAAATCTTCAAAATGGACTTCATTTTTGGATTCGGAAAATCTAAATTAGCTTAGGGTGAATTTTTGGTATTTTTTTGAAAACATACAATTTTTTATGAATAGTGAAAAACACTCAGTTATAGTTTAAAACAGAATTTTTATTTAAATATCATTAATTTTATTTAAATTTATGTAAGGTAAAAATATATACATAATACCTATATAAGTCCAATGAAATTAATTGGAGTTAGTTTATAATAATTTTAGATATATAAAAAATTTATTGAACTTTTTATCGAATTTTACCCACCGCCTATGAGAATTTGGAAACTCACATAAAACATAATTTTACCACATCTGTGAGTGGAATTTTAAAAATCTAAGATACACAATTAATATCAAGGATTAAAATGTGGTTTAATAAGCTAAAAATAATTTTTGGTGAAAATTAACATTTTACTTTTATTTATAACGGTTAAAAGTAAATAAGGTAATTAAAGATAAAAATGATGTTAATATTACCCAAACACGTGTCCCAATTCAATTGGACAAGTTTATATCGACAAAAAACAACCTTAGGAATAAAATATTATCATTTAGGTCCACTTGGATTATATTAGGACATTTATTATTATTTAATTCAAAGAAGAGTTAAAAGAGTTAAAATCAATGTTTAATTACTAAATCATTTTCAATATAGGGTTATACATAAGATAAATTTTATTATAAATATTCATTACATAGATAAAACTATTACCTAAATAATGGTATTTTATTTAAAAATTTAAGACATTAAATAATTTAACTTATTTATGACACAATGATGATGCGGTAATTACCATATTAATGAATGATTAAGATAATTGATATTATAAATACAAAAATAAATGTAATTTGAGACATTTTATGAATTAAAATAATTTTCTAGGTTAATATGACATATTATTATGGGTTATATAAATTTTGTTCGAAGTAAGAATGTTGTTATGGAGTTATAAGAAAATACCCAATTGTGTCAAAATTGACAAAAAAAGAGTTTTTAAAACAAATATTATATTATTAATTAATTTTCAATTCCTAAAAATCTAAGGTTCATCCAAAGTACTTATATAATTATATTTGTTTCATTAATGGACCACTTGGGGGTCCCTTGTAAGGATATAGTATGTTTATTAACTATATAATATAAAAATACAAAGTGACATGGTAAATGTCCAACTAATTAACTAAGAGTTAAATCTAAAAGATGAGGTTAATATAATGCCACAAACATGTCTAAAAACAATTGGATGACATTAGTTATACCCATACTCACCATAAAAGTTTAATAATACACTTTGGATCCATTATATACCAAAAATGAATTTATTATAAAATAATACTCTGAGTTCTTCCTAAAGAGCCCCTCCCCCCCCTTATAAAATGACACCACTTCTATCCAATTACTCATACCTTCAAAAGATACTGGTTCGGTCAAAACCTACCAAAAATATTCTATCAACTTCCTTCAATTCAACTTAGAGGTATTATATTGATCATAAATCCAACCTAAGGAGCCATTTTGATCAAATTAAAAGGAATAACCCGAAGAAGAGGTAATGTTTTCACCACCCTATTTCATGTTCCTTTCTTCTTTGAATACTTTTTTCTTTGTTATTTCCATTCTACAATAATAAATATAGTATATTATATATACAGTGATGTTATTATAAATACTTTACAACCATATTCAGTATTCTATCCATCCTTTGAATGACATGTCACCATAAGAGTGTGTGTACGACTTACCGTCTCCACGTCGTGGTGTAATTGTTATTCAATATATTATTATTTGTGTGGGTATAATAATGATGTGTATTTCATGTAAATAATAAATATAAAAAGATAATTATTCTTTATACATGATATACCATCCAATTATATATTATTTTAATAATTGTCGCTCGTGCGTACATACGGACTAATATCTCCACGAACGCGATGAGATTCACTCCCCATCATATACATTCAAGAATAATTTTCCATTGATGATTAAAAATAATGTTTAAGGACTTTATATCTTTATGGATATTAATAAGATAAAACCTATCCACTACAAACAAATCTTATGAAAAAAAACATATAAAAGAAAACGAGTAAGTTAACACCTGAAATGATGATAATAATAAGATATTATTAACAAAGAAAAGTTAAAAGATCATATATGATATCATATTAATATATATGATTCTTTTATATTTTAATAAAAATTATTTCACCATTATAGAGGATGTTAACCTACCCTTAACCAATTAAAAGTACAAGGTAAGGGTTTATTTCACAATCTATTCATTATTCGAGGTGGTTTATAAGTAATTATCTACTGGGACCTCTTCATCATCCACAACCATATTTCTTAAAAATGTATTTTAAAACATTCTTACTATTTTACAGAATATGGGTTAATGTAATTTATACCCGTTTTAGACATTTTATATGAAGTTTATAAAGGAATATTTACGTCATTTTCCAAACAAGTTCATTTTTAACCTTTTCAATAGAATCAAGGTAAGAATGTATTTTTTAACTTATATGGCGGGTGCGGTAATTTTTCGCTGTTATAATATAGTCGAAGCATCCCTTAAAATATTATAAAAATATTTTCAAAGTAAATGTTTTCTTTTATAATTATGTGACTTTTAAACGATTTTAAAAATGAGATATTTCTCTCAAATAGTTTTGATTTCATCAAGGTCAATATCATTTGATGGATTTTAAGCTTATTTGAAGTTGATTTATTATGATACAAAACTTCCAAATTGTATTGAAGGTTTTCTGATATGTTTTACTATGGATGTGTTATTTTTATACCATTCATGGTTTATGGAGAAAGTATTTACATTTCATATGCCATTTTTAATACGAATGTTTATGTTATGTTTAAACCTGTTCATATGAGGAATGCATTGGACTTAATAAGTGATGGGTGGAACCCGCTATAGCTCCTCGATGCATCGGTAGATATCATGAGTCAAACTAGTGTCTTAGCACAAGGTCTTGACAAAATCTTATTTGTAGTCCTGGCATAAGTCCTTGACTATGTTGTTATGATAGTCTGGAATTATGCATTCCATAATTATGAAAGTGGTTATCGATATTGAATGTGATTATTTGACTAGTAGAATATCCATGTGAATAAGTAAATGAAATTATTTTATTTTATTTCTGCCATATTATACTGATGTTAAAGTTTAAAAGGATTTTGTTTTAGTTATACATTGCCTTAAATGTGTATTCTTATTTATAAAAGTTTTAGAAATATATATATCCTTACTAAGCATCTATTCTCACCCCTTCTATGCTTTATTTTTTCCAGGATGTGAAGAAATATTTTATGAATGACCTGCAGAGATATTATGAAGGGGATATGAGTGTGGACTATGGAGACTATGTTGTTGTAGTTTTTCATTTTATGATGTAATGTAATCTTTATGAATGTATCTAGTGATTTCAAGGCTACTATACTAATCGGTCTTTCGAGACTTGATCTTTTATGATCATGCCAATGTTATGTAATAATGTTCCAACTCTGGGTAACTAGGGTCGGGGCGTTACATTTTCTCAGGGTCATGGTTTAGGATAAATACATTCATTACATCATATAAATAATGGGAAGAGTTCCAAAAAATCAACAGTGAGAGTTATGATATTAGTAACTCTAAATGTTGTACATTATCTATTATATATGAGTCGTTTATGTTCTTTCATATTTATTTCTTTCTTGGAGATCCTTGGGATCAATGTGCATTTTTATAACTGAGTTATGACACATGATACAGTATTTGGGATTCGATGGGAGAATATTCCCTAGTGTAGGGAATCCACCCTTAAGATAGGTGGGTATAATTTCCTATGAAATATTTTTATTTTCTTCATTTTGGGATTTGTTGTTATGATTCAAATGGATTAGTTGGTTCCTCTTCCTCCTCTTATTGATTGTGATCACAAGATGTCTTCCTTCACTTCGCTAGAGGGTAGATGGTTTATCCACATGGAAGTGTGATATTTCTATGATGGTAGATCTAGAATAGAGAATCATCGGTTGTGTGGTTTGAATGTCTAGATTCCTAGCCTTCATCTTGATTATAAGACAATGGGAATGGATAGAGTCTCATCTAAAGTAGATTATTATAGGGATGTTATCCGGAATGGATTTTCTATTTTACCACCCGAGTGAGATGTGGAGTTCCATATTAGTATGGTTCTAAGAGATTCCCAAATATTAATTCCTTCTTATATTATGTTCACTAATGAGATGGAGGTTCACATAAAAAAATATAGGGGACATTGAAGAAAATTGGTTTATACGACCCAATACTTCTCTATGGGGTTTTCTAATCCATTGATCTATGAATTCATGTAGAACAATAAGGCTATTTTTAGATTATTGAAAATTGAACCAATTGGTGTTTTAGAATTGATATCTTCTCCGCCATATCATTGACCACTTAAAATAAAAATGAGGAGCTTGAGTTTTATAAAATTTTATTTGAGGTTATAATATCAACAAGTATATGTCAAGGAAAAAAGATAATGTTCAAACAAAGTTTTTTATTTGGTATTGAATTTATGTGTATATGTTATTTCTTTTGGTCTCATGAATGCACCAATAATTATCACGGAATTCTTAAACTAGTTTTTCAAAGAATTTTTTTTATATTTTATTATGGTTTTTTTGGATGACATATTGGAGTATTCTCATATTTGACAAAATCATTCCGAACAAATTGATATCATTTTTAATACATATATAGAACATATTACGTATTCCAAGCTCTAATTTTTTTGTTCATGATAGATAAATGTCACTTATTGGGTCACATAATATTCGATATACACATATCTATGGTACTAGAGAACTTGTTTCATGTGGTTTTATGGGAGAATCCTAATAATATATTTGATATTTGATTATTCTTAGGATACAATGGTTGTCACAGTAACGTAATAAAAGTCTTTTCACACACACACACACCCAGATATATATATATATATATATATATATATATTCCTCTAATAGGCTTGGTGAAGATGGGGTTGATATTTTTGTGGCATGAAACATTTGAAAAGGATTTTCAAGATCCTAAAAGAATGTTAAATTCATTGGATATCCTAACTCTACCTAAGTCTAGAAGATGTTATAATATTTACAACAATATCCAATGTTACTTTGGGAATTTTCTTGATGCATGGGTATAATTTTGTGGCATATATGTATCTCTAGTTATAAAACCTCGTGATCATAATTACATGAAACACGGTCTCAATTTGGGTGATTTTTTCACATCATTCAGAATAAGAGACACAATTTCATGGGAGCATATTTTGTGGAAAAAATAGTCCAAAAAATTCAGAAGTATATACTAAAATAATATAAATTGATCCTACATAAGATAATGTGGGTTGATTATCTATATTCCTTATATTTTGAGATACTATATATGCATGGTTAAGGTAATATATTAGTGGAAACATTGATCAAGAAAAATCGGGAACATAATGATTAAGAGGCCAATATTGAATTGAAATTGATGGACTCATTCGATGAGATGCACTAAATAGAAAAGGATAGACTGGTGATGAATGTTTTCTCATCTGTGGTTAAGATCTGAACTCTTTTAGATTGGTTGAGGATGTGATAGATGTCTTATTTTTCAAAGTTATTCCTAATAAAGATCATGGTTGTTAAGTACCCACATGTATGTTTAATCATTGGGGAGGATGAAATTCTATATATGTGGTAGCATGACTAGGTTACATATAAAACATTAGAAAATCTGATGATGGAATTTCATGCCACTTCTTGGAAAATACATACTAGAATTACAAGGATGTATCAGATTTTACACCACCCGTATTGGTGTCTGGGTATGAAATGATGAATATAAGACTTTTTTGCTAGGTTCGTTACCTAATAGTTGGTGAAGATAGAACATCCGTGATTAGATTGGATATTACAAATTTTACCTCAGTTTGAGTTGAGAAGGGATGATGTAATGATACGTTTTGTGACTGGGTTTCTAAGGTAACCCAGAGGAAGTGATGTAGGCTGGGTCATTCTGGGAAGGCTAATAAAGAACTCACATTTCCTAACTATTCAAGATATGTTCATAGTAAATGATATTCAGAGACTTTAGATCCATGGTTTTGTACACCTTAAATAGGTTCCTTATACCATTGTATTGGATTAGGATTCCCTATTTACATTAGGATAGTGAGGAAGAATATAGAGGGTGTTTGTTACATAGGTTATTTTGTAGAATACATACCATCATTAGACTAATTTCTAGTCTTACTGAACAATATAGGTTCAATAGGACATGATTAAATCACATATCCTCATTTTGGGGGAATATATGGAGAGGAATATTCCTCTCGTTCAATTCAAATAAAAAAATAGCTATTAGGAGACTATACCGATGGTCCCTTATGAGGATTTGTACATTATCCGAATTTGTTCACCTATGTTCTTTCCAGAGGTGGCAAATGCATCACCGCATTAAAAAGATGTAGTCTAGTACAATTTAGGGGATGTTCATCTAATTTGAAAATAGATTGATATAATATAGAGTTGATAAAAATCATAAGCCTGTCACTATATAATGCCTCTAGAGTTTGAGGTTGAGGATTTAGTATTTTTATATATCTCATAAATGCTTGAGAACATATGAATCTAGGTATAGGTTAATATTTTAATACAACAAAAACATCCTTTCACGATATTGGATAGGGTCATGCTAGTAACCTGTTGGTTTTCCTACCTCATATAAATCAATATAAGAATGAAGAATTCTATATTTCATAGATACATTATTAACACTAAGACTCATAACATACTCTTTATCTAAATCAGGTTGAGTTATATGTAGATGTGTCTGTAGAGGAGAATTATATATATATCATTGATTAGAGAAATAAATATCTATGAGTAAGTTCATATCCTTTGGTTCATGTGTTGTTGCAGTATGACCATGTGAAAGATGAGACCTGAGAAAGAGAGAGGTATAAATATTTGCTCAATGGACTAGACTATTTTATGATACATTACCACCCTCAACAGAGAAAGTAGGGTATGGATTGTCTTTGGATGGGGAGATTGTATGATTTTGGTTTTTTGTATAAAGTATAGACATTTTTAATTTCTATTAATTTATATGTTTTTCAAAAATTTGATTTCCTAATGAGGTCAAGATAGTATTTGGGGGGCGTCCAAGGCTCTTTCAGAGCACAATGGGTTATTTTTTGGAAGAATCTTCCAGATCGCTTTCTAGATTAAATCTTAGTATACCAATAAACAAGGATACTACGAACCATATGTGGTGTTTCATATAGAAAAAGTGGGAAACATAGTTTTCTAAAATTGTGAAACCTAGGATGTGTACCCATGTGAGGCTCTTTAGTTTTTTTCAGTTCCAAAAATAATGGTTTCCACATTGTGTCCCAAACCTTGTGGATGAACCATGTGAATTCCCTCGATGGAATTTTCATTGAACATGGTTAGCCAACTAAATGTATTGATTTCTATTCAAACTTGGAGATCCCAAGAATTTTGGTAAAATAAAAATTTGACCCTTAAATTATTATAAATAATAACCCTCTTAATTAATTCCCTCTTTAACAGGTAAGAGGTATTTATCTCATCTTTTAATATCTTCTTAAATACATTTAAAATTCATTTAGTATCATTTCATCATCTATCATCTTATTCATGATCTGATCCTCTCTTTATATTTTTCTCGATACATGTTTCAATCCTTAGTCCCATTTCATCTTTATTAATTCTATAAGAGATGTTATTTTGGTGCAAGCTCTTATACACTATTTTAAGAGATTTCATAAATTCATCATTTTTCTTCAAATATATGTTGAGTTAAGAGATAATACTGGATGAGTGTTCAACCAAAAGAATAATTCATGAGGTATATTACTTTTCCCTCAATGTATAGTTAATTTATAGCTTGATGTAGTTGTGTTTAGTGCTATAAATTCTAAGCGTTGCACCTAAACTATTTTAATTCCTTGATTAAATTAATGAATCCTTGATAGGTTTTCAAAATATCACCATGTGATGGTCATAGGTTTTCAACTTCATGTTGAACCACCTTAGTGGTGTGTTCATGTTACATCCCATGATATACCAACCAATTTGGTTGTATTCTCTATTGATTTGTTTGGGATACTTATTGACCAATGTGATATTTTTGGTGAGGTATATGTCTCATTTCCATGTGACTACATGTTATTAAAATGGTTAAATGGTTTAAATAGAAAATATGGAATGAGTTGGATGAATTGAAGGATTATATATGATTTTTAATTTTTTTAAATGATAATTTCTACATTTAATTAATAACCAATGACTTCCTTATGTGACTATGTCGATGATGGAAGGCTTGGTATGGAACTGCGGACTTCAATGTATGGCATGGCCATTTCAACACATGGATCCAAGATTACTAAATCTTCCATGTGCATTTTTATTCCATGTATATGAGATTAGATTGGATTAAATGGACATTTCTACTCAATGGATCCATGATTACATTAGATTCCATGGAAGTTTGTATTACTTGGATTTAGGATTACATTGGATTAAATTGAAATATCTACTCTATAGATCTAGATTACATTGGATATCATGTATATTTCTACTCATTGGATCCAACCATGTAGGTATGACACATGATTACATGGAAGAGACTATAGATGACATTTAAACCATGATTTATTATTAACTGAATTTACATTTTCTTGTTTATAATGACCCATTGTAGTATGGGTAGTATCACATTCAAATCATTATTATTATATCTTCCTCACTAATACAAATTATATGAACATAATAGAATTGTTATAGACACCATTTCTGGTGTCTTATTTGGAGTTTTCTCCCAACCTGTTCAAGTTTGTATTGGGTTATTGAATAAACTTCATCGATGCAGGTATGGATTTGGGGGAACCCTATTTAAAATTCATGATTAATTTTATATAGGATTGAAGGATCACATGTTTATTATATGGATCATGATTCTATCTATAGATATTCATTTTGGTATTTTTATACCTTGATACATGTATTTTAAATGACACATATCCCCATGAAATAAAATCCATTTTTATAGACTAATGACATTTTCAACATGTTAGATTATATATTCCATTCGTCTTTATTAATCTGTATTTTATGGATGATTTACCACCGTTGTAAATTAAAGTTATATATTTCATCCACTATATATCTTTTATGGACTCACTATGTGATTATGATCAAGAGGGTATTGTATACCATCAAAAGTATGTTAGACTATCACTCCTTAGTGATAGACGTTATCATACGATGATGCAAACATGAGGCCATGTGACCAACTATCTAGGGGAATTATTTAGTGGATCTTATATTGGGAGGTTTCATTCATTTTTTCTATACAATTATACATTGAATGTATAATAATACTTCATTCATCATCATCATTTCTAGATTCTTTATGATAATTCAACCCTTTTTCTTATGTGAACTAAGGATTTAAACCATAAATACATTGTTAATCATGTATCAAGGAATTTTTTCATCGAAAATGTTATATTTATCATTACATATCCCATTATTATCAGTTTATTGATGAGGTTATACTTTTATTTTTGATCAAACCAATTGTTAACTCAATTCAATACAGTTACATCCATCAATAAAACCAAATGGGAAATCATTAGTTATGAACATTTACAATCATTTGGCGGTTAAAATATTCAATAACATAAAAGGGATTCATACATTAGACCATAAATGTTTTTACATCAATGTATTATCATGATATTCATTTACATAAAATTATATAAATGTTATATTATTAGAGATAACATTTTGTAGTGTTTTATTATACTTCTTGACCTACTATCGCAAAGTAAATATGAATTAAATCCTTCATTTAGATTCATAAAGATCATCTGATTGATCAAATCGTATCCACCAAAAAATTTTATCTAGTTGTGAAGTTAGGATGATTTTTTAAGAACCAGGTCATGGTTGAGTTTCTACCCAACGCACCATCTTTTAGGTTATTACACCTATATAAAAATTCATAGATATTATATAAAAATTGTCGTATTTAGACATGGATTTAATTGTAACCAATTCCCTACAATATCTACTTTATAAAAAATTTGGGATGTTCACCACTATATACTAATATATCTTAATCATCTCCATATGTGTTTAACTATGATTCAATCATACCAAATGTAAAAAATATAGATCATTCATTGATACCAACTATACCTTTAAAATCCTTAAACACACTTTATTTTATAATTCCTATGAAAATTCTTAACCAGAAGACCTAAGGATATATAAGTCTAATATATTTATATGAATATTCACAAAAATACATTATATTAAACCTTAAATAAGAATATAAATTTAAAACTCTACATAGTTATCCTAACTCGCATCAACCATCTAAATTTTAATAGGATATTATATAGAAAATAAGTAATCAAAAGACTAAAATTTAAATCCTAGTATGAGAACAAACATGTAAGTAGAGTATAAAATGAATGTTAAGATGAATATAATGATATCATAAAGTGGATAGTCATAATCATTGATACATTAAATATTGAATGATTTCCTGATATCATAATATATTTAGTAACAAATTGAAACATTGAATTATAAAAATAAGTTAATGGTCGCTCTCATTTCCATAATCATAATGAGTATAATGTCTATTGTTAAATATATTCACTCTCTGATCTCATACATAACACATCATGAGACATAATTCCTTAACCTATGAATTTTGGGGAAATATTATTCTTTTCCTATCAATCATATAAAATAAAATCATACATATAACTTCCAAAAGTGCAAATTAAACAATATAATATCTCAATCCTGATCAAACTAATATAATATATATGAGGTTCATTATTTTGAATGTAAAAATAGCCAAATGGTATATCATAAAAATTCAAAATAAAAATAAAATTTAAAAATTTCAATGTCAACATATAAAAATTAATCATATGTATTCACTATTGAATCCCAATATATATATTTCAAGAGATATATCTAGGAGAATAATAATTATACATACCAGTTAAGTGATTTAATTTAAAATGAAGGTAAATTTTAAAGTATAAATAATTTTTTGGTCTTCCATATTGTAATAATTAAAGTAATAGTGTTCTCCATTTTAGAATGAGTGGTATTATAATATCATCAATGTTTAAAAATTTGATGGGGAGATTCTTTTCATGATTAAATATATAAGAAGGATTCCTTAAATTTTACTTACATACAATTAGGAATATAAAATGGATTAAAAACCATATAACTATAAAAATTATATATTTATCTAGGTATATATTTATATTTCATACTAAAAAATAAAAGTTTTAATGAGATTAATTTTGCATATAATTGGAAAAAATAAAGATAATATGTAACTGTTAATCTATTTAGAAGTTTAAAAATACTTAGTTTTTATTTAAAATAACATTTCTGAATTTCAATATCATTTAAAAAAATAAAAAATCATGAAATATTTGATATAGTATATATGAATTTCACATGATATAATAATTAATTAGGTTTCCAAATAATATATAGAATGATAATGTGATAGAATTTAAAAACAAGATGTGGGAAACATCATTTAAGAGGATATGAATTATTGTCAACATTGTTAAATTTTTAACAATGACTTTAAATAATAAATAAAATTAGTTTTATTCAAAAATGTTCTCCCAATATATAAATTTTTCAAATCATATGAAATCAACTATGGAAATTAAGGATATAGATTAAAAATCTAGATAGAAAATTCAGTTATTAAAAACAATAATATTCTAAGGAAGACAACAATGATGTACCACAAAAAGGAAGAACATAAATTGATGAAAATATTAAATATTAAAAAAATAATTTATTATATTTAAATTCACGGTGGTATTAGTTATAACATAATTATAAGCATTGTGGAATAACATCAAAACATCGTTCAGTTATAAGCGGTTGATGTGGAAACCCTTAACTCATAATGGAACGTACACTTCACCTTCACTTAACATCCAGAATTATAAAATTATTTTTAGTATATACATTAATATCATCATCATCTGCATATTTTTTTATAATGTTTATTTTTTATTATGTGTTTATAATTTATTAAATCATTTCAACTTATCTTGGTTTGTGGTAGTTATTCATTAAATATCTCAGAAATATTGATAGTATGTTGAAAAACAAAAAATAGTTATAAAATTATTTAACTGACTAAATTATTTAATATTATTATAACCTTTCTTAATCCTTTAACACATAATTTATAAAATTAACTAGGAATTCCATGAATAGACTAAAATTTGAAAACATATATTGATACATCCATTCTATCAGTTAAATTTTCAATAATTGTTCATTATTAAAATACATATTAGAATATATAATATTATCATTAAATAATGTTACTATTTTATTAAAGATAACTTTTATAATTTTAATACATTTTATACTCTAGCCATTTTAGTATGTCTATAAGACAAAAGGAAAACATTATCACGTAGAGGTGGTAGTTTGCACATATGATTGGAAGAAGTTCTCCATTTAATAGAATTAACATGGGTTAAGATTATTGTTATATCATTTATGATTATTGAGCATGTTATAAACACCATATTACATAATTAAATATCATTTTTATCAAAATATGGGTGGTGGCGATGAAAAAAATCAACAAGTTTCTCATAGAGGAAATAATCGGCACGTAAGCTTGATGACATATTCATTACTAAAAATGTTAATTATAAAGTTATAAAAGTTATTTTCCGTTAGAATATATAAGATAAATAATATTTCTTAAAAATGGGTTTTCATTATTTAATGTGTAGAATAAATTTTTTGGTATATTTTGATATGAATTACAAAGGTGTGGTGAAAAATATTATATCTCACTTTGTTTATTCTTCAACAGTCAACAATTAAAGCATCCATATCACAAAAAATGGGTATGATAATGGATTATAGTAAACTGCGATGATAATGTATTTTCAAATAATTCATCTAATTTATTAAATACAATTTACATGTGTAATACAAATAAATTTTAACATCAGTGCATAGAAAATGTGAAAATATATTTTTATATAAAATTTCTTTTTATTTATATGTTTTATTTTTGAATAAAATTATCAAAATTATCAATTATATTTTTTTATAAAATAATAATTATTATAAAAATAATGCATATTTATTATAAAATGATCTTAAGAACCTAATTTCAAAAACTAATTTTTTTTGAGAAATAAACTAAAATATATATTTCTCTAAAACAATACATAAATATAAAAAAATGTTCATTGTGGGTATATATATATAAATAATATTATAAAATATATGCTATAAAATTATATAAAATATTTTCTTAATAAAAATTATATTAGAAAAATTCATGGAAATGTTTTATAATTTTTTTATACGAGTTTATATATTAGTAGATCATTATTTTTCACTATTTAAATGAAAATAAATTATTTTAGAAATTTTTTGTAATTATTTCAAAAAATATTATGAAACAAATAATGAAAAAATGATCTTATATTTATGTAATTAAAATTATAATGTAAATAAAATTATATTTTAGGTGAAAATAAAAATAAAAATTTAATACATCATTCGATAAAAAAATATGGGTTTTAAACCTTAAGTAAAATTAATTTGATTACATAAAAAATTATAATTATTTGGTAAATTATATTTTAGATCATATCTAATATTCTAATGGAGTTAAATTTTATCTATAATGATAATATTATAAGAAGAATAAAAATTTATTTCAAAAAAGATATGTTACTTTTATTCTAAATATCTTATACAAAATACCATTAAAAATAATTATTTATATTTTGGTTCATAATTTAGTTCTCCATTAATTTTAAAATAATTATTTGATTGATGTATGGATATCATACCATATTCTCAAAATCATTATATCTAAAGAAAAAAATATATTTTTAATATTATAATATAAAAACATTATTCCATTTTGAGTTATATAATTTAAAATTTAATATATGAAAATACATGTAATTTGTGTACATGTTAGATATATGGACAATGACCATATTTTAAACAACTATATTTTCGAAGACAATATTAACAATGTAAATATTTTAATGTAATAAAATGAATAACCTAAATGTTTTTATTCTACTCTAACCTTACAAGAAATATGACTTATTTAATAATATAATGCTTCTATAATGTTATCTTATACAATGGTTATCATACTCATTATGGGTTTTTGTGCATATTGGTGATACTAAATGTTGAATATGGAGTAATATATTTCTTATTTATTAATATTTTATTTTTTTATATCTATTGACTCATATTGATTAACGAATTTCTTTTTTATGCACATTTTCTATTATTAGTAAATATCTACGATTTAATGTGATTTTCTTTGTTTTAGTTTTATGTAAATTAAATATTATCAGGGAATAAAGATAAATTTTTTATTCATATTTAATAGGGAAATTTATATAATAATTTTTCGATCTATTTGAAACAATAAATAATAATTATTTATAATTATAAAAGTATATTATAATAATTAGAATGTTGTAGGGACATTAGAATCTCATCACTGAGATTTATAAATGTAAAATAATTTGGTATTGTTAAAATGAGGTTATAAAATGGTGGTTATATTTTAAAATTTAACATTATAATTTACCATGTTATAACATGAATTATATGTTATAAAGGGCCACAATGTACTATAATCCATAATAACCATCATTGAGATTGTAACCTTGATCAGTAGGGAATTGGGTTGATTTTTATTATTGTGTGTAAGTTTCATTTTTTGGTATTTAAAAACTGAATTTTAAGTGGGTGGTATATGGATTTATTTATTGAAATGATAAGAAACAATGAGTGGGGGATTCAATTTAGGGAAAAGTTGAATAATTTCTTAGAGAGAGAAGGGTTAATGTATGTGGGTGATGGATATTATATCTTGATAGAGTAGAATATATTCAATTTTATTCCCATAATTCACATTAATTTCTAAAATATTTTTCATTTTCGATCTAAATGAGTACAAATAAAATTAATTTTTAAATTTAGTAATTTTATTAGAATATTATAGTTTTTTCATTATATATTTTTCATAATTTTATTTTTCATGATTGTATTTAATACTTCTTTTCCATTTTTCATTCGATTAAATTATGGATTTTGTTTAATGTATTCATAATAAAATTTCATGATAATTTCAATTTTAAAATCATTTTACCCATTACAAAATAAATATATTTTATTATTAAACTATTTAAATCGAACATTATGGTTATATGAAAGTTCCTTGGGAATGAATCCCCTAAACGTTTTATTCCACTATTAAATAAGATTGATTCATTAAAAACTGTTATGATTTTTTATACTAGAATATTATTATTCTCAATAGGGGTCAAAGATAATATTATTGATCGATTTTAAATGATTTCTATAAATATTGCCAAAAAACAAATTTTTACCAATATGATACATGAATCATGTGTCCCATGAAATATTCGAAGGAATATTTCCTTCCATATATTATTAATTATTTTCTTGTTCTATTATTTATTTATTATTTATAACCATATGACTCATTTTATATATCCCGTTACTCTTTTTTTAAAATTTTGACCAAATGTTTACTGATTTTTCCTTATTTAATATAATTTTAAAATTCCTTATAAATACATGTTACCATCTCTTTCAGTTCAACCGTTCTTTATATCTATACAATCCTAGTTTAGGTTAAATAAATATATATTTTCATAGAAATGATTTTTCAGATTTATGTAATATTTTAGGGGAATCTAGAGAATATTCAAAGGATCATTTATATAATTCAATTCATAACTGAAATATGAGTAAAAAATAGCTTAGTGTGTTGATAATTCATAAATTCAATAGAACTTTTGTTGAGTATTCAAAAACCAAATCAATGAACCTAAAATATTTGAAATAATTACTATATAATGAATAAATACGAGTTTAATGGGAATTGATAGTTTAATATTTTAAAATGGAGATATATTTATGTGATTCGTGAGAAATTTTAAATAAAATATTAATGCGTCTTTTATAACATAAATTTATATTATTAATGATCATGAATTGTTTCATTGATAAACATTATGATGATTATCAAGATGTGTTAGAAGTGAAAATTGTTTGATTTCATTGTTGATGTTTTGATAGAATTATGATAGATTAATGTGAAGAAATGGGGAGTAAAAAAGGTTTTATAAATTAGTTAACAATGAAATGAAAATATAATTTATGTTTTTCAAAAATTAATTTTTGATATTCAAAAATGGTAATAATAAAAATTGAGGTAGGGACTATATATAATATATAAATTACTTGTTTTTTAGGAGAATAAATTACAATATTATTTGGGTAACTCAAGAAAAAGTTAAATTCTTACAAGATAAATATAGTTAAATTCTTACTCAAATGGGGCATAAAGATTGTATTCTTAATTTCATTATTAAAGAAGAGAACCCACTAATAAAAAACATGAAAATGAATAGTGTAATTAAATTTTTAGTGAATTTTATATAATTGGAGGTGAAATAGAACTCTATAACAATTTATCTATAATATATTATTCAATATATTTACAATTATGATTATGATTTTGAGAAACTGATTTTTCAGATGAAAAAAATATAGAAGAGGTTTTTGAATTAGATTCATGTAAACAATATTCATCTCAAAGAGAAAATATTCATCACCTTCTAGAAACATATTTTTAAAATATATTTTCAAATATATAAAATTTATTCATTGATTCCAGTGAAAATTAGGCAATTTTCTCTAAAAAAACATATAAAAATAGTTTCATACCTTACATAGTACACTATAATATTATTCCATTTCAAAAGGTCTTCATATAGGGTATTTATGTATTAATATTAAAGGTGAATGGAAGTAATATTTTTAATGAGATACTAGATAACGTCACATTAAAATATTTTAATGGTTTCTTCCTAGGGTTTCTTATTGATTTAATGAAACACCATTTCTTATCTAGAATATATAGATTTCATCAAATTTCTTTATAAAATTAAATTAATGGATAAAAAATACTCGTGGGTTCATAATTGGTGAACCACACCCTCTATTATATATATATATATATTTTCATCTTTTTTCCACTTTTTTCCTCGCATAGAAAAAAAATTATAGGGATTTGGTATTGTTAAACTATGAAAGGACTTATATATATCAATATAGGATCTATATAGTAGCATCCTTGTTTATATTTTAATATGAAATGGATGGAATTTTCCTACAATTTTACATGAAATTAAATTTATACTATTTTTAATAGAGTACAAGACATTAAACACTATGATTAAATAGACACATAGTATTATTATTTAAATTTGACCATTATAACCTAGTCATTGAATTTCTAGGTATGAATATTTTTAAAATCAATATGATTGAGATATATATAAATGTAAAATGAAACATATATTTATTGATTAATTATAATGAAATAAGTTCTCAATTTAAAATAAGGTCGTTTTATGGTTTATAAATATTTTTTTATTAAAACAATCGTTTAATATATATATTTTTTGGAAATATAATAATTAGGTTCTTACACATATTGAAATTTTATATTATAAAATAATATGATTTTTGAAATCATAATTTCAAAATTACTATAATATTAATTTTTTATAATTTTTTTGAAAGTGTTTCTCTTTAGTGAACACTGAAAAATACAAATATTTTTAAAAATGCCATTTTGTTTCATTAATTAAATTAATTCAATTGCCATGTTCTTTTTTGAATCTAAAGTTTATGTAAAATAATACTCCTTTAATATTATATAAACTAAATAGTTTTAATTGAATCATTCTTATACTTGATTTTAGTATAATATAATATTTCAATAAATATAATATTTTTCTAAAAATAATTTTTAATTTTTTATTTATTTATATTAAAAAAATTTATTTCCAATTATAGGAATTGAATTTTTTAATACATGAACCATATTTGGAATAAGTTAGTAGAATATTTTTAATATAGAGTCGTTTTAGTTTTCTGAATGTTAATTGTAATTGTAGTAACCGCTAATTACCTTAAAACTCTAAATTGATTAACTATGATTACAAATAGTTTTGTACTATTACTGCCTTATTAAGATTATAAGGGTTTATTTTGACCATCATAATCTAATATTTGAAAATATGGATCCATGGAGCTATTCTTGTGGATAAGAAGCTTAATATTACCTTACATAAAGAGTAAACACTAAATTTCACTATACTGATTTTAATAAAATTATATTTTTTTCAAGGATAGAAATAATTTTTCTTGTTATTAAATTTTTTTGTTATTTTATAATTAAAAAATTAATCGTATTAAATTATTTTCATATTTATTTATGAGATAAATAATTAAATTCTTATGCAACACCGAAATAGTGAGTTTGCATGAAGTATAAAAATAATATAAATTATTTAAAATAATAATAATTTATAAAAAATAAATGAATTATTTTATTCAAAAAAATATTTAGTTAAATATAAAATATTAGTTATTTGATAAATTATTATATTCAAGTGATAATAATATATTGATGTCTATATACTCAAACTATGATTATGGTATTAAAAAAGTCTTTAGGGATGTCATGTATTAGATAATATTTTATTACATTTTTTGAAATTCAAAAAAAAAACAAATCATTATCATATTAAAATGGATAGGGTCGATCCTATCATCCAAGTTACACTTATGGACCAATTATACTCATATAGGTAATTTTATATATCAGAAAGAGTAAAGAACAATTACATTGATGTAAACATAAAAAAGGTTAGTGGGGGTTAAAATTAAATATAAGGGTACAAAAATATCCTAACTTTATATAAAGATTATTGAATGATACAATATTATCTCATACTCTATGTGTCTTATAAATATATACATTTTTATCCACATTTACTTGTTAATAAATATGTATTATTTTAATAATATAGGTAATTCCAAGGTTGAACCATCCTACAAATATAAAAGGGTACCAAACCACTTTTATCCTTCAATATTTTAAAGCTTATTATCTAATTTTTTTTAAAACATTCTATATACTCTTTATGTTTTGATCAAAGGATGTTTTTAATGATAAGTTTATAATATAAACCCAACGTTACCATTTTCTTCATCTTCCAACTCATTCAATTCTATCATAAAATTCATATATATAAATATCTTCTATGGAAACAGATGTTAATTTTTTATTTAAATAACCTTACTCATCTCATTTTCCATCAAATTAGAAATTAAACTATCTTACATACATAAATGTGAATTACTAACTTGTCAAACTAATGTATTATATTTCTTATCCATGCCTCTAATAGATGGTTATTATGATATATTTAATGTGTATATATATAGTATAATAATTGAATAATTGTTTTTCATAAAATATAATATAATTTCTATCTTTATACCATTCTGAACGATAAAAATGAAATCATCGAACATGCATACATATAGACTACCATTTAAAAATATAGATATACTTCATTCATGAAAAATAACATATCGATACATTTTATGAGGATGAATTTTGTGATGATATTTTATTTTTATAACATAATAAGGATTCTAGAAATATAATATCTTATCCTCTTACTATAATTTCGATTCAATGAAAACTAATAAACATTGATCACGTGTTTGTGAAAACAACCACCACCATATCTTAAGAATTTTTTTCAAGATCATTTCTATATATGAGATTAAAATTTTATTTTATGTATAAAAAATATAATTATGTTATGTATATTTTTTATATAATAAAACATAGAATCCTTTTACAATTTTCAAGATACCTAGATAATTTTTAACTTATAAACTGAACAACATACAAAACCCAATGTGGACTTAACAAATTATGTAATTAATTAGATAACTAAAATTAATGGAATAACGATGTGGTAATAATCATTTAAAATGTTATAAAACTATTACATAAATATTATATTTTCATTAAATAAGACTTAATGTTGATGTATAGAACGTCTGGACTCTATTTATGTTGTTTCTTATCACAAATTAAATTTATATTTTAAAACATATACTACACTGATTATATTATGTGATTGTTTTGTTTAAAATAACCAATGAATATATATTATATTTCAAATTATTTATTTCTTACTATTATTTAAACACATAATCAACTAAATTAATAGTTCTTACTACAGAGATTCGATCATTGTAAGGACTATTTATCTCAATATTCTTCATTAATCCATGATTGATGTTATACATGCATTTATGATCGTGATTTTTTTATACTACCCCTTTAAAATTTTATATTCTTAAAACCTATTATATAATTGTATTTATTGTTTCAATAAAAATTATTTCATGAAAGGGTATTTTAAATGGATTTTTAAAAGAGATTAAGGTTTATCAACTCAATTTTTCTTTATTAGGATATATGTTTTGTTATACATATATATTTTTTATCTAGTGTATCCATTTATCCATTTGTATGTTGTATCATGATTATCCATTTGTTTAGGGTATTTATTTTTTTCATTTAAAATTATTTCATTCATGGGGTTATAAATAAAATATTTCCAACGTGGTGAGGATTTAATTTATAATATAATCTACTTTAAGGATTACATAATTTTTATTTTCATTTAGGAAAGTTATATTAATTATTTACCTTAAGCCACATATATTTTTTGTATTATCAATAATCATGTAATTTATAATAATTATGGAAATTTCCCTCTTTTTATATTTTAAAAAGGTCTATGAATTGAATTAATTAAAAGAAAAAAAATTTCAACAGTGGTTGAATAACATTTTTTTATATGTCCATTATCTTCAATAAGATTATATGAATTATCATATTTATAAATAAAATAATTGAAAATTTAAAATTTCAATGAATTTTATTTTGATTACAATTTTTTAAAAAGTAATGTTTCTAATATATTAAAAAAAAATAGTTTTTGAATTTTATCGAATAGTGTGAAAAAATTTGCTTAGAAAAATACCATTTGAAATGATTTTCCTTCCATAATAATCATTATTTTACATAATGGTTATATAAAAATATTTCATGTTTATTTATAAAAAAGGATAAATTTTATCATTAGGAAATGATAATTCCATTACATATTAGAGAAATGTTCAAATGATATTTTCATTGTATTTTTAATCTATAGAAAATCATTTAATATTATATTAATTAACTATGGAATGTTTGATTAATATAATATCAAGTTATATTATACGAATTATTTATGATAATTTTTTTAAATTTATTTTTATAAATCCTATTTATTTTTAAAAGGAAAATCAGAACATGGTAGTTTTTATGAAATTATGGAATCCATGTGTTTTTCTTTCTAATATAGTTATTAAACATTATTAAATAATGATATATCTGAGATTGAATTTAAATACCTAATTTAATTTCATTGATATATTATATGTTGTTTAATATATCCAGCCAATTCATTTGTTATAAAGTAATATCTTACTTGATAGAAATTATCCCAAATAAATGATAGATTTATGTTACTCCTAATAGAAATTGATTTTTACATAGTATATGTTACTCAAAAAATATTATAATGTACAACCACTACAAGTTTATCCAACAATATTTGGTAATTATCTTAGTATATTAATTTATGATTACTGTATGATATTCCAGTATACCTATATATATCTTCATTGAATTCAATGATTTCTAATGTATCCTTCTACTAGTAATTGGTTTAAAATTGATAATATTTTTTTACTTATATTCATATAATGTTATATAAAATCATTAATCCATGTATCATGATTTATCATCCACATTTTCATGTGTATGAATTCTATTAGGTTTTCTTCCAATCACATTGATAATGTAATCATGACCTAAAAATCATCATATGATGAATTATGAAATTCAATTGTTAATTAATATGTATAACATTATATATAATTTTATCTAACAGTTATTATTTTTTTGAAATAAACATATTCACTTTCATTTTCTTAAAATGGGAAAGGAAACTGTCATTCATGAATTTATGTGAACTACATGCTTGTGACACATATGAATTTCAATTATCATCCCCAACATTCATAGAATATTATTAAGATACATTTAATTATTTAATATATCTCAAAATAATTAAATAAT
Organism: Viscum album; assembly: GCA_963277665.1. Classification (NCBI taxonomy): domain Eukaryota; kingdom Viridiplantae; phylum Streptophyta; class Magnoliopsida; order Santalales; family Viscaceae; genus Viscum; species Viscum album. Next base: position 497,911,800 of record OY728158.1, on the reverse strand, counting down.
TATTATTCCAGAGATATAATATATAATATATATTGAGAAAATTATAATCATTAAAAATAAGATCATAGAACATGGGTATGTATGGACTACCATCTTCATGTTGTGATGTACTTCAATTTTTAAAAAACACATATAATGAAGGGTCATGGGGAAGGATTTAATGATTATGTATATTTTTATGACATCATAATCATTCTATAAATATACTATTTTTCTTGTTTTATTAGATTATATCAAACTACATGTATAAACGCTTCTCAAGTTTATATATAGACTACAACATCACGATCAATTTTTTTTTTCAAACACTGATTTCATATATGTCAATAAATTTTTATAGGTATAAAATTTTTAATTATGTTATGATTATTATTTAAATATGATATAATAAATAAACTTTTGACCATTATCGACATATCAAAATAATTTTTCAATTTTAAACAGAACCACTTCTATATATAGTATGTGTAGTTATTCAAATATGTAATTAGATGTAGAATATAAATATTGTATAATGATTAGTTAGTATAATTTTCAATGTTTCATATAATATTAAAAAAAATATGTTTATTATATAAGAGTAAAATTACAGACATCGACATTATAAGCTCTATGTAAGGGGTTTCTTATCTTAATTTCAATTTATTTGTGTTATTCTTTTACTTGGTAGACTATATTATGTGATGGTAATGTATAGAATAACTTATGATTATAATTTCATTATTTGAACTAGTTTAATGTGGTATAATAATTTATATTCCTAATAAAAAATATTAATAATTGTCAATCCAGTTATATGATCGTTATAAAAATTATTTATCTCAATATTGATTCGTTGAGACATATTGGATCTTATACACATATTTATGTTTGTGACTAGTATAAACAACCATTTTTTCATTAAATTTATTTTATGCATCTTATATAATTGTATTTAATTTTTCTTGTAAAAAAATTCATTCAATGGTGTTTGACATGAATGTTAACATTTGGTAAGGCCTCATTGTCTAAAATGTTCTTCTTTAAGTTATATGTTGTGTTATATACCTATATTATTTATGTTGTATATGTATTTCTAATTTTATTAGTCGTATCCTGAATGAACTAATTTTCATGGAATCTATTATTTCATTTTAATTTATTTAATTCATGAGGGTTATGAGGACAAAGATACAAAATTGGTAAGGATTTATGTTAAAATATCATCTCATTTTGGAATTTTTTATTAAAAAATTCTATTAATGAAAAAATATATTAATATTATACTTTAATTCAGATATATTTCTTATACACTACATATTCCATGAATTTTCAATAATTAGAGAAACCAATTTCTTTTTGCAACCTAAAATTATTCAGAAATTTAATTTAGATATGCTGACCTTATTACCACTATAGTCAACGTACTATTTATTATATACCCACTCTCTTGAATATTATTTTATGATTGTTAATAAAAATAAATAAAATAATTAAAAATGAAATTTAAAAATTATTTTATTTAATTTAAAACATTTTTCATAGGCGTATTTATGAAAATATTTAGAACAAATATTTTTTATGTTTTTCTAAAAGGGTGAACATATTTTTTCCATTAAACATATATAGAATGAATATATTTTCCATCCATAATGATTGTTCTTATCATTAATTATTTTATAATTTAATTATAAGAGTATTTATAAATAAATTGTTGAAATCTAATCAATGTAAATGTATATTTCTTTATCATTTGTGACAAATAATAATATGATATTTATAATGTAGCTTTATTCAATGTCAAAATTATTTTATGATTAATATACATCACTATGGAATATTATATAATAATATTATTATTTAACATTATATGAATGGTTTATGATGGTTTAGAGTTATCTTTAGGAAACCTATTTCTTTTTCTTGCAAAAATACTTTAACGATTTTTTTGATAAAATAATGGCATAAATGTATTTTTCTTCCTCGTAAGGGACATGGAAATTATTTTTGAAATAAATTTCATGGATTGGACCCCAGTCTATAATATAATATATATAAATATTTAATGGTTGGGTATGATATATCCTTCCAATTCATTTGGATATGGGATAGTGTTAAATAAATGCACGTTACCCAAAATAAATGATTGGGTTATGTTTTGTTCCTAGGAGCCAATTAAATTTCCTTATTAAAAGTTACTCCTATGACATTATAATGTATAATTTTTATACGTTACTATAATGACATTTTGTAATTATCCAAAAATGTGATTCTATAATTAATGCTTCAAATTCTATAATAACAACTCTATTTATCAATTATTCTTATAATTTCATATTTATCTATTAACAAATTATTATTTTTTCATGGAACATTATTGTTTCAATATATTTATCTTAAAATATTGTAAATCTTTCATTTCTGTCTCATGATTTTATATACACATTTTCTAGGGTATGAATTCTATTATTTTATGATAAATCAATTTGATAATTTAATCAATCTTTTAAGATCATCATAAGATAAATTATAAAATTATATTTTTAATTATAATTATTTCCATTATTGAATAGTTGATCACACAATTATTATGTTTCTCTTCCAAATGTAATAATAAAAGATTTTATTTTTGATATATCTATAGGTTTTTTCATGTGGATGATCTTGATTAAAGAAAATGTGAATAAAAAAACTAGGTATAGTTTAAAAATTAACAATGTAAAATACTTGTGTATATATATATATATAATAGATTTCCCTATTTCAATAAAACTATAGACTAAAAAAAAATTTATTTAAGTGATATAAAAATTCATTCAAATGTTGTAAAATTTTTATAGCTACATTTGAGTAACATTTATTAGTATCAAATAAGGAATGGTAATGAATATGTTTTTACGATAAAATCTAGTTATGTGGGTATTAGGATTATATAGTAAGAATCCATGTAGTTTTTAGAAAATTTTGGAGTTTAATATGTTTTCATTTTGGATAATATTATATTTACCTATTCTATCATGGGATTATATGATTATGGTTGGTCAAAAGTTAATATTATTATCCACCCCTATTGAGGTTTTCATTGATGGAATTTTATCGTGATAAATGATATTTTGAGATATTTTTTATTGGGTTTAGTCATATGTTACCCATATTTGTAATGTGAAATATTATATTAGATGAATTTGGTTTCATTTAATTTGATTTGATAGGATGGGTATGAAATAATAATATAGAAACAAATATCTTATTTTACGTTTTTTTGTAGAGGATAAATGATATTTATGGCCAATTATATAGGTAATAATATATGTTTATCATAGGATGTTATTATGTAAAACATGGGGTTGAATATATTAATTATTCATATGATGTTTTATTCATTATGGGTATTATTTAACCTTATACTAAAAATTTTCCTCTTAGTAATTATTGGTGTAATAAACCTTCATTATTTTGTAGATATCATGACTTATTATATTTTAATTTTAATTGGTTAGGAACAATAAAAAATCATTTTAGATTATAAATGTTTGAAATATTTTTTGAGATGGATTCATAAAATTATTAATAAACACAACTTATTTATTGTATTGGGTTTATATATTTGAAGAAATAAAGAATTTATACATTCAAATTTCATCTATCCAATGAAAACATTATTCATTTATAAAATATATACAATCATTTAGGTGAAATTATTTTCATTTCATACTATAATTTCTTTTGAATTTATGGTATTATTTACACCGCAATGATTTAAGGTTTTTTGGTCATTGAAATTATCCCACACATTCACATTATTTTAATAAATGTTCTCTATCAATTTTCTAATTATTCTTTGTATTTTCATATCATAGTAATATAATATTATTTTGAACCATGTTATGTGTGTATGTCATCATATTTACGTTTTTATTTCATTAAAATGAAAATTTTATTATCCCTTTTACATTATGGATGGTCATAAAATAGAAATTCAAAAATAAAACCCACGATTTTCCATAATTTAAGAAAAATTATGGGGAAAAATATTTTTATGTAGGGGAAATTTAAAATATTGCGATTTTTAAATATGTCTTTGTTTGGTGGCATATAGGAAAAAATCGTGATTTAATGACGTTTAAATATTATTCTTTTAATATGGACATCACATCTTAACCTATGAATTTAATTTAATGATTAAATATAAAAGATTATGGAATATATATAATTATTAAATACTTAATGAAAACTTATTTATTAATTCATAGTTTATACACACTAACTTTCTAGTATATTTTTTTATGCTTAAAAAATATGTTTTTCTAAAGTTGTTTTTATTTCCATTTCAGTGAGAATACTATATATATTTATATCACATTTATAAATTGTATTGGAAAAAAATGACATCATTATCTGTATGAGTACATAATATCTATCTTATGATGAAATTTTATGATTTGATTCAAAAATATTAATTTTTTTGTGAATACTGAAAAATACAATATTTCATAAAAATAACATATTATTTATTTAAATAAACTAATTTAAATGACTCGTTATATTTTTAATTTGATATTAAATTAAATTAATAGCCTTTTAACTCTATATATGACCCAATTACATATATAGGATTTATTAAATAATTTATTTTGGTATGTTCATTTTATGAAAAAAAATAATTTAAAAAAATTGAATGCATTTTAACACCTCATATTAATATTTATTTATTCCAATTATAGGAAATGAATTAAATAAAATATATTCTATATTTGCAATAATGGGGTTCATAATTTTTATATAGTTTATTTTTTTTCACAATGAAATTTAACTATCATAATATTTGACACCTCAATAATGATTTATCGGCAAACAAGGTTAGAAATAATACTATATAGCATTAATAATCGATCTAACACCAACCATATTTCTATTTTATTTTTTTGGTAAGACCAAAATAATACAATATTTTATTATAGGACAAAAAGGTATCATTTTTCATTACCATTGACTATAATAATATTTGATGTAAAGTAAAAATACAAAATGTCAAATTCATTTTTTGAATACTGATAAAATTATTATAGAGATAAAAAATGTTAGGAATATTATTAAAATTATTTCTTTATGAGGAATGTTTTTTTATGATCTTAATTTATTTTAATTTTTTTTATGAATGTATTATCATTGATTCATACACAAATCCAACATAGTTCTTTTGAATGTAGTAAAAAAATCATGTAAATGGTTTTAAAAACAACAATGTTATCTTTTGATACATTAATGGCTCTAATGGATGTTCTAGATAAATATAACATATAATCGACATGCCTAAAAATTATATATGAAATCTATTTCAATTATAATATCTATGAATTCAATCAATGAGAATAGTCTAAGAATTGTTTTAATGTTTTCTTATATCAAGAATATTTTATTAAACAATCTCGAATTAATGGACACCTAACCTTATAAATGTAGATATTTTATGTTCACGTAGAACACCCAATTTCAACTAATGGTTCACATTTTCTTGAATAGTTACTTTTATGCCCCAAAATGAGTAAATAAAATTTATGTGGTAGTATTCATCTGAAGGACTAACATTGGGTTAAAACTAAAAGATAAGGGTTACAATATCCCCTAAAATTGATTAAATTATATTCAATAAAAATATATAAACAAAAAAATCCTGCATTAGATATATATCAATTTGGGAAAATATTAAATTGATTTTAATTTATGTCATTTTTGTAGATTATAATATTCAATGGATGTCATTACCATCACATATAAAATAGATATACCGTCCTCTCTTCCTCACAATTCAGAATAATTTTTTCACTATGAAACTATACCATATCCTCTTAATAACATCCATATATAAATTATCTAGGATTTGGTATTATAAAAAGGCCACCCCTAGGGACCTTGTGGAGTGATATGAAAGTGGTTCTTCATATATGATGTTATCATTTAAACAAAGAGTACACATTATACATATTATTCTACCTACATCAATTGTTTCCGAAAAATTATAATGTAATATAATTTTTACTCATATTAATTTATCATATTAATAAAATATAATACCCTCATTCATCACTTTTTACATTCAATGTGAAATAAAACCATTTTCACTGCATACATACGGACTAGAGGCCCACAAAACCAATGTATTTCTTTTTTGATCACATGCATTAATTTATGGTTATTATAATGGATTTTTTATATATATAAGTTAATACTGATCTTATAAGGCCCCATCCTTAAACATTACTTAATCTTGAGTTATTTCAAGATTACACCTTGAGGATCCTTTCAGGTTTAGAGTTTTAGAGAATTAGATCATAAAACATGCATTACATTCCACATTTAAACAACGTGGTTACATAAAAGATAGTATTCATTTTTACCATCAACGGAAGAATATTTAAAATAAAAGATGGATTCTTTCTTGACACTTCCTTGACACTATCATCATATCATGTACCCTTTCCTTGACCAGTGAAAAACATTTCAAAAACATGGGATGAGCATTAAAAGCTCAGTAAGGGATACAAAAATATGCAAAGGAAACATGAGTATATGTAAACATAAGAATCAATGAAATCATACTATAATCATAAAACAAAAGAACGTTAACATCACTCATCAAATAATGAATAAATCATAGAAATCAAAAGACATAAAGGTAACTTGAGGCATTCATAACATTCTTACGTATGGAGTAACCCTCTTGGTTACATTTGGAATACCCATCACAGTATATTCCCTAAATGTCTTTGGAGAAACCTTAATGTTTAACTCCTTTGCATTACCCAATTCATTGGAGAGCTATATCAGGCTCACCCGCCCTTAGTTTATCACGGAACTACCCATCTCCGTAACAATCCCCAAGAACCATAACATAATCGTATCACATAAAACATGCATAAAGGAAACATAACATTTCCCCATTTCAATCACAAGATATCAATACAACACATTGATATAATAACAATATTATGAAAACCATTTTCAATACCAAAATAAAAGAAAAGTAAAACATGATATTTATTTTTAATTTAAAAAAAGTATGGCTTGTAGAGGAAGCCAAAACTCAAATAATGGTCACGGCGGTAGAGAAGTCGTTGTCGCCGCATACATACGACAAAAACATTCCATATTGTCGTTTAGTAAAATGTTTCATATAAAAAAATATTCTTTTTGGATAAATGTAAACGTCAAAGGGGTTTATATAATGTATAAAAGAAGGTTGTGTATAAAACAAAAATATGCCTCAATGAAAGGAGATTGAGATGAAGTCCCATACCTCGGGTCCGACTTGACTCGATCATTCTTTAACATCCTGAATAATAAACTTGAGTTAATTTCTACATGCATAAGAACATTTTTCAAGTTCATTATTCCTTTTATATCAATTATTACCATGTCATGAACACTATGTAATTATTAAAGTTAATAACGGTCATTTTAACGATCATTGGTACTTGAGTAAAAAATATGCTCTTTATAATTAAAAGGTGTTCATGTATCCATTATATCCAGAGTTATAATCATGATGTATATATGATAAATATCATATATATCCATTATATACGTGCATGTATAATATTACATAACGTTTACTGGTAAGAAATGAAATGCACCGTTCATGGAGACAGTAAGTCGTACGTACGAATGAACGCTACTTTAATTTCTATTTCATATTTTATGGAATGGAATCATAATGATATAAATGTATATTGTAATTCCATTATAATATCATATATAATATCATTACTTACATCCTTTATAAGTCCCACATATGGCATTAACGAATCAAATCACTTTGAGGGGGCGGTAGTCCCCACTTCCTAAAATGAAGATATCGTGTTTACCCACAATGGAAACCATAAAGGTATTCAATAAATGAAAAATACATAATCTTAACTAAAAAATAAAAATATTATATATCATATATTAATATAGTGTCATCTTAATGGCCACCTTTGAAGCTGTTAAAAGAATATTGAACAATCATCGTTTCGTGAGGCAGAAATTCACCATCCACAGAAACAATATGTTCTTTAACCATTAGATGTAGGTGTGTGTAAGTGTAGATTGAATACTTATTATAAAAACATCCTAGTATATGGAAGATACTTTTGTTGTTACAAAATAAATGAATAAAAAGATTTTAGGGGGTTTGAGAAGCAAAATAATACATAAGAACACAATAGAAGACACTACCTTTAAATCGGGTAACTCTTTTTGATTTGAGCTCAAAGGCTTCCTTGGGAAGACATCTGCACAATGTGAGGATTCTAAGAGTTAGAGAGGGATGTGGAGAGACCAAATGGGAAGGTTTTGGCCGAGCCAAAGGATTTGTATGTGTGGGTAAGGTGGTAGAGGGGGAGGCCTTTTATAAGAGAAGAGGAGGGGAACTCTTGGAAAGGTATAAAAGGATACTTTATTATAGAATGATTTTCGGATTTAGAAGGTCCAAAAATTATATATTTCTAGGATAAGGTTATTATAGTTCTAAATCCACGCATCCAATAGGTTTGTTACATGTGTAGGTATTAGATTTTACATTATCTTTTCATTTTATTTAAATCGTTAAATATTGAGGTCATCGCGGCATCATCATGATGTCATAAAAAAATTAATTTATTTAATGTATAAAAATAATATAAAACTACTATGATGTTGGAAATCCTTGTATCTTTATAATGAATATTTATAGTTAAAATTATGACTTGTATAACCCCATTTAGAAAATGGTTTAGTAAAATAACTAATGTTTGTGTCATTTTTTACTTTTACTTTAAAGAAAAGGCATTAATGTCATTATCTTACCCAAGTGGCTCCATGGGGTCCCAATAATAAAACCATGGGTTTTCTTGGTCTTCCATGACACATAACATAAGGGTATCACATGTTTCTATGTCATTTAGTTTTATTAAAACAATTTTTGTACCTTAAATTACACTAATTACCTCTAATCGCGATTAAAAACATAAAAGTTACTATTCACCAAAAAATTATTTTAATCACATTGAACCACATATTACTTCATAATGACAACCATGTATGTCAGATTTTTTAAATTTAAAAAACATTGGTGGTAAATTTTTATTTAAACGAAAAATCAGTTTTTTAAGTACCACTTAGTGGTTTCACTATTCATCAAAAATTGAAGTTTTTCAGAAAAATACCAAAACATCACCCTAAGCTACATTTGATATTCTGAATTCAAAAATGTTGTCTATTTTACAAAATTCAAAACATATAAGTTACATTAAATAATTTAATAATTAATTCTCGTTGTCTGAGAAAATAGCGTTTTTTTATGAAACAATAAGTATCAAAAGATTGACACTAGTTTAAGTCCAATTTCAATGTTAAATTAATTACAATGACCACTATTGGATTAAATGGTAAAAATATATCCTAATTGAACTTTAAAACCAATTCGAAAGATAATCTCATCATATAAATAATATAGATTAAAAAAGGTTTTGAATTAAAATACAACAATTTTCACTATTCATTACAAAAAGAACTTTATCGAAAAAATACGCAAAATTTACCCAAAGTAAATTTCAATGTACCAATCATAAAGAATAAGATTATTTTGACAAATAGAGCATATAAAATTGTCAAAAGATTGATTTAAAAATGTTTTTCCATCAAAAGGCAGTAAAACAATCTTTTAAAAATATTAGTGTATTCCATGCTTAAGATTGGATTTATTCTCAATTTAAGACTATAAAACACTATATAATTCATTAATAGGCATAGATAAAAATATCTATTATTCATTACTTACTTGGGATGTTACATCCTTCCCCCTTTATAAAATTGTGTCCCCGCAATTTATTTACTTATCGAATAAGTGGGGGTGTTTATCCCTCATTGCATTTTTAGATTCCCATGATGCCTCTTCAACCATGTGTTTTTTTCACAAAACCTTTACCTAATGAATCACCTTAGTCTGTAACACTTTCTCCCTATGGTCAAGAATCTGGACCGGTTGTTCTTCAAAAGATAGGTTCTCTTCCAGCTGAACTACCTCTAGACTCAAAACATGAGATGGATCTGGCATGTAATTCCTTAACATTGAAACATGAAAAACATTGTGTACCTGAGATAAATTCAGAGGTAAAGCCACTCGGTAAGAAATTGATCTAACTCTCTCCAGAATTTCATATGGTCCAATGAACCTTAGACTCAGCTTTCCTTTCTTACCAAATCACATCACACTTTTCCATGGTGAGACTTTGAGAAGAACACGATCACCTACCTCAAAAGAGAGATCCTTCCTCTTATTGTCTGTATAAATCTTCTGTCTTCTCTAAGCTGTTATCATGTGTTTCTGTATCAGCTGAACATTTTCTACCAACTCTTCTATCCATTCTTGTCCCATCAGCTTCCTTTCACCCACTTCATCCATGAAAGATGGAGTTCAACACCGCTTCACATATAACGCCTCAAATGGTGCCCTCTGTATACTGAAATGAAAACTGTTATTATATGAAAATTAAACCATGGAAATATGTTCGTCCCAACTTCCCTGATAATCCATCGAACACGCACGTAGCATATCCTCCAATGTATGAATTGTTCATTCTGACTGCCGATCTGATTGAGGATGAAAAACTATACTAAAATTTAATTCAGTACCCAATGACTTCTGAAATCCTTTCCAAAATATATAAGTGAACCTGGGATCACGATCAGATACAAGGAGAGAGGAACTCCATGTAACCTGGCTATCTCATTAAGATATAAATTAGAAAGTTGATCTAGGGAAAAATTATCTTGAATATGAAGGAAATGAGCAGATTTAGTCGAGCGATCAACAATAACCCAGATTTCATTATTACCTCGAGATGTCTTCGGTAATCCCAAAACAAAGTACGTGGATATATTTTCCCATTTCTACTCTGGAACTGGTAAATGTTGAAGAATCCCTTTTGGTAACTGCCTCTCTACTTTAACCTGCTGACAAGTCAAACACTTCACAGTAAAATCCGCAATATATATTTTCATTCCATACCACCAGTAATACTCCTGCAGATCTCTGTACATCTTAGTACCACTAGGATGAACTGAAAACGGAGAACTATGAGCTTCACATAACAACTCTCTCTTAAAATGTGAATCACAAGGCACACATAATTTCTTCCCAAATCTGAAAACACAATCATTATTAATGTTTAATTCAGGAAACTTACCCTTCTAAACCATCTATAACTATTTCTACAACTCACTATGTTGCTTATGTGCTTGCTTCATTCTGTCTGATTGAGATGATCTCACTGATACCTAGAACAAAACAGAATAACTTCCTGCACCAACAACTTCTATGCCAAAGTTCATCAAAGAAAAACCCAAAGGATCTCGTTCCAAACGTAGCATGGTTAATGAAGCATTACTTTTTCAACTAAAAGCATCAGCCACATTAATTTCTTTTCCTGGATGGTAATGAATTGTAAAATCATAATCCTTGATTAATTCTAGCCATCTCCTATGTCTCATGTTCAATTCATTCTAAGTGAATATATACTTTAAAATTTTGTGATTGGTATATATTTCACACTTTACTCCATACAAATGTTTCCTCCAAATTTTTAAATCGAAAACAATAGTAGCTTATTCCAAATCATGTGTATCATAATTTACCTAATGAGTTTTCAACTGTCGTGAAGCATAAGCAATTGCTTGATCATTCTGCATTAGGACGCAACCAATGCCTTTCAATGAAGAATAACTGTAGATAACAAACTCACCATTCCTGGAAGGTAGTTCAAAAACTGGAGCATTCGCCAATCTTCTTTTCAATTCCTGAAAACAATCATCACATTCTTTTTTCCAAATAATCTTAACACCATTCCGAGTTAGCTTAGTCATTGGACTAAATAACCATGAAAAATTTCAAACAAACCTTCAGTAATAGCATGCCAAACCAAGGAAGCTACGAATCTCAGTTACATTTGTGGGTCTTGGACATTCTTCAACAACCTTTTTTTTACAGGATCAACAATTATCCCATCTTTAGAAACAATATGACCAAGGAAAGAAATTTTTTGCAACCAAAACTCACACTTGATAAATTTCCCATACAATTTATATTCTTTCAAGGTTTTCAAAATAACCCTTAAATGACTTTCATGCTCCTCTTTACTTTTATAAAACACCAAAATATCATCAATAAAAACAACCAACATTATTAACCTGAGTCAACTGAGCAATCACTACAACAAACTATTTAGTTATGATTATGACCATCTCAGGATACTGATTTGAAAGGTCATTTCCCTCTGTATGCCTTCCCAGAAAAACCATTCTATTTCCTCTATGAAAACCCATTCTTAACACAGAAATATCTTAGGAGAAGCAACCTGGTAATCTTAAAATGCTATATCATTTCAATCATACCATAAATTAATATATAATTTAACAATTTTTTAACTCCTAAAGTTGTCTAAACCGACCTCTGATACCAACTATAAGGCCCCATCCTTAAACATTACTTAATCTTGAGTTATTTCAAGATTACACCCTGAGGATCATTTCAGGTTTAGAGTTTTAGAGAATTAGATCATAAAACGTGCATTACATTCCACATTTAAACAAAGTGGTTACATAAAAGATAGTATTAATATTTTCCCTCGACAAAAAAATATTTAAAATAAAACATGGATTCTTTCTTGACACATCCTTGAAACTATCATCATATCATGTACCCTTTCCTTGACCTGTGAAATTTTTTTTAAAAACATGGGATGAGCATAAAAATCTCAGTAAGGGATAGAAAAATATGGAAAGGAAACATGAGTACATGTATACATAAGAATCAATGAAATCATACTCTACTCATTAAACATAAGAACTTTAACATACCTTATCAAATCATGAATAAATCATAGAAATCATAAGACATAAAGGTAACTTGAGACATTTATAACATTCTTAGGTAGGGAGTATCACTCTTGGTTACGTTTGGAATACCCATCACAGTATATTCCCTAAATCTCTTTATGGAAACCATAACCTTTAACTCCTTCGCGTTACCCAATGCATTGGAGAGCTATATCGGGCTCACCCGCCCTTAGTTTATCATGAAACCACCCATTTTCATAACAATTCCCAAGAACCATAACATAATCATATCACATAAACCATGCATAAAGGAAACATCACATTTCCACATTTCAATAACAAGATATCAATACAACACATTGATATAATAAAAACATTATGAAAACCACTTTAAATACCAAAATAAAAGAAAATTAAAACATGGTATTTATTTTTAATTTAAAAAAAAGTATGGCGTGTAGAGGAAGTCGAAACTCAAATAATGGTCATGGCGGCAGAGAAGTCGTTGTCGCCGTATATGTATGACAAAAACAATCCCTTTTGTCATTTAGTAAACCGTTTCATGTAAAAAGAAGATTCCTTTTGGATAAACGTAAATGTCAAAGGGGGTTATACACTGTATAAAATATGGTTCTTTATGAAACAAAAATATTACTCAATGAAAGGAGATTGAGACGAAGTCCCATACCTCGGGTCTGACTTGACTCGATCGATCTTTAAAGTCCTGAATAAAAAACTGAGTTAATTTCTACTTGCATAAGAACCTTTTTCAAGTTTTTTTTACTTTTATATCACTTATTATCATGAAATGAACACTATGTAATTATTTAAGTTAATAACGGTCGTTTTAACGATCATTGGTACTTGAGTCAAAAATATGCTCTTTATAATTACAAGTTGTTCATGTATCCATTATATCCAGAGTTATACTCATTATGTATATATCATATTTATCATATATATCCAGTATATACGTGCATTTATTGTATTACATAACGTTTAGATGTATGAAATGAAATGCACCGTTCATGGAGACGGTAACCCGTACGTACGCATGAACGCTAATTTCTTTTCTATTTCATATTTTATGGAATGGAATCATAATGATATAAAGGTATATTATAATTCCATTATAATATCATATATAATATCATTAGTTACAACCTTTATACATCCCACATATGGAATTAACGAATCAAATCACTTTGAGGGGGCGGTAGTCCGCACTTCCTAAAATGAAGATATCGTGTTTACCCATAATGGAAACCAAAAAGGTATGACATAAATGAAAAATAAAGAATATTAAGTAAAACATAATCATATTATATATCATATATAAATATAGTGTCATCTTAATGACCACCTTCGATGGTGTTAAAAGAATATTGGACAATCATCGTTTCGTGAGGCAGAAATTCGCCATCCACGGAAACAGTATGTTCTTTAACCATTAGATATAGGTGTGTGTAAGTGTAGATCGAATCCTTCTTATAAAAACATCCTAGTATATGGAAGATACTGTTTTTGTTACAAAATAAATGAATAAAAATAGTTTAGGGGGTTCGAGAAGAAAAATAAAACATAAGAACACAATAGAAGACACTACCTTTAAATCAGGTAACTCTTTTTGATTTGAGATCAAAGGCCTCCTTGGGAAGCCTTCTGCCCAAAGTGAGGCATCTAAGAGTTAGAGAGGGATGTGGAGAGACAAAATGGGTAGGGGTTGGCCGATACAAAGGCTTTGGAAGTGTGGGTATGGCGGTAGAGGTGGGGTCTTTTATAAGAGGAGAGGAGGGGCACTCATCGAGAGGTATAAAAGGATACTTTATTATAAAATGCTTTTCGGATTTATAAGGTACAAAAATTATATATTTCGAGTATAAGGTGATAATAGTTCTAAATCCACCAATCCAATAGGTTTTTGACATGTGTAGGTCTTAGAATTTACATTATCATTTCATTTTATTTAAATCGTTAAATAATGAGGTCATCGCTTCATCATCATGATGTCATAAATAATTAAATTTATTTAATGTCTAAAAATTATTAAAAAAAATACTATGATGTAGGAAATAATTTTATATTTCTAATGAATATTTATAGTCAAAATTATGACTTGTTTAACCCCATTTGAAAAATGGTTTAGTAAAACAACACATGTTTGTGTCATTTTTACTTTTACATTAAATAAATGGAATTAATATCTTTATCTTACCCAAGTGGCTCCATGGGGTCCCAAAAATCGACCCATGGGTTGTATTGGTCGGCCATGACACATCAAATAAGGGTAGGACATGTGTCTAGGTCATTTCATTTTATTAAAATATTATTTTTTCCTTAAATTACACTAATTACCTCTAATCGCGATTAAATACAAAAAAGTTACTATTCACCAAAAAATTATTTTAATCCCATTGAACCAAATTTTACTTCTTAATGACAACCATGTTTGTCAGATTTTTTAAATTCAAAACACAGAGGTGGTAAAATTTCATTTAAACGAAAAATCTGTTTTTAAGTACCACTTATTGGTTTCACTATTCATGAAAAATTGATGTTTTCAGAAAAATACCAAAACATCACCCTAAGATATATTTGATATTATGAATTCCAAAATTATGTCTATTTTAAAAAATTAAAAACATATAAGATACATTAAATAATTTAATAATTAATTCCCGTTGTCTGAGAAAATAGCATGTTCTTATGAAACAATAAGTATTAAAAGATTGACACTAGTTTATGTCCAATTTCAATGTGAAATTAATTCCAACGACCACTATTGGATTAAATGGTAAAAATATATTCTAATTGAACCTTAAAACAAATTCAAAAGATAATATAATCATATAAATACTTTAGATTAAAAAGAGGTTTTGAATTAAAATACAACATTTTTCACTATTCATTAAAAAGAGAACTTTATCAGAAAAATACCCAAATTTTACCCAAAGTAAATTTCAATGCCCCAATAATAAATAATAAGTTTATTTTGACAAATAGAGCTTATAAAATTGTCAAAAGTTTGATTTAAAAATGGTTTTCCATTAAAAGGCAGTAAAACAATCTTTTACAAATATTAGTGTATTCCATTCATAAAATTGGATTTATTCTCATTTTAAGCCTTTAAAACACTATCTAATTCATTAATAGACATAGATAAAAATATATATTATTCATTACTTACTTGGGATTTTACATCCTTCCCCCCTTTAGAAAATTACGTCCCCGAAAATTATTTACTTATCGAATAAGTGGGGGTATTTATCCCTCATTGCATTTTCGGATTCCCATGTTGCCTCTTCAAGCATGTGGGTTTTCCACAAAAGCTTTACCTGATGAATCTCCTTATTCTGTAACACATACTCCCTGTGGTCAAAAATCTATACCATTTTTTCCACATAAGATAGGTTCTCTTCCAACTGAACTACCTCTGGACTCAAAACATGAGATCGATCTGGCATGTGCTTCCTTAACATTGAAACATGAAAAACATTATGTACCAGAGATAAACTCGGAGGTAAAGTCACTCGATAAGAAACTGATCCAACTCTCTCGAGAATTTCATATGGTCCAATGAACCTTGGACTCATCTTTCCTTTCTAACCAAATCACATCACACTTTTCCATGGTGAGACTTTGAGAAAAACGTGATCACCTACCTCAAAAGACAGATACTTCCTCCTGTTGTCTGCATAACTCATTTGCCTTCTCTGAACTGTTCTCATGTGTTTCTGTATCTGCTGAACTTTTTCTGCCAACACTTCTACCAATTCTGGTCCCATCAACTTCCATTCACCCACTTCATCCAAGAAATCTAGAGTTCGACACCGCTTCCCATATAACGCCTCAAATGGTTCCATCTGTATACTGGAACGAAAACTGTTATTATATGAAAATTCATACAAGGAAAGATATTGGTCCCAACATCCCTGATATTCCATCGAACAATCACGTAGCATATCCTCCAATGTCTGAATTGTTCGTTCTGACTGCCCATCTGATTGAGGATGAAATGCTGTACTAAAATTTAATTCAGTACCCAATGACTTCTGAAGGCCTTTCCATAAGATAGAAGTGAACTTGGGATCACGATCAGATACAATGGATAGAGGAAGTCCATGTAACCTTACTATCTCTTTAAGATACAAACTAGAAAGTTGATCTAGGGAAAAAGTATCTCGAATAGGATGGAAATGAGAAGATTTAGTCAAGCGATCAACAATAACCCAGATTGAATTATTACCTCGAGATGTCTTCGGTAATCCCTCAACAAAGTCCATGGATATTTTTTCTCATTTCCAATCTGGAACTAGTAAAGGCTAAAACATCCCTTTTGGTAACTGCCACTTTACTTTAACCTGCTGACAAGTCAAACACTTCACAGTAAAATCCACAATATCTCTTTTCATTCCGTCCCACTAGTAATACTCCCATAGATCTCTGTACATCTTAGTACTACAAGGATAAACTGAAAACGGAGAACTATGAGCTTCACATAACAACTATCTCTTCAACTTTGAATCACAAGGCACACATAATCTCTTCCCAAATCTCAAAACACAATCACTATCAATGTTGAATTCAGGCAACTTACCCTTCTGAACCAGCTCTACCTTTTTCTGCAACTCACTGTCTTCCTTCTGTGCTTGCATGATTCTGTCTGATAGATATGATCTTACTAGTACCTAGAACAAAACAGAAGAACTTCCTACACCAAAAACTTATATGCCAAAGTTCATCAAATCAAAAACCAAAGGATCTCGTTCCAAACTTAGCATGGTTAATGAAGCATTATTTTTTCAACTCAAAGCATCAGCCACATTATTTTTTTTCTGGGATTATAATGAATTGTACAATCATAATCCTTGATTAATTCTATCCATCTCTTCTGTCTCATGTTCAATTATTTCTGAGTGAATATATACTTTAAACTTTTGTGATCAGTATATATTTCACACTTTACTCCATACAAATGATGTCTCCAAATTTTTAAAGTGAAAACAATAGTAGCTAATTCCAAATCATGTGTAGGATAATTTACCTCATGAGTTTTCAACTATCGTGAAGAATAAGAAATTACCTGATCATTCTGTATTAGGATGCATCCAAGTCCTTTCAATCAAGCATAACTGTAGATAACAAACTCACCATTCCTGGAAGGTAGTGCCAAAACTAGATCATTCACCAATCTTCTTTTCAATTCCTGAAAACAATCATCACATTCTATTGTCTAGATAAACTTAACACCCTTCCGAGTTAGCTTAGTTATTGGACTATATAACCGTGAAAAATTTCTAACAATCCTTCGGTAATATCCTGCCAAACCAAGGAAGCTACGAATCTCAGTTACATTTGTGGGTCATGGCCATTCTTCAACAACCTTTGTTTTTGCAGGATCAACGGTTATCCTATCTTTAGAAACAATATGACCAAGGAAAGAAATTTTTTGCAACCAAAACTCACACTTTGTGAATATCCCATACAATTTCGTTTCTTTCAAGGTTTTCAAAATAACCCTTAAATGACTTTCATAGTCCTCTTTACTTTTAGAAAACACGAAAATATCATAAACAAAAACAACCAACATTATTCACCTGAGTCAACTAACAAATCATTGCAACAAACTATATAGTTCTGATTCTGACCATCTCAGGATACTGATTTGAAAGGTCATTTCCCTCTATATGCCTTCCCAGAAAAACTATTCTGTTTCCTCTATGAAAAACTATTCTTGACACAGAAATATATTAGAAGAATCAACATGGTAATCTTAAAATGGTATATCATTTCAATCATACCATAAATTAACTTATAATTTAACAATTTTCTAACTCCTAAAGTTGTCTAAAACGACCTCTTATACCAACTATAAGGCCCCAGCCTTAAACATTACTTAATCTTGATTTATTTCAAGATTACACCTTGAATATCTTTTCAAGTTTATATTTTTAGAGAATTAGATCATAAAATATGAATTACATTCCACATTTAAACAATTTGGTTATATAAAAGATAGTTTTCATTTTTCCCATCAACGAAAACATATTTAAAATAAAACATGGATTCATTCTTGTCACTTCCTTGACACTATCATCATATCATGTATACTTTCCTTGACCTGTGAAAAACATTTCAAAAACATGGGATGAGCATAAAAAATCAGTAAGGGATACAAAAATATGGAAAGGAAACATGAGTACATGTATACATAAGAATCAATGAATCATACTCTACTAATAAAACATAATCACTTTAACATACCTCATCAAATCAATAATAAATCATAGAAATCATAAGACATAAAGGTAACTTGAGTCATTCATAACATTCTTACATAGGGAGTAACCCTCTTGGTTACGTTTGGAATACCCATCACAGTATATTCCCTAAATCTCTTAGGAGAAACCTTAACGTTTAACTCTTTCGCGTTACCCAATGTAGTGGAGATCTATATCGGGCTCACCCGCCCTTAGTTTATCACGGAACCACCCGTCTTCATAACAATTCCCAAGAACCATAACATAATTTTATCACATAAAACATGCATAAAAGAAACATAACATTTCCACATTTCAATCACAAGATATCAATACAACTCATTGATATAATAAAAACATTATGAAAATCATTTTCAATACTAAAATAAAATAAAAGTAAAACATGGTATTTATTTTTAATTTAAAAAAAAGTATGGCTTTTAGAGGAAGCCGAAACTCAAATAATGGTCACGGCGGCGGAGAAGTCGTTGTCGCCGAATACGGTCCACAAAGACAATCCCTTTTGTCATTTAGTAAAACTATTATTATAACAAAAGATTCCTTTTGGATAAACGTAAAAGTCAAAGGGGTTTATACACTGTAGAAAATAAGGTTGTGTATAAAACAAAAATATGCCTCAATGAAAGGAGATTGAGATGAAGTCTCATACCTCGAGTCTGACCTGACTCGATCGTTCTTTAACGTCCTGAATAATAAACTTGAGTTAATTTCTATTTTCGTAAGAACCTTTTTCACGTTCATTATTCCTTTTATATCACTAATTACCATGTCATGAACACTATTTAATTATTTAAGTAAATAATGGTCGTTTTATCGATCATTGGTACTTGAGTCAAAAATATGCTCTTTATAATTACATTTTTTTCATGTATCCATTATATCCAGAGTTATACTCCTGATGTATATATCGTATACATCATATATATCAAGTATATACATGCATTTAAAATATTAAATAACGTTTAGAGGTATGAAATGAAATGCATCGTTCATGGAGATGGTAAGCCGTACGTACGCATGAACGCTACATTCATTTCTATTTAGTATTTTATGGAATGGAATCATAATGATATAAAATTATATTATAATTCCATTAAAATATAATATATAATATCATTAATTACATCCCTTATACGTCCCACATATGGAATTAACGAATCAAATCACTTTGAGGGGGCGGTAGTCCGCACTTCCTAAAATGAAGATATCATGTTTACCCATAATGGAAACCATAAATGTATTCCATAAATTAAAAATACAGAATCTTAATTAAAACATAGACATATTATATATCAAATTTATATATAGTGTCATCTAAATATCCACCTTTGAATGTGTTAAAGGAATATTTAACAGTCATCGTTTCGTGAGGCAGAAATTCGCCATCCACAGAAACCGTATGTTCTTTAACCATTATATGATGGTGTGTGTAAGTGTAGAAAGAATAATTCTTATAAAAACATCAAAATCTATGGAAGATACTGGTTTTGTTAAAAAATAAATGAATAAAAAGAGTTTAGGGGGTTGGAGAAGCAAAATAAATCATAAGAACACAATAGAAGACACTACCTTTGAATCGGGTAACTATTTTTGATTTGAGCTCAAAGGCTTCTTTGGGAAGACTTCTGCCCAATGTGAGGCTTATAAGAGTTAGAGACGGATGTGTAGATACAAAATGGGCAGGGTTTGGCCGATCCAAAGGCTTTGGAAGTGTGGGTAAGGTGGTAGAGGTGGGGGCCTTTTATAAGAGAAGAGGAGGGGCACTCTTGGAAAGGTATAAAAGGATACATTATAATAAAATGCTTTTCGGATTTAAAAGGTCCCAAAATTATATATTTCTATGATAAGGTGGTAATAGTTCCAAATCCACCCATCCAATAGGTTTTTGACATGTGTAGGTATTATGTTTTACATTATCGTTTCATTTTATTTAAATCGTTAAATAATGAGGTCATCACTGCATCATCATGATGTCAAAAATAATTTAATTTATTTAATGTCTAAATATTATAAAAAAATACTATGATGTGGGAAATATTTTTAGATTTCTAATGAATATTTATAGTCATACTTATGACTTGTATAACCCCATTTAAAAAACGGTTTAGTAAAACACCTCATGTTTGTGTCATTTTTACTTTTACTTTAAATAAAATTCATTAATGTCTTTATCTTACCCAAGTGGATCGACAGGGTCCCTAAAATCGACCCATGGGTTGTCTTGGTCGTCCATGACACATCCAATAAGGGTAGGACATTTATCTAGGGCATTTCATTTTATTAAAACATTATTTTTACCTTTAATTACTCTAATTACATCTAATCACGATTAAAAACATAAAAGTTACTATTCACCAAAAAATATTTTAATCCCATTGAACCACATTTTACTTCTTAATGACAACCATGTATGTTGGATTTTTGAAATTCAAAACAAAAAGGTGGTAAAATTTCATTTAAACGAAAAATCAGTTTTGTAAGTACCACTTAGTGTTTTCACTATTCATAAAAAATTAAAGGTTTTCAGAAAAATACCAAAACATCACCCTAAGAAATATTTGATATTATGAATTCAAAATGATGACTATTTTAAAAAATTCAAAACATATAAGTTACATTAATTAATTTAATAATTAATTCCTAGTGTCTGAGCAAATAGCGTGTTTTTATGAAACAATACGTATCAAAAGATTGACACTAGTTTAAGCCCAATTTCAATGTGAAATTAATTCAACAACCAATATAGGATAAAATGGTAAAAATATATTCTAATTGAACTTTAAAACCAATTCAAAATATAATCTAATGATATAAATAATTCTTAAAAAGATTTTTTGAATTAAAATACAACATTTTCCACTATTCCTTAAAAAATGAACTTTATCGGAATAATACCGAAAACTTACCCAAAGTAAATTTCAATATCCCAATCATAGAGAATAAGTTTATTTTGACAAATAGATCTTATAAAATTGTCAAAAGTATGATTTAAAAATGGTTTTCCATCAAAAGGCACTAAAACAATCTTTTAAAAATATTAGTGTATTACATGCTTAAGATTGGATCTATTCTCATTTTAAGCCTCTAAAACACTATCTAATTCATTAATAGACATAGATAAAAATATATATTATTAATTACTTACTTGGGATGTTATATCCTTCCCCCCTTTAGAAAATTTCATCCCCGCAATTTATTTACTTATCGAATAAGTGGGCGTATTTAGCCCTCATTTCATTTTCAGATTACCATGTTGCCTTTTCAACCATTTGATTTTTCCACAAAAACTTTACCTGATAAATCACCTTATTCCGTAACACTTGCTCCCTATGGTCAAGAATCTGGACCGGTTGTTCCTCATAAGATAGGTTCTCTTCCAGCTGAACTACCTCTGGACTCAAAACATGAGAAGGATTTGGCATGTACTTCCTTAACATTGAAACATGAAAAACATTGTGTACCTGAGATAAACTCAGAGGTAAAGCCACTCGGTAAGAAACTGATCCAACTCTCTCTAGAATTTCATATGGTCCAACGAACCTTGGACTCATCTTTCCTTTCTTACCAAATCGCATTACACTTTTCCATGGTGAGACTTTGAGAAAAACATGATCACCTACCTCAAAAGAGAGATCCTTCCTCCTGTTGTCCTCATAACTCTTCTGCCTGCTCTGAGCTGTTCTCATGTGTTTCTGTATCATCTGAACTTTTTCTGCCAACTCTTCTACCAATTCTGGCCCCATCACCTTCTTTTCACGCACTTCATCCCAGAATGCTGGAGTTCGACACCGCTTCCCATATAACTCCTCAAATGGTACCATCTGTATACTGGAATGAAAACTGTTATTATATAAAAATTCAACCAAGGAAAGATGTTTGTCCCAACTTCATGGATAATCCATCAAACAAGCATGTAGAATATCCTCCAATGTCTGAATTGTTCGTTCTTACTGCCCATCTGATTGAGGATGAAAAGTTGTACTAAAATTTAATTTAGTACCCAACAACTTCTAAAGGCCTTTCCAAAAGTTAGAAGTGAACCTGGGATCACGATCAGATACAATGGAGAGAGGAACTCCATGTAACCTGACTATCTCATTAAGATACAAACAAGAAAGTTGACCTAGGAAAAACGTATCTCGAATAGGAAGAAAATGTGCAGATTTTGTCAAGCGATCAACAATAACCTAGATTGCTTTATTACCTCGAGATGTCTTCAGTAATCCCACAAAAAAGTCCATGGATATATTTTCCCATTTCCACTCTGGCACTGGTAATGGCTGAAGCATCCCTTTTGGTAACTGCCTCTCTACTTTGACCTGCTGACAAGTCAAACACTTCATAGTAAAATCAGCAATATCTCTTTTCATTCCATCCCACCAGTAATACTCCCGCAGATCTCTGTACATCTTAGTACTACTAATATGAACTAAAAACGTAGAACTATGAGCTTCACATAACAACTCTCTCTTCCACTGTGAATTACAAGGCACACATAATCTATTCCCAAACCTCAAAACACAATCACTATCAATGTTGAATTCAGGAAACTTATCCTTCTGAACTAGCTCTACCTTTTTCCGCAACTCACTGTCTTGCTTCTTTGCTTTCTTGATTCTGTCTGATAGAGATGATCTCACTGATACCTAGAACAAAACAGAAGAAATTCCTACACCAACAACTTCTATTCCAAAGTTCATCAAATCAAAAACCAAAGGATATCATTCCAAACGTAGCATGGTTAATGAATCATCACTTTTTCAACTCAAAGCATCAACCACATTATTTTCTTTTCCTGGACGGTAATGAATTGTACAATCATAATCCTTGATTATTTCTAGAAATCTCCTCTATCTCATGTTCAATTATTTCTGAGTGAATATATACTTTAATCTTTTGTGATCGGTATATATTTCACACTTTACTCCATAAAAATGATGCCTCAAAATTTTTAAAGCGAAAACAACAACAGCTAATTCCTAATCATGTGTAGGATAATTTACCTCATGAGTTTTCAACTATCGTGAAGCATAAGAAATTACCGGATCATTCTGCATTAGGACACAACCAAGTCCTTTCAATGAAGCATCAATGTAGATAACAAACTCATCATTCCTGGAAGGTAGTGCCAAAACAAGGGCATTCACCAATCTTCATTTCAATTCATGAAAACAATCATCACATTCTTTTGTCCAGATAAACTTAACACCCTTCTGAGTTAGCTTAGTCATTGGACTAGATAACCGTGAAAAATTTCAACCAAACATTCGGTAATAGACTACCAAACCAAGGAAGCTATGAATCTCAGTTACATTTGTGGGTCCTTTCCATTATTCAACAACCTTTGTTTTCGCAGGATCAACAGTTATCCCTTCTTTAGAAAAAATATGACGAAGGAAAGAAATTTTTTGCAACCAAAACTCACACTTGCTGAATTTCCAATACAATTTCTTTTCTTTCAAGGTTTTCAAAATAACCCTTAAATGACTTTCATTCTCCGCTTTACTTTTACAAAACACCAAAATATCATCAATAAAAACAACCAGCATTATTCACTTGAGTCAACTGAGCAAACAATGCAACAAACTATTTAGTTCCGATTCTTACCATATCAGGATACTAAATTGAATGGTCATTTCCCTCTGTATGCCTTCCCATAAAAACTGTTCTGTTTCCTCTATGAAAAACCATTCCTAACACAAAAATTTCTTAGGCGAAGAAACATGGTAATCCTAAAATGCTATATCATTTCAATCATACCATAGATTAACATATAATTTAACAATTTTCTAACTCCTAATGTTGTCTAAACCGACCTCTGATACCAACTATAAGGCCCCACCCTTAAACATTACTTATTCTTGAGTTATTTCAAGATTACACCTTGAGGATCTTTTCAGATTTAGAGTTTTAGAGAAATTAGATCATAAAACTTTCATTACATTCCACATTTAAACAAAGTTGTTACATAAAAGATAGTATTCATTTTTCTGATCAATAGAAACATATTTAAAATAAAACATGTATTCTTTCTTGAAACTTCCTTGACACTATCATCATATCATGTACCCTTTCCTTAACCTGTGAAAAACATTTCAAAAACATGGGATGAGCATAAAAATCTCAGTAAGGGATACAAAAATATGGAAAGGAAACATGAGTACATGTATACATAAGAATAAATGAAATCATACTCTACCCATAAGACATAAGCACTTTAACATACCTCATCAAATCATGAATAAATCATAGAAATAAAAAGACATAAAGGTAACTTGAATCATTCATAACATTCTTACGTAGGGATTAAACCTCTTGGTTACGTTTGGAATACCCATCACAGTATATTCCCTAAATCTCTTTGGAGAAACCTTAATGTTTAACTCCTTCACGTTACCCAATGCATTGAAGAGCTATATCGGGCTCACCCTCCCTTATTTTATCACAGAACCACCCATCTTCATAACAATTCCCAAGAAACATAACATAATTGTATCACATAAAACATGCATAAAGGAAACATAACATTTCCACATTTCAATCACAAGATATCAATAGAAAACATTGATATAATAAAAACATTATGAAAACCAATTTAAATACCAAAATAAAATAAAGGTAAAACATGGTATTTATTTTTAATTTAAAAAATTATGGCTTATAGAGGAAGCCGAAACTCAAATAATGGTCAAGGCGGCGGAGAAGTCGTTGTCACCGCATACGTATGACAAAAACATTCCATTTTCTCATTTAGTAAAATTCGTAGTATAATAAAAATATTCCTTTTGGATAAACATAAAAGTAAAAGGGGTTTATACACCATATGAAAGAAGGTTGTGTAAAAAAGAAAAATATGCCTCAATGAAAGGAGATTGAGATGAAGTCCCATACCTTGGGTCCGACTTGACTCAATCGTTCTTTAACGTCCTGAATAATAAACATGAGTTAATTTATACTTTCTTGAGAACCTTTTTCAAATTCATTATTCCTTTTATATCACTTATTACCATGTCATGAACACTTTGTAATTATTTAAGTTAATAACGGTCGTTTTAACGATCATTGGTACTTGAGTAAAAAATATGCTCTTTATAATTACATGTTGTTCAGGTATCCATTATATCCAGAGTTATACTCATGATATATATATCATATATATCGTATATATCCAGTATATACATGCAGTTATAGTATTACATAATGTTTAGAGTTAAGAAATGAATTGCACCGTTCACGGAGATGGTAAGCGGTACGTACGCATGAACGCTACTTTCATTTATATTTCGTATTTTATGGAATGGAATCATAATGATATAAAGGAATGTTATAATTCCATTATAATATCATATATAATATAATTAATTACATCCTTTATACATCCTATATATGGCATTAATAAATCAAATCACTTTGAGGGGGCGGAAGTTCGCACTTCCTAAAATGAAGATATCGCGTTTACCCATAATAGATACCATAAAGGTATGACATAAATGAAAAATACAGAATCTTAAGTAAAACATAGACATATTATATATCAAATATAAATATATTGTCATCTTAATGGCCACCTTTGAAGGTGTTAAATGAATATTGAACAATCATCGTTTCCTGAGGCAGAAATTCTCCATCCACGGAAATAGTATGTTCTTTAACCATTAGATGTAGGTGAGTGTAAGTGTAGATAAAATACTTCTTATAAAAACATCATAGTATATGGATGATACTGGTGTTGTTACAAAATAAATGAATAAAAATATTTTAGGGGGTTTGAGTAGCAAAATAAAACATAAGAACATAACAGAAGACACTACCTTTAAATCAGGTAACACTTTTTGATTTGAGATCAAAGGCTTCCTTGGGATGACTTCTGTCCAATTTGAGGCTTCTAAGAGTTATATAGGGATGTGGAGAGACAAAATGGTCAGGGGTTGTCCTATCCAAAGGCTTTGGAACTGTGGGTATGGTGTTATAGGTGGGGCCTTTTATAAGAGGAGAGGGGGGGGGGGGACTCTTCGAGAGGTATAAAAGGATACTTTATTATAAAATGCTTTTCAGATTTAAAACATCCCAAAATTATATATTTCTAGTATAAGGTGATAATAGTTCGAAATCCACCCATCCAATAGGTTTTTGACATGTGTAGGTTTTATATTTTACATTATCTTTTCATTTTATTTAAATCGTTAAATAATGAGGTCATCACTTCATCATCACGATGTCATAAATAATTAAATTTATTTAATATCTAAAAATTATAAAAAATATACTATGATGTAGGAAATATTTTTATCTTTATAATTAATATTTATAGTCAAAATTATGACTTGTATAACCCCATTTAAAAAATGTTTTAGTAAAATAACTCATGTTTGTGTCATTTTTACTTTTACTTTAAATAAAAGGCATTAATGTCTTTATCTTACCCAAGTGGCTCCATGAGGTCCCACAAATCAACCCATGGATTTTAGTGGTCGGTCATCACACATCCAATAAGGGTAGGACATGTGTCTAGGTCATTTCATTTTATTAAAACATAATTTTTACCTTAAATTACACTAATTACCTCTAATCGCGATTAAAAACTTAAAAGTTACTATTCACCAAAAAATTATTTTAATCCCATTGAACCACATTTTAATACATAATGACAACCATGAATGTCAGATTTTTGAAATTCAAAACACAGAGGTGGTAAAATTTCATTTAAACCAAATATCACTTTTTTATGTACCACTTAGTGGTTTCACTATTCATCAAAAATTAATGTTTTTAACAAAAATACCAAAACATCACCCTAAGATATATTTGATATTATGAATTCAAAAATGATGTCAATTTTAAAAAATTCAAAACATATAAGTTACATTAATTAATTTAATAATTAATTTCCGATGTCTGAGCAAATAGCGTGTTTTTATGAAACAATTAGTATCAAATTATTGACACTAGTTTAAGTCCAATGTCAAAGTGAAATTAATTCCAACGACCACTATTAAATTAAATGGTAAAAATATATTCTAACTGAACTTTAAAACCAATTCAAAAGATAATCTAATCATATAAATAATTTAGATTAAAAAAGTGTTTTGAATTAAAATACATCATTTTACACTATTCATTAAAAAAGAACATTATCGGAAAAATATCCAAAATTTACCCAAAGTAAATTTCAATGTCCCAATCATAAAGAATAAGTTTATTTTGACAAATAGAGCTTATAAAATTGTCAAAAGTTTGATTTTAAAATGGTTTTCCATCAAAAGGCAGTAAAACAATGTTTTAAAAATATTAGTGTATTCCTTTCTTATGATTGGATTTATTTTCATTTTAAGCCTCTAAAACACTATCTAATTCATTAATAGAAATAGATAAAAATATATATTATTAATTAATTACTTGGGATGTTACATCCTTCCTCCCTTTAGAAAATTGCATCCCCGCAATTTATTTACTTATCGAATAAGTGGGGGTATTTAGCCCTCATTGCATTTTCAGATTCCCATGTTGCCTCTTCAACCATGTGGTTTTTTCACAAAACCTTTACCTGATGAATCTCCTTACTCTGTAACACTTGCTCCATGTGGTCAGAAATCTGGACCGGTTGTTCCTCATAAGATAGGTTCTCTTCCAGCTGAACAACCTCTAGACTCAAAACATGAGATTGATCTGGCATGTACTTCCTTAACATTGAAACATGAAAAACATTGTGTACCTGAGATAAACCCGGAGGTAAAGCCACTCGTTAATAAACTGATCCAACTCTCTCCAGAATTTCATATGGTTCAATGATCCTTGGACTCAGCTTTCCTTTCTTACCAAATCGCATCAAACTTTTCCATGGTGAGAGTTTTAGAAAAACATGATCACCTACCTCAAAAGAGAGATCCTTCCTCATGTTGTCCGCATAACTCTTCTGCCTACTCTGAGCTGTTCTCATGTGTTTCTGTATCAGCTAAACTTTTTCTTCCAACTCATCTACCAATTCTGGTCCCATCTGCTTCCTTTCACCAATTTCATCCCAGAAAGATAGAGTTCGACACCGCTTCCCATATAACGCCTCAAATGGTGCCATCTATATACTTGAATGAAAACTGTTATTATATGAAAATTAAACCAAGGAAAGATTTTGGTCCCAACTTCCCTAATAATCCATCGAACAAGCACGTATTATATCCTCCAATGTCTGAATTGTTCGTTCTGACTTCCCATCTGATTGAGGATGAAAAGCTGTACTAAAATTTTATTCCGTAACCAACGACATATAAAGGCCCTTCAAAAAGTTATAAGTGAACCTGGTATCACGATCAGATACAATGGATAGAGGAACTCCATGTAACCTGACTATCTCTTTTAGATACAAACGAGAAAGTTGATCTATGGAAAAAGTATCTCAAATAGGAAGGAAATGATCAGATTTAGTCAAGCGATCAACAGTAACCCAGATTGCATTATTAACTCGAGATGTCTTCAGTAATCTCACAACAAATTCCATGGATATATTTTCTCATTTCCACTCTGGCACTGGTAAAGGATGAAGCATCCCTTTTGGTAACTGTCGCTCTGATTTAACCTGCTGACAAGTCAAACTCTTCACAGTAAAATCCGCAATATCTCTTTTCATTTCATTCCACCAGTAAAACTCTCACAGATCTTTTTACATCATAGTACTACCAGGATGAACTGAAAACGGGGACCTACGAGCTTCACATAACAACTCTCTCTTCAACTTTTAATCACAAGGAATACATAATCTCTTCCCAAATCTCAAAACACCATCACTATCAATGTTGAATTCATGAAACTGACCCTTCTGAACCTGCTCTACCTTTTTCAGCAAATCACTCTCTTGCTTCTATACTTGCTTGATTCTGTCTGATAGAGATGATCTCACTGACACCTGGAACAAAATAGAAGAACTTCCTGCACCAACAACTTCTATGAAAAATTTCATCAAATCAAAAACCAAAGGATCTCGTTCCAAATGTTGCATGGTTTATGAAGCATTACTTTTTCGACTCAATGCATCAGCCACATTATTTGCATTTCCTGGATTGTAATGAATTGTATAATCATAATCCTTGATTAATTATAGCCATATCCTCTGTCTCATGTTCAATTATTTCCATGTTAATATATACTTTAAACTTTTGTGATCGGTATATATTTCACACTTTAATCCATACAAATGATGCCTCAAAATTTTTAAAGCAAAAACAATAGCAGCTAATTCCAAATCATGTCTAGGATAATTTACCACATGAGTTTTCAACTGTCGTGAAGCATAAGCAATTACCTGATCAGTATGCATTAGGACGCAACCAATTCCTCTCAATTAAGAATCACTGTAGATAACAAACTCACCATTCTTGGAAGGTAGTGCCAAAACTGGATAATTCACCAATCTTCTTTTCAATTCATGAAAACAGTCCTCACATTCTTTTTTCCATATAAACTTAATACCCTTTTGAGTTAGCTTAGTCGTTGGACTAGATAACCGTGAAAAATTTCTAGCAAACCTTCGGTAATAGCCTGCCAAACCAAGGAAGCTACGAATCTCAGATACATTTGTGGGTCATTGCCATTCTTCAACAACCTTTGTTTTTGAAGGATCAACAGTTATCCTATTTTTAGAAACAATATGACCAAGGAAGGAAATTTGTTTCAACCAAAACTCACACGTAATGAATTTCCCATACAATTTTTTTTCATTCATGATTTTCAAATTAACCCTTAATTGACTTTCACGCTCCTCTTTACATTTAGAAAAAACCAAAATATCATCAATAAAAACAACCAACATTATTCACCTGATTCAACTGATCAATCACTGCTAAAAACTATTTAGTTCTGATTCTGACCATCTAAGGATACTGATTTGAAAGTTCATTTCCCTCTGTATTCCTTCCTAGAAAAACAGATATGTTTCCTCTATGAAAAACCATTCTTAACACAAAAATTTCTTAGGCGAAGAAACATGGTAATCATCAAATGCTATATCATTTCTATCATACCATAAATTAACTTATAATTTAACAATTTTCTAACTCTTAAAGTTGTCTAAACCGACCTCTTATACCAACTATAAGGCCCCAACCTTAAACATTACTTAATCTTGAGTTATTTCAAGATTACACCTTGAGGATCTTTTCAGGTTTAGAGTTTTAGAGAAATTAGATCATAAAACTTGCATTACATTCCACATTTAAACAAAGTGGTTACATAAAAGATAGTATTCATTTTTCTGATCAATAGAAACATATTTAAAATAAAACATGTATTCTTTCTTGAAACTTCCTTGACACTATCATCATATCATGTACCCTTTCCTTAACCTGTGAAAAACATTTCAAAAACTTGGGATGAGCATAAAAATCTCAGTAAGGGATATAAAAATATGGAAAGGAAACATGAGTACATGTATACATAAGAATAAATAAAATCATACTCTACTCATAAGACATAATCACTTTAACATACCTCATCATATCATGAATAAATCATAGAAATCAAAAGACATAAAGGTAACTTGAAGCACTCATAACATTCTTACGTAGGGACTAACCCTCTTGGTTACGTTTGGAATACCCATCACAGTATATTCCCTAAATCTCATTGGAGAAACCTTAATGTTTAACTCCTTCACGTTACCCAATGCATTGAAGAGCTATATCGGGCTCACCCTCCCTTAGTTTATCACGGAACCACCTATCTTCATAACAATGCCCAAGAACCATAACATAATTGTATCACATAAAACATGCATAAAGGAAACATAACATTTCCACATTTCAATCACAAGATATCAATAAAAAACATTGATATAAAAAAAACCTTATGAAAACCAATTTAAATACCAAAATAAATGAAAGGTAAAACATGGTATTTATTTTTAATTTAAAAAAAGTATGGTTTATAGAGGAAGTCGAAACTCAAATAATGGTCAAGGAGGTGGAGAAGTCGTTGTCACTGCATACGTATGACCAAAACATTCCCTTTTCTCATTTAGTAAAATTCTTAGTATAAAAAAAATTCCTTGTGGATAATCATAAACGTAAAATGGGTTTATAAACCGTATAATAGAAGGTTGTGTATAAAACAAAAATATGCCTCAATGAAAGGAGATTGAGACGAAGTCCCATACCTTGGGTCCGACTTGACTCGATCGTTCTTTAACGTCCTCAATAATAAACTTGAGTTAATTTATACTTTCTTGATAACCTTTTTCAAATTCATTATTCCTTTTATATCACTTATTACCATGTCATGAACACTGTGTAATTATTTAAGTTAATAACGGTCGTTTTAACGATCATTGGTACTTGAGTAAAAAATATGCTCTTTATAATTACAAGTTGTTCAGGTATCCATTATATCCAGAGTTATACTCATGATATATATATCATATATATCATATATATCCAGTATATACATGCAGTTATAGTATTACATAATGTTTGGAGTTAAGAAATGAATTGCACCGTTCATGGAGATGGTAAGCCGTACGTACGCATGAACGCTACATTCATTTATATTTCGTATTTTATGGAATGGAATCATAATGATATAAAGGTATGTTATAATTACATTATAATATCATATATAATATAATTAATTACATCCTTTATACATCCTATATATGGCATTAATAAATCAAATCACTTTGAGGGGGCGGTAGTCCGCACTTTCTAAAATGAAGATATCACGTTTGCCCATAATGGAAACCATAAAGGTATAAAATTAATGAAAAATACATAATCTTAAGTAAAACATAGACATATTATATATCAAATATAAATATAGTGTCATCTTAATGGCCACCTTTGAAGGTGATAAATGAATATTGAACAATCATCGTTTCCTGAGGCAGAAATTCTCCATCCACGGAAATAGTATGTTCTTTAACCATTAGATGTAGGAGTGTGTAAGTGTAGATCAAACCCTTCTTATAAAAACATCATAATATATGGAAGATACTGGTGTTGTTACAAAATAAATGAATAAAAATAGTTTAGGGGGTTTGAGTAGCAAAATGAAACATAAGAACATAATAGAAGACACTACCTTTAAATCAGGTAACTCTTTTTGATTTGAGATCAAAGGCTTCCTTGGGATGACTTATGCCCAATGTGAGGCTTCTAAGAGTTATATAGGGATGCGGAGAGACAAAATGGGCAGGTTTCGGCCTATCCAATGGCTTTGGAACTGTGGGTATGGTGTTATAGGTGGGGTCTTTTATAAGAGGAGAGGGGGGGGGGGCACTCTTCGAGAGGTATAAAAGGATACTTTATTATAAAATGCTTTTCAGATTTAAAACGTCCCAAAATTATATATTTCTAGTATAAGGTGATAATAGTTCGAAATCCACCCATCCAATAGGTTTTTGACATGTGTAGGTCTTAGATTTTACATTATCTTTTCATTTTATTTAAATCGTTAAATAATGAGGTCGTCGCTTCATCATCACGATGTCATAAATAATTAAATTTATTTAATATCTAAAAATTATAAAAAATATACTATGATGTAGGAAATATTTTTATCTTTATAATTAATATTTATAGTCAAAATTATGACTTGTATAACCCCATTTAAAAAATGTTTTAGTAAAATAACTCATGTTTGTGTCATTTTTACTTTTACTTTAAATAAAAGGCATTAATGTCTTTATCTTACCCAAGTGGCTCCATGAGGTCCCACAAATCGACCCATGGATTTTAGTGGTCGGTCATGACACAACCAATAAGGGTAGGACATGTGTCTAGGTCCTTTCATTTTATTAAAACATATTTTTTATCTTAAATTACACTAATTACCTCTAATCGTGATTAAAAACTTTAAAGTTACTATTCACCAAAAAATTATTTTAATTCCATTGAACCACATTTTAATTCTTAATGACAACCATGTATGTCAGATTTTTGAAATTCAAAACACAGAGGTGGTAAAATTTCATTTAAACCAAATATCACTTTTTTAAGTACCACTTAGTTGTTTCACTATTCATCAAAAATTAATGTTTTTAAGAAAAATACCAAAACATCACCCTAAGATATATTTGATATTATGAATTCAAAAATGATTTCAATTTTAAAAAATTCAAAACATATATGTTACATTAATTAATTTAATAATTAATTCCCGATGTCTGAGCAAATAGCGTGTTTTTATGAAACAATAAGTATCAAATTATTGACACTAGTTTAAGTCCAATTTCAAAGTAAAATTAATTCCAACGACAACTATTGAATTACATGGAAAAAATATATTCTAATTGAACTTTAAAACCAATTAGAAAGATAATCTAATCATATAAATAATTTATATTTAAAAAGTGTTTTGAATTAAAATACAACATTTTTCACTAGTCATTAAAAAAGAACATTATCGGAAATATATCCAAAATTTACCCAAAGTAAATTTCAATGTCCCAATCATAAAGAATAAGTTTATTTTTACCAATAGAGCTTATAAAATTGTCAAAAGTTTGATTTAAAAATGGTTTTCCATCAAAAGGCAGTAAAACAATGTTTAAAAAATATTAGTGTATTCCTTGCTTAAGATTGGATTTATTTTCATTTTAAGCCTCTAAAACACTGTCTAATTCATTAATAGAAATAGATAAAAATATCTATTATTAATTAATTACTTGGGATGTTACATCCTTCCTCCCTTTAGAAAATTACATCCCGCAATTTATTTACTTATCGAATAAGTGGGGGTATTTAGCCCTCATTTCATTTTCAGATTCCCATGTTGCCTCTTCAACCATGTGGTTTTTTTCACAAAACCTTTACCTGATGAATCACCTTACTCCGTAACACTTGCTCCATGTGGTCAGAAATCTGGACCGGTTGTTCCTCATAAGATAGGTTCTCTTCCAGCTGAACTACCTCTGGACTCAAAACATGAGATTGATCTGGGATGTACTTCCTTAACATTGAAACATGAAAAACATTGCGTAGCTGAGATAAACTCGGAGGTAAATCCACTCGTTAATAAACTGATCTAACTCTCTCCAGAATTTCATATGGTTCAATGATCATTGGACTCAGCTTTCCTTTCTTACCAAATCGCATCACACTTTTCCATGGTGAGACTTTTAGAAAAACATGATCACCTACCTCAAAAGAGAGATCCTTCCTCATGTTGTCCGCATAACTCTTCTTCCTACTCTGAGCTGTTCTCATGTGTTTCTGTATCAGCTGAACTTTTTCTGCCAACTCATCTACCAATTCTGGTCCCATCAGCTTCCTTTCACCAATTTCATCCTAGAAAGATGGAGTTCAACACCGCTTTCCATTTAACGCCTCAAATGGTTCCATCTATATACTTTAATGAAAACTATTATTATATGAAAATTAAACCAACGAAAGATGTTGTTCCCAAATTCCCTAATAATCCATCGAACAAGCACGTATCATATCCTCCAATGTCTGAATTGTTCATTCTAACTTCCCATCTGATTGAGGATGAAAAGATGTACTAAAATTTTATTCTGTACCCAACGACATCTGAAGGCCCTTTAAAAAGTTAAAAGTGAACCTGGTATCACGATCAGATACAATGGATAGAGTAACTCCATGTAACCTGACTATCTCTTTCAGATACAAACGAGAAAGTTGATCAAGGGATAAAGTATCTCAAATAGGAAGGAAATGAGCAGATTTAGTCAAGCGATCAACAATAACCCAGATTTCATTTTTACCTCGAGATGTCTTCAGTAATCTCACAACAAAGTCCATGGATATATTTTCTCATTTCCACTATGGCACTGGTAAAGGATGAAGCATCCCTTTTGGTAAC
Source organism: Viscum album (assembly GCA_963277665.1). Classification (NCBI taxonomy): domain Eukaryota; kingdom Viridiplantae; phylum Streptophyta; class Magnoliopsida; order Santalales; family Viscaceae; genus Viscum; species Viscum album. The sequence goes on along the minus strand of OY728158.1, from coordinate 497,875,882 downwards.
TGTCACTCTGCTTTAACCTGCTGACAAGTCAAACTCTTCACAGTAAAATCCGCAATATCTCTTTTCATTCCATTCCACCAGTAATACTCTCACAGATCTTTTTATATCTTAGTACTACCAGGATGAACTGAAAACGGAGAACTATGAGCTTCGCATAACAACTCTCTCTTCAACTTTTAATCACAAGGCATACATAATATCTTCCCAAATCTCAAAACACAATCACTATCAATGTTGAATTCATGAAACTGACACTTCTGAACCAGCTCTACCTTTTTCTGCAAATCACTGTCTTGCTTCTGTGCTTGCTTGATTCTGTCTGATAGAGATGATCTCACTAATACCTGGAACAAAACAGAATAACTTCCTGCACCAACAACTTCTATGACAAAGTTCATCAAATCAAAAACCAAAGGATCTCGTTCCAAATGTTACATGGTTTATGAAGCATTACTTTTTCGACTCAATGCATCAGCCACATTATTTGCTTTTCCTGGATTGTAATGAATTATATAATCATAATCCTTGATTAATTATAGCCATATCCTCTGTCTCATGTTCAATTATTTCCATGTGAATATATACTTTAAACTTTTGTGATCGGTATATATTTCACACTTTACTCCATACAAATGATGCCTCCAAATTTTTAAAGCAAAAACAATAGCAGCTAATTCCAAATCATGTCTAGGATAATTTACCACATGAGTATTCAACTATTGTGAAGAATAATTAATTACCTGATCATTATGCATTAGGACGCAACCAATTCCTCTCAATGAAGCATCACTGTAGATAACAAACTCACCATTCCTGGAAGGTAGTTCCAAAACTGGATAATTCACCAATCTTCTTTTCAATTCATGAAAACAGTCATCACATTCTTTTGTCCATATAAACTTAATACCCTTTTGAGTTAGCTTAATCATTGGACTAGATAACCGTGAAAAATTTCTAACAAACCTTCGGAAATAGCCTGCCAAACCAAGGAAGCTACGAATCTCAGTTACATTTGTGGGTCTTGGCCATTCTTCAACAACTTTTGTTTTTGAAGGATCAACAGTTATCCTATTTTTAGAAACAATATGACCAAGGAAGGAAATTTGTTTCAACCAAAACTCACACGTAATGAATTTCCCATACAATTTCTTTTCTTTCATGATTTTCAAATTAACCCTTAATTGACTTTCATGCTCCTCTATACTTTTAGAAAAAACCAAAATATCATCAATAAAAACAACCAACATTATTCACCTGATTCAACTGAGCAATCACTACAAAAAACTATTTAGTTCTGATTCTGACCATCTCAGGATACTGATTTGAAAGGTCATTTCCCTCTGTATTCCTTCCCAAGAAAAACAGTTATGTTTCCTCTATGAAAAACCATTCTTAACACAAAAATATCTTAGGCGAAGAAACATGGTAATCTTCAAATATTATATCATTTCAATCATACCATAAATTAACTTATAATTTAACAATTTTCTAACTCTTAAAGTTGTCTAAACCGACCTCTGATACCAACTATAAGGCCCCAACCTTAAACATTACTTAATCTTGAGTTATTTCAAGATTACACCTTGAGGATCTTTTCAGGTTTAGAGTTTTATAGAATTAGATCATAAACCTTGCATTACATTCCACATTTAAAAAATGTGGTTACATAAAAGATAGTATTAATTTTTCCCATCAACAGAAACATATTTAAAATAAAACATGGATTCTTTCTTGACACTTCCTTGACACTATCATCATATCATGTACCCTTTCCTTGACCCGTGAAAAACATTTCAAAAACATGGGATGAGCATAAAAAGCTCAGTAAGGGATACAAAAATATGGAAAGGAAACATGAGTACTTGTATACATAAGAATAAAATAAATCATACTCTAATCATAAAACATAATCACTTTAACATAACTCATGAAATCATGAATAAATCATAGAAATTATAAGACATAAAGGTAACTTGAAGCATTCATAACATTGTTACATAGGGAGAAACCCTCTTGGTTACGTTTGGAATACCCATCACAGTATATTCCCTAAATCTCTTTGGATAAACCTTAACGTTTAACTCCTTTGCGTTACCAAATGCATTGGAGAGCTATATCGGGCTCACCCACCCTTAGTTTTCACGGAACGACCAGTCTTTGTAACAATGGCCAAGAACCATAACAGAATCGTATCACATAAAACATGCATAAAGGAAACATACCATTTCCACATTTCAATCACAAGTTATCAATACAACAAATTGATATAATAAAAACATTTTGATAACCATTTTCAATACCAAAAAAAAATAAAAGTATAACATGATATTTATTTTTAATTTTTAAAAAATATGGCTTGTAGAGGAAGCTTAAACTCAAATAATGGTCACGGCGGCGGAGAAGTCGTTGTCACCGCATACGTACGACTAAAACCTTCCCTTTTGTCATTTAGTAAAACACTTCATATAAAATAAGATTCATTTTGGATAAACGTAAATGTCAAAGGGGTTTATACACCGTATAAAAGAAGGTTGTGTATAAAAGAAAAATATGCCTCAATGAAAGGAGATTGAGACGAAGTCCCATACCTCGGGTCCGCCTTGACTCGATCGTTCTTTAACGTCCTAAATAATAAACATGAGTAAATTTCTTCTTGCTTAAGAACCTTTTTCATGTTCATTATTCCTTTTATATCACTTATTACCATGTCATGAACACTATGTAATTATTTAAGATAAGAACGGTCGTTTTGACGATCATTGGTACTTGAGTAAAAAATATGCTCTTTATAATTACAAGTTGTTCATGTATCCATTATATCCAGAGTTATACTCATGATTTATATATCATATATATCATATATATCCAGTATATACATGCATTTATAATATTACATAACGTTTATAGGTAAGAAATGAAATGCATTGTTCATGGAGACGGTAAGCCGTACGTACGCATGAACGCTACTTTCATTTCTATTTCGTATTTAATAGAATGGAATCATAATGATATAAAAGTATATTATAATTCCATTATAATATCATATATAATATCATTAATTACATCCATTATACATCCCACATATGGCATTAACGAATCAATTCACTTTGAGGGGGCGGTAGTCCGCACTTCCTAAAATGAAGATATCGAATTTACCCATAATGGAAACCATAAAGGTATGCCATAAATGAAAAATACAGAATCTTAAGTAAAACATACTCATATTATATATCATATATAAATATAGTTTCATCTTAATGGCCACCTTTGAATGTGTTAAAAGAATATTGAACAATCATCATTTCGTGAGGTAGAAATTCGCCATCCACGGAAACAGTATGTTCTTTATCCATTAGATGTAGGTGTGTGTAATTGTAGATAGAATCCTTATTATAAAAACATACTATTATATGGAAGATACTATTTTTGTAAAAAATAAATTAATAAAATGATTTTTGGGGGTTAGAGAAGAAAAATAAAACATAAGAACACAATAGAAGACACTATCTTTAAATCGGGTAACTATTTTTGATTTGAGCTCAACGGATTTATTGGGAAGACTTCTGCCCAAAGTGAGGCTTCTAAGAGTTAGAGAGGGATGTGAAGTGACAAAATGGTCATGGGTTGGCCGATCCAATGGCTTTGGATGTGTGGGTAAGGTGGTAGAGGTGGGGGACTTTTATAATAGGAGAGGAGGGGAACTCTTGGAAAGGTATAAAAGGATACTTTATTATAAAATGATTTTCGGATTTAAAAGGTCCCAAAATTATATATTTCGAGGATAAGGTGATAATAGTTATAAATACACCAATAGAATAGGTTTTTGACATGTTTAGGACTTAGATTTTACATTATCTTTTCATTTTATTTAAATCGTTAAATAATGAGGTAATCGCTGCATCATTATGATGTCATAAATATGTTAATTTATTTAATGTCTAAAAATTATAAAAAAACACTATGATGTAGGAAATATTTTTATTTTTCTAATTAATATATATAGTAAAAATTATGACTTGTATAACCCCATTTAATTTTTTTTTTAGTAAAACAACTCATGTTTGTGTCATTTTTACTTTTACGTTAAATAGAAGGCATTAATGTCTTTAACTTACCCAAGTGGCTTCATGGGGTCCCAAAAATCGACTCATGGGTTTTCTTGATCGGCCATGACACATCCAATAAGGGTATGACATGTTTCTAGGTCATTCAATTTTATTAAAACATTATTCTTACCTTAAATTACACTAATTACCTCAAATTGCGATTAAAAACTTAAAAGTTACTATTCACCAAAAAATTATTTTAATCCCATTAAACCACATATTACTTCTTAATGACAACCATTTATATCATATTTTTGAAATTCAAAACACAAAGGTGGTAAAATTTCATTTAAACGAAAAATCAGTTTTTTAAGTACCACTTAGTGGTTTCACTATTCATCAAAAATTGAAGTTTTTCAGAAAAATACCAAAAATTCACCCTAAGATAAATTTGATATTATGAATTAAAAAATGATGTCTATTTTAAAAAATTCAAAACATATAAGTTACATTAATTAATTTAATAATTAATTCCCGTCGTCTGAGCAAGTAGCGTGTTTTTATGAAACAATAAGTATCAAAAGATCGACAATAGTTAAAGTCCAATTTCAAAGTGAAATTAATTACAATGACCACTATTGGATTAAATGGTAAAAATATATTATAATTGAACCTTAAAATAACTCAAATGATAAACTAATCATATTAATAATTTAGATTAAAAAGAGGTTTTGAATTAAAATACAACATTTTTCACTATTCATTAAAAAAATAACATTATCGGAAAAATACCCAAAATTTACACAAAGTAAATATCAATGTCCCAATCATAAAGAATAAGTTTATTTTTACATATAGAGCTGATAAAATTTTCAAATGTTTGATTTAAAAACGTTTTTCCATCAAAAGGCAGTAAAACAATCCTTTAAAAATATCTGTGTATTCCATGCTTAAGATTGAATTTATTCTCATTTTAAGCCTCTAAAACACTATCTAATTCATTAATAGACATAGATAAAAATATCAATTATTCATTAATTTATTGGGATGTAACAGATGTAATTATTACTGTGAATATAATAATATATATATAATCCATATTTATACCATTTTATTCATTAAAAATTCAATCATCTTATATGTGTACATACAGACTACAGCCTCTGCGTAGCGATGCACATTGTTTTCAAAAAATTAATTTCACTTATTATCATGGGAACATATTTAAACAATGTATAAATATTATATCACATAAAAATAAAAATATAATTATAATGTTTTATTTTTTATTTTTATTTTCCATCATCTGAAATGTAAAAATCCTCAATTCTGTTTATGTATGAAAAAATGACACTAAGAAGAAAAATATTCTATCCTGACTGATTTTCATGTATTACAAATAAAATTATAGTTGTTGAATAAAAATAATCTCATATAATGGTTATTTTTTAATTTTATTAAAAAAATTAATCTTTGGAAAATTATTATCCTACAAGATTAATTATGATATTGGGAAAGAAACATCTTAAAAACAATTATTGTGGTCTTAACATCATATAACATAAAATTAATCATTAAAATAATTAAAAAATATGTAAAAAACTATAATAATCGATATTTTTTTCTTAAACCATTACTTAATTATAAAAGTTTTAATATACATATGTTAAATTACATACATTGATATTCTGGACATGAGGTAACCATATTTATAACTAAATTTCTATTTATTGGTTTTTACTTTTACATCATTGACTATGTTATGAAATGGTTTTGAGTGAATAATAATGTAAATATATTATTATATTACTTGAAAATACTTTATATTATTTTATAATTGATTCACATTATCCCCTAAATGACTAATTCTCACCTTAGAGTTATGATATTTTTAATGATTCATCATCTTGATATTTATTCATTGATACATGTTTAATGTTATAAACCTATTTTTTATTATATGGTGAATTTAATTTAAATTTTACAAATTATTTTATTTATAATTATTAATCCATTTGTTTAAAAGATACAATTCAAATTATTTCATTCAAGGGAATTTTACTTGAATATTTACATAATCTATGTGTATACAGTGCCAGGTTGTCTTCATTGGTGAATATCTCTTGGTATACACGAATATTATTTTATTATGTGTATTTATTACAATGTTGACATTTTGAATCTGGGTTATCTATATATTCAGGGTATTTAATATTTCATTTAAATTATTTAATTCGTGAGTTTTATAAGTAAATAGTTGCTAAATTAATAGGGAGTTATATTAAAATCTAATTTTATTTTGGGGTTATATTTTAGAAATTTATATTGAGAAAAACTGTATTTATTAAACACTTTAGAACTAATATATTTTATTATACAATGATTTTTACTAGTTATTTTATGTTTTATTTCAATTTTTATATTTTTGTTATGAAATATTACTGTGAAAATGTTTTTAATGAAAACTTTACCTCATTCGACCATATATATACAAAAAAAAATTAGTGTTTGTACTCATTAAAATTTTTATTTTAATGTTCTTACGATTACATGAAATTTTATAAAAACGTTATCTTTACTATCTTTTTTTTATTTAAAAATATTTTAAATTGGAAACATCATAATTATTTCGTGATATATATTTTTGAATTTCTATTAATGAGTATAATTAATGTATTCTATTAATATATACATAATCAAAGTATCTTATCATAACCATAAATATTCAATTCAATTATATTTAATATACAGGATTCCATGTTTATTCTATAAGAATTTAATTTTACCTATATTCTAGAAATGTTCAGTTCAATTTTTTTAGTTAAATTTTTATTTTTCCATTTTTAAATGATATTTTCCAATAATATTTTAATCGTAAGTTTCATCAATTTCAAAATATTTTATGAATTCTTATATATTTATTTGCATATGATCACAAGATTAAATTCATTTCCTTTATTTGGGAGTTTTATGATGATGTTTTCATTTTTTTTGTCATCTTACCAATGTATCTTTCATGGTCAAATCATGTAATGACTGTTTAGTTGAGTTAAAATCATCGTTAATTTGTTTTGAGGCATGATGCACAGACATTTTTTAGTAGTGATTTATTTGGGAGTGAACTAAAATCCTTTAGGTGTATTGTTTAATATTTTATGGGTGGGTTGATTATATCCCTCCAGTAAATTTTATAATTATATAAATATAATAGGATGGAAATTAATATTTATATATGATGAAGTTATATTAATCCTAAGAGATAATATATTTAACTTATTAAAAATAATCCGTGTAGAAAATATAGTTTATCATTTATATAAAACTCATATAAGATATTGGAATTTTCACATTAGGTGATTCCATAATGATTTTTTAAATTTTTTATTATAGATAAATCATATATTAATTCATTTATAATATATAATGTATTGTTTTATAAATTATGGGTTTCACAAAGCTCAAGATTATTGAAATATATGATTCATTTCTTAAGGTAAATAATTATGAAAATGAAATTAATTTATGAAATGTGCGTTTATGGTTAAGAATTATCTTATTATAATCTCATTCACTGTAATTATTTCATCATACCCCAATAGTCTTCTTATACTCATTTATTAGATTCAATTGATTGTGATTTTGAATACCCCTAAGGAATTTCAGAGCTCACCCTTCTTGGGTTTCTTTTCCACATGTTTTTATGAATGTTGATATTTAAGAAATGTTTGGAAGTGTTTTGTGTGGGTGGTGAAGAATAATTATATTAGAATAAGAAATTATATTTATCATGGTAAATATTTTCACTTAAATGCATTAGTGTTTTATTTATTTCATGTCCCAATTCCCTAAAACTCTTAACTAAAATGATCATTGTTATTAATGTGAAAAAATATTATTTTTTGTTGTGGTTTTTTATATTTAAAATTGGGTCATGTTTATTTGTATGGTATCTATTAATGTAGATATTATGTTTTTATGACTAGATATATGATTTTTGTAATGACCCGACCCCAGTTACCCATAGTCAGTGAATTATTTTAATACATTGGCATGAATACAAGGAATCAAGTCCCGAAGGACCGATCAGTTTAGTTGTCTTGTAAAATAGAGTACATACATGAACGATAAATTAAACTTCATAACATAAAAAACAAAATAAATAATCCATTATTAATTCCATTATTCCCTTGTCATAACCCTGCATATCAATAACAATACACTTCTTGGAATCCTAGAAAAAATAAAACATAGAAAGGGGTGAGCTCAAATGCACAGTAAGGGTAAGAAATACAGTGGAAACATTCATAAATAAGAATAAACATTTAAGGAAATGTATAACTAAACCTAAATCCTTTTAAACGTGAACTTCATAATAATATGGAAAAAATAAAATGAAATAATGCCATTTACTTATTCACATGGATATTCTACTAGTCGAATAATCAGATTCAATATCACTAACCAGTTTCATAATGATGGAATGCATAATTTTATACTATCATAACCACGTATCCATGGCCTCGTCCCAACACTACAAATAAGATTTTTTCAAGGCCTAATACCAAGACACTAGTTTGTCTCATGAGACCTATCGATTCCATTTTTTAGAAGATACTTATGTTTAAAATTGCTAAAATATACTCCAGTGTTTTTCTGAAATCATTATGAAAACTTCTAAAAACAAAATAACTAATTCTGAGAATTCTCGACTAATTACAGGCCATGATGGGTCCACGTCAAATCCCTTCCTGTCTACCACACTTGAGAGTTGGGTTTTCTGAAAACATTTTTAATCTTGCGTTAAATATGTACACATTTGCACTGGATTTTCATATATTTGAGAGAAATTTCTCTTTTTTTGAAATCATATAAAAATCACATAATTATTAAATAAAAAATTTACATTGAAAATATTCTTATATGCATTTAAGGGATATTTTGAAGATTTTACATTGGAAGAAAATAGCCACCCCGCCGTATAAGTTAAAAAACATTCTTACCGTAATTATGTAGAAAGGGTTAAAAAGCACTTAGTTCGGAAAACGAGGGAAATATTCTATTATAAACCTCTTATAGAAATTTGAACAGGGGTATAAATGACTTAAAACCAAATTATTGTAAATAGTAAAAAAATTGAAACACATTTTTATGAAACATGGATGTGGATGATAAAGAAATCTCAGTGGATTATTACGTATAAACAACCTCGGATAATGAAGAGATTGCGAAATAATCCATTACCAATTTGGTAACTTACATAACATACACCCCATGAAAGAGGTATCATATAATGAATATGTAAATACACCTAACATATAGTATATTCCAAAAAAAATACAATTATGGGTAGTACATACACCACATAAATGTTAATAGTGTAAATATGGCATGAATCTCATAGGAATAAGGAGTGAGATGAAAACTCCTTACCTTGCACTTTACTTTAGTCAAGGGTATGATTAACATCATGTATGAAGATTGTAGTATGTGATTAATGTATACCAGAACCATATTAATATTTATGATATACTACATGATTTATTTATGACTTTATACTACCCATTTAATAATAATTTCCATGATAAATTAACATTTCAGGTAATAATTGTTTTCTTTATCGTATGGGTTTTAACTTTTTAATATTGAATGTATCACTTAGATCATGATTGAAATAATTCCATAATATAAAACATGATAAATATATCATATATATTTAGAATATAAATATGTATAATAGACATATATATGAAATGGAACACACCGTTTATGGAGACGATAGTCCGTACGTACGCATAAACGTAGTATCTGTTTTCATATTATATTGGACGTAAGTATGTGAATAAGATATATGTAAGTATATAAATACTTATATATATAAATATATATATCTCCAGTAGAATAATTATTTCATATATTACATATTATATATTTTTATAATCGTCTATGAATGGGGAACTTGGAAATGAATCTCATCGTGTCGTGGAAACGGTAATCCCTACATACGCACGAGCGAAACTATCATTCTTTTGATATTAAAATAATATATAATTGGATGGTATATCATATATACATAATAATTATCATGTTATATTTATTATTGAAATTAATTATAAATCATTTTTATAACCATATAAATAATAATATATTGAATAACAATTACACCACGACGTGGAGACTGTAAGCCGTACGTACGAACATATAGTGACATGTCCTTCAATGGATGGATAGAATACTGAAATATGGTTGTACAATGTTTATAATAAATCAAAGTATATATAATAAACTGGAGTTATTATTTTATAATGGTAATAACAAAGAAATAAGAAGTGGAAAATGAAAGGAACTTGAAAAAGGGTGGTGAAATCATTACCTCTTATTCGGGTTCTTCCTTTTGATTTGATCAAAAGGGCTCCTTAGGTCGGATTTCTGACTAATTTGATGCCTATAGTATGAATTGAGGGAAGTTTAGAGAGTATTTGGGAAGGGTTTGGCAGAACCAAAACGCTTTGAAGGTGAGAACTAATGAGAAGGGGGAGTGTCCTTTTATAAGAGGGGTGAGGGGCACCTTTGGAAAAGCTAGAAATATTATTTTATATTAAATTCATATTTTGTTTCTAATAGCTCCAAAGTGGATTATTTAAAGTTTAAGGTGGGTATAGGTATAACACCACTCAACCAAAAGGATGTATACAGGTGTGGGTTACTAAATTAACGTTATATTTATGTATTAACTCTTAGTTAATTAGTTTCAATTTTTCAATGTCTCTTTGTATTTTTATATTTTATGGTTAATAAACGTACTATATACATCCAAGAGACCCCCAAGTGGTCCATTAATGAAACACCTATAATGATATAAGTCTCTTGGCAGATATTTAGATTTTTATGAATTTAATATCATTTAATAATATAATATGTGTATTAAAAACTCTTTTATGTCAATTTTGACACTATTCAATAATTGATTATTGTAAAAATAATAACAGAATTATTACTTCTAAAAAAGATAATTAAATTAATCCTAACATGTCATATTAACCAATAAAATTATTGGTATTTATAAAAAGTCTCAAATTACATTTATTTGGGTATTTATAATATCAATTATTCTAATTATTCATTAATTAGGTAATTACTGCATCACCATTGTGTCAAAAATTACATTAATTATTTAACGTCTTAAAATTATAAATAAAAAACCATTAAGTAGTAAATATTTTTATCTTTATATTGAATATTTATAGTAGAAACCCCAAAATATATAACCCGATGTAAAAATTGTTTTTCTAAAAGATATATGCTTATTTCATTTTTGTATTTATTTAACATAATTAAAATAAAGTGTCCCTATCACTTACAAGTGGCTCCATGGGGTCCCAAAATCGACCCAAAGATTCCCAGGGTCGGACATGTATCTACCAATAATGTTAGGACATGTTTTAGGGTAATTTATTATAATTATAATGTTATTTGTTTAACCCTTATTTACCGGATTTACCCTTTAACCATGGTAAATAAAATATTTACCGTAGTAATTATTCAAAATGTCTGAAAATAAAAGTTACCTATTTACACAATATGGAAATCCTGATTCCAAATATGGAATCAAATTTTCCTAATTCAAAACACGGAAGTGGCAGAAATTAATTTAAAATTAATTCCCGCTGTCAAAACAAAAAGCGTGTTTTTAAGATATAATAACTATCAAAAGTTTGACACTTGTTTATGCCCGGTTGAACTGTTAAATTATGTCAAATGACAAACATTGTATTAAATGGTTAAATTATTTTCTAAATATAATTTTAACCACTCAAAATCATAATTTAGCACTATTAATTATATCTATTAAAAATGTTTTTTAATTAAAATTTAGTAATTTTCACTATTCATTAAAATATAAACTTTATCTGAAAAGTACCGAAATTTCACCCTAGAATAAATTTGATATTCTTAATCCTAAGATGAAGTCAATTTGGAGATATAAAATTTATAAAATTTCAAAAATTAGGTATTACTATTCTTAATGGCTAGTTTGATTGGTTGTGATGTGTGTTAGAACTCGAAGTTGCGTACAACACACACTACTGTTTTATTCAAAGAGAAGCATATTGTGGATGTTTGGGGTGTTTCATTGTAAATTTATGATGTCCCAATTCTAAAAAAGTAAATTTATTTAGTCAAATTGAATATTTAAAAGTATAAAATATTGGTTTTATAAAGGGTTCACTATTAAAAGTTGGTAAAACTACATTTTTTAAAAATACTTCTTTTATCTGAAAAAAATGAATTTGGTCTCAAATTATTTCTAAGAAACTCAAAATATGGATTCTAAAATTATAAGGATTATACAATGTTCAAAATTTAGTTAATACTATTCAAAACTTTTGTTGAACAGCTTGTTTGGTAAGTCATGGTGCGTTTGAACTCAGTGTTGCGTGTAGTGTAAGTTATTGAATTATTTTGAAGATGTAACACACTATGAAATCTTGGGGTGTTAAACTTTTACCTTCTTCAATAAATTTTGTCCTCACAATTTGATATTTTTATTCTAAAATAATGTTTGAAAATAGAAAATGTCTTTGTGGGAAAACCCACATCAGAAATTTTTTTAATAAAATTTAGTCTTAATAAGAGGGAAAGAGAAATGAAAGGGTCACCTCCAAATTATGATCTCTATTAGGAGAACATTGGTTTCAATTAGAGACATATAATTAGAGGAAAAACGTAAATATTTATAGGTAGTGATTGAGGTCATCAATCACAAACAAATTTAAAATTGAGGTCCTTAAATTCTTCAATCAATAATGACTTAAAATACCATCGGTTCAGCAAAACATAAGGTATTTGGAAAAAACATTTTTGGTTTCAATATTCCTTTAATAAAGTATACGAATTAATTTCTTTATAGAATAATAGGAGAAGAAAAATATATACTTAACAAGTAGAGTTCCATCCTTCAAAAAATTTCTACCACAAACTCATCTTTCACTCTAAAAGATAATGGAACATAAAAAATATTCTATTTATCCTATTCATTTGGGGTTAAAAAAGGAATTTATAATTCATATACTTTAACTTCTTAAAATAAACTACATTATTTACTCCAGGACATCTTGTAGGCCAGTGGTAGGTGATACACCCTTGTCGTGCTTCGGTTGCGAGTTCAAGTCTCGCAGCCTTGGTGGTCGGGACGGGTTGCCGCTTGACCTCCAGGTTGTCCTTTTATTACAATCCAAAATTAATCTCAAACTAGAATTATCCAAAATACTTCTGTCGAAACTCACAGTCCATCATTTATAATAAAGGTAAACACAATGAAGATCCTTTTTTCTATTTAATAACATGTGAACACCTTCATCATGTATTCTTTTAAAACGCTGCAACATCCTGAATTACCATAAAACCATATTGATTACATTCATGATCCCTTATTCCTTATAGAATAGTGGATATACTCCTTCTATCCAAAAATGTTGTAAACTCCAACAATGATGGAATATACAAATCATTAATCAGTTTCAAGGTAGTCAAGAATATCCAATATAATTTATCCAAATCAATCATGTATTATTCTAAAATTACTACCTCGGTATCAGAACCATATTATGGTTTATCATTCTCTCAACCATATATTTTCCAAACATTTAACCTTCTATTGAGTCATATTTCATTGTTCCATACAATCTCAAGTCCTTGATGAAAAAGTACTACATTACAATCCTTTTATACTCCATAATTATTATAACAATTAAATTTTTGATACAACACTCAGATGACATAATCAACATAAGAACTCTAATCATTCCTCTTCATATGTTGTAGTATCGTAACTTGAATATCATCCAATAGCATCATTTTTGTCATAGTCGGATGACTAGGACATAGGTTCCCATAGTGTCCAAAATCCTTTAAAATGAAGAATTGTACATTTGAAACAATTTTCTTACCCATGCAGTCACGTACTTGGTGCCCTTTTCTTCCACACTTATAACAAACTCTCATTCCCTTCAGGCAAGTTCCAGGGTATTTCTTCCCACAGTTATCACATATGGAAAAATTCTTCTTTTCCCTCTTCCCTTTATCCATCTTTCTCTCTTCCATCCTTTTCTTCTCTTTCTTCCCTTCAATGCCATAGGACTCAGTAAACTCTTTACTTATCTTATCAACACATGATATTATTTATTCATATGATGATTGTACATGGGATACTATTTCTTTTATAAATTATGGAATAATAACATGAAAATATGATCCTTCTTTCTCTTTGGATCATGTTCATTGCTGGAGTTCTCATTCCTTCTATTGGGTGCCATTTCAAAACAATGGCATACACTAGATTAGTTTATGAATAGAAATACCTAATCCCAAACTTTTAAAACACTTCACATAAATTAAATAGTTTATGGATATAATCCATAATCATAAAAATGTCTCCTTTGAGGAATTATATACTCACAAACCCTTCATAATGGTTTCTATAGAAAATGAGAATTATCCTAAGCATATCCCCCAGGAGTGTCATAACCAAGAGTGCAGAAAGGCCCATTGTCGTGCACCGGTTCCCATTCGAGTCTAGCTCAAAGTAGTGTTTTCGGGTTTCACCGCTACGTACGTCTGTTCCAGAGCCGCCTCTACCTGCTCGTATCCAGACATGGATGTATTTCTTGGAAAACTCACAAAATCTCTACAATACCAAAATTCTAGGAAGTTCTTCTATACTAATCCTCAAAGTATAGCTTAGGGATATGTTCTCTAATCAGAGTTTATCTAAATATAGATTCCAGGGTTAATTCTAAACATCCTCTGATACCAACTGTAACGCCCCAACCCCAGTTATCCAGAGTCGGTGCATTATTTTTATACATTGGCATGATTACAAGGAATCAAGTCCCGAAGGACCGATCAGTTTAGCAGTCTTGGAAAAAATATTACATACATGAATGTTACATTAAATATCATAACATACAAAACAAAATAAATAATCCTTTATGAATGCCATTATTCCATTGTCTTAACCCTGAATATCAATCAAAATACACTTCTTGGAATGCTGGAAAAAATAAAACATAGAAATGGGTGATCTCAAATGTTCAGTAAGGGTATGCAATACAACAGAAACTTTCATAAATAAGCATAATCATATAATGAAATGTATAACTAAAACAAAATCCTTTTAAACTTGAACTTCTGCATAATATGGCCAAAATAAAATAAAATAATGCCATTTACTTATTCACATGGATATTCTACTAGTCGAATAATCACATGCAATATCACTAACCACTTTCATAATGATGGAATACATAATTTCAGACTATCATAACCACGTAGCCATGACCTCATTCCAAGACTAAAAATAAGATTTTCTCAAGGACTCGTTCTATGAAACTAGTTTCTCTAATTAGACCTACTGATGCAATTTTTTTAGAAGATACTTATGATTAAAATTGCTAAAATATACTCCAATGTTTTTCTGAAAACAATATACAAGCTTCTAAAATCAAAATAACTAATTTTGAGACTTCTAGACTAATTACAGGCCATGATGGGTCCACGCCCAATCCCTTCCAGTCTACCACACTTGAGAGTCGGGTTTTCTGAAAACATTTTTAAGCTTGTGTTAAATACTTATACATTTGCACTGGATTTTCATATATTTTAGAGAAATATCTCTTTTTTTTAAATCATTTAAAAATCACATAATTATAAAATAAAAAATTTAATTTTAAAATATTACTATAAGATTTCAAGGGAAGCTTCGAAGATTTTATAACGGCAGAAAATTGCCGCACATGCCGTATAAGTTAAAAAACATTCTTACCTTAATTCTGTAGAAAAGGTTAAAAATCACCTTGTTTGGAAAACGACAAAAATATTCCATTATAAACCTCTTATAAGAAGTCAAACAACGGTTTAAATGACATTAAACCATATTTCGTAAATAGTAAAAATGTTTTGAAATACATTTTTAAGAAACATGGATGTGGATGATAAAGAAATCCCAGTAGATTATTACGTATAAACAACATCGGATAATGAAGAGATTGCGAAATAAACCCTTACCAATTTGGTAACTTATGAAACATACACCCCATGAAAGAGGTATCATAAAATGAATATGTAAATACACATAAATTGAAATGTATTACACAATGAATACAATCATTGGTAGTACAGACACCACACAAAAGATAATAGTGGCAATATGGCATGAATCTCAAGGGAATAAGGAGTGAGATGAAAACCACTTACCTTGCACTTTCCATCAGTAGAGGGTACATTTAACCTCCTGTAAGAAAATCATAGCATGTTATAAAATTATACCAGAACCATATTAATATTTATGATATCATACATGATTTATTTATGACTTTATACTAACCATTTAATAATAATTTCCATGTTAAATTAACATTTCGGGTAATAATCATTTTCTTTATCGTACGTGTTTTAACTTGTTAATCATTATTGTATAACGTAGATCATGATTAAAATAATTATATAATATAAAACATGATAAATATATCATATATATTTAGAATATAAATATGTATAATAGACATATATATGAAATGGAAAACACCGTTTATAGAGACGGTAGTCCGTACGTACGCATAAAAGATGTTTCTCTTTTCATATAGTATTGGACAGAAGTAAGCGAATAAGATATATGTAAGTACATAAAAATGTATATATATAAATATCTATATCTCCAGTATCATTATTATGTCATATATTACATACTATATACTTTTATAATCGTCGAGGAATGGTGAACTTGGAAATGAATCTCATCGCGTCGTGGAGATGGTAATCCGTATGTACGCACGAGATAAAATATCAACCTTTTGATATTAAAATAATATATAATTGGATGGAATATCATATATAAAGAATAATTATCAGGTTATATTTTTTATTTACATGAATTATAGATCATTATTATAACCATCTAAATAATAATATATTGAATAACAATTACAGCACGACGTGGAGGGGAAAGCTGTACGTACGAACGTATGGTGACATGTCATACAAAGGATGGATAGAATACTGAAATATGGTTGTACCATGTTTATAATAACATCATTGTATATATAATATACTGTAGTTATTATTTTAGAATGGTAATAACAAATAAATAAGAAGTGGAAGAAGAAAGGAACTTGAAAAAGGGTTGTGAAATCATTACATCTTCTTCGGGTTCTTCCATTTTATTTGATCAAAATGGATCCTTAGGTGTGCTTTATGAATAATTGAATGCCTATAGGATTAAGTGGGGGAATTGTATAGAGTATTTGGGTAGGGTTTGGTCCAACAAAAAGGCTTTGATGGTGTGAATTAATGAGAAGGGTGAGTGCCCTTTTATATGAGGGGTGAGGGGCACCATTGGAAAAGATAGAAATATTATTTTATAATAAATTCATATTCGGTTTATAATGGCTCAAAAGTGGATTATTTATAAATTAAGGTGGGGATAGTTCGAAAACCACTCAACTAATGGGATTTATACAGGTTTGGCATACTATATTAACATTATCTTTAAGTATTAACTCTTAGTTAATTAGTTTCACTTTTACAATGTCTCTTTGTATTTTTATATTATATGGTTAATAAACATAATATATACATCTATGATACCCCTAAGTGGTCCATTAATGAAACACCTATAATGATATAAGTCTCTTGGACGAACCTTAGATTTTTAGGAATTTAATATCAATTAATAATATAATATTTGTTTTAAAAACTCTTTTATGTCAATTTGGACACTATTCAATAATTGATTTTTGTAAAACTCATAACAGAATCATTACATAGAAAAAAGTTAATTAAATTAATACTATCATGTCATATTAACCTAAAAAATTATTTTAATTTATAAAAAGTCTCAAATTACGTTTAGGTGGGTATTTATAATATCAATTATTCTAATTTTTTTCATTAATTTGGTAATTACTGCATCACCATTATGTCATAAATAACTTAAACTATTTAATGTCTAAAAATTTAAAATAAAATACCATTATGTAGGAAATATTTTTATATTTCTAATAAATATTTTTTGTCGAAAATCTAACATATATAACCCTATGTAAAAATTGATTTTCTATAAGATATAAGCTTATGTCATTTTTGTATTTATTTTAACTTAATTAAAATAATCTGTCCCTATCACCTTCAAGTGGCTCCATGGTGTTTCAAAATCAACCCAAAGATTCCCATGTTCGGAAATGTATCCACCAATAAGGTTAGGACACGTTTTATGGTAAGTTATTATTATTATAATATTAATTTTTAACCCTTTTTAAATGGATTTACCCTTTAACCATGGTAAATAAAATATTTACCGAAGTAATTATTCAAAAAGTCTAAAAATAAAAGTCAACTATTTACACAATTTGGAAATTTGGATTCCAAATATGCAATCCATTTTTCCAAATTCAAAACATAGAAGTGGAAGAAATTAATTTAAAATTAATTCCCACTATCAAAACAAAAAGCGTGTTTTTACGATATAATTACTATCAAAATATTGACACTTGTTTATGTTCGGTTTAACTGTGAAATTTTGTCCAATGACCAACATTGTATTAAATGTTAAAAATATATTCTAAATATTTTTTAAAACCACTCAAATTCATAATTTATCACTATTAATTATTTTGATTTAAAAAGTTGTTTTTAATTAAAATTTTGTAATTTTCACTATTCATCAAAATATAAAAGTTATCCAAAAAGGTACCAAACGTTAACCCTAGGATAAATTAGATATTCCCAATCCAAAAATGAATTCCATTTTGCGAGATAAAATTTATAAAATTTCATAAAGTAGGTATTACTATTCATAATGTCTAGTTTGATTGGTTGTGGTGTGTGTTAGAACTTGAAGTTGCGTACAACACACACCCCTACTTTATTCAAAGAGAAGTGTAACGTTGATTCATGGGGTGTTTCATTGTAAATTTTTGAGGTCCCCATTCAAAAAAAAGTAAATTTATTTAGTCAAATTGAATATATAAATGTTTTAAATTTTGGATTTAAAAAGGGTTCACTATTAAAAGTTGGTAAATGTGCATTTTTGAAAAATACATCTTTTATCTGAAAAAAATGAATTTGTTCTTACATTATGTCTAAGAAACTAATAATATGGATTCTAAAATTATAAGGATTATACAAAGTTCAAAATTTAGTTAATATTATTCATAAATTCTTTTGAATAGCTTGTTTGGTAAGTCATAATGCACTTGAACTCGGTGTTTCATTTAGTGCAAGTTATGGAATTACATTGAAGAAGTAACACACTATGAAATCTTGGGGTGTTACAATTTTGGAATCATAAATGTTATATTTCTGATGATGTATAATATCACATAGAACATGATGATCACTTCCATAATACCTTATAATAAAAATACATTCATTTTAGTGAAACATTTTAATTTTTAATCTATTGATAAAAAAATTTATCATATATAAATTTAATGAGAGATATTTGTAGATTGAAAATATTAAAAATAATGTTTCATTTAAAACATTTCCTTTGATCCATATACTTTCATAATATTTTAGATCATATTTTTTTAATTATGTATTTTTCACAATGATGGTTAATTTGATTATCTTATAGACTCAATTGAGATCCCTACACTTAACTTTGGTAGATATAGTTTTAATTTCGATGATGGGTTTATAAGTATTAAATCATTTCTCATAGATGCTAAATTTAAAGAATTTGAATAGTTGATCATGATGTAAATGAGAATCCTGAAAACATTCCACAAACATTAATCATTTTATTTTTTTACATTACTAATTAATATATATTTTTATTCCACTTAATATTGAGTAATATTTTGATTTTCCATTGTATTAGCTTTTCATCTAGAAGAGGCATAAAAAATATAGCTACAGTAGCTTTCATCTCAAGGAAACTGAGTTCATTGAATATTATTTGGGTGTGAAAAAATATTCAATTAAAAGGGAATTAATTTTTATTTCACCATTATTTATATAAATAAGATAACTATTATTTAACAAAATGAAATATTTTAAATTACTATAAGGGTGGAATTTCATTTTTAAATTATGATAAATTCATCTTAGATACTATTATATCAACAATATTGGTATGATTTAATATTTTAATTGAATGGATATATTTTTTTGTATTCTTAACAATAATTTGGAACATTAAATTATGGAATTATATTTTCATTGAAAATGATTATATATAAATGTAAATAAGATGCATTATCTATAAATAAATCATTATACATGCGTTGAATGTTTTTGAATGATTTATTGATTTTGGAAGAATTCTATTTTTCATTTTTTTTGTGAATCTAGTATAGTATATTGAGTTGTTGAACTATAATATCATTTTATATATAACTATTTTAACAGAATCTTTTACTATGATAATCAAATACAGATACGCTATTGGATTTTAAATTTTCTTTATGGGTTTTTTATATGATAAAATTTATTTTATATAATCAAAATAAATATTCCTTGAATGTTATTCATATTTTATTTTTCATGAGTATCTATTAAAAAATGAAATTCATTTTTATTAAATGTATATATTTTTTAATATTGAGTTTTCAATCATTTTATAATTATTAAATGATTCTATTTATGGGCATTTTCTATATTACACTCTTCATAATTCATTTCTAGAAAACTTTTTATTGTTCATTATCATTTTCAATTGAATATAAATTTGTCAAATTTATTTAAAATATTATCCATTACATAAAAGAAATTATAAAATAAAGGTCTAATCCTTAATAAGTTAGGTTTGTTGTTTCTTATTTTCATGACCCGACCCAACAGGCCCCGATCCACAAATACCCCAACCACACCACCATAGGCCAAGGGATGGTAACATGTTCTGAAACACATAACTGATATGGGATAACTTTACCTATTTTACCGGCACACATTAACCTAAAAATTTCCATGTACAAGTGGAGATGAATAGTAATAAATTATGTTACATATATAGAATAACTATCAACATAAAACCTCTATGGAGTACAATATTATTTTATCATAAACATGAATGTAAATAAGGAAAAAATAAATGACCAACAAGAGTGATGCCCCAACTAGATAATTTTAAAAAATTAAGTGTTGAGAGATCATAAACCCATATCTCAATTCCCCAAACACACTATGTATTCTAATGCTCCGAGGTCTCCTTATGATACTATGTAATAATCATCAAATCTTTTCTCTTATATATGAGGCATGACACGTGTGGTCAAATCCCATGCAAGGGTGATTATATACAAACCCATTAGCAGTCCTTAAAAGATGAATGGGTAGAAGAAAGAAAAAGTATAAAAATATATATCTCAACCCATATAAAAAGATGTAAAACTCCAAAAACATGAATATAGAAATATATGTTATAAAAAAAAGTGTCCAAAATAAGATAGAAATGTAATATGCATCTCAAATCCCAACTGAGTAAAGGTGTCAGATAACATTTCTTGAGGCCCTTAAATGATGCCCAATATATCGAGTGTCTACATGATTAACCATCCACGTAGACCACACCTCTCCACTATATCTATTGACTGAAAATATCTAGGTATATGACCCATTCCATGGTAAAATAGGATAGTTTCACTCAGTATATTTATGTTCCTTACCCTAACTCTAAAAGAGGGCACCACTACAACGGTTTATAGAGGACCCATTACATTTCAATGAATAGTGGTGCCACTCTAGTGGAAAAGGAAAAATTACCTAACTCTATGAGAGGGTTCCAATCAAAAGGTAGTTATAAGACCCATTCAATGTCCCATCATGAATGTGAAACTCTTATAATTGGTAGAGGACCCATCCTATATCGTATTACTGGGTACCTCACTAAAGGTATATATAGGACACATGCCCAGTCCTGGTAAGAGAGAACCACTGTGGTAATCATTAAAGGATCCTTTAATTTTTTATATTGATGGATTCCACTCTAATGTTCAATAAACCATTCATTAACTTCAATGTAGGGTGCCACTCCATATTTGATATAGGACACATACCATGTCCCAACAAGAGGGTGACACTCGATCCTCTCTGATGATCCCTCCCAATCACTTCATTTTTCAGGAATCTCCTAAATAAGAATCCACTCAGAATATCTTTAATAAAATCATGAAATCCACTATTAATGATACCATCAAAATATACATATAAAAACACTCAGGATAGTCTACTTAGAGGAAAAAAATATGGGTCCAAACATTGCAGATATGAGAGGATTATGTTTCCAAAAAAGGACGGTACATGGCATTAAAGGGGACCCACATGACCCGTTGTCCCACCCCACTAACTAGCCATGTACATTTAGGGTTCATGGATCACTACCCAGGTATCCTTATAATGTGATCAAAAGGACTACATGGCATAACTCATCCATTTGGGGTCCTTTTCATGCTCCTGCAAATTTCCACATATAATGGATGGACTTCTTTCCCTAGGTCTTGGGGCTAGATGTGCACAGGTCCATATACTTTCAAAATACAATTTAGGTCTCTATAACTGGGTTACATGGTTTTTGGGTGTCCCACATGGTTTGTTTTACTTTTTTATCTATAAACCATAGTTTACACAAAATGGGATTTCACACGGTGTGATCTTCAGAATACACATAGTGTATTCGTGTTCTACATAAAAATCATAGATATTATCTACCATTCCATAAATGGATCCTCCAAAAATAATAATACATCTTTATTAACCTAATGTGAAAAGAGAATCATTTTTCATCAATTTCAAAACATTTGTGACTAGAAACCTGATTTATATTGGTCTTTGGTTGTTCGTCACGCACCTAAGGAACATCTCATGACAGTCATATAATTCCCAAATCTCATATCCATGCAAATTTTCACATGTCTTCCACAAAAAATCCAAATCATTTTCTAAGGCATCGATCCATTCTTCTCATGTAAATGTAGATTGAATTTGGGGGTCTGACGATGCTCATTCCCACTCAAAATTATTTGGATAAAAACCCTGTGCTCTAACAATGAAGAATTAAAATAATGGCGGGGGAGATTGCCAAGAAAAAAAGTTCAAACAATCATTATACAAGTGTTCTCATACGAAGAATATAAATTATATATTTTCAAGGAGAGAAACAGGGGAATATGGGTATATATTGAATAACCAATAAAAAATCGTTACATGGGTGTATGCAAAGTATCATAATAAACATAGATATAAGAAAGGTAAATGCTCATGATCAATGTTTTAATAATATGAGAATAATCTTTAAATAACCCATCCTACCATCATTGGGATCATTTTTAGATGATTAACAAACTCTTTAATGATAGAGTGAATTCATTGCAATATCTACATGTCGATTTTTCTTGGTCCAAAAAATTGTGGTCATATGATCTCAAACATCTAATGAAGAATGTGGAAGTCTCCTATATATGGTAACTTGGTAATGAGGATTACTATAGGGATCCTAAGAAACATTCATATATATATATATATGAACTTAGGTTTTATGAATTTATTGAGTTAATTATATAATTAATTATATAATTCACTAAATGCACCTACCAGCATATTCTTTTTCCAAGAACTGTTTTTTGACAAACTTTAGATGGTTATAAGGTTAAACCTTGAGTTTTGAATTCAAATTGGGTCTCATAATTCTAATATCATACTTTTTTATGAGTTATCTCTTTTTGGCAGAAAATTCGTTCTTGTATAATATAAAGTATATAAAATATATTTATAAAATTAATTCTGAGATCACCAAGCCTCATAATCACATTTCCTCTTATTTCCTATCTCCAAAAATATTTCATGATATTTTTCAGTGTCATACAAGGAAAAAATAGTGCCTCCACAATATTTCCTCATTTATGATTTTTTACCTAAAATTTAAAAATAAAAAATTATAGGTAATGATCCCTCATTGGGATCTCCCACTCCTAAGAATTCTCCTATATTCTCATATATTGATAGATCAGATCAGCCAATGAGATGGTCCATACTTGAAGGGTCCTCTTATGCTGATCCAAGATCACTAATAAGTTCTCTATAAAATGTGTTCCATCATTAATGTTCGTATCTCCCCATTCAATGATTTGTGTGGGGTCATTAATGTATCTCCTCAAATGTGACACATGAATGACATCGTGCATCCTCACCAACTACGGGGGTATGTTGATGTGGTTAGTAGCCTCTCCAACCCTCAGCAAGATCTTGATCTACCTGACAATCCTCATAGTTAACATTCCTCCACGATTGAATCTATGAAATCTTTAGAATGGGGTGACTCATAGGAAATCATTTCCTCCCTTATAAAAATCTATAAGATAATAATGTAAATCAACATATGATTTCCCAATTATGTGGGTTGTCCTTATCTTCTTGTAGACTACATATACCTTAATTTTCATAACCATCACCAACCCTGGCTCAAAAAAAATTACCCTCTCCACCCTCAGAGCATCAAAAAGGAGAACGACATGATCTATAATACAAGTCCTCAAAATATTAAATGATTATAGTAGAGTGGTATTTATTATTTTAAGTAAACTCTACTAATGTAAATTGATCCACACAGCTATAACTGATGTCTAATATGCAATACCTCCTCATATTCTACAACATCTAGATAGTGCACTCGGTATGCATATATATATATAGGGATGAAAGGCTATATGCGTCCTCATCTAGGTCCTAAATTCCTCTTTTTATCCTCCACAAAACTGTGACGTGAACCATTCATCACGGTCATAAACAATCGTCATGAAACCCCCCTGAATAAATACAACTACCCCAAACACTCTTTAGAACTATATTCCATAATAGCAAGGATGAATGTCTACTTCATATGAAATTCAACTATCACAATGAAGGAATCAAGTCCTCTCACTACATGCAAAATCCTTATCATGATGTCCATAGACATGACTTCCCATTTCCATTTCATGATATCCAGATGCTACAACAAAACTTCCCGAACATGGTGTTCAATCATCACCTACTCAAATATGAGGCACTGAGAGATGAACTCATCCACACATTATTTCAGGAAATCCCCCCCAAAAATACTTCTAAATACCTCTATACATATTTCCCACATAGGCATGTACAACCATATTAGATATGTGAATTTTTTTCACCCCTTGATCCTTCATAATAACTTGGACCACAGTTCATCACTCAAAATGATGACGGCATTTTCTAATTCATAAAATCCTTCTGGTGTATCTCATGAGGATAACTAGTCATGTATAACCTCACATTAAATAACACTCAATAAACACTCTCTCACATGACAGAGGAGAAGAAGATTCAACACAATAAACTGATTAAAATTTCCCTCATCCACCTCAACCATGTTCTACTGCAAGTAAGCCAATTGCTAAGACGACTCAAACACTAAATTATCCTAAGACATCCTACTAAGGGAATATTCCACCATTATCTTCATCTTATTAGTTTAGACTACCTAAAATTCATATTCTAAAAAGAACTCAAACTAGTAAATCTATCTTATGTTAATATCTCTCTATGTGAATTCATACATGAGGCTCTAATGGTTTGAGAAAAAAAACAACTCCACATGAAGATAGACCCTCCACATATTTAATTAAAATAGTACTACTATCAAATCTATGTTGTGTGTCATGTTGTTCTAATCATGTTGTATGAAATTCTGCATCCCATATGTGATTACTACTTTTCACTTCATCAACACATATCCAATCCCAACTCTAGAGACATTGTAATACACTATGTACACCACACCCACATTAACTAGTCAAAAAATAGAAGCAGTTTTCATCCTTATCTGAGTATCCTAGAATGATCTCTGGATGTAATTATTCTAGGTATGTTGATTACCATTCAACATTAGGGTTGTCAAAGGGGATGAAATCCTAGATAAGTCTGCCTCAAATTTATAGTTTTATTTGTGAATTAATCATCAGCCATAATAATCTTATTTTTATAAATGATCTACTAAATGAAAAATATTATATTTTTGGATAATAAAATGTTATTATTGTTTATCACGATACATTGTTTATTTTATTATATAATTTATTCTTATGTTGATCTTATAACTTGGGAAAATATTTTATCAAAAAGTTTCATGAATCATACATACCCTCCATAAAATATTTAATATAATATTTATTAAATTTAATTTAATATTAAATTTTTTAATATTTATTCATATACTGTAGTTTTTTCATTCATTTTCCACTCTCATTACGATAGCATTATCTTTTGTCCACTACAAGTTTATGGAATTTTTATCATTTATTAGAATTTTTTAATTTCATAAATATACCATTAGTCTTTATTTATGTGTTTGACCTAATATAATTATATATTTTCATAATTTATGTTAAAAAATATTTGGATATTATGACCTAGAATTCTCCCTCGCCCCATCTATTTATAACATCACAAGGATAGATGATGGACACAATGGGGATATTTCTCATTGATAACTCTTTTGGGATTCTATATAATAGTACGAATATATAGATATAAATAATCAATAGATAATAAAAAATCCATATGGATACTTGTTATGGTGTAGTTTGGAAGATAATCAAATGTAATTTGGTGGCTTCATTGAATTCATGATGATAGATACCCTCACTATCAATAGAATAAATGATTATTGAAACACTGAGGTTCCAATAAGTTTGTGTTTCAAAAATTGGTAGGGGCACTCATGGGATTCAAGTTCCCTAATATAAAAATAATACATTTTCTAATTAAATCACTCTAACATGAAGAACTCATCGTTATATCATAATAAGAAGTAGAGAAATCCTAGATGGATAGAAACCCCAGTAGTTAAATTGAGTGAAAGAGGCACATGGTAGGTTGCCTGAGCAAACTAGTAATGAGGTAGGGGACATGATAATATTTTCTTCCCTTTTTCATTTCATGGATAAATTGTTTTCTTATAAGGTTGATATTGATAATTTGGTTCCCATTTATATTTCATTAAATAATAGGGCTCTATATTAGATGAGTTGAGTGAATGGTATACCTAATTACATGACTAGGTGACGCCCCTTAAAGAGGACATGAGTGAATATAGTTTTTGGAATAAATTATTTTCATGTGAAGGTTGAATAAATCATTAAATTCAATTTTTCATAAGTTCAGGGGTGAATAAAAACACATTATGCAGTCTATATGTATTAAGTGTTGTTATTTAAGTATGATCTAGTCCTTCATCCCTAATGATGTAAGGGAACCAATATTGGGTTCTATATATTTTTGGATGAAGCACTTGAGGTGGTGAATCCAACCTTATATTGGGATAACATAGGATAAATGGTATTTTGTTTCTCATATTGATTATGATACACAAATAGACTTGTCTGCAATCCATTTTCCACGATTTTAGAGTCCCAACTATCATGAATGGGATATTTGAGGATATGGACCTGAATTTATTCTCCATAGTTGTTTTATGGTATTATATTTCATGATTGGCTCAATGATACTTATATTTGGCAATAATTGGTCTCAGAATATGGGTTCTTGGGATCATTGTAATGGAAATGGGAGTAGGGAACCCCAAAAATCTAGTCACATCATTAGGTAGTGAATCATCCTCAAGCAAGGTGACTGGGATATATACTTATATAAATACATGGTGCATGGGATAAATGTGTACATGGTGTGTGGAAAACACTGAGACCTAAGTGTGATATATTTTGGTCACATAAATAGTTCATTCTCACTTAGGAAATTCTAAATTTTCATATATAACAGGTGGAATTCGTCCTTTTAAAAAATTCAATCACAAAAAACACATGTGATAAAACATTTCTATATCATATATTAATATATCGTAAAAAATACTATGTATAGAGTATTTAGGGAACAAATCCATCACTTTCTATTCTTCAAAATTATAAGGAATCTTGATATAAATACATATATTACTTTAATACATGTTTTTATCAAATATATCACAGGTGATCGGTGAGGGGATTGATTTATAGTAGAGGCGAGGTTAGGAAATTTATATGTATTTTAATTTTTAATTTTAATTTTCATTTCAAAATAATTTAAATATACATGTAATAATGTTATAGAATAAAATAACATATTAAATTTAATGATTTCCAGGAATACATTATTATATTATCATTACCTTTATACATAATTTTATTTTTATATAAAATTTATTATACAAATTTATTTTCCCCTTTAAAATAATTACTATAATGTTGTATTGTTTCCATTAGTATTTTAATTTGTTTTACATAATAATAATTTATACTAATTTATAATAAATTCTATGAATGTGAAGATAATTTTATATAAATAAAAACCATCCCCTAGTATTTCTAAATTTACTTAAAATTATATTCATCCATATAAGGACCCATACCGTCAATAATTAAATATTAAATATTTTTATTTTAATATTCAATATGTATCATATTGATCCACGCCATAAAAATGTATGATTAGTGTATTCATAACACTATAATAATATAAAGATTATTCATAAGTGATTTTTATCATCTTCCGCTATGTTCTTCATATAATGAACCCTTCTTCGAAATATAATACATAATACCCTTCTTCATTATACAGTGAAATGAAACATAAGAAAGGGTGATCTCATATTCTCACGGAGGGTAATAAAAGGTTATATAAGGGATCGCTTAAGGATATCATGGGCATAAGGTTTTGAGAACCGGAGAATAAAATTTAGACATTTCTCCATATTTATCATAAATAATTATATTTAATAATCACCAAAATAATAAAAATTCATAAGACATGAATCTTAATGGAGTAAATGTACATTATCAATAAGGGTATAATATTATAATAAGACATTCAACACCCTAATATATATTTTTTGGATGGATCTTTATGTAATTTGATTTTATTAATAGCAAGTGTTGCAAACAATAACATGATTAGATGAACCAAAAAATATTATATATCTATAATAACCTATCTAAAAAATTTTTAGGAATAAATATGAATTTCCATATTACGAAATAAATATAAAGATCCAAATCAATAGAAATTTATTTCTATGTTTTTAAAAATTGATCAGACAATTCTCTATAATCCAATTTATTCATCAACACAATATATCTTTTTAAAAAATATATTTTCCTTAATTTTAATCTGGTATATTAATATCTAGAAGTTCAAGGAAATGAATGAAAACTAATTTCATTTTTATATCATAATGTAAAAATTCCATTAAAATTATTATTTGATAAATTTCTGTAAGCATTTCTTTTCAAGGAATAGTAAAAATATGATTTTTTATTAAAAATTTTATTTTACATTAAAGTATTTACATGGTCAAATTATTATTTGGATTAGTTTTAGATTTTAATCAATTAATTTTGATTTATAATAATCCAATTTTGGTTTTTGAAATGTATTTTATAAATGAAATCATTATAGAGACATTTTAGGTTTTAAAAGTGCATTCTTTCAAAAATAATTATTTTTCGTCGAATATTTCCGATTTTAATTTAGATTAAATTCTGAAATATATCTGTTATGATTTTCCAAAACTGGATTCAATATTTATATTCATATAGAATATATTTAATAAATTTTCCTCTTTTATAATTATCCAATATAAATATAATCGTGTGTAAATTTTGTAACCACATTAAAGGGTGAGTTGAAAATTTAGGTTAAAAATAAAACGATAAAGAATATATAATTACATTTTCACCTGTCCAAATTCTATTGTATAAAAATTATTATATCCCCAATATCTATGTATTAAAATTGATTTTTTAATGGATACTTTTCCATGAAAATTACTCATTTAATATCTAAATCAATGAATGTCACAATATACAACTTTCATTGAATAAATGTGACCACATGGGGAAAATTGTGGTTATGAATGAATTTAGATGTAAATTTATAAATTAGTAAACATATACTAATGAAACTAATTTATTTTTGACTTTTTTGGCCACTTGTACGATATTATTACATTTATAGTATTTTATTTTAATAAAAATTAATTATTCCATATTCATAATTTTAGTAAATATTACCCTTTTAATATGGTTTTAATACAAGATAACTATTAATATAAATTTTAATGTCAAACATATTAGACTAATATAAATCATTGAATTTTATTTATAAAATTTAGTGATAAAATAAGTAACATAAATGCAACAATCATTCTATTAATGGAAAAATCAAATAAATGATAATTTATATATTCAAATACATATAATTTGAGTTAATTATTTTTATAAAAAAATTTATATATTACCCAAACTTGTTGTGGATATAATAAAATATTTTTGGGAGGTTTATATACTACCAATTAATTTATTTGTTTATTTTTTACCTTATAATTATGGTATTTAAATATCTATATAATTTTATATCATTTATGGGGAATATTATTTCACTATATACAAAGTGGTAAGTATTTATTTCACAATATCATCATTGTTTGGGATTGTTTCTACTTAGGTATCCATAGGGAATACTGTTATTATATTCTATTTTTTCTAATAATTATTTGAATTTATTTATTCTACTATTACTGTTTAAATTCCTTTTTACCTATGATTTACATTTAAAAAAATGTTTTGAAAATAATATTTTCTTTGCTTTCTAAAAAAGGTTCGTTGTGAATATTCAGACCAAATTTACAGAAATACTGTTTTATTAATGTATAAAGTATAAGATAATTTTACCTATTTCATGATTCTAGGATTCATTATATTATAATTTACTATCTTATAAGATTATTTTCAAATAAAAAAAATATTTTTTATATGTGATTCCCTTTAAAAAGAGCCGATATAAAAAATTGAAATGTTATTTTTCAATAATTATTTCAAGTGATCTTCATAATTATTTTCCATTTCAAATAAAAATATTATATGTTACATTTGTTATATTGGGGTATAATACAAGTATAATATTAGTATTCATTCTTTGAATGGGTTTTTATTACAATGACATGATTTTTATGAATTCTGTTTCTTTTCCATAAGTTATTTTATGATGAAATATTTATGAAATATGTTTCTTATTAATAGATATAATATGAAGACTAATTTATATTCTCATGGAAAAAATATGTTGGTTTTCATTATTTTATAGGGGGCCTTTATATCACATTATTTAATTGGGTAACGATTTATATATCATTAGATATTCTAGATTTGAAATGTGAAGTGAACCAGATTTAGTTATACCGGACTGGAATGAGTAGTGAACACTATTCAATAAGGGAATTTTTTCTACATGATAGTCTTGGTATTGAACCTTTAATACTAGTATATTTTTTTGGAGTTTAACCACTCCACTATGATAATCATGGAGGAGATACCTGAATACTAAAATAATTATTTTCCATTCTGTTGTTTTTTCTATAATTTCATGTCTTATGTTTTTCTCCCATGAATGCTGTTATTTTATTTCATTGTGATTAATATGTAATGAATTACCAATCATTATTTTATGAATATTTATTATGTTATTTTCTATGAATTGTATCGTTTTCATATTTAATACTCATGTTTTCATACCCTTATGATCACATTTTTCTTATGTATCTCTTATGCTGACCCTTATAAATCATCTAAGATAAACCATTCTTATGTTTCACATTCCCAAGTCATGAATAGTGGTTTTATATAGGATTTAAAAATGGTAAGATATTTAAGTGATATGTTTATATTCATTCATAAAATATTAATTATGTATATATAATATCCTAATACTGTAAAAATTTATGTTTTTATATTGGATTATATTGATATTCATATAAAATGATATAATATCAATGTATGAAAATAATGGGTTTTATAGTTTTTATAGGATTTGGTTTTAAAAAATCCATGGAGATTAGATATTTATAAAAATTATTAAAACACATGGGATAGGACAATGTATAGAAAAAAATCATAATGTTATCATAATGATCATGAATTAACTAGGTTCAACCTAAAGTGTTATTTATTAAAAAGAAAATGTATTCGTGATTTAGAAATAATATATAAGGATGGTGTGATTTACAAACTATGATTAGTGTTTCTCGCACTATAATTTATGGCTTTAATCAATGGCTGTAAACTGAAGTAATAACATTACTATTGAATGTGTTAGGCGATGCAATGATTTTCCTCCAGGCATACCTGAATTTTATGGGTGTGGGATTAAAAAATATTATTTCTATGATCCTAAAACATTATCAAGATATGAATCATGTTGGGATTAAAAATAAACTAAAGAGGGTACAACATTCTATTTGTTCAAATATGAGTAAACATCCAACTTATTTTAGTACACCTTTTGATCTACTAGAATGTGAGAATTGGATTTATACCACTGAAATGATATTTTTGGTTATCTAATGTTCATAACTAGAGAAAGTAAATTTGAGTGTCCATTATTATGAATATAAATAAGATAAATGGTATAATATTACTATGAATATAATGAGAAAATTATTAAATTGACTCTATGGAATGGGATGAGTTCAAGAAATTATTTTACAATAAGTAATTTCATAGTATTATTCGAACATATATGGTTAAGGAGTTCTGTGAGCTAATGGAGAAACATGATGAATCAGTTGGTACCTATGAGAAAAATTTTACAATTCTTGTGAGGTATGATTGTATTATTATCATCTAACTACTAAAGTATGGTTGACTGATTCATTAGTGGCCAAATGCAAATTCTATTATGGTTATTTTCCATAACAGACTTTGGTGGCTGTGAAGAAATTCATGGATTCTCTCATAAGGTGGAGATGGATTATGGAGTTATCCATCTGTCACATGGTTTTGATAATAAATTAAAAATCGACTTTCATGTAAATTATATAAACAATGTATAGAATAATATATGCTTTCTATTATGTTTAAATTGTTGATATAGACATGGGGGACCTATAGAAGATACTAGTAATGGTTTTATGTGTGTAAGGGAAGATAATTGAGCTACTGATTATAGAAGTGATCAGATGATATTATCTAAGGATGTGAATAGAGAGATGGATTCATATAATGGACCTCTCATAATTTAGTTCTTAGAGTGTAAGATAAATGGCCATTATGTTATCCAATTCCCAAATACAAGGGTTGACAATGTCTACAGATTCTAGCAACCCCTTCAATCCAAAGATAAAGGTAATTCTCATGAATTCACTATTAGAAATAAGTATTATGGAAAACATTAGTGGAATTATTTTATTTTATGTATTATAATTATATAATAATGTTATAGAAGTACATAAATGGTACAATAAAACCACTAATGATTAGCTTTCTGCATTTTTTACTTATCAATTAGAAAGAATATGTTGAATGGTACTAGAATCCAGGAAAATTGATTAAGATTGTTTTTTTATAAAAAATGATTAAGGGAATGAAAACCCATAATATGTGAATAATGAAATCGTTAATTTGAATAATAAATGATATAGTACTAATGATCTTGGAATTTATTAGCGTTATATTGACATGGTTTGTTATTATATCATGGTTTTAAATTATAGAATTATTTTATTTATGGTATGTGGAAAGATTTATTTTATGAAAGAATGCATTTTCCACTATGCTCTTATAGAAATTCAGGTTATTAACATGTTTCAAGATAATACATGATATTTATTATCACATGCATGATATTTGACAATTAAGAGACTCCACATGTTTTGTGGGGGACTTGTGATAATTATATTCTTTGAGTATGGTGATCTTCTATTGAATGTTTTGGACTTTAATATTTTGGAAGGTTCATAAGAGTAAACATTTATGAAGTTCTTTTAGAAGAATATTTAAGGTATTTCTAGAGATTGATTTTTTTTCACTATATTAATATTTATGTATACTGGATAATCATTGAACATTATTTTTCTATATTAACAAGGAATCATTTATCATCCCATTATGGACCTTTTGATATACTAGTTCTAGATGCATTATGATTTCATCTTCATTCAATGGTATAAGAAATTATGAAAAGATCGATCATGGAACAAACAATGAGTGTTATTTCACTATTTAAATTAAATCATGTAAGTATATTTTATTAAGGTATTTTGAAATGAAATTTCAAACTATCATCATTACATTGTTTGATATGAATTATATTTCTTAGTCTTATTTAATCTTTTGTTTAGTGGTCATTAAACTTATCTTGACATAATTATATATCACTATACATTATTTCTTGGGGATTAGTTTTCCCTTAAAAATCCACATTACAATATATTCTCTATGTGTAATCATAGTAATTCATTAATTCATGTAAATTTTTAATCCAAAACTTTCCATTCTTTGAGTGATGTTCTATAATTCAATTTTACGATGTTAGTTTATATAAATAAATTATCCAATTCTAAAACCATTGATGAATGAGACGAATTTGAAATGGTAAATTAATTTAATATGGGGTATAATATAACACCACAAGAGTTTTATGAAATAGATCAATAAATAATTTTGTTTCATTAATAGATTAAATTGCAAAAAATTGTATGATTAGATGATGAAAAAAATATTATATGTTTTTTATAAATTTTTTAATAAATTACTGGTAAAAAAATTTAATAAATAAATTATGAAATAAATATATAGGTTTAAATCAATACAAATGTGTCATTAATTCCCTAAAAAATTATCACACACTTTTTAGCAAGTCACTTTAATCATCAAAACAATAGGTTTTCATCATAAATGGGTTTTTATTCTTTTTATGGGTGAATATTAATTTCTATATGTTCTATAAAATGTATATAACAAAATTATTTTCATTTTACATTTCACAATCTCAAAATTAACATAAAATTATTTTCTGATAATTATCAAGTAAATTTTTTTTTCAAGGAATTGTTACGCCCCAAAAATCTAATGTAAGAACATCGCATTCGGTAACATGTATTACATAAAACAAAAATAATATAATATAATATAATATACTCTTGCTTTAAAGTATATTTAATTCTTTAAATAAGATAAATCAAGGAAATATCTTGCAATGCACGCGATACTTAGTTATCTTACATCATACAAAACAATGACTTACTTCGATATCTTGAGTTACACAGAAGATCGAGTTTTTATAATAATTTAAATATTATTAAAATATAATTAAAACATGGTTTCTAAATTAATTTTTACGAATATTATTGAATAAATTATGAATATATAATTTATATCAATATATAAAATGAATTCATAGGTTACTAATTTATTTGAAATAAATATAAGAACCAATTGAATATAAAGGAAATATCATTATAAAGAATATTCACAAATTCATTATATACAAATTAATTAAAATTATTTAATAATATTAAAAAATATATTATATATTAAATAACATAATTTATTATTTTCATACAATATATTTGATAGGCAATACATAGGAACAAACCCAATTTTACACATAAAAATTTTATTTTTATAATAAAAGTTTTACCACCTTTTCATGGAGAACATATTTTAAATAAATTTTTTTGAACTTTTATAAATTTTATATTTAGAAATAATCATTATTTTTGAAATATATACATTGAAAATAGTTTAAGATGAATTGTTTGTATTCTTTTGTAAAGTATCATTTTTTGATGAAAAATAAAAAATACAAAATTTTATTTCAAATGTACTTTTTCGATTATATTTATAAGGATAAATTATATTTTTGATATATTTTAAAATTAATTAAATTAAATGTATATAAATTAATCCTATTTATTTCATTAGAATGAGTTTAACATTAAAATTTTATATAAAAACCTACCAAACACTTGGACATTTTTACTCTAAAACCCCACATTTTTTCCTCATCTACGATATTAATTTTATGTTTATTTTTGCTGATTATGTGGTTATAATATGGAAAAATTGATTCCATATTGGTAATAATCATAATTTTTAATTTATAATAAGGGAAAAATAGTTTTATTAACAATGGTAATAATGAATGTGATTAAAAATAATTACAATTAATAAGGGAATCATTTTCTTAAGATGGGACTAAACCATAAAACTATGATCTAAAATGACCAAAAATGTTTCCAAGATCCATTATCTGTGCTTATTTGGACCCTATACTCAATTTTATATTATATAGACTATTATTGGAAGTACATACAATTGTAAAAGATTGGTGGAATTTCCATTACAAAAATTTACAAGAATAACACCCCTCCTCTACTATAAAAAGTCACTCACCCCTCCCACTTCCTCACTCCTCTTAGTCCACATTGGATAAAAAATGCTTTCCCAAATTTATCCTCATAATACCTACCCAAAACAAATTGGCCTCACCTTAGGAATGATACCATCCAATTATGCCCTATGGTGAAAACAAAAAGAGTTACCTGAATAATAGGCAACATCCTACCTCAAGATATTTTTTTATATTGATTCTACACTACCCAAAAATAATATAATTATTTTGTTATATAATAAATATTCTATCCTAAATAGTCTTATATTTTTTCATTCAATTTATATATCAACACATACATACACTTACATCTATTGGGAAACAACATTATCATTCTTTTACATCAAACTATTGTCTCACAAGATGATGATTGTTTAGTTTTCCCTTAACACCCCTCATGGGTTTCCACTATGGTAAACGAACTATTCATATATGATATATATGATATTTATAATTTATTTATGGTTCTATAATTTTATATAACACATAACTTTATGCTTTCATTTTTTGGGTAATATGATAACAATGATTGAGGAAGTGTAGAACACAACCTCCCTAAAGATATGTGATTAATTCATGCAATATATGGAATTTATAAAGGATGATATTAATAAAAAATGTCAAATATTTAAAAAAAATATTATATTTCAATTATAATATCAATATAATATAATTTTCAGTCTTTCAATATGGAAATGAAAGGAATGCAGTGTGGATGCGTGCATATGACCTACTGTCTCCATGAATAGTGAATTTCATTTCTTATATCCAAATATTATGGATTATTATAAATACATATATACCAATTATATATGTTATTTAAATAAATTTTTATATTTTGTATATTATTAAACTGTAATTTAATGAATAGGAACAACAAGTAGCAAACCAAATTATGCTCAAAAGACTAATTAGGTAACACCTAAACTAGTAAAAATAATGATAGATTATTAACAAATGCGATATTATGTATTATAATAATGAAATATATGAAATATAAATATTATTATTTTCATTGTATAATTTAGTGAAATTTTAAATACAATTATATACGATGATATTAGACATTCACTGAAAAGGAAATGAAAGGAATGAGATTCTTGCCTTTTTTTCATTCCTTAAGGTATACACCATTTTCACTACTAATTGATTTTGTATTGTTTATATAATGATAATATTTTATTTTATATCATGAATAAATTTATCTTCATGGTATTTAGAGTATAATTGAAAATTGTTTCTTTTGTGGGGATTATAATTCAAAATATTCCAAGTACTAAGGGACTTTATATCAATTTCCATTCTATGAGAAACAATTATTGTTGTGAACCTAATTTTTTATATAGAGTGTACATATTTCAAATTTTACATGAAATATCATGAAACATTGACTAAAAATGATATTTTGATTTTCAATTTTAATTATTTTATATAAAGGGATTTTAATTAAGTGTCGCCATGTGGAAAATATTTTCATTACCCAATTTCATTATTTATGATAATATTAAATACTCATTGTCGTTAATTTTATATGATTACATGTTTAATAAATTTTTATTATCCATTATTTTATTTACACTTTTTTATGTGTAATTAAAGTTTCCGCATACAATATATTTTTTTTCTCTTATCAAATTTATGTTCTTATCAAGGGTTTATTTCATATTCTAATTTTGTTAAAGATTATTTACACTTGAATTTCCACCATTAAAAATTACTGGATAATTCTATTAATCAATCATTTAATTATATTTTCCTCTATTTATTCTTGAACTTTTCCAAGTAATATTACCTACCATTTTTCCTCTCTTTAGTACACAAGATGTTTTAGAAAATGTTTTTTAAAAAACTACAATATATTTCCATCTTTGGTCAGAAAAACATTTTTTTGGTTAAAAATAATTTTTCAAAAAATGATTTAAATTTTTTAAATTTATAAACAATTATTTATTAATGTCATTTTTACCGTTTTTTAATCTATATTTTTTGAATAAAATATTATTTTTTCGTTCCAGAAAAAACACGTTTCAATCCTTTTTACCTTAAAAAATTAATGTCCTTTTTAACTTGAATGAAATGTATAAATTTACCCACCATAATTTCATAAAAGAGGCCTTTTAATTTTTAAAATGATAGTATTAAAATAAATTGTTTCAAATTCTATATTCAAATAAAAGTATTTTTGATTTTTTTT
Source organism: Viscum album (assembly GCA_963277665.1). Classification (NCBI taxonomy): domain Eukaryota; kingdom Viridiplantae; phylum Streptophyta; class Magnoliopsida; order Santalales; family Viscaceae; genus Viscum; species Viscum album. The sequence goes on along the minus strand of OY728158.1, from coordinate 497,837,410 downwards.
CAAAATAAAATATATATTTTCCGAAATAATGTTTTTAAATGATATTGTTATAGTAATTTCAATCATAAAATATAAAAACTATTTATTTTTAATACATTGTGGATATGTTATATTAATAATATCTTTGTTATTACACTAGATATTTTTTGAATTATTTGGCATTGATAGTATGGACATTATCTTCCTTAATTCTATTATTTTTACACTTGAAATATTTATTTTTCAATGATCATGAGACATTAAATTCCCCCAAATTATATATATCAGTAATCATGGATTTTTTTATTGGATAAAATGTATATAATTTTTATATAAGGTATTTAATTTTATAGTAATTTGATTATCTGGTGAAATATTGATGAATATGTATCATTTATTCAATAAAGATATTTGTTGAGGAATATTGTTTATTCAATAAATTAATTACTCTATATAAGGAAAGCTATTGACATGCTATGATAGATGGTTTATAGACATTATATATCCCCTTGATTCAACGATGGGTTATCAGGGGACAAATTGTTTTCACAAATTAAATAGTTTTCTACCTATGTTTTAAATAGTCTAAATGATAGATCTCGACATTAGTTGTTTTCATGTGTTTGATACATGACATCAAATAATTAATCGTTCTAATAATTTTGATTCATTATTTATTATCCATGAGATTATCACTATGGTTATGTAAATGAATTCATTTTATTCTAATTTTATTTATTAAATGGCTAGTGTATTTTGCTTCATACTATTCTATATTGATTAGACCTAATCCAGTATTTAAATGTAGTGTGTTTTTATTTATTTACCTTACCATATTATTTTCACACTTTGTGTTGTGTTTATTGATTATATAACAAATAATTTAAATTATAACCTTTCTATATTTTTATTCCAATTAATTCAATATTGATTAAACTATACATTACCTTTACAGACCAGTTGAACTCACCCTTATTATGTGTCCAAATCCAAAGGATTCAATGATTTGTGCTATGATGGATATGAAAAAAATATCCAGTATGGAATAATGTTATTATCCCAGAAAAAAACATATGATGTAATTTTTTATTCATTTTTAATATAATAGTTGTGTATTTATCTAGTTTATTAAGATTACTAAACTATACAGTCATTTGAGAAATGAATAACTTATATATTATTCCCATTAAATGGTTTCATGACACTAGATATAGTCTTTTTGGGTTCAAATTTCTATAATTGGTATTAGATAAGGTTTAGTATGAATAACAAGAACAAAATTTTGGACAAAATAGATTTTAAAACAAAAAACTAAGATAATGATTAGTATATGTATAGGAGAACATCATAATGTTCAAGTTATATAGATATTATTTTGTTTCCTTTAAATACATCCCTATATATATACTACAAGTGGATAAGGTTCCAGGATAGATGTACTTAGGGGTAAAAAATCCAAAACAAATGTGTCGGTCCTAACTTGAGCGTGTCTAGGTAGACGAAAACATTCCTTACTACAACCTAGTTTGACACTGTCAATGTATATGATTTGGATAATATGTATTTTTTACGAACCATTAATAATGATTATAATGGATTAGGAAAATTAATTTTATAGGATAATCCTAAGACTATGGAACAACTTATGTTGAAATGAATTTTCAATTGTATTAACTGAGATTCTATAATTAAATTTCATATGTGTTTTTACAAATAGTATTGTAGTTATAGGAATCATGAAACATCAATGGATTTTTTATGATTTTAGAAGAGAATATATCATCATTAACTTAAAATGGATAGACACCAACTTTGGATTATGAGGTTTAGGTTGATAAAATGTTCTATGTCCAAAAGATCTATTTTAGGTTATATATAATGAGAACCTATCAATATTAAGTACATTTTGGAAATAATTATAAAAGGTATTTGTTCTTGTAGAATCCCAATTTATGGTGTAATTCCCTTGTTTTTTAGAGGCATGTGTTTTAGGGTATTGGTTTTTCATAAATATTTTCATTATTGACATTGTAATAATTATTAAATTAGATTATTAGTTTTTTTAAATATATGTTCTATTGAATACCAAGGCAACAAGATTATTAAATGATAATTGTTATAGGATGTCCATTATATTTATTTTTTAAATTATATTCATAAATTTTTAGAAAAAGAGAAAATGTATGTCTAGTGACAACTCATCAAGTCTAGAAAAGACACAAGACATGAACCCATAACTGATGGATGATAAGGGTTTAGCGCTAACCACTACACTACATAATTTCATAATTAATATTCCATTGTTTTTAGTTAAATTATTTTATGATTAAATATTAATGTTTAACTAGATGTGATACTTTTTAGGGTTAGAGATTAATTTATATATAATATTTAATTTTGAGAATAGTTTTTGACAAATAATTATAATTTTTACTCTTTTACGGTCCTTAATATCCATTAAAATTGTATTTTTTAGCTTTTGGCATCATAGTTGATTTTTGTTATCTATTTCATGATGTAATGGATGATTTTTTATTGGTAAAAGGATAAATAATGTTTTAAATTGTTAAATATGGAAATATATCATGTTAGTATATTTCTTGGTATTCTTCTTCAATAAAACAATTCCTCAAAAATAGTAACAATATCTTAAAATAAAATAGTGTCTTAATTCCCTTATTTTAGTCGAACTAATGGTTTTTTGAATTATCATATATTTATGGGTCTGGGGCCATGCAATTTTCATAGATCATTCATTTTTTTGAGATTGATGACCGTAATCAATCCTTATAAAAATTTAATCTTTTTCTCATTGTAAATATATAAATATTCCATGAATATTCATCAATATAGAAAACTAGTTATATGTAATTCCATGTGACCTTTTTACTTCCCATTCTCTCTTTTATAGAGGATTTTTTTCAAAACAAGATAACAATGTGGGATTTTAACATAGGAAATATCAAATGAAATTATTACCATGGTTGAGATTAAATTTCTAAGAAACGATTTAATTAATGTGTGGATAATATAACGCCCCAATAATCTAAATAAATAACATTATTTTCGATATCATGTGTGAAAAGTAGCACCCTGATTGTAAGATTACATAATTTCATAAGTCATTAAAATATTTTTAATATTTTAACTAAAGTCATTCTATGATATAGCTTGAAATACATAGTATACTCAGTTATCTTTCATCACACATGAAAAATAATGTCATCGATAACCTTAGTTCCATGCAAGAACATATTTTTCCAAAAAATATATTAATGAAAATATTATAATAACCATGCCATTAAATTAGGGTTTATGAATAATATTAACTAAATTAAGAAAATATATTTTTTAAAATAATTTAAATTGATATCATATGTTACTAATTAACTAGAAATTAATATAAGATCCAATATAATATAATGATATTTTTTTGTAAAAATCATATTCCCAAAGTTTTTGATATTAATTATTTACTATTCGAGAATGATATTAATGAAATATAAATATATATATTTATATATATTCAATCAAACATTTTTTATATTATTCTTGTAGATTCTATTGGCATAAGATAAGAAAAAATAGATTTTTACACAAAAAACCAAATAATTTTATAAAGGCAGTTTTACAGTTTTTTAATAGGTGACCTAATTTAAATAAAAAATTTAAAAAATTTATAAATTTTATATGTAACAATAGTCTTATATTTATAATTATAAAAATTACTATTATATAGGGTGTATTTTTTGTATTTTTTTATAATATTTCAATTTTTGATGAATATAGAAAAATAATGAATTTTAAATCCAAAATGTTTCTTTTGTATATTTTATTTATAAATATTCATTATATAATTTTTTGGTTATAAATATTAGTTTTTTATATATTATATAAATTAATGGAATTTATTTCATTGTAATTAAATTCAATTTTAAATTGGATATAAAAACAATGAAAATTTTTAAACATGTTTACTTAAAAACATGCGTTATTGTCCCATCTATGTGATTAATTTTTAATTAATATCATCCTATTATGTTATTAAAAATTATAAAAATTTATTCCATATACGGAGTCATCATAATTTATAATTTATAATCTGGTCAAATTAGTTTTTAACCAAAAATATTATCTAAATTTAATAAAATTAATTATAATGATTAGGAGATAAATTAGCATAACAAGGGAGTAATCTAGAAACATAAGTGAAAAAATGACCTAGACACTATTCAAAAATCCATTGGATGTTAATATTTCGACCATATTCTCCTTTGTATCTAATTTTTACCATTATTGAATCCAAATTTAGTTGGAAATACATTGGTAGAATTTAATTTTTTAAAAAATAAAAAAAATTTAATCATTTTCTACTATAAAAGAAACTCCATTATCCCACATACACACAACTACCAATACACATTATAATGATCATTATATTACCAATGATCTCATAAAAATACCACCAAACTAAAATCCTTACTTTTTAAATTATCCATCCAATTCAGCCCTTTTGTGAAAACAAAAAGGGCATACCCAAATAAGAGGTAAAATTCGTACTTAAAATGTTTTGATTAATTTTCATTATCCACCCCCAAAAATCTTCGAATTATATTCCTATATAATGTAGTTCATATCATAAATATTTTTAGATGTTTTAATTGAACTGGTTTCATCTACACTTACACAAACTTTTATCAAATGGGAAATGATCTTACCAGCCATATATGTTGAACTACCACCTTGAGAAAAGATTATTGTTCATTTTTCTTTTACCAACTCTCATGATTGGGAATTATTATAGAAAAAAATTATATATTATATATGATATTGATAATGTCTTTATGCTTCAATAATTTATATACAACACATACTATTAATATAATGACCCATCCCAAAGGGGACTGTGTCATGACTACCCTAAGCCCGCCTCTAATAGGTCAGGGGGAGGTGACTATAAATGAGTAGGAATATGTTATAAAAAGGAGGAATTATCCAAAAGTAGCTACACTCTCACACACATCTCTAAGACAAAAATTATGAAGTTTAAAAACACTACAAAAAAACATGTAAACCACCATATCCCACAACCAATGTACAACAGTGAATATACAAGAAACCGAAAAGGGGAAAAACAAGCCGACAAAAAATAAAAGAGATTGATTTAATTAGCCCAACTAGTAAGAAAATGTGGTTCTGGTACTTCAGTCCAAAATCCAATAGAACACACCTCTTTCTATATGATCTAAAAAAGAACCACCTGGTCCTTGGAAGCCTAGATCCATGTCAATAGTTCAATCATCTTCACAAGATAGAACATGTGAAAGAAAATACCATGTAAGGGTGAGTAAAAAAATACTCAGTATGAAACCCCTAAACCCAAAAATAAATACCACGTAATAAATAGAACAAGGGAAATGCAATCATCTAAGCACATGTATATATATACATAAAATATAATAAAAACATCCAAATACACTCAATCCAAGACACACATCCTAATGGTACATCACAATCTATTACCAACCACAAGATTCTACTCGAAGCATTCTCAATCTAAGAGATATCATCCTTGAGCAATTATATATTCAAAGACACTCACAAAGAGTTGTAGCTAATTTAATCCCCTCTTACAGAGAATTCATTGGTCAAGAAAAACAATGTTACCTAGAGAGGGGAACCTACCGAGAATGTTTCACTAACCGAATCTTGATCAATCTTCAACATATGGGATCCTGTCTATAGAATACCACTAACCCTACTAATGTGTCTCATAACATAGGGAATCATTCCAAAATAATTCCACTAACTCTATTATTTAGGCCCTCTATATGGAGGACCAATTCCCTGCACTCAGAGTGTATGACGATTCCACAATACACTATTAGGGATTATAGAGGATCACTCTAGTCCTAAAGAGTTATACCACTACTCTATCTAGGACTCCACCTCTAGAGGGGACTACAATATAGTAATGTGTATGTATTTTCAAACTTAACACATGATAAAATGACCATGGGAATGCTCTCAACCTATATTGGTCCTAACTAAAAAACAAGGAGCCACAAGAACTCTTGATGGGAGTATGTGTCATGTTCGATGGGGAACACATTGTGCCTAACTATCCTAAGTCCTTCCCATGTGGAATAGATTCAAACAACCTGAAGATTGCATATACAAATCATGTAAAAGTTTTCATTCTGTGTGTAGATACACACTATATCCTATATTCATAGCATGTATGTATCGGTGTCAGAGTACATGAAGTTCCTCATTAAGTTTGGCACTACATGTGTCTGTGTCTATAAAAAGCCTCACAAACACATGGGGATCATCAAAAACATAAATAGATAAAAAATAATTTCATTGATATTCCTATTCGATGGGGATTATATTTCCTAACTGATCACTCCATTTTAATCAATTTTGAAAATTTCTTGAAATACACTATTTGTGTTCCCTTAACAGACACCCGGTTAAAAAATCAAATTTTACTATGTAACATAAGAATGAAAATACATGATTCACATGTCTAAATACCAAAAGAGAATATTTATATCACACAGTTTCAATCCTCATTAAAAAATGCATGGGATCGACTATTTATTTGTCCAAATCAAACACCCGATGAAATGGTTTTATTTCACCGCATTATGTTTGAATGGTATCTCGTGGGCCTAAGCCATGAGTCTGAATTCAATATATATCACTGTTCATAAAGTGAACATATCAATTTCACAATCGTGTTCCATTTATGGATCTGTAATATAACATTATATGAAGTAATTAAAATATAAACATGGTTTATAAATAATAATAATATTAACAACAATAGTAATATTAAGAAAATTTATTATTTGAAATGGGAGTGGACTCTCTCCCCAATCACTATTTTAAGCCAATATAATGCACTGCATATCTAGTGTTCCCCACATAATTTTCTATTTTATTTTTATTTTCTTTTTAACTCAATATCATATAATTATTATATCAACAATAATATTATAACAGAATTGAATCCAATGGTCCGAACCTCTTTAGCCCTGATGGTGTCACACCCTCTCATATTTTCTTTATATTTTTATTTTCATTCATTAATATTATTAATATTAATAATTCAAACAAGGTAAATTATCCCACCATCATTCTGATGAAACACATGGGAGCTAAAATCCCACCTAGACTGTAGTAACCTAACGCCTCATGCTACAAATCTGAGGACTGTCAGCCACCACATGGATCGGAAGTCCTCAGACACTAAAACTGCAAACCAGAACTCTCGATCGATCCATATATCTACTACTATCATCACATACAAAACTTTATCACTTTATCTCAATCTCCAAACCCATGATATAAATCATTTTCCCCAATGAACAATTTTTTAATGATTGTTCACCAAGTATTTGTTGAATCCTTGGAAAAATAAATTGTCAATGAAGAATGTATATAGAATGGGGATAGAAAACCATAATATACAAACATGAGGAACAATCCTTGGACATTGTTCATTTTGACCATGATCCATTGTCGTAGGAAGGAAAAATAAAGAGGTATATGAACCAACAAACAAAAATAATAATAGTTACCCTCAAATCCCACAATTAAACCCATACCCATAGAATGACTGATCCATGAAATCATAAATTATTCAATTAATTCATGTTCTTCATGGGATATGAAATGATAATAAATCAAAAATTATATATCATAACTATATTTGGATCGATCACTGATTACAGAATACTCTTTTTCATTTTCATTGGTGATTTCATTGATTTTCGCTGGCACACCAATAATAAAATCTCGATCAGTCAGTGTTCATCCATGAAAGCTCCTCCACCGGATCCTCTCTAAAATTACATGCTTATGAGTCGAATAATGAAATATTCTAATAACTGGGTTTATAAAAGATTTTAATTGGTTGTTATGTCATCAAAAAGAATAATTTAATTTATTTATTATTTATGTCCTTCATTAATTTTTCACAAATGACTCATGTTCACAATGTATATGTTGTGAAAATGGGAAACACCATATTAGGAACTCAATAGTGGTCTCAAATTTCCAATCAGAATTTATATTCATGATTTATTAGGACTAATGTTAAATATAAGATAATTTCATTTTACTGGAAAATATTTGATACATCATTGAAATCTTTTTATAAAGATGACTCAAACCGCTCAATGATAGGTTGTGAAAAGGGTAAATACACTATTAAAAGATCAGTGGTGCCCTCATATTTATGATCTAAACTCACATATCAGAGTTATTCAAATTTTTTTAGTAAAACCAAGCACATTTTCTATAAGAAAAATTAATATTTTTAAAAAAATTCGTTTGGGAACACTGTACTAGAAATCACACATCGTTTCAGCACCTAGGATCAAAATAAATATATATAATATATTAAAATAATATATATAAGATCCATGTTGTTACATTCTCTTCACCCTAGGGATTTGATTCCCTGAAATCCAAAACAAGGTCTACAAAGAACAGATGAGGGTACTGAGCTCAAATATGAGCCTCTAGCTCTCTTGTGCTCACTTAGAGATTCTCGTACTACCACTGAATACAAACCATATGAATATACATCCAAATATGGATCATCACCTATCGATCAATGATCTCCTACATGTAGAGTCATACAAATCCCTCTACTAAACTGTTCTCTCAATTAACTTGAAAGTGGTCCAACATGGTGATTCGATCAACCATCACCAAAATAATATTTCATTTACTAGATGTATGTGGTAAACCCATCACGTTGACCATTGAAATCTCATATCACTTCTGATTTGACACCTTTGGGGTTTCAACCAAACCAACTAGAACCTGTAGCATATCCTTTAATTACTCACAAGTATGGAATCATGTAAAAAACTCTCCCACACCCCTATTTATTTCTAACCACTGAAACTTCCGTTGGAGGGCCCAATACATCATTTCCTCACTAAGATGTACCATCAATGGGAATGTAAGAAACTCCCTTATAACCATTTCCTAATATTCCACTAGAATTTTTATGCATCCTATGAAAGGAATGGTGTTCTCTCCACCATTCGTGTATCCATCAGGATCACGTTTTGTGGATATATGATCACATATGGTCTCACATTCAAAATCCTCATGTTTTGACTCCCATAATCACTATATGATTGGAGGGGGAGAAAACCATCAAATGGAGGTAGTCAGATCCATCTCTATCCAAAAATTATAAATGTAATGAGCCCAACTGCATTGATTCCTTATTCAGTAGATGTGAATTAAAACTCTTATTGAGAGCATCTTCCACCATGTTTCCCTTCCCAGGAGTATAAAATATCACATAGTCATAGTCATGGATGATCTTTATCCACTAACTCTATCCCATTTTCAGATTCATCTGAGAGATGATATACATGAGACACTTATGGTTGGAATAGACAATAAATCATTCTCCCATCGGGTAGTGTAACCACATCTTCAATACAATGACAACCGCTATTATATAAAGATCACGATTCATGTACTTTAATTCACATGGTCTTAACATACATGAACCATAGGAAATCTCGGCATGCCTCTTCATTAGGAATCATCCAATCCTATTTCCTGATGTATGGAATAACACATATGTACTCAGTACCCCCTATGGAATCCTCAATATTACATTTCTTTTCAATATCTTCCCTATCTACAATAAATAATCATTTCACCTTTCCGTCCACATGAAGGGATATCCCTTTCCCATCCAAGATCTCCATGGTGCTGCTACTCTAAAGAATTCAGTAAAAACCCTCTGATTGTATCATTCAAATCCAATTAACTTTGCACCTCCATAACACTATTGGGTGGCTCCCAAGTAATAACTGTTATAACCTTCACTAGATCCACAACAACTGACCACTACTCTTTGAAACTAAGGACTCATATCATCTACTACACCGATGGCCAGTAAAACCAACTGATGTGTAATAAACTACAAACTCCTACGCATGAGTGCACTCAAAATTTCTGAGAATTTATTTTTCACCAAAAAAGAAAAACCTAGATCCAGCACTATAGACACAACACACTCTTTACAAAAAATAGTCAATCTAATAATGAGTTGTGGATAAACAGTCTGTACCAAGAATAATTTCTTAAGGCTTCAATTCCACTACTAAGAGATCCCAACTGAAACTCTCACCTCTAAGGGTTAGGTCAAGTATTTTTTACATGTTATTGATCATGGGGTCTCCTCCGATAGGAGTCTCCAAATGTGAGGGTTGAGTCAACTATTAAATGAAAATATATGAGTATCGAACAAGACATTTGGAAAAAAATGACCTATACCTATTTCATTAAATATGGTACCTACTTTGGAATAGATAGAGATCATACCTTGAATAATTATTAGATCCCATCTGTAATATTCCTTAACCAGATAATGATATCCCTTACCCTCTACTCCAACTCCATGATCTTGGTGTGGACAACTGGTGGTGGGGGTGTAACATGTTATTGTATCAATCACCTTCTAATTATCTCCCATATCAACCACCACATCCACAAACATGTTGATCTTTCTTCTTCTATCATTGTCATGAACCCAGTGGTCTATCCACCAGCTCTCTTTCAGTAGTAGGATGGATTGGAAAATATATAGTGAGATATCCATTAATTCCACATGAAAATAATTTCTACTCTTTAGGTTGACTAGACTCACCCTATAAGCTCTGAGATTCGAATCCTTTATCATAGGACCGCTTATTGAAATTTATCGCATGTACAACTCTCTGAAACTGAGTTCGGCTCTCCATAGTCGGGGTCACTACTCCTACATTACCACTAATAACTAATACTTTCTCTATCTTCCTTTCCATTTAAATCTCAACAAAAAATGTTCTCTTTAGGACCCTAGAATAGGTAGTAACTCACGGGGGGATAACATTGGAATAAATTCCTTACAATGACCACACTTGTAGTTCTGATCCCTTAAGCATGAATCATGTATCCTATTTCTTGAGTACCTAGAACGGTTTGTATACCTTGATGAATACTCAAATACCGACATGTCATTATATAAGAGTTATACAAGCTCTTGGACACACATATCCCATACCTTATAAGGTGATAAGTCCTCTCTGAGGAGGGTTATCAAACTCATTCTATGCAAGAGTCACCTCCTCACAATATTGGATATCCAAACCCCACTATCATCCTGCTAATCTATATATAAGGATCACTTCTAGGACCACCAAAAAATATTCTAATATCCCAAATAGAAGGAAAAAATGGGTCAACACCTCAATCCAGTCCTCATCTTCCTGTGTGTTGGGCTCAACTTACAACATGAGGTGTCTCTATCACTTAAACTCATGAATCATGCTTAACCTATAATCCTTATCTTATGGTACTACTTGTACCATATGCTACTCTACATGTGGTGGAAAACAGGGTGCACCACTTGGAGGTGATATATCCTATACAAATCCATATACTGATGTCTCTTACACAGTGGAACATCATCATGATCATGTGGTGGAATCCTAGTAGACTATCTATGTTGAATTATCTTGATGAAAACAAGATATACCACTATCAATAGTTTATATCCAGAGAGCTAGCACTAAAAGGAAATAGAAGACACAACCATTCCTATATGATTAATGTACAATTACGTTCCCCTTGTAACCAATTTTTTCTTATAACGAGTCATAAATATGGAAACTTGATTCATTGTGTGTGGATAACTTATCCACCTTACCAACACTTGATTCCATAGCCTGAGTGCTGAACATGATTCATTTAACACTATTTCCTCAAAACAAATCTTCAAATTATCGACCCTAATGTAGAACCGACCCTCTATGATACAACTCTATCATGACATTTCCTATAGGGTCTTGTGTTGTGAAAACCATAGAACATCATTCAATCAGTTAGGGGATTGTGACTAGAACGAAGTACGAGTATCCCAAAAATGGGATGCAATAGCATTATTTAATTATACTCATGCACACATATCCATGACATAAATATTGAAATGTAAAAAAAAAGTAAACAATTCATGAAATCAATAATATCCCACAACCAGAGTACAACAGTGAATGGAATTTAATGTAAATAGCAAAATCATAGGCCCTCCAAACAGAAAAGTGTTTTCAACCACTAGACCAACCATTATGAAAAAGTGGTACTGGGACTATCATCTAAAATCCTACAGAACACACCTTAATCAACCCAATCTCAAAAAACACTGCCTAGTCTTGTCCTGGATAGAACTCCATCATGATCTTCATATTTTACACAAGACATGGAAAGTGCAAAAAAAGCCCTAGTAGGGGTTAATAAAATAGTACATATCTGTACACTGCGAAACAATAAAGGAATACCACACATGAGATACCAAAAACGAAATATGGTCGCCTCCGTGTAGGTATATGTCTAAAACACATATAACAAAAGCATCTAGATATTATCAATTCTAGACACACAGTCTATAGACAAGTCACAATCAATTACTAGCCAGAATATTATTCTAAATTCATGCTTGTTCATAGAGATATCACTCCTCGATCCAAGATATCATCAGAGACACTCATGAATAGGTATATCTAATTTAGACCATGCCCATGGATAATTCATTACTCATGAACGATATGAAGCATATAGTGACGATCCTACCTAGAAAATACCACTATCCAAATATGGGTCAATCTATAATGTAGGAGATCATGCCCAAAGAATACCACTTACCCATCCAATGCAGCTAATAATGTAGGAGATCATACCATGATAATACCACTAACCCTATTGATAAACCATCTATATGGATAACCAATGACATATCTCATAGGTTGCTTCGATGCCACAAAACTCTACATGGGGTGATGGATATTCACTCCAGTCCCAATGAGGTATACCATAAATCAAAATAGTACTAGGCATCTAGATGGGACTAAAATTCAGTATTGTGGAAGTAATATTATACTAAACCCTCAAGGATATGTCTAAGAGAATACTCTCAACCTACACTAATGAATACTAAAAAAAGATCCTCAAGACATAACATCTTGGATCTTTATGCCACACAATAGTCCCCCCAAAACCGGTTGGTCACATCACCTCAAGCACATTTCCCCAAATGCCAGAGGCTACCGACTAGAAGCGAGGGCCACCGTGTTGTAATGTGGAAACTATTCAATCATTATAAGAGTATACACAATAAAAGTGCATTCCATCATCTATACCTACAACCATATAATCACTTCAGGTCCAAAAGCATATCCCAAACTGGGTGCAAGACGAATCCTCATAGGAAACCACAAAAATATATGTTCCCAATCGCCAGTGAATATATATACTAGGTAATATACATAATGAAGAATGAAACTTGGAATTACTCAAAATTAAACAATACTACAATTTTCAACAAAATTCATTTACATTTAGTATTCATTCTTCAAATCATGTAATCTTGTGATCTAGGCTAAGCTCAGCATGCCCATTTGTAAGAGAAACAAAATAAATGTATCAAAAGACAACCTAAATAATCATGAATGTATGAGTCTTGAATTTTTCTTGGTCTTTGAAAACTCTTTATAATCATTCAAATATCCAATAAGAAACAGTATGGGAGTGTTCTCAAAGTCTAACCTTCTGGTCTAACATATCATATATTCAATAAATAATGACCATTTGGGATGCTCTCGTATTATAACCCCATTGGCCCCAAATAGTATAGATCAATTCAAACTACCACCATTAAAGCTCTCACAGTCAATACCCCTTGGTCTACAAATCATCCACAAACTATAAAAACCACATGGAATCTATCACGGTCAATTCCCTAGGGTCAAACATTTCTTCCATGAATACTAACACAAATGAATCCAAGTAAATATGGAACACTTGGTTCATCAGTGCCATCCATATTGAGATCGTATTGAGTTATCTAAGAGATATTTTATTACAGGATATGCTTTCAATGTTCCAGTTTTGGAATGACAAAATTCACTTATTGTGTCATGTCATCTCAATGATAAGAGTATCAGTAGTCCCATAGAAGGTGATTGTAGTAGTTTAATGGGAGAATCTGAAGAATGTCTATGTGGAACGAAGTTTTTTTGGGATGGCTGGTTACTAAAGATGCTTTATTCTAGATGTTTCATTCATAGTAGATCCAATGAAGAGTACGACAAAGAAGGGTGAAAAATATTTCAGGTCAGATTCCTTTTTTTTACCCTTTTTGGTGTTGAATGGTATATTGTCTTTAGAACTGATAATGATTATGCAAAAGCTAGTAAATGTTAAATAATTTAATGTGATGCATCATGTATTGGGTTGGGTGAAATGATTATGTAGGTGGAATGAGTCATTTTGTACAGGTCTCGATAGTTGTGGCCACATGAGAGGAATTATCAGATGCCTGATCTCGAGTTGGTTGTAGTTTGCATGTGTTTCGATGTTTGAGACATTAGATTTTGGGAGAACACATTGTGTTACTCAGTGGAAAAAAATACACATGTATATCCTTAATCAGTGAGATATGAATTTGAGATAATGAAGGTGGATATATTACCCTCATTCATTTGACTTTGAGAAGCCTACACCACAGGAAAATGCAATGTAGAGGCTGATGCGTTGAGAATGAGAACTGAAATATAAGAAGTTCAGGAGGCTAGTATTGAGTAGAAGTTTATGTCTTTGTCCTATGATAAGAATTTTGAGGTTCCTGATATAAAGGGACACATGTTTATTTATTCTATAGCCATTCCCTCTACTATTCTGGATCGAGTTCGAATAAGGAATCTATCAAATTCCAAAGGCCTTATCCTGTAAGAGAATGTGTCATCTGTGGAAACTACTCCTAGATGGACCATAGGAAATGGTGAGGTTTTTATTTTTCATGGGCGTGTATGGGTGTCAGTAGACATACACGAGGAGATGTTTTGTGAATTTGTTACCTCATTATATGAAATACATAGTGGTTTCAAAAAGATGTATTGAGCTCTACATCATCAGTATTTTTGGCCAGGTTTAAAGGAGGATGTAGCTAGTTTAATTATGAGATGTTACACCTTTCAGTTGGTGAAGAAACTACATCCGTGACCGATTGATCATTTACAGTAATTACCTATATGTGAGTGGATGTGAAATGATGTCACGATGAATTTTTTGAAAGGATTACCAAGGTCACCTCCAGGGAATGATGCAGTTTTGGTTGTTATCAACAGACTCATGATGGTTTAACATTTCTTTTCAATTAAGGAAACCTTTATTGTTGATGAGAATATCAGGTTGTACATCCCAATGATTTTAATTTTTCATGGGTTTCTTCACTATATCCTTTTAGACAGGGATGTCTGGTTAACTTCTTGTGTTTGGAAGGGACTATAGAGAGATTTGGTTTCACAGATACTTCTGAGTTCAACATTCCTTCCCTAGACAGATGGTCAGTCTGAGCGTACAATTAAGGATTTGGAAGACATGATTAAATAATTTTTTCGTGATTATGGGGGCTATTGGGATATACACATACCCAAAGTGGTTTTTTCCTACAATAATATTTTTTAGGAAATGATTCAGATGGAACCTTCTGAGGATTTGTACAGTAGGTCGTGATGATCACCCCTCTATTGTCTATAGGAAGGAGGTATAGTTATACTGGGACCTAGTCTTCTCTTGGAGACCACTGAGCATGTGGATTCGTTTACGAATCGAATGGATAATGACCTGTCTGGATAAAAATCGTTTTTTATTGACGGAGACAACCACTGGTTTTGAGGTTGTAGATCATGTTTTCTTATATTTCACACTGAGGTTGGTACACAAGAGGATAAAGAGACATAGAATCTTTCATCGAGATAGGTCAGTCCATTTTAGGTCTTAGAGAGAGTCGATTCAGCTACCTATGAGTTGTAGTTACCTTAGAGTTATTGAGCTACTCCAAATGCATTTCATGTTTCCCATCCATGATGGTACTTTTCAGACCCGTCTCAATATTTCAACCTGAGGAGGTTTAGTGGGAGGTGGATTCATCCTTTAGAAGCACACTATTCATATTGTGGATTGCATCAAAAAGGTTCTCTATGGCATGTCTGTTCCTAAGGTACATGTGCTATGGAAGCACTTGCGGGTATAGGACAAGGCATGGGATAGGGAGACCGACGCATGATCATAGTGGCTAGAGTGGTTTTATGTTTCTTATACACCACCCATGGATATGAAATTTAGGGGATAATTTCATTTAGGGGGGATTTTTGTATAAAAAATGTTCTTCATGTCATGTATGGATCTTTTTTTTAGGAAAATGGATGATGTGGGTATTTTCTTAGTACACCCCATATATTTATGAGTACACACTATGTTCCTAGGTACCGAAAACAGTTGCATACTGACCGTGTAACGACCAAGTACGTGGCCTTGTAGGTGACCAAGAATACCACAAAAGGAAGGGGACAATATGGATACTACAAAATGTGTACCTTTAATGAACATGCCATGTAGTTTTCTTTTTATTTGGTAAATCAGAGCGAGGTTGAGTCATATCCTCGAAAATGTCTTCTTCTTCCCTTGGATCATACAAGAGAGTGACATAAGGGTTGACGAATTCCGAACCCATCCAGATTCTCCTTCTGACCTCCAATTGAAATGTTGTCCGGTGCATTGGAGTCCAACTGTTGAGTTCTCATTTCCCATAGATTATTTATTCTTGATTCCTCACCTCTTGTTAGTTATTAAAACCTGAAACTTTCCATTTTTTTATAGATATTTGATCTTATATGATGATTCAAGGGTACACATTCATGATTATTTATAGTAAACCATTGAGGAAGGTGGTTTGTTCTATTATTTGTTCATCTTTGGATAATATATTCTTAAACATTTGAATACCAATATTTGGGATATTTCATGTTTTAGAATTTAACCTTGTTTAATACCTTTTATGGTTTGTTTGATTGAGAAAGGATTATTTCTTATGCATAAGTTTAGATACCTTATAACGGGACACCCCGAGGGTGCCTTCCATTATTTTATTTTCTAAGTTCATTTTTTCTAGAATGTATATTACATTACCTTATTTCAATTCCTTATTTTGTTAGGATGGAAATACGATTATGTGAAATTCATGTGATATGGATTGTGAATTTTTGACCAAGGGGGATTGGACTGTGAGAGCTCCGTAAATGGGTTAGACCATGAGAGCTACCTAGGTGGTCATCTATAATTAATGGGGTTAGACTGTGAGAGATGATAATGTGGTCATTTTTATTAGACTAAATTAATTTTAGACCCTAGGGAGTTGAATGTGAGAGCTGTTAGGTGGTCGTTATATTATATTGATGCTATGTAGACTAAGGGGTATTGACCGTAAGAGATGCCCAGGTGGTTTTTTTGTAAATGATTAGTGCTATGTGGGACAAAATGTGTTATAATGTTTGAGCATTCTTAGACGACAATTTTTTATTTAATTGATGACATGATAGACTATATGGTTTACGTAGGGAACAATTTTATAGAGGGTCTCTTATGAATGAATGATTGTGATGAGTCTAGAAATCCAAGGCACAAGCTAGGACTCGGTCTTTCTTGAATGTTTAGATGGACTTTTGAGCCATCTTTTTTCTATATATTACACTGAAGGATAAAGATTATAGGCTAGATCATGAGATTACAAGATTCAATGGATGACTACAAAATATAAATGAATTTCATTGAAAAATGTAGGATTGTTTACTTTTGAGTACTTCCTTGTTTCATTTTTTATTTTTCATATGACATTCTATTTATATATACACTGACAATTAAAAACAAATATTTTTATTCTTATCTTCAGGGATTCTTCTCATAGACAATTTGGGTAATTATTTTGGTCTCAAAATGACTATATAATTGCGTTTATTGATAAGGGAACGTACCTGTCTTCATCATGTAATTGATTGTTGTTGGAGCTAGAGAGCTAGTGACAATGCTAAGGCTTGCGATGGAGGTGGTGTTTTTTGGTTTTTGATACATTGGATTCAGTGTATTATTTATAGCATTGTGAGTTGTTTTGTTGCTTCAATAGAAAAATGTGAAACACATCATTTATATATACTCATGTTGTTATATTACTATTAGGATTCCACTATTTTTTATGTCATTACTACTTATGTTGTTGTTTACTATTTTCTCCCACTGGGTATACTCTGCTAATAAGGGCATAGTTTCCCCATTACCAAATTGTGGCCCTCACTACTAGTCAGTAGCCTCTAGAATTTGGGGAAATGAACATGAGGTCATGTGGCCAACTGGTTTTTGGGAACCTTCAGGTGGAAATATGATCCAAGATGTTACACAATCACTATTGATGGTATTATATGGTGTGTCCCATGGGGCACATTGTGTGTCCAACTATTGAATGTCATGCTCATGTGGAAGAACCTCACACGACATATAGTCTACATATACATGGAATGTAGAAGGGTATATAAGGTTTGTAGAGATACACAGTATCATGTCAGTATAGCTTATTTTTGTCATCATGGGAGTACACAATGTGCCTCATTTTGTCTGTCATCGCCTACATCTAGGTTTGGAAAAATCCTGAAAACCATGTGGAGATCATCATCAGCCTAAATTGATAAAACATAATTCCATTGAAATGCCTCTCAAAAGTTCCCATATTTCTAAACTAATCACACAATAGTGATCCTTATAAAAAACATTTAGAAAAGACTATTCATTTTCCTGAATTGTATAGGGAGTGTAAAAAATTACATTTCACCATATAATGGATGAAAAATAATTTGTGGGGCCCATGTATCAATCCAAAAAAAATATGGATCACACCATTTCGATCATCATGGATAAATGTGTTGTATTATCAAACACCCAATGAAAAGTCAAATTTCTCCAAATAATGCTCGAACGATGTCTCATGAGACTCGTCTATAGTCCAAATTAAATATAAATTTGTGGTATTGAATTGTTCTCCTCAATATAACAATCATTTTTCTACTGAAGGATATCAAATCTGATGTCATAAGAATGAATTACATTAGAAACATGTTTTAAGAATAAAAATAATTTTAAAAATATTGATAATTTTATTAAATATATACGGTGACACGAGGAGGATAAATCTCTCTCCAATCATCATTTAAAGCCACTATCAAGCACAACACATCCAGTACACCACACCTTGATTTCTATTTGATTTTAATTTTCCTTTAACCTTTATATCATATTATTATTATTTAAATAAAATTTTTATAACCTAATCGCATCAAAGGGACCAAATATATTAATTCCAGATAGCACGCCACCCAATATTATTTCCTTCAAATTTTTCATTTTATTCATTAATAATATTAATAAAATATAACTGAAAATGTATCTTATCCCATCATATTTAATGTTACATGCATGGGGGCTTAAATCACACCATTTTTGTGGGAACCTCAATCCTCACGCTGCAGATCCAAGGACCCTCATATGTTACTTGCATGAGATGTCGTTGAACTCACAATAATATAGAAACATATAATCCTTCTATGTATCTACTACCATTATAATAAATGATGACTGAATCTTCATATCTACATCCCCAAATATTTGGTAGCGATATTTTCCACAATGGATCGAATATTCAACGATTTTTCACTGAGTATTTTTTGAATCATAGTAAAAATAAATTTTCAATGAAGAACACACATAGTAAAGAGAGAAAAAACCATAAAATAAAATCATGAGGAACTATCCTCAAACACTGTTTTCATTTATACCTGGATCTATTGTCATAGGATTGATAAATAAATAGTTACATGAAACAATGAAAAATCAAATTATAGTTACCCCCAAAACATCGCAATTAACCCCATTCCCGTAGAATGACTGATCTAAGAATCTATATATTTGTTGATTGATTCAAATTATTAATGGTATATTAAAATAGAATAAATCCTAAAAATAAGTATCATGCCTCTATTTGGATCAATCACTAATGAAGAATGAACTTTTATCATGTCCATTTGTGAGATCATTTATTTCTGTTGGCAAACCGATCATCAAATCTCGATCTATCTGTGTTCATCCATAGTATTTCATCCACTAGATCATCTACTAAATTAAAAGGTAATGAGGCCAATAATGAAATTTGGTTATAACAGAGCATATAAAATATTTTATTAGGTTAACAAATCATCCAATTAAAATAAAAAAAATAAATTTATTTAATATTTACGTCATTTTTAATTTTTCTGCATTGATTTTCGCCAAAAATGGTTATTTCAAAAATAGGCAAATCACTAGATTATTTACACAATGATGTTCTCATATTTTAAATATTATTCCTTGTTCATGAGTTATTAGGACTAACATTAAATAAAAAATGAAATAAAATATTTATTTTATTTACAGATAGGTCCAATATAAAATTTTCTATAGATTTCCCACACAAATCAATATTAGGTAACACATATAGTAAGGAAACTATATTTGGATCAATTATCCCATCATATTTTCGATTTGGACTCCTAATTAATAGTTACTCCACTTTTTAAGAAAAACCATGCATGAGTGCTATTAAGAAATTTAATATTTTTTGAAATAATTTTTTCAGGAACACTGGGCCTCATAATCGCATGTCATCTTAGAAAATATTATAAAAATCAATTTATATATTATATAAAAATACTACTTAAAAGATATGAGATATTACATGTATTCTTTCAATTTTTTGGGTATATGATTACACCAATTTTGAAGTGTGGACTACCGTCTCTCCAAAGCGGTGTGATTCATTCATACTATACAATTAATGTTAAATATATTATTTTAATAAAATATTTTAAGAAATTTTAAATAGTTATTACACTATAATTATAGTATAAATATAATTTACTATTCATTCATTTAGTATGAAAATAAATCAATGTAATATTGATGTGTATGTAAGGCCTACGATCTCCTTGAACGGTGCATTTCATTTTATATCTCCAACTATTATGGATTATTTTGAATGCATATTTAATGTTTATATATTATATTTATATCTTTTTTTAAATTATATAAATGATAAAAAATGATTAAATTAATATGGAAAATAAGTAAAAAGTCAAAACAAACATCAAATACTAGGAAATTAACAACTGAAATATAAAAAATGAATGATTGTTAAAGAAGGATTAATAAGATATTATAAGATGTTATTTTATGATATTATAAAAATGATTATAGTTTTTTTATAATATAGTGACATGTTTAATACAATTATATAAGATGATAATGGACACTCACCCAAAAGAAAATTCAAGGTAATATATTCTAGTCACACTTTTCTTTTTGTGAGGCATACACCATTTTCACTACTTATTTTATATCTATGGTGTGTATATTGGACCTATTATATTTTATATCATTAATAAATTTAACATAATTTTATTTATTATTTAATATGGATTTATTTAATTCATGAGGATTATAATTCAAAATATACGAAGTAGTAAGGGACATTGTCTCAATTTCCTTTCTTTAAGACATACCTGTTATTGTGCACCTAATTTCTTTTATATGCTATAAAAACATCCTTGTTGACATATAATATCCATAATCATTCATTATTAATGATATTTTTAGTTTAAATTTGAATTATATATTCTAATGGTAATTGAATTAAGCATTAAAAAGTGGAAAATAATTACACATCCAATGTTTTTCTTTGGGTTATATTAGATCTTCATTGTCATAAATATTCTCATATTTTCTGAGTAAACAATTTTCAATATCTTTTGTTTTCCTTTCACACGTGTTATGAGGATTTAAAATTGATACACATAATCTTTTTATTGATTTATTATCACATCAACTCTACGGTCTTTTTAATTGTTTATTTTATAATCTCATTTTTGGGATTGTTTACACATGAATTTCCAACAAGGGGAATTGTTAGATCATTTTTCAAAATATAGATTTACTTTATTCATCTATATTTATTCATGACCTTTTAAAATTATTAATTCCATTTTTTCCCTTTGTACTGAATTTTGTTTATATTTTTATATTGATAACTGAAATCATTTTTCTCACTGTTCAGAGAGATAACATTATTCTAAAAATCCATTTCTCAAAAATAGTTTTAAAAAATGATGGTGAACTTTTAAAAATTATTTAATAAAGATATTTTAACAATTTTTTATTTTAAAATATTATTATATTGAATAATTTAATCTCTCTCTAAACATGGCACTATTTTATACTTATTACCATGAAAAATAAAATCCCCTTTTACATTTAAAGGCATGTATGGATTTACCATTTGTCATTTTTTCAGAGCATCCTTTCATATTTCAAAAGGATAATTTTAAAGAAAATGTTTTAAAATATGATTTTCATTGAAAAGTTTTTCCAACATGCTTCCCAAAACAAAATGTATATTTTCCTTAATATTTTTTTAAATTGTATTTTTATAGTATTTTTATTTATATATAAAAAACCCTTTATTTTCACAAGAAATGAGATATTTTTTTTGATACCATACTTATTATTCCACTAGATGGTTTATGACTAATTTGTACAAGTATAGAATTGAAATTATGTTCCTTGATTCCTTTGCTAGTCACCTTGAAATAGTTAATTTCTTATGTTCATCATTCATTTAATTTACCCTAATTATCAATATCATTTATCATGGATATGATTATTGAAGAAAAAATATAATTTTTTTATATATATTGTTTACATAGATATTTATTTGATTTTATAGTGAAATATTGATAAATATGTGTCCATTATTCAATGTGGATATTTGATAATTCAAATTTTTTATTAATTAAATTAATTAATCGATAAGAGTAATGATTTGGACATGCATTGATGGGTGAGTCCTAGAAATTTTTTATCCCCTAATGCATTGACATTTTCTCATGATAAATTATTTTGCATAATTTAAATAGGATTATATATATTTTTAAACATTTTAGAGGTTAGATCATGATATTTATAGTTTTAAAGTACCCAAAACATTATTTCGAATAATTTAGCATTACCATTATTTTGATTCAGTATTTATTATCCAGAATATTTTCACTATGAAGTAGATTAAGGATACATTTCATTCTCAGTTTTTTGATTAAATAGCATCTATTTTTTCACTTTTACCATTCTATATTGATTATAATTTATCCAGTATTTAAAGAGAATGATATTTCATTTTTTACCTTTCAATATTCTTTACACAATTTATAATTATTTTTTTGATATATGGTATGAGTGTTCTGTTATTAACTATACATATTGATTATTCTCATTGATTTGTTATTTCTTCCATTATATTAAACACTTACTAAGAATTTTATCCCACCATTATAGTTATTCATTTTCCATAGATTCCATGAATTGTACTAAGAAGGTCATGCATGGATATGCTATATGAAATATAGTTGTTATCCTTGAAAACATTCTATTGTAATTTCTGTATTCATTTATAATACATGACCTGTGTATGTATATAGTTTACCAAGATAACCAAACTATTCAGTACTTTGGGATATGATTTAATTGTATATTATTCCAATTTAATGGTAGAACGACATAAGATTTTGGATTTCCATGGTGACGTTCCTACCAAAATAATGAAATTTACAGTTTTTATTGAAAATCTCATTTTATTTTAAAGTATTTTCAAGGTAAAATTATGTTTTTGGATTATATTGAAATATCCATAAATTAATTTTTTATTTAAAATAATACTATTTTGTTTTTAAAAAAGGATTTTATATATGAATTGATTTTAAAAATATTTTTATGTTTGAAAAGTTTTTTTCTTAAAAATTACTTTTCCTTGAATATTTTCAGTTTTATTTTTAATTAAATTCTGAAATTTCTATTTTTTGAATTTTGAAGAATAGATCATATATTTAGATTCAGAATGTATAATCTTTTTAAATAGTTCCCCATTATTTTTGGAAAATATTAATAGTAACAATTATAAATTTTTTGACCACAGTAATGGGAAAAATTTGGTAATTTGAATTAAATATAAAATTATAAAAACAATTAAATTGCCGTAAAACATTCCAAAATTTTAATGGATAAATATAATTAGACCTTTAATATCTAATTATAGAATTTGAGTTATTTAATGGAATCATTCCCATTAAAATAACTTTTATAGAATTTAAATCATAGAAACCCACAAAATGTCACTTTCTTTGTTTTAAATATATCTTATCTGTCCACATGAGAGAAATGGTAGGTGATGAATTAATATAAATGAAAAATATTATATGAATAAACTATTATTAATGATACAAATTTATTTATGACTCTTGGTGGAACTCAGATTAAATTATCACATTTATAGTATTTTATTTAATGAAAAGTTAAAGATGACATATTCATAAGTTTAACAAATATAAAATTCTGAATTTGGTGTTAACGAGAACAAAAAATTGACTGAAAATAGTAATATAAAATCGAAAATATTTATATAAATCATGGGAATTTATTTATAATTTTTAGCGATGAAATTACTGTCTCATGTAATTGAATAATGATGAGACATTAATTATTTTATTAATAGAGATATTAAATAAATTATATTAAAAATAATCAAATAAATATTATTTTAGATAAATAATGTCCTATACGAATTATTTAGATGGAATTTAAATTTTTGGGGGATATTAAAAAAATTGAGTATTTCTTTTTTTATATATATTTATAAATGTAAAATTAATGAAGTGTATCAAAATTGATATTAATAATATTATGAAACTATAAGATATTGTGAATCAATAAATGATGATATCGTACCAAACCATGTAAACTATGAATCTCATTCATTATGTATGGTCTGGGCCAATCTTCACCACCGACATTCATTTGATGAATCCACTAATATACCATTTCTTGATATTATATGACTCAAAAATTAAACATTCCATTTCAAAAAGTTTTACGTGTTATGTTTTTTATACAATATCACATTTATTAGGATATTCAATATAATTTTCCATTGACCATCATGTTTTTCCTTTATTATTAATTATATTAAGATATCATCTATAATTACTACCACAAATTGGTTAAGGTATTCTTGTAAGACTCAATAAATTAAATACATGAAAATATAAATGGAATTATTAAGTCTAATTTGAATTACTATAAATTCATAATGAACAAAATTTTTAACGAATGATTTCACGGGTATATCATACTTATTATTCCACAATTGATGATTGTGATCCTTGTAATTGATCAAAAAAATCATTGATATGGGGTAGATGATACTTGTTCTGTATATTGATCCTTATAAAATCTCATTCATCAATGTAATGTGTATTGAACAATATTTCATCATAACAAACAGAAAAATATTATCCCATGGTTAAACACTAAAGAATATGAATCCCTTATCATGATTCCACAATAGATACTTATTCATTTATTATAGATACATAGTTTTTAACTTATATGAATTTGGATTATTTTTACATATATTTCTTGAGTTAGGTACTGATATGGAATTAAAATCCAAGCCTTGGTGTGACCGGAACTAATTTGTAAATATATTATGTATTTTTATACTATGGATGTGATGTGAACATGATATCACGTAAATAGAAGCTTGGATTAGAAATATATGGCCACAATTTAGTATAGAACATGATGTTTACCTGAGAAGGGTACTAACCTTTTATGGTGTGGGAATTTTATAAGAAATGTACCCCATGGGAATATCATAAATAAAATAATTAAAGATAATTATTTTATCTCAAACATCGAATCAAAATATATTTTAATGGAGACACGTATTGGAAATCCTAGACAAAATTTGAGTTTATAATTGTGTCATTTATCTAAAATATACAAAAAAATAGGGGGCACGTGAATTTTAGATTTTTTGTTCATTGGAGTTTCTATAATAAGAAACTTATGGAATTTAAATTATGGGTAGCTCTTAACTTTCATTATCTTTATATTTGACTCTCTCTTTGTCACTCTGTCAACCGTTCATCCTCCATTTCTCATTTAATCAATGATAGATATCAGCCCAAACCTCATTGGATCAATGCGTGAGAATAATGGATGCATCATCAATAACGAACAACCTATTTTATGTAGGATTTATTCTATTATTGAGTTTTGATGAAGCATTTAAATTTAAAATCCTTTCCTTGACCTTTAATTCATTTTATTATTGTCAAATCATTGATGGTTGCATGAACAAGCCAATCAATCTATGTTTAAAACATATTTCTTCATTCATTATTCATGGATACTCGTTGTCAACTTTTGGGGTGCATCAACCCTCCATTGGATAATCAAACAGATGCTAGAAATATGATGGTCTCATTATAAGGATCTTTGATCCATTTTCAGATCTGAGATCAGGCAGCTGGATCTGTCCATTTGTTCATTTATACGGACCATCAGAGAGGCTCCATTTATGTAGGTCTCATGGAATAGGGTGACCACATAAGGTGTTCAGGCACAACTACCATTGTTGGCGAGGCTGGTATGGAGTTCTAGCCTATAAGGTGTGGTCTCGTGATCAGTGGAGAAGCTGAGGACATTGGAATCTTAGCGAGATGGTGGGTGGCGGTCATGCGTAGTGGAGATGGTGTGGAGCTAGGAAGAATCAACATCAAGACAGGTTCATGGTTTGCTGGAACAACAGAGGCGGTAGGGGGCCATGATTTATGGGGATCATTTGGGTACCAACTTGATGCAGGGTGACCGAGGAGGCCAGTCAGCTTGCACAGCAGTAGGTTTAGCTGAGAGCAGGCCAGTGAGGTGTATGGGGCATGAATGGACTATCAGAATGTAGTATCAGGTGGAAAAAAGTGGATAATGGGATGAAAAAAGGGTTGGTCTAGCTGGATTGGGCTCGCTAGAATTGGACGGACATGTTCAAATTGAGTCATATAGTTTAAATGCTCATATCTTCTAATTTTGGTGTTTGTTTGAAATTTCTTCTGTGGCCACATGTTCCTCTCATTGAGAAAGATATTTTTAGACTATTTTGGGACATTTAAGTGGTTGATTTGTGGTTATGATACCAAAAATTGTTATTTTTTTCATCATAATAATTTTATTAATATTATTTGAGGTTCTTCTATTAGGATTATATTCAAATCATAACATCAGTTTGATGAAAAATCATTAGTGGAATGACCTTGTAATTTTTACTTCCATTTCATCAATACATTCGGGTGTTCAAACAAATCTCGAGGTGTTGTCCCCACAAGATCTGGTTCACACTTCTTGTATGAAATTCAACCTTTTCACCATGTATTAGTTTGGAATGAATGAGTATTCAATTACGTGTGTTTTTTTGCTATATCTTGAAGGTGTGATACATTTATTTTGTTTAAATATTGATTCATTTTCCCCACATAACACATTTCAATCGCAATGTGGTGAAATACATATTTTCTATCGGATAATCATTTGGGAGAATAAATAAACGATCTTGTATGTTTTTTCACAAGGATCCCAATGTTGTGATCTGTTTGGACATACAGAGCCTTATTAATTATAACATTAGTTATGTATAGAACCGGAAATTTCAAGTAATTTTTTTTTCTTAATTTCATTATAATTTTACAAGTACGCAGTTTTTGATGGCGCCTGATTCTGGGACCGGTGTGCCTGGAATCAATTTCCGAAGTTTAGCTCGGGTACGTTCAGTGAACAAACGAGCGGGTTTTTCTAACTTTTGAACCAGTTCTCAGAATCAAAATCTGAGGGCACCGATGGAACTGCAATGCCGGTAATTTCTTAAGAGGACTTTTACTATAGATGTGTTTGTACGAGAGAAGGAGTTTAATTTTGTGGATCAATTAAGAGGTGAATAAAATTGTGGGACAATTTTATTATTTTATCTTATGTGGTTATAACCTCTACAGGGGGAAGTTAGGGTGTGACCCACCAACAACCTAACTACCCATGTGATGATATATGTGGGGTGGGGCCCACACAATCCCCAACACTTCACATTTCCTTAACTCTCATAAACCCCCTCTTAATTTTGTTAACTCCCTTTGTAATCAATGTATAACTCACTCTCTCTCCCTCTTTATTTCATGCCAACTCACATTAAGTTAATTGATTAAACCTAATCAATTAATTTAACTAAAGAGTATGATTTATGAGTTTATGAAAAGGCATGGAAAACATAATAAAATAATGGGGAGGCCTTATTTTATTTGGTTGGCTAGTTGTGTGAGGATATTGGATGAGGGAGAGCTCTTGATCCTTGGGAGAAATTCATCTTCTTCGGCGAAGAACGTCCCCACTTCAACGAAGAATGCTATATCTCCAAAGGAGATCATCGACTCGGTGACTCAGATACTTCTATCATCTTCTTCCTCCAAGACCAAGGAGGAGGCCCCGACATAGAAGCTCACCATCAACGTCGCTATATAGTCTTATCTCCGCGACAAAGGAAGGGAGATGTCGCTTCCTCCTCGGATGTTCTCCATCGACGTATACGAAGCATCGCTCCGCGACGTTTGACATCCACGGCTGGGATGACGTGCGATGTAAATATAGAGGTAGGGTATTTTTGTTTTTGTTGTTTATGATTTCTTCTATCGTCGTTCCTCATTTCAAATTGGACCGCTTGTTATCGATTAACGGGAGGGGGTCGGACTGCACAAACACAGCCGAAGCTCGTCCATTAATTTTGTTGTTGACCTTGTTGTGGTTTGGAATGGAGATGGGGTGGTGCCGTCGCACCACGCGGGATTATGCGGAAAGGATGCGTGGCGCCGTCGCGCCACTCCGTTGAAGCCGAACAAAGCTACGACGCCGTCACGCCGCGCTGGGAAAACCACGAAGAGTCGCGGTTTGTTTATTTGGCTTACAGATAGATGGACCATGGAAGAACGGGCTGCAGTGGCTATTTTAAGGCTTTGCAGTGAAGGGCAGGTCCTGGGAGGACCGCAGGCAAAGACGGAGTTGAGAAAACACCACCGGAGCAACTCCGGTGGTCCGCGGCAGGGCGTTCCGGCACGTAACGCCGGCCCCGGCCGGCCGCAGGGAGGCAGCGGCGCCCGACGCGCGGCAGAAAAGGCCCACCCCGGCTGAAGCCGCGGCGGCAGCCGGCTGGTCCCGCGGCCACGCGGGACCGAGGGAGACAATGGGGTGTAACCCCGGGTGGCCAACGAAGCAGCCCCCACATGGGGGGAGGGCTTCAATCAAGGGGGCACCCCCCCCCCCCCCCTTCCGCAACAGCACGACCAGCTGGCTGTGAGGGTGAGCTAATGTCGGGCCAACCGGCCTCCCAGGCCGGGCTGGGCCGCGCAGGCAGGGCCGGGCCACGCAGTCGTGCCTGGCCGCACCAAGCTGGGGCAGACCCAGTTCGGGCCGACCCAGGGGGGATTGGGCTGGGCCGGGCCGGGCCCAGACCCCTCTTCCCGGAATGTTTTCGTTAAAACACTGATAACATGGGCTACATAACTCTGATCGATGCACCATTAGTAGCGATGTGATCCTTGGATCGAGACGGTCGTTTCAGTATATTACACTGAGGGTTTCCGAGAACTTTGAGTATGGCCGGGTTGGTTCGATCACGAAACCAACCGCGCCCTCGGATCGGAAACACTTATATCTTGAGCTCCAGATGTCTGATTGACGTGCCGTCGACTTTGATGGATTCCTCTTGATGAGATGAAACATTTTGAAAACTTTTCCTGAGTTTTGGTTGTAGTTGGATAGTGGCCGCGTTGGATTGTATCCGAAATCCAACTGGGCCTCTAGAAGGGAAAAGCTGATAACTTTCAGACTGGACGTCCGTTTGACGAACCGTCAGCGAAGTTAGTGATCACATTGAGAAACGGTCCCTATAAGTATACCCTATGAGAGTTTGGGGTACAGATGAGATACGACTGGATTGGTTCACACAGAAAACCAACCGGGCCCCTGGGACGAAAAGTCTAATAACTCACAGACTGGGCGTCCGATTGACGCGCCGTCTGTTGCGTTGAGAAACCTATGACGAGGAGGTCCTTTGAGATATTTTTTCGTGGGAATATGAGATACTTGGAGTAACGACCTGTAGCTCGTGGAGCGGGCCCTCCTGGAGGCGAGCGTATGGAGTACAGAGACCGTGTAGCTGGCTGAGACCTGACGACTGCTTGACCGACTCGACTTGGAGTGATTCGACTAGCCCAGTGGACGGAGCACTACTTTGTTTGGGTTCAGACCCATTGTGGATGGAGAACTATTGTGTGATAGTGAAGACCCGTGTTACTCGTCCAGAGAGTACCTCTACAGGCTATTAGGGGGTGTGCACTACTGAGTTTGGGTGGCATACCCCGGTAGGAAGCACTACTGTGTTTGGGTGGCTGACCCGCAGTACTCGAAAGGAGGAGTACGTCAGTAGTCTTAGGTTAGTGAGCAGTACCTCGGAGTAGTGACAGGACCACTATACACTCCATAGACGGGGCTCTTCAGAATTTAATGTTTCGATAATGAAAATCCTGATTTGAGCTGAGTTTATGACCTATGTGTTTACCTCATGATTGAGATGGGTCACTTGATAACTTAGGTATATGTATGGGAATATACCTCGGTAGTGGTTATCCATTGATTTCATAATCGTTGAGTTTACTCATGATTGAGATGGGTTACTTGATAACTTATGTATAAGTATGGGAATATACTTAAGAAGGGTTATTTGTTGTGATTCTGGTTTTTGGTTATCCTTGTTGGATTTAGAGAGACCATGAGGGTCTCCGGGTCCCTACTGAGTATCGTTATACTCACCCCTACATGGGCTATGCCCACACCTTGTTGTGTTAGTTGAAGACGATGGGCAGTGCTGACGGAAGTCGAGTGTTCGAAGACTGGATGGTAGATCGAGATGAACCTCATGACGAGTCAGTATCTGGAGGTGGACTTCATGGTGAGACGATACTCGGAGGATGTTGACGGGCAAGAGAATTGTGGAGGCTATCTGTACCTACCCTTTTGGTAGGATCCGTGGTGGACGATCCAGGAACTGCGCTATCTGTACCTACCCTTCAGGTAGGACCCGTGGTGGACGATCCAGGAGCTGCGCTATCTGTACATACCCTTCAGGTAGGATCCGAGGAGGATGACCTAGGAGCTGCTTCCTTTCTTCCAACTATTGTCTTTTTCTGTCGTACATTTGTTCAGTTGTAGTTGTACATTCGATTGGGTTTGTATTCTAGCCCATTTAGTTTTCAGAACTTCTTTTTGTACTTAGTGTATTACTTCATCTTGTACAATGTGGTTTTTGTTTACTTTTATAAATGTAATGCCTTCACATTTATCTGGAATTATGCCTTTGGTGCTAGTCGCCAGCCCCTGGCCAATGGAAGGCGGTCTTGGGGTAGTCACAACACGGGCCCTGAGGACAGGTTGTGAAAAATTGGTATCAGAGGAGTTCGGTTCTACCGCAGAACATAGGACTCTGATATTTTCATTCTGTGAAGCAATAGTGTTAAGGGTACCGAGTGTGGTTTTCAGTTCCGGGAGTCCATTGTTGGTGTGGCGGCCGACATATCCGTACACCAGGACCCTGACTACTGATTTCCAACTATGTGCATGAAAAACACTGATTTCATGTGTGTTTCGAAGAGTGTTAAAGACATCTCAAACAGGGTTAGCTCACTAGGTATAAATCGTTGACCGTGTTGCATCTGTTCAGGATGTCTCTACGTAGACAGTCAGTTGGAGTTCCGAGAGAGTACTCGATGACGGTTCACTGAGTGACGAGGGTCCGGTGTGGGGCCCTTTTTACTATGTTGGCACCCTCTGGTGGTGTACCAGCAGCACCACCACCTGTTGGGTAGAAGATGCCACCATCCATACTAGCGAACTTTGCACGCTGGCAGAGCGCGATGCCCGAGTTCCAGAAGTAGAGGCCTCCGAGGTTATGAGGCGAGGCAGATTCCCAGACTGCAGTGGACTGGCTGGAGGCGATTTCTAGAGTTTTCCGCCTAGCTGAGACACAAGTTTAATGGATAGTAGACTTGGCTACTAGTTTTTTCCAGTGAGTGACCATGAGGATGGTTCTCATGGTGATGAGGCTTTAGTACGTGGACTGATTCCTGAGATAGTTCCTTCGGGTAGTGTGTCATCTATACATCACTACCCGTTGGTCAGCAGTTACAACCAACGATACCAGTAGGTGACACCTGTAGACATACTTTCTTACACGTGTTCCAACATCAGATACGCTCAAGTTCCGAGGTGAACCTAACGCACAGTAAGGTGAGAACTGGATTGAGGAGGTGGCTGAGAGTTTTTTTCTAGAGCTTATACAGCTTCGGCAGGACGGTGTTTCAGTAGCAGAGTAATCATCGAGGCGTACCGATTGTTCTTGGTACTTGATGACTATGATATGATCAGTTATTTAGAGCTCGGACCTCAGAGTGGGGTGTGTATAAAGGATATCTGAGTGATCACTCTTTTCTCTATGCATTCATACTTAGTTTAGGGTGATAGGAAGAACCTTTGTGGTTGAATGTTCTATTGCTGATCGGTTTTAGGCAGTGAATGTTAACAGTGGAAAGATGCGAACTGGCGCCAGTCTCAGAGACTTGGACATGTAAAATGTTTCAAGAAGAGGATGTGTCAAGGAAAGATGAATTTTAAGAGCAGCGGGCGTGGAAGAAGAGCTAGGAGAGAAGCATTTGGTCGTGTACATTTCAACATGTTACAACCACCGGCCTTTGTTGTCCCCTCTAGGCTCAGGGAGCTGGATGGAAGGAGAAGAGAGTAGTTGAATTCAGTCATGGAAAGTGACCCAATGGCTCTAAGAATGATTCGAGGGGTAGTCTGTGTCCACTATTAGCTGTCATAGTAACAGACGTTGATACAAATTATTCCTTCCTTCCACAAATCTTGTCCCAGACCTAGAGTTTCTGGTATGCCGTAGACTTGAACCTCACATATGGAGATACCTTGGGAGGAGACTCGATAATCACACTTACACCGAAAGTGTGATCTGACCCAGGTGGTGAGAGTTTCGGTTGGAATCTCTTGGTGGCAACGTCAAGGCCTTATGGTGTTTTTCTGGGTATGGATTGGATCCATAGTTCATACGCAGATTGAATGTATTAGGAAAAAAGGTTGTGGATTATCTACAATGTTGGGATGGGGTTTTCCTTGGTTAGTGAAAAGGAAAACCCAGGCAGCAAAGGATGGAATCATGCATAAGAGGGTGAATTTGATCACTCAGGAGATGGCCAAACATACTTTTGTGCCAAAATTCTCCAGAGTTGTGGCACCACTTCCAGCAGAGCTTTCAGGAGCTGGGTTGATTAGTGCACCCAGCCTGTGGGCATTGGTTACATAGTTCACAGTGACACATTAGGGATCAGACTCGGGTGTGTCCTCATGTAGGAGTGGGCAGTGATCGCCTATGGATCACGGCAGATGATACTGCACAGAGCTGATAAGAAGCCTCTAGAGTTAAAGGATGAAAACCATGTCCTTATATGGGTCTCACCTCGATTAGGTTTATGGAGATGTGTCCGACGCGGCAAGTAAGCTCCGAGGTTCAGCAGATCTTTTCAGGTCCTCAACAGGGTAGGCGAGGTGGCTTACCATTTTACCCATCCACCTCAGTTGCACCAGGTGCACGATGTCTTCCACGTATCTCAAATGGGGAGATACGTGCTTGACCCGACGCATATCACCGACCATGGGGAGCTGGACATTGGCGATAGGGTGAATTTTGCGGGGTTCCAGTAGAGGTTGAGGATCGAGAGGAGTGGGTCCTACAAGGACAGTCGATTCCTCTTGTGCACTTTCTTTGACAGCACGGGAACCTCCAAGTGGGCACATGGGAGAGGGAGGCTCAGATGCCTGCTCAGTACCACTTTTGTTTCCCTAGTTTGTGTTATAGCTTTACGGGGATGTAAATCCCTGAGGAGGGAGTAATGTAAAGACCCGAAAATTTCAAGGAAATTTTTTTCTTAATTTCATTGGAATTTTATGACTACGTAGTTTCGGACAACGCTTGATTCTGAGGCCCGGTGTGCCCGAAATCAATTTATGATGTTTAGCTCGGGTACGTTCGGTGAACGAACGGGCGGGTTTTTCTAACATTGGAACCGGTGCTCGGAATCGAAATCTGAAGGCACCGATGGAACTGCAATGCCGATAATTGCTTAAGATGACTTTTACTGTAGATGCGTTTGCATGAGAGAATGAGTTAAATTTTATGGATTGATTAAGAGGTGAATAAAATTGTTGGACAATTTTATTAATTTATCTTATGTGGTTATAACCTCTACATGGGGAAGTTAGGGTGGGACCCACCAACAACCTAACTACCTATGTGAGGATAAATGTGGGGTGGGGCCCACACGAGCCCCAACCCTTCACATTACCATAACTCTCATAAAACCCATCTTATGTTTGTTAACTCCCCTTGTAATCAATGTATAACTCACTCTCTCTCCCTCTTTATTTCATGCCAACTCACTTTATGTTAATTGATTAAACCTAATCAATTAATTTAACTAAAGAGTTTTATTTTTGAGTTTCTGAAAATGCATGGAAAACATAATAAAATAAGTGAGATACCATATTTAATTAGGTTGGATTGTTGTGTGAGGATATTGGGTGAGGGGGAGCTCTTGATCATTGAGGGAACTTCATCTTCTTCAGCGAAGAACGTCCCCACTTCAAAGAAGAATTCTATCTCTTCGAGGGTGAGCATCGACTCGGCCACTCGGATTTTTCTCTCATCTTCTTCCTCCAGGACCAAGGAGGAGGCACCAACGTGGAAGCTCGCCATCAACATCATTATATAGTCTTATCTCCATGACAAAGTAAGGGGGATGCCACTTCCTCCTCGGACGTTCTCCGTCGATGTATACAGATCTTCACTTCGCGATGTTCGACAACTACGACTTGGAGGATGTGTGACGTAAATTTCGAGGTAGGGGATTTTGTTGGTGTTCGTGATTTCTTCCATCGTCGTTCCTCATTTCAAATTGGACCGCTTGCTATCAATTAACGGGAGGGGAACGGTCCTCAAAAAAATGGCTGACCCTCCTCCCTTAAGTTTTTTGATGACCATGTTGTGGTTTGGAATGGGGATGGCGCGGTGTCGTCGCACTGCGTGGGATCATGCGGCAAGGATGCACAGCACCGTCACGCCACGCCGTTGAAGCTGAATAAAGTCACGACACTGTCGTGCCACGCCGGGAAAACCATGAAGAGGGGAAGTTTGTTTATTTGGCGTACGGATCGACGGGCCATGGAAGAACGGGCTGCAGGGGCGATTTGAAGGCTTTGCAGCGAATGGTGGGTCCCGGGAGGACCGTAGGCGAAGACAGTGTTCAGAATGGACCACTGGAGCAACTCTGGTGGTCCTCAGAAGGGCCTGCCTGCACGCCGCCGGGAAGGCCTGCTGCAGCTGAAGCCGCGGCGGCAGCCGGCGGGTCCTGTGGAAACGCGGGACCAAGGGAGACCGGGGGTCTTAACCCCCGGTGGTCAACGGAGCAGCCCCCACGTGGGGGGGGCTTCAATCAAGGGGGGGAAACGCCCCGCACCCCCCCTTTTCCGAAACGGCATGGGCAGCTGGTCGTGCAGGTTAGCTCACGCCGGGCCAACCGGCCGTCCAGGTCGGGCCAACCGGCCGCCCAGGCCGGCCCGGGCTCAGAACCCTCTTTTCAGATTGTTTACGTTCAAACACCAATAACATGGGATACAGACCACTGATCGATACACCGTCAGTTGCGATGCGATACTTGGATCGAGGAGGTCTTTTTGGTATATTACACTCAGTGTTTCGGAGAACTTTGTGTATGGCCGGGTTGGTTCAAACACGAAACCAACCGGGCCCTCGGAGCGGAAACACTTATATCTCGAGCTCTGGACGTCTGATTGACGTGCCGTCGACTTTCTTGGATTCCTCTTGATGAGACGGAACTTTTGGAATATTTCGCCTGAGTTTTGGTTGCAGTTGGATAGTGGTCGGGTTGGATTATACCCGAAATCCAACTGGGCCCCTGGAATGGAAAAGCTGATAACTTTCAGACTGGACGTTCGTTTGACGAACTGTCAGCGGCGTTAGTGATCACGTTGAGAAATTGTCCCTATGAGTATACCCTATGAGTTTTCGGGGTACAGTTGAGATATGGCCGGGTTGGTTCGAACACGAAACCAACCGGGCCACTAGGACGAAAAGGATAATAACTCATAGACCAGACGTCCGATTGACGCACCGTCTGTTTCGTTGAGACCCTATGAAGAGGCGATCCTTTGAGACACTTCTTCATGGGTCTTTGAGATAATTTGAGTATCGACTTGTATCTCATGGAGCGGGCCCTCCTGGAGACGAGCGTACGAAGTACGTAGACCGTGTAGCCAGCTGAGACCTGACGACTGCTTGACCAAATCGACTTGGAGTGAGTAGACTATCCCAGTGGATGGAGCACTACTTTGTTTGGGTGCAGACCCATGGCAGACGGAGCACTACTGTGTGACAATGCAGACCTGCGGTACTCGTCCGTAGAGTACCTCTGAAGGCTATTAAGGGGTGTGCACTACTGATTTTGGGTGGCATACCCCGGTGGGAATCACTACTGTGTTTTGGTGGCTGACATGCGGTACTCGATAAGAGGAGTACCTCACCATTCTTAGGTTAGTGAGAAGTACATCAGAGTCGTGGCTGGACCACTGTACACTCCAGAGACTAGGCTCTTTAGCAGTTACAATTTCGATAATGAAAATCCTGGTTTTAGCTGAGTCTATGACCATTGTGTTTACCTCATGATTTAGATGGGTCACTTGATATCTTAGGTATATGTATGGGCATATACTTGGGTAGTGGTTATCCATTGATTTCATAATCTTTGTGTTTCCTCATGATTGAGATGGGTTACTTGATAACTTAGGTATAAGTATGGGCTTATACCTAAGAAGGTTTATATATTTTGATTCTTGTTTGTGGTAATCCTTGTTGGATTTAGAGAGACCTTCAGGGTCTCGGGGTCCCTACTAAGTATCGTTATAATCACTCATGCACGGGTTATGCCTGCACCTCGTTTTGTTGGTTAAAGATGATGATCAGTGCTAATGGAAGCCGAGTGTTCGAAGACAGGACGGTACCCGGAGGTGAACCTCATGACGAGTCAGAATCCGAAGGTGGAATTCACGGCGAGACGATACTCGGAGGAGGTTGATGGGAAAGATAGTTGTGGAGGCTATATGTACCTACCCTTCTGGTAGGATCCGTGGTGGACGATCCAGGAGCTGTGCCATCTGTACCTACCCTTCAAGTAAGATCCATGGTGGACGATCCAGGAGCTGCGCCATATGTACCTACCCTTCAGGTAGGATCCAAGGAGGACGACGCAAGAGCTTCTTCCTTTCTTCCATCTGTTGTCTTTTTTCTGTTGTACTTTTATTCAGATGTAGCTGTACTTTCGATTGCATTTGTATTCTGGCCCATTTAGTTTTCAGCACTTCCTTTTGTACTTAGTGTATTACTTCCGCTTGTACTATGTGTTGTTTGTTTACTTTTATAAAGGAAATGTCTTCCCAATTATCGGGAATTGTGCCTTTGGTGCTAGTCGACATCCCCTGGCCTATTGAAGGTGGGCTTGGGGTAGTCACAACACGGGCCCCGAGTACGGGTCGTGACAAGTTATAGAAACATTAAAGGAATATCAGTGAAAAATCCAACTTTTGTGTTTAAAGAGAACCCTCTGCTTGGGGCAACATCATATCTTGTGGGAGTGTAAAATATGTTTGAAGAGATTTGTTTTTTTGATTGAGGGTTGTTGGAGGAGGCATAATGATGATTTATATTGTTTCCTTAAATATCAACAACGAGCACAATGCACTAATCACCCTGCTGACTATATATTCCATGTACTCTGAGTGTACTTTTCCATTCTTGGGGGTATGTGTTAACAGTTTAGTACCTAATAATGTTTAGGTAGAAGGATGGGGGAGGAGGTGTCGTCACACATCATTTGGGACCCACACACTACATGTACTACATTACAAATCTTATACATCGCATGTCCCCTTATTTTGGACATAGATTTTGTAATGTGAGTATCTTATCCAGAGTTTTTTTCTATGTAGTACGTGATGATTCCCCCTATATTGGATTTCTAGTTGCGATGCAAGATGTTTTAGTTTTGACACCATTATCATGTGATTTTGGAAGACAACTGTGTTCATAGGTACCATCCCGGAGCGATGAATATTAATATTTTGTGTATTATGAGAGGCTTCATCCTACAGGGATGGTCAGTGATGCTTAGTACATTATGAGAAGTATCATCCATCAGGGATGGAAAGGGTTGATTGATGCATTGTAAGAGGTAATATCCTACATGGATGACCATTTTAGTTCAATAGTGTTTTTTGAGAAGTACCATCAAGTAGGAAAGATAAGTTTAGTTCCTCAATGTCTTAGAGTAGAATACCGCTGATGCAATAGAGTGTGGGTCATCTATGATGAATAATAATGTGGAATCCCCCTAATTCATTAGGGCATGGGTCCTCTATGACAACTACCAATGGGAAATCCCCCCAACATACTAGGGTGTGGGTAATCTATGATGACTACCAGAGTTAAATAACCCTGAAATAATCAGTTGTGGGTCCTCTATCAGCTAATTCTGAGTAGAATCCACTATATTCATGGGTGTGGGTCCTCTATCAACTACTCTAGATTAGAACCCTCTATTAGGGTTAGGGATGGCTCCTCAAACTTGTGATATTATCTCTCAACCATGTTGCACAGTCACAAGGCATGGTTTGACAATAATTTGGACTGTCAAGGGAGAGGTATGATTTTTTACCTGAGACGCATCCATGTGACATTTCCTAAAATTGTGAGGGCAAGACAGGGCCTCCAAAAAGTAGATAGTATCAAGGTGTGGGGATTAAGAATCTTTAACATGTAGTTTTGGGAAAATGTGTGTGATGTTGGGAATCAATGGGGGTTATTTCTAGGACTTTTAGGAACTCACATTCTTGGGTAGATCTATGATATGAATATCAACATACTCATTTGGGTTTGTTTGATTGAGCATATATTTATATATATTAATATATATATATTATTTTCTAGTACCCAATCCTTGGGTTTTGGTTACTCTCCTTCCAAGAGAGGCGAAGACACACGGGGTATGTCACATGCTTTCTATGTATATCTTCTTGTGGTTGTAAGTGTCTATTATCCTACTATATAAAGTGATGACTCTTAGATAAGTTCATCTTATCACCATTTCTTGCAACCTATTTTGGAAAATCATACTATAATCTATAGTTTGGTAGATCAACACCATATGTTTCTATACATTGTCTTATAAAATGATTAATTATTCATTTTAATCTCCTATTTATCTCCCCTTCAACTATTTGGCGT
Source organism: Viscum album (assembly GCA_963277665.1). NCBI lineage: Eukaryota > Viridiplantae > Streptophyta > Magnoliopsida > Santalales > Viscaceae > Viscum > Viscum album. The sequence goes on along the minus strand of OY728158.1, from coordinate 497,798,091 downwards.
GAATTATTTTGTATTCTTATACTCACCCCTATATGGTATTTTCTTGCACATGTTGTGCGTTATGTAGACGATGGTCATGTTGATCATGAAATTAAAGGAACATAGGGATATAGGTTCTTGGACCGTATACATTGGTCATATCATGGGATCTAGGATCTGGGCTCCCTCCACTATTTTACTTTACATTTACTACCATGTTATGGCACTTTTTCTGGTCGTACTTGTATTTTTTCCCCTTACCATTCATTTTCCTTATCTTTACTTGTATTGTTTTGTGGTTAAAGGATTTATGTTTTATTTGAGTACGTGTGACAAATTTTTTTCCCTTCCCCCTTCACTTTTTCATTGAATTGGTTATGTGGATGTGCATGGGTTCTTAGTAGAATTCCTCCCTCATTCTTTTATTCCTCCGGAATTAGTCTCCACCCACGGAATAAGGAGGTGTTCTTGGGGTAGTTGAGGCTCGAGCCCTGTAAGGGTTAGCACATGAAAACATTGTATCAAATGCAGTTCAAAACATGGGACATTGTTCAAAAATTTCACTAAAACATTATTTTTTGGGGTTAGGGAAATAATTTCCATATTTCTCCATAGCAGCTCTCAGTATAAGGATTCTAATGATTGTACTGGTGGCCGACGTATACATTCTCTAGGACCATGATTACTCGGTTGTCAACTCACCACCCTGAGACACTTATTATAAGGTGGAATGGTTAATTTATCATATAGGGATGAGTATTTTATTTTCCTTATTGATTCATATCCCATTATTATATGTATATATATATATATATATTCTTATCTATCTATGTTACCCCTTGATAAAATTCAAGATGTCTTCACGCGACATCTAGAATACCATATCCGGTTCCAGAAAATTACCCTATGAGCGATAAATCCCCAGCTTGTGATCAATCATGAGATTCCTTTTCTATAGCTGGGTAGGTTGAACATACTCCACCATTTGACCTGAAGAAGGACCCAATGGAGTAGGCTGAGGACTTGTGTAGGTTGAGCACACACCAAGAATTCTAGCACAAGAGACCATTGAGGATCCACTGTGGGCGAGACCCTCAGAAGGATGATGTTTTTCAATAATATGTTACATACCTCTTTAGTCTTTTTCAGACACCGAAATTTTTGATGGTGGATTTGGAATACATCCTTTTCTATAGAGCAGTTGGGCGATTGTGAAGCCTAGTTTCTCATATGCACAAAGAGTCGGCACTATCATGGGATGACATCCGGCTACTATTTTTTGAGGACCAATACCCCTACTACATGAGCTCTATTTAGATTCTGTAACTCATAAAAATTTAACTTTTGAGGGATAATTGTGGCTGAGTTTGTGACGAGTTTCATAGAACATACATGCTACTCTCTGTACATGATCAATGAAAGAATATTCGAAGAAGGGATGTTCGATTAGGGGTTCTACAGAAATATTCATGCTATAATAGTACCCTTGTATATCCGAACCTATGTCGGGTTGAAAGAGAAGGTGTTGGTGATAGATATTTTTTAGAGAGACACAATAGAGGTGGTTTTCTAAAGGGGTGAAACACAACTGAGAGGTTTTCCACATCTAACATTCCTCATACTATAAGATATCGATGTAGTAGATCTTCTCAGGATGAGAATCAGAAACCTGGTTAGGATGAACTAGTTCAAAATAGAGAGATACATGACTATTCTAGTGATGGTAGAGTTCACATGGAATGAGACTACCTAACCAAATGTGTGGAGAACACTAGTTAGGAATCATGTGGACCACCGTAGTAGAGATAGGGTAGAGATCCGGGGTCTACCTAATGGAAAAAGTATAGTACCAAGGGAGGTGGTACGAGAAGAGGAGAAAGAGGCTATATATGTGGGAAAATTCGTTATCAGGTCCATCCACTATCACGACTAGTACTAATTCCACATTAGGTTCAACAAGATAGAGGCTGGGTCCATAGACAACCTCAATATTTAGATTTCAATGATCCTGTAATTCATTATATGATGATTAGTGTCTATTATACAACATATATTATAAATTATTAGGCACATTATGAGGTACTATTTTCTCTATTTTATCTTTATTGAGGCGTTTCAAGGGTGATTGAGGGTGTCATTGAAACCCCTTGTTAGTGTTGTTTGACATAGCATTGAATGCATGATAAATAGGGCCCCCCACCAAGACATCATTTTGTAATAAGAGTAAAACCATGAAAGTGATTCAGTGCTGCCCAAAGTGGATAATATATAGGTGTGGTGGATAATTATTTATGACTTGGGTGTTTATGGTGAGGTTTTGTGATGGAGTGTTAGAGAATGTCCTAGCATTTATAGTGGAGCTTTCCTAAGTGACACATTTTTTATGGAATGATAATAGTGGGTGTAGCGGAGAATCCAGTTTGTGGTAAATCTCATTCCATGGGATGAAAATAAATGTAGGGTATGCCGCATCCTTTTCATGTGTATCTTCTTGTGTTTGGATGTGTTTACTCACATCCCATGTTCATTAGTACCTTGCATGCTCATAATAAATCTTGATACAACAATTATCAAGTACATATCATGGTGTCGGAGACCCAATGAAGAGGACTACATGAATCATTATGTGGTGATCAGAGCAGTAGCCTTTGACTTGTGGGTGTGGAGAATCTACCTTTTAGAAGAACGACTTGTGGTTTTAACAGACCACTAGAGTATCAGGTACCACTTCTCTATAGGGACTTTTACATGAGGTAGAAAATAAGGATGAACATCCTCCAGGACTACAACATTAAGGTAGTCTATACGTAGGAAAACATAAATCATTATAAATGATTCCCTTTGGAAAAAGTTCAGCCTTGCCTAGTGAGGGATATTTTAAAACTATAAACATCCTGGTAGCTGAACCTAGTGGAGTAAGAGGATACAATTTTCTTTGGTCAATGGTGTTGATGCCTTCACTTCCTGAGTATGTAAGAGAGTCTCTGTTGTGAGTCATCGACTCTGAAATCCGACATTAAGAGAAATCATTAGGTGTTTCACCATATGGATATTTTGATGAAGGGAATCAAATGACCTTTTTCTCAGAAGAAATAGTGATCCCAGTCCCAATGTAGGATTTATAGGTTCATCCTAGAAAGAAAAATTGTCCCCTCAGGTTTCATTGAGACTTCTGAGATCATGAAAACAGATGGAGATGTTGTCAACCACCATTCTGTACCACTAATAGCTGGAGTGGGTGCAAGAAATCTCCCACTTGTTGTAGTTGTGGTGATAAATGCAATTTCCTACAACATAAATGATGGTATAAGACATTATGTGGAATAAAAATACCATTGGATATTGTGTTGTGATATTACAAAAATGTCTAAGAGTTTCCTTGACAGCGGGAGAGCCAAGTGCATTTTTAGTATCCTATGTTACTTCCCATGTTTTTTAAAATTATATCTTAGAGGAGGGAATGATGTAGATATCATGTTAATTTCATTAAAACATTTTAATATTCCTAAATATATATCCATAGCTAGGTGCTGAGATAGTATGAAATTCCAACTCTCGGTGTTCCTGTAATTAATTTTATGAAAAATATTGAGAAATTTATACTTTTCACGAGATGAAAATATGATATCTCTTAAACGTAGGCTCAGGTCACATATATGAGGCCATGTTTGATTTCAGAACGTAGTGTTTACCCTATGTGTGGCATAGATTTTGTCCTCATTATACATATGTTAGAAAATTCGCCCATGGGAAAAAATCATAAATAAAAAAATTAAACGGAATTATTTTATCTCAAACTTTAAATAAAACTAAATATTAATGGAGTCTCAGATTAAAAATATGATACTAAAGTTGAATTATGAATACGGGTTTTTACCTATGAAATAAATAAAAAGAGGGGGCATGGGAATTTGGTATTCCGTGATGAGCATATTTCCTATAAAAATATACTTCGGGAATTAGAATTGAGGTTATCCCTTAATTATTTTTCTCTATCTACTAGATTGTCTCTCTCACATTCTCAGCATTTCATCCTCCATTATTCACTGAATTGAGTAGAAATATCTGCCTAAACCTCAATGGATAAAATCAAGAGCATAGTGGACACATCGCCAATGACGAAAAATTTATTAAATGTAGGATATCGTCTATTTTTTAGTTTTGATTCAGCATTTAAATTGTAACTCCATTCCTAGACCATTAATTCATCCTTTTATTTGTAAATCATCAATGGTAACACGAAAATTTCCATTGATCTATGTTTTAAACTGCTTTCTTCATCCATTATTCACAGATACAAGCCATAATAATTGGAACTCATCAACCCTCTAATGAATCATCAAACCTAGGCAGACACTATGAAGGTATCATCACAATGATCACCGATCCATTTTCGGAACTGAGATTGGGTAGATGAAGAGTCCTGGTGGTCTGTGGAAGGGTCCATAAGAGAACATACTCCTACGATGGAATCTTGGAGTAAGACACCAATGTGGGCATCTAGGCAGAATATCCGTGGTCGGTGGGGATAGCATGGCAGTGCGGCCTGGGCAGTGTGGTCGACATGCTAGGTAGAGAAGCCGAGAACAGCGAGGTTTTGGGGAGACGATGGTCTACCGAAATGCGTCGTGGCTATTATATAGAGTCTTTGAGTGGTGTTGTAATTATCGGTTCATGTTATATTGGGGAGAATGATGTGGTAGGGGGCATCTGTTTTATTAGAGAGACTAGGTGCCACAGTGACACCAGATGAATGAGGCAGACGACCAGCAGGAGCGGTTTTGGGCCGATCCCGAAGCAGGCCAGTGAGGCGTAGGGGACTTGGATGGGCTAGTGGAATGTGGTATGGGTAGAAGAAGGTTGGCCTAATGCTGGTGAAATGGTCTGAGCCAATTGGAGTAGGCCGACCAAGGTAGAGAGGTCCAACCAGAATTGGCCAGACCACTTCAAATTGGGCCATACAACATTAAATTCATATATCATCCAATATAGGCAACTATTTGACATTTTGTTTATGGACATGTGTTCTTCACTTCTAGACAAATCCTTTTTAGACAGGTTCGGTAGTTTTAATCCATGGTTTCTTATCTCAGTTTCCAGAAACACCAATGTTTAAATAATAATAATAATATTAATATTATTCTGGGTTCTTGTATCGAACCTATCTTCTATACAGAATATCAGATTGATGAACCGTCATTAGAGGGGTTACCCTGTTCATTTTTTTGGAAATTTAAGTAATAATTTTTTGTTTTTTAACTATAGTCGAGGTATAGGCCCAATGAGACTCATTTTTCATGTATTGTGATGAAATTCATCTTTTTCGTCATGTATCTTTTTGGAAGAATATATAGACCATTTTGTTTGTTTATTCATGAGGATTGCAGTAGTGTGACCCATTTTATTCAAGATTACAGTGTGGGACCCTTGTGATGATATTTGAATGCAATGCTGCTGAATAAAATTTTTCCATCGGATGAACATTGGGGGAGAATAAATAGTTTATCTTATATGATTTCTTTCTAGGAGCACAATGGCATGATCCATTTGAATGGTAGAGCCTTATTTATGATCTTATTAATTGTGGAAACAAAAATGGAATAAGAGTGGATGATATATATGATGTTTTTGAAGATTAATAATGGCATGGGTAGCATCAACTCACTTTGGAAGGGAAAATATGTATGAAGAGATTCAGAATTTTGTTCTAGAGTCGTTTGATGAGGCATGTCAATGATTTATGTTTTCTCTATATGGGTAAAAAAATCACAATGTTCCATGTACTCTAGGCGTACATTGGAATTCTTGGGCGGTGCATTTTCATAGATTAGTACCTATTAATTATTAGGTACACGACCATTCCATTAGGTGGGGGTAGAAGTCATGTGTCCCACACACGCATCGTGTACTACATTATAAATCTTCTACCTGTCATGTCCCCTACATTTGGACTCAGATTATGGAATGAGAGTTACCTATCCTAAATGTTTTACCATATAGTAATAGATGATTCTGTCCAATTTGTCTTTCAGGTGAGATAAAATATGATATGGGAATGTGTCCATTTTCAGGAAATGTCCGGGATTAACTATGACCGGGTGTATTATCCAACAGTGATGGATAGTGTTCCTTGGATATTTCTATGATATAAGATCTTGTACGGATGACATGTGTTACTATATTATTTTTGAGAAGTACGAGTGCATTACATGAGTCACAATCCATCATGGATGTCCAATGGAGATTTGTGGTTCTTTCTGAGAGGTATCTTCAAATAGGGATGAACAATGTAGTTCCTCGATGACATAGATTTGAATCCCCCTGACGTATTAGTTCATTGGCCCTCTATGAGGACTAATATAATTGAATCACCCAAACTCATTTCGGTGTAGGTCCTCTATGATGACTAACATAGTGGAATCCCCCTTATGTACTATTGTGTGGATCCTCTATGAGAACTACAAGTGTGGAATACCCTTGACGATCTAGGGGGTGGGTCCTCTATCAGCTACATCAAAATGGAATCCCCCATAGACATGGTTTTGGGACTTCAGTTAGCTAATGTATTTTAGATCCCTCCAGCCAGGCTGGGCATGGTTCCTAGACCTTGGGACAAAATCTCTTAGTTGTCTGCCATTGTGATGAGATGTGGTTTGACATGCCTTTGGAATCTCAAGGAAGAGGTACACATTTTCAACTAAGATTCATCCATGTTACGTCACCTAAAAACATGAGGGCGAGAACGTTCCACCAAATAAAGAAAGTATCAAGCTACTATGATTTAGTCCCTTTGACTTGCACTTTATTGAAGACATGTAGGATGATGGGAAACAATGGTTGTTACTTATATGACTATTCAATAATAACTTTCTTGGGAAGAGATGTGAGATAGATATACCCTAACTACCTTGTTTGTGTTTCTTTAATTGGACATATATATATTCTATATTCTAGAACCCAGTACATGGGTTTTGGATACTCTTTTTCCAGGAGAGGTGAAGATTCAGGGGGTATTCCATGTGATTTATGTGTCTAGATTCTCATCGTTTAAAGAGTATAATCTACTACTATTGGTAGCTAAGAATCAATGATAAGTTCATATTCTCATTGTTTCTATATCCTTGATCTTAGATGTGCTTACTTTACTATCTTGTTCGGTTGAGTTACACTTCATTATTCTGTAATTTTTTCTTCCTACTACTTACTTATTCCGTGGTATATTTTACTTCCCCACTTTCTCCTTTTTTGGGGGTCTTACTTTGTTTTCTTATACTCACCACTTCATGGGTTCTTACCGCAATTACAGGGACTTATGTTGATTACAGACATGTTTATTGGGAATTTAGAGGATCTTAGGAAAACAGGTGCATGGACAGCATAAGGTGGTTGTATCTTGGGATCTAAGAGAAGGGATCCCCCATTCGTTTTACATTTCAGTTAAAATCATGATGTGGAACTTTTTTCTGGATGGATGTTTATTTTCCACCATTCCCTTTTATTTTAATTTTCTATATTTGTTTTGTTTAGTGGTCCATTAATACTAGTTTTATTTATAGTAGTGTGAAATCTTTTCTTCCTTTCTCTCTACACTACTTCATTGAGTTGGCTGCGAGGGTGTGTACAGATTCTTAGGGAAACTCCTCCCCATGTTTTATGTGCCTCCACATCTAGTCACCACCCCTGGCCTATGGAAGCGGGCCTGGGGTAGTTGCGGCTCGAGCCTGGTATGGGGTGACATGTCACATTTTCTATAACTCAATTGGGGACATTGTTGTAGGAGTATTTGAAATTGTTATAGCACCCAATATGAGTTTTATTTAATACTCAACATAATTATTCAGATTAATTTTAAATAATACTTCTAGAAAAACATCAAATAAATCTTGTAAAATATTCATATACTTAATGATGAGGTCATCCCTAACCATATGAGATAGATTTCCCTTATGGATAGAAATTAAAAGCTATATTGTTAAATTAATTTAAATTTATGTTTTTATTCTTCATCAAACCAATAAATGATCATAGGATCATTTAGAATATAAAATGGAAATTCCCTTTAACTAAAATTTCTATTGGATCCATCTAAATAAATAAAATGACATCCCTAGAATCACATCAAATTCAACCTAGGAATGAATAATAATATTTTATAAAGAACAATCACAAGAATATTTATTAGAGAGGAACTATTAGCCATGAGTTGTCCCAGTGGGCCCCTTTCCACAACTCCCTAAGACTGCCTCCAATAGGCTAGGGGATGGTGGCTAGCACCGAGTAATAATATTGAAAACATGGGAGACATTGCCTATGTACCTGTACACATGCACACATCTCTGTGCCCAAAAATGTTGCAATGAAAAGACCACTAAGGAACAAAATTCATTCATAAAAATAAACCCAACCAAACAAATTACATTGAATGTAAAGTAATGAAATAAAACTATGATAGAATACAAGCCCACTAAAAAAGAAAAGAGTCTAAAAACAAAAAATTTCATCCTATAAACACAAATAGGTACTAGAACTGCTACTCGTAGCTATAGGAACACCTCATCCTATAGGGAAACACAGAAATCTCAGTCTTGTCCTGGTCTGCCTTAGACTCTATCAAAAGGCTACTCGTCATAACAGGACATGACATGTGCAGGCAAAGCCAGTTCAGCGATGAGTATAACAATACTCAGTAGAGGACTGCGAAAACCACAAGATAAAAAAAAGGAAAGGTATAGTCATCAATACAAAATATATGTTTACTAAACATATAATAGGTGAACACATTCTTGATAAACTCAAAACTCAAATAGTCTAGAGACAATTCAGACAATCCCATTCCCCCGCTAGGGATCCAATTTGAAGATTCCAAAAACCACTCGTCCGTGAGAACTCATTCCACGAGTCTGATAGCTCAGATGACGTCCGTCCGAGAGGTAAAGTCTTTAGGGAAAAGTAACAAGAGATAGATAGAAAAATTCTAGGATAACACACTCTTGAGTGGAGAAATATCACGATACACAGATGAGAATCACTGTTAGGGTCATGGTGGATACCGCGACTCATCTGGATTCACCTAAGAAGTAGAGGATCAGTGCCTAGTGGGGATATTCACGTCGATACCTATCTCTAACTAGGGTCAATAATGTATAGTGGATCTCTCTTCAGGCCTATTAGAGGGATACTTGACTCTATCTCGGAATGTCCTACTGAAGGGATCGTACTCCTGAAAAAGGATACAATGCTTGACCCTTAGTGGAATGAGAAAAAGTGGAACTAAGAAAAACGAAACATTTCCAGGATACAATGTACAAAAATATAAATCCATGTACTAAGAAGTACATAGTGTCTATAACTATCACACGTTGTGACATTTGACCCTGGGTACTACCCTTGAACAATGGCCCATGTCGTAAGGCAGATTGGGTAGAAAGGTATGTACATGGCATGTAGTACAGATCACACATATTATCTGAGTAACTGGGGTTGGCTCCATGTACGCAGTCATGTTCCTGTAAATGGATTTATCCCGTGTGCTCGATCCTGTGTAACAAGTACACGAGGTAACCCGTGCAACCGGCATGGTCTGGCTGTGTGGTGGAGTACATGGTTGTGTACTCCATCCCGTGTATGTTTATTTTTTGGGATACACATCGAGTCTGTGTAAGGACCCACAAACCATGATCTTTAGGGAACATTACGGGTCATTTCTTCATGCACTGTAGAACCCTAGCCACCACTGATCCGGTCCCACATGGCTTGTTCTTAGGGATACACATCATGTTATTCAGAAATTTCCAGAAACGACGCCTTTTTCCACAACATAATGGTTTCTCCTCCAATCCCTATTTCGGCCACCCAATTGCCTCAAAACATCGTATATGGGGTCTTCCTACCATCACGAAGTATATTTCATCAGTTTAGTCCTCTGATTGGCCTCGAAAATGCATTCTTATCCACCGTTGTGGAGAACGCTCGAAGGAAGAGAACTCGCGAACCATGTCGATTCATCTGCTACCATCACTAAAACACCTCATCTAGGTAGTCATGAGGTACGATCTACAATTTTCAGTCATTGCGTTGCAGAATAGATGCAAAAAGATCCGTTGTTCGTTGGCCTTTGAAAAACTTGAAGAACACAAGTAAAAAGGGGAAGAAATCCGAAATAAAATTGGGGAACGAACCTCTACCATCGTTTGTCAAAGTGTTGACCCACTCCCATTAGTGGGATCACATGGAGCAGAATAAAAACAACCAAAAATAATCTAGCATGGATTAAATCCCAGAATCATAAACCCGAAGAAATGAAAATAGTAACAATGCCGCAAGAATGTACGATCTATGGATCGACCTATTCATGGGTTGATCCGAGTTTATCATTTTCATCTAAGAACATGGAAAAGTATAATTGAAATAACAAATGAATACCTTTTTCATTGAAAAAGAGTGAGAACATTATTTTGTCAGAATTCAATCTTACTATGCAATGATCCATGCGTCTTCATTGATCGGAATCCGTCAAAAATCCTCTAAGGTTGGATCCTCTCAAATGATCCAGAAGATTCTAGGGAGGGATCTATAGGGTATGAGTCTAACCCTGGGCTTCTACTTATTTAAATAAAATATGATTTTTTTCATCATGGAAGCATTTTTAAATAAATTAAATTAGAAATGTATTTTATTTCTTCTAATGTTTTTCTTTTAAAACGCCCAAAAACTAACATTTGCAGATGAACCACGCCAATCAATATTTGTCCCCACCTAAGGTAAATAAGATGCTATGAATACAACGATGCCCTTTGATTTCTAATCTGGGAACTCGTTTAAAAGTAATTCTACTATTTCAAGAAACGGGCTCGCGCGTGCTGATTAAAATTTGATTTATTTCGAAAATTTATTTCCAGCACTCATGGCCTCAAAACAAAACAACATTGAATGGTTTCGCCTCAAACTAATTCCATATAATATTTAAAAATAAAACATGGTAAATTTGAGACATTACATTCTCCCTACCTTTGGGATATGCGTCGCAGAAAATCCAAAACAATCCAACTTATAGAGATATGGGTAACACGCATAGATCTGAGTCTCCCTCTCCCACGTGCTCTCTTGAAGATTCATCTACTAAAAATTAATGAGAACCACGAGAATCGATCGCCCACAAAGGATCCTTTCCTACCATTCCTCTATCTCAATTGGATACTCAGCAAAGGTCACTCTATCCTCGATGTACAACTCTCCCCATTCAATGATGTGTGATAGGTCATGCATGTTACTCCTTAGTTGTGACAAATGGAATATATTATGTACCTAGTGAAACTATGGTGGTAAATATAGGTGATACGCCACCTCTCCAAGTCTGTGCAGTATTTGAAAAGATACAATGAACATTGTAGATATCTTTTCGCATCAGAAAAATCGTTGTAACCCACGTCGATGTGGCACCCAAAAGATGACATGGTCTCCCTCCATGAACTCTAGAGGTTTATGTCAACTATCATCATAAGACCTTTTCCAGCTTTGTGCAGTTTTCATCCACTCCTGGATGATCTTCACCTTCTCGGTGGTAGCTCGCACTAAATCTGGACCCATGAGTGTTGACTCTCTAGGGTCGGTCCAACAATGAAATAACTGGCATGGTCTCTCATATAACGCCACAAATGGTGTCATACCAATGGTGGAGTGGTAGCTATTATTGTGTGAAAATTCCACCAGTGGTAGGTGGTCCTCCCAACTGTGACCAAAGTCCAAGATATAGGCTTGCAACCTATCATCCAAAAGCTGAATGGTCCTCTCCATATGACCATCTATCTGGGGATGGAACGTTGTTCTCAAGATTAGCTGAGTTCCAAATGCCTCCTAAAATCCACTACAAAACCGGGATGTGAAGTGGGTATCTTGATCCAATACTATTGTCGAAGGGACACCATGAATCCAAAAAATCTCATACATGTAGAGGCATCCCATGCTCTGTACGGAACTCTTCTCTCTGATAGATAGGAATTTGGCTAACTTGGTGAGTCGGCCAATGATCACCCAAATGGAATCATTCACCTAGGACTTCCATGGTCATCCCATCACAAAGTCCATCAATATTCCATCCCACTTCCACTATTGAACATCCATGGGTTATTGGATCCCACTGGAACCTAGTGCTCAACCATCAATTGCAAGCATGTAAGGTATCGAGAAACGAAATATGTTACTGCCATCTTCATTCCTGACCACTAGAACTATCTTTGAATATCCTGGTACATCTTCTCCACTATAGGGTGTACTGCCAAGGGGGAGTATGAAACTCCCTTAGTACCTCCTCCCACGATTCTACTAGTAAAACAGTGCATCCTCGGAAAATAACTTCATGCTCCCCAAGTAGTGAGTATCCATCAAGAGCATGACCATTGGATAACTAAGCATGTAAAGACTCATAGTCGACATCCCCAAGTTGTGCCTCCCAAACATTTTTTAAGAGTGTAGTGGTGAAAACCATCAAATGAAGGTAGGTTTCCTCCTCTCTGTCCATGAAGGATAAATACAATGTGTCTAACTGATCTGTCGCATCACTCAAGAGCAGTGAGCTCAACCTTCTGCTAAGAGAATCTTCAACCTTCTTCCCCTTCCCAAGAGTATAGATGATCTATAAATAATAGTCCTAGAGGATCTCTTTCCAGTGACTCTATTGCAGATTCAGATCCGTCTGAAAGAATATTCACTTGAGGCTCTTATAGTCAGAGTAGACGATAAACCACTCTATCCTAGGGTAGTGTCACCACATTTTCAACATGAAGACTACCACTGAAAACTCGATATTATGGGTTGCATAGTTCTTCTAATGTGGCCAAATATGGGGATAACCATAAGCAATCACTGCTTATCTATGCATCCAAAAATAGCATAGCCTGTTCCCTGATGCATCTCAGAAAACTACGTACTTGACACCCTCCTATGATTATCTCAAGATTTGGGTGCTCTTAAAACTCTTCCATAATGTTGGTGCTCTCAGAGTACATCCAGAACCATCTTTAGGTGTCTCACGTCCTCCTTCTCTAACACCGAGTATATAATGATTCCATTGATGAAGACCACTACTGACCGAACTATGTATGGATGTATGATCTAGTTCATTAGTCCCATGAACACTACGAGGGATCTGGTCATGCCAAAAGGCATCACCAATTACTCATAGTGACTATAATGGAATTTTAAAGCCGTCTTTGTTATATCCTTATCCCGTACTCGTAACTGGTGGTAACCTGATCGAAGGTCAACCTTTGAGAACCACTGTTCACCTATCAATTGATCCAAGAGGTCATAAATCCAAGGAAGAGGATACATATTCTTTATTATCTTCTTGTTTAAGTGCTGGTTATCCATTCAAAACCTATAACTCATTTCTACATATTTGGAAAACTAAACTGGGGTCGCCCATGGTGAAGTGCTGGGTCTTACGAATCCCTTTCTCTGCAAATCCTCCAACGGAACCCTAACCTCACAAAGATTTTTAGGAGCAATCTGATATGATGGTGATTAAATTGGTGACTTACTAGGGTTTAATTTGATGAAAAAGTCGATTTCCCAGCAGGGAGGTAGTCCTGGAACATATTCGGGAAAAACATCCTCGTACTCCGCCACTACTACTATGAAATGGAGACTCACAACTTCTACTGCTCCAAGGGAAAGGCTAGACAACTAATGAGTGATCGACTATACCCACCTATGCATGAGCCCATTATGTGCTTCCTGGGTAACCTTTTCTCCAATAATGGAAAAAATTGCCCCATCATTACGGACACACCACACTATTTTCCAAAAGCAGTCAATCTAGGTATGGACCGATGGTAACCAATCCATAACGAGAATGACTTCAAAAGGCCCCGATGCTACCAATAAGACGTCCCAACCGAAACAATCATCTCCAAGGGTGAGAAACACTATATGAAAAGGTGTTTGATTATATAGTGTCCTCTCGTATGTGTCTCCAAGAGTAAGGGTCGAGTCAACAGCTCTACCCGAATTTCAAGGTTTTGCACAAGAATTGTGGCGAAAGAAGGAATGACCTGAACCTATTTTTATAAGTACGGAAGATATGGTAGAATATAATACCTCATATTATCCTTGGTATCCATGTATCATATGCCTCAACCACATGTAGTTGTCCTAACCCCTGTCCTCCAGCTCCCTGAGCCCAATGCGGACCTCCTGGGGTGGTGGTGGAAGTAGATCGAAGCATCTACCACCACCTGCAGCTCTCTCTTCTCCTCTGCCATGTCTTCCACATAGAGGGTCTATCTGCTCTACTCCCTACCTCTGCCTCAATGGTCCATCCAATTCCCCTCTAGTAGTAGATCGACAGGTTGGAAAATCTCTAGCGAGATGTGTCACGAACCAGCCCGGGTCGACCCTGAACCGGTTGTCCAAGACAGCCCGCGACAAGTCCCGAGGGGCATTCCCGATCCCCACGGGCTGGCACAAGTGTCGGGCATAAAAAACAGTTGGGAACGGTTTAGCCCATAAAATTAAAATACAAAAAACCAGAAATGAACACAATAAAATAGGTAAACATTTACAGCGGAGAAATAAAATTGAAAAAAAACAACTAGATATACCTCCAAGAAACCAGAGAGACACAGCATATGCACACCACAACACCCACCTGCATGAGATGACCTCCAACAACCAGAACCACCATCGTTGAGCACGATGTCACAACCTGGAAAGAAGAAGAAACAAAATATACATACACCCAAGGCTGTATGTAGGGTGTGAGCTAAAAGCCCAGTAGGATGCCACCGAGAAAAGGATCCACACATAATTCTTAAAAGATGAATACATTTTCAATTTAATAGAATAAAAAAAATAAGTGTTTAAATAATTTTAATGAAAACGTTTTTTATGGGGGAACTTCTCAAAAAGGAAAACAACTTAAATTAACTTACACACATGCACACACACCCACACATTCATGCACACACAAAGACGCATGGACACACACAGACGCACGCACACACGTACACACGCACGCACACACACAGACGCACGCACACACACCTTTCTAGGTAACGCCAACATCACACCGTGTGCCGAAAGTGAGCAGAAAGTAGAGGAAGAGCACAATACATGGTAGACCCTAAAGATACTAGCAAGAAGTGGGACCCAAGAACCTCACGTCTCGGTGAACCATATCAAACATTCCTGTGCACGAGCCATTGGTAGGGAAACACCTCCAACACTGGCAGGGAAACACCTCCTACCATAGTGGTCTCCAGTCATCATCCAATGTTTAGTTAGTGTTGTAAGTGTCAAACCCGCTAAGTGAAACTGGGCCGAGGCCACTCCCGTATCACTAGCACGCTAGTCTAGTCTTCCCACCTAGTACCCAGGCTTCCTGTTTGTGCTCAAGTAATTCAAAGTTCATGCCACATGTCATAATCATACAATCAACCCAAGAAAGACATCACACACACCAAAAACCACCATTCTCCCACAAAAAATCCATTTGAAATAATACGCACACTAAAATGTTCCACAACTAAATCTGCATTTCTTACACAACCAATTAAAACAACTTGAATCCTTAATAACTATTTAATAAAACATTTATGATTTTCAAAAAAAATCAAATTTGGAAGAGAAGAGAATGAATTTACACACGAAACCAACCAAACCTTATTTCGTAACCAAACACACACAACGCCACATCCAAAGTCCAATCCACACCACTTACACCAATTAAAAAGAAACTGTTTGAGTAGTTTAACACAAGTTCTAACAAATGATTAAATAATACTTTCAGTAATGATAAATTTGGTTTTATTTAAAATGTCACTTTAGTACCAAACAGACGACATAATATTATTGAAAAATGGTTTAAACCAAAAATATCATTTAATTAAAAATTTAACAATTTATAAAACACAAAACCAGCTTGACATGGGTTAATAGAAAATCACACTAATATCACAAAAACACATTAATAACAAATCAATGCATATGAGATCTGAAGAGAATAAAATAAGACCACTTCACACCCTGAAAACTAACTAAATAATATGCTGAATTAATTAAACATGCAAATAAATTCATCAAACAATAATGATGAGTGGAACCACCGACCTCAAGGTCGATTTCCCCAAATCATTGATGCGCGACTTCAAACATGGTGCAAAACTTCAATTGCACCACAAATTCACCACAACCAAATCCAAACAAACCCTAAAACAATAATAAGACCAAAGAATAATCAAAATCGTACCCTAAATCAAATGAAACCCTAAAAATA
This sequence comes from Viscum album, assembly GCA_963277665.1. Classification (NCBI taxonomy): domain Eukaryota; kingdom Viridiplantae; phylum Streptophyta; class Magnoliopsida; order Santalales; family Viscaceae; genus Viscum; species Viscum album. The sequence continues at coordinate 497,781,839 of OY728158.1, read as the reverse complement.
ACACATTGAACCCAATAACACCAAAGTCAAACCAAAATTCAAGCTAAACTCTAGTCGCAAGAACGCCCAAAAGTGGAATAGACCGATTGGAGGAGAACACACCTACCGCGAGGGTGCCGGAGGTCGGCTGGATGATGATGGAGGTCGTCATGGGTGAATCGCGTAGGACAAATCAATCCTGAAAAGAGGGGCAAAGAGGCAGGGTGACTCGGTGATGAGGTCTGGCGAAGGGGGCGATGTGGCTTCGTGCGAGGCAAGTAGGCGGCGCGGCTTCGGGCGAGGTAACAGGGCTGGCCGACACAGTTGCGGAAGGGGTTATAGGAGGTAGGGAGGCCGGCTGGGTGGAGAGAGGCCGACGAAGGGGTTGTGCTGCTTCGGCAAAGGGATGGCGGCATGAGGCTGGTCCGGAGAAGGGAGGGCAGCGCGACCGAAGGAGAGCCGGGTGCCGGAGCTGGGTGTTGGGGTGCAGGACGGGGAGCGCTATGGTTAGAAGGGGGGTTGTGGGGTGTGACAGGAATGAGGGGAAAAGAGGGAGGTGGATGAAATGAGAGAAAAAAGAAGGAAAAAATAAAAATAAAAATAAAAGAATAGAAATAAAATTAAAATAAAAACCTAATAATTAATAATAATGAATTTAATGTTAATAATAAAACTAAAGTATAAAATTAGCCACAAAAGAATAGAATTAAATAATTTGTCTACACACGAACTCATGCATGGTCGCATGCCCGTGAAATCATAGAATTAATAATAAAGTGTTCTGTTATTATGGGTAGGCACTGCGCGCGGTTGCGTAAACAGTCACACACCCGTATATAGTCACATGCACGGTCAAGAGTATATATATATATATACATATATGTATATATTTTAAACACGTTCAAAGTGAAATTCAAAAATAAGATGTAAAATAACTATGAATAAAATAAAGTGTCGCACATTGCTACGCCAATACACACAGTTATCAGAAAAAGCGTGAGACTCAAGTCGGTCTGACCCGTACCATAACAAATAAATTATAATGCCAGATAAAATTATAAAATAATAATTATTATTAATACTATAGAAGTCTGACTTTGACAATTCTCCCCACCATGACACTTTCTACCCCTAGAAAGTCCTAAAAAGACATGATCAACTCGAGGTTCCAAGTGAGAACAAGAAGACACAAAAATCTAAACCTCAATCACCCAAAGACTGAGTATACAAAACACTCTTAACCTCAAATTCCATAGATTTCAAAACCAGAATCATCAAGAAAAACAACCAATGATAAGAAAATAATTTCAATACATCTTTAACCTCGAACACTCTGAACCCTAACATAGGAAACACCAAGACCCAATCGTGACCTTGAAGAGAATTCATCAAACTATCCACTATCAGAGATAACCAATTTCCATGGTTAGGGATGGGAAGAGCAGATTATACTGCCAAGGACACGTTAAAGACAATGTTTCCCACAAGGTCAACATGTGGTGGCCTCCCCACCATATTGAGACTCTTTTCAAGGACTGGTCCTCCAAACTGAAACAACTCAAAATCCCAGAAAAACCTCTAACACTAACTTTAAACTCCAATTACCCTAAGTTAAACCAAACCCACAAAAGAGGAGACACTGGCGAGACCCGCAGTGGGTCTCCCCACCATTTTAGAATTTGGCTAACACGATGCCATTCATGTAGTTGGGAATTTCGATGAATGACTTAAAGTGAACAACTATCCACACTGGAAGCTAGTGATTGAGAGGCTTGTTAGACACACAACATGAACTGGTGGAAGGATCACTTTTAAGAATAGGTCCCTTCGATTCACCCTCCTCATTAGAAGAGGGTCCTCCACTTGACACAACATGAACAAGAACAACTATTATGAACTTAAAGTTGATACCTCCCACATTACCTCGGGGATGCATGGAGCTCGTTAATCTAAGAGGTCAACACACTTACATCATCGTCAGTTGACTAGTCGAGCACCTAAAAGCTTCACGACTTTCCCCTGCTTTCACTTCCTTAGGTACAGCCACAGGGTGAATCCAGTCTTGAGGGTCACCCAAGACATCCTTGTCCGCACTGAAAATAGAACAATCACCATTTAATTGTCTAGTCCCTCTCCTCTAGAAATACTCAAGAAAACTTACGACTACACCACACCCGGAGTTCTTCAAAATGGGACAACTCCTATCTTTCCCAAAGCCGTCAATGACATTCAACTGGCCACAACGTCAACAAACAACCGACACAACTGAGCAGAACTCAACTCCATCACTCCACCGAGAGTCTGGGATGAACCAAGTACTGAGAGAGACCCGCTGGAAAGTCATGAGACCTTTATAGGGGGCATACCAGAACAAGATACACAAAACCAATCTTCCACAAAGTCAAACACCTTACAAAACAACTATCTACACCTCAGACAAAAATCCAATAATTTCCACTTAAAACATCAATTCATTTTCAAAGAAAAACACGCGTTTGAAAACCAAGAACTATCCAACAATGACCAAAATCTCTTTTGAACCCATTCTTTTCACTTTGACCTCAAAATAAATTTTCCAATTCAAAATTCATTTAAGCATAAATCCCCATTTTTAGAGAAAACTTTGCTTTTATTCTCATGTCCTTTCGGATAAAATAATCTCAACACTCCAGAAATAACCAAAAATCATAGTAAAACATCATGTGATTTTCTATCCACTTATCAAAATTCACTTTTCAAGAAACAAGGAGTCTTAGGAACCAATCACCGCCACTGGTATTCCATGATGCCTCACATGTGTGCATTTTCGGGCCACTCAGGCACCCTTGCACACGATCTGCCAACTGTCCAATAATCACATCTGCATGTACATGCGATCACCCATAAGAATACTAATGGACCAAACAAGGCCCTTCCAATTTCAAAACAAAACATTGTCAATATCTCAAATAAATTTATCCATGATCAATTTCGAAAATTCAAAACAAAATGTCAAAATGATTTTCATTTTCAAATCGCACAATTCAATTTTAAATAACGCATTACATTCCTTTAGAAATATGTTTTCAACAAATCAAATACCAAATTATAAAATCAAGATCCAAGGGAAACATCTCAAAAATCAAGTCAAACTCTCATCAGGAGAAAATAAGAGCAACTCCAAAGTCCATTTTCATATTAAAACCCTTTCACGTCAACCCAATGTAGAACCAAGTCATCACCAACACAAAATTACATGGATGGAGAACTAGTGGTCGCATCTAGCCTGGCTGCATGGTTTAGTAGACCAAGCCCTAGGAATGTGCCAACCACTAGGAGTGTCGAACCATACTCTCGGGCCTCACATGGGTCGCTACTCCATGTGAGACCACATGCAGTAACAGTTTACTGCTACTGTCAGCCCCCATTCTCACAAACCAAAAACATAAACCTAGGACTACCCCTGGTTACTAGAGGATTGGAACGAGCAAAGGTTCATGATGCTCTTCCCGCACCTACCGCTCGTGTACCAGTAGTCCTATCTTCAATCTACCAGACATTCAAAATAATAAGAACAAACACAACCTGGCTCTGATACCATTTTGTCACGAACCAGCCCAGGTCGACCCTGAACCGGTCATCCTAGCCGGCCCGCGAAAAGTCCTGAGGGGCGTTCCCGATCCCCACGGGCTGCCACAAGTGTCGGGCATCAAAATGAATAGTTGGGAACGGTTTAGCCCATAAAAATGAAATACAAAAAACCAGAAATGAACACTATAAAACAGGTAAAAATTTGCAGCGGAGAAATAAAATTTAAAAAAACAACTAGACATACCTCCAAGAAACTAGAGAGATGCAACATCCGCACACCACAACAGCCACCTACACGAGATGACCTCCAATGACCAAAACCACCATCGCTGAGCATGATGTCACAACCTGGAAAGCAGAAGAAACAATATTTACATACACCCAAGGGTGTGTGTAGGGTGTGAGCTAAAAGACCAGTAGGATGCCACCAAGAAAAGGTTCCACACATAATTATTGAATGATGAATACATTTGTAATTTAACAGAATATAAATAAATAAGTGTTTAAAGAATTTTAATGAAAACATTTTTTAAGGGGGAACTTCTCAAAAAGGAAAACAACCTTAATTAACTTACACACACGCACACACACCCACACATGCATGCACACACACAGATGCACGCACACACACAGACACATGCACACACGTACACACGCACACACACACACAGAGACGCACACACACACATACACATGCACGAACACACACAGACGCACACATAAACACCTTTCTTAGTAACCCCAACGTCACACCGTGTGCCGACGGTGAGAAGAAAGTATAGGAAGAGCACAATACATGGGAGACCCTAAAGATACTAGCGATAAGTGGGACCCTAGAACCTCACGTCTCGGTGAACCATATCACACATTCCCATGCACAAGCCACTGGTAGGGGAACACCTCCTACACTGGTAGGGAAACACCTCCTACCATAGTGGTCTCCAATCATCATCCAATGTTTAGTTAGTGTTGAAAGCGTCAAACCTACTAAGTGAAACTGGGCCGAGGCCACACCCGTATCACTAGCACACTAGTCTAGTCTGCCCACATAGTACCCAGGCTTCCCGTTTCTGCTCAAGTAATTCAATGTTCATGCCACATGTCATAATCATACACTGAACCCAAGAAAGACATCACACACACCAAAAAACACCATTCGCACACACAAAAGCCATTTGAAATAATACACACACTAAAATGTTCCAAAACTAAATCTGTATTTCTTACACAACCAATTAAAATATCTTGAATCCTTATTAACTATTTAATAAAACATTTAATATTTTCAAAAAAAAATAAATTTTGAAGAGCAGAGCATGAATTTACACATGAAACCAACCAAACCTTCTTTCATAACCAAACACACACAACACCAAATCCAAAGTTCAATCCACACCAGATACACCAATTAAAAAGAAACCATTTGAGTAGTTTAACACAAGTGCTAACAAATAATGTAATAATGTTTTCACTAACGATAAATTTGGTTTTATTTAAAATGTCACTTTAGAACCAAACAAACGATGTAATATTATCAAAACATGGTTTCCACCACAAATATAATTTAATTAAAACATTAACAATTTATAAACCACTAAACCATCTTGACATGGGTTTCCAGAAAATCACACTAATATCACAAAAAAACATTAATAACAAATCAATGCATATGAGATCTCAATAGAATAAAATAAGACCACTTCTCACCCTGCAAACTAACTAAATAATATGCTGAATTAATTTAACACGCAAATAAATTCATCAAACAATAATTATGAGCGGAACCACCTACCTCAAGGTCGATTTCCCCAAAACATTGATGAGCGAATTCAATCCTGGTGAAAAACTTCAATCGCACCCCAAATGCACCACAACCAAATCCAAACAAACCCTAAAACAATAATAGGACCAAAGAATAATCAATATCGAACCCTGAATCAAATGAAACCCTAAAAAAACACATTGAACCAAATAACACCAAAGTCAAACCAAAATCCAAGCTAAACCCTAGTCTCAAGAATGCCCAAAAGAGGAATTGACCGATTGTAGGAGAACGCACCTACGACGAGGGTGCGGGAGGTCGGTTGGATGATGATGGAGGCCAATGGGGATGAATCGCGTAGGAAAAATCAATCAGGAAAGGAGGGGCAAAGAGGTAGGGCGACTCAGTGAGGAGGTCCGACGAAGGGGGTGGCGTGGCTTCGAGCGAGGCAAGCGGGCGGTGTGGATTCGGGCAAGGCCATAGGGGCGGCCCGCACGTTTGCGGTAGGGGTCAGAGGAGGTCGGGAGGCTGGCTGGGCAGAGGGAGGCCGGTGAAGGGGCGGTGTGGCTTCAACGAAGGGAGGGCGGTGTGAGGCTGGTCTGGCGAAGGGAGGGCATCGCGACCGAAGGAGAGCGGGTTGCCGGAGCTAAGTGTCAGGGCGGCGGACAGGGAGCGCTAGGGTTAGAAGTGGGGTTGGGGGGGGTGTGACGGGAATGAGGGTAAAAGAGGGAGGGGGAGGAAATGAGAGAAATAAGAAGGGAAAAAATTATAATAAAAATAAAAGAATAAAAATAAAAATTAAATAAAAACATAATAATTAATAATAATGAATTTAATGTCAATAATAAAACTAAAGTAATAAAACTATCCACAAAAGAATAGCATTAAATCATTTGTCTACACACAGACTCGTGCACGATCGCATGCCCATGAAATCATAAAATTAATAATAAAGCAATATGTTATTAAGGTTGGGCACTACACATGGTTGCGTAAACAGTCACGCGCCCGTATATAGTCACACGAACGGTCAAGAGTATATATATATATATATACATATATGTATATATTTAAAACACGTTCAATGTGAAATTCAAAAATGACACGTAAAATAAATAAGAATAAAATAAAGTGTCGCACATTGCTATGCCAATACACACATTTATCAGAAAAAGCGTGAGACTCAAGTCCATCTGACCCGTACCTTAACAAATAAATTTTAATGAAAGATAAAATTATAAAATAGTAATAATTATTATTAATATAGAAGTACGAGTGTGACAAGATGTCCCCTACTGTTGCATGAGTAGCATAGCCTCTCCCTAGGCTGACTGGATCTATCCTAAGAGCCCGGGACTATCAATCCCCTATCATGAGTCCTCCAATGACATCTCCAACATCCTGATCCTTATGCCTGACATCATCTCCCTACTACTAAGGTCTTTGGACCAGTGTGCCTACTACTAAATTCATCGATTATCTCTACTCCTCCAATAATCCCTCGATCACCAAGGCTCGCTTGAGCACTCCAGTATAAGTCAAAATTCATCGAGTAAAGACACTAACATAGATGTCCCATCATAAACCATTCTCTAAGGTCTGATATCTAATGTACTGATCCCTAAAAATATCCATCGAGTACCTGACAAGGTTGGTCGACCTTGATGAATAGTTATCCACTATCATAACTGCACTGCTGGAGATGAAGGAGATCCTAGATATTCACTGCAGTGTAACCAGGGAAAACTCCTCCCTAAAGAGTTACTCAAACTCCATCCATGAAAGTGTCTCTTTGTCGTGACTCTGTGTGGTCAGAATCCACCATCGCCCTACCATACATTGAATAACGCTCACTCCTAGGATCACCATCTCTTCCACCAGTGTCCTTATGAGATAGAAAAATCTAGTCACCACCTCAAGATAGTCCTCATCTGCCTAAGGGTCGGTCATTCCTCAAAACCTGAGTGGTCTTTGTCTCTAGAAATCATAGAGCACGCTCAGCTTGTGGCCCTCGTCAGTCGGTACTGCAGGTACCACAGGCTGCTCCACTAGTGGTGGAATAATAGGTGCACCAACTAGAGGCAAAACCTGAAGAACTGGTACCTGTATCGAAGCCTCATCACTTAGGGTGTCATCCTCGGGATCGCGCTGGGGAATCCTAGCTGGTATTCATCACGGAGGCATCCTGTATGGAACTAGATGTACCATGGTCAAAAAGTATATCTGGATAGTTGACAAAAAGGTAATGGAAAACACAAACCATTCCTATATTTTTCATATACCAATCTATTATTTACATGAAAATAGTGTTTTCATGTACCGAGTCTAAAAGAAGGTTATCAGAGTCTTGTTGTATGGATAGGTCGGTCACCCACACCAATACTAGAGTCTCTGGCCTGAAAGCCAAACTCGAAACACTTAACATTGTTCCCCCAACCCAATCTTATAGACTCTTGGTTCAAATATAGAACCGACCACCTATGATATAACTCTATCATGCCCCATCCATGTGGGGCCCAGGCTGCGACTCCCCATTCCCGCCTACAATAGTCTAATGGTTGGTGACTAGCACTGAGTAGGAATATTACTAACATGGGAGACATTTCCTAAGTACCCATACATAAGAACACATCTCCATGCCCAAAAATTCTATAATGAAAAGACCACTAAGGAGATAAATGCAGGAATACAACTAAACCCTACCAAATATAGTACAATGGACGTAAAGTACTGAATGTAAGATGGGGCAGAATAAAGGACCACTAAAAAAGACAACAGTCTGAAAAATACAATGTCCAAACTATAAACACAAAAAGGTACTAGGACTACTTATTTTAGGCATTAGAACCCCACAGAATGTAGGGAAACATAGAAAGCTCATTCCTATCCTGCTCCGCCCCAGACTCTATCAAATGGTTTCTCATCTGCACAAGACACGACACATGCGGGCAAGGCCCGTGTAGGGGTGAGTATAACATTACATAGTAGAGGACCCCAAAAACCACAAAGCAATAATAAAAGGAATGTTATAGTCATATATACATAGTATATGTATACTGATCATATAATAAGTTAACACAATCCAGATATACTCAAAACCCAGACCCGTAGTCTAGAGAAAAGTCACACAACCCCATTCCCCCGCTAGGGATTCAGTATGAATATTTGACGAAGCACTCGTCCGGGAGAACTCACTCCATGAGTCTGATAGCTCTAATGAAATTAGTTTGAGAAGTAATTTCTTTTAGGAAATTTCATGAGAGATAGATGTACTCATTCTTGGTGAACACACTTCTGAGTGGGGAAAGATCAAAATACACAGACTAGGATCACATCTTGGGCCTTGGTGGATATCACGACTCCTCCAGATTCACCTGCTATGTATAGGATCGGTTCCCTTTGGGGATACTCACGTTGATACCTGACTCTACCTAGGGACATGAATGGATATAAGATCTTGCTCTGCACCTCTTAGAGGGACACCTGACTCTATCTCAGAAAGTCCAGCTAAAGTGATAATACTCCTAAAAAAGGAAATTATACATGGCCCTCAGTGGAACAAGAAAAAGGGGAACTTACCCAAATGAAACATGTCAATGATACAGTGGAAAATAATATCAAGCCATGTACTGAGAAGTACACAGCCCGTAGAAGTGTCACACCCCATGTCTTCTGACCTTGGGTACTACCCATGTACAATGGCTCATTTCGTATGGTTGGTCATATAGAATGGTTAGAACACGACATGTAGTATAGATCACATGCTGTTTCTAAGTAACTGGGGTTGGCTCAATGTACGTGGTCATGTTTATGTACATGGATTTATCCCATGTGTGCCATCCCGCATAACAGGAACATGGGGTAACCCGTGCAGTCGGCCTAGTCTGGCCATGTGGTGGAGTACACGAATGTGTACTCAATCTGGTGTCCGTGTATCATCAGAGATACACACCCAGTCCACGTAAGGACCCAAATTCCATGTTATTCAGGGAACACACCATTTAATTTTTCATGCATCACAAAACCCTTTCTTCCATTGAGCCAGTCCCACACGCCGTGTTCTTATGAAATTTCCAGAAACGACGCTCATTGCCGCAGTGCCCCGGTTTCTCATCTGATCCTTGATCTGGCCTCCCAATCACCTCAAAAACTCAAGATCTTGGGTCTTGCTACCATCAAGATGTTTATTCTATTGGTTTTAGGCCTCTGATTGGCCCCGAAAACACATTATAATCCACCCGCGCGAAGAATGGTCAATGAATGTGAACTACTGAACCATTGTTCGTTGCCCTGTGAAGAACGTGAGGAACACAAGTAAAAAGGGGGATAAATGAAAAATAAAATTGAGGAATGAACCTCTACTGTCATTCATCATGGCATTGAAATGATCCTATTATTATGATCCAATGGAGAAGAATCATAACAACCCAAAAAATAAAGCATGGATTAATTCCCGGAATCAGATACCCAAAAAAAAGAAATTAATAACCATCATGTAAGAACGTATGGTTCGCAGATCAACCTATTTGTGGGCTGATCTACATTCTTAATATTAATCGAAAAATGTGGAAGATAAGAATCAAAATAACAAACCCCTACCCCTGTCATCGATGAAGAGGGAGATCATTTACCGGTCAAGATTTGATATTGCTGCGCAACGATCCACGCATCATCGTTCATCAGCGTTGGTAAAAAATCATCCAAGGATGGCTCCTCTCCAATGCTCTAGAAGAATGAAGTGAGGGATCTATAGGGTTTCAGTCTAACCCTTCTCTCCTACTTATTTAAAGAAAATAAGCATCGTTGCATCATGAAAACATTTTAAAATAAAATAAATTATTAATTTATTTTATTTCTACTAAAACGCCTAAAAAATAACTTTTGCAGCCAACCCACACCGGTACATATTTGGCCCCACCTACGTTAGATTCATTTCTCTAAATTTAATGGTGCTCTCATATTTCTAATCTTGGCACCTGTTTACATGATATTACAATTGTTTTAGGAAAACAACTCGCACACGCTATTTAAAAGGATAATTTATTTCAAAAATTTATTCCGGGCACTCATGGCCTCTGAACCACACACTGTTGAAAGTTCTGGTATCGAAATAATACCTTAAAATATTGAAAAATAATACATGGAAAATCTGGGATATTACAATATATTTGACATGCGACCACAATACAATGTATATTTTTCACCACTAACTCAACATCTAATCATCATGGATATAATTTAATTTTATAAAAGACAATTTTTCTAATATAGAGGATTTTATATAACTATTCTCAAATAGGTTACTTCAATATTGAATAATTCTGATAATCGCCTCAACTTAAAATATCTATAATCAATACCATAATAAATAAATTATAGTTTTCTTGATCATCATACATTGATATTAATATTGATTAATCATATAATCATAAAATATAGTACATATGATATTTAAATAATGACACCTTCATCTCAATAATTGGAACAGTAGTATTATCCAAGGATTTCCATAGCCATTACCAAAAATTTAAGATTCTATACTATATTATATTTATCTCTACCGGGTTCACCAAAGTTTTCTAACACTAATATCCAATTATTTACTTAAATCAAACCATGTACCAACATTAGAGACCCATACATTTCATATATAAATTTTATATCTTATTACATGAAAAATTAATACATAACTTTATGATCCTCAAAAAAATCAAATAGTTTTACAATAATTGAAATCAGTGATTCATAAAAAATATGTTCATAAGTGAAATATATCATATCACAATATGATTTTCATAACTATAAACCTTTTTTAGAATTATCATAAATTAAAAAAATATCCATAACCTTTGAAAATTGATCATAATAAATAGTAATCTTCATTTATCAGTTAGGGTAAAAATGGATATAATAGAGATCAATTTAATATAAATGGATCATATGGGAATGAGTTAGTGAGAATAAAATTTGAAACATTTACCATATATATATAATATCATTTTCTTGTGATGGAATAATTTATTAATATTCATATTATATGAATCATACCTGAATAAAAGAACATGATCCATGATAGCATAAAATTTTCATAAGAAATAAGTTTTTAGCATACAAATAATCAAAAACATTTATTTTATTAGTGATGCATCTTGACCAAGACCATCATAGTGGATTGGGTTCACTCTCCAATCAATGATATCATTATTCATTGTTCACTACTATGACACTCTTAGTATATAGAGTCCCCTACAGAATTAGGTTAACTACTTATTCTAGTCTTATTATCTAATGTTATATTCATCCATACCCAATGAACTCGTCATTAAATATGAATATTTTCATTATAAATGTCACTATTATTATATATATAATACATAAATCCTTTCTTCATAACCTATGTATTTTAAATAATATAATGGGTGAGATCAGATGCTCAATAAGAGAAAAAAATGGATGTATAAATGATAAAATTAACATGAAATTAAAAAAAGTCTACGAGAATATGAGATTAACATTTTAAAATATTATCAGTCGTATCATATATCATAATCACAAGTCATGTATTAAATATTGTATGTTTTTTATAAAATAATAAAAAATGAATCGATGAATACTATTCATTTCAGAAAAACATTTCCATTAAACAAATGATTTTTGAATATATATAATCATATAAAGTAATTTACATGACCAAGGATCACAACAAAGACTCTCATATTGGATCATGTTCACTCCCCATTTCATCATATCATTATTCAACATTCTCTCCCTCGAAATTCATTGTGGTCGGAGTCCCTTACAAAAATGGTTTCACTCCCCATTCCACTCATTATTATCTAATTAAGTATCCATCATTTTCCCATTTATATGAGTGAAATATAATTCCACACAAACTGATAAGATAATCATAACCCATTCATACTTTTTCTATAATATCATATAAAATTAATTTTATATAAAAATTTTTGAAAGGATTTGAGTTTCCTAAGAATTTAATTATTTTGTCATAGTATAACCCATGGAAAGTAAATAGGGTATGAAACAATATCTTTATCTAAATATTAAAACATTATGTAAATGAATGATGATGATATCATTGGATCATAGGCCCAAAAAAGAATAAATAACTTCAAATGAAGTTATCTTAGGTGCATATTCCCTTAAAAGATGACTTGGAATATTTCTAGTGGAAAATATCACCTTTGTCATTGAAATCCATTCATTGAAATAAAAAAATTTACAAAATAATTGAGAAATAATTTTCATTTAAAAGAAACCTAGAAAAATTTAAAATAATCTTAAAAAAATTTATTGTTCATTATGGTAGATTATTTCATTTGTATCATGTAATTAAAAACAACAATTATTTTCAATTTTTTAATAACAAGTGAAAAGGAAGTAAATTTAAATGAGATAAGAAGTTTCCATTGTAAAAATTTTGTAAAAAATAATATATTTGTAAAAATATTATTATTATTCTAATTGATATTATAAAAATAATTCCTAAAAAATTAAAAAATTATATAATGAATGAAATAGAATCTTGAATGAATAGAGAAATACTGTTATTTTTCTTTAAAGAGATTATTTTATGATATTGAAAAGAATATTTAAGGGAATAAATGAAAGAATGTATTCCATATAAGTATCATGTGGAGAAGAAACTTTCATAGTTTCTTGTGAGATAAATCATAAAATTCCATTTTTAGAAACTTAGTCACATTGAATCCAAATAAATAATGAGGTTCTAATGTAAACCCATCACCTCATGTTTGAATTTCATGGAATGAACACTAACCTACTTTCTAAATTTTTTAATTGTATTAATGATAATTTAACATAACTATAATATCATATATTATGCACTCATAACATTTTAGAACCATTTTATTAATAACTCAAAATTAAAATAATCTTTTCTAGTGGTTAAATGCATCATTTTTTCTAGAGTTTCAATGTGGTAGTTTTCATACAAGTATATTATTCATGGTTAGATCATATAAAGAATATGATGATAATATTAATTTAACATATATTCAACATAAATATTTAGATTCATCTATATAGTATTGGGTTATTAAATTAAATTAGATCATTCATGGAGAAGGTAAGTCATAGATAAAGAGGAAAAAAAATTTACTTCTCAAAATATGGATTAATAAAATGGTATATAATAATTCACCTGTACATAATAAAAATTATTTCATATATATTAATTATATTTTTTCATATTACCTTCAATGAAAATTGGAAATGAAAATAATCGCATCACATCATAGAGGTGGTAGTCTACACACATACATACGAGCAACATCATAATTTTAAAACAAATTTGTAACTATGAAAGAATATATGATATTAAAATTCTAAAAGGATTATCTATTGTAAATAAAAAATAAAAAAATTAAACCCACCATATTAACCATTCTATAATTATGGTGATGAAAAGAAATTATCAGTACATAGAGAAGGTGGTTCACATGTACATAGAAGTGATACGTTCCGATCACATTTGATGAAATTGATTGTCTATAATGGGTTTTATATGATCATCAAAAAATATTTAAATTAAGGGTGCATATTTTATTATTATTTTTTTGAATACAAATAATATAGAGGAGGTTAGAAACAAATGAAACCGGATGGGTAACCCGATTACCTCTTCATTGGTAGGCTGTCTATAGATCCATTTTGAGGACCCTAATAATGATATTATAAGAAAAAGATAAACAAAAAAAATTATAAGGGAGTATAGAAGATAAATGGGAAGGGTTTGGTTGATGAATATAACAAATTACTTTTAACGGAAGGAGATAATGGGTGACCTGATAAATGGAATGTAAAAGCTATGATTGGAATTAAAAATATTAAAATATTATTCTGTATTTCACAAGAAAAGTTATTTAAATTATCAATTTATTTAAATAAAATATTATAAGGTAAAAATTTTATTATACAGGGAAATTTTTACATGTTTTTCTTTCATTTGAAACCTTATCATTTTTATCCCATTAATTAAATAATTTCAATTTGATCTTTTTAATTACATTATCAATCATAAAGGGTTATAATTTTCTAATAATTTATCATTTACCATTTAAATGGAAATGAAGAAAAAAAAATTACACCAAATCGAATCCTAATTTTCTTCTTAAAATATTTTTTAAATATCTAAATAATCAATGAAATTATTTATTAACACGAGTTTTAATTAATTCCATTTTTTTACACAATTCATTTTATGTTACTTTAAATACATATAGATTGTATCTTAATTCAAATATAAACCATCCCAATACTAAAATACCTTATATTCATCTATTAAATTCTAGAGTAGCTATAACTAGCTTAAAATTATTGTGTTAATGTTTTTAAAAACATTTCAATGTTTTTTCTACTGCATGAACACATTTTTTGTAATTATTGTGTAAGTATTTAAATTAACTATTTAATAATAAAAAATTAATAATAAGTTTCAATTTTAAAAAATATTTTCTTATATTTATAATAATGATTTATAACTGTAGGTATCCTCTTTTATCCATATTTTATAATTTTTTTGATATTAAATTCAAGAGAGAGACACTTTGGAATTTTTCTCACTTATAATAATATAACTATATTTAATAATGTAAAGGGAACTAAAAATCTATATACTATAGAAATTTATGGCCATAAAATAAAAAAAAATTGTCCAATATGATGATTTTTTTTGTTAGTAGATAATATTAAACCTTAATTATCCCATTTTCCTTATCCATGAATATAAAAATTAACTATGGATACTACTAGGATTGACTAGAAATAAAATTATCCTATATAAAAAAATTTATCCTCCTAATTCCGATAAAGAACCAATTTTTCATGATTCCATTCCATTATTGGAATTAAAATAATATTTGATAATGAAATTATTTAAAATGAATAACTATTTAAAAAACGCATTAAATTATTAACTGTTTTTATACTAAATCCAAATATAAAATTTCAATTAATAAACTAAACATGATTATTAATAATATAAGATAAAAAAGTTACAAAGAATGAAATTTAAAATAAAATGTAACTTATTCATTCGTAGAAATTTTTTAGTTTTTAATATTAAATAGTGTTTTAAAATATTCAATATAAAATAAACCATTTCTGAAAATATTTTAAAATTCACCCTATGATAATTTTGATATATTAATTTCAAAAACTAGATAATTTTTATAAATGAATATATTTTAATGTTTAAAAAAATAATAAAATATATTCTACAAAAATAAATAATCGATATTTTTTTGGAGAAAATATTTTTGGAAATATAAAGAAATTAATTAATATTGAGTTCTTATTACATAAAAATTAATTTATATATTTGTATTCATAATGAACATTATATATATATTTCAAAATGTGGTTAATCTTATTCATACTTTCTAATTCAATAGCTAGGTGATAATATTCATAGAAAATTATAGTGTTTAAATAGTATAACTTTGTTTATTTAAACTCAGTGATGCGTGTAATGTAAGCTATCACGGAAATAACATTATAATATCATGAAAATATAATAAAACAATGCAGTGTTAGAATTGGCCTCCATATATCATGTAATATTATTGATATTGTATGATGGTCTTATTATAGTGTCCCCATTATACCCCTAGATTGGTTACTGCATTTTCCATGATTTTTTGGTTTTTAATTTTGTTGTATTAGGACTAAGATTCTTTCACGGGATTTTTTGTGAAGTTTATAGGGCGTTTATTTAAAAAGTTATAGTCAATAGTTTTATCAAATTAACAATCATTCATGTAGTTTACACATCATTGAAATCATTTTTATTGTGTATTTTAATATAGGGGAAAACCCATCCTTTATCATTCAATGAGAAATAGATGACTGGTTCCAACATTTTCATTAAACATGTCGTCCTCAACGAAGGAAAACAACACCTAATTTTGGCATAAAATCCTTTACCCTAATAACCAAATCCTTAATATATTTAATATAAACTATTGTTATCAATGTGTATTATACATGGAATCATGTTCATGTATGCCACCCTTCCATGGAAGTTTTCTACAATATACATAAGAAGAGTTTTCTTTTAATTTCATAAAAATAATGGAAAATTACAATTGAAAATATTATTTCATATCATGAATTTTATTAATTTTTGTTCAAAAAACCTACAACTGTATTCTATAATCCCTATGGATTAAAAAACTACTATAAGTTTTAAATTTTTAGTAATCTAAAAATGGAATATAAACCATATTTGAATAAATTATGGAAAACTAATTTTGTAACACATTATAAAATTTCTGTTAAAATATTAAAAAAATTATGATTTTTTCTAGTTTATGAAACAATAAAAAAAGGATTCTCATATAAATTTATGTCTTAAAACTATTTATTTTATCTAATGCAGCTTACTTGATTGAGAATCAGTTCAAATTAGTTTTTTTAATAGTATAAATAATAAAAAAAATCTTTTGTGTTATATTATTCAACAAAAATATTTATTTATAGATTTATTTTATTTAAATTCAATATTATTATAAATTAGTTAATATTTTAATATAAATCTCCTAGAAATTGAGTTTTCTTCTACATTTCTTCCACATGTATCAATAATTTTCACCATTATATAATATTTAAAACTAATTATGTTTTCTAGTCGAAACATAATCACTATATCCTTCATTTATAATTGTAATTTGAAATAAATTTTAAAATTTTATATCTTATAAGAAAAAATACTGAGAAAAAATATATAACTTCTAGGCCAGAAATTTGAAAATAAATATCATTAAAATTGATTACATACACTTTTAAATATCCACAACATAAAATAAATTCCATTATTTCATATTGAGTTTATTGTGAAAGAAATAGTTTATAAAACATATATAATTTTCATTTCGTATTCAAAAGTGATCCAAATTTTCCTTATTAAAAATTCCATTTTACATATCCTTTATATAATTATCCTATTCCATGTGATATGTTCATACAGAAAATAAAATCTACTTGTCAAATAATGCTACTTATCCAAATTATTGATTGATTCCTTGTATAATTAAAAATGAATTTTTTTTCATTAAATTCATTATACTCCATGAATATTTTTATTTTAGTGACTTTAAGACATTATTAACATCACAAGAATAATATATTACAACATCATCATTTTTTATTTCATCATCATTATTATTAAAATTTTATAATGAATTGGCTTATTATATTAGTTTGAAATTAGCAATAACAACATTATTGTCTTTTATTTTTTAGTGATCTATCAATGTATTATCTGCAAAATAAGTAAGTATCATTATAGATTCATTTATGTAGTATGAATAATGAGGTCTATTTAGATTATTACTGTGAAATATTCCAAAATATATTCTCTCATCAAATTGAAAAACTTTCTACACTTTTACTTCTATCAAACATTAATATCTATTATTTAAAAGTTTTCATATCTACTTTCTTTTTTAATTTATTTAAAAAGGTTTCATGTCTAAATTCAACATTAGTATAAATTTATTTTTCCAATATTCCACTTTTGAAAACTCTTTCCTTAAAAAGTACCATGATGTATTATTCCTAATTATAATTATCATATAAGGTACAATAAGATCTAATTATAGATTTTGGAAACTATATTTTTATATGGTTTAATTTTTAATGTCCCATCAAGACAATATTAAAATATGATTGTGGGATTAATTATGATATACTTAAATTAAAATTTTATCCTCTAAATAAATTTTTTATTTGGTTATATTGTCTAATTATATAGAATATAATGTCTATTTTTGAATAATATCATTCACCATGAAATTTAATAATTTTAGAATATAGAAAGTATATAGAATTAACTATTTAACATGGTTCACTTAACCATGGTTACATATACATATCTTAGGATCATATTCATACAATTGTATTAAGATCTAATAAAT
Organism: Viscum album; assembly: GCA_963277665.1. Taxonomy (NCBI): domain Eukaryota; kingdom Viridiplantae; phylum Streptophyta; class Magnoliopsida; order Santalales; family Viscaceae; genus Viscum; species Viscum album. The sequence continues at coordinate 497,763,572 of OY728158.1, read as the reverse complement.
TAAATATGTAAATATAGTTTGTAGGATATTGTCACATTATCCAAAAAACATTACTTCCAATAAAATAGTTTAGGTATGGAGCACTACCTTGAATTGGTATGTTCCTAACCCACCCAATCCACACACTACTTTGAGGATGAACTTTAAATATTTTAGACTTAGATATCATCAAATGATGAATATATTAAAAAAGAATTGGGTTTGAATTTCAATTCAATTTTTGGTTATCCAAAATCTTATGACCACTACACCAATTTCTATAAGATCAATTTTAAAAAATCTCGATTAATAGTGTTTCTCAAATAACATTTTTTACAATTATAATATAAGTATCACCATCATTTATTGAATATATATATTAGATAAATTTTGTAGAATTTTAATTTTCTATGTTGAGTTTCATCATAATCATATTACATGATGGATATATCAAAATCAAATATTCCCAAAAAAATAAGAAATATTGACATCTATATTTTATGAAAATATATTCAATAACCTCATATCTAAATAATTCTATGATTTCAAATTTCACACTATTTTTCCATTATTAATTTACTCTGATGACTAGATAGATACACATTATATAGTAAAATATTTAATTGTTTATTAATAATACTTTAGGTCAACATGATCTAGAATAGTCATATTGTGTGTCACATTCATTCCTCAGGAAATACTATTATAAACAACTGATTAATAATAATGGATATTAATTAAAAATCCTATTATATGTTTTGATGGCCTTATTTGAATCTCCTTTTATCACATTTTTTAAACACACACCATGATCATCATAGAAGATATTAATTTTCCTCCACATTAGGAATCACCAATGTGTAGTCTAATTATCATTTGAATTAAACCAAACACCCAATTCAAAGAATATATTTTTGTTATTAATTATTAATAACACATGAATCAATTGTAATTATTTTTCAACTATTAATTATTATTTATAAAAAGATAAAATATTAAACTATACCATATTCAATTTCATTCACCGTTTATAAAACATGATTTAGATTTATATATTATATTTTCAACAGTTATTGTTGAAAAATCATAATCTACCAATGTTTATGTGGTTATCGTAATCTACGATATATTTTTCAATCATCAAAACATTCCCCATATGTATATTATTTTTTTTATAAATCCTAAAAAATTTATCATTTCTATGAAATTTATTCATTCACTAAAATAAATAATATAATTATTGTGAATTTTTGAATTTATTCTTTCATAATGACATACCATCTCCTTTCAATCAGTAAAATTAGAAGTCAATTATCATGTTCCATTTTATTATTTTTCAAAACTATGGGTATATTATAATTATCATGTGAAGTACACCATTATGGTTGAATTCTCATTTTAACCAAATGATTTACATGTCCTATAAACTGCTATTATATTTTATCTGATACAGCTAATTCTTAAATACAAAAAATTTATAATTATTTCATTTCATCAATATCCATAAATCTAATATCAGATATCCATATAACAATACTATAATATAGGAAATGAATTATAAATTAGATTTCATATTGTAGTAATATAAAAAAATTACACTTATAAATCTGTTCATATTTAAAAAATCCATGAAACCACTTATATATATTTCAAACATATTTTAAATTATATATTTCTCATCTTTCATGCATAAGATTATGATATTATACATTGTGAAAAATATATCAAATGTATACGAAACCTTTTAAGAAAATTTTCTCTCCCTTATTATTTTTATTATCCATCCTAACATTAGCCCATATTTTTACATTCAATTTATCTTTAAATATTTCCATTTCATTTCATCAAGTTATAAAATACTTATCATTAATAATTATTCATCCAAACCAATAAAAATATATATTTCTGAATTATTCACTAAAATTTTTATTATAATCTTCTAAATGATTCATTTTATAAAACTATAAATATCCATTGAATATACAAAACCATATATGGAGAAAATAATTCTCTCATTGAAATAAAATCCATATATATATATATATAATATTTATAAAATACAAATTTACCCAAATAAAAAAAACATATTTTTTGATAAATTTTTTTTCAAATACCACTCCTTATGATAATCTAATTTTTTTAACATTCCATATATGAAATGATAATATATATCATCAAATCCAAGGGAAAAAGTGTCACAGATAATCTATATAACATTATAATAATTTCTAAAAAGATTTATTTAATTCATATACATGATTTAAAAGTAACCCCTAGCTACCACTTGATATCATATGAATTAAAAAAACATAAATCACATATAAATATATTATTCATTACCTTTATAAAAATACATTGTCACAAAATTTCACCTTTTTGAGCATAAAAATGTAGATAATGTCCTTTTAAAATGTATGATTAATTAATATTCTAAGGGATAAAATAATAATATTTCAACTACATTCAATTTTTAATCATTTAAATTATTTAATAAGATATTATTTTATTTTCCTTTAAAAATAGTATTTTTTATTATTTACCCCTTGAGTTAAATACATTAGTATCTAATTAAATATATGATACACTATTTAATTATCATATTTCAAAATATAAAAGAGTCTATACATTGGTATTAAAATATTGTTGATATTGTTTTGTTGGTTACAATACTATTATTACTTATTCCCATGTCCAAAATTAATAAACGTCTCTAAATATTAAATTTATATGAACTCTAAAATCTAATTATGTAGTGTTATGTCACCACATGTGATCATAAAAAAATTTATATAATATCAACACATATTGATTTTATTCTTCCCTAAATTCAAAAAGATCATATATTATTTTTCTTACTATATCATTTGGGATTGGGTTCCACTGTACCTCTTCTTTGTCCTGTTTTTTCTTGTGACCTCAAGCAGGCATCCTGGTATGCTAGAGGCTTCCGACTAGAAAATGGGGTCTAAAGTGGAAGATTACAGAGACTATATCTCAATAACAATATTCATAACCAAAAGTATGTATCCAGAAAACATATACCTCCAATTAAGTGGGAATAATAAATAAATTGAATATGAAACATATTTTGATAAAATTAAATGCAATAGTGGCTCAAAATTCCATGTAATATATAAAACCAATTAGCCACAAGATAATTAAAATACATAATGAAATAAAAGAATCTATAAAATGGATCAACATGATATTCAATCCAAAACCATATAGTCACCAGATTTCACTTGACAAATCGTACTCAATCAACCAATTCTCAGTGCGGGTATTAGACCAAACATATTCTTGCAGAAAAAAGGTGAGTGCTTATCAGGTAAACAAATGAAATTAAGGCATGATTAGTGTGTAATTAAAATTAAATATGAAACCACTAATCATTCATATATCTCTGGTCTACCAAACATAAAATAGTAAATTTCAGGATGGTATGTTTCTTTGATTCCACATTCAATCATCATGTCATGGGTTCCACGGAACTAGTTCACCACGATGGTTCTCCACATGACCTAAAAAACACCTCCCCGTATGCTAGATGATTCGAACATGTAACATAAGTATGTAGAAGAATTGTGATATGACTTTACCTTAATATTAGAGCGCACATCCAGAATAAAATACTAAAATATAATAAATATCATTGAAAATGGTAAGAATAAATATAAAAAAGTATAAAGATGATATGATAAAATGAAGTGTAATAAGGGAATGAATGAACAAGTCATACATAGAATGAAACACCCACTGACCGATTACAATTAAAAAAAATGAAACTATAAAAGGGATCTACAATATAAACTAGGAAATCCCAACACATCATCGGATGCCACTAATGAAATCCTAATTGATCAATTAATAATCATTGTGGGCCTCATCCCAAACATGTTACCAAAATAAACAAGTGAGTTTTTCTTATGTACCTATGTCCAATAGAGATCTAGAATGGTTTTTATATAATATTGAATGCCACCAACAAAATTATCTAATGTAAATACTAGTCTATAGAAAATTTTATGAAGGTGTGTGACAATCTATAGAAAAATAGGTAAGTAAAATAAATTTTGAATTTATCAATGTTCAATTAATAACTATTATTTTTTCTAAAAGATACCCAATAACATCAAAAAACTATCTTCCATGACTAGTAATATAATTAATATTTTACATGGATCACTATGGGGAAAATAATTAGCCTCAGTATTTGTATCCATCTAGGATTTGGTCAGCTATGTTAGGATATCCCAAAAACTATGTCCCAAGTCAATAAATATGGTGAATCCATCCATGTATCCAATTAAAAATCAGAGAACCAGGTATAACCATTCCAACTTTAATGTCACATATCCAAAAACCAGAAGCATCAATCCATGAATCGAACTAGGACTTAGATCTCAATGTATGACCATAAAAACAATGATATGTAACACACTATCAATACCCACAGGTTCAGGAACATCAGTCCTTCCACAAAAAAAATTACAGTTCACAACGGATCATAGAGCATCATTATAGACCACCCAAAACCACGGATAGTGACATTTGTCATAAATCCCAAAACCATAAATCACATATTAGAAATAATAGAGCATTAGTCCTTGAATCCAACTATGATTTAGCACATCATTAAATACCATCCAAAAATTCTATTACTAACTAATAAAATTCATTTAACACTTTCATAGTACACTACATTCATCAAAAGAAGAGAATTCAAAAATTAACAATTTTATTTTTCCCTAAAAAAGTATTTATTAGAATTTCATCAAAAAAATTTACAATAAAGCAGACCCTTTTAACCATTTAAATTTCCTTACGTAAAAACAGAATATATCATTTTCCCAACATACATTTAAATCAACACAGAGAACTCATAAAACGAAACACCATTCAATTTTTATAAAACAATAAATAAAATATTCACATTAATACATTTAAACCATCCCATAAACATGGTTGTTTCTTCCTAAAACAATAAAAATTTCTAAGACCATAAAGTCCCATGAAATCCATTTTAAACCAATATAGCACCACAATGAGTTCAAGACCTAATTTCAAAACAAGGTTAATTCAAAAAAAATAGAATCCCCCATTTGACATCCTCAACCAGGTGAAACCCCAGAGAAATAATTTAAACCATTTCAAAGACTCATGTTATATTATATAAATACCAAATAGTTTAAAAATCTTTCCTCTATATTTGACACACCCCATTGGTGGCCATAAGTATGGTAGCACATAACTATTGACTGAATATTATTTATGGAAGGTATAAGGTATTAATCTAAATCCCAAAAAACATATTAAATATTCCAGGGAAACAAGGACACCACACAAGAAATTTTAATAAAGAACCTACATGCATATGTAAATAAATTATCAACATTATGGGTAAAAATCTAAGACCATTGAAAAAAAATTCTATATCACAATGGTCTTTCCAAGGAATTACTTGTCCCATCCAAACCCATTTGTACCCAAACGTGATCATCAGGTACACCCAATCTATAATATTACATCAAAAAATAATTAATTTTAATAACTATTATTAATTTAATGACCAATACTCATCTTAGAAGAATACTACAAATTGTACAATGTCATATCGTTTCACCACAACTGAATCCAACCACAAACTGAAGACTAGCGACATAACTAAGAACACATTTTGGCCCAAATACCAAATATAAAATACAAAATAGATAATTAGTTAAATTAATTCTTTTGAAAAAAAATATGAAAATTAAATGTGAATACATACATTAAAGATAATCCATGTTGTAATGTGCAGAATCCAACTTGAAATTTCTTCTTCCCAAGTCGACCAAAAGACCCAAGAGTACTAGATGAATCCCCCATGCTCAGGTGGAATAATAAAAAACTAACTGAAGATGCCCAAAATTAGAGAGAAAGAATAAGAAGAATGGAAATCACATGATCAGGATAAGTCACCTCAAATACTAAAGAAATCCACTTGAAAAAACTAAGAAATTGAAGGATAACAGAGGAGTAAGGGTTTTGGGAACCGCCAAGTCTTCACGCATCTGAGGGTGGATAAAGGGGGTGTAATGGATAAAAACCCATTGGGGATATTTGAAATATCAAATTTTTTAATGATATTTAGAATTTAATTGGTTTAAAAACATGTTTTTCTAAACTGTGCACCAATCATATGGTGGGATTTATCCAAGGCCAACCTACATTCACTATTTGTCCACACGGTTGGACAAGTCGTTCACCAAAATTGTTCACCAATATAGTACAACACCCATTACCCACATAGTTAGGCCACATAGCTTGAAAAACCATTCACCATCATTGATTTCTACACTACCTCTCTTCTATAGTAACGTGCATGGTATTTCTGAAAATGAGGGTATCTTATGTTCCATGTCACAAAACTACCTAAAACTAACATATTTTCTCTTTTTCCTCACAAAGTTTACCCCAAAAAGTTTATAATAAAGATATTCGACCTTTTTTTAATTAAAATTATATGGAATAACACATTATTATCTCATTTTAAAATGATTTCCCCTAAATCATGCACACCAAACTACACAGACAATATAAAAAAACCCCAAATCATCTTAAACATAATCTGACACCTCTAATGAATATCCAAACAAATGGACTACCTCATAAGCATCACTCATCATCTTGTAACACCCTTTTGATACATTCATACATTCATAACTGCATTCTGAGTTTTGATTCACAAATTTTCTATTCTAGAAACGAAAATTAAAATTTTTTTAGACAAATTTCATACATCAAGACATTAGATCATAAATTTACTATATAAATAGTGAATTATTATGAATAATATTTATCATTAAATAGAAAAATGATGTTTTATTAATTTATCAGATCATTTTTATCAAACAAAAAGATTTTTCTTCCATGTTTTATTTATAGTGGTCAGTTTGGAATAATACAGCTTATAAATTTTATTTTCATCTCCCTAAATTTTCTACATTGTCTAATATTTTCTTCTTATCTATAATAAATGTGAGGAACTTATCACTTTTAAAACTCTCAATAATTTTTTGAAATGAAAAATCAATCTCCTTTATTTTATTTTTAATTATGTTTATCAAACATAAAATATGAATGACAAAAACAATTTTATAACATCTTATTTGGAAATAAATATTGTTTCCTCTTTCATAATAAACTATAAGTATTTCTAAATTTTTAAAGATATTTTTTATAATGTTTTTAATTACTACATAATTAAAACTGCTATTTCACTCATGACAAAATTTTCTAAAATACATTAATATGTCATTCAGTATAATAGATATTTATACCTTTCAAATATTTCATCCCATTGATATAGGTTGTGTGGTTTTCCTCATAGATCCATTAAAACATTGAATTAAATAATTCCATGTAATATTTCAAAGGAAAAAAATTAAAAATTATTATATTTATTAGTATACCTATAATAAAACATATCCAAGATGATATTGATTTTCATAAAGATTTAGAATTTTATTCCATAAAAAAGAGTATTAATTTTTAGGGTCCAGTTTCAGTGAATATGAATGTGAATTACTAGAAGTGTGGATGAATGACTATGATTCCATAGGGGGGAAAATAAATATAACCCTAATGGTTAGCCACTATAATTTTACTTCAATATTTGTGATAAAATATAGAACTTTTGTATCCTATATAACTTCAAAATGAATTTCTATTTTTCGAAAGGGTAATATGTAACTTTTCATACATTACAACCAAAAAATATATATTAGAAAACTCTATTATTATTTTTTATTATCAATCACTCAAATTCCAATAGTTGGTATCTCTAAAAAGCATCTTCTACAATGAGGGATCTTTTAACTATTTGTCTTAAATTATTCTTTAAAAATGGAAAACCTCTATATGATTGAAAATGTATGGTGGGATTATAATTTAATCTACATTTTGTTTATAATATTATTTTATATTTATAAATATCTATAAAAAAATTTATTTATAATTATATCATGGATTTAATATTTTTATTTTTATTAGTCCAATAATTTATAGAATTTTATAATAGATGATTTATAGGCATGTCACATTCTTATATTTTTCATTTATTCTATTCTGTTATTTAGGATTTTATAGTGTAAGTTTTTATGACCAAGCGGGTTCAAATAAATAATATATTGTTGTCTTATCGAATAATGATATGAAATATCTTTTACAATATATATTTTAGTGGTTGAATGCAATTTCTTATTCCATTCTGTTATAGTATATGGGTTATCGGTGTTTTGAAAATGTGTAATATTGATTTAAAATTAATTTTCAACTATAATATTTTTTTTGTCAATTCCTTCTTGAGAGTCAAAAAATTTATAGATATATTTTCTCAATGATATTTTCAAAAAATCTATATATTATTTTTTATTCTTCACATTAGAAAAAGTTTTACATATATATTATACTTGAATTATAAAGTAAATATAGTTCATGTTTTTCTTGTCTGGGGTGATTTTCTACATTCCCAAAATATTTATTAATATATCAGTTTGTCATTATTTCTTAACATGAATAAATGAGTAAAATGATATATAATGTTTCATTTTTATTATTAACTACAATATGTATTATTTATATAATTATAACTTCTATTCTAATAAAAGAAATGGGTTTTATATATATTATAATATAAAGTGAAACTATATTGATACATATGTCTTTAAATAGAATTATATGTTAGTCACAAGTCTATTTTACACCCATTTAATTTTTCCCAATGGGATATGTTATAATATTTCCACAACTGTATATATGCACACACTATTTCTTTTCCTAAAAAATGAGTATTGACCATAATTTCATCTCATTCAATATTCATCCATATAAATCTTTTCTCAATGAAGGTAACATATGATTGGATTATCTTGGAATATGGTGTTATTTTTTATTATTATATATATGATGACTATTTGGTTAAAAAAATTATAGATTGATTTTCAAATTTTTCATGTTCACTATGTTTATACTAAATGCACAATAAATATTGATAGGTTAGTGGGGTTCATATATTGAATCCCTTCTATGTATGATATTCGGAACAAATATATATGTTCTTATAAGATGTTTAAACATATTATTATATATGATATATGTAAATGAAATTCACCATATCATAGTGGTTTATAGAATATTGGGTGTGGAGTTAGGTATAAAAAATAAATTTATTAATGTATAATCCGAGCCATAATGAAGTTGTCCTTGCCTAGAAATATTAGATGGGGTATCAAACCAATGGGACTCATCCATAAACATTATGAGATCATTTATCTTTACATATATTATATTTATGTCCATTGTAGTTTGGATATTTGGTTTATAAAATATATGGTTTTATGAAATATCATTATTCAAAATTTATTCTTCTATTAATAAATTCTAATAGAACTATCACGATTCAATTGAATTTTTGATACTTGAAATTTAAATTTGGTTTATTATAATTTCTATCCTATATATGTAGAGGAAAATTAATTTTTTGTCGAGAAAATTTTATAGTATTTCTTATTTTACAAAATATAAATTCAACTCATACATACATTCTAATTATCAAATTATTTTTATTCTAACAATAAGTTATTAGGTATTATTCATGAGGAATTTTGGTCAATTAATCATAATTTTTTCATGTATTCATACATCAACAGTTATAATAAGGAATTGAGTATATAATATATCTATTTTTTCTGATATTGAAAATATAATGAAGATTATATACTCAGGACTTAATATATAATCCATAAATAGACACTGATAGTTTAATAATGTGGGAAGCATGAGTTACCTAATCTTGTACAATATTGAATAATAATTTATTTGAGAAAATCATTGTTTCTATAGAGTTAGGAATAAAAAATAAAATATTATTGTAATTAACTAGGAGGATATAATTATATTACCTTTTTTATATTTTAATTTATTTAATGATTTATAAGGATCAATTAATGATTCATATTCGCTAAAACATCATTACTAACTAAAAAGTTTTTTTATATATTGTTTTTTTGAATGAGCATGTAAATATTGATCAAAAATTGATTTTTTTTATATAAATTCTCCAATTATAGTTGTTAGATATATTTTTAATTTATATATTTATTATACTATACTATATGTTTTAATTGTTCTGAGTATTACTTTGCAGTACAATTGTTTATATTTTTAGAGTGTGTTTGAAAATTGGGTTTAATTATGTTTTTTAATTTGAGATTATATATATAAATGGAATAATAAGAGGGATGAGATGGAGTATATACCATACCGATATTATGTTTTCAGAACTATGAAATTCATATTTATTTAGTAAGACTCTTACTCTTTTTACCATGTAAAAGTACATTATTCCACCAAAATTACAACCTCATATAATTGATTAAGGAATGGATAAGTGTGATACCTCTACAGGATCATATGTTAATCTATAGTGGTAATGTAAGCATAATTTAATAATTAACTGTAATGACCGGGGATTCTCATGGAATTTTCTTTAAATACATGGTAATTTTAGGAGTACGTAGTTTATGACGTCGCTTCATTCTGAGGCCTTGTGTGTTCGGAATAAATTTCTAAATTATTTTCGGGTATGTTTAGTAAACGTACAGGCAGGTTTTTGTAAATTTTGAACCGGTGTTTGGAATGAATATCTGAGGGCACTATTGAACTCGCAGCGTCGGTTGTTTCTTAAGAAGACATTCATTTCGATGGCAGTGAGATGGGAATAAATGTTAGCTTTTGTCTTTTTACAAAGAAATAATAATTAAATAAAATAGAACACATTATTTTATTTTTATGCTTCCATGTGTTGAGTGTGTTGGTTAAAACCTCCCCATGCCGGTTGGTTGGGGGACCACCACACCCTAACCTCCCATGAGAGGTTATGGTGGTGGGGCCCACCCGAGCATAACCTCCCATGGGAGGATAATTGAGGTGGGGACCACCCGAGTCGTGAAACCTCCCTATTAATGATAGGGGTGGGGACCACCCGACCCCTATTGATGGTGAAAGATGAAACATATCCACTCTCCCTCATTAATGAGGGAGATCCTTTGACCTCCCTGTGTAATTATTTAAGACAACTCTTGTGTTTTAATAAGGAGAGCGTCTTGGAATCCTCCAAATTAATGAGACAACACACGTGCATTTAATTTGGAGGAGTGGGGATTTTAATTATCCTTTTTGAATTACGTGCCAACTCTTAAAATAATAGGACAACTATTATTTTATTTGGGTTGGCATTCTCTTCTAGTGGGATTTTTGGAGAAAGCTCCCAACAAAAAATTGTCCTCCCAACGAAGAACGTGAGGAACATGAAGAACATCGATGAATCTCTTCTTCTCCGGCCTTCATCCTCAGAACTCTTCAACATGGGACGTGATCGTCTACCATAGATTGATGACCATCCTTCTGCAATGTCAATGAACGACTACCGGAAAATCAAAGGTAGGGAGTTTTGTGTTATTTTAAATTTCATAATAAACCTCATTCTTTGTCGAACAAAGAAATGGTATGAGAATCTCCAATTTCTATCACCTTAATGAGGGCTCAAGCCACATGAACACTGTCTGATCCTCCCCATGTTTTTTAATGTTTGATGAAAACAACTAGGCAAAGAGGCGACGATGACGAGGACAACGAACAAGGTTCGCGCTCCCGCGACCTCCGCGAACCGCGCCGCCCGCGCAACGCCCCTGTGCACTTCCCGCACCCTGTAGCACTGCCCCAGCGCCCTGACCGCATGCCCCGTGTGCTGACGGTCTCTGCTGGGTCCCCGCCGGTGTAATACTTGGCCCCCCGCGCCCCACAAGTCTGCTACCTGGTGCCTCAATGCCCCGCAGGCGCGCTGCCCAATGCCCCGACACCCCGCCTGCGCGCTGCCCGGAACCCCCGGACCATGTCGGCATGCTGCCTGTCACCACCGTGCCCTGCCAGCACGCTCCCAGGGTCCCCCACACCCTGTCGGCGGCCTGCCCGGCACCCCCTCACCCTGACAGAGGCCTTCCCTGCCCCTTTCGATGGCCTGCCCGGCACCCCGGTGCACTGCCCAGCGCCCCAGCGCCCTGGGTGATGCACCCGAAGCCCAGTGGTGCCCATCTAGCCTACCCACACCCTACGTGGCCTGCCTTCCCGGTCTCCCGGAATGAGTTACCAAGCCGCCTACGTGGCGACTACCGGGATGAACCTTCCTCGCTGTCTACTGGGCCAGGCCCAGCGGAACGGGCCAAAACATAGGTGACTTACCCACCCAATGGGCCAGGAAAGACCCAGAATGTCTGACCGAGTCGACACAAACTGGGTCTTCCTATATTGGGTTGGGCCGAGTCGGTCCGACCGGGTCGGACCGGACCCCTGCCCATTACTGACCCATTACCTTCTTGGGTCATATCTTTATTACCAGACGTTCATTTGACGAACCGTCAGTGGCGCCGATATTTATGTAGTGTATTGATTCCTTTGAGTTTACCCCACTGTATTTTGGGGTATAGTTGAGTCACACTCAGGTTTGTTCGTACACGAATCCAACCTGGCCCCAGGGACTAAAATGCTTATAACTCACAGAGCGGTTATCCATTTGACGCTCCTTCTGTTTCATTGAGACACCAATGAAGTGTAAGTTATTTGAGATACTTCTATGTGAGACTTCATGAAACATGGAGTATCAACCAGTATCTCGTGGAGTAGATCCTTCCAGTGACGAGCAGTCGGAGTGCGGAGACCAACCAGCTGTAAACCTGACGACTACTTGACCAATTCGACTCGGAGTGATTTAAATAGCCTTGTGGATGGAGCACTCGGTATTTGGCGATAGAACCATGGCGAACGGAGTTCTTGGTAGTTGGAAACAGACCTGCGGTACTCGACAGGAGGATATCTCATTAACCTATTAGGGGGAGCGCCCGGTATTAGGCGGCTGACCCACAACGGATGGAGTGCCTATTAGTTGGCAACAAAACTGCAGTACTCAACAAAAGGAGTACCTTAGCAGTCTAAGGTTAGTGAGAACCACCTCAGAGTAGCGACAGGGCCACTGTACGTGATAGATGAGGATTTCTCTAGAAACTGTGGTTTCGATAATGAAAATCTTGGTTTGAGCTGAGTCAATGACCTTTGTGTTTTCCTCATGATTGATATGGGTTACTTGATTACATAGGTATATGTTTGGGAATATACTTAAGTAATAGTTATTCGTTGAAATCATACTTTTTGGTTTATCATTGTTGGATTTTGTGATACCTTTAGGGTCTGAGGGTCCCTACTTAGTATCATTATACTCACCCCTACACGGGCTATTTCACACCTCGTTGTGTTGGATGCATATGACGAACATCACTAACGAAGAACGAGAGTTTCAGGATTGGACGGTACCTGGAGGAGGACCTTACGACGTATCGGTACACGGTGGAGTCTGATAGACGTAGAGTGCTGGGGAGGCCATCTGTACCTACTCTTAAAGTAGGAACCCCGGAGGATGATCCAGGAGATTCTAGACACCTTCCACCTATTTGTCCATTTTTGTACATGTTTTTCCTTTCCTTGTACTTTACTGTTGGGCTTGTATTTCCAGCCACGATTCTTTCACCATACTTGTTATACAGATTTTACATAGTGTTTACTTTATCTTGTACTCTGGTTGTGTGTGTTTACTTTTTATAAAGGCAATGCCTTCCTAGTTTTGGGGATTTATTCCTTTGGTGCTAGTTTCCAGCCTCTGGCCTGTGGAAGGTGGGCTTGCGGTAGTCACGATACGGGCCCCGGGGGACGGGTCATGAAACATTGGAATCAGAGGACGTTGGTTCTACCATAGAATATAGGACTCTGAAATTTCTATTAAGTGAAGTAACAGTGTTAATGTTACTATATTAGTTTCTCAATTCAGGGAGTCTAGTGTTGGTGCAGGTGACCAACGTATCCATACACCAGGACCCTAACAAATGATTTCCAACTTAGTACACGAAAACACAGATTGCTTGTATTTTTTCAAAAGTTTTCTTTAAGTCATCTCAAACCAAGTCAGTTCACCAGGTTTAGTCTTTTGACCATGTCGCATCTGTTTCTTTTAGGATGCCTCCCCACATACGACTAGCTAGAGCCCCGAGAGTTGTACGTACTGACATCCCACTGAGCGACAAGGCCTCATTACAGGTCCCTCTTCCAGTTGAGGCACCAGTGGAGGCACCAGCGTTTCTACTTCCCATTGGGCCACTGATGCCACCAGTCTCAGCAGCAGAGAGTGAACGCCACTTGAGCATGATGCATAAGTTCCAGCGCTAGAGGCCACCCAGGTTTAGGGAAGAGATAGACCCGCAGGCGGCTGAGAATTGGCTGGAGGCCATGGTGAGAGTGTTCAGACTGGAAGGGAAACCAGCCGACTTCATGGTGATCCTTGCTGCCAGCATCCTTCAGGAAGTAGCAGGTGGATGCTGGAGCCTGATGCTCAAGAAGCATGATGAGGTGAAACTTCTATGGGCAGACTTCGAGAGCCTATACCAGGTGGAGTTTGTACCATCCCCCCTTCGAATGGTGTGGATACATGACCAACTTCATCTGCAGCAGGGCAACATGAGTGTAGCTTAGTACTCAACAAGGTTCACAGAAATCTATCCCTACTCAACTGATATGGTACAATAACCATTCTTCAGGTCCAAGACCATTGGGTAGGGACTCAGTTGAGAGATCAGAGCTTCATTTATCTCCCATAGCATCCCGACATAGGTAGGAGTATTTGAGTGAGCTCTACTAGTGGAGAGTTTTCATGATTAGAAGTCTCCATCAGCGATACCCAACACTATCCAACCGGAAGTGTAGTATTCTGCAGCTGTCTATAGATAGATAATGCAATGGTCCAAGAGGACCAGACCTATAGGTGGTCGGCCACACAACTCAGGATCAATTGTGCATGGAACCTAATGTGGAGACAGAGCTAGTCATACCAGGAGCGGACAATTTTACTCCTACGGTGGGCTTGGTCACATGGCTCATGACTGTTTGAACTGACCTTCTAAGGATCAGCAGATAGTTTATAGACCTCACATTCTGAGGAAACAAATATGATCGAGGTGGTCCGCAGGGCACATGCGGACGTGGCAGAAGAGCGGGCCGTGCAGCTGGCAGTGGAAGATGTTACAAGGTGCTACCATAACCACCACTAAGAGGTCCACCCCGACCACAGGGAGCGGGTGGATAGGGAAAGGCATAGTATCAGGCAACTAAGGCCTACAATCATGGCTCTTCCGAGATGATTCGAGGTACGATCTTTGTCTATTAAACTGTAGATGCAGTTCTAATAGACACGGGTCCCAGTCACTCTCTCATTTCCACTTCCCTTGTTCAGAGCTTAGAGATTCCGAAGGAGCTGTTGGTTCGATCCTTACAGCTAGAGACTCCTACGAGAGCTGATTTGATGATTACACACTAGTGCTAGTGTTGCGAGCATAATCTTGAAGGTGAGAGCTTCGACTGAGATCTCCTAGTAGCGGCGTCGAGGCGTTACGACATCATCTCTGGTATGGACTGGTTATCTATAGTCCATACTCATATCAAATGTATTAGATATAATTTTTGGTGTGTCCGCATGGATAAGACCAGGTTTACCTTCACTGGTGAAAGTGTAGGACAGAATTTCGCGGAGGAGGGTGCACCCGATCACTCATAAGTTGGCTTGCTTTACCCTTGGATTATTAGATGTTAAGATTCCGACTTATCCTATAGTGGTAGACCAGTATGGAGATTTTTTCCCTGAAAATGTTCCATGACTTTCTCCTCGTAGAGAGGTGGACTTATACATTGACATGTACATCGGGACGACACCGATATGTACTCCAACATATCGGATGGCTACCACTGAGCATCGCAAGCTACGGTTACAACTAGTAGAATTGTAGGGAAAGGGATTCATTTGGCCCAGTGTTTCTCCCTGTGTAGCCCCAATTCTGTTTTCCAAGAAGGCGAAAGGGAGCTTGAGGCTCTTTATCAATTATCGTCAAATGAACCAGGTGACCGTGAAGAACAAGTACCCACTCTCGAGGATTGACGACCTCTTTTATCAGCTCAAGGTAATGCAATGTTTCTTGAAGATATACCTCAGATCAAGCTGTCACAAACTCAGAGTTCGAGATGAGGATGTGCAGAAGAAGCCCTTCAGGTGTAATTATGGCCACTACGAGTTCTTTGTTATGCCCTTCGGCGTATCCAAGGCTCCAGCAGTGTTTATGAGTCTCATTAACATGATATTCTAGCCATACCTCGCTCTATTTGTTGTAGTATTCATCTACAAAATAATGATTTATTCGACTACTGAGGAGGAGCATGCCTACCATTTGAATGTAGTACTGGACACACTCTAAGATCAACAACTTTATGGTATGCTCTCGATGTTCTAGTTTTGGATTACAGAGGTTCACTTTTTGGGGAATGTCATCTCAGAGGTTGGAGTTGCAGTGCATCCAGCAAAGATCAAGGTGGTACATGCATGGTAGACTCCCAAGAGTGTGAAGGAGGTACAAAGTTTCATAGGCTTGGATGGATACTGCTAGAGATTTCTTCCAGATTTCTCCAGAGTTGCAGCACCACTACCAGCCTTGATGAAGAAGGGGAAACCCTTTGTGTGGTCGAAGAGATGCCCACAGATATTTCATGAGATGAGGCAGTGGCTGACTAGTGCCCCCATATTGAGGCTTCTAGAGGAAGGAAAATGCAATGTAGTCCACTTCGATGCATTAGGGAATGGACTCGGGTATGTCCTGATGTAGGAGGGAGTAGTGATCATGTATGGTTCTCAGAAGTTGACACAGAATGAGTAGAACTATGCTACTCATTACCTAGAGTTAGATGTAGTGGTCTTTACAATGAAGATGTGGTGGCACCATCTGATGGGAGAATGTTTTACCATGTACTCTGATCACAAGAGTCCCAGGTATATCTTCTCTCATAAAGACCTGAACCTGAGACAACGGCGATGACTTGAGTTCCTCCACGACTATGACTTCGAGATAGTCTATACTCTTGGGAAGGGGAACGTTGTTGTGGATGTGTTTAGCAGGAGGACTGGTATATAGCTTCTTGGAGATGCGACGGAATAGTTTTCTACCTTAAAAATATGCTTTGTGGATTGAGATGGAGCAGCCTATCTACAGTCTCTTACAGTCACTTCCCCTCTTCATAATCTAGTAAAGGAGGCGCATCATGGGCACGCTGACTGCAAGACGCGACGTGCCCAAATATCCAAAGGTAAGTCACCTAACAGATTTTATGAAGGTGCTGAGCACATCATTCTCTTAAATGGACGTACTGTGGTACCATTTGCACTTCAGGAGGTGGTGTTGAGGTAGGTCCACACTTCCCCACTAGCGGTACATCCAGGTGTGGAAAAGATGTACCAGGACCCTCGATGACAGCACTAGTGGCCAGGTATGATGAAGGTGGTAGCCGATTTTTCCTCACGATGCCTCACTTGTAAGCAAGTGAAGGTAGAGCAACAGGTTCCAGCAGGCATGGTTCACCCCTTAGAGGTCCTAGAGTGGAAGTGGGACGGGATGTCCATGGACATTTTGATGAGTCTTCCACATACATCCCGAAGTCACGACTCGAAATGGGTGATCATTGATAGGCTCACCATGTTGGCCGACTTCCTACCGAACAGAGAGAAGGGTTCAGTTGAGAGCATGGGATGCCTCTATGTGGAGGAGATAGTGTGTTTTCATGGAGTACCTTCTTCCTTTGTCTTAGACTGTGACACACTATTTACACCCAAGCTATAGAAGGGGTTGGAGGATGCTTTCAGGACACATCTTCACTTGGGCACCGCCTTCCATCCACAGATAGATGGTCAGACTGAGAGGACCATTAAGACCCTTGAGGACATGCTCCGGGCATGTGTCCTTGATTTCGGTCACAACTGGGAGGATCACTTGCCTTTGGTAGAGTTTTCCTACAACAACATCTATCACTCCCCCATAGGCATGACACCTTTTTAGGTCATGTATGGCTGACCTTATTGATCGTCACTATGCTAGACAGGCCCATAAGATTCAGCACTAGTGGGACCAGAGATGGTACGAGCTACCATGGGGATGGTGCAGATCATCCAGGAGCAGATGAAGAATTCATATAGAAGGACACAGTTGTATGATCACAGGAGACAGAGGCCTCTAGAGTATGAGGATGGAGACCACATCTTCCTACGGGTCTCAGATCGATGAGGTCTACATGGATTTGGCTGAGGCGGAAAGTTATCTCTACGATTAATTGGACCTTTCTAGGTCCTTAGAAGAGTAGGGGAGGTGGATTACCGCTTGGCTCTTCCACCTCAACTGCATCGGGTGCACGACGACTTCCACGTATCTCAGCTAAAGAGATACATGCACGACCATTCCCACATCATCGACCATGAGGATCTGGACACTGGAAAAGGGGAAACCTTCATAGAGGTCCTAGTGGAGAGTGAGGAACGACAGGAGCGAGTCCTACATAGATGGTCAATACCTCTGGTGCGCGTTATCTGGCAGCACGAGAACCTCCAGGAGAGTACATGGGACGGAGTGGCTCAGGTGCGTGCCCAGTAACCCCATTTGTTCCCTTAGATCGAGTTGTTTCTTATGGGGATGTAAAGCCCTAATGTGGGGAGAGTGTAAAGACACCAATTTTCTGTTGTTTTTTTTTTAAAAAATACATGGGAATTTTACAAGTCCGCAGTTTCTGACGACGCATGATTCCGAGGCCCTTAGTGTCCGGAATAAATTTCTGACGTTTTTCTTGGGTACGTTCAGTAAATGTTTGAGTGGGGTTTTATAACTTTTAAACTGGTGCTCAGAATGTAAATATGAGGGCACTGTTGAGTGTGTTGGTTAAAACCTCCACTTGGAGGTTGGTGGTCGGACCGCCACACCCTATCCTCCCATGAGATGTTATGGTTGTGGGGCCCACCCGAGCACAACCTCCCATTGGAGGATAATTGAGGTGGGGACCACCCGAGTCACACAACCTCCCAATTAATGATAGGGGTGGGGACTGCCCGACCATTATTGATGGTGGAGGATGAAACCTCTCCATCCTCCCTCAGTAATGAGGAAGATCCTTTGACATACCTTCACAATTAATTGCACCAACGCTTGTGTTTTAATAAGGATATCCTCTTGGCATCCTCCAAATTAATGAGACAACACTGGTTCATTTAATTGTGAGGAGCCGAGATAATAATTCTCCTTTTTGAATTATGTGCCAACATATGAAATAATAGGAAAAATATTATTTTATTTGGGTAGTCATTCTCTTCTGGAGGGATTGTTGGAGAAAGCTCCAAACAAAGAATCGTACTCCAAACAAAAACACAAATAACAGGTAAAACGCCGAAGAAGATCTTCTTTTTCGGCCATCATCTTCGGACCCCTTTGATGTGGGACATGATCGTCTACCACAGATTGAAGTCCATCCTTTGGCGACGTCATCGAATTACTACCGACAAATCAAAGGTAGGGAGTTTTGTGTTATTTTAAATTTGATTATAAACCTCATTCTTCGTCGAACAATGATATTGCATGAGAATCACCAATTTCTATCACCGTAACGAGGAGGGATCGGGCTGCACGAACATGGTCTGACCCACCCCTTGTTTGTTCATGTTCAATGACAATGGCTTGGAAAGGAGGAGGCATTGACGAGGATGGAGAACAAGGGCCATGCTCCTCGTGGCCTCTGTGACCTGTGCCGCCCCCGCGGTGCCCCGGTGCACTTCTCGCACCCTAGCGTGCTCTATCGGCGCAATGCATGCATGCCCCGCATGCAACCTGCCTCTGATGGTGCCCCACTAGCGCACTTTCCAATGCACCCCGCTCCCATGCCGGTGCGCTTCCCGGCGCCCCTGCGCCCCATTGGTGCCCCTCCGGGTGCCCCCGTGCCCCGTCGGTGCGCTGCTCGGTGCCCCCACGCCTCACCGGCAGCCTTCTCAGCGCCCCCGCACCCCGCCGACGGCCTGACCGATACCCCCACGCCCCGCCAGAGGCCTACCTAGAACCCCTTTGCCCCACCGATGTCCTCTCGGTGCCCCCACACCCTGCCAACAGCCTTCCAGGTACCTCGGTGCTCCTACGGCCAGCAAGTGACCTGCTGGCCTGCTCATGCCCCACGCGGCCTACATGCTTGCCACCTGGCCACCGGTCTCCTGAGCTGACCCGCGGCTTCCCCCACGGTGTCGCTGGCTGAACTGGGCTGGTCTCTCGAGTCGAGATACCGAGATTCCTACGTGGCGACTACCGGGCCGAACTGCTCTCGCGGTCCGTTGGGCCTGGCCCAAAGGATTAGGTCAAAACTTCACAGATTGACCACCCCAATGGGACAGGTCAAACCCAACAAGTTTGACCGGGTTGACCCAGATCGCGTCGGCCTCAGCTAGGTCGGGCCAGACCGGGTTGGGCCGAGACGGTCCGACCGGGTCGTACCAGACCCGGGCCCATTACTGACCTATTACCTTCTTGGGCCATATCTTTGGCACTGGACATTTCTTTGACGAACCATCAGCAACACCAGTATTTTGGGAGTGTAGTCGTCCCATTGAGTATACTCCCCTGGAGTTTTGGGTATAGTTGAGTCACAATCATGTTGGTTCTTACACGAATCCAACTGGGCCCCCGAGACTAATATTCTAATAACTCACAGACCGGGCATCCTATTGACGCGTCATCTATTGTGTTGTGGCCCCTATGACGTTGTGGTCATTTGAGATACTTCTATGTGAGACTTAGTGTCACTTGGAGTATTGACTAGTTGTTCGTGGAACAAATCCTTCTGGTGACGAGCAGTCATAATGCCGAGACCTAGTAGCAGTAGAGCTGACGATTGCTTGACCGATTCGACTCGGACTAATTTGATTAGCCCAGTGGACAGAGCGCCCAATATTTGGTGGAAGACCCATGGATGATAGAGTGCATGGTAGTTGGTAGAAGACCCACGATAATCGATAGGAGGACTAACATTATAGGATATTAGGGGCAGTGCCTGGTATTTGGCGACAGACCCACAACGAACAGAGCACCTGATATTTGGAACCACACTCGCGGTACTCCACAGGAGGAGTACCTCGGCAGCATAAGGATAGAGAGAAGTGCCTTGGAGTCACAACAGGCCCACTATACTCGACAGAGGAAGAGTTCTCCAGCTGCCATGGTTTCAATAATGAAAATCCCGTTTTGAGGTGAGTC
This sequence comes from Viscum album, assembly GCA_963277665.1. NCBI lineage: Eukaryota > Viridiplantae > Streptophyta > Magnoliopsida > Santalales > Viscaceae > Viscum > Viscum album. The sequence continues at coordinate 497,742,360 of OY728158.1, read as the reverse complement.
AATGACCTTTGTGTTTTCCTCATGATTGATATGGGTTACTTGATAACCTACGTATATGTATGGGCATATAATTAAGTAATGGTTAAACATGGAAATTATACTTTGTGGTTTATTTGTGTTTGATTTTGTGAGACCTTTAGGGTCTCGGGGTCCTTAATGAGTATCATTATACTCACCCCAGTATGGGATATGATCGCACCTCATTGTGTTGGATGCAGACGATGGACAGTGCTGACGCAGGCCGAGAGTGCCAGGACCGGACGATACATAGAGGAGGACCTTAAGAAGTATCATTACATGGTGGAGTCTGACGGACATGGAGTGCTGTGGAGGCCATATTTACCTAATCATCTTGTAGGAACCCCGGAGGATGATCCAGGAACTTCTAGACACCTTATAGTTGTTTGTCTTTTTTGTACCTGTTTGTACCTTCCTTGTACTTTACTATTGGGCTTGTATTTCTTGCCCCTTTTCTTTACGCACACTTGTTATACAGATTTTACTTAGTGTTAGTATCCTCTTGTACTCTGGTTTTGTGTGTTTACATTTTATAAATACAATTCCTTCCCTGTTTTGGTGATTTACGGATTAGGTGCTAGTCTCCAGCCCCTGGCCTATGGAAGTCAGGTTTGGGGTAGTCATGATACGGGCCACGGGGGACGGGTTGTCACATTAATAGTATGGGTAAAAGATTATAATGTTGGTATACATCTTTTTCCATGATTACTATAACTCTAATAGTGATATTAAAAAGAAATATATTTAAAAATGTATTGGTTGATTCAATTCATTTAAAAAATAATCAATTTACTTATATACATCTAGAAAAGTGTAACATTTATTCTAGATAGAGTATCCATGACCTGGTAGGATAATATAATGATGTAAACATATTATTATGAACTAGAAGGCAATAGATTTACTATTTTATATAAATTATGTTCGTTATAATTGGGATATGCCATATTTTGTATTGGGAGATAATAATCAGTACGATTAATTTTCTTGTCATTTGATATGGTGTTATATATAATAATATTATTAAATAAATTTAGGAAACATAAATAATCACTTAATTTTTATTAAAAAAAATTATCATCATCCATATTTCAGATACCTTTAAATGTTCAGTCAAATTAATTTATTCAAAATAGTATTCTAGGGGTAAGGGAACCTTCAATGTGTTGATAAGTTTGAAAAAGAAGATAATATTATATTATATGCTATTGATGATTCCCCCAATAATATTGGATTAATTTAATTTCCCCCTTCATTAATTTAAGTTATTATAGATCTCAATACTTTCATTATATTATAAATAATTTTTAATTATAAAATACCATAATTTATATTTCATGAATCACTTATTATTACTTTATTTTTTTATTTTTGTTATATATTATATGTAATTAGTAATTTTTTACTTTTATTCATATGGTTTGGAGTATTTAAAAAATATAAAATAAAATGTAACAATGTTGGTTAAAGGGGTTCCATGGTGTGAAAAATACCTATATTGTCTTTTTATATTAGGATTATTTGTTGTCCCCAGTTATATCATTTCAATAGACTGATTAATTATGTTGAAGTATTTCATGGAATATCACATATTTATATATTTTTTCTTTCTTCCATTTGGGATGTTAATAATGTTGGTTATTTATTTTTATCACAGATATCTTCATTATTTATTATCACAAAATCTAGTTTATAGATTGAAGATTAAATTAAATTATTTGAGGGATTTGTTTTTTATATATTATTAGTATGTTAATTTCTATTTAAAATATGTTGATTTTTTTTATTTTTTTTTTGAAAATATTCATATATAATTAAAAAACACACATGAAAATGTCACTACAATTATATGGAACTAAAATTTAGATGTCACATTTACCTAAATGATTTCACACCAAAAATTTATTATTTATTATTATACGGATAAAAATGAAATGAAAAATATCATATGTTGTATAATTTTATTAATATTTCAATAATTAATTTATTCAATGTATAAATAGAATAATAATTCTCTACAATGCCTAAATTTTTTCATAGCTATTTGTATTAAAATATAAAATGTAAAGACCCTATCCCCAGTTACCAAGAGTTGATTTCTCAATTCAAAATATTTATATGATAGGAAAAATAAGTTTCATCCCAAAAGATATAATAGTTTTGTAACATTGAAAAAAAATAAAAACATTAGTTTTACTTTATTACATGAAATGTAAATGAAATATATAAATTCCATTTTAATCACCAAAAAACTCATAGATTATCCATGCAATTCATTCAAAATATCCATCTATAAATATTTGGTGAAAATAAAATACAAGAAATTGGTGAATTCAGATTCTTAGTAATGGTATGTAATAGACTGTAAGTTAATATAAATAATAAATCATGTTGAATTATTAAATAAACATTCCTTTAGAATATATAATTGATCATAATATAGAAAGAATAAAATCCAAATAAAAAATAACATAAAAATTATCAGATGAAAAGAAATCGTTACCATGAATATTCTACTATAAATATAACAACTTTGATTATCAATTAATATGATAATAATGAAGGAATTCAAAATGAATACATCATAAAAATACCATCGAGTCCTCATCCAAGACATCTGAAAATAAATGGTTGATTCCATATCCAAAATCCATTTCTATTTTGTCTCTTGAGAACTACCGATGCATCAAGGGGCTATAGAAGGCCCCAACCATCTCTTACTATGTACAAGAAATTCATAATATGGATGGGGTTAAAAATAAAAAAAAATATACATATTAAATGTAAATAACATCCCCCAATCTGTAAATATAATTATTAACCATTCTATGTAGTATGGTTAATGGTATGATAACAAATCTATAGTCAAACTGATCATAAACAATTTAATAGAATAAAATAGATGATAATCATAAAATATTAATATCAATGATGAATAATATAAAATAGTGGTGTTGAAATATATTAGAATATACTCATAAAAAAATTACGACTTTTTTGTAGAAATACCATTTTTACTTTGTAATGAATAGTTCTTTTGGAAAATTCATTTTCATTTATTTTAATTTTTTTATAAACTAGAAAAGAAAAAAATATAGTTTTTATGGAAAAATTTAGTGACACTATGAAAATAATGGTGTATTATAATAGATTAGCTATGGTACTTTATAATAGGTTATAAATCAATATGATCCTTTTAATCAGGCATGTATATTTGAAAAAATTGAGAAGGGAACCTTTTAAAAACATATATTTTCCATTAATTTAAAAATTAACTAATCTGGATACATGATTTTGGAAAATATAAATAAAATATAAATGAAATATATATAATAAATAAATAATTACATAGTTTTAAATATGGAGAAATCATTCCCCAAATGAAATTAGAGGCTCTGTAAGAAACCCTTACATTAGATCTAAAAGTGTTCTGCACATGCAATTAATGTCTTTAATAATGAAATTAGATTAATTAAAAAAAAATCAGATACACCGTAAAATATATTTTATTAATTATAAAATTTTCATATTCATTTATGGACTTTTTAATGAGTTGTAAAAATAAATTTGGTTGTGTTATTTTCCTTGGTTTTCATGATTAGTTTACTTTTACAAACATATATAAGATCAAGTAAATATGAATTGAGTATCCAAAATTGAAATTATTTTTTATTAATGAAAATTCAGAAGATTTATTGGTAATATTTTTTTTCATATATTAGGATGATTCATTAGATATATCTTTAATGAAACTTGTTTATATTATTTTGGTAGGGTTTTAATCACAATAATATAGTTTTATCTTATTTATTAATAAAATGTATATATACAAGTTCCAGAACAATAATTAGACAACACATTGTATAATATATTATTTTTAACCATGATTATGTTTTTATAAACATCATTGTTATATGACTTGAAAAATGATAATAGTTCTTCCTTAGAGGTTGTAAATTTTCACTTATCACGGTGTTTTAATAATTAAAATAAAAGGAAAAAATAGAACTGAATTCATAGAGTATTTTCCATTGAAATAATAAAATTATAATATATATAAGACATTATTGTTTACATTTCAATTTTTACTAGGGAGGTGATCCATTGATAAAAAAATAAATGAAATTGAGAAGAAAATAAAATAAAATAAAGTGGACTTTTACCTTTTAAATTCTCCCCCTTCAGAACCTCGTTAGGGGGATTTATTTTGGTTTTTTGTTGAGAACAAATTCTAAAATATGATGGGGGAGGATATAAAAACTAATATAGGGATGATATCGGTAAAAGATCAATGATTTTATGGTGTGAGGAGAGGAGGTACTGAGGGAAGGTATTTATATTGGAGGAGAGGGGGTTTTTTTTATTATTCTAATCACCTGATTATTATTTTTGGCTAAATACAAGAAATTGTGTTTATTATTGTGATTAAATATATTAAAAAGTTAATTTGAGTTATAAATAATCATTATTACCTCTTCTTTACTTCATTAGTGACTAAAAAATTCATGTATAATAAATTTATAGTAAATTATTATATTTCACTATTCACAAAAATTCAAATACATTGGAAAAATCTCAAAAATTCACCATATCCACTTTTATAAATGTTGAAAAAAATGAACATAATTTAATGAAAATTATTTTCATAATATGAGAATGTACATTTTAAATTAATATCATCATTTACTAGAAAAATATAGATTTTAAAATTATAAATGATTTTATAACACTTTGAAAAATTTACCATGGGAATTTTTTTTCTTAAAATCAAACAACAAATATTAATTTAAGAACAAATTTAATGAAAATAATGGTTCTTTTAAATTATTTATTACTTATAAAATTGTAATTTAATATTTATAACTTACTAAAATACAAACACTTAATTAAATTTTTTTAAAATATTTATTTAACGCATACTATGATATAATTATATCATAGTTGGATTTATAATATCCATAAATATTATTTATAATTTCATCATTGAAGTTAATGTTCATTTATCTGATTAATTATTCATAAGGTTCATATTATTATTCCTAAGGATAAGATACTATTTCATCATTATAGGTTTATTAAATTATAGAAATACTTTTCATTTAATTCATTATTAAATTATAATGTTTCTATTGTTTCCTATAAGTTATTTTATTTTATTTTTACTATATTAAATAATTATAATAATGTAAATTTAATTGATATATTATTGGGTCTTTATGTTAATATTACATGAATAATTTGTTATACCTACAAGAGTATTGGTATATATATTTATATAAAGGATTAAATGTTGGTAAGTTTCTCATGTACACCTTATTTGTTTCATGATTTATCTTATCTATTAAGGTAAAATGATATTATATTTTATGGATGGATTTTTTTTAAAAAAAATCAATATTTTATCATCATAATGAAATTTGATATATTTTCACAACATTTTACGGCTGTTTACAGATGTTAATTATTTTACTTGAATCATAACTAAACTTTTTGTTATTATTTATTATTACTAAAATATGTAATTTTTTTCTAGTTTCATATATTCAAGCAGATAAACTAGGAAAGGATTGAAAATGTTCAATTTCATTTTCTTCTTAAAAAATTTTTTAATAAAGAGAGAGATATATATATATATATATATAAATGTGACTACAACTTCAAAGTACACATTTAATGCTAATATTAATGAAAAATAAATTTTTATATATTCTTCTAATGATATTGTTTTGTATTTATTTCATTATTTTTATTTATTAATTTTAACAACATACAAGGAGAAATAATCCAACTACTACAATTTCTTCTAGAAAAATTCATTATACAGCTTCAGATATCTCCTGAAATACATTATTGTGTGGATATAATTTATTAAAGTAGATTCATGTTAGATTAATTATAGTTTAACAGAACTATGTTTCTAGTATGAAAACCAATACTATTTATTTAAATTATCTAAAATGTAATACAAAAATATACACCTATAAAAATCCGAATGTTTTATGAGTATGGATACACATGTCTATTATATACTATATTTCATGATTTATTACATAATGATAAACATTGTGCTACAGTATAAGATATAGTAGAATATTTTTTTAAAAAATATTTTACAAGTAGAATTAAATAAAATTGGGATAAAAATAAAATATTTAATAATTAATAACATTACATTTAACTCCATTATTATTATTATTATTCATGGGATAACATTAGAATTCACATAAGGAATGGGTGATTAATAAATTCATGTGAGAGTTTAATAAAAGAATAATATGTTGAATCTAATACATGTGAGTCAAGATGAATATATATATACCATAAAAGATTTCAAATCATAATCATTAACATAAATGAATTTAATAATATGATAAAATCAATGAAACATAGGAATGCAGAAACGATATAAAACATGATAACATAAAAATAATTCACAGAAAAATACTAAGATATCAAAACATTCTGGGATTATAATAGTTACCCATTTATAATAAACAGAATCCATTAGATAGAAGTACTATAAAATTTATTGGATGGATATATATATTATTTAAATTCATTCATGTTCCATAAAAATCATACAACATAAGATGTTATTTCATCTTATTTAGTGCAATGACTACAAAGTGTGGGTTATATATATAGGATTCCCCAATGAATTATCGATAGTTAAAAATAGTTGAGAACACTTGGATTTAAATAGTGACAGGTGTATTTAACACAAATGTTTGGCAAGAAAATCATGAAATGAATTATGCAGTATAAATGGTGTATATAATAAATTTATATATAAGGGTTTAACGGGATTGAAAAATGATCAATAAAAACCTTTTAATCATGAGGATATTAATTGGATGTGTTAAAACATATTTCAACTTTACAAATTTGAAATCATTGGGAATAATACAAAGAATCTTTCTGATTAAATAAGAGGAGGAAAAGAATCATATACCCTGAGATGGATCTTTAAAAATAATAGGAGAATCACTTTATGATTTTAGTAAAACCTTGGGAGGGTTTAGAGTGGGAATGGGATATAAAAATCATGATATATGGGAGTTTACTGAAGAGGATATTTGTGATGGGTGTATATTGGTGGTGAAATATATAGGAATTTGTTATTAATTTCTAATCATTGGTTTTGGAAACTATATTATAAATGAATTAAAACCAAAAACCTTCCCATGGGTTTTGAATATTGTTTCGCTTGAGAATTATTGGAATTTGATATTTAATATTTTTATGAACTAAAAATATTAAAATAATAGCGTTGGATATATATAATTTATTCATCTTTATAAATAATTTATTTTAATAAAAAACTAAGATAATAATTATTTTGGATGATTCATTAAATGTTTATCAAATTAAAGAAATAAATTTAAAAAATACATATTTTAATGTATAAATATTATTTTTTTATTTTATTCCTTTTATTTAATTTATTAAATAAAATTTTCCCTACTATTATGTTATAATATTTTCAATATATTTATAAAATATTTTAATTTTTCTAAAATATTAAATAGTCTGGGAAAATTGTGAAAAATTCACACTTGTTTAATATTGCTGTAATTATTTTTTCAAAAATTATTTTAACAAAATAATTCTTAAAATAATTAGATTTTTAAATTTATATTAAAATATCTACTCACCATAGAATACATTATTTTATGATAAAAAAATTTTACCCATAAAAAAATTTCATTGGGATTCCTAAATTACCTTATCATTTAAAAATTTTATTTACCAATAATATGTTAATAAAATAATACCCATTTAATAATTCATAATAGTTATAGAATGAGTATTTTAATTGAAACTATATATATCCAAAAAAAAATCGAGTTCATCTAATTGATTTATAATTTCTATCATACTCTTAAAATATCAGTATTACTGTAACAAAAAAGGGATAAGTATAATAATTATATCATTAAAATAAAAATATAAAAATTAATTTAACTAGGGAAAAGATACATAACACCAAATTTGAAAAATAGATTCTCTAAATGTATGGTGTGTGATGGTGGATCTTTCTTGGGGTGTTTTGACAAATGTGTTTTGGCTCCTGATAATCTAAAATATCAGTATAAATGATTTTTTATGAGCATTATTTTTTGTATCACAACATGGGATTGGTTATGGATAAAACTAAAGATTCTATATACCTTATATTCCCCAAAATGGTATTCAATTTGGGTGATCATACTGGTAGAGGTCACCTCTTCTTCGGTATGTATATATTTACATTTATCATATGCCTTAATATATGATAGTAATAATAGTAACTATAAAGGGAATACAATATTAATTTTTATGATTCATTAATATCTTTAAAAATTGAAAATATATATTTTATAATGCTGAGAAATAAAAAATATTGTCGTTATTGTTTTAATAACTATATAACATAATAATACATTTTTTTTATTTTAAAATGAAATTTCATTAATAAGGATTTTCTCTATTAAACTTTGTAAACCATTACAAATTTCACATTAAAATTTTCATTTTCTCAACCATATAAAATTATGGTAATTTTTTTAATCAACTCTTTCAAATCCCATGCCACCTCCTCAAACATGTGTGTTTTCAATACTAATTTTACTAGGTGAGTTGAATTGTTCCGTAGAACGTTTTCTCTATGATTTATGAAATTCATCAGTTTCCCCCTCATATTAATGAACATTCCCTAAATGTCTAAAAATTAGACTCAAAACATGTGATGGGTTTGGTATGTACATCATTGATATGGATACATGGTAAATTTCTTTTATATGAGTTATGTTAATTGGGAGTTCAAGATGAAATTTAATATTCTGATGTGAACAAGTATCTCATAGGGGAAGATTTAACCATTAAAATTCATTAATTTATACCAAAAAATTAATTTTATTAAACATTAATATAATTTAAAATACCATACCTCTTTCCTCAATATCCATGTCTCATGGATAATTATCTATATAGGTATTATTTTTACATCATGAAACTTTCATTTGATGTTTAATGGTTTATTCCATCTCAGTAAACTATCGTGTTATATAATGTCCAATATTATTTGTCTATAAAATTTTAGATCAATAAGATGGATTTCAAAATGTATTCATATACATAGCCTCATAATATTTCATTTGAATACTATAATTGAAACTATTGTAATATAAGAATACCACTATGGGGTGTGTTAACACAACATCCTTATAATTCTTTAGAATATCATATCATAATATCCTGTTTATTTTTAATGACTCACTGAGATTGACTACATATCTTAGTTTGATAATTATTAAAAAAACATAAATATGTATCCAGATCTTTATGAATAATTCTCCCGAACATATGGGAAAATACTTGATATTTATCAAATAAAATGGATAGTTTTATTCTAAAAAATGATAAACCTCCCCTTATGTATATCATAGTCAGTATCTCTAGAAATATATCATCATAGATTTAAAGGAAATTCTATGAATGTTTTAGAATATTTACTACAAACCAGATGATGTTATTTCGATTTGATGTCCTGGGGAAACCAATGATAAAATCCACAATTATATTTTGTTATATCCATTCTTATATGGGATGTGGATACATCATACAAATATTCTTCTTAAATTCATATTTGACATGTTTGTATACCATTAATCAAGTTAAAAATTATATAATATCTGTCTTAATGTTATTCCACTAAAATTGTTACTTAATATATATATTTTTCTCAGTAATTCATGTGTGAATAGATAAGGTCTATTTTTACGAATCACATAAAATATCCCACATTATATCTAGTTTTAAGGGGATTTATATATTGTATCCAATTCTTATAGATCCATAAATAGTAGTTTGGAACTTTGGAATAACAACTTTTAATCCCTATAGATTCTTTTAATCCATTTAAGCCATGATGATCCTATCAATTCTAGATGGCTAGGATGTTATTCTAGTAAGTTAAGATACTGTCCCTTTTATGATTCCTGTGTCCATCCTTTACATTTCCAAAAATATTGGATCCATTTTAATCTCCATGATGGATAGGGTAATGGGATCATTTCTACAATGATAATCAACCACTTTATTAGAACATCATGGTTTTTAATGGATTGGATAGTCATAATCATTATCCATATCTATCATTCATTTGTCAGATCCTATTTATCAACGTTTGTGTGATTATATAAATGAGTATTTTATGATTCATATATATGTAAAAATTATCTCCATTGGGATAATATCTCCAATTCATCAATATAAAGATAATTTCAACCAATTCTATATCATAAATTCAGAATTATTCTAATGTATCTTAAACTGGTGGGATTCATAATTAGTCAAGTTGACATCAAACAAGAGTATAAAACATAGTCATTTTTATATACATAAATTTACATTAAATATATCACCTAATGGTGGGTAATTTTAGAATAGGTATAATGATTAGACTCTTCACTAACTTTTTAAATATCTCATCAATGTCACCATTATAAAAGAAACTCACCCCCTTAAAATTTAGCTATATTTGTGTGATTTAAAATAATGATAATTTTTTCACAAATCAATGAAAGAACATTGGAAATACATGGAAACTATATATATCTACAAACAATTTTGGGTTAGGTCATATGTTAATTGTATCTATATTTAATATATCAATTTATATTACTTAACTAGTGATATAATTTGCCAATAATATTACATTCACTATTAAAAACTCACATTGACTATACCTTGAAAATAACATTTACTTTCCCTGTTACCCAACATTATATTTAAATTATCCTTATATTTCCCAATAATATTTGAGTACATAAAAATATAATCTATAAATAATTTCATAATTGTTATGAGGTAATACATAAATACTATATTTTCTATGTGTATATAGCAATATAGTGCACTAGTGTGTCCAAATGGTGTCATTATGAACACATATTTCACATTCAATTTATGAAAAGATTTATTTTATATAACATTATTCATCACATTTACATCATAATATCCTATGAAAATATAAAACATATATAATAACTATGATCCATGTAGGGTGTCAAATGAATCATATATTCATGTAAAATGATACATGCTCATTATCATGATATTTTTGAGCTCATGATAATAAATGAAGAAGAACATTAACCTGTCCTTATTCCTCATGTGAAGGTCATATTAACTCCATTGATGATCACTTGGTTGTATAAACCCTTTCTACATATTCTCTTATAGTGTATTATTCATCTCATAATGTCCAACCATGTATATTTGTTATGTTTTCTTGGTAAATGGAAAATCTCCAGGTTTATGTTTTATTGAAAACTCAACCACTTGGCTTGGATGATGAGAAATAATTTTTTTTAAAATTTCATGATATTCCCTCATAGTGGAACTATATGCATTGATTATCTTTTCATTAGTATAAATCATTAGATAACGATATTGTTCCTTATAAGGTAATAATTGTATATTCAACAGAATAATATGATAATAAGATTAATCATTCATATACATGTATAAATTTAATGGGTGTATCAAGATATATATGGTAGTTTCCCTCTCAAGAAAATTAATGTTGGCTTTGTACAACCCATGAAATGTTATAAAAAATTATTTAAAATAGTTTTATTTCATATAGTTATAATCATTATAAAAATATTCGAAATTTTATTTTTGAAAATAAGAATGAAACATTTTTATAAAAAATAGGGATTTCAATCATTATAAAATAGTATTTAATAATAAATTTATATACTATAGAATATTAATTTTGTGAAATAATTTTTTAATTCATCATGTTAAAATTCTAATAAGATTTATTTTTTTGAATTTTATGAAATGTTATATTTTTCAATCAGTATTCAAGAATTCCAATTCATAATGAAATTTTATATTTTTTAATGAATTCACAATGATTTGTTTTATTTTGGACTATTTATTAAATGAAAATATTTAGTTTCTGATTATATATATTTCAAATGAAGTCCTTAGAATTATTTTAATAGTTAAATTTTTCATATATACATATTTTATTTATATTTATATATTTTTATGAACAAAATAATAATCATCTTAATATTAGAAGTATAATTTTAAATTAAATTTATTAAATTAGGTTACTTTTTTCCTATAAAATTAATTATATATTTATATTCAAGAGTTCCAAATTTTTTAACAAGGCACCATTAATAATTGGACATTATGAATAGAAACTATAGTAAACAATTATAACCACTATAATTATAAACAGGGTAAATAATGTTTAAAATATTATTGTAAGGAATATGAAATCTCTATAAAGGAATGTTATAATATTGGATGAGTTTATATTGAAAATTTATATCAATGATTAAAAAATATAGCTACTTGGTAACATATTTTTATGATTATAACATTGAAACTATTTAAGTAAAAGGCAATGGAAAAATGTAAGTTTCCATATTTAATTATTAATAATATTTTGTGATAGGGATTTAAAAATATTATATATTATAAATATTTATATTAAATATAAATTACATTTTATCATTATAATTTATTTGTAATTTTTTACTCAGGAAATAATTACATTAAATTCTTACACAACACTGATAATGAATTTTTTTAAAAATTATAAAAAATTTATCTTTTTGATAATATTAAATGTAATTTATTTTGAATGATTTATTATTTTACAAAACTTAAATACATAAATATAATATTTTAGATTTCTTTTAAATAATTAGATACTAATTCCTTTAATATAAAGCTATTTTAAACATCTAAATAAATGAATAGTTCCAAAATTGTCATTATTGATAATTAATAATAAAAAAATATTTTGATAAATGATTTTAAATAATTAAAATATTATCTCAATCTACAGGAATGTGATATATATATATACATTATAATATCAACTATTTTGAATTTAAGGGTTGTTTGTCCATTTAAAGAACCTTTTTAGAATATATTTTTGTAAAAATCCTCGATACCACATTAAGTGTCCAATGTGCTAATGGGGTATTAATGAAAAAATAAGGTGTTAAATAAGCTTTCAGATTTCGTCAAATTATTCTTTTATAACATTATTTATACCCATAATCATAATATTTTTTAAATATTTAATTTATATCGATTCTCTATGAAAACATTTTTATTTAAATTTAATAGTTTGTTTAATACCAAGTGTTCTCCACCCCTTTCTTATAAAAGGACACACACTATATGATTTTATTAAAAAATAAGAATCCTTTCAGTTATGAAAATCCCTAAATAGGTCCTTAATATAATCCATCACCAAATTCTAGTTGTTTTTTTGGTATAATTACAAATTTATAGGGTTTATAGTGTAACGAAAAATGGATTGTATGGAAAAGAGGTATATCTTTTAACCGAATAGTTTAGTATTATTTATTATTCCACCACCTCAAAATTTTATAATAAATTCGGATATAATATAAAAAATATAAAATATACATAGATTTTATTTTTTAAAAGTAATGGCTCATATCTGTATCCTACCCTCAAATTAGAAACTAAAGCACCATTCATCTGTATAATAGAAAACTGCCTTGCCAACTGATGTAAAAATATATTCATTACCAAATACTAAGTATAGATATAAAGATAGATTTAATGTATATATATTATATTAATGAAATATTTATCATGATGTAATTATAATAAATCATCTACTCATTGAAAAATTATAATATTATTTGAGTGTATGTGTAGACAACCATCACCACGAAGCAATTTGATTTGTTTTTCCTCACATAAAAACATTGATGATATATATAATTCAATTTAATGGTATATTATGATATTTATTATATACTTATAATATTTAATAGAAAAAATAACCCTTATATTCATTCGGTATTTATCAGTGAAAACCCAAAATGTTACCTTTGCATATATACGACCTAACATCTCCATGATTATAACATATCTCATTTTTTATAATAATCATTCATAAAGTTTGTTAAAATTACACTTGATATATTAAAATGATAGTTATTTAATTATTATAATTATATAGTTTATTTCATAATATCTATTTTTACCATATACTATCTACTAATCTATTTTTAGACAAATGACTTTAATATCATCAAAACATATATCACAAAGTTAATTGATTATTTAACAAATTTTAGCATGGTAAAAGGAAATAAAAAATAAAAATAAGTCATCAATATACAAATAATAAACATTATATAAATATTTAAGAATATAATTAAATATTATGATGAGTCAAACTCTAGGAAATGGACATTGTACATTTAGAAACTCGCATGATAATTTTTAAATAAAATTTTTTAAAATATTTATCTTCCATGTAAATTTTAATAAAATCACTTTATCAATGTATTTATATTACCATGAATTATTTAGAAGTTGTATTTTATTTCATATTTTAAATTATTTCAATGTTTTTCAAATGGAATATTTTTACGTATTTGAAATATAATATTTTGGCAAAAAGAGGAAAAAGAAAATTGTATTTTACTTTATTAATTGATAATGGGGTTTTCTGATATTGTTGATATTATTTAATATTTGGACTAAATTAAATGATTTTATATTCTATAAAATTAAAAAACAATAATTTTATTGTGTATATACCAAAAGGATTTTAAATTTAATGGACATTTCAATATCTCAGAAATGAATTCCTATGGGTGGAATAATAATTTTTTGAATGTAGCATAAAAACTGAAATATTTTATCTGCTATGATTATGTTATGGTTATTGGGAATTCATTATGATGATGGGTGTTTCCATTATAAAACATGTAAGGGTAGATCAATGATATCCCTCCAAATAAATGGATATGAATTTATGTTGGATGTTGATCGTGATGGTTATTACAATTATAACAATGAGGGTTATTCACTTTCTAATTGTTGATGAAATTCCATTATTAACATTGATGGTTATTCCATTTGTAACCATTATAGTCATTTAATTTTTAATAGTGTAATGAAAAATATTCATCATGATTACTATATGATTTATTTAATATTGAAATGGTTTTTATGTGAACCTTTTAATTTCTCAATGTTATCAAAAGAGGTTATATTGAGAGTAATTTGTTTAAAAATTCATTATGGTAAAATGTATATCATTGTGAGAAAAAATTCATGGGGTCTTAATGATTCAAATAATTAAATTATGATTTTTTCCCTTTAGGATTAATTATGAAATATTTTATTAAAATCATCTTGAGGAGTAATGGATTTCTTGGGTAAAAAAGGTTTATTTTTGAATGAAATGTTTATTTTAAAAATGAAAATTTATATAAATATTCCAGGAATAATGGGTTTTATTCATTATTTTATGTCCATTTTTAATATATTTTTTATTATCCCTCATTTAAATGAACTTATTAATGTATTTTAAGTATCTTTATGTATAAGGATGGGGCCTTGATTAAAATTGTGAATATGTGTTGTAAAAAAAATCTTTTTGTAACGTAAATGAATTATTTCCAAAAAAATGGATACTATTTGGATGTTAATAAATTTTGATGTAATAATGATTTTTTTTAATATGGTAGAATAATCCTATAAGACTATAAACATTAAATATCCATAAATTTATGATAATGAATTACTGTCTTCAGATTGATGACGGTATAATATACAAGGATTGCTAATTTTATTTCATATCAGAGGAAATAATAAGATAATTCTGGAGGATTGGATAATTTAGGAAAAACCCCTTATTTTTTATAATACATGGTTATTATTTAATTTCATATGATTATTACAATGTTTCATTTCTGAAATCAATTTTTTTCATTATATATTTCAAAAAACATAATTTTAAAATTGATATGGGAAGACCCCAAGAAGACAAAATTGTTAAAAATAAAAAAATAGATTTTCTTAATTTTAACTGAGATATTTTTTATAATAATATATTATTTTTTATATGCTATAATTTGTTTTTCATCCCAGATAGATAACGATCATATCTACCATAAATGAAAAAGTTAATGTTATATAATTTAATGAGACAACATCCTCAAGAATGAAATATATCTTCTGATAATTTAGTGGATAAGTGATGAATAAATTATATGTAGATGATATTTGAAGTCTTGGGTTGTCCATAGTGTCAAATTTTTTCACCTTTTATAATCCATTTTTAATATTAAATTAATAAATAATTGAAATGTTAAAATAATACTTGAGAAATAGTAATGGTCAATACCATGAAATGGTTTGAATTTCAGAATATTTTCTTCGAGAAATGTTTTTATTAAGGTTATATGACAGAGGATTGAAAAAATAATCCATTCAATTGAGGTATGTTAAAATGATTCCATGTTAGTATATGAAGAAATACTCACTTCAATGGTGTGTTATGCACCAAATATTATTTGGGATTATGGTTGTAGTATCAACAGAATATACAAAATAATGATGCGACTACATCAAATGGAATTGAATTATTGTAAATTTAAATGTTTTTATATTCATTTTTGGTTTCAATGATCATGTGTTCAATGTAAAAAAGATAAAAAACAGATCTATATTGAAGGTAATTGAGAAGAATTCCTTAGCAGGTAATAAAATCATGATTCGGTTTTTTGATAGGTGTGGTAGAAATATCCATTGGGAATGCATTATGAAACCTAGAATATACATAGTATATGGAATATATAGTCATATGGATCATGATTATAATTATTCTGATCATTGTAGTGGAAATTCCAATTTTAATAAGAAGGATGATATTTGATTTCATTTTAATGTATCTGATTATAATGTGTATGTTTGTATGAATAAGTACATGTTTGATTGGATGTAGAAATTCCATAATTATATGGGTGTGTTAAAATATTTTTCAACTCGTACAGTATTTTGTAAACAATTAGACAATGTGGTAACAAATAAATTACATTCCAATTCGGATTAAAGAAATGATTTTATTGATTATAGGGATAAACATTATTTCATTTTTGAATAAATTTCTTATAAATTGTAAATTTCACTTCATGAAATGAAGAAATAACATATGATAAGAAAAAATGGGGGAACTAATAATATAAAAATAATTTATATCAATCATAATTTTGTTGTCTATGGAATTCCATTACATTAAAGGATTGTCATCTTTCCCTTGTCAATGATTAGTCTTATTTAGGGTATGGATTGGCTCCCTTTTTAACTAAATAATATTTATTTTTGATTTAAAGATATTAAATTTTACAATGGTTTTTAGATATTTTTTAATAATGAATTCATATATTTTATAACATAAAAAGAATATGAGAAATATGAAAAGAATAAAATGTAATTTATCATTATCATTTTTTATTAAATAATGGAAATGAACTTATTAATAATGTTTTAGTAGTAAATGAATAATTGTATGATTTTACCAATGATTTTACTAGTGTTAGGCCTAATCTAGAAGTTTAAAATACTATTTAGTTAGTGCTTAATAATTAGAAAATTTAAAAAAAACACCTCATCAAATAGCTTAGGAAAAAATTATATAAATGAAAAATAATTTATAAAATTTAGTTAATAGTGGTTTCATTCTCTATACCATGCCCTCATGGGTTGATTTAGTTTGGTTGTTAAAAATAAATATTGTTCCATGATGTTTTCTATTGGTTATAGATCTTTGAATAATATTAATTTCATGAATAATTATTTGTAACATCATATAAATGACTATTTTTAGTTCAAGAAAGCCTAGTATTTTACAGTGGTAGATATTAGTTATCGTTATCATTAGCTGATGGTGAAATAAGTAGACATTTTTAAAATCGTACTTTTTATTAGTTATATAAATTAATATTTTTTTTATTCCATTCTGTTTGAAAATATATAAATATTTTGTTATGGGTCGTATAAATATATTATTACATGAATATGTTGTTATGTTTAGGGTTCTTATTTATTATATCATTTTATATTTTAAATTTTATAATTTTAATGGAAATCATATAGGTTTTCTTCTATAAAAATATTAAGATAATAATTTATAACAAAAAATTATAAAATGTGATTTTTCGTTACACTATATCTCTTTCTATGGACACATCCAAAATAAAAATAACATACTAATTGATAGTACAAAAATTATTATTGTTAATAAATATATAATGTCTATAAATGTTACTAAGGTTTGTAATTTACATGTATTATTGTGATATTATTTATAGCCTTTTTGAAAACCATTAATGGTTTTCTTACCCAGAAACTATGTTAACACATATGGGATTTGTGTTTATCTGGATACATTAAAGTGAAATATGTGTCTAAGAACTGAAAACAATATTACTGAATTATCACATTTTATTTATTCCATCAATAAATGGTGTCCTGGTTATTTATAATGATGATACTTTAAGAGGTATATGATGATTTTAAATAAATGATGGTAAGATACTTTCATATGAACCACATTAATTGAAACTTCATGAGAAAACTTTTCCTCCACATGACCTTGAACCGGAGGATATAGTGATTGTTTTAAAAATGTATAGTTATAATTAATGTGGAGTAATATTTATATTATTTATTATTTGTAAAACCCAGAAATTTTGTGTAGATTTTTTTTCTTATATACATGGGAATTTTAGGATTCTGTAGTTTCTGACGACGCTTGATTTCATGGCCTGTTGTGTCCGGAATCAATTTCTAAAGTTTTGTTTGTGTACGTTTAGTAAAAATATGAGTAGGATTTTATATCTTTTGAACCTGTGCTCAGAATTGAAATTTGAGGGCACATTTGAGCTCGCAACGTCGATGATTTCTTAGTGAGACCTTAACCGCAATTGCGTTCTGACGAGATTAGAACTATGATTTTCAGTTTTTTAGTTAATTTGAATAAAAATAAGTGTTACACTTTAATTTTATTCTTTGGCAGTTAAAACCTCCAAGAGGAGGATAGTGGTGGGGCCACCACACCATAACCTCCCATGAGAGGTTATAGTGGTGGGGCCCACTCGCACATAACCACCTTTGGGAGGATTTCCTTTGGTGGGGACCACCAGGGAGATGAAACCCTTCGAACCCCCAATTATGTGTGAAACCCTTGATCTTCCCCACCATTTAATTTCCAACTCCCCACCCATTAATTAAGTTAATGGTTTCATTTAATTCAAATATTTTGGAATTATTTTTCCAACAATTAAATAATGGGTTGGTTTAACCCATTATTTTTGTTGGAAATTCATTTGGGTGGAACCTTGAGAGGGAACATTATCCTCTCAACAAAGAACACGAAGAACGCTCCTTCCTCCGAAGAACGATGAACACCACCATATTCCTTTTCGACTGGGGTAAGGAAGTGGAAGAGCCACTACCTTAGAAGAATGCCGACAACATTTACTCCCTGATCTCCGACCCTGGATGCTTCCCGAAATCAATGAAACGTTGAAGCCTTCTCGTGACTTCGTCAATGATCAGCAAACTCGAGGTAGGGGTTTCAGTTTCCTTGTTTATGTTCCACGTTGTTCAATATTTTATTATATGTTATGAAGAATGTTATCAACATAAAATTGGGGGTTCTAACCACACCAACACGGTCGACCCTTTCCCTTTGATCTTGTTTTTTGTTGACGACGGAAGTGGACAACGGTTGCCCGCGTCGGGCCGGTCGCAAGGAAACTAGCAGCGCAAGACCGCCGGGTCGTTAGAAAAGTGTGGTACCATCATGCCACGCAGAGGAGAGCCGGGTTGCGGAAAACATGGGCCGCGGTGAAGGTGGCGTGGCACCATCGTGTCGGGCGGAGTGCAGTAGGATGTCTCGACTAGGGCAGGCCACGGTGGAGGGGCGCAGCACCGTCGCGCCGCCCCGACGGTGCAGGTCTGTAGCCAGGGCGGGTCGTAGCAGGAGAGCATGGGTGTGGCACCGTCGTGCCGTGCTGTAGAAGACCCATGACATTTGGCCATGGTGGACAGGGGAGGGCGGTCGGCTGAGCAGGCAGCCAGTGCGCGCTACTGGCGGGACCAGAAGGGTCCCATAGTTTCTCAAACTGGCGCTAGGTGCTAATTCTGTTTTGGATAGCAAGGGGGCACGACACCCCTCCCACTCGTGGATGGCCGGCCCACCTGGGCCCGCCATCCAGGCCACACGACGGGCCACCTGCGGCCCGCCGACCGGATTACACGGTCGGCTGACCGGGGCACACCGCCAGCTAGGCCGGGCCACACGGCCAGCCCACCGGGAAGGGCGGCACCTTCGGGCCTGTCAGTGCCTTCGGGCTGGGCCACGTTTGGGATAGGCCGCCTTCGGGATGGGCTGCCTTAGGGTTGTGTCGGACCACATTCTGGACGTATCATACCCAAAAACACCTTTATGCCCATAACATGGGCTACAGGTGTCCGACCTACGAACCATCTGCGGAGATGGAAATATTGGAGCGAGATAATTCCTTTGGCATATCCTACATGCGTTTTGGACACATTTGGAGTATTTTCGGGTTGGTTTGAACCTAAAAACCAATTGGGCCCCTCAGATGGAAATGCTAATTACTCACAGACCAGGCGTCTAATTGATGCGCCGTTTGTTGCGTTGAGAACCATATTACGTGGAGGTCCTTTGAGAAACATACATGTGATACATCATGACATTTGGAGTATTGAACAGTATCTCATTGAGCGGATCCTCTTTGAGACGAGCGTACAGAGTGCGGAGACCTATTAGCTGAAAGACCTTATGACTGCTTGACCGATTCGACTCAGAGTGATTCAACTAGCCCAGTGGGGAGCACCCGGTATTTCGCAGCAGACCCATGGTGGAAGGGCGCCCAGTGTTTGGCGGTAGACCCATCATGGAAGAGTGCCCAATATTTGATGGCAGCCCTGTGGTACTCAACTGGAGTAGTACCTCTGTAGGTTATTAGTGGGAGCGCCTGATATTTGGCGGCAGACCCACAATGGAATGAGCGCCCGATATTTGGAAGCATACCCATAGTACTCAACAAGAGGAGAACCTCAGTAGTCCATGGTTTGGGAGAAGCTCCTCAGTGCCGTGACAGGGCCACTATTCTCGATAGAGCAGGAGATCTCTAGCAGCCGTGTTTTCGATAATGAAAATCCTCGTTTGAGCTGAGTCAATGACCATTGTTTTTTCCTCATGATTGAGATGGGTTTCTTGGTAACATAGATATATATATATGGGAATATACCTAATTAATGGTTATACATTGATATCCTACATTTTGGTTTATCCTTGTTAGATTTTGTGAGACCTTGAGGGACTCGGGGTCCCTACTGAGTATCGTTATACTCACCCCTACACGGGCTATGCCCACACCTCATTATTTTGGATGCAGACGACAGATAACACTGATCGTGACAAAGTGTATGAGTACTGGACGGTACCCGGAGTTGGACCTTTCGACGAGATGGTACCCGGAAGAGACATATGGATGTAGAGCACTGGGGAGGTTATCTATACATACCCTTCAGGTAGGATCAATGGTGGATGATCCAGAAGCTGCTAGACACCTTCCAGCTATTTGACTTTCAGTTGTACATGTTTTTTCTTTTCCTTGTACTTTACTATTGGGCTTGTATTTCCGGCCATCTTTTTTCATTCAACACTACCTTTGTACTCAGTTTTACATAGTGTTTTTGCTTCCAGTTGTGTGTGTTTACTTTTTATAAAAGCAATGCCTTCCCAAATAAGGGATTTACGACTTTGGTGCTAGTCGCTAGCCCTTCGCCTATGGAAGGCAGACATGGGGAAGTAACGGCACAGTCCTGAGGATGGATCATGATAAATTTGTATTAGAGGAGTCGGTTCTACCAGAGAACATAAGACTCTGATATTTCTGTTCTGTAAAAAATAGTGTTAAGGGTACTCAGTGTGGTATTCATTTTAGGGAGTCCAGTGTTTGTGTGGAAGCTAACGTATCTATACACCAGGACCCTAACTACTGATTTCTGACATAGAACATGAAAGCACTGATTGTGTGTGTGTTATCAAAATATTTCATTAAGTCTGCTCAAACCAGGTCAGATCACCAGGTATAGTCATTTTACCATGTCGCATCTATTTCTTTCAAGATGCCTCCATGTGGATGACCAGTTAGAGCCTCGAGAGTTGTATGCACTGACATCCTTTAGAGCAACGAGGCTTCGGTGCAGGGCCCCTTTCTAGTTGGGGCACCAGAAGAGGCACCAGTGGTACCACCACCCATTGGGACACCGATTCCACCAGCCCTAGTAGCAGATCATGCATGTTGATTGAGCGTGTTGCATGAGTTCTGATACGAGAGGCCACCCAGGTTCCCGAGAGAGATGGACCCACAGGCGGCTGAGGATTGGCTGGAGGTTGTGTCGAGAGTTTTCAGGCTAGTATGGTCACCAGCAGACTTTATGGTGATCTTTGCTACGAGCCCCTTTCAGGCAGCAGCAGGCAGATGGTGGAGCATGATGCTCCAAGTCCACGATGAGGAAATCCTACTCTGGGTAGACTTCGAGAGCCTATTATAGGAGGAGTTTGTCCTAGACACCACTCGTGCGGTGCAGATACATGAGCTACTTCTTCTATAGCAGGGAAGTATGATAGTAGCGTAGTACTCAGTGAGGTTCACCGACCTCTCACACAACTCTACGGATATGGTACATGACACATTCTACAGGGCCATAACCTTCGATCAGGGGCTCAGGAGAGAGATCAGAGCGATGATGATCTCCCTCAGCATTCTGACGCATGATGTGGCATTAGAGAGAGCCCTCATAGTATAGAGTTTCTATGCCAAGAAGTCTCTAGTAGCGAGACCCACTACTAGTCAACATGCTACGAAGTCCTCTACAGCTGGCAGTAGACAGATGACGCAGAGGCCCAAGAGGACCAGACCCGCAGGTGGTCAACTGCATGACTCAGGATCAGTTGTGAGGGGAACCCAGAGTGGAGACAGAGCAAGACATGCTGGGAGCGGACAGTGTTACTCCTGCAGTAGGCTTAGTCACATGGCTTGTGACTGTCCTACCCACCGTACTGATGATTAGCAGACTGTTGAGGGACCTCCCAAGTAGAGGAAGAAGTTCAATTGAGGCGGTCTACATTGCAATGGTGGACATGGAAGAGGTTCTTGTCATGCAGCTAGTGGTGGATGATGATTCGAGGTGTTACCACCACCAGGAGGTCCAACCTGACCCCATGGAGCAGGTGGATAGGGGAGAGCTCAACTCCAGAAAGCTGAAACATATGACCATGGTGCTCTGGAGTTGATTCAAGGTACGATCTATGTCTACTCCACCATAGCTGCAGTTCTTATAGGCATAGGTTCTTGTCACTCTTTCATTGCCACTGCCCTCATTCAGAGCACGAAGATTCTGATGGAGCCATTGGCTTGATCCTTACGGCTAGAGACTCCTACGAGAGAAGACTCAACAATAACGCACTGGTGCCTATAGTGTGAGCTTACTCTAGGAGGCTAGAGCTTTGGTTGGGATCTCCTCATAGCGGCGTCTAGGCATAATGACGTCATCTTAGGTATGGACTGGATATCTATAGGCTATGATTAGATCGACTTTATTAGGCACAATGTGTGGTGTGTCCCCACGGATGGGACCAGGTTCACCTTCACCGATGAGAAGGGAACCTTTGTTGTGCATGATGGATTTCCTCAGAGGAGGGTGCAGTCGATCACTCACTAGTTGGGTTGCCTTACCCTCAGAGCAGTAGATGTGGAGTGTCCAACTTATCCAATAGTGGTGGCCCAATACACGGATGTTTTCCCTGAAGATGACCCAGGACTACCTTCTTGTAGATAAGAGGACTTATAAATTGACCTGTACCCCGGGACGACACAAATATCTACTCCAGCATATTTTATGGCTCCTTCTGAGCTTCACAAGCTGAGGGTATAGCTGGAGGACATGAAATTGAACGTATTCATCTGGCCTAGTGTTTCTCCCTCGGTAGCCCCCATTCTGCTTTCCAAGAAGTCGGATGGGAGATTTAGACTCTATGTCCACTACCGTCGCTTGAACTAGGTGATCGTGAAGAACAAGTACCTACTTCTGAGGATTGGTGACCTCTTTGATCAGCTCAAGGGAGCACAATGGTTCTCAAAGATAGAAATCAGATCTGGTTATCACCCGCTCAATGTTCGAGACGAGGATGTGCTGAAGACGACCTTCAGGTGTTGGTAAAACCACTACGAGTTCATGGTTATTCCCATTGGCGTAACCAACGCTCCTGAAGTGTTCATGAGACTCATGAACATGATCTTCTAGCCTTATCTCGATCACTTTGTCGTAGTATTCATAGATGACATTCTGATCTACTCAACTACTGAGAAGGATCATGCCTACCATTTACTGGTAGTACTGGGCACACTCTGATAGCACTAGCTTTATGGTATGCTCTAGAAGTGCTAGTTTGGATTTGAGTGGTTCACTTTTTGGGGCACGTCATCTTAGAGGCTGGATTTGTTGTGGATCCAACGAAGATCGAGGAGGTACTTGTGTGGGAGACACCCAGGAGTGTGACAGAGGTATGGAGTTTCCTTGGTTTGGCTGCCTACTACAAGAGATTCATTCCATATTTATCCAGTGTTGCAGCACCAGTTTCAGCCTTGAAGAAGAAGGGGAACCCTTCATGTGGTCGGAGAGATGTCATCAGAGCTCTTAGGAGCAGAGGCAGAGGCTGACTAGTGCCACCATTTTTAGGCTTCCATAGGAAGGTGTAGGGTACGTAGACTAATGTGACGCATTAGGGACTGGACTCAGGTGTTTCTAGATGCAGGAGCGAGAAGTGAATGCATATACTTCTCGGCAGCTGAGACAACATGAGTATAATTATGCTACCCATGACCTAGAGTTAGCAGTAGTGGTCTTTGCCTTGAATATGTGGCGGCAAAATCTGATGGGTGAACATTCTTCCATGTACTCTGATCACAAGAGTCTCGGGTATATTTTCTCTCACAAGGACTTGAACCAAACATATCGGTGTTGGCTAGAGTTCCTCCAGGACTATGAATTTTAGATAGTCTATACTCCTGGTAAGGAGAACGTTGTTGTAGATTCTCTTATTAGGAGAACAGGCATTCATCTTTTTGGAGAGGTGACAGAGAAGCTAGCTGCCCTTCAAATATCCTTTGTGGATAGGGATGGAGCAGTCTATCTTCAATCTCTTCCAGTCACTCCTCCACCTCTTCAGTGAGTCAGGGAGGCGCTGCATGGAGACATTGACTGTGAGATGCGACGTGCTCAGATATCCAAAGGGTAGGCACCTGATATATTTTCTAAAGGTGTGAAGCATGTCATATACTTAAGAGGACGTACCATGGTACTAGTTTCACTTTAGGAGGAGTTATTGGGGGTGTTCCAAACTTCCCATATAGAAATACATCCAGGAGTGGAGAATATGTACCAGGACCTCAGACAACAACATTGGTGGCCAGGTTTAAAGAAGGAAGTAGCGGAGTTTGTCTCATCGTGACTCACTTGTCAAAAAGTGATGGCAGAGCACTAGGTACCAGAAGGCTTGGATCTGCCTTAAGAGGTCTCTAAGTGGATGTGGGATGGGATATCCATGTACATCGTGATAGGTCTTCCACATTCAAACAGGAGTCACAATTCGATATGGGTAATCATTTACCGACTCACTAAGTCAACCCAATTCCTACCGATCAGAGAGAAGGGCACAGTTGAGAGCATTGGATGCCTCTATGTGCAAGAGATAGTGTGTTTTCATGGAGTACTTTCTTCTATTGTCTCCGATCATAATGTGCGCATCAATTCCCATCTATGGAATGTGTTATAGGAAGATTTCGAGACATAGCTATGTCTAAGAACCGCCTTCCATCCTATGACATATGGTCAGATCGTGACGACCATTCAGACGCTCGATGACAAGCTCTGTGCATGTGTCCTCGACTTTAGTCATAGCTGGGAAGACTACTTACATATGGTTGAGTTTTCCTACAATAAAAACTATAACTCCACCATCGGTATTACACCTTTTGAGGCCTTGTATGGTTGGCCTTGCAGATCGACACTGTGCTGGACAGACCCAGGGGAGTCAGCACTAGTGGGACCAGAGATGGTACGGGCTACCACTAAGAAGGTGTAGATCATCTTGGAGAAGATGAAGACTGAACATAGAAGGCAGAAATCGTATGATGAAAAGAGACAAAGACCTCTGGAGTTCTAGGACGATGACCACATCTTTGTATGAGTCTCATATTGATGAGGTCTATGGAGATTTGGCCGAGGTGGCATGTTATCTCCGTGGTTCATTGGACCTTTCCGAGTCCTCAGCAGAGTATGTGTGGTGGCTTACCGCTCGGCTCTTCCACCTCAGCTGCACTTGTTGCATGAAGTCATCCACGTATCTTAGTTGAGGAGATACGTGCATGACCCTTCCCACATCATTGACCATGTAGATATGGACATCGATGATAGGGTGACTTTCACGGAGGTTCCAGTGGAGATTGAGGATCAACTGTAGGGGGTCCTACGTGGATGGTCGATTCCTCTGGTGCGCATTCCTTCACAGCATGGGAACCTCCAAGAGAGCTCATGGGAGCGGGAGGCTCCGATGCGTGCTCGGTACCCCTTTTTGATCCCTTAGTTCGAGTTGTAGCTTACGGGGAAGAAAATCCATGCGGTAGGGAAAATATAAAGACCCGTAAATTCCAAGTAAATGTTTTTCTTATGTTCATGAAAATTTTATCAGTCTTCAATTTCTGAAGGTGCTTGATTTCGAGACCAGGTGTGTCCAGAATCAATTTCTGAAATTTTGTTCGAGTACGTTTAGTAAACGTACGAGTGGGATTTCATATCTTTTGAACCGGTTCTTGGAATTGAAATCTGAGGGCACCATTGAGCTCGTAATTTCAGTTATTTCCAAGTGAGAACTTTACCGTATTTGCGTTCTGATGATATTTTTTGTTAGATTTTGAGGTTTTTAGTTAAATTGAATAAAAATATGTGTTAAACATCATTTTTATTCTATGGTTGATAAAACCTCCAAGATGAGGTTACTGGTTGGGTGCCACCACACCATAACCCCCCATGATATTTTATGGTGGTGGGGCCCACTCATACATAACCTCCTTTGGGAGGATGCCCTTTCATGGGGACCACCTGGGAGATGAAACCCCTGGAACCCCCAATTAAGTGTGAAACCCTTAATCTTCCCTAACATTTAAATTCCAACTCTCCACCCATTAATTAAGTGAATGAATTCATTTAATTCAAATATTTTTGAAATATTTTGACAACAATTAAATAATGGGTTGGCTTAACCCATTATTTTGTTTGGAAATTCATTTGGGTGGAACAGTGAGAGGAAACTTTATCCTCTCAATGAAGAACGCGAAGAACGTTCCTTCCACCGAAGAATGACGAACACCACCTTCTTCATTTTTGACCGGGACAAGGAAGTGGAATCACCACCACCTGAAAAGAACGCCGACGATGTTTCCATCTCGGCCTCCAACCCCAGATACTTTCTGACGGCATGGAAATGACGTCGCCTTCCCGCAACTCTGTCAATGATCACCAAACTCGAGGTAGGGGTTTGAGTTTCCTTGCTTCATTCCACGTCCTTCAATATTTTGGTATACGTTATGCTGAATGTTATCAACATAACAAGGGCGTTCGGACCACACCAACATAGATGACCCTTTCCCTTTTTTCTTGTTTGTTGTTGACGACAGAAGTGGACAACGGCGACGGGCATCAGGCCGACCGCCTAAAAATCGGAGGCGCAAGACCACAAGGTCACCAGAAAAGTGTGGCACCATCATGAAATGTGGAGGAGATACGGGCCGCGGCCAAGTCGGGCAACAGAAAAGGTGGTGCAGTGCCATCATGTCGCACTGAGGGCAGCAGGGGGCCACGGCCATGGCGGGTCGTGGCGGAGGGGCGCAACGCCGTTGCACCGTGCCGGTGGTGCAGGTCCGTGGCTAGGGCGGGCCGTGTAAGGGGAGAAGGGGAGCAATTACAGCGTTCCATGCCGTAGAAGACCCACGACCTTTGGGCGTGATAGACATGGGACGACGGCTGGCTGAGCCGGCCACCATTGCGCGCTACAGGCGGGACCTGAAGGGTCCCACTGTTACCCGAACCGGTGCTAGGCGGCGTTTCCATTTCAGATGGAAAGGGGGGGGGGGTCGACAACTCCTCCCACATAGGGCCTATTGGCTAGGCCACAGGGCTAGCTGGCCCGTCCACACGGCTAGCCGGCCAGGCAACACGGCCTGCCGGGCCGGGCTACACGGCAACCCAGGCCTGGCTAGATGGCTTGCAGGGCCGGGCCACACGGCCAGCCAGTCGGGTCGGGCCGTGCCTTTGGGCCAGGCCGCGTTCAGGCCGGGCCACATTTTGGTTGGGTCGGACCCATGGATCGGGTCTGACCCTAGTCCGGACCCATCATACCTGAAAAAACCATTACACACATAACTTGTTCTACGAGTGTCTGATCAACGAACCATTTGTGGCGATAGAAATCTTGGAGTGAGATGATTCCATTGGCATATAAAACATGACTTTTGGACATAGTTGTAGTATGGTCAGGTTGGTTTTAACCTAAAAACCAACCGGGCCTATAAAACGTAAATGCCTATAACTCAGAGACCGGGCGTCCGATTGACGCTCCATCTGTTGTGTTGAGACCCTTATGACATGGCGGTACTTTTAGATACCTTCATGTGAGTCTTAGTGAAATTTTGAGTATCTAACAATAGATCGTGGAGCGGATCCTCCTAGAGATGAGTATACAGAGTGCAGAGACCTAGTAGCTGACATACCTGATGAGTGCTTGATCGATTCGACTCAGAGTAATTCATCTAGCCCAATGAGAAGCACACGGTAATTTGCGGCAGACCCATAGTGGATGAGCACCCAGTATTTGGAGGTCGATCAATGTTACTCGATAGGATAAGTACCTCTGTAGGCTATTAGGGGGATAACCCAGTATTTGGCGGCAGACCCACATCAGATGGAGTGCACGGTATTTGGCAGTAGACATGCAGTACTCAAAAAGAGGAGTACTTCATCAGTCCATGGTTATTGAGAAGCACCTCGGTGTCGCGACATGCCCACTTTTCTCGACAGAGGAGGTGTTCTCCAGAAGCTTTGGATTCGATAATGAAAATCCTTGTTTGAGTTATGCCAATGAACATTGTGTTTTCCTCATGATTAAGATGGGATACTTGATAACTTAGGTATATGTATGGGCATCTACCAATGTAATGGTTATCCATTGATTTTATACATTGTGGTTTATCCTTGTTGTATTTTGTGATACCTTGAGGGTCTCAGGATCCCTACTGAGTATCATTATACTCACACCTGCACAGGTTATGCCCGCACCTCATTGTGTTGGATGAAGACGATAGAAAGCACTGACCAAGACAGAGTGTACGAAGACTGAACAATACCCAGCGGTGGACCTTTCAATGAGACGGTACTCGGAGGAGACAAATGGACCTGGAGTGCTGATGAGATTATCTATACCTACCCTTCAGGCAGGATCTGTGGTGGACGATTCAGGGGCTGCTAGAAACCTTCCAGCTATTTGTCTTTCAGTTTTACTTGTATTTCCTTTTCGTTGTACTTTACTCTCAGGCCTGTATTTTTTCCCCCTTTTACTTTCAGCACTACCTTTGTACTCAGTTTTACATAGTGTTTTGCTTCCAGTTCTGTACAATAATTGTGTGTGGTTAATTATTATAAAGTAAATGCCTTCCCATCTTAGGGATTTACTCCTCTAGTGCTAGTCACCATCCCCTGGACTATGGAAGGCGGGATTGGGGTAGTCACGGCATGGGCCACGAGGACGGGTTGTGACATTATTTATAATATTTTTTTGTATATATTAACAAAAAAAGTGTTTAACATAAGACAAGGAAGATATTATTATTTGATAATGTATTGTGACTACATACTTCATGATCACCCAGGTAAAGAAAAAACATTATGATTCCTTAAATTATAAAAATAATGAATCATTAATGATGTCACATTTAGAACATTGACCTATAATTTAAAATTTGATGACTTTTAGCCTTGAAATAGTACAAGTATTAACTTTCTATTTTGTTTTAAGTTATAGTACAATCATATCATTTAAAAATATTTAACAAAGCTTAAAAGGATGTAAATGATTTGCAGGAAATGGAAGAATATAAGATGAAGGGTAATATTATAGTGTTTAATTTTTATTAAAGAGGTTTTATTATATTTGAAAATGATCATTTATTAATTGTGGATACCAATTGAATAGATAATTATTGGCTTAAATAATTACTAATATTATAAAATAATGTAAATACAGTTTTTATAATTTAAAATGAAATATTTGAAAAGTTAGTAGTATAAAGAAGGATGATAAAAACAAAAGGGAATTATTCATCCTTTACCTATATCCAAATTGTATATAGGGAATATATCCATAGAAATTTTTATGGTATTAAATGAGGCATCTTGAGGTGATAATGTGGTTTAGAAAATTATTGATCTATTAAATATATCTATGAATTTACTCCCAATTTGAGATATTGTGTATTTATATTAAATATATAAACAATATCACAATGATATTGTCAGGTTACATGAAGTTTATCTCTCAATTTTATGTGACTGAGAGATCATGATTACTTGTAATTTCTAGAAATACCATAAGATTTTTTTGGTTTAAAATTATATTTTTTGATTCTTTTTATCATAAAAATAATGGATTGTCTAATAAAACATTTAAAACAATGAATGATTTTCCTCTTGATTGAACAATGGATTATCTGGGATGATGGGATCATCATCATTCATATTTTGAGTTTGTATATAATAAAATGTTTCATTCATGCATACAAATAAGGATTTTAAGGATTTTTTAGGAATGTTATACTTGAATACATCACTTTAGGAAGAAGTAGGAGAGTGGATTTTGAAGGAATAGTAGTTGGATAAATAATGTTGATAAGAATGTAATGATGATTTTGAAAATATAATGATGGTTTAGATCATTCAAAAAATGTATGTGGATAAACTGAATTATGATATCTAATTCGAGGTTGGTGATCATTTTATTAATAATCTATATCCTTGGAAAAGTGTTATGTGTTTCTTAAAATTAAATCAGAATTGATATTTCATTATAATGTTTTAAGACTATATAATGTTTTATTACTTTTCAATCAAGATCCATTTCCACTAATTTTATTCTAGGTATATAATGTATTTGACATTTTGATGATAAGAACGTTTGTGTAACACCCGAGACTTTTATGTTATATAAATCATCAAAGGAATCTTTTTCTATACAACACTTGCTTGGCTTGCTTTACACGCAATCGCGACATTCCTCGATAGCTTGCGTCGTACGCAATACCGAGTTTCACTAAACAACATTATGCTATTAAAACTAGCCGTTATGAATAGTAATAACCAATTTTTAGAATTTTATAAATTTTATTTTTCAAAATGGACTTCATTTTTGGACACAGAATATCGAAATTAGCCTAGGGTGAAATTTTGGTTTTTTTCTGAAAACTTTCAATTTTTGATGAATAGTGAAACCACTAAGTGGTAGGTTAAAAACTGAATTTTGCATAAAACTTAATTTTACCGCTTCTGTGATTGGAATTTCGAAAATCCGAGAGACACGGTTAATATCAAGGACTAAAATGTGGTTCAATGAGATGAAAATAATTTTTTGGTGAATAGTAACTTTTTACTTTTTTTACCGCGGTTAATAGTAAATAGGGTAACTAAGGGTAAATATGATATTAATATTACCCTAACACATGTCCTAATTCTATTGGACAAGTGTAATTCGACCAAAAACAAACTTAGGAATAAAATATGACCATTTAGGCCCACTTGGATTAGATTAGGACATTTATTATTAATTTATTTAAAGAAGGGTTAAAATAGTTAAAATCAAAGTTTAATAAGTAAATCATTTTTAATATGGGGTTATACATAAGATAAATTCGATTGTAAATATTCATTAGAAAGATAAATATATTTCCTACATGGTGGTATTTTATTTGTAATTTTTAGACATCAAATAATTTAATTTATTTATGCCACAAAGATGATGCAGTAATTATCTTATTAATGAAATATTGACAAAATTGATAATATAAATACCAAAATGAATGTAATTTAAGACTTTTTATGAATTCCACTAATTTTCTAGGTTACTATGATATATTATTGTTGATTTAATCAACTTGGTTCGAACATATAATTCTGTTATGACTTTCACAAAAATAATATATCAAATAGTGTCAAAATTGACACAAAATAGTTTTTAAATAACATATTATATTATTAATTGTTATTTTATTCCTAAAAATCTAAGGTTCGGCCAAATGACTTAGATAAGGATATATATATTAATAATAAACAATTTTGGGTTCGTTTGGTATGTTATAGTAAGTGTATTAACCATATAGTGAAAGAAAACAAAAAGACACGGTAAAAGTTAAATTAATTAACTTATAGTTAAATCTAATTGATAAGGTTAAAATAATACCCTAAACTTGTCTAAATCCTATTTGTTGATAGGATTTCGACCCATCCCCACTTTAGCTTCGAAATAAGACCCTTTGGAACCATTATAAACCGATTTTGACTTTATTATAAAATAATATTTTGAGATATTCCTAAGGTGCCCCTCTCCTCCCTTATAAAAGGGCACCTCCTCCCCCTCCTCCTCACACCAAATTGAGCACTCAAGCTCGGCCAACCCCTGCCATTTTCTCCTATCCACTTCCCTAGAATAATCCTAGAGGTCCTGGTATTCTCCAAAGACCAATCTTAGTTCCTTAAGTGGAGGATTCAAAGAGGCGTTCCAAAGAAGAGGTAATATCCATTACCGATCTTTTCAATTTCTTTCTTCTTCAACTTCTTCTTCATTAGTTGTTTCATGATAAAGTAATAACATCAGTATTACTTACATACTGATATGTTATTATAAATATGAAACAACCCTATTTCACCTTCTATCCATCCTACGGAAAAATGAAATCACCACGCGTGCGTACGTACGGAATACCGTCTCCACGCCGTGGTGTAATCTATTTTCCACCATCACCTTACAAGGATGGTTATAATGGTGTAATGAGTAACTAAATATGATTATTATGAAGTAATATTGATACTGAAATAATATATATATACTCCAATACAATTCCACGATCATAGGAATGATATCATCACTCGTGCGTACGTACGGAATACCGTCTCCACGATGTGATGCGACTCGTTCTACATGATCTTCATTTCATAATGATTATATAAATGAATTGAATGAATGAATATGGTATATAATACACTAATACCATTCTGGAAATGAATTATCTATAACCTAAAGATAAGAATAAGAATTTATTCGACAAAACACGCATAAGAACAAAAAGTTATAAAGACCCGAGTAACAAGTAACAATGAAATATTACTAACAAGAAGCTAATAATATGACCATATATGATATCATATAAATATGTATGATTCTGGAATAAGTCAATAACATTATTTAAACCATTATACAGGATCTTCGGACACGTACAAAGCTAATCGGACCTAAGGTAAGGGAAATATCACAATCTCATTTTTATCCGAGATTGTTTATTCGTAAGTATTTACTGGGGTGTATTTTATCATCCACATCCATGTTCCCTCAATATGTAATATTGTTTCCATCCACTTGAAATAGTTTAAATCCAATTTTACCTTTAGGTGAGTTTTTAGTAAAGAATATGAAAGGAATCTTTTGTCGTTTTCCCGTACGAGGTACTTTTTGACTTTTCCGACAAAAGTACGAAGAATGTTTTTTTTAACTTATACGGCATGAATGGATTTTTAAAACATTACTTCAAAGAAGCTTCCTTTACAAGTTTTCAAGTTTATTTTTAATCAACTTCTTTTATTTTAAAGTTGTATGACATGTTATGAAAGGAAAAATGTTTTTGAAGAAGAAAGGATATTTTCCTCAAGAATTCAATTCAAGTGTTTTATCAAAATTATTTTCCATCTAAGATTATAAAGGGTTCTGTTTCTATCCATATTTTTACATTGGTTTGACTATGTTGTGATGGAATTATGTTTATGAATTCCTTTATCATATATGAATTTATGATGTCATGATGTTTCAAGAATCCCATTTTTGTTATATGTGTTATGCGATGATGTATGTTTTATGATTATGTGGCACACATAAGAAAGGATTCATTATAAGATGGGTGGGACCTATATCTCCCTCCAATGCATTGGGTAATGATTTTATATCTCATGAGATAGACATGGCTGGAACGGAAGGTTATTTCGGTTCAGTGATACAGGACTGAAACGAGGAGTGAACTCGGTTCAGAAAGGGACTTTGTCCACTAAGATAGTCTTGGCAATGAGTCATGACTAACAAGAAATGATTTCCATGATTATGTGTGCATGCCACAAAGTTTCAAGTTTTATGTTATGATTATGGGGATCTCATTTTCACTTCTATGTTTTATTCCATGTTAAGATATTATGATCTCTTTTGCAGGTTTTGATAAAGATATGATATGATTTTTATTTCCTTTATTTGCCCTTGCTGAGCATTTGAGCTCACCCTTTTATGTTTTCTTTTCCCCAGGTCAGGAAGATGGATATCAAGTAGAATATGCTAAATGGGACCCTAGATATGATGAAATAAATGAGAGACACTGTAAAAGATTTATGAACCAATTGTTTATGTTTCCCAGTTTCTAAAGACACTATACCTATACAGTCCTTTGTGGTTTTGTCATATGTTGTAATAAGTGTGCTTCAATTTTGAAGTATTAACAATGTATGTAAAGTATGGGTCGTTATAGTTGGTATCAGAGGAAAGGTATAGTCAACCTTTGGAAACTAGGATGTGAAAGCCTTAGTAAGAACCCTAAGGATAAGTCTAAGCATAGAACACAATCTTAGTGTTTTAGAAATGGCCTTGAATAACCTAGGATAAGACCTTAAGCATGAAGATTTTATTCTTGAATTATGTGGGTTCCTATTATAATTAGTGTTGCTCACACTATTCTTCTTGGTTTTAGTCAATGGCTGGAACCCGAAGGAACCGTGTTAATGCGGAATGCGATGGGCAATGCAATGATTGTCCCCCTGAGCAACCAAACGATATGGGAGCTGGAATGCAAAATCTTGTAGCCATGCTCACACAACTCTCTCAAGCTATGAATCATGCAGGATTTCCAAACGAACAAAGGAGGGAGCAACATTCTGTTGAATCCTTCATGAGGCAGCGTCCACCTTCTTTCAGCGGGTCTACTGATCCATTAGTTGCTGAAAAATGGATTAGTACTACTGAAAAGATATTTTCAGTTCTTCAATGTTCTGACCATGATAAAGTCATCCTAGCAGTGTATCGTTTGGAAGGAGATGCTGATCAATGGTGGAATCTTGTTAAGAATACAAGGCAAAGGGATGAAATTGAGTCTATGGAATGGGACGAGTTCAAGAACTTATTTTTCAATAAGTACTTCCCTCGTATTCTCCGAACAAAGATGGAGAAAGAGTTCCTTGAACTGAAGCAAAGGGATGATGAATCTGTTGGTACCTATGAAGCAAATTTTACAAGACTTGCAAGGTACGCTTCTGGTATTATTATCCAACCTGAGAGTAAGATCGATCGATTCTTTAGTGGCTTAAAACCAAGTCTTCGAAGGGCATTAGCCATAAGGGACTTCAATAGCTACGAGGAAATCGTTCGATGTGCTCTCAAAGTCGAGATGGAGATTGGAGTAACCCATCAGTCACATGGGTTTGATAAGAAGAGGAAGATGGAATTCAAAGAAAAATCTAAAGAGCACACGGAAAAGAAGATGAACTTTCCCTTATGCTCAAAGTGTGGAAAGAAACATGGAGGGAGTTGTCTTAAAGGGACAAGTAAATGTTTTAAATGTGGAAAGGAAGGTCATTGGGCATTTGAATGCCGTGATAATGGGAAGAAGATGTCTAATGATGCAA
Organism: Viscum album; assembly: GCA_963277665.1. Taxonomy (NCBI): domain Eukaryota; kingdom Viridiplantae; phylum Streptophyta; class Magnoliopsida; order Santalales; family Viscaceae; genus Viscum; species Viscum album. The sequence goes on along the minus strand of OY728158.1, from coordinate 497,706,414 downwards.
ACAAAGGAAGGGATACACAGAATGAACCTGCTACACTTCAATGTTTCAAGTGCAAGGAGATGGGGCATTATGCCAATCAATGCCCAAATCCAAGGGTTGATGATGATGGTCGACGTCAACAAACTCTTAAGGCTAAAGACAAAGGAAAGTCACATGCAATTTCTATCAGCGAGGTGGAGTACGATAACGATGTGGTGAAAGGTACACTTACCATCCACTCTAAAGTAGAAAATGTTTTATTTGATTCTGGATCCACCCACTCTTTTATTTCTGAAGACTTTTCTAAGGGTATCACCGTACTACCTCAACAATTAGATGTTGAGTTAGCTGTGACAACACCTAATGGCACATCAATCGCATCAAAAGTTTATAATTCTTCTCCGATCGAAGTTTGTGGGAAAGTGCTTCCTGAAAATCTTGTGATCCTTCCTTTAGTGGAATTTGATGTGATTCTTGGCATGGATTGGCTTTCTCTACATGGAGCTCATATCAATTGCCAAAGAAGGGAAGTCACATTTCATACTCCAGATCAATCTACGATCGTATACCAATGCAAGGATGAACATAACCTTCCAGTGGAAATTTCTTCCATCTTATGGGTATTGATCCCACTAAATGAAGGTTATTTATCTCAAATGGTTGGTGAGAAACTCACGATTAAGAATATGCCCATTGTAAGGGAGTTTGATGATGTCTTTCCGGAGGAATTACCGGGTCTTCCACCAAATCGTGAAGTTGAGTTTTCAATAGAACTCGTACCGGGTGCTTTGCCTATTTCAAAGACACCTTATAGAATGGCCCCAATTGAGTTGCAGGAATTGAAGAAGCAACTCCAAGAGAATCTTGATAAGGGATTCATACGCCCTAGTGCGTCACCTTGGGGAGAACCTGTTCTATTTGTTAAGAAGAAAGATGGATCAATGAGACTCTGCATTGATTATCGAGAACTTAACAAGATCCCTATCAAGAAAAAATATCCTCTCCCACGCATTGATGACTTATTTGACCAACTACGCGGAGCTCAATACTTTTCCAAGATTGATCTTCGTTCAGGGTATCATCAATTAAGGGTCAAAAGGGAGGATATACCAAAGACGGCTTTCCGTACAAGGTATGGACACTATGAATTTATAGTGATGCCATTTGGTCTTACTAATGCCCCTGCTATCTTCATGGATCTAATGAATAGAGTCTTTAGAGACTATCTTGATCAATTTGTGGTAGTCTTTATAGACGATATTCTTGTCTATTCAAAGAGCAAGGAAGAACATGAAGATCACTTGAGAATTATATTGAAGACCCTGAGAAAGGAGAAGCTTTGTGCCAAATTTACCAAGTGTGAATTTTGGCTTCAAAAAGTTGCATTTTTGGGTCACATAATCTCAAAAGAGGGGATATCTGTGGATCCAGCAAAAACAGAGGTTATCGAAAGATGGTCAAGACCAACAACAGTAACTGAGATCCGAAGTTTTCTTGGTTTGGCTGGTTATTATCGACGTTTTGTAAAAGATTTTTCACGATTATCTAATCCACTCACCAAGTTGACTCGGAAAGGAGTTAAGTTTGTCTGGACAGAGGAATGTGAAGAGAATTTCAAGGAGTTAAAAAGAAGGTTATCCAGTGCACCTGTGCTCACACTGCCTTGTAGTGGAGAAAGGTTTGTAATCTACAGTGATGCATCCAAGAAGGGATTGGGGTGTGTTCTTATGCAAAATGATATGGTGATAGCTTATGCCTCACGACAGTTGAAAATCCATGAGCAAAATTACCCAACACATGATTTGGAGTTGGCTGCGGTAATCTTTGCATTAAAGATTTGGAGGCATTACCTTTATGGTGAAAGGTGTGATATTTATACTGATCATAAAAGTTTAAATTATATTTTCACAAAAAAAGGAGTTGAATATGCGTCAAAGAAGATGGTTGGAGCTGATTAAGGATTATGACTGCTCAATCCATTACCACCCTGGGAAAGCAAACAAGGTGGCAGATGCATTAAGTCGACAAGACCATGCTAGTTTATCCATGATGAGGATCACAAAAGATCCAATATTTATGGATTTACAAAGGATGGATCTTGGAATTATAATGGAAGGGGAAAAATCTTATCTTTCTAAAATGAATGTTCAACCATCTATACATGTGAAGATTAAAGAAGCACAGAAAGAAGATGTCGAGTTACAAAAGAAGGTGAGAAATGTTCCTGAATTCAACCTTGATTGTGATGGGATAATAAAGTTCAGGAATCGGGTTTGCGTTCCTCCCATCCCCGAATTAAAGAATGAGCTGCTGGATGAGGCTCATAGTTCATCATTTTCTATTCATCCTGGAAGCACGAAGATGTATAGGGACCTGAAAGAGTACTTCTGGTGGGATGGCATGAAAAGAGATGTTGCTGAATATGTCTCTCGATGCTTGGTTTGTCAACAAGTTAAAGCTGAGAGACAGAAGTCTAAGGGGATGTTACAACCATTACCCATACCCGAATGGAAATGGGAAAACATCACTATGGACTTTGTCACAGGACTTCCTAAAACATCCAAAGGCAATAATGCTATCTGGGTCATAGTTGATCGTCTTACAAAGTCTGCACACTTCATTGCTATTAGAGAGGATTTCTCTCTAGATCATCTTGCCAGGATATATGTAAAGGAAGTGGTAAGATTGCATGGAGTACCACTTTCTATTATATCTGATCGAGATCCGAGATTTACCTCGAAGTTCTGGCGAAGTCTTCAGCATACTCTGGATACAGAGTTGAGTTTCAGCACTGCTTATCATCCCCAGACAGATGGTCAGTCTGAGAGAACAATTCAAACCCTAGAAGATATGTTGAGAGCTTGCTCTATGGATTTTAAAGGAGGTTGGGATCAACACCTACCTTTGGTAGAATTTTCTTATAATAATAGCTTTCACTCCAGTATTCAGATGGCTCCTTATGAAGCTCTCTATGGAAAGAAATGCAGGACTCCAACTTGCTGGGATGAAGTTGGGGAAAGAAAGCTATTAGGACCTGATCTCGTTGATGAAATGGCAGAAAAGGTTATATCTATTCAACAACACATAAGAGCAGCTCAGAGTCGACAGAAAAGTTATGCCGACAACCGAAGAAAAGACCTAGAGTTTGAAGTGGGCGATAAAGTGTTCTTACGAATATCTCCCTGGAAGAGGGTTATGAGATTTGGAAAGAAGGGGAAGTTGAGCCCTAGATATATCGGTCCTTTTGAAATACTGGATCGTGTTGGGAAGGTAGCTTACCGATTGGCGCTTCCACCGAATCTCTCTCAAGTTCACGATGTGTTCCACGTATCTCTCCTGAGAAAGTACATACCAGATCCTTCACATGTACTCAGCTCAGAAGTTGTACCGCTGGAGCAAGATCTTTCTTATGAAGAACAGCCGATAGAGATACTGGATCGTAGCGAAAAAGTCCTACGAAACAAGACCACTCGCTTGGTGAAAGTTTTATGGAGGAACCACCAACTTGAAGAAGCTACATGGGAGCTTGAGGATATGATGAGTGAGAAGTATCCTCATCTGTTTGTTACAAAGTGACGAATTTCGAGGGCGAAATTCTTTTTAAGGGGGGTAGAATGTAACACCCGAGACTTTTATGTTATATAAATCATCAAAGGAATCTTTTTCTATACAACACTTGCTTGGCTTGCTTTACACGCAATCGCGACCTTCCTCGATAGCTTGCGTCGTACGCAATACCGAGTTTCACTAAACAACATTATGCTATTAAAACTAGCCGTTATGAATAGTAATAACCACTTTTTGGAATTTTATAAATTTTATTTTTCAAAATGGACTTCATTTTTGGACTCAGAATATCGAAATTAGCCTAGGGTGAAATGTTGGTTTTTTTCTGAAAACTTTCAATTTTAGATGAATAGTGAAACCACTAAGTGGTAGGTTAAAAACTGAATTTTGCATAAAACTTAATTTTACCGCTTCTGTGATTGGAATTTCGAAAATCCGAGAGACACGGTTAATATCAAGGACTAAAATGTGGTTCAATGAGATGAAAATAATTTTTTTGGTGAATAGTAACTTTTTACTTTTTTTACCGCGGTTAATAGTAAATAGGGTAACTAAGGGTAAATATGATATTAATATTACCCTAACACATGTCCTAATTCTATTGGACAAGTGTAATTCGACCAAAAACAAACTTAGGAATAAAATATGACCATTTAGGCCCACTTGGATTAGATTAGGACATTTATTATTAATTTATTTAAAGAAGGGTTAAAATAGTTAAAATCAAAGTTTAATAAGTAAATCATTTTTAATATGGGGATATACATAAGATAAATTAGATTGTAAATATTCATTAGAAAGATAAAAATATTTCCTACATGATGGTATTTTATTTGTAATTTTTAGACATCAAATAATTTAATTTATTTATGACACAAAGATGATGCAGTAATTATCTTATTAATGAAATATTGACAAAATTGATAATATAAATACCAAAATGAATGTAATTTAAGGCTTTTTATGAATTCCACTAATTTTCTAGGTTACTATGATATATTATTGTTGATTTAATCAACTTGTTTCGAACATATAATTCTGTTATGACTTTCACAAAAATCATATATCAAATAGTGTCAAAATTGACACAAAACAGTTTTTAAATAAAATATTATATTATTAATTGTTATTTTATTCCTAAAAATCTAAGGTTCGGCAAAATGACTTAGATAAGGATATATATATTAATAATAAACAATTTGGGGTTCGTTAGCCATGTTATAGTAAGTGTATTAACCATATAGTGAAAGAAAACAAAAAGACACGGTAAAAGTTAAATTAATTAACTTAGAGTTAAATCTAATTGATAAGGTTAAAATAATACCCTAAACTTGTCTAAATCCTATTGGTTGATAGGATTTCGACCCATCCCCACTTTAGCTTCGAAATAAGACCCTTTGGAACCATTATAAACCGATTTTGACTTTAATATAAAATAATATTTTGAGATATTCCTAAGGTGCCCCTCTCCTCCCTTATAAAAGGGCACCTCCTCCCCCTCCTCCTCACACCAAATTGAGCACTCAAGCTCGGCCAACCCCTGCCATTTTCTCCTATCCACTTCCCTAGAATAATCCTAGAGGTCCTGGTCTTCTCCAAAGACCAATCTTAGTTCCTTAAGTGGAGCATTCAAAGAGGCGTTCCAAAGAAGAGGTAATATCCATTACCGATCTTTTCAATTTCTTTCTTCTTCAACTTCTTCTTCTTTAGTTGTTTCATGATAAAGTAATAACATCAGTATTACATACATACTGATATGTTATTATAAATATGAAACAACCCTATTTCACCTTCTATCCATCCTACGGAAAAATGAAATCACCACGCGTGCGTACGTACGGAATACCGTCTCCACGCCGTGGTGTAATCTATTTTCCACCATCACCTTAAAAGGATGTTTATAATGGTGTAATGAGTAACTAAATATGATTATTATGAAGTAATATTGATACTGAAATAATATATATATACTCCAATACAATTCCACGATCATAGGAATGATATCATCACTCGTGCGTACGTACGGAATACCGTCTCCACGATGTGATGCGACTCGTTCTACATGATCTTAATTTCATAATGATTATATAAATGAATTGAATGAATGAATATGGTATATAATACACTAATACCATTCTGGAAATGAATTATCTATAACCTAAAGATAAGAATAAGAATTTATTCGACAAAACACGCATAAGAACAAAAAGTTATAAAGACCCGAGTAACAAGTAACAATGAAATATTACTAACAAGAAGCTAATAATATGACCATATATGATATCATATAAATATGTATGATTCTGGAATAAGTCAATAACATTATTTAAACAATTATACAGGAGCTTCGGACACGTACAAAGCTAATCGGACCTAAGGTAAGGGAAATATCACAATCTCATTTTTATCCGAGATTGTTTATTCGTAAGTATTTACTGGGGTGTATTTTATCATCCACATCCATGTTCCCTCAATATGTAATATTGTTTCCATCCACTTGAAATAGTTTAAATCCAATTTTACCCTTAGGTGAGTTTTTAGTAAAGAATATGAAAGGAATCGTTTGTCGTTTTTCCGTACGAGGTACTTTTTGACTTTTCCGACAAAAGTACGAAGAATGTTTTTTTTAACTTATACGGCATGAATGGATTTTTAAAACATTAATTCAAAGAAGCTTCCTTTACAAGTTTTCAAGTTTATTTTTAATCAACTTCTTTTATTTTAAAGTTGTATGACATGTTATGAAAGGAAAAATGTTTTTGAAGAAGAAAGGATATTTTCCTCAAGAATTCAATTCAAGTGTTTTATCAAAATTATTTTCCATCTAAGATAATAAAGGGTTCTGTTTCTATCCATATTTTTACATTGGTTTGACTATGTTGTGATGGAATTATGTTTATGAATTCCTTTATCATATATGAATTTATGATGTCATGATGTTTCAAGAATCCCATTTTTGTTATATGTGTTATGCGATGATGTATGTTTTATGATTATGTGGCACACATAAGAAAGGATTCATTATAAGATGGGTGGGACCTATATCTCCCTCCAATGCATTGGGTAATGATTTTATATCTCATGAGATAGACATGGCTGGAACGGAAGGTTATTTAGGTTCAGTGATACAGGACTGAAACGAGGAGTGAACTCGGTTCAGAAAGGGACTTTGTCCACTAAGATAGTCTTGGCAATGAGTCATGACTAACAAGAAATGATTTCCATGATTATGTGTGCATGCCACAAAGTTTAAAGTTTTATGTTATGATTATGGGGATCTCATTTTCACTTCTATGTTTTATTCCATGTAAAGATATTATGATCTCTTTTGCAGGTTTTGATAAAGATATGATATGATTTTTATTTTTTTTATTTGCCCTTGCTGAGCATTTGAGCTCACCCTTTTATGTTTTCTTTTCCCCAGGTCAGGAAGATGGATATTAAGTAGAATATGCTAAAAGGGACCCTAGATATGATGAAATAAATGGGAGACACTGGAAAAGATTTATGAACCAGTTGTTTATGTTTCCCAGTTTCTAAAGACACTATACCTATACGGTCCTTTGTGGTTTTGTCATATGTTGTAATAAGTGTGCTTCAATTTTGATGTATTAACAATGTATGTAAAGTATGGGTCGTTATAGTTTGCGTCAGATTATTCTTTTGATTTGAGGACTCGAGTAGTTAAGTAGGAAGATAACCCTTCATATGAGGAATATCATGATCATATTATTTAACATAGAGATGAAATTTTATTGAAACAAGTTAATTCATCAAGATATATATATTGTGAAAATCCCATATGGTTTGAGAAGCCACATCAGAATCTGAAAATTATATGAGAAAGTGATATCCCCACTCATTTAAAAAAAATAAAAATATGGGGATTAAATATAAAAAAGGGGGATGAATGTTACAACCAAGTAAATTTTAGAATAAATCATCTCCAATAATTATATTTTACATATTTATAACAATTAAAATAATATTAGTCAAATTTTTAGCCAAAGGGAAAAATGATTTATAAATAAATAAGATGGGGATTTCATGTATTAGATGATTTTATGTAGAAACATATCTGATAATTTTGAAATTTGAATTATAAATAATATAATTCAATTTTAAATTCTTAATTCCATATATATAATAGGAACATATTTTTCTAAATTAATAAAAATTTTAATACATTAATGAATAATAAAAAATAATGTTTATAATTGAAAAAAATATTTTATTTTGAGTTATTTAGAATTTCATATTCAATGAATGGTTAATTTAACAAGTTAATGTGATTAATTTTATAAAAAAATCCAATTATATACATTAAAATGATATTTATACATATATTTTTTATAAAAAAATTTTCATAATTAAAAAGGGAATATAAAAAAACGATTTTAAAAAATTTGTCCAAATAAATTAAAATTAAAATTTTTCACATTGATGAATTAAATCATGAAAAATGAATTAAATTTTTAGAATCAGGAGGTCCATATTTATTTAAAATGAACCTTTTATTTTGGGTCATCAGGAATAGTAAAAATAGTAAATAATTCTCACTAATGTTACGGTAAAATGGAAAATTTAGTTAATTTTTTTTATCATTTGTACCAAAACAATTTCCCTAATCCCATTATAATTTTTGATTACTTCATATTGTACATTCTCAGCCATTATTGAATGATATTTTATATTTTCCCATATTTATTTTATACTTTACTTTAAAATATTAATGTAATAGAAAATAAAATATGTAACTTTCTTTCTTTAAATATCTTTAATATTCTATGTTACAGATCCAAAAAAATTATTTTATATTATAAGAAGTTATTATAATGAGAAATTATTTTTTACTAAATATAATTTATTTTTTTTATAAAATAATATTATTAAATTATTATGCCACACCGATAGTGTATTCAAAAAATTAATAGAAAAAGAGAATAAATAAGTTTTAAAATATTTAACGCAATATAGTTTTAATGAATTATCATGTTTCATGGGTTTTTTATATAAATATATATTTTATAGAATTTGTGATAGGATTATATTGAAATTCGTTTGTTGGTTTTTTATTTTATCTCAAATTAAATGAATAGTTCGGAAATTTGTTTTAACGATATCAATTATTAAATAATGTTTTATTAAATTATTTTAATTCACAAAAAATCATATCATCTACCAAATAAATGGTATAATTTATTTATGCCCATCATGGTTAATTTATGGGGTTTTTTTAATTTATATTATATTTATTAAATCATTTAGTTTAAAAATAATTAATACCCCGATAACTGTTAAAAGGGTTAACGTGGTTTTTATACCAATTACTAAGGGTAACAACATAGTATAAAATTAAAAAAATTATCATATGGAAATATTTATATGATTTCTTATTACATATTATAAATATAACATATAAATTTTATTTCTTTGTGAAAATATTTGTATTTAAATTTAATACATTATAAAATTCCATGTTTCCCCTACCATCTATTATAAAAATGCACATGAACATATTCTTTCATTAAATATAAAAAGAAATATTTTTCATCCAATACATACCCAGATCACTTATTAGAATATCTCCATTCATTCTATATGAATTTTAATAAGAGTAATGAAAACCATATTAGAAACAAGGTGTAATGAAATGAAGATTTTCTAAAGAAGAAGATGAAATTCATTTACCGAATGTTTTAGTATTCATTATTTTTTCACCACATTCTAATATTATTCAAAAATAAATATATAATAAAACTACTATGTATTATATAATTATCTAATATTATGTTAATTTTTTAACTAATACCCATCTCCATATTCCATCCAACATGAAATGAAACTATCATTCATGGGCATGGTATACTACCTCTATGTGAACCATTATAATTATTTTTCAATAACATCCTCATATTTCTATAAATAATGATATTTTTATCTATACATATGGTATTCAAGACATATTTATCATTCTTAAATGACAAAATATCATATAATCATTGTTATATGATATCTTCTTTCATGCATACGTGTGGACTACCACCTCTATGAAGTGATGTGGCTATGTTTTAATAATCAAATCATATAGATGGTATATATAAGTTTCTATAAATATTTAATATGATATATATGATTTGATGATCATTCTATATTGGTTAAATAAAGCTTACTATATTTTTATAATGATTGTTGGAAAATGTAAATGTTATTGATGCTTATTTATGTACTATTGTCATTATTATTGTAATTTAGTCCATTATCCATAAACATTATTCTTTATTATTTATAAAATAATACATGATATGTCACAATTATAACTAATAAATAATTATTAATAGTGATATAATAAAATAATGACCAATTTTCCAATATAATACCTACTATGAAATTTTGGCCATATGAAACAAATATCATAAAAGCATTTTATTTGACATAATTGATTTTTATAATTGATTATAACATGTTAAATTGATTAATATACATGAAAAAGGAAATAACTAAATAATAAACATAATTTTAATATTATGGAATATATGGAATGGACATGAAGTGTTAGACTCAAGGTAAGTTACACATTAGATAAAAAAACTCAATTTAAATGATATAATGAGTTCTTTTCAACATAATTCTATTAAATTTCCATATTTATAAAAAAGTTAGGGTTATATTTATATGAAAATCAAGGAATTATACACGATAATTTATTTTAAGTTTGACTGTATTTCAAAGATATACCAAGGTATCATTTTTATATATTTCATACATATCATTATAACAAAAATTAAAAAATGATACATTGTATTTTATAGTATATAGAATCTATAGTTTTCCTCACTTACACAACCAATATATGATTTTAGGATTCAATTATTTAATTTCATGATTAATTAAATGAAATAAATCATTATTAATTTCATATAGTTATTTTATAAAAGATTTTTAAATGTTATAGATATCCAAATATCAGATATGATTTCTTATGCGGGTAGATAATATTTTTATGTCTATAATGTTGAAAACAACCATATTATATGTTTTATTATTATATAATTGTTTTTGGAAATTTATATAATGATGTATTTCTCTATTTCAATCAAATAATGGGTTATTATGTGATAACCTCAATATTCATTGGGTAATATTTATGTTTAATGTTAATAGCGAAGGATATTCAATTTATAACTGTTATGGTTATTCCAATCGAAATGGTGAATGATAATCCTTTTTTAATCATTATAGTAATTCTATTTTAATTCATTATGTTTATTCCATTTGTAATAGTTTCTATAATTCAATAGGTATAAGTTATATAAAACGGATTCCTCAAGTTACCTACATGTTGTATTTATAATAAATATACTTTTTAAAGAAATTTTTTTATATATCAAGGTAATCTGGTGAGCATATGATTAAAGAAAAATATTTTATACATCTTAAGGGTAAAATGTATTATCATTGATTAATGATTTCCATGTAGGGTTTTTATTATAAAATAAAAAGTATGATTTTTAATTTTCATTAAATATTTATTATGAAAAAATATGATAAACTATTTTGGAAAAGGAGTTGATTTATTGGGTAAAAAGTTTTTTTATGAAACTAATATAATTTTAAAATAGGAAAATTTTACAATTATTCTTTTAAAAACATGTTTTATTATATAATTTTATGTCCCATGGTAATCATTATGTACTCATCCCACATTTTAAAATGTATTTCACATCTTTTTATGGATGAGTATAGATAATAATGTGGTTATGATTCAAATTGTGGTGATGTTTTATGAAATAGAAACTTGTTATATATTAAAATAATTAGTTGGTACTAAAAATGGTTACTAAGTGGAAGTTCCCACCTTGTGATGTAATGTTTATTTATTTAATATTGATTACACAATCCTTTAAAACATTAAACTATAAATATCACTAAATATTACAAGATGAATTATAGACAAAAAAATTAATATTATGTAATGTTTATGGCCTAGTTATTATTTTCAATAACAAAGGAATATTTGATATTATTTTAGAGGTTAGGATAATATATGAAAAACTAAATAATTATATTTTAATTTGTTTATATTATGTCTTATGATATAATTATTACCATATTTTTTCATCTATACTATTTCTATTTAGAATGGATTTCCATAGTGAAAATATTGTAACTAATGTGGGATGGATCCAAAGGGACATATCCTTCCAAATCCATGTACCAAAATAATTTGAATTTGAAATATGAAATTTAAAAGAGTAATGTATCATTTTTCATAGGAAGTTATGTATGGTGGAATCTATGCTAGAGAAAAAAAATGATATTCCAAAACTGAAAAATATTGTAGTAATTTATTTAATGAGACAACACCCTATATCATTCAATGGATCTTGAATACATGTGGTATTTTATGTATTTATAAAAGCACTGGAAAAGATATTTGGGGTCATGGGTAATTTATGGAATCAAAAGTCATCTCATTCTATTTTCTATTTTGAATGTGATGTCAAAAAATGGTCAATAATGTATTATATTAGTAAATAAAGAGAGGATATTAATGCCTTATAGTGGGATACATTTTCAAATATTTTCTATGAGAAATATATTCCTAAGGATTTCGACAGAGGATGATAAAAAATTATTTATATTGAGAATGATAGAGGAAGATTGTGTGGCCACATTGAAGAATACTTAACATGGTTGTGATGTTATACAACAAATGTTATCCATGTTCTTGATAGTATTGTTGATAAATTCTTCTCATTATTGAATTAAATATAGTGAAGGAAAATAGATTATAGTAAATTGAGATGTTATTAGAAACATTTTTTATGTTACAATTGGTGGAAAATTAATAATCTTTTTATTAGGTGTTCTATAACATCAAGTTGAAAAGGATATCCATATGTAATGGAAATGTGAAGAATACATAAATAGTTTAGAAATTTTTTTTTCTATTTTTTGAAAAGTTTGGTAAAAATACCATTGGTAATTACATATGAATTATAGGATGTAATTTTATTGTGATGTGTTTGGACATATTGTAACGCCCCACCCTAGTTACCAAGATTCGGTGAATTATTACATAATATTGGCATGATACAAGGAATCATGTCCCAAAATTCCCATTTTATCACTCTTATATCCCTTAGCCTATTCATGAAAATTAGTCGTAATATTCTTTTTCACATCCTAGGAATAATAAAATATAAGAAAAGGGTGAGATCATGTGCTTAGTAAGGATAACAATATAGCGGAAACTATCATAAATAAGAATAATACTTTAAGGAAATTAATAAGACAAAAACACATGACTTTTAAACTAAACCATCATCATCATAATTTGAAGATAAATAAAATAATTCCATTTACTTATTCATATTGAAATTATACTAGTCTAATAATCACATGTAATATGAATAACAAATTTCTTAAAGATGGAATGTATAGTTCCGAACATCATTACCACATAGTCAAGGCCTCATCCCAAGACTAAAAATAATATTTTTTCATGTACTTATTCCCGGACACTAGTTTGTCTCTTGTGACCTAAAGATGCATTAAAGAGCTATAACGGGCTCCACCCGTCACATACTAAGTCTAACACATTCCTTGTATGAAAAGGTTGAAGCATACCATTAACATTTGTATTAAAATTAGAATACGATGTGTTAATTCTTTAACCATAACCCATGAATGGTAAAACAATTTACACATAAACAGTCAAATATATCACAAAACCTTAAAAACAATATGAAAGACTGTATCATAAAAAATAAACTTCAAACAAGTGTATAATCTATCAAATGATGTTGACAAAGAATAAATCCAAACTATTTGAGAGAAATATATCTATCTATTTTGAAATCATTTAAAATTTATATAATTAAAAAATAAAACATTTATTATTAATATATTCTTATAATATTTTAATGGAATCTTAGAATGTAATCGCCCGAGATTTTATGAAAAATATTCTTTTTTATTTCACTAATGTCTTGTGTTGTACGCTACACCAAAAGGAGCTTGCACAACACGCATCCTTGACTTGCCTTGCATTACACGCAATCGAAACCTTCCTCGATAGCGTGTGTGGTACGTAATACTGAGTTTCACGAAACAATGATATGCTATTAAAATATTATTAAAACTAGCCGTTATGAATAGTAATAACCACTTTTTAAATTTTAGAAATTTTAAAATGGACTTCATTTTTGGATTCGGAGTATCGAATTTAGCCTAAGGTGAAATTTTGGTACTTTTCGGATAACTTTCATATTTTGATGAATAGTGAAAATTACTAAATTATAATTAAAAACAACTTTTTTAATCGAAATAATTAATAGTGATAAATCATTAATTTGAGTGGTTTTAAAGTATATTTAGAATATATTTTTACAATTTAATACAATGTTGGTCATTGGATGTAATTTCACATTTAAACTAGACATAAACAAGTGTCAATCTTTTGATAGATATTGTTTCTTAAAAACACGCTATTTGTTTTAACAGCGGGATTTAATTATAAAATTAATTAATTCAACTTTTATGTAATGAATTTGGTAAAATGGACTTCATTTTTGAATTCGGAATATGAAATATAGCTTGGGATGAAATTTTGGCACTGTTCTGAAAAACATCAATTTTTGATGAATAGTGATACTACTAAGTGGTAGTTAAAAAACTGAATTTTTCATTAAACTTAATTTTACCGCTTCTGTGAATGGAATTTCAAAAATCCGAGAGACACGGTTGATTTCAGTAAGTAAAATGTGGTTCAATGAGATGAAAATAATTTTTGGTGAATAGTAACTTTTTACTTTTTTTACCGCGGTTAATAGTAAATAGGGTAACTAAAGGTAAATGTGATATTAATATTACCCTAACACATGTCCTAATTCTATTGGAAAAGTGTAATTCGACCAAAAACAAACTTAGGAATAAAATATGACCATTTAGGCCCACTTGGATTAGATTAGGACATTTATTATTAATTTATTTAAAGAAGGGTTAAAATAGTTAAAATCAAAGTTTAATAAGTAAATCATTTTTAATATGGGGTTATACATAAGATAAATTCGATTGTAAATATTCATTAGAAAGATAAAAAGACTTACTACATGATGGTATTTTATTTGTAATTTTTAGACATCATATAATTTAATTTATTTATGACACAATGATGATGCAGTAATTATCTTATTAATGAAATATTGACATAATTGATGTTATAAACACCAAAATAAATATAATTTGAGACTTTTTATGAATTAAACTAATTTTCTAGGTTACTATGATATATTATTGTTGATTTAATCAACTTGGTTCGAACATATAATTCTGTTATGACTTTCACAAAAATCATATATCAAATAGTGTCAAAATTGACACAAAAGAGTTTTTAAATCAAATATTATATTATTAATTGTTATTTTATTCCTAAAAATCTAAGGTTCGGCCAAATTACTTAGATAAGGATATATATTTTAATAATAAACAATTTGGGGTTCGTTTGGCATGTTATAGTAAGTGTACTAAGCATATAGTGAAAGAAAACAAAAAGACACTGTAAAAGTTAAATTATTTAACTTAGAGTTAAATCTAATTGATAAGGTTAAAATAATAACCTAAACTTGTATAAATCCTATTGGTAGATAGGATTTCGACCCATCCCCACTTTATCTTCGAAATAAGACCCTTTGGAACCATTATAAACCGATTTTGACTTTAAAATAAAATAATATATTGAGGTATTCCTAAGGTGCCCCTCTCCTCCCTTATAAAAGGACACCTCCTCTCCCTCCTCCTCACACAAATTTGAGCACTCAAGCTCGGCCAAACCCTGAAAAAATCTCTTCTCCACTTCCCTAAAAACATCCTAGAGGTTCTGGTCTTCCTCAAAGACCAATTTTAGTGCCCTAAGAGGAGGTCTCAAAGAGGCACTTCAAAGAAGAGGTAATTACTGTTACCAATTCTTTCATCTTTATTTCTTCTTCCACTTCTTCTTCTTAGGTTGTTTCATTATGAAGTAATAACATCATTATCACTCATATACTGATATGTTATTATAAGTATGAAACAACCCTATTTCACCATCTATCCATCCTACGGAAAAAGAAATCACCGCGCGTGCGCACGTACGGAATACCGTCTCCACGCCGTGGTGTAATCTATTTTCCACCACCACCTTACATGGATGGGTATAATGGTGTAAAGAACAACTATACATAGTTATTACAACATCATATTGATTCTGATATATTGTATTATCCACTCCAATTCAATTCAATATTTATAGAAATGATATCATCGCTCGTGCGTACGTACGGACTACCGTCTCCACGATGTGATGAGATTCATTCTCCATGTAAACCATTTAAGAATGATTATAATGTATATATAAGAAATAATAATGAAATATATGACATTATAAAGCTACTAGATTTATGTATATATATACATATGTATGTCATCTACTTACTACCATTTCAAGACAATAAGGAAAGGAAAACAACGTTCATGCGTACGTACGGACTACCGTCTCCATGAACGGTGTTTTTCATTTTATTTATCTACCTATTATATATATATATACTGAATATATATGATATATAAATCATATTTTATATTCTGGAAGTGAGTAAATCATGATATAAGTAATAATGATGTCAAGAACAACAAGTCAAAACACCTACGATAAATGAAACGATTTTACCCAAAACGCTTCTTTAACATGGAATTTACAAAAGAACGGGTAATATAATGTCATAAGTGAACCATATATGATATCATAACAATGAATATGATTCTGTAATAAGTCAATAACATGATTTAAATCATTATACAGGAGGTTCGGACACTTACAAAGCAAGTCGGACCTAAGGTAAGGGAAATATCACAATCTCATTTTTATCCGAGATTGTTTATTCGTAAGTATTTACTGGGTTGTATTTTATCATCCACATCCATGTTTACTCAATATGTAATATCATTTCCATCCACCTACAATTGTTTAAATCCATTTTTACCCTTCGGTGAGTTTTTAGTAATATGTATGAAATGAATCTTTTGTCGTTTTTCGTACGAGGTACTTTTTGACTTTTCCGAAAAAAGCACGAAGACTGTTTTTTTTAACTTATACGGCATGAATGGATTTCTAAAAAAAATTATTTCCAAGAAGATTCATTTACAAGTATTCAAGTTTATTTTTAATCAAATTCTTTTATTTTAAAATTGTATGACATGTTAAGAAAGGAAAAGTGGTTTTAAAGTAGAAAGGATATTTTCCTCAAGAATGGAGTTCAAGTATTTTATCAAAATTATTTTCCATCTAAGATAATAAAAGGGTTCGGTTTTTATCCCTATTATTACATGGATTTGATTATGTTGGGATGGAAACATTTTTATGAATTCCTTTATCTTATATGAATTGTTTTATGATGTCATGTTGTTTAAGAATCCCATTTTTATTACATGGGTTATGCAATGATGTATGATTTATGATTTTGTGGCACACATAAGAAAGGATTCATTATAAGATGCGTGGGACCTATATCTCCCTCCAATGCATTGGGTAAAGATTTTATATTTCATGAGATAGACAGGGCTGGAACGGTAGGTTATACCGGTTCAGTGAAACAGGACTGAAACGAGGGTTACTCGATTCAGAAAGGGACTTTTTCCACTAAGATAGTCTTGGCAATGAGTCTTGACTAACAAGAAATGATTTTCCATGATTATGTGTGCATGCCACAAAGTTTCAAGTTTTATGTTATGATTATGGGGATCTCATTTTCACTTCTATGATTTATCCCATGTTATGATATTATGAGCTCTTTTGCAGGTTAAGATTTCCAAAAGCTATGTTCTTATGTATATGATGTGATTGATATTTCTTTTGTTTACCCTTACTGAGCATTTGAGCTCACCCTTTTATGTTTTCTTTTCCCCAGGATATAAAGAAAGGTTTTTAGGTAAAAAAAAGGGAAGATCTTTATGGGATATATTGAAGATCTTTCACCACGATTAGAAGATTACGTTCCGAGTTTCCAAAGACACTAAACTATTAAAATCCTTGTGTGTGTGTTTTTGTTATGTACTAAGTATTCCGCAAAAGTAATGTAATGTCCATGTACGATAAGCTTAGGGTCTCTACAGTTGGTATCAGAGGAAAGGTTTAGTCAACCTTTGGAAACTAGGATGTGAAAACGTTAGTGAGATCCCCAGAGATATTTCTACGGTATGTCTAGGGATGTCCCTAAGGATAAGTATACGTATAGGTTATAGTACTAGAACTATGCTAATGATCATAGAATTAAACCTAAGATGTTAGATATTGAAGGTACTCCCCCTTTATTATGTTGTTTTCCCTAGCATGATTTTTGCCTCTCACACTATTCTTTCTGGGTTTTAGACGATGGCTGGAACCCGAAGGAACCGTGTTGATCAATGCAATGATTGCCCTCTTGAACAAACAAATGTTATGGGAGATGGAGTGCAAAATCTTATTGCTATACTTACACAAGCTAAGAATCATTCTGGACTTCCAAATGAGCAGAGAAGGGAACAATATTCTATTGAGTCCTTCATGAGGCAACGTCCACCTTCTTTCAGTGGGTCTTCTGATCCACTTGTGGCTGAACAATGGATCAGTACTACTGAAAAGATATTTTCAGTTCATCAATGTTCTGAACATGATAAAGTCATCTTAGCAGTATATCGTTTGGAAGGTGAAGCTGATCAATGGTGGAATCTTATCAAGAATACGAGGCCAAGAGATGAAATTGAGTCCATGGAATGGGACGAGTTCAAGAACTTGTTTTTCAGTAAGTACTTTCCTCGTATTCTTCGAACAAAGATGGAGAAAGAGTTTCTTGAACTGAAGCAAAGGGACGATGAATCTGTTGGTACCTATGAAGCAAATTTTACAAGACTTGCAAGGTATGCTTCTGGAATTATCATCCAACCTGAAAGTAAAGTTGATCGATTTTTCAGTGGCTTAAAACCAAGTCTTCGAAGGGCATTAGCTATAAGAGACTTCAGTAGCTATGAAGAAATTGTGCGTTGTGCTATCAAGGTAGAAATGGAAGTTGGTGTTACATATCCATCTCATGGTTTTGACAAGAAACGAAAGATGGAGTTCAAGGAGAAATCTCAGAATAATGGTGAAAAGAAGATGAATGTTTCCTTATGCACAAAGTGTGGAAAGAAGCATGGTGGAGATTGTCTTAAAGGGACTAGAAAATGTTTTAAGTGTGGAAAAGAAGGTCATCGAGCAGCTGAGTGTCGAAGTAATGGAAAAAGGGTTTCTAATGATGTGAATAAAGAAAACACTCCAGAGAACGCACCGCCAACACTTCAATGCTTCAAGTGCAAGGAAATGGGGCATTATGCTAATAATTTCCCTAATCCAAGGGTTAGTGATGATCAACATGAGCAACCACTGAAGGCAAAGGACAAAGGGAAATCACATGTGATCACTATTGGCAATGTTGAATATGACAACGATGTGGTGGAATGATTAAGTGTTTATGTAATGGGATTCCAAAATAATGTTGTATCATTGAGTATTGCAATATTTATTGATGTGGTATTCAGAGTGATTGAGATATTTTTTGGAAATAAGATGATATGCGCATAATGAAGACGAGAAAATGAAATGTTTAATAGTATTCATGAGCTCATGATTGATATAAGGATTAAGTGATATCATGGTTTGAGTATATAGAATTTTGAGGATTTTGGTATGTGGAAAGTGTTAACTTTTAACTGAACTCATGTTTTCACTAAGGTATTCAAGAGAATACACGATTAAGACTTTGAATGTTTGGAATTTGACCAACAAGACATATCTTATGATATGTGGGGATCAACGACAGTATTAAATCTCTGGTAATCGTTGTCACTATATTATGAGAGTGGACTGCAGTATTATGTATAAGCCTAAAGATTAGACTGGATTATGTTGGACATAAGTTAGTATTGTTTAAGGATAGAAGATTTTCGATATTATTGATGGAATGATATAGTAACGTAGTTTTAGAAAAATGACAACCTGCAGGACGGGCGACAGCCCATCGCTTCGGACAAGGCTGTAGGAATCGAACCCACAACCGAAGTGCGACTGGCCTTTATCGCCTACCACTGACCTACATGAAGTCCCTGTTTAGTAGAAACTAGTGTTATTATATTAAGCAGTATGATATATGAAGTATAAGCCCATTTTAGGAACCATATATGATTAATCCCACTATAGATCGACTTATGTATATAAATTTTGCTAACCTTTTGAGACATATGGAATGACCCGTCATTCTATCACATGATCTGCTAACACATCACGAATAACAAATTCAACTTCATTTATTTAAGAGATGAAGTGGAAATTGTTAAAGGCACGAACAACAGTGAGATTGTACCAAAATAAAGTAAGTATTTATTCTAATTCAAATTCTTTAACTTTAGGGAAATGATCTTGAAAACCAAAAATGTTGTCCTAGTTCTCTTATACCTGATGAATTAGATGGTACCTTAGATCGTCACAAATTTATGGATTTGTGATTACTGGCTTTTCCATAGCCATGTTCTCTACCACTCTCCATCAGAACATGATGGTTAGATTTCTCTTCCATATCCATATTTTCACCTATGTGGAAACCCAGTGATTAGTTTATTTGGGTAATCGTTACATTTCATACTTTAGTTTTTAAAGCCAAGTTTTGGTATTCCTTTTTTACGATGTGGGTTTCTATTTAAGAAACATTGGAATAGTAAACCATTTATAACCCCGACGAATTTCGAGGGCGAAATTCATTTTAAGGGGGGTAGAATGTAACAGCCCGAGATTTTATGAAAAATATTCTTTTTTATTTCACTAATGTCTTGTGTTGTACGCTACACCAAAAGGAGCTTGCACAACACGCATCCTTGACTTGCCTTGCATTACACGCAATCACAACCTTCCTCGATAGCGTGTGTGGTACGTAATACTGAGTTTCACGAAACAATGATATGCTATTAAAATATTATTAAAACTAGCCGTTATGAATAGTAATAGCCACTTTTTAAATTTTAGAAATTTTAAAATGGACTTCATTTTTGGATTCGGAGTATCGAATTTAGCCTAAGGTGAAATTTTGGTACTTTTCGGATAACTTTCATATTCTGATGAATAGTGAAAATTACTAAATTATAATTAAAAACAACTTTTTTAATCGAAATAATTAATAGTGATAAATCATTAATTTGATTGGTTTTAAAGTATATTTAGAATATATTTTTACAATTTAATACAATGTTGGTCATTGGATGTAATTTCACATTTAAACTAGACATAAACAAGTGTCAATCTTTTGATAGATATTGTTTCCTAAAAACACGCTATTTGTTTTAACAGCGGGATTTAAGTATAAAATTAATTAATGCAACTTTTATGTAATGAATTTGGTAAAATAGACTTCAATTTTGAATTCGGAATATGAAATATAGCTTGGGATGAAATTTTGGCACTGTTCTGAAAAACATCAATTTTTGATGAATAGTGAAACTACTAAGTGGTAGTTAAAAAACTGAATTTTTCATAAAACTTAATTTTACCGCTTCTGTGAATGGAATTTCAAAAATCCGAGAGACACGGTTGATGTCAGTAAGTAAAATGTGGTTCAATGAGATGAAAATAATTTTTGGTGAATAGTAACTTTTTAATTTTTTTTCCCGCGGTTAATAGTAAATAGGGTAACTAAGGGTAAATATGATATTAATATTACCCTAACACATGTCCTAATTCTATTGGACAAGTGTAATTCGACCAAAAACAAACTTACGAATAAAATATGACCATTTAGGACCACTTGGATTAGATTAGGACATTTATTATTAATTTATTTAAAGAAGGGTTAAAATAGTTAAAATCAAAGTTTAATAAGTAAATCATTTTTAATATGGGGTTATACATAAGATAAATTCGATTGTAAATATTCATTAGAAAGCTAAAAATAATTACTACATGATGGTATTTGATTTGTAATTTTTAGACATCAAATAAGTTAATTTATTTATGACACAATGATGATGCAGTAATTATCTTATTAATGAAATATTGACATAATTGATGTTATGAACACCAAAATAAATATAATTTGAGACTTTTTATGAATTACACTAATTTTATAGGTTACTATGATATATTAGTGTTGATGTAATCAACTTGGTTCGAAAATATAATTCTGTTATGACTTTCAAAAAAATCATATATCAAATAGTGTCAAAATTGACACAAAATAGTTTTTAAATCAAATATTATATTATTAATTGTTATTTTATTCCTAAAAATCTAAGGCTCGGAAAAATGACTTAGATAAGGATATATATTTTAATAATAAACAATTTGGGGTTCGTTTGGCATGTTATAGTAAGTGTATTAACCATATAGTGAAAGAAAACAAAAAGACACGGTAAAAGTTAAATTATTTAACTTAGAGTTAAACCTAATTGATAAGGTTAAAATAATAACCTAAACTTGTCTAAATCCTATTGGTTGATAGGATTTCGACCCATCCCCACTTTATCTTCGAAATAAGACCCTTTGGAATCATTATATACCGATTTTGACTTTAAAATAAAATAATATTTTGAGGTATTCCTAAGGTGCCCCTCTCCTCCCTTATAAAAGGACACCTCTTCTCCCTCCTCCTCACACCAATTTGAGCACTCAAACTCGGCCAACCCCTGCCAAAATCTCTTCTCCACTTCCCTAAAAACATCTTAGAGGTTCTGGTCTTCCTCAAAGACCAATTTTAGTGCCCTAAGAGGAGGTCTCAAAGAGGCACTTCAAAGAAGAGGTAATTACCGTTACCAATTCTTTCATCTTTATTTCTTCTTCCACTTCTTCTTCTTAGGTTGTTTCATTATGAAGTAATAACATCAGTATCACTCATATACTGATATGTTATTATAATTATGAAACAACCCTATTTCACCATCTATCCATCCTACGGAAAAATAAATCACCGCGCGTGCGTACGTACGGAATACCGTCTCCACGCCGTGGTGTAATCTATTTTCCACCACCACCTTACATGGATGGGTATAATGGTGTAAAGGATAACTATACATAGTTATTACAACATCATATTGATTCTGATATATTGTATGATCCACTCCAATTCAATTCAATATTTATAGAAATGATATCATCGCTCGTGCGTACGTACGGACTACCGTCTCCACGACGCGATGAGATTCATTCTCCATGTTAACCATTTAAGAATGATTATAATGTATATATAAGAAATAATAATGAAATATATGACATTATAAAGCTACTGGATTTATGTATATATATACATATGTATGTCATCTACTTACTTCCATTTCAAGACAATAAGGAAAGGAAAACAGCGTTCATGCGTACGTACGGACTACCGTCTCTATGAACAGTGTTTTTCATTTTATTTATCTACCTATTATATATATATATACTGAATATATATGATATATAAATCATATTTTATATTCTGGAAGTGAGTAAATCATGATATAAGTAATAATGATGTCAAGAACAACAAGTCAAAACACCTACGATAAATGAAACGATTTTACCCAAGACGCTTCTTTAACATGGAATTTACAAAAGAACGGGTAATATAATGTCATAAGTGAACCATATATGATATCATAACAATGAATATGATTCTGTAATAAGTCAATAACATGATTTAAATCATTATACAGGAGGTTCGGACACTTACAAAGCAAGTCGGACCTAAGGTAAGGGAAATATCACAATCTCATTTTTATCCGAGATTGTTTATTCGTAAGTATTTACTGGGGTGTATTTTATCATCCACATCCATGTTTACTTAATATGTAATATTATTTCCATACACCTACAATTGTTTAAATCCATTTTTACCCTTCGGTGAGTTTTTAGTAATATGTATGAAAGGAATCTTTTGTCGTTTTTCGTACGAGGTACTTTTTGACTTTTCCGACAAAAGTACGAAGAAAGTTTTTTTAACTTATACGGCATGAATGGATTTCTAAAAAAAATTATTTCCAAGAAGATTCCTTTACAAGTATTCAAGTTTATTTTTAATCAACTTCTTTTATTTTAAAATTGTATGACATGTTAAGAAAGGAAAAGTGTTTTTAAAGTAGAAAGGATATTTTCCTCAAGAATGGAGTTCAAGTATTTTATCAAAATTATTTTCCATCTAAGATAATAAAAGGGTTCTGTTTTTATCCCTATTATTACATGGATTTGATTATGTTGGGATGTAAACATTTTTATGAATTCCTTTATCTTATATGAATTGTTTTATGATGTCATGTTGTTTAAGAATCCCGTTTTTATTACATGGGTTATGCAATGATGTATGATTTATGATTTTGTGGCACACATAAGAAAGGATTCATTATAAGATGGGTGGGACCTATATCTCCCTCCAATGCATTGGGTAAAGATTTTATATCTCATGAGATAGACAGGGCTGGAATGGTAGGTTATACCGGTTCATTGAAACAGGACTGAAACGAGGGTTACTCGATTCAGAAAGGGACTTTGTCCACTAAGATAGTCTTGGCAATGAGTCTTGACTAACAAGAAATGATTTTCCATGATTATGTGTGCATGCCACAAAGTTTCAAGTTTTATGTTATGATTATGGGGATCTCATTTTCACTTCTATGATTTATCCCATGTTATGATATTATGATCTCTTTTGCAGGTTAAGATTTCCAAAAGCTATGTTCTTATGTATATGATGTGATTGATATTTCTTTTGTTTACCCTTACTGAGCATTTCAGGTCACCCTTTTATGTTTTTTTTTTCCGAGGATATAAAGAAAGGTTTTTAGGTAAAAAAAAGGGAATATCTTTATGGGAGATATTGAAGATCATTCACCACGATTAGAAGATTACGTTCCGAGTTTCCAAAGACACTAAACTATTACGATCCTTGTGTGTGTGTTTTTGTTATGTACTAAGTATTCCGCAAAAGTAATGTAATGTCCATGTACGATAAGCTTAGGGTCTCTACATTGAAGCTGTTATAATGGCGGAGAATTTCCGCCCTCTTCATATAAGTAAAAAAACATTCCTTTAATAATTCGTTGAAAAGGTCATAAAGAACCTTTTTTGGAAAGCGACAGAAATATTTCTTAGAAAACATATTCTAAAACTTAAACCAATTGTATAAATGAATTACCCATGTTATAGGAAATAGTAAAAATGTTTTGAAATGCATTTTTAAGAAATAAGGATGTGGATGATAAAAAGGTCCCACTAGATTCTCACATATAAACAACCTTGGATAATGAAAGGATTTTAGAATTAACCATTGACTTGTAATTTTCCTTGATAAAGGTAATGATAACCTATTTTATAATAGTTTAATCGTATTTATTAAATTATAAAAGAACCACATACATAAATATGATATCATATATGATCTTCTAATATTTCATTTTTAAAAATATTTCAGTAGTATCATTGTTTTGGGTGTTAACTAATTAGTTTTCATTTATATTATTTGTTAAATAAGCCATATTGTTTATGAATAGGCTGTATTTGATTCATATACAGAATGATATTATGTTTTTAAAAATTATTGTTAATCATAAAATGAAAATTACTCTTTAATGGTTTTGATGGAGAATTAATTTCATGGTGTTCGTGGAGACGTTAATCAGTGTGCATGCACGAGAGATAATATCATTATATTGATATTGAAATTAAATTAAATTGGATTGTATATCATTTATACAGAATAATTAACATGTTATATTTATTATTTACATCAGTTTTACTCATTATTATACCCATACAAATAATGATGTGGTTGAATAACAAACTATACCACGATGCGGATATAGTAAGTTGTATGTACGCATGTATGGTGACTATTCATTCATAGATGGAGAGAATAATGAATATGGTTGTAAAATATTTATAATAACATCACATTATGTATAATGTACTTGATTTAATATGTTGGTATGGAAAGAACAAAAATGAGGAAGTTGAAGAAGAAAAGAACTTTGAAAGATCTGGCGAAATCATTACCACTTCTCCATGTGTTTCCTTTATATTTGATCAAAGGGGATCAATATGATGGATTTCTGATAAAATTATAGCCTTTAAGTAGAAGGTATGATTGTTGGGAGGATAGTTTAGTAGGGTTTGGCTGATCCAAATGGCTTTGGAGGTGTAAGTTTGAGAGAAGGGGAACTACCCTTTTATAAGAGAGGTGAGGGTCACTTTAGGAAAAGCATGAAATGTTATTTTATTATACAATCATATTTGGTTATTAATTTCCCTAAAATGATTTTTTTGGAAGATAAGGTTGATATGGGTCTAAAACCAGTCAACCAATATGTTTTAGATAGGTTTAGGTCATCATTTAGATTTAACTCTTAGTTAAATAGTTTAACTTTTACCTTGTATTTCTGTATTATTATAATAAATGGTTAATAGAAATACTACAAAAATCTAAGGGAACCCCAATTGTTTAATTATTGATATATCTAACCTTATCAAATTCCTTTGTATGAACCTTATATATATAGAAAAAGTATATCAATTAATAATATAGTATTTGTTTTAAAAACTCATTAATGTCAATTTAGACACTATTGGGTTATTTTGTTTTGTGAAAGTTATAAAAACATTATCACTTCAAAAGAAAATTATTTAATCTACCCTATTATGTCATATTAACATATTAAATTAATTTATTTCATCAAAATTATCAATTTAAAATTAAATTCATATTTATAATATCAATATTTTAATCTTTCAATAATATGGTGATTAATGCATCCTTATTGTGTCATAAATAAATTTATTTATATAATGTCTAAAAATAATAAATAATATACCTTAATATAGGAAATATAAATATATTTCTAATGAATATTTATAATCAAATTTATCTTATGTATAACCTTATATTAAATATGGTTTAGTTATTAAAATTGAATTTAACACTTTTCACTCTTCTTTAAATAAAATAATAATAAATGTCATATTCTAATCCAAGAGGACAAAAAGGATCATATTTTATTCTAATGGTTTATTTTGGTCGAAATAAACTTATCTAGTAGAATTAGTACATGTGTTAGGGTAATTATAAAATCATTTTTACCATTAATTACCCTATTTATTTTTTACCGTGGTAAGTAAAATTCAAAATATACCATTCACCGAAAATTATTTTCATCATATTTATCCACATTTTACTTATATATTTAATAGGTGACTTTTTGAATTTTTAAATTCAATTCATAGATGTGGTACAATTATGTTTTATGCAAATTCTCAAATTTTTCTAGAAAGTGGGTAAAAGGCGTTAAAAAATTCAATAAAATTTTATAAAACTAATTTAATTTTAAATTGACTTAAATGAATTACATTGAACATATATGGGTATTATGTATCTATTTTTACCTAAAATAAATTTAATTAAAATAAATAATTATTTAAATAAAAAGTAGTATTTAATGAAAAACAAAGTGTTTTTCATTATTCATCAAAAAATTTCATGTTTTCAGAAAAATACCTAAAATTCACCCAAAGATAATTTTGATACTTTGAAACAAAAAATGATGCCCTTTTCAAAAATAAATTATAAAATTTCAGAATGTTGGTTTTACTATTCATAACTACTAGTTTAATTGGTCGTGGTGTGCTAAAACTTCAACTTGCGTACAACCCAAGCTATTGCATTATTCAATGAAAAACGTAATATGGAAGCTTTGGGTGTTACATTATTTCCTCCATCAGATTATTTTTCCTTGAAATTTCTAGAATACTAATGAAAAAAAATATTTGGGTGGTTATTTATCATAAGTTTCATTGGTTCCCCTGTTTCCTCTTCCATATTATGGTTTCTCTATACAACATTTACCAGACGAGTTGTCCGGTATCTCAACACATGTTCTCAATTATCAAGAATCTTAATAGGATCTTCACAATAAGAAATATTGGGTTCATGTTCTATTTCATCATAGGTGAGTATATTCATTGGGTTAGGCATGTATTTTCTCAATAGGGAAATGTGGAACACATCATGAACTTTAGAGAGATTTGCGGTATTTCAAAATGGTATGCTATATCTCCATTTTTTAGAGTTTTGAGTGGTCTGATGTACCTGGGACTTAAATTAATCTTTATACTAAATTTAATAACACCCTTCCATGTAGAAACCATCAAGAAAACATGATCTCCAACATGAAATTCCAAATCCTACCTTTGATTATCGGCATATTCCTTTTGCCAACATTAAGATACTTTTATGTGGGTTTGGATAATCTCCACTTTTTCTATTGTTTCCTCAACATGTTCATGGCCTACAAGTTTTCATTCACCAACATCATCCCAACGAGATGGTGTGTGACATCTCATTCAATATAACACTTCATATGGTTCCATTTGAATACTCTAATAGAGGCTATTGTTATATTGAAATTCTACCAGAGGTAAATATTGATCCCATATAATTTGAAAGTCATGTGAGCAAGATCTCAACATTTCGTATAAGGTTTGAATATTCAGTTCTGATTTTCCATCATTTTGATGATGGTAGTATGTGCTCAATGATGTCAAGTATCTTGGGAAATTTGAAAAAATTTCCTAAATCATGATGTAAAATTGGGATCACAATCAGAAAAAATTGATAGGGGTACTCCATGAAGTCTTAATACATCAATAATATATAGTCATTCTTAATTTTCAAGTGTTA
This sequence comes from Viscum album, assembly GCA_963277665.1. NCBI lineage: Eukaryota > Viridiplantae > Streptophyta > Magnoliopsida > Santalales > Viscaceae > Viscum > Viscum album. The sequence continues at coordinate 497,678,131 of OY728158.1, read as the reverse complement.
AATCTTCTCTTATAGAAAGTAAATGTGCTGACTTGGTAAGATGGTCACCAATGACCCATATTTCATCATTCCTTCTTGGAGTATTTGGTAGTCCCATGATTAATTCCATTTTAATATCATCTCATTTCAACTCAGGTATGGGAAGAGCTTTCATGAATTCTCTAGGATGTTGTCTTCTATCGTTACCATGTTGACGAACCATCCATCATAACACACAATAAGCAATATCCCTCATCATGTCATCCCATCAAAAATGTTCCATAAAATATATATACATCTTAGTGCTACCGGGGTGTATAGAGAAATTTGATCTATGAGCATCATCCAACAGTTACATTTTTAAATCAGTTATGTCATGATCAAAAAGTATCTTCCCAAATTTCAAAATTCCATCTTCATATACGAATACAATCAATATCCCATCATTCACAGATTTAATTTTCTTTTGAAACTCCTCATCATTAAAGTAAGAACTTTTTATCATTTCCAATAAAGATGGTTTGCAAACCATTGGAAACATTATTGATTTATCACCTTATGTGATTATTCCCAAATACATTTTTCTAGATCCATGAACATAGGATCCCTTTCAACTCTCATCTTGTTCAAAAATCCAGGATCCTTTTTTCTCAAGGCATCATCCACCTTATTTTCCTTCCATGGGAGATAGTCTATAGTGCAATCATAATCATTGAGTAGTTTGAACCATCTCTTTTTCCTCATGTTAAGTTATTATTGTGAGAAAATATACTTCAAACTCTTATGATCGGTATATATATCACATTTTTTACAATAGTGATAGTGTCTCCATATCATCATAGAAAATATTACAGCTTCTAACATAAGATCATGAGTGAGATATTTTTTTCATAAATTATTAGATATCATGAAGCATAGCCAATAAATCTATCATTCTGCATAAGGACACTACCAAGCCCTTTCATTGAAGCATCACTAAAAATAACAAACCCATCATTCCCCGATGGTAGAGTCAATATATGAGAATTTACTAATCTTCTATTCATATTATCAAACAATTCTTCACACCCTTTTGTCCAAACAAATTTAACTTCTTTACATGTGATTCGGGTTAATGGGTTAGGCAATCAGTTAAAATTCTAGATGAAATGCCGATAATAACCATCTAAACCAAAAAAACTAGCATACCTCAATTATACTCATCGGTGGTAGCCCTTATTGGATTGACTTGGTATTTAAAGGATCCTCATAGATTCCATCCATAAAGACAATATGGCCATGAATAAAAATCTCCTTAATCCAAAATTCACACATGCTAAACTTAAAATATAATTAATTTATTCTAAGAGTCTTTATAATAGTGTGTATGTGATTTTTAGGATCTTCATAGATTTTTCAGTATACCAGCATATCATCAATAAATACCACTACAATGTCATCTGGATATTATTTGGAAACACTATTCATTAGATCTATGAAAATAGAGGGTGCATTAGTCAGTCCAAAAGGCATTACTGTAACCCCGTAATGTAGACACCTGATATGAAATGTTTTATTCAGAATGTTTCTCTTCTTCACACACAAGTAACGATATCCATATCGATGTTCAGTTTTTGAAAAAAATTGAGCTCTATGTATTTGATCGAATAAATCATCAATGTGAGGTAGGGGATACATGTTCATTATTGTTATATCATTGATCTCCCTATAGTCAATGCACAAACTCATAGATCTATCTTTCTACTTAATAAAAAGAACAGGGGCTCAACATGGAGAAACACATGGGTGAATAAATACCTAATTACTCAATTATTATAGTTGTTTCTTTATTTTCACTAATTCCATTGTGGCCATTCTATAAGGGGTCATCAATATGGGCCTTGAACCATGAATTATGTCAATGTAAAACACATTTTCTAGTCCCGGAGGATGTCTAGGTAAATCCAATGTAATCACATCAACATATTCTTGCACAATAAATACATTATCTATTTGAACATTACTTTCCTTACACATAGTTTTGTCATTATCCTCCTCCCCAATAATTTAATTTAGTACAGTTACTGAGGGTTGATCTAGATGAGAATCAGATGGTGATGTTTCTGCTCTAAAGATAATGCACACCATATCATCATTGAAAATTGTAACTTCCTTCTTCTTACAATATTTTTTTTACCAGGCTCTGAAATATGACCCATATGGAGAATTATATCAAATCCAATCATGGGTATGATGATGAGATCAGTATATAATGTATGTTTATATTTCCTAGTGGGAACTGATTAAAAAAATATTGTGGCAATGATATATCACTTAGGAGTTTTGACTGACAACTCCCTTGTTAAATCAAATTGGAATTATATAATTTTTTATAGAAACATGGGAAGATATGAAACAATGATACGATACAAATTCAAATAATGAATTGGCTAAATTTGATCAAACCGTTAAATTATCTTCCACCACGTCATTTAGGGCATCAATCTCAGCAGTAGTGATAGCATAATCTTGGACTTTCTCCCATGTACTTTTTAGAGTTATGTTTCTTTGGAGTATTTTCAATTCATTTTCATAATTCCCCATTTCCCTAAAATTGTATCATTCAACATTGAAATCCTCTTTCATTCCATTGCAATCAGATGTTTGGTGGACTTTTTCACCACACTTGTAATAGAATCCCATTTCCATTAAGAATGCACTAGGGTGTTTAATCCGAAATTTGTTGTATGATGGCAATTCAAATTTTCACTTCTTCCCCTTATTTTAATTTCCAATGGGTTCAACAGATCTGTGCTTCTAGAAATTTTCTTTAGTCATAAGACCTATAGAATTCCATTTCAATCATGATAGAATACGATATAATATATTCATACGATGGGAATTATTGTTAGACTAATGCTCGATAGAGAAATTTTTTTAACCTATCCATGAATCGAAAAATCTGACACATTGGGTTACACATATAATCTAATGCATTCATTTCAATCCTTGTAATTTTAGCCTCATACTTTGTGAAATTCTCATCCTTCATTTTCTACAGACACATAACTTTTCATTCCATATCTGCTCGATGGTCATGAGGAATGAATTTTTATATGAAATTTTCTTTAAACTCCCTCCATTACATATCTGATACTTCTTCATCCCCCTTTTTGTTTTAAATTAATGACCGCCATTGATCTGCATCTCCCGTGAAGCTATAAACTGCCATGACAAATTTCTCCCTTTCGTTACTTCTCAGAGCATGAAATATTTTCTCGAAGAATATTATCCATTACATAGTTACAAATGTATTTCTAGTTACATTGAATATTTTATCTTATTGCCTCATGAAGTGGTCTAACATTGATCTTCTTCTTTGTGGATCAGGGTTCTCTATATAGGTAAGGTTATTAGTTATAACCTAAGTGAGTTTTCCCAGTATGTTTATAAGTTGTTCAACACTGGTTGCATCACTGGCTCCACTATAATTATCTTTAGTAGGAGGTAAATCCCAACATTGATTATGTGTGTTGATACAGTTTCCATTCCTTCAACTAGGTGCCATATCTAAACCAAGACATACACTCGTTAAATTTATGAATTGCAATAAAAAAAGTCCAAACTAGTAAAATACCTAACAGAAATTGTATAGATTATTCATATAATCCATAATCATAAAAAATGTTTTCATTGAAGAAGTATTTACTCATAAAATCATTATGGTTTGTAATGAAAATGTGAATTATACTAAAAATATCCCCCGAGAGTGTTTTTACCAATAGTGCAGCAATACCAATTTTTGTGTACTAGAATACCCCAGGTCATGCCCAAAACTCCTTTTTGGAGTTTTCACACCTAGGTACATCTATGCCAGAACCGCCTCTACCAACTCATATCCAGACATGCATGTATTTCCGGTAAAATTAATAAAATATCTACAATACCAAAATACTAGGAAGTTCTTCTATACTAATCTCTGAAGCCTATCTTGGGGTAATTTTCACTTATTAGAGTTTTTCAAAATCTATCTTCAAATGATTTTACAAAACTTCTTCTGATACCAACAATAATACCCCAACCCCAGTTACCTAGAGTCGGTGTATTACTACAAAACATTTGCATGATGCAATGAATCATGTTCTGAAATACCGATCAGTTTCGTAGCCTTTTAAGTAATAGATAAATACATAAGTTTTACATTACATCATGAAATAAAATAAACTTTGTGTCCCATTTGAACAATCTTATATCCCTTTTACTTTTCCAGTAGGTAAATTTTAATATACTTCATCGCATCCAAGAAAAAATAAAACATAACAATGGGGTGAGATTATATGCTTGGTAAGGATAACAATATAACGTGATCTATGATAAATAAGAATAATAATTTTAGGCAATGAGTAAGACTAAATCAAAAGACTTTTAAATATAATATTCATCAAAATATGGACAAGATAAATAAAATAATTTCATTTACATATTCATATAGATATTCAACTACATGAATAATCACATGTAATATCAATATCCAATTTCATAATGATGGAATTCATAATGTTGGACACCATAACTAAATTTTCATGGCCTCGTTCCAAGATAAAAAATAATATTTTGACAAGGCCTTATCCCAAGACGCAAGTTTGTCTAATGAGACATACCAATGCATCAAGGAGCTATAGTGGGTTCCACCCATCACATACTAAGTCCATTGTATTCTTCATATTAAAAGGTTGAAACATAACATAAGCATTAATATTAAAAGTAACACATGAAATGTTAATACTTTAACCATAAATGATGAATGGTGTAAAAATAACACATCCATAGTAAATCATATCACAAAAACATCATTACAATATAGAAGGTTGTATCATAATAAATCAATTTCAAACATGTGTAAAATCTATCAAAGGATATTGACATAATTGAAATCAAAACTATTTGACAGAAATATCAATTTCTATTTTGAAATAATTTAAAAGTCACATAATTATAAAAGAAAACATTTATTTTGAATGTATTCTTATAATATTGTAAGGGAAGCTTAGAAGGTGTTATAATGGTGGAAAATAGTCTCAGATACTATACAAGTTAAAAAAAATTATTTCCTTAATTCATTAAAAAGGTCATAAAGTACCTTGTTTTAAAAACGACAGAAATATTCCTTTAAAAAATTTATAAAAAAATGGTATAAATGACTTTAACCCATAATATAGTAAATAGAAAAAATATTTTGAAATATATTTTTATGAAACATGTATTTGGATGAAAAAATAGGTCCCAATTGATAATCATGTATCAATAACCACAGAAAATGAGGAGATTATAGAATTAACCCCTACCTTGTGAATTTCCTTAATCGATGGTACATTAACGTACTGTATAATAGCTAAATAATTTCTAATAAATTATACAAGAAAAACATACATAATCATTATATCATATATGATCTTCTAATATTGTGATGTTAATAATATTTCAGTAGAATCATTGTTTTGGGTGTTAACTGATTCTTTTTCCTTTATATGCCTGGTTACGTAAGCCATGTTTGTTACAGATATGATGCATTTGATTCATATCCAGAATGATATAATGTTTCTAATCATTAATTTTTAATCATAAAATTTAAATTATTGTTCAATGGTTATGATTAGGAATGAATTTTATTGCCTTCATTGAGACGGTAACCTGTACGTATGCACGAGTGACAATATCATTCTATTGATGGTGAAATCATATTAAATTTGATGCTATATCATATATAAATAATCATTAACATGTTATATTAATTAATTACATAAGTTATACTAATTATTATACCCATCCAAATAATGATGTTTCTGAAAAACAAACTACACCACAACGTGGAGACGGAAAGTCGTACGTACACACGTATGGTGACATGTCATTAATAGGGTAGATAGAATGATGAATATAGTTGAACCATATTTATAATAACATCACAATATGTATATGGTACTATAGTTATTATTTTGGTATAGAATCAACAATGAAAGAGGAATTGGAATAAGTAATGAACTTTGAAAGAGCTCGTGAAACAAGTGTAATATCAATCTAAGGATGTTGATATAGATGAAATCAAAACTATTTATTATATATATATATATATATTGAAAAAATTTTAAAGTCACATAATTATAAAATAAATTTTTTATTTTGAATATATTCTTATAGTCATTTAACGGATGCTTTGAAGGTGTGATAATGGCGGAAAATAGTTTCAATCGCAATATAAGTTAAAAAACATTCTTTCCTTAATTTTTCGAAAAGATCATAAAGAACCTTGTTTGGAAAATGACAGAATGATTTATTACTAAAAATTTTATAAAAAGACAAAAAAGGGTATAAATTAATTTTACCCAAATTATAGTAAATGTTAAAAATGTTTTGAAATACATTTTTAAGAAACTCAGATGTGGATGAAAAAGAGGTCCTAGTAGATTCTCATGAATAAACAACCTCAGACAATGAAGAAGATTTTAGAATTACACATTACCTTGTACTTTTACTCGATAGAGGGTAAGTTAACTACCTGTATAATATTTAAATAATTGTTATTAAATTATACAATGACCACATACATAAATATGATATCATATATGATCTTATAATATTTCTTTGCTAATAATATTTCAGTAGTATCAATGTTTCAGGTGTCAACTGATTCGTTTCCTTTTATAAGATTTATTACATAAGCCATGTTTGTTATGTATAAGATATATTTGATTCCTATCCAGAATGATATTATGGGTTTAAACATTATTTCCTATCATACAATTAAAATTACTCTTTAATGGTTAAGTTGGGGAATGAATTTCATCGCGTTCGTTGAGACAATAATCCGTACGTAAGGATGAGCTACAATATAATTCTATTGATGGTGAAATAATATAACATTGGATGTTATATAATATATACAGAATAATTGACTTGTTATATTTATTATTTATAGATTATATACTAATTATTATACCCATACAAATAATTAAGTGTTTTAAAAACAAACAACACAACGGTGTGGATATGGTAAGCCGTATGTACACACATATGGTGAATTGTCATTCATAAGATGGATAGAATAATGAATATGGTTGTAACATATTTAATATAACATCAAATTATGTATAAGGTAATGGATTTATTATTTTTGTATGGAAATAAAAAAAAGTTGAAGTGGAAGAAAAAAAGATGATTGAAAGATGTGGTGAAATTATTACATCTTCTTCGGGTGGTTTCTTTTCTTTTGATCAAAAGGGATCCAAATGTCGACATTATGATAATTGTAAGGCCACTAGGTAATATGGAGTATTTTTGGGAGGATATTCGAGCAGTTTTTGGCTGAGCCAAATGGATTTGGATGTGTAATTTTGAGAGAAGGGTAAGTACCTTTTTTATGAAAGGTGAGAGTCACTTTAGAAAAAACATGAAATATTATTTTATTATACAATAATATTTGGTTAATAATGGATAAAAAAGTATTTATTTCAATGATAATGTGGATATGGGTCTAAAAACACAACCAATAGGTTTTGGACAGGTTTAGGTCACCATATTAACCTTATATTTTAAATTTAACTCTTAGTTAAACAGTTTAACTTTTACCTTGTATTCTTTTATTATTATAATAAATTGTTAATTAACATACAATAAAAATCCAAGAGAACCCCATGTGGTTAATAATTGATATATATAACCATATATAATTATTTTTCCCGACCTTTATATTTTTTGAAATATTAAATCAATTAATAATATAGTATTTTTTTTAAAAAACTCATATATGTCAATTTTGACACTATTGGGTAATTTGTTTTTTTGAAATTCATAACAACTTTATTACTTAGATATAAATTAATTTAATAAACCCTATAATTTCATATTAATATAGAAAATTATTTTAATTCATCAAAATTATCAATTAACGATTATATTAATATTTATAATATCAATAATTTAATCATTCAATAATAAGGTAATTATTCCATCATTATTATGTCAAAAATAAATTCATTTAATTAATTTCTAAAAATAATAAATAAAATACCATTATATAGAAAATATTTTTATCTTTATAATGAATATTTATAATCGAATTTTTCTTATGTATATACCTATATTATAAATGGTTTAGTTATTAAACGTTGAATTTAACAATTTTAACACTTCTTTAAATAAATTGATAATAAATGTCCTAATCAAATCCAAGTGGACCAAAAGAATCATATTGTATTTATATGTTTTATTTTGGTTGAAATACACTTATCCAATAGAATTAGGACTTGTTTTAGGGTAATTATAATGCCATTTTACCTTAAATTTCTCTATTTACTTTTAACCATTGTAAGTAAAATTCAGAAGTTACTATTCACCAAAAATTATTTTCACCTTATTTAACCACATTTTACGTATTGATTTCATCCATGTCACTTGTGTTTTTGTAATTCAATTCATAGAATCAGTAAAATTCTGTTTTATGATTATTCTCAAATGCGCCTAAAAGGAGAGAAGAAGATGTTAAAAATTTCAATAAAATTTTATAAATCTAATTTTATTATAAAGTGACTCCAATGAATTCCATTGAAATTTTATAGGTATTATTTTTATTTTTTTACCAAAACTAAATTAATTAAAATAAAAAAATGTTAAAATAAAAATTAGGTTTTAAAGAATAACGTTGTGTTTTTCACTATTCCTAAAAAATTGAATGTTTTCCGAAAAATTCAAAAAATTCATCCAAAGTTATTTTGATATTCCAAAAACAAAAATGAATTCCATTTTGAAAAAAATATATAGTTTTAAAAACTGGGTTTTACTATTCATAACTGCTATTTCAATTGGTCGTGATGTGGTAAAACTTCTTGTTGCATATAGCCCAAGCTATTTCATTACTCAAAGGGAAACATACCGTGGAAGCTTGTGGTGTTACATTATTTCCTGCTTCAAACAATTTCATCCTTGAATTTTCTATAATTCTAATTCATAAAAAGATTATTGTGGTTATTCTTCGTATGTTCATTGTGTTCCCACGTTGCCTCTTCTATCTTATAGTTTCTCCATAGAACTTTTACCATACAAGTCATCCTGTTTCTGAACACTTGTTCTCTGGTATCAAGTATCTCGACAGGCTCCTCACAACAAGAAACATTAGTTTCCAGTTTGATTTCATTATAGGTGATTACATGGGTTGGGTTAGGCATGTATTTTCTTAATTGTGAAACGTGGAACACATCATGAACATTGCAGAGACTTGGTTGTATTTTCAAAAGGCAAGTTACAACTCCAATTAGTTTTAGAATTTCAAAAGGTTTGATGTACCTGAGACTTAATTTACCCATCTTAATGAATCATATAACACCCTTCCATGGAGATACCTTTATGAAACCATGATCTCCTACTGAAAATTAAAAATCCTTCCTTCTGTTATCAGTATAGGGATTTTCCTACTTTGAGCCACTTTGATATGGGATTTGATAATATTCACCTTTTCCATTGTTTCCATAACATGTTCTGGGACTCTGAGTTTTCTTTTTCCAGAATCATCCCAAAAAGTTGGTGTGCAACATCTCTTTTCATATAACACCTAATATGGTGCCATATAAATACTTGAAAAGAATATATTGTCATAGGAATATTCTTCCAGAGGTAAATATTAATCCCACATATGTTTAAAGTAAAGTTAGAATTACCTCATAATGTATTATAAGGTTTGAATAGTATGTTCTGATTGCCCATCAGTTTGGGGGTGGTAGGCAGTGCTCAAACGATGTTTAATATCCAGGAACTTGTGAAGAATTATCCAGAATCATGATGTAAAATGGGGATCATGATCATAAACAATTGATAGGGGAACTCCATGAAGACGTAAAAATTCAATAATATATAGTCTTGTAAAACATTCAAGTGGTAAATCTTCTCTTATAGTAAGAAAATGTGGTGACTTGGTAAGGCGATCACCAATGACCCATATTACATCATTCCTTCTTGGAGTATTTAGTATTCCCATGGAAAATTCCATCATTATATTATCCTATTTCCACTCATGTATGGTAAAACGTTGCATGAATCCTCTAGTATGTTGTCTTTTAGCCTTCACCTGTTGACAAACCATATATATTGAGCCAAAATCAGTAATCTCTCTCATCATGTCATCCCACAAAAAATGTTCCTTCAAATATCTATACATCATAGTGCTACCAGGGTGAATAGAGAAATTGGAGTTATAAGAATCCTCAAATAATTACATTTTTAGATCTGTTATGACAGGAAAAAAAAGTATCTTCCCAAATTTCAAAATTCCATCTTCATATATGAAGTCAATCAATCTCCCATCATATACAGCTTTAATTTTATTTTGAAACTCCTCATCATCAGTCTTAGAAATTTTTATCTTATCCAGTAAAGAAGGTTTGGAAAACAATTGAAAAGGTATTGATATTTCACCTTATTTGATTATTCCCATATCCAATTTTACTAGATCCATGATCATTATATCCCTTTAAACTTTTATCTTGTTCAAAACTCCATTATTCTTTCTACTCAAAGCATCCACCACCTTATTTTTCTTCCTCGGGTGGTAGTGTATAGTGAAATAATAATCCATGAGTAGTTTGAGTCATCTCCTTTGACTCATTTTGAGTTTTGTTTTGTGAGAAAATATACTTCAAACACTTTTGATCGGTATATATTTCACATTTTTCACCATAGAGATATTGTGTCTATATCATCACAGCAAAGATTACAGCTTCGAACTCAAGATCATGAGTGGGATAGTTTTTCTCATACATTTTTAGTTGTTGTTAAGCATAGGAAATAATGATATCATTATACATAAATAAACTACCATGTCCTTTCGTTGAAGCATCACTATAATTAACAAACCCATCATTCCTCATTGGAAGAGTCAACATAATAGCGTTATCTAATCTTCTATTTAGTTGTTCATATAATTCATCACACCCTTTTGTACAAACAAATTTTACTTCTTTATGTCTGAGCTTGGTTAATTGGTTACCCAATCAGGAAATATTCTAGAAGAAATGTCTATAATAACAAGCTAGACCAATAAAACAATGTACCTCAATTATGCTTGTTGGTGCTGGAAATTATTTGATTGCTTTGTTCCTTAAAAGATCGACATTGATTCTATCCTTAGAGACAATATGGCCAAGAAAAATAAATCTCCTATAGCTAGAATTCACACTTTCTAAACTTCAAATATAAATCATTTCTAATAAGAGTCTTTAGAAAATTGTGCAAGTGATTTTCATGATCTTCATATATTTTTGAGTATACTAAGATATCATCAATAAATACCACTACAATTTCATCATGATATTATTTGAAAACACTATTCATTATATCCTTGAGAATAGAGGGTGCATTAGGAAGTCCAAAAGGAATTACTATAAACATGTAATGCACATACCTGGTACAAAATGATGTCTTCAGAATTTTTTCCTTCTTCACACATAACTAATTATATCCATATATAAGTTAAATCATTGAAAAATATTGAGCTCCATGAATTTTATTGAATAAATCATCAATGAAAGGTATGGGGTACATGTTCTTTATTATTATAGAATTTATCTCTCTATAGTCAATGCACAACCTCATAGATCCATCTTTCTTCTTAATAAAAAGAATAGGGGCTCCCCATGAAAAAACATTTGGGTGAATAAATCTGTTATTACTCATTTCCAATAGTTGTTTATTTAGTTCCACTAATTCCACAGTGACCATTCTAGAAGGGGTATTTTATATGGCCATTGAACTAGGAATTAAGTCAATGGATAACTCAAGTTCTCATTCTGGAGGATGTCCAATTAAATCCTATGAAAACACATCAACATATTCTAGCACATTAGGTACATTCTTAATTTGAACATTCTTTTCCTCACCCATAGTTATTTTATTCTCTTCCTCCCCAATAATTTAATTTAGTACAGCTACTGGGTGTTGATCTAGATGGGAATCATATGGAGACATTTCTGCACTAATGATTATGTACTCCATATCATTATCAAAAATTGTAACCTCCTTCTTCTTACAGTATTTTTTTCACACCATGCTTTAAAATCAAATCAATACAAAGGATTATATCAAATTCAATTATGGGTATGACAATGAGATCAGTAGATAAAGATTTTTTATATTCCATGATGGGACTTGATTCACAAAACAATTTTTTAATGATACTTCCCTTAGGAGTTTTGACTGAAAACTCCCTTGATAAATCAAATTGGAAATATCTAATTTTTTTAGAAAACTAGGATGATATGAAACACCGTAATGATCCAGAATCAAATAATGCATCGGCTAATTTTGAGGAAACCATTAAATAATATTCCACCATGTCACTCAGAGCATCAACCTCAGTAGTATTGATCGCATAAGCTTGGCCTTGCTCCTTATTCCTTTTCTAAAGTAAATTTCTTTGGATTATATTAAATTTATTTGCATAATCACCCATTTATCTACAATTTTAGCTTTCAACATTGACAACCTCTTTATTTCAATTTCTATCACGAGTTTGGTAGCCTTTTTCACCACACTTTTAATATACTCACATTTTCTTTAGGAATGTACTGGGGAGTTTCGTCCCACATTTACTATATTGTGGAAATCCAAATTTTCCCTTCATCACCTTATTTCTATTTCAATGGGTTCATTGAATCTATTCTTCTCTTTCTTTGATTTATAGTCATACGAAATAGAGAATTCCAATTCTGTCTTGATAGGAAATGAGACAATATCTTCATACGATGAGAAAGATTGTGAGACTAAAACTCAATGGAGAAATTTTTTTAACCCTTAAATGAATCGATCAATCATACAAATTTCTTTACATATATAACCTAATTCATGCTTTTCTATCCTTATAATGATAGCCTCATACTTTTCGATGTTCTCATTCTCCATTTTCCACAGACTCAAAAATTTCCTTTCCATATCCACTCGATGGGAACGAGGAAAGTATTTTTCTACGAAAATCACTTTAAAGTACTTCTATTCCATATTTGATACTAATTTATCCCCCTTTTTGTATTGAATTGATGACCACCATTGACCTTAATCCCCTATGAGGTGATAAACTGCCATGAAAACATTCTCCCTTTCAATACTCCTATAGCATGAAATATTTTCTCTAAGAAACATATCCTTTTCTCAGCTACAAATGGATTTATAGTCCCATTGAATGATGGTGGTTGTTCCCTTATGAAGAAGTCTAACATTGATCCTTTGCATTATAGATCATGGTTCTCTATAGAGGTAAGGCTATTACTCATAACATGAGTGATTGTTTACAGAATGGTTATATGTTTTTTTGCACCAGTTTCATCTCCCACTCCTCTATAATTTACATAAATAGGAGGGAAATACCTATATGGATTACATGTCTTGATAAATTATCCATTCCTTCCACTAGGATACATTTTTAAACAATTGAATACACTAGATTAGATTATGAATCGAAATACATAATTCCAAACTAGTAAAATAGATAACATAAATTAAATAGTTCTTGCATATAATCTATAATCATATGAAATGTTTTCTATAAAGAAATATTTACTCATAAATCCTATACAATGGTTTTTAAAGAAATTGTGAATTATACGAAGAATATAACCTAGGAGTTTCATAACCAAGAGTGCAACAAGGCTTATTGCCGTGTACCAGGATACCCCAGGTCAAGCTTGAAACTCCTTGTCAAATGTTTCAATCCTAGGTACATTTGTGCCAGAGTCACCTCTTCCTTCTCATATCCAGTCATGGATGTATTTGTTGTAAAATTCACAAAATCACTACATAACCAAAATTATTGGAAGTTATTATATACTAATCCTCAAAGTATATCTCAGTATATTTTTCTCTTATTAGAGTTTTTATAAATCTATCATTCATGATTTTTACTATTTTTCCTTTGATACCAACTGTAACACCCCTACCCTAGTTACCTGGATTTGGTGCATTATTACATAGCATTGTCATGATACATGGAATCATGTCCCGAAATACCAATTAGTTTAGTATCTTTGGAAGTACTAGATACATACATATGTTTTACATTACATCATGAAATTACAAAAAACAACATTGTGTTCCCTTTGAATAGTCTTATATCCCTTAGCCTATTCTTGCAGGTCAATCATAATATACTTCTTCACATCCTGGGAAAAATAAGTCATAAGAAAGGGGTGAGCTTGGATTCATAGTAAGGATAACAATTTAGCTTAAACTATCATAAATAATCATAATCATTTAAGGAAATGTATAAGACTAAAACACAATACATTTAATACTAATCATCAGCGTAATATGGAAAAGATAAATCAAATTATTTCATTTACGAATTTACATGGATATTCTACAAGTCAAATAATTACATGTAATATTAATAGCCAAATTCAGAATGATGGAATACATAATGCAGGACACCATAACTATATAGTCAAAGCCTTAGGGCAAGACTAAAAATAATAATTTGACAAGGCCTTGAGACAAGACATTAAATTGTCTCATGTTAACTACCAATGCACCGTGGATCTATATCAGGTTCCACCCGTTACATACTATGTCCAATGCATTCCTCATATGAAAAGGTCAAAATATAACATAAACATTCATATTAAAAGTAGCATATGAAATATTAATACTTTAACCATAAACCATAAATTGTATAAAAATAACACATCCATAGTCAAACATATCACCAAAACATTAATACAATATGGAATTTTGTATCATAATAAATCAACTTCAATCAAGTGTAAAATCCATAATAGGATGTTGACATTTATGAAATTAAAATGGTTTGAGAGAAATATCTATTTCTATTTTGAAATAATTAAAAAGTTAAATAATTATAAAATAAAACATTTATATTGAAAATATTTTTATAATATTGTAAGGGGAGCTTTGAAGGTGTTATAATGGCAGAAAAAATCCACCTTCAATGTATATGTTAAAAAAACATTCTTTCCGTAATTCGTCGAAAAGGTCATAAATTACCTTATTTCGAAAAAGAGAAAAAATATTCCATTAAAAATAATTATAAAAATTCAAAAAAAGGTATAAATTCCTTTAACACATATTATATTAAATAGTAAATATTTTTTGAAATATTTTTTTTTGAAACACGAATGCGGATGATAAAGACGTCCATGTTGATACCCCCGTATAAATAACCTCGAATAATGAAGAGATTATAAAATTAACCCTCACCATATACTTTTCCTTGATTGAGGATATGTGAACCTATAATATAATATATAAATAATTTCTATTATATTTTAAAATATCCTCACACATAAATATGATATCATATATGATCTTCTAATATTTTTTTGTTAATAATATTTCAGTAGTATCATTGTTTTGGGTGTTAACTGATTCGTTTTAATTAATATCAATGGTTATGTAAGCCATGTTTGTTATGTATAGGATGTATTTGATTCATATCCAGAATGATATTATGTTTTTAAACATTAATTTCTAATCATAAAATGAAAATTATTCTTGAATGATTATGATGGGGAATGAATTACATCGCGTTATTTGAGATAGTAATATGTACGTACATATGAGCAACAATATCATTATATTGATGGTGAAATCATATGTAATTTTATGGTATATAATATATAAATAATCATCAAAATGTTAGATTAATTATTTACATATTTTATACTCATTATTATTCCAAATTATTACCTCTCCTTTGGGTGTTTACTTTTGATTTGATCAAAAGAGATCCATAGGTTAGATTTCTGATCAAATGAAGGCCTCCAAGTCGAAGGTATGGTAGTTGGGAATATATTTTATTAGTGTTTTGCTGAGCTAAATGGATTCGGTGGGGTGATTTTGAGATAAGGGGAAGTTCTATTTTATAAGAATGGTGAGGGTCACTTTAGGATATGCTTGAAATATTATTTTATTATACAACAATATTTAATTTATAATGGCTCTAAATAGATATATTTTGAGTCTTTGGATTTAACGGGTTGAAAACCTCTCAAAAATATGGTTTTATATAGGATTATCTCACTATATTATCTTTACCTTTTAGATTTAACTCATAGTTAAATAGTTTAACTTTTACCATGTATTCTTGTATTATTATAATATAAGGTTAATAAACGTACTATATAAAATAAAATTGAACCCCAAGTGGTTCATTAATGATATATCTAACCTTATATATGTCATTTTTCAATACTTAGATTTTTATGAATATTATATCAATTAATAACATAGTATTTATTTTAAAAACACATTTATGTCAATTTTAACACTATTTGGTATTTTTGTTTTTGTGAAGGTCATAAAAAAATTTCACTTGGAAAAAAATTTATTTAATAAACCCTAACATATCATATTAACCTTTAAAATTAGTTTTATGTTTCAAAATTATAAATTTACATTTATATTAATATTTATAATATCAATTTTTTAATCATTCAATAATAATGTAATTACTGCATCCTAATTGTGTCATAAATAAATATAATAATATAATGTCTAAAAATTATAAATAAAATACAATTATGTAGGAAATATTTTTAGCTTTCCAATTAATATTTATAGTCGAATTTATCTTATGTATAAACCTATATTAAAAATGTTTTAGTTAATAAACATTGAATTTAACACATTTAAATCTTCTTAATATAAAATAATAATAAATGTCCTAATTTAATATCGGTGGATGAAAAGAATCATATTTTATTACTACGATAGATTTTGGTTGAAATAAACCTATCCAATAAAATTAGGATATGTGTTAGGATAATTATAATATCATTTTTACCTTTAATTAAAATATTTACTGTTAACCGTGAAAAAATTCAAAATATACGATTCACAAAAAATTATTTTCATTCTATTGAAACATATTTTACTTACTGATGACAATTGTATCTCTATGATTTTTTATATATGCGGTAAAATTACTTTTTATGAAAAATTTTAAATATGCCTAGAAGGTTGGTAAAAGACATTAAAAAATTCAATAAAATATAATAAATCTATTTTAATTATATAACGATTCCAATGAATTAAATTCGACTTATATATGTATTATTTATCTCTTTTGACCTAAAATAAATTTAATTAAAATAAATATTTATTTAAATAGAAATTATGTTTCAAAAAATAACAATATGTTTTTCACTATTCATAAGGAATTGAATGTTTTCAAAAAAATACCAAAACTTCACCCTAAGATAAATTTGATATTCTAAAACCAAAAATGAATTCCATTTGGAAAAAAAATTATAAAAATTAAAAATGTGTGTATTACAATTCATAACAGCTATTTTTATTGGTCATGGTGTGCTAAAACTCCAAGTTGTGTATATTGCAAGCTATTACATTATTCAAAGAGAAATGTACCATATATGTTTGTGGTGTACACATATTACTTGGGTTAACAATGAAATATGTAATGGTTGTGGTCTAAAAAACCTATATATGCATGTATTAATGCGTTTAAAATTTAATTAGATGCATAATTAAGTGTATGAGAGTTTGGAGAAGTAAATGACTGCTTGAAATCAATAATTCTATAAGTAAAAGAATATTGTAAAATTTATTGCAACTCCTTCAGAAGTATTTGGGAAACCAAAAATTATTATAACACATTACATGATTGTTAAGTTAAGTTATTCTAATAACTTTATTGATTCTTAGTCTGCACATTGTATTATTTTTTAGATTTTTTATAATAATTTTGTAAATTTCACCTCCTAAAATGAAGCTATAACAGATAGTGCACACAAATTGATGATGTATCAAGGGAATAAAATATCACAATCAACATATTTTTTTTATTGAAATAAATTATAATAATTAATCCTCTATTTCCTCTCATAGAGATTTTTGTTATTATTAGTAAGAACTTGATCTATTCTAACCATGATAAGATATATTATATACCTAAAGAATTTGTTTTACAGAAAACATTTTATTTTGGATATGGATGTAATTTTTTTTATTGATGATTTTTTTAATTTATCCAATATATATTGAGGGTCATGATGCATATATATTGATTGTATAGTTAAGCCTAAAAAAATTATATGTAAAACATATTATATATTATTTTTTAATATTATCCATGAATTCGACACATCATAAATAATGTCCAGAAAACTCTTGAACACTCTGAAACTACTATGGTTGAGAAGTGTCCTTGAACAATAAATGATTATGAGATTTATAGTTTTCTTGGATTAGAAAGATATTTTTATGGTTTTTTGAAAACATTGGATTGTTATCTATCACAAAAAATTAAAAATAGGATTTAAGCTCATTGGGAGAACATAATGTGACAAATTACTTCATGAATTGAAAATTAGATAAGTGAATACAGAATATTTGGCCCTACAATCTAAAAATGGAGATATTTTTCTTTTAGAGATGATCATTTCAGAGGTATGTATTTTTATTAATGTATAATGGTTGGTTAATTTATTATTATTTGTTTTAATTAAAACCAAAAGTGAAGAATTATACTACACATGACCTTGAACTATTATCTATAGTGTTATCCAAAAAAAATAGATTCATAATTTATATAGAGTATACTGTGAAATACATAAAAATCATAATTACTTTCAGTATATATTCACTTCAAAAGAGTTAAAAATTATGTTGATGTGATTTTTTGGAATTGATAAAGGATTTTGACTATAAAATTAATTACTACCCATGTAAGGAAAATAGATTAGTAGATTCATTGAGTCTGAAAATAATATATAAATTAACTACGATACATTTTCAATATGGACCTTTGGTGAATGTTTTTTTTTGAATTTGTTTTTGATAAATTATGCATGTTTAAATATCTTATGTTTTTCTTTATTTTTGGTTATAATCTTTAATATGAGAAATAATTAGACAAGATCAGAAGGAAGATCTTATTTCACATGAAAAGGTAGAATATTTGATGAATGGTATGTTTCAAGAGTTTAATTTCAACCATGGAGGTTTTTTCAGATTTTGAAAATGATTATTTATTCCATGTTGTTCCCACTAGAAGAGAGAATTATTGAGTACGACCTATAATAAATTTTATTCAATTTATCATAATAGCACTAAGATATATGGATACCCTCATGAGTATTTCTAGAGGGAAGTAATCAAATGTGATATTACAGACAACACTAATAAATTACAAACTTTGAAACATTTTAATGTATAATAGAAACTATCTAATGGGTTTATTTAGCCTTTACCAGTTTGAAAAAAAGAATAGGAAAATTTATCCTTGGATTTTATGGTGGGATTTCAAAAAAACTCGGTGTAGGAGTGTGATTTGGGTAATTTTTATTGAAAAATTATATCATCACATTTACTTCTAATTAGAGACAATATTTAATGAGATTATAAGTATACCCTATATCTCATGGAGATACTTTTGATACAGGTATTTCCACTGTCCATTATATGTGAATATGATCATAGCATTACTTTGAATCTGTAGAGATCCCAATGGAAATTATTGGGTACTGAATTATATATTATTAAATCAACTCATCCTCAACCTAAGAGATAGTTAGAGTGAATAATTTGTAACTTAGACAATAATACAAAATCTTATTCAATGGGTTACATGATATTTTTAGATTCAAATCATTACTTTGTCAAATTTTTTTATATTAAAATTTTTATTTCTATATACAGATAGATCCTTTAGAGGTTTATATGGTTAGTTGTTTCAGTACAAATATTTTTCGATAAATGATCATAATGTATGTTGATATGATTATAGATAGTTTAGGTAGTCATTGACAAGTTGAATATGATTATGAAACATATGAAGATAGCTCAAAGAAAGGAAAAATATATTTGTATTACTTGATGAATTATATATTTTTTCAGGGTTGTGGTCATGCATTTCTTAAATTATCTCTATTGAATGTTCTTTTATGTTTTTGAAATGATGGGAAACTAGGTTTGAGTGTAATTAGAGAATATATATTCTAGGAGAACATGGGATAAATTTCTTCCTGAATGCCTGCCTCTATGTTTATCCTATGTAAATAATAGATCTCATGTTACGATGTTCGAAATAATAAATTCCATGTTGATCTATTATTTTTATCCCTAATGTAATTCGTTTGGAAAATAACCATTCAAATGAGGGATCAAATATATAGTTTCTTGACCAGAGAGTCCATGTATCTAAAAACAAGGTAATTTATCATATTATTCTTTTTGGGGAAACCATATTAATGAATAATCATCATTGGAATCTAAAACTTTTATGAAAAAAATAATATTCACACTTTTTTATGAAATAAATAAAATTTCAAAGACTTAATTTATAAAAGGTGAAAGATTTTAATGACCAATATAAGCATATAATTAATAATTTTAATAAATTATATTTTACAGAGTTATAATAATTTAAAAAATAATATATTGTTTTTTAGAGAAAAGGATAAAATAAATATTTATAAAATAATGTGTTTTCCAAGTATTTGGTGATTTAAAATATAAAAATATTTAAAAATTAACTATTTTGAATTGAAAAATATGAAAATTGTTTTTGAATTTACCATGCCAAAATTATCATAGGATTAATATTTGATAATTTTCCAAAAAAATTTATTTACCAATGAATTCTTATATATACTAATTTTTATTGAAAACATTATTTTATTTTTCAAGTATTACAAAAATAAAAAATTTATATTTTTGAATATTTTTAAAAGATAATTATTTCCTTTTCTTTTCTAAAAATTTAATTATATTCATTTTAATGAATTATATATTTCAATTTAGTTTAATAACACACACACATATATATTTATATATATATGCATCATTGTTTTTGAAAAAATGATATTCTTAATTTTTATAGAACTAATTTTAAATTAAATTATTCAAAATATGTGAATATAATTTTAAAATATTTACTAAATATTTGGATTCAAGAAGTTAAAATTATAGAAATACTTCCCATTTTTTTGTGTCATTACAGATCGTATATATAATAAATAATTATTGAAACATAAAGGAAACAAGAGGAAATTAATAATAAATATAATATGATGAGGACTGACATATTTTCACAACACTTACCATTATCATCATTGATGTTTACACATAGTTAATGTCCCTCTATGTTTTTGAAAATATTGAAACATGGTGTGACATTTCATTGATTCTGTACTTTATAAGTTGGAAATATCTTTATATTTCTTTTAGTATCTATACAATTTTGTAAAATTTTAAAAAATTACTATGTTTGGTAATAAATATTTATTACAGATATTATTTTTTATTTTTTATTTTAAATTACTTAAAAAAATTAGTAATTAAGTAATTACCATAAATTCTAATGCAACACGATCACCATGTGTATGAGTAAAATATAAAAATAATAATATATTTTAAATATATTTAATGTAATAAAATATTAATGCATTATTAAGTTCAAATACATTTTTTAGTTGAATAAAATATTATAGTAATTTTTTAAAGTATTATATCTCCATTCCATTATTTAGAGGATGTTTTCAATGTAAATTTATATGATTTTATACAAAATTGAAATGATTGATTTTAAATAATAAATTTATTTTTCTATAATTATATAAATTTTTTAAAAATATTATCCACATTAAATTGAATTTTATATGGTTTTTATGATAATACACGGTCCATTTATTGTAAAATTTTATAGTAATAGTATTTTCACGAATCCATTATTGTTAGTAACATTGATAATGCGGTAACGCACAAAAGGGTATTGGAGGATTTAAAAAATAGGTAAGGGTAAAGACAGAATATAAAAATGTAATTTTTTATTATATTAAATTACATACAATAATTATCTTTTTAAATATTCATTTTTGATCCATTCTCTATTTGAAATTGTTAATGTTTTTAATACATTATGCAATTCCAAGAGTGAAACTCCCCTCTTATATAAAGTGGAACAACATGTCATATTTTTACACAAATAAATATTAATTTTTTTCATAAATTATCTTTACAAATACCATTCTAAATTTCAACATTTCTTTGAAAAAACATTTTTTATGAATAATACTGACCTTATAAGTATTATGGTGTAAAACAAAGTAGATTTTCTAAATTAATTGTATAGATTTTATCTGAATGATTTTGTTTTATTTCTTATTTGAAACACATAAATTATTATCAATCCATCCTAAAATAATAAAAAAGGTATATACCATATAATTTATGATGTTATTATAACTCAGTAACTTATGTACCTCTCCTTCTTCAATAAAATGTTAAATAAAACCACCATTTGTGTATATGAAGGACAATTGCAACATGAATTGGTGTATTATATTTTCCATCACTACAACACAAGGATGGATATAATGATGGATTTAATTTATATATTCTGTATTCATGACATAAATATCATTATGGATTAAAAATATATCATCAACTAATTTGATAGTGATAATTTTTCGCATTTATATATTTTCAATTCCATAACTACAAAGTAATATAATACATTTTTCATCACCACATCATATAAATGATATATATAATTTCATTTAACGATTAAATATTATATTTATGAATTTATTATCATTATTAAATTATAGAATTATATTATCCAAATTTTTCCATAAATATCTTTGGAAAATGGAAATGTAACTCTTGCATATGTACTTCCTACCATGTCCATGATAGAAATGTATTTTATTTTTGTTAACCATAATTAAAGAATGGAATTAATAATATAATTTATAAATTAAAATGATAATTATCTCTTGAAAATTATTTTTGAGATGATAGAATAATATAATCTTTGACTATGTACCCCCTACAGAAATCATTTTTTTCATTTGAGCCAAATTACATCAAAACTTTTTATTTGATGTTAATTGATTAAGAAATTTATAATGACATGCTAAAAATGATAATAAAATTTTATTAAAATTTAAATAAGTATCGTAATATTATTATTCATGATGAAAATAATTGATCATGATACTTACAACTCAATTTTTGAGACACTTTAGTTAAAAATATCAATTAAAACATTTTAATGATTAATTTTTTAATATTTTTATTGCATTTTTCTATTATAAAAATTTATTTTCAGGATTAAGTTATGTGGAAATAAAGGTATTTGTGAATGATATTGTATGTAACCTTTGAATTTATTTAAATCAATTTAATGGGGAATCATTTAATGTATTTTAACATAAATATTTGACAAAAGACCGAATAAAACATTTTAATTTAAAATATATGGAGAAAAATGTTTTCTGTCACCACTGTAATAATAAAAAATATTCAATTAAATTATTTCATATTTAATTTAAAGAAAAAACAATTTTCCATTTGTTTGTGAATATTCAAAAATGGTTTCAAACATAATGGATATTTCAAAATCCAAATTTTTTTCACATTTTAAAAAATTATTTTTATTAGTGTTATGTTGAAAACTTCTAGATTTTATTTATTATGTTTATTTTATGGTCCTATTAATTTTGATGATGACATTTTGGTTCATTATTAACCATATATAGTCATAACGTTGATATCCCTCCAAATAATATTGTATTATTTATGTTGGATGTTGACCACGATGGTTAATCCATCTGTAACCATGACTATTTTTAAATTTTTAATCATGATAGTTATTTCAATTGTATGATCGACATGAATATGATGTATCGAGTTGGATTAATTTTTTATTTAAGATTTATATTTGTTTTTTATAAATATTATAATTTTTCATGGATAGATAATGAGCATATAATTAATTAAATGTACTTTATACTTCTTAAGGTTTAAATGTATAATGTTGTGAATTTGTTTTCATGAGTTTTTATAGAATTCCAATAAAAAAATATGAGTTATTTATTTCATTTATTATTTCATAATATTATTATTTATCAGTATTCATGGTCCAATGAGTTTATTTTTTTATTTTATTTCCCATATTAATCATTTCATTCATATCACATATTATAAAAACATTCACATGGTTTTAAGGATTGATATAAAAAAGTAGGAGGTCAAGAATAATTTTTGAATAATTTTCATAAAAATAGATTTTTTGCCGTTCAAGTTTTGTTTTGATCAATAAAATGGATAAAATGTGAAAGTGTACACTTTGGGGTGTTGTTTTTATTTATTTATTGGTGATGACTAATAATATAAAACTCTAATACTTAAATATCCTATAATGTATTGGAATGAATTATTGACATAAAACAATATATTATATGATGTTTAAATCTAGGTATTTATAGGTTTAATACAAGGAAAACCATTCCATAGCTAGAATTACATTGAATTCTTCCAAAGTGACTATCACATGGTTCATTGGGAAATTAGCATTATACATATGGATAAGGGATGTGTATTATACTTGGGATGAAAATATTTCACCATTTTCTATTTCAATTGATATATCTACTACATTTTTATGTGTTTTTTGAATTGTTTTTCGAATCCTTCATGAAATTTTTGGATGCATAGAAAAATATTCACATTGGACATTTAAAGTCAAAAAATTCATGATAATATTATATTTTAATATTTTATTATAGTTGAAACCAATCAATTATTGTAAAATAGATTTCGGGATGATTATTTTCATTCTATTATACACATATACTTCTAACTCAGAATGTTGAATTGAAATATCATATATAAATAAATTATATTTCATACTAGTTTAGACATTTCAATCTATGTTATTCATGTTCTATATCATAACATAAATTTTTTAGATTATTTTTCAATCGTAATTTCTTATAAAAAGAATTTGAATTTAACAAATCATATCCACTAGTAGTTGAAAAATATTTTTGTTTTAAGGCCTCTTTTTCTTGCACTAGGTGATGATCTAATTTATACCCAATGTGTTATTTTTGGGATTATTATAGAGAGGAAAAAATATTGGGCCACATTATCATGTATTATCCATAAAATGGTTTTAATTATTCAAAACAACTCACACAATTATTTTTTAAAATTAATTAATGTTGTATTATGATTGTGGTTTATTAATCCTAAGCAATAAAAAAAATTGATTGTCCCATTAATAAAAAATTTGGTCTTTTATGTCATTTATAAACCTTTTTCATGATTTATTACACAAGGATACATATAATAAAATTCCACAATATAGAAAGGTGTAGTTTTAGTATGAAATTAGGAATTCATAACCTAAACCTGGAATAATAATATAAATATATCAATTAAAACTCCATAACAAGAGATCAAAATACATTTGATTTTATAATTTTTCAAGAGATAACATTGTAATGTCTATAAGAAAGTGGAGTTCTATAAATATCTATATTGGAATAAAAAAATAACAAGAAAAAAGTATTATATATGGGTCAATAGTCATATATAGATGACATAAAAGGTTATGAATAGTTAATATGAACATCAAAGAATTATATGTGACGAAAACATAAAGGGAACATAAGAATGTGGAAAAACCATGATATATGACATCATAAGAAGAATTCAAGGATAACCATAGATACATAATATCATAGGGTCTCTAGGAAAATTTATATGAAGGATACATGGTTTATCATGACATAAATAAATTTAAAAATACATTAGAGTGCTATATAATTCTAGTAACACCTTTGACATTCATATTCTGTGTATGAATTTGAGTTTCACATAGATCATACCACATAAGAATGTTTTACATAAAATTATATCCCATAATTAAGTAGTGTTCATTATCTATATGGGATTCCCAAATCAATTAATGATATTTATATAATGGCCAATACCTTTGAGTGGAAATATGACGTTCTATACCTAACACAAATACATTAACGGATATTCATGGAATTATTTTGACAGCATAACCGGTCAATGTAAAAATTGATTAATATATTTAATGAGAATTAAAGGTGATCTATACTTACATTGGAATCATATAGATAGTAAAGGTAAGTCTAAAAATAAATGAAAAGAGGAAAAAATGTAAGAAAAGGCATAATTAAAATAAAATACTTCCATTAGGAGGTAGAGAAAGAGAATTTGATACCTGGACTAAGAAATTAGAAAATCATAGTTGGAGATTTATAAGAGTATGATAACAGCTTGGGATCTATATTAAAAGGGAGAGGGAGAGGGAAAAAATTAATTTTTTATTATTTAAAAGTTGTAGTATGGGTGGGTTTATATATAGTAACTATAGAGAATTATTTATTAATTTCAAAACGTACGTTTTTAATATATATGATAATATAATAAAAATCCTTTCTTATTTTTATTTACCACTAATTATTCTAAAGTGGAGTGGAATTATGAGTTTTTAAGTACAAAAAATGAAGATATTAAAATAATTTTACTAGAGTTGTTGAACATAGCCATTTTCATAATAAAATTATTTTAAAACCGTAAATAATAATATTGGTTTTGTTTAATTTATCAAAGGTTTATTAAATTAAAAAAATAACATTATGAACTCATTATTTTACATGGTAAATAAAATTTTGGCCATTTAAGGAATAGTTAATATTTATTACATTCATTTTATTAAAATACTATGTCATAAAAATAACATATAATTATAGAACAATTAATTATTACAAAAAAAATTTGACTACCTCTAAAAATTATGAAAAATTAACCATTAGATAATTTGGAGATGCTATTTTTGAAAGAAAAAAAATTTGTACAAAAATAAATATCAAAATATTTTAATTTATAATATTTAATAAAAACCCAAATTTATAAGAAAATTCTAATTTTTATAATATTAATATATTTATGACCCCTATAAAAATTGTAATAATTCAAAAACAAATTCTTATATATTTTAACATAATAAAAAGATAATTAAATAATATAATGATCCAAAACAAATCATTTAGGTCTAGTTACATTGGAAAAATTTATACATAAAGAGTGGGATTATTGGTGAACTAAATCATATACAACTATGTTTTTCATTAATAATTTCACTCTTAAACTTCTTATTCATATTTCTGATCATGATTACTTAGGGGAAATGAATATAAAATATAGTTATATAAGAAGATCAGTGAGGGTAAAAAAGAGTGATACCAAATAAATAGAGAATATGGTTATGAGAACAAGAGAATCATTTGATAACTATGAACTATATATCATTGTATAATAAATATGAGTTATTGAAAAATGGGGTAGTTCATGAGACCTAAATAATAATGGAATAAAATATCATGATCTATATGAGAAAAAACCTATAATAGGACATATATTTTTGTTCATGCAAAAAATCATTGGAAATCTATTACATATTAGTAATGGATTATTAAAAAAAAATTAAAAAGGGACGAGTTCACTTCCTAAAAAATCATGGTAGTCATGGTTCGCTCAAAAGTCTATCACAATTAACAAAGTCCCTTATTAAATTAGGTTTACTCTACTTCTATTTTCTATATATCTGATGAGATATTAATATTTAAAAAATTCATTTGATAAAGATATTGGTCCCACATATCACATAGTCCATACATTTGTGTGGTATAAGATCATAAAAAATTCATCATATCATAAACTATAGAACTGAAATAGTTATCATAAACATTTCATCATAGAATAAATCATTTAATGGAAATGGGTTTCATAATATTCTCATCAATTCATTATAACATAACTAGTTGCAATTTAAATGGTTCCCATAAACATTTCATTATATTATAACCCATATAAAGGAAATGGGTTTCATAATCATCTCATCAATTCATCATAGAATCTACAATGAAAAGTAATGGTTTTAATAAAAATATATTCATATAAATCATAAATCATAAAGATAAATAATAAATATTTTATCCTTATATCATATCCGTAATAATTCTTTAGTTACATAAAATGATCTCATATATGTCAGAAAATTATTTTGAATATTCACTTGCAACAATTCATATAGGAAATAATATTCCTAATTTTGAAAGAAAATTTCCAAAAACTAGACGTTCAAAATATATTTTGAAAATTATTTTATTTTAAAATAATATTTAAAACATATAATATATTCTCTAAATTATTTAAATATTCATGATGGTGAAAATATCTTTAATGTCATACATGTTAAAACAATGTTTCATGTCATGTCATCAATTAAAAGTAAAAAATTTAGTTGATCAGAAAATAACAATATATTGATTTTAAATAATATAATCAAAATTAAATAATGATGAAAATGTAATTTAGTTATCAATTAGTGGTGATTGAAAAGATTATTTATATAATTTTGAGGAAAAAAAGGGAATATAAGAACACTGTTTTTCGACGGAAGAGATATATAAAGTATTTATCCTTATGAATATTCATTTATAATATTCATTATAAAAAGTGAATAAAATTTAAGGGAAATTTTTTTTTTTTTAAATAAATTATGTATAATGTAATTATTTTTGTTGTTGAGATGTATATCATAATATCTCATAATCTGAAGCATAATCATAAAAAATCATGATAAATGAAGAGATTTTATCCAAAAGTCAATTCCACTTTGGTATATTTAGAATTATAAGAACCACGAATAAAATAAAATTCAATTGAAATTTATAGCTCTTAATTTTAATTTTTTTAATCATGAAAAACATTCCTGAGAAGTATAAACACCATATACAAGAAAAAAGTGATCTATACAACATGTTTCCCAAAACAATTAAAAGTGATGAAAAAACCGATTATCATAAGTCTCAAAATCCTTAATATATGTTAAAAACTCAATAAACATAAATATTAGATTATTATAAACCGATTACAGATACATAATTATATATATTATACCATACATGATTTACTTATGACCTTTTCTTATCTATTTATTAATAACTACTTGTTAAAAACATGTTTCGATTAATCAATACTACATTTTCATGTATGTTTTGATTTTTTATTTTTATCCCATTCATAATGGTCATAATATAATAATATTAATAATTTAAAAAATAATATAAATATGAAATAAAATCATTTCATATGTATTTATAATAATCCATAAAATTAGGGATAGATAACGAATTACACCATTTAAGAAGACTATAGGTTTTACATATGCATGATTGTTGACACTATTTTCATTATTGAAGTAAAGTAAATAATATATTAAAATTATAGATTCATTATTATTAAATATAACCATGTATAATATATTCATAAAATTTTTACTTATTTCCATCCTTGTAAGACATGAGTGAAAAATGAATCATATCGCCTTGAGAGGCGGTAATCCACCACACACAAAAGTGATGTTATCATCTTCCCGTGGAATGGAATGAGTGAATGAAAATGTTATATTTAAATTCAAGATGTATAATAATGTAATAAATATTATATATATATATATGATAAATTAATAATAATTCTTCTTTTTCTATGTGGTGATAAAAAATGAATAAGTTTGGTTCGCGAGGTGGTAGTCCACCATACACAGGCTTGGCAGTTTTGTTTCATTTTTTTGGAAGAGTATGTTGATATAGTTTATGAAATCCAAATAATAATATCTAAGTATATTGTATATATTACTTTTATTATCCAAGAATATTTGATGAATATTTGAATGATGGGGAAGAAAAATAAAATAGAAACACAATATTATGAAATTTACCTACTTTTTTGAGAACCTATTTAGGATTATACATAAAGTCTTCATATAATGGTATAATTATAAAAATAATGAATATTGTATTTAGGGATGAAATTAAGAAATTCATTTTTGTGTGTTTAGAGTGAACCAAATGGTTTTTGAAGTGTTATGTGGTGGGAAGAGAGGGTGCCCAATTATATGTGTGTGAGAGTATAGACATGGAAATTTTTGAAATAAAAATGTTCACCCTAGTATTAAAATTTTCAATATGAAACATAATGGTTCATTATATAACATTAAATTATTTTTTGTTTAAAATAAACCATAAATTGTGTATATTATGTGTTTTTAGGTCATTTAGCCCTTGTATTTTTAGTTTAGCCCTAGTAAAACTGTTTTGACATTAATATTTGTAATTCATTTTTATTTTTCATACATTTCATTTTGACAAAAAACATGTTACCATATTATACAGTAATAATTATACTAAATCCAAATACGAAATATATTTTTATGAATTCATTTTCTAAAATATGAAAATTTTAGTTAAAAATTAATCTCGTAGATGAGATGAAAATTCGGTCATCCATAGAGAAAATTTTCATTACAATATAATTTTTTATTATCAAAATAAAATATGAATTTGATTTGAGAGACCAAAATTAGTCTAATAATTTAATAATATAAAAAATATTAATTTTAAAACATTTTCATACATGATGCATCACTATAAATTATTTAATTGAAAATATATTTTTTAAATCTATTATTTGCACTATTGATCGAAAATTTAATTATTTCATAAAATTATCATAATTTATTCAAATTCTAATATCATCATTTTGAGTATAAAAAATATTTAAATTTTTTTGAAATTACTTTTCTAATATTTTAAAATATTAATTATGATATATCTTCACAAATATCAACAAAACCCATTTTTTGGGAAAAAGTTATTTTAGAATAATATTGAAAAATGAGTGAAATATAATTCTATATTTAATAATATATTTTCAATATAAAAAAATGAAAATAATTTTGAAATTTTGATTATTTTTATTTATACCACATAATTTAATAACTATGTTTTAATAGTTATGTTAAAATAAAAATAAAAATATTGTATCATGCTTTTCTAAACTCAGGGATACATGTAACACAGAAAACATGGAAATTATATTTATTTCATAAAAATAAATTTCATTAAATAGTAAGTTGATACATTCTACATTCATTAAAAAGCCTAATTAATGATATTATTCCACATAGGTATAAAAAATTGAGGATTAGTTTACCGGATTAAATCATTTGTTTCCCATGTTTTATCATCAAGCTGGTGGTTTCTCTAATAAACAATAACAAGGTGAGTTGTATTGTTTTGTACAAAAATATATATATATTAAAGTATATACAATAATTATTACTCAAAATAAGGATCATGATATAGAGGTGTAACCTCTAATTTAAGAACCCGGTATGGATCTGGAATGAATGTCTTTATGAGAGATACATAAAAAACATCATGAACATTAGAATGGTTTAATAGAAACAGCACTTGATAAGGTACATTCCTGATATGATAATGAATTTAAATTGGACTAGAATCTATATGTAATAGTCTACCTTACTTACAAATAAAATAAAAATATTTAATTTAGATATTTATAGAAACACCTTAACAATAACTTCAAATTCGCGACACCATTTATGATTTTCAGCATAAATTTTATTATAACATTATTCATCCCCTATGTGTTGCTGAATTGGTATAATATTTTATCCCATTACTTCTAATTTCTGCATCATAAATATATTTCATTCTCCAACTTTCCCCTATCATGATGGAGTTTTACACATCATTTTATAGAGAGATAAATAAAGATACATCTAAATTCTCGATTTAAATCTATTACTCTACAAAAACACAACTGCAGGTTCATATCGATCGAAACCACATTTTAAATCGATATAAAAAAATCTCAATACACATTTTAGGTTTTTAATTGTTATCAACAATTTATGGTTTATTTAGTAATTATATATAATTTTGAAACTCAACAATATATCAAGACCTCGATGTATACTTACAAGAACATCAATGTAATCCTTAGATCCCAATCAGATACAATTGACTATGGTACTCTGTAAAACCATAACACTTCTTTAATGTCTGTTGTTGTAAAAGGATTAGGATGAAAATATTATATAATACATAATTAGTTTTCAGATAGTGTGAGATAATCGACTAAAATATATATAATATTATTCAAGTTATATTATTTGTGTATTCTATCAACATACTCCATGGTGGGTTTTCCCCATTTCCATTCATGTATATGTAATGGTTTTAATATCTCCCTAATCATATGTCTTTAAACGATAACATTATAAACAACTAAGAAGTAGTATTAATACTCTAAATTATATATCTTCTTTACATACCACAATAAATACGCCTTTAGATCTCCATATATCTTTTTATTTCTGTGATGAATAGAGAATGAAGAACTATGTGATTCAACTAAGAGCACTTTCTTCAAATATAGTATGAATGGAAGACATATATTGTTTATAAACCATAACATTCCATCGTGATCAAGATTAATAATATGAACATATCTCACATAGTTTCTCAGCTACATATCATCCCCCTGCACATATTTGATCATACAACTGATTGATGGTTGGAAAATTATATGAGAGTGATAGTATTCATCCAATTCATTCATGATATCAAGATCCATAATTTCCATGTCAATATATATTGTATCTTTGTTATCCTAATCACATATAATCTAGTCTGATCCTTTTAACTCAAAGCATCATCCACCTTATTCTCTTTCCCAATGCGGTGATGTATTTAGAAGTTTTAATTTATTAATTATCTATAATCTTGTTATCTATTATATATTCAAGTAATCATGTATTAGTATATATTTTAAATATTTGTGACTGGTATATATACCACACTTTTATTTATAATAATAATTCCCCCATATTTTTAATGAATAATTATCATTTCTTATACCAAATATTTATTTTTTATTTTTCTCATGATTAATTATTTTTTCATACAAATAAGCTATAACCAAATAATTACTCAATCCCATGGATATTGTTTCTATAAAAAATATGTTTCCAAAATAAATAAATTCATTATTAATCAGATCCCAAAAAAATCCTAAAAACAAAGGCATCACATAGGTTAGTAATATGTGATTTAATGTTAGAACCCTTAAGTTTTGGTTTTACAAAACACTGATTTATCTGAAGTGATATATTTTCCATTTTTTACAAAAATAATATTTATATAATTATTAGAAAATTCCATGAAATATATCTAAAATCATTGAGAAAAAAAATTAATCAATGAAGATAATATAATGCATGAATTATATCAATTAGTTAAAAAATAAAAATGGTAATTCTTCCCAAAAATCACATCATGTTGAAACTAAGGGTTACATACACCTTATTATAATACATACACACTTCAATAAACTAACTTCAATGATTTTAATAGAGTAATTCCATAATTGGTTTAGTTTCTACCATGTATTTTAAGACATTTAATCAGATATTCAACAAGTTCCCAATGTATAATACATTTAATTACATTAAAACGTGTGGTGTATGACCTTTTATTCTATATAGAATATATACTCCATCATGTTTTTATATTATTCTAGGATTTTATTCATTCCTTATTGTCATATTGGAAAAAAAATTCTATGTTTTTTACCACAAGAACATTCATTATATTCAATATTACTATTATTTTATGATTTAGGAATATAATATACATTAATATTTTAATTAATGTATCACAATATATTATGAAGAATAATCATTTTATTTATTTTTCTAGTTATCATTCAATTTTTTTTCAGGATCAATTAATTTTCCATCACATTCAGTGTTAACCAAATTCTTTTGGGTTCCATCCATTAACTAAACCCATGATTCACTGTATATGAAAAAACTATTTTTAGAAACCATATTATCTTGAAAAATTATTTACCTAATATATAAATCATGACTCTTTCTTTTTAATCCATGAAAAATTAAATTTATCCTAGTTAAGTCATTGTCGTTATCTATTCAAATAATTTATGATTTTCTAAAAGTGTATATGAATTTACAAAAAACACATAAAAGTATTGTATAATAAGTTGTGAAGCATGTCCAATTATCAAGAACCATGTGGCGATGGAGAATATATCAAGAAGAAATTTTTTTACTAATTTAACATGATGCAACTATTCCATATACACTACCATAATAAGTTTCCAGATATTGATTTATTTTCATGAAATCCACAAACTATATCCTTTATAAAAATTCCATAAAACATTAATATAGTTGTACATTTCCTTAGTCTTATCCCTGTGTTACTCCTTAATTTTTTCTCTTGATAATTTTCAAATATTAAATAAATCGTGAACTGATATGAAATGTAAATGTAATAAAATAATACATATATATTTCTTATTTAAACCTAAACATTAATTACATAACATAATAATTAATTCAAGAATTTTTTTTTCTAGTTAATTAGGAAAGTTGTATAAATAGAAAAATTATTGATATGTGATCTATATCATCTCTCAATATATTCTTCAAAACAAGAAGCCTTATCAGAAATATCACACATGATACATTTTATCATAATTCAGTGAAAGGAAACATAAGAAAAAATGAATTTAGATACTCATTAAGGGTATACAAGGAGGATACTACAATAAAAAGAGCATAACTGTATTTGAATAGGATAATAATTTGAAAACACTACCATTTATATCATAAAATCATAAACATGACATATAACATAAATCATGGTACTTTATATGATATGAAATAAAATAGAATCAAAGATCATGAGCCATGAGTTCATATAATCAGAATAAAACATATATTTTTGGAATACACATAAGAATATTGAATTATTTTCTTATTAGATGTTGCTTGATGAAAAAAATCATCATAGTGGAATGGTGTCACTCTCCAAACCAACGCATATGTTAATGTCTACTCTTATGAATATAATACTGTCCAAACACCAATATTGAAATAGGGTAAATACCATTTGGAGTGTTGTTTATCTAATGAGATAAAAATTATCCATCAATGCATTAGCGGGATATATAGGTCCCACATATCACATAATATATACATTTTTATCCAACAATATCACAAATATAATTATAATATCATAACACATAGAAAAGAAAAAAGTCCCATAAAAATTTCATCATAATATTACAAATAAAATGGAAATTGGTTTCTTAATCACTTCATAAATTTATTATTTCATATCCCAAGGAAAAGTAATGTGTCTGAAAAAAATTTCATTATATTATAAAATAGTGGAGGGAAATGGATTTCATAATCATATCATCAATACAGTATTGCATAACCCACATAAATGGAATTGTTTTCATAATCATATAATAGTCATAATGATAACCCATAATAGGAATTAATAATTAATTAATCATTGGATCATATGAATAATAACTCAGAAATAATATCAATGGATATATTCGGATATGAAAAATTATTTTTAAGAATCACCACTAAAAATATTTTTAAAAAATTAAATTTTTACTTGGAAAATAATTTTTTTTAATAAATTTTTTAAATTTTTAGGGAATTACTTAATTTAAAAATAAATACGATTCATTAAATGTAATCATTAAAACAATATGTCATTTTGGTGGTATAAAATACCATTCATGTTGTATACATTTTTATTGAATTTTAATCACAATGTTTGTAAAAATGTAAGATGTACCTCATATAGAAAAAAATAAAATCATTTTTAAATAATTTCGTAATATTTAAATCATTGTAAAAATTTATATACTCCATCAATGATAAAGTTAAAAAATTATTTAAATTTTTTTTCGAATACATTGATATTGATGAAAAAAAAATTGACCGAAGGTTGAAATAATGTCAGTTTTTATTAAAAAATTATTTTTTAATAATGACTACATAAAAAGTGTAAAATTAATATAGAAAATATATTTTCATAATTAAAAATAGGAATTAAAATGTTTTCTATTTCATTAGAGGTCCCAACATAATATATCTTTTTTGGAGGAAAAATCACAAATAATTATAATAAACAAATAGATTTTAATATAAATTCATTACCACATAGGTATATTAAGAATTGTAAGTCCAATGAATAACTTAATAGTGTATGGGTTTGTTTATCACATAATTTAAATTTTATAAATCCTAAAATAAATTCATGATAATTATATACACTATATAAATAATCATGAGGTGTATTGGGAACGTCTACCACATAAAAAATTATGGGAAGATAATCACGTACCCTATGTATTGAATAAAATTGATAAAATTTGAACCCCATGTATAATAATTATATTATTGTTATAGATATATTATAGAACTATAAATCTATATACCATACAACATATTATTCAATTATTTCCAATTTATTAAATATTTATTGTTACAACCATTTTTCAAGTAATAACTGCTTTGTATTTCATTTGTGTTTTCAATTTTTTTGGTACATTTACATTAATCATGGTTCATTAATATAAATCTTTTTAACAAGGATATAAAAATATATATATATTTGTTAAATATTTATTAATAGTAATATATAAATTTTAGACACAGTAAATTAATTACATCATTCATGGAGACGTTTGGCTATAAGTTCTCATGAATACTGTTTCAATTTTTTTGATGAAAAGAATGTAAGGAATTTAAATAATATATCACAAAATAAAATTTAATTAGGTTATATATATATATTTCATTTATAAATTAAACTTTTCATCATTACATTCCATCATATCTATTTGTGAAAATGATTTACTTCGCATTGTGTGGATGTAGTGTTCCATATATAGGATCGTCGTGAACATATTCACACATTATATAATGTAAGAAGGTATATTTGATATTTTAATTCCAAATGTACAATTATTTCATTAATATTAAGTAAATATGTTTAATACATAAATATATATATTTGTGAGAGTTTTTGATAGAAAAAAATTTGATCAGTCCGTGAGGCTATAGTCCATCGTACACATTATCCATGTTTTTGTTTCCAATTAGATGGAATATTAGGATAATATAGATTATTAAATTAAAATATTAATAAATAATTATAATATATATTCTTGAGTTATTATAATATATGGTTTGATTAATATTTAGAGGTGTAAGAATAAATAAAAAACACGAGTTTATGTATTTTAGCACTTCTTTAAAAACCCTATTTATGTTTATATAGATATCAATAAAAGGATGGTCTAAATATAAAAATAAGTCCTTTGAATAAATAAAAGGATTTTCCAAAAATCAGTTTTCTAAAGAGATTAATTTCTAAAGTATATGTATTATTAAAAAAAATTAATATGAATCTAATTCAAAAGAAATAAATTTTATTAATAATAAAATAATTGAACTAATTTATCTGTTGACATTTTTAATGAAATATGTTACACTTTAAATGATTTAAATAAAAAGGTTATTTTTAATAAAAACTAGTTTTTTTCACTATTGATAGTGAAATTAAAAAGTATTGAAAAATATTCAAAAATAATTCAAAGTAAATTTTGAGATTTTTCTTCCAAAAATGAAATTAAAATTCCAAATTAATGTTTCATGATTTTTAAAATTTAATATTTTTAATTTTTTAACAAAAGGTAATCCAAATAATTTTTGGATAAAAAATTAGTTATTAAGCATGTAATTCTATTACTAAAAAATATTTACTTATATTTACTTATATATTAATTGTATAAAATAAATATCCTAATTTTTAAAAATTTCGTTCTTCCAATCCATATCGAAAAATAATAATTTCTAGGTTACAATTGTAATGTTAATGTAATAATATTAATAATATAATGTTTTTATTAAAAAGGGTGTTTTTTGTAATGCATGGAGTCTATGATAATAATTTTTTTAAAAATATATTTCATATAAAAGTCAAGTGATAAAAAAATTACATTGAACAGTAATTAATTATATCATCATTTATATAATATTTTAATTAATAATATTTATTGAAAATAATATCTATTCAAAATTAATTAATTTATGAAAAAGTGTTTCTTAATTAAAAATAACTATTTACAAAAAATAAAATCTTGATTTATTCATATCAAAAAATTTATTTTATCATATTCATAATATAATCATTTATTGTGTGGAAATAAATTGGATTATTATAATCATTATTTTATTAAAATTAAATTGTAAAAATTCAAATTAGTAGGTTCTAAATACATAAACCCTTATTACATGAACATCTTCTCTAAGGGTAATTTGTGTGATTGTGGTGTTTTATTGTCTTTTTTTAGGCAATATGTTTTGGGATGGGATCCTATTAAGATTTTTCTTCTATTGAAAACACTTTTTCTCATGATGCATTGTTATATCATGGTCTGGGCATGGTCAATGGAAGTCCCAATGAATCCATATCCCCCATAATCTCTAATAAGTGGAATTCTTAATGCATGATCCTATATATCAAGATCATCAAATATTCTACCTATATCAACTAGAAATTATCCTAACCCTGAATATATACTAATAATAATAGTCACTATTCAATAAATATATTATCAATGGTTATAACTCATAATGGTCCTTTAAAAATGAGTAATCATATTTAATAGTGGCCAAATATTATAAAAGTAGATAATAGGATTTCTATAGAAACATTACATAATAAAGAAATAATTCCTTGGAAATGGAAATTATTTTTTAAAATCAAAAGTCATTACATAGAAGATTAGTGTCTTTGGTAAACTAGATACACCGAACAATAACATAATACAGGGAAATAACATTTTTATTTAAATAATTTATATCACATACATAAATTTAATCGATCATTTAGTAATATAAGTGTTCACTTGAGGATGTATATAAGAATGTGTGCACTAGAAAGCCAATAATAGTCAAATAAATAGATAACATGATGTAAAGAATTATATTTGATTCATGTGGAATAAAATGGAGACAGAAATTGGTGGAAATCATAATCATGAACATAAAATTATGATTTAATATGATAAACTCAATACATCTTTAGAATGTCGAAACAAAATAAAACATGAAATCATAAGGTTTTCACATGTCTAAATACCATCAAATTGTAACATAGTGTACAATGAATTACCAAATGAGTACTATACATAGTATATGATGAGACAGGAATACTAACCAATGGAATATACAGAATAATTATTCTAATACCACTCATTATAATCACATCTTAGGAATTAATTTGTGTACTAGATAGATCATACAAAATAATAACATTATTCACCAGTTTGAATCATATGATAATGAATTGTGGTTTATGTAAATGGATATCTCCAATAAATGAATGATATATAAATATATGTGAATACACATAAGTTGAAAATATATTTTGCACTCCCAATAGATATGTTTCTCAATGAAAATCACCGTATATTTTTAGTACTATAACAGGTGTACATAACGGTTAATAGTCATGATTAAGGAGGGTGAAAGGAGGAATTTCAATATTTGGGAATCTTGGTGACTGAGAATGAATGTGTAAAAGATATTAAAAAATGTACATTTTTTAATATAAAATATAAATAAAAAATAATGTTCTTGAATTGAAAAATATTATATAGTGAGATCCCATACATTGGACAGACAATGAGTTATTTATAGGTTATAATGATAGGGTTAAACAATTTCAAATTCTTATAAAATATTTTTAATGGAAACTATTTCTTTCACACATTTCAAAATAAAAAATTGTTATTAAATGGTAAAATACATAGTATGTACTTGAATATAGATGTAAATAAAGATAATATCTTGTATGCGATAATTTTTCATAGAGTTTTATAGTATCATATTAAAATCATGGTAAAACAGTTAGTGGTATTTACAGAGGGGTATGAAGAATGGATTGATTCACAAATGGTTTGGAGTGAAAATGAAAACATTAATGGGTTCTTGTTAATAGATAATTAGAGGGGAATTCATTATTAATTTCCAGATCATGATTTTAGACTCTAGGTAATAAAATAATAAATACCACAAACCATCCCCTGGGCTTTCCCATGGTTTCTACTAAATATGAGCGGATTAAAATATTTAATTATCTTGTGAACTGATGTTATTAAATTCATTCAATTCATTATAGAAAAATGAGGTCAATTTATACAAAAAAATTAATACCTTAAAACATAATATATGTTTCAGAGGATTAATAATTTTATTATAATATTAATAAAATAACATATAAATATATTGTTTTATATTTGAAACATACATTTTTAATTTTTGTAATTTTATTGTATTTATTATATCATCAATAGTATATTATAAGACAATAAAATAAAATTTTATATTCACATCATATTTAATTTTTACCCAAAAAATCACCTGTCATAGAAACATATTAAACCATAAAAATGTAAATATTAAATTTTTGGATTTGAGAAATTATATTTATTAACCCAAAAAAAATTTATATATTTTTAAATTTACAACATTATATAAAAAAAATTATATAATAAAAATACTAGTTTTTATGACATAAGAAACATTCATACATTACAAAAATTATGTGGGCCATCATTAAAATTTATAAAAATTTATATTCAACAAAATATTATTAATAAGAATATTACATGAAAATAAATTAAATTTTGAAACTAATGGATTTATGGAAAATTATTTTTTCAATATATATTTCCAAACAATATTATTTTATTTCTTCATATAAAAATTTATGTTTTTAAAAACTAACTATATATTCATATATAAATAGTTGTAATAAAAATAGATCAGAGAAAATATAAAAGATCATTCTACTATGGTGAATATGCATACAATGGAATTATATTAGGGTACACTCAATGAGTATGGTTCTTTATAGTAGCGTTTTCATGTGGTGGTATAACGAACATGTCTTTATTAGTGAACTCTATAAGCTTTAAAATTTCATATGAATGATTTCACTTAACATTAAATTGTTAAATATAAGCTAATTCAAGGTTAAGGGAAAATCATGGAATACCATCTACCTCATAATGCTAAAAAATGGGTTTGTAGTATGGAATCCAGCCACATTTATTACATCAATATTTCATTGCATGGTGGAAAGAAATAAAAATTTTATTGTCCAGTTTCATGTAAAATAGTAAAATAATACAAGAAAACATAAAAAATTTATCAAATCCATATGAAACGATACTTCATGGTTTCACTATGACTTACTTTTACTAATCTCATATCATGGGGACATACATCAATGGAAAGGGGTGAGTATAATCCCAATAAGTGAATATGAATAGGAGACATTTAAAATTTGGTCAGGAGGCCTATCAATAAATACATAATGTATAAAAATATAAAATAATCAATATAAAAATGAAATATCATAATAAAAAAGAACGATAATTAAACAAATGTGAATATTTATTTGACATGTTAATGATTCATTCATAATCATATCACTATGGTCTTTTCTCAATGTTTTCATAAATTTAAATACCTAAAGTTATTCAACATGGTATCATATAAAATTCCATATCAAGAGAATAAATTAATTACCCAATGTATTGGAGTGACATCAAGGTTAAGAATTCACATATATCAATTTCATTTGAGTTATGTTGTTCAATATATATAATTTTCTCAACATCCGGAGGAGAATAAAATACTGGTTTCATACAGAAGCATTGAGCTCATAAGTTATTAAATGCATGACTATGAAATCATTTTTAACACACTGAAAGGAAAGGAATGTTTTTTATATATAAATCCCAAAATATATTTATTATTCTAAAATCACAGGGAATAAAATTGATAAATAAATGTTTTGGGAATACCCAATAGAATAATTTCTTGTGTAAAATATAGGAATTGAGATATATATTCTGCTATATATGGGTAAAAAATATTGATTTATAAATTGGTAAAATGATAGATTAAGAGGTCTCAAATTGTTAAAACCATATTTTTTTTAGTAAGGGTATGGTCAAAATAATATGAAAATTTTGTAACATAAAATTTTGAATATGTACAGAAAAAATAATTACTTAAATGTTAATGGAGATGCTGACAATTACATTACCTTGATGATTTTTTCCTAAATCATGAGGATGGAACCTATAGAGCATAATGAAACCATGGGAGGAATATATTTTAAAATAAGTGGCCAAAATTTATTAGAGTATAGATTGTATATGAATGAGAAAGGTGAAATGGGATAAAATTTATTGAAAAATTGGAGTAATAATTTAATAATTTCCAAATATATATATTAGAAATCTAGCGTGTGGAAAATGAATAACCATTAGATTAAACATGGGTTTTTATCATGGTTTTGGACATTTTAGTATCATTTTATGATATTTTAATATATTGGAACCAAAAAAAAATTTAATACGTCTTTGAAAATAGAAAAAAAAATGATTTTTTTAAATCACATTTTCCATAATTTATACATTAGAAAGTCACTTATATGTTTATAAATGGATTAAAACATATGAAAATTATTAATATTAATAAATTTATAAGTAATAAATTATAGATTGTGGTTATTGAATTATTATATCATTATGACATAAATCTGAATTCATAAAACATGCCAAAACCCAAAAGCAGTAGTTTTACTATTGATGGAAAACTAATGAATTTTAGAAAATTATAAAAAATTCTACCTACAAAAATTTCAACATGCTGATTTCAAATATAAATATTAATTCATAATTTCACATTAAAAATTGTAATGTCCAGGCTCTGGGTGCTTCCTGAAGGTTCCCCATACCTAGTTAGTCACATGACATGAAGCACATTTTTTCAAACGTTAGAGGCTACCGACTAGAAGAGAGGTCGAGGTATGATAATTGGGAAATTATTCCCTTGTTATAGGAGTATACACACTAGAATAAAAAATAGTAAACAATAGTTGGAGCAATAATACCAAAAAAAATAAGTATACATCGGAAACCTGATATGAATATAACAACTAGATCATATATAAATGATGTGTGTCATTTTTGTCTTGTAAATCAGCCAAAGAAGTCACAATGCAAGAAAAAAATACAAAAACCAATATATAATAGAAAACAAGTAAACTACAGTAGCATCCCATGACTTATATTGATCCCATGATTTAATGCTCCAACAACAATCAAGTACCTGATGAAGACATGTGGTTTCCCTTATCTATACCTAAAACCATATAATTTGGTTGGTTCAAAAAGCATGACCCAAACAAGATGAGAGTAGAATCCCAATTGGCATCCACCAAAATATCTGTGACTAACTGTCAGTGAATATATATAAAATATAATTTGTAGAAACGAAGCAATAAACTATGAAGTTCTCAAAAGTAAACAATCCTATTGTTTTTAATTACATTCATATAAATTTCTTTATTATTTAATCACTTGAATATTTAAATCCCTGGATCTAGCATATTCTCTATATCCCTTGTCTAATAGTACAAAACTAATGTCTTAGAAGACCATCACAACAATCAAGCAAGACTGAGTACATGATTGTGCTTTGGCTTGGCAGACTCATCACAAACATTCAGTTGTTCACAAGCGGCCCTCTGGGAAGCTCTAACGATCTAACCCTTTTGGTCTGACAAAGTAAAGATCAATTATAAATGACTTCCTAGTAATCTCTCATGGTCAATACCCTTGGTCAACCTAGCATAGAGTAATCATAAACGACCTCTTGGGTGTCTCTCACAGTCAATACCCATGAGTCTACATAGAACCAATATTTTATAAACAACCATCAGGTAGATCTCACGGTCAATACCCCTTGGGTTAACATTTCATAATTAAATCACTAATGACCACATGGGTCAAACTCATGGTTTTGACCCCTATGTAAAATTATACACCCAGACTCTCATGGTCCTATGTAAATAAACAATGAAACACACACACTTTTCCTGGTTCTATACTCTCACAGTCCATTGAAAAAATTGCTCACATATCATTACAAAGCATCGCATGTAATCTGTAACTTATACATTTTTAGAATTTACATTCATAAAACATAAAATTCATATAATAAATCAAAATGAATCATGAACAATTCAAGGCATGGAAACAATGTACTCATCATAGGAAACCTAGGCTAAATATATGTAAAGAGTCAAACTATGGAAATGCACTCATGGTGTGTACTATAAACAAGGCATCTATCCTTATGCATATGAACCAAAAAAATTTTAAACAATTAAACAATATAAGGTAAATAATAGGGTTAAATTACCAATCATGTAATACCCAAATGTGGGTATGTGGCACGTTTAGCATATATAATCATATTA
This sequence comes from Viscum album, assembly GCA_963277665.1. Lineage (NCBI taxonomy): Eukaryota > Viridiplantae > Streptophyta > Magnoliopsida > Santalales > Viscaceae > Viscum > Viscum album. Next base: position 497,634,218 of record OY728158.1, on the reverse strand, counting down.
TAGACAATGAATGAAATAAACCACCTACCTTGATGTTGTACAATCAATAATATTGAAGGATAGAACCTGAATTAGCCTAGAAAATAGTATATCTACAAAATAAGAAAAACATCAAACATTAAATAACTCATGAGAAAAGAGGAATTAGGAATAAAGGCTCTAGATGAATGGAGAACTCATTTGTCTTATTGTAATGCACTTGAGATTTCCTCAATATGAGTTCGGACGGAGAATTGGGAGGGGTTTGAAGTTCATCAACACTTTCATCAGGCTCCTATTTGAACCACGGGTAGAAGAAACATGTTCTAGACATGAGACATGACCCCACTCCAATTTTTCAAAAAAAAAAACCTTAGGGTGTGTTCATTAAACATACACATCATGTAGTAGACTTAACCAGTACTTTCTTTATGTGGTCTTCCAGGTCACCTTCAGGGACATGTACCCGACCATTACATGACCAGTATGTGGTTGTACGTGGTACCCAATTACATAGAGTGTACTTATAATTACACAACATGTACATAGAAAATTATTATTTAATCTTTTTTCCTCAAAACAACCCGAAATAAGGATCTATAATTGAAATGAATATCAATGTACTTATAAACCTCTCCCCTTTAATAAAATTGACCCTGAATTTCCCTTCCAAGGGTGATGAATAAGAAACATCAAACGACTCTAGCCACTAGGATCATATGTCAGCCTCCATATCCCATGTCTCATCTTGTACATTCTTATACTTCCATAGTAACCATAGTAGAGGAACAGACCAGCCAATGAGAACCATCGTTTTGTGATCCACAATCCAAATAGGGTGTTCCTTGAAGGACGCATCCGCCTCCAACTCAGCCTCCTCAGGTTAAAAAATGTGAGATAGGTCTAAAATGTAACGTCATAGCTGAGAAACATGAATGGAATTGTTCATATAACGATACCTCATATGTAACTACAACCAATAGGCCACCTACCTGACTCTCTCCAAAACCACAAAAAACCCGATGTATCTTGGTTAAAGAAATCCCTGTCTCATAATCATCTAATGTCCCAACCTCAGTGTGACACGTAAGAGAACATGATATCTGACCTCGAACTCTATTGGTCATCTTCATTGATCTGCATAATATTTTTGGCAATATTGTATAGTATCCATCATCATCCAAATCAACTCAACCAACACATTGGTCCCCTAGTCAAGACGAGGCCCCTACATAGTTTCCTCTCCGACATCCAACCAACATAGGGTCGATCAAAATGGCCTACGATACAAAGACTCATAAACTTATATCTAATGTTTTACCTGAAAACTACTATTGTATGAAAACTACAATAAAGGTTTGTGTATCTCACAAGATCCCTTGAAATCTTGGACGCATGCTCAAAGCATGTCCTCTAAAACATGAATCGTGTCCTCAGGTTGGCCATCTATCGGGGGATGGTAAGTTATACTCAGAAGTACCTATGTACCCATAGCTCTTTGTAGTCCCTAATATACATGATACATAACCAGAGAATACCTTTTTGAAATGTTACATTACATAACCGCAAGAAAACGTACAATCTATCAAATGTTCTTCTTCACAAGCTCATCAACACTGAAGGTTTCATTGATCAACATGAACTGTTCAAACATCATGATTATGTCAATGAAAACCCATAAAACATCATTTCATCTTTGTGACCTTGGTAAATATGTCACGAAATCCATCGGGACTTCATTAAACTTCCACTCAGGAATGGGTAATTGCATTAATAGCCCTGCTAGTAATTGATGCTCCACGTTCTCTTACTGAAAAGTGGATCATCTCATAAAAAACCATCAACATCCCTCTTCATGTCTAGCCACCAATTATGATGGTGTAGATCTCGATACATCTTGGTGACACTCGGATGAAATTACCATGTTGAGGCACTAAAATCTGGTAGTATCTCCTCGTGTATGTCGACTGACACCCATATGCGCCCATGAAAACACAAAACGTCATCCTCGCTTACGATCCACCTTGGAGTAGGGTCCTCACCTGACCCACTATTACTTAGGACTCAGCTTTTGGAATCTGATAGCTACGTCATTCACACTCGATCTAGCAGATTAGATGTAATAGGAATAGAAGAAAGAAACGCCTACCCCTATCTTTCGTGAACCTCCAAATGCATCTAAAATAATATATCCATAAACTGACACTCACTACTAATCTTCTGAACTACCTATATAAGAGTCCCCCTACCCAACACATCATCTATTGTGTTTAATTTCCCATGTGTGTAGGCAATCTCAATGTCAAATGGCTAAAGGTAATCAACCCACCTTCACTATCTCAAATTTAGATCACACTGATTAAATATATATACTTGATCATTATATGGACACATTGTGATGTCCCGATATTGGGTGTCGCCGGAAGGTGCCCCGTACCTGGTTTGTCACATGACCTCAAGTGCATTTCCCCAAACACCTATGTTATTCAATATGCAGTAAGGGCCATGCTCTGATAAATGAGAAACTATGCCCTCATTGGCAGAGAATACACAGTGGAATAATAGATAGTAAACAATAGCAGAAGTATTAATACAATCAAAAGAAGTAAACAATAGATGAATGATATGAATATAACAACTGGAGCACATATAAATGATGCATGTCACATGTGTCTAGGAATGTAGCCAAACATTTCATAGTGCTGAAAAAAATAGAAACCAATGTATAATAGAAAAATAGTAAACTCCAGGTGCATCACAAGCCTCATATTGGTATCATGCTTTCTAGATCCAAAAGAATTAAAGTAGCTAATGATGAAGGGAACTTTATCTTATCTATAACTACATCCATATAATCTATTTGGGTCCTAAAACATGACCCTAACAGCGTGAGAGTCGAATCCACGTAGAAAACCACCAAAAGATCAGTGCCTAAATTTCAGTGAATATATATAGATGTAAATATGTGGAAATTAAGTAATAGACTATGAAGTACTCAAAAGTAAACAATCCTAAAGTTATCAATTACATTCATTTCAATTTATTAATTTTTCAATCTTTTGAATAATGAAATCCTGAGATCTATCATATGGTCTATATTCCCCTATATAATAGTAAAAAACAGATGCCTTATAAGTCCTTCTCAACAATCAGGCAATACCGAGTCCAAGCATGTGCTTTGGCTTGTAAGAATCACCAGAAACATTCAAGTATTCAATAACGACCCTCTGGTAAGCTCTCAGGGTCTAACCCCTTTGGCCCCAAATAGTAAAGATCAATTATAAATTCCCTATTGGGTTGCTCTCATGGTCAATACCCCTGGACAAAATAGTATAGTGTAATCATAAATAACCTCCTGGGTAGCTCTCATGGTCAATACAAATGGGTCTATATAACATGAATATTTTATAAATGACATCCAGGTAGCTCTCACGGTCAATACCCCCTAGGTTAAAATATCATAATTAACTCATATACAACATCCTGGGTAAATCTCATGGTCATTACCCATTGAGTAAAAGTATACACAAATGCTCTCATGGTCCTGTGTAAATAATCCGAGAAACCCCCACAGTTTTCCTTATCCAAGACTCTCACGGACCATTGAAAAAAGTTGTACAAATCATAACAAAGGAGCACATGTAATATATTACTTCAATATTGATAACATTCACAAGAATAACATGTGAAATTTATATAATCAATAAAAATCCATACTGGTCAATACAAGACAAGGAAACAAGGTACGCCTTATAAGAAACACTGGCCAAGCGTCCATAAATAGTCAAACTAGAGAAACACAACCATGGGTTTGTCCCATAAACAAGGAATATAACCTTACACATATAAAAAATCTCATTTTAAAAAATTAAACCATAGATGATAAATAATTGTGTTAAATTCCCGATCAATAAATACCCCAAATAGGTTTATGCGGTACTTTTATCATATTAAATCCAAAGGCGGACAATGAAAGGGACACACCGCCAACCTTGATTTCATACGATCAATACTATTGAACTTTAGACCTTGAATCATCACAGAATGGTGAAGATATAAAAAAAGGGTAAAAACACCAAACATTGAATAACTCACGAGAGTGGAGGAATTAGGAAGAAAGGCTCTAGTGGAAGGGAGAAAACAACAGTGGAATTCTGATTCACCGGATGATGTCTCGATCAGAACTCAGATGGAGAATCGGGATGGGTTTTAAGTTCTCTAGAAATTTCATCATGTTCCTTTACGAACCATGTGTAGAATAAATAAGTTTTGGACATGAGACGTGACCCCTCTCTAATTTATCAAATAAAAATAAATATGCATGGCGTGTTCATTAAAGGTACACTCTGTGTAGTAGCCATAATCAGCCCCCGCTTTAGGCGGTCTACCAGGTCACCTACATGTCTATGTACTTGGCCATTACAAGACCAATATGTTGTTGTACGTGGTATCCATGTACATGGCGTGTACTTATTAGTACACTGTGTGTTCATAGAAAATTCACATTTCTTCCCTTTTCCTCAAAAACAAACTGAAATAATGATCTATACTAGAAATGAAGATACGAGTTTGTACAAAAATATAAAAATTATTCCTTATTGAAAAATATCATTTTAAGCATAGACAAACATGTGAAACTTATAAAAATTTCCTTTTACATTATACAAATATTTAATCGATTATATCAAAAAAATTGTTTTACAAGACTATTTTATTATCAAAAATAATATTCATAATACCTTATTTTATTTTAAAAGTGAATATATTTTTTAAAAAGTGAAATTATGATTTATTTACTTCTAAAATAATAATTATCTAATTATTCATTGATAAAAATATATTTAATTAATAAAATAGTCTCAAAATGGAATTGATGGAATAATAACATTATTTATAAAACGAAAATTACACATTATCTAAATGAGGCCTAAATATGTAATCATTTATTACAGCCTTATATGACCTAAGGGTATGGTGTGTGATGGTGGTAGTTTCATGGGGCTTCATTAATAATATTTAATGATGGGTGATTTCTATGAACATGAAATTCTCCCATAATAGATTTCAATCAATACTCTCTTATTGATGCTAGTCTTGGGAATGGTTATAGGAGAACCTCAGTGACGTTACCTCCCTCCCATTTTCTGAAAAATGGTCTTAAAATGTTCCGAATATACATTTTGAGTCCATTAATTCATTTATAATGAATCAATTAACCATTCTTATTACAACTGATAATAAATAGGTATAATGGTAAAATTCTCACTAATGGGTATATTTCCTAGTAGTCAAATAGACCAACAGTTATATTGACTAAAAATAAATTTTTTCCAATAGTCATATTATTATTCTAATGGTCTCATTTCTCCCTATAAATCCAACTTCATTATATCACTCTTTATTTAGTAAAAATCCTCATATGGTTATAGTTTCATATTCAATGATGTTTATTGGATTATTAATATATTTTATTTCTAAAGTGATGTTCATTGGGGAGATTAGTATATTGGGTAATCCATATTGTCCCATTTTATCTTTTATATTTTAAATTCTATTCCAATAGTAATGTTTGAAAAATTAATTATTTTCAAAGATAACTATTGTAATGATAATTATAAATGAGATTATATTTTTTTGGTTCTTCTATATTTTGGTCATGTAAATAATATATATAATATAATACACATTTTCCCTAATAACAAATATAATTTAAAAATTATAGTTTGTTATAGTCTTCCCCCCTTTATAAATTTAATACTCAAATTTTTGGATAATATTTTAAGTTGAGAATTGGTGAGGTTACATGTGATTCCTTGTTTACCTTGGTTCCCGTGAAACCACTTCATACTTATGGTTCTCCTAATCACATTGAATATGTGAGTTTTCTTGGTTCATTGAATTTTTTTTCTTTGATCCAGGATCTCCACTAGTTTCTCCTCCTAAGGGAGGTCAATATCAAGTTATACCAGCTCTAGATTCAGAATATGTGATGGATTAGGTATGTCCTTCCTTAAGAGATATATGCATAATACATCATGAAATTGACCCATATTTGTGGGATATTCTAGAATATATACCACAATCTCTTAGTGATCTAAGATTCAAAATGGTACAATGAACATAGTATTTAGATTTTCCTTATTTAAAAACTACATTACTCTCTTCCCCAGTAATTTCCAAATGCAAATTGTGTATATAACATCATAGAACATGTCCTTTTGATGGTTTTCAGTATAGATATTCCACCTAAACCCTTAGAAGTATTAATATGTTGTTGTATGGAATGATTATTTTATTATCTCTTAAAGGATTGTTCTCAAGTAGATTTCTCTCACCAACTTCATCCCAAAAAGTAGGAGTTATACATATCTTCCTTGATAGCTCCTTATAGGGTTCCATTTATATACTAATGTGGATGATACTATTATATTTTACCTTAAATAATGTTATTTATTTAACCCATAAACAATTATATTCTATTGAGCATGTTATAAGAATACACTCTTGTCTATAAATAGACCATTCAGATTAGCCATCAGAATGGGGGTGATAGACCATACAGAAATTTATATCAATATTCAAATAATATTGATCATTTAAATATATTTTATATGTAAACCTCATATCACAATAAAAAATATAATTTAATATCCATATATATATTTATCACTTCTTTTAAATATATCATGGATTGTTGGTCAAGGGAAAAATAAACCCAAATAGTAATGAATTGGGTAGTCTTGATTTTTCAATTCACTAACCCATATTTTATTTTTACAGTGTATATTCTTAGGAGACCAGTGATGAGTTAAATAGTTATATTTTCCCACCTCAATTTTTTTATGGGTAGTGGTTTTAATATTTCATAAAGAATTTTTCACTCCACCTTAAATTGTTGTTGTTCTAATAACCATATTGTATAGTAAGAAATCTCGCATTTTATATTATCCCAATAATAATGATCAGGATGATCCCAATATATATTAGTACTTATACTATTTATAAACAAAATTTATCTTTATGCTAAATCCATCATCTCCTTCTATATCTCTAAGATATATGTGACTGATAGCCTTGTACAAAAATTCAATACATCTTCTAGATCAATATTGAACTTTGGAATCCTTCCATTCTTCAGAGCCCCAATCTTCTTTTCTATCAAAAGATATTTTCTTTGAAGTGTATTTATATAATCTAGTAATAATAGTATAGAATTCATTCCGGATTGGATTTATGATTTCCCTTTCCTTATGATTACCATGTCCAACCATACACGGTATTTGGTCAATGGATCTCTATGATTTCTCATCATTTCCATCAAAATAGATTCTTTTCTATTTAATGAATTAGGGATATTGTTTTCTATACATGGGTGATAATGAATTGAACAATAATTGTCAATATTAATCTCTAATCGTCTCATTTTTCTCATGTTAAATTCCTTTTCAATGGATATATAATTAAAACTATATAGGTCTTTGTTTATATCAAATTTCTCACCATTATTAGTGATCCTTCAAATACATAGAGAAAAAAAAGGTAACATCAGGTCATTCATAGGATAATTCATCTCATGAGTATGTAACTATTTATAGGCATAATATATCAAGATATCAAATTTCATAAGGATAAACCCAATCACTTTAAGATATGTATCACTCTAACTAACATATATGTCTATAATAGTTGGTATATTTAGTATAGGTGCAGTAAAAAATATATTTTTCTATTCTTGGAAATATTCATGAGAATCATTTCACAAGATTATCATAGCTTAGTTTTGAGTTAAATGGTTAGAGGATTATAAATTCAATAATTTTTTTTTCACAAACCTCCTATAATATCAATCTAAATAGAGAAATCCCAAAAATCATAGATATTTTTATAAGTGTAGGACACTCATCTATATACATTGTCTTTGTAGGTTCCAAATATATTCCTTCCTCGGTTATAATGTCCCCCAAGAATGAATATTTTTGTAATCATAACTCAAAATTTTTGAATTTTAAAAATACATTCTCCTTCCTTACTGTTTTAAAAATAACCCACAGAAGATCTTCATGTTCCCCATGAAATTTTCAATTTATCAAAATGTTATCAATAAAATTGAGCACGAATTTATTAATTTAGTCATTAGAGACACTATTAATCAAATGTACAAATATAATAATAGAATTAGTGAAGCCGAATAGAATAAAAAAAATGAATAATTACTATATAATGTTGTAAATGATCATTTAGAATATATTCTTTCGTAACCCTCAATTGATGCTACCTAGATCAGAAGTCAATGTTGGAGTACAATTGACCCCCATCATACTGGTCAAATAATTCATTAATGCTGGGGAGAAGGTACATTCTCAACATTATGATATTGATATATTCTATATAATCATGTAATTTCCACATTGATCCATAATCTTTCCTCATAAGGGTAACATGTTCTCTTAATGGAGAAATTTTTGGTAGAATAAATCCTATTTAAAAAATTTCATGAAATTGTATATTTAATTCCATTAACTCCGCATTTTATATTCTCTCTGTGGTTTTCTTTGTCATGCCAGATATATGTATGAGTTAAATGGAGAACTATACATCTCATTATATGGGAGGACAATATAAATCATTAGGAAATATGTCACTGTAATCATAAATAACAAAGACTCATTCAATTCTTCAATGTCTGTTTCCTTCACCCTCTTCATCGATCACCTCTTTAATGATGGTTTTGGGAGGTACTTCTAGGAAAATAAAATGTTGGTATATCTATAATTTTAAAACAACTGTATATTTTCCATTATAGAAAACATTAATTTAATTGCGCATCAATTTTATTCTATAATTATAATTTAAGATCCATTTAATCCAGATAATAGTGTCAAATTTCACATGGGAATGACTACTAGAATTGTGATGAAATTATACTCACTGAAATTATAAATATAGTTACTATACACCATTAAAGCTAAGATAATCACTAAATGTTTTTTAAAAGAGTAATTTACTTCTAGAATCATGGGAAATTATTATATATACCTTGATGGAAATGTAGTAATAAAATATTTTCTTGAACCAAAGCCACAAAAATAACCTGATAACTTTAAGATCGCAACAAGTGTACCTGCCAACACATTATATAGATCCTCTAAATTAGCCATTATGATTTAAAAAATTGGAACATGCTCCCTTGTCCTATACTGAGGATGATTGTGGTATCCCTCAATTATCTTCTATTGAGTAAATTTAATGGAAATGTACCTAATCTCTCTGCACATGAAGCATTGAACATAATTATTGGATTGCATCATATTCCCTTTGACGTTATTAATTAGATGTTTAAGCTTCACCACAACATTAATGTTTATAAATATATAACCATATCATCTAAAATTATATCACATTACACTCCCATGAATTACGATCCCTGAAATTTTATTCACACAATTTTTTCATGTTGTATGTTTCACTTTAAATCCTCCACTTATGTGATCAAAATTATTGCTTTATTTTTTCTCAATTTTCTTCTTTTATTAATTCTACCTATGTGACCACTACATCTCTAAAAACTAAAAATCAACATTCATATAACTTTTCAATAACATTTCATATTATTCATAGTTACGATTTTTAAAATTCCTCAACTATTGGGTTCATATTCCACAAAATAATCTATCAAGCATCCCCTTAGGATCCATAAATAATATAGAGTTTTATTGAGAAGGTTTTGTATTGTTCATTTCATAGCATTCAACTAATTCATTTTCCTTGCGATTTAGCTCTATGAATTCCTATAACATTTTTTTAACACTTAAAACAAATAAAATAATTGTTGAAAATTATTCATATGAACTATTCCCACTGTATAAAATAAATATCCCTTTTGTTTAATCATATTTCCAGTCATTTTAAACCATTGGTAAAATTCTCCATCTATGCGGTATACTACCAATGTGACATTATATAGATATGAAATATAGATTAATGAAAATACACTTTCTATAGAAAAAATAAATTTTAAATAAATAAATGATTTATTATATCTACTAATAGAATATAGTCATTAATGTATGATAAACTCAATGACATGTATCTCATTTTTCCTATGAATATGGTCACTTAATCTGATTCATTTCATTATTCAAAACTCAAGATAACTAATTCATCATCCTCCTGAAGACGTCTATTCGAAATTCAATAATTTTTGGAAGGTATTCAGTTCATCATCTATTACACTCATCATTTATGTTATTCTTCCAATTTCATTCCATTTTAATAAAATAAGAAAACCTTAGTCATAAATGTGTTACTTTAATGAATATTATAATTATAAAGGGTGTTTTATTCATGAAACATCATAATTTAATATTTTATGTTATATGAAACATAATTTTCTATATTTACATTATAATGGTTCATAAAAATATTATGTTTAACCAGACATATCTCTCAGGAGTTTCAAAAAGGTTTTCAACACGGATCATTTTTTGCACATTTGTTCATAGTTGAGTCTAGCTAAATAGATGTTTCCATGGTAATTAACCATATGATAATTTGTGTTAGATCCACATAAACATGTAGTATCTAAAACGTTTTTTCATTTCATTGTAACCACTGACATAATACATCAAAAAAATATTAAGATTTTCTTCTATGTATTTATTTATCCCTAGGGTTCTTATAATAGTTTTAAACTCGTAATTTAAAAAATTAATTAAAGAATCCTCTGATAGCATCTATGAAAAACAAATTTTTTAAAATATAATCATATTATTACACAAAAAACACAATATATATAAATGTTTATTTTCATAGAAAATAGGAATGTTGAATCTCATATCTTGTGGATATACATCAAAGGAAAGTAGTGAGATTCAGGATATTAAAGGAATTAGAATGGGAGATATTTAGTATCTAATCATGAGACATATAAATAAGAACTAGAGTTACACAATATCAAAGTTCTAGATAACATGGTTTATATAATTATAAAATAAAAATAAACATAACATTGATATTTTGATACAATATAAAAAAGAGGCATTCATAATCATATAATAATGGGTTATCACCATTTCCCCATATATGAAAATTACCAAAGTTATTCCCCATGGTATCATATAACATGTCATATATTGAGATTAAATTCATTACAAAATTTATTTGTGTGCAACCAAGGTTCACCCATAGTATCCCTTAATATCATGTTATCCACATTGATCATAACAAATCATTATTTTTATATCATGTGGACAATAAATTACGGGTTTCATATAAATACCTTCATTACATAAAAATAACATCAATTTTAACCCACCAAAAGGAAATGTGGTCTTTATATATGTAAATCCCTAAATCAATTAGTTATATTATAATATAGATGTATAGACATGGATAATGAAATAGGCTGGTTGTTTAAAATATGTGAATTTCATATGTTAAAGTTATAAAATGAAAAATAGATTCGGCTGAATGATTGTTATATAATTTTGATTTAGAGAAGGGTAAAACGAGAGATAATAGAGGTATCCCAATAATAGAACATTATTTTAGAAGTATTTTTATGATCATAATAATTATAAAATTAATTAAAAATCAATTTATAATACATAAAGAAAATGAATTACCTAAATGAAAAAAAATTGTTGAGATTTCCTATACCATAATGATTTTCTCCTATGTCTTGAGAATGGATGATTGGGGAACTAAAATAACATTATAAGGATAATTTTTGTATATAAATTTCCAAATATTTGGTTTAGATGGTTTTTTATTTAATATAAATTTTAAATGGGTGGATTTTTTAATAAATGTTTGAATTTTATAATAATTTTCTAATACAGGTCTTTGAAATATTGGTTGTGGAAAATGAAAACCATTGGCTAAACCGAGGGTATTTCTCATGATTATGTACATTTGATAAACATTTTATTATATTTTAATCCATTCTAACATAATTTTTAATTAAATACTTCTTTTAATATTAAAAAGTATATTTTCAAATAAATGATGCTTTTAAAATAAAATTTTCCATTTTTTATTATGGAAACTCACAACTAGGTCTGGAAATTGATTAAATATTATGAGAATATTTAACAATCATGAAATAAATTTTTTTAGGTCATCTATTGAGGCCAATTAAAACATTATTTAATAAATAAAAAATGATAATACAAATAGAAAACCAAAAATTGTATATTTACTATTCAATAAAAAATAATGATTTTTATAAAATATTAAAAAATTGGATACAACCTAATTTCATTGTGATAATATCAATTATAAAATTTATTTTATCAAAAATAATTCTATAAATATGATGATTTTATATATTAATTATAAACATCCTCTTTTATTAATATATAATTGTTTTGAAGACACACATAAATTTATGAAACATATAAAATTTTGATGGGAAATTATAAAATTATTTTATCATTTATATTTAAGTAAGATAATTTTAAAAGAATATATCATTAAATAATATTTATAAACCTGATTTTTGTTATATATGTGTATAAATTTTATAAAAAATAAAATCATGTATTTTTTTATTCAATTAATCAATTTATCAAACTGATCATGATTAAATAGATATTTTTTAAAACAAAATAATTATTAAAATGGCTTTTTTGGAATTAATATTTTAGTATTAAATGTAAATTACAGATTATGTATCAATGAAATGGACATGTATCTTTTTAATAAACTAGTGTATTACCTAAGGTTAAGGTGTATGGTGATGATATTTTTAAAAGGTGGCATGTATTGGCCCAATCTAGCACACAATCACTATATTGTTATCTTTAGGCCTAGACTACATGATTTTTCATTCCCTCAGCTTTGGACCTCTGATATACCCCAATAAAATTCATCACGATAAGAGAGATATCCACACTTCCTTATAAAGGGGTACTTCATTGTCCTCCTCCATCGATGTGGGATCCCATAATCCTCCCCCTAGAAGGGCCCAATGTCCTCACTGGTTCATAAAATGTACATTTTATCTGATACCATTTCTAATGGCCATGTCTAGCCAATGAAAATGATATTTTCTTCTTTGGCCCAAGCCTCCATGTTTTTTTCTCTCCCTATGCTCTATCCCTCATGATTCCTCCATCAAAAGGCCTCATGATTGAAGAGGTATCCAACCCACCTTGTAAATGGGGGTTTCATGCTCTTCCTTCTTCAATGGGGAATTGAAAATTTCCCAGACTACCTCTCCACTAAGACGGTGGTATGATTGGTGAGTCTTATGGCCTCATATGTTACTCCTCGTATTCTAGAGGCTTTCGACTAGTAGTGAGGATCTATTCATGGAATAGCGGGGGAAGTTATACCCTCTATATTAGATTAGAATACTATATTATTAGATAATAAATAACATAAAAATATATAGGATGTAATAAAATAAGTACAAGAAACATATGAATAATATATTATCTGAATAAAAATGGTCAACACCAATTCACAAGAATTCATGTATGATAGATGCTTCTATAAGTTCACTATGTATGAATTCCAATAGAAAAAAATGTAATAAAATTAAACATTCCAATGACTTGATCTATGGGAATCCAAAGCTCAATATCAGTCCTATGCTCTTAAACACTATGTAAAATATATACAATATAATAAATCCACCAACTCTCTGCAAATTTAAGGACTATTCATTTTCCCTAGTGCAATAGTGAACCATGCAAGGTTTGATAAAATAATCTCAGTAGCCTCAAACCCCCAATGTTTATCCCAATACATTATTGATATTTAATGTAATGCATATAGTATGTATATTCATAAAAAATAAAAAATAAGTGTTGAACAAATGAACAATAACCCACCCAGGTTCTTAAGGGACACCTAGTAGGTATACATTCATCAACACCATTCCATATCTCTATATCTATCGGTAGATCCTCCTGCATCAGGATTGATCAACCAAATTTTTGGAAGATTCTCTATATAATGGTGAATCACATAGAAATATATCATAAACATATGGATTTATCCCTCAGGTTGACCAAAATATCACTGTCGTGCATAATTAGTATCACACCCTTAGGCAATGTGTGTTTATGAATCAATACCTCAGGCATTCCACATAATCATATAATATGCCCTTAGACATTAAATAACAGATTTAATAACACTCACGCATCTGATATAATCCTATACTCTACCCTCAAGCATTTAGTACAAGTGTTCCTATCCCATGGGAGGTATGAAAGAATGAACCAATCCATCAGGTGTCAACACCTATTGTTATTCATATTCATTAAAACATAACATTCCATCAGCATAAAACCTTCATTAATCATTCACATTGATATCAAATAATCTCAAAAGATAAGATAAAAAATAACATGTCTATTATTGAACAAACTGTATTTATCATCAAAAGACACAACGATCATTTTTTAAAAATTAATACTTTTCAAACTGAGTCATTTCATTAATCTAGATTATTAATTACCATCATAATTAAATATAACGTGTTTAATTAATCAGTTGACCCAAATTTCATTAATATATCAATTAACTATAATTATCCATGATGAATCTTCCCCATGAAATGACAGAAATTTATTATTATGCCAATTAAAAACCCAATGCAGGAAATCAATCGAATTATCCAATTTGTTATAGGGCTCAAGATTCAAATAGTCTAGGTCACAATCAAATCCAAATATGGAACAGCTACAGATGTATTCTTGTATTAGTCTCCTTGAATATACACCTAATGGGGTTCAATGGGGGTTTTTGAAAATAAAATATATAAGTTTAACATGGATAATCCAATTTATTTAGTCATTCCCATGGCATACCGAAATGATATGAAATATCACAATTACTGTAAATAATTATATCTGATAAAAAAAGATTTAATTTAGAACACTAAAATCAATTACTTCCAATGCCTAAAATGTCCATTAATCATGTCATTAAATATATTCATGTTATATCATTGATTCATGTTAAATAAATTATGATAATTTAATCTTAAAAAGAGGCATGTTCTTACCACCCAAATAACGTCAGTTTTAAATAATTCAATAAAAATTTTTTTAAGAAAAGTCATCATCTAAATCAATTCCATTCAATTAAATACATTGAATTTAATAAGTAAAGTTAATTAATTTATCAAGGAAAAGCAGTGATTATAAAGTACCATGGTAAAACTGAGAAAATTCATACAATGGTATTCCATTAATATAAATCATGTCAAATGTAACATCTCAGAATTTATGTGTACTTTTTTAATTATATGGTATTATTTTGAGACCAAGAAATTTGACGGCACAGGATTTAGAGGCCCAAATTTCTTGGAATGATCGGTCAAAAAATGATACGCTTTAAATAGTGTTCATGGGTGGTTTTCCAGAAAAAGTTGAATAACCCTTAAATAGGTGCCCGTATTAGAAATTATAGGGTAATGTTTCATTCGAGATGGAGGGTTTAATCTAGGCAGGACATAATTTTAGTCGGCATAGTCCCGAATGTGAAAACCTTAAAATGGAATAACCATAAATAAAATAACTAAATAAAAATTATTTTATTTTTCAAATGATTATTAATCATGAACGATTACTCTGATTAAAAATCTGAGACCACCGCTGAGATCATGAGGGTATGTTTTCTTTATGCATATCCTAACATTGGCCAGCACCGGAAAATGGTGGATTTTAGTTTAAGGCTGTAAAGAAAGTATTTAAATAACAATTATTTTATTGTAAAATCCTTATAACTCTTAGATGATAACTCTGATTGAAAATCCAAGAAAACCTTTGAGCTCCTGAGGATGTTTTCCCCTTAGGCGGAGCCTATCCATGACTAGCATGGGTTGAGGGGACTATTGATTTTTTTTGATCATTTTTTAAGGTATGTTCAGTAAACATGAAAACAAGATTTTCTATCTTTTGAACTTGTGCACATATTGAAAATATTAAGAAATAAATGAATTCATAATGTAGAACATTCCCTAGAGAATACTTAATTTCTACCAATAGGGGCCGAGAAGGAAATTTATTTTTCAATATTCTTGTGAAAAATAATAAAATAATTTAAAATAATTATTTTATTTTCTTCTAACAATTTGGTGGAGGACGACGGTGCTATGGTGCAGCGGTGATGCGACGACAAGGCATGATAATGGAGGTTCAATAATAAATAGTTTGAAACCCTAACACTCTTACAATAATGGATAACTAAATGTGGGTTGTTGAATTAGGCTAATTTAATCAAAATTATTAATTGGCGCAACGTCGCTGTGATTTTTGTTTTCTTTAAATAATCCAACATGTGGGGTTTGGTAATTAAACATGGTGAATTATCTAAAAAAAATATTTATAATTTTATCTATAACAAATGAATGATGATTAAATCCATTGATATTATACCACCCATGATGAACCGTGTTGAATGGAGCCAAAAGTGACGTCGAAATTTTGAAACCTCAAGGATGAATGCTTCAGTACCAAACAACATTGAGGTAAAGGGATTTATTTCGTCTAAGTATATAATGATTACTCCATTATCATTCATGAAAAATACTATGAACATGAATCAACTGACTAATGGATTTATCCATGACTCGTTTGATCTTGTGAGAGGTTTTTGTTGGGTCTTGATTTGGGATTTTCCATAATCTATATGATGATTGTAATCACCCACACAATAAACAACTAACACATAGGGTGTGGACCGATTTGAAAAATTCTTCGACCCTCCTCCAATATTGTATGTTTTGTGTTCTTTTTGGGAGACATATAAATATGTAAGCAAGGTGATTTCATTCGCTTCATAGTGTTTGTGGTGATTCAAGAGGCCCATAGGCACATATAAGATAGAAAATGGATGACCAGGGAAACTCAAGTGGCTCGCAGATGGTGTCATCAGAGCGGCAGGTTCCAGCCCCTAACGGCCACCTAGAGGAGGCAGCTCCCACATGCACCATGTTAGTGGTGAAGATGAATCACATGTTGGCACCACATAGAGATTGAGTGGCCCGCTGAGGCTGGTCAGATGGAGCAGAAATGTCCAGCTCGTGACGGCCGTTAGAGGGAGATGGGGTCGTGCCTAATAGAACAGCCAAATTGAAAAAATGTATGTATCATGTATGGTTTAGCACAATCTTCCCACTCCAATTTTGTCGGGTTCCCCAAGTGGGTTGTGCCCCACTAGACGGGTCAGGCCACCCACGGGCCGGACCAGCCAGCTAGGTCGGACACACGATAGATGGGCCAGACCTACGCCAGCTGGGCCGAACCCTCCACCCGGCCAGATTGTGAAAAAAATGGAGCAGTTAGGATGAAACCCTTACCGGAACCATGTCGGACCCTTGGGTTTGGTCATTTCAGTTCAACCGAGTCCGACCAGACCCAAACCTGACTGTCCTTGTTTCACTAAAACGACTATAACTTGCACATCGGGCGTCCGATTGATGCACCGTCTATGGAGAGAGGACAATTGAGGTGAGTTTTTATATTTTAGATACTCCTTTTGAGTTTTTAATATAGTATTATTACAGCATGGTTGGATTGGACTCAAATCTAACTGGGCTATATTTAACTTTTTTCCAATATCTCACAACTCGAGCAACCAATTGACGTGTCATATGCCATGTTGGAACCCTTATGACAAGATGGTTCTTTGGGATACTTCTATATGGGAAAAAGTGGAAGTGGTGATATTACTGATGGTTTGAGGATCAGATCCTCCAAAAATCAAGTGTGCTATGTGAGGGAATCCATCAGTTGTCTGTGACGTGATGATTGTAGAGAAACCCTTCATGGATCGACATAAATGGGAACCTTCGTGGATTAGCATATAAGTGACCCTTCATGGATAATCATAAAAGATACCCTTTATGGATCAGCATGAGAGTGACCCATCCTGTATTGGCAATAGCATGACCCGATTTTGATCAGTTGTAGAGTGATCCTTCATGGATAAGCAGCTGTGTGGACCTTTATGGATCAACAGGAGAGAGACCCAGCGTGGATCAGCAGGACTTCGACCCATTATGGATCATTAGTACATCGAACCTTCATGGATCATCAATAGAACTGTCCAATAGAATTAAATGTTCTAGTTTTATGACTAATCATCCTCACCCTTGTAATATAATTTATACCTAGTGTGAGATAATTCATTTATTTGGTGTCATTTGATTGAGTTCATGCTTTGTGGTTTATTCCTGGTGGAATTATGAGAGACCTTCGGGGGGTCTTTAGGTCCTTACAGAGAATTGTTATACTCACCCCTATACAACCTTCACCCACACCTTTTTGTGTCTTGTGCAGACATTATACATCTTGAATGAGACATTACAGAGCCATGGCTAGACATTACTTGGAGGTGACCGAATGATGTGGTGAGCAAGAGTGAAGATTTATACCAACCCTTCAAGAAGTATCCTTGGAAGATGATATCTGGGATTTTTTTTCCTTTTTTCAATACTACACTTTTAGTTGTTCTGGTATACTAGATCATTTTTCCTTCAGTACTTACTTTTACTCTCAATGGTGGTTTTTATCGGTGGTTGTACAACCCCTTTTCAATTGTGTGTTTCTTGTGTGTAGTGTGCCCTGTCTATGTGCAAATAGTTTTAAAGGAAATTCCTTCCCATTTGGGTTTCTCATTTCCGGTGCTAGTCATTAGCCCTTGATTATGGAAGGTTGTCTTGGGTTAGTCCCAACACAGGCCTCAAAGGGACGGGTCATGAAAAAGTGTTATCATAGTGTGGTCGGTTCTACCATAAGAACTAAGAGTTCATATTTTAAAACGGGAAATTATGTTCAGTGTCTTGAGTTTGGATTTTAGTCCATGGAGTCTAGTGTTGGTACAGAGGATAATGTATCAATACCCCAGGACCCTAAATTCTGTTTTCCCACTCTATACAAGAAAACACTAGTTGCATGAGTTATGAAAATGTTTTTCTATCGATATCTATTGAGCTAGCTAACCAGGTATGTCCTTTTGACTATGGTTCATGTTGATGCTCTTAAAATATTCCACAACAAAGATAGCTAGCTAGGATTCCAGTGTGTGACTATGATGATGTTATACAAAGAGATGGGGCTTTAATACAGGGAGTGTTGCATGATATGGTACCTTCGAGGGGTGTCCTAACAATACCACTTCCCATTGGTAAATAGTTACAACCAATTCTACCAATAGAGGAAACATGTATGCTTAGTGCCTTACATGAGTTTTATAGATAGATACCCCTCATGTTCTGAGGTGAGCCCAAATTATAGGTGGCTATGAATTGGATTCAGCTGTTGATCGACTCTCCATCTTGCCAGGGCACCATTAGATCGGATGGTTGTCCTGGAAGTGAGACTTCTACATGGATCAACAGGGTGATAATAGGGTTTATATTACCCTTATCTTATGATGAAGAGGAATCTTTATGGATAGAGCTTGAGAACCTTCTTTAGAGAATGGGGTCTCTTGCCACAGATAGGAAAGGGGTATGTGTTCCCAAGAGCTTCGACAACATTAGCAGGATGAATGTCAATAGATGATCATTCATCGAGGTGTACCGACCCTTAAAGGTACTCAATGAATTCGATATAACCAATGCTACAGGACTCACACCTCCAAGATATATGTATTTATGGACATCTGAGACATCACTATTTTCTCTGTGCATTTTTATGTATGTTATGGTGATAGAGAGATCCTTTGTGGTTGAAATTTATTTGGCTGAGCAGATATATCCAGTTAATGTCATTAGTGGGAAAAACGAAAATTGATGTCAGTCTCAAATACATGGATGTTGAAAAATGTTACGAGAAGAGTACATGATATAGAGTAGCTTCATGCGATCATGGCGTATGACTCAAGGGCTCTATGAAAGATTTGAGCTACTATATGTGTCTACTACTTGTTGTGGTATTAATATACATACGTACTAATCATTCCTTCATAACAAAAATCATGTTCCAGACCTAGATTTTATGGTTAAACCATTGACTTGATCCTTATGTCTAGAGATACCTATGAGAGAAGACTTGATAATCAAACTTATGCAGAAGGTGTAATATAACCCTTGAAGTGAGTGTTTTGGTTGGATCCTCTTGGTGGGAGTGTTGAGGCCATAGGATATTAATTTGGGTTTGGACTGTTTATCTACATTACATGATCAGATTGATTGTTTTTGGAAAAAAAGGATGAGTAATATCCACAGTGATGGAATGGGGTTTTCCTTGGTTGGGAAGAAATGAAAACCAGGAAGCATGGTATAAACTCATTCATAGAAGGGTAAAACCAATCACTCTTTGGTTGACCGGCCATACCATCATGGAAGTGGATGTTTATAGTTTTCAGTTCCGAATAGTTTTGGAAGTGTGAGGGAACATGCTGTCGAAAATATCTTTCTAGGATTACCTCGATGTAGGGGGAGGGTCTTCTGTATCATTCTACACCCCGATATGGCACCAATATCAGCATCTATATATTGGAGGGCGTTCATAATGCATCAGATATAGGGGGAGTAGGTGGATGAATTTCAGATGATAGTCTTAGTAAGACCCATTGTTTTAGGTTATGTGTGGACTATTGGCACCATAACCAAGTGGTCATGGATAGCGAGTGCCAACTACCAAAGGTTTGATGGGAACACCAATAAGATAAAGGGTGTAGCTTTTCCCATGGTTGTAAAAGTTCTTGTAGTATTTTTACTAGTTATGACAGCGGCGTTGGTTGGAGTTCCTCGAAGACTATGACATTGATATATTACATACTCATGATAAGGGGGATGCGGTGGAATACACGATCAGTAGGAGTTCTGGTTTACAGCTACTGGGTGAGGTGAAAGAGCAGCTAGACACGATGCCTATATCATTCGTGGATAGTGATGGATAAACATACCTCCAGTCAATGACTATCACTCACCCACTACTTCACTGAGTTCGGGAGGCACAACATTTGGATGTTGACTATGAGGCCTGACATGCTTAGATATCCTTAGGATAGGATCCTGATGAATTTTCGATAGGTGGGGATCACATCATCCTCTTTAGAGGATACAATATGGTACAAGTGATGTTACAGGGGGAGGTGTTGAGGGAATTCCATAAATCACCTTTGGCAGTACATCCTAGTGTGGTGAAGATGTATGAGAACCTTCGATGACAGTACTGGTCTTTATGGATGAAGAAAGTAGTGGATGAGTTTTTTTCACGATGCCTCACTTATCCACAAGTGAAATCTGTGAATCAGTTTCCAGCACACATGAGAATATCTTTTTACCCCCAAACGAATGTTCAAATGGAAAAGAACAAACAGAACATGTAAAATATGATTCATTCTTGTGTCATGGATTTTGGTTGCATTTGGGAGTACCACTTTCTACTGGTGGAGTTTGCATTCAACAATATCTATCACTACACCATTGTCATGACACCGTTTGTGGCCTTGTACTGGAAGCTATACAGATCACCTCTATGCTGGAAATACCCAGGGGAGTCACCAATCATGGTTCCAGAGTGGGTACTGGCTACCATTAAGATGGTATGGATCATTCATGAGTAGATGAGGACTACAAAGACTAGACAAAAGTCATATGCTGATAGGAGATAGAGACCCGTAGAGTTTGAGGAGGGAGATCATGGTTTTCTTTGGGTCTCACCACGACTAGGATTATAGTGTTTTGGTCAGGGAGGAATGCTATATCTAAGATTCATCCGACCTAAACAGATCCTAAGTGGAGCTGGTGAGGTGGCGTACCACATATCTCTTCTCCCATAGAAGCACCGAGTGCATAATATTTTTCGTGTATCGTGTCTTAGAAGATAACAGTGTGATCCATCACACATCATCAACTGGGGAGATATAAACATTGTTGATGGGTAGATTTTTGAAGAGTTCCCAGTGGTAATAGAAGATCGACAGGAGTGGGTCGTATGAGGTAAGTTGATTCCTCTAGTGTCTGTTAGATGGAAGCATGTGAATCTCAAGCGGAGAACATGGGAGTGGGATGCCCATATTCATGCTCAGTACCCCCATATTCATTTTGGTTTTTGTTATAGATATTAGGGACGTAAATTACAAATGTGGGGAGATTTTAATTTTATAGAATTTACATTTAATTTCTTTTCATTATATGGATATATTTGAAGGCTGCGAAATTTTACGGCATGTGATTTTGAGGCCAGAATTTCACAAAATGATCCACCGAAAACATTTATGCTTTTAAATAGTGCACATGAGAGGCTTTCATGAAAAAGTGGAAGAACCCTTAAACAAGTTCCCAGATAAGAAATTTGAAGGCCTTTTTGGGTTAGGGGTTGTGATATTACCATTGGTATTACTTATGTTTAGTCAGCATAGCCCCTAGTGAGAAAACCCAAAAATAGTATAAGTGTAAATAAAATAATTAAATAATTTTTTTTTCAAATGCATATAACTCATGAATGGTGACTCAAATTAAAAATCCAAGATCATCGCTCGTCTCATGAGGGTAGGATTTACATAGGAAAATCCTAACATTAGATAGCGTAGGCCAACTGTGTAAGTTTGTTTTTGGCCATGAAAAAAATAATTATGTAACAATTATTGTATATTCGTATCCATATTACTCTTAAATGGTAACTCATATTGAAAATCATATAGAACCATTGATATAGTGAGGGAATTTCCCCCTTAGGCGTAGGCTAACCTCAACCGACATGGGTTGAGGGTGACTGTTGATTTTTTATGATCATTTTTTAAGGTACGTTCAGTAAACGTGTAAGCAGGATTTTATAACTTTTGAATCAGTTCTCATATTGAAAATTTGAGGGCACTGTTGAATTTGGAACACTGATATTTTCTTTGAAATGACATAACATTGGTCAGCAAGGGCTGGTCAAAAAATTTATTTTTTGAACATTTCGAGAAAAATAATAAATATTTTAAAATAATTATTTTATTTCATTCTCACCGTTGGGTGGAAGACGGTGACGCTTCGGTGCAGCGATGAGTCAGCAACGAGGTGAATTAATGGAGGGTCAATAATAACTCGTTTGAAACCATGATACTATTAGCTTAATGGATCATTAAATACAGCTCATTAATTGTGGTTAATTTAATGAGCATTATTAATGAGACTACCATCGCTGTGCTTTTTGTTTTCTTTAAATAATACTATGTGTGGGATTTGGGAATTTAACATGGAGGATTCTTTGAAAAACATTGGTGAATTTTCTTCTACATTGAAGAATGTTTAAGAACATCCATGAGACTCCATTGACATCGATGAACCCTATAGAACATAGCTGGATGCGATGTCGACATCTTGAAACCTCAAGAAATAACACTTCGGCACCGAATGTCAATGATGTGGGGGATTTATTTTCTCAATTTATTTAATGATTCTTCTATTATCATTCATTAAAAATACAAATAATGTGGATACATCGAATAATGGGTTGATCCGTGACACATCTGATCTTGTAGGAGGTCATTACGGGGTATTGATTTGGGGTTTTCTTTAATCTAAATAATGATTGTTAAAATGCTAACATGGAGGAAGTTGGCTTATCTGAACATGGCCTGGACCCTCCTCTAATATTGTATTTTGTGCGTTCTTTTTGGGTGACTATGAAACATGGAGGAAATGTGATTCTGTGGGATTCGTATAGAAGGTGGTGATTTGAAAGGCCAATAGGCATAGACAAGATAAAAAACAGACCACCAGAGAATCGTTGGTGGGCCACAGAAGGTGTTCTCGGTGTGGCAGAAGGGTGTCCCATGTCAGCCACATGGAGTAGGTGGTTCCCGTAGGCACCATGGTGGTAAGTTTAGGCCAACTCTCATCAACTGCGTGGGAGGTGGTGGCGCGCCTGTCGAGGCAACGTGGAGATGGAGAGGTCTGCTCGGGCTGCTTGGCTAATGCACAAATGGACGGCTCATGCCGACCGTTTTGGGGAGACAAGGCAGTGCCTACTGGAACCGCTAGGTAAATAAACTGGATGCCCCACATTTATTCTAACACAAATGGCCCACATCATGCGGGTCGGGTTCCTCACAGGGGCCACGCCCCATGAGGCGGGTCGGGCCACCCGCAGGCCGGATCCGCACCAGCCGAGCCAGACCCGACAATGGGATGGACTATAGGACCAATGGGCCGATTGGGCTAGGACCCTTACCAGAACCTTGGGTCTGGTAAGGTTGAAATGACCAGATCCGGCCACACCTGGAACCAACAGGCCCCATTTCACTAAACCATCTATAACTCGCATACTGGCTGTCTGATTGACACAATGTATGTAGTGGGAGGTCCCTTGCAAAGAATAATTCTATTTGAGACACCCCACATGATTTTTGGAAGGAGATAAAGTATAGTAGGGTTAGATCGGACTTGAATCCCATAGGGACATATGTTCCTTTTTTCAATATCTTATAGATCGCGCATTCGATTAACGTGTCATCTATCATCTTGGAATTCTTACAACAATACAATACTTTGGGTAACATTTAAGTGAGACTTCATGGAGGTTGAGATATTACAAATGTCTTGAGGAGAGGATCCTCCTAAACTCAAGTGTGCTTATTAAGGGAATCTAGTGGATGGATGTGACATGAAAAATGAAGAGCGACCCTTCGTGGATCTACTTAAATGTGACCCTTTATGGATAAGCATAAATATGACCCTTCGTGGACCATCATATAAGCAAACATTTGTGGATCATCATAAAAGATACCCATTGTGGATCAGATGTAGCACGACCTGACATGGATCAACCATAGAGCGACCAATAGTGGATCAGTAGCGGAGCGACTCTTTGTGGATCAGAAGTAGAGAGACCCTTCATGGATCAGCAACAGATCGACCCTTTGTTGATCAGTAGTACATCAACCCATGATGGATCAACTTCACAACCTCTCAACAGAAAAAGGTAATATATCTTTATGGCTAATCATCCTTACCTGTGTACTTTAAGTAATATGGGGTGTGAGTTGAGTCTTTTACTTTGTGTCATGTGATTGAGGCCATGTGTTGTTGTTTTTCCTTTTCAAATTCTTAGAGACCTTTGGGGGTATTAGGGTACCCACTGAGTATTATTATACTCACCCATGTACGAGCTTCGCCCCCACATTTTTGTGTCTTGTGAAGACGACGAACAACTTGACAAATACTTTGGAGAGCTATGGATGGATGGTACATAGAGGTGACCCATTGATGTGGTGATCCAAAATGAAGATATATATATACCCTTCAGGTAGGAGCTTTGTTGAATTATCTGTGGATCTTGTTTTTTCTTTTTTTCTTTACTACTCTTTTAGTTTGGCTTTAATTCTGGCCCCTTTTTCATTTAGTACATACTTTTACTCTCAGAGGTGGTTTTTAGTGGTAGTTATACTACCCCTTTTCCGTTGTTTTTTTATTCTATGCAGTGTGTCATGTCTGTGTGCATACAAGATTAAAGGAAATACCTTCCCTTTTTGGGGTTTTCAATTCTGCTACTAGTCATCAGCCCCTGGCGTTTCTAAGGCAGGTATGGGGTAGTCATAACACGGGCCCAGGGGGTCAGGTTGGGTCATAAATTCATTCAATTTATAATATTTTATAAGTAAATAAACAGTTACATTTTTATTTAATCATTATAATAAGGGGACTTTATTATCTAATTTCTTTTGTAGCATTTAGATCTCAGATTCTACTCAACAATACCCCTAGTCCAATTGGCATGATGACCAAAACTATATCTCCCTGAATGCAAGAGGATACTGACTATTAGTAAGGGAATAGGGTGTGTCTGTGGCGAGACTATGTCCTCATAGATCCGAGTATATAGAAAGGTAAAAAGTAATAAGAAATATCAGAAGAATAACAATAAAAAACATCAGCATACAAAATGAACAACCCAAATAGAGTATATATAAAACTATGGAAGATTAATTATAATACCTGGTAAAAAATAGATTCCAATGATTTCATCAGTCTATATGAAAATATATGTGTATGTAACATAGAGGAATATGAATAAACATCATACAATAAAATGTACAAAAAATTGAAGAGTACTACAAAATTACCAAGCTTCTTGCCAATAGAATTTCTTCTCTATGTAACAAAATTGTTTTCTTGAATCAATTTGGTTTCATCAAAGGAAGATCCATAAAAGATTTCTTTATCCTTGATTCGGAATGTACGAACTCTTTAAAAAAATTCTCCCAAGGAGGTAGCATTTCCATTAACCTTGATGTTAGGAAGGCCTTTGATACTATCGACTGGACATTCATTTTCAATGTTCATCAAGATTTCGGCTTCAATGATGTCTTCATCAGTAGGATTCACTCTCTCTTCTACTCTGCATCAATATCAATTCTGGTTAATGGCTCTCCCAAGTGTTATATTATATTCTCCAAAGGAGTTCGTCAAGGTGATCCTCTTTCTTCCATTCTCTTTGCTATTGAGGAAGACTACCTTAATAGATTGTGTTCCTCTCTTGTTTCTCAACGTAAACTGAAACCAATCTCAACTTCCAGGAATCTAAATTTCCCGACTCATCTTCTTTATGTCGATGACATAATTATTTTCCTCAATTGAAGAAAACAGAATATTCTTAACCATAATAAAGCCTTATCCCACTATGAAGAGGTTTTGGGGCAATCCATTAGTTGGAAAAATTCCATTATTTTCATTGGGAAATCCTTCCACCTCTCCCGATAAGGTCACATAATATATATTCTTGGCATCATGGAAGGTTCCTTTCCTTTTACTTATCTTGGAGTTCCAATATTTTGGGGCAGAACGAAAGCAATTTATTTTAATACTGTGGTTGATCAAGTTATTAATCAGCTTACTTCCTGGAGAGGGAAATCCTTGTCCATGGCTGTCAAGATTTTCCTTGTGAAATCGACCATTATCTTCAAATTGGTTTATTCCAATGTGATCTATATGTGTCTTCTTGGTCTTATCAAGATAATTAATACTTATATTAAAAATTTTGTCTGGACCCGTAGCATCATTGAAAGGAAACTTGTTACAATCCCCTGGTCGACCTGTTGTTCCCCTCTTGAGAAGGGTGGGCTTGATATTAAAAAAATCATTTTGTTCAATGAGGCCCTCCAAGTTAGGCTCACTTGGATACTGATCAATAACACCTATAAATTGTTTTCTTTCCTTAGAGATAAATTTCTTATGTAGTTAAAAAAATGGGAATCTAAACTATGTTCAATATTCTCTATGGACCTCTCTAAGAAACTTGTTTGTCCATATCATGAATAAATCTACATAGTTGGTTATCCTGGTCTCCACCATTCGTTTTTTGGCTGGATAATTGGACTGGCTCCCCGCTTATCTCCATGCATCCTCCTAATACTTCCTCCGATAGCATTAACTGCACTATAATGGAAGTGATGCATTCTAGAACCATAGAGCTCCCTGACTCTATCATGCAGGTGGTTGATGGATACCCTTTCTCTAGTGATGATGACATTCTAGTATGGGAATCGGCCCACAATGGTATTCTTGACTCTAAAATTTTTTATAATAATTATTTCTCTGACACTAAATCTGAAATTTCCTGGTTAATTTTTTTAAAAAACCTTGTATTAAACCTTCCATGCTTAATCTTATTTGGCACTTAGTGCATAAGAGTATCCCTACTAATACTTGTCTACAATATTTCAGCATTCACCTCTGCTCTAAATTCCCTATTTGTCATCAACACCAAGAAGATATCAACCATCTCTTTTTATCTTGTGCTAAGGTGTTTGCTATGTGGAATTTTATTGCTAACATATTTGATTGAAAATGGCCTCTTTTGACAATATATTCTTTCAGCTAAATCATTGTTTTGAGTTTGAGTTCTCTCCACAAATAAGGAACCTCTACCTATCTGCCGTGGCAGAGCTTATACACATTATCTGGTATGATAGAAATGCCACTATTCACAATATTCACTAGCCTAATATCATTGTAGGATGCACGATAATCATGATTGCTATTAAATATGTTGCCTCATTCCAGAAATATAATTTTCCCAACACAATCAGTGACTTTGTGATCCTGATGCGTCTGTAGATGGAAGGCATGTTTCTATAGACAAAACGTTTTCATAAATACTTCTAACAAGACCCTCTTCCTGGATGGATCAAGATCAATGTGGACGGGGCTTCCAAAGGAAATCCATGACCTACAGGTTGTGGGGAAATCTTCAGAGATTCCATAGGTCACTGCCATGGTTGTTTCTATGGCAGCTGCGGGGTCACGTCCTCTTTTGAACCTGAGATTATAGCTCTAATCCATGTCATCCTATTTGTCAAATATAAAGGTTGGAACAATATCTGGATTGAATGTGACTCCACCACCATTGTTTACACTATTTGGAATGGGGATGTCTACCTCTCTTGGCCTCTTACAGCGAGTTGGGTGATCTTCCTGAACATGCTTTTGGAGATCATATACATTTCCACCCATGCCTACCATGAATCCAATACAGTGGAAGACGGTCTTGATAATAAGGGGATCAACCAGGCCATTACGTGGTTTGATGAGTTGTTGGATGATCTCCTCCCCCTCCTTACTAAGGATTTTTATAAAATTCCCTCTTTTAGAATTCTGTAATCTTCTCGCTTGATTTTAATAATTTTTGTCTTCTTCGTTGACCAAGACATTGCATTTATGAAAATAAATTGAAAAGTACCACAATAGTTTCTCAATCATAGGCTTGATCATCTTCCCCCATCTTCATCCCAAACAGTATGAAAATCAATCATAAAAAAACAACATTCAACCCTTTATCTGTACATTCTATCATAAATTATACCCGGGTACCAAACGTCGCTCGAGCAGGTCTTGAGATAATAATCTCACTAGGTCATCACTCAAGATGTCTAGACCATTCCATTTTAATTATATAAAAAATAAATAAAGAAACAAATAAAATAAATGAAAAGAAAATAAATAAAAAACAACTACAACATGGTTTAGGTTCTTAAGTGGAAACCTATCCTATATCACATACTTTGTCCAATTCCAGAACATTTAATGAGGAAATTGTGCGAGCCAAAAAATTTATAACATGTTCCATGGTAGTAAATATAATTAATGAATCAAACCCCCAAGAATGTACTCTAGCATGGTGTTTCAATCCCATGTCATCACATGAGTATACTGGAAGGTATGAAGATGTATCACAAGTGAATAATCATTCTCTTATAAATATAAAGGATGCATCTCATATGATTATATAACCAAACATATAATTAAAACAAAAAATTCCTTTTATAAATTAGTTGAAGTACCATGTTCATCTAAGTTGGTCTAATAGAATCCCATATATCACAACAAAACATCTGATGAAGACTAAACCTATGAACCCAACCAAGGAGAACTAATAGAATCCCAAGTATCACAATGAGGTAAGGTAACAACTTTTTCCTTCCTAGCTATCTCACAAGGCGTTTGAATATCACCCATGTTTTTGTGTATCCCTTTTTAGAAAATGTTTTCACATGTTTTATCTCCTTAGGAACCAGTATAACTTAGGAGTATAATAAATCACCCATGAAGCCATTGCATGAAAGAAAAAACATCTCCCCTAAACTATTGGTCTGTAAACCATCAAGCACAACAAGTACATCTATGGGTCCTTAATAAATAATTCATGTTCTCTTCTAGACTAAGTCAAATGCCACATAAAATATGGCATATGTAACAATAAATTCATATATGATTGAAAACCGACAATATGAATCTCAATACCAAGTGCATTGATTAACCAAGCTATGAAATTTAATCCAAAATCAATGGAACATTTAATATTGCAATGCAATGAGCATTTAATATGAGTATATAGGGTATGAGACATATGTTACATGGAATAATACTTAAATAATTTCATATCAACCCATGAAATTTAAATATCACAAGCTAACAAGTTGAATAACATTTTTTATGGATAAAGCCACTAACAAGGGCATAAGTAATAAGAAATTTGTATAAAAAATTAACTATAAGAAAGGAATATTGCATAAAAATTCATCTTAAAAATATATCAGTAATGACATTTTAATATCTCAATCTATCATGTTTGCTCAAGTATCACATTCCACTCAAGCCATAAAAAGGCTCAAAAAAGTGAACCAAAATAATAATAATAATATATGAATAATGCATTAGTATTTCATTAAATTAAGGATGTCATGTAACATGAAATGAGTATTATAGAATGGTAGGAATATTTATTTTAAATAGAAATCAAGTGTGTCAAATGTATAGGGAACTACACATAGGTCAATCCAATATATTCATGGTTAGTAATTTTTAAAAGGGAAAATGTTCATGGTATATTTCTCATTCTATAATCATTAATCAAGGAATGTAATTTTCAAGATTCAACACACACAACAATGATAATATTACACATTTTAATCAAAGGAAAAAATTGGCCATTTTGGTTGGACACATCCAAATGGGTTTCCCAGAGAAAATAATATCCCCACAGATGAGTTTCTCAATGAGATATATTCAGTACGGGCATGGAAGATCAAGAAAATGATTTTAATATGTGCTAATGGGCTTTGTTTGATGGTTTCAATGGGAAAAAACAATGAAACAAATCCCATAGTATAAATAATGGGGAAATAAGTAGACTCACTACATCAATGTCTTGGTACTATGCACATATGCTATCATGGCTTCATTCTACAAAAAATATAATAAATCAAAATTTTGAGCAACCCCCCCCAAATAAAGATTTATCCATCAGTTGTAGACAGTGAATATTGGGTAGGAAAAACCCTGAAATTTTGGGGTGAATGTGAGATATTTTCCTGAGATGGTTGTGACTATTTTGATGATGAAGAGATTGGGGGATATTTGAGTGAGATAGAGGAACACCAAAAATTGGGAGGAGAGTGGTCTCTTTCTCATGGTAGGGGATAAAATATCGAGTGGAAGGAGGAGGAGACATAGAGGGGTGTTTTTAAATAAAAGCATAAAATTAAAATTATCTTTTTTATTACACAACATGTGGCAAACAGTTTGGACACCTGGTTGGGTGATCTATGCACAAACCATGTGGTAGATACTACTATCCTAGGACATAGTTCACAATCAACTGCACTATTTCAATAACTATGTGGGAGATCCCTACTATAGATCTTCAAATGACTACACAACCATCCACCTAGTCTGCACGGTTTCCCCTAACAATGCGGTCCAATATGATTCCCACAATTTTGGTACTCTGGGCTTCAAACGATCCCTAGATTCACCTAAAACCTCTATTCAATGATTATGTATCAAAATAAGCGTGTTTCTATGGAATTTAATCCAATATATAAATGTTCAGTACCTTTGAACTAAAATCTAGAATGTTACAATATCCACTTCTTTAAAAATCATCTCTGAGGTCCCCTTCTGAGTGTGTTATGACATACATTGATAAAAGTTCTTGCACTACACACATACATGCCCCCTCGCTCATAGTTCATGTCCTAAACACATCCATTCTGACATAACACATGGACTAATGGAACTGAACTCACTGGGATAACATTCATACTATGGTAAATGATATAGATTGTATTATACTTAATGGATGTGCCTACATCATGCACGATATCATTAAGACAAAATGAATGAGATGGTTTTTGATGATATTGTGATAGATGATATATATGGAATACGCCATGCATGGCATTGTAACTCTGATGTAATAATATCCTATAGCATATATATTGAACTCGTTCCACTATCTCCAAATACCTGTCATAACTCAAAGATAACATTCCCTATATCTAGATTCATTTATGTCCCATATAGGGAGATACGCATAAAAAGACCCAATGTCCCACCTAGAATTATAGAGAACTAAGAAAATGATTGGTATATGACTTCTTCCATGACTGATCTATATCCATCTGATTTTTATTCGACTCGATTTTCTATGAATTTTCCTAAACTAGATGAGGAACCAAAAGAGATTCCTCTCCTACCTCTATCCAATACATGGTTGAATGGAATGATCTACCATTGAGTACCTCCTATAAATCTATCTGAATTGTTTCAAAACTTCTATTATTATAGGAAAACTCAACTAGAGGATAATGTTTCTCCCAAAATACATGAATATCATGAATAAAAGAAAAAATAATATCCTCTAACAATCGAATAATCCACATTGACTGACCATCATTCTAAGGGTTATATATAGTTATATATATCACCTGTGAAATTAGTTCCTTATGAAACCCTTTCATGAACTACTATGTGAACAAGACATCTCATTCTAAAACTATGGAAGATGGTACACCATGAATTTACACTATCTGAAATCTATACACTCTATGTATCTCACCAATATATTAGGTCTCACATATCGGTAAGAAGTGAATGACACTATTTAACCTATCAATGATCACCCATACTGTGTTATTTCTCTAATGAGATCTAAAAAATCCTATAACAAAATCCCTGGTGACATCATTACAACTCCACTCGGGAATTGATAAAGGTTGTAAAATTACAACAGTTCATTAGTTTTCTACCTTAACTTAGAAATAGGTGGACCTGTAAGTGATGAAGATTGTTTTATTCTTTAACATACATTAACACCAATACTGATGATCCAAATCCTAATAAATATTAGTAATAGTATAGTTGAATAACCATAATGATGAATGATTTTCCCTAATTATCTCTTCCAATATATATGATTGTACTCAAACACATCAACAATAGATCATGGTCTCAGTACTATCTATAACACATCCTAGAGGTGGGTTATCTCATGTGACAATATCCCTCAAAATAAGGTTTTCATTAGTTAATAACTAACACAACTGAACCCATTCTATGAGTGATTATTTCATTACCAATGCTTCTAGAACATGTTTTCCATTCTACTATTGAACCTCCAAATGCATCACATAAAACATACCCCTGATTTTTACTCAAATTTTTCCACATGAATGGAATATTTATTATTTTTATTGCATAATTCATTAGCCACTACATTTCCTTTACCAATGGTATAAGTAAACTCAAAATCAAATCACTGTATGTATTCTACCCACATATTCTTCTTAGATTCAAGTACCACTATGTTGAGATATATTTCAATATTTTATGATCCGTAAAAACAGAGATCCTCTCTCCTCAAAGATAGTGCCTCCAACATCATAGATCATGAACCACTGTTTCTTTCTCAAGGTCATGCATAGTATATTTCCTCATGTGCATCCTCAAATAATGAGATCTATATAAAACAACACAATTACCCAACATCAGAACTGCACCCAGCATGATCCTTGAACCATAAAAATATTTTCATAACTTTATCTCCACATATGTAGAATCAGAATCATATCTAAAGTGATTTTTCCAATTAACTCCTAAAAGGAAATCTCATAAACATCAGACCATAGGAACGTTACACCCTTCTTACTCATGTTCATGGGAGGTGATTCTATGAGGTAAAAGTCCACAATGAAATTTCAATAATAGTCTGCAGGCCCTATGAAACTACATATATGAAACTCATTCTTGGGATTCTGCAAGGAAACCAGATTTCTCACCTTTTATAGGATAATAGATATGTATTTCTTTGATATTATATGGACCATGAAGTGAACACCACTATTCCAAATGTGGATTTTAATGATATCTACGTACATTCATTGCCCTATCACTGTACTCGGCATGATCTCATGATGGGTATCATGGTTATGTCTGGTATGTGAGAACATTAAGATGTATTCAATGAAGACTACCATGATGGAATCAATATATAGGTTAAAAACCTGATTCATTAACACATTGAATACATTCAGTAAATTCGTCGGACCAAACAATATAACCAAATAATATTATAGGCCATACCTACAATGTAATGTTTTATGTAGTATATCTGATGGTCTCATTTGAATCTAATTATAGCCCAACATCAAATTGAAATTGGAGAAAACTATCGCTCCATGAATTTGGATGAAGAGGTTTTCTATACAAGGTAATCGATACTGATTCCTTATCGTAACCTGATTCAATCGATGGTAATACACAAAAAATATGAGGTTATCATCCACATTCATAGAGAAGAGGACCAGTGAACCTCATGATGATGTGTTGGTTCTAAAAACCCTTATCCTAAAATGATTCAAACTTTTTTTTTAGTTCTGAGGAAAATTTAGGTGTCATCCTATAGAGTAGAATGGACCTTGTTGTTGCACCTCAAACTAGCTAAATTTTTAACTTAATATCTTTATTAGGTGGTAATCCATATAAATTATCTTGAAAGATGCCCAGAAATGATCCAAAACTGGAGGAAATTCTATGATTTTCATTCCTTAATCGATTATAAAGAGACTCACTAGTGGAGTGGTCACTCTTCCAATACGAGCATTCATAGATCAATCCTTTACTATCTGGATATCCCATTCACCCTTTTTTATATATTCATTTCCCTCTAGTGATTTAAATGACACATGGAGGTGATAACAATCCACATGGACATGACAAAGCATGAGATAATATATAATGATAATGATGTCGAAGTCGATCCTATCAAGGATGAAGAGAAATCGGATGAAATGGTACACACCTATCTCAAGGGGAAACTTTTATCACTAATTTATTCCCTCTATTTTGACCCATATTGGAGTGTCAAGAGACATACACCACATAAGTTAACTATTGTGAGACCAAATCATTTTACACACACAATAGATAGGAAAGCGTTTGATGAACCTACATCGTAATTGTGTGAAAATAATATAGAGGAATCTAGAATACTTCATACACTATAGATCATCTTGGATTATTCTCCTTGGAAACCAGATACACTTCATACATATGGAATGAACCGTGACCCTCATATGCAGTCTAACTAGACAGAGTATATCCACTATTCTGTCACTGATGACTTAAATCGTTACAGCCTCAGTCACAACTGCTACTACCTCATTTTGATCAGCTAGTGGAAGACGTACTCCCATCCTGATGTGGTTTTGTATACTCTTTACCTGATTAAAGTACTCGTATAGTTCCCCATTTATTATCTTCTAGAGGAAAATGTTGATAGAAACACTATAGATGACCCATTTTTTCGTAATCTCATCATTCCATTAGGTTCCCAATTCACTAATCCTTCTTAGGGAATATCATTCAAAATTGGTGAAGTACTATAGATGAATCATCACATGTCACCTAGCTAGGCCATCCCCCACATGAACCCTCAAAATGATGTTTTTTAACATCATTGAGAATCATCACTCTAAAGTGGAACAAAACATACTTTGAAAAAAAGAAACATCATCCCTAAGATTATAATATGTAATCAATGCTTGAATCACTATATTTGTAACATTAGTCAACTGAATGATGTTAACCTAGGAACATACAAGGTATCCATGATCTTCCTCAAATATCCTCATAATAGTAAATTTTTCACCTTTCAAAGATGGAGTAAAAAGATGAATCTTAGTAAAGAAAGAATAATACTACAACAAAATCATGGAGATCAACTGAAGATGGAATAAATCGTTGGCATGGTCTAACCACAATGACTAAAAAAATAAGTTATCAATGAAATCCATATGTATGTCTTCACATCTCATGTCTCAGTAACTCTCTAACTGAGATACGACATCCCGCCAATTTTTGGTGAAGTAACAAAGCATATAGGTAGAAAGATTTAAACTATACAATAAATGCATTAAAATATATTCAAGGATGGATATCATATATTCTATACATAAATCATCTACATTAGGACCACCATTTTTCGAAAAAGTGATATGATGCTGCTATTGAATGCTCCATGTAATCTCTTCGATAAGTAGTTCAGGACGGTGAGAACCCAAAATATTCATCATTAATCTAATAAAACAATCCCTATACTCAGCATTAGTGACAAGCGGATGATCATAAGGATGTTCCTCAGGAGGCACTATAAGAGGTACAGTGGGTGGATTACATCCAACCACCTCTTAAGTGTGACCATCACCACTCTCTTGGAATGTAGCATGAGGAAGTCATGGTAGAATATCTCTAAAATTCCAAAATTCATGTATCAAAAAAGGTTTATAAAATATAATTAAATCAGGTAAATATGAATAATGTAATTGTAGGAACATGGCTGCATTGAACATGGAACAACAAATAATGAAACTGATAAAAGGAAATGAGTATGGCCTTCCCCTATGCATAACAAAATAGGTAGCCTACTTCAAGAGCTACATATAAATATAAAGGATGGACCTTAAAACATTCACAATGATTTCTCCCTATAACTCATTCAAAGGTATGGTCAATGTCACACAATGACATATGTGGAATAAAGTTATTTTTAACAGGTGTTTATCATTTTAATGTTTATATATTTAACTAACCTTTATCATTTGGAAAAATGGGGTGGTTCACCAATACATTCCCAGATGGAATATATCCTCATGGGTTGAATGTGGGTTCTAATTAACCCAACCCAAAAACTACCACTGAACATACAATTTTGACACTTTTTTTCACAAAAAATAATAGGCACGAAAGGATATAACAACTCGGAATAATCGAAATCAAAAATATGAAAATACTTGATGAAAATACTTATTTCATGACATTATGCATTTTAGTTCAATTCATATAGTTCCTAGTATGATACATGTACTACTACGCCCTCATTTCATTAGGCTTATGTAATTTAAATCATTATGTTAGTAACACCAATATCAATAACACCACAAACCATGGGCATAAACCAATAATGAAGTTGTGTCCACCATCAGTGGTGTAAAAAATAACTCCAATTCCCAACCAATGAAATTTTGGTTATCCGTATACATGAGTTAGCTATGTCTATGAATATGTTCTGGTCAAAAAATTTATGTCCTAGTCTCTTGTATAAAACAAAAAAATAAGAAAATGGTAAATAAAATCTTTGATACAGCTTTGTAGCATCATTGTCCCGGATGATACTCAACAGTGACCCAAGGAATATTGGCCACATGACTTCAAGTACATCTCCTCAAATACCAGAGGATGCCGACAAGTAGCGGGGGCTTATGGTGTGTTTGGGGGAAGACTATTCCCTCATAGATCAGAGTATGCTCAATGTAAATAATAATAATAAATGGAAAAAGAATAATAATAATAATAAAATAAGAGGAAAAACATGGACATACACAAAAAGATTAAATAGGTATCTACGAGAGATGTTTAATAATAATTGGTACAATAGTAAGTATGTTGATTTCTTGATACTATATGAAAATTGAAGTGCAAGGAAAATGGAGATACAAGGATAAACAACATGCAATTAAAGGTATTGAAATTGAAAAATGTAACAATAGCATCACAAGCACATGATTGGTCTTATACCCCCATCTTCATTCTATGTAGAAATAAAATCAATCATCGAAAGCAGTACACTTCCATTTATTTGTAAATACGGTCATAATGTCTAATCGGGTACAAAATGATGCCTGAGAAGAATGTGAGATAACAATATCAACAATTTTTAACCCACAATGTCAAGATTTTTAAAATTTTGTTCTATAAATAAGAAAAATTATTGAAAATATAATAAATGACATGGAATTAAATAAACAAAAATAGAAGCATTATTTGTGTTCTTAAGTGGACACCCACCCCTTATCATATACTGCAGCCTATGCCAGGGGTATGAATGAGGAACCTATTTAGGCCAAAATATATTTAACATTTTCCATGGTACGTGAGGAAACTAAGAAATCATTACATGAGAATATTCACTGGCTTGGAATCCCAATCCCATTTGATCACATGAGTATACTATAAATTAATAATAATTATCACAAGATCATAAACATTCTCATATAAACATAAATGATGCATACCATATGATTTGAGAACTAAATAGAAAAGTAAAAAAATTTATTCCATTAAAACATGAGTTGGAATCCCATTATTGTACAAGTAAATCTATGAAAATACCAAATATCCAAACAAAAACATTCAATAAATACCACTGATCTCGTCCAAGGTTATATGAAATTATCCCATGTATCACAACAAAAAATGGTCACCACTGAGTCCTTCCCAGGTATCTCACAAGGGGTCTGATTATCATCCCAGGAATGGTGTAGCCATTTTTTCAATAGGTCCTCACACGGTTTCACCCCATGGGAACTGATATCACTCAAGTGTATAATATATATCTCTATATTCCCTTGTCTAGAATGCCAATTCATTTCCACTTTGTGTCTGGTTAAAACTGATTGAGCATGAGAATTCCATCAATGGGTCTTTAGTTCAGAATTCATGTTATCTCGCATATCCTGTCAAATTCCATATCAAAAAATGAATACATAACATGAAATTTATTTATGATTTCTAAGGAACAATAATAATTTCAATACTGCATTCTTTCATTAACTATGAAATTAAATTAAAGCCAAAAATCAATGGCACATTTCATATAGCAAGAAAATGAGAATTTAATATGAGTATAAAGGGTAAGAGTCATACTTTATATGGAATAATCCTTAAATAAGTACATGTCAACACATGAAATTTTAGTAGCAGAATACAACATACATAGTAAGCACTTCATGTTATTGAAGCATTTAACGAGGTCATAAGAAATAAGAAATTTTCATAAGTAATAAACTACAAACAAGGAACATGGAATCAATATTCCTCGTACAAATATTT
This sequence comes from Viscum album, assembly GCA_963277665.1. NCBI lineage: Eukaryota > Viridiplantae > Streptophyta > Magnoliopsida > Santalales > Viscaceae > Viscum > Viscum album. Next base: position 497,595,610 of record OY728158.1, on the reverse strand, counting down.
AATTAATAACATTTAAATATATTAATATATAAATCTTGATCATGTATCATATTCCATTTGAACCATAAAAAGGCTCAATAAAGAGAACCAAACATTGCGAAAGAATTTGGCACAATATATGTTATGCAATTTTACATGGAATTATGCATTAGAATTTAACATAACGAATTATAATTTTATTAAATCAATTTTCTCATGTAAAATGAAAGGGGAATTTTATAATGAAAGGCATATTGAATTAAAAGATTCATAAGAAAATTGAAATGTATAAGGCATTATAGAGTGGTCTAATCCCTGTGTTCAAGAAAAAGAATTATTAAGAGGGACCCATTTCATGGTACATTTCTCATTTTAATTTTATTAATAATCTAATGTAATTATCATTGTTCCGCAAACACCAATGAAAATTTTCCAAATTTAAAAAAAGGAAAAAATAATCCATCATGGTTGGACACACCCAAAGGGGTTTCTAAAAGAAAACCAGACCCCCGTGGATGTGTTTCGTCATCAGTGATAGTCAATATAAAAATCGTATAATAAGAAAATAATTTTAATATTAGATAACAATCACCATCAGATGGTTTTGATGGGCCATCACAATGGCGCCATGCAAATAGTAGTTAAAATAAAGTCAAAAAGAGTATACTCACTATTTTATTCTTGTGGTACTACACACATCTGATATTGAGGTTAGATTCAACCTAAAAAGGTAAAAATCTAATGATTTAGTGAAAATACTCAAAACAGAGCTAAATCCATCACATGGAGAAAACATAGAAAGGGTTGGAGAGACCATGAATAAAAGGGGATCAGATGAGAGAGTATACCAAGATAGTTCTATTTCATCTCATGGTGAATACATTAGAGATGATTTGTGGGAGATAGTGTGAAACCCAAAAACGGGTGGAGAGTGGCCTTTGTGATCCTGGTTGGGGAGAAAATATAGACTGGGAGGAGGAGGAGAAAGAGAGGGGTGTTTTAAAATAAATCCCTAAAAATATAATAAATTTTCTATTACACAATAGGTTATTCATAGTTTGGTTTCATGATTAGAAAAATAGTACGCCAACCGTTGTTTAAATTCATCTTCTCTAGGTTGTAGTGCATGATCGACCACAATGTTTAACTAACTATGTGGTGGTTCTGCAGTAGCTCACTACTCTTAATCTGAAAATGGACACACATCCATTCACCTAGGAGACACAGTTTCTCTTAACCATGTGGCCCAGTTTACATTCACCCATTTTGGTAGTCTAGGCTACAAATGATCCCTAGATGCACCTGGGACCTTCATTTAAAAAAATTATCACATTAAGTGAATTTTTATGAAATTTAAATAAAAAATTAAAGGTTCCATACCTTTAATTAATATTAGGGTTGTTACATCATTATAATCAATATACTAAACATGTAATATATCAATCATAATCTCATCACATAATGAAATAACAACAAAATGTGCCAAGAAATCATAAATTTATAATCACAAAATTTTATCATAGAAGATAATGCACCTCCATTGGAGATGTTTTATTATAAAAACATGATTTTTTTCATCAAAATAATAATTTATCATAACTAATCTTTTTTTTCACGTTCTTCACTTCATTTTATTGTGTGAAATCATATTTACTGATATTTAAAGAAACACATATAGGATTCATAAAATTAATGGATCATGGATACGGATCATACCTCAAAAGTAAACCAAGCCATACTACTTTGGAACTCAAGACCATTTATGAAAATCATTCAACACATTCATACATATACCCTCTTATATGTAGACCCCTTAATCCTAGGTACACATTCCCCTCACTATGAGGTAACTTTTACAAGTAATATATATATATGTATACATGTACCTATTTATGTCTATGAAAGCTTTGAGAAGCCATCAAATAATCAAACTCTACTAGTATGAAACAAATGTCACCAAAAAAATAAATGAACAAAATAGTAGATTTATGTCTTACATTACATGGTGGTGGAAAATTTAAAATGGTCTTAAATGACTCACCTTCAGAGGCATACAACGAAACCTCCAAATTTGATTCCCAGGATAAGCACCTTATTCCCTAACATCAAAGTAATGACTGAAAAATAAATTAACCCAAACCATAGGATTCAAAAAAATTTAAATTGGGATATGAGAGAAGGAAAATTGATTGGAAAGGGAAAGAAGGGTAATGTAGAGACCTTACATTGACATATAAAAGGTGAAATGTGATGAAATCAACATCAATGAATGAATAGATAATATGTCTTAATAGGGGGATCTTTTGTGCGTAAAAATTCTAGGAGGGCGATGCAACACATGTGAGGAACGGGAGAAGGGGGAGACCCCTTAGGTCTATAAATAATGAATATAACCTAATAATAATTATTATAATAATAATAATAATAATAATAATAATAATAATAATAATAATAATAATACCATTATTATAACTAATGCATATCATAATTTTTATTCCACATTAATCTTCATAATTTTTTTATTTTACTTTTAATTTATATATTTCATTTATTAAAAAAACTCACTATTTGATGTTGAGGTCCACATAGTTTCAAACTAACAGTGTATTGATGCAATCTCCATTAGACTTGAGGTTATATATCCATATGATCCTAAAAAATTATGGAAAACTCGAGGACCCCTCTAAGCCATTAACCACATCCAAATATAAATAATGATGTGGTATGCATCATAAAATTTTGTGGAAAAAATATTTTTTATAAACATATCATCCGGTAATCACAAAAATTTCAAAATCCAATTAATTATAATCCAGTTAGAAACATAGGTTATTACACCTCTCCACCTTAGAACACATCTTCACCAAGAATCCTCTGAGAGAAACATCAGAATCACATGACCGACATGGGTCGTGAAGTACCATTAAAATGATCATGTTGTGTTTCAAAATAACCAACACACCTCAGATTATTCATTTTAGCACATGACACATATTTCAACAAGAAAATATCCAAATATAGTTTTATCATCAATACACAGAGTCAGTGATTTTCTGATCATTTTTAGATAGAGGCATGATCATTCCATCATGAGGTTATTCTTTTAACTGATGGTGTAACACACCATTTTTCATAATAAAAACAAGGGACAATTTCGAGACATGAGAACTCCACCATTAGAACTTCCTATGAAGCATGCCTCAGGAATTCAATCATGGATCTTGCATGATTTCGCAACCATCAGATGATCATTTTCACATTGTCCTTTTTTGGCCAGGTCAATCCATCTCCTAATGAAAATCGTTAGTCGACAACAAACACACTCATCTCACCTAACTACATTTCAGAGACAATCATTCACTAACCACTCCACTAAACAAGAGAGAGAACTATTCAATCCACTCTAGATGACTATTCAAGATGATTATTGGATTATATGGCTAACATTTTACAAACTAAACCATAATTCCTTCTCAAAAGGAATCTCATATTCACTATGAAATCAATCAATAATTTCCATACATGACTTCTAGTGACATTAATAATTCAAAACATCACCTAAAATCCCAAAAAAAATGTACGGGAAAACTAAAAAGTGAAATGAATTGATTGTAAGGAACTAATACAAGGTAGTCCATACTCCATGTTTATGGGTTAGATGTTGGCACAAATATATGAGGTAAAAATTTGAACATTGACTGAGCCTAGTGTGGAATCATCCTAGAGGTCATGCTAGAATAAGAGACATGTGTAAAATAGTTCATCCAAGTAATTCCATCATGGGAATCCATGAGTCACTCATGACCAACAAAGCCTCGATAAGAACCCCGTGTTCAACATGAATCCCTGGGAGACCAATTAAACCACCCAACAGCTTTTAAACTATAGTGTGGAATTTATCCAATGCTCTCTTGGTGTATCAATGATGTTGTCAAGATAAGGTACATTATCATATCTCTGGGAATAGTACACTAAGATAATTTTATATATCACCATAAAGAAAATGGATGATCTACTACTGGTCAACACCTTAAAAGAAACATTTATTCACATATAGTGGAATCGTCATTAACTGATCACTAAGCCTTTACCAAATGAGTCATACTTTAATTTTTACTTCTCAACCACCAAATTCTACCTATGAACAACGATGTTTCTCAAAGGTTTCATCCACCACACCAACATCATGTTTCTGAGAAAGCACTGATACGAAAACTATAAAATCAATATAACACTTCCCACCTTAGAAGTGTCCCAGTCATCAAAATAAGGGATAGACCCATAGAACATAAGAATGATAGATTAAAACAATATTTAATATACTCGGTTCACACCTAAAATCCATGATCAAAACGTCACAATACCAAGTCATTAATCTTTAATTCTATAACTATCCTCATTTACATGTCGTAACACTACATTTCCATGGATGTAATCTCATGATTTAGGAAGAACATGATTTCATTCCTCCCATATCACTATACTCCAGAGATGAATCAAGACCATACTAAAAAGAAAATGGGTCAACTGTTATACTTAACTCATCTAGTTCATAACATTTTTTAGAAACTCGATAGTAACTATGTACGAAAATGAATAGTACCCCAATGTTTCAGAAGCTAGATGCCACATCATGAATATAATTAATTTGTTTTCCTCCCCATTCATTCAATTATTGTATGGTTCATACAATAAATTTTACATAGAGTATTATTTTATAATAAGACCAATAACAAGGATGATTACATAATATTTTTTCATCAGTAGAGAATAAGAAAGGGCCAAGATACTGACAATGCAGTCGACCATGTCAAAATCAAGTATAAGCAGCTGAAAAAGATCATTACCCAATGCTCACACCCACAACAAGGGTAAATTTAAACATGGACACCCATCCAAACAAGGGTTTCATTTAAAAGATATTCCTCTTACCAAGTACAATTACACTTGAATAGAACGAAGCATCATAAATCTCACAGGATTTAGAAAGGAATTTAAACTCAACGGTGCTACCAAAAATGTAATTTTCCATTGTGAATGCAAAAATTTCAATCCTACGAGTAGTTCATGCCAAAAAAGTCACTAGGGTAAAAATAATACCATCTAATTCATTGGTAAAAAGAATTAATTCCTAAAAAAATTCTCATGTTTCTATTCCATGGAATCATAAAAAGAAAATCAAATGCTACCCTATCAAAAGGGTTTAAACATGGGAAAACACATAGTTTTTATGTTAATTCCATACATATATTCACATTTAAATATAGAAAAATAAAAAACGAATTAATGTACGACATTAATTACCATTTTTTAAAATATATATAGGAACATGATTTTTAAAATCATCAAAAAGTTAAATAATCATGTGTCATTAAACTTTTTAAAAATTCAAATTTTATTGAAATCCCGTAATAATTAAAAAATTTATCATATAGATTCCATTTTATGTGATCAATCAACCTATGAGGGTATCACTAAGATAACATGGGTTCTATAAAAAGTAAACCAATAACATTATCAAAATTTATTAAAATTATAAATCACCCGAACTGACCATCTCATAAAAATCATTCCCTAACTGACTTGTTTGGTTCATGTTATAAATTTTTTAAGATAATAATTTTATTTCAGATTGAAATTCAATAGAGTTTTCATTTTACAAATGTATATAAACATATATATGATTCTTAAGGATGGTTTGATAGCATGAGTTACCTTTTCCTAGTAATAATGTTCCCATAAAACATATAATTTAAAACCATCTCCCATCATAATCACAACCTTTTAATTCATCCAATGAAACAAATTATTTATAGCTCATGAAACCATTTATATTTTAAAATTAAAATTTTATCAAAATTAGATAACATAGTGAAACATGATATAAACCTAGAAGCATGACATAAAAGTCAGTGAACTCAATCAGAACCACCAACTAACCTACATGTTCTACTATATGGATTGGCATATGCATGGCATTTTAATTCTTTATGTGCCTAATATGATGCATGTAATTCCTCATCCATGCTATACCAGTACAAGGGTATAATTTAGTGAATATCAGAAATCAATAAGTAGTGAAATAATATGGCAATCACTCTATGTGATATTATATTCAACTATAATATTGAATAGTATAAACAATAATCCCAGTCATAGACACATGGCCACTCCCCCTTGGGTGGGGTGATCAGTCCTAGAAAAAACTCTTTACCATGAATAGATAAATTCCTAGTATCCTGCATACTAGGAGAAAATAGTAAGGAAAGGAAAAAAATATACTTTTTCAAATATCACATCATAAACCCTCATCCTGAATCCCTAGTAATATGGTGGTCAGACCAATGGGTCTCATAGATTCAAGTGGACCTATCTTTATACAAAATGAGTTTGACTAGCATTGAGGGTCTATTGATGGTAAAATGGGGGATAATGTACCACCAATGTCCATGTAGCACATCAGTTAATCATATAATACATAAAATTCTAATGAGGAAGTAGTAATTAAAGGAATAAAAGCTTCATAATAATAATATAATATCTAAATAAAAATAGACAATGTCAATTTACAAGAATGAATATATGAAAATGATGCTAAAATTGAATGAAATATGAATTACAATAGAATAAAATGTAACAAAATAAAACATCTCAATGACTAGATTCATCAGCATCCCATGCTCTCACTCAGTCCAATTCTCATATCTTTTAGCTACATTCTAAACAACACATGAGATCATCCATGGTCCTATAAATATATGGTCCACTCTGGTACCCCGGTGCAATAGAATCCAAAGTAGGATGTGAGATAATAATATTAGTAGGTAAAAAACCATGGTTTCTAGACAAATCCGTTACAAATATTTATTGTAAAGCAGTGAAAAGGTATAAAAAGAAAAAATAAACAAGCAGTACTGAATAAATGAACAACAATCCACCTAGGTTCTTATGGGACACCTGGTGGCTATACCTTCTTCAGCGAAATACTTGGTATCGATTTATGTGGGTAAATACTCTTGAATTATGATAGAACACACAAATCAGGGGTATATTATCATTTCAAGGATTAATTACACGTAAATATACCATAAACATGTAGATTCTTCCCTCAAGATAACCAAAATATCACCCTCAAGTGTAACTAGAATCTCTCCCTTAGGAATCGTGTCATTGTATATCTAGCCCTAAATCTTTTGAAATAATAATATACTCTTACCTCAATAATTCAGCACTAGTGCACCTATCCCTCATGCATCTGACATAATAATATACTCTACCCTCAGGCAGTCACTACAAGTGTGACTATCTCTCAGGTGGTATGAAAACATTCACTATGCCTTTAGTAATCAACAACAATCATGAGTCGCATCTAGAAAAAAATAAACATTCAATCATCATAAAACACATAGGTATAAATAAAATCGATATCTATAATCTCTAAAACTAATAAAGGAAAATCACAAGTCAAGTATCAGACATACCATCTTTATCCTAATTAGACATAATGATCAATTTATAAAAATTACCATCTCTCAACTCAAATTATTTCATTAATCTAGGTTCTTTATTATAATCATAATTATTTTTTAAAAAAATTAATTAATAATTTTACCATATTATTATTAATATAACAACTACCCATTATTATCCAAGGTGACTCTGCCATAATAAATCATATAAATTTATTATTATTATAATTCAAAATTCTAAGACATAAATCAACTGAATTATCAAATTTATTATAGGGATTGAAAGTCAAATAGACATGGTCACAATTAAATCCAATGCTAGACCATATATTGGGTGCCTACAGGTCATGTCCTCCTTGTTTATGAAAAAAATGGATTCAATTTCTATTTATAAAATATTATATTTTATTTTATCTAGGACAATCCAATTTATCGGGTCATTCCCATGACATGTTAGTGTGATCACCCATATCATAATTACTAAAAATAATTGTATTAGATAAAAAATATTTTGTTTAGACCGCCCAAATAAACTCATTTAAATGAATTCAATCACTATAAAGAACTTATTTAAATATTTTAAAGTTATAAAATTGAAAAATTTTACGTAAACAGTGCATATATAATCATAACAAGAGGCATGGTCATACCACCCTAATATGTTCTATTTTAATTAATTCATTTAAAATATTTAACAAGGTCAATCCATTATTTCAAGCAATTCGATTTAATTAATTCCATTTAACTAAAAAAGTAAAGGAAAATCATTTATCATGGTTCATTTGGTACTTAGAATGTATAATGGGATAAAATGGTAGATGCCAATAAGGGTATTTCCTTTTTCTTAAGCATGTCAAGTCATTCAATTTAGATGATAGATCAAGCACTTAGATGATACATCATCTCTTTATCAATTGAAATCCATTTTCTAATGTCATTACAATCCGTTCAAAAAAATTCGTATATATCAATCATCCACTCAAATTATAAATAAACACAAATTCAATAAGTGATAGAAGAATAAATGTCTAATACCTTCTATTTTTCATAGAATATTGGACACCTCCATTGGAGGGGTTTTATTTTAGAAAATTTACATTGTTTATCAAAAAAATAATTTATCACAAATAATAATTTATTTAATGGCCCGCCATTCAATTTACCAAAGGAATATATAATTACAATTATTTAATGAAACATTTAAGAAATATTAAATTTAAAGGGTCAGTGATAGGGACCCTACGAAAAAAGTAAACTAGGATTAACTACCTTGTAACTCTATGCATTTGATGAATATAATTCCACACATTCATGAACATACCCTCTTATATATATACCAGACTATCTAAATAACCTATAAGTAATATGTCATATCTAAGTTCCACAAATTAAATATGGAAAATTGAATTATGGATTTAATCAATACCTCACATAGTGAAAAAATTAAAATGGTCTAAACAACATTCCTTTAATTGTGAACACTGAATCCTATATGAAGGAGTCCCGAGAAATGCCACACACACCATAAAATTAGAATAAAGAAAATAAATTATATTGATAAAAAAACATAGGGTTTGGTCAAATTGATATGGGGAGACGGGAGATGGAAAATTGTTAAAAAATGTATGAAGGGGAAACCATAGATCTTACATCAATGAATAGAAAGAGAAACATGAAGTGATCTGGGTGTATCGAAAAACGGAGAGTAGGCCATAGATAAAGGGTTCCACATTCCTAGTGCTCCAAGGAGGCAGGTTCATTGCATGTGAATAAGGGGATAAATATAGATACCCCTTAGGTCTTTAAAAAACAAAATAAACTTCTAATAATAACAATCATCACCATCACCATCACCATCATCATCGTCATAACAATAAAAAAAATATTATCATTATTAAACTTTTCTTTATTATTACTCCCCATATATTTCAATTTAAATAATTTTATTTTTATTTTTATTTTAATCAATTAATATCATAAAAAGGAACACACCACAATGTTTGATGATGAGGGCCAGATAGTATCATACTAACATTGAACCCCTTCCAGTTTCTCTTCACTTGAGGTTTTTGAGCCCAATCAAATTGAAACTTGAAAGAACACCTAGATAACCCTTCTGGTTCATGTCCCATATAAAAAACATATTTATGTTATGAAAACAATCATAACAAATTTATTGTGGTTTACATTAAAAATGGACCATACAATAATCACATAAATATAAAAATCCCCTGAGTTTTTAATTGTTTCAAAACACGGTTCATCACATGGGACCCCTAACATTGACCAAGTGTTAACACCCCATAAGATTAACATCACCCATAAAAAATTTCATTCAGTACTCACTTATTGAGGATTAAACTGGCCTTAAAAAGGGTGAACCTATATTATGATACCTCCCTCACATGTTCAGGAATATGAGATTCAAATGGTAGGACTCTACTTATTGAGTCAATCTCATCTCTTTTCTGCATCAATTATTCATTTTCATTGAAACATATAAAAAATAATTATAATGATTATTTTATTATCTATAGTAATAGTTCACAATTTTCAAATATATCAACAACTATATTGACCAATGATCATATTATAGTTCAAATGACCATATTTTTCCCAATAAGTACAACTTAATTTTATAAATAAAATTTTACTATACTTCCTCCTAAGGATATATTTTCATTTTGAAATATGTCAATTAGTTTACTAATATTTTGTTTTATTTATATTGTTTTGGTTGTGTGGATAAATATTCAATCATATTAGGATGATCCATATTTTTTATCTTATGTTTTGTATGATAGAATTTTTACAATTAAAATGTTTATCATTTTCATGGATCACATGGAGAACTACTGTTTTGAAAATTATTTATGAAATAGGTTTTTTTGGTTGGAATATATTTTTTATGGGTATAATATTATATAATATTACAAGAAAAAATCAGGAAACAAATCTCATTTAAAATCAAATGTTGTTACACATATGGTATGATTATTTATGTTTATGGAATCATTTCATGTTGTTTCATCTGTATTTATAATATCATTTATATGAGATGGGCCAATAAAAATTACATATCTATCATTATTTCATTCAATACAGATCCTCATAGTGTGATATTTGAATACCAGAATGGAAAATATTGTTAATTGATAATTCATCTATGGAAAGATACTGATCTAAAAATCCATTAAAATCTAAAGAAAGTGACAATGTCATGTATTATATATTTTTATTTATTATTTTAGACAACTCATCAATCTATGGGTTATAATAATTTCTGAAACGTACCTCTATATCAAACAATTACTTTTGGATTATCCAAAACCATTTGGTAAAACCCAAATCTCAATCAGATATAATATAGATTGATAAACAATGTAATCTATTAACATATATTATTTATCTCATGGTGCATCGATCAAGACAAAATCACACTTCATAGTATTTATATTCACAAACATTGTAATATGTTAAAAAAATGTAATTATTGTTCTTATATGTATCAAAGAGTCTAATAAAAAAAATCATTTTCATATTTCCCCATTTACATAGTATTATGGGTGTTGGATTCACAGTACCCTTAATGATGTGTTTTTTAGAAACTAAATATTTGTTTACAAATCATCAATATAAAAACATTGTAATCTACCTCGTATTGTTATCCCAAAATATTTTTTCGTCATATCTCTATAAATCATAGAGTTTCTAGAATTAGTATAAAAGGATGATCTATAGGAATCATCAAGTAGTTCTCTATTTTGATTTTATAATTTTGGGAAACAAATTTTGGTTCCAAACAATGTAATTCCATCATTATAGAAGCTAAACTCTTTAATATTTACTTCCATTCTCTATAGCTCCCCATGATATTTTTGTGTCTCCTTGATCCTCCCAAGAATATATTGTTCAATGGATATTTGAGAATGGTATGATGATTTTCCTTTTAATATTCTTATATAAATCCTTTACATGTCTATGAAGATTAGGTATCATTCAATCCTCTATATTGAAAGGGTTGTGGGATAATTACAAAACATGGCTTATTCATGTTTCTTCACCTTCCCATGATGATAATGGATTGGAAATTCATAGTCAATGATTAAATAAAACCTAAAGTATTGTATTATATTGAGATAAATTTATTTTATTATATACTTGAAGAATTTATTCTTGTATATATTTATATATGAAACTTCTCCCTATGTATATGAGATCATGAATTTTTAATATTAACTTTTTTATGCTTTGATGAATCTTAATCGTTATAATTAAATGGGTTGATGTATGTGTTAGGTATTCAGATAAGGTGTTTCCATAAATGATTGAAAATAAGAAGTATGAGAAAATTGAAACCATTAATGTATACTTTTCATGTGACACAATTATATGATGAATCCATAAATTTTTATTCAGGATGTGATATGTTTTTCATTATATGTGATATTATTCATTGTTTGAACGGAGATTTTACATATTTTTACCATGGATTGTTTTTCATATTAATGATTTCAAAAATCTATAATTTGAATTTATAACTGATTCCACAAATGAAACCTATTCCACTATATTAAATGTGTTAAGAAAAAAACTTTTTTCTCATTATCCATCTTTCTCCCATCCTGGAACTTCTGGTCTTATTTTATCTTCTTTTGTGTTATCAAACATTCTTTAAACCACATCCCCTACCTTTTTTATACCATGTCATTACGTATTCAATGAATTGGTATGAATAATTTATTATCCTCCTATTAGTATATAATTCATGTAATTTTATGTGGTTATTTGTTTTTTGGATAGATATAATGATAAATTGGAGCCTTAATATTCATTTCTTATAGATTCATAATTTTTTAATCTCATAGAGGATGGATCCCTAGTTTAATAGTGTGTACAAAATGGAAATTTTTAAGCATGTATTAATATATCATCACCTAAAAACCTTTTTCTAATGAAAATATTATTCAATTTTATTAGAATCTTTTTATGTTCCTTTTATCTTTCTCTCTATCATCCCATTTCCATTCTGTTTTAATATCCCGTTGTGGTTATGGTGTGGCTAAGGGTTGAGGTTGGTGTTTTCATCACTATCCTTTGATAGATTATCCATTTATTATCTTGGGACTATATATTATTATTGGAAGTATTATTAAATTATATAAAATATGTGATTAAATTTGTTTTTCATAAAAAAATTCCATGATTTGGAAAAATAATGATTGTTTTATAGGTATTAAGAAATGGATTGTGAAATTAGTTTCAATGTAATGGTTTTTTGTAAAATGGGTTGTTTGAAATTGGATTCAAAAATATATTAATCCCATTATTAAGTATTTATTAATTGTAGCACATGGTATCCTTCAGTTCATAGGTTGAGGGTTTAGTATTGGGCCATATCCTTTGATATCGTATGGAGTTTCACTTTTTGGGGTGTTCTTATTTTCATATATTCTAGATTAATTGGATCTAAGAAATTAATCATGAAATCATATGAGGTTTACTAATGGATGTTACTCTAATCAATAGTCTCTATTAATCTTAGGAGTATTTTTAGTTTGCACTCATTGTGATTGTATAGCGGTGCGAGTGACTTAGCTATACTGGAATATGTAAATCATGGTTTGAACTAAATAGTTCAAAACATTCATTTTATTGATGTGATATGATCTGATTCAAGGTTTGATAAATGTAACTATATTATTTTAGATATTCATTGAAAATGTGTTATGATGATTTATTTTGAACTATTTAAAATGGGGATTTTTTTCTATGGTTTTGATATAATCCTGAAAATTGAATATCATGTAATGTGTTCTATTAGATTATGTATATTATTATTTTTTTCCTGACACTTTTTATAGAGAACCTATTTAGGATCATACTAATCTTGTTTAGCTAACACCACATACACTCCCTTTAGGTTGTGTAGATATATTTTGGTTCTATTTAGGAATGAGAAACATTTTATAATGAGTAAGAGAGATTTATGTTAGATTGGTATGAGTTTATGTTGGTGATAAAGATGAAAATTTTATATATATTACATCTTATAAATACTAAAAATGTTGGTTTACCACATTTGGGTGTTTTTAAAAACATACTTATCATTTTTTCCTTGAAAATATTTTATTGTATTATTATCATTATAACATATTTTTTATGAAATATTATATTATTTTTGTTTTTTCTCTATTTGGATAAAAAGTATAATATTTTTATTTGGAAAAATAATTCACTCTAAAGTATGGTGTCTACTTGGGTGGTTGTTTCCAACCTATGGGGATTAGTAACTCCCATCAGGTGTTACATTGATCATGTTTAGATCCTAGATTAGTGGTTTTTACAGCAAGGGTCATATAAATTTTTAATTATGCATGGTCATATCCTCATGTTTCCTTGTATTGAAACATTTGGCAGACAAGATATAGGATTTTTCACACTTGTGATGTCTGATTAAATGAGGTTCTATGGAACTATTTCATGATGTGATATAGGTAATGTTGGGATAGTTGGGATGTCTCTATCATATATTGATTTTTGATTGAAATAAAAGTTCCTAATTTTTTATTCTATTTAAAAGTGATTCCCTTTAATTATCTGGTCATTTAATATTGTTTATATGTATATGGAATATTGTATCAAAGACATATTGTGAGGGTTCCTCATGATGGTAAAATAGGTAATACCATTCATATTAATTCTCCACTATATAAAAATTTTATATTGGTTGTATTGAGGGTATCTCCAACTATGGACCATTTTTTTTTACATATTTAGATGCAAGATATTGACGTACAACCATCATCCTCAGGATAAAGGATCTGGTCTATGAGTGCCTATTATAGATTCCCCCTTCATTAAGGTTGTGAATGAACCATAATATATAGAGGGTTAGAAGGACATGATCAATACGGTATTCTACGTCATAGAGACACTTCAATAATTATAAGTGAAGATCATGATGATTAATAATGAAGGAATATAAAAAATGTGGGGTGTATCATTGGTTTATTAAAATTGGCATGATTAACTGGAGAGGGAAGGTTTTATGGCTATATTCTTTCAATAGTTTTAACTAAAATAAATGATGACAAAAACAACTATAGTGTTTCTCTCTTTATAAAAGGTGGAGGGTTTGGTGATAGTGTTCACAAACCATTCAATGGAGATTTACAAATATATCAATTGGTGGTAATGAATGATTAGATGAGGTATTATAAAAATATGTAAGGTTTACTACTTCAAATATTATTTTGGGTATATATATTTAATGAAACCACATATTCTACGATTTTCAAAAGGGATATTAGGGTAAATCATGATATTTATTGAAATTTAATCTTGTTTGTGATATCCCATCTACTATGTGGATCTTCTAGTGGCATATATGGGAATAATAGGATGTTTCAGAACAGTCATAATAGAGTTATTGGTTTTTCAAAATAGTGAAATTTCTTTCTATCAGTGGTGACCCATAGTATACAACAAAGATTATACTATTAGGGATAGATGGGTAAAACTAAAGGATCATTCCTCACACCACTGATGAAATAAATATATTTGGGCCATCGAGTTCATCTATTGAGATTTCAACATGTTCATTAGAAACATTCATATTTTATTAAATCACCAGCTCCAAAATCAATTATTCCACCTTTAAAAACATCAATTTGAATTGGATCAAATGATAAGTCTTAGTTTTTTTGATTATTCGTATAGTGTGTGAGTTTTTGTTTAATTTTATTCCCTAACATTAGTGAGAGTTGCTATTTTTTCATCTTATACCATATAGTTATATTTTAATTAGGATACCCACTTCTATTTATATAAAAATATTTCATTCATGTGTTTATAAATCTAATGTAAGACATGTTCATTTTTATAGAGGTCATCAAACCGCTAAATAATATGATAGAGGAGAGGTTTTATGGCCAATAATGCTTTCTTTATATAAATGACATAGATATATCATTGGACATTCTAGTTCTTGATCTATAATTGTTTGACAACATCATTATGATGGATTTGTTGATTGACCACTAAGACAACATAGATTTTTATCAATAATTTGTTTCTTTTATTTCTTTAGATACGAGCTCTCAGGTTTTTGATAGAGGTTGGGAGCAAAGGTCTTGAAACCAGATACATTTTCCAAAGGATTCCGAGTGTGGTTTCATCTATTACAATTGATCTTGATAAATTTTCATCCCCTTTTAATATATCATTATTTTTTCAAGATACCCATACCATCCTCTAATATGACCACTATATTATTCTTCTAGGGAGGTTTTTGGAAAAAAAAATAGTCAATTTGGTGCATATTCTATAGCTGATATTGATACCCTAATATAATATTTCACATTAAAATGTGAAATAGATTATATATCAGTTATATGAACTATTAGATAAGGTTATTTTGCATCCATGAATCTCACTCTTGGTGGCCCTCATGCCCTTTTCAATAAGGCTAATGGGTCTCTTCATTTTTTGTGGAATATGAAAAGTTGAATCAGGTGAAAATGAATAAAATGGAACATCTTCTATATATCAATGACACATTTGATAAGTTTTGGGGCTTGTTGGTTTTTGAAAATTAATCTTTACTTGGGGAATCAGTATCTCAATTTTAGTGAATCAAATATCCTAATGATCGCCTTAAGTATATGGATTTATTTAATTCTTAGTCATTCATTTTGTACAAACAATCAGTTTCATGGTGTTTTGGAGTTTATGTACCAGATATTCCACCATTATCACGACACATTACATGTGTTATTGATTGCAGATATCTTTTATTATTTGAGATCTGTGCGTGGGAATGGGCCCCATCATAGTTGATCTTTAAAAAAAGTAAGGATTCTAATCCAGTATGGGAAATTTTCAAAGTACAATTTCTGTATCCTGAATGTCAATATATTTAGAGAAATCATACCATAGAATAGAGACTTGGTTTGACCTTAAAATATATTTTACCCTCTTTTTAAAAAATAATGAAGGTCTTCATATAATTATGAAATCTATTGTGAAATTTATTTTCAAATACTGGATTTTAGAAAAATGAATTGTTTGGAATTGTATTGTGTAATGTGGTAATTCATTATAAAATTATATGATAAATGGAACAAATGGGAACCTTTGGTACATTGGTTAACGGTTTCTTATTGATTTTAGTCCTTTAACATCATTAGGGTTTCACATTTTATGGTGTTACACTATTAAAGTTTCGTAGATAGATTTATTTAATATCATGATATAAACATCATAAGGGGTTCACTCATAGGGGTTTCCTCTATTTAGAAGCACTATTTTTCCTTGTAAATGGTATTTTGAAAGTTATTCATGCTAATATTTTAGTGTCAGTGACTTAGAAATCCTTAATTATGTTATCCTTTTTGTGATTTATATTCTTCATGAATTAAATACCTTGGATATGATATGATATGATTCATGATTTGATAATTAAAAATAGATAATTTATAATATTTGTTAAAAAATAACTATCTATATAAGTCTTATAACTATGAAATGGGATAAAAATATTATATCTATTTATATATATATAAGGAAAAAATCTATAATTCCACATTTTATATTAAATCGGTCATAATGGGACTTTGTTGGGAAAAAATCTCTCAAGGCATATTGGAGGCATTTTTTTGTTGATTGTGTTTGTTGACAAATTGGGACTCCATGTTGTGTTTGTTCACAAAGAAGACCACGATGCATAATTTGTTGACAAAGGGGGTTTACAAGGTGATTTGTTGGTTTAAAGAGATGTTGTTGGCTATCCATGTTTGACAGAAGAACCTCAAAAAAGGAACATATGATCTGGAGGCGGTACAAAAAGAGCAGATACATGGTGGCTCCGTTATCTTGTGTTTGTCAAATTTCTGGGCCTGAAAATCAGAAAATTGAGTGATGTGTTTTTTTAAAATAGAGGTTCACGCAAAATTAAGGTTGTGTGTGAAAGAAAAATTGTGCGTGAAAATTTGGCGTTATGCATGAAAAATTAGCGTGGTGCGTGAAATATTGGATAGGTGCGCGAAATATTGGTGTGGTGTGTGAAATATAGAAATGGATTTATCAAGAAAGTGGTGTTTTGAGATCATATGCTCAAAAATTGGTTAAAGAATGTGGTTCATGGAAAATTGGATCATGGTGAAAAATATGGTGTTGCACGGAAGAAGTGTTTTTCATGCTCAATGAGGATTATGTGCGGAAGGAGGGTTTTTCGCACAGGGGTCAATTTTTCCTATAAATACGAAGAAACTCCTCTCATTGGGAAAATTTGAAGACATATAGAGAATATGAGCTCAAGGGCATGGAATTGGAATATGCACGGAAGTTGTGCATAAACATCAAATTTGTACGTAAAGACATGTGTTTGTGCGTAAAGATCAGGCTTTGCATAAAAAGGTGGTTTCACATAAAGATCAGGTTTTGCGTCAAATGGTTGTTGCGCATAAAGACAAAGTTCCACATAAAAGAATTTTGTTTCCTGTAAAATAAGTGTTGCATGAAAATTTTATTTCATTCAAGGAAATACAATTACGTGCAACGTGCAGTAAGGGCTGGGTGTAAAAATTGGGGTTTCTCGGTACACTCTGTGAAAAGTGAGATTCATCTACGGGTGAAATTGATACGTCAACAGAGAATCTATTAACAGATAAAGATATATATTTCATTAGAGATACTGAAGGGACCTATAGGTCCATAAACTATCAGTGGATATTCTAAAGAAGTAGTGAGCAAAATTTAGTTGAGAGAGCAGTGAGCTTTCATATTGTGAGTGGTTGTAAACAAGGAGGGATAATGAGTTCGTTCTAAACTTGTAAATAGTAGTGCTCTTATAGTGGATTTTGGTACATCATCACATCTTCATTGTATTCTCCTTGGATGTATCCCATTGATGGTAAACCAATTAAAATTGCAGTCTCCGGTGCTTGCTTTAATATATATTCATACTCTCCAATGGGAAGGATAGAGATGAGATGATTTTCTCTAAGAACAAAAAAATGATCAAAAGGGGTAGTTAGTTTAATTTTTCATACCCTGATTCACCCCCCCCCCCCACTCAGGGCATCTAGCCTATTTGAATTAATAGGGTTTATGATTTATAACTGTTATGGGAGTCCATGGTGGGATCCTAGAGAGCTTGTTTAGCACACACACTACACACTCCCTTTGGGATTCATAGAGCTTGTCCTATCTGGTGCAGTAAAGGGAATTGTACTATAATTATGTGGATAGATTTATATCTACTGAGAATTGTTAGATACTAGTGAGAATTTTTCTTGATTCTCATCAAACATATGGTGAAGCTACTGAATTTTTTGTTTTTCCTTTTTGGATATTTCTAGACAGATACATTTGGTTTTTATCTTGATATATTATCTATATCTCTATCATTTTCAATGTTTAATATATGTTATACAGGATTATATTTTCCTATAAAGGTGTAATTTATTTTATTTTAGCGTTGGAAAATCATTATCTCTGGTTTTTTGGGTCTCCCATATGTTTATCGATAATTATCACCTGGAATAGGCACTCACCAATTCATTATTTGTTTGCAAACAACCACATCATTTTTTATGACTCTATATAGATCATAGAACATTCCCTAGTTGTGGGTAATGTCAATATAGGTGTAATGATTACACTATTATTTATCATATTAAATGTATCCTCTCATTCATTAGTAGATAATAACTTTACTCTTTTCCATGTTATCATTATTAGTGGTTTTTACAGTGATGATAAGATTCTAAAAAATTAACATAATAACTAATCAATCCAATGATACTACTTATCTCCATAAATGATTTATGTATCATCCATCCATTAATTGACATTGTCTTTAAAGGATCAATAGATAACTATATACTTGTGATAATAATCCCCGATAATGTTTTTAGATCAATTCAACACAGACATTTAATATTGTTCAGATAAAATTATTCCATTCATACCATATTTTGAAAAACATTAAAATTATCTTCATATTGTACCCATATTTAGTATTACATAATAGTGTCTACTATATTTGTGACATCCCAGACCGACTAACCACCAAGATGATGGTCAGACCTGTTTGTCAAATGGCCTTAAGCACAGCTACCCATATGATAAAGGCATATTAATAGAAGTGAGGGTCTAAATAGGTGGTAATGGGGATTATATAGACTTGTATCAGAGTATCACAGTGATATAGTAAAGAAAAATCATCAGTGAAATCATTAAAAAATTAATTTCCAAGTAGTAGAAGAATAATAATCAACTCAATAATAAAAGTTGTCCAATGATAATGTATATCAATGATTTCATGACCAAATGATGATACATGACTAAATAGTTCAAGTACAGTAGTCAAAAGATACAATACAATACATGAATAATGAAAATATAAAAATTCCCCATTTGAAATCGTAATGATGAAAACAGGCTCTAGATTTGTCATTTTCTCCTCACTAAAAAGTATAAGTGAAACATCCATAAACAATAGTCTATAGTGGTGTGAAAAATGGTCTACTAGGGTACCCTAGTGAAATGGAAGGTTAAGTAGGGTGTGAGATATAAATCACATTAGGTTACCACCCCCAATGTTTAATACTGTATCCATTCCATGAATATTATGTAATGGTGTGTGGATATAATTATGAACTAATAAACAATGCTGAAATAAACAGACACCAGCCCACATAGGGTCCTTAAGGACACCTGGTGGCTCTACCTGTAGAAGGTCATTGATGGAAAGAGAAGTATTAAAAGGATATATATATATATATATTAGTTGTACATTTCCTCCACTTATATGAACCAAGTAGATGAAAATTTATGTGGAAATATACATAGAATTCTAGGTACTTTCTATATTAGGGCATATATGTGATGACCCGGACCTAGATGACACATTTCATGTGCCCTAATCCTGATGGGCCACATGACCTCAAGAACATCTTCCTGAATTCTAGAGGTTGCCAACTAGAAGTGATAGACTAGGGTGTGTTTATGGGAATACTATTACCTCACTAGTAGAGTGTAGCACATCAGAAGTAATATAAAGGAATAATAAACATCATAAGAAATATAAATAAACAGTACAATAAAACTGATGCAATAGATAAATGGGAACAAACATAATTGTACCAACTAAACATTGATAAGAAATGTCATTTCAAAAGGAAACTAGAAAGCATGGATAAAAGAAAATAGACATAATATGATCCACAAATTAACGGAAAATAAGACTACTCCACGCATCCTAATATCCAACTCAGTCATCTTCTATCAAGATCTATCCTATCAGCATGAAATAAAGTGTTGGAAGTTTCGTGATTACCTTTGTCAACACTTGTACTCATATAATTTACATCGGTTACCAAATTACTCCCAATGTGTGTGTGAGATAAATCTTAATGAATGACCACCAATGGTGTCTATTACATTCAGCTCATGTAATGGAATATAGTAGTCTACATGCATGCATATATAAGTAAATAAAGCAGTAAAAAATAACTATAAACACAAGTATATTTTCAACATTGGGATTGTTTTTGAACATATAACCAGTTAATTTATTATGTTAGTACCACTTAATGTTAATAGGTCACGTGAGGCATAGCTATCACCGATATCATCTCATGATAATATATGTAGTGAGGGTCCTAAGATGTAATAAGGCATCTTAAACTTGATATCATGTGAGGAAGTTCCAGGGTAATAACTATGGTAATGTAAATATCATGGAAAGCTAAATCATTAGTATTTGAGTCTAGATAAGGGTATGACTATAATCTAAAGAGCTTAATCCAATTCCTTCTACAATAAGGTGTTTATTGAGTCCAAGGAATGCATCTAAGGAAAAAAATAGCTAAGAAAGGACTATTTCCATGGACAATATCCAAGGATCCAACATTTCAATGCTGGATCCAATGATTTTATCCGATGTATCTTGTAATAATGAAAGGTGACCCAACAGTAGTATAATGAACATCTAAGGAATATACAAGAACCAAAATATGGGTTGTTATCCACCTAAGAAAACAACATCCTTGAATCAGAATGGGGTTCCCAAGACCCAAGGTATTATCCTCTAAAAATACAATGTGAGATCAAGAAATTCCATTCCTATTTGATTTTTTAATAATGAGATAATTCTTCTGGTTCATGTATTTCCTTCCATTAGTGTGGATAGTTCATTTACAGTTGAAACCATTTATTTATTAGTCAATTCATTGTCTTCCATTAGTGTTGATAGGTTAAGTTTTATTGAAACCATTTAATTAAGTCTTAGTTGATCATTAAGGAATATTCAATTATTTATGTTCACTCTACTACCTTCCATCAACATGGAAGTGGTGATATGTACAAGTACCATATATTCAATATATTTTAATAATATTATGTTATATATTTAGTATAATTTCAATTCCACGTTTCAAATTTAATAATCATTTGATGCACTTACCTTAGATGGGTCAAGTGTTGATCATACATGGTCAATAAAATTATGAAATCCTCATTTAAAAACAATCCATTTATTATAAGATGGCTCAACTTTAGGAAGGTCAAGCAAGGGCACACCCGAAAGATGGCACAAACATGTCAAAACACTAAAAACCCAATTTTCGAATAACCTTTGACGTGTGGAAGATTGAGTTGTGGGTGTAACCACTAATAACTAAATCACATATTTGGAAAGGGAATAACCATAAAATTTTAAAAATTATAATAATGGAGGATAAATTTAAGAGGTAGTCCTTTATTAGAACAGAGGGACCCACACGAACATTCTAACTTCAATGAACATTATGGATGAGTTATTGAGCACCCACCTTATGGTAATACGATCCTCCTCCTCCAGTATCAGCCCTTGATCTGGCTTAGATCAGAGTATATATATGAAATAGTGAAAAATGTTCACATGGGGATACCTCGGTCAATAGTGAAAGAGAATAAGAACAACTAAAGAGAACATGAGTACATTCGGTCGCACATACTTCCTGATGAACCAAAGCTATATCAGTTGTCAGATGATAGTGATATCTTGATTCCATGTTATGATCTTTATAAAGCCCCAAATTGAGATAGAAATAGGTCAATCCCACATAAACTCTAATTAGTGAGGAAGGGGTGGAATAATTAGATCCTTAATGGAAAAAATGGATAATTACCCAGAGAAAATTCCTAAGCACAGTTTTTCCGCATGCGTTGTCATATTGTGCACAAACTGTGAGAGGAAGTTCTACTGATAATGTCATCCCCCTCACGGTTTAATCCATCTGTGTGTCATCTATACATGGTTACCTAAAAAAATGGGCATAATAAAAGTTATACTTCTCAGTCATGTGCCAACTGTGCGAGGTGTATCGGTCTGAAAAAACAACATCAACTCGGTTTTCTCTAAACTGTATGCTATATCTGTTTTCTCCATAAAGATGGGTTGTGTGCTACAAAAAACACCATAAACCCTCAGAAACATTACTAACTAATTTGGAATCCAAATTAGGTCCAATTTATATATTTATAATGAAAATTAGAGGTTCAATATGTGAGTGAGAAAATGGGTTCTTATATTATTCCGCCGTTAAAAGAACTTGAACCCTCGATTTCTCGTTCTATGGGTAAAGAAACATTGTTTGAGAACAACTCTAGCCACTAAGTATTTACATCAGATTCTCTCTCACGAGTCTCTTCCTATACTCGGTCGTGCATCCATAGAACCCATACAAGAGGGACATACATTCCTCAAAGAACATTCATCCATCTGTCTATGATGTGTACTTGATACTCCTCAATGGTAGAATTGGAATTTAACTCAATTTCCTCGGGGTTAGAGGTATTAGAAGGGTAAGCATGATATTGGAGAATCTATGAGACTTGAAATATGTCATGCACAGAACAATACCTATTAGGTATTAACAACCAATAAGTTACCGTCCTGACCCTATCTAGGGTCTCAAATGGCCTGACATAAGAAGCAAGGGTGATAGCCAAAGGAAAACATATTCCCTAACCCTGATCTCCAGATCTCTTCAATGGCGATTGACATAAGATTTATGTCGTGACTGAGCAGTAATCATATTATTTCCGATCAACTGAACTTTTTATGAAGTCTCATGAATGAGATGAGGACCTAGTAGGTTTTCCTCACATGCCTCCAACTATCACAAGAGATAAGAACAGTGACTACCATATAAGGCCTCAAAAGGAACCATTTGAATCATCACCTGAAAACTATAATTATAAGAGAACTCGATGAGAGGGATATTTTTTCCCTAAGAAACATTGAAACAATAACACATGTTTAGAGAATATCCTGTAAAACTAGTATCGTATGTTTTTATTTTCCTTCAGTCTGAGGATGAAAAGTTGTTCTTAAAAGAACCTGAGTCCCCATATATTCATGCAAACCCTGTCAGAACCCTGATGTGAAACAAACATACCTATTTGAAATGATATAATGTGGAACCCCATGTAGTTGTATGACCTAAGGAACATACAGTCATCAAAATTAATCTACAGAAAATGTCTCCCGAATAGGAATGAAGTGTGATGATTTTTCATTCAGTCAATGGATACCCATATAGCATCAATACCCCTTGGCGACCTAGGTAAGAAAACTATTAAATATATAGCAATATCCTCCCATTTCCATTTGGGGACTGGAAGTGATTGTAACATGCCTTCAGGTTTCTGGTTCCCCGTCTTCACCTACTGATTGGTGGAACATCTTGTAATAAATTCTAAAATCTGATGTTTCATTCTAGGCCACCAATACTGACATAACATATCTTGAAACATTTGTGATGTTCCTGGATGAACTACCCATTGAGAAGCATGGAAACATTTCATCAAATCCTATCTCATATCTACAGAAACCTAGATATATCAACATAGACACAGGATGTTGTCTATGTCCACAGACCATTCTGGAGTTCTATTTTCTCCTGATATACTCTCATAGAGAACCAAATCATCAGGATTCGAAAACTACCTACTCTTCACCTTTCCATGGTGGGGTGAGGAAACTATTAATTCTGAGAGGTATTAATGCTCATTAATATCTTGAAACTATAGATGAAGTTCATAAAATAGGGTTATTAGCTTCCATTCATCAATGGGTTTCTATGCGACCTATGTTTAGGTTTTTCGAATTAGTGAATAAGAAACCACATTTCCCTATCCTTGTGTATAAGCAATCTCAAACTCAATGGATTGTATATATTGCACCCATATCCATTGTCTATAGTTCATGTCATAGTATGAAAAGATATAATTGAGGATTTTGTGATCTGTATACACAAAAAATCACTCACCCAATAGTTAATGTCTCTAGTAATGTAAGGCATGGACAACTACTTCTAGATCGAAGTTGTAAGTCATGTAATTTCTCTCATGAGGCCTTAACTGATCATATTGGTTTGAAAAAAATTGTCTTCCTATATCAACAGATCTCTTCGGCCAATGAATGATTCATCACAGAAGACAATATAAAAATTACCAGGTTTTGGAAGAATTAGAATCAGTGTCGATACTAGCCTCTCTTATAGCTCCTGAAATGCTTTCTCGCATGCTTCTGACCACAAGAACCTGTCACCGTTATTTTTAAGTATAGTAAAATGTGAATCAAGACATGGGGATTACTGTGTGATACACTTGTAATATCCATATAGCCCCAAGAATATCTTTATATCAAAGACGTTCTATGGATGCTCCCAGGAAAAGACAACACTTACATTTTTAGGGTCAACAGATTCTGCTAATTCATAAATAATATTCCCCAAGAAGTGGACTTTGTCAATCCAGAATACACATTTAGCATGATTAACATAAATCTTATGAATTCTCAATGTACTCAGAATGGTCTCATGATGTTTGGAAAGGTTGATATGAGAGAGAGAATACACCAAGATGTCATCCACAAAGACCCTAACAAAAGAGTCCGAATAGGGGTGGAAAACCCTATTAATAAATTTTAGGAAATTTTTGGGTGTTTTTGTAAGACTGAATGGCATAATAAAGTACTCATATGGACCAGAACTTCTATGGTAAGGTGTAAGAGGTATGTATGATGTTCTGACATGCACCTTTTGATAAAACAATCTAATGTCGATCTTAGAAAACAGATTTAATAATTGTATTTGATCGAAGGGATCATCTATTTAAAGATGTGGATACCAGTTCATGATTGTATGCTAGTTCAAACTTCTATAATACACACAAAAAATGAAGAGTTACATCCACCTTCTTGGAAAACAAATGGGTGAACCCCAAGAATATGTACTAGGACTTATAAATCTTTTGGCATCTAGGTCCTCTATCTACCTATGGATCTCTTAATTCTTAGTTGGTCCTATCATGTATGGAAGAATAGACATTGGAGATGCTCCTAGAATATGCTCATGGATTAGGCTCTATTGTAAACACCACCTAGCCCATGTTGTTTTGGTATATCTATCCCAACATTGACATCCCACCAACCATTGAAAAGTTAAATGTTGCCTTCTGGTGATGTAAATGAATCCATGTAGCGATAAAAGTCTAAAAATAAATGATAGTGGACTAACCAGACCATCCGAAGAATGAAATCAAACCCCATCATCTCAAGAAACAAAAATATTACACACGAAAGGGTAACTGCCTACCTTAAAGGGATAGTCCCTGCACTGGCGTATTCCCTGTCTCCATATTCCCAATAGTGTATCGAGTTTCATTACACTATAGTGATATTTTATATGTAGTCTGAGACATTCCACCATAGATACAGAAATGATATATTTCGAAGAACCTGTATAAACTATGAATATACAATAGTATAGGATACTAGAACAATACATAGTATTGTAGATGGTCCCATTGCCTGATCCTTGGGTATCAGCTGTAAGGAATACAACAGACTTGATCCATGACCCTATGCAATAGATGGATTGCCATGATCATGACTCCTCTGTTAGCATTCATGGTGATTGAGGATCAGACTACCACAGCCATGACGGCCTCCTTGGCCAGACCGTACAGTGGTCTTCCAACTCCCCTCCTAATGTGGTGTAAAATAACTCACACCTGAATGTGGAGTTCGTAAAAACCCTTTATCGACTTGAAGATAGTGGAATGGTTCTATAAAAATGCTGAAGATGACCCATAAATCAAAAAGCTTGACACTCTATAGGGTCTCTATCACATTGGGGTATCTTATTCCCTAGTTTTCCAAACTGATGACGCACCACAAAGCTATCAAAATAAATACTCCGGATAAAACTACCCTAATGAAAAACAATGAGGGACCGTTTCCTGCCACCAGAATAACTACTGGCCTGAAACAGAACTGATCCTTTAAATGATTTACTTACATCGTTCCTCCATTTATGCTCAGTGATAAGGGCTTGATCAACTATTTCAGAAAAGGTAGGATGGTGAAATACTTTCTCCTGAGTTCATATGGCATACAAAAGCCCATCCTCAAAATGTTTAGCATGTAAAAGCTCGTCTCCAGGTAGAAGTGGTGTAAGGCACTATAAATTGGTGAAACATTATGAATAATCCATTACATCCACAGAACCTACTCGAGAAAAAATGAATCTCTTGTTCTGTCAGCTCTTTGTGCCCGAGGAAAAACTAATCCTAGAAGTAAGTATGTAAATCAACCCATAACATGCCATGATTACGACCGACCAGGTTAACCACCTCCCACCAATGCTTGTCTGAATCCTGAAGCACGTATGTATAAAGCATGAATCTCCGATCTAGAGGCATTCATAGATTCTCAAAGATATAAATCATGAAATTTATCCCAGACTCAATAGTCTGAGAACGGTTATCCCTTGAAAAGGTAGGAGGATGTTGTTATTGGAACTCTTGAGTCAGATCATCCATCATAGGTGCAACCCTAGGAGCACATTTCATGGAATGCACGAACATAGAAAACTACCACGGACCTGAGAATTAGTGCCGATATCGGGTACAACAGGTAGTGACTCTAGTGGAAATATAGGATGTATTTTTGGTGACTCAGGGACCACCATGTCAAGACTATGGTCATCACCACCCACCTAGAGAATGACACGAGGACAGTGCGGATTCATTGGTCTAAAAATTCAAATCAAACATCTTAGAACAATCCTAGAAGCATAAGGTAGCATCACTAGTTGAAACTGAATGTAAGATAAAATCACTACCCAAGTAATTCTACCCAAAATACTCTCATATACGGTGAGACATCTATAAGTTCTCAAGTATACGTTTCAAGGAATTTTGCAATTAATTTTCAGGTACATACCATTACATTTCATAATAATGACAAGGATGGATAAGGATGTGCGACCAATTTATTTTCTATTTCATGATTCACATTATAATGGATATCCATTTTCATTGATTGAGGGACCATACATGTATTACCTAAAATGAAACCCATTTCATTATAGTATAATTGATCATCTCATTAAATTACTCATACCAGCCCATGATGGATCATACACCTCATGAATTGATACATGAAATCACTCAATATCAACCCAAGAAATACAAGTACAATCAAACTATCTCGTCATCATTCATCAATTACAGGTATATCATTTAATGAAAGGAATTGAAATTCACCTATATGGAATGTAAATATGCCTGAACTATGAATTATAGGTTCCTATAATGATGCATGTAGCAATTATCCTTTCCCTCATATCATTGGGCTAAAGATGAAATAAATTATAAATAGATTAATAATCAACAACAAAACACAACATGTGTGTCACCCGATGATAAAATAATATCTACTGCAGTAGGAAAAATATAAAAACAATTGGGTTTTGTGTGACATGGATTTTACCCCGAACATGGGTTCGCGATTCCCAAAACATCCTCTTGACCAAGTCCCAATCATTTGTATTCTCTAATATATTGTCTCCAAATACTATTGAAAGAATAGAAAGACCCCTCTGATACTACTTAATGTGTGCCCCGAGCCCAGTTGGAAAATGTATTCAAGCGCATCTTCCCAAATGCCAGAGGCTTCTGACTAGAACCGAGGGCCTAGTTTTTGTTTAAGGGATGACTATTCCCCCATTAGAGGAGTGTGGAACTATGGAAGGAATGTAAAGGAATAGTAAATAGTGGAGGTAATATAAAATAACAACAGATGAAAATGATGAAATATATAAACGATAGAAAACATAATTGTTCCAAATGAATAGTGATGATGAATTTTCTTGTCACTAGAAAACTGGAAATCATGGGTACAAGACAATAGTCATAACATGTTCCAAAATGTAAATGAAAACAAATATTACTCCAAGAATATCGAGATCCATCTCAGTCATCTTCTATCATGCTCTATCCTATTAGCATGAAATCATGTGTTGGAAGCTGTAGGTTTCCCTTTTTCAACACCTACAGTTATATAATCTACTTCGGGTAGAAAACAACACCCAATGATAGTGTGAGATAAATATTAGTTGGCCACCACTAATGATGTCTGTAACATCTAGCCCATGTAATGGAATATATTAGTGTGAAGGCATTCATATATAAGTTAATCAAGTAGTACAAAATAATTAATTACCAATGTACTTGCTTCAGACATCGGATGTTGTCTGAATATTTAACCAGTGAATTGATTATGTAATTACCATTTAATGATAATAGGTCATGTGAGGGATCTCCATCACTGACATCACCTCATGATTGTATAAGTAGTGAGGGTCCCAATATGTAACAAGGAAACCTAAAAATGATATCCAGTGAGGAAGTTATAGGGTAAAAACCAAGGTAACATAGATCTCACTGAAAGATAAATTAGTAGTATCTATGTCTAGCTATGGGTTAAGAGTATAATCTAAGGAGAATAATCCAAGTAATTTTACAATACAGAACCTACAGATTCCAAGGAGTTCATCCATGGTAAAACGGGGCTATGAAAGGACTGGGTCATTGGAGTGTACACCAACATGTCAATGATGGATCCAAGGAGTGTATCCAATGTATCCTAGAATAATTTAAGGGGGACCTATAGTAGTTTACTAGTCATCCATGTAATATACAGGAACCATAATCTAGGTGGGTATCAACCATAGTAAATTGCCTCCTTGAATCAGAATGGGGTTCCTGATCCCCAATGTATTCTCCCCCCAGAATCCAAGGTGTCTGGAGTAAGTCCATTACTATTTGATATTGTATACATTAGATAATCCATTTGGTTCACTTTTTTCCTTCCAATAGTTTGGATACATCATATATAGTTGAAACCTTTTATTTATTTGTCCAATCCTTGACTTATATTAGTGTTGATATGACATTTAGAATTGAAACCATTTAATTAATTAATAGTTAACCATTGAGGAATATTCAATAATTTAGGTTCACTTTGCTACCTTTCACCAACATGGATGTGGTGCTACAGACATATATCCTTTATTCAATCTCTTTTAATAAGTACATGTTTAATTCTTAGAATACTATCCATTCCACATTTCACATTTAATAATCATTTGAAGCACTTACCTTAGGCAGGTCAAGTTTTGAGAATACATGGTACATGCCATTATTAAATACCCATTTAATAATAGCCAATTTATTATAAAAAGGCTCATCTTTATGAAGGTCAAGTAAGGGCACACCCGAACAGTGGCTCGAATGTGTCAAAACACTAAAAACATAATTATAGCATAACGTTCGACATTATCCAGACTGAGATGTGGGTGTAACCACTAACAAATAAATAACATATATTAAAATATCATAACCATATGAATATAACATGTATAATCAAGTAATGTAAATTTAATAGAAGGTACCCAATGGGATCGGCATGCCCCACACGAACATTCCAAAATCAACAAACCTTAGGGATGAGTTATAAACCACCCACCTTATGGTTTTAAAAACCTCATCCTCTAGTATTCTACCCTAATTTAACTTGGATCAGAGTATATTGATAAAAAAGTTACAAATTCTCACATGGTGATACCTAGGTCTAGAGTTAAAGAGAATAAGAATTACTAAATAGGACTTGAGTACTTACCGTTGTGCATCCAATGTGATGAATAGAATCTCGATCAGATGTTGGATGATAGAGATCTCTTGATTCCATGTTTTGATAAAAAATCCCTAAATTGTGAGATAAATAGGTCAATCCTGCGTAAACTTGGATTATGGGGAATCAAGTGACTTAATTAGATCATTAATGGAAAAACAAAATTATTACCCAAGAAAAAAATCTTGCACATGGTTTGTCCGTATGATTTGTCAAACCATGTGAAAACTGTGCAAGACGGTTCTGTCTAAAAAGTCATCCCCCACACTGTTAAATCAAGTTGTGCTCCATCCATGAATGGTCACCTGGAAAAAAGGGACTCTCACATTGTTAGACTACATGATGGTGCACCAACCGTGGGAGGGGATATGTCTGAAAAAACAACAAATGCACGGATTTATCTAAACCATGCAACTGGTCTATTTTCTATAAGAAATGGTTTATGGGCCCCAATCAAGACCCGAACACCCTTGGAACCTTAACTATCATATTAGGAATCCATATTAGGTCCAAATTATAGATTTAAACCAAAAATTAATGGATCCATACATGAGTGATAAATCAAGTCCTTATAACAACATAGACATTCATAACCCTTCTGAATGAGCATGTAATCTCATGAAAAAGGTTAAATGACTTTTATCCCAATAGTGTGTGACATCATGCATTACAATCAAGATTTTTTGGGAGAAATAATTTCATCACCCTATATAGGGAGTTTGGAACCTCATCCCAATTTCTTACTACTGTTAATAGTGTGAGACATCATGACTCAACACCTTGTGTAAGGGAGTGTGATTTTCATCCATGCTCCAAAGATCATGTACCATTTTTAACCACATATATCAACTCGTAGTCATATTTATATTATTATCCATGAGTAATTACCTATCAATCATAAAATCTATATTCCCATTATAGACAACTGATTTCAATTTATTACATTTTAAATTAAACATGTATGTGCCCAAGCATCGATCAGTGATTCCATCAAAACTTTTACATTTAATTTCACTCAGATAATTTAATTTAATTCACATATGTTGTGTTTATTTAAATACAAAAAGTGGCATGGCCATTCCACCAAATTCAATTCCATATCAGTTACAAAAATTAATTCATCCAAGGAAGTAAATCTGTCATTGATATTATATTCCTTTTTAAAAAAAAATCCATTCAATTAATCAAAACATGGAAATTACATTATCAAGGTTCAATGAGGCACGTAAATGATACCACAAATAAAAATATGAATTTACCTACTTCTTAATATATATTTATAAGTCAATTCAAGCCCTTAAGAGTAGTTTTTACAATATTCATTTAGGTAGAAAATTGTCAAATCCATGAATGTAAAAGATGTAATTGTTCTATTAATTTTTATAATGGAAAAATCCATTTTATAATTCCATTATAGCACTTGTCTTAAATGGTAAATATATAAAAATTAACATAAAATATTGTATGAATGAACCAAGAATTAAGAAAAACACATTGTAAAACAATAGTCATTAGTTTTAATGTTGGTAATAGATCAACTAATCTAAGGGGTGTTTTTATAAAATCATGACATTGTATAAAAAAATTCCCTTATTCTTATTTAAGAATCACATTTCTATTTATAACAGTTAAGAGTCACATACAAGAGTCACCACTAAATTTATCAAAGAGATGAATTTTAGTAATCCACCATACATTGAAATTAATTTACAAATATCGGATTATAATCCATTGATTTATATTATCATTTTGGTCCAACCAAAAAGGGAAAATGAATTTCATATTCCAAGAGGAATGCTTCGAAGTTTCTCTGGGAAAATTAAAATTTTAATAAAATGTGAAAATATAAACCAGATCATTGAAGGGATGTCTATAATCTTATTTAGCATCCTTAAATATCTAAAAAAGGTCATAGTTAGTGTATCATGGTGCGTTGATAAATTTAATTTTATGAAATCAATTATTATGTGATTCTCATAAATGGAACGTGCACGAAACAATGGAACTATTTAAAAATGATTGGAAATTTGAGGAAAAAGTTATAGAACACCAACCTCATTCTTAGTACATTCTACTCATCTAATTTAATGGTCTGGTTCAACCTAGTATGGAAAAAAACTATGAAATGAATATTCATTGTGAAAATAGAGAAAATAAACTTGACCGTCAATTACATTTTAAAGAAATATTTAAATGAATAAATTTTAATAAGGAATCAATATATAACTGATGCAGATATATAGAGTCTGGTGATGCTCTAATCTAATGATGGATGGATGAGATACAACAAAGCCTATAATAGGATTGGATAGAGAACCCCACCTGAGAGGGGGTTGCACATACTGGAGAAAGAGGAAGAATTTAGAAATTTGTTTTCAAAATATTAAGGGTAAAATGTATATTCACCATAAAAATTAGGTATTGTAGATTTTATGCATGGTTTAGCCAAACCATGTTGCAATCATATGGCACACGCTACATTTGAAGCCCACATACCATGTTTTCCCTACACAATTATCCTAATAGTGCACCAACCATGCTGTGAATAGTTTGTATGTATATATTCTATGATAATAACCAGTTAGTATAGGTGCATAATATGGAAAACTTGATTGTTATGGTTGAGAAACCTAGTTCTTCTCTAAAAGATATGACATAGTTTTCTACTGGGGGATGAACAGGTTCTGAAAAAATGTGATTCCTATGCATACCTTTCAAAAAGATGATTTATAAGGTCATATGCTTCCAAAACTCAATGAGACATCCATGATTCATAATAAGACATTAACCAAGTCAAAAAAAACACATTGATGTGTTCCTACTCATTTAATTACATTCGGAATCTTGGTTTACAAAATTCCTCATCCACTAAACATGAAAATTCAATTTCAATTAGAAAATTATGTCGTCTCAAAACATAGGCCCTTAAAACCTCCCCACCTTAGAAATCATCATCCTCAAGAATCCATGGGAAACAACAAAAACATCACCAAACCTACAAGGGTTGTGAAATCCTTCTCAAATGGTCATGTTGGGTTTCCAAATACCCAACACAACTTCATGATTAACAAGATCATTTTGAACTTGTTGAACCAATATCCCAAGCCAAACTCTTTTTCTGAAAGAACACTGAAATTGATCTTACCTAGGATCTTTTATCAAGAGTCACGATCATATCATCATCTTGTTAAACATATGGCCATAGATTCACATCACCATAGGATTTATTTCTAGAAGTTTCCAATTCTGAATCATGACACCTCTATCATTGGAATTGGTTACAATGCAAAAAATATGTGTTCTAATGATGATTCTGATTTTGTTAATTTAAATAAGAAAACCTAAATAATCTTTGTTCATGTTAGGTATCCATTGGAAATAAATGGTCATATATAATTGATTTTACAGAAATAGGTTGCACTAGAATTCCTAAAAAAAAACTTCTAACCTATCCATAAGATCCTCTTTAAAACAATGGTGTGCTTGAAAAGGTATTCCACAACCATCCAAATTGAACTATAATTAAAACAGGTCTTCCCACACTAGATGAATTTTACAAAATTACTTGCTCAGTCAGACATTGTAATTCAATTGAACAACTATTCCTTATTCCAAGTCATTTTTCAATTACAATAAGGATGCTCATTGAATCTCATACCTCAATTCTATTTATGTAACATAATCATAACATTACATAGGAATTTAAACTATCATACCACAACATGAATAAATAGTTAACCGAAATCCATCCCACTTGAATCATCACCCTTAAAACAACCCCACCAATATCAATAAAAATTCATAGATAATGATGAAACTAATGAACTGATGGCCAAGGAAATAACGCAATGTAGTATATACCACATGATTATAAGAGTGATGTTTGTACAAATCCTAGACGTCCATATAAAAACACCAAATGATCCTAGGGTATCGTCTTCTTTTTGGTAAAGATTTTAGAAAAACTGATGTTGTCTAGGATTACATCCAGGGAATTTCAATATGGACTCCATGATTTAACTCAGCTCAAACCAAGCATGAATAAAAACGATTTTTCCAATATTAAATTCATATATAGATCACATCCCAAGCCCAATATCTATTAAAACTTGAGTTCCAAATAATACCAAAACCCACATAGTACACTAAGGTTGATGTCAAGATATGGGACATGCTCATCACTAACATAGTGTACACTAAGAGGGAACCAAGGAAACGAATAGAAGAATAGTCAATCCACTACTAGTATACATCTTGAAAAAAACTTCGCTTCACCTACCAACACACAATCATTAATAGATAAAATCCATTACCTTCTAGGGAATCCTAGGATCACCCAATATTATCTTTTGAAGTCCATCCAAGAACAATAGTGTTTATTCATTATTTCACTCGTGGACAACTATATCCCCATCATGCTATCGAGAAATAATTGAATCGAAAACCAGAAATGAGAGGGAACTCTATACCATGGGAGTAACCTCTTTATCAAATGAAGGGATATACTATTCACTCACAACTCTGCTTTATCAAAATGTATTTGTGTATCTACTCCAAGTCACGATAACCAAGTCATGAAATCTGAGTGTTTGGAATTAAATCATGAACCAGCATAACCAGCATGTCAAAACACCCGATCCTCTTGGAGATTCATCGCAAACATTGAGAATAACTAATTATTTTTTCCCAGGTCACTCTACTCGGTAGATGACCTAAGAATATACTAAATAAATCCCAACTCAATGATTCAACAAAACTCAATCAGTTCATTACAACTGTAACACCCCAGGTAAATAAAGAATATGACATTTTCATATTTATCCATATTTGTGAATAAAATATTAATATACCTTTAAATGGGACTCCATGCTCGATGGAGTACCCAATATGCAACAACGAGTTTCTTGGGAATCTTACGTTGCACTCTAATAATAAAATAATATTATTTTAAATTGTAGTCAATGCCTAGCCGTGGTAATGGAGGGAATGAATAGAACTAAGTAAAAAATGATTATATATGTTTGTCAAATATTTTTACTTTTTACAATAAATATTAGAGGATTAAAAATGCAGATGAATCCAATTTTAAGCATAAACATTCTAATATTATTTAAAAGGTCGATTGACCACCTTTTGTTGACGAACCTCCTTTTAATCCACTTTTTGACAATTTTATGTGTTATATATGAAAAAATAAAATTCTTCTTTAGAATCAGGTAATCAAAATTTACTTTGTGTAATTTTTTGGTATTTTTTCGATAATGGTCATTTTTTAATGAATAGTGAAAAATGTTGTATTTTAATTCAAAACATATTTTTAATCTAATTTATTTATATGATTAGATTACCTTTTGAATTGTTTTTAAAGTAAAATATGAATATATTGTTACCATTAAATCCAATAGTGTTCATTGGAATTAATTTCACTTTGAAATTGGACTTAAACTAGTGTTAATCTTTTAATAGATCTTGTTTCTTAAAAATACACTATTTGTTTTGACAACGGGAATTAATTATTAAATTAATTAATGCAACTCATATGTTTTGAATTTTATAAAAGAGACATCATTTTTGAGTTTGGAATATAAAATATAGCTTAGTGTGAATTTTTGGTAATTTTATGAAAAAATTCAATTTTTGAGGAATAGTGAAACCACTAAGTGGTAGTTAAAGAAACTGATTTTTCGTTTAAATGAAACTTTACCACTTCTGTGATTTGAATTTAAAAAATCCGACATACATGGTTGTCATTAAAAAGTAAAATGTGGTTCAATGGGATTAAAATAATTTTTTGGTGAATAGTAACATTTAAGTTTATTAATCGCGATTAGAGGTAATTAGTGTAATTTAAGGTAAATATAATGTTTAAATAATATAAAATGACCTAGGCATATGTCCTACCCTCATTGGATGTGTCATGTCCAACCAAGAAAATCCATGGGTCAACATGGGGACCCCATGGAGCCACTTTGTTATGAAAATGACATTAATACCTTTTTATTTAAATTTAAAGTTAAAATGTCACAAACATGTGTTGTTTTACTAAAACAATTTTTACATGGGGTTATACAAGTCATATTTTTTACTATAAATATTCATTAGGATTCTAAAACGATTTCCTACATCATGATATTTTTTTATAATTTTTAGACACTAAATAAATTAAATTATTTATGACACCATGATGATGCAATGATTACCTCATTATTTAACGATTTAAATAAAATTAAAAGGGAATGTAAAATATAAGACCTACTATAGAGACCCGAAGCTTAACGTACATGGACATTACATTACATTTTCAGAATACTTAGTACATAACAAAAACACACACAGAAGGACCGTAATAGTTTTGTGTATTTGGAAACTCGGAATATAATCTTCTAATCGTGGTGAAAGATCTTCAACATCTCCCATAAAGATCTTCCTTTTTTCTACCTAAAACCTTTCTTTATATCCTGGGGAAAAACATAAAAGGGTGAACTCAAATGATCAGTAAGGGTAAACAAAAGAAATATCAGTCACATCATATTCATAAGAACATAACATTTTGGAAATCTTAACCTGCAAAAGAGAACATAATATCATAACATGGGATAAATCATAGTAGTGAAATGTAATCCAAATAATCACAACGTAAAACATGAAACTTTTTGGCGTACACACATAATCATATAGAATCAATTCTTATTAGTCAAGACTCATTTCCAAGACTATCTTAGTGGACAAAGTCCATTTCTGAACCGAGTTCACTCCTCGTTTCAATCCAGTTTCACTGAACCGGTATAACCTAACGTTCCAGCCATTTCTATCTCATGAGATATAAAATAATTACCCAATGCTTTGGAGGGAGATATAGGTACCACCCATCTCATAATGATACCATTCTTATGTGTGCCACAAAATAATAAATCATACATCCTTGCATAACCCATGTACTTAAAATGGGAATCTTAAACATCGTGACTTCATAAAACAATTCATATAAGATAAATGAATTTATAAAAATAATTCCATCACAACATAATCAAATAAATGTAATACTAGGGATATAAACAGAACACTATATTATCTTATATGGAAAATAATTTTGATAAAACACTTGAACTCCATTCTTGAGGAAAATATCCTTTCAAATTCAAAAACATTTTCCTTTCTTAACATGTCATACAATTTTAAACTAAAATTAGTTGATTAAAAATAAACGTGAAATCTTGTAAATTAAGCTTCTTGGAAATAATGTTTTAAAAATCCATTCATGCCATATAAGTTTAAAAAACATTCTTCGTACTTTTGTCGGAAAAGTCAAAAAGTACCTCGTACGAAAAACGACAAAAGATTCCTTTCATATCCTGTACTAAAAACTCACCAAAGTGTAAAATTGTATTTAAACAATTGTAGGTGGATGGAAATAATATTACATATTTAGGAAACATGGATTTGGATGATAAAATAAACCCCAGTAAATTTCAAATTATAAAGAATCTCGGATAAAAATGAGATTATGATATTTCCCTTACCTTAGGTCCGATTTGCTTCGTAAGTGTCCGAACCTCCTGTATAATGATTTAAATAATGTCATTGACTTATTCCAGAATCATAGTCATTTTTATGATATCCTATATGGTTCACTTATGACTTTATTTTACCCGTTCTTTTGTAAATTCCATGGTAAAGAGAGTTTTGGGTAAAATCGTTTCATTTGTCATCCGTGTTTTGACTTGTAATTATTCATATGATTACTTAGATCATGATTATTTAATTCCAGAATATAAAACATGATTTATATATAATATATATTCATAATATACATATATATAACAAATCAGTAAATGGAAAGAAATACACCGTTCATGGAGACGGTAGGCCGTACGTAGGCATGAACGCTGTTTTCGTTTCCTTATTGAGTTTAATGGAATTAAGTAGATGACATACATATATATACACAGAAATCCAGTATCATATTTATGTCATATATTTCCTGATTAATTATTATATATACTTTATAATCATTCATGAATGGTTAATCATTGAGAATGAATCTCATCGCGTCGTGGAGACGATATTCCGTACGTACGCACGAGCGGTGATATCGTTCCCATGATCGTGGTATTTTATTGGAGTGTATGTATACTATTAAGGAATCAATATCAATTTAAAATAATCATATATAGTTATTATTTACACCATTATACCCATCCAAGTATTGTGCTGGTGGAAAATAGATTACACCACGGCGTGGAGACGGTATTCCGTACATACGCACGCGCGGTGAATTCGTTTTCCGTAGGATGGATAGATGGTGAAATAGGGTTTTTTCATAATTATAATAACATATCAGTATATGAGTGATACTGATGTTATTACTTCATAATTAAACAACCTTATAAGAAGAAGTGGAAGAAGAAATAAAGGTGAATGAATCGGTAACAGAAATTACCTCTTCTTTGAAGGGCCTCTTTGAGACCTCCTCTTAGGGCACTAAAATTGGTCTTTGAGGAATACCAGAACCTATAGGATGTTACTAGGGAAGTGGAGAATAGAATTTGGCCGAGGTTGGCCGAGATTGAAGGCACAAAGTGGTGTGAGGAAGAGAGGGAGGGGGTGCCATTTTATAAGGGAGGAGAGGGGCACATTTGGAATAACTAAAAATATTATTTTATTATAATGCCAAATTCGGCTTTAAATAGATAAAAATTGATTTATTCCTATGATAAGGTGGGGATGGGTCGAAATAATCTCATCCAATATAATTTAGACAAGTTTAGGTTCCTATTTTAACCTTATCATTTATATTTAACTTAATGTTAGATAATTTTACTTTTACCGTGTCTTCTATTTTTCTTGAAATATAAGGTTAATAAACTTACTATATCAAGCCAACCGGACCCCAAGTTGTTTATTATTAATATATATAACCTTATCTAAGTAACTTTTCCGAAACATAGATTTTTAGGAATAAAATAACAATTAATAATATAATATTTTAAAAAAAAACAATTTTATGCGAATTTTGACACTATTTAGTAATTGAATTTTGTCAAAATCATAACAGAATTATTAGTTAAAAAAAGTGAATTAAATCAATACTAACATGTCATATTAACCTATAAAAGTAGTTTAATTAATAAGAAGTCTCAAATTAAATTTATTAGGGTATTTATAACATCAATTATGTCAATATTTCATTAATAAGATAATTACCGCATCATGTTTGTGTCATAAATAAATTAAATTATTTAATGTCTAAAAATTAAAATAAAATACATTTATGTAGGAATTCTTTTTAGATTTCTAATTAGTATTTATAGTCGAATTTATATTTTGTATAACACTATATTAAAAATAATTTACATATTAAACTTCGATTTTAACTATTTTAACCCTTCTTTAATTAAATTAATAATAAATGTCCTAATCTAATCCAAGTGGGCCTAAATGATCATATTGTATTCCAATGGTTGTTTTTGGTCGAATTACACTTATCCAATATAATTAGGACATGTGTTAGGGTAATAATAATAACATTTTTATCCTTAATTACCCTATTTACTTTTAACCGTGGTAAGAAAAAGTAAAAAGTTACTATTCACCAAAAATTATTTTCATCTCATTGAACCACATTTTACTTACTAACATCAATCGTGTCTCTCGGATTTTTGAAATTCCACTAACATAGGCTGTAAAATTATGTTCTATGAAAAATTCATTTTTTTTAACAACAACTTAGTGGTTTTACTATTCATCAAAAAATGAAAGTTTCCAGAAAAATACCAAAAATTAGACCTAATCTATATTTGATATTATGAACTCAAAAATGATGTCTATTTTACAAAATTCAAAACATATCAGTTGCATTAATTAATTTAAAAATTAATTCTCGTCTTCAAAACAAATAGCTTGTTCTTAAGAGATAATAACTATCAAAAGATTAACACTTGTTTATGTCTGGTTTAAATATAGAATTACATCCAATGACCAACATTGTATTAAATTGTAAAAATATATTATAAATATACATTAAAACCACTCAAATTAATAATTTATCACTATTAATTATTTCGATTAAAAAGATTGTTTTTAATTAAAATTTAGTAATTTTTACTATTCATCAGAAAATGAAAGTTATTAGAAATGTACCAAAATTTAACCCTAAGCTAATTTTGATATTCCGAATCCAAAAATGAAGTCCATTTTGAAAAAAAAATCTACAAACTTTCAAAAATTGGTTATTAATATTCATAACGGCTAGTTTTAATAATATTTTAATAGCATATCGTTGTTTAGTGAAACTCGGTATTGCGTACTGCACACGCTATCGAGGAAGGTCGCGATTTCATTTAATGCAAGGCAAGTCATGGATGCATGTTGTGAAAGGTCCTTTTGGTGTAGCGTACAACACAAGAAATTAATGAAATTAAAAGGAATATTTTTCATAAAATCTCGGGGTGTTACATTCTACCCCCCTTAAAATGAATTTCGCCCTCGAAATTTGTCGGGGTTATAAATGTTTTACTATTCGAAATTTCTTTGATAGAAACCCACATTGTAAAAAGGAATACCAAAACCAATCTTTAAAAACAAAAGTATGAAACGAAATGGTTACCCAAATAAACTAATCACTGGGTTTCCACATAGGTGAAAATATGGATATGGAAGAGAAATCTAACCATCAGGTTCTGATGGAGA
This sequence comes from Viscum album, assembly GCA_963277665.1. Lineage (NCBI taxonomy): Eukaryota > Viridiplantae > Streptophyta > Magnoliopsida > Santalales > Viscaceae > Viscum > Viscum album. Next base: position 497,554,438 of record OY728158.1, on the reverse strand, counting down.
GTGGTAGAGAACATGGATATGGAAATTCCAGAAATCACAAAGCCATAAATATGTGATGATCTAGGTACCATCTGATTTATCAGATATAAGAGCACTAGGACAACATTTTTGGTTTTCAAGATCGTTTCCCTAAAGTTGATGAAATTGGAATTAGATAAAATACTTTCGTGGTTTAAGTTTAGTCTCACCGTTGGTCGTTCTTTGGACAATTTCCACATTATCTCTTAAAGAAATGAAGTTGAATTTGTCATTCGTGATGTGTTAGAAGATCATGTGATAGAATTATGGGGCATTCCATCTGTCTCAAACAAAAGGTTAGAAAAGTTATCAAAAAATACATAAGTCCATCTATAGTGAGATTAATGATATATGGTTCCTAAAATGGACTTATACTTCATATATCATATTGCTTAATATAATAAAACTAGTTTCTACTAAACAGGGACATCCTGTAGGCCAGTGGTAGGTGATAAAGGCCAGTCACACTTCGGTTGTGGGTTTGATTCCCACAGCCTTGTCTGACGCGATGGGTTGTCGCCCGTCTTGCAGGTTGTCCTTATTCTAAAACAACATTACTATAACATCAAAAATTAGTTCTATCCTTAAACAATACTAACTTATGTCCAACATAATCCATTCCAATATTTAGGATTATCTAAAATACTTCGGTCTAAGCTCATAGTATAAAGAAAACGATTACTTGAAATGTCATCAACCAAGCATGTGAATACCATCATTTATCCCCCATATATCTTGTTGGTCACATTAAAATCATGTGAATACCTTAATCATGTATTCTATTGAAAAATGAATACCTATTAAACCATAGTGAAAACATGAATGCTGTCAAAAGTTAACTCTTTCCATATATCAAAAGCCCAAAATTCTATATACTCAAACCATGACATAACTATTTCCTTATATCAGTCATGAGCTCATGAATACTATCAAACATTTAATTTTCTCCTTTTCCCTTCATTATGCTCATATCATCTACATTCCAAAAATATCTGAATAACCTTTCATGGATACTGGTACCATTAATCATTCACTTTCAAAACTCAAGGAAAGACAACAGTGTAACAATCCTTAGATGTCTCTTTATTCCATAGTACCATGAGATTACTTATACAACATTACACATGATAAACATGTAATCATTCCACTAAATTATTAAAAAATTGACAGAGCTTCAACAATTCTTTCATATCACATATCATTTGTAGTCTCTTCATCATCATCAACATAAATATTACCCATATGACCATACTGATTCACTTCATGAGACTTTCCATTAGGTCATTAGTTTCCATAATTCCCGTACATTCCACATTTAAAACATTTAACCATTGTTGATTTCATAGAAATACCATTATCCTCATCCCTGGTGTTAGCTGAACCTTTTCCTTTACACATACTGGCTTTGTGTCCAACTTTTCCACACCCAAAGCATCTTCCAGTTCCTTTGAAACATTTTCCTTGATTCCTCTTCCCACATGATTTACATAGGGGAAATTGAACATTCATTCCTCTATCATCATCATGAAACTCCATCTTTCTCTTATTAGCCGAGTTAGGAATCTTACCAAATTTTACTTTATTGATCATATTATGAGATTGCTGATTCTGCATAATAATGATGTTTGGACTTCCAAATCCCATTTCATTTGGTTTCTCATGAAGAATATCATTCCATTGTCCATTATATCCTCCATTATCGTGAATCATCTTGTTTCCAGCCATTTTCTAAAACCCAAAAAGAATAGTGTGAGCGGGAAAAATCATAATAAAGGTGGAGTAACTTCAATATATAACATAATTGTTTTAATCTAATATCATTACCATAGTTCTAGGACTATATCCTATACGTATACTTATCCTTATGGACATCCCTAGACATACCTTAGAAATATCTACAGGGATCTCACTAACGTTTTCGCATCCTAGTTTCCAAAGGTTGACTAAACGTTTCCTCAGATACCAACTGTAGAGACCCAAAGCATAACTTACATGGACACATTACTTTTTCGGAATACTTAGTACATAACAAAAACACACACACAAGGACCGTAATAGTTTAGTCTCTTTGGAAACTCGGAATATAATCTTCTAATCGTGGTGAAAGTTCTTCAACATCTCCCATAAAGATCTTCCTTTTTTTCTACCTAAAACCTTTCTTTATATCCTGGGGAAAAAACATAGAAGGGTGAGATCAAATTCTCAGTAAGGGTAAACAAAAGAAATATCAGTCACATCATATTCATAAGAACATAACATTTTGGAAATCTTAACCTACAAAAGAGATCATAATATCATAACATGGGGTAAATCATAGTAGTGAATGTAATCCAAATAATCACAACTTAAAACATGAAACTTTGTGGCGTACACACATAATCATAGAGAATCATTTCTTATTAGTCAAGACTCACTGCCAAGAATATCTTAGTGGACAAAGTCCATTTCTAAACCGAGTTCACTCCTCGTTTCAGTCCTATTTCACTGAACCGGTATAACCAACCGTTCCAGCCATGTCCATCTCATGAGATATAAAATATTTACCCAATGCATTGGAGGGAGATATAGGTACCACCCATCTCATAATGATACCATTCTTATGTGTGCCACAAAATCATAAATCATACATCATTGCATAACCCATGTAATAAAAATGGGAATCTTACACATCATGACATTATCAAAAAATTCATATAAGATAAAGGAATTCATAAAAATAATTCCATCACAACATAATAAAATCAATGTAATAATAGGGATATAAACAGAACCCTATATTATCTTAGATGGAAAAAAATTTTGATAAAACACATGAACTCCATTCTTGAGGAAAATATCCTTTCAAATTATAAAACATTTTACTTTCTTAACATGTCATAAAATTTTAAACTAAAATAAGTTGATTAAAAATAACTTGAAAACTTGTAAAGGAATCTTCTTGGAAATAATGTTTTAAAAATGCATTCATGCCGTATAAGATGAAATAATATTCTATGTACTTTGGTCGGAAAATTCAAAAAGTACCTCGTATGAAAAACGACAAAAGATTCCTTTCATATCCTTTACTAAAAACTCAACGAAGGGTAAAATTGGATTTAAACAATTGTAGGTGGATGGAAATAATGTTACATATTGTGTAAACATGGATTTGGATGATAAAATACACCCCAATAAATTTCAAAGTATAAACAATCTCGGATAAAAATGAGATTGTGATACTTCCCTTACCTTAGGTCTGATTTGCTTTGTAAGTGTCCGAACCTCCATTATAATGATTTAAATAATGTCATATAATTATTACAGAATCATAATAATTTTATGATATCATATATGGTTCACTTATGACATTATTTTACCCGTTCATTTGTAAATTCCATGATAAAGAGCGTTTTGGGTAAAATCGTTTCATTTGTCGTCCGTGTTTTGACTTGTAATTATTCATATGATTAATTATATCATGACTACTTAATTCCATAATATAAAACATGATTTATATATGATATATATTCAAAATATACATATATATAATAAATCAGTAAATGGAATGAAATACACCGTTCATGGAGACGGTAGGTCGTACGCACGCATGAATGATGTTTTCATTTCCTTATTGAGTTGAATGGAATTAAGTAGATGACATACATAAATATACACATAAATCCAGTATAATTATTATGTCATATATTTCACGATTACTTATTATATATACTTTATAATCATTAATGAATGGTTAATCATTGAGAATGAATCTCATCGCGTCGTGGAGACGGTATTCCATACGTACGCACGAGCGGTGATATCGTTCCCATGATCGTGGGATTTTCTTGGATTGTATGTATACTATTACAGAATCAATATCACATTAAAATAATCATATATAGTTATTATTTACACCATTATACCCATCCATGTAAGGTGGTGGTGGAAAATAGATTACACCACGACGTGGAGATGGTATTCCGTACATACGCACGTGCGGTGATTTCGTTTTCCGTAGGATGGATAGATGGTGAAATAGGGTTTTTTCATAATTAGAATAAAATATCAATATATGAGTGATAAGGATGTTATTACTTTATAATGAAATAACCTTAGAAGAAGAAGTGGAAGAAGAAATAAAGGTGAAAGAATCGGTAACAGAAATTACCTCTTCTTTGAAGCGCCTCTTTGAGACCTCCTCTTAGGGCACTAAAAATGGTCTTTGAGGAAGACCAGAACCTCTAGGATGTTTCTATGGAAGTGGAGAAGATAATTTGGCAGAGGATGGACGAGCTTGAAGGCTCAAAGTGGTGTGAGGAAGAGAGGGAGGGGGTGTCATTTTATAAGGGAGGAGAAGGGCACCATTGGAATAACTGAAAATATTATTTTATTATAAAGCCAAATTCGGTTTTAAATAGCTCCAAATTGATTTATTCCTAAGATAAGGTGGGGACGGGTCTAAATCCTCTCATACAATATAATTTAGACAAGTTTAGGTTCCAATTTTAACCTTATCATTTATATTTAACTTTAAGTTAGATAATTTTACTTTTACCGTGTCTTCTTGTTTGATTACACTATAATGTTAATAAACCTACAATATCAAGCTAACCAAACCCCAAGTTGTTTATTATTAATATATATAACCTTATCTATGTAATTTGGATGAACCATAGGTTTTTAGGAATAAAATAACAATTAATAATATAATATTTGTTTTAAAAACTATTTTATGTCAATTTTGACACTATTTAGTAATTGATTTTTTTGGAAATCATAACAGAATTATTAGTACACAAAAAGTTAATTAAATCAATAAAAACATGTTCTATTAACCTATAAAATTATTTTAATTCATAAAAAGTCTCAAATTACATTTATTTGGGTATTTATAACATCAATTATGTCAATATTTCATTAATAAGATAATTACTGCATCATCTTTCTGTCACAAATAAATTAAATTATCTAATGTCTAAAAATTACAAATAAAATACCATTATGTAGGAAATATTTTTATATTTCTAATTAGTATTTATAGTCGAATTTATATTATGTATAACCCTATATTAAAAATGATTTACTTATTAAACATTGATTTTAACTATTTTAACCCTTCTTTAAATAAATTAATAATAAATATCCTAATCTAATCCATGTGGGCCTAAATGATCATATTTTATTCCTAAGGTTGTTTTTGGTCGAATTACACTTATCCAATAGAATTAGGACATGTGTTAGGGTAATAATAGTAACATTTTTACCCTGAATTACCCTATTTACTTTTAACCGCGGTAAAAATAAGTAAAAAGTTACTATTCACCAAAAATTAATTTCATCTCATTGAACCAAATTTTACTTACTAACATCAACCGTGTCTATAGGATTTTTGAAATTCCACTCACAGAAGTGGTAAAATTATGTTTTATGAAAAAATCATTTTTTTAACTACCACTTAGTGGTTTCACTATTAATCAATAAATGAAAGTTTCCAGAAAAATACCAAATATTAGACCTAAGATATATTTGAAAATATGAACTCAAAAATGATGTTTATTTTACCAAATTCAAAACATATTAGTTGCATTAATTAATTTAAAAATTAATTCCCGTCATCAAAACAAATAGCGTGTTCTTAAGAGATAATAACTATCAAAATATTAACACTTTTTTATGTCTGGTTTAAATGTAGAATTACATCCACTGACCAACATTGTATTAAATTGTAAAAATATATTCTAAATATACTTTAAAACCACTCAAATTAATAATTTATCACTATTAATTATTTCGATAAAAAGGATTGTTTTTAATTAAAATTTAGTAATTTTCACAATTCATCAGAAAATGAAAGTCATCTGAAATGTACCAAAATTTCACCCTAAGATAATTTCGATATTCCGAATCCAAAAATGAAGTCCATATTGAAAAATAAAATTTACAAAATTTCAAAAAATGGTTATTAATATTCATAACGGCTAGTTTTAATAATATTTTAATAGCATATCGTTGTTTAGTGAAACTCGGTATTGCGTACTGCACACGCTATCGAGGAAGTTCGCGATTGCGTTTAATGCAAGGAAAGTCAAGTATGCGTGTTGTGCAATCTCCTTTTAGTGTAGCATACAACACAAGACATTAATGAAATTAAAAAGAATATTTTTCATAAATTATCGTGGTGTTACATTCTACCTCCCTTAAAATGAATTTCGCTCTCGAAATTAGTCAGGATTATAAATGGTTTACTATTAGAAAGTTTCTTTGATAGAAACCCACATTGTAAAAAGGAATTCCAAAACCAATCTTTAAAAACAAAAGTATGAAACGTAACGGTTACCCAAATAAACTAATCACTGGGTTTCCACATAGGTGAAAATATGGATATGGAATAGAAATCTAACCATCAGGTTCTGATGGAGAGTGGTAGAGAACATGGCTATGGAAATGCCAGCAATCACAAAGACATAAATATGTGACGATCTAAGGTACCATCTGATTTATCAGATATAAGAGCACTAGGACAACTTTTTTGGTTTTCAAGATCGTTTCCCTAATGTTGATGAAGTTGGAATAAGAATAAATACTTTCGTGATTTCGGTATAGTCTCACCGTTGGTCGTTCTTTGGACAATTTCCACTTCATATCTTAAAGAAATGAAGTTGAATTTTTCATTCGTGATGTGTTAGAAGATCATGTGATAGAATGATGGGTCATTCCATCTGTCTAAAACAAATGGTTAGAAATGTTATCAAAAAATACATAAGTCCATCTATAGTGAGATTAATGATATATGGTTCCTAAAATGGACTTATACTTCATATATCATACTTATTAATATAATAAAACTAGTTTCTACTAAACAGAGACTTCTTGTAGGCCAGTGGTAGACGATAAAGGCCAGTCGCACTTCGGTTGTGGGTTTGATTCCCACAGCCTTGTCCGACGTGATGGGCTATCGCCCGTCCTGTAGGTTGTCCTTATTCTAAAACTACATTAATATAACATCAAAAAAAAGTTCTATACTTAAAAAATACTATCTTATGTCCAACTTAATCCATTCCAATAATTAGGCTTATCTAAAATACTTCGGTCCATGCTCATAGTATAAAAAAATGATTACTTTAAATGTCATCAACCGAGCATGTGAATACCATCATTTATCCCCTATATATCTTGTTGGTCACATTCCAATCATGTGAATACCTTAATCATGTATTCTCTTGAAAAATGAATACCTATTAAACCTTAGTGAAAAAATGAATGCTGTCAAAATTTAACTCTTTCCACATACCAAAAGCCCAAAATTCTATATACTCAAACCATGATATAACTATTTCCTTATATCAGTCATGATCTCATGAATACTATCAAACATTTAATTTTCTCATTATCCCTTCATTATTCTCATATCATATGTATTCCAAAAATATCTGAATAACCTTTCATGGATACTGGTACCATTAATCATACACTTTCAAAACTCAAGCAAAGTCAACAGTGTAACAATCCTTATATGTCTCTTTATTCCATAGTACCATGAGATTACTTATACAACATTACAAATGATAAAAATGTAATCATTCCACTACATTCTTAAACAATTGACCGAGCATCAACAATTATTTCATCTCACATATCATTTTTAGTCTCTTCATCATCATCAACATAAATACTACCCATATGTCCATACTGATTCACTTCATGAGACTTTCCATTAGGGCATTGGTTTTCATAATTCCCGTACATTCCACATTTAAAACATTTAACCATTTTTGATTTCATAGCAATACCATTATCCTCATACCTGGTGTTAGCTGAACCTTTTCCTTTACACTTACTGGCTTTGTGTCCTCCTTTTCCACACCCAAAGCATCTTCCAGTTCCTTTGAAACATTCTCTGTGATGCCTCTTCCCACATGATTTACATAGGGGAAATTGAACTTTCTTTCCTCTATCATCATCATGAAACTCAATATTTCTCTTATTAGCCGAGTCAGGAAACATACCAAATTTTACTTTATTGATCATATTATGAGATTGCTGATTCGGAATAATAATGATGTTTGGACTTCCAAATCCTATTTCATTTGGTTGCTCATGAGGAATATCATTCCATTTTCCATCATATCATCTATTATCATGAATCATCTTGTTTCCAGCCATTTTCTAATACCCAAAAAGAATAGTGTGAGAGGAAACAATCATAATAAAGGGGGGTTAACTTCAATATCTAACATCGTTGTTTTAATCTAATATTGTTACCATAGTTCTAGGACTATATCTTATACGTTTTCTTATCCTTAGGGACATCCCTAGGCATACCTTAGAAATATCTCTAGGGATCTCAATAACGTTTTCGCATCCTAGTTTCCAAAGGTTGTCTAAACTTTTCCTCTGATACCAACTGTAGAGACCCGAAGCTTAACGTACATGGACATTACATTACTTTTGTGTAATACATAGTACATAACAAAAACACACAGACAACGACCGTAATAGTTTAGTGTCTTTGGAAACTCGGAATATAATCTTCTAATCGTGGTGAAAGATCTTCAACATATTCCATAAAGATATTCCTTCTTTTCCCACCTAAAACCTTTCTTTATATCCTGGGGAAAAACATAAAAGGGTGAGCTCAAATTCTCAGTAAGGGTAAACAAAAGAAATATCAGTCACATCATATTCATAAGAACATAATATTTTGGAAATCTTAACCTGCAAAAGAGGTCATAATATCATAACATGGGATAAATCATAGTAGTGAAATGTAATCCCAATAATAACAACTTAAAACATGAAACTTTGTGGCGTAGACACATAATCATAGATAATTATTTCTTATTAGTCAAGACTCATTGCCATGACTATCTTAGTGGACAAAGTCCATTTCTGAACCGAGTTCACTCCTCGTTTAAGTCCTGTTTGACTGAACCGGTATAACCTACCATTCCAGACATGTCTATCTCATGATATATAAAATCTTTACCCAATGCATTGAAGGGAGATATAGGTCCCACCCATCTCATAATTATACCATTCTTATATGTGCCACAAAATCATAAATCATACATCATTGCATAACCCATGTATCAAAAATGGGAATCTTAAACATCATGACATCATCAAACAATCCATATAAGATAAAGGAATTCATAAAAATAATTCCATCACAACATAATCAAATCAATGTAATAATAGGGATATAAACAGAATCCTATATTATATTAGATGGAAAATTATTTTGATAAAACACTTGAACTCCATTCTTGAGGAAAATATCCTTTCAAATTCAAAAACATTTTCCTTTATTAACATGTCATAAAATTTTAAACTAAAAGAAGTTGATTAAAAATATACTAGAAAACTTTTAGAGGAAGCATCTTGGAAATAATTTTTTAAAAATCCATTCATGTCGTATAAGTTAAAAAAAACATTCTTTGTATTTTTGTCGGAAAAGTCAAAAAGTACCTCGTACGAAAAACGACAAAAGATTCCCTTCATATCCTTTACTAAAAACTCACCAAAGGGTAAAATTGGATTTGAAAAATTTTAGGTGGATGGAAATAATATTAAATATTGAGGAAACATGGATTTGGATGATATAATACACCCCAGTAAATTTCAAAGTATAAACAATCTCGGATAAAAATGACATTGTGATATTTCCCTTACCTTAGGTCCGATTTGCTTCGTATGTGTCTGAAAATCCTATATAATGATTTAAATAATGTCATTTACTTATTCCAGAATCCTACTAATGTTTATGATATCATATATGGTTCACTTATGACATTATTTTACACGTTCTTTTGTAAATTCCATGTTAAAGAGTGTTTTGGGTAAAATTGTTTCATTTGTCGTCCGTGTTTTGACTTGTAATTATTCATATGATTACTTAGATCATGATTACTTAATTCTAGAATATAAAAAATGATTTATATATAATATATATTCATAATATACATATATATAATAAATCATTAAATGAAAAGAAATACACCGTTCATGGAGACGGTAGACCGTACGTACGCATGAATGCTGTTTTCGTTTCCTTATTGAGTTGAATGGAATTAAGTAGATGACATACATATATATACACATAAATACAGTATCATTATTATGTCATATATTTCATGATTACTTATTATATATACTTTATAATCATTCATGACTGGTTAATCATTGAGAATGAATCTCATCGTGTCGTGGAGACGGTATTCTGTACGTACGCACGAGCGATGATATCGTTCCCATGATCGTGGAATTTAATTGAAGAGTATGTATACTATTACAGAATCAATATCACTTTACAATAGTCATATATAGGTATTATTTACACCATTATACCCATCCAAGTAAGGTGGTGGTGGAAAATAGATTACACAACAGCGTGGAGACGGTATTCCGTACGTACGCACGCGCGGTGATTTCGTTTTCCATAGGATGGATAGATGGTGAAATAGAGTTGTTTTAAAATTATAATAAAATATCAGTATATTAGTGATACTGAGGTTATTACTTCATAATGAAACAACCTTAAAGAAGAAGTGGAAGAAGAAATAAAGGTGAATGAATCGGTAACGGAAATTACCTCTTCTTTGAAGCGCCTCTTTGAGACCTCCTCTTTGGGCACTAAAATTGGTCATTGAGGAAGACCAGAACCTCTAGGATGTTTCAAGGGAAGTGGAGAAGAGAATTTGGCAGAGTTTTGACGATCATGAAGGCTCAATGTGGTGTGAGGAAGAGAGGGAGGGGGTGCCCTTTTATAAGGGAGGAAAGGGGCACCTTTGGAATAAGTAAAACTATTATTTTATTATAAAGCCAAATTCGGTTTTAAATAGTTACAAATTGATTTATTTTTATGCTAAAGTGGGGATGGGTAGAAATCCTCTAATCCAATAGAATTTAGACAAGTTTAGGTTCCTATTTTAACCTTATCATTTATATTTAACTTTAAGTTATATAATTTAACTTTTACCATGTCTTCTTGTTTTCTTACACTATAAGTTTAATAAACATACTATATCAAGCCAAAAGAACCCCAAGATGTTTATTATTAATATATATAACCTTATCTAAGTCATTTGGACGAACCATAGATTTTTAGGAATAAATGATCAATTAATAATATAATATTTGTTTTAAAAACTATTTTATGTCAATTTTGACACTATTTAGTAATTGATTTTTGTGAAAATCATAATAGAATGACTAGTTCTAAAAAAGTTAATTAAATCAATACTAACATGTCTTCTTAACCATGAAAATTAGTGTAATTCATAAAAAGTCTCATATTACATTTATTTGGGTATTTATAACATCAATTATGTCAATATTTCACTAATAAGATTATTACTACATCGTCTTTGTGTCAAAAATAAATTAAATTATATAATGTCTAAAAATTAAAAATAAACTAAAATTATGTAGGAAATATTTTTATCTTTCTAATGAGTATTTATAGTCGAATTTATCTTATGTATAACCCTATATTAAAAATGATTTACTTATTAAACTTTGATTTTAACTATTTTGACCCTTCTTTAAATAAACTAATAATAAATTTCCTAATCTAATTCAAGTGGGCCTAAATGATCATATTTTATTCATAAGGTTGTTATTTGTTGAATTACACTTATCCAATAGAATTATTACTTGTTTTAGGGTAATAATAATAACATTTTTACCCTTAATTACCCTATTTACTTTTAACCGAGGTAAAAAAAAGTAAAAAGTTACTATTCAAAAAAAATATAGTTTTCATCTCATTGAACAACATTTTACTTACTAACATCAATCGTGTCTCTTGGATTTTTGAAATTTCACTCACAGAAGTGGTAAAATTAAGTTTTATGAAAAATTCATTTTTTTAACTACCACTTAGTGGTTTCACTATTCATCAAAAAATGAAAGTTTTCATAAAAATACCAAAAATTAGACCTAAAATATATTTGATATTATGAACTCAAAAATGATGCCTATTTAACCAAATTAAAAACATATCAGTTGCATTAATTAATTTAAAAATTAATTCCCGTCGTCAAAACAAAAAGCGTGTTCTTAAGAGATAATAACTATCAAAAGATTGACACTTGTTTATGTCTGGTTTAAATGTAGAATTACATCCAATGACCAACATTGTATTAAATTGTAAAAATATATTCTAAATATACTTTAAAACCAATCAAATTAATAATTTATCACTATTAATTATTTCGATTAAAAAGGTTGTTTTTAATTAAAATTTAGTAATTTTCACTATTCATCAGAAAATGAAAGTTATCCAAAATGTACCAAAATTTCACCCTAAGATAACTTCGATATTATGAATCCAAAAATGAAGTCCATTTTGAAAAATAAAATTTACAAAATTTCAAAAATTGGTTATTACTGTTCACAACGGCTAGTTTTAATAATATTTTAATAGCATATCGTTGTTTAGTGAAACTCGGTATTGCGTTCTGCACACACTATCGAGGAATTTCGCGATTGCTTTTAATGCAAGGCAAGTCAAGGATGCGTGTTGTGCAAGCTCCTTTTGGTGTAGCGTACAACACAAGACATTAATGAAATTAAAAAGAATATTTTTCATAAAATCTCGGGTGTTACACCTACACTTGTCACAAACCTATTGGATTGGTGGATTTTGAAACCTTATCACCTTATCCTAGAACTATATACATTAGGGACCTTTAGAATCTGAAAAGCATTATATAATAATGTAATATTTTATTACATTCCAAGAGTACCCCTCATCTCCTCTTATAAAAGGCCCCCACCTCTACCACCTTACCCACACCTCTCAAGGATTTGGCTCGGCCAACCCCTACCCATTTCATCTCTCCACATACCTCCCTTAATTATTGAAGCCTCAACATTAGGCAGAATCCTTTCCACGGAAGCCTTTGAGCTCAAATAAAAAAGAGTTACCCGATTTAAAGGTAATGTCTTCCCTTTTGTTCTTTTGTTTTATTTTGCTTCTCCAAACCCCTAAAATCGTTTTATTCCTTTACTTTTTAACAACAACAGTATCTTAATTATACTAGGATGTTTTTATGTGAAGGATTTGAGCTATACGTACACACACCTTCGTCTAATGGTTAAAGAACATACTATTTCTGTGGATGGAGAATTTCTGCCTCGCGAAATGACGATTTTTCAATCTCATCTTAACACCTTTCATGGTGGCCATTATGATGTCAGTATATTTTATATATGATTTATATGGTATTTATGTTTTCTATATTCTTCTGAATTTTATATTTAAATCATGCCTTTATGCTTTTCATGTTGTGCAAATGCGATAATTTCATACGAGGAAGTGTGGACTACTGCCCCCTCAAGTGATGTGACTCGTTCATGCAATACATGGAATGTATAAAGAAGAAAATTAATGAACATATGTGAGCTATATAACATATATATTATACTGGAATTATAATATATATCTCTCTCAATTATTTTTAATTCCATTAATATGACAAAGAAATGAAAGTAGCGTTCATGCGTACGTACGGCCTACCGTCTCCATGAACGGTGCATTTCATCTCTTACCTCCAAATGGTTATGTAATATTATAAATACATGTATATTCTGGATATATATTATATATATGATATCCAAATCATGAATATCATTCTGGATATAATTAACCTTTGACCACACGAACAACATGTGATTGTAAGAAGTCCACTTTCGACTTAAGAACCAAATATCGACAAAACAAACATTATTAACATAAATGATTACATAATGTTTATAACATGGAAATAAGTGATATAAATGTAATAATTAACTTGAAAACGTTTCTTAAGAAAATAAAAATTAACTCATCTTTATTATTGAGGATGTTAAAGAACGATCGAGTCAAGTCAGACCCGAGGTAAGGGATCTTACCCCTCTATTTCTTTTTAAGTACACTCTTTTATGTAATTTCTTTTATGCTCATATTTATTATTATTAGGATTTTATTTTATATTAAAATTATTATAAATATTATGTTAATATGATGAGATACCCTATTTGATCTCATCAATCCATTTTTGAAGTTTTAAGTGGTGTCGTTAGGCGGCCGAGTTTTCGTAGGGGATTTTTCATCTCACTTTTATTCTCGTGACATTTATGCTATGTTTGCCACTATTTCCTTTTAGTGGTGTATGTTATGCCCATTATTATACACATTTGGTAGTATAATTTCAATTAGGGGTATTTACATCTTCATTGTATGACCCTTCTTCCATGGGGTGTACGTTTCGAGAGTTACCCAACTCGGTATGGGGACCTTTCACCCTTCTCTTTTTAAAAGACTTATTCTGTTATGTCTTTTAATTCACATACTATTATGTTGGGATATGTTCTTCTTTATCATTATTTATGTAAATTTTATTTCCAAGTGATGATATACCATTTAATCTCTCATCAACACAATTTCCGAAGTTTAAAGTAACGCTGTTAGGCTGTAGGATTTCTGTAAGGGAACTTCTTAACCCACTTTCAATTATTTGAGATAAACCTCTACTTCTTGATTTTATTATTCCATGATTTTGAGTGGAATATATATGTTTTAATTTCCCAAAAACATTGTGTATATATACTATTTCTATACATAATCATCTCTTTGATAAATTCTAACGAACATCTATGGGAAATCATAACTCAATCTCATTTAATTTGATTTAAATATCTATTTCATTGATTTTGTTTTTCCAAGATTATGTGTGAATGACCACTGATTGTTTCACACTAAATATCCACTTATATTGGGTGTATTTATATTTCTCACACATAATTATGTGATATATTTATCCTTAATTTAAGGATACCATCTTTATAATGGATTTCATCTCAATTTAAATTTCCATCGAGACTTCATTGTTGTTATGCACCAATTCACTCTTATATGGTGTGTATACTGTCCTTTGACATATTATATCATGAATCCCTTTATTCTCATGATATTATAAATCTCGGATTAAATTTTATTCCACAATTATTTGTATTCAAGAATCACTTATTTTGTTAAAAATTGTTTAACAAAAATATTGTTTTAAATGTTTTAATGATTCATTATTCAAAATCTTTATCTATAATTTCCATGTTCCCAAAATTGTTTTCAGTATTTATTTATATGTACATTAATGTTTTAAAATTATAATTCCATTAAAATCTTCAATGTGGTATGGGACACTTTGATTCGAGAATCTCTATTAAATGGTTTTTGAAAATGGATTGATTAATTCAATATCTTGGAATTACTTATTGTGATTTCAAATGAAATGTTGTTATTGAAATGTTTATATTTTCAATATTTTATGTGTAATGATGGTACTTGGACATTTTACGGGTGGTTACGTGATAAACCATATAACGGGTGGTGTCGTGAGTACCAGGATGGGTGGTTACGTTATAACCTCTAATGCATTGGGTATGGAAGTTAGCCGTATGGCTATTCCATTAAGTATGTGTGGAAGTTGACCGTATAGTTATTCCATTTAAATATTTTTATGTCCCAAGTTACCTTTATATGTTATTTGTACTTTATATGGGTTTTATGGTAATCTGTTGGATATAAAAGGGTATGTAATGATATTTTATTCAGTGAAGAGTTTTTACTACCTCTAAAGGTGAAAGGTCTTACTTTGATAAAGTATACATGGTTTAATTGTTGTTTTGAAAAACTAACAGTTTTCATTCTTTGTGTATCCCTTACTGAGATTTTTATGCTCACCTCAAGTTTTTTTGAAATTTTTTTCACAGGACTTAATGTGGAATAGGGTCAAGAATGGGATCAAGGGGAAGTCATACTATCTAAAACATGGAAGTAGACATGTTTCTTTTTAAGAGTTTTTATTTTATTGAAATTTAGTAGAAGTGACTACTTTGTAATCTTTTGAGATGTAATAGTTATGTCCTAATTCTCTAAAACTCTAAACCTGAAAATATCCTCAATGTGAATTATTCATTTAATTCAATATTAAGTAAGGTTTAAGGTCGGGGCCTTATAACAACATTTAGAAACATGATGGTACTGCATATATCAATGCATCATACCCATGGTTTTAGTATTAAAAGACACATCTTGGATAACACCCATAATCTTTTTATCCATTTTCATTCATGTATCTGATGTCCATTATAGAAAACTTAATCAAAATGCATTATCTCATAAGACCGTAAAACATATTGATGATGTCTTAAGTCACCGAAGGGAATAAAAAAGGGGTCACGAGCCCTACCAAATGGATGTCCATGTCTTAGGAATGTATATCCTTCTAAAATATTTCATTTATCAATGGTCACACATGTAAAAAGGGTCAAGGATACAACAACCACCCATCCAAACAAGGGTGTTATTTAGAAGCTAATATCCCATCTTGGGACAATTGTTCATAAATAGCATCAAGGAGTTGAAAACTCAAAGATTTTAGAAAAAAATTTAATCACTAAGGGTACTACCTATCATGAGATATCCCCTTACAAAATCATAAATCATTGACTCATTACAGGTCCACTCCCATGAAAAGTCATGATGTTTAAGAGACTATAATTTGAGACATTATTAAAATTGGAAAGGGGAAGGCATATAGGAAATAATCACATTTACATTCCATGGAAACTGCGAGATATGTTTAAAATTCCCATACATGAGTGTTTGATCTAAGGACAACACTATAATTTCCATTTTTAAATCCATTACATTGATTCCCATTTAATTGTAAAAAATTTGATGGATTTTAAGAAAAAACCATTTCATAAAAACAATTTAATATCAAATTATATTTTAAATAATTTTGATTTTTGACATCTTTAAAAAAATTGAAATGTTCATATATTTTCTTTTTAATAGAAAAGGGGACCTATAAGGGTCCCGATAAGCAAACATGGGTTCATCAAAATGCATCCCAATAGTAGTTTATTGGTTTCTAAAACATGAAAACAGTCATACAAGGTTATATCATAAGTAACATTCCCCATATAGCCTACATGGGTTCTTTTAAGCATTAAAGTAGTTAATAACTTGATATCCATGAATGTGTGATAAATTCATAAGACTTTATAGATGATAACAATTTATTTTATCTTAAAATATAAATAGTTTTTACATTCTCAATAATTTTGACATAACACATTATCATATATAATGGTATGATTTTATGAGATCCCATTACCCAACCTATAAAGCCCCCATTAAATTTATAGACCATGATATAATTACCATTTAACCAAAAACTATCATATTAAAATATGATCTCTAGTTGATTTTAAAAATTTTAAAATAGTTTATAATCATGTAAAAATATCAATGATGGTTAATTTATACAGGTTTCCCTTTCCAAATTCTAAGGCACATATACACCATACAAATAAAAAATGGAACACATTTTATAACAAACCAACATTTATCCCATGCCACCATTTATATATCAAATCATAACTCACATGTTATGAAATGAAAACTAAGCTTGATATTAAAATCTATAAATATACATAAACATCCAAATTAGGAAAATGGAAGTGATAGATATGAAAGAAATCATAATAAATAGGTAGAATGGTATACAATCACATAATAATGGTGACATATCAACATTATAAATAAATAACTAAATCAGTATATATCAATATGTATACTAAAACAAAAAAAAGTCATGGTAAAAGATTCAAGGAACAAAATAAAATAAGTAGGAAACCTAAAAATTCTACTATAGGACATTGAATATGCAAGACATGTGAATATCTATGTTCCAATAATGATTCGTGTAATGCTTCATCCTTTTCATACGTGGCAATGGAAAAAATACCATAACATCATAAATCAATAAGAAGTGCAAAATAAAATTTCCACTCAAGGTGAAATTGTAATCAAACTGAAATAACGAACAATGTAAACAACAATTCCATCTCTATAAATATGGAATTTTCCCTATGGGTGGGGTGATCAATCCCAAAAATGACTATCTACTATACACTAACACATTCCCAATCTAATGTATACTAATTCAAAAAAAATTAATAAAAAGGAAACAAACCTTTGATAACATGCAATAATATCTTTACCTAACTCCCCACTAGGATGGTGGTTAGACTGGTGGGTCACACCACCTTAAGCATGCCTCCCTATGTGCCAGATGATTCCGACTTGTAGTGAGGGTCTTAATAGGTGATAGTGTGGAGAGTATACCCTTATATTAGTGTATCATAGTGGTATAGTAAATATGAATAATAAGTGGATGAAGTAATAAATTAATTACCGAGTGGTGGATGAATAATAATAATAAACATAATAAAGTCTACTTGGATAAGAACAAAAAATCAATAAGAATGAATCATTGGTCTTATGAACATATGCCCTACTAGGATACCCTAGGGCAATGTTGGACCAATAAAGTGGTGAGATATAAATCCTAGTATGTTACAACCCATGGTGGCTTCAAATGAATGTAGCCCATGTATATAAAGCAATGCAGTGTGCAGGTAAAAATCAACTAAAAAGAAAATATGACATAAAAACAACCAGTCCACCCAGGTTATTAAAAGAAACTTTGAAGAACTACCTGCTTCGGCTCATGGAGGGAAAGATATTTATATGAAGCATATATATATATATTAATGATTATATATATATATATATTAGTTTTATATTTCATCCAACTATATGAACAATGTACATGTGGATGCAGGTGTCCATATACCTTGAATACTAGGTGTGAGATTGATTGGGTGTTACTTAGTCATTCATAACAAGTCTGAACAAGCCTATAAGCTCATGAAATTGTGTAAATTCTATATATCCCAATGATTATGATACTTCCATAAATACACATAGGATGGTGAGTTAGGCATCATGTCATCACTCTAAACATGGAGTGTGGAACCTCAACCCAATGTCCAACTAGTGTTAATGGTGTGAGACATCATGACTCCACATCCGATTTAAGGGCACATGATTTTCCACCATTATCTATTGATCCCATAACAACATTCCACGTAATATATAAATGTGTAATAATAATTATAAAGTTATCCCTAAGGATTTACCTCTAATTCATTAAATTTATAGTCCCATTATTAACAAGGTAATTCAATTTAATAAAATTCAAATATTTCATTTTCTTAAGAATGAAATGATCAATGTAATATTCCCACCCATAACATTTCATCTTATTCATATAATTTCATTAAATTCACCTAAAATGCATGTATTTAAGTAGAACATGTGGTGTAGTCTTGCAACCCAATTAAATTAAATTTCAATTACTCAAATTAATCCCTTTAAGGAAGGAAATCCATCATGAACCAACCATTACATTTAATACATTCCAATAAATTAAAAAAAATGAAATTCATTTATCATTGTTTAATGAGGAACATAAAAGATATTAACTAAAAGGGAACTAAAAAAATGGTTGATACCAACATAAATTTATTTATAGATAATATATCAGTTCGTAAAAATTAGAAATTCCAACAAATATTAAGTTCTATTAGTATTAATATTTAATACCAACACTTCATTTTACCAATATATATATCAGTTGATATTGATAATTCAATACCCTCATATCGTTTACCAACAGTTGAATATTTTACTTTTTCAAACTAATACCATCATTTTTTTATTAACACATGAATATGTTATTAAAAAATCTATTTCCAAAAAAATAATTTTCCATAAGATAATGTTACAAGAAACTATTAAATAACAAAAAAATATTTTATCAATATCTAATCAAGATAAAAAATGTGTGTATATATATTATTTTTATTCTCAAAGTAAAATTTTATTTCATTGTGTTTAAAAACATATCATAATTGATTATATGTTTTTCATATTCTTGAAGTATCAAATGTTTTTTTTATTTTTCCAATATTTGTTATTCGGTTTTCATGAATTATTATCTATTTTTATATGTTATCATATTATTTATTCATTAAACATTTAAATACTTATTATAAACAAACATCACCACCAAAACCCTAATCTTCCTCAAGGAATTGGCATCCCCTGTTCTATGTTCAGCCTCCCATCTCGCTACCAAGCCTCACGTATCGCTGGCCAGCTCCGGCCATCTCCAGCCTACCGCCCATTGTCCTGGCTTGCATCACATTACCCCTGTATCACCTTGCATCCTACTCCTTATTTTATTTCTCTTTAATCACTTTCAGTAACACGTTCTTCTTGATCATGATGCTATGCGGGTTCAGTCCCATAGAGTGATTTCAACACTGAATAGGTTTATTGTGGTGTTCTATCATTAGGTTTTCTTCGCTAAAATTTCAAATCGAACCTCAAATAGATTTTATATTTGCTTTATCTATTTGGATTTGGGGTATTTTTATTTACACTTCAATTAGTTTATATTTACATGTTTCGTACTATTTTGATCGCAAGATCTCAACGATGGACGTCGTTAATAGTGGATGATGTTGTCATCTCCGGTGGCTTAGCTAGGTATTGATGGTGATCCCCCTAGCACAGAGCAGGAGAGCTATCAAAAATGGGTGGAAACTTGAGTATCTGTTTTGAATTTATATACTTCTGTTTTTCTAAATGCATTTAGCGGGGATATGTGATAGAGATGGTGTTTGTTTGAGGTTAAATTTTTTATGTCTCAATTGTCTGTTGATGGAGTAGATTCAGACATAATATATGTTGGTGTACTTGTTCATGATTTTTCTAGTGTGGTTTTGAATCGTGTTAAATTTCTAGGTTTCATTACATTGGTTAGAATACATGATGTTGTATCACTTGTATTGTGATAGTGATAATAACTCCAGCAAAGGAAATCCCTCTTCTACTACAGACAATGAAACATGAGATGTAAGTCATCAAAATTCCATGTTCAACAAAAAACACACTGAATTATCTTATAATACTAAGAAATAGTACTCTGATCTGGATGTTCTTGGGGAAATATTTATAGAAGGGTCTTCCAAGTATTGGATAACTATAAATGGATTTTAATAGTGTTTTAACCCAAAATGTTAGGATTTCAGGTTGGATTTTGAGAACACACCATGCATTATGCTTGACCTAATCATCTGTGTTGTTTTTCATGTGGAGATCTACCATGGTGATGGCATTGTAATGAACATGGACTCCAATATCTTGAGGATGTTCCATTCATATAATTGTACATTTATTTTCCCATGATTCCATGTTAAGAAGGGGTTTATTGATGGATATAGGAGACCAGGTGGCCCTACTTCACCCCTCACCAGTTGCCAATATTTCTTCTTTGGCTGTACTTATGTTGTTTTTTTATATGAAACCTTCTGATATGATTGATTAGGTTGGTTATTGATATAAATATTAATAAGGTAAATAGATATATTAATGTGGCTATGTTGCAATGTTTTTATGAAATTTTATATAGTACTTATATTTAGCGATATTCTAGTTGTTTTTAAAGACTTCATATTACGTTTATCTGAAATGATGAGATGGTGACATATAAAAATGATCATTTTTAGGGAACATTCATCGAAATTACCTTGTTACAAATTGACTCTATGCTTTTTTTTAGTCTATATTTTATTGGTATGATTTTTATAACACATTAGTAATTTTATGTATGTATGTTGTTGATATTAATGCTTTAAACTGTTATTTGCGGTAGAAAACAGTTATAGACCAGATTTGAAGAATACAAAAATTTATAGATTGAGTGCCTCTTTAAGATCTCACTCAATTCTGAGCTATTCTATGAGGCATAGTGGGAATAATATTGAAGTTGATTAGGTTATAATTCATGGGTGAACATTCTTTCTCTTTTTCATGATTTCATTGAATTTTTTTTATTTATTTAGTAATCTATTATGTCATATATGATTGGTTTTTCTTAATTCAATTTATTTGTGTTTTATTTGGTCAAAATAGATACATTACTTATTCTTATTTGACCATTTATTTTGGTCATATGTTCTTTTTCATATTGTTCATAATGATTTTCTTGTACAAAATATCAAATTTGATGTTGTCTTTTTATTATTATAAAACTATTTCTAGAATTGCACTCTTTTTTATAAATGCTTGGAGAAAATAATAGGAGAAAATAAGATAATTGAATGATAAGTCTTCTATTTTATTGGTATTTTATTAGGGTGACCAAACCATGTAGAAGGATGATTTTCAAATGTTTTTGATGTATAATTTTAATCTTCATTCAACATTGAAAATTCTACTATGTGATTGTTGTAATATGTGAGTAGATCTACATGTGGTAAGGGGTAAGGCTCCATCATCACTAATATGGGCACAACCCTTAAATAATTTTGGAATGTAGTTCTACTAGTTGTATTAATCCTTTTGTAAAAATTAATCCTCTAAATTGTATCCTTTTATTCTTTTTCATGTCATGGAATAATAATGGAGGTCTGATTAATAATTAGTGCTACGACAGGTATGTATAAAATTGATAAAGTGGCATGAAGCACTCATCTGGCCATGACGATAAGACCAACTGACCAGTTTCATAGGTATTCCATAACATTTTTTTCGAGATAAATCCTTAATTCATAGGATCATTTATGTTGTATGTGAACTCATATTTTTGGGTTCACTACATTGGATTACAGATTTGATGCTGCATCTATAGAGCATCTCTTTAAGATATTTTGGGCCATATGAGTAGGTATTATTATGACTTAATTTCAATAATTATT
Source organism: Viscum album (assembly GCA_963277665.1). NCBI lineage: Eukaryota > Viridiplantae > Streptophyta > Magnoliopsida > Santalales > Viscaceae > Viscum > Viscum album. The sequence continues at coordinate 497,531,776 of OY728158.1, read as the reverse complement.
TATCTTAAGGTCATGGTAGGGTCTTTTAATTTTATTTATATTAAAGAAAAATTTCTGTTATAAGATAAAAAAAATTCTCAAGTTAGTTCAAGATCATTGAAGTTCAAGAAAAAAGTTTATGTAAATCTTAAGGTTAGTTTATTAATTTGGATTTATCATGGTTATATTATTACTGATTCACTTATCTTTATTTTTTTAATGGTTTTCAGAAGACGAAATGATTTTGTAATCTTTTTTTGTTTTTTCAGGTAGAGTAGCAGCATGGTGATTGAAGGAGACTACAACCATTTCATTTTAACATTTTAGATACTTTTTCCTTGATTTCTTATGCTCTGGCTAGTAATGCTTCCCTAAGTAATAATCCATTACTGGACATATGGAATGGATTGTTGGGTTTATTGTGCACCCTGGCTCCTTGTGTGGCATGTATGAGCTTTTGATGGCTGATTGGCATATATGAGTTGTTGCTAGCTCACTGGTAAGGGGGAATCGATGTGTTTTTAGTGCTCATCGGTCCCTAGTGTGGCATAGATGGGCTGCTGGCATGGGGGTGGGTGGGGTGTGTGTTGTTGGGTTGTGTGATGGATCTTGTTGGGGAATGAATTTTCTATTGATATATTTTTTTATTAAATTCCATTATTAATATAAATATTTGTTTTATTTTGAATTTTAAATATGTGTGAAAATCCTTATCTATTTAATAATTTCAAATTATGTGTTATAAATGATAAATTAATAATTATATGATATTTTATTAGAAATAAAAATATATAATTTTTATTCAAATTTAACATATAAACATATATTATATGATAGTAATATTATTACAAACATAAAAAACTGTCATTAGTACATGTTTCTAAAAATTTTACTCAATATATATATTATCGGTTGGTATTATTATAATTTTAACTAAATGATTTTATTTGTCACAAAAACATTTAGCAATTGAGTTTTTATCGACATTTTAGTGAATCACATATATGTTGGAAAAACGTTTTATCAATAAAAACTGCACTTTTTCCAACAGATATGCCCCCATTGAAAGAAGTGAAATATTTTTTAGTGGGAGTTTAACCCACTTGGGGATTTCCATTTATAATATATGCCAAGAATTATGTGGATATTGGTTCAACAATCATTCATGTATGAAATGGTTCAATAATTGATCTTAGAAGATGCAAGGATTATATAAATATTTTAAATGGGAAAAAATAATTTTCTAATGTCATTAGATAAAATTTCATAAATATTCCAAATAACATTAATAACATCAAAGCATATATGAATTAAATAAGCATTAATCTAAGCGCATCATACTTCAATACTCATCACAAGTAATTTCAAAGACAGTACACCTCAACAAAAGGGGTTTTATAATAAAATAATGATATTGTTTGTTAAAAAAATTAATTTATTATCATTTAAGTATCAAATTTCAATTTTTAAAATTTAAGATTCATATACAGGAGTCACAACACAATTTATGAAATAGAATCATTTTTTGAATCCACTATAAATTGATTTAAATTTAGAAACACATCATGGAACTCATTAGTTGATGTTATCAATTTGGGACAATGTTAATGGGAAATATAATTCATGATTAATGATTAATGATAAAAAGTCACTCTGAGAATTTAAAATATTTAATAAAAAGGGGAAATATAATCTATATCACCCATGGGGTGTCCAAGATCAAGGTTATCATCATCAAATCACTAAAAAAATATCGTACGGAGTGTATCTAGGTACATTGATCATTTTTATATGAAAAACCCAATTATAAGGAAATACTCAAAAAGGGATAGTTCACTGAACAACTGAATAATTCAATAATTAAGTAACATTTGAGGGAAAATCTATTTTTAAATTGCCTCGTTCATAGGATGTTCTACATGTCCAATATTGAGTTACGATTTAGCTTAGTTCTGAACAAATCTATGAAAAATACATTCTACCATAGAATAGGGAAAATAAGATTCAAAAAATATAACACAATAAAGAGAATATTAAAAAATGAAATATAAAATAAGAATTTAGTGAAAACTGATGCATGTCCATAGAGGCCAATGATGCTTGACTCTGACGATAGATGGGGGAGATATATCAAAGACTAGAATAAGCATGCAAGGGAAAAACCACATGAGAGGAGAGCTATTCATGATAGAGGAGGAGGATTAAAGTATAAATGAGTTGTAAAGATCATTATGGGATGAAATATAATTTCATTATAACAAAATTTTCACAAAGTTTGTCCATATGGTTTTAACAAAACATTCTAAAATCATATGACCCTCGTTGCCTTTGAAACCCAACTCAAGATTTTCCCTACCTGGTTATCCACACCATGGAACAACCATGTGGTTAATAGTGTATAGATACTTACTAATAGGCACAAACGATGAGGTATAGGGGCATGGTTTAGGAGAACCATGTGTAGCCCATGCGACATCTACTAAACCTCTAAAATAAGATTCGCATTATAATGTTAGGAGCCAAACAGTATTAAAAAAATCATGAACCTTGTGAAAACATTTAATAATTTTGACATCTAGGGCCTAATTCTCCTAAAACCCAATGAGACATCTATGAGACCTTTCATGCCTTTACCCAATCCTAAAATCAACACATTAATGTCTTCCACCACCTATAATTATGATTTGAATTTCTGTTAAAATAAGAAACCATCTAATAAATGCTTAAAGTAAATTTCCAATGGAATTTTACCTCAGATAATGATTCGGGTTATTAAAAAAATGAATATTATATATACCTAGGCTACATTGACAACTAATGGGGGGGGTGTGAATCCTTTGTTTGATATATAAAATTTAAAACAATTTAATTAAACATCTTGTAATTTTTATTGTTATTGATATAATATGGGATTTCTCATAATCATACCTAATATAAAAAATTAATAAAATTGAGAAAATAATATATATTTATAGGGTTATACACTAATACATACTGCCTTCCATGTTTTTTATACACCCAGAAATATATTCTAAACAATACATTTATCATCAATTACAATTTATTATGAATAAAATACATATAAAACCTTGTATCTGATCATCCATTTGATTGTGGTTCTTTACCTCATAAACCAACTCTTCTTACTCAGTTGGTAAAACACCAAAAAAATATTCTCTTATCCATGATTGGTTATACACCTCAATAAAACTTATCTTAAATGCTGTTCAAAAAATAAAATGATCTCCAGTAATTTATAAATTATACAACACCAATTATTAATCATCTTTCCCCATATACGTACATGATATGGTACCCCCATGTTTGAAAAATAATGAACATCAATTTTTTTATCATGTCTATCTATCTTTCTTGAAATCTTCTAATATTTAGTTAATTATTAGGCCATCCAATGTATTCCAATTAGGTCAGTAGTTATTTTTATTTAAATAATTAATTTCCAATCCGTATTTATTTATTGATATTATTTTATGCTATATTGAAATCTCCAAAAAATTAGTGGAACTTTTTATCATGTCTTAACTAAAGAACTTATTTTCCCCAATTCCATTTATTAAAATGGGATACAATAATGAATGATGAAAAGTGTAGTTAATTATATATGATTAAACCCTAGCACCAATCCATTGAATTATTCATCTTATGTAATGTTATTATAATGATATTTCTAATGTTATTCTTCAGGTTTGTACATTTATTGTTGTGAATGATATATATATATATATAATTACATGTTAATTGACTATGTAGGGTTATATTAAAAAATTATATAAGTGTGCATGAACATGAAAATTTTTTATACTACTTGTGATATTTCTCAGTAATATCTAATAATGAAAAATTGAGTCATTGTGTTCTTTTTAATTATAATAATTGACAACAGATATTATTCAATGTGAAATAATAAGTATTCAGGTTACCTCATGATTAATATTTATATGCAATGTATATTGTGGCTCAATACTATTCATGTTAGGACTCATGAATAATATTTAGTTTCTCTGTTCACAATAATACTATGTGAGTTATTCTTCATTGAAGAACGAGATATCATCATGGATAATTAACCTCCTTTAAATAACTAGTTGTGTGTTATAGATTTATCTTCATCATGAATGAAAATTAAAGATCATGGGTGTATCTTATTGTTCAGGAATCTATACAGTTTTTTATGCACATTTTTGTAGGAAATCAATAGGTCACCCCGAAATACATGATTGATAGGAACTATGTCCCTCATTTACAACATGGTTTTTATTGAATAGGATACTCTATCAAAGATCTAGTTTTAATTATTAGTCCTTATAATCATCAATTATGTGAATATCAGTAATAGTCACATTTATTTTCAATGAAAAATTTATTTTATTTTTTTGAACACAACTAAAAAAGAACCATATATCATTAGTGATTCAAATGATCATATACATCTTTTGTAGCGGAAAAATCACATTATTTTGAAATGTGGGACATGATTATACTTTATTTCAGAGGAATCAAGTTATTCCTTAGTGGATACATGATCACATAATCCCAAATGTTTAATATGATCCAAACTATCCATGACGGGACCTTCTCATGGTCACCATTACCCATGTGATACCTCCGAGATATTTGATCACATAATATTAAAAACACCATGTGATGGAAGATATTAATATAATACCAACTTATTCATACTATTTAATAAGAACTAATTTATTTTCATGGAATAATTAAAATTCATTTACAACTTCATATCATGCATCAAATAGTATCATATTATTTGTACTCACTAATGCATTAAAGCTAGATACTTTAGATGTTGCTTCAAGATGATATTGTGTGTTCTAATATCTAATTTTTATAATTGGAGACGGTTTGTATGATGGATGTTAATATGTTTCTGTCCAAAATAGTTTATAAAACCCTCATTCTGCGGTAGTAGAATATATGTTGATGATTGAATAATCATTAATTATTTGATTGGGATCTAGAGAAATATTTTTAGCTTTTAAACATGGTAACATTATTGTGGTGCCATGGGAACACATATTGATCATGAAATTATATTAAAACAAACAAAATATACTCCATGTATCATATACCACTTTATTTGAAATCAGTATCATCACTCAAATACATCACATAGGCTTCCACCACATGAAATTATATACAAATTCATAGTACCCTGAAACTCTCTGTAGTTTATTGTGGGTGAACTATGTGATCCAAGAGGTCTATATGTGTTCCTTTATAATCATCTGATACCATGGATGGAAAATATTATTTTACCCCCATATTGTATATCTAGGTCTCACATGTGTTGTTGTGGTAGTTTCTTTATTTTCATATGTTATGATATTTTATTTAAAAAAAACCATATAAATAATAAATAAAATACTAAGAATATAATAAATTGAAATTATGTAAGAAGGGATACTCATAAATATAAAATCCATATTCTCATGATATCATTTCTTTTAAAAATTCATTTAATTCTTATTTTCATTTAGTAATAAAATAAATCATTAATTCTACTCTTTCGTAAGGGAATAATTTTTTCAGGGTCATAAAACCATTTTGTAATTCAAAAGCCTTATAAAAAAAATTTAATATATTAACACATATTGCACATGGTTAAAAAATTAGTAATTATTCTAAAATCTTTACAATTAGTATTTATACTATTTTTATAAATACTCAACATGAATTTATATTGCTATTAGACCCATATTTATGTTCTATATATCATGATAATTACTCAATAGACCTATGTACATACATTGAATTGTTCACCAACCATTGTACAAAAAGTCTCAAGATTCATCATATGCTAATTGAAGACTTTATTATATGTTGACATTTTGATATAATAATCTCCAATAAAACATTAATTATTAAATACTTAAAATATAATATTCAATCCCACATTACATTTTTTTACAAAATCATTACATTATAACATAATTATTCTTCTTCCCTTCATTGATAATAAATTTAAAGGTAAAACAAATGTATTCTCATCTGATCACTCTTTGTATGCCATCAAGAAATACTATCATATACCATTAAATAATTTCCTCATCCTTAACTTATTTTTTGACATGGATTACATCCTTTAATTCTTTAAAAAGGATAAATTAACTATAAATTCAAATTATACATGGGAAAAACCATTCAGAATATAAGAGATTTTAAAAAATACTAATCAACTGTATCCATAAATTATGTAGAATGTTGTATCAATTTTAGATAACATTCATCGTCATGTTTTCGGGACCCTAAAAAGAGATATAATAAGAAAAAAATATTCCTACATATATTTTAATAGACATGTCAAATAATTCCTGTAATTAAATTTATAACTCCCACTTCATATCTTAAAAAGAACTCCAACTTGAAAATCGTTATCAATTCTATTATAGGAGGGATATGTTATTGATTTTTATAGCCCGTCACCCAATTTTACAATATTGTACCAAAGATCCATAATCATAGTGCAGTATTGATTTGACAACATTAACACATCAATCCTACCAATATGTGGAAATATCTATCTACATCAATTAAATTTAGGTTTGAAAAAATCATATATTTACAGAAATATGTATAAAACTGTTTGATCCCCAAAAATTATATTCAATATGAGAGTTTCATCTCAGCCTATCCTTTTTCAACTTCCTTTTGATAATTTATTATGAAGTTTTTTCATTATTTTATCACTATACACTAATTATATGTTAATATACATCTCATGAAAAACTTCCTTATGTGGATTAGTTTGTTCCATCTTAGATTTGAAGTCAAATTCTCCATGTTTTTTGGCATCATAAAATTTATATTCTCTTCATGGAATTTAGGATTTACATGAAAGTAGTCATCTCATTACCACTATGTCCACAATTTTATCAAAGATTCTCTTCAATATCTAGAATTTTAAAAGAATTTTATAACTTATTAAATACAATATGATTTATTAAAATTAGTTTATACCCATATTTGTACCATCCTTTCGATCATTCTCCATTTTTTTGAAATTTATTGTTGATCATAAAAAACTATAACATATTATTAAATTATATGTTATAACTATCTAGGTGTCTCACATTTTTTATTAGATGTACATGAATTTTCATCTTCAGTTTTCTATTTTTTTATTCCATATGATATTATAAAATCCCTTTCCCGGTAAGTTGATGAATCATAACATATAATTATAAATATATAATCAATATATATTACACAGTTCATATATGTATTAATAACTATTATTTATTTTCCAGTTAGGTTAATTTTTTATCACATCATTATTTCAAAGAAGACACACTTTCATTGTTTCCCTATGAATCTCAAATGATAGTTAAATTTCATGGAAATGACTAGTTGTACAATCTTCAGTAGGATTTATTTCTATATTTTCTATAATAATAGAAAAATACTTCAAATCATAATCGATTATCTTATTGATAAACCTTTCCATAAAATCCATGATTTCAATTTTTGAATGCTACTATTTTTTTAATCAATGGGGAATGAATCATTGAGATATCATCTTTTCATAATTTTATGTGTTAGATATATTATCCCTTACCTTATCAATGTATAAAGATTAATAATAATTTTTCATCATAATATATTCATTTTGAAACTATTTATGAAAAGTAATTCCCTTTTTGTAACAACCAACCATCTCACTAGAATTATTATATTTTATATTATATTAAATGGATATAAAATTGTCATCAATGATTTTTTATCTCATTTTGAACAATAAACTACCATAATTATATACCACCAAATTTATCCTCTTTTAAATACTAATACCCATTCATGAAAAGAGAATATATTTTCTTATTTGGATTCACTAAACTCATGCTTCTTATACTCATTAGTATATTATACTTCTGTCATTATAAGTTATTCATTTTCTATAGAAGCATTTCTATTCATCAGTACCAGTGTCACCTATTAATTTAACAAATTTTTAATACCCTTAATACAAGATACCAAATCACATTTTAGATGTTATTAGAGATGTATAATTTATTCTCCATCATCATAATTTCATGATGGATAAGAGCTAGTTTCAAATTTGGTATGAAAATTAACATCGAAGACAAAAGTGGTACATGATGATGTATATAAAATACAACGATTTCTAAAAAAAATTCTATTGATGGTTCTAATATTCATATTTTTCTTTTTCCCATTTCTTATTATTGAAATTTTCTCTTTAAATTATTATTCATTTTATATAATCTTTTGTAAATTTATTAGAATTTTTTCCAAAATCCATCCAATTCATTCAATTTTTTTGATTTCGTACATTTTCCACCCACAAGAAATTTTCATTCTTTATGATATATGGGATCTGATTTTGTAATATTTCCATATCTATATGATGCTAAATTACATTATTTTATATCTACATATTCTTGGGCTTTATCATTTATCATGGATTTAAATACCATTTCATTTTGAACTTCTTCCATATGTACAGTACTTTCTAATATAATAGGAAATGAGTATATTATGAAACTCATATACATTTAAGCCTCCCATTGCATATAAGGATCAAATGATTCGATCAAATATATCTAGAAAATTTGTCATCATTTTTTTTGAGAATGATTAGATCATATAGATTTGAAATGAATCCTTAAATGTTAATGAATCTCCAAATAAAATTTCTATAATTTTATTCAATATATTAATCTTCTTTAATTTTGATTTCCTTAAACTTAACTTATAGATCTTATAGATTAAAATTATTAACATTCATTTTCCCTTTATAAAAACCTCTCAATTTTACCCAAATCATTATGACAGTTTGATGACAAATACTCTATGTGAATACCTTCTACGATAGAGCCATAAGAAGTATATTTATAGAATTTATATAAAACTATACATTTCTTTTATCAGGTTTTGTCTATCAAAAAAATACTTACTAATTTAGAGGACCGTGTAGGGAGATTAGGGTCTTGTTCCCCACCCCATATTCCCACTGATGACTTTGGTGGAATTGTCATGTTGTATCCTCCCCTCCATATCCATTTCAAGTCACGAGGGGGGGGGGGGGGGTGGGGTGGGTATGGTCCTTTTATTCACATTTCATTTCTCTAACCTCTACTTTTTACGCATTTCACATACCCTTATCTTCTGCCCAGATTACCATAAATATATGTCTTCCCTAAAGATCAGTTGTGTGTGGATGGGGTACTTCCATTTATAATTTATTCCTATGAATTCATCAGAGCCTCTATTATGATGGATTATTAATTTTTATCCCACATTTGTCTGAAAATTTCCTATGTGGATTTCTTCGATAGATTTCACTTTGATTATTGAATGTTTTAAGGAAGGCATGTTGTAAGGCCATTTAATGGGATGCTTTTTTGATCCAATTCTCAATAACGAACAACTTAATCCCTGATTAGGTGAAATATCCATTTCTTATTGTAGGTTATCATATTTCTCACTTTTAGTTGTCTTTCAATTTTTACGTCAAATGAGTCCCCCCTAAATGTGGTATGGATTTCCCTTCCCATAATTCCCCTTATATTGCAAAACCTCGTGACCATTCAATTGATTGGAAATATGATGGGCCACATCCTCTAATATGAATACCAAACACATGATGTTTTTCATCAAATATCTCTATGAATTGTACTAAATTCGACGTCTTTAATGACCTGATGGATTTTATCATCGTTGAGGTGGATGGCATGGTGTATTCGAAACAATTGATGTTCAAAGAATTGTGGGTTACTTTTTTTTCTTATAAAAATATTGGTTATGAATCTATTAGATTATGAAAAGTAATGAATGAAAATTCATAGGTGGCACTTCCATATACTACCATGGGAAATTATCATCCAATGAAGGAAGAGTGAAAGGATGGGTTGAACACCTAAAAAATTTTCCCTTGTAAGTTTAGTTTGTAGTAGAGAGAAATGAGGGAAATGTGTAGGATGATAAGAGTCTGGCCAATACTCTAGGTTTAAGGGTTTCAATGTAATGAATGTATCTTGAATGATAAAAAAATATAACCTCATCTTCAATGGAAGGCCAGGTGAATGAATAAATTATCATTTATCCCCACGAGACAAGTATGATTCATAATATGAGTAACACATTACTTGTTTTGGATGTTAATGTTTTAGACCAGGATAGAAAAAATAAAAATAATTGTTCTAGAAGGGTGGTAGTTTTTCATCCCAAGATGGAACATGATGTTAGTCATGTCTAGGACCCATAGGGTTCTCAAAAAAGTAGAAATACATTCACATTCTTATTTATCATCACTTTATTTTAATTTCCATCCTTAAATAATGGTTAATATGTCCATATTATAAAATTAGAATACTAGAAACCTAGATTTTGGAAATCATCTAGTAAACTAGATGAAACAAATGACGTGGAAAGATTAGTCAAACCATATGAATACCATGGACTACAAATTTGTGATAAAACTAATGAATACCCTAATGGTTGAAAATCCAAATCTATAGGTTATATAAAAATTTTGAACTATAGGTGTCGCAATAATAACTCAAATTGACAAGTTTGGGGTTTTTAATGATATGGATGTGGAGACTAATGAGGTTAAAAAGGAGGACTTAAGATCCATTTACATTCTAAGGAATATATAATATATGAATATTTATATATTAATGATTAAAAGGAATATGATGATAGAATATGTGAGAGATCAATTTGAGTTAATATAAATAATAAGAATATTTATTAGTTGAACAAACAAATACATATAATTTCTAATGTAATCAACAAGGTGAACAAATCTAAGGTATTATATATATATTTTAGATAAGTGGACATACCAATTTAAAGATCTCATTAATCACAATCTGTGAATGAAGTAATCATAAATATCATATAGCTTACACATGGTGATTAATTATATCATTTTAAATCAATTTTAGAATATCATGATAATTTCCTATGTGGTTTGAAATTTGGTGCTACATAAGAAATTATTGGGTTCTCATGATCCCTTAAACATGTTTTTGGCAATAAAAATTTTAATAATCCGGTCATCTTGTGGAATTGCATCATTATAAAAAAAATTGGAAACCCATTTTTTTAGTATCTCAATCATCTAGGCCATGCTATAAGTGAAATGGTTCCATCATATAGATCTCCTTAGGAAAATTATTCCAATCAAAATTTCTAATGAAAAATATATTTTTTATATTATGATTTTCTACGTCTCAATAACCTCAAAGGAACATTATAGGGAACCCATCATTTTATATTAATTTTAGATCCTGATGACATATTGATCATGAAGCGGTATGATGAATTTTTGATTTACATTTAATAAATTCTTTTCCATTTAATTAACCCTCATGAAATTGTTGTCATGCATGATCCACTCTGATATCTGATATTATTACATAATATGAAACAATAGTAAATTATATCACATAATATGGTATTTGCATGGATTATTAATAAAACCCTCTAATATGAATTCTATATAGATTCCCAACATTGGTTCTCCAAAATAATTGTATCAACAGTAATAATTTATTTGTTTAGAATTGGATATACACAATGATATTCAATACTATAGTTGATACTAGTTCATCACCCTAAAAATCAATTATTTTTTATTAGTTGGATTGAAACCCCAAGTATCTTATTATATACTTGATTATAAATACTCCATAATAATCCATCACTTCATTATTGATAAAGTGAGTTATCTCTAGAAGAACTTGGTTTCTTTTACAATACCAAACAATGGCCCTCTTCAATAAGTTTAATAGATCACGTACAATTTATAACAATTTATCAACAATGTCAAAAAATCATAATTTGGTATTTTTTTATTATGAAAAACATTTAATTTTTAGTGAATGATCAGATCTTTTTAATTCCATCTAATTCTTGGGAATATATTATTCATCTATCAATAATGTTCATGGTCTCATTCAAATAATTAATTTAATTTAGTCAAGATTGAACTTGTACAAACTGAGTGAAACATTTAATTGAATTATAAAGTCAGGAACTTATAGTCCTATAGTCAGTTTTTCATATACACTTAATTCATTAATTAATTAATGTTCTATTTATGGTATTTAAATAGACTCCTCTACAAATCACTGGAATTAATCTTATTATTTTAAGTGCTTCTCAATTTCTGGATCACATTCCACTATGAGTACAAATACATTATTCCTCATGATAAATAATTAAGAATCAATACATATTCATGAATGGTATAGTGTTTCTTCATAAAATAGAGTACAATTTAGAGTGCATACAAAGATTCACTCTTATGTGTACATTCCATCACAATGATATCTCCATATGAAAATTAGAGTTTCTAAGTTTCATTTCATAACATGAATGGATCAAAAATATTCTTCTTCATTAAAAAATACATGTTCGTTAGTCATAAATAATAGGTCATACATAACAATTATATTGAGGTTCAATCCTCTTCATTATAAACTAAAATATATTTCTATTCTTCAACTGCATGTAAATATATCATGTGATTTCTTCTTTATTTTAAAAACATAGAGATACAAAAATAATTAATCATATTAACATAACATATTATATACATGGAATTATTTCTTCTTAATATAATCCATCTATGATTCAAAGGATTTTATTCTACTTCATAAAACTATGGAGTTCTTGGTGTTCTATTTTGAAGAAAAACTAGATCTCTCTTGGAAATACAATATTGAATGCAAAAAAACCCGCATTTATCACATGTTACATATAGATGACATTGATCATCTTAGCTATAGTTTTTATGAATATTCATATTGTTTTTATATTCTACGTAGATCATGGAAAATATCAATGACCTTTAATCCCAAAAATCATTTCTTTTTTAAACTCACGAGACAACAGAAATTATGGTGTTAATGCTTCACATGATTATCTTCATTATTCACAGTGGAACTCCCTTTTCCGTTTTAAAAATGGTGGTATGATCCTACTATTTCCCAACGTGTTCATGTATTACCATGGTAGAAACATTATCTTGAAATATATTTTTTTCAAATGTTTAAAGACGTATTTGATGGAAAACACCATGTTATTCTAAAAGATATTTTTTTTCAAATTTATATACAACAAGAAACAACGATTTATAGTGAAAAATAAAGTATTATTATAATACCATTTTCATATAGCTCTTGAATTGGAAGGTATAATGTTAAATAAAAAAATTAATAATTATATAATATGGTTATTGTAAATAAAAAAATTATAGATAGATTCTTAAGAAATATGAATTTTATTTTATTAATATCATTTTATTCTATAAATTTTTTTTATTCACAAATGGTATTTATATATTTTTTAGAGAATATTTTTAATTAATTTCATGATTTTTTAAAGAAATTATCTGATCAAATATTATATTTGTTGAAATTTTAATTTCAAAATTATCATATGTTGAATATTTTAGAATTTTCTAAAATGATTAATTTTTAATGAACATATACGAATATAGAGTTTTCATATACTGAAATTTATTTTAATTAAATGTATTAATTTAGATGTCAATTTTTTTAAAACATTTATTAATGAAAAATATGTTCCATTTTATTTAAAATAATCTAATTAATTCCATTTTATTTTTAAATATTCATTATTTTCATATATTTTCATTTTTTACTTAAATAAGATTTTTTGTGAAATTGTTTTTTACATTTTTATGCATTTATATTAAAAAAAATTTCATCCATAATTAGATAACTAATCTTGAAAAATTGAATAATTTTTCTGAATTAGAAGTGTAATTTTTTTTAATATTTATCACTTATTATTTTTTCCTTTTAAATAGTAACTTGGGTAAATATTTTTTAACATGGTAAGGTTGAAATTTGATACATAGAGTTAAATATTTTGTATATGGTCAAAAAATCAACCAAAAACTAAAATTATTTCATATCATTGAGAAAATTATACCATTTACGTTCAAAATTAAAATATATTCATTTTTTCCTTTACGATGACTCTTTAATTTATATTATTTTATATAAAAAAAAATTAAAAAAAATTCTATCTATAATTTGGTATATATGAAATTTATACAAAAGGATAAAAATACGGAAAGGTCATTTATCATGGTTTATTTTAATTATTAATTAATTTTTGAAATCATGGTAACATAATTTTTCTTTTTTAGTGATTAAATAGTTTCCCTGATATCTTATAAAATTTTGACACAGTGCTTGTCAAAGACGTATATATACCATATTTTTTTAAAATCCAAACGTAAATCATTTTGGGTATGTTATAGTTTTAAACAAAATCTATAGATAAATAAAAAAAATTAATTATTAAATTTAAATTTCAGGTCATTTTTATTTTCATTAAGTTCAATTTATATGAATTGTGTAAGAAATTACATGAATTATATTTTCTGTCAGATAATTTTTAACTAAATTATTGAAAAAATAAAAATATCTTGGAAGAATACAAGTAGAATTATATTTTTTCAAAAAATTAATTACATTTCTATTTATTATAAAATATTTACATAGTATGAAAATTGATAATCCTTTGAGATTGATGTAATTGTTTTCATGGTTAACATTAAAAAATTTTATCGAATGAGCTAATATAAAATATAAGGTTTAAACTTTCACAAAAAACATTTATGAATTTCAATTGACATTAAAATTTATATATTTTAATTTTATTTACTGAATTAATACTTATATGAATGTATTTTTAATGAAATGTCTTAATTATATTTTATTCCTTTTAGTAATTCCATGTGTTCCTTTCCATCCCTTATAAAAGGACTCTATTTATCACTTTTATTTACACCACAATAATCTATATAAGAATAGTGAACTATGAAAAATAATCTTTTATAGCACCCTGTAAATGATATTGTGGTGATGGTATTCTAAAAATATCATTCTAAGGGCCTTTAATATAGTGTCTAAAACAGGTATTCTAATGAAGAAGTAATAATATTACTAGGATTATTTCAAGTTATAATTATTTATATTCCCTCTAAATCAAAGTTATTCATCATCAAATAATGAAATATTTAACCTAAATATATTGAAATTTTATTTTGATTATGTAACCACCAATATCAACCTTCTATTCCTAAAAATGGGAATTTAATGCATTACTCATGCATATATATGGATTATCGCCTCCATATAGGGATACAATTAAGTTTCTATCACTATAATTCATGGATGGTTATTATGATGGGTTTAACATTTATATATGTCATTTATGAAATAATTATTCTTTATAAATTATTATATTATATATAACTTCTCATCTTACAAATCAATGTAATACAATAACATCACTCATGTTTATGTGTGTACTATCTTGTCATTAAAGTGATGTGAATAGTTGTTAATTTTTAATTTCTATGAATTATAACAAGAAAAAATTTAATTAATATATATGATATATATGATATATTAATTATTCAAGAATGTTTAATTATTATTATCCATTCTTTCATTTAATCCATTATATTGGAAAACAAGTGTTCATTCATATATATGGTTTTCCATGTCTATAAATGTTTTCATTAATTTTTTTGTCTCTACCATTTATGGATGACTATATATATATAATGAATATATATGATATTTATTTCTTGAATAAATTAACGGATATTATGGATCCATGATTAATGTACGTGTATCTAAACTGGTGAAACAAAAGTTACATTAAAATTAGATAGTTAACACCTATAAAAAATTATTTTAATAAGTTATTTATAGTAAATTGATTTTAGAATTATATAAATGGATAATATATGATATCATATGTCTATAAATTTTTTATATATATAATTATAATAAATTTAAATTTATTATATATGTTAAAAAATTTATTTTGATACAATTTGAACTCAAGGATTTGGATTTTCATCTCAATTTTATTTTTGGGTGACACATGCCATATTCACCACATGATTCCTCTAGAGTTGGGTGTATAATATACATAAATTTCTTATATGACCCAAAAAATTTATCTTATAGGCATTTAAATATATATATATTTTTCTCTAATTCACTAGGTTTTCATTTCTAGATTAACAAAATAGGTATGGTTTAATAGTTTAAATATTTTTTATTGAGAAATTATTGATTTTATAGACCTATTTATGTTTATTAAGGGAGTATAATACCATTTTTATTAGATAGAACCTAATTCCCCTTATGGTAAAGATATTTACTATTTCATTTTAATGTATTCTTTCATGTGTGTTATCATTGAATTGTTACCAAATTGGTAAGGGTTTTATGTTTTAATCTCATTTTTTATTAGTATTGCTAATGATTTTGTTCCCAATGATGAAATTTTATGGAAAAATATAAATAATGTCATGAAATATCTTCTCCTATGATTATTTCAATAGATTATATTTTTTCTTCGTTTCTTATCCTTTGGTACTCAAGATATAAACAAAAATTTTTTATAAAAAATCAATATTATTTCTCTTATCCTTTTAAAATTATCTATCATCAATATTATTGTTTTCTAAAGTTTATTTCAAGATAGTTATTAATGACAAATTACGATTGTTTAGTTTTATTTTTACCAATAAAATTAATTTTAAAAAAACATTTTAAATGATATATTCTTTTTTTCCAAAATAGGTTCTTTTGAATTTTCAGAAAAAATTGAAATTAATATTTTTTTAACATAATGAGGATGAAATGAATATCACACCATCATGAACACTCAATTATTCTATTATAAAATTAAAATATTCCTTGAGTATTCTCATGAAAAAAATATTTCCATACTTTTTTGGTTATTTTAATATTTTAATGATGTTATCCCATAATGAAATAGTTAATTTTCTATAACATATTCAGAGTGATATTTTAATTGGATTTTCATTGACGAAAAAATCCATCAATTTTAATTATAATTTAACTAGTATACGATGAAAATATATTTTCCTTTTTCTTATTTTTTGTTCTTTATTATTATATTTTCGATACATTAATGAAAACTATATATATTGTCAAAGGGATTTGTGGTGATAAAATTTTTAAATTTTTATGAAACCCATTTACATTTTATGGGTTATATAAGATAATAAACATTTTTAGACATAACTCATAAAAAATTTTATGTTATTATTATCTTTAGTTGGATTATATTTTGTATTACGAATGTATTTGGTGTGTTTGGGTAAAATATGGATATTTTGGAATGGTTTATCTGTAGTGCATGGTTGGGGTATAATTTACCCAAACTGTATGTTGTACCCCAAAAATCCATGAAAACATTATAGAGAGGAATTTCATAGTTTGCACATATTTTTTCAAACCATGATCCCTATAATTTTTTATTGGAAACCCCATAAGAGAGACAAGCAGTTGTTCAGAATAGTTTTCAAAACTATTCTCCCCGCCCTAGGAAACCTTGTGCTTGGATTTATTTCCTCAAAAAAAGAAGTTTTAAATTTTCAAAACCACCCATAATTCACCCTAATTCTAAGCCAACATGTCATTTTAATTTTCTAGGATTAAGGATGGATTCCAGGTGATTTTAACACAACAATTTATTAATCAAATACCGTATTAAAGAATTTGTACCTTTGTGTAAGAAATTATCATCACAATGAGTTTCCTCCCTCTCTACTAACTCATTCTCATATTTTGAAGGAATGTTTTCTACCATTTATTATGATTTAAACCTAGGTTCTCATGGATGTTTATATGCTAATTATTTTTTCAATATTATGGTTTAGATATTTTTTTCTACATGTTCGTGATCATTCTAATTCAGTTGGGGATTCAATCGGTGACCAATCATCTGTGATCTTGAGGTTGGTGGTCTATATTTTAATTTACATTGCCCTGATTTAATTACATGTATGTAATTATGAAATTTCATTTTCCATGTTAGTGAAATAGCATTTGGAATTTAATTTGATAAAATTTATTTCACCAGTGATAATAGAATGGGTTGAATTTAGGGAAATTGTAAATTGGTATTATTGAATTAATTAATTGGTTAATTAATTAATAGATTCATGTGATTATTGGAATAATGGGATATTAAAATTATAATATTGATTAA
The DNA here is from genome assembly GCA_963277665.1 of Viscum album. Classification (NCBI taxonomy): domain Eukaryota; kingdom Viridiplantae; phylum Streptophyta; class Magnoliopsida; order Santalales; family Viscaceae; genus Viscum; species Viscum album. The sequence continues at coordinate 497,513,710 of OY728158.1, read as the reverse complement.
TTAAATGGGTTTTTCTAATTGGTTAATTTTTTATATTTAATTTATTAACAATGATAACAAGGGGTTGAATGGTTAACTAAGACTTATAATTAAATTGAAAATCAAAATGGTATACCATATTGAGAAATATTGATATGATTGTTATTATTAATTAAAATTGTATAATATTGAATGTTTTATATATATTTTTATTGTATTATAAATCATTTCTGAAACACATATTGTTTCTTCAATTATCCATGGGGTCATATTTGTGGCGTTATATCCCCAAATACATGCTTTCAATATTGAGAGTGGGACATGGATTGATGCTTCAGAATCCCACATGTGTCAATGATTGATAATGAGTGTGCGACATGGACTGATGCATAAAAAGTACCCATTGGTGATTATCTGATAATGGGGTTATGGGACGTGTATAGTTACTTCAAATATCCAAGAGGTCCTAGCCATGGAATTTTAGGCACAAAAGGATGGCAATAGGTAATGGTTCCAATTAGAAGTTATATGAATTGAAATTAAATTGAAAATAAATGAACATGTGATTATAATTAATGATTAACTATGTGATATTTTATATCCCATAGATATATTTTATAACCCATCATGGGAGGTAGAAGGTTTTGATGGGTTGGGTGTCTTTGAGAACATGTGAGATTATGTGGTTAATTAATGAATAATGAAATTTGAAAACTATTTACATTATGAATTATAATTAATTTTTTATAAAATGAAATAAACATTTATTGAATGGATATTTTTTGAAACGTTTTTGATGTTTTCATGCTAACTTATAGTCACATCCCACTCCAACTGATTGATCGGTATCCAAATAAACTTTATGTTTTAAGGATATGAGATGTGAAAGGGCCCTCTATTAGATGTCTATGTTGAGATAGAGCAAGGATGAGTGAACTAAAGTTTTTGTCGATATATTGTTTTATGTTTTATCAGTGTCCATATTTGGGGTTTTCATTTTGTTACATGACACTTGTTTTGAATTAAATATCTACTATATTGTTATGGAAATTTTTTCTATTTTGGATCATCATATGACTCTTGTTTATTATTGTTATTTCATTATACTGGTGGTTGGATATTATATTTATAAATTTCTCTATTATTTCTATTGCTTTATTTATTTATCAATTCTTTTATATTATCTCCATGTTGTATCTATTACTCACTGAAAATGATTTTTGACTCTCTATTGTATGAGGAGGCATTCCTGAGGTCATGTACCCTACAGGTTCAGGGAAATAGTATGTGGAACCTAGGTTGGGATGTCATACAGTGGTATCAATGTACTTTTATTTTCGTTAATGTATTTACTGATGAGGAAACCTATAAAGGTTATAGGAAGATTACGTACATGTACATGATCTCATGCATGGGAGTAGCTAACAAATGTATGGGGGAATACCTAGTACCCATGGTATGATTGTTGTTATTGATGTTTCTTGTTATAACATCGTGATATTTAACCATGTTTTATGAACTAGTTGTGTGATGAAATTTTATTTTTGTATTTTCTATGATTTGACTCATAAATCAGTATGGATATGTATTTGATTGTACACGAATCATTCTAGGCACATAGGATTTATTCTAACATGAATCTTTTTTAGGCTCGCTTGGTGCAAATAGGTTTTCGTTTTTTTATGGATTGGGTATGTTTTTCTTTTCATTTGTAATTATATTTTATAATGTGCCTAATATGATTTGAAAATTTTAAAATAAGGGAAAATTTGGAAAATTTGTGTCTAATTAGAATTGGAATATTCTAATGTGTTTACCCTTTTCTAACCATGAACTATATGTAGGATGGTTAATGGTTGTGATAGTGCCTCAATTTTAACATTTTGGAGGAGTTTTCGGGATTAATTTTTATGGATTCATATGAATAACACTTGTTAATTGTGTTATAGTTATGTTTTGAATTCTATTATGTTTTTTTGGAATTTTGGATATATTCCTCTGTGATTATTCTTGAAGAGAGGATGAAAATAATACATGGCTGGAGATGATCATATAGTAGTGGAACTTGAGGATCTAATAGTGTCAGGTGAGGAAGTCATATAGCAGTTCGATGAGAAATTTTCTCAATTGATGTAGTTTATGGAATGATACAGAGGGAAAGTTATGAACTGTATGTCTAACATGACAGGGTATTTTCAATTTATACACCCTCCAAATTTCAACATAGAGGTTAGACCCAAGGTAGCAGAGTTTAGGATTGAGTATATCTATAATATTCTTTACCACATGGAGAATCATGATGAGAATGATTCAAAGTAGCTACTTATATATTACAATTTTAGGTAAAATGTTGGTGTTACATCTAGAATCATGAATAATAGCCATAAATTATGTTATTAAAAATCCTACAAGAGACGTTCCTGGAGAAATTTTCTCAGTATACATTGAAACAAGAGAGGGAAGTTGATATTATGAGGCAAAATTAGGGGATCATATATTTCATGGACATTTTTGGTTGTTTTTTTGGATTTGTATATTTTTACACAAGAATTGAAAATGGATTATGATACCTTATAATAATGCTTTAAATTTGGAATTAAATGTTAATTTATGTCCACTGTACATATATAGGCAGAATATGTATTATGAAGTAGTTAATTTGGCTATCATTTTAGAGGGGAACCTAAAAGTGGATTCCATGGGAGGATAAGTTGTTTCTGTTTGATAATAATGAGTTATATATGAATAGTCTAGGATGTATCTCATTTATAATACTGTCATGGGTGGTAGTATGAATAATGTAATGAGGTAATTTCATGTCACACAAGACCATACTCGAGTTCCATGTCACCAGTGTGGTAGGTCATGTCACATTCAAAGAAATTTTCCATAACCACCAGTAATGTATCGAGTATGCGACATGAAGGAAAATATAATTCGGTTTTGCAGGAACCCATGATAGATGTGTGGTTATAGAGTGGATAGATAGAGTCCGAGTATGAGATAGGGGTATTCTTCACCATACTAGTTGGTAGTTATAGTTCTTCAGGTCATGGTGGTCAAGGTAGTGGATGTGGTAATTCTATTAAAGAACACCCAAATCAACACAGTGTTATAGCTCTAGGTACTGAGACTGAATCCTAGGGAATATGGTTTGGATAGTTTCATGTAGTTCATCCTACACATTTTGACAGTGAGGTTGGACTATCGATAGATAAAGGCTGTATTCTTGTATCTTCTTCACTTTCTATTTCTTAGTTTTATAATTGTTCCATTCATTCATTTATATTCTCACAACATGTGATTTTTCATATACTGGAAGTATATTTTTTGATTGGGGTGATTATGATCGATACACCTTTTAGAGTACTGTAGAGAGACAGAAATTTTTTATATATGTTTTATCTTGTGTTTATGGAGTATTATTTATTTTATGATATTTAAACTATATATATTTCATTATTTGAGAGTACTATTTGTATCAATGGTTTATTTTAATACTGAGCCCAAATAGATTGTTACCCTACGATAGTGACCTTAAATATTCTAAAGAATACAATTATATTCACTTTGTAGAGTGTGATATATTGTCAGGCCTTGTAGGGCTAGTACATTAGAAATAAGGGTAGATCAAAACCTAGGTTTATAGTCTATTTAACTATGATGGGGGTGTCTTGAATTATTTCATTCACTGATAGTGGAAGAGTTATAGGATATGTCTCCCTTGGATGTCTCCGGACATCCACCTGAGAGAGTTGTGAAATTTATGATTGAGTTCATGTTGGGGGATAAACTTGTTTCTATTACAACTCCCAGAATGGAATCAAAATATCCATAATGAATAATAATCAATTGGAAGAGTTTATACATAAGTGTTTTATCCATTTGAGTACATCACATTCAGGTATCCTAATTTTTTTATCAATGATGTATGACCAGTTGTTATGCTTTTTTTGTAGAATACTGGAATCTGAATTAGATGACTATGAAAAAATGATATCCTCTTCAATTTAATGATGATATTTTTTAACATTCTAGAAGATATTGTGTTTTTTTAAGATATAAATGATATTAGGTTATCACCAGTGGAGATTTCTACCATCACATATTCCTCAGACACCATTCAGAATAAGATATGTCCTTTATGAGTTTGTTGTGATTCTTTTAGGTTGAAAAACATAAAAAAAGTGTTTATGGTCATGTTGAAATGAAGAATACCTTACTACCTATATCATTTTGTGGTATTATTTTTGGATGACATCTTTATGTACTCCACGACCTATTAATATCATTCCAAACATCTAGACATCATTCTGAGTACACTTAGAGAGCACCAACTATATGAAAATCTATATGTGTTCCAAATATAGATCGATTAGGTACATTATAGGGGTCAAATCATCTCAGAGGATGGTGAATTAGTGTACCCATTGAAAATTTAATATGAATTTCATAGGACCATCACAATAATGTATTTTACATTCACAGTTAGTTCGTTATTATTGGGAGTTCATATAGGACTTTTCAATCTTGGTATCATCACTTTCGAGATTGAACATAATAGGAGTTAAGATTACAGGGTCTGGAACATGTGATAATTACTTCTAGTTGTTAAAGAATTTATAGATAATACAATCCATATTGATCCTACCTTAGTTGGGTTAGGACTATATAGTGTTCTAAGACAACTATTGGACCAGGCTTTGAGTAGTGATGATTCACGGAGATTGAGTTGTAGTATATGGGAAATGATAGTTTATTCCATTTAAAAAAAACATCCTAATATATGACTGTGGGATAAAAGTAGTGGTTTATTATTTTATGTTTTGATGAAATTATATTTCTTAAATAATATTAACTTTGTATTATGATAACAAAATCATAATGTATATCTTCTCTCAATGAGTGTTGAATCTCTAGAAGATAATATGGGTTGAGTATATTTATTAATATTATTTCAATATAGAACATATTCCCATGAATTTAAATAGTGTTGTTGATGCTCTGAGTAGTAAAACAGAGACTCATAAAGATGGAGATTCTAGATCTGAGAGGAAGATAAAGACATTACTGAATTAAAATGTTGTTGTGGTTTAGGAGGTATATGGGAATATAGAAATCTTATAAAACAAAATGGATTCTACTCTTTTGAGCTAGATCTGGGAGAGTAATTATGGGGATCTAAAGGATTTTCCTTTAAGGAAATCCTTGATGGTGGGGAGTCACCTTCAATTTGAAGCATATACGAGGATGATATCATCTATTTCAAAGGATGAGATGTTGTGACTATGAGTATGCAGGAGGGTATAATGTGTGAATTTTTTGCTTTAATGTGGGTGATGCATTTGAGTTTGAAAAAAATGCATTATTTACTACGTCAACAATAGTGGTTTCCTAACATGAGAAAGGATATGGTAAGGTTAGTGGCAATATGGTACAGCTTTCAACAGGTGAATTCCAAGGATAAAAAACCTAGTGGTTTACTATATCCATTTTCCATTCTTGAATGGATTTGTTATGAAGTTATAATGCACTCCATGGTGGGTCTCTAGAGTATGCCTAGGAATAATGAATATATTTCAATGATTGTGGAACAGTGAATGAAATTAGAAAATTTATTTCCAATAAAGGATATTTCGTTAAGAATAATTTGGGAGTCTTGTACATTTAGGGTATAATCTGTCTACATGTGGTGCCACAAAGTATTGTTTTATACCATGAATCATGTTTTACTCTATTTTTTGAGTAGGTATTTCATAAGGTGCATGGTATATAACTTTTTCTGATTACAACAGTCCACCCAAATACAGATGGGAATTCAGATGGTACTATATAGGTGCCAGATGATACAATTCTAACATGTGTTCTCAAATTTTGGAAGGCCTTCAGAGAGTCACCTTGAATTGATAAAGATTTCCTATAATAATAGATAATATTATAATATTCATATGGAACAATGCGAGTCTCATTATGGTAGGCTATACTGATCAAATTATGTTTGAGGGAGGGAGGTGATTTAGAGAAGATGGGACCATGTATCACATAGAATACGTCGAATCAGGTTCATCTAATTAAATAATGTATAGATAGAATTATGTGTACAAAGATATTTTATGATGATAGATGTTGATGACCCATTAATTTTATAGTGGGTGGTCATGTTTTCTATCGGGTGTCACCAAGATTGGGTCACCATAGTATTTGGAGGTAGCGAAATTTTATTCCCTGGTTTGGCAAGTAATTTGAGGTTAAGGAGAGAATTAAGAACTTGCATTGCCATTTGGATCTTAAATATATTATATGTTCAATTCATGATGATTTTCATGTGTCACAAGTACATATCTATCACACTAACCCTTCTCGTATTTTCAATGAGGATGGTGTTGAGCTTAAGACTATTGAGTACTTCAATCAGAATTTTAATTGTGTGTCGGATTGCAGTGATGAATTTTTTAGGGAAATATTGTGTCGATAGTTATTTTATTTTGGAAACATGGGCGTTTTTAAAAGAAAACATGGGAGATAGAAGTGTATATGAAGTCTCGGAGGCTCAATATGTTTCCCTCAGAATCATATAGATGCTTGGGAGTATAGATCAAGGATGATAATTTATCAAGATGGGAGATTGTAAGATCCTAACAATTTATAGATCTAATACATACGGTATTTTGGGTATTATGTTTCATTTTCATTTGATATAATTTTTTTTGAGGCATGTATTGGGTGCATTTGAGTGAAATTTGATAGTTATTGGTGGGGTTTTGGGATGTGAACAATTGGAGCATAGTTTTCTGAAACTGTATAGATTTTCCTAAATACCATGAATCCCTAGATAGAGAGGGATTTCATGGTTTGGTCATTGATTGTCAAACTGTGAGTCATCACTAGAGTAACTATTCAACCCAAAAATATAGGTTCTTGTTTAGGGGGCATTGATGGTAAAAAATGAGTGCCCCTACCAAAGAAAAATTGAGCACTGATTTACTTCCCCTAAAAATTACTTTTAAATTTCCCAACCACCATAGAAATATTTTTATTTATACCAAAATTAACCCAAACTTGTTTCGCTTATTTTATGGTATTATTTATGGATTCCAAGGGACTGTGAGCTCTATTAATTATGAATCAAATATGATATTAAGGAATATAAACCTCTCTCGGTTTGATATTCAAATCATAATTTTATTACTACCTTCCTCCCATATCATTATCATATTTTAAATTCATGATTTCCTCCATTGTTGTTGTAATAAATCTAGGATTTCATGGATATTTATCTGGTTTATCTTAATTGTAGGATTTGGTTCCATATTTCATTTTGCAACATGTTCTTGATTGTTCTACTTTAAATTGGTATTCTATTTCCGAACACTCATCAATGATGTTTTGGTAGGTCACTTAAATTTCGATTCCCAATATATTGATTTAATTATATTTATGTAATTGTATAATTCCAATATCCATGATTAAAAAATTCTATAAAGAATCTAATTTGATTAAATTTAATTCCCATGTGATTATTGCATAACCCGAATTTAGTGGGATGTAATTTTTTTCAGTTAGAATAATTATTAAATATTTTAAAATTTTTAATTATATGATTATACAAATGATGGATATTGGAATTATAGAATTGGTAAATTAAATAGAATTATGTAACTGGATAATTATTATTATATGGAATTGATTAAAAATTATAATAAAGGGACAATAGGATTAACCTTGAAGTGTTATTGACTTTTGTGAATAAATGATAAGAAATTTGTTAATTATGAATTGATTAAATTATTCCATCTAATTATTGTAATGAATTATGTTTAAATTGAAAATAAAAATGGTAAACCATTTTGTTAAATTTGGATAATAAGGTTAATATTTATTAACCTTATTAAATGATTAATGTGTCATATATTGTGAGACATTATGATAAAAAGGTTTTCATACATGGTATGATGATTAATTTTTCCACATAGACCTAACCATGTATTTCTATTCCCAAATTCATGCATGTAATAATTATCGTGGTATGTTGATCGATGCATCAAAATCCTACTTGTGTGAATAATTGATAATTTTTGTGGGACACCGACTGATGCTTCAAAATACAACATTTGTGATTCATTGATAAATGTTTTATGGTACATGGAAGGATTCATCAAATACCCATGGGGTTTTATACATGGATTTCTAGGCCCAAAATGATTGAATAAGATGATGGTTCGAATTATCTCTGATAAAAATTGAAATTAAATAGATGATGAACGGACATACGATAATGAATATTGATTCACTATGTGATAATGATATATCATGGGTATAGTATAGACTCCATAATGGGATGAAGCTTTTATTGATGGGTTTGGGGCTTCATGAACCTAGGAAGTTATGTGATTCATTAATGAACCATAAAATGTGATAATTGCTTACTATATGCATTGTAATTTATTTTTTAGACAAATGAATACACTATTATTGGATATATATAGTTTTATACATCATTGGTTACAGAATACTGATTTGTACATTAACACTACTTGGGTTCTTGATCGGTACCCGAATAGACTTCATATTTGCAGGGAATGATAACAGATGGAGCCCTATGTTAGATGACTTAATTTTGATGGATCATGGAAGAGGGCTCCTGAAATGTTGTTGGGAGTTTTTTGGGGGGTGGGAGGTTAGTACCTTTATATTTTGTTTTACTTGTTACATATGCATATTAATTTTCATGAAATATCTAATTTTTAGTTTTGGATACTACTTTCAGTTTTGGATTATCATGTGAGTCTGGTTATTTTGGGTTATTGTGTTATTTTTTTGGTTTTTGGTTATTTTCTTTAATTTTATCTTGGTTATTAAATATATTGTAATGCATTGATAAATATGGTATATTATACCCCATGTCATGTATAATAGATCATTGATTTTATTCATTAGCCTATGGTTTTTGGGGAGGCACACCTGAGATCACATAATTGATTGGCTCAGGGCACCAAATATGGGACTACAATATGAAAATTATAGGTTATGATATATAATAATTATTTTTGATATTGTGATATATATATAATATTTGGTTATGATTATGTTTTTAGAGGGATTATAATTATATATCACCATAATTTATTGGCTAATTATGGATATATAATGAGACAATAAGGGCTAGAATAATGAGTGAACACATTTTTGTAACAAACTATGTCCACTATTATGTCTTGGGAGAGAACCCTGAATAAGGATATGAAGGATTGGGGAATGAACCAAATAATCTATTATAGTATTGGAATGGACCATTGACTAATAAAATTATTTTCAATGTTTATATATATTCCATAATCATTTGTATTATAATAATTTAATACTTCTATGGCTCATGTTCATTATTTATTTTATGTTTGAGGTCTAATGAACTTTTATGAATTATTTTATTATAGAATATTAAGATATTTCATATTAATGGTAACGTTTTATAATGATAATTTCATGTTATAATACCCTTATGACCATGTTATATTTTAGTGATTATTGTTATCTCCCTTATTTACACTTATTATGCATCTATGATCACCCATTTTTATGATTAATTTCTTTATATTATTATGAATTTTTTTTGTATGATATGTATAAGAAGGTTTCAAGATGTGATGAAAATTTTGTAAGATGAAGTATATATCCTTTGAAATAATTTTTATGTATCCATGTTCCCAAGTACAAAACAATTAAAAGATTATAGAGGGTAATGTAATGTTATATAATTAATATTTATATAATAAGGTGTAATATCTATATATGAAATATATGGATTTCTATAGTTTGTAATAGAGTATGGTATAGTTAATCTATAAATAATATTATTATAAAACATTGGTTATAATACATTGGATTAGGCTATGTATATTTTCATATAGTAATGTTTCATTATGTTTAAATATATGTATCCTTATTAGAAATACATCCATGAATAGATATTACAAGTCAATGTGTTTTTAAAAATGAATCATCTAAGGGTTATATCCCAATAAATATTTGGGTTAGTATAACATGACCATCATTCTTGTGTATATAGATTACCCCCTTATTGGGAAGCTGGTTTGAATATCCCGTGGTATATTACTGATTTAACTCACATTTTCCAAATGAATTATTATGATGAATTTGATTTGATAACAACCAAGGATATAATTGGATAAAACTAAGGTGTAATATGTTGAAAAAAAGGTTTTTTGATTCCGAAATCCTTTGAATTAATTTTCATAATTACATTATTCATCATTATGATTAATATTTCTTACAGTATATTTTTTTTGAGTTATCTAATATCTAGAAATATTGTGATTAATGTTAACAGATAATGTGATAGAAAATGGAATGAATTTATTCTCAAAAAACCGAACCAAATGATAGCTAGAATGTGAAATAATGAGATTATGAGAAGAAAAATATCCCATTATACGATAAATAATCTGAACATGGGTGAGTTTCCAAACACACCAAATAATACATAGAAAGAGTTTAATGAAGACCATAATAGAAATAAGATCTCGCTTCCAATATTTCAAGAATATAGGATGAATGACCTAGGGAAATATCTCAAAGGAATGTGGAGTTTCTTTATATGTGGAATGAAATGGCCTATTTCTTGTAAATACTAAAGAAAAAATGAATAAATTATGAAGAGATATGATGTTCATCCCAAGGAATAATTTATATTTTAATGTATTATATGTGACGAATATTAGAAAAATCCATGAAAAATCAATAATCCAAGGGTAAAATCACAAACCACGTAACATCGATATTATACCATTCTTCAAAGAGAATGGATTCAAGGATTTATTTATTGTGATTAAAAAATTATATTCTTAATTATTTTAATAATGTAATATTTTCTATAATAATAATGATTTATCAATTTATGATTCTACAATATTTTTTCTTCATTGATTATCAATAATCTGTTGAATAATACTGATGACCATGAAAGTTGATTTTGTTGTAAGAATATATTGTTTTAAGAATAATAGATCGTAAGAATGAAAAACCATAATAAGTTTTCATTGTTGATATAATAATGTTAAAATCTTATAAGAGATGATTTAAATTAATAATGTAAATGGGATGGTGTTTGTGACCTTGAAATTGGTATGATATTTTGTGAAAATGTTATTTAAATCATCATGGATAATGTTTATTTAGTTTTTTTATTTTTGGAATACAATAAATCTTTAGTTATTTTATTTGGTTAAGAAAGATTGTGATAACTATGGGAAGATTATAAGTTTTTATTATGGTTTTAATGTAGGTCAAGTTATTACTATGTATTAATAGAATATATGTTCATGTTATTTTTATTATTGGGTTGTGACATCATGAGTTACATTATATTTTATAGGGAAAAATTTTAAACAAGATCATTACATTTTTTATGATGAAATCATTCATATTTATTCGGTTTGGAATTATCACTAATATATTTTGGAGGGGTATGAAGGTCAACTATTATGTAATGTATTATATGGAACATTGGGGGTTATTATTCATGATTTAGTGAATAATATTTTATATTTGAAATTTTTGTCTATCTATTTTAGTTTTTTATATATTTTTAAAAAGAATAAATTAATTTCTATTATATTATATTTTTTATAATCCGTTAAATGTTAATTTTGGTTCATTAGGCATGAAAAAATCAAAATGGAATAATATACTGATTAGAAATTCAAAGAAGAAATACAAAAGGATGAAAATGTTCTTCTATATTGGAATGAAATCAAATATTTCCTTATTTTGATGTTCCATATCATTTAATTAAATGAATACATAAAAATTAATTAAAGGATGCTGAGATCAAAATTTTATCATTTTACAATCATTTCCAATAAATTTATGGTCCTTTCACTCCTTAACTAATTTCTATTATGGGCTCATTTACTTTCTCAAGAACATTTTCTTTGTAATCCTCCATCATTATTTGCATATTATTTTTGTGTTAATCCAAATGGCCTTTTTATTCCTATATCCATCTTTTCAAGAAGTTTTTTAATTAACACTTTTTACAATGATGGTTATTAATATCATAATTTTCAAATCTCAAAAACATCAATAATGTGATCTTATTTAAATTTATACGAAATAATATATTGGGTGGGGATGAACTATACCTCGTAAAACAATAAAAGAACAATATATTTAATAGTGAATACAACATAAAACATAATTCATTAATGAACCATCAAATATTATTATTTTATGATGGTTATAATAAAACCACTGAACATTAATTATGAATATATGTAACCCAATTATGATATATATATATATATATATATATGTTATTATAATTATTTTTTTCATAAATTATTATCAACTAGGCACTACATTTTTACAAAATTCATTTTATACTTTGAAATATATTCTTTTCGGAAATGTTTTCATTATTTTTTCTATGTGAATATTAAAATTAATATATGGAAATTTTAAATATTTAATTTGATAAAAGTAATAATATTTTTTAAATTATTTAAATTATTAATATCGGTTAAATTTTTAGAATCATTCTGAATAGATTGATTTTTCAATAAATATTGAAAATGAATATTTTTCAAAAACATATTTTTCATTTAATTTTATTAAATTTTATTAAGAATTATTTTTTCCACTATTAAAGGTGGAATAATAAATATGGGTACCTTTATTGGAATAATGATTTTTTTTATTATGGTAATTTTTCCCTTTAATAGTTTTTCATTATGAATAAAAAACATGGTAAACATTTTTAACCTCGATAAGGATAGAATGAGTTGAATTGTTTAAAAACCATTAGGGAGGACTCTAAATTAACTTGAATATTTCATAAATTTCATCAAATGGAGGAAAATAGAAAATAGAAATACCATATTCAAATATATATTGTTTTAGTGCCATTTTACATTCATAATGAACGTAATATTAGTTTATGTAATGAAAATTCTAAAATGTCACTCTCTTGAATTTAATATCTAAAAAATTATAATATAACGATTAAATGGGTTATATTATGTACTATATATTTAATTTAAATATTATTTCATTTTCTTATCTTGTTAATTTGGTTTTAATTTGTAATGATGAAATATTTGTCTCAAATTCTGACAAAATGTTGACACAATTCATGCGAAAGAACTATAAAAATATAATTAATAAATATTAAAAAAAATTTAATAATTAGTGTTTGTACGAACCTGGATCTTCTTTTTCTGGTATGTTTTCCTTTTCTGGTTGTTTTTTAGAAAAAGGGGAATTTCTGGGAATTTTCGAAGTACACACCGTGTACTTTCTGAGTACACACCATGTACTCAGTCACCATAGGAGGCCATGTGTTGGCCGTGTGATGGCCAAACACACGGCCTTGTGGGGGTGACTTAGAGGCTGCATAAAGCGGAGCATGGAAAAGGAAAGTACACACCGTGTACTGTAAAAGTACACATCGTGTCTTTTCCTTTTTTTCATTAAACGTATTGGGGTCGCATATAATCGTCAGAAAGATCTTCTTCTAGGATTCTTTCAGAAAAGAGCTCTTGTACGACCAAGATCTTTCTTCGACCCCCTAACCGAGCATCTAAACTCTGATTTGACCGCCTTTGATTACGTTAGGATCTCCTCGATAAGCGCTCTTTTCATCATGAGCATAGATTCCCAAATCCTCTACCATCTAAAGTTATCAAATGTTGAACGTTTTAGACTTTTTTGTAGATCTTAGAAATTCTATGGTGATTCAAGACCTGAGACTCAATTATATCGATCTCCCAATGCTATTGTAGGTGGTTTGTGACTTTCCGTAAAAAGTATTTCAGTTTCCTGTGTAAAATCACCAATACCCATAAAAGGGTATTGCGTGTTTAATGTTTTAGACCTATTGTTTTCCTGTTATATTGGTATGATTCATTTGATGATCGTTGAATGTGAATAGGTTTAATTGTTATGCTTTGGTTGATTTTTCCCATGCATGTTTCTTGTTTTGACTGTAGGGTCTAGTTTGCCGGTTAGGCTACTATTTACTTTCCCATTCCTAGTTTTAGGATGGTGTGATTGTTCGGATATGTTGTTATATTGTAGAATTCTAGCCAAGTAGTTCATGATGTTTACTTTTGCCGATATGTGCTTCTATACTTTCCTGACATCCACAGAGCTGTTAGAACATGATTTATAGATCATAGGCAGAATTGATATAAGGGCTTCTCTAGAGTGTCTTTATAACTTATGATGCAAGACCACATGGGGGATTGATGTTGAGTGCTTCCTCAGAGTGTATGTAGATCCTTGACACATACCACAGGTGGAATAGATGTTGAGTGCTTCCCCAGAGCGCATTTAGTTACCAATACGAGACTATAAGAGGAATTGATGGTGAGTGCTTCCTCGGAGAATCTATGCTTAAGCTGAACCAGAGGGTTCAGACTGAGTGTTCTTCCAAGAGGTTTTCTTGTGTTGCTATGTAGGACCAAAGGGGATAGGCTGTGAGTACTTCCCAGAGGGTTACATGTTGTGTTACTTTCTTATGTTGCTAGGTCGGACCAGAAGTGATAAGTTGTATGTACTTCCCAGAGGGTTAACTATTTGTGATTACCTGCTTTGTTAGCTGTTTATTGATATAAGATACCAAATGAATTGTAAATGTGAATATTTTATTTGGGTACTTCCTTGTTTAATACATTAATTTCTCTACTGTCTTCCAAATATTCACTAACTGTTAGGCACAGATCTCGCGGTGGTTGCCTTCTAGGATTTAGTCACACAACCTGTTTGGTACATGTTTTTGGGCCCAAACAGATTATATTGATGCATGTGTAGATAAGGTAAAGCACCCTTCTACTTCAGGTACTTGATTTGTTGTGGAGCTGGAGAGCATGGGACCAAGCCGAGGACTGCGATATTGAGGAACTATTTATCTGATTTATTTAGTAATTTGGCTTAGTACTGTTCTGTATTCCATCATTGTGATGTGTTTGTATTTTTTCATAGATATATGTACCATGAATAATTTTTATATATATACACTCTAGCAATTTATTTTTTCAGTCTTCTACTATTTATTTTTGTATGTATTATTCCTTCTTCCATTTTTTCTATTGCTTTCTTCCGTTGTGTTACTCTGCCAATGAGGGCATAGTTCTCCCAACATCACACCAAGGCCCTCATTGCTCGTTGACAGCCTCTTGTGTTAGGAGAAATGTATTTGAGGCTATGTGACCAACCAGGTATGGGGCACCTCTGGGTGGCTTCTCGAACTGGGAGGTTACAAAGTTGTATTATAGGACTTTCTTTTCTTTGACTTACTATTTGGAGCCTATAGTCAGGGATAGGATGGAATAGGTACTTGGTAATAAGATGTGCCCATGAGTACCTAACCAGTGTAAAGGTAAAAGGACAATTTACCTCATGTTACAATTTTTCAAGTTTTTCAATTATTACAGTTGATTTGATTTCACATTGAGTGATTCACATGTTTTGTGTTGTTATTATTGATGTTATTGAGGTTCTATTTCTATTGAAACTTGATGAGATGAGATTATTCCATCCCATGGATCATATAGGGACTTTCTAGAAATCACATGTCATGCATTTTTTTCATGCTATATAGGGTTCATTAGCGACTGCATGTTGTTGTGACAGGTGTTCTGCTAGATATTCATAATGTTGTGGTAGATGTCATGATAAAAATACATGTTTTTTGATAGGGTATTCTTGTGTAAGGTTTTGTTTGAATTAATTCCAAACTATGGTTCATGAGGTGTTATTGGCCCCAATAGACCAAAATTTAGTGGATCATTGCCCCATTATCATTATTTATAACATGTATAAGATTCCAAGCTTTGATTCACAGGGAGTATGGGCCCTCATGTATCGAAATTTGGAACTTTGATGTTTGTTTCCGTGTTTTTCTTGGAGCTGTAGTAGTTTCTGAGGCTTACTGTCTAGAAAAACCAATAATACAAGCCATGTAGTTTTTACTACACGCCATGTGTTCTTCTGTTCGGGAAGAAACTTTTTTTCTTAATTACACATTTTGTACCTTATGTACATGTCGTGTAGTCTCTAACCGTGTCATAGGCCATGTGGGTAGAGATATGGGATTTGGAATTTCTTGTGGGAACATGCCATGTACCGGTTTTACATGTAGTGAAAGGTTGACCCTGTGTCCGCTCGTGTGACTAACAACACGGATGGAGAAATCTTAGCTTATACACGCCATGTTAGTTCTAAACATGCCGTGTAGTGTAATCTTGGAATTCTTCCATGTAACTAATAAATGTGGGTCATTGTTATCTTCTCTAGTACACATCGTGTCTATATAGAACATGTCATGTAGTGTCAACCGAGTATTAAGCCATGTCACTAACAACACAAGCAGTTGAAACCTAAGCTCTACAAGCCGTGTCCACCGGGAACACGCCGTGTAGTGTGATCCATGAATCCGGTCGTTTCACGAACTACCCTGGTCGGTGAAGCTCGTCTAGTACATGCCATTTATGGCACGAACATGTTGTGTAATCTCGTTTTGAGAAGAACCGTGTGTCTTATCCATATAGAAGGGCTCAGGAAGGGGAAAAGAATTCAAGTACATGTCGTGTGTTAGGACAACACACCGTGTGTTTGGGGTGTTACATGACCAGTTATTGCAGATGTACACGCCCATGTGAATGATTTAAGTGAACATGTTGTGTAGTTATTATACACGCCGTGTAGTCTTGTTTTGTAAAACATAATGGTATTTTTTCCAATTCCCTTCATACGCTTCCAGTTTTTAGTCCTTGATGATCTTGATCTAAGTTGTGTGTTTGACCATGCAAATTCATGCCACCGAGATGTCCTCTGGCTTTATGCCAGTTGCATGGCGGTGATCAGACACCAAACATGCCTGATTAGGGACTACCTGTAGATCCTCCTGTTGTTCCAGTCTTGGAACCAAATGTCATTTTGGACACAGGTGTCGATGCATAGTTCAGAGAGGGTTTTTTGAGGTTCAGGATGACCTTCTGAGGTGGTGAGAGATATCTTCTGGTAGCCATTTGGTTTTCTAAAAGTACAGAAAGAGCAGGCATATGAGGCCACATTTCCTGATAGACCTACTAGAGTGATGATCATGTGCTTAGATGGGTCATCTTTAGCGCTATTGTCAGATATTCTCACCAGTAGCCGGTTACAAGGGTTCTTTTATGACACCATATTTCAGAGCAGCACCACCAGTTTCTCACCAGTCTAGGAACTGGAGTTCTTCCAGTAGTTCAGGACAAGGTGGAGGTTGTGGACGTGGTATCCAGTCGCCCGGTTTCTAGTGACATCAGGGTGGATCAGGTCAGAGTGGTCATGTGGGGTCACAGGGTCATGGTATAGGCTAGACTTTTTTAGTGGAGAACAATTTGTAGAAGCAGGATCCCAGACCTTCTACAGTTTGAGGTACGATCTTAGTTTCCTCAGGTTTAGCTTCTTCTATTTTCGATACAGGGGCATCCCATGGCTTTATATCTGTTGTGGTTGTGTAGACCCTTGGGATATATATCTTTTCTTCTTATAGAATCGTGACACTAGACACTCTGTTGGGGACTAGAACGAAGAGTGTACGTCCGTGCAAGGAGTTCCCTCTAAAGGTTGGTGTGTGTCACATTTTATGGTACCTCTATGTCCTAGATATGACATGCTATGATTTTATTCTCAGAATGGAATGGTTAGTTCCCTTCCAGGTAGTCATCAATTTCTATCACCATAGGTTGAGTTTTACATCACCAGACGGTGGATCGTTTCTTCGTAAGGGAGAATGGGATGTCTTGGCCAGCAGAACGGGACTCGAGAATCATGGTATAGGAGGAGTTACATCTCAGATTGCTAGTCTATTTCTAGATGACCAGGGGTGTTCACAGATGGTCTTTCCTACAGTAGTGGAATGTTTCAGAGATGTATTTCTAGAAGACTTTTTAGGTTTGTCTCTGGAGCGTGAGGTTGAATTTTCTATTGAGCTTATGCCAGGAGTGGCACCGATGTCAATCTCTCCTTATAGGATAGTTACACCATAGTTACCGGCTCATGAAGCAGTTGGAGGAGTTGAAGGAAAAGTGTTTCATCTAACCCAATACTTCTCCTTGGGGTACTCGTATCCTGTTTTAGAAGTAAGTGGATGGAACCCTCAGGCTTTGTGTAGATTATCGGAAGTTGAACCAATTGACGGTAAAGAACTGATATCCATTACTGAGGATTGATGATCTATTTGATCAGCTTCGAGGAGACTTGGTGTTCTTGAAGATATAATTGAGGTCCGGTTACCATTAGTTGTGAATTAGACCATCAGATATACATCTCACACCCTTCCAGAGCAGGTATGGTCTATACGAGTAATTGGTTATGTCGTGTGGTCTCACAAACATGCCTGCAGTTTTTATAGCATTGATGAACCGATTGTTCCATCCATACTTGGATTCCTTTGTGGGGGGTTTTGTGGATGATATATTGGTGTACTCTCACACTCGACACGGCCATGCTACCCATCTTGAGATAATTTTTAGTACACTAAGAGAGCATCGGTTATACGCTAGGCTCTCAAAATGCCACTTTTGGATGGACCAGATTCACTTCTTGGGTCATTTTATCTTAGATACATGAGTGTCAATAAACCTAAATAAAGTGAGAGCAGTAGTTTCCTAGGAGCAGTTGAAGCATTCCTTTGAGGTATGATGTTTTCTAGGGATGGGTGGATAATACAGATGTTTCATTTAGGACTTTTCACGCTTAGAAGCTCCACTGACGGGCCTAACTATGAAGAGTGTGAAGTTCTTGTGGTCAGATTATTGTGAGTGATCATTTTAGGAGTTGAAAGGATGTTTGACTTCAGCATCGATACTAGTTTTCCCATAGCTCAGAAAGAGGTATACTATGTACTGTGATGCTTCAGGTATCGTGCTGGGAGCTATGCTTATGCAGGGGTGATGAGTCGTTGCGTACGATTCTCGGCAGTTGAGGCCACATGAGAGAAATTACCCGATGTACAATCTCGAGTTGGATGCAGTTGTTCATGCCTTAGGCTATTAGAGACATCATCTTCTGGGAGAGCATTTTTTGGGTTTCATTGACCATAAGACTCTAAAGTACATTTTTAGTCAGCATGATCTGAATTTGAGAAAGTGAATGTGGGTCAAGTACCTTCAGTATTTTGACTTTGATCATGCCTATATGCCTGGGAAGGGAAACATAGTGGCTGATGCATTGAGTAGGAGGAATCAAATATATGCAGTTCTGGAAGCCAGTAGTGAGTGGTATCTTATGGAAATGTTCTATGAGATGAATTTGGATGTGTACAATAAGAAGGGGCATACTTTTCTTTCTTTTTTGGATGTTGCCTCTACTCTTCTTAATCGAGTGTGAATTACGCAGCTATCAAATTATGAAGGCCTAGTCCTATGGTAATGCATGTTTTGAGAGGACCCTATTATGGGATGGACCATAGGAGAGGGTGAGATCATGAATTTCCAGGGGAACATATGGGTGCCAGCAGACATACATGAGGAGTTGATGCTGGACTTTCATTCCTTAGTTTGGGTAGTTCATCCTGTTGTCACCAAGATGCATCATGATCTACACTATCAGTATTGGTTGGAAGGTATGAAGAGAGATGTTTCTGGTTTTCTCATGAAGTGGTCCACCTATAAGTAGGTAATGGTGGAATATCAGCGACCAATAGGGATTTTGCAGCAGTTACCCATTCCCGAGTGGAAGTGGAATATTGTCGCGATGGATTTTGTGACAGGTTAACTGAGGTCACCTTTTGGGAATAATACAGTTTGGGTTATCATTGACAGACTCATGAAGGTTTCTCACTTTTTAATGATCAGGGAGACCTTCATTTTTGATGATCATGGACAGTTGTACATTTGTGAGATTGTGTGATTACATGGGGTTCCACACTCCATTGTTTCAGATAGAGATGCACATTTTACTTCTCGAGTCTGGTAGGGATTGTAGAAAGCATTGTGTACACATATACTTTTGATTACAACATACCACCCCCATACAGATGGCCAGTCCGAGCGTACGATTCAGGTGATTGAGGACATGCTTCATGCATGCATCCTAGATTATAGAGGTTATTTGGAGAAGTGGATAACTCTTGTGGAGTTCTCTTATAATACTAGTTTTCAAGAGACTATTCAGATGGAACCTTATGAGGATTTGTACAGTATTCCATGACGATCACCCTTATGTTGGCTGGAGGTAGGATATGTAGCTATACTAGGACCTCGTCTTTTCCAGGAGACTACAGAATTGATAGAGTTGATTCGGAAGAGGATGGATACTACACAGTCTCGATAGAAGTCTTATACTAATTAGTGGTGAAAACCTCTAAACATTGATGTTGGGGATCAGGTTTTCCTACGTGTCACACAATGGTTGGGGCATAGGTGGATTAGGAGACAGGGTTAGCTTTGGTCGAGGTACATCGGGGCGTTTGTAGTTTTGTAGAGAGTTGGGCCAATTTCCTATCAGCTACAGTTGCCTCAGAGGTACCAGGATATGCATGAGGTCTTCCACATTTCTCAATTTCGTCATTACTTCTCAGACCTGTCTCGTGTCTTTGAACCTGAGGAGCATGAGTTGGAAATCGATGCATCTTTTGAGGAGAATGCTATCCAGATTGTTGATCAAAGTATGAGGGTTCTCCATGGCCAGTATGTCCCTCTAGTATGAGTGATATGGCAGCACGGGCGAGTAAATGACAAGACTTGGGAGAGGAAGGATGATGTACGATCACAGTGGTTGGGGATATTCAGGGTTTCCTCTTCTACACCTTTTTTCTAGGGAAATTTGGGGACAAATTTCATTAAGGTTGAAGTTTTTAAGAACCCGGATCTTCTTTTTTAGGTTTTTATTCCTTTTCTAGTCTTTTTTTTAGAAAAATGGCAATTTTTAGAAATTTTTGATGTACAAGCCATGTAATTTTTGAGTACACGTTGTGTACTCGGACACCGAAGGAAGCCGAGTGCTGGCCATGTGATGGACACACACATGGACATGTGGGGGTGACTTGGAGGATGCCAAAAGTGGTGTATGGGAAAAGAAATTACACACCGTGTACTTCAAAAGTACATGCCGTTTATTTTATTTTCTATCATTAAACGTACCAGGGACGTGTATAATATCAAGAATGATCTTCTTCTAGGTTTCATTCAGCTGATAGCTTCAATATGACCACATTCTTCCTCCAAGCCCCCAACTGAGAATCTAATCTCCAATTCGATCTTCGTCAATTGAGTTGGGATCACCTCAGTATTCCCACTCTTTTACTAGAGCTTTGTTTCCCAAATTATCCTCCTTCTCATGTTATCATCTGTTTATTTTTTAGACGTTTTTGTAGTTCTTTGGTGTTCTAAGGTGATTCAAGCCCTGAGACTCATGTATATTGATCTCTGAATGCCGAGGTAGGTGGTTTGTGCCTTTCCATAGGATGTATTTGAGTTTTATGTGCAAAATCACCAATACCCATGAATGGGGTATGTCCCATTTATGGTTTGAGGCCTATTGTTTTCCAGTTATGCTTGTATGCTTGTGTTGATGATCATTGAATGTGAATAGGGTTAATTGTTATGCTCTAGATGTTTTTTCCCATGCATGTTTCATGTTTTGACCGTAGGGTCTAGTTTTCCTGTTAGGCTGTTGTTTACTTTACCATGTCTAGTTGTAGGATGGATTGATTGTTATGAAATTTTGTTATGTTGTAGACTAATAGCCATGTAGTTATTGAGGTTTACATTTTCATATATGTTCTGTTATACTTACCTGACATCCACAGGGCCGTGAGAAACCAGTGTATAATCTATACAGAGAATGGACGTAAGGGCTTCTCTAGAGTGTCTTTATAACTTATGATGCGAGACTGCATGGGGAATTGATGTTGAGTGATTCCCCAAAGTGTCTGTAGATCCTCAAAGTGGGCCACATGGGGAATAGATGTTGAGTGGTTCCCCAGAGCACCTTTAGGTACCGATACAAGACTATAGGAAGAATTGACGATGAGTGCTTTTCCATAGTGTCTATGCTTAAGCTGAACCAGAGGGGATAGATTGAGTCTGCTTCCCAGTGGGTTTCTTATGTTTCTAGGTATGACCATAGGGGATTGTCTATGATTACTTCATAGAGGATTACCTGTTTTGTTACATGCTTGTATTGCTAGGTAGGACCAGAGGAGATTTGCTGTGAGTACTTCCCAGTGGGTTAACTATTTGTGATTACCTACTTTGTTAGCTGTTTCTTGATATAAGAAACCAAATTCATTGAAACTGTGAATTGTTTACATTGGGTACTTCCTTGTTTACTAGATTTATTTACTTACTGTCTGCCAAATATTCACTGACTGTTAGGAACATATATCGTGGTGGTTGCCTACTGGGATTTAGTCTCACACCCTGTTTGGGCCATTTTTTTGGGCCCAAACAGATTATATTATTTTAGTTATACATAAGGGCATGAACCCATTTACATTAGGTACATGATTTACTGTGGAGTTGGAGATCATGTGACCGAGCTGTGGCTTTTGATTCTGAGGAGTTTTTTATCAATTTTCTTTTGTACTTTGGCTTAGTACTATTCTATATTCTAGTATTGTGATGTGTTTGGCTATTTTCATGACATAAGTACCATGCATCATTTTTATATATATATAATCCAGTTTTTTATTTTTCCAGTCTTCTGGTATTTATTTTTGTATGAATTATTCTTGCTTCTATTTTTCCTATTGCTTTCTTCTGCTGTGTTACTCTACCAATGAGGGCATAGTTTCCCCACTATCACACTAAGGCCCTCGCTGCTAGTCGGTAGCCTCTAGCGTTAGGGGAAATGTGCTTGAGTCCATGTGACCAACTTTGTACGAGGTGCCTCTGGGTGGCATTCAGAACCGGGAAGTTACATACGTAAGTCCTACTATTACAAGATTATTTTATATAAATAAAACATATTAATTTTTTAATGTTTTATATTATATTTAATTTGATTTCATGTTTTCATTAATGATAAATTAAATGAATAATGTCAAAAATGTCCATAAATATATGTTAAGTAAATATATATATTTTTAAATTATTTATAAATCCTAAAAATAAATATACAATACAAAAAATAATTAAAATGGTTGAAAATTTTATTCTATATCCGTTTATATGTTTACATGTATCACATAAGTAATATTATAAACTTTTATGAATGTAATAATTATTAACACAATTAAGGGTAACAATGGTTAATAAAGGGACTACTAAAAAATATAAGTTTTAAAATCATACCAATGTATATTAAAATTTTAATGTGATTATTACATATAGAACATAGGATTTTTTAAAAAATGATATCCATTTGGATGAATTTGTCATATGAATTTCAAAATTATACTGTTAGGCTTTATTAATTCCAACTGATTCCTTTCACTCCATTATAATAGGATACTACTAACTCTTCATTAAACCACATTGATCTATATATATCAAACAACCCCTTAATAGTTCTATTAGAATCTTATATAGATAATATTAATTGTGGATGGAATTTTAAAAGACTACTCCAAGGATTCATAAGAATGGATCTAGAAGTGGCCTACCAACTTAGATGTAACAATTCTATACAACCTATATAAATTTATTTATTCTAATAACTACACCAAATATGTGGTATTCAACATAAAATAATATATTTGGTATCAGTATGTTATAGAAATGTTATTATTATTATTATATAAACACTAATATCAACCCATTGTTCTACCAAATGGGATGTGGACACATTGCTCGTTCATACATGTGGATTACGACCTCCATGTCGTGATAAAATTAATTTTACATTAAAATAATTAAAGGATTTTTATTATAAAATTTATATTATTTATATATGATATTAATGACAATATTATTTTTCTAGAATAAAAATTTTATATCTAACTTCTTATCATCAAATATGTTGGAAGATAATATACACTCTCGTGCGTAAATATGGACTTCCACATCCATTAAGAGAAGTGATTAATTTCTCATTCCATCCTTAACCAGATTTTATTAAGAATTAATTTAATTAATGTATATGATAATTTTGATATAATAATTATTATTTAAATTTTAATTATTTCTTAAATATATTTATATTATTCTATAAAAATGGTCAAACAATGTTTATGTGTATGTACGACAAACCAACTTTAAAAATGGGGTAATTAATTTTTATATCCATATAATTAATAAATGATTATAGATAATTTTAATGAATATATATGATATTTATATCATTATAAATATTATAAAGAATAGGTAACCATGATGTACATAAAATTTTCAGATGTTCAAAACCAAAACTCTCATGTAAAATTAATCATTTTAAACAAAAAACAATGATTTTAAAAATAAATTATTAATAAATTACTACTGAAATTATATATTTGGATAATATATAATATTAAAATAATGTAACTTATTTTGGTTAATAATTTTAATAAATTGGAATTTATTACACTATAATATAATGTTATTTTGAAGAAATTGAAACTCCTTATAAGGGATATTTATCTCACATTTATTTCATTGAGACACATGCCATACTAAAAAATTGATTCCATTATAGGGTGAATATAATGAATATCAATATATTTAATAATTTTTAAAATCTAAATTATTGTGGTTTAATAATATATATAATTTTCTATTTTCTCATATTATTATTATACCAGGATTACTTATGTGGTATGTGTTCTTCAACCATTTTTTTCATTGAGATATTTTTGATGATATGAACCAATTTATGTTTATTAGGTGTATATACTTCTATAATGATGTGTTATATTATGATTCTTATTATTTAAATGATATTTAATGTTTCATATTATATTATTCTTTTATGGGCCAAATGTTTCAAAATTTACCAATGTTTATTGGTTTTTATATTGATATCTCGTGGTTTCCAAGTATTTTTTATAATACTCTTAATGATAAATTTTTTTAATCTAAATACCTACAAAATCATCAATTTTCATCCATGTGGATTATTTATTGATGTTATATGTTTTCATTAATAGTATTCTCTTTATGAACTAAATAATCTGATTAAATTTTTATTAAAAATATGCATTATTAATCTCTCTGATCGATTTTCTCTTCAACAATTCTATTCAATAAATTTTTTTCATTATTCTACTATAATATTTGAATGACACTTTTAATGATATTTTAATTTTTATAAAATTATTAAAAACAAATTGTGATTTATTTTTGAAATTTTACAAAAAATATGAAAGGAATGTTTTTTAACATACGTGACATGAATGTAAATCACATCCCCATAACTATTTGAAAAATTGAATATTTAGTTAAATGTTTTAGTGATTACATTGAGATTAAATTTTTACATAATATCTTTTACATTTTTATACATTATATAATTGATTCATTAATGAATAAGGTATATTCCAAAAGAAGCAAATCAATTGAAATTTTAAAAGAATTTTTTTTGATAACATCTATTGATTTTAAATATTATATATAGGGGATATAATTCTTCTTTTTTTCTCTTGATGGTTTGGGACTTTTAAAAATATATGTTTACACGACCCATTAATATATTGTGGGATATGTTATGATAAAATGTTTAAATGTTTATAAAAACTATCTCTTTCTACATTTTATTATATATGTTGAATGATTAAAGATAATTTTGAACACATGTAAATTTATTATGATTATTTAATGGTTGTGATCAGAATTTTATATCCCTTTAATTAACTATTTAATTATGGATTTCTCATGTGATAATAAAGATATTAATTGATAGTTATACTTATTTAGTAATAGAAACATTCCACTATGACAGTCCTGGGAGTGAACCTAAAAATATTATATGATAGAATGGGTAATAAACCATTTAAATATGATAGTATTAGTTATTATTGTTAACTAATATAATGATCTTTCATGCTATTATGTATATTTGAAACATATATTTTAAGAAAATTTTATTGCACCATGGATCATGTTCCATGTTTTTTAGTGATTTATATGTTATGTGATTCCCATATTTATTACACGACTCTAAATAATGTTCTTTGATATTCTGGTTATGGTTTTAAAATTTATGTTCCTATTAATTTACACTTATTCTCAGGTTAAATTTATCTGATCACTTTTATCCCCCATTTTTTCATGTATTGACCATATGAGCAAAAACTTTTATATGTTTTCTATTCCTCATATTTGAATAAATTTTTTATTTAATATATGACTACTAAGGGTGATAGTTACAAATATCATTGTTGATGATAAATTATATCTCTTATATTATTTTATATCCATATTTCCAAATACACTAAGAATATATGATTATTAAATGGATCAGTGAGTCCTTTAATTCATATTAATATCTTAAGATTTATTATCTATGTATGAATGGTATGTGTATCCTTATGGATGGAATATCTCATAATCATGTTCTTTATGTTATTCGATGGACACACATGATTTCTTAACACTGCATGTTTTGTGTAACTAATGTTTTTCATGAGACACATGATTCTTCTTAACATTGATACAATAATTATTCATGTATATAGATGTATTAATAATATTATTCAACTTAATATTATTTTTATAGTATAATCTTCATTGAATAGTCAAAATCATGCATGATATATATTAAATTAATGGATTTGTGTTGACCAATCCTATATCATTCTATATGTTTGATCATTGGTGATGGTTTGCATGTATGATGTCAATCAATGGACATAGAAAATATTGAAAACATTATTAAAAATTTATGAGGTGATGTAATGATATTAAGATACAAATGATTTACATTGTTGGTAATCTAGTGATCTATGAATAACAATTTATGAAGTTATATGGTCATGGTACCATGGGATATTCTAATAATATTAACAACTAGAGATCGCCTCTTGATTGACATTGTCATACATTTATTAAATGCCCATCATGCGTTCCACAACCCCATTACACAGTCCCTATATCCAGTCACTTTTCACCATTTGAAAAATCATTCTCCATCATGTGCTCTCATAAAGACTTATGCATTCGATTATACTAACATACTACAATGGCTCATAATGTTGATCTACCTCCCATGTGGAAGTCCAAGGTCCAACATGTGTGGTTGTTGTCTGTCCTTGGTTGTACATTTCTTGGTCTAAATTTTATCAATATACTCACAAATAGATTATGTAAAATTTAAAATATATATTCTAATATGTTTAAGTAAAATTTCCTAAAAAATATAATATCCACCTTCGTAAAATATAATATAAAAATATTCATTTAATTATTCTTCTTATATAATCCTCAAATACATCATTAATACTCCTCATGAAATAAGGAATTTATTTTTTACATGGGCTTCAATTTTTTCTTCACATAAATAGTTTTATAAATGATATAAAATTTCGAAGCACCACTCACACATGTATTGAACATTACGAATATTTTTTCAAATCATCTTAATTATTTTCTCCACCATGTTATGAAAATATCTACTAATGTTATTCAATATAATATCCTTGTATTAGTGTTAAATATATTATGTATGTAACTAAATAAAACTATAGAATTACATGGATAGTCATAAATTAATAAAATGTAATTCATTATGCAGTATCATCTTTACATTTCATTGTTCCTTAAACATTTCATTTATGAAGTATTTAATAAAAATAAAACATTCATTCTTAAATCATTAAAATGTCTTCTTTAAAAACAAAAAATTCATTTAAGTACTCCTTAATGAGTATATTCAAAATGTATATTAAAATAACTAGGGAATTAATGTGCTCTAATGGAATCTGAGATAACTTGTAGTGGCTATACATTTTATAAAATTTCGTATTTTTGATATCCTCCTTGATCACCTTTATATGATAATATACTAAATTAAGATCCCCCTCAGATGATTTTTTGTAACTATTAAGATGATTGAATATGTATTTGAAATTTTGTAGAGGATAATTGTTTTATCATGTCACTATTAAGTACATTATTGTTAACACAAATAAACATTAACCAATCCTATTTATTGATGAAATGGTCTTGTGTAACCTATATTGAATACCATTTTCATATGAAACCTTCATCACGATTGTCATGCAGTTATTTCTCTAGATCATCATTCCTAATAGTGGATATTCTATATAATTTATGGGTTAATTTAAATGTTTTAGGTATAAGATGAATTCATAACTAACCTCTTATATTGGATTTTTTGTAGTCAATTACTTGGGTAATACATCAATATATTCCCATATAATTGGAATTTAATTAATGAATATCAATTTCGAAGAATCTGTAATTTTAAAAAGCATGATCTTACTAATTTAGAAATTATAATTGTTTTTTGAAATGATGGTTCCAAAAGAAATAATCCATCATAGTTACACATGTATGTAATGGGAGGGAGATTCAAAATATAGGGGGATATTCCTCTACAATAAATTTATGTTCTATATATACAAGGAATATATATCCATATAAAAAAAGCATAAAATCCTACTAAATAGTGTATCACAAGGATTTTTGTAAAATTTATCCTTTAGATATAAGTAGGGGATATTTAATATTATAATGATGAAATTATTGACTCATTTTTTATTTTTGTTGATTATATGTATTCCATTTTTTGAGATTTTGTTATAGTTCCACTAAACATGTTTGATATGAAAGAATGAAACAAACCATAAATGCATAAGAAATTTTACTTTAATCAGTGAATGATTATCCTTGATTTTTCTATTTGATTCTATTTGTATTCATTATAATTATAAAAAATAATCTTAGGGATGAAAATTATCATAACAGTTTTAATATAGAGTGAAACTATGTACATATATGGGAGAAAAAATAATTTACATGTAACTAATAAACCATGAATTTATTTTTTAAATTATTTGTAATCCATGGTCTATTTTATAAAATTAAATTTAATAATTTTTATCCCTTCATTGTAGTTCATAAAAAAATGTGTGTAAAAAATAATTCCCCAAGGTGTTTCCCTCTATATTTTAATTCATTTGATTCCTTTCCATGCACTAGAAACAGTTTAAGGCAATAAAAATTGATCCTTTTTAGAGGTATTACACTTAGGTCAATTTACTCAGTAGTAAAATCTACTTTATAGTATCCAATATATTTTTCTCAATAAAAAACCATGAAAATGATACTATAAGAATATTTTTGGATTTTTTATGATTATTATTATACAAATAGTTTTGACATTATTTTTCTAATCATAATATCAATAAATGACTACATATTTATTTGATACCATGTATTAAACCAAATATATTTTATAGACATTATTTCATGATTTGTTACATAATTTTTCACACAATACAATTCCAATGGATCAATAGGCAGAGTGTCGTTGGAAAATTTGATGCATAATAAAATAACAATAAAAATTTATACAACTATAATATATAAAAACTCAATATAATTCACATGAATTTTAAGTAACATCTATTACTATTGAGGATAACTTGGGGATGTACATAATAATGAGGAGGTATATAAATCCATGTATGGGAATACTAAAATAGTATAAATATGTTAATTAGTACATGTGAGACTTTGTTGTAGAACAATGTGACATAAAAAGTAGAAAATCATTATCATGAACATTAAAGGTTGACATAAGATAGTAGCATCAATGAATCATAAAACATGGAAACAAATTAAAAATGGAATCATAAAGATAAGTAAAGTCTATCCACTTATACCTCATAATATATTTTTGAATAGTCTAAAAAAATATTAACCATATGTATACCTCATGATATAATAACATTACATACTACATCAGAGGGAAATATAAATATATGCCCACCCATCATAATAATATCATGTACATGATTTTTTGTGCCACATAGGTCATAAAACATAAGAATGACTATCATCTATTTTAATCCCATATGCGAGTAGTATGGGTGGAATAGAAGGATTTCACTTTTAAATTTAGGATTATCACATTTTATTCAATGCCCTTATATTTGAATGGGAATGGGTAGTCACAAGATAACTGATTGTAATTGAAAATATATTGATGGATTATTTATCATAAATATTTTAAACAATTAATTACAGAATGATTAAATTTGGGAGTATTATTTCATTTCATTAACTATGAATTATAATCATAAAAAATGTATGTGTAAGAACACCTTCTAAAATGAACAATTGAATATAAAATTTAAAACTACAAAGATTTTCTTTAATTTAAAATATGGGAGAGAAAATTATCTAACATTAGTTTTTTCATAGATTTGGTAAATGTCATAATGAGAGGGAATAAATTATCACTAATTCAAAAAACAATAAATGGGTACAAAAAGCATTTTTTTGTCAAATTTGAACATAATAAATTTATATTTCATGTTATAAATATTAAATGATCTATTTGAATGAAGAAGTGATAAAATAAAGTTCCTTAATTGATTGGATACTTACGAAATCACGAGTATAGATTATTAAGAACATGAAAACACCAAGATAAGGTTCTCCACATAGATAAAGAGAAAGTATTTTCTGTCAAAGGGTTTTAATTTAAGAGGAATGGGTGGATGCGTGGGTATTTACATCTAAATAGGTTAATTCATTATTAATTTATAAACATATATTTTGAAATACTGGTAATAAAATAACATAATCAACATAACATCATTTTGTTATTGGGAATATACTCAAAAAATAGGAGGGGTTTTTATTATTCCATTATTTTAAACAATGAAAGCATTAAAATAATACCATTTATGATGTCTATGTGAGTCATTATAATAGAAAATTTATTTAAAAGTCATAAAATATAATATATTTTCAATCATTCATTATATTCTTGTCAAAAAAAATTGTATAACATAACAACAGACCATTTTAATGGGAACTGATTTTTTTTCATGTATACATATTTTAGGTTTTATTACATCACTATAAAGTGATTTTGATTTCATAATACATAATATATATTTATATCGTATCAATATTACCCAATATTTATAATGTATCATATTATTATAGAAAAAATAAGAATTTGTTAATTTTTCTTTTTGAAATTTCAAAATGATGTTCAGTTTAAAAATATACATTTATAAATATATAATTTTTCACTTTTATGTAAAAATATATGTTTAAGGAAAAAATTATATTTTTTTACGACACATATATATTTCTAAAGCCTATAAAAACTAAATTTCAGTTCATTAAATTAAAAAAAATTAAAATTAAATATATATTATTTTATAATACCATTTAATTGAAAATAATATTTCAAAAAAAATCATTTTGATTTAAAGTAATGAGTGTTCTCATTATATTTTTCTTGAAAATATAATTTCGGTTTCGTCATATTAAAATATATTTTTTTATCAATATCACTATATAATTAATTATTAATATAATATTCCAATGAAAATAGATCAACCAAATTAAAAAATAATACTACTTGAGTTTAAATACAAAACCCCTTATTACACTTGTGTGCACCCTAAGGGTACGGTGTGTTATAATAGTATTTTCTTATGGTGGTTAGGATATAATTTTTTTTGTTTTTGATATCTATAATCATTATATTAATTTATAAAAAAATTTACTTGATTTTTATTTTTTGAATATTAAAATGGTATTAATTCAAATTAAAATACCTATTCTTCCATATCCCTAGGATTCTTTATATAACTGGATTCATATGGTATGATCCCACATGTCGAGTCTTTGATTCCATCCATATATATGAATAATATTTTTTTAAATCACTTTTATATATTAATATTAATTGTCATTGAATAATGGATATATTAAAAATAAAATATTTAGGTTATTTTATTCTTGGTTGTAAAATTATTGAATTAATATATATTGGTTCAAAATAATAAATGAGATATAGTTAATGTTTAATATATAATTATAATAATTGATAAGAAATTTATTCAATTATAATATAATTTCAATTATAATTTATTTTGATTTTAAAATATGTATGACTATCAACCACATAGATATTTACATATTTATTAAGTACACTAGTCATGGACTATGTGTTTCTGCAAGGAAAAGTTAATGGCCTCATTGAAAATATACTTGAAAAAGTTCCTTTTTGTTGTAATTACTTGTTGTGAATTAAATTAATGTGGAACTTATTTTAGGTATAGAATGTATCATATTGAGATCTATATGCTTTCAATTTGACATTATGCATTATAGTATAGTATTATAAAATAGACCCTAAAATGCAATAAATATTTGTATACTCAATTCTAATTTGTTATTATATTATTTTTTTTGTAAATTTAATTTAATAAATGATATAGTTAAATTATATTATTAGAAAGGGATGAAAATATTTTTTTCTATAAAATTTATAAAATTAATTCACCCCCATATATAGTCATTGTAATCTATAAAAGTGTGTCATAATCTCATATCGGATTATGTATATATTGATCCCAAAATTATTCAATTGATGTTCAATGATATATCTATTATTTTTATAATGGTTAATCTCATAGAAGCTTTGGTTTTTTACAAGTACTGTTTAGAATAATTTTTTGATCATTAGTTGAAGGTAGGGTTTCTAAACATTAACCATGTGATTTGATGATTGTTATGTACGTAACATATTGCAATATCAATATTATACTGAGTTCCTAAAATAATTAAATTATAGACTTTATTGTTCCATAGAAACCGTTTTGATGAAATTCGATATTGACATAGTTTATTGATACTATTCGGTGAATGGGTCCATTTATTTTATATGAAATAACGAATGACTTAATGTGTGTTTAACATGACATGGTATTTTGGAGACTGTTTGATATATATTCACCATTTTGTTCCTTGTTTTTTAGAGTTATAGGCCTGTTATTTTTTTATAATCAAATTTTTAGTGAATTTTTGTACATGATTGATATATGGAAATTTTCATAACTATACATTGATCCTTATGACATGATATTGTGACATGATTATTATTATTACTCACTGTGATTCATGTTGAAATTATAATATAGCGAGATTTTTCTAGTTATACATGTTATAATTCATATATACCATCTGTTTCCCTGATTCATACTATAATATATATATACTAGATTTGGGCTTGATACATGTTTTAATGATTATATATCAATGGCCCTAATATATATTGTAATTCTTATATATTAGGCTCATCCTTGAATGATTTATAAAATTATTATATATAACTTTTTTATCCATATTTGCATTATATTTTTTCAGGGATATATGGTTATGTTTGGAATGGTTGGGATACATGATTATAGTTATAATAGGATTGAACCAAAGTAGGTTTATGTGGTACTAATTTTACTATGTAATTAATTAATTCAGCTCTTTATTAAAATATTGAATGCACTTTTCATCAAATTGGTTATGTTTTTCCATGATGGTGTTGACCAACTAAGTAATACTAAAACCATATTTGGGACCCTATTTGGTATATGATGGGATTACATGAATACAAGATTATTCAAGGGTGAGGGACCTTACGGTTGATTTGTTCTCAATAGGATGGGCTAGAGTATGGAGATGAGATCAATATAAGGATCATGTTCGAGGTCTTTGAGTTTGTTTTATTTTTATATTCTTTTATTAATATTACATATAACATGACTTTTAGATAAATTTCATCCGGTCATTATATTATTCATTTATTATTCATTGGATTATTTAGTATGATTTTATTTTCTTGAATATTCCACTATATTGTAACACTACAACCAAGGGAATAGTACCCCCACTATAATTACCACAACCCAGATGCTAGTAGGAAGAATATGGCATATGAGGAGGTGTTCTTGAGTTCTTTTAAAAAAACTATTTTAAAAATACTGTAATTATTATAGTTTTCAATGTAATAAATTTTATTGTGTTAATAATGATTATATATCTAAATGTTTCAGTATGATAATTAAGAAAACTCTTATTCAATACTTGTAAATTTGGATTCCTTCATCATTAATTGGTACCACAATAATACCTAAAAGAATATGGGTAATAAAAAACAATATATTTTTCATATCAGTAAGTAAGGATTCCTAAATAATGAAAATAAAAGTTGAATAATGAAATTGGATATTCAAGACACATGAGTTGATAATTTTTTAGTTTTTATTTTTTATCTATTATTTTTGGGGTCATATCATTTTTTGAGATACATAAAATGGAAAAATTATTTGAGTTTGATCAGTTAGTGATCTAGAATATATTATTATCAATGCGGTTTCATATTTTTATAGGTGAAATAAATATTTTTTTCTTATTTCTAACTTTATTAATGATGATAGTTATATAGATATTTTTCAATGGATTTTATATTTTTAAATATATAATTGTTACATGTAATACACCTAGACACGAAAATGAATATATAGATGATATTAATTCTATTAGTAAATTGAATACAATGTGATATAATATTATTAATACTGAATTTTTATTTTAAATAGAACACATAGTCTTTGAAATTATTAATCATCATAGAATTTTTTTATTGAATTTTATTTTATAATTTCTAAAAAACATAATTTTATTTTAAATTATTGGGCGATGAATGAAAAATTGTAAAGACATAAATTGTTATTTAAAATTAATCAATGAGGTTTATACTTCTAGATCATTGGAATATATTAACATGGAGTTGGTGGTAATGGATCTAACACCTATCCATTGTTTAAAATAACTAATTATTTTTGTTTAATGCATTATATTGATAAACATATCACTAAATATGAATCTTAAAATAAAATATTGATCTATTTTCATGATTCTATATAAAATAATTCAAATAAAAAATATTCTATATTTTTTTATGAAGTAACTATATATGGGTGTTTCAAAGTAAGGATTCAAAAACTTTTTTTATAAATAATTGTATAAAATATAAATTTTTTTCAAGTGTAATACCCCAATAAATTCGTTTCCTTCTAAAATATTTTTTTATTGAAGAATTCATTACTATTAGTTTTTGGGATGAGGCTATTAACAATGATTTATATATCCTGAATAGATTTTTAATAATTCCAACTTTTATTAATTAACTAGACATTTTTTATATGTATTTAATCCAAAAATATTGATATATTAGAGTTTTGAATATAAATATTATACCATAAATAAAAATTATATGCATGGTAAATTTTTTCTAATTGACTAATGATGGAATATTTTATGGTATTTTTCAATTTTAATAACACATATTATTTTCCATAATTGTTCAATGATAGGTAAATAATAAATCGATGTCATGTTTGATGTTAGAGGCCTTGTATCTATAAAAAACATCTATTTATGAACATGTTAATTTTTTTTAATAAATGAATACTTGATACTCCTAAAAATATAAAATCAATTGATTTAAATGAATATTTTGGTTTAGAAAATTGTTATGAATAGTTATAATGTAAGTAACTTAATAATGTTTTTACATGACATAAAAAAAATAATTTACAACATTATAGATCCTATATTTAGGTTTTTTGATGAGGGTCTTGGAATTAATAAAACTAAATGAAATATATATGATTTTTTCTAGATTAATCTCATAACATGAACCTATAACTATAGAATAATTCCTCAGTGATTAAAAATGAGTTTCTAATAATGTAAAAATATGTATCTTGGATTGATAGAAATAAAATTTATTAATTAGTTTAGAGAACTTATAACTATACTTTAATTGTAAAAAATTGGTATTTTGATAAATGAGTTAAGAAAAATATTTAATTATATGAAATAAGTTTCAATTAATGAATAATATTTTAACAGGGAAGACATTATATTTTTTATAAAACAACAAAATTTTCATAAATTGAATACATAATAGTTTTCATTCCTTATTAACCTAATATTTCTTTCTCATAATATATGTTAAATATACTTTTTATTATTATTTTTATGGATGTTTTTTATGTTTATTAACCACATATTTTGTATTATCAACATTTTCCAAAAACATGTTTTTAAATGATCTAGAGTTAATATTTTCTTAAACATAAACATAGAGAACATGATGAATAGTTTCTACAACATAATTTATTTAATTAACTTTATCGAAGAAATTAACATCATAAGTTCTTATAATTGTTTGATTTAAAAATATTTCTGATGTCCAAACATATGTTGATAATGTGATTTAATGTTCAACAAGAAGGAATATATGTAATGTATTTTGTAAAATCATGTATATTTATTTTGATATAATAAAAATTTGTTTGTTGGTTTTTTTTTAAATAATTCAGAAACAAATTCATAATATCTTAAATTGATGAATGTAAATTCATGATTTAAAAAAGATTCATTACTTATGAAAATAATATATCATTTTCACTTTATAGGATATCTAAATTTATGTTTTTTCGGGCGAGGTAACAAATAAGTTCATGAATTAATATATAAAGAGGATAAATTGGAATTATATTATATCTTCATAATTACATAAGATATATCAATTAATTTTTGTTCCTATTTAATATTTTTTTATATTATACAATGTAATCATAATTTTGAGGTGCCAAAATGTTTTTAATGTAAAATAAATGTAATTTTAATCCCCTTTCTATTTCATATGACATATAGATCTATTTTTTTTCATATTCTCATTTAATTGTTTAGTATTGTAGACTAGATTTATGATTATCCTCTTAAACCTATAATTTCTTATAAATATAATTATATCCATGGTCTATAAAAAATTAAATTGAAGAATTATTTTTAGTTAATGTTTAAAATGTTATTATTGGTAATATTTTCTCTATAATGTTTTTAGATGAAATTAAATTATAATTTTTTTAAATTTAATTATGAAAATCTTCATATAAAATTAAATATCACCACTGAAATTAGTTTTTTTACAAATTATATTATTAAATGTAAACAATCACATTAATATCATTTATCATTTCGTGATAGATCATACACGCAGATGATTTTCCTCTTATGTTTACTAAAACCCAACATCAATTTTGATATATTTTTCAAAATCCAAGTTCATTTAATTTATTTTATATTTTTTAGTATGAGTAGAGCCCATTTTTATTTTCAAAAATTTAATTTATTAGTTTTTCAATTTATCAATTTTTAAATATTTGTTTTTTTTCTTATAGTAAATTGATTATTTTTACATATACATTATAATTTTTTTGAGATTTATGTAATTTTTTGTATATTAATTTTAATATTAAAC
Organism: Viscum album; assembly: GCA_963277665.1. NCBI lineage: Eukaryota > Viridiplantae > Streptophyta > Magnoliopsida > Santalales > Viscaceae > Viscum > Viscum album. The sequence goes on along the minus strand of OY728158.1, from coordinate 497,476,486 downwards.
ATAAATATTTTTTATTCATACATTGACTTATCTCTAACTTAATTAATATGTTATATTTATATATATACTAATTATTATACGGTAATATGAAATTGGATGTTTTGATATCCACGTAAAATTTTCATTCTATCATATATAATATGTTACTATTATTCAAAAAAAATTATATACTTTTTTCAAAATTTTTGTATACATTTTATTTTTATTTATATAAATTATTATTCCATTTATCTATAATTTTATTTGAATCAATTATTCGTTACATTTTTTTGAACTAATATTAATTCATAGTCAAAACATATATTTCTAGGTATGTGTAGATAAAAATATCAAATGGAAAAGACTAAAATGATTTGAATAAATGTATGAAGGTTGAAATTAATAAAATTTTATTAAACATAATGAAATTTAATTTAAATGATTAAATAAGAAGAATATTATATCAATGAAATCATTTTCATTGAAGAAATGTGTAACCTTTTATTGGTGATGAAAATGACCATGTCTATAAAGACAATATTTATTAGTTTTTTTTATATTTATCTTTTTTGTATATATAATAATGATACAGTTGTTATTGTAGTATTTTTTTGGGGATTTTACTTCACTTTTATTATTGTTTCTAATCTTATCAAATATTCTCATGATTGTAAGTTAACATATAAAATATTTATCATATATTATTTTGAGATTCGAATTTACAATATTATAATATTCTTATTAGAAAAAAGTTATGCGGAATAATTTTTATGGTATTAGAGCTTATGCATAAAGTCTAATATATATTTATTCCATTTTTTAAAATTTTAATGTACATGGAAATCTTAAAAATGTATTTATCATTATATGAATCATATGTATATGATTTGAAAATATAAGAATATAAATATACAGGATTATATGATGAGAATTATTTTATGTTGTACTAATGATCAATATAGAGTATATTATAATCCATTTGACAAGATTCTCATTTTATTTTTCTAGAAAATGGATGAACCTATAATAGTGAAAACATTTTTTTGATCTCATCAACTTCATTTTCTATTAGATATAATATTATTGAAAATTATGAATTTTATAGAATTTTCACAAAACATGTTAATCACAGTTTTGTTTGATGATAGTGATAATTCTAAGTGAGAAGAATAAGTCCCTACTATATCATACGAGGATGGATGTATGACAGTATATTATTATATTAATAATTTTCATATTTGTGTTGAAGAAAAATTTTCATAAAAAATTGATGTTAACATAAATTTGGATAATGATATTGAAACAATAATGGTTATTATTAATGGTGAATCAATTGAGAGAGATCTCACAAATTATAAATAATATTATTAAGAAGATAATGATGTCTATAATTTCAAACAATCTTATTTAATCTTGAAACTATAAATTTCTATGATTGTATATCATAGAAGATACTCAAGTTCATTCTTAAAACCCTTTATATTCAATTTTGACCTTATTCCATTACGTCAAACACCCAAGAATATAATATTAGTTTTTCCTAAACATCATAACCAAACAATAATTTTTTAAAAGATAAATTATATTTTTGTTTGGATGTTTTGAATTTTTTCTTCTGTATTAATTTGATTTACGTTGTTTTGATATTATTTTAATTTTTAATGTAAGTTAAATCCATGCTATAAATTATTTTTATATTATATTACTAAAATTTTATTTCCCTATGAATAATTAATTGGGTTATTTGAAACATTCCAATCCCACCCACAAAAATTCTTATAATCATAATTCCATTAAACATAGTTGAATCCACTGTAATAATAATGTTTATAAATAAATGTGTAGTCTTTAATAATATCAATCAGGAATGATTTACAATTTCATAATATATAAATTATGTTATGAGTACAGAAATTAATGATTATAAATTTGATATATGATAAAATAATAACAAATATCCAACAAGAAAACTTATTGAATAATTTATAGCGACGAAAAACCAAATCTATGACTATGAACACATGATTGAATAACTTAATAGATAGAATTTTTTTTAATAATGTTACACTCCCAAGTAGTACATTTCATTTACCTAGCATATAACAGCTCTATTACTAATGAAAATTTTATCATTATGGCTCAATAGTGATTTAATATCTCTTTCCATGACCTATATCACATCAAATAACAACTTCATATTCACCAAGATATATATGAAGGGTTTATTATAAAAATTAAAATTAAATCTTTGATAAAATTCCACAATTAGGCATATCAAAAAATAATATTGATCATATTTTATTTCAAAATGGTGAAAAGTGAAATTAAAATAATAAATTCTTAGGTAATCCATATAGATAACTCACAAAAAATGTACAATTTTAAACGCATTATTAACACAATGAAAACAGTAGATTAAATCACCCATTGATTTTATGTGCATACTCATCCATACAATAGTCCAATCCCTCCCCTCAATGATATATGCTCCTATCCAAAATGAATCACCAATCCAATGGGGTATCTAAATAGACCAAAATCATAATTATAAACCCATTCCCTATAACATTAGTCATTACTAGGTTGTAAAATCCAAATTCCCTATATTTGTTTGGATTAGACAATAAAAAAACTTATAAGGCTTCATTCATATTCATCATGATCAGACATGAACTAAAATCATTACCCTATAAGTATTATTCAATATTTTTCTTTTTGATTGGATTTTACCAAAAATACAAATTTTTTCAATATAACTACTGAACATATGCTCTTTCGCTATCTCATAACCAATGCCAAGGGTATATTAGGCCAAAAAACAATTTTTAATCAAAATAACCAAATTTTCAATTAATAAACTACATGTTTAGGTTCACCCACTAACATTGCCTAGTACTTTATTAAACCACGAGAATAATCTATCAATATTTTTTAAAATCATTTAACCTAAATCAACAAAATAATTGAACATTAAAAAATAAATTATTTGATCTTATTTATATAAGTGGACAAATGGGAAGACTTCAAACACAAAAATTATCACCATGATAAAACCATATCATTCCTTAATAGTATTCTCTAATATAGTAATTATATAGTAGATTAATACAAAATCCCAATTACATTACACCATGTATAATATTATTCATAATTAAAACCCATGAAAAGTTATTTTTCCATAGGAAAATATGATGGGAATAGTGGGTAATGAGGGATGAAATTATTACCATTGATTCCTAGGAAACCCACTTGATGTGTAATATTTATATATATATATAATTATGAAAAAAACTAAATTATTTAAATAAAACACTCACGTTTTAGTTCCCTATAAAATACAGTAGAAATGTGTGATTGGGGGGGATGTTAAAATATAAATTTCATATATTTTTAATGATGTAAAAGGTTTTAATAAATAATATAGGAAAACTAGATACATAATTATAGTTGATGTTTCATTAAAAAATGGGAAATATAAAATTTTTCATTGGTTTTTAAATCATGAACTAATCATATCAATAAAAACTTCTTTAAAGGTCATTTTAGTTTCATACATAATAAAATACTATCCAAAACTATATTTTATACATCCACCTAAAAAGAATCCCTATATTCCACATGCATCGTTTTAAAGGTAATTTTTAATCAGTTAACCAATAATACAAAAACCATTAACCATAAAATCCTCCAAAAACACATATCATCATTTAAAATATCCAAAAACCATTAATTCATCAATATAAAATTAGAAATGAACGAAAAATAAAAAATTCAACATACTTTGGGTTTTAGTATCACTCCACGTATGGGACTTACATCCATTTAATTTTTAAGGTTGGTGGGGTATTTATAATGGTCAAGATGTTACTTGGACATAAATTTATTCCACATCTATGTATGCTCAAAAATATTGACGTAATGCCATAACACATGTAAAAAATATGTGTGTTCTCCATGAATGTACTTTTTGTATGTATCCATAATATGAATTACTATGTAAAAAATTTCCCATTTTATTTTAGATTAATAAACACAAAAATTATATATGAAAATAATATTTTACATATTTCTACTGAGATACATAAAAAATTAGGTATTTGGATGAATCCAGAATGAAGAATTAGACCAGATGTGAAATCACCAACAACAATTTTTATATCGAATCATTCAACCTCCTATGAATCTAGCTTCCCTTTATTCCATTGAGATAGTTCTATAACCATGGTTTTATTTGACGTATTATATATTATTCCACCATTAATTATTATAGATATCAATAATGATCAAAATAATCCTTTTTAGGTCATTGGTTTACTTCCATTATTTTCAAATGATGGAACAAATCTCTTCGATAGTATCCTATAAAAGTGTTAGTCCTATATAAGATTTATAATTATACTACCAAATAATGTTTCTATTGATCATAAGATATAAAAAATAAGATATATATATATATATATATTTGAATAATTTTATGATAAATATTTATATATTAATGCTCTAAAAAATACAAAATTTATTCCGATGAAACTTTGAAGTGAATCCCTAGCACTGAAAATCAAATATGTAAGTTTCCACACTAGTGATGTAAGAAGACTTCAATTTCCATGTGTCAAGTATAACAATAATTAATTATCTTCTAGGATTCATATTCAAGTTAGTCGTTATAAAACCTCAGTAGAAAATCCACCATGAATTTATTATAGGAAACATAGAAAAAAAATTAGTTCCTCACATTTTATATGAAATATTGAAGAATAATATTACAAATCAATAAACATATTCAAAACCACTCAAATAAATAAAAAAATATACCCTTTTAAAACAATTATTTTCAAAGTGAGTCATATATGAAAACTCATCTAATGATGTCATGAACTAACTCACATATTCGATGCACTGGTCTCTCTAGTATGGGAGCAATTTGATAAACCCAATGAATTAGTCATCCATGTATCTATCTAAATATAAAAAACTCATGAGTGGAAACTAATCCCCCCATTGAAATGATAACACATAGTGTTATAATTCATGTTCCCCACATTTTTACAGGAATGCCTATCAAAACCTACAATGCCTTTCCAATATGCACCAAGAATCCAACCAATCTCACAATAATTTCAGGTCCGCATTATTCTTAATATTTCATTTCAAAAACATTTTTCTATAATACATTACTCATGAATATAAGGAGTGATCAAACATAGTCACACAAACTCTAGACCAATTTAAAATTTATACCATGAAAAAAATACAATTTTAAAATGAAAAAACTTATTAATATTTTCCTCAAAAACATTGTTGAAATCACCCTCAAAATTTTTCAAGAACCATACAAATCTATAAAAAATTCAAGCATGATTTAAAAAATCATATAATATATATAAAAACAAAAAAAAACTAAATTATAAATAATATTAATTCATGTTCATGACATAAATGGGGATAGGAGGGGCCCCTAACCTCAAACATGGTCACCATGGTGAAACTTCCAAACACCATTATTTATAAAGACTCATATATCCCTCATTAAATGGCTTATAATAAAATATACATTGAGGTAAAACCTAAATATGATCTCCATAAATAAGTTCACAATAATAAGGTTTATCACTTTTTGAAAAGACAATGTAATGGAGTTTATGGAGAAACAATAGTCCAATCATAGAGGAGAAATCCATACACACTATTAATCAAATGTAGATGGATTTTTAATCATGTGTATCAATATAATTTCCCATAAATTCCCTCAACTATATGATCCCTATACATTTGATAATAAAATTTTATTTTGGGGAATATCAGCTAAAAACCTATTTTTAATGAATTATTAATTTTTCACATAAGTTGGATAAATAGATTATGAAATTATAGGCCAGTTTGAAGTTTTAACTCTCTGAAACATTTGTCATTATTGTATGGAATCATTGCTTAAGAAATTGCACACCAATGATGTAAGTTATCATAAAATAAATACTCCCTAGGTCGTCATGGTAGGTTCATGGTTTATCATAACCATTCACCAATTATTCAACTTCCCATAGTATAAATTTTTTAAATGAATTAATTAGAATGGAATTTCCCATAGATTATCATAAGTATGAACAATCTCTATAGCCTTATAAAATGCATTAAGGACCCAAAAACCAAATCCCATAATTTATATAATGTAAAAAGTAAATAATAAATTAATAAATAACTAAAAAAATTATTACAATAATCATTTAAATATAATTTTATGTTCATATCATAAAATGTGGGGAATGTATTTCATGAAATTTTATTGTAATATATTTTTAATCATTTTTAATATTCATTTCCTATATTTTATTTTAGATATTATGATGAATTTTAATTTTATATATTTATATTTTATGATACATAATATATAAAATTTCATTTTTTAAATTTATACAAATTGTGATCATTTTAATATGGGGGTTTTGGTACTTTAATGTTCTCTATTATATCATATGTATTTTTTCCCATAAATAGTATTCATTTCATTACATGATACTTTTATTTGAGTGAGAAATAGGCTATTAATTTAATTTTAAGGAGTGTAAAAATGTTTATTTATAATGATATTATTTTTCTCAATTATTTTATAGAAAATATAAAGATGTTAGAAAACTCATGGGAGAATAGTTTCAATCACTTTTCAAAAGAATGATACATAAGTGACTCTTACATAAATGATTTACTAAAATTAATTTTACATTTTTTCATATATATAAGAAATCAATTAATATGTTCAAGATTTAATTTACTCATACATTTTGTATTTAATACTATGACTATTTTTTTATAATGAATGTGACATTTAAATGGTCATCATACATGAATAAAAAGTTATTATTATATGTGATAAAAAACATGTTTATTTATACATAGATATTAAAAGAGGGAAATAACAATTATATGAATTACTAGGATAATGAATTATCTTTTGTGAAGATTGAAAATTATATTATTCCATGAATTCTTAATTATAATAATATTTTTTGTACTGATTATTATTTATAAATTAAATAAAAATTATTTTCTATCCATTCAAATAGATTGTTATAAAAATAATTATTTTAGATGAATATTGACTAAAGTTTTTCAACTAATTACAATATTTTGCCAAATATTTGAAAAATGGGTATGTACATAACTATTTACATGTTTAATATCAATTCGTTAATTAAAATTATATAATTCACATTATTACATAATACATATCAATAGTTTACAATAAATATACATAACAATATGTGACTAAATACTCAAATACACCCTCACTGCATGGATTCATGAAAAATTATTATTCAGAACTTTTTTATATGGGTTCTATCATATTTTATTATTTTTTATTATAACTAAAAGAGGAAAAAATTTGTTGGGATATATTAAAGAGAATAGTATATATTACAGAAAAATCAATATACATATTTATATCTCTACAAAAATATTATACTACGATGCTATAATATAAAAAGTTGATTTAGATTCTATAAATTATGGTTCAATGTTTTCATGAACCAGAGCCGACCTCTATCCAAACCGACACCTGACCAGATCTATTGAAAATCATGAAGGATGTTTCATATCCCCATAGGTTGGAACAAGTTCATAGGTATCATAATAATGGTTTGGGATCCATTTACCTGAGTTTAGAAGCATTAAACTACAAAAATAATAAATAAACTGAATCTAAAAAGTTTATCAAAACAAGACATTAATAAAAACCATAATTGAAATAAATAGTTTTATACAAAAACCCAAGAGGGAAAAAAACAAAAGGGATTAGAAATTCTAATTCAAGAAACACCACATGGTAAGAGAAAATAACTCCCAAACCTTATCCACAACACCACATACAAAAAATAAGCCAACAACCTATACTGGAATCTCCAATGACATTTCCCTTAACTATGTCAAATATCATCATGTCTACTTACACCCAAATGTGTATGTAGGATGTGGTTTGAATCCCAATAGGACTCAAACAAAAATATTCCATGTGATAATCATTTTAATACAAAATTATTACATGTTTTTATAAACAATAAATTCTAGAACTACATCTAAAAGTTGCAACATATAATGAAAATATATTTCGACATTGAATAATTGAAGAAAATAAACATTTAAATACCACACACATGCTAATGAATTTTCCAACAAAACACACCATATAACTAAGGTATGTGCTATATATCCATGAATACTAGTCAAGAGAACACCCCTATGAACTATCTATTTATGGGGCCCTAGGTACCTAATATCTTAGTTTATAAGTACTCATAACCAATATCCATCTTTTGAATAATCCCCTAGGAGGGGAAACCCCAATGGGGTAGTGGTCTCTAAACATCATCAATGTTTAGTTAATTGTTTCATCATCAATATTAAAATATAAAACATCAACGATACCACTACTGGATCACTACTATACAAGTCCTAGTCCACCCACCTAGAAACATAGGTTTCCCTCTTTGTGATCGAACAAGTTCCACATTTTATAAGATACCATTTTCACATATGAATACTATTTCTGAATCATTCACACACCAAACAGAAACCAACATGTTTTTCACACTTTTTGTAACTCAATAAACCATTTAATATTTTCATAAACCAATTTCATGAAGTAGAAGAAGGATTTTCACCCAAAATTCATTTCAAAACACATTATCAAGGAAAAATGGACCCCAATAACAAATGATAATTGAAATGGAAGCCCTAGAAAAATTTAATTAACCATTTTAATATATAATTACATGCCCACAAATTATACCACATGAGTTACACATTAAAAAACACAATTTGAAGAAAAAATGAAACTTTAGAATCAAATGCTTTACCAATTCTATCAAAAATATTTTTCTCACCACACCCAATAGGTAAGAAACATGATATATAGGTCAAATAATAATGATAACTCATAAAAGAATGTTTTCACAAGGAAACTCCTACCTTATATGTCAAAAATCCAAAATCATTGTGCAAAACATCAATTTCACCACCGCTGCACCACAAGGGGATGAGAAAAACCCCTAGCACAAAAGATTCAACCAATCAACACAAAATTATTCCATAGGTACTAAACCATAGTTTTTGGAAATTTTGAATTTCAAGGAGGGAGTAAACCTTATGGAAAATGGAAGGAATAAGGGAAAAATTAACTTAATTGAAAAATCATAGTGTTCCACCACCAGAATACCCTTCAAAATTGGGTTACAAAAGAGCATGAAGGAACTTGGGAACCTTCCCTATATGTAATGGTCAAACGGGGGAAGAATGGGACGTTCTATGGTGAATTATATAATGTTAAACCTATAAAAAAAATAAATTTTTATGAGATAGACACTTGTGTACGATTTGTTTTCACGGTTTATAAAATTCTGCTGCAAAACTATTCCCCAAGTTCTATCCACCCAAAATATTTCCATTTTTTACTAAGTCAATGGGGACATATAGGAATCGTTGTGGGTATAAGACACAAATAGAAGAGAAAAATGCATGAATTTAAGGACATGTATGTGACAATTTCCCCCACCATGAAAACTTTTAACCTTGGAAAATCAACCCAATGATTGATCAAAAAAGAATAACATGTGCTATTTCTAAACCCACTACATTCACTCCCATGAATCATGTGAATAATTAAAATGATGCCAAAGGACCCCGAAGAGTGAATATGATCCCCCGAAGCACCTTCTATTGGTAATACACTATTCTCCCCAGCCACTCAAACAATGATAAATTGGGATCTACCTCTTGCTCATCCCAATTCAACAAATGGGGTGTATCCTGACTATACTTCTTTAATTAGAATAAAAGAAATACATTTTAAAATATGTCAAATAATAGGGAAAAGATATCATATATGATACATTTCCAATATGATTGGTGATCTCAAAAGTCTCAACATACATTGGTGTTAGCTTTCCCTACATTCGCCAATGAAAATGACCCAAACAAGGGGCCACCTTCTAGAATACCTGATCACCCATAGGTAAATCAAGGTATAAATTACTATGGTTAGATTATGATTTTTGGAAATTATAAGCTATAAATAACCACTTCTATATCAGATTGACCATCTAAGTTGTCTCTTTCACAAGCCTCCACCCCAATAGTAAGGTGTAATCTACCTCATCCCAACAAAGGGTGACCGTCATGGATGACCATATAGAACCTAAAAAATGATCCATTTGAATTGAGGATTGGTAACCATTATTATAATAAAACTTGAAAAATAAAAAATGGATAGCCCTTGAACCAATGATTTCCAAGACACATTCACATAACATGTTTTCTATAATTGGGTTTTCCCACTACTTCAGGCCATCCATTTGAGGATGGTATGCTGTTCCGAACTTAGTCTATGAACCTAAAGCCTTCTGAAGGCCTTCCAAAAACCGATAGGTAAAATATGGGTCTCTATTGGAGACAACTGGTTATGGAATACCATGATTCCTTACCATATCCTGAATATACAATCGTCCCAGCTCATCCATGTTAGTTGTATCTCTGATCATAATGAAGTGGGTTGATCTGGTCAGATGAACAATCTCTACCCAAATAGTGTTCTTAACTCGAGGTGTACAAGGTAATACACCAATGAAATCCATGGATACCTCATCATACTTCCATAAAGGAATGGTTAATAGGTATATAAAACTATAAGGTCGTTGAGGAAATACTTTTTCCTACTGACATATATAACACATAAAATAATCAGTTATATCCTACCTCATTCTTGGCCACCAGAACTACCTAAAAACATCATAATACATTTTGACAGCACCAGGATGAATGACCCACTGATATTGGTAGATATCATGCATCACTACCTTCCGTAGAGGTAATGTCACAAATGAACATCCCATTAATACCAAGATTTCCTTAGGAGACGAAGACCAATCAGAATATGTCTCCCCACCATAAAGGAACTACATCAACCGCTAACATATATCATCAATGGGATGATCAAACTGAATCAACTCTAAAAGGGAAGGAGTTAAATGAATGTTCATCAAGAAATAGCATGTGATGTTCTCCTTGGTCTCAAAGTTCATCTATTAAAAGAACCCAATAAAAGTCCACAAATCGCTAGAATTCCTCAAAGAATGCACACTTCCATTCCTTTTTAAGTCCCCACCCACCACATTACCCATTCTTGGGGTATATACAATATAAAAGTCAAAACCCTGAAATACTTGATCCAACATCACTACATTAGATTAATATCCTTCGTTTATAAGATGTATGCTAATATCTAATGATCATAGTAGGACACAAACGTCTCCCAAAAGAGGAAGTGATTCCATGTATTCGAAGCATGCATCACCACTATCAACTCTTTGTCATGGGTTGGGTAATTATTTTCATGTTGTCAGAATAATCAAGATCCATATGCCACCACGTGGTCACCTTGAAAATGAATTCACGTGAGGCCCATACATAATTCTTTCCAATAAACCACATAACCCTTTCCAGATTCCGATAATATTAACCTGGGGGTGTTATTAAACCACTAATTCAACTCCTCGCAATATTCCTAACATTCTAGAACCCATTCAAACATCACCTCTTTCATGGTGAGTGTGGTCATAGGTGAAGAAATCTGAGTGAAATCCTGAAAAACCCACCTATAATAACATTCTTGGCTGATGAAACTTCTCATCTGAAACACATTATTGAGATTCTCCCATGAAATAATTTTATTGATTATCTTAGGGTCCCACAAAACCCCCTTTTCTGAGAAGACATGGCCCAAAAACATCACTTCTATAATCCATAAGGTTCTCTTGGAAATCATTCCATAAATGTGATGATCCTATAGAGTTCCCAACATGATCCACAAATGATTCTTATACTATACCACGAATCCATAGTAAACTAGGATTTCCACTAGGAATACAACAATGAATGAGTTGAGATTCTAGTGGATCACCCAATTCATGAGTTCCATAAAGAACAAAAGACGTATTGGTGAATCCTATGGGAATGACAAAGTACTCAATGTGGTCGTGCAACCTTTGGAAATATCTCTTTGATATATCTACCTCTTTTTCCCTAAAATGGTGTAAAAAAAATTAAATATTTCTTGGAAAACAATTATTCCCACATCAACTAATCAAAAAATCCAAATATTTGGGGGAATATTTTTTTTATGGTTACCTTATTCAGCATCTAATAATCAGTGCTTAATCGGAGGGGTCTGTCACCCTTCTTCACCAAAATAATAGGAGTGGACCAAGGAGATATACTTGGGAAAAACAATCCCTCGGATTCCACACCTTCCAACTGTATAGTTAACTCCCTCAAATTGATGGGCTCTATATGACATGATGGGAGAGATATCAACTATGTTCATGGTGCCAAATCAATTGAGAACTACAAATATTCCAATCTAGGGGAAATCCTGAATAATCATATAGAAATACCTCTGAGAACTCATCCACTACATGAGGTCATCCCCCCACCACCTCAAGATAAATATCATTGTACTCTATAATTAGTGATGATAACTAGAGAAAAGGATTCCCTAACACTGGGAATAGAGTTCCCACATGACCCGACCAAGGATCCCATTCCCCAACAAAAACATGAGGACTCTAATAAGGTGCCATAAAACTAACCAACAACCTATTACAATTGAAATGAACATTAATGTGAACTAAAAAAATCAATGATGATGATTAAATTGAAAAGTTACATATCCATGTATAGGAGTTCCTACTCCTTCTCAATCCCTGTCACGGAAAGCACACATGATAGAAACTTGAGACCTATCTCCTTCTTCTCACCCAATGTTATCACCAACACCATCCCAAAAGAAAAAAAATCAACTGGAAAATTCATCAAGTTCACAATATGGGAATTGATAAAAGAAATAGTATCACTAGTGTGAAAGATAACAATATCTAAATAATATTAAATAAAATTGGTAACTATAATTGTCTAAGGCCATGTATCTGATCCTAGTGGTGCCTGATCCATTGAATAGAGATTCATCTTTTATTCCTCTGAATGACTGATCGCCTATGTATCTACCCTTCACTTAATCTGCCAATGAGATGATACGACCCTACTACCACAACCACTACTGAGATCCAACTAGTCTAGACGAATCATTATAAACTAACACTCCCCTAAAATCCACTTATCCCACCCCACTCTGTAGTGGAAATGTCACCATGAAAAAGTGATAAAATTGAACCATATCATTAAACTCATAACAATTCCTTTGATCATATGTACATGCAGGTCATGTGTGCCTTCACCTCTTGCACTGGTGGCACATGGAGGACCTTATATCAGAATCCAATAATGGGAAATGTATGGAATAATGGCCTGAACTACCTCATCCCTTCATCACCTTCTCTCCTTGCTTCATTTTCTTCTCAGATGATTTACTACTACCCATATCCAAAATTGTACCATCAAAACCAGAATATGTGAACAATAATATGTGATTTTAGATATCCGACCACAAACCCCCTCGAACTTATTGGCCATAATCTTCTAATTGGAGACAATTTTAGCTGTATACCAGACTAGATGGGTGAAGTGGTTGGAATACTCCATCATTGAAAAATTCCCAACAATGAGTTCCATAAACTCATATAAGCTAGCATAAACCAATAATTTAGGAATTTAATGGTCATTGAAGGTAATCTTTAAGTCCTTTCAGCTCATCTAATCATGCCTCCCAACTTGTGGAATTGATTCCAACCACTTGAAACTAGAAACACCTAATATAAATGAGGAATATTTCATGCTGACCTCCTCATGTGTGCCAGAGAACTAGAACATACACTTGATCTTCTCAAGCCACTCCACTACTTCCTAAGGTTCCTGATTCATCGGAAGGTAGGAGGCTTCTTCTTAAAAAACTCTTAGGCTTTGTCCTTTCTAGTGCCAGATTCATCTTCTCTAACTAGTGAAAGAGTAAGATAAGGATCTGATAGTTGTACTTGATATTGGATAGCCTAGACCATAGCTTCAAGTATCCTCTGATCTTGTGGGGAGGGAGAACATTCTTCAGAATCCACCAATGGGGGCATGTGAGCTTTCTGGGAAGGTATGTTGCTACAAAAGGAAATTGTCAAAATAGAAAAAGATAGTAAAAAAATTATAAAAAAATCATATATAACATAAAATATAAATAAATAAATGCCATCTCAATAATGGAATAAAATTTTTCTTAACCTGCAATCAATGTCCACGTATAGTCTTCAGCCCACACGTCTCACCTGGAAGAGAAGTAAAAAAATCCCAAAATTTCATGACAACTCAATGTCTATCACGAGAGTTAAGGGCTATAAACCCAACTCGATACTAAAACTCTGACCCTCAATAGTCCTCGATCATATCTAACCGAACTCGTCGAAAATAATATGGCCCAAATATATTAATCAATCTTTGTTACAATTTTTTCACGAACTGGATCTGATCTCCATCTAGACCGACACCCATGCCAGTCTATAAAAAGGTTCATATGGCGTTCCATATCCCCATTGGCTAGAATAAATTCCTTGTAATCATAAATAATGGTTTGGAAATTTTTTAACTGGGTATAGAAGCATTAGTCAACAATCAATAACAAATCCACCGAATCTGAATTTTAATCAAAACAAGACCTTAATAAAACTCATAATTGAAAAACATAGTTTTTAAAAAATCCCCAAGAGGGACACAACTCAAAAGTATCAGAATATACAACTTAATACCCTCCACAATATGTGGTGAAATTATAACCAATCATTCTCCAAAACACCTCTCTTGAAAAATAAGTTAACAACCCCAACAACCGTCTCTAAGGACCTTTCCCATACATGTTCCAAAAATTATCAAGTATACATACTCTCAATGGTTTACGTATGTTGTGATCCAAATACCAATAGGATGCCACAAAAAACATTCCATGTGATAAATATTTAAAGGCAAAAATATTTCAGGATTTTATAAACACAAAATGCTAGAACAATATCTAAAAAGTTATAATTTCAATAAAAATAGTTTAAAAAATGGAAACATTGACTAAAGTACACATTTAAATAAAACAGACATGATAAATAATTTTCCAAAAAAAACACATCATATACTGATTTTATGTACAACATAACCAATGATAACTAGTCATGTTAACACCCCTAGGAACTACCTAGTTGTGGGGCCCTAGGTACATCGTATCTCTGTGTATAAGTAACCATGCACAATACACTTCTAATGTACGAGCCATTAGATGGGGAAACCCCAATGGCCTAGTGGTCCCCAAACATGATCAAAGTTTATTTAGTGTTGTCATCTTTAAAATTTATAAGTGAAATAGGGATGATACCACTTCCATATCATTAGTATACTAGTTCTAGTTCTCCGTCCAAGATTCCCAGGTTTCCCTCTTTTTTCTCATAACAGTTACACATGTTAAAAAATTCAATTTTCACATAAGAATACCATTTCTAAATCATACTCACACCAAATAGTACCCATCATGTTTTTCACTCTTTGTGAAACTCAATAAACCATTTAAATTTTTTATAAAACAATTTAATGAAGTAAAATAAGGCATTACACACAAAATCAATTCCAAAACCCACTTTCATCGAAATAATCACCCCAGTATCATACCAAAATAGAATTATCATCTCTATAAACAATTAACAAAAAAATTTAATATCTTATTAAATGACTTAAAATGATACAACATGAGTTACACATGAAAAAACACTTTTTGAAGTTAAAATGAAACAGTAGAATCAAACGCTTAACCAATTCTATAAAAAATAATTTTTTCACAACCTAAAATAGGTAATAAACATGATTTGAAAGTAATGAAGTCAAGATAACTCATAAAATAATGTTTAAACGTGGAAAAACCTACCTAGGATATCAAATCATAAAATATTTTTTTGAAACATCAATTGCACCACCACCGCACCACAAGTGGATGAAAACAAACCCTAATCCAAAAGATTCAACCAAGAAACATAAATTTTCACCCTAGGTATAAAAACCTAGTTTTTGGAAATTTGGAACATCAAGAAGGGATGAAAACCTAAATATTATGGATAGAGAAAGAGATGAATTCACTTACATAAAGAATCATGAAGTTTGACCTCCACGAACCCCTCCAAAATTGGATTCCGAAAGAGCTTGAGAGATCTTGGGAGAAATCCATGGATTTAAGGGTAAAATACGGGAATAAAGGGGTGCAATATGGATAATCCTGGAAGGGAAAAAATGGAATAACACAAAAATTTTATGATTTGGATACCTGTGAACAATTTGTTTGCACGGTTTAGCAAATCATGCAGTCAAACCGTGTGTCTGGTTTTTTCCGCCCAAAACATGTCCATTTTAATCCAAATTCAAGGGGGACCTAGAGGGAACCTTGGGTGGAAAGATAGGAAAATAATAGAAAATAAATATACCTAAAAAAAGGATAGGGATGTGAAAAAAATAATTTTTTTGTTACTTCTGTCAACAAATATATAAATATTTTTTAAATTTTTTTGAGTATACAATACATATTAAACTATTCATTATGGAGATAATAGAAAGGTATTTTTTTAGTGATCCCAATAAGAGATATAATTATTATAACATCTATAAATATATATTAATAAATTATTAAACCTGTATTAGGTTTTTTTAGAGTTGAGTATAATATTATAATTTACACCCAAATGTACTATAGACATTGTTATGCCTAATATCACTATTTTTAATGACATAATAAATAATGAATCATTTTTAATAAATAAAAATATAATATTTTTTAGATTTATGATTAATATTTTTTATTTGATTTTCATGAACACAATCACCCCCTCCAGAGTCATTTTAATCAACATAAATAGGACAAAAACA
The DNA here is from genome assembly GCA_963277665.1 of Viscum album. Classification (NCBI taxonomy): domain Eukaryota; kingdom Viridiplantae; phylum Streptophyta; class Magnoliopsida; order Santalales; family Viscaceae; genus Viscum; species Viscum album. The sequence continues at coordinate 497,459,632 of OY728158.1, read as the reverse complement.
TTACTTGTTCATAAAATGGGGACTCCATTCTTGCTAATAAAGACCTAATCATCAGAGAATATAAAATCCCCCTCTTGTATAGTTATCAATACTATATAAAATAAATATTTAAAATAATAATCGTAATTTTTCACATTTTTCGAACCACATCCCGGATCTTACTATTAAATATTTCTATAGACAATATCATTAATTGGAAAAACATTTCCCCACACTATTTCGAAGAATTCAACAATACATATAAATCAATATCAGATATATTTATCTATGGTGAGGGAACATATTATTTGATTATAGGGGATTATGGTTAAATGGATCATTAGGTCGATCGCTTCTCTTTGGGGTGATCTAGAACTATTAGGTGAGAATTGTCATTGAAGTAAATAGATATATGTTGATTATCTGAAATAAATTATAAGTCAACAAAACCATTACACTTTCCCCATAATTAATTAAATATTTTATCATCCAATGAATTAAATGTTGTAATAAATGATGAAACTATTATAATTTTATCATCTAATTCATTTGAGAAACTAGATATTTACATGAAAAAATTTAAAATGAATGTGTTCATATTATATTACATATGATATACTTTTGATGAAACAATTAGCCTTTAATTTTTCTATAATTTATAATCCAAATATTATTTCTATATATATAATTCATGGTATTTATCTTTATATAATATCTTTTATTTTACCTAGAGTATTTATTAGATCATGTTCATTGTATTCATATTATATCAGACACATCTAAAAGGAAAAAAATACATACCAAGGATTTTATATAATATTTTCTTGTTCATTTTGAAATCATTCTCAATATTATAATTTTTAATTTTGGTATATATACTGATTCTATGAAAATATATGTGGTAATACCCTAAAAAATATTCATAATATTTTTTGAAATTAAATATTTTCTAAGGATTTAATGGAACTAATGAATTATCATTCACTACATTTTTTTAGATAAAAACACTAATGAAAACCCTATGTAATAATGGATCAATGTTTTTCTTATTTCATGTATATATATAAATATTCCCGGAGTAGAAAAATGGATAACCTGAAATCTTATTCTTATTTTCCCCTTGTGTGGTTAGGGCATTTTGGTATTTTTAAATTCTTCATCATTTGGAATAATTATGGGTAATACATAAGATCATGATATAATAACTTTTTGTTCTACATAACTATGACATCAGGAAGGGAACTACCCTAAATCTTGTAATACCGAATCTTACTCTAGATGATAAAAATTATATCTCAAAATCTAATGCATAATTTCCCAAAAATGATCCTTTAATCATTTTTATATTAAAAATATAAATTCCCAAATTCTAAAAAATATATATAAAAATTATTTCATATTGGGATTAATTATATAAATATATGAATAGATTGTTTTTTGGATGTTTTAAAATATATTATTTGATGTTGAATACTAATAATTATAGTTTTTCTGAAAACCATGAAGAAATGTAAGGTAGTCATAAAATTTTATAAATACTTTATATTGATTAATTATTTATAATGTTACCCAATATAATTTAAATATAATACCTTGAATTTAGAAATCTATAATTTGGTTTTTAAGGACATAAGTTTTATTTTTAATTAAATACATTATTTGGCCTTTTAATTAAAAAATATTTTGGTTTCATTTTGTTTCACCATCTCTTGGATTTAAAAAAGGTTATATTTTTACATTTAACAATATTATTTAATAAATTAAATTTATATATAATGTTTTCCAATATAAAAAATATATTCCTAGAAATTCATTTTATTTATAAACATTGTTTTCTACACATTAAATATATAATATTAAAATAAATTTTTTGAATTTATATTATTAATTTAATAAAATTAAAATATTTTCAATTTATTATTAAGATAGTTCAAATTATATATTATGGTACGATTCATTTGGGTAATAAATTTTTTAAACGAGTAAATTATTAGTTATCATGGTAAAAAATCTTATTTTTCAAATATTAATACTTTAAAAAATATTCTGTATTTTTAATGGATTTATTTTAAAATTATACCTCTAATATTATATTATAAAAAATATAAAAAAATAAAAAAATCTTTTAATTGATAAATAATTGTAGATAAGAATAAAAAACCTTAATAATAAAAACATCATCTTTGTATAAAAACGTGTTTTCTACACTTTATATGTTTTTATATAAAAGATAATTTTCTCAAATTTAGAAATTTAATTAGGTTTAAAAGAGTCCATGTTTGAAATATAATTTTAAAAACCTATTAATTTGTGTTATTTTTTGTTTTATATGTTATAAAAATTACCATTATGAATATTTAATCTATATTAATATGTTTTCAAATGGTTTACTAAAGTGGATAAAATTTAAGAAATTTTATTTTAATGATAGTTATTATTGAATGACCCTTCTATCATGGAAATCAATTCTAAAATTTCCCTCCAATATTTGCCCACCTTGGTCACATTACTCACAGCACACACATAACCTAAATGTGATAACTTTCTTACCCCTTACCTAACTGTAGTTTCCGTTGAAAATATCATACTTTTCTCATTAAAATTTGGATCACTCATAACAATTCATGTATCCCCATACACTTTATCTAAGTATATCATCATGATTACCATCCTTCTCTTCCTATAAATCCCATTCAATGATATCCTATGAGGTTATGGAGTCTTACCAAGCTATATAACGATACTTAGTAGGGTATGGTTTTCCAATCCTTTGTCATATATCTTAAATGAAATTATTTATCTAAAATAATATTTAAACATATATTATTTATTATAATTTAAATTTATTTTATCAAATTTTTTATTTTTTTTGTGATATTATACTATTTCCCACTCAATATATCGTTCTTCAAAAGTCATTATTATACCAACAGGTTATTTCCCATTGACCCCTTCAATTTTCATTTATAAATATGTATTTTTATTTAATCTTGCTATTAAATACATGGATTTATAACTCATCTTATATATCTAAAATTGTATTTCCTCTCCTTAAAATTAATTACCAAAGCCACTATATTTCCCAAAAATCATATATTTTGGGCAAGGAGAGAGTGTGTGACTTTCCAATCAATAATATCCATATCTGGATACTATCAAGTCATTACATATGTGGAAAAAGTTTAATTAGGTATAATCAGTATAAAAATGCATTGTTTCTTTCAAATAAATATTAACTCTAGTACATGATAGGTTTCCCTATGAATTCACAACTAAAAATACATTCCTATGGAATATTCATTGGGAAATTCAAATTCTCATCACAATCCAAAATAAATTATTTTATTATATTGGTATGGGCTCCAACTAGTGCACACTATTGAACTCATTTATTTTATTCTCTTGTAATACCATCCCATTGTAATTACCCTTCACATCTAATTAATCAATTTTTTATTTATTAATGGTACCTCCAATATTATTGTGAACACCCAATAGCTTTTTTGTTAATTATATATCAATTCAACTTCTCTATCTGGACGTATAATATTAATGTTATCTGACATATTGATTGGGAAAGTTAAAACATTATGTATGTTTGTATCCCAATAAATATTTTTACAAATAATTAATTCATGTTTAGTAGGAATTGTGTTAAAATTCATATATATTATATATTTAATGATTTTGATATATAAAATTGATAGTTCAATAATAATATTATATTTTCCTATAATGTATCATTTGGTCTCAAGAAAACAAAGGATTGTGTATTTTTTCCAAGACAACACAATGAAATGATGATATCCTCGATTCATCCATGAAAATAATTTTGTGGAATGAGTATTATATTCATTGATTACATGATGGTAATGATCACGATATAAAAAATTATAGGTTCCATCACCTCATACTCCTCTAGTTTTATCTATGTGATTATTTTAATTTATATTCTATTGATAAATATTTTTTTATCCTCATTCTATTGAATATTTTTTTTATTCAATCTTAAATCACCTTTACTCATATTATGTAAGCCTTGGTGGTATATTAAACCTTGTTATCTCTTTATCTTACCCTTTCGTATGTTTACATATCCCCATGGTACAATGAAGGAATCAAAAGATAAATTCCCTAATATAGTAAAATTAATAAGAGTTATTCATTAATTATTTATGTTTTATATTAATTTCCCAATGTAATATATAAATAAAGTGTTTATACAGTCCCCAAATAATGGTAGACTAATCGGTTCGTTGTGATGTGAGGGCACATATTTTGTAAAATGTATAAATGTTACTATCAACCCTAGGATACTAGAGATGGTTTCTTATTGATTGAATCAATTTAATTTTATTAGAAATATTTTGAACAAGATATTAGAAAAAATCTCTATAAATATAATTGTGATAAAACCTTATTATTCCTACTAAAATTTATTTAATTAGTTTTTTTCTATACCAATATTTATAATTTAATAAGGTAATTATATATATCATATTATTTAGAGATGTATTATAAATGGAAAAAAGGAAATAATATTATGTACCATAATCAATGATGGGATTTCTTTATAGAGAAATTGAATAAATTTTGTGTTGTTTTTTAATAGAAAATTAAAATATTTGTGTAATTTTCCATGAATATGACTAATAAAACATTCCATACAGGGAAACCAACAAATAAATAATTTGTTCTGACAATTCTTGTTAACATTTTTAAAATGAAACCTCCATAATTTTATGGTATAATAGTTCCATTAATAGCAGAATAATGGATCACATCCCTAGAGAAGAATTTTCCACATAGAGTTATTGAATGGGAGAAAATTTTCAAAATTGATTATTTTCTAATGGTATATTTTAATATATGATGGTTTTTAATTCAAAATAAAATTCTATGAGGTGGAGATAGAAAACATGAAATAAAAGAAACACATAGTGTTATTCTTTGAGAAATACTTATGTAGATAGAAATAAACTCATATGGAATGAAAATTCCATAATTTAAAGCTGAAGGATATTGAGAGTTTTAATGATTATGAGTCTAATTTGGCACTATTTTCAATGAATGTTATACTTTTTTATGTAAATTAGAATGTAGGATAAAATATTTATATAATGGGTATACAATCATCCTTTAATGGGAATTGTGGTCTTAAAATTTTTAATCATATGGTGTTATAGTATCATGTTCCCTCAAGGAAAAAAATTATTCTCCCAATCTTACAATTTCAACCCAAATATATATAATAATAGGTCAAATGAGCACCATAGAAAAATAAATGTGGATACATATAATAAGGGAATGATGGGAAATGTAGCTTATGCTAATATTTGAAGAAACATTCTACTTGATGATTAAAGGGAACACGATTTTGCTAATAGTGTTTAAATAATGAGGATTTCTCCAATTAATGAAATTTAAATTATAATTATACTAATATGTTGTGATTCAAATCCAAATATATGGGTTATTACATTAGATATTTGTCCATGAATCATTTTAGTTCTACTCATAAGTGGATATGAGTTCTTTTCATTTACATGGGGTGCCTCAGTATATGAGTTATACTTTGGTCATCCTCTACTATACACCCTTATTGAAACCCTTCGAAGAGAAGATAATATGTAAAAAATTATTGTAATATAGAATTTAATATTGATTATGTACCAATTTTGAATAAATACATTGATATGTTTCCTGTAAAATTATGTACACACATAACTGAATGTGATCTATATTTTCTAGTGAACTTATCAATGAAGTATAAACTATATATAAAATTCCCAACATAAGGTCCCTAGTATAATTCATGAATAATGTGAAACAACTATAGGAGTTTTATTATATGTTATTGTTTATATTATAATTTTACCATAAGGATTTATTTTTTTATAAGAGAGAGTATTGGATTATAAGATCACATGACTTTTCTAGGGAAATAATTTCTATTATTATATATAAATTGTATCATATACAATTAATTTATGTCTTATTTTACAAACATTATAGAGCCCAATATATCTCAAATATCAATCATCAATCTAATTAACACAAAAAAATGGTGATAAATGATGACATAATAAATAATTTATATCATATAAAATATAGAATTTATATGTTTATAGTTATTTTCTTTAGGTTTTCTATGGAACTATTTGTGTTTATAGATATGGTGAATAGAGTATTAAAAAATTATAATGATGAATTCATAGTGGTACTCATTAATTTTATAATTATATAATCTATAATATAAGGGGTTCATGACAATCATTTATGGATAATTCTTGAGATTCATAATGATAAATAATTTTATTGTAAATTCAGTACATGTGAATTTTTTCTCTGATACATTTCATATCATATCTATATTATTTGGATGGTTGTAATACGTTTTTATCCTTTAATGAACAATATAGTTAATGACTATCCCAAAAAATTATATAACTATAACACATGGTTTCACTAGTTTAACACGTTATTATGAACTATTTTTTTCAAAATGTTTCTCAATTAGCCAACATATTTTAAAAATTGACCTGTAAAGAAGTCAAATTAACATGGTTAAAAGAAATAAATGAGAATTTTGATCTAATAATAAAATTTTTCAATTCAACTATTTGGATATCACTATCATGAAAATAAAGAACAATAAAATATATTGACACATCAGAGAATGTATGAGGATTAATAAATTTAGAAAATTATAGAGTGGTTGATAACACATCGATGAAAATTAAGATTAATGAATAATACTATCGCACTACTAATCATGAATTGGGGGCTCCATTATTTTTATTAATGATATATAGGTGCCATATTTATTTTGAGAAATGTGATACATATTAAAATCATAAAATTATAAAATAAATTTTCTCACAAAAAGAACTAAATATAATAAAAATAATATGTATATAACTCAAAATGAACTATTCATTCTTGATTCAAAACCACCATGTGAATGATAAATTAGTGTTTCATTCCTAATGTCTAAATGGTTATTGAGTATTTACTATTATATTTATATATAAGAATCTAATATTCATATATGTTCATGTATAATATAGATGTAAATATGTAATGGGATTTATCAAACCGTCTATAAATAATTTTTAAAAAATAAATAAAATAAATACAAATATAAATAAATTTACACATCCGGATAAGGATTTTTTTAAATAGATCTAAATACATGGATGTTGTAATATTAACACACTTATCTTATCATGATAGTGTGTAAATGTTTGCGAATATACTATGTATTCATTCTTCACATAATATTAAAACAATTTACTATATTAATATCTTAGTGTAAACATATCAATACACCCTAGTAGAATAATGATCTATAGAGTTTTATGATAAAATTTCTTATTTATTGGTATAGATATTGGAATTTCATAATATGTTTCATGATGCATACTACGAATGAATGTAAAGGATAAAAGAAAAAGTCATAATGTATTAATCCAACCTATCCCTCTACTAAATTTGAAGTGTTATAATAATACAATGGAAATTTTAATTGGACATTTAAAAAATCATTTAATGAATCATGTTCTTTGGGTCGTTTTGGATTTCCCAAACACGTATCCAATATTCATAGAAATAAGGGAGGAAATATATCAAAAATTCATTTCATGGTTCCAAATATATGAATTATTGAGACTTAATGGGTCAAACACTTCAATTATATCATTCCATAACCCTTTTTTCTTATCCAAATTTTGAAGGGGCCTTCAGGAGGCTGTCAATATCGACATACATTTAAGAAAATACTATCATCCTTAAAAATATTGGAACACTTAATAAAATATTAATACATTATCATAAAAATAGGAATGATTTTCTCCTCACTATGGATCTTCATGGGATATGTATCAACTTTATATGAAAACCACTCACAAAAATAATATTCAATGGAGATTTTAAATAGCGTCCAATGAATAATTTTTTTGGAATAAATATCATATACCTACTTATTTGGATTAAATTTGATAAAAAAAGATTGTAATCACATAGAATGTGGAGCAGACAACTAGGAATGTATTTAGTATTTATAATCTCATCAATACAAAACAATATATAAAAAAATATCAATGTTGATTATCTAAAGATTTTCATGAAATTTCGAGTGGGGGCCATGTATTCTATGAAGTTTATCTGGGGATGGGAATTATAATATATTAAAAAATGGCATCTTATAACCATGGGACATTAGTATTTTTTAAAATTTCAAGTGAATTCGGAGAAATATAATAACAATTGACTATGAAACCCAAACTATCTAAAGTACCTAAAATCACTCACATTACATTTTTCTGGAAGTTCATGTTATGTTCAATGCATGTTATTTATATAATTTAAGTGAGGTCAAACATGAATTTTATTATAATGAAGATATTATAAATTTACTCAGTGTTATATATCAAGTGTTGTTCCTACTATAAAATATCCCTATACCCATGGTTTGGAAATGTGTATATATACCTAAAAACCATCGGTCATGGATATACCCAGGGTTTATAAACTTATGAGAGATTAAGGGATCATTATAACATTAAGCTATACCCATGGTTCGAAAAAGTTTATAAATATAGTTATGAATAGTGGTTATAGGTGTATGGAATCTTTTACATAGAGTCTATAATAAAATACCCATGGTTCCCTGACAGGGGCAATAATATTTTAAAATAATCCCATATCCAAATTCGAGTCCTCCACCTCCACTTCCTAGCTAAAACTACTATCATCTACCCCAAATTAGCTTATTAGTATATAAATATATATTTACATATATATATTTTTATAAACCGTGGATATATGTAGAACATTGTGGATATAGGTTTTCCTATGAAAATATTATTTCTCCCTTAGAATTTATTTCCTCTACTTACAAGGGAAATCTATACCCATTGTTCCCAAAAACAATTGGTATATGATTTTAACAAAAATATATACACAATGATTGAGGAATCTGTGGGTATATGTTGTACCTATACAAATTTATATTTTGAGAAATGAGGTTATAGGTTGTAAACCAAACCCTTTATTCATGGGTTTTAATTGCTTTTAATATAGGTCCTACTATACACATGATTCGTGAAAACATATAGGTACAACTTCCAATATATATATATAACAATGGTTATTGAAAAAACTAGGGTATATGTGTTCTCTATACCCACATTTTTATCCAAAACCCTGACTATATGGTTATTTTCTAGTAGTGTGTGAAATATGAAATGTCATCTGGGGAAAAGTCCTTTCCTGAAGTCCCAAATTAATGGAGGAACCATGGGATCTTGGTGAAGCTATAATGATGGTAACCCTAAATTTTCATAGTTCCAAACTTGTATCCCAAAATTTTGTATGAAATTAAGTTTAATGGTGGTGAAAATATAATACCCAATACCTTACTCTAGAAGGTAAACACAATATCACAAACGATATTGCCACGTGTGTAGTCTAGAGCACTTTTTGTCATGCTTATATATTAATGTTAAGTACGTATATTATTTAATATATATTTTATAATGGTATTATTATAGGATTGGTTAGGTCAAAATTTCTATAAGGTGGTATTTTTTAATTTTTCTCAAATATTTTTTCTTTTCTAATTATCGAACATTAATGTTTATACCAATATTTTAAATTTGTGAATGAAATTTCTAAAATTTAAAAAAAAAATCATTTGATGAAATTTAAAATATGTAAAACTATATAAGATAAAAATAAAATTATGAATTTAAAAAATGCATTGGTAAAATTATATGATTTTATGAAATAATTTCTAATAAAATCAATTTTTTTCATTTCAAGAAATATTAATTTTATAAATTAGTGTTAATTTTTTTTTGGATGAAACATAATATTTATTAAACTTATAATAATAAAATAATTGTCATAAAAATATTAATAGAAAATTTTTTTATATACATAAATGTAAATCATAAAATACAATTTTTCAAAAAAACTGGGGTTTTATACATTAGAAGAGAAAATATATGAATTAATTTTTTTAAAACTTTTATAAATTGAATCATTAAAAATTATTTTAATTTTATTAGTGAAAATTATTTTGGTATTTCGGTAATTTTCCCTTTTTATTATAAAATTATGATACCAAGGTAAATATTAGTTGTCACAATACAATGTTTATTTTTAATGAATAACTCCTCAATAAATAAATTATATTTTATATTGATATATTCAAAAATTTAGACTCTAATATATTGTTCAAGAATATAAATATTTAAATTAAATATCTTTCAATTGATTAAAAAATAACACCTAATTAATAAAATTTCACATCTCTAAATAAATTGTTTCACACATTTTATGATGTAATTTAATTGTTCATTTTTCGATAATATGATATTGAATTTTGTTTAATGGAGCACAAATTCATATTAATCATGTATTATTTTTTATTTAAGATTAATCTTGTATTTTAAATGATAAATTTTTTACCATGATTAATTTTTAATCGTGAATAATTATTTTAAAAATGGTTAAAATTCCACCCCATTATATAATTTATTAAATGTAAGTTACCATCTTTAAAAATTATAAAATGATATCTCTCTGAAAAATTATATCATTCATCTCAATAAATGGGATTTATTCATTATTTATATATCCCTTTCCCTCTCTAAATCCATTCAAATAAATTCTCATGGATCTAATGACTACATTAGAGATTTATAAAGATACATAACATGGTAAGGGTATTCAATCTATCTCTTTTATTTTTTATTCATATTCATTTTCTAGAAGACAATAACCCTATATATCCAGATTTATAATTTCTTGTTATTTTTGGCATTTTTTATGTCATTAATGAGAGACTACTTATTCCCAATCATTATAGAATTCCTCATGTGTCATTATTAATCTGACATAATTGTTATCATTTCATATAATCTATTTTAAATTACAAATGGTTTTTTAGTATCATAATTTTTTTTAATTAAATGTCATTTTCACAGATTTAACATATATACAATAATACGTACATTCATTAAATATATTATATATTCTACAATAATGCCAATTTTTCTTATTTATTCAGCCTTTTCTTTTCCCATTAAATACATCCTTTCCAAGATGATAGCAATGATGTAGTTATGGAATATATTCTCTATGATATAATAACCACAAAAAGGATGGTTCAGTTTCAACTCAATATTCTCTCAGATGCATTAGGAGTGTGTCAAAAAATTCACCCCTTTAAGAAATACTATAATACATGCTACAAATAATTCACATTCTCTATACAAACAATAATAATGTATTATTTCACCAATTCTATGGTTTACTACTAGTGAAAATAATTCCCCACAATCACTTTCATCTATTGATAATTAGGAACTTTAAATGTACCAATTTCTACTATATTATCTTTTTTCATTGACAATGATACATACTTTTACATTCAGAATACCTTACATTTTCTTTGATGACTATTTAACCATCCATATTTATTCCCTAGATGTATTATATCCATGTTTTCCCACTTATATATTAATAAACTATTTTTTGAAATATATTTTTATCCCAATTTAGAATTTTATTTATTCCAATGTATGAAATAATTTGAATTTTATTTATATTAATATCATTCATAAGGTAAATGAATTAGAAATAATGATGTTTTGTGTGTTACCCTATATTATATATCCCCTATATTCATTAGTTGGTCACCAAATTAAAGAAAATTGCATTTGGGGAATTCTTACCTAATAAAAACAAGATTCTATTTATCTTCCACTGATGGAAAAAATGATTTCTTTCTTTTAGTCATGATGGAAAAAATAATTTCTTTTCTATGCCCATGATGGTAAATAAAAAGGTTCATAATTTTATGAATTCGGTCACCATTAATTTATTAATTTTTATCCATGTGATTATTTTCATTGCTATAAACTCAATGATTATTTTTATTCCATCTTAAAATATTGATTATATGATATGTATATTTATTATTATCTATTAAATCATTAATTTCAATGGATTAATAATTTATAATGTACTTTTACCCTTATATTCATATGGGATATCTTTTCTTATGTTTCAATTTTTGGAGGGCACCATGAAGAGGTATATGTGTAAATTTGGGGATATTATACTATGACTAATAATGCTTCAAGATAATTTTATATGTATTTTGATGTTATAATGTATTATGTAAATCATGTATGTATCTACTGACTCTCATTTCTACAAAAACGTTTAGTAAATTTTGATCAAAACCTTTTATTTATTTAAAATGTTATAATGTTACCTCCAACACTAGGTAAATGCTATAAGGGAATTATACATTTCATTTTGAATTGGCTATAGTTTCACATGAATTAATTTATTAATATTATTATTTTTTAAATAAGCGAATTATGTTATTGAAAAGACAAAATATCCTCACATATAAATTTTTAATAGTGTATTAGTATTCATTAAAATGTTACAAGGTACAAAATCATAGATAACTTGTTTTTTTATATTCACTATACAATTGGAATGTGAAAATTTGATGTTAGTAGTATTACCTCAATGGTTAAAAATCCAAATTTGATTGAACGAATGGATGAGTGTTTTTTAATTTTAAAATATTTTATGGATGTCACAAATAATAATTATTATATTTTTTAATTCCATATCATGAATAAATCATATTTTAATAGTGTATATAATGAACTCTTATATATCTATGGATTATTATATCATCATTCATGAGAAGATCTATTTTTGCTGAGATCCATGATCTGTGCCCATAATATTTTACCTCTTTCACCTTTATATGTGGATGAGTGGTTGAACCTAGGAGCATAATTAAAGAGTTGATAAAAAATATATTGAATATTAGTGGTTTTTTAATCCTAAATTGGAAAAATTATCAACAAAAACATCAAATTTTTTGTTACCTAGAATGAAGTATGCTAATTTAGGTTCTTTTTCATGGTTTTAAAATGTGAGATGTTGAAAATTGAAACTATAAAAAATAATTAAAGACACATCATCCTTCTATATTGAAATTGAATGAAAATAAAATGAAATATGTAACATTTTTTTAGGGTTTTTGAACATTTAAGATAATATTTTTTGTCACAACCTAGCCCAATGGGGCCTGAACCAGGACTACCCCATGCCCACCTCGAGTATGTTAGGGTATTGAGACAAATAATGATTAGTAATATCCCACATATTGTAGTAATTATCCTACAGTTCATCTACACATGTATATATCTTTAATCCCATACAATGTTGAAATAAAAAAAAACTGAAACTGGTGCATGCGTACATATATTATCCCCCAATTATAATATAATATTAATGTGTTAAAAGTGTTAAAGAAGGACATGTAAAATCCAAAACAAAAATAACAACGATTCGAACCATCTCTATGGGACATGACTATAATCAAATGAAACCACCCAAGAAACACCCCATTATGTCAGGATTAAGCTATTCTCAACCTATAATATATCCTCTTATAGATATATTAAATGTGCCATCATATAAATAAGAATGTACAAATGCGGTCAGATCCTATATAAGAGTGAGAATATAAATACCTATTAGAACATCATGAAAACAGTAAACATGAATAAAAATGAATAGTTAGTTATAATAATTATATATGAATATATGAATATTAGAAGAGGAAATCCTAGATATGTTTCTAACTAACACAATGCTTGTAAGAGGTCACAACCAAACTGTCATCTATAGGATTTTGATTGATGCAATAGTCATTCTAAGAGAATTCACCCCATAAGTCATGATATCAATAGACACACTCATCAAAGAGTATGAGATTATTTCCCATTCGAATAATGCTAAATGTTCTTATTATACCATGTTACTAAGAGTAAGGTAACAAATAGGACCACTGGGGGACACCGTAATCCAAATCTAGATCAATCCAATATGTAAGGGATCATACTAAAATTATTACACAAACACTACTAATATGTACATCAAGACAAAGGATTAACCCCCAAATCATGGTGGCCACATTAATTCCTCAAACCCCAGCAAGGTTATAAAAATTATAGGGGTCACACTCCGGTCTCATGGACCGGAATCATAAACTCTATCTGAGGCTCATCCTCTAGATGATATTAGAATCATGATATTTACACAATGTCCCACTATTGTGCACTCGAAGTGAATATACCCTAGAAACAAACTCAAAAAGTAATTGTCTATACTGAAGGAACTAAGTTCTATAATCATGATCATTGTGGGTACACGACATGTACATAAGGGTAACAGTTGTGTCCATCAGTCAAATTGTATTATTGTGGGTGTTTCACCACATGACATGTATGTGTTTATACATATATCATATAGGAATAGTTAATGGTGTGTAGAGGTCACTTCAAACCCTGTCCATTGAATTACCATGTGCCTATGTACTATTGGGCATTCTCCTTTACCAACCAGTATACACATAGCCTCACTTGTGTTCTCCTGGCCATGTTCGTATACTCCAGCCTTAATATGAACATTTATACCCTAAGATGAAGACTGATAGATGGAAAATATTTCACATGACAAGTCATATTTAACATCCCATGGAAACTCTATCACCACAACAAGAGGGTCCCATATGGTGTGTAACACCAAATTACATGCTATGTAATGTGATATTTTCTAGATCTATTTTTTCATCCTCTGTATCATCTAAAGCATCATTCTAGCCACTATTTCTTCAAGAACCCATAGATCAGATGTCGCCTAACCTCAATGACACCCTATCACTAGAATTTGGTCTTCAATATTATAGGAATTTGTTTCATCATTCTGATCTATCATTACAATGATCATTCATCTAGGAGACTTTGTTGGAAAGAAACAATTGGTATGATCCAATTTAATCCCCCACCCAACCAAATCATCCACCATATTCAACAATCCTGGAATCCCAACCTGCATCACAATTCATTCCTACATTATTGATTTTATATCCAAATAATAGTTATTAAATGATCAAAAACCAATTAATTTTCAAACAAATTGCCAATGGAAATACCCTGGATGACCATAAAAAGATACATGAGAGAGACCATCAAGCCAGAAGATGTGATGAACAAACCTTAACCATTTTTCATTCATCCTCGATCAGTTTTTTCTAAATTTATGATTGAAGAGGGATAGATAAACAATAAACAACAAAATGAATTTATCAATTGTTATCTTCTATTTATCTGAGAATCATTTTTTATGGAATTGATTAGCATTCGAATGGGATGAAGGAGTGACAAAGAAATTAGAGAAAAAAATTCTAACTAGATTTTGGAAAAATATCCAATGAAGAATGATCAAACATCACTATCATTGGTGAGATCCCCAGATTATATTGGTACACTGATCCTCGAAAATGATTTAGTCTATGATCCTCTTCTAATAATTATCTAAAACAATTCTGTAGCTCTTGAATTTTTTGTTTCCAACCCTATGAGAACTCTATAACTGTATATTTATAGACATAAACCAGTGTCTAGATCACAGAATAAAAAAAATTATTTATTTTATTAATTTTGTTCCTATGATATTTTTTTATCAAACACCCAATACTAACAAAGGTTTTTTGTTTCCTATGAAAAAACACATGATATGAAATCAATGGTGCCCTAGGATGTCTAATCTGGTCACCCTTTGTGGTTTCATTCAGCTTTTATAGGAAACATTCATGCATGTGATATCTGATATAATTAATATATTTGAAAATTTAATTACTACTACACCAAGATTCATAATCTCACCCCATCTTATTGGCTCGCTCAAAAAATAATCCATATAATATCCAAATAAAATATATTGAAAATACGAGTCATTAAATCATCCAAAAAATAGTGTTTTTTCCCAAAAATTGAAATCCTATTAAAAATATTGATGGTATTGGGATTGCATTTGGGTCTTTATCTTCTGGTTTCTCGCCTAAATATTCTCATGCTTCCACTAGACACATAGTTGGGGAATCAATCACCGATGAATAAACCTCTCCTTCTAAAATTTTATATCCACTGGGTACTCAAAAAATGTAGTTTAATCCTTGATTTCCATCTACCTCAGTCAATGCGTGTGATGGGTCATGCACATACCTCCTGGTTTGCGACATGTGGAAGATTTCGTGTATCCGGTCCAACAGAAGAAGTATATCCAAGAGGTATGAGATATCAACAACACATCCTATTATCTATAAAGGTTCAAGAGAACTTAGATATATGTTTCCACCCTTTCCAAATATTCATAACCAACCTCTAGATTAGACCCTCAGAAACACATGTCCCCCTACTTGAACTCCATAGTTCATTATCATCAGTCAATATAAAACACATGATGGCTCTATTTAATCCACATTCTCTCTGTGATAGGCATAACCTTTATTGTATTAGGTCACACCAAATTCTTTCCCTTGAGAAATGACTCTCCTGGATCAGTAAAATATAGTAGTGACATATAGGGTCTCTCGTACTAGTCCTTGAATTGTTCAATACCAATTGTTAAATGGTAGTTGTTTTTGAATGTATAATCCAGAAAAAGTATATGATCCTCTAAACTATTTCCAAATTCCATCATGTACGAAAACTAAATTTACTTCAAGACATGAATGGTATTCTTAGTCTGGCTATCAGTCCAGGGTAAAATGTTGTGATAAAATTCATGTGAGTCTCAAAGGACTCCTTCAATCCTCCCCCTAATCCTGACATCAAGGGATTGAAAATATTTGAATAATAACTGAGGTACCACCATGGATACAAAGTATCACTCATACTTAAAAGCATCACGATCTATCTTATGAACTACACTCTTGAATATCTACAAAGTGGGAAGACTTAGTGTGTTAGTCTATGATCAACCAAATGGAATCATGTCCCCTAAATGGATATGGTAACACAATCTTGAATTCCATGGATATATCATCCCACATCCACTCTGGAATCACAAGGAGTTGATCAAAGTCCACTAAACCCCAGTGCCCAACAGTCACATGTTATTAATTGAGGAATCAAGGGAACAAATTTACGAAAGAACACTTCCTTCACGGGAACCAAAAATAAATATGGATGTCATGGTTCATTTTTCAGACATATATATACTTCCAAAGGGGATGCATTAAAATCTTTCATCACCTACACCTGCAACATCAATGGTACCATCATCCATCATATAAAAAGGGTAATGTTATCCCTATCTTCGTA
The DNA here is from genome assembly GCA_963277665.1 of Viscum album. NCBI lineage: Eukaryota > Viridiplantae > Streptophyta > Magnoliopsida > Santalales > Viscaceae > Viscum > Viscum album. The sequence goes on along the minus strand of OY728158.1, from coordinate 497,442,440 downwards.
ATGTTAATTAATAGTGCATATTGTCGATATCAGAGTATGAATGGTCTTCTAGTCAGTATCTCCATGTTTTCATCCCCTACATACTGTAAAATTGGTGTGGTAAGAACCTTAAAATATTGATATAAATAACCATCCATATATACTATGGAAAATTTCAATATAGATAATTTCTCTAACACCTCATCCAATAAAAAAGAACTAAAAGACCTACTGAGACAACTTCTACTATGTTCCATATCCAATGTGGATATACAATATCAAATTCATAGTCCATGAAGATATTAATCCATCACTAATATCTAATTTTTTTATCTTTATAAGGGTTGATATACTTGATAGTTTTGTTTTCAAAGTATGTGATTAACTTCTTACCCATTAGATACTGTCATCGTGACTTCAATCTAAAGACTACCATTGTTAACATAGGATCCTGGGTCATGTAGTTATACACTTGTGGTCTCAATTGTCATGAAACATAATGAATAACAAAATTATTCAACATAAAAACATAACCAATCATGGATTAGGAAACATCACATAATAATAAATACTAGACACCCTCCACTAGAAATATTAATATGGGAGTTTTTTTAAACATCTATCTAAAATCCTGAAATCACTATTGTCTTATTTCTATACACACAAAAGGTTTCCCCTTTTAGGTCAATGTTTTCATGGGTACTTCAAATTTTGTGATATCACGTATAAATATATAATAGTATCCCAAAACCACTCGAAACCTTACACCTCAGTTACAACACTAGGATTATCCCTAGAATTAATTTCATAAATATTCACTCATCCCACTATTAGTCCTACATATTAGATGATGTTTTCTATAATTTTGACCTATGAGATCCAAAACCAACATTTCTAGGGTTCCCATAATGCAAATAATATAAGAGTGTGTTCAGTACTACCATCACATGTCTCATGTGTTCCTCCTCAGACTCTGAGTAAATTAGGTTACCATCAATAAATACCACCAAAAATCAGTCTAAGAAAGGCTGAGATATATAATTCATGATTCCCACGATCACTTCTAGAGAGTTATTCACATTGAAGGGAATCACCATGTGTTAATTGTTACTATCCTGACAACTGAATGTCATCTTCAATCTATCCTCATCCCAAAATCTTTTCTAGTGATATCTTGATCTATGGACAATCATGGAGAACCATCAAACAACTCCCTATTGATCGCAGAGGACATCAATCCTATATTGCGGATTATTATTCAACTTGATATCTTGGTTCATGTGTTGATAATCCCCAAAGATCCTTAATATCATGTTCTCATTCTTGATGAATAACTTTGGTGGTAATATGTGGGAAACAAAATGTATCACAATTCAGATTCAAGCTATCCTGATAAACTCATGTCGCTGACCATATGTCTTCCTATAACCTCTTAAATCATCAGTTACACACGGGTCATGAGACTTACCTAAAAACCTGAGGACGAGAACTTATATCCTAGTTAATCAGCACCAACTATCAGCAAATTCTCTCCCAGGAAGCTATCCACCAATAAATCACACTAAATAAGGCCATCATATGTGGAAATATAAAGAGATATCATTTAATCACATATATACAAATATAAAACCTCCTAAAAGGTTCATTATATAATAAAATAATCTTTCACTATATATATGGTGTATCATGAGAGACCAGTAAACCTCATTGAATACTCCACCATAGTTAAAAATACATAGGAAAGATATTGAATAATCTATATGCACATTGATCAAAATTTGGATGGTTAAAATTCTTCCCATAAGAGATGCACAACATATTAACATGAGAGAGCTATCATGTCATGTTACTAAGCCACTAAAATCCATAATCCCAAAAAATAACACTAAACAATACTATCCTCGATGATCCACATCTGATCTGTTGGTTTCCTTACTATGTAAAAAAATATAGTCACTACTACTAGCTAGTCCACATCCACCTGGGGGTCTGGCACAACATGAGACATGTGAGTTCAGTGGATTTAGAACTCATGTAGAGCACTCATCTTGTGTAAATACTCAATTGGAACTATGAGTTCTAGTTACTCCTCAATAGGTTGTGGTATTTCTGGTAATCAATCTGTAGGTTATATCTTCATCACATTTCATTGCATTGAAACCTCATAACTAGATGAATCATCCTCGTAATCATGTGATCTAATCCTGAACATAAGTCTTTACAGAGGAATCATGAATTAATCAAGATGTACCATGATCAAAGAGTATATTTGGGGAGAGGACCAAAGAAGGAAATGGAAACAAAATCCCATTCTAATATGATTGATTTACAAAATTTTTAACTACATCCATGGTTTAAATGTAATTATTAAAATATTGTATATCAAAATGCTGGTATATAGATGACTCGGCCACTACATCAACCATGTATTCATTGGCCTAATAGATAAACATTAAACATAGAACTATTTTCCCAAAGAAATAACATGGATTGGGTTCCTATGGTAGATCTAAATTTTATGATATCACTCTATGATGCACCAACCCAATGTGGGGAAACCATGACTCTCCCAATCATGCATTCAATAGGGGAAGGGTTTAAAACCAGTGTTTAGTAGGAATAATCCACATATGAGAGGAATTACTGTAATGTACATTTACACACACATCACCAAGCCCATAAAATTATGCTATGTAAATAAACTATAACATATTCATTCATACATCTTTGATCCCATAATCAGAGTATAATAATAATGCACTAAACGAGATAAAAATGGAAAATTTTCAGCCAATTTTTTTTGACATTCTAGCATGCTCTAAGGATGAAGAATAAAATTAGATGAAACCACATGAAAAAAGTATTGGTCATTAAATCTCATGATTAAACACACCTTCTCTCTATCCTCCTATGACACCATAAAATGAGTCATCACATGTATAAGACACAAAAAATGTGTGTGAAGCCCATGCTTGGATGATTATAAAAATTCCAAGACTGAAACCCAATAATAACTAATAATGAGAAATCAAGAATCATAATTACATAATAATTATATATTAATCATCAAAAAATATATTATAAAACACCATATATATTTAGGAAGGAGACCGCACCTCTTGGATATCATAGCTAGACTGATAGCCACATAGTTTAACTTAATGAAATAACCATTCCAAGAGAATCCACTCTATGTGTCATGGTTTTATTGGAGATAATTAGCAACGGTTCCATGATTGCTGGGACCCATCCATGAAATCTCACTAGTCTCAAAGGAACCTAATTCTCAAATAGGGGAAATTCTCAAGTCTATTGGGGCACACCATCAACATAGTCTTGATAAACATGCTATATAGTGGATTATATTTCAATGATACTTTAAAACCTACGAATACAGCCAACTAGATGAAGGATCATCAACATTTTTAAAGTGGAAATGTAGATTCTATAAAAACAACCCAGGTTATAATAATGAAAGAGGATCACACTCCAGTCTCATTAAGGAAAACCATAAAATCTATTTGTGATTCATCCTTTAAAGGTGATAAAAAACTGGAGATGTGGTTGTAATTCAACACTAAATCCTAGAGGGAATGGACAATGGAAAAAAAATTCAATTAGAACTGGTCAATACTGAATAAATGAAGGGATTAAAATAACCTCATAGGTGGTACATAAGATGTATTGGACTATTCAAGGCATGTACAATTAACTTGTTATCTTACAATGTGTTTATTCCCCTCATGAAATGTAAATATTCATATAAATGGTATTATGGAATATTAAATGGTGTATAGAGATCACCCAGAACCATTTTGGTTCCATCATCCCTTTCCCATGGACTATTAAATGAGACATTAGATAGAGCTATCTATAGATGGCCTTTCCTATACCCCAACATGTGTACACATTTTCATTATCATGTAACCATAATAATTTTCAAGTACATAATCCTACTGATACCCATGTATTCTTCGAGATACAAACTGTGCCTACAGAAACATGTTATACAGTGTGTGAAAGTGTCACGGAAAATTTTATATTTATAATTCCCTTGAAACACTAGAACCTTGTGTAATGTTGGACTCTTTAAATCCACTACTTCCTCCTTAGCACTGTCAACTATGTTATTATAGCCACTATTCTCACTAGAATCCATGGATCAACCTTAACATCTGGTCTCCTTCCTCTAATATTCATCCGATGATATCTTCAATCCTCAAATATCAATCTCCATCACAATCCTTACTCATGATATTGATTTATTCCAAAAAGAATGATCATTTGATAGAAAAATTATAGTAACTTCCAAACCATAAGATAAATGAAATAAAAATGATGAATGACTAATGAAAACATGCGATAAAACCATAAGACATTGTATTATAGAAATAAACGATGGTCTTTTTATACTTTCTTCAATCTATTGTCTTAAAAATGTTTAATGAATAGGTATATATAATCAATGAACAATAAATCAAACCCATCATGTTAAATATACCATCGGTGCACAAATAAATTAATTTTCATTGAATTTATCCACATTCGACCGAGATTAAGAAACTTTATTGAAGTAAAAAATCATATATTATATTGATTTTTGATCAATCACATGAGAAGAATTATCAAACATCACTATCGTTGGGGAGGTACACAAAATACATTGGAATACCAAACCTCAACTACAATTTGAACTTCTATCATCATCAAGGACTGCTTTCCAATGGTCCCATAGTTCTCTTGGGTTTATATGAAATACTAATGAATTATCAATAACCATATATTTGTATAGAAAAAAGGTTTATGTGACACTTAATAAAATAAACTAATTAATTAATTAATCTTATTACTTCCACAAACAAGACATAATTTACACAGAAACCACACATAAAACAATTTTTATATAAAACCTAGGGTAAATCCCATTATATATACTCAATGATTTGCTTATATATTTGAATTCGGTCCCCTTTTATGAGTTATTCCAATTTATCATGAATATTTCATGCATGTGATATTTAATATATTTCAGAAATTAATTCTTGGATCACCGGGTCTCTGATTCTCATAACATTTCTATGATTAAATATGAAAATAACCCATATAATATAAAAATGAATTCATGGAAAATTTGAGTCAGAACATTTTTGTTATTAGGGATGTCCAATCCTAGATTATAAATTTTTTTTTATTAAGTAATACTCTTATTTTCATGATATTATAATAAATAAAAGTAAATATTATTTAAATCTTCATGGATAAATTTATTTTAGTTTTACTAATGAGAACACAATGTTCACATTTAATTCAATTTGTTCTTACAACCATCAATGGGTTCTTAGGTTAAATTTATTACTATTATTCTCCATCAAACTAATCACCAATTTGAATGAACCATTCACATTGTAGAATATATTTTATGATCCGACATTCATAAAATTTAAATCTAATTATGAAGATCAAATATCATTAGGTGAGTTCACTTATAATAATAAATATCAATCATCATTTTAAATGTATCATTTTTATCTCTTCATGTTATACCATGTAATTCGCTACGTGATGGAAAAATATTAGAGATAAATATTATTGGGATTCTAATATTCAATTTATTTGGAGCTAAATGTTATAATTAAGAGACTTATTACTACATAAAACTGATTTTCTCCCATTAATTCTATACAACCTTTATAATTTATCAATGTGAGCCTATAATCATTTGAGATTTATATTAATTAAATCACATATATATCGGAAAGAAATGGAAAAAGAATTTAATGATAATAAATCCTTTTTAGATCATGAATGTTTTTGAGAAAATATATATCAACATACATTAACTATTATATTTAGTGGAATTGATAGTGATTTCATTGTTCACTGGAAAATGAAATATATTAATTGTATTATTCTACTCAATGATGGTCGGATAAATTTTATGATTTAAATATATAATTTACATTTTATATTATTAATCAAAATGACTGATACATTATAAGTAAATGTTTACCGTGGGTTTGTAATTTTTCTGTTTCTAGAATGTATCATGGTAAAATGTTTCTGAAATTATTTTTTAATAGTCAAAATTGTTTAAGTAGGATACACATAAAATATTCTTGATAAAAATTAACTCGATGATTGGGAGTTTGTAATAAACCTAATAAAATGTAATAGTGATTTAATTTAATTTTTTTAAATTTAATTTCTAAAATGAGGGTTTTATAGGTTTGGAGGATTTTATATTAAAAGTAGATATAAATTAGGGGAATTTGGTTGAAGTAATATGTTGATATATTATTGTAGAAATGAAACTAGAACCCTAGTTTCTAGCTAACAAAATTTCCATTTCACCATATTTAGATGAATAGGCCTAGGGAAACCCCAATAGTGTTCTAGTTGTATATTTTAATATTTTTTAATGGGATATTATTATATTTTTTTTCATTTTAATAATAAAATAGTTATAATAAGAACCTTTATTAGGATTTTTTTCTTGATCACAATAAAAACATCTCCATCTTTCAATCTTCATTTTGGTATCCACATTATGTTTCTTTGACCAATGTGTCTCCATTTATTCTTCACGAATTATTGAAAGAAATTCATTTATAATCCTATGGAAGGGATGTAATATAATATTTATTAATTATATTTATTAAATATGTTTTTCAAAAACAAAAATACCCATTTATTATATGTAAGGATTTAGTTTTTTATCCTATCGCTTTTGTAATATAATATCCCATATTTTCTTATAATGATTGATTTCTAGGAAAGGATTCTTATTCACTTATTAATGTGTCGCATTCTATTAATTTCATTGTTAAATGTTAAAATAAACAAATACATGGATGGTATCATGTGACAACCATGTTATACCATTTTAATTTTTCATCTTTTAATTATTGGTTTTTTGTTTTTTTATTTGTTTGATGTAATTCATCGTAAAATGTTATAAAATTATGTACTAAATCATTAGGATTCATTGTCACCCTAGACATGTATGTAGTATAGACACAGAAAAATCTTTTGTACATTCAAAAATAACTAAGATATAAATGGTTATCAAAATAAACGTAATTTAAAATGGATCCCTCTAAAATATTATTTATTTGGTTTATATTGATTCAAGTGGAACAGATTTCAATTTCGTCTACATTTATTACAAATTAATACAACCCATTGATCCATTTATACCATTCCATATTATGAATTATCTATTTTTATTATTAGTATTTTTACATTGATCATTATGGTAAATGGATCTATATTCTTCCCTCTATTCAACATCATTCCTTTCATTCCATTATTTTTCTCTTTCCGAGCAATAGAGGCCATGGGAATCAGATAAATTAGTATTTCAATTGAAAAAATTTCTCTCTTTTTGGAGTTTTAATCATCTCATAAGGGAATATTTTCATCTCTATAATTATAATAACATTATATATAAATGAATTCAACACATCAGAGCTTTTATATTTATTTAGTTTTCATTGTTTCTTGAACGACCAACACTAATTTATTTTTTGTGATTAATCTTTTATGAATAAAATTGTATTATAATATAATTGTTTTGACATCAATTTTATTTTTATTGATATATACTTCTAATTGTTTTTGTTAATGGATTGTATCATATGTGTAGTTTTTGTTTTACAAAAAAGAAAATTCTAGGGTATTTGTAGAAATCAGAAGCCTAGTTTTATATGAAGTAATGGAGTGTGTTTTCATAGATTGATAAGATATGAATTATTAATAACTAATAAAGTGTTTCTAGTTTTCTCATTAATAATAAAGATGTGATTTTTTTATTAAATATATTTTTATCTAATATCAAAATCATGCATTAATATAGACATAATTTGACTGATGAGTAATAAATAAATAAGAATTTATTATATCTCTGATCATTTTTTATTATTATAATGTGTTGTTTATGTAAATTAGGATAATTATTTACCCTTATTTACGTAAAAAATTATTAAAAGAGTTGATAATATAAGAGGATTTCATGAAAATATACCTATCATTTCTATAATTCCATTCAAGTTAGACTATGGAATTTTATTTAAAATTACATTATTATTATGGAAGAATAATTATGATGATGATCCAACTAGATATATTTTGGTCTTACAAATATATTTTTATTATTAATTGCAATGTGGATGTTCCCACATGTTTCAAATTCTACACCTACTAGAGTAAATTTCACATCTAGAAATAGATGTGGTTGTTCGTTTAATTGACACATAATCAATGTATTCCTAACCTTAGTAATAAGGATGATCTCTAATGTCATTTTGAAATTATATTATTAGGAATAATTTTACAATTATAATTCAATTTATACACATCTATATTTCTTTTTAGATGTACATCATATGTTTTTATTAAAAACTTATTAAAATATTGAAAAGAAATAAATAAATGTGATTTTGTATATCGTTTTTCTCATGTGGTGTCAATATGGAATTTACTTAATTATATTTTATAATATAAATATTTGTATTATGTTATAAATGTTATAAAAATTTAATATAGTGTAATCCTATAAGGAATGATTCATCAAAACCAACATAAACACACTATGTGTATCCATCCTTTTTTATCAGTTTCAAGTAGCGTGACTACACTAATATAATTTCGTTGACTCCAAAATGATATTCTATGTAATAGAAGAAGTAAAAAGTTAGATATTTAGAATTTTACATTGACGGGATATCATTATATTTATTTTTGGTAAAAAATTAAATATATATTAAGAAGGCCCTTATGTGTGCATCCATATCTTCTTCTAATTACACATTTTCCTGAAATTTAATTTCTTTGATTAATTATATGTAATATTTGGATGCTGAAGATTCATGAAATTGATGAATTACATTCATTTTGATATTATTTTTCATCATTAATATTGATATGTTATTTCACATTATTCCCTGATTTATTTTTTATATTTTCGTTAATATTTCATTTCAATATGTGTCTCATTTAATTAAGATATGGTTTCTTTGGGATCATAAGATGAACCCATTGAATAAATATATATTCAAAAGGTTAAATAATTACAAAAAGTATATTCATGATTCCCTAACACTATTGTATTTCTCATTGTGATATTGAGCATTCTACGCACCCTAGGGAGGATCTTCTCTTGTATCATGATTGGTTACCATAGGTCTGTTCATTATATATTGCATTAGAGGATAGTTTGATATCAAATATTTGGGAATCTAGTGTACACATGAGATTGGAAAATTATAATACATTTATAATGTTACTTTTATATATATGCACAAAAAATAATATATTGAGACTCTATTTTTAGGAGATATTGAGAATATTTATTTTTGGTATTAAGAATAATTTAATAGATATTTTTTTGATATTAAAGAATAAAAATTGAAAAATGTGGGTTGACTCCATGATGTATTATTATAATTAATTTAATATTGATCATATAGAAAACATATATAGTGATGTTATGAGTAAGTTCATTGGAAACCCTAAATATGATAATAATTGAGTTTTCAAGGGACATTAGAAATAAGTATTTCATGTTTTACACATTTAATAAATATATTTTTTCAGAATTATAGCTCAAAAAATTGAAATGAGTGTAAATCACTATGACATGGGGTCAATATACATAGATTACAAATAATGTGACCAACATCTGTGACCCATTTTGATGATCAAGATTCATTGCAAGCTTAAATTCATGATCATTCCAATTATGCACCCTAATTGTATAAAAATAATATTATCTTGTATTATATTTTATCTCCTGCAATGGAGTATTTTTTCCATATAATTTTTATGACAATTTCATAATTTAAATATATAATTTATTTATAATTATCATTATATTATAAAATTTTTATTAAATTACTTTATTTAGATTTTATATCGTTTCATGCCTCTAGAATGTGTCATTATGAATCCCATAGAGTTAACAATGATTAATATTATATAATTTAAATATAGAATTCATCTAATTTATATCAAGAAATTTAGAAAAATTATTTAGGATATCAAATTACAAACATACCATGGTGTTATCAAATACATGGATTGAGCTTGGGAGTTCATATTACATTATCATCATTTATTTTGATAAATATAATATTTTAATGTCCCAGATTTTTCCATGTATTATTTTAATATTATATGGGAATTAATTCGAGACCATGCTCTGAGATGGTGTGCAGTTCCGAGTCCTAGTGAGCCCGGAACAAATGTTTTAATTTAATTTAATAATTAAATTACGATCACGTGTGGTTTTCCTGAAAAAGTGGAATAACTCCTGAACGGGTGCTCAGATTAGAAATCTGAGGGAACCCTTGTGTTCGGAACATAAATTTTACCTTAGTGAGGCCTAACATCGGTCGGCGCAGGTCGGTGGTGAAATCTAGTTCTTGGACGCAACCGTAATAAAATATATAATTAAAATATTTTATTTAAATCCTTGTTTCAGCGAAATCTCTTATCATTTAAATGGATATTTCGTAGGGGATCAGGGTTACAATTTCCATAACCCTGAATTTCCCTAGAGGCTCTGGAGGCTCTGGAGAAAACCGCCCAACATGGTGACGGTGTTCTTGACAGGCTTCTTCGGCGACGATGAGGCGGTGACCAGATCTTCACCAATGAACGTCGCAGATCCAGGGAGGATGTTTGTTTGATGATTTCTTCCCCGTTTTTGATTTCCATGACGAACGTGGACTAATCCACGAACAGATTGGCCCTTGGATCGATCGTTCTTGTGGTATGGGATTTTGCAGGAATTGTGGGGATTTGATTCTTGAAATTATTTTGGTTTCGTACAACCTCCTAATGGTGACATACCAAGATCGACAAGAACATCGATCGAGGTTCATCCCTCTCGATTTGTTGTGTTCCTCTTCCCCAAATTCTCACATTGTTCAATGCGATCTACGCGTTCTTCACGGGTATATGAAAGGCAGATCGTTGCTCACCCGTTGTGCGATGCAATGATCCCAAATTGAAGATCTGGCATCGGTATACCCTACGGAGGTGCATCTGTTGTGGTGACAGACGGATCGAAGCAGATTGGAAGTTATCGTTCTTCGAACGATTTCTGCACGGATGACCGGAATCGGATTTCGGGCTGGATTGAAGGTTCGAAACCCATGGATTCGGCATCACGATGACTAAGTGACCCATGATATTGAGTTTCATGGTAAACGGACCAGAGAACCATGATCCGGAGAATCAGCCAAGGCACAAGGAGGAAGACGATGCTTCTGGAAATTTCCTGACTACACGCCATGTAGTATGGGATACACTACATGTTTTCATCGACGGACCACATGGAGTGTGCTCCGGGAGTACACGGGCATGGATTGGGGACACGACAAAGGATACGACGTGTATAGCCCTCCCCGGCCAGACCCGACCGGATACACGGGATACCCCGTGTATTGGTACACGGACAGGCGACACGGACACAGACATTGTCCGTGTACGGGCACATGGCCAGCATACACGGAGCGAGCCCCAGGTGCTCTGACATGGCGTGTGATTCTTCGACATGCTGTGTAGTTACTTTCTAACCGACAAGCTGAGTGACAGGGGCAGTTTACACGGGCTGTACCCGGAGTCAAGGAACACGGCGTGTGATACTTATACACGCCGTGTGGTCTAGTTTTACACAGACCGGATGGATGATAGGGGCCATTAACACGGGTAGTACCCAGGGTCAAGGAACACGCCGTGTAACCATACTACACGCTGTGTAACCAATTCTACATGGCTTGAGCCACTTGTCTTCTATGACTTGGACTAGTTTTCTTAGGGTTCGTCCCCATGGTCATTCTTCGGAAGGTTCCTGGTATCATTTCCTACATATAGGAGTATCATCCCTTCAGCAGGACTTCCTGAATAGATTTGTTGGAATCCCTTATTTTAGACATGGTGTAGGATCCTCTATTCATTCCTGGAATCCTAGGTATGGTTCTTAGTATCGACGTGACCAACTTTACAGAGGCGTCGATCCTCTTCTTAGCGGATTAGCTCAGACTGAGTTCTCAAAATCACCACATGACTTAGTTGTGATCCTTATCTAGCCATCATGTTCTCAAAGTACGTGTGGAGTTTCTTCTCCCGGAACGAGTACATTGTATCTCTCACTTCGGACATAGGAGTGTGTTCTCTTTGTTTCATGCTTAGTAGAATCTTCAAGCTGGATCCTAGTGGCGGTATCGCAATGGTCGTTTGTGTATGAGTATATCTGGATATTCTTGTTATATTTTCTGTAGACATATACTGTGTGGAGATGAATGTATTTTTACTTTTTGGTATTTCCCTTGTTTTATTTCCTTTGTGGTTTCGGGGTGTCCTACTGGGTATTTTTATACTCACCCATGCATGGGATTTGCCCGCACGTGTCATGTCTAGTGAAGATGAGTGAGCCTTTGACATGATTCTAGGTGGACCAGGACCGGACGGTACTCCGTGAAATCAGACAGGCCGAGGTGTATTCCTACGGCTACAGACTACAGTCCGAGCACCTTTCCTTATAGGTTGGACATTGTTACGGACTCTCTTTTGGTGGGCTTGTACTTTTGGCCCAGTGTTTTACTTTATTGTTCTTTACTTTCCTGTCATACTCTGTTGGTGGGGTTTTAGTGTATGCATGCATATTTTCCATTTTTAGTAGTTTTTACTTTTCAGCTTTGTGGGATTGGAGATGTGTGTGCGTGTGTACAAGGTAATAGGAAATTCCTCCCATGTTTGTAGCATGCCTACTCAGTGCTAGTCACCAGCCCCTGGCCTATTGGAGGTGGGCTTGGGGAGTTGTGGCTCAGGCCCCACTGGGATGAGTCGTGATAGAGTGGTATCAGAGGTGGTCGGTTCTACCTTAGGACTGAGAGTCTGTGAGTTGGTTTAGGGCAACAGTGTTAAGTGTTTCGATTTCGGCTTTCAGGCCAGGGACCCCAGTGTTGGTGCAGGTGGTCGACGTATCCATACACCAGGACTTTGATAACTTTCTTTTCAACTCGGAACACGAGAACACTATTTTTAGGGGAAAACAATGGTACATAAATCTTATAGGAATGGATTTTGGTTTCCATGTCCTTATTGAGTCAGCTCTCTAGATATACTCAGTGAATAAGATACATATTGTTTCTTTAATAGGATGCCTCCATGACGTGTACCCACTAGGATCTAGCAGCTCGATCACGAGGATGACCCCCTCAGTGATGAATCTTCGATACAGGGACCGGATCCCCCAGTTTTACTATCTGGTGGTGTTCCCGTTATCCCTCCATCTGTGGAGTAGTGTTTAGTTCCTAATGTACCAGTGGAGGAGGAGTGCAGGCTGAGCACACTCCAAGAGTTTCAGAGACAAAGACCCCTGAGGTTTTGAGGCCAGCCTGACCCTCATACAGAAGAGGACAAGCTTGAGGTAGTTACCAGAGTCTTCCGTTTGGTCAGGTCTCCAGTAGACCAAATTGTGATCCTGGAAGCGAGTCTTTTATAGGGCTCGACATTACGATGGTGGAGTTTGGTTTTCCAGATCCACGACGAGGTGACTCTTGTGTGATCAGATTTTGAGCGTCTCTTCGGAGAGGAGTATTCACTAGTTACCTTGAGAGTAGTACATATACAAGATCTTATAAATCTCTATCAAGGAACCATGTCGGTGGCTGACTATTCATCGAGGATTACTGACCTCTCACTGTACTCAATGGATATGGTATGAGATCAGTACTTCAGATCTCGGACTTTTGGACGGGGCTTGCGCAGATACATCTGAGTTAGAATCCTCCCTATGAGCCTTCCTACTTATGCCGGGGTGCTTGAGTGGGCTTTGGTGGTAGAGAGCTTCTTGGCAGAGCAGAGACTGCCGGTAGTTGTTAGTAGTGGGAAAGCTAAAGTAGAGGCCTAAGAAGTAGGGAGCCGACGTCAGGGACCCAAGCGTGGGAGACATTTCTCGAGGAGATCCTAGGAAAAGTGATCTGCCATATAGGGTTTGCAAGGCGCATCCATCCAGCCTCGAGAGAGGCTATTCTACTAATGTGATGGCAGGGGATATCTCACCCGAGATTGTCCGACCCACCGTACTACTGACACGGGAGCAGTGGATGGACCACCGAGGCAGAGGCAACATGTGGAGAAGACAGACCCATGGGGGGGATGATGCTGTAGAGGAGCTGGGAGAGAAGCTGGAGGTGTTCGGTGTTTTGACACTTTACCACCACCACCCCCAGGAGGTCCACCACTGGCTCAGGGAGCTGGTGGACAGAGGCAGGGACTGCTGCAGGCGGCATAGGCTTATGACCCAGGTACCCCCGGAATGATTATAGGTACAATCTGTGTCTTTTCTACGTTTGCTTTTGTACTGATAGACATAGGTTCTAGTCATTCTTTTCTGGAATGTTATCTTGTTCGAGACCTTGAGATTCTAGTTGATTCGTTAACTTGGCCCTTACGCATAGAAACACCTGCTAGAGATGATTCAGAGATCACACACATCTGTAGACAGAGTGACCTGACCCTTGGAGGCGAGGGTTTAGGTTGGAACCTCTTTTTTATAGCATCGAGGCCTTACCATTCCATTCATGGTGTGGATTGGCTATCCACAGTTCATGCCCATATCAATTATTTTAGGCGAAGGGTGTGGTGTGTCCGCAGTGATGGAACGAGGTTCTCTTTTGTCGGTGAAAGAGAGATCCAGGTAGCGCAAGATGGACTCATACGTAGGAAGGTGCAACCGATATCCTACTAGTTGGCTGGCCTAGCGCTTGGCGGAATAGATGGTACGAGTTTCCATTTTCCAGCAGTAGTGGTTGAGTACAAGTATGTCTTTCCAGAGGACGTCCCAGGAATACCTCCCCATCGAGCGATAGATTTCGGTGTTGAGATGCAACCCGGGAAGACACTGATATCATCTTCAGCATATCAGATGGCTCCTGCAGAGCTTTATGAGATGAGGGTGCAGCAGGAAGACTTGCAGAAGAAGGGCTTTGTGAGACCCAGTGTTTCACCTAGGGTGGCCCCAGTGCTGTTTTCCAAGAAGGGAGACGGGAGATTGAGACTATGTGTGGATTACCGGCTCTTGGGAAACTCTTTAAGTGTCAATTATGGATATATTAGGTCCACTTCCTGGGACACATTATCTCAGTAGATGGTGTAGTAGTGGACCCAGCTAAGGTGGAGGCAGTACTAGCATGGGAGCCCCCCCCCCCGAAACGTGACGGAGGTGCGGAGATTCCTTGGGTTGGCAGGATACTATAGAAGATTAAATCTTGATTTATATAGGATTTCAGCACCCATGACAGCTTTGACTCGAAAGGGGAAGCCTTTTGTGTGGACCGAGATATTCCAGAAGGCTTTCTTGTAGTTGAGATAGAGTCTGACGAGCGCCCCGGTCTTGAGATTACCAGAGGAGGGTATCGTGTACGTAGTGTTCTGCGACGCATCCAGAACTGGGCATGGTTGTATCATGATGTAGAGTCAAGTAGTGATTATCTATGGATCACTTCAGTTGAGTCCACACGAGAAGAACTACATAAACCATGATACTGAGTTTCCAGCGGTAGTCTTCGCAATAAAGATGTAGCGGCACAACCTGATGGGTGAGCGGTTTACCGTCTACTCTGATCACAATAGTATAAAATATATATTTTCTCAGAAGGATCTGAATTTGAGACAAATACTATGGCTTGAGTTCCTCCAATATTACGTCTTTGTGATCGCTTGTACTCCAGGGAAGGGGAACATTGTGGAAGATGCTCTCAGCAGGAAATCCAGTTCGCACTTGCTGGATGAGGCGACGGGGCAGTTGGCCTCTTTACATTTATCCTTCGTGGATAGAGATGAGGGAGCTTACCTTCAGTCGATGGTTGTTACCCCTCCACTCTTATAGTGAGTCATGAAAGCACAACGCAAGGATGATATTTGTGAGACTCTACGTGCTTAGATATCCACAGGGGTTGCGGCTGATGGATATTTAGAAGGTGGGGAGCACGTTGTTCTTTTCAGAGGATGAACAGTAGTACCGGTGACATTGTGGGAGGAGGTTCTAAGTGAGTTCCATAAATCCCCTTTGGTGGTCCATCCAGGCATGGCAAAGATGTATCAGGACATCCGACGTCAGTTTCGGTGGCTAGGAATAAAGAAGTGTGTGGAAGAGTTTGTTTCTCAGTGCCTTACTTGTCCGCATGTAAATGCTGATAACCAGGTGCCAGTAGGCTTGACTCAATCCCTTGAGGTGCCAGAGTGGAAGTGGGATGGGATATCCATGTAAATCGTCACGGGTTTACCACGTTCTTCTAGGGGAAATGATTCCATCTGGGTGATTGTTGGTCAACTCACCAACTCATCCCACTTCCTATACATATGGGAGCAAAGTTCAGTAGAGATCTTGGGATGCCTCTTTGTTCAATATATAGTTTGAGTTCATGGTGTAATATCCACGATTGGGATGCTTTTTTCACATCCCTATTGTGGAAGAGATTGCAGGATGCTTTTGGGACTCAGTTACGCTGGAGCACAGCGTTTCATACCTTGACTGATAGTTAGACATAGCGGATCATCTAGGTCATGGAGGATATTCTTCGAGCTTGCATAAATGACATCAGTCGTAGCTGGGAGGATCACCTACCACTAGTGTAATTTGTTTATAACAACATTTATCATTCCACTGATGGTATGGCGCCATTCAAGGATCTGTACGGGTGACCTTGCAGGTCACCACTTTGCTGGACTAACCCAGGAGAGTTAGCACTTATGGGCCCAGAGATGGTGAGAGCTACTACAGAGAAGGTGCAGGTCCTCTAGGAGAAGATTAAGACTGCACAAAGTTAGCAAAAGTCTTATGCCGATAGGAGGGGGAGGCCCTTGGAGTTCGAGGAAGGAGACCATGTGTTCCTTCGGGTCTCACCTCGATGGGTATTGCGGAGATTTGGATGAGGCGGCAAGAAATATCCCATGTTCGTTGTACCTTTTCCTATTTTGAGTAGAGTTGGTGAGGTGGCATATCTCTTGGCGCTACCTCCACAAATGGACCGGGTACCCAACGTCATCCTTGTGTTGCAGATGCACAAGTACGTGCATGATCCATCGCATGTTATCGACTGAGGCGAGTTGGATATCGATAATGGAGTGAACATTGCTGAGTACCCAGCGGAGATCGAGGATCGAAGGAGGAGAACCCTCGTGGGAGATCTATTCTCTTAGTTCGTGTCCAGTGGCAGCACGAGAATCTCCAGGAGAGCACCTGGGAGTAGGAGGGTCAGATTCGCATGTAGTACCCACATCGTTTTGAGTAGCCTTTGTTTTGGCTTTTCAGGGACGTAAAATCCCTATGGTGGGTGTGATGTAATGTCATGGATTTTTTCATGTATTATTGTAATATTATATCAGAATTAATTCGAGAACATTCTATGATATGGCGTGTAGTTCCGAGGCCCGGTGTTCCCAGAACCAATGTTTGAATTTAATTTAATAATTAAATTACGCGCGTATGCGGTTTTCCTTAAAAATTGGTATAACTCTTGAACGGGTGCTCATATCATAAATCTGAGGGCACCTTTGTATTCGGAACAATGATTTTACCTTAGGTGAGGCCTAACATCGGTCGGCGCAGGTTGGTGGTGAAATATGGTTTTTGGACGCAACCGTAATAAAATATTTAATTTAAATATCTTATTTAACTTCTTGTTACAACAAAATAACATATCTTTTAAATGTATATTTTTTTGGTGATCAGGGTTACAATTTCTATAACCCTGAATTCCCCTAGAGGCTCTGGAGGCTCTGGAGAAAACCATCCAACGCAGCGACGGTGTTCTTGGAGAGCTTTTCCGGCGATGCCGACGCGTTGACCAGATATCACCAACGAACGACGTGGATCCAGGTAGGATGTTTGTTTGATTATTTCTTCCCAGTTTTTGATTTCCACGACGAATGTGGACTTATCCACGAATAGATTATCCTTCGGATCGATCGTTCTTGTTGGATGGGATTTGGTGGGAATCATGGGGAATTGATTCATGAAATTATTTTGGTTTTTTCAACCTCCTAATGGTGACGGACCAATATCGACACAAACGTCGATCGAGGTTCGTCCCTCTTGATTTTTTGTGTTCTTCTTTCCCAAATTCTCGCATTCTTCGCTGCATCCTATGCATTCTTCACTGGTAGATGAACGATGGATCACTTCACACCCGTTGTGCGATGAAACGATCCAAAATTGATGATCTAGCATCAGTAGAACCCTACGGAGGTGTGGCTACAGTGGAGACAGACGGATCTAAGTGGATTGGAAGTTATCATTCTTCGAACGATTTCTGCATGGGTGACCAGAATCGGATTTCGGAGCCGATTGAAGGCCCGAAACCCACGGATTCGGCATCACGACAATGAAGCGACCCATGATCTTGAGTTTTGTGAAAAAAGGACCAAAGAAAAGCGATCCTGAGAATCGTCTGAGGTGCAAGGAGGAAGGAGACGCTTCTGGAAATTTCCCGACTACATGCCGTGTATTATGGGATACATGGCTTGTGTTCATCGACGGACCACATGGCGTGTACTCCTGGAGTAAAAAGACATGGGTTGGTTACACAGACAAGGACACGGCGTGTATACCCCTCCCCGGCCAGACCCGACCAAATACACAGGATACCCCATGTACTGGTACATGGGAATTCGACACAGGCATAGACATAGGTCGTGTACGGGACACATGGCCAGCATACACGGAGCGAGCCCCATGTTCTCGGACATGGCGTTTGATTCATCTACACACCGAGTAGTTACCTTCTAACCGAAAATCTGAGTGACACGGTCTGTTTACACGGACAATACCTGGAGTCAAGGAACACAACGTGTGATCCTTCTACACGTTGTGTAGTCTAGTTTTACACGGACCGGATGGATGACACAGGCTGTTTACACAGGCAGTACTCGGGTTCAAGGAACACGTCATGTAACCATACTACATGTTGTGTAACCAATTATTCATGGCTTGTGCCACGTGTCTTATGTGACATGGACTATTTTTCTTAGGTTTTGTCCCCTTGGTATTTCTCCTGAAGGATCCAGATATCATTTCCTACATATAGGAGTATGATCCCATCATCAGGACTTCCATAATAGAGTTGTTGGAATCCCCTCTTTTAGACTAGGAGGTGGATCCTCTATTCATTCCTAGAACCATAGGTAGAGTTCTTGGTATCGACGTGACCAACATTACCCGGGCGCAAATCCTATGCTTAGCGGATTAACTTAGACTGAGTTGTCAGAATCACCCCATGACATGGTTGTGATCCTCATCTGGGCATTATGTTCACAATGTACTTGTAGAGTGTGTTCTCCAAAAATGATTACTCTGTATCTCTCTCTTCGGACCTAGGAGTGTGTTCTCCTTGTTACATGTTTAGTGGAATCTTCGAGCTGGATCCTAGTGGAGGTATCGCAATGGTCGTTTGTGTATGAGTATATCTGGATATTCTTGTAATATGTTCTGTAGACATATACTGTGTGGAGATGACTGTATCTTTCCTTTGTGGTATTTACCTTTTTTTCCTTTATGGTTTCAATGTATCCTATTAGGTATTGTTATACTCACCCCTACACGGGCTTTGCCTGCACGTGTCATGTCTTGTTCAGACGAGCAAGTCTTTGATAGGATTCTAGGCGTACCAGGACTGGATGGTACTCAATGAGATCAGATAGGCCGGGGTGTGTTCCTACAGCTACAGACAATAGTCCCAGCACCTTTCTTTACAGGTTAGACTTTTTTACGAACTCTCTTTTGGAGGGCGTGTACTTTTGTACCAGGGTTTTACTTTCTTGTACATTACTTTCCTGTCGTACTTTGTTGGTAGGGTTTTAGTGTATGCATGCATCATTTACATTTTTAGTAGTTTTTACTTTTCATCTTTGTGGGCTTGGAGATGTGTGTGCATGTGTACAGGTTTATAGGCAATGCCTCCCATGTCAGTAGCATTCTTACACGATGCTAGTCACCAGCCCCTAGCCTATTGGAGGCGGGATTGGGGAGTTTCGGCTCGGGCCCCAATGGGTTGGGTCATAACAAATATCCTCATGAATATGATGACTACCTATAGAATTTTGATTTTATTTTTGAATGTGTTGATATATAGATTCATAAATTTTTAAATTCACCACATATATACTTGGGGACCTTAATTGTATGTCATTGAAATCCATCTTTCATGAAATGTTTCAATACAAATTATCATGGAAATATTTAGAGTAAATACATGGCTTTTTTATCATTATATGATAGTTGTATAAAAGTACTGTCAATTTATATGTCTATGAAATTTAAATTATATAGTGATTGTGTTTGTAAATTTATTCACTTATATTGTTCATTGTACACCGAAAATTGTCTCTAATTATAATTTAAAAAATTAATGGATTATTATGCATGTTTTAATTGATATATGGGTATTTTTGTTATTATTTAAACTAAATTACTATACTTCTATGGATGATAAATCACATATTATTGACATAGATCAGTATTGGTTATCAATTTTGTGTGAATCCCGTCATAAAATATCATATTAAAGTGAACATCTCGTCCATGAATAGAAAAGGATGTGGGATAATTCCAAACTCTAAATTTGAAGTGGTTAATGATTCTAAATAGTTAATATTATATACACCAATGATGAATAATCCTATTATATTCCATTTGGGTGAAAATATTGGACACCTAAGAGATATATTTCAATAGTCACTAATTTTTTTTCATTATTCTATAAAATTTTCTTATCTCTGTATATTTCAATAGAAAAATCTACATTAGATAATTGGTCTGGGCTCTTAACATCATAAGTAAACCCATGTGAAATCAAACTCCTCAAAAAAAAAATTAATCCTGACCATAACTTTATAATAATTGATGATATTCTTCTCATTATCATAGACCATTTAGTAGAAAATATAAATTTAATGTGATATCTCAATAGCAGCTTCAATCACAAATATTATATACAATTGAAAAACCTCCTACATAATATGAATTTTTACTCACAATTGTTATATGTAACATACATGTTTCATCATTGATAGTTTCCTTTTTAGTGATTAAACTAATGAATCCTATATTCTGAACATATACCATATGTGAGGGAGAATCAACTATTCTTGGAGAGTATGATTGTGTAATCTAGTTTATTGTTTATTTTATCTTTATAATGTTATTGACATTTTTATGGGATTTCACTAACCGTTAAATGAATTGACTTGACACAAGCATCACATATATAAATATTAAAAGAAATTATTAATATTCAAAATATATTTTGATAATAAAATATATAGATTCACAAATGGTTTCTATAGTTTGAAAATAAAATATTAATTTTGTCGCCCAGACCCTATAACACTTGTGATGATGCATTATTTAATTACATTAGAAATATTATAAGGGAAATAAATATAAATATACTAATTATATTAATAGTAATGTTAATCTATATTACATACACGATGAATTAATTAACATGTAATGGGGAGTAACTAACAACACATGCCATTCAAATAACTAGATTAGGAAAAATGAATCTGGAATGATAAGAAACAAAAACACATTCCATTTCATTATAATGTGGGGAAAAAAAAATATGGGTTAAATCAATTTCTTAGTAAGGGTAAGTAAATATCAATCAATAATGAATCAATATGAATAAATTAACATTGAAATGTTAATAACTGATAACACATGCCATTCAAATAACTAGATTATGAAAAATATATATGGAAAGATAATAAACTGAAACACATTCCTTTTTTTCTATAAACATAATATAAAAGGTATTCATAGATATGTCGATGAAAAATATCAAAGATGAATAATAACTAAAACTAATGGAGGGAAATGCTTAAATATTTGAAGTAGTGATTCTCTTGTAAATAGTACCATTACTGTCAAGACCTTTCACAAGATAGTTTTTAAACATATAGGCTAATAACCAATTTGATATTACCAAAAATATTAATCTCATGGGACTACCAATATTTCGAGGTGATATATATAACTGACCCCCATCTGGGTCTTAACAATCCAAAACATTACTTGTATATCGAATAATCTATTTATCAATGGCCCGTATCAAATATACATAGGGATTAAGAGATAAATATTTACCAATATTTACCAAAATAATAAAATAACATTCAATTTTAAAACCATATAAAAATGATATATGGTTTAGGCAATCAAAAATCCCTTGATTAATTACATGGTAAAATAAGGAAAATTCAATATTTAGTGATCATAGGAAATTTACTATTTGAATGGGAAAAAGTTATCATAGATGTGAATGTGAATAATATCCTTTTCCAAATAAATTATTAACAATCTGGAGGAAGATGAAAGATGGTATCAATAAAACATACCCAATGTGGATAAAAAAATAGGGGTTGTATTTATTGATTAATAAATATATTATAAAAATATCTATTAAAAAAATTATTGAGGAAAATATCGTTTTATTTTGATAAATGTTTTGATAAACCTATTATTTAAATTCACTTTGGAAAAAAATATTTTAAAATTATCATTTTAGACATTAAAAAGGATCTTCAATGAAATGACTATGTGTAAATTCATACTTGTATATGAGGTGAAGGAACATTCCTTTTTCAAGGTACAAATTTATAAAAAAATTCTTGTTTGGAAAGAAACACGAATATTCATTTGAAAAAAATTGATAATAGTTGAAAAGGGTAAAAATAAAATGACCAAATAAATTTAAAATATTCTTTTTTAAACATGGTTTTTAAATCTAAAAAAGGTTCTCCGAATAAAATTTAGGTTTTCATAAAAAATAATTATAAAACATTGGGAGTACAAAAATGTGGGAAAATGTTACTAATACATGAAAATAGTAATGAATAATCAAAGAATAATGAAATATTTTATTGAAAATTGGTTATATAATTTCTTATAATGGAAATTTTCTTTGAAATATCATTTTTTCTAGTCTTGAAAAAAATAATCATTAAACATCAAAAAGTGTCCCATGCCACATTGAAATATTTTAAATCATAAGCCTCATGAAGGAATAATATTAAAACAAATTTCTAATGTCCTAAGAATAATTTTATTCATGATATAAAATTTAAAAGGCTGTATAAAAACCACATAAAAGTATCTAGGTGAATAAATAAAATTATGTTGCATTGGAATTTAATCTTTGATAAATATCCCATCCTTTAATGTTATATTTGTTGTGTGATATTTATCTTCATGTGTAGGGGATTAAAATAAGTTACTCATATATAAAATAAACATATTAATATTTAATATATCATATAGGACACACTTATAATATCTTATCAACCATTTGTAAATAATTATTCATTATTTTAACCATTTTGGGTTTTAATTTCCTAGTTTGTTGATTATGTATTAGCTTTTTATTTAATGTTATTAATGAATATATCATGGTTTCATCGTCTAAAGAATGGAATCAATAATTTTTAATATCTTATTTGTTAATTATATATATATATATAATAATCTACAATGTTTTTAGATAATATATGATATGCACCATTCATAGAGATGGTAGTCCATACGTATGCATTAACGCTTACTTCATTTCTATATCATAATTTAAAATAAAAAGAGGTAAATGATATATATATATATATATATTATAATTCCAGTAACGTATTTTTGTAATATATGTAATATATATTTATTAAAATTATTATCATTATATTCCATGTTTCGTTTGAAAGAATCACATTGCTTTGAGGGGGAGGTAGTATACACTTTGAAAAACGATATTATCATTGTAAAAAAAATTACAAGTATATGTTATGTAAAATAATTATAAAAGTATAAATACATAATAAATATTTTACTTAAAATTTATAAATAGTGTTTTCATTATAATATTCACCCTGATATGTGGTAATAGAGAAATATACAATCATCATTTTGTGAGGTGGCAGTCCGACGTACAAGAAAAATGTATGTTTGCTACCAATTTGATGGATGACTATGTAAGTTAAAATAGAACCCTTAAAATAAAAAATCACTTTATATTTAGGATACTGTTTTTTATAATATCACATAATAATATTATTTTAGGGAGTGGATAATGTAAATAATGTTAACGATCTTTAGGAAAGTTATTACCTCTTAATTCAGGTAACTTTTTTTGGTTAGCATCAGAAGGATTCCATTTTTTGGTACATTACTAATGTTGGGATTCAAGGAGTAATATAGTTATGTTTTGGATCTATTTTGGTAGTGTTTTTCGGAACAGAGTTTTCTTGAGAGGTGTGGGGAAGTGGGAGGAAAGGAGGATTTTATAACGGAGGAGGAGTGACACTCTTGTAATATTTTAAAAGAATGTAACCCTTCCACATTTTTAATTTCTAGAAGATAAATAGTAATTCATAGAAAATCCAAGGGTGAATAAGGTCAAAATATTACCATCTAGGTGAATGTAGAAATGTTTATCGGTCTTTTTGTGAATTAAGGTCATGCTCTAGTTCCTCATTAAGCATTATATGACATTAATCATTGTAATTAAAATTAATTCAATTCACTAATAATTTTGGTAAAAAATATGTTTAACTGATTAGAAATTATAATATTCATTGATTCAAAATAGAATATATATTATTCCTAAATAAAAAATATATAAGGGATATAAATTAATTTAAATTCAATATCATATATCAGATGGAAATACAGATTTTTAAAGAAAAATATCCAGAAGTTTTCTATGTTTTATTGCATATTCCGTAGTAAAATTGATTAAATCACATAAATTGGAATAATTATAAAAAATAAAATCTAAATAATCTTTAAGAACAATATAATAGATAATTTATACTTATTATTAAATTAGATGAAAAAGAAGTCTTGAACTATAACTCAGCATTTTCTGCTATTCATTTAAAAAGTGAATCTTTACAAAAATAATACCACAAATTCACCCTTGGAATATTTTTCTGTTTATATTAAAATTATTAAGTTTTTTTATATAATAAAATTATAAATGTATTTTAAAAAGGATTTTTTATGGTTTCTCTAACTAAAGGAAGCAAAACAAAATTGATAAAAAAATATATTTTTAGCATAATATTTGGATTGTTCTTCTATTATTATAATAAAATATATTGGATCAACATAAAAAATAATATATTGAATATAATATATATATATATATATATATTAAATTAATATCACCCACTAATTATTGTTAATTATTTCTATTATTTTAAAACCTCTTTGTGTAAATAATAATATTTTCTTTTATATTCAATCGGTTTTCATTTTCATTTCTAATTAATTTATGACCAATGAATTAATTTTGAATATGTTTAAAACATAGATTTTTATAAATTAGTTACCCATTTTTGAAAAATATAATTTAATGGAAATGTTATATCTTTTTATAAAAAAATAATATTTTAATAATATATAATTATTTCGCAAAACATAATCTTTTTTGTAATTTATGATTTTGAAGAAAGTTTCTCTTGCATGTAACCCAAGGTATCTTAGTCTTTCATGAATTTTCAAATATATAATATATCAAATATATTTAAAATAGTTAATATATTTTAATGTATCTAGGTATTATATCCCCTTATATTCTTGGTGTCACTTGTCTTCCACACTATCAAATATAATATATCTAATTTAGAATTTCAGGGTATTACATTATACACACCTTAAATAAATTGTTTCCACACAATTTAAACATTATATTTTTGATATAGGGATTGGAAATAAACTATTAATAAAGGACCCAAATCTTAAAAAGGGGTAATATCATATCTAATTAATAAGATTGAATGGAAAGTAAAATATCCACAGAACTAGGTTCCCTAGTAGGAGAACATAGGTGGGATATAGAATCATGGATTTAAAATAAAAATCAAACAATCATGTTCAGATGGAGAGTGCTATAGAACATGTTCATATGAATGTTTTAGACAATCAAACTATAATCCATAGGTGTGATTAATGTTCATTAATATCATAAACATTGAAGATAAAAAGGAAACATTTTTTTCAATCCAATTTTATTAGGGTTATGGAATTCATTCACTCTCTCAGAATATATATTTCTATAAAAATAATTTTTTTCAGTTGATTACTACTTGAACTATTTCTACTTTCTCTGTTATCACATGATGAATCATATGAGGAAGTATGACATTAACATCTAAAATTTCATCCAATGGTCAAATTAACTAATTTATAAAATGTTGACATTTCATAAAGATTATGATCCGACACTTTGGAAATAAGGGCATATAATTTCTCTGATGAACATATCATTAGCCTTTAATAAACATGAACATCCTAAAAATTATAACATAACAAAAATGTGAATTACTTCATCATGTATCCTCTCATATTATTTTAATAACTCAAATCACTGTAAAACATTACCAAAAACACGGATTATTCTTTATTCCATAAGTAAGACTCATGTTATTGGACATGTTGCCTAAATTTAAAAATGTTGGAAACTCCAAAAATGATGTCATGGAAAACTTATTGAAAAGAAATTAATCAGTTCCTTCATTGTCATCAGTTATCCAAGTAAATCACTTGTTCATCATTATCTGAACACCAAGATCTTATTAAGGGTTGTATCAGCCCCAATCATGTGTTTTACATATAATGTAACTTTATAGATTATAAGTTTCTGGGAACCATTCAACATATGATCCCAACTACTTAATGGAAATTTATTTCTTTACAATCCTCATATATTCCATTTTTCTTATATCCACTACATTACTAATAATATATACAAATGACATATATCTTGAAGAGGAATATTAATCATTCCTCTTCTTCTACGGTAGTATAATTACATGATCATTATCCTATAGAATAATTTGCATAATATTCCATTTAAATAAGATAAATTGATTCACATGGTATCCCATATCTTTGGAGTTGAAGCATTGTCATCAAAGACATTTTTTCTTACCATTGAAATCATGAACATGGTGTCTTTTTTCTACACGCTTATTACGAACTCACATTCCCTTCAAGCATATACTGGGGTGTTTCTAAAAAACATTATCACATGTCAGAAAATACTTACATCTCTTTTTCATTATTTACACATTCCCCTTTTCATGGTTCTCATATAGCCTCTTCTTGCTATAGACTACTTCAAAGATGTTGGAAATAGATATTTCTTTATCCATCTCATCATTGAATGATATTATATCCTCATATTATGAGAATGATTAAGAGACTATTTCTATTTGAAATTGTTTCCTAATATAATTAATGGTTTAATACTTCTTACTCTATAGATCATATAAATTGGCGAGGTTCACATTCCTTTTATTAGGATTCATTTCTAAACAATAGTTTATAATGGATTACATTATATAGTTTTGTACTTTGTATAAATTTAAATGGGATATAAAACATATCATAAATTTATTCTTCTAAATCATATAATCGTAATCATTGGTAACATAGGGTAAATACATAATTTAAAATCCAATAGTATAATAGTTTTGTAAAATGTGAATTATCCTATGTCTATCCCCAGGGAGTGTTGAATGAGGTGTGCATTAAAACCCATTATCATTACCAGGGTACTCCATGTTAGGACTAGAATACCATGTTAGAGTTGTTAATACCAAGTACATCTATTCCAAAAATAAAACTAATTGTATTTTATATAATGGAAGAATTTATCCGAATGACCATATATTATCTTCCTTCAGAATATTCATGTATGTTATTCTATAGTTATACTTAATTTATATTTTTAGGTCGTGCTCCCAAATATATGTTTTCTAAATCTACTTTTAATGGTCATTGCTAAAATTCCTTTGATACCAAATGTAACACCCCAACCACAGAAGGCTGGATTTAGTGCATTATATTTTTATATTAGGATAATTACAAAGTAAAATCCAAAAATAACGATCAATTTAGTAGTCTTGGAAATCCATATTACATACGTGATACCCATAATACATTCTGAAAACAAAATAAAACATGTTACATATTAAATTTCATCAATTAATTTTTATTCCATTATTTCTTATTCATAACCTATGATAAAAAACATAATAAGGGAGAACTCTAATGATCCTTAAGGGTAAGTAATGACAAATCAATAATGAATCAATAGGAATATATTTAACATAGAGATGTGAATAACTAAAAACAGAAGCCATTAAAATAAGTAGATATGGAAAAATCAATTGGAAAGGTAATAAACTGAGACACATTACATTTAATGAATGAAAATAATATAAAATGTATCTATAGATATGTAGATTAAAATTCTCATGGATGAATAATAACTAAAAATAAATGATAAGAGTAATTAATTATTGGAAACCATGTTTCATTAGTACATGGTACATTTTTTAGAAGACATTTCATATGATGTTTTATAATATATAGTGTAAAAACTCATTTTATTTGAAAACATGATTCATCTCATGGGACTACAGTTGCATTGACAGGCTATCTATAATTGGGAGGCATGTTTATCGTACCAGTTCAAAACATTCCTCATATTTCAAATAATCGATTCTACAATGTGCCTAATCAAATATCTATATAGAGTAAGAGATACATAATTTTCAATATTTACCCAAATAATGAAATAACATTCAATGTGATCACTATATAAAATATTTATATATAGTTTAGGAAATGAACATATCCATGATTAATGATATATTAAAATAAGGGAGATTTAGTATTCAATGATCATACGAAATTGAATATTTCTTGGAAAAAATGAATCATGGAATTGAATTCAAATAAAATCCATTGACAAATAAAATATAAAACATCCATAGGATAATTAGGGATTTTATGAATAAAACATACCCAATGTAGAGTAAAATAAAGGGTTGTGGGGGTTGATGAATATATATTATAAAAAGATGTTTTAAAAATATTAATGTGGAAAAATTATTTTTATTTAGAAAAACCTTTTGAATAAACATTTCATTGAAATTAAAATTTTAAAATTATTTATTTACAAATTAATATACAAACATGAGTATCTAACTACAAATAAATAACGACGTTTAAATCCATACTTTCCATTCGAGGTAAGATATATTTTTTTAGTTTAGAAAAAAATAATGAAAATTTCTTGTTGAGAAAGTGACAAGATTAATCCATTAAAAAAAATATAAAATGAAATATGGGTGAAAGTTTATTTTCAAAAATACATTAAAATCATTTTTGATAACTTTTGGATAAAAATTATAGTTATAGGAAAACATGTCCTCTGACTAAATGTTGAGTTTTCTTAAAAACATTTTCTAAAACCTTTTGAGTTTCAAAGAGTGTGAAATGATACTAATAATTGAAAATGATTATGAATAATAATTTATAAATGAAATAGTTTATTTAATAATGGTTATATAATATCCTTGAATGGTAATTTCATTTAAATATTATTAGTATTAGTGTTGTGGAAAATAATCATTAAACATCCTAGAGTGTATCATACAACTATGAAATATTTTATGTCAAAATACTCATGAAGGAATGATATTAAATAAAACATATAATATCATAAAAATAATGTGATTAATGATATTACATATCCAATTCTGTATCTACATCATATAAAAATAACACGTGTGTGGCAAAAATTAAGTCTCAATAGAATGTAAAATAGGATGAAAATACCCTACCATTAACTTCCTTTTTTTGTGGGTCCATTATCCTCATATATAGTGGTATAAAATATGTTACTAAATTATAAAATTACCATTTTAATATTTTTTATATCATATATCTTCCACCTATAATATCTTTTTACCTATTTGTTAATAATCATTCATTATTTAATGTGTTTTGGGTGTTAATTTCCTAGTTTGTCGAGTATATTTTAATATGATACGTTGTGTTATTACTAAATATAACATCGTTTAAACTAATCTATAATGGAAGACAAGATTTTAATATCATATATATCCATTATATATGTATATTTAAAAATGTATAATGTTTTGACATAATAAATTAAATTCATCATTCATGGAGATGGTAGTTCATACGTATGAATGAATACTACCTTCATTATATTATCGTAGTATAAAAGAAAAAAAAGAAAATTATATGCAAATATATGTAAATTATAATTCTACTACCATATTTAGGTAATATTTTTATACATATATTTTAAAAATATCCTTATTATGTTCAATGTTTAGTGTTGGTGAATCACATCGCTTTAAGGGGGTCGTAGTCCACACATCCACAAATAAAGTAATCAATGTTACAAAAATGGAAAGTATAAGGATATGTGTTTTAAAATATTTTAAAAAGTATAAATACATAATAAATATTATATATAAAATCAATAAAAAAATATCCATCATAATGTCAACTATGATAGGTGGTAAAGTAGAAATAAACAATCATTATTTCATGAGGCGGTAGTCCCCCATACACGTAAACAATATGTTTATCTCTCGTTAGAGGGATATCAGTGTAAATGGAGGAATAAAACATTATATAAAAACATCCTAGTATATTGAGTATTATGATATTTTGTGGAATAAGAAGATTCTAAGGAGTGGTTAATTGCAATAAAATTAATGACCTTTATGAAAGATGCAACCTCTTGATTCATGTATCTCATTTTGGCTTGCACCAAAGGCTTCCTTGGATTTATTTCTTATAAAAAGAAGGATTAAAATAGGATGTTTGTAATTTTTAGGTTCTAATTGGGCATATTTTTTCCATACATAATTTTCCTAAAAGGTGATGGAAATTGAGAGAAAATGAGGAATTTTATAATGGATGAGGAGTGGAACTTTTGTAAAATTTTAAAAAAAAAGTAACCTCACATACATTTTTTTATTTCATATTGGTAAATAGTTGTTAAAAATTTATAAAAATGAATATAGGGTAAAAATATCACTATCTAATGGAATTTTTACAACTATATTGGTCATTTTAGGAATTAATTTTATTGTTGATTTTTTCATTAAGCACACTTTAACCTTAATCATTGTAATTAATTTGTATTAAATTCACAAATATGTTTGGTAAAATAATAATTTGACCATATGAGAAATTTGAAATTAGAAGTTCTTATTATTAAAAAAATTAATTCCATTTTTTCTAATATTAATCCCACAAGTGGGAAAATTGATTTTAATTTAATCCTACATACGAGACGATAATGCTAGTTTTTAAAGAAAAAAACATCCAAAAGATTGCTATGTTTTTATAAAAAAATTCAATGTGAAATTGATAAAAGTGACATAATGGATTATTTGGTAAAAATATTATATAAATAAACTTTGAAACCAATATAATACATTATTTTTCATTATAACTAAATTATATGAAGAGTCATGTATGAGCTAAAATTCACTATATTTCACTATTAATTTAAAAAATGAAACATTATATAAAATTACCAAATAATTCACCCGAAGAAAATTTTTATGTTTCAAAGAAAAATATTAATTATATTTTATCAAATTAATTGTATAAAATTTGTAAAAGTTGTTATTTAAAAGAAGAACTCAATCCAAAGGTGGAAAATATTACTTTATAAAAATATAATATTTCCATGTAATATTTGTATTTTTGTTTTCATATGCTTATAAATATATTGAATGAAAATAAAAAATATTATATTTAATATATATATATATATAACTTTTATATCACCAACTAATTTTTATTAGTTAAATATATTATGGTAAAACATCTTTGTGAAAATAATAATATCTTGTTTTATATTCAATTAGTTTTCATATTCATTTTTTGTTAATTTATAACCAATTAATCCATTTTAATTTTTTAAGGGATATATATTCATAAAATATTTACTCATTTTAAAAACTAATAATTTAAAGGAGATGTTTTATGCTTATAAATATATTGAATGAATACGATGTGTGGTTTTTTCGGTGACTTCTTTGGAGGTGGTTTTTTTGGCGTTGGTTTCGAGCCAGATATGGTTGTTCAAGGAGTTATTCTGGTCAATGATGGTGATGATCTGGTTATAGCGACGATTGCTTCGGAATGACGATAAAAAAGTAGTTAGAGGGTGGCTCGATGATGTCAGAAGTGTTCTCTTTTTTAATTTGAATTTATTTGGCTAATTGTGGCACTGGGATCAATGTGTGGACTTTTTGAGTCTGTGGATTATTTTTTTAACCATTTTGAATTCTGAACTTGTAATGTGAAATCCGGGGATGTTATTTTTGAATTTTGAATGTACGGTTCCACTCAACCATAAAGCGGTTTTATAAAGATGGGAAAAAATGGATTTGTTGTGTGCGAAAATATTCTATAAATTATCGGGGTATTATATCACCTTGTTCTATTGGTGTCATGTTCCATACACATTATCAAATATAAGGTTATTATTTTTGAATTTAGGTTTTAAATAATAATCATGTTATTTCATGTATGATATCTAAAATATAACATGATGTCCTCCATACATAATACCCTTCCTATAATTCTCGTACATATTTTTTTTTGTCTTCAACTGGGGAAGGGAGAAATAAGAAAGTGGTGTTGTGGATAATCAGTAATTACAAATATTGTAAATTAGAGAATGATATCATATTTAACAATAAGATAAAATTAAGTGTATGAGAATATGATCACAACATATGATATCATACCAAATAAGTCATAGAACATAATACAGAAGTCTTGGAATTGGGAATTGACATTATAATTTACATTAGTCAGAAGTGTGTGAAACTATAAAGAATAAATCATGTTCTGTGAGAGAATGTTATAATCCAAAGATATTTATTTTTTGATTAAACATAAACATAAAAATCATTTTCTTATTAATGGTTCTATACCAAAACAATAAATTCTTAAATAGTTTAATTTTGTTTTTGATTCACTCATAACTCTCAAGAATATAAAAGTCATATATCACGATTATATACTATAATATTGAGCACATAGTAGGATTTGTGTCACATCTTATAAAATTGTTTATATTATTAAGTGTATTTTTTAATAATTCATATAAAACTATGTTATGAAAATAATAACTAAAACTAGATGATTTATTTAATCAAAAAATTAGTATATATTGTCGGTTATTTAGGGAAATATTTATTTAAAAAACAAACAAACACCACTCACACGTGTCGAACTGGTAGGGTATATCCCCCTAAGGGGATATCCTAGACACTAAAAATATTTTAATATATATATATATATATATTATTTTCCTAAAAATAAAATAGTTATGTAAAACTATATATGGTAATCAATAAATTGTTTTATATAAAAAATAGTTAATATTCATAATATTGAATATTTAAGTCAAAATATATATGGAATTGTGAATATATTATTATATGAAATTTAAGAAGACATTAATAGATAAATATTAATAAAATTTATTATAAAAAATAATTTATAATTATGAATAAATAAATTAATATAAAATTGTAAATTAAAGTTAAAAATAATAAAAATAATAAAAACTATTGTTATTAATAAAAGAAAGACAATGTTTCTTTTAAATTACTTTATTTTTATGAAATTATATAATCAAATTTTGATATTATGTATATTATATTTATTTTTGTGGATATTAGACACACGGTTATCGATATTGCTTCATTAAATATTCCATCATGCATAATCAATTTTCTATCATTCTTATTAAGATTTGTATGCTATTTTTCACATTTCATAGGTCAAATAAAGATATTTTCATTTTTTATTCCTCTCATACAATAAATCTGTTTCATATTGAAATGGGATATAAAATATATATATATATAATATCACGATAAATATCCATCATCATTGATTGGTTCTCCATTTTTTTTGATTATCTTCAATTTCTAATATCATCCAAACTCAAACAATATGATATGAAATAAATAAATAATGTATGATAATAATTTCATGAAACTAGTACATTTTTTCAAAAAAATCAAATAGGAATAAGATATGATTTTTTGTTTCATTATCAACATGCATTTACTATCTGCATTCATTTATTTTAAAGAAGTATTTTTTGTAAATAAGATAATAAATAAAAATTATCTATATAAATTCACACCAATAAAACCAATTGTCACTTCTAAACATCTCTCAGCTCTCTCAAATTTGTTTCTCAAACTTTCAGTGAATAGATGATTTCAGCTAAAGGCTTTATAAAATGAGTAGTAGGCTGTGTAGTACATTTTTAATGAGTAGAGAATAAATATTATAGAAATATTTATTTCTTAAAATTTACTATAGTATGGAATATATTTTCAAAATTATATTTTGTAATGTATTATTTATTTTATGTGTGAAGGAATTAGAAGAAAATTATAATTTTATATGGACTCATATTTGTAAGCAAGTGAATTTTATAGAAAATACCATTTTGTTTTTAGATTTCAAAAAATTATTATTTTATGTAATGGATTTTAATTATTATTATTTTATCCCATTTTTTCAACTCTAATGTGAAATTAATTTTCAAAATTTTAAAAATGTTTATTTTTTGTTTTTTTTAAACCATATTAGAAAGTAATTTTATATTATCAAACAACATTCATTCTCTATGAAATTTTAAAATTTAAAATTTTTCATTTTATGAATGGAAATTATATAGAAATTAATGATTGTTTCACTTAAATACAATAATGTTTTGTAAATACATGAATCTATGCACATTAAGAGGACATGTGTTGTAAATTTTTAATGGAAATTTATATTTAAAACTGTATTAAAATAAAATTATTAATTTTAGAAGTTTTAAAAATAATTTTTTTTATTATAATATTCAATGTATTTATAGATTTTATTTTCCTAAAATATGGATTTTACGGTAGTATTTCATGAAAAATTTATTTATCATGGTTTAAATGATAAGAATTTACTTTCATTTATGATAATAATTTTTGTAAGATTTCAAAGGTTTTATGGGTTATTTATGAGAATGAATATCTTATTAATTTTTTTTGTAAAATAAAATTCGACACTTTCTTATCAAATGAGGTGATGAGAAGTCAAGGGAAATGAATGAATGAACTCAAATGAGAAGTTGTCACACCATGGATACCATTATGTGTCTATAAGGTTTTAATATATCTATTAAGTATCATTATTAATCAATACGAATATTATCATTATTATCATCAAATTATTTGGATGGGAAAATAAATTTTTTTCATATGATATATATTTTATAAATATGTTTTTAGAATATAATTATTTAGTTGGTCAAGGAAATTTTAATATTTATGAATTTTTATGAAAAAAATGTTTTATAATATTAAGAAACTTATATATTATATCAACTGTTTTCTTTTTGATATTATTTTTTTATTTAGTTATTTTTTAAATTAAATTTACAATGGTTTTAAATCTAGTTTTAGGGATATTTACATGGAAATTTAATGATCATCCCATGTTTTACATTGTTGTCATAGGTGTATTTGATTTTATAAAATTTATTTATTTACATAAGTAGTTAACATATGAAAATAGAATTAGTTATTTTAATTATTTTTCTAAAAATGATAATATATAAGTAATTATTCTACGTCTTTATAACCGAGACAAGAAAAGATCCTCAATTTTATAAATGAATGTTTATGTTTCTAATTTACATTATAAAAAAAATATCATCTTTTAGCACTAAATATTGAATCATGGGTTCAAGATCAACACATTTTGTATCAAAGTAATAATATTGTCAACATTTGAGAATAAATGTTATCGATTCAGGAAAAGAGAATCTACATGATAAAACTTTTTAATAGAATTTCTAGGTAGACAAAAATCCTTAATAATATAGAATTCATGTAGTTCTTAATTATCAACATGAAAATAAATAATTTTTGTGAATTATGAACAAATTGAAAGAGAGAAATTCATTGGGGGGAAGCTTTAACATCCAAGAACATTTTGAATATTATTAAATGGAATTTTTAACTATTTAAATAAAACGAAGTGATGAAAATAATATATATTACTATGTATTATTTTTAATGAAAATAAAATTTAATTATAACTTATATGGAATGTTTAAAATTATTATAATACATAAAAAATATTAGAAATAATATTAAATTGTATTGTTTTTTAAAACATATTAATATTATTATAAATGATGAATTATTAAAATATATGTTCAATTTTTGTTTTATATTATATATATATTTCAAATCATATATCATTATATTTTAAATAAATTAATATTTTTAAGAAATAACATTTGAATATAAATTAATAAATATTTTTAATAAATGATATGTTAATTTATTGAAAATAATATTTTAATAAAAATATATTTATTTGATTGTTTTTGTAAAAAATTATATATAAATAACAAACTATAAAAATATATATAAATAATATATATAAATAATAATTTTATTATTCATAATATTTAATTATTAGGTCACCATATACTTGAAATTGTGGATGTATTAATATATGGACTAATGAATATTTTAATGTAAGGATATTAATAAAACTAATTTTAAAAATTTATTTTTTATTATAAATACTTAAATTAATATTACATTTCAAAATAAAGGTAGAAAATAAGTTTATTATTAATAATTATATTTAAAAGAATAGAATATTTCATTATTATTATTTACAAGGAAATATATTTTTAATAATTTTTTTAATAAAATTTTGAAATTATGAATATTATAATTATATGAATATGTGAAAATATAAAAAAATTATAAAAAGTGTAGGATTTAAATAATAAACTAAATATATTTAAATTATTAAATTTATAATAATGTGATATGTTGGGGTCTATGGGGAATGGTGTTCGGGAAAAAAGGGGAAACTAAAATGAGGTTATCTTAATAGGGGAGTCGAAGTTAAGGAAAAGAGAAGAGGACTTAATAAAGTTTTCCAGAGAAACATGAGGGATTCGGGTAGGACCTATGTAGGTGGGAGTGTTAAGAACAAGCTGGGTTGAGACCTAAAATTCATCATCTAGATGAGGATTCTATCTCGGTTGAAGGAGACTAGTGGTCGATGATCGTTGAAATGCTCGATCCTTGTAAGGTTTGTCTATAAAGGTGTTTTCAAAATCGAATGGAATTCAAACGTACAAGGTGGTTTGATTTGATGATCCTTTATAGGTAGTGGTATTGTTTTTTTCTGAGGTATCCTAATATTCATTCTATGGTCCTTCATGGCTTAGTAGTTCCTTGCTTGTCTTAGATATTTATTTTTATGGTGTATATATTTGACGAAGTGGTAAAATTATTAATTTAATTAAATAGATGCGATTTTGGAAATTATTTCGGCTGATATCGATTGCCTTTTTATATATATATTTTCTTTTAATCAACCTTGGATCATACTAAAAAAAATTCATTCATACTCATATTAGTATGTTGTTTTGTGCATATCAGATATTGAGTGGAAAAACAATTCCATTCATTATGCTTGTTCTCAAATTCCAAATTTATTTCACATTTAAATGTAACATAAAATATATGTATATTCATTATCATGATAAATAATGTTCATAATTGATTGTTTCTTGAGATTTTTTGTTGTATTTCTTTGAAATATTCCAAACTCATACAATGTGATATTAAATAAATAAAAATTATATTATAGTAAA
This sequence comes from Viscum album, assembly GCA_963277665.1. Taxonomy (NCBI): domain Eukaryota; kingdom Viridiplantae; phylum Streptophyta; class Magnoliopsida; order Santalales; family Viscaceae; genus Viscum; species Viscum album. The sequence goes on along the minus strand of OY728158.1, from coordinate 497,404,854 downwards.
ACCATGAAACTAGTCCAAGATAATAATTTTAATTCAATCATTAATAAGATATAGGATTTGGTTTTCTTATTGACATGAATTTATTGTAGACATGCATTTATTTTAAAACCCAATTTGGGTATGTATATTAACATTGAAAAATTATCTATATAAACTCTCTTAGTTGGACACAAATCTCATCCCTAAATACCTCTCATAACAATCAATTTTATTTTCTCAAGCATCTGGTAAAGAGAATATTTCAGCCGAAGGTTGCATAGATGAAATAGAATGTTGTATTGTTCATTTTTATGGCAAGGGGATGAATTAGTATTCCAATATTTATTTCAGTAAATTTATTATAATTAATTATATATTTTCCAAATTTTAGTTTTTAAATTGTTTTTTTATATGAAATGTATTTCATAAAATAATTTGGATTTTATTTGGATTCAATTTTTTAGAAAGTAAATTTTATAGAAAATTAATTTATGGTTTTAATTTTAATAGATTTTTATTTTAGTTAATGGATTTATATTATTATTATATTTCACCCCTATTTTATAAAATTATTCAAAAATTAATTTTCAAACTATTAAGATGATTGGTTTTTATGTTGTTTTCTTGCACCATTTTATAAGGTATATTATTTTACCAAAAAATATTCATTCAATATGAATTTTTAAATTATAATATTTTTCATTTTATGTATCTAATGCCCTTGATATTTTATAAATATTTCATTTAAATATAGTTATAGTGGTGCATAATACCATTCCAAGAATATTCAAAAGAAATATGTTGAATGTTTTTAAAGGAAATATTTATTTAAAAAATCATTTAAATAAATTGTATAGTTATGAATGTTTTTAAAAAATTTCTTTCAATGTGTTACATTCATAGTACTTATCTGTTATATCTTCCAAAAATATGAATTTATACTATGGATTTTATGAAAATGTAATTCTTCGATATTTAGAAGATATAAAATTATTTTATTTTATAAGAATAATTAATTAAATATTTATAATAGTTTAATAGTTTATTTTTTACAAAGTAATATCTTAAATATTTTTATCTAAAAATAATATTCAACACATGAATATCAAATGATATGATGATGAGGAATTTTGAGTGAACCCATGATCTCAAACATAACTATTTCCCACTAGTGAAATTACAAGAGGCCACAAGGGTTAAAATGATATATCTAGTATAATTATTAATCAATAATAGATTTACTATTTTTACCAATTATCATTAACAGGCAATAATAATGTTTTTAAAAGGGATTAAGTTTTTTAAAAAAATTTATTGGTTCTAAAATGTATTTTCTTTATAAATTTTTATGAAGACACGAGTTTAATAATTTTGAGAATAGTATATATTATATCAGTTGTATTATTTTTTATATAAATTTTTTTAATAAAGTTTTTTCTAATGTAAAATTTTAATGGTTTTACATCAGGTTTTGAAACCCCATACTTGGAAATTTAATCCACACACCATGTTTTTTAATGTTTTTCTTAGGTCACTTAGAAGTTCTAAAACTTATTTCATCCTTTAAGGAGTTAGAACTCGAACACAAAATTAGTAATTTTAATTATTTTTTTATACACTAATTAATTTCATGGTATTTTTATAATTATCTAGAACATAAACCGAAATAAATTCATCAATTGAATAATGAACATTGTTCTTTTCAAATAACTTTTTTAAAAAATATTATATTTAATGCTTTTGAAATGAATTATGAAATTCATGTTCGTGGTCGTTATATTGGAATAAATACCATTGTACATTATTAGTCTGTGGCCAGCTTGCTATAGAACCTCTTGGTAATTTTCTAATTATAGATGTATCATCTTGGGATTTGGACCACCTCTCAAGTACCTTTCATTTTAAAGAAACCTTTCATTTACCATTTTTATTTACCAATGAATTAAACATTTAAATACTCATTGGATCGATATAATGGTCCTACATGACAATTAATATAAATAAATTCCAATATATTCTTTAGTAACATAAGATAAATCATCATTATATTAAAAAAATCTCTTTTTTGATAGCAAATAGTTTCAGGAAACATAATTAAAAAATAATTATCATAACACATCAAATGAATTGAAGTGGATATTGACATATGATTATATCCCCAATAAATAAAATCAATCCAAAAGGATATTGACATTATTAATGCCCATGTATTGGATAAAAATTCATCAATATAAAAAATAATTTTCCAATAAGTACACAATGAGGATATAGAGGTCCCATTTTTATAGAACATTATACATAAAAATACAACATCATAAATATAAAAAACATTAACTCCTTTATAACTCCTCATAGTTCTTATAGATATCATATATATTCCAAAACTTATAACGATATGGAAGCTAAAATATAGATGGGATGTGTCATGTAGAAATGCTAGTAAGGGAATAATCATAAAAATAAACTATAACAAGATAGTAGAGAGGAAAAAATTATATCATAAAAAGGATGAACATAGTAAGGGTTATATGGAATAAGTAATTGATATAATTAGATTCCAAAAATTATGAAAGATTTAAATCATTATATCCTAAATATATATTATGGGTCACTCACAATCTCATCATCATAAAGTGGAAAATGTAACATAGTGTATTATGTTAAATTCAAAATACCTTACAAATCAACTCACATTATATAATGATTATCCCAATTCATTGGATGGAAATATTATTTTATTACCTCCTATAAAAGAATATAGTATTCTTAGGCTAAACCTCAATGACCATACATAATGGAAAAAGACTCATTGTGGATTAAGTTTACTAATGAATCCCATAAATAAAATATCATGAGATATAATGTGTTGCATGATGAATTTAAGGGGTATATTATTCCATTCCTATAACTAAACTAAATTTTATTCATATATGACCATTTCATGTGAGTAAAAACACATACACTAATCAAAATAATGATCAAACCTTTGAGAAATATGCGGGTTTATTAATTTTTATTCATGGTATACTTAAAAGAACATCATAAGGATCCCCATGAGAATAAAAAATAATAATTTTAATTTTCCTAATTATAGAAGTTATATAGGTAATGAACATGGTGATTTGATATAAAATATTCATTAAAATTATATAAAATAGTATTAATTAAAAAATGAACAACTAAGATGGTGCACTATGAAATAAGTATAGGACCATTTTAATGAATGAAAGAACATAATCATTTATAAAAAACAAGAATTATAAAAAGAGGGTTTTATATTAATTATTAAAAAAATTAGGGAGTTGATGTTCGATGTGATATTGGGAATCAGAATGTTCCCAAAAACCCAGTGTACATAGAAATTATAATTTCCAAGGGAACTTAAAAAATGAAAAAAAAATTATAATCTAAATATTTATCTATTTATAATTGTGATGGATATATATGAATCATATAATCGGTACGTGAGTTTTATATTACATAAAATATAGAAATATAAAAGTTAATTTGTAGGAATATAGTTAATAAGAAGGTAATAAATATCCCAAACAATTATGATAAAAGTTGATTCAAGGTGTATTTGAAGATAGTAAAATGTTTTTTTATTTCATCAAATGATTCAAAATTAAATAAATAATACTAAATTACTACAATGGTAAACCAAATTTACACCCTATAAAATGATTAATGGTGCAAAAAATATAACATGTCTCAAATATGTGAATTTGATACGAAAATACTGACAATTTTTTAAAATTTTGACCAATAATCCCATATTAAAAAAATAAAGAATATCATGAATTATAAGAAAATATATGTTCAAAATAAAAAAGGGGTGTAGTTACATAATTATATAAAAATTGTGGTGTATAATGAAAAACAATTATTAGTGGGTAAAAATTGATAGAGAAACCCCCTATGGAAAAAAGAAACATTCTTAAAAACACAATTAAAGATAGATAATAATGTAAATTGAAGTTAAAATACCTGGAATAAATATAATAAAAGATATTAAAAATATATTTGATATAATAAATACCATTTTTAAGAAATTAGGTGAATACAATTAAATGTGACCCAATGAAGAAAATTTTTAGATGAAACCCATAGAATTGTAGTTTTTTACACAATTGTTATTAGTATAATGAAATTCATATATGAATAAAATTAACTTGAATTAAACCATATAGTATTCAAAATTAAATTCTTCTAAATTATATAATCTATAGATATATATAGTATGTATATAATATTAAATCTTGTATCAGTGAAGAGGAATTGTGATAGAAAATGTAATAAATTATGATACAATATAATTAAAAAATAATGAGATAATAAATTAGTTTGAATTTAAAATTCAATGAATTAAGAAAATTCATGAAATTATTTGACAAACATGGTGAATGATAATAATTTAAATGAAATTAGATTCAGAATAGAACATGTTACCTAAAGAATGATGTTTTGAGATGAAACTCATACATCGGGTCCAAATGAACTCTATGCTAGAACATAACATCCTATATAATTAAATTAAATTAGATTATGTTAGAAAAGTTTATCTAAAAAAATTTACATTATATTACTTGTATATTATCCAATTTTAATTTTTACAAAACATATTTTTATATATTTTTCAATGTTCTACATGACATTAAAGTAAAAATATCATGTGTTTTCTTCCACATTGAAAAATTCATAATAATTCCCCACTATGACAAGAACCTTGAAATTAAATGATGATATTATCAAATATAGTTATATATTTTGATAACATACTAGGATGGGTCACATATAATATTGAATTATATTTCTGTGTATTCATAATCATATTGGACATTATCTCTTGATGTTTGCACATGATAATCATTAATATGGGAGATTATGATAATAGAACTACTAAAAATAATTCAAATTAATACATTTCACCGAATATTATTATTTATGAATTTGTGTTTTGGTCCTAATAATTTTTTATTATTATTAATTGATTTTATCAATCATGAACATAAACTTTTTTAAGGCGTACTGATATTGCACATGGAGAATTGGGATATGTTTGTTGAATCCTAACTGATGTGTCATAAGTTAATAAGTCAGGGAATTATTTGGAACGTCTAACATTATTGAAGATGTTATTTGATGTATTTTATTGAAATTTTACAATCACGTTAATTCTACAGGTAATTTATAAAGATGATTTCATTTCCAATACTCAATAAAAGATGTATTAATAAAATAAGTTGATGATATAGATGTGAAACTAGCTTGATGAGATATTGTGAAATTGGGAATATATTACATAATAATATTTCTTGTGTGGTTGATGATTCTGTTGCATTAACTTATTTATCTTGGGGGTTTTCTAGTGGTTTCTAGATATTAAACTTGTACTATAGGTAATCCCACCAAAAGATAATGAGAAATATGCATAGAGGGTTACAAAATATGTATTTCTATTTATCTTGATTAAATTATATTTTAATATTTTAATTATTATAAATATTAGTCTCAAGCATGAGGAATATTATTGTTTAGTTTTTATTATTTAAAATATTTAATATAAAAATCCCCAAACTAAGAAAATAATATTTCATGTATTTATGAAATATTCAATAAAAATACATTCACCAAAATTTGAATGTAATATTTATATATGAATAAAAATTTAATTAAATTTATTAGGGTGTTGGATAAATGTTGGAGAGGATGTGTTTACCAATATCATATCATGATATAAATATTAATTAAAGATATGGTAAAATATTATTTATCATTATTATAGTTATAAAACACCAAAAAATTTAATAATAATATTATTTCTGAATGGAATAGGGTTAGATATTGTTTATTATATAGGTTGAGTGTTGTAATGTAATTAAATTATATTTTTTCCTAAACCCTAACTCTATAAATATGATTTCATGTCTCTTATGTATAATTAATCTAGAATTAATAATTTTTTAAGAAAAAATATTTCTCTCTAACTTCATACACCACCCATCAACCTGTAAACAACATAATCCTTCGTTATTCGAGGTACTCAATGTTATCATGATATGTAACTCAAGATAAAATATATATCTTACTATAAATTGACATTATTTCATTGTTTTTTAGATATTAAAGTAGAACCTATGGATCGATGATATATTTATTTTACACATGGATCTTATATGTGCACTAATAGTAATTTTAAAAAGATATTTCAGATAATCAACAACATCTACGAAGATAGATCCTAGGTTTATTAAACAATTTAACCAAATCTATTAAAATTAATTATGAATTTAACATTTCAATGATACTATATGGATTATAAGATAAGATTGTAAATATACAATGGAAAAAAATTAATTGTTCATGGGGTTTATGACTTTCACATATGTTAATAATCTATTGAATACAACAAAAAAATTATGGTAATCACCCACCAGGTGAATCATTTTCATATTGAACCTCCATGTGGTATCCAAGTAGTCATTTTTGTGATTATTAAAATTTATTTAATACGTAATAAATATAATTAATAGTTTTCTTATACTTTATTTCAATTTTAATAATTACCTAAATATAATATGTATCATATATGATATTTACATATTAAATTTCATCCCTCGTGATTTATAATTTCATAATTTCTAAGAATATACTGATAACAATAAACGATTCCATATGGAACTTCAATGACTTTTGGTTTGTATATTGGGCTACATGGTGTTCATGTCGATGTAAATACCATGTACCATAGCTCACTACACATGGGCATATTGTAGGACACATATTGTGAAAAGTTGTATTAAAACATAGTGCATTTATTCAAAACTATGTGTTGACTGAACTTATCTAGGAAATGTATTTTAATATTACACAATATATATTTGGAATATATATAAGGATACCAACATAGTTTAGTGGATAAATAAATGTTAATTTTTTTATAAAATTGCATGTTTAATAAATTTGGTAGGATCGTAGCCTTAATAATTAATGGGTCACACAATTTGTTTATGAATAACATATTGTATCCCCATTAATTACCATGTCGAAGGAACTCAAAAATGAACACAGTGAATTATATAAACACATGGAAACTAGAAACAAATGGAATTTAGTCGAAGTATATGTTATGTCACTCTGCTTAAATAATAGGCTGATTTAATTAGTAGGTCATGCACATAAATGTAAAGTGGAACACATTGTGTGTCGCTATTAAGTATAAATCATGTAGTCTGGAAGATGTACATGTTGAATCCCTTGGAATTTACCCTATATATAAATTTATGAATCTATGAACCTGGTTTATTTTTCTATGTAAACACAATGAATGCTCTCAAAAAAATTATAATTAAATTTTGTGATAAAATATATTTTCAGCATTTAAAATTGCATCCACTGTTAGTAGTAGATATTATTGACTATTTAATAATGGGTTTAATGATTTAAGAAATAATAATTTGATTTAAAATAATATTTTTGTAATTATTTATCATTATATTTATTTAATATAAATTCATTTTTCCCTTGTGTATACCCTTTCATGATCTTTACAAAATCCTTTTTATATGATAGTTGTATATAATTTTATTTTTTTGCAATATTTTTAAAATTATTTTATATTTAATTAAATATTATGGAATGTAGATCATTCCCCCTTATAATAACATGTAGATATTGTATGTCTATAGTTATTTTTGTAATTCCCTTTAACAAATCATTTAGTTCACATCACCTACATGTGATTTCTCTATACATGTAATGAATCTATCATATGGAATATAATGGTGGATCAAGATGGAACCGAGATAATGACAACTCAGAAGATACATAGGTGGATTTGTAAAATTATGTATCTCATGCCAACTTAGTGAAGGGAATTTTTCTCTTTGGGTCATAAGTTAACTTATTTTTATCTCAATAAATCAAAATTTAAATTATCTCATTAATATGTTATTTTTTATTTACTAATTCTTAATGAATTATTTATTTTATGAATTCAAGACTGTGGTCAAAAAATATATAGAATAATATTAAATTATAATATTCAAATAAATGGATTATGTGTAATTGTATTACGAAATCATGAAAAATTATATATGTAAACTCCAATTAATATTATAAAAAATTATCGATAAAACAAGAAAATTTTTAAATTAATAAATAAAATAAATCAACATAATATTAAGTATGAATAATACTTCCATTGTATTATTGATAATGAAACCATTAAATTATACGTTTACATGGATATAATCTAGAAACAAACATTTTTTTTGATAAAATATTGGGGTTCGAAGTTGAAATAAGAATAATTGAATTAAATTAAATGTCCATATCCTATTTATTATTAATTTGGATTCAAATATTGATGAAATACAAATTAGAATTTATGCATTAGAGAGTCTGCTATATAGTTCAAGGAGTTTATAGTTTTCTTTGGGAAAAATATCCTATTAAAATATCTACTAATTATTTTCATGGCCACATTTTGGATCAAAATGTAGGGAAAATGGTTTTCATGCCACTAAAATGTCTTGAGTGATTAGATATTATGAAATCAATGGTGAGGTGAATTGAGACCTGAATAAATATCGGTAAAAATAATAAAATATAATTCATTATATATCACATAAATTTTAATCTTATTAAGTACTAATAATATTTTCTTCTATAATTTTTGAATAGTTGAATATTTTTTATACAGTTTATCCCTGTGATATATATTTTTCAATGATAATATTCTAATTGGAAGTAAGTTTCATGAATGAATCAGATTCATATGTGTTTTTTATATTTGAATTCATATGATAAATGGTAAAATCCTAACATGCTAATCTACATTGATATGAGACTCGTTATGATACAATTTTTGTATATGATAAAAAAAATTCAAATGTGGTCAATGTAATGTGTTAATGCTTAAATTCATTTCTAGTGGGATCATGAAGTCTCACGAGTGTGTGGATGTTTATATCTTTATATTGAATATTTTTTATATATATTTAGAGTGTCGTATAAATGAATAGTCCTATATATGAAAGGTTATATTTTAGAGTACTCTGGGAGTAGGTGCATTTTTTGGACCTCACATAGTGAAAATGATTTGATACATTTAGTGCCTTGAGGATCTAGGGTTAAAATTTCATGAATTAATGTGAACTAATGATATTATATAATCGCATACTCAATATTTATTTAGTTTTTTATTAATATCAATGTGAACAACATAGAGTTATTTATTCTATATTTTCTCACTCTATATGATCATGAAGATCAATAGAATGATCTTGTTAAAAATAATTTATTTCCTCTTGGGGTTAGAATCCTTTTTATTAGTGTTCGTATTTTCATTAAGACATTTTCAATAATTTTTATAATAAAATCAAAAAAAAATATTAAATTTATTTTCACCCATGGTCATTTTATTCAAAATTGTTTAAAAGTAATATTTTTACTGAATTTTTTTGGATGATGTACATTGAATTTTTATTGATAATTTTAAAGGAATAACTATTTTATCATACAAATAAAGAAAGAAATTTAAAACAATAATGACCAGTAGATTTTTTTAAGAATACAATACAATTTTCCATATTTCATTGAAATTAAATTTTTCCCTTAATAATCCAGATATTTTTATATTTTTATTAATTGTTTCAAAATGAAAAGGGTATTTTCCACAAAAAATAATGTAGAGATATTTTAAATAATTTTATCATTTCAGATCATATCCTTTGATAATAAATATTCATTAATAGTTATATAATCAAAGGATACCATTTTTATTATTTCCCTAGATGATATAGTATGACGACGATGAGATATTTAGGAAGGATTTTGTATTTTCCATGGGTTATTTTGTGATGAAATTATGATGTTTTCATAAATTGTAATTTATTTCCAAGTGTTAAGATATATTATGACTGATTGATAACATTTTCCAAAAAAAATATTATATTATTATTATGTTACAAATGATCCCAAAATTATATATCCCTCAAATACATTGAATAAATATGGATTTATCATAGGATAATACAGATTGGATTGGGGAGTTAACTGAGTTCAACAAGGTACTATCTTAAATATGAGTTACCGTTGACTAGGTTTATGATAGAATGGAGAGTGAACTGAATCCCAAATTTCATTCTTCATTATGATCCTTGAATAATTATATGATGGAATGTGAGTGAACACAATCCACTATGATTGACTTGGACATGATCTTTGAAGAAAGAAATGATTTTTAAAAAATATTTTTATAATAAAACATTATTCCTTATACCAATGTTTAGATCACATGGATCATGTTCCTTGATTCCTTTAGGATTTATCTCTTATGAAATGTTAATATTTATTCCATAACTCAGTATTATGATATATTCCTCTTTTCTTATAGTTTTAAATGTTTAATAACATGTTATTATACCCTTATATACATTTTATGATAATGTGATCATTGATATCTCCCTTGTTTACCATTCCATAGCATCGAATCTCACCCACTATTATGTTTCGATTCCCTTTATTATGAAGGGATATTTTATATATGGTATTTCCAATAATAGTAATATATATTATGATATTTTTGGATATATTTATGATCATTCCTGAAAGAATAGTCCTGTGAATCTAGTCTCTAAAGACACTAAGGATTATGGTTTTTGAATACATCATAATGTTATATAATAAATATTCAAATAATAGCATGTTATATATTTTTTTCAAAAAATATGGATACTTATATTAACTCTATAAAATTCCATAGTCTATTCCCATATCATGTATTCTCTTTTAATTTATAAAAAATTAATCCTCATTGACATATTAGTGTAATCATGATCATCCACTAACTGGTCTCAGAAAATCCATGAATGACCAAAAAGTGGTCTTACATATATGAAAGATATGAATATACCCACACCCGAGATATCATAATAATCTCCATGATAAAATTGAAACCCTAAATCTGTTTCCTATTAATATTCCATTGGCATAAATAATTTTTGGAAATGGTTTTACCACACATACTCGAGCACTGACACAAATCATTAGTCATTACCGATTCCAATCATACCAAGAACATCATCGATGGATTCTACTAAAATTGAATACAAAAATGTTTCACATATTAATATATAATATGAGTAGTTCCCAACCTCATGTATCCTCTTATGCTACTCCTCATGTGAAACTTTATATAGTTTCTAAAATCACAAATGAATCGCTTCCCCTGGTCCATGATCTCCCAACCTGGTAACCATTGTAAATTAATATACTCTAATTAGTTGTGTGACCACACTTTGAATTCTTTTTAAGTATCAAGTTACTATATAGTGAAACGTAACTACCTCTTTAAAATAATATTATATCATACAAACAAGAGTTTCATCGATTATATCCATTCACATATCTCAAATCAATGGAAGGATCCTATTAACCCATTAACACTCATGAAAGAAAATTAATGATAAATAGTAACATATCAATGGTATTCCAACACTACACAAAATTATTCTATTAAAAAACATTTAATAAAAAATATGATCCCTTTATATAATCTCAAAGGATACCTTCTGGACCCAAAATGTTTTATAATCATTTGACTGTCATTGAATGTATTTTTAGAATTTTTCTCAATATTAAAATTAATTTTAATTTGTTAATTAAATATTCATTTTATTTTTTATGATTTAAATAGTCATTATGTTATTTTAAATCCCCTTAAACATCAAAAAATTATATTTTATTTGAAAGCATTATCCCATTAGGGAGGAAATAAAAAATTAACATACATTTTTATACCTTGCAAGTAATGACCTATATAAAACCATGACATATAGATAATGAATTGGATCTTGTTAAATAATTAAAAAAATAATATATAATTATATGATTTTTATTTATTTATTTAATATTTCATTATTTATTCCACTTTCACGAAATCTAACGATACATAACATAATTTCACTTTAAGAAAAATAAAATAATAAAATCCAATGAGGCCATATCAAAAACATATTCTGTATATCCACTTAGACTTATTTTAGGTATCAAATCATACACAATGAATATATCTAACATCATAAAATAATCTTTTTTATAAAAATTTCAAAATATTTTTTTGGGATATCCTCTAAAAAAAATTTGTCTAAGCCTCCTAATTTTACAAAAGAAAACATTTTTTATAAAAAAATATAATACCAATCAATATAACCACATTGTATTTTTCCCCAAAACATTATTGTATAAAAATTTATATTTATGAAAAGTATGCGTTGTAATATATCTACAAGTGGATATAGTGTGCTCTCCATCATTCACATGCATCTATAAAATATTGTTCTCAAATATTTCTTTTATTATTTATATAATAATTTTATTACTCATTATAAGATTTCTTGATAAAATAAGTCAAATATTATTCTAGTACATTATATATAACTCATATATTATTGATTCTTTAATGATATACTAAGATAATGGGAAAATGTATCACATTTCATTTCAAAAGTCTTATGAGGATATAGAACTCTCTAAAACAATAATTAAAAGAATATTTTAGGTCATGTAATCGTAATGACCATGCACATCCTTGGTCTATTTTAATTGAGGGATTGAATATCATACTTAATATATGAGTGAGTACTAGTATCATAGTAAAACATTGATCAATGTATGATTTATTACATTCTTAATGACAAAAAATTATAATCTTTCATTAGACTGGTGTAAGAATGGAATCAATGTATACATTTTTGCATGCTTAAAATCTTATCCACCCTATGTAATAAAAATTCAATATGAAATATACATACATAATATTTGAATACATGAGTGCAATATAGTATATATGATATACATAATATTAAATTTTGTATATAATACACTTTTTATTATTCAAGTGGAATTCCATATATCTATACAAAATCGAACCAAAATTATTATTCAACATATTTTCAATATACAATAATCCATGATTAAAATCAATTAGAAATAACACAATTTCATATTTTAGGAAACTAATTATCATTTCCATGTACATAATAAAAACACCAATCTTTAACGAATGATAATTATGAGATTCTATTTTATAAAACATGATTCCTTTTATATATTTATAATTACTTTTAAAAATACTACCAAAATATACTTAGGTATTAGTCTAATCATTTCCCATGTGATATGTTATCAAAGTGACTATTTGTTTCATGTATTTAGAGGGGTTTTTAAATCATTATAATTCATTTTAATAGAATCCATTTCATGATGTGAGAATTTTGTGAACCCTTATAATAATTAAAATTAGTGAGTTAGTATCTATAGGTAAATATTATTTGTATAATTTTTAATGTATGATAAATATTAATCCTTTTCTAATTATTGAATAAAATGTTCAATCATAATTGAATCCAAATATAAATGTTATGATAATATAATTTACTAATTAAATATATATAACATATTATGAATAAATTGATATCTTTTAGAAATTCCATTGATATGTTTCCATGATATTATTTTGGATGAAAAATTAAATGTAACTCATTATATGATGTTATTTTTATTAAAAATCCAATTATAATCATTCATGATGTAATGTTACATTTTTTGGAGCTATATTAATATAATTATTTATTTAAAATATATATATATGTTTTAACATTTAAAACAAACTTACATTATCATCATAATGAATAAATTTTATTTAATATATAATTATAAGACACATACTATTTTTTAGTTCAAATATTATTCTATTTGTAAAAATTCATAATAAATAAAAAATTATATCATAACATCCTTAGCCAAAATAGAAGCCTTTTTTTCCAAACCATTCAACTACATTTTGCTGGCATAACTTATTTTATGCCCGAGTCTACTATATAATTGTGAGAACATAACAAACCACATGAGGCAATTATGCCCTCTATTATCATCACAAAAATATAAATAAATTACATAAACATAAATAATAACTGTAAAAGTAGTGTTTATAAATTTGAATTTTAGTGGATGAAAAATATAAAAATAACATAATAATGTTATAAAAAATGTACTTATACGTTGTATAGTAATATACCTCATTATAAACATAAATGGGATGATTAGAAGAGTAATGAAATAAGACTGAAACCAATTTAGCGATTACCAAATGATCATTACTACTGTAGATATATATCCACATTACTATATAGACCCTCCACCTTATCAATGGGTACATAATAAATATACTATCTATATTTATGAATTTATTTATAGAAATTGATGATATACATACATTATATGTATACAACTAATGAATCACTAATACTCTTGATTCCACCCAAAAATTTGTTTAATACCTATTTTGGCCAATTCGTGATGACACTCTTAACAGAAATTCTATACACTAAAGGTTTTTAATAATACCAGTATAAATAATATACCATAGCTAAAGGGGTAATAGTGTCTTATCTAATGACACAATCCTAAGGATTATTTTCATAACATATTGGGATAAAATTCAAATATTGAAACACATCATGTGTGATATGAAAAATATTTATCTCATTATACAAATAACAAAAACATATAAATACTAACATTGTCATGGGTGAGATATCATCACACAAATCAAAGTAAAAAATATGTAATAAATACATCATTTTTAAAATATCACACAAAGGAGGGGATGGAGTCATATTAAAGGTAAAATTATGAGGGAACGGTATCAAAAACATCAAGATGTGGGGGTATGTAATCCTAGAAGGTAATGGGTGGAACATTTTGGTAAAATATTGTTATTATTAAGCATAGAACATGAGTAATAATTCATGTAAATGGGTATAGTTTCCAAACCGATGACTTTAATACAGAAGGGGCATAGAATTGTAAATCTTGAAATCATAACCACATGCCAACAACATCCATGTTCATAGAAGATTCAAAAAAATTATATAGGATCTCTCTTTCATGCCTAAAAATAAAATTTGGATAATTTTACCACATAATATCTATAATATGTAATTTTTTGTTTCCCTTACTTAAAAACATCCCATAAAAATAATATTATCAACACAGAAAAACGGCCTCATTAAATTAAATTAGTAAGTTAGAAATTGAATCGCATATAATTTTACAAGGATTATGATCCCCAAAAAAACAATAATGAAATCATTAAATGGAATATTATCTTCCTAAATTATAATCATAAATAATATTAATGTATACTGGAAGTGAATCCCATATGACCTAAAAAATATCATAATATTAATGTCTCTTAGCCAATGGTACCATCATATTAAATGTGAATGTAATTCTATGACTTATGTAATGTTATGTACAAGTGGAATTTATGTCCACAAATATCCAATGTTAATATTATAATGGAAAATAACATATATTAAAAATCTATTGTACGAATTCTCATAATCATGTGTATAACATAGATTTTTTGTTAATGTTTGGATAAAAAATATATATATCCATTTTGATTCATATAATATCACAAAATCATATTCCCTTTCAAAATATATATATATATAAAAGGGGATTTATACGCAAAATTATATTATAAAAATGATGAAAATTTGTATACCATCAATAAACTATCCCATCTAAAATCAACATATGAATAATAATAAAAAATAAAAACCCAATACTAAAACCTCCAATTATGAATTTCCCAATCACCAATAAAAATAACAATGTATCTTACTAGTGACATCATTCTCATTACATAATATTGAATTACACTATTACTTTTTATACTAAATTTTCACCATACTTTCCCAAGGATTCAAGTATCAGAGTTGCAATGTCATAGAAGTAAACAATTTAGAGACCAAATCACATTTGATAGTTACAGTCACCACACAATATTAAACTCATCACATTTTCTTCCATCTTAGGGAATTATCAGTGACCGGTTTCTACCCACTTATCATGTGGTTAGCCCAAAAAACCTATTAATTCACTCATACCCATCATCAATTTTGATCCTCAGAATCCCCAAAAGGAAATTATTTTTCAAAATTAAAAAAGATCCATGATCAAAACATATTATGTATCAAATATTTTTTAGTTTGTCAACTCACCTATATTAGATATAAAACTATGACTATTTAATAATATATTTCATCGGAGATCTCACTAAGAGATTAACAAGACTCTATATCAACTTCCTTGTATTTATAATGTACATCAATATTCAAGGAATGTAGTTATGGTGTTTTATCTATAAATTATCTAGAGTTCACATTGATATAAGTGGTTTAATAATAGTGGTTTTGAGAATATTCCCATATATAGAAGCAATATAAGGGGAATATCACATCATTTAAAAAGATATTAACTTTTCATGATCCTTTAGAGAACTAACTCTGGTATCACTGAGTTAAAGATGAATAGAGTAGTTGTGTAGCCCAAATTATACTCTATTTAATTCCATTATTTAAAAAAAACTTCTATGAGCCTTATATATAGATTTTATTACTATGTACCTCCACAAAAATACAATCATTAAGGACTCTCACCAATTTCATTACCAAGTGAATATAATTATATTCACTTTAATAGGTCCATTCATGCATGCCTTTCATGATTTGGAATATTTAAATTTGGTATTCCTTACATTTAATATCTTTTAAAACTTTGGAAACTCACACATAACTCATATTTATATAAAATTTGGGTCTCCACAATAGTATATTATCTTCTCCCCATAAGTCTTTATTGGTAAATTATTAGACCCATATCTTGTCATTTCATTAGTGAACCATATTGTGGTTGTTTGGGACTATTTTACAATACTTATTTTCCCTAGGACCTTTAACTCGGAATCATTTATCCAAATGAATCTACTATATAACTTTTTTAAGGATTGTTTTTTGAAAATAACATTCTTGCAAATACTTATTCATAGACTCATATGATATATGACAGTTATTTTGACACACTAGATGTATCCCCACTAACTATGATTTCTATTAAAAATAATGATCATTCCTCATATAAATACGTAATGCTATTATTTTTCCACTGTGAAACATATCCCTCAATGTTCTAAAAATCTCATATTCCATTTATAACAAGATTCCACATCAGCATAAAATTTATGAAACCACCATTCACTAAAATATTTTCCTAAGAATTAAAAACATATATTTGGTCACCCTACTCTACTGAATGAATCAAAATACATTATATTAACCATCTATTAAGTGTAATAGAAAGTCATACCCTTACTTATGACTTCATTCCTTATCTACATAATAAGGAACCAGCCTATAAATTACTTTCTTAATAGGTGAAATCGCTAATGATTTCAACATTAAATAAATCATATACAGTCTAATATTGTAGTGAAATACATATAAATGGGCATTCTATTTCATATAATCCCCAACCTCCACGTTTTATATTCTAAATAGTACACTTGTAAAACATAAAATGACAACTAATGAATGATACGTAAAAAATTCCTCGAGTCTTGGTACTCTAAAATGATTAAACATATGAACTAAGATGATATTATACTTTTTATTTCAAAATATAAAAGGTTTCCTTATTTCTATACTGGGTATCTATATTCTCTGTGAGTCAATATCCTCTTCAATGTTTCAAAAAAAATACATTATCCTAGATCACTAAAAAAAGTGAAAAAAGATAGCAACACTCATGAATAAGTACCAACACACCCATTTCCAGGTTCCTTTAACCTAGTATTCATAGTTATATTATATTAAATATAATTCCATATAGTATTTATCAATTCAAGTAAAACATAATATATTGATCTTGTAACATGATAACAATCTATGTAATTGAAACTTTTCCAGTTTTGATTCTTAGTCATATAAGATACATATGATGCCACTATGAGATTCAATTTTCTCACTACTACTATCCCATCTCCAAATTTGCAGGAGATATATCCCATAAATGGCTACCATTCATATTGTATGATCTTTAGAAACCAATACATTTATTTGAAAACATATGATTCACATTTTAATGATCATTGTATGACCCATCATTGATTATGTAATGAGAATAATGTTAGTCATATCTTAATTCCTTATGTGACAAGAATATGATTCCCTTATTACCAATCATGGGATGATGATATAGCCTCTTACCCTATTTATAAAATATTTATAACATATCATATATAGTTTCTGAAAAACATGATGAAATATAAATCGATTCTTAGGAATAATTCTATCATATTCCATTCCAATTTTCCTTTCTCCTAGTTGTCCACTACATATATCATTAAACATCATGTAAGCACTTATGAATGACAAAACATAAAAGGACCAACTATATTCTATGTCAATGGATCATAAAGATTTCAATGTCTCCTATTATTTTTTAATGAACTACATTGGTTCTAATTCAATTAAATTTAATATATAGGATTATAAATTTATTGGACCGATATTGAATCCACAACACCTCATACATCCTTTCATAAGAGATAAATTGTTCACTCAGTGGTGATAAATTCTTGAGTTCCAATATATATGTGTCTAAAATAGAGTGAAACCAGATACTCGTATCCTGTAAGAGACAATATAATGTGTATATATATTTTCCTCTTAAAAACATGATTTTATAGATTAAATTCTATAATGGATATTAATGATCATACAATATAAGAATTATTTAACATGAATTGAATTTTTAAGAGTCATAAAATATTCCATGAGACTATTTATTAGGTCAAACAAGCTTCTACACTATTAAGAAATGAAAAACCCATTAGTTTCTAGAAATTCCATGTGACCATCTACTTTGTAAGTGTTGTCTGTAGAAACATAAACTTTAGTAGCATAAGAGATAATTAAAAAAAGAATAGTAAACCTGAAAAGAATAATTATAAATGAAGATAAATTAAAATTCAATATTTTTAGTAATAATATTCTTATGGGATTATTATTATACTTAAAAATATAAATGGAATCCTGGATAAAAATAGAAAATGGAGTTATATTTTTCTTCCAATGTACAGATAATCAATCAATAGCCAAGGATAACATGAACTAATACATGATAAGTAACAAATATCATGTTTTTTGTATTATGAGATAAACCATAAAACTGAGGAACCAATATATTCTTTCACCTACACAATACAGAAATTCAATATTTGTGAGTGAAATAGTTAGTAGGTTCTTCAATTATAGAAATTTCCATACCGATAAATAGTTGTTGTTTTTTAGTGGAATCTACTAATGAATCCCACATATGAAATAACATGATGTAAATTTCAATTTAGGATTTGAATAAAATTTTCCATAGCCAAAAAAACTTTATCACCAATTATTTAGAGTGCATGTTGCTTTAGAATATGGAATTTCATGCTCATCTTATACCTCTTATGCGAATTATTTCCTACTCTAGGAGTTTCTTTTAGATTTTTCTTGTATCATTGAATGATTTTTAAATCCTACAGTGAATCTTATTACCATCCAGGATAAGTATTGATTGAATCTAGGTACACATTTTAAAAGATATTTTTATACTGGTTATCCTTCTTTTATTATATTAATAGTGTTTCTTAAGTTGTATTTTGTTTTTTAGATCCACTCAACTAGGAATGCCAAAGTATAATTTCCACCTAGTAGGTGATGGATATTGTTTATTTGTCATTAATCATGTATCGCGAATTCTTATATAACCCTATGGATGAAATTAGAACTCACATTGTCATATTCCACATAACAAGTGATGTATTAGTATTTGTGAATTGAAAAATAAGAGTATATTCTGGTAGTGTAGAAATTTTTGGATAAATGTTTTAGGTAGAAGATGTCAATAAATAAGTATTATGTTAATTACACATGATTATCCCTTTTTGGATTGCATTATAGACAATAAAACCTAATGAGAATATGATAGTTTAAAATGGAATAATCATCTACAATGTATTGGGTAGGTTTGGTTAATATGATTATGGAGCATCGAAAAAATATGGCTTACCTAGGAATATGAACTAACTAAGTTGATGTAGTGGTTCCCTAAGGTAATAATACACTCCAGATTTGGGCCTTGTTTGATAGGTAATATGGATCAAATTGGTGGGTTCATATAAAATATGGACCTAGTGAATGACATATACTAGATCCCAATGAATATTTCATGATAGGGATAGTTTTATGTGATGTCATGAGAAATATATACTATAGAGGATGTTTTTGAGTGGTTATTTATAATGGGATTAAACCTAAAATATATATAAAATATATCATATATGAAAATACCAAATTAATAAATAATTTATGTTTCATAATTAAAAAACATGTTATAGGACATCACTATGAAGTTAAATGTAATGTGGTAAGGATATTTTCATTTTGTTTTATTTGTTTTTACTATGCCTATATACTTCTAATTAAATGTACATTTTCATGCCTGAACTGATCAAAAATGGGGTGTAACTATATGATTGTGTGGGGAATACACAAATAGGGAATCCCTTTTTTAGAATATGATAGGTTTATATGTGGAGATGAAATCATTCATTTAGTAAAAATTTGTGAGTTACATATAGAACGTTTCTAATCCTCTAATATTCTAATATATTATTATATGGGGAGATATGGAAGATAACATCACCAATTATGGTCAACAGAATCATATATGTTATTTATAGTATAAATTTGGTTGACTCCATACCCAAATGGACACAAGAATCGCAAAACATAATGTCTAATCTAATTTGGGCATGAATCGGTCAGATCATTATCCATCGACCAGAGAACTTATGATCATTTTACCTATGATGGGGACATTTATTATCAAATTTATAATTCATAAATAGTGTTACAAAAAGGTTTTTAAGCATTTATATTGTAATTTGTTTTTAAATTTTGTGAAGTTCTAATTATTTTGTGGCCCATGTAGGGAAATTAGGAAAAGGGATGCTCTTCAATTGAAGACTGGTTATATATAGTACACTGATTTGGGATAAAAATAATAAATATCTCTTAAGTGTATTCTTATATATGTATTCACATATGTGGTACTAATGTGAGAAATAGGTTTCACTCATATGTTAATGGGATGATAAAATGGCCTCAATCAAATTGGTGTGGTCAAATATTTTATCCCAAGTGTAGGATAATAATATGATTTACTATATCGATACACAAATTTTGAGATTCCCTAGTAGAATAAGGTCAATATAATTTTCTATGAAATGTATCACTGGTGAAGAATAACCCTATAACTAGGGGTGTCTATAGATGCCTTTATATGAGTGGTACACAAGTGCATAGCCATGTTAGGGTTCATTACCCTTATATTTTTTAAATTATGGTGGATATTGTTTATTATAAAGGGTTTTTTGTATTATAGAACAATAATAAACCTAATTACACTATCTGTTTCTTAATTTCAATTTGTTTAGTAATTTTATAATCTACCAAATTGGATTTTAGTACATGATAATGAGCCTACAGAGATAAGAGCATCAGGTCATCTATTTTTATTTTAAAAGGATTCAAATTTGAAACACAATGATATGATATATATATGAAAATTAAATAACATGGGTGAAGGGGATTTATAGAAAAAAAATTGTTCATAGGTTTGACATAGGTGTCAAGAATTGGTTTGAAACAAGGGTAAAAAATATACATGAAATGATTGACATAGTAAAACCTATAGAAAAACTGTCATGGGATTTTTATAAACACAATATGCATTTCTTGAGAAAATTTCTTATCTCATTATAACGTATAGATATTTTTTATAAATGTATTTAGTAATCCAAAAATATCATAACAATAGTTCCTCAATAAATATTTTATATTGTTAAAATCTAGAGGTTTTATTATTCAGGAATACATAATAATGGTGTCAAACAAATTTCTAGAGGCTGGTACATTTAAATATTTTGGCTTGATTGAAGTGTTCTAGTTTCATCGCTACCTATTTTTTGTACTATCATGTGATTCATATTCGTGCTAGAATCATGAGATTTCTGTGAATGGTGGCCTATAATGTGGTGATTATAAATAATGGGTTGAATACATCCATCTAAACATTATACATTACATTATTGAACAATATATAAAATATAGAAGTACTAGTGTCTCTGAAAACCGCAAGGTATGAACACATATGTATACTTTTACCTTCCAATAGAACATTTATTTAAAGAAGATATTCATTTTTTATCCCTTTCACTTGAGAGATATGTTTAGGTGAAGATACAGGCTAACACATACAAGTTTTGTTTCTATGTGAGGTGCCTACACATCGACCAGGGGAAATAAACATGGGGGTATATATTTTTTGTTAATAAAATTTTTACCTGTTGGTTCTAGACTAATCATATAACTGAATCAATTAAATTATCATGCATTTATTTAAATTTATTATATTTCATTGATTATTTATTTTAATGTAAAACATAATTAATTATACTATATTCATTACATAATATATTGAGGTTTGTTCAGGTTAAAGGGATATGGATAAGATCAATGGACCACAATAATATCATGAATGCACTGTTTTATTATTGTCTCTTTGTAGTCTTCCTATTTAAATATCCCCAAGATTGCCTCATGGGAGAGCTTTGTTAATTATATTTTAATGTTATTTTGATTACTGTTCTAGTTTTTAATCAAACGGACTATCATCCATGATCCTTGTTCGTAGATTACATAAACGTGACCAATGAGAATATTTATTCCATTGATTTCCATGTGAAATAGGGGAAATATATCATGGTTTGGATATTATATAACACTTTAGAAGCTCCTTATATATATTCTGACATATTTGAACCCAAGATGAATTGTTTCATGTTCTTTCACCATTCATCTTCCAAAAAATGAATGGATGTAATGAGGAATGGTACCTACATACGGGACGTGGAATTTTTTCCTAAATAAATTTGGGAATATTAGGTTCACAATATGTGTCATAAATCCAATTGCGAACTCAAAGTGATTTCCATTTATGAATATTCCTTGACTTTACTGACATGTGTTCATAAGAACTCAAATATAGTTCCATAATTATTGATATAAAAGAGCACAAAAAATCATGTTTCTCTAAATGTATGGAGAAGTAGGCATAATTATATATAAAATCTATCAAGTTTCATAGGTACTTGAATAGGGGTTATGTGTGAAAGTTGCATTATTCTAAAGGTGATGTGGGATGAATTTTAGTGGATTATTTATTGGTCTCTAATTTTATTAGTAATTATGAGATGATCACTGGTAAGGACCCTCATTGAGTAGTTGCAATGTATTTATAATTAATTAAATATCCTTGATTGAATACTTATGGTAAATGAAAATGTTTTAATAATTCAATGGGTTTCTGTTCAATGCAATAATGTTAGAACCCTGGAATGTATTTGATCACATTAGAATAAGGACACTATGAAGAGTGGGATTATATAGTTAACCCTAACATCCCAGATCATACTCAACTAGAAGAATATTTAGGAATTTGGTTGATTATAGAACCCATGGGATCTTTGGTACATTTTATAGAATCAATATATCCATGATTGTTTCATATTTACACAAGAAACATTGTTTATTCATTTCAGTGTTATTTTAGTTGTAGTGAGAAAGACCAAAATCCCACATTAATATTTATTTTCACCATAGTCATATTAAAATAAATGCATTCTAATTACTCAAATTTATCAATGATATAATTGGAATATAAAAAATCTAAAATTATCTGGTGTCTTCAATGGTTCTTAGATTATCTTCCACTTTTAGTTTCTTCCCCTATTGAAGCCACATATTCTAAAATTTATTGAAAATTCATCATGGTGACTATTAAGATAAGACACATGTATTTTATATAAATGAGTTTTTTCTAGTAAAATGGGTGGATAATAAAACCATCAATGTGTTTGATGTCAAATATTATTTTGAACATCAATTTATGTGCCTCCAATAGTTGAGTATGCCACTACTAATAAATGATTAGGTAGGGAAACATCCTATGGTGGAACATCAATTATGGGTGCTGATTTACAAATAATATAGTCATTCCATGATCAATTTTCCTTTCCTAAATATGTTAGTTTGGATAAAATGGGGGTATACAAATTTATATATTTCCTTATACAATATCGGAATGTTGTTGGGTAGTGTTCCCCATGTAGATGTTTTAGAAACACAATGATAAGAAATGAAGATAACCAAAATTGATCAAAAATTGAATGATAGTGAATTATTGATAGATACATTGATTCATCTTGAAAAAAAATTATAGGTGTTGAAAAAGATAATATGAGCCAACAAGACATGAGGATTGACTCAAACTTTTTTGTTATCACCTTTTAGAATAAAACTATGCTCGCGAGATTCATATACCAAACGAGGGGGAGTGGTAGATAAAAAGAATCAGATTTATGTATCCAAGATCATTAAAATGAAAATATGGGTGGTCCATTAAATATATTTATTGCGAGGATACATAATATTTATTGAACATGCACCCATGTCAACTATTAAAGGCTTATGTGTGATTCATCTAGATGGTGTCTATATTCATAAACATGGAGTCAAATTAATATCAAGATTTCAACTGTGAAACTAATCCTATAGATTTGGGGATATTATATTAGGATCAGGGTATGATCATTTGTAATAATAAAATTTGGATCCCCAAATTGATTTTAGAGAGTTAAATAATGGAATTAGGATCCTTTTACGGGGTGTTTAATTTAAATTCTAGTAACTAGGAAGAATTTTTCAATCTCTATGAAATAATTAGTCTAAACTGATAAGTAATTTTTTATTAATAAAAAAATATAAAATTTCATTTTACTTTAAAAATAGATTATTTGAACCCACAATAATAAATTCCCAAGGGTACACAATGGCTATCTTTCCAATCATTGTGGCGACCCGATCTTCTCCAATGGTAGTGTAATTATCCTTTTGATAGAAAACCATGAAATTTAAATGGGTAAGTGACCTCTCTCCCATTATACATATGATAATAGACTTTATACAGGAATGAAATTTCCTACCATCTAATAAATTCATTGGTAGATAGATGGAAAATCCACTGGAAAATCATGTATTCAATCATGATTAATTTTAATTTCATCTTTGATTTATTTATAAAGTATATATTTAAATTTTAAAACCAAAAAGGTAGATTTATTATAAAAATCATAGACCTATGTATCTTACCCTGATGGTTATGGATTTAGAACATTATAAAATTAATTAGAGTTCTCAAGTGAATGTTATTATTTTTTCACAAAGACTACATCCATTTCTGGGAAAACAGAGATAGTTACAAATCTCACTACACTCGTCAATGGAGAAGTAGGACTAAAAGGTAAACATATGTTGACCTCGCATAATTATCATGTTTCAAATAAACTAATCAATTTTATCTTATAGTTTTTTAATACGACCAAATTTACTTTCTAAGGTTATGGTAAATATGGGACAACAGTTTCCAAACCCATATTACTCTACTTCCATTGGAGATATAATAATATTTCATAGTGGATTTTAAGGAAATTAATTTTCATGATGTTACTGATCATGATTGTGTTAAATTATCAAATCATCATCATCATTATCATGTATAATAATCAATAATCCAAATGAGTGAAACCAAATACATTCAAACCTTCTTGAGGTGAGCCACAAGTGGCCTTCTAGTGAATAACATCATCTTGATGTTTGCACACATCATAAATGGAATGTGGTTGTCTTGTATGATGTTATAGACATGATGGGTGAGAAGAGTTCTCATTGAAGCTACAATAGAATAATAATAAATTTTATATGTTCTGTGTGACACCCATGAAGAGGAACATATCCAATGTAATTCCCATGGTATTCTTTTCACGATCCATCCCAGGTCGTCCCTAAACCAGTCACTCGAGTCGATCAGCGGAAAGGCCTAAGAGGTGTTCCATATCCTCTCGGGCTGGGGAAAATCACCATGGGCATCAATAGAGTGACAATGGGAATTATCTCTCCCAATATGAATAAACAAATGTAGTGGAATAATAATAAGGTAGCCTAGAAATAAATAAACTGCATAGAAAAACTAACCGGACCAGATTCCCACTAAATTCCATGTAACCCCACAGGTCCCTCTTTGATCCCAAGAATCATCATCACCCACATCGATCAAGATCAAACTAATACTTGTACCTGAGACTATAAACAAGAATGAAGTATAGGTGTGAGTAATAAAACATAGTAGGTGTGCTTATGTAATCTATCCCCAATGCATTACTTTTAAAAAAGGAAACATTAATTTCATATCTGAACTACTATATATAAAATTAATATTTTCACAAATTTTTTCCATTAATGAAAATCACGGTCCATTTACCTTTTTACCATTTAAAACCATAATCTTACCCAAGAGGGAATCCTATGCATTTTTTTAAAAGAGATGTAACATTTTAATTAATAAGGTGGGAGTGTGTATAAAACTTTTTCAAAATATTTTTCTACAACCATTTGAAAAAACTATCATTTTTGCTATGAGAACACACTATTCTATAATCAGGTTCAACAATCATTCAACAAGGGCAACGAGAAATAATGCACGAGGGTATCTAGCCAAAAGTGCATCAAAAACATTTGTGCCAATAGACATGTGTGAAAATTAGGAGCTCATGAACAATCCAAAACGTACTATACATGTGACTCATTCTGAAGGCATGCCCTATTCGATGACGTCATAATTCCCTAACGGTCGGTGTTGCACTACCTAGCCTAACCGAGGGGCCCAATCCCCTATCAGAGAAGAGTACGTAATAAGGGATACTAACTAGTTCCAATTCATAACAAGTGCATCAATCATTCTCTATAGGTTCACTTACTATGCCAGGTTCTCAAGACGAGTACTAAAATAACAAAGGGATGAGTCAACAATGTCAACCAAGAAACGAATCACCATGCATGAACATCACGCACAACAACTCACACAAACAATGCACATAGTAAGGTCACTTCTGAATCACCTCAAAGTGAGTTTTCAAAAATCATTTACTTTATTAAAGTGCCAAACAAGCCTTAACCAACCACTCAACACTAACCCATTTTCAATGGAACCAACAAACACTAATTTTAAAACCCGAAATCCACTTGTAATCCCATTTAAGAAACCCAAATCACCAATATAAATCGAAAGCACATTTATAATGGACAACAGAGCATTTCATCAAACACTTAGTAAGTATATTTAATAAAACAATTTCATGCAATTCCAATAGAAATGGTTTTACTTTATTCGAAAACAAGTAATTATTATATAATCCCTAAATTACAAGCTTGCATTAAATAAAAGTGCAAAAAACAAGAAATCAATATTTCTTTAATTTAAAGGATAATGCATTGAGAAACCTACCTCAAAAGAGAACAGACCAAGATGCACAATTGAAACATTGCACCTTTGAAGAAGACCACCCCATAATTGCACACACATATACCCCTAGATATATACCCTTTAATCAAATACACATATTCCCCATGCCATAAAAGAATATGTGCAATGAGGATTTATAAATATATATATAGGTATAGGTATATGTACCTATTTATGTGTGTACAACCCTTAGAGAAGTCACCGAACAATTTAATTAACCTATAGGTAACCCAAAAATAAAATAAGTTCATTTCCAAAACCAGCTTCCATTTTATTTAATGATTTCACAACTCATAATAAAAGTACACAAAAAGGCTGACATACCAATACTAACCGACTCCTTCTATTTTGCACACACCAAAAACCCATTTTAATTACTTTTACCAACACTTACACAATTTATTAAATCAACTTTTATAAACCCAAGAAAAACACACACTTTATCAACCAAAATCATATTTGAATGTCCATTTAATCAATCTCAAACACCATTTAAATTAGAATCTCACTTGCAATGGCCATAGAGGCATATATCACTAATCACTTAATGTAAAAAACACATTTAAAGACTTAATCTACCACTTTAAATTTAACAAACATGTTTTTTAAAACCAAAACACGCCACAATAAATCACTAATCATTTCAAAGAGCCAACAGGAAAAATTTGACTAAAACATGGTGTGCGCAACATAGAAAAACACAACACACATCAAGGTCAAAATTTATTATCTAGTGCTCTAAAAAATCTCCAAAACATGTTTCGCATTTTTAATTTTATTTAATAAACCCTAAAAATTTATAAAAACTATTTTATAGAATAACCCACAACTTTACACACGCACCAAACTCATTCAAAAACTACTTTTATGGTCAAACGCACACCCACAGCGTATCAATGCAGGAAACGTACCATTTTCATCATTAAAATCCAAAATATCTTAATTCAATATTAATATTAGAAAATATATAAATTATTTCCATAAAAACACATATTATTTCACAAGATAAAATTTATTCTATAAATATTAAGTCCCTAATTAACAATTAATAAATCCTCAGAAAACAAGAAAGCAATTAAATCTATATCTAGAGAATATATGCCAAGGGTTCCTACCACAATTGATGATGAAATTCAGGAAATTGGTGAAAAACACCATTTTCACCTCAATAGCATCCAATGGAGATTAAATAGAACCTATAACAACCATATTAGTCCATCAATTTTAAGATCGACCCTAAAAAAATTGAAACCCTAAAACCTAGTGTTTGGGGTAAATAGAAAAAATCCAAAAATCAATATGAACAATCACTAGAGGGAGTCGCTACCAAAGGAGGTTATCATTGGAAAGGAGGCACCACTGGCGAGAGGGATAGACGAAGGGTTAGGGTGCATACGGGTTGGCCAGGTGAAGGGAGGGGTTGCGGCTCCGCTTGTTGCATACAGGGATGGACGCTGGGGAAGGGGGTTGCGTCTGGGAGGTGCGACGATGGGAGGGAGACAGACCAAGGGTGGTGCGACGACAAGGGAAGGAGAAGTGGGGATCCCATGGGATTCCACACACAATAGGGGATGAATAAATCACTTGGGAGAAGAGATAAGGGAGGAGAAAAATCAGAAGAAAAAAATGATAATAGAGGGGAAAAAGTAAAAAAACCTATAAATAAAATAATGTTTTTCCTTAATAAATATAATTATAAATGATTTTAATAATAATATTATTATAAATAATATTAATATTAATATTAAATCCAATAATATTAATAATATTATTATCATTATTATTATTAAGGAAACACTAAAAATTTATGATACATTTTTCTTATTTGAATTTATATCTCATTTCAATTTGTTTCATTATTTTATTTTAATTCCAAAAGTAGGTAGGCGGCACAGATCTGAGGCCATGCTTCAACCGTGTGTCAAACGCTGCCAAACCAAAAACACCCATTTTTCAGTCAACACTAAAAATATTAAACAGGTTCTCAACTGAACCCCGACCCAAGACGGAACCTAGGAAAAATAAAACCTGGGTGTGAAAATTCTCCCCGCCATAATGATTTCTACCCCTGAAAACCCATAATAAGGCCAAACCCCAAAACTAGAACAATAATTCATTTATATTTAATGGAGATTTCCAAATAGTGATAATGAAGAGATCCCAAAACACTACAAAAAATATTATTATTAACAAGAAGAACACATGTGAGAGAAATGAACTCCCTGCTAAAAGCCACCCACCCCCCAAAAGTGTGACCACCTCCAGTTGACCTGTTCAAAGGACTCATAACGTTCATGATGGTAATTCCAGGCTCAAAATTCACAGATCTTAAACATCATCAAACAGAACTCAACCATTTTCTCCACCCTCAATTCACCCTTAAAACACAACATTCGGAACAACACCAAGATGAACACAATGACCCTACCAAAACCATGAAATGAATTTAAACCACATCCAATGAGTACCTCTTAAAACCATACTTCATTAGACACTAGAATCCTTACACACAACTCTTCACTAAAATGAGAACGTAGAATTAGGTGGTTCCGCATGAGGCCATCTACCTCCAAATCGTTACTCGGAATGAAAACTAAGATATTGACATGGGTGGTATGAAATGACTCCCCACTATAAGAAACAATCCAAACAAGAATTCAAAGAGACCAGTAATGGGTCTCCCCACCATAAGGACTAACGAGATTAACAGAAAATCTAAATTTCGCACATGTTCCAAAAACCCCCCACCATGAGGGGGGATAAGGGAAGGGCCGAAATGATAGAGCATCAAAACTACCGTCATCTCTATATCAAGAACATAACACCCTTGGAAGAACACAAACCATGACACACTAAGGACAATGATTAATCCAAGGTCCCTTTTCACCACTAGGGTTATCCTCACTACATGCATGCTCACTCCAAGACCTATGGCTGGAGCACCGATGATTGAATAATCTCCTTGTAAAACCCCAAGATTTTCTAAAAATAAATATAAATGCATGCAACATTGTTTTAAGTGGATATTTATAAATATCCTTAAAAACAAGATTTTTCCACTTTTATGTTTTTAATTTCAAGAAACGGTCATCTATAATTGTGCTCAGTATATTATATGGAGTCAATAAGAACCAACATGTTTTTTCTTGAATAATAGCATACTCTAATGAATAGTAATATGAATAGTAATATGACCCTAATGAAGAGTAAATTGTATTATTTTTTTATTTTTTATGGATTTAAGATAATAACATCTTGGTCAATTTTTCATCATGACATAGAAGTGGTTATAGAATTAGAATTGTGAATTTTTGAATTAAGTATGATTTTATTTAAAAATTAAATTAATAATATATAGAAAATTATTTTCTAAAAATGGACTTCATTTTTTCATTCTACACATTGTAAAATGGTTAGGGTAAATTTTTGGGATTTTTCAAAAATTCTTGAATTTTCGATGAATAGTAAAATCCAATAAAATACCGTATAATCAAATTATCAGTAAAAACAATATTTATGAAATAATAAGTGATGTAAGGACACGTGGATAGAACTCACATTCCATTATTAATGTTTTAGGTCACATGAATTAAGACTATTCATAATCTTGGGAAAAAATATTATAATAATGATTAAAATAATGAAAATAACCCCTCTCTTCCATTATAAATACCACCCTCACTCACCTCTTCTTCCCACACCACTCAAGCCATGATTCATGCCATAGTTCATCCTATTACTCCTCCCAAGTCTATCCCCCACGTCCTAGAGTGTATGGTCTCACCAAAAGATCGAAACAAAATCTCTTAAGAAGGATCTCATGGAGAATATATCAAGAGGTTAACATCCTCTTTTGTTTTCTATCTTTTATTTCTTTTTATGTTATTATCTTCCTTTCCATTTGGAATATGTTGGGATATTTTATATCATATCCCCCCTTAAAATCCATATTATTTAGGAGTGTTTATATATCCCCTTTCTCTCATAAAACTATTTTTTTATGAAATTTTAAGAGACTCTGTTAGGCTTCCGAATTTTCGTGAGAAATTTCTCAAGTTTTCTTTTTTTTTTCAGGATTCTATTATTTTATTCTTCTTTCCTCACCTCCTCTTAACCAATAGTAATAAAATTTCCAGGAATCATGTATATTATATATTTTCTCATTTTCATAGAAAATTCATCACAATTCATCTTCTCCTCTCCCATTTATAGAAGGAATTAAAAACAGTGTCCATGATATGTCGAATTACCAACATCGTGGATAATGTGATTTCATTTTTCATTAAATACTTCATTCCTGGTAATGAAATTTTTTAATTAGTATAAATAGGATATAATATATATATTGTGTATCATTCATGGTTATGGAATTCTTTTTTATACGTGGTATTATTTTATAAAACAAAATGAGGTCGTTATTATCAAAGAACCACTAAAATGATCTGAACGAACATCATTAATGTTTTAACTTATGAATCATCCTAATGTAATAATTTAAAATAATAAATGGTATAAATTATGGTAATTACAATATTTAAATACCTTTCCATTTAAATTCTGTAGTTTCACTTCCAATCGACATGAACATCCATCATGAACCAATCTTGGAAATCATGTAAAGAACTCACCCAAAAACAGTGCAAGGAGAAAAATACTAACAATTAAAGGGTAAAATGATGTTATGAAATGATAATATAATATTATATAAACATGAAAATGTTTTATTTAAATAAAAATATCACTCCTTTAAACATTATATAGGAATTTTAAACAACTTTTATGTAAGACAAACCATAGGTAAGGGAATTCTTAACCCGATTTCTATTCTTTGGGTTAACCTTCTACTTCATTATTTATGTGCTATTAAAATTGTATGTGTAATTGGTTTTTTTTATATTATGTCAAATTATGTATACTTACTAGTCATATACATTTTACATCAAATCAATTAAGATTCACTTCAATTATATGATATTTATAATGGATATTTGTTTTTTAAATCCTCTTTTAAAATTCTGTTTTATGTAATTTAAGAGAAATGTTTTTATGTAATTATTAATGTTTAATGATTATGTTTTGGTTATTGGAAATTGTTTATTATTAAGGGTGGGACCTATATCCCCTTAAAATTCATTGTTTATGTGTAAGTTATAGGTTGGTCATATGGTTACTCCACGTGTAATTACGACAGTTACACAAATAGTAAGGTAGTCGTGTGGGTTACAAATTATAAGGTTGATGAGAGTGTTACCAGATTATGTAAGTAAATCCCCAAGATACCTTTATGGTTCTACTTATGTTATTATGTATTGTGGAAATATCATGTTTTACAATGTATGTATATATGGGTGACAATCATGTCTTTTGAATGTGATTTCATATATTATAATTATTCTTGGACTAATGTGTTTTTTATATATCCCTTACTGATTCTTTTTGTGATCATACCTAGTTTTATAGTGATTTTAATAATTTATATGGATGTGTAAGAAATTTATTGATCCCAAGTTAAATGTATGAAAATATATCAATGAAATAATGTTTTATTTGTAATGTTTTAAATTTTGGAAGGAATTATTATAGTTTTTATGGTATCCACTCTATAATAATGTGTAATTTTATGAATGTATTGTACTAATTATCTAATGCTATAAAATTGATCCTCAATGTAAAAAGGAAGTTAATTCTTGACTAAATTTAAGATTATGTAATTTAATATGGCCGAGTCCTTATAATTGGTGTTAGAGGATGGTTTAGATAACTTTAGGGGTTAGGATTATGTAAAAGAATATCTTAAGTGATTTTTACTCTATGATTATTTTGAAATGTTATATAATTTAAAGATTACCATGTTGATTCATATAATACATGTTTGTTCAGAATGGTTGTCCGCAGAAGTAACAAGGATGCTGAAGAGGAGAGGCACCGACAGAATGACATCCTTCCAGATCTAGAGCTCAGAATGGTTGGGATTGGAACCAACTAGTTTGTGACAATTATGGCATAGATAACTCAGTCAATAAATGGTGGTGGCATCCATGAAAGAGAACATTTAGAGTTACCACAATGGAACAAGACAATAGTGGAACATTTTATGAGAAAACACCCTCCTGCTTTCAATAAATCTTTTGACCCAGTAGTAGTAGAAGGATGGATCAAAGTCCTTGAAATGATATTCAATGGTATGTGATGTTCAGACAATCAAAAGTTAAGTCTCTCCATTTATCATTTTGAAGGGGAATCTGATCAGTGGTGGGAAATGGTAAGGAATATCAGGGGTAGAGAGGATTTTGATGCCTTAGAGTGGAATGAATTTAAAAGACTTTTCCTTGAAAAATATTTTCCTATGGTTGTTTCAATTAGGATGGAGAAGAAATTACATTAATAGAAATTGAAGGAGGAAGATTTAGTGGATGTGTATAAATTGAACTTCACATGACTAGAGAGGTATGATCCAAATCATATTCTGGATCTTGATTGCAAAATCAGCTGCTATTACTAAGGATTGAATCCAAGGTATCGAAGGGTGTTGTCATCCCGTGAATTCAAAAGTTATTAAAAACCTTTCTGATGTGATGATAGGGTAGAGATGGAGTTTTCAAATGATCACATGTATTTTGGCAACAAATAGAATAAGTGGTCCAGATGGCAAGGAATGGGTAAAAATCAACCAATGTAATCTGATGGTAAGATAATCCAGTTTCCAGTTTCTAAAATGTGTGGAATGAAGAACCTAGGGGAATGTCTTATCAAAAATAGGAAGTGTTTTAAATGTGGTAATTTTGGACATATGGCCCAAGATTATAATGAAAATGATCCAAATACTAATCCTGATAAGAAAATTGTGCAGTGATTTAAATGTGGTGAGATGGGTCATTATGAAGATGATTTCCCAAAGAGAGATTTAAATGATTCAGAGAAGCCAGACTACAGCATAAAGGTGTAGTGAGATCCTTTTTGAATATGTTAGTAGATGTTGGGCCATCCAATGAATTTGTATCTGGTACTTTGCTTGTTCAGTCATATTTTTTTAATGTTTTTCATGATAATGGGTCTATACATTCCTTCATCTCTGAGAAAGTTTTTGATAAATTGGAAATATCACCTCAATAATAAAATCAAATACTTGTCGTTAAAATAGTATGGGGAAATGTTATAGAAAAGAGGAATTATAAGAATCTTTCTATTGTGTTCTATGGAAAGACTTTACATGTAAAATTTGTTTTTTACCCTTAGTCGAGTTTGTTGTTATTTAGTGAATGGATTGGATTTATGATTATCATGCTAATATGGATTGTAAAGCTATAGAAGTTGTTTTTTATAAAGAGTTTCAGTTTTTATAAATGAATGAACCCATACAATTGATAACATATCAGGAAAATGAGAAACTATTGAAAGTTGGAAATGAAAGTTATCTTGCTCATATTGTTGAAAATAAGGGATCTATTCAGATTAATGATGTGCCAGTGGTAAATGAATTCCTTGATGTTTTTACCGAAGAGTTACCAGGTGTCATACATGATCGAGAAGTACAATTCACAATTGACTTAGTTCCTAATGCTAATCCAATTTCAAAACCCCCATATCAAATGGATTAAATAAAACTTCTTTAAAAGAAAAATCAGTTGCAAGATTTACTTGACAAAGGATTCATTCATCTTATCACATCACTATGGGGTGATCTTATTTAGTTTGTTAAAAAGAATGATGGTTCCATGAAACTTTTCATTTATTATTGATCTTTTAATAACATCACTGTTAAAACCAAGTATCTGTTTCCTTATATTGAAGACTTGTTTGATCAGCTCCAGGGAGCTCAGTACTTTTCCATGATTGACTTGAGATCCAGATACCATCAGCTGAAGGTGAATAAGTATGACATCCTGAAAACAACCTTTCGTACTAGATATAAGAATTATGAATTTTTTTATTCCGTTTGGATTAACTAATTCACCTGTTGTATTCATGAATCTTATGAATAGAGTATTTCATGAGTTCGTGGATAAGTTTGTGGTTGTGTTTATTGATGACATCATGGTTTTTTTCTAAAAATAATGAGGATCATCAAAAAAAAATATAAGGGTTTTTTACCAATCTTAATTGAAAAGAAACTGTACGGAAAATTTAGAAATTGTGATTTTTGGTTGCAACAGATTTATTTTCATGGGAACATTGTAAATAAAGATGGAATACAAGTTGATCCTGCAAAAAAAAGTGGTTGATGAAGGGCCAAGACCCACAAATGTTACAGAGATTCGTAGTTTTCATGGATTAGTAGGTTATTATCTATGTTTTTTTAAGAACATTACTTGGTTATCTAGCCCTATAACTAAGTTTCCAAAAAAGGGGTTAATTTTTTTTGAAAAAATAATATGGTGTTTGTTTTCTAGAACTTACGAAGAGATTGGTGAATGCCCCAGTTTTGGCCTTACCTTCCTGGAATGGTGAGTTTTTCATTTACAGAGATGCTTCATCGAAGGGAGTTGGTTGTGTTTTGATGCAGAATGATCAGATAATTTCCTATGCTTCAATACAACTTAAACCTCATGAGTTAAATTATCCCACACATGATTTGGAATTATCAGCTATGGTTTTTGATTTGAAAATTTGGAGGCATCATTTATATGGAACCAAATGTAAAATATGTACTGACCATAAATGTTTGAATTATATATTCACTCTAAAGGAATTAAACATGAGGCAGAGAAGATGGCTTGAACTGATAAAGGATTATTATTGCAAGATCAATTACCCTCTTGGAAAAGAAAGCAAATTGTCACATTCCTTGAGTTGGAAACATCATGTATCATATACCATTCTATGTTTGGAACATGAATCCTTGATTAATTATTTGATGAATTTTGGCTTTGAAGTTGTTGGTTCTGGGAATACATCTATTTTTTCTCAGTTTTCAGTGTAATCTTTGTTTTCGGATAGAATTCAGTAAGCACATAATGAATATTGTGAGATATAGAAAAATGTAGAATTGGTTAAAATGGTTAAGCTTACATAATTTAACCATGATAATGTTTGTGTTTTAAGATTTGGATAAAGGTTGTGTCTACCCTGTGATTCTTTGTTGAAGAATGATTTGATGTGTGAATCTCATAGTTCTCTATTTTCGGTTCATCCTTGCAGTACTAAGACGTGTAGAGACCTTTGGGAGTATTACCAGTTGGATTGAATGAAAATAGATATTGCTGATTTTAACATGAAATGTTTGAAATGTCATCAGGTTAAAGCAGAGTGGATGTTACCAAAGGGGATGCTTCAGCCTTTGTCAGTACCAGAGTGGAAGTGGGAGAATATATCCATGGACTTTGTGGTGGGACTACCTATGACATCTCGAGGTAAAAATGAAATTTTGGTTATTGTGGATCAACTAAAAAATTCTGCACATTTTATTTCTATTCGAGATACAATGTCTTTGGATCAGCATTCTGGATTGTACCTCAAGGAGATTATCAGGTTACATGGACTTCCTCTTTCCGTTGTATCTGACCTAGATCCCATGGTCACTTTTATCTTTTGGAAGGGACTTCAGAAGTCTTTGAGCACAAAGTTAAATTTTATTAAATCATTTCATCCTCCATCAGATAGGAAGTCAGAACAAACAATTCAAAATTTTGAGGATATGCATTGAGCTTGTTCAATTGACTATCAGGGAAGTTGATATCAACATCATTCATTAGTTGAGTTTTCTTATAATAATAGTTTTCATTCTAGTATACAGATGGAACCTTTTGATGCTTTGTATGGGAAGCGGTGTCGAAATCCAACATTTTGGGATGAAGTCCGTGAATGAATGTTGATGAGTCCAGAATTAGTTGAAGAAGTGGCTGAGAAGGTGAAGATGATCCAAAAGAACATGAGGACCGATCAGAGAAGGAAGAAAAGTTTTGCAGATAACAGAAGGAAATACTTCTCTTTCAAGGTAGGTGACCATGTTTTTTTTAAAATCTCTCCTTCAAAAAGTGTGATGCATTTTTGTAATAAAGGGAAGCTAAGTCCACGGTTCAACAGTCCTTTTGAAATCTTGTAGAAAGTTGGAAAAATGGAATACCACATTGCTTTTACATTGAGTTTATCTGAGGTAGACAAAGTTTTTCATATTTCGATGTTGACAAAGTATGTTATAGATTCATTACATGTCTTGAGCCTAGAAGCAGTACAGTTAGAAGAGAACATTTCTTATGAATAGAAACCAGTTCATATTCTTGTTTGAAGGGAACATGTATTGCGGAATATGGTAATCCAACAGGTAATGGTTTTGTGGAGAAACCACATGGTTGCCGAAGTAACATGGGAGTTTAAAAATTCTATAAAAAAGTACCCTCAGTTGTTTAATAAGAAAATAAAATTGTGAGGATGTAATTTTTAAAAGGCGGAGATAATGAAACACCCCAAGTTTTTTATAAAAATAAATATAAATGCATGAAACTTTGTTTTAAGTCGATATTTATAACTATCCTTTAAAACATAATTTTTCCACTTCTATGTTTTTGAATTTCAAGAAATTATAATCTACAATTGTGTTCAATATGTTATTTGGAGTCAATTAAAACAAACTTTTATTAGTGTATAGTAACAGACCCTTATGGATAGTCATATTTATAGTAATATGACCCTAATGAATAGTAAATTTTATTTTTATTTTATCTTCTTAAGGAAATATTATAATAACATCATGGTTAATTTTTCATCGTGATATGGAAGTAGTTATATAATTAGAATTGTTAATTATTGAATTAAATATGATTTTATTTAAAAATATAATTAATTACATTTAGAATATAATTTTCAAAAAAATGGACTTCATTTTTGAATTCCACACATTGGAAAATTTTTAGGGTATATATTTGGGATTTTTCTAAAATTCTTTAAGTTTTTATTAATAGTAAAATCCGATAAAATAGCGTATAATAAAATTATCAATAAATACACTATTTATGACATAGTAAGTGATATAAGGTCACTTGGTTCGAACTCACATGCCATTATTACTATTTGAGGTCACATTAACTAATACTATTCATAATCATGGGCAAAATTATTATAATAATGATTAAAATAATGATAAATAACCCCTCTCCTCCACTATAAATACCACTCTCTGTCCCCTCTTATTCCCACACCTTTCAAGCCTTGATCCATGTCAACGTTCTGCCCAATAATCCTCCCAAGGATCTTCCCCATTTCCTAGAGCTACTGATCTCTCCAAAATACCAAAACCAAAGCCTTTAAGAAGGATCTCAACGAGAAGAGATCAAGAGGTAAACATCCTCTTTTATTTTCTTTATTTTCCATCGTTTTATGTTATTCTCTTCCTTTACCTTTGGATTATGTTGGGATATTTCATATAATATCCCCCCTTACAGTCCATATTATGTAAGAGTGATGAGATATCCTTTTTCTCCCATCAAACTATTTTTTTTGAAATTTTTAGAGACGTCGTTAGGCTTCCAAATTTTCAAGAGAAATTTCACACGTTTTTTTTTATTTCAAGATTCCTTTATTTTCTACTTCTTTTCTAACATTCTCTTAACCAAGAGGCTTGAATGATCCATGAATAATTTATATTTAGGATTTTTTCATGTTCATGGAAAATTCATCATCATTCTTCTTCTCCTCTCCAATATATTGAAGGAATTAAAAACATTGTCCATGATGTGTCGAATTACCGACATCGTGGACGATGTGATTTCATTTTTCATTGAATCCTTCAAGTCTGGTCATGAATCCATTTTTAGGGTATAACCAGGATATAATATATGTATTATTTCTCATACATGTTTCTATAATTATTTTGTACACATGGTTTTAATTTAAAAAACAAAATGAGGTCGTTATTATCAAAAAAATGACTAGAATGATCTAAACAAACATCATTGATGTTATAACTTATGAATCATCCTCATTTAATAATTCAAAATAATAAATGGTATAAATTATGGTAATGTAAATATGTAAATACCTTTCCATTCCAATTCTGTAATTTCACTTCCAATGGACAAGAACATTCATCATGAACCAATCATGGAAATCATGTAAAGAACTCACCCAAAAACTGTGTAAGGAGAAAAATACAAACAATTAAAGGGTGAAATGATGTTATGAAATGAACATATAATATGATATAAACATGAAAATGTTTCTATAAAATAATGATAACACTCATTTAAACATTATACTTGATGTTTAAAAAAGTTTGAATTAAGACAAACCCGAGGTAATGGAATTCTTAACCCGATTTCCATTCGTTGGGTTAACCATGTACTTCATTATTTATGTGCAATTAAAATTGTTTGTGTAATTGGTTTTGTTTATATAATGTTGAATTATGTTTACTTACAGTATATATACCTATTACATCCACTCTATTATGTTTCACTTCAATTATATGATATTTATAATGGATTTTTTCTTTTGAAATCCTCTTTTAAAATTCTGTTTTATGCAATTCAAGTGCAGTGTTTTTATGTAATTATTCATGTTGTATAATTATTTTCTGGTTATTGGAAATTGTTTATGATGAAGGTTGGGACCTATATCTACCTCCAATTCATTGGGTATGTGTAATTTGGAGGTTGGTCGTATGGTTACTCCAAGTGTAACTACGATGGTTAAACAAATAGTAAGGTAGTCGTGAGGGTTACAAATTATAAGGTAGCCGAGAGGGTTAAAAGATTATGTAATTAATTCCCCATGATACATTTATGGATCTAATTACATTATTATGTATTGTGTAAATTTCATGTATGAAAAAGTATGAATATATGGGTTACAATCATGTCTTTTGAAAGTGATTTCATATGTCAAATGTATTCGTGGACTAATGTGTTTTTTATATATCCCTTACTGAGTTTTCTGTTCTCATCCCAAGTTTTTAAATGATTTTTACAGGATATAAGTATGTTTAATAAATTTAATTAATCCAAGATAATTGTTTTAAGATCTATCAATGAAATCATGTTTAATTTGAAATGTTTTAAATTTTGGAAGGAATGAGTAATGTTTTTATGGTATCCACTCTGTAATAATGTGTAATGTTATGAATGTATTGTCCTAATTCTCTAAAGCTATAAACTTGGAAATATCCTCAATGTAAAAAGGAAGTTGATTCTTGACTAAATTCAAGATTATGTAATGTAATAAGGCTGGGTCCTTATACTCCTTCCTCATAGGCATGCTTTAGAAATTCCCAAACATAACACATGAACCAGAATTTCACCATACACACTTCCATTAAAATAAAGGTTTCAAAGGGTTTTGAAAAAAACATTCTTACAATATAAGGAAAGGATACTCTACAGAACTCTATATGATACAACTACTACATCCAAGGAACACTACAAAAAACCTCAAACTAATCCCAAACAATGTTCTACTCCTTCTGATGGGATGGGGTGACATTCGACGAGCCAGGTTTGGATTTAGCACACTTCATGGAGACACCATGGAAGAATCACTATAAGTGACCCAAGCATACACAGGTGTGGTAGGGTTTCCGAAATCTCTGTAACATCAACCTCTTGTGACCCTACTTACCACAATGGTGACAGATCATTAAATTGCATTATGGAGTTGATGACTTTTGATCTAAAGGCCTCTTGATTCCTCTTCCATCACCACCGGCATTAGGCCAGTTCTCTTTATTCTTATCACCATCCTCTATACTGATTCTTAATGATAGAGGATTCACCACCTAATTTCCTCCTGCTAAACGATCTTCAGCCAGAAATTCTATCCCCATGACATTCAAGAAGGTTGTTAGGTTGAGATCTGCCTCCTTCGACTGTAGTTCTACTTTGAATCCAAACTCAAATTGTTGAGTCTTATTGGGATCATTTGGATATTCCCTTGGTCATATCGAACTATGTCTAAGAAGCGTCAGTTGAATTATAATTTTGATTCAACTCTTTATTGAACACAACACAACTCCATACTCTTCCTCAGCTTCATCAACTCAGTGAAATGTTTTTTGATGAACAACTACTTGAAGAACTACCAAATGAAATCTGCTCGAGGATAGCTATGAGACACAAACTTCCACCATTTCCAGGTTCGAACATCAAACATAAAGGTAGTAAATATGACCTTCAATGACTCCAGAAACATAATGAAACTGATGTTCCACTCAATCTTCTATAACCACTCCTCCACCTCAAGAGGATCTTATTGACCATAAAATAGGGGAGAGGTCAAATTCTAGAATTCCAAAACATAGTATATAGGTTGATCAGTTGGAGGATTTTCTAAGGTCACACCACCAGAAGATACACATTGGGAATTCATCAAACCAAAGTGCGAGAGAACACTAAGGAACATGGAAAAAAAGAATTTAATAAACTAATGTTCTTTTCCATTTCAAATTCAAATTTCCACAATTTACAAAATAACACTTTACAAATAGTTTCCAGAATTAAATACCATAATGATTCCCAAGGAGAAACTAGTGTTGTTGGGTGACTCGAAAATATA
Source organism: Viscum album (assembly GCA_963277665.1). NCBI lineage: Eukaryota > Viridiplantae > Streptophyta > Magnoliopsida > Santalales > Viscaceae > Viscum > Viscum album. The sequence continues at coordinate 497,363,013 of OY728158.1, read as the reverse complement.
GTTGGCGGCCATATGCCAGTCACACTACTATCTTGGAGGGAAGTATAGGAAAATGTCCCCAGCTCCATATGGATTTCCATTCCCTGCGAGCTCATAGGGATTCTTTTCCAACTCCCTTTTCATTTCCCAAAATAAAACAATTCACAACAATCAAAGGACACCAACATGCTCGGACATCCCATGCTAACCCAAGGATCGAACCGAGCAAGGGTTCATGGCATCCTTCCTATACCAATGCATTAAGTTCCAAAAATCATACTCTTTCTACCATGAAAACCCAAAACAACATTGGGTGCTCTAAAAAACAAGGCCTGCTAAAGAGCCGACCTGCTCTGATACCATTTTTCATGCACCATCTAGGGTCGAACCTAAACTGGTCACCTGAAATGATCGGTGTCAAGGCCTGAGAGGAATTCCTGATCCTCCTAGGCAGGAAACTACCACCAAGGGCATAAACAGAGTGACAATGTGAATGATTTCTCCCAATATGAATTAACAGAAGCCATAGAATAATAACAAGGCAGCCCATAAATAAATAAACATAATATAACAACTAAGAAATAACTGAATAACAAAACTAATTGGACCTGATGCCCAATAAACTCTACATGACCCCACTGGTCACTCTCTGATCCTAAGACTCTATATCATCCATGGAAATCAATGTTAAACATAGACCTTCACCTGATACTAAAAACAAGATTAAAGAATAAGTGTGAGTATTAATACTCAGTAGGTGTGTCCAATTAATCTATCCCCAACTAATGACATTTAAATAAATAAATGATAATTTCATGATTGAACTATAATATATAAAATTAATCTTTTCACACAGTTTCCCCTTTAAAGAATATAATGGTCCATTTCCATTTTCACCATTAAAAACCATAATCTTACAGAAGTGGGAACCATAAGAATTTTTTTAAAAGAGATGTGGCATTTTAATTAATAAGGGGGAGTGTGTATAAAGCATCTCTAATAACTTTTTCCACAACCATTTGAAAACACTCTCATTTTATCTATAAAACACACTACTCTAGAAGCAGGGCCAACAACCGTTCAATAAGGGAACGAAAAATAACATAAAAGGGTATCTAGCCAACAGTGCATCAAAACATTTGTGCTAATAGACATGGGTGAAACCTAGGAGATCGTGAAAAATATTAGGTGTAATATACCTGTGACTCATAATGATGGCATGACCTACTCAATGATGTCATAATTCTCAAATGCTTGACGTTGCCCTACCTGGCCTAACCGATGGGCACAATCCCCCAACAGATTAAAGTTCGTACTAAGGGCCACTAGCCTATGGATAATTTAATCTAGTGCAATAATCGTTCTCAGAAAATTAATTAACTATGCTATGTTCTTATGTTGAGTACTAAAATAATGAAGGCATGAGTCAAAAATGGAAACCAAGAGACCTGTCACCCTACATGATCATCATGTACAACAACTCAAAAAAACAACACACATAGAAAGGTTACCTATGAGTCTCCTCAAAGAGAGATTTGAAAAATATTTTACTTTATTAAAGTTCCAAATGGGCTTTAACCAACCACTCAACACCAACACAATTTAGAAGAACCAACACAAGCCACTTTTAAATCTCAAAATCCACTTGGAATCCCATTTATAAAACCCAAATCACCACTATAAATACGAAGCACATTTATAAGGGACAATGTGTAATTTCATCAAACACTTAGTAAGCAGATTTAATAAAAAAATTCATGAAATTCCAATAAAAATCATCTTAAATTATTCCATATTAAGAAATTATTCTAAAATCCCTAAATTACTAGCTAGAAGTAAATAAAATTGATCTTTTATTTAAAGGCTAATGCGTCAGGAAACCTACCTCAAAAGGGAGTATACCAAGATGAACAATTGGAACCCGACACCTTTGATGAAGACCACACCATAATTACGCACACATACAATCCTATATATATATATATATATATCCTTTAATCCAATACACATATTCCCTGCACCATTAGGGAAATTGTGTAAGGAGGATATATATATATATATATAGGTATACGTACCTATGAATGGGTGTACAGCCCTTCGAGAAAATAGTGAAAAAATTAATTAACCTATAGGTAACTCACACATAAAATAAGTTCAATTCCAAAACTAGCTTCCTTTTTATTTATATAATTCCCAACTCATACTAAAAGTGCACAAAAAGGCATGCATGCCAATACTAACTGAATCCTTCCATTTTTCTCACACCAAAAACAAATTTTAAATACTTTTTCCTACATATACACAATTTATAAAAACAACTTTGGCAAAAACAATAAGAACAAACAATTTATCAACTAAACACAAATTTGAAAGACTATTTAATCAATCTCGTACACCATTTAAATTAGAAACACACATATAATGGAAAAAGAGGCATATATCACCAAGAACATATTTTGAAAAACCCATTTAAAGACTTAAACTACCTATTTAAACTTCCCAAACATGTTTTCTAAAACCAAACCATGCCACAATAAATCATTAATCATTTCAAAGAGCCATCCATTCAATTTTGACTAAAACATGATGTGTGCAACATAGTAAAACACAAAACACATCAAGGTCCAATCTTAAAATCAAGCACTCCTCAAAAGAATTTCTACAACATGTTTCCCATTTTTAATTTCATTGAATAAACCAAATTAAATTATAAAAACTATTTTATGGAATAACCCACAACATTACAGATACACCAAACTCATTCAAAGCCCCTTTTATGGTCAAACGCACACCCGAAGTGTATCAAGGAAGGACACATATCATTCGCATGATTAAAATCACAAATTCCAAATTTTAATAAAACTATTAAACATTATATAATTTATTTCCATAAAAACACATGTTATTTCACAAGATAATATTTATTATTACAATATCAAGTGTCTAATTAACAATAATAAAAGGTGCATACATCATGAAATCAAGGAAATATAAATTCAGAGAATATGAACCAAGGGTTCCTTCCTAAATGTATAATGAAATTCCAGAAATTGGTGAAAAACACCGTTTCCACCTCAATTTCATCCAAGAGAGATTAAATAAAACCTAAAACAACCATATAAAACCATCAATTTTATTGACCGAGCTTAAAGAAAATTGAAACCCTAAAACATAGGGTTTGGGGTAAACTTAAAAAAACTTAAATAAGTATGAACAATCACCAGAGGGCATCGCTACTGGAGGCGGGTATCACCAGTGAGGAGGCGCTGCTGGAGAGAGGGTTGGAAGAAGGGTGAGGGTGAAAAAAGGTTGTCCATGAGAGGGGAGGGGTCACAGCTCTGCTTGCTGCACCTAGGGAGGGACCATCGGGGAAGGGGGGTTACATCAGGGAAGTACGATGACGAGAGGGCAACCGACCAAGGGTGGAAAGCCAGAGAGGGAAGGAGGGGCAGGGTAGCCATAGGATGCAGAACACGTGAGGGGAGGAATAAATAATGTGTGAGAAGAGATAAAGGTGGAGAAAGGGAGGAATAAAAAAGAAATAAAATACAGTGAAAAAAGTGAAAATCTATAAATAAAATATTTTATATCATAATAAAATAGTAATAATAATAATAATAAATGATTTTAGTAATAATTTTATAAGTAATTAAAAAATATTAATATTAAATCCAGTAAAATTAATAATAATATTATCATTATTATTTTTAAAGCAACACATAAATTTTTATGATACATTTTTCTTATATCAATTTTAACTATCATTTCAATCTGTTTCATTATTTTATTTTAATTCGAAATGTGGACATGCCGCAAAGATCTAAGGTCACGCTTCGACCGTGCATCAAATGATGCAAAAACAAAAACACCCACTATTCAAGAAACGTTAAAAACATTTAAACAAGGTCTCACCTGAACCCCATCCCGAGCTAGAACCAGGGAAAAATAAAACCCAAGTGTGAAAATTCAAATAGATATGGTAAATCCAGAATCATAGGCCAATAAATCAGTAGAAAATGGTGATTATTCATACCACTATCTATTTATCTTTGTATTCATCAACTTAAATATACAAATAGGGTCATTTGTAATAATACTTTTACAATTAATCATGTTAACATCAAATTAACACTATTTAATGTCTATTATATTGGATCATGTAGATGATGGGTCTATCCAAATAAAAACCAACTTGGATAGATCTATACTTGACATTTACCTTTGTGAACATTACCTTAGGGAAAAAATAAAATAATATATCACACATTTATAGAGTAATTTTATATTAGATAATGTTTCATGTAACCTCTACTATACTTCTCATATACATTGTTCAATAAACCTATGGTATATTATTTATAAGACCTCTATAAAATATATATTTGTTGGGACCACTTTGTGTATGAAGATTGTATTCGTTGTCAACAGTTGTCAATATCAGTCAAAATGAAAGAATCCAATGTTAATGGAGATCGGCTGAAGTGAGGATTCTTATATAATTGTTATGAAATTGTATCCTTTAATGTCATACTTGGAAAATTACCTATGAAGGAAATTCATATGATTGTGGTGCTAATATTAAGATCAAAGCACGTGTATCACAGGTGATACATTGTCGAAAACAATGAAGAATGGTGATTTAAACTAGACAATGATTTGTTGATATGTATTTCACAAATATAATAAGTCACAAGAAATTGTGATGCAATCCTTATGAAGGAAAGGGGGGGAAATGATGATTCCAGTCATATACAGTTTTTATTGGAAGGAATGATGTTGTTGGAAGATAGGGAAGTTTCAGCACTTTCCATTGTAATTATGACGATGCTAAATCTAGTCTATCAAAAGATTTATATCACGATAGTGGAGTTCATGATGAAAGCTGAAAAAATGTTATGGGAAGCAGTGGAGAGAGAAACGACAAAGGAATGGACAATCTGGAGGTGGCACAAAAGAATAGTTTAAGGTGGCACCGTTTTCTAGTGTTTTCCAAATTTTCGGACCTGAAAATCAAGAGACGAAGACATTTGTTTTTGGAAATGGACGTTGTTCACAAGATTGAAGATGGTTTAGATTTTTTTCTCACAAGTCATGATTCAAAGTCAGAACATCAAAAAATGGAAAAGGCATGAAGTGTGTGGGAATTTAGACAATGTGGGGAAAAAATAATGGTTGTAAAAAATAGTAGCGGGATGCGTGAAATATTAGCTTGATGCACGAAAAATAAAGGTTGCATGAAATATTAGCGGGCTATCTGAAAAATAAAGTAGTGTACAAAATATGAGTGGGATGCGTGAAAAATAATGTGGTGGGTGAAAAATAAAGCGCTATACGAAATATTGGTGTGGTGCACGAAATAGAGGAATGATGTTTTTCAGGCAAGAGGTGTTTCAAGACCAGAATCTCAAAAATCGGCAAAGTCAAATGGTGCGTGAAAAATAAGATCATGGCTCGAAATATGATGTTGTGTGAATGATTTTTTATGTGCATGAAGAGGGTTTATGCGCAGATTAGTGTTTTTCACGCAGGGTCAAAATTTCTTATTAATATAAGGTGAACCCCTCTCGTTAGTAAAGGCTTAAAACATAGACAAATCTCGAGTTCTGATGCATGGAAAAAATTGAAGTATTGATTAATGTGCGAAAAAAAAGAAGTGTTGCGTGAAAAATAATGTGATGCACAAAAAATGAAGGGTTGTGTGAAAAAGTGAAGTGCTGCATGAAAAAGAAGTGTTTTGCGAAAAAGGATGTGATGCGCAAAAAATAATTACTGTCTGAAAAAGAAGAGTTTCACAGAAATATATTTCACGCCAATAGTTGTTTTTACAAGAAAGGTTTGAATTTTATGCGCAAGCCACCAAGATTGGTGCGTGAAAAATTTTCGGTTTCCATAGGCATTTAACAAGTATTATGTACTCTTGATGTGTCTTGTGAAAAAGTAGAACAACACCTTCTTTGCGAAGAAGAAACCACTAAAAATGACTGGTTTTCTCAAACCCTCACTATGTTTTGTGAAAGAGATCTTGTGAGTACACAATCGATGAGTACTCACCCTTGTAGTGCTTCGTGAAGACAGATCCAAGAACCATCCCTAGTTCTGTAAAGAAGAATCTTGCATACTCTGTGTGAGGGAGAAGACCTATGGAGCTATCTCCATGCACTAAGGTGAACACTTTCTAGTTCCACAATGTATATACACTTTTTTTCATGGGTGTTGTTTCTTGTGTGACCAGGAGAAATATGTGCAACTAAAATCATATCTACACAAAGGAAGAAAGAAGTATACTGATATACTCATGTATTGGTATTGAGAATTGAATAAATATATTAAGACATAGCAGTACTATTCTTTATTATATTGTGTCCAAGTGAAAGAATAGAAGAAGAAGAAGAACATAGTGTGCCCAACTGAATTCTGAAAATTATTCAGGGTGGTTTGATTCAGATGATGCCAAGTGAACCGGTCTTTATTTCTTGAATAATCACATTGGTGTATGTTATTCTTTCCAATAAGAAAGAATAATTTTTAGTGAATTTGGGTGTTGCACTAAAAACAATAAAGAAGAAGTCTAGTGCAGTTGGTGATGCACTAGAGAAGAAGAGAAAGAAAGAAGGAAGAATTTATTGCATATATATTTGCAAGTAATCAAGTGGAGAGCACTAAATAAGACCTATATTAAAACCTACCTTATCAAGAAGGAATAATATTGTCTCCATAGGCAGTATGAATTTCATGACCCATCCTCGGGGCCCGTTCCGTGACAACCCCAAGCCCGCCTTCCATAGGCCAGGGGCTGGCGACTAGCACCAAAGGCATGAATCCTGATAACTTGGAAGGAATTGCATTTATAAAACACAAACACATCCAACCAGATTACATGAGGAAGAAATACACTAAGTACAAAAGAAAGTGCTGAAAGGTAAATGGTCCAGAATACAGACCCAACTGAAAAGTATAGCTACAACTGAACAAAAGAACACCAGAAAAGACAAACAACTAGAAGATAGAAGCAGCTCCTGGGTCGTCCACCTTGGATCCTACCTGAAGGGTAGGTACAGATATCCTCCTCAATGCTCTTGCCTGCAAACCTTCTCTGAGTACCGTCTCGTCATGATGTCCACCTCCGGGTACTGTCTCTTCGTGAGGTTCACCTCCGGGTATTGTCTCGTTGTGAGGTCCCCCTCCGAATACTGTTTCGTCATGAGGTCCACCTCTGGGTACCGTCCAGTCCTTGTACACTCGGCCTTTGTCAGCGTTGTCCGTCGTCTGCATCCAACACAATGAGGTGCGGGCATAGCCCGTGCAGGGGTGAGTATGATGATACTTAGTTGGCATACCGAGACCCTCAAGTCTAACTAAATCCAACAAGGATAACCAAAAAAAGAATTGCAACAGATAACCCTTACTTAGTTATAATCCCACACTTTTACCTAAGTTATAAAGTAACTCATCTCAATCATGAGGTAACAGAATTTTTATGAAATAAACGGATAACCACTACTTAGGTATATGCCCATACATATACCTAAGTTTTCAAGTGACCCATCTCAATAATGAGGTAATCACAAAGGTCATTGACTTAGCTCAAACTAGTATTTTATTCATGATATCAAAACCACGACTGCTGGGAAATCCTCCTCTATTGAGTACAGTGAGTCTTCCGCTACAACCAAGCGCTTCCCACTACGCTTGGACTGTTGAAGTACTCCACCTGTCGAGTACTGTGGGTCTGCTACTACAACAAAGCGCTTCCCACCATGGGTCTGCCGTTACAACCAAGCGCAACCCCTCATAGCCTACAGAGGTACTCCTTCTAACGAGGACTAAGAGTCTTCCACTATAACCAAGTGCTCATCCACCATGGGTCAGCTTCTACAACCAAGTGCAGTCCACTGTGCAATCCGAATCACTACGAGTCGATCGATCAGAAGTCATCAAGTATCAGCCTACTACTAGGTCTCAGCACTCCGTACGCTCATCTCCGGGAGGGTCCGCTCCACGAGTTATTGGTTGATACTTCCATGTATCATGTAATATCTCATGGACGTATCTTAAAGGGCCACATCATCATAGGGGTCTCAACGCAACAGACGGAGCATCAATCGGGCGCCCGGTCTGTGAGTTATTAGCATTTCCGTTCTAGGGGCCCGATTGGATTTTGGGTACAATCCAACCCGGACATATCTCAGCTGCATTAAATCCTCATTTGATAAATTTTAAAAGAACCGTCTCATCAGTATGAATCGTTCAAAGTAGACATCACATCAATCGGGCGTCCGGAGATCATGTTATAAGTGTTTCCACTCTGAGGGCCCGGTTGGTTTCGGGTTTGAACCAATCCATCCATACCCAAAGTTCGCCAAAATCTTGAGTGTAATATACTGAAATGACTAACTCGGTCCAAGGATCCCTACACAACTGATGTTGTGTCGATCAGAGGTCTGTAGCCCATGATATTGGTGTTTGAACGATCCTTGCACGAAAATAAGGGGTTGGGGCCCGGTCCGACCCGACCCAATACCCCCTAGGTCGGCCCGAACCGGGTCGACCCGACTCAGGTCCAGGTCCGGCCCGATTTGACATGGCCCGGCCCAGCTGGCATGGCCCAGTCTAGATCTGGTGGCCCGGCCCGACCGGCGCATCCGACCTGGCGCTGGAGGCCTGGCCCGGCGCTGGCGGCCCAGCTCGGGAAGCCTGCCGCGGCTCGGCGCTTCCGAGAGGGACGCAAAGGGGGCATCACCCCCAATTTGGGTAAATAGTGGTCTTGGTGGGGTCATCCCAAAAACTGGTCTGGGGTGGGGGTTACGCCCAACCTGGTTTCTTCGAAATGGCCGGCCGTAATTGTCGGCCTTTGTGTAACCGTGGGACCCCCCCAGGTCCGGCTTCCAGGTGGCGCTAGCGGCTGGCACATCCGGCCGCCCCTTGGAAGTCTGCTGCATCATTAGGTCGTGCCTCTTGTTCGACCAGCGCAGCGTGACGGCACTGGGCCCCTCCGCCGCGGCCCGCCGCGGCCGCGGCCCCCTTGTAGCTCCGGTGTGGCACGTCGACACCGCGTCCCACCTCCGTAGCCTGGCCAGGCCGCGTCTCCTATAGCTCTAGTGCAGTGTGACGGCATTGCTCCCCTTCTCCGTGGTCTGGCTCTACTACGCGAGGCACGACAGTGTTGCGCCCTTGCGGTGAACCAAACGTTGACGATCCCCCCGTGATCAGCCCGACACTGGTCGGTTCTTCGTAGTCCATCTCCATCATCCATAATCAAATGAAAGTGGAAGGGTCGCACCGTGTTCGTGTGGTCCGAGCCCTTTCTTGTCAAGATGGTATCAAGCGGACCAACGAAACTCAAGAATTGTAGAACGTTGCTGACGATATAAAAACGTTGACCATAATAACCCCTACCTCGTGTCGTTCGTCACTCGTTGATGATATCACGAAAGGGAGTGGACGTTGGTTCATTGATGTCATCGCAAGGTAAGTGGTAATGGTGACGATGGTCGTTGGAATTCATCGTTTCCTCAAAGGCCCCTGATCCAGCTCGAGCGTTGTTCATTGGAGATCCGACGAATGGAGAACCATTCTTTGTGAAGGGAAGGAGCTCTTCTATTACTTCAGAGGTTTTCCCCCTCAAAATTATTTTCCAAACAAATAATTACCAAATATTTCCCCCATTTTAAATAATGCCAACTATCTCTTCATTAATTATATGTGTAAGCAAACTTAAATGGGGAGTGGAAGGTAGAGAGGTTTCTTAATTAATGAAGAGTTTACAACAAAATTAAAGGGGTGATTAAATGGGGGGGGGGGGTTTAGGGAGTTGAGAGGGAAGTAATGAGTTAGGGTCTCGTGTGGGCCCCTCCTCACTAAACCCTCCCATATTGTAGGATAATGATTACCCTCCACAAATAAAAATATTAAACACATATTTTTATTTATTCCCTAAAAAAATAAACCGAATATTAAACCTCTTCTCCAGTAAAAACGCAACTACGGTAAAGGTCCCCTTAAAAAATTATCGGCGATGCAGTTTCATCGGTGCCCTCAGATTTCAATTCTGAGCACCGGCTTAAAAGAATGAAAAACCCGATCATTCGTTCACTGAACGTACCTAAGCATATCTTCGTAAATTGATTACAGGCACCCTGGGCCTCTGAATCAAGTGTCTTCAGAAGCCACAGACATGTAAAATTCCAGAGAAATTAGGAAATAAATTTCCCTGAAATTTTTGGGTGTTTACATTACTCCATAATTAGGTCTTTACCTCCCCATAAAGCTACAACACACACTAGGGAAACAAAAGAAGGTTCTGAACACACATATGAGCCTCCTGCTCATATGTTCTCTTTTGAATGTTCCCGTGTTGCCAACGAAAGCACACAAGAGGAATCGACCATCCCCGTAGGACCCATTCATGTCGATCCTCAATGTCTACGAGAACCTCGTGAAAGTCTACCCTTCATCAATATACATATCTCTATTGTTGATGATGACAGATAGGTTGTGCACACATCTACTTAGCTAAGATACGTGAATGACATCGCGCACCCAGTGCAACTGAGGTGGAAGGGACATACGGTAAGACACCTCACCTACCCTGCTGAGGAATTGGAATGGTCTGATGAACCTCGAAGATTTCTTGCCGCCTCGACCAAATATCCTTAGACCTCATCGAGGTGAGACTCGTAAGAAGATGCGGCCAGCACCCTCGTTCTCTTGTGGTCTTGTCTCCTATCAGCATAGGAATTCTGTCTACTCTGTGCAGTATTCATCCACTCTTGGATGATCTACACCTTTTTCGTCGTAGCTTGAACCATCTCTAGTTCTACATGTGTTGACTCCATCATTATCCAAAAAGGATATCTGAAACGCGGCCAGATGCTGTCTCGTCACTCCTAACAGCTGAACGCCTGATCTCCTACTAAGATCATATGCTACAACGTTCCCCTACCTAGGAGTATAAACTATCTCGAAGTCATAGTCTTGATTGAATAAATCCATCACCGCTATCTCAGGTTCATGTCCTTCTGAGAGTAGATACACGTGAGACTATTTGAGATGGAGGGAACCGAAAATCGTTCGCTCAACGAACAATGGGAGAGACAAGCCAATTGTAAGAACTCATCTCCACCCTTTTTCATCTACATTCCACCAAGGAGTAGCTGGGATTTCTCCTCTGCCGAAACGATAAATCTGTTCTCACCCACTAGATGAACCATGTTATTTTCTTAATAAGGTAAATCCTGACATGAACGGTACTATTTCCTCCCATGATCGACGTCATAAGGCCTCGACGCTACTACCAAGAGATCCAACCGTTACTCTCACCTCCAAGCGTCGAGTCACACTATCGGCAGCTGCGTGTGGTCACTAGGTCTCCTCCTGTAGGTATCTCGAAAGTGAGGATCATGTCCAAATTTTTAAACTATAACCTCTAAGTATCAACAAAACAAAAATGAAAGGAAAGTAAACACCACAAAGATAAGTGTCATTTATTACTGCAGCTCGAAGTACAAAGACACAAAGAAAACACAACAACAAAAAGGAATATAAAAGCACCAAGAACAAAGGCATCCAGGCCTAGAACTAGTCTCACTCTTTTCCACCTGCTTCCAAAGCTCCATTTTTGTATGCCTCAACTGCCCGAAGCTGAGCTCTCCCATGTCCACCTGTTCCCTATGGTCAGGGTCGACCTCCTGGTGGTGGTGGTGGAAACATTTCAAAGTGTCTTCCACCTCTAGATGCATGGCCAGCTCCTCCACCTCGATCGAACATCTTTATCTTCCTGGGAGGTACTTCGTCTTTTTGTAGATCATCTGTAAGGTGGGTCGGACAGTCACGTACCATGTGACCAATCCCGCCATAGGAGTAACATTGTCCACTCCTGGTAAGTCATTCTCCACCCTGGGTGCCTCACAAAAACAATCTTGAGTCATGCGGTCGACCACCTGTGGGTTTGGTCCTCTTGGACCTCTACGTCATCTATCTACTGCCAGCTACAGAAGACTCTGTTGCATGTCGGCTAGTGGTGGGTCTTGCTTCTAGAGACTGCTCAGCAAGGAAACTCTCCACTAAGAGGGCTCTCTCCAACACCCCATCTCCGTCGGGTTGCTGTGGGAGACAACTGAAGCACTAATCTCTCGCCTGAGCCCCTTCTCGAAGGTCTTAGCCTTGAAGAACGGGGGTCGTACCATGTCTGTAGAGTAGCGCGAGAGGTCTGTGATCCTCACTGAGTATTATGCCACCATCATGATACCCTGGTGTAGATTCAGTAGATCCGGAATACGCACCGCTCGAAGGGTGGATGGAACAAACTCCGCCTAGAACAGGCTCTCGAAGTCTGCCCATAAAAGTGTCGCCTCATCGTGCATCTGGAGCATCAGGCTCCTCCATCTGCCTGTTATTGCCTGAATGAGGCTGGCAGCAAGGATCACTATAATGTCTGATGGTGTCCCTACTATCCTAAAGACTCTCACCACAGCGTCCAGCCAATCCTCAGCTGCCTATGGGTCCGTATCTCCTCGGAACCAGGGTGGCCTCTAGCACTGGAACTCGTGCAGTGCGCTCAAACGGTGTGCATCGCCTTTTGCGGGGGCTGGTGGCATCGGTGGCCCAACGGGTGGTAGTACCATTGGTGCCTCCACTGGTGCCTCAACTGGATGAGGACCCCATACTAAGGCCTCGTTGCTCGTCGTCCTGCCAGTACATACAACTCTCAGGGATCTAGCTGGTCGTCCGTGGGGAGGAATCCTGAAAGAACAGATGCGACACGGTCAAAAGTCTATACCTGGTGAGCTGACCTGGTTGGAGATGATTTAAAAGAAACTTTTCAAAACACACATGCAATCAGTGTTTTCGTGCACTGAGTCGGAAATCAGAAGTCAGGGTCCTGGAGTATGGATATGTCGGCCGCCCGCACCGACACTAGACTCCCTGAACTGAAAACCACACTTAGTACCCTTAACACTATTGCTTCACAGAATGAAAAATATCAGAGTCCTATGTTCTGCTGTAGAACTGACTCATCCAATACCAATTTTTCATGACCCGTCCTCAGAGCCCGTGTCGTGACTACCCCAAACCCGCCTTCCATAGGCCATGGGCTAGAGACTATCCCCAAAGGCATCAATCCTGATAACTGGGAAGTCATTTACTTTATAAAACACAAACACATCCAACCAGAGTACAAGAGGATGAAATACACTAAGTACAAAAGAGTGTGAAGAAAGGTAAATGGTCCAGAATACAAACCCAACTAAAAAGTATAGCTACAACTGAAAAAAATTACAATAGGAAAGACAAACAGCTAAAACATAGATGTAGCTCCTAGGTCGTCCACCTCAGATCCTACCTAAAGGGTAGGTACAGATTACCTCCTCAATTCTCTTGCCCACCAACTGCCTCCGAATACCGTCTCTTCATGAAGTCCACCTTCGGGTACTATCTCGTCATGAGGTCCACCTCCGGGTACTGTCTCGTGGTGAGGTCCACCTCCGGGTACTATCTCGTCGTGAGTTCCACCTCCGGGTACAGTCCAGTCCTCGTACAATCGGTCTCTGCCAGCGCTGTTTGTCGTATGCATCCAACACAATGTGGTGCGGGCATAGCCCGTGCAGGGGTGAGTATGACGTTACTCAGTAGGTAAACCGAGACCCTCAATCCTCACTAAATCCAACAAGGATAACCACAAAGAATGATATCAACAGATAAACCTTACTTAGGTATAAGCCCATACTTATACCTAAGTTATCAAGTAACCCATCTCAATCCTGAGGTAACACAAAGGTTATGAAATCAACAGATAACCACTAATTAGGCATATGAAAATACATATACCTAAGTTATCAAGTAGCACATCTCAATCATGAGGTAAACACAATGGTCATTGAATCAACTCAAACCGGGATTTTATTCATGATTTCAAAACCACGGCTACTGGGAACTCCTCCTCTATCGAGTACAGTGGGCCTGCCGTTACAACCAAGCACTTCCCACTAACCTTGGACTGCTGAAATACTCCACCTATCGAGTACTGTGGGTCTCCTGCTACAACCAAGTGCTTCCCACCATGGTTCTGCTGCTACAACCAAGTGCACCCCCTCATAGCCTACAGAGGTACTCCTTCTGCCGAGTACCGCAAGTCTACCGCTACAACCAAGAGCTCCTACACCATGGGTCAGCTGCTACAACCAATTGCACCTAACTGGGAAATCTGAATCTCTACAAGTCGATTGATCAGTAGTCGTCAATTCTCAGCCAGCTACTTGGTCTCAGCACTCCGTACGCTTGTCTCATGGAGGGTCCGCTCCACGATCTACTGGTTGATACTTCCAAGTGTTATGTAATCTCACGTGGAAGTATCTCAAAGGACCACCTCATCATAGGGGTCTCAACGCAACAGACGGTGCGTCAATCGGACTCCATGTCTGTGAGTTATTAGCAATTTCGTTCAAGGGGCCCGGTTGAATTTAAAATACAATCCAACCCAGACATATCTCAACTGTATCGAAACCTCAGGTGATGAACTCCAAAAGAACTGTCTCAACAAGAGTAATAAAAAAAAGTTGATGGCAGGTCAATCGGACATCCGAAGCTCATGTTATAAGTGTTTTCGCTCCGAGGGCCCGGTTGTTTTCGGGTTCGAACCAATCTGGACATACCCAAAGTTCTCCAAATCCTTGAACGTAATATACCAAAAATACCATCTCAATCGAAGGATCCATACGCAACTGACGGTGCATCGATCAAAGGTCTGTAGCCCATGATATTGGTGTTTGAATGAACCTGGTCAGAAAATAGGGGGTTTGGGCCTGGTCCGACTCAGCCCAATGCCCCCTGGGTCGGCCCGAGCCAGGTTGACCCCACTCAAGTCCGGGTCGGGCCCGATTGGGCGCGGCCTGCCTGGCGCTGGTGGCCTGTCCCGGCTCCGGCGGCCCAGCCCGGTGCGGGTGGCACGGTCCGGCCTGGCGCGGGCAGCACGATCCGGCCCGGCGCGGGCGGCACGGTCCGGTCCGGCGCGGGCGGCACGGCCTGACACGGACGGCATGGCCCGGCGCTAGCATCATGACCCGGCGCTGGGGGCCCGCCCCGACTGGGTGCGGCGGCCCTACCCGTGCGGCCTGCGGCCTGGCTCGGAAGCTGGTAGTGGCTCGGTGCTGCCGAGCGGGACACAAAGGGGGCGCCACCCCCTATTTGCAGAAATGGTGGACCCACTGGTGTCCACCCAAAAACTAGTCTGGTTGGTTATGCCCCCCCCCCCCCACGGTTTCTTTGAAATGGCTGGTCGTAATGGCCGACCTTTGTTTAACCATGGGACCCCCTCGTGTCCCGCCTCCAGGTGGCGCCGGCGGCCAGAACAGCCGGTCTCCCCTTGGAAGTCAGCTGCGGGTCTTGTTCGACCAGCACGGCGCGACGGCGCCGCAACCCTTCGCTGCGGCCCGCCCCGGCCGCAGACCCCTTGTAGCTTCGACACAGTGCGGCGGTGCCGTGCCCCACCAACGTGGCTCGCTCCGGCGCGGTGCGACGACACCACACCCCATCTCCGCTGTCCGGTTTAGCTCCGCGCAGCACGACGGTGTCGTGCCCTTGCGTTGAACCAAACGTTGACGATTTTACCATGATCGTCCTGACACCGGCCAGTTCTTCGCAGTCTGGCTCCATCATCCATAATCAAACGAAAGGGGAAGGGTCCGACCGTGTTCACGTGGTCCGAGCCCTTCCTCGTCAAGATGGTATCAACCGGCCCAACGAAACTCAAGAATTTTATAACGTTGCTGACGGTATTAAAACATTGACCATAACAACCCCTACCTTGTGTCGTTCGTCGCTCATTGATGATATCACGAAAGGGACTGTGCGTCGGTTCGTTGACGTCGTCACAAATTAAGAGGTGATGGTGACGATGGTTGTTTGCATTTGTCATTTCCTCAAAGTCCCTCGATCCGGCTCGAGCGTTGTTCATGGGAGATCCGACGGATAGAGAACCATTCTTCGCGGAAGGAAAGAGCTCTTCTATTCTTCCAGAGGTTCCCCCCCTCAAGATTATTTACCAAACAAAAAATTACCAAAGCTTTCCCCCATTTTAAAGAATTCCAACTATCTCTTCATTAATTATATGTGTAAGAAAACTTAAATGGGGAGTAGAAGGTAGAGAGGAATATTAATTAACGAAGAGTTTGAAACATAATTAAAGGGGTGATTAAAATGGGGAGTTTAGGGAGTTGAGAGGTAAGTGAGGAGTTATGGTCTCGTTGGGGCCCCTCCTTAATAAACCCTACCATTTTGAAGGATAATGATTACCCTCCACAAATAAAAATATTAAACAAATTTTTTTATTTATTCCCATAAAAAACAAACCGAAAATTAAACCTCTTCCCACATCAAAACGAAACTACAGTAAATGTACCCTTATGAAATTACCTGCGTTGCGGTTTCATCGGTGCCCTCAGATTTTAATTATGTGCACTGGTTTAAAAGATAGAAAAACACGCTCGTTCGTTCAGTGAATGTACCCTGGAAAATCTTTGGAAATTGATTCCGGGCACACTGGGCCTCAGAATCAAGTGCCGTCACAATCCACAGACTTATAAAATCCCAGAGAAATTAAGAAAAATATTTTCCGGAAATTTCTGGGTCTATATAATGAAGAACCATCTAGAGGCTTTAAGTTGGACTAGGCTATCACCAGTCCAGGGAAAAGGATTGTTTCCCACCACCTCTAAATTGTAGGGACCCACACAGGATAGAGGATTGTCTTCCTATGCACTCCATTGTTATTTCATATCACATCATAGTGGAGAATCCATGCACTGGTCATATAAATGCATGGAAAGGACGTAGCTTCTCTTATTGAGTGGTGAACCTTGTAAAAATATCATGTGCATATTTTTACTGCTTTTATTATTTCGTGCGAAAAGGAAAAGCGAAAAAGTGAATCAAGATCCTAATAGGTCAAGAGGTACAGGGATAAAAGTTGGAATTGGGTTAAAAATTCCCCAAAACTGATTCACCCCCCCTCTTAGTGTTAGGTATATCCCAAATTTGTCCTCTCAATTGGTATCAAATGGATAATTTCACCTCTGTTCGGCTCTCTATAGTAAAGCTATTTTCTTTTGAAGAATTCAGTTCCATTCTCGAGTCAATAATGAAGAGAATTTTTGGTGAAGATTCAATTACCTTTGATCAGAAGGCCATATCTACCAATACCATGATGAACATGAAAAAGAACTAGAAGAGAAATTTGAAGAAGAATTACCTCTTATCTATCAAAGAGGAAGCATCTGGTTCTCCATATCTAGTTGACGTTGAAGACACACTAGACATAGAAAGTAATGAGACGGTGGATCAAGTTCCCACTAATAATATGGACAACCTTCTTAACTCAACTGATCAAGTGGTATGTGTTATTACATTTGAAAATTATTCTCATGATGAAAATTCTAGCACAAGTGGTGATGTTCAATCTACAACAACTCATGACATATTATTTGATTGATTAATAATGATTCTGCAAGGGATCCCTGAAGAAATTATATCCCTGTTTTGAAGTGTATTTCAATGAATGCAATAAAATACGACTCAGCTTGATGAAGAAACTTATGCTTTGGAGAAAGGCTTACAAGAAAAAATTGTCGAATGTTTAAAGATCTCCAGATAGGTTGGACCCTTTGAAGCATCAAAGATGATATTTGAAGTAATTTCATCAATGTGGCTCAATGATTTTGAAGATAACGAGGGATTCCACAAGACTCTAGAAAAGAAAATCCATGCACTTGAAGATGATATGAAAAAGAGCAATGATGTCAAGAAGGTAAATTTGGAAGAAAACTCCAAAATGATCCTAGAACTTGAATCTTTGTTACAAAACAAAGTAAAGATGCATAAATATAAAATTGAAAGACTAATGTTGTCTTGTGAATAGTATATGACAATGATTGAATGTCAGGAAATCATCCTCAATATGAGATGTCCAGAATTGGAATATGAGTTGATCAATATTGATAAGACAGATATTGAGTCTCCACAAAAGAAGGAAACAATTTCTGATAGTACCCAATGCTTATTGGAGGATTCTACTGTCAAAAGACCTCCAACATGTGATAATAAGATCATGGCTTCAATCATTAATCGATCACAAGTAGCTGAGAAATTAATGGTACCATCTATACTAACTTGTACTAATGTCTCTAAAATTTCTTCTAACAAAAGTGCGGGTTGGATGAAAAATTCTAAAAAAGTATGGATGAAGAAGAATGAGAAGAAACCTACAACCATGGATATGGTGGATAGGGGAAAGAGTGTGGATGATATCTCCCAATAGAAAGAAAAACAATTCAAGAAGAAGATTCAACAACCTTATAAGGAAGATGGGAGGAATTCAAGGTTTTTTGGTCAATGTTGTTGTTGTAATCGATTTGGGCATTGTGAATTGGATTGTTGGTACAACCCCTTAAATTTAAAATAACAGAGAAAGTCCATATCAAGGGGGAGAAATATATAGAATAAGAATCAACATCCACAGATCTAAAATCATTGGTATACTACAAATAGATTTAGAATGTTAGATAACATCTGTCATGTATACAATAAGAGTGGTCACATGAATGGTACATGTTCATTTCAAAAGGTACCCAAAGATGATAAGAAAATAAGATCACAGGAGCTGGATAAGAAAGAAAAATCATCCTTGGGATGTAGTCAGATGAATTTTGGAAAATAAAACACTCCCATGAAGACTCTAAATAGGAAAGTTAAGAACACCTTGGATTCTAAATACAAGAATTTGAGTGGTAGTGCATCCTAAAGAAGTAATAAAAAATATGAAACTCAGAAGAATTCATATAGAAGACCAAATAATGATTCCTCAGTCCCTAATGATATACTTGTGGTTTGTCTAGAAGATTTGGAATGAATGAGAAAAATAGAATATGCACAGGATAAGGATATCATTTAAAACAAAAAGATGATTCTACATGAATACAAAGAAGTTCTATGTGTGAGGTGCACCAAGGCAGGTCATACTGACATAAAGTGCATTGAATTTATTCTAGCCCAACAAGAATTCATGATGAAAATGAATGTTGAATTGGGAGATTCTAGTTCCTGGAAAGCTTTTAAAGAATGAAGATTCACACACAATGAGATAAATGAAATATTGAGATCCACACAACCACATTCAAAATTAAAGATAAAATGTAAAAGTGTGAGTAATGGAGAAAATGGAGCATCCTGGTTGAGAAAATCATCTCAACCATCCATCTCACATTGAAGAGGCATGGAAGATCCACCATATTCCATTAAATCTTATTGTAATGTATTTGTTATTTAAATATAGGGAATTGAAGGTGAAGAATGCTCTCATGTGGATAACATGAGATTTAGTGATGAGATGTGTTCCCTTGAGATGGAGACACACAAAGAAACATCCAGAGTCATTATATCAATATATATCAACTTCAGTTGGTAATAAATTAAACTACTATGATGATTGTCTAAGGACTATGTCATTGAAAACGGTATTTCATTACATAATCTCTCATCCCTGGTTACTCAAAATAATGATATTTTTACAAAGGGGGAATAAATAAGTCAACCAATGACAAAAGAATAATAACAGTTCCCCAAGGACATTTATCCTTCTAATTACACATGAATGTTTTTGATCCATTTGTTGAAGTGAGTGCAGGAATTTCTGGTTGATTATTTCTTTTCACATTCAATATATTTGGCCTGGAATAAAAGTTGAAAACCCTTTAAGACAAGTGTATGAGTTCTCATCTCATGAGGTGTCATATTCAGTGGGTAATGGAAAACTTTGTTTTCTAAATCAAATATTCTTGTTTTATACACCAAGAATTGCTCAAGTAGACATAGAGTGAAATGATTGATGGCACATTTCATAAGTATAGAATGATACACCCTATACTATGAAATTTGTATTTTTATTCAATAATGTGGAGAGAAATGAAATGAATGTCTAGGAGAGATATATAAGTAAAGGAGATAGATAATATTCTCATTTTGACATTGAAACATTCATCTGAGGAGACTTTAAGGTATTGAAAAAAAAATTCAAAGGGTGAGATTGTTGGGACAACTTTGTGTATGAAGATTGTATTTGTTGTCAATAGTTGTCAATATAGGTCAAAATAAAGGACTCCAAAGTTAATAGAGATCGTCTGAAGTGAGGATGCCATGAGAATTGTTATGAAATCATATCATTTAATGCCATACATGGGAAATTCTCTATGATGGAAATTTAAATGATTGTTGATCTAATCCTATGTTCAAAGCAAGTGTATCAAAGGTGATACACTGTCTACAATAATGAAAAATCGTGATTTAAACTAGAAGATGATTTGATAATATGTATTTCACAAATATCATAAGTCAAGAGAACTTGTGATGTAAGCCTTATAAAGGAAATGGGGATAAATGATGATGCCAATCAAATACAGTTTTGATTGGAAGGAATGATGATGCTATAATATAGAGAAGATTCATTTTTTTTCATTGTAATTCTAACGATGCTAAATCTGGTCTATCAAAGTATATATATCATTGTAGTGGAGTTCGTGATGAAATCTAAAGAATTGTTTTTGGAATCAGTGTAGAGAGAAATGAAAATTAATGGGAAATCTGTAGGTTTCACAAAAGAACAGTTTAAGGTGGTGTAATTTTCTAGTGTTTTCTAAATTTTATGTCTGAAAATTAGGAGATTAAGAAATGTGTTTTTGGAAATATATGTTTCATGAAAGATTGAAGATGGGTTATATTTTTGCGCGGAATTCATGATTCAGGTTCAGAATATCAAAAAATGGAAAAGGCATAAAGTGCGTGGAAATTTAGGCAAATGTGAAAAAAATAAAATCTGCGCAATAAATTAGTGGGATGCATGAAATATTTGCATGATGGGTGAAAAATAATAGTTGTGTGAAATATTAGCTGGCTGCACGAAAAATATAGTGCATGAAATATGAGATGGATGCACGAAAAATAAAGCAGTGCATAAAAAATAAAGTGGTGCGTGAAATATTGGCATGGTGTGCGAAAGAGAGGAATGAAGTTTTTCATGCAAGAGGTGTTTCGACATTAGAAGCTCGAAAATTGGAAAAGGCATGAGGTGCATAAAAAATTGGAGCATCACGAAAAATATGATATTTCATGAATGAGTTTTTACGTGCATGAAGAGGGTTTTACATGTGGATTAGTGTTTTTCATGTAGGGTCAAAAATGCCTATAAATATAAGGAGAACCCTTCATATTTGAAAAGCCACAAAACTGAGACAAATCTTGAGCTCTAACGTGCGAATAAAATTGATGTATTGTGTAGTTCTTGAAAAGAATAAGTGTTGTGAGAAAAATAATGTGTTGCGCCAAAAAATGAAGGGTTGTGCGAAAAAGTGAAGTGATGTACGAAAAATAAGTGTTTTATGAAAAAGGATGTGCTACGTGAAAAAAAGTGACGCGTGGAAAAGAAGAGTTACACGTAAAAATACTTCACTCCAAAAGTTTTTTTTACGCGCACGGTTTGATTTTTATATGCAAGACACATAGAAGGGTGCATGAAAAATTTTAGGGTTTAGTAGGCCTTTAACAAGTGTTATGCACTCTTGAAGTGTCTTTCTATGAATCTGAATTGCACCTTCTGTGCGAAGAAGAAACCAAAAACAAGCGACTGGTTTTCTCAAACCCTCACTATGTTTCGTAAAGGAGATCATGTGAGTACACAACTGATGAATACTCACCCTTTTAGTGCTTTGAAAAGATAGATCCAAGAACCATCCCTGGTTCTATGAAGAAGAATCTTGCATCCTCTATGTGAGGAAGAAGTCTCATGGAGCTATCTTCTTGCAAGAAGGTGAACACTCTCTCATTGCATGATTTATATACACTATTTGTAGGGGTGTAGTTTCTTGTGTGATGATTAGACATATGTGCAACTAAAATCATATATGCACCATGGAAGAAAGAAGTATAATGATAAACTCATTTATTGGTATTGATAATTTAAGAAAGAGATTAAGACACTACAGTACTATTCGTTATTATAATGTGTCAAAGAGAAAGAAGAGAAGATGAAGAAGAACAGAGTTTTCCCAACTGAATGAGGACAATTATTCAGGGCGGTTTGATTCAGATGATGCCATGTGAACCGATTTTCAGTGCCTGAATAATCACATTGGTGTATGTGATTCTTTCTAAGAAGAAAGAAGAAGTTTTAGTGTTGTTGGGTTTTGCATTAAAATAAGAAAGAAGAAGACTAGTGAAGTTGGTGATGCACTAGATAATAAGATAAAAAATTAATGAAGAATTTCTTGCCTGCTACTTTGCAAGTAATCAAGTGAAGAGAACTAATGAAGACTAAGAGAAGAACCTACCTTATCAAGAAAGAAGAAGTCTGTCTCCATAGGTAGTATAATGAACCATATAGAGGCTATAAGTTTGACTAGGATATCACCAGTCTAAGGAAGAGGATTGTTTCCCACCCCCTCTAATGTGTAGGGACTCACACAGGCTAGAATATTTTCTACCTAGCCAATCCACTATAATAACATATCACATCATAGTGGAGAATCCTTGCACTGGTCATATCATTTCATAGAAAGGATGTAACTACTCTTATTGAGTGGTGAACCATGTAAAAAATGGTGTGTGTATTTTTAATCCTTTCTATTATTTCAGGAAACATGAAAAAGAGAATTCGAGGATCAAGATCCTAACAGGTCATGAGGTATAGGGATAAAAGCTGGAATTGGGTTAAAAAGTCCTCAACACTGATTCACCTCCCTCTCAGTGTTAGGTAAATCCCAAACTAGTCCTCTCACTATGTTGGAAGATGAATCTATTACATCCTCAATTTTTATTTATTTGAATCATGTTTGTCCATTACCACACCATTTATAAAAAAACATATATTTCCCAAAATATAAATAACATACTGGAAGAAGAATGGGGGTATGCTATTGAGTAAGAATCAATTCATTTTTTCTAGAATCTAGTATATTATGATACAATGTGACTAAATATGTTTTTGGGTGTAAATAGAGATGAAATAAGTGGATAGTGAAATGTCAACCAACATACACCATCTCGTGATGGAATATAATGGCACCAAAATACTGTTGGTGAACATAAAATATTATAAGAGACCATGAATGGGGGAGTAAGTGTGGATGATGAGGTAGAATGTATTCAATATTATGATGAGGTTAAAACATTAATACCGACATAGATTTGGAAAATTATTGATGGATCCCTTTATAATACTTATCTTCAACAATATATAGATGATCTTTTTATACATAAAATTCAAAATGAGAGACTGTAATTTAGGGATTCACCTCTCCCAGTTCAAGTGATAATAAATGAAAAATAACTTATTATGCATTTTTCTTATCATTAATCATAACATTGATCACTAATGATGATCAAAATGATATATTATAAAAAATAATAATGAAACACTAACATATCATAAATATTTTCAAATTGATTAATAAAATTCAATCATGATTAGATAACCCTATGTTAGAAGTGTTTTACTCTTCGTTTCGGATCATATATGTGTATTTGAAATAAATCATCACCATAGTAAAGATTTGGCACATTAATATTATTTCCTATAGGTAATGGAGATGATTATATATATATATATACATATAGTCACTAAAAACTAGTGTTATTCTGTTCAAAAAATTTATGTTACTCAACATGGAATGGATCGTTATATGGAAATTGGAATGATGTTTTCAATGTTAAAAATAGTTCATCTCCATTATATTTTTGTAATTATGTATTCTTCATAGATATTAATTACTAATAAATTGTGGTTGATAGAATGATTATATAATGTTAATATTTCCATGGATAATGTAAATAAATGTTATGGCCCTAAATTATCTAAATCCATGTATGAGAACCCAATATTAGTGTGGATATTTGTTATTTCACTATGTATTTTCATATGATTCTTATAAAGAATCCATAGAAATAAATGGTAATTTTTATTATTATGCTGATCCTAATGATATTTTATCCTAGAAATTATTATTACTTTTTTAATTCTAACCAATATATTTTTCTTAAATTTCATAAGGTATCTATCCTACAAGATGAGACCCAATATTTAACCAAACATGATTTTTTAGTATTTCAACAAAAATATTTCAATGTCACTATAATTGGGATATTTTCAGTCATGTAATTAATTTGAAATTAGTTTATTTTTAGGTCAATTATCATTGATAATATAATGAGTTTGTTTTCATAGTAAGATGAAAATGATATTCCCAACATGAATTGGTAATTCTTAGTTTTATGGATCATCCCAATTAGAGAGTACATCACTACTAGTGATGGTGGACTGGAATTCTACATTAGTATTCTAGATTATTATATTAAAATCTGTAGAGGTGGATATAATATGGAAATTATTGAAGGGTGAGAATGTGGACATGATTTATCCATCTTACAACATTGGAAAAAGGAATTAAAGAATACCAAGAAAGTGTGGAATTAAATTCATAGTTATGAATCAAAAAACAATGCATCATTATATTTATTTTCATGTGCTAAGGACTATCATGGGATCATGTTAAATATATTGAATCTCTTCAACGATTGTATATATAATGAACAGGTCTGTAAAACAAATTGAATTAAATACACCAAAATAAATGATAGATGGGTTTTGTAAACCAAAAATCAAAATATTTGAATTATAATGATAATATGGGACTTACATTTTGAGGATAACAATTGACCATATTCAAATAATTGATTATGATGCAATTGTGTGTCGGAATACATAAATTCTAGTAATGAAACATCATAATGAAACCATGCTGCTGGTTGGATTGACTTATTGTGGCAATATATATAGATCCATATTAAGGTCATGTTTCCATAGTCAAATATAAATTTGTATCCATGGGAAAATTTTTATTAATGATAGTTGGGAATATTTTTGAAGATTAAAAAACTTAATAAATAAATATGGTTATGGATGAATGGAATATTATATATGGAATCTTGTACAATATAGAATACACTGCTATTTATGGAACACACATTTATGGTGACGAAATATAGAATTTTATAATATAAATTTTCTCCCAGATTAGTGAACCCAAAAAAACATATACATATTTTTATTTTCCCATAGTGTGGGTCACATGATATTCATATAATTTTTTCATATAATGTTTTTCTAATCCTTCAATACGGGGATCATAGAGAGTAGGGACATGAATTTTTATTAGGATCTTTGTGAATTTTTATATCAAGAAATTTGTTTCATTCATATCTTCCATTGAAAATGGTATTTCAATTTATACCATTAATGATAAGGTTTATGGCCGGAGTGTATTCACCAAAGGTGATGTGAATATAGAAGAAATGGTAGGCAATACCCAAAGTTAATGAGTGTCAACGTTATAACACAAAAAAAATCTTAGGGGATGTGTATATTGTTTGAGTTCATGATACATGGACCATAATGTAGAGGGATTTTTAATCTATAATCATTAAGGGGATAAAATTATAGAAAACATCCAACATTGTTTGAAAAGTATGTACTGACTATAAATATCTCAACTAGATTATTTTAGATTAGTATTTGTGGAAATGGATATGTAAAAGAAGTGTTACTGAATTCCATTATTCAATTATCAATTCTACAAGAATGATATGAGTATGTAAATAGATCAATGGTCCTTCCCCTCAAGAGAATAAAATAGAACTGGTTGTCATTTAATTTTAACAATACATATTTTGGATATAAATGAAAGAATGTACTCATATAAAAATAGAGTTATCCCATGGATGTTAATGAACTCATTACATACACCCACAGATGATTGGATTCAAACTGAGGCCCTCAGTAAGAAATGTATGGGTAATGAAAGTGGAATATGTATAAAAGGTTGTAGAAAAATTCTACTCATTATATGATTATGTCTAGGTAGTTATGGTATGTTGGAAATTAATGATAATGGATAATGGTCGGTGGAAGAACTATAACTGTGGATATCAATCATAAGAAAATATGAAACTACTATGTGGGATCTCATGTTTCATACACTCCCAAATTTCTATAGCTCATAATTATCGTAGAAAATTTATATAGCATTAGTTACGTTAGAAGATCATGTTGGATAGATTAACATAATGTATATTTATTTAATGTTCAAATAATATGGATGTTGTTAATATTAATGTTATATAATAGGGACATGAATTTCTCGATGTTTAATTTCATACTATAGGGACAAATATTCCCAGCACTTTAACTTCACGTGTAATGTATTTCGATGTTGGGTGGTTTAACAACATCCAGTATGGGTTCAATGTGATCTATCTTTACACTATACCTAAGGAATGAAACTCATCCATAGGTAAAGGGTCCAAACTAAAATAAAAAGAATCATGTTTATTAGGATTCAATGATAGGACTAATATTTATGATACTCACATCAATATGTATCTTACTTTGAATATGTATTATGACACATGTTTTTATTATAGAGAAATTCACTACATTTTTGTAGCTCATAAGAAAGGAAATGGACTTTTCATAGACTATTACTGGGTACTATGATATGGGATCCTTGAATAATTATTTATCAAATGAATATATGAATCAACCCACATGTACATGAATAACTGAACTACTATAAGAGGATTTTTGGAAAGAACATGAATAGAAATATGAAATGTACTCCTACACAAGAACTGGTGAATTTGTTTCTCATTGCTAGTACATAGAGAAATCTACCATAGATACAACCATATAGATATACCTCATACTTAGGAGAGAAGGGGATATTTTATAATTGAATATATATTAATTTATTTTACTAGAGATCCATTTTTAATAGTGTACCCCATGAGAGCTTGATTCATGAATCATGTAGTAACTTAATTTACATGGAACATTTTCTGTAAGTTTATTGTGGGTGTTTGTGTTCTAATAAAAAAAAATCTTTTATTACATTTGTATTTCATTTATTTAATATTAATTATTCCCCTAATTATATATTTTTAATTTTTATTCATGTATTTAATATAATAATGTCCTTCATTATTTTTAAAATTAAAAAGGTCATAGTAGTTCCCCAATATACTAAGAACCCAAAAATGCTAAAAAGATACTATTAATATAGTGATGTGGTTGGATAACATAGTATATTGGGAAAAAAATATTTAGAATATTATTTTGGACTACTCATAAGTGGATGAGGATTCCTGTCATGATGTTCATAGTCGGTAATCTCTAATATGAGAGATAATATAACAGACCCACAAATATTAATTTTTCATGATTTTTTCTCATCTAATATTTATTTCAGTGGGTGTGCATAATGGCCATTAGATATTATGGTTATCATTAATGAATATCATGACACACACACACACACAAACACGTAGATTTTATGAATAAAATCATCACGACATTTTTCACGTTGCGGAAGGGTACATTGGTTGCATCTCGATTGAAATTTTATTAATGGATATGTTATTGAATGATTTTTTTCCCTTACATATTTTTTTGATGTTGGTATATATTATCTTTGATAAGAATATTAATAGGACCCTAAATTACACGTTCATGAGATAAAAAATGTTTATTCCAGATTTTTAGTGAAATATTTAACTAGAAAATAATTTGGTGACATGGATGTACAACCAACATGATGATATATTTTTATGATGTTATTCTACTACATTTTGATAATTATTATGTGGTTGTCATTATTGCAATAATATGTTATTAATATTAGGTTTTATGGTGAATTTATAGATACAAATCATAGACTTTACGTAATCCCACCTATCATTAATGAAATTGTAATCTAGTGCGTAACACTATATTTTTTTTGTTGATCTAGATTACCAAGAAAGTCCAGTATGAAACAATGACTTAGACCATTTATTAAGAAAGAATAAGTATGGAAGACTATCAGATGAGGTAAAACCAGAATAATTTCCCTCATCCAATGAAAAATATGTCTACATATCATAATACAATGAAACATTTCAATAATCAGAGTCACCAGAAGTGTCACACTCAAATTGAGACTTAACTCGATAAAAATAACGATGACATATGATGCTTGAGGAATAATTTCAATATTGTTTTAATGATATCATAAAATAAGGAAATATTTATTCATTGGATTGTAGAAGAAATATATATATTTTTATTATTTCACATTTAAATAATACTTGTTAAATTTTTGGAGAAAAAATATTTTTTTATGAGAGTAGAATATTATTTTTTGATTATTAAATGATTTACAGTATAGTTTTAATATACTATAAACTAGTTCAGGGACATATATTAACTAACATGATTTTTACATAAAACATGTCACTATGTATGTTTCTATTCACCAAAAAAAATAAAATAAAATAATTATTTTATTATGTGGATGGGGTTTATTAAATCCTGTTATATTACAAATGAACAGAATTCATTAAATTATTATTATATTAACCTAAAACATGACTACGTATATAGACGGTTATGTATATAGTCTAGATTATCAACCCATGCAATCAAAATAAATTGTTATTGTGAAGAAAATTCCATCTCGACACATACTTCTCTCTCCCTCTCAAGAATGATTAATATACGAGAGTTTTCTTATATACCAAATAATAAGTGATTAAGAACAATCAATATGAGGCATTTGGTTCTCCATTATAGAACACATATATTTAGTGTAATTTATCAGAGATCATAGGATCATATGTGGATCAATACTATAGTGATTCAATTCATGTATCCTCACAGCTAAATAAATAATAAATGAACATGTTTTTTTGGATGGGCAACATTTTTCAACAAAGATATATAAAAATTCCATGTATTTAATTATTCATGTAATAAATTAAAAAATTAAACATTTTTGTAAAAATACTCACTCATGTTTAATTGTAATGATTATTAAAATGAATTTTAATATATCTCCAACCATCACATACTTCCACTTCACATAGGTTTAACATTTACTGTATGGAACTTAATGCTAATAAATGAAATTCGAGTTTGAATTAACGATTTACTTTTTATGTAATGTAGTAATAATTAACGCATTCACTATATTTATAATTTGTTAACATTATAAAATATATCTTGTGATATTTAAAATAAAAGTATGAATCATAACCATTTATAATACAACCTATTTCATTTAATTTTATGATTAGATTATACAAAGAGTTTTGATAATGTAAAATTTACAAGGATGGATGAAGATATGGGCTCTAATTGATGGATCAATCCCAATAAATAAAATTTTCTAGATATCCCAAGGGATATAAAATCACGAGAAATTTTCCATAAACACAACAAATCCATGATTTAACAATTAATGCTCAAGTGAACCCATTTTGGTGTGATGATCATGATTATCGAGATCATGACTCAAGAAATGATCTTTGAACCACACCAAGAATGTATAACCATCTCCAAAATTTTATACAAGTCATATACTACTGTAAAATGGTGTTACTTATATAGAACCTGTTATTATGCCTTTTTATAGTTTATTTTTAATAAAATAGTGATTTATTTATCAATTTTTCATACTTACTTTATATATATATCTATATATATCTATATACATATATATATTATAATAAGTTATATAAAATTATTATTTTGATATAGATAAATCAATACATTACATCAAGGAAATATATAGTTTCAATTAAGGAACACTTTTTCTAAATTTAATAATTTTTGAAATAAATGTTAATTTAGTATTTTTTTATTTCTAAATATTTATTTTAATATAATTGATATTATAATTTAATGGAGAATAATTTTATTTCTATAAGGTTAAAAAAATAGGGTTAATAAACATTTCATTTATTGTATAATGTAACTTTATTTTGAATGTAAAAATTCTCATATATAGAAAATAATTCTAATCAAATTAATATTATGTTTAAAATTAACACATTGATATTTTCCTATGCTGAAATCATAAATTTCTAAGACATTTAAATTTTTTGGTAAAAATTATATATACCATAAATAGAGGGATTTAATTAAGAAATAATAAAATAAATAGACAAATTTAATAAATAAAATAAAATTCAATGATGACCATATATATATTTCCTCTTTAAAATAATTTTATTGATGTTATTTGAAAAAACATTTAAACCATAAATGAATCATTAAAAAACATATATTATATTTTAATGTTTTAAAATTAATTCATTATGATATTGACTTACTTACACATACCAAAATGTGTTATTCAAAAATTTCATGTCGATAGATATATAAAATATTAAAAACATACCTCCTTAGTAGAAAAAATGTGTAAAAAATGGGATGATTTTATTTTTCTAATTATTTTATTATATTTTTTCAAAAACCAATGTCTATAATGTAATAAATTATTCCCCTCTATTTTAACATAAATACTCAACCATATTCAAATTAAAATTCCAATAAAATACCATTTAAAAAAATTACTTCCCTTTACCTCTCTAAATCTCTCTGAAACTTATCCAATGATATTGGGAATCTTCTCTGACTCTTTTAGAATCTCACTCTCAAAATGATGGATCCCCTCCTCCTCCTCTATGTTATTGAAATTAATTTTTATTATTCCATTTTTATTTCAAATTTTAAATGAATGAATTTCATTTTACACATTAATTTACAATCCTTATAAAGCACTTGTAATGAGAGTCTACCTCTCACTCTCACTAATTCATTCCATGATCCTTTATTACAACTTTTATGTTGAGAAAGTTATCATGTGATTACTAATGCCATAAATTTTCATTTCATTCACCCACCCACAATTCCGATCAAGGTTATTAACCTAGACGTATCTATAATCATTTATTAGGGACTCCCATATATTTAACCCACACATATTTATCCATGGATTAAAAGTGTTGAATTGAATTCTTATGGTATGTGATCCATGTGGACCAAAAATGCATGTACATGATATTAATGAAATGGATTTCCCATGATTTTATTCCCCTATAGTAAATTGACTAATTCTTTTATCTCATGAGATACCATGTGTGTTCAATATGTGTTGATCATATGCACACTATGATATTATGTCATAGTGGTTAGGCATTAAATATGGTTATCCATTCAGGTTTTATGTTGATTCTACATTCCTCTATTTCATTTTTATCATCTTATAACAATATTATATGTTCATTATTATGATTTTTAACCTTGTAGTTCTCCATGCTATGCCTTTTTACTCAAATATCACACATTCATCATGTTATTATTTGATTATTCCCATAATGGGAATTATATCTAACCCCTTTAATATGTATATCCACATGTTATCCAATGTAATATTATAATATCAATGGAATATATGGTCTCATAATGGATATTTGAAATAATTTTTTGTATCAATGTTTCTTGTTAATGAGAAATTTTTCTAATCTCACAATGACACTTGGACTCTTAATCTTCTACAGCTTTTTTGACCCTACGTAATTAATAATTATATTATGATTATAAAATCATTTTTTTTCATAGTCGGTATCAGTTTAATGGTGTAGTTATTTTTTTTGGATTATGATTATAAAACCATATTTAAAACCATCCGGATAAGACTAAACATATGGAAAAAATCCCTGCATTTTTTGAAATGTATAGAGTATGTGGATTTCATTTAACAAATCCTTTACTTGATACTACTAGTGGATCTAGGTCAATAATAGTTTATTATATATAATAACCCTTAAAAGTGTACATTGGATATTTACATGATCAGTATCTAGTCCACGAAAAAGATCCATTACTGCACACCATGATTAACCCTCCCAAGTTATATTCATTGGTGTATTCACAAGATAATTATAAACATTTCTAAAGGGAAAAAATTTATATAATATTTAAATTGTTGGAAATAGATCATGAAAAACATACTATGAACCCTAAAAATTTATAGGTTAATGAATACATTTCATTTATATGTAATCACAAATTTGTTACTATTTTCCCAATTACAAGTCATTAGTATAGATATTTTTATCTCTAAAACTATTATAGATGAAATAAAATATTTGAACTATAATTAACTAGTGGCGGCTCATCTCTTCGTAAACATTAAATGTCATATATCAATATTTTTCTAATCATTAGTTCATATCATTCGTGTTTTGTAGAAATATTCAAACAGAACTTCAGAATAAGGAATTGGCGTTATCACTCCAAATAAAAAATATTGAAAATTATTTCATCCCATGTAAATAACTTCTACCAAAAACATATTTGAAGGTTTAATTTATTATAGAAGCGGGAGATACTAAATTTTCTAAAATATTAATATATTCGTCTTATGGATTTTAATTCCTCAAATATATCCAACCTAAATTTATAGGTGATTAAAATCACCCTTTTTATAGTGAATGACCGTCCAAATATAATCATATACAACTAAAAGGATTGATAACCATTGGAATCACCTTTTAAATGATGGATATTATATTCAAGTATGAAATTATATCATGCCCAACTTTTTGAGACAATGGAAAAAAATAATTATTGAAGATATTCCAATTTTGAGGAAATATATTGGCATTCTTCTTGAATAATTTGATATTCCTCCTCCTTATTTTCAGGTGGGGCGGCCCTCCGATGATCTTCTGGTGTTTCCAGCCCCACCAGAGGTGGTGCATGTGGGGGATAATACTCGCGTCTCCGACACACCGCCACCACAGTTGATGATGGGACCAACTCTTTTTCAGCCCCCCCTGTGAATGGAGATCCTCCTGAGACATGTCATGCAATAGTACCCTTTGTTCCAAGGACACATTATTTTTTTAGCCTTTCCACACATTTTCAGTGCAGTCCGCGTTGCTTCTCTTGGGTGGTACCCCGGTTTCGAGGCTGGCTATCGAACTAAAACCCCAATCTGTGGGGAATTTGGCATGGTCTCTGCCAGCCGTAGCGCTTTTGGGGATCTCTCCTATTGATAATGTGTGGGATCTTGTCGTTACCCCCAAGCTATACTGCTGATTATCGAGGAACTCTCCTCACCCCATGAGAAGGTTCCCTCGCCGGCTCCCTCAGATGGCACTCCCCCCCAGGATCCATCTTCGGAAGAGAGGTTCCAAAACCTCGCCTATTGACCGAGGAAAATCCCTTCCTAACCCTAACGACGACTCATCAATCACTGCGGTCTTGGGGATTTTCACTGGTTCAAACACTAGGATGTAGAAGGTAAGGATAACCTCCCTCTTCCAGCAGGCTACGAGTTCTGGAGCCAATCTCAGGATGCTCTCCCGTCAATGATTACGTTACTCATATGGAACGCCTGGGGCATTGGCACCTGGGTTAAGTTGGATTTTCTAATATCAGAGATCTCCAAGAACAAGACTGCCATTGTTGCACTGCTTGAACACAAACAACAGAAAAACCGAATCGGGGAGTGTTCTAAATAGATCAAAATGAAAGGGTTCATATATGCTAATCCAATCAAGTCATATCTGAATTATATGGCATCATAATTTCACTAGGGATATGGCTCATGCCGGAAACTAGTTCATTACATTCCAAGTGATTCAAGGTCACCAGTTTTTTTCGTATCCTTTGTATATGAGATCTACAATAATCTTCAAAGAGAAACACTATGGTGTGATCTGAGTGGGTTTGACCGGGAGCCCTTCCCATGGATTGTGGGGGGTTGGGACATCAATATTATGGCTGAATTAGTGGATAGGAAGGGAAGGGGACCATTTCACAAAACTGCCAGCCTAACGTTTAAGCCGTTCATGGATGTCAAGGGGCTCTTGGATCTCTGATATGTGGGTGAAATGTTTACTTTGTGGAACAACCATATGGGGGAATAACTGCTCGTGGAGACAACTAGACCACTACCTTGCTAACTTGCATGCCATATCTTATTTCTCCAATACAGAAGTGACACATCTAGTAAGAGGTATCATTGATCATTCGCCACTTTTGTTGTCTATGTCTTCTACATAGGAGCTCCATGAGAGGTTTCGGTATATCCAGTTATGGGCCAACAATCCGGGTGACCAAGATCTTGTCAGAGACTCATGGGAGGAGCCCTCTTAAGGCGATAAGGGGACTTCTCTTCACAATAAACTGATGAGGTTGAAATCGAGGCTCCAAATGTGGTGGAAATATGTTATTTCACCTGATGGGGAGTAAGTGACAACCATGAAAGAAGTATAATGCCTCGAAAACCAGTTGGTGGAAACATGGGATTACCATGCCTTTGAGGAACTCTGGGAAAATAGGACAAGATGGGACACTAGCTACTTAAACAGGAACGACTGGCGAAGGAAGGGGTGAGGATTAAATGGCTTAAAAAAGTTTACATACACACTACTTTATTCTACTCTTGAATTAAGGATACGAAAAGGCTAGTTAATCCCAACATCAGGTTAGAGGAAAGATCTTTTACAGTTGATAGGGATGTCATCCGAATCTTGGACAACTCCTTCTCTGAAATCATCACTGGTCCCAATGAACGCATGGCCAACGGGTACCCCTCAGAAGCCATAGTGTTTTCTGAAGTGGTTCCCAACCACATGTCGGATCTGGAAAATGGCATCTTGGGGTGCATCCCCTACGAGAAGGACAACTTGGAAGCTTTAATGCACCTGATCCCTGATTGCCTGGAAGGATGATGCAATTTACATGGATCATTTATAGGTCATCCAGGGATATTGTAAAGGAGGGTCTTATTGAATCTATTCATGACTACATCACGGGGGTTGGCCTGCCACGTGTGGCATGAACCACCAAACTTGTGCTGCTTCCAAAAACCAGGAATCCCAATGATATTCCGCATTATCATCCTATGAGCATGTGTAATACCCCTACAAAATCTTGGCAAGTATTATCAACTCCAGAATAACCCCTCTCATTCTATGGTGGGTGTCTTTAGAGAAACATGGTTCTATCAAGGGTTAGTCGATTCAAGAGGCAGTGGCTCTAGTACATTAGATGCTCAGGGACATAAATTTCAAAACTTGTGGATCTAATAGGGCCATCAAGCTAGATCTGAAATTTTTTTATGACCGTATGAAATGAACATTTATCAATAAGGTTATGGAAGGTATGGGATTTAATCCTTGGAACATTGATCTTCTTTTTCAGTGCTTTAGTTCTGCAGGGCTTTTGGTTAATTTCATGGGGAAATCGTATGGTTTTTTAATCCAACTCGAGGCCTGAGGATAGGGGACCCGATCTCTCCAAGGCATTTTAACCTAGTTCATGTCATTTTTAACAGACACATCCATATAAGCATTTTTAAGGGTGACATTCTTCCTTATGGAGGATGTTGAAGGCTCCAGTGGTGTCCCACCTCATGTTCTCCAATGATACCTTATTCTTCTTGAATTCCTTTAGCCATTCCATTTTATGATTGAATAGTGTGTTGGAGGGCTACATCGATTGGATTCAGAAACTCATTAACAATAAGAAGAGTAGTTTCTACATCTCCAATGGATGTTCCTTTAGGCGTATATCTACTATGAGCAACAAGTTGGGAATGGAGCGAGTGGTTTTTCCTATAGATTATTTGGGTGTACCCATCACGCCGGGATGTGTTCACATTCACGACATTGATCCACTCCTCATAAGGATCACTGACCAGGTTCTTAATTAGAAGAACATTTATCATTACATTGTGGGTCGGATCACGCTGGTCAGCAGTGGGCTGATAGCTACCCTGGTGCACACACTGTCTT
This sequence comes from Viscum album, assembly GCA_963277665.1. NCBI lineage: Eukaryota > Viridiplantae > Streptophyta > Magnoliopsida > Santalales > Viscaceae > Viscum > Viscum album. The sequence continues at coordinate 497,327,310 of OY728158.1, read as the reverse complement.
CAATTAGGACTCTGAAAACATTTATCAAGAACATTAACAGGTTTCTGGACAAGTTTATTTGGGATCTTTTTTTAGACGGTAAAATGAATTGGGTCTCCTAGCACAAGATGGCGCAACCAGTTAGAGAGGGTGGAATCAGTGTGCATAGTCTTGTTGGTACCCTATACTGTATGCATGTAATGCTCACTGGGAGTTTCTTGAGCAGTTCACGCTATGGGGGTTAACAATGCACAACATTCGCTCGGGGCACCTTGATAAAAGAGAAGATCAACACTCACCACTCGGTAAGGTCTTGGGCCCCCTTATTGATGACCTCTGAAAACAATCATGTTGGATCGTGGGTAAAAGAACCTATCATTTTTACATCACAACTAATGTGGTGAATTTTTTGGATTCCCTGAGTGTCATGCTCCAAAAATCTCCTTCCGGGAAGCTAGTAGGTTCCCCTCATTTTTCAAATAAGTGTTGAATAAGGATCATCATGAGTTTTTTATCTCATTGAGCTCACACAAGACCTCAACAGATGTGTGTTCACACCTTCGTCCTCAAGAATTTTCTCGTCCAAAGAATATCGCCATGCCTCATACATTCATACTCATGCAAACGAATGGGATGAGATCACCTGGGTTGAGATCATCCATACATAATTAAACATTATCACTTATAGGAAAAGGAATGAAGATGTGATAACTGATTATAATACAATAGATGTGGTGTTAATCTGGGTTCTTTGTGTGTGCGTGTTTTAATTCTCACATTGAATTGAGATCAAACCATCTGTTTTTCGAAAAGGAATGTGCATGCGAGGAATGGTTTTACTTTTTGGAATTCACTACCATTTCCTAGAGAAGAATGGATGATTGCAACATTATGACGAAATGAAACCATGTATTGGGAGGATCTAGACCAGAGAGGCTGGACCACACAATCCTACTGTAGGCCAGTTGCTGGTGTCTATGGAGGTAGAGGAACAAAAGTAGGAATGAAGGGGGAAACATGACTGTTAATGTGATCATCGTATGAAATAGGAACTTGTTAGTTGACCTAGGCAGGTTGATGCAGAACTTGAATGAATCCCCTTCAATGATTCGATTCTGTTATAAGTATAGGGTTGTCACCCACAGCATGAGAGGGAACAACTGGGATTGCTGGTGGCCCCCACAGAATGAAATGAAGCTAAATACAGATGAGTCTTGTGTCTTGGGAACTATACATGGTGGTGGGGTGGTGCTAGACCCTAGAATGTTTCTCCTCATAGAGTTTATAGAAATGCTAGGACATGGTGCTTCATTGATGGAAGAAGCCATGGCAATGCTCATAGGGCTGAGTTTATGCCGGAATAGGTGATTAGTTATTATGGAAGTGGAAAAAAACACATTGATTGACCACAATTCATTACAAGACAGTGGAAAACCACCTTAGGTGATTGACTATATCATCAGGTCGTGTAAAATCATTCACACTGAAAATAATAAAGTTCCACACATGTGCAGTGAAGGGAATAAAGTAGCATACCATCTAGAAGCACTGAATTTCACTAGATCCTAGAATGTGTGGGTTCATACTAGGGAAATCCTGATGCCCGAGGGGGTGAATTTGATTAGATGAGATGCCTTTGGTCTCCATTATTTCAGGCCCCCCTAGGAGTGGGCCGACATGTCTAGTTTCACCTATTTTTTCATATTTTTTTACACATATTTGAATAAAAAATTGCATTATGATGATGATAAAGGTATTTCATAATTCCATACTCAAATATATTCTCATTCATCGATTATTAAGATGATTTAGGAGGCCTAGTTAGACCATTATGATGTCTATAAATGGTTATGAAATCTTCCAAATTAAATCATTATTAACGATGTTGTTATATGATTTATAACCCATATTTCTATAAAAAAAACTATATTTTAGGAGGGAAAATTTATGTGATGTGTCTAGATCATTTTTCTCTATTCATCTAGGAATCACTAAGATGTATAGAGTTTTAATGAAAAATATTTTGCAGGAGAACATTTTGTGGCCTGTTGTAAATTTTTATATCAATATTCATGTTATGAAAATTAGTCACGGTTTATTGAAAAAATACATTGGGGTTAATGAAACTATTTCTTATACCATTATAGAAATAAGAAAAAAATGGATTTCAGCATAAAACACCCTAGATCTTTTAAAGGAAATAATGTCATCATTGTAGTCATTGATCACCATACAAAGTCAACAAATTTCATTATCTTGATGAAATATTTCACACTTGAATAACACTGTATAATATACATAATGTATGTGAAATAAATCTTGATGTACAACTCTCTATCTAATATGATCTAGATTTGAGGATTATTATGATTTTTTAGAGAAGAATTCACTAAGAAAGGGATAATAGTTTATGTTTTAGTGGTTCATATCACCCTCAAAATTATGGTCAGTATAGAATAAAAATTAAAACTCTCTTTGATATGATGAAAACATATTCAATTTCCAACAATATTGGGATAATAATATTATTTTAGTGGAATTCTAAAATAACAACTGCTCCTATTATAATATTCAATTGACAACCACTAAAGCTCTGTATGAAGATATGTGTTAGACCCTATCATTTCCAGATATTGTTGGAATGAGGAATCTTATGGGTGAAAATTATATTTGTCAAAGGACTGACTTAATTAGAATCATTAATGATAATTTGAAAGTAGTAAAAATTAAATAGTAAATATATATATTCAATAATCAATTAGACCATGAGATTGATGTCAGAGACAAGGTGATCATTCATTTATTACCATGGAGAACTATCTTGAGGATTGATCATAAGTATAATAATATTCCCATATACATCATATCCTTTGAAATACTTGATCTCATCAGTGTTTTGGCAAGTCAACTATAATTCCCACTTAACCTACCTAAACATATGATGTGTTTTAGATATCCATCTTAATGAAGTACATACTATAAAAATTGAATGTAATAAATATATAGGGGATACCTTTATAGAATGATGTATCATACCAGGAGTAGAAAGTTAAAATCTTATATTCAATAGAATAAGTTCAATAGTAAAAAAATTATCAACATGTCACTGTGTTTCAGAAAGAACCATAAGTTTGAGGTGGAAAATGGAAACTTTAAGATGCAACATAATAGAAGAACCATCATATTTTATTATATCAAAATGAAATTTAATGTGATAAATTTATGTTTGGATGTTATAATTGAAAAATTATAAATAAAATTCCATTTATATAGAATTCATTACTAATTAATTAATGTATTTATAGAAAATAGAAGAAAAACATTGGTTATTTTATACAATTAAATAATATTTCGTTTCATGTTTAAAAGACTATTAGAAATACTAACCATTGATAATATTTTTAGTGTGAAATTTCTATTCATATTTGTCAATAATAATTTTTATAAGAAAGTATAAATTATTTAGAAAGAAGAAGTGATGTACTCATCTAGTTGGATCATACCCTATGATGGATATTTGTCAGAGATTATGAGAAAAAGGGATTTATTGGGCACTATCGTGTAATAGTACCCTTTGTACTGAGGACACGTCATTCTTTCCATACTTTCCACTCATTTTCATTGCGGTCAGGGTTACTGCTCTTGGGTGGTGCCTGTGTTTGGATGCAGGCTCTCGAATAGGTACCCCAATCCAAGAGGCCTTTGGAATGGTCTCTCTTAGCCGAAACACTTTCGGGGATCGTTCATATTGATAATGTGAGGGATCTTGCTGTTACCCCCAAGCTATTGTGCTAGATATCAAGGAGTTGTCCTCACCCCATGGGAAGGTTCCCTTGCCATCTTTTTCAAATGGATCTCCCCCCAGGATCTGTTTCGGAAGGATAGGTTCCACAACCTCACCTATGGATCAGGGTAAATCCCTTATTGGTTCTAATTATGGATCAACATTCATTGCGGTCTCGGGGATTTTCACTAGGTCCAAATCCAGGATGCATAAGGTAAGGGGCACCTCCCACTTCGAGTAGGCTATGATTTCTAGAGCCAGTCCCAAGATTATTGTATATCAATGATTACATTACTCATATGGAATGCCCAGGGCATCTGCACCCGGGTGAAGTTAGATTGTCCCACATTAGAGATCTCCAAGCACAAGCCTATCATTGTTGCAGTGCTTGAACACAAACAACAACCCAACCGAATCAGGGAGTGTTCCAAAAATCTGAAAATGAAATGCTTCTTATATTATGATCCCATATAAAGTCATACCTAGATATTTTGTTGTTATCATTACATTATAGATATGGCTTTGGATGGAAACTAGTTCAATACTATCATAGATAGTCAAGATCACTTGGTTTTTTCGTGTTCTTTTTTGTACGAGATCTACAATCAACTTCAATGAAAAACTCTATGGGATGACCTGACTGGGTTTGTCCCGGAGCCCTTCAAGTGGATTTTGGGGGGTAGGGAAGACACCAATATTGTGGCAGACCTAGTGTAGAGGAAGGGCAGGGGACCGTTTCACAGGACAGCAAGCCTGGCATTTAACCGGTTAATGGCTGCGAAGGGGCTCTTGGATCTCAGATATGTGGGTGACATGTTTACATGGTGCGAGAACTAGAGGGGGAATAACCACTCATGGAGACAATTGGACCACTACATGGCTAACAAGCATGAAATATCTTCTTTATACAATATAAAAGAGATGCACATGATATGCAGTATCATTGATCATTCACAACTTCTGGTATCTATGCCTTCTACACAAGATCTCCACGAGAGGTATCGATATATCCCGTTAAGGGCCAACAGTCCAGGCTATCAGGATCTTGTTAGAGCCTCATGGGAGGCACCCTCTAAGAGAGATAAGTGGACTACTCTTCACAATAAGCTATGGAAGTTGAAACTGAGGTTCCAAATGTAGTCAAAATATGTCATTTCACCTGATGGGGAGTTAGAGACAACCATGAAAGAATTTTAATTCCTCGAGAACATGTTGGAGGAAAAATTGTATGGCCATGAATTTGAGAAACTCTTGGAAAAAAGGACAAGATGGCACACTTGCTGCTTAGATAGGAACAACTGGCCAGGGAAGGGGTGAGGATTAAATGGATAAAAAAAGTGACTGAAACACTGCTTTCTTCCACACATTCATTAATGAGATGAAAAGGCTAGTTAATCATAATATCATGTTAGATGAAAGATCTTTTAGATATGACATAGACATCATTCGAAGCTGGGGAAACTCCTTCTTCTTTGAACTCCTCACTGGTCCCAATGAACGCATGGACAATGGGTACCCCTCGAAGGCCAAAAATATTTTTGAAGTGGTTTCCAACAATGTTTCTGATCTGGTAATGACATCTTGGTGTCCATCCCCTATGAGAAGGATATCTATGTAGCTTTGATGCACCTGAACGCTAGTTTCATGGTGGGACCAGACAGTTTACCTGGATCCTTTATAGGTCATCCTAGGATATTATGATGGAGGGTTTTGATGACTCTATTCATGACTACTTCATGGGGGGTTTCATGTCACGTGTGTCATGCACCACCAAACTTGTTTTGCTTCCAAAAACTAGTAATCCCACTGATATTTCAGATTATCATCCCGTGAGCATGTGTAATACCCCTACAAAATCATGGCAAATATTATCTACTCTAGAATAACCACTCTCATTCTACGGTGGGTGTCTTTAGAGAAGAATGGTTTTATCAAGAGTCAGTCGATTTAGTAGGTAGTAGATTTTGAACAGTTGATATTATTTTTTGGTGCTTTAGTTCTGCATGTCTTTCGGTAAATTGTTCGGGGAAATTGTATGAGTTTTTTAAACCAACTCGAGGCCTAGGGAAAGGGGACCCAATCTCTCCGAGTCATTTTATCCTGGTTTAGATCATTTTTTACACACACATCCATAGAAGCATAGGTAAGGGTGACATTCTGCCTTATAGAGGGATATTGAAGGCTACAACAGTGTCCCACCTCATGTTCGAAGATGATACCTTTTTCTTCTAAAATGAATTGAGCCATTCCGTTAGATGCTTGAATAGAGTGTTGGTGGGATACTTCCATTAGAGTGGGAAACTCATTAATAATAAAAAGATAAGTTTCTACATCTCCAATAGATGTTCCTCCCAATGTGTATCTACTGTGAGCAACAAGTTGGGCATGAAGCAAGGGGTTTTCCCTATTGATTATTTGGGTGTACCCATCAGGCCCAAAAGTGTCCACATTCACAACATTAATCCACTCCCCACCATGATCACTGACCAGGTTCTTATCTGGAAGAACATTTATCTCTACATTGAGGGTTGGATCATTCTTGTCAACAGTGGTCTTCTAGCGACCCCAGTGCACACTTTGTCTGCAATTAGGGCTCTGAAAACATTTATCAAGAACATTGACAGGATTTTGGACAAGTTTATTTGGGATCATTTTTCAGAGGGTAAAAAGCATTAGGTCTCCTGGCACAAGATGGTGAAAATTGTTAGAGAGTGTGGAATCAATGTGCACAGTCATGTTGGTACCCTACACTACATGCATTCAATGCTCGATTGGAGTATTCTAGAGTGGTGCTTGCTATGGGGTTCAACCATGCACACCATTTGATTGGGGCACAATGATTCAATAGAGGACCAGCACTCACCACTTGGTAAGGTTATGGGCCCCCTTGTTGATGACCTCTGGCAGCTATCATATTGGATCGCGGGGAAAGGAACCTTTAGTTTTGGCATCACAACTGGTGTGGTGAAAGGTTAGGCTTCCCTGGGTGTCATGCTCCTAACATCTCTTTCTGGGACTCTAGTAGGTTCCCCTCCTTCATCAAAGCAGTGTTTAATAAGGATCAACATTAGTTTTTTGATCTCATTGATCTCACACCAGACCTAAACAGATGTGTGTTCACATTTTATCCCTCAATAATTTTCTCATCTATAGAATATCTTCATGCCTCATACATTCAGACTCATGCAAATGAATAGGATGAGATCACCTGGGTTAAGTGAATCCCAACAAAATTCAACTTTCTCACTTGGAGGATAAGGAAAAAAGTTTTGTCAACATATTATAATATCAAGAGATGGGGTATTAATCTTTCTTCAAGGTTATTTTGTTGTAAGTCTCACAGTGAATAGAGATCGAACCATCTGGTTTTTGAATGTGAATGGGCTTGTGAGGTATAGTTTTACATTGGGTAATTCACTACCTTTTACTAGATAATTATGGACGATCAACACTTTTTTGGAGAAATGGTACCATGTATCAAGAGGATCTAGACTAGAAAGGCTGGACCGCACAGTCCTACTACGGGATGGTTGTTGGTTTATATGGAGGGTGAGGAATTGAATGAAGCACAAAGGGGGAAACATGAAGACTTATGTGATCATCATATGAATGTGGAACATTTTAATTGACATGGGTAGGGTAATGCAGAACTAGAATGAATCCCCTTCAATTAGTCGGTTCTGTTCTCGGTATATGGTTGTCACCCACAACAAGAGAGGGAACAACTGGGTTCGCGGGCGGCCCCCGCAGAAAGACCTGAAGCTAAACATGGATGAGTCTTGTGTCTTGGGAAGTATACATGGTGGTGGGGTGGTGCATGACCTTGGAAGGTATTTCTTCATGGAGTTTATAGTCAAGATAGGATAAGGCTCTTTGTTGATGGATGAAGCCATGAAAATGCTCACATGGCTAAGGTTATGCTAGAAAAGGGCTTGGTTATTACGGAAGTGGAAACAGACTCATTGATTGTTCACAATTATTTACAAGAAAGTGGAAACCCACCTTGGGTGATAGAATATATCATCAGGAAGTGTAAAATAATCTTCATCGAAAATACTAAAGCTTCACACACATGGAGGGACGAGAATAATGTATCAAACCATCTGAAAGCACTAGATTTCCCTGGATCAGATAATGTGTGGGTTCATACTGCGGCCATCCTGATGTCCCAGGGGGTGAATTTAGTTAGAGGGGATGCCCTTGGTCTCCATTATTTCAAGCCCCCCTAGGAGTGGGCCGACTTGTTTAGTTTTGTGCATTTTTTTCTAATATTGTTTCATTTTTACCCATATTTCAATAAAACATTACTTTATAATGATGATAAAATGGATTTCATAATTCCACACTCAAATATCTTATCATTCATCGATTACTAAAAGGATTTAGGATTCCCAATTAGGCCATTATGATTTCTAGAAATGGTTATGAAATATTCCAATGTTAATAATTGTTAATGATGTTGTTGTATGATTTGGAACCCATATTTCAATCCCAAAAAAACCAGATTCCAAGAGAGAACATTTATGTTATGTGTCTAGATTATTTTTCTCTTTTCGCCCAGGAATCACTAATCTGTATAGTGTTTTAATGAAAAATATATTCTAGTATACTATTTTGAGGACTGTTTAAAATTTTACATCTCTATATATGTTATGAAAATTATTCAAGTTTTAAAGAATAAATACTATGGGGTTAATGCCGCTATTTCGTAAACCATTATAGAAATAAAAAACATAAAAATGGATTTCGGAATAAAACTCCCGAGATATTCTGAAGGAAATAACGACATCATTGTAGTCATTGATCACCATACAAAGTCAACAAATTTCACTGTCATGAAGGAAAATTTCAGACTTGAAGAACATTCTATGATATATATAATGTATGTGCAAAGAAATACATCTTGATTTACCACTCCCTATCTTATCTGATCTATATTTGAGGATTATTATGATTTTTTATAGAAGAATTAACTTAGAATGTGATAATATTATATGTTTTAGTGGATTATATCACCATAAAAATTAAGTTCAGTATGGAATAAAAATTAAAACTCTAGATGATATGATGATAATATATTCAATTTTTTTTCAAGGATGTTGGGATAATAATATTATTTTAGTGGTGTTCTAATATAACAACTGTTTCTAGTATAAAATTGAAATGACAACCTATGAAGCTCTGTATGGAGATATGTGTTATACCCTATCATTTTAAGATGATATTGGAATGAGGAATCTTATGGGTGAAAATCATATCTGTCGAAGGAATGAGTTGATTAGAGCCATTAATCATCATTTGCAATTATTAAAAAATAAATATAAAATATATGTATTCAATCATCAATTAAACCTTGAGATTGATGTCAGAGCCAAGGTGATCATTCATTTATTACTATTGGGAATAAACAATAGGATTGGTAATAAGTAATATAATATTCCTAGATACATCATATCCTTTGAAATCCTTGATCTCATCAGAGTTTTTCCATGTCAACGTGAATTCCCACTTAACCTACCTAAGCATATGATGGGTTTTAGATATCACTCTTGATGACGTACATACTATAAAAATGCAATGTAATAAATATATAGGGCATAAATTTATAGAATTATGAATCATAAAAGGATAAGAAGTAAATATCCTTTATCTAATAGAATATGTTCAACAGAACAAGAATGCTCGCGATGTCCATGTGTTTCAGAAAGAACGATAATATTGAGGAGGAAAATGGGAACTGTAAGATGCAACATAATAGAAGAACCATCATATTTTATTATTTCAAAATGAAATTTAAAGAGATAAATTTATGGTTGGATATTATAATTGAAAAATTGTAAATAAAATTTCATTTATATAGAATACATTTCAAATTAATTAATGTATTTCAAGAAAAGAAATGAAAAACATTGGTTATTTTAGACCATTAAATAATATTTCGTGTCATGTTTAAAAGACTATTAGAAATCCTAACCATTTATATTATTGTTAGTGTGCAATTTCTATTCATACTTTTTAATAATAAGTGTCATAATAAAGTATAAATGATACATATTATAAGTGACGCACTCATCTAGTAGGATCATACCCTATGATGGATATTTATCAGAGATTCTGATAAAAAGGGATTTATTGGGAACTATCATTGACCTAGGTAATAATGATATTCAACCACTATTTATCAATATAAACCATTTATGGGAGAATTTAAAAAATATCAATATCATGTCCCAACCCATGTTCACCAAAATAGCATAAAAAGTATCATCATCACAGTCCTTACCCATATAGAGTATATTAGTGTATTAAGGTGTCTTTTATCATGACCCATGCTATATGAATTTTTATATTTTAATTTAAAAAATAATTTATTATAATTATCCCTTTTACATTATTAATTATGATATATTAATTATTATATAAGGAGGTTGATAAAAACCTTATTTTTATAAGAATATATCGTAATTTTATTTTTGTTAAATTATTGTTTCAATTAATTGACTGTTTTTTAAAGTACAATATGTTTTTATATAAATTTAATAGTAATGAAATTTTCATATTAAATAATCTATATTTAAATATAATTTATATTTTTTTATTAATTCCAATGTAATTTTTATACATTTCATAATATTTATAGTATTTAAAAAATTATTTTATATTAAAAAGGATATCTATTTAAAAGTATAAATTATCATAATTTGAAAAAATTAATAAAAAATAATTTTTTCGTGGCATCATGACATTTAGATTTTCAAATGGTGAATTTTTCTTATTTTTCTAAGGCAATATAATTTTTTTTGTAAAAATTAAATACAATACAAATATACGGTATATAATATGAATTCATAAAATTTAAAAAATTGTAATAAATAATTTAAAAGGAACTAATGAAAAATAAATTTAATATAAACATTAAAATAATTTTTATATGTTATTTGATCAATTTTATTGTCCTCTAATTATTCCTCTAAAACCTACATTATATTTTATGGTTTTAATATCAATTATTTTTGAAAATTAATAATTTACATACCACCAATTGTATTATTTTAAAAATTTATAATATGTTATATATAAAATATTGAAATCCCCTCCACTTTTCTAGAAATAAAATGAAAAATAATGTGTAGTTTTCTACTTTTTATTATTATACTATATAGAATACAAAATTATTGTTTATAAATTAATAAATAATTCCCAAATCTTTTGCAAAATACAAATAACCCTCCAAAACATTAAATGTCATATCACTTAAAACCAATTGATAACAAATTTAATCTCCCTATTCATATATATACCCCCCAAGGTGATTTGGAAATCTTTAAGAGATCCTCCCAAGACATTAGAATAACCCTCCCAATATAAGGGGTTGTCTTGCTCCTCCTATTTATAAAAGTATGATAATTTTATTATTTCTTTTTATTTATAATTGTTCATATTGAATATTATTAATAATATAAACATAATATCTTAATGATTCTCAAGGAATTTGTGACAACATTTAATTGTCATTAAATCCTTACGTGAATCTTCATGGAAAATATATATATTACTAAACTTATCCCTTGATTTTCCAATACAAATATTTTTGTTGTGTATAACCATCCCAATTTCCACTCGATGGTATTACCTTTAATGTAACTTTACTTAATTTATTTTTTCCCATGTATATACACCACACTTCATAATCATGGGATAAATAGAGATGAATAAAATTATTAGGTTTTTTGACACTACTATAAAAGGGGGCTTTGGATCCCCCCTGACACGGGTGGCTGCCATAGGCGGTCACTAAACATACCCCCCCCCCATCTGCCCCCTCCCCCCTCGCACTCGAAGCCCCCTCATGCCACGCAAACCCTACCCCGTAGCAATGATCGCAGCCACCCTCGCACTGACCACCGCTTCCCTCATGCCCATCCTCCCTTTCCACACCATCGACACCGTCCTCCACTGCCCTGCACTCCCTATCCCCTCCCCCTTGCGCTTGAACCCCCCTCACGGACCCCTTCGCGCCGCCAGAACCATACCCCACAACACCGACCGCCACCGCGCTCGCGCAGACCACTGCTACCCACACGCCCATCATCCTCCTCCCCACCTTTCCCCACCCTCACAGTCGAACCTCCCTCGTGTCCGAACACTACCCTCATCACCTGTTCTCTCTCGGTGCACCACCGCCACCCATCACTGGTCATCACTGACACCACACCACCGACACCACGAGACCACCTCCCCACCCTTAGGGTCGAACCCCCCTCATGCCCAAACCCCACCCACAACTTCTGTTCTCCCTCATGACAACACCAAAGCACGTCACCTGTCACCGTTGACGTAGCGCGACCACCTCCGGCTCCCTTCTGTCACCCATCGCCTCCTTCAACACACCGCCTCAGACTACAGCTCCCCTCCACTGCCCCACCTCTCTCTCGCAACACCACCTCTAACTCCCCTCCCTTCCAGATTTGTAGCACTATCAGGTATGCCCTAACTTCCATTTACGTGTTTTTATTTTGGGCATTTTACAAAAAAATGTTGGAAAGCATGAAGAATATTGGAATATATTTTTTGAATAAGAATTATTTAAATTGAAGTTCATGTGTATATGAGCTTGTGTGCATGAATAATTATGTAAAAATGTGTGTTAAAATTGTTTGTATAAGAATACATCACACATTACATGAGGTTTGAAGTTACATACAATGTAAAATCCACGTATATGTTGACTGGATTAATATTAAGTTGTGTTTTTATTTGATTTATAGCCTTTTTGAGTTTGTGTGTATATCCCATGAGAAAATTTATGAGGCTTGAAAAAATTTCAAAAAATGTTTGTTATACAGATATTATTATGGATAAGAGTTGGATTGATCTTCCAAATCGAGTGTCTAGAGAATATTTCGAAGGAGAAATATAGTTCATTGTGTTTAATGGAGGATTGAAAATGACTATATTTGTTTTCTATGTAGAAAATGTGCAAATAGATATCAATTAACATTAGATACCATGAGAGATCACCCATTCTTGAACGGATTTTTGAAAAATTATAAGAGTTGGACTCGTCATGGGGAAGAATAAATTCTTTGTCAAAATAAAGATGTAGATAAGATGAATGTTGATGTGAGGATGAATGATCCACTGTATGAAATTCTTAATGAAATGGTATGTGGGTTGGCTCTAGAAGGCATTGAAATTCAGAACATTAAGACCGGTGAGATAAATAAGCGATAGGGTGCAGATCGTGATTCGAGAAGGTTTTATGAAGTAATTGATGATGTGAAAGTGGAATTATATCCTGGATGAACTAAATTCAATAAATTTTCATTTATCATAGAGTTGTTTCATTTTATGAATTTGAATCAGTGGTTAGACACATCGTTTGACATGCAGTTGGCGTTATTGAAAAAGGCTCTTCATATCAACGCTAAGATTCCTGAGTCATATTACCATGTTCGTAAGTTGACAGAGAACATAGGTTTTACATATGTGACAATAGATTCATATGAAATCAATTTTATGTTGTTTAGAACTGAAACTGTGCATTTGGATATTTTTATGGTATGTGGCACTTCTAGGTGGAATGATAACATGAGAAATCATACTCATCAAAGTCAAACTGTGAAATAGGGAAAACAATTTTCCATAAAGCAAATGTGTTACTTTCCCCTAAAGACAAGGTTGAAAATATTTTTTATGTCATCTAATGTTTCTAATTTAAAGACATGGAATGCAAAAAGGAATTAGGAAAGTGAAATTTTTGTGAGGGTTAAAGACACAAAATATTATTAAAAAGGAAAGGGAAGATTACATGAGTTTGAAAGAAGAAATTTTATTACAATCATTCTCAATAAAATGGCGGAGCTCTATCGAAAGTTCATCACTCCATGTAATGTCCTGGTTGATTCCATTGATGGAAAGGCCATCCGCTACCATGTTTGCTTCCCGATAGACATGAGTGGGAATATATATGAACTCCAGAATCGAGTTAAGACATTTATTCTAGCACACCACGAGATTACCTAGAAGGTGAACCACGCCATTCTAGATAGCTTAGATAATGGTGGTAGAGTCACTTTTTATCCAAATGTTATTCCAACCTATTAGTTTAACAAATTTGACTGCCTGAATCACTACCATCATCTCATCCTCAAGGGAAGAGGAAAACCCATAGCCACTGAAAAAGTAGCCATGATAATGTCCAAGAGACACCCCGACTTTTCTAATGATGTTCGTAATGACTTATTGGAGTTGGCAGTAGAAGGTTTCAATCCATTCAAGTCTATGGTTGGTGAAAATCATAGTACATGGCCCAGGGTGTTGGTTCCATATAATCTTCCTCTATGGATTTATATGAAGCAAAAAATTTTATTACTTTCCACTCTTATTGATGAAACGAGAAGTCCATGGGATATGATTGATGTTTACCTTCATCCATTGATTGATGATTTGTAAGAATTTTGGGGTGATGGTGTGATTTCTTATGACTGTGAAATGAATGAAATGTTCAAATTGCAGGCTTCTTTATTGTGGACAATCAATGATTTCCCAGCTTATGCAAAATTATCAGACTGGAGTAAAAAAGTGTAATATTTATGCACTTGTTTCAATAGAAGTAAAAAATATATATGTCTTAAAAATTACAAAAAATGGGCATACATGGGTCATAGACGTCCCCCCCCCCCAGCACAGGTTCAGAAAGGACAGAGTGACATTTGATGGTTCTAGAGTGTTCAACCGAGTACCAAAGATCATTACAGGAGTTGAGATGTTATCGTAGATTGAGGAAGAAAACATCGGCATGGTATATGAATTTCAGGATTTAGTGTCTCATCCATTATGTAATATTCGTGGTGCAAGTTGATAATAGAGTCAAAATTGGAAAAAGAAAATTATTTTTTTACAATCTCCCCTATTGGAAAACTAACATGCTAAGGCACAATTTGGATGTCATGCACATTGAAAAAAATGATTCTGAAAAAATATTGTGGACCATTTTTTGTGTTAGTAGATAATCAAAGGACCATGTTAATGTATGTTATGATTTGGAAGAAATTAGTTTAAGGAAATAGTTTCCTTTACAATTAGATGAGGGAAACAAGGCATATATGCTTACTACACAGTATACGATGACTATAAAAGAGAAAGAGACATTTCTTTCCATTTTGAAGATTCTTAAGGTGCCTGATGGTTACTCTTCTAATATTTCAAAGTATATGAATTTGAAGAGAAATACATTGTAAGAGTTTAAAAGTCATGATAATCAGATACTACTTCATCAGTTGATTCCGTTCAAAATTTGTGATTGTTTATCCCCTAATGCTGTTCAACTGTTGATAGAGATGAACAATTTTTTTAGACAGCTTTGTTTAAGAAATCAATGAATGAGTTATTTAAAAAAAATTTAGGACCGAATTGTACTTACACTTTGTCACATTGAAAAACTATTTCCCCCCTCCTTTTTTATGTTATCGTTCACTTGACAGTGCACCTAACTGATGAAGTAATGGTTGCTGGTCCAATGAAATTCATGTGGATGTATCCTATTGAGAAATATCTAAAAATATTAAAACAATTTGTACAAAATAGAACTCTTCTGGAGGAATCAATAGCCAATGGTTATTTGATGGATGAGTGTACTATCTTTTGTGCATAATATCTTATGGATTTTGAAACAAAATTAGATAAGCCCTCTCGGATTCATGATGGCCCAGTTGGAGAAGGAACCACATTTGATATGGACAACATCGAGTAGATACAAGTGCATCGATACATCTTATTCAATACTCCATCATTTGCACCATTAATACAGTAAGTGTATTATCAATTTTATTATTTAACTTTTACATGTTTTGTTTGCGTAAGTTTTTCATTTCAACATCACGATTTTTCATTTGTAGGAAACACATTAATGAGATAAAATACTAGATGTATCGTGCGATGAATTATCAAATTCAACAATCCCATTATGCTTCATTTCATTATTGGTTTAAGGATTTTGTATGTATAAATTTATTTTCAATATGAGTGAAATAAGATAAAAAATTCATTCTGCGGGAATCATTACTGAATTCTGTGAATTAAGTAGGTTCATAAGCTAAGGGTGTTAGGTGACCCCATGCTAACTGAAAAATTTATCCAACAAGATGAGGGTCCATCTATAACAGATCGTTGTTATAAAACTATAGATGCTAATGGCTTTCGATTTTGCATTAAATATGTTGACGAAAAATGATAGACACAATAAAATGGCATCAGTTGTCCATTCATCGATTCTAGTTATTACTATGGTCAATTGATAGATATCATTGATGTTTTATATGCAAACGGGTTGAACTAAATCTTGGTAAAGTGTAATTGGGTTGATCCGGTGCATGGAAGTAAAAGTCAATCAATATCAGTTTACAACGGTGAACTTTAACTATATTTTATACAGAAATGAATGAGTTGATAGTGAACCTTTCATTTTGACATCACAATTGGAACAAGTATTCTTCATTACATTGACATTGGATCCTAGTTTTCAAGTTGTTGTCAAAATGTCCCAGTGAGGAGTGTTTCATTTTGAACAAGATGAACCCGAGACTGATCCTTTTGTTTCCCAACAGCTTGATCAACATACTAAAGTTCTACATGATGAAGATATTTATTAGTTCAGATCAGCCATTAAAGGTGAAAAGTCAATTTTAAGGTTTAATAAAAGGTGTATAATTGTTTTCCTTCCAAACCCTGGACACCCCACCCCCCACCGCGGATAGACCCCCACCACAAACAGCTCCCCCCACCCCGGACAGCCCCCACCCCCTGACAACCCCCTCAACCCGGATAGCCCCCACCCCCCGGACAAGCCCCTTCACCCCGTACAACCCACACTCACCCACCCCAAACAGCTCCGACCACCGTGGACAGCTCCCCCCACCACGAAACCCACCCCCACCCAACACAGACACCCCCACACCCCCACCACAGACATCCCCCACCCTGGAAAACTCACCCCACCCCCAGACATCCCCCCCGGACAACCCCCCTCACCCTAGATAACCCCCCACCCTTAAACAACCCCCACCCCGGACAACCCCCCACCCCCCGGACAACCCCACCACCCCATACAACCCCCCACCCACCCACCCCGTACAGCTCCCCCCCCCCCCCACCCCAGACAACCCCCCCCCCCAAGACAAACCCCTTACCCCGAAACTCCCCCTAACCCCAAAACATCCCCCTCACCCCCCCCCCCCCCGGACAGCCCTGCCGCCAACCGGACTGCCCACCTCACCCCCAGAAAGCCCCCACCCCACCCCTTGGACAGTCCCCCCCCCCCACCCTGGACAACCCCCCTCACCCACGAACAACCCCACACCCGGGACATCCCCCCCCCCACCCCGGACAGCCCCGCACCATGGGCACCCACCCCACCCTGGATAGCCCCACAACACCCCCTCTAAATACCAACCTTTTTTACATAATTTTATTTCTATTTTGTTAATTTTTTTTGATTTTTTAAACTCCATTTACAACTAATTATTCTATCCCTTATTATTTGATTGACTACTATACACATTTTAATTTTTTAAAAACAATCCAATTTATCTTTTTGAAATTATGGATGGTCCCCTTATTAATGTTTTTACGGTCATAGGCATGTCAGGGGAACATGCAACAAATCCTCATCATCCATTTGACCCATATACATCTCAGGGTTGAGGTATGTTTGAATGCAACTGTTTCTGATTTTCTATGTAATTTCTAAACACACACACACACACACACACACACATATATATATATATATGCACATCTATCAAATTATGTATAAGATTGCGTTAAACATGATCAGACTTGACTGCTTATTCCTCTCGCAAGAGAGGCCGAATCATGGGATTTTATCATGGAATTATGACACGAATTATGATGTTTCATTGGACGATAGATTTCATCCTTTGGAAATCACTGCCCCTATATTTATTCATTAGCTGGGTCATATCATAAGAAACCCACATTGATATCCATTTTCCACACATGACTGGGATTCTATCCCTCAGGATACATTAGATTTGATTTTGAGGGAAGTTAATATAGAGACCCAAGCCTTTTACATATAACATTTCAAGATTTTAAACATAATCCATCGTTAGAGTACAAGCCAATGATCGTTCAGTCGACTGTCTTGGAAGACTAGGTACATATAACACAAAACATAGGGCTCAAAACACTTCTTTAGTTAATATCAATAATGAGCTCTTAACTTCCTTTGAGCCCTTACATCTACATAGGGTACCATGGGGAACACATGAACAAAGGGATGAGCTAAAATGACCAGTAAGAGAATGAAGATAAGGATACATTTCAATCGCATGAGTTAGGAGGCATGAAATAATGTTATCCAAAGAATGAAACTTATAAAATCATTTAATATAAGCATGGGATCATATAAACATGGAACCATATAAATTTGGCATAATCATGAAGCATTTCTTTATTACAGGTCAAGGCTAACCACCAATCCCATTTCCCATTTCAGTATGGGTCAAGGCTAACTGTCAATCCCATTTCACATCGCATCTCATGAGACTTAACCTTACCCAATGCATTGGAGCGCTATCTGGGTGAATACATCTCAACATATTCATGAATATTCTTTCCACATAAATATTCTTACCATATATACAATCATACATAATCAATATATAAACAAACATAATGGTACCCATGAAAAGAATTGGGTACCACAATCATGACGTCAATCATAACCAATGGGTGCATCATGAAATTGTCCATGTAAGGAATGAATTAGAAAATAAATGGACATTCATAGGGTAAAATAGGCATATATCATGGTAAGTGGTGTCAAACATAAGTGACAACAAATGAGAAATGTATTATAGAAACATTGGCATTAAAACATTTTTTTTGCAGTTTGAAAGAAATTACTTTAGAGATTTTTAAAATAGTAGAGAAGAAATTATTTTATATAAAACCAGAATTGATCCAAGAAGGTTTACAGAATATACAAAGATAATGGTGTCTTAAAACTGAAGATAGAGTGCAAATGATATTGGGTAAAAGAACATGATGTTCATTTAAAAAAGTGTACTTATTGGTAAGTATTAAAGAGATATTCACTTATAGGCATGTATAACCACAAAAGGGAGTGAGAGGTAGATCTTGGAACATGAGTTTGGATCATATAAACATAATTTTGATGTTATATATAAATAAAATACAACATCATCTTGGTAAAAAGAAATATAGAGCTACCCGAAGGAATAAAGGAAGTTTGGGTAGAATCCATCATGGTTTATTGGCATGGTATCATGTATAATTAAGAGGGCTTAATGAGAGAGATAAGGGGTTTCCCATCACAAATAAAACATTAGGGCAGTATGGGTAAGGTATATTAATGTACCCCATAACTTGGTATTATACAAAATGGCATAGCATAGAGAACAGTCTTGATTAAGAGTAAAAAGGGGAGGATCCCTTACCTTAAGTCTGTTGGTGTTCTCCACTTGATATTAATGACCCTTTGATCTACCCTCTTTGAGATTCCTATTAAGGACTTTGATTTTGTCATTTTGGTAAGACCATCTAGCCTTGGACGTGGGTAAGGAGCTTTGGAGGATACTTGGGTAGAATTTGGGTGAGGCACAAGGCTTGAGAGGTGTGTGGTAAAGAGGTAAGGAGAGGGGGTATTTATAGTGAGGGAGGGGAGGTTTTTCCCATTATTTTAAGTAATAGTTTTTTATTTAAAGCCAAGTCTATGAATAATTGAGAATTGTCATCAAATATACTAAAATAATCAAGGATTATTTGAGATCATCAACTTAAATCATCCATACATCTCCTATGATACAGTATTTAGCATTTATTGTTATTTATTGTATTTCACTATTCATAAAAAAAATTCAAGTATTTCAGAAAAATCCCAAAAATTCATCCTAACCATTTTTCGATGTGTAGAATCCAAAAATGAAATCCATTTTTCAAAAATTATTTTCTAAATATTATTATTTTAATATTTAATTAAAATAAAAAATGAGTATGAAAACCAGTTTTAAAACATTCATTAACTTATTCTAAAATATAGGTATATTGTACTTCAAACATTAATATTATTTTTATACTATTATAGGTGATGTTACTATTCATTAGGGTATATCACTATTCATAAGGGTATGTTACTATTCATTACGGTAGGTTAGTATTCACCAAAAATAATGTTTTACTTATCGGACTCCAAATAACTTACTGATTACAACCGTGTATGCTGGATTTTCGAAATTCCCAACACAGAAGTGTCAAAATTATGTTTAGAGGTCACATACCACATATTAGTTCATTATTTTGAGTTTTCATGTTTTTTTATGACATAATTATGAGAACGGAACATTCATTGAAAAACATTGGGTCGTTATAGTTAAGGTAAGAAGACCAGTTTAGTTTCATCCCTATGTTTTAAAAAATACTAAAATGTGTGATTTTTTTTTCTGAAATAGAATAATCTGAATGTGTGACCCAATGATTTTTGGCCTGTGTGTATGTTCAAATGTCATAATATATGGAAATATTATAAAGGATATGTCAAGAGGGAGCACTGGGTACCAAATATGGGTGCTTCAGAAATTTTCGAAAAAGTCATGAGATGTGTTCTCCCGACTCGGTGGGATGACTTAGTAGCATATTGGTCTATTGAGGCCACCATAGTTAGTATATTTGTTTTGGTATATATATTATCAACAATTTGTGACATTATATTTTCTTGAAATTGGAATTAATTGTATGTAGGAGGTGTCAGCACACCATTCTGAGAATCAATCATTGTGGGGACCACCTCATAGGTTCGGGACTCAACACGTGTCTCAGATCAGACATGAGGTATTTATTATTCATTTTTTATTATTTATTATGGTTTTGTTTTATAATATTATATTTTATTGGTATAATGTTATGTGAATAAGGTGTACCGACTGAAAAAATGTCGATGTGGATAAGGATTTGTGTTCGAAATGATCTTGTGGCTGCAACTCTTATAGTAAGTGCTTGTACTCACTACCAATACATACATGCATCTGTATATAAACATATATATATATATATATATATATTTAAATATTGCACATGATCAATTTGAAGCTGAGTTAGAGCATCTTACAATGGTTCAACGACAACTTCCCATGCGAAGGGATAAGGTATTCCATCGCATTATTGGTCGTGACAGACATGGATATAGTTCGACCTAGAGAATGAGGATTAATCACTATATAGAATCACATGTTGAGTTTTTTGGTCCTGTTGTTTCTTAGATGACACAACAAATTTCAGATTTTCGAGGCACTGTTGCGTGCTTCCGCGTAGATAAGTGTGCAATTGATCGCTGAGGTTAGAACACATCGGGAATATGTGCGTCCGGGTACTGGTGCAAGAGATCATATGATGCAGGTTCATACTGAATTTATTTATTTACTTTATGTTATTTTGGTTAATAATTATTTATAATTTTTATTTTTTTGTAAGACCCTGACACACCAGATGGAGGTAGAAGCCATGACCGCGCATGACACATCATATTCACGATGTGTTTTTCTTTTATATTTATTATTAAATTAATGTTATATATTGTTTAAGACATTAAATGTTAATTTTCATGAGCGGGGGATTTTCGGGGGTGAGGGGGGATTTTCGGGGGTGGCAGGGCTATCTGGGGTTGGGGTGGGGGGGATGTCCGGGGGGTGAGGGGGGATGTTCGGGGGGTGGTGGGGAGGAGGGGATGTCCAGGGGTGGGGGCTGTTCGGGGGTGAGGGGGGTGTTTTGGGGTGAGGGGGTGTCCGAGGGGTGCGGGGGGGGGGGGGGGCAGTGATGGGGGCTGTCCAGGGGTGGAAGGGCTGTCCGGGGTTGGGGTGGGGTGGGGGGGGGGCTTTCCGGGTGGTGAGGGAGCGGGGGGGGGGGGGGGGGGCTATTGGGGGGGGGTCTGGGGGGAGGCTGTTCAGGGGTGAGGGGGGCTGTCCGGGGGTGTGGGTATGGGGTGTTCGGGGGTGAGGGGGGTTGTCCTGGAATGATGGGGTTGTTTGGGGGTGGGGGCTGTCCATGGGTGAGGGGGGCTGTTTGAAGGTGCAGGGGGCTGTCTGGGGGGGTGGCATGGCTGTCCGGGGATGGGGTGGGGGATGTTGGGGGGTGAGGGGGGGTTCTCTGGGTGGGGTGTCCGGGGGGGGGGGGATGGGTCAATCTAGGGGGGGGGGGGGGGTTTCCTAGTGGTGGGGGCTGTCTGGGGGGGGCTGTCCGGGGGTGGGGGGGACTATCCGAGGGTGATGTGGGCTATTAGGGGGTGGTAGGGCTATCCGGGTTTGAGGTGAGCTGCCCGAAGGGTGGCAGCGCTGTCCGAGGGTGAGGGGGGCTGTCCGGGAGGGGGAGGGGTTGTACAGGGGTACGGTCTATCAGGGGGGTTTACGGGGGTGAGGTGGGCTTTTTGGAGGGTGGGAGGGATGTCCGGTGGGGGGGGTGGAATGGCTCTCCGGGGGAGAGGTGGGCTGTCCGGGGGTGGTGGGGTTGTTCGGGGGTGAAGGGGGATTTCTGGGGTGGGGGTGGGGGGGATGTTTGGGGTGAGTGGGGGGGGATGTCCGGCGGGTGGGGGGATGTCCGGGGTGGGGGATGTTTGGGGGGGGGGGGTTCCGGGGTGGTGGGGGGGGGGGGTTGCTGTTCGGGGGTGAGGTGGGCTGTCCAGGGGGTGTATGGGCTGCCCGGAGTGTTAAACATTGATACTGGTGGTTCATATGTCTTTCACATACATATAACAAAAACTTAAGGCCTCCAATAGGTACTCATAATCTAACTACCCTAGAGTGATGGAAATAGATATACCGTGATTAGTTCCCCAATAGCTGGAACCCTGACTACCTGAACACCTATAACCCACTACCAAAAAAATTAATCCTCAAGACACCCTGTTGCATAATCTCTCATGGAAAAACTCCGTAAGAAACCATTTGATGATTTATTCTACACCTTCAGATGTATAGTAAGAATAATTGGAGTAAATGTATACCTAATATCATGGTACAAAGCGCACATTCGAATGATGTGTGATCTCCAAGTATACCACACCAACAATAATTAGGAAGTTCTTGTGTGTTTTCACGTCATGTCGATGTCGTTCGGTATAAATTTGACCTTCAGACGCATGTTTTATCCATTTATAACATGAGTATAACATTTTTGGTCACTGCAGTCACATGACAACTCTGATTGACGTGTTGTCTACCTGACCGTTTCCCAATTCACTCACCCTTTGTTTTTGTCTGATTTTATGGAATTTTGAGGTCGTTCGGCCGGTTTAGACCACCCCACAAACGCTTTTCAAGCACGCCGAACAACTAAAAACACATATTCTGTCGTTCTGTGCACACTGCGTGTCCGAATGACATACCGTTTCCTCATACACATAAAAAGTGATTATTAGGGTGTTTTCGTGTGATTTCACGTCATTCCGATGCCATTCGGTATGCATTTGTCTGTTAAATACTTGTTTTGGCCATTTACAACATGCGAAGTGTGTTTTTAGTCACTACAGTCACACGACACCTCCGATTGATGTGCTGTCTGCCTGACCATTTTAAAATTCCTCCACCCTTTGTTTTTTTTCCGAATTCATGGCATTTTGAGGTTGCTCGGACTGTTTTGACCACCCCACGGATGCTTTTCAAGCACGCTAAACACCTAAAAAAATATATTCAGCCGTTCCGCACAAAAAACATTCTAATGATGTTCCATCTCGTTGTACACCTCACCAATAATAATTAGTGTGCTCCTGTATGATTTCATGTGATGCTGATGTCGTTCGATTTTCATTTGACCGTTAAACACATGTTTTGGCCATTTACAACACGCAGAATGTGTTTTCGGTCACCGAAGTCACACGAAACCACTAATTGACATTTAGTTTACCCAACCATTTCAAAAATCACCCAACTTTGTTTCCATCCGATTTCATGGCATTCTGAGGTCGTTCGACTAGTTTTGACCACCCCACGGACGCTTTTGAAGCGCACTAAACACCTAAAAAAACACATATTCAGCTTTTCCACGCAATCCGCGCATCAGAATGACATTGTATCTACTTTTACACCTCACCAATAATAATTATGGTGTTCTCATGTGATTTCACATCATGATGATGTCATTTGGTATGCATTTGACTGTTAAACGCATGTTTTGTCCATTTACAACATGCGAAGGGTGTTTTCGGTCACTGCAGTCACATGAAACCTCTGATTGATGTGCCTTCTGACTGAAAATTTTAAAATTCACCCACCCTTTGTTGTTGTCCTATTTCATGGCATTATGAGGTCGTTCGGCTGGTTTTGACCACCCCACGGACGCTTTTCAAGCACCACAAACACCTAAAAAACTCATATTTAGCCATGATGCGCAAACCAGAAGTCCGAATGATGTGTCTTATACTTTTACACCTCACCAATAATAATTAGGATGTTCTCGTGTGATTTCACATCATTCTGATGTTGTTTAGTATGCATTTGACCATTAAACGCATGTTTTGGCTATTTACAACACGCAGAGTGCATTTTCAGTCACCATGGTCACATGACACCTCTGATTGACATGTCGTATGCCCGACCATTTCAAAATTCACCCACCCTTTGTTTTCATCTGATTTAAAGGAATTATGTGGTCTTCCAGCGAGTTTTGTACACCCCACGGATGCTTTTCAAGCACGCCAAACACCTAAAAAAACACATATTCAGTCGTGCCACACATACCGTATGTCTAAATGACATTTCGTATCATAGTACACCTCACCAATAATAATTAGGTATTTCTTGTGTGATTTCATGTCATGCAGATGTTGTTCGGTATGCATTTGACCGTTAAATGCATGTTTTGGCCATTTACGATACGTGGAGTGTGATTCTGGTCACCAAGGTCACACGACAACTCCGATTGATGTGCCATCTGCCTGACCATTTCTCAATTTACCCACCCTTTGTTTTTGTCTATCTTCATGGCATTTTGAGATCGTTCGGCTAGTTTTGACCACCCCACGGATGCTTTTCAAGCGCGCCAAACACCTAAAAAACACATATTCATCCATACTGTGCAAACCGCGCATAATAATGATGTGTCGTCTCCTTTTAAACCTGACCAAAAAAAATAATGGCGTTCTCGTGTGATTTCACATCATTATGATGTCGTTCGACATGCATTTTACCGTTCAGTGCATGTTTTGTCCATTTACAACACATAGAGTGTGTTTTTGGTCACCGAGGTCACAAGACCCCTATGATTGACACGCAGTATACATGACCATTTCCAAATTTACCCATCCATTGTTTCATCTGATTTCATGTCATTCCGAGGTCGTTCGGCCAATTTTGACAACCCCACGGATGCTTTTCAAGCACGCAAAACACCTAAAAAACACATATTTTGCCGTGACGCACAAACCGCACATAAGAATGACATGTCATCTCCTCGTACACATCAACAATAATAATTAGGTTGTTCTCGTGTGATTTCACATCGTGCCGAAGTCATTCAGTATGCATTTGACCATTAACGCATGTTTTGGCCATTTATGACACGCGGAATGCATTTTCAGTCACCGCGGTCATACGACACCACCAATTGATGTGTAGTCTACCTGAACATTTCAAAGTTCACCGACACTTTTTTGTCGTCCGAACTCATGGAATTCCGAGGTCCTTCGACTAGTTTTGACCACCCCACGGACGCTTTTCAAGCACGCCAAACACCTAAAAAACACATATTCAGCTGTGATGTGAAAAAAACGCATTCGAATGACATGTTGTCTCCTCGTACACCTCAAAAATATTAATTAGGGTGTTCTAATGTTATTTCACATCTTTCTGATGTCGTTCGATATGCATTTGACCTTTGAATTCAGGTTTTGGCAATTTAAGACATGCAGAGTGTGCTTTCAATCACCACAGTCACATGAAACCTCCGATTGTGGTATCTTCTACCTGAACATTTCACAATTCACCCACCCTTTGTTGTCGTCCAATTTCATGGCATTATGATGTCGTTTGGCCAATTTTGACCACCCCGCGGATGCTTTCCAAGCACGCCAAAACACCTAAAAACACATATTCATTCGTGTCGTGCACATCGCGTGTCCGAATGACATGACGTATCCTAATACACCTCACCAATACAAATTAGGGTGTTCTCATGTAATTTCATATCATGATGATGTCGGTAGTTATGAATTAGACTATTAAATGCATGTTTTTTCCATTTACGACACACGTAGTGAATTTTCCGTCACTACGGTCACACGACACCTCCGATTGAGATTTCTTCTACCCGACCATTTCACCATTCACCAACCCTTTGTTTTAGTTTGATTTCATGGAATTATGAGGTCTTTTGTCTGGTTTTGACCACCACACGGACGCTTCTCAAGCACACCAAACACCTAACAAACACATATTCAGATGGGCCACGCAAACTGCGTGTCCGAATGACGTTCCTTCTCCTCGTACACTTCACCAATAATAATTACGGTGTCCTCATGTGAATTCACATCATTCTGATGTCGTTCGGTTTTCATTTGACTTTTAAACGCATATTCTTTCCATTTACGACATGTGAAGATGTGGGGTGGGGGAGCTGTCCGGGGGGTGGGGGGCTGTCCGAGGGGTGGGGCTGTCTGAGGGTGAGGGGGTGGTGTCCGAGGCTTTTTGTGGTGTGGGGGGGATGTCCAGGGGTGGGGGTGGTCTAGGGGGGTGGCTATCCAGAGTAGGGGGTGGCTAACGCACTAACGGAGCCATGTCCCCCTAGTGGCATATTCGTGTAACACTGTAATGTCCAAATAGATTAATGACATATTATCCTATAGACCTAATAGTTGTTGGATCGAATAGTAGATATAAAAGTCTATTAGATGGAACAATACAAGAGGGGGGGTGAATTGTAGGTTTAAAAACTTTTGAGTTTTAGTAACAAAGAGATTAGTTTAAATGATCTTAAACTAATACAAATACAAACACCCACAATTGTATTGAATGTAAAAGGTATGATGTATTGTAATACTATTGTAAAGCAAAACAATTGTATTCAAGGTGAACACAATAATCAGAGTAATACAAATATAAATGATTCTACCTTAAAGCGTATAGAACCAATCAATACAATATGTAATAGAATGATTGTAATTGAAACAATTACAATTGAATATGTAAAGAAGAAAGGAAACAATACAAATCCCTTTCTAATACAAGTAACAGCGGAAATGTAAAAGTAATACAATTCTTTTAACCCAAAGAGAAGGGTTATCCTTTTACCTAGGATAAAAGGTCTGTCTCACCAACACCTTGGTGAGCCCTCGATATGATGATCGGCACGTCTGTCTGCCTATCCCCGGCAGCCCTCGATACGATGATCGGCATGTCTGTCTGCCTATCCCCGGCAGCCCTCGATACGATGATCGGCACGTCTGTCTGCCTATCCCCGACAGCCCTCGATTTTGCAGGTAATCGGCACCTCTGTCTTTCAATTACTTGAAAGCCCTCGATACGATGATCGGACGCACAAAGCTGATGAGATAAGTCACAGTGTCTCTCTCTAGAATCTTCGTAGTTCACAGAGTCTCTTCATTCGTTCTCTTTGTTCATCGTTGTGTTCTCAGCTTCAAATGACCTCCTATTTATAGGCCTCGGGTTCCAATGGTCATATTGCCTCTAACGGTCATATTGAAACAGAAAGCACGACATCGTTTTGATTAGTTTGTAACTAACTCAACGACATCATTTTGTTAGGACAAGAGATATATAGAAATGTAAAACATGAGTACGATTCATATGCAGATAGAGTTTTTGACAAAGTACCAAAAAAATAATGATCATCTGAATAGCAGAGTCAGTACGATATGATTGACAGAGTCAGTACGATACGATTGACAGAGTCAATACGATACGATTGACAGAGTCAGTACGATACGATTTGGTCGGTACGATCAACATCGTACGATACGATAAACATGATAAAAAACAATTGTAATATACAAACATATGATAGAATACATTTGTGATTTCCAAAACATGATATAGAAGTCAAAAGAAGACTTTTGACTTAACAATCTCCCCCTTTTTTGAAAGCACAAACACACAAAGTAAATGAAACAAGAAATACTTATCTCCCCCTTAGTTTAAAAACTCTTCTGAATTGAATACAACTAACTCCCCCTTAGGTATTGACTTTCCTAAGGATTGTATTCGTAGATTTTCCTTAAGAGCATTGTAATGCATTCTCCCCCTTTTTAAAACAATCTTTGCTTTGTAAATATTCTCCCCCTTTGTGATTTACAAAAAGAAAGGAGTAATCTCGAATTGTCTGAAAGAGTTAGTGAAGTAATACAAGACAATGGATAAAAGAGAAAGGATTATAAGAGTTATTACAAAAAAAACAAGTTCCAAAAGAAAAAAATACAACAATCATTTGTTTTCTCTTTCCATCTTTTTCATTATAAGCTCATGAAGCACAGCATTCATCTTCTTGATCTCCTTATTGTCTTCAGAAATTGATTCACCCTGAGTTTTGAGAAGCTCTTGTTGATCCGCAAAAATCTGATCTTGATTTCTGATGGTCTCCTCCTGTACTCTGATTACTTCTTCAAGGGTATCAATTCTGTTTTGCAGAGTCTTGTTATCCTTGGACAACACAGAATTTTGATTCTTCAGTAAAACCATTTCATCTTTGAAAGATGAAACCTTCGAGAATTCAGATTGGAAAGCATTCATTCTTTCTTGCAAGTCTTTCACTGAAGGAACATTGGCTCTTTGAGAAGACAAAAGATTCAGTCTTTCAACCGTTTCTCTATCAAGTTTGTTGAAAGCAATTTCTAGCTCATTTGATAACCTCCTTATATCTTTAATAGCTATTTCATGATCATTGATTGAGCTCTCTGTTTTGTAGGACCACTTGGTCATCTTATTGCAAGCCTTCTTATGAGCAACTGAGCTTTCTGAAAGAACTTTCAGATCGGCTTCTACTGACAAAACTTTCTTTCTTAATTCTTTTACAGAGCCAAACTTTTTCCTTTGATTTTCAGTAATAAAATCAATCTTCCCTTCCAGCCTCGGGAAATAAGTAATGGTTTTCTCCATCCTTCTCAAAACATGAACAATGTAATCACTCTTCTTGAGAGAGATTGTATGCTCTGAATCGGTATCTTCATCGTACGATGCTAGTTCATACGATCTGCTTGAATCAACAACTGGCTTTTTCCCTTTTTCTTTTTCTTTCTGCTTTCTTTCTTCTTCTACTTTGTCACTAACAACAACAACTTTATCAGAATGAGAGGATTGAGCACCATGCTTTTCTCGAGATGACATTCTGTCCGGAGATCTTTCCTGATCGGCATGAGGAGTTTGTTGAACACCTTCGCTTAGCTTTTGAAGCGATTCCTCTCTACTTTTCTTTGAACTTTGATGAAATTCTAACAGAAAATCTCCTTCTTCTACTTCCACTTCTTCTATCACTTGTTTTCCTTTTTCTTTCTCAGGCAGACTCTGTACGATGGGCTCTTGGTGCACTTCCACAGTTAGTTGAGCACTAGCATCTTCAACTGCTTTCAAGACTTTAGAGATATCAAAGTCCTGAGCCTTTCTTTTCAAAAGAGTCTTCTTTTTCTTTTGAGCTTGAAGAGTTTCTTCTACCCTTATTCTTTCTGCAAAGGCCTCAGCAGGGTCAAGACCAAACTTTGGATCACCTTCCTTTCTCTGTTCCTTGTCCTTTCTCCATTTGGCTACAAATTCCTTACTGTACCTCGGCTTCTTCTTTGGTTTTGAACTAGTTTGAGGATCAGACTTTCGAGTAACACCGGTGGATTGATTGTCCTTGGCTGGCATAGGTGCCGATTGATTTTGAGCCAATTCAGCTTCTACATCTCTGACAAAAAGTTTTGAATTTGAATCAAAACAAACATTCAGATTTTTCATCGTACTCTTATTAATCAAAGATGGCCTCAAATCCATAGGTTCTCCTTTCAAAGGAATGTTACAAAACTTCATACTCTCAAGAATGAATTTCGTAAGGATGGCTGGATACATTATTATCTGGGATTTAATCCCTCCTTTCTTGACATTCGTGATGGTTTCAAAAACATATCCCATGAGATTTACTTTCCTCATATTCACAAGATAGTCGAGCATAAAGACATCAGAAACTTTAAGGGTTTCACTATCCCCTTTCCTTGGGATAAGAAAACCTTGCATCCATAAAGTGAAAAACCGATTGTCCGGTGAAAGATGAGATACTTTTCTCTTTTCCTCATTAATAACAAACAAAGTTTTTTCAGCACTTTATCTATTAAACGTACCAACTTCCTCTGGTAGTTTGTGAGATGGACAGAATGCATCGCCTTCTATAGAAACATTCAGAAAATGTGCCGCTTGTTTCACAGACATAGATAATTTTCTATCGTACACAGCGAAGTTTATATTCATATATTTGTCAAAAGAAACGGTTTTGTAAAACTGACAAACTTCATCAAAAAGAACTGGATCTTGAATATCAGGCTTTTCCACACAGAGATGTTCCCATCCTTGAAACAAAATGATCCTCCTGATTGTAGAATCGTACATATCGAAAAAGTCTCGGGATACTAACCTTTCTCTGTGAAAGTCTTTCTCTGTAAAAGTCTTTGAAGACATTTCGGCAGGAGTATTAGCAGAAGATTGAGACATAATGGTTCTGCCGATGAGAAGATCGTACGATTGTTTATAGCTGGTGGAGCAGAGCTTCGCCTCAATTCCTGGACAATCAATGTGGGTTTGGGGAGGGGAGGGGGGTATTTATAGGCAATAAAGAGATGACCGTTGATATTCTACGGTCAAGATTAGATAATACCAGATCAATGGTTAGGATTAAAGCAAAAAAAAAAAATAAAAAAATGAGAATAGTGAAAAGAAACCTGTCGGAGAACATAAGGTGATTGCTGGTTTTGGTATGAATCAAAAGTAAACACAATCGTAAGAAAAAAAAATCATGATGCCGATGGAAAACAAAGTCATTACTATGATCGGACCGTACGATAGAAAATAATCTTGTTACCATGAACTGACATTACGATGGAAAACAATCTCAATACTATCATCGGTCGATACAAAACTATCGAATGATACGATGGAAAAGAATTTGAATACTATCATCGGTCGATTCAAAAATTATTGAATGATACGATGGAAAAGAATTTGAATACTATCATCGGTCGATTCAAAAATTATTGAATGATACGATGGAAAAGAATTTGAATACGATAAACAGAAAAATTGAAATGGTCAATACGATAAACAGGAAAAATAAAATGAAACGATAAAACTGTCAATACGATAAACAGAAAAAGAAACATATATAAATAGAGTAAATAGTTAAAGATCAGAAACATAAAGACATAAAGAAATGTCCTCCCCCTTTCTACGAGGAGTTTCTTACTATTAGGAGAGATGTAAAACAGGAAGTAGATATGAATGATTATTTTAATGTAATCATTCCTAGCTTCTGTTTTATAAATTCAAATCTATCGGAAGGTAAAGGTTTTGTAAAAATGTCAGCAAGTTGTTCTTACGTTCCGATGAATTGTAAAACAATATCTCCTTTTTGTGTGTGATCCCTAAGAAAGTGATGCCTAACATATATGTGTTTTGCACGAGAGTGATGTGCTGGGTTTTTACTAAGAGCTATGGCACTTGTATTATCACACAGAATTTGAGTTTTGGAGAAACTCAAACCATAGTCAGTGAGTGTGTGATGCATCCACAATACATGAGCACAGAAACTTCCAGCTGCTACATATTCAGCTTCAGCAGTGGAGAGTGCTACTGAGTGTTGTTTCTTGCAGGACCAAGAAACCAAAGAGTCTCCTAAGAAATGACATGTTCCAGATGTACTTTTTCTATCCATTCTACAACCACCAAAGTCAGCATCTGAAAAACTTTTTAAAACAAAATCATTTCCAGAAGAGTAGAAAAGTCCTAAATCCATAGTGTCATTTAAATACCGAAAGATTCTCTTTACGTCTTTTAAGTGAGACTCTTTTGGATTAGATTGATATCTTGCACATAAGCATACAGAAAACATCAAGTCGGGTCGACTAGCTGTCAAGTATAGCAAACTCCCTATCATACCTCTAAAAATTGTTTGATCTACTGGTTTTCTAGTTTCATCAAGATCAAGAGTATTTGAGGTACCAATTGGGGTGCTAATACTTTTAGTTTTGTCAAATCCATACTTTTTGAGTAAGTATTTAATATACTTATGTTGAGATATATAAGTTCCTTCTGGTTTTTGAGATATTTGAAAACCAAGAAAAAATGTTAACTCACCCATCATACTCATTTCAAACTCAGATTTCATTAAATTTGCAAAAGAATCGGTTAAAGATTTCTGAGTTGATCCAAATATGATGTCATCAACATAGATTTGGACAACCAAAACATTTTTGTTTTCCATTTTTATAAAAAGAGTTGGATCAGCTGTACCATTTCTATAATTGTTTTGTAAAAGAAATCATGTGAGTCTATCATACCATGCTCTAGGGGCTTGTTTAAGACCATATAGAGCCTTGGTAAGATTAAAAACATGATCAGGATGTTTTGGGTCTTGAAAACCAGGAGGTTGTTCGACAAAAACTTCTTCTTGAACAAAACCATTTAAAAAAGCACATTTGACATCCATTTGAAATAGTTTGAAATTAAAATATGCTGCGAAGGCTAATAGAATACGATTAGATTCTAGTCTAGCTACAGGAGCATATGTTTCTTCATAGTCTATTCCCTCTTGTTGATTATAGCCTTTAACAACAAGTCTTGCTTTATTTCTTACAATGATTCCATTTTCATCACACTTGTTTCTGAAAACCCATTTTACACCAATTACAGTTGTTTCTTTAGGTCTTTCAACTAAAGTCCAGAATTGATTCCTTTCAAATTCATTTAGTTCATCCTGCATTGCTTTGATCCAATCATTATCACCTAAGGCCTCACTTGGACTTTTAGGTTCAAATTGGGAAAGAAAAGCAAGATGTTCTATTTCATTTCTTAAGGAATTTCTGGTCCTTACAGGTTGATTTATATCACCAATGATGTTATCACTGGGATGATTCCTAAGAAACAATTGATTTGGGTTTTGTAAAACTTGTTCATCAACATATGGTAGAAAATCTTCTGTGGTAAATGTTTCAGCAACACTTTCTTGAAAATTTTCCTTATCAGAATGTTCTTCTAATATAGGTTGATAAACATTTTTGGAAAACACATCCGAGGATGTAGGACTGGGTTGATTGAAAACAAAGGGGTTAGTTTCATCAAATTTTACATGTACTGTTTCTTCAACAGTACAAGTGTTTTTATTGAAAACTCTGTAAGCCTTAGAGGTTGTGGAATAGCCTAGAAAGATTCCTTCATCAGATTTTGGTGCAAATTTGTGTAAATTATCTTTTGTATTCAGAATGAATACTTTGCATCCAAAAACTTTGAAGTAAGAAACATTAGGTTTTCGGCCAGTCCATAACTCGTAAGGAGTTTTATTAAGAAATGGTCTAGTTAAAACACGATTTATAGTATAACAGGCAGTACTTACAGCTTCAGCCCAAAAGTGCTTAGCAATTGAGTATTCACTCAACATGGTTCGAGTCATTTCTTGAAGAATAAGATTTCTTCTTTCAACAACCCCATTTTGCTGAGGAGTTCTTGGAGCTGAGAAATTGTGAGTAATACCTTTCTTACTACAAAAAGTTTCAAAAACTGAATTTTGGAATTCACCACCATGATCACTATGAATAGTTATCAATGGTAGGTTTTTCTCATTTTTAACTTGGGCTCTAAAGGTTTTGAAATAGGAAAAGGCTTCAGATTTCTTTGTGAGAAAGTAGACCCATGTAAATCTAGTAAAGTCATCAACTAAAACAAATACATAGTATTTTCCTCCAATGCTTCCAGATTGTGAAGGACCAAACAGATCCATATGCACAAGCTGTAATGCATTAGAAGTTGAAACTTCATTAATTGGTTTAAAGCTAGTTTTATGTTGCTTGCCAAATTGACAAGGATCACAGACTTTTGAAGAATCATATCTAAGATCCGGTAGCCCTTTTACAAGTCCTTTCTTTGAGAGTTTTCTTAGGTTTCTCAAATTACAGTGTCCTAGTCTCCTATGCCATAGCCACGATTGGTCTTCTATTACACTTAAACAAGGTAAGTTTTGGTTCCTAAGGTCTTCTAAGTTAATAGTGTAAACATTCTCTTGCCTATGGGCAGATAGAATGAATTCATCCTTGGAATTGTGAACTAGACACTTATCATTTCTAAAATTCACAAGGTAACCTTCATCACATAATTGACTTATGCTGATGAGATTGTGCCTAAGACCTTTAACAAACAAAACATTTGAAATAAGAACTTTTCCACGAAAAACGATATTACCTATACCAACAATCTTTCCTTGAGCATTATCTCCGAAGGTAACTTTTCCACCATTTGTTTTGATAACCTTTTCAAAGAAATCTTTGTTTCCAGTCATATGTCGAGAACAACCACTATCCATGTACCAAATGTTCTTATTGATACACTTCTCGTTTCCCTGAAAAAGAAACAATTAGATTTTTGGAATCCAAACTTGTTTGGATCCAGAAGGGTTAGATAAAAGAATTTTAGGAATCCACATTTGTTTAGAAAAATGAGCTTTATGAAATCCTAAGGATTGAGTTTTGTTAAGAGAACAATCTCTTCTCCAATGTCCACCACATTGACACTTGGAACAGAAAATGGTTTTTTGAGGAACAAAATAGTTATTACTAAAAACAGGTTTGGAATAATTATAACCAAGACCAGAACGATTTCTCAACGGTCTAATTTGAGAATACATCCTATCAAAGTTTTCTTTTCCATAAGTAAAGTTTGACAAACACTTTTTCAAGGATAAAATCTCTAACTTTAGTTTTAAAACCAAATTCTTGTTTTCTAAAACATTTGAATTAGAACTAGAGTTAGACTCTAAAATGTTTTTCTTTGAAATTTCAGTTTCAAGATCCTTAGAAAGTTTATCCTTTTCAGATTTGACTTTCTCAAGGGTTTTCAAAATACATTCAAAATCAGAAGTTTTCCCATCAAGATCTTTAGAAAGATCTGATACTTCTTTATTCAAAATAGAAATTCTAGAATTTGATTTTTCAAATCTCTTTTTGAGTTTAGAATTTTCATTTTCAAGTAATTTAGCAAATCTAGAGACTTCTTCAAAAGAAGTTAAAGTATCATCTTCTGATGATGAGGGTTCATAATTTGAAGATTCATAATATCTATTATCAACATAATTTGCATTTAAAGAGACATTTGAAACAGCTTCAGCATTATGTACCTTAGCCATGAGACAACGATCTTCAATTGGTAGTCTGGCTAGAAGTCCAATATTCCTTTGTCCTGACGTCTCATATTCTGAAGAATCATCTGAGGAATCACTACCACTTGCACTCCATGTATCATTTTCTTTCAAGCCTTTCTTTGTCTTATAAAACCTTTTCTTGTTTCTTTCAGAGTGTTTCTCTTTTCTATCTTTCCTCTTCAGTAAAGGACAATCAGGCCTTATATGTCCTGCTTTCTTGCATTCATAACAAGTTACCTCTGAATCTTTCTTATCTTTCCTGTCTTTCTTTTTGAATCTGTATTGAAAATCTTTCTTTCCCACAATCTTTTTCATCCTTAGAGCAAGATTAGCTATCTCATTATCCGAAAGATTACAATCACTTGAATCAGATACAACAACTTTCTTGGATTTAGACCTTGCGACCCTTTCAGGTGTTTTAGCTTTAGATGCAAAAGCTACACTTCCATTCCCATTCTTCTTCTTATTGAAATCAGCATCTCTCTTCATTCTTGTCTCGTGCTGTAGAAGAGTTCCAAAGAGTTCATCAAGAGTAATCTGGGAAACTTTTCTATTTTCATCAATAGCTGTTCTTTTTGACTCCCATTCATTTGGCATAATATCTATAATCTTATCAACAAGAGCTTCATCATCAAGACCTTTTTCTCCCATAGATTGTAAGCTGTTGACAATTGTCATAAACCTTTGTTGCACTTTACATACTGGCTCTCCATAAGGAAAAACAAATCCATGATACTCTGCTCGAAGCATTGCTCTCCTTGTTTCTATAACCTTGGATGTACCAAAATGAGTGACTTCTAATTTCTTCCAAATACAGTTGGCTGCTTCACATGAAGATATCTGACTATATATATTCCTGGTCATAGAGCATAATAAAGTATTGCGTACCTTGTAATTCAGTTGATATTCTAGCTTCTCTTGGTTGGTAAAAGTGCTAACTTCTTTGTCAGGATTTTTGTAACCCCCAGTAAGCATAATAAAATTGTCTACACCAGTATTAATGACGAAAGTCTTCATACGATCTCTCCAATACTCATAATCATTCCCATCGAAAATTGGTGGTCTAGAAGGATTCAGATTATCTATTGATCCGATATTCATTCCTGCCATCTAATATAACAAAAACAACTTTTCCACACCACATGTTAGTGTAGTAAGTATTCAAGATAGTAATAAGAAGTAAAGCTAGTAATACAAGTCAGTGGAAAACCGCCTATGATACCAATTGTTGGATCGAATAGTAGATATAAAAGTCTATTAGATGGAACAATACAAGAGGGGGGTGAATTGTAGGTTTAAAAACTTTTGAGTTTTAGTAACAAAGAGATTAGTTTAAATGATCTTAAACTAATACAAATACAAACACCCACAATTGTATTGAATGTAAAAGGTATGATGTATTGTAATACTATTGTAAAGCAAAACAATTGTATTCAAGGTGAACATAATAATCAGAGTAATACAAATATAAATGATTCTACCTTAAAGAGTATAGACCCAATCAATACAATATGTAATAGAATGATTGTAATTGAAACAATTAAAATTGAATATGTAAAGAAGAAAGGAAACAATACAAATCCATTTCTAATACAAGTAACAGCGGAAATGTAAAAGTAATACAATTCTTTTAACCCAAAGAGAAGGGTTATCCTTTTACCTGGGATAAAAGGTCTGTCTCACCAACACCTTGGTGAGCCCTCGATACGATGATCGGCACGTCTGTCTGCCTATCCCCGGCAGCCCTCGATACGATGATCGGCACGTCTGTCTGCCTATCCCCGGCAGCCCTCGATACGATGATCGGCACGTCTGTCTGCCTATCCCCGGCAGCCCTCGATTTTGCAGGTAATCGGCACCTCTGTCTTTCAATTACTTGAAAGCCCTCGATACGATGATCGGACGCACAAAGCTGATGAGAGAAGTCACAGTGTCTCTCTCTAGAATCTTCGTAGTTCACAGAGTCTCTTCATTCGTTCTCTTTGTTCATCGTTGTGTTCTCAGCTTCAAATGACCTCCTATTTATAGGCCTCGGGTTCCAACGGTCATATTGCCTCCAACGGTCATATTGAAACAGAAAGCACGACATCGTTTTGATTAGTTTGTAACTAACTCAACGACATCGTTTTGTTAGGACAAGAGATATATAGAAATGTAAAACATGAGTACGATTCATATGCAGATAGAGTTTTTGACAAAGTACCAAAACAAATAATGATCATCTGAATAGCAGAGTCAATACGATACGATTGACAGAGTTAGTACGATACGATTGATAGAGTCAATACGATACGATTGACAGAGTCAGTACGATACGATTTGGTCGGTACGATCAACATCGTACGATACGATAAACATGATAAAAGACAATTGTAATATACATACATATGATAGAATACATTTGTGATTTCCAAAACATGATATAGAAGTCAAAAGAAGACTTTTGACTTATCAATAGCCCAATTTGATTTCTATATATATTCTAACTTAATAAATATGTCCAATTTACATTTTTTTAGTTGTTTCTTTTTCATCTTATTTTATGCTTATTGAAGAAGAAGAATGGAATGGATTAGAGCTATTTGGACCGCTTTATGTGAAAAAGTATGTCCATCATTTATTGTTTCTGAGGAATCTGATGTTTATGATGTCTTGAATTTTGTTTGTTTGTCATTTTAGCAGTGTTTCTTATGCTTGGAAATTGTTTTTCTGATTGTTTGAAATGGGATGTATAATTTAACTGTTTAAAAAAAAATTCTAGGTTTGTGGCCTCCATTGGCGGTCTCTTTTAGTCAATTCCAACAGCGACCACTATTGGTTGTCAATTCCTACAGCGACCACAAATGGTGTCCTCTGTAGGCCGATTTTCTAGTCTCTAATAGCAACCACCAATGGTGGTTATTATAGGCCCACCCAGCAACGACTGCCATGCGGTCACGGTGTACCAAATATTCGGTCACCTATAGCGACTGCGAATGATGGTCACTATAGCCCTAGAGCGATGAGCGAAATGCGACCGCCACTGGCAGTCTCAACGCGGTCGCTTTAGACCCAATTTCTAGTAGTGTGATCATTTTCAAACAAAAATTAATGTACATGATATGAATGTGATAGATGTGATTAAAATTATATATCCCTAAAATTTGTACGTAATATTTTATCTCATGAGATATGATGTATGTGGAATGATTGGTTATCCTAAACACTCTATTTTATGATGTCTCGATATTTATCCATGGTTTTTTCTTATGATGTCAGGGTTTGTATTGTTTCAAAGATAATATATGTTTCCTTGATGTTGTTATCTTATATATTTATTGTATGTTCCTGACTATAATAATCACACCTTTATCTCACCATGATATTCCTATAGACTCGCATGTATAATATTAATCATTTAATGATTTTATTATTCCTCTACTCATCTTTATAACTCACCCATTTTAAATATATTTCCCCCAGATGACCTATAAAATATTAGAATATCTATGGATTATAAGGTAATTTATATAGATTTCAAATAGTGTATTTGTATCCATTTTTCATATTGATGTGTTTTATAACTAATCTTACAATGACACAATGCCTCTCAATCATTTGGGATTTTATTACCTTTTTAATTTTTTTTAAAATCGTGAAATAATGTGAAAAATATATATTGGTTTCCATAGATACTATTAATAAAAAACTATTACAATTATTTGTCTATTATGTATGAAAAGTATCTTAATAATAGACAATCCAAAATTGTCTCTCTACTACATATAATTAATTTCCACAATCATTTTTTTATATTTTAGATTGAGTCTTGTTAAATGAATATATCATTGTAGTTTTCAGTGCATGGTAGTGGTATAAGACATTATACAAGGATTTATAGTCTTGATATTGAAATTTTAGAATATAAAAATATAATATATTTATTTTATATGAACATTAGTTTAGTGAAACAAAATCTATTGATGTAGATAGTGTTTGTAATGTTGAATTTTTTATGAGTTCATTTTGGAAGATATATCCTCATACCATTTTGAAATAATATCAATAATTTTATATACCAACATGATCGACAAATTTTTAAATGGGGTATATAATCTTATGACATCTATTACCCATATGTATAATCTGGATGATTATATGGTAGAATGAATAAACTCTGAGGATTTCATGAGGAACTGGGAATTTATTGGAAAGGAATTTAACATGATGAAAAATTCCAATCAGCCATGGATCAACATTAGATAAAAATATCCATGTCAGCTAAGTTGATGGGATATTTTGGGTCCAAGATGATGAGTGAAGCATAAGCAAACATGATACTTCAAAATGTCGATGTTGGTTTCTCATCATTCAATTATTCTGTGGTCTCTATCAAAACCTCATTTGTATAATATTTTCTATGAATTTTTTCCATGGTTGGGGAAAAGGTTTTCAAGATACTGTTATATATATGAAATCTTGGATCAGTTGAGTGAGATTATTTTATTTTTATGATAGTATATTATGTGGTAATTCTGTCTGGTAAACATATTAGTTAATTTTGATATTGACCTTTCTTGTTTTCTGTCAATACTAACATGATTAACATTTTCCTAGTAATTTATTATGAATTTTATGATCTTCATATATTGTGAAATTTAGACTATATTACCTTCGAAAAGATCTAACAATGTTTTTCAAAACATTTTTCAATTTTTATACACAATAATTCTATGACTGAGGGATATGAGTGTCCATTGAATCAAAAAATAAGTAAGAAACCAATCATCATATACTATCATATATTTGATATAAATCATTTATCATAATGGAATAATTACCATTAATATTCTTAATTACTATTTTTTTTTGAAAATTTACATTCCAAAGATTATCCATTGATGAAGGGATATCTCCACGCTTTTTATGAGATCTTTGTACTCTTCCTCATTTTTTGTTCAATATTTAGATTGTATGAATGAATAAGGTGGAACTATCATTGATTGGATAATTAAGACAATCCACTAACCACCTATAATGATATTCTAGTTTTATATAGTTTTTTATTTGGTCATTGAGTGTTACTATCAATTTATATCTACCAATACAAGGGTATTCCATTGATAATGAAACCTATATTTTTCTATAACTCTGCATTCACTAGTATTCTATTTGGAAAGGATGTTCTTTGAGAAAATATATTTTCCCATAAATTTTATTATAGTTTAATATTAATTGAATAAACTAAAATTAAAATATAAAATACCAGAGTTTCTTGTTCTGAGTCAGCCTCATATGGTTTAGATTTTACTTCAGAGGATCAATGTGCGAGACTAAGTAGGCCGTACAGTATTTCAAGTATTGTATCATTTTTTATTCTATGAACATCAATGTGTGGTAGTTATTCTATAAATTATTATATCATGTTTATATTTATATCATTAAACTAATAAAAAATAAATACTAATATTATTCCTAACAGAAGTTATTATTTTGGATATGGAGGTGAGTGATTTCTCCACAGTGGCCACATATGGATAGAATTTTTTTCGTTGTTTTGGAATAATAAAAAAACTGGTTGAATAAATTAATTTATAATATTTTTTTTCATTTCATTAATTTTCAAATATGTAATAGATTTCTATATTTGAAATCTTGGTGAATAATAATCACATGTTTCAAGTTATTATTTTTGAAATGTTCGATATAGATGAGCATCCACAAATTATTATCAACTATTTATGGTTTCATGTAGCATATTATAAAAATATTTTTTTATTATTTCTGAATTTCTATTCAATTACTTGTTGGAATACCATTATGTCTATAATTTTTCTTATTTCTACCCGGAATGAAAACATTAGGGGTTCATCGTTCTGTTTTAATAAAATAGTTTCTTAAGGACTATCTCATGGTAAATTAGATAACGACAACATTAATCAGATTTTACCACTGCATAATCAAAATGTCAGTCCATGATAATCCAAAAATCGGGAGTTGATTTTTGGTTCATGTAGATATTATTTTTATCACATATATTCCTAAATCCAAACAGAATGTCTTAGTATAAGATTTCCACTTTGGTCTCTTTAATGGGGGATGAATCCTTATCCATATGATTCATTCTGATCTAGTTGTATAATGCGTATTTATTCAATAAATTGATTTTTAAATGCCTAAATTTTCATCAATTAACCTTTATATTATCAATATAAGGGAAAAAATTTTGAATGCTCCAATTCATGTCCTTAAATAAATGATTTGACTATTCCTTCATTCATTGGGGATGATGTTGGTGGTATGTTTCAAATATTCACCTTCTTAGAGGAAGATTCATTAAAATATCCTATTGTAATTTGATTTGAATTTAGATTTTGGGGAAAGATACATCCTCCGGAATGCCTGCTTCAAATAAAGATGATCATCTTGTTGGCCTTGTTGGTGGGTGCTAACATCAGGATCCAATCCATTCAATTTTTTAATTCTATGAGAACATATCATTGTTTTATTGCATGAATGAGAAAAAAAATTTCATCTCCTCCGGAGGCATGAAGACAATAATCATTTTTATTTTTGGTTCCTACACTATAAAAATATTTTATTATCTCTGGGTATTGATAATGGTTGTGAAATATTCGTCAAAAGATAGAGGGGAATCTATAAGATCATTTTCATCATCTTGTTTATTTATAAATCTGGTCAAAAGTGAGAAGAAATGGGATATTTTTATTTATTGAGAGTGATGATGAGATTCTATGTGGCTGTAGAGAGGATGGTGAACAGACCCCCTAACATATGGAATCCCAAACAATCTTATCTTCCACCACACTATCATATTGAATAAATTATAGTATGTTGAATGGGATAGGTCAATTAAAAAAATAATTTTTCCTATCTATAAATATTTATCTGACATTATTAAGGGTAAAATGTACTCTTAGGAAAACTAATTTATCATGTTGGTAGGATCCATTTCCATGTCATTAGGGAAGTAATCCATGCATCATTTTCTACCATTGGATAGTTTAAAACCCTCTTATATTGTATTTCATCTCTATATTTCGAATAATGAGACACAATAAAGTAAATTATAACTAGAAAACACTATTGATTTTATATTGACAAAATAAAAGTGGTAGATATTGTATGATAAAGGAATATGTTCCATTATATCACACCACAATCATCCTATTAGAACATTAAATGTTTCATATTGAAAAATGTTAATATATTTGATGTTAATTATGTTCTTCTAGAATGTGTTTTGATATTTATAACACTAATATATTTTTTTCAATCACATAATATCATTGGATCTTTATATATGGTGGAGAGAGATTGGTCTGATTATAGACTAATATTCAATAAATATGGATCTATTTGAGGCATGTTCCAAATCCATTATTTAAGGGGATTAATTGGAGGAAAATAATTTCAATCATTATGAAAATATAAAAATTTCCTCTATTTCTATATTCAATTTCATTTAATGATGCATTGTAAATATGGTATCATTATATTATCCCAATGTATCAGTCTTCTCATGGTCATCATCAGTTCCTCAAATATCATCCATAAAATCATGAGGTATTATGAATGTATAAATGAGTGTGTCCTTTATCTCAATTAAATGGATCTGGGTGTCCAAGATTGGGTTTTTTGTTTGTTAAAAAAATATTTGATAATGTTAAACATTTTGTTGAAGGGAATTCATTTTCTTCCATAAATCCTATGCATGGTTCAATGATAGAATTTTGATACAGGATGAAATTATGAACATGATAAAAAATTACTTTTAGGTTTCAAAATTAGTATATAATTATATTGAGTTCATTTTTTGTATTTTCAAAATGATTATATGGTTATAAAATACATATTTATTCATCTAATATTTCATGATTTTATGAGTATCTTGACAATTCAAGATTACCGCATTTCCACAATTTATCTTTTTGATGTTCATCGCACTATGTTTCAATATAATATATTAATTTATTAAAAATTTACCATCTTTTTATGATTCCATTTGACCCCCCTCATATATAATTACCTCATTCTCAGAAGAATCTCGATCAACCTCCCCATTTTTGGTTAGAGACTTCTGCCTCATGTGTATAGTATTATTCAATGAACTTATGTACCATGTAGATAAAATTTCAAAATACTTATTTTGACTCACCATTAGATTTGAGGTCCTTAATTAATTTTATTTCAAACAAGAATATGACTGGGGGAGAATTACTCATTTTTATGGGTTGTCTTTATAATCGTATAAGATCCTTCTACTTTTCCAAAATCATCCTTTGAAATATATATCAAATCTTTGGAGACTATAAAAATAAAGGAGATATTTTATTCATGTTAGGGGAAATGAGGATGTAACTGATTGGTTCCTATGGGCCCCAATGATTTCATGTTCCTATTTATTTGATCATTTAGTCATCAAATCATATATCCTTTATAAATTCTTAATCAAGAACTCAAGTCATCAATAATCTTCATATGCTGATATTAAAAAATAGTATACTTGAAAATTAGTTTTTGAAAACATTTCCAACCCCAAGGAAACCATCATTCATTATATTTTATTAATGAATAATTACTATAGTGATTTATTCCTCATCATCTGATTGAAGGGGAAGTATTGTTAATAGTAAGATAAAAAAAACATGTATAATTTATTAGGATATGGTAATTTGTGAAAATTGTGTTCCACCCCAAAAATAAAGTATCCCAGACATTTAAATATTTTTTAATAATTAATTTTTATTACTTTATAAGCTATTTTACTTCATCATTCCTTCCTCTCTTTATGATAGAGTTATTTTTTCATGTTCATGTTGGTAAGTGATGTTTACAATGGTCTATGGGAAAAACTGTCAGGGATGACATTGGTTCTAAAATCAGTAAAAAATTCACTCTTTCTACATAAAAATTTTAGGTTCACAACTATATTTGTAATTATTATTCCAATCCTTTTTACATAGAATTTTGTGTTCCGTTCTGTGTGAAACTCTTTTTAAATCTATGAATCCAATTGAATATTTCAATAGGATCAGTGGTACTAGGAACTCATCATGAAGATTCTCTACTTAAATATTAGTTAGATTCCTCATTGAAGGAATTTTATCGAGGGAGTACAAAAACCCATTCTATTTGATAAAAAAATATAGATCTTTTCATTATAAAATTATTTTCCCTAATAATTGTCACCAACAATTTTCAATTAAATAATTGAAAACAATGATAGATCAATGGATGATGGAGGACTTCCAAATTAGTTATAGATTCAACTGGTAAATAGTTATACAATACAAAATTTTTCCCATCAATAACCTGTATGATGAATCTTATTTTAGCAACCATGTACTACTCATGTGTTCCTACAACAGTTCCAAATCCAGATAAAAACGTGAGAAATGATTCTTTAGGTAACCAATGACTTTAAATATCGAAATGGATGTATTTATAAATATAGGATAAGGATTAATTATATTAACCCAGCAAGGGTATGAAAATATTTATCATTTCATTATTATTTGACACCATAATAAGCAATAATATTGTTCAATTAGATATATAATTGAATCAAGAAGTTCTGGTTAGATATTCGGATGAAAAAATAATCGAGTATAGAATACATGTTTTATTTAATATTATTGACCTATATTTGCATGTCACTA
Organism: Viscum album; assembly: GCA_963277665.1. NCBI lineage: Eukaryota > Viridiplantae > Streptophyta > Magnoliopsida > Santalales > Viscaceae > Viscum > Viscum album. The sequence goes on along the minus strand of OY728158.1, from coordinate 497,282,475 downwards.
TAAATTATCATATTTTGTTGACAATATAATCCCAAAAATGGAACTTTTTGGCACTCCATGGGAAGTAATTTATTGTAACATATTCTTTCATGCACAAAAAACATTAGTACCCACATTCTGGAACCCACATGATGGTTATTATTTAATTGATTAAAAATTTACTTATTGATATATAACTATGTGTAAAAATAGAATTGCATGAAGTAAATTTTACCATTATTAATATTTTTCCTTATTAATTCATTATTGATCTATTTTTTCATTCTAACATGGAAACAAATTAATCAATACATTCATGTAAGTGATATTTTCATTTACCTATAGTGGTTGGGGGATACGACTAAATTGATTCCATTTTATTTTGTTAATGATCACTGATTGTAAACAAATTATGTATTTATAGGACCCCCAAAATTATATGAATGTTTTAGGTTGTGTTTAAAATCATTTTTTAATTTTTTTAGTTTTTTTACATGGTTGAGTATATTCCTCATCACAATCCTTATATTTAACATCATGTTATGAGTCATTTTTATGGGTTACACCATTGAAATTTAATAATTCATAATATTATAAATGAATAATGTATTTATGTGAAGGATATTGAAATCTATTTTCCTATAGATATTTGTAAAAGAATATGCTACATTATTATTTAAATCTGAAATTCTTGGAAGGCCTTTGAGACCATAAACCTTTGTAGGCTTTTGGATTTCCTATTGAGATCTATCTTATTAGTGGTATAAAAATTTTCATCCTAATTAAACCTCCATTGATTTGAATTGTGAATGAGATTTATGTATATGGTGTATCTTTCATTATAAGAAACTTGTATAGTGTATCTTATGGATATTATCCTATCCTGGAGATGACAAAAAACCAAAACAATATAGGGGGTGGTGGTCTAATTTCCCCATCCCTATAAAATGGGGTTTTAAATAATATATTTCCATTATATATATTTTTATATAGGTTCAGGATGTCCCTTGGAGTTTTAGACATTTTTAAAATAATTAAAATTCTTCAATACCTAGGGGTTGTTTTTTCTCCTATAATTCCATTACATCAATGATCACATATTCTATTTAGATATTTTGAGATTTTATTCAAATAACAATTCAGGTGAATAGATTCCTATAGGAATGACCAATTAACCAATGATGGATACTACTTTGTTGGAGGGGTTTCCAATTATATTATTGAATCCAATACCACCATTTCTAAGCCTATTATATTAATTTCTCAATTTCTCTTTCACATTGGTTGAACATTATTTTCACTTGGGAAGTTGTCAGATTCAAATGACAAGACTATTCATCATTTGTGGTCCTTGATCATGATTATTTTATTATGTATATTACATTTAATGAATATTTAATGGAAGGACATTGATGAAAAAGTAGTTTAGTGAAATGAAATAATTCATGGCTACTCCATCATCTGATACATACATTATAATGTGAATCATTTATTAGTTAGTGTATCGATTTCATGGAATTGTGATTGGAATGTATGAAGTACAATAAATACATTTCTAATGTTATGTATCATGTATCTAAAATAAAATCCAATCTTATGAAATGATATATTTCATTAATTTTATTGACATGTGGGGTGTACTCCCAGTACAAATAATGATTCACCTTCAAAGTGTGATAATCCATCTAAATATTCATATGGTGAGAGTATATCCCTTAGTCAATTAGATATTTTGTAATTTCAGGCATTTGAGTTATTATGTTCTATAAAAAACATGTATATTTTCAGTAATTACTTTATTTCTCATGATCATGTAATTCTCTTCATCACTGAAAATAAATTCCACTATTTGATTTGGCTAATTAAATCATTTCATTGCTACCATTTTGAGAAGAAAAATAACACTCAAGATATCCTATATTGTATAATGGGATAAATATTTTGATTATTTCATAGATAAGTATGGTTTTCTAGTAGTATCCCTTGTTCAATATATTATATTACAATATGATTAGGATATAATAGATTTGATTATACTTAAATAATTAAGCATTATTATTATAAACTAAACCATAATGTAACTTCAATAAGGGTATAGACATCCACTCAGAGTGGGATTACACATTAATGAGGACATTCATGGATGATTATGTGGAGACAAACTCAATGGGGAACAATTATGGTTACACATTCAATAATATAAACTTGAATCGTAGTTATTTTATACATATTAATATGTGTTTTATAGCTAAAAACATGATAATATTTCCCACATGGAATATGGAATATGTAACTTGGAGGATCTACGTAAATAACATTATGTGGAATAACTCATTATTTTTTTATGTTAGAACCATATGGATGTAATTTTACTCATCATCATCAAAAAAAAATTTTATGAGGAGTTAGATGAGTATAGTTGTAACATATCGTGTAAATAAAGAAATAATACATTCTATTTATTATGATTTTGTGAGTTAAATATTAATTTTACTTTAGAGGGGTTGCTATGTTCGATGGCTTACCTGATAAGCAACAACAGGGTTCATTGAAATCTTACGTTGCACACTAATAATATAATATTATTAATTTAACAGGTAGTTAACTCCTACCCATTTTATTGGTGGTAATGAACAAAACTAACTATTATATGATTATAAATGTTTGTTAAATAAATGTTAGCGGCTTAAAATGTGAATGAATCTAATATTAAGCATAATTTATTTTAAAAGGTTTGTTTACCACCATTTAATGGAAAACGTATTTAAATATAATTTTGGCCACTTATATATGTTCTATTTGAGAAAATAAAATTCTACATAATATTCAGGACATCAAAATTTACTTTGGGTAAATTTTTGGTAATTTTTAGATATAATTAATTTTTTATGAATAGTGAAAAATACTATATTTTTATTCAATAGTGACTTGTAATATAATTTATTTATATGGTTATATTATCTTTTTAATCATTTTTAATGTGTAATTATATTATATTTTTACCAAATAATCCAATTTTACTCATTGGAATTAATTTCACATTGAAATTGGACATAAATAAGTGTCGATCTTTTGATAGTTATTGTTTCTTAAAAATACGTTACTTGTTTTAACAATATAAATTAATATCAAATTAATTAATGAAACTTCAATGTCAATAAATTGAAAAAATATACATCATTTTGTAATTCAGAATATAAAATATAGCTTAGGTTGAATTTTTGGTCATTTTCTGAAAAACATTAATTTTTGATGAATAGTGAAACCACTAAGTAGTAGTTAAAAACCGACATTTTCATTTAAATGATATTTTACCTCTTCTATGGATTAAATTTTTAAAATTTGACATAAATGGTATTTATTTTTATTTAAAATATGGTTCAATAAGATGAAAATAAATTTTGATGAATCGTAACTTGTGACTTTTATTTACAGCGGTTAAATATATATAGGGTGATTCAAGGAAAAAATAATATTATAATAATAAATATTTACCTTAAAAATTTTCCTAACCTTATTGGTTGATTCATTTACGACCATGGTCATCTTTGGGTCGATTTTGGGACCCCATCGAGTATGATGGGAGTGATAATGACAATTTAGATTAATTAACTTAATGTAAAGGCAAAAATAACAAAAACAAATATCTTTTAGTAAATTAATTTTTACAAGGGATTATATAAATTATATTTTCACCTATAAGTATTAATTGGAAAGATGAAAATATTTCCTAAACCATGTTATTTTTTATAATTTTTAGACATCAAATAAATTAAATTATTTATGACACAATAAGGATGCAGTATTTACCTCATTAATAAATGTTTTAAATAAATAAGATTATAAATATTAAAATAATATCCAAAACCTGTCCAATTCTTATTGGATTATTTTATTTCGACCATTAATCATCATTTCATTTACTTTAATTTTTTTTGGACCTTTAGAAACCGAATATCATTATATAATAATTTTTTTTCACACTTTCCTAAAGAGCCCCTCCACCCCCTTATAAAATGACCTTACATCTAACCAACTACATACACCTATCAAGTCCCTTGGCTCATCCAAAACCTACCTGAATAATCTCTTTAGATCCCTATACCCCTCCTAGAAGAATTACCTTTGGCATAAGGTGCTTCAAAAATTTCTCTAGGTTCAAACCAATGGGAGTTACAAAAATTAAAGGTAACGATTCCTCTTAACTTCTTTTCTTATATTTTACTTCACCAACCCATAAACTCTTTTTAATCCTTTATTTTATAACAACAAAAATATACTAAATATACTAGGATGTTGTTATGATAAGTATTTCAACAAAACTTACACACACCTCCATCTAATGGGTGAATAATATATTCTTTTTGTGATTAGAAAACTAACACCTCACAAAACGATGATTTTTTTATTATCTCCTCCCTCCTATCATGGTGGCCATTAATATGAAACTATATATATATGATATATATTATGTTTATTTTTCTTTATGATTCTATATTTTTCATTTATATCATACCTTTATGGTTTCTATTATGGGTAAATGTGATAATTTCTTTTGAGAAAGTGCGGACAACCGCCCCCTCAAAGTGATATGAATCGTTAATGCCATATGTGGGTTGTATAAAAGAAAGCGTTAATCATATTATATATGATATTATACTGGAATTACAATAGACCTATGTATCATTATTCTATTAAATGATGAAATGGAAATGAAAGTAGTGTTCATCCGTACGTACGCCTTACCGTCTCCATGAACGTTGCATTTCATTTCTTATCTCTAAATGTTATGTACTATTATAAATACATGTATATACTGGATATATATGATATATATGATATCTAAATCTTGAATATCATTCGGGATATAATTAAATTTTTACCATGTTAACAACTTGTAATTATTAGAATTCCATTATTGACTCAAGTACCAAATATCGAAAGAATCAATGTTTTTAACTTAAATGATTACATAATGTTTATAACATGGTAATAAGTGATATAAAAGGAATAATAAACTATAAAAATGTTCTTAAGAAAGTATAAATTAACTTTAGTTTATTATTTAGGAGATTAATGAATGAACGGGTTAAGTCGGACAAGAGGTAATGGACTTCGTCTCAATCTCCTTTCATTGAGGCGTATTTCAATAATATATACCTTCTTCTTTTACACAATGTATAATAAAACCCTTTGAATCATAATTTAATTAAAATGGAATCTTTTTTCTATGATGCATTTTACTAAATGAAAAATGAATTTTTTTTAACATTTGCGGCGACAATGACCTTTCTGCCTCTGTAATCGTTTTTTGGATGCCTCTATAAGCCTTCATGTTTTCTAAAATGAAAAGGAAATCCCTTATTCTATTTTTGGATGTTTTGGTATTGAAAATGGTTTTGGAAATGGATTTATTATTTCCATATCTTGAAATTATTTTTTGTTATTGAAAATTAAAAGTTATTAGTGAAATGTTTATATTTGAAATATTTTATGTGTTATGAATTTATAATGGTACTTAGACATTTGATGGGTGGTTACGTGATAAACCAAATGATGAGTGGTGCCGTGATAAACCAGGATGGGTGGTTACGTTATAACCTCCAATGCACTGGGTATGGAAGTTGGCCGTATAGCTATTCCATTTAGTGATATGTGTGGAAGTTTACCGTATGGTTATTCCATTTAAGTATGATTATGTACCAAGTTAGCTTCATATGTTATGAGTTATTAATATGGTGTTTATGGTCATCTTTTGGTTACAAAAGTGTATGAAATGATCTTTTATTCATTTATGAGTATTTACTACTTTATAAATGTTAAATGAATTACTTATGATAATGTATTTATGGTTTATATATAGTTTTGAAAAACTAATAGTTTTCATTCTTAGTGTATCCCTTACTGAGATCTTTATGCTCATCCCATGTTTTTGAAATGTTTTTCACAGGACATAAAGTGGAATACAGTCAAGGAATTGTCTAGTTTCTTAAAACATGGAACTAGACATGAATCTTTCTTTTTCAAGAGTTTTTATTTTGTGAAAATAATGGAAACTGAGTAGATGTGTCTATATGTATTATTAAAGTCGTCATGTATAAGTTATGGACTAATTATCTAAAACTCTAAACCTGAAAGGATCCTCAATGTGAATTATTCATTTAAATCAAGATTATGTAGTGTTTTATGTCTAGGTCCTTATAGTTTGTATTAGAGTTCGGTTTAGGAAACATTATGAGTTAGGGTATTATTAAATTAATATCCATAAATTAGTTTTTGTTAATATTGAAATGATATAGAATTTACAGATTACCATGATGCTTCACCTAAGATATTTCTATGTTCAGAATGTTTTTCAATAGAGGAAACATGAAAGCTATGTTGGGACGGCATCGAGAGGAATCCCACCTCCCAAATCAGTAACCTGAGATGGTCGGAATCAGAACTGAACAGTATGTTGCAGTGATGGCACAGTTGAATTAGGATACAAATAGTGGTTTTATCCATGCACTAGATCAGCTAGATCAACCACAGAGGAACATGTCAGGGGTGGAGCATTTCAGGAGGCAACATCCCCCATCATCCAGAAGATCATCTGACCATGTGCTAGTAGAAGGGTGGATTAAAGCACTGGAGAAAATTTTCAATGTCATGGGTTGTTCAAAACATCAAATGGTTCTTCTTGGTGTTTACCATTTTGAATGTGAATATGATCAATGGTGGTCGATGGTTTGAAATATTAGGGATATTGAAGAGATTGATGCTCTTGATTGGGATTAATTCAAAGGTATGTTTCTTGAGAAATATTTTCCTATGGTGGTTAGTCTTAGAATGGAAAACTAATTCCTAGAATTGAGGTAGGAGGATGACTTAGTGGATTCTTATGAAGCAAAATACACTCGACTGGAATGGTATGTTACAAATTTCATCTGAGATCTTGATAGTAAGATAAATTGATTTTACTCAGGAATGAATCCACGATATCAAATATCATTAGCCTCTCGTGAGTTCAAAAGTTATGAAAATCTTGTTCGATTGGCAGAGAAGGTGGAAATGGAGTTCTCCAATGATCATGTGTTCTTTGACAAACAACAAAATAAGAGGTCCAGTTGACAGGTAAAGGGAAAGAATTCATCAAATAAGCAGGGAGGTAAGAAATATAAATATCCATCTTGTGAGAATTGTGGTAAAAATAATCTTATATAATGTTTATCAATGTCGGGGATATTCTTCCGGTGTGGTAAGTCTGGTCATATTTCTCATAACTATAAGGAAGATGATAAAGGAGGCAATGAAATTCCAGTGGTAATATTTTTTTAGAGTAATGAGATGGGTCATTATGAAAATGATTGTCCATCTAAGAACTCAACTAAGGGAAAGAAACCAGACTATATGAAGAAAGGGGTGGAGAAATCCTTTTCAACTACATCAGCAGATGTTTGGCCATCGAATGTAGTAGTATCAGGTACACTGTTTGTTTGGTCAGATTATGCAAATGTGTTGTTTGATTCAGGGTCTACACACTCTTTTATTTCTGAGAAGTTTTCTAGTAAATTGAGAATTCTATTTCAGGATATCAATCCTGAAATTATTGCAATAACATCAAGGAAAAATGTTGAGACAAAAAGAAATTATAAGAACCTTACTATCCTTGTGTGCAGGAAGAATCTACATGTAAACCTTCTTGTTTTGCCTCTACTAGTGTTTTATGTTATTTTGGGTATGGATTGCCTTTCTTTTTATCATGCTAAGATTGACTGCACATCTATAAAGGTTTCTTTTCATAATGATTTTCAGTTTTTTTACAAGAATGAACCCTTGATTATGATAACATATCAGAAAGATGAGAAACTAGAAAAATATGGAAATACATTTTACCTAGCACATATTGTTGAAAATAGAGTAACTATTCAGATAAATGTTGTAAAAGTGGTAAATGAGTATCTTGATGTTTTTTGATGTGTTTCCTAGTATTATACCTAATCGAGATGTTGAATTTACTATTGACATAGTTCCTAATTCTAAGACAATTTTATAACCCCCTTATCGAATGGCTCAAATAAAATTTTTAGAGTTAAAGAAGAAATAGTAGGAGTTATTAGATAAAGGTTTCATTCTACCGAGCACATCACCATGGGGTGATCCTATTATATTTGTTAAAAAGAAAGATGATTCTCTGAGACTTTTCATTGATTAAAGATAATTGAATCACATCACTATTAAGAACACGTATCCCTTTCGTCATATCGTTGATTTGTTTGATCAACTCCAGGGAGATCAGTATTTTTCGAAGATTGAATTGAGGTCAGGGTACAGTCAATTGAGTGTAAAGGAAGCAGACATTCCGAAGACCACATTTCATACCAGATATAACCATTATGAGACTGTAGATATTCATTTTGGTTAAAAAAATGCACATGTGGTATTCATGGATCTTTTGAATAGAAGTTCCTTTGAGTTCTTGGATAAGTTAGTGGTTGTGTTCTTTAAAGATATTTTGGTTGATTACAAAAGTAAATAGGAATATGAAATTAATTAAAGGGTTTTCTGGAAAACCATAAATGAAAAGAAAAAATTTGGGAAATTAAAAAATTGTGAGTTTTGGTTACAACAAATTTCTTTCCTTGGTCACATTTTTTTAAAAATTTTCATAACTGTTGTTCCTGCTAAAACAAAGGTTACTGATGAATGTCCATGACCCACAAATATAACTGATATTTTTAGTTTTCTTGGTTTGGAAGGCTATTACCGGAGGTTTGTTGAGAATTTTTCATGGCTATATAGACCACTAACTTAATTAACTTGAAAAGGTGTTAAGTTCATTTAGACAAAAGAATGTGATGATTGTTTCCTGGAATTGAAAAGAAGATTGGTGAGTGCTTCATTTTTGGCACTGACTTCTAGAAACGGTGAGTTTGTTATTTACAGTGATGCTTTGTTGAAATGAATTGGATGCGTCCTTATGCAGAATGATCAGGTAATCTATTACGCTTCACATCAGCTGAAACCTCATGAGTTAAATTACCCTAGAAATGATTTGTAATTACCTGTTTTTGTTTTTTTCTTTAAAAATTTGGAGGCATCTTTTGTATGGAGTAAAATGTGAAATATATTCTGACCAAAATTTTTTGAAATGTATTTAGTAAAAAATAATTGAACATGAGACAGAGGAGATGGTTGGAATTAATCAAGGATTATTATTGCACGATTCATTACCATCCAGGAAAGGCAAATAATGTGGCTGGTTCTTTGAGTCAAAAATGTAATGCTACATTAACCATGATATGTTTGGAACGAGATCATTTGGTCGTTAATTTGATAAAAATTTTCATAGAAGTTGTTGGTGTAGGAAATTGTTTTATTTTGTTTCAGGTTTCAGTGAAATCATCTCTCTCAAATAGAATAAATCAAGCATAGAAAGAAGACAATGAGTTTCAGAAAAAGGTATAGTTGGTTCAGAAGGGTACATTTCTAGATTTTAACATTGATAATGATTGTGTTTTGAGGATTGGTAAATGATTTTGTGTGCCTTGTGATTCACAGTTGAAGAATGAGTTGTTATGTGAAGCTCATAGTTCATCGTTTTTAGTTTATCCTAGCAGTACAAAGATATACAGAGATCTTCGGGAGTATTACTGGTAGGATGGAATAAAAAGAGATATTGTTGATTTTAATGTGAAGTGTTTGACTTGTCAGTAGGTTAAAGCAGAGAAGCAGTTATCAAAATGGATGCATTAGTCTTTACCAGTGCCATAGTGTAAATGGGAAAATATATCCATGGACTTCGTTGTGTGATTACCAAAGACATCTTGAGGTAATATTGTAATATGGGTTATTGTTGATCGGTTGACTAAATCTGCTCATTTCCTTTATATTTGAGGTACTTTGTCTTTAGATCAACTTTCTCGGTTTTATGTTAAAGAGATAGTGAGTTTTCATGTTGTTCCCATCTCCTTTGTATATGATCATTATCCTAGGTTTACTTCTAACATTTTGGAAAGGCCATTAGAAGTCGTTGGGTACTGAATTAAATTTTATTATAGCTTTTTATCCTCAATCAGATGGGCAGTTAGAACGAATAATTAAGACCTTGGAGAATATTCTACATGCTTGTTCAATAGATTACTAGGGAATTTGGGACTAACATCTTTCATTGGTTTAATTTTCTTATAATAATAGTTTTCATTCCAGTATACAGATGGCTCCATTTGAGGAATTATATGGAAAGCGTTGTCGAACTCCATCATTTTGGGATAAACTCGGTGAAAGGAAGATGATGGGACTCGAATTGGTAGAAGAGATGGTAGAAATATTTTAGTTGATTCAGAAGAACATGATAACATCTCAGACCTGACAGAAACGTTATAGGGATAACCAGAGGAAATATCTTTTTTTAGGTAGGTGATCATGTCGTTCTCGGGGATTCTCCATGGAAAATTGTGATATGTTTTGGTAAGAATTAAAAGATGAGTCTGAGGTTCATTAGACCTTATGAAATCTTGGATAAAGTAGGATCAGTTGCATACAAAGTGTATTTACCTCCATGTTTATCCTAGTTACACAATGTTTTTCATTTTTCAACGTTGAGAAAATATATGCTAGATCCATCTCATGTTTTGAGTCTAGAGGTAGTTCAGTTGGAAGAGAATCTCTCTTATGAGGAACAACCAGTCCATATTCTTGACTAAAGAGAGAAAGTGATTGTGGAATAAGGTAATTCACCAGGTAATGGTTTTGTGGAAAAACCATATGGTAGAAGAGGCAATGTGAGAATATGAAAATTCTATGAGGGGTAAATACCCCCACTTATTTAATAAGTGAATAAAATTTCAAGGTCGTAATTTCCAAAAAGGGGGAAGGTTGTAACATCCCAAGTAAATAAAGAAATAATACATTTTCTTTATTAATATTTTGTGAATTAAATATTAATTTTACTTTAAAGGGGTTTTATATGTTCGATGGCGTACCTGATATCCAACAAAGTGTTTCTTTGAAATCTTATGTTGCACACTAATAATATAATATCATTATTTTAAACGGTAGTTAACTCCTAGCCATTTTATTTGCGGTAATGAACAAAACTAACTACAATATGATTATAAATGTATGTTAAATAAAATTAAGAGGCTTAAAATGTGAATGAATCTAATTTTAAGCATAATTTATTTTAAAAGGTCGATTTACCACCTTTTAATAGAAAACCCTCATTAAATCTAGTTTTGGAAACTTTTATATATTCTATTTTACAAAATAAAATTATTTTTTTATATTCGGGACATCAAAATTTTCTTTGGGTAATTTTTTGGTATTTTTCAGATAAAATTTATTTTTTTATGAATAGTGAAAAATACTGTATTTTTATTCAAAATTGCCTTTTAATCTAATTTATTTATATGTTTATATTATCATTTTAATTGGTTTTGAAGTTTAATTATATTATATTTTTATCAATTAATCCTATTTTGGTCATTGGAATTAATTTCACTCTGAAATTGGATATAAATAAGTTTCGATCTTTTGATAGTTATTGTTTTTAAAAACATGTTTTTTTTTGTTTTGACTATGGGAATTAATTTTAAATTAATTAATAAAACTTCTATGTTTTGAATTTTGTAAAATAGACATCATTTTTGAATTCGAAATATCAAATATATCATAGGCTGAATTTTTGGTAGTTTTCTAAAAAACATCAATTTTTGATGAATAGTGAAACCGATAAGTAGTAGTTAAAAACTAAAATTTTCATTTAAATTAAATTTTACTACTTATGTGGATTATATTTAAAAAATACAACATAAATGGTTGTTATTAGTAAGTAAAAGTCTGTTCAATAAGATGAAAATAATTTTTGGTGAATAGTAACTTTTGACTTTTATTTACCGCGGTTAAAGGTAAATATGGTAATTCAAGGTAAAAATAATATTATAATAATACAAATTTACCTTAAAACATGGTCTAAACTTATTGGTTGAGACATTAATTATCATTTCCATCTTTGTGTCAATTTTTTTACCCCATTGAGCCACTTCGGATTGATAATGACACTTTAGATTAATTAACTAAAAGTAAAGGCAAAAATGACAAAAACAAATATATTATAGTAAATTAATTTTTACAAGGGAATATATAACTTATCATTTCTAATATAAATATTAATTGGAAAGAAAAAAAGATTTATTACATCATGGTATTTGTTTTAGAATTTTTAGACATCAAATAAATTAATTTATTTATGACATAATAATGATGTAGTATTACCTCATTAATAAACGATTTAAATAAATAAGATTATAAATATTAAAAAAATATTCAAAACCTGTCCACTAATTATTGGATGATTTTATTTCTACCATGAGTCATCTTATATTCAACTTCAATTAGTTTTGGACTTTTACAAACTGAATATCATTATATAATTAAATAATATTTTCACACTTTCCTAAAGGGCCCCTCCTCCCCCTTATAAAAATCCCTCACTTCTAACCATTTCCACACACCTCTCAAGAACCTTGGATCATCCAAAAAAATTCCCAAATAATATCTCAAGATCCTTATCCTCCTCCCAGAAGCCTTCCCTTAGGAAGAAGGCACTTCAAGAAGTCCTTTTGGTTCAAACCAAAGGGAGTTACCCAAATTAAAGGTAACAATTCCTCTTAACTTCTTTTCTTTTATTTTACTTCTCCAACCCCTAAAATATTTTTATTACTTTATTTTATAACAAAAAATGTGTCCTAAATATACTAGGATTTTTTATGAGATGGATTTGTACTACACTTACACACACCTCCATCTAATTGGTGAAGAATATACTATTTCTATGGTTGGCAAACTAACGCCTCATGAAACGATGATTGTTCGATTATATCCTACCGCCTATCATGGTGGCCATTAATATGACAATATATTTATATATGATATATATTATGTTTATGTTTTCTTTATTTTTATGTATTTTTCATTTATATCATTTTTTCATGGTTTCCATTATGGGTAAAGGTGATAATTTCATTTGAGGAAGTGCAGACTACCACCCCCTCAGAGTGATATTACTCGTTAATGCCATATGTGGGATGTATAAAAGATGGAGTAAATTATATTTTATATGATATTATAATGAAATTTAAATATACCTATGAATCATTATTCTATTAAAATAAGAAATATAAATGAAAGAAGCGTTCATGCGTACGTACGGATTACCGTCTCCATGAACGTTGCATTTCATTTCATATCTCCAAATGTTATGTAATTTTATAAATAAATGTATATACTAGATATATATGATATATAAGATATCTAAATCATTAATACCATTCTGGATATAATGAACATTTGACAATGTGAACAACTTGTAATTATAAGAAGTCCATTTTTGAATCAAGTACCAAATATGAAAAAAAACGAATGTTATTAACATAAATGATTACATAATGTTTAAAACATGGTAATAAGTGATATAAAAGGAATAATAAAATTAAAAAAGATTATTAAAGAAGTAGAAATTAACTTTATTTTATTATTCCGGAGATTAAAGAAAAAACAGGTTATGTTAGACACAAGGTAAGGGACTTCGTCTCAATCTCCTTTCATTGATGTATATTTCGATAATATATACCTTCTTCTTTTACACAATGTATAATAAAACCCATTGAATTTTACTTTCATTCAAATTGAATTTTTTTCTATGAAGATTTTTACTAAAGGACAAACATAATTTTTTAACATTTGTGGTGACAATGACATCTCTACCACCGTGATGGTTATTTGGATTCCTCTATAATCCTTAATGTTTTCTAAAATGAAAAAGGAAATCCGTTCTTAGATTTTTGGGTATTATTGTATTGAAAATGGTTCTATAAATGGATTGATTATTTATGTAACACCCAGAGCTTCCACGATACAATTCTCATTCAATAATGCAATAGCTTGCATTGTACGCAACTTCGAGTTCTAAAACACCGCGACTAATCAAAGTAGCCGTTATGAATAGTAATAACCACTTTTTAAAATTATATAAATTTTATATTTCAAAATGGACTTCATTTTTGGATTCGGAATATCGAAATTAGCCTATGTTGAATTTTTGGTATTTTTCTGAGAACTTCTAATTTTTTATGAATAGTGAAAAATAATTTAAAACAACTTTTTTAATCAAAATAATTTATTGTGATAAATTATACTATTTAGTGGTTTTAAGGTATAATTAGAATATATTTTTACCATTTTATCCAATGGTGGTCATTAGAATTAATTTAACATTTAAATTGGACATAAACAATTGCCAATCTTTTGATATAAATTGTTTCTTAAAAACACGCTATTTGTCGTAACAGCGGGAATTAATTATAAAATTAATTAATGAAACTTATATGTTTGGAATTTCGTAAAATAGACATCATTTTTGAATTCGGAATATCAATTATAGCTTAAGGTGAAATTTTGGCTTTGTTCTGAAAAACTTCAATTTTTGATGAATAGTGAAACCACTAAGTGGTAGTTAAATAACTGATTTTTCGTTTAAATGAAATATTACCACTTCTGTGATTTGATTTTAAAAAATCAGACATACATGGTTTTCATTACGAAGTAAAATGTGGTTCAATGAGATTAAAATAATTTTTTGGTGAATAGTAACTTTTAAGTTCTTAATCGCGATTAGAGGTAATTAGTGTAGTTTAAGGTAATGATAATGTTTTAATAATATGAGATGAGCATGACACTTGTCCTACTCCTATTGGATGAGTCATGGCCGACCAAGAAAACCCATGGGTCAACTTGGGGACCCCATGGAGCCACTTTAGTTGGAAAATGACATTAATATATATTTATTTAATGTTAAAATTAAATTGACACAAACATGAGTTATTTTACTAAAATAGTTTTTAAGTGGGGTTACACAAGTCCAAATTTTGACTATAAATATTCATTAGAAATCTAAAAAGATTTCCTACATCATAGTATTTTTTTTTATAATTTTTAGAGATTAAATAAAGTAAATTATTTATGACATAATTATGATGCAGCGATGACCTCATTATTTAACGATTTAAATAAAATGAGAAGATAATGCAAAATCCAAGGCTTAAACTTTTCCAAAGCCTATTGGATGAGGATATTTAGAAGCCTTATCACCTTATCCTCGAATTATATAAGTGTGGGACCTTTATAATCCGAAAAGCATTGTGAAATAATGTAACATTTCAATCTTTCCAAAAGTTCCCCTCCTCTCCACTTATAAAAGGCCCCCACCTCTCCCACCTTATTCACACCTTCAAGCCATTTGGCTCGGCCAACCTCTGCCGAAATACTCTCCCAACTTCCCCCTCTTACTCCTAGAAGCCTCACTTTGGGAAGAACCCTTCCCAAGGAAGCCTTTGGCTCAAGTCAAAAAGAGTTACCCGATTTTGAGGTAATGTCTTCTCTAATGTTGTTTTGTTTTATTTTTCTTCTCAAACCCCCTAAACTCTTTTTATTCATTTCTTTTGTAACAACACCAGTATCCTCAATATACTAGGATGTTGTTATAAGAAGTATTCGAGCTACACTTACACACACCTACATCTAATGGGTAAAGAACATACGGTTTCTGTGGATGGCGAATTTCTGCCTCACGAAACGATGATTGTTCAACACTCATATAACACATTCAAAGGTGGCCATTAAGATGTCAATATTTTTATATATGATATATAATATGTTTATGTTTTAATTATGCTTCTGTATTTCTCATTTATGGCATACTTTATGATTTCCATTATGGGTAAACGGGATAATTTCATTTTAGGAAGTGCGGACTACCGCCCCCTCAAAGTGATGTGAATCGTTAATGCCATATGTGGGATGTATAAAGGATGGAGTAAATGATATTATATATGATATTATACTGGAACTATATTATACCTTTATATAATTATGATTTTATTACATTAAATACGAAATATAAATGAAAGTAGCGTTCATGCGTACGTACGGCTTACCGTCTCCATGAACGGTGCATTTCATTTCTTACCTCTAAATGTTACGTAATATTATGAATAAATGTATATACTGGATATATAAGATATATATGATATCTAAATCATGAATATAATTATGGATATAATGGATATTCTACCACATGAACAAATTGTAATTATAAGAAGTTTATTGTTGACTCAAGTACCAAAGATCGACAAAACGACCGTTATTAACTTAAATAATTACATAAAGTTCATAACATTGTAATAAGTGATATAAAAAGGATAATGAAATTGAAAATGGTTCTTAATAAGGTATATATTAACTCTAGTATATTATACAGGAGGTTAACCTACCCCAACCAAGGAAAAGTAAAAGGTAAGGGTTTACTTCACAACCTCTTCATTATCCAAGGTTGTTTATACATAATTATCTACTGGGACCTCGTTATCATCCACATCCATGTTTCTTCAAAATGTATTTCAAAATTTTTTTATTATTTACAAGAATATGGGTTAAAGTCATTTATACCCTTTTTGACTTTTTATATGAGGAATCTTTTCGTCGTTTTCAAAACAAGGTCCTTTTTAACCTTTTCGACAGAATTGAGGTAAGAATGTTTTTTTTAACTTATACGGCGGGTGCGGTTATTTTCCGGCGTTATAAAATCTTCAAAGCTTTCCTTACAAGCTTATAAGAATATTTTCAAGAAAATGTTTTGTATGGATCTTAAACTATTTCAAAAAATAGAAAGAGATATTTCTCTAAAAAGTGTTTTGATTTCATCTATGTCAACATCCTTTGATGGATTTTACGCTTATTTGAAGTTGATTTATTATAATACAAAACTTCTATATTGTATTGAAGGTTTTTGTGATATGTTTGACTGTGGATGTGCTATTTTATACCATTCATAGTTTATGGTGAAATTATTGACATTTCGTATGCTAGTTTTAATACGAATGTTTATGTTATGTTTAAACCTTTTCATATGGGAATGCATTGGACTTAATATGTGACGGGTGGAGCCCGCTATAGCTCCTCGATGCATCGGCAGGTCTCATGAGACAAACTAGTGTCTTGGCACGAGGCCTTGACGAAATCTTATTTGTGGTCTCCGCACGAGGCCTTGACTACGTGGTTATGATAGTCTGGCATTATGCATTCCATCATTATGAAAGTGGTTATTGATATTGCATGTGATTATTTGACCAGTAGAATATCCATGTGAAGAAGTGAATGGAATTATCTCATTTTACTTTTTCCATATTATGTTGATGTTCAAGTTTAAAAGTCTTTTGTTTCAGTTATACATTGCCTTAAATTTTTATGTTTATTTATGAGAGCTTCCGCAATATTGATATCCTTACTGAGCATCTGAGCTCACCCCTTTCAATGTTTTAATATTTTCCAGGATGTGAAGAAGTATTTTATGAATGACCTGCAGGGATAGTCAGAAGAGGATATCAGTGTGGACTATGAAGACTTTGTTATTAGTTTTTCACTTTATGATGTAATGGAAGACTTATGAATGTATCTAGTGTTTCCAAGGCTACTAAACTAATCAGTCTTTCGAGACTTGATCTTTTGTGATCATGCCAATGTTACGACGTAATGCACCGGCTCTGGGTAGCTGGGGTCGGGGCGTTACAGTTGGTATCAGAGGTAGTTTAGTACTAACCTTGGAAGCTAGATTTAGATAAACTCTGATTAGAGAACATAGCCCAAAGATAGACTTTGAGGATTAGTATAGAATAACTTCCTAGAATTTTGGTATTATAGAGATGTTATGAGTTTTCCGAGCAATACATCCCTGTCTGGATACGAGCAGGTAGAGGCGGCTCTGGCACAGATGTACCTAGGGGTAAAACCTGAAAACACCGCTTTGAGCTAGACTCGAACAGGAACTGGTGCTTGACAATGGGCCTTGCTGCACTCTTGGTTACGACACTATCGGGGGATATGCTTAGGATAATTCTCATTTTATTTACAAACCACTATGAAGGGTTATGAGTACATACTTCCTCAAAGAAAACATTTTTTTTGATTATGGATTATATCCATAAATAGTTCAATTTATGTAAAGTGTTTAACAAGTATGGAATTATGTATTTTGATTCATAAACTAATCTAGTTTATGCCATTGTTTAGAAATGGCGCCTAGTGGAAGGAATGGAAACCGTATCAATGCACGAACTCCGTGTAGGGATTGCCCTCCTGCTCAAGATAATTATTGTGGATCTAGAGATACAACTGGTGCTGATCAGCTTCTCACCGTACTGGGACAACTCACGCAGGTTATGAATAATAACCTTACTCGTATGGAGCACCCTGATCCGCAACGTGGAGGATCAATGCTAGACCGTTTCATGAGGCAACAACCACCAACCTTCAATGGGAGTACAAATCCTACAGTAGCTGAGCAATGGATAAATTCCTTAGAGAAAATATTCCATGCCTTGGGGAGTAGTGAAAGGGAGAAGGTTGTCATGTCAGTTTACCACCTCACTGGAGATGCCGATCAGTGGTGGTCGCTGATTCAAAACACAAAGGAAGATGATGACGTATCGAATATGGAATGGAGGGAGTTCAAAGATCTTTTCTTAGAAAAATATTTTCCTCGTGACCATCAAGCAGATATGGAAAGGCAATTTCTGAGTTTGAGGAAGAAGGAGGATGAGAATGTTGCAAAGTATGAGGCTAACTTTACAAGGTTAGCGAGGCATGCTGCCGATTATATACGTAACCCAAGGAGTAAGATTGATTGTTTCTTTGATGGGTTAAAACCATTTCTCCATCGAGCTTTAATATCACAATCCTTCTCATCATACGAAGATATTGTCTCGTGTGCTATCAAGACAGAAAAGGAATTCTCTAAGTATTATGACAACAAAGTAAAGCAAGAGAATAAGAGAATGGTGGAACAAGAGACAGATAAAGGGAAAAAGAGAAAGAAGTATTTTCCGTTATGTGATAATTGTGGGAATAATCACTCTGGTACTTGCCTAAAAGGAATGGGAGTTTGTTATAAATGTGGAGAAAAGGGTCACCAGGCTCGTGATTGCAAGGGAAAGAAAGAGGCCATCAAAGTTGAATGCTACAATTGTAGAGAAATGGGTCATTATGCAAATGAATGCCCTAAGCGTCAGGGAAACTTACCTCAGAAAAGGCCAAGGGATCAAGGCCAATCTTATGCTGTGACTACAGTTGAAGCGGAATAATTAATGTATTGTTGCTTTTGGACTCAAGGATTATATTCTGGTTATAAGAATAATGTGATATATATATATGGATTGTACTGCAGTACTTATTGATTTCAGTAAGGTTTTAATATGATGAAGGTAATTATATTTTTAGTATGTGACAATAAGAGAAACTTTACTTTGTTTGGGATTAAGAGACCTTTTAGAGAATGTCTGGACAGAGGTATTTTGGATAACTATAAATGTTGGAGTGGATTAAGTTGATCTTTGGATAGTATTGTTTAAGGTTAAAAATTTTTGAAGATTATTTTTGAATATTATAATACTTTAGTTTTAGGAAAAGGACAACCTGCAGGGTGGGGCATAACCCGTCGCGTCGGACAAAGCTGCATGAATCGAACCCAAAACCATAGTGCGACAGGCCTTTATTTCCTACCACTAGCCTACAGGAAGTCCCTGGTTATTACAAAATAATTTTACTAATCTAAATGGTATGTGTTAACATTTGGAACCTTATACAATTAGGAAAAGTATAATATTTTTGGGTTCTATTATCTTTTTGAGTGAAAGGTGAGTTGAAGGTTGAAAATCTAATTGTCAAGCATAAAAATATATATACCTATCTCTTATTCAATGAATAAATTAATTCTTAAACTTTAGTAAAGGGATATTAAAACAAAAAAATGTGTTATCCTAATACCTTATGTCTTGTTGAACTGATGATATTTTAAATCAACATAGATTGAAGGCTTTGAGGCCCTCAATTTGACAGTTGATTGTGATTGATGACCTCAATCACTCCCTACAAATATTTACGTTTTTCCTCCAATTATATGTCTCTAATTTCCACCAATGTTCTCCTAATCGAGATCATAATTGGGTGGTGACATTTTCATTTCCCTTTCCCTCTTATTAAGGCTAAATTTTATTAATCTTATTTCCGATGTGGGTTTTCCTCAAAGGTATTTTCTCTTTTCAACCTTTTACTTTCAAAGAAAAATTTCAAATTGCGAGGACGCAATTTATTGAAGGAGGGGAGAATGTAACACCCCGAGCTTCCACGATACACTTCTCATTCAATAATGCAATAGCTTGCATTGTACGCAACTTCGAGTTCTAAAACACCGCGACTAATCAAAGTAGCCGTTATGAATAGTAATAACCACTTTTTAAAATTATAGAAATTTTATATTTCAAAATGGACTTCATTTTTGGATTCGGAATATCGAAATTAGCCTATGTTGAATTTTTGGTATTTTTCTGAGAACTTCTAATTTTTTATGAATAGTGAAAAATAATTTAAAACAACTTTTTTAATAAAAATAATTTAATGTGATAAATTATACTATTTAGTGGTTTTAAGGTATAATTAGAATATATTTTTACCATTTTATCCAATGGTGGTCATTAGAATTAATTTAACATTGAAATTGGACATAAACAATTGCCAATCTTTTGATATAAATTGTTTCTTAAAAACACGCTATTTGTCGTAACAGCGGGAATTAATTATATAATTAATTAATGCAACTTATATGTTTGGAATTTTGTAAAATAGACATCATTTTTGAATTCGGAATATCAATTATAGCTTAAGGTGAAATTTTGGCTTTGTTCTGAAAAACTTAAATTTTTGATGAATAGTGAAACCACTAAGTGGTAGTTAAATAACTGATTTTTCGTTTAAATGAAATATTACCACTTCTGTGATTTGATTTTAAAAAATCCGACATACATGGTTGTCATTAAGAAGTAAAATGTGGTTCAATGAGATTAAAATAATTTTTTGGTGAATAGTAACTTTTATGTTCTTAATCGCGATTAGAGGTAATTAGTGTAGTTTAAGGTAAAGATAATGTTTTAATAATATGAGATGAGCATGAAACTTGTCCTACTCCTATTGGATGAGTCATGGCCGACCAAGAAAACCCATGGGTCAACTTGGGTACCCCATGGAGCCACTTTAGTTGGAAAATGACATTAATATATATTTATTTAATGTTAAAATTAAATTGACACAAACATGAGTTATTTTACTAAAACAGTTTTTAAGTGGGGTTACACAAGTCCAAATTTGGACTATAAATATTAATTAGAAAGCTAAAAAGATTTCCTACATCATAGTATTTTTTTTATAATTTTTAGAGATTAAATAAATTAAATTATTTATGACATAATTATGATGCAGCGATGACCTCATTATTTAACGATTTAAATAAAATGAGAAGATAATGCAAAATCCAAGGCTTAAACTTGTCCAAAGCCTATTAGATGAGGAGATTTAGAAACCTTATCACCTTATCCTAGAATTATATAAGTGTGGGACCTTTAGAATCCGAAAAGCATTGTGAAATAATGTAACATTTCAATCTTTCCAAAAGTTCCCCTCCTCTCCACTTATAAAAGGCCCCCACCTCTCCCACCTTATTCACACCTTCAAGCCATTTGGCGCAGCCAACCTCTGCCGAAATACTCTCCCAACTTCCCCCTCTTACTCCTAGAAGCCTCAATTTGGGCAGAACCCTTCCCAAGGAAGCCTTTGGCTCAAATCAAAAAGAGTTACTCGATTTTGAGGTAATGTCTTCTCTAATGTTGTTTTGTTTTATTTTTCTTCTCAAACCCCCTAAACTCTTTTTATTCATTTCTTTTGTAACAACACCAGTATCCTCAATATACTAGGATGTTGTTATAATAAGTATTCGAGCTACACTTACACACACCAACATCTAATGGGTAAAGAACATACGGTTTCTGTGGATGGCGAATTTCTGCCTCACGAAACGATGATTGTTCAACACTCATATAACACCTTCAAAGGTGGCCATTAAGATGTCACTATTTTTATATATGATATATAATATGTTTATTTTTTTAATTATGCTTCTGTATTTCTCATTTATGGCATACTTTATGATTTCCATTATGGGTAAACGGGATAATTTCATTTTAGGAAGTGCGGACTACCGCCCCCTCAAAGTGATGTGAATCGTTAATGCCATATGTGGGATGTATAAAAGATGGAGTAAATGATATTATATATGATATTATACTGGAACTATATTATACCTTTATATAATTATGATTTTATTACATTAAATACGAAATAGAAATGAAAGTATCGTTCATGCGTACGTACGGCTTACCGTCTCCATGAACGGTGCATTTCATTTCTTACCTCTAAATGTTACGTAATATTATGAATGAATGTATATACTGGATATATATGATATATATGATATCTAAATCATGAATATAATTCTGGATATAATGGATATTCTACCACATGAACAACTTGTAATTATAAGAAGTTTATTGTTGACTCAAGTACCAAAGATCGACAAAACGACCGTTATTAACTTAAATAATTACATAAAGTTCATAACATTGTAATAAGTGATATAAAAAGGATAATGAAATTGAAAATGGTTCTTAATAAGGTATATATTAACTCTAGTTTATTATACAGGAGGTTAACCTACCCCAACCAAGGAAAAGTACAAGGTAAGGGTTTACTTCACAACCTCTTCATTATCCAAGGTTGTTTATTCATAATTATCTACTGGGACCTCGTTATCATCCACATCCATGTTTCTTCAAAATGTATTTCAAATTTTTTTTATTATTTACAAGAATATGGGTTAAAGTCATTTATAACCTTTTTGACTTTTTATAAGAGGAATCTTTCCGTCGTTTTCAAAACAAGGTCCTTTTTAACCTTTTCGACAGAATTGAGGTAAGAATGTTTTTTTTAACTTATACGGAGGGTGCGGTTATTTTCCGCCGTTATAAAATCTTCAAAGCTTTCCTTACAAGCTTATAAGAATATTTTCAAGAAAATGTTTTGTATGGCTCTTAAACTATTTCAAAAAATAGAAAGAGATATTTCTCTAAAAAGTGTTTTGATTTCATCTATGTCAACATCCTTTGATGGATTTTACGCTTATTTGAAGTTGATTTATTATAATACAAAACTTATATATTGTATTGAAGGTTTTTGTGATATGTTTGACTTTGGATGTGCTATTTTATACCATTCATAGTTTATGGTGAAATTATTGACATTTCGTATGCTAGTTTTAATACGAATGTTTATGTTATGTTTAAACCTTTTCATATGGGAATGCATTGGACTTAATATGTGACGGGTGGAGCCCGCTATAGATCCTTGATGCATCGGCAGGTCTCATGAGACAAACTAGTGTCTTGGCATGAGGCCTTGACGAAATCTTATTTGTGGTCTCGGCACGAGGCCTTGACTACGTGGTTATGATAGTCTGGCATTATGCATTCCATCATTATGAAAGTGGTTATTGATATTGCATGTGATTATTCGACCAGTAGAATATCCATGTGAAGAAGTGAATGGAATTATCTCATTTTACTTTTGCCATATTATGTTGATGTTCAAGTTTAAAAGGATTTTGTTTTAGTTATAAATTGCCTTAAATTTTTATGTTTATTTATGAGAGCTTCCGCAATATTGATATCCTTTCTGAGCATCTGAGCTCACCCCTTTCAATGTTTTAATATTTTCCAGGATGGGAAGAAGTATTTTATGAATGACCTGCAGGGATAGTCAGAAGAGGATATGAGTGTGGACTATGAAGACTTTGTTATTAGTTTTTCACTTTATGATGTAATGTAAGAATTATGAATGTATCTAGTGTTTCCAAGGCTACGAAACTAATCGGTCTTTCGAGACTTGATCTTTTGTGATCATGCCAATGTTACGACGTAATGCACCGGCTCTGGGTAGCTGGGGTCGGGGCGTTACAATTTATATATCTTGAAATTATTTCTTGTGACTACAAAATAAATGTTATTAGTTAAATGTTTATATTTGCATTATTATATGTGTTATTAATTTATGATGGTACATGGACATTTCACGGGTGGTTACATGATAAACCAAACGACGGGTGGTGCCGTGATAAACCAGGATGGGTGGATATGTTATAACCTCCAATACATTGGGTATGGAAGTTGGCCTTATGGATATTCCATTTAGTGATATGTGTGGAAGTCAATCGTATGGTTATTCCATTTAAGTATGTTTATGTCCCAAGTTACCTTTATATGTTATGTGTTCTTTATATGGGTTTTATGGTAATATTTAGGTTACAAAAGGGTAAGAAATGATCTTTTATTCAGTGAAGAGTATTTACAACTTCATAAAGGTTAAATTTATTACATATGATAAAGTATTCATGGTTTACTTGTTGTTTTGAAAAACTAACTGTTTTCCTTCTTTGTGTATCAATTACTGAGATTTTTTTGCATATCCCAAGTTTTTGAAATATTTTTCATAGGACATAAAGTAGAATACAATCAACGATGGGATCAAGGAAATTCTATACTGTCTAAAACATGGAACTAGAAATGTTTACTTTTTTTCAAGAGTTTTTATTTGTTGAAAAAAATAGAAACTGAGTAGATGTGTCTACATGTATTATTCAAGTCATCATATATATGTTATGACCTATTTCTTGAATACTCTAAACCTAAAAAGATTATCATTGTGAATTATTCATTTAATTCAAGATTATATAATGTTTTAAGGTCGATTCCTTATACTAGGGCTTCTACTGAATGATTTTTAGAAGCCTAAAAATATCAATTTCCATCAATTTGGGAATATATGGTTACAACTATATCAAGTGTTATCCAAATTATAATTTTCTTTTAGAGGTTATCAATTAATATATTGAAATTTATTATTGTTCATAGTCTCTTTCAAAGGTATATTCCATCTGATGATACAACTATGCTTCTTTGAAAATATACCTATTATCATCGTGAGGTTTGGAGGGGTTATAATCATACCATTTTTTATAATTATAACATTCTAGTGACATTAAAAAATTTGGGTAGGTGAACGGGTCTACTTTTTTGAATCTATTGTGATATTATATCAAATCTACAGGGATTGAGGTTAATCCAAAATATTATCCCCTTTCAGAGTATATTTTTATGAATGAATTTGATTTTTTAAATTGTTCTAAGGAATATGAATCTATCATGAATGTTTTTTAGAATTATCATCCTATTGTAGTTGGATGTGGAATATTAACACAGTTATGATCATCATTCTTCACCAAAACATATCAAATATTCTCCTAAAATTGAGTGGTATACGAACACATTTATGGGTTTCCTAAAAATTATAAAATTGAGTCACATAAAAATTGGAGGGGGATAACTATTAAACATTCACCAGTATTCCATATGAATTTTCATGTAGTATTACATTATACATTATCCATAAAAAATATTTTCACAAACCTACCATGTGAAGGTATGAATTTCACCATACCTCCATATTTCCACAATGATTATTTGATTGAGTTATATCAAATTAATATGGATATGAGAGGATTTATTATAGAGAGTGCTCATTTAGGTCCACTATGATCCTCCATTCAGTAATAGGTTATGCCAAATGGATTTTGATAAGATGTTGGATTATGATCCTTCCCATGTATGACTGTCAGGATATGATGGATTTTCCCCCATAGATGTTTCGAAGTAATTTTGGAAGAATTTTTTATCACATTAAGGGACAAAACTCTATTCTTGTATTTTAATAACATTTTTTAATAGACATATTCTATAAAAATGTTATCAATAGTATATTAATTAAATACAAAAGATCAATGTCACCAATGAGATCTCCTAGATGCATATTAATGCTTAGACATTAATGGTAGAACCCTATGTATGTTTATTATGAGTCTTTTCTGTTTATTATTTTTAGTGGTTGTAGTCAACAGGGTTCCACCTAGGTGAATCCTAAACCGCTGTGAAGTTGGTTCTATGTATTCTTCCATCTCCCTGATATAATGTAGGTATATCATTTTTAGTATCTAGGGAGATTCCCCTAATGTTGTTCACTATAATTGAATATTTCATCATCATTGTTATAGTGTTCTTCTCTTGCAGAGGTCATAAATATATATTAATGGTATGTAGACTCTCTATTTAATTATCAATAGAGTGAATGTTTTAATTGAGAATGAATTTTGTCATAAATTAATTAATGAAATATTTTTAGAGATGTATCATGGGAGGGAGTGTCCTATATTTCCTAGTGGGATCATCTCCAGAAGTAATAGTTGTATTTTATTATTTCTTCATTGATTTAATCAATTTTGATAGAAGTATGATCTATTGTATGGTGTATTAGAGAGGTTAGAAAAAAAGTGACACTCATTATAAAAACATCAAAATTAAACGTTCATGATCAATTTATCATTGTCCTGAGAGAAGGATAAATCAATTATTTTTGTTATTAAAATATTCATATTGAGGTCACTAGTAATTCTCTAATAGAAACTTACAATAATTAAATAATACTTTACAATTTGATGTGAAATAATTTTTTTGTCTTCCATCCAATGGTATTTGATCACTGGTGTTTCATTCCATTAATACTTAAAATTATTTGTTGGGTTATAGGAAGGGTGTTTATGCTCATATCACCCTTATAGATGGTATTGCAGTGTACTATGGGAGTCTATTATTGATTGAATATGTTTTTTTAAATCATTGGAAATTTTTAGTGCAATTAACCCCCA
This sequence comes from Viscum album, assembly GCA_963277665.1. Taxonomy (NCBI): domain Eukaryota; kingdom Viridiplantae; phylum Streptophyta; class Magnoliopsida; order Santalales; family Viscaceae; genus Viscum; species Viscum album. The sequence continues at coordinate 497,255,762 of OY728158.1, read as the reverse complement.
TACTAAGTGTTGATCAAAATAATGATGATTTGTAAAGGACTATATATATTATTAAAAACCATTCATTGATTTACTATATAGGGATGATAAAACTTGATGCTATATTTTAAGGAACATAAATGGGACCTCATAATTTTTCTATCATTTATGGTGTTAATAGATGAATTATATTTAGTATTGGGCCCATAAACGGGGCTTCTTACATATCTACATGAATGTATTCGAAACCCACATATTATTTTTTTCACATAAATGGATATTTTTTGGATTTAAGGTATTTTAAAATGATTTATTTTAAATTATATTAGAGTCATTAAATTGAAAATTTTTATGTTATTTTTTAGAAATGTATAGTGTTGGAATTACATAAGAATTTACCATTATAGGTAGAAAAAAAGTATACTATCTCAATGAGGATAGGTTAGTTTCATATACGAACATAATTATATTGTTTGGGATAGGATTAACTAGTATGAATATGGATCACTGAGGAAACTATTTTTTCCTAATTAGTATATCCTATCAAAGTAGATGCGATGATACCTATAAGAAACATATCCCGCAAGGTAGAGAAATGGTTTCATCAGGATTATTTACAAAATTGAATAGTTCTCTTGGAATATTTCCTTGTGCAATAGGATTTCTGTGGTCATGCCAAATATATCATGGTGAAGAATTCCATTTTGTGATTTCATGAGGTAGAAGGTCCAATGATAATGATGTACAATGGATAACGATTTTTTATTTAAACCCCAAGGGGTCATCCTACATAACCTTCATTCCAAAAATAAATTCCCTTATATTTTTATATACATATTGTGTTGTCATTTTGATGGAGTGTTCTATGATGTTTAACATCTTGTAGTATTGCAATTTTTATTTTTTTATTTCTTATATAATTTCTTGAAATTTATCATTATGTTGTTGGGATGTTGGGTTGTAAAAGGGAAGAAAATAGAGTATTAAGTGTTCCTAACACATATGTTTATACACTTTTAGAATATTATGACTCAATGGTGGTGAATAAGTCCAGAATGGTGTTGCATATTAGGATATTCACATATAGGGGATCCCATCATCCCATCATTATACATGTTAGAAGGAAAGTAGAATTTAAAGATTCATTAATAATAGTTAAGGGAATATTAGTGTAAACGATGGTCATTTTACTACTTTAGTTTACCCACATTCTACATAGACTTTTTCATTCATCAATAAATGTGGGTAATTGAGTTTGGCCCAAGTTTGGTCTTATTATATTCCATATATTGATGATGGACTAACAATTTTCTAAATTATTTTAACATTTATTATCATGGGTATTCTTAATCAAAATTTATTCACATTGTTCAGCATACTCTGGCCATGTATATCTTGCTCATTTTCATAAAACAATAACAATTACGGGCCCTAATAAGAGAAACCTTCAAAAGGATTATCTACCATTGAGTTCAACATTTTAATGGTAAGTCTTTTATTCAAATAAGAATGATGGTTTTCCATATTGAAGTTATTAAATTATGATAAAACCAATGAAAAATAGGGTAACCAACAGTTTTCTCCCATGGGATACAACAGTGAGTATAGAGATTCAACTAATTAAGGGAATGAAAATAATTTATCTATTGATTATGAGAATAAGATGATTCAGATATGTAATTATCCATTTAGTTGGATCCATTTTTGTATAAGGAGAGATGGTATTTAAAATGATAGAACATGGGTGAAACAATAACCATATAGTATAGGTTCTCTATAGATGTCATTAGATGAATGGAGAATATGTATTTTGACTAGGTAAAGGTTATTCACAATTGTATTAATGGACAATAATGAGATAGTATTATAAAAAACGGAATTGCTGACCTACACCTTTGGGAAATATAATTACCCTTTATATTGGTTCAATTCCTTGTAGTTATGATTAATTAAAATGCCTATTAGAATTTGAAGTCTTAGTAATGAAAATAGGGAATGAAGTTCCTTAGGTTTTCTCTAATTAATCCAAAATAAATAAAATGGGGACCCAATGTTCCTATTTATCGGTAGATACGATACCAATGTTGAAGGGGGATTTGTGCACATGTAGTTCATGTAAATTTCACCCGGGAAAAATTTTCTGGTGTAATGAATGTGAAAGTAATTTTCATTAACATGTAGAATTTATAACACCTATTGGGTGATTATTTTTTGGGATGTGGTAAAATTATTATTACCTTCAAATGATATTAAGAATTATATTTTCATTATAGTCACATTTACTCAATGTTTTTATCCTTATCCAAATTTATAAAATTTTTTTTTACTAAACTAGTGGGAATAAAATAAAATATAATACCACATTGTAGAAAAAGTATTTTTGTGAAATTTGGCTATAGTATCGATATCCAAATGATTTTGAATTATTTAACTGGGTCATGGAAATGGTTACAATTTTTATCTTAGTGATGTGTAGGAATATGTCAACTATTTCCTAGAAAGTAACCTAGAAATATATGGGAAAGAAATTCATCATGATTGATATCAAGAACATGTGACATAATTCGACAAAAATAAATAGAGAAGACTATATGTGCACTAATTATCTAGAAACTTGTACCAATAAAGAGAGCTTTTCATGTGGTATCCAACCAATAAAAAACGAATTTCTATTATTTTCTACACTATTTAAAATTTTTCTAGGATAATATGTATATAAAAAACATCACTTGGGAAAAAAAGTAGACCCAATTAGAAAAAAAATCCTCAATATTTATCCATGTTATACTTGGTGAATGATTCAATAGATTCTTTAGTAACGAGAGAGTGCTTTGAACCATATAAATTCCTTACGTTAATATTACACCATACCAGAAACTCGACATAATATAAACTTTGAAATTAAGTATGGTTATAGACATAGTTGTAACATACCATGTGCCTCCCCATCACATATATATGGCGACCTTTTTATTCCCAAATTCAGTTATGGAATGATCATTCTAGGATCAATATATCCAAATGATAAAAATTTATTTTCTGATAAATATTTTGTTTCCAGTCATTTGTTTCTCATCAATTAGTTTCATCCTAGTTGAGACAAGTGATGGTGTGAATAATTATATAACATATGAAAATGATAAATATAATGATTTTATAGATAATCTAACTACCAGAAAATGTAAAACATAAAAGATTGTTTACATTGTTTCAATGGTATTCCCACATAGGATCTCTCTTGAATATTCATATCTCTTCTTGTCAACAACCTTGAACCAACGAAAAGGTTAAATTTGTGGCTAAATCAATAGCCCTCCCACCACCCAATAATGGAGAAGTTTACATAGAGGAAGAGAAAACTTCTCAACTCATTTCCGAAATAAAATATCTTGTTGATAATACTACAAAACTATTTAAGGGAAACATACTCATTTATTATGATATTTTTTTTTGATTTTTTCATTTCATGTTCTTATATCACTTGTCAACATGATTTGTTTTTCTAGCCACTACAAGAAGAATAATGTAAAATCATTAAAATGAAATCACATAAACTGATCCAATTGAAGGTATTTTTTTATTAATTATCTATATTTATTTCTATTAGTGTGAAATAAATAGTCTATTTAAGAATATATATCAATGGAAACTCAGTTGGTGGTGTGATAGTAATTAATTTATTCAACTTCTATTATTATAGATGTGTTGAAAGGGTATCATATACTAATATAACTGTATAATTAGATTTATCCTAAATAATTTTATTTTAATCCTCCAATTCTCTACATTGAGAACCCCAAATTCTAAAATATATATCGAATAGGAAATAAAAATGATAATTTCACAATTTTTTCCATGTGTGGCCAAATGTTTGGTAATCTCAACCAAAAAAAGGTAGATAATCATATATTCATTGTGAAGTCCTTATATGTTACCACATTTGACTGGTATAATAACCTCATTCCTGGGATTTTTAAATATATGATCTCCTCAATGACAAAAAATCTAATAATTCTGCACTATATTAATGGAAAAACAATCTATAGCATCTATAATTTTAAAAAATATGATAATGAGTGTGTTTTGGATTTTATTCCATGATAGAAGGGTTTGATAAATTTTATGGGAATACATATTACCTAAGGAAAATTACTAGATATCTATATAGAGATCCTATAAAATTAGTTTTCAACCATTATAATACCCCATATATATCATCACTGAATTCAATATTTTTTATATGTATCATAATAACTATGTGTTTCTATTTAGATAATTAAGGATAGAGGTCATCGACAAAATCTATAATAGATAATAAATTCCTTAAATTTCCAAATAGAAGGTATCAAACACATCCTAATACAATTTATGTGATATAAAATTGAAATTATTATTAATGAAATCTATTACTTTCATAATGATCAACATAAATAGAACATCATAAATTATTTAGAAAAAAACCCAAGAATATTAAAATAAATCAAGAAGCCTATTGAATAATGGAATAAGTGTAATCAAATTTACATCACTTACTATATTATATTGGATAATATGATCTATAAATTTTTCATATATAAGGATATATTTAAAGGAGTAATCAAAGATGATCATGCCATAATAGATAATCCCAATGAACCGATGTCATGATTTTTTGTCATCCTCCTAGATAAGAATAATAATGGGACGTGTCCTCGTTTAAGAATAAGTTATAGCCTATTGAGTAAATGATTTGTAATTAATTAGATCATGAGAATGTCATCATTAGTGAATGACTACTTGAACTGTTCTAGAATACAATTCCCAATTCTCATACTAATGGTGCATTTTCTATGTAATATCTCCAAATCGAGCACTCTGTCATGTGCCAAAAGTTGGTTGTTAATGGAACATATAACATTCCTCTCAAAAACCTATAGGTTGTTGTCTATCAGTGGGGGTGTGATATGTATAGATAGAATACAATAAAACCTATTATATAGTGAAATATAGTGGATATAAAATTTTACTAAGATACATTAGAGTAATGAAAAATATGGAAATAGTTTGACATACAACTTGGAAATAGAATGAGAAACCAATAAAAAACTAATAATGAATATTGTAATGACATTATGAGATGTATCTAATGTATAATTGAAAACAAAAAAAGAAATAGGTGACAAAAATAATATTAAAATTCCTTTTTTCCAAACCCCATGTTCATATAATCTCCAATATTAGTCCCATTCAGAAAAATATCAGCAATAAGGCCCATTTACCTATCATGAACCTGCATCATTTTAATCTGGTTGGGTACCAAATGGAATAAAAATTAGGTTGGAGTAAAAATATGTTGGATGAAACCACAGTTTATAATCAAAACTTGTATTATATTAAGTGATTCAATAAAATCAATAAAACGCAAATTTATTTGACAATTAACACAATATATCAATCAAACTTCTTTGAAACAGCTCCAAAATGTCTCTAATCATGTAGCAAAACCATGAAAATCATTATCATAAACTATTTACTAATCACATAACCCATAAAATAACTCTATAAAATAATTCACCCACCATGAAAATATTAATGTATAATAATTTTAGTATGTATCACAGATCCATGTATTCTATATAAGAACATATACACGTATCACTAATTCAAACCATGTATAAAATAATTTCAGTATTTATCCATAGGCTAAGGCCACTAGATAAACATTTCATCATCAAACTAGGTCAATCCATCTATATAATTATTACAAAACCTACACGAATAAAACAATATATAATAATTTCAGCATCAAACACTACAAGTCATATCTGAAATGACATCAAAAAATGACATCATAATATTCAGTGGATAATTATGAAAATTTTAGGATTTAATTCAATTACATGTTGATTTTTATATCAAATTATAAACAAGAGAATTGATATAGTATAACAATTTTATAAGTTTATTATATATCAATAATTCACAAACATATCATGTCATTTTAAACACACATTAAATAAATATAAAATTCATTATTTATTAGTATCAACTCACCCATCAAGTATCCAAATCTATGTCACAATACTATTTAAACCAATAGGATCAATGGGATGATACAATCTGTGATAATACATTATTAATCAATTAATATATTAACATGATTGTCTTGGGTATAGAATCTTAGTATTGAACTAAATCAATAATTAAATAGACCATAGTTTTAGGTTTAGACTACATACCATTATATAGGGATCAAATAATTGCATTAAATGAATAAAAAGAACAAGAAAAAGTTATACATCGTTACATGAGGAAACCTAGATCAAATAAGATCCAAATCATCAACATAATCAAACTATTGTTCATAGAAATCCCCTATCACAATGAGGATAAATGAATGAGAAGGTAAAACCAATGTATAATGACTCCCCAGGGATCAATTACTTTAAAGATACATCCATAATGAAAGACAATACTCCAAAATATCATGGATATCCTGCTATGGTTGGGATATTGAAGCTTCCGCACAATGAAAATGAAAATCATATGCGCTTCTCCATTTAAAACCATTTCATCATATAAATACATGACATGTGACCCTCTTTCAAATCATTTATTTCCTATTTAAGGGTTACGATGATTTGAACATCACCTCAAGAGATATTTACAGCGCCCAAACATTACATGTCGTGAATTGGATTAATGTATTTTATTCATTTCACATCATTTACATGGTTCACCGATCATTATTAGTGAAAATTACATGTCATCTTACTCTCTTAAAAGGAGTGTAATTTCCCTACACATTTATTTCATCATATTTCCCGTGGAAAGAACCCAAACTACCTATTAAGAAATAAAAACTCTTAGGAAATGCATAAAATTTCTATTTAAAAATTTACATCCACAATATATTAATTCAAAAAAATATACATCCTCAACCATTAGGTCATTTACGCAAAATAATCTCTCTATTTATAAAATATACTCGACGAACAAGGATTAAAAATAAGTAAATCCCATAGAAAATTGACTTTACACAAAATTCAATGGGGAATATACGTAGAAATTTTTTGGATCATTCAATATCCCCACAAAATTTGAACTCATCCCATAACTACTCTAAGAATCACTATGGGGTCTCAATGAACATTTCTGGCCACTGTGATCACATATCTAACACCCACTCCCATTTATTATCTTGAACATTCCCATGCATCCAATGCACTCCAACTATTATTATAGTACCACTCCAGATATAATTCACACTATGGTACACAATCCTAATTGGATGATACTCAAATGATTAATTAGCAGGAATCTTAATGTCCTTGATGTATACAAAATGAGAATGATTAGGATGATATCTCCACAATTGTGACATGTGTAACATGATGTTCAATGAACTATAGCATTATGGATTTAATAAATGGCACACCATTGAACCAACTTTGTCAACTATCATAAAAAACTCAGTAAACCATGGTGATGGTGTTCATGTTTCCCAATAAAATATTTCCCCATAATAGGAGACACATGATTGAAAACCTGATGACTACCATTAATCACCAGAGGTCATCTCAAATGGTCAGAGTAAAATTTCGTCCTACTTTATGTAGTAAAAATACGATTGCAGATCAAATGAACATTCTCAGAAATCTCTTGCATGAGACTAGGACCAAAAAGATGTTAATAACCTACCTCCAACCAAAAATATATGATCGATATAACAGAACATACAATGCGTTGAAATATTCTATATGGATTGATTCCTAGAAGCTTTTATTATATGAGAACTCAAAAAAATGTCTTCTTTTACTTCCAATAATCATAGAATTCCAAAACATAAGATCATAACATATCCACCATAATCTAAATAGTCTACATAGATTTAACATCATTATGAGGATGAAAAGTTGATCTCCAAAGAATTTGTGATACTAGATCTTTCTAAATACCCTTTCAGAATTGCGATATGGAATGAGGGTCCTTAAAAAATTGATACACTTTTGAACATCGTATATCTATACAATATCATGAATAGAGTTACTAACAATATCAATAAAAGTGACTATCTCATTCGTAAGAATGATGTGTCATATATTTTTAGGAGATCTATGACTACTCATACTTATATGATTGTAGACACTATGAAATGTGTTCTATGCACTTTTCTGTTGTAGGATGTGGATTCACAAGTTCGATGATGAAAAGGCGTCAAGATGTTATATTCCATTTTCGAGTTTTTTCTGAAATGAAATGGTGTATTAACCATATTAATAAGTGTATATATCTTCAATACCTTTTATTTGACAGGTCACATTTCCGAAATGGACTTACGGATCAAAAATTATGGAACTTGGAAGATGAATAAATTTCATGAAGGGACTTACGCGGAAGACCTACATGGAGAACCTAGGAGGAAAATGAATTCTTACATCCCTAAACAGAAGACCTACATAGATGACATAAATGAACGGATTTCATGAGCAACATATCTTTGTACATGCCCCATCTGTGACTATAAATAGAGTCCTTAGGCTCCCCATTTCAAGACTGAAAAAAAGGGAAAGACTCTCGGAAGCTCCCATTGCGTAGCTCTTTCGCCTAGATCCCTAAAATTGTCTCACGTAGCTCTCTAGACCATGAGATAAGATATAATTAAATGGGATAAGCATGTTTTGAAGGACGTCACATTCTTTAGTCATCATTTATATTAACGTGGTATGCCTGCGCGTTATACCTATGCGGTACAGAAGCGTGAGGTACCTACGCGGCATACTTACACAAGGTTCCTACGCGAACAACTCATGTACCCTTGTTAAAATCCATTCATGGAAGGGTTTCTCATTCCATTGTTCCCTTATCGGAAAGAGACTATGTTGAAGCCTCCACCAAAACCATCTGACTTATCAAACCTTTAAAAAAGGCACACCATTGTGTCTCCTATTTGGATGTTTATTTCCATAGTTAGAGGTTTCACGCATTTGTTTCACAATGTGGTTAGGATTAATTGGATATTTGTAGGTTTTTATATCCACAGTGACATGGAATTTCCTCCTAGGAACATTGATGGGATGTTCCCAGTTTGGAGGAAGGGCTGAGTCCTGGCCACTCCCTTCTTAAATAGGTGACCTAGAACCTCAGGTCTTTGGTAAGGAAGGTACACTTCACACTTGATTTTTTTGCGCAAGAATAGGAGAAGTCTCTCTCCCCTACTAAGATCAAATGAAGGGAAACCATCCTATTACAATCCCCTCACCTTTACCCATTCTCCCATTAATTGGGACCATTTTCCAATGTGAAGAGAAAAGAGGGAAAGATTATCACCTCATCATATTCTACGGTCGACGCACCATCTTCCATCATAATGGAGGGAAAAATTGAAAGTGTGAATGCATTTGTTGAATCATTGAAATTATCTTTTTTCTCACATCGTGCATGACTCATACATGATTAATGATTTTTCACGATTACAACATTTTCACAATAGTATGAACTATGAGAACTCTAATTCTTGTATAAACTAGGATACGTTTGAAGCCTCATCAAGGCCTGAGATCACCAGATATCCTCCGCAGGAATCCAATTTTAATTCCTTTAATCTAGGAATTCACCTTAGGAATAAGCCCCAAATTAAACACCAAATCATCAATGCATCCATTTTTTAGGAAGTAAGCACAAAATCATCTTTCTTAGAGGACCATAATCTCTTATTAGATTTATAGAACTACGTGGGATTTGATTACCATTAATATGGGACATGTAGGAATCCTCCTTGAGGTTCAAACCCAACATTTCAAATCAACCATGTTCTCCTTGGTCCATATTCCCAATAGGGTCTGATCCTACATGGAAAATCATATCCTTTTCCAAGTTCCTTAGATTGCTTTAGAATAAGTCCCACATTATGTTTTGATAGAGAATCTTTCTCTTAGAGGTCCTTATCACATGACCATAAAAGGAATGATATGTCCTATTAAGTGGCATTAAACTACGAGGGTTCTTATTCCTTCAACAAGGATACGTAGGTAGACGATTATACGGGCACGATCCACAGATCAAAACAAACCTTCATCTCCCTCGATGATAATAAATTCTAGAGTGCCCCACTGAGTGAATTAAAAACCAGTATCATTACAATGATGATTAAAGGAATCTATAATAGGTATATTAGAAGATCCAATTGATGGAAAACCTCAAATATAAGAATGTTTCCATTAAATGAAGACCCTTTAATGATTAGTGATGTTTTTTAATTTTACACATGATAATAATTGATTGTAAATTCCAAGGAATGCTTATGATATACTTAGTGAATTAATAATGATTCATGAAAATATCTTAAATTTACAAAGAGAGTCCCAAAGTAGACAATAATTCCCCCCAAAAGGGTGTGATGAGTCTGACCTCCCATCCTATTGACCAATGAATGTTCTTAAGTATCGTAAATTTAAAACATAATGAATGCATGCATTTGGAAAGAACGTCCCCATTGGATAATGAATTGTTGGAAGTTTCTGGTTCCATAAATAAATCCAATCAAAACTGCCTAGAAATAGTGATTCATAAAACTAGGACACATATTTTAAGGAACTACAAAAAAAATGGTGAAACCGACATGAATCTTTAACAATGTTAATAATGTTACACACTTGTTAGGCCCCTATCAATTGATAATGGAAGGACAAAAAAAGAATAAATCAAGAATGTATCCATTTGGAATGATGTTTCTTTAATATAGTTTTTCATTGTTCTTAGTTTTCCACAGAATTCCCTTTAATCTAAAGAATGGCTTTCCCCCAGACTACATCTATGAATTTCCTAACTGCTGCTCACACTGGATCTCCATCCACAGGAATGAATTTATCACCAACCCATCATCTTCAACATTGGGTCTCTAATTTGCTGGTAAAAGAATATCACCAGCATGGTACAATCCCGATATTGGAGGCTGATCGACAGGCCCTCCATGTCAACAACAATCTTCTATCATCTTGCCAATGTCGACCAATATTCACGATGTAGATGGTTCCAACCACTGTCTCCAACCATTTCAGGTATTTATCCCCAGAACACAATAACCATTCCCTCCTGTACTACAGGATGGTGGATCAAGAGGTCACTAAAGGCCTCAATTCCAGAATTAAAGAGTCTTTCTTGAGGACTCCCACCTGGGATCACTGCTAGAATCATGCTGTTGTGTACCCCCAACATGATGTGGGTGTTCCCTCTGGACATTTGGCCCTGGTATCTCAGACCCGTGCATGCATGATGAACCACTAGGGATATCGTCCGGTCAATAAGGAGCAGGTTCTCACCTCTCCCTTCTCCGAAGAAGGCCATTAATATAACATGATGATAAACAACGAGCGAGAACATACACCTATCCATCCTAATTTTTATGCACAACAGACTCATCTGATAGCAACCCACCAATCCCACCAGATAAACCTGGTGGAGCACTGTGAATAGGAACATAAAACTGTTTACAAGTTATTAGCCGGTCAGCAGGCTCGTCTGACTGCATTTAAAGAGGATAACCAATCTAATGTGTTGGAAATTGGTAAATAGAATCATACACCTGTTAAAAATCACCAATTCTATCAGCATTATAGTTTACCAGTATTTAAGGAATTAAGTCAACCATACTTGATAGAAAACATCCAGCAGGAACATACACCTGACAATGTTCCTCAATCTTGCCAACAGTCTCATTTGGTAGCACCCGGAGAAGTCATTCAAAAAGATCCCATGAAAAATTTTGGACAGACCCAACACTCTTCCCCCATGTGTGAGTACTGTCAATATCCATTGATTGGAAAAATAGGACAAGAGAAGACACATACACATACTCCAAATATGTAATGGGCGTATATTCTCGTTCTAGCTGCTAAAGTCACCAAACACATCTTATCAATTGTGAAAGGGTAGACACATATCCCTGCCCATATGCTAGAAGCATGCAAGGATATTTTAACGACTACTTCAGCAGTATTAGGGGAAAATACATATAAATATATCCCCACACATGGTATGACACAAAGAAATTCCATCCCATAGCATATACACACCTCTGTTCCAATCCAGGAGGGTCATGGGGCATATTCCCCCATATCATATGGACAAAAGGATGGGGAACATACACCCTTTCCATTTGGAGTTAATCAGTCTGTTTTGGTAACTACTCCAAGGTAGGCACATACACCTACCCATTATAATCACTTCTCCAAGTAGGTGGCCCCAACTAAGTATAAGAGAACATCTAAAAATAGGTCTTGCAAAATAACTTTGAAAAATCAAGTGTCAATCTATGATTTGGATCCTCTTAATTCTAGTGTTCTTGAAGCCCTTATAAATTTATCTATTGTAGCTCAAGATCCTACAATATCATTACTAAATTTTGGGAGTGTTAGTTGTAATTCTGAATTTTGTCATTGGATACCTCATCATGAAGTCTTGGTTCATGAAAATTCGGTCAATCCAGAGTGTCTATCTTCAGATGAGAGCCACGACAACCCTCAGTGAGGCTAGAAGACCAAAGAGAAAAAAGATATATCCCTTGATGTAATCAACCATGGTGATCGTCTCCGTAATGGAATTCACTATGAAAGTCATCTCTATAGTAGTATTCCACATTTTTAAAACGATTATATTTTTGACAATGTGTCGATGAGGAAGACCTCCTATCTCAAGGAACTTGCAATCACAAATCCAGTCATGTCTGATGCTTTTTCATTTACAGGTGAAACACCTTCTCAACCAGGAAACATCTTAACGGAATGGTAATTCTATGAACCTCCCTTGGGTCATTTGTCTTTTAATACAGAGCATTCACTCTAGTAAGATCAAGTGGAGAAACCTCTTGTTAAAGATGAAGAAGATGTGTTAAACATGATGAAACAACTATCAAAAGGAGAAATACCAGTCATGTTCTGGCCTTTGGTAAAAATTTAGTATGATATTTCAGAATTGATAATAGAAGATTGTATTCATGACATTCATCTCAACTTATAGAAAACTATTCATTATTTTAAAACCAAAGTATTACCATATGATGAATATCAAAATCATTTAAAGGTAGTATAAGGGTTTCATTAACAAATTGACATGGAATCTCTCTCAGTTTCTTAACATCCAAGGGATGAAAAACAAAAGAGAACCCTTCATCACGCAAGTCTCAATGCTCTAAAGAGTCTATGCCAATTAATTTCTGATTCCCCATATAGTGTTCGAATCATAGGATGGGGTGCATATGGGGAATTGCATTTCAGTGCACTCTAAAATCAATAAAGTCCACCAAAAGTGATATTATGCAATTTTATTTCCCACAGTCGGACACAATCAATAGGTTTTTCATGTAATAAAATGTACGCTCAAGAACAATCCTCAACTAGTTCCCATCACAATCAGGACCAATGAAAATAAGTTGTTGAGCTACTTTTACATCAAGCATCTGAGAATCTTGAACAAGCATCCCATTTAAATGATTTTTGGCATTAGAGGACGAAAATGTCTGAAATAGCCTAGTGATCTTTTGAAATAGGTGATTTGAGTGATTGTAGATAATGCACCCAGAAAATGTTCGAACCAAAATCCACAAAATTAGTAGAGCAGTTGCATGAATTTCAGCTATTGCAGTTCATGAATCACCCCCGCTTTCCAGGCTAGTGGCTCATTTAATTCATCCTTTAAATTCATTAAACAAACTTCAATTTTTTGAAGAAGAAGAAAAATAATAACGGCCCTTGCCTACAGGTTTGGTAGATTTTTCACATTTACAATCCCCTCCTCAATGGAAGTAAGTTTTCTCATAATATAGGGAAGAAGCCATAAGGAAAGCGTACAATTGAACTATCCAATGATTCCCTTATTGTTACTATCCACCAAAAAGTTCTAGGGAATTATTCATATAGGAGAACGAAGTCTCATGAAAGAAAAAAATGGAGGTGATCTACCAGAAACACTTACATAATGCCATCAATGCATTATGCCTCAGTGAATGTTATTACCACCATTATAGAAGATCCTCCAAAAAATAAGTCCAGTTCAGGGTAATTCGAAGATGAAGTTCATGTCCATAATTTGGTACACACCGAGGAAAATGAAGAAGGTGTTCATACCTGAAATCAGCAGCATACCCAGAATTTAGGTATTCCTTCAAATAACCAAATCCCTCCTCCCCAAAAGGCATCTTACAAAAGGAATGGAAAATGATAGATTGCACCTCACTTTTCCACTAGAGAAGGTCAATCTCCTTAACTTTAATAGAAATTTTCACATCAAGAAGAGAAAATGAAGGAGTTCAAAAGACTCAATACAGAGTTACTTCGAATAATAATTTCTACTAGACATACTCCCCAGGAAAGTCCTCAACTTGCAAATCCTGTAGGAGCTCATCAAAAAAGGGGATTTTTAGTATCTACAGATGCAGATAATTAATTCCCTCTATTGGGTACACAACCATGGAAGAATCATATACATCTTGATATACCTATTCCTATGGGTTATCCAAGGTAGATATCAGCACCAACATCGGTGGTTTTATCGGTTTTTGCACCATCTCAAGCTCCAGTCGCTATACTTACACAGAATCCAGCACATCTGAATATTCCCCAAATTTTAATTAACATAATTGAGGCATTAACGACTCAATTGGAAGCTATGGAGGAATGAAGTGCACCAGTTCAGCCAGAAAGGGGAGCTTACCCTGAATGGGTGGATGCAATTTCTCCCCCACCAAATTTTCTTAGTACCACTTTTCCAATAATTAATGGTTCGGGAGATCCGGAACAACACTTAACACAATTTGTTTCTTTTTGTGATCCTATGATGATAACATCTCATCAATAAGAATAAGTTATGCTTAGGTGTTTTGTGCAGTAATTATAAGGACCAAAATTTGTCTAGTACACATGTTTACAATTTTATCAATTATTGGATGAGAATATCTCCATTAGAAATTTCTTCTACAATTTATCTCAATGGTACCCAGGAAAAAAGTTTTTGATCTTACTAATTGCAAACAATGGAATAATGAAAGATTTTTAGATTTCATTACATGATGGAAAGGATTAAAATATTCCTTAAGTCCAGTTGTCCCTCAAGAAGTGTTTCTACCAATCAGAGTGGAAAATCTACGTGATGAGTTATGCACACCACTGATCCCTGTTAAATACATAGGAGGGATTCAAGACCTTACTTTGATCACTCAACATATTTAATATTCTATTATATAAACTAATGTTAAAACTCATGTAATTCCATCTTCTCTTGGAAGGAGGATTGGAAAGGAAGAATATACTACAATCACACAGAAGTAGGCACCTGTACCTGATTCTACTTCAAAACCTTCATCATACTGAAGGGCTCCACTTCCTGAGCATCATTAGAAATGACCACCTCTTCAAGATGATCAAAGAGATCAATGTCATAAATAGTATGAGGAATTAAAGAATAAATTCTATTCTTTTAGGAATGAGAAAGTTCCTCTCTACTTCATCTTAGCCTTAGAAAACAATTTGGTTCAGTTTCCAAGGACAAAAAAGCCAAATAATGATGGAGATGAAGATCGTCAGAATTATTGTCCCTTTCATTAGATATTGGAACACCCCATTCAAAAGTTTTTTGTTTTCAATGACCTTCTGAAAAAGATGGTAGACTCTAGACAAGTGAAATTGAAAACTTCATCAGCTCAAGTAGCATGTGTTACTGCTACCAATCCAGAGGAAGAGGGATAATGAAAAGAGGTTAAAAGTATAAATGTGAAATAACATGATGATTGGATGATCAGTAAGATGATCAAACTGACTCATTCTATTTTACAAACAAAGTTGAAACAACCAATTGTGTCTTCTACCGCTCCTCCCATAGAAAAAACATCTTTATCAAAATGCCATTCCTCAAAGAAGAAAAGTGATCATCAGTGCAAAGAGAAGTCAAAAGAATATGATCTCGTAACACGGAAAATGTTTTCCTTGACCTTGGAAGATTTTATGCCAAAAATTTCAAAATCACAGGCACCACCCTGCCAAACAGTACAACCAGAATTAAAATGTAAATAATAATCTTCGTCAGATGAAGAATTGATCTTTGGTTCCATTAATGTTATCCATCTAATATATCCTTATGCAAATGATGATTCTGATTATTGTGAGCCAGAATTCCATGTACCTAATTGGGGAACAAGATGAAGTGGCCAAAGTTGAGGATAAATGGGAAGATGTGGGAATTCAAAAAACCACCATTTTAACACTACCCCTGGTCGAACCATATATGAAACAGAAACTCAGGGAAGGGACCTTTTGCGGAATCAATAGGAACAAGGAGTTTATTCAATGAAAGAAATGTTTGGTTCTGACAAAATTATTTTGGAAGACTGATTTGAAGCCACACCATCTTCTTCTCAGAAAATGAAAAGACTTAGTCACTCTAATTTTCCAAAGCCAGCAGTATTAACCGCTTCTCCTCTGATATACAATACATCTATATCAGAAGCTTCAACATCCAAAGAACCTAAAAAACCACATCTTCATAATGGGAAACACAGAAATTTGGACCAAAAGTATGTTGTCTTGAAAAAATTGACCAATGTACCAGCCAATTTATCAATTTTGAATGCTTTGACTTTGTCAAATTATCTTCGAGAAAAACTCATTGAGGACTTGTTAAGTCCTCAATAATTTGAATTCAAAGTTGATGTTCCAGAGGTTTACCATATAGAGAATGATTCTGTAGAATGTCATATAGTCATATATTTTATAGATGAATATGATGACCATGTGGTACATGAACATATCAGGCCATTGTATTTTTCTAGAAAGGTCAATGATGTAAATATCCGATGAGCTTTCATTGATAATGGCTCTGGGGTCATCCTCATTCCCGTTCGTACACTTCATCGATTGGGCCTGACTAAATCTGACCAATCTCTTTAGACTTTAATGTTGCAATAATATGATAAGAATGAACAAGAACATTTGGGTGATATTACACTCAGAACTCAGTTTGGAGATCCTGTTTCTAATTCAGATTTCATAGTTGTTCGTTAGGACACAACCTTCAATATTCTTCTTAGAAGGCCTTAGATGCATCAACATGCAACCATACCCTCATCATACCTACAATGTCTAAAATACTGTTTCAAGGATCAAATAGAAACATTGTATGGTGACAAGGCTCCAGTCAGAAAATGAGAATCTCAATACATTGAGGCATAATTTTATCACACAAAAGGAATGAAGTTCATGATGAAGGAAATAATCATAGTTAATGCACCAAATGGACATGAAAAAATTCCATAAAATCCAATCATGTTTTTTAGAATGAATTATTTTCTACCCCTTAATCATATTGAATGGGTAAAACCATATCCAAATACTTATCCAGTAATTTCTATAATGTTAATTGCAACAATTGAGTTTGACAACATGGGAGAAATTATTAATACACCAAGAAATGATGGAAGCCTAAATGGAGATGTTTTCATTTCATCGGCTAAACTACAACAAGCCTCTACTTCGTCAATCATAGTAGAGGAAATTGTATCAATGATAGGGAAAGACAAAGATGTTGATTCTCAATCCATCAATCCCTATTTATTACCACAAGAATACCTTTCATCATCAGTAGTGTCAGATATAGTGGCCTCTTCTTAGGGATGTTCAAATATTGACTCATCCCCTAAATCTGGGAGTTTTTCCTTGTCATATACTATGAAAATGAGAACATAAGAGGTAAAACATAATCATTTATTAGAGGAAGATATTGGAGATGCTCCTCTATCATTTGAAGATGGTGTCTCTACCACTATGGATGAACTCAGAGAAATAAATCTGGGTACAGAAGAAGATTCACGCCCCACTTTAATTAGTGTGGCCATGACCTATGAAGATAAAGTGGTGTATACTTTCTTTCTAAAGAAACATCATGATATATTTACTTAGAATTATAAAGAAATTCCAGGTCTTAATCCTTATGTTTCAACACATCATTTGGGTTTTCCCAAACAACATCGTGGATTTAAGAAAGCAGTAAGGAGAACACACCCAACTCATGCCTCTAAAATTCAAGCTGATTTTTATAAGCTTATAAAGGCTAGATTTTTCAAGGATGTTCAATTTCTCAAATAGTTGGCCAATACAGTCCCATTGAAAAATAAGAATGGGAAAATTAGTGTCTCTATTGATTTCATAGGTCTTAACTGGCAATGTCCTAAAGATTAATTTCCAGTCCCAATTACAAAAATTATAATTCATGAAATATCTAGTTATAAAGCTCTTTTCTTCATGGATGGATACTCTAGGTATAATAAAATCTGTATGGCCCCAGAGGAAGAAGAATCTACTGCCATTAGAGCCCCTCAAGGTGTATTTTGCTATCGGGTAGTGCCCTTTGGCTTAATGAATGCAGGCATAACATACCAACGTGCCATGCACCATATCTTCAAACCCTTCTTTGGGAAAGTTGTTGAATGTTATGTGGATGGTTTGGTAGTCAAATTCAGAATATATTCCAATCATTTGGAAGATTTGGAAACCATATTCAATAAAATTTGGCATCACAGTTTTAAGATGAACCCATTTAAATGTTCTTTAAGGGTAACCTTAGTAAAATTCCATGGTTTCATTGTATGCCATCTTGGTATCAAATTTGATCCTAAGAAAACAAAATTGATCCTTGTTATGTCACCACCTTCAAATTTAAAATAATTAAGAGGACACCAAGGAAACTTGACCTATATTTGACGCTTTATCGCCAATTTGGAAAGCAAGTGTTTTCCCTTAACCAAATTAATGTAGAAGGTAGTCACCTACCAACGGAATGAATATATCCAAGAAGTATTCAATAAACTCAAGATATATCTCTTGAGTCTACTAGTTTTGATTCATTCTATTGGAGGAAGACAACTTATTATCTATGTGACAATTTTAGAATGATTACTATGTGCCTTCATCGCCCAAAAAAATGATGTTGGGAATGAAAACAACCTTTATTATCTCAGACAAACTATTATTTATGCAGAAACATGGTTTTCCAGTATTGAGAAGTGCTTCCTGTCATTAATCTTTGAAGTTCAGAAATTGAGACATTACTTGCAACATTATGAGGTCCAATTGGTATCCCGTAATAACCAGCTCAAATTTATCCTCAATCGTCCTATGCTTACCGGATTTCTGGGATGGTGGACTATTTTTTTGCATCAATTTTATATCTACTTTATACCTAAAAAGTAAATAAAAGGCTATGATCTGGCTGATTTCCTTGATGAGCATCCATCTGCAGAAGATACATCGTTTAATACTGAGCTTCCTGATGAAGAGGTCTTCTTTACTCAAGATAATTTCCAAACATGGAAAATGTATTTTGATGGTACTTCTAGGAGTCCAACTAGAAAGAGAATGGAAACCCCTAAACTCAACAAGGTTGGATTAGTAATTTTCCTTATTTCCCTAGAAAAATCAGTATTGACTTATTCATTCCTATTATTGAAAGGTGGTACAAACAATGAAGTAGAATATAATGCTCTCATCACAGGCTTGTAATTGTCCCTTCAGGTGAAAATGGATCATTTAAAGGTAAAAGTTGATTTAGAATTGGTAATCAAATAAATTAATGAGGAATATTCTATCAGAAAAGAAAAATTAATTCCTTTTTGAAATTGTGTCAGAGGGTTAATGGTTAAATTTTCCTCGGAGTTGACATTATTTTATGTCCCGTAATAACAAAAATCATAAGAATATGCACTGGTTAACGCATCTACAACCTTGGAAGATCCAAATCATGATGAGACAATTATCAGCATAACCCATCACCATGTGGTCTCATATTTTGTTTTAAAAAAATAGAGTAAATTAATGAAATTTTCCATATTTCTGAACTATATGGTCATACCACGGGATAAAGAACATCCATCATGGAATATCTTATAAATAGGATACTTCTATCAGAAAAGGCTAAGAAAGAACAGATCCCACGATGAGAGGCCAGTTTTACTCCTTATGATAGTCTGGACCACGAAAAGATTCGTTATAAGTGAGGGTTTGATAGAATTCTATTCATATGTTTTGATAGAGAAGAGACCACAACATTCATGAAAGAAGTACATTCAGGAGCTTGTGGTGCCCAACAATCTGGGAACAGATTCTCCGATCAGATCCGAAGGCTTGGATACTTTTGGCCTTCAATGACACATGATTGTACCAATTTCACTAATAAATGTCATCCTTGTCAAGTGCATTCCATGTTCATTCATCAACCCCATGATTTTCTACATATAGCTAAATAATCTTATCCACTTTCCACATGTGGAATGAATGTAGTAAGGCCTTATCCTCCAGCCACCGCTAAGTAGTTCAAGTATATTTTCACTACTACTGACTTCTTCTCTGAATGGGATAAAGCAATAACACTCAAGGATGTTAGAGACAAAAGCATTGTTAGTTTTTTCAAAACTAATATCATCACCAAATTTGGCATCCCTCATACTATTTTGATGGACATTGGCACCGATTTTTGTTTTCATGAAGTAAAAAAGTTTTATGAAGAACATTACATCAAGTCCAACCATTCATCTCGCTATCATGCATCGACCAATGGAATAATAGAGGCCTTCAATAATACTATATCAAATATACTCTAGAAGATGGTGGATAAAGATAATAAATCATGTCCTGATAAAATTTTGAAGGCATTATGGGCTTATCAGACAACTACTCATACTATTACCCAAGCAACACCTTATTCATTGGTATATGGAAATGAACTGGTTTTTCTAATTGAAATACAATTTCATTCACATAGAGATGAAATATATGATCAGTTGTCTACAGATGAAAGATCTAAGAAATGGTTTGATGAGTTTTATTGATTAGACAAGAAATGACTGCATACATTGCATCTTTTAGAAGTATATTAGAACAGAATAGTGAGAAATTTTAATAAGAAAGTTCGCCTTCACTAATTCCTTCAAGGAGAATTGGTATTGGTACGTAAAACTCCATAGAAACCAGGAAAGAAACCTCCAAACCGTGTACCAAAATAGAAAGGACCTTATTCCATACATAAGGCCTATTGAAATGGAGCCTATTCCTTAATCTCATTTGATGGAGATCTTATCACAACTCCAAAAAATGTGAGTTTTTTGAAGAAATAATTTATGTAGTTTTTTACAAATAGTCTTCATTGGACGAATTTAAATTGCACAGTACCAATTCCTCATAGAAAGTCTTTAAACTACATAGTACCATGTCCTCCCTGCAAGACTTAAAACTGCACAACCCCCATGTCCTCACTGTAAGACTTAAAACTGCACAACCCCCATGTCCTTGATGTAAGAATTAAAACTGCACAACCCTCATGTCCTTCTTGTATGACTTAAAACTACATATAACCCATGTACCTGTTGTAAGACTTGAAACTATAAAGCCCCCATGTCCTAGTAATAAGACATTAAACTACACAACAACCGTCAGCGTCTATGCTTCATGGCGTTAAAATGCATAACATCATTTGTACAACTATCATTTTCTCTATTAGATGTTAGCATCTTCCATAAGAAAACATCATTGACATCATCACTACTCCTTAAGTAGTACATGAGGCCCTCTCTCTCCTATGTCTGAGTTAGATCTACCGAGAGACCATGTTTCAAGACCAACCTATGGCTTGATTCTCATTTTCAATGAGTATGTAGAGATGTCTGAATCACCAATTTTGGGCCCAACCATAATCACAAAATCTTCTTATTTTCTTTTCTCCTCCTGT
This sequence comes from Viscum album, assembly GCA_963277665.1. Lineage (NCBI taxonomy): Eukaryota > Viridiplantae > Streptophyta > Magnoliopsida > Santalales > Viscaceae > Viscum > Viscum album. The sequence continues at coordinate 497,234,039 of OY728158.1, read as the reverse complement.
ATATGAATCATATCTATACATAGAGTTTCCTTATGATATATTATTTGTTATTTATACCATTTTATGTTTTAAGATTTACCGTTATCTCAGAACATGTAAAAAACCCCCCATTCATCATGCCAAACTCCATAATTATGAGGAATTATTATTTAAAGAACTACGTATGGCTTGATTATCATCTATTTTGAGATACATATAGATGCCTAGATCTCCAATCTTGTGCCAAACAACGATAAAAAACCCCCTTTATTTCTTGTGTAAATGTCAAATCCTCATAGAGAATGTTTTAAGAAATATGTACGACTAGATTCTTTCCCCATCAATACATATTGTGACACATGGGTTTTATCCCTTAATCCATTTACAATATGTATTTCCATTAATATTGGTTCGTTGATGTCCTTAACACATGAAGTTAAACTATATGGAAATATAATACCCATATTCTTTATATGTGTCACCTTTGTATTATAGAAAACACCCTTACTACTCGTTGTTTCTCACATCGATCATAGCTCAAGTGAGCTTAGGAATTGGATAAGGTTATTCATAATATAAGTAAGGTGTTTTAATTAATTATTGGGGGTGGGGGGTGAAAATGTCATCATTTAGTGACTTAAAATTGAACATCATAATATTAATCTAGAAGAGACAAAGAAAGTCACCGTTTTACATATGAGTTAGATCTATTTGAAGGATGTCAAACTCATTTCCAATACTGGTTCAAATATTTCTCATATTCATTGAACATAAACCCTTTCCATATTTCATACTCTTAATCATGAATATTTTCAGATCTTCATAATCATTCTTACGATTTATGGTAACAGGTTTTCTAACATCTAAGATCTCTTTTTCTCTAATATAGAGCACGTTCCCATAGGGAGCCTCACATAAGTTGCCTACATAACAGGCATGTCTGTTAAAATATGCCACAATTTAGCTATGAATCATATGCAAAAATTGGCCCTTCATAACACAGTCCCAATAATGGGTTTTTCATGTAATGGTAACTTTGTTCTTGGTTATAGTATCTTTTTCCCCTTTAATCATTGATGCCAATATACAAGATATTTTTTTTTAAAACAGTCTTTCATGTATACTTGTCGCATTATCATTCTCACAATCCGAATGTCTACAAGCCCATGGTTTACACATTTACCTCACCATGTGTTCAATACAATATGAAATAACCTTGAAATATCCTGGACACATATTATATATTGTTTCCATTTCTTGTCCTAGTTTTATGGCTTAAAATTATAGACACCATATATTTTATGTTTGGGTCAGAACTTCGTAAAAGTCCCATTCCTCCAATTCGTTGGATATCTTGATTAGAAATATTCTTTCCACATTCAGGTACCTTTCACCATAAACCAAACTCTATGCTTCAGAAAATCTGAATCGCCAAAAACATTCTTTGACTTTTTTCAATAGAATGTAAAACTTTTGGGAGATATTTTTCCCTGACTATGACGCATGTGCCCTTAGGCGGCCTAGTATAATTTTCCTACATAAGATTCATGTCAATCAAAAGATGCCACTATTTGGATATGCAATATAATCCCTTGTTGGACCTGCATAATATATCCCTCATAACGGGTTTGTCATGTAATGGTAACTTTATTCTTGGAAAATACATCCTCTAATGCTTTTATCCCTTTTCCCATATCATTCCTCGGTTCCAAAAATTCCCAAATCATAGTTTACAGTTTTCCATTACATAGATAAATATGATAGTATGTTTCCATAAAAATTATCAAGAATTTGGTTGAGTTTTCACATATCTTTGATCAATGATAAAGAACTCAAATTAAAGCCAAAAAATGTCCTTATTGGATGACTTAAAACTAAACATTACAACATCATAAGTCTACCCTTTTTGATAAATTTTTAGTCATTACTCGTACAAAAATTTTATATATAAATGGTTTTCTAATTCATGACATATTTTGGTATAAAATAGCCTTTTCATTCTTAAAATTATTTTCCTGGGAAAAACCACCCACTATGGTCTTGAGTCACCCAAATCTTATTTCCCATATCTATTATCATAAAAACATTAAATTCACAATGAATTTATTTGCTTGAATATTAAACACATGCCCTTCGGTGGCCTTTCACAAGTTGCCTACATAACATGCCTTCCAGTCAAAGGATTCTACTATTTGTGTATGCAGTATATGCCTCAGTTGGCCCTACATAATATAGCCCCAAAAATAGGTTTTTCAAATAATGGTAAATTTGTTCCTCGAAAATACACACATCACGTTGATACGGGTTTATATTTGGTATCCCTAAAAATCATGGCCCTAGATTCCCCTTGGAAATATTCAAAAAAATATTGATGCAATTCTTAACCACAATGTTTTGTTTATGATTTAATTCAAAATTTATGGTAAAACCTATTAGAACCTAAATATTACCCCTTTATAGTCCAACATGCATGACTCTAAACTTCCAGTAACAAAATTTTATACTATTTGTCTATGCAGCATATGCCTCACTACGCCCCATGGCTTAAGAAAAAAATTAGAGCATCCTTCCAAACAGGATGTAGCTCTAAATCTAACCAAATGAAGTTGGAAAGCATCAAAGTGCCCTAATTTTACCTTATAAAAAGATTCATTTTCTTCCTAACGAATAAAATTATAAGGGGGGGCTTCTGTAGACACCATGAAATGTGTTCCATGCACTTTTCCGTAGTAGGCAGTGGATTCCCAAGTTCGATGATGAAAATCCGTCAACACATTAAATTCAATTTCCGAGTTACATCCAATAATACATAGTGTATTTACCATCTCCAGAAGTGTAGATATCTTTATGACCTTTGATTTGAGAGGTCATAGAGCCCAAACAGACATACGGATCAAAAGTTATGGCACATAGAAGTTGGATAAATTTCACAAAGGGACCTATGCGAAGGACCTACGTGGAAGACCTACGCGGAGAACCTACGTGGAAGGCCTATGCGGAAAATGAATTTCTACACCCTTAAGCAGATGAAATATGTGGGGGACATACATGAAGGACCCACATGAGAAAAATCTCTTCGGCTAGGCCCCATCTGTGCCTATACATAGAGCCCTTGGGCTCCCCATTTCAAGACTGAAAAAATAGTGAAAGACTCTCTGAAGCTCCCATTGCATAGATATTTCACCTAGATCCATCAAATTATATCAGGTAGCCCTCTATACCCAGAGAGAAGAGATAATTAAATGGGATAAGCATGTTTTTAAGGTCTTCACAATCTTCAGTCATCATTTATACCAGTGCGGTATACCTACGCGCAATACCTACGCATTATACCTACGCGGTACATCAACGCTGGGTACCTACATGGCATACTTGCACAAGGTACCAACGCGACCAAATCAAGTACAATTTTTAAAATCCATTCATTGAAGGGTATCTCCTTCCTTAGTTCCCTTATCTAAAAGGGTCTATGTTTATGCCTCCACCAAATCTTTCTGACATTTCAAACCTTTAGAAAAGAAACATCAGTGTGTCTCATATTTGGGGTTGTATTTCCAGAGTCAGATATTTCCTGCATTTGTTTCACGATGGGGTTATGATTCGTGTGATGTTTGTGGGTTTTTATATCCACAATCACATGGAATTTTCTCCTAGGAACATTGTAGGGAAGTTCTAGGATTGGAGTAAGTGTTGGGTCCTGGTCTCTACCTTCTAAAAGAGGCGAACTATAACCTCAGGTCTCTAGTAAGGAAGGTACACTTCACACTAGATTTTTTTCACAAGCATAGGATAAGTATCTCTCTCCTATGAAGATCATTTGAATGGAATCCATCCTGTTATAATCCCCTCACATTCACCCCTTCTTCCTTCTATTTGGACCCTTGTCCAATGTGAAGAGACCATAGGTAAAGCTCATCGCCTCGCCCTCTTCCACAATCGACGCGCCCTCTTCCGTCAACATGGAGGAAAAAATTGAATGCATGAATGCTTTTATTGAATTTTTGACATTCTCTAGTTTCTCATATCGAGCATGAATTACATGGGCTTAGAGATTTTTCACGATTACATCATTTTCACGATACAATGAACTACAAGAACTATGATTCCTGTTTAAACAAGGATATGTAAGAAGCCTCCTCAAAGCCTGACCTCACCATATATCATCCTTAGGAATCCAATTTTAATTCCATAAATCTGGTTATTCTCTTTAGGAATAATCCACAAATTAAACCACAAATCATCACGACATCCTTTTTCAGGAAGTAAGCCCAAACCCATCTTACTTAGTGGACCATACTCTTTTATGAGATTTATCAAACTACGTGGGCTTTAATACCCATTAATATGGGATTTGTTGGAAGCCTATTTGAGGTTCAAAACCAACATTTAAATCAACATTGTTCTCCTTGGGACATATTCTCAATAGGGTCTGATTCTACTTGGAAACTTATGTCCTTTTCCAATTTCCTCAGGCTACATTAGTATAATTCCCACATTATGTTTTGACCTAGCATCTTTCACATAGAGGTCCTTATCACATGACCCTAAAAGGTATGATATGTTTTATTAAGTGGTATCAAACTATGAGGTTTCTGATTCCTTTAAAAAGGATACATAGGTAGCCCATTTTATGGGCACGATCCCAAGATCAAAACAAACCTTCGTCTTCCTGGATGATAAAAAAATCTGGAGTGCCCCACTGAGGGGATTAAAAACAATCATCATCCCAACAATGATTAAAAGAATCTCTATTCGGTATATTAGAGGATTCCATTAATGGAAAACCTCAAATACATGAATGTTTCCTTTAAATGAATAACCTTGAATACAAATTACTGATTCTAAATTTTACACATGTTAATAAGTGATTGTAAATTCGAAGGGATACTTATGATATACTTTGTGAATTAATAAGTATTCATTAAAATAGTTTTGATTTAAAAATAGTGTCTCGGAGTAGACAATAATTCCCCCCAATAGGGTGTAATTATTATGACCTCCCATCCTCTCGACCAATGCATTTTCTTAAGTATCGTAAAGTTCAAACATAACAAACTCTTGCCTTTGGAAATATGGTCCCCTTTCAATAAAGAACTATTGTAAGCTTCCGGTTCCAAGAATAAGTCCAATTGAAATCGCCCAGAAATAATTATTCTTAAAACTAGAACAAATATTTTAAAAAAGTACGAAACAATAATAAAACTTACCCTAATAAATGGAAAAAGTCTAGAATAGCCCAACTATACTCTGATTCTCGGAGTTCTCCATCAGACACATGAAAAATCAATTTAAAATAAAAAATACCTCATTCTTAATTCCAAAAAACCATTATTATCTAAAGATATCACGATACATCATTATCAAAACACAATATACCACCTGTCTAGAAGCATGAAACTCTTTCATCAGTTCCTCAATCAACACAAGAGGGACCCACACTATGTTGTAGAATAGAACATAATTTTAATATCCAATGAAATATCTTGATGGTGTATACCCATCACATAATTGCTCTCTCAAAACCATTCCATTGAGACTAGTTAACTACTCACTCTTGATCAGGTGAAAAAATGGTTATAAAAGATGTTGAATTCAAGGATACCCATCTATAGGAATCCCAAAAATAAATATGATTGTGTAAAAATAGTGTTATCATATGCCAATCATCTCAATAATACTGAACTATAACTATCTATGTGTTCCGACTAAAATCAATTAAATGAAATTTCTCATTCCCATTGTATAAACCATCTTCATATATTAAGACAACCACTTCTCTACCCACCTCCTCTTCAAAAATATTAGGACTCATTGAGAAAATAAGTATATTTCTCTCTTTTGGTATGTTAATACCACAAAAGACCAAGAAAATAAACATTTTATCCATCATCATTAGGAATATACCACCTCAATCAACTCCAATTTATGTGTAGGATAATTACTCTAATGCAGTCTTGTCTATCTAGAGAAATAAAAAACCACTCGAACCCCTTCATAAAAAAATCTATGATTCCAACACCATATGAATCAATGAAAATGTTATATTCTTTACCTATAAGTGGTAAAGTGAGGATAGATGATAAGTTCATCATGTAATTTAACTCTTGAAATGTTGTTTTTTATGAATCTGTGTATATAAACTAAACTCCCTACTTGGTTACAAAAATATAAGTGCTATTATATAGGATATGTCCTTGAAAATAACAAATAATAACATGCCAATCCTTGAAAGGAATGAATCTCAAAGTCATTGATAGGTCTATCCAAATATTCTATATCCATATCATTCTGTGGGTTCACCGAAACACCTATATATAAGATGAAATTTCACAACAAGTTCACATTATCAATATGAAAAATACATTTGGATCGCTTGAAATAAACATGATGGTATCTGAATTTACTCAAGATGATATCATGATGTTTTTCATGATCTTATTATTACTAGGAACATTATGATTTCATCAATAAAAACTTCCCCAAACTAATCATGGATCATATGAAATATTTTATTAATTATGGCGAGGACTACAACCAATGTTTTCGTCAAACCAAATGGAATCCCTTTGAACTCATACAAGACATAATATCAACTAAAATTAGTATGAGGTATGTATGATGGTATCTCCATAGAATTGTTGTACCATGATCTATAAATGATATTGGATAGGATCTAATCTCCTCTTAACTGATCAATGATATCATCAAATCATGGAAGTGGATGTCAGTTCTTTGCCTTCATTTGGCTCTATCTCTAATAATCCATAAATAATAACAAAGACCCATCTTTATTCTTTATTAAAAGATCTAGAGAACCCCATGGATATATACTAGGACATATGAAACCTATATATTCTAGGTACTACAATTATACATTTATCCCCAAAAACTCATTTTCATCCATTAAATAGGTCAAAATATAAATTGTATCTTCTCCAAGAAGTAAATCGGTCAAAAACTCAATATCCATATCAAGTGTTAAGTCATAAAACTCATCAAGAATGACATACTGAAAATGGTATACCAATACAGGAAAATAATGGTTCCTAATTCCACCATAAATTTTAGAGATACATGCTATATGGTCCTTGATGAGATCCAATCTCCATCGAATTAGTCCTACAAAAAATCCTTAAGATCATACTCTCCCGGGTGATAATAGATACCTCCCTCTATAGGTAAAATTGAAACTCTCCACTCATAACTATCAATATCAGTCTTGTATATAACTATAAAATCTATGATAATAACTAAATCAAAACACGTCATTTACAGAAAAATTTATTCCCATAAGAAACATTTACCACTAATTAATAGAGAAAACACCATAAAATGTTTGTTATCCACTGAAAACACTCCTAATGGAATGATGATGGCCCAAACACCATTAAATCATTCCACAAACAAGTAAAAACCATTTGATAAAATATAATATATAAAATAAAGGTTGTGATCATGTATCATACTATTAAAAATAAAGGGTATAAGATATAATATCAAAAATTTGGTGGTAGATGTTCATAAATTCCAATTAGATGGAGTAGTCTACATAGTGTGCTACTGACTAGACCCTATTCAATGGGTTACATTCAGAATATCATGTGATACTCCCTATGCTTGGTACTAAAGCTCCTACACTGGTGTACGACTTCTCCTGCTTTGACATGAATATCCCTTGTAACTCAATATACATGTTTTATGAGAGATAGAGGAGTCCTTCCGGGACTATGGTAATGTTGACGATCCCCTTCTTGTACATTACAATGATATGTTCCTAAAAATATTCTGATTATGACCAAATTAGTAGCAAGTACAACACTCCAGAGTAGGGTATGGACACTGAGGACTCATGTTGTCAAACATTCCATAATTATAGAATTACAAAATTACATGGTATTGAGAGGAATATATTCTATCTTGGATACTTTTCATGATTGTTCTTGGGAAAAAATTTGCAAATCACCACTTCTATACATCATAAGAAGTTCTCCTTGTTCTCCCCACTGAAATTGACCAACTACCATCCAGGTACTCTCTCAGATTCCATTTCATGATGAGTTCCTCTTTCATCACATCATTAATTGTAATTAGGATAAATCATATCACCTACCACATGTTTTCATAGTGAAGGTATTCATGAAAAATCTCTACTAGGGATATCTCATGATCTTCCAAAGATAGACCAAAACACTTTTGGTCGATGAATCATCTAACAAAGTCCCTCACCAACATGACCTATTGTGTTATATACATAAAATCAAAATTATTATAATCCCAAAATGTCTTGATATGTAAGTGGAATATGAACGTAATGAAACATTACTTCAATGGTAACACCTCTAGCTTCACAACTTTCTATAGAGTATCCCACTAATGTTTGGAATGTGAACAATGTATATATGTATCCAGCTTAACCATCTGATCTGTGGGAGTATTGTGGTCCATGAAGATCATATGGACTGTATCTATCCGTAACTCGGCTTCCTAGGGGTACCCATTCCCATATAACATTGGAAAATTATATAGTAGAAACTATCATTTCATATCAGAAATTTATGGCATGGTGTGAACAGTCTTCCATTCCATGCATTACATGATCCTTCAAAATATTTCGTGAAGTTGAACATCTAAATAATATTTAGGAGTTATTAGAAGCTATAACTCAAATGAAATAGGGGCATGCAAGTTGACACTATCCTAATTCTAAACACAAAGAAAATGATGAATCATATTCTATAAAATACAAACACACTCTTTAGAATGTTGACTAAAAACATGGGCACACTCAATAGGAAATAACATTAAACCATAGCTCTTTATCTCTCTAAACATGACTTACAAGTGACTTAACATGAAATAGTTTTTATTTAAAACAGTTTTTAGGTGTAACATTATTATAACATCACTTTTCATGAAGGACAAATAATAATGAAACAAAAAGGAACAGCATGCCTCTAATAGAACTTTGTAAGATCCCCAAATCAGTTACTCCCTTGCATTTAAAAAATTTGTTTGATACGAGAACTCAAGTGTTCCACCTCATACCCCAGATGCTACTGATTAGTATTGGGGTTGTGAAATGTTGCCACGGGACTAATAAACCCTTATATACAGTACAACACAATAAAATAAAAATCAGTGTAACCGAAAAAATGGAATTAATATGTAATAAAAAAGGGAATAAATAAAGGAAATAATAAACCAATAATTATGAATCATGTAATGATAATATGACATGTATGTATGATAAAACTGGTAATAATACAAATAAAATAAATATATTAAACTCAAAATATCAAAAGACCATGATAGTGTAACCCATATCAGTATCATATCCAATCTCCAACCCATCTAACTTGAAATAATCATCATCAAAGTCCCTTTCCCTTATGAAAACCTGCATCCATGTAATATGATCATGTACTAAATGGTGACAAGAATAGGGTTTGAGTAAAAATCCATGTGTCGACACCATCATGTCTAAATAATGTCTTAGAATAAGTTTATAATCTAATATAGTATAATTATCAACCCATATTAGAATCATGCCAAAATGTCTCTAACTAAATAGAAATACCACACCAACCACAACCACACACCATGGAATAATCCCATAATAGGGAATATCTAACTATATAAGCATTTTATCCCTCTATAAAATACCACTAGTAAAGAAGTTCAACATTTATCCCTTGTCCAACCCCTCTATTCAATCATTTCAATATATATCACTAGAACCATCCCTCTGTATAAACATTTCATTAAATTGGGCAAATTCTTCTATATATGAAATACAATATCACTAGATATAACCCTATACATAAGAATTTCATCATCAAATAGAACATTTAATAATAGTATTGATTCCACAATATCACAACATAAACCTCTATTGATAATATCTAAAATTACCATTTGTAATTTAATTACACTATGATTTATATATCAAATTACCAACCATAATATCGATATCATGTAAACTATTGCCAAAGTAATTTTATATTAATTAATCTAACAATAATCGTTTCATGAAAAATACACTTCAAACAATTTTCCAATTCATTATATATTTCAATTCTCCAAACCATTTGGTTGTCAAAATCTAGGTCGTAATACCATTATATGTAAAAGGATCCAAGGAATGATCAAACTCATTATTTTTCATCGATAATAATTTAACTAATTAATTTGAAAACCATTTTATACCAATCCTAATATTTCACAAACTGAACATTTAAAAATTACATATGGTTATGTTTAGACATCCTACCCTTACAGGGAGATCAACGCAATGGTTTCGATGGATAACACCAACAAGAAAGAAGGTATAGATGTCCCCAAAAAGTCTCCTATATCTTTAGAGATCCAAATCAAAACCAAAAAAAAACTATAGTTATAATAAAAAAATCTCCAAAATTATGCTTAATGTATGAGAAGGAATAACCATAGTGGAATGAATCACGGAGGATTAATTTCTTGAATTTTATTTCCATAGTGTATAAGAAGACTAAAATATCCACTATAAATCTTCATCGATTTGAGAGAGGAACGATTCAATCTTATGGTTGTTTAAATCTTATAATATTCAACTTATAAAACCAATCTATCTAAGAAATACATGTTGTGAAACCCTTTTTCATGAAGTTTGTTTCTTATTTAATAGTTAAGATTAAAGTCACATCTCTATGGGTGAAATTAACCATATGAATACATTAAATGATGTGTAATGGGTTAATGGTTCGTATTCCTTCCAAGTCATGAATCTAGTTTGTGGTTTTTTTGTGACAGTGATACATCATGTAACCCATTTAATGGGTGTGTAATTTCAATTAGGTAAGATTTACTCATTTTCCCATGAAAATAACCTAAACTATCTCTGATGAATTCCAAACTATAGGGAGAACCTCATAATATCCTTTTCCATTTTCACAACCAGACTCCATTAATTCATGAATATATACATAAATAAAATTAGGTTATTTAAATTAATATAGATGGTCCATCTCCAAATGTTACATGGCCCATAATATTTAAAATCATTGAAAAAAATTTCATTAATGATAAATCCAATGAATTACATACCTCACCATATAATATATCGTCTCAAAGATACAAAAATTATCACTATGAGGACTTTCTAAACAAGTCTATCCATTATGCTCACATATCAGACTTCCTAACCCTGGTTTCCTCATAATCATTCCCATGATTCCATTTCACTCGAACTAGATGTATATTATTTTCTTTTAGATAATTATTAACATGGTCCAAAATTCATCTCAGATTCTCCTCAAAGTACACATCAAACTAAATATTGACATATTTGATGACTACTATATGCGAAGGGCGGGGATGATATATATGAATATACAATATGTGAAACATGATGTGCATGGAACTATGTTATTGTATAAGGTATAACCATTAGGCCACTATGCCAAACCTCCCAAAAATCTCATGTTGCCTATAAACATGGGTAATATCTTTCTTTGTTGCATGATGCGACATTGCCCCAATCTAGGAAACACTTGAAAGAATACGCAATGAGAAAAAAAAAATATATGATCTCTGATAGTAATCATATGATTTTTATCTTTTCTGTGTGGTATCTAACCACATCCTAATCAATACAACCTTCTTGTACGTCTCCTTCATATGACCTGGTCCAATAAGCACTGACTCACTTGAATCCAACCATCAAAGATGTGAATGGAATGTCCTACCATAAAATACTCAAATGGATCGATTTGTATTGATTCTATGAATTTATTATTATATGAAAACACCATGTGTTCTATATTATTCTCCGATAATCCACGAAAATACAATACACAGGCTCATAACATATCCTCCAATAACTATTTAGTTTACTCTAATTGACTGTTCGTCTGAGGATGATAAGCTATGATCAAAATAACTTATAATCCTATCTCCTTTTAAATATTATTTGATTACCGAGACAAGGAATTATAATATACATGAAAATTTATCCACTGCAAAACTATTGATTAGTTTAACTATCACACAAACATATATACTACCTATATCATCAATAGTGAAGGCCTCCATGATAGCAATAATTGGTATATATTTGTCTGTTCATCTATGATCACAACAAATTCATCATTCATATAGGGTCTCTTGGGTAATACTTTAACAAAATACATAGAAACATAATCCAACATTCACTCTTAAATGAGAAGAGTATGAAACAACCTAGCTATCCTCTAATGATCGACTATCACATTCTAAAAGGAGAAACATATTTTTCAAAATCCTACCACCTCCTTATTTATTCCTAACGACCAATACTGTCTAAAATGATCATGATACATCTTTTTTAAAACAATTATGGTCTATTCATCTAGAAGCATGAAACTCTCTCATCATATCCCTGAGTATTCTCATAGGGACCCATACACATTTATGAAAAATAATATAATTTTCAATTCTATTAGACAATCAGGATTGTATATCCCCAACATATAAGTCATATATTTGAACCAAGACCTTTAGATCAGATAACATCTCTATCATTATATAGTACAATATAATAGTTCTAATAGAAGTAAATATTGGAGAAACTCATTGATCTAAAACTTGAACGTCATCACGCATGTCTTCCAAGAGTGACATCATCTAACAGTCATCGCATGTCTCACGCACTTACACTTTCTGTGTCTTCTATATAAGTTTATTAGAAATGAAATATAATTTTTCCAGGGAATAAATCCTCTTTAAGTCAAAAATACAATATATTCTAGACCCATCTCCTCTAATTATGTATTAGGTCCAACTGAGAATGATATAGGTGAGGATATTATGTTATATGTATACCACAAATCTATTTCCCAAAATTTAGTGTATCCAATTTATCAGGGAATGAACCCCGAAAAATTACTCCAGATATTGGTTAGGATGATTCCTCTCATGTGTTCTCAGCTGTATAGATCTAGAAGTAACCACTAGATCCCCAATTATTAGAACTACTATGATTCCAAATACAAATGCATCATAGTACATGGTATATTCATTACCTGGAATAGGTAATGTGAGGATTGGTGATGAGGACAGAATACAATGTAGCTCCTAATAATCTATATCATAACAAACCAACTAAACACACCACACCCCTTACATGGTCATTCCTAACATTGGTGATTGTATATGAAATATGTAGGGGATAAAGCAATTATAATAATCTATTATACACAAAAAACCGTAAATCTGAAAGGACTTTTTGGGTTGTTGTTAAACTAAAATGAATGTAAGCTTATATAGGTCCAATTAGTATAAAACCTTTGAAATTACATGGCAAAGGAATGCCAATATTTCAATCTAGAAACTACATTTAGATAGTTTGTTGTAATAATATTTTTATCTCAATTTACCCTTGATTATATCTATATTTTTGGAATGATCTTTTTTTAACTGGGAGTACAGTAATATTTCATTAAAAAAACTAGAAACTGATATAAAAAAGGATGAAATATCTTTTTAAACAAGTCGAATAATATTTTCAGTATGTTCATCATACCATATGGAATCAATATGAACTCATGATATTCATAAATAATCCTAAATGTTGTCTATGGTATGTTTGATGGACTCAACCTCAGATGGTGGTATCTTGATCTCAAGTTGATCCAAGAGAATATATTAGAAATTCTCATCTTATTGGTGATATCATCAATATGTGGAAGGTGTCACTATTTACTGACCATCATCTGGTTTAATCTCTGATAATACACACATAAGAGAGAGGGACCATAAGCCTACCTAGATAAATTAACTAAATAAACCAATAGATATATACAAGGCCTTATGAAACATTTAGCTTCTAGATCATCCAACTAAAATTTTCACTACTAAAGGTATGATGGTTTCATTCTATAAGAAAGAATACAAACTAGATCTACTAACAACCCCAACTTGATCATGAATTTAATATGCCACTCAAGTGGTAATTCATATAACTTATTAGGAATGAAATCCTAAAAATTGTCCACTATTATAGGTAAGGAATCCTGAAACATTCCACCATCCTTTAGAGAGGAACTTGTATATGAACTGTGAGACAATCCATTCTACCCTAAATTGGTCCCATGTGACTATAATACGTAACCCCCTCTCCATAGTGAAAAAATCTACCTCTCTCTAGAGATAATACGGTAAAAGTCAAATTATGATTATTGATATTATTAGGGAATATAATTATCATACCAAAACCCATCATCAAATATAAACCAGTCTTTTCCATAAAATATAGTTCACACATTAAATGGAAACCACCAATATCTCTATAATTCAATTAACAACATTTGATATCTATGGGACACACTACCAATTGTTTTTCTATGGAAAAAATAACATCTAATCATTCTAAAACTAAGCCACAAACATTAAAAAAAGTTAAAAATAAAGTGGAATGTGAGGAACATGTGTCAAAAAAAATGAAATTTTTGATGATAAAAAATAAAACATCTTTTGGTAGAAGGTCTGTCAACCACTATAGGAGGAGTATTTTTCATTGTGTTCTCCTAATAAGACACTCTTCCCTAGTACACAGTTAGAATACCATGATTTATTCCCTAATCCTGGTACTAACATAACATCACAAGGGCCCCACGTACTATAGCTCTACATGAAAATCCAATGAAACTACACATACATATACAGTTATGGGGTATCTGAGCCCTTCCAATCTAATAAACCAGTACGGATCCCATTCCAAAACTTTTTTTAGAAGATCCTATAAAACATATAAAGATGACCCAACATACGATATGAATGAAACTCCAATAGAGTGTATGAATACTGAGGCCTTTTGTGGATCACCAAGCCAAAATGATCGCCCAAAAATTGATCATTAAGATGAGATAAATGTCAAAATTACTAAAATCACTACACATTTTTTTGTTTCTAAAAACATTTCTAATGGGGATTAATTACTTGAAAATAATATATCATCATTTTTTTTCTATATTAGATTGGCATCTATTATGTTACCCTCTCTTATTCCCTTCCATAATGAGTTTCAGATTGAAAAAATCATAAAAGATACTCAAAACAACGATTTAAATACATCAAATAATATCATATAAAAATCTATCTTGAAAATGCATGGGCCTATATATCTCATCTATTTCCAAATATGGTAAACCTCTTATAGGTTGGTGAAGCATCTGATGTAGTCCATCACATAAATTCCCTCTTATGTTTGATTCATGACCATAGGAAACTTATCACTACTCATAATTTCTAAATAGAATTTATGGAATAACTTTACCTTCAAATACTTCTATGATAACTACACTTTCTTCCCATCATGCTCCAAAATATCTCACCAAAGGTTGGAAAGTCTATGAAAAAAATGAACCTTGTAGAGACCCGAAGCTTGACGTACATGGAAATTACATTACTTTTGCTGAATACTTAATACATAACAAAAACAGACACACGAGGACCGTAATAGTTTAGTGTCTATGAAAACTCGGAATATAAACTTGTAATCATGTTGAAATATCTTCAACAACTCCCATAACAATCTTCCCCTTTTTCATTCCTTACCTAAAACCTTTCTTTATTTCCTGGGGCAAATAAAACATAAAAAGGGTGAGGTCAAATGCTCAGTAAGGGCAACCATAGATAACGTAAAACAATCCATAATCATTTGGAAGCAAAAACATGAACATGAAATTTTAATATCAAAATCTTGAGCAAAGACATAAATCATGGATGTACGTAAGGCATATATCATAAAGGAACATCAATCAAGATAAAATACCATCGGAAAAAACATTTAATTGTGGCAACCATTCATCACTTGCTATGATTTCCATAGTAGCCAAGGAATTGCTGCCAAGACCCTCTTAGTTGACAAAGTCCCTTTCTGAATCGAGTTCACTCCTTGTTCCATTCCTATAACACTGAACTGGATTAACTTAGCGTTCCAGCCATGTCTATCTCATAAGATATAAATCATTATCTAATGAATTGGAGTGAGATATAGGTCTCACCCATCTCATATTAAAATCATTCTTTCATGTGCCCCAATATAAACATAAATCATTCATCATAACCCATGAATAAAATGGGTTTCATAAGCATCATTCCATCACAATGTAATCCATATGAAAAAAAATTGGATATCATTTCATCATTAGAAAACTGAAACCATGTAAATCATAGAGATATGATACTTGAAACATTCACATGTGAAATAATTTCATCTTATATGAAAATAGTTTTGATAAAACACTTGAAATTAATTCTTGAGGAAAATATCATTTTTTCTTCAAAATCCTTTTCTTTTCACAAAATGTCATGCAATTTTAAAAGAAAACGGTTTTGTTGAAAATAGTCATGATATATTTTGGAGGAAGATTCATGAAAATAAGGCTTTATAAAACCGTAAAAATCATTTCATGCCGTATACGTTAAAAAAAACATTCTTCTCATACTTTTGTTGGAAAAGTCAAAAAGTACCTTGTAGGGTAAATAAAAGAAAGATTCCTTCCATACCATGGGGTAGAAGTAAAAATTGGTAAAAAGGACTTTAAACATACATGAATAAACTTTTATAAAACATGGACATGGATGATAACAATAACCCCAGTAAATACTTATGAATAAGCAATCTCGGATAAGAATGAGATTGGAATATTTATCCCTTACCTTTGGTCTGATATGCTTCATACGTTTCCGAACCTCCTATATTATGATTTAAATAATGTCATTGACTTATTACAGAATCATATTCATTGTTATGCTATCATATATGGTTCACTTATGACTTTATATTACCCGTTCTTTTGTATGTTCCATGTTAAAGAAACGTTTTGGGTTAAATCGTTTTATTTATCGTACATGTTTGGAATTTTTGTTCTTGATATTATTACTTATATCCTGATTTACATAATTCCAGAATGTAAAACATGATTTATATATTTCAGTACATACATATATATATATATATATATATGATAGATCGATTAAATGAAATGAAATACACTGTTCATAGAGACAGTATGCCGTACGTACGTATGAACGCTGTTTTCGTTTCCTTATTGAATTTAATGAAATTAAGTAGATGACATACATATATATACGCATAAATCCAGTATCATTATTATGTCATATATTTCATGATTTCTTATTATATATACTTTATAATCATTCATGAATGGTTAACATGGAGAATGAATCTCATCGCGTCGTGGAGACGGTAGTCCGTACGTACGCACGAGCGATGGTATCATTCTCATGATTGTGGAATTTTATTGGAGTGTATGTATACTATTTCAGAATCAATATCACTTTACAATAATCATATATAGTTATTTTTTACACCATTATACCCATCCATGTAAGGTGGTGGTGGAAAATAGATTACACCACGGCGTGGAGATGATATTCCGTACGTACGCACGCGCGGTGATTTCATTTTCCGTAGGATGGATAAATGGTGAAATAGGGTCTCTTCATACTTATAATATCATATCTGTATATGAGTTATACTTATGTTATTACTTCATAATGAAAAAACTAAATAAGAAGAAGTGGAAGAAGAAATAAAGTTGAAAGAATCGGTAACAGATATTACCTCTTCTTTGAAGCGCCTCTTTGAGATCTCCACTTTGGGCACCAAAATCGGTCTTTTAAGAATACCAGGACCTCTAGGATGTTTCTAGGGAAGTGGAGAAGAAAATTGGGCAGGTTTTGGCCGAGAATGAAGGCTCAAAGCGGTTTGTGGAAGAGAGGGAGGAGGTGCCTTTTCATAAGGGAGGAGAGGGGCACCTTTGGAATAACTAAAAATATTATTTTATTATAAAGCAATATTCGGTTTTAAATAGATCCAATTTGATTTATTTCTAAGATAAGGTGTGTATGGGTCTAAATCATCTCATCCAATAGAATTTGGAAAAGTTTAGTTTACTATTTTAACCTTATCATTTTGATTTAACATTAAGTTAGATAATTTTACTTTTACCGTGTCTTTTTGTGTTCTTACACTATAAGGTTAATAAACATAATATAAAAAGAAAAAAGAACCCCAAGTTGTTTATTATTAATATATATAACCTTATATAAGTCTTTTGGCCGAACCATAGATTTTTAGGAATAAAATAACAATTAATAATATAATATTTGTTTTAAAAACTATTTTATGTCAATTTTGACACTATTTAGTAATTGATTTTTGTGAAAATCATAACAGAATTATTAGTTCGAAAAAAGTTAATTAAATCAATATTAACATGTCATATTAACCTATAAAATTAGTGTAATTCATTAAAAGTCTCAAATTACATTTAGTTGGGTATTTATAACATCAATTATGTCAATATTTCATTAATAAGATAATTACCGCATCATCTTTGTGTCATAAATAAATTAAATTATTTAATGTCTAAAAATTACGAATAAAATACCATTATGTAGGAAATAGATTTATATTTTTAATGAATATTTATAGTCAAATTTATCTTATGTATAACCCTATATTAAAAATGATTTAGTTATTAAACTTTGATTTTAACTATTTTAACCTTTCTTTAAATAAATTAATAATAAATGTCCTAATCTAATCCAAGTGGGCCTAAATGGTCATATTTTATTCCTAAGGTTGTTTTTGGTCGAATTAAACATATAAAATAGAATCAGGACATGTGTTGGGGTTATAATACTATCATTTTTACCCTTAATTACCATATTTACTTTTAACCGTGCTAAATAAAAGTAAAAAGTTACTATTCACCAAAAAATTATTTTCATCTCATTGAACCACATTTTACATACTGACATCAACCGTGTCTCTCGGATTTATGAAATTCCATTCACAAAAGTGGTAAAATTATGTTTTATGTAAAATTGCAAATTCTCTTAGGAGGTGGGTAAAAGACGGTCAAAAGTTCAAGAAAATTTTTATATATCTAAAATCATTATAAAATGACTCCAATGAATTACATTGAACTTATATAGGTATTATGTCACATTTTTGACCTAAAATAAATTTAAATAAAATAAATAATTATTTAAATAAAAAGTCGGTTTTTGAATAGTAACCTAGTGTTTTCGCTATTCATAAAAAATTGAATATTTTCAGAAAAATACCAAAAATTCACCCTAGGCTAATTTTGCTATTCCAAATCAAAAAATGAAGTCAATTTCAAAATATAAAATTTATAAAATTTCAAAAAGTGGGTATTACTATTCATAACGGATAGTTTATATAACATATCGTTGTTTAGCGAAACTCGGTATTGCGTACAACACACGCTATCGTGGAAGGTCGCGATTGCGTGTAATGCAAGAAAAGTCAGGGATGCGTGTTGTGCAAGCTCCTTTTGGTGTATCGTACAACACAAGACATTAATGAAATTAAAAAGAATATTTTTCAAAAAAACTCGGGGTGTTACATTCTACCCCCTTAAAATGAATTTCTCCCTCGAAATTTGTCGCTGTTATAAATGGTTTACTACTCGCAAGTTTCTTTAATAGAAACCCACATTGTAAAAAGGAATACCAAAAATTGGCATTAAAAACTAACGTATGAAACGTAAAATTTACCCAAATAAACTAATCACTGCGTTTTCACATATGAGAACATAGGTGAAAATATGGATATGGGAGAAAAATCCAACCATCAAGTTCTGATGGAGTGTGGTAGATAATATGGCTATGAAAAAGCCACCAATCACAAGGCCATACATTTGTGATGATCTAAGGTACCATCTGATTTATTAGATATAAGAGCACTAGGACAACTTTTTTAGTTTTCAATATCATTTTCCTATAGTTTAAAATTTTAAATTAGAAGAAATACCTAAATTATTTTGATATAATCCAACCGTTGTTCGTGACTTTAACAATTTCCACTTAATCTCTTAATGAAATGATGTTGAATTTTTCATTCATGAAGTGTTACCAGATCATGTGATAGAATGATGGGTCATTCCATCTGTCTTAATTAAAAGGTTAGAAATAGTTATATACATAAGTCCATATATTGTATATCGTTCCAAAAATGGACATATACTTCATCTATCATACCACATAACAAAATAAGACTAGTTTATACTAACCAGGGACTTCTTGTAGGCCATTGGTAGGCGATAAAGGCCTGTTGTACTTCGGTTGTGGGTTCGATTCCCACAGCCTTGTCCGACGCGATGGGTTGTCGCCCGTCCTGGAGGTTGTCCTTTTTCTAAAACTACATTACTATAACATCCCACAAATAATATCGAAAAAAGTTCTATCCTTAAACAATACTAACATATGTCCAACATAATCCTTTCCAATATTTAGGCATATCCAAAATACTGTTGTCCAATCTCATATTATAGTGAAATCGATTACCAAAGAGTTCATATAACAAGAATGGTAATACCATCGTTGATCCCCATATATCATGAGATATGTCTTTTCGGTCACATTCCAAACATTCGAAGGCCTTAATCATGTATTCTCTTGAAAAATGAATACCCATTGAATCTTAGTGAAAACATGAGTGCTGTCAAAAGTTAACTCTTTCCACCTACCAAAACCCCAAAATTCTATATACTCAAACCATGATATAACTATTACCTTATATTATTCATGAGCCTTTGAATACTGAAAAACATTTCATTTTCTCCTTATCCCTTCATTATGCGCATATCATATTTTTTCCAAAAATATATCAATCACTTTCCATGGTTACCAGTACCATAAAATTATTGAAAACCACAATAGACCAATACATAAATATTCCAATATTCCATGATACTGTATACAACATTATTTTGGAATCCCATTACATAAAAACTTAATCATTCCACCACATCGTTGTCATATTCAACATCTCCAATAGTGATCACATGTGACTTCACTTTTTCCATTGCCTTAAGTGGTTGCTCATGTCGATCATCGTTAACCCTTGGATTAGGGCATTGATTAGAGTAATGCCCCATTTCAATGCACTTGAAGAATTAAAGTGTTGGTGGTGTGTTCTCTGCAGACTTTTCTTTATTCACACCATTAGCTACTCTTTTTCCATTACATCGACACTCAGCTGCTCGATGACCTTCTTTTTCACACATAAAACATTTTCTAGTCCCTTTAAGACAATCTCCACAATGATTTATTCCACACTTTGAGCATAAGGAAACATTCATCTTCTTTTCACCATTATTCTGAGATTTCTCCTTGAACTCCATCTTTCGTTTCTTGTCAAAACTATGAGATAGATAAGTAACACCAACTTCAATTTCTACCTTGATAGCATAACACACAATTTCTTAATAGCTACTAAAGTCTCTTATAGCTAATGCCCTTCGATGATTTGGTTTTAAAACACTGAATAATCGATCAACTTTACTTTCATGTTGGATGATAATTGCAGATGCATACCTTGAAAGCCTTGTAAAATTCGTTTCGTATATACCAACAGATTTATCAACCTTTTTCTTTAGATGAAGAAACTCCTTCTCCATCTTTGTTCTGAGAATACGAGGGAAGTACTTATTGAAAAAAAATAAGGTCTTTAACTCGTCCCATTCCATGGACTCAATTTCATCTCTTGGCCTCGTATCCTTGATAAGATTCCACTATTGATCAACATCACCTTCCTAACGATATACTGCTAAGATGACTTTATCATGTTCAGAACATTGAAGAACTGAAAATATCTTTTCAGTGGTACCGATCCATTGTTCAGCAACAAGT
Organism: Viscum album; assembly: GCA_963277665.1. Lineage (NCBI taxonomy): Eukaryota > Viridiplantae > Streptophyta > Magnoliopsida > Santalales > Viscaceae > Viscum > Viscum album. Next base: position 497,212,352 of record OY728158.1, on the reverse strand, counting down.
GGATCAGAAAACCCACTGAAAGAAGGTCGACGTTGCCTCGTGAAGGACTCAATAGAATATTGTTCCCTTCTATGCTCATTTGGAAGTCCAGAATGATTCATAGGTTGTTTAAGTATAGCAATAAGATTTTTCACTCCATCTCCCTTTACATTTGTTTGTTCAGGAGGACAATCATTGCATTGTCCATTACATTGATCAACACGGTTCTTTCGGGTTCCAGCCATCGTCTAAAACCCAAAAAGAATAGTGTGGGAGGAAAAAATCATGCTACGGAGAACAACATAATAAAGGGGGTGTACCTTCAATATCTAACATATTAGGATAAATTCTAATATAGTTACCATATCTCTAGGACTATATCTTATACGTATACTTATCTTAAGGGACATCCCTAGACATACCTTATAAATATCTCTAGAGATCTCACTAATGTTTTCGCATCCTATTTTCCAAAGGTTGACTAAACCTTTCCTCTGATACCAACTGTAGAGACCAGAAAATTGACATACATGGACATTACATTACTTTTGCGGAATACATAACACATAACAAAAACAGACACACAGATACCGTAATAGTTTAGTGTCTTTGGAAACTCGGAATATAAACTTCTAATCATGTTGAAATATCTTCAACAACTCCCATAAAGATCTTCCCCTTTTTGTTTCCTTACCTAAAAACTTTCTTTATTTCATGGGGCAAATAAAACATAAAAAGGGTGAGCTCAAATGCTCAGTAAGGGAAAACATAGATAACGTAAAACAATCCATAAACATTTGGAAGAAAAAACTTGAACATGAAATTTAAACATCAAAATCCTGAGCAAAGACATAAATCGTGGAAGTACGTAAGGCATATTTCATAAAGGAACATCAATCATGATAAAATAGTATGGGAATAAAATATGTAATTGTGGAAACCATTCAAAACTTGTTATGATTTCCATAGTAGTCAAGGCATTGCTGCCAAGACCATCTTAGTGGACAAAGTTCCTTTCTGAATCGAGTTCACTCCTCGTTCCAGTCCTGTAACACTGAACCAGATTAACATACCGTTACATCCATGTCTATATCATGAGATATAAATCTTATCCAATGCATTGGAGGTAGATATAGGTCCCACCCATCTCATATTGAAATCTTTATTTCGTGTGCCACAATATAAACATAAATCATTCATTATAACCCATGAATAAAATGGGTTTCATAAACATCATTCCATCATAACGAAATCCATACGAATAAATTGGATATCATTTCATCATTAGAAAAGTTAAAACATGTAAATCATAGAGACATGATACTTGAAACACACACATGTGGAATAATGTCATCTTAGATGAAAATAGTTTTTATAAAACACTTGAAATGAATTCATGAGGAAAATATCCTTGTTTCTTCAAAATAAATTTCTTTTCACAAAATGTCATGCAATTTTAAAAGAAAATGGTTTTTTTTAAAATAGTCATGAAGTATTTTGGAGGAAGATTCATGAAAAGAAGGCTTTATAATACCGTAAAAATCATTTTATTCCATATACGTTAAAAAAACATTCTTCTCATACTTTTGTCGGAAAAGTCAAAAAGTACCATGTAGGGTAAATAAAAGAAAGATTCCTTCTATACCATGGGGTAGAAGTCAAAATGGGTAAAAAGGACTTTAAACATACATGAATACACTTTTATAAAACATGGACATGGATGATAGCAATAACCCCAGTAAATACATACGAATAAGCAATCTCGGATAAGAATGAGATTGTAATATTTATCCCTTACCTTAGGTCCGATATGCTTCGTACATTTCTGAACCTCCTATATAATGATTTAAATAATGACATTGACTTATTACAGAATCATATTCATTTTTATGATATCATATATGGTTCACTTATGACTTTATATTACCCATTCTTTTGTAAGTTCCATGTTAAAGCCACGTTTTGGGTTAAATCGTTTTATTTATCGTACATGTTTGGACATGTTATTCTTAATATTATTAAATATATCATGATTTAATTAATTCCATAATGTAAATAATGATTTATATATTTCAGTATATATATATATATATGATATATCTATTAAATGAAATGAAATACACCGTTCATGGAGACGGTAGGCCGTACGTAAGCATGAATGCTGTTTTCGTTTCCTTATTGAATTGAATGAAATTAAGTAGATGACATACATATATTTACACATAAATCCAGTATCATTATTATGTCATATATTTCATGATTACTTATTATATATACTTTATAATCATTCATGAATGGTTAACATGGAGAATGAATCTCATCGCGCCGTGGAGACGGTAGTCCGTACGTACGCACGAGCGATGATATCATTCTCATGATCGTGGAATTGTATTGGAGTGTATGTATACTATTTCAGAATCAATATCACATTAAAATAATCATATATAGTTATTATTTACACCATTATACCCATCCAAGTAAGGTGTTGGTGGAAAATAGATTACACCACGGCGTGGAGACGGTATTTCGTACGTACACACACGCGGTGATTTCATTTTCCGTAGGATGGATAGATAGAGAAATAGGGTCGTTTCATACTTATAATAACATATAATTATTTTAGTGATACTGATGTTATTACTTAATAATGAAACAACTAAAGAAGAAGAATTGGAAGAAGAAATAAAGTTGAAAGAATCGGTAATGGATATTACCTCTTCTTTGAAGCGCCTCTTTGAGATCTCCTATCAGGGAACCAAAATAGGTCTTCTAAGAAGACCAGGACCTGTATGATGATTATATGGAAGTGGAGAAAAGAATTTGGCAGGGGTTGTCCGAGATTGAAGGCTCAAATTGGTGTGTGGTAGAGAGGGAGGAGGTGCCATTTTATAAGGGAGGAGAGGGGCACCTTTGGAATAACTAAAAATATTATTTTATTATAAAGCCATATTCGGATGTAAATAGCTCCAAATTGATTTATTTATAATCTAAGGTATATATGGGTCTAAATCCTCTCATACAATAGAATTTGGAAAATTTTAGTTTACCATTTTAACCTTATCATTTAGAATTAACTTTAAGTTAGATAATTTTACTTTTACCGTGTCTTTTTGTGTTCTTACACTATAAGGTTAATAAACATACTATAACAAGCCAAACGAACCCCAAATTGTTTACTATTAATATATATAACCTTATCTAAGTATTTTGGCCGAACCATAGAGTTTTAAGAATAAAATAACACTTAATAATATAATATTCATTTTAAAAACAATTTTATGTCGATTTTGACACTACATAGTAATTGATTTTTGTGAAAATCATAACAGAATTATTAGTTCTAAAAAAGTTAATTAAATAAATACTAAAATTTCATATTAACCTATAAGATTAGTGTAATTCCTAAAAACTCTCAAATTACATTTATTTGGGTATTTATAACATCAATTATGTTAATATTACATTAATAAGAAAATAACTGCATCATCTTTGTGTCATAAATATATTATGCTATATAATGTCTAAAAATTACAAATCAAATACCATTATGTAGGAAGTCTTTTTATCTTTCTAATGAATATTTATAGTCTAATTTATATTATGTATAACCCTATATTAAAAATGATTTATTTATTAAACTTTGATTTTAACTATTTTAACCCTTCTTTAAATAAATTAATAATAAATGTCCTAATCTAATCCAAGTGAGCCTAAATGGTCATATTTTATTCCTAAGGATGTTTTTGGACGAATTACACTTATCCAAAAGAATTAGGACATGTGTTAGGGTAATAATAATATCATTTTTACCCTTAATTACCCTATTTACTTTTAACCGTGTTAAATAAAAGTAAAAAGTTACTATTCACTGGAAAATTATTTTCATCTCATTGAACCACATTTTACTTACTGAAATCAACAGTGTCTATTGGTTTTTTGAAATTCCATTCACAAAAGCGGTAAAATTAATTTTTATGTAAATTTGCAAATTCTCCTAGGAGGTGGGTAAAAGACGGTCAAAAGTTCAATAAACTTTTTATATATCTAAAATCATTATAAAATGACTCCAATGAATTACATTGAAATTATATAGGTATTATGTGACAATTTTTACCTAAAATAAATTTAAATAAAATAAATCAGTATTTAAATAAAAAGTCTATTTTTGAATAGTAACCCAGTGTTTTCACTATTCATCAAAAATTGAAAGTTTTCAGAAAAATACCAAAAATTCACCCTATGCTAATTTCGATATTCCGAATCCAAAAATGAAGTCCATTTCGAAAGATAAAATTTATAAAATTTCAAAAAGTGGGTATTACTATTCATAATGGATAGATTATATAACATATCATTGTTTAGCGAAACTCGGTATTGCGTACAACACAGGCTATCGTGGAAGGTCGGGATTGCGTGTAATGCAAGCCAAGTCAGGGATGCGTGTTGTGCAGGCTTCTTTTGGTGTATTGTACAACACAAGACATTAATGAAATTAAAAACAATATTTTTCATAAAATCTCGGGGTGTTACACATCTTATTTAACCATACTCTCTATGTGTATCTAATGTGTATTGTCTCTAATATAGACTAAAACATTCTAGAACTTGACTTCTTAGGGTCCTCCCTCCCTAGTGAACCTATGTAAATGTAGTAGTTGAAACTCTATTGTCTGATCAGACATCTAAGGAACAACCTAAACAGTCTTCCTTTCTATAGATCTTGTGACCATTAGAAATATTTTTTGAACGTGAACATCCATGTGATACCAAGAGGATATATTATTCCATGACTCATCTATGTTTAGACTTTTCCGGGTTTCCAATATTCAAACACTCTACTAAAAAATGATGAGGAGGCAATATATCTATATAAAAAACACACTCATTAGAAAACAGACCAAAAAAAATATTGAACTTGATAGGGGACGATAAAGAACCACCATAATTTATTCTATCTAAAAATAGATTAGAAGTCTTTTATCATGAGACAAATATTAGTTCATTCCATTTATCACATATAATAGTCATCTCATATCAAATTTCATACAGTCAAGTATATATAGCATGAAATAAATATGATTCTATCATGAAAAATTCATGTAAAAATATATCCATATGTGTTTTTCATGATACATTCATACTCATCTCATTCTATACTAGGAAACATGTGGAAATATCAAGAAACCATAGCACGAAACAACTTTCAGATCAACCAAATTGAAGTAGTATCAAACTATAACAAGGGAACATCATGAACAAAAATACCATCCCTTGAAACTCAGATTTCCCCCAAACATGGGTAAGCTACAACAATTCACAAACTAATCACAATTTCCCAAAACATATTATTATCCATTATACCATTCTATTTTTTTGAGAAATAGAAATCAAAAATCAATCTTCAAATACATGTTTGTATTATACCGTAATCTGAAACTCTCCGCCATGGAAAAAATAGTTTGGTTATGAGACCTAGAGAATTCATCCTCATTGAAAAAGGATTCTGATTAGAAGAATGGATGTAATATGTATATTTAGGAGTTAATAAACCATTTATTAGAGAATGATGAATTAGAAATAAATAGGTATCAATCATCATTATAGTAATGAAAAAACTGAAACAGTATGACAAAAAATAGGGAAATAAAATAGAAAACATTAACCAATAATAATGAATAATGTATTAAGAAGTTGATATCCATCTAATGTCAATTTTAAAATAAAAACAATAATATATATAAATAAAACTAATAATCGCAAAATACCCTAGCCCCAAACACTATATTAGTCCCATCAGTAAACTAAAACCCCTTCCAGAAGAAATAATCATTAAAAAGATAAATTTCCCTTATTCAAACCTACATCAATGTCATCTGATCCGGTAAAAAATGATACACTGAATATGTTGTGACTAAAACATAGTAGGATGAATCCACCATATATAAAAAATATTCATTATATAAGAAGTGAATCTGCGAAATATATAATAGGTATTGTAATAAATAAATGAATAAAATATAATGATCAACATACTCCATCACAATTCATAAATGTCTTGGACCATGTAGAAAAACCATGAAATTTATAACCATAAACAATAAAATAATCATCTAACTAGGGGAACCCATCAGAATATGTTTTTAAGACTCATAGAATATCCAAATATATAATCATTTTATATTTTATTACTCATCCAAGAATGATATATAATGATGTCAGCATGTCTCTATGGTTGAATCCAATTATATAAGAATTTAATCATGTATCATTTCGATAATCCCTATATATAATCATTTAATCAAAAACTAGGACAAGCCCACTATATAATAATTTCAACATTAGTGAGAATAGACTAGTATATTTTAATTTATTCATCAGACACAACATGTCATAATACCAAGGATAACAAAATATTCATTCAAAATTATTAATGGTTAATCATTGACATTACCATTTATCATTCAATTAAACTTTTATTAATAAATAAAATTACAAAAAAATAAATGAATGTATAATATGATATTACCAAACTAAATAGATATCAAGAAATCATCTAAATATGACTTCCTGATAAACATACTTTAAATGATTATCCAATTCATTATTTATCAGGATCCACTCACCCATCAGGTAATCACATGCACAGTCACTATACCATTGAACCAAAATGAATTTAAGGAATGAAAAAATATTTGATTTACCATAATTCACCATTAATTTAATTTATTCAAACATCATGGTTGTGTAATCGAAATATTTCACATACAAAATAATTAAATTAATCATAGTGTTAGGTTTAGACAACCTACCATTATTTGGTGATCAATGTAATGCTTATAACATATATCAACAAATAGAATGAAATCTTAAATGGTTACAGTAAGAAAAATACCTATGAAAACATCTATATGAACACACATAGCCAAATTAATTCAATAAAAAATCACACCCACAATGAAGAATGATGGAAGAGAAGGAAAACCCCAAGAAGAATTCCTCACATAGGATTGATTACTTTGAGTGGTTTTTAGGAATGTCATAGGAGACTCAAAAATTTCTTAGAGATCATCATAGGATCATGCGAGAGATTATAATTGTCAATGTAAAAGAATGTCATATTCACTACCCCTGAAAAACTATTTAGTAGAGATAAATACATCGCTTCAAACTATCATTTATGTTTTATATTTATTATTTATGAGTTATATTGATATTTGGGTAGCCTCAGGTGAAATTAAGCCTATCCACATATTACACATCATGTAATGTATTCATGGAATTTATTCATTACACCTCAAATAACTTGTTTATATATCCTTCCTTGTAATAGTTACACATATTTTAACGCATTTCCATGGCGAGTAATTTCACTAAGGATAATTTTTATCTATTTTACCATGGAAATATTCTTGACCACATTCGAAGGAATATAACCCCTTGGAAAACCCTCAAAATCTCATTTTAAATGCTTAAAGATGGCCTAAATTAATTCCAAAAAATATACATCCCAATAATTGAGGTCATTTTTCCCCCAAAAATATCTCCATATCCAAATGGAACCAGACTAATAAGGCTTAAAAACAAGGAAACCTAAAACAAAAGTTTATTTATTGCAAAAATTAAGGAGGTACATATATAAAGAAATGTTGGATCATATATTATACATTTATAAAGCCTCCATCCCACATAATAAACACATGTGAGATAATGATAAATAGGAATGCCCATGTATTTTGAAATAGGTTTATAATTATTTGGACCATATTCCAACAAATATCGAGAGAATGGACACTACCTGAAAAATAAACCAACATGTATGAACCCATGAAATGAAAAAATAGACATATTCCAACAAAATAATCAAATTAGTATTTTCTTAATAAATAGGATAATACATACTATACCACAAAAAAAGACTATAGGAATCCTGTCACCAAATGAAATTCTTTTCAAATGATGAAAACTAGTTTTTCTCATTCAATTTAATATGACTAATGAACAATATTATAGTAAAAATAATTATATTAAATTCAATATAATTTTTATATCATAAAGTTATATGTTAGGTATAAATAACAATTACCTAGTCCTAATGAGTGAAAACACATAAAAATTATCACAAATATATATAATCATTAGTGAAAAAATTTGTTTTCAAATTATCTAATCAATATTTTGTTGTAGAATATCTTAATGACATCTTACTAGACTCTAAAGAAGCGGTCCTCAACCCCACTGTTTTTTCAATTACAAAGTTAAAAAATTATTCTCACAATTTAAGTAGAATATATTGATTATATCATCCATACATAACCTCCCTTCAACATCCACATATCACGATGTTGTGAATGGAAAAGGGTTTGTCTTGTCTATTTGCTATCAGCATCTAGAATATGAAGAGGACCTATTTATAGATTAATTGATATAGTTACTATTTTATATATAATTAATATATTTTCAATGATTTAATACCTCTCAATTATTCAATGTTAGTGTATTCACATCATTTATGTGTTTTTGCTGTATTTTGGGCTTAAATGTGAAAATGGTGTAATTCTGTAAAATTGACGGTTTTATATATCGTCTGTTTTTTCGAGTATAACTTTTAAAATATTTTTCCAATTGTATTGAATAATTTTTAGTCTAAATATGCTCGTGGGCTTCAAATTTTTCTTCTTTACCAAGACCCAATTTGAAACCCAATGGTACAGAAAAATCAATCAAGTAGACAACTTAGTCTGGCTGGCAGAATGGACTCCACCACATTAAATCAGAAATATCTCATTGATACGACTTTATAATTACGTTATTCCATATGGTGTCTACATATAACATTCAAAGGTAGGTTCACAATAAATTTGATAAAATATGAAGATCATCAAGGCCTCTTTTGGTGCATCTAGTGGAGTGGGTGAAACTGTTTTTGGCGGTCATAAAAGTAATGGTCATTGATTCTGACATATATTTCTTTAAACTAGTCAAATTACTCTAAAATTTTGAAGTTCGATATCCAACTCTATTTAAAAAATTATATACGAAGGGACCTCGGTGTTTTTCGGCTGGCTGGTGGGCAGAATAGAGGCCAACTTCTGGTTGACAGATTCTGGAGGATCAAATTTCTGTTCTTTCTTTTGTTTTCTTTACAGTTCTTAGTATTGTAATGTTTTCTTGTTGACCCTTATTCACAATTACCCTTAACATGGTGGGGTAATATTATATTTGATTCGGGTAGGATAGGTTTTTTCTTTTTTTATTTCATGAGTTCTTGTTATTAATGTTTTAAAATCCTCTTTCCACTTATGTGAATCAGTTTAAATTTCTTATACCGGTTTTTTATTATCATGTACGATTGTATCTAATTTTAGATTCTATTGTTTATTTATATTTGTGCAATGATAAATATCTCCCACCATTAGGTTCTAGTTTATAAATTATTGAATATACTAGGAATTAGTGGAGAAGTACTCAGTGATCACCAGTACATGTGTGAGGAGTAGTGAATGTTCTTGATTACTTGGGATAAACAAGCCCCGATTGAGAATTTCCTAAGATAATTAAATGTATTTGATACCACTATATTTTAAATTGGAAGTAGAGTAGATAAACTTGATATTTTATTAAGGTTTATTATCACATTTTTATTTGACCAAGGGTGTGATAAGAAATGATTATGGATTCTCAATCCTAATGATTTAGCAGAAGAGAATTCGGTAAAGTGAACTGTGATAGAATTAAAATTGGAAAACCGACCCTAACCCAATCACCATTTCATATCACTGATTTAAATCACATAAATTTTCAATTTGTTTTATAACTTTCACTTAATTTATTTACTTTATTTAGTTTCTTTCTTGTATTTTTCAAATCAAACAATTTCAAAAACAACATCATTTATTTCTCATATTTAATGCGACAAACGCTATTGTTGAGCACTTCTCTCTGATTATAACCTATTTAACCCACTATAATACATTTCAACTTAGGTTATATTTGTTTTTACACACCCCACGATAGTCACGTGTCAAAACTAGGGGTTGTTTCCAGGGAGGTAGCGCCAATAATTCTTTTATTTTCTTTTCTCTATTCTCATCTTTTCTCTTCAAAATTGCATGACTGGAACCTAAAAAATTGTTCCTCTACCCATAGATCCCGAAATTGAATGAAACATATTGAATAGAACTAGAAACATTAATTTTCAATCTGAAGTTGAAGAAATTCCCCATGTAGTCTCAAGTAAAAATTCTAGTGTTCACTCTGAGCATGTCATCATGACTGAAAATCAAAACCTAACTCTTAGAGACCCATGTGCACCGCAATTACTTAATCAACACAATAAATTTGTCAAGCTAGTGTTACAAAATTATTTTGAAATGAAACCTAATATTATTAATTTTCTTCCAAAGTGTCATGTTTTGGCTGGTGAATATCCAAAAAAACACATTAATGAGTTCACACATGTTTTCTCAACTTTTAGACCTCGTGCAGTTACTAAGGATCAGGTTAAGTGGAAGAAATTTTCATTTTCATAAGATGGAGTTACTAAAGAATTGTTGTACGTCCTACAAACAGGAGATTTACAGGATTATAATGACCAGGTAAGATGTTTTATGCAAAAATTATTCTCCACCTCTAGAAGCACATCCATTCGGAATGAAATCTACGATATACAACAATCATCTACAGAAACCCTTTACGAGTAATGTGAGTGATTTAAGAAGATATGTGTTAGATTTCTGCAACAATCCATTGAGGAACTTCACTTTCTTGCCTTTTTCTACCAAGGACTACTAGAAAATGACAGAAACCATCTTGATGCATCATCTAGAGGTTCACTGATTGACAAGTCACCAGAAGAAGCCAAGAGCTTGATTGAGAAGATTTTCCATAACTCACAGCAGTTTGGAACAAGAGGTATTGGTACTGAGGTATTCCTGAGGTACACACATCTCATTCATCACCCTTATTATAATCTAATACAGAATAGCTTTCTAGTTTGGTGATACAGATGGCCTTGAAGCAAGCTAGTGACCAACAAGCCCCAACTAAGGTATGTGGTTTATGCTCATCTCCAGATCATTTCACTGACCAATGTTATGAAATACAGGGAATGGAAACATGTGCAGCAACCTTTAAACTGAGATAGTTCCAACAAAATCAAGTATGGAGAGATCCTAACCAAGTCCAATATGGGTTTTAAAATCTGCAGAATCAAGGTAGACTCCCATACCAAAACTAATTTCAAAACCAACCACCCTTCCAGAATCAATTCCAGAATCCACCACCATTTCAATAGAGGCAATCTTATAACCAACCTTCCTACCAAAAACAAACCACTCTCTAAAGACCCTATGAGAATACATCCACCAGTGGACAACCTTCGATACAAAACCAACAAAAATCTGAGTTCAAAGGACTGAAAGACACTCTTAATGATTTTTCCAACAAGTTTGAAAGTCTCGTGGACTTTCAGACCAAAAATCAAGGTAAAATTCCTTCCCAAACAATTCCAGGCCCAAACAAATGTTAGTATAATAACTACAAGAAGTGGAAAAGAACTCCCACCACTGTCCAATGTTGAACCTGAAACAATAATACCTGATCTGGGAGAGAATGAAGTTGGAAATGATGAAAATTCTATGAAAATGAATCAGTATGAATATAAGAAAGAGGAGGTGGACAAGGATAGGCCACGGAATAAGAAACAAGAAACACCATTTCAAAGGAAAAAATGGGATAAGAATTATATAACACCAAACTTTCCATCAATAATGATTTAATCAAAGAAGTTGTAAGAAGAAACACTACAAAAAGAAATTCTAGACACCTTCCAGAAAGTGTAAATCAACATTCCTCTTCTTGAAACACTAAAACAAATTACAAAGTATGCTAAAATTTAGAAGGATCTTTGAACCAAGAATTTCTGACATCAATGGAATGAGAGGATCAGTTTGGGAAGAAGTGTCTCAGCCCTTATCACACCACAATTTCCAACCAAATGTCAAGATCCAGGGACGTTTTCTATTCCATGCACCATTAGTTCTTTAAATTTCAATATTGATTTGTGCAATTTAGTTGCATCAATTAATGTATTTCCTCACTCAGTATATACTTCGTTGCAGATGGGAGACTTGAATCCCACAAGAGTGGTGGTCTAGCTTGAAAATAGATCCACAGTTTTCCCAGCAGGAGTTCTGGAGGATGTCTTGGTAAAAGTCAAAGATCTTTTATTCGCTACAAACTCTTAAGTGTTAAATATGGAATAGAAAAGGATCCCATAACACTCACCCATAATTTTGGGGAGACCATTAATGAAGATAGCCAAAACCACCATCAATGTCTAGGAAGAAAAACTTACCATGGATTTTGGAGACATCACTGTCCACTTCAATATTTTTGAATCCAAGAGGTACCCATCAGAAGATCATTCACTCTTCTCACTCTCCCATGAAGATGGTATATAACAAATTGAAGAATAAGATATGTTTCATGAATTTTTAACATTAAGAGATAATTTTTCTAGTAAAAATATCACAGAACATATGGATGCCCAAATTCTTGGAAATTTTGATTTCTTATTGGAAGAGGAGGTAAAATCTGATTTCTTTGATAATTTGATAAATGATGATGAAGATGATATGATTTCATGTGTGCAAGATGTCAAATAATTGGAAGTGGAAAACCTCAATTTAGTTTCATGACTTGAGCATCCTCCTGATCTAGAATTAAAACCACTCCCAAAATATTTATAATATGATTAGCTTACGTAGGGAGAGAAATTACCAGTATTAATTGCTAATAATCTATCTGAATATCAAGAAATATCATTGATTGAGATTTTTAGAGATAATTTCCAAGAAATAGGGTGGAGCTTAGGTGATATACCAGGAATAAACTAAAAAAGTTTCTCACATAGAATTTTTCTTAATGGAGATTCAAAACTTGTCAGACAACCCCAAAATAGGCTGAACCCCACCCTGATAGAGGTTGTGAAAAAAGAGATTCAGAAGCTATTAGAAGCTGGGATCATCTATCCAATATTTTATTCAAAATGGTTTATCCCCATCCATGTAGTCCCATGGAAAACTGGACTAACCATTGTGAGGAATAAAAAGAATGAATTAGTCCCAATGAGAATTAGGAATAGCTGGAGAGTATGCATAGATTTTTCGAAGATTAACTAGGTCACTCAAAAAGATCATTTCCCTATCCCTTTCATTGACTAGATTCTAGAGAGTTTGGAAGGTAGAACTCATTATTATTATTTTGGATGGATTTTCAGGTTAATTTCAAGTACCCATTGATCCCGTGGATCAAGAGAAGACTACCTTTACTTGTCTTTTTAGTACTTTTTTATACAAAAGGATTCAATTTGGACTGTGTAAGACCCAAGTACATTTTAGAGGTGTATGGTAAGTATATGTTTTGATCACATTGGATATTTCTTGGAGGTTTTCATGGATGATTTCACAGTTTTTGGAAATTCGTTTTACAATTGTTTGAAAAATATGGAAAATGTTTTGAAAATATGGATTGAAAAAAACCTTGTTTTTTATTTTGAAAAATGTCATTTTATTCTTGAGAGAGGAATTTTTCTTTGGCATGTCATTTCTCAGCATGTTATTAAACTTGATAAATAAAAAAATTGAAGTGATAAATTCTTTAAAATAGAAACTTGTGTGAAACATGTTATATCATTTTTAGGACAAGCAGGATTCTACCAGAGGTTTATCAAAGATTTCAGTAGGATTTCACTCCCTCTATCTATATAACATTTGAAAGACGCTGATTTCAATTTCAATGGTTCATGTATGGAATCCTTTGATGAGTTGAGAAGGATATTGATTACACCACTATTAATTCAACCACCCAATTGGGAAGAACCCTTCGAGCTACTTTGTGATGCTTCAAACCAAGAAGTTGGAGTAGTAATTTCTCAGTGAATTAAGGGCCAACCAAAAGTCATTTCATGTGCCTTTAAAACCTTATATGAAGCCCAATTCAAATACATAAAAACAAAAAAAAAGTGTTTTTAGCAGTTTTTTATGCATTAGAATGATTTAGATCGTATCTTTGTGGAACTAAAGTGATTGTGTTTTCTGATCATGCAGATCTTAGGTACATGATGAATATGGCTGAAGAAAAACTGTGGCTAGTTATATGGATGCTAATACTATAGGAGTTCAACATAGAAATCAATGATATGAAATGATCTGAGAACCAAGTGGCTGATCACTTAAGTAGACTACCCAACACTGCTGATGTTGAAATTCCAGACACTAAACCACAAAATGATCACCATACAGGAGATAAGTTGTAGATGATTGAAGAAGAAGTACCTTGGTATGATGACATGGTAAATTATATGGTAACATCTCAGGTCCCATCTCATTTAAATTCTCACCAAATTCACAAATTGAAATCTGAATCTAAATATTACATCTGGGTTGATCCATTTCTTTAGAAGATTTTCAATGACCAGATGATCAGAAGATGTTTGCAAAAAAATGAAATTGAATAAGTCTTCATGTTTTGTCACACATTAGCTTGTTGTGGAAAATTTGGACCTCAAAGGATAGAACAGAAGGTTTTATAATCTAGACATTATTTCCAACACTTTTCAATGATTCTCATGAATTTTTCAAATGGTGTGAAAAATGCCAGTTTACCGGAAATATTTCAAAGAGACATGAAATGCCCCAAATGCCACATAATATTTGTGAAATTTATGATGTTTGGGGGATAGACTGTATGGAACCTTTCTAAATTTCATTTGTAAATTCTTATATTCTGCTTGCTGTTGATTATGTTTCCAAATGGGTGGAAGAAAAATCCACTAGGACTGAAAATGCTAAAGTTGTTTGGGATTTTGTCATGGCTAATATATTTTGTAGGTTTGTAGATCCTAGAGCCATCATTAGTGATCAAGGGACTCACTTTTGCAATAGGGTAATGAAGGGTTTGTTGAAAAAGTAAGGGGTGCATCCTAAAACATCAACTCCATATATTCCACAGACTAATTGGCAAGCTGAAGTGCACAATAGAGAAATTAAAGGAAATTTGGAAAATGTTGTTAATCCAAATAGGAAGGATTGGAGTCAAAGGATAGAAGACACATTATGGGATTACAAGAAATCCTACAAAACTAAAATTGGAATGAGTCCCTATAGGTAGATTTATGGGAAAATATGTCACCTACCTGTGGAATTAGAATAGAAGGCATAATGGACAATGAGGTAGATAAATCTGGATCTTGAAAGTGATGGGAATGAGAGAATATAGTAGTTAGAGGAGCTGGAAAAAATTAGAAGGAAATCAATTAAAAAATCAAGTATTTACAAAGAGAGAACAAGAGTGGCTCATGAGAAACTGATCCAACCAAAGGACTTTAATCCTATATACAAAGCGTTGTTATTCAATTCAAGACTCAAGTTGATGCTAGGTAAACTTCGTTCCAGGTGGGAATTTCCATTTATAGTTACTCATGTATATCCTTTTGGTGATGTGCAGATTGTGAAGGATTGAGTGAAGGATCCATTCAATGTTAATGGGCACATGTTGAATAAATTCCTTGGGATCATGCCATTTGAGACATTGGAGGATATCACACTCCTCCAACTAGTTTATCAATAAACACAATCAGGTCATACCTCTCCTTTATATTTTTTTGATTGTTTTTATTCAATTTCAAATATTATTATATGTTAAATCTATTTTAATGCATTGAGGACACTGCATCATTTAAGTGTGGGGGAGGGAACCTTTGTAGTTTAGGATTTTAATGTGTTGTTTGTTTTACTATTTGTTTAAAAAAACATGTGTGTGTTTCAAATTTTTGTGTTTTTTTGAAACTTTTTTTCTAAAATGATTATCTTTGAAATTATTTAAACCCATGTCCAGGGGAGAAAAAATTTATTCCATGAAACTGAGCTTAAATGAATGCTAGAAATGACATAGTTTCAAGATCAACTATTTTGGAAATTCATGAAAAATACTCTATTTTTTGAATCCCATGCCACATATAACTATCTTTATATTTGAAATCACATTCCCATGAGGCTTCTAATCCTATTATGTTCATATTATTTACATTCACCTCACTTCTTGAGAGAACCATACCATGCTTGTTTTAACCAGAATTTGATTTATTCCTATCAAAAAATGATGGTTTGGGGTACATGTGTTTTAAATAATTGAGGAATTTCATTGGTTTGAAAGCCCCTTTTCAAGATAATAATTTTTATTGTAGCCTACCTGGTAAATTTAATCCTTTTATCCCATGGAATCCATGAACATCCTATTAGGTTGGCCATATTACAAGCCAATTTTCCCTATCCATCATTCTCGTGAAGTGAAATTGCATGATCTAGTTGAACATAAATGTGGTGGAAGACGTCTTGTGTTATGCTTACTCATTTTATGAAACATTGGGTGGAAAATAAAATTATCAAGAGATATTATTTCTACGAATAAAATCATTCTGCTAAAAGATCTGCCTTTTCGGGAGCTTTCACGATGAGATAAGTTGTGCCGTTCTAGAGCTTCTAATGAAGAAAGAAATATGTGCCTTTTCTGCAGATTTCAAGAAATATTATATTTTAGGAGATTGTAATTTTTGTTTCTGAAATGGTGAACTATGTGAATAGTCCTTGATATTCCATAAAGAAGGAGATTATTTTCAACTAAGGGGAGTGAAGAGGAGACCATACATGTGGGAAAATTAGAGTAATGTAATTTTTCTTCAAAAAGAGCCTAGCCCTCTTCAATCAGCCTCAAAATTTTCACATCTAAATCCTATCAACCTAAATACATATAAAAACCTTGAAAATTACTCTTGATAAACATATGTCTATGACTCACATTGGGTGGAGAGGAAGGAATTTATCAAGCCAATGGTGACCCTTGTATGAGTTTGGATGAGAAAGACATTGCTAAAAAAATTAGAATTTGGGTGATAAAATATAATGAAAGTTAGGTAAGTATTTTTTGTGCATGGGATGGGAAATGAAGAGTAAATATATTGAATGATATTATATTAAGAACATGAAATAATAGTGTTTTATTAGGCATGATATATTTCGTTTCTTGTTTTCAAATTGGGGGATTTCATGGATATGTGTTTTGAATTTACTTTGATTTTATTTTGATTCATACTTGTCCAAGAGTCCAAGTGATAAGTGTGGGGTAATTGATATAGTTAATATTTTCAATATTATTAATATGTTTTCAATGATTTAATACCTCTCAATTATTCAACTTGAGTGTATTCGCATCATTTATGTGTTTTTGGAGTATTTTCGGCTTAAATGTGAAAATTCGGTAATTCTGAAAAATTGACAGTTTTATATAGCTTCTGTTTTTTCGGAATAACATTTAAAACATTATTCCAATTCAAGGGAATATTTTTTTTTGTAATCTTCATCTACTCATGGTATTTAAATTTTTTTTCTGGACCATGACCCAATTCGAAACCCAATGGTACAGAAAAATCGATCAAGTAGAGAACTCAGTCTGGCTGGTAGAATTGACCCCACCGCATTAAATTAACAATATCACATTCAGCCAATTTTAGAATGAGCTTATTCCAGCTGCTGTCTACATAGAAAATTCAAAGGAAGGGTCAGAATAAATTTTATAAAATATAAACCTCATCAAGACCTCATTATGGTTTTTCCAAGTGGAGTGGGTGAACCAGTTTTCAGAGGGTATAAAAGTAATTGTCATTGATTCGGAAATATCATTCATTACACATGTCCAATGACTCAAAACTTTCTAGGGTCGATATATAACATAATTACCAACATTATAAAATAAGGTACCTAAATGTTTTTTGGTCGGATGGTGGGAAGAACAATGGAAAAATTCTGGATGACAGATTGTGGAGGATCAAATATCTGTTCTTTCTTTTCATTGTTTTTCACTTATTAGTCTTGTAATGTGTTCTTAATTAAACTTATTCAAAATTAATGTTACCATGGTGGGGTAAAATTCTATGTGAGTAGGGGAGTAGAGGTTTTCCATTTTCAATTTCATTAGTTCTTGTTATTAATGTTTTAAAATCCTCTTTGCTATTTTGCGAATCAGTTTCAAGTTTTTATAACAGTTTTTATTATCATGTATGATTGTATCTAAATTTAGATTATGTTTTTTATTTATATTTTTCAAATGATATATACCTCCTTCCATTAGGTTCTAGTTTATAAATTATATAATTGACAAGGAAATATTGGTGAAGTACTCGGTGATCACCAGTACATGTGTGAGGAGTAGTGAATGTTCTTGATTACTTGGGATAAACAAGACCCGATTGGGAATTGCCTAAGATAATTGGGGGTATTTACAACAACTCTATTACACATTGGAAGTAGATTAGACCAACTTGAGATTTTAATAAGGTGTATTATAACATTTTTATTTTACCAAGGGAGTGGTGAGAAATGATTTTTGATTCTCACTCTTAATGATTTAACAGAAGAGAATTGGGTAAAGTGAACTGTGATAAAATTAAAATTGGAAAACCAACCCTTACCTGATCACCATTTCATATCACTGATTTAAATCACATAATTTTTCAATTTGTTTTTAAACATTCACTTAATTGCTTCAATTTATTTAGTTTCATTCTTGTATTTTTCACATCAAACAATTTCAAAAATAACATCATTTATTTCTCTTATTTAAAGTGACAAACACTATTATTGATCTCTCCTCTCTAAAGAAAACCTAGGTAACCTACTATAATACATTTTAACATAGGTTATATTAATTTTTTCCACACCCCACGACAGGCACGTTTCAATATCTTATCACAAAACTTTGCAGATAAAATGAAAATATCATGAAAATAGTTATAATGAATCTTTATGGTGATTTTAACTTTGATGATATGATGGTATCATACTATAGTGTTCCTTCATGAGGTGATGTATCATATCCCTCAAGGATGTTGGAATTTATATAAATTACAACCCTTCATCAATTAATTTTAGACCCCATTCTACCTCTATATCTGTAACAATCTAAGATTTTAATGAGATGTACTTTTTTATTTTTTATGTCTTGTGTTTTATGCTACACCAAGATAATGAATCACTACATCAGAATCCAGTTTAGCTTCCAATATACACAACAATATTTTTGGCTTTTGTTACACATAATTTTTATGTTTTTAATATAATTTTTTTCATGGAAGACTAAGTTTATGAAAACAAATAAATGTTATTATTTTACCTTATAACCTAAACAATATAATGGTGGCTATGAATAATATTAACTAAATTATGAAAATATACTTTATACACACATATATAATTAATTCCTTGGTGAGAAATTAATTTTAAATGAAAAAACAACTTTAAATAAAAGGAAATATTTTTATGAATTTTTTTTGACAGATATATATTATATTTGAAAAAGTAAATTTCTTATATGAAAGTGGAGTACCAAAATTTACATTGATTGAATTTTTTATTTTTTTCTGATATGTTTCATTTTTTGATGAATAGTATAATAATAATGCATTTTGATTGAAAAATACATTTTCGTCATATTTATTTATAGTGTTAAATTATATATTTTAATTGTTTTAAATTATAAATAGATTCTATTTTTATCCATTAATATAATATAGCACATTGATATGCATTTTATATTGTATGAAGATGTAAAAAAAATTCAATCCTTCACATGTTTTTAATATAAAAACATGTTTTCTCATTCTCATAAAGGGATTCATTTGAAATTAATAATGGAAAATTATTTGTTTTAAAATTTGAAAAAAGGATTCCATATTTGGAATATGTGGGTAAAATTATTTAAATTGGTTCCATTTATTTTGTGTCATTATGAATAGTAATTTCAATAAACATCATTAATATGGTAAAAAGAATAATCTACTAATCAATGGTAGAGAAAATAATATAAAATGTCCCAAAAACATGTCCTAATATCATTAGATGAGTTTGTTTCTAACTAAATAATCCTTAGTTAAAAGTTGTATCCTTTATAATCCACATAGATTAGATTAGGACATTTTATATATTTCATTTATAGAAACATTAAATATCTCTTACAGAAATTTTAATACCTATATCATTTGTAATATATGGTTATACATATGGTAAGTGATAATATAAATACTCATTTTAAAGATTAAATGTTTTTATTTAACATATTAATATATTAGTAATTTATCGTAAATAAATAATTTCATTAATGGCCTATAGATTAACGATGAATAAATTATTTAATAAAGGACAAATAAATAAAATAATTTTTATTAAAATGATAATAACTATTTAAAGATTAAAAAATGGCTAAATCATATTTTTATGTATATATTCACCATAAACATCAATGGGTCTAGTTATATACCATTTTTATACATATGGAATTGTTTATGAATATTATAATATTTTATTTAATGTTATTTAAATGTTGTAACATTCATGTTTTAATACATATAAAATTTAAATATTGCCCTTCTCAGAAGATATATTCGACTACAAGTATTCTTATTCAAGATATAGGATATATTTTCATCATATTATTTTATTTTTATTTATTATAGAAATATATTTATATTAAATAATGAAACAATAATTATGTAGTAATTATTGTATTAATTGAAATATCATGGTTATGTTATTTAAAATATAAATATTAATATAATTTAGAATAATTTTTATATCAAATGAATTTTTCATATGAGATTTAAACCATAAGGTTATAATAAAATATTTTTTTCCTGGTTAACATCATATCAAAATATTTGTAAAAATCAATAAATAGAATAATATCAAAATTCACAGTATTGATTATTTATCAAAATAATGTTTTATTGAATTATTTAAAAATCATAATACATTTTAAAATAAATATATATAATAATAATTATATTATTTAAAATTTTCTAAATTAATAATTTATTATATAATTGACTAAAAATAATTGAATATTTGACCCTTTTAATATTAAAACATGTGTTACCTTTGATAAAAATTAAATAGAAAAACTAAGTGATAATTTAAAATATAATGTTAAAATTGATTTAAAACACATATAAATTTTATAGGATGATTATATTACAGTCTTATCCCAAATCATATTCTAAAATAGGTTATTTTGGTGTTTTATGGATAAGATATTATTTTTTAATAAATTAATATTTTTGGATAATCTAAAAGTGACCATCGCCTTAATTAAAAAAGTGAAGATACGCCTCACTTCATCACTTCACTTTGAGACATAAATATTTTCCATACCCTTCCCATTTCACATATCAACCGTTTGATTTACATTATACAATATTTTTTCTTCTCAAAATACCAACTCTAGTTCTTTTAAAAGGAGACATACATGGTGCTCGTCGAAAAGGAGGTAGCTTCTTATACCGATTCGTTCAAACATATTTCTTATTCTACATAAAATTAATTTTTTTTCTATAATAAATTGATATATCTAATACCAGATATATAATATTATGTTTTCTTTTGTTATTATAGAACAACCATATTCCACCATTATTCTTTCCCACACAAAACAAAATCACCATGCAAGCGTACGTACGACTTAACATATCGACACATTGGCGTAAACTATTTTTCACCACCACCATAAATGGATGTGTACAACGATGTAAATAATAACTATACATGATTATTATTAAATTTTATTTATTCATAAAAATTTAATCCCTCCACTTCCATACCATTTAACAATTATTAAAAAGACATCATCGCTTGTGCGTACGTACGACCAGACGCCTCCCTAATGCGATGTGATTTATTATACATGATATACAATAATGAATGATTACATAAATTTATATAATGAGTAAATATAATATATATTATATTCATATAATTTTTAGAAATGATATAACTCTATCCTAATAAGGATAAATGGGACATATTTGACCAAACATGCATAAGGATATGTAGCAGTTAATAACGAAATAATGAGTAAAAATTTTATTTTTTTAACAAAAAGGTGATAATATGATCATATATGATATGATACAAATTAATATGAATATATAATAAGTCAATGGAATTTTTAAATCATTATCAAAAAGGATATGATACATTCATAGGATATCAGATCTAAGGTAAGTGGTAATCTTCCAATCTCATTTTTATCTGAGATTATTTATACGTAAGTATTTAATGGGGTTTATCTATCATACATGTACCAATTATATGAAAATTCATTCATAAATTTTTTCTCTATGAAATTTTAAATTAATTTTTACCCGTTTTTACTTGTTTACTACATGGTTTGAAAAAAAATATTTCTTTCATTTTTCAAATGAGGAACTTTTTTATTTTTCCAACACTAGTATAGGAATAATGTTTTTTAAAAATATACAAAATAAATTTATTTTTATGATTTTATAACACCTTATTTACATTATGAATACATTACAATAATACAATGTTAATATTAAATAAAATTTTTAATTTTTAAATTTTTTCATTTTAAGAAAATATAATGGTTTCAATGATGAATTATTATTTTCCTAAAGAATTAATTTCCAAGTGTTCTATCAAAAAAAATTTCATTTAAGATGGAAGTACTCTATATGGTTATGGTTCATGTTTAATATCTCTATTATTACTATGTTTTAATTATATTTATGATGGAATGATATTTATGAAATGTATCTATTTTTCATAATTTTATTATAATGATATGTTTTTTATGTGTCCTATTTCATTCCCATGGGTTATGTTATGAATGAATGATGTTTATAAACCAATTTAATTATATGGGATAAGACATTATTTATGATATTACGGAATACATATGTGTGGTTTTCATTATGTGATGGGTGGGACCTATATTTCTATCCAATGCATTGGGTGAAGATTTATATCTCATGAGATAGACAAGACTAGAATAGGAAATGATATTGGATCCGTAATACATTGCTAGAATAGGAAATGATCTCAGTTCAATAATATAGGGATAGAATATTATGTTACCCCGATTTAGTAACAAAAAGATATAATGTGGTGTAAACTCATTTTAGTGATGGACATTGTCCACTATGATTGTACTGTTAATGACCTTGGGCTAACATGGAAATAATTTTATATGCTTATATATTTTCCAAAATTCAATGTTTTATGCCATTTATATTTTCACATGTCTTCTATTACATTATTATTTATTCCTTATGAACTTCAAATATTTATTATATGACTCAACATTTTGATATATATTTTATGTTTTAAGGTTTTCAAAAGTTAGTTTCAGGTTTTTACATTCTTATGTTCATCTTTCGTTTTATTGTTTCCTTGTTTAACCTTACTAATCATCTAGGTTCACCTTTTTCATATGTTTTATTTCCCCCATGATATAAAGATATTTTTTACATTGAAAAAAATTAAGGGGATGATATATTTGGTATATGTGGATGATTCTTCCCCAAATTAGAGTAATGTGTTCCATGTTTCTGAAGGCACTAAAATAATATAGTCTTTGGGCGTCTATTAGTGTAATGTATTATGAAATGGATAAATTTAATTTAATATACTTGAATGTCATGATTTTTGCATATGAGTTTTTATCAATGTTATGGTTTAGTTTCCTTATGGAAATTAGGATGAGAAACAATTAGTGATATCCCAACAAATATTTATAAGGATATGTCTTGGAATGTCTATAAGGATAAATCTATGTATAGGTTACCATACAGTAATTCTAGTAACAATCATGTATACACATGGATTAAGAATACTATCTTATAGATTGAAATTACTTTCCATTGATGATGTGGTTTTACTTGTATCATTATTACCACTCAAACTTTTCTTTTTGGGTTTTTTTAATGGGTGGAAATAAGAGGATTCATATTAAATGAGAATATGATGGATAATGGAATGATATTTCTCATATGAAACTAAATGAAATGGGTCATGGAAGGAGAAGAATCATTATTATTACTAATTATAAATCTCAAAATATGATCAATAATCTTAACTTTGGCGAGCTTCATGATCCACCTAAAAAGAGAATGATAGAGGTTCATGGTGACCACAGGGGAATGAAAGTTGAATTTTTGTAATGTAAATCATTTGGGAACATGGATCAATTAGAATATTTCAATGGAACTAGAATATGATTAGGGTGTGTAAAATAAGGGGAAAATAAAATTAAATTTCATAGAAAAATGATTAGTAAACATAAAGGAAAAGGATAATGGTGTTACTAAGGCATTAAAAAATAATAAATGTTTTAAAATTGGAATGTATGGGCATTATGGAAATAGATTCCCTATGGGGAAGGATCATGAAGAGAATCAGTAATATTGAATGAATAATTATTATATTTCCGGTTATGAAGACACAATGAATGACATGTGAGATAAAATAAGTGTTAATGAAAACATGATGGATTTTTGTCAATGGTTTAAGAAGATATTGGAATGATTTCATGTAAAATAATTATAATTCTAGAATACTATTAAAGAAGTACATTTATGGTATTCTGGATGACTAAGACATCTATTTATTGGTCTAATGTCATTTTTTCCATAAGTATTTTATAGACTATACTGAATGGTACCAGTGACCATGAATAGTGATTGAGTTAATATGTTGATATTTTTGGAAAATACATGATTAAGTTAAAGATAACCCTTAATATAAGCATGATGATGATATAATAATAATGGTATAGGTATATGTTGGTTATGAATAAATAAATTATATGGTAATTATTTCCTTTGATCTGATTAAGGATTTTTTGAAATGTGGTTTTTGAAATCATGGATGATGTTTACCACCTTTTGGACTTATAAATAAGGAAACATTATTGTTTTCAATAAGAATTCGTGTTAATTATTTTTATTATCATATCTAAAGAGAACACATTGTGTAGGTTTACACATGTTTATAATGTTACCAATAAGTGATACGTCATGATATATAGTGGAAAATTTCAAATCCCATTTGGTGAAACTTTTATACTGTATTCTATTTTCATCTTCAAGAAGGATTTCATGGTTATAAATTTATTGATATTAAATTTATAAATTAGTTGATTTTTTTATAAAAAATTATTTTTTCACCATTAATGGACTTATGAATATTTCATAACCTGTGCAAACAATAATATATATATATGAAATAATATTTCATCCAATTTATGGATATCATGATATATTAATAATTAAGGAATGAAAAATTTAAAGTTATTTATTGGAAAAAGAGATGAAGTGGAAATTGATCACAGAACAAATAAAGGGTGTGATTATACATAATATATTACTAATTTTATTTCATTCATCAACTATTTGAAAAATATCATGAAACCTAGAATGTTATCCTAGTACTATTTGCTTCAAATGATTCAAATGGATACTTAAATCAACACAGACTAATATCTTTTTGATTTTTAAAATTCCTCAAAACTTTTTCTCTATCACTCTCCTTCAAAACATGATATTTATATTTTTCTTCCATATCAATGGTTTCACTTTCCACCTATGTTATCCTATGTCTAAACCCAGTAATTAGGTACTTTGAGGAACTATAATGTTTGTAAAATTCCATTAAAAAATGATTTATTATTTATTATTATTATGTGAGTTTCATTGAATGAAACATTTAAGTATTAATGATAGAAAAAAGAAAATTAATTTCAAGGTCGAAATTCATTTTAATGGGATGGGGTATACTATAACATAGAGATATTTTTATTAGATTTTTTATTATTTTCATTAATGACTTGTGTTGTAAAATACTCAAAGATATGTTTGTGATTCACACACCACCATATTAGCTTTCAGAATAAGAAACACATTTCTTGGATTTTTTTGCATAAAATTTTGTGTTTATTTGATAGAATTCATTTTATGCAAGACCAAGTTTAAAAAAAATTATGATGTTTCCATATAACCTACCCATTATAATAATGGGTATGAATAGTATTAACTGAATTATAAAAATATTCACTAAATATATATATATATATATATTTGTTGAAATTAATTTTAAATTAAAATAAATCCCTTTCTAAATAAATATAAATGTTTTTCTAAAAAACTACATAATGGAAAATAAGAAAGATTATAATAAAATCAATAATTATAGATTAAATTAATGGAATAAATAATAAATATTTTCAATTTAATGTTTAATGTTCATTTTATATGTTTTCTAGAAATGTAAT
Source organism: Viscum album (assembly GCA_963277665.1). Taxonomy (NCBI): domain Eukaryota; kingdom Viridiplantae; phylum Streptophyta; class Magnoliopsida; order Santalales; family Viscaceae; genus Viscum; species Viscum album. Next base: position 497,186,198 of record OY728158.1, on the reverse strand, counting down.
AAGAATGAATACATTTTTTCAGATAAAAGAAATACTTTTAAAAAAATGAAACTTTTACTGACTTTTGATGGTGTACCCAGTTTAAAACTAGATTTGACACTTATTATTATTCTATTTGACAACAATAAACTTTATGATTTAAAGATAATTTAAAAAAAATTATTTTCTTTCATTTTTTCTATTTTATTGATAAGTTTCATATTTTGATGAATAATAAAAAATTTATACATTTTAATTGGAAACAACATTTTCGTCAAATTTATGTGTAGTTTTATGTTAAAATTTTTAATTTTTTAAATGTATAAATAGATTGTACTATTATAAGTTAATATAAATTAAGTAACTGTCATTAATTTTACAATGAATTTAGATGTAAAAACATTTAAATCTTTTTTATATTTTGACTTTTAAAACATATTTTCTCATTTAAACATTGAGATTAATTTTAATTTAATTACCACAACATCTGTGTTTTAAATTTTTTAAAATAAAATCCATTATTGGATTCAGTGGGTGCAATTTTTTAAATATGATCCTTTTATTTTTGGGCATTATGAATAATGACTTCTTTTTTTATTGATATAGTAAATAGGTAATTCGAGTAATTAATTGTAATAATAATACTATAAAATTTCACTAACACTTTTTCTAGTATAATTTGATGAATTTATTTCTACATAAATTATCCTTGGTTAGCAATGATAAATTTCTTTACCCAATTGGATGTGATAAGTACTTTAAAAATATTTTATTTATCGAAAAGTCAAATATGTATTACTCAAATTTTAATATTTATATAGTTTCATATACAAGGTTTTATATAAGATACGTTAGACTATAAATAATCTTTTGAAATATTAAATTTTTTTATCATTTTAATTTAGTCGTAATTTGTTTGACATAAATTAAGAATTTAAAGTATAATACATTGATGATTCCAAAAATAGTTAATTGATGAAAAATAATTAATATATTTTTTATTAAAATGATAATAACCATTATAATAAAAAACATCCAAAAAAATGTTGATCGATTATTTGTCTACCATAATAATCCATGATTCAATTTATTGACCATTTGGATCCATATGAAAAAAGTTATAATACTTATAATGATTAATTTTATGTGATGTAATAGATGACTCATTATTGTTTTGATATATATTACATTATTAATAAAGGATTTTTTATAAAATATTATCAACTATAAGTATTATTATGAACTCTATATATGTTACCTTATTCATCATTTTTTAATTTTTATATAAAAAATATTTATATTAAATACTTACAGATAACTGATGTAGAAATTATTTTCTCAATGTAAACATCAAATTATTTCTATTAAAAAATTTAAAATAATAATAATTTGGGATAATTAATATATAAAATTAAATTAAAACATTACCCTGATCCCTTAGTGATATAATTAAATATTTATTTTGAGAACAACATTTAATCTTAATATTTTTAAAAATCAATTAGTTGAATCGTGTCAAAATTGACATTAATGATTTTTTATCATAAATAATGTTTTTTAAATTGTTTAAAAATAATCATTAAATTTTAAAAATATAGATTTTTTTTGTGTAAAATGTGATAAATTATTAATTTACTGTATAGTTGACACTAAATTTGTAAATATTTCACTATTTTAATATTGAAATATTTCATACCATAGTAATATATTTAAATAGAATAACTATGTGTTAATTTAAAAATAAGGTTTTCATTGGCACAAAAAAATCCAAAATTTATTTTTTAATTATATTACTACCTTATATCATCTAATATTATAAACTATTACATTTTGAAGGTTTTGGATTGGTTTTTAGTTAGTTATAAATTATTTATTTTGTAGATTCTAAAAGATCTGATATCTTTAATTATAAAAGTGCACATCATCCCTCACTTATTCACATAAATTTAATTCTTAAATCTCTACCATACCCTAAATATTTCCCTGATAAATATCCTTACTAACATTCTATATGATCTAGTCTTCTCAAAATTCAAACTCTAATGCCTATAAGAGGATATTTAGAGGGAGCTCGTTGAAAAAGTGGTAATCTCCTCTAATGATTGATTCATTATTAATTAGTCTTTTACATCATCATTAAAAGCTTTTTAAAACATAATGTATAAAATATAGTATATAATATATTATTATATTTTATTATGATTATGGAATATTAATATTATACATTTTATCTATCCTATGGAAAATGAAATAACCACCTTTGGGTACGTACAACATACCATATCCACTTTGTGGTGTAATCTATTTTCACCACCAAATTACATGGATGTGTATAATGGTGTAAATAATAACTATTTATGATTATATTAACATGATATTGATTCTAAGAGAATGTATATAAAATCAAAATTCATTCTTTTTAATGATTATAGTAATGATATCATGGATTATGGGTACATATGACTTACCATCTCCACGATGTAATGTGATTCATTCTAAATTATATAAATTAAATAATGATTATATAAATTTATATAAGGGATAAATATGATACATATTATAAGGACCCGCCCTTAAAACATTACATAATATTTAATTAAATGAATAATTCACATTGAAGATATTTTCAGGTTTAGAGTTTTAGGGAATTAAGAAATAACTATTACATCTCAAAAGATTACAAAGTAGACACTTCTACTCAGTTTACATTTTTTTCACAAATTAAAAACTCTTGAAAAAAAGAGTCAGGTCTAGTGAAATGTTTTCAACAACATGAATATTCCTTGATCCCATCCTTGACCCTATTCATCTTTATGTTCAGTGAAAAACATTTCAAAACATTGGATGAGCATAAAAATATCAGTAAGGGTTATAAAACAAAGAATCAAAACATTAGTTCATCATTACATACATAAAATAAGCACTTTAAAAAAACTCATGAAATCATAATATTTATGAATAACATATAGAAAACATAAATCATAAAGGTAACTTGTGGCATCCATATCATACTTACATTGTAGCTATCATCCCAACGTAGGAGTTACATTTGGAATACCCATCAGAGTATGTTCCCTAAATCTCTTAGGAGAAACATTCATGTTTACCTCCATCATGATACCCAATGCATTGGAGATCTATATTGGGCTCACCCGCCCTCATTTTATCACAGAACCACCTGTATATGTAAACAATAACAAAGAACACATAAAATTAACATAAAGGAAAGATAAAATTTCCACATTCTTATCACAGTATATCATTTAAATATATTGAGATAAAAAAATTATTATCAAAACCATATTAAATACCAAAACACATAAAAGAGTATATGTTATTTATTTTCCATTTAATTTTTTTTTCTTTTTAAGGATGCAAAAAATCAAATAATACTTGTGGCGGCAGAAAAGGTAATTGTCACCACTTACATTAAAAAGAAACAATATTTTTTTGTCATTTAGTAAAACATCTCATAGGAAATTATTCCCTTTGAATGAAATGAAAAGTCAATGATATTTATACACTGTATAAATGAAATTTGAGAATAAAACAAAAAATGCCTCAACGAAAGGGGATTGAGATGAATTCCCTTACCTCGTGTTCGACTTGACCCGATCATTCCTTAATCTCCTAAATAATAAACTAAAATTAATTTATACTTGATTAAGAACTTTTTTCAGGTTTATAATTCCTTTTATATCACTTAGTGTGATATTATAAACATTCTGTAATTATTTAAGTAATTAACAGTTGTTTCGTCGATATTTGGAACTTGAGTAAAAATGAACACCATATAATCACATGTTTTCCATGTTTTCAACAATCCATTATATACAGAATTATATTAATGATTTAGATATCATATAAATCATATATATCACATATATATATGTATTTATAATAGTACATAACATTTAAAGATAAGAAATGTAATTCACTGTTCATGGAGACGGTAAGTCGTACATATGCATTAACGCTGCTTTCATTCCTATTTAGTACTTTAACGGAATTAAAAAATAATGATACATAGGTATATTATAATTACAGTATAATATCAAATATAATATCATTAACTCCATCCTTTATACATGCCACATAAGGCATTAACAAGTCATATCACTTTGAGGGGGCGGTAGTCTGCACTTCTTAAAATGAAATTATCGCGTTTACCCATTATGGAAACCATAATGGTATGATATAAATAAAAAATATAGAAGTATAAAGAAATTATAAACATAATATATATCATATATAAATACAGTTCCATCGTAATTGCCACCATGAGAGGTTGTAGGTGATAATTGAACAATCATCGCTTCGTGAGGCATTAGTTTTCCATTCACAGAAAATGTATGTTATTCACCCATTCGATGGAGGTGTGTGAAAGTGTAGTTCAAATAAATCTAATAAAAACATCATATTATATTGAGGATACTTGTTTTTTTATAAAAAAAATGAATAAAAAGAGTTTAGGGTGTCGGAGAAGTAAAATAAAACAAAAGAACGTAAGAGAAGACATTACCATTAAATCGGCTAACTCCCATTGGTTTGAACCAAATGGTTTCCTTGATACGATTTATGACTAAGGTAAGGTATCTAGGATGAGTAGAGGGATTTTTAGAGCTTATTGGAGAAGATTTTATTTGAGCCAAATGATTTATAAATGTGAGGAATTATTTATAAGTGAGAGATTTTTATAAGGGAGAGGAGGGGATCTTTAGGAAAGTTTGAAACAATTATTTTATTATAAAATCATATTTGGATTAAAAATGTCAAATAATCATTCAAGTCATATTTAATATGACTAATGGTCGAAATAAAATCATCCAATAATAATTGGACGGGTTTTGGATGTTGTTTTAATATTTATAATCCTATTTATTTAAATCATTTAAAAATGAAGTAAATATTACATCATTATTTTGTCATAAATAATTTAATTTATTTGATGTTAAAAAATTATATAAAAAAATGATGTAGGAAATAATTTCATATTTCCAAATAATATTTATATTTTAAGTGATAATTTAAATAACCCCATGTAAAAATTGATTTACTAAAAGGCATTTGTTTATGTCATTTTTGTCTTTACGTTAAATTAATTAATATAATGTGTCATTATTACTCCCATGTGGCTTCATGGGGTACCAAATTAGACACAATGATTCCCATGGTAAGATATGTATCATAAAAAAGGACTAGGACACATGTTAGTGTAATTTAATATTATTATAATATTATAGTTTACCCTTATTTACTATATTTACCTTTTAATCATGGTAAATACAATATTTACTCAAGTAAATATTTAAAATGTCTAAAAATAAAAGTTACCTATTTACTCAATTTGGACCTACTGATTCCAAATTTGGAATCCATTTTTCCAAATTCAAAAAACAAAATTGGTAGGAATAAATTTAAAATTAATTCCCTCTGTCAAAACAAAATGCGCGTTTTTAGGAAATAATAATTATCAGAAGATTGACACTTGTTTATGGCAAATTTCAATGTGAAATTAATTACGATGTACAAAATTGGATTAAATAGTAAAAATATATTCTAATTACACTTTATAACCAATTAAAAATATAATATAATCGATTAAATAAATAATATTAAACGACACTTTTGAATTAAAATACAATATTTTTCACTATTCATTAAAAATAAACGTTATTAGAAAATACCACAAATTAACCGAAAGTAAATTTTGATGTCACGAATCTAAAGAAGAAATTTTTTTTTCAAATAGAACATATAATAATTACTAAAACTAGATTTAAAGAAGGTTCTCGATCAAAAGGCGGTAAACCGACCTTTTAAAGAATATTAGAGTATTTATGCTTAAATTCATTATAATTTTAAGCCTCTATCTTTTATTAGAAAAATGTAAAAACATTTTAAAAACATGTATAATAATATTTTAGTTAGTTATATTCATTCATGCCAATACAATGTCTAGGAATTAACAACCATTTAAAATAATAATATTATATTTTTAGTGTGCTATGTAAGATTTTAAAGAAACTCGTTGTTCCATATTGGGTACACCATCGAACATAGCATCCCCTTTAAATTAAAATTAATATTTAATTCAAAAATATTAATAAACATTCAAATCAATTATTCTTTATTTACATGGGATGTTACATCCTTCCCCCCTTTTGGGAATTGCGTCCTCGCAATTTTTATTCACTTATCAAATAAGTGGGGGTATTTATCCCACATAACATTTTCAGAATCCCATGTTGCCTATTCAAGCATATAGTTGTTCCAAAAAACCGTTACCTGAAAAATCACCTTATTCAGCAACACTTTCTCTCTACGTTCAAGAATTTGGACTGGTTGTTCCTTATAGGAGGGATTCTCTTCCAACTGAACTACCTATGGGCTTAAAACATGAGATGGATCGGGGATATACTTTCTCAAAATTGAAACATGAAAACATTATGTACCTAAGATAAACATGGGGGTAAGGCCACTTTGTACGCAACCACTCCTACTTGATCCAGGATTTCATAAGGTCCAATGAACCTCAGACTCAACTTTCCCTTCCTACAAAAATGCATCACAATTTTCCATGGATAAACATTGAGAAAGACATGATCACTTATCTCAAAAGATATATCTTTTCTCCGGTTATCCGCAAATCTTTTCTGCCTACATTGAGCTATAGTCATGTTCTTCTGAATAAACTAATATTTTTCTATCATATCTTCTACTAATTCTGGTCCCATCATCTTGCTTTCTCCAACTTCATCCCAAAAAGACAGAGTTCGATAACGCTTTCCATATAATGCCTCAAATGGAGCCATCTGTATATTAGAATTAAAACTGTTATTATATGAAAATTCAACCAAAGAAATTTGTTGGTCCCAACTTCCATGGTAATCTAGTGAAAAACATCATAGTAAATCCTCCAATGTCTAAAATTTTCATTCTGACTGACCATCTAATTGAGGATGATAAGTTGTACTAAAATTTAATTCAGTACCCAATGACTTCTAAAGATCTTTTCAAAAGTTAGATGTAAAACTGGGATCACTATCAGATACAATGGAGAGGGGAACACCGTGCAACCTGAATATATAATTTACATACAACCAAGTAATTCGATCTAGAGACAAAGTATCTTGAATAGAAAAGAAATGAGCAGATTTAGTCAATCGATCAATAATAACCTAGATCGCATTGTTACCTCTAGATGTCTTTGGTAATCCCACAATGAAGTCGATGGATATATTTTCCCATTTCCACTCTGGCACCAGAAATGACTAAAGCATCCCTTTTGGTAACTTCTGCTCTACTTTAAACTGCTGACAAGACAAAGACTTCCCAGTAAAATCAGCAATATCTCTTTTCATTCCACCCCACTAGTAACACTCCCAAAGATCTCGGTACATCATAGTACTGCCAGGATGAACTGAAAAAAGGGAACTATGAGATTTACATGACAATTATTTCTTCAACTATGAATCACAAAGCATGTATAATCTTTTCCCAAACCTCAAAACACAATCATTATCAATGTTAAATTCAGGCAACTTACCCTTCGAAACCAACTCTACCTTTTTCAATAACTCACTGTATTCTTTCTATGCTCGAATAATTCTGTCTGAAAGAGATGATTCCGCTGACACATGAAACAAAAAAGAATAATTTCATGCACCAAAAACTTCTATGACAATGTTCATCAAATAAATAACAAAAGGATCTCATTTCAAACATAGAATAGTTAGTGAAGCATTACTTTTTTGAATCAAAGAATCAGCCACTTTATTTTCCATTCCTAGATGGTAATGGATTGTGCAATCATAATCCATGATTAATTCCAACTATCTTATTTGTATCCCGTTCAATTATTTTTTAGTTAATATATACATAAAACTTTAGTGGTCAGTATATATTTCAAATTTCACTACATACGAATGATGCCCCCAAATTTTAGAAAAAATAACAGTGGCTAATTCAAAATCATGTCTAGGTAAATTTAACTCACTAGGTTCCAACTGATGTGAAGCATAAGCAATTACCTAATCATTCTGGATAAGGACACAACCATGTCCTTTCAACGAAGCATCAATGTAGATAAAAAACTCACAATTTTTGGAAGGCAGTTCTAAAACTGGAGCATTCAACAATCTTCTTTTCAATTTTTGAAAACAATCATCGCATTATTTTGTCCAGATGAACTTGACACCTTTTCGAGTTAACTAAGTCACTGGACTTGATAACCTAGAATTTGTTTTACAAACCTTCGATAATAACTTCCCAAAACAAGAAAACTATGAATCTATGTTATAATTGTGGGTCTTGGACTTTCTTCAACAACTTTTGTTTTAACAGGATTAATAGTTATTCCATTTTTTTAAATAATGTGACCCAAGAATTAAATTTGTTGTAACCAAAACCCACACTTTCTGAATTTCCCATACAGTTTATTTTCTTTTAAAGTTTGAAATAAAGCCCTTAAATGACTTTCATGCTCCTATTTACTTTTAGAAAAAACCAAAATATCATCAATTAACACAACCACAAACATATCCATGAATTCACAGAAAATTCTATTCATTAGATCCATGGATACGGAAGGAGCATTGGTTAACCCAAAAGGCATAACTACAAATTCATGATGGCCATATCTAGTATGAAACATGGTCTTAGGAATGTTTTCTTCCTTTACTTTCATCTGATGGTACCCCAACCATAGATCAATATTTGAAAAAAACTATGCTCTCTGGAGCTGATGAAACAAAACATCGATATGAGGCAATGGATTCTTGTTCTTAACAGTGATGTTATTCAATGCTCTATAATCAATGAAATGTCTCATTGAGCCATCTTTTTTTAACAAATAAGATAGGAGAACCCCACAGTGATAGGTTAGGTCGAATGATACATTTATCTAATAACTAAAGCAATTTCATCATTAACTCTAAAAGTTCAATTTCAGCCATTCGATAAGGGGGTTTCGAAATTGGTTTAGCATCAGGCATAAAGTCATTAGTAAATTCAACTTCTCGGTCAGGTATAATACCAGGAAACTCATCTGAAAAAATATAAAGGTACTAATTTACCACTAGCACATCATTAATGTCAAAACATCATTTATTTTCAATAATATGTGAAAGGTAACATTCATTTCTGCCTTTTACTAGTTTCTCATCATCCTAATATGTTATCAAAAGTAAGGGTTCATTCTTGTACACAAACTGAAAATCATTCTAAAAAAGAAACCTCTTTATCTGTACAGTAAATCTTATCATGATAAACAAAAATCCAATCCATACTCAAAATAACATCAAACTCTATTAGAGGAAAAACAATAAGATTTGCAGGTAGATTCTTCCCGCACTCAAGGAAATGAAGTTTCTTAGAATTTCTTTTTGTCCCAACATTTCCTCTAGGCATTTTTACCATATGTTCCATATTCATATCATGATATGGAATTCCCAATTTAATAGAAAATTTCTCAGAAATGAACGAATGTTTTGACCCTGAATCAAACTATACATTGGCATAATCTGAATAAACAAACAGTGAACCCGATACTACTTCATTCGATAACCCAACATCTGTAGAAGAAGTTGCAAAGGATTTCACCACACCTTTCTGCTTTTTGTATGGATGCTTTCCCACAGTTGAGTTCTTCATTGGACACTCATTTGTATAATGACCCATTTCATTGCACGTGAAACATTTTACTGACTATAAATCAAATTTTGGCTTACCATTACCTTGATCTTTTTCAGTGCAATTACAAGCCATATGTTCCATGTTTCGACATTAGTAACACTTACCATAATTCAAAGGACATTCCCCAGCATGATTTTTACCTCAATTTTCACAAACTATAAACTTATGTTTCTTACCATTAGACTTTTTTGAAGAGTTCTTCTCTTTCATCTACCACCTCGACCTATTATTATATTGTTTTTTAAAGAGCACCTGATCATTTAAAAACTCTATTTCCACCTTCTCCACACAATGAACAAGTTTTTTATAACTTTTGAAATCACAAGAAGCTAAATCCCTTCAATAGTTTTTCTTTAATTATGAGTAAAAATGGTTGATTTTACTATCAATATCTCATATGAAATTTGGAGAATACCATGCGAGTCAAGTGAATTTAGCTTCATAAGTACCCACTGAGTCATCCTCCTACCTAAATTCTATGAATTGTTTTTCCATCCTATGTTGAACCACATTAAGAATATATTTCCCAAGGAACATACCTTTGAATTCATCATAATCAAGAGCATAAATATCCTCACTATCTCAGATATTTTTCACCATCAGCCACCACTAATCAGCCTCACCTTCAAAACGTTAGAAAATAAGACTAACCTTTTGGTGTTCCGAACACCCCATGAAATAAAAAAAATTCTCCAATTCTTTAATCCACCCTTCTACTAGCATAAGGTCAGATGATCCTCAGAATGAAAGGGGATGTTGCCTCATGAAATGCTCTATTACTAACATTTTCCTCTATGGTTGATCTGGCTGATCTCGAGCATGGATACCACCACCATTTATTTCCAGAGTCAATTGTTCCATCACTGCAACAAACTGTTCAGTTCTTATTCAGACGATATCAGGTTGCTGATTTAGAAGGTTGTCTTCCTTCTAATGTCGTCCCAACATAGCTTCCATGTTTCCAATGTGGAAAACCATTCTCAACAATGAAATATCTTAGGCAAAGCAACATGGTAATATATAAATTCTATATCATTTCAATATTAACATTAATTAACTTATGGATATTAATTTAACAATACCCTAACTTTTAATGATATCAAAACTGAACTTTGATACCAACTATAAGGACCCAACCTTAAAACATTACATAATATTGAATGAAATGAATAATTCACATTGGGGATCTTATCAGGGTGAGTGTTTTAGAGAATTAGGACATAACTATTACATCTCAAAAGATTACAAAGTAGACACTTATAGAAAATTTCCAAATGTTCAAAAAATAAAAACTTTTGAAAAAAAGTGTCACATCTTGTTCTATATTTTAAAGAACATGACTTTTCCTTCACCCCATCCTTGACCCTATTCATCCTTAAGTCCTATGAAAAACATTTCAAAACATTGTATGAGCATAAAAAGCTCAGCAAGGGTTATAAAACCAAGAATGAAAACATTAGTTCATCATTAAATACAAAACATAAGATCTTCTAAGTCCCTCATGAAATCATAAGATTTATGAATAACACATAGAAAACATAAATCATCAAGGTAACTTGTGGAATCCATATCATACTTACGTTGTAGCTATCACAATTACATAGGGAATTACATTTGGAATACCTATCAAAGTATATTCCTAAAATATCATAAGAAAAGCATTCACATTTACCTCCGTCAAATTACCCAATGCACTGGAGATCTATCTCCAGCTCACCCGCCCTCGGTTTATCATAGAACCACCTGTATACGTAAACAATGACCAATAACACATAAAATAAACATAAAGGAAATATAACATTTCCATATTCCAATCAAAATATATCATTTAAATATATTGACCTAACAAATATATTATCAAAACCATATTCAATAAAAAAATACATAAAAATGTATATGGTATTTATTTTCCTTTTAAACATATTTCGGCTTGTTAAGGAATCCAAAGATAAAATAATACTCTCGGTGGCAGAAAAGTTCATCGTCACTACTTACGTTAAAAAGAAAAATTATTTTTTTAATATTTAGTAAAATTCCTTGTAATAAATGATTTACTCTGAAAGAAATGAAAATTAATAGGTATTTATACACTATATAAAAAAATGGTAGGAATAAAACAAAATATGCCTCAAAAAAAGGGGATTGAGATGATGTCCCTTACCTCGTGTCCGACTTGTCCTGATTGTTCGTTAATATCATGAATAACAAACTAAAGATAATTTTTACATGCTTAAGAAATTTTTTCAAGTTTTATATTCCATTTATATCACTTTTTACGATGTTATAAACATTATGTAATCATTTAATTTATTAACGATTGTTTCGTCGATATTTGGTACTTGGGTAAAAATGAACATCATATAATTACAAGTTATCCATATCGTCAAAAATCCATTTTCTCCAAAATTATATTCATGGTTTAGATATCATATACATCATATATATCCAGTACATATATATTTATAACAGTACATAACATTTGGAGATAATAAATTAAATGTACCGTTCATGGGGGCTGTAAAACGTACGTACGCAGGAATGCTACTTTCATTTATATTTCAGACGTTAATGGAATTAAAACATAATTAAAAATAGTTATATTATAATTAGATTATAATATAATATATAATATCATTAAATCCTTCCTTTATACATCCCACATAAGGCATTAATGAGTCATATCACTTTGAGGGGGCGGTAGTCCGTACTTCCTAAAATGAAATTATCATGTTTAGCCATTATGGAAACCATAAAGGTATGATATAAATGAAAAATACAGAAGAATAAAAAATTATAAACATAATATCTATCATATATAAATATAGTTCCATCATAATGGCCACTATGAGAGGGGTTAGGAGATAATTGAACAATCATCGCTTCGTGGTGCGTTGGTTTGCCATCCACAGAAACAGTATGTTATTCACCCATAAGATGGAGGTGTGTGTAAGTGTAGTTCAAAAACTTCTCATAAAAACATACTAGTTTAGTGAGGGTACTGGTGTTGTAATAAAATAAATGAATCAAAAGAGTTTAGCGGGTTGGAGAAAGAAAATAACACAAAAAAACTTAAGAGAAGATGATACCTTTAAATCGGGTAACTCCCATTAGTTTGAACCAAAAGAGTTTCTTGAAGTGATTTATGCCTAATTTAATGGTTCTAAGATTAAGAGAGGGATATTGGGAGAATATTTGAGTAGAGTTTGTATGAGTTAAAGTCTGGAGAAGTGTGAGGAATGAGTTATAAGATAGGTCTTTTTATAAGGAAAAGGAGGGGAACATTAGGAATGTTTGAAACAATATTTTTATTATAAACTCATCTCAGGTTTTAAAAGTCCATATAATCATTAATGTCAATTTATGATGACTCATTATAGAAATAAAATCATCCAATATGAACTGGATATGTTTTAGATGTTGTTTTAATATTTATAATCTTATTTTTTAAATCATTTATTAATGAGTTAAATATTGCATCATTATTTTGTGACAAATAATTAAATTTATTTGATGTAAAAATATTATAAATAAAATACCATGATGTAGGAAATCATTTCATATTTCGAAATAATATTTTTAGTCGAAGATATAACTTATATAACCCCATGTAAAAATTTATTTACTAAAAGGTATTTGTTTTTGTAATTTTTGACTTTACTTTAAATTAATTAATATAAAGTGTCATTATTACTCCCATGTGTCTCTATGGGGTCCCAAATTAGACTCAAGGATGCCCATGGGCAGATATGTATCATCCAATAGGATTAGGAAACATTTTAGGGAAATTTAATATTATTAGAGTATTATATTTTAACCTTATTTACTATATTGACCTTTTAATCATGGTAAATAAAACATTTACTGATGTTAATATTTAAAATGACTAAAAATAAAAGATAAATATTTACACAATTTAAACCTAATGATTCCAAATATTGAATCCAATTTTCTAAATTAAAAACAAATAAGTGGAAGAAATTAATTTAATATTAATTCCCACTGTCAAAACAAAATGCATGTTTTTAATAAATAATAACTATCAAAATATTGACATTTGTTTATATAAAATTTCAAAGTGAAATCAATTACAATGAAAAAAATCAGGTAAACTAGTAAAAATATATTATAATTAAAATATAGAACCAATTAAAAATATAATATAAAATTATAAATAAATTAGTTTAAAAGGCACTTTTAAATTATAATGGAGTATTTTTAACTATTCCTTAAAAATTGAACTTTATCAGAAATATACACAAATTTTACCCAAAGTAAATTTTGATGTCCCAAATATAAATAAGAATTTTATTTTGTCCAATAGAACATATAAAAATGACCAAAACTATATTTAAATAGAGGTTTCCATCAAAAGGTGGCAAATCGACCTTTTAAATACTATTAGAGTATTTTTACTTAGATTTATCGACATTTTAAGACTCTAAATTTTATTAGATAAACGTAAAAACATTTAACAAACATTTATAATCATATTGTAGTTAGTTATATTCATTTTCACTAATAAAATGGCTAGGTGTTAAATACCATTTGAAATAATAATATTATATTATTAGTGTGCAACGTAAGATTTCAATGAAACCGGTTGTTGTGTATTGGGTTTTCTATCAAACATAGCATCCCCTTTAAAGTAAATTTAATATTTAATTCACAAATATTAATAAACAATAAAATGTTTTATTATTTATTTACTTGGGATGTTACACATATTATGTTAATATTTTTTTGGAAAAGATATAATTATAACCTAATAATGAGAACAAAAACTTATTCCACAAAACATGCATAAGAAAATGATGCAGTTAATACTCGAATAATGAGTGATAATGAAATATTATTAACAAAATGAAGATAATATGGTCAAATTAGATATAATAAAATTGTATATGATTCTATATTATTTTAATGGAATTATGTACATCATTATACTGGAGGTTCAAATACATAAAAAGGATATCAGACCTAAGGTAAGGGGTAATTTTTCAATCACTTTATTTTTCGAGATTGTTTATATGTAAGTATTTATCAGGGTTTATGTATCATCCATTTAAATATTTTCTAAAAATGAATTCATATAACTTTTTTATATGATTTTTTAATTTCAGTTTACCCATTTTCTAATTTTTTTAATATATTTCTTTGAAAATAAAATCTCTTTCATTGTCAAAATTATGTACGTTTTTACTTTCCCAAAAAAAGTATAAGAAGAATTTTCTTTAATATTATAAATATTGAATGGGTTATAATTATTTGATAATTCCTTTTTTCTTAGAAGATTCCACTAAAATCATATAAGGATATTTTCAAATAAAATATTTTCTTTTAAAATATTGTAGAATTTAGTAAAATAAATCCATTTCATTGAAGAAAGGATATTTTACTCAAAAATTAATATCCAGTGTTCTATCAAAATTATTTTCCATTTTAGATGTAATTATTTAAAATTTTTATGTATCAATTATATTTTCCCTATAATTATAATGGTTTAATTATGTTTATGTTGAAATTATATTTTTGAAATATATATATATTTCATAAATTATGTCATAAGGAAATGATATTTATGGAACACATTTCATTTCCATGGGTTATGATATAAATGAAATGTGTTTGTGAAACACATTTCATTCCATGAATTATGATTTGATTTCTGTTCTTATGGCAGAAATTTTTATGCTTTTCATTATTTGATAGGTGGGACCTATATCTCCATCCGATGAATTAGGAAATTACATATATTTAATGAGTTAGAGAAGACTGGAACAATAAAAGATCATGGTTAAGTAATACAAGGATGTAATTAGAAATGATCTAGGTCTGGTAATACGGTTCTAGAATGGTATGTAAACTCAATTTAGTAATATTGGGATGTAACAAGGAGTGAAATTATTTTAATAATGATCTTTTTACACTATTATGTTCATAACAATGATCCTTAACTAATATAGAAATGATTTTCTAATCTTATGTGTTTGTCATAATATCATGTTTTATGCCAATGCTATTTACTCATAGATTGTGTTATTTTATGATTTATGTGTAATGGACATCCATTATTTCATTAATGACTTGATTTTTGAAATATATTACGTGTGGTTTGTTTTTAAAATGATATTCTAATGTTTTTACATTCTTATGTTTAGGTTTTCTATTATTTTTTCCATGTTTACCATAACTGATCATATGATCTCACCTATTTAATATTTTTTTATTTTCTCTAACATATAATGAATTGTTTTATGTAGGAAAACTAAAGAATAATAACATTATGTGATATGTTAAATATCTTTCACCACATTAGAATAATGTGTTCCATTATTCCAAATGCACTAAACTAAAATGAACTTTGGGAATCTGTTTGTGAAATGTATTAATTTTTTTTTTAAATTAATGAATATCCCAGGTATTTAAAAAAATTTCATTAGAATATGAACATCAAAGTCCCTAGAAATATTATATTTCTATAGGTTTTTTACTGAACTAATGATGTCTAATTCATTAACATCTTCTTCATATTCTCTTTAATTGTTTAAGAAAACAACATGACTATCCATATCTCAAATTAGACTATATAACCTTGTCGGTCAAGGACTATATTTCATATAGTGAAAATAGTTTTTTTCATCAATCTCTAAATAATATAAAAAATGGATTATTCCAATGAACACGAGAAATTTTATATTTTTCTCTACTCTACCATGTATTATAATTAGATTGATCTTATGAGGATCAAGTGACAAGTTCATGAAAATTTGAAAGTCCATGCTAATGACATCCCATGAAAACAATTGTTATAGTATATAATCAAGAGGATATTTATCATTAAGGATTATATTTATAAGTGTATGGATAAGAGTATAATGGATCCAAGAACATCCAAATCCCTTCATTAACCTTGTTATCCAATTAAAAAAAACAAAAAATATGTACACTAAATTTGTGGCCATCCATAAAGTAATTGATATATGAAGAATTTTTGATTCATTTATATTACACTCCAGCCTTAAACATTACAAAATCATTAGTTAAGTCTAAAATTCACAATGAGGATCATTTTAGGTGTAGAGTATTTGAGAATTAGGCCATAACTATTATATTACTTCTCAAATATTACAAAGTACAGACTTACACTATATATAATTATTTCACAATAATAATAACCTTTAAATTAAAACAATAATTACATTTCTTGATAAAAAGAATCTTGAATTATTCATTTCTCAAACCATTTATTATAACATGTGAAAAACATTTCAAAAACTTGGTATGCACAAAAAAATCTTACTAAGGGTTATAAAATAAATAAATAAAACATTATCCCATCAACACATACAAATCAATGATCTCATACTTTCCAATAATAAAATATACTATCTTTAACATACCTCACGAAATAATAATATTAATAAATAACACATAGAAATCATAAATCATAATCGTAACATGTAGAATCCATAACATACATACATTGTTGCTTTCACTACAACATAGGAAGTTATGTTTGAAATAATCATCATAGTATATTCTCTAAATAACATAGGATAATCATTAATGTTTACCTCTGTTATATTACCCAACACATTGGAGTGTTATCTCTGGCCCACCTGCCATAGATTTAACACGGAATCACCCGTATTTTGTTTATCACATAACCAATAGTCGGATTCCTATGTAACATTACAGAATCCTAATACATAAATTATTTAAATTATGAATATTCCACTCATCGATCATAATAAATCAATTCATGATATTTAAATATTCAATCCATTTCAAAAACCATTTATATTATTTTATAAAGTGATTTTTGAATCATTGTATCCCATACCACATTGAAACATTGAATAGAATTAGTATTTTAATATATTTATGTCCATATAAATAAATCTTAAATACAATTTTGAAAACAAAGGAATTAATCAGAATTATTTTTAAGATTAAAAATTCAAAACATTTAAAAACATATTTTACATAAAGAGTCCCATACCACTTGAGAAAAAATATGAATAAAGAAAATTGAACAATAATATTAAATAAAACATATAATATCATGATAATTAGTAGATTCCTGATATAATATATCAAAGGGAAGTATATAAACCATATAATGTGAATTGGTGTATAACAACAAATAAGTCTCAATAGAACGTAAATTGAGACAAAATCCCTTAAAATGGTCATATCATTAAAATATGGATAAATAAATGACATAATTATCTATGAAAAATTAAAATACTCCCAATATAAGTGGATATTACGTGTAAAACAATAATAGTACATTCACATATATTATTGGAAAAATGAAACCAATGACATGGATATTTAACTCAATTAATGGATATTGAGCTATGATTTTCTTTTCAAAGATCGTATAAATGATGTTAGAATTTATCAATGGGATGATTATTTGTTTCAAAAGTATATCCACACAAAAGGAAGTGGAATTTACAAAATAAATAAATAAATAGTGATTACCCACATAATATTGTCATAATATAATCAATGATGTATGAGTAAAACCAAAATAGTGGAAATTTAGTTTAGAAACTCCATTACGAAAATTCAGCAGCCTAATGACGCCACATAAAAATTAAGAAATTGATTTTATGAGAGAGAAAAAAGTCTCTCATCACTTTGAAATAAAATTTAAACTAATAATGATATATATGAACATATCCAAACCTAATAATATGGAAATTAAAAGACATTAAATAAAACTAGTCTTTGACTAAAAGAGGAGGTCGAATGGTTTCTTCACCTTGATCCACCTTATCTTGATGGTTATTTATATTACTGAATAATTAATGTTCATTAATTTATAATTTATTTAGAAAAATTTTCATTTCTATTATTCATTTTGTATTACTTATCATCATATTATAAAAAACACATAATTATTTATGTTTATATCAGTCGTTTTGTCGATATTCGGTGCTTGAGGCGAAAATTAATTTGATATAATTACAAATCTTCCATGTGGCCAAAATTCCATTATCTAAAAAATATTATTAATTATTTAAATATAATATATATCCAGTATATATATATATATGTATTTATAATATTCCATAACATTTAGAGATAAAAAAATAAGTCAACTATTCATGGAGACGATATGCCTAACGTATGCAGGAATGCTACTATCATTTCTTTGTCATATTAATTAAAAGAAATAAAAATGATAAATAGGTATATTATAATTACAGTATAATATAATATGTTATATTTGTTACATATTTTGATTAACTCCATCCATTATACATTCAATGTATGGCATGAATGATTCATATCACATTGAGGGGGCAGTTGTCTGTACTTCCGCAAATAAAATTATCGTGTTTACACATTATAGAAAGAAAAAATTATGATGTAAATAAAAATTAAATAATCATAGATAAAATATAATAATAATATATATCATATATAAATACAGTTCCATTATAATTTCCTCCATGATAGGATGTAGAGTAAAATTGAACAATCATCATTTCACGAGGTAGTAGTTCACCGTCCATAGAAACAGTATGTTTATATCAATTAGATGGAGGTGTGAGTTAGTGTGGTATGAATCCAAATAATAAAAAAATCTTTGTTTTTTGCGGATTCTCATGTTTTTATCTAATCATATAAGAATAAGTTCATAGGGAGTGGAGAAGGAAAATAAAAGAAAATAACTTGAGAGAAGACATTAACTCTAAATTAGGTAATGTCTTTTGATTTGATCTAATGGCTTTCTGGTATTTCCTTAATCCCAATATAAGGATTATAGGTGTAATGTAGAAATATTTTAAGTTTATTTTGGAAGAATATTTATGATAAAATAGGCTTCAGATGTTTTTTTAACTGGGTAGAGGTGGTGGCCTTTATAAGAGGGAGGAGAGGCACATTAGGAAATTCTAGAAATATTAATTTATTATAAATTCTATTTTGATGAAAAATGACTCCAAATTATGTTAGCTATAATATAAGAAGAATATAATTCTATATAAAATCACAAAATAATAATTATACAGGTTTTATATATTTTTAATCCTTATCGTTTTGATTTAACACTTTTTTACTCTAACAGTTTTATCAAGAATACGACATTTATATTATCAAAAAAGTTACCAAAACCTGAAAAATTTCTAATTAATGATTCATTCACAAACTTTTATACATATAATAACGATTTGGAGGAATATTATATTTTATGGAATTCAATATCATTTAATAAACTATTTTATATTTTATATTATAAATTATGTCAATTTTAGACACTATACTTACATGACTTCTTTAGAAATTTATAACAACTTGATTTCTTCAATAAAAATGCATTAACTAAAATATAATATGTAAATATAATCCATAAAATTAGTTTATAGGATAAAAATAATCAAAATAAATTTATTTTAATATTTATAATATCATTAATTTGAATCCAATATTATCGATGCAATCACAGTATCATCATTGTGTCATAATTAAATTGTTTATATAATGTCAAAAAATTATAAATAAAATAACATGATATAGGAAATAATTTATAATTTATAATTAACATTTACAGTCGAATATATCACTTATATAACCCCATGTAATGTTTTTTAGTCAAATATATAAGTTTATGTCATATTTCTCTGTACATTTTATTAATTCTTATAAAATGTTAGTTTCAAATCAATGTGTCTCCATGGGTTCCTATAATCTACCCAAGTATTCCCATGGTCAATAATTTGTCATTAAATAATATTAGGACATGTTTTAGGGTGGAATAATATCATTATAATATTATGTTTTACCCTTATTTACTAGATTTACCCTTTAACCTTAATAAATAAAATAATTATGGAAGTTACTATTCATAATTTTAAAAAATAAAATTTACATATTAAAAAACATTGGACCTTATAATTAAAAAATAGAATCATTTTTCCAAATTAGAAAAAAAATAAGTTTCATTAATTAATTTAAATTAATTCCCATTATCAAAACAAAGAAATCAGGTTTTTAAGATGTAAAAACAATTAAAAGATTGACATACGTTTATGTTTAAATTTAAATTTAAAATTACATAAAATGACCAAATTTGGATTAAATGATAAAAATATAATATAACTAATCTTTAAAACTAGTAAATTTTTTTAATATAACTATATAAATAAATTATACGAAATAATATTTTTGACTTAAAATGCAGTATTTTTCTATATTCAATAAAAAATGATCTTTATCAAAAAATTACCAAAATTTTAGGCAAAGTAATTTTTGATGTCACTCTTATAAAAAAGAATTATATTTTGTGAAGTAGAAAATATAATGGTTTCAAAACCTAGATTTAAAAAGGGTTTCCATCAAAAGGTAGTAAAGCTATATTTTAAAAATATTAGAGTATTTCATTCTTAAAATCAGATTCAAATATTTTTAAGCCTATAGAAATTATTGTGTAACTGTGAATATATTTAAAAAACTTGTATAATCATATTTTAGTTTGTTCTATTCATTTCTGCCAATTTAATGGAAAGGTGTTAACTACAAATTTAAATATTAATAATTTGTATTATTATTCAATATAACTCATAGTTTTGGGAGACATAATATTTCAGAGAAACATGATGTTGCATGTCAAGTGTGATTTTGAAAAAATCATCCCCTTTAACTTAAAATTGGTATATTATTCATAAATATTAATATATATGAAAACTTATTATTCTATAAATAATTCTTTCATTCAATCCTTTCCCCCTTTTGGAAATTGCGTTCTCATAATTTTAAAATTTTTCTCCGTAACATCATTAAAAATCCCACATGAGAAAAAGTGTCAATAAATATTTCACATTAATAGAAAGAAATAGAATTACACCCAAGATAACACATTATATGATTAAATGAAAAAATTGAAATGGGAGAAAAATAAACCATAAAATTCTGATAGAGAGTGACATTAAATATAATCAGGAGAATGTTACTTTTCAGAAAACCATAAACATGTGATGGGTTAGATGGTCATTGATTTCACAGTAGGAAAAGTAATCAAAAAAATATTTTTTTTAAGTTCCAAATGATAAATATATGGAATTTATTTATGAGATTTACTATTAACATAAGGAAATATACTTACTTTTAAAGTAGAGTTTCATATTTTAATAAATTTCAATAACAAACTCATCTTTTCTTCAAATGATGAGTACTCAAGATGAGTTTGTCACACATGAATCACTAGAATCAAATTTTATAGAATCACATAATCAAACAAATATTAACAATATATTTATATAGTTTTAAGACATTATCCCTTAACAAAATGTTTAGTACAAGATCAGATAGTCCCCCGAAAATAATAATCCTTTAATCTCCAAAATTCAACAAACAATACACAATGTTCATCAAAGGCCATTCAATAATCAATTATCCATAAAAATTTTAATATAAACCAAACTAATATGGAATCCCAAAATTAATAAGTATTTGATCATATAGTCTTCCATGATAAATCTTAACATTTTTCACCAAATAAAATCAACTACCCTTAAAATGTAATACTGAAATGTGATTAACATAATCATATATTCTCTATGATAGGTTATTTATTTCCATAAATAACCCAAATCTCCATATGTCCACCATAAAAACATAGATTAATAAAAAATAAAATGAAACCATTACTATTCAAATGAAATCCCATAGTATTCTATTTTCCATAGAGATATAGTTTTCAAAAAAGAGAAAATGTTTTCCAAAATTACATTTATCACGTATTCACCAAATTATTTTCTTATACACATGATATCCATTTGATAGATAATAAGTTACCAAAGTAAACATATTTTGGATTCATAAATTTAGTTAATCTAAATAGAGTAAGTCACACTAACCAGATACTTCATGTAAGCTAGTGGTAGGAAATGCACAATTGTCTCCCTTTGGTTAGGGGGTAGATTCCTACAATATAGTTGGAAACGATGGGTTTTCACCCATCTAACAACTTTCTCTTTTTATAAAATTAAAAAAAATACCTTGACATGTTCTAACATCAATGGTTTTCTTATACCTCTCATTTTGATCCCAACTCAAAATGACCTAACCGTCTTAATTCATGAAGTGATATATATATATTGAAATTTTCTCCTCCTACATATGATAAATTAACATTGTTCCCAAAGAATGAAAATTATACCTTGATCATGATGTACACTTAGTTTCATCATCATCTTGTTCCCATTGATAGATGGTTTATGCATTTAAATAATGATTTAGATATGCTTCGAAATAATTTTCATCCATTTTCCATATACACCTTGAACAACTTGGGTCATACGGGTGTTCAAAAAAAATATTTTTATAAAATAATCATTTATGACATATAATTTAGATACATCTCATAAAACCTGATTTTTATAAAACATTTGGACCAATTTTGAGTAGAAAATTTCAATCAATGGTCGTTTTAAAATACCATATGTATGTGCAGGGAGACTATATTTTTAAAGAAAATATAAATACGTTGCATAAGGGTCTCCTTCTTCAAGACCCTTTTCAAAATCATAATATGCTTCCAAATATCTTGATAAGGTAAAATATTTGAAAATATGATAATATTGAGAAAATATTATTTGATTAAATACAACCCATGATCCATGATGGTATTGAGGTATAGTGGACGAATTTTATATCTCAAACTACTGCTTGAAAGTGAGTTTTATTCAGGAAAAAGTTTCATAATCATCAAAACCTTACTTTTTAATAATTATTGCATGCATTCCATTTTGAAGAGATAGAAATTTTGTTTGAGATCCTACTCCTTCCATTTTTAATCGACATTCCTTGATCTAAAAATGTTATAAAATATGGATTTAACTAAAATAATAGACATAGAAACTTACAATGTGGTTATCCAAAACTCTTAATACCAAATATTGTCTAAACTGGCCTCTGATAAAAACTATAAAACCCTAGCCTTAATCATTATATAATCTTGAGTTATGTCAATAATTCACATTGAGAATCTTCTCAGGTTTT
The DNA here is from genome assembly GCA_963277665.1 of Viscum album. NCBI lineage: Eukaryota > Viridiplantae > Streptophyta > Magnoliopsida > Santalales > Viscaceae > Viscum > Viscum album. The sequence continues at coordinate 497,162,507 of OY728158.1, read as the reverse complement.
GAGTTTTAGAAAATGAGGTGGACACTATTACATTTAATCACAAATATTACAAAGTATACACTTCTACTCTATCTAATTATTTTTACAAAATAATAAAACTCTTTTAAAGAAATCATAAATTCTATTTCTTTATAAATAAAATCATTAATTATTCCTTTATCATAGCCTTACTTATACCCTATAAAAATCATTTCAAAAACATGGGATGATAAAAAAGAGCTCACAAAGGGTTATAAAATAATGAAAAAAAAATTTCCCATCAATTTTTATAAATCAATGAAATGATGTTTTTCCATCATAAAACATATGCTCGTTAACATACATCATGAAGTTATAATATTTATGAATAACATAAAGAAATCAAAAATCATAAAGGTAAAATCTGTCATCCATAACATACATTAATTTTCACATTCACAGCTACATAAGGAGTTGCGTTTGGAATACCCATTATAGTATATTCCCTATATGACTTATGAGAAACATTAACGTTTACCTCTTACATGTTTAACAACACATTAAAGAGCTATATTGGGGTAACCCTACCTAGGTTTTTCACAAAACCACCAATATTTGGTTTATCAAATAACTACATATCAAATTTCCATGTATCATTACCGAATCGTTGCATATAAAGATTGAAACTATAGAAATTTTACTCACCAATCATAAGAGATAAATTCATGATATTGAAATGTTCAATCCACTTCCAAAACCATTTAAAATATTTATTAATGATATTTTTGAATCAAAGTGCCCCATACAAAAGTTGAAACTTTTAAATGAATAAATATTTTAAAATAATAATATCCATATAAATAAATACTGAAAAAAATTTCAAAAACATAGATATTAATGAGAAATATTTAGAAGATTAAATATTTAAAACATTTAAAATAATATTTTATTTAATGATTCCCTTACCACTTGAGAAAATACTAAAAAAATAATTAAATAATTACATTAAATGAAACCTATAATATCATTATAACATCGATATTCATTATATAACATGTCAAAAAGTAGTATACACACCATACAAATTCAGTGGGTGTATAACAACAAACATGTCTCAATGGAATGTAAATTTAGACATAATCCCTTACAAACATTGTATCCTTAGAATAAATATAAATCAATTACATAATTATGTGTGGAAAATATAAATACACCAAATTTAAGTTGATATTATGTGTAAACCAATTAGAGGTCATTCTCACATATTCTTGAAAAAAACCAATGACAAGGATATTTTACTCAATGAAAGTACATTGAGCAAAGATTTCCCATACAAAGTTCATATAAATAATGTAAGAAAGTATCAATGGGTGATTATGTGTTGAAAAACATTATCCAAAAAAGTTTAAGTTGAAATTAAAACATATATAAACAAACAATGATTCAACACATTATCATTTCATAATATAATCAACGAAGTATGTGTAAAACCCTATGAGTGGAAATTTAGTTTCTAAATTCCCTTACGAAAATTCATTAGCCTAAATGTGTCACTTAATAATTCAGAAAATGAGTTGATGAGGGAGAAAACAGACTCTCATCCTTTGGTCATACAATTTACAAAAATAATGATATATAATAACAAATCCCAAAATAAGAAAATTGAAATAAAAATACATAACATAAAATAAGTCTATAACTAAAAGAAGAGGGTGAATGTTTTCCTTACCTTGATCCAACTTGTCCACTTCATTCTTTATATTCCTAAATATAAACATAGGTTAATTAATTATTTCTTCAAAACAAATTCATGCTTATTATTAATTTTATATTACTTATCATCATGTTAAAAAAATTACATAATTATTTATGTTCATATCCATTATTTTTTCAATATTCATTACTTCAGTTGAAAATGAACTAGATATAATAACAAAATTTCCATGTGGTCAAAATTCCATTATCTAAAAAATATAATTAATTATTTAAATATCGTATATAACTAGTATATATATGTATTTATAAAATTCAATAACATTTTTAGATAATAAATGAAATTCACCGTACCTAGAGATGGTAGGCTGTTTATACGCATTAACAATACTTTCATTTTTTTATAATATTAATGAAATGAAAAATAAATGATACATGGTTATAATATAATTAAAATACAATATTATATGTTATATATGATAAATATATTCATTAAATCCATCCTTTTTATGTTCCATGTATGTCATGAATGAGTCATATAACATTGAGGGGGTGATAGTCCGCACTTCCTTTAATTAAATTATCATATTAACACATTATAGAAAGCATAATGGAATGTTGGAAGTGAAAATTCCAGAGTCATAAATACAATATATGTATTATATATATCATATATAAATATAGTTCTATCATAATGGCCACCATAATAGATGGTAGGGGAAAATTTTAACCATCATCGTTTTGTGAGGTAATAGTTCATCGTCCACAGAAATAGTATGTTCATATCCATTATATGGAGATGTGTGTAAGTGTATTTATAAACCCTATAATAACAATATACAATTATATTTTGGATACTGGTATTTTATTTATTAAATGAATAAGAACAGTATAGGGGGTGGTGATGGAAAATAAAAGAAAAGAACTTTAGTAGAGATGTTAGCTATAAATCGAGTAATTTTTTTTGATTTGATCCAAAAGGCATTCTTGAATTTTCTTATACCTAATTTAAGGAATAAATTTTAAAGGGATGGATATTGGGATCTTATTTGGTAATAATTGTTATGATCTATGGGGCTTTCAGGGTGTGTGAAAATTGGTAGATATGGTGTCCTTTTATAAGAGGGAGGGGGGGAACTTTAGGAAAGTCAATAAATATTAATTTATTATACATTCAATTTAGATTAAAAATGTTTAAAAATTATATTATTTCAAAGATAATATTCATATATGTAGAAATAAAATCATCCAAAAATAATTTGATATGATTTTTATATTTTTAATCCTTAAATTTTTTATTTAATATTATTTTATTATTATTGTTTTATCAAGCATTCAACTCTTTGAGAATAAAAATAGTTATGAAAACACAAAAAAAAATCCAATGAAAGATTCATTTAATTTTTTAGACATATGATAACTTTTTGAAAGAATATTAAATTTTTAATAATTAAATATAATTTAATAAACTGTTTTATATTTTAAGTTATGAATTATGTCAATCTTAGACAATATGCAAATGTTACTTTACTACAAATTAATAACTACATGATTACATATAATAAAGGCATTAACTAAATGAAAATATGTTAATATAATCCATAAAATTTGTTTATGGAATCAGAATAATTTTATTATATTTATTTTCATATTTATAATATCATTTATTTAAATATTATATTAATTAAGCAGTCACTACATCCTCATTCTGTCAGAATTAAATTAATTTATATGACGAATAATAACTATAAATAATATATCATTATGTAGGAAATAATTTTAGATTTATAATGACTATTTATAGTAGAATATATCATATATATAACCCCATGTAAGATTAATTTTGTAATATATAAATGTTTATGTCATATTTCACATTACATTATATTAACTCTAATAAAATGTAATTTTCACAACCAAGTGGCTCCATTGGGTCCTATAATCGGCTAAATGATTACCATGGTTGGAAATATCTAATCAAATAGGACATGAACACGTTTTAGGGTAGTTAAATATTATTATAATTTTATTTTTTACCCTTATTTACCCAATTTACCCTTTAAACATGGTAAATAAAATAATTAATGAAGTAAATATTCATAATATCCAAAAATAAAAGGTATCTATTCACACAATTTTTTCCTTATTATTCAAAATATGGAATATATTTTTAAAAATTCCAAACATATAAGTTTCAGTAATTAATTTAAATTTAATTCTCGTTGTCAAAACCAAATAGCAGGTTTATAAGAAGTAATAACTATCAAAAGATTAACATGTGTTTATGTCAATTTAAAAGTGAAATTAATTTCAATGAGGAAAAATTGATTAAATGAATAAAATATAATCCAATTAAACTTTAAAACCAATTTGAAGTAAATCTATCTATATAGATAAATTAGATGAAAATGCAGTTTTGACAAAAAATTCCATTTTTCACTATTCATTAAAACATTATCTTAATTAGAAAATTTCAAAAAATTTATCCAAAGTAATTATTTATTTTAATATTATAAAAACGATTTTTATTTTTACAAATAGAAAATATAATGGATTAAAAAATATATTTACGAAAGGGCTCACCATCAAGAGGTGGTAAAACAACTGTTTAAAAATATTATAGATTTTCATGCTTAAAATCGAATTCACTCTTATTTTAAGCCTATAAAAATTATTGATAAATGTAATGATATTTTAAAAAAAATTTACAATCATATTTTAGTGATTTATCTTCATTTCTTCTATAAAATTACTATGTTTTAACTAGAATTTAGAATAACAATAATTTTTCTTATTTTTCAAAATAACTCAATGTTGTGTGCTATGTAAGATTTTGAAGAAATCCATTGTTGCATGTTGAGTACGCTATAAGAAAAATCATCCCTATTACCATAAAATTAATATCTTATCCATAAATATTAATAGATATGATAAATTATTATTCTCTAAATATATGGGTCGTTATATCCTTCCCCCCTTTTGGAAATTCCGTTTTTGAAATTTTAAGATTTGGCATGGAAACTTTATTAAAAATAACACATCTAAAAAATATTCAACAAGTATATCACATTAATATAATGAAATAAAATTATGAAGTTCACCAGAGATAACACATGCTTGGATTCCATAAAAACATGGATATGGAGGAAAAAATTAAACATCATGTTTTGATAGAGGGTTATAGAAAACAGGATCAGGTGAAAGTTAACTATCAGAAAACCAAAAACATGAGATGGTTAGGAAAAGTAAATGGACAAATTTTTTGTTTTAAGTTACTTTTATAATGTTTAGTAATTTATTTAAGACATTGAATATGAACGAAAGGAAATATAATTACATTTCAAGTGGAGTTTCATCCTTTAATAAATTTCTACCACAAACTCATATTTTCACAAAACTATGAGTACTCAAGATGACTTGGTTCCACCTAAAGTGATAGAATCTACTTCTAGATAATCACATGATCCAAAAAGATAAATTATATATTTCTACTTTATTTAGGCATTAATCCAACCCAAAATGGTTAGCACAAAATTAGATAATCCATAGAAAAGAATAATTCTTTAATCTCTAAATTTCAACAAACAATAACCAAAGTTCAACAATGACTATTAAATGCACAATTATCCTTTATTTTTTAAAAAAATTATCAAAACTAAGATGGAAACCCAAAATTCAAAAGTATTTCATCACATATTTTTCCATGATAAATCTTACCATTTTTCTCCAAATAATATCTACTATCGTTAATGTATCATACTATAAAGTAATTAACATAATCACATATTCTCTATGATAGGTTAATAATTTCTATAAATAACCCAAATCACCATATTCCCATAATAATAATATATATTATCCCATAATAAAATTCAACCATTACTCCTTAAATGTAATCCTACAATATTTTATTTTCCTTAGTCATGTAATATTCCCAAAAGAGAAAATGTCTCCCAAAATAACCTTTATCACTTAATCACCAATTCATTTTCCTATATTAAGGATGTCAATTTGATAGATCATAAGTTCCAAAAATAAACATATTCATGATCCATAATATTAGTTAAACAAAATTGAAAATGTCATTCTAACTAGGGACATCACATAGGTTAGTGGTTGTCAATGTGCACTTGTCGCCCCTCGGTTGTCGGTTTGATTCAGGCGGCCTTTCTGGACATGACATGTTGTCACTAATCTTACAGGTTGTTATTTTTTATAATGCTCAAAAATATCCCTAACATATTTTAACATAAAAAATAGTCTTATACCTCTCATTTTGATCACAAATAATAATGACGTCAAAATCTTAATTCTTAAAGACTTATATATATTCATAATTTTTTCAACCTCCGTATGATAAAATAACACTATTACCAAAGAATGAACATTGTACCTTGATCATGGTGTCCACATGGTTTCATTGTCATATTGATCACATATATAGACTATCTAGGAATTTTAAAAATGATTTAATGATCCATCATAATTATTAGATTCCATTATCCAAATACACCTTGTACAACATGGGTTATATGGGTGTTCACAGAAAAATAGTTTTGGAAGATAATCATGTATGACATATAATTTCAAAATATATGATAAAAGATTATTTTTATAAAACATTCGGACCATGTTTGAGTTGAAACATTCAATAAATGGTCCTTTTAAAATACCTTAAGTATGTGATGATATACTATATTTTAAAAGAAAATATAAATAAGTTTCTCAAGGGTATCTTTCTTCAGAACCCTTTTCAAAAAAATACTTAGATTCAAAATCTTTTGATAAGGTAAAATATTTGAAAATTTCATGAATGAATTTACAATTATTTAAAATCTGATAATATTCGGAAAATAAGAATTGATTAAATACAACCCATGATCCATGATTATATCTAGGTATAGTGGAGGTGTTTGATATCTCAAAAGACTTCGTACAAATGAGTTGTATGCTAGAAAACTTCTCACAATCATTTGAATTCGACTTTTCTATAATTATTACAAGCATGTCATCAGGAATAAATAAGAATGTTGTTCGAGATCCTTCTCCCGCCATTTTTAGCTGACATTACATGATCTTAAAAAGTTACGAAACAAGGATTTCACTGAAATAATATACATAGAAATTTTCCATGTGGTTATCCAAAATTCCTAATCAATAAACTTGTCTACACCAACCTTTGATACCAATTATAAGACCCCCATCCTTAAGCATCACATAATCATGAGTTAGGTCATGAATTCACATTGATGGTCTTTCAAGGTTTAAGGTTTTATAGAATTAGGACATAACCATTACATTACATCACAAAAATTAGAAATAAAACCCTTTTACCCTATCTATTTTTTTAACAATTATAAAATTATTCAATAAAAAAATTATCCTTCTTGATAAAATTTTTACTGAATTCTTTTATTCTCTTACCCTTCATTATACCCTAGGAATAATATTTGCAATACAAGGAATGAGCATAAAAATAAAATTAAGGGGTACAAAATGAAGAAATAAAACATTATTCCATCAATACATATAAATCAATGAGATATTACATTTCAATCATAAATAAAAATATCTTTAACATACCTCATGTTGTCATATGATTTATGAATAAAAAATTGAAATCATAAATTAGAGGGAGAACATGTGGAATCTATAAAATTCTTACATTTTATATTTTACATATACAATGGTATTTATTTTTGGAAAAACCATTATAGTATATTCTCTAAATCTCTTAGGATAAACATTAATTTTTACCTCCATCACATTACCCAATGCATTGGAGAGCTATCTGAGGCTCACCCTCTCATGGTTTATCATGTAACATCCAGTATTTGGTTGATCACAAATCCTCCCATCAAATGTAAAAATAACATTACATAATCATAACACATAAAAGATTCAAATTATCAACATTTCACTCATCAATCATAATAAATTAATTCATGATATGAAATATTCAATCTATTTCCAAATAAATTTAAAACATTTTATAAAGATATTTTTGAATCAAAGAGCCACATACCACATTGTACCTATTAAAGGAATTAAAATTTCAACATATTAATGTACATAGATATAAATCCTTAAAACCATTTTTAAAACACAGATATTAATTTGAAATATTAACAAGATTAAATCTTTAAAACATTTAAAATAATTTTTTTATTAAAGAGTCCCTTACCACTTGAGAAAATACATCATTAAAAATAATTAAAGAATTTCATTGAAAAAAACCTATAACATAATGATAATATGTAGATTAATGATATAATTTGAGAAGGGAAGTATATACAAAATATAATGAGAATTGGGGTATAACAACATATAAGTCTCAATAGAATGTTAATTGAGACAAAATACCTTACAAATATCATATCCATAGATTAAGGAAAAATCTTGACCTGATTATGTGTGAAAAATATAAATACACCTAATATAAGTAGATATTAATTTTAAAATAATCAGAGTTAATTCACACATATTCATGGAAAAAATACCAATAGCATGGATATTTAACTCAACAAATGGATATTGAGCTTAGATTTCCCTTATAATGTTCATATATGTGGCATAAGAATTTATCAATTGGGTGATTATGTGTTGAAAATGTATATCCAAAAACTGGGAAGTGGAAATGATGGCATAAATAAATATACAGTGATTACACACATAATCTTGGGATAATATAATCAATTAAGTATGCATAAAACCCAAAGAGTGGAAATTTAGTTTTGAAATTTCCTTTGGAAAATTTTGCAGACTAACAATGTCACTTAAAAATTCAGAAAATGAGTTGGTTAGGGAGATAAGGGTCTCTCATAATATGGAAATAAAATGAATAGAAATAACGAATTATAAGAATAAATCCCGACATAATAAAAATGATATTAAAAGACATAACATAAAATAAGTATTGGACTAAATGAAGAGGGTGAAAGGTTCCCTTACCATGATCTGGCTTGTCTCGTTCGTTCTTTATATTACTAAATAATAAACAAACATTTATTTATTCTTTATAAAGAACATTTTTATTGTTTAATATACATTTTATATTACTAATAATCATTTTATAAAAAATACATAATTATTTATGTTCATATCGGTTGTTTTGTCGATATTCGGTTCTTTAGTCGAAAATTAAGATGCTATAATTACAAAATTTCCATGTGGTAAAAATTCCATTATCTCAAGAACATTATTTATTTTTTAAATATCATATATATCCATTATTTATATATATATATATATATATATATATCAATTTCTAATATTCTATAACATTTGGAGATAATAAATGAAATGCATCATTAATGGAGATGGTAGGTCGTACGTACGCATGAACACTATTTTAATTTATTTTTCATATTAAAAAAATGATACACATGTATATTAGTGGTATAATATAATATCATATGTTATATATGTTACATAATTTCATTAACGTTTTCATTTATACATTACATGTATGGTATGAACGAGTCATATCACATTGAGGGGGCGGTAGTCCGCACTTCCTAAAATTAAATTATCGTTCTTACCTATTACAGAATGCATAAAGGTATAACAAAAATAAAAATTAAATAATCATAGAGAAAATATAATTATAATATATATGATATATAAATACATTTCAATCTTAATTTCCTCCAGGAGAGGTCATAGGGGAAAATTTAACAGTCGTCATTTTGTGAGGCAGTAGTTCACCGTCCATAGAAAAAATGCATTCATATCCATTAGAGGGAGGTGTGTTTATGTGTAGTTTGAATCCTTTTCATAAAAATTACTTGTATATTGACTATAATGTTGTTGTTATGTAATAAAAAATAAAAATACTATAGGTATTGGAGAAGTAAAATAAACGAAAAAAACTTGAGGGAATACATTACTTGTAAATCAGGAAACTTATTATGATTTGATCCAAAAAGATTTCGTGATTTGCCTTCTTCAAAATATAAGGAATATATGATGAAGTGAGGGATATTGGGGGATTATTTGTGTATAATCTGAATGAGGAAAGGGGGCTTAGAGGTGTGGATAAATGGGTAGAGTTGGTAACCATTTATAAGAGGGAGAATGGTAACATTATTAATGTATAGAAATATTAATTTATTATAAATTATTTTTTTGATTAAAAATGATACCAAATTACATTAGTTCTTACATAAGATGAATATATGTCATATTAAAATAATAAAATAATAATTAAACAGGGTTGGGATATTTTTTTTAGGAATTACTTATTTGATTTAACCCTTTTTACTCTAAATGTTTTATCAGGCATTCAACAATTTAAGAATCAAAATAGTTACCAAAAAATGAAAACTTTCAAATTAAAGAGTTAGTAATACAAATTTAGAAATATCATAACCATTTTTTATAATATTAGATTTTTAGGGATTTAATATCATTTAATAAACTATTTTATATTTTATGTTATGAATTATGTCATGTTTGGACACTATTCATACCTAGATTTTTTAAAAATTCATAACCTGATTCCTTTTAAAAAATTCATTAAATAAAAGTTAATATGTTAATCTCATTTATAAAATTCATGGATGGAATTAAAATAATCAAATTAAATTTATTTTAATAATGATAATATAATTTATTTGAATCCTTTATTAATAAATCAATCTCTTCATCATCATTGTGTCAAACATAAATCTATAAATTTAGTGTCTAAATGTTAAAAATAAATTATCATGATGCAGGAAATATATGATGCTTTATAATGACTATTTATAGTAGAATGTATCACTTATATAATCTAATGTAAAATTATTTTAGTAAAAGATACATTTTTATGCCATATTTCTCATTAGTGAAAATTAATCCTTATAAAATATCATTTTAACATCCATGTGGCTCCAGGGGGTCCTTAAGTAGATATAAGGATACCACTAGACAAAAAAATCAAATAAAATAGAATTATGACATGTGTTAGAGTATATTAATAATATTGTAATAATTATTGTCCCATATTTACTATATTTACCTTTTAACCATGGTAAAAAAATAATTTCCAATGTTACTGTTCATAATGTCCAAATATAAAAGGTAAATATTCACATAATTTGGACCTTCTGATTCCAAATATGGAATCCATCTCTCCAAATTCAAAACATAGAATTTTTAGTAGTTAATTTTAATAAAAATGGAATTTTCACTATTCATTAAAACAAATTATAAGTACAATCATACTATATAAATAAATTAGATTAATTGGTAGTTTGACATAAAATTTGGAATTATTCACTATTCATTAAAAAAACATTATTAAAAAATTTCCAAATATTTATCCAATGTAAAATTTGATGTTCTACTCCTAATTAAGAGGTCTATATTGTCAAATATGCAATATAAACGTGTAAATAACTATATTTAAAAAGGGTTCTCCATCAAAAGGCAATAAAACAACCTTTTAAAAATATTAGAATATTTCATGCATAAAATAAGATTCAACCATATTTTAATCTTCTATGATTTTTTGTACAAAGGTAAAAAATATTTAACAACCTTGTATATTCATATTGTAGTTAGTTTTATTGATTTCCTCTAATACAGTGTCTAGTCGTTAACTACCATTTAAAAAAATTACAATTTGTATTATTTATTAGTATAACTCAATGTTTTTTTTAATTCATTAAAAGAAATATAACTTTTTTCAATATATAATACTTTCATTAGATTATAATTATTAGTAGACCTTAGTTTTAAATAATGAATTTTCATATTAATTACTTTCTATACCCTGATATTTAGTGAAATATGCCCAAAATTAAATTTTATTTTAATAATTTTTCTCAATAAATATTTGTTTAATGGCCATAAGGTGTTGTAGAATATCAAAAAAAATGAAACATTCATTTATCTCATTCTCACTCTGACCAAAAGGTTTCACACAAAAAAATACACTAAAGAAAAGAGTAATTTAATATGAGACCAAATACTTTATCCTTTATGTAAGACCCTAAACAACACATTATAATTACCTCATTATAAGATTATGAATACTCTATTTTATTAACATTTATTCTTAAATAAAAATTCCATGTAATTTAGTGCATCAAAAATTTAAATAAACTATTTGGAGATGTCAATCCATAATGAACATAAACATCATTAGTGGTCATTTCCATGTGACCTTGAAATTAAAAATTCCCACTTATATATGTGAATAAAAAATATAATAGTTATCTTTACAATGGTTTTCTGATATATATATGTAAACATATTCCCATGATATGGTTTTATTTTACATAACATTTGAAAAATTTACATTTTACATGAACAATACCAACCATTATTCCCATCTCCATAGGATATATAGTGACACATCGATCGATTTTCCTAGTTTGAAAAAATATTTCACTTCCATTTTTGAACATTAACTAAAAAAATTATTTTACTATTTAATATCAATACAGTCTACAGATTTAAATTTTGATGGAGCTATACCATTTAAAATCTTTCCTGACACCACACTCATGTTGGGTTTTCTCATTTCTCAGAAAATGATAATTACTCATTCCACAACCATCCTTCTCATATGTGATCATGATTTTCAAAATGATCTATTTTAAGAAAAATAAAATAATTTGTTACTATTTCTAAAGAATTTGTTTTGATTCATAGATAACTTGTTTCAGGATAGACTATGAATCTCACTAACTTTAATTTAGTGACCAGAAACATACATTATTCATGTTGGATCTAATACTACTATTTATAAATACTAATAACATACTAAATTTTCATATGAGTATGATCACGATCTAAAACAATATCACCCAAAACTATACTTGGCCTCTTTCAAGTTTTTATTTAATATATAGTTATTCCAAGATCAATTAACAATGGCCCATCATAGAAATATCCTTCTTATTTAATCATTTATTATATCCCATTTTATGATTTATACTAATATAAGTTTTGTATCTTCCAATTTACAAACATTAGGATAAATCTATACTGTATGTAGAAGTTTGAATGAATTGATTTATGTTTTCAGAACCTTCACCTTAAAACCTAAATCCTATATCGTAGGACTAACTAAAAATTCGAAAAATGTTTCATGACCATAAAATGTGTTCACATTCTCTTGAATAAGTCTACATTATATTGGTACCCTCCTTTATTATTAATATTTAAATTCTTTTATTTCACTATAGAATTACTCAAATCCTATTTGATATTAACCCTCGAAAATATATTGGCCAAATTTGCAAGACCCTTAATGTCAAGGAAAATTATTCAGATCTATATGAACCTAAACCAAATAAATACATGGTTAGAGTTGGTTTAATGTTATCCTAAATGTTAATGGTATGTCTTATAATTTCGTAATATATGAATGTTAAGAGTGATTATACTAACCATGATTAAAACATGCAAGAGAATACTTGTAACCAAAAATATTCAAATCAATAGGCTCACACCTCATATTGACTATGGAAAATCATATCCTACAAAAGAGAAATATATATAAATATTTTTCCATTTCAAAACATGAAAATGGATTCATAATAAAAACATATTCATTTAATCACAAAAAAATTACATATTATTAATTATTACTAGTTATTGAATATGGGATATAAAAATAAAAAAAATGTTTATAAAGTTAAATCCTCATAAATGGAAGCCTTTGAACGGGTAAAGACTATGATAGCTAAATATTTACATTCATGTCAATAAAAAAGGATATAGAGGCAATAAAAACATGAAAAAAAAGATTTGGGGACTATCATAGACCTATACAAAGTTATGAAAATAAAATTAAACTAATTAGTTGAGGAAAATTTATAATAGATATCCCTTGTCCCCTATAACTGATCATTGTAATTCCTCAGCCCTAGAATCTCAGATCCAGTACCTTATATTATAACATTTTCAAGAATATAAGGAATAAAATACCAAAAGATTTATTAGTTTAGAAATTTTAGAAAACTATATACATACATGTAACCCATTATATAGTTTTACGGTAAAATATAAAAAAAAATACATAACATAATTTATCAAATTTCATCTTGGGAAACTCATTGAACAATATATTCCTCTTAAAATGGGGAAAATAAATTAAATAACAGTGATATAAAATGCATGTTAAGGGTTATGTACATTGAATGTAAGAATTAATAAATGATAATAGTACATATGGAAAGGTAAATTAAATTTAAGACACATTTAATTAAATAAAAAAAACTAAGAACTAAGTGAAACCATTGATTTTTTCATAGTAAAAATAATATTGATAAAAACAACTAAAATATAGTCAATGATTAAACATTGGATGTAATGTTTCTAAGTTACACGAAACATTTACCATCAATACCTTTCTCAAGATGGTTTAAAACATTATTGTTAAAAAAATTTGTCCAACCATAACTATACTTTCAAGATATTTCGAAAGATAGTTTAAAACATACTTGTTACAATCTTGGAGGGTTTTTCAAACTGAATTCTTCACATGAGAAAACTGATGCGTTGATGTGATTAATATAAATGGTACCCTTTCCATTTCGTACCATTATAAATAATTAATTATATATATATAATCATAAATTTATTTAATAAAAAACATGTCTTATCAAATATCCTCATTTGTTAATGGATACTAATATATCAATATTTTCCCAACAAATGAATATCATTCGATGTAAATACCAAATATGGAAAAAGAATATTGTTTAGGAAATAATAATATCCATCATACAATAATGTTTATGCGAAAATGAAATATATTTTTAATGAATAATTATTAGGAAAAATTGATTGTTTTAATAAAATGTGAATAATCACAAAAGGATGTGATATAGAAAGAAAAATTTTACCAGTTCGTAATTTTATTAATAAATCATATTGGATGGGATAATTCAAATATAAATATTAAATACCATGAATTTAAATTTATTCATGATATAATATATCAAAATGATCAATAGATAACCACACAAATATGTAAGTATTTAATATGAAATTTATCTCACAGATTTAAATAGTGAGATTAAAAACATTAACATATGTCTGACTTGTCCTGTGTGACATTATTTTCCGGAATTTTAATCTTATGTTAATTATTTATAGTTTTAGAACATTATTCTTGTTTATTATTTATATTACTTAAATTAATAATATGTTGTATAAAACTACATAAATAATTAAGTTTGCATCTGGTTTTTTGAAAAAATTTGGTTCATTATTCAAAAACGAATTTGGAAGGTCAACTATGGTCAATGTGGTAATTATTTAAAATTAAACACCATAATTATAATGGTAAAAATATTATATGTATCCATAAATTATGATATAAAAAATAATTATTAAATATGGTTATTAAAAATGAACAATCATTACAATCAAATATATGATAAGTCATACACACACATAAGTAATGTTACCATATTCCAATGGTCATGATTGAAATAGGGGAAGTAAAAATTTTCAATCTATAATGATAATTATATCATAAATATTATGATACATTATTATATAAATTTATATATATAATTATGGTAATATTAAAGTAATCACATCACATCAAGCATGCGGTAGTGAACACATCCACGAACAATGTTATAATTATTTAGTGTGTGAAAAGGGAAGTAAATGAAATGATATATTTTATTAACCTACATTTATTTATATCACAAATATAAATTATATGTATTTTATGTCACATAAGTTTTGTTAAATCCATCCATAGTACATTCTGTCAAATGTGTGATGGTATCACATAACATTGAGGAGGCAGTAGTCCACACATCTAAAAACGATTTTATCTGGTGTAAATAGAATAGATAGAATAAATGTATATGTTATATAAAAAATAAAAAATAATTAATAAAAAATAATTATCACATATATCTTATAAGAATATTTCTTCTATAATAATTCTCATCCATGAGTGGTGGTAAAGGAAAAACAAACGACATTATTTCGTGTGGTGGTAGTCCTCCATACACATAAACTATGATTGGGTATCCCCTTGGGTAGATACGTGTATATGTTTAGGTTTTACATTTTACATAAGAAAATAATATAATATTTAAGATAATTATGATATTATATAGGAATGATATAATAATAATTGAATGGGAGGATAAGGAAATTAAAAAAAGTGATTGTTGAATAATGTTTCCTCTTATTCTTGTAAGTCCTTTTGATTTATAAAAAAACATCCTTGGTTGGATTTCACTCCCAAGTGCTGATTATATGAATATGGGAGTGATGTTGGGGGATATTTGGGTAGGGTTTGGGTGACCCAATTTTCATGATAGGTGTGATGAAGAGAGGGGGTGAGGGATTTTTTATATTGGATGTGGAGTGTCATTCTTGTTTATTTAAAAATGTATACACCTTTGAGAAGTATCCCTTACCTCATGTGACTCTAACATTAACAAATAATGGATTAAAGTTAAATTAAGTTCTAGAAAAACATGAAACATAAAAAATTAGTTTAGTTTAATTATTTTGTTCCCTAACGTCTATGTTTCCACACATTTACCATTGGGTTTTTATTAAGCTAACTTGTTATCTGGCCAATGTAAATAATTTTAGATTTATTATAAATTATTGAAACAATAATTTATCAATATAATTTCCATTTTTTTTAAAAAAAATATTATTCTTTTTGAAATTATTATTAAAACAAGCTTATGTTTTTCAATAAAACACCACTTTAACCCAAAATGAGTTAACAAAATTTTTTATATTTTGGGTTCAGAGTGTTTATTATATAAGATAAATTTTTGATTGAATAGAAAATATTTTATATTTTTTAAAATTTTAAAAATAAACTATAAAATGTTATGATTTTATGTAATTTTAAGCCATCAAATAAAATATCATTTATTATGGAATAACATTATTGTCAATTTTAACATTATTTACATTTTTAAAATTTAAAAATTTAAAATACATGATTGAATTGATATATATATATATATAATTCACATAAATTATACTTTACATATTAATATATAAAAATAATTTTACAAAATAATAAATAAAATTTCATTCAAAATTAATATTTTTAATATCATTAATTTTAAATAATTATTAAGTAAATAATCACTAATTTTGTTTTTCATAATAATTTTTAGAAACAAATTCATCTGTAAAATATACTGATTAATAATTATAATAAAAATAATCCATTTACCATTCAATATGATTTGTATAACCTAAAATATTTTTTATTTTCCATATCTCAAAGAATTATAGATGCTAAAGTTTAGTAATTTTTCAATTTTATCTTTTTCTATACTTAACTTATTATATATTTCAAATTTATGGAATAATCTTCATGTAACTCATAAAATTATAAATTAATAGTTTATATTTTCTAAATATGAGTAGTAAGTAGATTTTGTACATGTTTCTATGTCATTTATCCAATTAGGATTTTAAACACTAAGTGCACTAATTTTAACTCTAATCTCTATAATTAATTTGTTTAACCATCACTAATATTTGTAGTAAAAAAATGTGATGATAATAGTATTAAAAAAGTATTATATTTATTTTATATATGTATATAATTTTTCCAAATTCAATTAATAGAAGGGGAAAAATTAAATTTATGAGTCATCTCATAGATGTGGTGAGAGAGTAAGTATTTATGTGAAAATGATCGAATGTTCATTATGTTTTTATATCCAAATTCAATATAAAAATGATTCAAATTACCCAATTATATTAAAAGATGTACACTCTATCAATTGTGACAATAATACCTATTTAAAATATATTTTACAATTAACAATTATTTAAATTAAAAGGATGTCTTCAAATAAAATGTAGTATTTTTCATTATTCATCAAAAGATAGAACTTCTCATAAAAATTACAGAAAACACAATATGATATTTTTGATAGACCAAGTTCAAAAATAATATTAATTTTCAAAAATAAAATTTATAAAATTATCAAAATATTTATTTAAAATAGTTGCACAATTAAAAGGTGGTAATACCCAGTCTTTTGTACAACACTAGATGACTCAATATTTTTTGTTCTTCAATCATAACATGGTGTTTCTTATAATTCAAGATAGAATCAAAATTAATTTTATTCCAATGTGAAAATATTTTAAATCATTTGGGTGTTATATTATTTTTATTTTAATTAAATTTTTTCCTCTTAATTTAAACATAATCTTGAAAATCAGAGGTTTGAAAATTTAAAGTACTACTGTTGAAAAAACCACAACATTAATAATGATAATAACACATATTTATAATATTAAAAAGGGGGGATTGTTACGGTCATCACAAAACAAGGATTTAAAATAAGATAATATTATTGATAACAGGGACGTGGAATTGAAATCTAACTATCAAGTTCTGATAGAGAGTGATAGAGAACATGTTCATGAGATATTTTTTAACCAAAAATCCATAAACAATACGTCTGTATAAAGGTTAGGCATATCATCAAAAATAATTAAAATAGGACAATATTATTTTTATAGGACCATATTCATCGATATTTTGAGTTATTTATCTCTATATGATTATAATAAATATATGATTATTTTTCATAAACACAATCATATCCTTCGGTTGTGTATTGAAGTAGTTCTACTTTATTTGATAGAACATGTTGCATCAAATGATGATGCAAATCAATAACCTATAAATTTTTCACAAAAATCAACATAAAAAATTAAATAAATTGGTAAATTTTAATAAATTTAATTATCCAAAAACATAGTAATACTGTCCCAGAGATTCCAAAACAACATATTAATCATCAAAATAAAAGAAGTAGCTATTAATTTTGACATACAAAACATGCGAAACAATTCATTATATATTTTCCTGAAACATTGTAATAACATTTATTACCAAAACACATTATTGGAAACATGTATTATTAAATATTACTTCAGAAAAAATCTTATTATTATATATACTCTATATATCTAAATGTGTTGTAAACTCTATCAATAATAGCATAATCCATGTTGTCAACAAATAATTAACCAATTCCATGATAGGTTGTAACATCTACTATAATTTGTTTATATAAATCATCTCATTATCCAAACATCGTTTCCACAATGCTAGTTTCATTTTTAGGGTTATATTTCCCTTAACCATGTGTCTTCCAAAAAAAACTTTATAATTAATCACATTTCATAGTACAATTCATTGTACCCATTCAAATACTTAATGAAAAGAACTACAGTACAATCCGTATATATGTTATAATTCTAATGAAATTTTTTATATTCAAATAACATGATTATTGAATCCAAAAATATATATATTGACAATTAATCTCCATCTATGGAAGTATCAAGATCTTGAAAATAATCTATCAGCCAATTTTTTAGTATATTCTTTTGATGCATGGTGCATTGATTTTCATAGTCTCGTATCTCTTTTCAGTTGAAGCATTGTAAATTAGAATGCATTTTTACCATAATATTTTAGTTTGTCATACATGGAGTCAGAGTATTATTTTAGAGGATCCAATTTCTTGCAATTGAATGAAGGTAATAGGTTTTTTAATATTTTTTAGTGTTGGTTATATTTCTATTGAATGATCTACAATTGTTAAAGGGGATTATCTCTTCCTTAACCATTTCTTGCCCTTGTGAACATCAATTTTATGTTTTTTTTAATTAATAGAACAATATAATTTTTAGTTTTTATACATTTTTCTTAATCATTTAATTAAAAACATAGATTCTATTCACTCCACACTTATAGAAAACTCACATTACTTTTATGAACGTACTAGGTTTTTTGTTTCCACAATTATCTAATGTTGGAAAATAATATTTTCTCTTATTCTATTTAAGCATATTTTTATCCGTCTCTATCATCTTTTTTTCTACCTTATGAAGATAAAATACTAAGATAATTTGTAAAGACCCAGATTTTATCAATGTAATTTTATTTTATATTGGAATATTACGAGTTCGTGAAAATAGACGGCGTGTGATTCCAAGGCCCAGTGTGCCCAGATTGTATTTCAAAAATTTTTTCAGGTACATTCAGTAAACATGCGACTGTTGTTTTGTATCTTTTGAAATAGGTGTTGGAATTGATTTCTGAAGAAAATGTTGATATTGCAGTGCCGATATTCTCTTAAGGATACCTTCTCCTCGACCACTGTATGTCGATGGTGAAAGTTAGTTTTTATGTTTTTCATCAGAGAGATAAAAGAATAAAAATAAAATAAAACAACATTTGTTTTATATTTTTTTTAAAAACATTCAATTGAATTCATGATGGTGGGGACCACTCTAACACCCATCTAATGTGGGGAAACCCTTAGAGTCCTCCAAACATAATGTGCCAACTTAAGTTAATTAATGTGCCAACTATATTTGATTAATTATTAATCCTTGGCTTAATTAAGATTGGCACCACAACTTTCTTGGGGGAAATCATTGGAGAAAAGGAAAGAAGAGAATGGGAGAACCTTTAGATAAATATTCACCAATAAAGAACGTTTTCCAGATCAAGAATGAGGAAGAAACATGATCCCAACTTTAGAAAAATTTTGCTGGAGCAACAAATGTTGGCGCCCTCATAGAGTTTATCATCTTCATCTCCTTCCTCACACTGTCTCCAATGATCAAGGTAAGGTATTTAATTTAAAATATGATTAAATCAATTTTTTGATTATTCATATTCTATATTCATAATGATGATTTCCAAACAAACATCTCCATCGTTCTGCACATATACCTCCCCCCTTTTAATTTTTTCTTCACACGTTCTTTGTGCGTTCTTCAATTCCAAATAATTAAGCACCCTAAAAACAAAATGTATTGTTGAGTGCGATGTATGGATGTGGATCCCTCGACCCTAGGATTGTTAATATGCAGTCTTAATATTATTGGGCATGGAACGAATCTTCTATGGCACGTGGAAGATGGGCCGCACGCGTCCGTGCCGCCGAAAGAGGAGGAGGTCACAACTATCAAGCTGGGGTGGCACACCCTGATGGCGGCTGACACCCAGTCGACCGCTGTGCGAGTAGGCGGCGCACTGGAGGGTACCCAACATCCGGGCAGCAATAGTTAGAGTAGGAGGCTGTGGCTGCTGATCCACTACGAGGCACCAAAGTGTGGTCAGTTGTGGGAGGAGCAGCGCGGGTCCTCACTGCTAGAGGGAGTGTCGGCCTTTCCGGCCGTCCACGTCAGCCGAGCGGGACCACTCGGGTGGGTCTTATGCACCAGCTGTATGGTCCACATACCATTTGGAAAACAACAGGAGATCCCCCTTGGGTATTGGCAAGGGAGACCACGCCACAGCGGACCACCCAGCCAAGTGGGCCGCACTGTAGTGGCATGCGCCTAGTGGGCCACACCATAGTGGGCCGTGCCCAGCGGTCCAGGCCCACTAAGCCACAGGTCATCCGGGCCAAGCCTAGACTGGTTCGGGTTGACCCAAACCATGTCGGGTCGGCCCAGGCCAAGTCGGACAGGTGCGGTCTGACCAGGTCAGACCGGACCCGAGCCGAGCTAGACCCAGTTTCACCTTTTTGTCCGTAACTTGTGATCTCGGAATCCGTTTGATTAACAATCTATAGTACCAGAATACATGTGTCGAGAAAGTCCTATTGGTATAATTTACTTGTGTTTTGGGATAAATTTGGAGTACGGCCTGGTTGGGTCGAACCAGAATCCAACTGGGACCTCAGAACGAAAATGTTAAGAACTTACAGACCGGTTGTATGATTGACGCTCCGTCTGTTGAATTGGGTCCCTTATGATGTGAAGGTATTTTGAGATACTTCTTCATGGATCTTCGTGGATTTTGAGGTATGACTAATGGCATGAGGAGTGGTTCTACAGGAATCAAGCATACTATGAGCGGGAATCCAGTGGCTGGCGGTGAGGCAGAGGTTGGAGACGGATAATACGGAGATTAGTTACCTATCAACTCTAGGCATGTCAGATCCTATGTTAGTCATTGAGGGGGTTAGTACCTATCGATCCTATGTGGTTCAGCACTCAGTGATCATGTATGGGTCAGCACATACCGATCTTTTCTGGGTCAGATCTTGTGTGGGTCAGCGCTCACCGATCCTATGTGGGTCAGCGCATACCGATCCTATGTGGGTCAAAACCTGTGTGGGTCAGTGCTCACTGATCCTATGTGGGTTAGAGCATCCAGATCTTATATGGTTTAGATCCTTTTTGGGTCATTGCGGGGGTTAGTACCTGTTGATCATGTGTGGGTCAGACTCCATATAATCAGCAGTTGTGCATCTTGACAGAATAAGATATTCTAGATTCACGACTAATCATCGGTACTTCTATACTTCACTAATACCTATGTTATATGAGTCTTTACCTTTATGGTATTCTTCTGTGTGGCGTACCTTTGTGGTAGTTTCCTTTGTGGTGTTACCTTTTAGGTATTCTTGTCTTCGGGGAACAATTGAGCATTGTGATAATGAGCTGGGCCTTGTTTTTCCTCCTGGATGAGATGGGTATACTTGATAACTTATGTAGAGACCCTAAGCTTATCGTACATGGACATTACATTACTTTTGTGGAATACTTAGTACATAACAAAAACACACACACAAGGATCGTAATAGTTTAGTGTCTTTGGAAACTCGGAACGTAATCTTCTAATCGTGGTGAAAGATCTTCAATATCTCCCATAAAGATCTTCCCTTTTTTTTACCTAAAAACCTTTCTTTATATCCTGGGGAAAAGAAAACATAAAAGGGTGAGCTCAAATGCTCAGTAAGGGTAAACAAAAGAAATATCAATCACATCATATACATAAGAACATAGCTTTTGGAAATATTAACCTGCAAAAGAGCTCATAATATCATAACATGGGATAAATCATAGAAGTGAAAATGAGATCCCCATAATCATGACATAAAACTTGAAACTTTGTGGCATTCACACATAATCATGGAAAATCATTTCTTGTTAGTCAAGACTCATTGCCAAGACTATCTTAGTGGAAAAAGTCCCTTTCTGAATCGAGTAACCCTCGTTTCAGTCCTGTTTCACTGAACCGGTATAACCTACCATTCCATCCCTGTCTATCTCATGAGATATAAAATCTTTACCCAATGAATTGGAGGGAGATATAGGTCCCACCCATCTTATAATGAATCCTTTCTTATGTGTGCCACGAAATCATAAATCATACATCATTGCATAACCCATGTAATAAAAATGGGATTCATAAACAACATGACATCATAAAACAATTCATATAAGATAAAGGAATTCATAAAAATGTTTCCATCCCAACATAATCAAACCCATGTAATAATAGGGATAAAAACAGAACCCTTTTTTTATCTTAGATGGAAAATAATTTTGATAAAATACTTGAACTCCATTCTTGAGGAAAATATCCTTTCTACTTTAAAAACACTTTTCCTTTCTAAACATGTCATACAATTTTAAAATAAAAGAAGTTGATTAAAAATAAACTTGAATACTTGTAAAGGAATCTTCTTGGAAATAATTTTTTTTAGAAATCCATTCATGCCGTATACGTTAAAAAAAACATTCTTCGTACTTTTGTCGGAAAAGTCAAAAAGTACCTCGTACGAAAAACGACAAAAGATTCCTTTCATACATATTACTAAAAACTCACCGAAGGGTAAAAATGGATTTAAACAATTGTAGGTGGATGGAAATAATATTACATATTGAGTAAACATGGATGTGGATGATAAAATACACCCCAGTAAATACTTACGAATAAACAATCTCGGATAAAAATGAGATTGTGATATTTCCCTTACCTTAGGTCCGATTTGCTTCGTAAGTGTCCGAACCTCCTGTATAATGATTTAAATAATGTCATTTACTTATTACAGAATCATATTTATTGTTATGATATCATATATGGTTCACTTATGACATTATATTACCCGTTCTTTTGTAAATTCCATGTTAAAGAAGCGTTTTCGGTAAAATCGTTTCATTTATCGTAGGTGTTCTGACTTGTTGTTATTGACATTATTATTACTTATATCATGATTTACTTACTTCCAGAATATAAAATATGATTTATATATCATATATATTCAGTATATATATATATAATAGATAGATAAATGAAATGAAAAACACCGTTCATGGAGACGGTAGTCCGTACGTACGCATGAACGCTGTTTTCCTTTCCTTATTGTCTTGAATGGAAGTAAGTAGATGACATACATATATATACATAAATATAGTAGCTTTATAATGTCATATATTTCATTATTATTTCTTATATATACTTTATAATCATTCTTTAATGGTTAACATGGAGAATGAATCTCATCGCGTCGTGGAGACGGTAGTCCGTACGTACGCACGAGCGATGATATCATTTCCATAAATATTGAATTGAATTGGAGTGGATTATACAATATATCAGAATCAATATGATGTTGTAATAACTATGTATAGTTATTCTTTACACCATTATACCCATCCATGTAAGGTGGTGGTGGAAAATAGATTACACCACGGCGTGGAGACGGTATTCCGTACGTACGCACGCGCGGTGATTTCTTTTTCCATAGGATGGATAGATGGTGAAATAGGGTTGTTTCATACTTATAATAACATATCAGTATATGAGTGATACTGATGTTATTACTTCATAATGAAACAACCTAAGAAGAAGAAGTGGAAGAAGAAATAAAGATGAAAGAATTGGTAACGGTAATTACCTCTTCTTTGAAGTGCCTCTTTGAGACCTCCTCTTAGGGCACTAAAATTGGTCTTTGAGGAAGAACAGAACCTCTAGGATGTTTTTAGGGAAGTGGAGAAGAGATTTTGGCAGGGGTTGGCCGAGCTTGAGTGCTCAAATTGGTGTGAGGAGGAGGGAGAGGAGGTGTCCTTTTATAAGGGAGGAGAGGGGCACCTTAGGAATACCTCAAAATATTATTTTATTTTAAAGTCAAAATCGGTTTATAATGGTTCCAAAGGGTCTTATTTCGAAGCTAAAGTGGGGATGGGTCGAAATCCTATCAACCAATAGGATTTAGACAAGTTTAGGTTATTATTTTAACCTTATCAATTAGATTTAACTCTAAGTTAAATAATTTAACTTTTACCGTGTCTTTGTGTTTTCTTTCACTATATGGTTAATACACTTACTATAACATGCCAAACGAACCCCAAATTGTTTATTATTAAAATATATATCCTTATCTAAGTCATTTGGCCGAACCTTAGATTTTTAGGAATAAAATAACAATTAATAATATAATATTTGATTTAAAAACTATTTTGTGTCAATTTTGACACTATTTGATATATGATTTTTGTGAAAGTCATAACAGAATTATATGTTCGAACCAAGTTGATTAAATCAACACTAATATATCATAGTAACCTAGAAAAGTAGTGTAATTCATAAAAAGTCCCAAATTATATTTATTTTGGTGTTTATAACATCAATTATGTCAATATTTCATTAATAAGATAATTACTGCATCATCATTGTGTCATAAATAAATTAAATTATTTGATGTCTAAAAATTACAAATAAAATACCATCATGTATTAAATCTTTTTATCTTTCTAATGAATATTTACAATCGAATTTATCTTATGTATAACCCGATATTAAAAATGATTTACTTATTAAACATTGATTTTAACTATTTTAACCCTTCTTTAAATAAATTAATAATAAATGTCCTAATCTAATCCAAGTGGACCTAAATGGTCATATTTTATTCCTAAGTTTGTTTTTGGTCGAATTACACTTGTCCAATAGAATTAGGACATGTGTTAGGGTAATATTAATATCATATTTACTCTTAGTTACCCTATTTACTATTAACCGCGGTAAAAAAAAGTAAAAAGTTACTATTCACCAAAAATTATTTTCATCTCATTGAACCACATTTTACTTACTGACATCAACCGTGTCTCTCGGATTTTTGAAATTCCATTCACAGAAGCGGTAAAATTAAGTTTTATGAAAAATTCAGTTTTTTAACTACCACTTAGTAGTTTCACTATTCATCAAAAATTGATGTTTTTCAGAACAGTGCCAAAATTTCATCCCAAGCTATATTTCATATTCCGAATTCAAAAATGAAGTCTATTTTACCAAATTCATTACATAAAAGTTAAATTAATTAATTTTATAATTAAATCAAGCTGTTAAAACAAATAGCGTGTTTTTAAGAAACAATATCTATCAAAAGATTGACACTTGTTTATGTCTAGTTTAAATGTGAAATTACATCCAATGACCAACATTGTATTAAATTGTAAAACTATATTCTAAATATACTTTAAAACCACTAAAATTAATGATTTATCACTATTAATTATTTCGATTAAAAAAGTTGTTTTTAATTATAATTTAGTAGTTTTTACTATTCATCAGAATATGAAAGTTATCCGAAAAGTACCAAAATTTCACCTTAGGCTAAATTCGATACTCCGAATCCAAAAATGAATTCCATTTTAAAAATTCTAAAATTTAAAAAGTGGTTATTACTATTCATAACGGCTAGTTTTAATAATATTTTAATAGCATATCAGTGTTTTGTGAAACTCAGTATTACGTACCACACACGCTATCGAGGAAGGTTGTGATTGCGTGTAATGCAAGGCAAGTCAAGGATGCGTGTTGTGCAAGCTCCTTTTGGTGTAGCGTACAACACAAGACATTAGTGAATAAAAAAAGAATATTTTTCATAAAATCTCGGGTTGTTACATTCTACCCCCCTTAAAATGAATTTCGCCCTCGAAATTCGTCGGGGTTATAAATGGTTTACTATTCGAAAGTTTCTTTAATAGAAACCCACATCGTAAAAAAGGAATACCAAAACATGGATTTAAAAACTAAAGTATGAACTGTAACGATTACCCAAATAAACTAATCACTGGGTTTCCACATAGGTGAAAATATGGATATGGAAGAGAAATCTAACCATCATGTTCTGATGGAGAGTGGTAGAGAACATGGCTATGGAAAAGCCAGTAATCACAAATCCATAAATTTGTGACGATCTAAGGTACCATCTGATTCATCAGGTATAAGAGAACTAGGACGACATTTTTGGTTTTCAAGATCATTTCCCTAAAGTTAAAGAATTTGAATTAGAATAAATACTTACTTTATTTTGGTACAATCTCACTGTTGTTCGTGCCTTTAACAATTTCTACTTCATCTCTTAAATAAATGAAGTTGAATTTGTTATTCGTGAAGTGTTAGCAGATCATGTGATAGAATGACGGGTCATTCCATCTGTCTCAAAAGGTTAGCAAAATTTATATACATAAGTCGATCTATAGTGGGATTAATCATATATGGTTCCTAAAATGGGCTTATACTTCATATATCATGCTTCATAATATAATAACACTAGTTTCTACTAAACAGGGACTTCCTGTAGGTCAGTGGTAGGCGATAAAGGCCAGTCGCACTTCGGTTGTGGGTTCGATTCCTACATCCTTGTCCGAAGCGATGGGCTGTCGCCCGTCCTGCAGGTTGTCCTTTTTCTAAAACTACGTTACTATAACATCCCATCAATAATATCGAAAATCTTCTATCCTTAAACAATACTAACATATGTCCAACATAATCCAGTCTAATCTTTAGGCTTATACATAATACTGCAGTCCACTCTCATAATATAGTGACAACGATTACCAGAGATTTAATACTGTCGTTGATCCCCACATATCATAAGATATGTCTTGTTGGTCACATTCCAAACATTCAAAGTCCTTAATCGTGTATTCTCTTGAATACCTTAGTGAAAACATGAGTGCAGTTAAAAGTTAACACTTTCCACATAGCAAAATCCTCAAAATTCTATATACTCAAACCATGATATCACTTAGTCCTTATATCAATCATGAGCTCATGAATACTATTAAACATTTCATTTTCTCGTCTTCATTATGCGCATATCATCTTATTTCCAAAAAATATCTCAATCACTTTGAATACCACATCAATAAATATTGCAATACTCAATGATACAACATTATTTTGGAATCCCATTACATAAACACTTAATCATTCCACCACATCGTTGTCATATTCAACATTTCCAATAGTGATCGCATGTGATTTCCCTTTGTCCTTTGCCTTCAGTGGTTTCTCATGTTGATCATCACTAACCCTTGGATTAGGGCAATTATTAGCATAATGCCCCATTTCCTTGCACTTGAAGCATTGAAGTGTTGGAGGTGCGTTCTCTGCAGTGTTTGCTTTATTCACATCATTAGAAACCCTTTTTCCATTACTTCGACACTCAGCTGCTCGATGACCTTCTTTTCCACACTTAAAACATTTTCTAGTCCCTTTAAGACAATATCCACCATGCTTCTTTCCACACTTTGTGCATAAGGAAACATTCATCTTCTTTTCACCATTATTCTGAGATTTCTCCTTGAACTCCATCTTTCGTTTCTTGTCAAAACAATGAGATGGATATGTAACACCAACTTCCATTTCTACCTTGATAGCACAACACACAATTTCTTCATAGCTACTGAAGTCTCTTATAGCTAATGCCCTTAGAAGACTTGGTTTTAAGCCACTGAAAAATCGATCAACTTTACTTTCAGGTTGGATGATAATTCCAGAAGCATACCTTGCAAGTCTTGTAAAATTTGCTTCATAGGTACCAACAGATTCATCGTCCCTTTGCTTCAGTTCAAGAAACTCTTTCTCCATCTTTGTTCGAAGAATACGAGGGAAGTACTTACTGAAAAACAAGTTCTTGAACTCGTCCCATTCCATGGACTCAATTTCATCTCTTGGCCTCGTATTCTTGATAAGATTCCACCATTGATCAGCTTCACCTTCCAAACGATATACTGCTAAGATGACTTTATCATGTTCAGAACATTGAAGAACTGAAAATATCTTTTCAGTAGTACTGATCCATTGTTCAGCCACAAGTGGATCAGAAGACCCATTGAAAGAAGGTGGACGTTGCCTCATGAAGGACTCAATAGAATATTGTTCCCTTCTCTGCTCATTTGGAAGTCTAGAATGATTCCTAGCTTGTGTAAGTATAGCAATAAGATTTTTCACTCCATCTCCCATAACATTTGTTTGTTCAGGAGGGCAATCATTGCATTGTCCATTGCATTGATCAACACGGTTCCTTCGGGTTCCATCCATCGTCTAAAACCCAAAAAGAATAGTGTGAGAGGCAAAAATCATGCTAGGGAAAACAACATAATAAAGGGGGAGTACCTTCAATATCTAACATCTTAGGTTTAATTCTATGATCGTTAGCATAGTTCTAGTACTATAACCTATACGTATACATAACCTTAGGGACATCCCTAGACATACCGTAGAAATATCTCTAGGGATCTCACTAACGTTTTCACATCCTAGTTTCCAAAGGTTGACTAAACCTTTCCTCTGATACCAACTGTAGTGACCCTAAGATTATCGTACATGGACATTACATTACTTTTGCGGAATACTTAGTACATAACAAAAACACACACACAAGGATTGTAATAGTTTAGTGTCTTTGGAAACTCGGAACGTAATCTTCTAATCGTGGTGAAAGATCTTCAATATCTCCCATAAAGATCTTCCCTTTTTTTACCTAAAAACCTTTCTTTATATCCTGGGGAAAAGAAAACATAAAAGGGTGAGCTCAAATTCTCAGTAAGGGTAAACAAAAGAAATATCAATCACAACATATACATAAGAACATAGCTTTTGGAAATCTTAACCTGCAAAAGAGCTCATAATATCATAACATGGGATAAATCATAGAAGTGAAAATTAGATCCCCATAATCATAACATAAAACTTGAAACTTTGTGGCATGCACACATAATCATGGAAAATCATTTCTTGTTAGTCAAGACTCATTGCCAAGACTATCTTAGTGGACAAAGTCCCTTTCTTAATCGAGTAACCCTCGTTTCAGTCCTGTTTCACTGAACCGGTATAACCTACCGTTCCAGCCCTGTCTATCTCATGAGATATAAAATCTTTACCCAATGCATTGGAGGGAGATATAGGTCCCACCCATCTTATAATGAATCCTTTCTTATGTGTGCCACAAAATCATAAATCATACATCATTGCATAACCCATGTAATAAAAATGGGATTCTTAAACAACATGACATCATAAAACAATTCATATAAGATAAAGGAATTCATAAAAATGTTTCCATCCCAACATAATCAAATCCATGTAATAATAGGGATAAAAACAGAACCCTTTTATTATCTTAGATGGAAAATAATTTTGATAAAATACTTGAACTCCATTCTTGAGGAAAATATCCTTTCTACTTTAAAAACACTTTTCCTTTCATAACATGTCATACAATTTTAAAATAAAAGAAGTTGATTAAAAATAAACTTGAATACTTGTAAAGGAATCTTCTTGGAAATAATTTTTTTTATAAATCCATTCATGCCGTATAAGTTAAAAAAAACATTCTTCGTACTTTTGTCGGAAAAGTCAAAAAGTACCTCGTACGAAAAACGAAAAAAGATTCCTTTCATACATATTACTAAAAACTCACCGAAGGGTAAAAATTGATTTAAAAAATTGTAGGTGGATGGAAATAAAATTACATATTGAGTAAACATGGATGTGGATGATAAAATACACCCCAGTAAATACTTACGAATAAACAATCTCGGATAAAAATGAGATTGTGATATTTCCCTTACCTTAGGTCCGATTTGCTTCGTAAGTGTCCGAACCTCCTGTATAATGATTTAAATAATGTCATTTACTTATTACAGAATCATATTTATTGTTATGATATCATATATGGTTCACTTATGACATTATATTACCCGTTCTTTTGTAAATTCCATGTTAAAGAAGCGTTTTGGGTAAAATCGTTTCATTTATCGTAGGTGTTCTGACTTGTTGTTCTTGCCATTATTATTACTTATATCATGATTTACTTACATTCAGAATATAAAATATGATTTATATATCATATATATTCAGTATATATATATATATAATAGATAGATAAATGAAATGAAAAACACCGTTCATGGAGACGGTAGTCCGTACGTACGCATGAATGCTGTTTTCCTTTTCTTATTGTCTTCAATGGAAGTAAGTAGATGACATACATATATATACATAAATCCAGTAGATTTATAATGTCATATATTTCATTATTATTTCTTATATATACTTTATAATCATTCTTTAATGGTTAACATGGAGAATGAATCTCATCGCGTCGTGGAGACGGTAGTCCGTACGTACGCACGAGCGATGATATCATTTACATAAATATTGAATTGAATTGGAGTGGATTATACAATATATCAGAATCAATATGATGTTGTAATAACTATGTATAGTTATTCTTTACACCATTATACCCATCCATGTAAGGTGGTGGTGGAAAATAGATTACACCACGGCGTGGAGACGGTATTCCGTACGTACGCACACTCGGTGATTTCTTTTTCCGTAGGATGGATAGATGGTGAAATAGGGTTGTTTCATACTTATAATAAAATATCAGTATATGAGTTATACTGATGTTATTACTTCATAATGAAACAACCTAAGAAGAAGAAGTGGAAGAAGAAATAAAGATGAAAGAATTGGTAACGGTAATTACCTCTTCTTTGAAGTGCCTCTTTGAGACCTCCTCTTAGGGCACTAAAATTGGTCTTTGAGGAAGACCAGAACCTCTAGGATGTTTTTAGGGAAGTGGAGAAGAGATTTTGGCAGGGGTTGGCCGAGCTTGAGTGGTCAAATTGGTGTGAGGAGGAGGGAGAGGAGGTGTCCTTTTATAAGGGAGGAGAGGGGCACCTTAGGAATACCTCAAAATATTATTTTATTTTAAAGTCAAAATCGGTTTATAATGGTTCTAAAGGGTCTTATTTAGAAGATAAAGTGGGGATGGGTCGAAATCCTATCAACAAATAGGATTTAGACAAGTTTAGGTTATTATTTTAACCTTATCAATTAGATTTAACTCTACGTTAAATAATTTAACTTTTACCGTGTCTTTTTGTTTTCTTTCACTATATGGTTAATACACTTACTATAACATTCCAAACGAACCCCAAATTGTTTATTATTAAAATATATATCCTTATCAAAGTCATTTGGCCTAACCTTAGATTTTTAGGAATAAAATAACAATTAATAATATAATATTTTATTTAAAAACTATTTTGTGTCAATTTTGACACTATTTGATATATGATTTTTGTGAAAGTCATAACAGAATTATATGTTCGAACCAAGTTGATTAAATCAACACTAATATATCATAGTAACCTAGAAAATTAGTTTAATTCATAAAAAGTCCCAAATTATATTTATTTTGGTGTTTATAACATCAATTATGTCAATATTTCATTAATAAGATAATTACTGCATCATCATTGTGTCATAAATAAATTAAATTATTTGATGTCTAAAAATTACAAATAAAATACCATAATGTAGTAAATCTTTTTATCTTTCTAATTAATATTTACAATTGAATTTATCTTATGTATAACACCATATTAAAAATGATTTACTTATTAAACTTTGATTTTAACTATTTTAACCCTTCTTTAAATAAATTAATAATAAATGTCCTAATCTAATCCAAGTTGGCCTAAATGGTCATATTTTATTCCTAGGTTTGTTTTTGGTCGAATTACACTTGTCCAATAGAATTAGGACATGTGTTAGGGTAATATTAATATCATATTTACCCTTAGTTACCCTATTTACTATTAACCGCGGTAAAAAAAAGTAAAAAGTTACTATTCAACAAAAATTATTTTCATCTCATTGAACCACATTTTACTTACTGAAATCAACCGTGTCTCTCGGATTTATGAAATTCCATTCACAGAAGCGGTAAAATTATGTTTTATGAAAAATTCAGTTTTTTAACTACCACTTAGTAGTTTCACTATTCATCAAAAATTGATGTTTTTCAGAACAGTGCCAAAATTTCATCCCAAGCTATATTTCATATTCCGAATTCAAAAATGAAGTCTATTTTACCAAATTCATTACATAAAAGTTTCATTAATTAATTTTATAATTAAATCCCGCTGTTAAAACAAATAGTGTGTTTTTAAGAAACAATATCTATCAAAAGATTGACACTTGTTTATGTCTAGTTTAAATGTGAAATTACATCCAATGACCGACATTGTATTAAATTGTAAAAATATATTCTAAATATACTTTAAAACCACTCAAATTAATTATTTATCACTATTAATTATTTCGATTAAAAAAATTGTTTTTAATTATAATTTAGTAATTTTCACTATTCATCAGAATATGAAAGTTATCCGAAAAGTACCAAAATTTCACCATAGGCTAAATTCGATACTCCGAATCCAAAAATGAAGTCCATTTTAAAAATTCTAAAATTTAAAAAGTGGTTATTACTATTCATAACGGCTAGTTTTAATAATATTTTAATAGCATATCAGTGTTTCGTGAAACTCAGTATTACGTACCACACACGCTATCGAGGAACGTTGCGATTGCGTGTAATGCAAGGCAAGTCAAGGATGCGTGTTGTGCAAGCTCCTTTTGGTGTAGCGTACAACACAAGACATTAGTGAAATAAAAAAGAATATTTTTCATAAAATCTCGGGCTGTTACATTCTACCCCCCTTAAAATGAATTTCTCCCTCGAAATTCGTCGGGGTTATAAATGGTTTACTATTCGAATGTTTCTTTAATAGAAACCCACATCATAAAAAAGGAATACCAAAACATGGCTTTAAAAACTAAAGTATGAAATGTAACGATTACCCAAATAAACTAATCACTGGGTTTCCACATAGGTGAAAATATGGATATGGAAGAGAAATCTAACCATCATGTTCTGATGGAGAGTGGTAGAGAACATGGCTATGGAAAAGCCAGTAATCACAAATCCATAAATTTGTGACGATCTAAGGTACCATCTGATTCATCAGGTATAAGAGAACTAGGACAACATTTTTGGTTTTCAAGATCATTTCCCTAAAGTTAAAGAATTTGAATTAGAATAAATACTTACTTTATTTTGGTATAATCTCACTGTTGTTCGTGCCTTTAACAATTTCCACTTCATCTCTTAAATAAATGAAGTTGAATTTGTTATTCGTGAAGTGTTAGCAGATCATGTGATAGAATGACGGGTCATTCCATCTGTCTCAAAAGGTTAGCAAAATTTATATACATAAGTCGATCTATAGTGGTATTAATCTTATATGGTTCCTAAAATGGGCTTATACTTCATATATCATACTTCTTAATATAATAACACTAGTTTCTACTAAACAGGGACTTCCTGTAGGTCAGTGGTAGGCGATAAAGGCCAGTCACACTTCGGTTGTGGGTTCGATTCCTACAGCCTTGTCCGAAGCGATGGGCTGTCGCCCGTCCTGCAGGTTGTCCTTTTTCTAAAACTACGTTACTATAACATCCCATCAATAATATCGAAAATCTTATATCCTTAAACAATACTAACTTATGTCCAACATAATCTAGTATAATCTTTAGGCTTATACATAATACTGCAGTCCACTCTCATAATATAGTGACAACGATTACCAGAGATTTAATACTGTCGTTGATCCCCACATATCATAAGATATGTCTTGTTGGTCACATTCCAAACATTCAAAGTCCTTAATCGTGTATTCTCTTGAATACCTTAGTGAAAACATGAGTTCAGTTAAAAGTTAACACTTTCCACATACCAAAATCCTCAAAATTCTATATACTCAAACCATGATATCACTTAGTCCTTATATCAATCATGAGCTCATGAATACTATTAAACATTTCATTTTCTCGTCTTCATTATGCGCATATCATCTTATTTCCAAAAAATATCTCAATCACTTTGAATACCACATCAATAAATATTGCAATACTCAATGATACAACATTATTTTGGAATCCCATTACATAAACACTTAATCATTCCACCACATCGTTGTCATATTCAACATTGCCAATAGTGATCGCATGTGATTTCCCTTTGTCCTTTGCCTTCAGTGGTTGCTCATGTTGATCATAACTAACCCTTGGATTAGGGAAATTATTAGCATAATGCCCCATTTCCTTGCACTTGAAGCATTGAAGTGTTGGCAGTGCGTTCTCTGCAGTGTTTGATTTATTCACATCATTAGAAACCCTTTTTCCATTACTTTGACACTCAGCTGCTCGATGACCTTCTTTTCCACACTTAAAACATTTTCTAGTCCCTTTAAGACAATCTCCACCATGCTTCTTTCCACACTTTGTGCATAAGGAAACATTCATCTTCTTTTCACCATTATTCTGAGATTTCTCCTTGAACTCCATCTTTCGTTTCTTGTCAAAACCATGAGATGGATATGTAACACCAACTTCCATTTCTACCTTGATAGAACAACGCACAATTTCTTCACAGCTACTGAAGTCTCTTATAGATAATGCCCTTAGAAGACTTGGTTTTAAGCCCCTGAAAAATCGATCAACTTTACTTTCAGGTTGGATGATAATTCCAGAAGCATACCTTGCCAGTCTTGTAAAATTTGCTTCATAGGTACCAACAGATTCATCGTCCCTTTGCTTCAGTTCAAGAAACTCTTTCTCCATCTTTGTTCGAAGAATACGAGGGAAGTACTTACTGAAAAACAAGTTCTTGAACTCGTCCCATTCCATGGACTCAATTTCATCTCTTGGCCTCGTATTCTTGATAAGATTCCACCATTGATTAGCTTCACCTTCCAAACGATATACTGCTAAGATGACTTTATCATGTTCAGAACATTGAAGAACTGAAAATATCTTTTCAGTAGTACTGATCCATTGTTCAGCCACAAGTGGATCAGAAGACCCACTGAAAGAAGGTGGACGTTGCCTCATGAAGGACTCAATAGAATATTGTTCCCTTCTCTGCTCATTTGGAAGTCCAGAATGATTCATAGCTTGTGTAAGTATAGCAATAAGATTTTGCACTCCATCTCCCATAACATTTGTTTGTTCAGGAGGGCAATCATTGCATTGTCCATTGCATTGATCAACACGGTTCCTTCGGGTTCCAGCCATCGTCTAAAACCCAAAAAGAATAGTGTGAGAGGCAAAAATCATGCTAGGGAAAACAACATAATAAAGGGGGAGTACCTTCAATATCTAACATCTTAGGTTTAATTCTATGATCGTTAGCATAGTTCTAGTACTATAACCTATACGTATACATAACCTTAGGGACATCCCTAGTCATACCGTAGAAATATCTCTAGGGATCTCACTAACGTTTTAACATCCTAGTTTCCAAAGGTTGACTAAACCTTTCCTCTGATACCAACTGTAGAGACCCTAAGCTTATCGTACATGGACATTACATTACTTTTGCGGAATACTTAGTACATAACAAAAACACACACACAAGGATTGTAATAGTTTAGTGTCTTTGGAAACTCGGAACGTAATCTTCTAATCGTGGTGAAAGATCTTCAATATCTCCCATAAAGATCTTCCCTTTTTTTTACCTAAAAACCTTTCTTTATATCCTGGGGAAAAGAAAACATAAAAGGGTGAGCTCAAATGCTCAGTAAGGGTAAACAAAAGAAATATCAATCACATCATATACATAAGAACATAGATTTTGGAAATCTTAACCTGCAACAGAGCTCATAATATCATAACATGGGATAAATCATAGAAGTGAAAATGAGATCCCCATAATCATAACATAAAACTTGAAACATTGTGGCATGCACACATAATCATGGAAAATCATTTCTTTTTAGTCAAGACTCATTGCCAAGACTATCTTAGTGGACAAAGTCCCTTTCTTAATCGAGTAACCCTCGTTTCAGTCCTGTTTCACTGAACCGGTATAACCTACCGTTCCAGCCCTGTCTATCTCATGAGATATAAAATCTTTACCCAATGCATTGGAGGGAGATATAGGTCCCACCCATCTTATAATGAATCCTTTCTTATGTGTGCCACAAAATCATAAATCATACATCATTGCATAACCCATGTAATAAAAATGGGATTCTTAAACAACATGACATCATAAAACAATTCATATAAGATAAAGGAATTCATAAAAATGTTTCCATCCCAACATAATCAAATCCATGTAATAATAGGGATAAAAACAGAACCCTTTTATTATCTTAGATGGAAAATAATTTTGCTAAAATACTTGAACTCCATTCTTGAGGAAAATATCCTTTCTACTTTAAAAACACTTTTCCTTTCTTAACATGTCATACAATTTTAAAATAAAAGAAGTTGATTAAAAATAAACTTGATTACTTGTAAAGGAATCTTCTTGGAAATAATTTTTTTTAGAAATCCATTCATGCCGTATAAGTTAAAAAAAACATTCTTCGTACTTTTGTCGGAAAAGTCAAAAAGTACCTCGTACGAAAAACGACAAAAGATTCCTTTCATACATATTACTAAAAACTCACCGAAGGGTAAAAATGGATTTAAACAATTGTAGGTGGATGGAAATAATATTACATATGGAGTAAACATGGATGTGGATGATAAAATACACCCCAGTAAATACTTACGAATAAACAATCTCGGATAAAAATGAGATTGTGATATTTCCCTTACCTTAGGTCCGATTTGCTTCGTAAGTGTCCGAACCTCCTGTGTAATGATTTAAATAATGTCATTTACTTATTACAGAATCATATTTATTGTTATGATATCATATATGGTTCACTTATGACATTATATTACCCGTTCTTTTGTAAATTCCATGTTAAAGAAGCGTTTTGGGTAAAATCGTTTCATTTATCGTAGGTGTTCTGACTTGTTGTTCTTGACATTATTATTACTTATATCATGATTTAATTACTTCCAGAATATAAAATATGATTTATATATCATATATATTCAGTATATATATATATATAATAGATAGATAAATGAAATGAAAAACACCGTTCATGGAGACGGTAGTCCGTACGTACGCATGAACGCTGTTTTCCTTTCCTTATTGTCTTGAATGGAAGTAAGTAGATGACATACATATATATACATAAATCCAGTAGCTTTATAATGTCATATATTTCATTATTATTTCTTATATATACTTTATAATCATTCTTTAATGGTTAACATGGAGAATGAATCTCATCGCGTCGTGGACACGGTAGTCCGTACGTACGCACGAGCGATGATATCATTTCCATAAATATTGAATTGAATTGGAGTGGATTATACAATATATCAGAATCAATATGATGTTGTAATAACTATGTATAGTTATTCTTTACACCATTATACCCATCCATGTAAGGTGGTGGTGGAAAATAGATTACACCACGGCGTGGAGACGGTATTCCGTACGTACGCACGCGCGGTGATTTCTTTTTCAGTAGGATGGATAGATGGTGAAATAGGGTTGTTTCATACTTATAATAACATATCAGTATATGAGTGATACTGATGTTATTACTTCATAATGAAACAACCTAAGAAGAAGAAGTGGAAGAAGAAATAAAGATGAAAGAATTGGTAACGGTAATTACCTCTTCTTTGAAGTGCCTCTTTGAGACCTCCTCTTAGGGCACTAAAATTGGTCTTTGAGGAAGACCAGAACCTCTAGGATGTTTTTAGGGAAGTGGAGAAGAGATTTTGGCAGGGGTTGGCCGAGCTTGAGTGCTCACATTGGTGTGAGGAGGAGAGAGAGGAGGTGTCCTTTTATAAGGGAGGAGAGGGGCACCTTAGGAATACCTCAAAATATTATTTTATTTTAAAGTCAAAATCGGTTTATAATGGTTCTGAAGGGTCTTATTTCGAAGATAAAGTGGGGATGGGTCTAAATACTATCAACCAATAGGATTTAGACAAGTTTAGGTTATTATTTTCACCTTATCAATTAGATTTAACTCTAAGTTAAATAATTTAACTTTTACCGTGTCTTTTTGTTTTCTTTCACTATATGGTTAATACACTTACTATAACATGAAAAACGAACCCCAAATTGTTTATTATTAAAATATATATTCTTATCAAAGTCGTTTTGCTGAACCTTAGATTTTTAGGAATAAAATAACAATTAATAATATAATATTTGATTTAAAAACTATTTTGTGTCAATTTTGACACTATTTGATATATGATTTTTGTGAAAGTCATAACAGAATTATATGTTCGAACCAAGTTTATTAAATCAACACTAATATATCATAGTAACCTAGAAAATTAGTGTAATTCATAAAAAGTCTCAAATTATATTTATTTTTGTGTATATAACATCAATTTTGTCAATATTTCATTAATAAGATAATTACTGCATCATCATTGTGTCATAAATAAATTAAATTATTTGATGTCTAAAAATTACAAATAAACTACCATCATTTAGTAACTCTTTTTAGCTTTCTAATGAATATTTACAATTGAATTTATCTTATGTATAACCCCATATTAAAAATGATTTACTTATTAAACTTTGATTTTAACTATTTTAACCCTTCTTTAAATAAATTAATAATAAATGTCCTAATCTAATCCAAGTGGGCCTAAATGGTCATATTTTATTCCTAAGTTTGTTTTTGGTCGAATTAAACTTGTCCAATAGAATTAGGACATGTGTTAGGGTAATATTAATATCATATTTACCCTTAGTTACCCTATTTACTATTAACCGCGGTAAAAAAAAGTAAAAAGTTACTATTCACCAAAAATTATTTTCATCTCATTGAACCAAATTTTACTTACTGACATCAACCGTGTCTCTCGGATATTTGAAATTCCATTCAAAGAAGCGGTAAAATTAAGTTTTATGAAAAAATCAGTTTTTTAACTACCACTTAGTAGTTTCACTATTCATCAAAAATTGATGTTTTTCAGAACAGTGCCAAAATTTCATCCCAAGCTATATTTCATATTCCGAATTCAAAAATGAAGTCTATTTTACCAAATTCATTACATAAAAGTTGCATTAATTAATTTTATAATTAAATCCCGCTGTTAAAACAAATAGCGTGTTTTTAAGAAACAATATCTATCAAAAGATTGACACTTGTTTATGTCTAGTTTAAATGTGAAATTACATCCAATGACCAACATTGTATTAAATTGTAAAAATATATTCTAAATATACTTTAAAACCACTCAAATTAATGATTTATCACTATTAATTATTTCGATTAAAAGAGTTGTTTTTAATTATAATTTAGTAATTTTCACTATTCATCAGAATATGAAAGTTATCCGAAAAGTACCAAAATTTCACCTTAGGCTAAATTCGATACTCCGAATCCAAAAATGAAGTCCATTTTAAAATTTCTAAAATTTAAAAAGTGGTTATTACTATTCAGAACGGCTATTTTTAATAATATTTTAATAGCATATCATTGTTTCGTGAAACTCAGTATTACGTACCACACACGCTATCGAGGAAGGTTGCGATTGCGTGTAATGCAAGGCAAGTCAAGGATGCATGTTGTGCAAGCTCCTTTTGGTGTAGCGTACAACACAAGACATTAGTGAAATAAAAATGAATATTTTTCATAAAATCTCGGGCTGTTACAACTTAGGTATATGTATGGTCATATAACTACGTTGGGTTGACTATTGTTTCCATGATTTTTGAATATTGTGAGACCTTCGAGGGTCTCAGTGTCCCTACTGAGTATTCTTATACTCACCCCTGCGCGGGTGAGGCCCAAACCTTGTTTTGTCTTGTGCAGATGATAGACATTGTTGAATGTGGATGATGATACCAGGACATGAGACTGTTCGGAGGTGGACCTTAGGTGATGCGTATCATAGAGATAACTATTCGAGAGTTGTACCTACCCTTCAGGTAGGATCCTTAGCGGGTGTTCACAGGAGAAATTTTTCATTTTAAACTTCTACATTTTAATTTTACCTATACATTCCAGTTGGTATTGTATTCTAGCCCCCTCTACTTATTATAGTCACTATGTTTACTATATACTTTACTTTTTTCTTATATCTTGCTGAGTGCATGGTTTTGTGAGATTATAGGTTATAAATTCAATGCCTTCCTGGTTTAACTGATATACCAATATGTTGCTAGTCACCATTCCCTGGACAATGGAAGTAGGGCTTGGGGTAGTCACGACACATGCCCTAGGGGATGGGTTGTGACAAATTGGTATCAGAGGAGTTCAGTTATACTGATGAACTTGAACTCTAATCTTTCGACTTGGCAATAGTGTTAACTATAATTAGTGCATCTTTTAGTTTGGGGAGTCCAGTGTTGATGTAGTGAAAAATGTATCCATACACCAGTACCGTGAATTCTGATTTCCTACTCGGTGAACAAATACAATGATTATGTGTGTTTTGGAAATGCTTTAACATGGTTTCATTGGAGCCATCTCAACTGAAAAAACATAATAATTCTGGTGAACCTGTTTAGTTTCAAGATGCCTCCACGCAGACAGCCAACCAGGGTTCCGGGTAGAGTATGTGATGGCATCCCACAGAGTGATGAGGCTTTGGTGTAGGGCCCCCTTATTACAGTTGTACCATCGGGTGGTGTACCAGTAGCACACCTACCCTTTGGGAAACTGATTCCACTAGCCACAACAGTAGAGGGTGCACGATGCCTGAGCGCATTGCATGAGATCTAGTTCCATTTATCACCATGGTTCTGGGGAGAGACGGATCCACAAGTAGTTGATAATTTGCTGGAGATCGTGGGTAGAGTTTTCTGACTGATAGGGACACCATCCAATCTCATGGTGATCCTTGTTGTCAGTCTTCTTCTGAAAGCAGCATGCAGATGGTGGAGCATGATGCTCCGGTTTCACGATGATGTGACTTTCATCTGGACTGACATCAAGAGACTTTTTAGGGTAGAGTATGTACCAGCGACCCTATTCCCAGTGTGTATACATGTGCTTCGCCACTTGTAGCAGGGTAGCAAGATCGTGAGTCAGTATTTAGCGAGGTTCACTGACCTCTCATGCTACTCTACTAACATGTTGTGGGGCCCTTCCTTCAAGGCCTAGACCTTTGATTAGGGGCTCATTTGTGAGATAAGAGCTTTGATGGTTTCTCTTAACATCCCAATGTAGGTAGTGGTGTTAGAGAGAGAACACTTAGTGGGGAGCTTCCATGCTGAGCAGTCACCAGCAGTGAGACCCAGCACCAAACAAAACATAGAAGATTCATCGATAGCTGGAAGGAGATAGATGTCACAGAGGTCCAAAAGGACTCATCCTATAGGTGTAAGACCACATGATACATGTTCCGTGGTGAAAGGATCTTGGGAAAGAGTAGTACAGGCGAGGGACATAAAATGTAGCTCGTGCAGAGCGTAGGGTGACGTGGATCGCGACGGACCGAACCACTGTACAGACGACCATAATAAGGTCAAAGGAACCCCAGGGAAGAATAAAATATTCGATTGGGAGGTCCTTAAGAAGAAGGAGGACGTGGCAGAGGAACAGGTCATGCAACATGTGGTGGGAATAAATTTTATTTTCTACTGCCACAACCTCCTGGTGGTCCACCCAGACCATAGGGAGAAGGTGTACATAGGCGAGCTCCGCACTAGGCAGTTGAGGCCTATGACCATGGTTCTTCGGAGATGATTTTAGGAATGATCTGTGTCTACTCCACCTTAGATACAATACTTATAGACACATGTTACAGTCTTTCTTTTATTGACACAACCCTCTTTCGGAGCTCTGAGATACCGTTGAAGTCGTTGGCTCAATAATTATGTCTAGAGACTTCTAATGTAGTATATTCGATTATTACACACTAGTTTTGGCAGTGCCTTCTTACTCTAGGATGAGATATCTTCGGCTAAGATCTCATAGTAGCAGTGTCAAGGCCTTATAACTTTATCTTGGTTATGAACTAGTTATCCACACTCAATGCTCAGATCGATTGTATTAGGTGCAATGTGAGGTGTGTCTGCACGAACGAGACCAGGTTTTCCTTCACTGGCGAGAAGGGAATATTTGAAACATAGGATAGACTTACCCAGAGGAGGTTTCAACCGATCACACATCAGTCGGCTAGCCTTAACCTCATGGCTATTGAGGTTGAGTGTTCAGGCTATCATTTAGTGGTGGAACAATACACTGATTTTTTTTTCGAAAAGATGTTCTATTTCTACCTCCTCACAGAGAGGAGGAATTATAAATTGAATTTTACCCTAAGACGACACCGATATATACTCCAGCATATCGGATAGCTCCTGCGGATCTTCCAGAGCTATGGGTACAGTTGGAGTCCTTACAGAGTAAGGTTTTCATTAGGCATAGTGTTTTCCCTTGGGCATCCCCGATTTAGTTCACCAAGAAGGCGGATGGGAGTTTGAGACTCTCTGTGGACTATCAATGCCTGAACTAGGTGACCATGAAGAAAAAGTACCCACTCTCATGGATTGACAATCTCTTTGACCAGCTAAAGGGAGCATGGTGGTTTTCGAAGATAGGCCTCATATCAGGCTATCACCAGATCAAGGTACGAGATGGGAATGTGCAGAAGACGACCTTCAGATGACGGTATGTCCATTATGAGTTCATGGTTATGACATTGGTCATGAACAATTCCCCAGAAATGTTCATAGGACTCATGAACATGATCTTCTACCCAAACCTCGATTGGTTTGAGGTAGTATTCATCGAAGACATCTTGATATACTCATGGACAGAGGAGGAGCATGCCTATCATCTGCAGATAGTTCTAAACACACAACAAGAGCACCATCTTTATGGTATGATCTCAAATTTCCAGTTCTAGATCCAAGAGGTCCACTTTATGGGACATGATATCTTATAGGATGGAGTGGTGGTGGATCCAGCGAATATTGAGGTTGTTTTTGCTGGGGATACACCCAGGAGTGTGATGAAGGTGAAGAGTTTTCTATGTTTGGGTGGTTACTACTAGAGGATTCTTCTTGACTTTTCCAAAGTTGTGGCACCCTTATAAATGTTGAAGAAGAAGGATAATCCATTCATGTGGCCAGAGATATTCCAACAGCGTTTCCATGAGATGTGGTAGACACTGACGAGTGCCCCAATCTTGAGGCTACTAGAGGAGGTAATTTGGTACGTAGTCTACTGTAATGCATCACGGACCAGACATGGAAGTGTACTAATTCTAGAGAAAACATTGGTCACGTATGGTTCTCGACATTTGAGACAACATGAGAAGAAAAACTCTACCCATGACCTAGAGATAGCTGCAGTGGTCTTTGCCATGAATATGTAGAAACATTACTTGAAGGTTGAATGTTTTATAGTCTACTCTGATCACAAGAGTATCAGGTATATATTCTCTTAGAATGACCTAAACATGGGATAGAGTAGTTGGCTTGAGTTCCCCCAGGACTATGACTTCATGATTGTCTATACTCTTAAGAAGGGAAATGTAGTAGTAGATGCACTCAACAGGAGATGTCGTATTTTGTTGCTGAGTGAGGCGACAGAGCAGCTAACTTATTTGTGGATATCCTATGTGGATCGATATGGTTTATATTATCTTTTGTCTCTGAAAATAAC
Organism: Viscum album; assembly: GCA_963277665.1. NCBI lineage: Eukaryota > Viridiplantae > Streptophyta > Magnoliopsida > Santalales > Viscaceae > Viscum > Viscum album. The sequence goes on along the minus strand of OY728158.1, from coordinate 497,118,404 downwards.
TCTCACATTCCTTCAGTGATTTTGGGAGGCTTAGCTTAGGGACACTGACTGTGAGGTTCGACATACTCAGAAATCCACAGGACATTCACCTGATGGATTTTATGAAGGTGGAGAGCACATAATCCTCTTCAGAGGGCGTACAATGGTACCAATGTTGCTTATGGATGAAGTGTTGAGGGAGATCAATACATCCCTTCTAAGGGTACATCCAAGAGTGGAGAATATGTACCAGGAATTTCGGCCTCAACACTGGTGGCTGGGATTGATGAAAGGAGTTGCAGAGTTTGTCTCACAGTGCCTCACATGTTAGCAAGTGAAGGTAAGGCATCAGATACCAGTCATCTTATTTCAGCCACTATAGGTGACAGATTGGAAGTGGGAAGGAATTTCCATGGACTTCATGATAGGGATTCCACGAATGTCCAAGAGTCATGATTCCATCTGGGTGATTGTGGATCGACCCAACAAGCCGGCTGACTTCCTACCTATCAGATAGTAGGGTTCAGTATAGGGTTTTGGAGGCCTCTACATGCAAGAGATTTTACGGCTTCATGGGGTTCCTAATATTATTTTCTATGGTCTTTATGCATGTTTCGCTTCCTGGATATGGAAGGGGTTGCAGGAAGCGTTCAGGACACAACTTCGGTAGAGCCCCGCCTTCCATCCTCAAACGGATGGTCAGACTGAGTAGTCAATTCAAAACCTTGAGGACATGCATCGTGCATGCATCCTAGATTTCGGATGCTGCTGGGATGACCACTTTCCCTTAGAATATTTTTCATACAACAACAGTTATCATTCCAATATCGGAATGGCACCATTTGAGGTGTTGTACGGTCATCCTTCCAGATCACCCCTGTGTTGGACTGACCCAAGGGAATCAGCACTCGTGGAACCAGAGATGGTACGTGCTACCACGATGAAGGTGTTGATCATCCTAGAGCAGATGAAGACTGCACAGAGCAGGAAGAAGTCCTATGCTGACCGGAGACAGAGACCTCTTGAGTTCAACGATGGTGACCATGTCTTTCTATGGGTCTCACCTCAATGAGGTTTGTAGAGATTTGGAAAGGGAGAGAACTTACCTCTGAGGTTCATTGGAACCTTTCTGGTCCTCAACAGAGTTGGCAAGGTGGATTACACTTAGCTCTTCCCCCTCAGTTTCACCAGTTGCATGAAATTTTCCATGTTTCCCAGCAGAGGAGATATATACTTGATCCATCGCACATCATTGATCGGGGAGAGAAGGACATCGACAATGGGGTGAAATTTTCAGAGGATCCAGTGAAGATTGAGGATCGACATGACTAGGTCCTTCATGGTCCGTCATAACCTCTGGTTTGGATTCGTTGGCAGCAAAGGAACTTCCAGGAGAGCACACGGGAGTTGGAGGCTGAGATTCATGTTCAGTACCCCCACTTGTTTCCCTAGTTTGTGTCGTGGATTTCATGGATAAAAATCCCAGATGTTGAGAGAATGTAAAGTCCCAGATTTTTTAGATGTAAATTTTTTTATAAGGGAATATTTTGAGTCCGTGAAAATTTAACGCACATGATTTTGAGGACCGGTGCGCCTGGAATGAATTTCTGAATTTGTTTCTGGTATGTTCTGTAAATGAGCGAGTAGAATTTTGTAAATTTTTCCCTGGTGCTTGGAATTGAAATTCGATGACACCGTTGAACTCACAGTGCCGATATTCTCTTAAGGTGAACTTCACCTAGATCGCATTAGGACGAGGGTGAAAATTAGATTTTATGTTTTTCGTGGGTGATTTAAATGAATAAAAAAATACAACTTTTATGTTATTTTTATTTTGAAACCATCCAATTGAAATCCTGATGGTGGGGACCACCCAAACCACCATTTAATGAGGGGAAACCCTTAGAATCCTCCAAAATTAATGTTCCATATTATGTTAATTAATGTGCCAGCTTTATTTGATTAATTATTAATCATTATCATAATTACGATTAGAAACACCCCTTTTGTTGGGGAAATCGTTGGAAAAGGGAGGGATATCTTTGGAGAACCTTTGAAAAAATATCCTCCAATGATGAACTTTTCCAGACCAAGAATTATGACGACGCACGAGCTCCACATCGGAAGCGCGTTTTAGGAGCAATGAACATAGGCGCCCTCATTGTCTCCTTCCTCATGCCCTCTCCAACAATCGAGTTAGGGGTTTTAATTTAAAATATGATAAAATCTATTTTTCGATTGTTCATATTCTGGATTCACAAAGTCAAGGAGAAACAAACATGGCCATCGTTCGACACTTATACCTTTCCCATTTTCTTTTGTTCTTCGTGTGTTCTTCAAATCCAAATAATTAGGAAAACTGAAAACACAATGTTTTGTTGAGCGTGACATATGGACGAGAAGCCTTTGACTCGAGGATCGCAAATATGTGGTCATTATATTTTTTGGGCATAGAATGAAGCAGTTATGGTGTGTGGAAGAAGGGTGGTGTGTGTCCACACCATCGGAAGAGGAGGATGTTGTGGTTGTCAAGCCACGGTGGTGCACCCGGAGGGAGGCCGACATCCGGACTGCCTTGATGAAAGCTGGAGGCCGCGTCTTCATAGCTGCGGTGGTGCACCGGAGGGTGGCTGGAAATATGTCAGTCGTGGGAGGAGTGGCGCATGACCACACCACTAGTGGGAGGGCCTCACCACAGGAGGAGCATCATGAGACGACTCCACTAGGGGAGTGGTGAACGACCATCAGGGGGGTGCTTCCCTCCCGGGTGTCGGCTAGGGCGACCGTGCCATGATGGACCAACCAGCCGAGCGGGTGGCAGCACAGCAGGCCACACTGCATCGGGCTGGCCCGCCGAGGAACAGGTCAACCGAGCCAGACCCGGATTGGGTCGAGTCAACCAAAACCGACTCGGGTTGGCCCAGGCCAGGTTGGGGCGGGTCGATCCAACCAGTTCGGAGCGGACCCGGGCCTGTCTGGACCCTTTTTCACCTTTTTGTACATAACATGTGATGTGGGAATCTGTTTGATGAAGCGTCTGTGACATCTGAATCCTTTGGTCGAGATGGTCCAATTGGTATACTACAATTGAGTTTTGGGATAAAGTTGGAGTACATATGGGTAGGATCGATCCCGAATCGAACAAGTCCCTCAGAACAGAAATGCTTATAACTTATAGACTTTGAATCCGATTGACATGTCATATATTGCATTGGGGCCCTTATGATGTGACATATCTTTGTGATACTTATTCTTGGAGCTTCATGGATGATTACATACGACCTATGTCTTGAGGAGAAGCTCCCCCAGAATCAAGTGTACTATGAGTGGGTATCCAGTGGCTGGCAGTGAATCGGAGGTTGGAAACAGATAATACATGGGTTAGTTACCTATTTAATCATGGTGGGTCAGATCCTGTGTGGATCGTTGTGGGGGTTAATACATATTGATCTTGTGTGGGTTAGTGCTCAGTGATCCTGTGTGGGTCAGTGCATACTGATCCTGTGTTGGATAAATCCTGTCTGGGATAGAGCTTAGCGATCCTGTTTGGGTCAGCGTATACCGATCTTGTGTGGGTAAGATCCTGTGCGGGTCATTGTAGGGGTTAGTACCAATCGATCCTATATGAGTCAGACTCTGTATAATCAACAGCAGTTCCTCTTGACAGGGTAATATGATCTATCTTTGCAACTAATAATTTGTACATCTACACTTCACTAATATCTATGTGAGATTAGTATTTACCTTTGTGGTATTATTCTTTGTGGTGTACATTTTTTGTACTTACCTTTGAGGTGTTACCTTTGTAGAATAGTTGAGCTTCGGGCTAATGAGTTGGGCCTTGTTTTTCCTCATGGATGAGATGGTTATTCTTGATATCTTAGGTATATGTATGGGCATATACCTAAGTAGGGTTGACTATTGTTTCCATGGTTTGTGGATTTTGAGAGACCTTAAAGGTTCTCTGGGTCCCTACTAAGTATTGTTATACTCACCCATGCACGGGCTATGCCCACACCATTTTGTGTCTTGTGCAGATGACGGGCAACGTTAACTAGGTATGAGGGTACCATGATTGGTGGCTTCTCGAAGGTGGACCTTAGGAGAGGAGTATCATATAGATGACTTTTCAAGAGCTGCACCTACCCTTATGTTAGGATCCTTGGCGGGTGTTCCTAGGATTTTTATTTTAGTTTAAACTTGTACTTTCGAGTTTTACTTATACCTTCTAGTTGGGATTGTATTCTGTCCCCCTCTACAAACTGTACTCACTCTATTTACTATACAATTTACTTTGTTCTTATATCTTTCTGAGTACTTGGTTCTGTGAGATTATAGGTTATAAAGGCAATGACTTCCCAGTTTTAAGGATATTTTTTCCGATGCTAGTCGCCAGCCCCTGGCCTATGGAAGGCAGGCTTCGGGTAGTCACATCATGGGCCCCAGGGGATGGGTCATTCCAGAATTTTTTTTATATCTTATCAGCACATGATACCATATCTTCTTATGAAAAAATTTATTGAATATTAGTTTACAAAAAAATATAATCTTAAAACCATAATGTAAATGACTAATATTACTAATTAGATCATAATCATTGGTTAGTTTCACATTCCCTGTTCTAGGTGGCTTTTATAAATGATTACATAGACTAGATTAGATATTATCATTTTTTATCCCCAAACTAGGAAATACAAAAAATAAATTGAAAATTTTAATTATAACTAGTATTATAATCAAAAAAATGTTTTCGTTGGGATGTTCTTATATAATTATATTAAAATTTTTATCATATGATTGAATTTTCAAATATTAATTTTACCAATATATAGTTCCATGGTTTCTAAGAAACTATATTTGATACAAAGTGTAACTCCCAAAAAATAGAAGCCCAGAGTCGATACCTTACATTCCTAAATTGAAATGATTACAATGAATCAAATCCTGATGTATTGATCAATTTAATAGTTTTGGAAGACCAGATAAATAAATGGTATCCATTTAAAATTGGGAAGTCAAAATAAATCATAGTACTTAAGAACATCTAATAAACTGCATCCTTGAAAACTCATTCAAATATCTCTTTATCATTGAACGGGGAAAGGAAAGAGTATAAGGGCCAGCTTAAATACTTAATAAGGGTTAAGTATAGAATATGTAATAATTAATAAATGATCTTAAAAAATATATAATTTAAAAATAAATATATCACATAGTCTATTTAAAAAATAAAATGAGAATGAAATGCATCCATCTATTTTATTTTCATAGTGAGGATCAACTTGAAAATAATAACTAAAATGATAGAAATGATAAAATATTTGACATCATGCTTCCTAGTAACAATAATCCTTTACCATCCCAACCATTCAAAATGTGGTTTAAAAATACATAGTATAAATAGATTTGGTTTATCCAATAAAAACACTATTGTTAAGACACATATCAATATAGTTTAAAACATACTAGTTAGAAACACAATGGGTTATTCCATCTGAATTAGTACATTGAGAAAACTGATACTTCAGGGGGATTTCATTAAAAATTCTCCAATATATTTCATACCATTTCAAATAATTCTTTATATATTGAATAATCAATTTATTTAATAAACAATATTCTTTACCTTACATATTTACGGAGTAATGGATACAAATATGTCATCATTTGTCTAATAAATAAATAAAATTGAAAGTTAATATCATATGTATAAATTGAATAATGTTTAAGAAATAATAATATCCACAACACAAGAATATTTATTCCACAATAAAATATATTTTTCAATGAAAAATGATTATGAGAATATGATTATTTTATGAAAATTTTACAATAACAAAATAATGTGGGATTAAAAGATAAATTCTATAAGGTTTTAATTCTTAGGTTAAAAAACATTAGATGAGGAAATTCAGGTTAAAAAATTAAATAACATGAATAAAAATGGATTAGTTATATAATATATCAAATTGGAATGTAGATATACAACACCAAAATAAGTGGTAAATATGTCATTTATATCACAGATGTAAAAAGTGAGATGAAAATCCCTCACCTTCAGTATGACTTATCATGTGTGTCTTTATCGTAATAAAGAATATACATATGATAAATATTTAAATATTTTTGAAACTTTTTAATATTTATTATTTCATTTATTTTAATTTTTAAAATTTTTTATACAACTACTTAAACAACTAATTTTACCTCGGGTGTTTTGACAAAATTTTGGTCTTCTTTCTAAAAAAACATTAGTAGGTCAAAAATAGTAAAAGAAGAAATTATATAAACAAAAATAGAATAATAATCATGAAATAATAATCATATTTATATGTTAATAAATTATTGAACATAATTTATGAATGATGGTAAAAAAAATTAACTGACGTCATAATCATGGTAACAATATGTTGTACGAATTCATGTGTAACATTCCCATTTTGAAATGATAATTATTGAAAGATGATAATAATCATGTTTTCTATCTAGAATGATAATAATATCGTAAAATAAAATTTTATATAATCACATATATTTATATTTATAATTATAATGATTTATAAGGAATTATATTTCATTGAAGAGGTGGTAGTCCACATGTCCACGAATGACGTTTCCACTTTTTTAGTTTGTGAAAAGGGAAATAAAGAAAATGTTATATTCTATTTACATAAAATTAAAATTTTCATTAATATAATATTTATTTTTTTATAAAAATTTATTTAATCAAACCCATCCTTAATACATTATTTCTAATGTGTGAATGTATCACATTGCATTGGGGAGGATGTAGTCCATATTTCCAAAAACAATGTTATAGTATTTAGTCCATATTGAAATCGTGATTTTTTTTATTATAAAAAATAAATTAGTAGTATGTCAGCATAAATATCAAAAATTTCATATAAAACCATTTTTTCTAAAATAATTTTCAATAATGGGTTGTGGTAAAATAAAAAAATGAACAAAATCGTTTCATGAGGTGGTAGTCAGCTGTACACACAAATGATGATTTTATATCCCATTTGATGGATGTTTGTGTAATATTAGGTGAAAATCATGAAATAAAAACATTATATTATATTTAGGATATTTATGTACTTATATTATAATTATATAAATATAATTTACTGCACTGGTAAAGAATGTAATAATTCATCATTAAATAATATAACTTCTTATTTAGGTAACACATTTTGGTTTAATCAAAATGTATAATTGTTGGATTTGTTCCCAACATGAGGATTATAGGATGAGTGGAAGGATTTTGGGGATCTATATTGGAATTTGTTTTATTATCCAATTTTTTTGAGATGTTTGAAGAAGTGTAGGGAGTGGGTTATTTTTTATAGTGGATAAGGAATTTTATTCCTGTAAATATAGAAAGGTAAACACTATTCGAAGTTATAAAAAACCTCATGTGCCACCAAAATTAAAAAACATTTTATTATTATTAATGTATGGTCAATAAAAACAAACACAAAAAATATATGTCCATTTTTATAATATTAATCCTTAACCTCTATGTTTCCCCACTTTTACTATTTTCATTTTTATTAAGGTAATTCATTTTCTATCTTTTGTAATTTTACCATTATGACTAAACAAAAGTGATATTTATAAAAACAAAATAGACCCAATGGACTATAAATATTATATATAATTTATAAAAACCAATTTTTTGTCCGAAATTAATTTTGAAACAAGCGCCTGTAACGTGAAAAAACACTACATTAAAATAATCCTTGATAACAACATTTTTACTAATTAGTTGTTAATATAATAACTATAAAAGATACATTCGACCATTAATAGACCATAGTTTATATTTATTTAAATTTTTTATAAATTTTTAGAATATATATTTTTTAATAAAATTAAATCATTACAGAAAATATCATTAATTATAAAACAACATCATTGTCAATTTTGACAATATTTCCTTCATTTTAAATTTTATAATATAAATAAATATATGGAATTAAAATATATGAGGTTATAATATATTTAAAATGAAATATATTTGTAGAAAATTATGGAACACAAAAATTCAATCAATATTCTTCACTATTAAATTTTAGTATCATTCATTTTGATTAATTATTATCTAAATATTTGTTGAATTTTATTTTCATAAGAATTTTTATTTAATAAATTAATATATTTATTTTAGGATAAATTATTATGATAATAATAAATAATTTATCTTTAAAAATATTTTTAAAACTCAAAATATGATATGTGTTCCATAACTCAAGGCTTTATAAATTCTAATGGTTTGGAGGGTTTCTTTTTAGTTCTTCATACATGAAATTTTATATAGTTATCTATCATGTAATAGTATCCAAATTACACATAAAACTTAATCTAATATGTGATATGGTCTAAATATTATCATAAAATGGATTTTTTAATAGTTATATGTAACTTTTTCTCTTATGATTAATGATTAACCACTCTGTAATGTAATTCTATCATTATTAATTATTATTATTTTAAAATACATTCAGTAATCATTTTTGTCAAAATTCTATGTTTATATTATCAGAATATAAATATTACAATGATTACAATTATGAATATATGATTTAAATAATTCTATAAATCAAATAGGAAGAAATGAATTTAATTCTAATACCATAGACATCGTGAGAAAACTACGTTTTAAGTGAAAATGTTCAAAATATAATTATTTTTTAATTCATAAATTCAATATTAATGATATTATAATGAACTAACATAGATTAATATATGTATAATTTATCTATTTTGACTTTGATTCAAATTTAAAATATAATTTAACATTAATGACTACTCAATTTATATTTATTTTCAACTAAAATGCATTATTTTTACTATTTATAATATAAATAAACATCTCATTAAATTACCAAATAATTCACCCTAATATAATTTTTGAAGTATTCATTAAAAATGATGATTATTTCGAGTAATTGTTTTTTAAAATATCCAAATTTATTTTAAAAATATCGGTTACATTATGAAGTCATAAAACTCGGGTCTTAGGTATAATCAATGCTAAATTGGTATTTTTTTAACATAAGCTTTGCATGGTATTTCATATAAAAAAATCTAGAAAAATTTTAATTTTATACTAAAATGATAACATTGTAATTTTTTTCTTGTTACAATTTTAAACTATGAAATGGGGTCATTTTCATTAATATAAATTCTATCTATTCAAATTTAATAGGCCCTCCCATTTTTATGATCTTATATTCAAGAAATTATATGTTATAACCATTTTCAATATATTGTGTATAGAAAATTGTGGTGTAACAATTATAGTTCACGAACCATTCAGGAATAAAATAATTATCTATAAAAATAAAATTATATATTTGATTTTTTTCTCACCACAAACCCAAATACATGATTTAATATTCTCCAACTAAAATAAGAAAACCCTAAATATATCCATTTACATCCACATTTTAATGAAATTACTCATAAATTTTTAATCTGGTCTAATTTAAATTCCTTTTAATGATTAATTTCCACTAATTATTGTTTAAATCATTACCATGTTCACATTGTGTGAACCAAACCCAATAAAATTATAAAAATAACTAAGACATTCAATTAATATAATAATATTTAAATATGAATGTTATAACCTAAATATTAGTTTCAAGGGTATGAAAATGAGTAATCACATTTTGAAATATATTTATTGACGTTTTCTTCAATACAAAAATATTGATTAACTCTATTTAAAAAAAGACAATTTTATATGAGAATATATCTGTTTAAAAAATATTTTTTTAGAAGACTACATTATGTGTAACAGTTATTTGTGAAGATGTAATTTTTTTAATCTCTATATATTTATCATTTTAATTAAATTATAATATAATATATTTAATTAATTTAAAATTTTAATGGTGTATATTATATGTGGAATGAGTATCAATTCGAATTTTCAACACAAAATTATATTTCGTTATAAAATTGTTTTGTTGAATTTTGTGCATGAATTTTATGATTAATTTATTTTAAATAATAAAAATTTATTTTATTTAATAGAAAATATTTATAAATTATCATATGTAAACAATATTTAATTTTTTTGGTTTTTATGAAAATGATGGTTTTTAGGTGAAAAGTGAAAAATAATGATTTGAAAAAAGTATGTCAAATATATAACTTTTTATCAAATTAATTCCAATATTAAATTTTGTTTATATTTTAATAAATGTAAAATAATATTCATTATGTTTATTTATTTCCAATTAATTTCATGGGATTTAATATTATATTTGTTTTGTATAATATGATTATTATAATTAAAAAATATCTTCTTCTAATAACTATTTTTTCATTGTATTTCATTATATTATGTTAAAAATAATTTTTACGCTTTTATAAATTATATAATTCAAATATATACTCTATTTATAATCATAAAATTATTTACTGAGTTCCATTTTATTTTTAATTATAATTAATATAATTTGTGGTAAAACATTATTACCACAATAATATGTAAAATTGTTCAAACATGGTAAACACTATATGATAAGGTCTAGAAATAAATAATAGTTTCTATTTATTCAATTATATGAGTATAATTTAACTATAATAATATATATAAAAAATTGTTGAATTTTTGTGCCATATTCATTTTGTTTCATCCATTTCATTATTTTCAGAAACAAATAACTGAAAAATATAAATCTCTACAATTTATTATGTTATTGTGATATGTATAATTAATAAAATGATATATAAATAAAAATAAATGATAAATTTTTTAAATAATAAAATATTTTAAATAATGAAATATATTCTTTTCTATATCGTTTTCATAAATACCTAGAAAGTGTACGCAACATCGATGCAACACTTGTGTAAAAGGAATAAAAATCATATAAATGATACAAATAACATTAAAAGTTACTTTAATAGAATAAATTATTAAATCCCAAGAATTAAATTTATATTTAGAATGTATAAAAAGTTTTTATTGACTTTTTATTTTTATCTTTATATATTTAAATTCCAATTTGTTGAATTTTCTGGAAAATGACGTTAAATGTTATTTGAGATATAAAAATTATTTTCTTTTATTATATATTAAAATAAAATCTTATGATAAATTAATTTTATATAAAACTAATAATTATATCATGAATGATATTTTTATTTTAATCATGAAAAAATAGTTAAACATAATATATATAGAATAAAAAATCTCATATCCTCTCTTCCTCACACCTATTGATCCATTTAGGTGAAATGTTATATATAAAAATCAATTCTAAAAAAATCAACCTCATATACTATTATTTATGTTTTTTACTATATTCTATTACAAAATACAAAATCTGTAATTGAGAATAAGGTTTCCAAAAATGCAGTATTACTCTTAGCTATGTGTCTTCATGTTTATTTATTGTTCCACCTCCCAAAAATATTCAATAACACCATTGATCTGATATAATGACAATAATAAATATACTAAAATGTTAATATATTTTTTTTAAACACTCGTCCATATATTTTTTAATCCTCAGGAAATTAGAAATTCTACTTGTGTGTACCTGTATACAACCACCTTTACAATGTGGTTGGTTTCATTTTTCTGTCAAAGTAAAAAATACCAGTTATTTAGATATATTTAAAAAAGATACATGATATTTATGAAATTATTATGATTATGGATATATGTTGTATTTCGTACCTTATTACCCTTCCACTCATTGGAAAATGACAATGTCACTATTATATAATTGTTCACTGCCATGTTCATGATGTAATGTGATTTTCATTTCTAGTCCACCAATCATGTGATATTATAAAATTGATTAAAATTTATAAACATGATAAATATATTATGATTAATATTTATTAAATTATTGAAAAATGATCTATTTCACCTCAGATAACCTACAAAATCTATTTTTAGATTTCAAATCAAATATTCTCAAAACAATAGTCATCAATCTATTCAATTTAGTAATTATATAATACATGGTATCAAAATTAATAAAAATGTATTATGATAACGTACTAAACATAAAAATGATTGTTTATAATTTAAATAATGAATACATATTTTTTAAATAATAGTTAATCATTGTATATAGTGGTTTTTACTCGAGGTAGGAAATATCCAATCTTTATTTACTTTCTTGGATAATATATACATGTTCACCCCACAATTTTGTTTTTGTTGTGTATATAAATAGAAATGAATAAATTTTATGCCAAACCAAATATTTTATATAATGTTTTTCATGATTTATTACATAAATATACAATTAATAAAATACCAATGTATATAGAGGACATGATTCATTGAAAACCAAAAATAAATAGAACATTATGATGATACATGTATACATAGAACATTAATTGGGTTTCATAAGTTCAATAATAGGATGTGTAAAAACTAATTCGAACATGAATAATTTGAAGTCAAATGAAATAATAAAGTAATGCACAATAACAAAGAGGTGGAGGAAGAGAATCCCTTACCATGAAAGGGAGATTCGATAATCATGGGATGATCTTATTAAGATCATTGTAACCCATAGAGAGGGACATAGAGAGGAATATTTAGATTATTTTTTTGGATAAATGTGTTTTTATTGACGATAATTGGTTTTTGGGTGGATATTTATAGAAATAGAGGGAATTATTTATTGATTTCGAAAAGAATGTTTCAGAATATAAATATTAAAATTATCAACAACAAAAACCATCGTAATTTGTTATATAATGGGTTCTCCAATGGGGATTGGATTTCAAAATATTATTATACAATGAGAAAAAAATATTAAAATAATACCATTGGGTATTTTGAAGTGATTCATGATAAAAAATAATTGATTTTACGACCATCAAAAATAATATATATTTTGTAGGATTGAATATTTTTTATAAAATTTTACATATAAAAAAACTGAAAATATATTAAAGGGGTAATATGATTTTAGTCCTGGAATATTATTATTGATATTATTGTATCACTTTTATTTATAATGATGTCAAATTATATACTGTATATTTATAAAGTTTTTTAATTTAAACCAAAAATTATATTTTTCTCATAAATTATGAAAATAATTTACCATTTGATAATTTTGACCTCTATATTTCAATATAAGTATTTTTTTAAAATATAATAGTATCTAAATATATGAATTTACACTATTAAATAAAAATCCTTATTAATGAAGATATACTTTTTTCAATATTTTCATATATCTAACCATTAGTTTTTTTTTTCTAATATAATATTCTTTTTTTCAATTAGATGTAAAAAATATTTCATATGAATTAATAATTTAAAATTTCGTTATTTAAATAATTCATGAATTTAAATGAAATTTTGTTGTAATTGAAAGTATATATTTTCTCCATTTTTTTATTCATATATTTATATATATTTTTTCAATGTTATTATATATTTATTTATAATGTAATATTAATAAGTGGTAAATAAAATAATTATTTTATTAATAAGGAAATTTATATATTCATATAACTAGGGTTTTTATAAATTAACCCATATTTCACAAAAATACAACCAATGTGTATGTTGTTTGTTGGATGGGGTTTCTTAGGGTAGTTTAGTGAACATTGATTGAGTCATGATCCTAATAATATTGAACATCCACTATATATAGTTTCTATTGGGATTCAATATATGAATCTAATATTAGATTTTTTTTCATGGTAAAATCATAGTGATTCCATATCCGTCATAAAATATAATATTTAGGCTTTATACGGTACAATCCAACTAGTCGAGCCCATCGCTTCATCTATTTCTGTCAATTATTCTTGAACCAAAATATGTAATGATATTAAGAGTCCATTCAAAATGGTGATATTATCAGGATTAATGAATCATAATAGTATATTAAATATGATAAGATATATTTTATAAAGTTTCAATATAAGAAAATTGTTTCTGATGTTTTCTATAACCAAATTACATAAAAATGAATTTTTTTATTAAAAGTGTAATTTCATTTGTAAATGTTCTGGTTAATAATGTTGAACCCCATATCAAAATATCACCCTTGCAATTTCTTTTTTAATAGTAAAATTTATGAGGGTACCGCTATTTAATTTCATTTACTTATTCTCAAGTTATATCCTTAAACATGTTGTTATACTACAATACTATAACTATGTGAGTTATCTTGTTTCATATAACATTTCTTATATGAAATATAGACATAAATTAGAACTTTTCACATGACAGATTATTATACTAAGGTACTTCTAAAGGCTTTATTATGTTTTTGTGGTTCGGTATGTACATTCTCAAGAGGTATATATAGAACACTTCATGTACATGAGATTTGTTAGGTTATAAATATAGTCTATAGGCCACAACATTTATGCTATCAAGAATCAAAATGGGGGTGTTGTATCCAGGACTAAGCATTTCATTAATCATATTACTAATTATTTTATTTCATAGAGGTTTTTGAATGAACAAATTACATTTGATATCAAATTCTATGTGTCATTTATGACTACCTGTATACCTTTTCTATTCACATTGTGAGGATTTAATATGATGATGAATGTTTATAAACATCCCATCATTTCATAGAAAAGATCATGTACCAAATCATCCACATGATTTCTTCATTCCATCATATTAGAGTCTAACACTTATTAACATATATATACTTCAATAAGGTACCATTTTAATTAAATAGTGAAAACTTTTGTGGTACGATAACTTTACTAAGGGAAGGGATTGATCCCAACACCACTGCAACTCCATTAAAATTTTTCATAGCATTTACCATATAATCCGAATAGTAATTTTATATTGAAAACACTTTTTAATGATATAATAATAATTAAAAAAGAATCTATTTATCTATTTACTTCAAAAGGCCTCTCCATAACCTTGATGAAAAGCTGCGATCTATACCAGATAAAATAGACAGTTTTATTCATTGTTGTATTACATCCTCCATTTGGTAAATCATAGAGTGATTGTATAGAGAGAAATATTTCTTAATTGTAATGAAATTAAATAACATAGAATTTATATTTACTACCAACCAGATAGAGTAAATTAATTTTGGTGTCATGGGTGTCCTACTATAAAATCCATGGTAATGTTTCCCATTTCTATATGGTATCAGAATTGGTTGCATCATACCTAAGTACTTGTGTTATTTATCCTTAACATGGAAATATGACAAGAAATGTGATATAGATTCTAAAATATCACCCTTTGTGAATTCCTACTATAGGTTATGATTCAAATATCTATTCTTCTTAGTTAATCAAGAATGAATATAAAATGATGATCTATAGACATCATCCGAAGTTCCATCTTTCTGTCCCTTTTTGAATGGATACAGATCATGGTTTAAAACCTTATGACTCCATATTTATAAAATTCCACCTTCTTAATAATCCCTTCCATTCACTATTTATCTTTATCTCCTTTCCATTTCCCCATAATCCTCTCATGAATCATGGGTTCATAATTTATTTTAGAATGGTTGGATAACAACCATTTCATGATTCCATTATCTATCCATTGATTTTCTAGGATATTGAATCCATTTCAATATTCAACATCTATATTGTTACACGTTCCTTTCTAATTTTGCATGAAAAAGTTTTTTCACCTTTCTATAATGGTATCTAATTGATCTATTATAGTCCTAAATCAGCTAAAACCACCTTCACTGGCACTTATTGAGTTCCCATTGTGGTAATATATACTTTTTTCTTTTTTATCCATATATATTTAACACTTATTTATATAGAGATACTAAAATAAATTAATTAATTTGAATATAATAATATGCAATTATATGTAATGGGTAGGGTAATTTTTTTCACGGATATTTTTTTCATGTGAGTTAAAGGCTATTACCTTTTCATCTTTCTTGTTAACACCAACCAAGACCTTTTTGTACACGTCACTATAGATTAAATATCATTTACAATTGGTGGTTAATGAGAGAAAATTTATAATAGTTATCCGTTTCTTTAACTCATTAAAATTGTACTCGTACTCCGTAGTCTTTAAGAACATCAACCCCTTCTATATTTTCTTTTTTATTGTGATTTATAGTCATGAGAAGTTTCTAGAAAATAGAATATAATAACTAGATAATACAAGAAAACTATGCATCTCTGTAACATATATTGGTATATGAAATCATTCAATTTTCTCTTTTATTGAAGGATCCATAGAATTACATTTATATTTTAAAATATACCATTGAGTGTTAAAGGTCAAATTCGAAAAATGTATTTACTATACTTCACATATTACCTTTTCCTTTCACATGTATTTTAGTATTGAATTAAAAATCTTTTCATGATCCTAAATTATGTTAGAGTATACATGAATATCATTTATAGATATTAAAAAAATTCCATTTAATCCGTAATGATATTATTATTTATGCCCATGAAGATATTTAGAGAATTTTTGAGACTAATGTAGTCTTATGAACTCATATTAACTATACATTATATGAAAGGAAGACATGAGTATATCACAAATATTCTATTGTAAATGATAATATCCAAAATGAATATCCACTAAATATATGTATTAGGATTCATATAGTTGATATAATAGTTTATTAATTAATTATAACTGATATTTGTTTATTTATTCTAATATTGTTGAGCTCATAATAATCAATTTAGAGGTCCATTGGTACATTTTTATTTGTGATGAAGAGTTTCGACACACCCTATTCTTAATCTTAGGGTTCTATAAAACATTTATCAATATTTTTATAAGGTAAATATTTATATTTTCATCAAAAAAATTAGTTATTATATATTATGTAAATGTTATTTTAAAAAATTCATTTATATGTTTGATTTAGAAAAAAACCTCTATGATTAAAGGAAGACAATGTAATTTCTTAGTAAACACACATTGTTTCTCTGATATAATGGTAATGTCATCAATAGTGATTTTTTCATTAGAGATAATCATTGGAGATAGATATGATTTCCTATATGGAAATGCTTTCTAATCATGACATAATTATTCCAATGGATATCCATCCAAATACTCTAATATATATATAATTAAAGTGTTATTCTTGATAAATTGGTTAATTTCCTTTTGCAGGAAATATTAGTTGTCCCATACATCTTAAACCAATCAATATAATTAATTTCATCAAATTCTTCAAAATTGTGTATTATAATTTTTTTGGGGAAATTAAATATATAAACATCTACATGGGAGATCTTTTATAAATGGGATGTCACAATTTCCATGTTTTATAATTCATTTATGGATCCATATCCATGTTTTGAGGTAGTGCTTTAATAGTTCTATAAAACATATTTATATGAAAAAATGAATTAATCAGAATCAAATAATATATACACTATCCTTAATGGTATAACATGTTTACCAGTTACCACATAATTTTCAAGAACTGACTCCATAGTTGTGACAGAATGACCTCTTCCTTTCCCAATAGTTCGTAGAGTATATTAGTACTAGTTATCATAAATAACCCTTTACATAGTTAATTTATTCATAAAGTTTCCATGGTCCATGAATCTAATACATTTGAAAATTGAATGAGTATTGAATGGATAATTACATTCATTCATCCTAATGGCTTGATTCTCTCATCTACATTCTCAAGATACATTCCCTTCTTCCCCACTACAAATGATTTTACAATCCTCTTCAGGAGTTTTCTGATCAAATTTTACCACACTTATGAAAATTAGTATTTTTTACATTCTTACTACCATGATATTTCACTATCACTCTACTATATTTATTATTCATTACCCGCTTCATATCTCTTGAGCCATGAGAACATTATGATTTAATATTCATAATTTTGAAATTGTGGGAACATCATGAAATTCCTTAAAATCCTTTAATTTCATGTATGAAAAAATAATTTGGTAGAATATTATTTATCTAACTAAAGAAGTGGTAAAAAATATTTTTTTCCCAATTAAAAAGTTAGAGGTATATAATGAATGTATTATGATGTTCACCTCATACAAAAAATTGTATTTCTCATTCTTTTTATTTAATCCTTGGGTATCCACTTATATTTTAATTAATATATTGATGGAAAAAAAATTATGAAAAAATTACATAATTATTTTTACTACATTTAATCTATTTCCTCCTCATGATTTATATTTTAAATCAATTCGAACCATTTCATAACATATAAATCCATATTATAAATAACTATTTTGATCTTCCTATGAAGAATATACTTAAGTTTAAAGAAGCTCATTTCAATAAATTCGATCTTTTTTTAGTCATTAATTCGTAAAAATATCCATTAAATACAAGTTTCCATTTTAACATTAAATAATTCATTTATAATTATCTTTATTTGTTAGATATGTTTTTCCTACTAATTCCTTTTTTTGTTAATAAATGGTTTACTTGAGTAAGTATTGTTATATTTCTCTTGAATCCTACACCCCTTACGTTAGTAATTTCATTTATATAGTCATTGTGTTTCATATCACAATAGTTATTGAATCGATTCCTCATGTTTCTACAAACACCAAAATATAATGGGAATATTAAGGGTGAGAATATTCAATATATTATACCCATAAAAAGGAAACTAAATAAAATTTATTTGGTGACTCATAAATCACATAAATTCCTTAACCTATGAATTTCATGGTTTAAATCAATTTTATAAAAGTTCTGTTTTCTTAAATAAATTTAAGGGCATTATTGTCCCATTAATAATGGTTTATAAATATATTACAATTTTTCCATATAATATCACTAATGATTTTAAAAATAGTTGGGTAGTAATGAATCTTGTTCTTCCACGTGTTGATAATTGAGTTAAATCATAAGGATATATTTTCTAGTTAATTACTCCAATGTGCAATTTTTTTAGATCTAGGTATTATTACATTTCTGTGACCCAATTATTTTTCATATTAATATCATGCACTAATCATTAAAAAAATTACATATTTTTTTCGTTGATTACTCTTATACCAAAGGATTTCACTAGGTTCTTTTCATCATAATCCATAAAATTAAGTAGTCATTTCCTATGATTTGAACTTTGAAAAAACATATATTTGAAATATAATATTTCAATTCTAGTTACATATATATACACATAATATAATCTGTAAAGAAAATTAGGCCTAATGTATTTGGGATATTTTTTATATAGATATATTTATTAAATAATTCTATAAGAAATTTATTTAAAACTATATACTAGACCCATAAAGTCCATTGATATTCTAAAACATCCTGAAGAAATCTATATATGTAGATAATAAATTTATGAGATATAAATCCATGAAATTGAATACTAACTGATGAATAATGTGAATGTAATAAGTTCGAGTCAAGAAGCATATCGAGGTGTAAGAACCTAGTTTTTCACTAAGGTATATATCATTAAATTTTTAGTATAAATGGTTATGTTCAACCTAATATGGAAGAATAGTGAGTATGTAAAAGTAAAAAGGGTGTTCGGGGTTTGTTCGGAGTCTGGAAACCATCTATTTTAAGGAAATACACTATGCACATGGTTTACATTAAACCATGTAGAATTCCACAAGATATCAAAAACTGTGAGGATGATAATTTTTCGGATAGATCCACCTTTCACAGTTGGTGCATGGATATACGACCTAACCATGAGAGCACCCCTTTTTTCAACATACTTGTGCATGGTTTAAACATAATTTAACAAACCAAGTAGAAAAAACTATTCGAGCAGTGCCATCCCACATGGTTTAAACATGGTTTGACAAATAGTGTGGAAAAATCTTTCACAAGTAAAATTTTTGGGTAAATTTACTATTTTTAATTTAATGATCTAATTAAGACACCCCTTCCTAACTAATACTAGGTAATGGGGGATTGAAATATTTAACACTCAATTTAGAGTTTTTTTAAGATGTAACATTTCAATCAATTGATCGTCATCGTCTGATATCCAGTCGAGCTTCTGTTCATCACTTTGGATGCACAATGGTATGTACTTGAGTCATCTTTAGTCGTTCTTCTTCTCTCTCACTACTGACCTATGTATCTCCATGTGAGAATTTTTCACTTTTACATAGATCCACACTAATTTGTGGAAAATAATGGGTTGATATCAGAGGTGATGGATTGTACAACCCTGATACGGGTGGTCTCTAACAAATCAATAATGCTCATTGATTTTGGAATATTCGTGTGGGGCCAAGCAATTTCGTCAGAAGTTTTTTATTAATTTTACATATCATGATTATAGATGCTAGAATCGTATGGATATTATCTTTCCTATTTTGTGATTAGTTGTTAGCAGTTACACACACAACACAATCTTACCCATGTCAAAGTTTGTTTTGTATTTTGGTATTAGTGTTTTGACACATTTATGCCACCATTCAGGTGTGCCTTTGCTTGACCTTCCTAAAGGCGATACCTTCTATAATAAATGGTTTTTAATGAGAATTACTTAATGGAATATAGATTTTATTTTCACCACTTGATTCTCTTAAGGTATGTAATTTCAAATGATTATTATATGTGATATTTGAAATGGATAGTATACTAAGAATATAACATGGTCTTAACAAATGATATTGAATAAAGGTTACATGTCTGTAGCACCACATGAATGTTAATGGGAGGTAGTTAAGAGAACCTCTATAATTGAATATTCTTTAATGGTTATTTAAGGAATGATTAAATGGTTTCTATGCTACGTATCCTACCCACACTAATGGAAGACAAGGCCTGGAAAAATAAATAAATGGTTGCAACATTACATGACCCATACACACTAATGGTCGGAAATACATGAAACAAATGAATTATTACATGATTACAAAATCAAATAGTAATGGACTTACCAGAGCTCGCCTTGGATTATGAGTGGAGAATACCTTGAGTCTGAGGAACCCCATTCTGATTCAATGTTGTAGTTTTCTTAGGTTAATAACCACCTAGAATCTGGTTCATGTCTATTCCTCAGATTCCAAATATACAACCATGGGGTCAATTTCATTATTATAGGATTCCTTATATACATTCATTCGATCTGGAATTAAATAGTATGTTTCTTGGTGAAATCCCCTATGGACCAAACGTTTATTATCACCATTTTACCTTGGTTGGTCACGTTGTACTCAGTAGGAACCTTATTGTGGAATGACTTGGATTATGATCCTTGGATTACACACTTACCCAATTATATGGACTCAAATACTATTGAGGTTGAATTCTGTGATATATCCCTTACCTTGGTTATTACCCTGAAACTCCCTCATTAGATATCATTTTCAGGTTTCCTTGTCATCTCTTGGGACCTTCACCACTAATTCTATCATGATGTGACATCGGTGTTGGATATGCCTCACGTGACATATTAAAAGAAAAGATGGATTAATTTATTAATTAACTAGTTACATATTCTGACACCAGCCATGGGTTGAAACATGTACTTGGGTATTTCGTTATATTTCATGGATTTCATTACTTTATTTATGCATTCATTCACACTACTATATTCCATTACATGGGTAAAATATTATAAACAAAACTGGTGGTGGCCCACTGAGATTTATCGCACACCCTCCTCGGGAAACATTTGGTACATAGAGTAGATTACATGGTTGCAGGTATTGACAAAGGGAATCATACGAATTCCAAATATTTATTGAGTGCTTATAGGATGGAGCTTGATATCAGAAGAACGAGTACAATCTAAAGATTCTTGGAGTGACCTCAATATTCTTTTACTTTGTGGTACATGTTTTTCCTTCTATGTTGTATCCATTTTTTACAGTTTTCTAGTTACATTACATTACATCATCATTGTACCAGTTGATAGAGTTATTATTATTCTCATTTATCTATTGCATCAGTTTTCTTGCCCTATTTAATTATATTTCATCTACTTTTTATTATTAAATTATATTCTCTTCGTTGTGCTACACTCCACTAATGAGGGCAAAGTCTTCTGATAGACACAACATAGGCCCTCATATCTATTCGGTATCCTCTAGTGTTCGGGAATATACTATTGAGGCCATGTGGGACACCGGGCATGGGGCACCCATTAAGTGGCATCCGGGTCTGGGATGAAACAATGTTTTATCAAATGTAGTGTTCATTCCTTATTTACTATTTTTAGAAAATACATTAGGGAATTGTAACACTTGGTACTTTTTTAAAATCCATTCTTCGGTGTTGTCAACGCATGTTTTGGTTAAAAACATTGTTTCCTAAATTATAATTATTGATATCATTTTTCCTATTACATTTGATATAATTTCACCATTGGGTGACACACATGATGTGTGGTGTTGTTGATTATCACACACTTGATAATTTATTTAATCCTTTTCCTGATGATATTTTTCCCTGGATCATTGTTACATGCATCATTATAAGCACCTAGAGTTTACATGTCATTCATATTTCTATGCTATATAGGTGAATTTGACTACTGTGTGTTGCTTGATATGTTTGTGATTGTAAAGTGATGTTGTGATAGTTTCTTGTAATTATATTACTTTGGATTTTATTAAGTTATTTTCTATCTAAGTTCATAAGGCTTATGGTCCCCCATGGGTTGAGATGAGTAATTTACCGAGTCAAGGAATTATACTATAAAAAATGGGAGTCATTTCTAGTGATAGGTGTATGTGAATTTTTTAATCAGAAATGACTATACATTATAAAGTTAATCCTAAAATATAAAATTAATTGGTTTCACGTCCTTATTCAACCTTATAATGTATATTAAATGTAAAATATTGAACCTAGTAATTAACTTCAAAATGACATTAAAATTCTACTTGAGTACTTACCGATACCTGGCCATTAAATCGGGTAGTTTGGGTAGTATGACTTGGGTATTGATTTTTCATAGATTCATCTTCCATTAATGATTCTATATTATGATTCTATGATTGTTATGAGGGATGTTCTTGGAATTTGTAGACAAATGACATCACAATGTCCTCAAGTCATTCACCATGAGGGTGGTGATGACCATGCTCCAAACATGGTGGGCCCTGAGCTATGAGTCTTACATCCCAGAGTGCCACATGATGCACCACCTGTTATAGTTTATACAAGAACTGATGCTCATGTCTGTGATAGCTTCCTATATCTGATATAGTCTATGCATGGTTCTCCATGAGTTACACCATTAATTTCTGATTTGACCCATGAGTTCTTGCAGAATCATCCACATACTTTTCAAGGGATGGCAGTTCTCATGCTACTGAGTCTTGGCTAGACAATGTGTTGTCTATATTTGAGCATCTGAAAATGCCACTATAGTCGATATTCTAGCTTTCTACATACATAATTTAGGATTTTATCAAGTGTTGGTGGGATGTGTTTATATAGGATGGTCTTCACCAGGGTATTTTAGAGTTTAATTTCTAAACTACCTTCTATGATCAGTTCATTCCTCAGGTACTAAGTGTTGACAAAGATAAAGAGTTCATGCATATCAAACAAGGTTCTGTGCCAGTTATGGAATATTCAGCACGATTCATTAATTTACAGCATTTTGAACCACTTTAAACCTGTAAAGAAATTTCATGTGCTAGATGTTTTGAGTATGGGATCAAGTACGCCTTCCGAACTCAGTTGAATGACTTTCACCTTCCAACCTTTTTTACAAAAGTTAAACAGGAATTTATCATTGATAATAACTTGAGGGACAAAAAATGTACGATGTTTAAAGGATCTGTACCATGTCATGCCAATAGTTTGTTTGGTGGCATGAAACAACCCCTCGATATTTTTCATCCTGGAAGTGGAAACTAGATTATCTGGTT
The DNA here is from genome assembly GCA_963277665.1 of Viscum album. Taxonomy (NCBI): domain Eukaryota; kingdom Viridiplantae; phylum Streptophyta; class Magnoliopsida; order Santalales; family Viscaceae; genus Viscum; species Viscum album. Next base: position 497,094,617 of record OY728158.1, on the reverse strand, counting down.
AGATAGCTCTATGGTGTATCATTAGTGTGGAAGACCAGGTCATAAGAAGCCCCAATGTAGTAGATACCAAATGGAGTGATGGGAATATGGTTGTATGGGTCATCATCGATTATTCTTCAAGACCACTCCACAAGCTTCAAGTTGAAAAGTATCACCATCTGCTCCACCAACATGAGCGAGTTCTTTTGAGCCAGATCAGGCGCAGTGTTGTAGTATCGCAAATTGGTCTGTATGAGGAGGAGGTCAGGGCTGTGGAAGTATGGACCTTGATCACCAGCAGCACCAGTAGTGTTGTCCAGATCATGGTAGTCTATTTTTTTTACAGGTCCATGGATCAGGTCAGTTGCAAGCTTTATAGCTGATTCTAGAGAATCTGGATGGGGGACCATCTATAGAACAAGGTACTATTTTAGCAGTGTCCACTATTGTCTCTTCATTGTTTGATAGATGTGATTCAAAAATATATCATTTCCTTAACTATCGCGGAAATTATTGGACTAGATATAAAATCTCGATGTGGTGTAATGACCCTCGATACAAAGTTGGGAATATGGAATGAGGGAATATGAATGTATAGGGAATATCCCCTTGAGGTTAGATGTTACCATTTTGTGTTGAATCTATTTTTTCTTGAGATTATAGTCTTCAATGTAATTATCGAGATGGTCTAGTTAGTCCACGATCACACCTTTGTAGATAACTATCATCATAGGGTCTCTTTTACATCACCAGATGGCTGCAATTATATTTTGAAAGGTGAGTGGGATGCCCAAGATGAGAGAACTAGAACGAATCATCATGGGAAAAGCAGAGTGACTTCCTAGATTGGAAATATTTTCATGGAAGATCATGTTTTGCCTCAAAGTTATTTACTTATAATAATTGATTGTTTCAGGGAAGTCTTTCTTGATATATTTTCTATATTACCTCCTTCGATATTGTTATAGTTTACAATTGAGATTGTTTTAGGAGTAGATGTTATGTTCATTCCTCTGTATAGGATAACACCTACTAAGATTCAGGTTCTCATGCCATAAATAGAGGAACAAGAGGCCAAAAGCATTATAAGGCATAGTACATGCTCTTGGGGTCCACCTGTTATTTTCTAAGAAGTTAGATGGAAGAATTCAAATATATGGGGATTATAGAAGGTTGAACAAACGTACGGTCAAAAATCAATATCCACTTGACCAAATAGATGATATATTTGGCCAGCTCTGAGGAGTAATGTTGTTCTCTAAGATCGACCTAAGATCAGGTTATCATCAGGTGTGAGTCAGACCATTCGAAATACCTTGTATAACTTTCCGTAGTATGTATGGTTTGTACCAGTATCTTGTTATGTTGATTGGTCTTACGAACATTCCATCCATTTTTACAACATTGATGAATTGGTTATTCTACCCTTATTTAGACTCTTTTTTCGTAGTCTTTGTGGATGAAATCTTGGTGTATTGTTTTAGTCGTAATGACCATGACAAACATCTTGAGGTCATTCTCAGTACACTGAGAGAGAATTATCTTTATTCGATGATTGATATGTGTGAATTCTAGATTGATAATGTCCAACTAATAGGTCATATTACTATAGAATCATGAGTATCTGTTGACCCTAAAAATGACAGTGCTGTAGTTTTCTGGGATAATCTCAAAAACATGTTTGATATCAAGAGTTTCTTTGGGATCGATAAATATTACAAGAATTTCATACACGACTCATATAATCTTGATACACCTCTAACTGGTCTTACAAAGAAGGGATTCTAGTTGAAATGGTCAGAATCATATGAGAAATCCTTTCAAGAGATGAACTAGAGGTTTTTATTAGCACATATTATTTTTCATCTAGAACATTGGAAAGGTTATATTGTCTTCTATGATGCATTAGGCATTGTCCCAGGAGTAGTGTTGATACAGGAAGATAGAGTCATTGTGTACGGATCTCAGAAGTTGAGGACTCACGAGAATAATTACCCAACTCATGACCCCATTCCATATGTTATTGGATACGTTATCTCATGGGAGTGAACATTGTGGTGTATAAAGATCACATGAACATAATGTATATCTTTTCTCAGCATGACATGAATCATAGGAAATGGAGATGAGTTAAATATTTGCAATCCATTGATTTTGAGCTTTCCTATATGCCTGGAAAGGACAATGTGGTCGCTGATGCATTTAGTCGGAAAACTCAAAAACAACTGTTAAAGGAATAAAATGATGAATGCATGTTAATAGCCCTATTTTCAAAACATTACCTAGTGTTTCAAGACATTCATGAGAATTATTACCTCTCAACCTTATGAGTTACATATTCCTTCCTGGAGAAGTTGAAGAGTAGGCAGTTCACAGATCCTGAAGGTTTGGTTATCTATGAGAGTATATCAAGTGATAACCCACCTCTTGATTGGTATATGGATAGATATGAAGTTGCAAATCTAGGTGGAAATATCTGGGTTACTATAGATATAAGAGTGGAAATAATGAAATAGTCCCATGTTTCTCAATGGGAAATTAATCCAGGATTCTCAAAGATGTATCATGATATGTGATTCTAGTATTGGTATCCTAGAATGAAATGTTAGATTTTAGGATTAATCACTAGGTGTTCTACATATCATGTGTTGATGTCAGAGCACCACAAACCTACAGGCATGTTAGAACCGCTTTCAGTCCCAAAATGGAAATAGGAAGATATTGCTATGGATTAAATAGTTGGATTACCTAGGTCATTGAGGGGTAGTGATGCTATCTGGGTAGTCATTGAACGACTAACAAAATCATCCCACTACATTCCTATTCAATAGAATTTCTCAATTGATGAGATGGGATGACTGTATGTCTGATCGAATGTATGACAATATAGGTTTCCACATACTATCATTTCAAATAGTGCTTCTCGTTTAACTTCACAATTATAGAACGTCTTATAGAAAGCTATGGGAACTCAGGTGCTTCTATGCAAAGAATTACACCCTCTTATTGATGGAAAATCAGAATCAACAATAAAGGTTCTACATGATATGATCTAAGAATGTTTCCTTTATTTCAATAGTTCTTTGGAGAACTATATACCTATTGTCTATTTCACTTATAATAACAGTTTTGAGGAAATGATTAAGATGAATCCTTTTCAGACCATATATGGTAGGTCAGACACTTCACATTTTTCATAGCTAGTCGTAGGTGAGGAAGCATTACTAGGTGCTCATCTAATCCAAGAGACTTTAGAACAGGTTCAACTGATTAGAAAGCATATGAATACTTCTGAGTCTAAACAGAAATCTTATGTTGATCACCATCAATGACCTCTTGGGTTTGAGGTTAGGGAACATGGGTTTTTTTGGGGATCACCCAGGAGAGGGAAAATATGGTTATGAAAGTAGTGAAGGTTCTCACCTCATTATGTCATATCATTTGAGATCCTAGAGAGAGTCAGGCAGGTAGACTATTGATTTCAACTAGCTCATAGGTACCATTCGAGGAACAACATCTTCCATGTCTCGTATCATTTCCAATATCATGCTGACCAATCTCACAGCTTTGATCTTGATAAAGTTGAGTTAGATTTTGATGCTACCATTGATGAATACGTAGTGCACATTGTTTCCTGAAGCATGAAGGATCATCAAGGAATGTATGTCCCTCTCATATGGGAGATATGGTAGCACGACTAAGTATAGGATGAGACATGGGAATGGGAAGCCAATGAACATGCTAAGTGGCCAGGGTTTCTCTAAGATAGTGTTTTTTACCCTTGGGAGCAGAACTCAGGGGGTGATTTCTATTAACGGAGAAGATTTTAAGAACCCAGTTTTTACAAAAGTATGGATCCTTTAATATTCTGTCTAAATCATTTTTTTAGATCTAATATGGATTCATAGTTGGTTAGAAAAATTTAGATGGTTGCCAGGGGATTTTCAGATCCTAGAACCCATATATTTGGAGAAAAGAGACTATGTGCATGTTTTAGAGTAAACTATGAAAAATTCCACACAATTTGACAAACCATTCAGATAGTGTTTTCTCAAAAAGATCCACCTAACATGGTTGGCCCATGGCAGTGTGGTATAACCATGTGAGGGCTCGTTTTTCCTAGGTACTCATGCATGGGTTGCACAGGGTCTAACAAATTGTGTGCACCAAACCATTCTGGCATACCCATGCCAAACAGTTTGGTCACGGTTTGATAAATTGTGTTGAAAAAACCACGTGTTGGATAAATTTCTTGGTAAATTACCAATTTCTTCCTTAATGAAATAATTAAGACATCACTTCCTCCATAATCCTAGTTTATATGGGATTGACCAATTTCTCTCCCAATTTAGGGGTATTTGAATATCTAAACTTGAAATCATGATATCTCCACCCTCAGACATCTGATCAAGCTTATGTTCATCATGTTGTATGTGAAACAGTTTTTAATAGAGTCCCCTTTATCCATTATTCATCTCTTTCACTCTCAACCTAGTTATTTTCTTCCATGAATTTTTAACATTTTCATATATATACATTTATCTGAGGAAAATCAAGGGCCAATACCAGAGAATAATGATCATAAAACCCTGTGGTAAGTGGTCTATAACACATCACTAAAGTTCGTTGATTTAAGAATATTAATGTGTGGACCATAGAATCCATTGGAAGACTTTTCTTAAATTTATATATCATTATTATAATTGTTAGAATTGTATGGAAATTATCTTTACAATTATTTTATTAGTTGTTAGCAGTTAAACCCACTTGTAAATCTTCCCCATGTCAAAGGTTATTCAATATTTGGGTTTTAGTTTTTTTGAAAGTTTAAGCCACCGATCAGGTGTGCCATCACTTGACATTCCTAATGGTGAGCCCTTCTATAATAAATGGTTTGATAATAAGAAGTTGATAATGCCATCTACCATGTATTCTCACCACCTGACCCACCCAAGTTAAGTGCATTCAAATGATTATTAATTACAATATGTGAAATGGAATGTATAATATGAATATAACATGGCCTTTAACAAATGAGATTTAATAAAGGTTACTTTCATGTTGCACCCCATACCATGTTAATGGAAGATATTGGAGTGAACCCCTAAAATTTAATATGCCTTAATAGTTAATTACGACTTGATTAAATGGTTACAATGCTACTTAGCATATCCACACTAATAGAATACAAGGCCTGCTACAATAAATAATTTGTTGCAACTCTACTTGTCCCATCCACATTAATGGAAGGAACGACATGAACCAAATGATTTATTACATGATTACAATATAAAATAAGAATTGAATGACTCGATCCTGTCTTGGATTCTAAGTGGAGAATACCATGGGCCATGGGAACGAAATTCTGATTCAAGGATGGCGTTTTCATAGGTTGATACCCTCTTCGACTCCGGATCATGTCTATTCCTCAGATTCCTGTTAAACTACAGTTGGGTACTTATTATTATTACAGGATACCTCTGATACACTCTATGGATCACGAATTGACTAATAGGTTCCATTGTGAAAGCCCATAGGGACCTGTCTTTTCTTATCCCAATTTTACCTTGGTTGTTCACCTTGGACTTGGTAGGTTCCTTATTGGGGAATGCCTTGGATTATGATCCATAGATTACAATCTTACCCCATTACCTAGACTCAGATACTACAGAGTTAACATTCCATGTGATCTATGTTATCGTGGTTATTACCCTAGAACTCGCTAACTAGTTTGTAATTTTAGGTTTCCTTTTCATGTCTTGTGAACTTCACTACAAAAACTATCATGATGTGATGTCTGTGCTGGCTATACCTCATTTGACCTATTAAAATTTAAATGTTGATTACCCAATTATGGTTCTTGTTACATGTTCTGACAAATTATGGGGGATGAAGCAGGTACATGGGTATTTATTTTTATTTCACTACATGCATTACATTACATATGCATTCCTTCCCACTGCTATATCCCTTTACATGGGCTTGATGTTGTAGACAATTTTTTTGGTAGGCCAATGAGATTTATCTCACACTCATTCCGGACGATGTTTGGTACCCACAGTATATTACATGGTTGGAGGCATTCACAATGGGAAACATACAGATTACAACACTTGATTGTGTGCTAATAGGATGGATCTTGATAGTAGATAACCGAGTAGAATATATGTATACTTGGATTTTCCTTTATTTTCTTTTAATTTGTGTAACTAGTTATTCCTGATGGTTTGTATCGATGTTTTCAGGTTTTCTTATGGCATGAAATAACATCATCATTATTCAAGTTGATACAGTTATTATAATTAACATTTAAATTTTTCATTAGTTTAACCCGGCTATTTATTTATAGTGATTTTTTGTTTACTATTCAATTATATTCCATCTATTGTGCTACACTCTTATAATGAGGGAATAGTCATCCTACGAAGAAACCCTAAGACCTTGCTGCGAGTTGGTAGCCTCTAGCGTTTGGGAATATGCACTAGAGGGAATGTCGCCCACCGGGATTTTGGCACCTGTTAAGTGGAATTCGAGTCCATGATGTCACACAAGGTGACATAAAAAGTGTTGAATCAAAGTCGTGAACATTGAATTGTGATATAATATGAAAAATTAATGACAACATAAGAATGTTAATAAAATATAAAACAAGACACCATATGAATTACTAAATGTATAACATTAGATACATCCAAAATTCTTCTATATAGTATAACCTCCCCTATATATAAATGGTAACTCAAGAGATAAAATAATTAACCAATGAATTATAGGGATATATATTATCTTAACCACCTATCACATTTATATGATGTATAAGAATTTTTTTCAAATTGATCAAAAAAATGACTTTCATTAAATTTAATTCCATGATAAAAGAGTGTAATTTTCATACATGGGAGTGCCCATAAAAGAATTGTAGTTACATCATGGTAAATAATATTAATAGAAAATGGGGATGGGTATACACAAAACAAAATTATGGCATGGAAAATCACAATTTATTTTTAGAAATTAAACAGGCATGCATCAAGGTTCAATGAAGGGTTATATAAGAGTGGAATGTGGTATACCATTAAGTGGCCATAACAAGGATAATAAAGGGATGCATAGAAATATATTACAACATTATCTATAATATGTCAAAAAAGTATAATACAAAGAATGGTATTGACTAAATAAGAGGAAGAAGATAACCCATTACAATTAAAATAACTTCTAAAACTTTGGATTGATCTAATTAAGATAATGAAATAACCTTGGTAGGAATTTATTGTGGGATTGAAATAGTGACATCATGATCAATAGGTTTTGAGTGAATTATAGTGTGAGTTAGTGTTGTATTTAAATAAAAGGTGTACATAATGTTTTATTAATTTCTATACCAAGGATTACACACTATATAAAAAATTAATCAAAAACAAAATTCTACCAATGGATTTAAAAAGTGAATAATACTTTACCTATATATATTTCACATCTTATTAGATTAAATCTCATTACATATCATAATTATCCAATATATAATCCTATAGGTCCATTGTTTTTGCCAGTTAGACATGTAAAAACTTTTTGCATTAAATGTCTACATTATCTCCCACTATACTTTTAATAAATAACACCCATATTAGATATATCATTCATAATACCATTCTTCATGAGCTGGTAAAAGTGAAAAAATGGTGATTACAAATGTGATGTATAGGGAATCAAGGAAGATATCACTGTTCACGTTAGAATAATATTAGAATAAGTGTATACAAAAATGATCATACTACTTAAAAACCATATAATAAATATAAAAGTTAATAATATTGTATCATTGTAAAAATAATGAAATTTTATAAGGTACAAATCATTGAATAATAAATGATTATAATCCATAATATCCTAACATTGTGATAACACATGGAATTTGTTTTTCATATATGAATATATATAACCACATAATAACATTTTCCTAGTTTTCATAGCCTAGTTCCATACTATCATAGTAAATTGTATCTAATCCTGAAAAAATTATTTTAATCAAGGATCACCACTAATACTGTTATTATTATTTGAGTTTACTACAAAAAAATCAATGTACTCATGGTTAACACCGTATGCTATAATAGTGGATTGATCCCCTTAATGAACTAGGTTCACATTCAAATTTATTCCTCTTTTTCTCATAAGATAACAATAATTACCTAATTAATTATAGAGATATATAATTATTATACCAGTAAAGCAATAATTAAAAATAAATTTATGTGATATAAAAAATCATAAAACATTCCTCATATCAGAACCTACAAAAGTCAATTATTTTAAAAAATAAATCATTATAGCATAACCCTTGAATGAAATTTGTTTCATAAAAATTTCATAATTTCATCATTGATTAGCCAAAAAAAATTTAATTTATTTCATATAAAGAATTTCAGTATAAAAATACACTCTCTAGAAAAAGAGAACGAAATGTATATTTTGATCATATCATTATTAAATCATAAGTTACATCATATTATGATATCATAGATGAAAAATTCTATAAAATTATCACTATATAAATTCCAGATGAAAATACCCATTATACTTGGTAATAATATTTTATAAAAAATTCATGAAATATTATAGAATGTTTCTATTTGAAAATAAAAATGGAAGGATTTAATAGAATATTCAGATAATTAATTGTTCATGATGATGGGAAATTCCATTGATCATAAATTTTTTAAAAAATCGTCCCATTCTTATGTAGACAACATCAATAATCACATAATTTGAAAAATAAAAATAATAATCATTTTATAAAATAATGAAAAAATTTAGGCATGAATAAAATTGATATTAAAAAATTACAGTATAAGAATAAAAACATTATCTAAAATAATTTCAGAAAACATGGTCATAGAGGAATACGTTTTTACGAATGGACAGTGGAATAATGAATAAACAACATAAAAATATATATTCATTATCATTGATACATTTGGTGAGTAAATTAATTTAAAATACATATTCATAAGAAATAAACATATTAGATGGAAATTCATGAGTTTCTTGAGTGGTATATCAAATATTTTCATAATTGTAAACTTACTGATTACACTCCCACTAAATAATGACATTGAAACATAAAACCCTTACCACTTTCGTATCAATTAAATCATTATACCATAAATAAATAAACATATATATATTTTAATATACAAAAAAATTTAATAATAAGAATATTAAATGTCATTCATGTGTAGTATATAACTCCAATAAAATTAACAATTAGTCAAAATGACATCTGTCTTAGATAAATGAAAATGTGACAAAAACCCCTTACCATTGGTCCATCATCCTTGATAAGACTTCAATGCTCTGTTATAATATATTTAAATTTGAAAGAAAACTATTACATGAACATAATAATATATACAATACCATATAATTTTTTCTTGTTACATGTTATCAACTTTTTAAACATTTCACTAATAATATCAATCTTTTGGTAATATCTAATTCATTTTTCATGTATGTTTTGGTTTGGTAGTTTTCATACTTGTAATTTTATCATGCTTAAATAATCTAAAAAATTATAATAATTATAAATATATCATATTATTTCATTAAATAAATGTTTGTTTTCATTCATAAAGGTATAGATATGAAAACTAATTGCACAATTCATGGAGGCGTTATGTTGTATGTATGTGTATGATGTTTTTATTATTATTGGATATAATGAATGAAAGGTAAATAATATCAAAAAAATTAATGAATTAATATTTTATCATATATAATTATATATCTATATATTCATTATTTCTATCCTTATTATTATCATCTAACTATTGAAATGGAAAATGAATGACACCGCTTGTTAGAGGTCATAGCCTACATATACTCACAAACAACATTATATCTCTCACCAATGGGGTTATAATATGGAATATAGTTTATTATAATTATATTACAATAATTATTTCAAAATTATAATATAAATACATTAAACTCATCAAAATAACCATAAAAATGAAGATTAAAAATGACTTCTATCTCAATGTTTTTATAATATGTCGTAAATATGAATAACCGATACTTACACATCCCATTTTATAGAAATCTGTTGAATAATGTTGGTATCAGATTCATAAGAAAATTTTCTAATATTTAGGATACAAAATTAATTATTTTATTGATAATATTATATAGTTTTAGGAGTTAAATGAAGAAATTAAAAAATACGTTTGTTAATGTGATTACCTATCCTTCTAATGAACTCTATTAGATATCATCTTAAAGGTCATAGGGTTAATATTTTTAAATGGAAAAGAAATATAAAATGATGATAAATATGTTTCGAATTGATTTCGGCAATAGTTATTCAATATATAATCCTCAAAAGTTGTGATGAATTTAGAGGGATATGTACCCATATATGGAGTTGAGGGGAACATTGGAATTTTCATTAAATATTGAAATATAATATAGTAATTATCTAGAAAAAATTACTCTAAAGTTATATAGAATCATAGATATGGTATTATTTGGTCGAAATACTATCATATTATAAAATATTTATATTTTTTTTAATAAAATATTTTTATTTATTCACTTAGTTGTCTCATTTTAACAACAACTATATTAATATATTTTTCATACAAAATGGCTTATAATTTTGTTTATAAAGTAAAAATTGTATTAGAAATAGCCATTGTATTAAATTTTAGACCATATATTATTCTAATTATTGTCAATTTTTTTTATTTTTAAATACATAAATAAATATTATTATTATAAGTACCAATAAAGTAAATTTTTACACTATTTTATTTATTTAACATTATGAAAATAAAGGAAAAGATTGAATTGTATTATAATACATCAAATCAATATTTTTTTATTGAATTAAGCTATACAAGACATGTGACACTATATATCACTCAAACTATATTACTCTTGAAATATTTATCAAAATTTATATTAATTTTTTAATTGAATATTTATTTTATTAGCATTTCGCAATCATTAAAGGAGTAATGTAATTATAAAAAATAAAAATAAATTTCCATAATGATAAAAATTCCATTAATATTAAAATAGATATTTATTTTCATTCATAACCTTCATTTTCCACTATGTGGTCCTATAAGGGATATTAAGAACAAAGAATGAAAATTTGAAAATTTCATTTCATTCAAAATTATAAAGTTCACTTTCATGGACACATGTTAGTAAGCAAAATTTCTTCTATGTTGATTTGGAATAAATTTTAAAAATAATATATGATTTATAATGACATATGAAGGCGTTATTACTTTATTTATTATCTAAAAACTCTTATCCTCATTTATTAGGTGATAAATATTACAGGATTATGTATTCATATTTTCCTAACATAAAAAAATAATTTCTAAAAGTTTAAAAATAATTTTTCCTAATATGAAAATATTTACAATAAAATTCAATTTTTATAACTGGAAGAAATCAATTTAAAAATAATCATGGAAAATAAAACCAAAGAAGTATTTTTAATATATATATACATATTAAAATTATTATGGGGTTTATTCATATCCCATGATTAGAAAAAAACCAAATGAATGTTAAAAAAATTGATTGAATATAGAATATATAAATTTAATTAAAATTTCTGAATTACTTACTATTTTAAGATAATGATACATTGCAATCATAAAATCTGTTTTTTGAGAAATAACTCTTCTCTATTTTAAAAAGAATTTTATTTCTCATTATAATTAATTTACAACCAATGAATTAATTTTATATTTATGTAGTAATAAATATTAAAAAGTATGGATATTCTTATTAAAACATTCCAATATAATGTTTTAATGTTAACTAATATATAATAATATTTTAATGAAATATCAGAGTTCATTAAATCAAGGATTTTCATTTATTGCATGAAATAATTTTTTTAAATTTAAAGAGAAATATTTCATTGAAACCATGGGTGATAAATTATAAAACATATAAAATATATTAAAACAAGAAAATTTATTTCAATGATCTCAACAAATTTAGATATCTCTTTATAAATGCATCATTGGATTCCCAAGTATCATCATTTTATTTTTATTTTCTCCATATAGATTTTACCAGATTAGTTGTATTGTTCCATAGATGTTATATCTGTGTTCCATTATTTATAATGGTAGTTCTTCATAATAATGATCATGATATAGTGGTTTTACCTTATAGTTCAATATATGTGATAGATCTTGAATGTACTTCCTTGGGAGAGATATACTAAATTCATTGTGAACATAAGTGATCTATAGTGGAAGTACAAAGAGATTAACAACCATCCCTACTAACCCAAGTATTGCAAAGAGGCCAATATACGTACGGATAAACATACCATTTTACCAAATATCAAAAAAAAAATCAATATAGAAATTTATTGAAACCCATTATCACTATCCCTATATTTTATATCACATCAATTTTTATTCATCATAAAATTACTATAAAATATGAGTTTCAATAATGTTTTATTGAGTTCATATGAAATTATCTTTTATTTCATCTTCTAGAATAGGTCCCCATATCCATATTTCTCAAACTTCACCCCATTAGGTTCAAATTACACACTTCATTATATATATTTCTTCATAAGGAGCCATCTGAATGCTTGAGTGAAAGTTATTATTATAAGAGAACTCTAATAGTGGATTGTTTTGATCAGTACAGAAAATTAAATAAATAGAACATGGTCTCAACATATACTCATGACCATGAATTATTCAATATTCCTGATCGTATTTTTAAGGGTGATACATAGTGTTGAATCTAAACTCTGTATATAGCTACAATGGATGACTTCACCACAAATTTGAGGTAAAACTATGATCCCAGTATGATACGGTGAAATTATGTCCTCCATGAAACATTAACATAAACAAAATATATATTCGTGAAATGTGATCAATAGATAATCTGTACTTGATGGGAATGTTTTGTGTTGAATTTTTTAGTTCATCAATCAAAATCTAAAATGCATTATGTCTTTTAGAAGAATTAGTTATACAGAAGAAAAAATATGTTGTGAAATAATTCCATTTCAATTTTGGTATGGGTAATAATGGTAACATCCAATTATAATTATAACTCTCAGTTTTAAAATAATTAATAACTTGTACCAATACATATTCATTGAATTATATCTCTTTATGATGTCCCAACTGAAATACTCTTTCTGATATCAACAAATCTCTATGAATCCATGTTCAATAAAGAATAGGGACTTATAAGTGTCATCCCATAACTCCTTATACAATTCTAGTTTTGATGGAGAACATAAACAACTCATGAACCTTATCATTCCATCATAATAAATGTTAAATTTGACAATATTTTTCACCTTGTTAAATAGATATATATATTCCATCTTTGCCACATTAATATTTACATCGATTTATTATTAAACACTCTTTTGAAAATGATAGGATTTCCCCCCTTCATGATTTCAAGATCAATCCATTTAAAATAAATAAATATTTGATCTTTCATGGTCTTATTCATATATATGGTAACATGATTCTTTTGACTCAAATAATCTTACACCATATCTTCGTTCTTTGGGATGTGATATATTGAGATGATATAATATCTAATCAACTCCAACTATCTAATATGTCTCATATTAAACAAATTAAGTGTAATAATAAAATTTAATGTTTAATGATTATTATATATATCACACATTTCTCTATAATTATAATTCCTCAATATCACTACTAGAAAATTAACTGTTGTTAAATCCAAATTTTATGCTGGGTAATTTATCAAATTATCTTTAAATCGGAGTTATGTATAATTTATAATCATATAATTCTACAAGTGAATGCACCCTAATCCCATATTTGAGTCACCACTATAGATTCGAAACATGGAACTATTGTTGGGTAAAGTATTAACATGCACAATAACTAAAATTATAATTAATTCCATGAAAGTTTATTCACATTCATATATAAATATAAAATTCTCTTCCATCCATGTTTAGAAAGAGATTGGATGTTAAAATTATGTGAAACTCTACATAAAGAACTGAAAATGTATAGACAAAACCATAAAGAATAAAAATCATAGTCGCATTGGTTGGTTTTTGATAATGTTAAATAATGTTTTTTCATGGAAGATCCACTAATATACCATCACATGAGATTATATGATGATTGAATGAGTTATTTTATGCAGCATTAAAACCTAGTAAATTTTGAATAATGATTCTCCTTCATAAATAACATCTTTCCAACTCTCAAATGAATTTTTTCCCATCCATTAATATTGAATATATAATAGTTTTATCTGTAAATACTACCCAAACAAATATCAAGGTAATATATATAATATATTAATTAAATAAATGATGAATGTGGGGTATTAATAAGACCTGATCATGGGACTATAAATCAATAGAGTCCATAAGTTTTATGGAATATTGTTCGGGGAATATTCACCATCTTCCATTAATTCATGTAACATCCCACGTAAATAAAGAATATTAATTTTTCATATTTATCTATATTTGTGAATAAAATTTTAATATTAATTTAAAGGGAACGCTATGCTTGATGGCGTACCCAATACGCAACAATGAGTTTCTTTGAAATATTACATTGCACTCCAATAATAAAATAATATTACTTTAAATGGTAGTTAATTTCTAGATGTTGTAATGGAGGGAATGAACCGAACTAACTACAAAATGAATATATATGTTTGTCAAATTTTTTTACATTTTCCAATAAATGTTAGATGCTTAAAATACGAATGAATCCAATTTTAAGCATAAATCTTCTAATATTGTTTAAAAGGTCGATTAACCGCATATTAATGGAGAAACCATTTTAACTATACTTTTGAATATTTTAAATGTTATATTTGAAAAAATAAAATCCTTCTTTAGATTTTGTAAATCAAAATTTAATTTTTGTAAATTTTTTTATTTTTCCGATAAAGACGAGTTATAGTGAAAATGTTGTATTTTAATTTAAAACCTCTATTTAATCTAATTTATTTATATGATTAGATCATCTTTTTAATTGGTTTTAAATTGAAATTAGAATATATTTTTACCATTTAATCCAATGGAGGTCGTTGGAATTAATTTCACTTTGAAATTGGACTTAAACTAGTGTAAATCTTTTACTAGATATTGTTTCTTAAAAACACGCTATTTGTTTTGACAGCAGGAAATAATTATGAAATTAATAAATGCAACATATATGTTTTCAATTTTGTAAAAAAGTCATCATTTTTGAATTCGGAATATCAAATATATCTTAGGGTGACTATTTTGTATTTTTCTGAAAAACATCAATTTTTGATGAATAGTGAAACCACTAAGTGGTAGTTAAAAAAACTGATTTTTCGTTTAAATGAAACATTACCACTTCTGTGATTTGAATTTCAAAAATCCGACATACACGGTTGTCATTAGGATGTAAAATGTGGTTCAATGGGATTAAAATAATTATTTGGTGAATAGTAACTTTTCAGTTTTATTAATCGCTATTAAAGATAATTACTATAATTTAAGGTAATGATAATTTTATAATAATATTAAATGACCTTGACACATGTACTACCTTTATTGGATGAGTCAAAGCCAACCAAGACAATCCATGGGTCAACTTGGGGACCCCATGGAGCCACTTTGGTAGGAAAATGACATTAATTACTTTTCATTTAATGTTAAAATAAAAATGTCACAAACATGTATTGTTTTACATAAACAATATTTATATGGTGATATATAAGTCATATTTTTTAATATAAATATTATTTATAAAGATAAAAATATTTCCTACATAATTTTATTTTATTATAATTTTGAGACATTAAATAAATTTATTTATTTATGATACCATGATGATGCAGCAATTACCTCATTAATGAACGATTTAAATAAAATGAAAAGATAATGTAAAATATAAGACTTACACTTAGAAAAAACATATTTTATGAGTATATTACAAACCCTCATTACCTTATACTCTAAATATATCAGTATAAGTCCTTTAAAATCCTTAACTCATTTTAAAATAAAGTAACATTTCTTGACTTTCCAAGAGTGCCCATCCTCCCTCTTATAAAAGGCCACCACCTCTACCTCCTTACCCACACCTCTAAAGCTTTTGGCTCGGCATACCCCTGCCCATTTCATCTCTACACATCCCTCTATTAATCATTGAATCCTCACCTTAGGTAGAAATCTCTTCAAGAAACCCTTTTTGGTTCAAACCAATGGGAGTTACCCGATTTAAAGGCAATGCCATCTCTTTTGTTCTTTTGTTATATTTTTCTTCTCAAACCGCCTGAACTATTTTTATTCCTTTATTTTGTAACAACAACAATATATTAAATATACTAGGATATATTTATGGGAAATATTCGAGCTACTCTTACACACACAACCGTCTAATGGTTAAAGGACATACTGTTTCTGTGGATGGCGAATTACTGCCTCACGAAATGATGATTGTTCTATATTCTCCTACAACATCTCATGGTGGCCATTATGATGACACTATTTTTATATGATATATATTATATTTATTTCCTCTCTATGCTTCAGTATTTTATATTTTAAACCTACCTTTATTCTTTTCATGTTGTGAAAATGTGATAATTTCATACGAGGAAGTGTGGACTACCGCCCCCTCAAGTGATGTGAATCATTCATGTAATACGTCGAATGTATAAAGAATGAGATTAATGAAAATATGTGACATATATAACATATATATTATACTGGAATTATAATATATATATCTATCATTTATTTTTAATTCCATTAATATGACAAAGAAATGAAAGTAGCGTTCATGCGTACGTACGACCTACCGTCTCCATGAACGGTGCATTTCATTTCTTTTTATCTACAAATGTTCTGGGATAGTATAAAATGAATATTTACTGGATATATATGATATTTTAATCATTAATACTATTCTGGAGAATATTTAATTATAAATACATGGACAATCATTTTCAAACAAGTTCAATTTTGACTAATGTACCAAACATCGACAAAAACGTCTGAAATGAACTCACATTATTAACCAATTATTATAACATTATAATATGTGATATGAACTGAATATTAATCTTTAGATGATGTACATAAGAAATTATAAATTTACCAATGTTTATTATTCAAGAATATAAATAAATGAACAAGACAAATCGAACTTGAGGTAAGTGATCCTACCTCTCCCTTTCTTTTTAAGTACTCCTTTTTATGTAAATTAATTTAATCTCGTATTTATTATGTTGGTGGATGTTATTTTATATTCCCCTTGCTGTAAAGTTTATGTTAATTTGATGAGAGACCCTATTTGATCTATTCAATCCATTTTTAGAAGTTTTATGTGGCGCTGTAAGGCTGACGAATTTTTATAAGGGGATTTTCATCTCACTTTTTATTCTCGTGAGATTCATGCTACATTGGCCACTATTTCCTTTTGTGTGGTGTATGTACTTCCCATTATATTACTATTTGTATAATATAATCTCATTTATGGGTATTTAAATCTTCATTGTATAATCCTTCTTTCATGGGGTGTACGTTTCGATAGTTGCCGAAATCGGTAAGGGAACCTTTCAGACTCCTCTTTTTAAAAGACTTATTTTGTAATGTCTTTCAATTTAGATATTTTTAAGTTGGGATATGTTCTTATATGTACCTATTGATGTAAATTTTATGTCCATGTTATGAGATACCATTTTCTCTCTAATCAACTAATTTTATGAATTTTAAAGTGACGCCGTTAGGCTGTCGAATTTTACCAAGGGAACTTCTTAACCCAATTTCAATTTCTTTGGGTTCAACTTGTAGTTATTGAATATGTCATCCTATGAATATGTGTGAATTACCTATGGATGTTTTACACTTAATATCCACTTATATTGGGTGTATTTATATTTTTCACACATAATTATGAGATTGATTTGTCCTTAATTTAAGGATACCTTTTTTATAAGGGATTTCATCTCATTTTGCATTTCTATAGAGACTTCATTGTTGTTATGCACCAATTCAACATTATATGGGGTATATACTGTCCTTTGAAATATTATATAATGAATCCATTTATTCTCATGATTTCATAAAGTTCTGATTAAATGTTATTCCTCAATTATTGTATTCAAGTGTCTCTCGTTTTGTTAAAACCCCATTAACTAAAATAACATTTTAAATGTTTTAATGATTTATTCTTATAAATATTTCACATTAATATCCATGTTTTCAAAAAAAATTAAGGATTTATTTATATTGATATTAGTGGTTTACAATGTTAAAATCATCAAAGTGGTGTGGGACACATAGATTAAAAAATATCTTTATTAAATGTTTTAAATTGTTTTGAAAATGGTTTTTTAGAATGGATTCATTATTTCAGTATCGTAAAATGTTATATTGTTATTGAAATGTTGGAATGTTATCTTTCCTTTATGCTTAAGTTATGTGATTTGATTATGTTATGATTCTTGGAAATTGTTTATGAAGACGGGTGGTTCCATGATAAACTAAGGGCGGGTAAGCCCGATATAGCTCTCCAATGCATTGGGTAACATGAAGGAGTTACACACTAAGGTTTCTTTGAACAGATTTAGGAAATATAGTGTGACAGGTATTCCAAACGTAACCATGAGGGTTACTCCCTATGTAATAATGTTATGAATTCATCATGTTACTTTTATGTCTTATGATTTCTATGAGTTATTCTTAAATCTTATGATTTCATGAGTTATGTTAAATTGCTTATGTTTTATGACTAAAGTATGATTTCATTGATTCTTATGTATACATGTACAAATGTTTTCATTCCATATTTTTATAACCCTTACTGAGCATTTTATGCTCATACTATGTTTTTTGAAATGTTTTTCAAAGGAAATAAAGTGGAATAGGGTCAAGGATGGGATCAAGGAAATATCATGATGTCTAAAACAAGAACTTGACACGACTCTTTTATTAAAGAGTTTTTATTTTGTGAAAAAATGGAACCTGTGTAGATGTGTCTACTTTGTAATCTTTGAGATGTAATAGTTAGGTCATAATTCTCTACAACTCTAAACCTGAAAAGATCCTCAATATGAATTATTCAATTTAATTCAAGATTAAGTAATGATTTAAGGTCGGGTCTTTATAGTTGGTATCAAAGGTCTATTTAGATAACTTTAGAGGATATGGTATTCTTTAAACATAATTGACATTACCATATTGGCTAGGATTTCAGAAAGAGTCGTAGTTTTTGGATAAAGTGAATGAGTAAGTATATCCTAGTGTTTATCTTTCTCTTTAGTACATGATGATTTTTTTGATATACTCACACTGACATTTTTGGTTTTAGTAAATGGATGGATCTAGTAGGAACCAAAGTGAAAATGGGTTTGAAGGAAACTGTGGTGGTTCTTTGATATATAGACTAGATGAAATGGGGGATTCAATGAAAAATCTTGTGGTTATTCTAAACCAAATATCAGGAGTCATTATCAACCACTTGAACCATGGTGAGTTCTCTAATGAATCTTGTACGAGAGAACCAAATCGATGTGGAAGTTCAGGTGATAATTATAAAGGTAACCATTAGGGTTTATATTATCCTTACTTTTGAGGAAATTATGTGTTACTATATGTTATGATGTAAAATGAAAAGAATGAGATAAAATTGAGGTTAAAATATGTTATGATTATTTTTGAATATTTTATCTCGTTTTGGGGGATGTTTTAAGAATTATATAGTTTTGGAAAAAGGACAACATGCAGACCGTGTGACAACCCGTCACGTCGGACAAAGCTGCGGGAATCGAACCCACAACAAGAGTGCGACTGGTATTTATCACCTACCACTGGACTACGTGATGTCCCTAGTTAGTTTGACTAATTATTTTTAGTTATATTATTTTATGAATCAAGAGTAAGTTGATTTTGGGTTATCTATTGAAATTATTAACCTATCATGGAGGATATGTGATTAGGTTAATTACTTCTCAATATGAGACTTTAAGAGAAACTGATGTTATTTGGAGATTAATGTTAATTTGTACCCTGAAAGACTATGTGATTAAATCCTTCAAATATTTGGTTTTCAATCTTAGTTTGGTTTACATTGAAGAATTTTATGGAAAAATTGTTTATTGAATGGTCTTCGTTGAACTTTTGGTTTTGTTGGACAAATTTTAGAGATTAAGAATATATTTTCTTTTTATAAAGGATTATCCATTTGTTGATTATCTGATATTGTTCTAACAATTTTGGTTTTGGTTAAGGTCTAAAAACATGGGAAATATATAGCTCTCTTTTGTGGATTAGGTGATTCTCTAGAAGTTGATTGTAGCTCTCTTAATGTGCTAAAGTCATACTAAATACGCATCTTTTGGAGAAAATATGAGGTTGTGTAAGAAATATAGTATGAGATGAGAGTCAATACGACAAGTAAGTATGTTTCCTTATGATTTAGGTAGGCTCATAAATAAATTCCTCAATGAAAAGTAATTTAAAAACAAAAATTTTATCTATTAACTTTTCCTACTGGGTAATCAAATACCATTTAACCCATCACCAATTTGTGATTTTCTGATGGTTTACTTTCATTTAAACATGATTTTTATCACTCTCGCTCAGAACATGAACCTTTTTTTTTATTCCATATCTATGTTTTCCCACATGGAATCCTAATATGGGTCATGTAACATCCCAATTAATTAATGAATAATAGATATTATTATCTATGTCTATTAATGAATTATATAGTGTTTTAGAGGATTAAAATGAGAATAAATCCAATCTTAAGCATGGAATACACTGATATTTTTAAAAGATTGTTTTACTGCCTTTTGATGGCGAACCATTTTTAAATCTAAATTTCGACAATTTTATAATATATATTTGTCAAAATATACTTATTCATTATGATTGAGACATTGAAATTTACTTTGGATAAATTTCTGTTATTTTTTTTTGATAATGTTCAATTTTTAATGAATAGTGAAATGTGTTGTATTTTAATTCAAAACCTCTTTTTTATATAATTTATTTATATAGTTAGATTATCATTTTAATTGTTTTTAAAGTTAAATTAGATTATATTTTTACCATTTAATCCAATATTGGTCATTGTAATTAATATCATTTTGAGATTGGACATAAATGAGTGTCAATCTTTTGATAGATATTGTTTATTAAAAACATGCTATTTGATTTGACAACGGGATTTATTTATAAAATTAATTTATTCAAATTCTATTTTATGAATTTGTTCAAGTAGACATCGTTTTTGAATTCTTAATATCAAATATAGCTTAGGGTGAATTTTTGGTATTTTTCTGAAAAACCTTAATTTTTTATGAATAGTGAAACCACAAAGTGGTAGTTACAAAAATTGATTTTTCATTTAAATGGAACATTACCACTTCTGTGACTTTAATATCAAAAATCCGATATAAATGATTTTAATTATTAAGTAAAATTTGGTTCAATGGGGTGAAAATAATTTTTGATGAAAAGTACCTTTTATGTTTTATTAAACACGATTAAACGTAATTAGTGTGATTTAAGGTAAAACTGATATTATAATAAAATGAAAATATCTTGACAGTTTTTCTAACACTACTGGATGAGTCATGGCCGACCAATACAACCCATGAGTAGATTTTTGGGACCCCATGGAGCAACTTGGGTAAGATAATGACATTAATGCCTTTTATTTAAATTAAAAGTAAAAATGACATAAACATGTATTGGTTTACTAAAAAAAATTCACATGGGGTTATACAAGTCTGTTTTTTGACTACAAATATTCATTGGAAAGATAAAATGATTTCATACATCATAGTAGTTTTTTATTATTTTTAGACATTAAATAGATAAAATTATTTATGACATCATGATGATGCAGCGATTACCTCATTAATAAACTATTTAAATAAAATGAAAAGATAATGTAAAATATAAGACTTACACTTGTCAAAGACCTATTGGATGAGTTTATTTTGAGCCTTTATCACCTTATCCTCGAAATAAATCAATGTGGGACCTTTAAAATCCGAAACTCATTTGAAAATAAAGTATCATTTTATACCTTTCCAAGGGTGCCCCTCATCTCCTCTTATAAAAGTCCTCCACCTCTACCTCCTTACTCACACCTTTCAAGCCATTGGATCGGACAAGATCTTATAATTTTGTCTCTCCACATCCCTCTCCTAATCCTATAAGTCTTACCATAGGCAGGAAGCTCTTCAAGATACCTTTTTGATTCAAACCAAATGGATTTACCCGATTTTAAGGTAATGTCTTCACTTGTGTTCTTTTGTTTTATTTCGCTTCTCCTAGCCCCTAAACTCTAATTATTAATTTATTTTGTAGAAAATCCAGTATCTTCAATATATTAGGATGTTTTTATAATAAGGATTCGAGCTACACATACACACAACTACATCTAATGGTTAAAAAACATATTGTTTCTGTGGATGGTGAATTTCTGCCTCACGAAACGATGATTGTTTAATATTCATTTAACACCATAAAATGTGGCCATTAAGATGTAACTATATTTATATATAATATATAATATGTTTATGTTTCACGTAAGCTTCTATATTTTCTATTTATGGCATACCTTTTTGGTTTCCATTATGGTTAAACGTGATATCTTCATTTTAGGAAGTGCGGACTACCGCCCCCTCAATGTGATTTGATTCGTTAATACCATATGTGGTACGTATAAAATATAGATTTAAAGATATTATATATGATACCATACTATAATTCTAATAATATTATGTATCATTATGTTTTAATTCCATTAAATATGAAATAGAAATGGAAGTAGCGTTCATGCGTATGTACGGCTTACCGTCTCCATGAACGGTGCATTTAGTTTCTTACCTCTAAATGTTATGTAATATTATAAATGAATGTATATACTGGATATATATGATATATATGATATCTACATCATGAATATAACTCTGGATATAATGGATATTTTACCCCATGAACAAACATGTAATTATAAAGAATTTATTTTTGACTCAAGCACCAATGATCAACAAAACGCCCATTATTAACTTAAATAATTACATAGTGCTAATGACATGGTAATAAGTGATATAAAAGGAATAATTACCTTGAAAAAGGTTCTTAAGTATGTATAATTTAACTATATTTTATTATTCAGAAGATTAAAGAACGATCGAGTCACGTCAGATACGAGGTAAGGGACTTCGTCTCAATCTCATTTCATTGAGGGATATTTTGTTTTATAAACAACTTTCTTTTATATGGTGTATAAAACCCTTTGACTTTTACATTTATTCAAAAGGAATATTTTTGATACGAATCATTTTACTAAACTAAAAAAGGGAATGTTTTTTTCGCACGTATGCTGCGACAACGACTTCTCCGTCGCCATGGCCATTATTTGAGTTTCGGCTTCCTCTACAAGCGAAAACTTTTTTTGAATGAAAAATAAATACCATGTTTTACTTTTCTTTTATTTTGTTATTGAAAATGGTTTTCATAATGTTTTTATATCAATGTATTGTATTGATATCTTGTGAATGAAAATTGGAAATTTTATGTTTCCTTTATGTATGTTTTATGTGATATGATTATGTTATGGTTCTTGGGCATTGTTATGAAGATGGGTGGTTCCGTGATAAACCAAGGGCATGTGAGCCCGATATAGCTCTCCAATGCATTGGGTAACGTGAATGGGTAAAACATTAAGGATTATTCAAAGCTATTTAGGGAATATACTGTGATGGGTATACCAAACGTAACCATGAGGGTTACCCCCTACGTAAGAATGTTATGAATGCCTCAAGTTACCTTTATGTCTTATGATTTCTATGATTTATTCATGATTTGATGAGGTATGTTAAAATGCTTATGTTTTATGAGTAAAGTATGATTTCATACATGAAATAATGTTTTCATTTCGTACTTTTATATCCCTTACTGATATTTTTATGCTCATCCCATGTTTTTGAAATGTTTTTCACAGGTGAAGGGAAAGGTGCATGATTTGATGATAGGGTTAAAGAAGTGTCATGAAAGAATCCATGTTTTTTTAAAAATGTTTCTGTTGATGGGAAAAAATTAATACTATATTTTATGTAACCACTTTGTTTAAATGTGGAATGTAATGCATGATTTATGATCTAATTCTCTGAAACTCTAAACCTGAATAGATCCTCAATGTGTAATCTTGTAATAACTCAATATTAAGTTATGTTTAATGGCGGGGGATTATTGTTAGTATCAGAGGTCGGTTTAGATAACATTAGGATTTATAATTCTATTAAATGATTATCCAAAAATATTTTTTTATGGTCAAATTGAAATGATATAGCATTTGAAGATTACCATGTTGCTTCATCTAAGACATGTTTGTTCAGAATGGTTTTCCGCAGAGGAAACTGGAAAGAAGATCTAGGAAGGAATACAAAAGGAAATGACCATCCGAATCAGCATCCTGAGATGGTCGGAATTGGAATTAAATAGTTTATTGTAGTAATGGAACAATTGACTTAAGCGATAAATGGTGGTGCTATCCATGCACGAGATCAGCCAGATCAACTGTAGAGGAACATGTCAGTGGTGGAACATTTCATGGGGCAACATCCCCCATAATTCAGAGGATCATCTGAACCTGTGAAAGATTAAGGGTGGATTAAAGCACTGGAGAATATTTTTTGTTGTCATGGGGTGTTCAGACAATCAAAAGGTTAGTCTTGCTATTTACCGTTTTGAGGGTGAAGCATATTAGTGGTGGTCGATGGTTAAAAATATCAGGGACACTGATGAGATTGATGCTCTCGATTGGGATGAACTCAAAGGTATGTTTCTTGAGAAATATTTTCCTAAGGCTATTCAACTTAGGATGGAAAAAAAATTCTTAGAATTTATGCAAGAGGAAGACTCAGTGACTGCTTATGAAGAAAGGTTCACTCGATTGGCAAGGTATGATCCAAATTTTATCCGAGACCATGATAGTAAAATCCACTATTTTTACTCAGGATTAAAGCAAAAATATCGAAGGGCATTAGATTCTCATGAGTTCAATAGTTATGAAAATCTTGTTTGATGTGCTGAGAAGGTAGAAATGGAGTTTTCTGATGATCAAGTTTTCTATAACAACCAACAGATGAAGAGACGGATGTGGCCGGAGAGAGGGATGAATTCTTCAAAAATGTCTTATGGTAAGAAAACTGAGTTTCTAGTTTGTGATAAATGTGGTAAAAGGCATGATGGGGAATGTCTTCTGAATTTTGGGAAGTGCTAACGATGTGGTAAGATGGGACATAAGGCTCGTGATTGCACTGAAAGAGATCAATGTGATGGTAAGACCAAATTTGATTTACAGTTAGTGAAATGTGTTAAGTTCAATGAGATGGGTCACTATGAAAACGAGTTTCCGAAAAAGAGCATGAGTGATGGGAAGCAATTAGAAAACAAGAAGAAAGGGGTGTTGAAATCCTTTGCAACTACTTCAGCAGATGATGGACCATCAAATGACGTGGTATTAGGTACTTTGTTTGTTTTTCAGATTATGCCAGTGTGTTGTTTGATTCGGGGTCTACACATTACTTCATCTATGAAAACTTTAATAGTAACATAGGAATACCATCTCAAGAAATGACTCCTTAACTTGTGGCAAAAACACCTGGGGGAAATTTTGAGGCAAAAGGAATTTATAAGAGTCTTCATATCCTTATCCGTGGAAAGAACCTACTTGCAAACCTTATTTTTTTACATCTAGTAGAGTTTGATGTTATCATGGGTATGGATTGGATCTCAATTTACCATGCTAAGATTGAATGTAGAGCTAAAGAGGTTTCCTTTTAGAAAGGCTTTCAGTTTTTGTACAATAATGAACCCTTACTATTGATAACATATCAAGAGGCCGAGAAACTTGTAAAAGATGTAAATGAATGTTACCTTGCACATATTGTTGAAAACAGGGGAACTATTCAGATTAATGATGTGTCAGTGGTAAATGAGTATCCTGATGTTTTTCCTGATGAGTTTCCTGGAATAATACCAGATCAGGAAGTTGAGTTTACTGTTGACTTAGTTCCTGATGCTAATCCAATTTCAAAACCCCCTTATCTAATGGCTCAAATTGAACTTTTATAGTTGAAGCAGCAATTGTATGATTTATTAGAGAAAGGTTTCATTCGACCTAGCACATCACCATGGGGTGATCCTGTATTATTTGTTAAAAATAAAGATGGTTCTATGATACTTTTCATTGATTATAGAGCCTTTAATAACATCACTATTAAGAAAAAATATCCTTTGCCTCATATCGATGATTTGTTTGATCACCTCCAGGGAGCTCAGTTTTTTCCATAGATTGACCTGAGATCGGGGTACCATTAGTTGAAGGTAAAGGAAGCAGATGTTCCGAAGACCACGTTTCGTACAAGATATGGCCATTATGAATTTGTAGTAATGCCTTTTGGGCTAACCAATGCACCTGCTGTATTCATGGACTTAATGAATAGAATTTTCCTCGAGTTCTTGGATAATTTTGTGGTGGTTTTCATTGATGATATTTTGGTGTTTTCTAAAAGTAAAGAGGAGCATGAAAGACATATAAGGGTTATTTTCCCAACAATAAAAGAAAATAAATTGTATGGTAAATTCAGAAAGTGTGAGTTCTGGTTGCAACAAATTTCTTTCCTTGGTCACATTGTTTCTGAAGATGGGATAACTGTTGATCATGTAAAAACAATGGTTGTTGAAGAATGGCCAAGACCATCAAATGTAACTGAAATTCGTAGCTTCCTTGGTTTGGCAGGATATTACCGAAGGTTTGTAAGAAATTTTTCACGGTTATCTAGTTCAATGACTAAGCTAACTCGGGAGGGTGTTAAGTATATCTAGAAAAAATAATGTGATGATTGTTTTCAGGAATTTAAAAAAAGATTGGTCATTGCTCCAATTTTGGCACTACCTTCCAGGAATGGGGAGTTTGTTATCTACAGTGATACTTCATTGGAAGGACTTGGTAGCGTCCTAATGCAGAATGATTAGGTAATTTCTTATGCTTCATGACAGTTGAAAACTCATGAGTTAAATTTTCGTACACATGATTTGGAATTAGCTGTTTTTGTTTTTGTTTTAAAAATTTGGAGGCATCATTTTTATGGAGTAAAGTGTGAAATATATACCGATCACAAAAGTTTAAAGTATATTTTCACTCAGAAAGAATTTAACATGAGACCATGGAGATGGCTAGTATTAATCAAGGATTATGATTGTACAATTCATTACCATCTGGGAAAATCAAATAAAGTGGCTGATTCTTTGAGTCGAAGAAGTAATGCTTTATTAACAATGATCTGTTGGTTAAGGATTTGATGAAATTTGGCATAGAAGATGTTGGTGCAGGATTTCCTTCTGTTTGTTTCAGGTATCAGTGAAATCTTCTTTATCAGATAGAATTATGCAAGCACTGAAGCAAGACAGTGAGTTGTAGAAAAAGATAGACCTGGTTTAGAAGGGTAAGTTTCCTGAATTCAACATTGATAATTATTGTGTATTGAGATTTGGGAAGAGACTGTGTGTGCCTTGTGATTCAAAATTGAAGAGACCGTTTTTATGTGAAGCTCATATTTCTCCATTTTTAGTTCATCTAGGTATTACTAAGATGTATAGAGATCTTCAGGAGTATTACTTGTGGGACGGAATGAAAAGAGATATTGCTGATTTTACTGTGAAGTGTTTGACTTGTAAACAGGTTAAAGTAGAGCGATAGTCACCAAAAGGGATGCCTCAGCCTTTACCAGTTCCATAGTAGAAATGGGAGAATATATCCATGGACTTCGTTGTGGGATTGTCGAAGACACCTCATGTTAATAATGCAATCTGGGTTATTGTTGATCGCTTGATTAAATCTTCTCATTTCCTTGCTATATGAGATACTTTTTCCCTAGACCAACATTATCATTTGTATATTAAAGAGATAGTCAGTTTAAATTGAGTTCCCCTCTCCATTGTATCTGATCATGATCCCAGGTTTACTTCTAACTTTTGGAAATGCTTTTAGAAGTCATTGGGTACTGAATTAAATTTTAGTACATCTTTCCATCCTCAATCAGATGGGCAGTCAGAACAAACAATCCAATATTTGGAGGATATTATATGTTCTTGTTCGATGGATTATCAGGGAATTTGGGACCAACATCTTTCTTTTTTTGAGTGTTCTTATAATAACATTTTTTATTCTAGTATACAGATGACACCATTTGAGGCATTATATGGGAAGCGGTGTCGAACTCCATCTTTCTTGGATGAAGTGGGTGAAAGAAAGTTGATGGGACCGAAATTGGTAGAAGAGTTGGAAAAAAAAAGTTCAGATAATACAGAGACATATGAGACCGGCTCCGAGCAGGCATAAGAGTTATGCAGACAACATGAGGAAGAATCACCCTTTTGAGGTAAGTGATCTTGTTTTTCTCAAACTATCACCATGGAAAAGTGTGATGCGATTTGGTAAGAAAGGAATTATGAGTCCAAGGTTCATTGGACCATATAAAATTCTTGAGAGATTTGGATTAGTTGCATACCGTGTGGCTTTACCTCTGAGTTTATCTTAGGTACACAATGTTTTTCATATTTCATTGTTAAGGAAGTACATGCCGGATCCATCTCATGTTTTGAGTCATGAGGTAGTTCAGTTGGAATAGAATTTATCTTATGAGGAAAAACCGCTTCATATTCATGATCACAGGGAACAAGTGTTGTGGAATAATGTGATTCATCATGTAACTATTTTTTGGAAGAACCACATGAGTGAAGAGGCAACATGGGAATCTGGAAATACAATGAGGGGTAAATACCCCCACATATTCGATAAGTAAATAAATTGCAGGGATGCAATTTTTTAAAGGGGGGAAGGATGTAACATCCCAAGTAAGTAATTAATAATATATATTCTTATCTATGTCTATTAATGATTTATATAGTGTTTTAGAGGCTTAAAATGAGAATAAATCCAATCTTAAGCATGGAAGACACTAATATTTTTAAAAGATTTTTTTACTTCCTTTTGATGGTGAACCATTTTTTAATCTAACTTTTGACAATTTTATAACATATATTTATCAAAATAAACTTATTATTTATTATTGGGAAATTTAAATTTACTTTGGATAAATTTATTTTATTTTTCTGATAATGTTCATTTTTAATGAATAGTGAAAAGTGTTGTATATTAATTCAAAACCTCTTTTTAATCTAATTTATTTATATAGTTAGATTATCTTTTTAATTGGTTTTAAAGTTAAATTAGAATATATTTTCACCATTTAATCCAATAGTGGTCATTGTATTTAATATCATTTTGAGATTGGACATAAACGAGTGTCAATCTTTTGATATATATTGTTTCTTAAAAACACGATATTTGATTTGACAGCGGGATTTAATTATAAAATTAATTAATGCAACTTCTATGTTATGAATTTGGTAAAATAGACATTATTTTTTAATTTGGAATATCAAATATAGAATAAGGTGAATTTTTGGTAATTTTCTGAGAAACCTTAATTTTTTATGAATAGTGAAACCACAAAGTGGTAGTTACAGAAACTGATTTTTCATTTAAATGGAACTTTACCACTTCTGTGATTTGAATTTCAAAAATAAAATATAGATGATTTTAATTATTAATTATAATGTGGTTTAATGGGATGAAAATAATTTTTGATGAAAAGTAACTTTTAAGTTTTATTAATCGCGATTAAAGGTAATTAGTATGATTTAAGGTAAAAATGATATTATAGTAAAATGAAAATATCTTGAAACTTGTCCTAACCCTTTTGGATGAGTCATGTCCGACCAAGACAACCCATGGGTCGATTTATGGGACCCCATGGAGCCACTTGGGTATGATAATGTCATTAATGCCTTTTATTTAATGTAAAAGTAAAAATGACACAAACATGTATTGCTTTACTATAACAATTTCTAAATGGGGTTATACAAGTCATATTTTTTACTATAAATAGTCATTGGAAAGATAAAAATATTTACTACATCATATTATTTTTTTATAATATTTAGACATTAAATAAATTAAATTATTTATGACATCAGGATGATGCAACAATTAACTCATTAATGAACGATTTAAATAAAATGAAACGATAATGTAAAATATAAGACTTAAACTTGTCAAATTCCTATTAGATGAGTATATTTCGAACTCTTATCACCTTTTTCTAGAAATAAATCAATGTGTGACCTTTAAAATCCGAAACTCATTTGAAAATAATGTAACATTTTATACCTTTCCAAGAGTGCCCCTCCTCTCCTATAATAAAAGGCCACCACCTCTACCTCCTTACCCACACCTCTAAAGCCTTTGGATCGGCCAAGATCTGATCATTTTGTCTCTAAAAATCCATCTACTCATCCTAGAAGCCTTAAATTAGTCAGGAAGCTCTTCAAAAAACCCTTTTGGGTCAAACCAAAGAGAGTTACCCGATTTTAAGGAAATGTCTTCACTTGTGTTCTTTTGTTTCATTTTTATTCTCCAACCCCCTAAACTCTTTTTATTAATTTTTTTATGAAACTACCGTATCATAAATATACTAGGATTTTTTTATAATAGGGATTAATTCTAAACTTACACACACCTACATCTAATGGTTAAAGGAAATACTGTTTCTGTGGATGGTGAATTTCTACCTCACGAAATGATGATTGTTCAATATTATTTTAACACGTTCAAAGGTGGGGATTAAGTTGTAACTATATTTATTTATGATATATAATATGTTTATGTTTTACTTAATCTTCTTTATTTTTCGTTTATGGCATACATGTGTGGTTTCCATTATGGGTAAACGCGATATCTTCATTTTAGGATGTGCGGACTACCGCCCCTCAAAGTGATTTGATTCGTTAATACCATATGTGGTACATGTAAAGGATAGATTTAATGATATTATATATGATACCATTCTAGAATTATAATACTATTATGTATGATTATGTTTTAATTCCATTAAATATGAAATATAAATTGAAGTAGCGGTCATGCGTACGCATGGCTTACCGTCTCCATGAACTGTGCATTTCATTTCTTATCTCTAAATGTTATGTAATATTATAAATGCATTTATATAATGGATATATATGATATATATGATATCTAAATCATGAATATAACTCTGGATATGATTGATATTTTACCCCATGAATGAACTTGTAATTATAAAGAGTTTATTTTTGACTCAGGCACCAATGATCAACAAAACGACCATTATTAACTTAAATAATTACATAGTGATCATGACATGGTAATAAGTGATATAAAAGGAATAATGAACGTGAGAAAGGTTCTTATGAAAGTATAAATTAACTCATGTTTATTATTCACGAGATTAAATAACGATCAAGTCTTGTCGGATACGAGGTAAGGGACTTCGTCTCAATCTTCTTTCATTGAGGCATATTTTGTTTTATACACAACTTTATTTTATACGGTGTATAAACCCCTTTTACTTTTACGTTTATTCAAAATCAATCTTTTTTATACGAAGAATTTTACTAAACGACAAAAGGGAATGTTTTTGTCGTATGTATGTGACGACAACAACTTCTCCGCCGCCATGACCATTATTTAGGTTTCAGCATCCTCTACAAGCCATAACATTTTTTGAATGAAAAATAAATACCATGTTTTACTTTTATTTTATTTTGGTATTGAAAATGGTTTTCAAAATGTTTTTATATCAATGTTTTTTATTGATATCTTGTTATTGAAAAGTGAAATGTTATGTTTCCTTTATGCATGTTTTATGTGATATGATTATGTTATAGTTCTTGAGAATTGTTATGAAGGCAGTTGGTTCCATGATAAACTAAGGGCGGGTGATCCCGATATAGCTGTCCAATGAATTGGGTAACATGATGGGGTTAAACGTTAAGGTTTCTCCGAAGAGATTTAGGGAATATACTGTGATGGGTATTCCAAACGTAACCATGAGGGTTACCCCCTATGTAAGAATGTTATGAATGCCTCAAGTTACATTTATGTATTATGATTTATATGATTTATTCATGATTTTATGAGATATGTTAAAATGATTATTGTTTTATGAGTAAAGTATGATTTTATACATGGACTAATGTTTTCATTTTGTACTTTTATATCCCTTACTGAGCTTTTTATGCTCATCCCATGTGTTTGAAATTTTTTTCACATGTCAAGGGAAAGGTACATGATGTGATGATAGGGTCCAGTAAGTTTCATGAAAGAATCCATGTTTTGTTTTAAATATGTTTTCGTTGATGGGAACAAAATGAATACTATATTTTATGTAGCCACTTTGTTTAAATGTGGAATGTAATGCATGATTTATGATTTAATTTTCTAAAACTCTAAACCTGAAAATATCCTCAATGTGTAATATTGTAATAACTCAAGATTATGTAATGTTTAAAGCTGGGGCCTTATAGGTTAACTCGGGTGAACTTCCCTTTCATTCTTTTAAAGTGATATTTTTACTGACTATTGTTCTGATGTGGGACTTTCAATGAATTTTCGAAGCCCAATTTTAAAAATTTCAAGGACCCAATTCCCAAAAGGGTGGAAGGATGTAACATACCAGGTAAATAAAGAAAATTAATTTATCATATTTATCCATATTTTTGAATAAAATTTTAATATTAATTTAAAGGGAATGCTATGCTTGATGGCGTACCCAATACGCAACAACGAGTTTCTTTGAAATCATACATGGCACTCCAATAATAAAATAATATTATTTTAAATGGTAGTTAATTCCTAACCATTGTAATGGAGGGAATGAATAGAACTAACTATAAAGTGATTATATATGTTTGTCAAATATTTTTTCTTTTTCCAATAAATGTTAGAGGCTTAAAATACGAATGAATCCAATTTTAAGCATAAAACTTCTAATATTCTTTAAAAGGTCGATTAACCACCTACTGATGTAGAAACCTTTTTAAATATACTTTTGATGATTTTATATGTAATATTTGACAAAATAAAATCCTTCTTTAGAATCTGTACATCAAAATTTACTTTGTGTAAATTTCTGTTACTTTTCCGATAAAGAACAGTTTTAGTGAAAATGTTGTATTTTAATTCAAAACCTCTTTTTAGTATAATTTATTTTTATGATTAGATCATCTTTTTAATTGGTTTTAAATTGAAATTAGTATATATTTTTACAATTTAATACAATGGTGGTCCTTGGAATTAATTTCACTTTGAAATTGGACTTAAACCAGTGTCAATCTTTTAATAGATATTATTTATTAAAAACACGCTATTTGTTTTGACAGCAGAAATTAATTATTAAATTAATTAACGCAACTTATATGTTTTGAATTTTTCTAAAAATACATAATTTTTGAATTCTGAATATCAAATATAGTTTAGGGTGAATTTTAGGTATTTTTCTGAAAAACTTCAATTTTTGATGAATAGTGAAACCACTAAGTGGTAGTTAAAAAAACTGATTTTTCGTTTAAATGAAACATTACCACTTCTATGATTTGAATTTCAAAAATCCAACATACATGGTTTTCATTAGTATGTAAAATGTGGTTCAATGGGAATAAAATATTTTTTTGGTGAATAGTAACTTTTAAGTTTTATTAATCGCGATTAAAGTTAATTACTGTAATTTAAGGTAAAGATAATGTTATAATAATTTGAAATGTCCTTGAAACATGTTCTACCATTATTGTATGAGTCATGGCCGACCAATACAATCTATGGGTCAACTTGGGGACCCCATGGAGCCACATTGGTAGGAAAATGACATTAATTACTTTTCATTTAAAGTTAAAATAAAAATGTCACAAACATGTATTGTTTTACTAAAACAATTTTTACATGGTGTTATATAAGTCATATTTTTTACTATAAATATTAGCTAGAAATAAAAATAGATTTCCTACATAATAGATGTTTTTTTTTAATTTTTAGACATTAAATAAATTAATTTATTTATGACACCATGATGATGCAACGATTACCTCATTAATGAACGATTTAAATAAAATGAAAAGATAATGTAAAATCTAAGACTTAAACTTCGAAAAAACCAATTGGATGAGTATATTACGAACCTTTATCACTTTATCTTCGAAATATATCAATGTGGGACATTTTGAATACGGAACTCATTTTAAAATAAAGTAACATTCCGTGACTTTCCAAGAGTACCCCACATCCATCTTATAAAAGTCCCCCACCTATACCTCCCTACCCACACCTCTCAAGCATTTTTCTTTTCCAACACCTTACCATTTAATCTATACACATACCTCTCTTCATCATTGAATCCTCACCTTAGGCAGAATGCACTTCAAGAAACCATTTTGGTTCAAACCAAAGGCAGTTACCCGATTTAAAGGTAATGTCATATCTTATGTTCTTTTGTTTTATTTTGCTTCTCCAAGCCCATAAACTATTTTTATTCCTTTATTTTGTAAAAAAACCAGTATCTTCAATATACTAGGATATTGTTATGAGAAATATTCAAGATACACTTACACACACCACCATCTAGTGGTTAAAGGACATTCTGTTTCTGTGGATGACGAATTACTCTCTCACGAAACGATGATTGTTCTATCTTATCCTACCACCTATCATGGTGGCCATTATGATGGAACTATTTTTATATGAAATATATTATATTTTTGTCCTCTCTATGCTTCTGTATTTTATATTTAAAACATACCTTTATTATTTGTGTGTTTTGCAAATGCGATGATTTCATACGAGGAAGTGTGGACTACCGCACCCTCAAGTGATGTGAATCGTTCATGCAATACATGGAATGTAGAAATAATTATATTGATGAACATATGTGACATATATAACAGATATTTTATACTGAAATTATAATTTATATATCTCTCTTTTTTTATTTCCCTTAATATGACAATGAAATGAATGTAGCGTTCATGCGTACGTACGACCGACCGTCTCCATGAACGGTGCATTTCATTTATTTTTTATCTCAAAATGTTAAGGAATAGTATAAAATGAATATTTACTGGATATATATAATATTTAAATCATTAATACTATTCTGGAGATGATTTATTTATAAATACATGGACAATCATTTTCAAACAAATTCATTTTTGACTCATGTACAAAACATCGACAAAAACGTCTGATATGGACTGACATTATTAACCAATTATTATAACATTATAATATGTGATATGAACTAAATAGTAATATTTAAATTAGTTACTTAAGCAATTAAATATTTACCAAAGTTTATTATTTAGGAATATAAAGAAACCAACCAGACAAGTCGGACTTGAGGTAAGGAATCCTACCGCTCTCTTTCTTTTTAAGTACACAATTTTATGTAACATACATTAAACTCCTCTTTCTTATGTTGAAGGATGTAATTTTATATTTATCATGCTGTAAAATGTATTTTAATATGATTAGAGACCCTATATGATCTCATCAATCCATTTTTAGATGTTTTATGTGGTGTCGTTAGGCTACCGAATTTTTATAAGGGGATTTTCATCTCACTTTTTATTCCCGTGAGATTCATGCTAAATTAGCCACTATTTTCTTTTGTGTGGTGTATTTAATGCCCATTATTTTACTATTTTTATAATATAATCTCATTTATGGGTATTTAAATAGTCATTGTATGACCCTTCTTTCATTGGATGTACGTTTCGATAGTTTCCCAAATCGGTAAGGGAAACTTTCACACTGTTATTTTTAAAAGACTTATTTTGTTATGTCTTTGAATTTACATATTTTTAAGTTGGGATATGTTCTTATATATTCCTATTGATGTAAATTTTATGTCCAAGTTATGAGATACCATTTATCTCTCATTAACTAATTTTATGAAATTTAAAGTGACGCTGTTAAACTGTCAAATTTTACCAAGGGAACTTCTTAACCCAAATTCGATTTCTTTGGGTTCAACTGGTAGTTATTGAATATGTCATCCTATGAATATGTGTGAATGACCTCTGGTTGTTTTACACTTAATATACACTTATATTGGGTGTATTGACATTTTCACACATAATTATGGGATTGATTTGTCCTTAATTTAAGGATACCTTCTTTATAAGGGATTTCATCTCATTTTACATTTCTATTGAGACTTCATTATTGTTATGCACCAATTCACCCTTACATGGTATATATACTGTACATTGGAATATTATATCACGAATCCCTTTATTCTCATGATATTATAAAGTTCTGATTCAATGTTATTCCTCAGTTATTGTATTCAAGTGTCTCTCATTTTGTTAAAAACCCTTTAACTAAAATAATGTTTTAAATGTTTTAATGATTTATTATTATAAATATTTATCATTAATATCCATGTATTAAAAATGTTTTTAAGGATTTATTTATATGTATCTTAATGGTTTAAAATGTTAAAATCATCAAAGTGTTATGAGACACATTGATTAAAAAATATCTTTATTAAATGTTTTAAATTCTTTTGAAAATTGTTTTTAGAATGGATTCATTATTTCAATATATTAAAATGTTATATTCTTATTTCAATGTGGTAATTTTATCTTTCCTTTATTATTATGTTATGTGATATGATTATTTTATAGTTCTTGGGAATTTTTTATGAAGACGGGTGGTTCCATGATAAACTAAGGGTGGGTGAGCCCGATATAGCTCTCCAATGCATTGGGTAATGCGAAGGAGTTAAACTCTATGGTTTCTTTGAAGAGATTTAGGGAATATAATGTTATGTTTATTCCAAACTTAACCATGAGGGTTACTCCCAATGTAAGAATGTTATGAATTCCTCATGTTACTTTTATGTCTTATGATTTCTTTGAGTTATTCACAAATCTTATGATTTCATGAGGTATGTTAAATTGCTTATGTTTTATGAGTAAAGTACGATTTCATTGATTCTTATGTATACATGGACTAATGTTTTCTTTCCATATTGTTATAACCCTTAATGATCTTTTTCTTCTCATCCCAATTTTTTTGAAATGTTTTTCTCAGGACATAAAGTGTAATAGGGTCAAGTATGGGATCAAGGAAATGTCATGCTGTCTAAAACAAGAACTAGACATGACTCTTTTGTTCAAAGATTTTTATTTTGTGAAAAAATGGAAACTAAGTAGATGTGTCTACTTTGTAATATTTGGGATGTAATAGTTATGTATTAATTATCTAAAACTATAAACCTGAAAAGATCCCCATTGTTAATTATTAAATTTAATTCAAGATTAAGTAATCATTTAAGGTCGGGTTTTATACTTGGTATCATAGTTTGGTTTAGATAAGTTTAAAGGATAGGGTATTCTTTAAGCATAAGTGACATTACCATAATGGTCAGGATTTCAGAAAGAGTCATAGTTTTTGGATAACGTGAATGAGTAAGTATATCATAGTGTTTATATTCCTCTTTAGTACTTGATGATTTTGTTGATATACTCACACTGAAATATTTGGTTTTAGTAAATGGATGGATCTATCAGGAACCAAAGTGAAAATGGGTTTGAAGGAAACTGTGGTGGTTTTTTGATATAGAGACTGGATGAAATGGGGGATTCAATGGGAAATCATGCAGTTACTCTAAACCAACTATCAAGAGTCATGATCAACCACTTGAACCTTGGTGAGTTCACTAATGCATATTTTATGATTGAACCAACTAGATGTGGATGTTCAGGTGATAATTATAAAGGTAACCATTAGGTTTTATATGATCCTTACTTTTGAGGTAATTATGTGTTACTATATGTTATGATGGAAAATGAAAGGCATGAGATAAAATTGAGATTAAAATATTTTATGATTATTTTTTATGATTTTATCTCGTTTTGGGGGATGTTTTATGACTTATATAGTTCTGGAAAAAGGACAACATGCAGACCGTGTGAGAACCCGTCACGTCGGAAAAAGCTGCAGGAATCGAACCCACAACAAAAGTGCGACTGGTATTTATCACGTACCACTGGACTACGTGAAGTCCCTGGTTAGTTTGAATAATTATTTTCAGTTTGATGATTTTATGAATCAAGATTAAGTTGATTTTGGGTTATCTATGGAAATTATTAACCTATCATGGAGAATATGTGATTAGGTTAATTACTTTTCAATATGAGACTTTAAGAGGAACTGATGTTATTTGGAGATAAATGTTAATTTGTACCTTGGAAGACTATGTGATTAAGTCCTTAAAATATTTTGTTTTCAATCTTAGTTTAGTTTACTTTGAAGAATTTTATGGAAAAATTGTTTATTGAACATTCTTCGTAGAACTTTGGGTTTTTTTGGACAAATTTTGGAGATTAAGAATAGATTTTATTTTTATAAAGGATTATCCATTTGTGGATTATATGATCTTGTTCTAACAATTTTGGATTTGGTTGAGGTCTAATGACATGGGAAATATATAGTTCTCTTTTTTGGATTAGGTGATCCTGTAGAAGTTGATTATAGCTCTCTTAATGTGAGCAAGTCATCCTGAATACTCATCTTTTGGAGAAAATATGAGTTTGTGTAAGAAATATAGTAAGAGATGATAGTCTATACGAAATGTAAGTATGTTTCCTTATGTTTTAGTTAGGTTCATAAATAAATTACTCAATGAAAAGTAACTTAAAAACAAAAATTTTATCTGTTAACTTTTCCTACTGGGGAATCAAATACCATTTAACCCATCACCAGTTTGTGATTTTCGGATGGATAACTTTCTCCTAAACATGTTTTCTATCACCCTCCCTCCAAACATGTCCCTTGGTTTTTCTTCCATATCCATGTTTTCCTACATGGAATCCTAGTATGGGTTAACTCGGGTAGCCTTTGTACTTCCCTTTCGTTCTTTTAAAGTGACAGTTTTACTGACTATTGTTCTGATGTGGGACTTTCAATGAATTTTCCAAGCCCAATTTCAAAAATTTCGAGGACGCAATTTCCAAAAGGGGGGAAGGATATAACATTCCAGGTAAATAAAGAATATTAATTTTTCATATTTATCCATATTTTTGAATAAAATTTTAATATTAATTTAAAGGGAACACTATGCTTGATGGCCTACCCAATACACAACAATGAGTTTCTTTGAAATCTTACATTGCACTCCAAAAATAAAATAATATTATTTTAAATGGTAGTTAACACCTTGTCGTTGTAATGGCGGGAATGAATATAACTAACTTAAATGTGACTATATATGTTTGTCAAATTTTTTTACATTTTTCTAATAAATTTTAGAGGCTTAAAATATGAATGAATCCAATTTTATGCATAAATCATTTAATATTCTTTAAAATGTCGATTAACCACCTATTTATGGAGAACCCTTTTTAAATATAATTTTGAAGATTTTATATGTTATATTTGACAAAATAAAATCCTTCTTTAGAATCTGTACATCAAAATTTACTTTGTGTAAATTTTGTTACTTTTCCGGTAAAGATCTGTTTTAGTGAAAATGTTGTATTTTAATTCAAAACCTCTTTTTAAAATAATTTTTTTATATGATTAGATCATCTTTTTAATTATTTTTAACATTCAATTAGAATATATCTTTACCATTTAATCCAATGGTGGTCATTGGAATTAATTTCACTTTGAAATTGGACTTAAACTAGTGTCAATCTTTTAATAGATATTGTTTCCTAAAAACACGCTATTTGTTTTGACAGCAGGAATTAATAATTAAATTAATTAATTCAACTTCTATGTTTTGAATATTGTAAAAAAGTCATAATTTTTGAATTCAAAATATCAAATATAGCTTAGGGTGAATTTTTGGTATTTTTCTGAAAAACTTCAAATTTTGATGAATAGTGAAACCACTAAGTGGTAGTTAAAAAAACTGATTTTTCATTTAAATGAAACATTATGACTTCTATGATATGAATT
Source organism: Viscum album (assembly GCA_963277665.1). NCBI lineage: Eukaryota > Viridiplantae > Streptophyta > Magnoliopsida > Santalales > Viscaceae > Viscum > Viscum album. The sequence goes on along the minus strand of OY728158.1, from coordinate 497,054,703 downwards.
TCAAAAATCTGACATATATGGTCTTAATTAGGATGTTAAATGTGGTTCAACGAGATTAAAATAATTTTTTGGTGAATAGTAACTTTTATGGTTGAATAATCACGAATAAAGGTAATTACTTTAATTTAAGGTAAAGATAATGTTATAATAATATGAAATGACCTTGAAACATGTACTAACTTTATTGGATGAGTAATGACTGACCAATACAATCCATGGGTCAACTTGGGAACCCAATGGAGCCACTTTGGTAGGAAAATGACATTAATTACTTTTCATTTAAATTTAAAATAAAAATGTCACAAACATGTATTGTTTTACTAAAAAAAATTACATGGTGTTATATAAGTCATATTTTTGACTATAAATATTAGTTAGAAATATAAAACGATTTCCTACATAATAGTATTTTTTGTATAATTTTTATATATTAAATAAATTAATATATTTATGACACCATGAGGATGCAACGATTGCCTCATTAATGAACGATTTAAATAAAATGAAAAGATAATGTAAAATCTAAGACATACACTTGGAAAAAAACTATTGGATGAGTATATTACGAACCCATATCACATTATCCTCGATAGATATCAATGTGGGACCTTTAAAATCCATAACTCATTTTAAAATAAAGCAACATTGTTTGACTTTCCAAGAGTGTCCATCCTCCCTCTTATAAAAGGCCCCCACCTCTACCTCCTTACATGCACCACTCAAGCTTTTGGCTTGTCCAAACACTACCCATTTCATCTATCCACATTCCTCTTTCATCATTTAATCCTCACCTTAGGCATAAACCTCTTCAAGAAACCCTTTTGGATCAAACCTATGGGAGTTACCCGATTTAAAGGTAATGCCATGTCTTATGTTCTTTTGTTTTATTTTGCTTCTCCAACCCCCTAAACTATTTTTATTCCTTTATTTTGTAACAAAACCAGTATCTTCAATATACTAGTATATTGTTATGAGAATTATTCTAGGTACACTTACACACACCATTGTCTAATTGTTAAAAGACATACTGTTTCTGTGGATGGCGAATTACTGCCTCACGAAACGATGATTGTTCTATCTTCTCCTACCACCTCTCATGGTGGCCATTATGATGGAACTATTTTTATATGATATATATTATATTTATGTCCTCTCTATGCTTCCGTATTTTATATTTAAAACATACCTTTATTCTTTTCATGTCGTGCAAATGTGATAATTTCATACGAGGAAGTGTGGACTACCGCCCCCTCAAGTGATGTGAATCGTTCATGAAATACATGGAATGTATAAAGAATGAGTTTAATGAACATATGTGACATATATAAAATATATATTTTACTGTAATTATAATATATATATCTCTCATATATTTTTAATTCCATTAATATGACAAAGAAATGTAAATAGCTTTCATGCGTCAGTACGGCCTACCGTCTCCATGAACGGAGAATTTCATTTATTTTTATCTCCAAATGTTATGGAATAGTATAAAATGAATATTTACTGGATATATATGATATTTAAATCATTAATACTATTCTGGAGATGATTTACTTATAACTACATGTACAATTATTTTCCAACAAGTTCATTTTTGACTCATGTACCAACCATCGACAAAAACGTCCGATATGAAATCACATTATTAACCAATTATTATAACATTATAATATGTCATATGAACTGAATAATTATCTTTAAAGGAGTTAGTTTAGAAATGATAAATTTACCAAAGTTTATTATTTAGGAATATAAAGAAACGAACAAGACAAGTCGGACATGAGGTAAGGGATCCTACCTCTCTCTTTCTTTTTAAGTACTCTTTTTTATGTAACTTACTTTAAGCACCTCTTTATTATGTTGGGGGATGTTATTTTATATTCCACTTTCTTTAAATTTTATTTTAATATGATGAGAGACCCTATTTGATCTCATCAATCCATTTTTAGATGTTTTATGTGGCGCCGTTAGGCTGCCAAATTTTCATAAGGGGACTTTCATCTCACTTTTTATTCCCGTGAGATTCATGCTACATTGGCCACTATTTCCTTTTGTGTGGTGTATGTACTGCCCATTATTTTACTATTTGTATAATATACTCTCATTTATGGGTATTTAAATCGTCATTGTATGACCCTTCTTTCATGGGGTGTACGTTTCAATAGTTGCCCAAATCGGTAAGGGAACCTTTCACACTCTTCTTTTTAAAAGACTTAATTTGTTATATCTTTTAGTTTACATATTTTTAAGTTGGGATATGTTATTATATATCCCTATTGATTTAGATTTTATGTCCAAGTGATGAGATATCATTTTATATCTCATCAACTAATTTTATGAATCTTAAATTGACATTGTTAGGCTGTCGAATTTTACCAAGGGAACTTCTTAACCCAATTCCGATTTCATTGGGTTCAACTTGTAGTTTTTGAATATTTCATCCTATGAATATGTGTGAATGACCTCTGGATGTTTTACACTTAATATACAATTATATTGGGTGTATTTATATTTTTCACACATAATTATGAGATTGATTTGTCCTTAATTTAAGGATACCTTCTTTATAAGGGATTTCATCTCATTTTACATTTCTATTAAGACTCCATTGTTGTTATGGACCAATTCACCCTTATATGGTTTATATAATGTACTTTGGAATATTATATCATGAATCCCTTTATTCTCATGATATTATAAAGTTATGATTAAAAGTTATTCCTCAATTATTTTATTCATGTGTCTCTCATTTTGTTAAAAACACTTTAACTAAAATAACGTTTTAAATGTTTTAATGATTTATTGTTATAAATATTTCTCATTAATATCAATGTTTTAATAATGATATAAGGATTCATTTATATTTATATTAAAGGTTTAAAATGTTAAAAGCTTCAAAGTGGTATAGGACACAATTATTAAAAAATCTCTTTATTAAAGGTTTTAATTTGTTTGGAAAATGGTTTTTAGAATGGATTCATTATTTCAATATCTTAAAATGTTATATTGTTATTGCAATGTAGGAATGTTATCTTTCCTTTATGCTTATGTTATGTGATATTATTATGTTATCGTTATTAGGAATTTTTTATAAATATGGGTGGTTCCATGATAAACTAAGGGCGGTTGAGCCCGATATAGCTCTCTAATACTTTGGGTAACGTGAAGGAGTTAAACTCTAAGGTTTCTCTGATGAGATTTAGGTAATATACTATGATGGGTATTACAAATCTAACCATGAGGGTTACTCCCTATGTAAAAATGTTATGACCTCCTCAAGTTACTTTTATGTATTATTATTTCTATGGGTTATTCATAAATTTTATGATTTCATGAGGTATGTTAAATTGCATATGTTTTATGAGTAAAGTATGATTTCATTTATTCTTATGTATACATGGACTAATGTTTTCTTTCTATATTGGTATAAACATTTCTGAGATTTTTATGCTCATCCCAAGTTTTTTAAAATGTTTTTCACAAGACATAAAGTTGAATTGGGTCAAGTATGGGATCAAGGAAATGTCATGCTGTCTAAAACAAAAACTAGACACGACTCTTTTGTTCAAGAGTTTTTATTGTAAAAAAATGGAAACTGAGTAGATGTGTCTACATTGTAATCTTTGACATGTAATAGTTATGTCCTAATTCTCTAAAAATATAAACCTGAAAAGATCCTCAATGTGAATTATTCAATTTAATTCAAGATTATGTAGAGATTTAAGGTAGGGTCCTTATAATTCATGATATCCAAAAACCGTGATCAATCATAGAAGGGTACTTAGCTCAATGCAATTGATCAAACATGTCATCAAGATGGGGAAAAGGGTACATTTTATTTATAGTGATCGTGTTAATTTTTTTGATATGCAATGTATCGAAACATTAATCCATCTATGTTCCTAAGAAAAATTACTCATGCACCCCATGGTTAAATACCTGGCTAAATGAATCCATGGTCAACATTACCTTAGTGTCTTCATAAATTCATAATAAAAAATAATTTTCATTCAATATGTAGTAATTTAAATAGGTATAGATATTGGAATTATTTAAATTGACAACTCCACATATTGATTTGGTGAAATAGTAAGAATTTATTATTAAAAGGAAAAAATAAATTCTAGATATATAGGCATGTAATAAATATTTATATTCTTCATAACCATATAATATAAAAATAATTTCTAAATATGAATCACGTCCCACATGATGTATTTAATTTCCACTAAAATAATATATTTTTAATCACATTGATAAATGATTATATGTTGTATTGGAATAAAAATATCACATCCCTTTAACAGAATTTGATATGAGATTAATGTAAATAATTCTAATCCATAAAAAAATAACATCACATTAAACTAGTGGTTAAATAAAAATATATTTAAGAAGTGAATTAAAAAAAACATAAACTATGGAAATAATATAAGAATTTATTTGTTATTACTGTAACATTAGTGGTTTTCACTACTAATTCATCATCTAATCATTGAGGTGGTAATTTTATACCCATAGAATATTATCCTGATAAAAAAGAGTGGGAATATTTCTAATAAAAAAATACATTCAAAATATTATATAGCATGGTATGCGTAACACTCACTAAATATTTATTTATTTCCACATATCTATTAGTGATTTCAAAGTATTTCCATTTGTATCGATGATTACTTGGTTGATGATAATGATCATCATCATCATTAAACTTCAAATTTGGGAAATGGTAAATATAATTACCATACATGATTCATTGGAAAATTTCATGTGTGGGTGTTTTATTTAATGTATATATCTCTATATTAATATCATTATTTAACTTCTTCCCATCACCTAGAAATTCAATTTAATTATAACTTTCCTTTATACATATAAATAATTACCATTCACTATATGATAATTTCAAATTTGTTTTCATCCAAAATTTTTCAATAAGGGAACACCCATGTTCTTCTCTCTATGTTTTTAGGATTTCCTTTTATCTCCATATAGTTAGTATATCAAAACCTTATGATTGATGGAAAACTTCCATTTTCATTTCAGACTTTTTAGCATTAAAAATAATTTCTTCATTTCTAAAGATGTTTATGATGTTTAAGGATCATTTAATAATTGATTTTATGAAAATGAATCATGATATACATGAATTTTATGATGGATCGAAATATTAACATCTTACATCGCAAGTATTTTACATACATCCTCATATGTTCAAATTGATTCATTACACTTTTGATTTTCCACATTTAATTAATTAATTATATTCATAAGTAGAATATGATAACTATTCTGTTGAAATTTATTAACATAATCTCACACCACTCTATGATTTCAATTATTTATTGTATTTCAGTATTCATGATAATATTCCACCAATAATCTACATATCCTTCAAAATTTTAAGTAGAAAAAAAATTCATGCATTAGAAATTATAAGAATAAAAATTTCATTTTAATGGAATGAATATTTTTTTCAATGATAAGTGAATTAATATATTTACTAATAGAAGGTAAACGATTTATATAAATGAAATATATTGAATTTTATTCTATTATTTTCTTAGAATGAATTTTGATATCATTCATAGCTTGAGAAATTTCTGTGAGCATCACTTTAAAATTTTTCATTCAATCTCCAATAAAATTTTAATACTCTAGAATAAATTAATTACATATTAACTCACATTACCCATTAAAATGATTATTATGGGTGGAATCTATTTAATAAAGTAAGAGATCATAGTTGGAGATCCAATAATCATAATGGAAAACAACATATTCATGAATAATTATTTTTAGGATATCTAAATCAATAAAACTTATTTTCAATATATGAAAACAGAGACTTAAACTACTTTTTTGGTGATCATTAGTAAAAAATTAGGATTTAATACAATACTTAGTATTAACCCCTTAGATATCACCATTTGTTTCACATCCTAAATTCCATATGTTATGTACACCTTCCTATATTTAGTACTATAGCAACCATTACCTTTTATATAGAGATATTAAATTTTATTAATTGAATATTCATTACATATCATAATGAGCCATGATATAATTAAATAGATCTAGTATATTTTGAAACATGGAAACATAAAAATAGTTTTATAAAAGTTATATATAATATCATACTAATTTATTCATAGTTATAACCCTTATTATCAATATCTTACATATTAACTTACTTACAACCAAGGGAAAGAAACCAATATAAATACTTAAATTAGTTCTTATGTAAGGGTAAAAATATGGATATCAATGATCACATAATCATAACATGAAAAAAAGTATTTAAAAACGACCTTATAATTTGGATAACATTTCATGTAAGTAAAATATTATAATATTGTAACATGAGATAAATAATTTTAGTTCATATTAAATTAATCATGAATGAACAAGGGACGATGAGCTATTAAAGAATAACATTATTATAAAAAATTAAATATTGGCATATATATATATATATATAATAATTTTTTTGCAAGCATTATTCACTAAAAATACTATCATATTGGATTGGGTTCCCTTCCAAAAACATCATAGAATCTATAGATTACTCATATGACTATCATAGTTGATTGGTTCACACCAAAAATAATCAAATAAGTCAAGGATCACTCCCAAGAATATAATAGTTGATATATTCCATTATTTATTAGGGTTCACTCTCCATTATAGTCCAATTTATCATATAAGATATCTATCATAAACTAATGAATTTTAGGGTTTTGTAATTCTAGGACCACTCATCACATAGTGAATATCAGATAGATGTGTTTGACAAGACCATAATACATTAATCATTTTATAACCCCTGAAAATTAATGAGTGTCATAAAAAAAATTCACATCCTAAAACATTTAAAAAAAGTGTGACTTATAAGTATTTCATCAATTCATAATTTTATAAAAAATATAAATTGATTATATTATATATATATATATATATATATCATTTTCTCATATACATAACCAATGAATAGATTTGATTTGTATTTCATCACATGATTATATACCATGAGAACAAAAAGTAACAAGTATTTTAACACATGATAATATACTAATAAACAATAAGTAACATCATTGTTTTTTTTTTCAATGATGAAAAATTACATTAATGTATCACCAAAACATTTCATCAAGATAATATACATTTTGATTATAAATAACCCTTTTCAAAAATCAATTTTCCCAAATATTTAGGAAATAATTTTAATTTAAAATATTCATAGAAAAATATAATGGAAACATCAATCCATCTATTGGCCATGATGGTTATAAATTATGTACTTTCTATATGTGTTAAAACAAAACATTACATTTGAAATTTTATACAAAAACAAAAAGTACCTCATTCCACAAACAACTAGAAGATTACTTTTAATTAATTATTAAATTTAATATATGGGAAAAATGATAGTAAAAATAATTTATTATTAGTGAATCCTTTATTTTATACAATTTTATAAAACATTGATATGGAGTTAAAAGTATTTTAAATAGAAGAAATAAATTATTTCATTTTTGTGTATAATTATATTTTATTTACCCTGATTTGTTATGGTGGAAAAATTTAAATAAACTCTTTTATTCATCCTAAATAACCCAGGAAAAAATTTTCTATAGATTTTTGGCTGTTATGTCATATTATTTCAACATCAAAAGATTAATAAAAGTCAATCTTGATAAACAAAGAGTTTGTAGAATAAAACTATTAACACATTGGTTATTTTTGAAACATAAGACACATAAATGAAATAACCATATACTAATATATATATATATACCTATTATTTTCCTATTATTAATATTTATCTAAATTAAGTGTCATTATATTCCCCACTTCAAACAATCATATGGAGAATCTGGAATTTATCTCAAAGAAATAAATGTGAGATGAAAACCCCATACCAAAGGTCCGACTTCCATAAAAAACATTGGAAAATCCTATATAATGAATATATTTTTATTAAAAATATATTATATAACCATAGTCATATATATATATATCATTTTTAAAATTATTTATTAATGGATACATACCACCCATTTTTACCAATTATTTATTGAAGTCACTGCAATCAGTTTTATCAGATTTATTTCATGTTAGTATTGGGTCAGTAGTTTTGGCCCTTGAACGTTCATCTTATTTCCATAATCATCATATTTCTAATAATGATATAAAATCATATAATTTTTTAGATATATGTTTACATTCCTTAAAAAATGAAGTTATTAATAATAAATTACAGTGTTACAATAGGTTATACACACACATTAACATTATATGCCTTTTTTAAATTATGGAACATAAAATAAATAGCAAATCATCAATAAATAATTATAAATATATCATATATATAATATATATTCATTAAAAAAATAATTATTACCATTAATGTTAAACATTTATTACAAAATAATAACCTTGTTTTGTGGAGGTGGTAGTCCAAATGTGTGAATGGGGGACGTTGTCATTTTCTAACAGGTTGGTAGGTAAGAAGGTAAACATGAAATTATAATTTAATTATATAAATTTGGAAATATTTATTATATATATACATTAATCCAGATAAAAATTTCACATATAAAATAAGGTAATGGTAAATTAATTGTATCATTACATGGAGATTGTAAGTTGTACGCACACACAACAGATACTTTCAATACATATTTCATAAAAAATGACTTATAAATGTGGATTAAAATTCATAATAGAATTTAATAAAATTGAGAATATCTATTTTTTGTTATCTAATGTATATTATATATTTATATAAGTTAAATAAAAAAATAAATATAATTTTATTAGCTAATGCCATTACCTCTTCTTTAAATGAACTCCTTTACATCACTTCTTAAGGATCTTTAAGATGATATTATAGAAATAAAACATCTATAGAATGTGAATTAGGAAGTTGAGAAAGGATTTTTGTATTTTATTTTCAATATATATGGTTAAAATGGTGAAAATAATTTAGGGGATGATGTGTACTTTTATAATTTAGACGAGGGGCACTTTAGGAATTTTTAAAAAGATTAAATTTTAATAAAATCATTATTTTGGGAATATGCCTCCAAAATATTAGGTATTAAAGCTAATATTGGATGGGGTAGAAATGACTTCTTATAATAAAAGTTTTAATTACATATATGTTGTTTTAAATCGTATCATTTGGTCAACCCACTTTGTAATTAATATTTCCATTCACTCCGATGATGCATTTTTTACTCTAAAAGGGTTTTAATTGACATATAATGTCTAAATTTTATATTATAAATGAAAGAATTTGATATTTATTTATCATTAAATATTATTATTTACTTTTTACACGTTTTATTATATTTAAATAATTTATTACCATATTATTTTTATAATATATCATTATGGTCTACTATGAAACTATTCAATTAATTTGACATAAAGGAATAAAGACAATGTTTATATTAGTGTATAATTATTTTAAAAAAAATATTATTAAATTTTCATAAATAATTTTTTTGGAACACTGTAACTCAATCAAATTATATTATTTTAAAATATTTTGAAAGTATTTATTGAATTTTTCTTTTACATGAATTAATATTGTAATAGATTTTCACTAGAATTTAAGGTAATTATATAATTTATAAGAACTAAGACTAAATTACCACTTTGAATTTTATTTACATAGTATCAAAATAGAACTTATTATTCATTTAAATATTTATAGTTCCCAATGTGTACATCATAGATAAATTATAAACTATTAGAGGGACAATTTTTATTTTTATACTCATTAAAAATTATTAATGTAATTTTAATTGAAAAATTCCCGTTAAATTTTTTTCATGTATAAGGTTATACATGTATAATTAAAATCATTAAATCAATTTTAGGATAAAAATAATGGCCTTATCACATAGTTTTAATCCAGATTAATCTGATTTCCCTTTTATCGATGTGATATATTTTACTACTGTTACTATTCAAATTTAACAAAAATAAAAAGATACATAGTTAGAAAATTTCATTCTCATGAATCAATATATAGTTAAATTTTATAAAGTTAAATTAATATATGTTTAGTAATATAATATTAATATAATCAAATATACATTAACAAATACCAACTTTTTAGAAAAATATAATTTGAATCATAAAATTTTGTGTATATTTTTTCCACTATTAGAATAAATTATTAAATCACTGATAAATAATTTTATATAATAATCAAAAAATAAACATAATTAAAATAATTTATGAATTTTTTATATATTATATTATTATAAGAAAAATACATTCGACCAATTAAAAGAGTTTTTATGAATATAAATTTTTTATATTCAAATTATTTTTATCTTTAATTCTATATAATTGAAAAAAATGAAATAATTTTATACATATTTCACCATATGTTTTTCAAAATTATTTAAGTCCAATTAATACCTTAAAATTTAACACACATGTCTCTAGTTCCACATAATAATATTTAAATAGTATATTATTGTTCATTAAAAATGATTTTTCTTCAATACAAAACCATTAAAATATATTTTAAGGGGGATATTTTCTAATATATTTATGATATACTTATCGTTACAATGGTTTATTACAAATTTTATTGATTTTAAATATTTTTTAATTCCATGAATCAGTTTTATTAATATCATAATTTTATTGATATAGAAGTGGTTCATGATTTTATTGAATTGATTTGAGATCCATAAAATATAATGTTTGATTCATTAAAGTTTTATATACTAAAAAACTACAAAAAATGTAATTAAAGAAGATTTTTTTTCTTATATGGCCTTTATTTTGATTTCTGGTTAACATTTGGGCTATAATGGTTCCATAATAAAAATAGTATATTTGTACCATATTTTATTTTTACCCAAAAATTCAACAGTTTTATTTTTTTAAAACAAATATCTAGTGAATAATTTCAACATTCTAAATTCAAAAGTAATATATAAATATATTCCATTTTTTTTAAAAAAGAAGTGTTTATACTTTTAAATAAAAAATTATATATTCGAATGTATATATTTTCACAATACAATCAGTTTTATGTCCCTTATAAAAAATGAAATTGATATAATTTTTTAAATTATCAAGTATATATAAATATTACATAATAATAATATAAAATGAAGATAATATTTATCCCGATGATTCTTTTATTAATAAAAAAATTATTGAAATTATATATTTTACAAAATATAATTTATATTTAATCACATAAATATATAAATTATTTCAAACTCATTAAATAATAATTTTTTTTAAAAAAATTACAATTGATAAATAGAATAATTATTTCATTAAATATAGAATACGTAAACACATATTGCTATGTTATAAACAAATAGTAAATTACTAAACCAACTGACTATATAAAGGTATGATGTGTGATTGTGGATCGTTGTTGGAGTGATAAAGTGAACATGGATTTAGACATGATATATATAATCTTAAACTTATCGCATAAGTAGTTTCAATAAATCATTATTTGTTTAATCTAATAATGGGAATGGATAAATGAAATCCAAATGATTTTATCTCTCATGGAAGCTCCAATAATGAGGAATTATAGTGTACAATTCCATTAGTCAAGGTCATCTATTATTTATTCTTTTTCAATTAGATGTTATAATAACTGTAAAAATATAATAATCTTACTAGTAACATTATAATATAAATATATAATCAATGATTTGTTTTATAATTCTCTGTTATATCCAACAGAATATACATTATAACTGTTCAAAATAATAAAATTAATGTATCTTTTTTGTTTAACGACATTAAATAATCAATCATTTTTCAATTGAAAATGGAATTTAATATGTAAATGTTATATATTTCTCCAAAATATAATTATTATTTTTTCATTTCAATATATAATTTCCATCATTCTCATTATATAAAAATATATAAAAATAATAATTATGGGTAAATATAACAATTCATTAATTAAATATAGTTTATGTAAACACATATTACTAGGTTATAAATATATAATCAATCCAAACACCAATATTATCCGTAATTAGATATTGTGTGATTGTTGTTCTTTATTGGGGTGTTACGGTGAACATGGGTTCACTCTGAAATTATTTTTTTAATATTAGCATGGCCTTGGATAAGGGATAATCCAATTGATTCCTACTATCTTAGAAGCTCCAATAATGGGGAATCATAAGTTAAAATCTCACTGGTTGAGGTCACCACATCTTTATTCTATGTTAATTAAAAGTTATAATAACTATTAAAATATAATAATCTTTCTAGTAACATTCAAAAAGATATATATTCAATGATAATTATATTTTGTTATCTATTATAGCCAATAGATTATACAATATATATATCCAATATAATCAATTTAGTGAATATTTTTTGTTTAACTACATTAACTAATAGGTCATGTATTAATTCAAAAAAAAAATCATTTGTATAAGTTATTTTTGTTAAATATTTTATCATTAATTTACTGAAATTCATATGGTTCTCAAATCATTTTAGACATCCATCTATAAATTATATTTTTAATCAAAACATATAAATGGGGTCTGTGATTTTACTTTGAATAATTTTTTAATGAATTACATTTTGGTATTTTTCCACTTATTCCATGTTCTAATAAACATTTTCATGAATGTATACATTTTTTATAAATTTTTTAAATTATATATTTGAACTTATTTTTTACTTATTATTGATAGGTTAAATGATATTTTATTAAAAATTAATTATTTTGGGGTTTTTAGTTCATTTTACTATAATGTGAAAGGAATATTTTCAACACATCTTACATGAATAGATTTTCCGTTATCCATTTCTTTACATTTTTATCCAGATTCCTCTAAGAATCTCAAAAATTTTAAAAGATGGTATTTCTCCCATTTTTTCAATAGTTCATGGTTTTAAATTGTGTACAATAGAAAATAATATTTCTTCTCATTTTCATGATATAAGTTAAAATTGGTACATTATGGGTTTAAATGTAAATTCAATAGTTTTAATGATAAAAATTACATTAAAATGAATATTAAAATTTCTAAAAATAAATGGTTGACATTATTGCTGAATGATATAATTTTTATTGAACCCAATCCCTTATACGGTACAAACATTATACTATATTTGGATCATTTATATTAATCAGATTCTTTGGGTGACGAGAAAAAGTTAAAATATGTATGACTCTAAAAAGAGAATTTGGATAGATTTAATTAGTCATATGAAAATACTGAGTTTTCTATTTTTTATTAATTATATGAGATTGTGTATGGGGTTAATTTAAAATAAGTTACTCAAATCAAGTGAAAGAGTAGTCTAATATATGATAATCCTATGAGAATATAAAAAATATATACTTTTAGGTGATTCCACGATGAATGTAAAATTACCTATGTTTATAACATGGAACCTCATTAAGATAAAAATAGTTTTGAAGGAAATATATTTTTTCCAAAATATAAAAAATGAGATTATGATTTAACAGAATGTTTATAATCTTATAAAGATTATTTTCATTCATCGTAATGGATTCATGGATAATAATTTTTCCTATTTGATTAATAAATAAATGATTTTGGAAAAAATAAGGCTTTTTATTTATTTCATTGGATGTGAAACGATTTGACTAAGGTAAAAATTTTATTTTCTAATAATAAACACTTCCTTATGTGGTTTTATGTATTTAAAATCGATTAAATAGGTTCCTTTATTTTCATATCCCTTGCTGTTAATTGGGTACTCATCACATGTTTTCAATTATTTTCATAGGGAATAATGATTTATACTAATTATTATGAATTCAAACTACAAAAAAATGAAATTATCTTGGAATGAATATGGTGATTAATGAATGAAATAGGGCATAGATCTTAATTATCTTGTATTTTGAGTGAAAAATGAATAGAATTTTTTTCAATGTTTTATATATTCTATATATGTGGTTATTTTCGTAATCCTACAAATAAATAAATATAAAAAATCCTTGAAATTTTATTTTGTAAACAGTTGTTATAGTTCATGTAATTATTTTTTGCATGATTTATAAAGTTTTATAGTTGGTATCAAATTGAAGGTTTGGATATCATTATCGGTTTAGTGGATTAATATGTGGATATATTAGTAGTTTCAGACACTGTCATGGGCTATAAATTCTATGTTTTATCACTGGATTATTTTCCTAGATAACACTTTTTAGGATGTTTGAGAAGGGACGATTTTGAGGTACATTTACTGAGTTAAAATAAATGGTTGACTTATATGTATCACATAGGATTAACATGTGTTGCATTGAGAAGGTTATTTAAGGATGAAAGATTTAATATTATATAGGAATAATTTTGATGTTCATGAAAATTTTTAGGATTAAGATGGTCAATTATTTAATGGTAATTATGGATAATTGGGATAAAATGGTTATTCAATTTTTTAAAACATCGAATTTTTTTAATGATTACCAAGGGATTGAAATTTTATTTGGTGAATATATTTTAAAATATATATTTAACGACTTTCACCACATTGGAGATATTATAAGATTAAATTTTATAAAAATATTATATATAAGGATGGGGCTTTATTTGGGAAAAAATGTTAAATTAATTTTTGGATGCACCTATAAATTTATTATGCCGTTATGTTAGGTATGGTAATTTATATAAACACTAATAAATATTTAGTGATAATATCAATATAGTATATACATTTTTTTGGTATAATCTTATGTTTGATTAAATTTATATTGATAAAATTATTATGTTTATATTGTATTAATATGTAATAAATTAATTTAAATAACATGGATTGATTTTTGTTGTTTAATATTTTAATAAGTTATATGGATTCTTTTTTATCAAATGAAATATGAGATCTCTAAGAGAAATTATTGAGGATTTGATGATTCATTTTTTCTTTGGATATATTGGATGTAATCATAAATTATTCTTACCATTATTTTTTTTAAATTTGTAGAAACATGAAGAATAAATTAATACCCATTTATTAATTTTATGATACATTGAATTTTACATTCTGTACTATTAGAAACAATCTGAAATACCTATGTACGATGATACATGAGTTGGAACTGAAATTTCTTGAAGGGAATTCCATATCCCCATGGGATGATGACTATGACATGGAATCATAAAATGTAATGGAGGGAATGAATTTTATAAAAAACAATATAATATAAAGTTACATATAAGTATGCTCAATAATTTAAGAGAAGATAATACAATAAACCAAACTGGTAAGTCAAACCCTAAAAATAATATATCATTAATGTTCTTAAAAGAAGACAATATAAAATTTACATACCAAATGACACATCACTAGAATCCTAAAGGATCATGAACATCCACCTCTTTATAGAGGTGATTTCCCTTTTCCAAAACCTAGAATAAGAAAATTTATAAATTTAAAAAGTAAAATATAGGGTGTGAACAAAAATACCAGTATGGTCTCACAATGTGTACCATAATAAGATTCCTTAATAAGAGGAAAAAATAATTATTTCAATTTTAAATAATACAATCATTGAAGTTCATTTTAATGTTTAAAACAAAAAATTATTTCAATTTCAAAATGATGGAAAACATCTCAAAGATTTTATAAGTAATGACATTATATAGATAAGACTATATAAATCCCTATGTATGAGTAAATCATTTCACAATCAAGGTAAATTATAATAAAAATAGTCACAATAAAAACAATGTTCATCAACCCAATGGTTTTATAGTTTGTAGTTATAGGATCTTCACACTCTATTAATAGTTATAATCTTATATTTGTACACACATCCATAATTCATAGGATAAATAGGACTGAACTACATTACATAAGGTATATGATCGTAAAAAAGTTATTTTTGTTTGTTTTTCCATCATCATTCCATTACTAAGGAATTACCATCCTAGCAAGCTAGTCCCAAATAACCTTCTATATATCCTTGCTCACATTTAACCAATCAGTCAATCAATATAAAATGGAAAATAATTTTATATAAATCATCATTCAATGTTCATTTTCATAAATTTAATTATAAAAATTCGAATTCACTTTGAGAAACCAAGAAAAAAATTTTCATCCAATTTTTCCATTTCAAAATAAATCCAATCACACGTCTTCATCAACTCTATTTAATCCATTTTTCTAAAATCATTTTTCAAATGATTTCATAATTTCCATCATTTTCAAAATACACCTCAATTTTTAATTCCATTGGAAATGGGTTTTCCAAAAATCCAAAATATTTCAATTTTTTATACTATATAATATCCAATTGGGAGTTCATAATCTAATTGAATTTATTTCAAATAAAATAATGCAATTCATTGATTAATTATATGATTAATCTCAAATGGATCAACCTACATTCTTCATGGTATTAAAACCTAAAACTTGTAGTGGGATTTTCCAATGACAAAAGATGGAAATGGGATATATAAATTGAACCTAGATTCAAGAACTGAATCAGTGTATTTTAGATCCATCAGTCATGTGAGGTCCTAACAAAAAAGATTTACTAATGAATAAGAGAGAGGGATAGAAGGAATTAGTGGATAAACACTTATCATAGAGGAATCAAATGAATTCCACCATGATTTGATCATCTTAGGTGTGGGATTAGAAGAGAAAAAAGGATTATTGAGAGCCTCTAAGACCTAGAAATTTTTGGTAACTCAAATTATGGTAAAATGTGACATTAAATTGGGATTCATAATTTTTTAAAATAATATTTTGGAATTAAAATTAACATGTGAATGGTTTTCTTAGAAAGGTTACATGGTTAGAAAAATGATGAAACATTACCACGTGCCCCTCTAATGGGGTGGTCATTTTTTCAAACCATGCACTAATCAGTAAAACCTCCATCATCCATGGATGAACATATTTCACTAACTAGGTGAATAGTTTTGGAAAACCATGAATATAACATGCATATCCTGACAATCCTTCAAGATTTTAAAAAATTCACCCTAAGCACCCATATACAAGACCCAACCAAGTGTGGTCAAAAGATGAGTCGAGGAGTATAAGAAAACTAATATATAGATGTAATAAACTACCTATAATTGTAACATCATGTCCCTATAAATAATATCATGAATTTTACTCATAAAATAGATGAGCCTACTTATTTAACATCAATTCCTCTCTCTCCCACATCACTTGTGTATCAGAACCGTGCAACCATATCACTTAGACAAAAGGTATACACCTCCTATTAATTACCATTGTCTAAAAATAAACTATATTTCATGAATTCTATGTAAAATATAAATTAGGGTTAATATAAATATCAGTCCCCAAAAATGATATGGATAAAAACGACATTTCTATTTATATGAAACATAAAACATGTTTCATATCATAAATCATTGTAGAAGAATTGTTAAATTGTAAGAATCCATTACCACCAGATCAAGAACCACAAAAGATCAAACAAAAAGAAGAGAAATCTTCCCTTGAATCCCTAAAATATGATGACCTAAATGATGGTAAGTGTTCAAGAACACATAGTCTCCAATTGAAAACTAAAATAGTCTATGAAAATGAGCAATATATGATTTATAACAGCTATGTTCCATCATCATTATCTAATGAATAAACATAATTTTTGATTTCATATCTTGAACAAATATCTTTCAAACCATGGATCTTTCATCGATCTCTGATCAACACAACATAGATTTACAAGGTATGCAATATAAAATCCCATAAGCTTCCATTCTAATTTTGGGCTGGTATTGTTATATCAAAACTAAACCAATCCCAAAAATTCAGCCCAGTCTCCAATAAGATTTAGAAGATTCTAACACTAAATTCCCCAAAGAATATATAAAACCCTCTTGATCTAGCGATCTATCTATGGATGGATGAACACACTCAAAAGGAACTAAGATCTGAGTTCTTATTGGAGGCCTCTATGTAAGCATGAAGTAAAATGACGATCTCTATTAAAGACTATATAAGATATAATATTGTGAAAATGGAAAATCACATTAACATAGATATTTACCAACTCATCAACATTATTTTTAACATGAATTGGTATATTTTTAATAGATTTGGTCACATGATCGATCAAAAAAATATCACACTATTCTTCTAAAGTGTGTGATAAAACCCAACCAATGGGTCTATAGATACCAAATCCAATATAAAATTTAACACCAGAAGTTACTAATGAAGCCCCAAATGATTAAGATGCTTCTCATTGTCTTATTGGATGGTTTGAAAATGAGAGTCAAAATCAATAATGTCTAATCTCATAAATAGACAATAGAATTGAAGCAGATCATCCTAAAAGAACTTTTTATTTTAGGGTGAAAACCCCAGTGGGAATTATGTAAATCCAACATCTATCCTCACATCTTATAGAACAATAGACTAGTTCTGAAAACATGTATCACTCTCCATGGAGAGGGACTACTCAAAACTATCACCCAAACATAAATTGAGTCTCTAAATACAGAACCACATAATCACACTTTTGTTATTGAAGAATCATATTGATATGAGAGTTGTTAAAAAATGCAATCCAATACAACCACAATCCCTATTTCCACACCTCATAAATGAAATTGCTAAAAAAGTTAAATTAATTTCCACTCATTATATGATTATTTGAAGTCCTTAGGTGGGGGTTTCATGTTAAAATTCAGATTGATGAAATTCTTTTAATTTAGGGTGTCGTCTATTTTAAAATAAAAAAATTCAGATACTCTACCCTTTGTCTCATGAGGTAATTATAATAATTTTTAGAGAATATATAACATAAGATGTTGTGGTTAGAATACACGGTAAATCATTATTTAAAAAGGTAATTCAATAATATGTTAAGTGAATGAATCACATCTGTAATTTCATTTCCATGGATCATATAAGTATTTTCGCAAGACTATGATAGGTCAGAATAATACAACGATACCAAGAGTGGGATGAACTGTTTCTTTTAAAATAGTGATAGATTTTGGATTTTATCTTTCAATGGATTTATATAGGTATGCAACATTCTCTTATGTAATTATCTATATTAGAAAATAAATATTATTGAGGAAACATAAAATTTTTAGTGGTTCTTGAAACAAGGATCACTATGTCCACTCCACCAATTATCTCTCTATGAGTTTGGTGATTTTCAATAAAAAGGTCATATTATCACAAGACCTTCACAGATGAGTAAAACAAGTTGAAACCTTTATTATAAGGATTTATATATCCTTCTAATTATATTATCAGGTATCAGTTTATCCACAGATTATTATTTAGAAGATGATACTCATTAATGACAGAGTTCAAGAATTAGAAACTACAATAAATCAAAATAGTTTTCTTCGATTGAATTGTACCCTTCTTGATCACAATTACAACATAAATTGATGAAATTTAAATCTTATTCTTCAAACAATGATTTTATCATGAACTAATCGCTTCAATGAGATTATGTTTAAATATTATCTTTAATAAAAGAATCTATTACATTATATAATGAGGCTGAAGCAAGTATATCACCAAAATGTAGCTTATTTGTAAATAACAAAGCAACAGTATCATTTTTTCAATAGATATGAATTCCAAATGATATTTAACAAATACATATTTAGTTATTAAAAGAAAAAAATACTCTGGCTATATATATTGATAATTTTTATTTTGGGTTTTTGGTCGTATCCCATTATTTCTCTTCACAAATTGAAATACTCCAATATAGTAATAACTTCTCCTATAAATAGGAATGGTTTATTACATTGAATATGATCCATTTAATTCATCATATAACATCTTTCAATCAATATTTACATCAATTAATTCTATAATAGAAATCATAGAAAATATCATTAATTTAAACAATATCCTTGAATGATTAAATGTACAGTTCATTCCTATAGAAAATAATCCAGTTATAGGGTTGATAAAATATTGTTTCCAGAAAAAGTATTTACATGTCCCATATGTTTGTTTCTTCAATCATAGGCTTTCAAAAAAAATTATGGTTTTTTCTCCATATTTTATCTTTTATTATACATAGGTTTCTATCTATTCATTGTTTTAATAAAATAATACTTTTCCAATATCATTGGGGAAATAATCTATTCGTGTTATTTTAAATGTAGGGTTTCTGACTAATATGTTATGCTTATACAAACAAACAAACGTTGTGAATAGTGTTTACATAATAAATTCAAAACATGTTTAAAAAACCATATCCAATATTATAAAATGTAATTAATATAATATTATCATAAATATATTGCTAAAAAATTATAAGTAATATTATTAGTAAAAATATAATGGTATTTGTGTGAATCAATATTAATAATATTTATTGAGTATTTTTTAGAAAATGCATGTCCAATAATATTTGAATTTTGATGATGAGAACACCCATAACATAACATAGAAAATATAGTAATGGAAAACAAAAATGATAATATATATATATATAAAGAGAAAAATATTATATATATAATCATAATTTACATAGAAAATGCATTCCTTTTAATTGATAATATAAACTAGTAACTGAATTAAAGAATCAAGATTATTGTGATAACCTAAATCACCCCCCTTATGTGGTATCAAAAAAATATGAAAATAGTTTTAAATATAATAAATTTTTCAGAAAACTACAAAATAATAATAAATTTTACATAATATGAAAATGATATATGTGTTCTGGAAGAAGAAATGAAAAAATGATGATTAAGATAATATTAATAAACAAGATAATTTTCATTAAAATATTTCAATGATTAAACGTGTCATTTTGAATGAGAAATGTATAAATATAACTATTATATGTAGGTTAAAGGACTATTTCATATGTGGTATCTTTATCTAGTGAAGCTCGAAGAGCAAGAAGAACTTTTTTCAATTATACTATAGTCTTTGTAAACAATCAATAATGTCGGTAGACAAATGTCTTATAAAAACATATGATTCCTGAGAAACTTTTAAAATTTCAATCATATTGAATTTAATAATATCATGAAAAGTTGTGTCTATGTATGGAAAAATCGTAAGCATGTAAAATAACTAATTGAGAAGAATTCAGATTCAATATTCACTTGAGGTTAACATCTCAAGATTTTCTATTTGATTATCTTATTGTAAATTTATAGGATTAATGTTACACAGTAATTAATGATTCATATCACTAATATCCAACAACACAATATAAATTTCTTGAAACTTCCTGATTAAATATGGTGATTTTGATATGTAGAGGGCGGGAATTTAACACTATATACATATTCCTTAGTCATTAAAATTGATTTTCCAAATATTTTGTTAAGTACCTGAATTCATTTTTCAAGATCAAATCGCCATTTAGTTAGAAAAAATGATCTATCATTTATCATTGAAAATATTTATAATATATTATGGAAACTAAATTTTCTCTAGTACATTCCGTCTAAGCCGTAATAGATTCAAATTCTTATTTAGGAGTAGAGTAATTTCAAAAATCTATAAATATTTCCATGTATATTACAGATCATGTGGTAACCTTTTGGTCTCCTCCATTATTATATCAAACATGATGACTAGAAATTCTATTTGTTAATTTAAGGAATTGGAAGAATCATCTTAATTGATCGATGATTGTAGGGATTCTTCTATTATAATTAATGAATTTCAAGTACACTTATCATTTTAAGATAGATTAATTTTATCAATAATGTTTTCTTCTATAAAATCATAAAAATATATTTCGTCCGAGGATAGTGGATCAGCATAGACAATTTTATTGTAAACTATTTTAGTGGATTCATCTAATTAAATTTGTATTTTATCATATCATTGATAATTTTAATATGGTTGATCTTTTTCAGGTGCAAGTGTTTATATTTTATATCAAATTCATATTTTTGTTTCTCAAGATTGGTTGTTTCTTTTAAAAACACTAATCATGATGCATTTCATTGTGTATATGTTTTTTCTCCTTGGTTTCGATCGATAGGATCCAATATTATCCTAGGTCATGTGAAATGAATATTATTTTCTACTTATTTAGTATCTAAATCATCTTGATTATAGGTACCATATTTGTGTCTCCTTTTTGATGTTTGATAGAATCTCATATATTAGATTATCTGATATCCTCAATACAAAGACAATATGATCCAAATGATTTTAGATTTCTTTCATACCCCTGAGAAATAATTCCTCATTCTCGTTGATAATCCATAGTAATAAAATATAGTTTTCATTTTATTGTGCTTTGTACGAAACGAAAAATTCTTATTATAGCATCATTAAGAATGTAGTGATGATTAAAATTTGTTCGATGATCTATATAGATAGTCTTATTTATTATAAATAAAATAAAAGAAACAATTCATCGTTATGGATATAAAGACATATATTCTATTAAATGATGGAACTAAGTAACATATTGAAGTATATAACTTGGGATGTTTAGCATGATATCTCTAATGAACAAGAACATGATATACATGCCATGAAAGATAATCCTTTCTAATTATGCAATTCTTGATGGGATTGGAAACTGTATGAACATAGATAGTATCTTTTAGTCAACCTAATGATCCACAATAGGAAATATTCACATTTGTGTGGAACTGAATAGAAATGAAATAAAATATTTTAGGTGTTTACCTGAATACCAATGGATTAGTGATAAAAATGAAACACTCCTTTATGGGGAAAATTTATGATTTTATCAATTTCAATTGTGGAAATGGAATATACTCTATCATCTACCCATGACGTGATGATATCTTTTGTTTCCCCAAAATAAAACTAAATGTTCTTATAGAACTGCATCAGTGATCTCTCAAAAAAAAATTCTTTATATTATTCGTTAAAAAGGAATTCCAAACCATTAAAGGTTAAGTATTTCTTCATTAAAATATTATTATGCTAAATCTAATAAACAACCACAACATTTTCATAAATAATCACACTAAAGGGGATGTGCTGACTTTTTGAGTTACCTAGTTCACCACTATATTTCCACCTATTGTTCTATATTTATGATAATTTAATGTTTGAAGATTCTGATTCTAGAGTTTTTATGGAAAAATGGGCTCTATAAGGAGAAATGTTTTCAAAATCATAGTGTATATAATAGATTGAGAGAGTGGGTAATTTTTTTGGGACAGTTCTGGGCGACATTATTTTATTTTATCATGCCAATATAATCACCATAATCTTAATTATTTTTTATGATGAAAATATATAATATTTAAAAATAGAATAAAATTATTTTTTTAATTTAAATGATATAAAAATAAATAAATACATAACATAATAAAATAAAAACTATCCATACAGGTATTAATGAAATAGATTAAAAAAATTATTAGAAATTATATTTTAATAACTCCCACTTAATAAAATAAAAACATACATTTGAATGTGGATTAGTTAAATTTCCAGCAACTTGATATTTATTATTTAAATAATAATAATAAATCCATTTTAGGAATGACATCTCAATGAAAATGATGTCTAATATCAATATTATATGTTCTCAAATGAATTATAGAATTTTATGAAATATTTATCACACTAGTATTATTAAATAAAACAGTTATACTATTAAAATTATATCTAAATTCCATTAAGGTGTGTTTTATCCACAACAATTGTGCTAAAAACAACATGTAAATATAAATTCTAGTTCGGATATTGACAATGGAATGACATGATGTTTCTTACTCAACCATGAAACTAAATAATTTCATATAATGTTTCAAATTCATTATGTGATTCATCTATTTAATATAATCCTCCAAAATCCGAATATCAATGTGAAATTAAATTATAATAATAATTTTTTAGTTAAATTGGAGATTAATAAATTTTACCTTTAAAATATCTATAATTTATTTTAAAATATGTAGATGATATTATTTGGGGTTTTACTGGATTATAGAATATAAACATAAAAAACATTTTGTCTAGTATCCTAGATGTAATTTACAAAAAATTACTAATCATACCTTGATATAAATTTGAATAAAAAAGTTCACCAACTTCATCCTATCCATGTTTTAAAATAGTACACATCAGAGTTGTATAAATAATTCTGGTTTCTATTCTATTTATTTTATTAAATTAGTAATGTAATTTATTTGGTTTTAAAATCGCCAAATATTATTTTAAAATTTATTAAATCCAAGATATAAATTTAATTCTACCATTAAACTCATGGAAAATTATTTTTTCACAAGATTCAAAAAATTAGTAATAATTAAATATATTTTTTAATCAAAAAATAACATCATATACCTAAATTTTTAGTAATAAAATATTATAAAAAAATGATTTCGAAAAAATACATGGATCTTATAATCCTATATAAAATCTAATTTCTGAAAAAAGTAGCTTAATTTTTCATACTAATATTTGGGTGTTTTTTTATGGTCAGGAATAACTTTATTAAGTTTAAAAACTAAATTTTGTAGATGTGGGGTTTTCAAACACAGTAGGATTAAAAAATAAAATTCTTCCATTATATATCCATCTGAAAAGGGTGATCTTAATTCTATATAATAAAATTTAAAATGTATATGAGATATATAAGATAAAATAAAACTAACGTATTATACTCTAGAAACATGTGTAATGGTTACACATTATTCTATGCCTTCTTCATGGTTGTATTATTTTTCTACTAATCGAGCTATATTTATAATTATAATCCTTAATCATCTTGGTTATTTATAAAATCCAATTTAGTTAAAATGTCTGGATAATTTTTTATTATATAATCTAATTCGAAAAAATAATTTATATTTAATTAATCAATATATTTTTCTATATTCACTTACTAGATTTTATATGTTAATCTTTCATATATAGTATTATGTTCTAATTATTATAGAATGGAAGAAAATTAAGCTACATTTCCAACATTTCATCTAGTTATTACTCATGTTTGTAGGTTTTTTATAATAGTTTCTAAAAGATTATCCTTTATGTTTTCTAGATTTTCTAGGTGATACACATTCAGGTTCATAAGATATTTTTTCATTTGGAATGGACTAAAATTCATTAATTTTATTTTCAAAATCAGTCTTAGGTGATTCCAGCCTCATTTTTTCAAAAGAGTTGACAATTTCATCTATTTTATTTTCCTTTAATAAATATGGTCACTATCATCAAACATCACATGAACTGATATTTAAACAATCCATTTCATTTTATTATACACTCAATGTTTTATATGTAGTAGAATATCCTTGTAAGATTCCTTCATCATCCTTTCAATCATATTTTCATATGGATTTCATTATTTTTCAAGATATATAACTTACAACCAAGTACATTAATGTAATTTACATTCAGTTTTCTATTATTCAATATTTTTTGGGGGTTTCATTTTTAATATTTGATACATTTAATACTCTATTAATTGTTTATCATATAGTGTTTACATCTTTGGCTAAAAATTAGGATAGAAGGCTATAGTAATTCAGAATAGTTTATTCCATATGTTGAATTATTTATATTTTCTCTATCAACATTTCTATTATACTGTGGAGTTCTTGGTACATTAAGGGTTTTTAATACCAATATTTAAGAAAAATGAAATAAATTCATGATTCAAAATGCCTTTTCCATTGTCACTTCTTAATGAAATTATTTTAAAATATGTTTTATTTTGAATTGTTTTATAAAGAAATTCAAAAATAAATAACAAAAAAAATATTTTTATAAAATTAAACCAATATATATCGTGAAAAATAAAAAAAATTAATAAATAAAAATTTCTATACAAACATGGATCCATTGATGGTCCAAAAAATCTAAAAGTATAATTTACAGTTCTTTAGATGTAGCAACATTGTGAATTTATTTGAATGATTATTTGTGTGGTTTTCGAATTTAACACACATCAAACAATATATTATTATCAAATTTAAAACTAGGAAAATTAGAAAAATAGGTGTTTCGTAGTCTATATCTATAAATTAAATATAATAAAGTGTTCTATTACTTTATGCCATATCCAAGACTCATTTTTCTTAGTAGTAAAACAATTCTCATTTTGTTTATAGATGAAATTAAGTTCCAAGGTATAAACATTTTTAGTTATAGGTTCTCCATATCTGAGAAATTTATTTTGAATACTATACAAGAATTTTAAAAGAAAAAAATATAAAAACCATCATCATAGTGTTGTGAAATACTATTTTGTTATGCTTTGTCCCTTGAACATATATCTCTTTTTTATTGAAATTGACTGTTGATCACTAACTAACCAAATTAAAACTTAATTCACCTTTGGATTGACTCCAATGGTGACTAGGCCTCTATTTAGTTTTATAAGTGTATGAAAATTGGAATTATCTCCACTCATTTGTCTTTACGAGCCAATGTCCATATATAATAAAACATTTTTGTTCATGTGGTATTTTTCCAGAAAAATAATTTAAACAAATTTTTTTGATAACTATGTTTTGATGGTTTAATTTATGTCAATATTCAAGGATGAGTGAATCCATATTTTCCTTATTTTACCAAAATTCACATTACAAGCTTTAGTCATATTTTTTGAAATAATTATTATTTTTAGTTCCAAATATTTGATATTTTCTCAAACAGAACATGTTAAAATAATTTACCATTCTTCCATAATAAAAATTCATATCATTTTTAGAACTTGGAAGAAAATAATTTTTAGATAAAATTAATATTTTTTGTTTCCTTCATATTCAATATTTTCCCATTTTAATATTAATTTTTCCAAGAATGTAACTGATGTATTTTTTCAATGTTTTTAAATATACATGAATTACTATGGTATGAATATACTTCATTTCCTAAATATTTTATTCTATTTTCATCCACAATACAGTCTGTGTTGATGTATTAAATGTTTCACTCAAATCATGATGTCAATTTAGCATTGCATAATTTTCTCCTAAAAAAGAAAATTAGATTTTTTTGGAACTTCATATTTTTTACTAATGATTAATATTTTTCAATAGTAATTGAGAAGTAAGAGGCAAAGTCCTACTTGAGAAGCTATTTGAATTAGAAGTATATGAGTAATACAAATATACCTCATTTTCTTACTTATCTAAACAAAATATTTTTTTCATTTATATTTGTTGGCTCTATTTTTGAAACAGATTTGGTGGAACTACTACAGTATTCTGAAACCCTCCATGTTGCTTTTATATCACTTTTCCTTTATTCTCTTAATCAATTTTCATCTAATATTTTATTTCAATATTTCTTCATTATTCTATTTTTGGGAAATTTGGTTTGAAATGACTCATTTATTCTCATTCATAGAATCTTACTTCTTTAATTCATTTCTAATATTTCATCATGAATTTTTTAAATCCTCATTTTTCTGATAGAATTTGGTAAATGTTCTGGCCAACTAAGCCAGTTCTATTTGATATTTTGAAGAATATTTATCCTTATATATTTTTGAATCATATTTAAAATTATTTTTATTATTATGGGATATAACCTTAACTGAAGTATTTTATATTTTTTGTATCTCATGGTCTTCAACTTCTGCTTGAATTTATTATTCATACATCATTAGTGATCCAATAAATACATTAATTATAATATATTTTAGTATCTATGATTGTCTATAAAACTAGATATTCCATTCAATTTTCAGAGTAGTACTCTAATTAAATTCAACCTTTGATCTTACTGAATAATTACAAATCCTAAAAAAAATTAGTTTCTATTTCTGTAAACTATCGATTAATTTGGGGGATTCCTTCACTCTCATACATTATGAAGGATTAACAATTATGTTTTTAATTAGCATTCCACAATTTTTTTTTAACATTATCAGTTTATTTATATTCAGTAATGATACTCTATATCATTTCATAAGTAAAAAGACATTGATATAATCGATTAAGTTCCTAAGGACAAAGTCAACAAATTATTAAATTCATTTATATTGAATTTATTTCATACTCATATTAATTAAAAAAATTCCATGTTTTTTATTTTCCATGGATTTATTATTTAGTGATAATCTTCATATATTCTCTAAATACAAAATTTTCAAAAAAATTGATCACATGATATTTCCAAAATCCATATTTTTCACTATTAAATTATGGACCATGTATCATTGACATAACTTCTCTATGATTAGACATTTAAATAAGTCTTCATATTGCCTATATAATTTGAGTTTTGAAGAGCTTATATTATTTCTGATTTTTTTATAGATACCAATTGTTTGGTTAGAGAAATAGAATGATAAAAAATTGTTGTGTGAATTATGGATTTTAAATAATCTTGAATTATTCTGGATTTTAGATTTCATTTTTATTTATATGTATATGATGCATTATCTTCTATAAGTAGTTTCATATGATGATAAGAAATATAGAATACATATTAATTATTATAGAGTCATGGGGCACAACAATCAACTACTACACTCCCAAAATGTTCTCTCTATGAACATGGTGATTTTCATACAATGTGTTCCTCTAATCACACAACTGAGTACATGTAGTTGAAACCATTAAAATAAGGCATTATAAATCCTTCGTGTTCTATTACATTGAACTGGTTTCTCAATATCATAGTCCGAGAAGATGATACTATTTCATGACTAAGTCTTAGTAGTCAATAAATAAAATAAATTAAATGAGTTTGATTTGATTGAATCGAAATGTTCATGATCACCGTTGTAGATGAAATAGATAGAATATGGATATTATTTTATAAATACTTATGTCATCAATAATGAATTTATATTAAGTGATACATGTTGAGATTGATATTCAATAAAATCATACACTATACAATAGTATGAGTTTGAAAAGAGTATATCTACAAAATTAAGCTCCATCAAAATTAATATAGTTACATGATCTTTAGTTTATTTTATAAAATTATGAATTCAGAAAGATATTTCATATATAAATAAGAAATTATTAAAAGTAAAAATACTATGTCCATATATATCGAACACATTACATTCTTTTGTTAGGGAAGTTCAAAGATTTTTATCTAAAAATTGTTCATCATCCAACATTAAATCACTCAAGATAGTCATAACATCCCTTAGAAATAAGAATTATTACCTCAATTTAATATGAGACTTTTAATCAGTTGTAAAATAGAATTGAAATTGTAATTACGTCTATCAATACCTTTATTGAAATCATAGAAAATTTCATTATTTTAATCTTTATTTTGAATAGTCAAATGTATCGCTCTTTAACGATGAGAAATATGAAAACATAGGATTCAAACCTACTGATTAATTACAAATGTAGGGATTTTGTACCACACATTTTGTTTCCTCAAACATAGTTATACTTTTAAACAAAGGGTTGTTTATCTATAATTTCCCTTTTTCTCAAATGTATGATTCCATCCAAACATAGGTTAGATAATCAATATGTTTCTAATGGAAATGCGGACATGATACACACAAGTTATTTTGAATGTTTGTTTTTTGAACCATACAAATTGATTATACTAATAAACATATAGTATGAAACATGTTTGCAGAATACATGCAAAATTTGTTTGGAATACCTTAATAAATGATATAATTTTTCCCAAAAACATATTTTTGATAAATACATTTTAACATTATCAGTAAAATAGGAAAAATTATTTATGAGAATAAAAATTAATAATATTTGCAAATTATTTTTGAGAAAATAAATAACTATCATCCCCTATTTCTGAGATCCATAACAATTTATATAGTCACCCTACATTAGGATACAACCCAAACTCGAACATGATGTGTCATAAAAGACCACATATCCATGACAATCCTCTTGGAGATTCATCATGAGAATAGAGGTAAAAATATGTTTCATCATAAAAAAATACCTATAAAATTTATCATTTCTAGAGAACATCATTCCCTTTAAAGTGAGAACAATCATAGTAGAATAAAACGTTTAAAATCCCTAATTAACTATATATAAAATCAACCTAAACACAAGAATTAATGATTATCAAAAATATTTCAAAAATTTTCCCTTATCATAAAATAATTATCCTTATTAGGATAAACCAAAATACCATGTTCTAAGACCACATGAACAAATAATTAAAATTCTCTATTATTGAAATTATTTTTTTATATCTTTGAAAAAATTGGTGATTTCTAAAAATTCCTAGTAATTCAACTAGATAACTCGCATGATCGTACTCAGAATTATAGTAAAGAATGATTTAATCCAAAAATACTACTATGAAAGTATCAATATATCGGGTGATGTTACCATTCATTAACAGAAATAAATACTATAGAACTATTGTTTAGAAAAAGTGGAAGGAAAATATACTTATAATGGCCATACCAACATTGGAAGGCAGTATTCTGAATGTCTGATTCTAATAAAATCAATTGGAGATAATAAGATATAGATCATCAATAAAAACATTCACCCTTTGAAGAAGTCAAATAGATCATAAATACATGGAAATTGATAATTTATATTTATCAGGACTCTATTGAGAATTTAATAATCAACATAGAGGAGATGTATCCCACTAGGATTCATAGAAAAGAATAAATGTGTGTTTAATGTGACATGATCAAGAGTATAAATCCATTATCATACAGATCATAAAATTATGTCTTCAACACATCAATCTCATATGGTTCCCTATGGTAAGAAGGTATAGATACCAGGTGAGTACTAGACACTAAATCAATATAGATTTAAACCTCTCTTATAAATGGAAAACCAATGAAGTCAAAAGGGGAAATTTTGGGGAACATGATAATAACTGGTTGGAGATCATCACAGTAATATTATACCTACAAATAAAAAGATATAACTGATACTAAACTCCATAAATATGGATAATAAGGTATTACTCTACATGACCAGATGTCCCATTCTCCATAAAATGAATGAAAACCCATCGAAGGAATAGTACTGGAGACTAATATGGAAATAAACTAGGGATTTATTAGCAATGAACCAATACATCCAAAATATTAATATTGAGAACCAATAAATCCCATGAAATATAAATAACATATTACTAGAAGACACAAACATAATAATGAAGTCCTCATCTCTATCTATTTGTTTTGAGATATGTAGTAATATCCATCAGATAAGATAAATACCCTTTATGGTTATTTAACATATTTATAGTATGAGTCGAAATGAATGAATGAGATGTAGTGGTATAAAATATGGTTTTCATTAAAGATGATTATATAGAAATAGTACCTCTCACATTCACTGGACCCATATATACTATCTCTGAATACTGTTCCACTATCTGAAGTAACTTTATTCCAGATGTATGTGGCTACAACACCATATGTCACGAAACATTTAATTTAGAAAAGTAATCATTGGAGATGATGAGCCTTTTACTCTTTGTTTATATGAAAGGATATAACAAATCATATTCAGCTATCATGAAAGACCATTTTTACCACAGGTCATGGTTTCTTTAGTCCAAACCCATTACACAATGAAAATATTTCTACCCGGGAGCCACATAAAAGGTCCTCTACCAAGAACTATTACAGGTCTAGAATAATCCTTATTTTTAGAACCACAAAGAGAATCATCATTATTTATATTCAATTTTTGGGAACACACAGAACTTTCACTATGAGAAATGGTAACTTTTATTACACCTGACATAGTACCCAGGACAAGCACAACCATCAACGCCATATCGATCAAATCATCATAAAGGGAATTACATAGTATGAAAACCTAGGAGTTAATCTTATATTGAATTCTAATCTTGAATCATCAAGTATTCATATTCTCATTTCATATAATCATAGGTGAAAACTAAAAAAATTCGGCATACAAGTTCATAATCTATGTCATGGTCTCGTAAACCTTCTTGAGTTCAAAAAACTCTATAGCCCATTCCATCACCATAAACACTAGTTAGAATTGATCATATAAAAGAACATTAATTTTCTTCCACTAAAAACTCACATTCTTATTCACCATCATAATAATGTCCTAGAATCGTTTTCTAGGTCCTACTAATATAAATGGATTAGACTTTACAATAATATATTTCGGAGTTTTCAATAAATCAATGAGAATATACATATTTATTTACCATTCCTCACACACTAATAGATCATTTATGCCTTTGAAATTAGGTTTTTTCAGAAAAAGAAACTCATATAAAACATTATATTATTCATCCCTTTGATCTTTCATAGCTAGATCTTGTGAGGTAGTGGCAGATGGTTCTTCTCATAGAGCATGGAATGCTTGAAAAAAACATAACACGATGTCGGTATATGGGAGGATTATATCTCTCTAGATCATTAGTTTCTTCTATAGGATCTTATTCACATGTCTTCTTGAATGCATGATGAAAAAAATAAGAAACAAATTTGAATACATTTGTCGGTAACACAGTTTGACAACTCGAAAAGAAGATACATGTAAATTAATCTTAAAAAATGAGATACCATATTTGAATTTCAATGTATCCAAATTTAATGGAGGGAAAATACTAGAATAATACCTCATTATTCCTTTACCAAACCATCCCTAGTGACGTAAGGATCATTACGATGAGATTTGGTTAATACCTCACTCAAAAATTTATCCTATTTTTCAAAAAGAGATCCCAATGTTCATCCATACAATAGAGAAAGATACACAAAATATACCTCAAAACCATGTGGTCAGAATTAGAACAAATTCCATTGTACCTAGGTATCCATTCTGTAATTGACATGTAATTAAGTGAATTCCCTTATCCACACATGATAGTGAATAGAACTTTGAATCATATATTATAAAATATGGAATTAATTTTACATAGAAACAGTGGAAGATAAAGATGAATACCCATAATGAATAATCATCAATGATAGAGAGTTTCAAAAGGTAAGGATGTAAGTTAAAAACAAGAAATAATAAATCATCATAGTTCTAAAAATACGAAATGATAAAGTAGATATCCAAAAGGAATTATCACTCCATTATAAAAGGATCAAGAACATACACCTCCTACAGGTGGAAATTTCCCATATCTCTGACCTAAAATAGAAAATATACAAAAACCCAAAGGAAATGGTGGGGTGTGAGCTAAAATCCCAGTAGTGTGTCACCAACAGTTCTATAATAATAGTTCATTATAATAAAAAAATTATTTCTATTTTAAAAAATTCATGGAATTACACATTCATATATAAAACAAAACATGCTTTTTATTTTAAAATGATTCAAATAATATCGAACATGGCTTAAATAAATACATTATATAATATAGTTTATATAAATAAGTTGGAGTGAGTAATGATGATTCATAATAAACATAATTTATAATAAAAAAGTCATAATAAAAACAATTTTCATAGGACTTATAATATGATAGTTTTTTGTTATATGATCTAAACATTCTCAAATTAGTGATCATTTCATATTTTAACACATGTCCCTCATGCTCGGGTCGAATATGTCCCATCATCATTTCATTAAGAATATGATTTAATTAAATCGAGTTTATTTAGACTTTTTATTTTTAATCCATTACTATGTAATTACCATATGAGAGTTATTTTCACAAATAAGACACTAAATACTAAGGCTTATACTTTCTCATTCAATCAATAATTTGAAAAATGGAAAATTATTTAATATAAAACATCATTCACTGTCCAATTTCCCACTTTTCTTTTTCAAAATTCCAATTCAATATGAAAAACCAAAAGAATTTATTTTAATCAATTCATTACTTTTCTAAATAAAACCAATAACACGTTTTCATCGATTTAATTTAATCAATTTTTATAAAATCAATCCAAAAATCATTTCACAATTTATATCAATTACAAAATATGAACCTATTTCCAATTCCATTGTAATATGGGGGTTATCCTCAAAATTCATACCAATATATTTTTTAATTTTAAATTCGCATAAAATTGTATATTCATAATCCATTTGAAAAAATAATGAAATCAAAAAATGAAATTCATTGGTTAATTATATGGGTAACACCAATAGAAGAATAGACCTTCTTCATGTTATCAAAACATAACAATTGTAGTGGGATTTTCCAATGATGAACTATGTAAACATAGATATATATATCCAAACATGATTCATGCTCCAAAAAATTCATGATTAGATTCAGAAATCAAATGATGATCTTTGAGACCCTATGGTAGAAATAAAGAGAGAGTGGGAGGGAAGTAATGGAAAGAGAAACACATTCTGTAGAGGGATTAGATGAGATATGACACACTTACATCCACATAGTGAAGGATTTGGTGGAACCACAAAGGATTATTAAGTGCCTATAAGATATGGTAATTTAAGATAATTTTATTTATGTTCAATTGGTAGGTGAAATGATGTACTAAGATGTTTTAAAACAATTTTTCAGAATTTAAAATATTTATGTATGGTTATATAAGAAGGGTTTCACTATTATAAAAATCGTGTGTCCAAACCTTGAACCCCTCCATTGGGTGAAAGGTGTATACAAGGTGTGTGAATAGTTTTTAAATCCTTATTTGAACTATGTAAACCACCACTATCAATAGTTGTATGGTTTTCATTAAATGGGAATTGAGTTTGGGAAAATTCTGTTCCAACTACGTATATCCCAAACATCCTTCAATATTTTTTTACAATTTACCTAGAGCACCCATAAACAAGTCCCATTCAATGAATTTGTTTCCGACGTTTTTTCTGGGCCACACATCTGTTTGTTTATGACATGCTGATTGTTGCCCCACACTCCTTTTTTCCAAATGTTGGTGACCTATATTGCCTATTCGGGGAAGTTTTATCCTTGATCGAAACAAGATGATTGGATTTTTGTTCCTCATTACCCATATTCCTCCATGAAACTTGTTACCTAGTCAGGTACTACCTTAATGATTTGAGTCGTGGTTCATGAATCTCATAACTAGAGCCATATCTTTATGGAAACTACTTAATTACACATCTTATGTCTTGACAATCCAAGTGTTCATGAATGGGTAGAAATATTCGGTTAGAGTATATGACAACATCAGGCATGTCGGGGCATATTTGGATGCCTGGACATTTGGAACATGTATTCTTCCTCATAAGTGGGCATCTCAAGGGCACAATACCAGATGAATCCCATGTTGGGTGCAAGGCATCCTATTTCAGAAGAATTTCTCTGGGATTTCCGCAGCTTCCAATGTTTAGCATGGGGTATGTTACGATTTTAACATCTTGTGGAGATGGTTATGACAAAGGCGTGTCTGTTGAGGTTTTACTCAAGCATCTCATGTTTAACACGAGGTAGGTTGTGAGGTTAATGTCTTCCGGAGATGGAATGTGAGTCATATAAAGATCCTGTTTAGATGGAACATATTGGTACATCCCTAGGAGGGAACACTTGGATGTTTTAGAATATGGATGGATCAGAACTCCCAATGAAGACGGATCTGAGGTGGTCTTCCACATTGAGGGGATATGTCACACTATAATGGTTCATCTGAACTCCACTGAGAGAAGATTAGGTAGATTTCTCCCTAGAATAGATAACACTGAATGGATAGGTCATAATGCCTAATGGGAGTGGACCTTGAGGTATGTGTCCCATAATGGAAAGATATCACACCATGAAGGATGATCTGGACGCCACTAAGGGTGGATCAGGGAGCGTGCACCATAGAATGGGGGACACCAAGGTTTACCATTGGCTAGGATTATACTTTTAGGGGTTTCCAATGTACCCTATGTAGATGATAGGGATCAAAACCCACATAGTTCTAAGGGGCAATGAATTGGGGTGTACATAAAGGAGAAATATCTAAAGACATTCTGGGGATTACGCATAGTTAAAATCTCGTCGTAATAGGGGAACTATTGGTTGGATGGTTATGGATTATATGGGGGAATATGCTCGGTTAGCTGCCCGAGGGAATGGAGTTATCCCACTGGGATGTGGCAGTAAATGTATGAATTAGGATAAATATGAATGGTTGAGAGAATTGGGTGGATAATTAGATGGAGCCAACGTGAGGGCAACGATGATGTTTGGCATGAGTCTTGACGGGGCTTCCTACGTATCCATGTGGAAGGGAATCAACGTCCACGTAGTTTGGTGAGACAATGTGACACCTGAAGAGGGGGAACATGATAATGGACTCATATATGGTTCCCAGTGAACATGGAACCTAAGGGGGGTGGGGCATGACCTTCCCGAAACGCATAGGCTTGAGGGAGAGACTAGGACGAGACTTGGGTGATGGGATTCAACCTCAAGGAGGATTCCTACATATCCCTGTGGAAGGGAATCAATGTCCACGTAGTTTAGGATGGGGGAAGAGAATCAAGGTGTTCACAGAGGACATCAATCTAATGATATACTAGGGCTTACTCATGGTTAGTAGCCCAGATTGGTTTAACGCCACAGGGGCAGACCAAAGATGTGGGTCCCAATAAAGGGGACTACAACAACTTACCATTGAGTGGAAAACACAATGACTTACTGTCCATTGGGAAACAAAATGACTTACCATCATTGGGGAACACAATGATCTATAGTCGATTAAGATATAGTTTAGTGTCATGCAGGAGAAAAAGGGGTCTGCAGTTAAACATTATCGAGGATGTGGGTGGACTAACATGATATAGTTGGGACTAATGGGAGTTGTCCTTGAACCTTAGGGTGAAATCCTATGTACCTTCAATTGGAAGGGATCTATGTCCATGTGGTTTGGGATGGTTTGGTGAACCGACATGAAGGGGGTCAGGACCAATAGGTTTTGCGATTGAACCTCAGGGAAGCTTCTTACATACCTTTCCTTTCCATGTATCAATGTGTACATAGTTTGTGAGAGGTGTTGGTGAACCGACACAAACAGGGGTCAGGACCGATAGTTGTTGGGCTTAAACCTTAGGGATGCTTCTTACGTACCTTTTCTTGAATGGTTCAAAGTCATCATAGTTTTAAAGAGTGTGGGGAACCGACATGAAGGGGGTCGGCACCAATATGTTTTGTGCTTGAACCTCAAGGAGGTTTTCAACGTACCTTGCCTAGGTAAGGATCAAAGTGCACATAGTTTAGGTTGTTTGGGTCATAGACTCTAGGAAGCCCAAAAGAGGATTTCATGGTTATTGCTTACTCCAATCTCACGTGAGTCAGCTCACTATGGGAAATAGGAGGAAAAAATGGACCTGATGATCGTGCTGTAATGGTGTGGCCATGAAGGGTGGTGAATAAGGCCAATGAATAGACACTACTCGGGTGCCACTAAGGAGCAAAAATGGTTAATGGAGCTTACATAAGAAAGCCTCCCTGGTTTCGATATTTAGTAGAAATAGTTGGGGATTACGCTTGGAATCTTCCCAGGTGCCACTAAGGATCATAAATAGTGAATGGGGCTTACACATAGATGCTTATCAGGTCCCACTAAGGAGCAGAAATGGTGGATGGGGATAACTCTTGGAAGCTACCCGTGCGCTGCTATAGAGATGCAATGGTGGATGGGTCTTATGCATGGAAGCATCCCGAATGCCTCTATGGAGAGGAAATGTTGGAGGGGGATTAAGCATGGAATTTTCCCGGGTGCAAGTAAGTAGTGGCAATGGAGGATGGGGATTACACATGGAAGCTGGTCAGGTGCTACTAGGGAGTGTCAATGGTGGATGGAGATTACGCATGGAAGCTACCTATGTAATCTTTCTCATGTCATGCTATGAGGGAATCCTATCTAACAGGTGGGTTTATGCATATAATTGAGGTCTACACCTATGCATTAGTGAAGATGTGGGATAACTCCATGGGAATTAGAATCAGTCTGAACAAGTGGAGATGAAAAGTGTGAATCACATTACCAAAATTCTGAAAATGGAAAGGATGGTGTGGTGATGGAGAATAAATTTTTACCATTTTCTAAACAAAGTATCCATATCGTGTTATCCTGAAATGGGGACAAAAAAATGAGGGTCGACTATTGACCATGTTGAAAACACAGGACCTAACTCGAAATGTTATCCAAATTCTTCCATGGAGTTGGATCAGAACAGTAGGTGATCCAATACATCATGGAACCGTACCATCAGGGGATCCATTTTGACATGAATAAGGATGAAGATCTGAATTAAGGACATGAAAAGCATGAGGTGGTTTGATGGAATCTTTGAACTGATTCCAACGCTCTTGAAATTATTCCACTATAATCATGGCATGAGG
This sequence comes from Viscum album, assembly GCA_963277665.1. Lineage (NCBI taxonomy): Eukaryota > Viridiplantae > Streptophyta > Magnoliopsida > Santalales > Viscaceae > Viscum > Viscum album. The sequence goes on along the minus strand of OY728158.1, from coordinate 497,016,540 downwards.
AATCATATTATTGACAGATAATCCAGCTTATTTTTGTTACAAGGGGCATACTATTATTGAATGATAGTGCATGCTTTAGTTTAATGTCATGTAGATTAGTTATGGAAATAGGTATCCTATATTTGTCAGATAGGGTGTAATACAATTTAGAGTCATGTAGATAGAACTATTGGAATCTTATTCTTGGAGCATAAGGAATCTCTTTTTTGGAGAAAGAGGGATCCTATGTTTGGAACATAGAGTGTCCTGCTGTTTAAATTCATGTAGAGAGGACAACTGGAAACCTATGCCTAGAGAATAAGGAATCTATTATTTGGGTCAAGAGGGATCCTATGTTTGTCCCAAAAGTTATACTACTATTTAAAGTCAAATTTAGAGTACTATTAGAATCAGGAACCTAGAAATGGCTGGTGTTGGGACTTACACAAGGGTATCCATGTCTAGTGGATCTTGGCAGAGGAGTCAGGTGATAGGGTTTGGATTAGTTACTTGTGGAATGGTTCAACTCAAGGTACTCAGGAAATTTATTATGAGAATCTCAACTTATGACATGAGAAACAAACCAAGAGGAATATGTTGACTCAAGGTGTTTCATGGTGAGAGGAGGAGTATCTCAAATCATGGTATTCCATAGGTGGATGGTGGGTGTGAAGAAGGGCACAATGGAATGTTTCTCACTGAGCAAGGGTTCTTGAGAAGCATGGGGCCCTATAGAGATAAAAGGATAGTGAAGAAACGGGTCTCACAGGGAAAAGCGGCTAACAGAGAAAAGTGGATCATGGAGAAAAGGGGTTTGTGACGCCTCAAAAAACCCAAAGGAGCTCCCTCCTTCTCAAAGGGAAGAGCCCTTTATGATGTTCATCAATTCACGATGCAAAAGAGATTTTTGAAAAGGGAGATTGGCCGCCCAAGGGGTGGTGTGACCATACTTATGAAGGCGGTGAGACGGCTATTTATAGGAAATGGAGGCTGGCAGAGCATGCCGTGGAGCACAAATGCACGTTGCGAAGAACAAATGAGAACCGGAAAGGAAATCACGCTCCACAACTAGAGGGAGTTCACTCAAGTTACTCATTATTGTGTAGCCAACCGTTATTGACCATTGCGGCACTCGCGGAGGCCCCAGTATACTTCCATCATGTTTGTTGTAATTGTAGAGTCGACTTTCATTGACATTCACAGTGCCTGTGGTGGGTCCTGTCAAGTTCCTCTATTCTAGGATCGCATAGGGACCATTGAGAATGGGCTCTGTAAACCGGTTTTGCAACACAACTGCAAAATTCTATAACTCCTAATCAGTAACTCCATTCGGGGCCTACAACTTATCAATTCAATGCATGTGAAATAGTCTACTATCTTGGATCATGTATGTAAATATTTTGGAATAATTTGTGGAAGAATTTTCCAAGGAAAACAAATTCCACCTCTAAGAATGGGGTCCAACAAGGACGAGGAGGGTGAGGTGGACCACGTTTTGAGGATACATATGAGGAAAACAACAGACTTGGGTTTCATTGTATCTCGATCGCATTGAGGAAATATCCAAAACAAATAAAATCCCATGTGAACCATGATCAGTGCCGGAAAGAATAGATCATTGGAAATCATTCACCTGTATGGGAGTGCTAAACAATGGAAGGTGTGAGGGGATAGGAATGTAAAATCAATCACCATTGGGGTAATACTAAAATATGGATTACAAATACAGAATGGGGCTCTCTGAATAGATAATCGGGATTTCAAGGAATAATGAGGGAGGAATGACTAGAGAATGAAGCTCTTAGAACAGAAAAATTACCATTTCCACATTGTTCTCTAGTGCACGAGCGGGGTAATGCCAAGGGAAGTGGAATTAATCTGAATATAGGAGACTGGAATGTGTGAATCATGATACCCAAAATTAGGACCACTATAGAGAGTATGTGACAATGAAGGATAGTTGTTGATCATGTTTGAAACACAGTATCCTTATTGTGTTAGCCTGAAATGGGGATAACAAATGAGGGTCAACAGCTGGCCATGTTTGAAAAATGGGGACTAACTCCAAATTTCATGCATTAGTCTTTCTGAACGTTAACCCAGGATATAAGGTCAGCCATATCTCAAGAATCAATTTTTTAGGGGGTACCTTTAGACATTAAAGAGGATTAAAGTCCAAATAAACGGCACACAAAACGTGGAGGTTGGAGTGATGGGTTGTTCAAATGGAGTCCAACACTCTTGAAATTATGCCACCATAGTGGAAGCACATTAGGTGGTCCCATTGGTATGACTGGGGATCAAACTTACTTCCAAATAGAGCCTCTATTGTAAGGACATGGAATTATCTGTTGTTTTACCTCATACTAGTAATGACAATAGATACATAGTTTAAACGTCATACAGTTTCGAAAATGAACATTGTTTTAAGGTCATACTACCTAGACCAAGAGTGAGGATAAGGTGCCAGAAGGGTCAATGACCTAGGTCTTGGCCCAAGGTGAATTTCATGGGCATTGGTATGAATACCATAAGGATGATAATCAATCAAATTGTAGTTCTTGAAGCACAAAATGTTCAAAGACCAAAGACGGTAGATAGAATCCTCTATGTCGAGGAAACTGAAGCATCTCATTATTAACATGGGGTATCATGAACTTGTTCAGGGTAGAACTGCAATTTAGGGTTATGCGTCAAGGACATGTTTACCCAGAATGGAAATGTGTGGTGCGGTACATACCCTGATGTGAATGGGGACCACAACAGTCCACCCCACACCACACGCTCTTGGGTGAATCCATGGGTTAAGGCGCTAAAGGTGAAAACTAGGCGGGGACCAAGATGTGTTTTTTTGGGTGTTTCTACATATCCTATAAGAATAGAAATCAATCCACATGTAGTTCAACGTGTGCATGTTAACATCATGTCGGACGAAGGGCATGTGTAGATCTACTACACTAGTACACATCCTAACAAAAAACTAAGCCCATGTGAGTCGTGATCGATATTTGAAATAAGAATTATTGATGGGAATTTTCTAGTGTAGGGTGGAACAAATTAGGGGAAATGGGATGCAATTTGAACAACATCCCAATAATAGAAAACTTCATACTAAACACACCTAGATGTCTGAAGGGGTAAAGCAGAGTATGTTGTAATTCCACTTGAACACAAGGGAGTGGAATGCTATAAATCACGATGCTAAAGATCTAGAAAACAATGATATATGTGTGACAATAGAGGATAACCGCTGACCATGTTTGAAACAATGTATCCATTTCGCTTAGCCTAGAATGAGGAAAGACAACTGAGGGTCAACCACTGACCATGATTGAAACAAGGGACTTGTCGCAAATGTCATCTAAGGTATTTTGCGGTGTTGGACCAAGATGGTAGGTAATCCAATGTGTCCTGAGACTAGAACGTAAAGGGGTTCCCTTTCAATCATGGATGTTGGTGGGGATCTAAATAAAGTTCTCATGATGCCTAGACACGAAACTACGTAATGTACATGTGAGAATTACACCCTCTAGGCTCTTTGCGACACCATATTTTAGTATGCCAATGAGGCGTGTTAGATAGAGGAAGTCAAACACCATTCTAGGGACAGGGGTACTGTAGTGACACACACCTAGCATAAGGTCATAGAGTGGACCATTAAGGGGGGACTCAGTTTGATGGACTCTACATAGTGCGGTGATGTAGCCAAACTGGATGTGTAGTTCCCATAAGGAGATCTTATTTTAGGGTCATAGAGCTCAATCCGGGCTGGGAAAAGACAAGGGAGGCACATGGTGAGGCTGTTGCAAAATATTATGTGAATGAGAACCCTTGACGAACTCACCAGATCTCATTTTTTTCAAAACAGTTTCCGCCAAGGGGCCAAAAAGGGAGGAAGGATTTAAGATTCTTGGGGTTTGACCCAAAGATGGAATGTCCGGGCATTCCTACAAATCCCATGAGGATAGAAATATAATGAAAGATAATTCAAGAAGATGTCATCTAGTTTAATGTCATATGAAAAGGATGTGGTGAGATCTTAGTTTTAAGGTCTTGGAGCTCAAACCATAGAGAATCAAGACTCTTCCAAATGGCCGAAAACCTCAAAAAAATCCCAAAGCCCACTTGAGCTACAATCGATGTGGGAAACCAGGTTGGAGAACGTATTTTCAACACATGTAATACACTCATATGGGAAATCGGTGCAGAGCCCCGAATGACACCTCGCTGCGGCTTTTCCTCCTCACGTGCAAACGCCCACTGAGGGATAGCACCAAGAGTGTAGAAATTCCACATGAGCATGATAGAGAGGAAAATCATGTGAATCTGACAACCAATATTTTGGGCATTATGTAGGTTTTGTGATGATGTAGAATAATTGTTGACTGTATTCGTAACAAAGGATCCATATCATTTGACTTGAAATGAAAATAACATATGAGTGTCAGCCGTAGACCATATTTCCAATGTGGGACTCGTATTGATTTTTCATTCAAGATCCTCGATGACTTTGACCAGAAATGATATTAGATCACTCAGTAGAAGTATATGTACCGTTCAGGGTCCGTTTTGGATGTGAAAGGTTATAGAACCCAAATAACGGGGAGCATAAAGCCTGAGGATGGACAATAACATTGTCCATGTACGATTCAACACTCAAGGACCTGAATCAGAGTGCTCCTTGGCACATTGTGGAATTTCCAAAGAGGGTCAAGGGGCCCTACTCAAGAGAATATGACTCAAAATAATGAATATAGAGTAGGGGATGAAGAGATATCATATGAAAGAGGTACATTTTGTGGTTGTTAAAAACCTAATACAAATGAGGACACAACCCATACCACACTGTATGCCCCACTTTTGCGGGATCTTAGGCTAAAGGGCTGAAAGGTAAGGAGGTTCCTATGAAATGGGATTAGACCTAAAGGAAAAACGTACTAGCAGTCCTACGTATCCCATAAGGATGTGAATCAAGACACATATAGTTCTGGGGGATGTTTTGTACTTTTATGTCATGCTGCAATGACACATATAGGGGAACGGTATCCAAACAAGGGATATGTATGACCCAATGAGTATCCTGCTGTGACTGGGGGAATAATACCATACCACACCGAATAATCCTAAGTGAAATCATGGTCTAGGTGACCGAAAAGGCTGAAGGACCTAAGGTCTCACAACTAATGGAAAGTCATTGCCAATTTTAATTTTAATATCTTACAGTGAGGACACTTGTCATCTTAGTTTATGGTCATAGATCTTAGACAATGATTGGTAGAATGTTTGAATCATCATGTCTATTATGTGGGAGACTACATAACGAAAATGTTTATCAAGGATAACTGCTGACCATGTTCCCAACACAGTATCCGTATTGAGTAACCATGGAAAGGGTAAAACAATTTATGATCGACTGGTTACAGTATTCACAACATGGGACGTGTATCAATTTGTCACTAGAGATACATGCGAATGTTGGCCAGAAATGGAGGTGAGACCTTAGGCCAATCATAAGTTCCATTAGGGTTTCCTTTTCAATGTGAATGATTTTGGATACACAAATGATGGGACACATGAAGAATGGTGGGACCTGTTCAGTTTAACGTCTTTCCGAAAGTATGATGGATAGAGGGGTGTATCAATGGGATGTATGTGGAAGGTTCAACATAGCCTGATGTGAATGAGTACACAGATTCCACACCACATCCCACAATCCTTGATGAGAACTTGGGCCAGGGGAACGAAAAGGCCATGGGACTAGAGGAGGAGTGAGGATGGGAATCCCCAGCCAGTTTGCAGTTTATTTTCATGAGGGACAAGTGTTGTTTGGTTTTACATCTTTCAGTTTCAATGGATCACACATTTTAATGTCATGTAAAGAGAATAGTGACGCTCTATGTATAAGGCCATAGAGCTTAGGCCATTTTTCTGTTTAGTGTCATGTAGAATTATAATGAGCATTTTAATGGCATGATGGATGGTAACAATAATTTTAATGTCATGATAGATGATAATGTATTTTAAGATCGTTTTAGATGAATATGAGCACTTTAAAGTCTTGCAAGACAATAATGAGCAGTTTTACATCACGACGGATGAGGATGAGCAGTTTAATGTCATTCAGAACAATAATGGAGTTTAACATCAAGAAATATGAATATGAATTTTAGACACCCAAAGATTTACGTACATAATAATTACATTACTTTTTTGGAATACTTAATACATAACAAAAACATACACACAAGGACTGTAATAGTTTAGTGTCTTTGGAAACATAGAACAAAATCTTCTAATCTTTGTGAAAGATCTTAAACATCTCCCATAAAGATCTTCCTTTTTTTTCTTACCTAAAATCATTCTTTATATCCTGGGGAAAATAAAACATATAAAGGGTGGGCTCAAATACTCAGTAAGGGTAATTATGGAGAAAATAAAAAAACCATATACATTTGAACTTCAAAACATGAACATAATATTTAAACATAATATTCTTGAGCAATGACATAAAACATAGAAGAACATAAGGCATAGATCATAATGGAACATCAATCATGATAAAATGGAATATGAAGAAAACATGTAATTATGGCAACCATTATGCACACATTATGGTTTCCATAGTAGCCAAGTCATTATTGCCAAGACCATCTTAGTGGACAAAGTCCCTTTCTGAATCGAGTTCACTCCTCATTCCAGTCCTGTATCACTGAACCATATTAACATACCCTTCTATCCATGTCTATCTCATGAAATATAAATCTTTACCCAATGCATTGGAGGGATATATAGGTCCCACCCATCTCATAATAAAATCATTCTTACGTGTACCACAACATAATCATAAATCATTCATCATAACCCAATGAATAAAATGGGGTTCATAAACATCATCCCTTAAAAACATATTCCATATAAAACAAATGGATAACATTTCATCATAAGAAAAGTGAAACCATGTAAATCATAGAGACCTTATACTTGAAAAATACACATATGAAATAATGTCATCTTAGATGGAAAATGGTTTTGATAAAACACTTGAAATGAATTATTGTGGAAAATATCCTTTATCCTTCAAAATCATTTTATTTTCACAAAATGCCATGAAATTTTAAAAGAAAAGATTTTGATGAAAATAGTCATGAAATCATGTAGAGTAAGCTTCATGAAAATAAGGAATTATGAAAACCGTAAAAATCTGTTCATGCTGTATAAGTTAAAAAACATTCTTCTCGTACTTTTGTGAGAAAATTCAAAAAGTACCTCGTATGGTAATCAAAATAAAGATTCCTTCCTTACGATGTGGTAAAAGTAAAAAAGGGTAAAAATGACTTTAAACATACATGGAAAAAAGTAATAATTTTATGAAAACATTTTGAGAACAAATGGACTTGGATAATAAACATAACCCCAGTAAATACTTAAGATTAAAATAATCTCGAATAAGAATGAGATTGGAATAATTATCCCTTACCATAGGTCTGATATGCTTCATACGTATCTGAACCTCCTATATAATGATTTTAATATTTTCATTGAATTATTACAGAATCGTCTTCATTGTTATGGTATCATATATGGTTCACTTATGACTTTATATTACCCGTTCTATTGTAAATTCATGTTAAAGTAGAGTTTTGGGTAAAATCGTTTAATTTATCGTATGTGTTTTTAATTTTAATTATTAATATGATTACTCAGATCATGATAAATTAATTCCAGAATATAAAACATAATTTATATATAATATATATTCAGAATACACATATATTTAATAGATCGATATATGGAATGAAATACACAGTTCATGGAGATGGTAGGGCGTACGTACGCATGAACGCTGTTTTCGTTTCCTTGTTGAATTGAATGGAATTAAATAGATGACATACATATATATATTCATCAATCCAGTAGCATTATTATTTCATATATTTCATGATTACTTATTAAATATACTTTATACTCATTCTTGAATTGTTAACATGGAAAATGAATCTCATCGCGTCGTGGATATGGTAATCCGTACGTACGCATGAGCGATGATATCATTCCCATATTTATTAAATGGAATTGTAGTGAATGATATAATATCATATAATAATTATGATGTTATAATAATCATATGTAGTTATTCTTTACACCATTATACCCATCCAAGTATGGTGGTGGTGGAAAAACAGATTACACCACATCGTGGAGACGGTATTCTGTACGTACGTACACGCGGTGATTTCGTTTTCCTTAGGATGGATAAAAGGTAAAATAGGTTTGTTTCATATTTATAAAATCATATTAGTATATTATTGATACTGATGTTATTAATTCATAATGAAACAACTAAAGAAGAAGTAGTATAAGAAGAAATAAATTTGAAAGAATCGGTAATGGATATTACATCTTCTTCGACACGCCTCTTTGAAACCTTCTATTAGTGCACTAAAATTGGTCTTTGAAGAATACCTGGACCTCTAGTATGTTTCTAAGGATGTTGAGAAGGAAAATGGGTAGGGTTTGTCTGAGATTGAAGTCTCATAAAGGTGTGTGGAGGAGAGGGAGGAGGTGCCCTTTTATAAGGGAAGAGAGGGGAACCTTTGGAATTATAAGAAATATTAATTTATAATAAATTCCAACCCCACCTAAAAACCTCCAAAATGACTCAAATCCGTATATTATATGAGATAGGGTTTTAATATCATCAACCAATAATGTTTATAAAAGTTGGTAATTTATTTTAAACATTATCAACTTGATTTATCCTTATATAATCTATTTACTTTTATTTGTGGTAATAATATTCTAAATTTAAAATCATTATAAATAATTACTTATATGTTGTGAATTTCCTATCATTGTAAAATTTATTAAATTTTAGACAATATAAATTTAAATTTATATTTTTTAAATATTTTTTTGATTTTTAAAAAAATTTATAGTATGTAATTTTATAAAATAACAATAGTGGCAATTTTGACACTATTCATTTATTTGAATTTAAATAAAAAATATGAAGAAGATATGTTAGAACTAAATAATTTAATAGATTAATAACATTTCATATTTATCTATAAAATTAGTGGAACACTTTAAATAGTTCATATAATATTTATTTTAATACTTTTAAAATCATTTATTTGATATTTCAATCGATAAAATAATTTCAATATCACTATTGTGTCACAATTAATGATAATTATTTAATCCCTAAAAATTATAAATAAATTCATATGATGTAGATAATTTTATTATATTTCTAGAGACTATTTATATCCAGAGTTATATGATGTTTATAACTAAATTAAATTTATTACACTTATAAGATTTAAGAGATTGACATGTTGTCACTTTCTTTGTAGTTAATAATAATTATATTATTTCACGGTAAAAAGTCCTTAAAATGAATATAGTCCGACCCTTAGGTGATATGGTTATACTTTTATTCATACAATAGGATGTTGGAATGTGTAGGGTAATTTTATAATCTTATTTTTACCCTTAATTAAGAGATTTACCTTTAACTGTAGTAAATACAAATTACCATAGTTACTATTCATAATGTCAAAAAAATAAAAGTAACCTATTAACATAATTTGAATCCACTAAATTTAAATATGGAATCCATTTATCAAAATTCAAAACACCGAAGTTGCAGTAATTAATTTAAAATTAATCCCGTTGGAAAGAAAAAAGGTTTTAAAAGTTAAAACATTGTAAAAGATTGAAATGATTTTACCTATATATTCAATGTAAAATCAATTGTAATTAAATAAATTATATTAAATGGTAAAAATATATTTGATTTATACTTTAAAATGATTCAATATTATAATTTAACCATATAAATTAATACGATTAAAAAAATTGTTTTTAATTAAAATATAGCCTATTTTTACTATTCATTAAAATATAAATTTAATCAGAATAATATGAAAAATTTATCCAAAGTAAATTTTTATACCCTGATTCCAAAGAAGAATGTTATTTTGACAAATTGAACTTATAAACATGTCAAAAACTAGATTTAATGTGGCTGCGCCATCAAAAGATGGCAAAACTGCATTTTTTTTAAAATACTTATTTTACCCGATTTTTTTTTCAAATACCATGTTTTAGAAAATGTGTATGATGAATAATAATGTTATAAAATTCAAAATTTATTTAATACTATTCATAGAGGCTAGTCCATATTAATATTATAACAATATATCGTTGTTTACTGATACCCGGTATTGTGTACTACACACGCTATCGAGGAAGGTCGGGATTGCATGTAACGCAAGACAAGTCAGGGTTGCATGTAGTGAAAGACTTTTTTGTTGTTGCATATATCAGAATCCAACCATATTTCATTTATACATTGAATATATATATATATATACACTCAATGTTGCATAGAATAACTACTATCAAAAAAACTTGAAATTGTGTGTAACACAAACCAAGAATAGTGTTGCGTACACTGCAAGCTAATATGGTTTTGTGTATAGCGCAAGATAATCTTGGTGTAGCGTACAACAAGAAGATATGAAATAAATTAAAAATAATATATCTTATAAAATCTCGGGTTGTTACATGAATAGTTTTACATCATGCATGATGATAATGAGCTATTTAATGTCATGAAAGAAAATAATGATGTTTAGCATTATGTGGTATAAAGATAAACATTTTAACATCATGAAAAATGATAATGATCTATTTATCATCATGAAGGATGAAGATGAAAATTTTAATGTCATGCAGGAAAATAATACAGTTTAATTTCATGCGGTATGAATATGAATAGTTTAATGTCATGCCGGACAATATTGATGTTTATCATCATGAAAGACGAATATGAACAATTTAAGGCCGTTTAGGAGGATAATGAGAAGTTTAACGTCATGATGGACAAAGAGGAACAATTTAATGTCATGCAGGACAATAATGCAGTTTAATGTCATGTGGGACGATAATGAGCAATTTAATGTCATGTAGGTTGATAAGGAGATGTTTAATGTCAAGCGGTACGATGATGTCTGTGTCACTCAACCATATAATTACACATCCATCCAAAACTACTAATCCCACATGATTCATGCTCGATGTGGGAAACAAGAAGTAATGATGGCATTTTACTGACACATGGGTGCACACAGAAAGGGTAATAGTGTTTTCATGCCAGGAATATCCCAGTGACACTCTCCCACTTATTCAAAGTGCAACGATGCTCATAAGGGTAACACCATGGGTTTTGGGTTCCACCTAAACATAGAGTGGTGAAAAAAGGTGAATCAAAGAATTTTAAATCTAGATCACAATGATGGTAGTGTAACAATGGATGATTGATGTTGACTATGTTCAAAACACAACATCCATATCGTGTTACCGGGGATAAGGATAGAAAAACGAGGGTTGACTACTGACCATGTACGAAACATGGGACCTGTCACAAAATGTCATCTGAAGTCTTTCGAGGCATTGGCCCAATAATGTAGGTGAGTCAATGTGGAAATAGACAAAGACGATAGGGGGACCCTTTAGACATGAAGGAAGGAATGGATCCAAATAAAAGGGATTCCATGAAGCATGGATATTGATTGAGATTTTGTCCATTTATAGTCTACACTCTGGGTTCTACACTTCAACGCATCAGAGTATGTTAATGGGAATACATATCCAGATATAGAGTAACACACCCTGGGGTTGAAAAGAGATTAAGGTCTTATTTCTTGGCCCAAAGGATCTTATTTTAAGATCATAGAGTTCAGACCTGGGGCATAGTTTAACGTTGTGTAGATAAATATGAGTGATGGCTGGCATTTAAGGTCACAAATATTTGACAATGGTTATTGTTGTTTTAGGTAATGTAGCTTTGATAAAAAATTTGTATAGTTTTTCATCGTGAGACAAAGACGTTGTCCCGTAGTTTAATGTAATGCTTCCGAGACAATGTTTGTTATGTAGTTTAAAATTGTGAAACTAGGACATGGTTGTTGTGTAGTTTTTCATCATGTCACTCAGATGTGGTTCCACAAGGATTATGTCAGTAGGGGGATTGTTATCTCTACTACATTTTGATGGCTATGGATCCTTGAGGATTATGGTGAACCTATATGATTGGATTACCTTAAAATGCCCCTAGTGTATGCATGGATGCTCTCAATGTTCAAGCTGGGCGACCCCATAGTGAACATTCCACGTGATGGTATTGAAGAAGTATGGGGGATATCTATGGTTTATGCAATTCAACAGTTGGGATGACATAGTGTTTTCAAGGGTGATATGGTTGATAGTATGCCCTCACTCTGGAGGGGCGATGGAGCCCAAAAGGAGTGGTAGCCTAAGTGTCAGTATGACGGGGTGATGGTGCCCGGAAGGCATGGATACCTGATGCATCGGTACGGCAAAGCGATGGATCCCATAAGGCATAGAAGCCTGGAGCATCGGTACGATGGGGCGAAGGTTCATAGAAGATGTGGAATCACAGAACATCAGTATAAAGGGGCAATGGAGCCTAGAAGGCATTGAATCATATAGTGTCAGTACGATTGGGCAATGGATCCCATAAGGCATGGAATCCTTGAGCATTTGTACAATGGGGAAATGGATCCTAGAAGGCGTGTAATCCAAGAGGATCGGTACGATGGAGAGATGGATTCTGAAAGGTGTGTAATTGTACAATGACGGTATGATGGGGGTGATGGATCATGGAAGGCGTGGAAGCCTAGAATGTCAATATATTGGGGGCAATGGATCCTGGAAGGCGTGTAAGCCTGGAACGTTGGTATGATGGGGGTGATGTATCCTAGAGGCCTGGAAGACTATAACATCAGTAAGATGGGGGAAATGGAGCCCTGGTGGAACATAAGCCTATGACATTGTCTCATAAGTCATCCCAACATTGCAGATGCATGGGGAGGACCTCCATGATTGTTAATGTTAGGGGCAGGGAGAAACTTATTGTCAAATGGTAACGGTGTGGGGAGAACCTCTATAGTGGCTGGTGATCGTACTTGGAGGACTACCTATCATTATGATAGTGGTGAGGAGAAGACCTTTTTAGTGGCTGAGGATAGTAATATAGAGGACCCATGTTCCTAATGATAGCGATTAAGGGAGGACCGTTGTAGTGGCTTCTGGTGGCAAAGGGTTCAACCAAGAGCCGATAGAGTTGGGGACGGATACCCCTACACTACCTCTTAAGTCGGTGGGGTCGGCGAGGAGCCAGTGGAGTCGGGGTGAATTTCCCCTATGCGACCTCATAAGGTTGAGGGGTCAGTGATGAGTCAATGGAGTCGGAGGGCTGATTCCCCCCGCACGACCTCTTAAGAGGGCAGTGTTGGTGGGGAGTCGATGGAGTCAGCAGCAGATTCTACCTTTTCTGACTCTTAAGCTGGAGGCGTCGGTGAGGAGCTGATGGATTTAGTGGTGAGGATGCCCCTTATGCGACATATGATGGAAGAAGAGTCATTAAGGAGCTGAAGGAGTCTGGGGTTGGATGCCCCCTTTTCAAAACGTTAAGGTGGTGGAGTCACCAAGGAGCTGAAGGTGTCTGGGGGCGTATGTCCCATGTGTGTCCTCATAAGGTGGCAGAGTCTTTGGGGAGCCATTAATGTCAGGGGTGGATTCTCCCTACAAGGACACTTATGTCGGCGGGGTTGGCGAGGAGCCAAGTGAGTCAGGGGCGGATTCCCCCATTGCGGCCTATTAAGGTGGTAGTGTCGGTGAGGAGCCAATGGATATTGGGGTATTCCTCGTTCATGACCTCTTAAGGTGTCGGACTCTGCAAGGAGCCACTGGAGTCTGGGGAGGAAGCCCCTAGCTCAACCTCTTAAGGCGACAGGGTCGGCGAGGAGCAGATGGAGTCAGTGACGGATTCCCCATGCGCAACCTCTTAAGGAGAAAGACTCAATGAGGAGTCGATGTATTTAGGGGAAGATGTTCACTACACAACCACTTAATGTGGCGGAGTGGTAGAGGAAGCCCCTAAGCAGCCTCTTATGGTGGCAAGGTCAATGAGGAGCTGTTGGAGTCGGGGGCGGATGCCCCCTGTGTGGCCTCTTAAGGCGGAGGGATCAACGAGGAGCTGATGGAGTTATGGGGTGGATCCCCCCCTGCACGGCATCAAAGGCCATAGACTCAGGGAGGAGCTGAGGGAGTCGGGGGGGATGCTCTTCAGGTGGGGGGCACGAGGAACTGATGGAGTTGGAAACATAATCCCCTTTCACTGACTGTTAAGGTGGAAGACTCGAGGAGGAGCCGAGGGAGTCAGGGGTGGATGCCCCCTAAGATATCTCTTATGGTGACAGACTCAGTGAGGATCCTATGGAGTCAAGGGAAGATGCCCTCAAGATGAACTCTTTAGGAGGCTGGCATAGAGAGGATCTAATAGATTTTCTGGGTAGATTCCGCCTACATGACCTCTTAAGGTGGCGAGGTCGGTGAGGAGACGATGGGGTTGGGGGCCAGATTCCCCCTACATAGCTTCATAAGGTGGCGGTGTCGGCCAGGAGCTAATGGAGTCGGGGGTGGATTCCCACTACGCAACCTTTTAAGGCAGTGGGGTTAGCAAATAGCTGAGAGAGTCGGGGGAAGAGGCCCACTATGCAACCTCTTAAGGCGAAGAGGTCGGTGGGGAGACGATGGAGTCGGGGGAGGATTCCCCATGCAAGGTCTCTTATGGCGGTAGACTCAGTGAGGGGATAATGGAGTCAGTGTTGGATTCCCCCTACATAGCCTCTTAAGGTGGATGACTCAGCGAGGAGCCGATTGAGTCGGGGAAGATTCCCCCTATGTGACCTATTAAGGTGGTGGTGTCGGTGTGAAACTGATTAAGTCAGGGGGGTGTGGATTACCCTAAATTACCTCTTAAGGCAGTAGAATCATCATGGAACCGCTGGAGTTGTGGGAGAATTCCCCCCTACGCAACCACTTAAGGCAGCAGACTCGGTGATGAGTTGATAGAGTTGGGGGAAGATTCCTCTTGCGTGACCTCTTAATGTGGCTGGGTCGGTGAGGAGTTGATGGAGTTTAAGGATGATTCTCACTAGGTGACCTCTTTAGGTGGCTGACTCAGTGAGGAGATAATGGGGTCGGGGCGGATTTCACTAGTACGACCTCTTAAGACACTTGGGTCGGCAAAGAGCGAATGGATTCAGGGGGTGGATTCCCCCTGGATGACCTCAAAAGTTAGCGAGGTCAGCTAGGAGTTGATTTATTAGGGAGAAGATACCCCCCTGTGCGCCTCTTAAGGTAGCATGGTCGGCAATGAGATGATGGATTTACAGGTGGATGCCCCCCCTACATGGCCTCTAAAGAAAGTGATATCGGAGAGGATCCAATGGAGTCGGGGGTGGATTCTCCCTGCCCAACTTTTAAGGTGGTTGGTTCAGATAGGAAGCAATGGATTTAGTGGGAGGATTCCCCCTACACATTCTCTTTAGGTAGTAGAGTTGGTGAGGATTCAATGGTGTTGGGGGTAGATGCCCCCTGCACAGCCTCTTAAGGAGGTGGGGTTGGTGAGGAGCCAATAGAGTCATGGTAGGATTCCCCATACATGCCTCTTAAGGCAGTGGGGTTAACAAAGAAAATGATGGAGTCGGGAGTGGATACCCCATGCATGACCTCTTAAGGCGGTGGTAGTGATATAGAGCTGATGGAGTCGAGGGTGGATTCCCCTTGCGAGTCCTCTTAAGGCAGCAGGGTCGGCGAGGAGCCTATGGAGTCAAGGAAGGATGCCCCCTGCGTGGCCTCTTAAGGTAGAGGAGTCAGTGAGGAGCCGATGGAGTAGGGTGGGGGGGGCAGATGCCCACTGTGCATCCTCTTGATGTGGTAGGGTTGGAAAAGATCCGATGTATTTGGGGTGTAGATTCCCCTTATGTGGCCTCTTAAGGTGGACGTGTTGGCGAGGAGCTGATGGAGTTAGGGGAGGATTTCCCCTATGTCCCTCATAAGGCGTCAGGGTCAGCGATGAGCTGATGGAGTCAAGGGGATGATTCCCACTGCACGACCTCTTATGGCGGCGGAGTCGGCGTGGAGCTAATGGAGTCTAGGGTGGATTCCCCCTATGAATCCTCTTAAGGTGGCATGGACGATGAGGAACCAATAGAGTTGGTGGAGGATGCACCCTTCATAGCCTCTTAAGGTGGCGGAGTTGGCGGGGACCCGAAGGGCCATAGTCTTCACACACCCGATGGTATTCATCCCCTCACATATAATGGAGAGGGGATTTCGATGGGAGATGCCTCAATTTTCCAGACATATTTGGTCTACTAATTTTTGAAGGACAAGAGCTTCATGTCTGGTTCACCATTTCTATTTCGGATGCTTTCACTATGGAATATATCCATGTATTGAGGATGCACTGATTGATTCCTACCATTCCCTCTTTCTAATGGCAGGAGACATCCTTCACCCTTTCAAGGTTTTTTTCTCATTGATTGAAATGGGATGATGAGATATCAGTTCCTCCTTCCGTGGATTCCTCCCTAATGCTTGTTTCCTAGTCTGGGTCTCCCTTAAAGATTTGATTTTTGGTTTATGATTCTCATTCATGGTGCTATATCTTTGTGTAAGCTAGTTAATTACACTGCTTCTGTCAGGACATTCCAAGGGGTCTTGATAGGGTAGTAACCTTTGTTCTGAGTAAATGAAAACATCTGGAATGTCTGGGAATATTTGGAAGCATGTACATTGGGGAACCTCTATTCTTCCCCATAAGAGGCAATCTCAAGGGCACAGAACCTAAGGAAAACCATGTCATTCAAGGGGTATCTTATGAAGGAGTCATGTCTCTGAGATTTTCCTTGTCTTCCCTTGTTTATATTAGGGTATGTCATGTGTTTAATGTCTTATTGATATGGTTACAAAAAAAGGATGTCTTCTGAGATTTTCCTCAGGCATCTCATTTTTAACATGAGTTAGGCCACCTATTTAACGTTTTGTGATGATGGGATGAGAGTGATAAAAACATACCATAGAGATGGATTAGATTAGAACATCCCTAGGAGGGAACTCCTGGAAGGGTTACCATATAGATGGATCGGAACACCCAATGTAGATGGATCTGAGGTGGTCTTCCCCATCGAAGTGAAATGTCACACTATGATGGCTGATCTGAACACCACTGAGGGAGGATTATAGAAAATGAACCCCATAATGTGGAACACCTGATGGATATATAGAAACACCCAATGGGAGAAGACCCAGTGCGGTGTGTCCCATAAAGGAAAAATGTAACACTGTGAAGGATGACCTAGAAAACACTGAGAGAAGATCAGGGAGATTACAATCCAGAATGGGAGACACCAAGGTTTACCATAGGCTTGGATTGATCCTATTGGAGGTTTCCTATATACACTATGTATATGACAGAGATCAAAACCCATGTAGTTCTAAGGGGTGATGAATTAGGGTGTACACAAAGGAAAATGACCTGAATACATGCTCGGGCTTACACATGTTTAGATGTCCATCACAAGAGGGGAACACTTGGTTGGATGGTTATGGATTGTGTGGGTCTTATGCTTGGTTAGCTACCTGAGGGAATGGTGTGATCCCACCTGGATGTGGTGGCCCATGTAAGAATCAAGATAGATATCAATGGTTAAGAGATGTGGATGGAGAATGAGATGGAGCTGACGTGAGGGAAATGGTTATGTTAGGCTTGAGTCTTGATGGGACTTCCTATTTATCCTTATGGTAGGGAATCAAAGTCCCCATAGATTGGTGAGAAAAATGGACACTAGAAGAGGTGGCCTATGAGAATGGACACATGGATGGGACCCAGAAGAAGTGGAACCTCCGGGGTGGTGCATGACCTTCCAGAAACACTTTGGCTCGAGGGAGAGACCATGATGAGACATGGGTGATGGGATTGAACCTCGGGGAGGCTTCGTACATATCCTTGTGGACGAGAATCAAAGTCCACGTACTTTAGGATGGGGGTATTGAATCAGGGTTTGCTTCGAGGACAACAACCCGATGATATACTGGGGATTACGTGATGCTAGCAGCGCAGATTGGTCTTACACCATGGGGGCGGACTTGAGATGTGGGTCTAAACAAATGGGACTACAATAGCTTACCATCAAGTGGGAAATAAAATGGCTTACCTTCAATTAGGAATCACAATGGCTTACCATCGTTAGAGGACCACAAAGTCTTACAGGTGATTTGGAGACATTTTAGTGTCATGCGGGACATAAAGGGTCTTACAATTTAATGTAATGTAGGAAGGGGGTGGACCAACATGAAGTAGTCAACACTAATGGGAGTTGGGATTTAAACATGGGGAGGCATCCTACGTACCTTACCGTTGAAAGGATAAAATTCCACGTAGTTCATGATAGTTTGGTGAACCGATATTAAGGGGCTTAGGACCAATAGTTGTTGGGATTGAACCTCAGGGAGGATTTCTACGTACCTTACATTGTCAAGGATCAATGTCCACATAGTTTGGTATAGTTGTTGGTGAAACTATGTGAAGGGGGTCTGGACCGATAGTTGTTTTGATTGAACCTTAGAGAGGATTCCTACGTACCATTCCATGGAAAGGATCAATGTCCATGTAGTTCAGGTGATTTTGGTGAACCATTGTGAAGGGGGTTGGGAGGAATTGGTGTTGGGATTGAACCTCAGGGAGTTTTCCTACATACCTTGCCTTTTCAAGGAAAAAAGCACATGTAGTTTCAGTTGTATTGTGTTTACAATTTTGGGAGTCCCAAAGATGATGTCATGGTTGTTTCTTACTCTAAGATCAAGTGAGCCTTGATCGGTGTGAGAAACAATTGAAAAAAACAGACCATTCGCTCATAGAAAAAAGTTTTGGCCATGAAGGGTGGTTAACGAGGACTATGAATAGACGCTTCCTTAGTGACACTAAGGAGCTATAATGGTGAATTGGGCTTATGTATGGAAGCTTCCCAACTGTCGATATGGAGAATCAATGTATGTGGCTTATGCATGGAAGATGCCCGGGAGCCTCTAAAAATATGTAATTGTGAATGTGGTCTTACGCATAAAAGATGACCGGGTGCCGTTATGGAGCAGAAATGGTGGATGGGTCTTATGCATGGAAGCTTCCCGAGTGCCGCTATGGAGCGACAATGGTGGATGATGCATAAACATGGATGTTTCTCGGGTGCTGATAAAGAGCATCAATGGTGGATGGGGATTACTCATGTAAGATTCCCATGGTCTGGTATGGAGTGGAAATGGTGGATGGGGAATACACCTGGAATATACCCGGGTGCCGCTATGGAGCATCACTGGTTGATGGGGATTACATAAGGAATATGCTTGGGTGCTGTTAAGGAGGGCCAATGGTGGATGGGGCATACGCATGGAAGTTTCACATGGTGTCTTCATCATTTCATGCAATGGGGGTATCCCAACTCACTAGTGGATTGATGAATATAATTTATTTCTACACCTATGCACTATTGCAGAAGCAGGATAATGCCAAGGGTGTTGGAATCAGTTCGAACAATGGGTGATGAAATGTGTGAATCATATGCCTAACATTCAGAAATATGTGAGGGTGGCTTGGTGATGGATGATAACTGTTGACCATGTTCGAAACACATTATCCATAATGAGTGAGCTTGAAATGGGGACATATAAATGAGGGTCAACTATTGACCGTGTTCGAAATACAAGACCTACCTATATGTGTTATCCAAAGTCTACCAGGGTCATGGCTTATAATGGTATGTGAGCTAAGGTGGCATGGGACCAGGTCGTTAGGAGGTCCCATCAAACATGAAAGAGAATGAAGATCTAAATGAAGAAGATGCAAAGCATGAGGTGGAGTGATGGAATGTTTGATTGGATTCCAACACTATTGAAATTATGCTACTATAATCTTAGCATGAGTTATTATATTCTTGTCACATAATCCATCTCTTATTTGGAACGAGAGGCATCCTATTATTGAATGATAGGCCATGCTATAGTTTATAGTCATTTAGAGTGGACTATTGTAATTTTACGCATGAAACATAAGGAATATATTGTTTAGAGCAAGAGGCATCCAATGTTTGGCACATAGGGAGTCCTACAGTTTAATGTCATGTAGAGAGAACTACTAGCATCTTATTATTGGATCATAAGTAATATCTTTTTTGGGGAATGAGGAATCCTATGTTTGTCACAAAGGGTATACTATAGTTTAATGTCATGTACATATGACTATTGGCATCAGGCATCTAGAAATAGTTGGTGTTGAGAATTACTCAAGGGAATCCCTATTTAGTGGATCCAGGCATAAGAGTCTGGTGATAGGGTTTGGAAGAGTTACATGAGGAATAGTTTGACTCAAGGTTCTGATGGAATTGATTATGAGAATCTCACCTCACGACATGGGAAACAGACCAAGAGGAATATGTCGACAAAATATGTTTCATGGTGTGTATAGGAGTATCTAAAATCATTGTATTCCATATATGGGAGGCGGGTGCGCATAAGGGTGTATGGGAAAATGATGACATCTTATCCTGAAAAGTTTGTGGTGTGACTCTCCAATTTTCATGTGGGTCACTGATGGTAGCGAAAGGAATGACCCAAAGGGATGGCAACATAGGCCAGTAGTGATCTCGAGCGGGGGTGTGGGGATACTTCCCCCCACATAATTGAACTGTTGGTGTAAAGGTATGAGCTTCACGAAGGATAGGGCTTCATGAAGTATATTTTCGAAGGAAATGTCATCGCAGATCATCAGTTCTCATGAAGAAACTTCAAGAAGGAAAGCTACTCATGGAGCATGGTGTCTCACAATGCATGTGGCCTCATAGAGAAAACATGATCATGGAGAAAAAGGATTTATAGTGCAAATCGGCTCATGGAGAAATGAGTCTCATAGAGAAAAGCGGCATGTGGTTAAAAGGGGCTCGTAGATCCTCGAGAAACCCCAAAGAGCTCCCTCTTTTACAAAGGGCAGATCCCTTTACGAAGGGCATTAGTTCACAGTTCTTAGGAGCTCCGTGAAGTATGAGATTGGCTGCCCATGGGGCAGCATTACCATCCTTATGAAGGAGGGGGGGACCCAGCTATTTATAGGATTTTGAGGTCAGCGGAGCACATTGTGGAGCACAAATGTGCGTCGCGATGGAAAAATGTGTGCCGTGAAGGAAATCACGCTCTGCAACTGGAGAGAGTTCCCAAATGTTTCTCATAATCGTGGATTCGACTGTCATCGACCATCGTGACGATCGTAGAGGCTCCATTCAAGTTTACTCATGTTCATTGTAATTGCGGTGGTGACCGCCATTGACCTTCGTGGTGCCCAAAAAGGCACCAGTCTGGTTTCTCTGCTCTGCGATCATGGAGGGAACTTCGGGAATGGGCTCTGTGAACTAGTTTTCCAGCCCAACTTCAATTTTCCATAACTCCTAATCTGTTTCTATGTTTGTGTCCTAAAACCTATCAAATCGAATCTTGTGAAATAGGCTATGATCTTAGATCATTTATGTAAGCATTCACAATATTTTGTGGAAGTGTATTCCATAACCAAAAAATTCCTCCAAAAGAATGGGGTCCGACGAGGATGAGGAGGGTGAGGTGGACCGCATTTTGAGGATACGTCTGAGGAAAAGTCCTACCTTAGGATCCATTGTATCTCGATCGTATTGAGTAAATAGACAAATAGATCTATAATCTCACATGGTCCATGCTCGGTGCAGGAAACAATAGATAATATAAGTTTATTCACTTGTACGAGAGTGTTAAACAACGAAAGTTGTGAGGGGATTAGAATGGGACATCAATTAACACTAGGAGCATCCTAAAAGAGAGATTACATTTGAATAAGGGGTCACTTGGAATAGTCCATCAAGATTTCTAGGAAGATAGAGGGTGTCCTGACTTGATAAAGAAGCTCTAAGAATAGTCAAATTACCATTTCCCTAGTGTGCTCTGGTGCATGAGTGGGGTTATGCCAGGGGCGCTGGAATTAATATGAACATAGGGGAGTGGAAATTGTGAATCACAATACCCAAAATTCATACAACTATAGGGATGGAATTAAAATGAAGGATATCTATAAACCATGTTCGAAACACAATATCCTTATTGTGTTAGCCTAAAATCGGGATAACAAATGAGGTCTGATCGATGACCATGTTCGAAACACGGGGCCTCACTCAAACTTTCTCCCACTAGTCTTCTAGAACATTATACCATGACAGTAGGCGAGCCATATAACTAGCATCCATACTATTAGGGGGTTCTTTCAGACAAGGAAGAAGACGAGGGTCCAAATAAATGTAACTAAAAACATGGATGGTGGAGTGATGGGTTTTTCAATTCAAGTCTAACACTCTTAGGATTATGCCACCATGGTTGAAACACATTAGGTGGGCGCATTGGTCTGATCAGGGATCAAACTTACTTCTGAACATGACCTCTATGGTAAGGAACTATATTTCTTTGTTGTTATACATTATACCAATAATGATGATAGACACTTAATTTATACGACGTAAGGTGAGAATGATGCACATTTTTTAAAGGTCATACTACCTGGACCAATGTCAGGTCCGAGGTTCAAGAAGGTTCAATGACCATGGGGCTAAGCCCAAGGAAAAATTCCTAGGCATTACTACCAATCCCAAAAGGATGAGAATAAAGACAAACATATTTATTGAAGGACAACAAGGTCAGAGGCCAACGCTGGTACAAAGAATCCTCTCTGGTGAAAAAACAGATGCATCACATGATGAATGTGGGGCATCCTGAATTTTTTCAAAGAAGAACTACAGTTTATTGTCATGCGTCGAGGACATGGATATCTAGAAAGTAAATGTGTGGCGTGTTACATACCCCGATATGAATGAGGACCATAAGGTGAAAACTAGGATTGTCCCATGATAGGTTGTTTGTGTGTTCCAAAGTATCCCATAATGATGTGAATCAATCCACACATAGTTATGAGAGTGATTTTTAACATCTTGTAGGAAAATGGAATTGTGTAGATCGGCAATACCAGTATACATCCTACCAAAACCTCTAATCCCAAGTGAGTCGTGCTCGATATGGAAAACAAGGAGTATTGATGGGACTTTCCTAGTACAGGGAGGCACCCAAGAGGGGAAATGGGATGCAATGTGAATGATTTCCCAATAGTACTGACCTGAATACTTAACGCACCAAGATGCATGAAGGGGTAAAGAAGAGTATGTTGACATTCCACTTGAAAATAAGGGGTGGAAAGATGTGAATCACGATTCTCAAGATCGGGACCACAATGATTGTGGTGTGACAATAGAATATTGACTTCTAACCATGTTTGAATCACAATATCCATTTTTTATTTTCATGGAATGAGGACAAACAACTGAGGGTCGACTGCTAACCATGTTCAAAACACAGGACCTGCCGTAAATGTCATCTGAGATCATTAGGGGCATTGGCCCAATATGTTAGGTAATAAAATGTGGCATGAGACCAGGCCGAACAGGGGGTTTCTTTCAGATGTGGAAGAGGTTGGGGATCCAAATAAAGGGATCGGGAATCCAGTACATGAAATGAGGGAATGTTCATGTGAGAATTCCACTCTCTGGGATTTTTGCCAAGCTGTATTTGAGTATGCCTATGAGACGTTTCATATAGAGGAAGTCAAGCCCCTTTCTCTAGACAAGGGAACATGGGTCACACACTGATAGATTAAGGTCAGAGAGTGGTCTGTTAAGGGGGGACTTGGTTTGATGGACTCTGCACAGGGAGACGATGTAGCCAAACTCGACGCATAGTTCATATATGGAGATCTTAGTTTGGGGTCATAGAACTCTGACCAAACTAAGAAAAGAAAAGGGAGGCACATGGTGATACTGTTGAAAAACATGACGTGAATGACAACCCAAGAGGTACTCCCCACATTGCATGTTCCCAAAAGAGTTTAGTCCAAGGGGATAAAGGGGGGGGGGGGATTAAGATTCCTAGGACTGGACTGAATGATGAAATTTTTGGGTGTTCCTATGTATCCCATGGGGATCGCAATATAACTACATGTCGTTCTGGAATATGTAGTCCATTTTAACCTCATATGACAAGGACATGGAGAGATGTTAGTTTTATTGTATTTGATCTCGGACCATAGAGAAGAGAGAATCTTCCAAATGGGCGCAAACCTCAACCAAATACCTAAGCCCATGTGAGCCACCCTCAATGTGAGATACAATGGTGGAGAAGGTCTTCCCATCACATAGAATACACACAAAGGAGAAATCAGATTAGAGCCCCGAATGACGCCTCACTAAGGATTGTACTCCTAACATGAAAAAATGAACTAAGGGATAGCACCATGGCTGTCAAAATTACACTTTAACATGATGGAGTGGAAAATGATGTGAATCATGGATCCAATATTTAGGTATTTATGGTGTTGGAGTGATGATAGAGTATAATTATTGAACGTGTTGGAAAGACTGCATCAATAAGGTGTGGCTTGACATCGAAACAACAAATGAGTGTCAACTGCTGACCATATTCACAATGTGGGGATTGTATAAAATTTTCATTCAAGATCCTTGAGGATGTTTCCCAAAATTATTTTATATACATTCGTCTAAGTATCTATACCATTCGAGGGACCTTTGGGATGTGAAAGGTGATGGATCCCAACTAAAGGGGGAATGAAGCCTACGGATGGGCAATAACATGTCTATGTAGGATTCAACACACTAGACCCTAAATCAGAGTGCTCTTGGGCACATTGGTGAACTGCCAAATAGGGTCGAGGGGCCCAACTCAAGACCAAATAACTGAAAAAGATGAGTATAGATCAAGGGATAAAATTATCTCAGGAGAAAGTTCTATGTGGTGTGGTTGTTACAAACCCGATGCAAATGAGGACACAAGACTATACCACACCATATGTCACTCTCCTGGGGGAACTCAGGCCAATGGGACAAAAAGGTGATGATTTTCCTATGAAATTGTGTTAGACCCAAAGGCTAAATGTTCACGTGGTCCTACATATCCCAAAAGGATGGGAATCCAGTAACATAGATTCCAAGAGGATGCACTGCAGTTTTACATCATGCGGAAAGGACACATATAGGGGAAATGTATCATAACGAGTGATATGTACAACACGATGAGTAACCCGACGTGAATGAGGGAATAAGACCATAATCCACCATAAAATATTAAGTGAGATCTTGGTCTAGGGGCCTGTAAAGGATGATGGACCTGAAGTTGGTCCACAAATGGAAAGTCATAGCCAATTTGTAATTTAACATCTTGCAATGACTACATTTGGGATCTTAGTTTATGGTCATAGGGCTCAGAACATGATGGTTAGAAAGGGTGAATCATCATTCCTATTATGTGGGAGACCACACAAAGACAATGATTATTGAGGATAATTATTGACCATGTTCACAACACAGTATCCGTATTGAGAAACTAGGGATGGGGGAAATAATTGAGCATCAACCATTCACCTTATTCAAAACATGAGAATTTTATCAATTTTTCGATGGATATGCTTGAGGATGATGGCCCAAAACTCTAAGAGATACTTTAGGCCAAGCATCTGTGCCATTCGGGGGTCCTTTTGGATTTGAATGATAGAGGAAACCCAAATGATGGGATAGGTGAAAGAATGGTGGGAAGAATGATGTTTATAGTCTTGTAGCAAGGTCGATAGATAGAAGGGTGTCTCATGGTGACATATGTCATGCAGACAACCTAGCTCAACATTAATGAGGACATGAAGTCCAAACCACATCACACAATACTAGATGAGTACTTGGGATAGGTTCCCAGAAAGGCCATGGGACCTGAGGCGACGAGGTCAACAAAGAGACGATTGATTTGTGTGTGGATTCGCCAACCATGGCCTTGTAAGGTGGCTGGGTCAGCAAGAAGCTGATGGAGTCAGGGGCGGATTACCCCTATGCAGCCTCTTAAGGAAGTGACGTCAGCTTAGAATCAATGGAGTCAGGAGCATGATTCCCCTTGTGTGGCTTCATAAGGTGGCAGAGTCGGTGAGGAGTCAATAGAGTAAGTGGAGGATTCCCCTTATGAAAACTCTTAAGGTGGAGGCATCGCCGAAGATCCTATGTATTCAGGGGGTGATTCCCTATATGTGGCCTTGTAGGGCTGATGAGTCAGTGATGAACCGATGTATTGAGGGAGGGATGCCCCCCTGCGCGACCACTTAAGGTGTTGGAGTTGGTGGGGAGCATAAGGAGTCTAGGAAGAATTCCCCCAGTGTAGCCTCTTATGGTGGCAGAGTTGGAAAGGAGTCGATGGAGTTGGGGGAGGATTCCCCTTGAACTTCCTCTTATGGTGGTGGGGTTGGCGTGGAGTCGAGGGATTTTGGGGCGAATTCCCCATGCGCGACGTCTTAAGGAGGCATGGTCGACGATGACCTGATGGTGTTGGGTAGAATGCCCCATATGTGGCCTCTTAAGGATGAGGAATTGGTGAGTATCTACTAGATTATGGGGGGGATTACCCTGCATGACCACTTAAGGTGCCTGGAACGGAATGGAGCCAACGGAGTTAGGGGTAGATACCCCCTGCACAGCCTCTTAAGGCGGCAGACTCGGGAATGAGTCGATGGATTTGGGGGTAGATTCCCCCTGCACGGACTCTTAAGGTGGTAGACTCTGTGAGGAGCCGATGAAGTTAAGGGAAGATACCACCTACATGCTAACATAAGGGGGCACAGATGGTAAGGAGATGAGGGATTCAGGGGCTGATTCCCCATACACACCCTCTTATGGCCGCAAACGCAACAATGAGCCGATGGAGTCGGGGGACGATTCCCCCTAAGCATCAACTTAAGATGGAGGACTCGGTGAGGAGCTGATAGAGTCAGGGAAAGATTCCCCCCTACATGACCTCTAAAGGTTTCAAGGTCGGCGATGTGCCGAGGGAGTTGGGGGCGGATAGACCTTCCATGACCTCTTAAGGCGGAGGGGTCAGTGAGGAGCTGATGGAGGTGGGGGTGGATTCCCCCTCTGTGGCCTCTTGAGTAGGTGGTGTCGGCGAGGATCCAATTGAGTTAGAGGACTATTCCCCTTTCATATCCTCTTAAGGTGGCAAAATCGGCGAGGAGCTGATGGAGTTGGTGGCGGATGCCCCCTACACGACCTCTTAAGGCAGTGGGGTCGGCGAGGAGCTGAGAGAATTTTTGTTAGATGCCCCCTCTACAACCTCTTAAGTTGGAAGACTTAGTGATGATCTGATAGAGACAGGGATTGATGCCCCCTACGTGGCCTCTTAAAGAGGAGGACTCTGTGAGGAGTAGATGGAGTCGGGGAAGATGCCCCCTCCGCGGCCTCTTAAGTTTGCAGACTTAGTGAGGAGCCAATGGAGTCGGAAGAAGATGCCCCCTATGTGTCCTCTTAATGTGAAGGGGTCGACAAGGAGGTGATTGTGTTGGGGTGTGGATGCCCCCTGTGTGGCCCATTAAGTCGGAGGAGTCAGCAAGGTGCTGATGGAGTCGAGGGTGGATTCCCCTTGAGTGGCCTCTTAAGATGGAATGGATGGTGAGTAGATAAGGGAGTCATTGGCGAATGACCCCTCCACAACCTCATAATGTGGGATACTCAGCTAGGAGCCTATGGAGTTGGCGGAGGATTTCCCCTACGTGGCCTCTTAAGGTGGAAGACTAGGCGAGGAGTAGATGGAGTTGGTGGAAGATGCCCCATGCACAACCTCTTAAGGCAGCGAACTCGGTGAGGAGCTAATGTTGTCAAGAGAAGAATCCCCCCTAAATAGACTCTTATGGTGGGGGGGGGGGTCAACAATGTGCCAATGGAGTTGGGGGTGGATGCCCCCTGAACATCCTCTTAAGGGGACAGACTCGGCGAGGAGCCGTAGGAATTGGGGGGGGGAGAGATGCCCCCTTGCACAACCACTTAAGGTGGCATACTCAGTGAGGATCTGATGGATTCGGCTGGCATATTCCCCATGTGCGGACTCTTTAGGTGTCATGGTCAGCAAGAAACTAATAGAACTAGGGGTGGATGCCCACTGTATGACCTCTAATGAAAGCTAACTCGACCAGGAGCTGATGGAGTCAAGGGAAGATGCCCCATTCGCGACCTCTTGTGGTGGCAGGGTTGGTGAGGAGAGGATGGATTCACGGGAGGATGCCACCTTCATGACCTCTTAAGGTAAAGGGGTCGGAAAGGAGTCAATGGAGTCCAGGGTGGATTCCCCCTGCATGCCTATTTAGGGGGTGGGTTCAGATAGGATCCAATGGATTTGAGGGTGGATGACCCCTATGGGGCCTCTTATGGTGGTGGCGTCGGCGATGATCTGATGGAGTCGGGGGGTGGATTCCCCCTGATCCCCTCTTAAGGAAACAAGTTTTATGAGGACTTGATTAATTCGGGGGGAGGATGCCCCCTTCACGACCTCGTAAGGCGGTAGACTCGGCGGGGAGCCAATGGAGTTGGGGGAAATTCCCCCTCTATGACATCTTAAGTCATAGGGGTCAGCAAGGAGCTGATGGGGTCAGGGGCAGATGCCCCATGCACACCTCTTAAAGTGGCACGGTCGACTAGGAGCTATTGGAGTAAGGGTGAAATTCCCCTGCATGACCTGTTAAGGAGGCGACGTCAGCGAGGAGCCAATTGATTCGGGGTTGAATGCCCCTTGAGTGACCTCTAATGGTGGTGGGGTCGGTGAGGAGCCAATGGATTCGGGGGAGGATACCCCATTCATGGCCTCTTAAGGTGGAAAATTCAGCAAGGTGCTGATGGTGGAATGGGGCAGATTCCCCCGGCACAGCCTCTTGATGTGGAGGGGTCGGCGAGGAGTAGATGGATTTGGGGTGCGGATGCCCCCTATGAAGCCTATTTAGGAATTTGAGTCATCAAGGAGCCAGTGCAGTCATGGAAGGATAACCCATGTGTGCCTCTTAAGGCGGTGGGTTCTATAAGAAGAATATGGAGCCGAGGGGTGGATGCCCCCTGCGAGGTCTCTTAAGGCGGCAGAGTCAGTGAGGAGCCGGTGGAGTTGGGATAAATTCCCCCCACATGGACTCCTATGTAGGCGGGGTCAGCAAGTAGACCATGGAGTCGGGGGAGGATCCCCCCTACACGACCTATTAAGGGGGCATAGTCGGTGAGGAGCCAATGGACCATAGTCTTCACACACCTGATGGTACACATCCACTCCCATATGAAGGAGAGGGGATTCAGAAGGGTGATGCCTCAATATTCCCGACATATTTGGTCTACATGTTGTAGAAGGGGAAGATCTTCACGTCAAGTTCTCCATTTCTGTTTCTGATGAATTTTCTAGGGTGTGCATCCGTCTATTATGGATGCACTAATTTCTTCAATATATTACCTCTTTTGTAAGGTGGGTGGCATCTATTACTTGTTCAGGGGTGTTTTCTCCTTGATCGAAACAGGATGATGGGATGACGATTCCTCCATCAGCGGATTCCTCTTCGGAACTCATTACCTAGCCTGGGTCTCCCTAAAATATTTGAGTCGTGGTTCATGAATATAGTCCCCAATTCCATTTCATTGTGGACGCCAGTTAATTACACTATTTCTGTCAGGACATTCCCAGGGGTCTTGACAGGGTAGTAACTTTCGGTTAGAGTATGTGACATCATCAGGCATGTCGGGTCATATCTGTATGCATGGAAATTGGAGAACATATATTCTTCCTTGTAAGAGGGAATCTCAAGGGTGAAGAACCTGAGGCGTCCCACATTAGTCATGGGGTATCTTATGCTGGAGGATTGTCTCTGAGGTTTCCCTCAGCTTCCCATGTTTAAAATGGGGTGTGTCATGAGTTTAACATAATTGGGAGATGGTTATGACAGTGACGTGTATTCATAGGATTTACTCAGGCATATCATTTTTAATACAAGTTATGTCGCAAGTTTAACGTATTTCATAGAATAAATGAGAGTGATCAAAACAACCCCTAGAGATTGATCAGATTGGTACATCCTTATGAGGGAACACTTGGAAGGTTTACCATATGGATAGATCTAAATACCAAATAAAGACGGATCTGAGGTATTCTTCCTCATATAGGGGAGATGTCACACTGTGATGGATGATATAAACACCACTGAGGGAGGATTAGGAAGAGTGAGCCCCATAATGGGGAACACCAGATGGATAGTTTATAACACCTAATGGGAGAGGACCCAGGGTGGTTTGTCCTATTAACAAAATATGTCACAGCATGAAGGTTGATCTGGACAGCACTGAGGGCGGATCAGGGAGATTGCACCCTAGAATAGCGAAGACCATGGTTTACCATTGGCTGGGATTGAACCTTGTGGAGGTTTCCTACGTAACTTTTTTAGAGGACAGAGATCTAATCCCACATAGTTTGAAGGGTTGATGAATTGGGTTGACACAATGGACAATGACCTGAAGACATGATGAGGCTTACTCGTGGTTGGCGGCTCGTAGATAGATTGGAAGTCATGGTTGGATGGTTATGGATTGTGTGGGGATAATTCTTGTTTTGCTACCTAAGGGAATGGCATGATCCCACCATGATGTGGTGGCCCTGGTAAAAATCAAGATATATTTAAATGGTTGAGAGAAGTGGGTGGAGAATGAGATAGAGCCGACATGAGGGAAATGGTGATGTTAAGCTTTAGTTTCGAAGAGACATCCTACATATCCATGTAGTAGGGATTCAATGTCCATTTAGCTCAGTGAGAAAATGGAACCCTTGAAGAGGTGTCCCTTTAGAATGGACACATGGATGGGAGCTAGAGGAAGTGGAACCTTCATGGTGGGACATGACCTCCCCGAAACACATTGGCTGGAGTGAGAGACGGGGATGAGACATGGGTGAGGATCGTGAACCTCATGGAGGCTTCCTACGTATCCCTATGGAAGTAAATCAAAGTCTATGTAGTTCAGTATGGGGGCATAAAATTAGGGTGTATGTAGAGAAAATAAAACCGTAGATATACTGGGTCTTACGCATGGTTAGCATTCCATATTGGTCTGATTCCATAGGGACAGATCGGAGATGCGGGTCCCAACAAAGGGGACTACAATGACTTACTGTCATGTGGGAGACAAAATGTCTGACAATTGATTTGGAAACACAATAGCTTACCGTCGTTAGGGGAACACAATGACTTACCATCAATTAGAAGATAGTTTAGTGTCATGTGGAAAAAATGGGGCATATAGTTTAACATCATGCAGGAAGAGGGTGGACTGATGTGAAGTATTCGAGACCAATGGGAGTTGGTATTTAACCTCTAGGAGGTGTCCTACGTTCCATGACTAGGAAAAGAAAAAATTCCCTATTGTTTGGGATGATTGGTGAAACAACATGAAAGGGTTAGGGACTAATAGGTGATGGGATTGAACCTCAGGGAGGCTTCCTATGTGCCATTCCTTGCCAAAGATCAATCTCCACATTGTTCGGGAGAGGTGTTGGGGAACCAACGTAAAGTGGGTCGGGACCGATAATTGTTGGGCTTGAACCTCAGGGAGGCTTCCAACGTACATTTCTTGGCATGAATAACAGTCCATGTAGTTCAAGAGAGTTTGGTGAACCGAGGCGAAGGGGGTCAGGACTAATAAGTGTTGGACTTGAACCTCATGGATGTTTCTTACGTATTGTTCCATGGAATGATTCAAATTCCACATAGTTCTAGTTTTTTGTTACTTACTATCTAGGGCTACCAAAAGAAGATTTCATTGTTTTTTTACCCTAAGGTCTTGTGATTCATGATTGGAGTGAAAAACTAGAGGAAAACAACAGACCTGACAATCCTAGCACAATGGTGTGGCCAAGAAGGGTGGTGAATGGGGCCTATACATAGACACTGCCTGAGTGCCACTATGGAGCAACAATATTGAATAGGGCTTATGCATGGAAGATTAACGAGTGCCAATATGAAGCGGAAATGGATTGGAATTACATATGGAAGATGTCTAGGTTCCACTAAGGTGTTGAAATATTGAATGGGGATAATTCATAAAAGCTTCTCGGGTGCCCCTATTGAGCGGTAATGGTGGATGGGGTTTATGCATGGATGTTTCCCGAGTGTCTCTATGGAGAAAAATGGGAGAAGGGGCTTATGCATGGAAGCTTTCAGGGTGCCACTATGGAGCAGATATGGTGGATGAGACTTACTCATGGAAGATGCTCGAGTTCCGATATGGAGTGGAAATGGTGGATGGGGATTACATAGGGAAGCTTCACATTTTTCGCTAAGGAGCTGCTATGGTTGATTGGTCTTATGCATGGAAGCTTCCAGAGTGCTGTTAAGGAGCGACAATGGTGGATGGGGCTTACGCACAGAAGCTTCCTGTGGTGTATTTCTAATATATTTCCATGAGGGAAGCCCAACTCACTAGTGTATTGAGGCATATAATTGAGGTCAATACCTATGCCCTAGTGAACAAGTGAGAAAACTCCATGGGCCTTGGAATCAGTCTGAATTATGTGAGATAAAAAATGTAAAACACATTCTTGACATTCATAAATTCATGAGGGTGGTGTGGTGTTGGAGGATAATTGTTGACCATATTCGAAACATAATATCCATATCATGTTAGCCTGAAATAGGGACAAAAAAACAACGATTAACTATTGATCGTGTTCAAAACACATGACCTGACTCGAAGTGTTGTCCAATGTCTTATGGGGAATTGGATTAGAATGTTTGGAAAGCCAATGCAGCATGGAACTAGGATATTAGGGGGTACCATCAGACATTAAAGAGGATAAAGATCCAAATTAAGGACATCTAGAGCATGAGGTGGAGTGATTGAATTTTTGAACAAATTCCAGTTCTCTTGAAATTATGCCATTGTAATGATGGAAAGTGGAATATTATCCTTGTCACATAAGCGATCTCTTATTTGGAACAAGAGGTATCATATTATTGAATGATAGGTAATTCTACAGTTTGAAGTCATGTAGAGATGACTGTTGTCATTATATGCTTGGAAAATATGGCATCTCTTATGTTGGGAAAGAGGCATCCTATATTTGTCACATAGGGAGAACTACAGTTTAGAGTCATGTAGAAAGGACTTTTATAATCTTATGCTTAGAGTAAAAGGAATCTCATGTTTGGAGAAAGATGCAACCTATGTTTGGAACATAAGATGTCTTTCATTTTAATGTTGTGTAAAGAGGACTACTGGAATTTTATGCTTGAAGCATAAGACATCTCATGTTTGGGGAAAAAAGCATCCTATGTTTGTCACAAAGGGTTTACTACAGTTTAATGTCACGTAGAGAGGACTATTGGCATGAGGCACCTAGTAATGGCTAGTTTTGGGATATCCACAAGGGAATCCCGGTCTAGTAGAACCTAGCATAGGATTTAGGTGATAGGGTTTGGATGAGGTACATAAGAAATATTTCGACTCAAGGTACTCGGGGAATTGATGATGAGAATCTCAACCCACGACAAGGGAAACAGACCAAGAGGAATATTTCAACTAAATGTGTTTCATAGTGTGTGGAGGAGTATCTCAAAACATGGCCTTCCATTGGTGGAAGGTGGGTGTGAATTAGGGTGCAATGGAAAATTCCAACATCCCATCCATAAATGTTTGCAGTGTGAATATCCATGTTTATGGGGGTCAGTGATGGTAACGAAGGGACCAGCCTGGAGGGCCATGACCAATGTCTGACAGTGATATTGAGTGGGGGTGCGGGGGAATTTCAACCATGGTACGGACTGGTGGGTGCGATGTTAGGAGCTTCACCAAGGATAGGGCCTTGTGAAGTAGATTCTCAGAGGAAAGGTTCTCTTGGAGCATGGGGTTTCACGAAGAAGCTTCGTGAAGGAAAGCTGCTTGCAGAGCATGGGGTCTCGCGATGTATGGGGGTATACAAAGAAAAGTGGCTTGTGGCGCATGTGGTATCGCGGATAAAAGAAGCTCATAGAGAATAGGGTATCACAGATTAAAGAGGATCTCATAACAATGTAGCTCGCAGAACAATGTGGCTCACAAAGCAAAGGGGCTCGTGGAGCCTCAAGCAACCCAAAGGAGATCCCTCCATTACAAAGGGTGGATACCTTTAAGAAGGGCATCACTTTTGAATGATTACGAGATCAAAAAAATGGCGGATCGGTTGCCCAAGGGGCGGCATGATCATCCTTATGAAGGGAGTGAGATGACTATTAATAGGTGATGGAGGACATCGGATGACGCTGTGGAGCAAAAATGCACACCACGAATCACACATGAGTGACACAAAGGAATTCATACTCCATAGATAGAGGGAGTTACCTCAAGTTTCTTTTAATCATGGAGTCAAACTTCATCAACCATTGAAACTCTCAAAGAGGCTCCAGTCAAGTTCCCTCAAGTCTGTCGTAATCGCGGAGTCGACCATCATTGACCTTCGCGGTGCCCGCGAAGGCTCCAGCCAAGTTATTCTACTCCGTGATCGTAGATGGAGCTTTGTGAATGGGTTCCATGAACCAGTTTTCCAGCCCAAAATAAAATTTCAATAACTCATAATCTTTAACTCAGTTCAGGACCTAAGACCTATAAATTGGAAGCTATTGAAATGGACTATGATCTTGGATCATGTGTGTAAGCATTTTGAATATTTTTTTAAGGCATTTTCTGGTTCTAACAGAATTTTAAAATAAGATTGGTCTAGGAGTACCATAATTCAAGTAATATAATATTTTGATTACTTTAAAAATAAATAATTCATTTTAAATATTTAACACATGGAATAGAAGTGACCAAAGTGGATACGGACCAAATGAAGTATGAAATTTTACTAATGAAGTGCAACGAAATTTTGTATATACATTTTAAAAAATTCACTATCTTAATGATAAAATTATTATTAAGTCATATTTAATGTTACTCATAATTTTCTACTGAACATAATCAGATTATTTTAGAAAATAATCTTCTCATATGATATTTATAAAGGTTCATTCATTTATGAAATAATAATTTTCACAGTCTTAACCGGATATTATTTTTAAGGATAAAATATGTGCCTTATTTTATTACTATTTTATGATGAATTGATTTTGAGGGAATCAAAATAAAATTTGTGGATATTATTTTCTTGAAGGTGTAATTATGTAACATATCATTATCTTTATTTATAAATTAATGCTCTACACAATTGCAAGCACAACACACAATAGAAACATAAAATGAAATATGATAAGATATTAAAATAGTATTCATTAAATATCACTACTATAGACAAGATATTGGTTCGAATGTTATATAAAATATTAAGAAAACTATGAAATATATAGGTATTTCTTATTTAAAACAATATTATTTATTATTTATTATTATGTACGATAAAATATTTTCAAAATTGTTATTTTTTAAAAAACCAGTTTGTATGATAACTATATATTTAGCAGTGAAAATTTAAATAGAAAAAATAGATGAAATATTTTATTTAAAAGATTAATGATGTAGTAAATTGAATAAAAAATCATGTATTCTAATTTATCAAAATTTTAATTATATTATATTAATTTTTAATTACAAAAGAATATTTTGTTCAATAATAGGTATTGACTTATTTTGGTGAAAATTTATTTTTATTTCATTATTTCACTTTTTAAAATATTGTTTTATAAAATGGATATAATTTTTAGATAATAATGTAAATATAATATCAAGATATTTTTTTGATTTTTTGTATAAATGTTGATTTTTATTTGAAAAGTAAAAAATACAGATTTTTTAAGAACATCCATCTATTTTATTTTATTCAATAACATTTAAATATTCAATTGGGTTTTATATTTTCAATGTCACAAATGATTCAAATTATTAAACATAATCCAATTAATTCTATTATAAAAATTGTTATTCATTTTTTATAAATAACCCTTACTCTTCTTAAAATTAGTAATTCCATAAAACCAATTTTTTTGTGCCTTCAAAACATATATTAAATATATATTTTTCTCATTTGTTGAAACTAAATCATAAAAAAAGTATTTCATATTATGAATACTAATTTTCATATTATATAATTTTGATGATTTTATTTTGAGTCTGGATTATTAGTAACCATTGTAAATATTTATACCCATAAAAAAGGAAATGTATGGAAAACTCGGTTAAAACTATATGATATGGTCTAAAACCAATCAAAAACATGAATTAGTTTCTTTCTATGAGTGGATCTATACCTAAAAAAATAATTTAGTTAAAGAGATTATTTATTCATTCCTAAGTCATTTGTTTAAAATCATTATATTATATAACGAATAACTACAATATGTCACTCTCTCTAGCCTATTTTATTTCATGATATATATATATATAATAAAAAATGATACATTATTTAATATAGATGTTAAATTTAATAGATAATAAACTATAATAATAATAGTTATATTTATAATATTTTTGAAATTGTATAATTATTTAGAACATTTAGATAACATTGACATAGTTCTTGGAATATAATTCGAAAAATAAATTAAATTGTTTGAAAAAAAAGATGATAATCTAATTTGTATATTTTTATGATGGAACATAAATTTGGTGACCCTAATACCAGTTACCTAAAGATGGTTTCTTCTACCAATAAATTAACTGAATACAATAAAATCATGTATCAGAGGACCGAGAAGTTTAGTGGTATTGGTAAACTAGATACATACATGAGTCCTCAATTATAATTGAATTCATAAATTACAATGTATTTTTAGATAATGAATTTATTCCCACTAGTTTATTATTCTATATTTGTTATAGAAAAAACCATGTATTCATGTATAAGGGATATAACATAACGGTGAGATCAAATAAATAGTAAGGGTTATATATAATATAAGAAATCATTAATCAATAATTAATACTAAATATTTCAAGGTAAATAATTGAACACACATGGAATTTTAATAACAGATAATTAATAAACAGTATTTAAATATTGATAACTGACAAAACATGTAATTTAATAAATAGTCTAAAAATGAATCATTATATTTTTTCAGAGTAAAATTTATCTAAATAAAAATAATTGAATACATAATAATGGTCATGCTTATATATTTTACATCATGTTTCTAGAACATGAACCTCTATAATGTCATGATGTACTATCAAGACAGTTTAAACTACTCTGATTTGGCCAACTGATATGTCTCATGATACCAACTAAGAATCAATAAGAAATCAATAACTGGGCCCCACTAATGTCATCTAGTCCATATAATTCCACACATAGAAAATCTATTTAATTAATAAACAATTTTTTATATAAAAAAATTTCATATTGAATGAAAGATACAAATTTATCAAAATTTCTAAAATGAATAAAAAAACTATTAAAGTAAAAAACTATATGTAAAATTTGAATACGATTTTGGAAATATTCATATCCATCATTTCTAAAAACATATATGTAAGAGAATTTTTTTTCCAATGAAAATTTATTATAATATTGATATTATTTTAAGAGAAATTTAACTAAAACAGAAGGTGACGTTGTACGATAAATTCTATCAAATAGTAAATTTCACGTCAAATTTCATTAGATTAAATAATTAAAATTGAAACAAAAAATACCATGAGAAATGAATAAATTATTATATAAAATTTCAGTGGGATTATATAGACCACATAAAAGTGAATTGGTGCATCATAACAAATACATCTCAATAGAATAAAAATTGATACCAAATCTCTTAATACTTCAGTAACATTTGAATTGTGATATGCATCAAATAATATAATCAATTGAAAACTTTAATATAATTAAAGAAATTATATTCATGATATTAAATATCATAAAGAATTAAATAAAGTACAAAAAATAAATAAGTGATGAATATTTTACAATTCTCACAGATAAAAAAGTTAGACTAGAAATCCTTTTACCTTATGCTTTCCTATGGTTGAATGTTATTAAACATCATATATAATAATTTTAAGCATGTTAATATCTTTTTTAGAGAAATATAATAACTAGTATGATATCCCATATGATCATTTTGTTACACCTTATTAATAATTTTTTGATAGTCTTTCATTATTTTCAATGTTTTCAGTGTTAATTGCCTTGTTTATTTAGTTTGTTTTGATTTGTAATAATATTATTATATTTAATTATATCATTATTTCATTATATATATAATTTAAACCATAAATTTAATATCATATATATATATATAGTATATATTCATTTATAGTAATATTTAAAATTTGGATATGTGAAATTAAATACATCGTTCATGGAGATGGTAGAGACAATGAAAGAATGAACACTTTTTCCATTTACATGTCCCACTAAATGAATAAATATTAAATGATATATATTTGTATTATAATTACATTATCATATAATGCTATATATATATATATAACATATGTTCAATAAAACAACACTTATTATATTCCATGTAATTTATGAGTGAATCATGTCATTTTGAGGAGGTGGTTATCCACACATTCTCAAATGATGTTATCATATTCCCAAAAAAATGAGAATACTGAATGTTTGTGTTATTCGATAATTAAATAATTATAAAAAAAATTATTAATATCACTTATATATAAAATAAACAATAAATCTATTGTTATTCCAAACCATAATTGGTGGAAATGGAAGAAAGAACGACATTGGTTCACGAGGAAGTAGTCTTCCATACACAACAATGAATATTGTGCATCTCATTCGATGGATGTGTGTTTATGAGTAGGTCATAAACCTAAGATAATAAAATATTAATATTTTTTTAAGTTATGTTATTATATAAACAATATATAATAAAAATTTAATGGGTTGAAAATGATTTAAATCTAAAGTGTTTGTTTAATAACATTACCTTTTTTAAGAAACTCAATTAGGTTTATACCAAACAACTTCCATGGATATCATTTCATCCAAATTGAAGATTCAATGATTTGGGTAAGTATTTTGGTAATTATTTTTGATGTTTTTGTCGATCTAAATGGCATAAATGGTGTGAATAAGGGAAGGGGTGAGTTCCCTTTTATGGTGGATGAGGAATCAGATTCTTGTAAAAATAAAAAATGTAATCACAATTGGGAGATGTACCTTACATAATGTTTCTCCAACAATAA
This sequence comes from Viscum album, assembly GCA_963277665.1. NCBI lineage: Eukaryota > Viridiplantae > Streptophyta > Magnoliopsida > Santalales > Viscaceae > Viscum > Viscum album. The sequence continues at coordinate 496,977,556 of OY728158.1, read as the reverse complement.
ACTGAATTCTATAAAATTGGATATATTTTCTCCATATTTCCATAAAACTAGTGTTAGAATATTTTTTATTTCATTTTTCCCAATAAGATTAATGTTTAACAACTAAGTAAACTATTTTTTACCTTATCATTGTAATTAATTTTAATTTATTTCATGATTTATTTTGGTCAAATAATATGTTGAAATTTATGGAAATTATAAATTATAATGATTCCAATGTAGGAATAATTCTAATGTAAAATCACGGAATATGTAGAAATTTACCTTGAATTTATCTTAGAGACATAATGATAAATCAAGATTTAAATGTAAAAATGATAAAAAATTTATAATGTGTTTATATTACAATTCAAATTAAAAATGATTAAAATAAACTAAAATTTATTAATATATGCATAGTTAGTTTAATTTCAATCATTAAATAAATTTAAAATATTATTTAACATTAAAAATTATTTAAACAAAAATACAGTTTTAAAATAAAATTTATTATTCTTCACTAGTCATCATAAAATGAAACTTCACAGAAAAACACTAAATATTTACCATAATATAATTTTTCTATCATATTTTTAAAATTAATTTCATTATGTAAAATTTAAATTAAAAATTTGTTTACATATATATTTATAATAGGTGTTATGTTAAATGGTGTAAAAAATGCCTTTAGAAAAATATATCTTTTTATGCATAAAATTAAATGTGTCCATATATTATTCCAATAAAATATATGGGAATATTAGAAAAATAAATTATTTAATAATATATATATATATATCATAATCTTCCAATAGTAATTATTTTAATTTATTACTAAAAAAATCATTTTTTTACATAAAAAACTATTTTGTATATAATTATTTCATTTATATACAATTGGCCTTTATTTTAATTTATAATTGTTTGGAAATAAATTCATTAATTTTATATTTGTGTAAAAAAAAATTCATAATTTATTTAATCCTATTTTATATCTCTAATTTCACATCAAGGATATAATTTATATTTTAAAAAATAATTTTAATTGTATTTGGTAATACTCAGACATGTTTATAATTCAATACATTATGTAATTCCTTAATACATATAACACAAGATAAACTCAGTGATTTTTATTTAAAATTATAAAATTTTTGTGGTGTGAAAATAAAAATAATCCCATTGTTTTTTCTTACTAATACTCTTAGAATGATTGAATTTATCAAAATATTAAAATATCATAAGGTCTTGGGTTCTTATATTCTTTTCTATGCTTTTCTTCATGTCATACATGATATCAAATATAAAATCCCCATTTTATAAAATCAAGGAATTAAAATAAAACAAAATAATAAATATAAATAATATGTGTTCAATAAAGTGTTTATATAATAATTATATGGTCACATAAATGTCTTTAATGCAGTGTTTTTGGAATAGTCCTGAAAAAACCATAAAATATGTTTTGTGTTTAAAAATTATAATTAAATAATTATAAAAAAATAAATCATATAATTACTCAATTATTGAGGAAATTTTCTTAGATAAGAATAATATTCCATGAAACTAAAAATTATAAATTTTCAAATTTATTTAAACCCCCTTAGATATAGAATGGAATGATATAATGGTAATGGATAAATGAGGTAAAGAAAGCGTTAAACCAAATGAAATTATTTAAAATGTGAGATAAACATTACTATTTTTTTGAATTTATTTTCATGTCATACTCCATATATTTTAATATATGTATCTTTATAAAGATTTTACAATAGTGAGACACATATTACAAGTTAATATTTTATTATATACAAGATTTATGGCAAACATACTTATAAAAGGAAGCCACTATACCTCTATTACTAAAAAAGGAATATATATTTATCCTTAACATGTTATTTATATTTACCTTCAAAATCATCCAACCCATTCTATATAGGTTTTTTCACACCAAATTACCAGAATAAAAAACTTATGGTATAATCCAATGTGGGATGTCCAAGGATCAAGTATATTGATTAATTGAATGTATTCAGGATTATTTATTCTTCCACCTCATTAAATTATTCTATTACAATGATTTTTTAATTAAATTACTACCTAAATTATAATGAAATGTTATTATGTTTACGCAACAACCCTATTCTAACTGGTTTTCCATCTGATGGGAATATAAATCAGTACTCATGCGTACATGTTGACTACCACATCCATGAAGCGATGTGATTAAATTTTTTCCCTTTACAAAAAAATTAATATAAGGTATTTAAGGAATAGAAAATTTATATTGTTGAAAATTTTATTAATTTTATATGATAATATATTACTAACCCTCTATCCCTTTCATCTATTGGAAAATTATAATGTTTCTCGTCTATTGGGATGGACTTCCACCATAATAATGAAATGTAGTTCATTTTTCATATACACATTTAAAAACTATTTTAAATGTTTTATTTGATATATAAACATGATAATTATGTTATTTTAAGTAGTTTAAATATTAGGGAGCAATGAATCAAATGTCCTTGGTTAACATACCATTGAATTTTTGTGATTATGAACCGAACATTCTTAAAATATCCCACAACATCTTTATTGACTTAGAAACTATATAAGTAATGTTGATGAATGAAATAAAACTGACTATTTTAACTTAATAAACTTGTGAGTCTTTATTTTGACATAAAATAATTAGTTATAAATTATCAAATTTGTTTTAAATAATGTGTGTGGCATTTCATACATGAGGTAATTGATTTCTTATGATTATTACATTTTACTGTGAAGCATTATATGTTCAACCCACATATTATTTTATTCGGTGTTAAATATACTATAATGATTTCAATTTTCATTATATTAATGAAATTGATTTCATTTATAAATAATTTTATTTTTACATCCTTCAATTTTATTTTATTTTCAAATGAAACCAATGCAGTGTGTAATTTATCTTTAATCCATTTTCTAAATGTATTAGTACCCAATATTCTTCCCTCAATGTATATATTACAGTATATGTTCTAAATAATTTTTTAAATTTCATCCTCAATTAATGGTAATGTCAAAATTAATATACATTTTACTTAAAATATTTTTTTAAATACTATTATTATTTTTATGGGGTGTCTTTCGAATCATTTTTACAAAGTGGAAAATAATGTTTTTATCATATACAATATGAAAGGATTTAACACGAATAAAGTATTTTATTCATTATCATGGTTCTTATAAAAGTACCCATGGATATTTATGTAAAATATATCTGACATTGTTATATTAATTTTTAGTTTTTAATTCTCCCAAAATAAAATTTCATTTATATTTTTTATGAGACAACGAAAAATTATATTGTTTATTGGATGAAATGGAAAATTACTGACTTTAATGTTAAAAATATATAGTTATTTAATTTTTTAATTTAAAATATTACACATGTCCATTATTTAAGAATTATGTTGGGGGTGTAAATAGAAACCCATAAGGAACAATGTCTATTATGTGATGAATGAGTATGATGAATCCCCCAAATGCATCTGTTATATAGATGGAGTTGTATAATGTAAGTTAATAAGAAGCGAATATGGAAAGAGTTAATATTTTTTATAATGTTTGTAAGTGAAATGATGTAATTTACTCCATATTTAATTTTAATATAGTTAACATGAAAATATGTACCCCTATATGGTGATAGAGTTACCAGATATAATTTAATCATAATAAAATGTTGGAACTATAATACTAGGTGATTCGATGATACATTTATTATTCCATAAATTTCATAAATTTTTCCTATATTATTTTAGAAATGTTTTCAGGGAAAAATGTTTGATTCAAGATTTAATGAGTAGATTCATAATTTATTATAATTTTTAGTATCATCTAATGGTGAAATATTTTTTTTTTGAAAATCCTTTGTGAATTTTGAATTTTTATTTGGGATTTATTAAAAAGGATTAATTAATATATTATTATTTAATATTTATTTAATTATTTGGAAATTGATTATTTTAACCTCGAAATATTATTATGTAATAATTTAAACTTCATTATGGGTTTTCATGAGCTTTTAATGGATTAATTAAATTTATTATTATATCAAATTACATCATTCTTGTGGCCGCCCAATTTTTTCAAATATTTTTCACATGAAATTAAGATGTGTATGAACTGTTATGATATCTTGTTGTGAATAAATAAAATATTCCATAAATTAAGATTTTATATCCAGAATGATACAATTCTATAAAATTATGAATCCAATTTTTATTGAATTAATAGAAATTTAGTGGAAGTAAAAATTATTTTTTTTATGAGTTTGATATGTTTGAGTTTTTAATAAAAATATTAAACTCTAAAACAACAATAACCTACACTATAATAAAGTTTAAAACCTGTAATAAATCATGAAATTATGTATTATATATATTATAGGGTATTATGTGGAACTTCACAGTTTCCATTGCGCTTCTATGTTACCCATATGTGATATTTTTTGTCAAAGTGAAATGGATCCCCTTAACACCAGGCCGTATTTTCTAATGGTTTAGTGATAAAATCCTCATTAATAATGGTTATCGTTTTCACACCTATCACGATTTCCAATTGAATCAAAAATTATTGTCATATTCATTAAACACTCAACAAGCCAAATATTAATGTAAATTTATCTAACCTCAATGATAAAAATTCATGTATCGAACCCATATTAAAATTATAGTAATCGTATCCAATTATAAAACCCACAAATATATTCATATTCTTTTTCATTGAAGGAATAAATTCCATTACATTAGATAGTAATCCTGACAAAAAATGAAATCCAAGGTTTGATAATATGGTCACGAAATTGTTTCATTGAGTATTATGATTCTAATTAGATGACCTTATATTTTATTACTAAATGGTCAATCCAGTAATAAAAAATTTATTATTATATGTATATGATCTTGATTGGAAAATTGATACTATTATATAAACTATATGTGTTGTAAAACATATTAATACATGACACATAATGATGTCTCAATCACTTATCCCTGAACTAGTAAACAATTACACAGTATTTCAAAAACTCCTAATGTATTCATTAATTATTCACATTAGGTATTATATATTCACTATAAAACTATATAAAAGAAATTTTATTACATATCAATGAAAAAAATAATTAACCATGTTATATTTCTAATCTAATACTAGAATAACAATATAATTTTTTACAATTTTTATCTTGGTTCTTATACTTATATGATATACATAGAAAAACATTCATAAATTTATTTTTCTATTAAATTTATTTAGATTAGTTTACATATTATATTATTTTATTCATGCATAACAAATAAGGTTGTGTTTTCATCCATTAACACTTTATTATTGTTCTAAATAAAAATAATCAAGTTTTCTTCTTTGGATTAAAATAATTGAGTGTTTTATTCTTCTTAGTGATCCAAACACAACAAATTGAGATTTTACTCAACTTTTCTAAACATCATGAGATATGATTCACATATAATTCACTATATAGATCATGAATCCTTCATTATGTCATTCTAACATGGAATAATTCCGTATTTACATTAAAATAATCTTATTTTTATTCATGAAATAATAATCGATGTATGATTATTTTTAGAAAAAAAGGCTCTCTGCCATTTTCATGGTATTGATTATACAGTACTCAATCAACATACACAAGTCAATAGTTTTTTAAAATATATCATTATACATGAATATGATATAATCTCCATGTGTCTCATAGTTTTATACCCACTTAGGGATGATTACTCCAAAAAATTATTTTTTATTATGGTGATTTAGTTTTGAAAAAAAATCAATATGAGTAAGAAATATATTTTATACATTTCATGTTAAAAAGGATATTAATGTTATAAAACCAAATTTTAGGGCTATTTTTAACATTTATTACACTTATAAATGTCTATATATTATGAACCCATTCACATGGGGTAAAAAATGTTTTAAAAGCTTCAAATTTAAATTTAATGGAGCAAATATTTTCAAATTTAAAAATATTTATGGTTTTTTATATTGTGAATTATTTTTACAAAAATGGATGTAGGAATGTGTTCTCAATATAATTCGTCATGTGTGTCCATTCCACTATAAAGTGGTATCATCCAATTGAAAAACTATAATTCTAAAATGGTCATTTTTAGTTTACAATCATCACTTTGTAGAACCAAAATGGTTATTATTTCTGACCAAATACCATCTTCATATGAAGCATTATTATGGTTATCTATTTCTGTCAAATAATAAAATCATTGTAGGGTATCTAGTTCTTGTATCATGGTAATGACATTTATAGTTTGGAAAGCTTTTATAGTTCATAATTTCATTGGGAAGGTAAAGAAGTTGTATTTTTCAATATAAAAATTATACGCAAATGTATATGTCTTACTTATACACTTGTTGTAAAATGGTTATTATGATGATATTCATAAAAATACCATACCATGCAATTTTAGGGGATTTTGAACCAATTTACATTGAGAGAATATATTTTATATATTATGTTGTCTATTGGATAAATCAAATCATTTGTGAAGTGTTTCATTTATATGATCCATTGAAGATCCATATCTAATAAATCATGAGTTAAATCTAGGGAGAGATGGAGGGAAGTACAAAAGACCATAAATTTAATCGAGTCCCATTTTAAAAAGATGGAAAAATAAAAAAAAATCATTTATAGTGGCCCTAATTAATGATTTTTAATAAAGGAGTCCAATGATTGTGTTTCCTGATGATATGACTATATATTAGTTAATTGGGGATTATTCACATATGCCTTTAATAAAAATATATTAATTAATACAATTCCTTTAGAAATCATTAAATAATAATGTAAAAACACCTAATTTATTACAAACATAGCTTTAGAAAAATTAAATATTAGCCTATTCTCATTGGTCATTAACCATAACTGATTATACCTGATGATAGTAACATTAATAAGGCACTATCTTATGGGTATTTAGGTATCTCATTAACCCTTTATTTCTATATGTTAATTTACATGGGGTTATTTCATCCAAATTATGTTTCTGGCTTCCATTCACCATGTCTAGTACCCTAAAATTCATAGTCCAACTAAAATTTCCCCCATGTACTCTCAAGATATATGAATAGGTTTTTCATTCAAGAGTAACCCCCTCTAATCATGTAATATTATTATTGTAACAATAAACCCACACATGAGAATCCATTCTCTTTCTTTTATAACAAATAGATAGAATCCTTAGAGAAAGAAAATTCATATATTTCATTAATAATGAATGTACAAAATTTAGGTAATTTATGAATCCTCCCCTAACACAGAATGGTAATTATAGATGAAGATTTATAAAATAATAATACCTAATCTATTAAATTATTTGTATACCTAAAAGGGTCCTCATATTAGGATTATGAACTATTTAAATCCTCATTTTTTGACATTTATGTTACACTCATTTAGTGTCATTTATTTAAATTCTCTTCTATGGAGATTCAAGAGAAATGAAATTATACATATTCCTGTTGTACTAAACTCTTTGTATAACCCAAAAAACAATTGTAATATAATACACAAATGATTCCCCAAACTCTGTTTTGTTTGGTTGTATTGAAAACTTTATAAGAAAAGCTTCTAGAAACCATTAGTATAGTCTCATGTTGATTGGTGTATAAGAATGGTATTAGAGGCCATTGGTATGGACATATAATAATGGTTCTATATAACTTTTCTTTACACCCCTGTGTGAAGAAAAACTACAATACTAAAATCATCTGGAAATTATAAAAACATTCAAAAAAACATGAATCAAAATAGACACTAAAAATATAAAATATATAAAATATTTTTTAATTTATTTGTTTATAAGGTATAATAATGAAAATAAAACATCAATACAATATTTTTTATTCATAATATGACATCAAAATTGTTATAAGTGTTATAAATTTCATGATATAAATTTATTATTTCAGTATCTACCTACAAAAAGATAGTATAATTATCACCATGTTGAACATGGGAATTACTATTATCCCAAATCCTAAAAATCACCTTAAGCAATATAATCTTTACCATAATCATTGACATCACCACCATGAATGATCACCACCCCTAAAAAAACTAAAAAAACATCATCATCACTGGTGTATAATATGAGATCATTATTGTGATTCTTGTATTAAATAAGTAGTACAATTTGATGATAGATGTATATATAATGTTATCAAATCATTTATTGACTTCTAATGAATGTTTTTAATTTTTTCAAACAATTTCATAGATTTTATTATACCCTTAACTAATTTGTATGTGATTATTTGAACTGTGAGGTAGAATAGTTTTTTGATTTCTGTAATGTAGAAAGATATAATGTATTTTAAGATACATATCTTGGGTTAACATTATATTATCCATGGCTTCTCAATATATAATATATATCACAAATGACTATTTGGAGGGAAGTTATCATCTTTATTCTTATTAATGGACTTAAGAACACACTATTAACTATATAAAAGTTATATATATCTAATATAAAAATATTAACAATTTTAATGAAGTAAAATAAAACATTATATCTTTTTTCATGTATCATCAAATACAATAATCTCTTATTTCTTATTTCCAGCAGAGAAAAACAATTCCATGAGACACATTCTATAACTCCAATAAAAGATTCCATAAAAATTATATGAAATAATTAATATGTTTACATAAAACATATTTTGATGAAAATTTATTATTAGAGTTTTATATATTAAGGAAAAAGTAACAAAAAAACATTTATTGTTTTAATTATTTGATATGTTTCAATTATAAAAGATTCAAATTAATCGAAATACTGTTACAAATATATCAAAAAAATTATCAACATAATATTATAACTTAAACATTTCATAAATTTCATGTCATTATATATTTGGAAAATGGGAAGATTTCAAACGGGTGAGAATAGATGCTTGGTAAGGGTATACATAAGCAATAAAAAACCAAGTTAAAACTGAGCATAATATGTATATATTGGTATAATTAGAATATATATAAATTTTGAATAAAATCAATATATTATCACATGGAATGGGATTAAAAAAATTGTACATCATAAAAATTCCATATATCATAAATGAATAGAACTCATGAGTATATTAGACATATACAGATATAGAAATCAAAACATATAGGATTATTTATCATAACAAGTTTCCTATAGAGGATCATTGTAAATAACTTGTTTCCCTTGGAGGATCCTCCTTTAACCACCTATTTATCTTTGGGTATTATTCAAAACTAAAATATATTCTTTGGTGGATTGAGTCACCCAAAGACATTTACTATTATATCATGACATATAATAACATAACAAATTAATTGGAGGGAAATATTGAATCCCACCAACTATCCACTATATATATGTGTGCTGCATAAAATAAATTACCATCAAATAATAAATAACCAATGAAAGGAAAAATTTCTTCATATACAGTACAAAATTAATCATATATGGAAAAAAATTATAATATGATTAATTATAATAACATGACATAACTAGGGAATATAAACAGGTAAAAAAAGATATTTACGGACATTCTAGGTAAATGCCTCTCTATAATGATAATATAGAATATGGTATTCTCACATTATTGATAATAGTAATCCAATTTACATAATAATTTCACAAATAATTTATCATTTTGGAATCATGGTGAACAAACTTCATTGAAATATACATAAAATAAGTTATTCATAAATAATAGAAATAAATGAAAAGTAATGAATATTCACATTGATTGGTTATTTATGATAAATGATGTGATATATCATATCACTGATAATATATAAAATTATATATGATAACCCAATATATATTAGGTGGATGGATCTAAAAGAACATATCACTAGTGAAACTATGAAAACTCAAATAGTTGATGAAAAAGATTAAAATCAATCTAGAAAAATATTGTTTTGAACTGTATCACAATAGAAGGGATCATGATTCAATTTTCATGATACCAATAGTATTATCCTCAATGTAAAAAATATATTTATATATTATTGGATAAATCATGAGACATAGTTTATTTTTGTGTAAATCATTATGAATATAAAATCTAAAATTTATGTGCAAAAGTAAAATACATATTTGGAACCATTTTTAACATTTAAATAAAATAATAATTATGTCTCTATATAATTAAATATTTTAAAAGGAGAAGTTAATGATTTGGAAATCAATTACCTTTAAAAAGATTCTATAATAATGAATCCAAGAAAATGACATAGTTTTATATATATGAATTATGGAGGTAATAATTATTCCTTATATTATATATAGATATGTTTAAATACAAGATATTTATCTCATTGGAAAAAATATAATGTAAAAAGTGTATTAGATCATTATATTCCTTAATATATCATTTTTATAATGAGGATTAAATAATAAACTATAATAAAATATTATTTTGGGTGAACTGAAGAATATAAGAAAATATTCATGATAAATTTTTATTACAAATTGAAAGGATATTGGAGAAATAAATATCTATTATGGGAAACGTACACCATATTGTTAATGACATTAAATAATGATTTATATTGTAGAAATTTATTTACATAAAAAAATTAGATAATACAATATAAAATAATCAAGGTTATATTGAATGTAATATACATGGAATATGTATAAGATAATAATCAAATCATAGTGAATTCAATTTGTTTAAAAAAACCCTTACTAATTTGGGTTGAAATTGAATTGATGTCTATTTTAAGAAGGGGAAATGGTTTTGAATAATATTTTTGGTTGGAAATAAAATTTTACAAAGATGGAAGAATTCCCATTTTAAGAAATTAAACAAATAAAAGTAGATATAAAATTAAAAATAACATTATTTCTAAATGATAATGTGATTAAATATATTAATAGATAAACTAAAAATTTGAATCACATAATAATGTTAATATCAAAGAATATTATTTGAGAAATCATATAGTGAATAAGATAAATAAAAATTGTACACCATATAAATATTTCTATTATATGATGAAATGAAAAAACTAAATTAGAGCGTAAATGAAATATTATTTGGAATTTAGAAATATCACATGAAGTGGCCCTATATCTCAACCCCTTGATTAGAGCGAAAATTTGTGTTTTACATTCCCATTCAATTCCACGAAGATAGAAAGACACAATAGTAAAATTTATTAAATAGAAACACAATAAAAAAACATCTATTGGTTTTAATAAAAACCTATAGACATAAGTCCCATAAATTTTAATCATTCTCACAAAAAAATCATTCCCTCAATTTGGATGAGAAGACATTTTTAGAAAATGGGGTGACAATATAGATATTTTTTACTGAAAATATTTTACAAAGCATATCATTTTTTAGAATAATGTATATTATAATAGAGATATACTAAGATAGAGTTATGGTGATAATGAATAGAACCCATTATATCTGATAAATGATATTTCTTACAAGAGTGTAGGCTTTAAGGAAAGCTGTAGATTTTAAATCTATTCAAGATGAGTAACGATGAAGAATTTTGGTTTTTGTAATTGAAGAACCTAATTATTCCACATATATATAAAATCCCAAGATATTAAAAGAATAATTTTGGGTTTTATTCTGTATATGACATGCATCACCATTATTATATAAGACTGTGACACCTGTATAATTTATGATATGTTTTTCATTATAATTAAATTTGGTCTCTTCCACTTATTTTAATTTAATTTAGAAAAATTAATTTCATATTTTTAATTTTAATAATTTATATTATATAATATTTTCATCATAATTACTAACCATTATTAATATATCAATAAGATAAAGATAATTACTTTAACTAGGGTAGAAAAAGGTCTATTGGTGGTTAAATTAGTAATATGGGGATTAAATGAAAAATAATTTTTAAAAATACCATTTTATGGAAATTTATATGACATATAACCTATATAGTTCTATAATTAAACATTTTACAGAAATTATTTATTATAAAAATGTTGGTGTCACTATATATTTTCAAATATCTCATGTGTGTCCCTTCCCCCCATGTATAAAAATCCACCCTATGTACTCCTGTATTTTCTGTTAAAAAATCTATTTTGATCTTAAAATAAATCCCATGATCACATCCATATTATCTTATAAAATATACTAGATCCATTTTTTGGACCCATAATACATCCTATGATGTCATTTGGTTAAAAACTAAACATGTTTTATATGAAATGGTAATGTTTTTATACAATAATTTTTATTTTGTTTCTTTTTTCAACCCTAGAAATATTTTTAAATCACCATTATATAAAATATTTATCATCAATATAATTAAAGTTTCTTATTTTATGGATATTACCAATGTCATATATTCTTTAATCATAAGGGAAATGAATCTTTCAATCGTTTTTACTTCAGACTACCACCATATGATCTTAGGTAATTAGTTTTCCATAACCACCTTTAAAGGATGGAAATAATGATATATTAAAAAACATTATATGATATTTATTTTATAATTATATTTATTTATTTTTTATTTCATGTATAAATTCATACATTATATTTTATTGAAACTAAAATAATGTTTCTCATGTGTATGGTGGACTACATCCACGTTATGTTATGTAAATTTTTCTTTCACTTTTTCTTTACATTTAATATAATTAGTCAATATTTCGTGAATATAATTGATATAAATGATAAAATTTAAATTAAAAAATATTAATATATCATAAACATCACTACCATTTTAGACATTAATTTTATGATATAGTTGCTTCTACATATGTATCACCATTATCTCTACAAAGCGATGCAGTTTATTATTCTTGTCCAACCATAATGTATGATTCTTAAAAAATATATAATTATTAAATATTATATATAAAAAATTATTTAAATTTTTGATATTATGTTTCTATATCTGATAACATGAAAAATAAATTTCATGATAAAACACATGTGTGAAAACATGGAAAATAAACCATGGAATCAAGTAAAATAGTGAAATCATATTAAAAAATGGATAGTAAAATGTTATAAGAGAATAATATATGATATTATAAATAGAAATATGGTTTTGGAAAAAAATAATAACATTATGAAAAAATTAAAGGAGGATGAATAATGTTCAGCAAAAAAAATCCTAAGGTAATGGACATCTTCTCGATTTCAGTTCACTGATGCATACTGTAATGTTATGCACCACATTTATTTCATATTGATTATATAATGTCCCATTTTAATTTAATATCATGAATAATTCATAATTAATGAGTTGTTATGTTTTAATTTGAATTTGTTCAACTATGGGGATTTAACTTGAAAATTTCCCAGGGAAAAATAATTTCATAATTGAGTTTCATTTCACTGTATAATATTACATCCTTATTGACTATGATAATTTAATATTATATCTTTAAATTCATTTGAATATAAAATTTTTTATTTACAATTATTTATGTGGATTTAAATTTTATATACATAATCTAATAATTTATTAATTCTCACTTCAACATTACGATTTTTGTAAGAAATTTATGTTTAAATTTTATATTAATAAAAAAATGTGCTTTAATTTCAATTAAATTAAACTATTTTATCATTTTCTAATAAACCCATTAATTTTTATCATCCAATGTGTATTCGTGAATTAATCATGTAATTGATCCATTTCAGAAAAATAAATACTTAAATTTATTATAAAAATATTTTTAATAAAATATATATATAATTCTCCCTTTGGTTGAAAATCATTTTTCATACAAGTTAATGATATCAAATTTTTAATGAAAAAAGTTTTTATAAATTAAAAAATAATTTATTGCAGACAATTTTATAATTATTTTAATTTTTAGAGAATTTTTTTAATGTAATCTTTATGTCATTTTGCGAACAAGGTTTGTTTGGATTTAATGAAAATGTGAATGAAAATTTTTATTAACATGTGTGGCATGTATCAAATTTCTTCCCTGACGAGAACTATAGGTTTTTAATATTCATTGAAATTTTTAATTGAAAAAATTCAGTGATAATTATTTTAAATATATGTATTGAACATATATTTTTAAATAAAATATTTTCAAATTGAAAAGATTCTTTTCTTTATGAATGTTTATAAATATTATTTATATTATTTTGATTCATCTAAAACATAAGAAATGTATTTTACATTGGTTCCAATGGCTATATATTTTATTTATACTATACTTATTATTAATTTTGTTTTCTTATTATTATAATTACTATGGATTGTATTCACTTCTATTCCTTGTTTAATTTTTTTATTAATTAAAATTAATTTTAAATATTTTCCTTTTTATTATTAATAGATGTTAAATTTCCACTAAATAAGTATATTTTTCATCATGTTTTAAAATATTACATAAACCATATATGTTTTCTACATATTTTATTTTACTATGATTTTAGATGATTTTCATGGGAAATTAATTTAATTTCTATTTCTTAATCGATAAGTAATTATGTTGATAATATATATTGTTATTGAATTAAGATTTTAATTAATATATTCGGAATGTGTTGGACATGAAGATATGGGTTGGACCTTGTTAAAGATAGTCTCTCGATGCATCGGTAACCTCATGAAATAAATTATTCATTTAACCTTAGTTAAATGTGTTTCTAATGTATGCCTACCCATCCATATTAAAATTTCTTGTGAATGGTATTGACAATAGAGTAATCATGATTCCTGATATAATGAAATCCCATATTTATGTATTTTTTCCATTAAAACAGTGTTGATTATTATAAATTATGTTTTCAAATTCATATTATCTATAGATTCATTTCATTCTCTATTTATTTATTAAATGGAATTATTTTCATTTATTTTCCATCCTATATTGATTATTCCTTATGTAATCATGATAGTAAATTTATTTATGAAATGTAATGTTTGTTCTGGAATTTACCAGTCTATATTTTTTATTCATTATATAATCATGATAGACAAACATTTTATATGCATGTATGTTATGTTAATTTTCATTCCATGTTGACTATGATTATTAAATCATGATAGATTCCATTGTACTTAACCTTTACTTATCATTTCATGTTACAATTATTTTTCTTCCACATACCATAATCTAGGATGGATAATATGAATTATACTCAAGATTACTGTAGTTTTAATAGTGATATTCAAAAAAAAATCGTGTTGTGGTTTTTTTATTCAAATTTCATATGGGGATCATGTATATATATAACTTACCAAGATGAATTAACTATTTGGTCCTTTTGAATATGATCTCTTGTGTGTTGTAAAAATGGAATAAATAAGAAACCATCTTTGGGATAATGGGTCTAGGGACACAACAATTTGAAATATATAAAGGATTAGTTGAAAACATGGGATCTATATTTAGAAAAACATATATTTGACAAATAACCCTTTGATATACACCTAATATATGTATAAACGAACATTATAATGTATTTATAAGGTATATATTTCATATAATTTCCTTGAAATATATCCATATCTAGATAATATGTTTATAAAAATCTATGGAATAGTTTTTCCTTAGTATAGTAACACTAAAAATGATGTATTTTAATTTAATTATTCATAATCTTGTGCATGTCTATGAATCATATGTGAACCTGGTTTAACACTCCCATTGGAAATGCATTTAATAATTCAAATTTTCATTAATAACTATTATAAATAATTTTAATATTTTATGATAATCAAGGACCATGGTTAAACCTTAGGTTTCATATATTTAAAAGGTGTAACAATTTAAAAGTCATGTATATTAATATACAAATTACCCCCAATGATTATAAATACTCACAATTTTTTTTTAGTAATTTACTATAACCCAAATGAATCATGATTATAATAAAAATGAAATAATATATCGTCACTATGAGGAAATAGATGGGATGTAAACACCCAAAATTCCATGTAATTTTTTTAAATGAGAATTTTATGAGTCCTCAAAAATTGACGACGCGTGATTCTGAGGCCCGGTGTTCCCAGAATCAATTTCTGAAGTATTGTTCGGGTACGTTCAGTAAACGTACGAGTGGGATTTTATAATTTTTGAACTGGTGCTCGAAATTGAAATTCGAGGGCACTGTTGAACTCACAGCGCCTGTATTCACCTAAGGAGACTTTCACCTCGACGATAGTGGGTCATGAATAAATGATATTTTTTGGGTTTTTTGTGGAAATTAATAAAATAAAAAGATCTACACATTATTTTATTTTTAACCCACCACGTGGATGTTCGGAGGTAGGACCCACTGAAACTATATCCTCCATGTGGAGGTTGGAAGTGGGGACCACCAGGGCATAACCTCCAATGAGAGGTTATGGTGGTGGGGACCATCACACCTGAACCTCCCACGAGAGGTTAATGTGGTGGGGACCACCCGAGACCACATAACCTCCCAATTTGAATATTAGGGGCGGGGACCACCCGACCCCTATTAAATGGGAGGAGAGGAAAACCTCTCAACCCCCCTCTTTAATATAGAGGAGCCTCTAGATCTTTCTTCACATTAATGTTTCCAATAAACCAAATTAATGGTGCCAAATCCTCTCATTTATTTTTTTTAATGTTTCAAACAAGTGATTAGTTTTTCTTTTTGAATTATTTCCAATGAATTAACAGATATTATAATCTATTATTTGGCACAAATTTTCACTTGGGTGTTTTGAGAGGTGGATTTTTGTGAGAGGAGAGAAAATATCTCGCCAATGAAGAATGAAGAATGAAGAATGAAGAATGCCGAAAATGATCTCCTTCAACATTTAACCTCTGATCCTACAAATGTGGGACGTCTTCAACTGAAATTCCCTCCACAACATTATCAACTAGATGATGCACGAGAACGAGATTTGAAGTGTACAACAAACATGATGAATGAAGATCTCCTCCGCCTTCAAACGTGATTTCATCGTTGAACAACGAAAAAAGGTAGGGGTTTAATTTCAGTTGATGTTCTATGTTATTCCTTTCTTGAAAATGATGAACAAGGATGCTTTCTTTTTGCGGTTAGATTGTTGTGGTTTTCTCTAAAGGACTGATTTCTATCACCCTAAACGTGGAGGTTGTGGTCCAAACTAACTTGGCCCAACACCCTCCATCAATTTATTTTGTGATGTCCTTCGGCATGGCGATGAAACGGAAAGGCGACGAAGGAAGCAATGAAAATGTTCATGCTACCCGTGGCCTCCGTGACCCACCCCACCCCACGACGTCCCGCACCACCACCGACCGAACCGGCCCCAGTCTAGACCCTCCCGGCAAACTTGGTCGTCTCTCGGCCACCTCTTGGCATTCCTAAAAACATCCCGGCCAACTTCTGGAATGCCCAGCCACCTACCGTCTCCCAGCCACCCGAACTCCCGAGCTACAACCCTGCACCCAACGAACTGGTGCCCTGGCCGAACCCCCAAGCAGTGCCAGCCTCCCATTAGAACTAGTTCCCTGGATGTGCTAGCCTCTCGAGCCGTCCCACAGAACCCCACATGGTGCCCTGGCCGAACCAGCCCTGGCAGCGCCCCCTGGGCTGAGGTGCGGTGGGATGCGCCCTTGCGGCGGTCTGGGCCGAACCGTCCCCATTCCCGGGCCGGGCCGCCCTTGTAGCCTATTGGGCTGGGCCCAACGGGTTGGGCCAAACCCAAAGGTCCAGGGCAGACCTAACGGGAAAGTCCTATTCGACTCAAACTAGGTTGGAACAGACTAAGTCGGGTCGGGTCGTTCCGACCAGGTCAGACCGGACCCAGAACTACAACTGACCCTTTTCTCTCTTTTGGCCATATCTTTGGAACCGGACATCCGTTTGACGAACTGTCAGTGGAACTGGTGTTCATGAAGCATGACAGTAACTTTCTGTATTCACAACTAGAATTTTGGGTATAGTTGAGGTACAGTCTTGTTGGATCGATCACGAATCGAACCGGGCCCTCAGAACTAAATTGCCAAAAACTCTCAGACCGGGCATCCGATTGACACATCGTCTATCAAGTTGGGATTCTTTTGGAATGACGGATCTTTTGGATTCATAAACATGGGAATTTGTGGCAGTTGATGTATATTCCATTTGCTTGAGGAGCAGACCCTCCCAAAATCAGGCATGATTTGTGCGGAACCCTGTGGCGGGCTGCACTCTGTCTACAGTTTCTGGATCCTATGTGGGTTCGACATATCTGACTTCTGTTCCTGGATCCTATGTTTGTTCGACAGATCTGACTACTGATCATGGATCCTGTGCGGGTTCAACAACTCTGACTACTCCTCCTGGATCTTTTGTGGGTTCAACAGCTCTGACTATTATTACTATATATGTTGGTTCAAAAGCTCTGACTACTGTTCATGGATCCGATGTGGGTTCGATTGAATAAATTATTCCACGGCTACATCTAATCATCTCTATCTCTCTACATAAGTTGTATACCTGTGTGAGATGAGTCATTAAATTTTTTGTTTTCCTCATGATTGTGATGGATTATTTGATAACTTATGTATATGTATGGGCATATACCTTTGTGGGGTAATCTGTTGATTTAATTATTTTTGATTTATCCTTGTTGGATTTTGTGATACCTTGATGGTCTTGGGGTCCCTACTAAGGGTCTCTATACTCAACCCTGCATAGGCTATGCACGCACCACGTTGTGTTGGATGCTGATCACAGACAACGCTGATTGAGGCTGAGAGAACTAGGACCAGACGGTACCCTGGAGTTGACTATATGGCATGACGATACCCGGAGGAGACAGACGAACCTGGAGTGCGGAGGAAGCAATTTGTACCAACCCTTCAGGTAGGAACCTCAGAGGATGACGCAGCGACAAAATTTCTTTTCATCAGTTGTACTTTCCGTTTCTTTGTGCTTTATAGTAGGGCTTGTATTTCTATCCCCCTTTTAATTTTAGTACACTTTGTTATATAGTTTTAGAGGGTGTTTTGCTTCCATCTTGTACTCTGTTGTGTGAGTTTTTAGTTTATAATAGAAATTCCTTCAAATTATTAGGGATTTATGCCTTTGGTGCTAGTCGCTAGCCCCTGGCATATGGAAGGTGGGCTTGGTGTAGTCACGACACAGGCCCCTAGGGGACGAGTCATGAAAAATTGGTATCCAAGGAGTCTGTTCTACCACAGAATGTTGAAATATGATCCTTTATATAATGAAATAGTGTTAAGGATATTTAGTGTGGTTTTCTGTTCAGGGAGTCTATTGTTGGGACGATGGACGATGTATCCATACACTAGGACCCCGACTTCTGATTTCCATCTCAGTGCACGAAAACACTTATTGCATGTGTGTATCCAAAATTTGTCTTTGAGTCATCTCACCAGGTATAACTTTTGACCATGGCACACCTGTTTCTTTCCAGTATTCCTCTATGAAGATAACCAGCTAGAGTTCTGAGAGTTGTACAAGATGGTAGCCCACCGAGCAGTGAGGCCTCAGTGTAGAGCCCTATCAGGGTGGAGGAACTAGCGGTTCCACTACCCGTGGGGCCACCGATCCCACCAACCCCAGAAGTAGAGAGTGCACACTTCCTGAGTGCATTGCACGAGTTCCAGTTCCAGAGGCCTCCCATGTTCAGGGGTGAGACGGACCAGAAGGCATCTGCGGATTGGATGGAGGCTGTGGTGAGAGTCTTCATACTAGTAGGGACACCAGCCTAAATTATGGTGATCCTTGACACGAATCTCTTTCATGTAGCAGTAGAAAGATGGTGGATCCTGATGCTCCAGGAGCAAGATGAGGTGACACTACTCTGGGAAAACTTCAGGAGCCTACTTCGGGTGGATTTTGTCCTAGGAAGCCTATGTGAAGTGTGGATATAGGAGCTACTTCATCAGTATCATGGTAGTATGATGGTGGAACAGTAAATAGTGTGGTTCACCGACTTCTCACACTAATCCAAATATATGGTACGATACCAATTTTTCAGGGCCCAGAACATTGATCAGGGTCTCATGTGAGATATCAGGGCATTGATGATCTCCCTCAGCATCCCAATGTAGGAAGGGGTATGGGAGCGAGCCCTATTAGTTGATAGTTTACATGATGAGCAGTCACCAGCAGTGAGACCCTCCACAGGGCGTTACATAGAGGAGTATTTTGTAGCTGGAAGTAGACAGATGTCATAGAAAACAAAGTGGACTAGACCATTCGATGGATGACCACAAGACTTGGGTTCATTTGTGCGTGGCACATGAGATAGAGCCAGTCATATGAGGAACAAGCAGTGTTTCGCATGTCGCGGGCAGGGTCACATGGACCATGATTGTCAGACCCTCTATTCAGAGGATCAACAGACAGTTAAGGGACCTCCTAGGCAGAGGCAGAGGATTGATCGAAGCGGTCTGTAGGGAGTAGTAAGATGTGGCAGATGAGATGATAGTGCAGCTCGCGATGGACGGCGTTTCGAGATGTTACCACCACCACCACCAAGAGGTCCACCCCGACCATAGGGAGCTGGTAGAAAGGTGAGAGATCAGCTCTAGGCAGCTGAGGCTTACGATCAGGGTGCTCCGAAGATTATTCGAGGTATGATATGTGTCTACTCCACTATAGTTGTTGTTCGAATAGACATAGGTGTCAGTCACTCTTTCATTTCCACTAACCTTGTTCATAGATTAGAGATTCTGATGGAGTTTTTGGCTCAATCCTTATAGATAGAGACACGTACGATAGTATATTTGATTATTATGCACTAGTTTCGGATGTGTGAGCTTACACTAGGAAATGAGAGCTTCAGCTGGGATCTCCTTGTAGCGACGTCTAGGCCTTACGACATCATCTTGGGTATGGACTGCTTATCTACAGTTCATGCTCAGATCGACTGTATTAGGCTCATAGTGTGTTGTGTTCATAGAGATTGGAAAAGGATCACATTCACTAGCGAGAAGGGAGCCATTGGAACACAGGATGGACTTTTCTGGAGGAGAGTACAGTCGATCACTCATCAGTTGGCTTTCCATACCCTCGGAGAAGTTGATGTGAAGAGTATGACTTATCTTGTAGTGGTGGACTAGTACATAGATGTTTTCACTGATAATGGCTCCGGTATATCTCCTCACAGAGAGGTGGAATTCTACATTGACCTGTATCCTGGGACGACACTGATATCTACACCATTGTATCAGATGGCTCCCACAGAGCTTCATGAGCTGCCGGTACAGCTAGAGGACTTGAAGGGAAAGGGATTCATTTGGCCCAGCGTTTCTCCCTGGGAAACCCCGATTCTTTTCTCCATGAAGGCGGATGGGGGCTTGAGGATTTGTGTCAACGACCATATCATGAACCAGGTGACCGTGAAGAACAAGTACCCACTCCCTAGGACTGATGGCCTCTTGGATCAGATGAAGGGAGCACAATGGTTCTCGAAGATAGAGCTCAGATCAGGCTATCACCATCTCAGAGTTCGAGACAAAGATATAGAGAAGACAACCTTTACACGTTGGTATGACGACTACGAGTTATTGGTTATGCCTTTCAGCATAACCAACACTCCAGCAGTGTTCATGGGACTTATAAACAGGATTTTACAACCATTCCTCGATCTCTTTGTCATAGTCTTCATCGATGACATTTTGATCTACTCGAATACTGAGGAGGAGCATGCCAACCATTTTCAGGTAGTACTGGACACACTCTGAGAGCACCAGCTTTATGGTAAGCTCTCAAAGTTCTAGTTTTGGATCCGAGAGGTTCAATTTTTGTGAAATGTCATCTCGGAGGTTGGAGTTTCATGGTATTCAGTGAAGATTGTGGTGTTACTTTCTTGGGATCCACCCAAGAGTGTGACATAGGTACGATGTTTCATGGGTTTTCTATGTTATTACCGAAGGTTCATACCAGATTTGTCCAGAGTTACAACACCACTATCAGCCTTGATGAAGAATTGGCAACCCTTCGTGTGGTCATAGAGATTCCAGTAGATATTTCAAGAGCTAAGGTAGAGGCAGACGTGTGCCTCCATCTTGAGTCTTCTAGATGACGTTGTAGGGTACATAGTCTAACACGACACATTAGGGACCAGACTCTGGTGTGTCTGGATCCAGGAGAAAGCAGTGATCGCATATGGTCCACGATATCTGAGACAACATGAGAAGAACTACTCTACCCATGACCTTGAGTTAGAAGAAGTGGTCTTCGCATTTAAGATGTGGTGACACTATCTGATGGGTGAGCGTTTTACCGTGTACTATGATCATAAGAGTTTGAGGTATATCTTATCTTAAAAGAACCTGAACATGAGACATCAGCATTGCCATGAATTCCTCAAGGACTATGTCTTCGAGATAGTCTATACTCCTGGGAAGGGGAACATTGTTGTAGATTCACTCAGCAGGAGGTCTGGTATACAACTCTTAAGCAAAGCGACAGAGCAACTAGCCACTCTGTAAATATCCTTTGTGGATATAGATGGATGAGATTTCCTACAGTCTCTCACAGTAACACCCCCACTCCTTTAGTGAGTCAGGGAGGCACAACGTGGGGACACTAACTATGAGACATGACATGCTCAGATATCCATAGGGTAGGCACCTGATGGATTTTCTAAAGGTGGGGAGCACCTCATCCTCTTCATAGGTCGTACCATGGTACTAGTGTCACTTCAAGAGGATGTGTTCAGGGTGTATCACACATCCCCTTTATTGATTCTTCCAGGAGTGGTGAATATGTACTAGGACCTCCGACGACAACAATGGCGGTCAAAAATGAAGAATGTAGTTGCAAAGTTTTTCTCATGGTGCCACACCTGTCTGCAAGTGAAGGAAGAGCATCAGGTACCAGCAGGCTTGGTTCATCCTTTAGAGGTCCCAGAGTTGAAGTGGGATGGGATATCCATGGACATCATGACATGAAATCCACATACATCCAGGGGTCATGACTCGATTCGGGTGATCATTGACCGACTCACAATGTCGGCCCACCTTCTACTGATAAGAGAGAAGGGATCAATAGAGTGTTTGGGACACCTCAATGTGCATGAGATTGTGTATCTACATGAAGTACCGTCATCTACTATCTCCGATCGTGACACATAGTTTACTTCCCAGCTATGGAATGGGTTGTATGAGGCTTTCGAGACACATCTTCGTCTGAGCACCGCCTTTCATCCCTAGACGGATGGCCAGAATGATCGGACCATTCAGACCCTCGAGGACATGCTAGGTGCTTGTCTTCTCGACTTCGGTCACAGCTGGGAGGATCACTTACATTTGGTGGAATTTTTATACAACAACAGATATCACTACACCATTGGGATGTCACCTTTTGAGGAGCTATACAGGCAACCCTATAGATCACCCTTGTACTGGACTGTCCCTGGGGAGTCAGCATTAGTGGGACCAGAGTGGTACGGGCTACCACAGAAAAGGTATAGATCATCCAGGAGCAGATGAAGACTGCATAGAGCTGGAAAAAGTCATATAATGATAAAAGACAGAGGCCTCTATAGTTTGAGGATGGCGACCACTTCTTTCTATAGCTCACACCTCGACGAGGACTAAAAATATTTATCTGATGTGGTAAGTTATCTCTGAAATTCATCAGACCTTTCCAGGTACCCAGTAGTGTAGGCGAGGAGGCATACCACCTGAAACTTCCCCTTCAGGTTCACTGGGTGCATGACGTATTTCACATATCCCAACTGAGGAGGTACTTTCATGATCCTACTCACATCATTGACCATGGAGAGTTGGAAGTTGACTATGGCGTGACTTTTACGAAGGTTCTAGTAGAGGTTGAGGATCGAAAGAACTGAGTCCTGTGTGGATGGTCAATATCTCTGGTGCATGCTCACTGGTAGCATGAGAACCTCCAGGAGAGCACATGAGAGCGGGATGCTCATATGCATTCTCAGAACCCCCACTTGTTCCCTTAGTTATGAGTTGTGGATTATGGAGATGTAGAGCCCGGAGGTGGGGAGATTGTAAAGAAACGGATTTCCATGAACTTATTTTTAATTAAATGGGAAATTTACGAGTCCGTGAAAATTGACGGAACATCATTCTGTGACCCAGTGTGCCCGAAATCAATTTTAGATGTTCTGTTCGGGTACGTTCAGTAAACGTATAAGCGGGTTTTTATAATTTTTTAACCGGTGCTTTGAATTGAATTCTGAGTGCACCATTGAACTAACAGTGTTGGTATTCTCTTAAGTATACTTTCACCTTGATGACATTGGGTCGAGAATAAAAGATAGATTTTGGGTTTATTCGGGGAAATTAATAAAATAAAATGAGTTACACTTTATTTTATTTTTGATCCACCATGGGGATGTTGGTATGTAAGACCCACTAGAACTATAAACTCCATGTGGAGGTTTGAAGTGGGTACCACCAGGACATAACCTCCCTTGGGAGGTTATGGTGGTGGGGACCACCACACCTCAACCTATTATGAGATGTTAATGTGGTGGGGACCACTAGAGACCACATAACCTCATAATTTGAATATTAGGTGTGGGGACCACCCGACCCCTATTAAATGGGAGGATATGAAAACCTCAAAACCCCCCTCTTTAATATAGAGGAGCCTCTTGAGGTTCCTCCACTTTAATTTTTCAAACACACCATATTAATGGTGCCAAATCCTCCCCTTTAATTTTTTTAATGTGGAAACCATGTTTTTAGTTTTATTTTTAAATTATTTCACACGAACTAGTAGATATTATAATCTATTATTTGGTATAAGTTTTCACCTTGGTGTTTTTAGAGGAGGATCATTAGGAGAGGAGAGAAAATCTATCGCCAACGAAGAACGAAGAATGAAGAACGAGGAATGCTGACAATGATCTCCTTCGACCTTCAACCTCATATCCTACCAATGTGGGGCGTCTTCAACCGACCTTCCCTCTGCAACGTTGTCAACGAGCCGACACATGAGCTCAGGATTGGAAGTGTATGGTGGACGTGAAGAACGACGATCTTCTCTATCTTCTTTCTACGATTTCATCGCCGAACAATGTATAATTGTAGGGGTTTAATTTTATTTAATGTTCCATGTTCTTCCTTTCTTCAAAACAATGAATGAGGATGCTTTATTTTGGAAGGTGGATTGTTGTGGTTCGTTCTAAAGGACTGATTGCTATAACCCTAAATGTGGTGGGTGAGGGCCAAATTAACATGGCCTGACACCCTCTATCTATCTCGCTTGTGATGTCCTTCAGCATGGAAATGAAATGACGAGGAGAAGAAGGCAGCAAAGAAAAAGGCAGCTCTAACCGCGACCTCCATGACCCCTGACACCCCGCATTGTCCCGCACCACCACCGGTTGAACCAGCCCCGACCGAGCCCCTGCCGGCCTGCCTAGATGCCTCTCGGCCGCCTCTCGGCTGCCTCCCAGCTGCTCACTGGGCTGCCACTGGTACACATACTGCCTCTCAGCAGCCTCCTGGCCGCCCGATGGCCTGCCGCAGACCTACCCAACAGCCTCCTGGCCTACTCGGGTGCCTCTTGAGCACCTCCCGACCACCTTCCGACCTGCCCGGCCGCCTCATGAGCGACCTCCTAGCTCCTGGCCGCTCGGCCTCTTGAGCCACGACCCGGGTCCCGGCCAAACCGACACCCTGGCCAAACCGCCAGGCTGCACTGGCCTCCCGGCCGAACCAGTGCCCTGGCCGCGCCAGCCTCACGAGCTAGACTGTGGCCCCCCTCACATCGCACTATAGGAACATTCCCTGGTTGCACCCTCTGGGCCGAGCTGCGCCGGGCCACACCCTCACATCGTTCCAGACCGAACCGTCCCCTTTCCCGAGCGGGACCACCCTCGCGGCCTGTAGGGCTGGGCCCAAGGGGCTGGGCCAACCCCAACGGGCAAGGTCGGACCCTACGGGTGAGGCTGGGTCAACCAGAATCAGGTCTACCCTGACTATGTCGGTTCGGGCTGTCTAACCGTGTCAAACCAGACCCTAACCTACAACCGACCATTTACTCTCTTTTGGCTATATCTTTGAAACTGGACATCCATTTGATGAACAATTAGTTATCCTGGTATTCTTGTTTCACGATGGTCCATTTTTGTATACCCTACTAGATTTTTGGGTATAGTTGAGATATGATCTGGTTGGATTGAGTAAAAATCCAACCGATACCTCGAAACTAAATAGCCAATCACTCTCAGACCGAGCGTCTGATTGACGCACCATCTGTCGCATTGGGTTTCTTTTGGCATTATAGATCTTTTGTATACATCAACTTGGGACTTCGTGGTAGTTGATTTATAGAGACTTGGCTAGAGGAGTAGACCCTCCCGGAATCAGGCATGCTTTCTGCGGAACACTGTGGCTGGTTGCACTCTCTCTAATGTTCCTGGATCCTATGTGGGTTCGACAACACTAACCTCTATTCATAGTTCTTTTGTGGGTTCGACATATCTGACTACTGTTCCTGGATCCTATGTTGGTTCGACCAGACTGACTACCGTTCCTGGATCCTGTGTGGGTTCAACAGCTCTGACTATTATTCCTGGATCCAGTGTGGTTTCGACAGCTCTAACTACTGTTCTAGGATCATGTGTGGGTTCGATAGCTCTGACTATTGTTCCTAGATCCTATGTGGTTTTGACAGCTCAGAATACTTTTGTTGGATCCTACGCCGGTTCGACAGAATAGATGATTCAGGGGATACATCTGATCATCTCCATCTCTCTACATAAGTTGTATACCTGTGTGAGCTAAGTCAGTAACTTTCGTGCTTTCCTCATGATTGAGATGTATTACATGATAAGGTAGTTATATGTATAGACATATACATAAGTTGGTTTATCTATTGATTTCTTACTTTTTGATTTATCCTTGTTGAATTTTGTGAGAACTTGAGGGTCTCGAGATCCCTACTGAGTATCGTTATACTCACCCCAACATGGGCTATGTCTGCACTATGTTGAGTTGGATGCAGACGACGGACATCGCTGACTGAGGCTGAGAGCATTAGGTCCGGATGATACCCGGAGGTGGAAAATACGGCATGATGATACACGGAGGATATAGACGAACCTGGAGTGCTGAGGAGGTGATCTGTACCTACCATTCAGGTAGGAACCTAGGAGGACGACTCAGTGGAAACTTTTATTTTCTTCAGTTTTACTTTCTGTTTCCTTGTACATTATATTTGGGCTTGTATTTCTTACTCCCTTTCACTTTCCGTAAACTTTTTTTATAGTTTTACTTTGTTTTTTTCTTCTAGAATGTACTTTGTTATCTTTGTTTTCATGTTATAAAGGCAACATCGTCCATGTTTTAGGGATTTACACCTTTGGTTCTAGTCACCAACCACTGGCCTATGGAAGTCGGGCTTGGGGTAGTCACGACACAGCCCCCCGGGGGGCGGGTCGTGACATGGGATGATGATATCATTAAATGGTATCATGATTATCTAAAATTAGTTATCCTGAAATATGATTAACAACCTATATGATAACGAACTCTTGGACTTCACAAATAAAATTAGGTTAGAGTTCTCAATGATCTAAAGGGAAGCAGACCATGGAGGGATAAAGCCTCTTTTATATTTTATCATAAATATGGGAAGATACACCGATGAAATTTTCTCATTTAACAATAAAGTTTCTTTTTGTAGAAATATGACCATATATAAATGTTTTAGGTAAAATTAATTTTTAAATAAATATTAACAATGAACCTGTAGTTTTTCTGTGGAGGTTTATATAATAATTTATTATATTATATAATGTTTTCTAACAATATTTATTCTGGAAAATATTTAAGAACATGATAAAAGGGTTGTAAATATTTTATGTGTATTATTATCTATTAAAATTTATTCCCAATTTTTTGTGTACTAAAATTCATTTTCAATATTAATTTCAAGGACTAATAAATGATGATTATATTGATCAAACAACACCCAAAATATGAAATTGATCTTATTAAGTAATAAATATAATCTAAATAAATTTATTGTATTCATATATGATAAAATAATTCCAAATAATTTGGAAAAATTAGCCTAAAACAAAAAATTATCATATTACATCCTTGTCTAATGAATCAAATAACCTTTTAAATAATTAAGTAGTGATGATTTTGAGGTCCATAAAATTTTATTTTTAATCCAATTTCTTGGGATCAGCAATTTTTATCACTCTATAAAATTATATAAGATTTTCTATGTCCATATATTAACCTCCACCATATGTTCTGTGACATTGAAGCATATTTTTTAATCATTATATATGACTCATGTATTTTCATTTATCTATTATGAAGATGTTGTTTCATGAAACCGTTTATGTTGTGGCTTTCTCAATAATTGTTTTCCCAAATTTCAAATCCATGATTATCATTAGCATGATAATGTTGTGAGTATACAATTTATTAAATGTTGGGATCATTTTACACCACAATATTTTAAAATGAATATTAATGGTTTTTATAGAAAATGTAACATGAAAAATGAATAGATTAAAAGATAATGATACATATTGATACATTATGATATATGTATTTAAAAAATATTTCTCTCATTGACAGCTTACTGAACAATTACTATCACACCTCAACCATGTAAATTTATTTATTTTATTCATATTTGTGTCTTGAATTATTTGGTTGAGTTTTGGGTTGAGTCCCCATTGGAATTTTTGAGTTTTCATTAAAAAATAGATGTTTTGGGCTTGGTAGTAAGTGGAATACAATTAGTAGGTGGTCATGGGAAATAATATTTCTTCTCTTAGGTAACCATGTGCCTTATTTTTGGGTCTAGGGTTAAGGCGTATGGGTTTTTCATTATTTTTCCAACCAAGAAAAAATCATCCATTAAATTCAATCCATTCAGGTAGTGTCCACTGAATCATTTAAACACAATTTGGAATACAGTGTGGCCTTTCTGCGTGAGTTCCCATATTCTTAAAAATTTGAAATTCAGTGTTTTCCTCTATGATCAATTAACATCATTTTAGTATTAAATCACTTTATGGATATAGGTGGACTAAAGGGTCCCCCAAAATCATCAACTGTTTATCTCCATTGATTTTTTTAATCCCACCAAGGTTCTATGGTGAGTTTTCATCGGATTATTGGTTGATTTCCTCTTGTCATCATCCTTTTCTTTGGGTTCATGGTTGTTCTTATAGGGGTTTCTCTTTTATCAGATCCCTATAGGTAATTTTTAATTTGTGAATTGTGTTTCATAGATGTTAGGGTGTGCAGATTTTATTTCAACCTTGGATATTCATCCCTTATAAGTCTCCTTGTGTCTATACATCAATGTGGTGGTTGGTTCCATCCATTTACATTAAAGTAAATTGGATTTGATCCTTTTTATTTAATTAATGATTTATAATTTTTTTTTTCTTTTTTTATGTGTTAGAATAAATTTTTTGATGTTTTAGATATTTGAAAATTTGTGTGAAATAGGTTTTCAATGAATTAATTTACTATCCATCATCTTTATCAGATGTATGGTGTTTAATACAATGTTATTATATTTTTAAATTGAAATTGGGTGATTTTTTTAGTGTTTTCCCATGGTTTTGTTTTGATAATAATGTTAGATTGTGAGTTGGGTGTCATGTAGGGAATGGAATTAAATTTATTTTCTGATTCTACTTCTGGTAGGTCATTTTAGTTTAGAAACAAGGGATGTTTCTTCAAAATATGAATTTAATGTGACTTAAATTGCACATGTGTGAATGTTAGTTTTTCTATAATAAATTTGTTGTGTTGTATGAGAGTTACCTTGTTAGGTTTCTTAAATATGATCCATGAGTTTCAAAAAGGGGTTTGTAATGTGTTTCCAAATGCATGGATCATTTGGATTTTTTTAGAATATTTGGGTCGGTGATTAAATTAAATTAATGTTTGGAAACTGAGGTGTGTTGTATAATTTTTGATATGTTTTAAAATGGTGTTAGAATTGAATTGGTCTTGTAAATGGGTGGATCATTTGGAAAATTTGATACATTTGATAATTTGTTTTAAGACACATATGATGTGAAAGCTGATTGGTATTTTTAAATGTTTTAAAAAGTGGGTTTTGAGACTACAATGATGTAGAATCCCAATTGGAACTTATGCATGGATTATTTCTTGATGGGAAAACCTATTGAGGATTTGTTGAGATATGGGTTCACGTGTGGGTGGTGTTGGTGCTTGTGGTAGGCAACTTTGCTGGTAGAAGATCAGATGAACCCTGTCTATTAGGTCATCCTTATCCATTTTATATCATTATTACTATCATACGATTCCTAAAAATCTTTTAAAGGGTCAAATGGTAGATTCTATTCTACCCCGATAAGATGGGTTGGCACCTACATGACATTGTAGTGTTAGGTGGGATGTTATAATAAATTGGCTAGTTTTGGGAGGCCATTTGGAAATTTATTGGGGAATTTCACCATACAATGACACATGAATCCTATTTGAGTACATCTAAGGATCACTCTAGGGATTTTTTATGAATTACCATGACTATATATTTGTCTGTGTTTTTTTCCAACTGCATATGAATATTATACCAGTAGTTTATATTACCAATGTCTTTTCATTTAATTTATATTGATCAATATTTTT
The DNA here is from genome assembly GCA_963277665.1 of Viscum album. Classification (NCBI taxonomy): domain Eukaryota; kingdom Viridiplantae; phylum Streptophyta; class Magnoliopsida; order Santalales; family Viscaceae; genus Viscum; species Viscum album. Next base: position 496,946,984 of record OY728158.1, on the reverse strand, counting down.
TTGTCAATTGATATGGATTGTATGTTGGGATTAGGTTTTGAACTGATTCATAAAAATGATTAGTGGTTTTATAAAATGGAATCCACATATTTTGTTTTAAAAATAGAATTTTGAAAATATTATTTAGTTGTAAGAAATGGTTAAATGCTTATTTATTTATGAATTTGAAACATTTATTTTTTGATAGTTTCTATAAATGAAATTTATTTAATCTATGGTTATTGCCAGCAGAAATGTTTTATCTTAAACCATACATGTGCTACATGTAATCGTTAGACCAGATCTATTTTTCATGGTCATGTTTTTCTTTTATGTGATTTCTTCTTTAGTTAGTCAGTCTTATGGTTGCTGGTGACCACGATGTCATATAGAGATATTGTTTGTGTTGTTCACTTTGGTTGTGAGTTATGTTTTTTTTCATTTAGTAGTTTATGTATTCATATTTTTTGTATATTTATTGATATTTATTTATTTTTTGTTATTCCATGAAACCATTTTATTTATTTGATCATGTTTTTATTTAGGGGAAATTGTTCCATTTAGATATTTTGATGTCTGGAACTAGTTTACATCCAGTGGTTAACATGAATTTCTTTGGGTCTATGTCTCGAACTAGGTCAGATGTTGTTCTAGATGGAATCCTGACTTGGTTTGTGAAGAAACGGTATCATATAAGGATCATGTTATCTGGGGTTTTTAGTTGTTGGATATTAGGACTGTCGGGACTCAGGAGGTAGGTATGAGAGGGAAATTGCGGACCATTTCTCATTCTAATCGTCATGTTGTAAGGGGTAGTTCATGTTTTGAGTCATTTTTTTGTGGTTTTAGGTTTTTTTGAATGAGGAATGAAAATGGAGGTGAGTCAGAGTCATATTGTGATCTCACATGGATTAGTGACCCATGTTGAGTCCAAGTCCATGTTTCCAGGTATTCTTAGTGGTTAATGCATATATAGTGCATAACCCCCTTACAATTTTGCAAAGTTTGGTATTTACAATTGTTCCACATTCTAGTAGTTTAGCATAGGATGTGTTATGTTTTTGTTTTAGTTGGTGTAAGTGATCATTTATAATGAAAAAGTTTTTGAAATGAAAATTATTATATAAAATTGTTTTAGATAGAAAAAATAGAATATAATAGGGAAAGTGATTGGGATTTAAAATTGTGTTATTTCATGGGTTTATTGATTAAATGATAAGTGATACCCTGGGTATTTATTATGGATGTTCACATATCTGTAGTTATATATGAACAATTTGTGATGGAATGCATAGAAGGATGGGATTAGTTAAAGTGGGATGAAAGTGAATGTTATTGTTTATTGGATTCCATGGGAGAGTATTCTAAATCAATTTTTTAGAATGGTTTTTCAAAAATTGACATTTGAATAGGGAAAATGGGTTTTGTATTAATTTTTCATTGGTAAGAGGTTTTTATTTTGAAAAGTAGATTTTGGAATTTAATAGTGTCATTGAAAGAAGGATGTTTTGTAATTGAAATAAAACAGGTAGTTTTTAATACAGGATATTTGGTTTTACTTGTGACAACCCAGACCCATATGCCAAATAAAGGTGCCCCGAGCCCATTAGGACACATGGATTCAAGCATATCATTTTGAAAGCCAAAGGCTATCGACTAGCAGTGGGGGCTAGGGTGGGTCTGTGGGAAAACTATGCCCTCATTAACAAAGTGCAACGCAATAGAAGGGATATAAAAGAATTGTATAAAGTGGAAGAAATATGAGTAAATCACCGAAGCAAACTGATGTAATAGATATTCAAGAATAAATACAATAATATCAACTGGAATAGTAATGATGTAATTTCATGTCACTAGAAAACTAGAATGCATGGATACATGATAATTAGCATAAAATGTTCCCCAACATAATACAAAAATAAGTCTACTCAAAGAATATCGAGATCTTACAAGGTCATCTATTATCAAGCTCTATCCTATCAGCATGAAACCAAGTATTGGAAGCTACATGATTCCCCTTTTCAATACTTGAATCCATGTAATCTACTCCGGGTACCAAAAAACACAAAGAGAGGTTGTGAGACAAATCTCAGCGGTCCACCACAAGTGATTTCCAAAACATCCATTCCATGTAATGGAATATAGCAGTGTGCAGGCATCCATATTTAAAGTAAAGCAACCAGTACTATATAACTAAATAACTGAGTACCTGATTCAATCCTCAACTTGTGTCTGAACATATAACCAGTTTTTTAATTAATAAAATACTATTTAATGTTAATATGTCATGTGAGGAATTTCCAACACTGAAATCACCTTGTGATAGTATAAGTAGCAAAGTTCCCAAGACATAACAAGAAAACCAAACAATGATATCTAGTGAGGGAGTTACAGGGTAAAAAAAATATAACGTAAACTCATAGAAAGATATCTTAGTCGTATCTGAGTTTATATAAGGGGTTAGAGTGTAATCCAAGAGTGTAATCCATGAAATTCCACAATATGGTGCCTAACAAGTCCAAGGTGATCGACTAAGGTTAAACTGGGCTATGCAATGACATGGGCCCAATGGGACTTCACTATAGAACATACTAGTCTATACTAGGTCCAAAGAGTGTATCTAAGGTATCATATAATAAATAAAGGGACCCAATGTTAGTATATTAGGAAACCCAGGAATAGACAAGAACCAGAGTCTCGGTGGTTATCAACCTTAGAAAATTGTTTCCTTGAATCAGAATGGGTTTACTAATACCCTAGGTATTCTCTTCTCAGAATCCATGGAGAGAATTAATCAGTCCATTCATATTTTATATTCTAATCATGTAATAATTCATTTGGTTAATTTCTTACCTTCCATTTTTGCCTATTGGTATGGTAGATTTGAAACCATTGGTCCAAGCCTTGTCTTATATTATTGTGGATAGGCCAAGTAACATTACAACCATTTAATCAAGTCTTAGTTAGTCATTAAAGGCTTATTAAATTTTTGAGGTTCACTCTACTACCATCCATCAACATGTAAATAGTATCTACAGACATATAACCTTTATTCAATCTCTTTTGATAAGGCCACGTTATATAGTTAGTATACTCTCCATTTAACATTTCACATTTCACATTTAATAAACATTTGTAAGAACTTACATTAGGCTGGTCATGTGGTGAGCATACATGGTACATGGAATTTTACGATTAGCGTTTACAAAAAAACATTTATTATAAAGAGTGTCAACTTTATAAAGGTCAAGGAAATTCACTCTCGATCGGTGGATTACACGTGTCAAGACATTAAAAACCCAATTACAGTATAACCCTTGACATGATGTGGATTGCGTCGTGGGTGTAACCACTAACAACTAAAAACATAAATAGAAAGAGCATAAGCATATGATTATAACATGTATAATCATGGCATGTTAATCTAAGAATTGGTTTCCAACGAAACTGGTGGGCCCCCCATGAAGATTCCAAAAACAACAATCTTTATGGATGTGTTATAGACCACCCAACATTGGGTTGTATAATCCTTCGCCTCCTGTATCGGACCTTGTATTTCCTCAGATCTGAGTAGATATATGAAAATGTAAAAAACTCTCACATGGAAATAAGTAGTTCTAGAATCAAAGTTAAGAATAATATATAATGAGAGCATAAATACTTATCGTTTCACATTCAATGTGACAAAAAAATATCGATCGAATTCTGGATGAAGAAGATATCTTGATTCCTAGTTTGGATCATCAAAAACCCCCAAAATTGAGAGATAAATTGGTCAATTCCACATAAAAAAGGTAATGAAGGAAGGGGAATGATTAATAGATCATTATACATGTTTCAGACATTGTACACATGTTTATTTCATGCGCACGGTTTTTCAAACCGTGCGCAAACCATGCGACATGGTTCTACCCAAAAAATATTCCTTTGCACGGTTTGATAAAATCGTGAACCACCCATGCAATGTTACCTAGGAAAAGGGAGGTAACACAGATTGGCTACATGGCCGTGCAACATCCGTGAATGGTGACACTATCCAAAAAAACACAGTCCACAAAATTAGACAAATCGTGTGCAAACAGTGCAAAAACCCTTCAACTAGGCATGTTTTTTCTAGAAGAGGTGTTACGTGCTACAAACAAGCCTCGAAAACCCTCAAAACCTTTTATAAATCATTAGGAATCTATATTATGTCCAAATTAAAGATCTATACTTAATATTAATAGATCCATATCATTGTGAAAATCGAGTTCTGACAGTCTTCCGACCTTAAAACACCCCCTCCCCCCTGAGTTCTACTTCTAAGGGTAATGAAACACTGTATGAGAACAAATATGGATAATGAGCACATAAATCAGCTTCCCTCTAATGGGTATCATCCGATACATGGTAGTACTACAAAAGAACTCGTGCGATAGGTAGAGACTTGCCTCGATGAACTTTCTTTCTTCAGTCAATGATGGGAACTAGAAACTCCTCAAAGAAGAATCGACATCTAACTCAACTTCCTAAGGATCAATGTTTTGAGATGGATCAACATGATATTGACGAAGTGTTAAGACATTAAAGACATCATTCATGGAATAGTGCCTAAGAGGTAGTAGAAACCGATAGGCTACGAGACCGACCCTCTCTAGAATCTCGAATGGCCAGACGTAATGAGGAGACATATTTCCCTATTTTCGTAACTGTCTATGCCCTAGCCTATGGGATACCTAAATAAAAACATGACCCCCAACCTCGAATTCAAGAGGTCATCAATGACAATTGACATTAGATCTCTGTCTAGACTGATCAATAGTCATGTGCTTCATGATCAGCTAGACATGTTCTTAATTCTCCTGAATGAGATGAGGGCCATATAGGGTAGCCTCTCCTTCCTCTAGCCATCACAAAGGTGAGTAGAATATCCTACAATATAAGCTCTCAAAATGAGCCATATGAATTATCGCATGGAAACTATTATTGTTGTTGAACACAATTAGTGGGATTTTTTTCTCCCATGAACCTCCAAAATCAAGGATGCATGCTCTGAGTATATCCTCCAAAACATGTATTGTTCATTTCAGTTGTACGTTGATCTGAGGGTGGAAATATGTGCATAAAAGGACCTAATTTCCCCTTGATTTCTATAAACCCTTCCAGAACCATTATGTGAAATGTTCATACCAATCTGATACGATTGCATGTTGAACCCTGTGCAGTCGTATGATCTCACGGATATACTGTATTCCCAATTCATCAATTGAGAAAGTGTCCTAAATAGGAATGAAGTGGGATGATTTCATTAGTCGGTAAATGACTACCCGGATTGTATCGCTACCCCTTGGCGACCTTGGTAATTCGATTACGAAATCCATAGAAACATCTTTCCATTTCTATCATGGGGCTTGAAGTGGATATAACAAGTATATGGATCATTGGTGATCCACCTTCATGTGCTGACAGGTAGAATACTGAGTGATGAAGCATGCAATTTGACATTTCATCTGATGCCCCCAATACTGGGTTCACATATCTCGATATATCATCGAGATGACTGGATGAATTTCTTATGGAAAGCAAGCAGATCTTTCATCAACTCCTCTCTCACATATTTGGGAACACAGATACATCCACGTAGTCGTAGGATGTCATTTATGTCCACAGACCAATCTTGAGGTGGGTTATCTCAGGATATACTCTCATAGAGAACCAAACCTTCAGGATTGTAGAATTACCTTTTCTTCACCTTCTCAATGAGGGAAGAGGTAACTGTTAAGGAAGAAAGTTACGAGTGCTCATGACTGTAAAGAAAATCTAGATGATGTTTTGAGAAGAGGTCCATTAACTTCCATTCATCACTGGATTCCTGTATGGCTATCATTTGAGTTGTTTTGACCAATACATCTGCAAACACATTTCCCTTTCATGGTGTATAGGAAAGCTCAAAATCAAAGGAATGTAGAAATTTGACCCATCCTCTCTGTTGGAGGTTCAAGTCACACTGAGTTAATATATAATTTAGTATCTTGTGATATTTATAAAACACAAAGCTCTCACACAACAGATAATGCTCTAGAAATATATGGCAAGGAAAACTACTACAGGTTCGAGGTCGTGTGTCAAGTAATCTCTCTTGTGAGGCCTCAATTGCAGAGATCTATAAGCAATGACTTTGTCTTCCTGCATCAAAACTGCTCCTAGGACAATGAATTATGCATCACAGAAGATGATATAACCTTTACCAGGTTATAGAAGAATGAAAATAGGCATCGAGACCAGCCTACCTTTCATCCCATGAAAGGCTTTCTCACATGGATCCAACCACAGGAACTTAATACCCTTCTTTGTATGTCCTATAAGAGGTGATGAATTACAAGATAAGTCCTATATGAAACATCAGTAATATCCAACTCTTCCTAAGAATATTCTGATATAAAACATGTTCTTAGGATGCTCCCAGGAGACTACAACACTAACCTTTTTAGGGTCAACAACTGCTTCTGATTTGGAAATAATATGACCCATGAAGTGGATTTTTCGATATAGAAGTGGCATTTAGAAAACATGGCCTAATGATGATTCTATTTAATTTTACACAGAATGATATCAAGATGTTTGGAACAGTCATTATGAGTGTTCCATTAAACCAAGATGTATTCCACAAAAACCAATACAAATGAGTCCAAATAGGGATGGAAAAATATATTCATTAAATCCATGAAAATAGTAGGCGCATTCATAAGACTGACCGACAAAAATGATACTCATACAGACCATACCTGCTATTAAATGTTGTATGAGGTATGTTTGATGGTATGACCGACACCTCATGCTAACCTTATCTCTGGTTGATCACAGAGAGTACCATTTCTCCTTGGAGAAGGTCAAAGATATAATCTATTCGAGGAAGTCGATACCAGTTCTTGACCATTATCTAGTTCAACCTTCTATAATCCACCAATTAACATAGAGTTCTATCCACCTTCTTAGATAAAAGAATGGGTGGAACCCAAGAGGATTTACTGAGCCATATAAATCCTTTGGCCTCTAAGTCTGATATCTTCCACTTGAGCTCTTGAAGATCAGTAGGTTCCATCCTATACGATGGAATGGACACTGGAGCTACTCCAGAAATAAGGTCAATATTAAAATCTACCTATCTCTTAAGAGGTAATCCATAAAAGTCATCAGGAAAGACTTCACTGAATTGATCAATTATTGGAGGGAAATCAGTTTGAAACAAACCCTGATCCTCCATGAAATGATTTGCGATCTGGGTGGTCAATCCACAAAACTCATGATGCTTCTGTCCCACTCTCACATCCTATATATCCCACTATCCTTTGAAAATATAAATGTTTACTTCTAGTGATGTAAATTAAAATCTTTGGTGATAACAGTATACAAACGCATGATAGTGGACCCATCAATATATCATGAGAATGAAATTGAAGCCCGTCATTTCAAGAAAAAATATATTCCACTAGAAAGGGTAACTACAAACCTCAAGGGACAATCCCTGTACTGGTGCATGCCCTCCGTCCATATTCCCAATGGTTTTTTGAGGATCATTACAATATAATGATAATGTATCTCTAGTCCAAGACTTTCCAAAATATATATAGAAATCAATGTGTTTGAAATACCTATATCTAACAGAGTAGAGAAAATAGTAGATTCTACTAGATTAGTACCTTGTATTGTAGATGGTCATGCATCCTGATCCTTGGGTATCAGTTGTAAGGCATGAAACATACCTGATCCACATCCATGTGTGAAAAATGGACTACCACGATCATGACCACTCTGTTGGCACTACTGGTGATCAGGGATCGTACTACCATGGCCACAACCACCCCCTTGGTTAAACCTATCGGTGAAACTTCGACTTCCTGTCTGACATGACACAAAAGAACTCACTCTTGAAGGTGGAGCTTATGCTGATCCATTTCCACACGAAGTTGGTGAAAAAGATGTGCAAAAGCGTTGAAGATGTCCCATATGTCCATAAGATCGACACTCCATAGGGTAAATATTACACTGGTGATTCTTATTACTAGGTCTTCCACATTGAGGACACACTACAGAGCTATCAAACTAGAAAGTCTAGGTGCCACTTCCCTGATGATAAACCACAAGGGAATGTTTCCAGCCACCAGAATAAATACTAGCCTGCCACAACATATATCTTTTAAACCTAGTACTCAATACTTACCTCAGGTTACACATTGTGATAAGGGACTGACAAACTATTGCAGAGAAGGTAATAAGTCTAATGACATTCACCTATGTTCGCACAATGTACTGGATCCCATCCACAAAAAGTCTAATAAGTGAAATCTCATCAACGGATAAAAGTAATGAGAAGCGCAATAAATTAGTGAAACATGCAAAATATTCCATAACTAACATAAAAAACCACTAGATATGCAAGAAATCTCTAGCTCCGTCATCTCTCAGTGACTGTGGAATGAACTTACCATATATGGAAATTTGGAAGTCAACCCACAACATTCCCTATTGATGTCTGGCATGGGTAATGACATACCACCATAAATTGGCTGAATCCCAAAGAATTTATGTAGAAATCATGACTGTCTTCTCCGGATGAATTTTTAGATGCTCAAAGACAGACACCATAGCCTCTAGCTAAGATTAAAGAAGCCTGCAATCCACCATCTGCAAAAAATATAGGAGGATACTGTAGTCGGAACTCACAGTTCAGATAAGCCATCATTTTTACTACCCATGGAGCACCAATCATTGACAACATCATAAGAAATAAACTATCTAGGACTTGGGAATCAATTCCCGAATTAGGAAAAAATGGCGGTGCCTCACATGGCACACCTGGATGTATGACTAGTGGCTCAGGGCCCAACATGTTTGGAGCATGGTCGTCGTCACTTTTCTGGAGAACAAAATGAGTAATTCATAGCGGCATTGGTCAAACAATTCCAAGCACACAGCATAAAACATTCTTAGAATCAAGTATATAGAATCATTAATTGACGATGAATGTAATAAAACTCACATCTAAAGGCATACTACCCAATCAACCTGCTTAGACTGCCAGGTATCAGTAAGTGCTCATGTATATGTTCTATGACATTTAGTAGTAAATTCTTAGGTTCACTCATTTACCATTCATATACTCGAAAAGGTGGGATACGGATGATCAAAAAATTAATTTTTTATTTTATGATTCACTTTATAATGGATATAAATTTCTAATAAATCAGTGACCATGCACTTATCACCAAAAACAATATCCATCCCCTTATAACAAAATGGACTAACTCCGTAAATTACTCATTCCAACCGATGAGGGCCCACACACCTCATGAATTGAGATAAAAAGTCACTAAATAGAAGCCAAAGAAATAAAATTAAAAAAACTATCAAAACACCACTCAACAATAACATGCATATCAAGCAATGAAATTCACCTATATGTCTTGGAAATATGCATAACGTGTGAATTCTACCGGCCTATGATGATGCATGTTGCAATACTAGCTTCCCTTATATCATCTGAATGAGGATGGAAGAAATTCCCAAAAACTAGTAATCATCAACAAAACAAAACATCGGATTCACCCAATAGTGAAATAATATCAACTCTAATAGCAAAAATAGAACAACAATTGCATTATGGGTAATAAGGATTTTACACCTAACATGTGTTCAAAATGGCTAATCATGGATTATGACCAAGTCCCAAGAATTTTTATTCTCCATTCTATTTTCTCAAAATAGTAAGGCATGAAAATAAACCATCTTTGATTTCACATTATGATGACCCAGACCCAGATTCCACATAACAGTGCCCCGATCCTGGTGGGCAACATTCCCTCAAGTGCATATTCCCGAATGCCAGAGGTTGACGACTAACAACGAGGGCCTATGGTGTGTCTGTGGGAAGAATACTCCCTCATTTGAAGAGTGTATCACATTTGAAGAGATATAAATGAATAGTATATAGCGAAAGAAATATGAAAAAATAGCGGAAGAAAACTGATTTAATAGATAAACATGCATAATAATAACTATATCAACTGGATCGAAATTGAAGTAATGTCATGTCACTAGAAAACTATAAAGCATTGAAACAAGACAATTAACATAACATGTTTCACAAGGTAAATTCAAACAATGTCAACTTCAAGCGTCCTGAGATCCTACTAGGTGATCTGCTATATCGAGCTCCATCCTATTACCAAGAAATCACTTATTGGAAGCTACATGCTTCACCTTGTCAATATATACGACCATGTAATCTACTTTGGGTGCCAAATAGTGCCTGAAGAGGGTGTGATATATATCTTAGTGGGACACCGGCCAACAGTTTCTATACCATTTAGCTCGTGTAATTTAATATTGTAGTGTCTAGGCACACATATATAGATTAAAGAAATGAGTACAATATAACTAAATAACAAAGTACCTTCATCATCCCTTTTCTAGTGTCTGAATATGTATCCAGATCATTAATTAATCAATTACCATTTAATGTTAATTGGTCACATGAGGAATATCCAAGACTAACATCACCTCGTGATAGTATATGTACTGAAGGTCCCAAGACGTAAAAATGAATCCAATCAATGATATCCAGTGGGGGAGTTCCAGCATAAAAACCAAGGTAAAGTAAACTCACGAAAATATTAGTCAGTACTATCTGATTCTAGCTAAGGGGTAAGATTTTAATACAAGAAGCGTAATACAATTCATTCCACAATAAGGCTTCTATTGAGTCCAAGCTGATCAACCAAGGTTAGATAGGGAAATGAAAATACATGGCCCGATGGACATTCACCATGGCACCTACTAGTCAATGCTAGATCCAAGGATTGTATCTAATGTTTCCTATAAAAATAAATAGGACCCAATGGTATAATACCAGACATCCATGTAATAGAAAAGAACCAGAGTCTAGGTGTGAATCAACCTAAGAAAACTATATACTTGAAACAGAATGGGGTTCCCAAGACACAAGATATTCTCTTATTATAATCAAAGGATATCACGAGTCAGTTTATTCTTATTTGATATTTTAATCGTGTAATAATTCATTTGGTTAATCTCTTTCCTTCCATTAGTGTGTATTTTTCATGTAGAGTTGAAACCATTGATCCAAGCTTTGTCTTTAATTAGTGTGGATTTTCCAAGTAGCATTGAACACATTTAAATAAGTCTTAGTTAGTCATTAAGTCTTATAAAATTATTGAGGTTCACTCTACTAACTTCCATAAACATGGAAAGGGGGTATACAAACAAGTAAAATTTATTCAATATCTTTTGATAATGACATGTTATGTACTTAGTATACATTCCATTTTACATTTAACATTTTACATTTAATGAAAATTTTTAATCACATAATTTAGGTGGGTAAAGTGGTGATCGTACATTGTACATTCCATTATGAAATTATCATTAACATCAAAACATTTATTTTACGGACTCTCACATTTAAAATTTTCATGAAAAATCACAACTGAATGGTTTCATAAACTAGTAATAACACTAAAAAGTCAATTATGGAAAAACTATTGACATGAGGTGGATTGAGTTGTGGGTGTAAGCACTAACAACTAATAAAATAAATAGAAAGATCATAACCCTATGATTATAATGAGTATAATAATGGAATGTTAATCTAAAAAATGGTATCTAAATAAACCGATGGTCCCCACACAAATATTAAAAAAAATGAACAATAGGGATGAGTTATAGACCACCCACCATAGGTTTGTACGATCCTTCTCGTCTAGTATCAACCAATGACTTAACTAGGATCGGAGTTGATCTAAGAAGAGAGAAAAATGATCACATGGAGATAACTAGGTTGACTGTAACAGAGAAGAAGAACGAATAAAAAGAATATGAGTACATACCATTTCACATCCAACGTGATGGACATATGCTTGATCTGATGCCGAAGTAAGAAGATATCTTGATTCCAAGTTTGGATCTTCAAAAACCCCAAAATTGATTGAGGAATGGTTCAATCCTGCATTAAATCATAATAGGAATGAAGGGGAAGGTTTAACAGATCATAAAGGGCGTTTTAGACATTTTACACATGTTTTTATCCTGTGCATGGTTTGTCCCCACAGTTTGTTAAACCATATGCAAATCGCGCAACAAGGTTCTACTTGAAAAATCATCCTCTACAAGGTTTGATCAAACCTTGCGCCACACATGCATGGTTATATGGGAAATGGGGAGTTCACACGGTTTGGATGCACACCCATGCGCCAACCGTGTGAGGTGCCACTATCTGAAAAAACACAATCCGCATGGTTTGGAAAACCGCGCGTTTACCCTGTGAAAGCCATGAAACAAGGCTTGTTTTGTTAAATAGGGGTGTTCTGAGCTCCAAAAAAGCCTTGAACACCCTCAGATGCTTTTCTAACTCATTAGTCATCTTTTTATGTTCATTATACTAATTTAGACTGAACATTAAGGGATATATACCTGATTAAAAGATCAGGTTCTTAAATTAATTTTATGTGTTTAGCTCGTGAGCATGTTGTTTTCCCCCAAGATGTTATTTTTGATTGGGTTTTTGTTTGTTCCTAGTTTAGGTTTGTATTCCTTGTGTAGTTCCGCATATTCAACCCAAAAAGGGACCCTTTAGTTTTTATTGATTTTTCCATGTTTCCAATTATTCTCAGTTGTTTCGTGTATTTCATTGTCTTCGAGGTCTGTTACATGTAATAAAATGACATGATGATGTTTAGAGTGTATTCATGACATTGGGATCTCCTAATTTTGTGAGATTTTATACTATTTTGGGTTTATTTAAGGGTCGAACGTTGGTTCAATGGAAGACGTTTGATCCATCATTGAAGTGAGTTGGGATATTATGGGAAGCATTCACGTCTATTTTAATCAGATGGTTTATATCTGATGATGTGAATATGTAGAAATTGGAAGATCTTATGAGTATTTATAAAGGCCAGTGGGCAGTGAGGGCGTATGTTGACCTCTTCAAGGATATATATTCTTTACCTTAGAATATAGATTTATAGGATCTAATGAAGTATTAGTTATTTTTAGTTAGCACTCATCTAGTAATAAAATTTATATCCAAATACTCGAAATATATTCAATTATAGAAGATGGTGGATGAAGCATTCCTAACTAAGTTTGTTTCTAGAGCATACATTAGAATCATGCATCTCTTGTTCCTTGTGGATGTTCCCCATCTATGAGGAGTTCACGTTAGAGGAACCAATATTGGATTTGTATCCTTCATTGGTTCCATCCTCAAATACATAATACCATTCAGTTGTGTGATTCCAGCGTGGATGGTTTGAGAATTTTAAGTATTCTTCTCATAGTCCTCTATAAATATGTCGTCATTGTGGTTATTTAGGACATATCGAGATCTATTGTAATAAGTATTTCATGATGATGAATCCTTGATTGGAAGATGTTGTGGACTGAATTTGAGGTAGTGTAAGATTCATTCGTCAGGAATATGGCTATATCCCATAGAATGATGATCACCTATATTCACGTAATCATCGATGGTGTGTTGAAATTCATGCCAATTTTATTCACTAAATTGGGTGGGAGATGTTTGAGCATTCATTGATTTAGTTTTTATTCTATTTCATGTTCATACATACATTTTAAAACTACACTGCAAATGTTTTTTCATGATCCTAGTTGTCTGTTTATCTTAATATGGGTTTTAAATTAGTTATCATCTCTTGGGGATTCTTTTTCTTTATGTGGGACACTTATGATTTTATGTTTTTCTTTCATGGAAGATGTTTGGATCTGGTAGAATCTATATTTTTATTTTTTGGTTATTTTTGTTTCAGGGATTTAGATCCTTTTTGGGATCCCCTTTGTTGGGGGTTTTAGTTTCCATGAGGAATTTCCAGTTTTGTTAGAGTTTGTGTCTTTGTTGTATAGAAATGTTTGGGTCAGTTCATATTGGGTTTTCCTGCATAGGACATCCCAGGGAAATGTGGTCATAATTTTCCAATGTTGGTCACCTTGAGGTGGTGTTGTTGATAGATTCTATGGGCACCGATTAGATGTTGACCCAAGATCTTAGTGGAGTTTTTATGTCAGGGAGAACCCAATCAGGTTCTCCAATTGTACTTAATATTGTGATTTTCTCTAGAATAGTCATGTTTGACATGAGAAGTGGAATGTTATCACGTGGTTTGTATTTTTGTTTTTCTAATTCCAAATTTTTAGATGACTTTGTTTATCATTTGGTTGGGGGAGTTTATGGGGGTAGACTGTGTTTTTTGGGTTGAATTATCAAAAGTATAACATATAATTTTTTTATTTTATTTTTATTTTGTTCTTGAATTTTTTGGTCAAGATTCGGGTTTAGTAACTATTTTAATTTTTTAGTTTTTCTTAATAAAATGATGTATTGGCCTTAGAATCAATGGGGTGTGGTTAACACATGGTCAAGAGAAACTATGATTATTCATATAGGTATCTTTGTATCTTGTTTTGGGGTTTATGGGTAAGGGAAACAAGTTGCTATTTTTTGGGAAACTGTCCGTGAGGTTATGTCCATCTGGATAGTGGAGACGACACAGTTTGTGCAAATTTTGGAAAAATGCGAGGCATAATCATGTGAGCTTCCAAGATTCCTAAAAACATGAAAATATATGTTATATACTCTGATTTATTAACCCTATTTTAGGATTTCTCCCCATTTATCGACATAGATGAACCATGGGGTCCCCCAAGTGCCTCTTACATTATAATCACTTATTTTTAATAGCCCTTGAAGGTACTAACATTATTTTTCATTATATTCCTAATCTATTTCATTTTATCCTCTTCCAAATTTATTGGTTCTTGGTTTCTTTTTGTGGGGTTTAACATTTGAATTAACCTTATAGATTAGGGAGGATGTGATTCTTGTGTTTCTTGGATGTTAGGTTGTGTATATTGTATTTTGGACTTTGATATTACTTCTTCAAAAGAGTTTTTGTGCTTGTATGCAGTTGAGGTTGGTGTTTTGGTCTATTTGTTTCCTCACAATACATTTAATTTATGATATTTCCTAAATGATTTGTATATGTGTTTCCCTTTGTTTTATTGTGTTAGAATAAATTTTATGATGTTTTTAATAATGATAATTTTATGTGAAATTTGTTTTCATTGTAATTATTAATTATTCCTTGTTTTGAATGTACGTAAGGATTTTGAAATATTGGTATCTAAGTTTATAATATAAAATTTTGTTCTTTTATTAGTGTTTTACTTTGATTATATTTTAGTAATAATTTTTTATTATGATAATTTTTCTATGTATTCATAGGAATAACTTTTATTGTGTAATTAATTTTGTTGTATGTTGTATTAGTTTTAAAGACATGTGTAGTTTCTTCAAAAATATGTTTTCAATGTGACATGAAATGCACATATTTGAATGATGGGTTTTCAAAAATATATTTGATGTGATGTAGGTGAGTTTCTTTATTATATTTCTTAAACATGTCCCATGATTTTAGAAATGGATTATAATTGTAGTAACAAATGTGTGTCTTATTTTGAATTTCTAAGATATGTTGGGAATTTTATCGACAAAAAGCCCCATTTGGAAACAGATGTGTGTTTTATACATTCAGATTAGTTTTAAAATGTTTTCTGGTGGTGGAATTGGTTTTGGAAATGTAAGTATTGTTTGGGACTTGAGATGAATTGGGGGATTTGATTTAAAGGGTGTATTATGTGATTTCAAATTCGTTTTTTAAAATGTTTGAGAAAGTAGTTTTTTGGAAATCAAATAATCTTGAAGAATAATTTGAACCTGTGTATGGTTATTTTGAAATGGGATCAACTATGAATGATTTTCTGAGATGTGGGTAGTCGCATGGGTGGTGATAGTGGTTGGGGTAGGAAAGTGTGGTTTTGGAAGGTCAGGTGACCCACTTATTCATGGGACTCTCTTTCCACTGTATATCACTATTTTAATCATGGGGCCTAGGAGTCTTTTAGAGGGATGAGTAAAAATTTCTCATCGAACATTATTAGATCAATTGGTACCCCCTTGACTTTATAGGGATAGGTGGAATGTTTCTCTAGATTGGATAGTTTTGGAAGGCATGTTGGCTATTGACTATAGAGCTACATGATACATCGGTGTGTGAGTCATATCTTGGTATGTTTGGTGATCACACTAGGTTTGTTTCATAAATCCCATGGTTATTTATTTATATATTCATTTTCTTTTTATTACGCATGTTGATATTCATCCTAAAAGTTAATATTTTATTTCCCATTTCATTTACATTCCCCATAGACCTATTTTTGGTCCTTTTGTATACATTGGATTTTGGGATTTTGTTTTGAAATGGATTGTGAAAATTTGAAACCATTTTTTAAGAGGGAATATGTGTTTATTATTTTAAAAAATAGAGTTTCAAGAATGTTCATTAGTTGTTTAAAATTTTAAAAACATAATTATGAATGTATTTAAAATTAGTGTCTGTGGATTGTTTCCTGAAAATAAATTCATGGAATCTATGTTGACTTACTTGTAACTATCTTAACTCATAGAATAATGGTTCCACTCAGAGTCTGTAGACCGAAGATGTTGTATATGTACTGGTTTCTCGTTCATGTTCTATATTTTGGTAAAGGATGATATTAGGGTTGTTGGTGACCAAGTGGTGATGTGAAGATCTTTTTGGCATGGTCATATTTCTTTTTGTCTTTTGTTTTGTTCGGTTCAGTGGTTTTTTGAATTCAATTTTTTTGTATATTTATTAATATTAAAATATTTGTAGTTCTTATGTGAATTAAATTTATTTATTTTATCATAATTTTCTTGGATAAAAAATTCCAATCATATTATTTAATACATAACATTAGTTTCCAAATTTTTAGGATCATAAACACCCTTTAGGTCATGTCTCGAACTAAGTCAGATATCGGGTCAGATGGCTTCCCAACATGGTTTATGACATGTACCCTAATACTAAATATAGAGTAATATATTTAAAAATATATACATTGTTTTTAAATGGGTGATTATGTATATTATTAACTAAATTATGAAGTTATTTCTTATCTACGGATAAATAATAAAATAAGAATCATTAAAAATAAAATGATATATTTTCTAAAAATTTTATTATTTTAAAAGATTGTTCAGACTAATTTTGAGAGCATTATTTAAAATTATATTTTAACTAATTTTGAAAATTTATATTATATAATGCAAATTATTTAATATATTAAAATATCATCATTTTATAGTTTGAATAATTGTATATTTATGAAATATATCATTTTTTATAAATAGAAAAAATACATGTTTTTTGGAAAACTGCCTTTTAATTTAAATATTTTACAAAAATAAGTTATCATATAAATTATTTTTAATGTAATATTATTTAAATTGTTTTATTATATAAGTTTTTTCATTAATTTTATTCAATATAATTTAAAATGATTATACAAAAAGAATTTAATTCTTTGAATGTTTACATTCAAAAAACATTTTCTTTGCTATGTCGGTGGGTAAAATATCAAACTAGATTCTTCAACATCAATAAAATGAGTTTATAATAATGGATTAAACTATTTAAATCATGTTAATATATATTTTATATTATATTCTGAATAATTTTGTACTATAATTAATAGAAAAATAATTAAACCTTAATTACCATGGTTAACATAAAAACATGTTTACTAAGGGTTAAAGTAAAAAAATTAGTATTTTCATTACATAAAACATCCCAAAAAACCATTTTATGTTACTATTTTTGCACTATACTCTATAAGGATAAAACAATGACCCATTTTTTTGGCTTATTAAATATAAAAAACATGGTTATAGCTTTTTGTTTTCAATAATTCTATTTTCTTTTAGTCCCCAATATATAAATAGTAACCCCCTCTCAAACCCACTTCGCACATCCAATTCCATTTGTTTCAGCCAAGAACATCCCAAAAAAAATTATTTCTCCTATAATTTTATCATAGAGACCATATTTTGATTATAAATCTGTGCTAGAATTATTTTTTGGGAAATCCTTAATAAGTATTTTGGAGAATAGGTATCTTTATTAAATTATCATTTTATTTTTTATTCTTCCAAATCATTGTAATATAATAAATAAATAATTATATATTATAATATGTAAATACAATTTAAAAATATTATTTCATTCTATTAGAATGGAATTTAAATATATCCTCTATAATAAAATAGGAAACAAAATGGTCGATCATGAGTACGATAGACCACCACCACAAAAACCAATGTAATTCCTTTCCCATTACAACCATTCATGGATTTATATAACCATTCCTTTAAATAATTTATATTATTTTTATGATATTTCTAGGATTGAATATTTTACATATCACAAATAAAATCTTAGTTTTAATTCCTTTTAAATTAAAATAACACCGCTCATGTGTATATAGGACTACCACCTAATAAAGAGATATTATTCATTTCACACATATAATTTACATGAAATGTAATAAATATAAATTTTATGAATATATGTGATATATATTACATTATAAACATTCAATAAGAATAATATATCATAAAATTTCATAACCATTAACATGTCATTGGAATGATATCATCGCTAAAGTGTATATACGGTATACCGTCTACATAAACCGACAAGATTAATTTTAAATGTCACCTTAAAATAGAATGATTATAAAAAAGATTATATTTAATTAATATGATATTAAAAAAATTAATATTATTTTTTATATGCTAAATATATATCCTATACACAATAAAATGAACATTCATGAAAAAATAAACATTTAAAAACATGTACATTGTCATCAAGAATAATAAAAATAACGAAATATTATTAAAAAATGGGTAGTAAAATTATATAAAAGGATAATATCTGATATTTAAATATTAATATGGATTTCATATAAATTTAAAACATTATAAAAACTATTATACATGAGGTTAAATCATGTTCAAACAAAAGCAAGGATAAGGTAAAATACTTCATCTCAATTTCCCTTCATTGAGGCATATTATAATGGTATTCATCTAAATTTTTTTATATGATGCATATAATGCACTTATAACATTTAATATCATTAATAAATCAAAGATCAATTTTTTTATTTTTTAATTCGCATTATTTGTTCTATGGGGGTTTGACTTTAAAATTACCATGTGTTGAATAATTTAAAAAATTAGTATCTATTAATTTGTTAATATTAACTATTTATTGTATGTGACATTCAATGAATATCTGTGTAAAAATATTTACTCTTTTAGGTTATATCAAAAAAATTATATTCATTTAAATTTAAATTACATAATCAAAACAGTGATTATCACTTTTATATTATGATATTTGTAAGTGATTTATGTTTCAATCTCAGAAACATTGAGATTTTTTATAAATTAATTTCCATAGAGTAATGATATTTGATAACTGAATAATAAAACTCTTTAATTTTATTCCCCTCTGATAACTCATATTTCTTTCAAGTAAAAGTACCATTTTTCTACTACTTGGTTCTAAAAATTGATGAGAATAAATATAAATTCATTTATTTATTCAGTAAAAAAATAAATTTTCTCCAATATCAAGAGTCCAAAAAATTTCATTCAATATTTATTTATAATTATACTAGTTATTTTTTAAATATATTTTTACCTACTTTTTCATTTTACAAAATAAGTAAAGGAATATTCTAGTAATTCTCCAAATAAGACATATTTGTCATTTACAGTACTTTTGAAAGGAATCAGAATGTTAACATATATAACATTTTGTAAATTTCCACCATCATAACCCCTCAATGATTTAATGATTTAATTATAAGTCTCAATGATTTTTTTCAAATAAAATAATTTTAATTTTTTTTAAATTATAGTGACTCTCTTTCAGGATAAATTTTTTAATCATTATAATTCAAATGAAATATTATACTTCATTTAATTATTGAATATTAAATTTCGAAAAAATAAATATATTTTTTATTGTGGATAAAATTATAATTTAAATAGTATTTAATATCTATAAATTGAATTTTACATTCAACATTAAAGAATTGTTTTGGGAAAGTATTTTCAATCATTATTCCATAATAAAAAAGAAATTATTTTGATAAGGAATATTGTTCATGAATTAAATAGATCATTGAATATATATTGAATGAATTTTTCTTGTAGATATGGGTAGTTATTAGTTATAGATACCCTCTTGATAAATTGGTAGTCTATTCAGATGATTAAATTTATTAGACTTATTTAAATGGTTTTTTAGAGTATACCCTCCCCTCAATTTTAACCTATCTAGTAAAAGGTATTGATAGATGATGTATCATGATTCTTGGGATCATGATTTCAAATAATAAATAATTTCTCTCATTTGAAGTTTATTTATTATTATCCATTGTATTTTCATAATGATATGATCTATAGATTAAATTAATTTTCAGTTTATTGATTAAATGGAATGTATTTTATGTTATTTAAAATTTAGATTTATTAGTCCATATCTATTCATGATAGTTATGCTAGGGAATAAATTTCATATCTTTTAAAATATTTACCATTCAATATTGATTATTATATATCTAAACATGATATTCCAATTATTTAAATGTATTTTGTGTTATGTTATTTTCATTGCAATGTTCATTATTTTTATTGATTCATGATATCTTCCACTATATAAAACCCTTATAGATAATTTGATGTCATAGAAATTATATTTCCTTTTCTAGGAATCTTGGATGTGTATAATTATTATTATGAAAGGATATTCTCTAGAAAATAATAATATTCTAGAAAAAAAGGTTTTTATTGTTTTTGTATACAAATATAATACATGAGTCATTTTAGTGTCTAGTTTACCAAGACTTCTAAATTATTTGATATAATGGGATAATAATTCATATATTTTCATCCAATGTAATATTGTAGAATTAAAATCAATGCTATTGGGTTCGGGGTCACTAAATTAATGGATAAAACAATTATTCCAACCTTTTGGAATTAAATTGGGTCATTGAATTTGAATAAATAATTAATAAATATTTCATTAAGACTGTAAATAAAATACCGGTGTCGCTATATTAACACCACCAGATTCCCAACATCCTCCACTAGGTAGAAGTTGAACAACCTTAAGAATAATACTAGTGGAAATACCTCACTAACTAGGTGATGTTCCTCAACAATCAGGTCTGCAGAACCCCACTGAATAGCCAGTGGGTCTTCTGCACAACAGATAGACACAAGATTAGGGAACTGGCTTACTTGTACATCAAACCGTTTAGTGTGTTTCCAATTTAGCGATTCCCATTAAATAAGGGGATCCTCCTCTTCATTTATAACAGTTCTATGGTTATACCAACATCCATCGATGAATCAAACAAATCTGTTAATAAAATTTATAGATCATGTTGATATCATTTAAGACATAAATGATTAAATAAAATAATCTCAAGATTCCATTGGTTGTTAAAATTAGGACATGATAACATATTTTAGGATCATATAATAAGAATGATAGAAATATAAATTAGTTTCCATGGTCATCAAAACACTATAAGAGAATGATAGATAGAGGTAAGATAATATCCCCCCTTTATTGGTCACAATTAATTAACACTTAAAGATATGTCAATTATAATTAATGTTTTAATGTTACATTAGTGAAATTAATGATTTTATAAATCAAGATAATCATAATTATTATGATATAAAATGATATATATATATATAATATTTTCAAGCCATTGCAATAACTCTCCCCATCATCCAAGAAACATCTACCATTTTGAAGGAACAAAAATAATTCCCGTTTTAAAGTCAAATTATATCCCAAAACCAAATAATATTTCCACCTTTCTACTTATAAACAAATTAATCAATGTAAAATACAAGAATATAAAAAGATTTTAATTACATATAATGTGAAAATTTTTACAATGAAATAAATACTCACCAATATTGATTTACAAAAAAATAAAAAACATTTATTAGAAAATATGTCTTATATATATTAAAATAATGATTAATTATATAAAACTGTTTTTCAAATAATATAATAATGAAAATGATTTCAAATAAAGAAAAAAATATAAAAATCATGATTTTGAAAATATAATACAAAAATTTGAAAATGAAATGGAAAATTAAATAGAAAATTTGTAATTAAAATGGATGAGAATTGAAGCATATATTATAAAAATTCATAAACAATATTATGAAAAATAATGGGATGAAAAAAAAATTAAAAGAAATAAAAATATATAATCTCATATATTAATAATATGAAATTTTAAATAATGATGGAAAAAAGAGATGAGATCCAGAAATCAATTTCAAAAGAAACAAATAAAACATATAATGGTTGAAAAATAAATACCCATGATAATCATAAAATAATATTCTCTATAGAGGTAAAATAAAATATTCACACCAATTAGGTAATTTAATAATTATCCCAAGAAGGAATTAGTAGAGAAATTATTTAGAGAGGAGAAATTAGAATTATATTGTGAATCAATCGTAAGATAGATTAATTATGATCCTTGGTCTTTTCCTATATAATCTCAAAAAGAATGATCATAATTTTGTCCTTAGGGGTTCAACTGTATTATCTAATATCCATTTATATAGAAAAATAATATTGGATACATTTAAATTTTCTACTAATGATTTTAGAGCCCAAATTATTTAATAATGGTAACTTCTTTTAGAATATTGAGAATATAGATGAATATATTTACACATTCTTGGTCTATAATATTTTCAATATCATTCAATAATTAATTAACATAATTTTAAATTTCATTTACAAATGAAATTTAGAGAAAAGAATTTCATAAATATTGTATTTTTGGGAAATAGTATTTATCAGAAAAATCAAATCTAAGAATATTTCTTATACACATTGAGAAATAAACATCATGTTATGATTTATTCTGATTACCTATATTTAATATTATTCCATTTGAGATAAATTATTTCATATTTTTTAAAAATTACTTAATTATTATTTTATTGAGACATAATCAAGTCATATTTATATTTAAATGAATAATGTGTTAATATAATGAATATATTTATCATTAAGATCATGTTTAAATACATATTTGAAAGATACTCATATTCTGAAAATATTTAGTTATTATAAATTCACTATATAGTTATTGATATATTTTGAATGGATAAGTGAATATATTAGAGGAATAAAAAGAAGTAAAAAATGATTGTGTGAGATATTAGAACAACCTCTTCAACTATATCGATATGATCTATAAAGAAAATTAGAATTTATTGGATTGATTAATATGTTTAATGATAATTAATTATATCACTCTAGTATAAAACCTTATGATACTGATTTCCTTATCTTGACTCTAATTTAATTATAATAGGAAATTATACCCTGATACGACCATTCATTTCTCAAATAAATCATGTTACTTCAGGAATTTATATTTAAATATTCTTTCTAGTTCAATAGAAGAATTTTTTATATTATTTTATTTTCTCATAGTGTTATTAATTATACTTCATCATTTGTATCACATTAAAAAGAATCATCAATTTTTTTTATTATGTAGTTTATTATGGGTTTCCTTGGATTCTATTTATAATTTGAACAAATTTTTTCATATTTATTTTAAATGTCATTAGGGATTTTATTTTTTCTTTGGAAGAATTATTCATTATTTATTTTTCTTCTAATATCTCTTTCACATTGTGAGTTCATATAAAATGTAATGCCAATATGTTTTTATTCAAGAAGGGTTTCTATAAAAAATAATGATTAATATTTATACAATTTAAAAATATAATAAATCTTGTAAAAATATTGTTAATGTATTTATTACAGTATAAATGAAGGAATTGAAAATAATAAATAATATTAAATATTCTAGTTCCCTTAAGGTTATTCTACCTTTCTGGTGTGAATTCTATTACTTCCCAAAACTCATGGTCTATTTTAAATGTAGATAATATATTAAATTCATTGTATTAAAGTCCAAATTTCAAGGAATTAAATGCATTAAAACTAATTTCAAATGATACTATGTATAAAAGTTTCCATTTATCTTCTAATTTATGATTTCAATACAATACCATATATAACCATTTTATAAATATAATAGTAAATTATTTTAAGGAAAATAAGATTTCACATTTTATAATAAGAGTTATTCAATACGTCAATAAAAGGAAAACAACTACAAGAAGTAGGTCCTATTTTAATATCATAATTATATATTGATTATGATTTTAAAAACTGTATTAAATCATTGAAATCATATGTTTTTTAAGAAAAAATAAATTCCCCTATGGTTGAGATTATTTTTTGAATATGAAATCGGATAGGGGATGAATTTACATTTAAGTTATTATTATTATAAAATCATATGAAAAAATAATAATAAATATATTTTGACATGGTAATGTAATAAAAAATGACGGGAAAAATGATAAATTCTTTTTTCTATAATAAATAAAATATGACAGTATATTTAACAAGTAAGAATAGTTGAAAAAGTATGAATATGAATATTGTAATGTATAAATATTGATATTTGATGATGAAATTTATAAAAGAATAGAGAGAGAATATAAATTGTGTAAGGAGTGTAATAATAACACCTTGGGTTCCACCATGGAATCACGATGTTATTTGAGAGATATGTTTTGTTAGAAATTATCATACATTAAAATGGAACAAATAAAAAACATAAATTACCACATTTCAATACAAGAACCATACCATATATCACTTGTTTAATTTAATACCAAGAACACTCATCTATTAACATTTTTTGGTTTTTAAAATTAATTCATCCCTCACTATGGGTGTGAGAAAATTTTATGATGGTAAGGTTATAATAAATATATATTTATAGAAAAAATACTTTACAATGTTCATCATATGTCATTCTAGGATGATCGATAAATTTGAGAGATAATTAGACATAGAAAATTTTAATAAAAATTTATATTTGTTATTTAAGTGTGGATCTATGTGGTGAGAAAAACAAGAATGATTGAGATTTTTCATTAATAAAAAATTAGAATTAATAAAAAAACATTTATTTATGAGATCAAGGAACCCAATACATCTACTTGTATTCATCAAAATACTTAAGATCCTTTAGGAATTAATTTTCATAATTGAAACTAATTACAGACACTGTAAATGTGTTTATAAACACAATTAATGTAACCATGAATCATTTTACAATTTTTGAATGGATACCTATTATCCTAAACCAGGTAATCAATAGAAAAATGTATCTTACCATTACTTGAAATTACTTACTGGGTAGTCGATAATTCTCCACAAAAAAGGTGGTGTCACTTATGGATAATGTGGTATATCCACATTTATCATCAGTTGGATAGTGGAACTCCACTAGATAGAAATTTTAACTATAATTGTAATGCCTAAACCTGAGAGACCAGAGCTCATTCATTACATTATTACATTTTCATGATTACAGGGAATCAAATCTTGATTAAATGAATAGTTTAAAACTTTTATAAAATTAGATTAGAAATATGAAACCCACTTTACATTGGGGATAGAAAATATTTCATAAAATGTAGAATCCCATCTTCCTTGAAACACATTAAAATAATTCCTTTTCAAAAACTTTGGAAATGATGCATAATAAGGGTGAGATAAAATTAATAGTAAGGTTAAATACTATGGAATTAATCTTGAAACAATAATATTAATATATTTTTAATGTTAAATGAATATAGAGACATTCTACATTTAGATGACTAGATAAGGAATAACCAATATAGAAAAATATTCAAATAAAATACATCCCATTTAATGAAAAATATGAGAATAAAACATAACAATGCATATTATAACTAATCAAATAATCAAATGTGATAATAATATAGTAAATCAAAATTATTTAATGAATTAAAATTGATAACTAAAACATGAAGTCTAGTTGTCATGCCAAGAATATAATATTGTTAAGGATTAATACCAAGAATCTATTACTATCAAGGTTTCATGCCATGAATATAATAAATGGGTAAGAGATCAACCAAAACCATATCTATTTGTCTCATCGAGAATATCGATAAATTTATGGGATATATAGGGCCCACCTATCACATAAAAAATCAAAATAATTCCTCATATTTCGAATAATTTGAATAAATAATTAATATGAATATAAGTATTGAATAGAAGATATAGATTTATCAATATTTTTCAATTATTCAAATAACAATAAACATAACACCATATATAAAAATACAATACAGTTTATGAAATAATATTAAAAAATTTCATGAAAATATGATCATTTATGATAATAATATTGTATAAAAAATATCATAAGGAAGTAAATGTTTTAATATAATTTTAACAATCATAAAAGAAATTTATATTTCAAAGGTAACTTTTACTAATCAATAATTTTCAGATCAAAACCTCTTGAATTAGATAATTCAATTTGAAACTCATAATATAATGTAAAATGAGTAAATAATGATATTAAATGAACAATTAATAGAATATACACCGCAAAAAAGAATTATGTGGTGAATATTACATTAATCTCATAGATGAAAAGGTGAGATAAAAATACCATACCATCAATCTAAAATGTCACGTGTGTATTTATCTTCCAGAATAATATATATATTCTTATTATATTGTTTACTGAATTTTTTTTCATATTTATTATTAATTTTACATCAGAAATTACAATTATTTATTCAAATACTGAAACAATTGAGATTACATTGGGTGTTTGGACCAAATTCATTTCATGTGTCAGGAAAGTCTTCAGTAAGTCAACAATTGTAAAATAGATCCTAATACAAACTTATAAATAATAATAATAATTAAATAATAATAATATTTCCAATTCAATTGTACTTATAAAGAATATTATGAAAAATGGTTATGAAAAATTAACTAATTTTACAATCATGGAGACAGTAGGTTGTATGTACGTATGATTAACTTTTCCATTTTTAAGTGATCATAAGGGGAAGATGTTAAGTAAATTTATATCATTAAAAATTATCATTGTATCGTAAATAAAATTTAATTTAACCTTAAATAATTTAATTTAGATTTATTGTGATTAAATATGAATCACAACGCATCTATGAGACTGTTCTCTACAATTGCATGAACGGCATTTTTTTTAGTGTGTGAAAATTGAAATGAAGAAAAATATTTTTTATATTTCTTAAAAATTAATTATTTTATTAATATTATATATGTGTAATTTCATTCACTTATGTTTAATCAAAACCATCCTATACATACCATGTATTTTTTGAGTGTATCACATTACTTTGAGGAGGTGGCACACTACACATCCACAAACAGGGTTATCATATTTACACCAAATTAAACACATAAACCTAATTGTTCTATAAAACATACAGCTACATAATGAATTAATAAATATCATAAAGATAATATATAATTTTTTTATCATATTTCCCTACCCAGAAATGTGGTAAAAATGTACAACATCATTTCAAAAGGTTGTAGTTCTCCATACAAGAACAGTAAGTTAGTATCTCATTATATGGACGTGTGTGTAGTTTTAAGAATACCACATAACATTAAAACATGTATGTATATTTTTTATTATAATGTTATTCTTTAATTAATTAATAATAATAATTTATTGAGTGGATAAAATATAAAACATTAATCTACATTGAAAAATGATACATATTTTTCAGGTAACTTCTTTTTTGTTTCTCCAAATAGATTACATTGTTTGAGTTGTGAAAAAATATAAGTATTATAGTATTTTGGTGGGTATGTTGGGGGATTATCTTTTATAGTTTTTAATAGAGAATGTGGTTTGCGGGGTGTGAGTATGGGGAATATTGAATAACTTATTATAATGGAGGGGGAGGGGAAATCTTGAAAATACCAGAAGGTATTCACTATTAAGAGGTCTCTCATACCTCAAATTCCAAAATATTATTAAATTATTTATTAATGTGAATTTATGGTCGATAAAAATCTCCACCATTGAAAATTAATTTCATTTTTATAGTTTTGATCCTTATTCATTAAGATTCCTTGTATTTTTATTTTGGTTTTTCATTTCGGTAACTAGTTTTCTATCCTATTAAATTTAAAAATTAAGAATAAATTAATTTAGGATTTATTGAAAAAATATAGATGCACTTATTTATAAATTTTATATCATATTTTAAAAATATAAATCCCATGTGTGTTGGAAATTTATTTTAATACAAGCCAATGTAATGCACGAATACAATACATTAACCCGAATTGATCTCATAATGTTTCTACTATCTATGTGTCAGAATGTAAATTAAAAAATATCATCTAATACATTATTTGAAATATTTTTTATTTATTGACACATACAAATCTGTTGGAACAAGGAAATATATTTATTGATTTAAAAACATTTTATAAAATATAATTTATTTTAAATTAACAATAATATTGACATTAAAATTATTTAGTTAAGTTTAACTAAAAAAAATTATCCAAACATTATTAGAATTCAATTATATTAATTTTATAGCTATTTGACAACATATATTCTTTTAAAATTTATATAACATAATAATTCATTAAATTTACATTACTTTTATTGTTTCTTACATAATTTTTTAAAATTATTAGATAAATAATCAATACATTTGTGTTCGTTAAGAGTTAAATGTAATTATATAATCTCGAAAAATTAATGTTAAATTATAATGATAAAAAATCATTTACTTTTAAAAAATATATTTATTAATTAATATATTTATCATTATCTATACTTTAATTATTTATAAATGTTTATGTTAATGAATGCTACTTTTTTGACTTTTAACATACATAAGTCATATAGGTCACTCTCATGAAATATTATCCCAATAAATAAAAATTATATTAAAGAGGGATTATAGTCATAAAACTTCCATCCAATTAATTTTTTATAGGTGTATAGGTTATATTATTCCCTAAAATATATGTTTTAGCCTATTTTTAATTTTTATTTTACTATTTTCATTGAAAATAATTTTAATTACTTTCAGAAATATTTTTGACCAAATAAAATGTTTATAATACATTAATATAAATATCATAATTATTATAACCACATTTTTATATTTTTCTAAATTAAATTAACACAAGTTGACAAATTATGATAAAATATAATCCCACAAATGTTGAAAGGATACATGTTATTAATATGAATGTAATTAAAAATTAAATAAGTATTTATATCAAAATTAATTATAAAACTATTTCCAATGACCTAAATTGGATTAATAGAATTATTCATGATTTATTGTTCACTTAAAACCAATTTAAAATATAATTTGTCGTTAATTATTATTATTTTGAAATGGTAGTTTTCAACAATAATGTAATATTTTTCTCTATTCATAAAAAATGAAACTCCCTTGAAAAATACCATGAATTATCCATAATATAATTTCAACTATTCGAATATAGAAAAGAAGTTGATTTTGAAAAATAAATTTTATAAATTTTATAAAAAGTTAAAATTTTAGTTTTAAAATAGGTTCACTATCAAATGGTGGTAAAACTATATATTATATGTAATACAAGCTAACACAATGTGGTGTGTAGCATAACATTAACATGGTGTTGGGTAAAAGGAATCAATAAAAAAATTTATTACTAATTGAGATTATTTTAATGAATTTGGATTTAAATTCCCCCCAGCTAAATTAAATTGGATCCTATGAATCTAAACTTTTCCTTGGTAATAAAGAGTTTGACATTTGAAAATACTATTTTTGAAAATCAAACATCATAATTAGGGTTAATAACACATCATCATAATATAAGGGAGATTAAAATGACTATCTCATAAAAAATTATAATTTTATATAGTGGATATCTAGTTAAAATATTTAAATGTAATAAAAATAAAACTATCATGTTCTAATATATATTGATAAAGAACATGTTCAGTTGAATTTTTATGACCACAACATCATAAACCAAATTTATAAAAAATGAAATTTATATAATGAAATTTGACATTACTATAATTTTTTTTATTTCAATACCCGTATCGTAGTGTTGAAAAATTCAATCAAACTATTACAATATATGTAAATATATGAATCTATTTCATAAACACAATATTATTGTTTTGTTATTCCTTGAACTATTCCTATTTCATTTTTGAGCAATAGTTTTTTCTTTTAGAGAAGTTATATTTCAATATCAAAAACAATGTCAAAATATAAATTTAAATCATAATCGGATTAATTTACGATAATGTGGACTATATCTTTTTAGTTTGACAACAAAATATTTTTTCATGTTCATTTATCAGATCACTACATTGTTTATGGGTGTGGATTCCCTTTATCTTATAGTCACCATCATAAATACCAATAGTTATTGAGTTATCTCATAATCAATATGAATATTGATCTATTAAATAAAAAATATATATAGTAATAAAAGTAATCCAATAAAATAATTTATTATCCTAATTATTATGTTATCCAAATAAATTTAATATTTTGTTCCCGTGGATTCAACGAAATATACAATGATACCAACTATAGAAACATCAACTCTAGTAACCTAGATCCAGTTTCTACATTATTAATGTAGTACAAAAATCATTGGAACTCACCATGATTTATTGATCAATTTATCATTCATGATGAAATAGAGGCATGAATTATCTCTATATTTCATTAGAAATATTAAATACACATGATTATATACAATCTCAGATTTTTTTGTATCTTTCACAATATCATTTTCATAACATAGGGAAATTATAATGAAAATATATTGTGATCTAATATCCTATGTAAGGGTAACTTACAATAGAATATATCAAGATTAAATAATTCATATTCAATATGGAATGTTAAATAATTGAAAAACACAGGTTTTTTAATAACTAACATAATATTGAAAATGAATACGAAGATAATATTAATGATATAATCTCAAAAAATAATAATAACATAATTATAAATGGTGGAAATTTTAGGGAATCTCTTTCAGCCTTTCATACATTTTTATACCATTACCATCACATCCTTATCCCATTATAGTTTAATTGATGGGTATGTATACACAAAAATCTTATTTAATATGATAGGATATATGATATTTTTCATTATTCATGTAAATGAATTTATATGCTATTTATAACTCGTCCCCACCCATAACTGCGTGTCAAATGAATTCCACTTATATTTGAATTATCAATATAATTAATAAACAATACACCATATCAGAAATTTTATATGTTTATTAAGGATTATAGAACATAATATTTCCCCAGTCATTCAAAATTAAATCAATGTAAAACACACAATATTAAAATAGTGTACATTTTATTCAATAAACATATCCATGATAAAAATAAAATTAATATTTTTGATAAATTTAAGGTCGAAAGGAATATTTACACATTAGAATAAAACTTCCACTTGAAATTTAATGATCATAAAATTAGTAACACAAAAAACATGACTATCAATTTTTAAACAATTTATATTCATTAACAATATAATGAAATTTGTGACATAAAAAATTGATTGAAAACATTAAAATAAAATTTTACTAATGTTTTTTAATTTAAAACCTTTGAAATCATTTTTATGATGAAAAGTATTGTCAAATGGTTATTGTTTTAGGAAATTATTTTAATGCTCTATAAGTAAAAGAGAATAATTCATGTTGGATTACTCTAAATAAAGGTAAAAACTGACCTTTTAAAAGCATTAAAAATATTCTATTAAAACCATGTTGAAATTACATGTTATCAAAACAACATCCTTAATAAATAATAATTTGAAATAAAAATTAATTTTTTGAATAATATTTTGAAAAATATGGACATAGAATTGAAATATACATGATCAAAAGATAAATAAGATTTTATTTTCATTCAAACATTTTGATTCATGATATGAATACCAAATAAAACATAAAATGAAATAAAATATAAAAAATCATTAAATTTATATATGAAAAAGTTGATGGATTTAGTAACGTTTATATTATATTGTTACAATAATTAATGAAACAATGATCCTATAAAAATGAGATGGTGAAATATATTCTTACTATTTTGTTAATATTCATCCTAGAACACTATAACACCGTTAAATTTTAAATCAACGTTGTGATTCATAGCCATTTGATAGGAAATTATTTCCTAGATATACCAAAAAATAGATTTATTCAAATTTAATATCTACAATAGAGGTAGTTACACAAAACACAGAGTTTAAACGATCCACAATATACAATTACAACATTATTATTTACTATAACCGTTACAACATAGAAGCTAAATTATTGAGTATGAATAATAATAAATAAATTTTTAATGTTGTATTACTTAATCATGTATAATATAAATTCATTTATTATATATAAAATAGAAATTCAATAAGAATCATTTTAAAGAAAATTAAATATCTTCTGAAAAATGTATTTTTCAAAAAGTTGTTTCCCAACCTTATGAAAAAACAATGAAATTAATTACTATGACTTCTACAAAATTTATTTTTTAAAAAAATTTAATATTTAAAATTATAAATACATAAATATGTGAGACTATATTCTTGATAAAATTTTGAAAAAAATTATTATTTTTAATAGTTCAAAGTAAAAGTATTTATTAAATATTTATTTTTTTTATAATATTATAATTCTATAGTTGTGATTTTTTAAAAAAAATAATTTTTTTTAAAATATATTATAATTTATACTGAATTGGTAATTAGAATAAATTCTATATATAATTTTTTATTCGAACATTCTATACTTATGAATAATGTTTTTTGAAAACCAACATTTTCTTCACGTTTGCGTATTATATTTCGATTATTCCATAATTAGATTCCATATTTGAAATAATAATAATTAAAATTATATAATAAAGTAAAAAAACTATTTTTTTTAATGAATGTTTAAATGATTACAAATTAACTACCATGATTAAGGTTTAAATGGTTTTATACATGTTAAGAGTGCTTCTATAAAAAATATTTAAATACATGTAAGTTTATTATTTTCTAAATTAGAAAAATTATTTAAAACCATTGGGTAATAATTATACAATATTGATAATTTATTTCTAGATATATTATACAAACTACCATGGTAAAAATAAATGTTACCATATTAAAAACAGAAATGATTAAAAGTCTGGAATATTAGAATTTAAGGAACAAAATATTAAAAAATGGGTTTTATTATAGTTAGAGGAGTGAATAAACCATATCCTTTATAATATCCTTTACTTTTAAATTTTTGAGAATTTCTATATAAGGAATAAACATTAAAAAATTTATACTATAGTGTGTTTTAACTAGAATTCACTTTTGTTTAATTTTGAGGATATTTATGGTCTTGAGATTTAGAGAATTTAGAAAAAAACTTTCAAAGTAAACCCATGCATTAAAATTTTACATTTGAATTCAATATCCATTTATCCAACCAAAAAAAATTAAGATAAAACATTGTATCATTTAGTTATAAGTCTTAAATTTTTTTATATTGACATCATCATTTTCCTTACACATCTTTATCCATGTGAAAAAAATTATAAAAACATTTAATCACTACAAAATGATCAGTAAGGGAAATGAAATAAAGAAAACCATTAGTCTAGTGAAAAATATGATATCCATAATATTCTTAAATTTATAATATTATTCTTTTTTATTATGGAATTAATAATTTCTAAATGAAAAACAAAAACTTTTTTTTCAATGAAAACAATTATATCCCATAACAGACATAGAAATAAAATGATTGAATGTTGGGGAATCAATGGAGTATCCACTGTAGAATACTAATGGAATACCATCACTGTTAACTTCCAATAATTACCTTAGAGTGACCATCATAAAGAATCATTCATAACCATCATAGTCTGTCTTAGAATAACCATATTAGTATATTCCCATTATCTCTTAGAAAAAATATAGTCTGTTAACTCGGGTTTATATATCGAATAACCATATGATCGACTTCTATCTCCACAGTATCAAATGAATTTGATATTATTTTATAAAAACCCATAATTATTTTATAATGGAAAAAAATAACAAAATATAAATTCAAAATAAACACAAAATTATCAAATATCATAAAATCATGCATTATAAAAACTTTTTTAAGTAAAATAAACTTTTAATTTTAGAATCACATATAATTGGAAAAAATTATTCACATAAAAAGGTAAACATTTTTATCCAAAATAAAATTGAAAAATTTAAAGGAAAACTCATAATATAATGTCTTCACGACGGTTGTAGATTCCATTCAAGTCATATTTAGACAAAATCATTCTTTTTCTCCTTTGTAAAAATATTTTAATTAAGAAAATTAACAGGGGAGTTTTTTAGAAATTACCTTACCTTAAGACCAAACCAACTGATATATTCATTATCATCAAAAATAATATAAATATTATACATATTTAATTTATTATAGACAACTTTCAAGTTTATTATTCCTTTTATAACAAATATTCCAATGTTAAATACATAATAGTATAAATTCACAATCAGTGTTTTGAAGATATTATTTATTTTTGTCCAAATAGAATATGGTTGGTTGAAATTTTTTAAAGAATTTAAAATTCCATAATATCCAAAATAAAATTCATCTAATTATGATAACATTAATACATAAATTATAATATTAATTTCAACCCTCGCATATGGTTATGAGTATTTAACTATGTTACAATCTTCGAGATGGTATCCCGTGTATACCCATGAATAACATATCCATTTTTCAATGATCATAATATAAAGAAGGTATGTATTATTTTATCAAATAAAAATGTTAATAATATTTTTTATATTAATATATATTATATTACTTATTTTAATATATGTATATATATTAACTATGTAATGTGGTGATAAAAAATCATTTACATCGCTTTGTGGAGGTGATAGTCCACATTTACACATGAACAATGTAATCAATTTTACATCCCAGGATTGTAAAAAAAATAAATAATATTTTACAATTTAAAATTGATAAATATTTCATTAGAATAATATGATAAATAAAGTTCTGTAAGTATAACTAGTATTGAGAGATGATTATGAAAACAAATTACATCGGTTCGTGAAGTGGTGTTCGGTCATAGACATGGATGCTGATGTTTTCCCATTTTATGGAAGTGGATACGGATATAAGTAATTAAAAAATAATATGTTAGTATATTAATTATATTTTTTAAAACTTATATAATTGTTCTATAGTGTCTAAGGTATGTGTATGATTAAACAATATAAAAATTCTCAATTTAAAATGATACCTCTTCCTTGGACAATCTTTTTTTCTTAACAAATTATGACCACTATGGTTTATTTTATTCCGATAATAAGACCAATAAAACGTGGTAAGTGATTCTATGAATGGATTTTCATAGGTATTTTACAATAAAAAGGGGTTTCTACGTGTGAATAATTGAGAAAATGAGTTCCTATTTTATAAGAGAGGGGAGGGGCACTCTTTGTATTTCTCAAAATATAAAATTAATCATAATTAATTATAAACTAAAATTGTCTTGAAAATTAGTTATTTATAATATAAAATGATAATTATTGTATATATATATTAATAAAATAAAAATTAGACATGTTTTTATATTCTTTTACCATTATCTTATTTTAAATCCTTATTGATATTCTAAACAATATATTAATCACTTGGAAGAATTAACTAATTTTATGTTTTAATATCATTAAATAATACAATATTTGTTATATAAGATTAATTATGTTTATTTTTAGAACTAATCATTAATTTGAATGTAATAATTTCAATATAATACATAAAATTTAAATTATGTATTTTATTACACCCTTACCATTATCTATGGGATTATTCTTATAGGAATTTAATTTGGGATATAATTAATTAAATAGTTAATTAATTTAATTAATTAATCCACTGAATATACATCCAATGAGTGAGGGGTCCGGAAACCCTGTGCTAACCCATATTATTTCGTGCCTAGGGTAAACACTATGTTACAGGAAATTCTTATGTATAATATTTATGATACATGATTCTTTATAAGAATTTATACCATTAAATTTAATTACCATTAATGTGTAATATGATATATATTCAACATTTTTATAAAATTTGTTCCATGAACTCCGAGCCTCAGAAACACACAATGTCTCAGCACCTAGATAAGAAAATATATATAGTATTATTTGAATGTATTACAATGAAAAAGTATGAAGTCTACATTATTTACTCCTTTTTTCATCACTAAAAAAACTAAACAAAAAACTCATGATAGTGAGCCCACATCTAGCTCTGACACTCCCAAGAACACTCCTTCACATTTCCATGGTTCCAAAACATTTTATCCTAGGGGGGGATTGTCTATGCATGGTCCACCCCTATCGATCCTCAATATTCATCATGTGCTCCAAAAAGGTGTATCCATCAACTATGTCCAACTCACCCCACTAGATTATGATTACAAGTTCATGCATGTATCTCCTCAAATACAAAACATGGAAGCCATCATGAACCAAATCTAGTTGTGGGTATAGGGAATGAGGTTATGTATCCTCTTCCTAACTATTTAGGATATCAAATGGATAGATGAACCTCTAGGACAAAATGAATCCATTTCAAAACCAATGAAATATACTAATAATTGGAAGAATATAAGAAAATAAAGTATCCCTACTCAAAATCTATGGGACTATGACCCTGATCATCGTATGATTTCTATCTTGTTAGGGCCTTACTCATATTCTCATGGAAGACCTCGAATTTCTTCATCAAAACATGCACCAAAACTAGGTCCACAAGAGATGTATCTATGATATCTTTCTATCATAATGGCGACCTAAAGGGACTCCCATATAGATACTTGAAAGGATTCATTCTTATGATAGAGTGTTTGTTGTTTTTCGTTATAAACAATATCATTTTATAGGGATCCACCAAGATCCAGTTTAAGTATAATATGAAAGAACTCATCATATCATCCAATTCCTAAACAGTGATTTTGGTATACCCATCGATCTTGGGGTGAAAGGATCTACTCATTTTCATTTGTGTCTTGATTTATTATTGAAGGCCTATCCACAATCATGATGTAAACCACACATCACGATTGGAGATAAACATTAAAGGAATCCCAGGAAAGAGAATGATCTATCATATGTACAACTACCCCAAAAAATATACCAAACTCCACTCCCTAATATCAAGGATGTGGGAAGACTTAACGAGTTGATCCATTATCACCCACATGGTGTCATATACCATAATTGTATGTGGAAGACCTGCCAAAAATTATATGGATATTTTTCCCACTTCAACTCTGATATCCCATGGGACATCATCAAACCCTCTAGAACATTTCTCTCAGCCACAACATATAGATGTATGAGGTACCAAGAGACAAACTCAGAAACACATCATCTACTTCTAGACCACCAAAATAGCCAATAAATTATTTTATATATTCCCTTATCTGGAATGTATAGGTAGGGGGAATTTTGAAACTCTCTCATCACCTCCTCCCGCATCATGACTGGAACCACCATCCATCCCTATAAAAAGATGAGATGATTACCTCATTTAGAATATCCATTTGTTGAGTCCAATATTGATATATGTCACCATAATAACTATCATAAAATGTATCTAATGTGTTGCTATTTCAAAGGAATAAGAAGTAAAGGAGTCAACACCATTGACTGAAGAAAATTTGTAATCACCTGTTCATCTGGGATAAGATTAAGGGAAGCCAACATCTATTATGAGTCCATTATGATGTGATCCTACAACTTCTTAGCAAGGGAATATGATACTATGTTTCCATTCCCTAATGTGTATACTATCTTGAAGTCATAGACTTGTAGGGAATCCAACATGCCCCACATTCTCAAGGTAAAATCCTTATGCATGAAGATGTACACAAGACTATAATGGTTTTATTAACCCAAATGGTGATCTCCCAGAATGTAGTACCTCTACATCCTCAGGTTAACAACTTTTATTTCCAGTAATAGTTCTTGATCCTCATATTTATTCTCACAAGGACTCAACTTCATTGATCCATATTGTGATAAATGTTGGGACAGAGTTGGATGGATAAGAAAGTAAGAAGAGTTTTCTGTTACAGAGTGTTGTTTTTTCGTTGTTAATGAAGCTAAATCAATTCACTTTGTAATGTAATTGAAAACAAGAAAATGCTTTTCTGATATGTATTTCACAA
Source organism: Viscum album (assembly GCA_963277665.1). Lineage (NCBI taxonomy): Eukaryota > Viridiplantae > Streptophyta > Magnoliopsida > Santalales > Viscaceae > Viscum > Viscum album. The sequence goes on along the minus strand of OY728158.1, from coordinate 496,908,758 downwards.
ATATCACATTTTAGGAGAACTTGTGATACAATACTTACGAGGTAAAGGGGGAGAAATGATGATTCCAGTCATATGCAATTTTTATTGGAAGGAATGATACTGATGGAATATAGGGAAGTTTCAGTGCTTTCCATTGTAATTATGACATTGATTGGATGATTTATATTTCACAAATATCATATATTTGGAGAACATTGGATGCAATCCTTATGAAGGATAGGGAGAGTAAAAAAGTGTTTTTGGCAAGTGTGGCACACAAGTATGTGTGGCACGCAGGTGTATGTTGCGCACATGTCATATTTCAAGATCATCCCATCAAAATACGACAATGGAAAGAAAAAGTCGCGCTAGTGATTGAATGGAACACAAGTGTGGTGTGAATGTATATGGGTTGTGCAAGTGTATGTTTCAAGCCAGTCATATTTCAACATAATCATATGAAAATATGACAAAGGAATGAAATTGTCATGCAAGTGTTGGAGTGGCGCGTAAGTGTTGGAGCGTCGCACAAGTACTGGATCGGCGCGCATGTGTTGGACTGTCGCGCATGTGATGTAGTGGCGGGAAAGATTACGTGGCGTGAAAGTCACAAAAATTACTATAAATAGACAACTAGCATAATCATTTTTTAAGGCTCAATAGTTATGGAACGAAAATTTAACTTTGATCGTGCATGTAGTAGAAAGTGGCTCACAAACTAAAGTGGTGCGCAAGATGAAGTGGCACACAAGCTAAGGGTTATTTATAAAGTGCACAAGTAGGGTGGCATGCAAGTTTGGTGGAACACAAGTAGAAGTGGCATGCAATTTTTCAGAGGGACGCAAGAAGGGGGTGTCTTCAAGAAGTGTGTTGTGTATAAGCCAAAAGTGGCGCGCATGTTGTGAGTTGTGCACAATAGTGGCCCACAAGTTGTTAGTGGAACCCAAGCAGGTAGGCACCCAAGATGAGTGAAACACAAGTAAGTTGTATGAAATAAGGTGCCTCACAAGTTGAGTGGTGTTCAAACAGGTGGCGTTAATGCATGGAGGCGTGCAAGAAATGAGGCGTGCATGCATGGAGGCGTGCAAGCAAGGAGTTGCACGCAAGCTGTTTGTACCAAGATGTTCTTACCATCTTCTGGGTAGGAAAGTGAAGAATTTTTTTGAAAGATTTGATTTTTGAAAGTTCATTAAGAATCATAGAATCATTACATTACCCTATTTGTTCTATATGGGAGCACACACACTATTGGATTGTTTTCAAAGTGCTACACAAGTTGAAGGGTATATCCTACTCATTGTATTCCACATAAAAGGATATTTTTTCTAGTAGATTGTGTGGTACTAGATTGTTTCTGTACCATAACAAGGATTTAACTACTCATTTTTATTTGGGAACCTTGTAAATAATGTGTTCTAGTGGTTGTGTGTGTTCAACAAGGATGAAACTCGTTAATAGGAGGCAATGTTATTTCAAAAAGAAGGAAACCTAAAATGAAAACAATATCACTGATTCACCCACTACCCCTCTCAGTGATACATGGATCCTGACTGAGAACATCAATTGGTATCAGAGGGACATGTTCCCTTCGTTTATTCATTGCTGAAGTGGTTGAAGAGATGTTATGATGGAGAATCAAAATTGCGTGAACAGTAAGGGGATTCAAATTTTTAATGGAAAGAACTATCACATCCGGAAAGACAAAATGATGCCTTATCTAATGTCTCCTTGATATAATGTTCTTAAAACTACAACAGTTGGATTTCATTATATGGATGAAATGGTTCCGCTTAATCCTCTGGATAAGAAGAATATTGAGAATGATGTAAGAGCTAAAAATGTGTTACTCTCATCTATTTCTGAGAGTGAATTTTTAATACTGAAAGGTGTTGCTACAACCAAAGGAATCTGGGACAAACTGATGAACTTCTATGAAGTAAATAAAAAAGTAAAGAAGGATGAAATAATAATCTGGAGGCTAAAGTATGATGACTTGAACATGGGAGAATATGAATCTTTTAGGGTTTTCTTTAGCGGGATAAATGATATTTTCTGTAAAATCAGATGTCTTGGTGAAATGTTGGAGGATTCTATAGTTGTCGAAAAGATCTTGAGAATTCTTCCTGACAAGTTTGATGATAAAGTGTCTTCATTAGAAGATAGAAACCCTAAAACATTTTCTTTGTATGATTTTCATTTCACTCTCATTACTTATGAGATGAGAAGGGAGAATAATATGAATGGAAAGAATAAAAGATGATAGAGAAATTCCACTCAAGGCTACAAAGAGTGAGAATTCAATGAAGACTCATATTGAAGATGATGCTGGTGAATCCGATTATGAAGATGAGGTATGTAAAAATTTTGATTAAATTTTATCCTTGTTTTCTAAGAATGTAAAAAAAGGTACATGGAAATACTATGGTAAAATTCCCTTGAATTGTTTTGAGTGTGGAGTTGTTGGTCACTATGCGGCTAACCGCCCTCAAAAGAATAAAGAAGAAGACAGTGATGATGATAACAGAAGGCCAACAGGGTTGTGGAAGAAACAAGCTGACAAAGATATATATTTCTCAAAGGGGAAAGATAAAATGTACGTCAATTTAAAAATAAGAATATTTTTATCAAATGATGAATATGAAGAAAAAAATGAAGATGAAACCGAGAAATTATTTTCTTGAAAAACAAGAGAGAATACCTTTATTGCTGTAGTGAATAATGAAGATTAGGTGAGAAACAGTTCAGAAGAAGAAGAAATGCAACATGAATATCATATGAAAGAAGAATTTAAATAATGATTGAGGAAGATCAGAAGGCTTGGGAAGGAAAACATCAAGCTGATAAAAGAAAATTCCACATTAATATATCAAGAAGGTTTTACTGATGAGAAAATAAAGATGGAAAAGGATATTTATGAACTGAAAAATTCTCTTGATAATACAATGAATCGTAATGATCATCTTGAAGTAAAGCTGATGGAAAAAGAAGACGAGTTGGAACTTGTCCAACATAAACCTTATAAAGCTAAAGAATCAAATATCATTTTCCAAAATTCTATCTCAGAACATGGTGAATGTTCTAGTAAGAATGAATCAAACAAGGATCCAAAAAAGATACCTTCAAAGGTTGAAATGAAAGACAGAACTGTCTTCGATATGAACATGGTTGGGAAGACCATGTATGTGGTCAAAGTTAGTAATGATGAAAAATCAGAAGTACATAAAAATCACGAGTCAAGAAAGACATCTAATAATTATAGTGATGTCAAATCTGAAAAGATATATGGAGATAAAAATGAAAACATGAATGTTGATGGATAGCATAGTTCTATTAAGATGGTTTTTTAGAAGAGTGTTCACAAATCTGGTCAGTATAGAAGTTTTAGGGGAAAATATTCTTTATATTTTTATTGCAGATATTGTGGTGGATTCAGAAAAATAGAAAATATGTGTTGGTTCAACCAATAACAATACAACAATTCCACAAGTTTTGAAAAAAAAGTATTGAGGGGGAGTCAATCCATTCAAAATAGATATTCTCCGAATAAATATGAGAAGATATCTGAGAAGGCTAGTATGAATGGTGAGAATATGTTCCAACCACTAGAAACTATTTGTGAAAGATTTGATCGACCTGGACATCTTTCCAAGGGATGCCTTAGTGTTTTACCAGAGCAACAAAATATTCTTAATAATTCTCAAAATCCATTGTTTTTAAAATCGAAAACGGACAGGTTTGATAAGTCTAAAAATAAAGAGTGCAGGGTTTTCTGGCTAGAACAGATTGACCTGTATAGGAAATTGGAGGAAGTACAACAGAAAGTGAAGGAAAAGGATGAACAAAATGCTCTTGTTGTCAAAACTATTTTGAAATATACAAAATGAGAACATCCATGGATTCTTGATAGTGGGTGTTCTTCTCATATGACATGAGAATTAATTTTTCTGAAGAATATGAAAGACTTCAAAGAAGGAACTGTTACATTCGTAAATGACGAATCTATGAGAATCAAAGGTGTTGGATCAGCCGTCATCGGAAAAGAAAAAATGAAATCTAGGAAAACATTATATGTTGATGTGTTTTAATCTTCTTAGTGTTTCACAACTCTGTGATGAGGGAAACAAAGTTATATTTAGAAAATATGGGTTCATTGTGAAATGTGAAAATGACAGAAATATAGTTACAAGAGGCCAACGTACAAAAGAAAAATTGTTCCAAGTTGGTGAAGTAAACAATTATTGTTACATGCACATGGTGGATGAAAATAAGTTATGGCATAAATGGCTTGGACATATGTGTCAGAGAAACATGTGTATGTTATCAATGCGAGACAATGTTTGAGAAATCCCCGATTTATCATGATGAAGAGATTAGTGCGGCACTATTTGTGAAAAAGGGATGATTACAAAGTCTTTTCATAAGAGAGTTGAAATTCATTCAAAAAAACACTTGGAACTTATATATTCTAATATATGTGTACCAATGAGAAAGAAATAAAAAAATGGAGATAATTACTTCATTACATTCATTGATTAATTTACTCACATTACTTGTGTTATGTACATGATACATATGTCAGATGCTCTGAAAATGATTATGAGTTTAAGGAGGAAAGCAGAGATGGAATGTGAGTATTCAGTGAAGAAGTTGAGAATTGATAATGGTGGAGAGTATAAGAATGAATAGTTTGAATGTTATCTTGAGAATAATAGAATTTGGCATGAGTTTAGTTCACCATACACACCATAACAAAATGGGGTTGCTGAAATAAAGAATCGAAGTTTGGTGGAAATGGGGAGAACTATGTTACCTGAGCATAGTATTTCTAATTATTATTGGAGGCTAACCATGAGCACTGATGTGTATATTCTGAACCAATGATTATTTAGACCAAACTAATATATGACTCTATATGAAATGTTCTATGAAAAGACTCCAATTATGAAGCACTTAAGAGTTTTTGATAGTCCATGAATTATAAATAAGAAATGTGGAACCCTTGGAAAGTTTAAGAAAAGAATTTATGATGGAATTTATTGGCTATGCTCTAGAAGAAAGAGGATATAGATGTACCGACAAAGAAAAATGATAAATTATTGGTTCTTAATATGTAAAAGTTGTTGAAAATGTTGAGAAAGAAAATAATTAATATGTTGATTTGGAAGTTGAGCAGGATAGAGAAGCTTTTGTTAATGTTTCTGATAATGCAACAGAAAGTGTAAAATCTAATGGGGAAGAGGAATCCAACTTCAAAATCTCGAGTAATGAGGATGAAGTTCGAACAACATATCCTAGGTTGTGGAAACAATGTGAGGCCCCAAATATTATTGAAGATATACAATAGAGTGTTCAAAAAAGATAAACAATGAATGCTATATCACACACATCTCTTTATTTGAATGTTGAACCGAGTGATTTAAATAAATCAATTGAGCATCCAGAATGGGTTCATGCAATGTATGAATATCTTGATCATATAAGGAAGAATAATACTTGGGAACTTGTACCCAATCTGGACAACAAGAACATTATTGGTACAATGTGGGTTTTCTATAACAATCTAAATGAAGAAGGTAATGTAATAAGAAACAAATCAATATTGGTATTCAAAGGTTATTCAAAAATTAGAAGAATTTGTTTTGATGAAATGTTTTCTCTGGTGGAAAGATTAGAAACAATCAGAATATTTCTTTCCATTACTACACAACGAGGTAACAAAATTATCAAAATCGATGTAAAATCTTTATTCTTGAATAGTAACCTTGATGAGTAAGTTTACATTGATAAACCTTGTGGATTTGTTATTGGAAACGATGAAAGCTATGTTTGGAGGATAAAAAAGGCTTTGATTGGGATAAAACAGGCTCTGAGGGCATGGTATTCAAAATTATATACTTGCTTGAAGAAGATCAATAATAAGAAAGGTAGAGTTGATAGCAATCATTACATCATGGAGTGTAAGGAGATTTCACAGATAGTTATTATTTATGTCGATGAAATTATCTTTGGTGGGAATGATAAAAGATCATGTGAATGATTTTATGAGGAGATGAAGAAGTTATTTCAGATTTATATGGTCGGTGAAATGAAATACTTTCTTGGGATACAAATCTCAAAAAAAGGAATCATGTCTTTATGTCTCATGAAAATTATTCTAAGGAACTTATGAATAAGTTTGGAATGGAAAATTCGAAACCAGTGTCTACACCTATTTCAGTGGGAACCTAGTTTTCTAAAGATGGGGAAGGCAAGGATGTTTATCAGAATGTGTTTTGAAAGGTGATTGGATGTCTGTTATATTTGACTCAAGACCCAACATCGTATATGCTGTCACTTTATGTGCAAGATTTCAGATTTCTCTTAAATAATCACATCTTATTTCTAGAAAAATAATTCTCATATATATCGAAGTCACAAATTTTTTTGTAATAAGGTATGATGGGTCAGGAAATATTGATCTATTCAGGTATTCTGATGTAGATTGGGCTGGAAATGTGGATGATCGTACATCCACATCTAGTGGAGTTTTCTTTTATGGGAAAAGCTGTGTTAGTTGGCATACCATGAAACAGAATTCCGAAACTCTTAGCACATCTAATGTTGATTATGTTGTTGTTACTCAAGTTGCAACTCAACTAATATGGATAAAGATTCATCTAGAAGATCTACTTGTTGAAATAAAGCTACCATTGCTCTTGGGTTTTGATAATCAGAGTGAAATAAAACTTATAAGAAATCCGGTACAACATTTTTGTTCAAAACAAATAGATATAATGTACCACTTCATAAAAGAGTAGGTGGAGAAGAATGAATTGATGCTGGAGTACGTTCATATGATAGAACAAGTGGCTGCTATATTTATAAAATCATTACCGAAAGAACCATTTGAAAAATTATGGTCGAACATGGGTGTACAAACTCCTTCTCATCAAGGTTAAGGTACGTGTTTCTATCCCAACTATCATATTTCCTTTGGATAGTGTCGTAAAGGGGGATAAATATTTCATAAATCTATCCTTACAGATGCATGCATAAAGTGGGAGTTGTGGGTAAGCTGTGAATACAAAATGTATGTGTGTGAACTATTCTAACTGTTCGTTGGAGTGGTTTTATGAAAAAATGTTGTTTTTAAGGAACGTTGAAGAAGTGAAAAATGATTAAGTAGAATCTAGAAAGATGAACTAAATAAGGCTGAGGAGATATGATCATTAGATTTCATAGTCACTGCTTTTGGACAGCATGATTTTGGCTATCAATAATTCTTGTTTCCTACAACGATTTAGCATGTGTAGGCTTAGAATTTTTGATAAGTAATACATTGCTTAAGGTTTCAATGTTTAGTGATATATGAATTTGGATTGACAACAAAGTACAATGGGGGAGATTGTTGGGACCAATTTGGATGGATAATGATGTAAGAAGAGATTTTTGTTACAGGGTGTTGTTTTTTTGTTGTCAAATAAGCTAAATCAATTAACTATGTAAAGGACTTGTAAACTAGATGATTCATTGCTGATATGTATTTCACAAATACCATAAGTCAGGATAAATTGTGATGAAATCCTTATAGTGGAAAGGGGGAGAAATTATGATGCCAGTCATGTACAATTTTGATTGGAAGGAATGATGCTGCAGGAAGATAGGGATGTTTTAGTACGTTCCATTGTAAATATGATGATGCTTTACTGATTTTTATTTCACAAATATCATAAGTTTGGATAACTTGTTATGCAAGACATATGAAGGATACAGAGTGTAAAGAAGTGTTTTTGGAAAGAGTGGTGGATAAGTATATGTGGAGTGCATGTTTATGTTTCACACAAGTCATATTTCAAGATCATACTATCAAAATATGACAAAGGATAGAATGTGTCACGCTAGCGATGAAATGATGCGCAAGTATGGCACACAAGTATATGGGGAGCACAAGTGTATGTTGCGCGGAAGTCATATTTCAACATCATCATATCAAAATTTGACAAAGTAAAGATAGTGTGTCACAAGTGCTGGAGAGGCGTGAAAGTGCTGGAGCGGCGCGCAAGTGCTAGAGCAGCACACAAGTGTATGTGGCACACAAGTCACCAAAATTACTATAAATATATGACTATCCTCAACAATTTTAAGGCTCAACACTTAAGAAAAAAAATTTGATCTCTGATCACGCAAGTAGTAGAAACTTGCTCACAAACCCGGAGTGGTGCGCAAGCTGAAGTGGAACACAAGATGAGGGTTTTTTATAAGGCACAAAAGTAGGGTTTTATGCATGTAGGGTGGTATGCTAGCAGAAGTGGCGTGAAATTTTTCATAGGAATGCAAGAAGGGAGTTATCTTCAAGAAGTGTGTTGTGTTTAAGCCAAAAGTGGTGCGCAAGCTGTGAGTTGTGCACAATAGTGGCACACAAGTATTTATTGGCACACAAGTACGTAGGCACACAAGGTGAGTGGCGCACAAGCAGGTGGCATGGAAGAAGGAGGAACACAAGATTAGTGGCGTGCAAACAGGTGGTGCACAAGCAGGGAGGTGTGCAAGAAGGGAGGCGTGCAAGAAGGGAGTGGTGCACGAGCTGTTTGTACCAGGAGGTTCTTACCAGCTTCTAGGTAGGAAAGTGAAGAATTGTTTTGAGATATTTGATTTGTGAAAGTTCATTAAGAATCAAAAAAATAATTACATTACCCTATTTGTGCTAAGAGGGAGCACACACACAATTGGATCGTTTTCATAGTTCTACATGAGTGTAAGGGTCTATCCTACTCATTGTATTCCACATAAAAAGATTTTTTTCTAGTGGATTGTGTGGTACTGGATTGTTTTTTTACTATAACAAATATATAGCTACTCGTGTAGAGTAGTGAACCTTGTAAATCTTGTGTTCCTGTGGTTGTGTGTGTTCAACAGGGAAGAAACTCTTTAATAGTAGCTGAATGTTATTTCAAAAAGAAGGAAACTTAAAAATAAAAAGATATCACTGATTCACCCCCTCCCCTTATCAGTGATACTTGGATCTTAAATGGGAACTTCAATAATTGATGGTTGATGCATCAACATGTAGTCAGGACAAAATCATGATGAATCACAATACACTATGTAATTCACTCCTTCCTCTAGTATTCTAAAAAATATCACCCTCTTCGGTAAACTCAACTCCTCAATGTCCCTCTGGAAATTCATAGACCACATAATAGTTTTCCTTTTTTGCGTTTATGCTGTAAAATGGGTTTCAATTCTAGAGAAGTCTTCTATAGATCTCTTATTGTTCCCTGCCAAACCAATAATTCTCCACACCATTGACATGCTCTTGGATGTCTCCCAAGAAATCACATCATTGATCTTAACTTTCCCCATAACTAAAAAATTCACAGAAATGAGATTCCTCAAAAATTGATCCACATGAATCCCGAACTAGTACATTGAGAGATTCCCAAAAATATGGTTCTTTTTATGAAAATATATAACCATCTCATGTTATCATCAATTTCCAACAATGATGGAGATTAAATGATCATTTAATCAATGAAGTAACCAAAAAATAGTCATTGTATATTTGTAAGACCTTGTTTCCCTATGTCATAAATGAAACAAGAGAATTCATCACACCGAATGGAATTACTAGGTCTTTATAGTGTCTATAGAGATTTCACAATTCCAAGATTAGAATATCATCATTGTGAATCCTGAATGGGTGGAATCCAGACTAGTGATCAATCCCTAAGAACTATCTCGCACCTCACAACTGGTCTAAGAGATCATCAATCCTTGGTTAGGGGTAATGTTTCTTTATTATAGCATGGTTCATGCAATTATAATGCATGAAAATCCATAAACATGTGTTCACATTCTTAATGAACAGTAGTTGAGCTGCAAAGGGGGGAACAGAAGGCCTAATGAAACCCTTCTCTTAAAGGACCTCCAACTACAATAGTATCCCCCGTATCTTCATTGGGGTCATATGATATTCCATTGATGATATGGGGTAGTTCCAGGATGCCAGTAGATTAAAAACACTATCTCCCACCTCATAGGAAGTCCTAAAATTTCATCAATTAATATGTTCTTATAATCCTCCACAACTGAAGGAACCAATATATTTGTATACACTACTATATCATTGGACACTCTAACCAAATAATGGGTGATGGGATGAAACGTCTATCTCATTGAACCCACTCTGCAATTATATATATCTCTCCCACAATGGTTAATCTCGTCACATCAGTGCATATGCATCTGAATCATCTACGGTGATATTTTATCTTGAATAAGACCATGAAAAACCAATCCATTCCAAATATGATGTAATATGGTTCCTTCATGAAGATGGAAAGGTCCAACATGAACCTCTATCAACTAAATTATATCATGTTCTCATTGATTATGAATGTTACTGAGGATGTGTACAATGTAAGAACATCATGATGATGTTAACGGGCCAGCACCTCAACTAGGAGATCATGCTCTAACACTAGAATAATAGAGATGAAATAATTAGTAGAACCTATGTTAAATTATTCTGAAGTAATATTATAATAAACACCAATCATATATATATTCATCATATGGGTGTTCGGTCTGTAAACCTCTAAATCCTCTAGCTATCTGTGGACCCAGACAACATCTCTTTATGGCTAATGTGGTTCTCCTGGTGATGGGGGGTGGGAGAATATTTTACCATCTTCAACCACCCATAGCTCCTACTCATCCTTTTCCAGATCCTCTTCCTTGGAGACCACACTTGTCTATACTGGGAGGTCTCAGATCATGACACAATCTCTACAGTGATGGTCTGTAAGATATCTTCCAATGCTCCTCGGTATATTTGGTCTAGCTATCGTTTTCTTTATGACCTCTCATAAGAAAATAATAGCACACATCCACTCAGAGATTCATTATTTCACTATGATCTTCCTACACCACACACCCTTGAACCTCAGCCTAATTGCTAAATGACTTCATGTGTTGAGATATCACTAACCAGAACCTTCTATATTCTATAGACTACTCAACTCCATGACTCCTACTACAATGTTCAACTGCCTAGAATCCATGTGACATAAATATATCTACTTCTATTTCCCACTCTAGCACCTAGAAATTTGTGGGGATACAAAAGGAATCCATGCTTGTATGGATCTCTTCGAGGAGTCCCTTTTCAAACATCTATTCTCATCAGTAGAAATCCTCAAACATGTGAAGGGAGTATCAGGTATGGTCTATGAACTACACTACATAATCAATAATCATTATCCCTCTATCATGTACATTCATAATATATTAAATTACAATAGATGATATGAAGTAAGGGTAGTACTAAACATGTAAAAGTTACAAGAATTTGTGTCATGAGAGTGTTGAATTATCATGCGTCTATGTAACAAGTCTCCCCCAGTGCCCAACATCTCCAAAAAAAGGATATATAACAATTAACCAACCTGTTATATTAGGGTATGCATAAGAACAAAGATATGGACCACCGACTCTAGCCAATACTCATCTAAATGAGGATATGAATCACCGTGAAACCTCAACAGCCTCTACTGGTGGACATCATGGACCACACATAGCCAACATGTGTCCTTAAATTTCTCTAATATAATGACAAGAAACTCAATAGTTATAGGTTCTTCAATATAACCTCCTCGAGTAAGGTGGTCATATGATGTACCCTGAAATGAGGATTCATCACACATTAGATCATTGTCACGATCTGATGCTGGTATCCAAGATTGTTGTTTTCAAATTTATATCCATATATTTATCAAGATCTACCACAATTAGATGAATATATATATATATATATAATGGGGATTTGAATATGGAAAGAAATCAATAAATAAACCATATATAATGAATGTTATATTAAACCATAGAACCAATGTGACTGTATGCTAAGTCAACAAGTATATAGTCAAGGTTCGGGGGAAGCGATATGTCAGCCACAAACACCATCACTAAATTCCTTGTATTAAGGGACACACATTATATAATTCTACATTTAGTCCCTAAACCAATCCAAAACCTTGTAAGGCGGCTATTCCAAACAAAATTCCAAGGATGGAACGTTTTCTGAAACTAATTTGTCTCAACCTTACCTTATATGGGGCTTTAGATGCACCTACTAGAAGCTCTTCTCCAAAGGCCCTTAGTGGAAACCTATACTGAAGGAATATATATAATGTGGAGGCTTTTAACTAATTACCATTATGTGCACACATAGCCATCTTGATGAAAACGTGTAGAGGGAATGAGTAAAAGATTCAAAATATCTTGAATCAAAACTAAGCATGTAGAAATTACTGGTCGAATAGGATCACCATAATTATGTCTACATAGTATGGGGGGAAACACATTCCCATCAAAAAATATGACCCAAAAATTAAAAAGGATAAATATAAATTTTTGAGAGAGACTACCATCTAAATCAAATTTTTTGAACACTATATGTTGTGTAGTGTACCAGGTTCCCCTAACATCCCCTGAAGTCACTACCAACCTATCCTTCATCTATATAAAATATTAAACATGTGGGAAAATCCAATGTTTTGGTGAGTTTATACATAAACACTAGGATTACCCAAAAGATGATGGGGATTCAAATATATACAATATAAATAGAAATATTTAACATAGTAAAAAATGAAACAGAATAGCTCAACCTAAACCTATATTAAAAGTAACCAATTCCAAAAAAGGGACTCAACATGTTGAGTATATATACTACTAGTCATTTCTTTTCCACCTATATAAGGAGTGTTGCCTCATCCAACTAGAAGACGTTATAAATTGAAATCACAAGGAATAACCCATGAATCTTGACCTCTCATCAAAAGAGAGTTACAAAATTCAAGTGTATGGATAAAGAAGTATATATATACACATATGCTCAGTTAGGGAATCCCATGAATGATAAAAACGGGATCTCAGACTCACAGTTCATCCTAGAAATAAGTGCATCCAATAGTTCCAAAAATCCACCAATGATTCCAAACATCTCATGAATCTACCTTGAAGTAATGCTTTATGTCATGCCTCTTCATTGTGAAACTTTTTCGATTAGGAAAAAATATCTAAGTAGAGGATTAATTCCATAGTACACTGGGAGGGATCATCTATGATAGCCTTAAAATAACCATTACTCATAGCTAATGTAGGGTACCATTCTATTGTTGTTGAGGGGCCCAATTCAAATCTCTACTGGAGGGCATCATTCATTAGTAGTTGAGGTCTCCACTGCCCATATCTCTTGGAGGGTACCACTCAGTAGTCATAAATCACTCTACTGCTCAAATATACTAGAGGTACCACTCAAAAGTCATAGAGGACTCCACTACCCATCTCCAGTGGAGGGTACCACTTGATAGTCATCGAGGACATCCTTACCAAGCACTACTATAAGGTACCATTATGTAGTCATCATAGACTCCATTTCCCAACACAAATTTATTTCACCACTCAGTGGTTGTAGAGGACTCCACTACCGATCTCTACTAGAGGTTGAAAATTGGTAGTCATGAAGGACTCAATTGTATTGATCTTTTTGGAGGGTAACATTGGGTAGGTCTTTGGTTATCCTACGTGATCACTTCAATCATCAAGTGTCTCCTAACCAAGAATAATAAATGGAACAGTCCACATCATATCTAGAAACAAACACCAGTGTGTACCATATCTATATACAAGGAAAATCAATCAGTATAGGATATGAAAACTACAAAATTTGAATTCAAACTAAAGAAATGATGAGACTCATTGTTTTTTGAAAATGAACCAAGGGGTACAAAATGTGTGGGGGGGCCCTCATAACATGTTTTCCAACTCTAGCACTTTGTTGTGTCCACGTCCATTAAATTTTTTTATCCCATCTAGTAGTACATAGTTTGTAGGTGAACTAAAAAACAGATACAAACTTTCTAGGATTGGGTCTGGTCCTTTTGGACATAATTGTGTACCTAAAAACATGTCTACGTACATTGTTACATAGTATGTTGCTTTATTAGAGGATCTTCTCATATTCTAAAGCATTGTATTTATACTATATTACCCAAACATATTGTTGTCCATATATTCCAACATGGAGTCAGGCCCATGTGGTCCAGGACATGGATATTCCATCTATGGATGAGGTATATTACATGTAGGAGGGATACATGTCATTCCATGCTTTTATATTTTCAAAAAACTATCATTCACTTGTAATGTTCTAAATTCTATTTTTTTATCCTTATACATGTTGTGTTGTTGGGTTGATTCATAAAATTTCATATCCGCTTCCCATGATTCGATTCATGTCATTCTACTATATATACCACCATATTTTCACTTGAAATTTTCATATCTAGACTGAATATGTAGTTTTTACCCTCTAGTCACCAGAAAGAAAAATTGGTTCATCGTCAGGGGTTTCATCGTTCAACCTATACTCACTGTACAATTCACCATTGATTTATTGATCTTAAATCATTGAAACAATAATTTTTTTTAGTGAAATGATCCTATATATAACATTAATTCATGGATACATGCCTCATTCATTGATCCTTAGTGATTGCGAGGGTCCAATCTGGCTCGGTACTGACCAGAAATTTCGAAACGAGAATATAGGGTCCTACCGGTTATGAACACAAATAATGTTTTATAAAAAATAACCATAACGAAGGTTTATCAACCATTGGATAAGATATATTATCCAATGATCAAGTGATATGTTTCTAAGTATATATAAAAATTACATAACCATAATAATCAGGTACATTGGTGAATAATTTGGAAAAAATGGAACAAATCTATAGAATGGAATGATCTATAGTGTTATTTTAATCAACAAGGTCGCAAAACAAAAATTGAAGAGTAAAAACATTACATTAGATCCATCTTCATCAAAAAAACAATCTCTCTAATGATTGAAGGAAGTTTTTCTATTTGTGGTGCCCTATATACAGTGATCATTCATTTAATCTTCATTTGACGTGGTTTACCAATGAAGGAGGAATGAGAAACTATAGAATACACCCCTAGTTTATGCAGCTAAACCTAATGATTTCACCATGGTAGTATTCATATAGGTCACTAATTTATGTAAAAATGAATCAATTAATTAATTTAACAAATAAAGAATCAATTGAATGTACCGGCACTGAGGGAGGATTATGAACATCTTGTGTCATCCCATTTAATCTCCCACCCGAGGTAAAAACCACATTTTGTACTCAACTAAAGTATCATAATTATAATTCATACTTCCATTTAAGAGTTATCATGTTTTATTTTAGAATCATACATGTGTAATATAAAATATATTTAATATGTTTTTGAATCAAATTTGGGAACATCGGTCAACAAAATCGCATTTCATCTTAACACATAGCTCTGTAAATATATTTATAAATATTTCAATGTCTTATAAGAAAAAAAAACAAAGTCTCTTCAATGATGGACCTAGTAAAGATCCATGAACTCTATACTCTTAGTGATGGAAAAGGTCTTATAAAAATTACATCTTATTGAAAAGATCTTGAAATCCTTCCAATATATTTTCTCTTGCTTTCCATATTGAACCACTGACTCCCACAACCTTTGAAAATGTCCATAAACAAATAATGAAGAATGCTTCACCAATACTACCTCTGGAGTGTCTAAATACCCTAAAATCCTATATTTCATCTTAATACATTCCTCATCTTCAGGAGGGCATATGAAACCCTGAATAGAATGTGGCTTCTTCATGAGGATCTTTTTATCATTTTTCCTCTCAAGACCTAGTTAAGCATCTCCAACATGATCTAAACTACATATTGATCCCTAAACTAAATTATTGATAGCACTAATACGGGATTACACTAATATATAATCACTTGAGGAGGAATAACTATATTCAGCCTCTTCTTATAGTTAAACAAGAAGTCTCCAAGGTGCAAATCATGCTATATCAAGGAACCAACACAAGGAAAAAACAAAAATCAACAATTCTGAATTTTCAACAATAAAATAAAACTATAAAAACATTTTTAAATCAAAGAAAATTAATTTCCATTAAAATAAAAATCCAAACCACTTCATCCCCACCCAATGTTCATGCATTGTTTATATCATGTACATATCAACTAGAGGAGATGTCCAAAAAAATACCAACATCCTTTGGCGACTCAAGTCCCATTATGAGGTTTTTTGGATAGACACCCACTATTAACAAAAACATCATGCCCTAAAAATCATAGAACCATTCTATTAAAACTATCCCAAATATCATGACACGATGAAATAAAAAAAACCTTCTCTATTATCATTTATTATTAGGGAAAACTGGGATTACATCAAACCTGGAACCCAATCCAACCCGGGACATGGCCGGTTGAGCATTCCCAATCCCTGCTAGTTTGAGAATAGTGCTCAGGTATCAACAATAAACATTCATGGACTTATTTAGCCTATGAAAATAAACGAAGAACAAGTCTAAAAAAATAAAACAATACAAAAATATCAATATACCTCGCCAAAGTTGTTCACCAATTTCAGGATAAACATTATTCAACATTAACCAAAATATAATTTACCTATTTAGAAAGGGTTCCATCTAGATCACAGAAAAAATTATACACGAAACAAGAGGAGTAACTCCCCCATAAAACCTCCACATAAACCTATAAGAAGAATGAACTTTCAATCAGATCCACCAACACCACCATGGAACAACATTCATTTTCCTATGTGAAACCTAACAATATATACAACCAACCAACGTTGTATGTAGGGTTTTTTATAATTTCTATTAGTATTCCACCCAAATATAATACCTATGGGACATAGAATATTAAGAAGAATTAACTATAATGTGTTCATAAAGTAATTTTAAATGAAATAGAGGATTTTTTTGGGAAAACAACATCCAAATAAACAAACAATACAACTAAAACAAAATCTGGGTTCACCATATGTAGAATTCAAGAACCGCATCCCAAGTTCTCACAGTGGTCAATCCTTAATGGAACTCACACTAGTAGGTCCCAAGGAACCATTTATTGTGGAGAAACATAGTGTATCGACCATAACATAATGTGTCATGAAGAATGATCCAAAATATTAGAATACATAAAATGTTCTAATTGTATCCAATTTTCATCATAGTTTAGATAGTGTGGTTTCATCCATCATGCTATAAAAAACCATTCCTTATCCCCATCGATCCAGCTGGTGTACTAGTCCTAGTTCACCAACCAAGTTACATAGGGTTCGAATTATTCTCAAATTCATTTCTCACATCACATATATCAATAATTTCACATAAAGACAATAAGAAATATTAATATACATTGAAACCACCATTTTTCATGAGAAACCAATCATACAAATCTATACGCACAGTAAAACCATTTTTAAACAAAACTCACACCACACACACAATTTGTATAGAATATTTACAAAACGCTACAATAAGAACACATGAAAAACACCTATATTTAATTGTAAAATAATCATTCCAAATATAGAAAACAAAAATACTTTTGAAAAAAATTAAAAAATGTAACCCAATCCTTATAACACATACAATGAATAAATAATGTATACCAAAAACATATAATAATTACAAAGCATGAAATCACATACCTAAAACTCGAAAAATTGATGACTCCAATAGAAAATTACAATCGTACCTCATCGGGACCCTATAATGGTATGATTTAACCACCGACATCAATATTATATCCCAAAACAAAATACTAATTATTTATTATGTCATCCAACCTGTTGGAGAATGGTGAACACATAGAGGGAAAAATGATAACCCATATATAGGGACGAAACCCTAGGTGAAGGGACTTACATAATGATTCTAGAAGAAGAAAAGTCAAATCTACCTAAAAATTGATATTTTAAGGGATCAATGAGGTGAGGGTGAGGTGCCTAGAGATGAAAATACACAAAGGGGGAAGAAATTTTTGGAATTGGGTTAAATTGGTGGAGGGTAGAAAGGAAAAGTTTATACTTTTAATGACCTAGATAGGCAACATAGTTACCCCGCATGATTTTCAATCCTTGTCGAAACCATACAATCACCTCTGTCAAAGTGGAAACTGGTTGGAAAATTTTTCTAGGGATATAACACACCTATGATATTGGTCGTAGTACCTGGAATGTTCCATTGTCTATCGGACACAATTTTTTCTAGGTGGGTGCATGGATTCATCTATTTTTACACCAACTATATGCCACCTTTTTTTTGTCCACAAACCCCATTTACACTAGAAACTCCAAGAAAAAACAATATATTATTACATGAATATAAATTAACTTTATAATACATAAAAATAAAATCATGGATGTGACACCATCCCTCCATAGCGATACATTGATCCTTTTTGGGGATTTTCAATATGGCAATATGGTCACATGGTCATATGATCATACGGTCATTTTTCCTTTTGGTAATATAGAAATATGGTCCTATGGTAAGTTGGTCATACAGTCCTTGGAATATTTTTTCATTTAATCATTTTTGAAAATAAATAAATATTTTTTTGGTGACATACACATTTGGATATATGAGCATTTCTTTGTTTGATAATTTGGTCTTATGGACATTTATCCCTTTTATTTTTTTTCTATTATGCATTTAGAAATTATTCCCATTTTTCCATTACATATACATAGTTATTTAGCCCTAAAATAAATAGTTATATGCTCAAATTGTCGTGGGATTATTTATCTAATTTTTCGTACAGTCATTATGCAATTTTTACATATAGAAATATTCTCAAATTGTAATTTCAAATTTTTTAATTTTGGAATTTTTCAATTGAGTTTATAGGTTATATATTGATTTTATTATTTCTTTATTTCTCTAATTGATCAATTCATCATTTTTTAATTTTTTTTATTTATTCATTTTAATTAAATAAATATGATTGTTTAGTAATATTTACTATAATATATTAAAAATAATTAATCTTATGAAATATAAATTATATGAAAATAAAATTTACTCAAATAAAAGGATATTTAAGAAAATATAAACCATCAAAATTCAAATAAAAAGAATCTAAGTTAAATCATTTTCTCTAGTACTACCCTGAAATAGAATTTTTAAGTTAAACTAAATTAATTGAGAGCATATAATTTTCGATCAATTAAATACCCACGATTTCATTAGGATTATAATTAATAAAGAAAATTTATGTGTTTGTGTAATCATATGAAAAATATAGACAATGACCAATCAATGTAGTGATATTATCGAATTTATCCACATCATTATTATTTTAATTTCAAAAGATTGCATCAGGAAATTCATTGAATTCATGTTCTGGAGGATATTTCATATAAAACACTTATTACTCTATTGATTCCAAAATATATGTCCCATTTATATTACAATATGGAAACATGTTAATAAAATTAAATATAAATATAGAAATAAACATTCCCTATCACATCATTGAATCAAATCATATTGATTTAATCCCAATAACTCAATGTCAGGAGTATTAGTACAATATTAATATTTTCTTAATCATTCTATAATAAGTTATATTTTCATAATAAGGTTGATTAGTCAACATTATAGAATAATTATTTGACATTGTAATTAGATATTTTTTTGGGAGTTATGATCTTATTTCTTGACAGATATATTCAAAAAGAAATTAAAACTATTTATATATATATACTAATAATAATGATAGATGTTTATTTGTAATTTATTAATGAAAATTAATAGTCTATCCTTCTATTTCAACCAGTCAGGAAATTATAGGTTATGAAATTTCCACCTCCGAATTAATAAAAACAAAGGATAAATTATAGATATTTTTTTTAGGTTCCCAATATAATAATACTTTTATATTATACGAAATGTGCATAATTATGTATCACAGTATAACATGAACCTATTTAGATTAATTTCACAATGTATTCATCTATCAAATAGTTTTTTAAAAAGACTTTTTGGTTTTCCATTCCCCACTCTATATTTATCAATTTATCGAATGTGTATGATTCAAGAAATCCACTTATTTTGTACAGTGATGTATACATAGGATAAAATTTATCATACTACTCATTTTCTTATCACATTTTTCATGTTTATCATCTATTTATATAAAAAAATACGTCAAATAGAAATCAATAAATACTTTATTGAAATAACATATCACAATGGATAATTTAGTGTGATTTCTACTTCTAAAATAATGAACCATTCTAAACATGATTATTTTATTTTTATACATTGAATGAAAATTAATGATTTTAATATGAAGTATTTATATTTGAATTAAGAGATTTAGATATAACATGAAATTGAATAAATATATATTAAGAATTTTCTCTTACTCCCACAAAATTTATTGCGCCTTATTTTACATATTTAAAATGGAAAACATAAAAAAATTAACAACGTATAATCAATATAAATGGCACAATGGATTCAATTAACCATTATATTATTGCTTTGTAAATTAAAGAATTCAAATAGAATCAACTCTTAATAGATGATTGTATGGTATTGAGATTGTATATATTTCATTTTCCACCACAATTCTATGCAACAAAGATGCCTTATTCTTTGAATAAACACCAGGTACCTTGATAATATATATTACATTTAACATACTATTTTACCTTATAGGTGTTGTTGTAAAAGAATCACCCTAAACATTTTAGTTATTTTTCTTTATACATATAAGTTATAATCTCGCATTGATACACCAGTCCATAAAATAATTAAAATATTTAAAATAAATATTATTATTCCTATTAATATTTATATGTATTGAATAAAAAGTTTCTTATATATTTATCTCAATGATAAGAATAATATGAAAAATAAAACTAAAGAATTTTGTTCGTCCAATTTTAATTTCATTTAGTGGAAACATTATTCTTATAATTATAAGTAATCTACCCATTCCATAAAGATAATGTAGAAATGAAAATATTATTAGGAACTATACTTACATATACACGTCTAGGTGGATTCTCAGTATCAATGGTATTTTCAAACCATTGATTATTTTTTAGGTATTAGTGATCCATTGGATTTAATTATCAATGCCTAATAAATTTAAAAGTTAGAAAATATGTAATCCTTATGTATCCATTATTCTTCATAGTTTTAGTAAATATTTTTTTATATTTATATATATATCATTTCATAAGAAGGGAAATCATTTGTCTTTTATATTTTCACATGAAATATATGAAATATAAATTTAGGACAATAATAATATGTACACACACCTATATTCCAAATTCTACCTCATAAATGTTTTCTGCAATAAAATTTCTATATCATTTCTATAATAAAAATTTTCTTAATATAGGTATAATCAATAATACATGTTCTTTCTTCTAACAAAACCACAGAGAAATTTTAAAAGGTGAATTAAAACTATCCTTGTGTAATCTAATTAAATTATCTCACCAAATGGATTAAAAATATTACACGATATTCCCAACATTAAATTAAATAGATATGCTTCTAAATTATGACACCATATACCAAATTCATTCAATGATAAACCATCGTAATGAGGAATCAAATCATGATTATCCATAATATTTATAGCATCATGATTCTATGCGATTCTTTATATTTCTATACATAAGAAATGATTTTGAAACAAGGTAATGAATGGAACATTCCAAATTACATTAGTAATTTATGAGATAGTGTTATATCAAAATTTAAATTCAATAGATATGGTTGAATTTATTACAATCATATAGTATTATGGTTTCAACACCAAATGAGTTAAAATATTTTGAGAAATCAATAATATTTTTTTGCAAAAAATCACATTTAATAAATTAACATTAATTTTATATAATTATGTGTTGGAATATATTTATTATCATTAATTAAGACCTTTAAAAAGATAAAATGATAAAAAATTTCATTATTATATATACCATTCACAATTTTCCCATAATATAGTCTTATTTATTTTTTACCTTTGAAATTTTATCACATTACCAATATATTGGAGTCCATCCATGATATATAAATAATTTCACCATCTCGGTATCACATTTTTCATTAGTTATATCATGTATTGTCATAAATTCATCCACTCGTTTTATAATATTTTAATTTTAATTTTGATGTATAAACAAAAAATAATAATCTAAAAAAATTTCCATTCGACTCTAATTTCTATCATGAGTTGTCTGGGAGTTTTTATTACCCATGACTATGATACATAAAATTATAGTTTCATTCAAAAAATAAACACTTAAATATAACTAAATTATTATTTAATTAAATATGGTCATATAAAACTATTATAATAATTTAATTATAGAATTCATAAATATAAATCATTTTTAAATGAAAAATATATTAAAATTAAAACATCATATTAAAATGTAATTAAATTTCATCAATACTATGCATCCAAATTTTATGAGTTCTTTAAAAAATCTTATTAAATTCATTCTAGTATACTGTAACTAAAAAAATTCATGGATTACATGAATATTTAAAAAATATATTAGAGAAATATAATATTTCCTAAAGAAAATTCACTATTATCTATCATGAAAAACAATTTTTCAAACAAAATTGTTTTAATTCAATATGAAAAATTAAATAATTAATACCTATTTATTTATTGGGGAAAATATTATTAACACCACCATAAAATAATAAAACATTATATGTATATTGAAAATATCTTATAATATAACACAAATAAAAATATAAATAATAAATTCATCAAATAATATTATTAAATACCAAAAATGTTAGATATGGTATATTCCCTAATCAATGCATAAAATTAGTGTCCCAGAAAGAATACAGTGAATGAAAATTGAATCAACTAATATATACTAGTATATTATATAGAATATGATACTGCCACTTAAAGGAAATATCATTAATAACCATAAATCATATTCATAAAATTCTCACCGTATTTAACATAAATTTATGAGTCATAATTATATATCAATAATTATTTACAATAAAATTATTAAATCAGAAATTTTATAGACACAATAACATTAAAAATGGTAAATTAAAACAATGATTATTAATTAAATCCCAAATATATAATATACATGAAAATAATTTTATATATGGTTTTGTTATATTTGGTAACAAACTAGTGAAAAATTTCATAAAATATGATCACAATTATTATACAATACTATAACAAATATAATATAAAAGATCATAACATTAATAAATGAACAAAAATCATGAACTATTAAAACATTCTCTTATTATTTAAATAGTAGATAAAAAGGAAAATAATGCTTGTATTCATAGAAGATTCACCTTGAACATAGAAATTTTATATTGAAAAATAATCATGTCATGTAATTGATTATTGATAGGATATCTTTAGAGTGAATATAGTGATTTTATCTGAAGGTTATGGGGGGACTAGTGATTATAGGAAGTGGGGTGGCCACACAACCAGTAGAATATGAACCTATTTAAACGGTTTTAAGGTATAAAATGGTATATCCAATAGCGAACTGAAGATTTTTTAAGAACATTTGTATAGAATCATGATTTTAGGCTTCTACTAATTTTCTTGGACTGTTATAATATGGTCCTCTATACCCATGAATTGAGAATCATTTTCACATAGATATATGGTTTTAATATTCATTTTCTATAAGTGTAAATCCTTGATGGCCATATACTATATAGAATTAAATATAAAGGACATTTTATAATGGGGAGTCATTTGTGATCGTCACAAAAAATTTCTCATTTTGAGATACAATTTTTAGTTTCATCATATTTCTGATGTTGAGATTATCCTCTGGGTTTTTTTATATTTCATGTGTCGATAATATCATATTGGATTCCTTGTTCACCATAATCTGATACACTCTACATTTTTTAAAAAATATTTCATTTCCTAGAACACCTTGACATGTAAATTAGAATTGGTCACACATTTATATGTTCCACATCAACACACTACTAGGCAACGTTCACCTAGTTGTTCATATATAGAAAATTTAAATTTAATAATTTATATTATATACTATATGGAATAAAACATCATTGAAATATCACATTACATGAAACCGAACATTGTTGTGTGAATTGTGTGGGTTTTTATTAATTTACCATATGATATATATGACTCCACCCATAGGTTTGATCCCAACTACATTAATGTCCAATTCCCCCAGAGAGGTTTTACCTACCTAACATGACCAAAAAATATAAGTGACTATAACATGAATTCACCTATCATGTATGATTAGAAAATGATTCCATATATGACATGTACTATATAACCCATCATTCGTATTTTGTTAAGTACATGATGACCCATAATAATTTATTTTTATCATAACCATATGATTACACCATGTAAAAACATAAAAAAATTAATTTTACGTGGTGTTCTCCCTGATCATACCCTCTCACGTCTAGGTATTAGTGAATCATATATTCATTATCTATCATTGAAATGATGGTACATAAATACATGATTTAACTATGACATGGCCTGAAGATAATTCATGATTAACACAATTTAGTCAATTACCCATATCATAAATCATGAATATACAGAGAATAAATTTTTTCAAAAAAATAGAAGAAGGAAAAATAAAAAAGTATGTATGTTAAACACGTTAAATGAAGAACATACCGAAATCCAATATGTAAAAAAATACCCAATTTTTTTAAACTAAATAATATAAACATACATGGTAAAAACCTAAAAATGTACCATGAAACAAGTATTAAAAAATTCCACCAATCAACCCCATCAATCCAAGTCCTAATGATCAAGAACATCCACCACCTTTATATATATTTTTACATTTATTTTACCTGGAAAAGGATAATATATAAATAGCAAATATAGTTTCAATTATATAAAAATATGATTCCTTTGAATTTAATTATTTTCTTAATAAATTTTTTTAAATTAAAAAGACTATAAATATATCAAAATAGCCATAAATGAACATTTTTTATAACATTTTAATATATTTTATTTTTCATGAACAACACTATTCATTAAATTAATGTAATGTAATAATAAAATCAATCATATTATAACACCATGTAAAAAAATATATGGTATTTTTGTTTCTAGAAATATGATCACCACACTTCTCAATTAGAGATCTTGGTGTAATGTGTACACACATCCTATTACTTAGGTCATGGGGAATCAACTCCCTAATAATAAAATCGAGCCACAATAATATTTTTTCATATTTTTAATTGAAAAACCAATGATATTGGGTCATATAATAGTGTGATTAACCAAATTACATACAATATACCCAGGAAAACATGGGTATTAGTCAATAAATCACCCATTCATAGGAAAAACAGTAATATCAAATCAGTTCAAAATGAAATTGATAAATTTTGAGTTCTTAAAATCCGGTCATCATTTCTAAACTAAATCAGTGGGTTTTATTAATTCATTCCTTTTATAATAATTTCAATTTTAAATTTTTTATCATGGTTCCAAATAAAACCATTTCATCAAATCATTATATAAATAATTCCATCAATTTTTCTCAAATCCACCAATCATTTTCAATTCCAATGAATTTTTTTCTTTTCACAAGTACCATTCCATTTTAAAAAAAATCACAATTTATCTCAAATATTTTTCTAACTCATCTATATACACATTTCAATAATGTAATGTAATTGGGGTTTCAATTTTACAGAAAACTCGTAGATGACCATGTACCTATAATAATTGAACAAATCAACACACTAAGTGTGAAACAACAAAGATGAACGAATAAAATGTAGATAAACATGGAAATTTAAAATTAAAAACATTATAATAAAAAACTAATTGAATTGGAAAACATGATTCCATACCGTTGTTGAAGAGTGGTATTAGAGAGAAGGGTAAACCTTATCAGAGTCACTCACTATATATATAATACCAAACTGAGACATATAGAAGTGATGAATTCACAATTAAATTGACTGTAAAGGCCTACATGTTTGAGAGTATATCTTCGACATGTGGTAAACAAAATTTAGCTTCAAATAAACAAAAATATGTTTGGAATGATGATTTAAAATTGTGAATTTTTTATTCAATATGTGAATAACACATGTGAAATATACACTGCAAAAAAAACTAATATTTAAAAAACGGATACTTATCATATCAATTCATGAAAACATGTCATATAATGTATTAAATTAATGTTATGTAAATATTTCATGTCTTCTATTGTTATAATGATTGATTTTGTGAATTACAATCATGTAAAAAATATTTCTTACCAGTTGCACATAAAAAGTTTTTAAAGATAAACACTTATAATGATTCTAACGCAACTCGAAAAAATATATTACAATTTCAAGACATTAACATATTTATATGAGGAATACATTAATTCAAAGAAAAATACATCCCCAAACATTAGGTTTTTTCCCTAGAAAAAGATCTTCATCCCCAAAAAGCATGGAAGGAACCCCAAAAAAATTAAAATTCAAAAATGAGTCCAGACATACCAAAATGATGGTAAAATGTTTGTTATAACCACCAAACCACAAATACATTCTATCACTAAAAATACAATAAAAATTATTGAATATCAAGTTGATTTAGATACTACATGAATATAAGTGTGTCGCACTCCCTTGTATCATAAAAATCAGAATCATGCTTCTATAATAGACTTAATAAACATATTATATTACATTGATGAACATTCACCTCCGAATAAAAAAACCCAACTAGATTCTCAGTCATGGATAAAACATGCTCAATGTCAAGAACATCCCATATTATAATGTTATAAGGGTGAGTGTATTAATTTTTATGATGTGATACATGAAAAATCTTGTGGATTGATGTCATCAATGGTGGAAGTGACAAAGAGAATGCAAAATTCCACACTTTATCAACAATATCATAAATCCCCCAAACCTCATCACATGCTTTCACAATTTTTCAATGATTTTGGGGACCCATCAAAAGTGAAATTATCTAAATAAGTAGTCACCAAAATAATATATAATTTTCATCGATGATGATTTGGATATATTTATACCATATCCTTACCTTGAAAATTCTGTGATGAATTAAAGGATTCCTCACTGTCATCTATTGAAAGTAACTCTATAAAATAATGTGAAGTTCACCAATATCTTACCAACGTAATGGAGATTTTAGAGCTCATACATTAATTTCCTAAAAATTTTCCATTCTGATAAAAAAATTGTATCTATTATTGTATGAAAATTCAACATGTACCAAATGGTCATCCAAATCACCACCAAGGTAAATAATGAAGGAACATAACATGTTTTCAAGAATCATTAAGCTCATTCTATATAGACATTCTTAATAGAATTATATGTCACTCTGAAATATCCATTGGATTCCATGGATATTGGGGGCCTCTCCATATATGAGAAGTGAAATGGGTACCCCTATCTAAGTCTGTAATAGATTAAATTCTATGAAATCTCACTACATTATTCATCTATTAATGTACCATGTACTAAAATGTTTTTCATATCATTAATGGATATAAAATGAGTTAATTTGGTCAGTCTCGTGATAACTAATCACATTAACTCTTTGCATCATGATGTACATTTAATCTCAATACACAATTCCCTATAAATATATTCTTACATCCGAGTCAGCATTAGATTTCGATTAAGAAAACCAAAAGGGATCTCTTTCATGGAAATTACATGATTGTAGTTATAAAAATGAATTAAAATGTATGGTATATCTCATATGATACATGGTAACTGGAATATTTTCTTTAGTTAATAAAAAATATTTATGCTTCCAAGGTGCACTGACCAAAGGTAAGTATAGAAATCCCCCTTCATGTATTTTGTCACATTTAATGTCACATACCACTAGTTTGGAAAACATAGGATACCCGCTAAGGAGAAAATAAACTCACTGAAGGACTCCCCTTAACATCGATAATCCACAATCCATCAGAAATCATCATCAAACTACTACACCGAAAATAATTCTTTCGAGATGAATGTATGAAAATGAACACTCACTAAAACATCCTCAGACTCATTTTCACATACTCATAAATAAAATTTAGTAAATAGGGATATAAATTTAAAATATTATACATATTTATCGACATCATGGGTTTGAATTTCTTATTTTCAATGAATCTGTAACAAAACTCCACTTTCCATTTGTTGGAACCACTTTGTGTATAGGTTTGTATTTGTTGTCAATAGTTGTCAATGGAATATCAAAATGAAAGAGATCAAGAAGTACTCCAATAAAATGGAGGAATGGAAGCTCACAATGAAGGATATCATGAAGTACTCCGATGAAGTATAGGAGTAGTGATTCAGACGATTGTTGTGCTGATCGTAAGATCAAAGAACATGTGTCAAAGGTGATACATTGTTTAGAACAATGAAGATTGTGAGGAGTAATCCATCCAAGGATGATTAAAGCAGGATGCTGTTTTTGGATTAAGACCATGCAATTCCTCCTTATTGCATAAGAACCATGGGCTTTGATGAAGACCATGCAATTCCTCATTATTGCATGAGAACAATGGGTTTTGATGAAAACCATGCAATTACTCATGATTGCGTGAGAACCATGCTAGAGACTTCTTGACGGATTGAATCACATGGTTTGGATGAAGTTGATCATGACGGTTGATGAAGGAGGCAATGTGCCAATGAGTTGACTTATGAAAAGGCCATGCACATTACATTGTCATAGAATATGGTGGTACTAAAGTTGTTCCTTCAAATAATACATATCACAATAGTGGAGTTTGTGATAAAAGCAAAAGAGTTGCTGAAGGATACAGATCGCCATGAAGAAGTGCTGTTGAGGTGATCGTGCTTGTCGACAAAGCAAAAAAACGACATACAAATTTGTTGACAAATGAGATTCTATGGTGACATGTCGAGTTCAAGAGTTGTGGTCAACGATCTATGTTTGATTCAAGAACATCGACAGAGGAATGGAAGATCTGGAAGCGGTACAAAAAGAGCAGATACAAGGTGGCGCCATTTTCCAGTGTTTTCCAAATTTCAGGGCCTCAAAATCAACAAATGAGGAAGAGTGATTTTAGCAAAGGGACTTGCGCGCCATACTCTTGGAGGATAGGAAACTTGCGCACCATATGTTTTTGAAGATCAGAGCATCAAAATATGGAAATGGGATAAGGGTCGCGCAAGTTTTGGTGAGGTCGCGCAGGTGAATTATGTGCCGGGAAGAGACTTGCGCGCCGAAGCCTTGAATGCATTATAACTTACGTGCCTATGGTTTTTCGAGATCAGAAGATCCAAATTTGGAAAAGGCAAGATGTTCGCGCAAGTTTGTATGTTGATCGCGCAAGTGCCTAGCAGGGGCTGAGACTTGCGCGCCGATGGATGACTTGCGCGCCGCCGTGCAGGGCGTCCAGTTTGCCTATAAATACCGGAACACCCCTCCTCATTTCTTACGGAGCTCAAGACTTAGAGATTGTTCGAGCTCTCGTCGCGCAGGTGGTTGAACCGCACAAGTTGTAGTTGGGTCGCGCAAGTAGAGGTTGCGCGCCGACTGATGGTTGAGCTCCCCCAGTGATTTCGGCAAGGAAGGAAGTGAGTCGCGCAGGTTTGAAGTTCAAGAAGGCAGAGTCGCGCAGGTGATTTGGAGACACTTGCGCACCAGGTTATACATGCGCACCTAAGACTTGCACGCCAGTTGGAGACTTGCGCGCCGGGCTTGAAAAGGAGAGAAAAATATTGTTGAAGCACGCCCGCCTTTCTGGAGCTGCACAAGAGCTAATGATTGCCTGATACTTTCGGTGCAAAGTGAGATTGAAGAAGAAATCTAAATGATACATGCATGATCTCATGCATACATGGTGAATTGATTCTGACGAATGCCGAGTAAGATGAACATCATTTATTGAGCAATCACATAAGTGATTGTGATTCAGGAAAATTAAGACAAGGGGATCGGGTGCATTTTGTCATTGCACTAAAGAAGAATGATTGAACTATAAAGAGCGTCAACTCCGAACCCTGATGCAAGAAAAGTCTCATGCTCAACAGGAGACAAAGAACATCAATGCACATTTATTGAAGAGACCTTCACGTCTATAAACTGAGTGGGACTTCACCAACAGCAGTGAGCCAGGGGGAGTCAACGGGAGTGACCCGAGGGATGCAGTGAGCTATCCCCGAACAATTTTAAAGGCAGTGAGCCTGGGACATAGTGTCTGTACCCGAACCTTTGTAATCTACAGCTAGTGAAGCATAGTGGATTTAGGTACGACCGACAACCTGTCGGCGTATGCTCCTTAGACGTAGCCCTTAGTGGTGAACCAAGTAAAAATAGCTGTGTCATCTCTCTGCATGTTAATGTTTAATTTCTGATCATATCCATCATACAGGTTTAAGTAGTTCCTACCAATGTGGGAACAAGATCCACAACTAAAAGATGAAAAAGTTTCCACCCTGATTCACCCCTCCCCTCTCAGGGTGTCTCGGGGTCCTAAACCATTGATGTAGGATGTTTTGATATCAATATACTACATGTAAACCACCAGATGACACTTGTGGATATCGAAATATATTTAAGAGAATATACAACTCAATATTTTTTTTTGTAAAAAAAAATTGAATAACATTAAAAACCATGGTAATTCCACCAAATCACAAAGGTAATTATCACATGTGCAAGATTGAGATCTTCAACCAGGTAATTATTCTCAAGTGGATTATGTTATATAGAACTATAGGATATCACACGATTAACCAGTATAAAGAAACAACCCATACCCAATCCCAATGTATCGTAGAAGTTCATAAATCCATAGATGGACAATAAATGATTCAATACCTATGCTAGATTAAAAATAAGTTTTTGTTAAATAAATGAACACAAATATTTATCATAAAAATTCAATCCTTTCTTAGGGAGAGAGGTCATTAGATTACAAAAAGATGAGTACTCTCTAATGTATCTATGGTAATATAATTCATTTACTAGGAATCTTTACATATCAAAAGCAATACATGGTTTTTCCCTTTTCATAAAATCCTTATGTTTTTTTTTGATAAAATGGACTACCCGGTTTTGAGACAACATGACCCATAAAAATTACTTCCCAAATCCCATAATTACTTTTCAATTACAAGGAATATATTTAATTATTTATCTATATCACTATAACGGGTCTATGTTAAGGCACATGGCCCTCGTTATATTTTTAGTAAACAAAAATGTCATCCATGAATACCAATATAAAAGAACATAGGTTGTCATGAAATATATTTTTAATCAGTTCAATAAATATATAGGGGATTATGTTAGACCTAACAGAACTAAAAGATACTCATAATGGTTAGATTTACTATTGATGGTAGTCTTATAAATGTGATTTTCATTAATGATAAACTTGGGATAACTATATCATATTTCAATATTTATGATCTACTTTTCCCATTTCAACTGATCATATAGATCTTCAATCCATGGTTGTGAAATATATTTCTTTATGAAAAATTGATTGAGATTTAGATAATCAACAAATTAGTGACTTATTCCAACTACATCCCAAATAATGTGAAAAGACTTCACCAATTGTGAAATACTAGGTCGTACATATTTTTTGCAATAATCATCAAATTGAATCGCTAACTCTTTATGTTATGATGGTTCCATATTGTAATATAGAATTGATATAATATAATTACATGGTATTAAGTCAATATAAAATTCCAAATATATTACTAATGTAATTATAGAGAAATAAAAATGAAAAATAATTAAGAATCTAAATGAAAATTGGTGGGTGATCATAACTCAAATATTCTCATTAGAAGTCAAATGAATTCCCAAACATTATCCATCTGAACTATAAAAAAGGTGGACTAGATATTTTAGTCCACGAGACACATTCACCATGAAAAAAAATACAAACCACATCGAGCATAGTAAAGGACACCCACTAAAGATAACCTTAAATATGGTCCTTATAAGCTATTAGGAAATATATCATGAAAATGATGTCAAGATGTTACATGATGAAAAATAGAAGAATCAGGGTAACCATAATCTCTAATAAAGTGAAAAGATATTAAGGAAATCAAAGACAGTTATCTCTCTTCATTATGAGTGTCTTGGTAATATATATCACCCAAGATAAAATTTTCATTTTATGATTCATAAAATACACAAGATGGGTTACTATAAATTTTTTAGATGCACTGGTGTCAAATACATTATTTAAAAAAGTTGAGACTATTGTGAAGGTAACTCTAATAGTCACTAGACAAACAACACCTTCATTTATAGACTTTTTAAATACATATAGTAGATTCATTCTTGATGCTTGTGGCCAATACCAAATATATCATGGAGAATCTGATTCCATTAATGTAATTTTTTGTTCGGATGAGACCATGGAAATATGATGATTGGAGAATATATAATTTAACAATTTTTGGTGTCTTGAGTGACCAAAATAACAATAGATTTTATGTTCCATATTATAAAATACATTCAATTTTCCAATCATATCCCACCAAATTACTGTGAAAGGGCCTCCTACATGCACTACAAAAGGTCTACCAACAACTAATATCTAGATACATGAGGACACCTATCAATATTTATAAGTCTTTTAAGGTAACGCTCATATCCACAAGAAGGAGAAAGGGAAACTCCCATCTACCCTGATTTTCCGGCTAGGGCATTCTCAACCATTAATGCTCAGTCCATCACATTAGTATATGAATTGACTTTCGTCATGAATACCAGTTATCATATATTTGGCCATTGAAACATTTCTAACTGTTAATAATTTTTTTTCTTATTTTATAAAACATCATGAAAAACATAACATGATCTACAAAATGGGCT
This sequence comes from Viscum album, assembly GCA_963277665.1. Taxonomy (NCBI): domain Eukaryota; kingdom Viridiplantae; phylum Streptophyta; class Magnoliopsida; order Santalales; family Viscaceae; genus Viscum; species Viscum album. The sequence goes on along the minus strand of OY728158.1, from coordinate 496,875,957 downwards.
TTATATTGAGTTTTCTAAATTTTACCCGCCTTGAGATTAAAAAAATCCATACACTACATAAATAATATCAACACATTATTGAACCGTTCATTTAAAATAACTCTATAATCATTCCACACCGTCCCATTAGGATTATTTTTCATCACCACAATATCACACCATATCTAACTAGGGAAATCATAGATAAAGGTATAACATTTATTTTTAACCAAATCAAGAATTTACAAGAACGAAAAAATTGTCAATATTTTTCAACCACTCCATATACTATTTGGGTAAATTAGTGTCGTGGAATGTTTTTGGTTTTTAATAAAGAAACTATTGATAATTATATCTCTATTAATCCCATTATGTTTACCATATAGGATCATGGATGAGAGTATGATCATGTATCGGTCCAAGGGATTGGAAATAACACACCCTATCTCTGTAAAATTCTGTTCATCCAGAAGAATATGATTCTATTATTTATCATGAGTTTCATCTGACAACATATTCTAATGAATTGTTAGATGTATGAAGCAACAAAACTTCAATAGATAATACTAAAAAGATCAACATGGATATATATATCATCCTGTCTAAAAAGTTCAAAATGAACATCACTTCAATCAAGAAGAAATCATGATTTCAATTTCAATATACTCCAATCAAATATAGGAAAATGATTGAAATTATTTCAAAACATTTCCTCAAAACACTTATTCGAATCACGTATACTGTATTCTACTTTATTACAATGTTAATTGGTTATTAATTAATAATTAAATATTTTTTATTTCTCATAAATCCTATATTTTTTTATGAAAAAAAATCATAAAAAATGGAATGATTGAAAAAATTCTCCATTAACACATTTACACAAAAAAACATAGATACCATGGTACCCTGATAAATGATCCTTCAATGAAATGGACCAATGAGAATTCTAGATCAGCATGAGTTAGTGACTAGCACATGGGGTTATATAATAATAAAGATGGAACTATTTTTTATCCACAAAAAAATAGTGGAAAAAAGTTATAATTTATTATTATAAACATAACAAAGGGGTAATGTACCGAAATAAAATAGGTAAAACAATGAGAATGTTTTACATTGTCAAACGATACAATATATTTCTAGGTAAAAACTAAAAATATCCCCATAAAATAGGTTGATCACATTTCCACTGGTAACCTCCATTACTTAGAGTCACAAAGATCATGAAAATATAAAACCTTAATGGGAAAATTCCCTTTCCCAAACCTTGAATAAGACAATCTAAAAACTCCCAAATAGAAACATAGGTACTGATTTAAAAATTCCATTAGGGTCTCATAAAGTATTCCAATATAAATTACATAACAATTAATCTAAATATTAACTTCATTTAAATTAATCAATGAATTTCATAGTATTTATATATTCTAAAAAAATTAATTAAAATATATGAAGACATTTCAATCTACTCTTAAATGATAGGTTTATGTAAATTATTTATATAATGTCAATAAATGAGTAAAATAGTTCTATAAAATAGTGTAATGTAATAAATTAATTATACATAAAATCTATCGATGAAAAACTCTTTATTGTATATTATTTTATGGTAATTTTTATCCTCAAACTATTAATTTAGAGAGCTTGGATCAATTTTTCACATTTCCCTTAACTCATGCCATCATGACTCAACCCCCCTATCAATGAAAATCTGATCCTATTATATTTATTTAATATTTAATTGATTATCTAGTGATATGTGTCATATCCTATCAAGGTGGTCGTTACTACACTCTAAATACAAAAGGACTCTAGTTCATCTTTCAATCCACCAACCAACCCTTTCCAAATCAATCATTTAAAATTATTTTAAATTAGAACATCTCAATAAATTGTTTTTAACAAGATATTCTCATTACAATACCATATTATATGTTTTTTATCAATTCATGAGTTTCTAAATCATAATAATTTAATCCATTTGGAACCAGGATCAATAAGAACCCTATCCAGCATAACAATGTCTAAATAATTCCATAAATTCTCTCAAGTCTACAAATAAATTTCAATTACATTAATACTTAGGTTACCAACAATTTTTTTTACTCTTTTTAAAATGATTTTACATTTTTCACAAATTATAGATTTTAAAGCATTTAAAAACACATTTAAAATAAATAAATAAATTTAAATTTTCAGTTATAGTGAAAACTCATAAAGAGATATCTACCATAAAATAGAAAAAAATCATCATATTCAATAAGAAATTCCAAAAAATAAAGAAAATGAGTGGTAGATCAACTATGATATCCTAGATTAAATAAACATTATGAATAAAATCTGATTTAATCAATGAAAACTAGATCATACTTATTCAAAATAGGGTTAGTAGTGAGTAAGGGAAACTAGGTTGGGGAAACTAAATTGTGATAAAATGATAAATTGAGTCATTCATAAGAGAACAACTTGGCCGAAAATCACATAGGAAACACTTGTTGTTCATCAAAAGAGGATATACATAGAAGGTGGTTTTTAGGGTTCATTTCCCAATAACCTAATGGGAATAAGTAATTCATAATATGAATTATAGACTTAAAACATTTATATATTCCGAACTAGGATTCATTTAGTATTAAAAATTCTAATCCCAACCATTTCACATCATGAAAACAATTCATTGATTTTATAATATTCCAACAAAAAAAATTTAATGGATTCTTCCAAGTGATAGATTTACATCCCGAATTATGTTACTGTAATGAATAAATTATGAATGTAGTAAAAAACATGTTTACACTGGAAAACATAGAAAACTACTCAAAATCAACCCATACCGAATGAGAAAAATCTAAATCCATTTAAAAATTTATATTGGGACTCTATTGTATTAAAAAAACATGTATCACATATCATCTGGTCATTTTCATTGATAAGAGATTTCATTCCTAAAAAGGATTTAAATGTATCATAATAAAAAGGGAATCAAATTAAAATTCAGGAAATACCTGAAATAATGTAATGAGATGTTGTAAATATAAACTATAGTGGGTGGAATAGGTTTATATCGTATTAAAATCATTTTTATGTGCCTATTTTCTAGTATTCCTCTGTTATCACCCATTTTTTATATTTTTTCCAATAATTATGTAAAATATGTTTGTTAGCTATGTAATCATAAGAAAACAAACCTATATAAAACCAAAATTTTGTATATCACTAAAAACAATTCATTGAAATATTAGGTTTGAATGAGAGTTACTAAATAAAAAAAATATATAATTCTATGTATTTATTATGGTTATTTTATAAACATTTTCTTATATTTATATTGTGTTTAAGAATCTATATTCATTTCATTGAACATTTTATTAAGTAAGGTTATTTATTTTATTTTATGGGATGATTTAATTAAAATATAATATTAATTTATTAATGATATCATTATTAGAGTTTTATAAATATTTTGAATAATAACAATATGTATATTAAAAATTGTAATAAAAAAATTTCTCATTGTAATAAATCTTTTTACTTATATGTTAATATAATGAATTATGGATATATATTTTTAAAATATAAAATTAATCACTGAATATTTAATATAAAATTTACCTTAGTATATGTTTTGGGATTCTTATAAAATAAATTGTTCTGAATTGTATTATTAGAATCCCTACTTCTCTTAATAAGTATTGCTTTTATGATATGATAATGACATATAATATTACAAAATAATTCATTTATATTAAAAAAAATATTTAATGTGTGATATCGTTAATCATAATATTCTATGATTACTTTATAAAACACATATTTATGATATTTTATGTTTGGTAATATTTTACCCTAAAAATATATTTTTGTTCTCATATAATAAAAATCTAACTTGAAAACATTTAGAAATTAAATATAGTATTTATATTTTACTGTAATCATTAACTAGTGGATATCATGATTAATTTAATTATTAAATTTTAAAATATAATATATGTAATATTAATGTTAATTACCTAGAAAATAGTAAATATTATTTTCTAAGTAATTGGATTATTAAAATCAAGTATTTTTTTAATAAATTAAAATACACAAATTTATAGTATTAATCAAATATTAGGTTTAAATCTATATAAAAATATTTTAAATGTTATTTAGTTTTTAATTAATACTAAAAAATATTATGAATACAGAGCTATAAAAATTTTACTTTTATAAAAAAAATTCTAGGCATTAAATATTTTAATTAAAAATATAATTTTACAATACTTTTAAATTGAATTATTTTATACATGGAATAATTTATTTTCATTGAATAAAAATTCTATTATAATTGTTAAATTTTTTTTGAAAATACCTAAGATCACATAGTAAAAAACTAGTTACCTATTTCAAATATAAATGTTTACATGTAAAAAAATATCCATAAACCTTGATAAAATATCTAAAACAAGTGTGGATTGCCTTTTTAGACACAATATTGACTCAAAGATACCCAAAAAATATTATTTGATAACATTAAAGCCCCCAAACATGTTATTTATTCACTTCAATTGAGTTTTTCATGGAATGTTCAAGTATCTAATGATGTAAAGTGTATATGCATCACACTTTTACATATAATGTATGGGGACTGTCTCAAAACATCCTTCTTTGAGATAATTGTTCTATTATGAATCTAATTTAATTTACGTTGATTGTACACTAAAAAAATGCTTTTATAATATCCAAAATTATCATTATTCATGGTATTAAAAGATAAAATTCAATATTTATCTATTTAATGCGGATTTAGTATAATGTATCATAACCCATAACGAAATCTAGTTAAACTCCAATTTTTTGGCTTGACTTAATGTTATGCAACAAAATCATATTTATGTTATGTATATACTAAACCTGGATGTTTATTTAACGTAAATGATTTAATTTAATTGATTCATGTATATATATTTATTTTTAATTATCAAAGGGATTTTTATTCGAAAATTATATATATATATATATATATATTTAAACCCATGTTTTTTTTATTTTATATAAAATTTATTTTGGGAAAATATTTTTTAAAATTGATCTTATAATTACAATTTTATGTCTAACATCATTTAGTATCTTTATTAATTGTATTTTATATTTATTATTATGAAATCTCTCTATTTAAAAGTGAATTTATTAGAATAGTTCATAATCCATAAGGGATTCCTCTCTAATGTTTCAAAAATTTTGACATATATCATGTTATACTCTGCGACTTCATTATAATGTTTTAACTATTACCCCATAATTTTTTATAATATGTAATAATTTATATTTCAATCTATTTAATGTGATATTCAATGTTCTTTCTCTAAGTGGGATTTTAGAATTAAATTTTAAAAGATGTAAGTATTGTTATCAAAATTTTATCTCATTAAGACATGTAATATTTTATGAACATTAATTCAATTTGAATTGTGACGATTTTATTTACCATATCAGGAATTTTTTTAATTTTTTTTAATTAATTGTATATACTAGAATGAGTCTTGTTCTTTTTTTATATATACTTCGACCCATGGTCTAGCTCGACAAAAAGGGATTATTAATTCATCATTTATGATATGGTTGTTACTTCTTCTATTTATATTTATAATTTTTTTTAATATTATTTTCATTTGAATATTTTACTATTTAATATATTCCCCTTATTCATATACATAATTTAATTACAATTTCATATTTTTTGTAATACATGTTTTTAGATCACTTCAAAATTCTGATTTTTATGTAATCCCAGTTTAAGGGAACCATATTGTTTCATTACACACATTGAGAATCAACGCTATAAATTTTTTTCATTCCATAATTAAATTAAAAATCTAATTATTTTTTAACACTTATTGTTCATTTCTGGTTTTATGTAAAATAATAATTTAATTCCCTCTATATAAGTATCCTTTAAAAATTTCATATAGAATCTCCCAAGTGGTTCTTTTTTATTTTAGTTCTTCAATATCCTTTTAATGAATTTTAAACATTTGGTCACCATATTAAGGACCTATGTACCGTTTCAAATTATGAAAGTTAAAAATAATTATCTAATATTATATTGTGGTTCTTAATTATTTATCCTTCACTTATGCATTGAATTATAAAAAAATACCCACTTTTTCCTCATAGGATTTTATATTGTTTATGGTTTATGAATTGGTTATTTTAATCACCATTTAGGAAAATGTATTATTTTTATTTCTATTATTTTTGTTAATATAATTATAGATCCCTATTATTAATTGTGTTTTTATTTTTTCCTTCATAGATGTTGTTTATCGGATTAAGTAGTGAACATAAACTATTTTGATAATTTCTTCACTATGTATTGTACACGGGAAGTTAATATATCCATCTATTATATGTGATTGGTTAGATGAGAATTATATATCCCACTAATACATTGGTTAATATTAATATGTCATGAATTAAAGTTTATTGTATTTTAAAGTGAGAATATTTTACCATGGTATGTTTCCCACTGTTGGATGATAGTCTTGAGAGTGCCCCATTACTTATGTGTATGATATCATCATTTATGTAATTTTTGAATTTTTATGATATTATGAAATCAATTACATGTTCCATTTATATATTCTAGTGATCGTACAATTTATGGTATTAGTTTATTCCTCCTCTTTCACATGTTATTCATTATTTCCATTCTTATTCACCTACGATTATTTATAACACACACTTTTCCGTATGTAATTTTTCTAAGATATATTGTGTAGTTTTATAATATATATTGGAGTTAAACATACTATACGGGTTTTAAAAAAATATGATGTCATTTTATTTTGGATAAAAAACTTTTATATCTAATGTTTCAAAGAATCTAGTCCTTTAAATCCCATTGTTTATTTGAAAGAGGATAATTTTATGAATAAATAAATATTATGTCTTTAAGACATAGGTTTCTTTTTTAGGTATCAATGGAATTTATAGATATTTTGGGAGATTATAATGAAAATACACAGTTAATATCAAGGGATATGTATAATGGATAATCGAAATTATTGGAGAACAATCTATTTTTTTATAAAAGTTGAGATTATCTGAGTTTCCAAGAAATAAAATCATATATTTATATGAAAAGTTGGTACTATTTTAGAATAGATGCATCTAGGGGGAATAAACTTCCATAATGTTGGTTGAGTATATCTCAACCATAATTTAGATTCATAGTCAACATTACCTTTATGTGAACATTGTTTGACATAGTTGAGGGATATACATGGTTGATTATATAATCATTATGAACAACAATGATGGATTGATTTCAGTGATTCACTAAGGATATTTGTTTGAGAAATATAGGAGAACCCAACATTGTAAAACTAAAATAAATATCTATTGATATAGGGTGATACATGAATTATATAGGTTTTCTAATAATTATATATGTTAATATATAAATATTATTTCTTAAAAATGAGATACATAGCTTTAAAAACACACTTTTCAATGAACATGTTGATTTTACCATATGGGAAATATTTTGGTAAATTTTACATCTTTTTACTGAGGATAATTATCTATTAATTATAATATATTGCCACTCATTTTATCCCAATTTTCATTGTTTTTTCTGGAAACATATGAAAATTAGTTCCCCATGTTTTGGTGGGACTATATGATCATTTCCTCAACAAACAACCTAAAATAATATGATATTGAATGAGAATCCTTATGAATATTCGAAACTAGGAACAATATAATTTTTTAAAAAATATGATCAATGTTGAAATCCTAATAACTATATATAATTTAACAATGGAGACTCATATAAATTCAACCAGTCATCATGACTAATAAATAGATTTTCAACAACTTATATGTCAACAAATATATGAAGATGAACCATGAATATTTCTTGAGATGTTCTATGAAATGTTTTTAATATGATAGAGGTCACAAATATGCTTAAAAATATTTAATGGATGAAAATTATTAAAATATATGTGTTTATAGTGTCTATTATTACACAACACACTCTTTAGTGATTCAGATGCATCGAGTTAGGGGATTATTCATATTAATTCCCAATAACTTGAATAATAATTATAATATGAATCAATGACCATATAAATAATGGAATCAAATCTCATACCAAGATATGGTCATGAAATTAGTTTAATAAATGTAAACTAACCCACCAATTGAGTGTTTATGGTATTGTAATCAATTAATGAAAATCATGTAGTACATGGATGTTTTCTATGAATGGTAAATCATCACCCCAATGTTTTTACATTAAAAGAAGCCTCATGATATATAAATATCATTTCCCAATTAACATTATGTGATATTATGATTCATGAAAATAAAATAATTATCAATTTTTTTATGTTTAATGGAAATTTAAAAGATGATTTTTTTTCTCCACAAATTGGAAGAATTACTTAAATTAATATTCACATTTATAATAAACATATTATTGTATATTAATTGATAATAATAAATACCCTCTAGAAACCAACAATATAATATAAGTGTTTATAGAGAATAATAACAGACACATGTCTCTTATTTTTAGAGATAAACACAATATAATAATTATGACAGTTATGAGAAGGAAGGGATATTTTCAAGCATATAATGCTGAAAAATTTCTATAAATTATATGCTAAACCATATTTATCTTCTATATAAACATATATTGTACCTTTATTATGTAATAATTAAAATTTGGAGGATGAAATTTATTTAGGGGGGTTTAAAGACTAATCGTTTTATTATATGTTTTCCTATAATTAATTGAAATATTTTTGATAAATAGTTCCACATTCAACACCTAAATAAATGGTGATTTTTATGTCATTAAAACCTAGATGTTGAATTAGTGGTAAATTATATTAAATATATTAGTAAATATTTAAATTTTCATGTTTATAATGTTTACATTATACACATTTAATTATTTTAATAATTTTATTAAGAATATGTCTATTATGAATTTCAAATTTGGTAGGATAAAATTTATCATTTTATTGTTGAATAAGGATTAAAAAATAGTATTGATATGTTAATAGTATCATTGTTAGTGATTTAGAAAAATTAAAAATGAGAAAAACTATTATTTTAAGAAAGTTATTTTCATAAAAAATTTCATAATATTTTATGATTTTATTAAAATGATAAATAATTTTAAAAAAAACAATATTTTAAACAAATAACTATTTATTAATTTTTACTATCAATATTATCTTAGTATAATTTTTTTAGCTTCATCTAAAATAAGTGACACTTAGGTGAATAGTAAAAATAAAAACATATAGAAAAAGTAAAACATTAAAAATTCAAAAAATAAATAAATATTAAAAAACCATTTTAATATATAAAATATATATTCGATAATTAATATTTTTTATTTAAAAATACTATTTTTCATTTATAAAAGAAAAATTAATCATTTCGAAAAATCACACGATGTTTCAAAATAAAAATATCGATTTTGTGCACATAAAATTACAATTTACTTTTATAACATTAGAATATAAATAAAAAATTCCCAATTTGAGTTCAAAATTCCAATATTATATGACATGTTCAATTTCATTTTTTATACATAAATAATTTAATGATTATCATTTTAAATATTGTAAAAAGTTTTATAAATAATAATTATTAATAAAATCCATTAAATTTTATTTATTACATAAAATTATTCTAACATAAATATGAATATATTATATTATATTTAATCAAATTTAAAAATATGTACTCAAATTTTTTGGTACATAATACTAAATAGTATTAACAATCTATAATTGTCTAAATAGTATATTTAAACTAAAATAGTATTTCTACACATTGTTTTATATAATTTAAATATTATATTTATAATAATTAGAAATTTACTTGTATTAAATATATGATAAATCTTGTTCTAGTGTACGAATTTTTTTTCATAAGGGTTATGTTATATTTTTTTAACCATAAAAGAAATTTTAAAATTTAAAACTATTGACCCATTTTATAGTAAGTGTAAAATTTAATCATGTTATTGTAAAAACCCAATCATTTGTTTAAAACATTTTTAAAAATACTTGGATGAGTATTTCCTCCCCCAAAGGCACCCCAAACTCATTTGTTCGGAAAAAATGGATCCATTAACATTATAATACTTTCATTTAATTATAAAATATAAACGTTGTTTCCAAAAGTGTTGTTTTCATCCCTTTTAACACATAAACTGTTTCATGTATTGACGTCTCGTACAAAATTCCCTTGAAACTAAGCCCAAATATCATTTTCTATAAGTCCCACATAGATAATTAATCTTTTATTCACACAAAGATATCATGTTCCATTTATTTCAATGAAATTTCAAAGGAAATGTCAACACTTCATTGATGTTATGTTAAGGTGAAGAATTATTTCAAACAAAAGGTTACAGCTTCTTATCAAAAAAATAATTTATATAGGGACAGATTATTTTACACACTTAATTGATTATAAATGTTGTTTATACATCCAATTGGTAACATAATTTCATGAATTATCTTTATTATTTTTAAATTAACATCACTATCAAATATTATTTTTTAAGGAGTTTTAATTTAATATATCATAAGACATAATGGTTTCCATCTCAATTATTCTTCATTGAGACATATTTTAATTTTATGTAAGAATTTGAAATTTTCATAGAATATATTATAGCCAGGATTTCATTTTATTATAATACATGAATTAAATCAAGGTATTGATATAACTATATAACATTCATGATTCAAATTAATTTTGATTCCAAAATTTCTTATGTCTTAAGAGTATCATCTAAAAATTTATTTTATTTATAAACATTTAAATTTACGATCCTAAATTCATTTATATGTAAAATTTTCTAAATATTATATGTTTAATTTCATGGCTCATATTTTTTCAAGGTATTTTAACGTCAAGTCCAAATAAATTTTGTCTTTCATGGGGTTTTGTTATAATTTAATTTAATTCATATATTTTTCCCTTCACAATTTTCACCCATAGAGACCTAATTCTTGTTATAAAATGTGATACAATTGAAATTGGGTATCTAGTTACCCTTAATTATTTATATAATAATTCAATTATTTTTCATGAAATACCATATTCAATACAACATTCCTTACCTCATAGTGTTTTATAGAAATATTTAAAATGTTGTAAATGTTTTCATCTAAAATAACTAACTTTGGGATTTAATATATTTTTTACAACATGATTCATTTAATATTGTGATATTTATATTTAACTACCCATTTATTTTTATAATTTATTTCCATTTAATTATTGTGATATATTAATCAATATAATTTTTTTCATAAATTTTCCATGGACTCAAATGTTATCTTGGTTGTAGGGGATCTTTAATTCATATTTCATGAATTTTCTATTATATTTTCACTTTATCTCTCCCCATTGAGAAATATTATTCTCACATAAATATTCTATATTTTAATATATATACCCATGAAATATATACCTTGTTAAATATTTTATTTATTGTTGGGGATATAGTTTCTTAATATACAGCAAATTGAAAACCCTTATAAATACGAGGATTAAAAAAATTTATTGTTTATAGTATTATGTCTAGAATGAGAACCCAAAAATGTATTTATAATTAAATAAATATATTAAAACTCTTATTAATTTATAGAGAACCGTATTTTTTAAAATTCTAGATATATCTCAAACAATATTTCCATTCATTCATAAAAAAACATCCTTCTATTATTTCACACAGAACCACCTATGTGGTCTGTTTTAATTCATTATTCTCATAAATCTGTATCATTGATATTATATATCTTATATCCATGTTCATGAACTACATAGCTTTTCTAAATAAAATTTTTCAATTTATTTATTTTATTCATCTCTTGATAATACCTATGATTTAGACTTCAGTTATTCATTGATTTATAATTGTGTAACCTATATATTTATCAAAGGTTTCATTATTTTTATGATTTATGTATGGTTTATTTTTCCCATGTGGAATACATATATATTATTTTAATTTCTAATATAGTTCAGATAAAAATAATATATCCCTTCAATTCATTGGGTAATTATTTATATGTCATGATATTGTATATATAAGATTATGGAGTGAATAAAACCTATTATTGGACATTGGGAATTATGTATGGTGCATGATCTATCATCCTATGTGATCTATATTATTTGTTCGGTGGGAATGTAATTGTATAGTACGTAAATACGTTTCTTAATGTTTCATGTTTTAAAATATTCTATGTATGGGATTATTGAGTGCAATGAATCCATCATGCTACTTTTCCCACATTATGATGGGCGTATTATGAGTGAAAAATGAAATTGTAATGGTCGGACCTATCTGGTATGCTCCATTGATGAAATATGATATTTTATGGGTTGTGGGGGTTTGAGGTAACTTATCCCCAACACTTTTCCAAATTTCCTGTTATGTGAACAATGTTTCTAGAATGGTGAGACATTTCCCTCAGTTTTTCAAATTTCTAGAATGTTGAGACATCTAATAGTAGGTGATACAATATTTCTAAAATGGAGAGTCATATAACAGTAGGATCTATTGTGTTTCCAGTAAGGTGACACATCTAACAGTATCTTTAATAGTGTCTCCAGAATGTTAAGATATCTAACAATGGGTTCTACAATGTTTCCAGAAAGGGGAGACATCTAATGATAGGTCCTATAGCGTATATAGAATGGTGAGACATCTAATGGTAGGTGATAAAATATTTCCATAACAATGAGGCATCTAATAATATGTGCTAAAGGGTTTTTTATAATAGGGATCAAAATAATGGTTGGTGCTATAATTAATCCTGAAAGATGAGTCATTTAATTGTTGGTTCTATTGAGTTTCTATAATGGTGATAAATATAATGGTATGAGATATCATGTTTCCAGAATGGTGAGTCATCCAATAGTTAGTGCTATAGTGTATCCAGAATTTTGAGCCATCTAATGGTAGGTTCTACAATGTTTCCAAAGTGGTGAAATATCTGATGTGAGCCAATGTTCTGTTTCCATAATAGTTATTCATTTCCAATTGTTTTTCAAATTTCCATATTTTTATATATTTCATATTTTTTTATCTTTTTACATCTTTCTTTGACATAAAATGAGTTGAATTCTTTTTTTATGTTTGTTTGATGCCATTTAATGGGATATAAATCACATCATTGATAATAAAAAAATCTGGGGTTTTTTAATTGTTCAAATAGACTGGATTATTTTGATCCACATTAATTGAAATTATAAGAAGTTTGAAATCCAATTTGTCTCGGATATAATCCTTCAATGTCGGGCACCATCCCTTATTTCAATCCTTTTTCTTTCTCTCAGTGTGTGGTGCCCTAATACACTATTCCCATTGGAGTTGTGTGATCGAACAGTAATCCATGGATTTCACCCCTAAATGTTTCTTCATACTACATGTGCACCCTATATTTTATTGCAACATGTATGCGTTGATATTTCATCAATATAATTAATATATTAAATTCATCTTCTTGGTTCCTTGATCTGTTGCATATTGTGTTTCTTCTCAATGTAATTTCATGTGATCTCTCTGTTTCTCATGGATACATCTTGGGTGATTGTTTTTCTGGTTATTCCCCAATGACCTTGAGTGAATGCAAACATTGTGGGAGAGGTGATCATGATATTTTGTGTTGGCCTATTCTCATGAAAATAACATTGGAAACCTTTTGAGGTAAGGGATTTAGGTCTCTCTATTCAATTTACATTTAGTTGTAGAGTTAGCATGGTTTCCCCTATTAGATCAAAATAGAATGGACATAATAAATATTAGATCAAATTAAAAAATTAGAATCGATCATATGTATTTACCACTTCATTTTCAAGATAGTGTGTTATCTATGTTTTCTTGTTTAGCATGTTGTTCTTGATGGAAATTGTAACTGATGTAAATAAATTGGTGGTCGGAGTGGATACTCAATAGGGGGGTGAATTGAGTTCCAATTACAATTTCTGTTTTAAAACTTTGTCTTAAAAACCCCCAAATAAAATACTGAATTAAACTATAGTGAATTTATATCAAAGTAAGGGTTCGGTTGGGTTCTCAAGGGATTGATTATTTCCCAGTTAATCAAAACAGAAAGTTTGATTAACTTTTGAAACCAACATACTGATTTAAAACTAATATAAACACTTGCAAATTTAATTATCAAAGTGACTTTAAAACAGTTTTGGTTTTAAAGAAATTAGCAGCGGAATAAAAGAATAACTTTGACAGATATAGCACAACAGATATAACCAAGAGGTTCAGTCTCAAGCCGAGACATAGTCCTCTCAAAAATTTGTATAAATTTGATCCACACCCTGGATCAGGGTTCACAACAGTTTACACCTGTCCAGGTCCAAGACCTCTACCACTATTATTCGTGGGAAATAGAACAACAGCAACCAGCTGTCCAGGTCACACACGACCTCTACCAATATCTCAGTGTGAAATAGAAGATGTAAGAGTTTGAGTGAGGATTTACAGATCCTCCAGTTAAAGTATAGGAGACAGTGTGTGTGTTAAATGAAGGATACAACACACACTGCTCGAAATGTAAAATAATGAATCACATAGCAGATATGTAGAGTTTCGAAATGGATCTAGTGATTGCAATGAAGCTTTGGACTCCATGAGTTTGATCAGAGACGATTCTGAGTCCTTTTCTGGTTTTTTGTCTGAAAAGCAGAGTGTCGTCTGCCTGGTATCCAGATTCAGAGATAGTGAGAAATGTAGTGAATGAAGTTCTTCAATGTCCTCATGGAAGTACAGAACTCTTCATGAGTAAGCTTGAGTGTGTATGAGGTTCTGTGTTTTTCTTCGACTATCTCATCCACCACACTTTTTCACTCTTATGTCTTACCGTTGTTACTCCCATGTATATATGGACTAGTAGGGGATTCTTGTATTTATGGCACGAGCTCCAGTAAAAGAAATGATTTCTTTTTGCAGGTATGAGGTACGATTCCCTGACATCCAACATCCTTCATTAAATAAATGAAAGAGCATTAAAATATTCATAATATGACCGTTGGTTAGATTAAATAAAGATAATGAAATTCAAACAGCTGTTTATGACTATCGGTGTGTCAAGTGATCGGTAGGTCATCAGCATCAGCATCGGTGAGACATCTTAGGTGACTAAGATGATCAGCACCGGTGTGTCATGGTCGGTGACTCATTTGATCAACATCGGTGTGTCATCTTTGGTGACTCATTTGATCAGCATCGATGTGTCATATTTGGTGACTCATTTGATTATCATCGGTGAGACGTATTTGGTGACTCAGATGATCAGCATCGGTGCAATCGTTGTCCTTTGATATGGATCGGTGCGACCATTTTCTGTTTGATATGGATCTGTGCAACCGTTGTCCTTTGATATGGATCGGTGCGACTGTTTTCCTTTGATATGGATCGGTGCGACCGTTGTCCGTTTGATATGGATCGGTGCGACCATTGTCCTTTGGTCCAGAGGACTTCCAGAATACTTGTAAATCAATAACAAAGAGATAAAAACATGATCCAGCCAATATACACAGATTCACTAAGAGATTGTTATTATGTATATGAGAAATCCAACCGGATTAAGTAATTGATGATTTTTGATTATTAAAACAGCAATCATAGGAAGAATTTCAACAATCTTCCAGAGTTCTCAACAATCTCCCCCTTTTTGATAATCAAAAATCTTAGCCAAACACAAAGCTTAGCCATAAATAAATATAATATATCATCAATAATAAGGCATGAAAAGAATTAAAACACAATGATATATAAATATCCCCCTGAATTTATGCCTTTAAATACTTATGCAAGCATTGCCATAAAAACATATAAATATCCCCCTTGAGAGATGAATCTCCCCCATATCCCCTTAGATCCATAGATATAAATAGTTCGCCCCCTATGGGATAATCGAAAAGGAGGGAAAACAGATAAAGAAGAGATTAAAAGAAGGCATCAGTGAGAATAAAAATAAAAGAGAATAAAGTTTATAAAAAATCATAGTACAATCATAACAGGGTTCAACCTATCAACAACAACACCCAACTATTTCTGGGGATGTAATGGGGCTTTTACCTTGTCATAAGGATCAATGGTTGGTAAGTTGGAAGTCTTGGAGGTAGGTTGAACTGGGCGAATTTGAAACGGTGGTAAGATGACTCTGGAGGTTGGAGGAGAGGATGCCACTGGGATTTGTTGTGGAGCTGTAGGAGCTGGTTGAGAAGATTTCTGAGGAACTGTTCGGAGTTGAGATAGAGCTTGAGCAACAGAGATCTGATTTGGAGCAAAATCAGAGGCACTGAGAGGGTCAACAATAGGAAGCACAATGGCGGTGGCTTGTGCATTCAGATAATGCTTCAAAAGATTTATGAAATTCTGAATAACTTCTGCACCATACTGCATAGCCTTCTCAAAATCATCCTTATTCTCCATGAACCATTCCAATGTTGGAGTAAAATATTGCAACTGTCGAACTTGAGTCTTGAAAGCATGAGAGACTGGAGGTAGTCTCAGATTGTCAGCTAACACTTTGAATTTCGCGGTCATCTCATGCTTGGTATAGATTTTTTAAAAGTAGTGAACAACCATTTCCGTGATCTCTCTCAGAGCTTTAGTGGCATCCACTGAATATACTGTTACCATCTTATGAATGTGATCACTGTGCTCCTTCATCTTCCTCAACGAGTCCAAATCATGAACATGCCTAATGGCGGCCAATTCATCATGCACAATCTGCCTTAGAGCCTCTAGCTCACGAGTAGTGATCTTGGATACATTGGCCGTACTGTTTTAAGCAACTATCTGAGTTATCTCAGCTTTCAACTTTCTCAGATCATACTTCTTAAGATGTTCAATCAGATTTCTCAACACTTCCATCATACTAGAGATGGTGGATCTAAATTCGTTGGATAAAGAAACTAAGCCAGATTGTAGATCCTTCAGAATCTGATTTAGAGAGGCTATATGCCTGCCAATAAACTCACCAGTATTGGCCAGGTCTTGTTTAATAGCATTTGAAATCTCTTCTCTGACTGTATCTCTCACAGTAGTAAGCAACTCACATTTGAACTTATCAAAATCAGACTGAGAGACAGTAGAACTAGGTAGATGAGCACCTGCAGCATCAACAGAATGAGCAGACCTTGCCTCAACTGGTTGGCTTTCCATCATAACCGCAGTAGATTCTGATTCTGATTCTTCTTCTTCAGAATACTCTAAACCCAAAACAGCAAAACCAGGGTAATCATCCCAGACAGCAGCACACAGAGTATATTTCGGTTTATCATAACTTGCTTTTCCACTGATTTCAAGAGATTCTCTCTTTCCATTGGCATCTGTTTCTTGTACAGTTTGATGTGTTTCTGTTGTAGGTATAGCAAGACCATCCACTGGTCGGTTATCACCATCATCATCATTATCATCATCATCATCATCTCCATTCTCATTTCCATTCATCATAGAAACTTCACTGTTAGATACTTCAGTGTCACTAGCTTCTTCATCACCAAGAACTGGTTCTGATTCAGGTAAGGGTAAAGGTGGACTGGCAGATCCAAAGGCTATTCTTCTCTTAGGGCTCACAGTATCAGGATCAATCCTATCATCAGGAGGTGACATACTTCCTTCTTCTGTTTCAGCTTCTTCCATCCCTTGTTTACCAGACTCTTCGGTGTCTTTATTCCTTTCAACATCTACTTCTTCCTCATCATCAGAATAAATTTTCTCCTCATCTGATTTCAAATCAGGGTCTCTCAAACCCTTCTGCCTCTTTCCATGATCAGTGGGATTGTAAGATTCATACAACTTGTCCTCATCAGCAACCCAACATTTCTTCCACGGGTTCCACTTTATTTTCATCCGTTTACAAATTTCTTTATTAACACAATAAGCACTATCATATTCGGCTATCTCATCTGCTTCATCAACACATTCCAGATTCATTAACATAGCAGAGATCATTTTGGAATAGAAAAGGGCAGTGGCTTTCTTAGAAGGTTTCACCATTCCAGCTATGTGCACCATTAGATATCTACAGAAGTTTATCTTCTCATGGGTCTTTAGAAAATACAATAGAAAAGCATCATGGTATCTTACAGCCGCAGAATCTCCTTTACTAGGGAAAATTTGGTGCTGAATAAACTTAAAGAGAAGTCTACATTAACCATCCTTCTCTGAGGCTATGATTCTCCTTGAATATCTATTTCCAGTCAAAAGCTCCAAAGCTAACTCACAAGAGAAGTATTTAGTGGTTGGAGGAATGTTTCCATCATAATCCTCATACCGACCCTCATGGGGTACATTCAAACATTCAGCCCATTGTTTAGACGAAAAATATATTTTCTTTCCTTTCACTACAGATGACATTCTGGAAGCCTCGACACCATCTAAAGTAACTTGCAGATTTATATAAAACTAATGCACTAGCTTTGGGTAGTATACACGAGTTTTATCTGAGAACCAGGCTTTCCATCCTTGCGAATCTAAAACATGTAACAACAGTGACTTACTTGTCAAAAGCCAGGCGGAGCAGACTTCCTTTTCTACAGCAACAATTTGAGTTTCCTGGTTCGGATTTACTGATCTTGGAGTGGTACTACCTGACTCGCCTCGAGCACTCTTTGAAGGTACAGGACTTTCTGATCCTTTGCTCGGTCTCTTCTGCTTAGCCATTTGACGATTCTGGGGAAAGCAGGAGTTCGATGGTTCAAAGTGGAGGAAAAGAGAGGAAACAAGGTTTGGTGGGAATGAAATGAAAGGTAGATGGTTTGGGGAATAGAAATAGTCACGTATCATTTATTTCATCATTTAGGGTTCCCATAATAAAGATTAAAGTAGTTAATTAATCACGGAAAAATAAAAAGTAATATAAAGAATGATCGGTTTCACAGATCGGTTTCACAGATCGGTTTCACAGATCGGTTCCATAGATCAGTTTCACAGATCAGTTTCACGGATCGGTTTCGCCAATCGGTTTCACAGATCCGATTCACATATCGGTTTCACAGATCGGTTTCACAGATCGGTTTCACAGATCGGTTTCACAGATCAGTTTCACAGATCTATCATACACAATTCTTATTTAATGAAATTCATTCTTTCAGAACATAAAGAATTTGTAAAAATATTAGCTAATTGATGTTCAGAACTAATAAATTCTAGAGAAATATCACCTTTCTGATAATAATCTCTTAGAAAGAGATGTCTAATATCAATGTGGTTAGTCATAGAGTGCGACACATCATTCTTAGATATGTTGATCTCACTAGTATTGTCACAGTTAATTGAAACCTGTTTAAAGTCAAATCCATAGTCCAATAAAGTGTGTTTCATCCACAGAATCTGTTCACAACAACTACCAGCAGCAATATATTCTACTTCAGCAGTAGACAATGAAACTGAGTTCTGTTTCATACTACACCATGATACTAGGGACTTTAGAAGTAAATGACATGTTCCAGATGTGGTTTTCCTATCTAACTTATGTCTAGAAAAGTCAGCATCTGGAGAACTAGTTAGGTCAAATGATTTTCCTTTTGGATAAAACAAACTTAAATTCACAGTATACTTAAGATATTTAAAAATCCTTTTAACAGCCAGTAAGTGTGATTATTTAGGATTAGCTTGAAATATAGCACACATACAGACACTAAACATAATATCCAGTCGACTAGCAGTATGATAAAGTAAACTCCCAATCATGCCTCTATAATAGGTTTGATCAACTAGTTTCCCAGTTTCACCAACATCCAACTTACAGGTAGTACTCATAGGTATATCACATTCCTTAATACTATCTAAACCAAAACGTTTTAATAAATCCTTATTATATTTACATTGATTTAGAATAATACCATCTTTAGTTTGAAATATTTGAAATCCAAAAAAATTCTTAAGCTCTCCCATTAAGCTCATTTCAAACTCATTTTGCATAACCTTTGAAAATTCAGTACATAAAGAATTTTTAGAAGATCCAAAAATAATATCACCAATATAGATTTGTACTATTAACACATCTTTTGAAATCCTTTTTATAAAAAGAGTGAGATCAGCTATTCCTTTTGTAAATACTTTTGAAATAAGAAAATTTGAAAGTCTTTCATACCAAGCTCTTGGAGCTTGTTTTAAACAATATAAAGCTTTAGAATGTTTAAAGACATGATTTTGAAAATGAGGATTTGTGAAACCAGGTGGTTGTTCTAAAAAAACATCTTCAACAATAAAACCATTTATAAAATCACTTTTCACATCCATTGGATATAACTTGAAATTCAGATGTGATGCATAGGCAAGTAGGATCCTAATAGCCTCTAATCTAGCTACAGGTGGAAAGGTTTCCTCATAGTCAATTCTTTCTTCTTGATTGTAACCTTGTGCAACTAGCCTAGCTTTGTTTCTAATAATGTTTCCAGATTCATCAACTTTGATTCTAAACACCCATTTTGTGACTATGGTTATAGTGTCCTTAGGTCTTTCTACTAATTTCCAGACTTTGTTTCTTTCAAATTGATTTAGATTCTCTTGCATAGCCATTACCCAAAATCCATCATTGATAGCATCATTGATATTTTTAGGTTCTTGTTGTGACAAGAAGGCTTTATGTTCAACCTGATTTCTATGAGAAGCTCTAGTCTGTGTCCCTCTATCAAGATTTCCTACAACAGCATCTAAAGGATGATTCTTCAGAATTCTAGTTGATCTAGAAAAGGTAGGGCTCGATATTTCAGGTTCATCTACAGGTTGAGGTGCAACAGAAGCAGGGTCTGGAAAATTTCCAGAACTGGATGTTTTAACTATAGGTCCACTGTCTTTATCATTAAGGTTCAAACCAGAGTGATCATCTTCAAGATTTTCAAGAGAGGTCTTAGGTTCATGTGGATCAGTTTCATCATATTTGATATGAACAAATTATTCGACACATTTGGTTCTTTTATTGAAAACTCTATAGGCTTTACTAGAAGTTGAGTAACCTAGAAAAATTCCTTCATCACTCTTGGATGAAAATTTGTCGAGATTTTATTTAGTATTAATAATAATGACTTTGCAGCCAAAAACATTGAAGTAGTTAAACTTAGGTTTCCTATGGTTCCACAACTCATAAGGGGTCCTCTTAAGAACAGGTCTGATCAAGACTCTATTGATAACATAACAAGCTGTATTTACAGCTTCAGCCCAAAAATAAACAGGTATGTCATACTCATAAAGCATAGTTCTAGAAATTTCTTGTAGGTTTCTATTCCTCCTTTCTACTACACCATTCTGTTGAGGTGTCCTAGGGGAAGAGAAATTGTGACTATAGCCATTGTGTGAGAAGTAAGATTCAAACTCATGATTTTCAAACTCATGGCCATGATCACTTCTTAGAGTTTTAATCATATGTCCACTAAGGTTTTCTACAGACTTGGAGTATTTTATAAAGCCATAACAGGCTTCACTTTTGTGAGATAGAAAATATACCCAAGTATATCTAGAAAATTCATCTACAAGAACATAGACATAATTCTTCCCATTTAAACTAGAAACTCTAAAAGGTCCAAATAAATCCATGTAAACCAACTCGAGAGGTTGAGAAGTTGAAAATTTTTTCTTTGATTTAAAAGAAACTTTATGTTGCTTTCCCATTTGACAGGGATTACAAACTTTGTCTGCTTGAAATTCCAGTTTGGGTAGGTCTCTAACTAAGTTCTTCCTAGCATGTTTTCTAAGTGAATTCACATTGCAGTGTCCTAATCTTCTATGCCAAATCCAAGACTCTTTATGAAATTAATTTAAACAAGTAATATTTTTCGTAGCTAAAGAATTTAAATCAACAGCATAAACATTTTCATTTCTCAAAGCAGCAAACACTAAAACATTTTTAGAATTAAAAACATTGCAAGAATCATTTTCAAATTTACCATAAAAACCATCATCACATAATCCAGAAATACTTAACAAATTGTATTTAAGTCCATAAACAAACAAAACATTAGAAATTAATACTGAGTAAGTGTTAACAATCTGGCCTAAGCCGATGATTTTCCCTTTAGAATTATCACCAAAGGTGACAAAACCTCCATCAACTCTGACTAAGATTTTAAAGCATGAGAAGTCTCCAGACATATGTCTTGAACATCCACTGTCCAAATACCAAGGCTTTCTACAGGAGGTCTTTAAGCAGGTTCCCTACAAAACAGATTTAGATAGGAAATGATTTTGGTACCCAGATCTTCTTGGGTCCAGACAGGTTAGCAATCAGAGCTTTTGGTACCCAAATTTATCTTATGGGTCTCATAAACTCTGTAGAATCAATAGATTTTGAAAGTTAAACCTTATTAGATCCATAACTATGAATATATCTAGTTTATGCATATGAAGATTCAGAACTAGCTACATTCTGTCCAGATTTAGGAATGAATTTAGTTTTGGTAATCTTCCTTTGTCAAGGTTGGTATCCTATACCAGTAGTGTATCTAGGTGCTATTTTATTACCTAGAATCTGAGTAAGATTATCTTTACCATTTGTAAATTTCTCTAAGTCTTTCTTGAGTTTCTCATTAGATAATTTCAGTTCAGTGTTTTCTTTAATTAAATGAGCATTCTTTTCCATTTCAATATCAAGATCAGATATATGTTTAACAGTTAAAGAATATTGTTTCTTTAACCCTTTGTATTTTTCTTTCATCTCATTACAGGTTTCTTCTAACAGATCACAATATTTAAATAGTTCAGATTTTGACATGTTTTCTGAGTCAGAATCACCTTCAGAATAATATGAATTTAAAGCAATATTTTCAGATGTTACCTCAGAGGTGTTTGTTATAAAACACATGTTTTCATTATTTCTGTGCTCACTTTCAGAAACATCATATTCAGTGGAGCTATCCTCAGAAGCACTCCGTGTAGCCTTTATAGCCTTTTTGTACTTACTGTCCTTGTAATCATACCTCTTCTTGTATTTCAACTTTGGACAGTATGCTTTTATGTGTCCCTTTCTTTTGCACTCATAGCAGACAACTTCATCTGATTTCTTAGATTTCATCCAATTATTTTTCCAATGTCCCTTGTTATCATACTTACCTTTATAATTTGATTTTCTGAAAAAATTATTCTTCCTATAAAACTTTTTAAATCTTCTGGCAATGTGAGCCATCTCATCATTACTATCAGAAGCACTTTCACTGTCTTCACAGCTTGAACTCTCATTTATATCATGAAGCTTCTATTTATCCTTGTTCTTTGAAGTTTAAGTCTTGAAAGCAACTGACTTCCTTCTAGGTTCATCATATTCTTCTTTGTTAACCTTGAGATCCTCTACATACATCATCAACTTGCCAATTAGTTCCTTGTCTGGTAGTTCAACAATATCACATGATTATCTAATTGAGACAGAAGTTCCCCTCCATCTTTCAGGTAGACATCTCAGAATTCTCATAATTTGTTCCTTTGATGGAACATCCTTTCCCAGAGAAGTCATTGTGTTGAAAATCTAATTAAACCTGAGATACATGTCAGAAATGGGTTCATCCGGCTTCATCTTAAAATTATCATACTTAATAATATAAGTGTTCAATCTCATTTCCTTAACATTAGTTGTTCCTTCATGAGAAACAGCTAAGGTATCCCAAATTTCATAAGCAGATTTACAAGCATATATTCTATTAAATTCCTCACCTCTTAAAGCACAGTACAAGGAATTCTTAGCTTTGTAGTTATTATTGTAGGCATCCTTAGTAGCTTCATTCCAAGTAGTTCTAACAGCAGTAGGAATTTTATATTCTGATTCAATAGAAATCCAAATATCAAAACCCATGATTTCTAAATGAATTTTCATCATGATTTTACACTAACCATAGTTAGTTCCATTGAAAAATGGTGGTCTATTGGTAGCAACACCTTCAAGTCTATTATAAATGATAGATTACATAAAGAAAATATTTTAAAGAGATAAAAATTTATAAATAATAGAACTTTTAAGAACATTTAAATACAACTAAAATCACAGTTGAAAAATAGAGTACTTTTAGAAAATATTTAAATCTACCTCTGATACCAATTGTTGGTCGGAGTGGATACTCAAGAGGGGGGTTAATTGAGTTCCAATTAAAATTTCTATTTTAAAACTTTGTCTTAAAAACACCCAAATAATATTCTGAATTAAACTGTAGTGAATTTATATCAAAGTCAGGGTTTGGTTGGGTTCTCAAGGGATTGATTATTTCCCAGTTAATCAAAATAGAAAGGTTGATTAACTTTTGAAACCAACTTACCGATTTACAACTAATATAAACACTTGTGAATTTCATTATCAAAGTGACTTTAAAACAGTTTTGGTTTTAATGAAATTAACAGCGGAATAAAAGAATAACTTTGATAGATATAGCTGAGCAGATATAACCAAGAGGTTCAATATCAAACTGAGACTTAGTCCTCTCAACAATTTGTATAAATATGATCCACACCCTGGATCGGGGTTCACAACAGTTTACAGCTATCCAGGTCCAAGACATCTACCACTGTTATTCGTGGGAAATAGAACAACAACAACCAGCTGTCCAGGTCACACACGACCTCTACCACTATCTCAGTGGGAAATAGAATATGTAAGAGTTTTAGTGAGGATTTACAGATCCTCCAGTTAAAGTCTACGAGAGAATGTGTGTGTTAAATGCAGGAGATAACACACACTGGTCGAAATGTAAAATAATGAATCACAGAGCAGAGATGTAGTGTTTTTAAATGGATCTAGTGATTTCAATGAAGCTTTGGACTCCTTGAGTTTGATCAGAGATGATTCTGAGTCCTCGTATGGTTTTTTTTCTGAAAAGAAGAGTGTCATCTTCTTGGTATCCAGATTCACAGATAGTGAGAAATGTAGTGAATGAAGTTCTTCAATGTCCTCGTGGAAGTATATAACTCTTCTTGAGTAAGCTTGAGTGTGTATGAGGTTCTGTGTTTTTCTTCGACTATATCATCCACCACACTTTTTCGCTCTTATGTCTTATCATTGTTACTCCCGTATATATATGCACCAGTGGGGTATTCTTGTATTTATGGCACGAGCTCCAGTAAAAGAAATGATTTCTTTTTGCAGTTATGAGGTACGGTTCCCTGACATCCAACATCCTTCATTAAATAAATGAAAAAGCATTAAAATATTCCTAATATGACCGTTGGTTAGATTAAATAATGATAAAGAAATTCAAACAGCTGTTTATGACTATCGGTGTGTCAATTGATCGGTAGGTCATCAGCATCAGCATCGGTGAGACATCTTCGGTGACTCAGATGATCAGCACCGATGTGTCATGATCAGTGACTCATTTGATCAGCATCGGTGTGTCATCTTCGGTGAATCATTTGATCAGCATCGGTGTGTTAGCATCGATGACTCATTTGATCAGCATCAGTGAGACATCTTCGGTGACTCAGATGATCAGCATCGGTGCGACCGTTGTCCATTGATATGGATCGGTGCGACCGTTGTCCTTTGATATGGATTGGTGCGACCGTTGTACTTTGATATGGATCGGTGCGACCATTGTCCGTTTGATATGGATCTGTGCGACCGTTGTCCTTTGATATGGATTGGTGCGACCGTTGTCCTTTGATATGGATCGGTGCGACCATTGTCTGTTTGATATGGATCGGTGCGACCATTGTCCTTTAATCCAGAGGACTTCCAGAATACTTGTAAATCAATAACAAAGTGATAAAAACATGATCCAGCCAATATACACAGATTCACTATAAAATTATGATTATGTATATGAGAAATCCAACCGGATTAAGTAATTGATGATCTATGATTATTAAAACAGAAATCATACGAAGAATTTCAACAATCTTCTAGAGGGCTCAACATAAATTATTAATTGCAAATCAATTGGCTATAGATATTGAGGCATTTAAATTAATCTCGTTGTTATTATATTTTTATTTTAATAAAAATGATGTAGATTTTTATGTTTAATTACGTTGGATTATAAACTAGAGGCATGTTGATGATTGTGGATAATGAAACACTGTCATGTTAAATAAATTGTTTAAATTAATTTTTGATTTCTATGATAGCTTGCGGTTTAGGTAACATATATTTGTAAACAATTAAAAATGATTTGGTTAAGTCAAGATATATTAATGAACCATTTGTTTGATATAAGATAATGTTTTGTGGGGATCTAAGATACCCTTTTGCATTTGAAGTCTAAGAGCCTTATTCATGGAGCTATGTGAACTCGTTGTAAATGCAGGCTATTTACATTTTTAGGGCTCAGATCCTAGTTTCACTACTATTTCCTACTACTTTTGATATTTTGCGAGACTGGATAGCTTTTTTGATATGTGAGGTAGAGAGGCCCAATGGTTGCATTAGTAGTTGACTCGTAGAGTGGTGAGATACATTGGATTATCCACGTGGGTGTTGTGAAGGATAGTGGGGGTGACGGAAAGGGGTTAAGATTGGCATACTCATTGATGTGTAATTGGTTTCTTATGGAATCTTTTAATAGTTTATCAGTTTTACACTCCCCACTACATGATAAAATTGGTCTTATTTAAACTCCTTCCAGAAGACGTGGGGTATTCCTCATTCATTCCATGTTTATATTTTCAAAGATTGATGGTTCAATGCTTTGACTGTAGTTGGTAAAGACTTGATAGGTAATCCATCTTTTCAATGTGTTGAGCCCCTTAGTCTTGGTATCATACCTTTATTTCTTAGAATACATGTAATTATGTAAAAGTGATAATGGATTTATTAAAATATTTAATAAAAAATGTTAAACCCTTGCAGTTGGAGCTTTCGTGGATCAAATGTTGAGGTTTTTCTTTTGAGGAACCGTATACTCAGTTTTGTTTTGCCGAGTGG
Source organism: Viscum album (assembly GCA_963277665.1). Classification (NCBI taxonomy): domain Eukaryota; kingdom Viridiplantae; phylum Streptophyta; class Magnoliopsida; order Santalales; family Viscaceae; genus Viscum; species Viscum album. Next base: position 496,849,072 of record OY728158.1, on the reverse strand, counting down.
GATGGAAAATTTATTGTGATTCTAAATAAATTCAAACGTCTAAAATTATAATTGTTAATTATTTTTTCAATAATTATTTAATTATATGTGAAACTAATAAAATGGGATAATATTATTTAATAATTTACTTAAATTGGTTCGGTGCTTATAGGATATCTAGTCTTATAATTAGATGTTGGGAGTCTAAGATACATTAGTTGTAGTTGTGTGGAGGAGTATTTATTTCTATTAGTATAGTGGTGAGAAATTTTATATCTTTTAGTTTTGTGTTTCCATACACTAGCCCACCCCTTTATTAAGGTAAGATGACAACCCAATAATTCTATGCCTTGGGGGTGTTTTCCCTAACATCCCGGTGGGAGGATTGATGGTAGACTTCACCAATTGGCCAAACCCTCTTCCCTTGGTAGTTACTGGTTTGGGTCTTCATGAAAGTTAGTTTCCCCATATATGTGTCTAGCGTGTGTTAATGTATTTTTGTTATTTCACACATATATATTCTAGAGATAGGTTAACAAACACTACTAAAGGTATAATGTAAGAACCTGGTTCTTATTCTTGAGGAACGAGTTTTTTCTTTTCCTTTTTCCTTAACTGTTTTTGAGAAAATAATGAAAATGGGGAAAAATTCCCAAAATTTATGGACACACCACATGTACTTTTCCACACACCATGTACATTGTCTTGTGGGATGAATATACAAGACATGTAGACCTATCAACAATGAAGGGTGGAAAAACTGACTACACGACCTGTACATAGAAATACACGCAGTGTAATATGTTGGCAGGTCAGTGATTAGGCGGTGGAAGTAGCCTCCAGCGGAACAATGGTACACGTCGTGTAACCATGTTGGAAGATGAATAGTGAGTTTGTGGAAAGTGGTTGTAAAAGGAAAGTTAATAAAATGGAAAGTACACGCTGTGTACTTGAGAGTACATGCTGTGTAGTTATGATTTTTCATTAAAAACAGGTAGTAGCTTCCTCATTCGGTAGAGAAGTCATAGAACTCTACGAGAGTCGTGTGATAGAAGACTAAAACATGGAGGAGCTTTCGACTATGTACCGGTACTCCGATTCCTTCGCTGTCGATCTCGTTTGAACCGCACGTGTGAATTATTCTCTCTTAATGAGCCTCGGTTTACAATTATTTCTCTAAGGGGTGTAATTTTGGATTGAAATTGTATTTGTTTATCCTAGATCTACGTCGTTCGCAGTTGATTCGGGAGTGGTCATTGATGTATATCGATCAGAGGAGATTGAGGTAGGTGGTCTGGTGTTTATTTCAAACTTTCGAGTTGATTTTGTGAACTGTTGTGCTATGCGCCCATGTTTGGGGTGTCGTATGGCTAAGGCCTTGACTATTTAGATACCTAGAATTGCATTGGTAATCATTTTATTATACATAAACTACTATTTGGGATCATTTCCTTGATCCGGGGCCACCCTGAGGGTGTGGTTCCCTTGTTTAGTCGTTTGGCCAGGATACCTGAGGGTATGAAGTGATTATAATTTTCTTTGAGTTTTCCTGAGAGAAAATGTATATTAATTGCATTCTTATGTGTTGGGCTTGGCCTCGTTACTTGAATAGCCATATGGCAGTGTTTTTCTTAGCCTAAGGGTGGTATTTTAATTTACCTAAGGGTAAGGTTCTGTTTAGCCTGAGGGAAAGGGTTTGATTAGCCTGAGAGAAACGTTTTTTATGCCTGAGAAAAAGTGTTTGTTTATCCTGAGGGAAACGTTTCATATGCCTGAGGGTAGTAGATTCCGTGCCTGAGGGCAATAACTTGTATGCCTGACGGAAATATTTTTTATTCCTTAGGGCAATCACCTGATGTTTTTGATTCTGATTACATGAGGGTAAGAATTTGTATATCTGAGGACACTGTTTACATTGAATATTCACTATGGTGATTTCTCATGTTATACCTTCCATTATAAACCCCATTCTTGGTATTGTTTGACCTTCTACATGTTAGATAGCCTGTTGTGGTTTTTTCTGTGACACTGTATATGAGATTTTCGGTCGAGGTCGGGTCTCGGGATCTTATAATTCAATTATATTAAATTGTAATGTAACTTATTGGATTAGCTTCTTTTGAGTTTTCCTGAGAGAAAATGTATATAACTGACAGTTGGGCACGGGCCATTGGTGGTTGCCTTTTGGGATTTATTTCTCACACTCTGTTTGGGTTTTTCCATGGGCCCCGACATATTATATTGTTGCAGCTGTTGATAAGGGCAAGAGTCCCTATACATGTACTAGATTTTTGTAGAGGAGTGGTAGACCATGGGATGGAGCTTAGGCTTGCGATGCTGTTGAGTCCTTGTGAAACTGTTTTGTTTTGGTTTGTTATACTGGTATCGTTTGTTGTATTGTTTTAGATTGCAGTGTATCCTATTTTAGCTACTTTCATAGACCGAAGGGCATATTTAATTCTCATATATATGACAGTTGTCATCATTTACTTCTGTATTATTGTCCATTTCATCTTGGCATTGTTTACTGCTTCTTCTTTTTTCATGTTTTTATTTTTTCCACTGCACTACACATTGACAAATGAGGGAATAGATTCCCCACTATCATACCTATGCCCTCACCGCTAGTCGACAACCATTGGCATTTGGGGAAATGCGCTTGAGGTCATCTGACCAACCGGGATTGGGGAACCCATTATGTGGCACCCATATCTTGGACATTACAAAGTGGTATCAAAGGTTTTTTATTTTCCCTGAGTTATTTTATTATTTGGCGATGACAGAAAGAGATAGATTTCAAAGAGATTTGGTAATAACTGTGCCCGGGAGTAGCTACCGCGTGTACAAGTAAAGGTCGAATTGCCTCGAATTAAATTGTGATTATTTGTTTATTATTATTACAATTGATTTGATTTCACCGTAGGGTGATGCACTTGTGGGGTGCTGTTTATATTTTTATACCTAGGTTCTATTTAGTTGACACCTGATGAGATGAGGGTTTTCCATCTCATGCATCATTTAGGCACATGTTAGAATCACGTTCCATGAATTGTTTCCATGCTAGGTAGGTGCATTAGAAATTGCATATTGTTGAGATACATGTTGTGCTCGAAAATGATTTCTATTGTGATAGATTCCTTGAAAAAATTCTAGCTATTTTATTGGGCATTGTTATGTAATTTTTTTTGAATGAACGCAAATCTTTGGTTCTTGAGGAGTATGGGCCCTCATCAATAATAATTTGGTGGATCATTGACTTGTTTACTTTGTTATTTCATGTATAAGATTCCATGATTTGGTTCACTTGGATTATAGGCCATCATGAATCGGAATTTGGAACATTGGTGTTCATTCTGTGTTTTTCTAGACTCCAGAGTAGTTTCATAGGCTTACTGCCCAGAAAAACCTAGAATACACGCAATGTAATTTTGATTACATGCCGTATACTCTTCTGTTCGGGAATAAATGACAGGTTTTTAAGTACATGCGATGTACCTTATGTTCACTCCGTGTAGTTTTTAACCATTTCATAGTCCATGTAGGCAGAAACACAGGATTGGGAAAACTCTATAGGGAACACGTTGTGTATTGGTTGTACACGCCGTGTCATGTTGACCCTCTATCCACTGTGTGACCAACAACACGGATAGATAAATCTTCGCTTAACCATGCCTTGTCACTTCCGAACATGCCTTGAATCCTAATTATGGAATCCGGTCATGTAACTAACAACACAGGTCGATGATATCCTTTCTAATACATGGCATGTCCATTAGGAACACGCCGTGTAGTGTGAGCCGTGTATTCTGTCGTGTTTAAACAACACGGTTCGGCGAAGCTCATCTAGTAAAAGCCATGTACCTGTGGGACACACCATGTAGTCATGAACGGTGAGAGGCCGTGTGGACTTGGCCATGTGGATGGGGAAATAGGGTGTTGTACACGCTGTGTGCGGGTGTAACACGCTGCATAGTGTCATCCGAGTGGCCATCCATGTCACTAACAACATGGCCAGTTGGAATCAATGGCGTACACATCGTGTCCATCTGAAACACACAGTGTAGTGTGAGCTACGTACCCATCCGTGTCATGAACAAAACGGGTCGATGAAGCTCATCTAGTACACACTGTGTAGATCTTATACACGCCGTGTAGTCTCGTTCAAAAGAGAGGCGTGTGGCTATGTCGTGTAAAAGAACTCGGATAGGGGAAGAAAATTCAAGTACATGTCATGTGTGTGGACAACACGCCGTGTGTTTGGGGTGTTACATGACCATTTCTGGATGAACTACAAGCCCATGTGAAAAACTTATGGGAACACATTGTGTAGTTATTATACACATCATGTGGTCTTGTTTTGTAAAACATGAATGTTTCCTTTATCATGTTCGCTTCATATACATCCAGTTCTTAGTCCTTAATGATCTTGATCCAAGGCATGCATTTGACCTTGTAGAGTCATGTCGTCGGGAAAACCACGAGTTGTTCACAAAAATAGTGTCAATGATTATACTTGAGTGACGGTAGGCCATGGGTTACTGATGAATCATCCAGTAGTGCCAGATGTGGCACTAGCCATTACACTAGGCGAACACACAGATGCACAGTTACATGAAGGCTTCATGTGGTTCATGCAGACCTTCCAGAGGGCACTTCCAGTATCCACATCTATGGCAGAGATGAAATGTATATTTCAGCAGTAGCATCTGCCTACATTTTAAGTAATGGTGGACCACAGGCTACAGAATCATGGACGGGTTATATGGAGACGATATTTGAGCATCTATAGATGCCTCATGGGAGGATGGTTAAGCTCACTACTTACATGCTTCTTGGTTCCTCCAAGAGATTATGGGATGTTACCACCCAGACTAAGCATCATCGAGACATGGCATGGGAGGATTTTTAGGCATTCTTCTATGACTTTTTCATTCTGGAGACGCTAAGGGAAGATCAATCTTGAGAGTTCATGAATCTTCCATAGGGTGCCATGTTAGTGATTGACTATTCTGCCAACTTCACCGAGCTACAATGTTTTGAAACTATTCTGGTAGGTGATGACATGTCGAGGGCTAGACACTTTGAGGATGGTCTTCGATATGAAATCCATGCACTGATGAACGTTTTCAGGTTTCCTACAGTGCATGATATTGTGAACCAGATGTTGATTACTGAGAGGAACCTATAAGAAGCCAGCTGTGCGAACCAAGATGGTTCGGTAACGGTCTCTGGTACTATTTCTACCAGAAAGAGGAAGAGGCAGATGAATTTCTATCACTTTGGCAGTACTAGAAAGAAGAATTCTTTAGGTGGCCAAATAATGTGCTACCAATGTGGTAAAGAGGGGATTAAGAGACCTCAGTGTCCCTGTGACCCAGTGGAGTGATGATCTAGTGGTAAGATGGGTCATCTTTAGCATTTTATAGGGATTTTCCACGGGTGACTAGTGAGACGAGTTATGTGCAAAATCCACATGAAATAGCAAGGACAATAGCTTCTTACTAGTCAAGGAATTTGAATACGTTAGGATGTTCAGGACGAGGAAGTGGTCATGGTCGTGGTAGCCAGACACTAGGATCTCAGAGACAGCAGGGTGGGTCAGCTCAGGGAATCTAGGTTGTGTCATAGGGTCATGGCACTAGGCAGAAATATGCAGTGCAATAGAACCAACATGAGCAGGATCCTATACCTTCCACTTTCATAGGTAATATTCTAGTTTCTTTTGTTTTATCTTCGGTACATTTTGATTCTGGTGATACACATATCATTATATATATGCCTATTTTAGAGGGATTTGGGATACGTGTTTCTTCTTATTCTGATATCATGACACTAGACGCTCCATTGGGAACAAGAACAGCAGGTGTGCGTCAGTGCTGTGAGTGCCCCTAGAGGTTTATGGGTGTCACTTTCTATGGGACCTCTATGCCTTAGAGATAACATCCTATGATCTCATTCTTGGGATGGACTGGTTAATACCCTTTCGAGCCATTGTAGATTTCTATCTGCTAAGGGTGGGTTTTACGTCACCAATGGTATGATAGTTTCTATACAAGGGAGAATGGGTTGTCAAGGAGAGCCAAGAAGGACACGAGCATCATGTGAGAGGTGGATTTATAGCCCATATTTCGAGTTTATATTTGAATGACCATGTAAATTTTCTTTAGTATTTTCCTCCAGGGGTTAATCATTTCAAGGATGTCTTCCCAGACAACTTTTCAGGTCATCCTTCGGAGCGATTGGTGGATTTATCTATTGAGATTATGCCAGGAGTGGAACCATTTTCCTTTCCTTCTTATAGGATGGCTACACCAGAACTTCACGAGCTCAAGAAGTAGTTGGAGGAGTTGCATGCAAAAGGTTTCATTCGACCCAGTACTTCTCCTTGGGGTTCACATGTCCTGTTTGCGATGAAGGCGGGTGGTACCCTCAGACTTTGATTATATTATCATAAGCTGAACTAATTGATTGTAAAGAAATGATATCCTTTCCCAATGATTGACGGTCTTTTTTATCAACATCGAGGGGCACGAGTGTTCATGAAGATTGACATGAGGTCCAGATATCATCAGTTGCACGTTAGACCATCAGACATATCGCTTACAACATTTCGGAGTAGATATGGTCTATACGAGTACATGTTCATGCCTTTTGGAATCAAAAACATGCCAGTAGTTTTCATGGGTATGAGGAATCGTGTGTTCCACCCATATCTGGATTGTTTTGTGGCAGTCTTCATGGACATTATCTTAGTGTACTATCACACTCTTCATGACCATGCTACCCATCTTGAGATCATTGGGAGTATATTGAGAGAGAATAAATTATATGCTATGGTCACTAAGTGAAACTTTTGGATTGACCAGATACACTTCCTATGTCATATTATCTCAGAGGAAGGTGTTGTGGTAGACCCAGAGAATGTGAGAGCAGTAGTTTCATTGGAGGAGCCTAAGAACATGTTTGAAATACATAGTTTCTTGGGGATGTCTCATTACTATCGACTCATTATACAGGACTTCTCCCACATAGCAGCACCGTTGGCGGGTTTGACTAAGAAGGGTGTGATTTGCGTTTGGACAGAAGCTTGCGAGGCATCCTTTCAAGAGATGAATGGTAGGTTGACATCAACAACAGTCCTGATACTTCCAGTGCAAGGGAAATGCAATACAATTTACTGTGATGCATTATGTATTGGGCTAGGAGAACTATTGAAGTAGGGAGATCGAGTATTTGCATACAGGTATCGGCAGTTGAGGCAACATGAGAAGAATTACCCAACACATGAGATCAAGTTGGCTGCAATTGTTCACGTGTTACACTATTGGGGTCATTATATCTAGGGAGAACATTTTGTGGTGTTCCTGGACCAAAAAAGTCTTAAATACATCATTACCCAGTGTGACCTAAATTTGAGACAACGAAGTTGGGTTGAAAACCTTTTGTCCTTCGATTTTGAGCTTTCCTATACACTTTGTATGGGTGACGCAGTTGCTAATACATTGAGTATGAGGAATCAGAAACAGGCAGTGTGGGAGACCAATGGTGTGTGGAAGCTCATGGATTTGTTCTCTGAGATGCATTTGGAGGTGCATGATAGTCAGGGTTGATCCTCTCTTTCATCCTTAGTTGTGACTTCTACCCTCATGGATAGAGTGAGGATGAGAGAAATATTAGATTCAAAAGGCCTTGTTCTAGAGGAGTCGGTGGTAAGTGAGGACTGTCCTCCTGGATGGACGATAGGCGACGATGAGGTACTATGTATCCTTGGACGAGTGTGGGTTCTAGGGGATATATGTAAGGATTTGATGCAGGAATCTCATGATTCAGCTTGGTATGTGCATATTGGATTTAAAAAAATGTATTTTGAATTGAGACATCAGTATTGGTGGCCTGTTATGAAAAGATAGTTACCTGGTTTTGTTATGAGATTTTCCTCCTATCAGCTAGTGAAGGAAGAGAATCAGAGGCTAGCCAGACTGTTACATTAGTTACCCATTCCAGAGTGGAAATGGGATGCTTCCATGATGGACTTCATGATCGGGCTGCTGAGGTCACCTCAATGCTTTGATTCTGTTTGGGTTGTTGTAGATAGACTTACAAATGTAGCTCACTTTTTTCCAATCAAGGAGACATTCGGTGTTGATGATCTCTGGAAGTTGTATATCGGAGAGGCGGTACGTCTTTATGGGGTCCCATGTTCTATCGTATCAGATAGGGAATCATGTTTTACATCATGTTTCTAGAAGAGTTTTTAGAGGGAACTAGATACATAGGTGATTCTGATCACATCATACCACCCTCAGACCGATGACCAGTTAGAGCGTACAACATAGGAGCAAGAGGACATGCTACGTGCATGCATCCTATAATTTGGGGGCTCTTGGGAGAATAACATATCGCTGGTTGAGTTTTCCTACAATAATAGTTGTCTGTCAACTATTGAGATGGCACTTTATGATGCTTTATATGGTAGGCTATACCGATCACCCTTGTACTGGTTGGAGGCAGGTGAGGCAGCTTTACATGGACAACGTCTCATGCAGGAGACATTATAGTAGGTCCAGTTGATTCAGAAGACGATGGCTACTAAAAATTCTCATCAGAAATCTTATGCTGGTCGCCGCATGCATCCCTTGCAGTTCATGGTGAGGGATCAGGTCTTCTTGCGTGTTTCCGCGAGGATGGGACACAGGCAGATCAGGAGACAAGATAATATTTCACCGAGGTATGTTGGTCCATTTGAGATTCTGGAGAGATTTGGGACAGTTTCCTATCAGTTTCAGTTCCCACAAAGGTACTGGGCATTGCATGATGTCTTCCATGTATCTCAGCAGTGTCGTTATCACTTAGTCCCATCTCACATTTTTAGCCTAAGGAGGATGATCTCCAGGTCGATGCATCCTTTGAGAAGCATCTGATTCGTATTGTTTATAGGATCATGAAGTTTGTCTGATTCCGATTCGTTCCTCTCATACAGGTCATGTGGAAGCATGGCCAAGTGTAGGATTAACTTGGGAGTGGGATACCGATGTACATGCTCAGTGTCCAGAGTTGTTCTTAGCATTATCTTCACCACCCATGGAAGGGAAATTTGCGGATGAGTTTATATAAGGGGAAATTTTGTAAGAGCCCGCTTCTTATTATTGTTGTTTTGGCTTCTTCTTTAATTTTTCCCTTATGTATTTTTGAGAAAATAAGGAAAATGGGGGAAAAATCCCAAAATTTGTGGGTACACGCCGTGAACTATTCCACACGCTGTGTAATTTGGCCATGTGGGATGAGTATACAGGATGTGTAGGCTCGTTGGTGATGAAGGGTGTAAAAACTGACTACATGCCATGTACATAGAAATACATGTCATGTAATCAGTCGACATGTGAATAGTAAGTAAGTGGCAGTATCCACCATTGGAATGATGGTACATGCTGTATACTTAGAAATACATGTCATGTAACCAAGTCGGCAGATGAACGGTGAGGCGGTGGAATGTGGCCGCCAGTGGAACAGTTAAAAAAAAGGAAAGTGCACACCATTTACGTGAGAGTACCTTCCATGAAGTTATGTTTTTTCATTAAAAATAGGTTGTAGCCTCCTAATTCGGTAGAGGAGGCATGGAACTCGATGAGGGCCATGGGAGAGAAGGCTAGAACAATGGAGGATCTTCTGAACGCACACTGGGACTCCAATTCATTCTCCGAAAATCTCGTTTGAATCGCCCATGTGAGTTCTTCTCTCTTTTTGAACCTCTCAATCAATTTATTTCCCTATGGGATGTTATTTGGGTTTTAACGCATATATGGTTATCCCATATCTACATCATTATCAGTTGACTTGGGAGGCTTCGTTCATGTATATCGATCCAATGAGATTGATGTAGGTGGTCTGATGTTTATTTCTAACTATCAAGTTGATTTTGTGTACCGTTGTTCTATTCGTCCATGTTTGGGGAGTTTTATAGATAAATCCTTGACTTTTTAGATGCCCATAATTGCATAGGTAATCTTTTGATTATGTACAAACTGTTGTTTGGGATCGCTTCCTTGATCAGGGGCCACCACGTGGGTGTGGTTCCCTTGCTTAGTCATTTTTCTAGGATAACCGAGGGTATGCCATGATTATAACTTTATTTGAGTTTTCTTATATTAAAATGTTTATAAATTTGTTGCTTATGTGATGGGCTTGGCTCAGTTACTTGATTATCCTTAGGGTAGTGTTTTTTCTTAGCTTGAGGGTAGTGTTTTAATTAGAATGAGGGAAAGGTTCTATTTAGCCCAAGGGAAAGGGTTTGACTAGCATAAGGGAAACATTTCTTATACCTGAGGGAATGTGTTTTTTTATCATGAGGGAAAAATTTCATATGCCTGAGGACAATAGCTTCCGTTCTTGAGGGAAATATCTCATATTCATGGGGAAAATCAAATGAGGGTTTCGATTCTGATTACCTGAGGATAATGATTTTCATGTATGAGGACACTATTTACTTTGATTATTAACTGTGGTGATTTCTCATGTTATACCTGCCAATCTAAAGCACAGTCCTGGTATTTTTTTACCTTCTAGTTATTAGATTTCCTGTTGTGGTTTTTGCTGCGGCACTATATATGAGATTCTTAGTTGAGGTAGGATCTTGAAAACATAGAATTCAATTATTTTGAATTATAAAATAATAATTAAATGGTAATGGAACTGGAAGGAGTATATTTTTTGAGCATATCCTTGTATAATGCATTTCAATATTGCACACCACTATTTCACATTTTCACTGCCAGTTGGGAACGGGCCTTTGGTGGTTGCCTATTGGGATTTATTTCTAACACCCTGTTTGGGTCATATCTTGGGCCCAAACTGATTGAATTTTTCAGGTGTTGATAAGGGAAAGAGTCCCCATATAGTTACTTGATTGTTGTAGAGGAGTAGGATAGCATGAGACCGAGCATAGGCTTGTGATGCTCCTGAGTTCATACTTTATTATTTTGTTTTTCTTTATTGTACTTTTTTCGTGTGTTGTATTGTTTTAGATTGCAGTTTGTCCTATTTTAGCTTCATTCATAGACATAGGGACATATTGAATCAACATATATATGACTGTTGTTATCTTTTAAATCTATAATTTTGTCAGTTTCACCTTGTTATTGTTTACTGCTTCTGCTTTTGGTATGTTTATATTTTCTCTGATGTGTTACACTATGAAAAATGAGGGCATAGTTTTCCACTATCAGACCTAGGCCCTCGCTGCTTGTCGGAATTCTCTGGGTTTTGGGGATATGCGCTTGATGTCAGGTGACCATCATGGTTTGGGGCACCCATTGCATGGAACCCGGATCCAGGACGTTAAATATTACATTTATAGGAATTTATGGATTGAGGATACTTACTCGGTATTAGGAATACAATTCCTTGATGTATAATACCCAATTTATAATCCATATTATATGGAAAAAGGTGTCTTCCCAAAACAACCTGGTTACACTCGGTTGTGTGGATGGTGTGGTGCTTCACCCAGGTGTCTTCGAGATATCCTTTTGTGTTGTATGAGTAGCATGTTGTGGTGCTCACCCAGGTCACATGGTGAAAACCTATATGGAGATAGATGTCTTTGGACATGCAACAATAGGGAAAAGAGGATAACTAGTGGGGAAGTGGTGTTGTGGTACCATTGAGACTATTTTCTATATTATATACTCTTTTAAAGGATACTTTTTGAGTGTGTACTTGGTGAGGTTGGGAATATAGTATACTTTCTTTGGTGGCATGTTATATTCACTTGTTTTTCATAGTGATTTAGCGTTCCTTCATTACATATGAATTGTAGGCTCTAGAGAGGATCATACTGAGAATACAATTATACTCACCCTACATTATATAAACTTTTTTCTCAGGTCACATGGAGAAGCTTTTAGAGAATTCTGGTTACAACTATCACGAAGTTTGTTGGAGCTGTTCGGGATTTGTTGTATTTGCCAATTTAATATATTTTGGGTAACTGTAGTTTTCACTTTTAATTGTAGTATTTCATGCATTACATTACATATATGAACATGGGTGTCTTTTATATTACATTTTGAGTTGTATTTGGTTCTTGTATGTCTTATCTCTATCATCTGATGTTGTTCTCATATAGGGTAATGCCTCCCATTTATGTTTTTACTCAACCCTCAGTTCTAGTCACCAACCTGGGGCCTACATGAGGTGGGACTTGAGTTTCATTATCTCAAATCTCAAATTTATGACTGAGGAGGGGTAAAAATATTTTTGAGGGGGTATTAAAATAGTGGTATAATATGTTTTATTGAGGGATATGATAGAGTTGGGAGTTAAGAACATGTTTTTCTTCATGGGATGGTTGGGAAACAATGTTATCCACGTTTAGAAAGTGTAGAAAACACTAGAGTCCAAGTGATATACATGTATATATCAAACCTATGATATGAGGCACATACCTTTATGCTTATAATGGATTTTAATGAAGTAATGCATGTGGTATGGTAGAGACCTAGAAATGGATCATCAATCATTCTTATTTATGCCTATGTTTGAATGGGTAGACCTTTGTATATGGTATACTAAAATGAATACAAGAAATCAATTAATTAATGTTAAATTTTTCGATATTATTGGTTTAGTAGTTCTATGTGTTTGTCTGTTTGAAGATCTGGGTATAGGTTGATGTCCTAGCTAGGTTCACGCAAAAAATGTCATGCTAGCTACGATAGCAGATCACCACATAGTATAGGTTTTCAAAAATGACACATATAGGAGGTCACTATGAGAGTTTCATCGTAAGAGTATGCAGATGTACGAGGGTCCCATTTCAGATGCAATCAAGGAGGACGAGTAGGAGGAGTTTAAAATATATTTCAGACCAATCCATGGTCGGAAGGAGAATTGGATGTTGTTGGTTGTAAACATATTGTGTGGAGTAGCATGGAAGTGGTGGTTCATGTTTCATAGGGATTATGAGGAGTCTTTAGTCTCATGGGGGGAGTTGCAATACAATTTTAGAGTCAGATTTCTTTCTTTGACATAGAATGAATCTAATAGTCAAGAGATGATTACCCTTTTGTAAGAAAGAACCTTTTTTCAAGAGTTCAGGATCTGTTTTTAAAACCTTTGACAATATTCTTTGGACCTATGGTTAGATGAGGACTCAAGGGAAAGGAATTTAGATGAGGCATTGCATCCCAAGATTCAACACCATGTCACCCCATTTATGCTGATGAAATATCTGAAGGTGTTGATGAAGGTATAGGTTATTGAGAGAATGTTTTCTATAACCTTGTCATCACAGGAGGGGAGTCTTTAGGATAACTCATGAAGTAGTGCTATTGTCTGGGGTTCCTGGTTTTTAGTGTAGAATAGTTTTTGTTCAGCTAGGTGTTGGTCTCAGCCCTCAAAATATCATTTCTCTATGTGGTGGCATTATCAAGCCTATTCCAAGGGATTAGGATATTTCTTTGTGGAGTCTGAGGTAATCAATAACGAGAGTTCCTATCCTTTAATATTAGTCATTCTGTGTCAGGTTTCTCCATTGAGGTTGTTCCAAACGAGGTAGTTGTAGCATGTTTCATCTGATTTGGATCTGTAGAGAGTAGATGGGGAAGGAATACTATATACCCAAGACTCTCATCATCCTTATAGAGTATATTGAAAATGTGGTGGGTTCATCATTTGGGTCATATAGGTCATTGAGAATGTTTTGGTCAGCTTCTTGCTTTACTGTTACCAACGCAAGGTGAGACAAATGTCATTGGAGGTACCCTTTCTCTATTTTATTCAGGGGTGTATCTTTTTATGTCTCAATAGATATGCAATACTTTGTATCACCTTCCCCTTTCCATTCGTTGGTACATGAGGAAGAGGGATTTTCAATGCACTTGTCACGGACTACACCAGTAGGAGGTCGAGCTGATTTGTTTGATGATTGTAGAGGACGTGAGATACTAATGGGGAAGCACTACTCTTTTGGATGTTTTCTTTCATTACTAAATCAACCATATGATTTAATCCTCGGTATGTATTGTTTGTATTAATTTTAGGCTATTGTGGATTGATTCTATAAGAAGGTGGTGTTCTATTATTCTCATAGAGATCCAGTAGTGATTGTGGAGAGAGAGACCCTCTGGTTGTTCTGAGGCGTGTTTCTTCTTTTTCAACCCTCATAATTGAGATGATGAAGAGTTCATCGGATGATCAGATATCAGATTTTCCAATGGTCGTTGAAGTGTACCTTGATGTCTTTCCAAAATAGGTTGTAGTGTTACCCCCTTGATGGGAGATCGAGTTTGGGATCGAGATGTAGGCATGCATATCTCTAATATCTATGTATCCATACATGATTTATCCTATAATGTTGTGGGAGATGGGTGTACATCTCGGTGGTGTGTTGAAGTGTGGTTTAGTTCAGTTGAGGGTTGCACTGTGGGGTGCACCAGTTTTGTTCCTGATGAAGGATAACAACAATTTTTTGTTTTGTGTTGATTGTCATCGCTTGACCAATGTGACATTGAAGAACTGTTATACTATTTTTCCGATTGATGATTTGTTCAATCAATTGAAGAGTTAAAATTGGTTATACAATATCAAATAATGACACAGTTATCATCAAATGCAAGAGAAGGATGGGGATATTTTGAAGACTAATTTATATTGTCATCATATGAATTCTGAGTTCTTGCTGATGTCGTTCGGTGTGACGAATGCTTCAGTAGTATCTATGGGGTTGTTGAATTATGTGTTCTATGAGTTCCTAGATATTTTTTTTATGTTTTTCATAGATTAAACCCTTATATACTCTACGTTTGAGGAGGATCATGCAAAAAATCTATTTTCCATTCCGGGAGTTATTCAATTGTTGTAGCTATAGGGAATGTTTTTGAAGTGTGAGTTATCGGATCAATAATTCTATTTATTTGGGAATTTTTTATCCCAATAGGGAGTATATGTGGATCCAATAATTATATAAGAATATAATTCTTCGGAACTCCCGTGATAGTGGAATAATTGAAAAGTTTTCTTGGTCTCATGGGACATTATAGGAGGGTCACAAATAATTTCTTCTGTGTTGCAACTCCTTTGAAATCTCTCAAAAGGAATGTTCTTGCATTAATGTGGAAATATCAGTGATATGAACCAATTTAGTATCGGGATGAAAATTTTCCCAGAGCTCCAATTATATTCCTATTAGCAAAAGGCGTTCAGTTTGATATCTATTGTGATGCTTTCCGCCCAAGGTTGGCCTGCATTCTGATGTATCCATGATCGTTAATTTATTTTGGGCCTCATTGGTGTCATCCCCGTGAATGTAACTATTCCCCCCATGATCTTGATTTGGTGGTAGTGTTGTTTTCTCAGATGTTTAGTATACATTACCTCATCAGTGATTGCTTTTTGATTTCTGCCAATCATTAGAGCATGAGGTATGTTTTCTCCAAACGTGACATGAAATCCCGAAAACATCAGTATATAGAGATTATACATGACAATGGGATCGAAATATCGTATACATATGTTCAAGAGAATGTTATATCCAATGCGCTGAGTAGGAATTCACATAGTGATGTAGAACATGGGTCATGTGATTCCTGGATGGTGATGGAAGAACACTCAGCATTACATTTTGATATGGGATAAGTTATAGTAAGATGTTGTCATTTCAAGATGAAAGTGTAGTCATCTTGGGTGAATTATGTTGAAGATTCCCAATTAGGTGATCTTGAGGTGGAGGTCTGGATAGACTGAGTTGTTTGGTGCAATTCCATTGAAGGATTTATTGGGGATTAAAATCACTGAGTGTTGATTCTTGGGAGGATATTCATTCATTTAGTGATATGTGAGATGGTTTTCAGGGAGTTATACAGTTCACACATAGTGGTAATTCATGGTGTGATAAAGATTAATCAATATTTGACGAGTCAGTACTAGAGTACTGCATTGAAGCGTGTCGTTGCAGAGTTTGTGTCTTGATGATTTGCCTACTAGAAGGGGAAGGCCAAGCACTATGTTCTCGATGGTTTTCCCCAATCATTATATGTTCATCAATTGATGTGGGAAGACATTTCAATAGACTTTGTTATTAGTTTACCAAGATATTTAGAAGCATATGACATTATAATGGAGGTATTGGAGTATTTGAAAAAATCAACCCACTTTATAGAAATTAAGGAGTTGAGCTCAGTTGTGGTTTTTTCAAGGTAGTATCTCAGGGTTGTGGTGAGACTCCACAGTGTCCTGAGGGTGATCATTTCTGATCGACATCCCCATTTTACCTATACAGTGTGGAGAGGACAACATCATTATTTTGGATATTATTTATGCCTTAATAATAATCTTTATTCATAAACAGATGGTAAGACAGAGCGGACCATCCATACTCTTGAAGACATGTTGCTCTCTTATGTCCTGGATTTTGGAGGTTCATATATGAGGAAAATTTCTTTGGTAGAGTTGTATAACAAAAATTGTATTCCCTCCAACACTGGTATGGTGCCATTTTAATATTTTTATGGAATAATCATCCATTATCCATTGTTCTAGAATAGGGTTGGATTGTTAGAAATTCATGGGTAGGAACTGGTATAGAATACGACAAAGATGGATTAGCTGATTCATGAGAGGATGAAGTCCACACCATATCATTAGAAATCCTATGTCATTAATAGGATGCAAAATTTGGATTTTGATGTTGGGGATCATGTTTTTCTAAAGGTTACCCCCATTGTAGGTTGTGCCGGTTTGGTCGTGGGTGAATGATTTCTCCCCAGATTTTGGTCTTTTGAGGTGTTGGATCATGTTAGAGCCTTAGCATGTCTAGTAGCACTTCCCTCACAAATGAGTTATATAAATTATGTTTTTCACATGTCACATCTCTATCATTATCTTCATGAGGACTCTCACATCATTGATTCGGGCGAGATCGTTGTTGACGATGATGAGACCTTAGAGGAGAGGCATGTATAGATCCATGACTATTAGAATAAGGAGTTTAATGGAATTCTATAAACATTGTTTGTGTCTTGGAGAAACATAGTGGAATAGAGGGAAATAATTGGGAACGTGAGATCCTGATAGAGGCTCAATAATACGTGTTGTTTGATGTTTATCTATTTTATTTTAATCATGTATGTTGTGGTTGTAGTCCTTCTTTGTTTATGAGATATCTTTCTCATGTAGATTTATGTATCTCTGTCTATGTTGAGAGGTATCTACCATAAAAGATTGGTTAGGGTATGGTTATAGTTTTCACTCGGTTTTTTGATTTCCTTTTTATCAAGTGGTTGAGCACCTTTGGTGGGGAGATCCTTGAGAGGTGTCTCAAAGGGTGGTAGTTATAGCCTTTTTTGCATTTCTACTTTGGTTTGGTTTTGGATTCATTAGGAAAAGTATGATTTGGGAGCTATCTAATGTAATGGAATGGAACTATCTAGTCTCTTCCTTTTCTAAAATCTAGTGGTTGAGCTATCATGGGTGATTAAGGTAACTTATCCCAAACATATTTCCAAAATTTTCAATTATATGACCATTATTTCCAAAGCATTGATTCGTTTCAAATATATTTTCAATCCTCTAGAATTGTGATACATCCAATAATAGGTGTTAAAATGTTTTTAGATAGGTGATTCATCTAACGGTAGGTGATACACTACTTCTAGAATGGTGATTCGCGTAACAGTAGGTGCTGAAATTTTTCCAAAATGGTGAGACATTTAATGGTAGGTTCATGTGTTTCAAATATGGTAATAACTATAAAAAATAGGTGCTATAGTGTTTAAAAATCACGATACATCACATAGTTGGTTCCACATTGTTTCTATAATGGTGATTCATCTAACAGTAGGTGCTACTGTGTTTCCATAATGGTGAGTCGTCTAACGGTTTGTTCTATAGTGTTTCCAGAACGGTGACTCATCTAAATGTAGGTGCTTTAGTGTTTAAAAAATAGTGAGTCATCTAACAATAGGTTCTACAATTTCTTCTGTATAGTAAGACATCTTATTTTAGGTGATTTTTTGATTCTAGAATAGTGAGTCAATTCCAATAGTTTTAGAAATTTAGAGTTTTTTTTCTAGATTTCCCAGTTTTTTCATTTTGATGTCATTCATTGATGTAAAATGATTTTAATTCCATATTCATGTTTTTTGAAGAATATTCATGGGATATAAATCATATCATGTATTTTAAAAAAATATGTAGGATTTTAATTGGTCAACAAGTGTGTTTTAATGCAACCGACATTAAGGGAAATACAAAGCCATTTAAAATATCCTTAGTCTCATATCTAAATCACCAGTGTTGGGAACCATCCAATCATTCCTTCCTTCTTATTTATCTTGGTGTGAGGCATCCCAATAATTTCATACAATTGGAGTGGTGTGATCGAATGGTAATACTTGGATCATTTCCCCCATGAAGTTTATTCCTACTACATGATCACCCCATGTTTTTGTGAAACTAGGACATGTCGATCTGTCATCAATATAAGGTATGTTATATTCCTATCATATGGGTTCATTGATCTGTTTCCTCATTTTTATTTTTTCTATGTATTTTCCTATGATCTTTTTGTTTCTAATGGATACATATTTGGTGTTGTTTGATGCTGTTATTCCCCAACGTCCTCTGGAGAATGTAGTCATTTTGGATGATGTGATCATGATCCATTTTGTTGGCCCATTATTGTGAAAATAACATTGAAAAAATTTTGAGGTAAGGGATTTTTCTCTCACTATTATATTTACGTGCAGTTATAGAGTTATCATGGTTTATCCCACTAGATCAAAATGGAATAAACATAATAAATATTAAACCAGATTAAATAACTACTATAAATCAAATGTTATTGCATCTTGATTTACTAGAAAGTGTTATATCTATGCTTTTCATGTTTATTATGTTATTATGGATGGAAATTGGTAATGGTCATAAATTTATAATTAATTATTATTTAATTACCCAATGATAAGGAGGGTTATAAATGAATATTATTATTATTTTAATTTGATGTTAGTCAAATTTATGAAGATGTTCATGTTTAATTAAAATGGTTGATAAAATATATGAATGTTAGTTCATTTGGATATGTAATCAAAGTCATGTTAAATTTCATGTTTAGATTAGTCTATGATAACTATGATAGCATGATTCTTAGGTTACCTATAGTTAGAACCTATTAATAATGACTCTGTTAGTTCAATGTGGATTAATGAAATGGTTTTATGATAAAATATAAGTCATGGTGTAGTCTTGAGTTACTCTCTTTTTAGTGAAATCTCATATCCTTATGCTTGGAAATGTGAGATCTTGTTGTGTTTGAATGATGGATGCCTTGTTTAGGTCCATGAGCACAGTTTCTTTGTTGTTTCCTACAACTTGTGACGTGATGGGTTCATGAACGACTATTGTGATATGTTTGGTAGGGATTCCTAGTGTTTGTGGTAGTATTTTACTACTATAGGGGTTATATGTATTATATTAAGCATGTGGGTGTAGAAGAGGACACTAGGGATGATGATATTGGTTGAAGTGGGGCTTACCTATTGGTGTGGAAGTGGTTACTTGTTGAATATTTATTTATCTATTTCATACTCCCCACTAGTTGATGTAGGTGGTCTTCATTACCCCCTTCCAACATAGGAGAATAAAAATGGGGCATGCCACATGCTTTATGTGATTATCTTCTCAATGATGGATGGGTCGATGCTTCTACTATAGGTGGAAAATAATCAATGGGTAGTCCATATAATCACCGTGTAGAGCCACTTGTGCTTGGTAGATTTGCTTACAATCTTAGAATACTTTGAATTATGGAAATGTGATAATGGTGTTATTAAACGATTGAATAAATGTTGTTGAACCCATGGGGTTGGAGATTGTTGGAATCAAATTTTGAGGTTGTGCTTTTGAGGAACAGTGGACTCAGTTTGGTTATTCCAATAGGGAATGGATCTTTGTTGTGATAATACTGAAATGAAAATGTGGAAAATGATAATTTTTTATTAATTGTTATAGAATTAATTAACATAAATTTAAATTAATAAAAATGGTAATAAGATTCTATAAATCACTTTATATGTTTCTGTTCTTATTTGATATATAGTCATAGTAGTGGCTACTAGGAGTCTGAAAGACGTTAGTTGTAGTTATTTCTATGACTAGGTTTTTCCATATGTGTGGTTGAGAAATATATTATATCATATACTTTTATGTTTCTAAACGATACCCGAACCCATCTGTAAGGGAAACAAACATCGTGGGGATTCTGAGCCCCGGGGTTGTCCTAGAGGGATGATGGATGTCAGAATTCCCCCTCTGTCCTCGATCTCTTCACTTGGTAGTAACATGGTCTGGCATGCCCGAAGGTCGGTTTTCCCCTTGTAAGTGGATGGATGTCTTCAATGGATAGTGGTTATTTCACACACATGTGTTATAGATATAGTTTGCTATGGAATCCTACATCTATAACACGTATAGGCTGTGATTGATTGAGGATCCTTACTCACCATTTGAGCTATAATGGATGGAGTTATAATACCTGATTTATTATACATGTTATGTGGGTTGTGGTGGATCATGAAAACTACTTGGTCACATCTGGTTAGGTGGTTGGTGTGGTGATTCTCTATGTTATATATAATAAATCACTTTTGTTGCAGGAGGTACATGTTTTGGTTCTCACCCTTGTGTCTTTGGGGCATCCTATTTTGTGAATGATGGCATAGGACATGTGACATTGGTGAAAGAAGAAATATAGATTGGTAGTGTTGGTGGGGTACCAGTGAGAATCGTTTCTATATTATATACTCTTTTTATTTATACTTTGTCTGAGTGGCCATGGATAGGATGGTAACATTTTATACATGTACAATTGGGGAGTTAGTTTCACTTGTTGTTCATTGTGCTTTAGCATGCTTTCGTCAGTTTTGTAGGAGACGATCTAGGGAGGATTTACTGAGTATATTGTTAATCTTACCCAATATTATATAATTTTATTTTCAGGTCACATGGAGGTGGTTGGAGATCATTATGGTTACTACTATCATGGGATTTATAGGAGATGTTTAGGCTTTGTTGTCAATGTCATTTTAATTCTTTTGGGTACACAGTTTTTTCATTTTAGTTATAGTATTTATTGAATTATGTTGCATACATGTACATGGGTTTCATTTATATTGTAGTTTGAGTTAGAGTTGGTTGGTGTCTATCATATATCTCTCTCTTCATCATGTGTTCTCTTAGATTATAATGCCTCCTCTTTGTGTGTATACTATACCCTCGGTGTTACTCACTGACCCCGAGCCAACTGGTGGTGGGACTCCGCTGTCATTATCTCCCTTATCCCATTAGAAGCCCACGAAGGGATCACTTTTTGGGGAGGGGGTTATGACAGGAATTATAATTATTATATCATGTTTTATGTTTTCCCAATGTTTATGGATTTAGGATATCATTTACTTCGGAAAACACTTCTTCATTCTCAGTATCCTCCATATGATATCATTTTATGCCTCAATAATATAATATTATTACTTATTACCCTATTTATTCCCTTATTATGAATGTCAATATACCATTTTCCTTTTTATTTTCCACAATATATTCTATTAATTTTTAGAAAACTAATACGGGCAAGATAAACTATGTGGAATTTTTAATAATGATGAATTTTTTATTAATGATAAATTATTTTATTATCTAATATTTTAAATAAACTAATTTTTTTGATCCATTATGTGTTTTTATAAAAAATATATAAAATGAATGATAAAGTATTATATTTTTTTGGGTTGGGTTACCATATCCACCTATTATGACATTAAATTACATTGATTATGTCATGAATGAAGAAACATAAAAGCTACAACTATTTGAATTATCACAAAACATCTTAAATTATTTCTGGTTCAATCGTGTGGAATCATACTATGTAGTTTTTATTTTCCATTAAAGGGATACATATGAATTCACTTTCATTAGCTTCATCCTAAATCTACAACACATTCTACCTCCTTTCAACAGATTTCAATGTCTTCCAATAAGGATTAAAATGTTGGATTTTTTTATCAATATGGCTCCAAAATATAGATTATCTAGATACTTTAATCAAATTAGTGATAGTATAATATTTATTGTTGACACCATTTAAACTCTTGTTTCCTTCAATTTAATATATTATGGGAAATATTTATTCATACATGGTAGGTTTCATAAACATGTAAAAATCTATAATCGGTTCCAGATATAAGAAATTAAAATGATTATTTTATAATCTGTCCACCCATTCTCTTAGCTAATTAACTACCCAATGTGTGACCGACTCATCCCAATGAATGAATATTTTTGTGTTGTATGATTTCACTATTTCCAAACAAGTGTGAGGATAAGTTAATCATATACACAATCCATCTATGATATAATGTAAAAATTTAAGGTAAGGAGAGGCATGTGGATTGATATACCCTCATCAAATGAAAATTTAACACAAAAAGATTATAGAAGGATTATCAAATAAATAAGGTTCAAATAAAAAAAAAATTGGCCACAATAAAAAAATCATGGGTGGAAAAAATTGTTCAGTATATAATAACTATCTACTATGGTTCCACCGTGTAACAAAAAATCTCTAGCCACTCAATGGAAATATCTATGTTACCATCTCTTGGTTTCCTCCACCAATCACCCCATGAATGTAGACCGTGCACAAATGGACATCTATAAATGTCAAAATAAATTTCTTTCTATAAAAGTTTATGATGTTATCTATTATTCCTCTCCAAAAGTCTCTAAAAATCCCAAAATATCCTATTAATAATCTTAATTTCTTCAAATAATAGTCATTCTAAAACCAAATACAAAAGTGAAGGAATTCAAGGTTCCACTTTCACTTAAAACAAAAATTTATTCAACTACACTAACACTCATTTATGTGAGTTTCTAAAGAATCTATATAATAACACTTATCATCAATATAACTTCTTAGCATGCATATCTTGTAAACATATTTGTCACTGAATATAGATACACACATCAAATTCATTACCATATCATTGGTAATTTCATAACCCATCACACAAGAACTCTTGGGTCAACAAAAAGACTAGATATACCATAATCTAACACATCATACATTAAAATCATCCATTAAAATTTACATCTCAACCAACATATATTTTATTTCACTCTATCATACATAAAAAGGGACACTCAGTGCGAAATTATTCTAACTATATTTGAATTCCAGATAGCCCATTCCTAAGGATTAATACAGGGTTAACCATATAAAAAATTAGTATATGGCACTAATTTCATTAAAAAATTTATAACTTCTGGATGTGAAACACCATAAATTGATATTTTTAATATAAATAAATTTCTCTTTTGATAGAAACAATACCAATGTAACTGAAAACATTAGTGTGTTAAACCCATATTCTTACATTAGTTATATACCTAATCGCAAATAATCCCTTGATTATACATATTTTCATACATCTGATTAATATTTTAAATTCATTTATATTGTCCTTAAATTGGTAACATTAAAAAATTCCCAATGTTTCAGTCATGCAGCATACTAATTAACCATATCATCAATATTTAAAAACAGTTTTCATATCTCTTACCAATAGAAAATATATCATGGTCAATTACATTTACAAACTAATTAAAAACCCAAATAATTATTAGTTTATATTTTCCATTTATTCACATCTGATTTCCTATTTAATTACATCTGATTTAAGGGTTGAAATGAATAATCCCATGATTTTTCACCCATACATAAACATTCCTTCATTTCAAGTATTTGAGAATATTACTTCCTAAAATCCACTATCTATAAAAAAAATGAAACACATATGTAATAGTTTTAAAATTATGATAAATACATCCTAAAATCCATATAATAGTGTCTAGGAAATCATATTTACCCTCATATCTATTGAAAAACTTCATCAATGAATCACCACCATACATGCCAAATACATTATTATATCAATAAATCAACAATTTCACTCGTAAGGAAACAAATACCACACTCAATCCAACATTAGATTCCACTTAGTTCCACCATAATTTTCACAAATACTATTAGTTCCTAAAATTCTAAAGACATAGTTGAGTAAAATCATGATTCATTGCAAATGAACTAGATATTATAAAATCATATACATTAAACTAGATCCATAATCCCCCTCCCAAATTTACAAAATATAATAGATTCAATATCTAACACCCCTAAAACTGACCAACATAACAAAATAATAATTTCTATAATACATTTCTCAAATTAAGGTCACACCATTGCGACCCTATCTCATATAATGATCCCAATACATTTCATTAACTCATATTGGAATATCGAAATTGGATATATAGTGTGTCTCCCACTCTCTGGAAAGTACAAAATAAGTTATTATAATCCACCAAAAAATCATCAAATACATGATAAAAAAATATTTGGTCTTATCCATAGAATCATAATAAAACACATATCATGACTCCCTCCTCTTATGTAAAACAAATTATTAATATACCCACATTAAAATTATTTCTATCCAACCATGGTCCTATACCCAATGCAGGTATAAATCGATACAAAAACACATAGAAAATTTCTATTACAGTATAATAAAAATGTGTCAAAAATATGTCACTAAGAATTGATAGTATCATTGTGACATAGCTCCTTGATTAATGTGATCCACATAAACACTATTTATTATAAAAAATAATAATAATTTAATATCATTTAATTATCCAGTCCTACAGATCATCCATGGATAATAATGCATAACTAAACCACTAACATCACGTATAATTTTCCAATATTAATCCATATCAATCCCAAAGAACATGTATCTATAATTATTCCACTCTCTTACTGCTAAGGGAAATGATTATTCAATATTTGAATGAAAATGGGTATTACTTACATGACTATGAAACCCAACATATCTATGTATCCATACACATTTGTACTAACCTAATAAATAAAATTGTTAATATTATCATCAGCTTTATCACAACCATCATATGAACACAATCATAATCAATATCTTACAATATCTTATTTTTTGGTCAGTCACATTCCTTTCAAAAAGAATCATTTGTTATTTTATTCCCTTTATAAATTCATGAAATCCCTATTCATGACCTAATAAATGTACACATGTTTCTGATTAGTCATTAATATTATATGATTCATCTATACATGCTCCCTATCTAGAAGGAATCTACATTACTTGGATCACCCCTCTATATAAGGATACCATCACATATCACTATAAATACTAGGTATATATATAACATGGTTCTGGTTTAATATATATTTATCAACTAAAAAATATACTGAGTCTAATATCATCATCACTATTTTCTCCAAAATACACTATAGGCCATATACCATACATGTCACAAACACTAAAATATCACTCAGTCTTTAGGAACACAAAACTGAAGAAAACTCGTCATTTATTTCCCAATTAAAAACAAATTCCAATATAAGTTAACAATATATTGATACGAACTACCCTCTATAATGTTTCATTACATTTAAAAATGTCCTTATTAAACTACCCCATAACTATCATCCTCACATGAATAGGAACATAAAAATTTTCAAAAAATTGTAACATAAGGGTCTCTTATCACATGGTCATATTTCTAACCAATCATACCAAATTGTTGAAAAAGTATCAAATATATATATATATAATCATAAATACAATCATCATATTAGACACAAAATAAAATGTTATCATGTTTCTTATTATGTTGAGTGATACTGAAACCCATTAAAGGAAATGTTTTATTAATAATTTTGAAAACATTTAATAATTGAACTACTCAATATAATCAAATAATCAATATTAAACAAGATTTAAATTTTTATAAGTGTCTTATGTTTTGAATATGGTGTATAAATTCAAAACCAACAACATCCCATGATAAGGTAAAATAGAATAAATCAATGATAAATATCGATAAAAAACTATCGATAGAAATAATTAAAATAAGAAAAAGAAACATAATCCCATGATAAAAATGATTTCAAATCAAATAGAATGTTTCCCACCTAAACATAGAACATATTAAATGATTTTAGACATTAAAACTCTATAATATATGTCACAAATAACAACATAGTGAAAAACTAATTTGAACCATTTTATAATATCTTCACCCTATAGTATACCATCGCATCCAAACCCGATGTTCTGGATACCACAAGAATCCCTTCCCATTCACCATAGGATGAATAATAGAAGTAAAGGTCATATAAAACACATTGTGATCATATAAAATATTATATAATCTAAACTATTATGAATAAAATCATTATAATGAATCATTTTAGAGTGTAGAAAGTCGAATTATAGATAAAATTTGACTATAATAATAACACAACCATGTGATAATAAATTTATAAATTGATTATAATGTCATATATCATATTGATATCAAACAATGATATGAATATAATAGTAATAAAATTTAACATAAATATAATTACACACAACAAATATACTTTATATTACATTAATGATATCTTTATATCCCCCAATCAGACCCTTTATCTTATCCACATGTAAAATGATTATAAGAATATTTTTCATAGAGATCATCAGATATTCCCATCTATGATAGTTAATATGAAGTGTTATGTTTAATAAATATTAGTTAACCACTAATGGTGTCCCTTATAAGTCCAATTATATGTGTACATTAATTTACAAAATTTAATGGAAACCTTAATCAAATAACATATATATAAATCAAAAATTGGTTGTACTCATGTGGCCATCCTAACTATAATTCTATACATTAGTTATCAGGCTCAATGTTTTGTTCTTATGAAGTAACAATTAATATATAATGGTCTCTATAACATCCCCCAATGATCATATCATATATTACTTTTTTATAAAGATATGTCAAATAAAATTTTCCACTATTGGATTAGACTAAATTCCAAATATAAAATACGCACATCATTTCATATCATTAAGGGAAATTATAACATCATCTCACCGAATCCATGGTAGTATAATATCAAAAATATTTAAATCAAGGCATGATTGAAATTTAACTTATCAAAATAACTTATAAATTTGAAGCATTCCCCATTGATAAAATGACATTATTACAAAATACATACTTTTGTATACAATACATGTTATGGTATAACATCACATAAATGGAAACATGACAGAAATAAATCCTATAATAGCTGGGTTATATTCATAATGATAATAACTTATTAGTGGTAATAAAATGTATATTGTAATTCATGTATATTGTTATAAAATTTATAACCCTAGAATCACCATAAGACAATGCATTGAATCAAATGTTTTTACTTAGTAGACACAAGGAAATTTTACCCCCTTCCTTAGATGCATCAAGGAATTAGAAGGAAATCCATTTTCTAATGGAAATATTAAAAATTGGGAAATGATTCCCAGTTTTGATCCTCGTTAAGAACATTGAGATTCCATCCCATGAATAAAACCAACCAATCATAAGAAAATATATTATCCCATTAAATGATTATAATTAAAATAAATTGTAAGGTGGAAAGTTAATCACATGAAATTTTATATGGATATTTCACCCACACATATAATCATCTCATCATGAAAAGGAATTTATCTTCATTCCATAATAGTAACAAACAATAATATGGGATGTTGGAAGTGAATATCATATCTCATTAATAATATCATAATAGGATTTATGTCCTATCCAAAGTTATCATTTTATTAAATTCATATCCCACCTCATAATCATGATAACTCATGGGTAAGTGGAGTTACATTGAACAGATTACTCAAGTCAATATTAGAATTAAAAGTCATCCAAAAACCAAACCAAATTAAGAAGAAAATTATCTTTAAAAATAATATAAAATAAATTTATTATTTATTTAGAAATACAATCCATCAATATCAATAATCATTAATGTCAGTCCTAAAATTCAAAAAAAACCTTCCCATTTTAATAAAAAAGTAGATGTCTCTGATTACATATTGAAACAAAGCATCAAAAATGGTTGAAATCTATAAAATGCTAGAAAATTATGGCTTAGAAGCTTGTTATATCCACCCATGTAAATGGTATAAATCATAATGTGATTCATAAACGGATATACATGGACACTTTTATTAGTAAATACTTATAAATTCCCTTTTTTCAGATCCACACCCAATGATTCAACATAATTTCTAAAGTATATATGGTTATTTATGGTTGTTTTTAAAAACCACATGGTATTGAATAATTATCAAAAACTGTACTCCAAAATAGTTTATCTAGAATATTTCAAAAACATTTTTTCCCATCCTATTTCATTCTCAAAATCCAATATCCAACAACATATCAGGTTGTTAAATATAATGAACCATATTCTCAAACTTATTAATAACACTATATTAGAAATGAACGTTGTAAACTATACCATCCTAGGTTAAAAAATATATGAAAATATGAACAAAGATTTTATTAGGTCCCAATTATTTTTTATTCAGTCCTCTAACAAATGGATATATCCATTATCAATGACAGAATAGTATATATTACATGATACCCTTTCACACATGGGAAAATTACCTTGTATCAATTTTAAGCTACTCACAACCACATAACTATACTACCATACAAACAAATAAATGAATAACCATTTAAATTAGTAATATTATGGTCCATCAACATTAAACCAGCCTTATCGCCTAAAGAGATTCCTAAAAACCGGCACAGAAGCTTATGAAATATAAAATTGGAGACCTTCCATTGTCTTAATCCTCCATTTAATTATAAAAATTCCATAAAAATTTAATAAAATATTATAATAAATTTTACAAGTTTTATATAAAATTTTTTATTAGGAATAATAAATGGAAAAATTGTTTTTTGAATAATTAATATCAAAATTCAAATACTAAGTGTGTTCCACAACCAATACCCCTCTAAATCCATTATCATCTAATAATATAACATCCAATACCTAATTATCAATCAATTCAATTCTTATCTCAATGAAATTTTTAATAAATTAATATAGAAAATTATATCTAAAAATAAATTTAAAACAATTTGTGATCAATTTATTAAGCCTCTTCAAAAAAAATGTGAAAAATACGCATCTCTCTTACCTTGTTTCATCATTATTCGATATAATATAAATTAATTACCAAATTATAATAAATTATTATTCATTAAAAAATGCTGCTGAATTAGGAGAAGGAATATTAGGGATAATAAAAAAAATTCACTATGGATATTCATCGCATATATTCTACGATGATAAGGATAATTGGACATGGGATATGTGAGGTGAGTACTCAAAATTGATGTTGGGAGCATCGAGAAAACAATCCCCCATCATCTTCCCATTAGTGACCCCTTCTAGGGGATCTACCTACAAAAACTATAGTGGGTACTCAATAATTATGAAAATATTACATTATGGTCATTTGTAGAAATAAGGTCTCACTATAAATATATTATAAATATCGACATTCTCTTAAAGGATGCATGATTAGAACATAATTCATGAAAATATCCTATTATACATTTATAAATGTCAAGAAATTCCAATTAATAAATTGAATGAAAAAATATCATAGTTTCCAGTATCCATGGTACCCAAATTCCCTCCATCTCAATAGATTCACCCTGATGAATGATAATTCATATGAAAATATTTTTATTCATTCTATTTTAAATATAATATTGAAAAAATAATTTCACTCTTTAAAATAGGTCATGGATGAGTGGTGGTAACTCTATCAATTGTATCTTAACAAATGAATTCGACGGAACCCATTTATCCCAAATAGAAATTTGTTGAAAACATGTTTTCTAATCATATTATATTATTTAAAAAATAATTGATCTTGAGAATCAAGTTTATCAAATATTATTATAAAAACAATTATGTAAAAACAAATTCAATTATTATATAAGATAAAATAACCTGAATGTATATATCCTCTATTTATTTCCATTTTAGATTTGATGTTATAAATTTTATACACCATAAATATATCGAAATTGTTTGATTGATAAATTATATTTATACATAAGGAAACAAAAAAAATTCCATCTTTAATATTATTCTCTTAAACATATTAAAAAATAAAAAATTTCTTGTATATTAAGGGTGATATTCCCATCAAAATTGATATATAAATTTCAATAATATCAACCCATGATGTGGAATATAAATAAAGATTCTTGAAACACAAAATATAATATAAAAAAAAATTATCCAGTATATAGGATTATAATAATTAAAATAGAATTTATCAATATATTATTTATTTATTAGTATTAAAGCTTTATATGTGGACTCTCTATGAAAACACATATTTTTTATATCTCTAAAACATTTAATAATTACCTTTTTCAATATCATTATGGAATGTTATCATGGATATTTAATATCATTATTAGTGGTATTAACTATATAGAGGATATCTACTAAAATATTAATTTTCTCATTCATGTTGTTCTTAAAAATATACTATTTAATCTTATCCGGTTGTAATCATAAAATTGATTATTGGGATAAATAAAATCATAATTATTGACCAAAATCTATCGAAGTAATATATTTACATAATAGTATTGAGAACATATGGTGTGGAAAGTTTACCCTCAGATACAATAAATATCAATATAATTTTAGAAAAATTATATTACTTATGTATATATTATTAATGATAGGATCTTTTCATGTAGTTTATCATTAAAAATCATAAATGTTTTTATGTTATTTATGAATCTCATGATCTAATAAAACATGATTTAATATATAAATCGCTAGACATAATTGACATTGAATAGTATACAAGTCATTCCCAATTGTATCAAATTTATATATACTATTTTTCTTTATATGTTTTTTTATAAGAGGTATAATTTTCTTTTTGGGTTTTGAGCCATTCCAATTATCCTACACCGGTCAAGAAATATTATTCTCTTTAGTATTTCCCAGTTAGATATTAGTCACTATGTAAATATTTATTCTACTTTCATATTTACCTATAATAGTTTTATTTATTAGATATTTTTCTTATTTTTTAATAATTTAGTAAATTATTTTATTAAATATTGTAACTTAACATCATAACCAAATTTGTGACATTATATTCATTAGTTGGATAATGTATATATTTTACTGAATCATTGAGTCAACATTAGAGTGTCTCTCATAAAATTGTTATTTCTATTGGCATTGTTATAATTATATAACATATTACTCTTGGATTTTTTAGTTGGAAAATCCATTCCTAAATACACCTTATATATTTCCATAAATTCATTATATTGGTATTAGAAAATTTATGGTCTTCTAGAACTGTTTATCCAAAATACCATGAAATTTGAAGGAACTTAATATTATTATGATTATCCAATTTTTTCCATTATACCAGATAATCTATAGTCACTCTGAATTTGAAAATCATATCTTATTGGATCCTTGATGTAGTAAAAATTATATTATTATAAGTAATATAAATATTTCTATTTAGCGAGTGTTGAGGAAAAATCAGATATAACTATCTAATAGTTACATTCTATCTGTAAATATTACCACACTGAAATTCCCTAGAATAATATGTTATAATAATTAGTAGATCATGATTAATAATCATTAATAATATATAAAATAAAAAATATTTTACATCCCAAAGACATCATTTTCATCTATAAAACATGTTCGAAAATATTGTAACCTACATATTTGAGACCCAATAAATAAAACATGAATATTTAGTTCATTGTCTTCCCTACGCATCAATAATTGATATATAAATTGTTATAAAACCTAGTATTAGTCTACATATCGTAGTAATAGATAAAAAATCAGAGGAGACATATTAATATATGAAATATAATAATTTTAATGAAGATTTATCTTTCTTATTGAAAGATACATTGAACTCATATAAGATCATAAACTTATATACAATTAGGTGAATACTATTAACTTCAATGTATATAGATTCAATTAAACAAGGATTTTAAATAAAACTAACATGAAAGATGTACAAAATATTATAACCTTAACCATTCTGTGGAATATAGTATTCTTTCACCCACAATCACTCATAATCCCATGTAATTGAATTATCCATCTAAAAGATTATATGATATACTATTTATAGAATTAATCACTAGAAAATGAATTGGAGGATTATCTATCATTCTCATTAATAAATATATTTAGTATCAATGAACCATAACATTAATAATATAAATAATATTTTGAAATTTAATATATATTCATAATAATCCAAGATCAGTGATGTGAATAAAATGGAATGGTTAAAATAATTCCCAATTAAATCAAAAAATAAATAGATTACCATTAACAAACTATTAATAAAGGGATTAGATTTTATATTTAAATGTTGTGTATATGGAAACACACAGATTACATTATTAAATAAGGATATACATGTATTTTTAAAAGGTACAACGTATCATGAAATTATATTAATGATGAAAATATATCATGATTATTGAACACAAATTAATTATATAATATGAAAACATTATCCTTTTCAAAATTTCTTAATTCATTTATTCTAAAATATTTCATTATATTGTATCTTTGGGATCCAATTTTATCCAATAGGATTCATGTTTCTTAATGGAGTCAACCTTCAAAATCAGTTTTGGTGGTGATGATGGTACATTTCTTTAGATATTATTATTTTATATTTTCTAATCACACTAGTGTGAATGGTGGGTTGTCAAGGAATCTTTATTAGATTTTGGACAACTTAATTAAACCCTTCCTAAGAATAATACTAGTTAACCATTGATGTAAATGATTGATTAATACTAATAAATCTATAATACCACATTAAAAGGGGAATATAATATATTTTATCTAATTAATAAAAATTAATATCTTATCCTACAAATTATTATAGGATTTTAATCTAAAATATAAATCCTTATAATGATACAGAAGTTTTAATGATTGATTACTTGAGTATTTCTTTAAAAAAATTACTAAAAAATATGTATTTCAGATGCATTTAATATGGGAAATCTAGCATTTTGGGACATGTGATTATAAGGGTATAAGATCCTTTTATGATCAGGATCCCATTACTTATTTCAAGTAGTTTAGTTCCTTTTACCAATGAAAACAAGGTGAATGGTACACAAATATGGTCTTCAGTAGAACTCATATCTAATTGATCTTTTCATGATTAACATAGAATATGAGTTTTGTTATGGAATTTTTGGCCACCAATAAGAGTATATCAATTCAAACTATTTTATGAAAATTAGAATTATCTCATCATAAGGAATATGAGGTAACCTAGTGGAAAATCTCAAATTAAGGTAATTTATGAATCATATATGAAATGATAAATCATCAAATTTGGGGAAAATATGTAGTGATTCTAAAATAAACGACGTTTGAGAACAGAAAATAAATTAAAAAATCATGGTATTCTGTGAATATAGTGGATTACATGTTACCTATGAATTTTAGGAAAGAAAAAGGTGAATCTCAATTAAAGGAATTTGTGAAAAAAAATAATGATCTCAGAACAAGTTGTTTTCTGGAATCATATAATAGTATCTCAATTGAATCACATGTGGAAGAAATGTGTGGTATTATAACTCAACACATAGTGTAATTAAAAGAGAATATCAATTAAAATAATTTTTTTTTGGATAAGAGTTGACATAGTTGGCTTTGTGAATCAATTCAAATATTCCTAAATCAAAATTTTCAATAGATGAATAATTAAATTTATAATCGTTCATGATATAAGATAAGAGGTCGATGTAAAGGACCAAAACATTTTAACAAATCACACTCAAACTAGTTTTGTGGGTGGATAATATCCCATATTATAGACAAGTTTAGTTTTTTATCAATTTCTCTAAATGGATGATGGAATGAGGAATTTACATTTCCACTAACTGGGCCCTCGAGGGACAAAAATGGTTCAATCTTAAAAATAATTTCATATCAGAGATTAATATCCCTATTAATGGCCTAAAATCATGATCATGTTTGAATATATACCCTATTAAAATAGAATTTGAATGGATTCATACTTATATAATATTGTTGCAGCTCTAGTAAAGATAGTGTAATAGAATTACCATAGTAGTATACCATTGATGGACGGTTTTGGGTCTATATAAGAAACCATAGTGCATAAAATTTCATTCCTTTGTGCTAATTATTTTCAAATTTGGGAACATCATGTTATTATAGTTGGAATCTTTAGAAAATTTCCATTCACATCACTTCTATTTTCTTTTAGATTTAAAAATCACATGTGGGAGAGATTTTTGAGAGCATGTCCACGTAGGATTATATTATTTTTTTCCGTATTGGTGCATCATTTTAAGGTTCCTAGAAGAATATTAAATATTGGGGTTAGGGTCCTTGTATAGAAAAACACATCCTAGAAAATCAGTTGAATGTAGTAACCACCCATAACTATCTCAACAATCCAAGTAGAACAATAAGAATCACTATAGAAAACCCATTATTTGCAAAGGGATAATTGGGACGGGGATGTGACTCGTCGAAAATAGTCCGTATTGGGGGACTATTTGCAGTGGGAGACTATTCCCATCCCAAATAACACACAATTTATGATGGGAATAGGTTACCTGTCACAAATGGATTGGTATGTACTGCATTCCAAACCGCGAGAAACTTATTTGTGACGGCTGGTTTTTACCCGTCGCAATCAACCTTCGGAGGGTTTCTGTTTTTGCGACACGACCCATCACAAGTAGTATTCTTATTTGGTCATGTTGCAAAAACCATTTTTACCACCCCCCATAATTAATTAGGGTTTAGAATTTGTGACAGGAATTATCTCATGTCACTAATACTATATCGGTAGGTAGGTATTTGCGACTGGACCAATCACAAATACATGTTTAATGGCTGCCCCTAATTGATCGGGTGAGTTAGTATTTTCTACGGGTCCCATTGGAAATACTTCTATTTGCGATTGGATTGTGATTAAAAATAATCTATCCTATATATATACCCCATCCGTTTTTTTTCATTTAACATATCTCTCACGTCTTCTCTCTCTGAACTGCAATATTTATCCTTGAAATTTTTCCACAAATGAAAATTTCATATCAAAGATATTTTCAATCTTTTCTATGTACAAAAGTTTCTATATTATGGTATTTAAAACTTTTTTTTATTATTAGTTAATTAATTTAATTTTATGTTATTTATCATTATTTTTAATTATTAATAATTAAAAATAATAATTAGACAGTTTTATTTTTCATTATTTATTTGGAAAAATATGTTTTTTCATTAGTAATAAATACTAAAAAAGTATAATAATTTGCACTATTAACTAATAAATTGAGGTAATTAGTAATAAAATATTTTAAATAGAAATAATGAAGAATAAATAATAATAAAGTGCAATAATTAGGAAGAACTAGTAAAAATAAGGGATAGTTTGGAATAATTAGTGATAATTAGATATAAATACGAATAATTTGTAATAATTTGTAATAAATAGGAAAAAATATTAAATTTTATGAATAATTAGAAATAAATTCTAATAATTAGTAATAAATAAGAATAAATAGTATTAATAATAATGAATATGAATAGATAACAATTTTTAAAAATAATTAGTGATAATATCTAATAAATAAAATTAATTCATAATAAATATGAATAATTAATAATAAATATAAATCATTTGTAATAATTGGTAAAAAAATATGAATAGTTAGAAGTAATTAGTAAAAATTGTAAAAATTGTAATAATTAGTAATTAATAGTAATAAATAGTAACAATTTATAATAACAAGTAATAATTAGTAGTAAATGAAAATAGGAATAATTTGTAATAATTTTTCATAAATATGAATAACATGTAATAACTAGGAATATTTAGTAATAACTATGAATAATTAGTAATAAATTGGGATAAATAAATATAATTAGCAATAAATATGAAGAATCTGTAATAATTTTTAATAATTTTTAAAAAATTATGAATAATTATTTTTATTCAGTAATAATTAGAAATAATTAGAAATAATTAGCAATAATTAGTAATAATTAATAATAATTACTAATTTTTTGTAATAATTTAAAATAGATTGTAATAAATATAAATAAATCGTAATAAATTGAATAAAATATGAATAATTAGTAATAATTATAAATAAATTTGAATAATTATTAATAATTTCTATTAAATATGAATAAATAGTATTAAATTTGAATAATTGGTAATAATTGAAAATTACTAGTAACAATCATTAATAATTAGTAATAATTAGAAATAATTAGTGAGAAATATTAATAATTATTACACATTAGTAATAATTATGAATAATTAGAAATAAATAAGAATATTTAACATTATTTGTTAATAAATACTAAAAAGTAATATTAAATACCTATAAATTGTAATAATTAGTAATAAATATGTATAATTAGGTATAATTAGAAATACTTAGTAGTAATTAGTAATAATTAGTAATAAATAGAAATAATTAATAATGACTAGTAATAAATTGTAATAATTAATAATCATTAGTAATAATTAGTTGCAAATTGTAATAAATATAAATAGTTAGAGATAAATAGAAATAATCAGTAGTAAAAATAATTAATTAGTAATTAATAGTAATGATTAATGATATATATTAATAAATTGTAGTAATGATTGATGGAGTGGCCTCGGGTGTCTGGGGTCCGGCTGGATGCGGTGGTGTATTCCGAACCACCAGTGGGTTTGTGAGAGGATGCTTCTTTCATTTTATTGGAAATGGTCTCTTAATTGAAGCGGAACTTTGGGCTATAATTAAAGAAATTAGATATGTTGTCCACTTTAATTGTCACCAATTATGGTTGGAGTCCGACTCGACCACTGCTGTTCAAATTCTTAGTGATCGATCCAGAAATGTACCATGGAAGATCTTGCCTGACTAGATCGACTGTATTCGGCTGGCGGAGGTACTCTCTTTTGAAGTAAAGCATGTTTATCGTGAGGCCAATCGGGTTGCTGACGCTCTGTCCAAGAGTGAAATTTTTTATGTTAGTTCGAATTGGTCCTGTGTCACATCTGAATTTTGCAATGATCTTGTCCTGGATGATATTTGTGGTAAGGTTTATACCCATCATTCTTGATCAATTTCATGTATATGCTCTCCTGTGTACTTTTACTTTTGATTAATATATTTTTATTAGGAGCAGGTCTTTGCCTGTCTCCTGACATTTTGTGTAAATTATAGTAAATATGAATAAATAAGAATGATTAGTTACAAATAGTAAAAAATAGTAATAAATATTAACAATGATAAATAATTATTAATAAATAGTAAAAAAGTGTAGTAATTAGTAATAATTAATAACATTTATTAATAATTAGAACTTATTATTTATAATTATTTATAATTAATAAAAATCATTAATAAATAATAATAAAGAGGTATAATTAGTAAAAACATAGTATAATTAGTAATGAATCGGTCTAATTATTAGTAAGAATGTATAATTTTTAATTAATAAATTTAATTACTTATAGTCAGTAATAATT
The DNA here is from genome assembly GCA_963277665.1 of Viscum album. Classification (NCBI taxonomy): domain Eukaryota; kingdom Viridiplantae; phylum Streptophyta; class Magnoliopsida; order Santalales; family Viscaceae; genus Viscum; species Viscum album. Next base: position 496,811,510 of record OY728158.1, on the reverse strand, counting down.
ATTAAAAAAATAGGTATATTTAAAAATAATTAATAATAATGAGTCATAATTTTTAACAATTTTTAACAATTATATATAATTAACATAAATAGCGGTAACTTGTAATAATTACTAATAATTAGCTATAAGTTATAATAATATTCAATAACTACTGGTGAATAGTAATAATTAGTGGAAAATAGTTTTAATAAGTAATAAATAGTAATAATTAGTTTTAAATAGTAATAATTAGAAATTAATAGTAATAATTTGAAATAAATAAGAATAAATTGGAATAAATTTTTTTAAATAGTAATAATTTGTATAAATATTTATAAATAGTAATAATTCCTAATAATTTGTAATAATTAGTGATAATTTATAATAATTAGTAATAAACAGTAGTAATTAGTAATAACTAGGTATGTTTAGTTATAAATCGGAATAATTTTTAATAATTTTGTTTTATTAATAATAATTAGTTCTAATTATTTATAAATACAGATTAATTATTAATAATTATGTATGATTATTAATAATTAGGAATAGTTTTTAATAATTAGGTATAATAAGTAAAAATTAGGTATAACTAGTAATAAATAGGTCTAAATAGTAAAAATTAGGTATTAATAACAACAATTTGGTATAATTAGTAATAATTAGTAACAAATAGTAATAATTGGGTATAATTAGTAATAATTTGTAATAAATACTAATAATTAGGTTTAATTAGAAATAGTTAGTAATAATTAGTAACAAATAGTACTATTAGTAATAATTATGTTAAATTTTCAAAAAGTATTTATACTAATTAATAATTTTGTACAATTGGTAATAATTAGTAATAATTAATAATAACTTGATATAATTAGTAATAATTATATATCATTTTTAATAATTAGTAAAAATTTGTTTTAATTATGTATAATTTGTAGTAAATATTTTTAATTTGTAAAAAAATATGTAGAAATAGTAATAATTTTTAATATTTGGAATTAATATGTAAATTATAGGTATAAATAGTAATAATTAGAAATAATTTGTAATAATTAATAATAATTAGTGGAAATTATTAAAAATTAGTAATAATTACAGGTAATTGGAAGCTATTATAATTAATTTGTAATAATTAGTGGTAATTAGTCATAATTATGAATTCTTAAGAGAAAATAAATAATATTTTTTCAATTATTTTGAATAGTGTATTTAATATATCAAATTGTTTTAAAGAATTATTATTTAGAAATATGGTAAATGGGAGTCAACAACAGACCTTATTAGATGATTTCTCGTGGATAAATCAGGGTAGGAATCCAAACAGTTCATGTATAAATGTGGTATATATTGAGGGTTTTGACACATTCTTATCATTTACATCATATAAAGTGGAGTTTATTTCAGAAGTAAAAATTATGTATCAATGTAAAAAATATTTTCTCAAGAAATTCGACACATTTGAAGATTTTTGGCTCATATATTTTATTTTGATTTTCTTATAGATTAATTTTGTAATTCACATAGTGAAAAAAATTCTTTGAGAGGATACTAATAATATTTTTTATGATCCATCAGGGTTTAAAATTTTTATACATGATGTGGCATGTTTTTATTTTAAAAAAATATAAAGATAGGATGATATAGATTTAACTCCCATGTTTGATCGATCTGATTTTTTTTGTTTGATGTTCCTTATTGATTCCTTATATCTCAGTTGCAAGATATGAAAATTAAGAGAGTTTGAAAATTTTATGGCCATTAAATTAGATAATGAAATGTCAAAAATCTATTTGGTTAGATATTATCTTTGATTAAAAGACTTTTACCTGAAGGAAATGTATTAACTATATATTTCTATGAGAGAAAGATGACAGTTCATAATGTGGTTTTTATTAGAAGAATATCCATGCTTGTTAAAATGATTTAATATTATATTATAGTGAATCATAGTTGTTTGGTCATTTTCCCACATGTGGGAAAAAATATAAAGAGGCTCAACTAGGGAAGTATGGATTGATTATTATAAAATAGTTGAGGTATTTCCCTCTTACACAATGATTATAGAATATATTTATGTCACTTAAAACTGAAACATTGATGTCATGCAGGAAATCCAATATTTCAACCATTAAAATATTAAATAATTTCTCTGATGGTGACTTGTGGAAAAATTTTTACCTACTATATCCATTTTTTTCATTAGAAACCTGAAACATGTGATTTTATCTTTCTACTAACGATTTCAATCCATTTGGTTCTTATGGTAATAATTATTCACTTCTAGAATTTCGTTATACCTCCATCCGATTTACCTTCTTAGTTGTTGATTCAAGAGACATATATATTTTGACCTTATTAAATCCATGACATCCAAAGAAGAATATTGTTTTTTATTTAAAACAATTGATTGGGGAGTAATATTCATTGTGGATTAATTATGTTATTACATATGATGTTTTTGTGAAACAAAATTCCAAATCGAAATCTTCAATGACGTGGAAAATTAGTGACTATCCAGCCAATGAATTATTACCTGGTTAGAGTACACATAACTTCAAATCTTCACATTACCTTATGAGAGACATCAAATCCGTTATTATTATTATTAGATGAAAACCTTATTTTTTCACTAAAATTATTGATTCCGTCAAATTTAAAATTCTTTTTGGTGGAATTAATTTCATTTTAAAAAAAGAACTAATAAAATAGTTGGATAACCAATAATGATCTCATGTATACTGTTAAAATCATTTTACTCTTAATTACATCCCATTACATTGAGATCAACTATAATCCAACCGAAAAATCATGTATTTGGGGAAACACAATTATATATAACGGAGAATTTTTTGGGATTTTATATATATTTTTAATTCGTTGGTCTATCACATATTAGATGACATGCATTTTGATAAGATCTATTTTGAAAAAATATTTTATATTTTTTCTCAAACGCCATGTAAGACACAAGTTAATGTAAAGGCACTATTAGATATTCCCCATGTTTATAGGAATCCAAAACATTAATTGTTTGATAATGTAAGATCAGAGATGTTAATTAAGCCAAAAGAAGCTTATCCACTTTCCATAGAAAATAGATTATTATTTTTTCAGTGGATTGAATATTTGAGACTTCTAGATGGTAATTCTTCTTAACCGGGATGATGTGTTAGAAATGGTCATAATAACTTATTAAAAATTCATGAATGTGATTTTATAATAGAAATAATACTGCTGATTTAACTAAATGGATTATGAATTCTATGATTATTGACGTGATTAAACACATATCGTTTTTTTCATGAAATTTATAGTGAAACAACAGAACATGATGCAATAATAAGACAGAAAGAAGATGTTGTTTTAATTTTAGGTAAATTGGAAAAATCTTCTCATCGACTTTCTTTGACTCAATAGAAAATATGATATTACAATTTTTTCATGATGAAAAAAATGTAGATCTTGTATTGTTCCAATGGATGCTACCATTCTAGAGATTCATAATGAAATTAAAGAAAAAAGTATATATCAAATAATTAGTTGAAGGATAAATTGAAGAATTTTATTAAGAGAATTATATTTATTATTTCTTATCTAATTATTTTTAACCTAAATTTACCTCAAAATATAACCACATTTGGAGTAATGAGGGGAATGTTGATAATGAAATGAGAAATAAATTTTTAGTCTATAATCATCCATATATTGAAAACAATGGAGCTCACGAATAATGTATTTCAGATAATGAATATCAAAGATATCAGCCATATGTTTTTCTCAACAGTGAAGAAATGAAACAATTTTTACCATGAGTTCATTGATTACTTATTATATAATCTTTGTTACATTAAATTAATATCCATTTATTTATAGGTTATATGATATTCATATAATGAAATAGCTTCAAAAAATTATATTAGCTTCGCTTGAAGAACATGGGAAAAATAATATTTCCTACTAGTTTCAAAAATTGTGAACATAAATTATCAATTTTTAACATATAAAATAATATTTTTACTTGTTATAATGATATTTATTTTACAATTTTTCATCTATCTCATCATGTTGTTCAAATTGATAATCAATTGTATATATTGGGTAACCCAACCTAAAAAATGCTAAAATATTTAAATATATATGTGGTGAATGGGTTTTGATTTCATACACATGCATTAAGGGAATACAAAAACAATGAATACTGGTGTTAAATTTAGTGGATATCATCATAGATAAGTTGATGTTGATTTTTATGGCATTATTGATTAAATTTTTGAACTATTTATTCTAGGAAAAAATTATTTAATGATGATTAAATGTTAGGGGTCTGATACTAAGATTGGCTTTCATTTTCATTCGAGCCATGAAATCATAAATATTAAATATAAATGCCTTCTTGTAGTAAATAAAACCTTTTTATTGTCTCATCAATCACATGAAATTTATTATGGAAATTACTATGTTATATCAAGTGCGTTTGGTGATTAGTAGAGCATAATAAAATCAATTTCTTGGGAAAATAAGTTTATTCAATGTGAATGTGGTTCCACTAATGTTAATGGAATTTAAATTTATCAATAGACTACTGTATGTACATCATTTTTAAGAAGACACATGAATATCATGGATGGAACCCTATAGTTAAGGGTTAGTAGTGAGAATTGTATAATGATGCTACAAATGAATTTGAAATGAATAGTGATGATGAAACAAAATACCATATAATAATTTATGATGCTGAGAATGAATATGAATATATTGACACTATCCGATAAGAATATGAGGATGAAAATTTACATTGACATAGTAAAATGTGGGTTAAATAATATTATCTATATATATATATAATAGTTATTTTCAACTATTTGCTAACAATAATAATTTTGGGTTTTAGATGGACTCATATCTGTTTTTTGAGTTCAAGGAGGGTGGTCTACCTGGCGATGGGTAAGACACTGGATCATCCGACATTTAGATTGTGGGCAGTTTAAGTAGGACTCAAGGGTGGCGTGGTCTTGTGTTATTCATGATTCTTGTCCCTATCCTTGAGCGACTTTCATGCCATTTCATCAATAAATACATGAAGATGTACGTCTACCTATATATATTAGTTGTTTTTCATTAATTATCATTATTTGATTTATAAACTAATATTTTATATTATTTGTTCTTTTTCACAAATATTTTCACATATATCTCTTAGACATTGTAGTTCTATATTGCGAAATTACTTTTATAAAGTATGGGTTTCATGGGATCAGATTCCTATAAATATTCAACACTGCATGTTCTATCATTGGATGATATGTAGATATTTATTATTTATTATGAAATTTATTTAATTAATATATTTTTACTATTAATTTCTAATAGGTTTTATGGTATCCCATAAATGATAAAATGGAAGAATCGATCTGGAATGCATGGGGGGGTTGTATGTGACATCATTTCCTTCAATGTTTTTATAATATATAGAGGAAATCAAATAAAAAAGGGGTTGTAGAGTTTGATGAGTCTTATTGCAACCACCGACCTGATAAGATTTCATTTTAGATTTGGGATGGGTAATGTTCACACTAGATGGGTTGTCATTTTCTGATGTGATAATGTGTTGGTCAATAAAATTTTGGGAGATATGCAGTGACACATAGAATGAGTAATCTTACATTGAGTACACATTGGGATTATATGGTAAGAATGTTTTTTAATTAATTTATATATTGCGAAATTTAAAATGTTTATTTTATATTCATATAGATATTATAATCGCCAAATATTATTGATTTTAAATGTTTATAAGAGGATGTAAACTTATCCAATATCTGGAGATAATAGAGGTGAAATCAAGTATTAGATTGTGGTATATATATATTTTTTGTTTTAAATTTAATAGAAAAAAATATATTACCTATTATAATTTTAAATTGATATTGGAGGATTCATACTAAATATCGATGTCTTAGACATGGATTGAGATTCGGGCCATAGATAAGGATTAGAATCGGGTAGTAGGAGTTGAAGATCAAGAAGGGATGTGGGTGACCTTGTATGCCTTACAGAAAGTCCAGGTTTTTGAAATCGACTCCCTATTGACCCATGTGAGAAATTGTGGTACTATAGTGAAGTCGGTGTGTATATTTGTAAGGGTTATTGTAGAGTCATTATCATCTTCCGTATAGTCGATAAAGCAGTTGCGAGCTCGGGGTGATATTATAGAGAGTATGCATAGGGAGCGGGAAGAGCTCCATCCACAACAGTAACAATATGAGGAGGAGATGCAGCGATGAAAATTCCAGCAACACGAGTAGACGATGTAGTATATGTGACATCTAAATCACTGTTTAGGGATAGAGTTCCCACCGCCATCTCTTCTAGGTCCTCCACCTCCTCTAGAAACCCCCTAGTGATGTATTTAATTTTTATGATAAAATGTTTTATTGTTAATTTTTGCATTATTATATATTTAAATTTCATTATAATGTTTTTATACGATTGTAATAATTTCAGTTTTATTATTTTATTATTTATTTAAGTACTTTAATGTACTTCTTTAATATTAATTTAAATTTTATGAAATTTCTATTACTAATTCATTATATAATATAAATTAATTACTTTTTATTATGTTGTTATTATTCTTATTATTTTTATATTTTTTTCAATATTGAGATATTTATTATTTTATATTTTTTCATAATTTAATTTTTATTTTTATAAAATTTGTTAATATTAATATTTTATTAGTATTACAATATTAATATAATTTATTATTTTTATTTTTATTTAATATTGTTTTATTAATATTATTGTAACCATGTTATTATTTTCTTATTCTTTTTTTGTTTATTTTTTATGATATTTGAAATGGGCCCATCAGAAAAGGTTTTTTTTTAAACTCGGATAGACTACTTATTAGGGGGACTCTTCGCAAACTTCTCGTTGAAAATTGTTCGTTTATTTTAGTGAATACACATATATATCCATGGATGTGACCATGGGTGTGTGGGTTGTTTGGAGGGTGAATATGGAGGTTATAGAGAATATGTATTGATTAGGTAGGGAATATGTACAGACCTGGAAGAGAATTTGTGTGAAATTTTTTGATCATGCACATTGTTCTTCACCTAAGTGCACATGTGTTCTTTGGAAGAATGCCTATGTATTATTACATTCATAAAACAACCATAATGGTTGATTATGATTGTCATTTTATCTCTATGTTGTATTATATTTATTATTGGGATGGAAATTATGCATTTTTATATAGGATTTACAAATATAAGATGTTTTCAATTGCGAAAATTAGTCTATAGTGTCTTCAAAAACATTAAGGTCTATAGAATCAGTTAATTAAATAATGTATGAAATCAATGACCTATTAGAAATATGATGTTCTCAACACAACATAATATGATTGTAAATATGTTTTAAACTATAAATATACCTCTATGTGTGAATAGCTATATAAAAAATCAAGATCACTTTTTCTTGTTCTGCATTTTATATTTGATACTAATTTTCCTTACTAAAATAATTTCATTGATAAAACAATCATATCATTTTCATCAACAAATGTTTTGATCCACATTATTAGGAGGCATACACCATGATATAAATTTATACGATATGAAAATATAGATCAAAAGGAATATAATAAATTCAATTTAGAAATTTTTTTTATAATTTTCCGGAAAATATATGTAGAAATGTTTATAACTTTATTGAGATGTGATTGAAGGGGTATTGATCACATATAAATTACATGGGGATTTCCACTATAATCAATAAATAGTTGATAATAGAAAATAAATAAAAATATATAATGGATAAAAGATTATATAAAAATTATTTGGAATATATGAATAGAAAAATACATAAAAGTATATATACATATATCATAACATGTGATGTTAGAATAAAATAAAAAATAATTTTTATAGAAAAAAATAAAAATTTCTAAAAATTAAAAGGAAATAAAATATATATAAATAAAATTTTAGAAAAAATAAAATAATATAGGAATATAGTGAAATAGTAAATGCCACCACTCAATTAATGGAATTTTATTCATGAAACCTCATTCTACATCAAAACATTACCATATTCCTTCACCGTTCCTTGAATATTAATTCATTGGTCGAGTCACGGTGGTGATAATTTATATTGGAGGAGTTTTGGGAATAAAATGTGAGGAATAAATGTTTATTATGATATATGATAAAAAATCCATGCCACAAAAATAATTGTTTCATATGAAGAAAACACTAAACCATTCTAGTGTTTTAATGTTACATAATATTAATTGAAGTTAATAATTACTATATTGTTTTAAAATTCATGATATAATACAATTTTTATTTTTAGAGATCATAAGTATACCCTAAAACAATGAATATTATATTTTAGTCCCCTAGAAAATAATCAAAAATTTCTAATATGATTGTCATTCCATTATAAAATAATGATTCAATAGTGAATAAGAATATATATATTTAAATTCTTTTAAAAGTAATTTTAATGTAATATATATTTAAAATTAATTTATGATTAATATAATAAATAATTGAAAAAGTAAAATACACTGCTCTCTAAATTACATATTATTAAACCATATTTATGATATGTTTGTTCACTATTCTCACATTGAATTAGAACATAATAAACATTACAAAAAAATTTGGATAAATATATTGTAATATAAAATTAATTTTTTTAAAAATCACATCTACCAAATTTTTTATTTAGATATAATATATTAAAAACCATAATTGGATCTATATTCTACAATAAATTGTTTTAAATAATACATGAAACCTAGTTATTTAATTTTCTTATAACTCTCATGCATTGTGTCAACATTGGGAGATATATTAAAATTATGTTAGACTATGGAATAATTTTATATTAACTATATAATATTGAACTATATTTTTATTCTAATCATATTATATTTTATGATTATATGTTTTAGAAAATAATAATAACATTCTATATAAAAAAAATTTAATCAGTATTTTAATTCTACTTAAACTCAAATTCATATATTATTATTGACTTAAATAAGTTAATGATAAATTTTAATCCAATTAATATGTTAATAAATAAATTTTATATCTATAAAAAGTATTCTAAAATATTCAATAACTATCTCACATGATCCCTAATAGTATAAAAATATATTTAATTTTGGATAAACAACTCTATTTGGAAACTAATTTTTTATTTGTAGAGAAAAATAAATTTTTTAAAAGAACCACTATCCAAATAGATTTTGAATATTTTACAATAAAAATATAATAATTAATTTATTGTAAAATTTATATTTATCAATCAATTAGTCAGAAAATTTCTACACACATAAAAATATATGTGAAGTAGAATTCAACTTCAACTGAAATAATAATTTTTAAATGAAATTCAATTTCAAATGTACCTCTCAACTTATAAAAAATTTATATTGAATATTTTTATTAAAATATAACAATTATATGGTTTCTGAAACATAAATTCAAATAAAAATATTTTTTTAAATTTATTTAGCATGAGTTTTTAAAAATACACATCAAATTACATAACATTTTATATTTTCAACAATATTTAATGGTTTTGACTAAATATATTATTCTTAATTTAAAAATTATAGATAAAAAATTAAATTAAATTTATTAGATATTATTCACCCATAATTAAATTTTTTTTAAATTAATAAAAATTCAAAAAATATTTAAAAAATATTATTTAGATGAGGGATATATCATTTAAAATGATAGAAATCCTTTTACATTTCACACCAAAATTGTTTTCAATATATATATATATATATGAATATAAATAATTAAAATTTATTTTAATATCTATTTAATAATAATTAATAATAAAATAAACCCTTATCATACATCAAAATAGGAAATCATTTTAATGAAATATATTTATAACATACATAGTAGTTGTTACAATGTAAAAAAAAGAATAAAAAATACACACAAACACCCAATATTATAGATTGGACTAAGCGTCACTACACACATAAAAGTATGTTTATATCATAAGTTTTACTTTTTATTAAAAATTATATATCTCATAATACACTTGATGATTTTTTCCCAAGAGACCTATATCATTTTTATGGATGAATTTCAAATTTTTAATTATATATCTTGAATATAACCATTATTTTTTCCATCCACCTATTCTTGATAATTTTTTTAAAAAAATACTAACCTTCAGTCTATGTTAGTATTCAGACAATATCTTTACCACATTAGTGGCTCTACATTTCACAAGAATGCAAGCATTTACATGCATCCACCTTGTCGAAACTGATCAATAAAATGCACATTAATGATTTTTTTGGTCGTGTGAAATACATCATAAACCTCTATCACAGGAAAATAATTCCATACACACAGATACCTAAATTAATAAATCATCAATACTAAATGATTCTGACCTCCACCATTATCTAATTAAAAACTATGGATAAAATTGTAAATTCAATGAAAAACACTGAAAGAAACTAATATGTTGAAAATAATTTAACACATGAAAAATTATAAAAATTATGATATTGGTAGAGTAACCATAAATGAAAAAAAATTATATAAAAATATTTACATATTGATACCATGAATATATTACATGATGAACTTTCATATAATAGTAAACAATTGAATAATACTAAAATCGATATATGAACTACAATGTTGTAGTCAGTAGCCAACCCCCACTTGTATAAACAATGATAAAGAATGTATGATAATTAGATTAAATAGAAAATATCCCAATACTCAAAAATCAATTATCAAAATTGAATTTAATTTTGATGGAGTTTTATAACCTAATATGCCCATGTCATCACAATCTATTTATATTTTGTTTATAACCCACAAAAATATTATATACAAAGATAAATTCAACTAAATATTATATCATACATGGTATTAAACTATACATGTTCATACCATTACAATTATATGAATAAATTTATATAACTTTATATAAAAAATAAATATATTTATAGAATAAATATAGTATACTCATGAATAAAATAATATAAATCAATCAATCAATCACTTTTTACATTAAGAATAGTAAATAGACTTATGGGAATATCAATTTATATCAATAATATTAAAATATTCATCTCCAAATATCATGTTATATATTTAAAAATAACACATATGTCCCTCATAGATGATATGATTTATAAATAATTTAGATACAATTATAATTACTTTTACTTAGTTCACCCAAACTGGTTATTCTAAAGGGAGTACAACATACACATGCCAATTCGCAAGAATACACTGAAATACATCATGTTTGTGATTTTTATAGTGGAATCACTATCACTCATGGTTCACTAGAAACCAATATTGTATAACATCTCTCTCAATCAGTCTAACTACATGTTAATAATTTTAGAGTGGATTCCTTTTCTCTAAGAAATCACTACTGATCACTTGCTAAATAATCATGGATATATTTGGTGATTTATAATAATAGTTCCATTAGAAGTTACATATTATTAATTTAATACACATTTATTACCAAAAATATTGTTTCATGGTGTTTTTCATTCATCAAATTGATTAATTCTATTTTACCATTGAAATTAAATGTGAGTCCTTTGATGTTCGCATAACTCCATCATTAGGTTTATCTAATGATCCCATAACTCATTTTTTCAAAAGCACTTATTTTAATAAAAAACGATATCCCTGAAAATATTGGTCACGTAATTTATTTCAGTCAATAAATATTATCAGATATGTCGTAAAATAAAATAGATCTATTATGTTTTCACAATTTAATTCTTTCTTGCTCTTATTAAATGTTATATTAATCGAAGCATTATTGGTTGGAAACCCTATCAAATAAATTCTGTCTTCCCAAAATATTAATCACATCTATTATCACAAAAATTGAACAGATTCACATTATGCAACATTTTCATTATTCACCACATTTGTGAGAGTCTCGCTATCTAGATTTAGAGTCCATTCATGGATGATATTATGGTGAAATATCCTCCCCTTAATATAGTCTACATAAATTGCATTAGAATCCTTATTCATAATAAAAATGTTTAAAAGGTATTTCTGAATGACCATATAACTCTCTAATGTACGTTCCTTCATGAATAATCTATGATATTATCTACCAAGAGACATTATTAAACTAACTTGTCAATAAAAATATCAATTCCCATGAAAACTACCCTTTATGATTTTTTTCCAAAAAATTAAATATTTATAAATGTATTCATAAGAATTTCAATTTAAAAAATTTCACAAATAAACAAAAAAATAAAAAAAATTATAATTTAGAAAGAACATTTTGAACATTATTTAAAAAATGTACCTGATAATTCAACATTTAATTTTTGGGAACTCATTAATATTTTTATTATATATAATATATTTTGAAATATGATTTTATTATATGTTTTAAAAAATTACATTGATTATAATACATAATTTATTGGTTAAATATATAGTAAGTATCATGTATCAATTTTTATTATTTTTCATAAAAAAACTGATGGTTAAACATTTTTTTAATGTTAAAGAAAAAATAAAATTTTAATTTGAATGATAGATTTTTGAAACTATTTTTGATGTCAATGACTGATATGAAAATTATGTTTAAATATAAATTCTTAGAGGGGATTTAATTTATGATTGTAAATTTTTTTATAAATCATATAATTAAATTAATGTACCATTTATTTACTAAAAATAACTGTATAATTACAATTCATCTCGTTTTAAATAATATATATAATGATTTTTAACATTTTTAATAATTATGTTGAATTTCAAGTGGCTAATTTTAATTTTTGTTTAACTGTATTTTAGTTTCATTTGATTTATAACTGATTATATTTGGATTTATAAACATATTTGATTCATTAATTAGAATCCCATTACATAAAAACAATTTGAAATGGAAATTTAGGGTTGTATATGTTATAAAAGCCTCATATTTATAACAAGGGAGGTAGATATTCTATTTTTTCATATAAAATTAATATAAAGGGGGAATCCTAGTAATGGAAAAATGTGTTTTTATATAGAACATCCATGATATAGGACTACTGAAAAACTAAATGGTGAATAATAAAATTGAGGTTATCTGATAATATATTCTACCTTAGTCAAGTTTTTTATTTATGTGTTATCCACTTTTGATTGGAGGGTTTTCCCTTTGTAGGGTACTACATTAACTATTTTATTCACACAAAGTGATATGTTTTTGTGAATAATGATCGTCTAAATGAGATATTAAGGTAATAAGGTACTATATTAACTATTTTATTCACTCATAGTGATATGTTTTTGGGTATAAGGATGTTTTGAATGAGATACCAATGTCATGATCATTGAACTTTTTTTGAATTTTTGTGGAATATGATTTTTATTCTTTTCTTTTATAGTTTTATATTATTTATGTCACTTGTAGTTCATAAAACTTGTTGTTCATGTGTGAATAAGAAATTATATATGGGACACATTTAGAATGGGGTTAATCTAGCTAATTAATTTTCACGATCATGTTACTAATTAGAGTTCATTATTTTTTCCCAAATTCTCTACTAGTAGACTTGATCCACAATATTTGGGGTTGTTGTTTCTAAAATTTTGTTGAATTTAGAGTTAGTGATTTAAATACAGTCTTCATAATTGATATTGAGGAAGGTATAGATGTTTTTATCTTTCAATATCGATGTTTATATTGTGTTTGATAGAATTAAATAACCTCTTTACCGTAGACACAACCATCTATATTTCATAAAGGACTTGATCTCCTAGAGCATGGTTAATGTGTAATATATCTTCAAGATTTCCACACATATAACACTATAAATATTTTAAAAGGAAAAAAACATGAACCTTATCAAATAATGTAACGAAAAACATTATACAAATACAAAAATTATTTCTCATCAACATCTAGTCCTTCAAAAGTTGAAGAATCGAATTCATCCCACCTCAGAATAGTCAATGAAACCAATAGAGATTTTAAGAGGCATTGGAACATGTAAATAAAAAATTAAGAGATTGGTATGTGAATGAGCTTTTTTATTTTGTTAAATTACTCTAATGAACAAAGAATAAAAAGTTTTCCATCAGTATATAAAATAAAAAAAGTATTAATTTTTATTTAATTAACTCTAGACCAACTCATTGTCATTATTTCCTCCATTTTCAAATCAAAAAATCATTTGACTAAAATAAATTTCCATTATCAATTAATCTTTCAGGTATATCATATAATTTCATAATGGTTTTATTTTTAACTACTAATTTCATGTTTCACTCTCTTATTAATTTTTACGTAATTTATGTCTTGTTTTATTCATTCTATATTTTTTCTTTGAATATTCCATAATGTCATTTTTATTTATTTAAATTATAGTGAAATGTTATTATTTCACAACATAATGTATTTTGTATCCTATAATAATAATAATTTTTTCTTTTTTCTTTTATCTCATTCTTTTTCATGGTTTATATATCCTAAATGAAGGTGTGAGTTAATTATATTTTCTATCAAACTGATTCAATTCTAAAAATTTGGATTTGTGTTATTAATATAATTTTTTTTGTTTTTTAATACATTATCTAATATTTCAAAGAATGTATTTTTCATTTAGGTTTTGTCCCTTTAATTACCATAAACGTTTTTCTTAACTAATCATATATAATGGATTATTTACTATCACAAAAATACTTTCTCTATTGAGTTGGGCATGGACTGATGGAGTGAATTTGTTCATCAATTAGAAATTTATGATATTACAAAGTACCTATTAGAAGAAGAATATTCATAAAAACGAAATTATAAAATAGAGTAGAAATTTTTATCTATAGAAACTATTATTGAAAGTGATTAGATATTTATCAATAATTTTTGTTTGGTTGATAAAATTAAGAAATTAAAATATAATGAGGAACACATTTTTCTATTTATATCCTTAGGACTAATTTTAATTTATATAAATCATATTCCATTCAAATTATACCCACCATAATTTTATACTTTTTCACTTCCAATAATCTTTCATCCATGTTTATATATTCATTTTAAAATTATGTAAAAACTAAATAAATAATTTAGTGAAGAGCATGATATGATACACATTTCATCTTCTCATAAATTATCTCTGTCATAATCCACTATGCAATCCATATCTGTTTATAAATTTAGAAATTTCAATTGGTCCCATAACTAGTATATCATTTCATTTATTCAATATTAAATTTTTCTTATTTTAATCATATAATATTAATGTCAAAATTAAATTTTTATTTTCTAACTGATCATTTCAAATTCATTACAAATATTTTTCATATATTAATTGAATAATATTTCATAACATTATATTTTACACTAAAACACATCTATTGATAATTTCAATAATTTTTTTAACATGTTATTTTATTATTTTAATTTTAAAAAATATAATGTTCCCCTAATTTAAAATTATTTTATAATATATAACATATTTATAAATTAGGAAACCCTGAAAATTGAAATCAAAAAATGATCACATCCTCCAAAATAATTGTAGAAATTAAATTGTTGAATGTTTATCTGAATTTAGGAAAATTAATTTTTCATCATAAAATATAAGACCACCTCATGTTTTAGCTTAAATAATGTTGTAGTTCTCTTCATAGGGTAAAAATTTCAAAATCATTGACTTTGTTTTACTAGAAAAATATATTTATGGTAGAGAGTGGAACAATAAATATTTTAAAATAATGACATATTTTCTCTCTTTTTTACATGCATTTATTAAAAAAATATCAATACTATACAAATCATAACTATTATAATCTAAGTAAAATATACATATTGTAAATTTAAAATTTTTTTCTTCATGGAAACTATTTTTATGGCCTAATTTTATAAAAAATATGAATCTTATTATTTTACACAATCAATTTTCCATTCAAATATAATCATATTATCATTAAAGATTCATAATTAACTATAAAATTGATTATAATATAATATAATTTTTTTAAAAATCCATTTTTACAAAATATTCTTCAATTCAACAAATAAATCCAAATTCAATATATATAAATATAATACAAAATTAATGTTTTCGGGAGGTTTCTATAATTATATGGTAGAAAAAAATGAATACATAAAACATATTTCTTAATAAGTCACAAAATATATTTTAAAATGGAAAATGAATGAAGAACATACTTATTTATATACCAATACTTGTCTCATTCTTCTTATTAATTTTTGTGGTAAATGATTATTACATAAAATTATATAAGGGTATATTTATATTAATGGTATATATGAATTATACGAATTTCTCAACACATGGGATGGATTTAATCTATTTTACGGTCCACTGAGTCGTTAATTATTTATAATGATCAAAAGAGATTCTTGAATCTAGAATATTGATATTATATCCTGAATTATTTAAAGGAAACACTTTTTATAATATTTGTAATTCATTATATAGTCTCCTAGAATGAAATATGAACCCCAAATATTTAATAAATTTTAAATTATCATTATATAATTTAAAAGATATTAATGAAATTAAAAATATTAGAAAAATGTGGTTCAATTTTTCCATTAACGATGTCACGTTTAAACAATAATTCTTATATTCTAAAATTAAAAAATCATTATTAGATGATTTTTTACTATAATATGATTTATTATAGTAGGGGAAATAATAACATTACATAGATTTACAAATAAAATAGTCATTTCAATGGATAGTTCCATGATGATAGAAAATATACAAGGATAGAGTTCAAAAAAATCGTAGTCAGGGTAAAAACTCATGGTGTTATTTTATGTTATAAATAATTTATATCAATATTTTATATATCCCTATCAAAATTTCTAGAAATAATAACCATTTACATTCCTTCTATATAATAGTTAATGTCAATGGCCAACTAACATGAGAATATTTGTACTCAAAAATCAATATTCCAAATTCGTATCTAAAATTTTTTATTCCCAATTTAGTGAATGAATATAATATTAGATGGGGGATTAATTGAATTAATAATATTTATAATATTTTAGATATAATGAAAACAATATGGAGTTAGGAAAAAATGATTTCCTCTTACGTGAATCATCCCAATTAAGCCTTCATAGTATTATTATTAATATGACATTTACTCAATGAACACAGTCTATCTTATCTGAAAACCAAATATTTTGAAGGTTTTTAACATATATTAATCTTATTCTATTTATTTTTAAAATAACCTTCTCTATCGAGTCATAATTTTATAATAAAAATAATGTAAATCATATGGTTTAATGTAGATCCAAATCGGATCCATACATACTAAGAACTCCCATTGTATAAATCCAATTACATATAACATATTAAAAAATTAGATAAATATATTTTAACAATAATTGGATTATACCCCTAGGAGATTCCATGGTATAGTTACTTATGATCCTGATCATAATATTTATAATGTTATAATAAATTTAATTAAACAATTTATTGTTAACTAAATGATACATGTTTTTAAAAAATATGATATATGTTTTTAACATTGAAACTTGATTTAACTACAGAGATGAAACAAAAAAACATTACTCATTAAAAAAAATTTATTTTTTTATCACCTCAAAAGTCACATGACAAATTTTATTTATAGGACTAATGTTACATCACCTTGAGGAAAAATCAAGGAAAACTGTTCCCTTTAATATTTTAGGATAATTCCTTTTTCTAGATATCGGCATCCCTATTAATCATATGTCACGACCCATCCAAGAGGCTCGTGTCATGACTACCCCAAACCCGTCTTCCAGAGGCCATGTTCTGGTGACTAGCACAAAAGACGTAAATACCGATAAAATGGAAGGCATTTCATTTTATAAAGTAAACAAAAACACAAAAGAGTACGCAAGTGATGTAAGCACTAAGTAAAACTGAGTACACGTTAAGTGATTAAAGTAAATGGGCCAGTATACAAACCCAACTGAAAGTACAATACAACTGAAAGGAAAGTACAATAGCAGTAACTAAAGTAGCAACACCGAGTCATCCTCCAGAACTGCACCCTGATTAGTGGGTACAGATAGTCTCCTCAGCTCCTCAGGTCTGGTCGTTTCCTCCGTGCACTTCCCGCTAATTAGTCCACCATCGGGTACCATCCAGCTCTACAATCCTCCACCTTGATCAGTGATGTCCGTCGTCGGCATCCAACACAATTTAGTGGAGGAATAAGTCATGCAAGGGTGAGTATACGATACTCAGTAAGGACCACGAGACCCCGAAGGTCTCATAGAATCCACGAAGGATAAACCACAAAGGTAAGATACAATCTCGAAGTATCAACCGACATTACTTAAGTATATTCCCATACATATACCTAAGTCATCAATTACAAAATGACCCGAACACTCGAGCCCATGTACAACACAATCCACACTGGAAAGCACAACCCATCACACACAAGAAAGCACAACCCAATCCAAAAAAGAAAGAAATCCAATCACATCGATGATAATGATTGAAAATCAAGACTCAGCTCACACAGGTATACATCTTTTGTATAGAGATAGAGATGATCATATGTAGTCACTGATTCATCTAAGCTGTCAGACCCACACATGATTCAAGTACAGAGTTCAATACTTCTAGACCCAGAAATGATACAAGTACAGTAGTCATCGCCTGTAGAACCCACGGAGGATCCCAGTACAGTAGTCGTCGCTGTCGAACCCACAGATGATTCTAGTGCAGTAGTCAATGCAGTCATAGGCAGCTCTAGGGTTCCCACCCAAAACATGCTTGATTCTGGGAGGGTCCATTCCTTGAGAAAAATAGTCTTGATACATCAACTGTCACAAATTACAGATTTGTTGTATCCCAAATATTAGTCTCGTCAAAAGAAACCAAACGCGATAGACGGTGCGTCAATCAGACGCATGGTCTGGGTGTTATTGACTTTTCCGTCCCAGGGGCCCAGTTTGTTTTAAGCTAAAACCAACCCGACCATACTATAGGTGCATCCAAACCTCAAGAGGAGTAATCAAAGAGGACCATCTCATCAAGGGTAATTCAACGCAGTTGAAGGCACGTCAAACAGACGTTCGATCTTTGAGATATAACTGTTTCCGCTCCAAGGGCCCGGTTGGTTTCGAGTTCGAACCAACCTGGCCATACCCAATCATTGAATAAAACTCAAGTTTAATATAACAAAAGACCATATCGGTCCATGGATTTCTACTCAACTGACGGTACATCGATCGGAGGTCCGTAGCTCATGTTATGGGAAAAATACCGAAAACGGCCCGAAGTTGGGGTCGGGACCCGGTACGACCCGGCCCAACCCCCCCCCTAGGTCGGCCCGCACCATGTCGACCTGACCCAGGTCTATCCCAGTAGGGCGTGGCCCAGCCCGGATGGGTGCGGCCTAGCTCAGACGGCAGGTCCCGGTCCGCGCGACCCACCCCGGCCCGGACAGGGGTGTGCGCTGGCTCGGCTAGCAAGCCGGGCGGGGGGCGCGGCCCCCCCTCTGTTCTGCGGACGCGACGCCAGGCTGGCGCGGCATCTCCCATGGATCACGTGCGGCCGCAGGGTTACACCCTCTCCGTCTTGGCTTCAGCTAGGGCGGGATTTTTCTAGCGACGCGCCATGGCGCCGCCCCGCCGCTGGGGGCTTTCACGGGCCACCAGAGTCATTACAGTGGTCTGATTTTCCCCATGTTTGCACCTACGATCATCTCGGGACCTGTACATCACTAAGAAGGCCTCTAATCACCATTTCTGTCCTACTTCATTGTCGCCAAATATTCTGCACCTGAAGAACAAAATAGCGGTGTGTTTGGCCTTGTTCATTAGTCCGCACCCACCGCGTTAGTGGTTCAAAACATCACCCAACTATTATATTCCATGTCGAGGGTATAAATCACATAATGAAATATATAAAACCAAATCTCCTAACTCAACAATTGATTATGAATGTCGGTGTCGTGGTAGAAGGTGTCGTGGTAGACGACATCGTGGGGAAGGCTTTCGTAGGCTTCGTTGGAGTGCACAAAGGAGGAAGAGGCATCTCCTCTCTTGATGCAGAGAAGAGGATTGGTGGCACGTCGCTTTTCATCGAGGAATAGGCATTATTCTTCGTTCTTCGTTGGATGTTGTCTTTCTTCCAAACCCTGAAGATTTCTCCCATTCATCCTCACACAAAGAAGATCTCCCCCTTAATAAAATAATATGTTCCTACTATTATTTAATTATACACGCAACGTAACTCTCCCATAATTAATTCACGACATTAAATAAAATGTGTTGACAATCAATTAAGGAAGGGAGAGGGAAGGTCCCCACTTATTAAATGCATTGTAAATTAAATAAAATGGGGGAAAAAGAGGAAGGTTCCACATTAAGTTTATGGGTTGACATAATTTAATAGGTTGAGGTGGAGATATTGGCATTTAATAGGGGTTTACCAATTTAATGAGGGGTTCTTAATGATATTAGAGGAAATTAAATTGTGGGGCTCATGTGGGCCCCACCTCATTAACATCCACACTTGGATAGTTAGGTGGTTGTGGGCCCCACCCTTAACTACCCATGGGAGGGATTAACCTCTTTTTAAAATAAACACTGTTATGACAATTCTTATTTACTTCTTAAATAAACCCCAGAAAAATTTCTTCTCCTCCATTGCGAACACAACTACGGTAAGGATCACATTAAGCAACTACCAGCATTGAGAGTTCATCGGTGCCCTCAGATTTTAATTCCAAGCACCGGTTCAAAAGATATAAAAACCCACTCGTTCGTTCACTGAACGTACCTGAGCTAAACTTCAGAAAATTATTTCGGGCACACCGGGCCTCGGAATCAAGTGTCTTCAGAAGCCACAGACTCGTAAAATTCCAATGTATTTTCTTAAAAAAATTCCCTTGAAATTTACAGGTCTTTAAATTACACCCACCTCAGGTATTTGCATCCTCGAAAAGCTACAACAAAATCTAGGGGAACAAGTGGGGGTAATGAGCACCCATCTGAGCCTCCCGCTCCCATGTGCTATCATGGAGGCTCTCGTGATGCCAACGAACGCTCACAAGAAGAATCGACCACCCACATAGGATCTTCTCCTGTTGATCCTCGATCTCCACCGGGACCTCCACAAAAGTTTCCCCATCATCTATGTCTAGCTCCCAATGGTCGATGATATGCATCGATTCGTGCACATATCTCCTCAGCTAAGATATGTGTAAGACGTTTTCCACCCAGTGTAGTTGAGGTGGAAGGTCCATGTGGTAAGCCACCTCACCTACTCCCCTAAGGACTTGAAAATGATCGATGAAGCATAGAGATAACTTGCCACCCCGAATAAATCTTCGCAACCCACGTCGAGGTGAGACCTATAAGAAAACGTTGTCGCAACCCTCGAACTCCAGTGGTGTCCGCCTCCTATCAGCATAGGACTTCTGTCTGCTTTGTGCAGTCCTCATATGCTCCTGGATGATCAACACCTTCTCTGTTGTAACCTAAACCATCTCTCGTCCTACGAGTGCTGACTCCCCAGGGTCAGTCCAGCACATAGGTGATCTGCAAAGTCGGTCATACAGTGCCACGTATGGTGACATCCTGATGGTGTAGTGGTAGCTGTTGTTGTACGCAAACTACACAAAGGGTAGGTGATCCTCCCAACTGCGACCAAAGTGAATGACACATGCACAGAGCATTTCCTCGAGTGTCTGAATGGTCCTCTCCATCTGGCCAACTGTTTGAGGGTGAAATGTAGTGCTTAGGATTAGCTGCATCCCAAAAGCCTCCTGCAACCCCTTCCAAAGACGGTAAGTAAAGTGAGTGTCTCGACCGGAGAAAATAGACGATGGAACAACATGAGGATGTACAATGTCATGAATTTGTAGGCGTCCCAAGCCCTGTACTGAGCCCTTCTCTCTGATCGGTAGGAAGTTGGCCAACTTGGTGAGTCTGTCTACAATCACCCAGATGGGGGCGTGTCCTCTGGAAGTATGTGGGTGTCCCATCACGAAATCCATTGATATACCATCCCACTTCCACTCTAGAACCTCTAAGGGTTGTACCATGCCTACAGGTACCTGGTGTTATGCCTTCACATGCTGACAAGTGAGGAACTGAGAAACAAACTCTTCCACAACCTTCTTCAAACCTGGCCACCAGTGCTATCGTCTGAGGTCCTGATACATCTTCAGTATGCTTGGATATACCGCTAGAGGGGAAGTGTGGAACTCCATCAGCACCTCATCTTGTAGTGTAATAGGTACCATGGTACGTCCTTGGAAAAGGATGACGTGCTCCCCACCTTCAGAAAATCCACCGGGTCCCAGCCTTAAGGATATATGAGCATGTCATGCCTTACAGTCAATGTACCCACGATGTGCCTCTTTGACCCGCTGAAGTAGTGGAGGAGTGACTGTGAGGGACTGAAGATAGGCTTCCCATTCTCTATCCATGTAGTATATCTACAAAGTGGCTAACTACTCTGTCTCCTCTCCAAGTAGCTGAATGCCCGATCTCTTGCTGAGAGCATTAGTCACAATTTTCCCCTTCCAAAGAGTTAGAAAATCTCAAAGTCATAATCCTGGAGAAACTAGAGTCATCGCCACTGTCTCAGGTTCAGTTTCTTCTATGAGAAACTGTACTTGAGACCCTGGTGTTCAGTGTAGACTGTAAATCACTCACCCATGAGATAGTTCCACCACATCTTCAGGGCGAAGACCACTACTGCAAACTGCAGGTCAGGGGTAGCATAGTTTTGCTCGTGCTGGCTCAACTACCATGAAACGTAAGTGATCACTGCTCACTCTTGCATCAGGACACACCCGAGTCCAGTCCTTAAATAATTTCTGTAAACTACGTACCCTACGCCCACTTCGGTAGCCTCGTGATGGGCGCACTGGTCAATCTCTGCCTCAGCTTCTGGAAGATTTGCTGACATCTTTCTGACCACACGAAGGGTTTCCCCTACTTCATCAATGTTATTAGTGGTGCTGCAACTCTAGAGAAGTCTGGTGAAAATCTCCGATAGTACCCATCCAGACCTAGGAATCTCCGTACCTTTGTCATGCTCCTGGGTGGCTCCCAAGAAAGTATCGGCTTGACCTTCGCGGGATCCACTGCAACTCCCGCCTCTAAGATGACGTGCCCCAATAAGTGAACCTCTCGAATCCAGAGATGGCACTTTGAGAGCTTACCATAAAGCTGGTGCTCTCGGAGTGTATCTAGTACAACCAGTAATTGGTAGTCGTGCTCCCGCTTGGTGGTCGAGTAAATCAGTATGTCGTCAATGAAGACTACGACAAACTGATCGAGGTAGTGATGGAAGATCCTCTTCATGAGACTCATGAACACTTATAGAGTGTTGGTCACACCAAATGGAATGACCAAGAACTCATATTCTCCATACCGACACCTTAAGGCCGTCTTCTGCACTTCCTCATCACGAACTCGGAGATGATGATAGCCTGAACTGAGGTATATCTTCGAGAACAAACTTGCTCCCTTGATCTGATCAAAGAGTTCGTCAATCCTCGGAACCTGATAATTATTTTTCAAAGTCACTTGGTTTAGGCGACGGTAGTCGAAACACAGTCGCAAGCTCCCATCTGCCTTCTTGGAAAACACAATCGGAGAAGCCCAGGGCGACAAAATGGGTCGAATGAAACCTTTCCCCGCTAACTCTTCCAGCTGTTCCTGCGCTCACAAAGCTCAGCGGGAGCCATCCGATATGCTGGAGTAGATATCAATGATGTCCCAGGGTACAGGTCTTTGTAGAAATCTACCTCCCGGTTTGGTGGTAATCCTAGAATTTCCTCAGGGAAAAAATCCTCATATTGATCCACCAAAATAGGGAAACACTGTCTCCGTACATCAACTGCTCCAAGGATGAGACTAGACAACTGATGTGTGATCGGTTTCTCTCTCCTCTGCGTAAGTCCATCCTATGCTGATAAGGTTCCCTTCTCGCGGATAAAGGTGAACCTTGTCCCATCTATCCGGACACACCACACCTTGCACCAAATATAGTCGATCTGACCATGGACTGTAGATAACCAGTCCATACCCAAGATGGCGTCATAAGTCCTTGATTCCACTACAAGAAGATCTCAGCCGAAGTTATCTCCTCTTAGAGTAAGCTCACACTACCAGCACCATTGTGTAATCGTCATGTCTTCTCTCATAGGAGTCTCTAGCCGTAAGGATCGAGCCAACGACTCCGTCTGAATATCTGAGCTCCAAACAAGGGCAGCAACAATAAAATAATAACTCTATCTTATCTTTATAAGAACTAAAGAAAGGTTTCAATAGACACAGATAGTATCTCGAATCATCTCAGGTGCACCGTGGTCATAATCCTCCGCTGCCTGGAGCTGAGCCTGCCTCTTCCCGCCAGCTTCCTTTGGTCTGGGTGGACCTCTTAGGGGTGGTGGTGGTAGAGCCTCAAAGCGTTCTGCACCACCCGTTTCTCGGCCAGCTCCTCTGCCTCGTCCGCCTGCTCCCTGCGGACCACCACGGTCGAACCTCTTCCTCTGCCTGGGAGGTCCCTCAACTGTCTGTAGCTCATCTGCATGTCGGTTCGGGTAGTCAAAATCCATGTGGCGCTGCCCGCCGCATGCATAGCACAGTCTGCTCATCATAAGGATGGCTCTGCGTTGAGTTCCCCACACAGTCGAACCCGTATCCTGAGGTCGCCCGCCTGAAGGCCTGGTCCGCTTGGACCCCTGCGACATTTATCGACTTCCAACTACAGAATACACTGGTCCGTGCTGACCTGCGGTGGGTCTCGCTTCTGATTGCTGCTCAGCGAGAATTCTCTCCACTAACAGGGCTCGCTCCAGCACCCCCTCCTGTATCGGGATGCTGAGGATAATCGTCGATGCTCTGATCTCATGGCTCATTCCATGATCAATGGTCTGGGCCCCAAATAATGGGTCACATACCATGTCCGTGGAGTAGCGCGAGTGGTCATTAAATCTCACCGAGTACTGGGATACTGACATGCTGCCCTTCCGCAGCTGTAGTAAATCATGGATGTGCATCGCACGGAGGGTGTCTGGAACAATCTCCGAGAGGAAGAGGCTCTCGAATTCCATCCAATGTTGAGATGCCTCATCGTGCTCCTAGAGCATCAAGCTCCACCATCTACCTGCTGCTGCGTACATGAGACTCGCGACAAGGATCACCATAAGATTTGATGGTGTCCCTACTAGTTTAAAGACTCGGACGATAGCCTCCAGCCAATCCTTGAATGCCTGAGGATCTGTCTCTCCATGGAACCTGGGAGGCCTCTACCACTGAAAGTTGTGCAACGCGCTCAGGCGGCGTGCACTCTCCGTAGCTGGGGCTGGTAGCATCGGTGGCTCACTGGGTAGTGGTACCACTGGTGCCTCCACTATAATGGGGCCCTGCACTAAGGACTCATCGCTCAGTGGGCTGCCATCCAGCATGTAACTAGGACCCCTGGCTGGCTGCCTTCGTGGGGCCATCCTGAAAAGAAACAGGTGTGCCACGGTAAAACAGTATACTTGGTGAGCTGACACAAAGTAATCAAAACGAATTTTTTTGAAAGGAAACAGACTCACAATTAGTGTTTTCTTGCACGGAGTCAGAAATTAGAGGTTAGCATCCTGGTGTATGGATACGTCAACCACCGCACCAACAATGAAATCCCTGGCTTGAAAACCACAGTCAATACTCTTAACACTATTTCTTCACCGAAAGGAAAGATCAGAGTCGTGAGTTCTGCAGTAGAACTAAATCCTATGATACCAATTTGTCACGACCCATCCACGGGGCATGTTCCATGAATACCCCAAGTATGCCTCCCATAGGCCAGGGGCTGGCAACTAGCATTAAAGGCGAAAATCCTGATAAATGGAAATACATTGCCTTTTATAAATTAAACAAAAACGCAACAGAGTACGGAAGAGAAGTAAGCACTATGTAAAACTGAGTACAAGGTAAGTGATGAAAGAAAATGGGCCAGTATACAAACCCAACGGAAAGTACAGCACAAATGGATGGAAAGTACAACTGCAGTATGTAAAACAACAACACCAAGTCATCCTACGGAATTCCCACCTGAAGGGGGGATACAGATAATCTCCTCAACTCCTCGGTTCCTGACGTCTGCTCTGTGTACGACCCACCATGTGTTCCACCTTCGGGTACCATACATCTCCACAAGCCTCCTCCTCGATCAGTGATATCCGTCATTTTCATCCAACACAACGTAGTGAGGGCATAACATGTGAAGAGGTGAGTATACGATACTTAGTAAGGACCCTGAGACCCTCGAAGGTCTCATAGAATCCACAAAGGATAAACCACAAATGAGAGATACAATCACGTCGTATCAACCGAATTTACTTAGGTATATGCACAAACATATACCTAAGTCATCAATTACCGAAACAGATCCAATGCTCGAGCCCAAGCACAACCCAGTCCAAACAGAAAAACACAACCCAATCCACACAGGAAAGCACAAACCAGTCCACATAAGAAAGAAAGAAAATCACATCAATGATAATGATTGAAAATCATGGCTCAACTCACATAGGTATACATATTTTTTATAGCAATATAGATGATCAGATGTTGTCACTGATTAATCTAAGCTGTCAGACCCACACATGATACAAGTACAGAGGTCAATACTTCCGGACCCACACAGGATACAATTACAGTAGTCATCGACCATAGAAACCTTGAAGGATCCCAGTAAGGTAGTCATTGTTTTCTAACCCACGGAGGATTCCAGTAGAGTAGTCGATGCAGTCGCAACCAGCTCTAGGGTTCCCACACACAACATGCTCGATTCTGGGAGGGTCCACTCCGCGAGAAAAAGACTGTAAATACCTCAACTATCATGAAGTACATAGTTCATTTTTCACAATGTTCCGTCTCATCAAATGAAACCCAACGCGGCAGACGGTGCGTCAATCAGACACTCGGTCTGAGAGTTATTGTATTTTTCATCCTAGGGCCCCAGTTGGTTTTAAAGCTAAAACCAACCTGACTGTAATCCAGCTACATCCAAACCTCAAGAAGCGTAAGCCAAAAAGACCATCTCATTAAGGGGAATTCAACGCATTTGATGGCACTTAAAACAGGCATCCGGTCTTTGAGATATAAGCATTTCCGCTCTAGGGGCACGGTTGGTTTTGAGTTCGAACCAAGCCGGCCATACCCAAACATTGCCGAAACCTCGAGTGTAACATAACGAAACGACTGTCTGAGTTCAAGGATTCCTATGCAACTGACAGTGCGTCGATCAGAGGTCTTTTTCTAATGTTATGGGAAAATGACTGAAAACAGTCCGAAGTGGGGGTCTGGGCCCGGTCCGACTCGGCCCAACCCCCCTGGGTCGGCCCGAAACGGGTCGACCCACCCTGGGTTCGGGTTCTGCCTGGGAGGGAGCGGCCCAACCCGGCCGACGCGACCCAGTCTGCTCGACCCTTCCCGGCCTGGCCGGGGGGGGAACTATTCTTCGAACGCGGCTCCAGGATAGCACCACGTCTCCCCAGGATCATGCGCAACCATGGGATCTCACCCTCGCCTCCTCAGCTTCAGCCGCGACGGGCTTCTTCCAGTAGCATGCCAGGGCACCGCCGCGCCGGCATCCCGCGCCACCGGGGGATTCTGCGGGCCTCCGGAGTCATTCCAGTGGTCTGATTTTGCTCCAGTGTGTGCCTACGGACATCTTGGTATATGCACATCACTGAAAAGGCCTCCAATAGACATTGCAGTCCTAATTTGTTGTCTCTAAATATTCCGCACATCTAGAACAAAATAGCGCTGGCTTCGGACTTGCTCGTTAGTCCGCACACACCGCGTTAGTGGTTCAAAACAACACCCAACAATTATACGCCATGGCGAGGGTATAAATAACATAATGAAATATATAATCCAAATACCCTACCTCATCAAATAAAGATGAACATCAGCGTCGCGGTAGACGGTATCACGGTAGACGACGTCCCAGGGAAAGGGTTCGTAGGCGTCGTCGGAGTGCGCCGAGGAGGAAGCGGCATCTCCTATCTTGTCACAATGAAGAGGATTGGTGGCACGTAGTTGTTCTTCGAGGAACCGGACTTCTTCGTCATTCTTCATCAGTGGTCAGCTTTCTTCCAAAACCTCAAGAGTTCTCCCGTTCTTCCTTGCAAAATTAATCTCTCCCCTTAATAAAATAATAGGTTCCTCCTATTATTTAATTATACATGCAATGTAACTCTCCCATAATTAATTCACCACATTAAATAAAATGTGTTGACAATCAATTAAGTAAGGGAGAGGGATGGTCCTCACTTATTAAACATGTTGGCAATAAAATAAAAAAGGGGAAAAGAGGAAGGTTCCTCATTAAATTTATGGGTTGACATAATTTAATGGGTTGAGGTGGAGAGATTGGAATTTAATGGGGGGTTTCCATTTTAATGAGGGGTTCTTAATGAGATTATAAGAAATTAAATGGTGGGGCTCATGTGGGCCCCACCTCTCTAACATCCACACATGGGTAGTTGGGTGGATGTGGGCCCACCCTTAACTACCCATGGGAGGGAATACCTCTTGATAAAATAAAAAATGTTCTGACAATTTTTATTTACTACTTAAATAAACCCCCAAAATTTATTTTCTCCTCCATTGCAAATGAAACTATGATAAGGATTGCGTTAAGTGATTACCGGCGTTGTGAGTTCATCTATGCCCTTGGATTTTAATTTTGAGCACCGTTTCAAAAGATAGAAAAACTCGTTGATTCGTTCACTAAATGTACATGAGCCAAACATCAAAAATTGATTCCGGGCACACCGGGACTTGGAATCAAGTTCCGTCAGAAGCCACAGACTCGTAAAATTACAAAGTATTTTTTTAAAAAGCTTTCCTTGAAATTTTTGGGTCTCTACATCATAGATTAATATTTCTTTCTAATCTGTTGAAATATATATACCTTATTTTGATGAACTCATAATATTTTTCATTATTTAATCCAAATGGAATCCTTCTATTAGTGATTTGAGTGATATGTTTAAATCCAAATGTTTTATCATGATGTGTATACAAGTTTCTTGAACAATAATCATGATCCAGTATCATGTTAGTTAATAGATCATTATGATAGTAAGATGATACATAAAAAATAATGAGAACATATAGTAGTTAAAGTGACTATATATTAGGTTCGACATGTCATCGATTAGAATGGTAGAGTAGTAATCTTCTTATGGTCAATATTCACATGATCAATTGAGATCAACATCTTATGGTAAACCAATAAAATATCTAGTTAACAAGAATCTATTATTGTGTTTAATCCTAACATGATTGATCTAATCAGATAACGTGGATAATGGATAATCCATGTTATAGAAAATTGGCTTAATGGTTTTCTAAACATGTGTTCATTTGAGTAAATTATTGATTTTATAGAAAAAGACTATTGATTACAATAATTACAAAATTAAAATAAAGTATTTATCTATTTTAAATACCATACATTGACATCAAAAAACATCAAAACTATAGCAATTATAAATAGAATTTATTATACTATTTCAAATGGGCGTGTAAAATAATTTATAATGAAGTTGTAATATATTTTCATACAATATCATTATATAAACTGATATATAAATAAGTGAATATAAATACTAAATGATAAATTGGTTGGATTAAAATAATTGATATTCTTTGTGAATTATATGAAATTATTGAATCTAAAATTCAAAAAATACATAATAATTCTACTTTGGGAAATATACATAAACTATAGTTAAGAAACATTTCTCTTGACATTAATCGTATCAGAGTATTATATAAAGAACCTAATATTTATCATTCATCGTATATTTTGATGATATATATATTTACTCATTGAGAATAAATATTTTTTCATTCAAATATTAGTTCTCATGTGTATGTTTTTCTTATATCCCAATAGGTGAATATATCTTTACTATAGTATTATGAATTATTGATTTATGATTTCATATAAGTATTGATTACTTCAATAGGCTTCATACCCTCATAGAATATTGATGTTAAGAATCATAAAATGTGTGAAACCATTACTACATTATGTTGGGATTTATATGAAATATTTCTTGGTATGTTCCAAATACTAAAATTTGTGTGGCTCATTGGGGAGAATTTTCAATAAAATGAGGAATAATTCATGAATAAATTAATACATAAGTATGTATCCTCTCTCAACTACCCCATGAACGTCTATTACATAAAAATCACTAATAATTTTATTATTTATTCTTCACCTAGTATTTTTCACCATAAATTTGTAGATGTGTTCCTTTTTCCCCACTATTTGGTATTTTTTCAAAATAAATTAATATTGATATTTCAATTTAAACCCCATATTTTTTTAGAGAGTGAGGGGATTATTTCAATCATCATTAATTAGTGAAATCATTGTATAATAGTAAATGAAATTTATTTTCATCATGAAATCATCCAGTAGGTTTTTTTATTCCCAATTAGTAGTGGTGAATAATATATAGAGCCTTATAAAAAAGATTATCACATTTTTCAAGTTAAAAAAATTCTCTCTCACCCAAACATGAGTTCAACCATAGTAATCATATTAAAAAAATGTGTACATATATTGTGATAATTTTTGTCTAATGTAACTATATGAAATTGTTTCTTAGTTTTAACGATGATGTTTATAAATGTATTCTAATTTATGGGATTTCTTGAAATAGATATGAATATAAAATTAAATTTATTTAAAATAGGGACTCAATAATTTTTAATTCATTCCATAACATATAACATGTTTGAATAATAGAAGTATAATATAGTCAATATATCTTCCATAAATTCTCATTCGTTGATATTAAATCTTTTATATTAATATTTATTACATAACATAATAAAATCACACTATAATCATATATGTATATTACCCTTGGAAAGATGTAAACATAAACAACTTGTTAAAAATACATCTACATTGTCTCTCACTTATTTATTCATAACAACATTTTATTTAATTCATAATTAATACAATTATTCATATCCTTGGGAAATAATGATAAGATATTGGTGAGATGAACTGCTTAGTACGGGTATAAAGGTAGATAATAATGATTTCATATGCATAAAATGAGTATATGTGTATAAGAACATGAATATTAAATTTGAAAATTATATCGTGCATATAAAATATCATAATATTTAGTCAAAGAATAAATAATTCTAGATCATAGGAATTGAATCATAAGGAAATAAAATAACAAGATCTTTCATAACATAACAGGGGAATGAGAGTTTTAATTTTTCGAATACACATATTCATATAAATTAACATCCATATTTGTCAGGGAATACTACTAAGACCATTATATAATACAATTTCTTGTAATGAACTGTGTTCTCTCCACATTTCAACCCTATCTTATTATTCTATTATCACTTCCCTTTATAGTCATGTTTTGTGGGATTGGGATCACATCTCATTACAACCCTATTTATCCATTGTGATATAAATTATTTCCCAATTAATTGGAGGGATATATAGGTTTCACCTCTTATATAATGATATCTATACATATGTGTAGAAAAAATAATTCAAGATATTAGAACCCATCAAATAAAATTGTATTCATTAATATTTTATCCTATCCTTAACCATAGAAAGTAAATAGGTTTTATAAATATGATATCATCATAATTATAAACATAGACAAGAAGCAATAAGGATTGTATACTATAATCATAATTTCAATAAATCATAATTAACATCAAATAAAATTATTTTAGATATAAATTTTTTTAATGGGAACGTGAAATATTTGGATAGAAAATATATTTTCCATTTTTAAATCCTTTTTTAATGTCAAAAAAATATAAACAAGAAAACTTCATTAACTAGAACCACAAAATATTTTAAGGTATGCTTCAAAGCATTAAAGCGTCATGTTAGAGGTAAAATACACTTATTCTTTATAAGTTAAAAAAATTATATCAAATAATTTATTATAAATATCACGAAGTAGCTCATTTCAACAATAATAAAAATATTCCTCTCAATTATTTTAGTAAAAATTCAACCATGGGAAAAAATAACATCAAATATTCATTGGAAATTCGTAATAACCATTTTGAAAAAAATAGGAAGTGGTAATATAGTGACTTCTTATCATGAAAATAGTATTTTAGAATATTAAATACATTGAAATTATTATTTTATGATAGTAATCATAAATTTATAGAAGGTAATAAATAATTGGAAAAGAAACCAACCGGTTAGAGCGATTACAACTTCTTTGAAACTTTACCATTGGATATCCTCTAATGAACTCAATGGATTCACTTTTCAAAATACAAAACCATTAAAATGTAACAAGTTAAGTGGATGAGAGAAAAAGGAAGGGTATGTTCAATAAAAAAGTTGCAATGTTTCGTAATGATAAATGGGTGGAGGTCCCCTTTTTTAATTCCGGTGAGTGTTAGTTTTTGGAATTCTCATAAGATTAAATTATAATAATTACATATTCAATCATAATAACAATAAAGGGTCATGTATTCAAGGATAAGATATTAAAAGCTATAAATATCAAAAATATATAGATTTTATACAAATTTTTATATAATTTCAATAAATATAATTTTCATTAAACCTTAGTTAACATATTTTAATTTAACTGTGGTAGTTAAATTTTTTATTAATAGGATGAAATTTTTTACTTATATATTATCAATTGGCCCATAATTGGTCAATTTATGAAATTTTAGACCAGATCCTAATAAATTTGTGTATTTAAAATATTTTTATTATTTTTAATTAATTAAATAAATTATTAATCCCATAAAATATCATTATTGTCAATTTTTATATTATTATCAATTTTTACTTTAGCAATATCAAGAAATGTGTACAATTATAAACAAATATTATTTATTTCCCAATGTTTTATAAATAAACTATAAATTATATGTATAACCTTAAATATCTGGAATTATTTTACATTATATATTATAATTTTAATTTATTGGATTTTTTTTGATAAATGAATAATCAATGCAACAACGTTGTGTAAGAATTCAAGGTAGTTATTTTATTTCAAATTCATTAAATAAATTACTATATTGAAGATAAATATTTTTTAATTTAAAATAAATCTTATAGTTTTAACTATCTTCTTGTTGTCTTAATAATAAAAATACTACACATATTAAAAACGAAAGTGTGATATAACTATCTATTCATTAAAAAACTATAAAGTTAATAATCATGTACTTGTCTACTAAAAAGTCATAAATCTATTTAAATCTTGAAAATAAGTTTATTATTTTATAAATATACACAAATGTTAAATAATAACTTAATTTTAACTATATGGACAAAAAATATATATTTAAGATAATGAAAATGACAATTTGTGACATTCTTGATTTAAATAATATATAATTCATTTTCATTGAAAAGTGTGCATTAAATAACATAATTTAGAAACTTATTTGTATACGGCTGAGTTATATTCGACCAATAATAAGTAAGATGATAAATTGTATAATTATATCTTATTTTAAATAAATATTATGTTGTTTTACCATTTCCATAAGAAATAATTTATTCTACACTAACTATTCATAATGAAAAAAATAAATGGGATTAATTACCAAATTTCATCATCTTAATTATAAATATGGAATTAATTTTATTTAATTCAATACCTAAAAATAAATGATATTTTATTCCATTTTGTGTGAAAAATTTTACCAAAACTAATTTATAAACCAAATACATTTTATGAAAAAAAACAGTATTTATTCATATCTTAAACAAATAAAAAATTCATAATTTTTATAAAATATTATCAGTTAAATAATTTATAAACTTAATTAAAAAAATTCTATAATATTATTTTAATATATTGACATAAAATTCATTTCACACATAAAACAATCTAAGAAAAAAATGTCGCTTTTGTTTTAAAATATATTTTATAAAATAATATTCACTTGATTAATAATGAATTTTATAAATTTATAAAATATATATATTTAATTTTTTTAATATTCATTTCCTCTCTTATAATGGATCGAAGATAATGGCCCCATTAAATATTATCTCGTGGTTTTTTAAAACTCAGTGGTGTGTACAACACAAACCATCAAATAAATAAATTTACATAAAGTGAAATATTTCACAAAAATCATTGGAGATAAATTATCTCCCCTTAAAATGAATTACTAAATTGAAATTCATAACTCAAATAAA
Source organism: Viscum album (assembly GCA_963277665.1). Taxonomy (NCBI): domain Eukaryota; kingdom Viridiplantae; phylum Streptophyta; class Magnoliopsida; order Santalales; family Viscaceae; genus Viscum; species Viscum album. The sequence goes on along the minus strand of OY728158.1, from coordinate 496,777,258 downwards.
AAAATATTAGGATACCACTACCTCATCACATCTTCGGATTCACACATAGCTTCTTAAAATTGGTCATTTCATCCCAAAATTCTAACCAAGTGAGCGGTCTTGTTTCATGATATGTTCTCTCTATGATCTATGATCACTACTAGTTGTTCTTTGAAAGAATTATTATGATCAGGTGGTTTCACTTATGATTTTAGAATTTGTTACTAATAATATATATACTTTTGTATGCGATATACATGGAACACATCATGAACATGAGATAGATTCTATGGAAGTGAAAATTACTAAGCTACCATCCCAACACAATCAAGAATTTCAAAATAACGCATATAAATAGGGAATAGATTTAAATTAATTTTCTATATCATCCCTATATTCCATGGAGATATTGATTACAATTCATTGCCTCACATATCAAACTCCAGGTCTTTAGATTGATTAGTATCATATATATTTTTGACGATTCTTAACATCTTTTATATACTACTGAATATATCAAACCATTTATGCCATCTACTTATTTATGTCAGGTCCCAATAGATTTCAACCCCCAAATTCATTTTAGAATTTTTTTTATTTTTCACTTATTAATATATTGGGCCTCATATACAGCCATCTATATGATGGATTCAAAACTATTTTTGTCAAAAACATCTTCCTGGAGAAGCTATTTATCCCAACCTTCTATGTAATTCATAGAGAAATATCTTAACATTTCATCTAGATTTTTAATTTTTCTCTTAGACTACCCATATTTTTGTGGGTGATATATATTGATGAAACATAACTTTTTTTTAGATTCTACTAAATACTTCACCAGAAAATTGAGTTATTCCTCATATACCAATTAGATATAATGGAAAGTGGTATCCATGAAATGGTACGAATAAAATATTGTATATTCTATAATGTGGATCAAGATAGAAATCATCTCTACTAATAGTGAATTGTGTTGACATTATAATGTGATCAACTAAACCATTTATAGAATTATGGCATTTAGAAGTGATGTTGAGTCCCATGAAATTATCCATAGTGATATTTCCCATTTACAATCTAGTATGGGAAATGTTTGTAACTTACCCATAAAATTAAATCTCCCAACCTTAACTTTCTAGAAATATAGACATTATGGAACCTAATATAAGACATCTTTATTCATATTATCCCACGATAAATACAATTTCAGATCACTATACATCCTTGTGCTTTCAAAATTATTAGTGGTTGATGAACAATGATTATCATCCAATAACTACTTATTTAATTATGGAATGTGTGGGACACAAACACAGTTCTTAAATATTATTATTCTATCATATTAATATTGGTAGTTAGGAAAAATTCTCACCATATTTTTCATTTGTAGATATTCCTTATGTGCCTCCTTAATCATCAGTTGTATAGAAAGTTGAACATTAATTTAATCCAGATAAGAGTTCCCCACTACTTTATGATTTTATGTCCATCCATTTCAAATATTTAAATACTAATTATATTTTGATCCTCATAATTGATAGTCTAGAATGTTCCTTTGGACTCAAAGCATATTCCACGTTATTTTATTTCCCATGTTTATAATGTATTGAGAAATCCTAATCCATACTCTACTCCAACAACATTTTTGGATGCATATTCAACTACAAGGCGGATAAATAATTTTAACATCAATGATCAGTATATATATGAAAATTTTGTCCATAAATATAGTTACTGAAAATCATTAAGGTAAATATTACCATAGTTAACTCCAAATCATTTTTGGGTAATTTATACCATGAACCATTTGGTTTCGTAAGGAAAATGCTAAACCCATGTCATTTTTCATGATAACTCACCCCAATCCCTTCATTGATGCATGTCTATATATTATATACCATAATCTTTTGAAAAATAATGTAATCATATGGAATTAAGCCACTTTATCATTAGTTCCATTTTATTTTATTCACATTCATATATATAAATGAAACTGGTAAAGTTATGATATATTTTGTTTAGTGGATTGAAATGTTGGGATAAATTATCCACATTGTTCTACTGAAATAATTCAAAACCTATAAAACATTGGATCTTATTCACTATTGTTGGTATAAGAAAATGGTAAATAACAACCATATTTTATGGATGCCAAGATATACTCTCCCTTGATATTATATGAGAAAAAAATAAAAAATTATGAAGAATCAATTCAATCATGATGAGTTTTTATAAATCTTATCCTTTATCAAGGGCTACAATAAAATAATCAAGTGATCATAATGTTCATAAATACTCATTGAATATAAAATAATAACATCTATAAAGACTTTAAAAAACTTATCTGGATATTATCTAAAAAATCAGTTCAATAAATCCATTAAAATATATGTGGAATTAATAAGAAAAAGTATTTCTACAAATTCATAGTGTCTATAGAACTATAAATAATTTTTTCTTCAAAATACCCTCCTTATTTAATCTCAATTTATGAAATCTTTAATTTTGAATATTTCTAGAAACGTATTGATATTCACATATTTTATCAATTATTCCATCAATATGGGGATGAGGATACATGTTGTTCATATTGATCTTATTAAGCGCTTGATATCAATTAAAATTCACATGGACTCTACTTTCTTATAAAAAATAGAATTATCTATCCCTAAGGTGATGCACTAAGTAATATAAATCCCTTATTAATAATCTATCAGAGTTTCTTATTCTGCTCAAAAAACTATATTAGGGTTATTTTATATGGAATTTGAAAATAAAAATAGTAACAATTATGGGTTCTATTGAAATCCCAATAGTATAACATGGTGGGTGAAATAGAAATTCATGAGTAAAACCTCAACAAAATCCATTACAATAGGTGTAACCATAATTTTTTGTTTATTCTTATCAATCTGGGATAGATAACCTTCATTAATTGGATATAATACCCACAAGATAGAATAATTTTCCTTTAGAAGTTCATATTCATCATTTATTTTATAGATCATCATACGAGCATTCTGAATAAGAAATGTGACATCTAATTTTTTAAAATATATAACATCTCTCTATTGAGAAATAGAATTAATGATAAGAATCATATCAAATTCAACATAAGGAAGAGTAAAAACATTTTAAGGAAGCACATTCCCAAAAACATCAACTCATGAAGAATTATAATCTTTAGATGAGTTATTTATTCCATTAGATGATTTTGAAGATTTATCAATATTTAATTGATGAGGAAATGTGTTGAAACTAATAGAAATATAATATTTGGGGGAACTAGAATCAATTAAGACAGTAGATATTTTATAGTGGATAATAAGTGTACTATTAACCATTTCATTTTCATTAATAACTTATCAAAAAATGATCACAAGATATATTCCATTTAAATTATTATTAAGAAAAATCTATTACTGATCATCATAATTTACCCTTAGATAATGTCATTGGAGAGAATAATACACATTTCAATTTGAACCCTTGAATTAATGTGTGGAAGGTTCATTCATGTAGCCTTCTCTCTATTTCCATAATTACCTATCATTTTCTCATCACATCTAGTGATAAATTTTTGATGACCTTCATTCCCACTCTTGATTCATTAACTAGAAACCATAATAAAATTTCCTCCATTCAAATCATTTGGCATAAATGAAATATTTTCTTATTTTCCCCACGTTGTTTAGATTTTTCCTCAAATTACAATTTTCCTTTCATATCAAAACCATATGATTGATGGGTAACTATTATATCCATATCAACCTCGATAGAAAATAAAATTATTTCTTCATCTCTACTGATGTCTTTTAATGATAATTCTCTTAAAATACTTAATTTTAATCCACTAAAGAGTCAATCAACCTTAAATTCATATTGGATGACAATGCCACTTGTGTACCATGTATGTCTTGTAAAATTCACTTCATATGATCCATCATATTAGTAATCTGTTTCGTTTAACTCATAGAATTCATTCCCTATTTTCATATTAATAATACAGGGAAATTAATTAATGAAAATCAAGTACATGAACCCATCCCATTCCATGGAGTAAAGTTTTTCGTATTTACTCTTATTATTGATAATATTCCACCATTTATTCACTTTTCTATCAAATAATTGTGATCTATAATGAATTTATCATGATCTGACAATTGAATATCATAAAATAACTTTCTAGTTGTAGATATACATTTCGTAACCCCTAGTGGATTAGTAGAACAAACGAAAGAATGTACACTTTACGTCATGAAAGAATAAAAATGATTTTACCCTTTTATTCTCATTTAGATGTATATTATGATTCATATCTTAATAATGGATCTTTATAATAGAAACACTATTTTTCATTCTATAACCCAAACTACTTGGTTGATCAAGAGTACATTCATTGAATTACCTATTATTTTAAGTATAAAAATAGATCTTTTAGGTTCTATATGTTGACTAAAATAAAATATTATATTCAGAGTAACAATATTTATTGTGTAAAAACCACATAATAAAATAAAATTAGATTGAAAATTGTAATATATGACATAGTAGTTTAAACCAATGTAATTTATGATCATCACCAAAAATCAAGAATAGTAACCTATAATTACACATTATTATGTTTCAGACGAAGGTTTTCACATCTGAGTTTCCAAATGATAAATAAAACATAATATGATACAAACTATAAGATCCAATAATGTTCACATATATATATTACATTTTTTTAGTTGAATATTCATTACATAATGTAAAAAATATATTCCATAGTTGTGTAGTTATAGTGTATTTGGTGACATGGAAACAGAAAAAACCAGTTCATAAAACATCTTCATAATGTCCTCATTATTAATTCGTAATTTTTTTTACATATCATAAAAAATACTATTCTTCATATACCAGGGAATTAGAATATAGAAAGGCATTATCTCAGTTACATGGTAAGGTTAAATAAGAGATGAAAAAAATTATTTCATAAAAATAAATTCTCATAATAGAATAAGTAGATGAACATTCATTGGAATATTGTACTCTTCATATCAACAATCACAAAATTGATTCATAGAATAAAATCATTGAATATCATAATAGATGAATCATAATGAAATCATTGAACATGATCCATGAGAAAAAACATTGGCACGAGACATCGAATTTGTGTCATATATATAAGAATAGAAAATCATTTCTATATTAGTCAAGGATCACAAAAAGACCGTAATAATAGACAAATTCTAATACTAAAATTGATTTACTCCCCATTCCAACTCTAGCTTAATATAATAGGTTAACTTCCCATTCCATTCTATTTTTTCTGAACTAGGTTTAGTTCCCCTTCCATCCCTGTTTCTCTCATTAGATATAAATATTTAAAAAATTCATGGGGGAAAATTGTTCCCACCAATCACAAAAAAAATACTTTAAAAATGTGTTCCATAAGTATATAAATCATTATTCATATCATTATCCATGAAAATAAATGGGTTTTAAATATAAATTATCATAGCATAATCCATTGAAAAGAAACAACTTTCATAAATATCAAACAAATATAAACATAATCCAACTATATAAACAATACAGATGCAATACTTCAATCATAATCATAGTAAAGCATATTTAACATATGATAATGTTATCTAATAAAAAATTTCGATTTAAATAACAAATAAAATAATTTTAATGGAATATTCCATTTCTAGTTGTGATATCATTTTCCATTAAAATGATAAAAAAAAATTAATTGAAAACATATTATCAGAAAATAAACATGTCAAATTATAAATGAATTTTCATTGAATTATGGAATAATGACAAATGGAATACAAACTCTTTACTTTTATAGTAAAAAAAATCCTTTCCAATTTTATTAATAAAATTCATGAAGTTCTGTAGGTTCAAAATATGAATGTAGATGCTCAACTACAAGAAGGGCATGTGAATTATATGATTAAAAACATTACTTTTTATCCATAAGGATAACAATGTTGGACATGGTTAAACAAAGTAAATTTAAATGACCACTTAGTTCAAGAAATTTTCTAGGTTCTAGAAATAGGGTTTTGAAAATGATACTTTATACTAGTTTAAAAGTAAAATATTACACCGTAAAGAATATATAATCTTAGATATTGGAGTATACAAAATTTCATGAATGTATAATAAGGTTATAATTTCTTACATTATAAAAAAATAGCAGAATATAAACTTAAAACAAAACAATTAACAATTAAGAAATATTTTAACCCAAAGAGATGGGTATCCAACAACATTGGATAAAAGTCCCTTCATTTATATTTTCATGAACGTCTCTCTTACCCACACTTGGGTAAGCCTTCAATAGTAATATATGAATCTGTCTTGCCATCCCTACAAACCCTCGAACATTACGGCTTTCAGAACCTCGATCATCTTATCCCCAAAAGCCCTAAAACATTATGGTAGTCGTCACCTCTATCTTCCTATACCCGGAAGTACTTGAACATTAATGTGGTAGAAAACACTATCTTCTTATCCTTGATAGTCCTGGATTGTACATAGAAACAATCAGAGTTGCAAGAAACAAGCTAAACAAGATGTTCATTATGAACAAGTCATGATATTCCCTCTCTAGAAATCACTTCTTCAACATGAAATATCTATATTGATGGATCAGTTCTGAGTTCTTATAAGTTCATTAAAATGAGATCCTATTTATTGGAATTTATCCAACAGTCAGCTCTCTCATCCAATGATCATATTTTTCCTTGAATCTCGAAGGGACCTATACATGTGTCACTCAAATAGTTGTTAATTAGAAACAGATAGCATGTCATCATTTCATAACATGGATAAGTAAAATATGGTTTCTTAACCAAATCCCATTTTCAAGAGTCAATGAAAAAATAATGTTCAGAATCTATTAAGTTAAATACATGGAGACTATAAATCATAAATATCCAGTTTTTTTTTTCAAGGAATTCATATCATTAATTATATAGATTTCAAAGTCTCAATTCTAATGAACTCGGAGTCTAAATTCTAAGGAATATAGAGTTTTGATTATATAGAATTCGAAACCTGAATTCTAAAGAATTCAGCGTTTGAATTCTAAAGACTTAGAATTCTGAAATATATTGAATTGAAAACATGAATTCTGTGAAATTTATATATTGAATTCTAACTAATTCGAAGTCTGAATTCTAAGAAATTTTGAGTCTAAATTCTATGGAATTTCAGAACATGAATTATAAGGAATTCAGGGTTGGAATTATAAGGAATTAGAATTAGATTAGAGGCTGAATTATAAGGAATTTAGATCTTGAATTATGAGGAATTCAGAAACTGAATTTTGAGAATTCGAAATCTGAATTTCTGAGAATTTAGAATACGAATTTCAGAGAATTTAGAATCTGAATTTCATAGAATTCAGAAACTAAAAACGGAATACTCTATATCTAATGATTTATAAGATTTGAAGGTTTTAGATATTCTTCATATTTTTACACTTTAGAAATAAAACAAATTATAAAGAGAGAAATATATCATGAATAATGAAAAAAAAGGTAAGGAGAAATTTTCCTTGGGACGGAAAATTTTCCTTAATAAGATAAATCATATGGGGTATAGGATTTGCTTTATGATACGCTGTTTGTTATTTTCAAAACATAATGGAATGGAAAAGTCATATGTAAATATTATTAACTCAACAATCTCCCCCTTTTTAGAAAGCATATATATCCTTACTAAATAATATATAAGGAATTGGAATTATTATGGACTTGAATATAAAAACTTATCTCCCTTAACATATGGAACAAAGTGAATGAAAATAACTCCCTCATAGGTGTTGGAATCACATAAAATCATATTTTTGATTTCCTGAAAGATATTTTACATTATATTTCATACAAAAACCTTCTTTTATATGAACATACCATTAGATGAACTCCCCCTTACTTATGGAAATCAATTTTTACTTAGTATTCTTTTTTATCATTCCTTTATCCCCCTTGGTGATTATAAAAAATAAATAGAGGGAATGAAAAAAAGGATGGTACCTAAAAAATTTGTACAAAATAGGCCAATATATGAGGGAAAACTACAATTTCATTAAGATCGATTGAATTTTTATAGGAAAAAACTCATCAAAATATCAGAATTGGAATTTTTTTCCTTAATTCTCCTTCTGTATTAGCTTCTTGACAATGGTTTTCTGCTTCTTCAGTTCCTTGTGATATTATTCTATATGTTTAAGTAGATGATCATGTTCTTCTCTTTTCTTATCTAAAGCTTTAATCTTCTCTTATTGTGCCTGAAGACATTCTGCATGAGCTTTCAACACTTCTTCTTTATTAACGATATTCTCTTCAAATTCTATTTTGAGATCTCATTCCCTCTTTTAATTCATGGCCATAGAATTAATCTTCCCATTCAGATCCTTATCTTCTTACTTCCGAGTAGTTTTAACCAGACTCTTCTTTTCCTAAAGTCTCTTAGAATGATCATTAAACGTACCATCTTAGGTGGCAAAAGAATCTTTGATATTATCTTGATATTTATCAGATACTCTCACGTATTAAACAGTATTCTTTGACTATATTGTAATATTATTGCATGACCTTTTACAAGACTCATAATCAATGAGAAAGGATTTCAAATATTCTTTGAATCCGACATATTTTACAATAGCCATGGAAACTGAATTTGATTTCTAATTAATTGAATGTTGAAACATCTTACATATAGAAACTATACTTGGAAATAATGTAATTGTACCAATCAACATTTTCAAATATTGTACCTCAAAATCATATCCAAGAGATGATGATTATAAATAATAATGTTTGGTTGGTGAGGATTATTTTTAAAACTCATGAGTTTTCCTCTTTGACAAACATACAACTACATTTTTTTACTATAGATTTCATAGGTCTATGGACTAACACCAGTTATCCCTTATCAGCAGTCTGAATGATATCTTCTAGTATAGGTGATTCATGCTCACTATCTGATAACTGAACCATTTATCTTCCACATCATCCTATTTCCCATTATCTGCCACTTGATCATCGGGATGAACAAAATCCTGATTGTTGCCTTCATCATTAATGGTTTTTTTACTTCCTCTGGACCCTTATCTTCATTCCCTAGAGTAGAATGTTTTGAGGATACGACTTGTGATGTCTATATTGATAATTATATAGAGGGACATTCCATCACATTAAAATATTCAACTTCCATTATGAAATCATTAGTTTGATACTCATCTTCTCATTTCTGGACATATTCATCTATTTAATCTTCCTCTTTCAGAAAAATTTCATATTTTTGTTATGGATCCTGAATCACGACTTTATTTCAAGGTGTTTCAGGAAGTGTTTCAATCAAAAACGATTCTGGAACTAGGATTTTTTCAGATGATTTCTCAGTATCCTTGAGAATTGATTGTACAATTTCAGCTTTAGACAACTTCTTCCTTTTTTTTATTCTCATTCTATTACTTCTCAACGTATTATGCAACTGTTATCTTTAACACTTTTTCCTCAGTGTGGTCCAAGACAAACTTAGGCTACCCTTTTTTCATGTTCCTGTTGTCTTCTCTCCACTTATCCACCACTTCATAAGGATAAGGATTTTTCATATTTGAATTCAGTGGTGCTGACTGAGATTCATTATCCAAATAAGTTTTTCCTATTTCTTCTGGTTTCATCAGCTTTCTCTTCCTTCCACCCTTCTTGGAAGTCTCAGCCACTTCTGGTTTCTTTGAAAGAGTTAGGATTTCAGCTTCTAAAAAATCATAAAATTTTCTCGAATCCCTGGAAAACATAAAATTCATTCTTTTTAGAGTATCATTACTCAATAACGATACTTTTAAATTCCTTGGAATAGAAATTCATGGAATATTGAATGACTGAAGGAAAAGTTCAATAATTTACGAGATAATAGACGGATACATGATAATATAAAATTTAAAATTTCTATTCTTGATATTTTCAATCATAACCAAGATATACATGACCAGATATATCTTTGTAAGGTTCACCAAGAAGTAAAAAACATGGATATCACTTTTCTTTAGTGTGTCCTTGTCCCCTTTTACTGGAATGACAAATACTTGGACCCATAACTCAAGAATCCAATGGTTTGTAAATAGATGAAAATATTTGATGTATTCACTCATTTCAAACCAAGATAAGCTAGAACGCTATCTTTATCAAAATATCCTGAAGCATCTCATAATTTTTTAGTAAAAAATTCTTCTTATCCTTGATAAGTAATTCTAATAAAACTTGCTACCTTGGTGTAAGAAAGAGAATAAGTCTCCCCATAGCTCTTGAATGAAAATTTATCTCTCCCGTATTCTTTGAAAAAACATGTCATCTCTTAAAAATAAATCAACAAGTCCAGATAGATTAGATCCTGTGACTTTGGTTTTGATATATTTAGACTCTCCTAGCCATTGAGATTTATATGAATTGAAATGATAGAGTGATATTTAGAATAAAATTTCAGATTGAATAATCATTCTCATTATATATTCCATTCAAAAAATTCAGTTATAGTTGAAGTTTCATTCTGAGGAGAGGCTTCTACATAAATTCTAAAGTAAGAAAACCTTGAATAATTAGAATGGCCTTAAGTATAGTATCATGTATTCAGCACACCAGAACATGAAGACCGATGTGGGATAACCATTTGGGGTCCTTATATAGGCAATTGAGCGACATTTCACCTTCCTTGCGTGATCCAATGGCTGAAATACTTCTGATCAGATCTCATGGTTGAGTTGATAACTGATGAAGGATTTTGATAGGTTCTAATCTTTTGAGGTTCTTATGATAAAAATTCTGATTTAAGAAAAAGTAAATCAGATAAATTAAAAAAAAGAAAATATCAACAAGTAAAACAGATGATTACTAAAATTTATGAAAGGAAACATACCATCCATAATGCACGGGAAATTATTCGTAATGAGGAAAATTACTTTTGAAGAACAATAGATTATGGAAAAGTTAAATGAAAATTTTTTATTAAAAAAACATTGATTATGAAAATATGGTGTATGGAAAATATTTTTAATACAAAAAAAAATTTACTATGAAAAACTTTAACAAATATGAAAATTTACCCCTTATGAAAAAGATTTTGTTACTGTGAGGAGATTGGTTCCAACATGAAGTTAATAAAGAAGATTAAATTACATTTATGATTCCTATCTTCTGTTTAATATATAAAAATCAATTGTAGGGTAATAATTTTGTAAAAATATTACCATGTTGATCTTAAATTCTGATAAATTAAAGAATGATATCTTTTTTTTTTTGTGATCCCTAAGAAAGTGATGCCTAATATCTTGGTGTTTTTCACAAGAGTGATGTGCATGGTTTTTCCTTAAGGAAATGGCACTAGTAATATCACATTATATTTTTTTTCTGATAAAACACATACCATAGTATATGAGTGTGTGTTACATCCACAAAACATGAGCACAACAACTTCTAGATGTTACAAATTCAGATTCGACAGTGGAAAGTGCTACTGAGTATTGTTTTTTGTAGGACAATGAAACTAATGAATCATATAAAAAATGAAATTTCCTAGATTTACTTTTTCTATCCATTTTATATCCACCAAATCTATCATCTAAAAATCATTTTAAAAAAACATCATTTATAGATGTATAAAATAGTCATAAATCCGTGGTTTTCTTTAGGTAGAGAAAAATTCCTTTTATTGACTTTAAATGAGATTCCTTAGCATTGGATTGATATCTGAAACATAATAATGCTGAAAACATTATGTTTGTATGCTAGCTGTCATGTATAGTAGACTACCTATCAGACCTCTAAATGATGTTTGATCCACTGGTTTCCTAGCTTTATCAAGATCAAGGGAATTTGAGGTAGCAATGGGAGTACTTATACTCTTAGTTTTGTAATATCCAATCTTTTTAAGATGATATTTAAAATAATAATGTTGAGATATATAAATTCCTTCTGGGTTTTTTTGGGAAATTTGAAAACCAAGGAAAAATGTTAGTTCACCCAAAATACTCATTTCAAACTTATATTTTATATGATTTTCAAACTAATCAGTTAAAGATTGCTGAGTTGAACCCAATATAATGTCATCAACATAAATTTAAATGATAAAAACATTTTTCTTATATTTCTTTATAAAAGGGTTGGATCAACATTTCCCTAAATTTAACTATTTTTCTACAAAAATCCTATAATACTATAATACCAGGAATTAGGGGATTGTATAAGTCCATATAAAACATTTGAAAGTTTGAAAAAATGTTTAGGATGTTTTATATTTTCAAAACTAAGAGTTTTTTCAACAAATACTTCATATTGAACATAACCATTAAGGAAATCACATTTAACATCCATTTGAAAATGTTTGAAATTAAAGAATGCTTCAAAGGAAAGTAGAATATGGATCAATTAAAGTATATAAACTTGAGCATAGGTTTCTTCATAGTCAATTATTTCTTGATTATTATAGCCATTAGAAACTAATCTCACTTTTTTTTTCTTACTATGATTCCATTTTCATTTCTTTATATTTCTTTTCTAGAAAATCGACCCCCGTAAATCTAGTGTAATCATCAACTATGACAAATACTTAATATTTTCCTTCAATGCTTCCAGTTTGTGTTGGAACAAAAAGATTCATATGCACAAACTATAATGCATCAGTAGTTGAGACATCACCGATTGATTTAAAACAGGATGTATGTTTCTTTCCATATTGACAAGGATCACAAACTTTTGAAAAATCAAATCAATCCACTTTTAGATCCTTAACTTGTTTTTTCCTATAGAGTATACAAAGTTTACTAAGGTTACAGTGTCCTAACCTTCAAAGTCATAGCCATGAATGATCTTCCATTTCACTTAGGTAAGGTAGATCGTGGCTCTTAACGTCTTTTAAGTTTAGTGTGTATGCATTCTCTTTCCTACTAGCAGAAAGAATAATCTGTTCCATGGAATTGTTTGGTAAACACTTATCATTTCAAATATTCACATGGTAACCATCAACACATAACTGACTTATGAAAATATGGTTTTTATTATGACCTATAACCAATTAAACATTTGAAATCAATGTTTTTCTAATAAAAACAATGTTACCTATACTAATAATTTATCCCTGTGCATTATCTTCGTAAGTTACTTTTCATTCTTTCGTTTAGATAATATTTTCAATGAAGTTTTTTATTACCTTTCATATACCATGAACATCCACTATCCATGTAGCATGTATTTTTGTTGGTACAATCTTAATTTTCTTAGAAATAAGGGTGTTAGACATTCGAAACCCGAACTTTCGTGGATCCATAAACATCAGAAAGAATAATTTTAAGAATACATATATTTATAGAAAAATGAGATTTATGAAAAAATACAGACTAAATTTTATTTACGGAATAATTTTTATTCCCATTTTCCACTAATCAAACATTTAGTGCAGAATGGTGAAGTTTGAAGAACAAAATAATTATTACTAAAAGATGATTTTGAATGAGTATAACTAAATCCAAAATTATTCCTTAGAGGTCGAATTTTGGAATACATCTTGTTAATGATATCCTTACCTAATATAAAATTTTAAAAACACTTCTCCAAGGAAAATACTTCTATCTTTAGTCTAATAACTATGTTTTTATCCTCAAAAACATTATTTTTTGCAGTATAGTTAATCTCTAAAATATTTTTCATAGATATTGATTTTTTAGATTGTTAGAAAGTATATCTTACTCAAAATTAACTTCCTCAATGATTTTTGAAATACTTTCAAAATAAAAAATATTCATATCAAGAACTTTAGAACGATATAATATGTCATTAGTATGAATAGAGATTATATAATTTTCCAAATGAAGAATTTTTTTGACTTTAGAATTTTCGTTATCATAAAGATTGGAAAACCTAGATACTTCCTAAAAAGTAGGAAAAGTATTATCTTCATTAGAATAAGATTTTTCATTTGAATATTCTTAATATTTATTATCACTATAATTATCATTCAATGATACATTGCTTATAGATTCTGAGTTCTGTACCTTTTCCATTAGACAATTATTTTGAATGGGTAATCTGGCTAGTAAACCAAGATTATTCTGACCAGAAGATTAATACTCTGAGGATTCATCAGAAGAGTCTCCACCACTGGATCTCCAGGTGTTATTAGCTATCAAAACATTCATATTTTTAGCTTTGTAATAATTATTTTATACTTTTCTCAGAATTCTTTTCCTATACATCCTTTTTCTTTAGCACATGACAATTTGAACATATATGTCCCACTCTTTTTCATTCATAACATGTAACATCAATGTTTTCATGTCATTTCTTTCATTCTTTGTAAATCTATAATGAAATTATTTCTTCCCATTTATCTTGTTCATCCATCGAGCAAGATTAGCTAGCTCATTCTCAGAATGTTCACATTCACTAGATTCAGATAAAATAGTACCTTTATTTGACATGGATCTTATAACCCTTTCAGGATTCTTTTCATTAGTATTAGTAAAGACTACACTTCCATTTCCATTTTTCTTATTATTAATATAAAAATCTAGTTTCAATCTTGTCTCATGTTGAATAAGTTTCCCAAAAATCTCATTAAGTGTAATTTGATATACATTCCTATTCTCATAAATAGTTATCCTCTTAGATTCCCACTCTTTATGCATGATATCTATAATCATTTCCACAAATGCCTCATCTTCTAAACCATTCTCACACATGGATTGTAAACTGTTGACTGTATTCATAAACCCTTATTGTTCCCTACACACTGGTCCTCCATAAGTAAAAAGGAATCCATGATATTATTCTCTAATAAAAGCTCTTCTGATTTCTATAACATTAGATGTACCGAAATGAGTAACCGCCAATTTCTTTTAAATACAATTTTCATCTTCTCAAGAAGAAATATGACTATATATATTCCTAGTCATTGAAATCAATAATGTATTGCGTACCTTTTAGTAGAGTTGAAATTCTAATTTTAATGATTAGTAACAGTTTTGAATTCTTTATCTGGAATCTTTTAATCTCTAGTATGAATAAAAAAGGTTTTCCACTCTTGTATTAATAACAAAAGTCATAATACGATTTCTCCAATATTCATAATCATTCCCATAAAATATTGGTGGTCTATTTGGATTAAGATTTTCAATCGAATCAACATTCAGTCCTGCCATCTAAAATAAAATATCTTTCCACAAAAACATGTTAAAAGTAAAAGTTTGTAAACAAGGATAAGAATCATAAGCATGGAAAATATATAGAATAATGAAAACATCAAAAGAAAACTTAGATGTGAATATATGTATTTCAGATACCTCCGTTGATACCAATTATAGGAAAAAAATATGAATGTAGATACTCAATTACAAGAGGTGGAGGGGGAGAAGTGGATGTTTAAAAACATTAATTTTTAATCGTAAGGATAACTATATTTAGAAAGGTTAATGATAGTAAATTCACCAGAACCCTTAGTTCTACAATATTTTGAGGGTCCAAAAATATGGTTCTGGAAATGAAAATTAATAAATGTTTATAAGAAAAATATTCTACCATAAAGAATATAGTATATTACTTATCAGAGTATATAAGAGAACAAGAAAGTATAAGAAGGTTATAATTTCTTTATAAATAAATGGAGGAACATAAATTTGAAACAAAAAATGTTATAAGTATGAAATCATTTAACCCAAAGAGAAGGGTATACAAAAACTCTGTATAAAGGTCCTTTGATTTATAGTGATAAAATATATCTTACCCACACCATGGTAATCCCTCCATAAGAATATCAGAATATGTTCTGCTATCCCGGAAAGCCCTCGAACTTCAAGGTAGTTTCCACCTCAATCTTATTATCCCCAAAAGTACTTGAACGTTAAGTTTTTTGACACCCATTTCTTCCTATCCCCTAAAGTCCTTTAACTTTAATGTAGTTTGAACCTCTGTCTTCTTATAACCAGTAGTCCTCAATTTTACAGAACAACAATCAGAGTTACATGAAGCAAGCTGAATAAGATGATCATTACACACAAGGAATGAGAGTCTCAATCTTAAGAAATCGCTTCAGCAGCATATAATATCTAGATTGATGGATCGGTTATCAGTTCTTATTAGCTCATGAAAATTATCTCCAATTTATAAAAATTTATCTAACGGTAATCTCACTCCTCCAATAGTCATATTTTTTCTTGACTCTTGGTGGGACGTAAACAAGTTTCAGTCAAACAACGGATATTTAGAAACAGATTTCACGATATCATTTCATTCTAGGGGTTTTTAAATTATGGTTTCTTAACCAAATCTAATTTTCAGATTCAAAGGAAAAATATTGCTTAGAGTCAATGTAAATATACACATGGAGACTGTAAATCATAAATATCTGGATTCTATTTTTCAAGGAATTCAGAATAGGAATACTATAGATTTCGGAGTCTGAATTCCAATGAATTCAGAGTCTGAATTCTAAGGAATTCAGAGTCTAAATTCTAATTATTTCAAAACATGAATTTGGAGGAATCAGGAGTATGAATTAAAAGGAATTCGGAGTCTGAATTATAAGGAATTTGGAATCTGAATTCCAAGGAATTGAGAGTCTATATTCTAGGGATTTCAGAGTCTGAATTCTAAGTAATCCGAAGTCTAAATTCTAAAGAACTCCAAACCTAAATTCAAAGGAATTGTGAGTCTGAATTATAAGGAATTCGGAGTCACAATTTTAAGGAATTCGGAACCTGAATTCTGAGAAATTTGGAATTGGAAGTTTGAAGAACTAAGAGTCTGAATTAAATGGAATTTGGAACCAAAATTCAATGGAATTAGGAATATTAATTCTCAGGATTCAACATCTGAATTTTAGAGTATATAGAATTTTAATTTCAGAGAATTCAGAATCTGAATTTCAAAGAATTCAGAATCTGAATTTTAGAAATTGTGGAATATGAAGACCGAATACTCTATATTTAATTATTTATAATATTCCAATGTTTTATATATGAAACATATTTTACAATTTATAAACAAAAGCATCTAGAAATAGATAATCTCTAACATGAACAATGAAAACTATGGTAAATAGAAATTTTTATCCGGAATGAAAATTTTCATTAATTAGATAATTCTTAGTGGAAATATAATTTTCTATAAGATAGGGTGTTTTTTATTTTTAAAACATAATGGAATAAGAATTTTATAAGTAAATCCTTTTTACTAAACAAGTTCGTTATTTGAAAAATGGTAAAAATATACATTTCAAAACATTTATAAAATTTCCAAAAATTGGTCAAATTGAAAAATTAAATTCATAGGATAATAATAAAAATATTTTTATATTATTTTTGTAAATATTAACAAGTTTTTGAGACATTTGATACTATAGACTTCAATATAAACATTCAGGAATAATGATGATATTGGGAAAAAAACCTTTACCTCAGGAATTCCATTTCTCTGTTCACATTGAAACATCGGGTATAATAAATGTGGATTAAATATTAATTTATTCCATAAATATAATTGTATAATTTCAGGTAATATTAGTATATAACATCTTATAACATGTTATTTGATAATTTGTTATAAAATCATTGTTCTAGTTGATAAATACTTCATTTTTTGGGGATATGTCAGTTTGGTAGTCTTGGCCCTTATACATTATTCTTGGTCTTATAATTACACTACTTTTAATAATGGTATAAAAAAATATATAATAATTATATATATATTTATATTCATTTATGGATGTTTGAAATATAAAAATAATTCACACCCCTCATAGATACGGTATGACATACATTGGCATGAACACTATTTTTCTTTTTTCATGTGATGGAATACAAGAATGGTAAATAATAATTTATATTTATAGCCTCATTATTATGAAATATATAAAAAATTTATTCAATAATAAAATAATAATACCCACCCATAAAATATTTAGATTAATGATTATTTATATTTATATGTCGATATAGTAATCTCTTCATATGCAAGACCAATATTTTCACTAGTTATTTGAAATGAAAGAGGGTATATAATGGTTTTCTAATAATCATTATAAAATTTCAGAATATTTAATATAATTTTTTTATTAGTTTATTATTGAATTCAAATATTTATAGTATATAAGGAATAATAGAAAAGGAAAGTAATTTGTTTGAGTGATTACTTCTTCTTTGAAATGGCTTCTTTCAATCTAAGAGGGTTGTATGTTTGGTCATTTTTAAATAACATAAACATTCAAAGGATAATAGAAAATTATATGATTTTTTTTCAGTATGATCAAAATATAAGGGTAATTGTTTTATTATAAAATTGGGGAGGAGGGACCCTTTTATAATTTATGTGAGGGGTTATTTTGAATTTCTGAAAACAATAACTAATAATAATTTCATTTTCTATCTATATATAAAAAAATGTCCATTAATTAAGAGATAAGATAAGATAATGTTTTAATCTAAAAATAATTTATATTTTAGACATGTTTTGTTATTATTTTTAACCATAACATCTTGATTAACCCTTAGTTAACAATTTTTAAATTTAACAATGATAACTTCATTTTTTTATATTAACAGGTTTTAATTCTTAATTATTTAGTCTGAATTGGTCTATAAATAGTTAATTTATGATATTTTATAGAATATAAATATCTATTTTTATATTTTAAATATTTATATTATATTTATATAATTAAATATTATATTAATACTATAAAATTTTTTTACTGTAAATTTCGATACTATTCCTTATTGTCACATTTTAAAATATCTAGACTACATGTAAAATGTGATCCAACTATTTTGTTATATACATTACATAATATGTATGTCAATATACTTTTTGGATGAAATTTAATATCTAAAATTATTTTTATTTTAATAGTTTTAATATCATTTATTTTATTTTTTGTTCCATGGAATAATTACTCCATCACTATTGTATACGTACTTATTGTAAATATTTAATGTTTAGAAATTATAAATAAATTACCATAATGAATATAAATATTTTATACTTTCAAATAATATTTATCATAACTCATATTTTATTGTTAAACCAACATTAAAAATATTATACTTAATAAAAATTGAAGTGTGACATGTTTTACATTACATTAAATAAATACCTTTAAATGACATATTGTTTTCCATACGGACCAAAAAGAAAGAAATAAATTTATTTCCTGAAAGTAAGTCTGTTATGTTAAAAATTATAAGTTATATTTATTCATGAACTAATGTTCCACCGTTGGGAATCATAAGATATATTAATGAAAATAAAAATGAGAATATACTACTATAATTGATATATAAAATGTCTAATTAATTATAACAGAAAAGTTTCCATTAAAAAATATAACTCTGATCCATAGGTGATTAGGTTAGAATGGAATTCATAAAATAATAAATAGGATGAAAATTTAGGCCCTTATCAGAAATATTTAACCCATATTAACCCATCTTACTTTTTACTAAGGTAATAAATTTTACAAAAATGACTATTTATATTTACAAAACATAAAAGGGTATCAATTTCCAAATTTTAACTAAATTATTATAAATAGGTAAATAATTTTATATAATTACATTCATTTAAAATATTGATATTAACATTAAATTAACTGTGTTGAATATTATGAAGATAATTTTTAGGAGAAATGCATTTTTATGTATTATAATCGATTTATTATTACAAAAATCTTATAAAAATTAAATAAATTTAACAAAATTTGATAAACTAAATAATATATAAATTTCATAGAAAACAATCAAAAAGATTAATTTTACATATTAATTTTATATTTTTTTCATACAAAAAATATTTTTTAGAAAAACACAAATTTTGTTTTAAAGTAAAATTATTTGTCTTAAACTAAAACCAGCTAATAACAAATTAATTTTATAGATTAATTGAAAATTTATTGTTCAAAATTTTTTATTAGTATTCAATACCATCAATCTAATGGAAAGGATATAATGGTTGTGTTTAATAGTATCTCATGGTTCATTTAAGACACAGTGTTGTGTAAAACATTAGATATCGATGAAATGAAATTATCTAAAAAGATATATTTAAATAAAATATGTATTTGATTTAATATTGATTTCATTGAATAATTTAAAATTCTAAATAATATAACAAATAAAAAATACATATAAAATACAAATAATAAGCAAATTTTTAGTGAATCTTTAAATATTTTAAAAAGTACTGCGGCATATATAGTTGAACTTTTACCAAATATAAAAAAAATCCCCAGATATCAAATCAGGGAGGATAATTTTATTTCAATTATCATGTATAACATTTATGAATTAAAATTTGGTAAATTTCACCAAAATTTCATTTTGTTGAATACTTTCGAACTTTTTTTTAATATAGCACAACAGAAATAAACCTTAATACACATAAAAAGTAAAAAAAGTGCAAATAAAAATATATAATACATAAAAATATTTCGTTATATCCAATATAAATATACTATTAAATTAACACTTTTTATTTTTATATGATTTCAAAATTTTAGGTATAAAATTATATAGGTAGAAAATAAACCATTTGTAAAATAGTAGCACAACCTAAATTTTTCTTAGGAATAGTTTTTAGTAAATCTCCTAAGTGTCACTCATTTAGAACGTACATGTAATATATTTAAAAAATTCATATGATATTTAATAGCCAATGAAAATAAATAAAAAATAAATGTTTAATATACTAAAGGTATAATTAATTGTTTACCACCGAATTGGGGAATTGGTTTTTCTTGCCATAAACGTGAATTCCCATATATTATTGAAAGTTATACATTGGGTGAGGTTTGATTGAGATAGATGATCACATATATTTCCGTACTTTTTTCGTCAACATGTATTTTAAATAGATTAACTCATTTATATAAAATAGAATGTCTACAGATATAGCTATATATAATAAATTACATAGTGAGTGTTTGATGATTTATACATCCCCCCTCTAGACTAATACTTCTAAAACATCTTTATAACCATCAATTATATGATAAAAACATGTTTCTTCAAAATAAATTTGGATGGGAAAGAATATTGAAAAAAATATATTTGAAAAAAATTAACCAATACGAATCAATAATAATTTATTCCACTTCTATATAAGAATATTGAAATTAAATTTCTTTTGGAAAATCCAATGGGAACCCTCATGTACTCCCCCTACAATATATTCAATTTTTAAGGGTAAATACATGTATTTAATATCTTG
Organism: Viscum album; assembly: GCA_963277665.1. Lineage (NCBI taxonomy): Eukaryota > Viridiplantae > Streptophyta > Magnoliopsida > Santalales > Viscaceae > Viscum > Viscum album. Next base: position 496,756,019 of record OY728158.1, on the reverse strand, counting down.
TAAATTTACATTTTATTCTAATTTAAACATGGAAAACTATGATTTAGTTGAATTTGAAATATTCATTGACTACATGTTAAGGATCAATTAAATTTAAAGACACCTGAATGAAATTGAGGGCATGAAATGATTTATCATGCAGTTTTCTCAGCTTAAATTTTTTTATTGTTATTTTACCATGATAGTTTGTTTATAATTAATGAAGGTACATATTAAGACTCATATATAAAATTTTCAAACAACACAACTTTGGTGGTGTCCACTAGAAAAATTTTGGGAACATTATGTTTCTTTTAACCTAATTAATAATTGTTCTATGATTCATAAAAAAATGTTTATGTACCATTAGTGTATTAATAGGAATAATTGTATTAGAAATCTCCTCTTTAAAAGGATTATTGTGAAATGATTATATTTATTCTTCAATTAACTTCCCATCACCCTCTTCATGTAATATAACTAATAAATTAGTTTTTGAGCCATCTATTCTACCATTGATCATAGTTTGGATTTAGGTTTGTGATGCCTCACCTACTTGAATTTCTAATAATAGATTTGTTTATATATTATTCACCTAATGCCATTTATTTATTTTTATATTATTTTATTTTATCTTTTGTTTCATTTTATTATTATTATCTTAATTGTTTCACCATATAGTATTCATTCTATGCATAATTTTATTAATTTGAAGAAATCATGAAAAGTATTTTTTTTTATTTTTCTTGGATTTTATTCATTAATATAAGGAATATTACTTAAATATTTGATGAGGAAGAGTGAAAGAATATCCTCATTTTGGAATCATGTACTGAAGTCCAAATGACTAATATGAACATAAATAATTATGTAACAATTATAACAAGATAATAAGTAACATAAAAGGGAAAATAAACATTAAAAGGGTTCTAAATATATTAAATTATTAGTATAACTTTATTATTAATTATTATTAAGGACATACATGATGAATTAAACTAAAGTAATGGGATTTCGCCCCAATCTCATTTTGTGGAGGTATATATTGAGGTTATAAACTAGCATTATTTTATAAGGTGTATATACAGCTCCCTTTTATTTATCATATAATTCATCAATTTATTAAAATTTTATTTAATTTTTTTGTTAATTTTTTATCATTTCATTGTGTTTATGATATAAATATTCAAAGTGGTAATTGATAAATTAAAATTTTAAATATTTAATTATCATTTTTTTCCCCATGTAAATATGGTTGATATTATTTTACATAAATATTTATATGTATATAAAAACTTTATAAATAAAATTTTATTTCTATATTTAATTTCATTATAAGGTTTTCAAAATGATTTATTTTTATATCTTATTTATGAAACATTTTACATTCTTTATAAACATAAAATGATTGTTTTAAAAAAAATTAATGTGGAAAAAATTTCTCTGCTTCCAGGACAATATTTTATATATGGATTCCACTAAAATAAATCATCTTCATAAAATAATAAACCAATTTTCCACCCTTTATAGGTATTTTATTTTTTAAATTTTTTTTTTATAAATTGTTTTATTATCTCAAAAAAATGATTTTTTATGAGTGGAAATTAAATATTTTTGTGACATTTTAGAAATTGCTAGATTTTATGTGTTGACATTATATAATTTTATATAAACATGTGATGGGTGGTCACATGATAAACCTATGATTTTTAGTTCTATGATAAACTAATGATTGGTATCCTCGTGATATCACTCCAATGTATTGTGTATGGAAGTTGACCATACAGTTATTCCATTTGTAAGTAACATATATAGAGGTCGATCAAATTGATATTATATTTTAGAAAACTTATGTCTGATGTTACCAATATATATATATATATATATTAACTATTTTTAATGAGTTTTAATTAAAAAATATTGATTTTTAGAAGGAAAAATATTGATTATTATGATATTATGATAAATGTGTATGGTAAAAAGTTACGGTTTTAATAGAATGTTGATATGGACTTTCATTGGACTTATGGATTCATTTTTATATTCCGTAGTAATATTTTATTCTCATACAGTGTTTTAAAAAAAATAAGATTGTTTAAATAATAATTGAGACAAGGATGTGACCATTTTAATATTATGATGAAATTTCATAAAGGGAAACCATGATAGATTTTTAAAGTATCCATTGGATAAAAAAGGGATACATAGAATATTTTACTACAATTAATGTTGGAGCTTACTACGTAATTGATTTTAATAATTATCTGAAATAATAAACTAAAAATATATTTGGTAAAATAATGATATTTAATGTTTTTAAAAAACAAGAATATCTAATGTATTAAGGATGTGTCCTTAATATTTGTATTAGTATATATTTTAGAAAGTATTTGAGATTATTATTTTTTATTTATGAGTTATGGATATCATCATGAGGTTATAATTTTCAAGTTGATCAGAAGTTCAGTTTTTTAGAATCCCTTTGTCACTATTTTAGATAAGAAATATTAATGTGAATAAATGTATTTTTAGAGGAATTCATTTTTTTTAATAATTATGGTTTATTAAATTTTGGGTCTGAAAATGAAAGGCGTGAGATAACCATTAGGGATAAAAAAATATTAATGTTATTTTGAATATGGTTTAATGATTTATATTATTTTATAAGATTTATAAAAACAATAGTATTATATAAAGGGAAACTCTCTAGAAGTGTGCCAACCCATCACATCCAGAAAGGGATCTGGAATATAACCCATAACCAAAGGGAAACAACGGTAAATCATATTCTAATTTTTTACATGATTTCATGGTTAGTATAAAATTATTATTTTTCTTTAAACCATCTTATTGATTAAGGTTATGTTCATTATTATGATAATATGTTTTGTTGATAACCATGTTATTGGAAATGATTTATTAATAATCTTACTATTGTTATTTAATAAGACCTTAACTATATTGGGAATCAAATACAATTAAGGTAGACACACTACAATTATTTATTTGAGGAATTTTAGGTATAGTAATTTTTTGAATGGTATATGTTGAACATTGGGTATTTCATTTAAATTTTGGGTATTATTGAATATTTTCATCATAAAAAGGTTTTTTATAATTGGGGAATTAACTTATCTTATCCTAACCATTTTTTTTGTTTAATGTTTCACAACAAGAGAAATACATAGTAAATATTTATTGAATTATGTTATTATTTATAAAGTTATTCTAGTGCTTCTAGAAATAAAAAATATATCTTGAAAACATCTTATTTAGAGAAAAATATGAGTTTTTAGTGGTAATTGATTGAAGAATGAACTTATACTTCTCAAGTAATTGTGTTTATTTATGTTATTAGTCCATGTTCTAAAATAATTCCTCAAAACCATGAAATATATATTAAAACAAAAAATGTTTTTTGTTTACTTTTTATACTCATAAATCAATGAACTTTTAACTGATCACATATTTATTGTTTTGATATTGTTAAAATTATCACGGCCATGTTATCATTCACTATCATTAAGAATATGATTGTTTTTTATCTTATATTTCCATTTTTTCCAAAAAGTAACACTATTTTGGGTTATCTGATGTGATCATCATAGTTTCTTTTATTTTAAAATTGACGTCTCATAAATCCTTCTTCTAAAATGAGTTTTCAATAAGGAAATTTTGATAATCCAATACATACTTTACATTCCAAAATTTCAAATTGTGGGGATGTATTTTTAAAAAAATGTGGATAATGTAACATGCATATTTTAAAAAAATGAAATAATGTGTTCAATAACATACATGATATGACACATCTAGCATAAACGAACAAAATATTATTTAAATGTTACCATTATAATAATGATTCTATAATTATGTCTATCAACATGATTAATTAAATTATAAAATATAAATTACAAATGAATATATAATTGATTATATTGAAAAAAAATAATTATAAATTAAAATAAAACACCTTTTAAAATAAATGGAAATTTTTTTTTTGAAAAATTATTTAAATATGAAAAACGGTGTCCTTTAACAATAAATATAAAAACCACCCTTTATGGTATATTAATGGAATGTTTATAATATATTAATTTTTTTGTTTAACATTCATATTATGTGTTTTTTATACATGAAACAATTACAAATCTAATTTTATCCTTAAAATAAGCATTTTTCAGGAAAAAAAAATAGTTTTGTTTCTTTTTTTATGAAACATTTATTTTAAATATTGATTTTCAATATTTTATAATGTATATTTGAAAAACGATAAATTTTGTTAGAAATTGGAATATAAATATTTACATTGTTTTATTTTTCTAGTTTTTCTGATACGATTCATGTTTTGTTGAGTAGGGATTATACTTTATTTTAATTTAAAACATCATTATCATCCAAATAATATATAATGTTAATTATTTTTTTTAATTGGTTTTAATGCATAATTATGTCAATATTATATCATTTTCCCCAATTTATTTAATTTTAATCAATTTCAGTTTGAATTTATATATAAAACCATATTAATATTTTGAATTTCTTTCACCCTAAAAACATGATATCTCGTTACTTCAACATGGTTCATTTTCAATTAATTTTAGAAAAATTGTGTGTTTAAAATTTTTAAAATTGGATTCTTTATTTTTTAATGAGAATAGAATAATTTATTAAGGTGGCTTATATTTTTAGATAATGTGGAAAGTATCATTGGATTTTTTATAACCTCTATTACGGGTGGATCGGGTAATTAAGGGTGAAAAAAATATAATAAATAAAAAATAATTAACATAAAACATGTACTAATTTTATTGGATGACTATATTTTTACCAAAATAATCATTTTTCCGATTTATTGAGCTTATCGATATACTTAGGTGGAATAAACCTTGTTATAGTAATTTATTTTAATGAAATGTCAAATATGTCATAATTATGTTTTAATACCATTAAAATTTATAGATAATGTTATGTAGAAGATATATTCGACTATAAATAGTATTTGGAATTATAATGAGGTTATATTAATCATTATAATTTATTATTAATTTTTAAGGAATATATTATTAAATTAAAGTCTTTGACAATGATGATGTAGTAAATATCTTATTAATGGAAATATCAAATAATGTTTAATAAATATATTAAAGGAAATATAATTTTTTATAACTAATTTCATCCATGAATTCTCTAGATTACTCTATCATGTAATTGATATTCTAAAATAGTAGGTTCAAATATACCACATTTTTATGATATTTTTTAAAATGCATGTAATGAATACTGTAAAAATGGACATAATTGATATTTTAAAAAAATATTATTAAATTATATAAATTTAATAAAAATAAAAAATTATGAAAATTTATTTTTATGAGGATTAAAATTTTATAAATGATCCATTTTTTATTATTTTTAAATTTTATTGTAACAATTTTAAACATAAATATCAAAAAGTCATATTTTCATGGTAATAAATAAAGAAGTCAAATAAGGGTTAAAGAAAAATGATAAGGATAAAAATAGTAAAAACAAATCTAATTATAATTTTATAAAATTACATTTTCCAATAATATAATTTAATTTTAAGTTTAGTTATTAAGAGACATTTTAAATAGAAAATTATTTTATACTAATTTTTGAATTTTAAAAATCCGAGAGTACACCTCCCTTCTATTATAAATGGATACCCTTTCTAATATTTTCATTAAACATAAAAACCAAATTTTTTCAACCAATCATACCCAAATCCATTCCTAGATTACATCCTCACATTCTATATTCCTTATATTATTCATAAACATCTTATTAGTGGTATTAAGTGGAAAATAAACAGAGAACATCTGAAGAAGTGGCATTTTTTTAAGGAAGTGTTTCTATTTTATTTCTTCCTCCAATTCCATAAAATATTCATAAACCATGATAAAATAAAATCTCTGGTTTCCATAGAGTAATTAGATTTTTATTACATTAATATCATCTCTTCTATCCATTCCATTTCCCATAAAATGGGAATATAATTCATCATCCGTATCTATGACAGACTACCACCTTGCAATCCGTGGAATTTTTTCCCAATCCATCTATCAAGACTGGTTATAGTCATATAATGATTGTTAAAATGTTATATTAATTAAATATATATCATTATTAATTTATAATTTATAATTTATGGTTTTACCTTTCCATGCGCATAAAAATTATAATACCATTCGTGCGTATGTGTGAACTATAACCTCCCGGAAGTGATGTAATTCATTTTTAATCTTTGAATTACTTGAATGATATATATATATAATTATATATAATTGTTTAATATGATAATAATTATATTCTTATCATTCTATAAAGATAAATTAATATATACCTTCCTTCCATAATGATCATTTTAAAATTGGAAGGTTACACATGCGTACATACAACTTACTATCTCAATAGTTATAACATAGTTTATTTTTGATATCCATACTACATGATCATATTTACAATTAAAATTTAAATTTATAAATGATAAAAATTGCATTAATATTATTCTTGATATGTCTTACTCATGGCCATTTTTACTGGAGACATCGTATCAAATTCATTTTGAACTCAAGTACCAAACATCATCAAAACATCTGACATGAAAAAAATAATGAATTAAAAATTATAATATGATAATAACCAGTTTAAAAAAAATACATGATTTTTTTTAAAATTCAATTATAATTTTAAATTATTTTTGTTATTTTGGAAGATAAATTACTTACATGAAAATTTAGAATCAAGTATCAAGATTTCATCTCAATCTCATTTCAGTAAGGTATATAATGATGTCATTTACAAACATAATTTTATGAGGTGTATATATAACCACATTTGAAATATCATATCATAACATTATTTATAATTATGTTATTAAATTGTTTTAATATTTTATTATTTCATGGAGCTTATGATTTTAATATTTAATGTGGTATGAGATGTCGTGGATGTTTAACTATTAAATTATTAAATCATTTTCTCCATAACAATATTGGTTATATTATTTTACTTATATATATGTATATAAAAGGATTATAAAAAATATTTTAGGTATATTTTAAAATTCATTAAATTTATTCCAAAAAGGATTATGTTTAAGTTTTCTATATATAATTTTTATCATTATTTAAATATAATAAAAGTAATATTCACTCTAATATATATAGAGACAAAAACATCTAGAACACCATGAAAAAATTTTATATTATGATTCCTCTACAAGAAATCATGTTTATTAAATGAAAAAAAACCATTTTCCATTTTATTGATCTTTTGTTTTTGGAAATGGGTTTTCTAAATGTTTTAATTATTTCAAAACCATAAAATATTTCATTATGAGAGAAAATGAAATTTAAATGTGAAATGTAGGAAATTGAAATTTTTTGGACTATATAGTGGTACATGTACTTATTATGGGTGGTGATGTGATAAATCAATGATGGGTATTTCCATGAAAAGTAATGTTGGTTGGGTCCAAGATATCTCTCTAATTCCTTGTGTATGTAATTTGACCATATGGTTATTCCATTTATATGAATGAAATATATGGTAGTTGAACGAATGATTATTCTATTTTTTGAAATTAAATACCATATAACCTACATATATTGTATTTTATCATATTATTTATCATAATTTTTCATTGAAATGGTAAATTAGATAACCTTTTTGATATAGTGATTCATTTTAGAGGATATTGTTTTACATGTAAATGTTGTTATATATTTTTACAGGAAAAATGGTTTCATTTATTTTATGTTCATTAATGAAATCTTATTGTGATACCATGATTTAATATGATTTCCATAGAGTTCATGGATGATTTGTAAAAAACGATGACATCAAAGGAAAAATAATAAATTTTTCCCAAAAAGAGGACCCATGATTGATTTTAAAATTATTTCATTGATGAAACGTGGTTAACATGTATAAATTTCCACTTTCAATTTATGGTTTAAGTCGATGTGTTTGTGGAATGATTATCCAAAAATAAAAAAGTATTATATATTTAGTGGTAGAATGATATTTTCAGATTTAGAGTATGTTTTGTTAAAGGTTGTACCTTGTGCCATCTATGAGCACCATTTAATCCAACTTGTTCAGTATGGTGAAAAGATCCACCAAAAGACTCAGGGATCCAAACATTATTCCTATGAATAAGATGGGTTTGAATCTATAATGACCTTTATTACAAAAGTTTAATATACCCTAATAGCCAATTGACATAAGAATTGTTTTCACCCTCTGATTTGGTATACTATTTGCCACACTATGGAACTGAGTTTGGTGGAAATTTGAACAAATGATTCCCTTTGAAATAAGACAAATGAGAATGTAAAAGTCATTCCTGAAGCTTTCATTCTAGTTTCTTTTGATAAATAGGTTCTCAATTGTGTCTTCATTCAAGATCTCAAAGAATATATATTACAACACATGTCATACACTAACATTTAAAATTTCATCATCTTTTAGGATATCATTGTTGATAATTCCCCATACGACGAAATTTTACCTTTTTTGAAAACTTATTCATCTTGAAACAAGGCCCCATTCAGTGTGATCGGTGGTATCCTAAATGACATAGGTTTACTCATTTGCCAAAAACACCCCCACAAAGGAATTTGTGAATATGATATGGCCAAAATCCCATGAAATATAAATATGATCAAATATATCCCATTGTTGTCCATTAAGGGAGTCTTGTATAAAATAAGGTTGAGAACTCATTTGAGAAAATTTAATTTTGGGAATTGTGAACCTGGAGAATACCAAGATTATATCGCTCCAAATTATGAGAAATTTTTTTATCTTTCTATATCTAATTATCCTTCAAGATTGAAATTTGATAACTCAAATTTTACCACGATGGGACTTCAGTAGACTATAAATATTTTACCGTGGAACATTTTGATCCACTTTATAATTCCCCATTATAAAATTACCCCAAATGGATTGGTCTTCGATCACCTCTGAAGACAACGTCTCAATATGATAAACTATATAATCTACTACATTTTGATGTCTAATCCCCCCAAAATCTACTAGTTTAGCCATTAATTTCCACAAGTCCCATTGAGACCTCCCCACTACATGAGTGTCACAAAAAAATCAGGTTATGACTATATTGATATTCCTCAAAACCATTTTAACCACCTTTATCATATAAAGAACATGAATGGGAATTTTGGAAAGGACACAATTGAAAAGTGTAATATTCCTAAATGGATTGGATGTGTTTGTCAAAGTTTTTTATACAACTCCATATATTGCTGAAAAACTCTTAAAAATGAAGAATCAGAAGCATCCTAATGGATAAGGGAGCTAATAGATAATCCATGGGATACATTATCAGTAATTATTAGGTCTTCCATAACTCTTTTACCATGGATATATGAGAAATGATTATATATCAAAATGTTAATTTTCTCAAATTTAATGAGCTAGATACTCTATTTGATACATTCTTCTATGATATTTTTGAATGCTTTGATGGATTTTATACCACACATAATTTAATATACACTCTGATCCATGAAGAGAATATGATATATTCCATTGATGTTCTCCATACTCCTAAATGTATTAATTATTACAATGATAATTTTTTTCATCAATAGTATTTAAAAAATATCGAATCTCGATAAATAATATAGGGGATAAATTATCACACTTTCTATGGCCAGGATCAGAATTCACAAATCCATACCTCTTTCCCATTATAGAAAATATGATCTAGTTGAGTAAAAAACAACTAAAAATTAGTTCTAAATATAACTGGAGAAACCCATACTTACCCTGGCCCTGTTATTGATGCCCCATTCCATTTAGTCGTATAAAATTTCTATCTCAATTTTATGCAATTATTAGAGATAGGTTTTTAGGTCACTAATCATTTCATCCACTATGCCTATGGATGCGTAGTATGACAGACACATTATAAATGAATGTATCTACTTATATAATCAATATTGTAGATGAGTTGAAATCTACTTGTTAATGAAACTCACAAAAAAGTTATATATAATATTGAATATACATATTAGTTGATTTTTTAAATAAATTATTATACTTTATAATTGGAATATAGATTATCCCTGGAGTACATGAATCCCAGGTTATGTTACCCTCCCAACCCCACCAAAATTTCATCATAGAAAAAATTAACTAACAAACATTTAATGAGGTCTCATGCGACCACATATAATGATCTTGGATATCTATCTAAGTTGGGGAAAATGTCTTTTTTGAGTGTGGATACTACATCACAAATCCCACATTCTTATAGGATGGTTTTGAAAATATAATTGTTTTAAATATAATCAATGAGAATCATGGTAAAGAAATGATCATCCTATCCACTATGATACCCCACATGTATAATAGGATAAACATAAAAATGATGGGATTTAAAGTAAACAATAACCATACCCCCAACATCTATCATGCTATTCATGAATTATTATTCCTCAGTACGAATGTTTAAATTAGATCCATGTATCCTATCATTAAGGATGTCATGAAATAATTCCATGTTATTAATCCCCGTTTTTTTAGGTAAATATATATCAATAAAAATATGTCCTCTATTTTTTTAGAATAGTTTAAGATATATATTTTACAAGTAAAAACACGAATGACAAATGAAACGATTTTACCCAAAACGCTCTTTAACATGGAATTTACAAAAGAACGGGTAAAATAAAGTCATAAGAGAACCATATATGATATCATAACAATTAGTATGATTATGGAATAAGTCAATTAGATTATTTAAATCATTATACAGGAGGTTCGTACACTTACGAAGAAAATCAGACCTAAGGTAAGGGATAATTTTTCAAATCTCATTTTTATCCGAGATTGCTTATTCGTAAGTATTTACTGGGGGTATTTCTATCATCCATGTCCATGTTTTATAAAAGTGTTTTCTTGTATGTTTAATTTCCTTTTTACCCATTTTGAATTTTACTACATGGTATGTATGGAATCTTTCTTTTTTTTACGTTACGAGGTACTCTTGACTTTTCCGACAAAAGTACGAGAAGAATGTTATTTTTAACTTATACGGCGTGAACGGATTTTTACGGTTTCATAACGCCTCATTTTCATAAAGAATCCTCTACATGATTTCATGATTATTTTCAACAAAACCCTTTTATTTTAAAAGTACATTCCATTTTTTGAAAAGAAAATTATTTTGAAAAAGAAAGGATATTTTCTTCAAAAATTCATTTCAAGTGTTTTATCAGAACCATTTTCCATCTAAGATGAAATTATCTCAAATGTTTCTATTTCAAGTATAATGTCTCTATTATTTACATGCTTTCAATTTTCTAATGATGAAATATCCATTTATTTTATATGGATTATGTGATGATGATATGATGTTTTTGAAACCCATTTTATTCTTTGGGTTATGATGAATGTTTTAAGTTTATGTTGTGGCACAAGTAAGAATGATTTCAATATGAGATGGGTGGGACCTATATCTCCCTCCAATTCCTTGGGTAAATATTTATATCTCATGAGGTAGACATGGCTGGAACGGTAATTTAATCAGGTTCAGTATTACATGACTGGAATGAGGAGTGAACTCGATTCAGAAAGGGACTTTGTCCACTAAGATGGTTTTGGAAGAAATGCCATGGCTACTATGGAAATCATTAAATGTGTTTAATGGATGCCAAAATTACATGTTTTATTCCCATTCTATTTTATCATGATTGATGTTCCCTTATGATATATTCCTTATGTACTTCCAAGATTCATGCCTTTGATCAAGATTTTGATGTTTAGATTTTATGTTCATGTTTTTCCATTCAAATGTTTATAGATTGTTTTATGTTCTCTATGTTTACCCTTACTGGGAATTTGAGCTCACCCCTTTGATGTTTTCCTTTCCCCAGGATATAAAGAAATGTTTTAGGTAAGAAAAAAAGGGAGATCTTAATTGGGAGATGTTGAAGATCTTTCACCACGATTAGAAGATTTTATTCCGAGTTTCTAAAGACACTAAACAATTACGATCTTTGTGTGTCTATTTTTCTTATGTATTAAGTATTACGCAAAAGTAATGTAATGTCCATGTACGTCAAGCTTCGGTTCTCTACACCCATACTTACCCTAGCCCTGTTATTAATGCCCCATTCCATTTAGTCGTATACAATTTCTATCTAAATTTTATGAAATTATTAAAGATAGGTTTTTAGGTCACTAATCATTTAATCTACTATGCCTATGGATGCCTAGTATGATAGAAACATTATAAACGAAGGTATCTACTTATATAATCAATATTGTAGATGATTTGAAATTTACTTATTAATTAAACTCACAAAAAAGTTATATATAATATTGAATATACATATTTGTCGATTTTTTAAATAAATTTTTATCCTTTATAATTGGAATATGGATTATCCCTGGAGTACATGAATCCCAGGTTATGTTCCCCTCCCAACCCCACCAAAATTTCATCCTAGATAAAATTAACTAGCAAACATTTAATGATGTCTCATGCGACCACATATAATGATCATGGAAATCTATCTAAGTTGGGGAAAATGTCTTTTTTGAGTGTGGAGGCTACATCACAAATCCCACATTCTTATAGGATGGTTTTGAAATGATAATTATTTTAAATATAATCAATGTGATTCATGGTAGAGAAAATATCATCCTATCCACTATGATACCACTCATGTATAATAGGATAAACATAAAAATGAAGGGATTTAAAGTAATCAATAACCATACCTCCAACATCTATCATGCTATTCATGAATGATTATTCCTCGGTACTTACATTTAAATTAGTTCCATGTATCCTATCATTAATGATGTCATGAAATAATTCCATGGTATTAATCCATGTTTTTTAGGTAAATCAATATCAATAAAAATATGTCCTCTATTTTTTTAGAATAATTTTAGATATATATTTTATTGTATGAGGAGACCAAGGTTCAATTCATCCTAGTTATCATCATGTCTAAAATGAATAAAAGTAACCTCATACTGCATAGAATAAAGTTCAATCGGTAATTTTGGATTCATAGATGACATAGACTAGTTGTACACTTTCTCATGTCGAAGGTTGTTGTGGACACTCATGCATGAACGAAATTTCATACGTTTATTCCAAGACTCAAAAACGATTGAATTATAATTAGGATTTTATTTCCACTACTTGGAGATGAATAATATATCCCAATGAGCTCTTAATGAAGCTATGAAGATGGAGATAGTAGACTTATCTTCTACAGATCATACCATATGTGCAAAATTATTAGTTAGATACAACATGAAAAAAATAGATTTATATGAAACAATTTACGATGATTAATTGTATGAGTATTACACCAGTGTACATGTCTCTTGGGTAACCAAGGACTATAGGGCCAATTATGATAAGAGAAGTGGATGAAATGATAATTACATTTCCAATGTTATAACAAACCATAACTTCTTTCCTGAAACATCTAGGATGGTATTAAATTCTCCACCCACCAGCCATATCAATTACCTCTTGTTGAAGGCCTCTAATTCAAATAATAATTTTTCAATTTACTACAAATCACACCTATAATAAATGAAAAAAAGAAAATAAAATATGGACCCAATTGAAATAATCATTATTTGAGATTTGATGATCTGATATGTCAATATACTCTTATGAAACTGAATTAATTAAAATAGATTCAAATATTCTGACTAGTAATATCCCTATCCATGCAGTTCTAAAGGCCAATTCATTTGAGGAGAATTTTAATTTTAGAGGATACATGCTTGCAATCAAATACTAAAACCAAACCGAATGTTCTTAGATACCTTCATTAAATTTGAATTTTTTTTACAGGGGCTCCAAATATACTAGAATTCCATATACAAGAAAATATCATTTGAATACTTGAATCAATGTTTTATACCATTATGTCAATGTGAACCTTAACTAGGAAGACAAAGATGAAGACAAATGTTTTGAGTGAGACCTGATAAAAAACCCAACATCACATTTTGGATGGAGAAAGAGCAGGCTGGTTTGATTCTATATGGACATGTGATAATAATCTAGAGCTATTTGTGGTGGGTTAGGGTGAGAAAATTGTAGGTTCAGGATAACTGGAAAATGATGAATGAGAGGACATATTTTTTAATAAGACGCCATTTTTATGATATTGAAAAAAGCATAACATTACCATGGGTGAAAATTACTAGAATCTAGTGGATATAGAGTTTTTGTTGGACTAAATAGAACCAGGGAAAAACCTAGGAACCCAGGACGTACAATGTATTCAATGGGGAATAAAACCTCTTCAATAGAATCACGTTGGAAAATATTGGTGGGGTTGTTTTAATGACTGATATATGATTATCCGTCGACATATTAGAAGAGGTGGGTCGTATGAGATATTGCCAAGTCATCCAAGTGATTCACATTCAAATCCAAAACATCTGATAAAGAATGATATAGATTTATTGGTTACATTTCATGTAGGATTAAGATATATTTCCTTGAAAGTGACATGATGAATTGAACTAGGTATCCTCTTGATAAACTAAGTATTTCTTCTATGAAATAATTAATCCAACCCAAATAAGAAACTGTATCAGTACAGGCTTGGAATGATCAATATAGAAAGAAATTCAAGACACAACGCCATCAAAATGCTGGAGAATATGGTATTCAGAGCATGAAAACGAGTCGATGGAGTTTTATAAAATATTAATAACTGAATAATTGTGAATCAGGAGGGGGATCTTATGGTGATTTACCCAAACCATCTCAATGTAAGAGTATTTCCCTAGGTGAAAATTTATCGACTAGGGGAATTTATATATTTCTGTTAGGATTAATTTCATCCAATCATATGGATTCTAGGACAAACACACAGGACATTCTGATGATTCATCATAAAACCCATGGGATTTAGTTGGAATTTCCCATAAATTAATATATATGCTTGATCATCCTTTTTGGAATAAAATGTGGTACATGGGTTTTTACCCAAAAATTCCTCCCTCCAACCGAATACAACATAATAGGTAATCCCCTTCAATGGAAATGCTTCATAACCAACTATATTGCACCTCAATTTTTCTTATAACCTAGAGTCTTATCCAGTACCAATTTATCATGATTAATTTTAATAAAAGGAAAAATGGATCCACCTAGAATAAATGAATAATTTCTATAATTTTGGAATTCGTTTTGGTGAATAGTCCACCCGAAATCAAACCTGGGTTACACTATAGCTCTGATACCAATTTTTAGTTTTAATATTTTACAATCCTATGGATTTTAGGAAAAAAACATAAGCCATTTTGGTGTCCAATACAAAAACCCCTGGGTTCTTGGTGGAATTTTCTATCCCTAATTCTATATGATCCACCATCTATTGAAGAATCTAATGTGTCACTTGGGATTTTTACCAACAATTTCATCTTTTAACTAACCTAGATTCTCTAGACCATGCCAACAGAAAGTAATCCCTAGAGTCTATGATCACAAATATGGATTGATGATTCAATATCCAAACTAACTTAATCTCTATTAAAACCCATGATCTGAAGAAGGATTGAAAAAGAGATAGTGGAGGCATGTTAATACCCAACCTAGCCACTATGATCTTTTAGTAGAAATTCATAGCCTTATTAATGATTGAGATCGAAAAAATCCATGACAGTGTAGTCTTCAACCACCCAAAAATAGGTTGTTTCCATTGTTACATCTGGATTGGGAGGGTGATATTCGACCATAAGGATGGAAGATGAATAAGAACATCCTTATGTGGGGGAAACATAGATAAATATTATCTCTATGGAGACTATATCCAACTATACAATCTTTGAACATCAAATCAGATAGAAGGATGAAATGTGGGAGCCTCAAAATATGATCTATAAATAGGAAAATATGGAAGATAGTCAACCAAAACTAGAGAAAAGTTTTAAAAAAAATTAAACATTATTTTTTCATTAGCCAAACTCCTTTTAGATTGAATTAGATAAATTTCCCTTATGAAGGATGACTCACGTTACCCCCCTTGTCTCTAAAATTAATTTTCATCAAAAAAATATATTTATTGTTTTTTCTGATAGTTTTTAAATATATTTAACATCATATTGGTATAAAGGAAAATATATTGAATACAACTGTATTTTCTAATCTATATGGAATTTAATTTATACGAATTTAGGAAGTGTTAGTTAGTAGGATTCATCAAGTGTCATAAAAAATCTAATTCAAGATATTTTTATAATTAATTTGATAATTGATGATGTTTTAATGGCTTTTTGATAAATAAATCAAATATTTTTCTAATTTATTTCCTACTAATTATTTTTAGCAACCATAGAGTTTTTTTAATCAAATGGAAATTATGATGTGAATATATCAATTTTTTAGGAGTTTTAACTAGAAATGAATTTTGGAATTCTTCCTAATTCCATTAATGGAGTTATTTGTGGAATAGTCAAGTGTTTGTGAATGGCTGTGTAATTATGTATAATTTTCCCTGAAAGATCATTAAATCATTTAGAGAATTATCAAAGGAAGGGTTGATAATTTTTTATTGTCTTAAATCTAAAAATTACAGTGTAACATAGTATTAACTCTATATTTATAAAGGGTATGAATTAATAAATCTAGACTTGTACAATTTTTAAATTAATTTAATTATGGTGAAAAGAATACACAATAGTAACATCATCCTTATAAATATAATTAATATTTTTTGGAAATGTATGTAAAATTTTAGTATTATTCATGATAATATATTATATCAACATGTATGGATAATTATATATATAACATTAATCATTGTGATATATAATATTTAAACAAATTTTATGTGGAATATATATGATCCATCATTCAATTAATAAATAATACCATTCAAGAAAAACTATATGTTTTGGTAGGCTTCATAAAAAGTTTGTTGGAGTTAATAAGATTATATTACCATTTCCTGAATTTATCTAAAATTATCTATAGAACAAAAATGACTAACATTTTGGAAATTTTTATTTTTATTTTTAGGTGATAACAATATCACTAGAACTATTAAAATCTTCATAAAGGCAATTTTTGTGAATATTTAATTGGATTAAAATTTGAATGTTTTAAAGAGGAATTGAATATGTATCTATATAATGTTATTAATACATTTTAATGTGTTATTCCTATGGGTTTACATGAGTAAAATAAAGTAGTATTCTTATATAGGTATATCCATATTTTAAAGTAATTTGATACTGAAACTTATATCATCTCATGGATTATATTTTAGAATGTTATTGAATTAATAATTAAATCATAATAGAGAAAATTATGTTTTAGTATTATTTTGTATCATTTGATATTAGTGATGGTTGATCAACATTTAAATTATACATGGTGGAATAGGAGAGAGAAAATAACGTTTAATAATGTATAGATCAATATTTGACCATGATTTTTAGGTTAATTATATAAAATCATGGAAATTAATTGAAATAGAATTAATAGATGATTAATGAGATAGAATGTTTCCTTTATATTTTTTGACATAGTATCCTTGGGGATATGTTATTAATAATTATTTTACTATATAATTTTGGATATACATATAGAGTATCATAGTTATAAAATTAATGATTCTACCAAGATTTAGATAATCATTAATTAATGAGATATTGTTGAAATATCCTCATCATTATACTAATTACTCAGGGCTTGATTACTTTGTACAATATTGTCGTGTGTAGCTTGTACTTTATTTTAATAGATATGTTTTTACATCATACTCATAACAAATTTATGACCATGATTGAGATTAATATATATAAGTTCTCTTGTATGAATAAAAGTGTATTTTAAAAGGAAAAAATAGGAAATTTTATATTTAAAATTATTTGGTGATTGTCATCCCACAAATGATGGAATATAAATATGAATGAGAAAATGTTAATCCATTAGAGAAAATAGAATCTAAAAAGGGGGATGAGAAGAATAATTTTAAGATCTCATTATAGATTATTACATGGGATAAAAATAATTATTTATTACTTCATGAATGATTTATTATCATTTAAAAATGAAAAAATTCCTTCATGATGATATTCACAAAGATATATATAATATGATTAGAATATGGAGAAAAATGTGACCCATTTACAGATACCAAGACCCTATTATCCTATATCAAGTTTCTACTTTATTAAACTGGAATAAGATATAAGAAATCATATAACAAAATAATGAATTGTTTTTTATAATTCATCAATAAATAAAAAACATGAAATTTTTACTACATGTCAAACCATAAAACCCATAAACTATTTTCTTCAATTATTCCACCATTCCTCAGAGTATATACCTTCTTATCAATAAAAAATATATATTGTGATCATGGGAAGAGTAATATATAATAAATAACATACCACATATACTGAGTAATAGAAATCATACTACCGAAGATATGAATATTAAATGAATGATAAATATTATAAGTAATATAACATAAAACATATATTTAATCGGTATAATCAGTGTTATAAGGAATAAAAAAATAATTATCATATAATAAAATATTAATAATAACATGTTCTAGAAAATTTAACCAAGGATATTCTAACTAATTAAATTATCCCATGGTATATCAATAAATGTATTCATAATGAGGGAATATTTAAAGTTGGAATTATAAAAAATAACATTGTGGTCATGAACAAATTAATCTATATAAATGTATAAGGCCTTGTCCAAAACGAGATATGGTTTTTTCTCAGGATAACTAAAGATGATTTAAGGAGATATATATTAATAGGCCCCACCCAAAACATACAATGTCCAATAAATCCAACAAAAGAAATGTGTGGAACATAATTAACATAAACATTCATACATAAAAACTATAATATGAAATGATATTACATAACCTAATAAATAATCATAGATAAACATCAATAGTAATATGGTGAATGATAACAAGGTTTTAAAACCTCAATTAATAAGATAAAATTACAAACATAGATAAAATAATGATTATTTTAATATAATATTTCCATAGTGAATCATAATTAATATAATAGTCCAATCTCCTTGATGAGTAGTAATATCAAAAAATACCATTAATTTTTATGAGGAAAATAACCTTTTCACATTGAAAATAACATTTTAATGAAAAATGATCATAATATTTTGACAATTATAATATCTGAATATAAAATTAAAAAAAAGTATAATATGATTTAAAAAAATTATTTTTCATGACATAGGAAAATTTCATTCAAATTTTACTTGTGAAAAGAATGATTTACTTCACAATTTTAATAACATTGAAAGGGACTAGTTTTTAAACAAACATTAATATTCCATTATATTTTTGTTGTTAAAAAAAATTCACAAATTATTAAAGGAGTTGAGAAACTATTTTCAGAAATCATTTTCTTTTATGAAAAACATTTTTTGACCAAATATAGTGTTATAGTAAACTTTTATAAAATGGTTTTGTCAACAATTTTAGTTACCAATGAGTGGGAAAATGGTAATATTACTTTAAAAAGTTTCATTAATAATCATAGGAGAAAAATTAACTTCTTTATAATATATATAAATATATATATATATATATATCATATTACTCCCCCATGGAAGACATAAAGAAAAAATTCACCTATAAAGATGACATTATGAAATACATCCTTACCATTTTTGTATATTTTGATTTAAAATTCACATTAATGAAAAAATTTAAAAATGAAAAATAAAATACCATTAATATAATTTTATTTATTATATATCAAATAATTGTTTAATTATATAAAACCATAAAAGTAAATAAGTTGTGAAGATGAAAAATGTCACTGAAAAGTAAAAGTGAGATGAGAAACACTTTGTTTAGGTCCAATTTCCATCATTTTTACTTTTAACTCCTTTATAATGTTTTAAATAATTTAATTAATTTATAATATTAGCATAAATATATTTATAATATCACATATGATTCCATTATTAAATTTTATAAGTTTCCTGTAAACAATGTTTCATTTTTATCATTATTTTGGGGGTTAATTCTCTAGTTTTCACTTGTCTTTTAATTAAATATTCTATACATATTTATAGAATATATTTATTTCAAATTAATGATAATTATAAAAATATGTATATATTTTTAACTTATTATATACATCATTAAAAACATTTAAAAAAATTGGATATGGAAAATGAATCATATCTCTTCATGGAGATGGTTGGTCGTACATACACATGAGCGATAATATCAATTCCTTATCGAGTGACAATGTTATATGTAGGTTATATATTAATATAAAAGAATTAATATAATATAATATATATCATATCAATTGAATAATTTAATTTTTATTACATTCCACGTAAATAAAATAGAAAAATGAGGCACATCGTTTCGCGAGGCTGTAGTCCCCCGTTCACATGAGCGTATTTGAAATGAAATTGAACTTGAAATTTTTTATGTTATTTTAAAATTATAGAATTATAATTAAATAATATATATCATATAAATTTTCTGAATCCTTAATATTATATTTCTGTGATACATGGTTATTAAAATCTAACTACATCGATTTGTGTGGCGGTTGTGCGTTGTACAGGTGATAAATGATTTATTTTATTATATTATGGAGGAAGAGATGGAT
Source organism: Viscum album (assembly GCA_963277665.1). NCBI lineage: Eukaryota > Viridiplantae > Streptophyta > Magnoliopsida > Santalales > Viscaceae > Viscum > Viscum album. Next base: position 496,735,352 of record OY728158.1, on the reverse strand, counting down.
AAAGTTTTTCCATAAAAACGAAAAAATATATGTTTATGGAATATATATATGTGTTTTATTATATTTTATTTTTATATTTAATAATTTAATGTGTAAAAATAATAATGGAAATCAAAGATCTTTTTTATGAAAATTACCTTATCTACGAGAAACCACATTTGGATATCCTCTTGAGGATCCTTTGTAATGCATTATGGGAGAATCCATAGATATATAATACATATAAGAAATAGGAAGAAAATTTAGGCCCTTATCAAAAATGATTAACCCATATTAACCCATCTTACTATTTACTGAGGTAATAAATTTTACAACAATGACTATTTATATTTACTAAACATAAAAGGGTATCAATTTCCAAATTTTGACTAAATTATTATAAATAGGTAAATAATTTTACATAATTCCATTCATTTAAAAGATTGATATTAACATTTAATTAACTGTGTTGAATATTCTAAAGATAATTTTTAGGAGAAATGCATTTTTATGTATTATAATTGATTTATTATTACAAAATTCTTATAAAAATTAAATAAATTTCACAACATTTGATAAATTAAATAATATAAAAATTTCATATAAAACAATCAAAAATATTAATTTTACATATTAATTTTAAATTTGTTTCATACAAAAAATATTTTTTAGAAAAACACAAATTTTGTATTAAAGTAAAATTATTTGTCTTAAAATACAACCAGATAATAACCAATTAATTTTATAAATTAATAGAAAATTTATTTATCAAATTTTTATTAGTATTCAATACCATCAGTCTAATGGAAAGGATATAATGGTTGTGTTTAATAGTATCTCATGGTTCATTTAAGACACTGTGTTGTGTAAAACATTAGATATCGAAGAAATGAAATTCTCTAAAAAGATATATTTAATTAAAATATTTTTTTGATTTAATATTGATTTCATTAAATAATTGGAAATTATCAATAATATAACAAATAAAAAATACTTATAAAATACAAATAATAAGAAAATTTTTAGTAAATATTTAAACATTTTAAAAAGGATTGAGGCATATATAGTTGATCTTTTACCAAATATAAAAAAATCCCCAGATATCAAATCAGGGATGATAATTTTATTTCAATTATCATGTATAACATTTATGAATTAAAATTTGGTAATTTTCACCAAAATTTCATTTTGTTGAATACTTTCGAACTTTTTTTTAATGCAGCACAAAAGAACTAAACCTTAATACACATAAAAAGTAAAAAAATTGCAAATAAAAATATATAATACATAAAAATATTTTGTTATATCCAATATAAATATAATATTAAATTAAATTTTTTAGTTTTATATGATTTCAAAATTTTAGGTATAAAATTATATAGGTAGAAAACAAACCATTTGTAAAATATTAGCACAACCTAAATTTTTCATAGGAATAGTTTTGAGTAAATATCTTAAGTGTCACTCATTTAGAACATACATGTAATATTTTTAAAAAATTCATATGATATTTAATAGCTAATGAAAATAAATAAAAAATAAATGTTTAATATACTAAAGGTATAATTAATTGTTTACCACCGAATTGGGGCATTGGTTTTTCTTACCATAAACGTGCATTTCCATATATTATTGAAAGTTATACATTGGGTGAGGTTTGATTGAGATAGATGACCACATATATTTCCATACATTTTTCATAAACATGTAGTTATAATAGATTAACTCATTTATATAAAATATAATGTCTACAGATATAGCTATCTATAATAAATTATATACTTAGTGTTTGATGATTTATACATCCCCCCTCTAGACTGATACTTCTAAAACATCTTTATCAACATCAATTATATGATAAAAACATTTTTCATCAAAATAAATTTGGATGGGAAAGAATATTGAAAAATAATATTTTAAAAAAATTAATCAATATGAATCAATAATAATTTATTCCACTTCTATATAAGCATAATGAAATTTAATTTCTTTAGGAAAATCCAATGGGAAACCTCATGTACTCCCTATACAATATATTCAATTTTTAAGGGGAAATACATGGATTTAATATCTTGTAAATTTACATTTTATTCTTATTTAAACATGGAAAACTATGATTAAGTTGTTTAAGGATCAATTCAATTTAAAGACACCTGAATCAAATTGAGGGCATGAAAGGATTTATCATGCAGTTTTCTCATCTTAAATTTATTTTATTGTTACTTTACCATGATAGTTGGTTTATAATTTAAGAAGGTACATATTAAGATTCATATATAAAATTTTCAAAAAAAACAACTTTGGTGGTGTCCACTAGATAAATTTTTGGAACATTATGTTTCTTGTAACCTAATTAATAATTGTTCTATGATTCATAAAAAAATGTTTATGTACCATTAGTGTATTAATAGGAATAATTGTATTAGGAATCTCCTCTTTAAAAGGATTATTTTGAAATGATTATATTTATTCTTTAATTAACTTCTCATCACCCTCGTCATGTAATATAACTAATAAATTAGTTTTTGAGCCATATATTCTACCATTGATCATAGTTTGGATTTAGGTTGGTGATACTTCACCTATTTCAATTTATATGAATGAATTTGTTTATATATTCTTCACCTAATGACATTTATTTATTTTTATATTTATGTATTTGATCATTTTTTCATTTTATTATTATTATTTTTATTGTTTCACCATATAGTATTCATTCTATGCATAATTTTTTTAATGTGAAGAAATCATGGAAAGTATTTTTTTTATTTTTCTTAGTTTTTATTCATTAATATAAGGAATATTAATTAAATATTTGATGAGGAAGTGTCAAAGTATATCCTCATTTGGACTCATGTACTAAATATAGTCCAAATGTCTAATATGAACATAAATAAATATGTAACAATTAGAACAAGATAATAAGTGATATAAAAGGGAAAATAAACATGAAAATGGTTCTAAATATATTAAATTATTAGTATAATTTTATTATTAATTATGATTAAGGACATACATGATGAATTAAACTGAAGTAATGGGATTTCTCCCCAATCTCATTTTGTGGAGGTATATATTGAGGCTATACACTAGCATTATTTTATAAGGTGTATATACAGATCCCTTTTATTTATCATATAATTCATCAATTTATTGAAATGTTATTTAATTTTTTGTTAATTTTTTATCATTTCATTGTTTTTATGATGTAAATATTCAATGTTCTAATTGATAAATTTAAATTTTAAATATTTAATTATCAATTTTTTTCACCTTGTAAATATGGTTGATATTATTTTACATTTTTATCTATATGTATATAAAAATATTATAAAAAAAATTTTATTTCTATTCTTAATTTCATTATAAGGTTTTAAAAAAGAATTATTTTAATATCTTCTTTATGAAACATTTTACTTTCTTTATAAACATAAAATGATTGTTTTTTAAACAATTAATTTGGAAAAAAATTCTCTACTTCCACGACAATATTTTATATATGGATTACACTAAAATAAATCATAATGATAAAATAATAAACCATTTTTCCACCCTTTTTAGGTTTTTTATTTTTTTTTATTTTTTTTCTAAATTGTTTTATTATCTAAAAAAAATTAAATCGTTTTTATGAGTGGAAATTAAATATTTTTGTGACATTTTGGAAATTGCTAGATTTTATGTGTTGAAAATATATAATATTATATAAACATGTGATGGGTGGTCACATGATAAACCAATGATTTTTAGTTCTATGATAAACTAATGATTGGTATGATCGTGATATCACTCCAATGTATTGCGTATGGAAGTTGACCATACAGTTATTCCATTTGTTAGTAACATATATAGAGGTCGATCAAATTGGTATTATATTTTAGAAAAATTATGTCTGAAGTTACCAATATATATATATATTAAATATTTTTAATGAGTTTTAATTAAAAAATATTGGGTTTTAGAAAGAAAAAATATTGATTATTATGATATTATGATAAATGTTTATGGTAAAAAGATACGGTTTTAATGGAATGTTGATATGGATTTTCATTGGACTTCTAGATTATTTTTTATATTTTTTAGTAATATTTTATTCTCATACAATGTTTTTAAAAAATAAGATTGTTTAAATATTATTTGAGACAAAGATGTGACCATGTTATTATTATGGTGAAATTTCATAAAGGGGAACCATGATAGTTTTTAAAAGTATCCATTGGATAAAAAATAGATACATTGAATATTTTACTACAATTAATGTTGGAGCTTACTACGTAATTGATTTTAATAATTATATGAAATAATAAACCAAAAATATATATGGGAAAATAACGGTATTTAATGTTTTTAAAAAACAAGAATATCTAATGTATTAAGGATGGGTCCTTAATATTTGTATTAGTATATATTTTAGAAATTATTCGAGATTATTATTTTTTATTATGTGTTATGGATATCATCATTTATAATTTTCAAGTTGATCAGAAGTTCAGTTTTTTAGAATCGCTTTTGACTATTTCAGATAAGAAATATTAAGGTGACTAAATGTATTTTTAGAGTAATTCATTTTTTTAATTATTATGGTTTATTAAATTTTGGGATTGAAAATTAAAGGTGTGAGATAACCATTAGGGATAAAAAAATATTAATGTTATTTTGAATATGGTTTAATGATTTATATTATTTTATAAGATTTATAAAAACAATAGTATTATATAAAGTAAGACTCTCTAGAAGTGTGCCAACCCATCACATCCAGAAAAGCATCAGGAATATAACCCATAATCAAAGGGAGACAAGGGTAAATTATATTCCAATTTCCTACATGATGTCATGGTTTGTATAAAATTATTATTTTTCTTTAAACCATCTTATAGATTAAGGTTATGTTCATTATTATGATAATATGTTTTGTTGATAACCATGATATTGGAAATGATTTATTAATAATCTTACTAATGTTATTTAAGAAGACCTTAACTATATTGGGAATCAAATACAATTAAGGTAGACACGCTAAAATTATTTATTTGAGGAATTTTAGGTATAGTAATTTTTTGAATGGTATATGTTGAACATTGGGTATTGCATTTAAATTTTGGGTATTAATGAATATTTTCACCATAAAAAGGTTTATTATAATTGGGGAATTAACTTATCTTATCCTAAACATTTTGTATTTTTTTAATGTTTCACAATAAGAGAAATGCATAGTTAATATTTATTGAATTATATTATTCTTTATAAAGTTATTCTAGTGCTTCTAGAAATAAAAAATGTATCTTGAATACATCTTATTTAGAGAAAAAGTTGAGTTTTTAGTGGTAATTTATTGAAGGATGAACTTATACATCTCATGTAAGTGTGTTTATTTATGTTATTAGTCCATGTTCTAAAATAATTCCTCAAAACCATGAAATATATATTGAAACAAAAAATGTTTTTTGTTTACTTATTATACTCATAAATCAATGAACTTTTAACCGATCACATATTTATTGTTTTGGGATTGTTAAAATTATCAAGACCATGTTATCATTCACTATCATTAAGAAGATGATTGTTTTTTATCTTATACTTCCATTTTTTCCAAAAAGTAACCCTATTTTGGGTTATCTGATGTGATCGTTATAGTTTCTTTTATTTTAAAATTGACGTCTCATAAATCCTTCTTCTAAAATGAGTTTTCAATAATGAAATTTTGATAATCCAATACATACTTCACATTCCAAAATTCCAAATTGTGAGGATTTATTTTTAAAAATATGTGGATAATGTAACAGGCATATTTTTAAAAATGAAATAATGTGTTCGATAACATACATGATATGCCACATCTAGCATAAACGAACAAACTATTATTTAAATGTTACCATTATAAAAATTATTCTATAATTATGTCTATCAACATGATTAATTAAATTATAAAATATCATTTACAGATGATTATATAATTGATTATATTGATACAAAATAATTATAAATTAAAATAAAACACTTTTTAAAATAAATGGAAATATTTTTTTGAAAAACTATTTAAATGTTCAAAACAGTGTCCTTTAATAATAAATATAAAAACCACCATTTTATGGTTATATTAATGGAATGTTTATAATATATTAATTTTTATGTTTAACAGTCATCTTATGTGTTTTTATACATGAAACAATTAAAAATCTAATTTTATCCTTAAAATAAGTGTTTTTCAGAAAATAAAAAGTTTTGTTTCTTTTTTAGGAAATTTTATTTTTAAATATTGATTTTAAATATTTTATTAAGTATATTTGAAAAACTATAAATTTTGTTAGAAATTGGAATATAAATATTTACATTGTTTTATTTTTCTAGTTTTTTTGATACGATTCATGTTTGTTGAGTAGGGATTATACTTTATTTTAATTGAAAACATCATTATCATCCAAATAATATATAATGATAAATTATATTTTTAATTGGTTTTAATGCATAATTATGTCAATATTATATCATTTTCCCCAATGTTTTTAATTTTTATCAATTTCAGTTTGAATTTTTATATAAAACCATTTTAATAATTTGAATTTCTTTCACCCTAAAAACATGATCTCTCGTTCCTTCATCATGGTTCATTTTCAATTAATTTTAGAAAAATTGTGTGTTTCAAATTTTTAAAATTGGATTCTTTATTTTTTTAATGAGAACATAAGAATTTATTAAGGTGCCTTTTATTTTTAGATAATGTGGAAAGTATCATTGGTTTTTTTATTACCTATATTAATGGTGGATCAGGTAATTAAGGGTGAAAAAATATTACAAATAAAAGATAATTAACATAAAACATGTACTAATTTTATTGGATGACTATATTTTTACCAAAATAATCATTTTTCTGATTTATTGAGCTTATCGATATACTTAGGTAGAATTATCCTTGTTGTAGTATTTTATTTTATAGAAATGTCAAATATGTCATAATTATGTTTTAATACCATTAAAATTTTAAAGATAATGTTATATAGTAGATATATTCAACTATAAATAATATTTGGAATTATAATGAGGTTATATTAATCATTATAATTTATTATTAATTTTTAATGAATATATTATTAAATTAAATTCTTTGACAATGATGATGTAGTAAATATTTTATTAATAGAAATTTCAAATAATGTTTAATAAATATATTAAAGGAAATATAATTTTTTATAACTAATTTCATCCATGAATTCTCTAGATTACTCTATAATGTTATTGATATTCTAAAATAGTTGGTTCAAATATACCACATTATTAAGATATTTTTTAAAATGCATATAATGAATACTGTCAAAATGTACATAATAGATATTTTGAAAAAATATTATTAAATTATATAAATTTCATAAAAATAAAAAAATTATGAAAATTTATTTTTATGAGGATTAAAATTTTATAAATGATCCATTTTTTATTCTTTTTAAATTTTATTATAAAAATTTTAAACATAAATATCAAAAATTCATATTTTCATGGTAATAATTATTGAAGTCAAATAAGGGTTAAAGAAAAATGATAAGGATAAAAATATTAAAAACATATCTAATTATAATTGAATAAAATTACATTTTCCAATATTAAAATTTTATTTTTAATTTAGTTATTACGAGACATTTTAAATAGAAAATTATTTTATATTAATTTTTGAATTTTAAAATTCCGAGAGTACACCACCCCTATCTTATAAATGGATACCCTTTCTAATCTTTTCATTAAACATAAAAACCAAATTTTTTCAACCAATATTACCCAAATCCATTCCTAGAATCCATCCTCATATTCTATATTCCTTATATTATTCATAAAAAGCTCATTAGTGGTATTAAGGGGAAAATAAAAGGAGAACATCTGAAGAAGTGGCATTTTTTAATGACATGTTTCTATTTTATTTCTTCCTCAAATTCCATAAAATATTCATAAACCATGATAAAATAAAAACTCCGGTTTCCATAGAGTAATTATATTTTTATTATATTAATATCATCTCTTCTATCCCTCCCATTTCCCATAAAACGGGAATATAATTCATCATCTGTATCTATGACAGACTACCACCTTGCAAACCATGTAATTTTTTCCCAAACCATCTATCAATACTATTTATAATCATATAATGATTGTTAAAATGTTATATTAATTACATATATATCATTATTAATTTATAATTTATAATTTATGGTCTTACCTTTCCATGCACATAAAAATTATAATACCATTCGTGTGTATGTGCAAACTATAACCTCCCGAAAGTGATGTAATTCATTTTTTATCATTGAATAACATAAATGATATATATATATATAAGTATATAAAATTGTTTAATATGATAATAATTATATTTTTGTCATTCTATAATGATAAATTAATACATACCTTCTTTCCATAATGATCATTGAAAAATTGGAAGGATACTAATGCGTATATACAACTTAATATCTCAATGGTTATAACATAGTCTATTTTTGATATCCATACTACATGATCATATTTAAAAATAAAATTTATATTTATAAATGATAAAAGTTGCATTAATATTATTCTAGAGATGTTTTACTCATAGCCATTTTTACTGGAGACATCGTATCAAATTCATTTTGAACTCAAGTACCAAAAATCATCAAAATATCTGACATGAAAAAAATAATGAATTAAAAATTATTATATGATAATAACCAGTTTAAAAAAATAATTTACATGATTTTTTTTATAAATAAATTATAATTTTAAATTATTTTTGTTATTTTGGATGTTAAATTACTTATAAGAAAAATTAGAATCAAGTATCGAGATTTCATCTCAATCTCATTTCAGTGAGGTATATAATGATGTCATATACAAACATAATTTTACGAGGTGTATATAAAACCACATTTGAATTATCATATCATAATATTATTTATAATTAAGTTATTAAATTGTTTTAATATTTTATTATTTCTTGGAGCTTATGATTTTAATATTTAATGTGCTATGAGATTCCATGGATGTTTAACTATTTAATTATTAAATCATTTTCTCTATGAAAATATTGGTTATATTATTTTACTTATATATATGTATATAAAAGTATTATAAATAATATTTTAGGTCTATTTTAAAATTCATTCAATTTTTTAGAAAAAATGATTATGTTTATGTTTTCTATATATAATTTTTATCATTATTTAAATATAATAAATGAAATATTCACTCAAATATATATGGAGACAAAAACATCTAGAACACCATGAAAAAAATTTGATATTATGATTCCTCTACAAGACATCATGTTTATTAAAAGAAAAAAAGCATTTTCCATTTTATTGTTCTTTTGTTTTTGGAAATGGGTTTTCTAAATGTTTTAATTATTTCAAAACCTTGAAATATTTCATTATGAGAGAAAATGAGATTTACATGTGAAATGTAGGAAATTAAATTTTTTTTGGACTATATAGTGGTACATGTACTTTTTATGGGTGGTGATGTGATAAATCAATGATGGGTAGTTCCATGAAATGTAATGTTGGTTGGGTCCATGATATCTCTATAATTCCTTGTGTATGGAATTTGACCATATGGTTATACCATTTATATAAATGAAATGTATGGTAGTTGAACGAATGATTATTCTATTTTTTTGAAATTAAATACCACATAACCTACATATATTGTATTTTTTCCTATGATTTATCATAAATTTTCATTGAAATGGTAAATTAGATAACCTTTTTGATATAATGATTCATTTTAGAGGATATTGTCTTACATGTAAATGTTGTTATCTGTTTTTATAGGAAAAATGGTTTCATTTATTTTATATTATTTAATAAAATTTTATTGTGATACCATGATTTAATATGATTTCTATAGAGTTCATGGATGATTTGTAAAAAACGATGACATAAAGGAAAAAATAATAATTGTTTCTCAAAAAGAGGAACCATGGTTGATTTTAAAAATATTTCTTTGATGAAACATGGTTAACATGTATAAATTTACACTTTTAATTTATGGAATAAATCTATGTGTTTGTGGAATGATTATCTAAAACTAAAAAAGTATTATATATTTAGTGCAATAATGATATTTTCAGATTTAGAGTATGTTTTGTTAAAGGTTGTACCATGTACCCTCTCTGAGCACCATTTAATCCAACTTGTTCAGCATGGTGAAAAGATCCACCAAAAGACTCAGGGATCCAAACATTATTCCTATGACTAAGATGGGTTTGAATCCAAAATGACCTTTATTACTAAAGTTTAATATACTCTAATAGCCAATTGACATAAGAATTGTTTTCACCCTCTGATTTTGTATACTATTGGCTAGACTATGGAACCGATTTTGGTGGAAATATGAACAAGTGATTCCCTTTTAAATAAGACAAATGAGAATGTAAAAGTCATGCATGAAGCTTTCATTGTAGTTTCTTTTGATAAATAGGTGATCAGGTGTGTCTTCCTTCAAGATCTCGAAGATTATATATTACGACACATGTCGTACACCAACATTTAAAATTTCAACATCTTTTATGATATCATGGTTGATAATTCCACATACGATTAAATTTTACCTTTTTAGAATATTTATTAACCTTGAAACAAGGCCCCATTCAGTGTGATCGGTGGTATCCTAAATGACATAGGTTTACTCGTTGGCTAAAAACACCCCCACAGAGGAATTTGTGAATATGATGTGGCCAAAATCCCATGAAATATAAATATGATCAAATATATCCCATTGTTGTCCATTAAGGGAGTCTTGTATAAAATATGGTTGAGCACTCAGTTGAGAAAATTTAATTTTGGGAATTGAGAACCTGGAGAATACCAATAGTATTTCCCTCCCAATTATGGGAAATTTTTTTATCTTGCTATATCTAATTATCCTTCAGGATTGAAATTTGATAACTCACATTTTACCACGACGGGACTTCAGTAGACTATAAATATTTTCCCTTGGAAAATTGTGATCCATTTGATAATTCCCCATTATAAAATTACCCCAAATGGATTGGTCTTCAAGAACCTCTGAAGCCAACATCTCAAGCTGATAAACCATATAATCCAATACATTGTGATGTCCAATCCCCCCAAAATCTACTAGTTTAGCAATTAATTTCCACAAGTCCCATTGAGACCTCCCCACTACAAGAGTATCAAAAAATAATTAGGTTATGACTATCTTGATATTCCTCAAAACCATTTTAACCACCTTTATCATATATGGAACATGAATGGGAAGTTGGGAAAGGACACAATTGAAAAGTGTAATATTCCTAAATGGATTGGATGTGTTTGTCACAGTTTTTTATACTACTCAATATATTGCTGAAAACCTCCTAAAATTGAAGAATCATAAGCATCCTCATTGATAAGGTAGCTAATAGATAATCCATGGGATACATTATCATAAATTATTTGGTTTTCCTTAACTCTTTTACCATGGATATATGAGAAATGATTATATATCAAAATGTAAATTTTCTCAAATTTAATGAGTTAGATACTCTATTTAATACATTCCTCTATGATATTTTTGAATGCTTTGATGGATTTTATACCACACATAATTTAATATACACTTTGATCCATGAAGAGAAAACGATATTTTCCATTGATGTTCCCCATACTCATAAATGTATTAATTATTACAATGATAATTTTTTTCAACAATACTATTTAAAAAATATCGAATCTCGATAAATAATATAGGGGATAAATGATCATAATTTCTATGGCCAGGATCAGAATTCTCAAATCCATACATCTTTCCCATCATATAAAATATGATCTAGTTGAGTAAAAAAACATCTAAAAATTAGTTCTAAACATAATTGGAGAAACCCATTGTAACACCCTGAGATTTTATGAAAAATATTATTTTTAATTTCATTAATGTCTTTTGTTGTACTCTACACCAAAAGGATCTTTCACAACATGCATCCTTGACATGCCTTGCATTACACACAATTGCGACCTTCCTCGATAGCGTGTGTAGTACGCAATAAGGAGTTTCACTAAACAACAATATGCTATTAAAATATTATTAAAAATAGCCGTTATAAATAGTAATAACCACTTTTTGAAATTTTGTAAATTTTAGTTTTCAAAATGGACTTCATTTTTTGCTTCGGAATATCGAAATTAGCATAGGGTGAAATTTTGGTACTTTTCGGATAACATTCATTTTCTGATGAATAGTGAAAATTACTAAATTTTAATTAAAAACAACCTTTTTAATCGAAATAATTAATGGTGATAAATTATTAATTTGAGTGGTTTTAAAGTATATTTAGAATATATTTTTACAATGTAATACAATGTTGGTCATTGGATGTAATTTCACATTTAAACCAGACATAAACAAGTGTCAATCTTTTGATAGTTATTATCTCTTAAGAACATGCTATTTGTTTTGACGGCGAGAATTAATTTTTAAATTAATTAATTCAACTGATATGTTTTGAATTTGGTAAAATAGACATCATTTTTGAGTTCATAATATCAAATATAGCTTATGAAAAATTTTTGTTATTTTTCTGGAAACATTCATTTTTTGATGAATAGTGAAACCACTAAGTGGTAGTTAAAAAAATGAATTTTTCATAAAACATAATTTTACAACTTCTGTGAATGGAATATCAAAAATCTGAGAGACACAGTTGATGTCAGTAAGTAAAATGTGGTTCAATTAGATGAAAATAATTTTTGGTGAATAGTAACTTTTTACTTTTTTTACCACGGTTAAAAGTAAATAGGGTAATTAAGGGTAATAATGATATTATTATAACCCTAACACATGTCCTAATTCTTTTGGATAACTGTAATTCGTCCAAAAACAACCTTAGGAATAAAATATGTCCATTTAGGCCCACTTGGATTAGATTAGGACATTTATTATTAATTTATTTAAAGAAGGGTTAAAATAGTTAAAATAAACATTTAATAAGTATATCATTTTAAATACAGGGTTATACAAAATATAAATTCGACTATAAATATTCATTATAAAGATAAAAATATTTTCTACATAATGGTATTTTATTTGTAATTGTTATACTTTAAATAAGTTAATTTATTTATGACACAAAGATGATGTAGTAATTATCTTATTAATGAAATATTGACATAATTGATGTTATAAATACCCAAATAAATGTAATTTGAGCCTTTTTATTAATTAAACTAATTTTATTCTTTAATATTACATGTTATTATTGATTTATTTAACGTTTTCTGAACTAATCATTCTGCTATGATTTTCACAAAAATCAATTACTAAATAGTGTTAAAATTGACATAAAATAGTTGTTTAAAACAAATATTATTTTATTAATTTTTATTTTATTCCTAAAAATCTAAGGTTCGGCCAAATGATGTAGATAAGGTTATATATATTAATAATAAACAACTTGGGGTTTGTTTGGCTGCTTATAGTATGTTTATTAACATTATAGTATAAGAACACAAGAAGACACAGTAAAAGTAAAATTATTTAACTTAATGTTAAATCTAAATGATAAGGTTAAAATAGGAACCTAAACTTGTCTAAATTCTATAGGATAAGAGGATATCGACCCATACCCACCTTATCTTCTAAGTAAATCAATTTAGATCTATTTAAAACCGAATTTGGCTTTATAATAAAATAATATTTTTAGTTATTCCAAAGGTGCCCATATCCTCTCTTATAAAAGGGCACCTCCTCCCTCTCTTTCTCACACCACGTTGAGCCTTCATGCTCGGCCAACCCATGCCAAATTATTTTCTCCACTTCCATAGAAACATCCTAGAGGTACTGTTCTTCTTCAAAGACCAATTTTAGTGCCCTAAGAGGAGGACTCAAAGAAGCACTTCAAAGAAGAGGTGATGTCGGTTACCCATTCTTTCAACTTTATTTCTCCTTCCACTTCTTCTTCTTAGGTTGTTTCATTATGAGGTAATAAAATCAGTATCCCTCATATACTGAGATGTTATTATAAATATGAAACAACCCTATTTCACCTCTTATCCATCCTACGAAAAATGAAATCACTGCGCGTGCGTACATACAGAATACCGTCTCCACGCCATGGTGTAAACTATTTTCCACCACCACCTTACTTGGATGGTTATAATGGTGTAAATAATAACTATATATGATTATTTTTAATTGATACTGATTCTGAAATAGTATACATACACTCCAATACAATTCCACGATCATGAGAACGATATCATCGCTCGTGCGTACGTACGGACTACCGTCTCCACGACGCGATGAGATTCATTCTCCACGTTAACCATTTTTGAATGATTATAAAGTATATATAATAAGTAATAATGAAATATATGACATAATAATGATACTGGATTTATGTGTATATATATGTATGTAATCTACTTAATTCCATTCAACTCAATAAGGAAACGAAAACAGCGTTCATGTGTACGTACGGCCTACCGTTTCCATGAATGGTGTATTTCTTTCCATTTACTTATCTATTATATATATGTTTCTTCTGAATGTATATTATATATAAATCATTTTTTATATTCTGGAATTAAGTAATCATGATCTATGTAATCATATGAATAATTATAAGTCAAAACACGGACGACAAATGAAACGATATTACCCAAAACGCTCTTTAACATGGAATTTACAAAAGAACGGGTAAAATAAAGTCATAAGAGAACCATATATGATATCATAACAATGAGTATGATTATGGAATAATTAAATGACATTATTTAAATCATTATACAGGAGGTTCGGACACTTATAAAGAAAATCGGACCTAAGGTAAGGGATAATTTTGCAAATCTCATTTTTATCCGAGATTGCTTATTCGTAAGTATTTACTGGGGTTATTTCTATCATCCATGTCCATGATTTATAAAAGTGTTTTCATGTATGTTTAATGTCATTTTTACCCATTTTTACTTTACTACATGGTATGTATGGAATCTTTCTTTTGTTTACGTTACGAGGTACATTTTGACTTTTCCGACAAAAGTACGAGAAGAATGTTATTTTTAACTTATACGGTGTGAACGGATTTTTACGGTTTCATAACGCCTCATTTTCATAAATATTACTCTTCATGTTTTCATGATTATTTTGATCAAAACCCTTTTATTTTAAAATTACATTCCATTTTTTTAAAAGAAAATGATTTTGAAGAAGAAAAGATATTTTCCTCAAAATTCATTTCATGTGCTTTATCAGAACCATTTTCCATCTAAGATTAAATTATCTCAAATGTGTATGTTTCAAGTATAATGTCTCTATTATTTAGATGCTTTAAATTTTCTTATGATGAAATATCCATTTATTTTATATGGATTATGTGATGAAGATGTGATGTTTGTGAAACCCATTTTATTCTTTGGGTTATGATTAATGTTTTAAGTTTATGTTGTGGCACAAGCAAGAATGATTTCATTATGAGATGGGTGGGACCTATATCTCTCTCAAATGCTTTGGGTAAATATTTATATCTCATGAGATAGACATGGATGGAATGGTAAGTTAATCTGGTTCAGTATTACAGGACTGGAATGAGGAGTGAACTCGATTCAGAAATGGAATTTGTCCACTAAGATGGTCTTGGCAGAAATTCCTTGGCTACTATGGAAATCATTACATGTGCTCAATGGATGCCACAATTACAAGTTTTATTCCCATGATATTTTATCATGATTGATGTTCCCTTATGATATATACCTTGCGTACTTCCAAGATTCATGTCTTTGATCATGATTTTGATGTTTAGATTTTATGTTCAAGTTTTTGCATTCAAATGTTTTTGGATTGTTTTATGTTCTCTATGATTACCCTTACTGGGCATTTGAGCTCACCCCTTTGATGTTTTCTTTTCCCCAGGATATAAAGAAAGGTTTTTGGTAAAAACAAAAAAAAGATCTTTATTGGGAGATGTTGAAGATCTTTCACCATGATTAGAAGATTTTATTCTGAGTTTCTAAAGACACTAAACTATTATGGTCCTTGTGTGTCTGTTTTTTTATGTATTAAGTATTCTGAAAAAGTAATGTAATTTCCATGTATGTTAAGCTTCAGGTATCTGCAGTTGGTATCAGAGGAAAAGTTTAGTCAACCTTTGGAAACTAGGATGCGAAAATGTTAGTGAGATCCCTAGAGATATTTCTAAGGTATGTCTAGGGATGTACCTAAAGAAAACTATACGTATAGGATATAGTCCTAGAACTATAGTAATGATAATAGATTAAACCAAAGATGTTAGATATTGAAGTTACTCCCCCTTTATTGTGATTTTTTCCTCTCACACTATTCTTTTCGGTTTTAGAAAATGGATATAAACAAGATGATTCACGATAATGGAGGATATGATAGACAATGGAATGATATTCTTCATGAGCAACTAAATGAAATGGGATTTGGAAGTCCAAACATCATTATTATGCCGAATCATCAATCTCATAATATGATCAATAAAGTAAAATTTTGTAATTTTCCTGACTTGGCTAATAAGAGAAAGATGGAGTTTCATGATGATCATAGAGGAAAGAAAGTTCAATTTCCCCTCTGTAAATGATGTGGGAAGAGGGATCAAGGAGAATGATTCAAAAGAACTGGAAGATGCTTTGGGTGTGGAAAAGAAGGACACAAATCCAGTAAGTGCAAAAGAAAATGTTCACTTAACACCAGGGATGAGGATAATGGTATTTCTACGACATCAACAATGGTTAAATGTTTTTAATGTGGAATGTAAAATCATTATGAAAACCAATTCCCTAAGGGAAAGCCTCATGAAGAGAATCAGTATGGTCGTATGGGTAGTATTTATGTTGATGATGATGAAGAGACTACAAATGATATGTGAGATGAAAGAATTTTTTATTCTCAGTCAATGGTTTAAGAATGTAGTGGAATGATTACATGTTTATCATATGTAATGTTGTATAAGTAATCTCATGCTACTATGGAATAAAGAGACATCTAAGGATTGTTACACTCTTGTCTTTCCTTGAGTTTTGAAAGTGTATGATTAATGGTACCATTATCCATGAAAGGTTATTCAGATATTTTTTGAATGTAGATGATATGCACATAATGAAGGGATAAGGAGAAAATTAAATGGTTGATAGTATTCATGATCTCATGACTGATATAAGGAGAAGGTTATATCATGGTTTGGGTATATAGAATTTTTGGATTTTGGTATGTGGAAAGAGTTAAATTTTGACAGCATTTATGTTTTCACTAAGGTTTAATGGGTATTCATTTTTCAAGAGAATACATGATTAAGGTATTCAAATTATTGGAATGTGACCAACAAGATATATGGGGGATAAATGATGGTATTCACATGCTTGGTTGATGAAATTTCAAGTAATCGTTTTCTTTATAATATGAGCTTGGACCGAATTATTTAAGATAAGCCTAAAGATTGGAAACGATTATGTTGTACATAAGTTAGTATTGTTTAAGGATAGAAATTTTTTTGATATTATTTATGGGATTTTATAGTAATTTAGTTTTAGAATAAGGACAACCTGTAGGATGGGCGACAACTCATCGCGTCGGACAAGGCTGTGGGAATCGAACCCACAACCGAAGTGCGACTGGCCTTTATCGCCTACCACTGGCCTACATGAAGTCCCTATTTAGTATAAACTAGTTTTATTATATTATGCAGTATGATATATAAAGTATAAGTCCATTTTAGGAACCATATATGATTAATCTGACTATAGATGGACTTATGTATTTTTGATAACTTTTATAGCCTTTTGTTTGAGACAGATGGAATGACCCATCATTCTATCACATGATCTGTTAACACATCACGAATAAAAAATTCAACATCATTTCATTAAGGGATGAAGTGGAAATTGTTCAATTAACGAACAACAGTGAGATTGTACCAAAATCATGTAAGTATTTCTTTTAATTCATCAACTTAAGGGAAATGATCTTGAAAACCAAAAATGTTGTCCTAGTGCTCTTATATCTGATGAATCAGATAGTACCTTAGATCGTCAAAAATTTATGGCTTTATGATTGCTGGATTTTACATAGCCATGTTCTCTACCACTCTCCATCAGAACATGCTGGTTAGATTTCTCTTCCATATCCATATTTTCATCTATGTTGAAACCCAGTGATTAGTTTATTTCGGTAACCGTTACATTTCATACTTTTGTTTTTAAATATTGGTTTTGGTATTAATTTTTACGATGTGGGTTTCTATTAAAAAACTTTCGAGGAGTAAACCATTTATAACCCCGACGAATTTCGAGGGTGAAATTCATTTTAAGGGGGGTAGAATGTAACACCCCGAGATTTTATGAAAAATATTCATTTTAATTTCATTAATGTCTTGTGTTGTACGCTACACCAAATAGAGCTTTTACAACATGCATCCTTGACTTGCCTTGCATTACACACAATCACGACCTTTCTCGATAGTGTGTGTAGTACTCAATAACGAGTTTCACTAAACAACAATATGCTATTAAAATATTATTAAAACTAGCCGTTATGAATAGTAATAACCACTTTTTGAAATTTTGTAAATTTTAGTTTTCAAAATAGACTTAATTTTTGGATTCGGAATATCGAAATTATCTTAGGGTGAAATTTTGGTACTTTTCGGATAACTTTCATTTTCTGATGAATAGTGAAAATTACTAAATTTTAATCAAAAACAACCTTTTTAATCGAAATAATTAATAGTGATAAATTATTAATTTGAGTGGTTTTAAAGTTTATTTAAAATATATTTTTACAGTTTAATACAATGTTGGTCATTGGATATAATTTCACATTTAAACCAAACATAAACAAGTGTCAATCTTTTGATAGTTATTATCTCTTAAGAACACGCTATTTGTTTTGACGACGGGAATTAATTTTTAAGTTAATTAATGAAACTGATATGTTTTATATTTGGTAAAATAGACATCATTTTTGAGTTCATAATATCAAATATATCTTAGGCCAAATTTTTTGTATTTTTCTGGAAACTTTCATTTTTTGATGAATAGTGAAACCACTAAGTGGTAGTTAAAAAAATGAATTTTTCATAAAACATAATTTTACCACATCTGTGAGTGGAATTTCAAAAATCCAAGAGACATGGTTGATATCATTATGTAAAATGTGATTCAATGAGATGAAAATAATTTTTGGTGAATAGTAACTTTTTACTTTTTTTACCACGGTTAAAAGTAAATAGGGTAATTAAGGGTAAAAGTAATATTATTATTACCCTAACACAAGTCCTAATTCTATTGGATAAGTTTAATTCGTCAAAAAACATCCTTAGGAATAAAATATGACCATTTAGGCCCACTTGGATTAGATTAGGACATTTATTATTAATTTTTTTAAAGAAGGGTTAAAATAGTTAAAATCAAAGTTTAATAAGTATATCTTTTTTAATATAGGTTTATACATGAGATAAATTCGACTATAAATATTCATTATAAATCTAAATATATTTACTACATAATGGTATTTAATTTGTAATTTTTATACTTTAAATAAGTTGATTTTATTTATGACACAAAGATGATGTCGTAATTATCTTATTAATGAATTATTGACATAATTGATGTTATAAATAACCAAATAAATCTAATTTGAGTCTTTTTATGAATTCCACTAATTTTCATGGTTAACATGACATTTTAGTATTGATTTAATTTACTTTTTTAGAACTAATCATTCTGTTATGATTTTCACAAAAATCAATTACTAAATATTGTCAAAATTGACATAAAATAGTTGTTTAAAACAAATGTTATATTATTAATTTTTATTTTATTCCTAAAAATCAAAGGTTCGGCCAAATAACATAGATAATGGTATATATATTAATAATAAACAACTTGGGGTTAGTTTGGCTTCTTATAGTAAGTTTATTAACCTTATAGTATAAGAACACAAGAAGACACGGTAAAAGTAAAATTATTTAACTTAATGTTAAATATAAATGGTAAGGTTTAAATAGGAAACTAAACTTGTCTAAATTCTATTGTATAAGATTATTTATACCCATCCCCACCTTATATTAGAACTAAATCAATTTTGTTCTATTTAGAACCGAATTTGGCTTTATAATAAAATAATATTTTTAGTTATTCCAAAGGTGCCCCTCTCCTCCCTTATAAAAGGGCACCTCCTTCCTCTCTTACTCACACCAAATTGAGCCTTCAAGATCGGAAAAACCCTGAAAAATTATCTTATCCACTTCCCTAGAAACATCCTAGAGGTCCTTGTCTTCTTCAAAGACCAATTTTAGTTCCCTAAGAGCAGGACTCAAAGAGGCGCTTCAAAGAAGAGGTAATGTCTGTTACCATTTCATTAAACATTATTTCTTCTTCCACTTCTTCTTATTATGTTGTTTCATTATGAGGTAATAACATCATTATCCCTAATATAATGATATGTTATTATAAATATTAAACAACCCTATTTCACCTCTTATCCATCCTACGAAAAATGAAATCATCACCCGTGCGTACGTATGGAATATCGTCTCCACGTCGTGGTGTAATCTATTTTCCACCACCACCTTACTTGGATGGGTATAATGGTGTAAATAATAACTATATATTATTATTGTAACGATATATTTATTCTTAAATAGTATTCATACACTCCAATACAATTCCACGATCATGAGAACGATATCATCGCTCGTGCGTACGTACGGACTACCGTCTCCACGACGCGGTGAGATTCTTTCTCCACGTTAACCATTGATGCATGATTATAAAGTATATATAATAATTAATCATGAAATATATGACATAATAATGATACTTGACTTATGTGTATATATATGTATGTCATCTACTTAATTCCATTCAACTCAATAAGGAAATGAAAACAGCGTTCATGCGTACGTACGGCCTACCGTCTCCATGAACGGTGTATTTGTTTCCATTTACTGATCTATTATATATATGTATATTCTGAATTTATATTATATATAAATCATGTTTTATATTCTGGAATTAAGTAATAATTATCTAAGTAAACATATGAATAATTACAAGTCAAAACACGAATGACAAATGAAACGATTTTACCCAAAACGCTCTTTAACATGGAATTTACAAAAGAACGGGTAAAATAAAGTCATAAGAGAACCATATATGATATCATAACAATTAGTATGATTATGGAATAAGTCAATTACATTATTTAAATCATTATACAGGAGGTTCGTACACTTACGAAGAAAATCAGACCTAAGGTAAGGGATAATTTTTCAAATCTCATTTTTATCCGAGATTGCTTATTCGTAAGTATTTACTGGGGTTATTTCTATCATCCATGTCCATGTTTTATAAAAGTGTTTTCTTGTATGTTTAATTTCCTTTTTACCCATTTTGACTTTTACTACATGGTATGTATGGAATCTTTCTTTTTTTTACGTTACGAGGTACTCTTGACTTTTCCGACAAAAGTACGAGAAGAATGTTATTTTTAACTTATACGGCATGAACGGATTTTTACGGTTTCATAACGCCTCATTTTCATAAAGCATCCTCTACATGATTTCATGATTATTTTCAACAAAACCCTTTTATTTTAAAAGTACATTCCATTTTTTGAAAAGAAAATTATTTTGAAAAAGAAAGGATATTTTCCTCAAAAATTCATTTCAAGTGTTTTATCAAAACCATTTTCCATCTAAGATGAAATTATCTCAAATGTTTCTATTTCAAGTATAATGTCTCTATTATTTACATGCTTTCAATTTTCTAATGATGAAATATCCATTTATTTTATATGGATTATGTGATGATGATATGATGTTTTTGAAACCCATTTTATTCTTTGGGTTATGATGAATGTTTTAAGTTTATGTTGTGGCACAAGTAAGAATGATTTCATTATGAGATGGGTGGGACCTATATCTCCCTCCAATTCCTTGGGTAAATATTTATATCTCATGAGGTAGACATGGCTGGAATGGTAAGTTAATCAGGTTCAGTATTACATGACTGGAATGAGGAGTGAACTCGATTCAGAAAGGGACTTTGTCCACTAAGATGGTCTTGGAAGAAATGCCATGGCTACTATGGAAATCATTAAATGTGTTTAATGGATGCCAAAATTACATGTTTTATTCCCATTCTATTTTATCATGATTGATGTTCCCTTATGATATATTCCTTATGTACTTCCAAGATTCATGCCTTTGATCAAGATTTTGATGTTTAGATTTTATGTTCAAGTTTTTCCATTCAAATGTTTATGGATTGTTTTATGTTCTCTATGTTTACCCTTACTGGGAATTTGAGCTCACCCCTTTGATGTTTTCCTTTCCCCAGGATATAAAGAAATGTTTTAGGTAAGAAAAAAAGGGAGATCTTAATTGGGAGATGTTGAAGATCTTTCACCACGATTAGAAGATTTTATTCCGAGTTTCTAAAGACACTAAACAATTACGATCTTTGTGTGTCTATTTTTCTTATATATTAAGTATTACGCAAAAGTAATGTAATGTCCATGTACGTCAAGATTCAGTTCTCTACACCCATACTTACCCTAGCCCTATTATTAATGCCCCATTCCATTTAGTCGTATACAATTTCTATCTAAATTTTATGAAATTATTAAAGATAGGTTTTTAGGTCACTAATCATTTAATCTACAATGCCTATGGATGCCTAGTATGATAGAAACATTATAAACGAATGTATCTACTTATATAATCAATATTGTAGATGATTTGAAATCTACTTATTAATTAAACTCACAAAAAAGTTATATATAATATTGAATATACATATTTGTCGATTTTTTAAATAAATTTTTATCCTTTATAATTGGAATATGGATTATCCCTGGAGTACATGAATCCCAGGTTATGTTCCCCTCCCAACCCCACCAAAATTTCATCCTAGATAAAATTAACTAGCAAACATTTAATGAGGTCTCATGCGACCACATATAATGATCATGGAAATCTATCTAAGTTGGGGAAAATGTCTTTTTTGAGTGTGGAGGCTACATCACAAATCCCACATTCTTATAGGATGGTTTTGAAATGATAATTATTTTAAATATAATCAATGCGAATCATGGTAGAGAAAATATCATCCTATCCACTATGATACCACTCATGTATAATAGGATAAACATAAAAATGAAGGGATTTAAAGTAATCAATAACCATACCTCCAACATCTATCATGCTATTCATGAATGATTATTCCTCAGTATGAACATTTAAATTAGTTCCATGTATCCTATCATTAATGATGCCATGAAATAATTCCATGGTATTAATCCATGTTTTTTAGGTAAATCAATATCAATAAAAATATGTCCTCTATTTTTTTAGAATAATTTTAGATATATATTTTATTGTATGAGGAGACCAAGGTTGAATTCATCCTAGTTATCATCATGTCTAAAATGAATACAAGTAACCTCATACTGCATAGAATCAAGTTCAATCGGTCATTTTGGATTCATATATGACATAGACTAGTTGCCCACTTTCTCATGTCGAAGGTTGTTGTGGACGCTCATGCATGAATGACATTTCATAGATTTATTCCAAGAGTTAAAAACGATTGAATTATAATTAGAATTTAATTTCCACTACTTGGATATGAATAATAGATCCCAATGAGCTCTTCATGAAGCTATGAAGATGGAGATAGTAGACTTATCTTCTACAGATCATACCATATGTGAAACATTATCAGTTAGATACAATATGAAAAAAATATATTTATATGAAACAATTTACGATGATTAATTGTATGAGTGTTACACCATTGTACATGTCTCTTGGGTAACCAAGGACTATAGGTCCAATTATGAAAAGAGAAGGGGATGAAATCATAATTACATTTCCAATGTTATAACACACCATAACTTTTTTCCTGAATCATCCAGGATGGTATTAAATTCTCCACCCACCAGCCATATCAATTACCTCTTGTTGAAGGCCTCTAAATCAAATCATAATTTTCCTATTTACTAAAAATCACACCTGGAATAAATGAAAAAAAGAAAATAAAATATGGACCCAATTGAAATAATAATTATTTGAGATTTGTTGATCTGATATATCAATATACTCTTATGAAACTGAATTAATTAAAATAGATTCAAATGTGCTGACTAGTAGAATCCCTATCCATGCAGTTTTAAAGGCCAATTCAGTTGAGGAGAATTTTAATTTTAGAGGATACATGATTGAAATCAAACACTTAAATCAAACCAAATGTTCTTAGAGACCTTCATTAAATTTGAATTTTTTTTATTGTGGCTCCAAATATACTAGAATTCCATATAAAAAAAATATCATTTGAATACTTGAATCAATTTTTTATACCATTGTGTCAATGTGAACCTTAACTGGGAAGACAAAGAAAGAGACAAATGTTTTGAGTGAGACCTGATAAAATCCCAACATCACATTTGGGATGGAGAAAGAGTCGGCTGGTCTGATTCTATATGGACATGTGATAATAATCTATAGCTATTTGAGGTGGGTTAGGGTGAGAAAATTGTAGTTTTAGGATCACTATAAAATGATGAATGAGAGGACATATTGTTTAATAGGACACTATTTTTATGATATTGAAAAAAACCATAACATTACCATTGGTGAAAATTACTAGAATCTAGTGGATATAGAGCTGTTGTTGGACTGAATAGAACCAGGGAAAAACCCAGGCACCCAGGACGTACAATGTATTCAATGGGGAATAAAACCTATTCAATATAATCACATTGGAAAATATTGGTGGGGTTGTTTTAATGGCTGATATATGATTATCTGTCGACATATTAGAAGAGGAGGGTCGTATGAGAGATTTCCATGTCTTCCAACTGATTCACATTAAAATCAAAAACATCTGATAAATAATTATATAGATTTATTGGTTACATTTCATGTAGGATTAAGATATATTTCCTTAAACGTGACATGATGAATTGAACCAAGTATCCTCTTGATAAACTAAGTATTTCTTCTATGAAATCTTTGATCCAACCCAAATAAGAAACTATATCAGTCGAGGCTTGGAATGATCAATATAGAATGAAATTCAAGCCACAATTCCATCAAAATGCTGGAAAATATGGTATTTAGATCATGAAAACAAGTTGATGGAGTCTTATAAAATATTAATAATTGAATAATTGTGAATCAGAAGGGGGATCTTATGGTGATTTACCCAAACCATCTCAATGTAAGAGTATTTCCCTAGGTGAAAATTTATCGACTAGGGGAATTTTTATATTTCCATTAGGATTAATTTCCTCCAATCATATGTATTCTAGGACAAACACATATTCCATTCTGGTGATTCATCATAAAACCCATGGGATTTAGTAGGAATTTCCCATAAATTAATATATATGCTTAATCATCCTTTTTGGAATAGAATGTGGTACATGGGTTTTTACCCAAAAAATCCTCCCTCCAACCGAAGACAACATAACAGGTAATCCCCTTCAATGGAAATGCTTCATAACCAACCATATTGCACCTCAATTTTTCTTATAACCTAGAGTCTTATCTAGTACCAATTTATCCTGACTAATTTTAATAAAAGGATCTATGGATCCATCTAGAATAAATGAATAATTTCTAAAATTTTGGAATTCGTTTTGGTGAATAGTCCACCCGAAATCAAACCTGGGTTACACTATAGCTCTGATACCACTTTTTAGTTTTAATATTTTCCAATCCTATGGATTTTAGGAAAAACACATAAGCCATTTTGGTGTCCAACACAAAAACCCATGGGTTCTTGGTGGAATTTTCTATCCCTAATTCTATATGATCCACCATCTATTGATGAATCTAATGTGTCACTTTGGATTTTAACCAAATAGTTCATCTTCTAACTAACCTAGATTATCTAGACCATGCCAACAAAAAGTAATCCCTAGAGTCTATGATCACAAATATGGATTGATGATTCAATATCCAAACTAACTTAATCTCTATTAAACCCCATGATCTGAAGAAGGATTGAAAAAGAGATAGTGGAGGCATGTTAATACCCAACCTAGCCACTATGATCTTTTAGTAGAAATTCATAGCCTTATCAATGATTGAGATCGAAAAAATCCATGATAGTATATCCTTCAACCACTCAAAAATAGGTTGTGTCCATTGTTACATCTAGATTGGGAGGGGGATATTCAACCATAAGTATGGAAGATGAATAAGCACATCCTTATGCGGGGGAAACATAGAAAAATATTATCTCTATAGAGACTATAGCCAATTATACAATATTTGAACATCAAATCAGATAGAAGGATGAAATGTGAGAGCCTCAGAATATGATCCATAAATAGGAAAATATTGAAGATAGTCAACCAAAACTAGAGAAAAGTTTTAAAAAAGAATTAAACATTATTTTTTCATTAGCCAGTCTCATTTTAGATTGAATTAGATAAATTTCCCTTATGAAGGATGACAAAGGTTACCCCCTTGTCTCTAAAATTAATTTTCTTCAAAATAAAAATATATTTATTGTTTTTATGATAGTTTTTAAATATATTTAACATCATATTTTTATAAATGAAAATATATTGAATACAATTGTATTTTCTAATCTATATGGAATTTAATTTATACGAATTTAGGAAGTGTTAGTAAGTAGGATTCATCAAGTGTCATACAAAAAATCTAATTCATGATATTATTATAATTAATTTCATTATTGATGATGATTTAATAGATTTTTGATAAATAAATCAAATATTTTTTTAATATATTTCCTTCTAATGATTTTTAACAACCTTAGTGTTTTTTTAGTCAAATGGAAATTATTAAATGAATATATCAATTTTTTAGGAGTTTTAACTAGAAATGAATTTTGGAATTCTTCCAATTTCCCTTAATGGATTTATTTGTGGAGAAGTCAAGTGTTGGTGAATGGTTGTGTAATTATGTATAATTTTCCCTGAAAGATAATTAAATCAATTAGATAATTATCACAGGAAGGGTTGATAATTTTTTATTGTCTCAAATATAAAAATTACAGTGTAACATAGTATTAACTCTATATTTATAAAGGGTATGAATTAATAAATCTAGACTTGTACAATTTTTATATTAATTGAATTATGGTGAAAAGAATAAACAATAGTAACATCATCCTTATAAATATGATTAATATTTTTTTGAAATGTATGTAAACTTTTAGTATTATTCATGATAATATATTATATCAACATGTATGAATAATTATATATATAACATTAATCATTGTGATATATAATATTTACACTTATTTTTTATGGAATATATAGGATCCATCATACAATTCAAAAATAATAATATTCAAGAAAAACTATATGTTTTGGTAGTCTTCATAAAGAGTTTGTTGGAGTTAATAAGAATATATTACCATTTCCTGAAATTATCGAAAATGATCTATAGAACAAAAATGACTAATATTTTGGAAAATTTTATTTTTATTTTTAGGTGATAAAAATATCACTAGAACTATTAAAATCTTTATAAAGTCAATTTTTGTCAATATTTAACTGGATTAAAATTTGAGCGTTTTAAAGAGGAATAGAATATGTATATATATAATGTTATTAATACATTTTAATGTGTTATTCCTATGGGTTTACATGAGTAAAATAATGTCGTATTCTTTTATAAGGTTATCCATATTTTAAATTAATTTGATACTGAAACTTAAATCATGTCATGGATTATATTTTAGAATGTTTTTGAATTAATAATTTATATCATAATATAGAAATTTAAGTTTTAATATATATTTGTATCATTTAATATTAGGGATGGTTGATCAACATTTAAATTATACATGGTGGAATAAGAGAGAGAAAATAACGTTTAATAATGTATAGATCAATCTTTGACCATGATTTTTAGGTAAATTATATAAAATCATGGAAATTAATTGAAATGGAATTAATAGATGATTAATGAGAGATAATTTTTCCATCATATTTTTTGTCATGGTATCCTTGGGGATATGTTATTATGAATTATTTTACTATATGAATTTGGATATACATATAGAGTATCATAGTTATAAAATTAATGATTCTACCAAGATTTTGATAATCATTAATTAATGAGATATTGTTGAAATATCCTCATCATTATACTAATTACTCAGGGCTTGATTACTTAGTACAATATTGACTTAAGAAGCTTGTACTTTATTTTAATAGATATGTTTTTACATCATAATCATAACAAATTTATGACCATGATTGAGATAAATATATATAATTTCTTTTGTATGAATAAAATTATATTTTAAAAAGAAAAAGATAGGAAGTTTTATATTTATAATTATTTGGTGATTGTCATCCCACAAATGATGCAATATAAATATGAATGAGAAAATATTAATCCATCATAGAAAATAGAATAAAAAAAGAGGGATGAGAAGAATAATTTCAAGATCTCATTAAAGATTATTACATGGGATAAAAATAATTATTTATTACTTGATGAATGATTTATTATCATTTAAAAATAAAAAAATTCTTTCATGATGATATTCACAAAGATATATATATAATTTGATTAGAGTATGGAGAAAAATGTGACCCTTTTACAGAGACCAAGACCCTATTATCCTATATCGAGTTTCTACATTATTAAACTGGAATAAGATATAAGCAATCATATAACAAAAGAATGAATTGTTTCTTATAATACATCAATAAATTACAAACATGAAATTTTTACTACATGTCAAACCATAAAACACATAAACAATTTTCTTTAATTATTCCATCATTCCTCACAGTATATACCTTTATATCAAAAAATATATATATTGTGATCATGGGAAGAGTAATACATAATAAATAAGAGACCTCATATACTGAGTAATTGAAATCATACTACCGAAGATATGAATATTAAATGAATGATAGATAAAATAAGGAAAATAACTTAAAAGCATCTATATAATAAATATAATGAGTATTATAAGGAATAAAAAAATAATTATCATATAATAAAATATTAATAATAACATGTTCTGGAAAATTTAACCAAGGATATTCTATCTAATTTAATTATCACATGGAATATCAATAAATGTATTCATAATGAGGGAATATTTAAAGTTGGAATTTTAAAAAATAAAATTGTGGTCATGAAAAAATTAATCCATATAAATGTATAAGGCCTTGTCCAAAACAAGATATGGTTTTTTCTTAGGATAACTACAGATTATTTAAGGAGATATATATTAATAGGCCTCACCCAAAACATACAATGTACAATACATCCAACAAAAGAAATGTGTGGAACATAATTAACTATATCATTCATACATACAAACTATAATATGAAATGATATTACATTACCTAATAAATAATCATAAATAAACATCAATAGTAATATGGTGAATGGTAACAAGGTTTTAAAACCTCAATTAATATGATAAAATTACAAACATAGATAAAATAATGATTATTTTAATACAATATTTCCATATTGAATCATAATTAATATAATAGTACAATCTCTTTGATGAGTAGTAATATCAAAAAATACCATTAATTTTTTTGAGGAAAATAATATTTTCACATTGAAAATAACATTTTAATGAAAAATGATCATAATATTTTGACAATTATAATATCTGAATGTAAAATTTTAAAAAAAATTATAATATGATTTAAAAAAATTATTTTTAATGACATAGGAAAATTTCATTCAAATTTTACATGTGAAAAGAATAATTTACTTCACAATTTTGATAAAATTGAAAGGGACTAGTTTTGAAAGAAACATTAATATTCCATTTTATTTTTGTTGTTAAAAAAATATTAACAAACATTTCATTGATAAAAAATTTATATATTTTATGAAAGGAGTTAAGAAAATATTTTTATAAATCATTTTCTTTTATGATTTTTTTTTGACCAAATAGAGTATTATAGTAAAATTTTATAAAATGGGTTTGTCAACAATTTTAGTTACCAATGAGTGGGAAACTGGTTATATTACTTTAAAAATTTTCTTTAGTAATCGTAGGAGAAAAATTAACTTCTTTATAATATATATATATATATCATATTACTCCCCCATTGAAGTCATAAAGAAAAAAACCACGTATAAAGATGACATTATGAAATACATCCTTACCATTTTTGTATATTTTGGGTCAAAATTCACATGAATGAAAAAAATAAAAAATGAAAAATAAAATACCATTAATATAATTTTATTTATTATATACTAAACAATTTATTAATTATATAAAACCATAAAAGTAAATAAGTTGTGAAAATGAAAAATGTCACTGAAAAGTAAAAGTGAGATGAGAAACACTTTGTTTAGGTCCAATTTCCATCATTTTTACTTTTAACTCCTTTATAATGTTTTAACTAATTTAATTAATTTATACTATTAGCATAAATATATTTATAATATCACATATGATTCCATTATTACATTTTATAAGTTTCATGTAAACAATGTGTCAATTTTATCATTATTTTGGGGGTTAATTGTTTAGTTTTCACATGTTTTTTAATTAAAGATTCTATACATGTTTATAGAATATATTTATATCAAATTAATGATAATTATAAAAATATGTATATATTTTTAACTTATTACATGAATATTTAAAAACATTTAAAAAAATTGGATATGGAAAATGAATCACATCTCTTCGTGGAGATGGTTGGTCGTACATACAGATGAGCGATAATATCAATCCCTTATTGAGTGAAAATGTAATATATAGGTTATATATTATTATAATAGAATTATTATAATATAATATATATCATATCAATTGAATAATTTAATTTTTATTACATTCCATGTAAATAAAATAGAAAAATGAGGCACATCGTTTCGCGAGGCTGTAGTCCCCCATTCACATGAGCGTAATTGAAATGAAATTGAAAATGAAATTGTTTATGTTATATATTAAAATTATAGAATTATAATTAAATAATATATATCATATAAATTTTATGAATCCTTAATATAATATTTTTGTGATATATGGTGATTAAAATCTAACTACATCGATTTGTGTGGTGGTTGTGCGTTTTATAGGTGATAGATGATTTATTTTATTATATGATGGAGGAAGAGATGGATAAATTTTATCCATAAAAACGAAAAAATATATGTTTATGGTATATATATGTGTGTGTTTTATTATATTTTATTTTTATATTTAATAATTTAATGTGTAAAAATAATAATGGAAATCAAAGATCTTTTTTATGACAATTACCTTATCTACGAGAAACCTCATTTGGATATCCTCTTAAGGATCCATTGGAATGTATTATGGGAGAATCCATAGATATATAATACATATAAGAAATTCATGGGGATATTTTGGTACATTTTTATCAAATATTCCTTAGGGGTGTTGATAATTGATGGTAGTGAGTTTTCATTCTTAACTGGGGAAGGTGAACCCTCTTGAGAATTACATTGAAATTTCCTATATGAATCTAAATTGATATATTCATTTAGATAAAAAAATATTTAAAATATTCATAGGATTTTATTTAGTATTATATATGGTGTAAATATATCAATAAAATAACATTGTTTCAAGTTTTTATGTAATTTTATCCATAACCATCCTAGTTTAAACCCACGGTAAACCCATTTTCCATAACCATGTCAAATAAATCTTAATGATATCTCAACTAATTTTGGTAAAAAATTAAATTAACATATTAAATAAAAAAACAATTTTTATTACTACTAGAGAATATAATTTTCTAAATTTAATTTAGAGATGCATGATACTTCATTTTATAATTATACCCATAGATGCTCTCAAAAATAGGGTTTTCAAAGAGAAAATTTCTTATAGTTATATGAGGTTTTACTGTAAAAAATATTAATGAAATTTATCCCAATGATCTAAATATCTTATTTTATAATAAAATTTATTAATTTTAGTTAATAATAAATTTGAAATACAATTCAAATTTATAAATTATTTAAACTAAAAGAAACTTTTTTTTAATTAGTATTTTCACTATTTATCAAAAAAAAATCTATTTCTAAAAAATAAAAAACATTGACCCAATGATAATAAAATTATTATCTATAAAAAAATGATGTTACTGTTCTAAAAAAAATTAGAACAATTAAAAATTAATTATATTTTATATGTATAATGTGCCACTAAACCGCCATTTAATAAAATATAATTTTTCAGAAATCATTTTTTTTCATCCAACGGGTTCATATTTAATTTCTAATCTATCGATATCCATTGAATAAATATTATATATGTGTTAACAATTTTATTATCAAAATTTATTTAGTATCATTAATCCTTTCCAATATAACAACTATGTAATAATGGTCATGTTTAAAAAATAATACTTTAATAATTTATCATGTTTCTTTTAAACCTAATGTTGTGTGCATAAGAAGAAATCAAAGTGATTTATTTAAAAATGAAGATATAATAAATATAAATTGTTTTATATTCTCTAAAAATCGGGGTTTTATCATTACATGTTATAATTAACTAAGCTGAGTACATTCTCAAAATGCTACCCAACACAAACAATTACATACCTAAAGGGAACTCTCGCTAAACACATGCTAGAGACTAACACCCGACCATAAAACAAAAACTGGAGGTAATTTTTTTTCCAAACCTAAAAATGACATGTTACATCAATATAAATGATAAAGTAATATGAATAGTTAAGTATATACCACCATTGAATGGAAATATTGGAAACTATAAAACTCAAGAGAAGAAACAATCTCCAAGTACATGTTAAAAATATATGTATTCCAGATAAGAAAAAATTAATACTCTATATGATAGTGTGGGGATATTCCCACCATCCCACCATGAGCAACACACCCCAACCAAAAAAGGCCATCACCACATAGTGGTTCAAGTACATTCTCAATATCGAATGAAATAATGAGTTATAGGC
Source organism: Viscum album (assembly GCA_963277665.1). NCBI lineage: Eukaryota > Viridiplantae > Streptophyta > Magnoliopsida > Santalales > Viscaceae > Viscum > Viscum album. The sequence continues at coordinate 496,702,453 of OY728158.1, read as the reverse complement.
ACCACCAATGTGGTGCACAGAGTATGAGCTAACATGATAAGATAGGTCTCACCTGGGTGTTATATATCATGTTTTTAATAATTATCCCCGAAATCTAAACATTAAATTATACAAGTCTGGATAGTAATTTGTTAATATTTATATCAAAAGCATGGTTTTTTTTTCATTTTCACATATTCTATATTTCACAAGGAATTTTGTAATTTAGTTTCAACGGAATTCATAAACAAATATCTCAATAGATATGTCATTTAAATATTAATAATTCATCAAATATATTTTAAAATAGATGGTAGTAGGACAAAAAATACATTCCAAATAGATAATCCTAGGAAACATTACAACAGGGTTCACACTAGCTCAATATAAAAATAAATTCATACTTAACATATACAATCATGTATGCATCAAGACATTAGACATATAGATCGAGTATAGAGGGTACAAGAACACTCCATATTGTGAATTCCACGATAGGTCTAAGAAGTCTATTGCACAAAATTCCTAGATAGAATTTAAAATCCCCATGAGATAATCATGTGATAGTGTATGAGACCAATTATTTACCAATACAGATATGTCCCACAAGGATTCACATGTTCCCTATTTTTCAAACTAGTTCATCAAACCATTTTCATCAAATTGTTATTTGGAACCAATGTCATGAAATCGTTTCCCTATTATTTGAAAATACTTTTATTTTACCCAAAATGAGTGTAAATAATTTTTTTTAAAAACACAGTTCCACACACACACTGACAGTCATTTATACCATTCTAATTAATTAAAATAAACAATTTTTTAAAATATGAGCTATTACATTCACAAGCATAAGATAGAGACGGAACCAACTACCTCAAACTCAGGGTTGCACACACCCACAAAGGATTTGAAAATAAGAAGAATGGAATAATGTTAAAAGGATGACCTAGATTCATTCAGCTCAACTTTTAATTTATTTAGTTCATCAAAACGATTGATTGAGAAAAAAAAACTAAACATACCTTAAGAACATAGAACCACCGTACCACAATAGACAAATGAAATGACCCTCAGAATAAGATCTCACTGTATACCTATAATAAAACAATAGTAAACTTCCATAGAGACCAATAATCATAATTACATAATTCCTTAGCATTGTCATGATCCATGAAAATGATGAAGTATATAGGATTTCTCACACTAAGATATGAGAACTAACTATATTGTTGATCAAATATATAACATATCATTACTAATCAAAAAAATACTCCATAAATTGTTAGAGAACAGTTCTAGGATAAGTGACTTGTGATGTGCGAGAGAATAAAATAAAATTTCCTCAGAGCATCAAAAAAAATCATACCACATAACATTTACTCAATGTATAACACATTTATATGTCATGTAATCTATGAAGATCATGTATGCTAATAAAACAACCAAATTTATAATTATACTAATATTTTAGAATTAATTTTTTTTTACAATTACACGGTTTTTAATCATTTTATGCTATGTAATCATTTAATGACATCTATATGGAAACCATTTAGTTATCATTGAACACCAATACATGTGTTTCTGATTCTTTCTTCAGGGCGTGCGCGTCCGTCTACTTGAGCGCGACATGCCTGGATTTGTTACTGATCATTCCCTATTTCCAAAGGTGGGTGGCATATATTCATTGTTCATGGATGTTTTCTCCTTCATCGAAACGAGATGATGGTATGTCAGTTCTTCCTTTCGTGGATTCCTCCTCGAAACTCATCACATAGTTTGGGTCTCCCTCATAGATTTAATACATTGTTTGTGAATCTCTTCCTGGAGCCATATCTTTATGGACACCAGTTAATTACACTACTTCTATCAGGACATTCCAAATGGATTTGGTTAGGGTATCAAACTTCAGTTAGGGGAGTAGTCACGTTTGGAATCACTGATGTGCTTGGATGCTAGGGATTGGTGTGTCTTTATTGTCCCTTATCATTAAGATTCTTGAGGGTGCGGAAGCCCGAGGCATCCCACATCGAAAGCGGAGAATAATATTCCATAGGAATGTATCTGAGGTTTTCCTCACCTTCTTGTGTTTTACACATGGTATGGCGCAAGTTTAACGTCTAACAGAGACAGATCAGACAGATCGGAACACTGATTAGAGTGGGTCAGATAGAGGAACCCCTTTAGGGAACACCGATGATGGGGCCAGCATGTGGGGAGATTCCAGAATACTGTGGGATGGAATGATGTGTCATGATCTCACCGGTGTGTGGAATCCCTGGTAAGAATGAGGATGTATGATGGTTTTGGGCTTCAGCCTCGAAGAAACCTCCTACATATCCCCATCGTAGTGAATCAAACACCATGTAGTTCATCTTGTGACGAATAACCATCGAATGAGGTTGACAATGGATTACCACTGAATGGGGTTGCAACGGCTTATCTGTGGATGGGGTTGAACCGACGTGAAGGAGGTTGGAACAACTGGGTGGTGGTGGGCTTGAACCTTGGAGCCTTCTTACATACCATGCCTTGACATGGATCAATGTCCCTGTAGTTCAGGTGCGTGTGTCAGAGAACCGACATGAAAATGGACCTGGGGTCCGATTGTTGTGGGCTTAAACATCGTAGAGGCTTCCTACGTACAATGCCTTGACATGGATCAATGTTTCTATAGTTTGGGTTGGGGGCTTGGCACACCGACACCGAGATGGTTAGGGCCAATGTTTGTTGGGCTTGAACCTCGTGAGACTTCCTACATACCATGGCTTGACTTTGATCAAAGTCCTTGTAGTTCAGGTGGATGGATGGGTGTTGGGTCTTACACTTTAGGTTGCCCAAGGTGTTAATGAACCAATGTGAAGATGGTCAAAACTACTAGGGTGGTGAGCTTGAACCTCGTGGAGGCATCCTACATACCATGCCTTGACATGGATTAAAGTCTTTATAGTTCATGTAATGGGGCAGAGTCGGTGAACCGATGTGAATGAGGACTTTGGTCCAGGTGGATGGTGGGATTGAACCATAGGATGGCTTCCTACATACCATGCCTTAACATGGAGAAAAGTCCCCATATATTGGTAATGTGGTGGAGTCTGTGAACTGATGTGAATGAGGACCTTGGTCCAGGTGGATGGTGGGCTTGAACCTCAGGGAGGATTCCTATGTACCATGCCTCGACATGGATCAATGTCCCCTTAGTTCGGTATGGGGCGGATCTGGTGAACCAATGTGAATGAGGACCTTGGTACAAGTGGATGGTGCGCATGAACCTCAGGAAGGATTCCTACATACCATGCCTTGACATGGATCAAAGTCCTCGTGGTTTGGTAATGGGATATAGTTTAACATCATGCGGGAAGGGAACGATGTCCTGGACGATGCTTACTCTAAGCGAATGTGAGTCATTCTCATTGTGAGAACCAAAAGGTAGCAAAGGCCACACAACCACATCATGAAAGGTGTGTCCGTGGAAATTGGTGTGGGGCTTACACGTAGAGCAGCCTAAGAAGTGTCGGGGATTACTCCATGATGGAGACCCGATGGAAACAAAGTGCAACTGGAGAGGGATTTGAGATCGAAGAAAGGAAGAACCTCGTTCCCTGTCATACCCTATGGTGGCCTTGGCACCGAGGATGTGAGGAGGAGCGGGGGTACTACCTACTGCAAGAAAATCTTGGGGCTTACACCAAGCTGGAAACCCTTCCCCGTAGACAAACACTGCTCCAAAAATGAGGATATCATGCACTATGGATACCAGGGGCTCGGAGAATGCCCAGGGGGGCATACATGCGAGGAACGTGGAAAGGACACAGTTTAACGTTATGTGTTAAGGATTATGGTTCTTGGCTGTTTAACATCCTGCATCTCAGACAATGTGGGTTCACTCTATACCCCTGGGAATTACATAACTCGAACACTCTACCCCTTCTAGGAGGGAAGTCATCATCATGGTTGTGGCAAGGGGGTGTCGCGGAGCGAACCATAGAGGTTTCCACGTTAGCGTGGATATGGGAAGAAGAAATATCCATTAGCGTGCCTATGCGAGGAAGAATTAGGCGAAGCAATACAACGGGAGGTATCATCTATGGGACTATGAAGTCACACCATTCAAACCTAAAGGGTCGCACGGGAAAAGGATTTTCCAAGCAGAGGAGTCCATAGGCATGGGACTTGTGGAGCTCTGTTTCTCCTTGTAGCTGAGGGCATTGCGAAGGGGTGTGCTTTGCGAAGTGGGGTGCCTTACCCTTAGGATAGTATGGAGGTGAAAATCGAAGGTGCATCGCAAAGTGTAAGGGCATTCGCGGAGGACATCCTTAGGGAGAAAAAGGTGCCTCGCAAAGCAAGGTATCGGGAAGTAATGTGCTTTGCGAATTACAGTGACCCTACCTTAGCATGTGGATCATGTGTACATGAAGGGTGTTTCGCGAAGCATAAACGCTCTGCAATGACCCAGGTCCCCTTGGGGATTCCCTTTTCCTTCGCGAATACCCTTACTCTATGCGAAGGGCATCCCTCATGGAAGAGAGGATCAAAACGGGATGAAGGGGATTCACTTCATGGAGAAAAAGTACATCGCACAGCTCATGGTTTGCCTAGTGGAAGGATGCTTCATGATTTATTAGCTGGGAAGCTGAAAGTTTGGATTGTCCTTCTGCTGGGCTCAGGGGAAGCCCGATATTTATAGGCAAGAGGCGTTGTGGATTGGAGCTGACACGGTTCGAAGAGGAATATGGTCGCTCCGTGGCGGGTTCACGAATGTCAAATTCATTCGTGGAGCGTCCTACCTCCTTTGCTTCGTTTTGGGTTCTCAAAAATCAATTACGTCCGCCGAGTGTCCCGCCTCATTTGCTTCACGACAGGTTCGCGAACATCAAATGTGTTTGCGGAGCATCCCCCATCATTTGCTTCACAGAAGCCGTAGTGCCAGGGGGAATCCACGAAGTGGCTTCGTGAGGAGGTCCATGGGGCCATCTTTGGGCGTCCTCTTTGTTCAGAATTTTGGTGCCAATTAATTCCCCCCCTCAAACATGGAGAGGTTGAGAGATCAAGGGTAAAATTATGAGGAAAATTGCCAAAATACTCTCCCATTCGTTGTGATGACTTTTAAAGAGGGCTGACGAGGCGGAGCAAGAATGTGGGGGCCGAGCTCGCTGCGAATCTCGAGGCAGACTGGACGCTCTGTGAAGCTCCTAAGGTCGTCATCTATAAATAGGGGGTCTGTCATCTCTTTTTTCATTTCCCTCCTCTATGATCTTGTCTTATTTCGCTCTCTATTTGAGAAGATTTGCGTACTCCACGAGTGATCTCCTCGAATCGAGTCTTCACAGTGCACAATGAGTTCTAGAATCCACGTTTGTGCTCCCTGATCCAGCTTTGAACACCGTGGCAGCACCCTGCGTATAGTCTTCGCAAGCGGGCTTTGCGAACTCTCTTTGCGAATGATCTTCTCGAACCAACCAAAAAAACCTCCAAATTATAGAACCGAATGGACTAACACGAAGTTTCCCATGGGGTCCTTGTGAATGCTGCCTGGAGGGATGAAATGGTGAACAATCAGGGGCTATGAGAGCATGTCCGGATCCACTCGGACCATAATTGATTGGTGGAGCTGCTTTTAGTGAGCCAGAAGAACTACCCGTTGTGTATGAGTTTGACCATGTATGGATTTGGGATGAGGGATGATGTCTTCATCCATGAAGCCGGTAGGGATGAGCCAACTTAATCGTTCTGAAGAACGTTGTATTAACATCGATGGTTCAGGGCACCATATGGTCATGCGTGGGAGGACTTCACACTAGTCATTATCGACTGCCTATACAATGATATGAAAAAAGTTTATGGGAGGGAACTATAGATAGAGATGTCCCCTCCCTTTTACCGAACCATCATTAAGATGGCGATAGAGAACCCGAAGAAGGGGTGGTCCGAGGAATGGGACCTGTGCAAGGGCGCCAACATTACAGACGATTGGGCATGAGCCTAATTTTTAGGTTCCTCGTGTGAGGAGTTCAGAGTGGATCTGAGAAGAGTGGTCCTATATGAGGCAGCATGGGCTTTCTAATTCCATATCTACCAGCTGAAGCAGTTAATGCTGGAGATTTTGAGTCGGTGGTCACCGGGGACCAATACCTTCCACCTGCATCATGGGGAGGTCAGCATCAGCCTATGGGATGTGCATCAGATCTTGATGGTCCCAATACATGTGTGACATACAAATAATTCATCCTAGCTATGGGTGTATGGGAGGATCTGGAGTAGATGACACATCCGGTTATGACATTGATGGTGCTTGTGCTTGGGGAGGACAAGTAGGAAATGAGGGATGTCCACTTCAAGCATTGGTTCAAGAATTTTTTTAAGTTTCCAAAAAATAGGCAGTTCCTGGCATGACTTCGAACATTACCAAAGGGGTCCCAGAGTAAGAAAAACGCATACTGGTGGATGCTGGAGGATAGCCAGTGGACGACCTGGGGGTTCAATGAAACCACTGAACAATGGAAAATAGTCAGGCTGGCGGCATTCATCATATCTCTCATATGTGGTTGGATCCTGCCGTTGAGGGATACAAAAATGGGAGTGTAGCCAAGAACATTAAATATGGCCTCCACATTGGAAACATGAAAACGAGATAACCTAGGGATCCTGATGCTCGCCAAGTTGTACAAAATGTTGTGGCACATCAACGAGGGGAAAAGGACACAAAGGGTATACAGGTCGTTCAACCTCTTGTATGGATGGATGGAGGCGCACATCAGGGGGATTTATGAGTATCCAAACCCCATATCACCACCAGGGTCGAACTTCCATCCCTCGATCTTGAAAGTTGCACGGTGCATTCCAACTAAGCTGACCACACCATCTGTTCTGAACCGGGTGTGGAGGGTGGAGGAATTCAATTTCCACCCATTCCCTCTACCGATGGGGGCCTTCATGGATGATGGCCAGGGAACAGAAGAGCACAGATCCTACCTCCTGGCCATTCATAGTGGGGTCTCGGTGGACAGGGTGTACCGCGAGTGTCACTGTGAGCCATACACCCCACACCGGTTTGTCATGCAATTTTGGTGCATGCAGCAGGTGACCCGCAGGTCTACCTGGGGATGTGCTATGAGGAGCACCCATGTGTGCTGAGATAGATGTGGCTCATGTTCACATGGAAAGACGTGAAGATGAAAAATGTATTTCCTACACCGACCGTCATCCTTGGACGGATAAAATAATATGCCCAGAGATGGGAGCTGGCCAATCCATGGGCGATGATGAAGCGACCAACCATCCTAGTCGATGATTGATGCTTCCCCGATCCTAGGGCCAAGGCCAGAAGTCGACAAGGGAATCGCGTAGTTGTGGGGATGCCGGAGCAGAGCCACCCACACCAGTTGAGGGGGGAGCAGTAGTATCCTCGACAGAGGTGGAGCTATACATAGCCAAGCTGTAAGACTTCTTACCCTCTCGGGGTTCCCTGCACCCGATGAAAGACTGTGTCAGGGTGCTGCTAGGTCACACGGTCCCACCGCAACTGTCTGCTGCTGACCTGAGGGAGCGCTTCCCCCTGCCAGAGGAATCAAACGATTCCTCCTGGGGAGACGAGGCGGGTAGGGAATGTTCGCCGGATGAGGGTGAAGTAGATGATCAGTCCTCATTTCTTGAAGATTTTGCGAAGGCTCTGGAGGTAAAATCCTGAGTTCCTTCTTCCGATTATGCCCTTTGGTTACTCTGGATTCCTTATCAGTGCCTGCACTATGCAAGAGGACCTTGTGCATAGACCTCGTTCTTGCCCATTAGTAGGTTCTGACACAGGACCCTCTGGATCCACACCTATGGCTGCATCAACCTCTATGTATGGTGGGGCTAGGAATGTCAAGGCAGCTCCCCGAGAGTCTCTAGACCTCCCAACCATATATAGGGGGCCGCGTCTCGGGGTTCTGACAACATCAGCCCAAGAGAGAGACCAGGTATTTGACCTTTGTAAGTATTATCTACAGAATTAACAACTACCATACCTAGACCACATTAACTGAAATTCACATACCCTTCATGGCATGTATATTCCTTCAATTGGTCGGGCTACTATGATGAAGTTGGCCAGGGATTCTGGTGGCACCGTTCCCAGGGGAATGCCAATGGTTGTGGAGGTGGACATCAAGCCTGACCGAACTACAGCACTCTCGATCACTGGTGAGGGTTCCAGTGGGACTCTGCCCAAGGTTATCAAGGTGGGATCTGATGATGAGGGTCAACCAGATGATTTATGCACCTCCACGGTTGATCTGACACCAAACGTGGACCCGACTGAGGAGTTCTTGGAGGGATTCCCTGCATACAAGCCTGCAAATCGTGCCGACAAGGACGAGACAGACTCTGATTAGGAGGACATAATAATAGTCCATCACCAATCATGGAAGCTGATCATGTAAATATTCAATGAATCCCCCATGCACTATGGTTGGATGAGATGTACAGGCTTTACTCGAGACTACAAACACTGTGGGATGGGGGGGTGGATGTCTAGCGCCCTCACATGATCATCCAATTTCTCATGGAAGATTAGATTCGGGAGTATGACCATGGCCTCGGCGTGGGATGGAAGTGGAGTAAGGCGGTGAACATAAGAGGCTTTAGCAGGATAGAGATGAGTTCTAGCGGCTGTAGAATCAAGCAGATGAGCACTTTACCTCCCTCAATGTACAATTTGAGCTAATATTATGATTGAAGGCCCAGATGGAAGCAGGAGAAGAGGGCATGGAGTGAGCTTCAGGGGAGATGATCTCCATCCGGGCTAACGTGGAGCAGGCCCAGATTTCGGCCAATGAATTGCACCCTCTCGCTGCTGAGGAGAAGCAGGAGCTGAACAAACAGCATCCACACATAGACCCCACCAGCCAGAGGGTGGCGGAGCTTCTACGCTCCTTTGATGAGGTCAATCCATCCAAGGGGGGAGTCGAACCCTGGGTACTATGATGATTACAAAAACTTAAACGTAATTTCATTCTTTGATTGTTTGAATATCGTAGCACACATGAGTTAGGTTTTTTACATTGGTTTATTGCATCCTTTTTATGTTCGTGGAGCATCCAGCGATCATTCTCTAAGCACACGTTGGTCGAGCCCGATGTGAGAAACAATGGGTGACTACTTCATCACCATATCAAAACGTAGGAGTGAAAACCATGCTTTGGGAATCTAGGGTTTGGACAACCGGTCCGGATTTCTAGGAGATTGGAGAGACCTGAATAGAGAATTAATCTCTCAGACTAGCCAAATTAGTGTTTTCCTAGTGTGCTCTTGTGCACAAATGGTTTAACGCCAGGGGCGCTGGAATCAATCCGAACAGATGGGAATGGGAGTTGTGAATCACGATACCCAGGATTCGGAATATTGTGGGGGGGTTTCATGACAATGAAGAATAACTGTTGACCACATTCGAAATGAAACATTCTTATCGCATTAGCCTGGATCGGGGATAAAAAATGAGGTTTGACCATTGACCATGTTCAAAACATGGTACCTTTCGCAAATTCCATTCGTTAGTCTTCCAGAACATTGGCCCAGGAAAATAGGCGGGCCAAAGGCCATGCATCCAGACTGTTAGTGGGTACCTCTAGACGTGAAAGAGGATGAGGGTTTGAATAAGGGGCACACAAAGTGTGTAATTTTGAATGAGGTTTTGTTCGAACAGAATCCAACACTCTCGAAATTATGGAACCATGGTGGAAGCACACAAAAGGGACACATCAGTTTGATCATGGATCATTCCTTATTTCAGACAGGGCCTCTCTGGTGAGAGAGCCTACTTTTCCCAATATCATCTTGGGGCATCCCGAACTGGTTCAGGGCAAAATAGCAGTTGCACGGCTCCCCACAAGGGGTCAGACCATGGGGCTAGAAATAGGGGGAAAAAGGACTTTATGATTCTGAGGGCTGGACCATGGGAGAAATATTGGGGTGTCAATATCTATCCCATAAGGATGGTAATCCAGCCATACGTAGTTCTTGAAGCACATTTTAACATCATGCAGGATGATGAGATTCCTGGCTGCGCTGGTGTACATCCTACCAAAACTACTAAGCCCACATGAGTCGTGCTCGATGGGGGAAACAAGAAGTAGTGGTGGGACATTCCCGAAATAGGAAGGGGCATGTTAGGGCGAAGGGACACTCGGTTAATACTAGCCCAATGATGCTAACCCGTCCATGTAGCACCCCTAGACGCACGAAGAGGTAAAGTTGAGTATATCGGAATTCCACTTGAACATGAAGAAGTGGAAATGTGTGAATAATGATGCTGGAATTCTGGATCACAATAATGGCATCATTTCAATGTAGGATAACTATTGACTATCACTGAAACACAGCATCCACATCGCGATAGCCTATAATGGGGACATACATATTAGGGTCTATCGTTGACCATGTTCAAAACATGGGACCTATCGCAAATGTCGTCAAAGATCATCAAGGGCATTGGCCCAGGACGGTAGGTGAGCCAATGCGGCATGGGACCAGGATGTTAGGGGGTCCCTTAGAATATGGAAGAGAATGAGGATTCAAATAGTGATCTCATGAAGCTTGGACATGAAATGGGTAGAATGTCTCCATGAAAATTCAATACATTGGGATCTTTGTCAAAACGCATCTGAATATGGAAACGAGACGTGTTTGATAGAGGGATTAGAGTCCCTTACGATAGTGAGATATTATTTTAGGGTCATAGAACGCAGACCATGGATGGTAGGGAACATGTGAGACACATGGTGTGGTAATTACAAAAACCCAGAGTGAATTAGAACCGGGGGTTCCGAACACCATGTGTTCCAGGGAGAGGTTTTAGGTCGATGGACTAAAAAAGGGAGTTGAGCTGGACCCAAGGCAAGGTGCACAGTCGTTCCTAAATACCCCATGAGGATGGGGATCAAGTCAGATGTAGTTCATGAGCTATCATGTAAAGGTACCAGTGTCAGGGATAAAAGGGGCGTGCGAACGTGGCCCTCGCAACAAGAGATACAGAATTTGATAAATCTTGTTTGTTCTTTAAGGTGAGGGTTTTTTTGTGTGAAGAGATAGACATACAGTAGCAGGCCCTAACATCGCCACAAGAATCAAGCCATAATAGTTATTGAGGAATGTTATGGTGTGTGACCAATACCTAACATGGTTAAACTTTGAGTGAGGACATCACGATGCAGTTCAATTTTTCGATGTGCAGTCAGGATGATAATGTCACAGTTTAGGGTTATGTGATAGGACCAGGCATGAATTTTAACGTCATACAGCTCAGACGTAGTAGAGACAGTGCTATGTGGGGAATGGGAATGGTGTAACAAAACATACCTGATGTGAATGGGGAAATGATCCCATATCACACCGTATGCAACTCCGAGAGGGGAACCTAGGGCCAAGGGGCCAAAATAGGGGTAAGATGGAATGGGGCAGGAGAATCTAGCTCCCACCTGAGCTAGACCCGAAAACAAGGAATCCAAGTGGTCTTACGTATCCCATAAGTGTGGGAATCAATCCACACGTAGTTCTGCCAAAGGGGAAATATGGAAGGATTATAGTTTAAGGTCTTACACATTGGTCCATGGAGAAGTAGCATTATCCCAATTAGTGGAGGACCCTAACCCAATCCCTAAGCCTACTAGAGTTAAAACATTGTGAGGAATGGAGGGCTGATATAGTATTCATGATACAAGAGATGCATGCATGGGGGAAAATCAGTGAATCTCGTAACTATCTCCCTATCATGGATTTTTTTAAAGTACGGATGCACACATATGAATTGTACCAATAGTTTCGATGTTTTACATGGACATGGTGAGGTGGAGGATGATGTGAATCATGTAACCAAAATTTTGGGTTTAATGGGGTTGGTGTAGCGATTGAGGATAACTGTTGACCATGTTTGAAACAAAGTATCTATTTCGCGTTATCCTGATGTGGGACAACAAATGAGAATCGACGGCTGACCATATTTGCAAAGCGGGATTTGTATCGTCTTGTTGTCCACAACCCTTGAGGGTGTTAGCCTGAAATGGTAGAAGAGCCCTTTGGGCTAGCATCAATGCCACTCTGGGGTCCCTTCGGGTGTGAAAGGTGATGAAATCCCTAATGATGGGGAACACAAAGCCAAAAAATCAGGTGGAAGAATGTCCGAGAAGAGTCCGACATTCCAGTTACCAAACCAGAGTACCCTTAGGAACATTGGTGAACTGCTAGAGTGGGTCGACAAAGGCTCCCAACATGAGAGTAAGGGGATAGAGAATTCCTAGGAGGGAGAGGGTAGGCCATGGGGCCAAGGTGAAATGGAGATTTCCAGGAGATGGGGTTGGACCCGATGTGAAGACATTAGGGCGGTCCTACGTATCCCATAAGTGTGGGAATCAGGCCACAGATAGTTCTTGAAGATACTTAAGGGTATGATACCCTAACAAGGGGGAGTACGGGATGACAAATAACCCGACATGAATGAGGACATAATCCCATACCACACCGTACAATCCGGGTATGAACATGGGTCGAGGACCTGAGAAGGCCAAGGGGCCTGAGGCTGGGCCTCGGTTAGGAAGGCCTGACTAGCTTTTAGATTAACGTCTTACAATGAGGACCAGTTATGGGGGCCCTAGAAGGCTAGGGGGGATGAGGTTCTTCCTCGGTCAGGACGGCCAGACCAGCATGCAGTTTAATTTCTTATAGTGAGGATGAAGGACGGGGGCCTGAGGCTAGGCCTTGGTCAAGAAGTCCTGCCCAGCTTGCAATTTAAAGTCTTACAGTGAGGACGAGGGCCCGAGAAGGCCAAGGGGCATGAGGCTAGGCCTTGGTCAGGAAGGATTGACCAGCTTGCAGTTTATCATCTAACAGTGAGGACGATGAGGGGAGTAGGATACCCCAAACAAGGGATTTGTACGGCATGACGACTAACCCGACATGAATGAGGACATAATTCCTCACCACACCATACAATCCCATAAGAGAACCTGGGCAGGGGACCGGAAGGCCAAGGGGCCTGAGGCTAGGCCTCAGATGGAAGGCCATACACCCCCATTGCCGGAAGGGAGTTTTCCACTTGGAGATTAAATGGGGCAGAATGAACCACTTAACTCGATGTTTGGGACATCTTGGGGTGGTCCTAACAATTCAGGACATCTATTGACCATGTTTGAAACACAACGTCTCTATAGTGACCTGAAATGTGAGAAACAAATGATCATTGACCGCTAACCATATTCAAAATGTGAGACTTTTATCGGCTTGTTTCGCATCATCTTCGGGGGAGTTGGCCCGAAGTGGTAAGAGATCCCTTAGGCCTAGCATCCATATCATTCAGGGGACCTTCTAGACGGGGAAGGTGATGGAATCCTAGTTATGGAATGGGTGAAACATAGCTATAACCATCTCTAAAAGAGGCGAACATCTCCAGGGAGCGGGACGTATTACCAGATCGAGGTTGGATCGATGTGAATTGGGGAAAATGATTGCACCCCCGACATACGTCATAACCCAGGGGGAAGATCATGGTGTTTGGGCTAGGCCTACAGACGAAATGTTCAGGTGTTCTTACATATCCCATGGGGATGGGAATCAAGGCACACGTAGTTCTTGAATTCCATGCAGTTTAACGTCATGCGGTGAAGACGTGAGAGTATAGAATAATGGTAGTGGTCATGTGGTGCGACCATTATAATCCTTTTATTAGTGGGGATAATGAATCCTACACCATATCATGCGAGAATCCTCTGAGAAAGCTATACCCAGGGGGATAGTCAAAGAGAAGAGTTTGGGCTGAGCTCAAGAGAAAAAGTGTCTGAGCGTTCCTATGTATCCCATGAGGATGGGAATCAAGCCATACATAGTTCTAGAAATGTTGTTTAACATCATGCTGGATGAAGCGCAATTTAATGTCATGTAGGACTAGACAGTTTAAGGTCGTGTAGGACCAGTGTGCTGTTTAATGTCATGCAGGGCTAGACAGTTTAAGGTCATGCAGGACCAGCTTGCAGTTTAGGGTCATGATGGACCATCCAGTTTAATGTCATGCAGGCCCATTGTGTAGTTTAGGGTCATGCGGGACCATCCAGTTTAAGGTCGTGCAGGACCAGCGTGCAGTTTAAGGTCATGGGGGACCGTCCAGTTTAAGGTCATGCAGGACCAACGTGTAGTTTAGGGTCATACGAGACCATCCAGTTTAAGGTCGTGCAACACAAATGTGTAGTTTAGGGTCATGCATGACCGTCCAGTTTAAGGTTGTGTAGGACCAGTGTGCATTTTAGGTTCATGCGGGACCGTCCAGTTTAAGGTTAGGAAGGACCAGCATGCAGTTTAGGGTCATGCGGGACCGTCCAGACTAAGGTCATGCAGGACTAGCGTGTAGTTTAAGATCATGGAGGACCATCTAGTTTAAGGTTTTGTAGGACCATATAGATCAAAAAAAGCATTTCTTGAGGAACTTGGCATTGGTGGGAGGATTTATACGCTCACTATCCATGGTTAATAGGGAGTATGTTCCATTGGGGTAAACTTTGTGGACTATGTAAGGCCCTTCCCATTTTGGCTCCAACATGGGTGGTTTTCTTCCAGGGATCATTCGTGCCTGGAGGGCCAATGCCAGGTCTCCTTGAAAAAAATATCAGAGGCGAACCTTCTTATTGATGGCTCTAGACATCTTATTTTGATGCCTTTCCAGATTATGCAGGGCACGAAGCCTATTCTCGTCAAGTGCTTCCAATTCAGCTAGACAGATTTCAGCCACCATATCTGGTGCCTGCAGGTCATAGACTGTAGTGCGTAATGATGGCAGATAGATCTTTATGGGCAGGATGACCTCAGCCCCATACACTAGGGAATTTGGAGTCACCTGGGTGGAATTGCGAGTCATCGTCCAATAAGCCTAGAGGGCGTTGGGGAGATTTTCCGACCAACTAATCTTGTTCTGGCCAGCCATATTATTCAAAATGTTAGGGAGGGTTTTGTTGAATGCCTAAATCTTTCCATTTTTCTGCACGTGATAGTCGGAGGTATGGTCTGAATGAATATTGTACTTGGCGTACAATTTCATCAGCTCTGATGCTCGTAATTTGGTGCCATTATCAGTGAGGACAGTGTAAGGGACTCCAAACCGGTGGATTTTATTAGAAATCACAAAGTCTGTAGCACCCCAAGCTTCTATGGTATGCATCTCTTTGAATAATGTGATAGCGTGTTTTTTACGCAACATCGAGTTCTAAAACACCACAACCAATCAAACTAGCCGTTATGAATAGTAATACCTAGTTTTGAAATTTTATAAATTTAATATCTCAAAATGGACTTCATTTTTGTATTTGGAATATCAAATTTATCCTAGGGTGAAATTTTGGAACTTTTCCGATAACATTTATACTTTGATGAATAGTGAAAATTAATAAATTTTAATTAAAAACATCTTTTTTAATCGAAATAATTTATATTGATAAATTATGAATTTTAGTGGTTTTAAAGTATATTTAAAATATATTTTTTCCATTTCATACAATTTTGGTCATTTTACATAATTTTAAAATTAAACCAGATATAAACAACTGTAAATCTTTTGATAGTTATTCTCTCTTAAAAACACGCTTTTTGTTTTGACAACGATAATTAATTTTAAATTAATTTTTCCACTTCTGTGTTTTGAATTTGGAAAAATGGATTCAATATTTGGAATAAGGATGTTCAAATTGTGTAAATATATAAATTTTATTCTTAGACATTTTGAATAAATACTTCGGTAAATATTTTATTTACCATTGTTAAAGGGTAAATCATGTAAATAAGGGTTAACAAATAATATAATAATAATAACAAATTACCCTAAAACATGTCCTAAAATTATTGGGTGATACATTTCAGACCATGGGAATCTTTGGGTCGATTTTTGGACCCCATGGAGCCACTTTTAAGTGATAATGACACTTTATATTAATTAAGTTAAAATAAATACAAAAATAACAAAAGCATATATCTTTTAGAAAAACAATTTTTACATAGGGTTATTTATGTTGGATTTTCGACTATAAATATTCATTATAAAGATAAAAATATTTCCTACATAATTATATTTTATTTATAAATTTTAGACATTAAATAATTTAATTTATTTATGTCACAATTATGATGCAGTAATTACCATAATAGTGAAAAATTAAAATAATTGATATTATACATGCCCAAATAAATATAATTTGAGACTTTTGATAAATTTAAATAATTTTATAGGATAACATGACATGTTAGGAATTATTTAATTCACTTTTTTCGAAGTAATAATTCTGTTATGATTTTTACAGAAATCAATTTTCCAAATAGTGTCAAAATTGACTTAAAGAGTTTTTAAAACAAATATTATATTATTAATTGATATTCAATTCCTAAAAATATAAGGATCGTCCAAGAGACTTATATAATGATAGGTGTATAATTATTGGACCACTTGGGGGTCTCTAGGAGGTATATAGTATGTTTATAAATTATATATTATAAAAATACAAAGAGACATGATTACTGTCAAACTAATTAACTAAGAGTTAAAACTAAAAGATATGGTTAATATAATAACCCAAACCTGTCTAAATTCTATTGGTTGAGTTGTTTTCGACCCATAACCACATTAACCTATAAATAATACACTTTGGATCCATTAGAAACTGAATATGAATTTATTATAAAATAATATTTCTAGCTTTTCCAAAGATGCACCTCACCACTCTTATAAAAGGGAACTCCCATTTCTCATTAATTCACACCTTAAAAGCATTTTGGATCGGACAAACCCTACCCAAATACTCTCTCAACTTCCCTATATTCATCCTAGAGGCCTTCCATTATTCAGAAAGCCATCCTAAGGAGACCTTTTGATCAAATCAAAAGGAAGAACCCGAAGAAGAGGTAATGATTTCACCACCCGTTTTCAAGTTCCTTTCTTCTTCCACTTCTTCTTTCTTTGTTATTACCATTATAAAATAATAAATCCAGTATATAATATATACTGTTATGTCATTTTAAATATGTTACAACCATATTCAGTATTTTTTCCATCCTTTTAATAACATGTCACCATATATGCGTACGTACGGCTTACCGTCTCCACATCATGGTGTAATTGTTATTAAATAAATTATTATTTGTATGGGAATAATAATGATGTGTAATTAATGTAAATAATAAATATAACATGATAATTATTCTGTATATATGATATACCATCCAATTATATATTATTAGAATATCAAAATAATGATATTGTCGCTCGTGCGTACGTACGGACTACCGTCTCCACGAACGTGATGAGATTCATTTTCTCCATCGTATCCATTCAAGTATAATTCTCATTTTATGATTAATAATACTATATAAGGACATGATATCATTCTGGATATGATTAAGATACATCCTATACATGAAAAACACGGCTTACGTAACAAAACATATAAAAGAAAACGAGTAATTTAACACCCGAAACAACGATAATACTAAGATATTATTAAAAAATCAATGTTAAAAGATCATATATGATATCATATTAATGTATATGATTATTGTATAATTTAATATGAATTATTTAACCATTATATAGGAGGTCAAATTCCCTCATCCAAGGAAAAGTACAATGTAAGGGTTATTTTACAATCTCTTCTTTATCTGAGGTTGTTTATTCGTGGTTATCTGCTAGGACATATTTATCATCCACATCCATGTTTCTTAAAAATGTATTTAAAATAATTCTTACAATTTTAAAGACTATGGTATAAATTCATTTATACCCATGTTGACATTTATAAGTGGCTTATAAAAGAATCTTTCCGTAGTTTTCCAAACAAGTTCATTTTTAACCTTTTTGACAGAATTATGGTAAGAATGTTTTTTTAACTTATACGGTGGGCGCGGCTATTTTCCGCCGTTATAAAATCTTAGAAGATTCCCTTACAAGCTTATAAGAATATTTTCAAAGAAAATGTTTTATTTTATAATAATGTGACACTTAAATGATTTCAAAATAGAAAGAGATATTTCTATAAAAATGGTTTTGATTTAATCTATGTCAACATCGTTTGATGGATTTTTCAGCTTATTTGAAGTTGATTTATTATGATACAAAATTTCCATATTTTATTTAAGGTTTTGTGATTTTTTTGACTGTGGATGTGTTATTTTTATACCATTCATGGTTTATGGAGAAAGTATTGACATTTCATATGCTAGTTTTAATTCGAATGTTTATGTTATGCTTAAAACTGTTCATATGAGAAATGCATTGGACTTAATATGTGATGGGCGGAGCTTGCTATAGATCCTCGATGCATCGGTAGGTATCATGAGACAAAGTAGTGTCTTTGAAAAAGGCCTTGACAAAATCTTATTTGTAGTCTTGGCACGAGGCCTTGGCTATGTGGTTATGATAGTCTGGAATTATGCATTCCATCATTATGAAAGTGGTTATTAATATTGCATGTGATTATTCAATTAGTAGAATATCCATGTGAATAAGTAAATGAAATTATTTCATTTTATTTTTTCCATTCTATGTTGATTTTCATGTTTAAAAGGCTTTTGTTTTAGTTATACATTGCCTTAAATGTTTATTCTTATTGATGAAAGTTTACGCTATATTGTTATCCTTATTGGGAATTTGAGCTCACCCCTTTTCTATGTTTTATTTTTCCCAGGATGTGAAGAGGTAATTTATGAGTGACCTACAGGGATAGTATGAGGGGATACGAGTGTGGACTATGGAGACTATATCATTGTAGATTTCATTTTAGGATGTAATGTTAAACTTTATTAATGTATCTAGTTATTCCAACGCTACTAAACTAATCGGTCTTTTGAGGCTTGGTCTTTCTTGTGATAATGCCAATGTTATGTAATAATGCACCGACTCTGGGTAACTGGGGTCAGGGCGTTACAGTTGGTATCAGAGGAAGTTTAGTACAAACATTGGAAGCTAGATTTAGATAAACTCTGATTAGAGCACATAGATCTAAGATGGACTTTGAGGACTAGTATATAAGAACTTCCTAGAATTTTGGTATTGTTGAAATTTTGGGAGTTTTCCAACATATACATCTATGTCTGGATACGAGCAGGTAGAGGCGGCTCCGGCACAGATGTACCTAGGGTTTAAACCCGAAAACACCGATTTGAGCTAGACTCGAACGGGAACTGGTGCGCGACAATGTGCCTTGCTGCACACTTGGTTACGACACTCTCGGGGGATATGCTTAGGATAACTCTCATTTTCTTTATAAATCATTATGAAGGGTTTATGAGTGTATACATCCTCAAAGAAAACATTTTTTATGATTATGGATTATATCCATAAATAGTTCAATTTATGTTAAGTGTTTTATAAGTATGGAATTATGTGTTTTGATTCATAAACTGATCTAGTTTATGCCATTTTTTTTGAAATGGCACCTAGTGGATGAAATGGAAACTGTATCAATACACGCACCCCATGTAGGGATTTCCCTCCTGCCCAAGATAATTATAGTGGAGCTAGTGATGTAACTGGTGCTGATCAGATAATCACCATACTGGGAAAAATGACTCACGTTATGAATAATAACCTTACCCGTATGGAGCACCCTGATCCGCAACATGGAGGATCAATGTTAGATCGCTTCATGAAGAAAAAACCATCAACGTTCAATGGGAATACAAATCCCTTAGTAGCAGAGCAATGGATAAGTTCCCTAGAGAAAATATTTCAGGCATTGGGATGTAGTGAAAGGGAAAAAGTTATCATGGCAGTTTATCGCCTCACTATAGATGTTGATCAATGGTGGTCATTGATTCCAAACATGAAGGAAGATGATGAATTATCAAATATGGAATGGAGAGTGTTCAAAGCTCTGTTTTAAAAAAAAATACTTTCCTCGTGACCATCGAGCAGATATGGAAAGGCAATTTATGAGTCTGAGACAAAAGGGGGATGAGAATGTCTCAAAGTATAAGGCTAACATTAAAATGTTAGCAAGGTATTCTGGAGATTATATACGTAACCAAATAAGTAAGATTGATCATTTATTTGATGGGTTAAAACCATTTCTCTTTCGAGCATTAGTCTCACAATCCTTCTCATCATACAAAGACATTATTTCAGGTGCTATCAAGACTGAGAAATAATTCTCTAAGTCATATGACTTTAAAGCAAAGCAATAGAAGAAGCGATCTTCGGATCAATCTGGGAATGGAAATAATGGAATGAAGGGAAAAGTTGAATATCCATCCTACAGTAAATGTGGGAAGAAACACCCTGGTACTTTCTTAAAAGGAACGAGAGTCTGTTACAAGTGTGGTGAAAAAGGCCACCAAGCTCGTGATTGCAAGGGGAAGAAGGAAGCTACCGATGTTCAGTTCTACAATTGCAGGGATATGGGACATTATGGAAATGAATTTCCTAAGCGTCAAAGGAACATACCTCAGAAAAGGCCAAGGTATCAAGGCAAAGATTATGCTATCACTACTACTGAGGTATAAGATCCGAAAGACGTGGTGGCATGTAATTTAATGGTTTCCTCATGTTTAAAATATTTATTATTTGATTCTGGATCATCGCATTACTTCTTATCTTCCCATTTTGATAAGAAATTTTGATATTTCCAATTTGATTTAACAAGGGAGTTGTCAGTTAAAACCCATAAGGGAAGTATCATTGTAACAATGTTTTGTGAATCCGGCCCCATTAGAGCACATAAATGTTCTTTATCTGCTGATCTCATCGTCATACCTATTATTGAGTTTGATATAATCCTCGGTATGGATTGGCTTTCAGACCATGATGAGAATATTTATTGTAAGAAGAATGAGGCTACAATTTTTGATGATGATGATAAGGAATACCTTATCTTTAGAGCAGAATCGTCACCACCTAATTCTTATCTAGATCCACCCACATTAGCTCAACTAAATTAAATTATTGGGGAGGAAGAGAATGAAATGATTGTGGGTGAGGAAAGGAATGTTCAAATAGAGGATGTAACTATTCTGAAAGAATATGTAGATTTGTTTCTGGACGACTTACCTGGACATACTCCAGAACTAGAAGTTGAGTTTTCCAATGATTTAATTCCTGGATCATGGCCTATATCGAAGACCCCTTATATAATGGTCATTGTAAAATTAGTTGACCTGAAGAAACAACTAGAGGATTTGAGTAAAAAGGTATTTATTCGCACTAGTGTTTCTCCATGGGGATCCCCTATTCTTTTTGTTAAAAAGAAAGATAGATCTATGAGGTTATGTATATACTAAATGGAGATCAATGCTATAATAATAAAGAATATGTATCCCCTACCTCGCATTGATTATTTATTTGACCAAATTCATGGAGCTAAATACTTTTCAAAGATTTACCTTCGATCTGGATACCATCAGTTGTGTGTGAAGAAGGAATAAATTCCGAAGACAGCATTTTGAACCAGATACGGGCATTACGAGTTTACAGTAATGCCTTTTGGATTGACTAATGCACCCTCTGTATTCATGGATATGATGAATAGAGTTTTCAAGGAATATCTCGATGCATTTTTGGTGTTATTTATTGATGATATTTTGGTATACTCCAAAAGCTATGAGGATCATGAAAATCACTTGCGCATTATCCTGAAGACTCTGAGAAGACATGAA
The DNA here is from genome assembly GCA_963277665.1 of Viscum album. Classification (NCBI taxonomy): domain Eukaryota; kingdom Viridiplantae; phylum Streptophyta; class Magnoliopsida; order Santalales; family Viscaceae; genus Viscum; species Viscum album. The sequence continues at coordinate 496,680,823 of OY728158.1, read as the reverse complement.
TTATATGGGAAGTTTAGAAAGTGTGAATTCTTGATTCATGAGATTTCTTTTCTGGGCCATATTGTCTCTAATGATGGAGTATCTCTTGATCCTTATAAGACCAAGGAAATCCAAGAATGGCCAGCACCAATGAGTATAAATGAGGTACGTAGTTTTATTGGTTTAGCAGGTTATTATCGACGTTTCGTCCAGAATTTTGCACAGTTGGCTGACCCATTAACAAAGCTCACATGTAAAGGGGTTAAATTTGTTTGGATAAAAGAGTGTGATGAATGTTTCGAAAACTGAAGAGAAGATTAGTAAATGCTTTTATGTTGACTCTACCATCGGGGAATGATGGGTTCGTTATTTACAATGATGCATCGAAGAAAGGACTTGGTTGTGTCCTTATGCAGAATGATAGGGTTATTGCCTATGCATCACAACAGTTGAAAATTCATGAACAAAACTATCATACTCATGATCTCTAGTTAGCAACTGTGATCCTTGCTTTCAATATATGGAGACACTTTCTCTATGGTGAAAAGTGTGAGATCTATACTAATCAAAAGAGTTTGAAGTATATTTTCTCACAAAAAGAACTCATCATGAGGTAAAGTAGATGTCTTGAATTACTGAAGGATTATGATTATACGATACACTACCACCCGGGGAAAACAAACAAGGGGGAAGATTCTTTGAGCAGAAAAGATCTTGTAGTTTTGAAAAATATGAGAATTGAAAGGGATCCAATTTTCATGGATCTAGTGAAGATGGTCATGGGAATAACAAGGGAAGTTGAAACATCAATGCTTTTTCAAATGGTTTCCAAACCATCTTTACTAGAAAGGATTAAGAGTTCTCAGAATGATGATGAAGAATTTCAAAAGAATATTAAAGCTCTGAATCATGGGAGATTGAGAGAAATTGTGTATGAAGATGGAATTTTGAAATTTGGGAAGAGGCTCTGTGTTCCCGATATACCTGATCTAAAAAAGGGAATTACTAGATGATGCTCATAGTTTCAATTTCTCTATACTCTCTGGGAGCTCCAAAATGTATAGAGATTTGAAGGAACTTTTTTGGTGGGACAACATGATGAGGGATATTGCTGATTTTTTTTCAAGATGTGTGGTTTGTCAACAAGTGAAAGCTAGAAGGCGACAACATAGAGGAGTCATGAAACCTCTTCCCACATCGGAGTGGAAATGGGATAATATCACGATGGACTTTGTCATGGGACTACCAATGAATCCTAGAAGGAATGATGCAATATGGGTTATTGTTGATCATCTTTCCAAATCAGGACATTTTCTTGCTATAAGAGAAGATCTACCACTGGAACATCTAGCAAGACTATATATTGATGAAGTTGTGAGACTTCATGGCGTACCCCTATCAATATTTTCTTATTGTGATCCCCATTTTACTTCAATATTCTGGAAAAGCATTCACAAAGCCTTGGATACTGAACTTCATTTGAGCACAACCTACCACCTTCAAACAGATGGAAAATCAGAACAAACTATTCAATCCTTAGAAGACATGTTGAGATCCTGCTCACTTGACTTTCAGGGTATGTGGGATAAATATTTACCTCTTGTATAATTTTACTATAACAATAGCATCCATTCGAGTATTCAAATGGCACCATATGAAGATTTATAAGGAAAGAGATGTCTCAACCCAACCTGTTGTGATGACCTTGGTGAAAGAAAACTTTTAGGTCCAGAACTGGTGGAGGAAACAATGGAAAAAGTGAAGGTATCCAAAATCACATCAAAGCAACTCAAAGAAGGTAGAAGAGCTATGCCTATAATTGAAGGAAGGATTTGGAATTTCAAGTCGGTGATCATGTTTTCCTAATGGTATCTCCATGAAAGGGAGTCATACGTTTTGGTAAGAAAGGTAAATTGAGTCCCAAGTACATCGGACCTTTTGAAATTATTGATTGAATTGGGGCGGTAGCTTACCGATTGACAATGCCGCCAAGTCTCTCCAAAGTTCATGATGTGTTCCATGTATCTATGTTTAGCAAATACATGCCTGACCCAACGCATGTACTCACCTATGAAGAATTAGAAATCGAACCCGATCTGTCTTATTGCGAAGAGCCCATCAGGATTCTTGATACGAGAGAACAAGTACTGAGAAACCGGACAACTCGTCTGGTAAAAGTCTTGTGAAGAAACCATAAGATGGAAGAGGCAATGTGGGAACCCGAGGAACTTATGATGAAGAACCACCCATGTCTTTTCATGCGTTAGTATTCTAGACAATTCGAGGACAAAATTATTTGAAGGAGGGGAGAATGTAACACCCCAAGCTTCTGTGGTACGCTTCTCTTTGAATAATGTGATAGCGTGTGTGGAACGCAACATCGAGTTCTAACACACCACAATCAATCAAACTAACTGTTATGAATAGTAATACATTATTTTTTATATTTTATAAATTTTATCTCTCAAAGAGGACATCATTTTTGGATTCAGAATATCAAATTTAGCCTAGGGTAAAATTTTGGAACATTTCGGATAACATTTATATTATGATGAATAGTGGAAATTACTAAATTTTAATTACAAACAACTTTTTTAATCGAAATAATTTATATTGATAAATAATTAATTTGAGTGGTTTTAAAGTATATTTAGAATATATTTTCACCATTTAATACAATTTTGGTCATCGTAAATAATTTTACAATTAAACCGGATATAAACAAGTGTCAATCTTTTGATAGTTATTATCTCTTAAAAATACGCTTTTTGTTTTAACAACGAAAATTAATTTTAAATTAATTTATGCCACTTCTATGTTTGAAAAATGGATTCCATATTTGGAATCAGGATTTTCAAATTTTGTAAGTTGGTAACTGTTATTATTAGTCATTTTTAATAATTACTTCGGTAAATATTTTATTTACCATGGCTAAAGGGTAAATCCGGTAAATAAGGGTTAACAAATAATATTATAATAATACTAAATTACCGTAAAATGTGTCCTAACCTTATTGGTTGATACATGTCAGACCATGGTCATCTTTGGGTCGATTTGTGGAGCCCATGGAGCCACTTATAAGTGATAACGACACTTTATATTAATTAAGTTAAAATAAATACAAAAATGACATAAGCATATATCTTGTAGAAAAACAATTTTTCATAGGGTTATATATGTTGGATTTTTTACTATAAATATTCATTAGAAAGATAAAACGATTTCCTACATAATTTTATTTTATTTATAATTTTGACACTTTAAATAATTTAATTTATTAATGACATAATGATGATGCTGTAATTACCATAATAGTGAAACATTAAAATAATTGATAATATAAATACCCAAATAAATTTAATTTGAGACTTTTTATGAATTAAACTAATTTTATAGGTTAATAAGACATGTTAGGAATGATTTAATTAACTTTTTTTGAAGTAATCATTCTGTTATTAGTTTCACAAAAATCAATTTTCCAAATACTGTCAAAATTGACATAAAAGAGTTTTTAAAACAAATATTATATTATTAATTGATATTCAATTCTTAAAAATCTAAGGATCAGCCAAGAGACTTATATAATGATATTAGTATCATTAATGGACCACTTGGGGGTCTCTTGAAGGTATATAGTAAATTTATTAACTATATATTATAAAAACACAAATAGACATGGTAAGTGTCAAACTAATTAACTAAGAGTTAAAACTAAAAGATAATGTTAATATAATTTCCAAAACATGTCTAAATTATATCGGTTGAGTGGTTTGCGACACATCCCCACTGTAACCTTTAAATAATCCACTTTGGTTACATTAGAAACCGAATATGAATTTATTATAAAATAATATATCTAGCTTTTCCAAAGGTGCACCTCACCCCTCTTATAAAAGGGCACTCCCCCTTCACATTAATTCAAACCTTAAAAGCCTTTTGGTTCGGAAAAAACCAGCCCAAATACTCTATCAACTTCCCTCACTTCATCCTAGATGCCTTATTTTCGACATAAATCCAACTTAAGAAGCCCTTTTGATCAAATCAAATGGAAGAACCCAAAGAAGAGTAATGATTTCACCACCCTTTTTCAAAGTTCCTTTCTTCTTCCAATTATTCTTTATTTGTTATTATGATTCTAAAATAACAACTCCAGTATCTTATATATACATTGATTTTATTATAAATATGGTACAACCATATTTAGTATTCTATCCATCCTTTGAATAACATGTCACCATATGTGCGTACGTTCGGCTTACCGTCTCCACATCGTGGTGTAATTGTTATTCAATAAATTATTATTTCGATGGGTATAATAATGATTTGTAATTTATGTAAATAATAAATATAACACGATAATGATTATTTATATATGATATAACATCCAATTATATATTATTTTAATATCAAATGAATGATATTTCCGCTCGTGCGTACGTACGGACTACCGTCTCCACGAATGCGATAAGATTCATTCTCCATCATATCCATTCAAGTCTAATTCTCATTTTATGATTAATAATAGTATCTAAGGACTTGATATCATTCTGGATGTGATTAAGATACAACCTATCCATGACAAACACGACTTATGTAACAAATCATATAAATGAAAACGATTAAATTAACACCCGAAACGATGATAATACTAAGATATTATTAACAAATCAATGTTAAAAGATCATATATGATATCATATTAATGTATATGAATCTTGTATAATTTACTAACAATTATTTCACCATTATACAGGAGGTTAAACTACCCTCAACCAAGGAAAAGTACAAGGTAAGTGTAATTTCACAATCACTTCTTTATCTGAGGTTGTTTATACATGATTATCTACTGGGACCTCTTTATCATCCACATCCATGATTCTTAAAAATGTATTTCAAATCATTCTTACTATTTTAAGGACAATGTGATAAATTAATTTATAACCTTGTTGACTTTTATATGTGGTTTATAAAGAAGTCTTTCCGTCATTTTCCAAACAAGGTCCTTTTTGACCTTTTTGATAGAATTAAGGTGAGAATGTTTTTTTAACTTATACGGTGGGTGCGGCTATTTTCCAACATTATAAAATCTCAGAAGCTTCCCTTAAAAGATTAAAAGAAAATTTTTGAAGAAAATGTTTTATTCTATAATTATGTGACTCTTAAATGATTTCAATATAGAAAGAGATACTTCTATAAAAAGAGTTTTGATTCCATCTATGTCAACATACTTTGATGGATTTTTAAGCTTATTTGAAGTTGATTTATTATGATACAAAACTTCCCTATTGTATTGAAGGTTTTGTGATTAGTTTTACTGTGGATGTTTTATTTTTATACCATTCAGGGTTTATGGATAAAGTATTGACATTTCGTATGCTAGTTTTAATACGAATGTTTATTTTATGTTTAATCCTGTTCATATGAGGAATGCATTGGACTTAATATGTGACAGGTGGATCCCACTATAGCTCATCAATGCATCGGTTGGTATCATGAGACAAACTAGTGTCTTGGCACAAGGCCTTGAAAAAATCTTATTTGTAGTCTTGGCACGAGGCCTTGGCTCTGTGGTTATGATAGTATGGCATTATGCATTCCATCATTATGAAAGTGGTTATTGATATTTCATGTGATTATTCGATCAGTAGAATATCCATGTGAATATGTAAATATCATTATTTTATTTTTGCCATACTATGTTGATGTTCATGTTTACAGGCTGTTGTTTTAGTTATATATTGCCTTAAATGTTTATTCTTATTTATGAAAGTTTCCACTATATAGTTATCCTTACTGGGCATTTGAGATCACCCCTTTTATACATTTTATTTTTCTCAGGATGTGAAGAAGTAATTTATGAATGACCTGCAGGGATAGTATGAGGGGATAAGAGTGTAGACTATGGAGACTATATCATTGTAGTTTTCATTTTATGATGTAATGTTAAACATTATTAATGTATCTAGTTATTCCAAGGCTACTAAACTAATCAGTCATTCGAGACTTGATCTTTCTTATGATCATGCCAATGTTATGTAATAATGCACTGACTCTGGGTAACTGGGGTCGGGGTGTTATAATGTCAATGATAGAATGGGCCTTGACTTCCTTGAGTTGAATTGCCTCTACCCACTTGGAAAAGAAATCTCTGGCGGTCAGGATGAACCTGCACTAGCGAGCTGTCACCGGTGGGTATGGTCCCTTGACGTCAATTCCCCACACTGAAAATGGCTAAGAGTACTTGGTGGAGTGGAGAGGTTCTGGTGGACAATGCAGGAAGTTAGCATGAACTTGTAACGTGTGAAATCTCTTGGAAAACTCAATACAATCATGGATCATAGAGGGCCAGAAGTACCCCAGTCTCCAGATTTTGTGAGATAGTTTTGGCCTAGCCTGGTGGGCACCACAAGAACTGGCATGAACCTCTTGCATGACCTATGGAATCTAAACTCCTTGGATGAAACATAGGAGAACACCATCAAACCCGCAGTTATAGAGGATTGGCTCTGGGATGGGATCACTCTCGATGGTAAACTGCAGCGCGCGGCATCAGATTCGCTCGTGCTCATCCCGATCAGCCGGGAGGCAACCATTTTGGAGATACTGGTACAAAGGGGATCTCTAGTCAGGGGTCACTTCAACCACTACATCTGAATATCCTAGCAGTCCTGAAGTGGAGGATACGGCGGTAAGATGGGTTACTCGTAGGTCGTCGTCATCCTCTGGTGTGATGAGGGAAATGACTCTCTGGTGTGCCACATGTATAATTATATCACCCTGTTTGGGCTCTGTAAGTGATGCAGCTAAGTCAGCCAAGGGGTCCACTTGACCATTCTGTGACTAAGGGATATGGGTAAACTCCGGCTGAGATGGGAACTAAGCCATTAGATGGAGGGTGTTCTCCAACAATGGTCAGAGCTCGGGCTTTATGACAACATAGCCACCATTGAATTGCTTGATGACTTGCACAGAATCACCTTTCACAAGAAAATGGGGCACATAGATCATGAGTTCTAGGTCGAGGCCAGTGATAAGAGCCTGATACACTACCTCATTATTGGGGTAGCCTTCTGTCAACATGAATGAGTATGGCAAGACGGCGTGTGCCGGGGTGAAAAAGACGATACGCAGGACTACTTTGTTGGGCCTAGGATCATTGAGTTTCATACTGGTGGGGCTTCAGGAGGCATAATCCAAGTGAATTTTCCATCATGGGATGGCTTGATTGATTGATAGGATTTCATCATTAGAAAAATCCAGGTTCAGGGACTGATCCACGGTGGTTGGATGGGCAGCTAGAATGTATGCCAATGATTGCCCCTTAATAGCCTTCTGAGGCACGAACCTGATGTCGAACTGCTAGAAGATTACTTCCCACCACGCTAATCGGCCATTCAACATGGGGAAATTCAGAATGTACTTCAACAGGTCTACCCAAGAGACCACCTGTACCTCATGGTGTTGCAGGTAATGTTGCAAATACTGCATAGAAAATATGAGTGCAAAGAAGCTCTTCTCAAGGGAGGATTATCTTGTCTTTGTGTCAAGAAGCATGTAGCTGAGGTAGTAGAGACCGTTATCTACCCCTAATTTTTCTTATAAGAAATAAGGGCACTGAGAGATCGGTCCATGGCCGTCACGTACATGATTAGTTGTGTACCGGAGACGGGTGGCATCAAGACCAGAGGCTGGAGAAAGTACTGCATAATTTCCTCGAACGCTGTTTGGAACTATTCATCCAATTCGTAGGCAGAACCTTTCGTAATGAGATGAGAAAATGGATTACACTTACAATCCATATTCGCAAAGAACCGGGGTATATAGGATAAGTGGCGTTGAAAACCTATAAGGTCTCAGATATTGATCGGGGGAGGCATTTGGCTGATTTCATTGATCTTATATGGGTAATTGTTGATGCCTCCATACCTGAACACAATGCCAAGAATCTTCCCGGAAGTGACCACGATGGCGCACTTTAACGGTTTCATCTTAAAGTGGCGGGAGCGGGGAAATTCGAAAACTTTCTCAAGACCTTTAGATGGTTCTGGAGCTGGAGAGATTTGATCACTATATTGTCAACATATAATTCCACCAATGTCCTTAGGATTTTCATGAACATGCGATGCATGTCATGCATGATAGGTGGCACCTGCATTCTTCATGCCGAAGGGCATAACCTGGTAACAGAAAGTACCTTTGGGCACCCTGAATGTTGTTGATTCTTCATCCTCAGGGTCCACCAGGATCTGATTATATATAGAGTAACCATCCATGAAGGAGAGGGCTTGAAACCCAGCTGTAGCGTCGATCAACAATTATATCACCGGAAGTGGAAAATCATCTTTCAGATAGTCACAATTGAGATCTCGGATGTTGATACAGAATATAATATGTCCATTTTTATTCCTTACTGTAACGATGTTGGCTAGCCACTTGGGGTACTGGACCTCCTTGTTGAAGATGGATATGTTCACCTTGTCAACTTCGGCCTCGATCATGGAACCGTGAGAAGGGTGAAACTTTTGGGGAGGCTTCTTAAACCCATGATGGTTTTTTGGGAGACCGAGATGGTGGATGAATACCTGGGGATCTTGTCCTGACATCTCATCGAAACTCTGTGGAAATATGTCATGGTGATGTTTAAGTATGTCCACATACCGCTATTTCTCCTCAAGGGACATAACTGCACTGATCCACATGGGACTCAGATCTGCCTCGCTACCAAGGTTAACATGTACTAGTTCATCGACCATGGTAGTGACGCCTTCTTCAAAGGTGGGGGGAGTGTCCTCCAAATCCTCATCCTCGCATGTGGAGGGGGGATTATTATCAGGTGAGGATTCCCCTTCGGTAGAGGAACCTGACAGGAGGCTGGTACCATCAAGGACAGCAGTGGACAACGCATCAAGAGATTCACGTTCCACTGAGTCCATGGAGATAAAGGTAGTCGATCCAGTCCCATCTGGTCTTTTTCCGAGGGGGCCATGGTTGATGATATCAATGGAGTAGTGGTGCGTCTTCTTGAGTCGGTTAATCCATACCTAGAGAAACAGACACATATGACATACTACCATGGCCATGGGGTGGACATCACGATATCGTACAGGGGTAGGAGGTTCCAGGATCACCTGAGCCTGGTTTGTGTAGGAGTACGAGGTGATTTTCCTCCAATCGATGGATTGGTAAGATGTATGATTCATCCAGACCTGCCAAGGGGTCACTGGTGACAGGGGCGGCTCAACATCACTTGCCAGAATCTTCTTTTTCTTGCTCTAGTAATAGTTAGCGTCCAGATAACGAGATTCACAATAGGTGAAAGGAGACACATCACATTGAATTACGCCTACTCAACCATTAAGGAAGTACTTGAGTCACTGGTTATATGAGGAGGGGACTGTCACGTGTAGGTGGAACCATGGTCTACCCATCAATGCATTGTACACAGTGTCCTGGGTGACGACCATAAATTCAGTAAGGGAAACTAGGCCACTGAACTGGTTCTTCAGAAAGATCTTGCCGAACGGGGTCTGCTCTGTCATGTCATATCCCAAGATCCTTAAATCGAAGGGAGTCTGGTCGTCCTCGGAAAACCCCAGGTTCCACAATGTCCATTTCAGGATAAGGTTTATCCTGAGACGGTGTCAACGATACAATGGTGGACCTCCACGCCATTAAATTGGCTGGTGATATACAACGGGCGGGTGTACCCCTATATGGGAGAGCCTTTATCTTCTCCTGAGAATGAAATGATGGCCTGACATTCAGCGTTCTCAACTGCTTCAGCATGAATGACTTCTGCAGCTGCTACGACTGTATCAAATTGGAGGGGTCTCCTTAAGGCCTCAGTAAGGGTCTCATGCATATCTGATGACAAGTGGAGGGCTTCACAGATTGAAAGCCTTGCTGGGATGTCGAAAATGTTCTTGACTAAATCATACATTCGAGCCAGGCACAAACTTCTGTTTAGAGGAGGTCCCTCTGTTATGAGAGGCATGGCAGGTCCTGTCGGCTGGACCATTGGCTGGCTGGTGCTGGGTACGTTCCGTTGTCCACTAGTCTAATCCTTATGAGTATCATTCGTACGAGGTCTGAATGATTGAGGTTGACACGTAGCGGGGCGAAGCTAGCCGCGGATCTACTGAAGTGGTTCTACCTGATCAAATAGCACAAAGATTGGTGGAGGCGGTCCTGACGACACCGGATGAAGAGGCTGGGAGTGCTGAAATATGTTATGGGCCGGCTATTTCGCCTCAGTGGCATGCACGACCTGGCTGGATATGCTGACTAGTGTCCCCCGACGACCCATATAGTCGGGGATACTCCGATGTTGGTGTCCGTTGGGGATGTTAGGGAAGTTCCCCTAGTGTTCCCCCTCGTCGAGAGTCATATAGGGGTTTACCAAATCGACGGTGTTAACTGAATCGTACCCTTGACTATAACATGACAACTCATCCACCACTAGGAATATTTTGGGAGGTATCCCCATCTTAAGGGGCACAAAATCCCTAAGAGTGGAGGATGACGATGACACTGGCGGGGCACATTTCTTTTTCTTGCGCCGTTGATGCTTGCTCTTCTGGGAAAAGGCCGACTAAGATGATGATGCTGAAGTGATGGCCACATCTTCTAAAGGATCTAGCTGATTCATGCATGGACGGATAATTCCATGGGAATGAGAAACAGTCTTATGAGCTATCTAATAATCGTACTTATGGGATCCGTGGCTGGGAACCTGCTGCCACTCACCTTCGCCGTCTCTACGGCTATATGACCTCACAAAGAAACCCGCCACTTGTGCTAGGGCCGGGCCCAACCTGAATACGTTGTTATCGACCTGGTCTTGGAGCAAGTCCTTAAACACATAGAATTGATTGAGGGTGTTCCCCATAATCTGTTTATAGGGGCAGTAGTTAGGGCGATCGGTGAGATTCATCTCTGCCGACCTTCTGCACTCAGGCAAGCGTATAATCCCATGATCTATGGCTCTATAGAAGTAACTGAGGACCTGATTTTCTATGAACGGGTAATTATTGTGTCTTATATCCAAATATAGAGCCATTGGATCTTGTCCTTGATGAGGAGCCAGAGGGTCCTGTCAAGGAGGTGGACCCTGATTTTCCTGCCTGGGTAGCTGCGGCGCATTCCGCGGGGGCGCCTTCCGATTCTGAGGATTCTGCAGAGCCTTAGGTTGTTCCTGAGGTGGAAGGCCTCAGCGAGGCTGTGAGGTCGGTACTAATGGTAGAAATTCTAGCTTCCTGGTGGATTCTATTTGATCCACCGTGACGAGCTCGGCTCAGGCAGCTCTCCTTGCTGGGATCACAGGTGGTAGCAGACATGCCTGACTAGCCTGTTGCAGACCTTCTTCGAGGCACTGGCCTAATTTTAGAAGTCTATGAACCCTCCAGGATAGTTCAAAGTTATCAGGGAGGGAACCAGTTCGGTCTTAACATTCCCTACGCATATCTTTAGTAATTTCTCCTTAGATAGTGGCATGTTGAGGGAGTATGTGAGCCCCTTCCACCGGGAGAAAAAATCTACGACTCACTCTTCGGGCCTTTTCTTGCACATAAAGTGGTCTTCGTTGCTGGTATTCTGGGTGGTATAGCTGAACTAGTAGAGGAACTTCTAGCGAAGGTCCTCCCACCTGGTCCCAGATCCAGTGGGGAGCGGGTTGTACCAGACGAATGACAACCCCTCTAATGACTGAACAAAACAGTAAATCTTGGCAGCCTCCTACTGCGCTGCAGGCCCCAACATGGGCCCACATCTTGAGATGATGTGTTCCAAATGCTACGACGGGTCCCCAGTCCCATTAGAGGGGGAGAAGATGGGATTCCTGAATCATAGGGGTGCTAGCATATCATCCACCCAGGTCGGGTATGGCTTGCCATCCGGTAGGATTTCCACATTCCGTGTCTCTAATGCCTCAAGGCGGGCTATTGGTGCCACCATAGGATCATCTAGGAGGGGTCCCTTTCTTGATGGGGATCCATGACCATGAGTGCCTTGTCGGGATCTTCAACCTGTTAGACGAGTTCAGTGGCTAGTGGAGTGACTGGTGGAGTGGCATGCAGGGCAGCTGGGGGAACCCAGGCTGGATTCCATGGATTTCCTCGTCGTTTGGGAGGGTTTGGTGAGATGTATTGTTCCCTCTTGTCATGAGATCCAGCTTCAGTCCTGTCTGTGGGAGCGGTATGATTAGGGTTGCCCCATGGAATCTCTCTAGGGGGAGTTTTTCATGCCCCTACTACCCCGGCCTAGGATCACCATAGTCGGGTCGTCTCTCTATAATACATTCAGCAAGGAGTTCATTGACCAACCTCTTCTTCTCAGCATGTTGCTGGCATAATGTGGACTTCTCGGTGTCCTCATGTTTCTTCTGCACTAAGTCGGACGGGTCGGAGTGCCGGACAGCTCTGGCATGATCTTTTCCCTTACCAGCATTCTGACCGAGTACCAACGCCTTGGTGGGTGTATGGAGACCTAGGAGGTTCCTCTACTGATTGGTAATCCTCCCCGATGGGTCTAGCATTTGTGGAACACCCTCAGGGGGTACGTCACCATCAAGATTCTCTAGCTCATCCTTCGTGTCAAAAACATCCGCCATGTTGACCCTGACCCTTCCTGGGGGCATGTCATCAATATCGCATAGCGAGTCAGACTACCGCCAGATAGGGCTGAAGAGAAGGGCAGCATACTACTCCCAAACATAGACTTTCACATTGGGGTATCCTTTCTGATGATTTTGTGGAGTACCTTGATACTCTGAAATCATTGCTACTGGAGGGCCTCACAATAGCCTGATTACTTGGGGTGTTGGGCCATAGGGAGTGCGTCCAAATCAATAATACGACATTGCTTCCTGATGTCTTCAATATGTTTTTTACTCCTTGGATAAACCACACAATGATTACAGAGACTGAAATACGTCACCCATATGGTCTAGTTGAAACAATCAACATCCTCTAGGGTGTGGGACATGGGGAAGTGGTCTACTGTTAGGATGCTCAAGAGGCTCCTTGGCTCAATTTTAGGGTCTGGATCTTCTTTTACCCATATTCAAAATGCGGGTGCCTGAGGGACTGGCAGTGGTACTAAGGTAGAGGGATTGGATGGCAGGTTGGCCGGTGGAGAATACGGTGAACGGGCTGACTGGCCGCTGATTCTCAGGCAGTCCTCCGAAGAGTGCAGCGACCTGGCCACTACATCGTGGTCGAATGGGATAACAACTACCGTTCTTGGATCAGGGTCCAGGGATGGTGGTGGTGGGCCACGCTGGTTCTCTCCCTCCATTATTCCCTATAATAGCTCTATGTGATCTCTTGTGGAGGTAGAAAGCGTCTCTGACGTCGATGGTGGTGACTCCATGACTGTAACCTGTGGAGTTGCGAGATTTTCATCCTCCTGGATAAACCTGCGGAGGGCGGTGGGAATATGGTGGACCTAAAATTCAGGGAGCAACAACCTGATGTGACTCATCCCTGCCCCAACCCCAAACTTGGATGAGAGAGGTGAGTGTTCTTGAGCTGAGTCACACTCTGCTTCAGAGTCTGAGTAGAAGACCGGTTTGATCTGCATTCGGGTCTTCCCAGGATTTTTCTTGTGACATCGATGGCCTGCCCTCCTGCCCCTAGGTGTCTCCGCGGGACAATGCCAATTTCAGACATGTGGTCCTTCGTCAAAACTGGTGTTAGGGTAGAGAGGGTTTCCACTTGAGATAGCCAAGGTTCAATTAGCACTGGGACAAATGTCGAAGGGGCCATGGGGAGGACCTCCATGAACAGGTCCTATACGGGAAAAACCTCTCCCGAAATCGGCGGGATCATGGGGGGGACCACCATGTTTTGAGCAGGTAGAGCGAGGTTTGCGTTCACCCCTCTAGTTGTCAGGGCAAGGAGGACCTTCACCCGATATGGAGAGGACATAGGGAGGATCCCCATATTGGAGAGAGACCTGATGGGTAACGTCTCCACCTCGATGGTTGAGGGCAGGTGGAAGGACTCCATACCCAGTGTGATGGGCATGGTAGAGGCTTTTATACCAAACACCACCGTCGTGGGGCAGACCTTCATTCGGATTGGGGGTAGCATGACGCAGACCTCCCTGCCAAGCCTCGTAGCGGGGACGACCCATGCTCTCTATGGTAGTGGTATAGGGAGGACCTCCGTATGGGGTGGCATCACAGCGGGTTGGTTCACGATGACCCCTGCTCATGCTTGTGACCTGGAGAGTCAACGCAGCCTGCCCGTGGGGTGGTAGGGGCCTGGATCCTGGTTGGGCATATAAGTGCCCTTGCTCAGTGTGTGTAGTGAATTGATGATATGTGTAGGTGGTGGATCGGTCCACAGTAGCCGTCGACGTTGACGCCCCTTGGCAGGCGTCCTCAGCTCATGTCTGATGCCGGCATCAGGTCGGGCAAGCCAGTGTTGGTAGTGCAGGTGCATAGCTTACCTGCTCCTCCGACAAGGCCGGTCGGCGGCACTGACGTGGCCAGGTGGGGGCCTTTGCTAGGAGCCCCTGGATTGAGGCTCTGACCAGGCTGGGCCGGAGGTCGGACACCTCATCAGCATAAGGTAGGGAGTCATCAAAGCACTCTGGGGATAGGATCCTATAAAAATTGAATGTTGGGGTGGGGAGCAGCGGCTCCCTACACGGCCCTCATGGGTGGCATTAATGGTGGGGCCTGGACGCCTCCATGTCCAGGAGAGCCATATCCGGAGCTGGGATTATTCCCTCCTCCTTGTAATGACATACGGGGTCATTAATTACTCCTTTTTTGATAACTTCTGATGAGGAGATGGGGCATGGGCACCCCATGGTCATGGAAGCAGAAGCCGTTGTATAAGTTGTGAAGCCATGCTGAGTGGCTGTGTTGGCATATCCCCTTCCCCTGCATAGGCTAGCAGGCGGTGATCGTGTTACTATGGTAGCAATCTGATTTCTGAGTAGTACAGAGATTAACTCGTCAGTGCTGAATGGAAAAAACGAATCAACGACCAATTCCCCAGCACCATCTTTCCTTCTGTGACCAATAAGCGGGATCCAAACTGACAACGTTGCAGAACGGGAAGTCCAATGTTCTACAGCCCCAACTTCAGGTGAGTATCATTCCAGGCCCGCTATTTTCTTGGCGTGGCCGGCGCCGAATGTCTACATCTGGTGATACATAAATCTATTTATTCCCCAAGCGCTACTAATCTCCATATTAAAGAGAATATATTCACATCGGGTTCACCATTTTTTTCGATGCTTTCATCTGGGCGCACACATCCATCTTCTTGAGTGCGACAGGCGTGGATTTTTTACCCCGAATTCCCACTTTCCAAAGGCGGGAGACATCAATTCCTTGTTTAGAGAAATTTTCTCCTTGATCAAAATGGGATGATGGGATGTCGGTTCTTCCTTCCATGGATTCTTCCTCAGAACTCGTCACCTAGTCCGGGTCTCCCTCATAAATTTAATATGTTGTTCGTGAAACTCTTCCCGGTGCCAAATATTTATGGACACCAGTTAATTACACTACCTCTATTAGGACATTCCAAGGGGTTTGGTCAGGGAAACATCCATCGGTTAGGGGAGTAGTCACACTGGGAATCACTGATGTGTTTGGATGCTGGGGATTGGTGTGTTTCTTCTGTCCCTTATCATAGGGCTTCTCGAGGGAGCGGATGTCCAAGGAATCCCACATCAAACGCGGGGAATCTTATGCCATATGAATCTATCTATGTTTTCCCGCATCTTTTTAAGTTTAACACAAGGTTTTCCGCAAGTTTAACACCCAGAGTTGATGGATCAGACTGATCAGAACACTGATTAGAGAGGATCAGACAGAGGAACCCACTGTAGGGAACACCGATGTTTGGTCCAGTATGTGGGAGGCTTCCAGAATGTTGTATGAGGGAATTATGTGGCATGATCTCACTGGGATGTGGCGGCCTAGGATAGAATCAAGATGGATGATGGATTTGGGCTTGATCCTCGAAGAGACATCCAATTTATCCCCGTGGAAGAGAATAAAAGTCCACATAGTTCATATAGTGATGGCTTACCGTCAAATTAGGTTTAAAACGACTTACTGCTGAATGAGGTTACAATGGAATACCGCTGGATGGGGTCGAACTGACGTGAAGGGGGTTGGAACAACTGGGTGGTGGTTAGCTTGAACCTCAAGGAGGCTTCCTACTTACCATGCCTTGACATAGATCAATGTTCCAGTAGATCGGGTGGGTTTGTAGGCGAACCAACATGAAGATGGACCAGGGGTCCGATGGGTGTTGGGATTGAACCTTGTGGAGGCTTCCTATCTACCCTGTCTTGACATGGATCAAAGTCCATGTAGTTCAGTTTGGGGGCTTGGAACACCGACATAGAGACGGTCTGGGCCAATGGTAGTTGCGCTTGAACCTCAGGAGGCGTCCTAGGTACCATGCCTTGACATAGATCAAAGTCCCTATAGTTCAGGTGGATGGATTAGTGTTGGGGCTTACACTCTAGGCTGCCCAAGATGTTGCGAAATAGACTTGAAGATGATCAAAATGACCAGGGTGGTGGGATTGAACTACGTGGAGGCTTCCTACGTACCATTACGTGACATGGATCAAAGTATACGTAGTTAAGGTAATGGGGTGGAGTCTGCAAATCGATGAGAATGAGGACCTTGGTCCAGGTGGATGGTGGGCTTGAACCTCAGGGAGGCTTCCTACGTACCATGCCTTGACATGGATCTAAGTCGCCGTAGTTCGGTAATGGGGTGGAGTCGGTGAACCGATGTGAATGAGGACCATGGTCTAGGTGGATGGTGGGATTGAACCTCAGAGAGGCTTCCTACGTACCATGCCATGACATGAATCAATGTCCTCGTAGTTTGATAATGGGGAGGAGTCGGTTAACCGATGTGAATGAGGACCTTGGTCCAGGTGGATGGTGGGATTGAACCTCATGGAGGCTTCCTACGTACTATGCCTTGACGTGGATCAATATACCTATAGTTTGGTAATTGGATACAGTTTAACATCATGTGAGACATGAAATATGTCATGGTCAATGATTAAACTAAGCCCACGTGAGTCATGCTCGGTGTGAGAAACAAGAGGTAGAAAAGGCCTGACGATTACGTCACGAAAGGTTCGTCTGTGAGAAGTGGTGTGGGGCATACGCATAGAGCGGACCAAGAAGTGTCGGGCCATACTCCATGATGGAGGCCTGATGGTGACAAAGCACAATGGGAGAGGGATTTGGTACCAATGATATGAAGAGCCTCATTCCTTATCATGCCCTCTGCTGGCCATGGCACTGATGAAGTGAGGAAGAGAGGCGGTGTAACACCCCAAGATTTTATGAAAAATATTCTTTTTAATTTCATTAATGTCTTGTGTTCTACACTACACCAAAAGGATCTTTCTCAACATGCATCCTTGACTTGCCTTGTATTACACGCAATCACGACCTTCCTCGATAGCGTGTGTTGTACGCAATACCGGGTTTTACTAAACAAGGATATATTATTATAATATTGTTATGAACTAGCCATTATGAATATTGTTAACTAAATTTAGAATTTTATAACATTATTATTCATCTTACAGATTTCTAGAACATAGTATAAGAACAAAATAAATTTTTCGGGTAAAATAAGTATTTTTCAAAAATGCAGTTTTGCCGCCTTTTGATGGTGCACCCACTTTAAATCTAGTTTTTGACATTTTATATGTTAAATTTGACAAAATTAAATTCTTATTTGGAATCAGGATATAAAAATTTACATTAGATAAAGTTTTGATATTTTTCCGATAACTTTCATATTTTAATGAATAGTAAAAACACGCTATATTTTAATTAAAAACAACATTTTTCATCGTAATATCTTATGTGGTTAAATTATAATATTGAATGGTTTTAAAGTATTAATAAAATATATTTTTACCATTTAATATAATGTATGTCATTAGCATTGATTTTACCTTGAATTCGTAGGTTAAATCAATTCAATCTTTTGAAATGTTTTAAAGCAAAACCCGTTTTCTTTCGACAACGAGATAAATTTTAATTTAATTTCTGCATCTATTGTGTATTGAATTTGGAAAAATGGATTCCATATTTGGAATCAGTGGGTCCAAACAATGTTAATAAGCTACTTTTTATTTTTGGGCATTATGAATAGTAACTATGGTGAAATTTATTTACCAGCGTTAAAGGTAAATCGAGTAATTAAGGGTAAATATAATATTTTAAAATTACCCTAACAAATTTCAAAATCCTATTGGATGACTAAAAGTCGACACATATCACCTAAGGATCGGATTAAATTCATTTAATTAAATTTTTTCAATGAAAATAATTTAATTATTATTAAAACCAAAGAATGTGACAACATGTCACTTTCTTAAATCTTATAAGTATAATAATTTTAATCTAGTGATAAATATCATGAAACTTCGAACATTAATAGTCTCCAGAAATATAATACAATTATCTACATCATAGGAATTTATTTATAATTTTTAGGGATTAAATAATTATCATTTATTATGACATAAAGATGATGCAGTAATTGTCTTATTAATGAAATATTGACATAATTGATGTTATAAATGCACAAATAAATGTAATTTGAGACATTTTATGAATTAAACTAATTTTATAGGTTAATATGACATGTTAGTATAGTTTAAATTAACGTTTTTCGAACTAATCATTCTTTTATGATTTTCAAAAAAATCATTTACTAAATAGTGTCAAAATTGACATAAAATAGTTTTTAAAACAAATATTATATTATTAAGTGTTATTTTATTCCTAAAAATCTATGGTCCAGCCAAATGACTTAGATAATGTTATATATATTAATAATAAACAACTTGGGGTTAGTTTGTATTGATATAGTAAGTTTATTAACCTTATAGTATAAGAACACAAGAAGACACGGTAAAAGTAAAATTATTTAACTTAATGTTAAATCTAATTGATAAGGTTAAAATAGGAACCTAAAATTGTCTAAATTCTATTGAATGAGAGGATTTAGACCCATCCCCAACCTTATCCTATAAATAAATCAATTTGGAGCTATTTAAAACCGAACTTGACTTTATTATAAAATAATATTTTTAGTTATTCCAAAGGTGCCCCTCTCCTCCCTTATAAAAGGGCACCTCCTCCCTCTCTTCCTCACACAACTTTGAGCCTTAAATCTCGGCCAAACCCAGTGAAATTATCTTCTCCACTTCCCTAGAAACATCCTAGAGGTTCTGGTCTTCCTCAAAGACCAATTTTAGTTCCCTAAGAGGAGGTCTCAAAAAGGCGCTTCAAAGAAGAGGTAATTTCTGTTACCGATTCTTTCACCTTTATTTCTTCTTCCACTTATTCTTCTTAGGTTGTTTCATTATAAAGTAATAACATCAGTATCACTCATATACTGATATGTTATTATAAGTATGAAACAATCCTATTTCACCATCTATCCATCCTACGGAAAATGAAATCACCGCGTGTGCGTACGTACGGAATACCGTCTCCACGCCGTGGTGAAATCTATTTTCCACCACCACCTTACTTGGATGGGTATAATGGTGTAAATAATAACAATATATTATTATTTTAAAGTAATATTTATTATTAAATAGTATACATACACTCCAATACAGTCTCACGATCATGAGAAAGATATCATCGCTCGTGCGTACATACGGACTACCGTCTCCACGACGCGATGAGATTCATTCTCCACATTAACCATTCAGGAATGATTATAAAGTATATTTAATAAGTAATCATGAAATATATGACATAATAATGATACTGTATTTATGTGTATATATATGTATGTCATCTACTTAATTCCGTTCAACTCAATAAGGAAACAAAAACAGCGTTCATGCGTACGTACGGCCTACCGTCTCCATGAACAGTGTATTTCTTTCCATTTACTGATTTATTATATATATGTATATTCTGAATATATATATATAAATCATGTTTTATATTCTGGAATTAAGTAATCATGATCTAAGTAATCATATGAATAATTACAAGTCAACACACGGACGACAAATGAAACAATTTTACCCAAAATGCTCTTTAACATGGAATTTACAAAAGACCGGGTAATATAAAGTCATAAGTGAACCATATATGATATCATAACAATGAATATGATTCTGTAATAAGTCAATGACATTATTTAAATCATTATACAGGAGATTCAGACACTTACGAATCAAATCGGACCTAAGGTAAGGGAAATATCACAATCTCATTTTTATCTGAGGTTGTTTATACTTTAGTATTTACTGGGATGTATTTTATCATCCACATCCATGTTTACTCAATATGTAATATTTATATCCTTCTAGAATAGTTTATATCCAATTTTACCCTTCGGTGAGTTTTTAGTAAAGGATATGAAAGGAATCTTTTGTCGTTTTTCATACGAGGTACTTTTTGAATTTTCTGACAAAAGTACGAGAAGAATGTTTTCTTTTAACTTATACGGCATGAATGGATTTTTTAAAAACATTATTTCCAAGAATCTTCCCTTACAAGTTTTCAAGTTAATTTTTAACCAACTTCTTTTAGTTATAACTTTATGACATGTTAAGAAAGGAAAAGTGTTTTTGAAGTTGAAAGGATATTTTCCTCAAGAATGGAGTTCAAGTGTTTTATCAAAAAAAAATTCCATCTAAGATAATAAAGGGTTCTGTTTCTATCCCTATTATTACCTTGATTTTATTATTTTGTGATGGAATTATTTTTATGAATTCCTTTATCTTAAATTAATTTTTTTATAATGTCACGATGTTTAAGATTCCCATTTTTATTACATGGGTTATGCTATGATATATGGTTTATGATTTTGTGGCACACATAAGAATGGTATCATTATGAGATGGGTGGGACCTATATCTCCCTCCAATTCATTGGGTAAAGATTTTATATCTCATGAGATGGACATGGCTGGAATGGTAGGTTATACTGGTTCAGTGAAATAGGACTGAAACGAGGGTGACTCTGTTCAGAAAGGGACATTGTCCACTAAGATAGTCTTGGCAATGAGTCTTGACTAATAAAAAATGATTCTCTATGATTATGTGTGTATTCCACAAAGTTTAATGTTTTAAGTTATGATTATTGTGATTACATTTCACTTCCATGAGTTATCCCAGGCTATGAAATTATGATCTCTTTTACATGTTAAGATTTCCAAAAGTTACGTGCTTATGTACATGATGTGATTGATATTTCTTTTGTTTACCCTTACTGAGCATTTGAGCTCACCCTATTATGTTTTCTTTTCCCCCGAATATAAATAAAGGTTTTAGGTATACAAAATAAAGGAAGATCTTTATGGGAGATGTTGAAGATCTTTCACCAGGATTAGAAGATTATATTCCGAGTTTCCAAAGACACTAAACTATTACGATCCTTGTGTATGTGTTTTTGTTATGTACTAAGTATTCAGAAAATGTAATGTAATGTCAATGTACGTCATGCTTCGGGTCTCTACAGTTGGTATCAGAGGAAAATTTTAGTTATCCTTTGGAAACTAGGATGCGAAAACGTTAGTAAGATCCCTAGAGATATTTCTAAGGTATGTCTAGGGATGTCCCTATGGATAAGTATACTTAAAGGATATAGTCCTAGAACTATGGTAATGATCTTAGAATTTAACCTAAGATGTTAGATATTGAAGTTACTCCCCATTTATAATGATTTTTTCCTCTAACACTATCTTTTTGGGTTTTACAAAATGCCTGGAAACAAGATGATTCACGATAATGGAAGATATTATGGACAATGGAATGATATTCTTCATGAGCAACCAAATAAAATGGGATTTGGAAGTCCAAACATAATTATTATACCGAATCAGCAATCTCATAATATGATCAATAAATTAAAATTTGGTAAGTTTCCTGACTCTGATAATAAAAGAGAGATGGAGTTTCATGATGATCATAGAGGAGAGTAAGTTCAATTTCCCTTATGTAAATCATGTGGGAAGAGGTATCAAGGAGAATGTTTCAAAGTAACTGGAAGATGCTTTGGGTGTGGAAAAGAAGGACACAAAGCCAGTAAGTGCAAAGGAAAAGGTTCAGTTAACACCAGGGATGAGGATAATGGTCTTTCTACGACATCAACAATGGTTAAATGTTTTAAATGTGGAATGTACGGGCATTATGCAAACCAATGCCCTAAGAGAAAGCCTCATGAAGAGAATCAGTATGGTCGTATGGGTAGTATTTATGTGGATGATGATGAAGAGACTACAAATGATATGTGAGATGAAAGAATTGTTGAAGCTTGGTCAATGGTTTAAGAATGCAGTGGAATGATTACATGTTTATCATGTGTAATGTTGTGTAAGTAATCTCATGGTACTATGGAATAAAGAGACATCTAAGGATTGTTACACTGTTGTATTTCCTTGAGTTTTGAAAGTGTATGATTAATGTTACCAGTATCCATGAAAGGTTATTCAGATATTTTGGAATGAAGATGATATGAGCATAATGAAGGGATAAGGAGAAAATTAAATGTTTGATAATATTCATGATATCATGACTGAAATAAGGAGAAGGTTATATCATGGTTTGAGTATATAGAATTTTTGGATTTTGGAATGTGGAAAGAGTTAACTTTTGACTTCATTCATGTTTTCACTAAGGTTCAATGGGTATTCAATAGAATACATGATTAAGGCCTTTGAATGTTTAGAATGTGACCAACAAGACATATCTTAGGATATATGGGGATCAACGATGGTACTAAATCTCTAGGTAATCGTTTTCACTCTATTATGAGAGTGGACTGAAGTATTATGGATAAGCCTAAATATTGGAATGGATTATGTTGGACATAAGATAGTATTGTTTAAGGATAAAACTTTTTGATATTGTTGATGGGATGTTATAGTAATATATTTTTAGAAAAAGGACAACCTGCAGGACGGGTGATAGCCCATCACGTCGGACAAGGCTGTGGGAATCGAACCCACAACTGAAGTGCGAATGGCCTTTATCACCTACCACTGGCCTACAGGAAGTCCCTGTTTAGTAGAAACTAGTTTTATTATATTAAGCAGTATGATATATGAAGTATAAGTCCATTTTAGGAACCATAAATGATTAATCTCACTATAGATCGACTTATGTATATAATTTTTGCTAACCTTTTGTTTGAGACAGATGGAATGACCCGTCATTCTATCACATGATTTGCTAAAACTTCACGAATAACAAATTCAACTTAATTTATTTAAGAGATGAAGTGGAAATTGTTCAAGGCACGAACAACAGTAAGATTGTACCAAAATAAAGTAAGTATTTATTCTAATTCAAATTCTTCAACTTTAGGGAAATGATCTTGAAAACCAAAAATGTTGTCCTAGTGCCCTTATATCCGATGAATCAGATGGTACCCTAGATCGTCACAAATTTATGGCTTTGTGATTGCTGGCTTTTCCATAGCCATGTTTTCTACCACTCTCCATCAGAACATGATGGTTAGATTTCTCTTCCACATCCATGTTTTCACCTATGTGGAAACCCAGTGATTAGTTTATTTGGGTAACCGTTACGTTTCATACTTTTGTTTTTAAAGATTGGTTTTGCTATTACGTTTTACGATGTGGGTTTCTATTAAAGAAACTTTAGAATAGTAAACCATTTATAACCCCGACGAATTTCGAGGGCAAAATTCATTTTAAGGGGGGTAGAATGTAACACCCCGAGATTTTATGAAAAATATTTTTTTAAATATCATTAATGTCTAATGTTGTATGCTAAACCAAAAGGAGCTTTCTCAACACGCATCCTTGACTTGCCTTGTATTACACACAATCGCGACTTTCCTCGATAGCGTGTGTTGTACGCAATACCGGGTTTTACTAAACAACGATATATTATTATAATATTGATATAAACTATCCATTATGAATATTGTTAACTAAATTTTGAATTTTATAACATTATTATTCATCTTACACATTTCTAGAACATGGTATAAGAATAAAATAAATTTTTCGGGTAAAATAAGTATTTTTAAAAAAATGCAGTTTTGCCACCTTTTGATGGCGCACCCACTTTAAATCTAGTTTTTGAAATTTTATATGTTCAATTTGACAAAATAAAATTATTCTTTTGAATCAGGATATAATAATTTACATTAGATAATGTTTTGATATTTTTCCTATAACTTTCATATTTTAATGAATAGTAAAAACACGCTATATTTTAATTAAAATCCACTTTTTTCATCGTAATATCTTATGTGGTTAAATTATAATATTGAATGGTTTTAAAGTATTAATAGAATGTATTTTTACCATTTAATATAATGTATGTCATTAGCATTGATTTTAACTTGAATTCGTAGGTTAAATCAATTCAATCTTTTGCAATGTTTTAAAGAAAAACCCGTTTTCTTTCGGACAACGGGATAAATTTTAATTTAATTTCTGCATCTTTTGTGTATTGAATTTGGAAAAATGGATTCCATATTTGGAATCAGTGGGTCCCAAATTATTGTTAATAAGATACTTTTTTTTTGTCATTATGAATAGTAAACTACGGTAAATTTTATTTACCATAGTTAATGGTAAATCGAGTAATTAACGGTAAATATAATATTTTAAAATTACCCTAACAAATGTAAAAATCCTATTGGAAGACTAAAAGTCGACCCATATCACCTAAGGGTCGGATTATATTCATTTAACTAAATTTTGTCAATGAAAATAATTTAATTATTATTAAAACCAAAGAATGTGACAACATGTCACTTTCTTAAATCTTATAAGTATAATAATTGTAATCTAGTGATAAAATTCATGAAACATCGAACATGAATAGTCTCCATAAATCTAATACAATTATATACATCATAGGAATTTATTTATAATTTTTAGGGATTAAATAATTATCTTTTATTATGACATAAAGATGATGCAGTAATTGTCTTATTAATAAAATATTGACATAATTGATGTTATAAATGCCCAAATAAATGTAATTTGAGACTTTTTATGAGTTACACTAATTTTCTAGGTTAATATGACATGTTATCACAGTTTAAATTAACTTTTTTCAAACTAATAATTCTGTTATGAGTTTTTTACAAAAATCAATTACTAAATAGTGTCAAAATAGACATAAAATATTTTTTAAAAAAAATATTATATTATAAATTGTTACTTTATTCCTAAAAATCTAAGGTTCAGCCAAATTATTTAGATATGGTTATATATATTAACAATAAACAACTTGGGGTTATTTTGTCTTGATATAGTAAGTTTATTAACCTTATAGTATAAGAACGAAGACACGGTAAAAGTAAAATTATTTAACTTAATGTCAAATCTAAATGATAAGTTTAAAATAGAAACCTAAACTTGTATAAATTCTAATTTATGAGAGGATTTCGACCCATCCCCACCTTATCCTTGAAATAAATATATTTGGAGCTATTTAAAACCGAAACATGACTTTATAATAAAATAATATTTTTAGTTATTCTAAAGGTGCCCCTCTCCTCCCTTATAAAAGGGCACCTCCTCCCTCTCTTCCTCACACAACATTGAGCCTCCAAGCTCGGACAAGCCCTTCCAAATTCTCTTCTCCACTTCCCTAGAAACATCCTAGAGGTTCTGGTCTTCCTAAAAAACCAATTTTAGTTCCCTAAGAGGAGGTCTCAAAGAGGCGCTACAAAGAAGAGGTAATTTTCGTTACCGATTCTTTCACCTTTATTTCTTCTTCCACTTATTCTTCTTAGGTTGTTTCATTATAAAGTAATAACATCAGTATCACTCATATACTTATATGTTATTATAAGTATGAAACAATACTATTTCACCATCTATCCATCCTACGGAAAACGAAATCACCGCGCGTGCGTACGTACGGAATACCGTCTCCACGCCGTGGTGAAATCTATTTTCCAACACCACCTTACTTGGATGGGTTTAATGGTGTAAATAATAACTATATATTATTATTTTAAATTGATATTGATTCTAAAATAGTATACATACACTCCAATACAGTCCCACGATCATGAGAACGATATTATCGATAGTGCGTACGTACGGACTACCGTCTCCACAACGCGATGAGATTCATTCTCCACTTTAACCATTCATGAATTATTATAAAGTATATATAATAAGTAATCATGAAATATATGAAATAATAATGATACTGGATTTATGTGTATATATATGTATTTCATCTACTTAATTTTTTCAACTCAATAAGGAAACGAAAACAGCGTTCATGCGTACGTACGGCCTACCGTCTCCATGAACGGTGTATTTCTTTCCATTTACTGATTTATTATATATATGTATATTCTGAATATATATATATATATAAATCATGTTTTATATTCTGTAATTAATTAATCATGATCTAAGTAATCATATGAATAATTACAAGTCAAAACACGGACAACAAATGAAACAATTTTACCCAAAACGCTCTTTAACATGGAATTTACAAAAGAACGGGTAATATAAAGTCATAAGTGAACCATATATGATATCATAACAATAAATATTGTCCTTTAATAATTCAATGACATTATTTAAATCATTATACAGGAGGTTAGGACACTTACGAAGCAAATCAGACCTAAGGTAAGGGAAATATCACAATCTAATTTTTATCTGAGGTTGTTTATACTTTAGTATTTACTGGGGTTTATTTTATCATCCACATCCATGTTTCCTCAATATGTAATATTTATATCCTTATACAATAGTTTATATCCAATTTTACCCTTCGGTGAGTTCTTAGTAATGGATATGAAAGGAATCTTTTGTCGTTTTTCGTACAAGGAACTTTTTAAATTTTCCGACAAAAGTACGAGAAGAATGTTTTCTTTTAACTTATATGGCATCAATGGATTTTTTAAAAACATTATTTCCAAGAATATTCCCTTACAAGTTTTCAAGATTATTTTTAACCAACTTCTTTTAGTTATAACTTTATGACATGTTAAGCAAGGAAAAGTGTTTTTGAAGTTGAAAGGATATTTTCCTCAAGAATGGAGTTCAAGTGTTTTATCAAAATTATTTTCCATCTAAGATAATAAAGGGTTCTGTTTATATCCCTATTATTACATTGATTTGATTATGTTGTGATGGAATTATTTTTTTGAATTCCTTTATGCTTAAATGAATTGTTTATGATGTCACGATGTTTAAGATTCCCATTTTTATTACATGGGTTATGCTATGATGTATGGTTTATGATTTTTTGGCACACATTAGAATGGTATCATTATGAGATGGGTGGGACCTATATCTCCCTCGAATGCATTGGGTAAAGATTTTATATCTAATGAGATAGACATGGCTGGAATGGTAGGTTATACCGATTCAGTGAAACAAGACTGAAACGAGGGTGACTCGGTTCAGAAAGGGACTTTGTCCATTAAGTTAGTCTTTGAAATGAGTCTTGACTAATAAGAAATGATTCTCTATGATTATGTGTGTATGGCACAAAGTTTAATGTTTTAAGTTATTATTATTGTGATTACATTTCACTGACATGAGTTATCCCAGGTTATGATATTATGATCTCTTTTACAGGTGAAGATTTCCAAAAGTTATGTGCTTATGTATATGATGTGATTAATATTTCTTTTGTTTACCTTTTCTGAGCATTTGAGCTCACCCTTTTATGTTTTCTTTTCCCCAGGATATAAAGAAAGGTGTTAGGTATAAAAAATAAAGGAAGATCTTAATGAGAGATGTTGAATATCTTTCACCAGGATTAGAAGATTATATTTCGAGTTTCCGAAGACACTAAACTATTACGATCCTTGTGTGTGTGTTTTTGTTATGTACTAAGTATTTTTCATATGTAATGTAATGTCAATGTATGTCAAGCTTCGGGTCTCTACAGGGGGTTCTTCCTCTTGCAAGAAAAGCTCGGGGCTTACCCCAAGGTGTCTACCCTTCCCCGCTGTCAAATGACACTCCAAGAAGGGAGATATCATCCCCTGTGGATATCAGGGTGCATGGAGAATGCCCAAGACGGGGGGACCATGCATGCGAGGAACGAGGAGAAGTCACAGTTTAACTTCATGAGTTGAGGACAATATTGCTTGGCTAATTAACATCATGCATCTTGGACGAAGTGGGTTCACTCTACACCCCTGGGACTTACATAACTGGTACCCTCTGCCCCTTGTGGGAGAGAAGGCATCGGCAAGGCCGTGGCAAGGGGGTCTCACGGGGCAAACCATCGAGGGTTCCATGTTAGCATGGCTATATTAAGAAGAAATATCCATTAGCGTGCCTATGCAAAGAAGAATTAGGGGAATCAACACAACAGGTGGTATCGTCCAGGGGTCATTGATGTCACATCGTGAAAACTTGGATAGTCACACGGAAAAAGAATTTTCCAAATAGAGGGGTTCATAGGTAGGGGCCTTGTGGAGCTCTGTTGCTCCGCGTGGTGGAGGGAACTTGCGAAGGGGTGTGCTTCTCAAAGTGGGGTGCCTTAGCCTTAGCATGGAGAGGAGGTGAAAATGGGAGGTGCTTCGCGAAGTGAAAGGGGATTCGTGGAGGACAACCTCGCAGAGAAAAGGTGCCTCGTGAAGCAAGGTATCGGGATGCAATGTGCTTCACGAAGTACACTGACCCTCCCTTAACATGTGTATCATGTGTACATGATGGGTGCTTCGTGAAGCATAAATGCTCCCCGACGAACCAAGTCCACTTGGGGATCCCCTTCCTTCACGAGGGCCATTAGGATTATTGAAGGGAATCCCTCTCAAAAGAGGGGATCAGAACGAGATGAAGGGGAGGTACTTCTTGGAGCAGAAGTACCTCACACAGCTCATGGTTCGTAGAGCGGAAGCTTGTTTCGTGATTCGGGAGCTGAGAAGCCGAAATGTGGGATTTTATGTCCATTGGGCTCAAGGGGAGCCTAGTATTTATAGGCATGCGGTGTCGTGAAATGGAGATGATGCAGCGTGAATAGGAACATGGTCGCTTCACGGGAGGTTCGCGAACATCAAATTTGTTCGTGGAGCATCCCGCCTCCTTTGCTTCGTGGTGGGTGCAGGAACGTCAAATGCGTTCGTAGAGCATCCTGCCTCCTTTTTTTCACAGCGGGTTCACAAATATAAAATGTGTTTGTAGAGCATCACACCTCCTTTTCTTTGTGGCGGCCACGGTGCAGGGGGACTTTGTGAAGTGGCTTCGTGAGGCAGTCTGTGGGGCCTTCATTGGTCCTCTTCATTGTTTCGAATTTTGGCACCAACAAAATTCCATTTAATCTCTCAATGTATATAATTATACTCGAGAACCAAATCAGGCATCCTTTTAACATGTGGATACATGCACAATTCATTTCACCACATTTTATAGGACTCAATTAATTCAAAAAAACATTAATCATTGAACATTAAGTAGTATTTATCTGTATATTTTAGTCATACTCTAGAATTCCATGCCACCACTTTAAAGAGGAAAAAAATAAGTATTGGATGTTTAACACAAAGTTTCCAAAGATATGTTACAAACATTCAACAAAAATACTTTATGTCCCCGTGAAGTCATGTGGATGAATGATGTTTGTCAGTGAGGTGATGCCACTACTCCCTCAAAAATGATTCTCACTCAAATGTCTCATGATAATTGAATTTTTCAACAATAAAACCATGAACGTAATAATATACCATCTTCCCAACACATTCATAAGAGAGATAGAAATCTTAAATTGCGTCCCTATAATAGAAACAAATTACTCTAACTCAATATCTTCCTATCATAGAACGTGAGTGGGATCAAGTTGATAATTTATCGTATGTGTTAAATGGAAAAAATCATGGATGATTATCATTTGATGTAGTGTTTTACATGGATATGAAACCTTCTCAAACCTCTCAATAACCTGAAATTGTCCCACATATCTCAGATCTAAATTTCCCAACATGCTAGAATAATGGTGAACCATCCAAAGAGAAACATTCAAGGAAAATTTATCACCAATGGAAAACATAAAAGGATTTGGTCATTGATCCACATAAGATTTGTTCCAAGTCCATGATATAACTAGATTCCAATGTGTATCCTAAAACCAGACAGAGGTACCCTAAACCAAACATGGTCCCACCAAACGATCTTTTTCATATCATCCTAATTATGAGGTGACCTACATGGGTGACCATAGAAAACCTAAAAAATATATGTACTAATTAATGAATGGTAAGTGTTTTTTCTTAAAAATCAACTATTATTAGATAAAAATACCTGTATCTCCTAATGTCCATGAAATATTCATGATTCATATCCAATAGAAATTGAATAAAACACTCTTTCTAACTAAATATCAATGGATGATAGGATGCAATCAAACTATCCTTTTTCCTCATTACCTCTTGGTGAAATATCTAGAACCTTTTTTTTAATCCTAGTATCCTTATAAAAAACAACATATTAATGTACTCCATTTTACCTCAAAATATCCTACACATACATGTTACCAGGTTCTTCTACTATTATGGTTTTTTTTATCGAAATAAAATTATATGACTTTTTAATTGATCAATAACCACATTGATATCATTACTCACACTCTAAGTCCATGGAAATCCAATAATAATGTTAATGGATAAATCATATCATTTACAACTCAGTATACAAAGAGGGTGAAAAAACTAAAATTGTTTTTTATGCTCAGCCATTATCTCTTGTCTAGTGTAACAACGAGACACATAATCAGTGATTTAATGATTAATACTCAGCCACCAAAATGATGGTCTTATGTAATAAAAAATAATTTTTGTTATTATTTTAGTGACCCATGTAGATATATTACTGTAAAAATAGTTACATTATGATACAAGGACAACAAACTGATCTCTAACACTGAAACTACCATATGAAGAGATATTCCATCAAAAAATGGTAACCCCACTATAAATGGGTCCTTGTATACCCTTATACATGTCATCTTTTTACCACATAAAAATAATTGACTCAAAAATATGTGATAATAACATAAAATTGGAAAAAACATTATAGAATCATCTTCATGATCATAAAATGCAATTCTGTAAAATCTCTATATGGTTCCACTCTTCCACTATTCAAAAATAACATGGGAAGAAACTTTATTCTAAGAGAATTACAAAATGAATTCCCATTAACCGAAAAATGAGTGGTATTGATATCATATGTCTAATGGTATTCATTGTATCA
The DNA here is from genome assembly GCA_963277665.1 of Viscum album. Lineage (NCBI taxonomy): Eukaryota > Viridiplantae > Streptophyta > Magnoliopsida > Santalales > Viscaceae > Viscum > Viscum album. Next base: position 496,649,638 of record OY728158.1, on the reverse strand, counting down.
ACTGTATTTAATATTCATGTCTTTATGATGGAAGAAATAGATAAAATTATTATGATTAGAAAATACATTGAACCATTCCCCAAAAAAACAATTCCACTAATACATAACCACATGAATAATAGTAAAAATATCTAAATCAAGAGTTGGGTAATTATTATCATGTAGTTGATACTAATTAAGGAATGAAACTACCAAATGACGATTATTCATAAGCACACAACTCAAACTAGATCCAAAAGCATAAAAACATATATCTAATACCATGATCGGGTAATATTAAATTTTGAAGCGATTTTAGAATTAATTTCATATAATTAAAAGAATAATGAAACATTGCATCCCATCTGAGTTTCACAGCATTCTTTATATGAGTAGTAAAAGGTGACACAAACATTAAGAATTCTATAAATAACCATAAATGATATCCAATAATAATAAGGAAGATCCAAATTTCGAAGACATATTTAGATCTTCCAATTACATGGACACCTTTAACTTATTGAGTACGATTGATAAAACTATTTATACCATGATATTCACTTCTTGTATCCATAATTTATATTTTGAAAGAATTCAATACAAATAATGATTTCTCAGTATTTCCAAAACCTAACATAGAAAGTTCACATGCCTTTTTTAGGATCATAAACAAACCTAAATATCATCTATAAATAGCACCTAAAAAGTTACAATATAATTATTGAATATCTGATACATCTAATTATGTCATAATTATATATCACTCATAATCCCAAATGTAGTAATAACACGATCGATTATCAATATTCAAAAATAACGTTTCCACCATTAACTGATGAAATAAAAAACTCACATGAGGAAAAGGATAATTGTTATTTACCATAACCTAGTTGATATTTAGATGTTAAATTCACATTCAGAGTGTTCCATATTCATTTATGTAAAATGAAACATTTGATTCCCAATGAGATATAATAGGTCTAACAACCCACTTTTTTCACTAGGTGATCGAATTGAAACATGTGTTCTTTCATTTCCATTGGTGATTTTTAATATAAAGGTATAGATATAAAAATTGTTCATGGAATAATGTCTATCAAAAAATATGAGTCCCTCTCAAATGGATTCCCAATGAAAATATTTTGGAATGTGACGTGAGAACCCCGAACATTTATGGGAAGATAAATAACAAATGAAACATCATTGCACTCAACAAAAATACAAGACAACAATATCTTGATCCCAACATGGGAAGGTCCTATTAATCCAATCCTAGTATCACAATATATGTAGAACACTCATTTTCTCCCATAATATAGAATTAATGAGACACGACATTGATAAAAATCGACCAAAAATCCATAAGAATGAATCCAATATAACTTGATGATATAGTCAAATAGATCCACACCATAAACTATTATATTCTAGACTAACTTCGTATTATATATACATAGAACACTTAAAAGACACTGAATCCCATTCTATATCCTCATATCATGATGTTCCAGGAAGATCCTAATAAATTACATGAATTCCATTGGGAGAATAAGAATATCAATTAAGCATATAGATATAATCATGTTCGATGATCTATATAAAATAAAGAAAATTATAATTTGGAAGCAATAAATTTGGTACCTCTAAAAATTATTATACTTACATCTAATTTTATTAAAACACTCCTACATTATGAAGGCACATCACAAATGAGGCCTCTGGATAGATCCTTGTAGCCATTGAAGCATCTGACTGCACCATAGTAGCCCTTGAAACTAATGATCTTTTCCCTTAATTAGTAGTAGTCATAACCTTAATGAAAACATACGTATAACCACAATTTCCATATTTATTAGACATCATTTTGGTTGATGGAATATAAATTTAGGTTTTTTGACCATTCCACTCTAATATAATGTCATAGGTGCAACACTATGTGAAATTGATGGTGCTGAAGAGGCATGTTGTTGAGAACCACTTCCATCATTTCTCTGGTGATCAGACCACCTTTTATTTTTTCCCTAGAACTCCACTGATCCTTTCACATGGTTTAAGAGATTTGGAATAATATCCAATATATACTATCATGTTTATATCTTCCATTATAGCCTTTTTCACTATCTTAACATATGTCTAAAGGTTATTCATAAAAATTTATTATTTGATATCTGGTCACAAACCATGAAAGTACATATAATCATTAATATATCCATTATTTATAAAATTTAGTGCAAAACATACCATATGAGAAAACCTATTTCTATACAATAAAAAAATGATCTCCCTTTTACAAAGATATGAACTCGAAAGATTTCAACATCATTTATGACCTTGGGAAAAACATCTGAATGAAGGGAGTCTTGAAACCCTTGCAGTCCAAGACCACTTGTTTATCAGCCTATACCATGGAATCAATCCACCTCTTCTAAGGACCCTCAATAATTAATGCTACACACTTTTCAATGATATTATAATGTGTTTATTGCAAGTCATATATATTATAAATATTTTAATGTAAGACAGTTACCTATTGATGATCATTCTTACATTTAAACAATGGTTGATTATCACGCAAAAACTACAATTATCGATCTAAATCTCCTAGTGCCTAAATATGCACCTGAATAATTGCATTTTGATATTTTACAACATTGTATTTAATATCATGAATTATTCACATGATATCATTGTTAATAATCTAATACATAAGAGGATTCTATGGAAGAAAATCATCTTGAACTTTCTGTAGAACATGAAAGCCCCATCTTTGTTGTATATTGCTACCCCGAGAAACAAAATAATTGATCAGACAACAAAACAAACTCAGTTAATAATTGAAAAACCATAATAAAAAATGATTTTAATATTTATAACTCCAAATTAGAGAAACAAATTCTAAAATACAATTGTAACATGAGACTCATTATGGTTAGATCTGGCAGAAACTCACAGTAACAAACCTCTGATGTCATGAAAATCATTTGTACAGTCCAACAAACATCCCAAGAAAATGAAAATCCCAAACATGGTGATATATTAAAAAAAAATATTCAAACAACATAAATACCCACACAAATTTTTTATACAACCTAACCTGTTACATACTTCAAGGGTTTTCCTGATCCCCACTAACTAATGAAAAGCACCCAATCATCCAATAAAAACTGTAGGGAATTATTTCAACCAAACTGAATAAATGAAATTAAATATATATATAACAGAGAAATAAAATATTATATAAATATATTTTATAACTAAAAGAAATCATTGGAAACAAAAAAATGTGAAAGAAGAACCAATATTTTTGTAAATGTCTAATGATAAAGGACATCAAAAACTAGAGAACCTGACTACTCCATGTGATAGCATTAGATTATTACAACCATATCAACACTAGCTACACATTATTTTTTATAGAAATCAAAACCCCATCACAATATTTCCTCACCATTACCATCATCTAAATACATATGTAGGTATATGAACCCTTAAGTAGGTGCACATGTTGCGAGTTACATAACATGGAACGATCTCATCCTAGTGTTGCATATCATGTCTCTTAAGAGTAATGAAAAAAAATTCAACAGTAAAAAATGGAATGATAATTGTTGAAAAATATTATATATGGAAAGCATGGGAAATAACTTAATTTCACCTTTTTACACATTCAGAAATAATTAAATTAAATTATTTTTAATCAAATTTGTTTCTATATATCTTCTATGATATATGATTTCAAAATAAACAATACAACACACATCATATAAAATCATTGGAATTACACAAATACATTATAATATAAAACATGAAGAACATGTTAAATCTTGCCAAGGATGACACAAGGGAATTATATCTAGATAATGAATATATAACAAATAAAATTGGGTATGATTCAATCCACTAGAGATATATATCATGTTTAGAGGGAAGAGGAACACCTAAAAATGTGAACCACCCAATATATAAATCTAGTCCCTAAAAAATTCCTAGAGAGTATAGAGATGCCCCAATAGAAACCCCCTATAAGTGGATGAGATCTAATACTAACCCATAAACCTATATACCCGAGTATTATGATGTAATATATTTTCTAAAAATAGTGCATCAAAACAATATTCTCAAATCATTCTTTGAAAAACATTTCATGTAACAATTTCATGAAACCATTTCAAAATGATATAGAAACCCTTCCCATTTCACAAAACTATAGGAAAAAGCTTTTAATAAAAACTCAATTCAACACACCCAAATAAATAAATCACATCATTCCATTTTATTTAAATAAAAAAATTTAAAAAAATTGAAATATTGTTCACTGACATAGATTGGAGGCACAACCAGCTAACAAAAAAGATTGGGTCACACATTCCCCCAAATGATCCAGAAAAAAAGAATTAAAAAATGAAAATGTAGGCTATAGAAAAAATCATCACATTATTAAATTAACTGAAATAAATAAAAGGGTGGTGTAAGAGAAGAATCAAATCATACCTCAATAATTCCAACCCGTCACACAACAACCAACAAGGTAATGGCCATCAGAAAAATATTGTACTATAAATATTTTAAGATACATGTGTGAGAATCATTAATGATCAATAAATCCTATTCCACAATTCTACAAAAATCAATGAAATGAAGAGTTATAAAGGCATACTCAGATAGAGGGTTGACAACTAGCCAAAATAGTGTTAAAAAATGGATCAATCATGATTGAATGGATACTCATAAAATCATAAGAAACGGGTTCTGGTTTCATATCCAAGAGAGTTGCAGAAAAATGAAATAATACATCATCCAAATTGCACCCTGTAATATGACCTCCAAATATTTACATGATGTTTGACTATTTTACACACCATGTAATCCATGATTATCATTTATATCTAAAAACCCCACAAAATTTATAATTTAAACCAATCATTTATTTTTAAATATCATGTAGGAATTTTACATCATGTAGTCATGTAACACTGTGTTCACCTTTAAAAAATTATATCTAGTAAAAACAATTGATATCATTTAAGCCCTTTAAACATCGTTTAATTCCATAGCATATAACAGAAAACACGAGAACTGACACGGGCATCCTTCAAACTAAGGGAGAACCCCCATTAATCCCTTAAAAAATTTATTATATGACTCTATTAATTGAAATAAAAATCAATCTATAAACATTTTTTCATTTCTCTAAGAAGATGTTCTGCATCCCCTTGAGTCCCAGTACACACACAATTAATGAGTAAAAAATCAGCTGGGAGAGGATACCTTGAATATTGGTAACATTATGTTACACAGATGCTATTAAATATGATTTTTATAATTTATAAATCATAGATTTATATATTTTTTACCATAAATAAAATGCATAATCTCATATTTTTATTAATCATAATTATCAATGGTTTTATATTGTAAAAACAACATTCATTAACCCCTGCATTGTAATAGGGATTATAAAACATCCACATAATAAATGAGGAAGGGTAGTGCAAAGATTATATGGAATAACACATAAAAATGATTCTATATAGGATATCATTAGTGGAATTCACTGATATAGACATGGAAGAATTATGTGAATGACAATAGAGATGGATAGTGGTTATTTATGACAACTTGTAAATGAATAATTTAATGTTATGGAACACAAAACAGTAAACAGGTCATGATTCAAATGGACACAGTTCAAAAAAATGAAGTTATAATGATTTTTTTCAATAACCCTTGATTAATTTTATTGAATTTGTTTACCTCAATGACTTTGAATATATGAAAAATTAATTAATTTATATCTATATATTTCAAAGGGATTATTTTAGAATTTATTTCTGCTAGGTTTATTATAAATTAACATTTTAACTTTATGAAATTAATGTTAAAGAGTTTATTTTTTTCAATGAGGCACTAAAATTAAATATTATCGAAACATAACATCCTAATAAGAGCATCATGTATTTCCATCTATTTATAAATATTTTTGAAAAACAATATTACAATCACATTTTATTAAATATATTATTTTAATATGTAAACAAACAAAATTAACACCACATGTTCAACATTAATATTTATCTATCAAATCATTCATCTATAATAAATAATATATTAACTATAACATCACGTAGGTCATTGGTAGCATCTAAACACTTATAATCTTTTGTTTGTGGTATCAATCCCCAATACCATTTTATATAAAATAATTTTTCACTCGATATGCACATTATACTTTATCTAAAACCATATTAATATAATTCTTATAATGTTCCTATAAATTACTATTAAAAAAATACCACAACATAAATATTAGATAAAAAATAATGGTTAACAATACCTTCCCAAAAACAATTTTACCACTATTATATCAATATAGAAAACATATTAAGGGTTATCCTACCTAATAAAATGTGTCTTCCCAGAGGTTAAACTTGTCATGTAGAAAATATTTTTTTCCAACAACACCATTCGACATTTTCTACCAAATATGTTATAAAACTTTCTTAGAGTACAATCATTATACATTTTACCATTCGAATAACTAAAATATCATTGATAAAATAATTTTATAAAATAATTTGTTTAATAAAAAACATGAAAATTGATTGAAATAGTTTTTATTGAGTAATATCATAACATTGACCACGATCCATTAGCTTCTGTTGAAGAATATTACAATGATTCTTGGGTAATTCACTTGTAGAGTTCCCCATCTTCTTACAACTGCTGAATTGACTATTTTATTCTTTATTCATTACCATGAATTTATGAGAATGGTATAATATCTTTTCTCACATTTTCACACATCCATTTCCTTTATAAAAGTAATAGGTTGTTATTTTCAGTAATTATCACATGTGGGAAAAACCTTAGTTCCCTTATTCCCCCAAAAAAAATTCAATGTTATCATCCTTTTCTATTTCTATCATTTTTAGAAATAATACATAGATAATTAATTATCTTTATTGATGGTACATTAAACTATTCCTTCATAAGATAATAATGTCTTTTAGAATATTTTTGTTGAATTATTTTATTAACATCATCCAATAAATAATAATAATACATTAATTTTGAATTATCTGTAATGATACAGTTTACATTTCTTTGAAAATGACTCATTTTAAATCGGTTCAATAAAAAATAATAAATCATAGCATTAAGAAAAATAATTTATAATTCCAAAACATATGAATTAATAAACTAAATTGACATATTTATTCACAGTGATCTCATAATCATATAGTGGTTTGATTAGGGATATTGTTTTTTAGAAATCGTTAATAATGATTTGAAAATAAAATGAGAATGATATTATGAATATCTATAACAACCAAGTCCTTTCATACAAAAATACCTTATCTTAATAGGTTAATATTCAATATATTTCATAAACAAATAACCGAGAACTATAATACTTTAGTACCATTGGGGACTAGAAACAGAGTCGTTTTATTTTGTGAATAATATTCAAAATCTCTTATAAAATATTCTCACATAATACACATATTAGGCATAACCTGCCTTAACCAATCCTCATAACCAGGGTAATGAAACATATAATTGTGTGAGCTCAGATGCATAGTAAATATAAACATAATATATTTTATCTAAGATAATATATAGGCATAAAATAAGAATAAGATTATGTGATCATAAACATAACTTAAAAATTCACACAAACACTTTCATATATACCCAAAATGGTAATTAAATATAATATTACCTTCATAGAAAACATGATACATAAGTTTTAGAAATAATTATAAAATATTCATGAACTCTAATATCATTTTGTAAATATGTGTCACCATCATAAATATAGAAAAATATCTCATATTTCATGTTTAAATACCATGAACATCCACATAATTGATAAGGACATATAACTTATTTCTCATAGAGTATTAAGATGCACATATTTCTCATTGTATTTTAAGAGACACTAGTTAACCATAGTATATTAGGATGAACTGGTGTACAATAGTTGAACATGACACACTTTTTTCCTATTGGTGATCAGGACACACCTATTCTCTATAATGTGATAAATCCTTTGATTTCTTCCCATTGTAACATCAAGAGTTATTAATTCTTACCCAATTATTTTTAAAATTATATTGGTGTACCAAACAAATAATTAAAATCATAAATATTTTCTCTATAAAATAATAAAACAGTCATCAATATTAAACTCATGAAATAAAATACATTTCATAATCATTTCACATAAGTATATACCATAGAAGAGGTAATTGTTTCAACCAATGAGTTGTTATTATAAATATAAACCAACTATAGAATGAAAAATTATGGGATCCTTGGAGTATAACCCAAAAAATTATTAATTAACATCAATGGAAGTCACGTTTGGAAGAATTTTTTTTTTCAAATATCACCTTGAATAATTCTTGAGGAAAGAATGTTTCCCAATTTGAAACCACTTTTTTTAAAATCTGAGCACGATGAAATAAAAAAAATTCATTTTCATTTAAATTATAAAAATTTAAATAACTATTCAATTAATTATGGCATGATGATGGTAGGAAAATTCTCTCATTAAATTTATGTTAAAAAATAACTTTCATTCTGTATATTTGATAAAAAATCTAAAATAACTTCATTTAGAAAATTAAAAAAATGTATCGTCTATAAATGTTCAGAAAAAATTCAGAAATGAATAAAATTTAATTTAAAAAATATTGTCTAATAGTAATAACATCATTAATATTTTTCTAAAATATAATGATTTATAAGAAATATTCCATATTGATGATGTAAACATAAACAATGTTTAGTAAATATATGATTGCGAAAAAAACCCTTAACTAAAGAATCACATTTTGTTTTTAATGTTCAAACCACATATATATAAAATAGGGAATTATTATATATGAATCCCATAAAAATATATCAATAAATTTATATATGACTTTTTAGAACATCTTTTCATCTATTTATTAATATTATTTTATTAAAACAATTTTTCTGGGTGATAACTTCTTCGTTTCTAAGCGTTTGTTGGTTTGGTTATCCTAGTCCATATACATTGATAATATTACCTTCATTTAAATAATGATAGTAATTTTATAAACAACATATATATTAATTATAAAAAAATTTATAATTAATAATAATAACTATATGAAAAAAATGAAATAACATTGTTTATGGGGAGAGTATTCGAAACGTAAGCATGAATGATGATTTCATTTTTTATTGATGCAATAGAGGAAGGTAAAAATTTATTAACATTAAAATAATTATTATTTCATCATATATATCATATATATTTATTAAAATCTTCCATATTTCCATCCTTGTGAAATATTAAGGAAATATGAATCAAATCGCATAATGGAGATGATAATCCATACATACGCATGATCGATGTTATTATATAAAAAAAGATTGTATAAAAATAAGATTGATAATATATTATCATTATTGATTTTTAATAATTCAATATATATATTTTATAAACATTAATAATGTCATTATTTTATTTAATAAATTAGTGTGATGAAAAATTAATTTTGTCATTATGTGGATATGGTAGGGTCTATATAGGTAAGGGCAATACATTCACTTCATATGTGAATGGAAAGAGGGTGTATAATGGTATGTTTAGTAATAATATTATTTATGGATATTTATGAGGAATAATATTTTATTTAAGGGTGAATATAGTATATTTTTATGAGTTAAAGAAGAGTAGAAAAATGACATCATCAGATTGAGCGATTGTCACTTCTTCCAAATAACACCATTAGATCTCCCCTAAAGGGATATAAGGTTCGTATTTTGTGAATAAAAACACCTCTATAATGTGTATATGGATGTGGATAAAAGAATTTTTAATATTATGGTCAATATAGAAGTCTAAATGAGATATTTAGAAGGGAGCGATCTGTTTTCCATTTATAACTATGGAGTGGGGAACTTTTTCAATTTTAAAAAAGATTAAAATATATTTTGATTAATATAGAGGAAAATGATTCAAAATGTACCATAAATTCACTGTAGAAACAATTGTAGACCATATATTATTATCTTTTTCTTATTTAACATTTTAATCATTTTTAAATGATTTAATAATATTTTAATCTCATAAAATACCATCAATGTGAATTTCAATACTATTCCTTAAATTGAATTTTAAAACATCAATAAAAATAGTATATTAGAAGAAAATATTTTTCTATATCCCAAATATATCATGGTCATCTATATAATTCATTGATCACCTTAAATATCTCACTATATTTTACACTTAATATTTGTAATATCATTTACTGGTTTTTTCTTTTAATTTAATAATTTCTATGTCTATGTTGTATAATAATTGATTGTTATAATTTCTTCCCTATAAAGTAAAAAATAAAATTCCATGTTGAAGATAAATGATTTTTTTTCAAATATTATTTATAGTTTAATATAACTTCATGGTAAATCCATATTAAAATATTACAGTTATTAAAAACAAGAGTTTTACTTGTTTAAATTTTATTTTAAAAACATAATAATGAACATAACTTCATAAAAATTTCAATAAAAGGTTATAAATAAAAAACATGAATACTTATTGAGTAAAATAACTCCTCATAAAACATTTAGGGATGTTTTGGTGTAATTTGATGGTCCTTAGCATTTTATTTTTAACATAAATTTCAAGATTTACCAATAGATCGGTAATAAAATCTGTATTGTAAATATTTTTAATAAACAAATTTAATATGAAACTATATAAAAAAATAGACCCCATACTTCCAAAAATGTAATCCATGTTTCTTTATTTTTCACATAGAAGATCCGTAATTTAATTAAAACTGAATTCATCAAAATTCAATGAAAATTAATTTTCTCAAAAAAATCATTTTAAGCCGTGAAATGTAATAATAAAAAAAATTCAATAATGAAGAATAAAATTTAATTAATTAAACTATATAAAAACTAAAATATAATATACATTGAGATTACATTATAATCATAAATGGGAACAATAATATAAATAAAATAATAGTTTTATAAAAATTAATATTTCACACTCTTGGTTGAAATGTTGTTTTTTCAGAAAATTCTCAAAACAATAATCCTAAAATAATTTTGATATGATGAATTAAAAAATTAAAATATTATTTTAAAATAAATTTTCCAAAATGTTGAGTTATTAATTATAAAATTCACTCAAAGGAAAACCATATTTGGTGAAAACAAAATTATGAGAAACATAACAACTTTAATAGTTATTAAGTTATTTTTACCCATCATTTTTCAACAAATTTATACTGAGTAGTAAATTTTATTTCTATCATAAGGTTGCTAATATTATTCATATGTAATAAATCAGTAGATAGGTTATAACTACTACACTAAATTATAATTTTTTCATATTGTGTCATGATTTTTTTAAACTCAGTGTTGTGTGTTATATAATCTATCAAAAAATTCAATCATTTAATGAGAAATGTTTTTATAAAAAATATATTTATATAAAATTATACCTACTAAAAAAGAATTTATCCACTGAAATTAATCCCTTATATAAAAACAGATTAGAATAAATCTGCCTCATCTCATTCTAAGGTTCCTATTTAGCCTCTTTATATAGGTGGCTTATCTATAAAACAATAACCAGGGGAGTGGTATTGTTTAATAGAACTAGATATTTATGATCATAAATATTTATTCATTATTTGTCAATAAATATATCCCATAAAAGTTTTAGGGACACTATTTCTTGTATAAGAAAGTATTAGGTATGTACATTCTCATGATAGAAACATTGAACACATCGTAAACGTGGGAGATGAACAGTGGAATTGCTAACTAAACAGCTAGTATAATGGTATGGTCCATAATATCCACGTGAATGATATACCTTGGGATTAGTTTTACCTTGTTTAATATAGATTTAAATTCATATAAGCACCATTGAACCAATACCATTTTTTAAATTATTGCAATGGTTATTGTTATAATATTTCTATCAACATTGTGATTATCTTATGTGATTCTGAATATATAAAATGTTCATTTAAATATCATTAACTTGATTGGGTCTATAAATATTTCTCTCTACAACATCATTCTATTATATTGGAGTTATATTTTTTTCCACAAATGAATTAATAATGATATATATGAATGCTTGTCTGAAAGCTTCTATGTCATGAAAACTCAACATGGGGACATTGTTGATCCCAACCACAATTTTTATTCATAGAAAAAGATTATAACATTTTCAATTGGGTATTATTTATTCTCCTAAACAAAAATTATACATGTCTATTATAAATAGTGCTGAAAGAGAACATTATATACCTATATTTCTGAATACTTCAACAAAAAATCTAGTTAATCATTCGATCGAAATAATATATAATTTAATGTGGTACACCATTCAAAGTTACAACTTCCTTATTGTATATTCTGTCAAAAATAAAATAAGGGATATATTCTTTAATAGTAATGAATTGTTATGTAATTTTATATTCATGAAATATTACCCATAATTACCTTAACATAAAATATATGATAAACCCTATTGGTTACTAAAACCATTAACAATAAGTCAATAAAGTGTAAATTCATACCTGTATAAATAAAAATATATCAAAATCGTATACAAAACCAATTGGTTCTATTGATATAATTTTCTCTTAAAATATCATTAATCATGATATACTACCTTCACATAATAACAAAAATGTAGTTTTAATGACTTCAAACTTTTGATCATCTTTGGTATCATATACCCATTATGGTATTCATAACTCTTATGTTAATGTACACATAACACTTCCAAAAGATAATTCACCCATTATATATTATATAAGCTCCTATCTCACAAAAAATTATTTGAATCATGGGTTTATCCTTTTACCAATAGGTAATAAAATTTATTTTTTTATTAATAAATCTATGTAGATATAGGTAATCAGATGACACTTCACTAAATGATGAATAATATGATTTCAATTTCGAAAATACATTAAAAAAAATATAATCCAATCATTTGAGGGGGCTATGTGTTCCTTAATTATCATGACCCACTTCATCCATATTGATTTCATAATATATCACTTTTTTCCTTTTTCATACAATGTTTTTTTTGGATTACCATACACATAATTCCATAGATTGTGGAATTGATTCACATAATTCTCAAATTCATTACACGTGAATCAATAGAGTTTGGGTGGTGAATTTTTCGGCCTCCTCTTATCCTCCAATTCATTCAGTATACCATTATTAACATTTTAAAACTCACTGGCTTAATGTCTAACATTTCCAAATTTAAATAACCTCACTGTTCCATTAGTAAAATTCCCATGATTATTCTTACCACATTTTTGACATGTATATGGATGCAATTTATAAGAAACATTTCAGATTTTATGAGAATCATTTTTTCATATATTATTAAAATCATAAGAATTATGGTAATATCATATTGTTAATATTAAAAATTCATTTCATAAATAAAAAATTATTTATATATATTAATGTATCTTATAGTTAATTCCATTCATTTACATGGTTTTATTCCACTAATAAATAAATTAATCTTCGTTTTGGGGATGGCGATTAATCCACATGTGTACCATGAAACTATGGTAAAATTATATTCTTAGGAAAAAATAGAATCATAATGAATTTAATTATGATGATTGTATTCTATCACCATATTTTTTCATAGAATATGAGGGAATAAATTCATAAGATATATAACCTTTAACACTTTACATTACATGCATTCAATTTTTTATTTCTTCTGTAGAATGATGTCCTTCCAAATAATGAAAATTCTTTTTAAAAATATAAAAACTTTTCAAAAGTGTAAAAGTTTATTTTCAAAATAACCAGTTTCCCAAGAAGTATGGAAACTATCAAGGGCTCTATTGATCCAATTCTTTATCATTTTACCCATATTTGTTGTTAGAAAGTCCATCGGTGACATGATTAGCGTCATATAATAGTTCTGTAATGATACAATTCAATTATTAAAGAGATTCCATGAATTGAATCTATTAAAAAGTAATATTATTTGTTTGATGAATTATTAAATTTTTAATTCCTTCAGCATAGTAGTAGAGTCACATTCATGATATAAATTGAAATTTTTTCACTTTTTCACCACCTCAACTATATTGATGATTTCAAGTATTTCGACTTCCATAGATGCAGAGATACTACATGGTCCAAAATACAACCAAGTGCATTTTCAGTGTCTTCACTGAATATACTAATTTATATAGAAGGTCTTCAATTACATCATCAAGCACCATACATATTACATTAGATTGCACCAAGGAAAGAAGAGAACATTATGACTTTAAATGATCCACGTGGATGTTGATAAGTATATCTAATTGGAAAACTCTTAAGAATAGTTAATGTTTGTAAATAGTTGTCAAAAAATAGTTTGAAGATTATATTCACCTGTAATAGTGGAAATAATATGAGAAAGTGGGTTTATGGAAAAATTATAATCATTCAAGAATGTATTTTTTGCAACTAGTCTAGATCAAATGGAGAGTTTCACTATAGGCCACCAACAATACATTATTGATCTTCTGTGACAACTACATCTGAATGACGACTGCCAGGTTGTCCCAAATATAATCTATATTGGTGAATCAGACATAGAATAATTTAGATACTATAATCAATATAGAGGAGGCTATGACATGACTAAGAATAAAATATTCAACATCATCTCTGGACTGGTAATAGGGAACAAATCTTGAGAATAGGTTGATTCCAACTAATTGAAGGTAGTCCTCAGTGTGTATTATTGAATGCATTAGTCTCTAAATAAGAGAAAATCTTGAAGGAATATACCAAGGATTATATAAATGTTTCCCTGTAATTGGTATGATACAAAATCACTTTATGGTAAAACACTTTTTGAAGGAATCATACCATTTTAACTAGGTTCCAATATTATAATTTCATCAAGAATAATGAAATTATAATTTAAGAGAATATCCTTGAATTCAACATTAAGGGTAACTAAATTTATATCTATTTTCAATTTAATAGATATATTGGTATCGAAGGAGATATCATGTGAGGATATACTATTCATAATAAAACTAGTAGTCCAATTATTATGGAAAAATTTAATGGGAGAGTTTTTACTGAACATCAATTCTGATTTGATCGAAATATTAGAGGAGTACTTGAAAGTAATCCAAATGGTGGACTCTGCAAAAGTAAAATTTCCACCTTTAAAACTTCTTAATAATCTATCACTTATAAAATAAATAGAATATAATTTTCCATTTATGAGTCTCCTCATGAAACTACCCTATAGATCTTATTTGAAAATTTTAATACTTTTTATATCACGTCCCCAACAATTAATAGGTTGAAAATATTGATTTCAATGAATAGTTGTATTTTTTTGGAGGATTACTTCACATAAAATGATGTTTTGTATAAGTAATTATGATCTTGAATGAATAATATGACTATTTTTAAACAATAAAAGAGTAAATGAATTTTGATTAAATAAAAAATTTCAAAAGGATCTTCCGACTAGTCATAGAAAGATTTTTTCCATTCCATGAGGCTAATTAGTTTCTATTATATCACAAAATATGAGATAAATATATAAATATTGTATTACCCACATAAAAATGTGTCCATGAAGTATTGTAAATTGAAATGTTCGTTCTCTAAATCAGATCTATTGATGACATTAACCCATCTAGTTATAATTAAATTTTTTTTTTCAAAATCAAAAGTAATATTTTTTTTCAATCTAATTTAAAACCCTAATAATTTTACTTAATATAGGATATCATTTTTGATTTTCTTTATTATTATTATTACTATATGGAAGAAAATTATGATTTCATTATTATATAATTGATGTGTAGAGAAAATGAGATTTATTCTAGCTCTGAAAGAGGTAATCTTATTATAATTCACCATTTCGAGAAGAATGCTTCTCGAATATTCATCTAGAATAGATAAGATAATTGATAAATAGGATCACCTTACCTAAAAAACCATTATCAAGAGAAATGTCTATAAACAGAGCCATTTATGTGAACCAATATGTGGGATAAATTCAAAAAATATATATCCTAGTTTAAAAAGGTCCCACAAAATCATAATGTGGATAAAACTTCACAAATAATTCCCCAATAATGTATTTAAAATTATTTTATAAAATAATGTTTAAGAGAAATTTTAACCCCTATATTAGTCATTAAAATAAGATTAGAAAATTTAGAATCCATGTTACGCCAATCTTGACTGGTTCTACCATTAATAATGCCAAGTTGATTCAGAGAAACAATTTAGTTGTAAATGCTAGAAACCCTTTTTTGATGAATTTTACCATTCATTTTATAAATGGACATGATAAGTGAAAAATTTCTAATGAGATGAACCAAATTTTTATTCTACACTTTTGGAATGTGATTTGGGAATTCTGTATTGATTCCCTATGTCATCTGACCGCCAAAAAAATTAATATGAAAACTATGCACAATATAATGAATAATATTATAGACCATTTGAAATATGGTGTTAGTAAAATCATTCAGTCCTAGAGATCATCTTTAATTAAGACCAAAAAAATCATGATTTATCTAAAATACAATTTATATAGATGATATTATTGAATAATCTACTTGAGTAAATGATTTTGAGTGACATATTAAATTATGCTTGTGTATATGATAGGGATATCAAAAAAACATTATGTAATAGGATATAACATTGGAAACCATGTCTTCTCCCTTATAAAATAAGTTTTTGTTATCTATAAGAATAACCAATGTTCTAGTTATTTTCCTAAAACATTAAAGAGAGTTTAATACATAGTTTCCCCCCCCCATAAAGTAGCCATTAAATTTTTAATGAATCCATATATAAGCTTTATTTTGGGTTTAGTGTGGTTTTCATGTTATGTGTGACATTATTTTCAAATTCATGACTATTAGAAAAATCATTTCCAGAGTTCTTATCTTAAATAAATTCAAGCAAGGATTATAGATAGAAATTTTTTTCATCAAATTGAATCAATCTGTTCATTCTCCAAACATTATATCATGTCTTAATAATACTGATCGTGATAACACAAGTTAATGCCCCATAAATAAATATAATAGAGTTCTATGATTATTGAACCAAATATATATAACTATAATTATATTCCAAGATTTATAAAATCTAAAGAGGAAGGATGGATGGTACATTTTAGAAACTAGATTTTACATGAATGGGTGGTTATTAAACATTAATTTTTCAAGGGTAAAACAAGAAATATTAGAACATGAACTATGGGATGCAATATTGAACTAAAATATATATTGTTTTATGGAATCCCATGTGTGACGGGGCATTCTATAAAAGGTATATTCGACTAACACTATGTTGAAATCATTGAGATTAATATTTTTAATAAAATCATTGAATTTATTGATTAAATTATAATAAATTACCATTCAATGCCCCTCATCTGGGATTATAAAGGAATTAAATTCCACTATGAGATTCCAAGAAATATTTATTGTGTTGTTGTAGTCAAAAATAGACTTTATAATTCTTCTTCTATCTTGAAATCCATTATCGGAATATATATAATGGGGAAACATTGATTCATTCCTCACGTGATGATAATATAATGTATCAATATTCATAGATGGAATTATATAAGAAATTTTCTCCATAATCAAATGTGACAAGACCCAGAGTCTCTTAATTTCATTTCTTGATATATTTTTTTGAATTAGTCAACCCCCCAAATTATCAAGAGAATAAATATTTTCATATAGAGCCAAATATGGTTTATAAATAACCACTATATCTAGTTTATGAACTTGTATAAATAATTTTAGGTCTCTAATTATATAATGATTGGAAAGGCATGGACAATTCAATATTATGATCTTCATTTGAACATGTTTTTGGAGCTTGTTTCCGATTTTTTCAATCCAAAAAAGGCTTTCGTTATGGTTAAATTTACATAAAAATTATTAATCGAACATAATACTTCCATTGTGAACTTTTTTTTGTTTTTGAACTCTCTATTATTTAACCATGACTAAAATTTCTACCAATAATAATAAAACATTCTATTGATATTAGATCACCATGAGATTTTAGGATCGTTATTTATTGAACTATTCAGTGTATTTTACATCATGTTTTCATGTATAAAAAAATATATTTACTATTGTATTTTTTGAATATTTATGATCAAAAGGGGTAATAACTATAATAATAGGTGATACATAACGTATATTAGTATTAGATTTTCTGTTTTTTCAGTAGGATGTACATCATCAACCAATATTGATTCTCTAGAAAATATATCTTTATTGTCTAATAAATTAATTGATTATATCTATAAAAAAGAATCAATAATACTGGTAGAGTGAGAATATGTCACAAAAATACCATAATTTATATATCTTTTATCTTTGGTGAGGATATTACTACAAGTGTGGTGTTTCATTAAGTCGAAGTGCAGGTGAAATTTACTAGTGAGAAAAATGGAATCATAGTATGTTGATTTCTAGGACAAATCTCTAATATATTTCTCATTAAATTTTATAAATGAGATAACTTATTCATTGATTCCATGGGAAACATCATGTAATCATTGTACATAATTTTTTGACAATGAAAAACATGTTTAAAATAATATTATATAGCCGAATAAGCCAAAATTTATTTAACAATATTCACAATATCATGGATAATATCAAGTTGAAATCTATCATCCTCACATATTTACATTCCATTTATAATCATACTATTACTAAGAATCTCATTTATATATCTGAATGTGATTAATATTGGAAGATTGTTGTCCCATTATTCATCATCAATATGAGATCCCATATTTTATACATTGTTGTAATTCAAATAAAAGGATCTTTGTGGATTCTTCATCCATTTTCCTGGTTTAGTGTTTCGTTGTTGTTCTTTTATGTTCATAACGATCCATTTTCCATTATAACATATGCTGACCACTTTTCATGAACATGAATCAACTTCAAGCTTCATATTCATATGAGGATATTTTCAATTGGATATATTATTCCCCACAATTATATAATGTTGAAAAAATGGATGGATATATTCAGACTAAATTTTAACCTAATGTTTTTTCATTTTCTTTAATGAAGATCACATCTGGAGGCAAAACATCAAGATCAGACTCAAGAATGACTATAGTATATATCCCCATATCCCTTTTATAGTTCAATGATAAATCTTTATCAGAATTATAATACATAAAATAATATAATTGATTATTTTATGGTGATAATATACCTATTTCAAACATTGGAGTCTAACCTAAATTTGGGATGAAGAATTTTTCGATTTCACATGGATGAAATAAATACTGTATTTTGATATTCTAAAAGTGATGGAATTCAGATGGAAATTCATAATCCTCTATAATCAATTAAGATATTGTTTTCATCATTATTTTGTAGAAAACCCACTTCTAATCAGTACCATCATCTAGTCATTCCCCCCACCACTAGTGATAGATATTAAGCTTACGATCATCATATTTCCATTGAATTACCCCCTTAGTATATATAATGTAACCGAGACTAGACAATTTTCACATGGTCATTCATTTATCAGAAAAAATTCTATCAAAAAAAACTTAAAAATTTCCATCATCCATTTTAATGAATTTTGGGTTTTAAGAACATACAATTTTCAACATTATATCTAAAAAGTGGTTCTTTAAATGAAATTCATTTTCACATTGATTTCGGTGGTTCTCTTGTCAGATTTTGTTCTCTCTCAAAATTCATCATGATAATTTATAGAAAGTTATGTAATTTATTGGAAAACCCATCATCTATCCATATCTAAAAATTATTGATTCTTTACAATACATTGAATAGTATTCATAACTTATCCATAGAGATATACCAAGACATATCATTCGAAATATTCTTAAGAATATCCCTTTATATCTCAATAAGTTTTTTCTAATCATATTCTTAAAATATGTTATAAACCATTCCTTTAATATCTACCATAATTAATCATAATACTCATACAAAAATATAACATTTTTTATATTAATATTCAATACATTTAATAAAAACACAACAGAAGACCATAATAGTACTATGTCTCTAAGGACCTAAAACACATTCAACTCATTTCGTGAAAGATCATCAACATCTCCCATAATTATTTTCCCAAATTGTACTATTCTAAAAAATACCCTATATAAAAAATTCTTCATAACCTACATATAGAAACATAATAATTGTTGATCTTTGATCCTTAATGAGGGAAATTATTAGAGATATAAATATATGATTATACGCATGTATAATATTAGAATAAGGGTATGTGACCATTAACATAACATTTAGTGTTTGTACCCAACAAATCATAGATCATAAATAAGAGACATGTAATAAATAAAAATTTTAGAAAAAATGTTATATAAGAAAGATAAATCATCATAAATTAATGATAAAAAATGTGTATGTGTCAAAAATGTTTCACTATCACAAATATATCAATCCATTTCATATTTCAATGTTAAGTACCAAGAACATCAACATATTATATAAGGGCTTATAATTTGATTCCCATGTAGGATCATGATGCACCAATTTCACATAGTAGACTAGGATCCTCCAAATTCCCATCATATATCAAGACACACTTGTTTTTTATAGTGGATTTGGAAGCACCAATCTCCCATATTGGATCCGAATGTATCTATTTCCCATACTGGTATCAATAAAATCATCTTTCATCTCATGGATATATTCTAATATATAAATAATTACCTAATTTAACAGAGAGAGATATGGGTCCCAACCTTAACAAAAACCAAAATATACATATGTGTTCCACATTTTCATAAAACATTCATCATCGAAAATCTCATTAAATGATATAGATTTTAAAATCACTTCATAAATTTATGAATAATATAAATGGTAATGTTTTTAACTAACTTATTTACATTACAATCATAAACCGTCCAAATATGTGATTATTTGGGTTTCATTTAATCATATCCCCCATTATTGTTTTATAACACAACATTGATGTCATCTTATATTGAAAATGATTTTTAGAGATCACATTGAATAATTCATGGGGAGAAAATGTTTTCCTTATTGAAACCACATATTTTTTAAAATATCCATTCAATTATAAATTATTATATTTTATTTCAAAATAAACATTAAGACATGTAAATAATTCAGATAAATAATTTATCATTAATTACCACTGTAAAACAATATCATGTCTTATAATAATTAGATTTTAAAATAAATAATCACATTAAAAATCACCATTTCATATCCATGTTAAAACCATATATATAATAAATATTGATTTATTATAAATTTATTACATGAAAAAATAACAATAATATAATTGTTGGTTTATTTATAACAACATATCAACTATTTATTAATTATTTCATATTAAAAGAACTATTCCACGTAATAACTCATTCGTTCTGAAAAATGTTTTGGTCTGGTAGTATAGATCATTATACAATGATAAAAGTACTATAATTTCTATAAAATTATTCATGTGATAAACATAATATATATAAATTATGTACAAATTTATAAAAATTAATCATAAATAAAAATTTAAAAAAAATAAATTACACTATTCTTGTAGATGTTTATCCATACATATGTAGGGACATTTTTTTATTTTTTTATTGATATAACTAATGAAAAGTGACTAATAATTCCACATTGAAAAATTACTGTTATATCACATCTATCATATATATATCAAATAAATTAGTCCTTATTACCATTTATGATAAATTAAATTGAAAAATATAACACGTCGCATTGTGGGGATGATAGACCATAATTATGCATGAACTACATTATCCAATCCCAAAAGATGAGGTAAATATAAGGAAGACATGATATTATCATTACATAATTATAGTAATATTATAAATTTCATATATGAAAATTAAACCCTTCATTACTCTAATCAATAACATAAGGTGATTAAAAAATGAATTGAATCGTTATGTGGATATGGTAAGTCGTACGTATGAATGAGTGATACATTTACTTATTATATGGCTGTAAAGAGGGGTTATAATGATATATTTATAAACATAACAACCCTTATTCAAATTAATGATGCAAAATTTATTATTTAATGATTTATTTAATATATTCAATGGTGTTAAAGAATAGTCAATAATGAATTTGATGAGTATGCACGATTAAATCCTCTTCCAAATGTCACCTTTAGGTCTCCTCTACTGGTCAATAGGGTTAATATTTTGAAAACAAACACCTTAGGAATATATCAAGGGAGGTTTATAATATAATTTTTCACTGTATGGTTGATCTTGAAGGCTCAATGAGGTATAATTACGTTTGATAGGGGGATTAGTTTTATAATTTTATTGAGGCACACTATTGAAATTTTACAATATATTAAAATATATTTAGTCAATTTTAGAATGAAATAATATTAAATTGAAATTAATTTAATAGGTAATTAACATTTCAAAAATATATTATCTACTTTTTTTATTTATCATTATTTAGTTTTTTAATTTATTTAATAAAATATTAATCCTATTATACATAATTATTCTGATATCGAATACAATCCATTAAATTGACATTGAAAACCCAGAGACAGGAAGTAAAATTTGAAAAACTATTTTAAATTATTAATAAATTGTTAGCATATTCTTTATACATCATAGATCACCATAAACATATCAAATTAAGTTACATTTAAATTTGTTAAATTTAATTATTTTATTCTTCCTTTAATTGAATACTTACTATATAAGTGGTATGCAAGGATATAATGTAATTATTTATACCTTAATTTTTTTAATAAAATTAACATAATGGATACAAATTATTTATAGTTCAAAATTTTCTTTATAGTAAAAATATCCTCTAAATAAACCCATATTAAAATATTATTTTAATTAAATCATTGAATCTGATAAGTTTGAGTTTTTTGAAATAAAATTTTAAAAATTCCAATATCTCTTCCAAATGTCTAAAACAGTCATAAAACCATAATTAGTCTAAATATAGTCAAAATTTTCTCAAAAAACCATTTTTAGTCGTGTTTTTGGGAAATTAAATAGTCCGTATAAATCTATTTTAATCCAAAATTACGCGATTTACAATTATCAGGGTAATAAAATTATTATTGATAATATTCTTAATGAAAAAAAATTAAAGGGTCAACTTTTTGAAAATTAAATGTCTAATTAAAAAAACCACTTTTTATTTTTTTAGCACATATATATTTAAAAATTTAATTTAAAATTAAATAAAAAAATGAAAGGAAAATAATTTTTATCGAAAAATATGGTTAAACTCTGAAAGTATACATACCCCAAAAGAAGGAATAATGATAATTTTAATGTAATTAATTAGACGATGTCTAATTAAATGGTAATTAGATTACTTTGAGATAAAATAAAATTAGAAAATATGAATTTAAATATAAATAAAGTTACATTTTTATAAGAATCAATATTTTTTTCATTAATCGCTAAAATGATCATCATTTAATAAATTTATAAAAAATTAAACAACAAATAAATTTTCCTTTTAGAATTAAAAATTGAAATAAATTTTTCAAAATATTTGTATATAAATTTCAAAAATTAATTTTAATATTCCCACTCACGAAATACTATTTTTGATGAAAACATATCCTAAAGAATACAATGATTTTACGGAATCTTGAGTTATAATTAACCGAAAATTTATAAATTAATTTATATTGATTAATAAATTTATATATATTAATAATTTAGTTAATCATGTTCATACATTCCACCTTAATGGGTTGGTTATAATAACCACTTTAAAAATAATATTTTTTATGCGTATCAGAGTTCCTTTAAACTCGGTGTTGCATGCAACACAAGTAATTGATGAAATAAAATTGTATAAAAGATAAATATTCCTTAAAAATACTTGGTTATGGTAATATCCCTTATATTTTTCAATCATTATGAATTGTAAGGCTTATTTTAATGCACATGGTTAAGATCGAGTAAATCACTAAGATCCATTTTCTCAGTAATTACCACTAAGAAAATTTATTCTAGAAACAAGTCCACTGGTAGATACTATAAAGTGTTGTATATATATCAAATAACCAAAAATATATTCATTAAAAAAACTTTAATATTTTATCAGATACATTTTTTGAATTCATATCATAGGGTTATGTTCCATAATAAATGTTATCTTAATTCTTGTTCCCAATGTTTCTATTGAAATTTCACTTATATCAATTGTAGTGACCCTAGCCCCATTCCCTCAAATCAGATGTCTACTTTAATATATTAACATAAGATTAAATATAACACATCCTAAAGGGACTAATATTTTCTTATTTTTTATAAATGTGATACATATCAATCATAAAAAAATTCTTTCTATCGTAAATAAAATACAACATATGAAATATGTGAGATCAGATGATCATTAAGGGTAAAAAAATTGAATCTATAAATAAATAATAAATAATAATATGACAATGTAAATAGCTGAAACCAAACCCATTTAATCAATTACATGAGTATAATATACTTTTAATAAATGATAAAAAATAATGGAAAATAAAAATCAAAAGATCTGGAAAACGTAACATTATAAATTTTAACTAATCTAATAATCAAATGTAATATCCATAACAGAAAATAAAATTATGGAATTCCTAATTCTAGACATTTAAAACATGATATCGTGGCATTATTCAACGAAATCTAAAAAATTGGTAGGGCCTCTTCCAAGACCAAATATAGTTTGTTTTTTGAGTGCCACTTTTCCCTCAATGATCTATCTGTTATATAGACCCACTAGTAATATAATATTTATTATTAATTCATTATATAAAAGGGGTGAATCATAATCAACATAAATATTCATCCTTAAAAACTAACATATAAGATTTTAATTATTTCTCCAATCAATAAACCTAATCATAAACCATCCATAAAAATATTTTATATTGTAATAAGATTGTAAATCCAAAATCAAACTAATAAAAAACCATAAATAAAATGAATAAAGATCATTTAAATACAAATTATCCTTTGTATGTCATATGTAAAATAATAGTTCGATGTCATTGATAAATAAAAAACTAAAAAAATGACATTATAATTAGTTTTGGGGAAAATAACCTTTTCTCATTGAAACCCAAATTTCAAAACAAATTGTTTACAATAAATTTTGACAAAACATTTTTAATAATAAAAACATTAAAAATTTGTATGAAATATTTTAAACAATGAGTGGTCATGGAGATGTAAAATTACCATCATGTTGTAAATGTTAAAATAATGATTCCATTCAATTTTTCAATTACATCCATACAATTTTTTTAAGGAGACATGAATATTATTATCAATTTAAAAAATTTAATCATGGATAAAATTTTATCTAAAAAATTAATTGTGATGTGTATACACCACAGAAGGACATATGTTGTGAAGATGGAATATGTCTTATAGAAGTAAATATAAGACGAGAAACTATAACCTAAGGTATGATTTGCATTTGTGCATGTTTGTAACTCATGTATAATGGATTTAACAATGTTATTAATATATACTAGAAACATAGTTATGTTTATAATATCATATAGTATCATATTATGACATTTTACCACTCATTTGATAATAAAATTTCATTATTTCCGTTGATTCGAGTTTTAATTGACTTGTTTTCTCACACAAATTTTTTCAGGGGGATTAGTGTTATTATGTTGAAGAAATATATATATATATACATATATATATATATATGATCCCCAGAATTATAATAATGATATAAATATCTTATATAATCTTTAGATAGATTTTTAGAATAAATTATGAATGTTGTACCTAGGAAATAAATTGTATAGATTCATGGATATGGTAGGTCGTACATACACACCATCCATGATATCATTCACTTAATGGATGAATTGGTAAGAAAGACATGGATATATTAATTTTATAAAATTAATATAATATCAGAAATATATATATATATATATAACAGATTCAATAATTTTATCCTTATTACATTCCATGTAATGTGTAACTAAAACATGAATCAGATCGCAGCACAAGGTGGTAGTTCGTCGTACATGAAAGAGATGTTATCATATTTAAAATAAATAAAAAATAAATTTTTATGTAATATTAAAATTATCAATGTACAATCATTGCATAAATATCTAATAATTTTTTTCAATCTATCATTATATCAATCCTTAAACGTTGTTAACGGAAAATGAAATACATCGGTTAG
Organism: Viscum album; assembly: GCA_963277665.1. Classification (NCBI taxonomy): domain Eukaryota; kingdom Viridiplantae; phylum Streptophyta; class Magnoliopsida; order Santalales; family Viscaceae; genus Viscum; species Viscum album. The sequence goes on along the minus strand of OY728158.1, from coordinate 496,623,353 downwards.
AGAGGCGGTAGTCAGTCATCGACAAGATAAAACATTTAATTTCCCATATTATAGATGAGGAGATGGAAAAATATTATAAAATTTATATAATAAAATCTCAGTATGTGTTTGATAAATGTGTTATTATATTTCTATCATTAATTCATTACTAAATATAGAAAAATAATTATGAAAATAGAAGATCATTGTTATGAAAATTACCTTTTATAAGAGAAACCTCATTATATATCTTCTTATGGACCATAGAGATAATCTTTTGGGTGTTCTATATGGTCTATAATAAGTTTAAAGTTGTATAGGAAGGATTTTTTGAATATTTTAGTCAATAAAAGTTGCTTTAGGTTTGTGAATAAGTAATGTAAGGTAGTTCCCTTATACAAGTGGGGAATGGAAATCGTCATGGAAATTAAAATGGAAATTTCCCAAAAGAATACAATATTTTAAAGGCATTCACCAGAAAAAATAATTCCAAATATCCTTATAATTTAATTATGGATAAAAATATATAAATATGGAAATAAAATAATATGGGGGCATGTTTTTATGTTATTTTAACCCTTATCATTTTTGTATAACCCCAGGGTAAACCAACATTTATCTTAATCACTGTTTTCAATTATTACTATTTTCACTATTTTTTTGAACAAAAAATAATTTCAAATTATTAAATAATTAAATCAAATATTATTCAAACTATGGAATTAATTTCTTCCAAATTTAGTACACATATGTTTCCAAACTAAACCGAAAGTTTACCAACAAATGTTATAGAAAAGTGGGTTTTGAAAGAAAAACTTTACAAATATCTAGAAGGATTTGATATCAATATTCAATTTAAATCTGACTAAAACAATATAAATTTTTTCAATTTTAATAATATTGAACTAATTTATCTATAAAAAATTTTAATAATTATTTAGATTGGTAAATAATTTTATAGAAAAAATAGTTTTTAGTAAAAATATATATTTGTTTTTATTCATTTACAAATTAAACATATTTGGAAAAAATTCACCTTAGTAAAACATTGGTCTAATAATTTCAAATTTTAATATTATTTTTTCTTATAAAAAATAAGAAATTGATAAATATTTTTGATTAATTATGTGCACAGTGCTCTTCTAAACAACTTTTGTGAATAATATAGTTTCTTATAAACATTTATTTTGTATTAAATGGATTATTTTTTTCTAATGAATACGTTAAAATGAAATTTATTTTATAAAATCTCAAACCTTAATATTTTAGAAATATACATAGCACCATTAATAAACTCAAAAATAATTTATATGTTATAATTGTAATGATAAAATAATAATATTTTAATAATGTATCAGGTTTTGTTTAAATCTAATGTTATATTCACGATAATAAATAATGAGATTTATTTAAAACTTATTTTTTTATAATATCTTATCATTTTATATTCTATTCTAAAATTAGTTTTGGGAGTTATAAACACCATCAATCAAGATGTTCATAGTTTAAAAATCATTAGATGTTACACCTTTCAAAACATGGGGTCGCATACCAATGAAGGTGTTGTTCAATTTTTTAATTGATGATTTTTTTAACATTCATCATGATGTGATTTTTGAGAGAGAAGTGATTATGTGTACTTTGGGAGGTCTATTAATTGTATATATTCAATATAAATGGATGCGTTACTAGGATATGAATTTTAATACCACATGGATTGAATGGTTTTTCACGTAGTATAAGAGTTTTATTTGTTATCTAATTAGTTGGTTGGTTATTGAATTAGATATTTAATAGTTATCCTAAGGGATTGAAAAATATAGTTTTGTTTTTTTATTTGTAAAACTAGAATTATATGTGATCATTATGTAATTTTTAATGATTTGGAGTAGTTGGGGCCTATGAAAAGTCTTCAATAGTTCCATTGGTAACAAAGTGCAGACTGGTGCCAAGGCAGAAGCTCCGAGATAATTTTTAATATGGAAAAATATATTTTATTCAACCTTGGAAAGAAACATATATCTATAGTAGTAATTTTCAACCACTATTTTTCTATTCAAAATCCTATAATATTCATTTTCCCCTTCATTATTTGGTTTGATAGATCTCCCACATCTATCTTCTTCTTTCACATCATCATATAGAATTTGTGCGATAAAGGTAATTATATGAGTCTATTTCTTCAAAATAGTTCATTCATAAACATTCAAGAAATACCCCAACTATTTATTTATAATATTAAATATTTGGTTTATTATTTGATTCTAGATTATCACATGATTTAGGTTTACCCAACATCTAATAGCATGTGGTTTTACTCCCTTAGAACTATAGTAGGAGGTCAGTATTAATAATAAGATAGTAAATCTAGTTTTTATGACTGGTGTGTTGTGAGGTCATTCCACCCACAATACTCATTAACTCTATTTCAATTTAATAATGTTAATTTTTCTTGTCTTATTTATATAAACTTCTATAAATCCCTTTAATACAAATTAGGATGTGATTCCATGTGTAAAGATTTATATTAATATAATAAATTTTCCATTTAAAATTTTATTATAGTAATCATATAAATTTGGAACTGATATTGGGGAATATTTTATATTATTAGATAAGAACATATGATCTAACGAGAGTTACTTAAAAGTTATGATTTTGAAATGGAATCTAGAAATTATAGACATTCAGTTTAATATAATTCCAAGACATGGTGTAATCACTTAAAATGAGATGTGGAGTTTCAATGGTTTATTTGATTAATTATAATGTTTTTTTTAAATTTCCCATTAAGTGGACCTTATGTGACATGGTAAAAGTGATATCTATTAAATGAGAATGATGGTGATAAATGGTATCCCTGAAATTATATATGCATTATATAGGCTATTTTGAAGCCCAAATAAATGAAAAAAGTTACAATTATATGAACATTGTAGTGAATAGTTAATTGTAAATTTAGGGAATTGATTTCCTATTTAATTAATCAATCATAATAAATTGGAATTTAGTGAGTTGATGTGTTAATTACAATGAATTAAAGAATACATTAATTAATTTATATACTGTAAATCCTCTTTATATGATTTTTTATCAATGAATTATTTTGATAGATTCTATTTATATCATATGGATTGAATTTTGAATTAAATTTTGTGAGAATTCCTTGGATTCCAGTAGGGGGCTCACTTGAGTATCAGGGTGGGTGAAACTCGCAGATTTATAGAGATATGGTTTTAAAGAGTATCCTAATTATGATATTATATTCCTTTTATATTCATTATTGTGAATTCCTTGGGGTGGATCAACATGGATTTTTGAAATGACTCTATGAATCAAATTTCACCCATTAATATCATGGATTCTTTTTGGATACCCTCATTGAATACCATTATTAAATTTTATTTTTTGAAGGTGAAAAACTCTGGGGAAAGACACTTATTCTAATCAAGTTATTATTTTGAAATTCAAGGATAATTTATTCAGTTTAGATTACTATAATAGATCAGTGGAATTCTATGGGTCACCTCCTTAGATTCCCTCTTGGATTTATTTGGTGGGAATTTTGATTTTCTCTACGTGGATTATCAAATATAATTTTGAATATGGATTCCATAGTATTATACATTGGAATCAATCATGATATGATGTATATCGTGATTGTATACTCCCCAACAATTGATGAAGTCAGTATAAGTCAATTTTAGGTGTCCATGATATGCTTGGGGTACCATAGGGTGTTAGACTATTTTTAATTAAATTATTTATTAGGTAAATAATTAAGTCAATTAGATTCTATAATATAAAATATATTATTTATAGAATATATATATGAACCTTATTATTAACTGTTTCTATTAGGGACATCATTAATAGTATTATAATACTGAGTTATACTCACATTCGACATAGGCCACGCTTAAACATTTTAATCCAAGTAGCTATTAGTTTTACATTTTAGGGGCAGATTTGGGAACCTATTATTTTTTATACGATAATGGATTCAATGATTGAGAATTAAATTTGGTATTGGGTTAGGTCTTCAGCCCATTATTCTCGACTATAAATTATTTTTTATTATATTATTTGGGATAATTTATATAATATTATTTTGATGTGTTCCTTTCCTAAAAATTATTATTTTTAGATCATTTAGACATTTTTTAAATGTATTTTTAATTGTAATTTAATTTCATTATATTAATCCTATATATTATTTTAACAAAATATATCTAATTTTATTATTATTTCCATTGTTTTTTCACCCTTTTATCTACATATATTTTCTCCACATTCCCATCTTTAAACTATTCTACTAGTCAAAAACAACTGGTTTATGAGGAGATATTCATGAATATTTGTGTAAAACAATCTTGATATCAAATTTTGTGGGTCTCAATATAGGATGTAACAAAATTTACCTTAGAAAAAATTCCATAAACAAATAATATTTTACTGTAATTTAGTAAATCAACACATTTCCTATATATTAACCTTTTATGTTTCCTATTGTGTGTAAACCTTGTAATATTATTATATATTTTTCTATGAATTATATATAATATTCAAGATATAAATCTTATAGTATCAGTTAAATAATCATTTTAAAAATTGGATAAAATAAAATTTATGAAAAATAATAATCAGATCATCAAAAATAGAATAACATAAATTTTATCCTAAAAGAATTCATGTCTTAATTACATCAAGTTGTTGGTAGTTTATGATTATTTTGTTTAAAATAAAAAATGTTCCCTAAATTTTTTCAAGGGACTATAATTTGAGTTCATCTCTCACTGATGTATTTTTTTGACTTATAAGAAAACATTTATATTATTATTCCTCCATTTACGTACCTTCTATATTCCTATTTAAAGAAAACCCAATTTTCACCTAAATGATTCAATGAATTTCATCAGGTATTTCATTTTGAGAATTCCAATTTTGTCTTCCTTTTGACTTCAAGTCCATTTGGTTTTATGTTAAGGACACATTTTACAAAAATAAATATGTTTAATACCTAATGTACCTTTATCTACACCAAATTAATAAAATATCACCACTAAACATGTGTCCAGTCCTTACATATATATTTGTTTTGTGGAAAAAGATTTAAATTTCATAGAATATTCATTAAAAAATTTAATATATTTTTATTGGCCTTCCTTTTTTTATAATAAAATTTCACATGAATATTTATTTCATAAGTAGTTAATTATTTTTTAACAAGAAATCAAATAATTAAGAGCGGATGAAATTTTTATTTTAAAAATATTTAGATACCAATGATATATAACATTTTCTTCTCAAATTAACCATGCTTCCATACATATATTTTGGTTTTTAAGATCCTATTTTCTATTAAAATAATTTATAAAAATATTCATTTGGGTACATATATTCTATAAATTAAATAGAAGTTGATTTAAATCTCAAAACACAATTAGCAATTTATTTATCCTAAAAATTTTAATTTTTTATAATAAATTGTATATTTTAGAAGATTCTATTAAAATTTATTGACATTATCCTAATTTTAACAACATTTTCAATAACATCATCTTTGAAGTTATTTTAATCAGTAAATTGAATCTTGAGATATGGAAGTTACATTATTCTGTCATATTCCTTTAAAAATGTGCTAAAAAATAAAATTTTATTCTACAATTTTATCAAAAAGGTAATCTCTATCACTGATATAAAATAACTTTGAAGAATATTTTGATCCCATATCATACCACATAACCATTTTTATTTTTATCATATTAAATAGTAAAATGATAATTATCATCAACTGAATATTTTTTTCATCATCAACAATTTTTATCATTAATCACATATATAGTAAGTATTTTTTATTTTTAATCATCTAAATATTATTAGTCAATATCATAGTAATGAATATAAAGAATATAATTCTTATTTATTATAATTATTATTCTCTCCATAATTGACTATATTAGTAAAGACATACCTAATAGCTTCATATTATTCTATAAGATATGATCATGGTTTATAATATAACCTAAAATATTATAATCCATATTGACTTCCTTGAATATGGAATAAATAAGAGTGGTATATTGAATCCAAAACACGTCCATAGCTAATAAAAATTAATATCAAATCCATATAACTATATGAAAAATTATGTTATATGACTCATGTGGAAGCCAATGATTATAATTATAGTGGATCATTGAAGGGTAATTTTTTAATCTTTACTAAAATTATTATCATTACTGGAAAGAAATTGATTAGATAAAATACAATGTCTTTTAATAATGGATGAAAGTAATAGTATGCCTATTACCACATAAATAAATAATAATATATGAGAAGATGTGTGTATATTAACAACATATTTAAATTGGTAGTCAAGGAAAAAAATGTGTCTTTAATCCAGAGAGTTCATCTTTCCAGAATCTTAATATTTGTCTCTTTATCCGTATCCCTTATCTTTTGATAATGTAAATTCTCTCTCATTGTAGTCCAGATGATGCCATGATGTTTGGCATGATCTTGTACGAACTGGGATCACTCAAATATATCATCAACCAAAATACCAAAAACTGATCTCGAAAATGATGAAAGATCCAATTCAACATGGACATTAATACCACAAACATGATCATCAAAAATATCACCACTACAAAATCATATAAGCCATACCTTCTTTTAAAAGTAAAATCAATAATATATGATGGTATTAGAATTAACTATTGGTATCATGATCTAAAATAAAACATGGAAAAGATATTAAAACATCTCACCTGTTTGATGAGAAATTTGATAAAAGGACGGGCATACTAATTCTAGATTTTATTGAAGTTCAATATTAGATACACAATTGGAATTCTTAGTAATTTCAATGGCCTATTTGCGACCGGATCCCGTTGAAAATAGGCTTTAGCGACGGGGCCCCGTCGCAAATAGTCCATTGTAGAAAACGTTGTCGCAAATATCATTATTTTCAACGGGCCCATCGCAAATAATAATATTTGCGATGGGAAACATCCCCGTCGCAAATAAGCCTCTAATTCTATGTATTATTTATAAATAAAATTTTTCGCGATGGGCCCGTCGCAAATAATTTTTGGGACGGGCCCATCGTCCTGTTAGAAGAATATATATATATATATATAACATTCTTCGATAGGCCCATCACAACAAAGTATTTGCTACAGGTATGTAGTCCCATCGCAAATATGTTTTTAAAAAATATTAAGTTAGACTATTTGCGATGGGGTCCTATTGCAAAAGGTCCCATCGGAAATAATAAATTATTTTTTAAAAAATAAATTTAATATAATTTTGATTAATGAAAAAATAATATTACTATTATTAAAAAATATTAAAATTCTCAATATTCACAAAAAAAATAAAAAAATAAAAAAATATTAAAAATATGATTATTATTAGTATATAAAGAAAAATTAAAAATTATAATACCAGAAAAATATATTTAATAAAATAATAATATTATTATTAAAATATAAAAAATAAAAAATATTAAAATTCTCAATATTAAAAAAATATAAAAAAATAAAAAAATATTAAAAATTAAATTATGTAATATTTACACCGATATAAAAGACAACAAATGTAAATAATTCATATTACAGTGTAAAATTCAAATGTTTTTAAAATAAAAAAAATCACTGGGGGGATCGTCTTCTAGAGGATGTGGGTGAGCTGAAAGAGCTGGTAAAGAAAGCTCTATCCCTATACTAGGAGTCAGATGGCGCATGTACTCCATATGCTCGTGATATTGGTGCTTCCATCGATGCATCTCTTCCTCATATTGCTGCTGCTGGTGCTGCCATCGTTGTATCTACTCCTCGTGATGCTGCTCCAGCTGCTCCTGCCACTGACTCTTCTCTTCTTGCTACTTCTGCAAAGTCTCTATAAGCTTAGCCTGAGCTCCCAAATTCTCCTGATACTGTGAGCCATAAGATGATGCCTCTCCACGACCTCCTATCAGGTTCGACGCCGACATCGAAATAGTACCATAATAAGTTCCAGGAGTCAAATGAGAGCCGATACCAACTACACTGCTCGTCTCAAAGGCATACTGAGTCGCCTGCATCCATGCCGCCTCATCAAAATGTTGCGCACTGGTCTGCTCAGTCATCTCGTCCTAACCCTCAGCCTGTGTCTGAGAGGTCATGGCATCATACGACTCATTCAATTACAATGTAAAATTAAAATTGTGAAAATATTATATGTAGGTAATTATCAAACTAAAAAAATAATACTATCCACAATCTGATGCAGGCTATCACCTCTAATCTCTCTAGTGGCTGGATCACTGTACATCCTCCGATAAATGTCAAACTCTGTAATTGTAACATCCCTGGTAAATAAAGAATATTAAATTTTCATATTTATTAATATTTTCAAATTAAATATCAATTTTACTTTAAAGGGGTTTCTAGTTTCGATAGCGTACCTGATACGCAACAACGAGTTTCTTTGAAATCTTACATTGCACACTAGTAATATAAAAATATAATTTTAAATGTTAGTTAGCACGTAGCCGTTGTATTCTAAGTAATGAATAGAAATAAATATAATATGATTATATATGTTTGTTAAATGTTTTTATATTTATCCAATAACAGATAATGGCTTAAAATAAGAAAAGAATTCAATTTTAGGCATAGATACTCTAATATTCACTAAAAGGTCGACTTAACGCCTTTTGATTGTGAACCCTTTTATAATATAGTTTTGGTCACTCTTATAAATTCTATTGGACCAAACAAAATTCTTCTTTATAATTGGGACATCAATATTTTCTTTTTGTAAATTTTTGGTATTTTTCTGATAATGTTCATTTTTTAAGGAATAGTGAAAAATGTTGTATTTTAATTCAAAACGTCTTTTTAATATAATTTTGTTATATGATTATATTATCTTTTGTATTGGTTTTAAAATGAAATTAGAATATATTTTTACCATTTTAATCCAATAGTGGTCATTGGAATTAATTTCACTTTGAAATTGGACTTAAACTAGTGTCAATATTTTGATATATATTGTTTCATAAAAACACGCTATTTATTTGGACAACAGAAATTAATTATTAAATTAATTAATGAAACTTATATGTTTTTAATTCATTAAAATAGTCATAATTTTTTTAATCATAATATCAAATATTACTTAGGGTGAATTTTTGATATTTTTCTGAAAGCATCAATTTTTGATGAATAGTGAAACCACTAAGTGGTAGTTAAAAAAACTGATTTTTCGTTTAAATGAAACTTTACCACTTTTTTGAATTGAATTTCATAAAATAAAACATTAATTTTTGTCATTGGGATGTAAAATGTTGTTTAATGGGATTAAAATAATTTCTTTTGAATAGTAAATTTAAGGTTTTATTAATCGCTATTAAAGGTAATTAGTGTAATTTAAGGTAAAAATAATGTTTTAATAATATGAAATTACCGTAACAAATGTACTACCCTTATTGGATTTGTCATGGATGACCAATGAAATCTATGGGTCAACTTGGGGACCCCATGGAGCCACTTGGGTATGAAAATGACATTAATAACTTTTTATTTAAAGTTAAAATAAAAATGTCACAAACGTATATTGTTTTACTAAAACAATTTTTATAATAATCTCAGAAAAGGTTCTTAAGAATGTTTAAATTAACACTATGTTATTATTCATGAGATTAAAGAGCGATCGAGTCAAGTCGGACACGAGGTAAGGGACTTCATCTCAACATCCTTTCATTGAGGCATATTTTGTTCTAATAAAAGAAGTTCTTTTATACGCTGTACAAAACACCATTTAATTTTCATTTCAATCATAGGAAATCATTTTCTACGAAGTGTTTTACTAAATGAAAAAAAGGAATGTTTATTTTAACGTACGAGGTGACAACGACCTTTTCCGCCGCCGCAAGTATTATTTGGTCTTTGGCATCATCAACAAGCCATAATGTTTTTAAAATGAAATAAATACCATATAAGCTTTTATTTATTTTGGTATTGAAAGTTTTTTTTATAATGGATTTGTTATGTCAATATATTTATGTGATATATTGTGATGTAAATATGGAAATGTTTTCTTTCAATTATATTTGTTTTATGTATTATGATTTTATAATGGTACATGGACATTTGACGGGTGGTTACGTGATAAACCATATGACTAGGGGTGCCATGAATACCAGGATTGGTGGTTACATTATAACCTCCAATTCATTGGGTATGGAAGTCAGCCGTATGGCCATTCCATTTAGTGATATGTGTGGAAGTCGACCATATGGTTATTCCATTTAAGTATGTTTATGTCCCAAGTTACCTTTATATGTTATGTGTTCTTTATATGTGTTTTATGGTAATCTTTTGGTTACAAAAGGATAAGTAATGATCTTTTATTCAGTGAAGAGTATTTACTACATCTTAAAGGTGAAAAGTGTTACTTTGATAAAGTATTCATTATTTACTTGATGTTTTGAAAAACTAACAGTTTTCCTTATTTGTGTATCCCTTACTGATCTTTTTATGCTAACCCCATGTTTTTTTGAAATGTTTTTCACAGGACGTAATGTGTAATAGGGTCAAGGATGGGATCAACGAAAATTCATGATGTCTTAAACATGGAACTATACATGACGTTTTCTTTAAGAATTCATGTTTTGAAAATTAAATGAAACTTTGTAGAAGTGTCTATTGTGCAATTTTTTGAGATGTAATAGTTATGATCTAATTATCTAAAACACTATACCAAGAAATATCATCAATGTGAATTATTCATTTATTTTTATATTAAGTAATGTTTAAGGATGGGGCCCTATAGTTAGTATTAGAGGTCGGTTTAGATAACTTTAGGAGTTAGAATTATATTAAATGATTATCCAAAAATATTAATTTTTTGGGTCAAATTGAAATTATATAGCATTTGAAGATTACCGTGTTGCTTCATCTAAGACATGTTTGTTCAGAATGGTTTTCCGTAGAGGAAACAAAGCATCTATGTTATGACGATATCAGGAGGAAGAAAACCTTCCAAATCAGCAACCTGAGATGGTCAGAATTGGAACTGAACAGTTTGTTACAGTAATGAAACATTTGACTTAGTCTATAAATGGTGGTGGTATCCATGCAAGAGACCATCCAGATCAACCGCAGAGGAACATGTCAGTGGTGGAACATTTCATGAAGCAACATCCCCCATCATTCAGAGGATCATCTGCCCCTTTGCTAGAAGAAGGGTGGATTAAATATCTAGAGAGGATTTTTGATGTCATGATGTGTTCAGAACATCAAAAGGATAGTCTTACTATTTACCGTTTTGAAGGTGAAACAGATCAGTGGTGGTCGATGATGAAAAATATCAGGGATAGGGATGAGATTGATGATCTTCACTGGGACGAATTCAAAGGTATGTTTCTTGAGAAATATTTTCCTAAGGTGGTTCGTCATATGATGGAAAAACAATTCCTAGAATTGAGGCAGGAGGATGACTCAGTGGATGCTTATGAAGAAAAGTTCACTCGACTGGCAAGGTATGCTCCAAATTTCATACGAGATCTTGACAGTAAAATCAATCTTTTTTAATCCGGGATAAATCCAAAGTATCAAAGGTATTAAGATTCTCTTGAGTACAAAAGTTATGAAAAACTTATTCGATGTGCAGAGAAGGTGGAAATGGAGTTTTCCGATGATCAGGTGTTCTTTGACAAACAACAGTATAAGTGGTCTAGTTGGCAGGCAAAGGGGAAGAATTCATCAAAGAAGCAAGGAGGTAAGAAAACCAAATATCCATCATGTGATAAGGGTGGTTAAATGAATCCTGGAGAATGTTTATCCATGTCTGTAAAGTGCTTTCAGTGTGGTAAGTCTTTTCATATTTCTCGTAACATTAAGGAATATGATCAAGCAGGCAATGAAAACCCAGTAGTAAGATGTTTCAAGTGTAATGAAATGGGTCATTATGGAAATGAGTGTCTAATGAAGAACACAACTAGGGAAAAGTAGCCAGACTACATGTATAAAGGGGGTGGTGAAATCCTTTGCAACTACTTCAGCAGATGTTCGGTCACTAAATGAAGTAGTTTCAGGTACACTATTTGTTTCTTCAGATTATGCCAATGTGTTGTTTGATTCAGTGTCTACACATTCTTTCATTTCTGAGAAGTTTTCTAGTAAATTTGGAATTCCATCCCAAGATATGAATCCTGAACATGTGGTAAAAACACCCAGAGGGAATTTTGAGACAAAAAGAAATTATAAGAACCTTCTTATCCTTGTGTGTGGGAATAATCTACCTGCAAACCATATTGTTTTGCCTCTAGTAGAGTTTGATGTTAATTTGGGAATGAATTGGATTTCTGTTTATCATGCTATGATTGACTGTATAGCTAAAGAGGATTATTTTCAGAACTATTTTCAGTTTTTGTACAAGAATGAACCCATTGTTTTGATAACATATCAAGATGTTGAGAAACTAGTAAAAGATGGAAATGAATGTTACCTTGCACCTATTATTGAAAATAAAGGAACTGTTCAGATTAATGATGTGCCAGTGGTAAATGAATATCATGATGTTTTTATTGATGAGATGCCTGGTATTATTCATGATCTGGAAGTTGAAATTTCTGTTGACTTAGTTCCTGATTGTATTCCAATTTCAAAACCCCCTTATCGAATGGCTCAAGTTGAACTTTTAGAGTTAAAGAAGCAATTACATGAGTTATTAGATAAAGGTTTCATTTGACTTAGCACATCACGATGTGGTTCTCTTATCTTTTTTTTATATAAAGACGGTTCAATGAGAATTTTCATTTATTATAGATCCTTGAATACCATCACTATTAAGAACAACTATCCTTTTCCTCATATACATGATTTGTTTGATCATCTCTAGGGAGCTCAGTATTTTTCGAAGATTGACTTGAGGTCGAGGTACCATCAGTTGAAAGTAATAGAAGAAGATGTTCCAAAGACTTTGTTTCATACTAGATATAGCCATTATGAATTTGTAGTTATTCCTTTTGGGTTAACCAATGCACCTTCTGTATTCATGGACAATATGAATAGAATTTTCCATTAGTTCTTGGATAAGATTGTAGTTTTTTTCACTGATGATATTTTCGTGTTTTCTAAAAGTAAAGAGGAGCATTAAAGTCATTTAAGGGTTAACTTGAAAACCTTAAAAGAAAAGAAAACTTATGGAAAATTCATAAAGTGTGAGTTTTGGTTACAACAAATTTCTTTCCTTGGTCACATTGTTTAAAAAAATGGAATAACTGTTGATCCTGCTAAAAAAAAGTTGTTGAAGAATGGCCAAGACCCAAAAATGTAACTGAGATCCATAGTTTTCTTGGTTTGGAAGGTTACTAATGAAGGATTGTTGAATGTTTTTCACGGTTATCTAGTCCAATGAATAGGATAACTTGTAACAGTGTTATGTTTATCTGGACAAAAGAATGAGATGATTCTTGTCAGGAGTTGAAAAGAATATTGGTGAATGCTCTAGTTTTGGCACTTACTTCTAGAAATGGTGAGTTTGTTATCTACAGTGATGATTCGTTGAAGGGACATGGTTGTGTCCTTATGCAGAATGATCAGGTAATTACTTATGCTTCACGTCAGTTGAAAACTCATGAGTTAAATTACCCTACAGAAGATTTTGAATTAGATGTTGTTGTTTTTTCATTAAAAATTTGGAGGCATCATTTGTATGGAGTAAAGTGTGAAATATATACTGATCACAAAAGTTTAAAGTATATATTCACTCAGAAAGAATTGAACATGAGATGTAGGAGATGGCTGGAATTAATCAAGGATTGTGATTTTACAATTCATTACCATCCGGGAAAATCAAATAATGTGGCTGATGCTTTGAGTTTAAAAAGTAATGCTTCATTAACCATGATACATTTGGAACAAGATCCTTTGATTTTTGATTTGATAAAATTTGGCATAGATGTTTTTGGTGTAGGATGTTCTTCTGTTTTGTTTCAGGTGTCAGTGAGATCATCTCTATCAGATAGAATTAAGCAAGTGCAGAAGAAAGACAGTGGGCTGTAGAAAAAGGTAGAGATGGTTCAGAAGGGTAAATTTCCTGAATTTAACATTGATAATGATTGTGTTTTTAGGTTTAGTAGAAGATATGGTATAAAATGTTCATTTGATTCATAAACACATGAGAACAACTCAGAGAAGGAAGAAAAGTTATGTGGATAACCGGAGGAAGGATCTATCATTCGAGGTTGGTGATCATGTTTTTCTCAAAGTTTCACCATGGAAAAGTGTGATGTAATTTGGTAAGAAAGGAAACCTAAGTCCAAGGTTCATTGGACCATATGAAATTATGGAGAGAGTTGGATCAATTTCTTACCGAGTGTCTTTACCTCTGAGTTTATCTCGGGTACACAATGTCTTTCATGTTTTAATGTTGATAAAGTATATTCCAGACCCGTCTCATGTTTTGAGCCCAGAGGTAGTTCAGTTGGAATAGAATCTCACTTATGAAGAACGACCAGTCCAGATTGTTGACTGTTGAGGGAAAGTGTTGCGGAATATGGTAATTCAACAGATAAAGGTTTTGTGGAAAAACCATATGGTTGAAGAGGCAACGTGGGAATCTAAAAATCCTACGAGGGATAAATACCCCAACTTATTTTGATAAGTGAATAAAATTGCAAGGATGCAATTCCAAAAAGTGGGGAAGGATGTAAAATCCTAGGTAAATAAAGAATATTACATTTTCATATTTATTAATATTTTATAATTAAATATTAATTTTACTTTAAATGGGTTGTTATGTTCGATAATATACCCGATACGCAATAATGAGTTTCTATGAAATCTTATGTCGCACACTAGTAATATAATAATATAATTTTAAATTGTAGTTAGCACATAGCCGTTGTATTGAAATGAATGAATATAAATAACTAAAATATGATTATATATGTTTCATATATGTTTTTAAATTTATCCAATAAAATATAAAGGCTTAAAATAAAAAAAAAATATTTTAGGCATAGATACTCTATTATTTACTAAAAGATCGACTTATCGCCTTTTGATGGAGAACCCAATTTAATTATAGATTTGGTCACTCTTATACATTATATTGGATTAAATAAAATTCTTCATTACAATCAAGACATCAAAATTTACATTGTGTAAATTTTTGGAATTTTTCCGATAAAGTTCTTGTTTTAATGAGTAGTTAAAAATGTTGTATTTTAATTCAAAACCACTTTTTAATATAATTTATTTTTATGATTATATTATTTTTGAATTTGTTTTAAAGTGAAATTAGAATATATTTTTACAATTTAAACCAATATTGGTCATTGGAATTATTTTCACTTTGAAATTGGACTTAAACTAGTGTCAATGTTTTGATATATATTGTTTCATAAAAACACGCTATTTGTTTTGAAAACGGGAATGAATTATTAAATTAATTAATGTAACATATATTTTTTGAATTTTAAAAAATATTCATCATTTTTTAATTCGAAATATCAAATATTTCTTAGGGTGAATTTTTGGTGTTTTCTGGAAAACATCAATTTTTTATGAATATTGAATCCACTATGTGGTAGTTAAAAAAACTAATTTTTCATTTAAATGAAACATTACCACTTTTGTAAACTGAATATAAAAAATCTGACATACTTGTTTGTCATTAGGATATAAAATTTGGTTCAATGGGATTAAAATAATTTTTGGTGAATAGTAACTTTTATGATTTATTAATCGCGATTAAAGGTAATTTTTGTAATTTAAGGTAAAAATAATGTTTTAATAATATGAAATTACCTTGAAACATGACCTACCATTATTGGATGTGTCATGGCTGACCAAGAAAATCCATGGGCCAACTTGGGGACACCTGGGAGCTACATGGGTAAGAAAATGACATTAATAACTGTTTATTTAAAGTTAAAATAAAAATGTCACAAACGTGTAGTATTTTACTAAAAAAATTTAAATTGTGTTATAAAAGCCATATTTTTTACTATAAATATTCATTAGAAAGATAAAAATATTTCCTACATCATGGTATTTGTTTTATAAGTTTTAGACATTAAATAAATTAAATTTCTTATGACACCATGATGATGCAGCGATTACCTCATTAATTAGCGATTAAAATAAAATGAAAAGATAATCTTAAATCTGAGACTTAAACTTGTCAAAAACCTATTGTATGGGTGGATTTATAAATTTTATCACCATATACTCGAAATATATAATTTTGGGACCTTTAAAATCCAAAACTCAATATATAATAAAGAAAAATTTCTTGACTTTCCAACAGTGCCCTACCTCCCTCTTATAAAAGGCTCCCACCTCTACCACCATACCCACACCTCTCAAGAAATTGGATCAGCCATGATCTTCTCATTTTATCTCTAAAAATTCCTCTCTTAATCATATAATCCTTTCCTTAGTCAGAAAGCCATTCAAGAAACCCCTTTGGTTCAAACCAAGAGAAGTTACCCGATTTAAAGGTAATGTCTTCACTTGTCTTTTTTTGTTTTATTTTGCTTCTCCAACCACATAAACTCTTTTTATTCCTTTATTTTGTATCAAAAATAGAATCTTCAATATACTAGGATGTTGTTATGAGAAGTATTTGATTTAAACTTACACACATCGTCGTCTAATGGTTAAAGAACATATTGTTTCTGTGGTTGGTGAATTTCTGCCTCACGAAACGATGATTGTTCAATATTCTTTTAACACATTTCATGGTGGTCATTATGATATCACTATAATTATATATGATATATATTTTGTTTTTTTCTTATGTTTCTATATTTTTTATTTATGTCATACCTTTATGGTTTCCATTATGGGAAAATACGATAATTTCATTCTAGGAAGTGCAAACTACCGCCTCCTCAAAGTGATTTGATCCTTTAATGCCATATGTGGGACGTATAAAGGATATATTTAATGATATTATATATGATATTATACTAAAATTATAATATACCTTTATATCATTATGATTTTACTCTATTAAATACTAAATATAAATGAAAGTAGCGTTCATGCGTACGTACGACTTACCGTCTCCATGAACGGTGCATTTCATTTCTAACATCTGAATGTTATATACTATTTTAAAACATGTATATGATGGATATATATGATATATATGATATCCAAATCATTAATATCATTCTGGATAAAATGAACCTTTGACTATATGAACAACTTGTAATTGATAGAAGTCCAATTTTTACTTAAGTACCAAATATCGACAAAATGAACATTATTAACTTAAATGATTTAATAATGTTTATAACATGGAAATAAGTGATAAAAAAGGAATAATAATCTTGAAAAGGGTTATTATGGATGTAGAAATTAACAATACATTATTATTCAGGAGATTAAAGAGCGAGCGAGTCAAGTCGGACACGAGGTAAGGGACTTCGTATCAATCTCCTTCCATTAAGGAATATTTTGTTCTAATACATGATTTCCTTTATATTATATATAAAACACCTTTGACATTTCATTTCATTCAAAGGAAATATTTTTCCACTAAAAATTTTACTAAATGACAAAAAGGAATGTTAATTTTAACGTACGCGGTGACAACGACCTTTTCTGCTGCCGCAAGTATTATTTGGTCTTTGGCTTCCTCCACAAGACATAATATTTTTAAAATGAAATAAATAATGTATACTCTTTTATGTATTTTGGTATTGAAGATGGTTTTTATAATGGAATTTTTATATCAATATAATTAATTGATGTATTGTGATTGGAATGTGGAAATGTTTTCTTTCCATTATATTTGTTTTATGTATTATGATTTTAAAATGGTACTTGGACATTTGATGGGTGGTATCATGATAAACCATATGACGGCTGGTGCCGTGAATACCAGGATGGTGGTTACGTTATAACCTCCAATGTATTGGGTATGGATGTCGGCCATATGGCTATTCTATTTAGTGATATGTGTGGAAGTCAAACGTATGGTTTTTCAATTTATGTATGTTTAGGTCCCATGTTACCTTTATATGTTATGTCTTCTTTATATGTGTATTATGGTAATCTTTTGGTTACAAAAGGGTAAGTAATGATCTTTAATTCAGTGAGGAGTATTTTACTACTTATTAAAAGTGAAAATTGTTAATTTGATAAAGTATTCATGATTCAAAAGATGTTTTGAAAAACTAACAGTTTTCCTTCTTTGTCTATCTCTTACTGAGATTTTTATTCTCACCCCAAGTTTTTTTTGAAATTTTTTTCACAACACATATTGTGGAATAGGGTCAAGGATGGGATCAAGGAAATGTCATGATGTCTTAAACATGGAAGAAGACATGAATTTTTTTAGAATTCATGTTTTGAAAAAAAGGAAACTTTGTAGAAGTGCCTACAGTGTAATCTTTTGAGATATAATAGTTATGATCTAATTCTCTAAAACTATAAACCTAAAACGATCCTCAAATTGAATTATTCATTTAATTCAATATTTAGTAATGTTTAAGGCCAGTGCCTTATTGTAATATCGAGATGCTCGACTGCCTACATAAATATAAAATAAACTATTTTTATTTATAGTTATATAAAATATTTAAAAAATATACTTACCAGATGATCTCTATCCGAACTAAATGTATGACTATTAGATCGATGCGTCACCTTATGTATCCCTCAGTTCTGCCATCCCACTTAAGATCTCCTATGAAATCTACCACCCAACCAGTGTAAACATAATCCATCCCAAACGTGAGATGAAATATACTCTGGTCGGTGGGCTCTACATGATTCATCATATTCTGTCACTCCTACTTTCTTAATGGTTGTCCTTCTCAAATTGTGAAAAAACTGATGGAAATTGTCACACATAGAAACCTGCCATGCCGCGTGGGTAGAGTTGTTCATGCTATCATCGATAGGATACCATAAACCGTAAAAATAATTTATAATATCAAGTTTTTAATAAGATAAATTTCAAAATAAATATTATTTACTTACCTACCAGCCAATGATGGAACATGTGAAGTCGCACATCAACGGTAATCTGTTCCCATGTGATCCATGGATTGGAAAAATAATTGCGCAATATACTGCTCCCCTGTCCAATAGTTACATGCTGAAAACTGTGAAAAAGGATAATCAATGAATTAGTATATAAATAAATAAATTAATGGAATATAACTAAAATATATAGGTTCCCATACGTTCGTGTGCGTGGATCAAAACCAAGATATGGACATCACTCAAGGATAGGTTCAAGAATCATCAGTCGCACAAGACCGTGACCCCTCCGCGTACCTCCTAAACCACCAGTAGGCTGAGGGTCAGATGATCCCACATCCCCATCATCCAAAGGTAGCTTAGCCTTCTCTAACTCACGCAATAGATCAAAGTCCATCTAAAACACAAAATGATTGCTGTTAGTAGATAGTTGAAAATAACTATTATATATAGATATATATTATTTTTTATAATAACCAGCATTTAACTGTGTCAGTGTTCATCTTCATCCTCTTCTCCAAAGATATCAATGTTAATGTCTTCATCTTCCTCCTCAGTATCATCAATATGCATATGAGTTTCAGTTTCAGCATCTCTTGTCCTTTGAAATTAATTTGTAACATCATTAACATCTTCATCACCATAGATGGATTTTGAGTAGTCTCTTGAAAATTTTCAATTCCTTCTACTTCAGCGGAACCAAATTCAGTTTGAGTAAACTGATATTCCCGAGATTTGAATTTTTATTATGCTCTAACAATCGCTCAAGTCTCTTGAAGTAGCACAATACTTTGAATAATAAATTTGATGTGCCTGTTGAGCCAGTAAAAATGGTTCATTTACTGCCAGAAAACTTCTATATTTAATATCGACGATTCCATGAGTCAGATGAACACGCAAGCCTCTCTCAGTATCAAACCACCTACATTTAAACAGTCTTTTGTAATTCTGTCCTATATAACACAACTCAATAATTTCATCAAAAATTCCATAAAAGTAAACTTCAGATTCTCTATGATGTGATCCTCTCAAGAAAACTCCACTGTTCATTGTTTTTTTGATTCCCCGTATGCATGTCTATGAAATCGAAAACCGTTCACTACATATGCATTATAAGATTTAACCATTTTAGATGGTGAGTTACTCAATATACACAATTGATTATAAATTTTATTAGAATATTGAGACACCTGAAAATTTGTAAAACAATTATCAATATAATAAATAATAAACGGAATTGATATTAAACCATCATTAATTTATGTTACCAGTTTTTGAAACCATAGATAAAAAAATTTTGTCTCCGTTTTTCAAGAGCAGCTGTTGTAATTTGTGGAAGTTGTTTCTTGATATCATTATCATATAACCTACAAATAAAATAAGTATAAATAATATAACATAAATTATAGAATAAGTGATAGAAGTAATCACAAGAAAAATGAAGTCATTTCTTCACAATTGAGTAGAATTTATGTTTGAGCTCTGTGATGTTCATCATCTGAAATCCATCGTTCATGAACTCCACCGAAACCAATATTTGGATGATTAAAAATAGTCAATTGATTGTCCATTTTTTCATTAACATTCCCCTCATTTTACATTCCCCTTGTTAGACATTACAACACATTTCCTTCAGGGAACAGTGTTTTAACCAAAGAAAATATCTGATCAAAATAGTTGTTTGACATTGCATTATCTGATTTAATAGCCATAAATTTTTCAATCACTTCTAATTTTCATATCATAAAACTAGGATATAATGCATCCCCAGCAGACCTCAACAACTCATAAAATTTGAATTGTACTAACTCAGGAGTTAAATCAATATCATCATAAGTTTTAGTTTGTTTCATAGATGGAGCTGCAACATCCTGTACTAAATTTTAAAATTGTGATGGATCCGGAATCAAGTTATTAGGATCATCTCTAGAACTGCGTTCACCGTGTTGATACCAAAACCATAATCTGGTTGATAACCAAATCGCAAGAGATGTCCCCCATCCTTGTCAAATGTGTCAAACGTTCTCAGAGCACATTTTTTACAAGGACACTTAATTGTGAATTCTGAAACATATTTGTCTTTTGATGATGCAAATGCTAATAATGCTTCAAAACCATCAATATATACATGATTTAAATCAGAACCATTTAGATTTCTTCCCTGATTTATCCAATCGCAGTCATTTAATAATGACTAATTTCAACTTCCTTGTTCCATTTTTTTCTACATAAAATATAAAATTATCACTGTTTTTTGAATTTTTTGAAATTATAAAAACACTATCCGAAAAAGCGGATAATTAATTACAAGTGCCTAATAATTATTACTAATTATTACAATTATTACAAATTGTTACAAATTATTACTAATTATTAAAATTTATTACTAATTATTAAAATTTATTACTAAATATTACTAATTATTACAATTTATTACAATTTATTACAAATTTAGAAATACATAACAATACATAGAAAAATGAAAACAACTTGAATAAGGAAAGGAAATTTGGTAATCATCGTTGTGGAGATGATTATAAATTTTCCATTCATCATCCAAGCAAATTTCGTTTACTAATTATTATTAATAAAAAATTATATCATCAATATTTAAGGAAAAAAATATTAATATTATTAAAATAATACAAAATTTATAAAATATTAAAATTATCAATATTCGCAACAAACATTTCTTTATTCTTAACATGTTCAAATCTCAAAGGGTCGCTAATTGTCAGGTCATGCCCATTAAAAATTTTATGTCAGTCATGTCCAATATAAAATATATAATTGTACTTGAATGGTTGATCACCTCGCAATTATTGTTTCAATAGGACGACCAAAGTATTGTTGTTCTCGTCTCTAAAAATCATCTCGCTCCCTTTACATAGATCATTATTGCATAAAACTTTTAGGGGATATCAGTATCGTTCCATTAAATTTTCAAGAAAGATTGGTCTATGCAAAGGGTTGTGTGAGATAATTCTTATAGATGAGAAGGGCATGACTTGGGTTATCATATTTCAATACTACTTTCGAGGTGATCAACCATGAAAGGATAATTATAGAGTTTACATTGGACATGGTTGACACAAACGTTTTATTGTGCATGACCTAAGAATTGGTGACCATTTGAAATTTAAACATGTTAAGAATAGAGAAAATCCTGTTGTGAATATTGTTAATTTTAATATTTTATAAATTTTTAAATATTTTAATTATATTAATATTTTTTTTCATAAATATTGATAATATAATTTTTTACTATTTATTACTAATTATTACTAATTATTACTAATTATTACTAATTATTACTAATTATTACTAATAATTACTAATTATTTCAAATTATTAATAGTTATTACTAATTATGACTAATTATTAGTAATTATTACTAATTATTAATAATTATAACAAATTCTTACAAATTTTTAACAATTATTACTAATTATTACTAATTATTACTAATTATTACTAATTATTACTAATTCTTACTAATTGTTACTAATTGTTACTAATTATTCATGATTATTCATGATTACTACCAATTATTACTATTTATTACTAATTATTACGAATTATTACTAATTATTACTAATAATTACTAATTATTACTAATTGTTACTAATTATTACTAATTAAGACTAATTATTACTAATTATTACAAATTATTACGAATTATTACTAATTATTACTACTTATTACTAATTAATACTAATTATTACAAATTATTACTAATTATTACAAATTATTACTAATTATTACAAATTATTACTAATTATTACTAATTATTACTAATTATTACTAATTATTACTAATTATTACTAATTATTACTAATTATTAGTAATTATTACTAATTATTACTAATTATTAGTAATTATTACTAATTATTACAAATTAATATTAATTATTAGTAATTATTAGTAATTATTACTATTTATTAGTAATTATTACTATTTATTATTAATTAATACTAATTATTACTAATTATTACTAATTATTAGAAATTATTACTAATTATTACTAATTATTACTAATTATTACTAATTATTACTAATTATTACTAATTATAACTAATTATTACTAATTATTACGAATTATTAGTAATTATTACTAATTATTCCAAATTATTCTTAATTATTACTAATTATTCCTAATAATTACTAATAAATACTAATTATTTCTAATTATTACTAATTATTACTAATTATTACTAATTATTAGTAATTATTACTAAATATTACTAATTATTACTAATTATTAGTAATTATTAGTAATTATTAGTAATTATTACTAATTATTAGTAATTTTTAGTAATTATTACTAATTATCACTAATTATTACGAATTATTACTAATTACTAGTAAATATTACTAATTATTACTAATTATTGCTAATTATTACTAATTAATGCTAATTATTACTAATTATTCCTAATTATTAATAATTATTCCTAATTATTGCTAATTATTGCTACTTATTGCTAATTTTTGCTAATTTTTGCTAATTTTTGTTAATTTTTGTTAATTATTGGTAATTATATCTAATTATTACAAATAATTGCTAACTAATACTAATTATTACTAATTACTGTAAATTAATACTAATTATATGTAATTATTGCAAATTAATACTAATTAATACTAATTATATTTAATAATTACTAATTATATCTAATTATAACTAATTATATCTAATTATTGCAAATTAATACTAATTATTTATGATTATCACTAACAATATCAATTTTTTACTAAAAATAGATAAAAATTAATTGAAATCTAATTTAATTACAATTAATAAACAACAATTAAAAACAACATAAAAAATTAAAATAAATATAAATAATTAAAATATATATGCCTTAAACTTTGATATTCTGAAGGTATTGACGCTCTCCAATTACTCTCGTATAAAAAAAATCAACTAAAATAAAATTTTTCCTTGAAAATGAAGAATGAAAAGAGGGAGAGAGCAAGATCTGCGTGATTTGGGAAAAACGGATGGGGGTATATATAGGTTATATTATTTGTGACGGGGCCCATCGTAAATACCCTCGTCCGCATTAATTAAAGTCAGCTGTTAAAATGTTATTTGCGAGAGGACCCATCACAAATAGTTCCAGCTGACAGTCTTTTTGTGACAGGACGACAACCCGTCGAAAAAAGTTATTAACCGCCGCCGGATATTTGTGACGGGATCCCGTCTCTAATACCCCTGCGCGGTTTGGCGCGCAAGCCGCGTGGTTTGGGTTGCAAGTCGCGCCAAACTATTTGTGACAAAAGACATCTCCCCGTCGCAAATAATATTCGCGTTGTTTGGCGCGCAAATTGCGCCAAACTATTTGCGACGGGAGACGAAAACTCGTCGCAAATAATTGGTTATTTGCGACGATGAAATTTTCCCACCACAAATAGCTTCCTGGATGGGTTATTTGCGACGGGAAGAAATCTTGTCGCAAAAACCCGTCGCAAATATTGATTTTTCCCGTAGTGATAATAAACACACAAGGATGATGTCTCATTAATCCTCTTGTAGAAAAAATGGAGAACCCCATAAAGACATAACAAGATATATGAATCCTTTATCATCCAGATACATTAATTGTACATTCCTCTCCATATTCAGAACCTGTAAAATATTGTAAGGTTGGAGAGAAATAAGATACTCTCCAAACACCAAATCGATCATGAAATCTCTCTCTCTCTCTCCCTCTTGGGTGGTAATCTTTATAACCCGCCATGAAATATATCATGAAATTTCCATCCATGGGTGGAATATAATCCTACAACCTTTTACCATCATCCAAAATAAGTCTTTATATCTAATCCATGAGACAAATCAATATGAACAATATCAGTCATGTGTCACCAACTTGAATACACCGCCCACCATTGTAGGAATTGTTCCCTCCTTCGAGATACATAAGGTTAACTATCCTTTGATAATGGTCAATATTTTCATTGTATAGAACTAAATAATTCATAATATGAATCAAATTGTAAACTATCATTTCCATCACAAACTATTCCCATATGTAATAGTAACTACCGATCTATAGAGTAAACGCCTTGCAATGTATGATATTCTCTTTCCACACTCACATCTATGTGTCAACGACCTATGAACAATCCCTGATTTCCACAACTATGCCCAAAATATTTTTCATTGGTGTGGCTAAAAAAGGAATATGATGATTCATTTTCAGACATAAAATAGGAATGTGTAGATGATATAAGAATCAAATCTTAATGAGTATATGGTCAACAACCCCAAAAGGAAATCTATTCTATATTACATACATTTAATAAGATCATATTAACTTGGATCTAGTCTGATTCCCATTAGTTATTCTCATTTTATGGTACTCCAATTTGTGTATTGGGTTCATATATTACCTCTCATTACCTTAACATCTCGTGGAACACTAACTACCTATCTATGGAGGAGTAGTTGGATCCTTACTAAAATATTGAATGTTTTTTCCCTCAAAGCATCCCTACTATGAGAAGATCCAAAAAATCTAAAAATAACCAAAATAATTACAAACATATAACTCTAATGAATTGTTAATACCTTGAGCCTTCTATGTCCCAACATGCCTCACTCATATCATGGTAACCGAACATGGTCCAGATATTGATTCCCACTTCCCAGACTTTTATTCCCACTATTTTCGTAGGGATAAAAATCATATCATTGCTTCCTCAAACATAATAAGGCCACATAGTTCACCCAACTAAAAAAACCAAATTACTAATCAGGGTCTATATTATATTCCCATCATGATGATTTTTTGATTCTTCATATAAAAAAACTACTCATGTAAAATACATTAACTACCGGCATGATGTCATAGTAAACTTCATCCTAATGACATCACACCCAAGTTATATCATCTGTAGCTAAATATGGTGTAAATCACTGTAGGTCTGTGAAATTATTATCATAATATGTTACTAACATTCCTTCCTATATCAGATTCATGAACTCAAAATCCTTCTCATCCCTAAAAATATCTAGATAAATGATTTTATAAACCTTATCCTCCATTTCCTTTAGTGATAATTCAACTAGTTACCTACCATATTCTATAATATCCCACTAATGCAAGATACGTCCATAAATCTTATACACATAGTTTTTTTACATCATATATGTGGGTGTATCAAGGTGCTTAATTATCATCTCAAATGACTCAATCAAGAACTCAACTGCCCGGGGTCTGCCCTCCAAAGTGAATATAGGTGTATGCTACAGTTGAAACACTCTCTCTATGTAACACCCCCATATTTTATGAACATTTTAGGAATAAATTAATTTTCGTTGATTTAATGCTACACTAATTCAAAAATTATTTATATTTTAGACCATTTAAATCTTCCACTACACATGACACAAACATGGCATGTGGGAAACAAAAAACTGAATTTCTATGAAGTAGCATTTTTTATATTAATTATTAAAACGGTTTTGTTATAATATATCTATTAGGAATATTAATATAAATAGTAATAAATATATTTTATATATTATATAAATTTATATATATCATATTGGTAATAATCTATAAAATATTTTGAAAATTATGTATATGTTTTAAAATACCATTTTCTTAAAAGAACTGTTTCTCTATCCTTACGTGAACAATAAAAAAATTATTTTCTAAAACATTTAAAAAATGAAATTGATTAAATAAAAATTAAATTTTATTTCAAAATTTCATAATTATATTAGGGTGAGTTTTTTATTTTATTTTTTTGAAAAACATCATTTTTGGATAGTTAATGAATTTTAATGAATTTTAATTTAAAAATATATTTTATTTTAATAAAATTATAACCGATAAATTATATTTAAATATTGTTTTAAATATTAATCAGGTCATTAATACAATTATTAATATAATTTTGGTAAATTTATCCAATTTGACACTGAAATTATATACAAAAACATTCTAAATGTCTAATATTTTTTTGATAACATACCCTATATTACGCATGTCTGTGAGATTAATTTAAATTAATTTTTTCCAATTCAATTTTTTGAATTTATAAAAATAAATTCCATATTTAGAATAATGATAATTTATAATTACTAATATGTTCAAATTTTTGAATGGCCAAATATTAAAGTGATAATGTTAAGAATTAATTACAATTAATTAGGGAAAAATTAGTTTCACAATGGACTATACCATTATCATAAGGCCAATAATGATCTATAAACTTCTCTAAAATCTATTCTCTATTCATATTGCTACATTATTCTACATTGTGTTTGATTGGAACCATTATTGTTTTCACTTTTTATAGGAAACATGTGGGATGAAATCACTTTTAAAAAAATTACAAGATAACTAATTCTAATTCCAAAAAAGGCACTCACACCTCCCGCATATTCAAACATCTGATTCCCATTGTCTTGGAAAAAATATTAGTAAAAATTTTCGACAAATACCTAAATTCAACCTATAAACCCCCCATTGCGCATAAATCCATTAAAATAATTTATTTGGTGTCATCCAAAACGAGTTACATAATGGGAAGGATCTTCGAAAGAGTACAATTAAAGTCCAGATGTAATGTTTGGAGACACATGTAATGAATTTCATAAAATATCTTTTCAAAAATGATTTCAAAAATGTGTTCAATTTGATTAAAATTTTCTCAATGATTATATTTCATGATCATTTTCAAATGAAAATGTTTTTGAAAATGTTTTATGGTTTCCATGATTCTGTTATATGTTTCCAAATATAATTTCAAAGATAAAGGTTTTTTAAAATGGTTTAATTTTTAAATAGTGTTTTTCACAAAATAATTTATATTTTCTTCTAGAAATTATATTAAAATTTATTGCAAAATTATTTCAAATCTAAGATAACATCCAATATCAATAATTATGCCATTATGTGAAAAATATATAAATATCCATCCATATTATTTCTCAGAATGGTTTATGTTTTTATGTAATGATTTTATGTGACAAATATCCATTTTTTAGGTTATATTATTATGATACTCACATATTTCAATTGTAAATGATTTGATGAGATATTTATGAAACCAATCATTTTCAATAGGTTATGAAATTATTACAAAATAATGATAGCCATTTAATTTCATAGGATATGATATGACTATTTAAGTTCATATGGAACATGGTTATATGATTTCATTAAGATATGGGTGATTAATATATATCCTTCCAACGAATTGGGTAAATATTTATACCTCAATAGATAATAATGGGATTCAATTTGATGGCCATGATTCCCTATGGAAAAATTTGAGTCCTAATCGACAATGTTAAGATAGAGAAACCTCATCCATTGTGGGATGATGGGGAAACCCAATCCCTTACAGGTAATTTATTGTGACTGTGGATGTTGATGTGTCCCATCATGTAGTTTTAGTTCCCATGAATTTCACTGTTATGTTTTGTCAATGTACAATCACTAATAGGGAATGATATTACGTTTTTATGTTTCCACAACAATTCAATATCTTATTCTTATGATATTATTTCATGGATTTTTATTTGGATTCCTTTTTGAATCATGTATAATGAACAACCAATATTTATTCCATGATTTATGATTACAATAATTAATATTTACGGTGTAATATTATAATTTCATGATCATGTTCTCATACCCTTATACTCATGTTTGTTATTACATATCTAAACTTTTTACCCTTACTGAGCATCATAGATAACCCCATTTTAAGTATCCATTCCAAAGGTTTTGGAAATAATTATTATGTATGATGTGTCATCGATGGGTGTTATTCCCGAATATAATATTGGTAGATAATGTAGCTCACATATGTAACAATTCTTATTTTTCAACGTTTCCAAAGGAATTAAACAAATTAATTGTTTAAGAATTATTTTTTGTAAGGATTTATGTATTATACAATAAATTATATATTGTAAATATATTAAAATAAAGGGTCATTATAGTTTTCCATTGAGAAAATGTTTTGTAAATATTTGGAATCTATGATGAGAAACTCATATTGAGAATTCTAAGGATATGTTTATGGATCAGTATAATGATACGAAAAATTAAATGAAAAGTTCATAGAATTAGTTTAAAGGATATAGTGATTGATTTTATAAAAATACATACATTTATTCATTCTACAAGGAGATGTGGCTCAGGAAAAGAAATACATCCGGGTGACAACCAAGAAAACAACATATTGAGTTAAACATCATTGAGAACTGGTGCACTAAAACATGGATTTCTACACATCGGGTTTGATAATCCCGATGAAATATATTTTGGAATTCATAAAATCTTCAACAAAAATCAGTATTAGATTAAATATGCGATGGAAATAAATAAACTAGGATAATCCTAATGTTTTAAATAATAAATAAGGTTTCAAAATTTTGAAATCCAATCCCATTTTTAGAATATGGTGGTTCCTCACTCTAAAAAATCTCCATTACTCTATAATTTTTGGATTTAGTCAATGGAAAATACCTAAATGAACCACATTAATTATCACGACCCGTCCTCGGGGCCCGGGCCGTGACTACCCCAAGCCCGCCTTCCATAGGCCAAGGGCTGGCGACTAGCACCAAGGCGTAAATCCTGGTAAAAAGGGAAGGCATTGCCTTTGTAAAGTAAACAATCACCACAGAGTAAGAAAACAAAAAGGTAAACACTAAGTAAAAATAGAGTACAACTGAAAGTGCGGAAAAGTAAATGGGCCAGTATACAAACCCAAACTGAAAGTAAAGTACAACTCGAAAGGGAAAACATCAACTGAAAAGTAAAAGCTGATACGCTGAGCTGTCCACTGGAAATCCCACCAGAAGGGTGGGTACAGATAGCTCCACTGCACCTCGGGTCCCGCCGTCCGCTCCGAGCACGTCCCGCCCAGTGGTCCACCTCCGGGTACCGTCCTGCTCTGCAAGCCTCAACCACGATCAACGCCGTCTGTCGTCTGCAACCAACACAACGTAGTGTGGGCATAGCCCATGAATGGGTGAGTATAAGCTACTCAGTAGGGACCCCGAGACCCCTGAAGGTCTCCCAAAATCCACAATGGATAAATTACAAAGGAAAGATACAATCACGAAGTAACAACAGACACTACTTAGGTATATGCCCATACATATACCTAAGTCATCAATTCCAATACGCTCCAACCTCCGAGCCTAAGTACAACTCAGTCCACACAGGAAAGTATATGTATTCCACACCGGAAAGTAAAACGAAATCCACACAGGATATCACAACACAATCCACACAGGAAAGCAAACAGGAAGCAGCTCACACAGGTATACTTCTTCGAAAGAGGATAGAGATGATCATTGATCCATCTAAGTCGTTAGACCCACAAAGGATCGATAGGTACTAACCCCCGCAAAGACCCACACATGATCGGACCCACACAAGATCTGTAGGTGCTGGTTTACACAGAACCACTGAGCGCAGACCCACATAGGATCGGACCCACACAGGATCGGTAGCACTGATCCACACAAGATTGCTGAGTGTTGTAGTCGTCGTCGTTGAATCCACTAAGGATCTCTGCACAGTCGTCATCGCCGTCACAGTAGCAGTCGCAGCCAGCTCTAGGGTTCCCGCACACAGCAAGCTCGTTCAGGAGGGTCCGCTCCACGAGCCGAGAGGCTGATACATCAACTGTCACAATGTCCAGAGTTGATGTATCCAAAAGTTCTGTATCGTCAACAGGAACTCAACGCAATAGACGATGCGTCAATCGGACGCCCGTTCTGAGAGTTAATGGCTTTTTCGTCCCAGGGGCCCGGTTGGTTTTTAAGGAAAAACCAACCCGACCATACTCCACCTGCATCCAAATCTCGGGTGGAGTATGCCAAAAGATCTCTCTCACTAAGAGGAACTCAACAAAGCTGACGACATGTCATTCAGACGTCTGTAGCTCAAGATATGAGTGTTTCCGCTCCGAGGGCCCAGTTGGTTTCATGTACGAACCAACCCGGCCGAACTCAAAGTATTCCGAAACCTTGAGTGCGATAAACCAAAATGACCGTCTCGATCTAAGGATCGCATCTCCGCTGACGGCGCATCGTTTGGAGGTCTGTAGCCCGAGTTATGTGTATTTGAACCCAAATAGTTTGGTATCGGGGTTTCGGGCCCGGGCCGACCCGGCCCGAGTCCCCCCCAGCTGAACCGAACCGGGTCGACCCGCCCCGGAAAGGGCCGGCCTGGCCCGGCGTGGCCCAGCCCGGCTCGGCGCGGCCCGGCCCGGCATGGCCCGGCTGGGCTAGGCCCGGCCTGGCAGACCGGCCAGGCACCGGTCCGGCTCAGCGCATCGTGCTGGGCGCGCTGCCAGCTCGGCTTCGGCCGAGCTGATTGAAAAAAATGGGGGGCACTTTCCCCCCTTTGTAACCGCGGCCCCCCCTCAATAATGGGGGGTCGTTCAACTGGCCGGGGGAATTTAATTCCCCCGGCCTTCCCCATTTCCGGCCGGCCCGACGTGGCCGGACGACTCCTCCTCAATGGGACCGGCAGTGGCCGGTCCCTTTCTGGCTCCGACACCGGCGGCCTGGCTGGCCGCCGGTCACCATGCTCCGCCGCGGCCCGGAACCAGCCACATCCCTTGTCGTCTGGCGCGGTGCGATGACACCGCACCCCTCCGCTGCGGCCCCGCTCCGGCCGTAGCGCCTTCAATTTCCTTGACTCGGCGCGACGACGTCACGTTCTTGAATTTCATTCCACGGCACGACACGACGGTGCCGCGCAAATACTTGCCGTGCGATTCCCGCGTGGTGCGACAGCACCACACCATCCCGTTCCATCCGCAAGGAAACAAACATGAACATAGGAGGGGGGTTCGGCCGTGTTTGTGCGGTACGACCCCCCTCTTGCTAAATGATAACATTTACTAGTTTATCCTCGAAGTATGACATGCTAGAATCAAGAACTGATATAATGTAATAAAATAACAACAATCCCCGACCTCGGTTTCAAGAGCGGAGCACGCCAACAAGCCGCAGAAGACAAGCGTCGTGGAGGTGGGGCGTCACGAGAATCGTACGTCGATTCCGTTGACGTCAAGGTGCGTCCGAAGTGGTAGCGTCGCTGGAGAAGCTTTGTAAGCTGACGGAGAAAGCCCGAGGAGGAAGAGGCATCTCCTTTCGTTGACACGGGAAGAAGATCGAAAGAAGCGGCATCGTCGATCTTCGGAAACACACCAGCTGCGAAGAAGAGAAAAGACGGCATGTCTTTCTCTTCTTATGGTGACGATGTTCTTCGTCGGAGCCTAAGTGTTCTTCGCGTTCTTCGTCGGGGTTTGAAGAAGAAGAAGAAAGCTTCCCAATCTTCTCAAGGTGGAAAAAGAAACTAACCAAAATAAAATAATTCTAATGCTTATTTTATTTACACAACTAAACCACTTTAAATTTCAAATGTTTGAAATTAAGTCACTCATCTTAATTAAAACTCATGTTGTCAAAATTAAAATGAAGAGGAGTTATTGGGGAGTTTAAGGGGGAGTTGAAGAGTTAGGGATCAGGTGGTCCCCACCACACTTAATCCTCTCAAGGGAGGTTATGTGGGTGTGGGTCCCACCTATAACTCCCTTTGGGAGGAAATAACCAACATGGATAAAAATAAATTGTGTTTCCACAATTTATTTAACTTCATTTAATTTCCCCCAAAACTAACTCTCAATCCGCATAAAACGCAACCTCGGAAAAAGGTCTCCTTAAGCGAATATCGGCGCTACGAGTTCATTGGTGTCCTCGGATTTCAATTCCGAGCACCGGATCAAAAGT
The DNA here is from genome assembly GCA_963277665.1 of Viscum album. NCBI lineage: Eukaryota > Viridiplantae > Streptophyta > Magnoliopsida > Santalales > Viscaceae > Viscum > Viscum album. The sequence goes on along the minus strand of OY728158.1, from coordinate 496,590,587 downwards.
TAGAAATTCCCGCTCGTTTGTTCATTGAATGTACCCAAGCCAAACTTCGGAAATTGATTCCGGGCACACCAGGCACCGGAATCAGGTGCCGTCAGAAACCACGCTCTTGTAAAATTCGAAAGAAACTTAAGAAAAAATTTCCCCTGAATTTTATGGGTCTTTACATTACTCCCACCTCAGGGCTTTACGTCCCCGTAAAGATACATCAAAACTAGGGAAACAAATGAGGGTACTAAGCACGTATCTAAGCCTCCCGCTCCCAAGTGCTCTCCTGGAGATTCCAGTGCTGCCATCTGATGCGCACTAGAGGAATCATCCCTCCACATTGGACCTGCTCATGTCGATCCTCGATCTCTACTGGGACCTCCATAAAAGTCTCCCCATCGTCAACGTCAAGCTCCCCATGTTCAATGATGTGCGTTGGGTCGTGCACGTATCTCCTCAGCTAAAACACGTGGAAGACGCCGTGCACCCGGTGCAACTGAGGTGGTAGAGCCAGGCGATAAGCCACCTCGCCAATCCTGCTGAGGACGTGGAAGGGTCCGATGAAGTGCGGAGATAACTTGCCGCCTCAGCCAAATCTCTGTATACCACGTCGAGATGAGACCTGCAAAAAGACGTGGTCGCCATCCTCGAACTCTAGTGGCCTCCGCCTCCTGTCAGCGTATGACTTCTGCCGGCTCTGAGCTGTCCTCATCCGCTCCTGGATGACCTGGACCTTCTCTGTCGTGGCATGGACCATCTCCGGTCCCACAAGTTCTGACTCCCCAGGGTCTGTCCAGTACAAATAAGATCTACAAGGTCGGTCGTACAACGCCTCGTACGGTGCCATCCCGGTGGTGGAGTGGTAGCTATAGTTTTACGCAAACTCCACCAAGGGTAGGTGGTCATCCAAGCTACGACCAAAGTCGAGGAAACATGCGCGGAGCATGTCCTCGAGAGTCTGAATGGTCCTCTCCGTCTGACCATCCTTCTGAGGGTGAAAGGCTGTGCTCAGACATAGCTGTGTCCCGAACGCCTCCTGTAATCCCTTCCATAGCCGGTAAGTAAAGCGATCATCTCGATCGGAGATGATAGATGATGGCACACCATGAAGCCGCACAATCTCTTGAACGTAAAGGCATCCCAAGCTCTCCACTGAGCCATGCTCTCTGATGGGTAAGAAGTGAGCCGACTTGGTGAGTCGGTCGACAATCGCCCAGATGGATTCGTGACCTCTAGAAGTGCGTGGAAGTCCAGTCACGAAATCCATAGATATGCTGTCCCACTTCCACTCCGGAACCTCCAAGGGATGTACCAAGCCTACTGGTACCTGGTGCTCAGCCTTCACCTGCTGGCAGGTGAGGCATCGAGAAACGAACTCTGCCACATCCTTCTTCATGCCCAGCCACCAGGGCTGTCGTCTGAGGTCCTGATACATCTTCGCCACTCCAAGATGTACCGCCAAAGGAGAAGTGTGAAACTCTCTCAGCACCTCCTCTCGCAAAGCGACTGGTACCATGGTACATCCTCAGAAAAGGATGTCGTGCTCTTCTCCAAAGGAGAAACCATCAAGTGCATATCCTGAGGATATATGTGCATGTCGCGTCTCATAGTCAGCGTCCCCATGTTGTGCCTCTCTGACCCACTGTAGCAGAGGAGGAGTGACTGTAAGAGACTGAAGTAAGGCTGCTCCATCTTTATCCACGAAGGATATCTGCAAAGAGGCTAACTTCTCTGTCTCCTCCTCAAGTAGCTGAATGCATGTCCTCCTACTGAGGGCATCGGCTACTACGTTCCCATTCCCAGGAGTATAGACTATCTCAAAGTCATAGTCCTGGAGGAACTCGAGCCATCGTCGCTGTCTCAGGTTCAGGTCATTCTGCGAGAAGATATACCTGAGACTCTGATGATCAGAAAAGACTGTAAAGCGCTTGCCCATCAGGTAGTGTCGCCATGTCTTCAGAGCAAAAACCATAGCTGCTAACTCCAGGTCATGGGTAGCGTAGTTCTTCTCATGGAACCTCAACTTTCGTGATCCATAGGCGATCACTGCCCGCTCCTGCATCAGAACACAACCAAGTCTGGTCCCTGATGCATCGCAGTAGACTACGTACCCTACTCCCTCCTCATGAAACCTCAAAATTAGTGCGCTGGTCAATCTCTGTCTCAGCTCCTGGAAGCTCTGCTGAGATCTTTCTGACCACACGAAGGGTTTCCCCTTCTTCGTCAAAGCTGAGAATGGTGACGCAACTCTAGGGAAGCCTGGCACGAATATCTGATAGTATCCGGCTAGTCCCAAGAAACTCTGAACCTCTGTCACGCTCCTGAGTGGCTCCTATTCTAACACTATGTCGATCTTTGTAGGATTCACTGCAACTCCCGCCTCAGAGATGACGTGTCCCAAGAAGTGGACCTCACGTATCCAGAAATGGCACTTTGAGAGTTTACCATAAAGCTGGTTCTCTCGGAGTGTGTCTAGTACAACCCGCAGGTGGTTGGCATGCTCCTCCTCAGTCGTCGAGTAAATCAAAATGTCGTCGATGAAGACCACGACAAATCGATCGAGGTATGGCTGAAAGATCCTATTCATGAGGGCCATGAACACTGCTGGAGCATTGGTTACGCCGAAGGGCATAACCAAGAACTCATAGTGTCCATACCGACATCTGATGGTCATCTTCTACACGTCCTCGTCTCAAACTCTGAGCTGGTGATAGCCTGACCTGAGGTCTATCTTCGAGAACCACTGTGCTCCCTTGAGCTGATCAAAGAGGTCATCAATCCTTGGTAGTGGATACATGTTCTTCACTGTCACCTGGTTCAGGCAACGATAGTCAACACAAAGTCGCAAGCTCCCGTCCGCCTTCTTGGTGAACAAAATCGGGGAAGCCCAGGGTGAAACACTGGGTCGGATGAACACCTTTCCCTGCAAGTCTTCCAACTATAACCGTAGATCTCGAATCTCGGCGGGGGCCATCCGATATGCTGGAGTCGATATCGGAGCTGTCCCGGGGTACAGGTCAATATAAATGTCTACCTCTCTACAAGGAGGTAACGCTGGAACTTCGTCGGGAAAAATGTCTGCAAACTGATCCACCACTGCAGGAAAACCAGGACTCCGTACGTCAAATGCTCCCAGGATGAGGCTATCCAACTGATGAGTGATGGTTTGTCCTCTCCTCCGCGGAAGTCCATCCTGTGCTGCAAAGGCTCCCTTCTCACCGGTGAAGGTGAACCTGCTCCCGTCGGTGCGTACACATCGCACCTTGCACCTAAAACAATCAATTTGTGCATGGACCGTAGATAACCAATCCATGACCAAGATGAAGTCGTAAGGCCTCGAAGCTGCTACAAGAAGATCCCAGCCGAAGCTCTCACCTCCTAGAGAAAGCTCACACTGCCGTCACCGGTGCGTAATCGTCGAGTCTGCTCCCGTAAGAGTCTCTAACCGTAAGGATCGAGCCAACGGCTCTGTCAGAATCTCCGAGCTCCGAACAAGGGCAGCGGCTATGAAATAGTGACTCGCTCCTGTGTCTATAAGTAGTGTAGAAAGGGTGGAATAGACATAGATAGTACCTCTAATCATCTCGGGCACACCGTGGTTGTAGGCCTCTGCTTCCTGGAGTTGTGCCTGTCTCTGCCCGCCAGCTCCCTATGGTCGGGGTGGACCTCCTGGTGGTGGTGGTGGTAGAGCCTCAAAGCGTCGCCCACCACCTGCTGCTCGGCCAGCTCCTCTGCCTCATCCGCCTCCTCCCTGCGGACCGCCACGGTCGACCCTATGCCTCTGCCTCGGTGGTCCCTCAACCGTCTATTGCTCCTCGGCACGGCGGGTCGGGCAGTCACAAGCCATGTGGCCCTGCCCGCCACACGAGTAGCACTGTATGCCTCTCGAAATATTGGCTCCGCGCTGTGTGCCCCGGACTACTGAGCTAGTGTCCTGAGGTCGTATGCCTAATGTTCTGGTCTGCCTGGACCCCTGAGTCATCCGTCGACTGCCAGCTGCAAAAGACTCGGCCACGTGCCGCCCTGCGGTGGTTCTTGGCGCTAGTGTAGACTTAGCAAGAAATCTCTCGATCAAAATGGCATGCTCCAGTACTCTCGTCTAAGTCGGTATGCTGAGGGAGATCAGCAATGCCCTGATCTTGTGTCTCAATCCCTGCTCAAAGGTCCGGGCCCGTAAGAATGGGTCCCGTACCATGTCGGTCGAGTAGCGCGAGAGATCTGTAAATCTCGCCGAGTACTGAGCGACCGTCATGATGCCATGTCGCAGCTGAAGAAGCTCCTGAATGCGCACCGCACGGAGGGTGGCTGGGACGAACATCAAGCGGAAGAGGCTGTCAAAGTCCGTCCAAAGTAGATATGCCTCATCGTGCACCTGGGGCATCAAGCTCCATCATCAGCCCACTGCTGCGTCCAGTAGGCTTGCAGCGAGGATCACCATGAGGTCTGTTGGTGTCCTCACTAGCCTGAAAACTCGTACGACTACCTCCAGCCAGTCCTCGGCTTCCTGGGGGTCCGTCTCCCCACGAAACCTGGGCGGTCGCTGGCGCTGAAACTCATGTAGTGAGCTGAGGCGACGTGCATCGTCAGCGGCTGGTGCTGGATGTATCGGTGGCTTGGCGGGTAGTGCTACAGTCGGTGCCACTGCTGACAAAGGGCCCTGCACCGAGGCCTCGTCGCTCGGTGGGCTGTCATCACGCTCGACACTCGGAACCCTAGCTGGCTGCCATCGTGGGGCCATCCTGAAAAGGAAACAGGTGAGCCACGGTCAGAACAGTATACCTGGTGAGCTGATACAAAGTAATCACAAAGAAAACTTGAAATACACATGCAATCAATGATTTCGTGCATTAAGTCGGAAATCAGAGGTCAGGGTCTTGGTGTACGGATACGTCGGCCGCCGTACCAACACTGGACTCCCTGAACTGATAACCACACTCAATACGCTAAACATTATTGCTTCACATAGAAAAGATCAGAGTTCGCGGTAGAACCGAACTCCTCTGATACCAATTTTCACGACTCATTCTCGGGGCCCGTGCCGTGACTACCCCAAGCCCACCTTCCATAGGCCAGGGGCTGGCGACTAGCACCAAGGCATAAATCCCGGTAAAAAGGGAAGGCATTGACAATGTAAAGTAAACAATCACTGCAGAGTATGAAAACGGAAAGGTAAACACTAAGTAAAAACAGAGTACAACTGAAAGTGCGGAAAAGTAAATGGGCCAGTATACAAACCCAAACTGAAAGTAAGTACAACTCGAAAGGGAAAACAACAACTGAAAAGTAAAAGTTGCTACGCCGAGCTTTCCACCGGAAATCCCACTTGAAGGGTGGGTACAGATAGCTCCACTGCACCCTGGGTCCCGCCGTCCGCTCCGAGCACGTCCCGCCCAGTGGTCCACCTCCAGGTACCGTCCTGCTCTACAAGCCTCAACCACGATCAACGTTGTCCGTCGTCTGCAACCAACACAACGTAGTGCGGGCATAGCCCGTGCAGGGGTGAGTATAAGCTACTATGTAGGGACCCCGAGACCCCTGAAAGTCTCCCAAAGTCCACAAAGATTAACTACAAAGGAAAGATACAATCACGAAGTAACAACCGACACTGCTTAGGTATATGCCCATATATATACCTAAGTCGTCAATTCCAATACGCACCAACCTCAGAGCCCAAGTACAACTCAGTCCACACAGGAAAGTATACTTATTCCACATAGGAAAGTAAAATGAAATCCACACAGGATAGCACAACACAATCCACACAGGAAAGCAAACAGGAATCAGCTCACACAGGTATACTTTTTCAAAAGACGATAGAGATGATCACTGATCCATCTAAGTCTTCAGACCCACAAAGGATCGATAGGTACTAACCCCCACAATGACCCACACAGGATCGGACCCACACAGGATCTGTAGGCATTGGTTCACACAGGACCGCTGAGAACAGACCCACACAGGATCAGACCCACACAGGATAGGTAGCACTGATCCACACAAGATCGCTGAGTGTTGTAGTCGTCGTCGTCGAATCCACTAAGGATCTCTGCACAGTCGTCGTCGCAGTCACAGTAGGAGTCACAGCCAGCTCTAGGGTTCCTGCACACAGCAAGCTCGTTTGGGAGGGTCCGCTCCACGAGCCGAGAGGCTGATACATCAACTGTCACAAATTACAGAGTTGAGGTATCCAAAAGTTCCGTATCGTCAACAGGAACTCAACGCAACAGACGGCGCGTCAATCGGACGCCCGGTCTGAGAGATAATGGCTTTTTCGTCCCAGGGGCCCGGTTGGTTTTTAAGGAAAAACCAACCCGACCGTACTCGAGCTAAGTTCAAACCTCGGGCGTAGTATGCCAAAATATCTATCTCACTAAGAGGAACTCAACAAAGCTGACGACATGTCATTCGGACGTCTGTAGCTCAAGATATGAGTATTTCAGCTCCGAGTGCCCGGTTGGTTTCATGTACAAACCAACCCGGCTGAACTCAAAGTATTCCCAAACCTTGATTGGGATATACCGAAATGACCGTCTCGATCCAAAGATCGCATCGCTGCTGACGACGCATCGTTTGGAGGTCCGTAGCCCGAGTTATGGGCATTTGAACCCAAATAGTTCGGTATCGGGGTTTCGGGCCCGGGCCGACCCGGCCCGAGTCCCCCCCGGCTGGCCCGAACAGGGTCGACCTGCCCCGGACAAGGTCGGCCCGGCCCAGCCCAGCCCGGCCCGGCTGGGCTCAGCCCGGCCTGGCAGACCAGCCAGGCGCCGATCCGGCTCAGCGCAGCGCGCTGGGCGTGCTGTCAGCTCGGCTTCGGCCGAGCTGATTGAAAAAAACGGGGGGCTCATGCACCCCTTTGTAACCGCGGCCCCACCTCAATAATGGGGGGTTGTTCAACTGGCCGGGGGAATTTAATTCCCCCGGCCTTCCGAATTTCCGGCCGGCCCGACCTGGCCGGCCGGCTCCTGCTCAACGGGACCGGCAGTGGCAGGTCCCTTTCCGGCTCTGACACCGGCGGCCCGACTGGCCGCCAATCACCAAGCTCCGCCGCGGCCCGGAACCGGCCATGGCCCTTGTCATCCGGCGCGGTGCGACGACACCGCGCCCCTCCGCCGCGGCCCCGCTCCAGCCGCGGCGCCTTCGATTTCCTTGACGCTGCGTGACGGCGTCGCGTTCTTGAATTTCTTTCCATGGCACGGCGCGACGGCGCCGCGCTAATACTTTTCGTGCGATTCCCGCATGGTGCGACGGCACCATGACATCCCGTTCCATCCGCAAGGAAACAAACATGAACATAGGAGGGGGGTTCGGGCGTGTTTGTGCGGTCCGGCCCGCCTCTCGTTAAATGATAACATTTACATGTTTATCCTCGAAGTTCGACATGCTAGAATCAAGAACGGATATAATGTAATAAAATAACAACAATCCCCTACCTCGGTTTCAAGAGCAGAGCATTCCAACAAGCCGTGGAAGACAAGCGTCGTGGAGGTCGGGTTTCGCGTGAATTGTACGTCGATTCTGTTGACGTCGAGGAGCGTCCAAAGAGGTAGCGTCGATGGAGAAGCTTCGTAAGCTGACGGAGAAAGCCCGAGGAGGAAGCGGCGTCTCTTTTCGTTGACACAGGAAGAAGATCGAAAGAAGCGGCGTCGTCGATCTTCGGAAACACACCGGCTGTGAAGAAGAGAAAAGACGACACATCTTTCTCTTCTTATGGTGACGACATTCTTCGTCAGAGCCTTTGTGTTCTTCATGTTCTATGTTGAGGTTTGAAGAAGAAGAAGAAAGCTTCCCAATCCTCTCAAGGTGGCAAACGAAACTAACCAAAATAAAATAAGTCTAAGGCTTATTTTATTTACACAACTAAACCACTTTGAATTTCAAAAGTTTGAAATTAAGTCAATCATCTTAATTAAAACTCAAGTTGTCAAAATTAAAAAGAAGAGGAGTTACTGGGGATTTTAAGGGGGAGTTGAAGAGTTAGGGCTCATGTGGGCCCCACAACACTTAATCCTCTCAAGGGAGGTTATGTGGGTGTGGGTCCCACCTCTAACTCCCTTTGGGAGGAAATAACCAACATGGATAAAAATAAATTGTGTTTCCACAATTTATTTAACTTCATTTAATTTCCCCCAAAACTAACTCTGAATCCGCATAAAACGCAACCACGGAAAAGGTCTCCTTAGGAGAATATCGGCGCTTAGAGTTCATTGGTTTCCTCGGATTTCAATTCCGAGCACCGGATCAAAAGTTAGAAATTCCCGCTCGTTCTTTCACTGAACGTACCCGAGCCAAACTTCGGAAATTGATTCCGGGCACACCGGGCCTCGGAATCAGGTGCCGTCAGAAACTGCGCTCTTGTAAAATTTCAAAGAAACTTAAGAAAAATTTCCTTTGAATTTTACGGGTCTGTAAATTAATTATAATTTTAATAGATAAAGAAATAAATACCCTCTGGTGTATTAAAATAATATGGGAGTTGAAATGAAAAATCTCATTGTTATGCCAACCCAACATTCTTAACCTATGAGTCATGATGTACATCCAAATGGGAGACTCATGGAACAACATTCTATTGATTCCTTCAAGAGTATATGTAAAAAATATTTTACTGCGTATTATGATCCTTTAATGTTTTAATAATGGATTGATACAACTATAATGAAATTCCCCATTATTATTTTTTTGGAACATGAGAAAGTCTTTCTGGATGTTTAATGTTTATAAGGTGAACCAACCAGTTGTGGACTGTTAGAAAAAATATTTGGAAGTAATATGAAATTGAATCCATGGACTGGGAGAAGTTTATAAACATATTATTCATTATGTAAATTCCCCTTGTTCATAATTTAAATATCGAAAAATATTTCCTTATATCGAGGAAAAAGGATGATGAATACTTCAGTACTTATGAGGATAATTTTACAACACTTGGGACTTACCATTATGGAATTATCATTTAACTTGAAAGTAATGTTGATTTGTAATTTAATGGTTTAAAACCATGTCCTATAAGGAAATTTTCCATAATTGACATTTGTATCTATGGAGATATTGTTCATTGTGTTGTCAATTTTGATATAGATATTGGAGTTACATTCCATTCTCAGAGTTTTAACTATAAAATGATGAAAAAGTTAAAAGGAAAATCCTTAAATCATAATGAGAAGAAGATAAGACATCCTTTATAATTTATGTGTTGAAATAGGCATGGATGGAATAGTTTTATGTTTTATAATATGGTTTTATGTTTGTGATGGAAGGACATTAGGAAATTGATTTATGAACTTATGAGAATATTTTTCCCAATAATGGAAATAGAGGGAAATATTTACATATTGATCCTTCCACACTTTAGTGCATCAAGTGTAAAGAGGATGGTCATTATGATAACTAATTCCTAGAAGAAAGGTTTCGTGATTATGATCAATGAAAGCTACCTATTAAACTAATGAATAAGGCGAAATATCATGGGATCACCATTTTGGATGAGGGTTATGATAATGACTTAATGAAGGGTACACATACAATCCACTCTAGAACTGATATTAACTTATTTGATACATGATATTCCAACTTGTTCATATCTGAAAAAATTTCTAGGTTATTAAGATTCCACCATAATGGTTAGGTGATGGAATAGTAGTTTAAACCCATAATAGTATGCTGAATGCATCTAAATTATATGATTCATCTCTAATTGATACGTGTGAGAATGTTCTTCCTGCAAATCATTTGTTTCTTCCTTGGGTTGAATTTGATGTCTTTATAGGTATTTATTAGATTTATAAGCATAAATATAACATAAATTGTCATGGAATAGATGTTTCATTTGATATATCAAACCAACATATGACTCTATATAAATGTGATGAAATTTATGAACATTATATGGATATTACATCCAATGTGTGGGTCTTAATTTCAATTCATAAGGATTTTTTGTCTTAAATGGATTGTGAGAAAATTTTCATCGATGGTTCCTACCATATTTTGTAATATTAGTATGTATTCAGAGAATATTTCCTATTCTTACACATTAAAATGGAGTTTAGTTCTTGATAGAACACATACATGGTTCCTCACCAATGTAGATGACTCCCTATTGAATGCCCCTAATTGAGATGTCCTAATTGAAGGAGAAACTCCATGAGAAACTTCCTAAGTTATCCATTAATCGCTGTGTTTCACCTTGAATTTCACTTGTTCACATATTTTAAATAAAATAAGCATCAATGTCTCCACATTGATTATAAAAAGGTAAAAAAGGTCAGGATTAATAACATATATCATATTACCCTTATTAATGAATTGTTTCATCAACTGCATGGAGAACTACACTATTAAATGATAAAACATTATTTTCAATATCAATAATTAAGGGTTATCAAAGTTGATATAACCAAGATAAAATTTTGTAAAATGTCTTGGAACTATGAATATATAAATATTCCTTTTCGTTTTACAAATTATTCAGAAATCATCATGGATTTTATTAATAGAGTCATTAGTGATTACCTATATATGTTTGTGGTAGTATTTATATTTGATATTTTTATCTATTTAAAGAGAAATAAAGAAAATGATTACATCTTGTTAATTGTACTAAAGATTATGGGGAAAGATAAATTTCATGGAAAATTTACAAAGTGTAAATTTTGGATGAAAAATAATTCATTTCTCGGTGACATAATCTCAAGAGATGGAATAACATTAGAACTATTAAATATGATGGATATTGAATGTTTTTCTAATACAAACAAAGTGGTTGAGATCCATAGTTTTCTTGTATTATATTTTTTAATTATAAATGACTCTTGGAGAAGATTTTATAACTATTGAATCCTTTGATAATGTTATTTAATGGGTACAATGTTCTTTGGATAGATGTTTAAGAGGATAATTTTCCTAGAACTAATGAAAAGGTTGGTCAGAGTATCTTTACTAACATTACCAGTAGTGGAGAATGGTTTTTAATATACAGTGATGCATCCATATAACGATTGGGATGTGGTATGATTGTGAATAACATAATTTTCACTTATGTCCTAATATTAATGAAGATCCATTAGAAAATATACCGAACTCATGATTTTGAGTTTGCAGAAGAAATTTTTTCTATAGAGATACAGATGAATTTCATTATGAAGAAAAGCGTGATAAATATATTAATAATAAAATCACAAATTATATATGCACATAGAAGGAGATGAACATCCACGAGAGAAGATTGTTAGATCTGATAAAGGATTATGACTACTAAATAAATTACCACCCTTGGAAACAAAAATAAGGTGGATGATGCATTTAGTCAAAAGGATCATGCTATATTATCTATGATGAGGATAAATATAGATCTAATATTTGTAGATAACAGATGTATGGATATAAAAAAGATGATTGAAGGGGAGATATTTTATCATTCTGAATAGAATGTTCATCCCTCTCTACAGGTGGAGATTAAAGTGGCTCATAAAGAAGGAGTTGAGTGAATAAAGGTAGAAATGTTACTATGATTAACATTGATTTAAGTAAATTGATATGTTCAAGGAACAATGTATTTTTGACTTCCATTCCATGTTTTAATAAGTCATCATTAGGCAATGCTAATATATCTTAATTATATATTCATCTTTGAAGTAAAAAATATATATAACAATCAAAGTAATACATCTTTCGTGATTCCATGATGATTGATATAAAAGAGTTATATCTTAGTGCACGATATTCCATCAGGATAAATTTGAATGAAAAAATTACAAGGGCATATTTCATCAATTATGCATACGATAAATAAATTAAGAGAAAATATATATTTAATTTTCATTTGATTACCCAAAAGCACTGATGGGTTTAATATTAATTGGGTGCTAGTAGATCACCTTATAAATGAATTTCAAATAATTTTTAGTAGTGATTCATTCTCTCTAGAAAAAATTAATATAATATTGATTAAGGAAATGGTAAGGTTTCATTGAGTTCCACATTTCATCGTATATGATTGTGAATAGAGGTTTACCTCAATCTTTTGGTTATGTCTTCAGATAGCACCAGATGGAGACATTTATTTTTGTTGCACTTATCATCCTCATATGGATGGTAATTCAAAATAATCAATTCAAACCCTAGATTATATTAAGATATCTATTTCATGAGATTTACAACGTGGTTGGGATAAAAATATTACTCATGTCGAGTTTAGTTACAAAAATATTTATCAATAAATCATTTAAATTGGTCATTATGAAGACATATATTGGAATAAATGTAAACCTAAATCTATTTTAAATTAATTTTGAGAAATAAATAAATTGGTACCTTAGATAGCTGATAAAATTGATAAGAACGTTAAAACATTTTTGTAGAATATCAATATAGCTCAAGGTCAGAGAAACGGTTATGCTGATATCCATATGTGTAACCTTGAATTTGATTTTGGTGATAAGGTGTTTCTATTAATTTCATCGTAGAATATGTTTATAAGTATTAGGAATAATGAGAAACTAATCCACTTGTATAACTATTCATTTTTAATTCATGATTTTATCTGAATGGTATCTTATCAATTAGAACTTCCTCAAAATCTCTATCACATTGATGATTTGTTCCTTGTATCTATCTAGTGTAATTAAATGCCTAACCATTCACATTTTCTGAACTCAGTGGTCATACTAATGTATACTAATATTTTTTACAAGGAAAAACCAATTCAAATTATAGATCATACGAAGAATGTTCAACGAAAAATGACCAGTCACAAGGTAAATGATTTGTGGTGAAATCAATGTAAGAGGATTCTACATGGGAAATGGATGATATAATGAGGTATATGTATCCTCATTTTTTAATATGAGAATGATGAAATTTCAGGGATAAATTTATTTTAAGGGGGTAGAATATAACACACTAATATTTTATTACACCTTTTTCAAATAATTTATTTTTCATTGATTTATAAGTACACTAATTAAAAATTTATTTATATTTTATACCATGTTAAATTGTTCTACAAAAAACAACAACTTGTCTTCTCATATAAACAACACTGATTTCATACGAAACATTATTTTATTTTATTAATTATTTAAATGAGATAGATATAAAATAGAGGATAAACTAAGAAGCATGAAAGGTATTAAATAATTTTTGAATATAATTTATAATTTTTTATAAAAATATATTGTATTGATAATAAGAAATATAGTTTTCAAATAGTATATATTTAATTGAAAATAATATTTTATTAAATTAATTCCTTATTATTTTCAATAAAAATAATTAAATTTATTTTAGACTGTTATATATATTTAGTTTGAGATAGAAAAATTTATTATAAATTTATAATGTAGAAATTATCATTGGGTGATTTTTAGAGATTTGTCTGGGAAATTTAATTTTTTAATAAATAGTAAAATTTGTTAATTTTAACTCAAAATATTTTTCTATATAATATCTTTTTATTGTTAAATTATATTTTTATTTTTTATGTCTAATTTGATTCATTTTTGATCAATTGATCGAATTTATGAAATTATATATGATTTCATATTGAAATTGTACATAGAAATATCTTATATGATTATGCATATTTTCTTAAAAATCCAACTATTGAGACACATCAACAAAATTAATTTAAAATTCTTGTGTCCCACTTATATGATTTAAATTTTGAAAGATGGATTCTATATTTGAAATTAGCATAATTTATAATGAATAATATGTTCAAAAAAATTAAAAAAAATATTATTGATAAAGATTTAAAATAAATATAGTGTCTAAGAGAAAAATTAACATAAGAAATGAATATACATTAATCTTAAAAACCAAAATGACATATATAGTTTCCCAAATCCATTGATTGTTCATATTTCGACCCAATAATCCACTACATTGGATTTGTACCATTATTGGAGAAACATTTCATAGTTAAGGGAGGGGTTGTATTCCCTTTTCATAAATTTAAAAGATTTTCACCCCCCCTCCACTTTAAAAATGAGCTCACCCCTCCCACTTATTAACATATATTAATCCCATTGGATCTAGAAACCTCTACCTAAACCTCTCCTCAATTACCATAACTTTATCCACGAATTAACCCTTTGGGAAAAAAATCCTTCTAAATAATTACTTTGGTGTAAACCATTATAAGATACCCAAATAAGATGTGTTTAGAACAAGTATAGTGAGAGTCAAGACACAAAGTTTGAGGATTTATAGTTTTACATTAATTTCTATGACATTTTTTATTTATTCACCATTATATTCTTTTGTGTAGCCTATATACTTTCCATTAGTATATCCTGTCATTATTATCCTTAAATTTGTTGGTATTTACATATCCATTTGATAATCTCTCTAATATCTAGTTCATGTTTTTAAATGTTACTAAATCAGTAAAGTATTAATTTCTCAATTTTCCATCGTTGAGACGAATTCCATGAATTCAAAAAAAATGTTAGAAAAAATATATTGAATAATGTTTTTAATAAATATATTTTAAGTTCATTTTCAAGGAAAAATTATTTAAAATATTTTTGTTCTTTCAAATATTCATTAATAAGGTTTCAATGGTTTTTTAAACAAAAATATTTTCAATATTGTTTTATTCTTTCAAAATAATTTTTCAATGAAGAAAAGTTATTTTAAATTTTCTTCCCTAAAAGAACTTCCATAATTATTATAAAAACCATGTTATATTCAAATTTTATTTACATATGAATCCAACATCCTTTCATGGGATATTATTTGATGAAATGATTATGAAACCTATCTTTTTCCACATTTTATGATATAAATATATGATTATTACACTATTTCATTTCATTGGTTAGGATATGACTATTTATGATCTTTTGGAACATGTATGTATGATTTTGTTATGATATTTTTGGAGTATATATCTACAAAAAATGCATTGGGTGATGATTTATATTGGATTATATAATGATGTGATTCAAGTTGATGATCATGGACCACTATGGAAGATGTAGATACCTGATATACTATAGTATGATGAGAAAACACGATCTGGTATGGTATGATAGGAAAATAGAACCCATTACATGAAATGGATTGTGAATAGGGAGAGTGGTTTGTCTCACCTAGTTGGTTTAGTCCCCATTAAGTTCCCTATTTTGTTTTGGAAATGTTCTTTTACATGTAGGGAATTATAAAAAAAATTATTCAAATTATTCAATGTATTATTCATATGTAATTCTATCATGTCTTGTTATATTGATGACCTTTTCATTGATGTCTTATGAACTATTAATATTTATGTCTGATTTGTGTTTATGATATTTGATATGTATGGTATGATTGTATAATGTCATGATCATGTTCTCCTAACTTTATACTCTTGTTTCTGCTTAAATATATCCCTTTTTTATTCTTTAGGGGAATGTACGGTCATCCCTATTTTCGTTTCCATTCCCAATGTTATAATTATATATACTATTTGTGATTTTTATAATATGGTTGATAGTCATGCAGAACCTAGTGGGAGATAATTTAACTCTCTTCTGTACAAGTGTTTAGGTTTACATGTTTCAAATGAAATAAACATATACATTCCTTATGCATCCATTTCAGTAATGTTTTATGTATTCTAAAAAACATGATGCAATGATAATATATGAAATGCGAGGGATGATATACTATCATAGACATTGAAGGAACTATAAGGATAGTATACCTTTTAATGGATTGTATGTCAACCAAGATGATATCACAAAGATGACCATTCATCTGAACCTTAGAATCTAATGAAGATCTCAAACTCTTGTCCCTGGATAACACTAATTTCCTCGCTCCATATTCTCAAATTGAAGATGAGGATTATTAATTTTATCAATAAGATAATAACAGTCCTTTAAACACTATTTATACCAAAAAATATGACTATAAAAGCTCTCAACTATAGATATACACTGACTCATTCTCCCTATAGACATGGATTACAAGTGTGATACAATGAAATTTCATTTCATTTACTCCCATTTATCATATTAAAAAATATATCTCATCTCATTGTTAATATTGTCATTTATAATTTAGTTCTTGTAAATTTTCCCCTTTTATGAACAATGTATGTAATTATATAACCCTATGTTATCATATTGATGTATTCATACACATATCCTTACGTAATGACCGATGAGTATAAATATAATGAAATAATAATATCATAAAAAAAGTGAGTCACCCTAAGTGAAATAACATCATTCATAACAAGAGAACATCATACACAATATTCCCATACTTGGGAACTCAGGTTTTATAGTATATGAGTAATATACATTAATAATATAGTTTATTACCAAGTACCAACATATGTGAATATACTTTCTATCTTTCAATAATATTAAATAAATATATAAGAAAAACATAAACCTGTAATACAAATTTTTATTATCCCTAGATCTGATACTCTCTCATGTGGCCAAATTGGGTAAACTAAAATATCCAAAGCACACAACCTCATATGACTGGGGATCCTACCTAGCAGTGGTTGTGTGATGAATATAGTGTTGAAACTATAACCATAGTATAGAGGTAAAATATAGAAGATACTCAATAATGATAAATATTAGAATAATTAAAATATTAGAAATAATAAAATATTTACATGGAAATGAAAGGAGGAACCGATCAATGACAATAATAAATAATATAATGATGGGAAGATATATATCAAAATTTCTTATGGAATTAAATACAAATAATAGAATATACTAACAAAAAATATATCAGAAGGCCCCAATTCAAAACACCATGTTGGTTCAATCCCCATAAACCAGCTGAAACGTCAATCAAAAATCAAAAAAAAAGTTATATTTTCCTTGTATAAACAAAATCCATGTAATTATCTCGAGTACCAATAGGTATCTAGGAAAAGATATTAGTAAAACCCATTCGGCTAACACCACCATGTATAAACAAAACAAATTTTTACAGAAAGTGCATGAATTACCATGATAAATTTTTTTACTAATTAATAAATTAATATAATATATAAATCAACATTCTTTAGCACTAGACCAAAACATTTTTAGGCATGTACTACACCCATTTCAACCATAACCATAAAAAATGGCATAATAAAACTACCGAGTAGAGCCATATATATAATATTTTCACCCTCCAAAAAAATAACTATATATATGAATTTTAGTTTTTATCATTAATGCAAAACTAATATATATAAACTGCATCTTATATCATAGGGTCGATACTTTATATAAAAATTTCAACATGTATCACTTGTATGGTCCTTCTGTATAAGAATTACATAATGTATCATGGGACTGATCCCAATATAAAATAATTTAGGCATGTATCACTCTGTAAATCATGCTATATAACAATTTCAACCCCCATAAAAATACATATATAAGAATTTTAGCATGTAATAAAAATATGTCATAACCGTTAGGATAAAACAATATCAAATCATAAGTCTGAATGGTTAATTTTTCTGTCTAATATATTTATTCAATTAAAATTTTACATATATATATCAATTTGTCAATATCCATATCACTATTGTTAAATTTTTAACCAAATAGATTTTATATCAAAAAAAACACATGAAATACCATTTTATTCTATACTTTCATTGAGCCCATAGAAAATTCATTATTTATATATGGTCTAACCAACCAATGGGTAGCCATATGTCAGGTCACATCAATAATTGAATCTCATGGGATCCAAAAAGGATTCTAATCCTTTAATTAAAATTAATAAATTAATAAATTAATTAGGGTGCAAGATACATCGACAAAATCACAATATTTCACAAGTTTATCAATTTAAGATACCATAAGGTTCTATTTTTTAACACCTTATCTTTTATCGGGGATCAAAAAAACATAAAATGAAAAATACCAATATGGATAGTGGAAAAAACAACTAAATAAGAACCCATATCAATGTATATAGATTTGAACATAATTATAACCCTTATTTAAAAATAAAACACCCCTTCAATGTGATAAAAAGGAGTTGGGGACCACATGGATCTATCAGCAATCAAACACCAAACTTTGAAATCTAGAGGTGATGAAATTTATACAAAATTGTCGAGAGTCACCCAGTGATCAAGAAAAGGTACTACACAAATAGTTGAATAATTTACTAGAAAACAATAATTAAAACTTCTTATCATGATAATTATAATGAATTTTAACCATTTACATGTCATGTATTTCATTATAATTTGTTATTCCAAAAACCCATCGCCTTAGTTTAATATTTAACACTATCATGAATTACGATAATTTAAATAGATTTAGGATGTGTGACCAATTAAAATATTAAAATAGCTCATTATATTATTATATTTATAGTTAAAAATTGTGTAATATATAAAAGAAAGGTTATTTTCCATCTGATGTTTTTTTCGCCCACCTTATAAAAAAGACACGAATAACCTCCAAAGGCTTCCAAACTTAGGGAGAACCATTATGAGCCAATTTAATACATTTATACATAGAATAAATTAATTAAAAAAAACTTATATCATAGAAAATTTGTTTAATTTTCTAAATAATAATATCCATATTTGAATAGGACTCAACTACCATGGATTAAAGAAATAAGGAGGTCGTAACAAATGACATTTAATGAAAAAATCAATAACTTACATACCTAGATAGAGAAGGGATATTAAAATTTTAATTGTTGATATATTAGTTATATTATTTAATATATTAATTTTACTTTCTTAAAAAAAATTATTCATTTCATATGTGTTTTTGTTACGTTAATGAAAAATAAAGTCGATAATGGCTTATTTTTGAATTTTTGAGAAAGAAAAACATTACTTTTATAAAATTTTATTTAAATAATATAATATTTTAAGGATCATATATCTATCCTGAGTTACATAATATAATATTAATGTACTATATATAATGATCAGATAGTCAACACTAATTAGATTTTAACTATTTTTTCACATAGATAGTTATATCGTCTCAAACATGAACCCACATTAACTTTATTCACAGTTTTTTTAATGATGTTTCCAATAAAAAATAATAAAATTATTTTATAATAATATTGATATTTTTTATATTTTTATTTTGTATGAAAATATTTTAAGGTCTAATACATTTTTTTAAAATATGGTAGAAATTTAAAAAATGTTTCCTTATAGAGGTGGTAATTTAAATATTCCTTTGATTAACATTCCCATTTCTCAATTTAGTATAGTTGTGAAAGTGGGTATTATATTAAAATTCATGAATTATTAAAATATTTTATAAAACATATGTATTTATTTTTACCACAACTATTACAATCAATGATTTGTTGTAATGAAAATTTAATGACATATCTTCGTCGAGGTGGAACTCTACAAAATGCACACATTATTTTTTTTATTTTTCTATGTTGATTGAAATGAATAACTATATGTGATAAGTATAATATAAAAAATATAAGTATTATATTTATATAAAAAATTGACATTTTATTATGGAAATAATATATTTGGGAAGATTAATATTAAGAATAAAATATTGAGAAAATAATAATGTTGGATACTTAATATTATCTATTAAATTACCCCTAAAATTTAAAAAATTAGAAAAAATAGGACTTAATTGTGGATATATGTTTTATTATGGGTTTTTAAGAGGATAATTATTGTATTTTTAAAGGAGAAATCTATTGGTGAACTATACAGTTAAATATTTTATGTGGTACCCTTTTATAATTGGAAATATGGAAATTTTGGAAATAGTAATCAATTTTTAATATTACAATGACATAATTATGTGTTAAATGGATCAAAATCAAGAAAACATGGAATACATTACATGATAATTTAAATAATTATTGAACCAAATATTTTAGTTTTTTTCCATTTACCCCAAAAATCTATTTTTTCCACTTTTTTTACATGGGTTACTATTTTTTAAACATATTTATTAATTTTGAAAAAAAATAATGTTAAAATTGATTCCAAATAATAATATTGATATTTTAAATTTGAAATTATTTTTATGAAATTAATATTTTCATTGGTGAAAAAATATTAGTTTATAATTAACAATCATATTCCTGTGAAAAATGTTTTTTTTAAAGTGATGTCTTTTATTTTTAAATTTATATATGACATAAAATTATCATTATAACTAATATTAATGACATTAATAGATTTTTCATACATGAAATAAATTTTATAAGGGTTTCCCATAATGAAATAATAATATCTCACCTTTAAAATGCATCATTAAAGGACAACACTGAATATATGTTTTATTAAACTAAAATATTTATTTAAGAATAAAAATGTTGGAAATGAAATTTCAATTATAGTGGAATATATAAAAATGTAAAAATTTAATTAATTAAATAAATATTTTATTGTATATATGTATATTTTAAATTATATGATATAGTTACATGGTAAAAAAATCTTAAAAAATCTAATTTTCATAGAAACGGTATTTTTCAAAGAAAATAAATCTTTTTAAAAAAATTATATATTCATAAAAGTTAGTTTATAATAATAGGGGTTAAAATGAATTTTATTTTATGAGATTCACAAATTATG
Organism: Viscum album; assembly: GCA_963277665.1. Lineage (NCBI taxonomy): Eukaryota > Viridiplantae > Streptophyta > Magnoliopsida > Santalales > Viscaceae > Viscum > Viscum album. Next base: position 496,570,042 of record OY728158.1, on the reverse strand, counting down.
ATTTTTGATAATTATTGTTTTAATTAATGTGTATTATAATAAAATGGGAATTTATTTCAAATCTTTGCATAATTAATGAAATCAAATATTTATCCACTGATGTTAATATCTTATAATGGCATACCATATTCATGTTTATTATATATTTTTTAATAAAGGATTCTTAGAAACTTTTTATTTTTTCACGTTAGGTATAACATCTGAAACATGTTAGAGAAGTTTATATTGATAATTAATGAGGGAAAATATTTTTTGTTAAATTCTACCTCTTAAAAAAATAATGTCCTTATAATTTAATTAAATATAAATTTACAAATATATACAAGAGGAAAATAATTGAAATTAAGTTTGATATTATCTATAAATTGAATAGATCCTTAAATTCTTAAGTAAGGATAGAAAATAATTTTTTTCCATAAACTTTTAATGTAAATGTGTCTCATAACGTGCTATTAAGGATCTTATGTTGAAATCAAATTCCATAATTGATAATATGTAGTTTTTCTTGAAGATATATATAGAAATAGCTATTTTTAATGTTTTTTAGTCATTTGAAAATTGAATACAATGTTTTAATGATTATATCAATTATATTTTGAAAATAATATCAGATTTTTTATAGTATGATATACTGATTTGGATAATTTTTGTCTCCAAACAAATAATAATCAAATAAAAAATGTTTTACCTGCATTTAAAATCATTAATGTTTTTGACCTTAAGTTCTTTAAAAAAACCTAATATAAAATATTTTATATAAAAATAGAATAAAAAAGCAAATTTTTAGTGGAATTGTAGTGAAACCTAAGAACCACTATCAACTTAAGCAATTGACATTGCATAATATATTTTTTAGCAACATGGTATATCAGGTTGTTGGTATTTCTTTTCATCATAATCCCCTGGTCTAGTTCACAAGTTCACGTAGTACCAAAATTTCTCACACCCATTACATTGAAATCCTAATCAATTCTTATAAATAATATTATTTTTCTTTTCCTGTCAATTGGATACTTATTTTTCCTTAGTAGTTTGTCGCATGATTTTAACCATTATCACAGATATACCATCTTCTAGTTCCTTTGATTATTTCCCTCAGGTTCATTTTCCAGGAATTTTATCCTAGAGAAAATGGATCGATTTGTTCATTTATCATTGTCCATAAAAGTTCTTTTATAAAATCCAATCAATCTAATATTTGGTTTGTCCGTATGTTAAAAAATATACATTTTTAATTCATAACTCAAGATAATGTCGTGATAATAATATCAAAATTATCAACAATAGTTTAAATCCCATTTTCCTTCCCATTAGTATAATTACATCATTGTCTAACAAATTCTTTATTAACAAGGATAATCTATGATATAGAAATTTCTAAAACCCAAATGGTTCACATGAGTTATGAAATAATAAAAATATTGATGGATTACAATATTAGTAAGTGGAATTAACTATAAAACATATTTCACATTTACATTAACCAATTTTCTTATACTTCCATTAATTTAACCTATAATTTGTTTTCCTATGATACTTTATTTCAGGTTATCTTACCCATCAAAACATAGGCCTTCAATGTAACATAAAATTCAATCCATCATTGTTTTTGGAAAATAACATATGATCATCCAATGTATGTCCCTTGAGAGTGTCTACCCATCTAAGTATACATAACCTACTAATCGTTCATCAGGGTGATTGTTGGGTTAATTCATATCCAATCTTTTTTGGTTGATTAACACTTAGTGCATCATTATAGAATCATTATCCATATTCCTATATCTAGTTATGTTTTTATTTATACAAATATCCCATAATCTTAAATATACGAATCATTAAGAGTACTACACAACCCTAGGGTTTTCACTATGTTTATCTTATTATAAAATAGTAGTATACAAAATTAATATTAAAAATTAATAAACAAATATCTAAAATGAATAAAATAATATCAAAAATAAAAAATACCATATATTATACCGATCAGAGATTACCAATCTAACCATGACATAAAAAGTCATTTATATGATGCCTTGAATGATACATCTCATAAATAGTAAAACATAAAAAATATTGATAGGTTTACTGTTATGGAGATTCGCTACCAAAACATATTAATATATTAAAATGGAAAATATTTCTCCAAAATCATGCTCTTCTATAAAATTTCAAATATATATCACATGATATAATCTTCTTTATAACATGGGAATAGATAAACAAGATAGTAGTGTGCTCACATAATCAATAAAGGAAAACTATATAATTATGTTATAGATCATAAACAGGAATGACTACATGATGAAGACATAAATATCTAAAGAATATATCTTAGAGATATTGTTGATATTTATAAAAAATTATAATAATAAAAATATTATAACTATAAATGTATAGATTCTTTAATATTATAACATGGCATAATATACATATTAGTGACCAAAAATTTATGATCATGAAAAAATGTTCAAAATATATTAATAATATAAAATAAAAATGAAAAACTAAAAAATTTCTTATATAAAATGAAAATAATTCATAATCATAAATATATAATTTATTATCATTTTATACCCAGATATCATTCATCCTATTCACTTGTACAACTGGGAGAAAAAATACAAGCTAACATGCTCACACTTTGCGAACCATAACACATGTAAACCCATTCAAATATCGTTTTAATCTCTTGAGATATAATCCATTACTTAGAGAATCGGCAGGATATATATCCCACAAATATCATAATCACTAAATATATATTCCACTTTAAAAAAACAATAATAATCTTGTAAATATCAGATGGAAAAATTTCAGGTTCCTCAAATATTTTAAATAGATCAATTAATATAATCAAAAGGAATTATTTTATATATAAATAAGAATATTAAAAAATAAATTATATAATAATAACATATAAAGGGTGATTAGAATATTAAATAATTAAATATAAACCAAGGATTGTATATATTAGTACGATACTAAATTTCCAGCAAAAAAAATTATTCATTGAATTGTAAATTAAATTTTAAAAAAACTAATTTAAAAAGAAAATAAAGGGATTTTAAAATTATAATTTGAAAATATATGATCCTTGAAAATAAATAAATTTTTCATCAAGTAGAATATCAAATAAATTATAAACCTTTAATTTAAAACGAATAATTAATAATGACGTCTTGAAAATACATAATTATTTAAATGAAAATTTGGATTTCCTAATAATAAATTTATTTTGAGAGGATGGGAAACCCCATTTCTATATTTTGGAATGACATCCTTGAAAATCAAATTTCATTGAAAATAAATAAAAATTCATTAAAATGAAATAATGGGAATAAAATGATCATTGTAGACACTTTGTTTTGTTTCAACTAGAGAAAGGAGAACATTGGTGTGATTTAAATATATTTTTATGGAAACAATCCATTAAAATATTTGGGGAGTGATTCATAAAAATTGGAACTTTAAATTAAAATTTAAATATTAATTATTGACTAATTTTTGTTGAAAATTAATTTTTTATAATTTAAAATATGAAAGAATAGTAAAACCATCACATGTTAAAATAGAATAAGCATGAATAATAATAAACAATGATAACTGATTATATCCAAAATAATATAACTGATACACATAAACACCTTATAGTATCAAAAATTTTATAATTAATCATATTTAAAATATAGAAAATATTATTTTTATATATGTCCCATGAATTAAGTAATTAAACATAGAAAAATAAGTTCGTGCGTATTATGTAAATAATAAAAATATAAAATAAGCATCACATTAATGAATGTCTCAATGAAAGGAATTTGAGATGGAAAATCATTATGAATATATTATATTTTCAATAAAAATTAAATTAGAGGGAGTAATTTAAATAAAAAACATAATATGATGAAGAAAAACGAATCATGATAAAAATATTACAATAAATCATTATTTATAACAATGATACTAATAGATGATGTAAAACAGAAGTATGTCCAAAATATAGTAGTTTGGGATGATAACACTTACCTTGTTTTCCTAGTTGATAAAAATTTAACTACCTATAAAAAATTTCTTATATAATATCTTATTTCATATCATTATTTATAAATATTTTATTTCTATAATCTATATTAAAATTCCTTTTCATGATTATAAATCTTAATTATACCATACTATTACCATATGGTCTTAATTAATTTCTGTGTTTCCCCTTGTTTAATATTTTTGATAAAATTACCCATCATTTGAAACCATATCAATTATTGAAATATAATTAATTGTTATGTAACATATAACTTATATTGTTTTCAAATTTATCTTATATCATTAAATATTTTTTTCTATTTTTTGAAAAAGGAATTGTAAATTCATTATATTGATAAATATTGTGAGTGAAAGACGACTCTTAAAAAAATAGATTAAATATATAATATAATACATAATATAATATATTTAAATTTTTTCATAATATATTAAAATAATAATATTTTTAAAGTCCTCATAGACATTATTAATCTTAATGTAATTCATTTTACACATAGGTGATGAAACAAACTGAAACATGAACATGCTTCAACTCAATTGGATGGTAGAGTTAAAGAGGTGATTTGATTAGAATAATATCATTATAGAAATTTAATAATGATATTATTATTGTTTTTTTTAATATTTTTACCCATATATTTGAATTTAGATAAAGTATAAAAATAAAGGTGAAAATTTGAATGTGTTCCATCATAGAGGTGGTGATCTACACGTTTATACGATTAGAGTTAACATTTTTGAATATGCGAGAGGTGGTTGAAGTTTATTTTAAATTTAAAATTAATAATCATAAGAATATTTTATATATCATATTTATTAATAATTCAAACCATTATTTCTATCTCTAAATTTCAATAATGAAAAATGATGTTACTTTATGGAGGTGCAAGTCAGCAAAAGACAATAATGATTTTTTTCTCTATGGGGATTGAAACCAATTACTAATGGGTATATAATCTAAATAACTACATAAAATTATAATAACTAATATAAATTCATCACATTATTATGGTGATAAAATATTATTTGTGATTTTTAGTCAGAATAATTCATAAGAATGAGATAATACATATGTTAAAGAATTTATTTTTTTTCTTTGATCTCACATTGAAAATGTAGTGACTAAAATAAAAAAGAGTCACCATGGACAATGTTTTTAGGATACAGATATAGTAAGGGTAAAATGGAAACATTTTTAGTTTTAATTTGTCATAAAATTTTAACTTTAATTGGAAAATTTGGTATCCATTTATAAGGGGAGAAAATGGGATCTTCTAGAAAAAATTGTCATTATTTAATAATTACAACACACTATTCAATGTTCAAAGTATAAAATGTAAATATAAGGTGATTTTGGATCCATAAAAGTTTAAAAAAACATCAAAATTATATTTTTAATAAGTTTTTAATTTTTTTTCTCTTTTTCCATTGTAAAAAACATATCACATCTTTTACTTTTTATCGATGTCACTATTTGTTTAAAATAGGTAATTAAATTTTATAGTATAAATTAAAATTGATAATAATACTAATTTTAATTCTATAATTATAAAATTTGAAATCAATTTTTTATATAAATTATCAATTGTTTGGAAATATTCTTTTTGAAATGAACATATATAATAACATAAAAGATGTTTTTTTGCAAAAAAAAAAATTTCCCCAAAATTAAATTGATGTATAAGGTAAAATTTTCATTAATTTTATTTAATGTCATAAAGTGATTTTTAAAAACTATTATTAAAATCGTGACTCTTTTTTTGGAAATAGAAAATATATTCTGATGTGAAAATTACTTCATTCAAGGAGAATACATATTTTTCATTAAAGTATCATTATTATTTGGTTATAAATATCTTGGACATATTTTTTATATTCTTATAGAATATATAAACATTGGTCATATTATTCCATAAATATATATTTTATTAAATTAAATTATTTCTATCCTTATAAAATACATATACATAGTGATAAAGCCGAAAAATTCTTACCTTGAATGTGTATTTTCTACAAAAAATAAATCATCCTAAAAAAATTAACAAATTCATAATAAGGGATTTTTAATATGAGGGTATCAAAAATGAATTAAATTTTTATGAAATTTACATTTTCTAAATTTGTAAATTAATATTTTAAAATTATGTTCATTACAATGAAAAAAACATTAATTTTTCAATTTTAACTCATATTAATAATTTATATAATAATTGATATAGTAATTAATGGTCTACCATTATATAGTTTCTTATAAATTTATTAATAAAGTAATATTAATATTTTCCCCTTTTTTATATTGGGCTTATCATATTAGAAATGATATAGATAATCGTATTTATTTTAAAATATTCGAAATTTAATGATGAAACTTTATACCTATATGAGGATATTAATTCTTCATAATTTATTATCATTGTAATGTAAGGATATATATAAATACGAGAAAATGATTAAAATTCTCCAAGATATTATCTATAAAGTTTTTTTCGCCTTTTTATATACTCTAAGAGGGTAAAACACATATTTTTTCATCTCATTTCATCAAAATTAATCTTATCACATCATATTAAGGCCCATATAAATGAATCCATTTTCATTATAGATAACTCATAAATTGGATTCCAGTAATAGATGATCATTATTCAAATTGAATGTGTTTAAAATATTATATAAATCAATGTTTACTTAATGTTCTTATATACATTATATTTTTCATATCAAATATATTTAATTTAGAGGAGTATATTATAATTTTTCATTAAAATTATTTATTAAAAATAATAATAATATTACCAGAATGTGTAATGTATAAAATTAAAATGACTTTGTGCGGTGATCTTTTATTCTTAAAAAATCATCCTATATATTAATTAATTTATATAATTATAATATATCCATTAACTAGTGTTATTGGGTATATGAAATGTAATCACAACTATTCTGTTCATTGATATACATTATAAATGATTTTCTATAAATCGACATTCTAGGGAAATTTGTTTGTCAATTTTAATCATCATCCATTATATTTGTGCACTACTTCACATAATTTCAAAATTTATCACATCTAAAACATAAATCATCGTGTGGGTTCATATTAAGAACAAAAAATTTTATATATCATATTAACTAAAATATTCATTTTTTCCATAAATTGTTTTTCCATTATATTCGTATTTTTAATAGAAAATGATATTCTAGTTCCATTGTGTTGTTCCTAGTAATTTCGCATATATCATTCTATACATGATTAAAATTGAATAATTATACTTTATCATCTTTATCACGTGATATACAATGAATCCATATCATTCTTCTACTATGAGCATTCATATGATTAGGTAATCTCATGTTGTTGATCATAACATGATATGGGTTTTTGGGTATAACCACATGATTAATAAAATAATATTACATCCCACTTGGATTCCCATTAGTAAAATTACAACGGTTCCATCCATTTCTATTATTAACTTGTTTCTTCCAAGATTGTGACAGTTCTAAAAATATGACTGTTTTTATGAGTGATGATATATTAGAAAGACATGTGTATTTTTATAACTATAAAATATTTTAAAAAATAAAACATCTCCCACTATTACATGAACACATAGTCATATAGAACTTTTTCAAGAGACTAGATAAATATTTATTTATTACGGGTCATATAGTGTTTTGTAGTCATACACTTATTAACATTATCCCAGTATGTAAATTGAAATTATATACAATGGATTATTTATTAATGAACATCTGATAAAATAAAGAATATACCTTATGAGTTTCTAGACATTGTACAGTATTAGGCCCACTCATAACGCATCAGAGTGATGATTTAGTCCATGATAAACTATCCATATTTGGTTATCAATCTTATGAGTATTTTTTCTATATATATACACATTCTTGTATCTATAAAGGGATATATTTATATGAAAGTTATAAGATGAATAATTTAACAATATCTCACAATTTCATCCTACACTAAAACTCAACTCTATGGATTCAATATGATTATATAACCTTAACACCATAGTTAACTATTTTAATCTAAAAACATATATATATATATCATAATATCCAAAATTAATATACACCACAATGATAAAAAAACTAATTTTCCAAAGAAAATAATGACATAAATTGTAAATTTATCACTATATTTAAATAAAAAATCATAAAAAAATTAACGCATCCAAACTATTGAAAGGGTTATATTCTTTTATATTAGTTACATCAACATCTCCATCTAATAATCATTTAAAAATTTACCCACATTCATGTTCCTCATGAACCATTACTATGTTTCTCAAATAATAAAATCATTCTCATAACCTATGAAATGGAAATATAATAAATTGGTGTGATGGGATGCTATCTAATTAAAAAAATGGTAACATGTTATATCCAAAACATGATAGAGTATATTATAACTATTTAAATATACTAATAAATGACCATAATAATATAGATGATAATCATAAAATTAGAAAATTAACATAATATAATTACTAAAATACAATGATTTTTTAGAAGTAATTACCTTAATCAAGATACATATAAAAGGACAAAAAAAATGTAAGCATTATATAAAATCAAGGACAATATTAAAAACAGAGTGCAATTATGAAACATTTTCATAACCTATTAAAAAAAATTAATATGTTCCATAATAATAATCATTATTTCACACCATGACCACATTTTCTATTTTATTTTATTCTTTTCTTGATTTTGGATCTTTTGGTTGAGGTTCATGTTGAGTTTATGAAAAATTTCTTGGTGATTTTGTTGTTTTGGGTTTTATTTTATAACAACTATTAATTATTGGTGTCATGATCAAGATAATTATGTATGTTGGTAAGTTTGTGACACCCACAGTGTCACTAAATTTTTCTTAAAACATTCAAGGATCATTTGGTGGGAATATGTAGGGTTTGGGTGTAATATTATGAGTTTTTAACATTTTATGGGGTGGTACGGTTTTAGAACAGTCTTCCAAAACCCTTCCAACAAACAATGAGATGTGGCAATTTTTTTCCAACATTCTCTATATGCTTCGCACATAGTTTGTAAAATAATGCCACATATTATAGGCTTTTGAGAATTTAATGTGGAACTCTAATTTGGGTTTTTTCATCACTCTAATGAAGACCTAGGTGTGTTCTATTGACCAGTGGGATCCCCGCCTCCTTCCTGCGTTGAGTTGGGGTGATTTTGGGCTATTTCTCAATAAATGACGGTGATTCTTTATATTCCCTTAATTAAATATCATATCTTTCTCTTCCCCTCGTTGTTTTTAGGGATTTATTTAAGGTTTACTCCATTGGATGAACCATAGGGTTAAGATTGGATCATTTTCTTCATTTTTCATTTATCTAGGCTATGTGGATGGGTCGTAAGGCTTATATCACCCTCTTCATAATGTTTGGTTTAAATCGTACAATGTTTCGATAGGTGTTTCCATGTTTTTCATTCCTATAGACATTCCATAGATGATTTTATTCTTAAATAAATTTATTAACTTTTTTCACACTTCTATTGAACCTTTCTTAACCATATTTTTGTATTAAGGAATTGAATTTTATTGTTAAAAATATGTTTTAAAATAGTTTTGTGTAAATTGCCTAGGTTTATGGTACCTAAAAAGCTTGTTTGATTTTCATTTTTTCTTTTACTAATGAAAATAGTGTTTTATGAAATTTATATCATTTCATAGTTTTCAATGCCAGTTTTTATTAATGAACACAGTTGGGTGCTTATGATTTTCTTATGTCATGGATTGGTTATTGTGTTAATACACTTTGTTAAGGGTTTAATAGATTTAATGTTTTGTATTGTGTTCTTTTAAAATACTGTTTGTGAGTGGCGATTGATGTAAAAAAATGATGTTTTATGGGAATGGTTTTTGGGTAACCCTTTTAATTTGTAATATGATATTATGTTTGACACAAACATGGGTGTACTAGGTTCACACATTGATGTTCCATCAAATGAAGGTGGTGCGTTACAATTTTTTTAGAACCCTTGTTTTCGTAAATGGTTATTATTTTCCAAAAAATTGCAGCCTCTTATTGTGTTTCTCTAAATTGGTTTTAATGAAAATATTTTATCATATTCCTGTTTGGATTTTCGATGTGTTTTGGTGTATGTGTGGATTTACGGGCCATTTGGTTTCACTTATAAAATTTTACAACACCCAAATTTTGAAAGACCTTTATGGAAATGCTTTCATGTATGATTGTAAAGGGTTATGGGATGTTTGTAATTTTTAACCCAATGGCAATGTTTTTAGTTGACCTTATAGAGGATCCTGTTTTCACGAAACACTATTCCTTGTTGGCAGCTTTGATAATTTTTTGAACTGGTTTAAATGTTTAATGGTAAAGAGACTTAGTTTTCACCTTCAGGTCAAATAATGTGTATGAATATGCACATGTGGAACCTTTGTAGGGGGATTTACCCCTTATAGGATATCATTTATTAGTGTCGATTTTTGGGGTAGGGAAGTGCAGTGAGATGAGTCACATAAAATCAGGCCTTCTACTTACATAGTGTTAATATAACCACCATGGGTTTTGGGGCCTTTTATAGATAATCGAGTGAAAGTTATTCAGTACCCTGATTAGATGAGTTTGGTCCCCCTAGTAGATAGAGATCCCAAGTGGTATTTTCTACTTATTTTTTTGTGAGGGAGACCATTGGTTTATAGACTATGGGGCTTTACCATATGTTGGAAGGTAGTTCCAAACTTAGTGTGTCCAGGGGCTGTATATGGATGTTTAGGACCACACATGGTTATCAATTTTATTGCTTGTTTATTTTTTTTTCTCCACTTGTTTATGTTTCCATGATATAATATGTTTGGTTTTGTTTATAAAATGGTAATCTTTTTTGAAAATGATACATGGAAATTGATTGTTTTCATTGGGGGAAAGAGGTGTTGTTTTGCTTAATCCAAAAAACCTTATTTTTATAATTTTATTTCAAAACATGTTTCATCAAAAAAATTTGGGTAAATAAACACGTGTATATAGTGTTTTACTTTTGGAATCCATACTGAGAAATTTTGGGATAACACGTATTCTATCATTTTAGCTACAGGTTTAGTGTTTCATAGGTTCATCGTAGAGGAAACTCGATTGGGGTCATCTTTGTCTTGTTGTTTGAGGTGACCAAGGGGTGAGAAAAAGATCATTGTAGCATGACCTTGTTTCCAGTTTTGTTTCGTTTTAGTGGTACTTGGTATCTGGATCAATTTTTTGTTTATTTGTGATCTAGTTTATAGGTTTTTGTGTTCTTTGTTTGTTCTATTTATTTATAAGATCCTGGTTGCTTTTTTTGTATATTTCATTCCCTCTTATTTTATTTTGATGCCCGACACTATTTACCATCCTGAGGAGATCAGGAACGCTTATTGGGACTTGTCGTTGACCAGATTGGGTGATTGATTCATGGTCGACTCGGGATGGTTCATGAAAAAATGGAATCATACGGGGGTTCTTTTATTTGGGGTGTCTGGTAGAAGAAGATTAAGACTTTTGGGACTCCGGAGGTTGGTTTGGTAATGGTGTCATGAACCCTTACTCACCCTAAAACTCGAGTCACTAGGGGTTGTCAAGTATTTGAGACTTTTTCTTTAGGTTGTCAAGGATAATGGGTGAAAATGGAGGACAAATGATGTCATGTTGTAGCCTTACAAGCGGTGGTGACCCTTGTGGATCCCAATTGCGTGGTTCAAGTCCATCTTAGTGTTTTTTTTTTACTTGGGGTATGGACCACCACCTTGTACTAAGTTAAGGAATGGGAACTAGTCCTTCATTCTAGTGGTCCATTGATTTTTGGGATTTATTTTTGTTTTAGTTGGGTTGTCTATATATAGAAAATGAAAGATAATTTTAAAATGAATAATATATTTAATAATGGATGTGTTTTCAATGATATGTTTTTAAATTGGTAATGTGGGTTGTCATAAATCAAAGGTGTTTTGTATTTGAGAATGCCAATGTAATATGGCCTTTAGTATTTCATAAGTAATTTTACATGTGTGTGGGAATTTTTGAGATGTATGTGTTATCACATGAGGATAATAATGGATGTAAACACATGTAATGGTTCATGGGATACTATAGGTTGTGTTTTGGAATTAAAGGATTGGAATGGTCTTCATAATGTGGATTTGAATGATGAAGTGATTTCTAATGTTAGTTCTTGAAAAATGGGTTTTTCTAAATTAGGAATTTCACATGGAAGAATGATTCGTTGAATTTTAAATAGAAGATGGTGGTTTTTTTATAATGGAAGATTTCATTTATTGGTTTCCATGATTTATTTCATTAAACATTTTAATAATATTATCGACAATTATATATTTCAATAGTTAATATCTAATAGAAAAGTTTATTTTAAATAAAAATTATATAGTGACCATTTAATGGTATTATTATCATTATAAACATCCTTTTTCTTTCCCATTATTCAATATAGGTATGATACAATGTTACTATCATTATTCATTCTATATATGGTTATTTATTATGTTGAGGAAATATTGATGAATCTCATTTTCATTTCTATTGGTTATCCTATAAGGAAATGTCAAATAATTTCCTGATCATTTGGCATTCATTATGATGGTTTTTTGTAATTTTTTGTTTGTTTTTTTTATATACCTCAAATTCATTGAAAAAGAATTAAATATTTATGAGTTGTTTTGGTACATGTGTTGTTAACATAGGATAAATAGAGTTTATATGAGTGGTTATTCTAACACAAAATTATGTCTATAAGTGGTTATCCTGACCCTGATGTATGATGAATGTCTTTATGGGTATCCCTGAAATATGAATTCTATTATTATTATTATTATACACCAATTTTGATGTCAATATTTTACACATGTTATTTTTATTATTATATTATCTCATGGGTCATGGTAATAATTCGTTTATGATTCATGTATTATAATCATTAAGAGACTCTTTAGATGATTATGATCTCCGAATTAATGGTAATTATTTTTAAATACTATGTCTATATCCATACACCCATATAATTAAATTATTCATATGTATGAACATTTTTTGATATGTACCCTTAAAGCCTTACTAATACTATAATCTCTCCCTTTATTATGTTTTCAATCAGAATCCATAAAGAATTGGTTTTTATAGTTTTTCAACCATGTTTATTATGTGATATGATCATTCTATGATATTTATCTGATATTTCATAAAATAAAATTACTATATATCTCGTATATATAGAAACTAATCCTTAATGATTCTGTGGTATTCACATTGATCATATGTATTAAATATTCCACTCAAATGGTATGATATTTATTTTCTTTATGTTGGGTCAAGTCGTTCAATATTTCATAAGTGTTCAGTTTTTTATAGAGATAGTAAATATAAAATTTTAGAGAGAACCCATCATATAAGTATAAGTATAGGAAAAAACCCCATGGTATTATAAAAATAGAAGTTTAGTTTCCCTAAAAAATTGATGCCAATCTGGATATTGGTATGGGGATGTGTATGTTGAATAAACAATCCTTGGGGGTAAGTGCTCTTAAAGTGGAATATTGAGTATTAATTCGATTGTCCCAACTGCGTGATGTGTGGGCATAATATTTCCCTCTTGGGAAGATACTCTTGAGGGATATTCTGGGGTATTTTCACATTTTTAATGGTAACCATTATAATATATTTTAGTTGATAAAGATCATGGATGTCCTTAGATAACCAATAGTAACATAGGCTGAAAATACTTTGTAATGTTTCAAAAATCCTATTAATAATATTTCATGATTATATGATTTCATACTATTATTACTATTTCTTAGAAAATGACTTTTTTAGTCAGTTGATTGATCCAATTGGATGAAACTATAATATAAAATTAATACCCAATTTAAAGACCCTACTCATTTGAAATAAATTAATATTTGAGGCAAGGATTTTTATTTTTTCCTAATCATCTATCATGATAAATGATTATCAGCCTAATTATTAGTATGTTTCCTGATTAATAATATAAGAGAAAAATATTTATTAATGCGAGTTATTATGTGGATTAATATTGAATAAATATGATTTATCATCATATATTATAGGAATATGAGATGAAGAATCCTTGAAATTTTTTTAATGTAACATGAAGATGATTTCCATTCAAGAAAATTTGGAATTAATAAAGTGACTGGTGAGGAAAATTATGTGGTCAGTAGATAGAAATATATTTCATCTTAATACAGTACATGTAGTTTAATGTTATATATGTTGGATATTCTAGAATTATCCAATTGAATTCCTTAATGTAAAAGATAATTCCAAGAACAAGATGATTTTAGGATTTTTAAATCGATGAAGTGGATTCTGAATGTTATGTTTGAATGATCCCCCATAATAAATTTCAGTATGTTAGTTTAGTAATGTTAATAATATTCCCTATTAAGATAATTTTATTCTCGATAAATTTAAAATTTATATGATTTTTAAATGGATTTCCTATCTCTATATGGAACCCATATCAATGGATAGAAAAAATATTCAAATAGAAATTATATTCATTTTATTGGTCTTGATTCTAAATCATGAATTGTATTAATCTGTAATTTCTGGTGATAAAATCCTCAAATATAATAAGCTAATTAAAACTATTTTGAAGATGAATTTTTATAATACATTCCTACTAATAAAAAAAATTAATGATGGGTTTTAAGAAGAAATAATACATGGAGTGACAATTATTTCAAAGTCTCTAAGTAGAATTCCATGATTAATTTATAGGAATTGATGAAGCAACACCTTAATAATCTAGATAAGGGATTTATATAGCCATGTGCATCACCATTGAATGCTCCTTTTCATTTTTATGAGAAATTATTGATAAATATGACTCATCATTGATTATTAATAAATTATCAAGATCATGGTCAATGATATGTATCATTTTCCATATATTATACTTTTTTGAAATAAATTATGAGGATCTCAATTCATTAAAAATTTACTTTTTTTTGAAAAAAAATATATTGAGGGTAAAAAGTTAAGACATACATATGTCAACCAGGAAAATAAGTTTTTGAAACTAGTAATATATATTCATTCAATTTAGAATTCAAAATTTTAGTAATATTTTCTTTATTTAATTAATAGAGTATCATTGATTACCATGATCAATTATTAGTAGTCATTCCAGATGATACATTTTAATACTCAATCATAATGGAACAATAACAAGATTACATGGGAATTGTGTTGAAGATCCCAATGATGGGAAAACAACAAGTTAATATTTAGTAAGTGTGAATTATTTTCTTAGAATGTATCATTATTATAACATGTGATTAGTGTCAAGGGGTATTAGTAGATCCTTCTAAGATAGATATCAATTACCATCCACACACACCAACCACTTTTAATGAGATCAATATGTTTTTCGGAGTGGATGGATATTATATATTCATTACGTGGATGTTATAATGGATATATTTTAAAAAAACAACTTAACATGGAAGTAATTCATATTCCTTTTTACTGATAAATGTGAAAAAGAATTACATAGAGCTAAAATAAAGTTTTTTCAGTGTAACTATACACACAATAAACTATATTTGGAAAGGAATTTCGAATTATAGTTATCTACATCGGAGAAGATGATATGTGTACATATATAAAACAAAATGTTGATATATTTTACATTATGATATTTGAAGGTTCAAGAGATAAATTAACAAACTCATTATTTGTGGTAAGTTGAGGTAATGTTTTATTAAAAATATATATCCATGAACGTTATGGCAAATGGTTTGATATATATAATGTTCATTATATTATATAGTATATATTCACTAATAAAGAGTTGAATATACATTATCTAAGGAGGTTGAATTTGATTAATGATTGTGAATTATCAGTACAATAAAAGCCTATAATGGTAAAAAATTTGGATGGTACTTGGATTTGAAAGGATCGTGATATACTATCTATAACAAGGATAAAAATTGTTTGAATATTTATTTATTTTGAATTGTCAATCCCTGAGATCTTGATGGAAGGGAAAAATATTATCTTTCAAATTTTATTTTTCACCTATTTATCCTTATAAATATTATTTAGTGATGTAAGGAAAATATAGTGCTACAAAAGAATGTGGAAACTGATCATGAATTCAACGTTTATTATTATGGAATTATAAGGGTCAAAAATAGAGTATTATTCTATAATGTATCAAAATTTTATAGTAATCTGTAACATAAAACTCATCATTCATCATTCGGTATATAGTTATATAGTATACTAATTTAAAAATACCATAAGGTGAATTAATGAGGGATCACATGATGATATAAATTGTGGTGTATGTTTCCCATTAGTTCTTATATGAAAATGTAATGGATAAGTGTATAAAATATAAATGTTTAATGACCTGGCCTAGAAAACCAATTAGACTAGGAACTAAAATGTACAATATAAAGACTCGAAGGGCTAAGTTCATCCCAATGGTGTGGTGAGTTACACATGGGGATAATGAAAAAAATCATAATGACTTCTCTAAATGTGAAAAGTAATAGCTAGAATATATATATATAACATAAAAATTATTTCATTTTCAAAGAATGAAAAACTGAAGTGATGAAAACTGAAATTATACAAACATAAACACAATTTCATGTATATTGAAACCAATAGAAGTATCTAGAACTATAAAAAAATTCCATTTGAAATATGGAACACATTCAAAAATATCACAACCAACTTACGGTACCTAGAATAGGGAAACCACACCACCTAACTATAACACCATTACCATTCCAAAAAATTTAAAATAGGGTTTAAAAACGCATAATGGAGTGTATAAGGTGTGTAAAAATTAGTCTTAGTATGATATGAACTTGTTTTTACATATGTTTCCATTCCATAATAATCAAAATATTCTCATATCTAATGAAATAATTTTGTGATAAGAAATTAAATATATATAAATCTATTTAATGGAATAAATTTACACTTTTCGATACATTTTACAAACTATGTTAAAATAGATTTAATAATGAACAGGAAATAAAAATTTACATCAATCAATGCTTGTATCAGCTAATATCAAACCAAGTAGAAAAAATTGAATACATATATGAGATGACCCAATGGTTCACATAGAATAAGTCGGGAAAAGTAAATAAAGAATATATCATAAAGAAAGAATAGTGTGCACTCAATTCCCTATATCCCATGAATTGATGTATAAGGAACATAGGGAGACCCATAAAGTGATACCACTATATTTTCAATCATTTAATAGAATAATATAATCTCTCACCATTTAATGGTGGGAACCCTAGAACGTTAACCCAGTTAAAATCCCAAATGACCATGACCAATACTACCATGTAAAACTATGTAGAAAATGAACCCACGTTTGGAATATACAAAACAATTTTATTAGGACATTAGGATTTCCCAAATAATTCTAAATAAACCTTTACTAATAAAAAAATGCACTAAAAATTCAGCCCATAATTAGATTACAAATTCTGTTAAAGTACATATTATTTTCCAAAAAAAAATTATTAAAACCAACATGTCCCAAATCCCTATTTACACACACAAATAAATGGACCATGAATCCTTCTAGTTAGAATATAATAAAATTTAATAAATTAATATCTCTCAAAATTAATCAAAAACAAACATGTGTGATAACCACATACCACCGACATGGATCGTACACCTACCAGAATGGCATACAAACAATCTTGAAGAAATGTTATAGAAGAATAAATTCTAGAGGCCCTATAATCTATCAAATTTCTCAAAATTCTTTTTCCAAAATAAAGTACTTGAAAAAGGTATAAATCAACACACAGTTGAATATTATTATTCCATGTTCCCAATCCAATATGAAAATAATTCTCTAAAATATATGAAATCAATGGATATACAAGTTATTGGGAAATATGTATCATAGGACCAAAAAATCATAGTGACAAAACCTAATTATCATCGGAACAATTCCACTCAGGTATGGGTTAGGTTTTACAACCTTAATTAGTTTTTTTGGTACCCGCAAATTCTGAATAATATATATGTTTACATTGGTACAACCTTGAAAGTTGATCAAAGGACACTTAATGGGGACCTAGGTCTATATTATAGGTTGTTGATTGATGTTAACTAGGAAACTAAACCCCTAAATCGACTACCTTTACTGCTAATGATTACAAAATAGTTGTGAACCTGGAGTATGAATTACTACCCCGTTTTTGTGAGTGGTGTAAAATTGTGGGGCACATAGTTTACAATTATAGGAATGTTTATAAGAAACCTCCCCAACCAAACTATATTGGCTGGATAGAAGTTAAATAACATATGAGGGGGAAGGTAAATTTCTTTTATAAACCTAAAACATCACATAAAAAGGAGGAAAATGGGTTGTCAAGACCAACCCCTTTGGAATATTGGAACCTGAAAAAGGCATGGGTGGGCTAACCTATCAGAAGAATAAGAAATTGAAAGTATTGATTAGGATATTAGAAAATATATTTAGGAGGATGTGTTAGGTATTATAACACACCCACAACCTAATTTGGATCAAGCAGGTCCGACCTCAGAGGATTCTTTACTTTTCAACCCTCTTCTGAATGAATCAAACAAAAATTCCTCTGATCAGTATAATAAGACTCATGACCTCTAAAAACCTTCTAATAAAGATCATAATCCTCCCTATGATAACCAAAACTCTAAAACCTCCATCGTAGATGCTCGAACCCCTATTGTAAAAGAGGACAGTAATAAGCAGGTTGATTAAAGGGATGCCCTTCTATCCTCCCCAAGAAGCAATGAAAAGACGCTGGAATGCAGGGAATCCCTCCCAGAATAGCCTGGGAAGATGTGTTGTTATACTTATTATCCAAGATATTCGGTTTCCTAGGATATGAAACCTACTTCCTTGCAAGATTCTAAAGGGCACCGAGCATGTTCTCTTTCAAAAAGCATTCTACCTCAGACACATACACCCAAGGTGAAAAAGATAGATTTTTTTTGGGCAAGGCAGATTCTTCTAACCGCCTTTGGCCCCTCTATATTTGAAGGTTACATAGTGTAGTAATAAAAGGGAGTCCTCTTCTGAAATCTCAATAAGGTCAATGACTACGAGATCCAAATTGAACGAAGACAACCACTTCAAAAATGTACAAATGAGTTTGTTATACTGGAATTGTCAGGGGATTGCCAACCCTGACACCTTTAATTTTTAAAAAAGGTTTATTGATACTCACTACCCTAAATTTTTTTCTATTACTGACCCAAACGTAAATTACGCCCCCAGATTCAAACATTCTTCCCCCTTTGGATACACTTTCATAGGGGCTTGCCGTAATGGTAGATCAACTGAATCATTATTGTTATTGGCTCACTCCTCTATGTAGAATGTTAATGTCTACAATAGCTCGAATCAAGCTAATACTTATGATTATATTTTTGATCATGATCATGTTGATACTAAATTTGTTTCTTCTTGTAATAGATATCAACGTAATATATCTCTTCGGAATGATCTCACCAAACTTAGTTACACTATCCACAATCCTTGGTTCATATTTGGGGACTTTAATGCCATTTCAGATCGTAGTAAAAAAATATGACCTTAACATGACTCCATCTCCACTAGGAATTTTGAAGCTTTCATTGAGCTCAATAACCATATATATATTAATCTAATGGGTTCTAAATTCACCTAGTATAGAATTCATTATAATTGGATGGTGTCTAGTACACTTGATAGGGCCTTCACTAATGACCAGCCCCCTGATAAATGGAACAACATTTCTTGAATCACTCATACAAATATTTCTTCTGATCATTATCCCATCATAGTTATATTTTCTCATAACACTAAAACCCTAGGCCCCCTTTTAGATATAACATTTCTTGTTCCTCGGAACCAAAATGTTTGAATATTATCAAAAACTCCTAGGCCAATATACGTAGTCAAAATGATGTGTTTACCTGCTCCGTAAAATTGAAAATTCCTAACCATGTTCTCAAAATCTAGTGCAATTCTAAAACAAATTAAATAGACAATAATATCACCCTTATAGAAAAATAACTTGATCAAATTCAAAAGGATAGCACCTCCTCTATCTTTTCTAACGATTCCCAACATGAATGCATCATTTACTCTAAACTTATCACTCAACTCAACTTTAAGGACAACCTCAAAAATAAAATCTTTAAAGCTAAAACGGATTAATTATGGGGATAAGAATACTGTATTATACAATTCCCCCTGTAGAGTTAGAAAAGCCTATAGGCCTCTTGCCAATCTGCGATAGGGGGATCAGATTCTTGACACTGAGGATGGCATTGCCAATCATTTGATATGTTATTTTCATAATATCTTCAATGAATCCGTGATTGATAAAGAAATTATGTTTGATTTCATTCCAACGCTGGTTACTAAGGAATAAAACTCTTTTTTTAATAGTATCCCTCTAGAACAATAAATTAAATACACGGTTTTTAATCTCAACAATTATGGAGCTCCTGGGATGGATGATTTTAATAATGGTTTTTAACAAAAACACAGGGATGTGATTCAGGATGATGTCTATCGCATGGTGAAAACTTTCTTTTCTAGAAGAATTCTCCCTCATGGAATAAATTCTCAATTCCTAGTCCTCATCCCAAAATCTGAGAATAAAGATGAATTACACCTCTTCAAGCCCATAACTCTCCTAAAATCTCTCTTTAAGATTATCACCAAATTAATTTCAAAATTAATCTCTGATATTAGCAATAGAATTTTCTCCTGAATCCAATTTGGATTTATATAAGGAAGATATATTCAAGACTAAATCTGTCTTGCCTCTGAATCTACAAATCACATAAATAGATGAAATCAAGGAGAAAATGTTTTCATTAATCATGACATTGAAAAGTCTTTTGATACCATCAATTGGAATTTCATATATAAAGTCCTTATGTAGTTCAGCTTAAATGATAAATTTACAAACAGAATTAATTCCCTCTTTAATTCATCCCACATTTCCATCCTCATTAATGGTTCGCCTAAAAGTTATTTAAATTGTTCCCAGGGAGTTAGACAAGGTGACCCTCCCCCAGATATTCTTTTCTCCATTTCCGGAGACTATCTAAGTAAACTGATTATGCAATCTATAGAAAAAGGAAACATTAAAACTATCTCTACCTATAGAAACTTGAATTCCCCCTCACACATTATTTATGACTTTGACATTATTCCTTTTATTCAGGGGGACAAAATAAATGTGAATAATCTTAATTCCATCCTTCTTCACTTCCATGAAGTGTCTAGTCAAGACATCAATTAACACAAATCCAACATTTACTTTGGTAAAGACTTTCTCCCATGTAGGAAACTAAATATCACCAATACTATAGGTGTTAAAGAGGTCACATTACCCTTAACCTATCTTGGTGTTCCCACATTTTTTAGTAGACCCAAAGCGGATTACTTCTCCCCCATCATCGATCAAACGCTTCAACACCTTTCATCTAGGAAGGGTAAGTACCTCTCAATGGCTGGGATAATTTTTCTTGTTAAATCCACTGTTTTATCCATGTTGGTGTTGTAACGCCTCGACCCTAGTTACCCAGAGTCAGTGCATTATTACATAACATTGGCATGATCACGAGAAAGATCAAGTCTCGAAAGACCGATTAGTTTAGTAGCCTTGGAATAACTAGATACATCCATAAATTTTTACATTACATCATAAAACAAAAACATCTTGTCCTCATATCCCCTCATACTACCCCTGCAGGTCATTCATAAATTACTTCTTCATAATCCTGGGAAAAATAAAACATTGAAAGGGGTGAGCTCAGATGCTCAGTAAGGATAACATTATAGCAGAAGCTTTCATAAATAAGAATAAACACTTAAGGCAATTTATAACTAAAACAAAAGCCTTTTAAATTTGAACTTCAGCATAAAATGGCAAAGGTAAAATGAAATAATGCCATTTACTTACTCACATGGATATTCTACTAGTCGAATGATCACATGCAATATCAATAACCACTTTCATAATGATGGAATGCATAATTCCAGACTATCATAATCACATAGCCAAGGCCTCGTGCCAAGACTACAAATAAGATTTTGCCAAGGCCTTGTGCCAAGACACTAGTTTGCCTCATGAGACCTACCGATGCATCGAGGAGCTATAGCGGGCTCCACCCGTCACTTATTAAGTCCAATGCATTCCTCATATGAACAGGTTTAAACATAACATAAACATTCGTATTAAAACTAGCATACGAAATGTCAATACTTTTACCACAAACCATGAATGGTATAAAAATAGCACATCCACAGTCAAACATAACTCATTCAATACAATATGGAAGATTGTATTGTATCACATTAACCTCAATCAAGAATAATTAAGGATGTTGACATAGATGAAAATAATCATCAAAACTATTTGAGAGAAATATCCCCCTTTTCTTGAAAACATTTAAAAGTCACACTATTTGTCAAGAAGCCATTTAAAAATAGATTTTTGAATCAAAGTGTCCCATACCACTTTGAAACTTTTTAAAAGGATTTTTAATTTCTAAACTTTAATGTCCATATAAATAAATCCTTAAAACCATTTTTAAAACATGGACATTAATGAGAAAGATTTAGATGAATAAGTCTTTAAAACATTTTAAAATGGTATTTTGGTTAGAGTTTCTAACCAAAAGAGAGACACTTGAATACAAATAATTGAGGTAATCAAAACATTGTAATATCATGAGAATAAAGGAATTCATGATATACTATGTCAAAGTACATTATATACACCACATAAAAGTGATTCGGTGTATATCATCAAAGAAGTCTCAATGGAATGTAAATTGAGATGAAATCTCTCATAAAGGTTGTATCCTTAGGTTAAGGATAAATCAACGACATAATTATGTGTGACAAATATAAATACACTAAATATGATTGGATATTCAGTTTAAATCAATCAAATGATATTCACACATATTCTTGTAAAAACAATACCAACGAATTGGATGTTTAACTCAACAAATGGAGAATGAGTTAAAATTACTCTTATCAAATTCATATCAATGAATTGAGAATTATCAATGGAGTGATTATGTGTATCAAACTTATATCCACAGGAAGGGGAGTGGAAATTATGACATAATCAAATGAATAGTGATTCCACACATAATCTTGGGGTAATATAATCAATGAAATATGCGTAAAGCCAAATGAGTGGAAATTGAAATCTCAAATTCCATTATTGATTAGGTAACTTAAGAAACAAACACCCATGAAAGAAAGATCATACCATGATGATGTAAATACCCATAAAATAAATTATATTACACAATGAATACAATCATGGGTAGTACACATACACCACATGCAATAATTAAGTGGTGATCAATGGAATTCTCACGGAATTAAAAGTGAGACAAGAAACCCCTTACCACGTTAATCAACTGAGTCGCATGGCCAAAAGTTAATAACCACCAAATGATTTACAGAATAACATTAATATAAAGTGAATCATGATAATATATATCAAATTGGAGTACACAATACACCACTTCCAATAATTTAGTAGCGAACAATGGAAATCTCACGGAATTGAAAGTGAGATAAGAGAATCCCTTACTTTGTACTTTTTCCTTGGTCGATGGTAGGTTTAACTCCTTTATAATGGTGAAATAATTGTTATTGAATAATACAAGAATCATTTACTTTAATGTGATATCATATATGATCTTTTAACATTGATTTGTTAATAATATCTTAGAATTATCGTCATTTCGGGTGTTAACGGGTTCATTTTACTTTATATTCTTTGTTATGTGAGCCATATTCGTTATTAATGGGATGTGTATTATTCAAATACAGAATTGTATCAAGTCCTTAAACATCATTTTTAAATCATCAAATGATAATTATACTTGAATGGATACGATGGATAATGAATCTCATCGCGTTCGTGGAGACGGTAGTCCGTACGTACGCACGAACGCTACTTCCATTTAATTTTTATTTTAAAAGAATCGAATCCAAATGATACATAGGTATATTACTATTCCAGTATAATATAATATTTTATATATGTTACATAAGTTCATTAACACCATCTTTTATTCGTTCCATGTGTGGTATGAACGAGTCATATCATTTTAAGGGGGCGGTAGTCCGCACTTCCTCAAATGAAATTATCGTATGTATATACAACATGAAACGAATAATGGTATGAAATAAAATGGAATTACAGAAGATTATATATAAAATATATATCATTAATATCATATTTAATTACAGTCCCATCATAATGGCCACCATGAGAGGCGGTAAGATTTATTTGAACAATCATCGTTTCGTGAGGCGTTAGTTTGCCATCCACAGAAACATTATGTTCATCATCCATTAGATGGAGTTGTGTGTATGTGTAGTTTGAATCATTCTTATAAAAACATCCTAGTATATATTTTGGATACTGGTGTTGTTACAAAATAAAGGAAATAAAAAGAGTTTGGGGGTTGGAGAAGCAAAATAAATGAAAATAATTTAAGAGCAAACGTTACCTTTAATTTAGGTAACTCACTTTGGTTGGAACCAAAGGACTTCTTGAAATGCTTTCTTCCTAAGGGGAAGCTTCAAGGATTAGGAGAGGGATGTGGGGAGCTTATTTGGGCAGGGTTTGGACGAGCCAAGTGGCTTGAGAGGTGTGAGGAATGAGTAGAAGTGGTCTCCTTTTATAAGGGAGAGGAGGGGCTCTTTAGGAAAGAGTGAAAGTATTACTTTATAATATAATTATATTCGGTTTATAATGGTCCAAAAATCATTGAGGTTGAAGATAATATGACTAATATTCTAAATAAAATCAACCAATAAGAATTGGACAGGTTTTAGATAATATTTTAATCATTATAATCTTTTTTATTTAAATGATTTATTAATGAGGTAAACATTGCATCATTATTGTGTCATTAATAATTTAAATTATTTGATGTCTAAAAATTATAAATAAAATATCATTATGTAGGAAATCTTTTTAGCTTTCTAATGAATATTTATAATCGAAAATCCAACATGTATAACCCTATGTAAAAATTGTTCTTCTAAAAGATGTAATCTTATGCCATTTTTATTTTTATTTTAACTTTATTAATATAATGTGTCCCTACCACATACAAGTGGCTCAATGGGGTCCCCAAATCGACCCAAGGATGCCCATGGTCGGTTATGTGTCCACCAATAAGGTTAGGACACGTTTTAGGGTAATTTTGTATTATTATAATATTATTTTTTAACCCTTATTTACCGGATTTACCCTTAACCATGGTAAATAAAATATTTACCGCAGTAATTATTCAAAATGTCTAAAAATAAAAGTTATCTATTTACACAATTTGGACATCCTGATTCCAAATATGGAATCCATTTTTCTAAATTCAAAACACAGAATTGGCAGAAATTAATTTAAAATTAATTCCCGCTGTCAAAACAAAAAGCGTGTTTTTAAGAGATAATAACTATCAAAAGATTGACACTTGTTTATGTTCGGTTTAATTGTAAAATTATGTCCAATGAACAACATTATATTAAGTGGTAAAAATATATTCTAAATATAATTTAAAAC
Organism: Viscum album; assembly: GCA_963277665.1. Lineage (NCBI taxonomy): Eukaryota > Viridiplantae > Streptophyta > Magnoliopsida > Santalales > Viscaceae > Viscum > Viscum album. The sequence goes on along the minus strand of OY728158.1, from coordinate 496,544,337 downwards.
CACTCAAATTCACAATTTATCACTATTAATTATTTTGATTAAAAAAGTTGTTTTTAATTAAAATTTAGTAATTTTCACTATTCATCAAAATATAAAAGTTATCCGAAAAGTACCAAAATTTCACCCTAGGCTAATTTCGATATTCCGAATCCAAAAATGAAGTCCATTTTGAAATATAAAATATATATTATTTCAAAAATTAGGTATTACTATTCACAACGGCTAGTTTAATTAGTTGTGGTGTGTGTTAGAACTCGAGGTTGCGTACAACACACGCTGTCGCATTATTCGAAGGGAAACGTACCGTGGAAGCTTGGGGTGTTACATTCTCCCCTCCTTCAATAAATTGCGTCCTTGCAATTTTTTAAAATTTTTCTTGGGAATACAATGGAAAGTCCCACATCGGAAAAAGAGTCAATAAAACTATCACTTTAAAAGAATGAAAGAGAGGTATAAGGGTCATCCAAGATAACCCATACTAGGATTCCATGTAAGAAAACATGGATATGGATGATAAACTAAGTGTCAAGTTCTGATGGAGAGGGATATAAATCATGATCAGGAGAAAGTTAACAATGAGAAAACCACAAACTTGTGTTGGGACAAACGACCATTAGTCTCCTAGTAGGAAAGTAAACGGACAACATTTTTTTTAAGTTACATTACATAAGGAAGAGGAATTCATTTATGATATTGACTAAGAACATCATGAGATATACTTACATTTTAAGTAGATTTTCATTCTTTAATAAATTTCCACCACTAACTCAATTTTTTTTAAACGATGAGTATTCAAGAAGACTTGGTCACACTGGAAGAGCTAGAATAACTTCTATAGAATCACATGATCCATGTAGGATAAACCATATATTTACATTGTCTTTGAAGATTAATCAAAACCAAAATGGTTAGTGAATGATCTAATGATCCCCCAAAAGGATATTCATTGAGATAAATATGCACTAATCTTAATTTTCTAAAATTAAACCAACAATACCCCAAAGTTAAATAGATACCATTCAATAACCAATTGTCCTTAAAATCCTTTAATATAATCCAAACTAATATTGAAACCCAAAACATAGAAGAATTTGATTATGTAGTCTCCCATGTTACATTGTATCTCCAAATGACATCAAATACTCTTAAAGTCACATACTTAAAAGTAATTAACATTATCACATATTCTCTGTTATAGGTTAATCATTTCCATAAATAACCCAAATCACTATAAATCAACAATAAAAACGTAGATAAAAATCCACCATTACTCTACAAATGAAACCCCATTGTATTCGATTTTCCTTGGGCATATAGTGTTCCCAACAAAGTGAACATCTTCCAAAATAAGATTTATCACTTAATCACCAAATCATTTTCCTATACCAAGGGTATTAATTTGATAAGAAATAAGAACCCAAATCATCTTATTATTGATCAATAAAATCATTTAACAACAAAAAAAAAGTCACACTAACCAGGGACTTCACGTAGTCCAGTGGTAGGCGATAAATCCCAATCGCACTTTGGATGTGGGTTCGATTCCCACAGCTTTGTCTGATGCGACGGGTTGTCATACGGTCTACGTGTTGTCCTTTTTCAAAAACTATATTTTATAATATTACCAAAATGAGATAAATTCCTCAAAATAACATAATTTAACCACAAATGTTATATCATACTTTGCATTTTCATCCCAAATTATAATAACTTGTCATTTTCTCAAACCTCAATGATCATATACAACCAAATGGTTATTTATACCTATATCCACAATAGAAGAGACAATTCTTCCTCAAATATCATTCTCACATGGAAAACTATGGGGTTACAAATACAAGAGAAAATTATTCCAAAGTAAACCCATCAATAAAGAGCACTAACACTTTTAAACATTTCATCATCCATTTATTTCCACATAGGTTCTTCATCATATGTTCCTCGGGTTCCCACATTGCCTCTTCCATCTTATGATTTCTCCATAGATCTTTTACCAGACAAGTCATCCGGTTTCTCAACACTTGATCTTTGGTATGAAGAATTCTGATAGGCTCTCCACAATAAGATAGATCGAGTTCCAGTTATAATTCTTCATAGGTGAGTACATGCATTGGGCCAGGCATGTATTTTGTCACTAGAGGTATGTGGATCACAACATGAACTCTGGAGAGACTAGGTGGATTTGCCTTTTGGTAGAATGCGTTCATGTGTCACAATGGTACCTCAGGAATTTTTCAAAATCATCTACTTCCTTTACCCAAAAACTCCTCATCCATTTTGGATTATATCGATGGAAGCATCGATGCATCATAAAAAAATAGGTATTTCTTATATATAATTTTGAGACATCGTCATTAACATGTTTATTTCGAAAAATTCTCACTGATTCATCTTCAAATATTTCAAAATAAGATTTTGGTAAATCAGTATTCGTATATCCCAAAAGACATAAATATATAATTTGATATATATAGGCTGCTCGAAGGTCTCCCTCTTCTGTAGCATCTAGAAAATCATTTAGTGCATCGTAATTTTGAGATAAAGTGAATAATTTGAAAAGCCCCTGATGGTACTTCCCACGCTTAGCGTGGTAAGAAAGTTGAGAGCACAAAATTATCCCATAGTCGGTACTTGATCCTTGAAAGAATCGTGCAATTCTAGAGGTATTGGATGTCTCATAAAGTTGTTTTCATGTAACATGGACATTTGAAAAAGTTTCAACATCGTCTGCGCATGACTTCTGGATAATAATTGTAAGTAGTTCTTCAGGAAGAGAGAGAAGAGTTTTTCGTGATCTTGCTCCCTCCATGTTTCAACTAACAAAAGAAAATACAATTAGGGTTTTTGAATACTTATCTAATAAGAATGTAAAAAAAATTGACATAATAGGATAATCTTGTAATTGAACAATATATCCTAACTTGGGGTACCCTATGTTAAAATCTAGGTTATCCACTATCTATTTTCCAACATATATTCTTAGGGGCATTTTTTTTGTATTCCCTTAATAATGGTTTATACTAATCTTGTGAATTTACCAAAGCATATCCCCCGGGAGTGTCGTAACCAAGAGTGCAGCAAGGCCCGTTGTCGTGCACCAGTTCCCGTTCGATTCTAGCTCAAAGCGGTGTTTTCGGGTTTTACCCCTAGGTACATCTGTGCCAGAGCCGCCTCTACCTGCTCGTATCCAGACAGGGATGTATTGCTCGGAAAACTCACAAAATCTCTACAATACCAAAATTCTAGGAAGTTCTTCTATACTAATCCTTAAATATCATCTTAGGTTTACGTTCTCTAATCAGAGTTTATCTAAATCTAGCTTCCAAGTTTTGTACTAAACTTCCTCTGATACCAACTGTAACGCCTCGACCCTAGTTACCCAGAGTCAGTGCATTATTACATAACATTGGCATGATCATGAGAAAGATCAAGTCTCGAAAGACCGATTAGTTTAGTAGCCTTGGAATAACAAGATACATCCATAAATTTTTACATTACATCATAAAACAAAAACATCTTGTCCTCATATCCCCTCATACTACCCCTGCAAGTCATTCATAAATTACTTCTTCATAATCCTGGGAAAAATAAAACATTGAAAGGGGTGAGCTCGGATGCTCAGTAAGGATAACATTATAGCAGAAGCTTTCATAAATAAGAATAAACACTTAAGGTAATTTATAACTAAAACAAAAGCCTTTTAAATTTGAACTTCAGCATAAAATGGCAAAGGTAAAATGAAATAATGTCATTTACTTACTCACATGGATATTCTATTAGTCGAATGATCACATGCAATATCAATAACCACTTTCATAATGATGGAATGCATAATGCCAGACTATCATAATCACATAGCCAAGGCCTCGTTCCAAGACTACAAATAAGATTTTGCCAAGGCCTTGTGCCAAGACACTAGTTTGCCTCATGAGACCTACCGATGCATCGAGGAGCTATAGCGGGCTCCACCCGTCACTTATTAAGTCCAATGCATTCCTCATATGAACAGGTTTAAACATAACATAAACATTCGTATTAAAACTAGCATACGAAATGTCAATATTTTTACCACAAACCATGAATGGTATAAAAATAGCACATCCACAGTCAAACATAACTCATTCGATACAATATGGAAGATTGTATTGTATCACATTAACCTAAATCAAGAATAATTAAGGATGTTGACATAGATGAAAATAATCATCAAAACTATTTGAGAGAAATATCCCCCTTTTCTTGAAAACATTTAAAAGTCACACTATTTGTCAAGAAGCCATTTAAAAATAGATTTTTGAATCAAAGTGTCCCATACCACTTTGAAACTTTTTAAAAGGATTTTTAATTTATAAACTTTAATGTCCATATAAATAAATCCTTAAAACCATTTTTAAAACATGGACATTAATGAGAAAGATTTAGATGAATAAGTCTTTAAAACATTTTAAAATGGTATTTTGGTTAGAGTTTCTAACCAAAAGAGAGACACTTGAATACAAATAATTGAGGTAATCAAAACATTGTAATATCATGAGAATAAAGGAATTCATGATATACTATGTCAAAGTACATTATATACACCACATAAAAGTGATTCGGTGTATATCATCAAAGAAGTCTCAATGGAATGTAAATTGAGATGAAATCTCTCATAAAGGTTGTATCCTTAGGTTAAGGATAAATCAACGACATAATTATGTGTGAAAAATATAAATACACTAAATATGATTGGATATTCAGTGTAAATCAATCAAATGATATTCACACATATTCTTGTAAAAACAATACCAACGAATTGGATGTTTAACTCAACAAATGGAGAATGAGTTAAAATTACTCTTATCAAATTCATATCAATGAATTCAGAATTATCAATGGAGTGATTATGTGTATCAAACTTATATCCACAGGAAGGGGAGTGGAAATTATGACATAATCAAATGAATAGTGATTCCACACATAATCTTGGGGTAATATAATCAATGAAATATGCGTAAAGCCAAATGAGTGGAAATTGAAATCTCAAATTCCATTATTGATTAGGTAACTTAAGAAACAAACACCCATGAAAGAAAGATCATACCATGATGATGTAAATACCCATAAAATAAAGTATATTACACAATGAATACAATCATGGGTAGTACACATACACCACATGCAATAATTAAGTGGTGATCAATGGAATTCTCACGGAATTAAAAGTGAGACAAGAAACCCCTTACCACGTTAATCAACTGAGTCGCATGGCCAAAAGTTAATAACCACCAAATGATTTACAGAATAACATTAATATAAAGTGAATCATGATAATATATATCAAATGGGAGTACACAATACACCACTTTCAATAATTTAGTAGCGAACAATGGAAATCTCACGGAATTGAAAGTGAGATAAGAGAATCCCTTACTTTGTACTTTTTCCTTGGTCGATGGTAGGTTTACCTCCTATATAATGGTGAAATAATTGTTATTTAATAATACAAGAATCATTTACTTTAATGTGATATCATATATGATCTTTTAACATTGATTTGTTAATAATATCTTAGAATTATCGTCATTTCGGGTGTTAACGGGTTCATTTTACTTTATATTCTTTGTTATGTGAGCCATATTCGTTTTTAATGGGATGTGTATTATTAAAATACAGAATGGTATCAAGTCCTTAAACATCATTTTTAAATCATCAAATGATAATTATACTTGAATGGATACGATGGATAATGAATCTCATCGCGTTCGTGGAGACGGTAGTCCGTACGTACGCACGAACGCTACTTCCATTTAATTTTTATTTTAAAAGAATCGAATCCAAATGATACATAGGTATATTACTATTCCAGTATAATATAATATTTTATATATGTTACATAAGTTCATTAACACCATCCTTTATTCGTTCCATGTGTGGTATGAACGAGTCATATCATTTTAAGGGGGCGGTAGTCCGCACTTCCTCAAATGAAATTATCGTATGTATATACAACATGAAACGAATAATGGTATGAAATAAAATGGAATTACAGAAGATTATATATAAAATATATATCATTAATATCATATTTAATTACAGTGCCATCATAATGGCCACCATGAGAGGCGGTAAGATGTATTTGAACAATCATCGTTTCGTGAGGCGTTAGTTTGCCATCCACAGAAACATTATGTTCATCATCCATTAGATGGAGTTGTGTGTATGTGTAGTTTGAATCCTTCTTATAACAACATCCTAGTATATTTTGGATACTGGTGTTGTTACAAAATAAAGGAAATAAAAAGAGTTTGGGGGTTGGAGAAGCAAAATAAATGAAAATAATTTAAGAGCAAACGTTACCTTTAATTTAGGTAACTCACTTTGGTTGGAACCAAAGGACTTCTTGAAATGCTTTCTACCTAAGGGGAAGCTTCAAGGATTAGGATAGGGATGTGGGTAGCTTATTTGGGCAGGGTTTGGACGAGCCAAGTGGCTTGAGAGGTGTGAGGAATGAGTAGAAGTGGTCTCCTTTTATAAGGGAGAGGAGGTGCTCTTTAGGAAAGAGTGAAAGTATTACATTATAATATATTTATATTCGGTTTATAATGGTCCAAAAATCATTGAGGTCGAAGATAAGATGACTAATATTCTAAATAAATCAACCAATAATAATTGGACAGGTTTTAGATAATATTTTAATCATTATAATCTTTTTTATTTAAATGATTTATTAATGAGGTAAACATTGCATCATTATTGTGTCATTAATAATTTAAATTATTTGATGTCTAAAAATTATAAATAAAATATCATTATGTATGAAATCTTTTTAGCTTTCTAATGAATATTTATAATCGAAAATCCAACATGTATAACCCTATGTAAAAATTGTTCTTCTAAAAGATGTAATCTTATGCCATTTTTATTTTTATTTTAACTTTATTAATATAATGTGTCCCTACCACATACAAGTGGCTCCATGGGGTCCCCAAATCGACCCAAGGATGCCCATGGTCGGGTATGTGTCCACCAATAAGGTTAGGACACGTTTTAGGGTAATTTTGTAATATTATAATATTATTTTTTAACCCTTATTTACCGGATTTACCCTTAACCATGGTAAATAAAATATTTACCGCAGTAATTATTCAAAATGTCTAAAAATAAAATTTATCTATTTACACAATTTGGACATCCTGATTCCAAATATGGAATCCATTTTTCTAAATTCAAAACACAGAATTGGCAGAAATTAATTTAAAATTAATTCCCGCTGTCAAAATAAAAAGCGTGTTTTTAAGAGATAATAACTATCAAAAGATTGACACTTGTTTATGTTCGGTTTAATTGTAAAATTATGTCCAATGAACAACATTATATTAAGTGGTAAAAATATATTCTAAATATAATTTAAAACCACTCAAATTCACAATTTATCACTATTAATTATTTTGATTAAAAAAGTTGTTTTTAATTAAAATTTAGTAATTTTCACTATTCATCAAAATATAAAAGTTATCCGAAAAGTACCAAAATTTCACCCTAGGATAATTTCAATATTCCGAATCCAAAAATGAAGTCCATTTTGAAATATAAAATATATATTATTTAAAAAATTAGGTATTACTATTCACAACGGCTAGTTTAATTAGTTGTGGTGTGTGTTAGAACTCGAGGTTGCGTACAACACACGCTATCGCATTATTCGAAGGGAAACGTACCGTGGAAGCTTGGGGTGTTACAGGTGTAATCTATGATGATTTACAAATGGATGAAGAGTCTCTTAAAGCACATTAATGTGGCTATTAAGAACGTTTTTTGGAATGGGAGTAATCTATAGAGAAAACCAGTTACTGTACCCTGGACCACTTTTTGCAAACCGATTGATAAAGGGGATATTTGTATTAAAAACCTTTCTTATTTTAATTAATCTCTTCAATCCAAGCTCACGTGGAACCGCATTCTTAATGACCCTCCTTATACATATTTTTTTAGGGCTCGTTTCATTCAAAAACATAGAAATTATTAGTCTCATTTTCTCACATCTTCTATTTGGCCCTCCATTAAAAACACCTTCACTTCCATTATGAAAAATTTGAGATGGATGGCTAGTAAAGATTAAAATTTAATGTTTTGGTTAAACAACTTGAAAGGCTCTCCCCTGATCTCTTTAATGCCAAATAAAAAACCCCCTCTCCACACCAACATCACCATAATGAATGTCATGCATTTTAAAAACCTGTGTTCACCTGAGGATATCAGACACATTGTTGACCATTATCCCTTCATTAACACAGTCAATTTTTTTAATTTGGGAAACCTCTCGTAATGGGGTACTTGACTCTAAAAATTACTATAATCATTTGTTTAAAAATTATTACAAAAAATTATCCTGGTTAAAAAACATAAATAAAACCAGGTTAAAACCCTCAATATTCACTCTAGTTTGCCGTATCTCCCATGGTAGAATCCCCACGGATACCTACCTACAAGATTTTAGGATTAATGTTTTCTCTAAATGTAAAATGTGAAACCAACATCGAGAAGATATTATTCACCTATTTCTTTCTTTCGATATGGAAATGGATCCCTGGAATTATATTTTTGACATTTTTTAGTATAGATGGTTGTTTTTTAGTTCTATAACATCGCAGGTAAAGAGGTGTATGGACCAACACGACTACCAAAAGATCAAGAATATTTTTGTTGTAGCTGTACCAGAGCTCCTTCATGTGATCATGCATGGTATAAATGATCTTACTTTCCGTAACAACTCATTCAATCATAATGAATGTAAAAAGTAAATTCTCATCACGATTCAGGAGGCGGCTACGATTCAAAATGATCTTTGCAGTAACATGGTTCACGATTTTTGGATTCATAGGTGTATTGGGGTTGAGAAGAATTACCCTCGACCAATATCTACTTTTGATGTTTTTTGGCAACCCCCTCCCCTAGGATGGATTAAAATAAATGTGGATGGTGCCTCTAAAGGAAACTGTGTCCCAGTAGGTTGTTGGGCCATCTTCAGAAATCACCTCGACCAGACGCTCGACTGCTTCTATGGATCTTATGGTTTTGATTCCTCTTTGGAAGCTGAGATGATGAGAATTATCCATTCTATCTCATTCATCAAGATACACAACTGGAACAATATATGGATTGAATGTGACTCCACTACTATTGTCCAAGCCATCTGGAATGGTGCCATTCATCTTGCTTGGACGCTTAATGGGTGCTGGATGGACTACCTAAACTATCTTTCATATATCAACTTCATTATCACTCAGACGCATCGTGATGAAAATATGATAACAGATAGTCTTGCTAATGTAGGGGTTTCTCATGATATTATTTGGAGGGATGATCATCCTCCTGAGTTTCTTTTGATTTATGTTAGGGATGTGAAAAAAATTACTTATTTCAAAATTCTGTAACCATTTATTTCTATCAATAAATTTTGTGTTTTGGTTGTTGACTAGTACACTACATTTTAAAAAATACATTCTGATGTATGAAAAACACACAGAATATGAATGATATTGAATGAGGTGAGTCCACTACTCCCTTTGCAATAATTTAAACTCCCATGTCTTGGAAGAGTCAGATTTTTGATTCCATAACACATTGTCTAATGGAATATGAAAACAATGTTAGATTATAATCTCAGAATCCATAATCTCCACATGTTTCACAACCAAAGAAAAACCTAAATCCAACATAATCTACTTCCAAATGATAATATGTAAATGATTAGGGTGGTACCTTACATGCAGAGATATATTGAGAACACCAAGAATAACCCTACACAAAGTATATAACACTACCCCATAATCAAAATATATATATTACACAGTAAGTCCAAATAGTCTAATATATCAATGAGTTAATATTCTCTCTCTCTTTTTGGCTAATGGAAACGATAAAATAATGAAATGTTCATGAAACCCTAAATCACCAATGGAATATAGCAAATGACAGATTTTATGATCAGATTATGATTTTTAATGACCTTAAAATATTTCAAACAATCAATGTGTATAAAAAATCCCCATAGTTTTCACTATAATTATACCTTATCTATTGATAGTGCCCCCACATATTCCAAACTAAGAGACGACCTTTATAGGTGAGCATATAATGTCGTGAATGTAGAAATTATGATCGATTGGTGGTTATTATTTTTATAAGAAGAAAAATTCATTAGTCCCTGATGGTTGTCCCATGATCTATTGAAATCCATGAATCATGCAAAAATAATATCACCAAGAGTCAGAATAGAACAATCAATCCAACCATATTTCTGTGAATGATGTTTCAATATAAATCATATACATGTCCCCCTCAGCTCTTTGGTGGTCTTTTAATTCTAGGAGGTGAATTGTTGATCCATGTCAAAGTCAATGAAAAATAGAACCTCATGTAACATTTTATATTACTTTAATTTTTGTATTCCTAAATATTGAACCATTTTGGAATCCCCAATCAGAAAAAAAAATTTATAATTTTTTCATCATATAAATCATGACTAAGATATAATTATTCCATAAGGGTGTATGTGGAAATACAACAATGATATCAATGCACTCCTAATCCTATTCCCAAAATTCTAGCGATAGAAAACTATGTATATAAAAATACATCTGGATGTTATCCTTTTTCTCCAATATAGTTTAATCATTTGGAATAGATTATTTAATTTTTTCCACATTTAGGGCCATCAAATGTTTATTTTCATCTCATGTTATATCATTATAGTACTTAGGTAAATATCCCAGGATTAAAATTATTAAACATGAAATTAAAAAATAATTTAGGGTAATGGGAAATAAATAATCCATATAATTGGGAATAAAATAAATAGGATGAGACTAATAAAAAATTATCTCCCCACTATATATGTTTTCCCCGATTCCTCTAAACTCGACTTCCTACTACTAGTATTATCAAATAGAATCAATGGTAGATAATGATAAATTAAAAATGGTTAACACTATACCTAAATCATCCTCAAGTACATCCAGATGAAATTTGATAAAATCCAAAAAATTATCAACTAGTCCATCATTTAACATAGAGTCTTGGTTGGAATTGTCTTGTAAGGGTATTCATAAAATAAATCCAATTACCATGAGTGATGGAAATGTCAAAATCTAATGCCTGTAAATATTTTACACAATTCATTTATCTATGAATTTGGTCATTCTGAGAAATTATATAGATTAAAATCCTTTTATCATTAATGAAATTGATCCAATCTACTAAATCATTACCCCCCAATACATAAGAACATGTATAATATTGAAAATATATAAATCTTGAGAGGGTTAATTTTTCTTATTTTACCAAAACTCACAATATTCCTATCCCCTGATGTGATCAACCAATATTATCACAACACCTATACAAATAGAAAAATAATCTTACTATACCACATACCTCTTAACAGGTGCATGAATGTTCAAAATAAGATATGTTTTGACAGGCCAATTTAACTCATCAAAATAAGATTGACAGTTAGTATGTCAATTTATTTGAAATATTTATTCACTTGAGAAATAAATGGTGTCTCTATCATTATAAAATTATCCATTACCTAATGATTGTATCCAACTATACATAATAATATATGTATCACAAATACATTTTTTTGGTTCTTCCCATTAAAATAGAGTCTTAACCATCTTAGGGTCAACTAAGAAAATATGTTATGAAATCATGCTTCCCATTATCCTCACCACCTAGACTATTAAATTCATTTTTTAATGTTTTCCATAAAGGTGGTGGCCTATCAACATATCCAAATACATAACATATCGCGCATATATTTCTTCTCAGATAATGAATAATCCAAGGTATAATCAACAACAACCATGCCAACATTGATTGAATTATGATAGAATAACGGGTTCATTAAACACAAAATATCTATGTGAAAATTTTTATGGATAAAAATTAATTACATGATATTGATAATTTACATACATTCTAATTAATGTGGTCATTAATATAACATTGTCTAGAACCATGATATGATGATAACCTATAAATGATCTAATTTTGATGAAAAATAAACACATTTAATTGATCATGTAGTCCATTGAAATAGGGAAAATTGTCTTTACTCGTATCATTCAGAGTTTCAAAATTCAATAGTATACAATGATATGTAATAAACCATTTTAATTCTTAGAATAGAGCTTATTGGCCACCCATGGTCACCAGGATAAATAATTTCATTATGAAAAAGTTCTTAAAACTAGAACATCCATAATTCAATATTATCCAGATCCATGGTATAAAAGGGTATTGAGATCATATATGTATCAGCAGAAAAGAAAATTTTGAAATATAACTCCCTATCAAGGGGAAGACCCATGATGTAATATAGGAAAACATTATTTATATCACTAACATCCATGTGAAGATGAAAAATCAATGAAACATCATAGAGATAAATATTATATGTCAGAAAAAAATCCTATGATTTTGGAAGTAATGTCCTTAGTGATCGGACCATGTGTCCCACATTCCCTAAAATGACTAATATATTCTATTTGAAGTAAGAAAAAAAATCAAACTCATCAAGATGAAAATAAATTCAATCCAATTTGATAATTATGAAAAATGGATCCCAATCGAGAATAAAGAAAAACAATATTAATTCTATAAAAAAATGAATCTATAGAATATTCAATAGAGATAATAACCCTAATGAAAGATGGGCCATGTCCTCCTCTAGTAGAAACTCATCCATTGTATGAAGGTGATTCATTATTGTTAGATTTTTATAAATAGACATATGAAATAATGTATCTAATTATACTTTACTTTTCTTTGTAGATGAATATACATTAAAAAAATGGGAAATATTATTCCTTATAAAACCTCTACATATGTCATCAAGGACAAAATGAATTAAAAATATTCATTGGTTTAAGGAAATAATTTTAGTTTAAACAAACCTTAACAAAATGATATCATATAAAAAGAACAATACTTGTTAATGATGATACTAAATAGAAGTGAAACTTCTATGATGTGATTCCACCACCCTTGTGATTATAATGAAACACGCTGTTATTTCATAGACCACCACCGAAACTGCCTCTATGTGGAATATTATTGAAAATAGTCTAATATTTCATTCCTTGTTTATTTTTGAAACAGAAACCCAATCCATTGTCTCTATATAGGTATAAATCTTTGTTATATATTACATACATGTGAATGTCTTGTAACAATCCATGTATGTATTTTGAAGATTCTAGTAGACCATTAATGACAACCTCTATAGAGAAATGAAGTAGATTTCCCAAATGCATAGTGTGTAATGACACTGAAAACAATATCCATTAAAAATAAAATTATATCACTCTAATTTTTTCTAAAAATAAATAGAAAATCAAGAAACATTTTTTTAAGTATATATTTATAACTATCCGTTAAAACATAATTCTTCCACTTCTATGGTTTGAATTTTACGAAATTGTCATCTACAATTGTGTTAAGTATGTTTTTCGGAGTCTATTGGAACCAACTTGTTTTTTGGTGAATAGTAACATACAATTATGAACAATAATATGAATATTAATATGAACCTAATTAATTTTAAATTATATTATTCTTTTATTTTCTAATGGATTTAAGTTAATAACATCTTGGTTAATTTTTTATCGTGATATAGAAGTAGTTATATAATTAGAATTGTTAATTTTTGAATTAAGTATGATTTTATTTAAATATTAAATTAATAATATTTAGAAAATTATTTTAAAAAAATGGAATTCCATTTTCAATTCTACACATCGTAAAATATTAAGGGTAAATGTTTTGGATTTTTATAAAATTATTCAATTTTTGAGGAATAGTAAAATCTGATAAAATACATTATAATCAAATTATCTTTAAGAAAACTATTTATGACCTAATAAATGATTTAAGGCCACTAGGTTCGAACTCACGTGTCATTATTACTATTTTAGTTCACATGAACTATGACTATTCAAAATCAAGGGATAAAATATTATAATAATTATTAAAATAATGAAAAATAACCCCTCTCCTCCAATATAAATACAACCCGAATTCCTCTATTCTTCCCACATGTCTCAAGCCTTGATACATGTCCAAGTTCTACCCAATACTCCTCCAAAAAATCTTTCCCATGTATAGGAGATGCCGGTCTCAGAAAAAACCAAAATCAAATCACATATGAAGGATCTTAAGGAAAATAGATCTATAGGTAAACATCCTATTTTATTTTGTTTCTTTTCTTTCATTTTATGTAATTATCTTCCATTATATTTTTCACATGTTAGAATATTTCAATTAATATCCCCCTTACTGTAAATATTATTTAAGAGTGAAGAGATAACCCATTTCTCACATCAATCTATTTTTTATGAAATTTTAAGTGATGTCGTTAGGCTGCCGAATTTTCAAGAGAAATTTTCTCAAGTTTTCTTTTATTTCAAGATTCCATTATTTTCTTCTTCTTTTCTCACATCCTCTTAATAATGAGGCATGAATGATCCATGAATTGTGTATATTATGGATGTTCTCATGTTCGTGGATGATTCATCATCATTCTTCTTCTCCTCTCCCACTTATCGAAGAAATTAAAAACATTGTCCATGATGTGTCGAATTACAGACATCGTAGACGATGTGATTTAATTATTCATTAAATCCTTGAATTCTGGTAAATAATTCATTTTAATGGTATAACCAAGTTATAATATATGTATTAGGTCTCATCCATGGTTCTGAAATTCTATTTTACTCTTGGTTTTAATTTACAAAACAAAATGAGGTTGTTATTATAAAAGAACCACTAAAATGATCTAAACGAACATCATTAATGTTTTAACTTATGAATCATCTATATGTTATAATTAAAAATAATAAATGGTATAAATTATAGTAATTAAAATATTTAAATACATTTCCATTCCAATTTTGGAGTTTCACTTCCAATTGACAAGAAAATCCATCATGAACCAATCATTGAAATCATGTAAAGAACTCACCCAAAAATAGTGCAAGGAGCAAAATACATACAAATAAAGTTTGAAATCATGTTATGAAATTATATTATAAGATGCTATAAACATGAAAATGTTTCTGTAAAATGAAAATAACACTCATCTAACCATTATACAAGAAGTTTAATCATGTTTTAAGTAAGAAAAACCCGAGGCATGGGAATTCATAACCTGATTTCCATTCTTTGGGTTAACCTTCTAATCCATTTTTTATGTGGTATTAAAATTAATTATGTGATGGGTTTTTCTTATATTATATTGAATTATGTCTATTTACAGTTTATATACATATTCCATACACTCCATTACGACTCTCTTCAGTTGTATGATATTTATAAGGGGTTTTCCTTTTAAAACCCTCTTTTACAAATCTATTTTACAAAATTCAAAAGAAATGTTTCTATGAATATATTCTTGTTGTATGATTATGTTATGGTTCTTGGGAATTGTATATGATGAATGGCAGTACCTATATCTCCTTCCAATTCATTGGGAATGTGTATGTTGGAGGTCAGATGTATGGTAAATCCAAGTGTAACTGCGATAGTTACATAGATAGTAAGGTAGCCATGAGGGTAACAAATTATAAGGTAGCCAAGAGGGTTACAAGATTATGTAAGTAATGCCCCAAGATACCTTTAGGGTTATACTTATTTTCTTATGTATTTTTTAAATCTCATGTTTTACATTGTATGTTTATATGGGTGACAAGCATGTCTTTTGAATGTGATTTCATATGTTACAAGTATTCTTGGACTAATGTTTTTTTGTATATCCCTTACTAAAATTTCTGTGCTAATAAAAAGTTTTTAAAAGTTTTTTACAGGTCATAACGATGTGTAATATAGTTAATTATGCCATGTTAAATGTTTGAAGATCTATTAATGAAATCGTGTTTTATATGGATTTTTTTAAATTTTGGTAGGAATGAGTACTATTTTTATGGTATCCACTCTGTAATAATGTGTAATGTTATGAATGTATTATCCAGATTCACTAATGTTATAAACGATAAAATATCATCAATGTAAAAAGGAAGTGAATTCATGAATAAATTCACGATTATGTAAAGTAATAAGGCCGGGTCTATATAGTTTCTATTCGAGGGAGGTTTAGAGAACTTTAGGGGATACAATTATGTTAAAAGAATAACTTAAATGATTTCTTTAATCTATGATTAATTTGAAATGCTATTGCATTTAATTATTACCATGTTTCTTCATCTAAGATATGTATTTTTGAATAGTTTTCCATAGAAGGAACTGGGTTGGTGAAGTGCAGAGTCACCAACAGGATGACATCCTTCCAGATCTACAACCCGTAATGGTAGGGATTTGAACTGAGTAGTTTGTGACAGTAATGGCTCAGCTAACGTAGAAATTAAATGGTGTTTTAATCCATGTAAGAGAAAAAATAGAGTTACCATAATGGAATAGGACAATAGTGGAACATTTTATGAGACAACACCATCCTTCTTTCAATAGATCTTCTAGCCTAGTAGCAGATGAAGGATTAGTCAATTCACTTAAAATGATATTCGATGTTATGGGATGTTCAGAAAATCAAATGGTAAGTCTTTACATTTATTGTTTTGAAGGGGAAGCTGATTAGTGGTGGTCAATGGTAAGGAATATCAGGGTTAGATAGAATTTTGATGCCTTAGAGATGGATGAATTTAAAAGTATTTTCCTTGAAAAATATTTTCCTAAGGTGGTGAAACATAGGACGGGGAAGAAATTCCTTGAATTGAAACAGAGAGAGGAAGATTCAGTGGTTGTGCATTAATCGAACTTGACCCAACTAGCGAGGTATGCTCGAAATCTTATTCTGGATCTTGATCGAAAAATAAACTGCTTTTACTTAGGATTGAAGCCAATGTGTCGAAGGGCGTTGGCCTCCTACAAATTCAAAAGTTATGAGAAACATTTCTGATGTTCTAAGAGGGTAGATATGAAGTTTTCTTATGACAACATGCATTTTGGAAACAAAGAGAAGAGGTTGTCAATATGTCAAGTAATGGTAAATTGTCAACCAAATAAATTTTATTATAAGAAGAACCGGTTTTTAGTTTGGGAAAAGTGTGGAAAGAATCACCCTGGGGAATGTCTTAGCAAAACAGGGAAGTGTTTTAAATGTGGTATGTTTGGACATATGGCCTGAGATTATAACGAAAATGATCCAAAGATTGATCCTGACAAAGAAACATTAATGTGTTTTAAATGTGGTGAGATGGGTCATTATGAAAATTCATAGCCGAAGTGAGATCCAGATGATGCAAGGAAGCCGGACTACAAGTATAAAGGTGAAGTGAGGACCATTGTGACTACATCAGCAGATATAAGTCCATCTAATGATCATTTATCAGGTACTTCGTTTGTTCACTCAGATTTTGATAATGTTTTTCATGATATTGGGTCAAAAAATTCTTTCATATCTGAGAAATTTGCTCATAAAATGGAAAATCACCTCAACAAAAGAACCTAGAGATTTTTTTTAAAACCCCAGGGGAATGTTATAGCAAAGTGGAATTATAAGAATATTTCTATTGTGTTCTATGGAATTACATTACTATCAAACATTGTTTTTTAACTTTATTTGAGTTTGATGTTACTCTGGGAATGGACTGGATTATTGATTATCATGCTAAGATTGAATGTTGATCTAAAGAAGTAGTTTTTCAGAAAACGTTTCAGTTTGTATTCAAAAATGAACCCATACAATTGATAGCATTTCAGGAAGCTGAGAAACTATTGAAAGATAGAAATGAATGTTATCTTTCACATATTTTTGAAAACAATGGAACTCTATAGATTAATGATCTGCTAGTGGTAAATGTATACCTTGAGGCTGTCCTGAGGAGTTACCTGGTGTCATAAATGATTGGGTAGTAGAATTAAAAAGTGACTTTGTTCTTGATGATAAGATAATTTCAAAACCCCCATATCGTATGTCTCCAATATAACTTCTTGAATTGAAAAATTAATTGCAATATTTTCTTGAACAAGGATTCATCCATCCTAGCACATCACCACAGGGAGATCCTATTTTTTTTTGTTAAAAAAAATATGGTTTCATGAGAATTTTCATTGATTATAGATCTTTGAATAATATCACTATTAAAAATAGGTATCATTTTCCTCATATTGGTGACTTGTTGGATCAGCTTTATGGAGCCCAGTATTTTTCTAAGACTGACTTGATATCTGGATACCATCAGCTGATGGGGAATGAGGATGACATCCTAAAAACAAACTTTCGTACCAGATATGGGCATTTTGAATTTGTGGTTATGCCCTTTGGATTAACAAATTCACCTAATGTATTCAAGAATCTTATTAAAATACTATTTCATGAGTTTTTATATAAATTTTTTGTTGTGTTTGTTGATGACATTTTGGTTTTTTCTAAAAATAAAAAGGATCATGAAAAACATTTAAGGGATTTTTTAAAAACATAAATGAAAAGAAATTGTATGGAAAATATAGAAAGTGTGATTTTTGGTTTCAACAGATTTATTTTCTTGGGAAGATTGTAAATAAGGATGTAATAATAGTTGATCTTGCCAAAAAAAGTTGTTGATGAATGGAAAAGTTCCAAAAATGTTATAGAGATTTGTTGATTTCTTGGATTAGGAGGTTATTACTGATGTTTTGTTAAAAACAATACAAAGTTATCTTTTCCGACAACTAAGACAACATAGAAGGTTGTTAAATTTGTTTGGACAGAATAATGTGATTTTTTTTCAAGAACTAAAGAAGAGATTGGAGAGTTCCCCAATTTTAGCCATACCTTCCCGGAATGGTGAGTTTTCCATTTGCATTGATGCTTCGTTGAAGGTATGTGGTTGTGTTTTCATTCAGAATGATCAGGTAATTTCTTATGCTTTAAGACAACTAAAACCTCATGTGTTAAATTTCCCACACATGATTTGGAATTGGCATATGTGGTTTTCTGATTTGAAAATTGGTAGACATCATTTCTAATTAACCAAATGTCAAATATATACTAACCATAAAAGACTTAATTATATATTCACTAAGAATGAATTAAAAATGAGGCAGATAAGATGGCTTGAAATGATAAAGGATTATGATTGCACGATCAATTACCATCCTGGAAAAGTGAACAAAGTGGAGGATGCATTGAGTCGGAAACATCATGCATCATTAACGATGATATGTTTGGTAAATGATCCTTTGATTAATGAATTAATGAATTTTTTCTTAGAATTTGTTGGTTTAGGGAATACATCTTTTTTTTTCAAGATTTAGGGAAGTCTTCAGTGTCAGACATAATAAAGAGAGAACATAAGGAAGACCGTGAGCTATAAAAAATGGTAGAATTGGTTTAAATGGTTAAGCATCTAGAATTTAACAATGATAATATTTGTATTTTAGGATTTGAAAAAATGTTGTGTGTGCCCTGTGATTATCAATTGAAAAATGATTTGTTGTGTGAAGATAATAGTTCCCCATTTTTGGTTCATCCTGGTTGTACTAAGATGTATAGAGACCTTCGAGAGTGTTATTAGTGGGATGGAATGACAAAGGATATTTCAGATTTTACCATGAAATGCATGACATGTCAACATGTTAAAGCAGAGTGACAGTTACTAAAGGGGATGCTTCAGCCTTTGTCAGTACCAGAGTTGAATTGGGAGAATGTATCCATGTAATTTATGGTGGGACTACCTATGACATCTAAAGGTAACAATGGAATTTGGGTTATTGTGGATCGGCCGACAAAATATGAAAATTTTCTTTCTATTTGAGATACAATGTATTTG
Organism: Viscum album; assembly: GCA_963277665.1. Taxonomy (NCBI): domain Eukaryota; kingdom Viridiplantae; phylum Streptophyta; class Magnoliopsida; order Santalales; family Viscaceae; genus Viscum; species Viscum album. Next base: position 496,524,526 of record OY728158.1, on the reverse strand, counting down.
GATCATCTTTCTCAATTGTACCTCAAAGATATTGTCAGGTTACATTTAGTTCTTCATTCATTTGTATTTGACCAGAATCCCAGGTTCACTTTTATCTTTTGGAAGGGACACTAGAGTTCTTTGGGAACAATGTTAAATTTCAGTATAGCTTTAAATCCTCAATCATATGGCCAGTCAGAACGAACAATTAAAACATTATAAGATATTCTTTGATCCTATTAAATGGACTATCAGAGAATTTGGGATCAATATATTACTTTATTTTAGTTTTCTTATAACAATAGATTTCAGTGTAGTATACAGATGGAACCTTTTTAGGCATCGTATGGTAAGCGGTGTCAGACTCCAGCTGTTTCTGATGAAGTCGGTGAAATAAAGTTGATAGGGTAGAATTAGTAGAAGATGTGGCGGAGAAAGTAAAGATGACCTAGCAGCACATGGGGATAGCTCAGAGTAGGAAAAAAAGTTATGTAGATAACAGAAGAAAAGACTTCACTTTTGAGGTAGGTTACCATGTTTTCCTTAGAATCTCTTCTTGGAAAAGTGTGATGCATTTCAGTATGAAAGGGAAGCTAAATCCACAGTTCATCAGACTTGTTTAAATCATGGAGAATGTTGGAACATGGGAATATCGTGTATATTTTCCTCCATGTTATTATCAGGTACACAATGTTTTTCATGTTTCAATGTTGAGAAAGTATGTTTCAGATTCATCGCATGTTTTGAGCCCAAAAGCAGTTCAGCAGGAAGAGAACCTTTCTTCTGAAGAAAAACACATTCAGATTCTTGAAGAAAGCGAATAGGTATTGTGTAATAAGGTAATCTACGAGGTAATGGTTTTTGGGAGAAACCACACGGTTGAAAAAGAAACATGGGAGTCTTAAATTCTATGAGAGAAAAGTACCCTCAGTTGTTTATCAAGTAAATAAAAATACGAGGACGTAATTTCTAGAAGGTGGGGATAATGTGACACCCTATGTTTTTCTAAAAATAAATAGAAATTCATGGAACTATTTTTTAAGTAGATATTTATAACTATCCTTAAAAACATGCTTTTTCCACTTTTATTTTTTGAATTTCAAGAATCTTTCATCTACAATTGTGTTTAGTATGTAATTTGGAGTCTATTGGAACTAACTTGTTTTTTTGGTTAATAATAACAGACCCATATGAATTGTGATATGAATAGTAATATGACCCTAATTAATAGTATATTTTATTATTATTTTATTTTCTTAATACATTAAGGCATTAACATGTTGATTAATTTTTCAACGTGATATAAAAGTAGTTCTAGAATTAGAATTTTTAATTTTTGAATTAAGTAAACTATTAATTAAAAATTAAATTTATAATATTTAGAAAATTATTTTCAAAAAATAGACTTTATTTTTAATTTCTACACATTTTTAAATGGTTAGTTTGATTTTTTTTGATTTTTCGGAAATTTTTTAATTTTTGATGAATAGTAAAATTAGATAAAATACCGTATAAACAAATTATCAGTAAAAAACACTATTTATGACATCATAAGTGAATTAAGGCCACATTGTTCAATCTCATGTGCCATTATTACTATTTTAGGTCTCATGAACTATGAATATTTATAATCTTGGGAATAATATTATAATAATGAACAAAATAATGAAAATTAACCCCTCTCCTCCACTATAAAAACCACCCTCACTCCCTTATTCATCCCACACCTCTCAAGCCTTGAAAAATGCCATAATTCTCCCCAATACTCCTTCCATGGATCTTCCCCACGTCTTATATCTTCTGGTATCACCAAAAAAGAAAAACAAAATCCCTTAATAAGGATCACACGAAGAAGAGATCAAGAGGTAAATATCCTCTTTTATTTTCTTCATTTTCTTTTATTTTATATAATTCTCTACAATTCCATTTGGATTAGGATGGGATATTTCATTTCATATCCCACGTTACTATCTATATTATTTAAGTGTGATGACATATTCCCTTTCTCTCAATAAACTAATTTTTATGAAATTTTAATAGATGTTGTTAGGCTGCCGAATATTCGTTAGAAATTTCTCAAGTCTTATTTTATTTCATGATTCATTTCATTTCTTCTTCATTCCTCAAATCCCTATAACCAAGTGTCATTAAATCTACAAGAATAATTTATATTCTGGATGTTCTCATTTTCAGGGAAAATACAACATCATTATTCTTCTATTCTCCCATGTATAAAAGGAATTAAAAACATTGTCCACGATGTGTCGAATTACCGATATCATGGATGTTGTGATTTTATTTATCTTCAATTATTTCATGTCTAGACATGAAACCATTTTCTTATTATAAAGAGGTTATAATATATGTATTATTTCTCATACATGGTTCTATAATTCTTTAGTACACATGGTTTTAATTTATAAAACAAATTGAGGTCGTTATTATCAAATAGCCACTAAAATGATCTAAATAAAAATCATTAATGTTTTAACTTATGAATCAACCTCATGTAATAGTTGAAAATAATAAATGGTATAAAATATATTAATAGATATATGTAACTACCATTCCATTCCAATTATGGAGTTTCACTACCAATCTATAAGAACATCCATCATGAACCAATCTTGGAAATCATGTAAAGAACTCACAAAAAACTGTAAAATGAGCAATATACTAACAATTAAAGGGTGAAATGATGTTATGAAATGATCATATAAGAAGTTATAAACATAAAAAAGTATCTATAAAATACTAATAACACTATTTGAACCCTTATAATGAAATTTTAAAAAAATTTAATGTAACACCAACCTAAGGTAAAGGAATTCTTAACCCGATTTCTATTCTTTGGATTAACCTTATACTCCGTTAATTATGTGGTATTAAAATTGATTGTGTGGTGGGTTCTTATTATATTATGTTTAATTATGTCTATTTACAGTTTATATACATATTCCATCCACTCTATTATGTATCTCTTCAATTTTATGATATTTATAATGAGGATTCCTTTTAAAATCCTGTTTTACAAATATATTTTACAAAATTCAAAAGAAATGTTTTTATGAAATAATTCATGTTGTATGATTATGTTCTGGTTCTTGGGAGTTGTTTATGATGAAGGGTGGGACCTATATCTCCAACCAACACATTGTGTATATGTATGTTGGAGGTCGTATGTATGGTTATTTCAAGTGTAACTGCGATGGTTACCCAAATAGCAATGTAGCCGTGAGGGTTACAGATTTATGGTATCCAAGAGGGTTACAAGATTATAAAAGTAATAACCCTAGATACCTTTACGGTTCTACTTATGTTGTTCTGTATTTTGGAAATCTCATTTTTTACAAAGTATGTATATATGGCTGACAAGAATGTCTTTTGAATGTGATTTCATATGTTACAAGTATCCTTGGACTAATGGGTTTTTTATATATCCCTTACTGATCTTTTTATGCACATCCCATGTTTTTAACTGATTTTCACATGTCATAATGATGTGTAATAATGTGTAGGTATCCAAGATAAATGATTCATGATCTATCAATTAAATCATGTTACATTTGGAATGTTTTAAATTTTGGAAGGAATGAGTACTGTTTTTATGGTATCCACTTTGCAATAATGTGTAATGTTATGATTGGTTTGTCTAAATTCTATAAAGCTCTAAACATAAAAATATCCTCAATGTAAAAAGTATGTGAATTCATGACTAAATTCAATATTATGTAATTTAATAAGATCAGGTCCTTATAACAATAACTCAAGAGGCTTCACAATCATCATAGTGTTTATGAGGATCTATTATAATAAGTGGTTAATGAAAAAAATACAATACATGAACATATTTCAATTTTCCTATACCATAGAATTGAACAAGCATTCATAGGGACCATAAAGTCTTAACGTAGTATATTTTGACTTGGTATCATTAGGTGTATAAATGTATTTAATGAATAGATTGTTTCATTCAAACTATTCCTATACCTCATGGGATACATTTGTATCCTTAATGGATGTCAGTTTTTTTCCAAAGAAACTCTCACACCCAATCTCTACCTACCTTATCTCATGGTTTACACAACATCATATTTGTTATTAGGCCGCATTAGATTCTATTCAATGTTATAAAATCTCGATTTGATAGCCTCCAAGGGATTACGATCCCATAGATTACTCTATTAAGGATAATCATCTACTGCACCCTCCTGACTAAACCATGGAATAAATTTCAAAAGCCTATTTGATTCAAAATAAATATAGAAAGAAACAATCATAAAATAAATAAAAATATTTTATATTGAGATATCAAAATAAAAAACTGAGATTAAGGTAAATACTCAACACAGTGGATACATAATCCAACATCCCATGAGACTTATGGATCTTCATGGAACGAACTAGTAAGGAATTAACAAAAACATAAATAATATATCAAGAATATCCTATCCCCCATCTAAAAGATCATAAATAAGGATTATCTACATTCAATTGATACTAATTTTTTCGATCCATCATATAAAACCCATCCATAAAGGCACTGAAAAGGTCTATGGCATGTCCCAATGGGAATAACCAATCCCCAAGGGTAGGCGGCTAACACCCAGGCATCCAAGAAAACCAGTGCGAATAATTTCTAAAAATATAAAATTAGAAAAATAGAATATGCATTTATATAAATTAATTAGTCAAATATTCAATAAATAATTAAGATAAAATTTATACTTGAAAAATGTATCAAGGAAAAAAATAAAATTATATGTCAATAGAACCAAAAGCGAAATCCAAATATATTAGTAATGACTCTATCTGATAGGTACAACATGTACCACAAGCTCACCTCAAACTATTGATTCCCAGATGACAGAAACCTCAGTAACTCTCTATGGTTCCATTTCATTTCTAGAATCAGATAAAACAATATCAACACACCACAAGGTAGTTTTCTAGGAGTGATCTGAATGGGATTGGAAGGATCCAAATCTGTTTTGAAATATCAATAATCTATATTAATATTACTATATTCTCATACCAAATGATAATATGGAATGAAAAGAAGGTACATTAATTTATATCCATACTATGGTAAATAGTCCCTCTATTCCAAATCTTTCAAAAACCTATGTAGAATAGTTTAAAATAATAATTTCAAATAACCCTTTAAATCAATTAACGAATGTATAATATCTTATATATCCCAGAAGTACAATTCTAAAACACAAATGAAGACACCATAAGAAAAAAATATGGATTTGTTAACTAGATAACTCGTGCCTGAATATTTAAAAAAGTAAAATGTGCTGCAAAGTAGCAAGATTATTTTAATAAATTTCTATAGAATAAATTAATACCCCAAGAAACGAATCACACTTAAATTTAAATCATGTATTGTATCTAATGCATCGAGTGTCTAATAATATAGTTTCACCCCAAAAACCAACCCCTATCAATACTAATGAATGAGGCCCAATACAAAACCATCCCCAAAATCAAATAAGGCTCTCATGTTATTTATATATAAAATAAATTTCAAAGTTCTATCACAATTGAAATAAATATCAAATAAACCAATAATTCAATCAAAACATTATTTTAAACCGCATTTTTCAATCCATTTAAAAATTTATACAAAATACATTTTCCTTTGAAAAAATAAGAAATAAACTAATATGCCCTCAAAAACTGTTTTTAAAAGAAAAATATATCAATGAAAAATAATTCCAATTCAATTATAAAACTAGTCAATAAATCAAGATATCTCAAGGATAATAATGTAGTTTATAGACATAAGCACTTACCTGACACAGAAGTTTCATATAAACTAAGATATGATCTATAATTACATAATTGAATGGAATAAAATAATAATGACATGATGAAGCCATATTTATTATAAAAATATTGAATCATGTTCCAAAATTGAAATATCTATGGGTAAAATATATTGACACATAACTCATGATTCTCATTCACTAGCACATAATTGGCAAGAAAACCAGCCATCATAAGACCAGCACGCAACAGATCTTGAAGTGATTGGATTAGAATAATTTTATGATAAATTGATTGTATGAATCACTCCCAAAACCACAACTAAATCAATGATATATTAATTAAATTATAATATAATGATTACAGATGTAACATATCTTATTTTCCATGAATTATTTTTAATATTAAACGGATTATTTTTCATAACAGGAGCTGAGATGATGTGTGATTATGAGGCCTGATGGACTTCGAATAAATGATTGGAATATATTAAATATATTCTATAACATGAAAAAAAAAATTAAATGAAAAATTAGAATAGAATATAAATTGTTTTTTGGATTATAAATAAGGGTTCACCATTGAAATCAAATTTGAGGTTTTACCCTAGGTGTGACATAACATTAGGTGGTGAAGGCTATTTGTGGGAAAAAGTAATCTTGGGCGTAAAAACAAAAAAAATATTTTAATAACCTATATTTTATACGTTTCTTTTATTCATTGATTAGTGGGTCATTAAATATATCCTTATGTCAGAATTCCATGGATAGCCGCATAACCCTTGATCCTCTATATTATTGTTGGTGGGAGCCATAGAGAATCATCTTTGTTAAACGATGAAATATCATTTACAGATTAATCATTACAACATTGGACTCAAAATATCATCCAAAAACACTAATGACTCATCATTATTCATCAAAAATGGAACCAAATTAAGTTAGGATGTTTGTTTTATGTTTAATCATCCCTATTAATAATTTCTATGATGAAAAAAATCAATCATCAAACAGATTAATTTTTGGATAGATCATTCGTTGGGAATGCTTTATTGTAGGGATTATTTGTGATATTTATTATGATTATAAAAAACTAAATCATTTATAATTCCTATAGAAATGAAATGAGTCCAACATAAATAATGGAATAGGATCATTAATCAGGGTTGTTCTTTTTTTTCTCTTCCTTTTCTCATTCATTGATGGAATTCCCTTAATCCATAGTTCGAAACCATACTAATGGATATATATTTTTGCACATGATTCATCGAGAAATAAATTAATGTTGTAGATATTTATTTGGTATGATTCATTGACGGTGTGATGGTAGTGGTGGTGAATGGATCATAATGATATAGGAATCCTGTGTTTTTTAGCATCATATGTGTAATATGACTCAGATGAATAGCTTCATAGACTGATCAGATTCAACAATTGGAGCATGTTGTTCATTGAAGTAGAGTTCGACCATGGTAGATCTATGTTATCAATTTTATTGAAGCCAGATTCGATAGTGGTGGTGACATGGGCATGAGAAAGATGGAGAACCATGGATACAATAAAATCGTGATATACATGGCGTGTAATATGATTTTACATGGTGTCTGGGCCCCTTAAAAAGTAGTTGGGGTTTTGATAGAGTAATTGATCCAAAATCTTATGACCCCTTTAATATGGAATGAGACCATCCTCAATTGAAATGGAATGTAAATTTGAATTACACAGGCATGGGGTAGAGTACATGAGAATGAACATGTCATCAACTCAAATAATGATATAACTTGACATACATGGACCGACATGTGGACAAATATTTGTTACATAGATATGGCCTAGAGAGATAGTAATGATAATACATGTATCTACACATCACGTTTATCCTTCTCCAAGTACAATATAAGGAGACTACATTATATGCTACAATCTTCAACAATATTATTATGTGGGATAGATGGACAAACAGGGAACACCCTTCAAGAGTTATTGATGATGATTTTTTCTTATTTTATACATGTTTAGGTTGAGTGAATTCCATTTCTCCATTCCCTCTAGGATATAGTGTGTTATTACATTCACATCACATGATTGTGATTCTCCATAGAGGTTGAGTCTCAAATAGAGATTTGGTATCCCTCCATGGGATTGGTGTGTGATCCTATATCTACCCTAGTTGGAGTTTTTAGAAGCAGTGTAACCTCCATATGAAGGGTGATTATCCTCCAACTCGCAGATAAGATCAGTAGGGGTTGTGGAATCATTGACGTATGATCCCCTATATAATGGGATGATACATACTGGGTATGTGGTGTCCCACATTCATTATATGTTTGGCATCATGTATGTTTATATTGGTTATCTTAGACTAGTGATCTTCCTTGGGATATGACCAATTAATATAAACCTCTTTGTCATGTATAGTATAAATGATGGAACTTTTGATTGGTCCTTGGATGATAGAAAGTTGTTGGATCATATCTAGGACTTGATAGGCCTAATTGTTTTCTAATAGATTTCATTTTACGTGTTCCCTGCCATTGGAGTAGGTGGAATATTTATTTTTTATGGTTGGGATTGTATTTTCACTCTATTTCACTTTCTATATTTTACAATAATAATATTTTTTCGTATTGATGATCTATTCATTTAATATTCCAGTTTTTTACTTTTTTGAAATGTTTTTCCTTGGATATGTGTTCACATGTACATATAATTTTTAAATATTCCTCTCAGTTGTGGGATATGCCTACTTGACACTGGTCTCCATCCCCTAGACTATTGTGGTGGACTTAGGGTATTCATGTTTCATACATCATTTGGTAAGGTAGATATAGAGTAGTATCAAATCAGTTGTATTCTACATTATGAAATTAGTCATTGAGATTGGTTTAGAGAAGTAGTTTTTGGTGTTTTGAGTTTAGATTTTCATACACTGACTTCTGTATTGGTGCAGCGACTGACGTTTCCTTACACAAATATTACCTACTTTTAATCTTGATGCATTAAAACACTGGTCATAGGGAAAATAATGTAAAATTAATCATATATGAATGGGTAAGGTTTTCCATATACATATTGAGTCATCTCCCAAGATATATTATTTGACCATGGTGCACCTTCTTTCTATTTCAGGATGCCTCCACACAAATCACCAGATCAGATTCTACCCCAAGATCAAGAGGATGATACTCCTAGTGATGAGGCATCTGTAAAAGGGCTTGTAATAGATATAAAATATCTGGATGGATTACCAGCTATTCAACCACATGTCTAGAAGAATCAAACACCAGTAATTCCATATGGGGATGCACGTAGGATGAGTGTTTTTTAGGATTTTACAAGGTTGAAATATCATATTGTTTGGGATAATTTGGGAAAACATATGGACAAGGAATGGCTAGACGAATTCAATCATGTTTTTTACCTTATGAGGATGCCTATAGACCATATGAAAGTCCTCATGGAGAGTCTTTTAGAGGTAAATGATAGGAAATTAGGGAGCTTATTGACTTAGTCACACGATATGAAAACTCAATCTTGGACAATCATCAAGCATCACTTCAAATATGAGTTCTATTAAGGCATTTTTGGATCTATATACATACAAAATACTCTCCATAACCGATAGGGGAGTATAACCATGGAAGAGTATTCAGTGAGATTCACTGATCGTTCTCATTACTTCTATGATATAGTGTGAGACCAATTCATCAAGGATCAAAATTTTGAGTAGGGATTACTCTGATACATTAGGGAACCATTGGTATCTCATATAATTTTCCACCTATTATTTAGTTCTTGAAAAATCCTTTGTAGTATAAAAATTTTTGGTAGAGATAACAACAATAGTGGGAGCCAGCTGTGGACACCCGGTATCTAAGACCTTGACAGATGGTAGCTATAATCTATCAATGGGATCCAAGTATGTCACATGATTTATGATTTGTTCCTGAGAATCATGTTCAGAGGTGTATTGCTCCCACATCAGCTTGAATCATTATAGAGAAATGAAGTGTTTCCCCTCCTACAGCTAGGGAATTCTAGCACAAGAATGATTGAACAATCATATAGTTTATTGGTAGATGGTCTAGGGACCACCAAGACATACGAAAAGGCTTGAGAATGGTTTTTATAGGGTGGAATATGTGTAAGAGAAGAATAACTTTAAAAAATTGTTGGTTAGTCGTTCAAAAAATTACCACCACCACCCTTAGGTGGTCCATGCGATGCATATGGAGATGATGGATATGTATGAGGCAGTTTATAAGTTTTGGAGGCCTATTTACCTGAGACTTCATGGATCATACATGGTTTTCTCTGTGTCTTTTCTACATTATCTAGTATATTGGTACAACTATTTACTAGAAATTCATTCCATTCCACTTATATGGCTTATGGATTATAGATCCTGGTTGAGCAGTTGACTTAACCTCGGACATTGTAGACTCAAAAAAGTGGGGTATTTGTGATTTCACAATTTGGTTGATAGATTGAAAAGATGATTAGATGATAGTGTCTTGAATGGGATCACATTATTTTAGTAGTGAGGGAATATGAGGTTCTCTTAGATATGGAATAGATATCTATAGTCAATTCCCACATTGAATATTTTCGGCAGAGCATGTAGTTTGTTAGAATTGATGGGACCATGTTTTTGTTTTGATGGTGAGAAGGGAACCAAAGCAGCAGATGACATACTCATGCAAAATTTGGTGAAGACGATTTCTCATTATTGGGATATCCTGACCCTTGGTGAAATGGATTTTGTGAGTTTAAATTTTTTTAGACTTCATGGATTATAAGGACGCATTTCTGAGAACAATCCTATTTTACCTCTAAACATAGAGGTTTAATTTTTCAATGACATCAATCAGGGGATGTGCCAATTTCTACAACAGCATATTAAATTGATCCATTAGAGCATCGATAGTTGAGGTTACAGTTGGTGTAATTTCAAGATAAGGGCTTCATGAGACCCAATGATTCCTCCTGGGAAGCCCCAGTGTTGTTTAAAATGAAGGTGGATGAGAGCATGAGGTTATGTATGAATTATCAGTGCACGAACATATTGACAGTTAGGAGAAATTATCCATTACATAGGATCAATGTCCCCTTTGACCAGTAGAATGGGGTATGATGGTTCTCAATAATTAACCTTAGATCTGACTATCATCATATGTTAGTACGGGATGAGGATATGCTGAATATAACCTTAAGATGGTGTTAAAATCACAATGAGTACATTTTGACAATGTTTGGATTGAATAACACTCCAGTAGTGTCCATCGGACCCATGAACCGTATCATTCAACCATTATTAGTCTAGTTCATTGTAGTTTTTATTGATGACATACTAGTGTACTCAGCGTCCATGGAGGATCACATATGAAACTTGTGCATTGTCCTAGACACACTCTTATAGAATTATCTTTATGATAATCTCTTAAAGAATCATTTTTGGAATTGAAATGTCCATTTTTCGGAAATGTCATATTAGAGGTTGGATTTTTAGTAGATCTACAGAAGGTTTAGGTGGTGATTTCATGTGATCCAACCATGATTTTTTTGAGGTGTTATGTTTCCATGTATTGGATGGGTACTATTAGTGGTTGGAAATAAAATTATCTAGGGTGAAAGCACCAATGGAAACCTAGACCAGGAAAGGCCATCCTTATATGTGGATTGAAAACTGACTGTTGTTCTTTTGGGAGATGAGGTAGAGGATGACGTGTGCTCCAATATTGAGGTTACCAGAGGATGTTTTGAAGTATGTAGTGATATTTTAAACATTAGAGACCAGACATTGTTGTTTTTTGAAGCATTGGAATGTAGTTATTGCCTATGGTTAACACCAAATTACACCACATGTTTAGAACTACATTACCCATTACATTGAGTTAGTAATATTAGTTTCGTAGTAAAGATATGTCCACACTACCAGAGGTGATAGAGATTTGTCTTATAATATGATAATAAGAGTCTAATGTACTTCATTTTTCATAAGGATCATAACTTATGATAGAGGCGATGAGTAGAGTTACTCAAAGACTAGGACTATAATATTTTCTATAGTATTTGGAAGGAGAATGAAATAGCAGATGATCTCAATATGATATTCATTTCGTAGTTTCTTAATGAGGAGTTAGATTAGTAAGACCTATTGGAGTTATCCATTGTGTAAGTTTATGGATCATCTAACCACAAGTCGGTGGTTGTCAGACATCCACTCTTACAAAAAATCAGGGAGACACAAACTGGGGATACCAAATGTTATACCCTATATACATGTAGATCCACTACAAATTATCCTAATGTATTGTTCAAAGGATGGGATACTGTCATTATTTTCATAAGGTTAATGATAGTATAATGTCACTTCAAGAGTTGGTTCAATGAGAGTATCACACATATACATTCTTGGTACATCTTGGTGTGAAAAAGATGTAACAAGGCCTACAATGAATGTTTTTGTGGCCATGGGTGAATAAATGAGTTATAGATTTTGTCTCTTTATGCCTTTATTGTTAGAATGTAAACGATGATAATATTTTTTGGTGGGTTTAGATCATCCCCATGAAGTGTGAGAGTGGAATTGGGAAGGGATATCCAGGGACATCGGGAATGGGATACCTAGTACAACCAAGGGAATATATTATGTTCGAGTGATCATAGACCATCTCACCATGTTGGGCTGCTTGTTATCAATGCATTAGTATTGTTTAGTAGAGATATTGGGATGTATCTACATTCAGTATATTGTCTACCTCCATGGTATTCCATCAAAGATTGTTTCTGATCATGGTACTCGCTTTAAATAATGATTGTGGAGGGGATTACTTGAGGTCTTTGTCACATAGAGACACTTTCTAATAACATTCCACCCTCAGAAAGATATCTAGATAGATTTGAAAATTCATAGCTTGGAGGACAAGCTGCGAGATTGCATGTTGAATTTTCATCAAATTCAGGATGATCAACAACCCCTGGAAGGGTTTGGGTACAAAAATAGCTTCCATTCCACCATTGGTATGTCGCCATTTGAGGATTTTTACAAGGGTACTTTTAGGTCACCACAAAATTGGATTGATCTTGGGGAGTGAGTACTTATGTGGCCAAATTGTTTCAAGCTACAATAGAGAGTGTAAATATCATCTTGGATCGGATGAGGAATACATGTATATATAAAAAATCGTCTACTAACAAGAGGTAGGTACCATTATAGATCATGGAAAAAGTAAATGTGTTCATGAGGGTCTCAACTCGATGAGGATTAAGGAAATTTGGCCACTATGTCATGTTATTTATGAGGTTACAGTGGCTTTTTCTTATACAATATAGTGTTGGTGAGGTTGTTTACTATTTGGTTGTTCTACTACATTTGGATCAGGAACAAGATGTTTCCAAGGTCTGAAATTTGAGTCATTATTTCCAAGAAACAACACACAATATAAAAAGGGAAGAGTTTGGAATCGAGGGTGGAGAGAAATTTTATTAGAACCAAGTTGTGATTACGGATTGGAAGGGGAGAATCCTCTTTGGGTGAATGATTCCTTTGGTGTGTTTTCAATGGAAGAGAACCTGGGAGAATGAGTCTCAGATTCATTCTCAGCACTGACATATCCTTGTGTAGCCCTTATTTTGGATTTTGGGATGTAAATACCTATGGTGGGGAGAATGTGACTTATAAAATTTTTCATGTATTATTTTTAAATATTTAATTAATTTTTTTTGAGACCATGCACTGAGATGTCATGTGATAATAAGGCCTGGTGTTCCTAGAAAAATATTTATCAAATATAATAAATATGTTAAATATAAAGTGATTGGTTTTCCTAAAAATGTATCAAAACTTTTAAAAGGTTTCCTAGATAAATACATAGAATGGAATCTTCAAGTTAAAAATAATAGGTTTTCCAAATGCATGACTTTTCATTAGTCGGTGTGAGCTGTTTGTGATATTTTTTAGAAGAATTAAAATGAAAAAATTATTTAATAAAATTATTTCGGAATGTTTAATTTACTCAATGATTATTGGGTCTTTAAATAGATTCTTATGAGTGAATTATAGAGTTATATAAAAACCCCTAAAACCAATAGAGGATATTTAGTGAGAGCCTTGTAGAATAATATTAGGAGAATGATGATGTATTAGGGATCGATTGAGTGAATCAAGCATATATTTGATAGATCATTCCAATGATCATGATCACGCATCATTCTCTATCAGTGATTGAATAAAATTTAGGGTATATTATTATTTTATGTGTATTATTTCCAATTATTAATTAATAATATGAACACCAATCAGTTAATGAATGAATGGATTTGCAGATTGATAATTTTTCAGAATGGTTTTATTGTAGGTTTTTGTTGGGATATATCTTGTGATTATTAAACTCCCCTTTTTCTATAACTCTTTTCGAAACAAATTGAGGCCAAATAAAAAATGTCTAATGCTTATTCCTCAATGTTGTTCATTGTGATTTTCTAGATATTTTCTCATTCAATGTGGGATACCCCTTAGTCCGCAGTTTTACAGCCTACTGATTGATCAATCATCGATTTCATGATTCATATCACATTTTTCCAATATCATGGATCTGGATATAGTCAGATTAAATGGAGATACGTGAAAAATAGTGACTAATGAATCTGAACTATTTAGAATCCCCCGTTTTTTGAGCTTCATATGTGGAAGGTGATTCACAGAAAAAACATCATTTTAAAATCATATTCGAGGGCTGGAGCACATTTCTCATTGACATAGAGTCTCAACCAAGGTATATCCATTTTTTCAATTTGATTAATGTTTTATTCCAAGGAATCATCAATGTATACATGGGAGGTATAAAGAACAATCAATTCAAGTGAATATTTATATAAAAGGCATATAATCTATGATTACACAATATGTGGTCCACCTTTAGCAACCACAATGGTTTTAGGATTGAGATAATGATCACCCATAGTGTGACCCCAATTGCACCGAATGTGACCCTCACTAGTTTACATGGCGTGTACATTAGAAGTACATAGAATCAGGTTCGAGTACACACACACAAAAACACTATGTACTCCAAAGCAAACACGGCTTGGAATACACAATTTGATTCACATATATAGTTCTAGTACATAAACACATCAAGGAAACATGGGAAAGATACCATGATTCTCTACTTCCTTGTATATCCTTCTACATACCATGTATATAGAGACTAAATTTTATGTGAGGCTCTAGCACAAGGGAAGAACATGGGATAGTCGGACACATTGTGTCACCCTTGGTACATGTTGTGTTCCCACTTCGAGAGTGATTGAGGATATTAATTTTCTTAGTATAGACCAGTATAGGTTGAGTTTATTACGTTCTTCCATTTCCATGAGGGTATAACGTGGAATTACATCCACATCACTAGATTGTGATCCCCTTTTGAGGATGAATCTCAAATAGAGTTGTGGTGTCCCTCTGTGAGACTGCAATTTTATACTCTACCATCCCTAGTTAAAGTTTTTGGAATTTGTGGGATCTCCCTGATCAGGGAATTGATCTTCTATCTATAATTCCATATATGTCTGATTTATGGATTTATTCATGTACGATCCACTACATAGTGGGTCGATCCATATAGCGTTTGTGGTGTCCCTTAGCCATTCTGGGCGTGACCCTCCATCTATGTATCATGGTCCACTATGACTAGTGAATTTATTTGTCTATGACCAATGACCCAAACCACTTTTTCCAGTGTATTTGGTGGTATCATGACTCGTGGAGTGAGTTCTACGAGAGAGAATTTTTCTTCGAACTGGATCATATAGCTCTAATATGGCAATGGATGCATGGTGTCATAGTGTCTTTGCTAATTACACATGTGTGTTTCTTTGTTTTTTATTATAAATTGATTGTTATATGTTGTATTGAGATGGATATACCTGGTTCTTCTTGTTTACAATTTTTGGGATGTTCTACTAAGAATTTTTATACTCACCCCTACAAGGGAATTTCCCACATGTGTCATGTCTTAGGCAGATAACAAAATATTTAACTATGACCCTAGATGACTAGGAGTGGGTGGAGCATAGCTAGATCTTGTCAAAACAAGGTGTTTACAGGATTTTTGATTTGGATTAGTCCTCTCCCTAGGAGAAGGTTAGAATTTTTATGGTTTTTTGGGCCTTTATTTTTCCAATTTTTACCTTTATAGACATTACAGTCAGACTCTATTGTGGGATATTATATGTGTTCATGAATTCTTAGGTTATTTAAATTACTTCATTGTGTTCACTTAGATGTTTGATTGTTTGTATAGTTACATTAGGAAAATCCCCCCCCCCCTCCATTTTAGGGATATGGCTACTGAGAAATGGTCTGCAACCCTTTGCCTATTAGAGGTGGGTGTTGGGTAGTCACAAGTCAGACCTTAGCAGGTTGGGATGTGACAACACACTCTAAAATGGCGATGAATAATGATCTAGGAGATCAAAGAACAAATTTTATAGACTAGTAAGATATAGATTCAAACAAAATCATCAGGAGTAGAACAAGATTTAAAGAAATTGTAATGTTGGTAAATTACAAAGGAATCATCTTCTCAAAAGATTTTATTCATTTTAATATTCAAAAATTAATAATGGGAATTAATATTTCCTAACATGAACCCATGTGAGGGATGATACCAAAAATAATAGATCACCTGGAATTAAATTACCAAGATTCATTTTCACAAAATGAATATCATTTCATGATATGATCATATTTTTTATATTAGACAGAGATCGTTTATTATACCCTAAATAAATTTAGATCCATAATGCACGATTCATGTTGTGAACCATAGATTATAACTAGATGTAATCCCAATTAATTTAGAAAATACATAGAACAAACATTCTCACCCAAACACAAATAAAATCTCTATAAACATTAAATAGATACTATAACATTACAGTGTTATAATAAAAGGGATGTTATAATCATTACCCATACGATAATGGAAATGGAAAAATGTTAGTATTGATTTCATTTTATCGATCAAAAAGAAATCTAAATGACATAATAATTTTTTGGTTGTAGTGTATTAGAATAAAAAATAAGTTCATATTAATTTTGTAATAGAATATTTCACACATGATAATGTTTCCTACATATATTTACTAATGATGTGGTAGGGTTGGACATATTATCAAATTATATGGAACCTAAAAAAGATCCAAGTATTACCAGAATGTTCATGAGAATACAATAGAATTTTCATTATTTATAGTTTTCTATCAATACTACCTACCATCCTTAGATAGACTATCATTATAATAGATCCACTCAATGATACTATGATATACTATGATACTATTAGGTATATTTAAAGGGTTGTTGGCACTACTGGAAAAATGGCCTATACGCACGGTTCAAAACTGTGGGTATAGCCTCAAAAAACGTGGGTATAAGCTATACACACGGTTTTGGGAACTGTGGGACATAGTGGCGTTGGTGTAGGTCCCAGACCAATACCCAAAGTTTACCAAACCATGGGGATTGATTTTTTTCCATGCTTTCAAACCCTCTCCACGATGTCAATGGTTTATTCCCACGGTTGAAAACCATGGGGATAATTTTTTTTTAAAAATGTCGGCAGGTTTTGAACCCGCAACGTCCGACATCCTGCACATCTAAGGCGAATCATTCTCGCCACTTCAACTATGACACTCATGCTTTCTTATATGTATATTTTTATAAATATATTATATATGTAAGAAATAGATAAAATAGGGAAGTGAGTTTCGGAAAAAATACACCAGCGAGTTTTGAACTCGCGTCTTCCTTAAATAAGCCAGTGCAATTCTCCAACTCACCTACGTAGATTTTAGAGTTATTAATTTTTATCAACATAAGTATATTAAAAAAACCGAGGGTATAGGTGGGAAACAGTGGGGATAGTTTTTCCCACTAATTTTGTTTTTGTATCCCGCAGATTTTTTTTCACCGTGGGAACGCTATACCCACATTTTTAAAACCGTGGGTGTAGGTCATCGAAAAAAACCCTATTCCCACAGTTTGGCCAAAACAGTGGGTATAGATGTTGAAAAAATATATATATACCCATGGTTTTGACCAAAACCGTGGGTATTTGTGTTTTTTCCCAAAGGTTTTCTAAAACAGTGGGAATAGGTCGTCCAAACAACATATACCCACGGATATGGGTAGAACTGTGGGTATAGGTTCCCATACTATCTCTATACCCATGGTTTTCCAAAACCATGGGTATAAGGCTATTTTCCAGTAGTCATTGGTCAACACATTTCCCATGTCATGCATTGTTATAAAAATAAAACTCACATGTTAATTAAGATGGAAATTTATATTGAAATCTATGTAATGAAGTAAAATAAAACAAAATTATGAGATCAATATGGAGATAAGAGGATATTCATTCATGATATAAAAAATAATGTTTGTCATGTGATTTTTTTCTATTCAACATCACGACCAGGAAAAAAATAAAAAAAATAGTTATGTTAGATATAATTAGTGAGTTATATAATATATTGTGGCGAGATTGTAATACGGTGAATCTCTCCATAAAATAAGGCTAATATATTTAGAATGAATAGAATTCTTATACCTAGAATTATTTCACCTTTTAAAAGTTTTTATTTGATCTGAATGGTTTATTATCACATTTAGTTTCCACTAAATCTCTCTAATGTTCATGATGGGTTTTCTACATCATTATAGATAAAGTATATTCTAAATCATTTACCTGAACTAAAAATAGAGGTTATACAACTATAGGATGACCATTACAATGATTAATAATCAGTATAATTATTGGAACATATAGATAATATTCTATGACATAAGACTACTCATGTTATTAGAACCATTTAGAGGAATATAAAATTTGAGGATGTTATGTGGGATCTAAATACTATATGGAAGAAGATATATCCTATATTATAATTATTTGAGTCATTAAATTCATCGGTGGAAATTCTTAAAATGTTGGCATAATATTATATCTCAAAATATCATATGTATTACTTCGAAATAAATTTTATGTGTTTCATTGCATACATTGAACTTGACCTCGAGTCTAAATGAACCATGATATCATAAAAAATTTATAATATATTAATTTAAATGGTGGGTGTGAACAAAATTAATAAAATAATGAAATATATATAGGGTATTTTTCCAAAATATAAAATTTTATATTAATAGATAAGGTTTAATAAATAAATTTTTTATTCAAATTTATTCATGATTAAAAGGAATATTAATCAATGAATTATAATTTTCAACATATAATTTTTTTATATATTGATCACAGTTTATAAAATATATTATTTACTAAAATTTTGTTACAAATTTTTTATAATCATGTATATAATAGTTCTCATTGTGTTAGGAATGATAAAAAACAAATTTAATGGTAACAAAGTTGTTTTTTGTTAGACTCATTCTGTATGTATAAATCATTTTTATCATAAAAAATAAAATAAAACAATAATTATTAATGTTGTCAGTTAAATATAAATAATATATATTAAATCATATATGTTAACATTCATAATATTGTTTATAATAGGTATGGAATAAAGGTAATGCCAATTTTATTCTCCAAAATGCATTTATCAAAATATAGTTTCTTATTTGATTTTTCATAATTATATTAAATTAATTTATAATAATTATTAAAATTGAATTGAATAAAATAAATTCATTATATTTAATAATCATTCCATAATTTTGGTTTGAGGCGTCATTCAATTTTTTTTATAATGAATATTAAAAACAGCAAAAAATTATCATGGAAAGGGTCAAAACAGTATTACTGGACGGTTAAACTACAAGGGAAGGGTAAAAATTACAGTAATTATTTTTTAAAATATTATAGAATAATATTATATTAACCATTTATTAATTATATTATCATTTAATTTCCATTCTCTTATTCCTCCATGTGAAAGTGGCAATATTGTTTAAATATTCTAAATAAAATCATATGTGTTGTTACCAACACTTATAAAGGGGAACCACATCTCATCCACGACTCACAATCATTGAGTACTATATAATGGGAAATACATAAAAAAAATATCAGAATATTAGTTTCATTATTTCGTGTGATTCTTGTATTATTGCATGACTAACATAAACAGTCTTTTTATAAACTGTAATAAGGACTCACAAAGAAGAGGTAACCATCCTAAAAGACTATTTAAAACTTCATGTTGAGTTATAATTAGAATATATAGATTTTATCCAATATAAAATATTTAATACAATAGTATAAATATAAAAATATGTTATTATTATTATAGAACATCTATTTTCCAGTTCTGTTGAATCAAATTTGATAAGAATATATTGCTTGGGTGTACAAGTGGACTGCAACTTCCACGTAAAAATATGAATAAGTTTCCATAACTAAACCTTATTGAAATATATAATGATGTATTTAATAAATATATGTTATATTTATAATATAATAATTAAAATTATTTAATGATAAAATATTATTTAAGTTCATTTTCTTTTTTATTAAAAAACGAAATAGTGTTTATGCATATGTGTAGGCTACCATCTCTTGGAATGGTGAAATTAATTTTATATGATTTTCTTTTATGGATATTTATAAATATCTTAATAATGAATATATATTAAATTTAATTTTTTTAATATTATAGAGTTTATTGAATCATGATCATAATGTGAGGACCACTAATTCCAAAAAAACACACTTAAAAATCAATGTTGTTCACATATGAAATGATGATGGTAATGTTTTATCATTAATGAAATGGATATAAAGTGGTATAGGTAAAGAAATTATTTTGTTTGTAATTATTTAAATATTTCTAGTATAAATGTATAAAATAATTTAATTTCTTATTCCTGGTGTTAGAGAGCATATTATTCAAGTCGGACATTGCATAAGGGTTTCACATCACTCTTTTTCATGTGAGTTATATCACATTTTTTACCTCTAGTTTCATTTATGTGATTTATATGATAACCTAAAAATAGATTATATCATGAAAATTTTTATATTAATGAAATTTATTTTTTATTTTTATAATATTTCTTTTACCGGAATTTATTTTTTATCTTTTTTCATATGGTTTTTTCATCACAATATCTTTTTATTCAATATTGTTTAAGAATAAAATTATCATTCTGAAAATATATGTCATCTCTATGAAAAGGTAATTTTTATTTTCATATCATAAAACTATTTCAATAATTTACTAAATTTCTATTAATTTTACTCTATTTGTGTACACAATTTTCTGAAATAACAATTTCAATTAAAAAAACTATTCTTTTTATTTGAAAAGGAATATTTTTTTATCCTTGTTTGTATATTAATTAATACTTTTTTATGTTTTTCATCACTATTTTTAAATTTTATTTTATTTTATTTATTTTTTTATAAAAAATTTAAAATGAATCATCATATTTTTCCAAACAGTGTACTTTTTAAAAATGTTGAGAACAAAATTATTGTCCTAACATATAATTAATATATTGATTTTCATAGTGTCATGAGTACTATTTGCTTTAATGGTTGTATTAGATGTTTCCATGGGGTTTTAATACTATTTTTCCCTTAATATTCATGTTGTTTTATAACGTAATTTCAAAATGAAAATGGAATTTTTTTAATGATATAATTCTATGATATATTATATGAATTTTCATCTATAACAATATCCATTAAAATTTATAATTATTTACAATTTAAAAATACAATAGTCTCATATTTAATTTTTCTCTACATGGTTATTCATTATAATCAATTAATTTTGATGCAAACAATTAATTTTAGATGGGTATAAATGAGAAAAAATGATATATATTTTCATAGACTCATGAAATAAATATAATATAAATATAAAAAATGATTTATGGGTATATTTATATCGAAAATTCATTGTGTAATAGTAAATTTTTAATGAGCTCAATGTGTACACTAGTGTTCTGGAAAATCCCAAAAGTGGGTACACATTTTGTTCGCATAACCTAATTCAAGTACAATTTTTTTTAAGAAAAGCTCAGAATTTATTAATTAATTTGTGGGTATCATTAATATATGAATTCATTTATTATTATTATGAAAAACAATTTATTAATATATATATATATAGATATATTACATATTCTTTGGATTATGATATCTTCTCAATAATCAAGATCATTTATTCTGCTATGACTAATTTATTATGAGTTTCTAATGCCTTATTCAATGATTAGGATCAATGAATTTATGGTTATTATTTTCAATAGATAATATCTAATAGAAAAGTTTATTTTAAATAAAAATTATATAGTGACCATTTAATGGTATTATGATCATTATAAATATCCTTTTTCTTTCCCATTATTCAATATAGGTATGATACAATGTTACTGTCATTATTCATTCTATATATGGTTATTTATTATGTTGAGGAAATATTGATGAATCTCATTTTCATTTCTATTGGTTATCCTATAAGGAAATGTCAAATAATTTCCTGATCTTTTGGTATTCATTATGATGGTTTTTTGTAATTTTGTGTGTGTTTATTTTATATACCTCAAATTCATTGAAAAATAATTAAATATTTATCAGCTTTTTTGGTACATAGGTTGTTAACCCAGGACAAATAGAGTTTATATGAGTAGTTATTCTATCACAAAATTATGTCTATAAGTGGTTATCCCGAGCCGGATTTATGATGACTGTCTTTATGGGTATCCCTGACATATGAATTCTATTATTATTATTATTATACACCAAATTTGATGTCAATATTTTAGATATGTTATTTTTATTATTATATGATCTCATGGGTCATGGTAATAATTTTTTTATGATTCATGTATTATAATCTTTAAGAGACTCTTTATATGATTATGATCTCTGAATTAATGGAAATTATTTTTAAATACTATGTCTATATCCATATACCCATATAATTAAATTATTCATATGTATGAACATTTTTTGATATGTTCCCCTAAAGCCTTACTAATAATATAATCTCTCCCTTTATTATGTTTTCATTCAGAATCCATAATAAATTGGTTTTTATAGTTGTTTAACCATGTTTATTATGTGATATGATCATTCTATGTTATTTATCTGATATTTCATAAAATAAAATTTTTATATATCTAGTATATATAGAAACTAATCCTTAATTATTATGTGGTATTTACATTGATCATATGTATTGAATATTCCACTCAAATGATATGATATTTATTTTCTTTATATTGGGTCAAATCGTTCAATATTTCATAAGTGTTCAGTTTTTTATAGAGATGGTAAATATAAAATTTTAGAGAGAACCCATCATATAAGTATAAGTATTGGGAAAAATCCCATGGTATTATAAACATAGAAGTTTAGTTTCCCTAAAAAATTGATTCCGATATGGATATTGGTATGTGGATGTGTATGTTGAATAAACAAACCTTGGGGGTAAGTGCTCTTAAAGTGTAATATTGAGTATTAATTTGATTGTCCCAAGTGCGTGATGTGTGAGAATAATATTTCCCTCTTGGGAAGATACTCTTTAGGGATATTCTGGGGTATTTTCACACTTTTAATGGTAACCATTATAATATATTTTAATTGATAATTATCATGGATGTCCTTAGATAACCAATAGTAACAAAGTCTGAAAATACATTGTTATGTTTCAAAAATCCTATTAATAATATTTCATGATTATATGATTTCATACTATGATTACTATTTCTTAGAAAATTAATTTTTTAGTCAGTTGATTGATCCAATTGGATGAAACTATAATATAAAATTAATACCCAATTTAATGACCCTACTCATTTGAAAGAAAATAATATTTGAGGCAAGGATTTTTATTTTTTCCTAATCATCTATCATGATAAATGATTATCATCCTAATTATTAGTATGTTTCCTGATTAATAATATAAGAGAAAAATATTTATTAATGGGAGTTATTCTATGGATTAATATTGAATAAATATGATTTATCATTATATATTATAGGAATATGAGATGAAAAATCCTTGAAAATTTGTTAATGTAACATGAAGATGATTTCCATTCAAGAAAATTTGGAATTAATAATGTGATTGGTGAGGAAAACGATGTGGTCAGTAGATATAAATATATTTCATCTTAATACAGTACATGTAGTTTAATGTTATATATGTGGGATATTATAGAATTATCCAATTTAATTCCTAAATGTAAAAGATAATTCCAAGAACAAGATGATTTTAGGATTTTCAAATTGATGAAGTGGATTATGAATGTTATGTTTGAATGATCCCCCATAACAAATTTCAGTATGTTAGTTTAGTAATGTTAATAATATTACCTATTAAGATAATTTTATTCTGGATAAATTTAAAATTTATATGATTTTTAAATGGATTTCCGATCTCTATATGGAACCCATATCAATGGATGGAAAAAATATTCAAATAGAAATTATATTCATTTTATTGTTCTTGATTCTAAATCATGTATTGTATTAATCTGTAATTTCAGGTGATAAACTCCTCAAATATAATAAGCTAATTATAAACTATTTTGATGATGAATTTTTATAATACATTCCTAGTAATAAAAAATATCAATGATTGGTTTTAAGAAGAAATAATACATGGAGTGATAATTATTTCAAAGTCTCTAAGTATAATTCCCTGATTAATTTATAGGAATTGATGAAGCAACACCTTAATAATCTATATAAGGGATTTATTTAGCCATGTTCATCACCATTGAATGCTTCTTTTCCTTTTTATGAGAAATTATTGATAAATATGACTCATCATTGATTATTAATAAATTATCAAGATCATGGTCAATGATACGTATCATTTTCCATATATTATACGTTTTTAAATAAATTATGGGGATCTCAATTCAATAAAAATTTACTTTTTTTGAAAAAAATATATTGAGGGTAAAAAGTTAAGACATACATATGTCAACCGGGAAAATACGTTTTTGAAACTAGTAATATATATTCATTCAATTTAGAATTCAAAATTGCAGTAATATTTTCTTTATTTAATTAATAGAGTATCATTGATTACCTTGATCAATTATAAGTAGTCATTCCAGATGATACATTTTAATACTCAATCATAATGGAACAACAACAAGATCACATGGGAATTGTGTTGAAGATCCCAATGATTGGAAAACAACTAGTTAATATTTAGTAAGTGTGAATTATTTTCTTAGAATGTATCATATTTATGACATGTGATTAGTGTCAAGGGGTATTAGTAGATCCTTCTAAGATAGATATCAATTACCATACACACACACCAACCACTTTTAATGAGATAAATATGTTTTTTGGAGTGGATGGATATTATATATTCATTATGTGGATGTTATAATGGATATATTTTAAAAAAACAACTTAACATAGAAGTAATTCATATTCCTTTTTACTGATAAATGTGAAAAAAAAATTACATGGAGTTAAAATAATGTTTTTTCAGTGTAACTATACACACAATAAACTGTATTTGGAAGGGAATTTCGAATTATAGTTATCTACATCGGAGAAGATGATATGTTTACATATATAAAACAAAATGGTGATATATTTTTCATTATGACATTTGAAGGTTCAAGAGATAAATTAACAAACTCATGATTTGTGGTAAGTTAAGGTAATGTTTTATTAAAAATATATACCCATGAACGTTATGGTGAATGGTTTGATATATATAACGTTCATTATATTATATAGTATATATTCACTAATAAAGAGTTGAATATACATTATCTAAGGAGGTTGAATTTGATTAATGATTGTGAATTATCAGTACAATAAAAACCTATAATGGTAAAAAAATATGGATGGACCTTGGATTTGAAAGGATCATGATATACTATCTATAACAAGGATAAAAATTGTTTGAATATTTATTTATTTTCAAATGTCAATCCCTGAGATCTTGATGGATGGGAAAAATATTATCTTTCAAAATTTATTTTTCGCCTTTTTATCCTTGTAAATATTATTTAGTGAAGTAAGGAAAATATAGTGCTACAAAAGAATGTGGGAAATGATCATGAATTCAACGTTTATTATTATGGAATTATAATGGTCAGAAATAGAGTATTAGTCTATAATGTATAAAAATTGTATAGTAATCTGTAACATAAAACTCATCATTCATCATTCGGTATATAGTTATATAGTATACTGATTTAAAAATACCATAAGGTGAATTCATGTGGGATCACATGATGATAGGAATTGTGGTGTATGTTTCCCATTAGTTCTTATATGAAAATGTAATGGATAAGAGTATAAAATATAAAATTTTAATGACCTGGCCTAGAAAACCAATTAGACTAGGAACCAAAATGTACAATATGAAGACTCGAAGGGATAAGTTCATCCCAATGGGGTGGTGATTTACACATGGGGATAATGAAAAAAATCATAATTACTTCTCTAAAAGTGAAAAATAATAGCTTGAATATCTATATATAATATAAAAATTATTTCATTTTCAAATAATGAAAAACTGAAGTGATGAAACCTAAAAGTATACAAACATAAACACAATTTCATGTGTATAGAAACCAATAAAAGTAACTATAACTATAAAAAAATTCCATTTGAAATATGGAACACATTGAAAAATATCACAACCAACTTACCGTACCAAGAATAGGGAAACCACACCACCTAACTATAACGCCATTACCATTCCAAAAAATTAAAATAGGGTTTAAAACCCCATAATGGAGTGTGTAAGGTGTGTGAAAATTAGTCTTAGTATGATACCAACTTGTTTTAACATATGTTTCCATTCCATAATAATCAAAATATTCTCATATCTAATGAAATAATTTTATGATAAGAAATTAAATTGATATAAATCTATTTAATGGAATAAATTTACACTTTTCCATACATTTTAAAAACTATGTTAAAATAGATTTAATAAATAACAAGAAATAAAAATTTACATCAATTAATGCTTGTATCAGCTCATATCAAACCAAGTAGTATAAATTGAATACATATATGAGGAGACCCGATGGTTCACATAGAATAATTCATGAAAAGTAAATAAAAAATATATCATAATGAAAGAATAGTGTGCACTCAATTCCCTATATCCCGTGAATTGATGTATAAGGAACATAGGGAGACCCATAAAGTGATACCACTATATTTTCAATCATTTAATAGAATAATATATTCTCTCATCATTTAATGGAGGAAACCCTAGAACGGTAACCCAGTTAAAATCCCAAATGACCATGACCAATACTACCATATAAAACTATGTAGAAAACAAACCCACGTTTGGAATATACAAAACAATTTTATTAGTACATTAGGATTTCCCAAATAATTCTAAATTACCCTTTACTAATAAAAAAATTCACTGAAAATTCTGTCCATAAATAGATTACAAAGTCTGTTAATGTACCTAATATTTTCCAAAAAAATATTAAAACCAACATTTCCCAAATCCCTATTTACACACACAAATAAATTGACCATGAATCCTTCTAGTTAGAATATAATAAAATTTAATAAATTAATATCTCTCAAAATTAATCAAAAACTAACATGTGTCATAACCATATACCCCTGACATGGATCGTACACCTACCAGAATGGCATCCAAAAAATCTTGAAGAAATGTTATAGAAGAATAAATTACAGATGCCCTATAATCTATTCAAATTTCTCAAAATTCTATTTCCAAAATAAAGTACTTGAAAAAGATATAAATCAACACACAGTTGAATATTATTATTCCATGTTCCCAATCCAATATGAAAATAATTCTATAAAATATATGAAATCAATGGATATACAAGTTATTGGGAAATAAGTATCATAGGACCAAAAAATCGTGGGGACAAAAACCAATTATCATTGGAACAATTCCACTCAGGTATGGGTTAGGTTTTACAACCTTAATTAGTTTTTTTGGTACCCGCAAATTCTGAATAATCTCTATGATTACATTGGTACAACCTTGAGAGTTGATCAAAGGACACTTAATGGGGACCTAGGTCTATATTATAGGGTGTTGATTGAATTTAACTATGAAACTAAACCCCTAAATCGACTACCTTTACTGCTAATGATTACAAAACAGTTGTGAACCTGGAGTATGAAAGAGTACCCCGTTTTTGTGAGTGGTGTAAAATTGTGGGGCACATAGTTTACAATTGTAGGAATGTTTATAAGAAACCTCCCCAGCCATACTATATTGGCTGGATAGAAGTTAAATAACATATGAGGGAGAAGGTAACATTCTTTGATAAACCTAAAACATCACATAAAAAGGAGAAAATGGGTTGTCAAGACCAACCCCTTTGAAATATTGGAACCTGAAAAAGGAATTGCATGGGCTAACCTATCAGAAGAATAAGACATTGAAAGTGTTTATTAGGATATTAGAAAAGATATTGATGAGGATGTATTAGGTATTATCTCACACCCACAACCTAATTTTGATCAAGCAGGTCTGACCTCAAAGGATTTCGCACTTTTGAACCCTCTTCTGAATGAATCAAACAAAAATTTCTCTGATCAGTATAATAAGGCTCATAACCTCTAAAAACCTCTAATAAACATAATAATCCTCCCTCTGATAACCAAAACTCTAAAACCTCCATCGTAGATGCTTTACCCCCTATTGTAAAAGAGGACAGTAATAAGCAGGTTGATTAAAGGGATGCCCTTCTGTCCTCCCCAAGCAGCAATGATAGGACGCAGGAATGCATGGAAACCCTCCTAGAATAGCCTGAGAATATGTGTTCTTCTACTTATTCTCCAAGATATCCGGTTTCCCAGGATATGAGACCTACTTCCTTCCATGATTCCAAACGGCACCGAGCATGTTCTCTTTCAGAAAGCATTCTAACTCATACACTTACACCCAAGGTGAAAAAGATAGATTTTTTTGGGCAAGGGAGATGCTTCTAACGGCCTTTGGCACCTCAATCTTTGAAGGTTACATAGTGTAGTAATAAAAGTTAGGACTCGTCTGAAATCTCAATAAGGTCAATGAATACGGGATCCAAATTGAAAGAAGGCAACCACTTCAAAAAATGTACAAATGATTTTGTTATACTGGAATTGTCAGGGGATTGCCAACCCTGACACCTTTAATTTTTAAAAAAGGATTACTGATAATCACGACCCTAAATTTTTTTCTATTACTTACCCAAACTTAAATTATGCCCCCAGATTCAAACATTCTTCCCCCTTTGGATACACTTTCATAGGGGCTTTCCATAATGGTAGATCAACTGAATCATTATGGTTATGGGCTCACTCTTCTATGCAGAATGTTAATGTCTACAATAGCTCGAATCAATCTAATACTTATGATTATATTTTTGAGCATGATCATGTTGATACTAAATTTGTTTCTGCTTGTAATAGATATCAACATAATATATCTCTCTGGAATGAGCTCACCAAACTTAGTTACACTATCCACAATCCTTGGTTCATAGTTGGGGACTTTTAATGATATTTCAGCTCGTAGTAAAAAAGTATGACCTTAACATGACTCCATATCCACTAGGAATTTTTGAAGCTTTCATTGAGCTCAATAACCATATATAGGTTAATCTAATGGGTTCTAAATTCACCTAGTATAGAATTCATTATAATTGGATGGTGTCCAGTACACTTGATAGGGCCTTCACTAATGACCAGCCCCCTGATAAATGGAACAACATTTCTTGAATCACTCATACAAATATTGCTTCTGATCATTATCCCATCTTAGTTATATTTTCTCATAACACTAAAAAACCTAGTCCCCATTTTAGAAATAACATTTCTTATTCCTCAGACCCAAAATGTTTGAATATTATCAAAAACTCTTGGGCCAATATACATAGTCAAAATGATGCGTTTGCCTGCTCCGTAAAATTGAAAATTCCTAAGCATGTTCTCAAAATCTAGTGCAATTATACAATAAATTAAATAGACATTAATATCACCCTTATAGAAAATTAACTTGATCAATTTCAAAAGGATAACACCTCGTATATCTTTTCTAAATACTCCCAACATGAATGCATCTTTTACTCTAAACTTATCACTCAACTCAACTTTAAGGACAACCTCAAAAAGAGAATATTTAAAGCTAAAATGGCTTAATGATGGGGATAAGAATAATGTATTATTCAATTCCCCCTATAGAGTTAGAAAATTCTATAGGCCTCTTGCCAATCTGTGATAGGGGGATCAGATTCTTGACACTGAGGATGGCATTTCCAATCATGTGATATGTTATTATCATAATATCTTCAATGAAACCGTGATTAATAAAGAAATTATGTGTGATGTCATTCCAACACTGGTTACTAAGGAAGAAAACGCTTTTTTTAATAGTATCCCTCTAGACCAATATATTAAATACACGGTTTTTATCCTCATCAATGATTGAGCTCCTGGGATGGATGATTTTAATAATGGTTTTTAACAAAAACACAGGGATGTGATTCAGGATGATGTCTGTCGCATGGTGAAAACTTTATTTTCTAGAAGAATTCTCCCTCATGGAATAAATTCTCAATTCCTAGTCCTCATCCCAAAATCTGAGAATGAAGATTAATTACACCTCTTCAAGCCCATAACTCTCATAAAATCTCTCTTCAAGAGTATCACCAAATTAATTGCAAATTTAATCTCTGATAGTAGCAATAGAATTGTCTCCTGAAACCAATTTGGATTTATATAAGGAAGATATATTCAAGACTAAATCTGTCTTACCTCTAAATCTAAAAATAACTTAAATAGATGAAATAAATGAGAAAATGATTCCATTAATCATGAAATTGAAAAGGCTTTTGATACCATCAATTGGAATTTCATATATAAAGTCCTTATGTGGTTCAGCTTAAATGATAAATTTATAAACAGAATTAAAGCCCTCTTTAATTCATCCTAGATTTCCATCCTCATTAATGGTTCCCCTAAAGGTTATTTAAATTGTCCCAAGGGAGTTAGACAAGGTGACCCTCTCTCAGATATTATTTTCTCCATTTCCGAAGACTATCTAAGTAAACTGATTATGGAATCTATAGAAAAAGGAAACATTAAAACGATCTCTACCTCTAGAAACTTGAATTCCCCCTCACACATTATTTATGCCTTTGAAATTATTCCTTTTATTTAGGGGGACAAAATAAATGTGAATAATCTTAATTCCATCCTTCTTCACTTCCATGAAGTGTCTAGTAAAGACATCAATTAGCAAAAATCCAACATTTACTTTGGTAAAGACTTTCTCCCCTGTAAGAAACTAAATATCATCAATACCATAGGTGTTAAAGAGGTCACATTACCCTTAACTTATCTTGGTGTTCCCAAATTTTTTAGTAGACCGAAAGCGGATTACTTCTCCCCCATCATCGACCAAACACTTCGACACCTTTCATATAGGAAGGGTAAGTACCTCTCGATGGACGGGAGAACTTTTCTTGTTAAATCCACAATTTTATCCATGTTGGTGTAATCTATTATGATTTACAAATGGTGGAAGAGTCTCTTAAAGCACATTAATGTGGCTATTATGAACGTTTTTTGGACTGGGAGTAATCTATAGAGAAAACTAGTTATTGTCCCCAGGACCACTTTTTGAAAACTGATTGATAAATGGGATATTTGTATTAAAACACTTTCTTATTTTAATTAATCTCTTCAAGCCAAGCTCACGTGGAACCTCATTCTTAATGACCCTCCTTATACAGATTTTTTTAGGGCTCGTTTCATTCAAAAACATAGATATTATCAGTCTCACTTTCTCACGTCTTCTATTCGGCCCTCCATTAAAAACACCTTCACTTCCATTATGAAAAATTCTAGATGGATGGCTAGTAAAGATTAAAATTTAATGTTTTGGTTAAACAACTTGAATGGTGCTCCCTTTATATCTTTAATGCCAAATAAAAAACCCCTTATCCACACCAACAACACCATAAAGAAAGTCATACATTTGAAAAACCTGTGTTCACCTAAGGATATCAGACACATTGTTGACAGTTATGTCGTCATTAACACGGTCGATTTTTATTATTTGGGAAACTGCTGATAATGGGGTACTTGACTCTAAAAATTACTACAATTATTTGCTCAAAAATGATTACAAAAAATTATCCTCGTTAAAAAACTTTAATAAAACATGGTTAAAACCCTCAAGATTCACTCTAGTTTGGCGTATCTCCCATGGTATAATCCCCATGGATACCTGCTTACAAGATTTTGGGATTCATCATTGCTCTAAATGTCAAATGTGAAACCAACATCGAGAAGTTATTATTCACCTATTGCTTTCTTTCGATATGGTAATGGATCCCTGGAATTATATTTTTGATATTTTTTGGTGTATATGGTTGTTTTTTTGTTCTATAACATCGCAGCTAAAGCGTTGTATGGACCAACATGACTCCCAAAAGATCAAGAATCTTTTTGTTGTAGCTGTAGCGGAGCTCCTTCATGTTATCATGTATGGTAGAAATGATCTTACTTTCCGTAACAACTCATTCAATCATAATGAAGGTAAAAAGTAAATTCGCATCACGATTCGGGAGGCGGCTTCGATTCAAAATGATCTTTGCAGCAACATGGTTCACGATTTTCGGATTCATAGGTGTATTGGGGTTGAGAAGAATTACCCTCGTCCAATATCTACTTTTGATGTTTTTTGGCAACCCCCTACCCTAGGCTGGATTAAAATAAATGTGGATGGTGCCTCTAAAGGAAACTGTGGCCTAGTATGTTGTGGGGGCATCTTCTGAAATCACCTCGACCAGACGCTCGACCACTTCTATGGATCTTATGGTTTTGATTCCTCTTTGGAAGCTGAGATGATGATAATTATCCATTTTATCTCATTCATCAAGATACACAACTGGAACAATATATGGATTGAAAGTGACTCCACTACTATTGTCCAAGCCATCTGGAATGGTGCCATTCATCTTTCTTGGACACTCAATGTGTGCTAGATAGACAACCAAAACTATCTTTCAGATATCAACTTCATTATCACTCATACGCATCGTGAAGCAAACATTATAATAGATGGTCTTGCTAATGTAGGGGTTGCTCATGATATGATTCGGAGGGATGATCTTCCTCCTATGTTTATTTTGATTTATGTTAGGGATGTGAAAAAAAATTACTTATTTCAGACTTCTGTAACCATTAATTTCTATCAATAAATTTTGTGTTTTGGTTGTTGACTAGTACACTACATTTTAAAAAATACATTCTGATGTATGAAAATCACACAGAATATGAAGGATATTGAATGAGGTGAGTCCACTACTGCCTTTGCAATAATTTAAACTCCCATGTCTTGGAAGAGTCGTATTTTTGATTCCATAACACATTGTCTAATAGAATATGAAAACCATGTTAGATTATAATCTCAGAATCCATAATCTCCACATGTTTCACAACCAAAGAAAAACCTAAATCCAACATAATCTACTTCCAAATGATAATATGCAAATGATCAGGGCGGTACCTTACAGACATAGATATATTGAGAACACCAAGAATAACCATATACAAAGTATATAACACTACCCAATAATCAAAATATATATATTACACAGTAAGTTCAAAGAGTCTAATATAGCATTGAGTTAATATTCTCTCTCTTTTTTTGGCTAATGGCAATGAAAAAATAAGGAAATGTTCATGAAACCCTAAATCACCAATGGAATATAGCAAATGACAGATTTTATGATCAGATTATGATTTTTAATGACCTTAATATATTTCAAACCATAAATGTGTATCACAAATCCCCATATTTTTCACTATAATTATACCTTATCCATTGATAGTGCCCCCACATATTCCAAACTCAGAGACGACCTTTATAGGTGACCATATAATGTCGTGAATGTAGAAATTATGATCGACTGGTGGTTATTATTATTATAAGAAGAAATATTCATTAGTCCCTATTGGTTGTCCCATGATCTATTGAAATCCATGAATCATGCAAAAATAATATCCCCAAGAATCAGACTAGAACAATCAATCTATCCATATTTCTATGAATGATGTTTCAATATAAATCATATCCATGTCCCCCTCATCTCTTTGGTGGTCTTTTAATTATAGGAGGTGAATTGTTGATCCATGTCAAAGTCAATGAAAAATAGAACCTCATGTAACATTTTGTATTACTTTACATTTTTTATTCCTAAATATTGAACCATTTTGGAATCCCCAATCAGAAAAAAAAATTATAATTTTTTCTTCATATAAATCACGACTAAGATATAATTATTCCATAAGGGTGTATGTGGAAATACAATAATGATATCAATGCACTCATAATCCTATTCCGAAAATTCTAGAGATAGAAAACTATGTATATAAAAATACTTCTGGATGTTATCCTTTTTCTCCAATATGGTTTAATAATTTGGAATAGATTATTTAATTTTTTCCACATTTAGGGCCATCAAATGTTTATTTTCATCTCATGTTATATCATTATAGTACCTAGGTAAATATCCCATGAAGAAAATTATTAAACATGAAATTAAAAATTAATTTAGGGTAATGGGAAATAAATAATCCCTATAATGGGGAATAAAATAAACAGGATGAGACTAATAAAAAAATTATCTCCCCACTATATATGTTTTCCCTGATTCCTATAAATTGACATCCTACTACTAGTATTATCAAATAGAATCAATGGTAGATAATTATAAATTAAAAATGGTTAACACTATACCTAAATCATCCTCAAGTACATCTATATGAAATTTGTTTAAATCCAAAAAATTATCAACTAGTCAATCATTTAACAGAGAGTCTTGGTTGGAATTATCTTATAAGGGTATTCGTAAAATAAATCCAATTAACATGAGTGATGGAAATGTCAAAATATAATGTCTGGAAATATTTTACACAATTAATTTATCTATGAATTTGGTCATTCTAAGAAATTATATTGATTAAAATCCTTTTATCATTAATGAAATTGATCCAATCTACTAAATCATTACCCCCCAATACATAAGAACATGTATTATATTGAAAATATATAAATCTTGAGAGGGTTAATTTTTCTAATTTTACCAAAACTCACAATATTCTTATCCCCTGATGTGATCAAACAATATTATCACAACACCTATACAAATAGAAAAATAATCTTACTATACCACATACCTCTTAACAGGTGCATGAATGTTCAAAATAAGATATGTTTTGACAGGACAATTTAACTCATCAAAATAAGATTTACAGTTAGTATGTCAATTTATTTAAAATATTTATTCACGTGAGAAATAAATGGTTTCTCTAAAATTATAAAATTTTCCATTACCTAATGATTGTATCTATATATACATAATAATATATGTATCCTAAATACATTTTTTTGGTTCTTCCCATTAAATTAGAGTCTTTACCATCTTAGGGTCAACTAAGAAAATATGTTATGAAATCATGCTTCCCATTACCCTCACCACCTAGACTATTATAATCATTTTTTAATGATTCCCATAAAGGTCGTGGCCTATCAGCATATCCAAATACATAACATATCGTGCATATATTTCTTCTCAGATAATGAATAATCCAAGGTATCATCAACAACAACCATGCAAACATTGATTGAATTATGATGAAATATCTGGTTCATTAAACACAAAATATCTATGTGAACATTTTTATGGATAAAAATTAATTACATGATATTGATAATTTACATACATTTTAATTAATGTGGTCATTAATACAACATAGTCTAGAACCATGATATGATGATAACCTATAAATGATCTAATTTTGATGACAAATAAACCCATTTAATCGATCATGTAGTCCATTGAAATTGGGAAACTTTTCTTTACTCATATCATTTAGAGTTTCAAAATTTAATAGTATACAGTGATATGTAATAAATCATTTTAATTCTTATAATAGAGCTTATTGGCCACCCCTGGTCACCAGGATAAATAATTTCATTATGAAGAAGATCTTAAAACTAGAACTTCCATAATTTAATCTTATCCAGATCCATGGTATAAGAGGGTATCAAGATCATATGTGTATCAGGAGAAAGGAAAATTTTGAAATATAAATCCCTCTCAAGGGGAAGACCCATGCTTTCATATAGGAAAACATTATTTATATCACTAACATCCATGTGAAGATAAAAAATCAATGAAACATCATAGAGATCAATAAAAATGTCAGAAAAAAATCCTATGATTTGGGAAGGAATTTCCTTAGTGATCGGACCATGTGTCCCACATTCCCTAAAATAACTAATATATTCTATTTGAAGTAAGAAACAAAAAATAATCAACCTCATCAAGATGAAAAAAAATTCAATCCAATTTGATTATTATGAAAAATTGATCCCAATCGAAAATAAAGAAAAACAATATTAATTCTATAAAAAATATGAATCTATAGAATATTCAATAGAGATAATAACCCTAATGCAAGATGGGCCATGTCCTCCTCTAGTAGAAACTCATCCATTGTATGAAGGTGCTTAATTATTGTTAGATTTTTATAAATAGACATAATAATTAATGTATCTAATTGTACTTTACCTTTCTTTGTTGATGAATATACCATAAAAAATGGGAAATATAATTCCTTATAAAACCTCTAAATATGTCATCTGGGACAAAATGATTTAAAAATATTCATTGGTTTAAGGAAATAATTTTAGTTTAAACTAACCTTAACATAATGATATCATATCAAAAGAACACTACTTGTTAATGAAGATACTAAATAGAAGTGAAACTTCTATGATGTGATTCCACCACCATTGTGATAATCATGATACACACTGTTATTTCATAGACCACCACTGAAACTGCCTCTATGTGGAATATTATTGAAAATAGTCTAATATTTCATTCCTTGTTTATTTTTGAAACAGAAACCCAATCCATTGTCTCTATATAGGTATAAATATTTATTATATATTACATACATGTGAATGCCTTATAACAAGCCATGTATGTATTTCTAAGATTCTAGTAGACCATTAATGACAACCTCTATAGAGAAATGAAGTAGATTTCCCAAATGCATATTGTGTAATGACACTGAAAACAATATCCATAGAAAATAAAATTGTATCACCCCAATTTTTTATAAAAATAAATATAAAATCAAGAAAAATTGTTTTAATTATATATTTATAACTAGCCGTTAAAACATAATTCTTCCACTTCAATGTTTTGAATTTCACGAAATTGTCATCTATAATTTTGTTAAGTATGTTATTCGGAGTCTGTTGGAACCAACTTGTTTTTTGGTGAATAGTAACATAAAATTATGAACAATAATATAAATATTAATATGAACCTAATTAATTTTAAATTATATTATTATTTTATTTTCTAATGGATTTAAGATAATAACATATTGGTTAATTTTTCATCGTGATATAGAACTAGTTATATAATTAGAATTGTTAATTTTTGAATTAAGTATGATTTTATTTTAATATTAAATTAATAATATTTAGAAAATTATTTTAAAAAAATGGAATTCAATTTTTAATTCTACACATCGGGAAATAATAAGGGTAAATTTTTTGGATTTTTATAAAATTATTCAATTTTAGAGGAATAGTAAAATCTGATAAAATACATTATAATCAAATTATCTTTAAAAAACTATTTATGACCTAATAAGTGATTTAAGGCCACTTGTTTCGAACTCACATGTCATTATTACTATTTTAGTTCACATGAACTATGACTATTCATAATCAAGGGAAAAAATATTATAATAATGATTAAAATAATGAAAAATAACCCCTCTCCTCCACTATAAATATAACCCGAATTCCCCTATTCTTCCAACATGTCTCAAGCCTTGATACATGTCCAAGTTATACCCAATACTCCCCCCAACAATATTTCCCATGTACAGGAGATGTCGGTCTCAGAAAAAACCAAAATCAAATCACTTATGAAGGATCTTAAGGAAAATAGATCTATAGGTAAACATCCTATTTTATTTTATTTCTTTTCTTTCATTTTATGTTATTCTCTTCCATTATCTTTGTCACATGTTAGAATATTTCAATTAATATCCCCCTTACTTTACATATTATGTAAGAGTGAAGAGATAACCCATTTTCCCCATCAATCTATTTTTTATGAAATTTTAAGATATGTCGTTAGGCTGCCGAATTTTCGAGAGAAATTTTCTCAAGTTTTCTTTTATTTCAAGATTCCATTCTTGTCATCTTCTTTTCTCATATACTCTTAACAATGATTCATGAATGATCCAAGAATTGTGTATATTATGGATGTTCTCATGTTAGTTGATGATTCATAATCATTCTTCTTCTCCTCTCCCACTTATCGAAGAAATTAAAAACATTGTCCATGATGTGTCAAATTACTGACATCGTAGACGATGTGATATAATTTTTCATTAAATCCTTGAATTCAAGTAAATAATCCATTTTTATGGTATAACCAGGTTATAATATACGTATTAGGTCTCATCCATGGTTCTGAAATTCTGTTTTACACATGGTTTTAATTTATAAAACAAAATGAGGTTGTTATTATGAAAGAACCACTAAAATGATCTAAACGAACATCATTAATGTTTTAACTTATGAATCATCTACATGTTATAATTAAAAATAAGAAACGGAATAAATTATAGTAATTAAAATATTTAAATACCTTTCCATTCCAATTTTGGAGTTTCACTTCCAATTGACAAGAAAATCCATCATGAATCAATCCTTGAAATCATGTAAAGAACTCACCCAGAAACAGTGCAAGGAGAAAAATACATACAATTAAAGTGTCAAATCATGATATGAAATTATATTATAAGATGCTATAAACGTGAAAATGTTTCTTTAAAATGCAAATAACACTCATTTAACCATTATACAAGATGTTTAATCAAGTTTTAAGTAATATAAACCTGAGGTAAGGGAATTCATAACCCGATTTCCGTTCTTTGGGTTAACCTTATACTCCATTTTTTATGTGGTATTAAAATTAATTATGTGATGGGTTTTTCATATATTATGTTGAATTATGTCTATTTACAGTTTATATACATATTCCATACACTCCATTAATACTCTCTTCAGTTGTATGATATTTATAAGGGGCTTTCCTTTTAAAACCCTCTATTACAAATCTATTTTACAAAATTCAAAATCAATGTTTCTATGAAATTATTCTTGTTGTATGATTATGTTATGGTTATTTGGAATTGTATATGATGAATGGTGGTACCTATATCTCCTTCCAATTCATTGGGAATGTGTATGTTGGATGTCGGATGTATGGTAAATCCAAGTGTAACTGCGATGGTTACACAGATAGTAAGGTAGCCATGACGGTAACAAATTATAAGGTAGCCAAGAGGGTTACAAGATTATGTAAGTAATTACCCAAGATACCTTTAGGGTAATACTTATGTTCTTATGTATTTTTCAAATCTCATGTTTTACATTGTATGTTTATATGGGTGACAAGCATGTCTTTTGAATGTGATTTCATATGTTACAAGTATTCTTGGACTAATGTTTTTTTGTATATCCCTTACTATGATTTTTGTGCTAATAAAAAAAATTTAAATGTTTTTTACAGGTCATAAGGATGTGTAAGATAGTTAATTATGCCAAGATAAATGTTTGAAGATCTATTAATGAAATCATGTTTTATATAGATTGTTTTAAATTTTGGTAGGAATGAGTACTGTTTTTATGGTATCCACTCTGTAATAATGTGTAATGTTATGAATGTATTATCCAGATTCACTAAAGTTCTAAACATTAAAATATCATCAATGTAAAAAGGAACTGAATTCATGAATAAATTAACGATTATGTAATGTAATAAGGTCGGGCCTATATATTTTCTATTCGATGGAGGTTTAGAGAACTTTAGGGGATACAATTATGTTAAAAGAATAACTTAAATGATTTTTTTAATCTATGATTAATTTTAACAGATATTTCATTTATTTATTACCATGTTTCTTCATCTATGATATGTATTTTTGAATGGTTTTCCATAGAAGGAATTGGGTTGGTGAAGTGTAGAGGCACCGACAGGATGACATCCTTTCAGATCTACAACCCGTAATGGTAGGGATTCGAAATGAGTAGTTTGTGACAGTAATGGCTCTGCTAACACAGAAATTAAATGGTCCTGGAATAAATGGAAGTGAAAAATAGAGTTACCATAATGGGAGAGGACAATAGTGGAACATTTTATGAGAAAACACCCTCCTGCTTTCAATATAACTTCTAACCGAGTAGCAGATGAAGGATTAGTCAAATCTCTTAAAATGATATTCGATGTTATGGGATGTTCCGAAAATCAAATGGTAAGTCTTTCCATTTATTGTTTTGAAGGGGAATCTGATTAGTGGTGGTCAATGGTAAGGAATATCAGGGTTAGATAGAATTTTTATGTCTTAGAGATGGATGAATTTAAAAGTATTTTCCTTGAAAAATATTTTCCTAAGGTGGTGCAACATATGACGGGGAAGAAATTCCTTGAATTGAAACAGAGAGAGGAAGATTCAGTGGATGTGTATGAATCGAACTTGACCCAACTGGTGAGGTATGCTCCAAATCTTATTCTGGATCTTTATATAAAAATAAACTTCTTTTACTTAAGATTGAAGCCAAGGTGTTGAAGGGCATTGGCCTCCTATAAATTCAAAAGTTATGAGAAGCATTTCTGACGTTCTAAGAGGGTAGATATGAAGTATTCTTATGACAAAATGCATTTTGGAAACAAAGAGAAGAGGTTGTCAATATGTCAAGAAATGGGAAATAGTCAACCAAATAAATTTTATTATAAGAAGAACCGGTTTTTAGTTTGTGAAAAGTGCGGAAAGGATCACCCTGGGGAATGTCTTAGCAAAACTGGGAAGTGTTTTAAATGTGGTATGTTTCGACATATGGCCTGAGATTATAACGAAAATGATCCAAAGATTAATCATGATAAGGAAACATTAATGTGTTTTAAATTTGGTGAGATGGGTCATTCTAAACATTTATGCCTGAAGTGAGATCCATATGATGCAAGGAAGTTGGACTACAAGTATAAAGGTGAAGTGAGAACCTTTGTGACTACGTCAGCAGATATAAGTCCATCTAATGATCTTTTATCAGGTACTTTGTTAGTTCACTCATATTTTGATAATGTTTTTCATGATACTGGGTCAAAAAATTCTTTCATATCAGAGAAATTTGCTGATAAAATGGAAATAAAACCTTTAAAAAAGAACCTAGAGATTTTTGTTAAAACCCCAGGGGAATGTTATAGAAAAGAGGAAAAATAAGAATCTTTCTATAGTGTTCTATGGAAATAAATTACCATCAAACATTTTTTTTAACCTTATTTGAGTTTGATGTTACTCTGGGAATAGATTGGATTATTGATTATCATGCTAAGATTGAATGTTGATCTAAAGAAGTAGTTTTCCAGAAAACGTTTCTGTTTGTATACAAAAATGAACTCATACAATTGATAGCATTTCATGAAGCTGAGAAACTATTGAAAGATAGAAATTAATGTTATCTTTCTCATATTTTTGAAAACAATGGAACTCTATAGATTAATGATGTGCTAGTGGTAAATGTATACCTCGATGCTTTCTTGAGGAGTTACCCGGTGTCATAAATGATTGGGAAGTAGAATTAAAAAGTTACTTTGTTCTTGATGCTAAGACAATTTCAAAACCCCCATATCCTATGTCTCCAATAGAACTTCTTGAATTGAAAAATTAATTGCAATATTTTCTTGAACAAGGATTCATCCATCCTAGCACATCACCACAGGGAGATCCTATTTTGTTTGTTAAAAAAATATGGTTTCATGAGACTTTTCATTGATTATAGAGCTTTGAATAATATCACTATTAAAAACAAGTATCATTTTCCTCATATTGATGACTTGTTGGATCAGCTTTATGGAGCCTAGTATTTTTCTAAGACTGACTTGATATCTAGATACCATCAGCTGAAGGGGAATGAGGATGAAATCCCAAAACCAAACTTTCATACCAGATATGGGAATTTTGAATTTGTGATTATGCACTTTGGATTAACAAATTCACCTACTGTATTCACGAATCTTATTAAAATACTATTTCATGAGTTTTTATATAAATTTTTTGTTGTGTTTATTGATAACATTTTGGTTTTTTCTAAAAATAAACAGGATCATGAAAAACATTTAAGGGATTTTTCAAAATCATAAATGAAAAGAAATTGTAAGGAAAATATAGAAAGTGTGATTTTTGGTTGCAACAGATTTATTTTCTTGGGAACATTGTAAATAAGGATGTAATAATAGTTGATCTTTCCAAAAAAAGTTG
The DNA here is from genome assembly GCA_963277665.1 of Viscum album. Lineage (NCBI taxonomy): Eukaryota > Viridiplantae > Streptophyta > Magnoliopsida > Santalales > Viscaceae > Viscum > Viscum album. The sequence continues at coordinate 496,482,384 of OY728158.1, read as the reverse complement.
TTGATGAATGGACAAGTCCCAAAAATGTTATAGAGATTTGTAGATTTCTTGGATTAGGAGGTTATTACTGATGTTTTGTTAAAAACAATACAAAGTTATCTTTCCTGATAACTAAGACAACATATAAAGTTGTTAAATTTGTTTGGATAGAATAATGTGATTTTTTTAGGAACTGAAGAAGAGATTGGAGAATTCCCCAATTTTAGCCATACCTTCCCTGAATGGTGAGTTTTCCATATGCAGTGATGCTTCATTGAAGGGATGTGGTGGTGTTTTCATTCAGAATGATCAGGTAATTTCTTATGCTTCAAGACAACTAAAACCTCATGTGTTAAATTTCCCACACATGATTTGGAATTGGCATATGTGGTTTTTTTATTTGAAAATTGGTAGGCATCATTTCTAAGGAACCAAATGTCAAATATATACTGACTATAAAAGACTGAAGTATATATTCACAAAGGATGAATTAAAAATGAAGCAGAAAAGATGGCTTGAAATGATAAAGGATTATGATTGCATGATCAATTACCATCTTGGAAAAGCGAACAAAGTGGAAGATGCATTGAGTCAGAAACATCATGAATCATTAACCATGATATGTTTGGTACATGATCCCTTGATTAATGAATTGATGAATTTTTTCTTAGAAGTTGTTGGTGTAGGGAATAAATCTATTTTTTATCAGGATTTAGGGCAGTCTTCAGTGTCAGACATAATTAAGAGAGAACATAAGGAAGACCGTGAGCTATATAAAATGGTAGAATTGGTTTAAATGGTTAAGCATCTAGAATTTAACAATGATAATATTTGTATTTTAGGATTTGAAAAAATGTTGTGTGTGCCCTGTGATTATCATTTGAAGAATGATTTTTTGTGTGAATCTCATAGTTCCCCATTTTTTGTTCATCCTGGTTGTACTAAGATGTATAGAGACCTTCGAGAGTATTATTAGTGGGACAGAATGTCGAAGGATATTTCAGATTTTACCATGAAATTCATGACATGTCATCATGTTAAAGCAGAGTGACAGTTACTGAAGGGGATTCTTCAGCCATTTTCAGTACTAGAGTTGAGGTGGGAGAATGTATCCATGTACTTTATAGTGGGACTACCTAAGACATCTAAAGGTAACAATGTAATTTTGGTTATTGTGGATCGGCTGACAAAATCTGCAAATTTTCTCTCTATTTAAGATTCAATGTATTTGGATCATCATTCTCAATTGTACCTCAAAGATATTGTCAGGTTACATTGAGTTCCTCTTTCATTTGTATTTGACCAGAATCCCTGGTTCACTTTTATCTTTTGGAAGGGACACTAGATTTCTTTGGGCACAATGTTAAATTTCAGTACATCTTTTCATCCTCAATCATATGGACAGTCAGAACGAACAATTAAAACATTATAGGATATGCTTTGATCCTATTAAATGGACTATCAGGGAAGTTGAGCTCAACATATGACTTTATTTTAGATTTATTATAACATTAGATTTCAGTGTAGTATACAGATGGAACCTTTTTAGGCATCGTATGGTAAGCAGTGTTAGACTCCAGCATTTTGGGATGAAGTCGGTGAAATAAAGTTGATGGGGTAGAATTAGTAGAAGATGTGGCTGAGAAAGTAAATATGACCTAGCAGCACATCGGGATAGCTCAGAGCAGGAAGAAAAGTTATGTAGATAACATAATGAAAGACTTCACTTTTGAGGTAGGTTACCATGTTTTCCTTAGAATCTCTTCTTGGAAAAGTGTGATGTGTTTCAGTATGAAAGGGAAGCTAAGTCCACAGTTCATCAGACTTGTTTAAATAATGGAGAAAGTTGGAACAGGGGAATATCATGTAGATTTTCCTCCATTTTATTATCAGGTACACAATGTTTTTCATGTTTCAATGTTGATAAAGTATGTTTCAGATTCATCACGTGTTTTGATCCCAAAAGCAGTTCAGCAGGAAGAGAACCTTTCTTCTAAAGAAAAACCAATTCAGATTCTGGTTGAAAGGGAATAGGTATTGTGTAATAAGGTAATCTACGAGGTAAAGGTTTTGGGGAGAAACCACACGGTTGAAAAAGAAACATGGGAGTCTTAAAATTATATGAGGGAAAAGTACCCTCAGTTGTTTATCAAGTAAATAAAAATACGAGGACGTAATATCCCGAAGGTGGGGATAATGTAACACCCTGTGTTTTTCTAAAAATAAATAGAAATGCATGGAACTTTTTTTAAGTAGATATTTATAACTATCCTTAAAAACATGTTTTTTCCACTTCTACTTTATGAATTGCAAGAAACTTTCATCTACAATTGTGTTTAGTATGTAATTTGGAGTCTATTAGAACCAACTTGTTTTTTTGGTTAATAATAACAGACCCATATGAATTGTAATATGAATAGTAATATGACCCTAATTAATAGTAAATTTTATTATTATTTTATTTTCTTAATACATTAAGATATTAACATGTTGATTAATTTTTCATCATGATATAAAAGTAGTTCTAGAATTAGAAATGTTAATTTTTGAATTAAGTAAGTTTTTAATAAAAAATTAAATTTATAATATTTAGAAAATTAGTTTCAAAAAATTGACTTTATTTTTGATTTCTATACATTGTAAAATGGTTGGTTTTAATTTTTGTGATTTTTCTGAAATTTTTGAATTTTCGAAGAATAGTAAAATTCGATAAAATACCATATAAACAATATATCAGTAAAAAACACTATTTATGATATCATAAGTGATTTAAGGCCACATTGTTCAATATCATGTGCCATTATTACTATTTTAGGTCTCATGAACTATGAATATTTATAATCTTGGGAATAATATTATAATAATGAACAAAATAATGAAAATTAACCCCTCTCCTCCACTATAAAAACCACCCTCACTCCCCTATTCATCCCACACCTCTCAAGCCTTGAGAAATGCCATAATTCTACCCAATACTCCTTCCAAGGATCTTCGCCACGTCTTATATCTTCTGGTATCACCAAAATAGAAAAACAAAATCCCTTAAGAATGATCACACGGAGAAGAGATCAAGAGGTAAATAACCTCTTTTATTTGCTTCATTTTCTTTTATTTTATATAATTATCTACCATTACATTTGCATTAGGTTGGGATATTTCATTTCATATTCCCCCTTAAAATCTATATTATTTAAGTGTGATGATATATGCCCTTTCTCTCATTAAACTATTTTTTATGAAATTTCAATAGACGCTGTTAGGCTGCCGAATTTTCGTTAGAAATTTCTCAAGTCTAATTTTATTTCATGATTCTTTTCATTTCTTCTTCATTCCTCAAATCCTCATAAATAAGTGTCATTAAATCTGCAGGAAGAATTTATATTCTGGATGTTCTCATTTTCAGGGAAAATACAACATCATTCTTCTTCTATTCTCCCATGTATCAAAGGAATTAAAAACATTTTCCACGATGTGTCGAATTACCGACATCATGGATGTTGTTATTTTATTTATCTTCCATTATTTCATGTCTAGACATGAAACCATTTTCTTATTATAAAGAGGTTATAATATATGTATTATTTCTCATACATGGTTCTATAATTCATTAGTACACATGGTTTTAATTTATAAAACAAATTGAGGTCATTATTATCAAATATCCCCTAAAATGATCAAAATAAAAATCATTAATGTTTTAACTTATGAATCAACCTCAAGTAATAATTGAAAATAATAAATGGTATAAAATATATTAATAGATATATGTAAATACCATTCCATTACAATTATGGAGTTTCACTACCAATCTATAAGAACATCCATCACGAACCAATCATGGAAATCATGTAAAGAACTCACAAAAAAATAGTAAAATGAGAAATATACTAACAATTAAAGGGTGAAATGATGTTATGAAATTATCATATAAGATGTTATAATCATGAAAACGTATCTATAAAATATTAAAAACATTCTTTTAACCCTTATAATGAAATGTTAAACAACATTAATGAAAGACCAATATAAGGTAAAGGAATTCTTAACTCGATTTCTATTCTTTGGATTAACCTTCTACTCTGTTAATTATGTGGTATTAAAATTGATTGTGTAGTGGGTTATTCTTATATTATGTTTAATTATGTCTATTTACAGTTTATATACATATTCCATCCACTCTATTATGTATCTCTTCAATTGTATGATATTTATAACAAGGTTTCCTTTTAAAATCCTATTTTACAAATATATTTTACAAAATTCAAAAGAAATGTTTTTATGAAATTATTCATGTTGTATGATAATGTTCTGGTTCTTGGGAATTTTTTATGATGAAGGGTGGGACCTATATCTCTAAACAACACATTGTTTATATGTATGTTTGAGGTCATATGTATGATTACACCAAGTGTAACTGCGATGGTTACCCAAATAGTAGGGTAGCCGTGAGGGTTACAGATTTAAGGTAGCCGAGAGGGTTACAAGATTATAAAAGTAATATCCCTAGATACCTTTATGTTTCTACTTATGTTGTTCTGTATTTTGGAAATCTCATGTTTTAAAAATTATGTATATATGGCTGATAAGAATGTCTTTTGAATTTGATTTCATATGTTACAAGTATTCTTGGACTAATGGGTTTTTATATATATCCCTTACTGAGCTTTTTATGCACATCCCATGTTTTTAACTGATTTTCACATGTCATAAGGATGTCTAAGAAAGTGTAGGAAGCCAAGATAAATGATTGATGATCTATCAATTAAATCATGTTACATTTGGAATGTTTTAAATTTTGGAAGGAATGAGTACTATTTTTATGGTATCCACTTTGCAATAATATGTAATGTTATGGTTGGTTTATCCAAATTATATAAATCTCTAAACATGAAAAGATCCTCAATGTAAAAAGGATGTGAATTCTTGAATAAATACAATATTATGTAATTTAATAAGATCAGGCCCTTATAACAATAACTCAAGAGGCTTCACAATCATCATAGTGTTTATGAGGATCTATTATAATAAGTGGTTAATGAAAAACGTACAATACATGCACATATTCCAATTTTCCTATACCATAGAATTGAACAATCATTCATAGGGACCATAAAGTCTTAACATAGTATATTTTTACTTGGTATTATTAGGTGTATCTATGTATTTAATGAATAGATTGTTTCATTCAAACTATTCCTCTACCTCATGGGGTACATTTGTATCCTTAATGGATATCGGTTTTTTTCCAAAGAAACTCTCACACCCAATCTCTACCTACCTTATCTCAGGGATTACAAAACATCATATTTGTTATTAGGACGCGTTAGATTCTATTAAATGTCATAAAATCTCGATATGATAGCCTCCAAGGGATTACAATCCCATAGAATACTCTATTGAGGATAAACATCTACTGCACCCTCCTGACTAAACCATGGAATAAATTTCAAAATCCTATTTGATTCAAAATAAATATATAAGGAAACAATCATAAAATAAATAATAATATTTTATATTGAGATATCAAAATAAAAAACTGAGAGTAAGGTAAATACTCAACACAGTGGATACAGAATCCAACATCCCTTGATGACTTATGGATCGTCATGGAATGAACTAGTAAGGAATTAACAAAAACATAAATACTATTTCAAGAATATCCTATCCCTCATCTAAATGATCATAAATAATGATTATATACATTACATTGATACTAATTTTTTTCGATCCATCATATGAATCCCATCCATAAAGGCACTGAAAAAGTCTGTGGCATGTCCCAATGGGAATAACCAATCCCCAAGGGTAGGCGGCTAACACCCATGCATCTAAGAAAACCAGTGCGAATAATTTCTAAAAATATAAAATTAGAAAAATAGAATATGCATTTATATAAATTAATAAGTCAAATATTAAATAAATAATTAAGATATAATTTATACATGAAAAATGTATCAAGGAAAAAAATAAAATTATATGTCAATAGAACCAAAAGAGAAATCCAAATCTATTAGTAATGACTCTATCTAATAGGTACAACATGTACCACAAGCTTTCTTCAAACTATTGATTCCCAGATGACAGAATCCTCAGCAACTCTCTATGGTTCCATTTCATTTATACAATCAGATAAAACAATATCAACACACCACAAGGTAGTTTTCCAGGAGTGATCTAAATGGGATTGGAAGGATCCAAATCTATTTTTCAATATCAATAATTGATATGAATATTACTATATTCTCATACCAAATGATAATATGGCATGAAAAGAAGGTGCATTATTTTATATCCAAACTACGGTAAATAGTCCCTCTATTCCAAATATTTCATAAACCTATGTAGAATAGTTTAAAATAATAATTTCAAATAACACTTTGAATCAATTAACGAATGTATAATACCTTATCTATCCCAGAAGTACAATTCTAAAACACAAATGAAGACACCATAAGAAAAAAATATGGAATTGTTAACTAGATAACTCGTGCCTGAATATTTAAAAAAGTAAAATGTGATGCAAAGTACCAATATTATTTTAATAAATTTATATAGAATAAATTAATACCCCAAGAAAATAATCACACTTAAATTTAAATCATGTATTGTATCTAATGCATCAAGTGTCTAAGAATATAGTTTCACCCCAAAAATGAACCCCTGTCAATACGAATGAATGAGGCCCAATACAAAACCATCCAAAAAATTAAATAAGGCTCTCATGTTATTTATATATAAAATAAATTTCAAAGGTCTATCACAATTGAAATAAATTTCAAATAAACAAATTATTCAATCCAAACATTATTTGAAACCGCATTTTTCAATCAATTTAAATATTTCTTCAAAATACATTTGCCTTTGTAAAAATAGGAAATAAACTAATATGCTCTCAAAAAATGATTTTAAAAGAAAAATATATCAATGAAAAATAATTCCAATTAAATTAGAAAACTAATTAATAAATCAAGATATCTCAAGGATAATAATGTAGTTTATAGACATAAGAACTTACCTGACACAAAAGTTTCATATAAACTGAGATAAGATCTATAATTACATAATTGAATGGAATAAAATAATAATGACATGATATGGCCATATTTATTATAAAAATATTGAATTGTATTCCAATATTGAAATATCTATGGGTAAAATATATTGACACATAACACACGATTCTCATTCACTAGCACATAATTGGCAAGAAAACCAGCCATCATAAGACCAGCACGCAACATATCTTGTAGTGATTGGATTAGAATAATTTTATGATAAATTGATCATATGAATCACTCCCAAAACCACAACTAAATCAATGATAAATGAATTAAATTATAATATAATGATTACTCATGTAACATATCTTATTTTCCATGAATTATTTTTAATATTAAACAGATTATTTTTCATAATAGGAGCTGAGACGACGTGTGATTATGAGGCCTGATGCACTTCGAATAAATGATTGGAATATATTAAATATATTGAATAAAATGAAAAAATTGTTTAAATGAAAAATTAGAATAGAATATAAATTGTTTTTTGGATCATAAATAAGGGTTCACCATTGAAATAAAATTTGAGTTTTTACCCTAGGTGTGACATAACTTTAGGTGGTGAAGGCTATTTGTGGAAAAAAGTAATCTTGGGCGTAAAAACAAAAAAAATAATTTAATAAATTATATTTTATAAATTTCTTTTATTCATTTATTAGTGGTTCATTAAATATATCCTTATGTCAGAATTCCACGGATAGTCGCATAACCCTTGATCCTCTATATTATTGTTGGTGGGAGCCATAGAGAATCATCTTTGTTTAACGATGACATATCATTTACAGATTAATCATTACAACATTGGACTCGAAATATCATCCAAAAACACTAATGACTCATCATTATTCATCAACAATGGAACCAAATTAAGGTAGGATGTTTCTTTTATGTTTAATCATCCCTATTAATAATTTCTATGATGGAAAAAATTAATCATCAAACAGATTAATTTTTGGATAGATCATTCTCTGGGAATGCTTTATTGTAGGGATTATTTGGGATATTTATTAGGAATATTGAAAACAAAAAAATTTATAATTCCTATAGAAATGAAATGAGTCCAACATAAATAATGAACTAGGATCATTAATCAGGGTTGTTCTTTTTTTTTCTCTTCCTTTTCTCATTCATTGATGGAATTCCCTTAATCCATAGTTCGAAACCATACTAATGGATATATATTTTTGCACATGATTCATCGAGAAATAAATTAATGTTGTAGATATTTATTTGGTATGATTCATTGATGGTGTGATGGTAGTGGTGGTGAATGGATCATAATGATATAGGTATCCTCTATTTTTTAGCATCATATGTGTAATATGATTCAGATGAATAGCTTCATAGACTGATCAGATTCAACATTTGGAGCATGTTGTTCATTGAAGTAGAGTTCAACCATGGTAGATCTATGTAATCAATTTTATTGAAGCCAGATTCTATAGTGGTGGTGACATGGGCATGAGAAAGATGGAGAACCATGGATTCAATAAAATCATGATATACATGGCGTGTAATATGATTTTACATGGTGTCTGGGCCCCTTAAAAAGAAGATGGGTTTTTTGATAGAGATATTGATCCAAAACCTTATGACCCCTTTAATATGTCATGTGACCATCCTCAGTTGAAATGGAATGTAAATTTGAATTACACATGCATGGGTTAGAGTACATGAGAATGAACATTTCATCAACTCAAACACTGATATAACATGACAAACATGGACCGACATGTGGACAAATATTTGTTACATAGACATGGCATAGAGATATAGTAATGATTATACATTTATCTACACATCGTGTTTATCCTTCTCCAAGTCCAGTATAAGGAGACTACATTATGTGGTACACTCTTCAACAATATTATTATGTGGGATATATGGACAAACATGGAACACCCTCCAAGAGTTATTGATGATGATTTTTTCTTATTTTATACATGTTTAGGTTGGGTGAATTCCATTTCTCCATTCCCTCTAGGATATAGTGTGTTATTACATTCACATCACATGATTGTGATTCTCCATAGAGGTTGAGTCTCAAGTATAGATTTGGTATTCCTCCATGGGATTGGAGTGTGATCCTATATCTTCCCTAGTTAGAGTTTTTAGAATCAGTGTAACCTCCATATGAAGGGTGATTATCCTCCAACTCGCAGGTAATATCAGTATGGGTTGTGGAATCATTGACATATGATCCCCTACATAATGGGATGATCCATACTGGGTATGTGGTGTCGCACATTCCTTATATGTGTGGCCTCATTTATGTTTATACTGGTTATCTTAGACTAGTGATCTTCCTTGGGATAAGCCAAATTAATATAGACCTCTTTGTCATGTGTTTCCAGTGGTAGCATTGATCGTGGAGTGAGTTCTCTAGGAATGATAATTTCATCAAAAAAAATCGTTTGCCTAGAAGTTGGTAGCGAACGAATAGAGGTTTCGTGTTATTCATGAGTATATATGGGTTCTTCTTGGTTTTAGTTATATATTGATTGTTATATCTGGTATTGAGATAAATATACATGGGGCTCTGATTTTATTTTTTTTTTGTGTCAAACTCAGTATTATTATACTCTCTTTTGTAGGTATTTTCCCTAATGTGTCATGTCTAGTAGAGATGATGGAACATTTGATTGGTCCTTGGATGATAGAAAGGTGTTGGATCATAGCTAGGCCTTGATAGGCCTAATTTTTTTTCTAAGTGATTTCATTTTACGTGGTCCCTGCCATTGGATTAGGTGGAATATTTATTTTTTATGGTTGGGATTGTATTTTCACTCTATTTCACTTTCTGTATTTTACTATCATAATATTTTTTTTCGTATTGACGATCTATTCATTTAATCTTCCAGTTGTTTACTTTTTTGAAATGATTGTCCTTGGATATGTGTTCACATGTACATATAATTTTTTAATATTCCTCACAATTGTGGGATATGCCTACTTGACACTAGTCACCATCCCCTAGACTATTGTGGTGGACTTAAGGTATTCATGTGTCATACCTCACCTGGTAAGGTAGAGCTAGAGTGGTATCAGATCATATGTATTCTACATTATGAAATTAGTCATTGATATTGGTTTAGAGAAGTAGTTTTTGGTGTTTTGAGTTTATATTTTCGTACAACGACTCCTGTATTGGTGCAGCGACTAACATTTCCATACACAAATATTACGTACTTTTAATCTTGATGCATTGAAACACTGGTCATAGGAAAAATAATGTAAAATTAATCATATATTAATGGGTAAGGTTTTCCATATACATATTGAGTCAGCTCCTAAGATATACTATTTGACCATGGTGCATCTTCTTTCTATTTCAGGATTCCTCCACACAGATCGCCAGATAGGATTCTACCCCATGATCAAGAGGATGATACTCCTAATGATGAGCCATCCATAAAGGGGCTTGTAATAGTTATAAAATATCTCGATGGATTACCATCTATTCAACCACATGTCTAGAATAATCAAACACCAGTAATGCCATATGGGGATGCACGGAGGTTGAGTGTTTTTTATGATTTTACAAGGTTGAAAGCTCATATTTTTTGGGATGATCCGGTCCCCCATGTGGACAAGGAATGGCTAGATGAATTAAGTCATGTTTTTACCTTATGAGGATGACTATAGACCATATGGAAGTCCTCATGGAGAGTCTTTTAGAGGGAAATGATATGAAATTTGGGATCTTGTTGACTCAGTCACACGATATGAAAACTCAATATTGGAAAGTCTTCAAGCATCACTTCAAATATGAGTTCTATTAAGGCATGTTTGGATCAATATACATACAAAATATTCTTCATAACCGATAGGGGTGTATAACCATGGAAGGGTATTCAGTGAGATTCACTGATCGTTCTCATTACTACTATGATATAGTGTGAGACCAATTCATCAAGGATCATAATTTTGAGTAGGGATTAATCTGATACATTAGGGAACCATTGGTATCTCATATAATTTTCCACCTATTATTTAGTTCTTGAACAATCCTTTGTAGTATAATAATTTTTGGTAGAGATAACAACAATAGTGGGAGCCAGTTTTGGACACCCGGTATCTAAGACCTTGACAGATGTTAGCTAAAATCTATTAATGGGATCCAAGTATGTCACATGATTTAGGATGTGTTCCCAAGAATCTTGTTCAGAGGTGTATTGATCCCACATCAGCTTGAATCATTATAGAGAAATGCAGTGTTTCCCCTTATACAGCTAGGGAATTCTAGCACAGGAATGATTGAACAAACATATAGTTGATTGGTAGATGGTCTAGGGACCACCAAGACATAGGAAAAGGCTTGAGAATGGTTTTTATAGGGTGGAATATGTGGAAGAGAAGAATAACTTTAAAAAATTGTTGGTTAGTCGTTCGAAAAATTACCACCACCACCCTTAGGTGGTCCATGCGATGCAAATGGGATGATGGATAATTATGAGGCTGGTTATAAGTTATGGATGCCTATTTATCTGAGACTTCATAGATCATACATGGTTTGGTCTGTGTCTTTTCTACATTATCTACTATATTAGTACATCTAGTTACTAGAAATTCATTCCATTCCACGTATATGGCTTAAGGATTATAGATCTTGGTTGAGAACTTGACTTAACCTTGGACGTTGTAGACTCAAAAAAGTGGGGTATTTGTGATTTCACAATTTGGTTGATAGATTGACAAGATGATTGGATGATAGTGTTTTGAATGGGATCACATAATTTTAGTAGTGAGGGAATATGAGGTTCTCTTAGATATGGAATAGATATCTATAGTTAATTACCACATTGACTATTTTTGGCAGACCATGTAGTTTGTTATCATTGATGGGACCATGTTTTTTTTTTGATGGTGAGAAGGGAACCGAAGTAGTAGAAGGCATACTCATGCAAAATTTGGTGAAGACGATTTCTCATTATTGGGATATCCTGACCCTTGGTGAAATGGATTTTGTGAGTATAAATATTTTTTAGAGTTCATGGATTATAAGGACGTATTTCTGAGAACAATCTTGGTTTACCTCTAATCTTAGAGGTATATTTTTTCAATGACATGAATTAGGGGATGTTCCGATATCTACAACAACATATTAAATTGATCCATTAGAGCATCGATAGTTGAGGTTACAATTGGTGTAATTTCAAGATAAGGTCTTCATGAGACCCAATGATTCCTCCAGGGAAGCCCCAGTGTTGTTTAATATGAAGGTGGATGAGAGCATGAGGTTCTGTGTGAATTATCGGTGCACGAACATATTGACAGTTAGGAGAAATTATCCACTACATAGGATCAATGTCCCCTTTGACCAGTAGAAAGGGGTATGATGGTTCCCAATAATTAAACTCAGATCGGACTATCATCATATGTTAGTACGGGATGAGGATATGCTGAATATAACCTTAAGATGGTGTTAATATCACAATTAGTACATTTTGACAATGTTTGGATTGAATAACACTTCAGTAGTGTCCATCGGACCCATGAACCGTATCTTTCAACTGTTATTATTCTAGTTCATTGTAGTTTTTATTGATGACATACTAGTGTACTCAGCATCCATGTAGGATCACATATGAAACATATGCATGGTCCTAGACACACTCTTATAGAATTATCATTATGATAATCACTTGAAGATTCATTTTTGGAATTGAAATGTCCATTTTTCGGAAATGTCAGATTAGAGGTTGGATTTTTAGTGGATCTACAGAAGGTTTAGGTAGTGATTTCTTGTGATCCAACCATGATTTTTTTTGAGGTGTTATGTTTCCATGTATTGGATGGGTACTATTAGTGGTTGGAAATAAAATTATCTAGGGTGATAGCACCAATGGAAACCTAGACCAGGAAAGTCCATCCTTATATGTGGATTGAAAACTGACTGTTTTTATTTTGGGAGATGAGGTACAGGATGATGAGTGCTCCAATATTGAGGTTACCAGAGGATGTTGTCAAGTATGTAGTGATCTTTTAAACATTCGAGACTAGACATTGTTGTTTTTGAAGAATTGGAATGTAGTTATTGGCTATGGTTAACACCAAATTACACCACATGTTTAGAAATACATTACCCATTACATTGAGTTAGTAATATTAGTTTCATAGTAAAGATATGGCCACACTACCAGAGGTGATAGAGATTTGTCTTATAATATTATAATAAGAGTCTAATGTACTTCATTTTTCATAAGGATCATAACGTATGATAGAGGCGATGAGTATAGTTACTCAAAGACTATGACTATAATATTTTCTATAGTATTTGGAAGGAGAATGAAATAGCAGATGATCTCATTATGATATCTAGTTCGTAGTTTCTTAATGAGGAGTTATATTAGTAATACCTGTTGGAGTTATCCATTGTGGAGTATATAGATCATCTAACCTCAAGTCGGTGGTTGTCAGACCTCCACTCTTACAAAAAATCAGGGAGGCACAAACTGGGGATACCAAATGTTATACACTATATACATGTAGATCCACTAAAAATTATCCTAATTGATTGTTCAAAGGTGGGGAGAATGTCATTCTCTTAATAAGGTTAATGAGAGTACAATGACACTACAAGAGGTGGTTCAATGAGAGTATCACACATATACATTCTTGGTACATCATGGTGCGAAAACGATGTACCAATGCCTACAATTAATGTTTTTGTGGACATGGGTGAAGAAATGAGTTATAGATTGTGTCTCTTTATGCCTTTATTGTTAGAATGTAAACACTGATCATATTTTTTGGTGGGTTTAGATCATCCCCATGAAGTGTGAGAGTGGAATTGGGAAGGGATATCCAGGGACATCGGGAATGGGATACCTTCTACAACCAAGGGAATAGATTCTGTTCGAGTGATCATAGACCATCTCACCATGTTGGGCTGCTTCTTATCAATGCATTAGTATTGTTTAGTAGAGATATTGGGATGTATCTACATTCAGTATATTGTCTACCTCCATGTTATTCCATCAATGATTGTTTCTGATCATGGTACTCGCTTTAAATACTGATTGTGGAGGGGATTACTTGAGGTCCTTGTCACATAGAGACAATTTCTAATTACAGTCCACCCTCAAAATGATATCTAGATAGATTTGAACATTCATACCTTGGAGGAAAATCTGCGAGATTGCATGTTGAATTTTCATCATAGTCAGGATGATCAACAACCCCTGGAAGAGTTTGGGTACAAAAATAGCTTCCATTCCACCATTGGTATGTCTCCTTTTGAGTATTTTTACAGGGGTCCTTTTAGGTCACCACAAAGTTGGATTGATCATTGGGAGTGAGTACTTATGTGGCCAAGATTGTTTCAAGCTACAAAAGAGAGTGTAAATATCATCTTTGATCGGATGAGGAATACATGTATATATAAAAACTCTTCTACTAACAAGAGGTAGGTACCATTGGAGATCGTGGAAAAAGTAAATGTGTTCATGAGGGTCTCAACTCGATGAGGATTGAGGATATTTGGCCACTATGCCATGTTATTTATGAGGTTAAAGTGGATTTTTCTTATACAATACAGAGTTAGTGAGGTTGTTTACTATATGGTTGTTCTACTATATTTGGATCAGGAACAAGATTTTTCCAAGGTCTCAAATTTGAGTCACTATTTCCGAAAAACAGCACACAATATAAAAAGGGGAGAGTTTGGAATCGATGGTGGAGAGAAATTTGATTAGAAATGAGTTGTGATTAGGGATTGGAAGGGGAGAATCCTCTTTGGGTGAATAATTCCTTTGGTGCGTTTTCAATGGAAGCACGAGAATAATTAGGAGAGAACCTGGGAGAATGAGTCTCAGATTCATTCTTAGCACTGACATATCCTTGTGTACCCCTTATTTTGGATTTTGTGATGTAAATCCCTATGGCGGGGAGAATGTGACTTCTAAAATTATTCATGTATTATTTTTAAATATTTAATTAATTTTTTTTGAGACCAACCACTGAGATTTCATGTGATAATAAGGCCTGCTTTTCCTAGAAAAATATTTATCCAATATATTAAATATGTTAAATATAAAGTTATTGGTTTTCCTAAAAATTTATCAAATCTTCTAAAAGGTTTCCTAGATAAATACATAGAATGGAATCTTCAAGTTAAAAATAATAGGTTTACCAAATGCATGACTTTTCATTAGTCAGTGTGAGCTGTTTGAGATATTTTTTAGAAGAATTAAAATGAAAAAATTATTTAATAAAATTATTTCGGAATGTTTAATTTACTCAATGATTATTGGGTCTTTAAATAGATTCATATCAGTGAATTATAGAGTTATATAAAACCCCCTAAAACCTATAGAGGATATTTAATGAGGGCCTTGTAGAATAAGATTAGGACAATGATGATGTATTAGGGATCGATTGAGTGAATCAAGCATATATTTGACAGATCATTCCAATGATCATGATCATGCATCATTCTCTATCAGTTATCGAATGAAATTGAGGGCATATAATTATTTTATGTGGATTATTTCCCATTATTAATTAATAATATGACCACCAATCAGTTAACGAATGAATGGATTTTCATATCGATAATTTTTCAGAATAGTTTTATTGTAGGTTTTAGTTGGGATATATCTCATGATTATTAAACTCCCCTTTTTCTATAACTCTTATCGAAACAAATTGAGGCCAAATAAAAAATTTCTAAGTCTTGTTCCTCAATGTTGTTCATTGTGATTTTCTACGTCTTTTCTCATTCAATGTGGGATACCCCGTAGTCTGCGGTTTGATAGCCTACTGATGGATCAATCATCTATTTTATGATTCATATCACATTTATCCAATATCATCGATCTGTATAGGGTCTGATTAAATGGAGATATATGAAAAATAGTGACTAATGAATCAGAACTATTTAGAATCCCCCAATTTGTGTGCTTCATATATGGAAGGTGATTCACAGGAAAAACATCATTTTAAAATCATATTCGAGGGTTGGAGCACATTTATCATTGACATAGAGTCTCAACCAAGGTATATCCATTTTTTCAATTTGATTAATGTTTTATTCCAAGGAATCATCAATGTAGACATGGGAGGTATAAAGAACAATCAATTCTAGTGAATATTTATATAAAAGGCATATAATCTATGATTACACAATATGTGGTCCACCTTTAGCAGCCACAATGGTTTTAGTATTGAGATAACGATCACCCATAGTGTGACCCCAATTTCACCAAATGTGACCCTCACTAGTTTACATGGCGTGTACATTACAAGTACACAAAATTAGGTTCGAGTACACACACACAAAAACATTGTGTACTCTAAAGCGAACATGGCATGGAATACACAATTTGATACACATATATAGTTCTAGTACATAGACACATCCAGGAAACATGGGAAAGATACCATGATTCTCTAATTCCTTGTATATCCTTCTACATACCATGTTTATAGAGACTAAATTTTATGTGCGGCTCTAGCACAAGGGAAGAACATGGGATAGTCGGACACATTGTGTCACCCTAGGTACATGTTGTGTTCCCGCTTCGAGAGTGATTGAGGATATTCATTTTCTTAGTATAGACCAGAATAGTTTGAGTTCATTACGTTGTTCCATTTTCATGAGGGTATAACATGGAATTACATCCACATCACTAGATTGTGATCCCTTTTTGAGGTTGAATCTCAAATAGAGTTGCGGTGTCCCTCTGTGAGACTGCAGTTTTATACTCTACCATCCCTAGTTGGAGTTTTTGGAATTTGTGGGATCTCCCAGATCAGGGAATTGATCCTCTATCTAGAATTCCATATATGTAGGATTTATGGATTTATTCATGTACGATCCACTACATAGCGGGTCGATCCATATAGGGTTTTTGGTGTCCCTTAGCCATTCTGGGCGTGACCCTCTATCTATGTATCATGGTCCACTATGACTAGTGAACTTCTTTGTCTATGAACAATGACCCAAAACTCTTTTTCAAGTGTATTTGGTGGTATCATGACTCGTGGAGTGAGTTCTACGAGAGATAATGTTTCTTCGAACTGGATCATATGGCTCTAATTTGGAAATGGATGCATGTTGTCATAGTGTCGTTGCTAATTACACATGTGTGTTTCTATGTTTTTATTGTAAATTGATTGCTATATGTTGTATTTAGATGGATATACCCGGTTCTTCTTGTTTACAATTTTTGGGGTGTTCTACTAAGAATTTTTATACTCACCCCTGCAAGGGAATTTCCCACATGTGTCATGTCTTAGGTAGATAACAAAACTATTAACTGTGTCCCTAGAAGACTATGAGTGGGTGGAGCATAGCTAGATCTTGTCAAAACAAGGTGTTTCCAGGATTTTTCATTTGTATTAGTCCTATCCCTAGGAGAAGGTTAGACTTTTTATGGTTTTTTGGGCCTTTATTTTTCCAATTTTTACCTTTATAGACATTACAATCAGACTCTGTTGGGGGATATTATATGTATTCATGAATTCTTCGGTTATTTAAATCCTTAATTGTGTTCAATTAGATGTTTTATTGTTTGTATAGTTACATTAGGAAAATCCCCCCCCCCCATCCATTTTAGGGATATGGCTACTGAGAAATGGTCTGCAACCCTTTTCCTATTAAAGGTGGGTGTTGGGTAGTCAAAAGTCAGACCATAGCAGGTCGGGATGTGACAACACACTCTAAAATGGAGATGAATAATGATCTAGGAGATCAAAGAACAGATTTTATAGACTAGTAATATATATATTCAACCAAAATCATCAGGATTAGAATAAGATTTAATGAAATTGTAATGTCGGTAAATTAGAATGGAATCATCTTCTCAAAAAAATTTATTCATTTTAATATTAAAAAATTAATAATGGGAATTAATATTTCCTAATGTGAACACATGCGAGGGATGATACAAAAAATAACAGATCACCTGGAATTAAATTACAAAGATTCATTTTCACAAAATGAATATCATTTCATGATATGATCATGTTTTTTATATTATATAGAGATAGTTGATTATAACCTAAATAAATTCAGATTCATAATGCACGATTCATGTTGTGAACCATAGATCATAACTAAATGTACTCCCAATTAATTTAGAAAACACATAGAACAAACTTTCTCACCCAAACACAAATAAAATCCCTATAAACATTAAATAGATACTATAACATTATAGTGTTATAATAAAAGGGATGTTATAATCATTACCCATACAATAATGGAAATGAAAAAATGTTAGTATTGATTTCATTTTAACGATCAACAAGAAATCTAAATTGCATAATACTTTTTTGGTTGTAGTGTATTAGAATAAAAAATAAGTTCATATTAATTTTGTAATAGAATATTTCACACATGATAATGTTTCCTGCATATATTTACTAATGATGTGGTAGGGTTGGACAGATTGTCAAATTATATGGAACATAAACAAGATCCACGTATTACCACAATGTTCATGAGAATACAATAGAATTTTCATTATTTAGAGTTTTTTATCAATACTACCTACCATCATTAGATAGACTATCATTATAATAGATCCACTCAATGAAACTCTGATATACTAGGATACTATTAGGTATATTTAAAGGGTTGTTGGCACTACTGGAAAAATGGCCTATACCCATGGTTCAAAACTGTGGGTATAGCCTCAAAAAACGTGGGTATAAGCTATACCCACGGTTTTGGGAACCATGGGACAAAGTGGAATTGGTATAGGTCCCAGACCAATTCCCACGGTTTACCAAACCGCAGGGATAGATTTTTTGCCATGCTGTCAAACCCTCTCCATGATTCCAAAGGGTTATATCCACGGTTGAAAACCGTGGGGATAATTTTTAAAAAAAATGTCGGCAGGTTTTGAACCCGCAATGTCCGGCATCCTGCACATCTAAGTCGAATCATTCTCGCCACTTCAACTATGACTCTCACACTTTCTTATATGTATATTTTTATAAATATATTATATATATACGAATTAGATAAAATAGGGAAGCGAGTTTCGGAAAAAATATAGCAGTGAGTTTCGAACTCGCATCTTCCTTAAATAACCCAGTGCAATTCTCCAACTCACCTACGTAGATTTTAGAGTTATTAATTTTTATCAGCATAAATATATTAAAACAAATCGTGGGTATGAGTTTCTAATGCCTTATTCAATGATTAGGATCAATGAATTTATGGGTATTATTTTCAATTGTTTAAATCATATTATGATACATTTATGTCATAGTAATCCATTCATATCGTCTATGACTAAAATATTTTAT
This sequence comes from Viscum album, assembly GCA_963277665.1. Taxonomy (NCBI): domain Eukaryota; kingdom Viridiplantae; phylum Streptophyta; class Magnoliopsida; order Santalales; family Viscaceae; genus Viscum; species Viscum album. The sequence goes on along the minus strand of OY728158.1, from coordinate 496,463,086 downwards.
GATTAACCATAGTGTGTATCAGATATTTCCCTTTATAATGTTTCCTTTAGTATATTTTAGAGAATCTTTTTATATAGGGAATATAAATAAAGTGTAAACAATGATGGAGATATCAAATAAAATTAGTTAAATATCATTTTTAGGTTTATTTAATATAAATATACTAAACGTTATCAATTATGAGGAATGTAGTTTTTTATTATATGTGCTTAATTTTCATCTAAAATGGTATAATTTTTATTTATCTAATGTTCGGTAACATGATAGGTTATATAAGGGAGACAAATATTGAGGATCCCTAGTGGGTTCATTTGATATTATGAGACCTAACAGACTTTATCAGTTTCCTAATTTTTTGTTGACCCTTGGGAGGGGAATTAATGAGTAGTGATGAGTGTGAATGTTAACATAAATCCCTGACCAATGATGTAATCCTGATATAGTTTTAGTGATGGTGATATGTGTCAAACCTCAGAAGTCATGTTTGAGATTTTGATATGATATTGGGTGGTGGTAAAACACACATGTAATGTTTTATAATATACGAAATGGGTGGAATTAACTACCCACCTAGTGTTATTATTAATATGTAAATAGGATAGACACTTTTTTCTCCATGTTTATATGTGTGGAATGTTTGAGTAGATATATGAGATATAACCTATCGGTCCATTTTCAATACATGCTATATTACAAATCATCTAGCATGTGGTATTATAATTATTTTAGAGTATGAAAAATGGAATTATCTTCTGTGCTAATCCAAAATTAAGTAGAAACATAGATTCAACAATTAAATTCTTTCATGATTTAAAAATAATATATCCTAGGAATTGATTTTATTCTTGATTATAATAGAGTAATCAGGATTTATATTTCATTCCATGGAATACTATCGAGATTCCATAGGATTAATTCAATTTAATATCCTTTAATCCAGTTATTATCGAGGTTTATTAGTATTACATCCTTTGAATCATGTCTTCTTGTTTCTATTTATGAAATACTTACGATCTAACTGAATATTTTACCTTATTGTTTATATTGAATGAGGGGAATATGTTCTCAGTGATACTATATAACTATCCAATGTAGTTTTGGATGAACCCTTGTGGTCCATTAAAACCAATGTGTTGATCATGATATATATGATAATTTTATTCTGTTAATTTATCACATTTCCTGTGAATATAACCTGATCATGAACTTATTATTAAAGATGATTATTTTTATAATTTTTGTCATGGGATAATGAAAGTTTACATCATATCCCATATATAGGAACCTTGTTTTGTGTGAAAAATTTATATGTACAATATTATTTAGTATGAGACATGTAATTTATATTGTAGGGGACAATTATTGCATTTTTTGTGTCGGTTATCTCTTCTTGGATTTTGATCCTATATTTTAGGAATGAATACATGATAGTAGTAAGTGTTTTTTAAATTTATTCCAATAATTATTTTTTATATATGATCATCATAGCGGGTGATCAAATGATGTATGATTTTTTGATAGTGTAGTTGTGTGACACTATGCATCTGAATTACATTATGAATAAAATTATATGTTTTATTACATTAATATACTCTAATTAACTAAAAAAAATTATTTTGTTATTTTTCCCATATTCTATACTTTGAAATGATGGTATAATATCCTTATAGTATCTTTTTAGACACTCACTACATGTTTAAAGCCTCTAGAATTTAAATAGGTGAACATGATGGTATGTAGTGACTATTTAAAGGGCACTAATTATTTACCTCACGTTAAGGACATAAATTTTTTTAACTAAGTGATTTAAGGTAGATAAGGATTATGGTAGTGATATAACTTTTTATGGGTCAAAAAATGGCCTACCATGAACAAAAGTTTAGTTGAAATGTTTGGGTTACTAGGTTTATGAGATTTCTAGTCCTGGTATCCATAGTTAATGTTATATGATTTCACCATGTGTGATGAACATGGGTTTTTCATTTACTTTTTATGTGTTTAAGAAACATGCATTATATGTAACATGATTTTTTATATTGTAATTAACACACATGATATGACCTTATAGATCACCATATTTAGGCCTCCCTAAGGCCTCTAGTGTGACTACTTAAATGATATATGCTTTTAAAAAGTGGAGAGAAATAAAATGATATTGTAGATATACTATACCCACTAGAAAAATAGAAATAAGTGAAAAAAATATCCCATATAATACAAAGGGGTGAACATCATAATATCAATATTAAATAACTAAAACAGATGTATGCAATAATAAATGGAATGTGTCGTACATTCATAGAAATTTATAAAACACATTCAATAGATGGAATTCCACTGGACTGAATACATATTAAAAATAAAAAACTAAGAATAATGACTACATGATATATTATAATATCCAAGTTGAAACAAGTACCCAGTCTCAATAGCGGTCGAGTTGAACCAGCCTAACCATGAGACTCCACAACAGAAACTCCGCTCAATCAAGGAATAGTAGGATTTTCTCTTTCCATCATGAAACCTATTCTCTAATATTAAAGAAGAAATATGGTGAACATGAATAATATGGTTCTCATGTATGTGGTGATAAATAAACCTCATTAGTTTACCCTCTAGAGTGAACCTATAATCTACTTTAAAAATTAGTTCGTGAACATATGTAATACCCAACCTACCTAAAAACTGATAATATTTGGAATAAATGAACAATTAAATAAAAAACTATGAAAGAGAATATAAAAAATCTAAATTGGGAATCTTTCATGAAATTAATGTAATTAAACACCCACACTAGCTCCCACTAGAGAATTTAAATCCTCTGGCTCACCCAGTTAAAGATAAATAATGTGTCTAGCAGATCAACATAGGGTGTCTAAGAATTATAATACAAATTAAACTAATTTTAGACCATAAGAAATATAAATAGTAATCTACATTACCCACCCCATATATATTGATCCTGGAATCCAATGGAACAATCTGAATTGGAAACATATCACCACTCTACACATATGTGAAATTATCATATAACAAAATTTCATTATGACAATTTTTTATCAAAAATTGTCCTAAAAGATTCATTTCCACATAGGAACCATTAACATGTAACTATATAATTCACTACGTTTTTGTTCCCTATCTATATAACTTGGATCATTGATCATCTCTTATAACATAATAGCATCAACATTCTAAGAGGAAAAACACCATGCAGGGTTTAATAATAATCTAAGTGGGTGAATCCATTTGACTTCCAATTATATCTATAATACCATACATACAAAGTAATCAAATTGAGGGGAAAATAATTTTAAAAAATGGGGGTCATTTCCCAATCCAATATATCCTAAGGGTCCCCTCAACATACCAATGTTTTGAGTCAAAACTGCTTCAAATGTGATGTTGAAAGGCCAATAGAACTTGGGAAAATTCATTAATGATATATTGTTTCAAATTGGTAAACTATATGAACTGATCAACTATCATTAAATAAAGAAGTTTTTCTCCTTAATATCATAATCATCTCTGTATCCAAATAGAACAGACACTACATTCCCCAAATGATGGACCTTAGCTTTAATCCAAACATGGGGCTCCAATGGTCCTGGGTATCATAGTGGAAAATGTTGCACACATACTGACTCCCATACTACAACAAACAACTAAGTCCATTCCCATCACAATGATTCTAAAATAGACAAATGACCGTTGTAATAGAAGAAAACCCTATAAGGGATCATGTAGCTCATCCAAAGGCATAGGTTATGTAGAGTGAATAAATATCTAAAATGTACCCCAATGGTCTCTTATTTATCATTAATAAATAACCCACCAAAAGGGTAATCTAAAAGAAGAACAAAATTAAAAAATGGGGATTGGAACGTGGGATTTACCTTGACGAGGTATGTACTATATTTGGGTTTCAGATCCCTTATTTTTCTATGTAACATGTTTTTTATTTTACTTATCTTTTTTATATTATTTTCCTTGACACCCAACAATTTTTTCTTCAGATGCATACATTTATTTTGAATGGGTTCTCCCATTCATGAAGCTTTATAGATATAAGAGAATGTGTAAATTTATATACATATATATAATATAATCATCCATAGAATGTGGGGTTGTTTCTATCTAGTAATGATCCAAGATCTATCTTATGTCATTCCACATCAAAATGGTCTATTTATTTTGATTTTCCCAACTTCTGTATCAAATAATTGTTAATAATTTTTGAAAGATTATTGGACTACATGTAAGGTTTTAATGGGGCTTTAAGTAGTTATTTTTGGTGAAAATTGCATTTTAGGATCTTCATAGGAGATTTCAATTTGGGAAAACCAACATTAATTCATGTACTTTTCATAATTATTTTTATATAATCATTTTTTATAAATTTAGGTAGAAGATGTAGACTAAATTGAATGTGTTACATGAGGAATTGTTTTTTATTATGTGTCATGATATTTTCTAATACACATTTAGGCATCCTATTTGTTGAAATAATGATTGTAAAGTACATAGTTAGACACCCTGTGAAGTATAAAATAGAGATTTTCTTGTAAAATTCTACAAATATTTTTGAGGTAAATGGAATGGTAACCTTATAGGATACACAATATTTATGTATAATATGCACCATTTATATTTGAAAACATTATATGGAAAGAAATAAGAACATTACTAAAGGAATCATTTGCTAGTACAAATCATGTACCGAGACATACATTCCATGTAATCTCTCGTGAGATGGGTTTTTTTAATTTTATCATTCTATGTAGATACAATTATAGTAAATAAGAGTTTATTATTATTAAATTTCATTTTAAAATGATCTGGTGAATCATTTATTGCTATTTGATGTCATTGGTGGGTTATTTTGGTGTTGAAATGATATGATAGAGATGATTTTCCACAAGGTTTTCATTATTATTTATCAGAAGATGACACATGATTTGAAACTCTATTTAGGGAAACAAGATTTCACAAAGGACCAATAAAGGATCATCAATGTCCTTCGTTTAAGAAATCATGGTACAATGCTTGATTATCAGAACTAGGTAATAACATGAGGCAATAGATTAGTTTAGTGCGTGAGGACGCACTAAGGATGAGTAGAGACCTGAGATAGAATATAATCCATCTACCTATATTGATGAGAGTAGGGATTACCCAATGAATCTACCTAGTCTATTGTATAATCTTGATTGTGTTCTGAAATGATATTTATTATATGTTACTGGCATGAACATATATATTATATTGACATCAAGGAGCCATGGTTGGTTTCTATCCAACAATGAGTCTTATGATACTATTTTGGTTTTCCAAGGATGTGTTGACCCTATAGAGTGACTGTATAGGCTAGTGATGATTTAGGGAATCACCATTGATCTTAAATAGATGGTTTATTATTTATATTGATGTAGTGATGAATAAGTCTTCCACATTAGAGTTCGGCCATAATAATTGGGGAATGTTTTGAGTGTTGGGATAACCATTATACAATTTCATGTGTGAAATGTCTTGGGAGGGACACACTTCCTTTAATGATTTTGGATTATGAGGTGAATGTAAAAGACTTTCTACCATATGGTTTTATATAAATTAACTTCTTGTGTAGCTATCCCTAATATTACTATTAAGTCTTTTAGGGTCTCAAGTGTTATTAATCAGGATTCGAACGTCCGGTATATGTGGATAATATGGGTGGTTACCTAGGAATCATTTTTTGTGTTTATTTGAAATACTATTAATAAATGGATTTGTTTTCCTTGGTCTATTAGTATAGTATAGGTATTAATTAAATGGGTATTATTTATACAAAATGTTACTATAATACATATGATACCTCATATTTTTCCATTCAGGTCTATTATGGTTGCTTATAATTACAACATATGAGTCATATTTAAGCCACATATTAAAAATAATTCCAAGGATTATATCCAATTTATCACTTAAATAACAATAAAATTATTTTATTCCATGGTGGGTACATATTATTTTTCCTTTGTGTTAATTCCACTTGAAGATTGTGTGTGCTGAAATAAACTCTAACACTGGCTGAATTAGGTGTGGTCAATCCCTTTTGAAACCTTAGAACCTGGGGATTGATGGTGATTTTTTTAATATAATCATTCAATTACTACACATATAGGATAAGAAATTAAAATTCAATTTTATTGTTTAAGATAGAATTTGATTCATACACCGTTTAAGTTGGACTACTTGGTATTTCATTCTATCACCCCTTCATGGGATCCCTGGTGTATGTTTATATCTTGTGTCGTCATTCATATTAAGAAAACTATTTGTAGTTGTTATAGTAGTGGTCTAGCGTTTCATGATAATGATGAAACAACTAAATTGAAACATACATACTTTTATTGAAATATATCTCATGGAATATTGTATAGGTTTTTCTTCATTTATCTCAATTATTTATTCTGTATATGTTATTGGATCGGTGGGTATTAAGAGGATGTATTCAGGTATAACCTTATGTTAGAATAGTTGTTTTCTCATTAATTGCATATTACATGGCATTTTATTTTTATTTATTATATTTTTTATCATTATTTTATTTGAATGATGATTGGTTTGTTTCAATGTTTTATAAATATTTGAGGGTATAGTCTCCCAGTGACAACCCCCAAATACACACATCTAGTCCAAATCCATTTAGCGTATGAGGATGTAGGAATGAGGTTATATGGATATGTTGGTTATGACACTAATCATTGGTATCCAACCATGGGACATATAAAAATTTTATTTTGAAGCGGGAAAAAGTTATTTATATATTTTATGATACAATTCACATTTGATTATGACATGGGATGAACAATTTTTTTATATAATTTGAAAATGATATAGGATCATATAATAATATATTTATTCCCCTTGCCATTATTATTTACTATTGGTTTACTTCTAATTTATTTTGGATTGAACAAATTTTATTTCATATATAGTAAATTATAAATATCATTTTCAAAAAGTAATTTATTTATAAATGATGCTTTTAAAAATTTATCTCACCAACTTTAGGGAAATAGAAGCGTCATAAATTTTTCAAATATACTACTTAATTACATTTGTGAGTATGTTAACTCAAGTATATTACGAACTAAAAAATTCATCATAAACAATCAAATAAATCAAAATTGACATTGAAAAGTATAAATATATTTTATAGTTTCTATTCATTAGGATATCTTATACAAAGTTTTTATTTTTTACATCCAATTACATTTCAAAATCCTTCATCGATTTTAAAGATGATATTGTATTTATTTCTAGGACGTAAAACTCAAAAATATTTACAATAATTTACTTACTGTGTAGTACTGTAGCGAGTACTATAACATTACTATTCACAGAATGGGCCTTGGACCAAAAAATGGGCCTATGGGCCCTGTAATGGAATAAATACCCACTGGGCCTTCTAGATATGTAATGGGTCTCCCTCTACCTAGTTAAATAGGTCTTGGATTTTCTTAAACAATAAATGAGGCTTCAGCCCCAAACATTAAAAAAAATATGTGGAATCCATTAGTACTAACAAAACTATTATAATCCTCACAAAATAATAATATGGATAATCATTAATAGACCTATAATGTATAACAATGTCCTTGATACCAATTATATGTCCCTCTCATGACCCGTCCTCGGGGCCCATGTCGCGACTACCCCAATCCCACCTTCCATAAGCTAGGGGCTGGTGACTAGCACCAAAGGAGTAAATCCTGATAAAAGGGAAAGAATTGCCTTTATATTAGAAAAGAGACACATCAGAGTATGCAAGATGAAGTAAACACTAAGTAAACAGTGTACACAAGTAATTTATGGAAAGTAAATGGGCCAGAATACAAACCCAACTGAATGTAAAGTCCAATTGAAAAGAAAGTACAACAGTAGAAAAGTAAAGCAGCAACTTCAAGCCGTCCTATGGAAATCCCACATGAAGGGTGGGTACAGATAGTCTCCTCAGCTCCTGGGGTCCAGTCGTCCGCTCCGTGTACATCCCTTCTAGTGATCCACCTCCAGGTACCATCTATCTCTACGAGCCTCAACCATGATCAGCGATGTCCATCGTCTTTAACCAACACAATGTAGTGCGTTCATATCCCATGTAGTGGTGAGTATACGATACTCAGTAGGGACCTCGAGACTTCCGAAGGTCTCCCATAATCCACAAATGATAAAACACAATGGAAAGATACAATCATGATGTATCAACTGACTCTACTTACGTATATGCCCATACATATATCTATGCCATCAATTCCAATTTGGCTCTAACTCACGATCCCAAGTTCAACCCAGTCCACACAGGAAGGTACAACCCAACCCACACAGGAAAGCAGAACCCAATCCACACAGGATAACATGTCAATCATATCAAAGATAATGGTTTAAAGTCATGACTCAGGTCACACATGTATACTACTCATGAAGAGGGGTGTAAATGATAGATTTAACCTCTGAATTATCTCCCCTACCGAACCCACATAGGATCCAAGTACAGAAGTCATCTCTGCCGAACCCACGTAGGATTCTGGTACAGTAACCATCACTACCGAACCCACATATGATCCAAGTACCATCGTCATCACTACCAAACCCACGGAGGATCCATGTACAGTCGTCTTTGCTGTCGAACCCACGTAGGATCCAAGTATAGTCTTCATCATTGTCGAACCCATAGAGGATCCAGGCACGGTAGTCTTCACCGTCGCAGACAGCTCTAAGGTTCCCGCACACAACATACTCGATTCCAGGAGGGTCCACTCCTCGAGTCAAATGGGTGGATACATCAACTGTCATGAAGACATGAGATGATGTATCCCAAATATCCATCCCACGTCATAGGATAAATCCAAGAAAAACGTGCCCGAGTCATAGAGAACAAGACGACCAAGCCATTTTCCAAAAGTACACGGCGTGTAGGTAATCAATACACGTTGTGTCATCAGTCACTGGGTACTGCCCGTATGAAACGGCCCATTTCATGGGGCTAGTAATTAAAAAGTATGTACATGGCGTGTGGTATGGTTACACGCCGTTTCTTCAGTCCACATTTACTCTCCGTGTACCACATCCCATGTCAAAGGGTTGTTTGTGTAAAAGGTAAGTACACGGCATGTGGTATGGTTACACGCCATGTCCAAACTTCTAGGGTCGGCTTCATGTACGCTGGCCATGTATGGTCGTGTGGTGGAGTACCTACTTGTGTACTCCATCCTGTGGCCGTGTATTCCCGGAATACACGCCGAGTCATCACGAAGCCGCTTCTACCGATGTGAAGGTAGTACACGTCATGCCTCTTCCCCGTGTGGTTCTTCCCATGTCCATGTGTATCCCAAATTACACGTCGAGCCTCACGGAGATACTTCTTCCTTTCAATGAAGATAACACACGTTGTTCCTCGTGGCCATGTATTTATGTATGTGTCAGTGTATTTCCCTTGAATACACACCATGTCCATCGAAGTCTCCTCTGTCAAACTGTGTGGACAGTACACACCCTATAACCAGTGCCACACGTCATGTGTCACTTCATCTAATGTCTGTTACTTCTTCTGCTGAATGCTTACACTATACGGCACGTGCTGTGGAAGTACACGATGTATATTCTAGAATTTTCCAGAAACGAAGCCTCTTGACAGCATGCCTCTCGAGGCATCCATCCTTTGATCCAATGATCCCTTTACTACCAAACTCCCATTCTAAGGTAATCCCAATGTTCTGAGGCCATTTCCAATGTTTTTATGCCTCCGATCGCCTCCGAAAACTTTCCTTGAATCACCTCTCGAGAACGGTTGGAGAACACCATAAAACACAAATGGTGGAGGAATCAGACCGTGTCAGTTTGGTGCAATTACTTCCGCATTATTTTGGTAGCAAAAGGTTTAGGTAGAAACATCAACATGGAAGGAGAACCAATATTTCTCAATTCAGAACATACCCCTACATCTAAGGAAGTTCGCGGTTGTCAAGCAACGTGGATAATGACGACGATCCCATCGTCGCCGGCATCTCCTCCCTTATCGTGAAGGAATAAGAGGATGGAGAAAACCGAAATCTCCGAGTCGACGTTCTTTTTCAATGAAATAGCATTCTTCTTTGAAGTGTAGAATTTATTCACCAGAGAAGATGAAGTTCTTCAAAATGAGGAAAGAGCTCTCTCTCCCCAAATTCTCACACAACCAAGAACTAACCAAATAAAATAAGGCCTTACCTTATTTTATTATTTTGAAATGCAATTGAAAAACTCAAAATTCAAACAAAAACACTTCATTAACTAAACTTGAGTTGTCTAATTAATTAGGTGTTGTGTTGGTAATAATTAATGTGGGGAAGGTGAGGAGAGGAGAGGTCACCCACTTAATGAAGGAGTTAGTGTAGGTATTAAGGAATGTGAAGGGGTGGGGTTCGTGTGGGCCCCATTTCAAAAATATCCTAACATGGGTAGTTAGGGGCATGTGGGTTCCATCCCAACTACCCCATGTAGGATATAACCATCAGTTAATGTAAATAAAATTATACCACAATTTTATTTACTTCAAATTTTAATCCTCAATTTTTAACAACTCCTCCCTATAAAACGCTCCTTCAGAAATGGCCCTCATAAGCAAATACCACCACTGTGGTTTCATCAGTTCCCTCATATTTCGATTCCAAGCATCGGTTCAAAAGATAGAAAAAAATGCTTGTTCTTTCACTAAACGTACCCAAGCTAAACTTCAGAAAATGTTTTCGGGCACATCGGGCCTCAGAATCAGGTGCCGTTAGAAACTACATACTCGTAAAATCGCAAAGAAATTAACAAAAAAATTTCCTTGAAATTTACGGGTCATTACATTACTCCCACCACAGGACTTTTCATCCCCGTAAAGATACATCACAATCTAGGGAAACAAATGAGGGTAATGAGCACAAATCTGAGCCTCCCACTCCCATGTTCTCTCCTAGAGGTTCTCGTGATACCACCTGATGTAAACTAGTGGAATAAAACATCTATGTAGGAACCGCTCACGTCGATCCTCGATCACCACCGGGACCTCCGTAAAAGTCCCCCCGTCATCGATGTCCAGCTCCCCATGGTCGATGATATGTGTCGGGTCGTGCACGTATCTCCTCAGCTGAGATATGTGTAAGACGTTGTGCACCCGATGCAACTGAGGAGGAAGAGACAAGAGATAAGACACCTTTCCTATCATAAAGAGAACCTGAAATAGTTTGATGAAGCTCGGAGATAACTTTCCGCCCCAGCCAAATCTCTATAATCCAGGTCGAGGTGAGACCAGTAGGAAAATGTGGTCATCATCCTCGAACTATAGTGGTCTCTACCTCCTGTCAGCATAAGTCTTTCGTCGGTTCTAAGCTTTCCTCGTCCACTCCTGGATGACCGGAACCTTCTCTGTCGTTGCCTACACCATCTCTGGTCCTACTAGTGTTGACTCCCTAGGGTCTTTCCAGCACAGGGGTGATCTGCATGGTCGGTCGTACAATGCCTCCTATGGTGCCATCCCGATGGTGGAATGGTAGCAGTTGTTGTACGAAAACTCTAACAAGGGTAGTTGATCCTCCCAGCTGTGACCAAAGTCATGGACACATGCTCGGAGCATATCCTTGAGAGTCTGTATGGTCCTCTCCATCTGGCCATCCGTCTGAGGGTGAAAGACGGTGCTCAGGCGTAGCTGCGTCCCAAACGCCTCCTGCAACCCCTTCCAAAGAGGGGAAGTAAATATAGAATCTTGATTGGAGACGATAGAAGATGGAACACCATGATGCCATATGATCTCCTGAACGTAGAGGCGTCCCAAGCCTTCCACTGAGCCCTACTCCATGATAGGTAGAAAGTGGGCCGACTTGGTGAGTCTGTTGAAAATCACCCAAATGGAGCCATGACCTCTGGAATTATGTGGAAGCCCAGTCACGAAATCCATTGATATGCCATCCCACTTCCACTACGGAACCTCCAAGGGTTGTACCAAAACATCTGGTACCTGATGCTCCACCTTCACCTACATGCAGGTGAGGTATCGTGAAATGGAATCTTCCATAGCCTTCTTCATTCCCATCCACCAGGGATGTTGTCTGAGATCCTAGTACATCTTCACCACTCCTGGATGTACCGCTAAAGGGGAAGTGTGAAACTCTCTCAGCACCTCCTCCTGTAATGAAACTGGTACCATGGTACGTACTCTGAAAAGGAAGATGTGCTCTCCTCGTACAGAGAATCTATCAGGTTCTTGTCCTGAGGATATATATGTGCATCGTGCCTCACAGTAAACATCCCCATGTAGTGCCACTCTAACCCACTGAAAAAGTGGTGGAGTGACTGTGAGTGACTGTAGAAAGGATGTCCCATCTCTATCCATGAAGCATATCGTCAACGCGGCTAGCTGCTCTGTCACCTCTCCAAGTAGCAGGATACCCATCCTCTTCTTGAGAGCACCAGCTACTAGGTTCCCATTCCCAGGCGTATAGACTATCTAAAAGTCATATTCTTGGAGGTACTCAATCCATTGCCACTGTCTCAGGTTTAGGTCCTTCTACAAAAAGATGTACCTGAGACTCTGGTGTTTAGAATAGACTGTAAGCACTCGCCCATCAGATAGTGGATCCACATCTTCAGGGTGAATACCACTACTGCTAACTCCAGGTCATGGGTAGCATAGTTCTTCTCCTGCTGCCTCAACTGTCATGATTCTTAGGATATCACAACCTGATCTTTCATCAGGACACACCAGAGTCTGGTCCCTGATGCATCACAGTAATCTATGTACCCTACAACATCCTTCAGTAGCCTCAAGATGGGTGCACTGTTCAATCTCTGTCTCAGCTCCAGGAAGCTCTTCTGACATCTATCCAACCACAAGATGGGTTTACCCTTCTTTGTCAAAGGTGAGAGTGGTCCTGAAACTCTGGAGAAGTCTTGTACAAATCTCTGATAGTACCCTACCAATCCTAGGAAACACTACACCTCTGTCATGCTCTTTGGTGGCTCCCAAGCTAGCACTGACTTGATCTTCACAGGATCCACCGTAAATCCCACCTCAGAGATGACATGTCCCATTAAGTGGACCTCTCAAATCCAGAACTGACACTTTGAGAGCTTACCATAAATCTGGTACTCTCAGAGTGTGTCCAGTACAACCCACAAGTGGTAGGCGTGCTCCTCCTCCGTAGTCGAGTATAACATTTTGTCATCGATGAAGACTTCGACAAAGCGATCGAGGTAAGGCTGGAATATCCTATTAATGAGACTCATGAACACTGCTGGAGCATTTCATACTTTAAAAGGTATTACCATGAACTCATAGTGTCCATACCAACACCTGAAGGTCGTCTTATGCACACCCTCATCTCGAACTCTGAGCTGATGATAGCATGACCTAAGGTCTATCTTCGAGAACCATCATGCTCCCTTGAGCTGATCGAAGTGTTCGTCAATCCTCGGAAGTGGATACGTCTTCTTCACAGTCACCTAGTTTAGGCAACTGTAATCGACACACAGTCGAAAGCTCCCGTCCGCCTTCTTGGAAAACAATAATGGGGAATCCCAGGGTGAAAAACTGGGTCAGATGAATCCCTGGCCCTACAAGTCCTCTAGATATACATGTAGCTCTCGAAGCTCAGCGAGAGCCATATGATATTCTGGAGTAGATATCGGGGCTATCCCGAGCTATAGGTTTATATAGAAGTCTACCACTCTGCGAGGAGGTAGTCCGGGAACGTCGTCAGGAAAAACGTCTTCATATTGATCCACCACAACATGAAAACTCGGAATCTGCACATCAACTGCTCATAATAGGAGACTAGGCAACTGAGGGGTGTTCGACTATCCTCTCCTATGCCTGAGTCCATCCTACACTGCAAAGGCTCTCTTCTCACTGTGAAGGTGAACCATCTCCCATCGGTGTGAAAACATCGCACCTTGCACCTAATACAGTCGATATGAGCATGGCCCGTAGATAACCAATCAATGCCCAACATGACGTCATAAGGCATCGAAGCCGCTACAATAAGATCATAGCCGAATCTCTCACCTCCTACAGTAAGATCACAGTGTTGAAACTAGTGTGTAATCATCGAGTCTGCTCTCGTATGAGTCTCTATCCGTAAGGATCGAGCAAACGGCTCCGTCGGAATCTCCGAGCTCCGAACAAGGGCATCATCAATGAAAGAATGACTTGATCATGTGTCTATAAGAACTGCACAAAGGGTGGAGTAGACATTTATAGTACCTCGAAACATCTCAGGTGCGTCGTGGCCGTAGGAATCCACAGCCTGGTGCTGAGCCTGTTTGTGTCCTCCAGCTCCCTGTGGTCGGGGTGGACCTCTTAGTGGTGGTGGTGGTAGAGCCTCAAAGCGTCTCCCAACACCCGCTGCTCATCTAGCTCCTCTTCCTCATCTGTCTGCTCCCTATGGAACACCATGGTCGAACCTCTTCCTCTGCCTGGGTGGTCTCTCAACCGTCTACTGCTCCTCTGCATGGCGGGTCAGACAGTCCCGAACTATGTGGCCCTGTTCGCCGCATGCATAGCATTGTCTGCCTCTTGTATGACAGGTTCTACTGTGTGTGACCCACACATCTGAACCAGTGTCCTGGGGTCATCCTCCGGATGTTCTGGTCCGCTTGGACCTTTGTGATGCCTGTCTACTGCCGGCTGGAGAAGACTCTGCTATGTGCCGCCCTGCGGTATGTCTCACTGCTGGTGAAGGCTCCGCAAGAAAGCTATCCACAAGAAGGGCTCTCTCCAGTACTCATTCCTGCGTCATAATGCTGAGGGAGATCATTGATGCCCTAATCTCATGCCTCATTCCCTGCTCAAAAGTCCGGGCCCGGACGAATGGGTCGCGTACCATGTATGTGGAGTAGCGTGAGAGATTAGTAAATCATGCCGAGTACTGGGATACTATCATGCTGCCCTGTCGTAGCTGTAGTAACTCTTGAATGTGCACTGCACGGAGGGTGGATGGAACGAACTCTGAGAGGAATAGGTTCTCGAAGTCCGACCAACAGATAGATTCCTCGTCGTACCCCTGGAGTATTAGGCTCCACCATTTACCTATTGCTGCATGCAGGAGACTCGCTGCAAGGATCGCCTTGAGGTCTACTGGTGTCCCTACAAATCTAAAGACTCGAACAAAAGCCTCCAGCCAATCCTTGGTTGCCTGAGGGTCCATCTCCCCATGGAACATGGGCAGTCTCTGACACTAAAACTCGTGCAGTGCACTCAGGCGACGTGCACTCTCAGCTGTTGGGGCTGGTGGCATCGGTGGCTTGACGGGTAGAAGTACCATCGGTGCCTCCGTTGTAATGGGGCCCTGCACCGAGGCCTCGTCACTCGGTGGGCTATCGTCTCGCACAAAACTCATAACCCTAGCTGGCTTCCATCATGGGGATATCTTGAAAAAAACAGGCTCTCCATGGTTAATATAGTATACCTTGTTAGCTGACAGAAAGTAATCACAAAGATAACTTTTGATGCACACATGCAATCAATGTTTTTGTGAATTGATTCGTAAATTAGAAGTCATTGTCCTAGTGTATTAATACATCAGCTACCGCACCAACACTGGGCTCCCTGGACTGATAACCACACTCAATACCCTAAAAAATATTGCTTTAAACAGATGAAAATATCAGAGTCCTTAGTTCTACGGTATAACTGACTCCTCTGATACAAATTTGTCACAACCCATCCTCGGGGCCTGTGTCGTGACTATCCCAAGCCTTCCTTCGATAGGCCAGGGGATAGCGACTAGCACCAAAAGTGTAAATCCTGATAAAAGGCAAGGCATTGCATTTATATAATAAAAGAAACACATTAGAGTACGCAAGATGAAGTAAACACTAAGTAAACTGAGTAGAAAAGTAAGTGCTGGAAAGTAAATGGTACAGAATTCAAACACAACTGAAAGTAAAGTACAACTGAAAAGAAAGTACAATAGTAGAAAAGTAATGCAGCAACTCCAAGCCATCCTTTGGAAATACCACCTGAAGGGAGGGTACAGATAGTTTCCTCAGCTCCTCGAGTCCATCCATCCGCTCCATGTATGTCTCGTCCAGTGATCCACTTCCAGGTACCTTCCAGCTCTACTAGCCTCAACCACGATCAGCGATGTCCATCGTCTTCAACCAACACAACATAGTGCGGGCATTGCCAGTGTAGGGGTGAGTATACGATACTCAGTAGGGACACCATGACTTCTGATGGTCTCCCAGAATCCACAAAGGATAAACCACAATTGAAAGATACAATCAAGAAGTATCAAACAACTTTACTTAGGTATAGGCCCATACATATACATAAGTCATCAATTCCAGTTTGGATCTGACTCACGAGCCCAAGTTCAACCCAGTCCACACAGGAAGGTACAACCCAACCCACATAGGAAATCACAATCTAATCCACACAGGATAGTAAGTCAATCATATCGAAGATAATGATTGATAGTCATGACTCAGCTCACACAGGGATACTACTTATGAAGAGGGGTGGAGATGATATATGTATCCTCTAAATCATCTCCCCTGCCAAACCCACATAGGATCCAAGTACAGAAGTCATCACTGTCGAACTCACGTAGGATCCTGGTATAGTAACCATCGCTGCCGAACCCACGTAGGATCCAAGTACAGTCGTCGTCACTGCCGAACCCACAGAGGATCCAAGTACATTCGTCTTTGCTGCCGAACCCACATAAGATCCAAGTACAGTCATCTTCGTCATCGAACCCATAGAGGATCCTAGCAAGGTATTCTTCGCAGTCGCAGCCAACTCTAAAGTTCCTGTACACAACATACTCGATTCTGGGAAAGTCCCCATCCATAAGTCAAAGGGGTGGATACATCAACCGTCACGAATACCATAGATGATGTATCCCAATGTTCCATCCCATGTAATAGGGTAAATCCAAGAAAAACGTGCTTGAGTCATAGAGAACAAGAAGACCACGCCATTTTCCAAAAGTACACGGTGTGTAGGTAATCAATACACGCCGTGTCATCAGTCACCGGGTACTGCTCATGTGAAACGACCCATGTCATGGGGATTGTCGTGTAAAAATTAAGTACACGACGTGTGGTACGTTGTGTCTTCAGTCCACAGGTACTGTCTGTGTACCACAGCCCATGTCAAAGGGTTGTTCGTGTAAATGTTAGGTACATGGAGTGTGGTATGGTCACACACCATGTCCAATCATTTGGGGTCGGCTCTATGTACGCTGGCCAGGTCTGGCCGTGTTGTGGATTACCTACCCCTGTACTCCATCCCATGTCCGTGTATTCCTGGAATACATGATGAGTCATCATGAAGCCACTTCTACCGAAGTGAAGGTAGTACACGCCATTCCTTTTGGCCGTGTGGTTCTTCCCGTGTCTGTGTGTCTCCCAAATTACACGCCGAGCCTCGCAAAAGTCGCTTCTTCCATTCAATGATCATAATACACGTCGTGCCTTGTGGCCATGTATTTCTGTCCATGTTTGTGTATTTCCCTTGAATACACACCATGTCCATCAAAGTCTCCTATGTCAAACTGTGTGTATAGTACACACCGTGTGACCGGTGTCAGATGTCGTGTGTCACTTCATCTATTTTCTGATACTTATGCTGCTGAACGCTTACATTACACGGCGTGTGCTTTGGAAGGAAATGTCATGTATTCTGGAATTTTCCAAAAATGATGCCTCTAGCTAGCACGCCTCCCGAGGCATCCGTCCTTTGATCCGATGATTCGTTTGCTACAATACTCCCATTCATAGGTCGTCCCGATGTTCCGAGGCCGTTTCTGATGTTTTCAGGCCTCTGATCGACTCCAAAAACATGCTTTGATTCACCGCTCAAGAACGGTTGGAGAACACCATACAACAAGAATGGTGGAGGAAACAGACCGTGTTAGTTTGGTCTAGTTCCTTTCGCATTAATTTGATAGAAAAATGTTTAGGAAAAAACATCAACATTGAAGGAGAACCAAAATTTCTCAATTCAAAACACACCCCTGCCTCGAAGGAAGTTCGCGGTTGTCAAGCGTCGCGGATGATGGCGTCGATCCCATCATCGTCGGCATCTCCTCCCTTGTCGAGGAGGAAAAATAGGATAGATAAAACCGGAACCGCCGTGTCGACATTATTTATAGGAGAAATAGCGCTCTTTGTTGAAGTGGAGAAGTTCCTCACCGGGGAAGATTAAGTTCTTCAAAAAGAGGAAAGAGCTCTCTCCCCCCAAATTCTTACACAAGTGAGAACTAACCAAATAAAATAAGGCCTTCCCATATTTTATTATTTTTAAATGCAATTCAAATACCCAAAATTCAAATAAAAACAATTCATTAATTAAACTTGAGTTGTCTAATTAATTAGGTGTTGTGTTGGAAACAATTAAAGTGGGGAAGGTGAGGAGGGGAGAGGTCACCCACTTAATGAGGAGTTAGAAGAGGTTTTAAGGAATGTGAAGGGGTGGAGTTCGTGTGGGCCCCACCTCACAAATATCCTAACATGGGTATTTACGGGATTTTGGGTCCCACCCCAACTACCCCATGTAGGATATAACCATTAGTTAAAGTAAATAAAATTGTACCATAATTTTATTTACTTCACATTTTAATTCTCAATTTTTAACAACTCCTCCCGAGCAAATGCTCCATCAAAAATGGTCCTCTTAAGTAAATACCGTCACTGCGGTTTCATCGGTGCCCTCAGATTTCGATTCCGAGCACCGATTCAAATTATATAAAAACCCGCTCGTTCATTCACTGAACGTACCCAAGATAAACTTCGCAAAAATGTTTTCGGGAAAACCGGGCCTCCGAATCAGGTGTTGTCAGAAACTGCATACTTGTAAAATCCCAAAGTAATTACGAAAAAAATTTCCTTGAAATTTACGAGTCTTTACAGTCCCTATAAGATAATGACACTATATATTTTTGTGTTTTTAGTAATAAAAAATTTATTAAGAAATTAGAACATTTCCCATCATTATATAGAAATAATGGTTATTTCACTCATTCATATTCATTTAATTAACAATATGAAACATAATTCAACCATTACATATTTTCAATTACATATCAATGTTTACGTATTTTCATTGATATGATTTTGGTTATACATGACTTTAATGAGACATCCTCTTATTATCACAGTCAAAATAATAGTATAAAGAATTTATATTGATCCTTTAAAAGATCAACATGAAAAATATATTCAACTCTATTAAATAGATGATAATGACTGTAATACTAACATTTAAAAAAGATGGCTAACAAATATTTTTTCTTATAATAAATAAACACCTTCTTTTGTAATATTTAAAAAAACATCGATGTATAATTTCATTTATTTATTGCACAATAATTAAATGTTTGTTAAATTTTCATTATTTGGAAATCATATAATATAAAGAATCGTATTATCCACTTTAAATATTCATATTTCTCTCTTAGTATTGAACAATAATTCCCCCATTAAAAATTGTTCCCATTAATGAAATCACCAAAAATTAGGTTCCATTAGCTTAATTAAATTTATAGTCTATTGGTTATTTAATAAAATAATATATTATTAATACATGTGTAATCTTTTTTTCATGTTTTAAATGGGTTCATTTATAAATGTGAAAATTGGTTCAATGATAAAACAATAATGGACTTTTATTGTTTACTTTAATAAGTTATTTTCATCAATGGACCCTTCTTCTACATCAATTGTTTTTACATTGCTATTGTTAAGTTGTTATCAAATTTAAAAATAATATAATTCTATTCACTTATCAATGATATTTGTTTTACACCTGTAACATGTTAAAAATCTATTCAATAATAAAATTTTTCCACAAATATTATTCTGTAATGCTTTTATTTTATATTTTCATTACCATAAAATATTATATGATAGTGATAATGAATTATTAGGATTAATATGTTTTAATAATTATTGGAAGAATGAATCCTATAACTTTTAGAGTTTTATGATAAATGTTTAAAATGGTCAACATATTGGAATCATGTGGTGTATTTACTAGTTGTTCTTGTTTTGGTCTATCAGAAGAGGATTCTTATTAGTATTTTAAGAGGAAACTTATTTATGAGATTTTTTTTATATTATCAATTTTATAATGGTTTATAATGTTATTAATTTACTAATGTGTCCATTGGTAGCTTGGTTTTATTCAACATGGATGTTTCATGAGTTATTCAATAGTAGGTCCTGATTTATAATGTGAGAATTGTTTTTATTTTGGGTTTTCATTTTCAAAACAATATTTTATTCTATTACAATGTCAGTATATTATACAATGATTTATATATATGTAATAAAGGGATAACTTGTAAAATAAATGTTAAACAAAATAATGAAATGGGAATGTACTACAATAAGGGGGATGATAAACCATGTTGGTAAGGGATAGATTAATATTATAATGTTGATGATATATAAAACTTTACGATAAATGTTGTTAATAGTGATTCTACACATAATTTTTAATTATTAATTTTTGAAAGGGGATGATAATAAATATTATTATACTATATCATTAGTGGGTGGTAAATTGTGACATAGGTGTCTATAGAGTAAACTCATATTGAAAATTTCGTAATGGTAGTTGTTATATTATCCAATGATTATTCCCCTATGAAAATTGATTTATTTCATAATTATTTTGATATATTAATTATTATACATAAATATATAATAATGTATTCATAAAGGATTGATGATGATGTGTTTTGAAGGATAAAATGGGGGATAATGTTATGTTGTCAAAGATATTAAATCAATGTATTTTAAATATATTTTAGTATTAACTAAAATAATTTTCACCCGTTTCAATAGAAGGTTTTCCATTAATAATTCGATATATTTTGTGCAATATTATATAATTTTAGGGATCAATATATTATTATTTGTTTTCATCTTAAGTAGAGGTTATATATTTTGATAACTATTACATTAAAATACATCACACTAGAATTTACAAGAAGATGTGAATATTATATTATTTATCAATAAAATTTAACATTTTATTGATTATTAAATATCTCTTCGAAAATAATTACTAGGAAGATAGATTAATAATGAATAATGTTTGTATAAAATATTTAGAAAATAAGTTTCAAGAAGTATAATTTAAGGGGAAATGATTTGGTTGTCATGATTGATGATAAATATAATATTCCACAGTGGAATCGGTTTAGGGAATGTTTCCTTATAACAGTTTATGTTTTAGTTACATTGGAATAAATCTAAGTTTTTCTTATATTGGTAAATGATTTAATTTTATTATAGATGTATTGTATTTTTTATGTTGAAAACCATGGATAACATAACTAATTTATGTATGGTGGATTGATATAAATTTTGTTTTTGTATTTCTCTTTATCATTATTACCGTATAATAATTAAAAATCTAAAATAAATAATATGATCTTATTTTTAAAAATAATAATAATAATTGAAGTTACATTATTCCATTTGTAATGATTTATATATTTATAAGATAAATGGAAAATAAAATACATTTTTATGAATTTTGAACAAGGAAAGAAAACATCAATCTAACATCACCTTTAGTGTTATGATCATTGAAAAAATCATCATATATGAATATTGTATTGTATGGTAGGAAGTAATATGTATAATGTTTTACTATAAGAGGGGGGGGAGATAGTCATTAATTTAATATATTAAACTCCCATATAATAAATATCTAAATTGTAAAATTTATAGGGATTAATGATTGAAACCATTAATTTAAACAAAACAATTAACTCCATATATATAATTTATTTTAAATTAAAGGTACCTCTAAGTGTAATAGTCAAAAATAATAATCATAAGAGTTATTTTAGGGTATTAATTTCAATAAATAGTTAAATCATATATTTCATTGGAAAAATGTATATGTTATTTAAGACATCGTACAAGTCATTTTAAGAGGAATTTGTTGTATACAAGAGGATTTTAAAACATTATATGAGTCTTATATAGAATTATTTGAGTTATTTTAAAATCATTATATATTTGAAAATAAAATTATGTTTGTCTTATTTTACAATAAATATGTTATATTTTTACATATTCAAATTATTCAATAGAAAGATTTTATTTGAGCCATACCATAGCTACAATAAAGATAATTCCAGAAGAAAAAATCTGGAGAATGAGATTTAGAATTATGAAAATTATTTTTTGTTATATTAAATGAATTACATAGAATAATAAATTTTGTAAATTTAAACTCAATAAAATATTGAATTAAGAATACTTATGTCTATAATGGTATTAGTTTCTTGTTGCAATGAGAAGATCCATGTGATAACACATCATAGTTTCATTCACATATAGTTAAAAATCAAATTATGGTAAAATGAATTTGTTTATATAGAGTTTAAATGGAATGGAAATCATTAAAATTTATGATATTTTAAAAAGGATTTTTTATCAAGAATTTATAATGATAAATTAAAAGTGAAATGTATTCCAATAATGAATATTCAGGTCTCCTTCCAACCAAAAAGTGAAATATTTATTTATTTAGAATATAACAAGTACTAATCATCATATGAGATGAATAAAATACAATGTAGGTATTAAAAGTGAATTATGTATCTTGATAATAGTGTTAAAAAATAAATATGTTTTTGGGACCTTCTATAAAAATTATTCAAGAAAATAAGTAGTAGAACAAATTTATGATATATTCATGAAGTGGGATATCTATAAGCCCCATTATTGGAGGAGTATTAGAAGATATGTATCATTCAATATATGATTAATAACAATTATTATTGATTGAAAATAATTTTTATTGGAATTCAAGGTTATAGAAGTAGTACAAGAATCTATGATGATCCAAAGTACTCATGTTGGAAGATAAAAATCATGAGGGTTTGAATCCACATTGTGAAGAAATATATATCTTTAGTTGTTGAGCATAAAATTTATAGTGGAATGTGGGATGGTGGATTATGATATTAGAAACTAATGAATGATCAGAATGGTTCCTCTTATTGACATGAATGGTAAAATCTATAGTCTTATCCATATTGAATATTTTTGAGAATATTCGATTTTATAGACTAACCAATTATGGTTTGCAATAAGATATTATTGATGAACCTTGTAAATCAGTGCTTATTTGTATCTAATTATTCCAATTTTATATGAGGTGAGGAAGAGTTAATTTATGTTTATAGGATGAAGATATTATCTTGTCAAAGTGTTTGAATAATGAAAAGTAAAACCATACTACTTATTCAGCCTCAATCATGTCTTAGTGGTTCATACCAACCTGGAAATTGAAATTACATGTACTATTCTAAAACCATTATACCATCCTCGATGTAGGCTATTTTTCTTCATTTGTTGTAGGGGGTGGTATGAGGGTATTTGTGAGTTGTTTGATTTACCATTTCAATGTGTATATTTGTATATTTTTGTCAAAAAATTAGATTAAAAATAAAAAAATTATAAAAAATCAATATATTTAAGTTTAATTAAATCATTTAAATTTATCTTATGTCGTTTAATGATTTTATAAGAGTTATAAATTTCATTTATGTAGGAAAATTTTAAGCTAGAATGGGTAATTATTTAAGAATATATGGTAAATATATTTATTGAATATGTTTTTTTTGAAAAAATAAATAAGTAAAAATAATTTACTAAATTTTTTTTTTTTATATATTTATAATAATCTTTAAAAAATTAAAATTTTATATATTTCATAAAAATTGTTTATTTTTACATCTATAAAATTAAAATATTAACCACTATAAATTAAATAATTTTCATTTATTCCACTAATAATTTGATTCAACAACTTTCTAACAAAATAAATTATAAAGATTTTTCCCAAACTATAGGATACAATTATTTCACATCCACATCAATAAAATCATAAAATTACATAGTGATATAGAATCAGCATTGAAAAGAAATTGATGGTAATTGGAGCTCAAGATTACTCTTTTTTTGAGAATCCATATTTCACTACACAATAAGTACCAAAACATGGTGATAAATAACATATGATATCCATGAGTGTTTCAATTTTTTATAAACAATTAGTACTTAGTTTCTCATAAAAATTTGATTAATGAAATGAATTATTTTCTCCACACCATTATGTGGTGATATATTCCACTATGTGGATTTTTACTTCAAAGTAGAGAGTTAAAAAGTTATAATAAAACATAACATGACTATTCATAAAAATTATATAATGGTGCTTCATGATAAATTTGAAACAATATATCAAACAGAAATAAATATTTTAGTTTAATTTAAAAAATTAACCTAATAGTAAAGATATATGGAGACCAATCATTATCTTTATATGAATCCCTTTTTAATTTTTATTGATAATACAATAGTGGATAATTTTTTTTTAAATTTTTAACAAGAAATATTTGTCATATGTTAGACGTCAATTCCAAAAATAATTTTTTCACATTATTATTAAAATAATAAGTAACTATAGTGGTAAAAATTATCAATTTATCCTACCGAATTGTTTTTCAATACATTTGTTATATATAACTCATTAAGATGATTTATAAGATGAAATAATTATTATTATATAATACAATAATTGTTATACAAAATTATAAACTAATTTAGATGAATATGTAATATAAATCATTATTTTTCATGCTATAACTATAAAGTTAGAGTGTCTTTGTATCCCGGATAGAAATTATTATAATTTCAGGTAAGATCATAAACCTTTTAAACAATTTAAAATCCCACATAGCTCTTTTAATATAAATAACCTAATTAAATTTTTTTTATCCTAACCCATGAAATGGAATCATGTGAAATGGTTATCATGATTACCATATAATGGTTAACAAGGGAGATATCAATGATCAAATTATAATTGCATAAACAAAAAGCTATGAGAACATGAAATAAATATTTTAAAACCATTCCCAGTGTTTCATATATCAAAATCAAAAATAATAACAAAAATATTTGTGGTTCATAATATATGAATCAGAATGGAATCATTTAGAATGGGACATGATATTGGAACATTTCCATAAGTCTTATCTTTGTTACATGCACATCAGAATAACAACCTATTCATTAGTTAGGGATCACGACCAATACTATAATTCTGGATTGGATTCCATCCTCCTTCCATCAAATACTTAATAATGGTTAACTCCAAAGATAATCATTGTGAAAAAAATCTCTTACATAACATGTTTCACACCCGATTCCTATATATGAAATATCATGTGACATCCATATTTAAAAAAGGCATTATATGGCTATATAATTATGGTCCCACTCGAAGAATAATGAAAATAACTCATATACGTGTCATAATAACATAAATCATTCATAATATATCACAATACATTAAAATGGAAGGAGTTTCATAAAAATAACAATATTTCATGATATCCTAAACCATAGAAAATAAATAGGATTAATATATATCTCATAATAATAATAATTGAAAATAAAAAAGTAAGAATTAGGATGTTATTCTCATATTATAAACATGTAAATAATAATTAACATCCTGGGATGATATCATA
This sequence comes from Viscum album, assembly GCA_963277665.1. NCBI lineage: Eukaryota > Viridiplantae > Streptophyta > Magnoliopsida > Santalales > Viscaceae > Viscum > Viscum album. The sequence goes on along the minus strand of OY728158.1, from coordinate 496,437,509 downwards.
AAGGTAAATAACGTTTAAATATCACACGGAACATTTCTAGAGGAGAACATACTTTTAATTTTGGAATCATATATTTTAAAAATAAAAACTTAAAAAAATTACTAAAATTGTTTCTCTAAAATGAGAAATGGAAACTTGTAATTGAATCATTAAATAATTGAGTGGTCATTATATTGGGATTCTTTTTAATGTAATTTATATAAAAACAAACATTCCATTCACAATTTTGGTAAAATGGTAAAAATGAATAATTAAAAAAAATACGTGAAGAGTATATTTAATTTTTTTAAATATTTAATAACGGTTAATAATATTTATAAAAATTATATGTTAATAATATAGAAATTTTTTTATTTTTCTAGAAAATTTTGATATTTATAAAAAAATATTTCTAACCGAACAGAGACATAATGTCAGATTTACATTAAAATATTTTTTATATCACTTGTGTACTTTCAGATATTTAGATTAAAGAGAAGGTATAAATCTCATGAAAAAACTTTTAGACATCAAAATTCATTTTAAATTTTATATTTATCTCATGAAATATTCCTATCGAAAACCTAATCATAAACAATATCTTGAAAATTGATATTAGAACATAAAACCATCACCAAATATATAATAATTGAATTAGAACTCTATGAAAGAGATAAAAATATATTGATATATATATCCCCATAGTTCACATGGGAGTAATCTTTAAATAAATTCAATTAAATTGTATATACTACAAAAAGGAGATATGTGGTGGATATGGTTTCTGTTTCATATAATAAAAAAGTGAGGCAAAATTTCATTTTATCATGTTTGAGTTGTATTAAAAGACAACTAAAATTAATTATTATAATTATTAATTTTTAATAATTTTATAATAGAATCATATAAATACAAAAATTATCATATATAAACCATTTATGATATTTCATCACACATTTATTTATAAATATTTATTAAATTAATTTTTTTTATGTATTATCTATTTCATTTTTTTCATGGATGTTTTGTTTCGAAATTTCACATACTTGTAATTTAATACTGGTTCAATAATTTATATAATTCTAAATAATATAGAAATATGAAATATATTCAATACACAGACACACACTCACACACATATATAGAGTCATCCATAAAAGATATAAGAATTTATTAAACTGTTCATGAAGATGGTAGGTCGTACATACTCATGAACAATGTTTCTATTTTTAAATGCATTAAATGAATTAAATATAAATAAAAATTCAACTAAATATAATAATAGTAATATAATATCTAACATGAAATTTTATTAAATTTATTTTTATAACCATCCATTTAAATATTTGATGAAAAGTAAATTATGATTCAATATGGAGACATAAACCCATATGTACGCCAGAGCGATGTTGTTTAATCCCTTAGGATGGAAATAAGGTATATAATTGTTATTAAATTACCATATTAACCATTATTAATAATTATGATTCAAAATTAATTATTTTAGAATCGATATCATGGATTTATAATTGGTATAAGAAGAAATAAAATTGAAAACTCTCTGCTAGGATTTATAACTCTCTATTGAGATCCATCTTTTATTATAGATCTTATTCCTTGAAAGAATAATAGTTTAGATATAATGGAAGATAAAATATGCTTTTTAATACTATATGATGATAACATGGAATATCATGTTTCATATTGTGGTGTCATTCATTGTGAATTACAAAGGATGGAAGTTTCCTTTATATAAGTGGGGGAGGGGAACTCTTGGAAGTAACTAAATTATTAAATTAACGTAATTTAATCTTCAATGAAAAAGGGTTCCAAATTGATATAATTTTAATATATGACGTGGATATTTTTAAATATTCTCTTTCAAGAAAATTAGAAAATTATTTTTTATTTTTTAACCTTATCTCTTCGTTTTGACCCCCTATTAACAATTTTGAAAATTATCAGAATATCAAGCTTGGTTAACAAATAATGTGTCAGGAGAGTGAATGTAAATGTAAAAGTGACTCCTAAATGTGGAATGGTTTACATTTTATCCATATATATTTCCCTTGTCTAGATATAGTATTTTTTTTAATTTTAAATCATTTTTTAATTTATAATTTATTATATAATATAATTTATTTATTTATTGAACATTAATGAAATATTTTAATATAAAATATATGTAACTAATGTCAACTAGATAGAAAATGGTATTTATTAGATTATATGGGTTATATTATTTTAATATAATCAAATATAAATATATTTAATTTTCTTGAAATTATTTTTAAAGAGTATCATTTTCTATAACCTCACGTTATCCAATAATGTCTTTAACCTCGATAATTAATTTTTCAATACAAATTACATATAATGTAAAAATTGGAAAATAAATTTCATATTTGTGGTATTTTATTCCATTAATCATCTTAAATTTAGTCTTGTATGATTTTAATTACATTTATATTACATAATAAAACATATTAAACAAAAAATAAAATTAATATCATTTTAGGAAATAATTGCAAAATATGAATTTTAAAACAATATAAAACAAATAATATTAAAATATTTACCATCAAAATATCTGTTATATGTTAGATTTCAGTTAATTTTTTTTTAATCTATAACCCTTCAAAACATATTATTTTTTATTTTTCAAATCAATTAGTTTATTTTTTTAGTTCTTGAAAAGCATTGTGTGGGAGTTAAATAAGAATTGAATGTTTTTTATAATAAAAAAATAATAAAAATTAATTACATGATTAAAAAATATTAATTATTTAAACCTATGACAAAATATAATAGAATTTATAAGAATGAACGTGACATTTTAAACATTATCTTTTACTGAAATATTACAATGGTCAATATCATTGATAGATGAAAAATATTGTTATTTTTTCTTAATTTTATTTTATTATGGATGTAATAACCACATCATACAAATTAAATTCATGTTTTGGATTGCATTTGAAGCCTTATCATGTTAGTTTTGACTATAATTAAACCATTTTAAGTTTATTGTGGTGCATTTTTTTACTATGGTTAGAATTCAACATGAACAAATATAAAAGAAGCTTTTTAACAAAATATTGTCCTCATGGATCCAAAAATTGATTCTAAATTTTCTGAGTAAATTTATATATGTGTCATACATTAATTTAATTAAACGTTCAAAACAAAACAATTTTTTTAGATGAAATATTTTTATGTATATAAATATTTTTATACAATATTAAACCTAATTATTTTGTGAAATTAACTAAATTGGATTTTTATTTATATAGTATAACTCATGTTAATATTATTTCATTTTTAAAAAATGGTATATTATTAAATATAAAAAAATATAGTAATTAATGAATGTAAAAAAGAATACAAATTTTATAGAAAACCAATCCTTTCATGAAAAAAATGAAAAAATAAACACAAGAAATTTTTATATATTATTATTTCAAAAATGATATTACTGGTACCGAACATAATTCTAACGTTCCAAAGAGTATGTACCCTATTGGTACATGCTATTTCTTGGCATCTAAACGACCCATGATCAAATCTGGGTGGGGACTAATTTCCAGGTACTGTAGTAGCTCTGTAGCATGGCATTGTAGCAGTGGTGGAACTATTGCAGTGACAGCATGGTAGTAGCAAAGTAAGTGTAGTAGGAACTATAGCGGTAGCGGTACTGTATCAAGGAATATATCACCTTGGTTACTCTAGTTGTACTATTCACCAAGGGGCCCTTTAGGCCAAAAAATGGTCTTTCAAGCCAAGTATTTAGGCTACTTGGCCTTAGGCCTTCTAGCTATGTAATGGGTTTCCTTATATCAAGTCTAAAGAGGTATTTGTATTAAATAATAAAACGAGGCTTCAGCCCCATCCATTAAAAAAAATTCTAACGTTCTATACATTTTTTAATATTCGCTTAAAAATGCTACAAATTCAAATTTTATGAATAAAATGGAAATATATAAAATTGAGATTTTATATTTTAAGAATTTATAAAAAATCATTTTATATTAATACCATTAAATATGTTTAACAATTTTTTTTAATTTTATCATATAATTTCATGACCTGATATGCTAGGTCTGATTCAAAATGAAACAAGACTCCATGCACGCCTTCTAGTATGCAAGTGTATGCTGTAACAAAGTGAGGGTCTATGTCTAATATTGGTGATACTATTCCCTTTTAATAGAGTCATACAATAATAAATTTTAACAATATATAAAAATAAATAATCAATGTAACCACAAGGAATAATAATAATGGTATACATGTAGGATAAAAAAGGGTTCCCATGCTAGAAATAATATTAATTGTACAATATAAGAGAATGTTATTTAATTAAACTTTTGGTATATTAGTTTAACATAATGTTATTTATTTATAGTTATTCTATGAACCTTGTCTGTTACCTTATAATTTGATCTTATTTTGGGGTGTGTTGGTTTAAATTTTGAAATATTTGGAGGTTTGTGGGGCTTATCATGCTTGGTACCCTATTTATCAAAAACAAGTTCCCACTCAAAGAATGACATGAGACACTTTAAAGTGAGGGTTTTCCCAATTAGTGAATTGTTTTGACATATCATGTTCCCAAAAACATGTAACCATTCATCCTAGTTTAGGGGCACATGGATATGGTGTATGGTGTGTCTAACTATGCAGCAATGCCAACTGACTATGGATGATGGTTTTGTTTATACAGAATATTATTATAAAATTTCATGAACCCCGATTTATGATCTAGTAACTCCTAAATCGATGTTATCTAAAATTCTAGAGTTGTTGAGGCTCCAAATAATCATTCTGGCTCCTCCATCCTCCTTATTTGATGATATAAGAAGATGTTGGATGATCTAATCCATCATCAGAAAGTGGTTGTCATTAAATTTATTCTATCCCTTCTTCTATTTAACTCCTTTAAAACTACAAGATCATAAATAATTCTATAAATATAAACTGAATCTACACGGTCCATATTATATTAATTATTTATTTACCTCCATTATTGTCATTATTCATTAGATGATCACATTATGTGGGTTAATTGTTGATTAGATAATTAATATTAGGTGGCCCTGTTTGAAATTGGATATATATTTAAACCATGATTTGATTAATTTGATATAAATATATTTTGATTTATTTATGAAAAATAATTTTATATGAATTAGAATTTAAATTTTAAATGGATTTGCTTTTAGGAAAATTCTTTAATTTCAATGGAATTGGAATATGTGGAATAATTAAAAAATTATTGAATTGATGAATTAATATGATAATTTTGTGAGAAAACCTTTTTAAAATGAGATTAAAAAATGTATAGCTGGTTTTGGATTGAAAAGAATCAAATTATTAAAAATACATGGTTTCGTTTTTTATAATGAATTGGTATATTGATTATCAAAATTGGGAAATTCAATTTTAATGAATTATTAGATTTGAAATGAAATCATAATATAATTACTGATTTATTGATTTAGAAAATGTGACCCTGGGTAGTTAGTAGGTTATTTGGGACACCTAAACTAGGATGACAATTCCCTAGATATTTATTGATAATGGAAACTTATAAAACCTAGTTTAATAGATCTTACCCCTGAAGAGAATTTGGTTTGTCTGATTCAGCTGGATCCTGATGAATGCAAGTAAACATATTGTCCACGATCATTAATATGATAACTCTGATGATATTATATCAACGAAACCAACATACTCTATTGAATATTACCATTTTTCTTACAGTTTTTATTTTGAATATTTATTCCATTTATTAATAAAATGTTTTATTAGTTACAATTGATTTATATAAATGGTTTTATATCATATTTTTATTCGTGACGTAATTAGAAAGGGTTTCTAGCCTCAAAACAAATGTATATTTTTTAAATATGAGAAATTATATATTATGACATATAATATTTTAATTAATTATGAATTCATGATGTGGTTAATTATTATAGAATCATTTATGGATGAATTAGTGAGACAATACTTGGATTTATATCTAAAAACCTAATTTTTTTCTAGCATATTTATACTTTTTTTATTCATTTCCATGAAAATGGAAAGTGCCACTTGTAGTTAGTGGATGTTCTTGATCATCTAGTATTTGAGTGATGATCTCTTTGTGATGGTTATCTTATGTTGAGTACTTTAATGATATATTATTTTTGGTTTTGATATATCTATTTTTTTTTTGTATTTATCATTTTTATGTTTTCATAAAAATTACTTGTATCTATATCATCAATTTTATTTCATCAAATTTGTTTAATATTTTATATTGTATGATGATTGGTTCTAGTACAATGACATGGGGACTAGGAATTCTCTTCAAGGAATGATATCATTGGATTCAGCAGCAGGGAACAATGGTATCTAGGGTGGTTTCTAATGAAGTGGTATTAATGTTTCATGTTAAGAATATTTCATTGATATCGGGATGTACTTTGGGATGTCTTGTCTGGTCAAAAAAGTTATTTACGTTCAAGTGACTATAAAAACCTCACTATAATGAGCTTTAAGTAACCATGGACAATTTGGGAATGGTGTCTTGATGAATAATTTGATCTATTTATATCTTTTATTTTATTTATATATGGATTGGTTGAGATCAAAATCATGATGTCTTATCTAATATGATCAACTACTCTCATTTCTCTTGTTTTTGTGGTTGTTCTGAGTAATATTCATATGACCTCAATATTTTTTGCTGATATTTCATAACATCATGATTTTAAGAAGCTGTTTTAATAGAACATAATTGGATGATGCTACAGAACCACTACAACTGAAACCTCCCATTTAACAAAATATCATTGATATTATTGTGTGTCCTGTACAAGATGTTGGATAAGAAATTGCACCCATTTTTTTTAGGCTCCCATTGTGGAACCACATAGGGATGAATATTGGAATTTTACAAAGTTGTTTTATCACAAAAATGAACCATATTTTATGTAATAAAATATTCCTAAAAATTTGGAGGATATGTTTATAAATATTTAAATTATATTCATGTTATTGGAAATTGATTATTAGATTAAGGTAAAATGTACCACAATTAATTTTCCAAGACATAATAGAATATATTGTGGATCAATGGTCGGTTTGGAGAATGCATTGGGTAAATTATGGAATTTCTACAGAGTTCCTTTCCCCGATTAGTTATATCTAGAAAATGATGTTCTTGATAAGGATATAGAGTTTTTCAAACTTTAATGGGATGATGAGACCATTGTGGGGTATGAAAACTTCGTTTTAGAGATCATGCAGTTTTAACAGGAAATTTTATCATATAGAAAATATAATGACCTGGTGGTTCTCGATGGAAAATTAATTTGAAATTTGTTCTCAGGTTTTATTGATGAATATCACTTCTTATGTTGGAATTATGGATAGGTAATTGGTTGTAGAGATGGATATGGAAAGTATGTTAGGGTTTATGAGAGTCCATTTTCTCCATGTAGTAGTACATTAAGTCTCTTTAAAGGAAAGAGAAAGAGTGATGACTCAGATAGTGGTTATCAATAGTAGAGTTCTTCAAGAACTCCTATAGTACACTAAAAATGCCCATTGACTTTTTTCAAAAGTCTTACGGCTGAGAAATACAAATTGTTTTTCTCTGTGTTAGAAAATATTTTTTGTTCTTGTTGATGTTTCAGAAACTTGCTTCAATTTTTCTATAAATTTTCTTCTCCATTTAGAGATGTGGTATTATTAAAAACTAGAAGTACTATGGTTAAATTAAATGATTCATGATTTAAGGGGTTATTAACATATTCCTCATAAAGGATGTTTTTTCATGTAGTGGTAGTGTCTCCATAGGATTCTGCTACAAGTCCGATGACTATTAGAGGTACCACCACAATTGATTCATCTTTATTGTTAGGTTAATTTGATAATGGTTCATTAAATTAATTTATGTTAACTCATATTTTGTACCTTGTAGTTATCCCTATATATCTTTTCTCCTATGTGACATGTTTTATAATACCCCTCAGAACGAAGTGAGTGACAAGTCTATGATATTATGCATTTGTCTTCTCTTTATATTAAATCGAGATTACCTAAGATTTTGTAGTTCATGACCTAAATCCTTTTAATTTTATAATTTATATGGATTTAAAAATTTATAATAAAACCAATTTTGAGTATTTTATTCCATGATATTCCATTAATGAAACAGAATGGGTGTGTCATGATGTTTAGGGAGAATAAGACATGAGGTAAAATAGAGTCATATCTTCTTATACAGAGTTGTGGAATGAATTTCAGATTTCACTTTTGACATGGAATTGGATTAATTAATTGATGATATCACTCTATTTTTTGTCATAATTTCCAATGTTTTTCCATCTAATTTCACATGTATTACAATAGTAATAGATGTAGTGTTCTATATTGATTTAGCACATTGTACACTGCCAATATATTTTCCATTATTCATTGGGGAACTAGATTAAATGAAAGTGTTAACGACTTGGTTTCATGATATAGTTGAAAAAATATTTATAATCTTTAGTGTATCACCATGGGTAGAAAATATTATATTTTTTATAAGAATGATGATGGTACACATCACCAATCTATCGATTACAAAAAATTAAAATGACTAATAGTAGCCAAAAATGTATTTATTATCAGAGGCTGGTTATAATTTTGACAAATAGAATGGAGATAAGTGGTTCCAAATAAATTTTCTTTTGATCTTGACATCCCCTGTTGAGAATAAAATAATTTTACAATAAAAAACACCTTCTGGTGTAGGAATCGGAACTATGTGAACCTTTTAATTCCATTTGTTCTAACCAATTCCCCTATATTATTTATAGCTTTAATGAATAGGATATTCAATGTGTATAATTACATTCTCATGGTTGTATTTGTGGATGATATCCTGGATCACTCAATTTCTGAGGAGGATCATGTGTGTCATCTAAGATCAATTTTTTAATTGTTGATAAATAACCAATGTTATTCCAATATATAAAAATATGATTTTCTGATTCGATAATAAATGTCTGTTGGTATTGTGGTAAAAGAAAATGGTTTCACAGTTTATATGGAAAATGGTAATTATATTATAGAATTGGATAATCCTTGAATTGTTTATATGATTCGTGGATACATGGTATTAGCATGGTATCATAACTTATTTTTAAATTATATCTCAATGTTGGCTTCTTCAATGACATATATCACATATATGTGAGTTATTTCCTATTAGGATTATAAATGTTTGTGTAATTTTCATGGTATGAACAATCTTTTGACCTTTGTTCTAATGTTGAATGTTCAAGTGGTGAGGTCCGACGATGTGGTCCTTGTGTGATGAATCACGTTCAGGTTTGAATGGTCTGATTAGGTTTTGTGATCAAATGGAAGCCTATAGATCTTTTCTTCTTTGTCCACATGGTAAAAATTACCCAACCCATTACCTTGAGCTATTGATAATGATTTATGTTATTAAAAGTTGGTGGAATTACCAATTTTTGGACAGGTTTACGATGTATTCTGGCCATAATGGGTTTTGTTATATATTATCTCCAAATGATTTTAATCTTTGCCAGGGGATTTGGGAGGTGTACCTATAATATTTTTATTTCAATATATCCCATACCATGGAGAAAGGTAATGTCATTGCGAATGAATTGAGTTGAAAATATCAGATATTGTCATTGAAATAATCCACTGAACTATCAATCATGATTTATATCAGTTCAAATTTTCATATATGATTTTTGGAAAAAGGGGATGATATTGTCTTGGAGTGTATTGATTTGACCTACACTATTATCATGAAGATTATTCTATAGAAACAACTTAATGATGAATTATGTATTATTATAGACTCAATTTATTAATTGAAGACTATTAATGAGTGTTCATTATCTACAAAGGCAATTCAATGTTTTTAAAATATATTTATTGTGTTTATTTCCATGAGGAATGTTTTGATTGGGGACAACCATTATTCCCAACTATATATGCATCCAAGAATAACAAATATGTATTATAATATGCTGTATTGATTTTGGAAGTGACTTATTAGATGTGACATTTCTGATTTTTCCTCCCATTATTATATATTCCAATAGGTCAAGTCCAAGTGCTAGAGATCATTATGATTTGTTCACCAACTTACATGGAAAACCTGAAAGTTTCATGAGATCTATATATTTGATATCATTTGGTTTTCATATACCATAAAAAAGAAGAATAGGATCTGAATTTTTATTTATAGGCTGAGAAAATTATCTCACATTTTACTCATTTGGGATACAGACAACGATGAGTAGTTGGGAAATATCTATGTGAACTTGATTTTTTATTCCCATAAAGTTCGATATAATATAGATTCTTATAGATATCCAGGTATTACCTCTTATTTTTAGTGAGGCCTTTATGAGGTAATGGTATGTCATTTTCATTTTAAAATAGAATATATTCAATTGATATATTTAAAGACAATGAGAGATATATATGTTTCTGATGACAGTCTTTATATATACATCCTTAATGTTGTTATGTCTTGGGATAACCATTTGTGACTGGTTGATGTCACTTATAAAAATATTTACCAATTTTAAAACAGAATGGATCCTTCGGAGGTATTGTATTGGATCTCATATAAACATTCATTTTATTGGTTAGATATTGGTGAAAGATCCAATGTTAGAGGATGTTTTTTCAATGAGACGTTAGTAAATATTTTGTTGTTTCATCAAAAAATGTTATTGGCTTTGAGAAGATATAAATATTATGTTGATCTTCATAATATTGTATTGGATTTTTTAGTTAGTTATCAGGTTTTCATGAAAGTTTCACATCATTTAGATCAGCAAGAGCATTGGTGAAAAGGGAATATTGATATTCATTTTTAGGAAACAAATGATGTTATTGAGAAGATGTGGAAAGTAACTTACCATTTATCTCCCCATATAGTTGAGGTAGATACATAATGTCTTCCATGTGTCTTAGATACTGAAGTATATTTCTTACCAATATCATGTCTTGAGTTGAGAGGATCCTGATGCTGAGGTTGATTTATCCATATCTGACCATATAGACTTGATTATTGATTTTGAGACAATGGTACTTCATTTGTTTATGATAATATTGTTTTGGGTTCTACGGAAACATGGTTCTGATTGAAATGAGGCTTAAGTGACGGAGGCATTGATGAGTTATCACTTTACTCAACGTTCTATGAAAAAAATCATTGGTAGGATTTTTTAGGACATAGTTATTCTATGTGATATAGGATGTAACATATTTTTATTTAATTTTTTGTGTTTTTAAACACTTGGTTGTTTCATATTTATTTGTTTTTTCATTATGGTTATTTCTTGTGAATGTTGATGACTTTTGATGTTTTTTGGGCTATATAAGTTTGGGGCATGATTTTTCCAAACCATTTGTGTACCCAATAAAAAAAGAGAATCACTAGATATATTTTTTTTTCTTGGTTAGTTAATTATTTGGAAAACAATGTGGATTCCATTTGTAAAGCACACATCCAATTTTAGGGAACAAATGTTTTCTGACTATGTGGACCTTTTCTACTAACCATGTGTGACAGTTTTTTTATTTTATAAAATATATTAAAATTTTATGAACACCCATTTAAGATCACGAAACCAATAACATGACACTATATAAAATTATAGGGTTTATTTTGATACATATAATCAATTTTACACCTTTACCCCACTCCATTATTAAATATAAGAAATAAGAAATTATTTGATCCCAATATGGTAAGTAAATCTCAAATAGTTTAATTTCTCCTAATCTATTTTTTAAATATTCTTTGGAAATTGTGATAAATAATAAAATATGTGATGGATTAAAATTTCATTTAAATGGTGATTGTTTTTAGGATTTTTTTCTTTTTCTACACCACTATAATCCGTCATTGATATATTTGATAATGTGTGATGTTATATTATTTATTTATTGAATTCAGGTGGTTTCATTAGAGATTAGCCATTTGATTAAACATTGATTTTAAAATTTTGATTTAAATTACTTTAAATTGATTTGTTAAAACATGACATGATAAGAATTGGAATTGGAATTTGAAATGACTTTTGTTTTATGAAAACCCCCTACATTAAATTTTATTGGAATTTGGATAATAATTTCATGTCGATGGATTTAATAAATTTATTTGATATTTTTTTAGAAAAATATATAAAATTGAAATACCAAAAAAAATTATTGGTTTAGGATTGAAAAGTCGTGAATTGTTTAAATCCCATGTTGTTTTAATTGAATTGGTAAATTGGCCATAAAAATAGTAAAATTGAATTTTATATGACTATTTGATTTTAAATGAAATGATTTTACTATTATTTATTGACTGATTCATCACAATAAATCCTGGGTAGATGGTTTTTTATTTGGGATAAGCATCCTAGGATGATTATATCATATAATTTGATTGATGATGACAACTCCACCAAAAACATATATCGACTGATCTTATCCTGGAAAGGATGATGATGAGTAATATTCATCCAGATCCTAAGGGACATCTGTAAAAATAATTTCCACGATCTATGATATATGATGTTTGAGGATCCCATAAATGGAATATTACATATATATGGTAGATATCGAAAGTTATTAATTTTATTTATTTGTTTTTAAATTCCATTAATTATTATAAAATTTATTAATAAAAATTTATTTATATAATATATTTTATATAAAATATTTATATTATTAAATTGTTTAACTTTTTCCCATCATTTGAATGGATTTTTTTATGTTTTAAATATATAATAAAAGATATTATGCGATGTCTAGTTTTATTTAATGTTGAATAAATTATTTGGTTTATTTATATAGATTATGTTATTGAACACTTTGTGAGACCCTACTGAGATGTATAGATTACACCAAATCTTTTCCTTTAGGAATATTATTTTTCTTTATACCAGCTCTGAGTAAAGGTAAATCGATACTTATAAGTGGTGTATGTTATTGATTATCTACGATTGGAGTGATATTTTATTTAGTATGGTTTCCTTTTTTGAGTTCTTTTATGATGTACTTTTGTGATTTTAATTTTTTTTGTTTCTAGTACATTTTCATTTTTTGTTGATGATTATACTGACTTGTATCTCTATACTCCATAATTTTACAAACAACATATTCACTATTTTATCTTGTCTGATTCCTAGTGCTAGTTGATAACTCATGGGGATTGGAAACTCCCTTTGGGATATGTTATTAGACGATCAGGTATCACAATAATAGGATATATGGTCTATTTTGTTACATACAATGTAATTTTTGTTCTACTACTAGATCAATGTTCCTCTACTCATCTATTCACTACATGGACCATTCCATTTGCTAGTTCCCCTATTAAATCTACAAGATCATATAAATTATCAAGTACGGAGTTAGTATACGACTCAATAGGACACCACCAATGGATCCTTAACCAAATTTGAATACGTATAATTATTTATTACATAATTTTGATCAATGAATAATAGGAATAAACATAAAATCCAAAAACCACCAGGTCATGAACATACCTTTCCTCCACAAACCCCTTGATTAAACTTATCCAATTCCCTGATTGAAATGTATACTTTGTCAAAAAGATTCCCTTATAGCCACAATGTGGTTGGTGATTCATTCAAATTCTATATGTTATTGAGTGAAAACAACATACTCAGAATCTGTAGTACATCATGTAAAACATGGAATATCTAATGAATCAAGTATCTCTTACCTCTTTAGAATACACACAATATCATGTAACCCATGGAATCCTCATGGAATCCATTATTCACCATCTACATGAAATACAAAAGGAATAAAATAATTTTATCATATAGTTTATAGTGTTTCACCATCATTATCACCACACACCATGGGAAAAACTAACAAGGAATATTCATACCACGATGAAAATGTGTCCTGTATATACATACACATTATTCAAAAAATAGATGATAAGTCATTAGTTGATAATAACCAAAATAGACTTCATGATAAATATAGAATCATCATATACATCAATATTGAATGAAACATCATCATGGAATCTATCTATCACGTTAATCATATAGAATCAATCTATTCTATATGATGGGCCACACACACACCCACCTCCAATAACAATTCAATCATGAATATAAATAAAGCCACAAAAAATTCCTAACATATAAATATTAATGTAGTAATATCCCATGAATGTAATGATCATCATACTCTAAATGTCATTGATATTGAAGGCAAGGATAAATGACCATGCGTGTCTTGATTTCTTTATTAGAAACATCAATAGTCATGAACACAATTTCAAAACCTTATTATCATAAATGGTGATATGTCAAGTCTAGAGTTTTTCAAGTGTCCCTATAACCGAAAAATATTATTTTATTTCAAAAATAAATTAAATATCACAATTAATGAATATTTCTCTATCCTTGACAATATTGGAATTATTATTTTTAGTGTTTCATGAACCCGTAATATCCATCATAAGAATAATTATCTTTTGAAACATTCTCATTATTTATATTATTTTGATTATCTTATCATAATTTAAAAAAAAACCCTTTTACAATTATCATTTGATAATTTTCCCAAAATTGTTCCTTTAATATTATTTTGATAATTGTTCCGAAATTATTATTTTATACTTTTATAATAGAAATTTCATTAAAAGTATCCTTTTACAGTTTTTATTTATATAATCATTCATATAAATTATCAATATATAATATCATATAGTTAACACTTGATAGTTATTTCATAAAAATTACCATTTAATAATTTTACAAAATTTATATTATGATTTTTTATGAATTATCCCTGCCAAATCAATGTAATTATATATTGATAATTCTTACTAATTTTCCATTAGAAGCTTTTTAAAAATTATATTCTGATAATTATTTGAGAATTATCATGATAATACTATTATTTATAAATTTACTTGGGTAATTTCAAGTTGATTATTTGATTGAAATACTTATTAGTTATCGATTAAAAAAATTTCAATACGTTGTCAGATAATATATAATAATCATATTTTATTAAAAAAAATTATCATTTGATAATTTTCAAAAACTATATTTGACAATATCATAGTAATTACTATTTTATAATTATTATAAATTATCATTGATAACTAGAAATAAGTATCTTTTGATATTAATTTTCTTATATTCCAATAATTTTTGTTATTAAACCTTTTGTAATCTTTTTTTAATTATCTATTTGTGATATTCACAAAACATCCATTGATTTTTCATCAATTTTAACTTTTATTAGAATTATTATAAAGTAAAAAAGAGAATAAAATAATTATTTTAAAAAATATGAACCATAGGCCTTGTGCTAGTGAAGAAGAACAGAGTTATGTTCACTTGCATATAGAAAAAACCTGAAACTGAACAAATGGGATTCAATAAATGTGTGTAGGTATAATCTAGGTTCCCCTAACATAATAGAATGATTCATTTATAAAGAATCTAGTCATTCATGAATTTAAGAACTTCAAAAAAATTTAATTAAAACCAAAAATTCAATCACTATTTTAATCACTATTTCAACCAAAAATCGATGATGTAGTCCTTAATGCTACCCCATGAAAGTGTTTTCTAATTTTAACGAGTCGTAACAGATTTGAATTAGATCTTTTGGATTGGTTTTTGAGACTAAATGGAGGTCCATTAATTACGGGAAGAAGGATAAACCAACAACAATTTTAAAAATATATATTAATTGAAATATATTAATAAAAATGATGTATAATGTAAAATTAAGTTTGATCTGACCAGATGCTTGATGATTGAAAATGTTGTGTCCCATATTTGGTATACACCACACCCCATACCAAATTGTGATCTCACACATCTCATACAACACACCATTCAGTTGATATTTGTATATATCGAAAAATTGTATAATAAATATAATAAATATGTTATCCTCACATGTTGTCTTTCCAAATTACAAAAACACATTAATGTTCTTATTAGTATATGGTAAACCACACGTCCCATACCTAATAGTGGCCTTTTTATTCTTAAATAACTCTCTTTTTGGGATATAGTCAATTATTTTGGATAATTCATGCACACAACACAGAATATATTTAATAATTTTATTTCATATACACTGATTCTCTATGTTTCTTATAATTTTGGAATAAGTAAGTGCATAAATCCAAATAATATTTTATAAAATATTACAAGATTCTATTTTGATGTCACCCTTATACAAATAATTAAATATATATATATATATATATATATTTTATGTCAAAATTAAATTTTTCACATAAAAAAATATATAAATAATTTAAAATCGTTTTTTATAATCATATAAATATATTTTTTACAATTATTCCCCAATATGGGAATCTTATCATTTAGAACAATATCTAGAATTATGGATCGAAAATCTTATGCCACTAATCTTGAATATTAATATGAAACTAATATGTCTACCCCTATATATATATCTATGCGGTCCCCAAATATGGAATAGTTGTAACCTAGAAAATCAAGACCCAATTTCACATCGGTCTATGATCTAACCTAAACACTCCCCATATAATGACCCTGATGATTTCGGGAAAAGTGAATGCATTTAGTGGTGAGAGATATTTTAAAATTTATTTTAAAAATATTTTCTTGAAACCAATATTGTTGATCTTTCATGTCCAATTTATAATTAATTTATTTAATATATGATGAAATATTTAAATAAACATAGGAATAATATTCATTGGTAAATATTGATCATCTGAAATGACCATTTTAAATATTCTTCATTTCACTATGAGGATCCCTGTATTGAATGCCTCCAGCATTGAATAACATTTGGTTCTATGATCTCTATGTAACACCAATCGATCTTCAGGTGCTATCACAAAAATTAAAATGACTTCCATTTTTTATTATCGATCTCTTTTTATTGGTTTTTACGAAATATTACACTCACGTATCATTTGTAAGAGTGTGAGAGAAGTAGAAGTTGAGAGAAAATTCAATGTTTGCATAAAATCTATATTCTTCATATTGGATACTCTACAAAATAGACATATATGCCTATTTATAGAGTTTATATTTCTGTAAAAATGTTATTTAATTTCAAAACAAGATTTAAATAACATTTTTTACCTTCAACTAATCACATAACACATAATATTTATTATATGATTATTTTTTTGTGGTGAAAAACAACATTCATAATAACATATATTTTATAACATTCTTGTTAATTAATATGTGTCACTCGACTCATTCATTGTCTATTCGAACTACTATACAAATATTGAAAAGCCAAATCAATATTTTATTCATAAATATAAATTTTATTAACAATATATTCTATAAATATTTATTAATAGATTCATTAAATAAAATAAATATTTTACTTAAAATTTAGTTAATAAATATTTATTTAATTTATCCTTTCAAAATAACATCAATTAAAATATTCTTCTAACATGATAATAATATGTATTATATTAATTAAAATAAAATATAATTTAATTAACATCAATAAAACCACATAGTGTTTGACCATATACGATTGTTTCTCATTGGAATTAGGTGGGAATTCATAATGAATGAGATTAATATATAGGTATAGGTCAAGGAACCGAATATAATTTAATTTTTAAAACATATTCTACAACCACATATGAATTATTGATCTAAAATATAATCCCCTTTCCATAATATATCATCATGTAATTTGCACATCCAGGTCATCAACCAAGTATCTTGACATGTCTTCATTTTTCTATCTTATATAAATGTGTCGTTACACCTAGAATAATGAATTTAATGTGATGACTCAATTCCAATTAAAGGGTAGAGATATCATCTTCCATATAGATGAACTGGAAAAATCCTTCATTTAATTATTCATTTACAATATTTCACTCATGACTCACCAAACATATCAATATTATCGACAAATGATTATCATCATGGTTTATGAAATAAATCAATGTACATGATTAGTAACATGAATAAATCATAATTTTCAATCCTACAGAGTATAAAACACTCTTGTAGATAGGAATATCTGATGACACCAAAACATGATGAATTCATAATGGAATGTTTGTCATCATAATCTCCCCAATTAGTGGTTACTAAATGCAGACATCATGAGAAGTAGCTTCATATTCTTTAGAGTACTCAGACCTAATATTCGGTGTAGTATGTGTACTATTAATGTATGTTATCTATCATTATAACATTATCTGATAATATTAATATATCACAGATAGTTTCACATCATAGAGGGGAACTTCTATTCCATTAAAAATGCGAAATATAATCATAGATATTACTAAATTAAATTCATTCATAAAAAAAATATTTAATAAAAATTATTATTAATATTTAATACATATAATATACATGTAATAAAAGTAAAAATGTTTTTTTCTATGACCAAAACATCAAAAAAATCAAATTATACTAGAGCCAACAACATATGTCTTTTTGTCTACTATACGTCACATGATAGTCATGTTTATACTAATTGAAGGATTCAATCACGGATTTTAAAAAATTATATTTAATGGAATAACGTCTCACTATATCTTCACAACTTTGTAAAAAAAGTCCTCTTGAGAAGATACATCCAAATTATATTTATAAAATAATGTTGTTACTATGGCACCTTTTATGATCCACCATTGTAGTATTATAACAATTGAGTGTGATAGAATAATTACATCAAGAAACAATAAAAACATTATGGATGAGGTTTTCCATCTATTTTTCTTTTTTACGTAACTCATAAGAAGCAATATACTCATGCTCTTCCAGAGAATCTGTATCCAAATATTTCTTTGAGCACTTCTATCTCATTTCACCACCATTTATTGTGATGATATATACCATATGTGGCCTCATGTTATCTTTATAATTTTTGAAATAGGTATTTTTCATATTTTCTGATTAATAGTTCATCAAATACACCATAATCTAGGAAAATTTTAGAATCATGGATCCCTTATAAGCTATATACCACTTCTGTTCACTACTCTCGCCCTCCTTTTAAGGATTCATAGATTCACATGATAGTGATGGATACTTCCCCCACTTCATTGACCTTATCCATTCCAAGTGACCTCTTTATTTTTTCATTCCCTTCATCTTGGAAAACCCACCTTTCTAGGGTATTTATTCTTCTAGGCTCTGTTTCTTTTATTCCTTTCGATTATTCCTTCTGGTTCATCCTCTCAGGACCTCTGGTTCTTTATGTTCCTCCCCTACCACGTTACTCTGCTAGTCTGGCCGAAAATACCCGACCCCATATTCGTCAGGTTTGTTGTTTTCTCATATGGGTTTGGGATAATGGTGTTGGAAGAAGTGGAGAATGTACCATCCAATGAGGTGTTTAATTCTATTTATTCTCGTTTAGTTATTATTTATTCCTGTTTCTTTTTTTAGAATTTCATTAATGTCCCCACTTTTTCATTCCTTGTTGGTTCTTTCATCCGAGTAACCTTGTTAAGGACTATGTTTGCTTAATCTCTACTATTGTCACATGATCCATTGCATCTAAAACCAATCATGGTCTATTAAGGAGGCTCTTTTGGTGGCTTGGGATGTGAAGATTGAGCATCAAAATATTTTCTAGCTGACTCGTCTTCTTGTATTAACCAAATTTAGTTTTCCTTCTTGGGATTTATTCTTTTTTAAGGATTGGGGTAATGTTTTAGTATGGTTTCTGGTAGGTGGTTGACACTACTATCCACATTAGAGAATTTTCCTTGGTTTTCACCTGGTGGTCATCGATGGCATGTGCTAGAAGACTGCGATGATGGGTTACTCATGCAATTCACTGGTTTTGAATGGTTTTCGACATTGTTGGTGGGTTTTGGTAGAAATATTAGACGTCACATGAAATATTTTTGGGTTTTTTCTTAGGTGATTGTCACTTCTATTAATTCTTCCCCTGGTGACACATTTGTTTCTTCTTTTCCCGATGTCTTCGGTGGCTTGGAGAAATTGAAACACTAGAAATAATGAGTTTCGTTGTCCCAATGGTGACAATGTATACATCCATTAAATGGTGATGGTTTATGGTGGTTTGATAGTTTATGATGGGTATGACGGTTTCTTATGGTGATTACGGTTGTTGATGGTGATAAAACCTGAGGCCTAATGATGGAAGACATCTTCGGTGTTAGGAATATTTTGACAATAATGACCAAGGCATCATGGCCTGACGATCTTTTTAATTTCATATTTGGAAATGAATTATTCGTTTTGTAGCATTGGGGAGTCTTGGACTACATTGATGGAGGAGGATGGAATTGTGAACCACTCGGTGGGCATATGATACAGCTTCCATGGATCATGGATATTTTTTTTTATTTTGTGACTTTCTGGATTTTGAAGTAGGAAGGTTGTGGTGGTCATTATCCTCTAATATTTTTCTGATTGAAACTTTGTTACGGTAAAACATATCCATTAAAATTTTTATTAAAATAATACAAAAAAATAAATATTGTGGAGGAATATATCCTTATTACACCTCAAATACAAGGATATACTTGACTACCATCCAGTGGATGTCACTTGGATAATCATGATATCTTAAAACCACACATAATTGGAAGGTGAAATCTATCCCAGTACATATCATAGAATACATAACAAATCTAATAATTTTTTTCTATGGAATTATTTTCATTTTTCTTCATTCCTCATGTGTTTGGGGACACATTTTCTTACAAAGGTGAATAACATGTGATGATGGAATTAATTTCATATTGTATAATTCAAAACTAAATATCCATATTGTATTTTATATGTATATACATTGAAATAGGCCGAATGAACTCATGGATCTATCATGATGGATCTTGACCCCATGTATTTGTGCTAACTCACCGAAGTCCTTTATATTGAATAAATTATTCAACGAAATGTTAAAGAACTATAATACTGGTATTTAGTTTCCAATGAGTTATATGTAAAAAACATATAAAATTAAAAAATTAATTAACTCCCACTAAAACATTTATTGACATATGGATCACACATGTTCTTTATGAAACCAAATTCCATTATTGTCTCACCAAATGGAATGTTCCATGACCTAGATGATTTACTTAGTCTATAAATGTATCTTGTCAACATTCATACCTTATTAGAATCCTTTCGAGTCAAAAACTTTTAGTCTATCTGATATATAAATTTTCCTTAAGTTTCCAATTCATTAATTCTTTGCTAAATCTATTTTCAGAATCACATAATCATGGATACCCCCAATGGAAAGTATAATTATGATGGATTTCATCATTGCAACTAGTTAGAAGGTTTTATCATAGACAATTAATAACTACTTTTAAAACCCTTTAGAATCTAGAAACACCTTATAGGTACACATTTGTCCTTCCATGGATAGTTTATTCTTGAATACCCATTTGCAACAAAAATTATTTACATCTACTAGTTGTTATACCAAAATCCATACATGGATTTGGTACTTGGAATTCATTTAGTAACTCACAGATTATGTCCTCTTGGAAACATTAGTGCCACTTACTTTTTATGTATAGGTTATAGGATCCTTATTATCAGCTAATAACGACTCACCATTCATGGTGTCTAGATGGACATATTTCTTTGGTTCTCTAAACTCGATAGTTATGTTATGTAGAAATTGTCTCTCTAAAAAATCATTCTTCCACGGGGATTTTTTTCCCAATATTCTGTATCTTGAGGATGAAATTTATCATTGTCTATCTATCTCCTAGTATATCTTTTTGAAATAACATCCTCCTCATGAAATGTGGGAGGTCGCACATCCACCACTTTTTCTTCATAAATGTCACAAAGTATATATCCCTTGGATTCATTCGGATATCCTTTAAAATTCACACTGTTTCTAAGTTTTCAAAATTATTACATGAAGAGGCCATGGAAAATGCTTCACAACCCATCGCATGAAATTAGGACAACCCATGACTCTTTTCATTCTATAATTGGTTTGGTATACAATAATGTTTTTAGTTGGAACTCGATCTAGTATATATGATATTACTTGTAATGTGCATCACCAAAAGGATAATTGAATAATCAGATGATTCTTTACTTCTTTTACAATGTCCAATAAATTTCTATTCCTCATTTAGCTTACACCATTTCATTATGGCGTATAAGGTTTAGTGGGTTGAGATAAAATCCCTAACTCATATAAATAATGAATTATTGATTGATTTAGATATTACCCATCGCGTTCTAAATAATGTTTCGTAATCCTATTACCAATATGGTTGTCAACATATTATTTAATTCCATGAATTTATCAAAATATTCTTACTAATACCTCATTAATAATACATATCCATATCTACCAAAATCATTAGTAAAAAATATTAATCATGGGTGCCCAAATTTTTCTTCAATGTAAAATGAGACATAAACATCGGTATGATATAATTCACGAAGGTCTATAGCCCTTTCACCTTATCCAATAATTGGTGGTTTGGTTAATTTTTCTTGTAAACATTCGTGACATACAATATGTGTTTTTAGTTGAAAATAATCTAAATATATGTCTTTATGTAATTTTGTCTTTTAATTTAATTTACATTACCTTGTTAGTGAAACCAAAGTTTGGTTTGGTGTGAGTTGTGTGATGTAACTTCATTATCCATTTCCATTAATTTTTCGTGTAATCCAAAACATAAACACAATTATTTAATTTTTCCTTATCATAATATATTATATTTTTATAAAATAGGAAATATCATTCTCTAATCTGAAAATAAATAAATCCATATAATGTATAGATAAATAAATAAATTTTTTTGTTGTTAATGATACATAATAAAACTCCTTTAAAACCAATATCATTTGGGTTCAGAACGTGAATTGGAAGTTCCCGATAGATAACACAGTATGTTTTGCATCATTGGATAATCGAAGGTATACCTCTTGTCGAGACCTTGACCTTAGTTTCCAAGAGCTGGTAACCCACATCATTTTATTGGAATAATAAAAAATGAAGTCATATCATAATGTATTTAATTGTTTATTAAATTTGGAAACCCATATACAAGAAATTGTTTTACATTAAAACCATTAATGGATAAAATTATCGAAATTCTCTACAAAAAAATCTATAACTCCAATATTATCACTCTAAGACATTCATAATTTTCATCTTCAAAATATGAAGAAAAAATAAAACATTAGGAAGTGGTGAGATCCAATTCTTAGAAAGGGTATGTAATAAAACAGACACAATCAAAACCTAAAAAATAAGTCATGGTGAATAAATAAAAATAAAGGATACTATTACATAATCTTGTGCTTAAAATGGAAGGAATAAATGAAGATTAAATAATTCCATAATTAAATATAACCATTCATATTATACTAGTAAAATTATCACATGTACCATAAATTATTAGTATAATAATGAGTTAATTCATAATGTTGGACATGATTAAAATACCATTAATGCCTAGGTAAAGACACCATCAATAATGGGTAAAAACATAGTCCAGTTTTTCTGATGAGACATATTGATTCAGCTAGGTCCTATTACAGGTCCCACAAATATATTAATATATCCAATTAATTTCTCATATGATATGGGAGAAACATAATCAACATAAGCCTTCATTTAAAAATTATATTATGAAATGTAAATATATTTCCCTAATAACTAAACATAATCATAACTCCAACATAGTAATATGGTGAATAGTATCAAGATAGCATGTCCATAGTCAAAATAATAATAAAAATAAATAAAATATGGTACATGATACCATAATAGGTTAAAAATAATAAAACATTAGATTCAACTGGTGGTGTTTAAATTGATGAAAATAGATTAACTAAATCATTGAAGAATTCATAAGCATAATATTCTTTTACATTGAAATGAAGTGTTATTTTGGAAAAATATTTTCATAAAAATAAGAATAAAATAATATTTTTCCATGAAAAAATGTTAGATTTGATGAAAATATTTGTGCCCTAAAATATATTATAGAGTGCACATGAAAATAGTAAATAAATACGGATGGTTCCTTTAATCGAGATTGTATATTGTGAATAATTGAGAAATATCCTTATAAAACATGCAACTCTCAATCAAATAAAAAAGGACTCGAATTGGAAAACATAAATAGAAAAATGAAATATAATCTATATGGATTAAATATGAAGAATTTATAATTTCATTTTGTGAATGAGTGAGAAGTCATAATCCCAAATTAAAAATGGAGGTTTGGGGGGAAACCCTTACCTAATGTCCAAATATGTTATCTGCTTGAACATAATATCATGGATAATAAATTATATATTTTAATTAATTAATTAATAACCTTATATTCATGTATTTTATTTATTATTATTAAATTATTATCATTTATGTTCTTTGGATGAGTTATAAGATACCAATTATATATCATGCGTGTTCGTTTCCATGGTATTAAAGATTGGTATACTTGTATATGAGAATAGAAAATCATGTTGAATATCTAGAATTACATAGAATTCAGTTTATATGATATTAATGAACATAAAAAATATTAAATTTTTTAATAATTTATTTTTATATGGTATGAGGATGAAAGATTAGATAAAACATTTCTGATAATCATTTATATTATTTTGGCGGTTTTTCGATCATTACAAACTTGTTTTATCTTATGAATTTATATTACATACATTAAATGTTTATAGAATAGTAAATAGGTTGTAATAAAGATTTTAATGTATTTTTCTAACAAAAAATGGTTTCATTACTATCCTTTAAATATAAATTGAAGAAAGAAAATCGGTCTCCCATGATGTTTTTAAATCAGCACTTCACGAATAATGATTTCTTTTTTTAAAATAAGATAGAGAGAGTGTGTAAATGGATATTGAGAAAGGATATTTTATTATCATTATATCATTAAATTATATATATGATAATGTATTAATCATTCTTATTTATATAGTGTATTTGATGAGATAAAAATAAAAGAAAAGAACATGAGAAAAATTAAATTGAAAATGAAGATGATTTTGCCTCTTTAATACTCCTACATTAGAACCTCTTTAAGGGTATCAGCTTTGTTGTTATGTTATCACCAAGAGATATGTAAAAAGTTTGAGGTGCATGAAAATTTTTCTGGGATAAATTTTGAGATGTTTAAATGCTTCTAATGTTTGAGTATAAGGGGTGGTGGGGGTTAAATTTATGGTTGAGGAGAAGGGTTTTTTTGAATGATTAATTCTTGTTAATTTCTTATTTTGGAAAAATACTATGAATACATTGAGAATTTTCATGAAATATATTAAACTAATTATTTATGGTTTGAAATTATGTGCTTATATAATCTATATATCACCTATGACTCAATAATACATGTATTTAGCATATATTGTAAATTAAAGTATTTTACTATTCACCAATAATTCTTGTATTTCAGAAAAATCCCAAAAATAATCCCAACCCATTTTTTGGTGTTTAGAATTAAAAAATGATCTCCATTTTAGGAAAATAATTTTTTATATATGAAAATTTTGATTTTTTAATAAACATCATAATTTAGATGAAAAATAAATTTTTTTAATTTATAACTAAATTTGTAACACTATGAAAAAGTAGCTAAGGTCACATAATATTATCATAAAATCAAAAAAAAAATTATTTTTGAATAAATTTATCTAAAATAATTTTTTTAAATGATTTTATTAACTATAAATTATAATTAAATATTAATGAGGTTAAAAGGTACAAAAACAAAATTAATTATCATTACAATATTCATTTATATATAATATTAAATAATTATATTATAATTTCATTTATAATTATCCAAAATTGTATTTATACCTTAATGGGTGATGTTATTATTCATTACAACGATTTACTATTCATAAGGCTCATATTACTATTCCTAAGACAATATTAATATTTCATCAGTATAGGATCCTTAACATCTTTAAATACCTCTTATTGCATTCATTATTCATTTTTCATGTTTGTATTTTATTTTATATGTTATTTTATGTGATCTATACTTTTTGAGATAAGAAAAAAATGGAAATTTCATTTATAGGGTTCTTCGTGATTATATTCTCCCCTTTTAGAGAAATGTTTTCCTCACAATTTTCAGATTGTCACCCTCAAAAAAGATCCGGGTTGTTATACATCCTATGTGGACCAAGATCCCATTTCACCTTATTAATGCTATTAGTTTTTGAATTTACCTTTAACAATAGATTGATTTTATTCTTCAAAACCAGGACATTACAGTACAAAATTTGGATAGGCTCCCCATAGTAAGATAATTCATGATCCAATTCAATTTTTTTAGATGTGACTATATGTATTTGGTATGGAATTTACATCCATAACAATGTGATTGGGAAAATATTGTGTAATATATGAAGGCTAATATGAATTTCCAAATGATAATACACAACTTAAAATCACTCCAGAATTTTAAATGGGATAATATACCATGGGATTGGTTTCATTTTGGTTACAAGAAGTTATAACACCATTTCATAAAGATACTTTCAAGATAACATGATATCCAAGTTGAATGTACAAAATTATTCCTTAAATTATTGGCATATCTCTATTTCCTACATTGATATCCTAGGATATGTGTTTTAATAGTCTTTTCATTTTGTATTGGTTCCTATACAACATCTAGGCCTACAAACATCATTTCACCAGCATCATCCCCACATGTTGGTGTGCTACGTCTCTTTCCATTCAATTCTTTATAGGGTTCCATTTGAATACCACAATTGAAACGATTTTGGAAGGAAAACACTACAAATTTTAAAAATGAACCCACATACCATGAAATTTATTTGATCATGACATCAATATGTCTTCTAATGTTTGGATCATTATTTCTGACTTCACGTCTATTTGAGGGTGATAAGTTGTTCTAAAATGATGTTAAGTATTCATATACTTCTAAAGACGTTTCCAGGATTTGGATTTGAATCATGAATCACTATAATATCAAAATTTAGAGAGTATATACATGATTTCATAAAAAATAATTTATATAGAGTCATGCAAGGATATCAAGTAGAAAATCCACTTTTATAGAGATGGAAATGTGCATATTTGGTATGTCAATCAGTAATCAACCAAATTTCATCATTATTTATTGGTGTTTACTGTAATCCAACCAAAAGATCTATGGTGATAATATCACATTTACATGTAGGAATTTGGAGAGGTTGCATGAATCCTCAAGAATATTGCATTTCATCCTTCACTTATTGACATACATATAATATTAATACAAAATCATCCTGCACACTCTTCTTGACATCCCCCAAAAAAGGATCATTATATTCTATTAATATCTTACTTATACACTGGAATATATAGAAATTTGAACTATGGGATTCATCAAACAACTCCCTTTTTATCTCAGGTATGGAGGGAAAACAATGTCTCTCCCCAAATTTCAGAATTCCATCCCCACACAAGATGCCTTCCAACATCCCATCATTAACAACTATACTTTTCTTCTGAATATTCTCATCATTGCACTGATAATTTTTATTCCTTTCCAATAAATATGTCTGTGAAACCAATTGTAAATGTGATGATATTTCACAGTCTTTTATAATTCCCGTATCCAGAAATTTCAGATCCATGAACACATAATCCGTGTAAACCCTTTATTCAAAACATCTTTATCCTTCCCACTAAAATCATCTACTAGCTTATTGACTATCTTGGGTGGTAGTGAATTTAACAATCATAATCCTTAAGTAGCTCATCCCAGTTAATTTTGCTCATATTGATTTATTTCTATAAGAATATATATTTAAATCACTTATGATCCATATATATCACCCATATTTTTCATATAGAGATGGTGCCTCTATATATTCATATAAAATTTTACAACATCTAACTCAAGATCATGTGTTAGATAGTGTTATTCATGAATTTTTAACTTCTTTGATGCATATCAGATAAATCTATTATTCTTCATAAGGACACAACCATGTCATTTCATTGATTCCTCTATATGAATCACATATCCACTATTTATTAATGGTAGAGTAAATATTGGAACGTTAAATAAAATGATATTTAATTATTAAAAAAAATTCTCATTCTTTTCACCTTATGAATATAACCTATATGAGAGTAATCATGGTTAAATGGTTATCTAAAGAAAATTATTAATTATATGCCAATTGAAACTAGCTAAAAAAATAAAACAACATACCTTAGTTATGATCATTGGTACAGGCATAACCATAACATACATTTCCTTAAAACGATTACTTAATATTCTATCTTTAGAGATAGTATGGCTCTGAAAATAAAATATTTGAAAACATTAGTCAAAAAAGATAATAATAACTTATAAGTTTTTTCTTCTAAGGGTCTTCAAAAAAATGTGAAGGTGATTATCATGATCTTCATATCATTTAGATTATAGTAATATATCATCAATAAGTACTATAACAATTTCATCAATAATTTCACTAAAAATTCTGTTCATTAGATCTATGAAAACATTTGGTGAATTAGTTATTCCAATTGGAATTATTGTAAAATTTTAATCTCCATACCTGGTTTGAAATTATGTATTTGGAATATCTTCCATATTTATACCCAATTGATAAAATACTCATCCAAGATCAATATTTAATAAATATTAAGCTCCTTGAATTTGATAAAAAATTTCATCAATATGAGTCATATGAGACTTTTTTGTTGTAATAACATTGACCACACTATATTCAATACATATTCTCTATGATCTATCATTTTTCTCTCAAAAATAATTAGATCTCCCCATGGATAAACACTAGGGAGAATGGACCCCTCACTAGAAAAGTCCAATAGTCTTTTATTCTTCTCCTCTAATTCAACTATGGATATTCTTAAAAGTCTCATTGACATAGTCGTTGAACTATGAATCCAATCAATAAAAAACACAATTTCCCACAATAGAGGTAGTCTAGGTTAATCCTCTGGAAATACATCAACATATTTTTTCACAATAGGTATATCCTTAATTTTAATATTTCTTTTCTCACCTATAGACATTCAGTTCTCTTACTCCCCAATAATTTCTTTCTATAGAACTATTGGAGGTGGATATAGATATGAATCATATGGATATAATTCTTCTTTAAATATAAGGGTCTCTATATAATTCATAAAACATATAACATCCTTATTCATGCAACATAATTTCTCTTCAAAGTTTAAACTCAAATATATAACCATTATTATATCAATATTAATAATGGTTATTATGAATAGGTCACATTATAAAGCATGTTCATGTGCTATAAATGAGAAATATTGACACATCTTTATTGCAATGATACTTCCCTTAGGTGTTATGACTAACAAATATTATATTAAAGAAAAATTGAAATGTTTAATTTTCATGGAAAACTAAGAAGATATAAAAGAATTTTGTGATCCAGAATCAAATCAATAATTGTATAAGATTCATGAAATGATTAAAGTACCTACCACCAGATCATTAGGAATTTCAACCATAGTATTTTTGATCACATAATATTTTCCATGATCCCTTGTCCATCATTAGGGAATTTTTCCTTTAATTATAAGATAATCATTTATATAATTTCCCTTATATTTTAACTTATATCACTGAACATTGATTAATAATTTCATTCTATTGCAATAACAGGAAAGGGGAATTTTTTCTTCTATCTTATATCCAACACCCATTACATTTGGGCATGTACCTAGCTGTTTCATCCCTAAATGTTTGTAGGATAGAAAATCAAATAATCCATAATTCCCATATTAAATATTTAATTTTGCAGAGAATTCAACAAATATCTTCTTCTATTTATTTACTTTGATGTTATATGAGTTATATAATTAATTTCTTTTTGATACACATGAGATAATATCTTCATCTGATGAAACATATTGGGAGATAAGTGGATTTGGTAAAAATAGTATTAAATAATCAATGAATCTATCAATCATTCAAATGGGATTGAGTTTTGTTCTTGTGGAATTACTTGATATCCTTGTAAATTTGGATTCATAATTCACTATTTTTTTATCCTCTTTCTATATTTGACAAAATAATCATCTATCTATAGACCATAAGTATTCATGAGGAAATTATTTTTCAAGTAAAATTTCATTATAGTCCCTCCATTTATTTTTTTTAATTTCTTCCTCCTCCCTTGTTTTTTAAATCAATGTCCATCATGGATCAACATCACCTGATAGGTAATAAACTGTCATGAAAACCATATCCCTTTCATTACTTCCCAAATTTAGAAATTAATTCTCCGAGTAAATTATCCACTAATGTGATTAAAATGGGGTTGTTGTCCAACAATTTATATGGGTAAGGTTATTGTTCATAATCTGATAAACTCTCCCATTACAGTTATATGTTTCTAAACACCATTAGCAGCTCTAATTATAATGCACCATCCTTAAACAGTAAATAATATTGAGTTAAATAATGAATTAACATCGAGGGAATTTTCATGTTTATATATTTAGTGAATTTGGTCATAAATTATACAAAAAACTTGAATATTACATGTAGACACTTATACTCAGTGTCAATTTTTTCATAAAATAAAAAATATTAAAAGAAAAAATGAATTGTTTTCATTATATACACCTTCTTGAAGTATTCAATTCTCTTACCCTACATTATACCCATTGAAAAAAAATTAAATTGATGGGATGAGCATAAAAATATCATAATGGTTGATAAAATAATGAAATAAAACAATAGTTCCTCAATGAATTCAAATAAATGAAATCATAGATTCAATAATAAATCACAATCTATTCAGCATACCTCACGAAATCATATGATTAATGAATAGCACATATAAATCATAAATAGTAATGGTATGAAGTGGCATATATATCATACATACATTCTAGCATTCACAGTTATATAGGGAATTACCTTTGGAATAACCATCATGGTATATTCCCTAAACATACTAGGAGAAACATTAATGTTAACCTCTATTAGGTTACCCAATGCATTAGAGAGCTATATCAGGCTCACCCTCCCATGTTTTATAATAGAACCACCCATATACATAAACAATTTCCATGAACAATAACATTTTCATTAAACATAAAAAACCATAATGGAAAGATAAAATTTCCAAATTTCAATAAAAATATATAAATTCAATATGTTGAAATAATAAATGATATATAAATATCATATTCAATAAAAAAATACGTAAAAAGTGTATATAGTATTTAGTTTCATTTTAAAAGCATCACATCTTATTATGAAATCAAAATATCAAAAAATTCTCATGGTGGCCGAAAGGTTGTTGTGAAATCGTATGCTAAGAAGAAACATTCCGTTTATCATTTAGTAAAGAGTTATGTTGAAAAAATATTTCCTTTGAATGAAATGAGAAGTAAAAGTAGTTTATACATCGCATAAAAAAATCATTTATAATCCAAATTTTCCTCAACAAAAGGAGATTGAGATTAAGTCCCTTAACTTGGTTCGACTTGTCACGTATGTTCCTTGTTATTCTGGAGTAATAAACATAAGTTAATTTCAACTCAGTTAAGAAGATTTTTAATGTTTATTATTTCATTTATATCACTTATTAAAACATTAAAAACATTAAATAATTATTTATGTTAATATCGGTCGTTTTGTCGATATTTTCTACTTGAGCCAAAATGAAAACTATTCTAATTAAAAAATGTCTATGGGGTCAAAATTAAATTATTTCTATAATTTTATTAACGATTTAAATATTATATATATCATATACATCAATTGTATATGTATTTAAAATAGTCCATATCATTTTTAGATAAGAAATGAAACACACTGTTCTTGGAGACGATAAGCCATACGTATGCATGAACGCTACTTTCATTTATATTTAATAGTTAAATGAATGAAAACATAATGATTCATAGGTATATTATAATATAATTATAATATAATATTTTATATATGTTACATATTTCCATTAAAAGCATCCTTTATATGGTTCATGTATAAAATGAACAATTCATATCACTTTGAAGGGGCGGTAGTCCCCAAATCCTCATATGATATTATCGTATTTATAAAACATGAAAATAATAAAGGTATGTTATAAAAGAGAATTATAAATGAATATATGTAAAATTAATATCACATTTAATTACTATACCATAATAATGTCCACTATAAGATATGGTAGGAGAAGATTGAACAATCAACGTTTCACGAGGTAGTAGTTCACTGCCCACAGAAACCGTATGTTCTATACCCATCACACAGAGGTGTGTGAATGTTTAGTTATAAATCCACATCGTAAAAATATTCTACTATAATGAAGATATTGTTATTGTTATAATAAAAATTAATAATGAGAGTTTAGGGGTTGGAGTAAGTAAATAAATGGAAGTAGCATGAGAGAAGATATTACCTCAAATTGGGTAACTCTTTTTCATTTAAGCTAAAAGGCCTTCATGATTTTCCATTAGAACAATGTAATTATTCTAGGAGGAATATAGGAATTTTGAGAGATTATATTTTTAGAGTTTGGGTAAGACATGGTAGCTTGAGAGGTGTGAGTAAGGGTTTGAGGTGATTCCCTTTTATAAGAGGGTGGAGGGGTACTTTAGAAAGGTGTTGAAATATTATTTTATTTTAAAATGGGTTTTTGTATTATAAGGGCCAAAAAACATTTATTTCAAGATAAGTTTATTATTGATCTAAATACACAAAACTAATAGGTTTTAAAAATGTATTGGTTTCAAATTTAACCTTATGATTGAGTTTTAACCCTTAATTAACTTATTTTACTATTACCATGTCTTCTTATATATTCATGCTACAAGATTAATATATTTATTATTAAATGAAAATACTACCAAAAGTGGTTTATTAAGGAAATTATAAATCTTGTATATTTAATTTCGTAGAATGTTATATTTTTTGGACAATTAAATCATTTAATTATATATTATTGGGTTTATAAATGCATTTATTTCAATTTTTATACTATTCATATCATGACTTTTTAAATAATCCATAAAAATGTATTATTTTGAAAATCCATCTTTAATTCAAATACAACAACTCATATAAATCCCTAAAAGTAGTGTATGGAATAAAAAGTTACAAAATTAATTTATTTTAATACTTATAATCTCATTTACGTAAAACATTAATTTATAATGTAACCCCTACATCATCATTGTATCATTAATATAATCATTTATTAGACGTATAAAAATTATATATAAAATAATATGATTTTTCAAATAATATTTTCTTTCTAATGAATATTTTTAATTGAATATATCCCTTATAAATCACCATATAAAAATTACTTTACTGATAGATGCATGTTTACGTTATATTTTCCATAACATTAAATTAATAATAATTAAATGTCATTTTCACATCCATGTGGCTCCGTGGAGTCTGAAAATTGACCCATGGAATCCCATGGTTGGATATATATCATCCAATAGTGTTAGGAAATGTGATATGGAAATTTAATATTGTTATAATGTTATTTTTTAAATTTATTTAACAGATTTACCCTGTAACTATGGTAAATAAAATATTAACTAATGTTACTATTCATAATATCTAAAAATAAAATGCACATATTCATCAAATTGGGACCTCCTAATTCCAAATATGATACCAAATCTTTCAAATTCAAATCATAGCTATTTCATTAATTAATTTAATATTAATTCTCATTGTCAAACCAAAAAAAGTGTTTTTAAGATGTAATAACTAACAAAATATTGACAATTGTTTATGTCCAAGTTCAAAGTGAAATTACATAAAATAAAACAATTTTGATTTATTGATATAACTATAATCCAATTAAACATTAAAAACAATTAAAATTATATTTTATATAAATAAATAAATTAGAATAAAAGATATTTTTGAATTAAAATGCAGTATTTTCATTATTCAATAAAAATTAACATAATCAAAAAAATACCCAATATTTACTCAACATAAATTTTTATGTCCCACTAATAAATAATATGTTTATTTTTTTCAAATTTAACATATAAAAGTGAAAAAACTAGAATAAAATTTGGTCACCAATAAAAGGTGGTAAAACTTCCTTTTAAAGAACATTAGAGTATTTCATGCTTAAAATCGAATTCATTCGTATTTTAAAACTCTGTAATTTATTGGATAATAGTAAAACATAAAAAAAAATTATAATATTATTTAATATATATCTTTTCATTCCCACCTATAAAATGGCTTGGAGTTAACTACCATTTAATATAATAATTTTTCTTTCAGTATGACTCAGCATTGTGTGTAACATAAGATTTCGGAGAAATGCATTGTTGCATGTCTGGTATGCCATCGAACATAGTATCCCATTAAAGTAATATTAATATTTATCTAAAAAATATTAATAAATATTAAAATTTTATATTTTTTTACCTAGGATTTCACATCCTTCCCCAATATTAGAAATTGCATCCTAGCAATTTTTTTTAATTGTAAAATAAGCAAGGGTATTTTTCTATCATATCATGTTTAGATTCCAATGATTTCACTTCAACCATATGGGTTATCATAAAAACCTTTACCTGGTAGATTACCTAAATCAAAAACACTATTTAATTGTGGTCAAGAATCTGGACTGGTTGTTCTTCAGTGGAGAGATTCTCATCTAACAAAACTAAATATGGACTAAAAACAGGTGATCGGTCGGGCATATACTTTCTCAAATTTGAAACAGGAAAAAAAATTGTGTAACATGTATAAACATATAGGTAAATCAACTCTTTAAGAAATTAATCAAAAATTCACTCAAATTTTATAGGTTCAAATGAACCTCAGGATTATATTTCCTTTCTTACCAAAACGAATTGAACTTTTCCAAGGATAATCTTTGAGAAAAACATGATCACCTTCACAGAAAGAATGATCCTCTCTCCAATTATCTGCATAAATTGTTTGCCTACTCTGAGTTTTTCTCATGTTATTATGAATCAACAAGTCTATTCTTACCATCACATTTACCAATTAGGGTCTCATCAACTACCTTTCACCTACATAATCCCAAAAAGCTATTTTTCATACCCACTTTCTATATAATTCTTTAAATGGAGCCATATATATACTGGAATGAAAACTATTATTATAAGAAAAATGATCCAAAAATATATGTTGGTCCCAACATCCCTGTTAATCCATTGAATAAGCATGTATAGTATCATACAATGTTTGAATTTTTTATTCTAGCTACCCATTTGATTGTGGGTTATACTAAAATTTAATTCAGTACCCAATGATTGCTGAAGGCCCTTAACAATGTTTGAAGTGAACCTGGGGTCATGATCAGATAGAATGGATTCAGGAACACCATGTAACATGACTATCACTTTAACATTAAATTTATAAAGTTTATCTAGAGATAAAGTATCCTGAATAAGATCGAAATGTAAATATTTAGTTAATGAGTCAACAATAACCAATATTTCATTATTACATCATGATATATTTGTTAAACCCAAAAAGAAGTCCCTGGATATATTTTCCAATTTCCACATCAGTTCCGGTAAATTCGGAAGCATCACTTTGGTAATGCCTTGATGAACTAAAAATGGAGAAAATTGATGTAGAAACCCAATACTTGACATACATGGAGATTAAATTACTTTTTTATAATAATTAATACATAAAAAAATCCAACACTCAAGGACCGTAATAGTTTTGTGTCTTTGGAAACTCAGAACATAATCTCCTAATCATTATGAAATATCTTCAACATCTCCCACAAAGATCTTACTCTTTTATTTCTTTCCTAAAACCTTTCTTTATATCCTAGGGAAAAGAAAACATATAAAGAGTGAGCTTAAATGATCATTAAGGGTAATCATGGAGAAAATAAAACAAACCATACACATTTGAACTTAAAAACATGAACATAATGTTTAAACATCAAATTCTTGGACAATGAAATAAAACATGGTAGTATGTGAGGCATAGATCATAATGGAACATCAATCATGATAAAATATCATGGGAATAAATCATTTAATTGTGGAAAACCATTAATCATTTGATATTATTTCCATAGTACCCAAGGTATTGCTTCCAATACCATCTTAGTAGACAAAATCCCTTACTGAATCGAGTTCACTCCTCATTCCAGTCTTGTATCACTGAACCAGATTAACTTGTCGTTCCAGCCATGTCTATCTCATGAGATATAAATCATTACCCAATGCATTAGAGGGAGATATAGGTCTCACCCATCTCATACTGAAATCATTCTTACGTGTGCCACAACATAGACATAAATCATTCATCATAACTCAAAGAATAAAATAGTTTTCATAAAAATCATCTCATCATAACATCATCCAATCATAACATAATTCATATAAAACAAATGGATATCATTTCATCATAAGAAAATTTAAACCATGTAAATCATATAGACATTATACTAGAAACATACACATATGAAATAATGTCATCTTAGATGGAAAATGGGGTTGAAAAAACACTTGAAATGAATTCTTGAGGAAAATATCTATTCTTCATCAAAATCATTTTATTTTTAGAAAATGCTATGAAAATTTTAAAGATAATTATATTTGTTGAAAAAAATCATGAAATCTTATAGAGGAATATTCATAAAAATAAGGCATTATTAAACCGTAATAATCCATTCATGTCATATAAGATAAAAAATCATTATTTTTGTACTTTTTTCGGAAAATTCAAAAAGTTCCTCCTATGGTAAATAAAAGAATGATTCTTTCCATAACATAATGTAAAAGTCAAAGGGAGGTAAAAATGACTTTAAAAACACATAGAAGAATATTAAACACTTTATGAAAAAGAATTTTATGGACATGGATGAAAAATATAACCCTAGTAAATACTTATGTATAAGAAATCTCAGATAAAAATGATATTGCAAAATTATCCCTTACCGTAGGTCCAATTTTTTCTTGTACGTGTCCGAATCTTCTCTTCGTTGATTCACCTCTTCTAATCCTCCTCTGAGGGAACTAAATTTTGTGTTTGAAGAATACCACATCCTGTATAATGTTTTTAGGGAAGTTAAGAATGGAAATGGGCCGGGGTTGGCTAATCATGAAGGCTGAAAATTGTGTAAATATGAGAGGGTAGAGGTGCCCTTTTATTAGGGATAAGAGGGGTACCTTAGGAAAAAAATAAAATATCATTTTATAATAAAGTCACATTCGGTTTGTAGTGGCTCCAAAGTGACTTATTTCAATGATAACGAGGAGATGGGTCGAAATCCTCTCAACCAATAGGTTTTAGTCAAGTTTTGGTTACTATTTTAACCTTATCATTTATATTTAACTCTAAGTTAAATAATTTAACTTTTACCGTGTATTCTTGTTTTCTTACAATATATGGTTAATAAACATATTATAAAGTACCAAATGAACCCCAAGTGGTTTATTTTTAAAATATATAACCTTATATAAGTCATTTGGCCGAACCTTATATTTTTTTGAATTGAATATCAATTAATAATATAATATTTGTTTTAAAAACTCTTTTATGGCAATTTTGACACTATTTGGTAAATGATTTTTGTGAAAATCATAACAGCATGATTAGTTCGAAAAATGTTAATTAAATCAATTATAAAATGTCATATTATCCTATAAAATTATTGTAATTCATAAAAAGTCTCAAATTACATTTATTTGGGTATTTATAATATAAATTATGTTAATATTTCATTAATAAGGTAATTACTGCATCATAATTGATTCATAAATGAATTAAATTATTTATTGTCCAAAAATTTTAAATAAAATACCATTATGTATGAAATATTTTTAGCCTTATAATGAATATTTATAGTCGAATTTATCTTATGTATAACCCAATATTAAAAATGTTTTATTTATTAAACTTTGATTTATTACACTTTTAACTCTTCGTTAAATTAAATAACAATAAATGTCGTAATCTAATCCAAGTGGACCAAAATGGTCATATTTTATTCCTAAGGTTTTTTTTGGTTCTAATTATACTTACACAATAGAATTAGTACATGTGTTAGGGTAATAATCATATCACTTTTACCCTTAATTACCCTATTTACTTTTAATCGTGGAAAATAAAAGTAAAAAAGTTACTATTCAACAAAAATTATATCTATCTTATTGAACCAAATTCTACTTCTTGATATTAACTGTGTCTCTCGGATTTTTGAAATTCAACTCACATAAGCGGAAAAATTATGTTTTATGTAAATTTGAAAATTGTCCTAGGAGGTGGGTAAAAGACAATGAAAAGTTTTATAAAATTTTATATATCTAAAATTATTATAAATCGACTCCAATGAATTACATTAAAAATATATAGGTATTATGTGTCTATTTTGACCTAAAATAAATTTAAATAATATAAATAATTATTTAAATAGAATTTTGGTTTTAAACTACAACTCAGGGTTTTTTCAATATTCATCAAAAATTGAAAATTTACAGAAAAATACAAAAACATCACCATAGGCTAATATTGATATTCCGAATCTAAAAATGAAGTCCATTTTGAATGATAAAATTTATAATATTTCAAAAAGTGGGTATTACTATTCATAATGGCCAGTTTATAATAATATTATAATAATATATTGTTTAGTGAAACTCGGTATTGCATACAACAGACGCTATCGAGGAAGGTTGCTCTGGCTACAATAGAATCCTAGAATAGTGTTTGTGTATTATACAAGCTAATATGGTGTTGCGCATATAGAAAGCTAATCTTGGTGTAGCGTACAACACAAGACATAAAAGAAATTAAAGAGAATATTTCTTGTAAAATCTCGGGGTGTTACAATTGTGCTTCACATCTCAACTCTTTATTCAACTCTGAATCAAAAGTCACTAATAACATCTTTCCAATCCTCAAAAAACAGTCATTATCAATTTTCATTTCAGGTATCTTACACTTTAGATCCAATTCTACCATTTTTTTCAACTCACTGTCTTCTTTTTGCACTTGCATTATTCTGTCTACCAGAGACGATTGTACAAAATCCTGAATAAAAACATAGAAATTCCCTGAACCAACAACATCCAATCTGAAATTCATCAATTCAAAAACCAAAGGATCTCATTACAAATGGAGCATTGTTAATGGTGCATTATGATTTAGAATAAATGTCTCAGCCACTTTATTTTCCTTTCCTCGATGGTTATGAATCATGCCATCAAAATCCTTTACTAAATTGAGCCATCTTATATGTCTAATGAGTAATTTTTTATGAGTTAATATATAATTCAAATTGTTTTGTTACTATATATTTCACACAATACTCCATTAATATGAAAACTCAAAATTTCTAAATAAAAAACAACATCAACTAATTCCAAATCATGTGTAGGGTAATTTAACTTTGGTGGATCCAACTGACGTGAATCATAAGAAATTTCCTAATCATTCTTCATTAAGAAAGAACTCAGTACTTTCAATGAATAATTACTATTGATAAGAAAATCTTAGTTTCTATAAGATAATTCCAAAACTAAATCATCTTCTAATATTCTTTTAAATTCTTGAAAACAATCAACACATTGTTTTTTCTAGATAAAGATAACACCATTTGAGTTAACATTTTCAGTCGGCAAGATAACTGTGCAAAATTTTCTGCAAACCTCCGGAAATTACCAGTTAAACCAAGAAAACTACGAATCTTGGTTATATTTTTGGGTCTTGGAAATTATTAATAACTTTTTTATAAGGATAAAAAAATTTACAATCATTAGTAACAATGTAACAAAAGAATGATATTGTTTGTTACAAAAAAACCACAGTTGCTAAATTTTCAATACAGATTACATAATTTTATGGTTTGATGGAAAACTCTTAATTGAATTTAAGGTTCCTATTAATTTTTTGAATATACCAAAATATCATTAATAAACACAACCACAAACTTATCAATGAACTCACAAAAAATTCTATTCATAAGATCAATGATTACAATATGTATATTGGTAAACCCAAAATTAATAACTACTAATTCATAATGGCCATATCTAGTATGAAATGGTGTCTTTAAAACATCATCATTATCTACATTCAACTAATGGTACCCCGACCTCATGTGAATCTATAGAAAATACTGAGCTTCTGTGAGTTGATCAAATGAATCATTGATATGACGTTAATGATACTTGTTCTTAATAGTGAAATTATTCAAGGATAAGCAATCAGTGAAAATTCATATTGAACCAACATTCTTTTTAAAAAACTATAAAAGAGGACCCCATGATGATGTCACTGGTCGAATGAAACCTTCATCTAATAACTCATTTAATTTCTTCTTTAACTCTAAAAGTTAAATTTGATCCATTTGATAAGGGGGTTTTGAAATTGTCATAGCATCAGAAACTAAGTCATCAGTAAAAACATAAAGAAACTCATTTACCACTGGTGCATATTTAATTTGAACTGTTCCTTTTTATCAACAATGTTTGGAAGCAAACATTCATTTTCATCATTTACTAGTTCCTCAGCTTCCTCATACGTTTTCAATAGTAAGGTTTCATTATTTTAGACAAACACAATTTCATTCTGAAAATAAACCACATTAATTCTATAATCAATATTTGCATGATATATGGAATGCCAATCTATACCCAAAATAACATCTGACTCTACTATAGGAAAAACAATAAGGATTTCATTTAGATTCATTTCACACAGAAGAAAAAGAATGTTCATATAAATTCTTTTTGTCTCAACATTTCCTCTAGGTGTTTTCAGAACGTGTTAAAGATTCATATATTGAGATGGAATTCCCATTTTAATAGAAAATGCCATCCAATTCAAAAAAATGTGTAGAACGTGAATCAAACAACACATTGGCATAATCTGAATAAACAAATAGTGTACCTGATACTACATCATTTTATTTCCCAACATCTTCTGAAGTATTTGAAATGGATTTTACCACCCCTTTTTTCTTGTAGGCATGCTGCATTCAATCATTTGAGTTATTTAGTGGACACTCATTTGCATAATTATCCATTTCATTTGAATTAAAACATTTTAATGATGGTAAATAAGATTTTGTCTCACCATTACACAGATCTTTTTTAGTGAAATTACATGGCTTATTTCCCTTGCCACATCATAAGCACTTTCCAAAATTCAATAATCATTCCCATTTTTTTTGTATAATTTTCGTAAATTGAAAACATAAGTTTCTTACCAGTAGAAAATTTTTAAGAGTTCTTCCCGTTCTTCTACCACCTTGAACTCTTATTTTGTTGATTTTCTTAGAACATATGATCATCAAGAAACCACTTTTCCACCTTCTCTACACTTCGATTTTATAAAGAACTTTTAAACTCAAAATAAGCTAGTACCCTTAGATACTTTGGATTAAATCATGACAAAAACGATTGATTTTAATATAATGATCTTGTATGAAATTTGGATCATACCAAGCTAGTTGAGTGAATTTTGCTTCATAAGTAACCACTAAGTCATACTCCTACCTCAAATCCATGAATTTTTTCCCATTCTATGTTGAACCACATTTGGAAAATATTTCTCAAGAAATATAAATTTTAATTCATCCTAATAAAGAGCATTAATCTCACTAATACCATTAATATTTTATACCACCAAACACAACTGATTGTCTTCACCTTCAAAATGATAAATATAAATACCAACCATTTGATGATATGAGCACCCTAAGACAACGAAAATGTTTTCCAATGCATTGATCTATCTTAGGCATGCACATGGTCAGATGACTCTATGAATGAATTGGAATGTTTCTTCATGAAATTGTACACTATATACATGTTCCTATATGGTTAATATGGTAAATCACATGAATTTATACCACCTCCATTTATAGACATAGTCAACTATTCCATCACTGCAACAAACTATTTAGTTTTGATTTCGACCATCTTATGATGTTGATTTGGATGGTTGTTTTTCTATTTATGTGGTCCCATAATTGTTTCCATGTTTCCTCCACATCAAACCATTCAGAACACATAAATATCATATGTGAAGCAACTTGGAAATCATAAAATCCTATATTATATCAATATTACCATAAAGTAAAAAAAATATGCACATTAATTAATCAATATCTTAACTCCCAATGTTTTTCAACTCGCCCTTTCATACCTACTATAAATACCCATACTTAAATTTTAAAAAATCACCAGTTATATAATGAATTCACATTGATGAAATTTTCATATCTATAGATTTAGAGAATTATGTCATAACATACACATAACAACTTAAATATTACATGTAGAAAGATATAGTCAGTATCAAATTTTTTCATAAAATAAAAACTCTTAACAAAAAAATAATTATTTACGTGATAAAAATCATCATGAATTATTCCATTCTATTACCCTTCCTTATACCCTATGAAAAAAATTTCAAAAACATAGGATGAGAAAAAAAATATCATTAAGGGTTATCAAATAATGAAAACACTATCCCATCAATAAATACTAAAAAAATTATATCATACTTTTCAATCATAAATAATATTCTATTTAATATAGCTCAAGAAATAATAATATTTATGATTTACACATAGAAATAATAATTATTAATGGTAACTTGTGGCATCCATATCATACATACGTTTTAGCTTTCACAGCTACAAAGGGAGTAACATTTGGAATACCCATAATGGTATATTCCCTAAATCTATTAGAAGAAAATTAATGTTTACATTTGTCACGTTACTCAATTAATTTTAGATCTATCTCAGGCTCACCCTCCCTATGTTTTTCATTTAACCACCCATATATGTAAGTAATTCTCAAGTACCAAAACATGTTCATAACACATAAAAAACCATATAGGAAAGAAAACATTTATAAAATTAAATCAAAATATATTATTTCAAGGTATTGAAATAATTAATGATTTATAAAAACCATTTCTATAAAAAAAATTATTACAATGGGTATATGGTATTTATTTTTCTTTTAAAAACATTACGTCTTGTTAAAGAAGCCAAATATCAAAAAATTCTTGCGGCGGCAGAACAATCGTTGTCACCACATATGTTAAAAGTAAACATTCCCTTTGTCATTTAGTAAAATTATACATTTAAAAGATATTCCATCAGAAATTAATGAAATATTCAATGATGTTTTAAACCATAAAAAATAATCTCATTTATAAATAAAATAAATCTCAATTAATAGTGATTTGGACGAAGTCCCTTACCTTGGGTCTGACTTGTCACTTCAGTTCCTAGTTTTCCTGAATATAAAACATAAGTTAATTTATACATTCTTCATAAAAATTTAATAGTTTATTATTTATTTTATATCAATTATTACCATGTTATAAACATTAAATAATTATTTATGTTAATATCGGTCGTTTTGTAGATATTTGGTACTTATGATAAAAATGACCTTGTTATAATATCAAATTGTCACCGGGGACTAAAGTACATTATCTATAGAATAATAATCATGATTTAAATATAATATATATCATATACATTTTGTTTATATGTATTTATCACATTTCACATCATTTTGATATAAGAAATGAAATTCACCATCCTTAGAGAAGGTAAGTCGTACACACACATAAATGATACATTCATTTCAATTTTATATTTAAATGAATGAAAACTGAATTATTTGTAGGGATAATATAATACTTGTATAATATCATATTATATATATGTTACATATGTTCATTAGTGTCATACATTATACATTCCATATATGTCATTAACAAGTCATATCACTTTGAGGGGCCGGTAGTCTGCACTTCCTCAAATTAAATTATCTAATATGTAGAAAATAAAAAGAATAAAAGTACATTCTAAATGAGAAATAATGAATAATATAGATAATAAAAATATCATAAATATCATATATAATTACAGTTCAATGATAATTCCCACCATAAAAGGTTTTAGGATAATATTGAGCAATCATCGTTTCATGAGGTGATAGTTCATTATCCACAAAAACAATATATTTTATACCCATTAGACAATGGTTTGTGTAAGTGTACCAAAAAATAATTCTCATAAAAAATATTATTATATTAAAGATAATGTTTTTCTAATTAAATAATGCAATATTGAGATTTCATGGGGTTGGAGATCGAAAATAAATGGATGAATCTTGAGAGAAGAAATTACCTCAAATTAGGAAACTCATATTGATTTAAGCTTAAAAGGACTAATTTATTTGAAACATGCACAAGGTAAGGCTTCTAGGGGGAATAGAGGGATGTTGAGAGATTATTTGGGTAGATTTTGGATGAGCCAAGGGGGATTGAGAGGTGTGAGTATGGGTAAGAGGTGATGCCCTTTTATAAGAGGGTAAATGGACACTTTAAGAAGACTTTTAAATATTATTTTATTATAAAATGATATTCAGTTTCGAAAGGTCCAAAA
This sequence comes from Viscum album, assembly GCA_963277665.1. NCBI lineage: Eukaryota > Viridiplantae > Streptophyta > Magnoliopsida > Santalales > Viscaceae > Viscum > Viscum album. The sequence goes on along the minus strand of OY728158.1, from coordinate 496,393,053 downwards.
CATATTTACATTGAATATATGTTGATTATTTTTCCATATCCTATCATTCAATATGTTATGGTTTCAATGATTACCTTATCATTTAGATTTAACCATTAGATAACTTATTTGACTCTTACCATGTCTTATTTTATCTTTATACATTAGGTTTAATATAGTTACTATAAAATACCAATTGAACATACAGTGGTTCATTAATTACGTTTTAAACCTATTATATATCATTTGGGATAATATTATTTTTTAGGAGTATTAAATAATTAAATAATATATTATTTGTTTTAAAAACTCATTTACGTCACTTTTTATAACATTCATATAATGACTTCTTAAATTACTCATAGCAACATTATTATTTCAAAATACCATCATAAATTTAAATATAACAATTAATTTCCATCCATAAAATTAGTGTATTCCATCATAAGTTACAATATGAATTTATTTTATTTTTTATTATCTCATTTATATAAAACATTAATTAATATTGTAATCACTACATCAACATAATTTCATAAATATAATCATTTATATAGTGTCTAATCATTATAATAAAATTAATTGATATAGTTAATAATTTTACCTTTATAATGACAATTTATTTTCAAATATATCACTTAGATAACCCCATATAATATTTTTACTAAACTATACATGTTTAGGTGATATTTTCCTTAACTATAAATTTAATGTTATTAAATGTCATTTTCAAAGCAATGTGGATCAATTGGGTCATGAAATGGACCCAAAAATTCCCATGGTCATACATATATCATCAAATAGGGGTAGAACGTGTTTTAGGGTAATTTTATATTATTATAATATTATTTTTACCCTTATTTAACAGATTTACCCTTTTACCATGGTAAATAAAATATTTTCTGAAATTACTATTCATAATTTCTAAAAATAAAAGGTACATATTAACTCAATTTGGACTTCCAGATTAAAAATATGGATTCCATTTTCTAAAATTCAAATAATAGAAGTTCCAGTCCTTAATTTATAATAAATTTTGGCAGTCAAACCAAAAACATTTTTTATGATGTAAAAACTACCAAAAGATTGAAAATTGTTTTTTTCCATGTTAAATGTGAAATTACATCCAATTAAAATAGTTTTATTAAATGAAAAAAATATAATCCAATTAAACATTAACACCATTTAAATTTAATATATTAATATATAAATAAATTAGGTGAAAAGGAAGCTTAGAATTAAAATGCATTATTTTTCATCATTTATTGAAAAATGATCCTTATCAGAAAAATAGATACAATATAACCAAAGTAATTTTTGATGACCCTATTATAAAAAATAATATTATATTGTTAAATGGGACATATAAAAGGGAAAACTATATTAAAATGGGTTCTCAATCAAAATGTAGTAAATTGACCTTTTATAGAATTTTAGACTATTTAATACATAAAATTAGATTCATTCTAATTTTAAAACACTAAAATTTATTGGATAAACTTAAAGACACTTAACATACATTTATAATAATATTTATGTATGTTCTATTAAATCTCACTAATAATATGGCCAGGAATTAACTACCATTTAAAGTAATGATAGTTTATTATTATTATTTTCTGTTTGACTCAACATTGTGTGCAACATAAGATTTCAGAGAAACTCATTGTTGCGTGCAGGGTATACCATAAAAATTGAAAAAAATTAAAGTAAAATTAATATTTAATTTAAAAATATTAACAAATATAAAAATGTTATATTATATATTTACTTTGTATGCTATGCTTATACCCACATCATAGTCTTGAATAGGTGGAAATACATACATGGAATGTGTGCATTGATATGGTATCCATTCCAACCACTATGCACCATTTCAAATAATAAAGTACAGAAGACTAGGTCATGAAACAAATTTTATAATATAAATTGAGAAAAATAGTTAATATAAATTTAAATTCTATATACAGTTATTATCTTAATTATAATATGGGGTTTTGGGGACATTTATTTTTAAATCCATTATAATTGTTTTAATGAATACGTGACTGATCATTAGAATATCTTATCGGAGTGTCAAATATATTTCTTATTAACTCCCATTTTCATGTACCGTGATACCCTGAGTTAGGCATGAGAAACCTTATCGGGGTTGTTATACCATGGTGTATATGTGCTAAAAACACAAGATGTATTATAATTAAAACCGGTATGTATTTAATGGAAGATCCACATAATCTATACCTTACAAAAATTCAAGGATTTCCTCCTTTTATTATCCTAAAATTATATATTGTGGTTATGTTCCATAAACTATGTGTTCTGAATATAGTTTTCAAGGATTCAACTAAACAATTTATAATTCAAACAGTAGAGGCTACGACCCTAATTTCATAGAGTTGGTTCCTTAAATCATTACATGTTAATAATTAAAATGGAATCTATATCCAAATAAAGTTAATAGTTTAGTTGTTTTGAAAAAAAATATTCTAACATAAGTTTTACATTGCATCTTTTAATAGAAAAAAATATAGAGATTCCACTAGAAACATCCATAACTCCTAGATAAAGCCTGAATGTCATTTCTAATATTCATATTCAAATCCTAGGGAATAATAAAACATACTAAAGGGGTTATATCTGATTCTCATACTGGGTATGTAATATAATGGAATCTATCATAAACAATAATAGTTATGTAATCTGATTAACTAAATACATAGGTCAGCAAAATAAAATTGTGAGCATAAAATGGAAGGAATAAAAATTGATTATATAATTCTACAATATAACATAACCGTGGATAGTATACTAGTATAATGATCTAATAAAAATTCAATTAATAGTTTCATAATTTGGGAATGCATAACACCAGACATTGTAAACATATCACCAGGGCCTTGGCCAAGACACCATACATAATATTTAAAATCCATGCCTAGTTTGACTCATTAGACATGCACATGCATTTATGTTATATTGAGCGCCCCAACCATAACACACTATTTCTAATTCATTTCTCATATTATATTGGATAAACATACTCAACATATGTATTCATTTTCAACCTGACATATAAAATATAAATAACTTTCCCTGAAAAATAAACATAATCATTAGTTCTTATGAGTAATATGGTTATTGGTATAAATATAGAACATGCACTATAAAAATATTCATTAAACATTTTAAAAAATATTCTAAATGTTTTCATAATTATTTATTCAAATAAAAACATTTATTCAATGTGGGGGTTATAATAGATGAATGTACTATAACAAAATTATCAATGAGTTTATACGAGTAATAATCTTTTACCTTGAAAAGATTTTTTCATTTGATTTTTTTTCAAAAAACCCAAAATGAGATAATATAGATTTTATAGTATAAAATTATATACTTTTTTACAATTATTTATGATTAAAATAGATTATATATTAGTCATTAAAATAGGTATGAAATTTGGATGTTCCCTTTAAATCGGGATTTCTTGTTGTGAGAAATTGAGAAATAACATTAAAAAAAGTGACTCCCCGTCAATAGAAGAAGGAATATTATTGGAAAAAATTAAAACATTTAAATATAAGTTAGGATGACTACATAATAACAATTAAAAATTTTATTTTGGTAAAAAGTTAGAAAGCGTAATCCCAACTGAAAAATGGAGGTTTGGGGAGAATCCATTATATTATATATGAATGTGTTATACACTTGACATTAACATCCTATATAGTAAAATTAAATCAATTAAATAATAAATAATAAATCATATATACATATAAATGATATTTTATAATTTTATTTTTTTTATTTATGGCCTTTTTGAAGGGTTATAATATATAATTTTATTCATTGGGAGTGTTCATTTCATTGGTTTTCATGATAGTTATACTTGTCTGTGAGTATGTAAGATCATGAGGAATGGGAATAATTATCCATAAATTGATTTATTTTATAATAATTAAAATAATTAATATTGAATGGTTATATAATTAATTTTTTTATGGTACGAGTATGAGTTATTAGATAAAACATTAATGGAAATCATTTAGATTATTTTGACGGTTTTTCGATCATTAAAAACTAGTTTTTCCATATGAATTAATATTAAATATATATATGAGTTCTATAAAATTAAATAAGTTATTATAAATATATTATAATTTATTTTTAACATTAATAATTGTTACATTACTGTAATTTAAAGATAAATTGAAGAATAATAATTTTTCATCCCCGATGGTTGTATGTCAACACTTCTTGGATGATGATTTCATTTTTAAAATAAAAGAGAGAGATAGTGAGTTTTTGGAAGGATATTCCACAGTGATGATATAATTCCATTATATATATAATAATAGATTTATCACTATAATTTTTATAAAATATGAGAGAAGTGATTAATGAAATATATGAACTTGACAAAAAATTAAAAGAAAAAGGTATAAGATTTTACATATTGAATAAACTTCCTTGGGAACGTCCTTATGTGAATTGGTTTTGGACTTTTGTTAAAACCAAGAGATCCTAGATGTGGGGGAGAGTATTGGTATGTGTTTTGAGTATAAATATTACAATTATCAAATCCTTTATGGTTTGAGGAGAAGGGGTGGTGAGGGGTAGTAATTATAGTGCAGGAGAGGGGTATTTTATGAATATTTTATTCATTTGTTTAATATTTTTTCTCATGATTATGCATATTTATTTAATTATCCTAAAATTTATTAAAATAATTTTTATTAGTAAGATATTAAGGGCTTACATAATCCATTAATCACTTATGAATCAATAATTCTGGTATTTAGCATTTATTGCAAATTATTATTTTTTTACTATTCACGAAAAAGTCAAATATTTTAGAAAAATGTAAAACATTATCCCTTAAAATGTTTCAAATTATATAATTAAAAAATAAACTCCATTTTATTAAAATAATTTCTTATATATCATAAAATTGTTTTAAAATTAAAATAATCATATACATGGAAAATACACATTTTAAATTTATAACTGATTTTATAACCCTCATAATAATTAACTAAGGTCAAAGAATGTTATCAAAAAATCATAAGACAACATAATTATAATTTATGAATACATTACATGAAAATGTATTTTATTTTAAATCCTTTTATGAATTGTAAACTTTTAATAAAATATTAATGATTTACAAAAACACCAAATCTAAACTAAAATTTTTTAAATATCCGTATACTTATACTATGATATAATTTTATGATTACTTCATTTGTCAGGTGCCTAAATTTTATTTATACATTCATCAGTGATGCTACAATTAATTAGTCCAATTTTCTATTCATAAGGTTCATATTATAATTTTTATGGCCTATTTAAAATTTCATCAATATCGATTTCTTAACTTCTTGATATACCTATAATTTTATTCATTATTCATTTGTGATGTTTTTTTCAAGTTCTGTATGTAATTTTTATGATATATAATATACTAAATAAAGGGAATAAAGGAAATTACATTGATATATTTCTTGGACATTACCCCTCACCAGAATCATTCATTTTGAAAATACATGGTTTATATATTGGAATACATATTTGAGTACTACAAGCTATATCTAATACACAATTCATTGAAACAAATTTATTGTATTTGATAATAAACACACCTAGTGGATTATAGAATGTAATATTTTCATTCCTATTGTAGTACAACACGATGTTGTTTGGACCACTCGTGGAAGTTACTTTATGTTTTGTATTTATATTTCACCAATATTGATTATAGGTAATGTTTTTATGTTGAAATTTTCATTTTATTCTACAATTAATAAGAGTAAATTATTAGTATATTTCTTGATTACAAAATAATGGATATATAAAATTTAAAATTTTATTTATTTATCCATTTATTAAATATCCCTCTATATTATCCACTCTCAATAGAAATCACCCACTACGGAAAAAATAACTATTTGAGACAGGTTATTTGTTATGTGATTTTTTCCCGTCGCAAATAACCCATCCAGGAAGCTATTTGCGAAGGGAAAATTTCACCGCTGAAAGTAACCAATTATTTGAGATGGGTTTTCATCTCCTGTCGCAAATACCCTGCGGCAGTTAATAACTTCATTGCGACGGGATGTCGTCCAATCGCAAAAAGGTTGTCGGCAGGAACTATTTACGACAGGTCCCGTCGCAAATAACCTTTTAACGACCGATTGTAATTAATGCGGGCGAGGGTATTTGCGATGGGGCTCGTCGCAAATACCACCATTTGCGGCAAGAAACCCATCGCTAATAACCCCGTCGCAACTAATCTACCCTATATATACCCCCATCCATATTTTCCCAATTCATTCAGATCTTGCTCTCTCCCTCTTTTCATTTTTCAGTTTCAAAGAAAAAATTTCTTTTAGTTGAACTTTTTTATACGAGAGCAATCGAAGGGCGTCAATATCTTCATAATATCAATGTTTAAGGTATTTATGTTTTATTTTTTTATTTTTATTTCATTTTTTATTTTTTTTTTTATTTTTTTTTTATTTTTTGTAATTTAATTATATTTTAATTGATTTTTATAAATATTTATTTTTACTAAGAAATTGATATTGTTAGTGATAATTATAAATAAATAGTCATAATTAATATTAAATAGATATAAATAGATATAATAAGGAATAAATAGATATATTTAGAAATAAATAGATATAATTAGCAATAAATAGATATAATTAGAAATAAATAGATATAATTAGCAATAAATAGATATAATTACCAATAAATACATATAATTAGGAATAAAGAGTAATAAATAGATATAATTAGTAATAAATTGACATAATTAGTAGTAATTAGATATAATTAGTAATAATTAGATATAATTAGTAATAATTGGATATAATTAGTAATAATTAGATATAATTAGTAATAAATAGATATAATTAGTAATTATTAGATATAATTAGTATTAAAGAGATATAATTAGTAATAATTAGTAATAATTAGTAATAATTAGTAATAATTAGTAATAATTAGATATAATTAGTAATAAATAGATATAATTAGTAATTAATTAGTAATAATTAGTAAAAAATAGGTATAATTAGTAATAATTAGTAATAATTAGTAATAATAAGTAATAATTAGTTATAATTAGTTATAATTAGTAATAACTTGTAATAATTAGTATTAATTAGTAATAATTCGTAATAATTAAAAATAAATAGTAATAATTAGTAATAATTAGTAATAAAAATTAATAAATAGCTATAGATAGGATAAAATAAATATAAATAAAAATAAATAGTTATAAATAGGAATAATGAAGAATAATTACCTATAATTAGCTATAATTAGGAATAATTAGTAGTAATTAGGAGTAATTAGGAATAATTAGCAATAATTTGCAATAATTAGTTATAAATAGCAATAATTAGAAATATATAGCAATAATTTGCAATAATTATCAATAATTAGCAATAATTAGTAATAATTAGCAATAATTAGCAATAATTAGCAATAATTAGCAACAATTAGCAATAATTATCAACAATTAGCAATAATTATAAATAATTAAAAATAATTAGGAATAATTAGCAATAGCTAGCAATAATTAGCAATAATTATGAATAATTAAGAATAAATTAGAATAAATAAGAATAAATTGGAATAAATTGGAATAAATAGATATAATTATGAATAAATTGATATAATTAGAAATAAATTGTTATAATTAAGAAGAAATTGATATAATCAGGAATAGTTATCAATAATTAGCAATAATTAGAAATAATTAGCAATAATTAGCAATAATTAGCAATAATTAGGAATAATTAGCAATAATTAGCAATAATTATAAATAATTAGCAATAATTAGAAATAATTATGAGTAATTAGGAATAATTGGAAATAACTAGAAACAAATAGCAATAATTTGAAATAATTAGCAATAATTATAAATAATTATGAAAAATTAGCAATAATTAAGAATAATTAGATATAATTAGAAATAATTAGCAATAATTAGAAATAATTTCCGATATTAGTAATAAAAAAATTATATTATCAATATTTAAGAAAAAACAATATTAAAATTATTAAATAAAAAATTATAAAATAAAAAATTTATCAATATTCCCAACAGGATTTGCTCTATTCTTAACAAGTTCAAATCTCAAAGGGTCACCAATTGTCAGGTCATGCGTAATAAAAAGTTTGTATCAGCCATGTCCAATGTAAACTATATAATTGTCTAGGCATGGTTGATCACCTCACAAGTCTTGTGGCAATAGGACAACTCATGTCATGCCCCTCTTTGCTATAAGAATTATCTTACATAAACCTTTACATAGACCAATCTTCCTTGAAAATTTAAGGGAAAGATACTGATATCCCCTCAAATTTTTAAGGAAGAATGATCTATATAAAGCGTCATGTGAGATTATTCTAAGAGACAAGAACGTCATTACTTTGGTCATCCTATTGCAAAACTAATTGCGAGGTTATCAACCATGAAAGTACAATTATAGAGTTTACATTGGACATGACTAAAAAAAACTTTTTATTGCGCATGACATGACAATTGAAGACCCTTTGAGATTTGAACATGTTAAGAATAGAGGAATGTCTGTTACGAATATTGATAATTTTAATATTTTATAATTTTTTTTTATTTTAATAATAATATTATTATTTTTTCACATATATTGCTAATATAATTTTTTTATTAGTAATAATTAGTAAACGAAATCTGCTTGGATAATGAAGGAAAAATTTGTATTCATCTCCAGAACGATGATTACCAAAATCTCTTTCATTATTCATGATGTTTTCATTTTGCTAAGTATTGATATGTATTGCTAAATTAGTAATAAATAGTAATAATTAGTAATAAATTATAATAATTAGTAATAAATTTTAAGAATTATTAATAATTAGTACTAATTAGTAACATTTACTAAAAATTTGTAATAATTAGTAAATATTTGTTATGATTATCAATTATTAGGAATAATTAGGAATAATTTTCAATAATTAGCAATAATAATAGTGAGAAAGATGTAGTTAAATGATCCGTCGGACAAAAGAGTAGCTGGAAATCCACTAGAAATTGTGTCACCCTTAATTAATGGTAATTATTAATTAGTTGTAATTATTTATCTTTTTTTAGATAGTGTTTTTATAATTTCAAATTATTCAAAAATAGTGATGATTTTATATTTTATGTAAAAAAATATGGAACAAAGAAATCAACATCAGTCATTATTAGATTATCGAGCTTGGATAAATAAGCGCAGAAATCTACTTGGTTCTGGTTTAAATCTAGTATATATTGAGGGTGTTGAAGCTTTCTTAGAATTTTCATCATCAAAACTAGAATATGTTTTAGACGACACAATTAAGTTTCCTTGTAAAAAATGTGCTCTAAGAACGTTTGACACATTCGAAAAGTTTGGGGGAAATCTCTTGCGGTTTGGTTTTCAACCAGATTATGTTTTTTGGTATCAACACGGTGAAAAAAATTCTAGAAAAGATCCTAATAACTTCATTATGGATCCATCATGGTTTCATAATTTAGTACATGATGTTGCAGGTCCATTTGTGCAACAAACTGAAACTCATGATGATATTGATTAACTCCTGAGTTGGCACCATCCGAATTTTATGAGTTATTGACGTCTTCTGAGGATGAATTATATCCTGGTTGCAAGATAATAAAATTAGAATTAGTTCCATAATTTATGGCTATTAAATCAGATAATGAAATATCAAATAACTCTTTTTATTAGATATATTCTTTGGTAAAAACATTTTTACCTAGAAGAAATGTGTTTCCTACAAAGTACTATGTGAGAAAGAGGCTGATTCATAATCTGGACCTTAGTTAGCCGAATATTTAGGCATGTCCAATTGATTGCATCTTATATTCTAGCGAAAATGAGTCAATGGATAGCTTTCCAACATGTGGACAATCGATGTATAATGAAGCTCAACCAGTGAAGTCTAGATCGATTCCAGTAAAATAGTTGAGATATTTCCCCCTTACACCCAAGTTGCAGCATTTATTTATGTCTCAGAACACAGATTCAATGATGTCATGGAACAATACCAATATTTCATTTGATAAAAGCTTCAATCATCCATCTGATAGTGATTCAAGGAAACATTTTGACCATCTTCATCCGAATTCTGCTATAGAAGCCTGAAACGTGTGATTGGGTCTTTTTACTGATGGTTTCTATCCGTTTGGTTCTTATGGTAGTTAGTATTCATGTTAGCCTGTCTTTATAACTCCGTACAATTTGCCTCCATGGATGTTGATGAAGGAGCCTTATATCTTTTTACCTCTCTTAATCCCAAGATAGCCGAAACAAAATTTTGATTTTTATTTGAAACCATTGATTGATGAGTTAAATGCATTGTGAGGTGATGGTGTTATTACATATGATATTGCTGTGAAACAAAATTTCATATTAAAAGCTGCATTGATGTGGATGATTAATGAATTTCTGGAATATGACATGTTATCTGGTTGGAGTACCCATGGTCTGAAATCATGACCTCACTATATGAAAGAAAACAAATCCTTTATGCTCGTCAATGGAAAAACCCCTTGATATTTTGATTGACACCATAGATTTCTTCCAAACAATAATCCTTTTCATAGGAAAAAATCTCATTTCAGAAAAGGTATAGTTGAATGGGATGTACCTCTAATGATGATCTTAGGTACAGAGTAAAAATTAGTTGTATTTTCATTACCCCCTTTCACATTTGGACCAATAGTAAACCAATAGAAAATTCATGTCTTTGGGAAAGAACATAATTTGATAAAACGAAGAATTTTTTGGGATCCTCCATATTGGTCTGATTTGTTTGTCTACCACATGTTAGATGTTATGCATATTGAGAAGAACTATTTGGATAATTTATTTCATACATTTTTGGATACACCATGTATGACCCATGATACTGTAGAGGAATGATTAGATCTTTTACAAATTTGCAGGCGACCAGAACTTGAACTATTTGAAAATGCCAGATCACAGAGATTAATGAAGCCAAAATCAGCTTATACACTGTCCAAAGTGAGTTGCTTATTATTTTTTTCTGGATTGTAGATTGGAGACTTCGAGATGGCTATGCATCAAATTTTTGCAGATGTGTTATGAATGGTTATATTACTGGATTAAAAAGTCATGATTGTCATGTTATAATAGAAAGACTTATACCGATTAGATTCATAGGTTAGTCAAAATCTATGATTTTGGATTCGATAACATATATATAATATTTGTTTCGCTACATTTGTGTAGCGACAACAGACTACGATGCGCTAAGAAAACTAGAAGAAGATGTTGTTATAATTATATGTAAACTGGAAAAAATCTTTCCGCCTACTTTCTTTGATTCAATGGAACATCTGATATTACCTTTTCCACATGAAGCTAAATGTGGAGGTCTAATACATTTTCGATGGATTTACCCATTTGAGAGATGCATGCAGAAATCGAAGAAAAAAATACGTAACAAAGCATATGTTGATGGATCAATTGTTGAAGCTTATTTACAAGAGGAAATTGATTTTTTTCTACTCTCATTATTTTGAATCTCAATATCTTTAAAAACAAAATAGCATGAGATTAAACGAGGAGATGTTAATGACGGAAAGGGTAATCAATTAACAGTTTTTAATCAGCCAAATATTGGTTTCAGTGGAGTTAATGAACGATGTCTTTCAGATGGTTAACATCACAGAGCTCATACATACGTTCTGCTCAACTGTGAAGAAATGACATCATTTTTCCTGTGTGTTCTTCTATCACTTATTCTATAATTTAGGTTACAGTATTTAATCTTCATTAATTTGTAAGTTATATGATAATCATATAAAGATAAAACTTCCACAAATTATAGCAGATGCTTTTGAAGAACGTAGAAAAAAAAATTCTCAATGGTTTCAAAAACTGGTAAAATAAATTGATAGTTTAATATCAATTCCATTTATTATTTATTATATTGATAATTGTTTTACAAATTTTTTGGTGTCTCAATATAATGATAAAATTGAGTGACAATGTATATTGAGTAACCCACTAACCAAAATTGTTAAATATTATAATGCATATATGGTGAATGGATTTGGATTTCATACACATGCATACGAGGAATCAAAAAAACAATGAACAGTGGAGTTGGTTTGAGAGGATCACATCATAGAGAAACTGATGTTGACTTTTATGGCATTTTGGATGAAATTATTGAGATATGTTATCTTGGATAGAATTACATAACAATGTTTAAATGTCGTTTTTTGGATACTATTAGAGGCTTGTGTGTTCATCCGACTCATGGAATCGTCAATATTAAATATAAAAGTCTTCTTATAGTAAATGAACCATTTTTACTGGTTCAAGAGGCACATCAAATTTATTATGCAATGTACTATGCTACGTCGAGAGACTTGGATGATTGGTGGATCATAATAAAAATGAAATCATGAGAAAACCATTTTTGTCAAAGTTAATGTGGTTCCACTAAAGTGGAAGGAATTGAAAATTTTCCAGAGATTGCTCAAAATCCATCTGATTCACAATGAGACGTGAATATAGATGATGAAACCCCACAATTAAGGATCGATGGTGTTGAATATGTTAATGATGTTAAAAATGAATTTGAAATGACAAGATATGATAAAACTGAAACTCATATGGATATTGATGATGCTGAGGAGGAAGATGAAGACATTGACATTGATATCTATGGAGAAGAGGAAGAAGATGAACATTGACATAGTTAAATACTGATTATAATCATAACTAATATATATCTATATATAATAGTTATTTTCAACTGTCTGCTAACAACAATCATTTGGTGTTTCAGATGGACCCTGAGAAATTTCTCGAGTTTTAGGAGGCTGACCTACCGTTGGATGAGGGGGATTTAGGATCATATGACCCTCATCCTACTTGTGGTTCAAGGGTTATGTGGAGGGGGCATGGACATGAACAACTGATGATTCTTAACCCTATCCCAGAGCGACATCCACATCTTGGTTCCATCCATGAACACTAAGGTATAATAACCTGTATATTTTAGTTACATTTCATTTATGTATTTATATATATACTAATTGTTTGATTATTTATTCATGTTTCACATTTTTGCGCATGTAGCTCTTGGACAGTGGAGTGCTATCTTGCACAATTATTTTTCTCAGCCATGGATCACATGGGAACATATTCCCATTGGTTTGCGACGCGACATGTTCCATCATTGGCTGGTATGTAAATAAATAATATTTATTTTGAAATTTATTTTATTAAAAACTTGATATTATAAATTATTTGTTGGTTTTATGTTATCCTATCGATGATTGAATGCCCGACACTATCCACACGTAATGGAAGGTTACTATGCATGACCATTTCCATCAGTTTTTTCACAATTTGAGAAGGACGTCCATTAAGAAATTAGGGCTGATAGAATTTGATGAGTCATGTAGATCCCACCGACTGAAGTACATTTCATCTCACATTTGGGATGGATTATTTTTACACTGGTTGAGTGGTGGATTTTAGAGGAGATCTTCAGTGGGATGATAGAACCAAGGGAGACAGGAGGTGACGCATTGAGCTGGAAGTCGTACATTCAGTTCGCATTAAGAAACTCTGGTAAGTATATTTTTAAAATATTTTATATAAATTTAAATATATACAGTTTATTTTATATTTTTGTAGGCAGTCAATCATCCCGATATTACGGAGCTCGACGTTTATTGGAGGATGTACATTCATCTTGCCACTGGAGAGATTAGAGGTGATCTACAGCATCAGATTGTGGTTCGTATTATTTTTTCAGTTTGACAATTAATTGCATATAATATTTTCACAATTTTAATTTTAAATTGAAATTAAAGGAGTCATATGAGGATGCGACCTCTACGACACGGGCTGAGGGTCAGGACGAGACAACTGAGCAGACTAGTGCTCACCATTTCTAGGAGGCGGCATGGATTCAGGCGACTAAGTATGGTTTTGAGAAGGGAATAGTAGTTGGTATCAACTCTCATTTGACTCCTGGTACATTTTATGGAACTATTGTGATGTCGGTGTCCATCTTGATAGGAGCTCTTATAGTGGAATCATATTCTTGCTCACAGTATTAGGAGCAGTTGTGAGCTCGGGATGAGCTTATAGAGACATTGTAGAAGCAACAAGAAGTGATGTGTCGGTGGAAGCAGCAGCAGGAGAAGGATTACGAGGAGAAGATGTGTCGATGGCAGTAGTAGTAGTAGCAGCAGAAACATGAGGAGGAGACTCATTGAAGGCAGCAACAGCATCACGAGCAGTTGGAGTACATGCGCTATCTAACCCATAATTTAGGGATGGAGTTTCCTCCACCAGCTCCTTTAGCTCCTCCACCTCCTCCAAAAGACGACCCCATTGATTTTTTTTTTATTTTACAAACATTTGAATTTAACATTGTAATATGAATTGTTTACATTTTTTTCTTTTATATCTGGGAAAATATTACAAAATTTAATTTTTAAATTTTTTTAATTTTTTTATATTTTTTTGTGAATATAGAGAATTTTAATTTTTTTATTTTTTTAGTGTTTTAATTATAGTAATATTATTTTTTCATTAATCGTAATTTAATTAATTTTTTTAAAAAACAATTAATTTATTATTTGTGATGGGACTAATTTCCTATCGCAAATACTTTGTTGCGACGGGCCCATCGCAGAACATTATATAAATATATATATATATATTCTGCAATGGGACAAGGGCTCATCACAAAAAGTTTTTATGACATGCCCGTCGCGAAAACGTTTATGTGTATATAATACATATAATCATTGGATTACTTTTGAGGATGATATTTCCTGTTGCAAATAATATTTGTTGCAATGGACCCATCACAAACAATTGTATTTGAAATAGAGTTTTCTACAATGGGATATTTGAGATGGGGCCCCGTCGCTAAAGCCTATTTGTGACGGGATCCCATCTTAAATAGGCCGTCGCAATAACTAAGAATTTCAGTAGTGGCCATTGAACACAGAATGTCTAGATTATTTAACATTAATGTGTCAATTATCCCCATTACATTTCATAATGTTGGATTAATTGAAAATGAAAACCATAATGTAATGAGGTAGGTGTATATTCCAACTACATAATTATTTTTGCTTGATTCGTTGAGTTGATTCCCCAATTATGAAGTCCTTACATGAATTTCTTAACACCATAATGAAATCTCTATTTACAAACATTCTTCATTAAACACTATATAATTTCAATTACGTCAACCAAAAACTCTACTAAAAAATACTCGATATATGTATGTTTTTGAATTTATCCTTGTACTATAGTATGTTCTGTGGATTCACTCTCAATCATGTAATGGAATGATGCATCTAACTCAATACATAAATAAGATATTTTATATTATTGAGCATAAATTATATATTCTTTTATCCAATTTCACATATTATCAATATTAATTTGATGTTTATTAATTTATTAACCATATGTTATAACACATTTAATTATAAATAATTTATTTAATTTTAATCTTTGTACATTAATTCCTTTAGTTATGTGATTTTGACCTTTTATCCATTAATCAAGTGATTACATAGATTAAATTAATTAATTAATTATGTAACCTATTCATGGATGTTATCTAAACATTGATTTAAAGAGATGACCTTAAATAAAATTTTGATATTGAATAAATAACTCTTATTTAAAATTAGGGAATGAGATAAAACATTCCAACTATCCACCAGTGTATCACCAGGGTTGGTATCGTAATTCTTCCAATTTTAACTCCCTCCTTTCTCCATGTGGAGCTCTTTTACTTACAAATATTTATTACACACATGCACGTGAGGGGAACCATATTATTAGTTAAAAAGGATTATATAAATATACATGGACAAACAATTCTTACATTAAAAAGGAGGGAGTGATTATTTATAGGGCACAGTACTAAAAAACTGGGTTTATCAAATTCTAGGGCTGTAACAATGACAACTAAAAATGTTGTTAATGAAACCATTTGCCACTGCTAAAAAGGTGCTATTAAAGGCGGTTTTTAAGAGTGATAAAAGACACATTTAAAGGAGTACCGTTATCATTGTTCTTTTAAAGTGCTAACAGATGATGTATTTTATCAGTTCTACTAATTAATACTTTATTAGGGGGTTCATTAGTGGTTTTTTAGAATTGATATTAAAGAACCACTTTATTAATGATTTTTTTACAAGAGATGATATAATTATAATATAAAAAATATCACATTTCTTTAAAAATATAATATTAATATAAAAATAATATATATAATAAGACTAAGAAATTGGAATGCCTTCTACCAGAAAAATTTAATAATAAAAAAGTTATCACAATAAAAGAGAAGAAGCATAAGGGATAAAAAAATTTCATATACACATCACCATGCCCATCCACATCAACCAACCCACAGAAAAAGTTTGGTGTAACAATAGACCATAAAGAACTAACCTCCTCATTAGCACACATAGAAATAGGATTAGCATCCCAATTTTCTTCTCTATAAACATGAGTAACAGCAAAACAAAACTGCTCCACAAGTACGAGACAATCATCTTAAGTGGAATGAATCCTCTATGGAAAATTCCTTGAATGATTTAGAAGAATTTAAACCACCAAAGTTATGTTAGATTCTATACATAAAACAATACAGCCCTGATACGAATTGTACTAGATAGCCTTGATAATAACCCATAACACAGCCTCATTCTACAAACCATTTCCAAAAAAATGGTAGAAAATGCTTTTAACAAATACTCTATAGGTTTAAAAGATTCCACCAGGTCCTGAAGGTCACAGTGCACCTCATTCCACCCCATAAACATTAATTTTCAGACATTGAGGGATATGAGGTATCCACCAAATATGCTTTATTATAAGAGGATGCTTTCATCTAGAAGAAACACCCACAGGTCGCAAAATCACCAGATCTGAAACCTTATTCTGCATGACTCCAATCTGAGCCCACACTATAGCCATATCACCAATATGATGCTCCTAATAACCAAAAGAATATGGTGATGTTCTATTCTAAAAAATAGTGTATTCCAGGCCCTCCAGATAAAATAAAACAGTGCTAAAACTACATAAAGAAGCAGTGGGTTTACTTGTGTATGTGCCCAGTAAATAGACTCCATTAGATGACTGAAGATCTCCAAATTCAAATATAATCTAAAAAATTCCTGAAATGAACTCAAAAAACAAGATGAAGAGCTAAAAAATAAAAATATGTGATCATAGGTTTCATCTATAGCAAGTCAAATGAAGTAGAAAGGTACTAGAGAAAACTACCCCACTACCACATCCTTTACAAATGAAGTATTCACTTCTAAATCCTCCAAATAATAAAATAATGGGAAGGCGGAATAAAATCAATATAAGACATAATCATCCATGACGGGACGAACAATATCTCATCACAAATGGATCTATAATCTTCTTTATTGCTAAAAATACATGTTATCTTGGAAACAAAACCATTGTATCTATATAAGAGTAATGATAATAATCAAATTCAATCTTTATATTTCCTAAATGAAACCCCCGATAATTGACATTATTTTTAATGTCCGTAATAGTTATATCCTTAAAAAATGGACGGATCTCAATTTCATCATCAAAGGAACATGATAACTAAATAGTTTTCCAGAAATTCAAATAATAGTCTCTAAAAACCACAAAATTTGTGGAATGTTAAATAATAAAATAATCATACTTGATGGAGGGCCACATTTAAGAGGGGATATAATGAAAATAACCATTTAAAATCATGGTCAAAATTCTATTAGAATAAAATTACAATGATAAATTGTTAGAAGTCAAGAGATACCTAGTAAAAATTTTAATGAGGGATTCATTCAAAAGCATACGATCCTTCATCCCATTACCACCCCTGTCAACAGTCATAATAAAATCAATCCAACCATATGTATCATTCTTCCTATCATTAATTAAGCTAGTCCAAATAAAATTATGAATCAATATTTGTAATTATTTATGGAATTGTATATGTCATTTGTATTGGGAATAAACATAGACACACATGGTGGTGATCACAAAATTAACTAGATAGAGTCGTCCTGCCAGAGACATATATTTACATTTCTAGGATTCCATTTTATTGAGAATGTTTTGAAATATGTTTTCCATGTAACACCTTTTAACTACACCCTAAAAATGTTAAACCCCTACATAATTAATAAGTAGAGTCCCTCTCTTGACCCCATGCTTCTGTGAAAATTTGGTCATCTTAGATATGATAACACCATCCCCAAAATACGTTGTGGATTTACGCTAAATGATAACATGACTATAAACACCCATGTAATACTCAAAATGGACCTTAACATATTATATAGTGATTTTAACAGCCTTCCCAATCAAAATAATATCATCCTCAAATATGAGATGGAAGGTTAAAAAAGACCTCTTCCCACATTCATTTTTTTGATAAAATCTTGGATGCACAAGACAAGAATAAAGTATAATTATGTAATCCTGTGAAATAGAAAAAATAATTCCCTATAATGGATATCCTTTTATAACCCCTAAAAACAAAGAAAATCTTCTAGGATAGCTATTGACTAGAAAAACTAGCCTAGAACTCTTAATAATGGATCTGATAAAACTGATTCAACTACTAGAAAAACAATGTATTATTAACACCTAAAAAATTAAACTCCACTTCATTGTATTAAAAGCATTCGATGTTTCATCATTAAGATTCATATTACTATCCCTCAATTTTTTCCTCATAATATTGACAAATTCATAGGTAGTAATCAAGAAAATTTGAATGTTCCTTCCAGGAACAAACTCAATTTGATTTTTGGAAATAATTTTTTTTGCAATAATTCTGAATATATTTGTAAAAGCATTTCTGAAAACATTTTTAGTAGTATTCCGTATGGAAATAAGAATAAAATAATGAATATCTGGAGCTTTGTCAATCTTTTTAATCAAAATATACTATTTCTTTTAAATATATTTTAGACAAGTTCAATAATAATTAATAGTAAACATGTATATTATTTTTTGAAAATGGATTATAAAAAACCTAAACAATTGTTTTTATATTATTAATTTTTTTATTATTACATATTAAGAGTCATTTAATATCAATTTTCAGATAAAAGAATCAATAAATTAATAATTGATCTAAAATATTTTGAACACATAACTCAAACCTCAAACACCATATCATTTTATTCGGGTGTTTGTTTGGGCTCTAACATATATCAAATTTAATCCTACATTGAGTTATACACCCTAGTAACCTAGAAATAACAATCCACCACGTTTTTCTAGAAATAAAATGCTCCCGAAGTAATCCAATACTAAGTTACTGGTATGGGTAACCCATTTTTTAATCTTTCGGTGGATCTTAATCGTCGTCTGTCAGGGAGTTTTTTCCCTTTTTTGGTGAAGATTGAATTTATTCCTAGGTCGTATATTAATTTTTATATTATGGATTTTAAGTATTATTATTTTTTGTAATTAATAATTATTTATAATTAAATTTTTAAAAAGATATACATAATTTGTAGATATTATCAAATAAAATTTTTATTTTAAAAATAATTAATAAAAAATATTTACAGATAAAATATATTTATTAATTTACAAACATATATATAAAAATATATATATATGTGTGTGTGTGTGTGGAATAAAAATGTGAATAAATAAATTTAAATATAATCATATATCATTAAATCTAAATAAACATTATAGTGGTGTGGTAAAGTTGCTGGTGTATAACATTGATGTCCAGTGTTCGAAACTCGCTGAAGACATGGGAACATACAGGAGGTTGGAATAATCTTATGCATTTATAATGTAGTGGGGGAATTGTAGATAAAGGGGTGGGTGGGTGGAAGGGTTGATAAAGGGGGTGGGTGGGATGTGGATTTTTTATACTCTTTATCAGCGGAGCCTTTATTAACTGTAAAAACAATTCTAAATCCCCACATTAGTAGTACTTTAAAAGAAATTATCAAGGGGGCATTAATAGAAATAAAAAATCAATGATAAAGGACCCAGGTAATAATGATTTTTATCATTGCTTAAGGGGTCATTTACAGCGCTTTTTTATCATTGATAAAGGTTATAGGCATTTAACCATGCTTCGATTGTTTGTGACTTCTTCCCTGATAATGGCCTTTTATTTCACTATTAATGTTCTATTTTTTATTATTTCAATCATTTAAATTAATAATAAATAATTTAAAAATAATTAAGTAAATTAAATTAAAACAACCAACATATACTTAGCAATTGGTCAATCTCATCAATGGCCATACATGCAATAAAAACAAAAAATAACTTGTTAGATTTCATTTATTCATTACATCATTTATTATTTAATATAAAAAAATGCATTTAAATATAAATAAATAATTAAATTAATTCACTTTTATCTACAATGATACTATGATCTTATTTAGAGACACTCTTCATTAATGGAATTCAAGGAAAATAAAGGTTGTAATCAATAATTACATATTAATTATAATAAATAAATTGTGTATTTATAATTAATTAAATAAATTATTATAATTTCTAACAAACCCTGATACGGAAATAAATAAAATATGATTTTAATTCTATAATTTTCAAATTTAATTTATTTTTAATTCATTTAATTAATTGGAGACAATATGGATATTACATAAATATAATTTCCATGTACCTAAGTTGCTTTATATCCAAGTCACTTGCTTTCATCTTCGGATTGTAAACTTGGTCAGACTACACTTTATTTTCATGACAACTACACAACCTTTATTCACTTTTCATGTTCCATGATTTCCCGATTAACATGCGGTGTCCAACAAAATCACTGCACGTAAAAAATTTCTTACATCTATAGATAATTTGAATTAGTATATAGTGTGTTCTCTAAGTGCACACTGTGTTACCCAGTTTAACCCCAAATGATTTGGAACTTCCAAAGAGAATCTCTAGTTCTTCATCATTGTTTTCCTAAAATATTAGGAAAATGAATCACTGAAATTACATGATTAAAATGAAGATAATATGTTGATTTAAATAATATTAACAAAAAAATTACAATAAATGAAAATAAATCCAAATTCTACATAGAATGAAAATAAAAAAGTAGTTATAAATTAATATAAGGCCCCTTTGATAGAACTTATGGTTTTTAGATTAGATTCATTGTTCCAAGGTATGTGATATTTTAAAATGTATTTTAATAATTATTTTTAAAAATCACCATCAAGGATATTGGATGTCAATTTTATAGATAATTTTGTTTAATATTTGATGAAATAAATACCAAGGCTTACGAACTATTATCTTTGGTGAGTGTTTATCCTCTAAAAGGTGTCTTTTAGATTACCTTCATTTACATGGTAGGATCCATGTGTAAAATCACTCTAGTTGTGATCCACATATGGTCCCATCTTCACCGTGCAACACTAATCGACCATAGTGTGATGGAATTGAAAACCAATTTTCTTTAGTTTATTTTTCATTATTGCTAATTTTTTGGTGTAGATGAAATTTCTATTTCACATATCATTATTGAGAGAAAGGGAGAAGGAGGAGTTGGGAGAGAATTTGTGGATTATAAAATTTATATACTCTCAATTCTGGATACTCTACACAATAGACATAACTGCGTAGTTTTTTAGTTCGGATTTATTTTAAAATAAATTTTTAATTTCATATTATCCATTAAATAATTTCTTTCCCTTTATTAATTTTTATGATGTATAAAAATAATTATAAAATAATTATTTTGTGGTGTTCTTCATCTTTCATAATAAAATTATTATATAACAGCCTTGTAAATTATTATTTGTGACCATATTTGGTACTAGTCTATTCTAAATCCTATTAAATTTGTTGATAAGTCTAATAGATATTTTATTCATAAATAAATATATTATTCATAGTATAGTGAATAAATATTTGCTAACATATTCAATAAATTACATTAATATTTTATTCACAAGCCGATGACTAATTTTTTTAATTTATATGACTAGTATAACTGGTATAAAATTATAACTTGAACATGAAAATATTATTATTCCCATTAATTAAATAGAAATAAATTTTAATTCAAATCAATGAAAACTTTTATTATGTGAAACTCTATGAATATTTCTCATTGGAATTAGATGGGATTTCTTAAAGTTAATATTGTAGTATGAAAACTTGTCCAGGAACCCAAGAGAAATAATTTAATGTCATAATGTCGAAAACCATATATGAGTGAAAACATTTCAATATAATCCCTTTATCGCAATATATAATCAAGAAGGATTATCATCCTTGTAACGAAAATATAATCTTGATATGTATTTCTTTTCCTATATAAAATAAATGGGTTGTTATATAATGTATGTAGAATTTAATGTGGTGTTTATATTAAAATAAAATGACTAAGATATTAGATTCCATAAATTGGATGGGAGAAATCTTTCTTAGAATTATTCATTAAGGACATGTCACTCATGACACATCGAATTTATCCAACATCACCATGTACTATTATCATCATAGATTATGAACATAATTTAATAATATGGGTTCTGACAATCGTATATAAATATCTTAATATCTAAGCATCATCACACTCACTTGTAGATAGAAATATCAGATGGCACAAAAAAATTGGAAATTTATTCTAGTGGATTTGTTATCATTATCGCCCATCGTGGAGATTACGTAGTGATAACATAATGAGAGGATGTATCATCTACTTGTGTGTACTATCACTTGACAATCTATGTACTATGTGTCCCATTATAGTATTTAATCCAACCACAAAACTGTATATGAGATATCATCATAGCACATCATGTTTACTAGTATAACATGGAACTATTATGACCTTATCAATGTGATGTATAATCTAATAAATTATTACATTTCTGTCATGTAAAAAGAAATCAAATAAGATGTTTTATTGATATTTAATACAGAAAATATACATATAATCAATGTAAAAATAGTATTTCATAGGACATCTACTCCAATAGCCTTGACCTCCATCTCAACATCCTCACAATGAATAATATGCATAGGGATGGGTATGTACCTCTAAATTTGATACACATGGAACAAATCATTGATACATTGATAGAAAAAAGGTAATTCAAATAAGGTTTTCACTTCTCATATTCACATGGGGATCTCATCTACACACATTCGAGGAATCTTAAATGATCAATTTCAATTTTTTCCAGATTTCAGCACACAAGACTCCCTTATTCATCCCTAGATCGTGATTATGGTTCCTACCTTGTTGGTTTTTTTAAAAAATAAATATTTTATTCACATTAATTTTATTACAATATTATGACTAAATATAGAGGGTAGAGTCTCGCAGCTATTAGAATTATACCATAACTACTATCAGGAACCATCTTTCATATGGGGAGGGGTATAAGTGGTCATTTGAGATTCCATCTTAGACATGATGGTTTCGGTCATGATGATACAAAATGGTATTATAGAATCATGACTCAATTACGTGTTTCGTATATTATCATAGTTAGGAAGAATATTTATAGGATATATTTTGGTTTGGTTTCATGTAGGAAAGTAATGAAACTACATGGCTAGTACTTTATTGTGGACCTCTGAGTTTCCCTAATTATTGGTAATTATGTTATGTTGTTAATGCTAATAAAATTCATTTTAGGTGGTTTACACAATTTTAATATTAGATTAATGAGAATTGATTTGCGTTCATGCATCAAGAATTGGCATGAAGGTTCACATGACATATATATACAATTTTTTTGTTGCATAGTATTTAATTAATTACATTCCTTTCTTTTTTTGTTATCTTTTTTAGTATATTTCTATTTTTTGATAGATATTTCTTCCATGATGTAATGATATATCATAGACGAAATTAATTAGTTGTAATGATCTTGATGTCTTATTAGTTTATATATTATTAATGTAAAAATTGTACAATGATGGTAACAAGTGTTAGTTATAGAAGGTTTATACATTGGCTTAAGGATAGAAACCTAAAATTACCATATGGGATCCCATATAATTATTAGAGTTTATCAAAAATACATTATTATTTTTTAAAGTTCATTTCATCACATTATTGAATATTTCTGCACATTATATTTTTAGAGAACTTCTAGTAACTTGGTGGTGGAATTCCACTATGAGGGAAGATGTTTATTATTTTCAACTAGCCATGCAAGAGAATGCAACTGAGAAAACTCCCACACCCATTAGGTGGTTAGTGAGATAGGTTCGATTCAATCATATGTCATTATCCTTTTTCTTGTCAAAGGAATATGTGTCCATAAATATGATAAATAATTCACATAGATAAACTACAACATTTTTAAACCATATGGGGAACTGTAGTCCCTAGATAGGTTGATTAAAGGTTTAAATTATTGATTTATCATTGCCCTATTATAGAATCTAAAATATAAATATGTTAAGATGAAAAAAGCTCATGTACGGTGCATAACCATTTTTTATATATTGAATCGTATGGATCCAACCGAATTGAATTAGCTCATGGTATAGTGAGAAAAAATATAGATGAATGTATTTATCAGACTCAGTACATATCCATGGGGTGTTTCAGTTATTTTCACATGAATGATGATAGTAGTATTTGGTTATTTATCCATTAATAGATGCTTATCCAGTTGAAATTGACGTATGAATATCCATTCCCATTATCAAATATATTTTTTATCAGCAACATAAGGACATAGTTTTTCTCCAAGATTGATCATTTATCATGATACAACTAGTTTTAATTTAGAGGGAAGGACATCCTGGTGGTGTAATTTTGGTGCATGTATAAACATTAACAGTACATGGCGGCGCCATTTAGCCTGAATAATTCACCGATAGTGTTCAAATCCCACATTAATATGATCTTCATGCCTACATGGATTTATTCATCATACTATTAGTCAATGATATCATTATCTACTAGGAGAAAAAATTAACATGGTAGGAACCTAGAGATAGTCTATAGTAAACTTCCAAAACATAGGGTTTTACCATGTTATTGATGTCTGATTTATTAATTTGAGAGATAAAGATACATGGATGTGAGGTGTCTATAACTTGAATATATGTAGACAAGTAAAATGTTGAGGAAATTGTTTCCAGTATTGGTACACCATTATCCTATATATAGATGCATTACGCATTAGTATTGGATAGGTGATGAGGCAAATAGATAAGGTTTATGTGTATCTTCAGATATGACTGCATTTAAGGAAATATCCAACAAAATAAATGTATAAATATGTCTCCGTCCATGCTATGAAATATTGGAGACACATTATCCTCATAGTCAAATATATTGTCTACACAGACCACAAGATCCATTACTATGTCTTAACATAGAGGGATATGATCCAATGACACACATTTTAGGCTATGTATTTTCAAACATTTGACTTTAATAAAGATTATTAACCCAAAAATTGTAATTCCATTGTAGATACTCTTATTCGTAATAAATAGGATATAAAAAATAATTAGTAGAGGTCCTTAGAGGAGTATTCTTGATTAATGAGCTTGTTGGATGACTTGTGGTATATCATTGAGCCCCAACATCCTAGTGGGCATTTTCCCAAAATCCCGATATCTATATGAATGTTGGATAACACCATGATTGACATTTTAATGGGGTCACCCTAGAACCTAAGGAATCATTATTCACTGTAGTTTATATTTTATCAAATAATGATTTATGCTCAATTTTTACTGATTAGAGTTACTCACTCAGGGGAGGATCTAGGAAATACCTATGTATGAGAGACCATACATCTTCATGATGTTCCACGGATTTTTTTTCAAATATAAATGGGCATTCCATGTTTTTTTTTGGTAGGGCTTATATAAATCCATTAGTAATTTGTCGATACTGATCATGGTGTACCATCCTATGACCTATTGATAGTCCAAGTAGACTATTTTCATTTTGGGAGACATGGTTCAATCATACACGATAGACTTAAATGGAGCATGGGATGATCTCCTAACATTAATTTATATCATTCACAATAACAGTTTCCAATCATCGATTAAGATATCACCTTATGAGGTTCTTTATTTGTGGACATGTCGCTCACCACTTTATGGTTATGAGGTTGGTGAATCAGTGGTTGTTGGATCTTGTATGGTTCAGGAAATATCAATGAGTATTATTATGATATGGAAGTGGCTGATCATCACCTATAGAAGAACATGATATTATATTGTCTATAGGAGGTGAACATTGGAGTTTTCTATGGGAGATCAGTTTTCTTGAGAGTGAATACTCCATTAGAAAATGGATTCTTAGGAAATAAATAATTGTTATAACCATGCTAGGTTAGAAATTTTGAGATCACTGTGTAGATTCTATATGAGGCATACCTTCTATAACTCATTTCTCACTATCAATGTATGCACGCCTTATTCATTGTGTCACAACATTGGCAGTACATACCCAACCGTACAAAATATTGTTGATTACAAGAACATTGAGATGGTGACTGATGCATCTTGTGAGAGCATCTGGTGTGGATCAATGATTGATTTGTGAAGGTTGTGGGAGAAAATATAATACCACAATTCTTGATTTGGTTACAGTATGGAAAAATTCATGATGAATCATGGTGCAAAAGATTGATGTTCGGGCTTTGTGATATTATTTGTTCGAGAAATACCATCACTGATATATATCAAGGATGTGAAGTAGATATTGGGGGAGAATTATAATATCTAAAATTTTTAATGATTATAAAATCCCTATTTTTCAGTTTTTTATATGCATTTGTTGGTGAAAATATAATTTTTCAATAAAATTAAAAAATAAATTTTTAATTGTTATGTGTAATGGTAAAAGTATTAATTGCATCTTAAAAAATTATATGCAATATTTTTAGAGTTAGACAGAAGCTTAGTGTGATATTTTAAGGCTCATTGATCCGTAGTGTAGAATAAATAAAAGTAATTATTATATTTAATCACACGTGCTTGATTTTACCATTATTTACTGAACTGTCTCTTATAAAGTGCATCATAAGTGAAATATTAGACCACCATCATGTCCTAGACATAGGGTTTTCAATAGGTGGGGCATAAATATTTTGCACATCAGGTGTTTTCTATGATTTCATGGGAATATTACATATTGGATATTTTTATTATATTATTTTCTCAAAATAATTTATATCTCCAAATGAAATATCTATTTATAAATTTAAGGCCACCAATATGTTTAAGACAATGAATTTTACCTAGAAGAGAGATAAAATTTGTATACATTGGGAATTTGGTTAGATCACATAGATTCTTATGTTATTTAATAATTTTATTCTTATATTATTATTAATATAAATTTTAAAAATACTTTTTTTGTTCTCCTTCTTCCCCAAATGGATAGAAAACCATTTTCACATACCAAATAATGAAATATATTTGATTTAAAGTAATTTAGGCATTTGGGAATTAGAAAATCCTTAATGGGGTATAATTAAACACTCTATCAAAAACATTATGGTGAAATTGTTATTAATACATGTTATTTTAATTCTAGGTATTAATTCATATGACTTTTGTAATTTTATATACTCAAACAATTTGATTATTTAACATTGGATGGTCACAATTAGATATGATAAACCTGGATATCATCTTCATGTGTTCGATGAATCATATTTTATACCTTTTGGGTATTTTACAGATTCAGGTGAACGAAAATCTCTTGTTATTCCCAAGTGTCACAACCCATTCTGGTGTTCCATCTTACTCAACACCTGAGCTGGTCTTCCAGAAGACCCAAACAGAATTCATGATCCCCACGGGCTGGACACTAGTTTATAGGTATCAGTATTATACCATGGGAATATTTTTACACTCTATTATAAACATGAACAACCCAATATTATGACCATAAAAATAATTCTTAACCAAACCCATAAAATAAATAACAATCTTTAAGATTCATGGATATAAACAGTAAATAGAAAAAATACTATAAAGAAGGGAAAAATGTACCCAAAACCTACATATGACCTAACAAACCTAACCCTCATTCAAATACCTCCATTATTTATAAAAAGTATCTGAAATCATGAAACTGGATCAAACAATTAATCATCTTGAAATTACCTTGGTCATACACAAAAATAAATACATAAACCCATAAGATTTTATAGGGTGTTAGAAAAATATTAGAAGGATTACACACAAAATAATGGATTCCATGATACAATAATAAAATAAAATTCAGAATGCACCTTTGTGTAAAAAACATTCAAACAACTTTAAGAAAATATTTCTAGAAATCCCCATCAAAATAAATAGTCTTTCATTGAAAAACTATTTCACAACAAACATGCACTAATATGACATATAAAAAAATAAACACAAGGTCCATGATATGTCAATCGATGGAATCACATCACATAAGTGTCATGTCATAATATTACACCACAGGTGAATCCATAAGGGTACCTACCACTATTGGAACTTTTGAAACATTTTACCTAAGTGAATCATGGTATAACTACCACAACTATCAGCTTTATCATGAAAAAGACACTAGGAGAGAACATATTAGGGGACAAGTTGTATCCAATCATCATCATAATTAATTTAGTTTTGTATTCATCAATAATGATATGTTTTGATGGAATTTTACAATTTCGAGTCAACTTGTATCAATCCACTAGAAGAATATTAGATTTCCACTTCTGAATCACTAGCATACCAGAAATTAGCTACTCAAATAGGTTCCATGGATTACCATTGAACTCAATGTCAAATTTTAATGTCACAAAACCGTCAGTTTCGCAAACACAGTCTAATATATATAAACACATAATCTAAATCATCACTTTTAATATCCATCTCTTGGAAACCACTATTTTTAATAAACAATCTACTTTGAATTTTATACAAATTGAAATTATTTAAAAACACATTTCACCCCACTCAAAACATCCGTGAAATCTATTTGATGAAATTAAAATAAATGAATGTAATATATTTAACCATTTCTATGTTCCAATACCCCATTTAAATCCATAGATAATAAAATTTCACTTTAAAATATATATAAATAAATTTATTCGATTCACATGACAAATTACAAGTTTATAACAACGAAATAATCAATCCATAACCATCCATTTCCTTTTAAAATCTCACTTTCAATATAGTTCACATCATATTCCCTTGAAAACACATTGGACTTACCTCAAACAATTTATAAAACACATCCAATAAACACAATAATAAATCACACCCAAAAATAGACATTTTCCTTTATAAAATCCATTTCTATCCGAAAAGAATGAAAAAATATTTTCATAAAAAAAATTTAATCACAAAATAAATTCAAAGAAGAAATTAATGTTGACATAAAAGCATATTAAAAACATCTAAAAATTTTATGGTATGGAACCACCTATCACAGACTTGGAAACATCTAGAAATTGGTTTGAAACCATAACTAAAAAAACACAAGATCCTATCAAGGAATTAATAGACAAAAAAATCAATATATAACAATAATTATAATGATACAACCCTATATAGGCCACCCAACCCACTAGGGATTGAAATCCCTAAGAAAGAAGAAGAAAATCCAATAAAAAAGAAGAATCCAATAAAGAAACCCAAATACACGTTGTTTCGTTGATGAATCCACACCAAGACCCAAAAAAAAGTGAGAGTCAAAGGGAAAATAGAGGTATAGATGTAGAAAAATAAGGCAGGAGATATCTAATGGGGTGGGAAATTGAGGGTTTGGTGTTAAATCCTTATAGTACACTATGGTAATTTTTAAATTTTTAATGTTCAGGTGAAGTCACCTGGTTTTCCTACATGATTTTCCAAACTATTTTAAAACCATAAACCCATTACTACCAATAATGAACATTCCACATAGTTATCCAATAGTTTTTACAAACCATATGCTAATAATGAGATTATATACTACCCAAAAACACCGCATTGTCGCTCGGTTACCTTTATTAGGTTTCCCAATTCTACAAACTCTGATGCAACTATTCTCCACCTTCTCATAACCCTAAAAATCACATTTTTTAGTAAAAACAAGGGATAAAGAAATTTCAAATATTTTTAATGCAAAAAACAAAGGTAATGACGTAGAATTCAATCCCATATGACATGGGACTGAAGAGAAAACCTGAGATGCAAAAATAAACCTTAGAAAATGATGAAAACAAATCTTGTGTGTGAAAATTTTTCTCACCATAAGGATTTTTTCCCAAATAAATTCATCCCATTTTTTATCCATGAAAATTGATAATCCTCTACAATTCATGAAAACCCCTAATAAACATGATAATTTTGAGATAGTATGAACACCACAAACATATATAGTGGTTCACATGATTTAATAGAGGAGACTGCAATGGACTCACCACCATACCACTTCTACCTCTAGAAAACTGAAAATCCTCCATGTGATCGGTCAAAATAAAGTTAATTATAAAAACCACAGAATCCAACCCCTCAATCAAAGAACACCTCAATCATTAAAATACAAAACTCATACCTCTAACCTAAAATAAATAATAGAATACAAACCACAAACTAATGAATGTTGATAAACTTGAACCATAACTTCTTCATTTATTTCTTCAAATGCCACCATTTGAAATAGTCAATAATACCCATGCTTAGATGTAAGGAAAAAATAGAGCCAAAATTTCTACATACAACTTCACAATTCAATGCTACAGAAAAGACTAAATTGGGTTACTAAAATGGTTGTGCTGAATGGATTCCCTACCATGAAAATAGAATAAAAAGAACAATACTAAATGAAACCACAATGGGACCTGCGATGTTTCTCCCCTCCAATTAGGATTCAAGAAGCATAATCTGACAGAAGAACCCATATATGTTGTAACCATGAGCTCTCAACACTATCCAACAATCCCCCACCACAAGGCCGTAAAATAGATAAGGGAAAACCCAACCTTGATATAGGATAAAATGGATACTGATTCACAAGTTTTATCACACAAGGACCACAAAAAAATATTCAAATATAAATATCCAAAACCACTAAATTAACATGTAAACAAAACAACCCCAACTCATTATAAACTAAAAGGGACTCTTCTACCCACAAGGATCACATCATGAATGAGGCTTCATGTATCTTTCCAAAAAATGGGACCATTAAAGATGAAAGGGATTCCCATAAATCATAATCTATCTCTATATACATAAATAATGAAAGAATATATATAAAGTTACCTCACAACCCAAGGATTCTTAACTACATGCGGGAATCACTTCGGGACTACGGCTAGAGCCCTACTATTTGAAGAATATCCTCGAACATAGCCAGAATATGATAATCCATGACCAGAATACTTTTTATTTATTTTAGGAGTAAAAACACAACATTCTATGTCGAACAAAAAGAATAAGAAATCCCACAAGACTCACTTTCTCACCCATGGTACTTTTTAAAAACTAGAACCATGAATATTCACAAGATTTAGCATCTATCACATTAGATGAAATATAAATGAAGAATGATGAAAATTAAATACACCACTATTTGAAATGGATATATTCATAATTTTCTAAATAAAAACATACATTCATTAAAATATAAGTTCCAAAATGGTTACACAACATCCACTTTTACATTTTTAAGAAAAAATAAGGCTCCAAAAAACACCACCAGACAGTCCATTTAAAAACAATTGAAAAATTCAAAAGTGGAACTTTAAATTGATGCCAAAATAGAATAGTAA
Source organism: Viscum album (assembly GCA_963277665.1). Classification (NCBI taxonomy): domain Eukaryota; kingdom Viridiplantae; phylum Streptophyta; class Magnoliopsida; order Santalales; family Viscaceae; genus Viscum; species Viscum album. Next base: position 496,361,237 of record OY728158.1, on the reverse strand, counting down.
TCATGAAAATGAGTAGGTGTGTTTTTTTTGAAGAGGTAACCTTATCTTCATGAAACATCTTTGAAAAAACCAAATAGAACCATCAAAAGTGAAATAGACATCAATAAGAACAATAGGTCTTCAGAGCACACAGACCCTACTGTTAATTATAAAAATATTTTCTAAACATTTGTCCCAGCAAGATCTCATTCCCAAATGATACTGGTGAATTAATGAGAATCCTTCTTATTCCATGACTAGTACCAACAAATTTGTGCCTCATTCCTTTTTCATGACTAGAATTACTATCATGAAATCTAGTTTGGGCCTTCAAGTATAAAGTTGTAAACATTACACATTCAAAAAAATTAAAATCATGGTATGTAAATATTATTTCTATTTTACACATCCTCTCTTAAATTTACAAGGTATATGCTTAACCGAAAAATAGGGGGATTCAATTTCTAAAAATAATAAGAGAGGAATTATGTTGATAAAATATATGGTCTTCCAATAGTGACCCTCCTATGGTCGCACTTCAAATATTCAATAATTATTTATGAGGGAATAACCTATCCAACAACTAATCTAACAAGCCAATAAAAATAATCCATATGTTAGAACATACCAAAAAAACTCCAAACAAACCAAGAGAACCTTCTCAATGGGTTAGTAAAATCCTGGGTTAATAAAGAAATAATAAATTATCTTTTATATTAGTATTTTGTGAATTAAATATTAATTTTACTTTATAGGGGTTGCTATGTTCGATGGCTTACCAGATAGGCGACAACATGTTTCTTTGAAATCTTACGTTGCACACTAATAATATAAAATTTTAATTTTAAATGGTAGTTAAATCCTAACTGTTGTATTCACGAGAATGAACAAAACTAACAAAAATTTGATTATACATGTTTGTTAAATAAATTTTAGATGATGATAATGTGAATGAATCTAATTTTAAACATAATTTACATTAAAAGGTCAATTTACCGCCTTTTAATGGAAAACCCTCTTTAAATAATTTTTTGGTCACTTTTATATGTTCTATTTGAAATAATAAAATTATTTTTAAGATTCATGACATTTAAATTCTCTCTGGGTAAATTTTTGGTATTTTTCTGGTAAAGTTCAATTTTTAATGAATAGTGAAAATTCTATGTTTTTATTCAAAAGTTCATTTTAATCTAATTTATTTATATGATAATATTATCTTTTTAATTGGTTATAATGTGTAATTAGATTATATTTTTTCTAACTAATCCAATGATGGTCATTGTAATTAATTTCACTTTGAAATTGTACATAAACAAGTGTCTATCTTTTTATGGTTATTATTTCATAAAAACGCATTATTTGTTTTAACCACATGAATTAATTTTAAATTCATTAATTCAACTTCTTTTTTTTGAATTTGGAAAAATAGACATCATTTTTGAATTTGGAATATAAAATATAGCTTAGTCTAAATTTTTGGTAGTTTTCTGAAAAACATAATTTTTTTATGAAAAGTGAAACCACTAAGAAGTAGTTAAAAAACTGAAATTTTCATTTAAATGAAATTTACCACTTCTGTGGATTAAATTTAGAAAATCCTATATACATAGTTTTTATTATTAAGTAAAATGTGGTTGAAAAAAATGAATATTATATTTTGATTCGTATCTTTTCACTATTATTTATCACGGTTAAAGATAAATAGGGTAATTCAAGGAAAAAATAATTTTATAATAACTCAAAATTACCTTAACACTTGTTCTAAAATTATTGGATGAGTCATTTATGAAAATGGGAATCTTTGGGTATATTTTTGGACCCCATTGAGCCACATGGGAGTGATAATGAAATATTATATTAATTATGTAAAGACCCGGAAATTTCCATGAAAATTTGTTTTTAAATACATTTGAATTATATGAGTTTGTGGCATCTAACGACACTTGATTCCAAGGCCCAGTGAGGCCAGAATCAATTTTTGAAGTTTAGCTCGGGTACGTTCAGTGAACGAATGAGCGAATTTTTCTATCATTTGAACCAGTGTTCAGAATGGAAATCTGAGGGCACCGATGAACTCGCAGCACCGATAATTGCTTAAGGGGACCTTTACCATGGTTGCGTTTTAAGCTGGTTGAGAATTAATATTTGGGGATTAGATTAAAATAAATAAAATGGGTGAAGCACAATTTTATTTCGATGATGGAGGTAATTTTCCTCCCAAGGGTAGTTAGAGGTGGGGCCCACACCCAAATAACCTCCCATGAGAAGATATTTGTGGGGTGGTTCCAAAGGTGACATAAACCATTGAACTTCCCATAACTCTCATAAACCCCCATTAAACCCCCTTGTTTAATGTTGACAACTCTACCAATATTTATGAGATCTCATCACCTCCTCTCCCTCTCTTTATTAATTGCCAACACATTTATTTAATGAATTCAACCTCTTCAATTAATTAATTAAGTGGTTTGAATTTTTAATTTTAAATTTCATGTGTTAATAAAATAATAGGATTAGCATATTATTTTATTTTTTAGGGGAAATTGTTGTGTTAAAGTTAATTGGGAGAGCTTTTGAGTTTTTGAAGAACACTGACCCTCCGATGAAGAATGACGACTTCTTTGACGAAGGACGCCGGTTTCACAAAGAACGAAGACGCACTTTTCATTCTCCTCTCTGCAACAAGTTAGGAGACGCTGCTTTCTCCTTGGACGCACTCCGAAGTCGTCTATGAATCCTCTCCTTGCGACACTATATTCTATGAAGCATGACGCACGATGTCAACTATCGGAGTAGGGGATTATGTTCAATTTTTAATGGATTTAAATTGTGCCTCATTCATCGTTGTATAACTTTGATTGTCTTAGCCTATTTCCATCGCTTAACACCTAGGGCACAGGATGAACGAACACAGCCCGAAGAACCTCCGTTTGATTTTTTTTTGAATCGTCGACTAGAGATGGAACGTTGAAGAGGTCGGCGGTGCAAGGGCCATCGTCGCACACACAAAGAAAGCTGCGGCCAAGTGGGCTGCGGTGGAGGAAGCACGTCACCGTCACATCATGAAGGGAACTCAAAGCTGCGGCCAGGGCAGGCCATGGGGGAGGAAGCTGGTACCGTCGCGCCGGCTGTGTGGAAAAAACAGCGGCCCACTTTGCGGCCCGCTTCGGCGGAAGCACTGGCCCACTCATTGGTCGGCCATGAGGAGAGAAGTCGCGGCGCTAGAAGGGCGCGTCGTTGGATGAGCCTCAGCGCCAGGAGGGCACCGTGCCGGATGAGCCGCGGCACGCCTGTGTGGTCCTCTTGTGCCATATGGTCGGCCAGCTGTAGCCAGCCGGTTCTGGAGGGTGGCACCGCCGGTTTGTGCAGCAGGGCCCCCCCTCGGACTGCCCGACTATATGGCCGAGCTGGCAGGGTCCCGCGCAGCCGAGCCGGGCCATGCCTTGCCATGTCAGGCCGTGCCCCACCAGGCCGGGTTGTTCCCCCTCGTGCCGGGCCACGCCCCTAGGGCCGAGCTATGAATTTCTTCGGGCTTGTCTGACACCCCTACCAGGTCGGACCCGTCAAAACTGTGTTAACCAGACCCGCCATCCCACTGGGATTAACGGGTCGAGCCCGTTTTCACTTAAAGGTGAATATCTTGAAGACCGCACATCTGAACGACGCGCCATCTACAGCACTAGGACCATATCGACGAGGAGGAATAGTTGTGATACTCTAAGTGAGTTTTGGACAAATTTGGTAAATGGCCAGGTTTGGAATAAGCATATTTCAAAACAAGACCCTAGAACGAAAAAGTCAATATCTCTCAGACCATGCGTCGGATTGACGCACTGTTTGTCATGTTGAGTTATTTTTGACGAGACAAAACTTCTTGATACATCAACTCTTGACTTCATGATAGTTTATGTGTCGAACCCATTTTAATCGAGAAGCGGACCCTCCTGGAATCGAGCATGTTGTGTGTGTGAACCCTAGAGCTGGTTGTGACTGCGACGACTTCCATGCTGGGATCCTCTGGTGGTTCGACGATGATGATGACTGTACATGGATCCTATGTGGGTTCAGTAGCATGGACGACAGTACTTGGATCCTCCATGGGTTCGGTAGCAATGACAACTCTACATTGATCCTTCTTGGGTTTGACAGCAAATGTTACTATACATGAATCCTATGTGGGTTCAGCAGCGATGACTTCTGTACTTGGATCATACATGGGTTCAGAAGAGGAGATGATTCATAGGCTACATATAATCTTCTCCACCCCTCATTTTGAGTAGTAAACATGTGTGAGATGAGTATTGTATTTCAATCATTATCATTGATGTGACTGACTTCTTTCCTGTGCGAATCGATTTGTGCTTTGGCTCGAATGTTGGAGAAGAAATATGATTGCTGACTTAGGTATATTTATGGACATATACCTAAGTAGAGTCAGTTGATACTTCGTGTTTGTATTTTTCCTTTTTGGTTTATCCTTCGTGGATTCTGGGAGACCTTCGGGGGTCTCGGGGTCCCTAATGAGTATCGTTATTCTCACCCCTGCAAGGGCAATTCCCTCACTACGTTTTTTTGGTTGCAGCCGATAGAGAACACTGATCGTGATTGAGGCTTGTGGAGCTGGACGGTATCCGGAGGTGGACCACTTGGCGAAACATACACAGATCGGACGGACGAACCCGAGGTACCGACAAGACTATCTGTACCCACCCTTCAGGTGGGATTCCCGGAGGACGACTCAATGGTTGTTGATTTACTTTACATTTTTTTTACTTTATTTCTCCGATATACTGTACTTTTATTTGATTTTGTATACTAGCCAATTTTCTTTCCAGCACTTACGTTTTTACTCAGTTTTTCTTAGTTCTTACTTCACTTGCACACTCTTTTGTGTATGTATATTTTATAAATGCAATGCCTTCCTTTATCCAGGGATTTACGCATTTGGTGTTAGTCACCAGCCCCTGGCCTATGGAAGGCGGGCATGGGGTAGTCACGGCATGGGCCCCGAGGACGGGTCGTGAAAAATTATCTTAATGTAAAGGAAAAATTGAAAAAAACAAATATCTTGTAGTAAATATTTTTTTCAAAAGGGGTCATAAAAATTATCTTTCATCTAGAAGTATTCATTGGAAAGCTAAAAATATTTCCTACATCATGGAGTTTTTTTATAAGTTTTAGTCATCAAATAAATTATATTATTTAGGAAACAATAATGTTTCATTATTTACCTCATTAATAAAATATTTAATTAAACAAGATTATAAATATTAAAACAATATACAAAACCTACCCAATTCTTATTGGATTATTTTATTTCAAACATGAGTCATCTTATATTTGAATTTAATTTGTTTAGGAAATTTAGAAACCGAATATCATTATATAATAAAATAATATTTTCACAAATTCATAAATATCCCTTCCCTCCCCTTATAAAAATCTCTCACAACTATCCAATTCCTCACACCCCTAAAGCCCCATGGCTCATCCAACCCCTTCCCAATGAATCTATAAAGATTCACCTCATCCTCCTAGATGCCTTTACTTAGGAATAAGTCACTTCAAAAAGTCCTTTTGGTTCAAACCAAATGGAGTTACCCAAATTAAAGTTAACGATTCCTCTTAATATATTTTCTTTTATTTTACTTCTACACCCCCTAAACTATTTTTATTACATTATTTTATAACTAAAAAAGAATCCACAATATACTAGGATGTTTTTATGAGATATATTTGAACTAAAATTACAGACACATCTATCTACTGGGTGGAGAACATTTTGTTTATGTGGATCACAAACTAACAGCTCATGAAACGATGATTGTTCAATTATCTCTGAACGTTGCTCATGGTGGACATTAGGATGAAACTATATTTATATATGATATAAATTATGATTATGTTATCATTATTCTTCAATATTTTTCATTTATATCATTCCTTTATGGTTTCTATTATGGGTAAACATGATAATTTCATTAGATGATGTGCGGACTACAGCCCCCTCCAAGTGATATGACTCTTTCATTCCATATGTTGGACATATAACAGATGGTGTTAAAGATATTTTATATGATATTATACTAGATTTATAGTATAACTATGTATCATTACATTTTAATTTCATTAAAATTAGAAAGAAAAAATGAAATTAGCGTTAATACGTACGTACGACTTACCATCTCCATGAACGGTGCATTTCATTTCATACCACCAAATGTTATGTACTATAATAAATACATGTATATACTCGATATAAATGATATATATTATATCTAAATATGTAATATCATTCAAGATATGTTGAACTTTTGACCATTTGAAAAATTCATAATTATAATAAGTTCATTTTTGACTCAAGTACCAAATATCGACAAAACGAACGTTTTAACTTAAATTATTGCATAATTTGTATAACATGGTATTAAGTGATATAAAAGGAATAATAAACTTGACAAATGTTTTTAATAAATTATAAATTAAATTTAGTTTATTATTCTGGAGATTAAAGAACGAACGGGTCATGTCGGACACAAGGTAAAGGGACTCCTTAACCCAATTTTCATTCATTGGGTTGATCTCCTATTCCTTGTTTATGTCATTATATGATTACGCGAAAAATCAGTTTTTATATCATATCATGTATTTATACTTTATTAATGTTTGATTTTATGGAATACAGATAATTGATCTATTTTATTTACAAAATGATCTTAGTAACGGACTTCATCTCAATCTCTTTCCATTGAGGCATATTTCGATAAAATATACCTTCTTCTTTTAAACGATGTATAATAAAACCTGTTAACTTTTACATTAATTCAAAGGGTATATTTTTTTAAGAAGAGTTTTTCTAAATGAAAAACATAATGTTTTTAACATTTGTGATGGCAATGACCTCACCTCTGCCGTAATCATTTTTTGGCTTCTTCTATAATCCATAATGAATACTAAAATGAAAAGGAAATACCTTATACTATTTTGGGTGTTTTGTTATTAAAAATAGTTTTTGAAATGGATTGATTATTTCAAAATATTGAAATTATTTCTTGTTATAGAAAATTAAATTTTATTAGTTAAATGTTTATATTTTCAATATTTTATGTGTTATGGTTTTATAATGGTACATAGAAAGTAGTGCTCTCCCACTGTGAGAGCTTCTCTCCTGGGAACCCTTAGGGTTTGCGTTAGTGTCTCCCGTTCGGACCGCGACGGCGTTTTGCTGAGTGGAACAACGGTCATCACCCTCCTCAGAATCCCACGCTTTGGCTACAGACCCCTCTCCCACCTTCGTTCCGACGACTGTGGACCCGACATCATCTGGATTTGTCGGCATCCAGATTCTTGGTGTCGTGGCAGCCCTGATTCCATAACCTTGAGTCCGAGCTCGAGCATGTTCTCGTCCCTCCAGCACCTACAAGTAGAGGGGAATGGGAAACAAATTTTGAGTTATAGCTTCAAAGATCAAACGTTCGTCACTCCTTATTCACGGAATCGTTTTCGTAAGGACTTGTCTTTCTGCAAACTAGATTTGGAGAATCAGGAACCAGATTCAGAACCCTCATAGGAATTTTTGATTGATCCTTCGAAACACATCTAGCACACTGGAGTCGGTTTTCTGATCCACCTTATTGAGGGGGACTATTTAGAGCCAATCCAATGGGGACCCGTGGTTCGGATTAAAGTTATGGTCGAAGTGTCAGAGCCTCTGATGAGGGGCATGATTTTGAAGCTCGATGACACTCACATCTGGATCTCATTCGAGTTTGAGAAAATCCAAATTTTCGGCTTCTTATGTGGGCGTATTGGACATATGGAGAGAGAAGGTGATGGAAAGAAAAGAAATGAATCAGATAAACCCATACTACAATATGGTCCTTGTCTATGATCCAAAATGACAAAAACTGCCTTTATCCTAGAAGCGGATAAACAAAAGCATAGTGATCATCTCACGATGGCTCATATGGGGCGGGCAGAAATTGAACACGCTAAATTCATCATACTAGGACCTCCAGAGTTCCCTAATGAAATCCCAATTCTCTAGAGGGAAGTAGGTAGACCTTTCCAGATCATAATCCCCACGTGCAATAATGAGGTTTTCCAGGAGAGTCGAACGAAGAAGCAAGACATCAAATCAGGTACAGATTCTCCCCCCTAAATGTTACTCTCCCAACACCAATAAAGCTATTGCCAAAACTAGTAAACCCACTAAAACAAAGCTCGAAACCAAATAAAATGTGCACCGAACAACCATATCCCGACCCTATTCCAGAAATGTCCATATCAGACATCTGTCTACAAGGTTACTCTAGGATGACAGGATTAACAGCACCAGGCCCCATCACTCGTCGAACATGGAAGAGGGCACATTGGGATAATAGAGAAGGAAAAGTAGTTAATCCAAAACCTAGGGATCTAAAACGACGAATTGAAATGATCACTTCGGCTGAAAACATCCCATAAATATGGAAAGGGGCAGGTGAAAAAATGATCCTCGAGGAATCAAAGGCAAAGGTGGGTATGTCCCAGACCCGCCTAGATCAATGATCATTTAATTATTGAACTTCCATGGACTCAGAAACCCACAAACGGTTCGAATGCTCCAGCGCCATTGCGCTAAAAGTCTCTCTGATATGGTTTTCATGTCCGAAACCATATTTGAAAACAAGGAAACCACTGTCCTTTCTCTAAAATGCGGCTTCCAGGGCTGCCTCCCGGTTCCCCGACAAGGACACTCTGGGGGTCTATTTCTCATATAAAAGGATAATGGTGATGTTAGGATCTTATTCTTCGCCTCACACCATGTGGAGGAGTTTATTCATGATGCCCATACCCCGCCGTGGACCTTGGTGGGTTTCTATGGCTGGCCATCCCACACTGAGAAGTAGAAGTCATGGGATCTCCTTTGAAATCTGTGACATGATTTTCCAAGACCTTTTCTCTTTGGAGGTGATTTTAACGAGATCTTGTGCAAGAATGAATAAAGTGGTGGAGCTCTTAGACCCTCCTCATTGATGTATGACGTTAAGGATGCAATTACTAGGTAGGATTTGGTTGATCTGGGATTTACAGGTAGTCCATTCATGTGGTTTCGGGGCAACAAGGACGAAACCCGTATCACGGAGCACCTTGAAAAATTTCTGGGCTCAACAGATTGGATGAATATTTTCAGAATGATTCACATTGAGCACATGTCACTCAATTGCATGGACCACTGTCCGATTGTGATTGAATGCACCCAAGGAGACCGCAATAAAAAAGGCATATGACCCTTCAGATTTGAATGCTTCTGGACTAAATAAAGTGAATGCAATGATGTGATCTGTTCAGGCTGGAAGAGTGGACATGCAAACATTTGGTCAAATCTCAAACAGATTGCATAAAATTTGAGGACGTGGAGCAATAATAAATTCCGTAAACCAGACAGGCACTGTGATTTCCTCGAAAGAAAATTGTGCAAGCTTCTCGACCAACCCCCATCCAATTGCACTATCTCCAAAATCAGCGCAATTCAAAAGGATCTGGATGCTGCCCTGCGAATCAAGGAAAGATTCTAGTCTATGCGGATGCGTGATACCCACATTAAAGAAGGGGATGCCAACACCCACTATTTTAATCTAAAAGCCTCAGCTAGGAACCGGAAAAATTTTATCTCTTGCTTCTCGCATCTTAATGGTACCAAAGCCTTCGAAAATGATGGAATCCAAGATGATATCACCAATTATTTCTAGAATATCTTTTAGGAAAGAATTATTAACATCTCTGCTGATGTGGAAGGCTGCATCATACCTATGATCACCGAATAAATTAGCAGGAAACTTACCAACGATGTGACGGACAACGAGATTCGGCTGGCCGTGAAACATATCCACCCTACTAAGGCCTCGTGCCCAGACAGCTTCCATGCCCTCTTCTACAAACAATATTGGCACAATATAGGTCTTGACATCTGCAATCTGATGAAGATGATCTGCGCTAGGGAAACAAGCCTATCCGACATTAACGAAACTATCCTCATCCTCATCCCCAAAATCAAGAAACCCATCGTTGTCCCGAATTTCTGACCTATCAGCCTCTACAATGTCTCATACAAGATCTTCTCAATGATCCTTGTTAATCGGATGCACCCATGGTTTCCTGATATTATCTCATAAAATAAATGTTCTTTCATGGATAAGAGACTGATTACGGATAATGATATTTCGTCCCATGAAGTGTACCACTCAATGAAAATACACTCCACCGTAAAAGAGGAACCATGGCTTGGAAACTGGACATGAACAAGGCCTATAATAAATTGGAATGGCATTTCCTGAGAATGATGATCTTGAAATGGGCTTCTTCTCTAAATGGACAGAGATGATAATGGATTGTGTCTCGTTTGTTTCCTTCCAAATTAATTTCAATGGGGTGCTCACCCGTGGCTTCTCCCCAAACCGTGTCCTGTTCCAGGGAGACCGTCTTTCCGCTTTTCCTTTTTATCTTGGTGGATAATGTTTTTTCTAACCTCATGTATAGGGCAGCTTCCTCTCATTCAATTCATGGGGTAAAGGTCTTTCATGCAAGCCCACCAGTTTCATACCTTTTTTTCACCAATGACCGCTTTAATTTCTCCAGAGCAACCCAGAATGAGTGCCTCACCATAGTCCATGTGATCCAACAGTATGAGAGGGACTCTGGGAAAATAATCAATCAGCGAATGTCAGAAGTATCCTTCAGCTCTAGGGTCCCACTCACCAAAATATAAGAGCTTTGTTCCATTGTAGGCATTCATATGGTTGAGAAGCATCAGAAGCACCTCGGGCTACCCATAGTGATCGGCCGATCCAAAAAAGAAATCTTCGCATCTTTTCTTGATAGGATAGAGAAAAAAATCCAAGGATAGACCCCAAAAAGAATTTCCAAAGCTAGAAAAGAAACCCTCAGTAAGTCTTCCCTTCAATCATTACCCAGCTACTTTATGTCCCTGTTTAAGATTCCTATCGTGGTTGTCAACCAGATCCACTCGTGTACAAAAAACTTCTGGTTGGGACAAAAAAATGGATGGAATAAAACCCACTAGATCGCTGGAAAAAATCTCTGCCAACCAAAATCTGAGGTAGGAATGGGTTTTTGGGACCTCTTTCACTTTAATGAAGCATTGCTAGCAAAGCAAGTATGGTTCATTATTAACAACTCGTCCTCTCTCTGTGCACGGGTTCTCCATGCTGAATACTACCCCACAAGGATTTCCAGGATTCCTCTCTTGGCCCCCAACCCAGCTTCCTCTGGAGAAGCATCTGGGGATCCCGTAGCCTCTTGGAGAGAGGGATGGGTTGGAGGATTGGGAATGGTACATCTGTTTCTATCTGGACAGATTACTGGATGATCGATAAAGATGACAAGCGGGAATCATCCACAGCACCAACTGGGATCAGAGGTTCCATCGTTCATTGCCTGTTTGCTGATCATGGGAATTGGTGGTGCATGGAAACACATCAATCATGGTTCAATAAAAGAGAAAGAAGGATTATCCAGAGTATCACTTATGTTCCAGATGCAGTCCCAGACCACCTCTTTTAGATCAATGACATCTCGGGAGCCTATATGGTGAAATATGACTATCGACTTACTCTTTGTACATAGTTAGACGTCAGAGAAGGGGGGCCATGGGATTCTCAGTAGAAGCTCAACATACCCCAAAAAATAAACCACTTCTAGTGGCATGTGTGCTCGGGAATCCTCCCTTCCATGAGTCTTCATTCCATTAGACATTTCTCCAGTGACATGTTCTGACCCTTCTACGCGGACGTCCCAAAATCTCCCCTCCACTCTATCATCCAATGTCCGGGGGAAAAAGGAGATTTGGAAAAAATGGGGCTCATTTGTGGATTCTTTACTGGATTTTGCCTCTGACCTCCCCTCTCTCCTGAGGCATTGGTGCTCTTCCTCCTCGCCGACCATGGCAGGATAACTTTGCATCCTGGCTTGGATCATTTGGGTTATTCGTAAGGATGTGGGGTTCAAGCCTCCTGATTTCTTGATTGAACGGGCATCATCCTGGATTGAGGGCTGGAAGCATCACTCTAGTCAACAGAAGCCCTTTGGATCCCTCCCCCCTTCCTCCCATTGGTGTATGCCACTGGAAGTGTTCCTTAAGATTAATGTGGATGCGTCTCTCCCCAAGGATGGTCCCGTCGGCCTTGGTCTACTGGCCAGGGATAATTTCGGTCAAATAATCGTAGCCAAACTTGAATTCCATTGCGCTCTTTGGGAACATGTTGTTGCTGATGCCACTTCCATCCTCACTAAGATGACGTTTTCCAAAGATCGTGGATGGTAGAAGATCAACCTTAAATTAGACTGTCTCACTATTATCAAGTCCATCAACCACAACGACGATGACCTTTAATCTTATGGACCCCTCATCTAGAAAATCCACCCTCTCCATCACGGTTTCATTTCCTGCACCTTAACCTTCATCAAAAGGGAAGGGAACAATTATGACCACTAGTTGGAGTCCTATGGCCCCCTTAATGATGACTAGCTCTGGTTGGACCACTTTCCGTCATGGCTCCGCGCTTGTACTTTCGCTGATCTCTCTTTTTAATGAATTCATCTTTTGTTCAAAAAAATAATGGTACTTGGATGTTTGACGGGTGGTAATGTGATAAACCAAATGAAGATTGGTGTCTTGATAAACCTTAATTGGTTTTTACATTATAACCTTCAATGCATTGGGTATTGAATTCAGTCGTATGGTTATTCTATTTAGTGATATTTGTGGATGTCGAACGTATGGTTCTTCCATTTTAGTATGTTTCTGTCCCAGGATACCTTTATATGTTACGTATTCTTTATATGGGTTTTATGGTAATATTTTTGTTACAAAATGGTAAGTATAGATCATCTATTCAATGATTAGTATTTATTACTTCATAAAGTTGAAACGTATTACTTATGATAAAGTATTAATGGTTAACTTGTTGTTTTGAAAAACTAATAGTTTTCCTTCTTCATGTATCCCATAATGAGATTTTTCTTCTCATCCCAGGTTTTTGAAATGTTTTTTACAGGACATAAAGTGTAATAGGGTCAAGGATAGGATCATGGAAATGTCATGATGTCTAAAACATAGTACTAGACCTGACTCTTTTTTTCTAGTAGTTTTTATTTTATGAAAAAAATTGAAACTGAGTAGAAGTGTATACCTAGTAATTTTTTGAGATGTAATGTAATAGATATGTCCTAATTCTCTAAAACTCTAAACCTAAAAAGATCCTTAATGTGTATTTTTATCATAATTCTTGATTATGTAATGTTTTATGGACCGGTCCTCATAGTTGGTATTAGAGGTTAGTTTAGACAACATAAAGAGTTAGGGTTTAGTTATTTAATATCCACAAATTAATTTATAGTAATATTGAAATGATATTGCATTTACAGATTACCATGTTTCTTCGTCTAAGAAATTTCAGTGTTTATAATGGTTTTCCTAAGAGGAAATATGGAATCTATGTTGGGAAAAAATCAGGAAGAAGAGAACTATCCAAATCATCAACATGAGATGGTAGGAATCAGAACTGAATAGTCTTTTGCAGTGATGGAACCGTTGAATCAGGATATAAATGGTGGTGGTATTGATGCACAAGATCATACAGATCAACAACATAGGAACATCTTAGTAGTGGAGCATTTCGTGAGGAAACATCCCCCATCATTCATAGGATCATCAGACCCGGTGCTAAGAGAATGGTGGATAAAATCAGTGGTGAAAAGTTTTGATGTCATGAGTTGTTTAGAACATCAAATGGAAAATCTTGATATTTACCGTTTTGAAGGTGAAACTAATCATTGGTGGTTAATGGTGAAAAATATCATGGATAGTGAGGATATTTGTTCTCTTGATTAGGATGAATTCAAAGGAATTTTTCTTGAAAAATATTTTTCTAAGGTGGTTCGTCTTATAATGGAAAAGCAATTCATGGAATTGAGGTAGTAGGATGACTCAGTGGATGCTTATGAAGAAAAATTATCTTGACTGGTAGGGTATGATCCAATTTTCATTAGAGATATTGATAGTATGATAAATCGATTTTAATCAGGACTGAAGCTACGATATCGAAGAGCATCTGCCTCTCATGAGTTCAAAAGTAATGAAAAACTTGTTTGATGTGCGGAGAAGGTGAAAATAGGGTATTTCAATGATATGGAGTTCTTTGACCAACAACAGAATTAAAGGTTCAGTTGGAAGGCAATGGAAAGGAAATCATCAAATAAGCATGGAGGTAAGAAAACTAAATATCCATCTTCTGAGAAGTGAGGTAAAAAGCTTCATGTAGAATGTTAATCAATGTCTAGAAAGTTCTTTTTGTGTGGTATGTCTTGTAATATTACTCATAACTATATGGAAGATGATCATTCAAGCAATGAAAAGCCAGCGATAAGATTTTTAAAGTGAAATGAAATGGGTCATTATGAAAATGAGTGTCCAACAACGAACTCAATTGAGGGAAAGCAACCAGGCTACAAGCAAAAAATTGGTGGTTATGTCCTTTGAAACTACATTAGTAGATGTTGATTCATCAAATGAAGTAGTATCTAGTACACTATTGGTTTGATCAGATTATTCCAATGTGTTTTTTTATTCAGGTTCTACACATTATTTCAGTTATGAGAAGTTTTCCTATAAATTTGGAATTCCATCTCATGATATGAATACTGAACTTATGGTAAAAAATCTTAGAGGAAATGTTGAGACAAAAAAATTATAAGAACCTTTATGTTCTGGTGTGTGGGAAGAATCTACCTAAAAACCTTATTGTTTTGCCTCTAGTAGATTATGATGTTATTTTGGGTATGGATTGGATTTCTGCTCATCATGCTATAATTGATTGCAGAGATAATTAGGTTTCTTTTCCGAAGGAGTTTTAGTTTGTGTACAAGAATGAACCCTTGATTTTGATAACATATCAGAAATATGAGAAACTAGTAAAATATGGAAATGAATGTTACCATGCACATATTATTAAAAACAGAAGAACTATTTAGATAAATTACATTCCAGTGGTAAATGAGTATCTTGATGATTTTTCTGATGAGTTTTCTTGTATTATACCTAATTGGGAAGTTGAATTTACTGTTGACATAGTTTCTGATGCTAATCCAATTACCAAACCCCCTTATCAAATGGCTTATATTGAACATTAAGAGTTAAAAAATCAATTTCATGAGTTTTTAGATAAAGGTTTCATTTGACATAGAACATCACCATGGAGTGCTTCTATCATATTAGTTAAAAATAAAGATGGTTCAATGAGAAATTTCATTTATTATATATCATTTAATAACATCACTATTAAGAACATGTATCTTTTGCCTCATATTGATGAATTACATGATTAGCTCCAGGGAGATCAGTATTTGTTGAAGATTGATTTGAGGTCGGGGTACCATCAGCTGAAAGTAAAGGAAGATGACATTCCGAATACCACATTTTGTACTAGATATGGCCACTATGAATTTTTAGTTATTCCTTTTAGTTTCACCAATGAACCTGTTGTATTCATGGAAATTATGAATATAATTATCCATGAGTTTTTAGATATGTTTGTGGTTGTTTTAATTGATAATATTTTCTATTATTCCAAATGAAAAGGTGAAAATGAATGTCATTTATGTTTTGTCTTGCAAAACTTAAAATAAAAGAAATTTTTTCAGAAATTCAGCAAGTGGGAGTTTTGGTTACATCATATTTCTTTCCATGGTCACATTATTTCAAAACAATGGCATAAATGTTGATGCTACTAAAACAAATGTTTTTGATGAATGTCTAAGAACCAGATATATAACATAGATTCATAGATTTCTTCGTTTGGTAGGTTATTATTGGATGTTTTTGAATATTTTGCACAGTTATCTAGACCACTGACTATGTTAACTAGAAAAGGTGTTAAGTTAATTTGGAAAAAAGAATGTGATGATTTTTTTAGGAATTGAATAGAATATTATTGAATGCTACAATTGTGGCACTGCCTTCCAGAAATGGTGACATTTTTATTTATAGTGATTCTTTTTTGAAAGGACATGGATGTGTCCTTATAAAGAATGATAAGGTAATTTCTTACGATTAACATCAGCTGAAACCTCATGAGTTAAATTAACCTACACATGATTTAGAATTGGATCCTATTGTTTTTGCATTAAAAATTTGGAGGCATCATTAGTATGGAGTAAAATGTGATATATATACTGACCACCAATGTTTTAAGTATATATTAACACAATAGGAATTTGACATGAGACTAAAGATATGGTTGGAATTAATCATGTATTATGATTTCACGATTTATTACCATCCATGAATGTAAAATAAGGTGGTTGATGCTTTGAGTTGAAAAAGTAATGCTTCATTAAATATGATACATTCGGAATGATATGGTTGGGTTTTTTATTTGATAAACTTTGGAATATAAGTTGTTGGTGCATGAAATTTTTCTATTTCATTTCAGGTGTCAGTGAAATTTTCGATATCGTAGAGAATAAGGAAAGTGCAGAAAGAAGACAGTGATTTGCAGAAAAATGTAGAGTTTGTTCATAAGGGTCAGTTTCTTTATTTTAACATTCATTATGATTGTGTTTTGAGGTTTGAAAAAAGATTATGTGTGCCTTGTGATTCAATGTTGAAGAATGAGTTGTTATGTAAAGCTTATAGTAATATGTTTTCATTTCATCCTGGCAGTACAAATATGTATAGAGATATTAGGTATTATTACTTGTGGGATGGAATGAAAATAGATATTTCTTATTTTACTGTGAAGTGTTTGAATTTTTATCAAGTTAAATAAGATTGGTAGTTACCAAAAGGGATTCTTCGGTCTGAACTAGTTCCAGAGTGGAAATGGGAAAATATATCCCTGGATTTTGTTGTGGGATTACCAAAGACATTATGAGGTAATAATGCAATATAATTATTGTGGATTGGTTGAAAAAATATGCTCATTTCCTTCCTATTTGAGATATTGTGTCTATAGATCAACATTCTCGGTTGTATGTTAAAGAGACAGTTGGGTTTCATGGAGTTCCCCTCTCCATTGTATCTGCTCATGATCCCAGGTTTACATCTATCTTTTGGAAAGACCATCAGTAGTCGTTGGGTACTGAATTATATTTTAGTACAACTTTTCATCCTCAATAAGATTGGAATTCAGAATGAACAATTCAACCCAAGGAGGATATGCTACATTCCTGTTCATTGGACTTCCAGGGATGTTGGTACCGACATCTTTGTTTGGTTGAATTTTCTTATAATAACAATTTTAATTCTAGTATACAGATGGATCCATTTGAGGAATTATATGGAAATCATTGTCGAACTCCAGAATTTATGGATAAAGTAGGTGAAAGGAAGATAATGGGACCATAATTGGTATTAGATATTGTAGAAAAAGTTTAGTTGATTTAGAAAAACATGAGAACAGCTCAAAGCAAACAAAAAAGTTATGCGAACAACCAGAGGAAGTATCTTTTTATTGAGGTAGGTGATCATGCCTTTCTCATGGTTTCTCAATGGAAAAGTGTGATTCATTTTGGTAAGAAGGAAATGTTGAGTCTAAGGTTCATTGGACCATATTAAATCCTGGATAAAGTTGGATTAGTTGCGTACAGAGTGGAATTACCTCCATGTTTATCCAAGGTACACGATGTTTTTCATGTTTCAATGTTGAGATAATATATGCTAGATCCATCTCAGGTTTTGAGTCCAGAGGTAGTTTAGGGGGAAGAGAATCTCTCTTATGAGGAATAAGTAGTCTAGATTCTTAACCGTAGAGAGCAAGTGTTGCGGAATAAGGTAACTCACCGGTTATAGGTTTTGTGGAAAAAACACAAGGTAGAAGAGGCAACATGGGAATCATAAAATTCTATGAGGGATAAATACCCCCAGTTATTTGATAAGTGAATAAAATTGCAAGGATGAAATTTACAAAAGGTGGGAAGGATGTAACAGCCTGACTAAATAAAGAAATAATACACACTCTTTTTTATTAATATTTTGTGAATTAAATAATAAGTTTACTTTAAAGGTGATGCTATGTTCGATGGCGTACCCGATACACAACAACAGGTTTCTTTGAAATCTTACATTGCACACTAATAATATAATATAATTATTTTAAATGGTAGTAAACTCCATGTCGTGGTATTGGTGGGAATAAACAAAACTAACTACAATATGATTATACATGTTTTTTAAATAAATGTTAGAGGCTTATAATGTGAATGAATCTAATTTTATACACAATTTCATTTTAAAAGGAAGATTTCACACCTTTTAATGGAGAAACCTATTTAAATATAGTTTTGGTAACTTTTATATGTTCTATTTTTAAAATAAAATTCCTCTTTTATATTCGGGACATCAAAATTAACAATGGGTAAATTATTGGTATTTTTCTGGTAAAGTACATTTTTTATGAATAGTGAAAATACTGTCTTTTTATTCAAAAGTGTCTTTTAATATAATTTATTAATATGGTTATATTATCTTTTTAATTGGTGTTAAATTTTAATAAGATTATTTTTTTCAAAAATTAATCCTATGTTTTTCATTAGAATTAATTTCACTATGAAATTGGAGATAATCAAATGTTTATCTTTTAATAGTTATTGTTTCATAAACACACATTATTTGTTTTAATAATGGGAATTAATTTTAAATTAAATAATGGAAAATTTATGTTTTTAATTTGGTATATAGACATCATTTTTGAATTCAAAATATGAAATATAGCATAAGCTGAATTTTTGGTAGTTTTCTATAAAATGTCAATTTTTGATTAATAGAGAAACCACTATGTAGTTGTTAAAAAATGACAATTTCATTTAAATGAATTTTTACCACTTATGTGGACTAAATTTCTAAAATCTGAAATACATGGTAGTTATTAGTAAGTAAAATTTTGTTCAATAAGAAGAAAATAATTTTTGGTGAATATTAACTTTTGACTTTTATTTACCGTGATTAAAGGTAATAAGGGTAATTTAATGTAAAAATAATATTATAATAATAAAAAATTACATAAAAATTTATCCTAATATTATTAGTTGAGTCATTTAAGACCATGGGAATATTTGGGTCGATTTTGGGACCCCATTGAGCCACTTGGGAGTGATAATGACACTTTAGATTAATTAACATAAAGTAAAGTTGGAAATGTCAAAAAAAATCATTTAGTAAATTAATTTTTACTAGGGGTTATATAAATTATCATTCCGACTATAACTATTAATTGGAAAGATAAAATGATTTCCTAGATCATGGTAGTTTTTTTTATAATTTTTAGACCTCAAATAAATTAAATTATTTATGACACAATAATGATGTTGTATTTACCTCATTAATAAAAGATTTAAATAAATAATATTATTAATATTAAAAAAAAATATCCAAAACCTATCAAATTATTATTGGATTATTATATTTATACCACGAGTCATATTATATTTCAATTGAATTAGTTTTGTACCTTCATAAACTGAATATCATTATATAAGAAAATAATACTTTCACACTTTTCTAAAGTGACCATCCTCCCCCTAATAAAAAGACCTCAATTATAACTTCTTCCTCATACCTCTCAAGCCCCTTGCCACATCAAATCACTACCCAGATAATCTCTCAAGATCAATCTCCTCCTATTAGAAGCATTAACTTTGTAATAAGGCATTTTAAGAACTCCTTTTTGTTCAAATCAAAGGGAGTTACCCAAATTAATTGTAATGATTCCTCTTAACTTATTTTCTTTTATTTTACATCTCCAACCCCTAAAATCTATTTATTACTTTCTTTTATAACAACAACAGTATTTTAAATATAATTGGATGTTATTATGATAATTATTTGAACTAAACTTATAAAAACCTCAGTCTTATGGGTGGAGAACATATTGTTTTTGTGCATGGAAATGTAACACATCATGAAACTATGATTGTACGATTATATCCTACCACCTATCATGTTGGACATTAAGATGAAAATATATTTATATATGATATATATTATGTTTATGTTTTATTTATTATTCTATATTTTTATTTTATATCATACCATTATGATTTACATTAAGGGAAAACATGATAATTTCATATGAGGAAGTGTGGACTACCGCTCCCTCAAAGTGATATGACACGTTCTTGCCATATTTAGGACATATAAATGATGGGTTTAATGATATATTATGTGATATTGTACTTTAATTATCCTATAAATATGTATCATTATGGTTTAATTCCATTAAAATAAGAAATATAAATGAAAATAGTATTCATGCGTACGTAATACTTACCATCTCTATGAACGGTGCATTTAATTTCTTACCTCCAAATGTTATGTATTGTTATAAATACATGTATATAATGGATATATATGATATATAAGATATCTAAATCATTAATATCCTTCTATATATAATGAAATTTTGACCATGTGAACAAATTGTAAATATAAGAAGGCAAATTTTTACTCAGGTGCCAAATATCGAAAAAACGAGCATTATTAAGTTAAATGATTACATAATGATTATAACATAGTAATAAGTGATTTAAAAGTAATGAGAAACTTTAAAAATGTTCTTAATCATGTATAGATTAACATTAGTTTATTTTTCATGAGATTAATGAATTAATGGGTCAAGTTGGACATGAGGTAAAGGAATTTCTTAACCCAATTTCTGTTCCTTGGGTTGATCTCCTCTTCCTTCTTTATGTCATTCATTGATTACATGTAAATATAATTTTTATATATTATCATGTATTTATAAATTAATTTTGTGAGATTATATTTAATGCACATAATTGATATATTTTCTTTACAGAATGATCTTTGTAAGGTACTACGTATCAACCTCCAGTCATTGAGATATATTTCGATAATATATACCTTCTTCTTTTATAAGTTGTATAACAAAACCCTTTGACATTTACTTTCATTAAAATGGAATATTATTTCTACGAAGAATTTTACTAAACGATCAATGGAATGTTTTTATCATTTGATAATGACCTCTCTGCCACTGTAATCGTTATTTGGCTTCCTCTATAAGCCTTAATGTTTTCTAAAATGAAAAGAAAATCCCTAATTATGTTTTTGGGTGTTTTGGTATTGAAAATGGTTTTGGAAATGGATTGATTATTTCAATATCTTGAAATTATTTCTTGTGATTGAAAATTAAATGTTATTAGTGAATTTATTATATTTGCAATATTATATGTTTTATGATTTTAAAATGGTACTCCAACATTTGATGGGGGGTTATGTGATAATCCAAATGACAGGTTGTGCCATGATGAACCAGGACGGGTGTTTACGTTATAACCTCCAATTCATTGGGTATAGAAGTCAGCTGTATGGCTATTTAATTAAGCGATATGTGTGGAAGTTGAGTGTATGGTTATTCTATTTAAGTATGTCTATGTCCCAAGATACCTTTATATGTTATGTGTTATTTACATGGGTTTTATGGTAATATTTTGGTTACAAAATTGTATGTATTTATCATTTATTCAATTACAAGTATTTAATACTTCATAAAGTCGAAAAGTGTTTCTTATGATAAAGTATTCATGGTTTAATTGTTGTTTTGAAAACCTAGAATTTTTCCTCCTTTGTGTAACCCTTATTGAGATTTTTTAATGCTCATCGCAAGTGTTTGAAATTTTATTCACATGACATAAAGTGGAATAGGGTCAATAATCGGATCAAGGAAATGTAATGTTGTCTAAAACATTAAACTAGACATGACTCCCTTTTTTTAAAAGTTTTTATTTTATGAAAGAATGGAAATTGAGTAGAAGTGTCTACCTTGTAATTTTTTGAGATGTAGTGTAATATTTATGTCTTAATTCTATAAAACTCTAATCCTAAAAAGATCCTAAATGGGAATTATTAACTTAATTAATGATTATGTAACGTTTTAAGGCTGAGTCCTTAGACGGTTCCCAAAATAATTTTTAAAATACCCCACCAACGATTTCTCAAAAACAACTGATTGAAATAACTCAAGCGTGAAACACCATTCAAGAATAGAGAATTATCAGTCAAAAAACACCTCACATGAAAATTCCAAATTCACGAGGAGATGTACCACAAAAAAACTAGTTTCGAAAACATCACACCTTAAATTAAAATCACTTTTGAGAAAAACAATCTTTGTGGGTTTCACAATCAAAAATATCATTCCATGGAGACCTACACATGATTATTATCATTACAAACAGATAAACAATCACTTAAGGCCATCTAACATTCACATTTTCACTCATATTAAGGCATGTGGTCACTCTTGGAAATACCAATGGTAAAAAAAATCATTTTCACTTAAAAAACATTCAATCCAGACTTTAATCTTCTCCATCGACATTAATATTTCATTCTTTAAAAATAAATTTCAAAAGATCACTAACCCAAAATAAAAAAAAATACACAAAAAATCAATACCTTTTCATTACTCTCAATATAATATCCTGTTTATTCCATTCAAAAATCAATTTTACCTTATTCAATTTTTTTTAAAAACTAAAAAAAACACATTTCATCACAAATATTTATATTAAAAACTCATTTATTTCTAATTAAAACAAGCTTACAAAAGTTAGTTTTGAATACAGTTCTATATTACATAAAAAACTATTCGATAAACAAAAATTTTTTATTAAAAAAAATTCTCAATTAACTCATTCCCACTATAGTAAGAAATTTCATTATAAAAATATAATTTTCCAAAGCTTCCATTAAAATGACTTTAAAATTTAATCTTTTATATTCCCGAACCAAAACCACTAAAATTTAAAAATCTATATTATTTAATTCTAAAATAGTGGGTATTAAAATTAATTATTAGAACATAATATGACACATAACAATTCAGAAGGAGAAAATATTGTTTATGGGTGAATTTCCCAAATGGTAGTCAACCATACACTAATCACACCATCATCACATAATGTAATCTTGGACCATGTCCTGAGATCCAAATGTCTCTACAAGACCTGTGACACACCTAAAACCATTGAAACAACTATATTTTCATATTCAAGGATGAAAAAAACTTATATGAATGAAAGATATCAAATGAAACCCAACATTTAATGGTAACTAATGGTTCGGTCTAAAAAATGTTAGTCATAAAATCTTACAGACCTACACCCTATGACTTGACAATTATATTATATTTATTTTAATATCCCAAATAAATTAGGCTACTTTGAAATACCGGTCATATTAAGAGTCTAACCATCTCTGATACTATTTTTGAACGAACCAATACAGAGTTACATCCAACACATTGCTATATCTTTATCGAGGCATGGATTAAAGGGCATTCTTGATTCCAACTAGGTGGAAACTAATGACCGGGTGTCAATATTTTAACATGGATATGATTTCACCCATTTATATTAACATGAAAAACAATAAATATAATCACCACTATTGTTAATTTCCAAATCAAAACAAGGAATATCAATCTTTTAGATACCAACATTATAACATTTAAAAAATTAAAAAAATACTACAAGGAAGTGAAACCAAAAATGAACAAAAACCCTAAATATTACATGAGGAATATCACCCTCAAGCTACCACTACCATCACCTAGAATGAGAAGTGGAACTCTAGAAACCATATCCCAACACAACATATTATTCATTTTTATGGTACACGGAAGAAATGACATTATACACCCTAATGTGTATATATGTTGTGATACAAATCCCAATAGGATGACAACAAAAATAAAGGATTCCAAATAAAAATATTGACATAAAATTTAACAATCCAATTTGTGTAAAAGAATTTATAATACCATTATTATTATTAGGGAAAACCATTCTCCAAGAAAATATATTCATGGAAAAAATATAGTAGAAAAAATGTATTCAAAATTAAACAGATAGAAATACACATAGGGTCCATCTTATATTCATGTATGGAACTAAAAAACAAATGAATCAAATAATATTAGGTATGCACGGGTGAATCCATAAGGTTATCTAGAATTAGTGGAACTCTATAAAACTTATACCTTAGTTAAATGTGTTATAATAACGACAATTATCATCATTCTCATGCATGAGTCATTAGGAGGGCACATACCCTAATCCTAGTGGTATTGAATATTCATCATAATATAATTACTGTTTTATTAAGAAATCATGTTATGTGAATATGGTCTTTTCCAATTTCATGTCAAATAGAGTTAATCAAAAAAATGAATCAGCAATTTCAACTTTCGAATCACTATCAATCTATTTCATGTCTTCGAAACATGGAACCGGGTTCTTTTAATATATTAATTTTCACATTTACATGAAACAAAACCATAATTTTTAAAAAAACATGACCATCCATATAAGAACACAAAATAAATCACTAATTTATCAAACAATATCTTCCAAACCAGTATATTCTATATAATATCCACCATCAATTTTAATCACAAAAAAACTATTTCCAAAAACATTTAGAAACAGATTCATAATACATGAAACCAGTTAAACGAAATTGAACAAAATAACATAATAAATTTAACCATTTATTTGGTCCAACCCCTTTTTATTTCCACACATAAACCAATTTAACGTTAAAACATCTGTACTGAAATGTTCAACATTCCCAAGAAAAATTAAATGTGAAAAGTAAGGAAACCATCATTCTATAAAAATCCATGTCCTTGACAAAAATGTCTCTCAATGCATTTAAACCAAATGATCCATTGAAATAAAATTCAAATCCTTCATAAAATTCACAAATACTTCCATGAAATACAACAATATGTGAAAGCCAAAACATTTTCATTTTACAATATAATATTCATTTTTATCACATAAGTATGCAAAAATAATTTTCTAAAAAATATATCACCACATAATAAATTCACAATACATAATTATAAAGAAAAAAAAAAGAATACTAAAACATCTAAAAATGTAATTTCATGTAACCAACTACCTCATACATCAAAACATCTAAAAATTGGTAAAAACCGCAATTGGACCACCACAAGGCCCTATAAAAGAAATATCAAGAAAAAATATATATTGAACCATATGAATCTTGATCTACCCATAAATAGGACACCCAACCCACCATATACAATAAACACTAAAAAAATAGGAATAAAAACCCAATAAATGAGTATAAACCATGGAAGAATACCACTAACATGATGTTTCCATGATGAATCGACACCAAATCTACCAGAAATATGGTGTCTAAGGGAGCTAAAAGGGATATAGCGATTCCCTTAGGGATATAGACTAAGAATGGGGCCAAAAAGGGTGGATTTTGTATTAAATCCTGAGAGGACACAAATGTATTTTTTTAATATTTAATGACTTGGACAAGTCACAATGTTTTCCACCAGGATTATCAAATTTGTTCCACAATCATGTACCCCTTACAGTTTAATATAAATATAGCACATGGTTTTCCGACATTATTTAAAATTCACAGGCTAACAATGTGTTGTCTAAAAATGCATCTTTCTCGAATGGTTACCTAGGTAATGGTGAACAATTTTTGAAACCTGTCACGAACCACATGCCCCCAGCTTTAACCCAGAAAATATCATTTTCAATAACAATATAGGGGGGAACTCATGGAAAATAACTATATTGAAAATAATCAAAAGAAAACATCAAAATTAAAACGCCTCACACTCAAAAATCGATAGAAAAATTGTGGTTCAAAGGAAAACACTATGAAATGACAAACACAAAATCTCTTGTGTAACAACTGTCATACAACATATTGTTCTTACATGTTTGGTAACTTCAGAATAAATTATTTTATTTTATTTTTCCCCTCTTAAAATATATTAAACAATATAAAACCTAAAATTTTCCCTATTTCTATCTGGGAATTTATCAATATGAAAATAAATTAAAACAATTACTATGTGATTTTTATGGATAAATTAAAATTTTACATTAAAAATGTATAAAAACTAAAAAAAGTTTTTAATTTCATTAAATATTCAAAATATTACCTATCCACGCATTCTAATTCAATAACATGATTAAATGTTCAAAATATTTTAAGATATCATTTTTCTTAAAATAATCGTATTTTGTGTAGTATATAATATTGAAGTATGTGATCCTTTAATATCCTATGATATTATATAATGAACTAACATATTAAAACATTTTAATTTAAACATTATATAATTAATTGAGGGTGTTATATTTGAGAATTCCTCTTTTGAAAACATACATCATAAAAGTGTTAATAAAAAACCTCTCAAAAAGTGGGAAAGGTAAATAAAAAGGACTTATTGAATATCACACAATTAGGTATCTAAATATGATAATATTTATGGGATGAAAAAAATGTATACATTGAGATAAAAATTAATATCCATATAATTATAAATAATGTTATTGGAAATTTGTTGTAGGAAGGTGAATGATCATGTATATATTAATGACAAAAAGAAATAAATTGATTAGGTGTGAAAAGGACCCTCTACTAATCTAAAACCATTTTAATAAGATAAAAACATTTTTAATGATACATCCCATAGATATACATAATTCCATTACAATTTGAACTAAGGACATAGGATTATATACTTACATTATGAGTATTATTTCTTCCTTCAATAAATTTCCACCATAGTTTCACTTTTCCACTAAACAGTGTGTATTAAAGATGATATAAATTAAATCCTAATAAAATAAAAAACCTAAATATATAAAAGATCAGATTATCCAAAAAAATTATAATATATTCTTCATATAATTGAAAAATATAAATAAATAAAAATTACTATATTATTGGAAAATATCACAAATATATAAACATTCATGTGAAATAATACATCTTATTTCAAAATTTCCACCATAAAATATATCTATTCTTAGATCCTTATATAAGTAAATAAAAATATATTTCATAGTTATTTAAATCCCACAACATTAAAGAATGTTTTAGCTGTAATTGTTCTCTCAAAACATTCTACATACATCCCAAAAATTTAATGTTATTTTTCCTAAATTATATTTCATTTTAAATCTAATGTAAATCCAAAGGTTGACAGATACCTCAACAGAATTAAATAACACTCAAAATATCATTAAAATCAAGAATATAATTATATAATCTAATTATATAGTAAAATATACCAATATATAAGGGATAAAAGATAGATAATACCAGTATTATAGATATCCCACTATCCAATATACCACAATTAGCATACAATCAAATTGTATATAAACCAACAGGGTTATTTAATCCTCAATACAGTATTTTTCCAAAATCATTGTAATGAATTCATGTATCCAAATAATGAATTAATATAAATGATTAATAAAAATATAAATTCCTAAAAACATTACAATATACTCCAAATATAAAAAAATGACGTTAACATCCTGAAATATTACACAAAACAATTTTCTATCAAATAAAAAATCAATTTCAAGCCCAGCAGTATCGTCAAATCTACATTATCATCTATTTATTCCAACTAAAAATTATTATATTTGAATCAAACATTTATTTCTGGTTTTCATTACGTCAATCGTGGGTGTCTATAAAATATCCCTTATAACGAAATATGTTTCATAATCCTGCAATAAAATATATTTTGGTACAATACTTAATCAATTAATGACTTTTATAATGAATATATCATTTATATAAGTCTTATATAAAACAATTATAGAATCCCAATACATAATTACTTCACTTCATACACATAAATGAATGATATACCATATGACCTTCCTTAGTCTATGATTCAACCCATGGATTGAATAATTCACTTCGATAATACACAAATTCTCTACACATATGAAATTGAAGATATGTGTTACCTCAGTATAATGTTCATATCCATTAGGACAAATAATAATTTTTCATTGTAAATTTATCACATTATGTTTTTTTCACCACATACGCAATTTTTCCATTCCTATGAAACATTTCCATTAATGCTTATTCCCACATTGTTGACATGTACACTGATCAATTTTTTTCTCTCGATGGTTCTATAGAATCAAAAAGTTTCACTTATTGTTTTGTATGGATAGTCACCCAATCTTAGAACATAAATATTGTAATGAGATAACTAATTAGGTATAATCAGAAGGGTTCAACATCTATATTTTGTTTCATTTTGTTTATCATGATTAAATTCACTCTATTTTCTATCACATACTATGTTATCAGGATTCTTCTTGGTTTTATCCACTGAAAAAACAAGAAAGTATTCATTGAAAAAAAATAAACAAATTGAGAAATTATATAATCATGAAAAATCAACTATAATATATCTAAATTATGAAACCTATTTTTAAATCTATAACACCTTAGGTTTAACCATTTACATAATTGGTTAACAAAAATTCAAATCCATCAAAATGATTCTTAATAATAATGTTACTTAACCTAATAAATATCCTGATAAATGAAAAAATATGTTCTCAATATGTGAGAACTCACATTACACTAATAGGATGGTTGAGATATACTTTACCTACTCTCTTACTATTTACTATCCTTAGATTCATTTTTTATAAAACAACACCCACTTTCAGTATCCATATATATATGTATGTATTTCTAGGAGAACCAAATAATTTCAACTGTAATATATATATATATTTCATTCTATTATGTACATAGACATATCACCTTGGTTATCACCCATGTTCTATATCTGTAATAAATATATTTTTTCTAAACACTTATGTAAAATATGAAATATCATCCCTATATTTTAAAAATAAAAATAACATCATTTTAGATTAATATTTAAAACAAAATAGATTGACCCATCACAGAACCCTGTCGGTTTAGTGTGCTTTAAGACTAGATACACAATCATATTATTTCATGAATGATCATAAAAATTCCACAAAATTAACACCCCACGTAGTAATTTTATTAGATATAGTCAACATTAAAAAATTCATGACAACCTAGGTAAAGGAAACATAATACTGCGTATGCACAATTTCATAGAAAGGGTAGATAATGAATATATAAGAAACAACATTATAATAACATGAGAATAATGTTTGGAGAAATTAGTCTTTAAATTTGAAATAAAAACCCCTCATTTTAAATGAAAACTAGGAATCAAGGCCTAAATCATGGATATCTATAAGACATGAAATCAAAAAGTGGAAAAATAAAAATTTGTATTTTAGAGTAACATTAAAATAAAAAATAAGTTTCTAGGATAAAAAAATCTTAGAAACTAAAGTATTCATTCAATTCACACTAACAATACTATCATAGTAGAATTGGATCATTCTTTATTCTATCACAACCATATTCTTGTTTCACACTCTATATTATCATAGTGAAAAAGATCACCTTATTTAACACGATTATCTCCACATTTCAATCGTTATAATCTCATGAGAACCCCATAATTACCCAATGAATTTTATCAATATATAATTGTGTGACAAAAAAACCAATAATTTAAATAATAATTAAGTGTTCCACAAGGCATACAACATTCATCGTATATAATGAAACATAGATGGAAAATAGGATTTAGGAACACCTATACATTTCATCATATCAGAATCGATGAAAATTAAATAATTTTGATGAGAAAATCGTCATCATAATCAGTAAAAATCTATATAAAAAACAAGGATTGTATCATTCTATTATATCCCCAACAAATCATAAGTAAAATAAATTACTGTAATAATGAATGAAAATTCCATTAGAATATCTTTTGGAATATTTCATACATAAAATAACATTTTATTGAATCACTTATATTAAATATAAAAATATTAAAAATTATATGGAAAATATTTTTATTAAAAATGTACTTAGTTGTTTGAAAATTAATATAAATATCACTTACTGGTCAAGATGGATGAAAATTTTGTTTATTTCATGTAAATTAAAATATTTATTCTACTATCACTTTTAGTAAAATGTCAAAATAAAATTTCAATGAAAATAAGAATAATATTTATCATAAAATATTATTTCAAAATTGAAACATGGTTCCTAATGAAATTTAATACTCATAATATAATATCAATATTATTCATGAAATATTTTTTGAAAATATTGATAATGAATAGAATTGATTTTCCACCTACGAGAGAAATAAAGATAGATTTTCGTGGAAATATCATTTCTCTCACATGTGTTCATACATAATGAAAAATAAAGTAAAAACATTATATCTAAATAAATTAGTATATAATAATAAAATTAATTAGATTATTTAGAGTCATATAATGAGATTTCATCATTGTCAGTTATATCAAAAAAGGATCATGGAAAATAATGAGATTGTAAAATAAAACATGTTAGAAATTAGTAACAATCAAATAAAAACATCATGAAATGGAGAAAATTATATGGATATATATATACACACACACATAATTATAATATAAAAAATAGTAAAATATATTCATGGGGATTATATTCAACATATTAATAAATTAAATGGGTATGATTTCATGTTTCTCACATAAATATAAGTTAGAAGAAATTACATTATCTCATGTTCCACTTTTATGGAAAGTTACAAAACCTATTAATAATGAATCTAAATTTATTATAATTATTTTATAGATTAATATATATAAATATATTATAATATATGATGCACTTATAACATTTCAACACCCATTTATTAATAATTCTTTTTTAAGAGTGTTTTTTCAAGGTGTTAACATTTTAACATTATTTTCATTGATGTTCCCATTATTCCTTTGTTGTCCTTGTAATTTGAGCATGGTTACATTATCTGGAAAATGTAAAAAAATATTTAAATATCATAGATATTAATTATATTAATATATTTTGTTTCATCCACAATTGTTAAAATATGAACTACATTGTTCCTGGATATGGTAGGTTGATCATATACATAAACAGTATTTCCATTTTTATATTGGTGGAAATAAATATTGATAGACATCAAATAATAATTTTAGAATCATATTAACATCAAAAGTTTTATATTTATTTAGTAATAAAATCCATAAAAAATCAACTAAATATTTTTATGATATGTGAAAGTCAACACAATGTCGATGTATTAGTTCATATATACATAGGTTCAATGTTTTCACATTAGTTATGTAAAAAAGAAGGTGGATAATTATTATTCCTTCATAATATTGAAAATTAATTTTTTTAATTACTAATTATTTATTTTATAATAGATTCCTTGTATTTTTTACAGTTATAAGAAAAAAAATAATAAAAATGTTCAGTTAATATTTTTTCATTTACTTTGAGAAAACAATTCTAGATTACACCACAATAAATTTATTGTGGGTTTTCTATGGAAAAATTTCTATGATGGGGTTATGGAATCATTGATTTTTTAGGTGTTGTTTTGGATATGGTATATGGGTAATTGTTTTTCAAAAAAATCTAAAGGATTTTACCTCTTACAAGTGAGTAGATGATAAAATATCTAATTACGTAAAGCGTTAGATTCATATAATTTATTTTTCATGGATAAATGGATAAAAATTTATTTTATTATAATATAAGATGTGTATGAGTAATTAAAATCTCATAAAATTTATTATGAACTACATTTGGAAATTCTTTTATCAATATATCATAGTTTTCACCACTCATTCACAATTTTTACTACCACCATTATATTTCTACTTTATAAATCATTCGTGATCTAAAAAGAATCCTTAAAAGGAAATGT
This sequence comes from Viscum album, assembly GCA_963277665.1. NCBI lineage: Eukaryota > Viridiplantae > Streptophyta > Magnoliopsida > Santalales > Viscaceae > Viscum > Viscum album. The sequence goes on along the minus strand of OY728158.1, from coordinate 496,329,549 downwards.
GACACCTAAATGGTCAAAGTTGGATAATAGAGACCTAATCACATTAACTATAATTATGAACTGATTTTAAATAATTATAATTAATTTTCTAAAACAGTTTTTATTAAAAAATATCATTAACAGAATTTTAAGAAAAACATAATAATTTAATATGTGTATAACTATTTTCAATTTGATCTAAAAGGATATATGTTAAAATAAAAATAATAATCAAAATATTTAATTATTATTGTTTTAAATAACATATAAATCCTTATTTTATGGTATAACCCCTTTGTTAACCAATTTGTTTCATCAATATTAGTAATGGGATTTCTAATATTAAAGGGATATAACATTGATTATAAGAAAAAATATGGAATAAAATCGAAAAGTGATTAAATTTTGGAACATTAAAAATACTATTCTATTATTGATAATTACTTTTTTTTATAAAATATATAAAAAATATTGTTTTAACAAAAATACAATTAATATCATTTTAAGAAATATTCCCATAATTATTATTTTAAAGAAATATTAAAACAATTAAATTATAATTTTAAAATCAATAATATATCTTATATGTTATAAATATTTTCCAAAATAATTTTATCATTAAATATATAAATAATTATACAATTATTTTTAGAAAAGACATTTACATCATTTTTTTACTACTTATATAGGTGATATGTCAATGTTTTGTAACCATTTATAGAAATTATTTAATGATAAAAATTAATAATCAATTACCTTGATTAAAAAATTAATCCAAATTTCTAATAAATATTTATGACCTAATATTCAATTTTATCCCTCTAAAAAATATAATAAAAATTAAAAAAATAATGTAAGGTTGTAGAAATTAAAATTTAAATAAATATTATAGAGAATAAAATCAATGTTAAAAGGAAACATTAATTAAAAAATTAAATTTTGGAGAAATATGGATTAAATAGACTCCTCCAATGAAATAATGTCACATTTTTAATGAATTTCATTTCTTATTACATTATTTTTTACCATGATTAACACATTTTACCTTTATTGTTTTAATAAAAAATTACTAAGGTTACTGTTAATAGTAGCCAAACATATAAAAATATTTTTTTATTATATACCGTAAACAAATTTCAAAATATGAAATCCATTATTCATGAAAAAATTTATATAAGTGGTATATGTTAATTTAATTTATAAAATGAAGATGTTGAATAAAAAATATATTTACAAGGAAATGTTTCTTTTATGTAAATAAATATTTGTAATGAAAATATATAATAATATTTCTGAAAATAATGAAAATTTTGTTATTCATAATATAAGTGAACATATGTTACATTAAAACCATTTTAAAAAATATTTTACATTTTAAATTCATCGAGTAAAATAATATTTTTCAACAAAAATCATAATTTTTTTTATTCACATGAAAATCTATATTTGAAAAATATCCCAATAAACAAAGTAGATGATTTTTTTATAAACTAATTTCAAAAAATTTATTATTTTAATAAATATTGTTTTTCAAATGTTATATAATTGAATATTATTATTCAATTTATAAAATTAGTCAAAACATATTATAATGAATAATATTACATTACAAATATTTAGTTCTTATCATGTAAGTATTTTTCAATGAATTTATATTTATTGTAATATATATATAGTAATTCTTTACATCTATTCATACCATATAATTTAAAGACCCTTATATAAAAGTCATAAAATAATAATACATATTGGTTCATTAAAAATCAATGTTCGGTGTTGAATATTATATTGAAAAGACAGTTTTATTTAAATCATATTTTTTACAATATCCATAACAAAAGATACACGACATATTTATTTACAATTTCACAACACATTACCAATACATTGAACCTTGTACGTGAACATGTTATTATTGATTTTTGTTTCCTGAATGTAAATTTTATCCTATAATACATTTCAATATTTTTATCTTTAAAATAAAATGTATAATGAAAATGTAATAAAATATATATATTATTTTTTTCAACATTATTTTTTCTATTATATTTCACTCTATTTTTTGATTATTTTCATATCTAGAAAAATATGTAGTAAATTATAATATATTATTTCATTTAAACTATTAAAATATATGAAAATTGTTTTAGTGACTAGAGAATATGAACTAAAACCTTTTGTTATTTATATTTCAAAATTATTAATTAATTTTGGTTCTAAGAATTATATAATTATAATAATTATTTATTAAAATAATTTTATTAAATTTATACATAGAATTATATATTTCATCCATGTGAAAATAATCAGCCTAAAATTACTTATAATATTAGTTTATCATTTTTATAGAGTTGTAATAAACATGAATAGTAATTTTGAATCATGTTACTAGATATATAAATTTGATTTCACTTTTGAAATATCCCTGTAATATATTTATGAATTAATTAACATTGTAAAATTTTTATTTTTTATCTTTATAAAATTATAATGGTTACATTTAATTATTCTTTCAACAATGAAAAATAATTTCAATTATCCAACTAATATCATTGTAAATAAATGTATACATTAGCATTATTATATATATATTAAATCCAAAAATACAAAATATATATTTAAAATAATTATACTCTTAAATATATATATATATATATATATATTCTTGTATAGTGACTCAATTATATTCAAGTAAAAGTATTTTAATATTACATGCTATTCTAGGGGTAAATATTATGTTTTTATAATGATTATCATATTATGTAGTATAAAAAATTAATGGAATGGGACTATATTTTTTTTAAGAACACTAAAATTAGTTTTTTATATTTATTATAGAGTAATTTATGTACTTCGTAGATATTTAAGAAAAGTTCCTTCATGTGTTTCCTTTAAAAGATATATAGCTTCATACTCAGTTTTTTCATGACATATAAATTTTGATGGAGTAAATTATATTTTGGGATTTTATTAACATATTTCCTAATATAATATTAGTTCTAAAATTTAGTGTAAAATAGAAAAATTAAAAGTTAATATCATTTTATTTGTCAGAATTTTAGACATACAACACCTCGATTAAACATCAGTCATAATATATTTCATTAAATTTTTCCTTTTTGATATCCTATGGAATAGACAAACTGAAGTATAATTGAACAATAATATTTTATACCATTATAATAAATCTATAAAATTTTACTGGAACAATATTTCTAACTATGTTTTGAAAAGTATAGTAATTTATTAATTATAAAAAATATTAATTAAAAATAAAATTCAATTTTTTAAAAATATGTATTTTTCTAAAATACAATGTAGTTAAGCATTTGCCACATAATTGAAATTCTGCTTTAATGACATTAGAATATTGTTTTAAAAAATAAAAATGATTTTTGATATCAAATTACCACAATTACATAGAGTTATTATTTTATATATCTCAAAAATATTTAATTTTTTAATATATAGTTAAAATGCTAAAATATAATTGAAAAAGACATTTTTTTATAAATTATTGGTAAAGTTAAATTATTATTTTCATTAATTTCAAAATAAAATTATTTCAATATTAAATCCATTAATCTAATTTTGTCCATTTTTTAGATTTCATTTTTAGTTTTTATATAATAACATTTTATGCTTTTGAATATTTTCACTATAAAACCCAAATTTCTCATCAAATTCATGGGACTAATTTCTAATTCAACATTTTCAATTCTATGAATTGAATTGAAAAAATGTATTCAATATTTGGAATCAAAATAATTTATAATATAAAATACATTCATGATATGTTTTTAAAAAAGAAAATAGTGAAAATCATAAAAATTATTTAACATGGTTAATGTTAAAATATATTTACCAGGGGATAAACTTAGACTATAAGGGTTACAAAAAACCCGGATAATTGTCTAACACCAATTATATAGCCATATATAGATCAAATATCTTTTAGTTTTTTGAATGGCCCATTTTACGGACGTTTGGAAAGATAAAAAATTTGTGTTCGAAAAAATATTTTCAAAACAATACAACTATAACATCCCCCGATCAAGAACTCTCTCATGCAACTAGAAAGGGATGTCTATGAGAAAACAAGCATTCATCCACATATTCCAGAGGTTCATGTCTAGAGGTGGGGTGTGATAAGTATTATGGGGGTGATTATACCCCCTAGTTTCATAATTCTCAATGTAGAAGAAAATAAAATATAAAAATATTATTATTGGAGTAGATGAAATAATGTAAAATGGAATATAATGGAATAAAAATATAAATGGAAAATTAATAATTAGATAATTAATATATTAAAAATGGAATTTCATAAATGAATGAATCTATATTTTATGATATATGTATTAAAAATTGAATAGTACTAGACTAAAAACAACCTAGTCCCGAACACTATATCAGTCCTATCTCTAAACTCATTCCCATCCAAGAAGAAATAATTAATATCATGGTCATTTTACCTTATATAATCTTACATCTACATAATTTTTAATGGTAACAAATGATGACCTGAATAGGCTGGGAGTATAATTTAGTTGGTTGAAACCACTATTTCTAAACATAACCAGTCTGATAGTAAGTATATGGAATACTGAAATAAACATGTTTATTGATTAATTAATGAAATAAATTAATTCCACATCAACCAACTATGGCACCATGTCAGGATTTCTCTTAGAATGCATCTCATGCATTCTAATGTCAACTATATAACATTGTTAAAACATTACCTTACTCGATACTAGAACAGAATGTATATTATAATGTCTCCCATCCTTGATAGAGGCTACCATATACCCAATGTATAATAAATAAATTGGAAAATCTTTCTAAAGAAACATCACATCATGTAATTGGGCATATCCTGATATAAAACCATTACCACTATGCTAAGGTAAAAACCTAGTATATGCATGTAGAACATTTGTCAGTGTCAAACCCAGTATATAATAATTACAAAATGTTTATGGGTCAGAATTATGTATATACGAATTTGAACATGTGTCAAGGTAAGAACCTAGTATAAATGAATTACAATATGTTTTGTGAAAAACACCAATATATAATCATTAAAACATTTTTCACAAGTTTATATCAACAACATTAAGGTTATCAAAACATAAAAAATTAAATAATATTGAATTCTACTAATTACCATTTTTCTTTCAATTTACAGATTACTTAAATTAATCAAATAATCCAATTCCCATGGTGAATCTGTAACAAGAAATCACTTGAATCACATGTTATGATAAAAATAAAAATTAATACATTTATAATTAATTATTTTAAAAGGTACACTTTCCCAATAATGATTCATACACAATTTCACATCATCAATTGAATATATATGAATCCAATGAAAAATAATATTTAGGATTATCAATATTCTATTAAACTAATTAGTTATTTCACACATGATTTAAGGAAATAAAAAATTAGATATTTGTTAGCCCAACTTGGTTAAATACCCCAAGGGGGGAGGGGGTTAATAAAGGAATAATCGATTAAAACTACTTTGCGTTATATATTGTTTCATCATTAATCAAATAAGTATTTTTTTCCCTTTCCCATATTAAATTAATATAAATTAATATACCATGCACCAGACCTAACAATTATTACTTGGTTCACCCACACAGGTCTATATTTATGGAGTGTATAATGGAAACCTGATGATTATAAAAACCAACTATGGCTTACTCCCAAAAATGGATGCTCTATAAAGATCTATTTTATAGAGAAGATCAATACCTTCACATTTTTAGGGTCATCTCTGTACATTCCAATGAGTCCCTCCATATGTCTCTATCTCTGGTTCACTACTAGGGGAGAAGATCACAATCTACCTCTTCTACATACAACTGATATTGGATGTGATTCCCAATATAGGGTTGGCATGTAGGTCACTTCGGTTTTATGAAATCATGCATCATTAACTATATATAGATTCTATATTTAAGTTTGTTTTTCACCCAAATATGAAATCCACTTTTCCACATATTGTTATTTAACAGAAATATATTTCAACAACTACTTTATAAAATTCACAAACATCATCCTTTTGATGAGAACAATGTTTCACCACTTATTGAATATGATTCTTAGACCACCTCACCACCATGGACTACCTATGATTCCATGGACTATTTCTCTTTATGTAGATCATATAATTCTCCATGGAACACTTCTTCTTCCGCCACCCATCACTTCATCTCCATACAACCTCCTCTTTCATGTAATATTTTCCTCTCTATATGCCTTTTCTACTTTCTCATACTTACAGCCATTCATGATCCATTTCATGCTTTTATAACCAACCCCAATTCAATGGATTTTCCAGTCTTCTAAAGAAAAGTTATTCTTTTGAAGACCACATGATCCTCTGCTATCCTTTTTCCATTTCTTGATAAAGTTCCCCACAAAACCCCTTCTCAAACATTTCATACAAACTATATCTTCATACATGGAATCCTCCTTATGAACCTTTTCACCTTAAAGGCCTAAGTCGAAAACTCTTTTAGACATAATTATATTTAATCATGTAACTATGATTTTATCTAAATAAAATGTCTCTATATAATACATGGATTAACAATCCATATATAAGAAAATAGAACTGAAAAATCTACTTATCCATTTTATTATAGTCTTTGATGCGGTAGAGACTTCACCGTGTACTGAGCTCCTCTACGAATTGCCTTTCCAAATGCGGTCTGCATGGAATCTTTTCATCTTTATAGCTAGTGATATATTTTGTAAAAAATCCATTCATGGATCCAAAAATAACCACCTAACTACTTCAAAAGACAAGTCATCCAATGTACCACAAGACATCAACAAACAAAATTCCTCCCACGAACCGCATCACTTCCCATGAAGTATCTTCATCCCAAAAATGGTTTCTACTATGTTGTTTGTGTACGACACTTCACTGTCTACATAACACTACTATGTGGAAATATTCCCTTTTCAGTATCTCATCATTGTTCTTCATACCACCTATATGGTCCATGAACTATTCCAACATAAAAAAATCCTTCAACATCATTATCCATACTCGTGCACAGTCATCTTGTTTTATTAACAGTCACTATCACACCCAAAAACACAAAGTGGAAAAATTTAAGGAATATTTAAACCAATCTACCCCTATAAGTTTTTTATCAATTATTCACAATTGGATAAAACATTATGGCTTCATCCATATTTTTAATGTATATTCATAGTGTGATTAAGATTTCAAAAAAATATTTATGAAGCAGACACTCTAAGCCCACTTGATATTTACTCGACTTGGGACACAATATTACAATTTAATGTTCATCAATGAATCACTCATTTCATTCCAAAACCACTCTTAAACATTGATAATGATCTCGAGCTATCGTTGTATTTGTGAATTTATTGATAACTTCTAGGATCATTAGATTTAATACTCACCACCTAAGTCACTTCTCCTTCTAAAACATTCCATTATATCTTCATTTTGACATTTTCTCTCATTTTATATCCATAATTTCTCTTATTTATTCAATGAAAATGACATTAAATACATTGTGGAATTCATCAGTGTAAAGGATTTACATTATTGCATTAGTTTATAAAACATCATACCTCAAAAAAGGGGGTCCCTTATCCACACATTTTCAATTCTGGAGGTCGAATGATCTCCATGATCTACTAGATGTATTTCAAATGATTATTTGTGTAAGGACATTGTAATAATGTCTGTAACTTATAGTTTTTTAGAAAAATACACCAACATCAAAAGCCCTTTATCCACATTCCCCTTGAATAAATGATACTTGATATCAATGTGAGTTGTCCTTGAGTGATGGACTAGATTTTTTCAAATATTTATTGCACTTGAATTGTAGAAATGGATTCCTATCAAAAAAATCACTTAAATACCCATATCATCAGGTTTATGGTTCATCCAAAATAGTTGTCTTCACTATTGAGTTTCTAAAATATACAAATCTTTTACAGTGCTCAATGAAATGAAATCTTTTTTCTTTCTTAACCAAGTAAACCAAATCCACCAAAAGAGAATTCACCTCCTGACATTTAGTTTCTATCATCCACTAATCAGACCCAATATTTATATATAAAGGCCACTAATATTTTCTAACATTTTATGTTGTATAAAAACATAGAATCTAATACACCCTTGATATATGCAAATACTATTTTTTATTTTAATCATGAGGAATTCCCTGTAAATTATTTGATACCATGATTCTGGACCTATGGAAAAAATATATCTGGTCGTGAAGCTTTCAGTACAATAGGTTTGCAATGATCTACATATATTTAGTGACTTAAACTACTTTTCCAAAATCATCACATTATTGGTTCATCCATCTATCCACTATAGCATTTATCTCCTTATAATTAAGCATTCCAAATCATCACAAAATCTCCATGGAATATTTATATTAAGAAATTTATGTGCCATTATTTCATTGTGTTACCTATTAACCAATGATAAACATTATTTCACTAATCATTGACATTTCAAATTCACTTTTCGTGAATTTAGTAACCCAACATCATTGTGCATTATCTGATATACTAAAGATTATTTCGTCGACAAACACTAGAAACATCATCCTGTGGATACATTTAGTTTTTATATAGTGATTTTCATTATCTCCACCATGCTGGAAACCGAGTGTCTTCATAAACTCACTGATCCTTGAATATCATGATATTATTACTTTCCCAAACCCATACATTGCATCTTCAGAGGAAAAAATCTATTATCTATATCCTAAATTATAAAACAATATGTTTTCTCAAAATACACTTCTTCTTCCAGTACACCATTCAGAAATGGTGATTTTGCGTCAATATGGAAAACATAGAATCTTTTTTGAACTATTATGACCAAGACTAATATTCTTTTCTCTAGCCTAGAAATATGTTACACTGTCTAATCAAAATAAATACCCTTTATCTTAGAGTACTAATTATACACTAATCGTGATTTTTTTTGAATCATTGTGACAACATCATTCATCTTATGTTGAATGAACCATTTAGATCTTATGGAGTTCTAATTTGTTGGCCTCAAAGCAATCTCTCATGTCTGATTCTTCTCCATTTTATCATGCTCTTCATTCATAGCCTAAAAAAATATCATCTCTAAATACTTAATAAAAACATTTAGGATCCACCTTTGATATGTATGATGATTTATATAGATTACTCATCCTTGTAAAAAATTATATTTTATTCATGTACGGTAGATATTTCCTTTGGGATGCATTTCCTTCAAAATAATCATGGTGTCCTCTTCCTTGATGACACATAATTTCATTGAAAAAATAATGGTATGTCTCAAGAAACAAATTTTATTAGATCTAATAATATTGTAAATAATAATATCAATAATTAAAACATCATCACATCTCATGTTTCATTCACCAAAATTCTATTTTCCTGAGCTAAAAATCTGTATAACTTAATCATTTTGAAATATTATGATACCGTCTTTATCGTACCTGGTTCCTGACTCTAGGTACTTAATTAATATAATTTTATATGTTTATCCACTACCAATGATCCATATTATAGTGTGATCTGATTCTTTTAATACAATATCTACAACTACTTCATGTTCATCTCCCTTCTTTTTGATTCATATTATTACTCAACAAATGAAATAAAATGATGATCATTATCTTCCTCAGAGTATGGTGGACCATATTCATCTTCTAGAGAAACAATTAATTTTTTCATTTTCCTCTCATTTAATAACACATTTTTTTTCTTATGATCAGATTTTGTCTTATTCGGCACATTCCATTTCACTGTTTATGAATAGAATCCGACCATGTTCCCAAATCCTCCACACCTAAAATAGTGAACATCAAATGATATCTTGGAATATTTATTGATGTATTAGAGCCTATATTTTTCTTTTTATCAGTGATACCTCTTCGATATATAATTGTCTTTCTGTGTGTTCCCCATCTTTTAAAAACATTTTTATTTTATCTGAGGTGTATTTCATTGTGGAAATACTGCACTACTGGTTCTCCCTTGGTAACTATGTGTATTCTGAATTTAATTTTTAGCCAAATCAATCTAAAACATCGGAGTGATAACATGTGTTCGAACATAAAAAAATACTATTTTCATTTTGTGATTAATCCCCATATAAAATTTATCATTATGATAAATCAGTTTCCTTTTATAAAACTTCTTTTTCTACATTACTAGTACTCTAAATTCTAATTTTACTTTATCGGTTCACTATGTTTCATGATTTTTTGGAGTCAATTTTTTCTCATCACCATTCAATTTTACTTGTACACTGATAACATTATCCTCATGCTCTATAATCCATTTTATGTTACCTATTCTATTATTATCCAAAATACCTCTCTCAATTTTTTTTCTTCATTTTTGAGTTTGTAATCAAACACATTTTTGTGTTTTCTAGCATTAATTTCTTTAGTTTTTTAATTTCATGGTTCATATTAGATGTATATTTTTCTTACTATTGCATATAATTTTTTCCTCATTAGGAAATTTATTTTCGATCTTTGGCATGGCTCCCCAATCATCTATCTCTTCAAGATAAGCGTCTAATTAATCCATAATGTCAACTCTTCTTTCTACTTTTTCCTCTTCACTATCACATTATTCATTTATATATGAATTTCCCACAAAATCCACCATATAATCTACATCATGAATCATGCTGTCATCAATCATTCTTTCCTTGTATACATTGTAACTTTCATATTCTATTGAATGGGGATTTTTATTTTGGAATAATGTTCTTTTTGAACTTCTCGTACTTTTCAATTTGGATGAATACTTCTTCATTGGAATTTCATCTTTTTCATCATCATCATCTTCCAACTATATAAAACACTTTGCAGTAAATGTCGTATCTTTCTACATCGAAATCATGCAAGCGAAAGTTTACCTTATAACATTTGTCTACCTATTTGTATATTTGAAGAGTCGAATGACATGACATCATCCAAATTGTCTACCTCGAGAGTATCTTCAACATAAAGATTCAACATGGTCTTGAATTCAACTTCATTATACTTCTTAATTTCTACATCATAATTATCATTATTTCTCATTTCTTATACAACAATAGTATTGTTCAAGTAATCTAGTGAATGATTTTACGGATCATTATCTTCCAATAACAAAACCATTAAATCAAACTGAGGTGTAATTTTTCTCATGATGAACTTGAAAATATTTATATCTTACATAATCCATTAAAGACCACTCATGAATTCCAAGAAAACATTCAAGAAATTGAATAATGTATCAACAAACCCATTTGGGTGCATTCTGTGATCCTCTTATTTGTTGCATAAAACCTCTAGATATTCATATTTGACTTCTATGTATCCCTTATAGATTGTAAACAACAATTCCCCCAGAGAATGTCATAAATAACATGATATCATCTTTATATATCTTTTATTTGAAATGCCTCCCCCCCCCCTAAAGCATTAATGCGTTTAGAATCCACATCCATTTTCCTTCTACCTGCTCTGATAAAGTCCCCCTATCGATATTGGCTTATATTCCATACATAGCTTCTATAAATACAACCATTTCTAATGATCATAAGTAGTTTTTCATTCAACTCTTCTATAATTGATAATATATTCCATCAAAGATCAGAATCCATCTATTATTGACAACTATCGTTTATTATACTAAGAGAGAACCACTAACCATCATTCTTTGGCTCTCATACCAATTATTAGCCAAGCTAGGTTAAATACAGAGATAGGGGTGAATCAGGGTATCACATAATAAATCTACTACCCATTTAGATCATATTATGTCAATAAAAACAATATCATATACCTTTCCCATATCAATGATTGAGAGAAAATGAAATCAAGAATGAGGGAATTTTTTTACTAGGTTCACCCTCATTGGGCTACATAAAAGGAGGATACAATGAAAATGTGTTGTATGTACCAAATCTACTTAGTCTCAATTACCATAATAGTGGTTTAGGCTAGATCACATCAAAATTCTAGATTACTTACTTTACAAGGATTATGGAATTCTAACGAATATACCAAGGGTTCCTACTTGGGTATCATTGTTTGGCACACTATAGGTGGAGAAGATCAATATAATCCACTTCCATTACTAACATATCTTAGAAGGAATTCACCCACACATTATGGACTTATAGGTAAATTTATTTGAATCAATACATGAATCCTCAACTATATATTGATGATTTTTTGAACTTATTTTCCACCCATTGATGAAATAAAATTTTTATTATACTGCAAGTTTATAGAAATCAATTTTATGAACATTTTCTTTCCCTTTGTGAACATTTTTCTTCCTCTACGAACTGTTCTACACCACATAGTGTGTAAGCTTCACAGACCATCTCTCCTATGTAGACTGTACCTTCTACCACTGACCATATATCCTCCCGTGACATAATTATTCCTCTATAGAACACATCTCCGTCCACAGACCATCACATATTCTATAGATATCATCCACTTATTAATACTATATTTTATCATATAGACATCTTCTACTTATATTGATAGTCCACCTTCTGTGAATTGATTATTACTCCGTGACCATCCATTCTTCCATATACCATCCATTTTTCTATAGAAGAGTTCTTCTACACACCATATCATCCCTCTCAGACCGTTTTCCATTGAAGGATAAATTGACATGTAAGAATACTTCACAATGCATTACCATTAATACCTTCTCCCATCACATAATCCTCCCCATGAACCTCTTCAACTTCATGGACTCTGTCTCAAATTCACTGGACATTGATGAATTTCTTCCTGAAGAAATTATTTTCTCTAATAAAAATAAATCTCTGTAATAATTGTATTAATAGTACATATATAGGAAAATTGATTTAAAAAAATCCTATAATCCATTTTACTTTAGTATATGATGTGGTATATCCTTCCTCACGTACTGAGCTCCGGTGTGAACTATTTTTCACTAAGCGGTCTACAAAATGACATTGATCCTTAGTGGAAGTTTATCTATTATGTGAACAAGTCCCTTTGCGGCTCCAAAAAACACTACCTCACTTAATAAAACAATGGTCATCATCGCATACTACAATCCTTATATGATCTTATTTCCTCACATGAACCACAAGACTTCCCCCAAACTATCTTCATCTCTTGAACAATTCCCCATATTTATAATATGTACCACGCTTCATTGCCCGCTTTATGGTGCTATACCAAAATATTTCATTTTCTATTTTTCCACCCCATTATACGTACCTCCTATGTTTTCCACATGCTATGAATCATGGTCCACATATTTTTCAATCCTATGTATAAATCATTCCCTTTACAATAACAAAATCCTGATATGAGGGAAAAATATTAGTCAAATACTGGGAAACTATGCCACATTAAAAACACAATTCCATAACATCAACCATACTCATTTATGATCATATAAAATTCATCGAAAACAAAATAACTCCCAAAAACATTTATTGTATTCCTTGGAGTATTTTTACCCAATAATAAACTTATAAATTTAATATCCAACCATAGGTAAATGATTAAGACCCAAACATTTACCGGTGAAGAAGTCGATGATTTCATTGGAAAATTCCATAATAGACAAAGGTGAAGAGGATAACAAGGTGAAAAATACATCATCATAGATAAAAATGAAAACCAAATAAAATTCACAGACAAGAGATTACATGACAACAGTCAAATAAAAAATAGAGAGAAGAAAAAATCACAACAATACAACATAATAGAGATTTATTTCGATAAAGGAACATCTAGATTGGATTGAAGGCCTCCAAAAACTCATGGAAATTCTCTTGGGGATGGGAGGATAAGCCTATGTAAGGTAATAAAAAAAGTATCAATAAAATACCATTAAAATTTATTCTCATCAAAATAAATTTCCTATAATTAAATTACATGTAATTATTTTTTTAGAGGGATTTATCAAGAAACAAATCTTATTCACTGAATATTTAATACTCTCAAACATTAAAAAATGAATTACCTACTACCATGTATTCATTAAACATCATGTATCAGGTCATGTAATAATTATTGTGGATTTTAGACATCTTTTTACCCATTTAGATAACATGTAAATGTCATATAGATTGTTTTCATCCAATTTTCCTTACAAATTCACGAACCCCATTTAAAGATTATATGATTACAAATAACAATTTTTTTCAATTTGATCCATTTATATATGGATGAAATAATTCAAATAAATATACATTGCTATAAATTACGTCATATTTCCCCAATATAGGCACTCAGAGTAGATCCTTTCTGATGTTCTTAATTTTTCTCACAAATGATGACTGTGTTAAGAAAATGGTTATCCACGATGAAACACAAACACAAAGGTCTAAATATGTGGCCATAATCCAAAAATATACTTTAAAAAAAATTACATGGATACATACCTATTAAAATAAATGATCTTACAAACTTGCCACACTGTAATGCCTCTTCCCTTAGTTTCTCCATGAATCACTATTAGGATTCATTGAATAGGTCTGGCCACTATTACCACATATAAGACTCCATATCCATGTTATCCGCCTAAACTAACCCTTAATTCTACTACACTATAACTAATGGTAAAGTCCTACTCCATAGATATTTCCCAATATGGTCCTAGTCCTATATCAGATTCCCCTTAAAGGATGCATCCATTTCAAACATGATTCCTTCTATGTCTCTAACATGTGAAGGGTATGGATTATATCTCTAAATATATAATATGTTAAAATGCCCATTCATTGAATTTTAGAACTTAAGAATGTATAAACGATATTCTAATGGAAATAAAATTTCACAAACTCAAACACTGCAAAAAACCTGGGTGACATCTTTTGATGTTTCATGATACAGTTTTTCCCCAGTTAAGGCGACTACTGAAGAAAAATACAATGACCAATTTCAAACATCAAAGTTCATATCTAATGGTCAGCATCATATTTATACCTTCTCTTTTCACTTACCAACCACATTATAATAAACTAAACCTGGTCATATTTCACCAACATGAGATAGGGTCTAATAACTGCAAACTCACCAACCTACAACCAAAAAATAGTTGAATAACCGAGACTTCAATAACAAATACTCAAATAATGCAATTTAGATTGACTAATGGAAACGTTTATTACATGAAAACTCCATGAGTACTATATGATTTTCCCTTGAACCATCAAATTAAAAAACATAGGATTATAAAATATATTATAAAACCTGTATTGTTTACTTAGATTAACAATAATGATAAGGATGATAGGCCATATTCCTATGAACATACAATCCCAGAGCCATCTAAAGACCCAACCAGAACTGCAATGTGAAATGATGATAACTATCTAAAAAGATACTACTTAGAATACCAATTAACCATACTATATCACACATGTAAATACTATGAATTTAATCAACAATGAAGGTCTACATGATATGAAATAAGTGATCTGCATTCATCATTTGTTTCATAATAAACCATACTATTTCATTCATATGGGTTTTACTTGGTATTCAAATCGAAACATACATACTGACATCATCCCATTTCCACTCATGAATGCTAAAAGGATACAAAACATCCTTTTTGTTCTGATGATAATCATTCAATGGTAGAAAATTAAAAAATAACACCAAAATGCTTGATACCTACAACATCTAATGGAATGTACAATGTTATATAAGTCTATATTATGGGTAGTGTAATTCCCCTCATGTTGTCTTAGCTTCCTTGATCCATAATAAACAAATCAATCTGAGAATATAATAAATTATCGAAATAAAACTCTAGATTCATTATACTCTATTATACTTTTTTTACCTGAGTCATATAATGTGAGGATATGTGATGATTCCACCTCTGAGATCAGAAGGCCCAATAAGTTCACATTATAAATATAGAAACCTCTCTATGTTATCTTGCCTTAGTGATTATTCTCTCTCCATATAATATAGTTAATTAAATTATATTGGTTGTGATCATATAATGTATATTGGTAAACAAAGATTTAATTGACAAAAACCACCACAATCTGATCCATATATGGAGGAAATATTATATTCATCAGGTCCAGTCCTACCATTGGTGCATTGGTAACACCAAATAGAATCATAATGAATTCTTATATACCATACCTACACCTCAAATATGTTGGAGGAATGTTCTTTGGCATCGACATAAACTGATAGTATCATGGTCTCAAATCAATCAATTTAAATATTGTAGCACCTCCCAAATTATTGAATAGATCATAAATGTGTGTAATAGGATATCTATTCATGACCCTCTTCTGGTTCAATCACAGATAATCCACACCGAATCGAAAAATCATATCAACCTTTTTAGTTAAGAAAACTGGAGAACCCCATAGATATTTTATATAATCTATGACCCAAGTCATATCTCGATCAACCAACAGATATTTCCACTCCTGTAGATTTTATTATTCCATTCTATATGGAGAGATTGAAACTGGCGCTACTCCGAGCATGATGTCGGTATTGTACTCAATCTCTCACTCAAGTGGTAATCTGTATAAATTATTTTCTGTGAAATCCTAATAAATATCCCCCACAAGAGAAAATGATTCCATATTTATTCCAAAATTATCTAGATCATTTAAATAAAAATATGATTTGAGAGAATCTAATATTTTCTTAATTACTTCTACGTGAGTAGCCTAAATATTTCACTCACCATTTTGAGAAGTCATTTCAAATTCTAGAAATGAGAATGTAACTCTCCTCTAGTAAATGATGATATAATCTTGGTATAGAACTAACCAATATATACCATGATTCAAATTAAAGTATGTCATTTACAACATGAATGATTTTTAAAAGAAATTATAACCTCCAAAATTTGGATAACACTCATTAAAACATATGATATTCACTAACATCAAAGGAAACTGGGTATCAATGGTGAAATAATAATTAATTATTTCCCATCTATGATCAACCATTTAAAAATAATTTAAATTAAGGTATGATTTTTTTAATGTAACAAAAAAAATTAAAGCAATGAAAAATGATAAAATAATTTCACCTCTTCTAATGGATGATCATGCATTCATAATAGGTTGATAGTATGCATAACAGGTAGTTGATATTCCCTTATTCTCTATGATCCCATTTAATCACCGTGATATATTTTCCTTGAATAGTACAAATGCTCCAGAAATGGGGTCCAACGTACCCTACATAAGCCTAAAAGTACAGTGGAACACATGATACAATCTAGTTGAGGGGTAATTGAGACCCTTCAAGACTCTAGAGTAAATTCAAATCCATAAAACATGTATTTTATGCAATTTCCTCACAAAATAATTTATTATGACCATGTATTCCCTAGACAGGATAATCAACTATGGGGTATGGACACTGAAGAAAGAATTTCCCATCACACCACACTTATTTCATTGAAATAGAGAACAATCCAAATATATCTACCATATTCTTCTGGATTCTCTATCTTCTTTTTCCTCAGTGAAAATTTTATTTCTGGTGCTTCATTCTACCCGAAGAAGAGATCACAGTTCAACATGTTTAAACAACCAAGCCATTGCTCATGGAATCTCTCAGTTTCCCTTATATGATGAGTATTTATTTCATCCCTTCTTCAAAATTTCTAAAACAAAAAATATCATATGTGACCTAATATTATAGGGAATCACATTCAACAAATTTCCCTCCATATAGATCTCATCACTAGCCATGGGTGGTGGGGAGTATTATAAGTCATTGAAACATCTAGTGTAGTCTAGCACTAACATTCCCACATATGTCAGATGCATGAACATGTGACCCTTTTGGTACCTCAACATCTCTCGATAGAAGGTTGGGAAATTCATCTTGAAGAAATTCCATGATAACTCGTCATACTACCTATCCTTTTACTTAATGTACCACCAACTCTTGGCTGGTCCATGATGAATTTATTCATAATGATTCACTCTCCAATCAGCATGTTTATTGATGTTCATTAATATCATCTGGTCTGTCTCAATCTAGAACATGACTACCTAGTGTCTATCCTCCCCAGTGAACATTTTTGGACTTAGTAGAATAAATTGTAATGTTCTGGATCTGAGTACCACTCCATGGGTGCCCCGAACATGGTTGGCCACATGACCTCAAGCTCATTTACCCAAAATCTAGAGGCTGCTGACTAGCAGCGAGGGCCCAAGTCTGATTGTGGAGAAACTATTCCCTCATTTGTCAAAGTGTAGCGTAGAGGAATAAAATAGAAAGAATACAACAACAATGAAAGCAATAAAACATACACATTCAAAGTGAAAAACTGCAGTAAAGATATCCAACGGTTTTATAGATAATGATGCAACATGTCTCAAGTTCTAAGAAAACTTCCAGAACATGTTACAAAACAATACAATACAATAAAATACAAATTATAGAGTACAACAAAGTAAAACAAAACAGCCAGCATCATCGAGAGCCTAAGCTCGGTCTCATGCTCCCCTACATCTCAGCAACAATCAAGTATCTATATAGGGACCCTTTCCTTTATCCACACCTGAAGAAACATAGTCTGTTTGGGCCTAATACATGACCCAAACAAGGTGTGAGATATAAATCCCAGTAGGCACCCACCAAAGGCATGTGATCAACTATGTTTAAACATGAAACAACAATGTAAAAAAGTAAATTAAATAAACTAAGAAGTACTAAAAATTAACTAACTTTACAAGTTATATTTCCATTTTATTATTCATGTAATCATCCAATATAAGGAAATCACCACAATGAATTTTCTATTTAAACAGTCAGTGTCCATAGACACGCAAATCCTTACCCTTAGGTAATTAAAATCTCACCATCAGGCATTTCCCTCAGGCATAACAGATATTTCCCTCAGGTGTACGATGTGTCTCCCTTAGGCACAGAGTCTCTGCCCTCAGGCATACAGAAAGTTTCCCTTAGGAGAAATAGAATGTTTCCCTCAGGCTAAGCAGTACCTTTCCCTTAGGCTAAACAAACAATGCCCTCCGGCTAAAAATAACACTGCTCTCAAGTGAATGTAACCAAGTCATGCCCAACATTTAAACAAACAATTCACATACAATTCCTCTCAATAAAATTCAATAAAAACTATTATAATGGCATACCCTCGGGTATCCTGGACAAACGGCTAAACAGAGGAATGCACCCCCGGGGTGGTCCTAGATCCATGCAATGATCCCAAACAACAGATTATTATCACATTTAATTACCTTTATAGTTCTAGGTATTCAAAACAGCCACGACCTCAGGCACACGATACCCCAACATGGTTTCGTAGCCCAACAGTACACAAAAACACACAAAAGATGGAATTTAAACACTAAGCCACCTACCTTAAACGCCCCTGAAATGTATACGCGAACGACGATCCTCAAATCATCCAAGAATGACGTACAACTGGAATGGAGGAAAACCTATTTCAAACTCAAATAACAACCCTTATATAAATAATTTTCATGAACTACGAAAGGAGAAGGAAGAACTCACCCGTGCGGTTTTAGGGAGATCGATGGTGTAGAAAACGGATTCCCGGTACACGATCTGGTGCTCCTCGAAGGTCTGGCCCTCTCTCCCAACTCCTTAATCCAATTAATAGCCTTCCTTGTGAATAGCGGAGTCTACTACCTTATTGAAGCAAAATAACAGACTACACGACATGTACTTCTCAAGTACATGGCGTGTACTTTCCATTTTTAATAGTTCTTACGGCGGCTTCTCGCCAGCGTGGCACTGTTCATCTGTCGATATAAGTACATGACGTGTTTTTATTAATTACACAGTGTGTACTGTCGTCTGGCTATAGGCTGCTTCCACCATCTTACTATTCACCTACCGACTGACTACACGGCGTGTAAAAACCCACTACACGGCGTGTAGTCGATTTTTACACCTTTCGTCGACAACAGTGCTACATGCCCTGTGTACTCATCCCACATGGCCAAAATACATGGCGTGTGGAAAAGTACAGGGCGTGTAGTCCCAAAAATTAGGTTTTTTCCCCATTTTCCTTATTTCTCAAAAATACATAAGGAAAAGATAAAAGAGGAAACTCGTACCTCAAAAATAAGAACCATGTTCTTACAAACTTCCCCCCTTAAAGCAATTCGTCCAAGAATTTCCCTTCTAAGTGTGGTGGAGTTAATGCTCAGAATAGATCTATCCACTAAGCATATATGTCAGTCTCCCACTCCTAGGTTTCATCCTACACTCGGCCATGCTTCCATAGTACTCGTACGAGTGGAACTGACCAGCCTTGGAGAACCTTCGTGCTCTTATCTACGATACGAATCAGATGCTTCTCAAAGGATGCATCAATCTGAAGCTCTTTCTCCTCTGGAAAAAATATGTGAGATGGATCTAAATGATAGCGGTTCAACTCAGATACATGGAATACATCGTGCATGGCCTGGTACCTCTGGGGTAACTACAACCGATAAGCAAATAGCCTGACTCTCTCCAGGATATGAAATGGACCACATACGTCGGTGAAAGCTTACCATGTCTCCTGATCTGCCTGTGTCCCAACCTCGGAAAAACATGCAAGAAAACCTGATCACCGACCACGAACTCCCACGGTCATCTGCGGCGATCAGCATAAGATTTGTGACGTGACTGTGTAGTAGCCATCCGCTTCTATATAAACTGGACCTGCTCAGAATTCTCCTACACGAGATGTAGTCCTAGTAAAGCGCCCACACCTTCCTCCATCCAGCACAAAGTTGATCAACATGTCCTACCATGAAATGCCTCGTAATATGCCATCTCGATATTCTCCTGAAAACTATTATTATAGGAATACTTGACTAAGGGTATATGCTTATCCCAAGAGCCCCCAAAGTCTAGGACGCATGCATGCAATATGTCCTCAAGCACCTGTATCGTACGCTATGACTGGACATTGGTCTGAGGGTGGTAAGCTATGCTTAGAAGCACCTGTGTAACCAGTTCCCTAGAAAATCTCTGCCAGAAACGAGACGTAAAACAATCTTCCCTATCTGAAATGATAGAAAGAGGAACCCCATGAAGGCGTACGACCTCTCTGATATACAACATTCCGAGATAGTTAAAACTGAAGGTCTCCTTGATCGTAAAAAAGTGTGCTACATTCGTGAGTCTGTCCACAACAACCCACATGGCATCATTTCCTCATGGTGACCTCTGCAAACCACTCACGAAGTCAATCGCGACATCATCTCATTTCCACTATGGGATGGGTAACTTTTGTAACAGTACGACTCAAATGTGATGCTCCACCTTCACCTGATGATAGGTGGATCTTCTTGTAACAAAATCGGCTACATCTCTCTTCATACCCAGCTACCAATACTGACGTCTCAAGTCATAGTACATTTTGGTAACTTTGGGACGAACTTCCCAAGATGAAGCATTAAACTCATGCACTAACTCCACGCGTATATCCCTCGGAACCCATACTCAGCCATGGAAACGCAGTACCTCATCATCTCCTATCATCCACCCAGGAGGAGGGTCCCACTTTCCACTGACTCCCGTAGAACTAGGCCTTCTGAAACAAATAACTGTCTCATCCTCACTCTATCTAGGAGGGTAGAGGTCATAGCTAAAGGTGAAAGATAGGTCTTCCCCTGACTGTCATGCACATCCATATGCATCTCAGAGAACAAAACCATAAGCTGCCACTCACCACTGGCCTCCTGCACTGCAGGTATCTGAGTCCTCCTGCTCAATGCATCAGATACTGCATTACCATTACCAAGTGTATAGGAAAGCTCAAACTCGATGGACTGATGGTATTCGACCCACATTCGCTATCACAAAATCAAGTCACGCTTAGTAAAGATATACTTCATACTTTTGTGGTCGGTGAAAATCAAAAAATTCTCTCCCAAGAGATAATGTCTCCAACAGCGCAACACATGAACAACTGCAACCAACTCAATATCATGCGTCATGTAATTCCTCTCATGTGGCCTCAACTGTCGAGACCCATATAAAACAACTTGATCACCCCGCATCAACATAGCTCCCAGCCCAATACCTAATGCATTATAGTAACCTGTATAGCTATTTCCCTAATTTGGAAGTATCAGGACTGGAGCTGATGTCAACCTTCCTTTCAAGTCCTGAAAGGATATCTCTCAAACTTCCGACCAAACGAACTTCACACTCTTCTTAGTCAGACCCATCAATGGTGCTTCTAAGCAGGATAAGTCTTATATAAATCATCTGTAGTAACCAGCCATCCCCAATAAACTCAGCATCTCGAACACGTTCTTGGGATGCTACTAGGAAACTACTTCTCTCACCTTCTCTGGGTCTAATGCTACTCCTTAATCTCAGATAATATGACCCAGGAATTTAATCTGGTCTATCAAAAAGTGGCACATTGAGAGATTAGCATATAGATTATGCTCTCTCAGTGTACTTAATATGATCTCAAGATTGGTGACATGGTCATGTAGAGTGTGAGAGTACACCAAGATATCGTCCATGAATACTACCTCAAAAGAGTCCAGATATAGATGGAACACATGATTCATCAGATCAATGAAAAATACTAGCATGTTCGTGAGTCCGAATAGAATAACCAAGAACTCATATAGGATATATCTGCTCTGAAAAGTTGTAAGAGGAATATCCAATGGTCTCACATGTAGCTGAATATATTCAGATCTAAATTCAATCTTCAAGAACACTCATGCTCCACATAGTTGATCAAAAAGATCATCAATCCTCTGTAAGGGATTTTTGTTCTTAACCGTCAACTGGTTCAGATTCCGATAATCCACACAGAGTCTGAGGGTACCGTCCACCCTCTTTGAAAAAAGGACAGGTGAACCCCAAGGAGAAGTATCGGGATGGATAAAACCCTTTGATTGTAACTTCTCTAACTATCTCTTGAGCTTCTGAACCTCTTGTGTAGACATCTTATAATGATGAATGGACACCGGTGATGCTTCTGGAAAAATCTCGATAAAGAAATCCACCTCACGCTTCGGAGGTAGACCTGAAAAGTTGTCTGGTAAGACATCTCAGAAACGATCCACACTAGAGGGCAATCTGTCTGAGAATTCCCTTGATCATCCATATACAAACTCGAAATATGTGTTGTGACTCCACCTAACCCACAATTCTCCAGTCCAGCTTGACTCGCCTGAACATCCTATTCCCCCTTATATAGAAACTCTCTACCCTATGGTGACGTGAAACTCACCTAGCAACGATAGCAATCTACAAAGGCTCAAATAGGAACCAACCAATCCATACCTAGAATGATATAATAGCTTGTAATCTCCAAGACATAGTGGTCCCATATGATGTGACACCCACCAACCTCAAGGGGGAACTCCTTGCACTGACGCACACCAACCGTTCTAATTCCCAATGGAGTTTCTAGCATAATAACATTGGATGAAAAAGAAACATAGAGCCCAAGGATCTCCACAATGGGTACAGATATGAAGCTATGTGTAGCACCCGTATCGAAAAGTAATGAAGATAAGACAGAAGCTGCTAGAATAGTACCTCTAACTGTAGAAGGTCTGGGATCCTGCTTCTGCTGGGTCTGTTGCACTGCATATGCCTACCCAGTGTTGCGGCCCTGCCACACAGCCTGGCTACCCTGAGTTGTCCCACCTTATTGCCTTTGAGATCCTGGTGTCTGGCTACCACAGCCACGACCACCATCCCTACCTATACGCCCTAACGTACTCCAGTTCCCTGACTAGTAAGAAGCTGTTGGCCCTACTCCCGCACGCAGAGTCTGCACAGAAACCCTCTCCCTAGCCACAGATAGAAACATCCTTCAAAAGCGCTATAGATTACCCATCATGCTACAAGCTCGGAACTCTATTGGGTCTGGTGGACACTGCGGTCTCTTATGCCTCTCTCTATGACACTAATAGAAAAAGACCGGGTAACCTGAAGAAACTGCATGGCTAGTACTGCCACCATGAGAGAAACTCATCTGTCACTTCCTCTTCCCGATAAAAACATTACCAGAAACTGGTGTCGAACTTCCCTATCCCACACCACTAGCCTCCCACAATTTCCTCTCTATAATCAGCGCCTGGTTCACAATAACATGTACTATAGGAAACCTGAAAACATTTACCAGTTCTCAGATGTCATATCGAAGACCATCCTTAAAGCGTCAGGTCCTCAACGTCTCATCACCCACTAGAACGAGTGAAAAACACTATCCCTCGGTGAAATGATAAGAATAATCCTTCATCGACATAGATCCTTGCTGCATGTTCAAGAACTCTTGAGCTTGATCTTCCCTCAGCGTCTTTGGAAAGAAGAAATCAATGAATGCTGTTTGAAAATCTTCCCACGCCATGTCCATGTGATTCTCTGACTGAGTGGTCAAATCCTAACACCTCTTGGTGGAATCATGCAGCATATAAGTCATGAGCTTGACCCTCTACCCTGGAGGAATCAAAAGATGCTCGAAAACCGTCGGCATAGACCCCAGCCAATACTCCACAGCCTGTGGTCCGCCATCCGCTAAAAATGTATGTGAATGCTACTGCTAGAAGATAAGAGACAGCTGTTAAAACCCGATATTTTATAAGATATATTCATTTTAATTTCATTCATATCTTCTGTTGTACGCTACACCATGATTATCATGCGCTATATGTAACACCATATTAGCTTGCAGTATACGCAACACTATTCTTGGATTGTGTTACACCCAATTTCAAGTTCGTTTGATAGTAGTTATTTTACGCAACATTGAGTGTGTGTATATATATATAAATATATATATTCAATGTATAATTGAAATATGGTTGGATTCAGTTATACGTAAAAAAAAAAGGAGTCTTTCACTACACGCAACCCTGACTTGGCTTGCATTACACGCAATCGCGACCTTCCTCGATAGCGTGTGTAGTACACAATACTGGGTTTCACTAAACAGTGATATATTGTTATAATATTATTATGTAGTAGCCTCTATGAATATTATTAACTAAATTTTGAATTTTATAAAATTATTATTTGTCTTACACATTTTCTAAAACATGGTATGTGAACAAAATAATTTTTTCGGGTAAAATGTGTATTTTTCAAAAACTGCATTTTTGCTACCTTTTGATGGCGCACCCACATTAAATCTAGTTTTGACATGTTCATAATTTCAATTTGGAAAAATAAAATTATTATTTGGAATTAGGATATAAAAATTTACTTTGGATAAATTTTTCATATTATTCTGATAACATTCATATTTTAATGAATAGTAAAAATAGGCTATATTTTAATTAAAAACAATTATTTTCATCGTATTATTTTATATGGTTAAATTATAATATTGAATGATTTTAAAGTATAAATAGAATATATTTTTACCATTTAATATAATTTATGTCATTATCA
Organism: Viscum album; assembly: GCA_963277665.1. Lineage (NCBI taxonomy): Eukaryota > Viridiplantae > Streptophyta > Magnoliopsida > Santalales > Viscaceae > Viscum > Viscum album. The sequence continues at coordinate 496,304,116 of OY728158.1, read as the reverse complement.
TTTATTTTACATTGAATTTATTGGTAAAAGCATTTCAATCTTTTGCAATTATTTAACTTTTAAAACTCGTTTTCATAACAACGAGATTAATTTTAAATTAATTACTGCAAATTATGTGTTTTGAAATTTGAAAAATGGATTCCATATTTGAATTCAGAGGATCCAAATTATGTTAATAGGTTTCTTTTATTTTTTTGATATTATGAATAGTAACTACAGTAATTTTTATTTACTATAGTTAAAGGTAAATCTGGTAATTAAGGGTAAACATAATATTATAAAATTACCCTAACACTTTATAAAATCCTATTTTATGAATAAAAGTCAAACAATATCACCGAAGGGTCAGACTAGATTAATTTCATGGACTTTTGACCCTGAAATAATATAATTATTATCAAATCCAAAGAATGTGACAACATGTCACTCTCTTGAATCTTAAATGTGTAATAAATTTAATTTAGTGATAGACATCATACAACTTCTTATATAAGTAGTCCCTAGAAAGAAAATAAAATTATCTATATCATATAAATTTATTTATAATTTTTAGGGATTAAATAATTATCATTAATTATGACACAATAGTGATGTTGAAATTATTTTATTGATTGAAATATCAAATAAATTATTTTAAAAGTATTAAAATAATTATTATATGAACAATTTAATGTGTTACACTAATTTTCTAGATAAATATGACATTTTATTAATCTATTAAATATTTTAGTTCGAACATATTCTTTGTAGATATTTTATTTAAATTCATATAAATGAATAGTGCCAAAATTGACACTATTGTTATTTTATAAAAATTACATATTATAAAATTGTCTAAAAATGAAAAAAATATTTAAAAATTATAAATTAAAATATATATGGAATAAATTTTAATAAATCATACAATTATGGACAATTCACAACATATAAGAAATTATTTATAATGATATAAAATTTTGAATATTATTATCACAAAAAAAAATTAAATAGATTATATAAGGATAAATCAAGTTGATAATGATTCAAATAAATTCCCAACTTGTATAAATTTTATTGGTTGATGGTATTAAAACCCTATATCATCTAATATTCGGATTTGATTCATTTTGGATGTTTTTAGGTGGGGTTGGAATTTATTATAAATTAATATTTCTTATAATTCGAAAGGTGCCCCTCTCCTCCCTTATAAAAGGGCACCTCCTCCCTCTCCTCCTCACACATTTTTCAGCATTAAAACTTGGCCAACCCCTGACCATTTCACTTATAATCCTCCTTAGAAACATATCATAGGTCCTGGTATTCTTAAAAGAACAATTTTAGGTCCCTAAGAGGAGGTTTCAAAGAGGCACACGAAGAAGAGGAAATATCTGTTACCGGTTCATTCAAATTTATTTCTTCTTATACTTCTTCTTCATTATTTGTTTCATTATGAATTAACAACATAAGTATCACAAATATACTGATATGTTATTATAAATATTAACCAACCCTATTTCACTTTCTATCCATCCTAAGGAAAACGAAATCACCGCGCATGCGTTTGTACCGAATATCGTCTCTAAGCCATAATGTAATATGTTTTTCCACCACCACCTTACTTGGATGGGTATAATGGTGTAATGAATAAATAAATATTATTATTATAACATCCTACTTATTCTATGATATTATATCATTCACTCAAACTCTATTCAATAAATATGGGAATGATATCATCGCTCTTGCGTACATACGGATTCTGTATCCACGACGCAATGAGATTCATTTTCCATGTTAACAATTCAAGAATGATTATGAAGTATATATAATAAGTAATCATGAAATATATCAAATAATAATGCTACTAGATTTATGTATATATATATCTATTTCATCTAATTAATTCTATTCAATTCAATAAGGAAACGAAAACAGCGTTCATGCGTACGTACGACCTACCGTCTCCATGAATGGGGTATTTATTTCCATTTATAGATCTATTATATATATGTGTATTATAAATTTATATTATATAAAAATAATGTTTTATATTCTGGAATTATGTAATCACGATATAAGTAATCATATTAATAATTACAAGTCAAAACACGGACGATAAGTGAAAGGATTTTACCCAAAATGCTACTTTAACATGAATTTACAAAATAACGGGTAATATAAAGTCATAAGTGAACCATATATGATATCATCACAATAAAGATGATTTTTTAATAATTCAATGACATTATTTAAATTATTATATAGGAGGTCAGATACATATGAAACATATCAGACCTAAGGTAAGGGATAATTATTCCAATCTCATTCTTATCCGAGATTGTTTATTTGTAAGTATTTATTAGGGTTATGTTTATTATCCATGTCCACATATTCTCAAAATCTTTTCATAAAATGTTTAATTTTCTTCCATGTATGTTTAATTTAATTTTTACCCTTTTTTACTTTTACCACATCGTATGGACGGAATATTTCTTTTGTTTACCATACGAGGTACTTTTTGACTTTTCCAACAAAAGTACGAGGAGAATGTTTTTTAACTTATATGGCATGAACATATTTTTATAGTTTTAATAATGCCTTATTTTCATGAATCTTACTCTACGTTATTTCATGACTATTTTCAATAAAATCCTTTTCTTTTAAAATTTCATGGCATTTTGTGAGAAGAAAATGATTTTGAAGAAGAAAGGATATTTTACTCAAGAATTCATTTTTAAGTTTTTTATCAAAACCAATTTCCATCTAAGATGAAATTATTTCATATTTGTATGTTTCAAGTATAATTTATCTATGATTTACATGGTTTCAATTTTCTTACTATGAGATGTTATCCATTTGTTTTATATGGAATATGTTTTGATGTGATGATGTTTATGAAACCCATTTTATTCTTTGGGTTATGATGAATGATTTATGTTTATGATGTGGAACATGTAAGAATGATTTCATTATGAGATGGGTGGTACCTATATCTCCCTCCAATGCATTGGGTAATGATTTATATCTCATGATATAGACATGGCCGGAACGGTATGTTAATCTGATTCAGTGATACAGGACTGGAACGAGGAGTGAACTCGATTCAGAAAGGGATTTTTTCAACTAAGATGGTCTTGGAAGATATGCTTTGGCTACTATGGAAGTCATAACATGTTAATAATGGTTTCCACAATTACATGTTTTATTCCCATTCCATTTTATCATGATTTATGTTCCCTTATTATCTATGCCTTATATACTGCCATGTTTTATGTCACTGCTCAAGAATTTGATGTTTAAATACTATGTTCATGTTTTGAAGTTCAAATGTATATGGTTTGTTTTATTTTCCCCATACATACCCATACTGAGCATTTTAGCACACCATTTATATGTTTTATTTTCCCCAGGATATAAAGAAATGTTTTAAGTAAGAAAAAAGGGAAGATCTTTATGGGAGATGTTGAAGATCTTTCACCAAGATTAGAAGATTATGTTCCTAGTTTCCAAAGACACTAAACTATTACGATCATTGTGTGTCTGTTTTTGATATGTATTAAGTATTCTGAAAAAGTAATGTAATGTTTATGTGCGTCAATCTTTGGTTATCTACAATTGGTTTTACAAGAAAGGTTTAGTTAACCTTTGAAAACTTGGATGAAAAAAACATTAGTGAGATCCCTTGAGATATTTTTAAGGTATGTATAGGGATGTCCCTAAGGATAAATATATGCCAAGGTAATAGTCCTAGAGTTACGGTAACGATCATAGAATTAAACCTAAGATGTTAGATATTGAAGGTACTCCCCCTTTATTATGTTGTTTTACTAGCATGATTTTTTCCTCTCACACTACTCATTTTGGGTTTTAGACGATGGCTGGAACCCGAAGGAACCGTGTTGATCAATGTAATGGACGATGTAATGATTTTACTCCTGAACAAACCAATGTTATGGGAGATGGAGTGAAAATTCATATTTCTATACTTACACAAGATATGAATCATTTTGGAATTCAAAATGAGAAGAGAAAGGAACAATATTCTACTGAATCCTTCATGAGGCAACGTCCACCTTCTTTAAATGGGTCTTCAGATCCACATGTTTCTGAATAACAGATCAGTACCATTGAAAAGATATTTTCCATACTTCACTATTCATAACATGGAAAAGTCATTTTAGTTGTTTACCGTTTAGAAGGTGAAGCAGACTAGTGGTGGACTCTAATTCAGAATACAAGGCCCCAATATCAAATTGAATCGATGGAATGGGACGAGTTCAAGAACTTGTTTTTCAGCAAGTACATCCCTTTTATTCTTCGAACAAAGATGTAAAAGGAGTTCCTTGAGATTAAGTAGAAGGATGATGAATCTTTTGGTATATACGAAGAAAATTTTACATGACTTTCAAGGTATGCATTTGGCTTTATCATCCAACCTGAAAGTAATGTTGAATGATTCTTCAGTGGATTAAAACCAATTTTTCGAAGGTAATTATCTATAAGAGACTTCAGAATCTATGGAAAAATTGTGCATTGCGATATCAACGTAGAACTGGAAGTTGGTGTAACATATCCATTTCATGGTATTGACATGAAACTAAAGATGGAGTTCAAGGAGAAATCTCAGAATAATGGTGAAAAGAAGATGAATGTTTCTTTATGCTAAAAGTGTGGAAAGAAACATGGTGGAGATTGTCTTAAAGGGACAGAAAATGTTTTAAATGTGGAAAATAATGTCATCGAGCAGGTGAGTGTCAGAGTAATGGAAAAAAGGGTTTCTAATGATGTAAATAAATAAAATATTGTAGAGAATGCACCACTAAAACTTTAATGCATAAAGTGCATATAAATTGGAAATTATGTTAATCAATGCCCTAATCCAAGGGTTAATGATGATCAACGGGAGAAACCTCTTATGGAAAAGGATAAAGGGAAGTCACATTCGATCATTATTTGTGATGTTGAGTATGACAATGATGTTGTGTAATGATTAAGTGTTCATGTAATGGGATTTCAAAATAGTATCATGGAATCTCATTTATGGTATCATTGAATTTTGGAATATATATGTATTAGTTATCAATAATTATATGGTACCGGTAACCATGAAAAGTGATTGAAATATTTCTGGAAAATAGATGATATGCGCATAATGAAGGGATAAGGAGAAAAAAATATTTTTGATGGTATTCATGATCTCATGATTGATATAAGGACAAAGTGATATAATGTTTTGAGTATATAGAATCATTGTGATTTTGGTATGTGGAATGATTTAACTTTTGACATCATTAATGTTTTCACTAAGGTTCAATGGGAATTCATTTTTTTCAAGTGAATAAAAGATTAAGGTATTCACATGTTTAGAATGCGATCAACAAGATATATGTTATGACATATAAATGATGGTATTTTCATGCTTGTTATGTGGCCATTACATTAATTGATTTCATTATACTATGATATTGGACATATGGATAAGACTAAAGATTGGAATGAATTATGTTAGACATCTGATAGTATTGTTTAAGGATATAATTTATTTCATTTTATTTCTATAATATTATAATAGAGTAGTTTTAGAAAAAGGACATCCCGTAGGACGGGCGACAACCCGTCGCTTCAGACAAGGTTGCGGGAATCAATCCCACAACCGAAGTGCGACATGCCTTTATTGCCTACCACTGACCTATAGGATGTCCCTGATTAGTAGAAACTAGTTTTATTTTATTAATTGTTATTATAGATGAAGTATAAGTCCATTTTTGGAAACAGATATGATTAATATCACAATTAGATGGAATTATGTATATAACGTTTCCTAACCTTATGTTTGAGACAGATGGAATGACTTATCATTCTATCGTATGATCTGCTGACACTTCACGAATGACAAATTCAACATCATTTCTTTAAGAGATGAAGTGGAAATTTTTCAAGGAATGAACAACAGTGAGATTGTACCAAAATCAAGTAAGTATTTATTTTATTTAATCAACTTTAGGGAAATGATATTGAAAACCAAAAATGTTTTCCTAGTACTCTCATATCCGATTAATCAGATGGTACCTTAGATCATCACAAATTTATAGATTTGTGATTGTTGGTTTTTTTATAGCCATGTTCTCTACCACTCTCCATCCGAACTTGATAGTTAGATTTTTCTTCCATATCGATATTTTCACCTATCTTATCCTATGTGGAAACTCAGTGATGAGTTACTTTGGGTAATATTTACATTTCATACATTAGTTTTAAAAATTATGTTTCAGTATTACTTTTTACGATGTGGGTTTCTATGAATAGAAAACGATCTATAACCCTGACGAATTTTGAGGGCGAAATTCATTTTAAAGGGGGTAGAATGTAACAACTTGAGATTTTATAAGATATATTCTTTTTAATTTCTTTCATATCTTCTATTGTATACTACACCAAGATTATCTTGCGCTATACGCAACACCATATTAGCTTGTAGTATACGCAACACTATTCCTGGATTGTGTTACACACAATTTCAAGTTCATTTGATAGTAGTTATTCTACGCATCATCGAGTGAATATATATATATATATATATTCAATATATAAATGAAATATGGTTGGATTCTGTTATAGGAAACAACAAAGGAGTCATTCACTACATGCAACCCTGACTTGGCTTGTGTTTCACACAATCGTGACCTTCCTCGATAGCATGTGTAGTACGCAATACCGGGTTTCACTAAACAACAATATATTGTTATAATATTATTTTGGACTAGCTTCTATGAGTAGTTTTAACTAAATTTTGAATTTTATAACATTATTATTCATCTTACACATTTTCTAAAACATGGTATGTGACCAAAATAAATTTTTCGGGTAACATAAGTATTTTTAAAAAAAAATAGAGTTCTGCCACCTTTTTATAGTGCACCAACATTAAATATAGTTTTTGACATGTTTATAAGTTAAATTTGACAAAATAAAATTCTTATTTGGAATCAGGATATAATAATTTTCTTTGGATAAATTTTTAAAATTATTATGATAACTTTCTTATTTTAATGAAAATTAAAAACATGTTATATTATAATTATATTTTTTTCATTGTATTAATTTATATGGTTAAATTATAATATTGACTTATTTTAAAGTATAAATAGAATATATTTTACCATTTAATATAATTTGCGTCATTATCATTGAATTTACATTGAATTTATAGGTAAAATCATTTCAATCTTTTGCAATGTTTTAACTTTTAAAACCCATTTTCTTAACAACGTGATTAATTTTAAATTAAATACTGCAACTTCTGTATTTTGAATTATGAAAAATGGATTCTATATTTCAATTTAGTGTATCCAAATTATGTTAATAGGTTGCTTTTATTTTTTTTATATTATTAATAGTAAGTACATAAATTTTTGTTGACTACAGTTAATGGTAATTCTGGTAATTAAGGGTAAAAATATGATTATAAAATTATCCTATCAGTTTCCAAAATCCTATTGGATGAATAAAAGTCGAACCATATCACTTAAGGGTATGCCTAGATTCATTTAATGGACTTTTTACCATGAAATAATATAATTATTATTAAAACCCATGAAAGTGACAACATGTCACTCTCTTAAATATTATAAGTGTAATAATTTTAATTTAGTGATAAAAATCATATAACTTGGGATATAAATAGTCCCTAGAAAGATAATAAAATTAGATACATCATCTGAATTTATTTATAATTTTTACGGATAAAATAATTATCATTAATTGTGACTCAATAGTGATGTTGAAATTATTTTATTGATTGAAATATCAAATAAATGATTTTAAAAGTATTAATATAAATATTATATGAACTATTAAATGTGTTCCACTAATTTTCTAGATAAATATAACATGTTCTTAATCTATTAAATCTATTAGTTCAAAAAAATCTTCTGTATATATTTTATTTAAATTAAAATAAAATAATACTGTCGAAATTGACAATATTGTTATTTTATAAATATTACATATTATAAAATTGTTTAAAAATAAAAAAAATATTTAAAAATTATAAATTAAAATTTATATGGTCTAAAATTTAATAAATAATACAATTATAGACAATTCACAGAATATAAGTAATTATTTATAAGGATTTAAAATTTAGAATATTATTACCACAATTAAAATTAAATAGATTATATATGGATAAATCAAGTTGATAATGTTTAAAATAAATTCCCAATTTGTCTAAATTTTATTGGTTGATGATATTACAACCCTATTTCATCTAATATTTGTATTTGAGTCATTTTGGAGGTTTTTAAGTGGTTTTGGAATTTATTATAAATTAATATTTCTTATAAATCCAATAGTACCCCTCTCCTCCCTTATAAAAGGGAACAACCTCCCTCTCTACACACACCTTTTTGAGCCTTCAAGTTCGTCCAAACCCTGCCCAATTACCTTCTAAACCTCTTTATAAACATACTAGTGGTCCTGGTATTCTTCAAAGACCAATTATAGTGCCCTAAGAGGAGGTTTCAAAGAGGCGTGTCGAAGAAGAGGTAATATCTATTAACGATTCTTTCAAATTTATTTCTTCTTATACTTCTTCTTCATTAGTTGTTTCACTATGAATTAATAACATCTGTATCAATAATATAATGATATGTTATTATAAATATGAAATAACCCTATTTCACCTTCTATCCATCCTGATGAAAATGAAATCACAGTGCGTGCATACGTACGGAATACTGTCTCCACGCCGTGGTGTAATCTATTTTTCCACCACCACCTTACTTGGATGGGTATAATAGTGTAAATAATAACTACATATTTTTATTATAACTTCAAATTGATTCTAAGATATTATATCATTCACTCCAATTCCATTCAATAAATATGGGAACAATAACATCACATGTGCATACGTACGGATTTCCATCTCCAGGACACAGTGAGATTCTTTTTCCATGTTAACAATTCAAGAATGATTATAAAGTATATATAATAAGTAATAATGAAATATATGACATAATAATTGTACTAGATTTATGTATATATATATTTATGTCATATATTTAATTTCATTCAATTAAATAAGGAAACGAAAACAGCGTTCATGCGTACGTACGGCCCACCGTCTCCATGAACGGTGTATTTATTTCAATTTATCAATTTATTATATATATGTGTATTCTTAATATATATTATATATAAATCATGTTTTATATTTTGTAATTATTTTATCATGATATAAGTAGTCATATTATTAATTTCAAGTCAACACAGGAACGATAAATGAAACGATTTTACCCAAAACGCTTCTTAAACATGAATTTACAAAAGAACCGGCAATATAAAGTCATTTGTGAACCATATATGATATCCTAAAAATTGATATGATTCTGTAATAATTCAATGACATTATTTAAATCATTATATAGGAGGTTCGGATACGTACGAAGAATATCAGACCTAAGGTAAGGGATAATTATTCAAATATCATTCTTATCTAAGATTGTTTATTCGTATGTATTTACTGGGGTTATGTTTATTATCCATGACCATCTGTTCTCAAAATGTTTTCATAAAATGTTTACTTTTCTTCCATGTATTTTTAATTTCATTTTTACCATTTTTTAATTTTACCACATTGTGTGGAAGGAATCTTTCTTTTATTTACCATACAATATACTTTTTGACTTTTCAGACAAAATTATGAGGAGAATGTTTTTTTAAATTATACAGCATGAACATATTTTTATGGTTTTTATAACACCTTATTTTCATGTATATTACTCTACATGATTTCATGAATATTTTAAACAAAATCCTTTTCTTTTAAAATTTCATGGCATGTTTTGAAAAGAAAAATATTTTGAAGAAGAAAGGATATTTTCTTCTAGAATTCATTTCAAGTGTTTTATCAAAACCATTTTCCATATAAGATGAAATTATTTCATATGTGTATGTTTCAATTATAATGTCTCTATGATTTACATGGTTTCACTTTTCTTATGATGAAATGTTTTTCATTTGTTTTATATGGAATATGTTTTGATGGGATGATGTATATGAAAACCATTTTATTCTTTGGGTTATGATGAATGATTTATGTTTATATTGTGGCACATGTAAGAATGATTTAATTATCAGATTGGTGGGACCTATATCTCCCTCAAATTCATTGAATAATGATTTATATCTCATGAGATAGATATGGCTAGAACGGTAAGTTAATATGGTTCTGTGATACTAGACTGGAATGAAGAGTGAACTCGATTCCGAAAGGGTATTTGTCCACTAAGATAGTCTTTGCAGTAATGCCATGGCTACTATGGATATCATAACATGTGCTTAATGTTTGCCATAATTACATGTTTTATTCCTATGCCATTTTATCATGATGGTTGTTCCATTATGATCTATGCCTTATGTACTTCCATGATTTATGTCATTGCTCAAGAATTTGATGTTTCAACATTATGTACATGTTTTTAAGTTCAAATGTATATGGTCTATTTTATTTTCTCCATAATTACCCTTACTGAGCATTTGAGCTCACCCTTTATAAGTTTTATTTTCCTGAGGAGATAATAAAAGATTTTAGGTAAAAAAAGGGAAGATCTTTATGGGAGATGTTGAAGATCTTTCACCCAGATTAGAAGATTATGTTCTATGTTTCCAAAGACACTAAACTATTACCGTCCTTGTGTTTCTTTTTTTGTTATGTATTAAGTATTCCACCAAAGTAATGTAATGTTTATGTACGTCAAGCTTTGGGTCTCTACATCAGCTCTTCCATAGATGTGGCAGCCAGTGGTGCTCCTGGAAAGGTCTGCATGAACCGCATGAAGACTTCACGAAACTGTGCATCCGTATAGGTTCCCTTTATAATGGATGGCACTACATGTGGCTCTGCTAGAGGATCCATTGGTAGCCCATGGACCACCATCTCTAAAGTATAATAATTTACTCTCACTTGGCGAACAACGTGTGGTCGTCTTGGAGGAATGATTCTACAAGTTCAAATGCACACCTTAGATCAAGATTATCAAAGAGTGAAAAATAAAGGGAAAAAAAGATGAACAAGAGGAAGAAGGAATTCAAGAATTAAAAAACAAGACTACATGGTGTGTATACTGACTACACGGCGTGTACCTGACATCCCTTCCCCTTCCTGGGTCCTTCTACATGGCTAAGCCACACGGCTCCCATTGAACAAAACTACATGGCGTGTATATAATCTATATGGCGTGTATAAAGTAATTTTTTCAACTTCCAGTGTCGTTTGTTACATGGTCGACTACTCGACTTGATACTACAGGGTGTGTTACACCTGCACACGGCGTGTACTCCATCCCATTTTCCTGCCACACAACTAATTCCACACGGTCTGTCCTCTGACAAGACTACACAACATGTCCCTCAGGCACACGACATGTACTGGACTAGCACCACTGACCAGTGTTGATAGTTACACGGTCGGATAAACGACTCACACTACACGGCGTGTTCCACATACACACGGCGTGTACACGAAAGGATTTCACCAACCCATGTTGTTAGTTACACATCTGGATCCCAGGTCATACAATATAGCGTGTTCCATAGTGGACACGACGTGTATTTCTTATGGTCTCCTCTGTCCATGTTTGTTAGTTACATGGGAAGACTTCGGGTCAAGACTACACGACATGTACATCTGGTACACGACGTGTTTTCCCCAATAATTTCCTTTCCTCGTGTCCCCACCCACATGGTATATGTCACAGAAATAGACTACATGCTGTGTACTTCGAGTACATGGCGTGTATTTATGATGTTATCTTTTCTTCCCGAATAGAAGAGCACATGGCATGTGTCCGAGGAACTGCACGACATGTATCCTGAGTTTTCTGCACAGTATGCCTCAGATACTACTCTGTAACCCATAAAAACCACTGAAACAACTCTTAAGTGCCAAATTATGACCCATGAGGGCCCATACTCCCCGAAAATCAATGTTTGGAAACTTACTTGAGTTATAAATATGGTAAACGGCCAATGATCCTCCAAATTCCGGTCAATGGGTGACCATACTCTTTAGTATCAATAGTTTGACATTAATTATTCCAAGGCCCCCCACAAACATACCCTATCACATAGTAGGTATCTATCAAAGTAGCTATCACACAAGCATGCTTTTCTAGAACAACAACTATCATAAGAACATGCAATTTCTAACGCACCTACATGGCTAGGAACTATGCATGGCATGTGATTACTAGCATGTGCTAAATGATGCATGATTTTTCATTCCCTCTTCACATTGGGATAAAAATAAATAGAACCCATTGATAAGATATAAATAGCACAATCACAAGTGATTCACCCAACTATAAAATCAAATCAACTGTAAAACATGCAAAAATAGAAGAAATGAAAAAATACGAGGTAGAATGGCTTTTCCCTGTACACTGGTTAGCTACATCTGGGACAACATTTTGAAAACTACAATTTCCTTCATATTCCTGAATGAGGATATAAATAGTATGTCAAAGAAAAGAACTCCTATGATACCACTTTTAATGTCGTGGATCCAGGTACCACTCAACGTGTGCCCCAAACCCAGTTGGTCACATGACCTAAAGCACTTTTCCCCAAACGCAGGAGGCTTCCAACTAGCAGTGAGGGCCCAGGTCTGATATTGGGGAAACTATGCCCTCATTTGACAAAGTGTAGCGCAGTGGAATAAAATATAAAGCATTAAAAAATAGAAAAAGCAATAAACCATACACATTCAAAGTGAACAACTGCAGTAAAGATAACCAGCAGTTGTATAGATAATGATGTGACATGTCACAAGTTCTAAAAAAATACCCAGAACATGTTACACAACAATACAGTACAATAAAATACAGAGTATAGAGTAAAACAATGTAAAACAAAATAGCCTAAAGCATCGCGAGCCAAAGCTCGGTCCCATGCTCCCATATATCTCAGAATGAATCATGTACCTGTATCGGGACCCTTACCCTTATCCACACCTATAGAAACACAGTCTTTTAGGGTCTAAGATATGACCCTGATAGGGTGTGAGAAATAAATCCCAGTAGGCACCCACCAAAGGCTCGTGCTCAACTGTGTGTAAACATGCAACAACAATGTGAAAAAGTAAATACAATAAACTAAGCAGTACTAAAAAGTAACTAACTTTATAGTTTTTTTTATGATTTATTATTAATTTAATCATTCAATATAAGGAAATAACCACAGTGAATTTTCTATGTAAAAAGTCAGTTTCCTCAGACACGCAAACCCTTACCCTCAGGTAATCATAATCTCGCCCTCAAGCATTATCCTCAGGAATAACTGATATTTCCTTTAGGCATACAAAGTGTCGCCCTTAGGAACAGTGTCTCTACCCTACGGCATACAAAAGGTTTCCCTCAGGTGAAATTGAGTGTTGCACTCAAGCTATGCAGTACCTTGCCCTTAGGCTAAACAAACAATTCTCTCAGGCCAAAAAGAACAATGCCCTTAGGTGCAAGTTACCAGGCCATACCCATCATGTAAACAAGAAATTCACATACAATTACTATCAAGGAAATTCAAAAAACATTATTATAATGGAATACCCTCTGGTATCCTGGCCAAAGGGATAAACAGAGGAACGCCCCCCGGGGTGGTCCTGGATCCAAGCAGTGATCCCAAACAACAGTTCATTATCACATTTAATTAACTTTATAGTTCTTTCAATTCAAAACAGCCACAACCTCATCCACATGATACCCCACCATGGGTTTTTAGCACAATGGTACACAAAATCGCACAACAGTTGGATGTTAAACACTAATCCACCTACCTTAATTGCCCCTGAACGGTATACGTGAACGAAAATCATTGAATCTTCCAAGAACGACGTAGATATTTTGTGAAAGAAAACCTCTTTAAAACTCAAATAACTTCACATAGAGGAAGAATTATAAAGAAAGACGCAAGGAGGAGGAAGAACTCACCCATGCGGTTCCAGGGATATTGAATGTTTATGAAACGGATTCCTGGTACAAGATTTGGATCTCCTTGAAGGTCCAGCCCTCTCTCCCGACTCCTTCCTTCGATTCTAAGACTTACATGTGAATAAGGGAGGCTACTTCCCATTTTAAGCCAAAAAATAGTCTAAACGGCATGGACTTCTCATGTACATTACGTGTACTTTCCTTTTTTAACTGTTCCTACGGCGGCTTCTCGCCAGCGTGGTATTGTTCATCTGTCGACATGAGTACACAACGTGTTTTTCCTGATTACATGACGTGTACTGTCATCCGGGTGGCGGATGCTTCCACCGCCTTACTATTCACCTACCGACTGACTACAATGTGTGTAAAAACCCATTACATGGCGTGTAGTCAGTTTTTACACCTTTCATCACCGACGGTGCTACACGCCCTGTGTACTCATACCACGCGGCCAAAATACATGGCGTGTGGAAAAGTACACGGCTTGTAGTCCCAAAATTTAGGATTTTCCCCATTTTCTTTATTTCTCAAAAACACATAAGGAAAAGTTAAAAGAAGAACCCCATACCTCAAAAATAAGAAAAGTGTTCTTACATAACCTCTCCCATACAATCATACCTTGAAGTCATGTTATGTACATTCTCCATATCTATTGATAACAATACCATTATGAAGCTTCGTCAATTCTAAACATCTCTCTTATCCATTTGATTTATTGGATGTTTCTATATATATATATTTTTGGGTTAAGAAGATTTCTACTATCTGGATGCTCAATTGGATGTTGATGAGGAAGAAATTTCTCTATAAGGAAAACACACACATTAGATGACTATGTATCAACGAGGTGAACCTCAACAGGTGACTAAAACAAAGAAAAAATTTATATTGGTCACTCTAAACATGGAATAAAAAATGATTTAATATGGAATTATATTTTATGAATTTCACTTATCTGGTATAAAAGATCTCTCATTTTATATTCTCTATAGTAAATATATAAAATTCACCAAAATATGTACCTATAATTAACCATTAATGTTACTATATATCCTAACATGTTTATGGTGATGCATGAATAAACCTCTCATGCCATATATAGAAATTAATGAAAATATCATGAAAAAATATCATCACAGAAAATCGGAATCATCATTGGTGAAATAATATCAATCCACAACAAGAAAAAATCCTGAGAAGTAATCTGATACTGAGGAACTCAGATTTTCCCATGTACATGGCTTTTATACAACCACGGTCAATCTAATTTCAAAGTCTTAAAACGTCATATTATCCTTTATAACATTCCAAAATATTAATAAAAAGGAAAAAAATATGATGTGCTCTGATACAACTTTGTAATATCCCATGACCTTGCACTATATAACATAGAATGAAAGTGTTGGTTATGGGACGATAATAATTACTCCCCAACTCATAGAGGCTTCTAAATAGTAGCATGTGTTTGATAATTAATTTGGGGTTACTATATCCCAATTTAGCAATTTTATAACTTAGATAAAGAATGAAAAATATAAATATAAATATAATAGTATCATAAATAGTAGAAAAAATACAATACAGGAGAAACTAACTATAAAATTCCACTATATAGTAAAAAAAAATAAAAACATAGTAATTAAATTTCATGTTGGAATGAAACCTAATTCCATGCTATATGGAATAAAAATAAAATATGTAAATACTCAAAAAAACCATGATCCAAAACCCCACGATGGACCCACCTCCCAACTATACCCCACCCCGTAAGAATATATCTACAAAAATATTATTTTTCCATGTCTAATACTATATCTAGATTAATTTCTTAGAAACCAAAAATTGACCCAAATATGTTTTCAGTATAACTCAATACATCTTAGACAATATTTTTAAAGATAACCTGTTTATTATATATATATATGAAATAATACAAGGAAACATGAATTTATTAAATAAAAAACTATATTATTACTAAATAAATGTACTTCTACACAATATCAGGAAAACTATTTTCATTGGTCGCAACGATGCCAACCATAACAATATAGACAAGATAAAACCAAACCATTTTTAGTTCCATGTCATAATGTGTTTGACCACATCTCACAAACAAGACAACAAAAAAATATGACCATTGCATAAAAAATCACAGGGGAAATCCATCTATATAAGAATCACGACATTTTTTTGTCATATTATGGTATATAAAAAATACAACATGTTATATGAGCAATACACAGTATAAAAACATTACAACATATCAAGGAGTTAAAAAAAGATTATAAGAATTACAACATGTGTTAGGGTCATATGCTCGTATATAATAATTACAACAAGTGTTAGGGTCAAAATATGGTATATAATAATTACATCATTTTATAGGGTTAGAAGTAGTTATATAGCATTAAAACATGCATTAGGGACAAAAAATGTTATTTAAGCATTACAACACAAGTCACAAGTATATATCATAATGGTAAGCATAACACAATATGAACACATCAGACCAAATTTTTAATTCTTCTAATTAACATTTATCTTTCATTTTAACCACAATTTAATTAAATAAAATAATCTATTCTCCAAGGTCAATATGTTATAAGGATTCACCCTTACCAAATTTCATTCTCATAATCTTATGTAATCAATTTATAATACATTATTTTCAATGTTTTGCTGGCCCAATGGGTTGAAATAAGCCATGTAATAATATCAATTAAATGTAAGTGGATCTTATTGGTAATAAAACACATGATTATAATAATTATATTAATTAATTATTTAGTGAATAAATGTGTTAGTGTAATCAAAATATTCCAATATACAGTTTAATTAAAAATTATACCATGTTGTTAAGATTTAGATACTTACCATTAACTGGTGAATAACGAAACATATACAATGGAATAATCCAAAAATAATGAAGGTGAATATGATTTCAAGGAAATCATTTATCAAAACAGATCATGATCAAAATAAAAAATGACCACAATAATTATATTACACTATAATGGTTGGAGAACCATTGGTGTGAATGGGAATCCCGTAAAAAATGTCTTAATATAGATTCATTTCGAAATAAAATCTTAGGATTGGGAGGGAATAATTACAAAATTATAACTAAATTACTATATGGATAAGAGGATGGTGAATCATGAATTAATGAATTACAAATCATCCATATGTCACATAGAATATTTTTTCTCCAGAAAATACATGTCATTTAATAAATTTAAATTCCACATGTTTAATTTTAGAGATACATTTGGAATAACATGGACACCATAGAAGAATATATAATTTTCCCAAAAATTACATTTCATATAATTTATTAATAGTGTGTATTCAAATTATGTTAGGTATTTGTTCATGACAAAGGACTAGAGGCTTTTACACATCACACAACCCATTTACAAGACTTCTAAATGTACTGTAGTTTATTTTCATCACATTTTAATTATTAAAAAAAGAAACACCTTTAGGTATTCATATATTACCAATTAATTTTTTTAACAGACGACTCATATATTATCATACTCCATTAATTCAAATTAACATACATCTCTTGGTACTTATCCACTTTCCCCAACAAAGGATCTATACGTGAATCATCCATATTTTTTTCAAGTTTCCTCCCAACACAAGTTTATGTTAATTCAATAAAAAATACATCACTGACAAAACTAGATGAAAATGTTTTAATTTAATTGAAAAAATAATCTGAAACATTTTTAATTAAATACTCTTGGAGTGATGTAAATATAAAAATATGGGTTCTTACAACAAGTGTGGCACTTACCTCCAATATAAAAGGCCACCCACTATCCACTTTTCATAACAATATCACACCCTTATGGATCTCAAAAGTCCTTTCCAATGTATATTCTATAAATGATTCAACTCATCTTATAAGTCTTAATTTTTGATAAAATCAATATTATAATGGTTTTTAGTGATAATCTGTAGAGGATACCCAAGAAGAGGTAACATTATAGAGTAAGTTTTTTATTTTATTTCTTCCTTCACAACATCAAATTATTATTCAATAATTTTGAAATAAACCCATTTCTATATTCCATATATATATATATATATGATTCCATTTTATTTTCCTGACCTAAAAAAACACTTTGATCAAATGGGTTATTAAAACATCATATGTGTGTAAAGTGGACGAAATCCTCATGAACCAATGTCATTTGTTTTTCTATTACCTCATCTCATCATGGGGTTCATTGATGTATATAATGGATATATATATATATGATATTTCTAATATAAAAACACCACTCGATAAATTATATCATATATTCATTTTTTCACATTCCATTTTTTAGGGGATGTGTTAATATCACTCGTGTGTAGGGAGTACTACCGTCTCACGATGCGATGTGATTCATCTTTCCATAACGCATTTCAATGAATTTTATGAGGATACTATTAATTAATATATGTGATAATCAAGAAATAATTATTATATTAGTGAAATATATATAGTATGGAAAATATAATATATAATGTCATTTTTTACACTAAAATATGATGAGAGCGTTCATGTACATTTTGACTATCATCTTTATAAAGCAATTTGAAACTTTTTTTTACCCCAAAACACATTGATGATATTCAAAAGTACATTTAAATAAATAATATAGTGTTTAGAACATTATTATCAATATTTAAATATAATATATTAATTTCCTAAATTTTGTAATGTTGATTGAAAAATGGAAATGTAAATAGTATGCATGTATGACCTATCATTTACATGAAGACAACGTACTTCATTTCTCAAAACTAAATTCACGATTTTTTTTAAAAAAAATAATAATAATATGATAAGTATTTCATTATTATTATTTTGTAGATGGTAAAACTATATGACATAAGAAGGTAATTGATCTATTATGATGAAACATAGATAATAATAAAATGATATTAACACTAAAAACAATGAAAATAATGATGAATCATAATATATGGTTGATATGATTTTATAAAACATCATATATGATATTATAAATATTTATATTTTCCAATTATATGTTTCTAAAATTTTTAAAACCACTATATATGAGTTTAAATAAAATTAATCCCATGGAAATGTGAGGAAATGGATTTCATCTCAATTTTTCTTCATGGAGGCATATTCTGATTTTATGCACCTTGTATCATTTTTATAGTTTATATTATTTTCCTTTTACATATAATATCATGATTCCTTCATAAATATTTGTATTGTCTTTATCAATTTTATCTATTTTATCCAAGGGAATTTTATATTACCGTTACAAATTTGTAATAAATAGCATAACTCTATTTATTTTACGTTGGTTATATGACTTCTTCTTTGTTAGTGGTATTCTCTGAATGTGTATTTAATAAATTTTAATTACAAATATATTAAACAAATTTTTTCATTTGGATTTATAGTTGATACAAATATTTCATTCTTTGATTTTTAACCACTTTTTCATTGTGATAATTGTCATGGTTTATTTCACAATCTCATTCTACACAAGATTGTTTATTATTAAATATCAGTTGAAGGACATTGTTTTAAATTTTTTAAGCAACCCATTCCTGTATAATCTAATGTTGTCATTTGATACATTTTAATTTATAATTAACATTTTACCACTCTTTTTTATTTAAAATAATTAATAATTAATTTGTAAACCCGACTTCATTTCTATCTTATGCTGGAAAAATATTTTCTTCTAAAAGGAATTTTTAAAAACAATTTAAAACACGTTTTTTATTTTTTATAATTATTTATTATAGAATAAATTTCCCATTTCTGATTGTTATTAATTTTTTTAAGTTATATTAATTTTCTATAAAAAACAATTAATATTTACATATTATAGAAAATGTGAATGTAATATTTGTTTTACCATGCACAACATGAATAGAATTTCAGGTTTTCATGTATTCTAACTTGTTTTAAATCAGAATTTATATGTTTCCAAAATTATTTTAAATTAATGTTAAATGGTACATATATTTTAAAAATTAGTTTTAAAATTTTAATTTCCAATTAAATAAAATATTTACCTTAAGTATGTGTTTAAGGACAATTTCGTTATATTTATATTTATTATTGAAATATACAATTTACAATTACAAAATTATGTATATTTTTTATTTATCTAATACATATTTTTCTAGTGGATGGCACATGATAATTTAGACAAAGGAATGTACTAAAATTCACTTCCATGACCTATTTTTTAGTAATTCACTTTCCGTTGAATTATTCCACTTCTAATGGAAATTGAATAAAACCCAAATGTCTCTATTAATTACCATGTATATATTTATTTCTTTAAAAATGATTATTTTATAAATATGGGGTTTTAAATTTAATGTTATCAATTTATGTGGGGAAATATTGATAAATTTTTATTCCTTAATCAATACCTATATTATATTATAATGCACAATGTCCTTTAATTAAATTGATTATTTGAAATATGAGGATTGATCTGGACATGGAGAAATGTATGGGTTCATGTTATATATATTCCTTAAATGCACTAACAGAATCATGAGATGAAACTATTGACTATCCTTTATTAAATGTGATTCTACCCATCATCAATAAATATCATTAGGATATATCTTTATAGTGTAAGTAAAATATTCGTTATATGTTATATCTAATAATTATTCATTTAGATCATTTAGTATTTAGTTATATTTTTCTATGATATTTTTGTAATGATATTATCACTGGGTGAATTTCATTGTAAAATTATTGATTAAATGAAATTCATTTTTAGTTATTTAAAATTCCATATTTATTATTACATATCATGTTATGATAGTCATGTTATTTAATAAATAGAATGTGTCTTTTTACCTTTCTATATAGATTACTATAATAAAATGATTTTAATCGAATGCCTTTATTGTTATTTAAATTTTCATGTTGACTATAATCATAGGTTTAAGATAGCTTCTATAGTATTTATCCCTTTCTGACTCTTTGATGTCACCATTATTTCTTTTACTTTTCCTATAAATCATGAAGTGTTCATCAAAGGATATGTAAGAATATACTAGAGAGAATAATTATTTTATTAAAAAATAATATATAAATTGTGTATTCTAATTTAATCATGTATATATATTTTTTACCATTATTACTGAACTATTTAGTCGCTTGGATCATCATTATATATTATTCCAGTGTTTCAATGAAATAGCTATATTTGGGTATGGTTTTTAATTAGTATTGTTTTTTATATACTACAAATTAATTAAATCCTTATGAATACTCATGAGTGAGAATTGGATAAAGAATGGATATCCACACAAGGGGTTCATGATGAAATTTATTCTACTTTGGATGGTGGTCTATCCCGCGTAGTAGGTGTAACCACCAATATAGTTGGATACTATGTATCAATTATAATAAATAAGAAACAATTCCAGACATTTGCAGTTTGTATCACGGTAAAAATTTTATAAACTATAGTAACTAGATTTACTAAAAGGTATAATATGGAATATAATATTATGATATACATTAAGGATATGTATAGAAGAACATTGAAATGTTTTTAATAGAAAATATTATGTTTTTTTATTGGAAATATATACCTATATAGATACTATAACATGAATTGGTTCCATAATATAGGTAAATATGTGTAAAAAAATAAATAGGTAAATTGGTCAAGATCTAATCGTCATAGAGTGCATAAAAATGGCATAATTCATGCAGGGTTTGACACACCCTTGGGATATAGTTATGATAATTCATATTTTCGTTTAAAAAAATTATGATGAAAATGATTTTTCTATTATAATGTGAAAATGATATTTTTATTTAAAACCATTATGTTGAAAAGGTTATTTGCATTTAAAACCATTGTGTTGAAAAGGTTATTTGCATTTAAACCCATTATTATTCAGATTTAGTTTGAAAATGTGACTTTCTAAACAAAAAGAATATTTTCAGTTGTAAATTTTTAAATAAATTTTTAGTGTAGTTATATTCATCAATTAAAATAGCCCCTTATTATTTCTCCAATCTGTATATTTTGAATATATACCATCCATTTTATTCATATGAATGGGTTTTGATCATTTTTTCAGATGAATGTATAGAAATTCACTATCATGAATAATTATTGTAGTCATTAAGTTACCCTTGAATTACATAGATTCATATTGAAAATAAATATTATCTAAATATAAATATTATTTATTGTAGATATATATATTTACTAAACCATAAATTATTTTAATATATTATGATAAAATTTTTAATGTTAACGTTTTTATTGGGAAATATTTATTAATCTGTATTTCATACAAAATAAAAATATTTGAAAATATTTCACAGTTTTCAGGAATTAAATCAATTTGAAGATATATGTTTATTTCTATAGACATGTGTACATAGGTTGGTCCTTGATATATATATATCCCCATTATGAATCTTTTGTCTCATGCGAAAGAATATTTTCATTTAAATCCATTGTGATGAAAATGATATTTTCATTTAAAACCATTATAATTCAGATTTTGTATGAAAATGTGATTTTCTAAAAGAAATGTATATTTTCTTTTAAAATTTTTTATATAACTTATTACTGTATTTGTATTCATAAATTAAAAAAGCCCCTTATTATTTCTCCAATCTGTATATTCTTTATATATACCATCCATATTAATCATATGAATGGGTTTTGATCATTTTTTCAATGGAACGTAATGAAATTTACAGTCATGATTAATTATTGTAGTCATTACGATACTATTTAATTACATAGTTTCCTATAGAAAATAATTATCATCTAAATATAAATATTATTTATCATAGATATATTTATTTCTAAAAACACATATTATTTTAATAATTTATGTTATACGATTAATGATACAAGTATTTATTTTGAAATATTTATTAATATGTATTTCACACTCAATGCAAATATTTGAATATATTTCACTGTTTTCATGAATTAAATAAATTAGATGATATATGATGAATTCTTTGGACATGTATACATAGGTGGGTCCTTGAAATACATATACCCATTATTAATCATTAGTCTCATGTAACTAAACTATTAACAAGAATTATTTTAATTTATTTCGACACATCCTTTTTAAACTATCAAGTAGATTGATCGTTATGTTATAGGTATTATAATCCAGATAAAAGACATCAAATAATTAATAACTACCTTCATTAAAATTTTATTAATAATTTTCCATGATATTTTTATATTGATATTATCCCATGATGCATCACATTATCATATTATTAATTAAATTATATGTTTTTAATTAATTTACATTTCCATGTTGATCATGCGTAATCTAGTCATAATAGTCATGTTATTGATTAAATTTTATGCGTTTTTAAATATTTTCCATATTTTATGTATTATGTTTGTAAAATTATTTAAATGAAATGTTTTCTTAGTTATTTACCTTTCTATGATGATTATGACAATTGATTCAAGATATCTTCAATTAATCATAACCCAAACTATGTATTTGTTATCTCTATTAAATTGTTTCCTCTCCTAGTAATATACACCATGTATTATGAATGATATTCTATGAGATACTATAGAGAATTATTATATAATAGAAAAAAAATATTTTTTTTAAAAGTTAATCATGTATGTATCTAGTATTCCAAGACGACTAAAATAATTGGTCATTTTGGATGTGGCTCTATGTATTTTATAGTAATGTAAAAATACAAGAATCGACCCAAGGATTATGGGGTCATTGCCCCTAAATTTGTTTTTCTAGTGATTCAGATAAAATTAGTATAAAACATTTAACAGAGGTGATCGTAAAATTAAATAGTAAAAAATTATACATTTATTTTATATTCAATAGGTTTTATTTCCCTCAATGATTTTAACAATCAAGATTTATTTAACTATGTATGTATCCTTAATATTAAAAAAATGGTAGAATCAAATAATATAGACAAATGTATCATATAGGTAGGTATTATAATCATAATTATGTTCTCTAATGGATAATATTTTTTTATCACATCATATATGAGGTTTATTATATGACTATGTATTAGATACTTTTTCCATTTTATTTCTTATATGTAGAAAAAATGTAGAAATAACGTCTATATTTATGAATGTATGACGGGATAACCTAATATTTGAGCTATTTTAATTAGATTGAGACAATACTTACCTATGATATATTTGTTGATATCAATTAATATTATATTTAGTACATTAGTAAATTAATACTATTTTTAGGGACAGGTTGTTCAATAAATAAAATATCAACATTTTCAATAACTAATATAGATTTCCTAAAATCTCAGTGATTTATGGATATTTGTTAAGAAATATAATATAATATCATTTAATAAATAAATACTCAAAAAATATGATTATAGTAGTGATGTCAACATAAGAGTGAGACAAAAGAATTAATAAAGATAGAAATTATTTATTTTCATGTCATTTAAGTTAATAATTAATATAATTTTTATCACATATTAATAATTAAATACTATAAATAAAAATTCCTTCTATAAATTTATATTGATTTTTAATGTTAATAAATAATATAAACTATCAAATGATTGAAAATATATATCTCGAGACATTTGGATGCTAACATTTTTATTATTTCCCTATAATAATATATATTATAGTTTTAAAAATTTTATCTTCAATATGTTTTAAAAACAATAATAAATTCCTTAAAAAATTACATATTTTATAATTTGTCACATTTATTATATATGTTTTAATTAAATTAACATCGGAAATTTTTTGTGCTATTTTATAATTTCAAGGTTTGGATATCAATAGGTTTCAATTAAAATTATTATATCAGACTTATGTAAATATAAATCATTTAATATATATGGGTAGTTTTATATTGATAATATATACATATTTGATTAATAAAATGAACTAAAAAATTATATTTATTTTTTATTGAATGTTAAGTAGTGTGGTGATGTCATTTTTAAACCGAGGGGCTTTTCCATCTTAGTGGATGATGTTGTGGAGTGTTTTAAAAAAAATTATTGATTGAACTATTTATCAATGATTATATCAAAACATATAACCATGAATGAGAGGGTATATATTAATACCTTAATTTATTGGTCAATGATGAATATCAATTGTGAATGAATAGATGGAAAATTCATTACTCATTTATAATTCAATGAAAATAATTTGATTATTATTTTCCTAAAATATTTATTTTCTCCAAAATATATTTTATATCATAGAAATTATAATATATTTAATTTCCATGAAATGATATAAATTTTTATTTTTTATTAATCATATGGATATAAATATGTAAAATCTAAAATTTGGCTATGTATGGTAGAGGTTTAAGTAAATATCATTTGTATTTTTAAAAAAAAAATTATTTGTGGGGAAAATAATAACTTATAGTTAAATATATAAAATAGATATCATTTTTAGATACAATCATTAAATTATGTTAGTCATTTAATGTACAAATAAAATAAAAATATATGATTATATATAATTTCATTCTTAATATTAGAATTTAATACTATTTATATAATATCTGTTTCAACCACATTTTAATGAATGTTGCCAATGAGGATAATTCAGGGAACATGAAACAATTTTTTTTAATGCATGAATTATATGGAATCAATTTACAATGAACATTGATCACTTATACTTTATTTTTAATGATTCATAGGGACTCAGATTGATCGAGAGGATGGGAGGTCTGGCTCAGCATATAATGTTTTGTGGGAATTATTTCCCACCAGCTGAATCTATTATATATTTAGTGTATATTTCAGAACCCCTTTTAAAACATAACTTATGTATTTTCACCCTTCACATACCTAATCAATCATTTATACATGAGAAACTAAACACAGATACATGTCAAAGATTCTTTATCAATATAATGAACATTATATATATTAGGGTCAATGTGAAGGTATCCTACTATATTTAATAGAGGATACCTTTATTATCTTTTTATTTACATATAGATGCTATATTTCAATGGATCAAGATTTAATGTTTCATAAAATCTCAATTCATATTTATTTTCCTTTTAGAGAGGCAATTTGAATTTTTTTATTTTGTTCCAGGAAATGTGGGGGAATTTCATTTTTTGTATGAATATAGTTATAAACCATGTAGTTTAATGCATATTTACGAGAAACATCATACCTTTTAGGGATATATTATAAGAACCAAAACATGTTGTTTAACATCAGGATGCAATAAAATTGTGGAGAAAGGTTCCTATAAAACATTATTGTGGTGCTTATTAATGAGAATCCCTTTTTGTATGACATCAAAACTAATTTGTATGAATGTGAATGTTTTTATTAATAAATGGAATATGAGACTATAAATATAGGACTATAATGTGGTTATAAACTAATGATGATGTAATTATTGGTGAGAGAAGTAATAAAGTCCTTTGTGTGGGGATTCAATCGTGCTTGAAATATTCTATAGTGAGGGAGTGTTGGATTGGAGGTGTTGGGTTTGAATATAGAGGGAAGTCATATATAACCAATTTTTTATGGAACCAAATACTATATAGTTCAAAATTTTGGGGAATACACTTATGAAGGATTACTAAGGATACTTTATTATGAATATATACCGCTGAAGGTTTTCCTAAAAGTTATATAGAATATTAATAGGATGGTACATTAGTTTCTTCCTTACAACTATTGGGAGGTCCTTTTATGTGTTTTTATCATGCATGTTTATTGATCAATTTTGATATCTAATATCCTCAAAGTCATTATTTGTGTAAGAGACAAGATATAATATGATATTTTTAAATAACAAAATCTAGTTTGTTTGGGATATAAAATAGAATAGAAATACCTAATTGATCATTATTTCTCATAGTATGTGGATGATGGTGGGTATTTGGATAACATGATGAATACTACATCCTTTATAAATGTCTAAGTTAGTACTAAAAGAGGGATTCCCGTGAGAGAAAAATAACCATTAAATAGTAGAAGTGTGAGAGGCTACTGTAGGGAAATCATGGTGAAGGTAATGGATTAATCATTTTTTTGTTATTACTAACTCTTAAACCCATGGTAGAGGATTATTAATTACTATGTATATGGTAAAATTATCATCAAATATTATTAAGTATTTTTAATGAATGTTTTTTTCTAAAATATGATCCATAATACCTAAGGATTCGATCCTTGTTACAATGATAATATGTGATTGTTAGAAATACAATAATCGTTTCTAATTGGCATTTTAAAGGAGAAAATATATATTCCACAAGAATGCTTGATAGTGAGAGGGAATCACTGAAATATATTATACCCAAGTCATACACACCTGGTGATGATGGGATATTTATATGTGATTCCATTATGAAGTAATGGTTTTTGATAGATGTGACTATTTTTATTGTTCATTGATGGCCCATTATGATCCCAAACTCCACATGTAATGAGGGTTTTTAGAATTAAAGTTTTAAAAACTATATGGATACCAGATTCAACATATTCATCTCATTATGTTGGTTGGTGAATCATAATGGGGTTCTTATAAAAAATGGTATTTCCCCATGGAAGGGTTCCATCATGCATAAAAGGGTCCCGTTTTATGAGGATAATGAATGTCAATTACATTATGAATTGCATCATTTTCTGGATTGTGGGATTATAAATAAATAACACTCTATGGGATCTTCTTTATCTTTGTGGTATGTGGTTAATGGGTTAACCATTGGAACTATGTGTCTTTTCATGTCTTCCATTCCTCTCACTATATCACACCCCCACTATCATTTGTACTCAAATACAATTAATTAAGGATAGAACAACATGTATTTATTGGGTATTTTAACAATTGATTCCTTTAAATTTATAGATCGCCACCTAGAATGTATAGTGTTCGGTGGAGAGTAATAAAACCATCACAATATTTTTATAGGATATTTTCAATGGTATTTAGGGTTATCATGTTCCACTACAAATTATTTTTTAACAATGAAAAAAGGATATTCAATACTATATGCAAGTAGAAACCCTTTTTAGACAAAAAGAAAAAATTATTTTCACCACACATCTCCAGAGATATCATTCATTGTGTCATCCCTTTGTATATTTTTGATATTATCATTCCCTATAAATAGATAATCATCTCACTAGATGTGATTGAAGTAAATTATCTAAAGTATTGGATGTAGGACTAACAAAGAAAGAGAAAAGACAAGATAAGACATATGGTTCATCATGTAATCAATGTACCATAATCTAAAAAATAAAAAAGAAATCCTATAAAGGGAACCACATCCAAGATCCTCTAACCTAAAATTTAATACCCATAAAATTTAATTTTACCAACCTATCCCTTAGTATATTAGATATCGATTATCCAAGATGGAAAATTCTCATTATAAGATCCCCTTCTATGAAATAACCCATTTGAAATGCCTATACATGTATAGTGAGAAAAATTTGAAAAATGTTGTGTATATAGGAAATTTTATCAATTTTGTCCTTATACACAAATTTCAGGGAGTGTTTGGCATCATATATTATTATCTATATACACTAAAAATGAATCCATCTAACAAACACTATGACTATATAATTATATAACTCAGACCTCCCAATAGCCACCAGATCTATCCAATTCTATAATGATATTCATTGGTTTTTACCTATCAAGATAATGAATTCGAATGGTAATGGAATTCATGTATTCAATATAAAAAATTACCAGGGACTGCATAATGTTCACAATAATACAATCTCATTAAAACGTGGAACCCATCCTTAAATATAGTGAATGATTTTCATGTTGCACAATTAACATCATATGATTCATTAAATGTGTAGTATATCAATATGAATTATACAAGTACATATGCCATTTCCAATGGTTTATGAGATGTTTTGGAAAAAATAAGTTGTTGAGACCTACCATTCTACTTGATTCCCCAATCATATCATATCCCATTTCAACCATTACATTATAATTTTGTTTCTCTCATGGACATACCTCCAATAAATATACCATATATTTTCATACAGTAAGTACTATTATTCCCTTTTTCTATATCACATACGTCATACTCTCATATGTGAAGAACAAATTTTATGAAAGGAATTGGATTTGGGTGTAAATTCCTACTAATCATTATTGTGTAATGGAGTGATCTTTTGTTTTCTCTTTTTTACCATACAAATAATGAATCATGTATATTTAGAGTTCTACAATGATCATGTCACTGACATGGTTAAAACATTTTAAATGAAATCACACTATGTTCATTCATTGAACCATGTTATGATCTTCTAAAAATATCCATATTCATTATTAAGAAAGACTCTAGATATTGGTATTCATGATGAGGAAATAATGGGACTTCCATGTAGGTGTAATCCCTAGCCATCAAAACTATGAGAGATTTGATTTTCATCAGAACAAGATACACATGAATCCTCCCCATGGAACAAATCCCCATATGTAAGTCCATATTTCATTAAATTCAATAATCACGTCATAATTGTTCTATATTCATATTGTAGTGTTTCATTATATGGATACATTACTTATAAGAACAACAAATTTAATTAAACCATATTCCTCATCGGTTCAACAAAAAAATATATTCTAATGTGAATTCCACACACCATCATTTTCTAGGAATATTTATCCTATATCACTTTTGGATATAATTATAAAATACATGGTTGTGTGCTTGTCACAAGGCTTAAAATTATGGTACAAGTCATATTATGAGGCACTAGAGCATGTGGGTTCTTATTCCATTACAAAGATATATAAGATTCTTTTCTCACGGTCCTGATACAAACAAAAAAATAATTGTATCCTCTCTAGATAGAAATATTGACTGTTGTGTAAAAATGTTATGATTTAATCATGATACAAGATAACAATTGATGAGAATGTATATAATCGGATGATATGTAGAACCTCTGATACACATAGATGGATCTCTCACTGGAGATCCTTTTACACGTACATGTGGTTACATTGAAAGATTACATTTGATACATAAATATGTTTAGAAAACCATGTATAAATTATTTGTTGAAAATATGTTGGGTGACTAGAATTATATTAGGTTTTTAAATGATTCATTTACATAAAATAAATCTATAAAAGAGTTTTGGAGTAGGAATCAATTTATATTCAAAGTTTTTGATGAGCCTAAACTTCATTCCTATTAACCAATGTGAATCCTTAAGTTAAAATATAAAAAAATTATATTTGATCACCTTCTATTGGAATGATGGTCTGTATCATGGATTTAAGATCCATTGGTTTTTCTAGTTCCATGAATTATAACCATTCAAAACTATATGGGAAAATCCAGTGAAATTGAAGTGGTGAACCTAACATGGCTATTTCTTTAAATAAATAATTATCTATCCCATATGTCAGATTATCTTATCTAACAAATTTACATATAATTAATATATTATAAGTATATATCATTCAATAATGTTATTCTAAATTAACAAATATACTTTTAATGATACATTGATGAATTTTCATATTCTTATTCTTTAATCAATAGAAACATTCACCCAAGCATCCAATAATCCAAAATAATGTCTTACTATTAGAAATAATCATACATGTATGATGTTTTTATAAGTAAATTACTCATAAAATAAGAAGATATAGCTAGCCACTATGTGTATACAATGTCAGGTGTAAAATGCACTGATAAAATAATGCAACAACAATGGTATAATCCATATATTGGAGCATTCATGAAAATATATCATGGAAAAGAATCAACACCATCTGTCCACCCAAAGACTAATAGGTGGAACAAAAAAACCTCTTAAAAATTATATTTTAGAACATTTCATGGGTCTCTATCAATACAATGAAATCATGTTACTACATTATATAAGGGTGCTGGATCCAGAGTAGAAATGTGACATCACCACATCAACATATGATTTCCATTATAGGGTCCATACTTTTGTCATATTACACAAACATTACATGGATCCAATCTTGTAGAATGAAGAGGATGGCACCAAAAATACTTTGTCTCTATAAACATAGGTTTGTGTGACTATAGATTTCTAATAATGTTGTTATTTAGTCTACATTGAGCTTTCAGGAAACTCCATTTCTTCAATAGTCTACCTCAAATATTACAAAAATATTTGTTAAGGAATATATCCCTTCCCACACCCACCGCTAATTGTAGGATAATGTATAATAATCTAGAGACAATAAAAATAATATCCTGAAAACAGTGATGGGGTTCATATACATTCACCCCCACACAGGATCCATTACCACACATTCTGATCGGTACTAGATGACATGGTCATTCATATATCCCTTATCTAACCACAAAAGAGGTCTATATTATCATTTTAGATATTAATATCAGTCAACATATCAATTATAACTTTTATGGTAGAGGATATATCCCTCTCCAAATTCTAAAAACATTAAAATATATATTTTTAGTAGTGAGAGTTTTCAAAGGGAGGATACACAACCCCTTTCCAGTAACTGGAGTATCCCATAAGCAACATGCTAAGGATACTTGAGTGTGGGAATATAATCTCACTCAAATCCAAGAGAGTCATTTCAACATTATAGATACAAAAAGACCAACATATTGGGAGGGAATTCTTATTCCATTTGGAAATTTCTATTCAAAAGCTTTTATATAAATGAATCCAATAAAAAATTATTAAACATGTCATGTTTTTTAATACCAAGACCCCCTACAACATAGGGTTTACAAAAAATGTTCTAAAAGATCATGGGTAATTTCCTATCCAAAATATTAAAAATCCAAAATAAATTTTTAATAAAAAAATTATTTCTCTTCATGAGAGAGACCAAACAATTATAGACCCTGAAATAATATACAAACATAGAAATAATAAAAACCTTAACCAAACAAACATGACCATTCAGGGATAGGGGCTTACCCTTCAATATTGCCAAATGATTTTTGATTTTACTAATAATATCAAAAAATTAACATTATTTAGGCCTCCCAAAAAACATAGGAACACTCAAATATGTAAAGTTAATAACTCCTTCATGAATACCCAAATCCATGATAATGACCGTCTTCCTAAAAAATAAGAAAATTCCTACCAAGGTAAAAAATGACTTAATCCAACTAATCTCTTTCCCAGAGACTTTATCATAATGAAAAAGGGCCCGATTAAAATTATTAATATTTCTCTTATCCCGTTTAGTTAATAGAAAAATATCACCATCGTAAAACAAGTGTGTGGGAGTAACAATTCTTCCACCTACATGAATAGACACCAGTTACCCATCACCTTCCATAAGAGAAACTAATATACTAAGATAATCCTCCATAATGAAAAAAATGATATCTGAGAGTGGGTCTCCCTATCTGACACATCTAGAATATGAAAAATAGTCCCCAGGGGATCCATTTACAAGGAAATAGATACGATCTGATTCAAAGATTATTTTAACCCATCTAATGAAAACATGATCAAAATAAAAAAACGAAAAACCTTTCAAATTAAATTACAATTTATAGTATCATAGGCATTCCCGACATCCAATTTGAGAGAAATATTACTATCCCTTGTGGATTTATTAATAATTTAGACACATTCCTGGGAATTAAAAAGGAATTATTGAATAGACATAACATTAATAATGAAAAACTGATTACGAGAAACAACTTTACTAGCATTATAGGACAACTATGTGGCCATAATTTTGAAAATTGTTTAAAAACATGTATTGATAAGAGAAACTAGTCTAAACAAATGAATATCGTTATCATTATCCATCTTTGAAATGAGAACAAGGAATTTCACATTCATACCCTGAGTAAGATAGTGACCATTAAAAATATGAGTAACCAACCTACAAACATCCACATTAATGACATTTAAATATGATTGAAAGAAAAAATTACAAAAACCATCTGTACTAAAGTAGATATTAGAAATTATACTGAAGGCTACTTCCTTGATTTCAAAGTCCAAATGGATAGATGTAAGGATGGAATTATCATCTTCTTATACAAGACTCAGAATAATAATATCCCCTCGATCAACAAGAGGGACATAACCATTGAAGAGATCCTTAAAATAATTGAAAACATGCTCAGAAAGATCCTTTCTATTTTTATAGACATTATTCCAATTTCTAAACAAATATATATTCCACAAGACATACGTAATTATTTTTAAGGAGTTAAAAAAATAAAATTTCTATTACCATCTCTCAACCATTTATACTTAAAATTCTCTCTTTGATTAGCATCATTGAGATTAAACAAATTATTAATCTTGGAAATAAGATGGGTCTCACCCAAAAATTCATTATAGAATTAATTTAATGAATTATGAACCTTTATTTTTTTTAAGAGATTTCTCATGAGGGGAAATTTCAGAATCAAATGAACGGAAATAAAATTTAATCCATAATTTCAATGTTCTTTTATGGAGTTTCAGCTTGATGGAACAAGTAAAATCATTATCCATACCAATCCAAGAACTCCCGGATTGATTGAAAATTGTTCTTCACTCAGGATTATTAACCCACACATTATTAAATCTAAAAGTAAACAGTGATTTTTGATCCTTACTCATAAGGTGTTCCAAAATGGTATGATGATCAAAATTAATTCAAGAAATAGTGTTTTAAGAAATAATTCCCCAGAAATGAAGACGAGCCTCATTGAAAAATTCCCTACTGATTCCTCATGCAAGAAATCTATCCAAATATTTCCAATACCATGTATACATTTCCCCAACTAGGTTAACATCAATAAACCCTTTATAATTATGGCTTGATTTCAAATATCATGAATAAATGACGTTAGGCATGAATCCAATATTCTCACCACAATTCATGATGGCGTTAAAATCACCCAAGATAGGACACGGACTGGAGATTGTAGAGTTGAGAGATCCAATATCCATCCATAAATTCCTACGACCCTGATAACAATTATGGGAATAAATAAAAGAGCAGAAATGATGATGTTCTGCAAACTTGAAGGAGCATGTGACATGTTGGTTATTATTAAAAATCATAGAGATTTTAGATAATGAACAATGATCCAAGACCCATAATATTTTAATATCTATTGTATATCTATTAGATTCCACAAAATGAAAAATCAAATTTTCAAATTTGGAAATATTTGAAGAAAAATCAATTTTCGATTAAGAAAAACCAATGAAAAGTGGCCTATAATTTTTAATTAAGAGCCTATGTGACCTCATGAAATCATGATGGGAAAATATTGGTAAATTCTAGAATAAAAGATATTTTTAATTCTATGATCGGAATGATTTCCTCCTTTTTGTCCCCAACAATTTCCCATTTTCAAGGCTTATGAGCCTTCCAAACTTTCGCTTAGGACTGGAGGCCCCTTGTATGATATCACATATATCCAATGTAATGGTGGTTCCTTTTAAATTTTAACACTAAAATTGGGAGTGTCAACTAGACCTCTGGATGAATCATGATCACCCTTATCCTACAATGTCACATCACCACTAGATGAAACATAACCCTCCATTTCCTCGTCCCATGCGGAAGTACAACCTATTGAAAAAGTTACCCCAACCACCCCTTCTTGTGAAGCATAATCTACCTTAAATGACTAATATAGTTATTTACTTTTAGTGAAATGACATAAATGAATGAACCATGTATTGATTCCATTATTAGGAAATGAATAGACCTGATTTAAAAAATAATAAGGATATATTTTATTATTTCAATTTATATATTTAAATGAAGAACATTACATTTTATATTTATAGTTGTATTCCCATTTTCATGATCTTAAATAATTAGCTACTAGTGATCCGACCTTGGAATATGGAAAAGAATTTCCTAAGAAGAACATAATTAATCATTGATAATCATTGATATTTTTATAAACTAACATAATATAACTATAACAAATTAAATATAGATATAATATTTTATAAATTATTTAATTACTGAATATAATATTATTATAAATGTTTTTATGTCAAAGTGTATGACAATAGTAAATCCTAATGTAGGGGATCTCTATAAACTACACTTTTTATTTCACTTTGTACCATTATATATATAATAGACAATTAATCATTATTTTATGTTTTATAATACCTCTAAATTATGTATTAATATATCTTATATGTATTCAATGTTAATTATAACTTCCTTTAATGGGGGTAATACATTCCTTATTTTCATTTTTGAAATACATTTTTATAAAACAATCATAATTAAGGGGAAAATTTTTATCCATTATTAATGTTATAAAATGATAATTCAAAATCTATATTCCTATTCATGAATTCCTTATATAGAGGAATAATATAGAAATTACAATTATCATTAATCACTATTCTCCAATAAAAATACCATAGTTATTATTCCATAAAAAATCATTAAATCATTTTGTGAGACACCATTTTGAATATAAATTTCTATCAAAAATTAAATTTCCTTTATAACGAGCTGTTATTTCAAATGAAAAACTATTTTATGACTAATGACTATGAATATATATTTGAACATCAAAAATATTTTATTTTTTTTCTCTATAGAATATATATTAAATATATTATTATTTTAACATCACTCGTGATTATAATTACAATTTAATTCCATGGTTTATTCTTATGGTTATAACATATAATTTATTTCATTTTTTGGAACACAATAACATGTAGACTTTTAAGAGTTTTTCACCAATATAGTGATCTATTTCACTTGATATTTTTTGGAATCATGATATTGTGTGTATGTTATTAAGGTGGAAACCTAATTTTTGACGAGACTAAGTACACTATTTCATGGTGCCTTATAATTAATCATGGAAAATTTATTATGTCATGATTTTTATTGATACCACATTAATATGATTCAATTATCATATAATTTCATTTTCATAATAATATTCTACCAATTAATTATTCAAGTTCATTCGCTATTATGATATCATGTTAAGTAGATTCACACCCATGTAATTATTCATGATCATGTTTATACCCTTTATGAGATTTTTATATCTTATTATATTTATATGTAATCACCAGGCTGTCTTTTTCTTTTTTTAGGAGCTTTAGGGGAGTTATGATGTTAATATGATGATAAAAATGAATTCCATTGTATAGTTTAATGTTGATTACTTATTCACACTGTATTTTAAAGACACAATGTCATTAAATGCATGGATTCTATCTATTGGACATTAACATTAAAAAACAATAGATAGTATCTGTAAAAATAATGAGCTATTACGGGAGGTAGTGTATGAGTTAGTTGGACAAGAGTAATGTCTAATAGAAAACCAAATCATGTAATTTATGCGTATATATGTGTCCTTTGACCTAATGTATGATGTATTAATCTAAAAAATTATATTTTTGACATTATGTATATGTAATATAGATCTAGGTATGAGTCATAATAATCAATTTAAATGTTATATATTTTATTTATGATCCATATGATATGTATTAGTCACTTTTTACTCCCAATGAGTGATCAAAATTTCATTATGATTCCAAAACTGTTTGAAAATTCAAGAATTCTCCATTGAAAATATTAGATATTTGTCGAATTTATATTCTGATGGAGAATTATATAAAATTATATTTCATTATTTCATTCATTTTAAAAACATCTTCAATCTATATTATTTCATTATTTGATCCTTTTTTTAAGGAATATTGATAAAAGTGAGGTGAGAAACGATGAATGAAAGATTGTTTTATGATTATTATATAATAATATTTATAAATTATTAATGTTTAAAAAGGGTGAATACGTTCATTAAACTTAATTAATTGGGATAATGTATGTATTATTCATTAAATATTGAATCGTCACAAAATTAATTGTGAATATAAATATTTATTAAAAATTTGATCCTCATTTTTTATAGAAATTATGTCAACTATAGATAAATATTTAGGAACTAGAAGTGAAGAAAATGAAGAGACATCAATATTTTTACATTCTTAATACTCTAAATGGATATAAATATTCATATCGTTAAATTTATAGACATAAATTTAAAAAATATAATTCTAATTAATGATGAATAACTAAAAAATGAATACAACTAGATGAGGGGAATATAGTTATTTGAAATACAAGAATAAATCTATTATTCATTCAGATATCTTTAATATGAGTAGGTAAATGTTTCATTTATTTCATTATATTATTATAAAACATTACAGAATTCATGAATTCATATATTTGTCTAGTATTTTTTAGAAGAGGACAACAAATCATACTAAATAAAACAAATGCTGATGTATTCATATTTTAAATGATAACTTAATGTAATGGATGTTTATGATATTTTTTTTGAGATACATGCATAAAATGAAGTTGAAAATAAATGTGGGCGATTGTGTGATAATTTTTTTTTCTTCAACAATAACTCTAATAATATTTTAATTAAGGGGAGTTGTGGAAGTTTAAAAAATAAATTTAATCTACCTTTAAAATGTGGAATTATAATTTATCAGTATTATGTTCTGATCCTATTGATTATTAGTTAATCAAATGAGTGGTAGGATATGAAGTTGATCATTCTTTGAAAATAAGAACCTTCTGTGTTTTTAGAATGTAATATAAGTGGACCTATTTTTTCTGATTATATCATTTTCAATATAAAGGTGAAATTAAGTATAATTTATTTCATAGAAATGTTCAATTAATAAAAGATATCATTGAAGTAGTGATTAATTTAGAAAAAAGAGTCTATATAAGGCATATGTGTATGTGTAATATTAGAAAATCATTAGGATGCCTAGGTATGTGGTTTTTCAATTGATAATAGCTACTTAACATAATACAAAAATGATTTCAATACTTTTTTGTAATGTAATTACAGAGTTTTAAATTTGAATTCGTGGAAAAATATATATTCAGGGCCTATGATGAGAAGTAAAAAATTATTATTTTAGGGATAGTGTGACATACTCAGTATAGAAGATATATACTTCATTAGTAGAGGATGTTTTAGTTGATGTCATGTGAGACAACATAAGGAACTATCATGATGCATCTTATACTAACATGTGTAATATTATAAATAATCATCTATATAATATAGTAATATTTTAATGGAAGATCTATTCTAAAGCCCAATTTACTGTAAGATATGATTATTTTGGATAAATTTTCACATATACATATAAAGCATAGAATTGTGTAGGTTTCCCTTGAGGTCTCAAACCTTATAAAAAAACGTGATAAACATTAATATTTTTTTAACCCTTTCATGTGGTATTACTTATTGGTAGAAAAATAGCCAAATTCATTTATTTACTATTATTTTGATATGGTTATAATAATAATGTTTATAAATACATAAGATTAAATTTTGAATTTCATAGAATATTAAACCACAACTGATTCTACCTCTTTGGTTTCAACATTGATCTAATGTGGAATTTTCAATACATATCTGAGAGAATATTCTCATTGACTAGAGAATATATTCCCATCATAGATTTAATAATTTAATTTAATGAACTTGATTTTGGAAATAGAGTATTATTATATGGAATAAAGGGTTTTTATTCTTTTAATATCAAATATAAATAATGTTTTCCCAAAAACTCAATTGTTTTAAAAAAACATAGGCTTAGAAGGATAGAATATATATAGATGTCCTAGAGAACCATTATTCTTCCCAGGGTAACTAAATTTTTAGAATATTAGTTTAAATAAAAATATTATCCTCCTGGTTCGTCACGTACAATGTGTGATGATAACATTTTCAATGATTTACATAGTAAAATTTTTCAGAAAAGAAAGATTATATGAATAATGATATTGTATATTTTCTGTAATATATGTATACATATATTAAGGGATAGAATGGTTAATATTCAATGAAATAATAGTAAGCTCATGTCATGGGAAATAAATTATCCCAAAAAATAATAAATTCACATAAATCACTCAAAACCTTTTTCCCAGTAAATGATTAATTAATATTAATTTCAAATAAAAGATATCCATAAACATTTGAATAATTTTTATGGTTTCATTTTATAAATTTTAATATGAAACTATTTTTAAATATGATATACATTAATTATATAAATTACATTTATTATCTGTTAATATCAAGTACATGAAAGTGAAATTGAATAAAATTAAAATATATGTGCTTCATAATTCAATAATAGGGATAGAACCATATGTATTAGTACTTTATACCTAATAGAAAGAATCATTTTTAAGAAACATTGAAATAAATTGATGAGTTGAAATATATTCCCAACAAAACTATTTAGAGTTGGATATGGAACTCGTGATTCAATAAGTCACTGATGTCGAATCCTAATAATCTATTACGAATAGAAATGATTAAATAAATGTTTATAGAATGAATCTAACCTTTATGGAGACTTATTTTAGTGTAAATAAGATAATTAAGTCTTATGTTGATCAATACACAATATGTCATAGGAAAATTAAAATCCAATATGCTTTTAAATCTGGTTTAACTAATACTATTTTGTAAATATGTTATAAAAATTCTAAATATGACCTAATATGGATAAGGAAATTACCAAAAAATATTCTATTGTATCAAGGATACATTTAAATATTTTTAATAAGATCATATCACCTAATGGAATCCCAATATAAGGGTTTTTTTTATCAAAATGATGTATCATAAAAAAATTTCAAAAAAGTACCTGTATGAAAAATAAATTTGTTTATTGACCATTATTGGTTATATTGGAAATTACAAACTAATAAAATTGATTTATGGCCTTATTTATTATTAAATGGGTGTTTTCTATGACTTAATTGTAGGGTATAAGAGATAATGTTAAAATAAAATATGTTATATTGAGGGAATATCCAACTAGGTGGCATAATCTAACAATTAATGATATATTGGAATATATAACTACTATTTATTTATATTTTACAATATGTTTAAAATCATATGAATTTTCTCAAATGTACCATCCAATAAATATTCTAATACTAATATAAATTGAAGTATTCAATTTTCAAATAATTATGTAAAAATGTAATGTGAATGATAATACATCATTCTACCAATAAATAATTGATGATATATATGATGATAATTACATAAAAATAAAAAAAATATGTTTGTTTAAGTAGATTAAATGTTTAATAATGACCCAATCTTCTTCATAAAATATATTCCATAGAAATGACTCATTTTTGTGATGATGCTGGTTTCTTTTTGAATTGAGTCTTTTTTATGCCTTTCAGTGCATATCATATTGACTATGGTTCGATCTTAACAAACCATTGATTCAAACTATATTTATCTTCATATACAAAGGATGATTCTATCAATAATTATTAATATTGTCGAATTGAATGTTACTCATGGTCAATAAACTCTTCTAAAGACTTGATGGTCTTCAAACTTTGCTGGAATGCACTCCTTTGTTTTTGGTTTATCAAAATCATGGATTCATTCTATAATTGTCTAGAAAATTTATGATGAGACCTCAACTTCCAAAATTCTTCCATTTATATTCTACTTCCACCAAGGATCGGAGTATTGTAATGACCCTAAAATTTCGAGGTAAAATTTTTCTTAAATACTTTGGAATTTTACGAGTCTGCAGTTTCTAACGGCACCTGATTCGGAGTCCCGGTGTGCCCGGAATCAATTTCTGATGTTTTGTTCATGTTTGACCAGTAAACGTTCATGTGGGTTTTTTTTATCTTTTGAACCAGTGCTCGGAATTGAAATCTAAGGTCACCGATGAACTCACAACACTAGTATTCGTTTAAAGGGACCTTTACCGCAGTGGTGTTTCCTCAGGAGGAGATGTTAATTTTTGGGGATTTAAATTGAATTAATTAAAATTTGTATACACAAATTTATTGTTAAAGAGTTTTTTATTTCCTACAGGGGGTAGTTAGAGGTGGGGCCCACACCCACATAACCTCCCATGAAAGGATAATGAGTGGTGGGGCCCACAAAATCCCCAAACCCTTCAACTCCCCATTAACACCCTTCATTAAATTTGACAACTCCCCTATATTATTATGTGTAGCCTCTCCACCTCCCACTAATTTATTATGCAAAACCATATAATTAATAACTTAATTAATTATTTGGAACCTCTCATTTGAATCAATTTGGAATTTTATGTCTACTCTATTAAAATTAGGTAGCTTTTATGATTTTTTTTGGGAAATATTACGGTGGAGAAACCTCTGGAGAATTAGAAGAAATGGTACTTATCTGATCAAGAACACAGTTCTTCAATGAAGAACAACTCCGACGAAGAACAAGAAGGACTTCTCCATCGACGCTTCCTTTCATAAGCATCCCGACGTCAACGGATTCGATGACCATATTCTGTGACTCCCGACGTCCACGATGCTTATCTTCCGCGGCTCATTGACATGCTCCTCTCTTGAAGTCGAGGTCGGAGGATTGATATAATTTGAAGTGAATGAAATTATATCTCGTCCTTGGTGAATGTTTGATTTGTCTTCGGCCAATTGATATCACCTAACGCGGAGGATGTGGGCCGAACAAACATGGCCTAACAACCCTCTGACGATAATTGAATTTTTATTTAGGTGGAGGCAATCGAATGTGATGACGATTGGAGGAAGCAGTGGCCATGTGCGGTCCGTGTAGAGAAGAACCGCGGCCCACATCTGTGGGCCTCTTGGTTGAAGATGAACCAGCCGACTAAAACTGGCCGGCCCGAAGGAACCGCGACGCCACAATGGCGTCGCGCTTCGAAAGAACTGGTCGGACATGGTCAGCCAGACGTGAAGACCGCAGACCCACAAGGGGCGCCGCTCTATGGAGGATCGTGGACCATGCTCCGCAGGCTGCTTCGATGGAAGACCGACCGACTTCGGCCAGCTAGACAGGGGGCAGAGCCGCTCGGCACCATCGGTTTGGGATTTCGGGGGGCTGCGACCCCCCCCCCCCCCCCCCCGCACCGGCTCGTCTAGCTAGTTGAGTCGCGGCCAGCCATGGCTCGGGCTATGCCTAGCCAGGCCAGGCCGCGCCAGCCAATCCTGGCCACGCCAGCCAGTCCAGGCCAAGCCGGCTGGGCCGCACCCCATCGGGTCGAACCCGCCAGCCCACTGGGCTTGACGGGCGTGACCCGATTCAATTTAAAGTGATTAACTTAAAGACCGTGTGTCTGATCGATGCGCCGTCTACAGAACTGGGACCCTCGCGAGGAATAAGTCCTTTTGCGATACTCTATGTGTGTTTTTGACGACTTTGGAAAATGGCCGGGTTTCGAACGGGTGTATTTCCAACTGGCCCCTAGAACAAAAATGCTAATATCTCTCAGACCGGGTGTCCGATTGATGCACCGTCTATCATGTTGGGTTTCCATTGATGAGACGGAACTTTTGGATACAAAAACTCTGGATTTTGTGATAGTTGATGTGTTTAAACCATGGCTCGAGGAGCGAACCCTCCCGGAATCGAGCGTCATGTGCGTGGGAATCCTAGAGCTGGCTGCGACTGCAATGACTACTGTAATGGAATCCTCCGTGGGTTAGGAAACGACGACAACTGTACTGGAATCCTCAGTGGCTTCGGAAGGGATGAGAACTATAATGGAATCCTCCGTGGGTTCGGCAGCAACGACAACTGTACTGGAATCCTCTGTGGGTTCGACAGCGATGACTTCAGTTCTTGTATCCTGAGTGGGTCCAACAGAGTAGCAGGTCTTGTATCCTTGGTAGGTCCGACAACATAGCTGGTCTAGTATTCTACGTGGGTCCGATAGCATAGATGAATCGGTGACTTCATCTTATCATCTCTATTTCTATACGAAAGATGTATACCTGTGTGAGGCGAGTCTTGACTTTCAATCATTATAATCGATGTGATTGACTTATTTCCTTTGTGGACTGGGTTCTGCGTGGTCTCGAGAGATGGAAACGAACTGAGATTGATTACATAGGTATATGTATGGGCATATACCTGTGTATGGTTCATTTATACTTCGTGGTTGTATCTTTCTTCAGTGGTTTATCATTCATGGATTCTGGGAGATCATCGGGGTCTCGGGGTCCCCACTGAGTATCGTATACTCACCCCTACAAGGGCTATGCCCGCACCTCGTTGTGTTGGATGTAGATGATAGACAACATTGACAGAGGCCGAGAGGGAGCCAAGATGAGATGGTACATGGATGTGGACCACACGGTGTGAGGGTACGTGGAGCGGACCGGTAGGCGTGGGGTGCTTAGGTGGACATTTTTACCTACCCTTCACGTAGGATACTCATCAGACATTATAGGAGATTCCCTTTTTAGCTGGTGTCCCTTTTTCAGTTGTACTTTCTTTCCATTGTAGCTGTAATTTTTTGTTGGGCACGTATTTTGGGCCCCCGATACTTTTCAGCACTTATATTCGTACTCAATTTTACATAGTGCATACTTCAGTTGCATACTCTGTTGTGTTTGTTTACTTTTATAAATGCAATGACTTTCCACCTTAGGGATTTGCGCCTTTGGTGATAGTCACTAGCCCCTGGCCTATGGATGGTGGGATTGGGATAGTCACAGCACCGGCCCTGAGGACGGGTGGAGACAAATTAGTATCAGAGGATTCGGTTCTACCGTACAACTCAGGACTCTGATCATTCATTTCTGTGTAGCAATAGTGTTAAGATTATTGAGTGTGGTTTTCAGACCAGGGAGTCCAATATTTGTGCGATGGTCGATGTATCAATACACCATGGCCCTGACCATTGATTTCCGACTCAGTGAACGAAAACACTAAATGCATGTGTGTTTCAAAAGTTTTCATTGTGATTACTTTGTGTCATCTCACCAGGTATATTGTTTGACCATGATGCACCTGTTTCTTTTCAGGATGGACCCACAAAGATAGCCAGCTAGGGTTCCGAGTTACGTATGAGATGGTATCCCACTGAGCGACGAGGCCTCGGTGCTGGGCCCCATCACTGTGGAGGCACCAGCGGTACCACTACCCACTGGGCCACCAACACCACCAGCCCCAGCAGCAGAGAGTGCACACCGCATGAGTGTGTTTCACGAGTTCTAGCAACAAAGTCCACCTAGGTTCCATGGAGAGAGGGACCCAGAGGCAGTTTAGGATTTGATGTAGGCTTTCATCAGATTTTTTATATTGGTGGGGACACCAGCAGGCCTTATGGTGACCCTTGCCGCAAGTCTCCTGTAGGCAGTACTAGGTAAATGGTGGAGCCTGATGCTCCTGGTGCATGACGAGGCATAATTAATCTGGACAGACATCGAGAGTCACTTCCACTGGGAGTTTGTTCCATCCACCCTTCGTGCGGTGCAGATTCAAGAGTTACTTCATCAGCAGCAGGGCAGCATAACAGTAGCTCAGTACTCAGCGAGGTTCACCATCATCTCACTCTACTCCACAGACATGGTACATGACCCAGTCTTCAGGGCTCGGACCATTGATCATGGTCTCCGACATGAGATTAGGGCATCGATGATTCCCCTCAGCATCCCGACGCAGGTGGGGGTGCTAAATTGAGCCCTTCTAGTGGAGAGATTTCTCACTGAGCAGTCACCAGCAGCGAGACCCACCGTAGTGTGACACATAGCGGAGTCTTCTACAGTTGGCAGTAGACAGATGACACAGAGTTCCAAGTAGACCAGGACATTAGGTGGGCGACTTCAGGATACAAGTCCGGTTGTGTGGGGCACACGAAACATATCCATCTATATGAGAATCAGGCAGTGCTATGCATGCGGTGGGAAGGGTCACATGTCTCAAGACTGTCCGACCTGCCATGCGGACGGGAAGCAAACAGTAGAGGGACCTCCCAGGTAGATGTAGAGGATCGACCGTGGGGGTACGCTGGGAGCGGGCA
This sequence comes from Viscum album, assembly GCA_963277665.1. Lineage (NCBI taxonomy): Eukaryota > Viridiplantae > Streptophyta > Magnoliopsida > Santalales > Viscaceae > Viscum > Viscum album. The sequence continues at coordinate 496,259,266 of OY728158.1, read as the reverse complement.
TATGAGGCAGAGGAGCTGGCCGAGTATCAGGTGGTGGACGAAGTTTTGAGGCCCTACCACCACCACCACCAGGAGGTCCTCCCTGATCATAGGGAGCTGGAGGATAGAGGCGGGCTCAGCTCCAGGCAGCTGAGGCCTATGACCACGCCACACCTGAGATGATTCTAGGTACTATCTATGTCTAATCCACCATTACTGCAGTACATTTAGACACATGTCCATGTCATTATTTTATTGCCACTTCCCTTGTTTGGAGCAAGGAGATTTTGATGGAGCTGTTGGCTCGATCATTACGGCTAGAGACTCCTACGGGAGCAGACTCAATGATTATGAACTGGTGCCTGCAGCGTGAGATTACTATAAGAGGCGAGATCATCAGATGGGATCTTCTTTTAGTGGCGTTGAGGCTTTACGTCGTCATCTTGGTTATGGATTGGTTATCTATAGTCCATGTTCATATCGACTATATTAGGCACAAAGTGCAGTGTGTCCCCACTAATTGGACCAAGTTCACCTTCCCTTGCGAGAGGGGAGACTTTGCAGCATAGGATGGACTTTCGCAGAGGAGAGGCAAGCCGATCACACATCATTTGGCTAGTCTCATCCTAGGAGCGGTTGATATAAGGAGTTTGATTTTTCCTATTGTGGTGGATCAGTATGAGGATGTTTTTCCTGACAACATTTCTGGACTACCTCCTCGTAGAGGGGTAGTCTTCTACATAGACCTGTACCCCGAGACTACACTGATATCTACTCCAACATATTGGATGGCTCCTGCTTAGCATCATGAGCTGCGGGTACAGATGGTGGGCTTACAGGGAATGGGATTGATCGGAACCAGTGTTTCACCCTGGGCTTCTCCGAATTTGTTCGCCAAGAAGGCGGATGGGAGCTTCAGACTATGTGTCGAATACCATCACCTAAATCCAGTGACTGTAACGAACAAGTAACCATGTCCTAGGATTGGCGACCTCTTTGATCAACTCAAGGGAGAACGGTGGTTCTCGAAGATAGACCTCGGGTCAGTCTATCACCCTCGCAGTGTTCGAGAGGAGGATGTGCAAAAGATGGCTTTCAAATGTCAGTATGGCCACTACGAGTTATTGGTTATTCCCTTCGGTATAACCAATGGTCTAGTGGTGTTCATGAGCCTCATAAACTGGATCATCTAGCCTTACCTAGATCGATTTGTCGTAGTCATCATCGATGACATACTGATTTATTTTACTACTGAGGAGGAGCATGACTACCACATGCGGGTTGTACTGGATACACCCTGAGAGCACCAGCTTTATGGTAATCTCTCAAAGATCCAGTTCTGGATTTGAGAGTTTCACTTCTTATGACATATCATCTCGGGGGCTGGGGTAGCTCTGGAACCAGCGAATATCGATCCAATGCTTTCTTGAGAGCCAACTAATATTGTGACGGAGGTGCAATGTTTCCTAGGTCTAGCTGGGTACTATCAGAGATTTGTGCCAGACTTATCTAGAAATGCAGCACAGATTTTATCTTTGAAAAAGAAGGGGAAACCCTTTGTGTGGTCAGATTGATGTCAGTAGAGCTTTCATAAGCTGAGGCAGTGGTTGACAAGTGCTCCCATCTTGAGGATACTGGAGGAGGGTGTAGGGTACGTAGTTTACTACGACACATCAGGTACCAGACTCAGGTGTGTTCTAATGAAGGAGATAGAAATGATCGCCTATGGTTCATGGTAGTTGTGATATCATGAGCAGAACTATGCTACCCATGACCTGGAGTTAGCAGCAGTGGTCTTCGCCTTGAAGATGTGGGGGTACTATCTAATGGGCGAGCATATTACAATCTACTCTAACCACCAGAGTCGTAGGTACATCTTCTAGAAAAACGACCTGAACCTGAGACAATGACATTGGCTCGAGTTCCACCAGGACTATGAAATTGTGATATACTATACTCTTGGGAAGGGGAACAGTGTAGCAGATGCTCTCAGCACATGATCAGGCATTCAGCTCCTAGGAGAGGCGACAGAGTAGCTGGACGTATTGCATATATCCTTTGTGGATAGAGATGGAGCAGCCATTCTATAGTCACTCACAATCACCCCTCCACTCCTTCAGCGAGTCACAGAGGCATAGCGTGGTAATGTTGACGATGAGACGGGACGTGCTTAGATATCCTCAGGGAAGGCACCTGATGGATTTTTTGAAGGAGGGGAGCACATCATCCTCTTCATGTGAATACCATGGTACCAGTTTCACTATAGGAGGAGGTGCTGAGGGAGTTCCAAACATCCCCTCTAGCGGTACATCCAGGAGTGGAAAATATGTATCAGGACCTCAGATGAAAGCACTGATGGCCGGGTATAAAGAAGGCTTTTGCAGGGTTTGTTTCACGGTGCCTCTCTTGTCAGCAAGTGAAGGCGAAGCACCAGGTACCAACAGGCATGGTAAAACCCTTAAAGGTCCCAGAGTGGAAGTGGGATGGGATATCCATGGATTTAATGATGGGGCTTTCACGTACATCTAGAGGACACGACTCTATATGGGTGATCATCGACCGACTCACCATGTTGGCCCACTTCCTACTGATTAGAGAGGAGGTCTCAGTAGAGTGCTTGGGACGCCTCTACATTCAAGAGATCATACGGATTCTTGGTGTACCGTCGTCTATCATTTCCGGTCGAGATGCTCGATTCACTTCCTGACTATGGAAGTGGTTACACGAGGATTTTGGGACGCAGCTACGTCTGAGCACCACCTTCCATACTCATATGGATGGTCAGACTGAGAGGACCATTCACTCTCTTGAGGACATTCTTCGTGCATGTGTTCTCAACTTTAGTCGTAGCTGGGAGGATCATTTTCCATTTGTGGATTTTGCGTACAACAATAGCTACAACTCCACAATCAGGATGACCCCTTACGATGCAGTGTACGGCCGACCCTGAAGATCACCTCTGTACTGGACTGACCCTGGGGAGTCAACACTTGTAGGACCATAGATGGTTCGTGCTATGACGGAAAAGGTGCAGATCATCCAGGACTGGATGAAGACTGCACAGAGCAGATAGAATTCATGTGCTGATAGGAGAAGGAGACCACTGGAGTTCGAGAATGGAAACCATGTTTCTCTATGGTTCTCACCTCGATGAGGTATACGGAGAATTGGCTGGGGCGGCATGTTTTCTCTGCATTTCATCGGACCTTTCCATGTCCTCAGCAGATTAGGTGAGGTTTTTTTTCCGTCTGGTCCTTCCACCTCAGTTGCACCGGGGGCATGACGTCTTCCACATATCTCAACTGAGGAGATACATGCATGACCCGTCCCACCTCATCGACCATGGGGAGTTGGACATCGATGACATGGTGAAATTCACGGTGGTCCCGGTGGAGATCTAGGATTGAAAAGAGTGGGTTCTACATGGACAGTAGATTCGTCTAGTGCGTGTTCGCTGGCAGCACGAGAACCTCCAGGAGAGCACATGGGAGTGGGAGGCTCAAATTCAAGCTTAGTACCCCCATTTGTTTCCTCAATGTTTGTTGTATCATTATGAGGATGTAAATCCCAGAGGTGGGGGTAATATAAAGACCATGAAATTTAAATGAAATTTTTTTCTAAAATAATTTGAAATTTTACAAGTCTGTAGTTTCTGACAGCACCGGATTCTGAGTACCAGGGTTTCCAGAATCAATTTATGATGATTTTTTTAGGGTAAATTCAGTAATCGTACGTTCGGGTTTTTCTATATTTTTAAACGGTGCTCGGAATTGAAATACGAGGGCACCGATGAACTCGCAACACTGTTATTTGTTTAAGTGGACCTTAATTGCAATTGTGTTTGCTCAAGAGGAGAAGTTAATTTTTGGGGATTTAATTAAAATTATATAAAATTGTTATACACAATTTTATTGTTTAATAGTTGTTTATTTCCTACAAGGGGGAGTTATAGGTGGGGACTACACCCACATAACCTCCCATGATAGGATAATGTGTGGTGGGGCCCACAAAAGCCCCTAACCCTTCAACTCCCCTTCATTAAATTTGACAACTCCCCTATTTTATTATGTGGAGCCTCTCCACCTACCACCCATTGATTATGCCAACCAATTTAATTAATAACTTCATAAATTATTTTCCACCTCTCATTTGAATCAATTTGGAATTTCAGGAATACTCTATTAAAATTGGGTAGCTTTTATAATTTTTTTCATAAATATTACGGTGTAGAAACCTCTAGAGAATTAGTCGAAAGGGTTTCTCTCTGACGAAGAACAACATTCTTTATCATAGAAAAACTCCGATGAAGAACATGAAGGACTTCTCCAGAGACGCTTCCCTTGAGACAGATCCTGACATCAACGGAATTGACGACCATATTCCGCGACGCCTGACCATCACGACTCTTGTCTTCTGCGACTTTTTGATGTTCTCTGCTCCTGAAATCGAGGTAGGAGGTTTGATATAATTTGAAGTGAATCAAATAATATCATGTTCTTATTGAATGTTTGATTTGTCTTCAGCCAATTGATATCACCTAACACCGAGGGCATGGGCCGACCCAAGATGGCCTGACGACCCTCCGATGATACTTGAAATTTTATTTTGGCGGCATAAATCAATGGCGAGGGTGACCGGATGAAGCGGAGGTCGTGTACCGGCCGCGTAGAGAAGAACTGTGGCCCGCATCCGAGCGGCACCTGGCTGAAGAAGAGATATCTGGCTAAAGATGTCTAGGCCTAATGAACAACACCGCCACAAGGGAAACATGCTGTGGAAGAACCGGTCGACTATGGTCGGCCTGACAGGAAGACTGCAGTGCCACAAGGGGTGTCGCGCTGCCTAGGACCGCAGCCCGCGCTCTGCTGGCCTCTTCCGCAGAAGACCGGATGGCTTCGGCCAGCCGAACCGGAGGGAGGCGCCCCTCAGTGTCGCCGGTTCAAAAAGTCGCCCCCCCCCCCCCACACCGACCTGTCGCAGGCCGGGTCGTGCCACGCCGGCTAGACCGAGACTTGCCCCGCTGCGCCGGGACGCGCCCCGCCAGGCCGGGCCGCGCCCTGCCCGGACGGGCCATGCCCCACTGGGCCGGGCTAACCCCCCTACCGGGTCGGACCCGCCAAATCGGTTCGGGCCGACCAGCCAGTCCATTGGGCTTGACGGGCTGGGCCCAATTCACATAAACATGAATATCATTAAGACCTCGTGTCTAATCGAGTCGTTGTCTGCAGCACTGGGACCCTCGCGAGGAAGCGTTCCTTTTGTGATACTCTAAGTGAGTTTTGGACAACATTTGAAAATGTCTGGGTATGGAATGAGTGTATTTCCAATAAGGCCCCTGGAATAAAAATGTTAATCACTCTAAGACCGGGCATCCGATTGACACACCATCTGTCGCGTTGGGGTTTTTTTTAGGAGACGGAACTTCGGGATACATCAACTCTAGACTTCATGATAGTTGATGTATTAACCCTTTGTCTCGAGGAGCGGACCCTACTGGAATCGATCAGCTGTGCGTGGGAACCCTATAGGTGGCTGTGACTGCAACGAATACTATACTGGAATCCTTTGTGGGTTCGGCTACGATGACAACTGTACTAGAATCCATCGTGGGTTCGGTAGCGATGACAACTCTACTGGAATCCTCTGTGGGTTCGGCTGCAACGACAACTGTACCAGAATCCTCCATGGGTTCGACAGCGATGACTTATGTTCTTGTATCCTAAGTGGATTTGACAGAGTAGCCGGTTTTGTATCCTATGTGGCTCTGAAAACATAGTTGGTCTAGTATCCTTTGTGGGTCCAATAGCTTATGTTAATCAGTGACGTTATCTGATCATCTCTATTGCAATAAGAAAGATGTATACATGTGTGATCCGAGTCTTGACTTTCAATCATTATCATTTATGTGATTGACTTCATTCCTCTGTGATCTAGGTTGTGATTGGGTTCGATAGTTGGATCTGAACTGATATTGATAACTTAGTTATATGTATAGGCATATACCTATGTAGGTTTCATTGATACTTCATTGTTGTATCTTTCTTCTGTGGTTTATCCTTCTTGGATTCTAGGAGACCTTCGAGGTCGCGGGGTCCCTACTGAGTATCGTATACTCACCCCTGCAAGGGATATGCCCGCACATCATTGTGTTGGATTCAGATGACGGACAACGTTGATGGATACCGATAGCGAGCCAGGATCGGACGGTACCTAGAGGTGGACCACACAGTGTGACGGTACACGAAGCGGACCGATAGACGTGGAGTGTTGTGGTGGACATCTGTACCTACCCTTCAGGTAGGATACTCAACTGACATTCCAGGAGCTTCCCTTTTTAGCTGTTGTCCCTTTTTCAGTTGTACTTGCTTTCCTTTATACCTATACATTACTGTTGGGCTTGTATTTCTGGCCCCATTTACTTTTCAACAATTACTTTTGTACTCAATTTCTTAGTGCTTACTTCAGTTGCGTACTATGTTGTGTTTTTTTACTTTTATAAAGGCAATGCCTTCCTAGCATAGTGATTAACGCCTTCGGTACTATTCACCAGCCCCTGGACTATGGAAGGCGGCCTTGGGGTAGTCACGGCACGGGCCCCAAGGACGGGTCATGACATGTATTTTCTCAACTAATTTTCATTCTTCTGTTTTTTTGGTAGGGTCATTTTGTATGCAACACCAGATCTTGGTCAGCATATCTTATAATCTATATCATTACATCCTTTAATACCATGTTTTGTTAGTCTTTTACACCTCATACTTTTAACATAACTATGTTTTTTCAATATTTTTTGAGGGCATGAATTTTGTGACTGGTTAATTTCACCACTTTTCTCAAATGGTAATGTGAATCTACATTGTGGAGAAAATATAAGAAGTGGATTGAACAAATAGATAACATGGAGAAAAATAATAATGATAATATTGATGTATTTATATGGAAAATAAACTTATAATATAGTACGAAAAATAGGATAATCAACCATATTGTGTTATAAATGGACATCATATGAAATAGGTTCAAACTTGAATTTATGAAAATGTAAATATAGAATGTGAAAATATTATTTATATTATAGTTCACATCCAAGATTAAGAATAATAATTTAATTTGGGGATATTAATTATTGGAAACCTAAATATTTCCAAGGGTGTATATGTACAATGAAATAAAGAAGGAAACATTTTTATTATGTGAAATACTATTTTTTTCAAGACAAATGATAAGTAGGTGAAAATAACCAATGACCCCCAACATGAATATTTTTTCAACTAAAAAATGATTCTAGAAATAATAAGAGTAATGGGAATGTGGAAAATGAATTCACAACTATGTATAAAATAATGATGGAAATGGCTAATAATGTAGTGTATTTTTAAATGAGTTATGAAATTTACTTGCAAAAGGTAAGACATTAATTCAATATATGTATAAATGTATTGATTTAAGTAAATCCATGTACCTTATGGTAAAGAGATTTCAATGTAATTTATTTTGAATAAATGAAGGGTTATAGAGACATTAGAACTAAAAAAAATCCATTCACTGATTAGAAAAAATATATTATCATTTATTCTATTACTAAGGAATCTATAAAGACACAAATAATTCCTATAAATTTCTGATTGTTTATCATGGAAGACTAAATTGATAGTGATTCACATAAAAAAATTATTGAATTTTATATTTCATATACAACTAATTGAATAAAACCATCATTAAAAATATTTCAATTTATATTTTTGTGACTCATTGAAATATATCACATTCCAAATCCCAATTGGTATCATACATCTCAACTAGTAACTATATTATAGGATCATATCCTTTCTATAATGTCCTATAATGGTAAATTAATGTATGTTTCTATTTAGGGGGAAAAATTATGGAACTTAACATACCGAAGAATTATGAATTTTTTATTAATCTATAATCATTAATAACCAATGGAAAAATTATTATTAGGAATTATTTTTATTCTATTAAAACTTTTTTTTATTTATGATGAACCCAAATTTCATGGGGGATTTATTAACACAAAAATAATAGAGACAGTTTAACTAATACATTGTTTATTTTATTTTTTGAAGTAATGTAAATAATAATAAATATTGTAAATATATATTTTTTAACCCATTAAAAGTGAACTTCAGTGTACGTATCATATTGTGATTATATTTTCCATATCATTGTAGTATAAGTTTTTCACTCTTATTTTCTACATTAGGTTTCCCATGTCGACATAGAGTCGAATATTTAATAGAACATTTCTATGAAAAATATAATTCTAACCTCCCATCATGGAATGTGATTGAATGTCTCAATTAAATAGAGAAGGAAAGGGGGAGCATATTATTTTCTTTTATTTAGATGAATAAGTTGAAATATTTTTAATTAATATTTCATTACCTTGAATACAAGAATTATCAATATAGGGGAGATGTCCTTAGATTGACCTTTTATATTATTTTCAATTTGCGGGATTGGATGAACATTCAATACAAGGATGAATTTATAAATAAATATAAATTTATAGGGATAGATTTTAGTACCAGTTGGTTTATGGTTGTATATGATGTAAATATGGTTATTGGAGTAATTTCAATTTATATTTAATATAGGTGGTAGATAATGAATCCACCCACCTAAGAAGATGATGATGTATCCCATATAATGATGGGATTGGAGAAGAAAAATTGCTACCATTTAAAGTTTAAAATATGTTTCATTAATATTATAGGATTGGAATATAAAAGATATTACAGCCTTTGAATATCTTGATAAACATATTCTTGTAATAATCCAAAATTTTATCATAATTTTTTTATTTGGTCTGCCAGAGAATTTTGAGTTATGAATAATATGAATGGTTTTGTTAAAAATAATTTCAAAAGAGTGAATAAAATGGATTTTTTAGAAATTGATTGTCTATATTATTTGAAAAAAAAATCAGCTATATTTATGGATAATTCATCTTAATTATATATATTTTTAAGGATGATAACATCCATAATGATTATCACAAGGATTATGGTTTCAAAATATTAATTTGAATTACAATATTATATAGTTTGGATGTCTTAAAATATACTATTAGTTTTACTTATATTCTAAAAATACCCATAAAAAATTTATAGATGACTTAAATTATTTAAAAAATTCATTTGAATATTTTATATTGGTCTATGTGATAAAATATTATTTAAAGGGCATATGATGACAAATATTAACATTGAGATTAATTTAATACAATTAGATTAAATTTAGTGTCAACTAAATCTTGAATAATCCAAGTATATCTATTTGAATCATATCTAAATGATAGAGAATTGTGTATGAGATATTTCCATTAGCTATTTATGATCTAATCACACATATAGTAATATTTATAATAAAAATGTTGTTATATTCATCTGAGTCATTGAAAATAGAAATTGGTTTCATTCCAGAGTGTGAGTCATAAAAATATGATTCAGAATAATATTGTTGATATATGAAGAATTTAACTCTATTTAAAATTCATTTGAACTGTATGAGTCATAATTATAATGTGTAATAGTCATCATGACCAATGTATGAAATATTAGAATCCTATATTTGAGTTATATGTTGATGTTTATGATTCATCTGCAGCAACATGATATTCATTTACTGCTACTAATGAGGAATAATGATTAATTTTTTATTCCCACACTTTGTGATTTTTTTAAATTTCATGAATGAAAATAATAGATTTATAATATTTATATTTTGAAGGAAATTGTACTCAAAATATATTGATGATATTATTTTATGATCAATATATCATTCAATTTTATTACCATATGTCTCAACCATTAATATCAGGTATATTAAACGAGATTTTATGATAATTTACTACTATTAAAATATATTTTTCGCATTTATAATTTTTTAACCACAATATTTTTGATAAAAAGTAAAAAAAACCTTAAAAAAATTGTTAATGTTCATAATATTCATTATTTATTGAATAATCTCAAAATTTATTGTGTTCCATTTTCTTGATTGATAATATAATCAAAATTTGTGATATAATTATTGTCAATTATGGGGATGATTTTTATAATATTTAAATCGTTAAAATGATAATATATTAATCGTTTAATATTCTGAAAAATGAATGCAGAAGTAAATTCACTTGTTTTGAACATCACTAATTCATATATTACAATTGAGTAATGATTAAAGTTGATTTATTTTAGATTTTTAAGATATAAAATATATGAATTTTACCAGTTTTAATACATGATTAAGTTTTATGGGTTTTATGATGCACTCATCATTAAAACAGTAATAGAAAAGTGTCTATAGTGTATTTTTATAGAGCTATGTACAATATTTAAAGGCATATGTTTTTGGAAAAAAATTAGGTTAATGAAATCGATAGTACTGGAGAAAATAATTTAATTGGTATTTCATTTAGAAATATTATAGTCAATTAAATATTTTATTGATGGTTTTATTCTATAAACACTCAAGTTAGAAGAAGTAATGAAATACTGTTGATTATTGTTTGGTTTATGAAACATGATTTTGTTTTTAAAATTAATCCTGTGAAATTTTCATTTATAGGAATTGAATATGACTAAAAAATAGTTTTTATTAGAAAAGAAAAATTTGTGTGAACTTTTTAGGAAACCTAGAGAGTTTTCCTTATGTAGGAGTAAATAAAATGAGAATTTTGAGTGTTAACATATACGATATATAATTAGGAGAAATGTTTTTTATCAAATATTTAAAGTAAAATAACCTAAAAAACTACTCACATGTAGCAAAAGAAAACAAAAGTAATAAGAAGTAATAGTTTCAAACCTATTAATTTGAAACTGGATATCCATAAACTATTGATAAATATATGTTAAATGGAAACTGGGGAAGGTAAGTAACAATGAAACATATTTAATCATCTTCAAGCCTTAAAACTCCTTGGAGTTTTATTTTAGAATATTCATTGAATAAATTATGTGAATGATTTTTGAATGAATACATATATTAAAATCCATGTTTAATATTATTATTCATTACAATATTATGGAATTCAAAAATTTATTGAGAACAATCTGATATTATTGAAATTGACATAGTGAAATCCAAATCATAGTCATTATTTAAATCACTAGTGCAAGAATTTTTTTATGAATTAGAGATAGCCAATATAACAAAGATCATAGGTTTCATTAATATTCATAGGTGTGAGAATGTGAAAAATAACCTATGTAATAAGTGGTAGAAACTTGTGAATTTATTATATAGTGATTCATAAAATAGTTTTTATATTTTAATACATCCTTATTATCAAAAGTATAATGATAATACTTGTTACAATAATGCAATAATAACTTGTCAAACCAATTAATAAAAAAACTCCACCAGTATAGAGAAATAAATATTCCATTACATAATAGGACTGAGATTTTTATATGAATAGAAAGAAAATTGTAATTTTTTTTAATTATTATCAAATATATTTATGTAAAATGTGGTGTAATTTCAATTTCCCATTTCTGATTTTTATAAATTTGTAAAACTAGTTAACAAGGTTATAAATTAAGATAAGAATAATGAAATTTGATTTCATGTATTTATAAAATACTTACTTGAGGATCCATTATAGATAAATATTTAATATAGAAATTGTAGTTATATCCATATTAGTGGGTTTCCATTGAGGTATTTGAGGATAAGTGAATTAGGTCTACCATTAAAATCTGATAATTGTATTTTTGGACCACCGACCACTAGAAAGGGATGTGAAAATTGTGGAAATTATTTCTCCCCTTCTCGATTACATATCCATTGTTCTAATTACTTCAATATGTATAAAAATTTAGGGGGTAAATTTGGTTTATAGATCCTCATATATATTTATATAATCCATGAAGTTACCTAACCATTCTCATGTGGATATGTTTTTCCCTCTGCATTAAAAAATTTTATTTTATCATCTCATTAATAATATTGGATTTTATAAACTCACATGGTTGAAGTTATCTTCAATGATGATAAAATTCCCATAAATCTCAATGAGGTGGAATATTCTTTGATGGTGTGATTTTATTATTCTCGTCACTTTTGTTGGATCTGATTCATGTTTTTTTGTAGTCATTTGAAAAATAATATTAAGTAGATTTTTAGAGTGTTCTATATTTATTATATTTCTAGAAAATATATTATTATTATAAATTCCTCTTATGTATGATATTATTTGTAATAGTTTATAGAGTTATTTATATTTTTATACTAAAAAATAAAAATCAATATTCACAATTACTTAATGGATCTATATTGATTTTTCTATATAAAAAACTCTCCCTAATACCCCAGGGAATATTATTTGTGACGAGTTTCTAAATAGATAACAAGTAATCTATGAATCACGAATTATTATTTTAGTTTTTGTATTTTTCTTTCGAATGTGTCGATCTAATGACATCATATTGACAAATATAATGATCTACAGTGTTTTGTGTCATTTAGAGTGATATTTGATACATAAAATATATTCTTTGTTATTCATAATTTGACGTAGATAATAATGCGTTCGGTATGATCAATTATGATGATAATAATTAGGTCATCATGCATGAATGATGACATAAATATACTTTTATTCAATATATGGTAATTAAAACTTATTTAAATCCATGATTGATCAATATGTCCATAATCATAGAGGTTCTACTGTATATGTGAGGGATATACATAGTGATAATAGTGAAAAGGATATCCTACTAGTATGCATGAGGGGGTTGCATGGATTTTTAGACACACCGTATAGAGTTTCTATTGAACATGTGAATGATATTAAAAATAAAATAAAATCATTTAGTAATGACTGAGGAGTACAGAGGCACAATTATTTTTTTCAATGAACCTCGAGACAAAAATTATTGGATGCATTGTTCACATAGTGGAAAATTGATTGAGACCTCAACTGGACTACTTCTATAAAATCATTTCAAGAATATAGCTGATGATTATATGTTAAATATTGATAATTGTTCTAAAATATAGGTTTAATTAGGTGCAATAGGAATCATGGTTAGGTAAAACCATTATAATCTTTCCATGTGGAGGAATGTCCAAGAAAATGGTCTAGATGACATCACTTTGAATATAAATGAGTTAACGAAACCACCACACAGTCAACATATATTAATGAACCTAAATATAGTAAAAATTAATATCACTAATCAGATATATTAATTTACAATAATGTTGTCATTCCCTATGCATTAACAAATATAACTCTTTTTGATAGAGTATACAACACGCAACAATGACCATAAATGAAATGTGAAATATTATGATTTAAATAAGTTTTTACTAACCCATCCATTTAATTTGAATATATTAATATGAAAAATAATATTATGAAATATACATAAAAGGAATATTCAATATAATATTTTTTATTATTTCTTTAGAAATATGTACGCAATTTTCCATAAGGATAATTTATGTATCATGAATCTTTTGTTGAGAATTTTTTTATTGAATTTAGTGATAAAATACTATCATTAATTTCTATAAATTAGTGAAAATTTTATCATAATAATTAAATCCTATTTATGTTCCTCTTATCCAAATTATTATATAATGTTTTTTTAATTATCTGAAAAGGTTATTTTTTCGAACAATAGTAGAAAAATTCTAAATTTCAATGAAATGTTTATTCACTTTTAATTTATTTAAAAATTAAAAGTACATATTAGATTAGTTGTCAAATATCATTAGTTAATTTTGAATATATAAAACTAAAATATTTTTTTATGATATTTAAAATCCAAATCATTTTTTGATATAGGAATTTGTTTCTTATATTTAGTGATGAAATAATTACTGCAAATTATTACTCAACACCGAAACAACATATGGTCTATTAATAGAAATAAAAAATATACTAATTAAAATAGATAATGTAATATAATTTGAATGAATTATTGGGTTCAGATTTTTGTTTCAAACAAATAAAATTAGAGTGATGTAGATGAATTTCTTTTGAATTAATTAGTTTTCAGGTTGTTTTCATATTAAAATAAAATAATTATATAAAAATGTCATTAATTATATTTATTAATAAATAATGTTTTCTAAAATTATTTATAATTCCAAATATTAATTTATCAAAAAAATGTAAAGATAAATTGTTTCAATTATTATCCATTTTTCATTTATGGTTTATTTATCCTTTTTATAGCAAACAATGATGCCCCAAAATAGTGTGATATTTTTATCATCATAACTGTAAAAAATGTTAGTTTAGGGATAAACCAAAATGATATGGGTAAAAAAATAAACATGTCTACATATTATTAGTGGTGATTATTTCTTTCCATAATAATTTTATATTTTTAATATAAAATTGGGGGGTCAATTTTTTCATGATAAATAATTTATAATAATTTAATACTTTATGTAATTCTAAATTTACCCCTCTCCTCTCTTACAAATGGGAACCTCTTATCCTATATTTTTTATATATAAAAAGGCATTTAATTTTGGAAATAAATACCCTAGTACATTCATTAAATCCATCCCATATTTATAGATATATTATTTATCTATAATACTATCCATAGAGTGATCACATATTAATGACATTGAGGTTTATTGAAAAATATGCATAACATTTGACAAAATATTTTAGCTTAATTTATTTCATCCACCTCCTTAATATATTATTCATCCAAGGAGTTATAGAATAATATGAATCTAAAATATTAAATGATGTTATTATAATAATTTCATAAACATTATGAAACCCCTACTTCAATAAAAGGGGAAACAATATCATCATTCTAGTGTACAATTGACTACAACATCGTGAACCAATGTAACATGTTTTCCATCACCACATTTTATAGTATGTTATAATGATGAATTTAATGATTATATATGATATATTTAAAATTTGTATCATTGATTCAATATAATATATTTTCCCATTTCATAATTTCCCACCCATTGAAAAATGTTAACCCCATTCCTTTTTTTTGTGGAATAATAGCTCCACAAACCGATTTTATTCCTTTAATCATCACCTCATCATATGAATAGTATAATTATGTTTATATAAATACATTATATATATATATATTGTTAAAATTAATTAATTATAAAATTTAATGTAACAGCATTCTATCATGATTGTTGAAATATTAAAAGGTTGCATACACGTATGTATGACAAACCATCTCGAGGATTATAACTGAGTTCATTTTTCAGAACTATCATAAGTGGTTGGTTTTAAATGTGTAATTAATATATTGAAATTTTAATTATTTCATGATTATTATTCAAGATGTGATGAATCCTTTTATTCATTTACCATAGACAATATACATATATAGTTTTCTACAAACAAGCTTAATACAAACAAAAGAATAGATGAGAACATAAATTATAATGTAATTGTGTATAACATGGTAATAACTAAATCAAATATAATAAGGAACCTAAAAATGACATTATTCCTTAATATAAATAGCATATGTTAATTATTTATCTTTATACTGAATATAAATGATGATTTATAAAAATAGAAAGGGACACATTTAATGAACACATTTTAAATGAATAAATGATTTATTTTGAAAATATTTCAAGTTTATGCCAATGTTATTAAATTTTATTTATTGTTTAATTTATATGAAAATAATTGAATTATAAAGGATAATTTTAGAAATATATTTCTTTTTCTAAAAATAAAATATAATTCAAATCATTTTATATAATATATAAATATAATGTATTGAAAAAAAGACAAAAAATAATGTTCTATTTTTAAATATAAAACAACCAATAAATATTATATTGCAATAAATATTACATGATACATTGATTATAATAAAAGAATTATTGTTCATTCTCTAAAAATATGATTTTATTATTCCTAGTTATTTTTAATAAGCGTTTTAAATTGAATTTATTTTTAAATATCAACATATAATTTGATATGGATGTACATAAAATTCTTTTATATATCA
The DNA here is from genome assembly GCA_963277665.1 of Viscum album. Taxonomy (NCBI): domain Eukaryota; kingdom Viridiplantae; phylum Streptophyta; class Magnoliopsida; order Santalales; family Viscaceae; genus Viscum; species Viscum album. The sequence continues at coordinate 496,243,277 of OY728158.1, read as the reverse complement.
TGATAAAAATTCAAGAATTCATGTTTTATGAATATGTTTTTGTTCTTGGAAATTTATTATATTGATGGATAGTTATACTTTAAAACATGAAATGATGGATATATTATAATCCAAGGTAGAATGGTTTTGTTATAAACCATATATGTGTAGTTATGTTGTAATCTATGTAAGGTGAGACTATTTTATACTTTTAATGACATCAGTAATGATTATTGTAGAATTTTTCCATTGATGTTATTCCATTTTTTAGAGTTATATGTATATTTTTTCTTATGTTACATAAATAATTTATTTAAAAAATATATTTTTTTTACAAAAATCATCTGATTTCATATGATAATTCATTGAGTATATGTTTAATTAAAAGTATTTTATAGTTCATAAGGGTGAAATTCCAATATTTTGAAAAGGATTCCATGAATTCTTTAGGATTTCAACGAAATAATAATTATTAATATTTTCTATTTATGAAATATAATAGAATATTTTATGAAAGTATTTTGGTATAGAAGTGTATTCCATGGGTGAGAAGATGCATTTTTATCCAAAAGTATATTTTATAAGGGAAATATTTATTATGTATTTATGAATTAACAGGTTTCATTTTATATTTTAATGTAATATAGTGATGTGTTTATTCTCATCCCATTTTTTAAAATGTATTTTACATAGTTTTAATTATGATTATAAAATATAATGAGAACATAATGTGTGAAAACATTTTTATAGCGTGTAATTTTCAATTATAGTAAAGGGTAATTTTTTATGACAATGCCATAATTCAAAAAATTTATAGATATAAAATTTTATTGTCAAAGTATGTGATCCCTTATTTAAAATAGGATTTTATATTTTGGATGTTTTTAATTGGGTTACATTTTTTGGTATCAAATCCCAAAATATAATGTGTGTTATATTAGAATAGGAAATGAGAGTTTAGTGTCATAACTATTATATTTTGTATTAGATAAAAGAATTAGTTTAAATTTAAAATGAGAATTTTTTGATGTGGTGTTATCTTGAATATTATTGATAAAATCATGGGTCTAGATGAATGAGGTTTATGAAAATTTCAAAGTCAATGTTACCCCTTTTGAGGTTATAAGTGGTAGTATTTTCTGGAGAAACATAATTTTTAGGGATATTTTTTTATTGATATTTATATAACATATAGCATTATTGTGAAGGATTATTTTAGAAAAATATATTACATTTTTAATGAAATATATTATAACTTATTATATATCCATAGAAGAAAATGAATTCTTTAATTTTTACATAATTTAATTTTTATGATTAATTATTATATTATTATGAAAATTATAGGATATACATTAATATAATATATTGTAAAAGAAAAAATCATTGTCTGATGAACGACTCATCATATTTGGAATGGTTAGTGGTATTGATCCCACAAATGAAGGTTTGTAAGGGTATAATGACTAAAACTGGATAATTTGATGTTCTTATTATTATGAAAAATTTTTTTTACATAAATGATTTTATAATTAATGTTTTTGTGAATATAGGTGGAAAATATTTATCACATAGACAACCCTGGTATTGAAATTTTTTTAATGATTATGTAATTATGTTAAATTTTAATGAAAATTCATATATTTTGAGGGGAACATTACATAAATAAGGTAAATAAAATATAACTAGATAAAATTGATTTCTTGTTCTAGAATAAATGTTTATGTATCTATCTGAATCATTTATTATTTGAATATGGATTTAGGGTGATATATTTCTTTTACTTAAGTGATTTTCTTATAAAAGAGACTAAATAAATAATAAAATAAATATTTTCAATGAGATAATAATTCTGATTGTTGTTATTTAGAGGAAAAAAATAAATTTTTCAAGGAAAATATGTTATTAATTAATTCTAATATTTAGCTTTCAGTCACTGTCTTGAATAATTTAAGTAATTCTATGGACAATTAATTATAGAATTATTTAATTTTAGCTTTGGATATTTCTATATAATTTTAGATATTAATGTATTATTCCATTTTATCATGAAGTTTTCTTTTTTTATATATCTTACATTGTGAAAACCATTATAAAATATTGATCATTTGTAAATTTAAGAAAAATATTTTATTACATTTTTCTAGAATTATTTGATTTGTTAGAATTTGATTCTAGTTCTTTATTCATGAAATTTTATATTGAATACAAATAGATTGATGTAAATAAAAATATTATGGATGAAATTTATTAAAGGAGTAAATTGTAACTTAATTGTATGAATATTTTTTTCTTTTATTCTATATTATAAATGTATTAACCATGTTTATTGAAACAATCATTAAATAAAAAATTTCATATTTCCTTCTCCTCTGATAAATTGAGGGTATTTAATTACCTCAATGAATTATGGTTTTTTGGTCATTATCTTTTCCATGATAATTATGGTTCTTGTGTGAAATCCCCTATATCAATCCGCGTTATTATTTGGATATTATATTATCACCCCATGTCTAAATTCTCACATCCCACTATTGTAATCCTATTTTAGAACACTAGTTTTCTTCTTCTAGATGAACACCAAATTTATCATTCCCACTATTTATGAACATGTTTTATAAACACTATTTATGATGTGATATTTCAATAAAGTAATTTTCCAAAAAGAAACCATTTATTACAAAGATAAATATAAAACTAAGACCTGGGAATTTATTAATGGTTGTAAAATTAATAAATCTAGGTTTTTAAAAAAAGGAAATGGTCAATAGAGTATACAACAAGAAACACCAACCTTAAAATAACAATTTAATTAAATTATTTAAATTAGATCCATATAAAACAACCATTTAAGTGGAAGGTATTAATTTGAATGACCAGATTATTATAAATATAAAATTTTATAAAACATATTTATTGGATAATTATATGTTAAATTAGGACACAATTTTTAAAAAGGTTGTCACATTATTTATGAAAAACATGTAAAAAAAATTATTGGAAAATATTATAATTAATTATATGAACATAATGAAACAATATAAGAAAAAATGGGAAATAGTTTTTAAATTAAAATTTCATAATTTTCACATCATTACTACATTAAATTTTTTTGATAAGTTGTAATTTTATATGAATGGTGAAAAAATACATATTTTCAAAGCGAACTCCATTATGTTTTGATGTATTTATAATGTAAAATATTATAACAAATGAATTATAATTTATCATATGATAATTTTCTTTAAATATAATAAAATTATATTCATATTAATAAACAATTTAATTTTCTATCATAAAAAAATTCTAATTAAAAAATAATATTAATATTTTTGTTTTTTGTGTTTAATTTTATAATAAATTCCAAGAAGTAATTTAATTGATTATTAAAAATATTTTCTAGATTTTGTATTAGGATGTCCAGATTTTATAAATTGGAATGTTCTATTTTCCGTCACTACAAATAGTGACCATATTATTTTATTGTCACCTCTGTAAGGATAAATCCCAAAGTAATGTTTATATATAATGTGATAAAGACAAAAAATCACTATTACACATTATTTTAGATCATTTTTTGGACTAAACATCTGACATGTCCATCCATTTTCTAAAGATATGGAAATTTTGAGGAATAATTTATTGATTTTTACCTATATAATATTTATGTAAAAGATAATGTGAAATATGTCACACTCTTTATTTCAATAACTATAATAATTTGTGATAGGGAATAAAAAAACATATTTTTAGGGATAAATGGTAATTTTATTGATAATTTAATTTTTATCATGAAAATTTATTTCTAATTTTTATTGATGAAATAATTTCCATAAATGATTACGCAACATCGACATAGTTTTTATTCATTTAATAAAAAAATAAAAAAATAATTTTAAAAATGAGATAAATTATATAATTTTAATTAACTATTTAAATCAATGTATTATTTAACTGAGATAACATACCAAAAAATATTTAATGGATTTATTTGAGTTATTTTTTTACATTTTTATTTTATCATTGAAATGTATAATAGTTCGATGAATGAAATTATTGATCATTTATAAAAAATAGTATTTTATTAAATCATTTAACAAAACCAAAATTAATATATTTTTAAAATTGATTTTTATGTGTTTGAATATTTAATCCAATTTCAATTTATGAGTTTATATCCTCTTATAATAAATATATTAACAATTATAGAGTAAAAAAATAATTTTCACGGAAATTTTCATAAAAAATATTAAAAGTGGCATAAACAAAAATATATGATTAAAATTAATGTATAAACATTTATGAATTATATTTAATGAGTATATTTAAACTCTTACTCATCATTTAATCAAAATATTCATTCTATATTCATTTATTGGTGAATATTAATTTTAATAAATTTAATAGTGAATGTAATTCCAAGAATTCTACTTTACACAAATGTGAAAAGGATCCTCATATACTATTTTATCCACACATAAAAAATTTAGTTCACATAGTCTTTATACTAGTCATTTAAATAATTAACTTACCTCATTAACATTTTTTGGGTTTAGTCATAATTTCACCCTTATAGGGCATTAGTTGTACAGAAAATCACGTTGTCCGAAGAAGATGTGTAACATTTAACTGAATATTATAGTTTCAATTCATCATCCAACACCCTAAAATCATCATCAAACATGATGATATTATAACGTTATTATATCTAATAACTTTGTATATCATTAAAATATTGATATTAGATAAATCCTTCTCATTTTATCCTCTAGTGTGAAATAAAAAACCATTTTTGTTTATAGTGGACTATTTCCTTGCAAACTGATGTAATTTGATTTCCATAATTGTATCTCACATCAATTAATAATGATGGATATATTATACAAAAATTATATAAGTGAATTATTGATCATTATGTATATATATTATTTATTCTACTTTGATAAATTTAATTCCATTTAAAAATTAGGATTTTATTTGTGCATATGTGTGGTGTACAAACTCCAAGATGTGGTGGGATTATACTTTTCTTCATCACATGATATAAATTATATATATATGTTTATTTCAAGATATATTAATATATTAATGATATAGTAATATTTATTTAAAGATAATATAATAATTATCTTTTTTCTATCATGAATATTGTTAATTGTCAAAATTACTCTAGAATATGTACGACCAAAATACTCCATGATTATTAAATAGTTCATTTTTATTACAAAAATTAAATTTTATTCTAAAAAGTATAATTAACATTGAAAAGTACTATAATTTCTCGATAATTTTTTATTTATTTCAATAATGTCCACTTTTACCATAGTAAGCCTATAGATCAAATTTTAAACATACTTACTGACTATCGTCAAACCCCCTGATGAGAACATAATTTCATAAGTAAATTTATATATTTTTGGAAACACAATATAAAATGATAAATATATATGAAAAAATTACATAATAAATTAGATAATTAAAATATTTTTATTATTTAGCATGATAAATAATGAGTGTGGTGAGCCAAACTACATTTATGAGAAAAATTATATTAAATACATCATTTCCAATGTATTATAGATTTATTTTTTAAAAAATTATATTCTTCATAAATACTCTAAAAAGTAATTTATGGATGTATTTTTAAGTAAATACATGAATTATAATGGTAATATTATATAATTTTTTACATTCATTATATGTTATTATAATTGAATCATTGTTATGTATTTTATACCAAATGTTTTATAAAAAGAGGAAAAAATAATGATTATGTTATAATATATATAGTGTCAATGCTTAACCCATCCTCCATTACAGTAATTTGATTTTTAGATTCTATTAAAAACATCTACGATGTTTCTTTACTGATAAACAATCATTCTCTGTTTTCTTTGTTTTTTCAAAAATATTGTGAAATTGAATGAATATTTCCCTATATAGAAATGATTTTTTATGGGTGAAAGTAATATTTTTTAGTATGATGATGAAAATACGTTTTTCGTGTTTTATGATTATGTTGTAGTTTATGGATTGTTTTTTACAGTGATGGTTTTTATTATGATAAAATTATTATTGGTAGTTCCATTATAAACCTAGTATTATTTATTCTATTATTAAAAAAATATGGTTGGTCACATAAAAATAAAAGGATTAGTGGGCCTATTATATCACTCTAATTCATTGGTTAATGATAATGATGGAATTTTCCCCTAAAGGTAATTCCCATTGTAATTGTTTTTGGAAAATTATATAAAAATTTATATATATGATTTATTTTTTCCTTTGTATGGTTTATATGAATAGTTTATTTTATCACAATGGAAGATGTTAAGCATATGATAAATAGAAATGATATTAAACTTGTTAATGGATAAATTTAATAAAAATTTCAAAAATAAATTATGAGATTTATTTTTCATTTATGATTTATTATTTATTATTTTATAAAATGACATTTGAATATAATTTTTTTCTAGGTAATAATTTCTTATCGGGACACTGAATTCAATTTTTGAAAAAATAATTTTTTATAAGTATTTAGAAACTAATATGTTTATTTCTTTTTATTTATATAACTTAATATGATTTATATTCTCATCCCTCATTATCAAGTGGTATTAATATGAGTTTATGTATGATTAAGGATGATGGTGAAGATATTATATAGAAACAAAGATAGGTATTGTGGGTTAAATTAATTGTAAAAAACATGAAATATAAGGTTTAGGAATTTAGAATCATATATAAGTGTGATTGTTAAGTTCTTTTATAGTTAGTATTAATGATAAGTTGTCTAAAAATTTTGATATTATAATGTATTCATTTGTAGTTAACTTAAAAGTAATTGATACTATTATTGGTTTATATGTTTTAGGTTTAATATACTTCCAAATATATAGGAATTGCTTTGAGGTTATAAAAATTTTAATTTGAAGTGATTAATGATATATTGGGTGATTTATTTTGGGTTGCAGTATATATAACCCTTAGTATAACATAATAATTAAATTAGAAGAATGATGTTATATTTTCATCTATTTATGATAAAATTTATGAGATAACCCTTATGGTTGAAAAATTAATTAATGTTGATGATATTAAGATTGTTTACAAGGATGCTCCTCATATTTTTTGAATCATTAAAAAAATTACATTAAAACATTTTTTGGAGAATGGATAACTAGTATGTTGCGATAGAACCCATTGAATCCAAAATAATCACATTGGTTGGACCCAATACCAAATAAGTAAAGTGTGCAGCACCAATCAGTAGCCTACATCATGTTTCATTCAGTATGAAATTATTTTTATTAATGATTTTAAAGACAATGATTACATTTATTAGAATATTTGATTTGTCATATAGAGTACAATTGGATTGTAAAATTATTTAATGATTAACTGATTGATTTTATTTTCAAAGAAGATACTTATATTATTGTGGATCATTATTGGATTACATTATACGTAATATTTCTCAGTAATAATCTATTTTATTATCATAATGAATGTTGAATTATTTTATGGAATTATATCTGATGTTATTAAGAATTTATAGTTATGCTAGACCAAAATATAAATTATTAGAATAACATTATGGTTATATTAATATGGTATTTTTTTTTTAATGAGACATGATGATTGATTGACGTTATTTGTAGATATATTTTAAATTTACTATATAAAAATATATGAAAATGACACTAAAATCGGGTTTCAATCATATTCAATATTATTACGGTGATTTTTTATTTATATTTTCTGAATAATATAGATTTATTAGATCATATTACTAATTTATTTTGGAGATTATTGAAAAATATATTCATATGATGGATTATTATTTTATTGAAATATCTTAACTTGTGATATTTTTTTTATTTTTGTTTACTTATAATAATATGATATTTATTTTTTATCCTTTTATAGAATGATATTATAACACCTAATGATTTTACAGTATTATTTATAACAAATTTAATCTATATAATAGCTTCTTGTCTACAAAACACTGAGCTTAGGGAATATCTGAAATATAATTATTTTAACACAACCATTATCACCTAACCACAATAATGGATGATATAAATGATATTAATTAATTTATAAAAATACTTTTTATCCATGTCCTTACAATAAATTCATGGGTTAACAATTAAATATAATTTAATGAAAAAACAATTGAATATATTAGAATGATTTTTATTAAAAAAATTATTATTCCCATAATGATATTTTATCTTAATAAATTAAAGTAATAATTTTTAGTGAAAAATATTAATAATAATTATATCTCATATTTTCAATAATTTTTTTTTCAATTCATCAAATAATTTATATAGGATTATGATAAGAATAACTCAAATTTCAATCATGAACGAAATATTTTTTTAAATGTAATTTTTAATCTTTTAAAGGAAAACATCTTTAAAAAATAAATTTTGACACAATTATAAATTTTATTTTAAAAAATAAACATCATTTTAAAGATAGAAAATAAAATATTTTTTGGGATTTATTTTTTGTATATTATGTAGAATATTCATTTTTTTTATGAATAGAAAAAAAACATAAAATTCAATTTATATTTGATTTTCAAAATCTGATTTTCTATTGAGAAGCATCTTATCCATACATAAGTTTGCTGAATGAAAATTTGAAATTGTACCAAAAGACATAATCAAATCCTTGATCTACAAGAACCTCAATCAAATAAAATCATCTTATCTCCATAATCACATGTTGTGAGCCATCATCATATACCATCGAGTACCGTCAAGAGTTATGAGCCACCTAGATTTTCCTACTACAATATTTGATGGAGATAACATGTAACGAAAAAAAAATAATAATCAATGAAAATTACTCTTGATCTCATTAAATGTATTATTATGTAAAATGGTTATATAAAATATGAAATTAATTGGTTTTATGATCTTGGATTTATAAATACCATTATGAATTGTTATCGTTGTTAATATAGTTGTTGAATATCCATTACATAAACTGTATAAATATAGTTCTTTAATATATCCAATTTACTCAGACAATGTATGTGATGGCCTCATCCAGTAGAATTGCACCTTATGAAGCCCATTTTTTAATGTTCATAAATGAGGTGGAATAACTGTTCTTTGTTCATGACCAATTCCAAGCCGAGCTTCAACACATTAAGCTCAAACTGAACCACCTACGGTAGAAGTGGAAGCTGTTATAGATTACCACCCGAGTGAGGCTATTTAAGTCACCCCAAGAGTCTGCCACCAACACACCCCTTTCCCATTCGTCTTAATTGGGTTTTATAATGGGATATGTATCAATACAATATCACTATGATTATGTGCATTATTTCTTGTTTAGAATAAATAATATACATTGATTTTATTATTGTTACATTGTAAATGGTTTTTAAAGCACAAAAGGTATTTTAAGTTAATTTTCAATTAATAAATATATTTTGATAAATTAAATAATTTAATTAATTAAATAAAATTTTTAAAAAATAATAATCATAAACATTTAAATATAAATTATGTTTTAATTTTGAAGAATGAAATTGTAGTTTTTAATACAGTTTGAAATCCGTTTTTTTCAAATCACATGACTTTTTGGTAAATGTCAGTTTTTTATTATAGAAGTAAAAATTAAAATAATTATAATATTATTTAGATAAAAAGAATAGTACTTTTGGAATCAAAACATTGAAATTATCCAATGGTGAATTTTTCATAATTTTTTGAGACATGAAAATTTTGGGGTAAAAATTAAATACCATTTCATTATATAATTAGTTTTATAACAACATAATGACATAATAGTGATATAATATATTACAATAAATGGTAAGTTAGTAGAAAAACATGTTTTAACATTAAAATAATTTGATTTTAGATTTTATTGATTTATTTTCTCAAAGTTTTAGCAGAACCTCCATGGCTAAAAAACATTTTAGCTTTCTAAATTGATTTCCTTGAGAGTGTGACTCACCAACACATAAGAAAGCCTAATTATTTTGGAATTTAGGACATTTTACTCAAATAATATTGTTTTCTAATCTAATTAGTCAAAAACCATTGGAAAAACCATGGATTAATTGGTTGTTTTGATTATGTTAATGTGTGGTATCCCAAACCCAAATAATAAATCATTCACTCTCTTTTCCAATATAATCCAACCCAATATCCTACTACCTATTCACTCTAAAACATTGGATCTCAACCAAACCCTACCATCATCTCTATATAATCATCACAAGGCTTCCTAGACTCCCAAGAAGCCTCACTTAAGCCTTTCCCAGGCCATTGGTGTAAGTACCTGGATGTTCGTTTCAGGTATGTTTGTCCTTTTTTGGTCATTTTTATGAAAAGAGGAGAATCTGATAATTTCCCAAGTACACATTGTGTACTTTATAAGTACACGCTATGTACTTTGATGCCATGTAAGGTCGTGTGCCAGCCGTGTCCGGGGCACAAACACGGTGTGTTGTGGAAATGTGGAGGCCACTTAAAGCGGAGTACGGAAAGGAAAAGTACAGGTCGTGTACCCTAGAAGTACATGTCGTGTAGTTTATTTTTTCTTTAAATGGACCTGGGTCGCGCCTAATTGAAATAAATGCCTTCTTCTCTAGGTTCTTCGACCAGGAGCATCCGTACAGACACAAACATCCTTCGAGCCTCCGATCCTCTATCAGTTTGTCGAACCGACCACTGTCGATTGCGTTGGAACCGCAATGGTGAGATATTCATTCTTCTTGAGTTCCATTCCATGATTTTCCCTCTTTCTCAAGATATCGTGGGTTGATCATTTTTTTCATTTTCATTGATCTATGCAGTTATAAATAGAATCAAGCCTCGTGGGTCAAGTATATAGATCTCCTAGCATCCAGGTAGGTGGTTTGTGACTTATCTTTCGAAGACATTGAGTTTTAAGTCAAATATTCACCAATTCCTGTGAATGGGGTATTGTGTGCTTACCGTTTTTCCCATGTTGTTTTTTTTTCCTTGCTTGTATGCTTGTGTAGAGGTAATTTGATCATGTTTGAGGATAATTTTCATGCTTGGATGTTTTTCCATGCGTTGTGCTATTTACAACAATTGGTTCTTGTTAGTATTTGGTCGTTATTCCTGTTTTCTATGCCTTCTAACCGTAGGATGGAACGATATTCTTGACATGCTTGTTTCTGTAGACTAGATAGCCATGTATCTATATAGTTGTACATTGGCCGTAAATCATTATTATGCAATGACTGGAACGTGACCATGAGAACCAGGTACTATGGACTATAAGGGATAGACCGAGTGAGCTTCCGAGAGAGTCTCTGACATTATAGAATATAAGGGATAGACCAAGTGAGCTTCCTAAAGATTATTTGACATTATAGACTGTAGGGGATAGACCGAGTGATCTTCCCATAGAGTCTTGGATATTATAGACTACAGGAGGGTAGACCAAGTGAGCTTCATCAGAGAGTAATTACTTGTTTGAATTTATTTAAACCATTCCAGGCTAGAGGAGGAATTGACCGAGTGAGCTTCCTCAGAGAGTCTGTGATAGACGTGTGACTATAGGAGTAATTGACCAAGTGTGCTTCCTCAGAGAGTTTCTATACCTTGGGGCTATAATAGGGTTAGACCGCGTGATCTTCCTCATAGAGTCCCTGAGTACCCTAGAATATAAGGGGAATTGATCGAGCGAGCTTCCTCAGAGAGTCTTATAATTTTTGTATGAACAAACTAGAGGGGTTAGGCTGAGTGCACTACCCAGAGTATTGTTGGAACTTCATGGATAGGACTAGAGGGGGTGGCTGCAAGTACTTCCCAGAGGGGTCCCTGTTGTGGTTAGCTATTTACTCAACTACTGCTTTCTATTTTGTGGATTGATTACTAGTTCATATTATCCTTTACTACGTACGGATTACTGCCTGCTAATTACTATTAATTTTACTACTTACAAGACTATTAACTGCAATATGCTCACTGACTATTAGACAGAGATCTTTGGGTGGTTGCCTACTTGGATTTAGTCTCACACCTTGTTTAGTCTATTCATTTAGGCCCAATCAGGCTATATTGTTGCTGGTATATACAAGGGAAATCACCCTTCGAGTTCATGTACTTGAAAGTATTAGAGCAGGAGAGCATGGGACCAAGCCGAGGCTTGCGATGCTGAGGAGTTTCTTATCGGTTTTTTCTCTTTTACACTTTGGGGTAGTATTTTATTCAATATTGTGACTAGTTTGGTTTTTTTATTAGATATATGTAGTTTTCATCATTTCATATATGTGTGTGTGTGTGCTATATTTTTTTATTATTTATTCTTCCAAAGTATTTTGTGGTTGGATATTTACTGCTTCCACAATTGCATATTTTATTACATTCGCAGTGTACTCTACCTATGAGGTCATAGTTTCTCCACTATCACACCCAAGGCCCTCATTGCTAGTCGGTAACCTCTAGTGTTTTGGGAAATGATTTTGAGGTCATGTGACCAACCGGGTATGGGGATCTATTAGGTGGCTTCTGGAACTGGGATGTTACAAAGTGGTATCAGAGGATTCTTTTATCTTGATTTACTGTTTGGAGCCTTTAGCCAGGGATAATACAGATTCGAAACATGGTAATAAGTTGTTACCGGGAGTAGAGAACCCATGTATAGGGAAATTCCAATCTACCACATTTATTGCAGTTTTCTAGTTTTGAGATTTTACGGTTGATATGATTTCACCTTGAGTGACTCACATGATTTGTGTTGTTATTGTTGTGCTAGTGTGGTTCAATTTCTATCGCAACCCAATGAGATGACGGTATGCCACCTCATGCATCATATAGTCACTTGTTAGAAATCACATGACATGCATTCTTGCCATGCCATTTATGATGCATTAGTAATTGCTTGTTGTTATGATAGACGTTGTGTAGATTATGCATGCTGTTGTGATATATGCTTTGATAGAATACCTGCAGTTTGATAGATAAATTGTTCGTATTATTCCTTGCTTAAATGAATGCCAAATTTTTGTTCTTGAGGTGTTATGGGCCCTCATGAATCGGAACATGGTGGATCATTGACATTTTTTCCTTATATATATTATGTGGGAGATTCCAAGCTTTGGTTCGTAGGGAGTATGGGCCCTCACAGATCAGAATTTGGCACCTTCATGATTGTTTTTTTAGTGTTTTCTTGGCTTCGGTGCAGTTTCTGAGCTACTTCCTGGAAAAATCCAGAATACACGGCATGTACTTTACTACACACTATGTAGCTTTAAACCATGTCACTAACTGTGTGAGCAGAAACATGGGGTTGTGGAAAATATTTCTGAAACATGCCGGGTACACTCATTACACATCGTTAAGTAGTGAGTCGTGTACCCGTCTATGTCACTAACAACATGGGTAGGGGAAAATCGTGTAGTACACACCGTGTTGGGTACGGACATGCCATGTAGTGTTGTTCTAGGTTCCTGTCCATGTCATGAACAACACGGGATGGTGTTATCTCTCCTATACATGACGTGATTGTTCTAAAAATGTTGTGTAAAGGTCATCCAGGTAGCCGACATGGTAACTAACAACATGGGTCGTCGAAACCTTGTCTAGTACAAGTTGTGTCCTTATTAAACACGCCATGTAGTCTAGGATTAAGAGTACCATGTGAGATAGATGTATAAAGAGACTCAGGCAGGGGAATGGAGATGAAGTAAACGTCGTGTGTGGGGACAAAACGCCGTGTAGTCTGGGGTGTTACACGACAAAAGGTGGAAGAAGTACACGCCAATGTGTGTTTCCTTAAGGAACATGTCGTGTAGTTTTTATAAACGTCGTGTAGTCGTATTTAGTAAACTTGATTGTTTCTTTCCCATGTTCCCGTTTTTTAATCTTGTGTTATCTGACGTTGATAATCCAGATCTAAGGTGTGCTTTTGATCTTTCAGAGCTATGCCTCCGAGACGTCCTCATATTGTACGTCAGCTATGAGATGGTGATCAGAAACCAGATATGGCCGATTAGGGAACTCCTGCATATAACGACCCATACTTTACATACATTGTTAATACTTCAAAATTGAAGCACACTTATTACAACATATGACAAAACCACAAAGGACCGTATAGGTATAGTGTCTTTAGAAACTGGGAAACATAAACAACTGGTTCATAAATCTTTTACAGCGTCTCCCATTTATTTCATCATATCTAGGGTCCCTTTTAGCATATTCTACTTAATATCCATCTTCCTGACCTGGGGAAAAGAAAACATAAAAGGGTGAGCTCAAATGCTCAGCAAGGGCAAATAAAGGAAATAAAAATCATATCATATCTTTATCAAAACCTGCAAAAGAGATCATAATATCTTAACATGGAATAAAACATAGAAGTGAAAATGAGATCCCCATAATCATAACATAAAACTTGAAACTTTGTGGCATGCACACATAATCATGGAAATCATTTCTTGTTAGTCATGACTCATTGCCAATACTATCTTAGTGGACAAAGTCCCTTTCTGAACCGAGTTCACTCCTCGTTTCAGTCCTGTATCACTGAACCGAAATAACCTTCCGTTCCAGCCATGTCTATCTCATGAGATATAAAATCATTACCCAATGCATTGGAGGGAGATATCGGTCCCACCCATCTTATAATGAATCCTTTCTTATGTGTGCCACATAATCATAAAACATACATCATCGCATAACACATATAACAAAAATGGGATTCTTGAAACATCATGACATCATAAATTCATATATGATAAAGGAATTCATAAACATAATTCCATCACAACATAGTCAAACCAATGTAAAAATATGGATAGAAACAGAACCCTTTATTATCTTAGATGGAAAATAATTTTGATAAAACACTTGAATTGAATTCTTGAGGAAAATATCCTTTCTTCTTCAAAAACATTTTTCCTTTCATAACATGTGATACAACTTTAAAATAAAAGAAGTTGATTAAAAATAAACTTGAAAACTTGTAAAGGAAGCTTCTTTGAAGTAATGTTTTAAAAATCCATTCATGCCGTATAAGTTAAAAAAAACATTCTTCGTACTTTTGTCGGAAAAGTCAAAAAGTACCTCGTACGGAAAAACGACAAAAGATTCCTTTCATATTCTTTACTAAAAACTCACCTAAGGGTAAAATTGGATTTAAACTATTTCAAGTGGATGGAAACAATATTACATATTGAGGGAACATGGATGTGGATGATAAAATACACCCCAGTAAATACTTACGAATAAACAATCTCGGATAAAAATGAGATTGTGATATTTCCCTTACCTTAGGTCCGATTAGCTTTGTACGTGTCCGAAGCTCCTGTATAATGGTTTAAAAAATGTTATTGACTTATTCCAGAATCATACATATTTATATGATATCATATATGGTCATATTATTAGCTTCTTGTTAGTAATATTTCATTGTTACTTGTTACTCGGGTCTTTATAACTTTTTGTTCTTATGCGTGTTTTGTCGAATAAATTCTTATTCTTATCTTTAGGTTATAGATAATTCATTTCCAGAATGGTATTAGTGTATTATATATCATATTCATTCATTCAATTCATTTATATAATCATTATGAAATGAAGATCATGTAGAACGAGTCGCATCACATCGTGGAGACGGTATTCCGTACGTACGCACGAGTGATGATATCATTCCTATGATCGTGGAATTGTATTGGAGTATATATATATTATTTCAGTATCAATATTACTTCATAATAATCATATTTAGTTACTCATTACACCATTATAACCATCCTTGTAAGGTGATGGTGGAAAATAGATTACACCACGGCGTGGAGACGGTATTCCGTACGTACGCACGCGTGGTGATTTCATTTTTCCGTAGGATGGATAGAAGGTGAAATAGGGTTGTTTCATATTTATAATAACATATCAGTATGTAAGTAATACTGATGTTATTACTTTATCATGAAACAACTAAAGAAGAAGAAGTTGAAGAAGAAAGAAATTGAAAAGATCGGTAATGGATATTACCTCTTCTTTGGAACGCCTCTTTGAATCCTCCACTTAAGGAACTAAGATTGGTCTTTGGAGAAGACCAGGACCTCTAGGATTATTCTAGGGAAGTGGATAGGAGAAAATGGCAGGGTTTGGCCGAGCTTGAGTGCTCAATTTGGTGTGAGGAGGAGGGGGAGGAGGTGCCCTTTTATAAGGGAGGAGAGGGGCACCTTAGGAATATCTCAAAATATTATTTTATATTAAAGTCAAAATCGGTTTATAATGGTTCCAAAGGGTCTTATTTCGAAGCTAAAGTTGGGATGGGTCGAAATCCTATCAACCAATAGGATTTAGACAAGTTTAGGGTATTATTTTAACCTTATCAATTAGATTTAACTCTAAGTTAATTAATTTAACTTTTACCGTGTCTTTTTGTTTTCTTTCACTATATGGTTAATACACTTACTATAACATGCCAAACGAACCCCAAATTGTTTATTATTAATATATATATCCTTATCTAAGTCATTTGGCCGAACCTTAGATTTTTAGGAATAAAATAACAATTAATAATATAATATTTTATTTAAAAACTATTTTGTGTCAATTTTGACACTATTTGATATATGATTTTTGTGAAAGTCATAACAGAATTATATGTTCGAACCAAGTTGATTAAATCAACAATAATATATCATAGTAACCTAGAAAATTAGTGGAATTCATAAAAAGTCTTAAATTACATTCATTTTGGTATTTATATTATCAATTTTGTCAATATTTTATTAATAAGATAATTACTGCATCATCTTTGTGTCATAAATAAATTAAATTATTTGATGTCTAAAAATTACAAATAAAATACCATCATGTAGGAAATATTTTTATCTTTCTAATGAATATTTACAATCGAATTTATCTTATGTATAACCCCATATTAAAAATGATTTACTTATTAAACTTTGATTTTAACTATTTTAACCCTTCTTTAAATAAATTAATAATAAATGTCCTAATCTAATCCAAGTGGGCCTAAATGGTCATATTTTATTCCTAAGTTTGTTTTTGGTCGAATTACACTTGTCCAATAGAATTAGGACATGTGTTAGGGTAATATTAATATCATATTTACCCTTAGTTACCCTATTTACTATTAACCGCGGTAAAAAAAGTAAAAAATTACTATTCACCAAAAAATTATTTTCATCTCATTGAACCACATTTTAGTCCTTGATATTAACCGTGTCTCTCGGATTTTTGAAATTTCAATCACAGAAGCGGTAAAATTAAGTTTTATGCAAAATTCAGTTTTTAACCTACCACTTAGTGGTTTCACTATTCATCAAAAATTGAAAGTTTTCAGAAAAATACCAAAATTTCACCCTAGGCTAATTTCGATATTCTGAGTCCAAAAATGAATTCCATTTTGAAAAATAAAATTTATAAAATTCCAAAAAGTGGTTATTACTATTCATAACGGCTAGTTTTAATAGCATAATGTTGTTTAGTGAAACTCGGTATTGCGTACGACGCAAGCTATCGAGGAAGGTCGCGATTGCGTGTAAAGCAAGCCAAGCAAGTGTTGTATAGAAAAAGATTCCTTTGATGATTTATATAACATAAAAGTCTCGGGTGTTACACTGCAGATCCTCCTACTGTGGAAACATTGGCACTAGCAGTTATACCTGTTGCAGGTGCCGATGCGCAATTCAGGGAGGACTTCCTATGGATGATGCATACCATTTTGGGAGCACCGCCTCCTACCACATCGATGGTCGAGTTGATGTGGGTTTTCCAGTAGCAGCATCCCCCTACTTTCTCAGGAGATGGAGGACCCAAGGTTTCAAATTCATGGCTAGAGTCCACACTGAAAATCTTTGAGCACCTGGATATACCTCTAGAGAAAAGGGTAAAGCTTGCAATTTATATTCTCCGATATAGCGCCAGGAGGTGGTGGGAGGTGATATCATAGTCAGGGAACCAGCAGTGTATGTCTTGGGATGTGTTTCAATGCATCATCTACAATTACTTTTATCCAGAGTCCATGAGGGATGACTGACCCCAAGAGTTTATGAGTTTGGAGCAGCATACTCTTTCTGTTATGGAGTACTCGTCTCGTTTTACTGAGCTACAACGCTTCAAGCCGATTCCAGCAGGTGATGAGTTTTTCCTTTCTAGGAAGTTTGAGTACAGTCTCAGGCTGGAGATTTGTTCCCAGGTGAATATCTTCAGTTTTATTTCGATATCCTCAATCGTCAACTAGGTGATGATCACTGAGTGCAATTTGAGAGATTCTGAAGCAGTGGGCTAAGGCTTTTCAACATCCAGAGTTAGTGTTCCTCCTACTGATAGCAGGAAGTGCCATAGAGAGTCTTCTCGAGGATATCGAAGAATGCGAGATGTATCTTTGGGCAGCCAGGTTGTATGATACTAGTATGGTAGGATTGTTCATACTAGGCCTCAGTTCCAGAGAGACCCGATGGAGTGCCGAACTTGTTGCAAGATGGGCCATCTTCAACGTTTTTGTCAGATCTTCTCACCTACATGTGGTCGTAGGGGTTCTTCTATGACCCCACATTCATGGAATGCATTTCCAGTTTATCACCAGTTTGGGGACTTGAATTCTCCTAGCTATTTGGGACGAGCTGGAGGTCATGGCCGTGGTGGTCAATCAGCAGGTTAGCAGCGACAACAGAGTGGATCAGCCCAGGGCAGTCAGCTAGGGTCGCAGGGCTGCGGTACAAGCAAGACATTTGCTGTGAAGCTGACCCGTCAGGAGAAGGATCCTAGAACTTCTACAGTTTGAGGTACTATATTAGTAGCCTCTATTTTATCTTTATCTCTTTTCGATACTGGTGCTACACATAACTTTGTCTCTATTACAGTTTTTAAGAGCCTTGGGCTCTGTATCATTTCGTCTGCGGACATGTTGACTTTTGATACACCCTTGGGAACGAGGAAGTCTAGCGTACGTCACTGTAGAAAGTTCCCTCTTGAGGTTGTTGTGTCTCACTTTTTATGGGACCTCTATTTCCTATAGATGACAGTCTTTGATGTCATTCTCAGTATGGACTGGTTAGTTCCCTTCCAGGTAGTCGTTGATTGCTATCGATGCAGGGTGAGTTTCATATCACCAGAGGGAAGATCCTTTTTACATAGAGGCAAGTGGGATTTCTAGGTGGGTAGAGTTGTACAAGAGAATCATAGGCTGAGAGGAGATACAGCCCATATTTCCAATCTTTATCTGGATGACCGGGGGACTTCACAGTTAGACTTTCCTCCAGGGGTGGATCATTTCAGGGACGACTTTCTAGAGGAAATTTCATGTTTGCCTCCAGAGCGTGAGGTAGATTTATCTTTTGACCTCGTGCTAGGAGTGGCACGGATGTCCATTACTCTTTATATGATGGATACACCAGAGTTGCAGGAGCTCAATAAGCAGTTGGAGGAGTTGCAGGAAAAGGGTTTCATCTGACCCAGTACTTCTCCATGGGGTTCGCCTGTCCTTTTTTGCAAAGAAGGCAGATAATACCCTTCAAATTTCTATGGATTATCGGAAGCTGAACCAGTTGACGGTTAAGAACCGATATCCTTGTACAAGGATCGATGACTTGTTTGATCATCTTCGAGGATCCCAGGTGTTTTCTAAGATCGATTTGAGGTATGATTATAATTATTTTTGGGTTAGACCATCATATATATCTCTTATAGCCTTCAAGAAGAGATATGGTCTCTAAAAGTATACGGTTCTGTCGTTCGGACTCACAAACGAGCCATTAGTTTTCATTGTGCTGATGAACCGATTGTTTCATTCATACTTATATTCCTCCATGGTGGTTTTTTTGGATGATATTTTGGTGTACTCTCACACTCGACACGACCATTCTACCCATCCTGAGATCATTCTGAGTACACTGAGAGAGCATCAACTTTATGATAAACTAAAAACATGCCACTTTTGGGTGGATCAGATTCACTTCTTGAGACACGTTATCTATGAGATAGGTTAATAAGTGGACCTAGAGAATGTGTGATTTGTAGTGTCCTGGGGTAAGCTAAAGAATGTATTTGAGGTGCGGAGTTTTTTAGGGATGGATGGATACAACATTCACTTTATTCACGACTTTTAACATCTAGAATCACCTTTGATATGTCTGACTATGAATGGGGATATGTTATTATGGTCATATTCTTGTGAGTCAGCCTTTTAGGAGGTGAAGGGGAGGTTGACGTCAGCACCGATACTTGTCTTTCCAGAGTCGGGCAAGATCTATACTGTTTACTGTGATGCTTCAGGTGTCAGGAAGGAATTTGTGCTTACGAAGGGAGATGGAGTCATTGAGTATAGGTCTCAGTAGTTGAGGCCACATGAGAGGAACTACCTGATTCACGATCTAGAGTTGGCTGCTGTTGTTCATGCCTTACGTTGTTGGAGACATTACCTTATGTGAGAGAACTTTTTGGTTTTCACCGACCACAAGAGTCTCAAATACATATTCACTCAACGAGACTAGAATCCGAGATAGTGCAGGTTGGTTGAGTATCTTCAGTCCTTCGACTTTGAGCTTGCCTATACGTCAGGAAAGGGAAACGCAATGGCTGATGTGCTGTGCAGAAGAACTCAGATACAAGAATTTCAGGAGGCCAGGAGTGAGTGTAAGCTTATGGCTCTATTCTATGAGATGCATTTAGAGGTACACGACATACAAGGGCATACTTTTCATTCATCAATAGTTGTTACCTCTAAACTTATTGATCGGGTACAGCTGAGGCAGCTATCAGACTCAAAAGGCCTAGTCCTGCAGGAGAGTGTGTCAGGATAGGACCCTCTTCCTGGATGGACATTGGGCAAGGATAAGATCATGCATTTCCAGGGACGCGTATGGGTGCTAGTAGACATATGTGAGGAAATGATGTGGGATTTTCAATGATAGTTTGGGAAGTTCATCATGGCGTTACAAAGATGTATTGCGATATACACCATCAATATTGGTGGTGAGGTATCAGGATAGATGTTTCTGGTTTCGTTATGAGATGTTCGACTTGTGAGCATGTGAAAGCGGAGCTTCAGCGACAAGTGGGGTTTTTATAGTAGTTACCCATTCCTGAGTGGAAGTGGAATGATGTTGTGATGGACTTCGTGACCGGGTTACCAATGTCTCCTCGAGGGCGTGATGTTGTTTGGGTTGTCGTCGATAGTCTTACGAAGGTTTCTCACATCTTTCTAATCAAGGAGACCTTCAGTGTTGATGAGATGGGGTGGTTGTATATCCGATAGATTGTATGTCTGCATGGAGTTCCACACTACATTTTCTCAGACAGGGATGCGCGTTTAACATCTCGGTTATGGAAGGGGCTTTAGAAGTCTTTGGGTACACAGGTACTTTTGATTACAGAATACCATCCCCAGACTGATGGCTAGTCCGAGTGTACGATTCATGTACAGGAGGATATGATCAGAGATTGCATTATGGACATTGTTGGTTCTTGGGAGAAGCATATTACTCTTGTGGATTATACCTATAAGAACAGTTTTCAGGTGACTATTCAGATGGAACCTTATGATGCTTTTTACGGTAGGCCATGCCGATCACCTTTGTGCTGGCTAGAGGTAGGAGAGGCACCTCTGCTGGGACCTTGTCTTGTTCAGGAGACCTCAGAGTATATTGAGTTGATTCGGAAGAGGATGGATATAGCATAGTTTCGAAAAAAGTCTCACGCTGATCAGGGGAGATGACCTATGGAGTTCGAGGTCAGGGATCAGGTTTTCTTGTGTGTCGCATCGATATTGGGACACAAGAGGATTCAGAGACAAGGTAAGCTTGCACTGCGGTACTTCGGTCCATTTGACGTATTGGAGAGAGTTAGGCCAGTTGCATATCGGTTCCAGTTACCTCAGAGGTACCCGGCTATGCACGAGGTCTTCCATGATTCTCAGCTAAGACATTACTTTCTGGACCCATATCTTGTTTTTCATTCCTGGGAGGTTGAGCTCAAAGAGGATGCGTCATTTGATGAGAATCCTTTCCGGATTGTTGATCGTAGTACGATGGTTCCCCGTACCATGTCTGCTCCTCTAGTACAGGTTCTATGGAAGCACAGGCGAGTATAGGACGAGACCTGGGAGAGGGAGGCCGATGTACGATCGTAGTGGCCAGAGATTTTCGGGGTTTCTTCTTCTACGCCTCGCTTGGGAAATTTAGGGAAAAATTTCTTTAAGGGGGGATGTTTGTAAGAACCCAAATCATCATTTCAGTTATGTTTTTCCTTTTTTGGTCATTTTTTAGGAGTAGAGGAAAATCATGAAATTTCACATGTACAAGCCGTGTACTTTATATGTACATTCCATGTACTTTGATTTCGCATAAGACCGTGTCCTAGCCGTGTCCCGGCCATACACACGGTGTGTAGGGGTGATGTGGAGGCCGCTTAAAGAGGAGTACTGAAAAAACAAGTTCACACCTTATACACCAGAAGTACACATCGTGTAGTATCTTTTTTTCATTAAACAG
Source organism: Viscum album (assembly GCA_963277665.1). Taxonomy (NCBI): domain Eukaryota; kingdom Viridiplantae; phylum Streptophyta; class Magnoliopsida; order Santalales; family Viscaceae; genus Viscum; species Viscum album. The sequence goes on along the minus strand of OY728158.1, from coordinate 496,220,812 downwards.
GCCGTGGTCACGCCAAATCGATAGAAAGACCTTCTTCTCCATGTTATTCAACCAAAAGCATTTGTACGGTCGTGAACATCCTCTGAGCCTCCGAGCCATCATCTGTTTGCCAAATCGACTGTCGTCGATTGCGTTGGAACCATAGAAGTGAGCTTTACCATCTTCTTGAGTTTCATTCAATTATTTTCCATCCTTCTCGAGATATCTTGGGTTGAACATTTAGTGTGATTTCATTGATCTACGCCATTTAAAGGATAATCAACCCTCATGGGTCAAGTATATTGATCTACATGCATCCAAGTAGATGGTTTGTGCCTTACATTTTGATGTCTTTGAGTTTTATGTGCAATTTCCACGAATACCCATGAACTGGGTATTGTGTGTTTACCTTTTTTCCCCTATTGTTTTCCTGCCTTATTTGTAAGCTTGTGTAGATGTAATTTGATCATGTTTGATGATAATTTCCATGTTTGTGTGTCTTTCCATGCTTTGTTCTATTTATGACCTTTGGGTCTTGTTATCCTTTTTCTATTATACCTGTTTTCCATTCCTTGTGAATATAGGATGGAGTGATATTCTTAACATGCTTGTTTTTGTATACTGGTTAGCTAAGTAGATCTATAGGTGTACTTTGGCCATATAGCATTATAATGCACAAACTGGCATGAGACCATGAGAACCTCATGCTATGGACTATAAGGGATAGACAGAGTGAGATTCCTAGAGAGTCTCAGACATTATAGACTATAAGGTTTATACTGAGTGATCTTTCCAGAGAGTCTCAGACATTATAGACTACAGGGGATAGACCAAGTGAGCTTCGCATAGAGTATTGTATATTATAGACTACATGAGGGTAGAACGAGTGAGCTTCCTCAAAGAGCCTTTACTTGTTTTGATTTACTTAAACCATTTCAGGATAGAGTAGGAATTGACCGAGCGAGCTTCCTTAGAGAGTCTATGATAGACCTGAGACTATAAGAGGAATTGACCAAGTGCGCTTTCTGAGAGAGTATCTCAACCTTGGGGCTATAAAAGGGTTAGAATGCGTGATCTTCCTCAGATATTCCCTGACTACCCTATACTATAAGGGGAATTGACCGAGTGAGCTTCCCCAAAGAGTCTTATAATTTTCATATGACCAAACCAGAGTGGTTAGGTTGAGTGCACTACCCAGAGGGTTGTTGGTACTTCTTGGATAGGACCAGATGGGTTGGCTGTGAGTACATCCCACAGGGGTCCCTATTGTGGTTAGTTATTTGATTCACTACTACTTGCTATTCTGTGGATTGATTACTGTTTCATATCATCCTGTTACTGCTTACTGATTACTGCCTGCTGTTTACTATTATGGTTTACTGCTTAGTGTACTATTACCTGCCATATACTCACTGACTGTTAGGTACAGATCTTCGGTTGGTTGCCTACTGGGAATTAGTATCACAACCTGTTTGATCCATGATTTTGGGCCCAATAATACAATTTTTTTGCATGTATAGACAAGGGGAAGCACCCTTTGACTTTGGTTACTTGATTGCATTGCAGCAGGAGAGCATGGGAGCAAGGCGAGGCGTGCGATACTGAGGAGTTGCTTATCTGTTTTTTTCTTCTGCACTTTGGAATAGTATTGTATTCCACATTGTGACTTGTTTGCATGCTTTCCTAGACATATGTATTATGCATCATTTCATATATATAAATATATGTTTTCTCCAGTTGTTTATTGTTTTATTCTTCTTCTGTTTGTTGTGGTTGTATATTTACTACTTCCACTATTTCATGTTTTATTATTTCCATTGTGTACTTTGGAAATGAGGTTATAGTTTCCCCACAATCACACCCAAGGCCCTCACTACTAGTCAGAATTCTCTGGAATTTGGGGAAATACACTTGAGTCCATGTGACCAACTGGGTATGGGGTGCCACTGGGTGGCTTCCGGAACTAGGACGTTACAATTGGGATTAAACTTCTATGTAAGGGATTTCTTCCTTTCTCATTTTTTAAAAATTTAATAATGTTGTTATACCATTATGTTTTAACATAAAATGTCAGTGTATGATCTATTTCCTCCTCTTTACTTCCTTCATCATGATTTAATGATGATATTACACTTTCTCATTTATTAATACCTCCATTGGACACCCATTACCATGCTTAAATTCCTTATAAAATTTTCTCTCTTCTCAATTGCATTCAAGAAATTATTTTATAGTATTCATCTAAATTTTATTATGTATGTTGGGAATGAGTCTATGATACCCCTTACTGTCCATATCATGATAATATTATTATATACCATTTTACCTCTAATCAACCACTTTTATGAATTGTTATGTCACTCCATTATACTGCCGAAATTGCACCGTGATTCTCCAAGACAAAGTCATTGTTTACTGAATATCATCCCTATTTCACTATCATGGGTATTCACCTTTATTAAAATTTTCTTATTTATTATATATATTCATGTATTTATTCCACATTCCTTTATCATGGATGAAATAATTATGTTTAATGAATACATGTTGTATGATCATTCTAGCACACATTGCATGAAATGAAATGATGATGAAGGGTGCACCCAGATAACACTACAATGCATTGGGTAATGTTTGATATCCCTATACATCAAGTGAAATGGGAGATTAATTATGATAATTCATGTGAAATGATGGTTTACTCATTCTCCTCATGAAATGGGTGTTTTCACATGCCCATATCATGTAAAATATTGTTGCCACATTTCAATGTTATTGTAATCATGTTATATCATGCCATTATGTTTTGGTTTCCCTTATTATCCATTGATATGAATATTTCCTTACATGTATTATATTCTTCAGGTTATTCCATTCTAACTCTCTTACTGGGCTTTATTACTCAGCCTTTTCTTATACATGTCTTCAGGTTATCCCATGAAATGCTATGTACGAAAGAATGTTGTGGTCATTTAAAAATGGTTTTCAATAAAGGTGTGTATTCCATGTTTAATTTTTTATATAGTTCTCATAATCCCCAAAGAAAATATACCACTCAATCTTATATGTTATATCATGTAATGATTTTACATGAAAAATTATGGTTAAGAGTGAAATAAAGAGACGGGTTTTGTTAGTTTTTATTAGAGGATAGGTTTAGTTATATTTTGGATTAGGATTAGAAAACCCCAATGAAAGATTTTGGGATAAGACTATGTTGAGTAAAAACATCAATAAATATTTTTAAGTACTGAGTAAGTGGTTTTTTGAGAAAATACATCCCTGTCTGGAAATGAGTTGGTAGAGGTGGCTCAAGAATAGATGTATCGATCGGTATAGCCTGAAAACACCGCTTTGAGAGAGACTAAAACATGAACTGGTACACGACAATAGGATTGATGCATTCTTGGTTACGACACTTCCAGGTAATATTCTTTGATAAATATATATGATTAGTCTGAACCATTATTATGGGAATTAAAAAAAATCTCGATGAATATATGTTGTGAAGTACATCATGGTTTACATAGATTGAATCATCTAATTTCATTTGTTAAAACATAAATGTAATTTATAATTCATCCTTTTTTATCTTTTTATTACCATTTATGTGTTACACTTAACATTCCTTTTATTCCATGCAATGCCCAGTTATATGAGGACTCGACCGAACAACCAATGCAAAGATCAATGTGATGTCTATTCTAAAGAGATTCCAAATCTGATGCAAGCATGAATCATAAGAATTTTCATAATACTATATTATTAAACATCTGTTTTGAAAATAAATATGGGTCAAGAAGATCATTCATCCCCCCTATAAAATAAAAAGTTGCAATTGAGAGCATAATGAGATAATGGCATCCTACTTTTATTGGATCATCTGATCCCTTAATCGTCGGACAATGGATCAATTACATTGAGACGATCTTCTCCATCCGTCAATGTTATAAACAATAGAATGTTCATATGGATACTTATCATATGGAGGTTAAAACTTATCAATGGTGGACATTGATCAAAAATACCAATCCTGTGGAGGAGATCGAGGTGTTGGAATGAAAGGATTTCCAGAAAATGTTTTTTGACAAATATTTTCCTCGCACCCTCTAACATTAGATAGAAAGGGACATCATTTCACTCATGAAAAACGGTGATGAATCCATTATATTGTATGAAGAAAACATTACAAGGCTTTCATGATACGCATCCATCATTTTTGTAACCCCCAAATGCAAGGTTGACCACTTCATTGGTGAGATAAAACGTAGCCTATAGAAATCCTTAGTGATCCGTGACATTGAGAGATATGTAGTAATTGTTTGATGTACCCTAATAGTTGAAATGAATATCAGTGTATCTTAGGGTTATCATGGGGATAATAATCATAAGGTGGACTTCAATTCTACCGGTTTGATGGATAAATACAATAATGCTATGAAAATCTAGCACCCCGCTTTCCAAAGGTTCAGAATGAAGAACACCAGAAATTTCATGAAGGGGAAGAAGAAATTCTTTAGGCATAGAAGAGAAGAGAACCTGGATATTAATAGCCAAAAAGAGAAAAATAAAGCTACGATAGAGAAGAGGAATGATCCGTTTTACCCTCAACACATTGTTCATTTCTTCAACTAAAAGTAATTTGGGAACATTTAAAAATAGTTCCATGAGACAACGGTTTTCGAAGGAAACCAAAACACTACAAAGCAACAAGGGTGGGATTGTTCAATCACTACTACTGAAGTGAACCCCGAAAATGATGTTGTGATAGGTATAGTAGTTATTCATTCAAGAATAGATAACATTATTTTTTATTCTGGTTCTATGCAATCATTTATATCTCAAATGTTTAGTAGAACAATCTTAATTCCACCACCTGTTATGAAAGTAATGATGTCGATGAGAAAGGAAAATGGAGAAATCATTGAATCCCATGAATATATCACTTCCCCTATCACAATTTGTGGATTGAACTTATTGTAAAACCTAGTTATTCTTCCTTTGGTGGAATTTGATGCAATTAATGGGATATATTGGTTTTCCATTTATAGATCTAGCATAAATTGTTCTAAGAGGGAAATAACTCTCTATATAGAGAATTGACCCCCGATTTGGTACAAGTGTGAGAAAAAGGATGAATATTATTTACCATCATCATCTATAGAGTGGACATTATTTCCCTGTGAGAATTCATATCATGTTTAGATGATTGATTCTAAGGAAAACCCATCCTTGAATACATGCCTTTTGTGAGGGAATTCTCTTAATTGTTTCCAAAGAAATTGCATGGTCTTCTTCATTGAAGAGATGTTGAATTTTCAATTGGACTTGTACTTGGTGTATTTCCAATATCCAAGACTCTGTATATAATGGATTTCATATAGATTGAGGATCTGATGAAACCACTGTAAGAGAATTTGGATAAAGGGTTTATATTCCCACGTTCTTCCACATGGTTTTCACCAGTCCCCTTTGTCAAGAAGAAGGATAAGTTAATGAGCCTTTCAATTAGTTATCATGAGATAAAAAAATCACAATAAATAACAAGATTCCTCTTCCCCGAATTGATGATTTGTTTGATTACCAACATGGAGCACAATAATTCTCCATGGTGTATTTGTGGTTGGGATATTTCCATGTAAGGTTGAAGATGGAGGATATCCCCAAGGTCTTTTCTTACAAGATACGAGCACTATTAATTCATGGTAATGTCTTTTGGACTCACTAATGCTCCATAAATATTTAGGGACATGATGAATAGTGTCTATAAAGACTACCTCAACATATTTGGGTTAGTCATTAAAGACGATATTCTGATATACTCCATAATGATGGATGGGCATGGGGAGTATCTATGCATTGTACTAGAGACCTGGGGAAAGGAGTAGCTAAATGAAAAGTAAAACAAGTGTGAGTTCTAGTTGAAGGATATATAATTCTTGGGTCATATCATCACAAGAAATGGGATATTTTTGGATCCCTCTAAGACATATGCATTTGATGGATAGGTGAGTACAGCATTGGTAACTGATATCCATAGCTTCTTAGGGTTAGCTGTATATTATCGCTGATTTGTGAGAAATTTAACATGGTTTTCAAACCCCCAACCAAGAATACATTAAAGGTTATAAAGTATTATTGGATTGTTGAATGAGAATATATCTTTAATTATTTGAAAATAAGGCTAATTACTACACTTGTCCATACACTACCCCCCAGTGAGGAATTTTTGTGGTATTTAGTGATGCTTCAAAGAAGGGAATGTGGTTATTCACACACATATATTCTGGATATAGTACCCTATAGACTAATATAGGTGTAACGTGTATAGTTTGGGATGGCTTCATGATCCTTACTCAGTGTATGATATGTAATGGATTGAGGTATTATACGTGACGTATGATACACGTTATGTGAGTTGTCGTGGCTCCTGGAACATACATGGTTACTTCTGGTTGTGAGGATGGTGTGGTTCTTCTGCCAAGTGTCTGCAGGAAATCCTATCTATTTCACAAGGTCCATATTGTGGTGCTTCACCCAGGTGTCTGCGAAAAATCTTTTATAGAGAGAGATCCTTTGGACATGTGATGTTGGGTAAAGCGGCAAACCAGTGGTGAAGTAGTAACGGGGTACCCCTGATACTCTTTACTATATGTTATATTCTTGTATGCATTAATTGGTGAGAGTAGCCATGGTGAGGTTGCAAACTAAGTGTATCTGTTTTGGTGACGAGTTAGTTTCACTTGTTGTTCACTGTGCTTTAGAATGCATTCTTTACCTTTGCACGAGAAGTTTCATAGAGAATCCTACTGAGTATACTGTAATACTCACACTATATATATATAAACTATTTTTCAGGTCACTTGGTGTAGGGTGGTGATCAGGCTGGTTACTACTAGATTGTGGTTACATGAGCTGTTCGGGCTTGTGGTTGCTGCTGTTTTTACATTATTTTGGGTACTTTTAGTTTTTCATTCCATTTGTAGTAATTTTTCATGAAATTTCATATATGCACATGGGTTTCTTTTAAATTTCAGTTCTGATTTGGATTTGATTGGTGTTTATCTTATCTCTCTCTTCTGCATGTGTTCTATTAGAGGGAAATGCCTCCCATTTGTGTGTTTACTATACACTCGGTGCTAGTCGCCAACCCGGGGCCTACAGGAGGCAGTACTCGGGGGTCATTATCTCCTTTCTCACATTACTGGCTTAAGAGGGGTACACTTTGTTATGAGGGGGTCAATACATAGTTGTATAAGAGGTCTGGTTATGGTATAGGAAGGAGTTTTAAGTTAGGAACATATGAGTTTGCATGGGTTGGTAGAGAAATGGTGTCATTCATGTTTAGAAAGTGAGGTAAACACTGGAGATCTGTTGAGACATAGGCATTTAGGGCACCCTATGATCTGATATATGGACCATTAAGTTTATAATGACAATTAAACAACCTGATACTTATTGTAGGGTAGAGACCTAGGAAAGGATCCTCCATCATTCTTCTTTGTTCTTGTGATTGAATGGGTATAACTTGTGATACGTTAACCTAAAATGTATAAAAGAAAACAATAAATTAATTAATCTTGTGTCTTCCATATTCATGGCGTAGGAGCTCTAACGGGTTGTTATTTTATAGGTATGGCTCCAGGTCGACATCCTCATCTGGTTTGTGCAGAAAATGTCTCGTAGGGTGTTCTAGGAAATTGTCGTAGGGTAGAGGTTGACGAAGACGACACTTGGAGGAAGACACTCCAACAGTTTTAGTGTTAGAGTCTACAGAAGTATGAAGGCTCTGTTTCAGATTCAGTCATGGAAGATAGGTTGGAGGAGGTTGAGATAGGCTTCAGTTCGATTCGTGCTTGGATGGATCATTGGGTGTCCTTGGATGTGACGATGCTGCGTGGAGAAGCGAGGCAGTGGGGATTCTTGTTCCTTGGCGATCGTGAGGAGTCAGCGATCTCATGGGAGGATTTCTGAGACAGGTTTAGAGTCTAGTTTCATTATCGACTATAATGGTGTCATGTCACCAGGAGCTTCATACCCTTAGAAAGGGGAGCTCTACTATTCAAGAGTTTGGAATCCGTTTCAGGAACATTTTATGGTATGATTCAGACCTATTTCCGGATGAGGAGGTCATGGCGAGACATTTTGAGGAGGCTTTGCGTCCAGAGATCCAGCACCAGGTCACCCCATTTATGCTGAAAACATATCATGAAGTACTGCTGAGGGAAGAAGTTGTTGAGAGGAACTTGGACGAGATCAGATCATCGCGAGGGGGGTATCAACATGATTCCTCATGAAATAGAGCTATGGTCTGGGGTTCGTAGTTTTCAAAGCAGAAGAGTTTTCGTTCAGCTGGGGGTATGTCCCAGCCCTTTACATCTCATTTCTCCAGAGGCAGAAACTCTCAGGATTATTCCAAGGGATCGTTCACTTGTTTTTCTAATGGTGGTCATGTCCATTAGTAGGAGGAGTGCCCGACCATTCAGAGCGGTCATCGTGCACTGGGCACTATGCTCCAGGTTCTTCTATTAAGGCAATTCCATCCGAGGTTGTAGCATCCAGTTGCACCAGCATTAGATTAGTAGAGGTTAGATAGGGCAGGTAGAGTAAATCCCCATGACACTCCTCTTCCTCATAGATCATAGTGCGTCTGTGGTGGTGGTCATCATCAGGGTCAGAGAGGCTGTGGAGGAGGTCGTGGTCAGCTTCAAGCTCTAGCGTTGCCCGCTCCAGGAGAGCCATACATCATTCAAGGTACCCTTTTATTTTTTTTCAACCTTTTTTTATTCTGTGTTTGATTCAAGAGAAACACAATCCTTCATATCACCTACCCTTGTCAATGCATTGGGACTTAGGGTAGATAGTCTTCCAGTGCCTTGGCATTGACTACACCAGTTGGAGGTCGGGATGACTTTTTTGAAGTATGTAATGACTATGAGCTAGTGTTGGGGAAACACCACTCTGGGGGAGATTTCTTATGTTTACTAATAAAAACATATGTTTTCATCCTCGATATGGATATCTTATATTCAGATTAGGCTTTCATGGATTGCTTCAATAAAAATTTTGTCTTCAGTGGTGCGGATAGAGAGCAAGTGGTGTTTGTTGGTGAGCGAGATCCTTAGATGGGTCATAGGCGCGTTCCAAACTTATCATCCATGATGGCTGAGATGATGCTGATTTCTTCAGAGGTTCACTAGATGAAGTTTCCAAGGGTCGTAGAGGAGTACCCTGATGTCTTTCGAGAAGATGTTGCAGCATAACCCCCTCGACGAGAGATCGTGTTTTGGATCAAGCTACAGCCAGGAGCGTCTCCTGTATCTATGTCTCCATATAGGATGGAGCCTTCTAAGTTATGAGAGCTACATATATAGCTTTATGGTCTGTTTCAGTGTGGTTTTGATCCGCCAAGTGTGTCACCGTGTGGTACACCATTTTTTTCATGAAGAAGGCTGACAGTACTTTACAGTTGGGTTTCAATTATCGTCACTTAAAACAAATTGACAATAAATAATTGATGTAATCTTCTATGGATTGATGATTGATTCGATCAAAAAAAGGTTTCAAGTTGGTTCTCAATGATCGATTTGCAGTCAAGATATCATCAGATGCATGTAAAGAATGAGGATATCTCAAATACTTCTTTCCATTGTCATCATGGGCATTATGAGTTTATTGTAATTCCATTCAGTATGACGAATTCTCCATCTGTGTTCAAGGGATTGATGAATTATGTGTTCCATGAGTTCCTGAACAAGTTTGTGGTGGTTTTCATCAACGACATCCTTGTGTACTCCACAACTGAAGAGGAGCATGCAGAACATCTACATGCTGTATTGGAAGTTCTTCGTAAACATTAGCTATTTGGGAAGTTGTCAAAGTGTGAGTTTTGTGGTCGAGAAGTCCTTTTCTTATGGAATTTTGTTTACCTTCAGAGATTAGCTGTGGATCCATCGAATATATATGTATTTTTTTATTGGGTATCCCCCAAGATTGTTTTAGAGGTGCGAAGCTTCCTTGGTCTCGCAGGATACTATAAGAGGTTCGTAGCCAGTTTCTCTTGAGTTGTGACTCCTCTGACATTTTTGACTAGGAAGGATCACGCATTTATATAGACTGATTAGTGTTAGGAAGCTTTCGAGTATCTAAATAATAAGTTAGTAAGTGCTCCAGTTCTTTGTCTTCTAGCTGAGAGAGTTTAGTTTGATGTTTTCTGCGATGCTTCGCATATGGGGTTAGGCTGTGTTCTCATGCATCAAAGGTCAGTTGTTCCTTATGGGTCTCGATAGTTTTTTCCCCATGAACGCAACTATGCCACCCATGATCTTGAGTTGACAGCCATTGTTTTTTCTGTAATGTTGTAGAGACATTACCTCATTGGTGAGCGCTTTTTGGTTTTCACTGATCATAAAAGATTAGGGTATGTTTTCTCCCAGAGTGAATTGAACTTTCGACAGTATCGGTGGATAGAGTTCTTATAGGAATATGACTTTAAAATATCGTATACACCTGCAAAGGAAAATGTTGTAGCTGATGCGCTGAGCCGGACGTCACGCAGTGATGCTATGCGTGAATCCGGTGATTCCTGGAGAGTAATGTAAAAGATTTCATCATTACATCTTGATATGGGAGATGTTGGGGGTAGAGGTTGTCTTTTTCAGATGATGGTAAATTAATCCATGATGAATAAGTTGGAAGAGTCCCAGTTGGGAGATCTAGAGGTGGAGGTCTGGAGAGACCGAGTTGTTTGTGGTGAGGCCCCTGATGGTTGGTCGAAGGATGACCAACACCGAATGTTGTATCATGGAAGGCTTTTTGATCCCATGAAGATGTGAAAGACATTCCTCATAGAGTTCCATAGTTTTCCTTTATATGTATATCCACGCGTGACAAAGATGTACCGATCCTTGAGGAGTCAGTTGTGGTGGCCCGGGCTGAAGCATGTGGTTGCGGAGTTTGTGTCTCGATGTTTATTCGGCCAGAGAGTGAAGGTCAAACACCATGTCTCTAGTGGTCTATTCTAGCCATTAGAGATTACATAGTGGAAGTGGGAGGACATCTCAATGGACTTTTTTCTGGTTTACCTCGAGCTCCATGAGGAAATGATTCTATTTGGGTGGTAGTGGATCATTTAACAAAATTTCCCTACTTTATAGCAATCAAGGCGTCATGCTCAGTGGAAGTTTTGTCAAGGAAATATCTAGAAGAGGTGGCAAGAATTCATGGAGTCTCGAGGACGATCATTTCTGATCGAGATCCTCGTTTTAGGTCCAGGGTATGGAGAGGTCTCCAATATTCTTTTGGTTCTCAACTATGCCTTAACACTACTATTAACCCTCAAACGGATGGTTAGACAGAGTGAACCATCCAAACTCGTGAAGACATGTTATTCCCTTGTGTTCTATATTTTGGAGGTTCATGGATAAGGCACATACTCTTGGTGGAGTTCACTTACAATAATAGTTTTCACTCCATCATCGGTATACCGCCTTTTAAAGCCTTGTATAGCTGGCCTTGTTGTTTTCCATTGTGTTGGACTGGATTCAGAGAGTCAGCAATTCTCGAATCAGAACTAGTGCAGAATACAAAAGAGATGGTCCAAGTGATTCGTGAGAGGATGAAGACAACACAAGTTTGTCAGAAATCATATGATGATCAAAGGAGGATACCCTTGGAGTTTAATTTTGGGGATCATGTGTTTCTGAAGGTGACTCCCCGTCATGGGCATCGATGGTTTTGTCATGGAAGTAAGCTTTCTCCATGGTTTTTGGGCCTTTTGAGGTGTTAGCCCATGTTGGAGATGTGGCATATCGAGTTGCACTTCCACCACAGATGAGTCAAATACATGATGTTTTCCATTATCACATCTCCATCATTATCTTCATGATGACTCTCACATCATCGATTGGGGAGAGATCGATGTTGATGATGATGAAACCATTGAGGAGAGACCTATGGAGATCCAAGACCGCAAGGAGAAGGTGTTGCGTGGATGTTCTATTCCCTTAGTTTGTTTCTTGTAGCGACACGGTGGCATGGAGGAGAGTACATGGGAATGTGAGTCACAGATTCATGTCCAGTACACAGAGCTGTTTTAAGTTATTGTGATGAGTTTTCTTTGATCATTTCTTTTATGTACCTTAGATGTGATGTCATGCTTAAATTGTTTGGATATGGAATGTTTGATCCCTTTCTCTCAGATGTCATGGTTTTGTTTCATCGTTCTAAAAACTCATGGTGGTTTTCCCCTGAGAAGTATCTTACGGGGTGGTCATTCGGAACCCTCTTTTCTTCTTGGTTGGTTTTGAATTCTCAAGGATGAGAATGTTTTGAGAGGTGTCCTATGTAATGGCCTGGACCTCTCCAGTCCATTACTTTGTAAAAATGTGGTGTTGGAAGTGTTCCAGGAGGTCAAGGTGACTTATCCCCAACTCATTTCCAAATTTCCAGTTCTTTGAGTAGTGTTTCATGTTTTATGAGTAGTTCTATCTCTAGGTGTACAGTAATAGTAGGTGTACTGTAACTGTAGGTGTACAGTAATGGTAGGTGTACAATGATTCACATATCAGTTTCAAAGATTGGTTTCACAGATCAATTTCATAGATCGGTAGGTGTACAGTAACGATAGGTGTACAGTAACAGTAGGTGTATAGTGTTTCACAGATCGGTTTCACAGATCGGTAGGTATACAGTAATTGTAGGTGTATAGTAACAGTATGTTTGCAGTGTTTCATAGATCGGTTTAACAGATTTATTTCACAAATCGGTAGGTGTATAGTAAAGGTAGGTGTACAGTGATGGTGGTTGTACGGGGTTTCACAAATCAGTTTCATAGATCGGTTTCATAGATCGATATCACATATTGGTAGGTGTACAATAATGGTAGGTGTACAATGTTTCAAAAATTGGTTTCACAGATCGGTAGGTGTACAGTAACAGTAGGTGCACACTATTGCACATATCGGTAGGTGTACACTAATGATAGGTGTATAGTGTTTCACAGATCATTTTCACAGATCGGTTTCTCAGATCAGAAGGTGTACAGTAATGGTAGGTGTATAGTAACGGTAGGTGAAAAGTGTTTCCAACTTCCTACATTTTTTCACCTTTGATGTTTCCTTTGACATAAAATACATTTAAAGCCTTATTTTAAGGACTCATAATGAAAATTCAAAGGTCATAAATCCTATATTAATTATTCCTATGACTCGGGATGTTTTTATTTGGTCAAAAATCTTGGGGTAATGCGATCTGCTTTTAATGGGGAATTAAGCGTATCTTAAACCATCACCCCATTAAATCTTAAAAAGGGATGAGATATCTTCCTCCCTTTTTCTTCCTATTTGTTCTAGGCTTTGAGATGCTAGAACCTTTCAATCCTTCCAGTAGGAGTTACACAATCAAAATTTACTGCTTTGATTGGTTCTACTATGTTTTGAAGCAACCATGTTGTATTAGTGAATCTTCGATATAAGGTTTGTTTTATCGTCATTCCATTGGGATCATATCCTTATGTTTATCCTCTCCATGTTATAGAATGTATCATCCATGATTATAATGGGATTTTTCTTGGGGTTTGGTTGGTGCTGTCATACCGTGGCATCCTCGGGAGGATGCAGTTGTCGCAAGAGGAGGATCGTGACCCGTGGTGTGGATAAAGAATGCGAGGAACTGTTTGAGGTAGGGGATTTGTTGCTTCTATTTTCTCTTACATGAAACTATATTGTTATCATGTTTAATCCCACTAGATGATAATGGAATTGACATAATATATATTTTAACCGGATAAATAAATTGATATCGATCATATGTTATTGCCTCCTTTTTTTCTAGATAGAGTGATATCTATGCTTTCTTTTCTTATCTGTTTGTTCTTGATGAAAATCATTAAAGAACGTAAACCGGGATTAATTGATAATTTTTGGAAAATGATAAAGAGGCATGAAAATGAATCTGGTTCTTGTTGTAATTTTATGTTAATCAAATTAGTGTTGTAATCATGTTTGGTTACTTGTGATAGCTTTCTGATTAGGTTTCTCGAATTTGGAACCAATGAATAATAAATCTATTAATTCAAGATGGATTAAATAACTGATTGTTTTATAATTCCTTAAAGGGTTCTGAGTTACCCTCTTGATTGTTAAAGGGACAATATCCCAATTGATGTGATGTTTGTTTTTATTGCTTCTTGTGTTGTGACGTGATCCTTGATGGGTGTTCTGATGTGTGGTGGTATGGAGGCCTTTTGGTTGTGGTAGAAGATGATGCCTAGAGTGGGGAGATGCATCAGTTTATGCACGAGGGTGTCAGGGAGGACACCAGGGATGATGGATTGGGATGGATGTGATTGTTGGATGCTGTATATTTCTTATTTGTTGTTTATATACTTTACTTTTCCCCACAGCTTGAGGAAGATGGTCTTTCTTAATATTCATCAAAAAGTGGAAAAGACTCATGAGGTATGCCACGTTCTTTAAGTTTTTAGCTTCTCAAGGGAGGATGGGTCTATGTTGTTGCTATAAATGGAAAAGACTCGACGGGTAGTACATCTACTCACTATGATGATCCCCATGTGTTTAGTAGCATAGAATTTTTTTCTAGAAAGCCTGGGAATGTGGGAATGTACATTCGTAATGAATATTTTAATAAATGTTGTTAACTCATGGGGTTGAGTTGCTGAAACATAATGAAGAGGTTATAATTTTGAAGGGATAGTGTATTTTGGGTGTAATTTTAATGTTGTTTAATGTGGAATTGTTCATGGTTAATTAATATTTAATGAATTAATTAATGTAAAGTGGAACAAATAAAAAGTGAATGAATTAATATAATAAATATCATTAAATGGTTGTATGCTTGTAGGATACCAAGTCATAGAAGTAGCATCCCGCATTCTGAGAGACGTTAGATTCAGTTGTGTCTATGACTATGTTATGCCCATAGTGTGGTGGTGAGATATAGTATATTCTGTACTTTTTGTGTTTCTATACGCTACTCCACCCTGTTAGTAAGGGAAACTAACACCCCAGGGATTTTGAGCCCTGAGGGGGTGTTTTCCCCAAAATTCTGATGGGAGGGTGAATGGATGACTACACCCTTTGGCCTCGCTCTCTTCTCTTGGTAGATACTTTTGATGTTAGGCAGAGTGGTTTGTCTTCCCCATATATGTGTGTTGAGGGCTATAATGGCTTGTGGTTATTCACACACATATATTTTGGATATATTATCCTATGAACTACTATATATGTAACGTGTATAGGATGTGATGGCTTTAGGATCCTTACTTGGTGTATGGGCTGTAATGTCTTGAGGTATATTACGTGACGTATGATACACGTTATGCGAGCTGTCGTGGCTCCATGAACCTACCTGGTTACTTTTGGTTGTGAGGATGGTGTGGTGATTTTCCAAGGTGTCTGTGGGAATGCCTTTGTGTTGTACGAGGTCCATATTATGGTGCTTCGCCCAGGTGTCTGTGGGAAATCTTTTATGGAGAGAGATGCTTTGGATGTGAGATATCGGGGAAAAGCGGCAAAACAATGGTGAAGTAGTAGCGGGGTACCCTTGATATTCTTTAATATATTCTATATTCTTGTATGTGTTACTTGGTGAGAGTAGCCATGGTGAGGTTGGGAACGTAGTGTACCTATTTGGGTGACGAGTTAGTTTCGCTTGTTGTTCACTGTGCTTTAGCATGCTTTTTTAACATTTTCACAAGAGGATTCAGAGAGAATCCTAATGAGTATACTATTATACTCACCCTGTATATAAATAAACTATTTTCTAGTCACTTGGTGCAGGTTGGAGATCAGAATGGTTACTACTAGATTGTGGTTGCAGGAGCTGTTCGGGCTTTGGTTGCTGCTGTTTTTACATACTTTTGGGTACTTGTAGTTTTTTCCTTCCAGTTGTAGTACTTTTTATTGACATTTCATATATGCACATGGGTTTATTTTATTTTTCTATTCTTAGTTGGAGTTTATTAGTGTTTATCTAGTCTCTCTCTTCCTCTTGCGTTCTATTAGAGGTTAATGCCTCCCATTTGTGTGTTTACTGTAACCTTCGTGCTAGTCGCCAACCCGGGGCCTACCAGGGGCAGGACTCGGGGGTCATTATCTCCCTTCTCACATTGTTGGCCCAAGAGGGGTACACTTTTTTGGGAGGGGGTCCTGAAAGAGTGGTATTAGAGGTCTGGTTATGGGATAAGATGGAGTTTGGAGTTAGGAACATGTGAGGTTTCTTGGGTTTTATGGCATCATGGTCAGATCCAAGAAGATACATGGGAACGTGAGAAAGAAATGAAAGAGTAGTGGCTAGAAATCTTTTAGGAAAGTGATGGTTTTCTACTTTCTGGGGACGGAAAGGCCAGTGGTAGGGAGAATGTAGTACCCCCGGTTTCTGGTAAGTAACCCTTGTTTTATGATTTTTATGTGCCTGATATTTTTGGGAGATGTTTGGGGAACGTTTGGGAGACTTTTAATGTGTAAAAGGAAAAAATGTTGGGATGCACGGTATGCGCACGTTTTGTTAAACTGTGTAGGTGGCAGCCTGCTGGATAGAGGAGACCGTACAGTGTCCGTGATTTTTGGGAAAACCATCCGAGGAGGCTGTGCGGAGATCCCCTCTCTGGCAGTGACTACCATAGGGTTTGCGCACAGATTAACTAACTGTGTGGACTAACTATGAACGAAGTCAACTTAGATCCTATTTATTAGGATCTAATCTATTTTATCATTTATCCCACTCATTTTTTCTCCTAGACGGCCCTAACTCAGGATCACTCTCTTGGGAAGGTGGGAGAACACTTACCATGCATTTTAGAAGTTATCCGGAGGGTTGCCTTGGCGTTTAAAGGCTGGTTGATCGTCGTAAGTCTCATTCATGTCTTGTTTTCATAGATCTCCTTCATCCCTATTGTTTTATCCATAGATCTATACCTGAGGTGGGTAGATCTAAGGTAGTGTATGACTTTTAAGTCGGGTTTTGGTCTTGTTGGTGATAGTGGAAGGAATCTAAGGAGGTTTCGTGGTGTTTGGACCCGATTCTTGGTTGTTTTATACTATTTTGTTGAGGTAGGTGGCTTCACTCTCGATCCAACTTTCTTAGAACTTGAATGAATAGTTTCAATTTTTTTTCTTTGATTGATATGGTTTGTTTATCTGTTTTGAACTAATGGTTGAAACCCCTTTTTAGTAACGGGTGATGGAAATTGTGTGTTTTTGGGAAGTGGTTGTTAAAGTAAATTTAAAATGGTTATTTTAAATTGTCTATGGTTTTGTAGCTTGAAATAAATGGGTTTCAATAAAAAGGGTGATGCTTTATTGAATGGTTTTGAAAACACTTGGTGTTGGGCATGAATTTTCATGGGCTGTGGTGTGTGTTCATATGCATTGGGATGGATAAGGGTGAGAAGTCCCCCCATAAAAATGATGGGATGTATAAGGGTGAGATGTCCACCCATCATAGGATGGAATGGATAAGGTCGTGAAGTACCCCCGTCCAGGTAGTCCACTAAGTGATGACTTATTTGAAGGATAACTCGCCACTTGTGAGTATAGGGAGGTCCCGGTTGCATGCATGGTTGGTTGTGTAGATTTGTGGAAGGGAATAAATGTGACAAAATGGAAATGTGGATTTTATTTGAAACATTGTGTGTTTTATTTTTTGGAAAATGGTTTTTTTTGGAAAAATGGATTTGACATGGAATTTCCCATATTGTGAATAGTTTTGGAATTGTTTTATATAAATTGTTCTATGTAAATGTGCTAACATGTTTTATCCTAGAGGCATGGGTTGGTAAGTCATCAGGGAAAACCTACTGAGTTTCATTTCTCACCCCCTTCTTTATCACATTGGTTCTTTTGTAGATGTCATATACCGGGACGTTGGAAAAGGTAATGTGTCACATGTTTAGAGCACTGCTTCGTGATACTTGGGATGGTTTATGATGTTGGATCTTGGAGCTTCTGGAGCATGGAGTTGGGTTGTTGTATTATAGTCATTGAGTTTTCTTTCCGCTGTTTACTCTTAATTTTAGTGTTGGTTTTCACTGTGGTACTTTTGGTTTGTTTTTGATAAAAATTAATTGTTAAGTTGTATTGGATTTAAATCATGCATCATATAGTGGTTTCTTGGAGATGGTTATCTGGTTTTCTCTATTTGTTGGTTGTTTTAAGTTAAAGGGTAAATCGTCCCCATGTATTTTGAAACCCTTTGGCATTTATTTCCTTCCTTTGGAGCCATGGGGATGTCCATTAAGGCCTAGTAATGTCTTGTCGAGCTATCAAGCCAATGATAATTGGCGGGTCATTACAAATGGTATCAGCTTATTCAGTCCTTGCCTAACAAGTGGTAATCGATGTTCTTGGTCCTGGATTTGAAATTCCTTCCTGTTAATTCCTTGGGTGATCATCTTAGACTTTAGTAGGATTGTTAGAACATGAAATGTATAACAGAAAAGGACATAGCTAAGCTATTTATTCTGAATATCAAGTTACCAGGGTGTTGGGTACATAAGTGTTTTGGATACACTTCTAGAATGTTGGAAATCTCATTATCATGAGTCTAGCCAATGAGAAGATCATGACATACAGTAGAGGGATAAATTCCCACTAGGATGTCATATCTCATTGCGAAGAATTATTTATGATTTTGAGAAAGGTGCAATTTTTTTAAAAATTCCAGAATTGATTTTCAAATGAATTATTTTGAAAAGTTGATATTTTGTATATTTTGAAAACGGGTTGATTTTCAAAATGTATGTGGGATGTTTTCAGAAATTGTTGAACATGTGGAAAATATTGACAGATGTAAAACAGTGATGTGATAGTTGAGGAGATAGAAATTGAAATGCTAAGCCTTCAGTTGCTAGGAAGTGAGACTAATGGTGTGCATTCTATTATAGAAAATAGCACCTATTAGGCGTCGTAGAAACCTGCCTGAAGAAGCTGCGGAGAATGTTGTTGCATCTGAACCACGTGTGAACCAAGAGATGGTTCAGAGTTTCGTTCAAGCATTACAGGCTATCAACACAGGGAATCAGTGTGTTGAGTCAAGGCATGTAGACCATTCCATCCAGTTCCATAAGCAGAATCGACCCATTTGTTGGGGTGATTTTGAACCAGAAAGGGTAGAGGCGTCGCTGAGTACGATGAATCATATCATCGATTTCATCAGCACACTAGAAGAAATAAAAGTAATGTTAGCGATGTACATGCTAGAGGATCTTGCACGACAGTGGTGGGAGATAGTGGTGCAGGCTAAGGTGGATCAAGGCCTAGGCTAGGAGGAATTTGAGGAGTTGTTTAATAAAAAATTCTATCCTCACACGTTCGAGATCCAGAGGATGATGGAATTTTTCAGCCTGATGCAGGAGAATCTCTCTATCATGGAATATGCGGCTAAATTCGTGAATTTAGTGCGCTTCACACCGGAATTTTCTGCAAGTGCATCACTGAAGGTACACATATTTGAATCAGGGTTGCGATAGGAGATTCGCTCCAAGATAGTTGTTCTATTTATTACAGATTATATGGAGATGGTAAACAGAGCAACAATAGCTGAATGAGACACCTCATGATTTATGGGAGGAGGAAGTATGAGGATACCCTTGGGAATGGGTGGGAACTCTAATGCTAGGAACAAGAGGAAGAGGGACACCTACTTCCAAGGTGGAAGTGTGAATCAAAACCAGAAAACTGGATTGGTGAAACTTGCTCCATGACCCATGATGAAAGATGGATGTTTTCAATGTGTCTTGACTGATCACATAAAGCAAGAGTGTACAACGCAACCTAGACAATGTTACAATTGCAAGAAGATTGGGCATCTACAGTGCTATTGTAGAAATACTCTGAGGTCAGGTGCACGTGACACTTCCCAGGCATCGCAAGCATCGTATGCTTCGACAAGACGAGGACAGCAGAGTCATTCTCATAAGCATAACAGAGCTAGCCATAGTGATTCTCGAAATACCATGACTCCTTAACTAGGACAATCTTAGCGGGGAAACAAGGAGAACAGTTCAGCGACAAAGCAATTGTATGGAGTTGAGTAGATGATCGTTGATGATCAGGATGGACCATCAATAGTAATAGGTACAATCCTTTTAAATTATACCTTTGTGCAAGTGTTGTTTGCTACTGGTGCATCACATTCCTTCATTTCTTCTCGTGCTGCTGACTTGCTATGTTTAAAACTGGAAATTATGCCTTCTGTGTTGAAACTGAAAACTACTCTTGGTGAAAGAGAATTTCAAGCCTTAATTTGTCGAGCATGTGCTATAACTGTGGCTGGAGCTGAGCTGGAATGGGACTTCTTCATGTTGGATTTGGATGTCTATGATGTAATCCTAGGTATGGATTGGTTGGCATGATTTAAGGCTCACATTGACTGTTATAGGAGAATGGTTAGCTTCACGACTAAGGACGACATCGACCGTCTCTTTAGAGGAGAAAGGGTAGTAATGAAGGGTGAAAAGAGCTTTTCGGAACCAATGGTGGGAACGATCTCTCATCAATTGGCAGCGTTGAATTTGGAATCAATGGAAGAGATTGAGAAAAATAGTTTTCTAGCTGTGGTGGATCAATTTCCAGATGACTTTCCCAAGATCTTCTCTGGGTTACCACCTCTAAGGGAAGTAGATTTTACGATTGATCACCATCCATGGATCAATCATATTTCCCTTCCGTCTTATAGGATGGCGCAAACGAAGTTAAAGTAATTGAAAGAGCAGTTAGAGGAGCTGGAAAGCAAGGGTTTCCTTTGGCCAAGTGTGTCTCCGGGGGTAGCACCAATTTTGTTTTTAAAGAAAGTAGAAGGAACATTAAAGATATGTGTGGATTATCGTAAACTCAACCATGTTACGATAAAGAATAGATATCCACTTCAACACATTGATGACCTGTTTGATCAATTGAGGGGAGCTCAGTGGTTCTCCAAAATTAACTTACGGTCATGGTATCATCAGTTGCATGTTCGGAAGGTGGATATTCTGAAGAAAACCTTCAGAAGCAGATATGGCCACTACAAATATGTAGTAATGCCTTTTGGTCTTACAAATGCACCAGTAGTCTTTATGGCATTGATGAATCAGATATTTCAGCAATATATGGATTCTATTGTTGTGGTGTTTGTGGACGACATATTGGTGTATTCATGAACAAGGGTTGAGCATGAGAAACACTTTGCGATAGTGTTGGAAATCTTGAGAGACCATCAGTTGTATGCCAAATTATCAAAGTGTGGTTTTTGGATACAAGAGGTATGCTTTTTGGGCCATGTTGTTTTTGAGAAATATGTTTTAGTGGATCCAAAAAAGATAGAAGCTATTCTTTATTGGTAACCGTTGAAGAATGTATTTGAAATACGATGTTTTCTTGGTATAGCTGGTTATTAACGACGCTTTGTCTGTGACTTCTCATGACTATATTCTCCTATGACCACATTGACAAAGACGAACAGTGCATTTCAATGGACTGAAGAATGTTATAGATCTTTTCAAGAGTTGAATGTTCTCCTTACATCAGCACCTATCATGATTTTTCCGGAATCAGGACAGGGGTATGTGGTGTATTGTGATGCTTCAGGAACAGGTTTGGGTTGTATTCTCATACAAGGAGACCATGTGTTTGATTATGGCTCAAGCCAGTTTAGGGTGCATGAGAAGAATTCCCAAAAACATGATTTGGAGATGGTTGCGGTCGTCCATGCTTTGAAAATAGGGAGACATTATATCTTTGGTGAGAAGTTCACTGTGTTTACAGATCACAAAATCCTGAAACACATTTTCTCACAAGGAGATTTGAATCTGAAGCAATGGAGATGGACGAAGTATATTCAAATGTTTGACTATGACCTGATGTATACATCAGGTCAGGGAAATTCAGTGGCTGATGAATTAATCCGGAATTTGTATACTCAGTTGGAAAAGGAAGCTTCAAATGAATGGAAGTTGATGTCGGTCTTAGCCGACATGCATGTCGAATGTGAAGACCGAGGTAATGTAGCTGTTTTCTTTTTAGCTACACTTGTTCCTGATTTGGTTGAGATAGTATAGTAAGCACAGGAATCCTATGTGGACTGTGTTGCAATGAGTTCAAAAAACAATGGTGGGGAGACCATTGAGCTATGGAAGCAGGATGGGAGTTCAGTTTTGCAGTTTTGAGATCGGATGGATGTACCTTTAGCTGCTCATGAACAACTCCATAATGTTTACCACCATTCAAGATGGGCTGTACATCCTGGTACACAGAAGATGTATAAGGCTCTAAAGGAACAGTTTTGGTGGAGTGGCATGAAAAGGAAGGTGGCCGAGTTCTTCTTGTGATGCATAACTTGTCAGCAGGTTAAAGAAGAGAATCATAGACCATCTAGAATTATACAATCTTTACCTATCCCACTGTGGAAATAGGAGAAGAGAGAAGTGGATTTCGTTACAGGTCTTCCATGAATGGTTTGGAAACACGATTCCATTTGGGTGATAGTGGATCGTCTAACCAAGTCTGCCCATTTCATCCCAATTTGTGAAACTCATACGGTGGAAGATCTTTCAAAAATCTATATCTGGGATGTGGTAAAAAGACATGTTGTACTAGTGTCTATCATCTCAGATAGAGATCTGAGGTTCACATCTTGTTTCTAGAAATCATTACAACAAGACCTTGGGACTCGGTTGACGATGAGCACGACGTATCATCCTCATACGGATGGGCAATCTGAGCGGATGATAAAAATGTTGGAAGACATGTTGTGGGACTATGTAATGGATTTTGGTGGCTCATGGGAGGTGCATATACCCTTAGTGGAGTTCTCATACAATAAAAATTATCATGCCTCGATACGCATGGATCCGTTTGAAGCGTTGTATGGGCGTCCTTGTCGTTCTACACTTTGTTGGGTGGAAATAGATGATACTTCACTACATGGGCCGAGCCATGTCCAAGAAACAATAGAGAAGATCCATTTGATTAGAAAGAAGATGGAGACGGCTCAGAGTTGTCAAAAATCTTATGCGGATCATCACCGAATATCGTTGTCGTTTGCAGTGAGTTATCATGTCTTTTTGAGAATCTCTCCAAGGCTTGGACAACGTCATTTTGGGAAGCAGGGAAAATTATCTCCTTGATATATAGGCCCTTTTGAGATACTGGAACGGGTTGGCGAGGTGGAATATCGGTTGGCATAACTACCACGGTTCAGTGCAGTGCATTATGTGTTCCATGTATCTCAGTTGAAGAAGTATCACCCCAAACCTGACCATGTGATCAGATGGGATCACGTTGACCTAGATCCAGATTCTTCGATGATACATATCCCGGTATGGATAGTGGATAGTCAAGAGAATGTATTTCATGGAAAAAGAATCAGTCTATTATGGGTTTTATGGCATCATGGTCAGATCCAGGAAGAGACTTGGGAACACGAGAAAGAAATGAAAGAGCAGTGGATAGAAATATTTCAGGTAAGCAATGGTTTTCTACATTTCGGGGATGGAAAGACCAATAGTGGGGAGACTATAGTACCCCCAGTTTCTGGTAAGTAACCCTTGTTTTATCCTTTTTAAGTGCATTAATTTTATGGGAGATGTTTGGGGAATGTTTGGGAGACTTTTAAAGTGTAAAAGAGAAAAATGTGGGGATACAAGGGTTGTGTACGTTTTTCCAAACCGTGCAGGTGGTGGTCTGATGGACAGAGGAGACCGCACAGTGTCTGCACGGTTTGGAAAAACCGTGCAAAGAGGTTGTGCGGAGAGCCCCTATTTGGAAGTGACTACCACACAGTTAGTGCATGATTTAACTAACTGTGCGGACTAACCATGCACGAAGTCATCTTAGATCCTATTTATTAGGATCTAATTCGTTATATCATTTAACCCACTCATTTTTGCTCCCAAATGGCCCTATCTCGGGATATCTCTCTCGGGAAGGTGGGAGATCACTTACCAGGCATTTTGGAAGTGATCCGGAAGGTTTCCATGGCGTTTAGAGTCTAGTTGATTGTGGTAAGTCTCGTTCTTTTCTTGTTTTCTTAGATATCTTTCTTCTCTCTTGTTTGATCCTTAGATCTATGCCTGAGGTGGGTAGATCTAAGGTAGTGGATGACTTTTAAGTCATGTTTTGGACTTGTTGGTGATAGGGTAAGGTAGCTAAGGAGGTTTCGTGGTGTTTCGACCCAGTTCTTGGATGGTTTCTATTATATTGTCAAGGTAGGTGGAATTACTCTTGATCCCTATTTCTTAGAACTTGAAGGCATAGTATCAATTTGTTTTCCTTGATTGAAATGGTTTTTTATCTATTGTGAAAGAAGTGTTGAAACCCTTTTTAGTAACGGGTGATGGAAATTGTGTGTTTTTGGGAAGTGGTTGTTGAAGTAAATTTAAAATGGTGATTTTAAATTGGTTATGGTTTTGCTGCTTGAAAGAAATAGGTCTCAATAAAAAGGGTTATTCTTTATTGAAAGGTTTTGAACACACTTGGTGTTGGGCATGGATTCACATGGGTTGTGGTGTCTGTTCATATTCATTGGGATGGATAAGGGCGGGAAGTCCCCCCATCAAAAGTTTGGGATGCATAAGGGTGAGAAGACCCCCCATCAATAGGTTGGGACGGATAAGGTCGTGAAGTACCCCCATCAAGGTAGTCCACTAAGTTATGGCTTAGTGGAAGAATAACTCACCACTTGTGAGTATAGGGAGGTCCTGGATGCATGCATGGTTGGTTGTGTGGATTTGTGGAATAGAATGAATGTGCCATAATGGAAATGTGGATTTTATTGGAAACGTTTCTTGGTTTCTTTGTTGGAAAATGGTTTTGTGGGAAAAATGGCTTTGACATATAATTTTCCATATTGTGAACTGTTTTGGAATTGTTTAATATAAATTGTTTTATGTAAATGTGATATCATGTTTTATCCTAGAGGCATGGGTTGGGAAGTCATCGGGTAAAACCTACTGAGTTTCATTACTCACCCCCTTCTTTGGCACATTGGTGCTTTTGTAGATGTCATATACCGGTACATTGGTAAAGGTAAAATGTCAAATGTTTGTAGCACTGCATCATGATACTTGGGCTGGTTCGTGAAGTTTGATCTTGGAGCTTGTGGAGCATGGAGTTGGGTTGTTGTCTTATAGTCTTTGAGTTTCCTTTCCGCTGTTTACACTGATGTTTAGTGTTGGTTTTGACTGTGGTACTTTTTGTTTGTTTTTGATAAAAATTACTGGTTGAGTTGTTTGGGTTTTAAATTAAGCATCATATATTGGTTTCTTGGAGATGGTTATCTGGTTTACTTTATTTGTTGGTTGTTTTCAGTTAAAGGGTAAATCGTCCCCCATGTATTTTGAAACCCTTCAGCATTTATTGCAAGACATTGGCTCCTTGGGGATGTCACTTAATTCATAGTAATGACTCATTGATATCTCAAGCCAATGAGAAATGGCGGGCCATTAAAATGGTATCAGCTTGTTCGATCCTTGCCTAACAAGTGGCCATCGATGTTCTTGGACCTGGAGTTGTAATTTTTTCTTGTCTACTCCTCGGGCGATCATCATAGACAGGAGTAGGAATTTCGGAACTTGAAATGTATATCATAAAAGGATGTAGCTAAGCAGTTTATGTTGAACTTCAAGTTACCAGGGTGTTGGGTACAAAAGTGTTTTGGATACACTTCTAGAATGTTGGAAATCTCATTGTCGTGGGTCTACCCAATGAGATGAGCATGACATGAAGTAGAGGGATGACATCCCACTAGGATGGCATATCACAGTGTGATTAATTATTTATGATTTTGCGAAAGGTGAAATTTTTTAAAAATGTAGGAATTGATTTTCAAATGAATGATTTTGAAAAGTGTATAATAGGTATATTTTGAAAACGTGTGGATTTTCAAAAAGTATGTGGGATGTTTTCAGAAACGGTTGAACATGTGGAAAAGCGTGACGGATGGAAAACAGTGATGTGATAGTTGATGTTATATAAATTGAAATTCTAAGCCTTCAGTTGCTAGGAAGTGAGACTAACCACGTGCATTGTTTGTATAGAAAATGGCACCCATTAGGCGTCATAGAAACCAACCCGAAGAAGCTGTGAAGAATGTGGTTGCACCTGAACCACGTGTGAACCAAGAGATGGTTTAGAGTATCATTCAAGCATTCTAGGCTGTCGACACAGGGAATCGGAGGGATGTGTCAAGGCATGTAGACCATTCCGTCCAGTTCTAGAAGCAGAATCCACCCATTTTTCGGGGTGATTTTGAACCAGAAAGGGCGTAGGTATGGCTGAGTAGGATGAATCATTTCTTTGGTTTCATCGGCACACCAGTAGAAATGAAAGTAACGTTGGCAACGTACATGCTAGAGGATCTTTCATGAAAGTGGTGGGAGGTAGTGGTGCAGACTAAGGTGGATCAAGGCCTAGGCTGGGAGGAATTTGAGGATATTTTCAACAAACAATTCTATCCTCACACATTCAAGATCCAAAGGACGATGTAATTTTTCATCCTAAAGCATGAGAATCTCTCTGTCATGGAATATTCCACTAAATTCATGAATTTAGTGTGCTTCGCACTAAAAGTTTCTACAAGTGTATCATTGAAGGCACACGTCTTTGAATCAGGGTTGCGATAGGATATTCACTCGAAGATAGATGTGTTCTATATTAAAGATTATACGGAGATGTTAAACAGAGAAACAGTAGCTGAAAGAGACATCTCGGGAGTTATGGGAGGAGGAAGTATGATGATACCCCCGGGAATGGGTGGGAACTCTAATGTTGGGAACAAGTGGAAGAGGGACACCTACTTCCATGGTGGGAGTGTGAATTAGAACTAGAAGGTTGGATCGGTGAATCTTCCTCCATGACCCATGATGAAAGCTGGGTGTTTTCAATGAGGCTCAACTGATCTCATAAAGCGATTGTGTATGACACAATCTACACAATGTCACAATTGCAAGCAGATGGGGCATCTACAGCGCTATTGTAGAAATACTCTGAGGTCGGCTGCAAGTGACACTTCCCAGGCGTCGCAAGCATCGTATGCTTCGACTGGACGAGGAAAGTAGATTAATCTCGTCAGCATAACAGAGCTAGTCATGGTGATTCTCGAAATACCATGACTCCTCAACCAGGAAAATCTTAGCAAGGCAATAAGGAGAATAGTGCAGCGACAAATAAATTGTATGGAGCTGAGCAGACGATTGTTGATGACCAGGTTGGAAAATCAATAGTAAGAGGTACGTTCCTTTTGAATTCTACCTTTGTGCAAGTGTTTTTTGATAATGGTGCCTCAGATTCCTTCATTTCTTCTTGTGCTGCTGACTTTCAATGTTTAAAACTGGAAATGATGCCTTCTGTGTTGAAAGTGAAAACTCCTATTAGTGAAAGAGAATGTCAAGCCTTACTCTGTCGATCATGTTCTATAACTGTGGATTGATCTAAGCTGGAATGGGACTTCTCCATGTTAGATATTGATTTCTATGATGTAATCCTGGGTATATATTGGTTGGAAAGGTTTAAGGCTCACATCGACTGTTATAGTAGAACGGTTAGTTTCACGACTAAGGACGACATCGACCATCTCTTTAGAGGAGAAAGGATGGTAAAGAAGGGTGAAAAGGGCTTGTCAGCACTAATGGTGGGAACGATATCTCATCAATTGGCAGCATTGACATTGGCATCAATGGATGATATTGAGAAAAATAGTTTTCCAGCTGTAGTGGATCAATTTCCAGATGTCTTTCCCAAGAACTTCTCAGGGTTACCACCTCTAAGGGAAGTGGAGTTTACGATTGATATCCTTCCATGGACCAGTCCTATTTCCCTTTCGTCTTATAGGATGGAACCAATGGAGTTAATGGATTTGAAAGAGAAGTTATAGGAGATGGAAAGTAAGGGTTTCATTTGGCCATGCGCGTCCTTATGGGTAGCACCAGTTTTGATTGTAATGAATGAAGATGGAACTTTCAGGCTATGTGTGGATTATCGTAAACGAAACCAAGTTACGATAAATAATAGATATCCAATTCAACGCATTGATGACCTGTTTGATCAATTTAGGGGAGCTCAGTGGTTCTGCAAAATTGACTTACGGTTAGGATATCACCAGTTTCGAGTTCAGAAGGAGGATATTCTGAAGACAGCCTTTAGAAGCAGATATGGCCACTATGAATATGTAGTCATGCCTTTTGGTCTTACGAATGCACCAGCATTATTTATGGCATTGATGATTCAGTTATTTCAGCAATATCTGGAATCTTTTGTTTTGGTGTTTGTGGATGACATATTGGTGTATTCAAGAACAAGGGTTGAGCATGAGAAAAACATGGCGATAGTGTTGGAAATCTTGAGAGATCATCAATTGTACGCCAAATTATCAAAGTGTGATTTTTGGATACAAGAGGTATGCTTTCTGGACCATGTTGTAGATGAGAAAGGTGTTTTAGTGGATCCAGCAAAGATAGAAGCTGTTATTTCTTGGCATATGCTGAAAATGTCTTTGAAATACGAAGTTTTAATGGTGTAGCTGGTTATTACCATTGCTTTTTCCGTGACTTCTCATGACTAGCTTCACCTAAGTCTGCAATGAAAAAGAATAACAGTGCATTTCAATGGACTGAATAATGTCAGAGATCTTTTCAAGAGTTGAATGTTTGCCTTACATCAGTTCCTATCATGATTTTTCTGGAATCAGGACAGGGGTATGTGGTGTATTGTGATGCTTTGGGAATAGTTTTGGGTTGTGTTCTCATGCAAGGAGACCATGTGGTTGCTTATGGCTCAAGGCAGTTGAGGGTTCGTGATAAATATTACCCAACACATGATTTGGAGTTTTATACGGTCGTCCATGCTTTGAAAACCTGGAGACATTATCTCTTTGGTGATAAGTTCATTGTGTTTACAGATCAGAAAAGCATGAAACACATTTTCTCACAACAAGATTTGAATCTGAGGCAACGAAGATGGACAAAGTATCTTCAAATGTTTGACTTTGACCAGATGTATACACAAGGTAAGGGAAATTCGGTGGCCGATGAATTAAGCAAGAGGTCATATGCTCTGTTGGAAAAGGATGCTTCAGATAAATGGCAGCTGATATCGGTCTTAGCCAACATGCATGTGGAATGTGATGAACGAGGTGATGTTGTTGTTTTCTTTTCATCTATACTTATTCCCTATTTGGTGGAGATAGTAATGGATGCACATGCATACGATGTGGACTGTGTTGCAATGAGTTCAAAACTCAATGGTGGGGAGACCATTGAGGGATGGAAACTGGATGGGAGTTCAGTTTTGCGGTTTTGAGATCAGATGGTTGTACCGTTAGCTGCTCAGGAAAAGATCCTAAATGCTTACCACCATTCAAGATTGGTTGTACATCCGGGATCACAAAAGATGTATAAGCTACTAAAGGCGTAGTTTTGGTGGAGCGGCATGAAAAGGAAGGTGGTCGAGTTCGTCTCGCGATGCATAACTTCTCAGCAGGTTAAATTAGAGCATCAAAGACTAGCTATAATGTTATAATCTTTATCTATCCCACTAGGGAAATGGGAGCAAATTGCAATGGATTTTGTTACAGGTCTTCCAAGAACATTCTGGAAACATGATGCCATTTGGGTGATAGTGGATCATCTAACCAAGTCAGCCAATTTCTTCCTGATTCGTGAAACACATACAGTGGAAGATCATTCAGAAATCTATATCCGGGAAGTGGTAAAATGACATGGTGTACAATTTTATATCGTCCCAGATAGAGATCTGAGGTTCACATCTCATTTCATGAAATCCTTACAACAAGCCCTTGGAACTCAGTTTACGATGAGCATGGCGTATCAACCTCAGACAAATGGTCAATCTGAGTGGATGATAAAAATATTGGAAGACATGTTGCGGGACTGTGTAATGGATTTTGGTGGCTCATGGGAGGATCATATACCCTTAGTATATTTCTCATACAATAACAGTTATCAGGCCTCTATACGCATGGCTCCATTTGAAGCATTTTATGTGAGTCATTGTCTTTCTCCACTTTATTGCATGGAAATAGGTGAGACTTTACTAATTGGGCCGAGCCTTGTCCAAGAAACAATGGAGAAGATCCAATTGATTAGAAAGAGGATGGAGATGGCTCAGAGTCGTCAGAAATCTTATGCGGATCGTCACTAAAGACCGTTGTCATTTATAGTGAGTGATCATGCCTTTTTTAGAATCTCTCCAAGGATTGGACAACGTAATTTTGGGACGTAGGGAAAATTATCTCCTCGATATATAGGCCCTTTTGAGATTCTAGAACGGGTTAGCGAGGTGGAATATCGGTTTTCATTACAAGCACGGTTAAGTGCAGTGCATAATGTGTTACATGTATCTCAGTTGAAGAAGTATCACCCTGATCCTGACCATGTGATCAGATGCGAACACGTTGACCTAGATCTGGATGCTTCGATGATACATATCCCGGTACGGATAGTGGATAGTCAATAGAATGTCTTGCGTTGAAAATTCATCGGTCTAGTATGGGTTTTACGGCATCATGGTCAGATCCAGGAAGAGACTTGGGAACGCGAGAAAAAAAATGAATGAGCAGTGGATAGAACTATTTCAGGCAAGCAATGGTTTTCTAATTTCTAGGGACGGAAAGGCCAATAGTGGGGAGAATGTAGTCCCCCGGTTTCTGGTATGTATCCCTTGTTTTATGCTTTTTTATGTGCATGATGTTTTTGGGTGATGTTTGGGGAATGTTTGGGAGACTTTTAAAGTGTAAAAGGTCAAAATGTGGGGACACACGGGCTACGCAGAGTTTTCCATATCATGAAGGTGGTGGTCTGTTGGACAGAGGAGACCACATGGTGTCTGCACAGTTTGGGAAAACCGTACGAGGAGGCCGTGTGGATAGCCCCTCTCCAGTAGTGACTACTTCACGATTAGTGCATGGTTTAACTAACCGTGCAGACTAACCGTGCGTGAAGTCAACTTAGATCCTATTTATTAGGATCTAATCCATTTTATCATTTAACCCACTCTTTTTTTCTCCCAGATGGCCCTAACTCGGGATCTCTCTCTCGGTAAGGTGGTAGAGCACTTACCAATAGTTTTGGAAGAGATCCGGAGGGTTGCCTTGGTGTTTAGTGGTCGGTTGATCGTGGTATGTCATGTTCTTGTATTGTTTTCATAGATATCCTTATTCCCTCTTGTTGGATCCTTAGATCTATGCCCGAGGTGGGTAGATCTAATGTAGTGGATGACTTTTATGTCGGGTTTTGTTCTTGTTGGTGATAGGGGGAGGAATATAAAGAGGTTTCGTGGTGTTTCGTCCTGGTTCTTGGTTGGTTTCTCCTATTTTGTTGAGGTATGTGGCTTAACTCTCAATCCCTCTTCATTCGAACATGAAGGCTTAGTTTCAATTTGTTTTATTTGATTGAAATGGTTTGTTTCTTAGCAGTGAGAGAATGGTTGAAACTATTTTTTAGTAATAGGTGATGGAAATTGTGTGTTTTTTAGAAGTGGTTGTTGAAGTAAATTTAAAATGGTGATTTTAAATTTGCTACGGGTTTGCTTCTTATATGAAATGGTTTTCAATAAAAATGGTGATGCTTTATTGAAACGTTTTGAACACACTTGGTGTTGGTAATGGATTTGCATGGGTTGTGGTGTGTGTTCATTTTCATTGGGATGGATAAGGGCGAGAAGACCCCCCCCCCATCAAAGGGTTGGGATGGATAAGGGCGAGAAGTCCCCCATCAATAGGTTGGGATGGATAAGGTCGTGAAGTAACCCTGTTAAGGTAGTCCACTATGTGATGTATTATTGGATAGATAACTCACCACTCACGAGTACAGGGAGGCCCCGGTTTCATGCATGGTTGGTTGTGTGGATTTGTGGAATGGAACGAATGTGCAAAAATGGAAATGTGGATTTGATTGGAAACATTTCGTGATTGTTTTGTTGAAAATGTTATTGTTGGAAAATGGCTTTGACATGGAATATTTCATATTGTGAACTATTTTCAATTGTTTTATATAATTTTTTTTGTAAATGTGTTAACATGTTTTATCCTAGAGTCACGGGTTGGGAATTCATTGGGGAAACCCTACGAAGTTTCATTACTTACCCCCTACTTCGGTTCATTGGTGCTTTTGAAAATTTCATATACCAGGATGTTGGCAAAGGTAAAGTGTCACATGTTTAGAGCGCTGCTTCATGATTCTTGTGCCGGTTCATGATGTTGGTGCTTGGAGCTTGGGTATCATAGATTTGTGTTGTTGTCTTATAGTCTTTGAGTTGTCTTTCCTTTGTTTACTCTGATGTTTAGTGTTAGTTTTCACTATGGTACTTTTGGTTTCTTTTTGATAAAAATTAATGGTTGAGTTTTTTTGGTTTTAAATAATGCATCATATAGTGGCTTCTTGGAGATGGTTATCTGGTTTTCTCTATTTGTTGGTTGTTTTAAGTTAAAGGGAAAATCGTCCCCCATGTATTTTGAATCCCCTCTGCATTTTTTCCAGCCTATGGCGCCTTGGGGATGTCGCTTAAAGCCTAGTAATTACTCATTGAGCTATCAATCCAATGATAATTGGTGGGTCATTTCAGGCAGCCAAGAGTATGAGAGATGTTAGATGCAGTTGTGTCTAAGACTAGGTTATGCCCATAGTGTGGTTTTGAGATATAGTATATTGTGTACTTTTTGTGTTTCTATATGCTACTTCACCTTGTTAGTAAGGGAAATTGACACCCCGGGAATTCTGAGCCCTCGGGGGGGTGTTTTCCCCAACATTTTTATGGGAGCATGAATGGGTGACTACCCCCTTTGTCCCTGCTCTATTCTCTTTGTAGATACTTTTGCTGGTAAGAACAGTGGTTAGTTTTCCCCATATATGTGTATAGAGGACTGTAATGGCTTGTGGTTATTCACACACATATATTCTAGATATAGTATCCTATGGACTACTATTGGTGTAACCTGTATATGCTATGATGGCATGAAGAACCTTACTTGGTGTATGGGTTGTAATGGCTTGAGGTATAATACCTGGTGTATGATAGACATTTTGCGAGCTGTGGTGGATCCCAGAACTGACCTGGTTACTTTTGGATGTATGTATGGTGTGTTTGATCGCCCAGGTGTCTGCGGGAATCCATTGTGTTGCATGAGGATCATATTGTGGTGCTTCGTCCAGGTTTCTATGGGCAAGCCTTTTGGAATGAGAAGCTTAGAACATGTGATGTTGGGGAATAGTGGAAAATTAGTGGAGAAGGATTATTGGGGTACCCTTGATATTCATTACTATATGTTATATTCTTGTATGCATTACATGGTGAGAGTAGCCATGGTGAGGTTGTGAACTTAGTGTACCTGTTAAGTGACGAGTTAGTTTCACTTGTTGTTAACTATGCTTTAGCATGATTTCTTAACTTTTTCATTAGAGGATTTGGAGAGGATTATACAGATTATACTACTATACTCACCATATATATATATAAACTATTTTTCAGGTCACTTATAGAAGGTTGGATATAAGGATGGTTACTACTAGCTTGTGGTTGCAGGAGCTGTTCAGAATTTTGGTTGCTGCTATTTTTATATTTTTTTGGGTACTTGCAGTTTTTCCCTTCTAGTTGTAGTACATTTCATGACATTTCATATATTCACTTGGGTTTCTTTTATATTCTAGTTCTGAGTTGGTTTTGATTGGTGTTTATCTTATATGTCTCTTCTGCATGTGTTCTACTAGAGGGTAATGCCTCCCATTTGTGTGTTTACGATACCCTCAGTGCCAGTCGCCAACCTGGGGCCTACTGGAGGCGGGACTCGGTAGTAATTATCTCCCTTATCACATTGTCGGCCCTAGAGGGGTACACTTTGTGGGGAGGGGGTCGTGACAACTATAATAAAAGGGAACCTCATAATTTCCCTAATCATCACTTCCAAATAATTTTAGTTTATCCAATATCTACCCAAGTACATTGATATAATTATTCTCAACATTTTAGAGGAATATTTATTTCATAATACCATCTTTAGAGGGATTAATGAGTAAATAAAAGGTGCTTTACAAAAAGAGGTATTTATTTTTACTGAATATGTTAGTTTTATTACATCATAAAAATACTACAATACATGTTACACTATACTAATGTAATATATTTTACATATCTGATATATTAGTTTGATATAATAATAATGGAATAACCTATATATGTCTCCCTCTTCAATCCAAAAAGAAATTAAATCATCATTCTTGTATACTATATACTATTTCCTCACGAACCTAAATATTTAATCTCACATTACCAACTCTCGTAACTAGTTCTAATGATTGAAATAATGTTTATATATAAAATCATGGAATATTATTCACTATTTAAAGATAATATATCATCTAAAATATAAACACTATGTCTATTGAAACGTGAAAATGTCATTCAGGCGTGAGCCTAGACTAACGCCACAAGGAAGCAATTTGATTAGTTTTGTCATCCCCACATCATATGGATAAAATACATAACATTATTTAAATATATAATATAATTTTATGACGAAATTTTCATTTTGTAAATATATATTTAAATATACAATAATTCCATCATGTTCATTGAAAAATGGTAACATTATTCTTGCATACATATTGCCTAAAACTTCTATTATAAAATCATATTTCAAATTTCATGACCATATTTAACTGATTGTTTGAAAATTATAATTATTTAATGAGTAATGTAGTTATATAATTCTTATTGATCTACATGTGATTTATTAATGACCCATTTGACCATATTTAACATACAGATGTAATTTTGGGAATATGAGAGAAATATCATCCGAAAATTTGATTATAACATAATTAATTAATTAACAATATTATAACATTGTATCAAATAAAATGAATGGAATAATAAACATGAAAAGATATCTTATGAAATGAATATATAGATTTTTTTTTCATCATTATGAAAAATGGTATGTGATCATTCAGAATCAATGTATACTACAAAAAACTTTTAAAACATCAAATTGAATATATTAAATATTTATTTTCTAAAAATTTTAATTCAATGTAAATTTTCTTAAAAATAATTTATTGAAGTACTTATAAGTACAAAAATTAATTATATAAGATAATCTATATCAAATTAGAATTTATTTCTATTTTTTCATATGTAATATTAGTATATAATTTATAAAGGACTTTTTGAAAAAAAAAATTAAAATGAATTTTCTATTTTAATATTTATGGCATCATGGATTTTTTCATAGATTTTTATCATAATTTAATTATTGGTTACCTTTATAACTATTAATGTTTATTTTAGTAAAACAACTCATCATTATTTTTTGGGATTTTTTTAATGGTTTTAAATTGAATTGATATTCC
The DNA here is from genome assembly GCA_963277665.1 of Viscum album. Taxonomy (NCBI): domain Eukaryota; kingdom Viridiplantae; phylum Streptophyta; class Magnoliopsida; order Santalales; family Viscaceae; genus Viscum; species Viscum album. Next base: position 496,185,474 of record OY728158.1, on the reverse strand, counting down.
AATGTTTATAACTGTATCATATAGTCAAAATAATATATCATTGACTGTTATGATGAATGTGAAATATTTCACATATAAGAATATTATTATTGTTTTTCATTAAATATTAAAATTATTGGTGTTTTTGTAATATTACCATGATGTATGGTTATATTATTATTTAATGATGGAAGGAATTATTATAAACTAAGTACGAGTCATTACGTTATAGTCCATGGATGTGTGGTTTTGTTATTTCTCTCTAATTCATTGGGTTATGATGACGAAAAAATTTCACAATATAGGTTATTACATTTATAAAAGTAAGATGACAATTTTTTCTTATGTTACATAAATTTATCATTAATTATATTTATTGAATTTATGAACATCTTATGCTTTCACAGAATAAGATATTAGAAAAAATTAAAATAAATTTATATGTTTATTATTAAGTGTGAAATTGTTATAATTTTTCAAAAACGTTATTATGATTTTTTATGTATTTAAATGAAACCATTATGAGTTTTCCTATTTCATAAATTATTAATTGTGAATTGTTTTTCAAAAATATTTAGGGAGAGAATTTGATTTCGTAGGTGAGAAAATATTTGATAGAGAGAAATTATTATTTTGAAAAGGAATATTTTTATTGGAATTTGAGGACTAATGGGATTAATTTTTCTTTCTTTATCAAATAAAAATATTTTAGTGATCTCACAGCATTTTATAATGTTTTTAATAAATTGTAAATGAAGTATTATAATAATGATAAATATGCTATAAGGGAAATGAAATGTGAGTGTATTGGGACTAATTATCTCGTAAAGGAACTATTAATATTATGTAAGAGATTATTCTAATTATCTATAACTATAAAACATAATGTTCTTATACATCATAAATTTTATTTCAACATGTTCCTTCTATGGTTAGTGGTTTTACTATATAATCATATTTAGGATGCATAAATCTTGAAACCTTATATTCAATTTAAAACAAATTAGGGTTAACCTGGGATATTCATTTTCATCATCTATTATAATCCTTTATAATGGTTTTTAGGGAAATGTGAATTATCCAATGCATATCTTAATATATTGTCAAATATGGTGCATAATAAGTCTTGTTTACATTTATCTGGTTATGCTTGAGTCATCAATAACATCGGATTTAATGTTTTATTACCCTTATACACACCTAATCCATTACAAATTAATATTATTTTGTGAAGAAATAGATTTATTTTCCTGAAATATCGCATAATACGTAACTTATAAAAAATTATTGATATTATTTACATTTATCATAAATTTAATTCATAGGGTTTTATTACTTAATATATGTTTTCTTACATCCTGTTCCCAAGTATTTTACTAAATATCCTATAATACTATCTATATAATCCATAATCCCAAAATATTTGAATCATTTCAATGAATCATTACATTGGAATAAGAATAAAGAAATTAAATCCTATATAATGGATCTGTTTAGTGGTATTATTAAAATAGTTAGACACATGAGTCATTTATTAAAAATGAATATAACAAATAAAAAAATATTTTTTAATAATATTATTCTTTCTATAAAGTCATCGAATGGGATCCTTATTAAAAGAATCAAAATAAGGGTGAGCGTAAATTTCCAGGAAAATTTAAATGTATTAAAAGATATGATGAACCAATAATGAATAATAAAATGGGAATGAGAATAAATTGCCACAAATTCCATTCAAATAACCAAAAAATGAATAATCAGTATAGAAAGGAAAATATATAAATAGACATTCCATCTTATAAATAAGATTACAGTGAAATTAATCCTTATATTTTTTGGTATTGAAAATATCATGGATAATAATAATTGAAATCTGAATACAGGGATTTCTTTATTTTTGGAAACCATGTTTCCCATGTACAAGGATCCTTTATCATTAAAATATATTGCAATAGAAATTTAAAAAATACTACGTAAGAGAAAATTAGATGATATTTTCCACCTAATTTATACCATTACAATATCTATGCATCATGGGACTTGCATTAATTTGTCACCAACCTGTGTCTTCCATGTCTAAAACATTTCTTATATATATAATAATTAATTTAATTCATAAACACTGTATCTTATAAAATATATATTGATTAATGGATATATATTGATAAAAATTTACGTAGTTCATGAAATATATTTCCTTGAACACTATATATTTAAAAATTGTAAACAGTTTACGAAATAATAATATCTATGAAAAATGAAAAGTAAATTTATCTGAAATTTCATGTTTCGTGATCCTTTAAAAGTGTAGAAATCCATGGAAATATAATGAATATGAAAATGATTCAGGAAATTGAATATAAATACAATCTATGGTCAATTTAATCATAACAGATCTAGGTTAATAATATTAAAGGTATCTATAAAACTTATACCCGATGGAATAAGAATAAGGATCATTGTCACTAATGAAAAAAATCATTAAAAAAATTCCTCAAGAAATATCCCATTTAATTTTGAAAAAAATGAAATTAATTTTCGATGAAATTAATATTTATTAAATATATTTTAAAAATAATCTTATAAAAGTCCTATGGATTATTTGATGTAGTAATTGTAATGTTAGCGAGAAATTAATTACATTCTATAATGAATAATCCATTTTCATAGAAAAAATATAGAAAAGTGCCTTGTTCGGAATGAAAGAAAAAAATTATTTTCAACACATTTTGTTGAAAGAAATATAGGATAAATTTTTATTTGACAAATAATTTTATAAAAAAAATAAAGAATAAATTTAATTTTTTTTAAAAAAAATTAATTTTATTTAAATAATGATTTTATAAGAAGACATATTTTTTGTATAAAGAGAGAAATGATGTAAAATTTTGTTAAAACATTTTATCAATTTTATTATGTACTAATGTGTATAAAAATTGTAATATCACTTGAAACATATCATGACTAATAATATTTGAGGAAAATTAAATATTTTATTTAAAAATTGTCATATAATTTTTTTAGTTGAATTTATAGAATAAAAAATCTTGATTAGAATGTTATACTGAAATCAACCATTAAAATAATCATAATTTATATGTAAAAAATAAAAAATAAACTAATTATGTGATTAAAATAAAAAAATTACATATCTAATTGGATAAAAAATCATTATATATATAGTTATATAATATTAATGAAAACAATGAAATAATAAAATACAAAGAAAAGGAACTGTCAGAGGAAATTTCATTACCACATGAAAATGTTATATACAAATCTTCAAAGAAAAATTAGATCTTATTGAAAAAAAATTCAAGATTAATGAAGTACTCATGATATAATATTTTATTTTGGAATTATATAAACTACATAAAAAATTTAGAGAATACCAATACAATATTCCTCAATAAAATAAAATTGATATGAAATCCCTTTTCATATACATCCTCATTGATGACCCCCATGTAAAATTATTTATATTGGTTTTATGAATTTTATTATCTTGTTAATGAAACATATTAATATTCATGATACCATATATATACCTTTTAGAAAATATTATTACATATAAATTATTAACCATTAATTAATTTTAGTGGTTTGATTATTAATTTCATTGTTTTTTGAGTATGTTTTGACTTGTTTTTTGTTTCCTATTAATTAGATCAGGATTTTATAATCTCCAGAATTTAATAAATTATTTAAATATCATATATATTCATTATATATTTATTTATATTTATCCCTAAAATTTTGTGACATGAGTTAAAATACCACGTTCATGGAGTTTGATGGTCGTATGTACAAATAAATGTTGTTTCCATTTTCCTCATAGTATTTAATGAATGAATGTTAAATTATATATACTTATATATATATATATTTTATAATTAAGATATAACAATTTTTTTAATATATCACAAAATAATATTAAATCTATCATTAATACATTACATTAAATGGGTGAATGAATCACATTGTTTCCCATGGTAGTAGACCACTGTATACATGAAAAACATTACCACATTCCCAAAGAATACAATGAATATATTTATATGTTATAAAATGAAAAAATAATCCTAAGGGAATAATAAATATAATATATATCATATATTAATAATATATAAATCATTACTCCCATCCTTGAAATGTTCAATTAAAAAAATGTCATCTAGTTGTGATGCGATAATCTCTCATACACAAGAATCGTGATTCCAAAAACACATTGACGGAAGTGTGTGATGTTTGTATAGATAAACTTAACATTAATACATATAATTATATTTAAAATAATTGTTTTTTTATATAATCATTATATAAAAATAATCAAAGAAGGTGGATAAAGAAATAAAATAAGAATTATGTTGTAAGATCATTGTGGTTTATATAGGTATCCAAATTAGTATTGAAATAATTCCTTATAATTTTTCCCTTCAACTGAATATAATACTTATAGGGTGATGGGAATAAATTTAGAGAGTGATTTTGTTAGGAGGTTTACAAACCAAATTCGTTCATATGTGTGCATTACAAACTCCCTGAAGGGATGTAAACCATTTTTCATCATCCAATGAAATGGATGATAAATATAATTATTTTTAAAAACATAATATAATATATATGATAATATTAACATTATAAGATGATAAAATGATACATACATTTTTTCTATAATAATTTTTGAATCATGGAAACATTTCTCATTCATACGTATGACCCACATTCTTTATGATTGTAAGATAATTAATTTTTCATGACCATATTCAATATATTTGTTTAAATGAATTATTAATATAAATATATATATATATATATATATATATATATATGTTAGGGCTAATAGGGGCCTATATACCCTGAGAGGGGGGAGGGTGAATCAGGGTATGGATATTCTTTTACAAAGTTCTTCCTGCCCCACTGGATCTTGACCTCTCTATTATAAGGGTCAGTTTGTTTGTTCTGATGCGATTGTGTTGATCGCTTATTTTTATCTTTACCTGATTTGTATGATTTAAATTCAATGGACGGAAGCAACCAGGCAGACACAATGATTTTTACTTGGTTCACCCTCACTGGGCTACATCCAAGGAGCATACACTGACATGTTGTCATGCGTACCAAATCCCACTAATCTTCATAAGATTTTGATACAAAATTCGGGATAGAGCACTTCTATTCCCAGGCTCACTACCTCCACAAGGTTTAGGGTCAGCTCACTGCTTTCCCAAGGGTCACTCCATTTTTCTCTCTCTATGGCTCACTGTCGGTGGACAGGATCACCTTCTTCCTCTTCCTAAGCTCACTGCTCTAGAAGGGAATCCACTCACAGTTTAAAGACCTGTAGGTCTCTTCATTTCCATTAAGGAAAGCATATTTCTCTATTGAAATTCAACTTTCTCCCGTAGATGAATACCTCTTTGCCACTATCCACTGGGAAAACCACTTTGGAAACACCTTCGTGAAGCACCCTACTTCTCTAGGCTCCCAATTTCGTGAAGCTCAAACAACCCTTCCCGAAGCTCCTGCCTTTTCGTGAAGCACTCTCGCAAAGCACCGCCACGAAGCACTACCGCGAAGCTCAACCCTTTGCAAAGAAACGTCCCTCGTGAAACTTAATAAGCCAACGCGGAGCTCGTAGGGTTCGCGGAGCTATAATAGCCGCGAAGCATTACCGTCAACATTCCTTCGCGCCTTCACCGTGAAGCTCCCTCGCAAAGCCCTTCACCGCCGCGATGCACTTCAGCCACTTCTGTTCGCAAAGCTTGGCGTAATCGCGAAGACTCACCACCTCCATTCTTCAGGTCTTCGCGAAATCCAATCCATACATCCTATCTTCGCGAAATTCATGCCTTTGCCATATTAAATTATGCTCTTCATGGAAATCCTATTTTCGCGATGCTCACCAAACTCCAATTTTTAGACCCCCAAAATTTGGAAAACACTAGGAAACAGCGCCACCTTGTACTGCTCTTTTGTACCGCCTCCAGATCATCCTTTCCTTTGTCATTGTTCTTTGTCAACAAGGATTGTCAAAAACTTCTTCGGAACTCGACAAATATCCATGAAAATCTGCTTTGTCAACAAACACAATCAACCCAAAAATACTACAATGTGACCATGAGGGATTTTTTCCCAACAATATATAATATTTATTACATTATTATTATTCTATATATGATGAAATAAATACAAATTTTACCATATTTAACATAACAATTTTATAGAGGAAATATGCACTGAATATCAAAAAACGCCCGACATGAGATAAAATGATTATGTAACTGTATATAAGAATGTAATAAGTGACATAAATAACACAAAATAGGTTCATAAGAATATATAAAATAAATATATATTTCATTTTAAGTGATATAAATTACATATGAGGGGAATAATTCTCATGTTACAAGAAATAATTTTAAAATTTATCAATTTATTGTTTCCCTTAAAAATTCCATTTTATGTCCTTTTTTTCTAAAAATGGTTTCAAATTACTATTTACAATGATTTTTTAATGTCATTTTTTATATGTTTTAATTTTTATACAATTACTTGAAATAAATAATTTTTCCATTTTCCAAATGATGTACATTATAACTTTTCATAAAAAAATAAGGATGAATTAATTATGTTAAACATAATGACAATATTTTCCCAACTTCATGATGCCTTAATGTTTTTTTATTTCTTGTTATGTGGACAATGATATTTTTTCATTAAAATGGATTGAATATTTAATGAAATGTTTTCATATTTTAATATTTATTAAATATTATTTTCATATTCGAAAGTGTTTTTTAGTAATGTTTATAATTGTATTTAGTGGTCATATACATGATATGTTCCTTGGGAATTATTTATGTAATGACCATAACATTTATTAGTGAAAATTCCTCTTAATCTATTTAAATTTCTTCTTATAAAAAATGGTTATATAAAATATTCACTTCCTTTGTATTATGTGATTCTATTTCAAAAAACTGTTAAGAATTTTTTCTGTTGAAAATATAGATGCTGAATAGAGATCACATGATTTGTATATATATAAGGATTTAACAAATAAGATTAACTCAGATAAAGGAATTGATGGCATCATCCAATAGAATTTCCCATACGAGTCCCATTTTTGGTAGCTTGGAAAGGTGGTGGCATCATTGGGGTTCTCTCTTAACCAATACCAAGCCGAGCATTGACACATTAAGCTAGACCAGAACCACCTATGGGAGATGTGGACGTTGATAGATATTACCACCAAAATGATGTTATCTGAGAAACCCCAAGAGTTTGTCATTATCCCACCCCTTATGCAATGTTATTATGGGGGTGTTACAAGGGGTTATGTAAGGAGTCCTTATCAGTATGATTATGTGCATTATTTTTTTAATTAAAAAATAAATGTACATTCATTTTATTGTTGTTATGTTTTAAATATTTATTAAAGCACAAATAGTATTTTTAGTTAATATAAAATTAAGAAATCTATTTTAATTAATTAATGGATTTTTGAATTAAATACTATTTTATTAAAATATTATAACTAAATTTATATAAATATAATATAAATTACATAATAATAATTATGAATATGATTGTGATTTTTATTAAGGTTTGAAAGCTATCTATATCAAAACCCATGAATTTTCTATAAATGTCAGATTTTATTTTAAAAGTAAAAATTCACATATTTAGAAAATTATGTAGATTAAATGATTATTATTTTTGGAATCATATTGTTAAAAGTATCCAATGGATAATCTTTATTAATTTTTTGAAAGATTCAAATTTTTGTGGAAAAATAATATACCGTTTTATTATATATTGTGTTTTATTACATAATAATGACCGGAGAGTTTTGTAATAAAATAAAATAAAAATTATATTCATCCAATTTATTTTTTATTATTAATGTATATTGATTTTAGTTTAGTTTTTTTTAAAATTGCATTAGAGGGCCCTTCAAGACTTATAAAACATTTTACTTTTTTAAATTGATATCCTTTGGATTGTGAATCACCTCCACATAAGAAACCCTAATTTTTTAGAAGTTAGGATATTGGACATATAAAATATTTTTTTCAACTTCTATTTGGACAAAAACATCAGCAAAAACCACGGGCTGGATTTTTTTTGGATTAGTTTAATGTGTGGTTACCCAGACCTAAACAATAATGAATTCTCTCTACATTCCTATAAAAACATAACAATGCTCCCACTTCCCCATAACTCAATGCCTTTAAATATCATCCTAACTATGACTTACTTTCTCTATAATCCACCCAAGGTGACCCAATATCTCACAAATACTCTCTCAATCCCCTCCCAAGCCTTTGGGATCACACTACCAAGTAAGGGATTACTTTATTTCCCATTTTATCGATGTTTTTTAATATTTTTATTCCTGTTTATTTTCAATTATAAATGGTGTGATATGATTTAAAACCTCCCCTACACCATCCTCTTTATGTTTTAATGATGTGAGACCATGTTCTCTCGCATATATGCCTTCCATGTATATATATTCACATGCCGAAATTCGGTAAGGGATTTATTTCTTTCCCATTCTTGTCTAATTTTTTAAGTAGTTATGTAGTTTTATTTTAAATTACAAATGTTTAAGTATGATTTTACACATCCCCCATATTTCCATTTTTTTGAATGATCATATAACCCTTTCACTCTCATTAATTCCTCCCATTACACCTGTTACCATGCCGAAATTCCATAAGGAATTTCTCTCACTTCATTTAAATTCTGGAAATTCTTTTCTATTATGAATCTAAAATTCCATTACTTATGTTTAGACATGTATCTATATGACCCACACACTATCCATTTCATGTAAATATGATGAGACAACTCTTTCTCTATCATAAACTATTTTTATGAATTATTATGTCACACCATTATGCTTTTGAAATTACACAACTATTTTCCATGACAAAGACATTGTGTCATGAATACCATGCCCGTTTCACTATCAATGGTGTTCACCACTATACACATTTACTTGTTAATTATACAGTTTCATGTATGAATTCTACATTCCTTTATTGTGTAATAAATTATGATCTTTAATTATTCAATGTTGTATGATCCATGTGGCACACATACTCATGAAATGAAATTATTATGAAGGGTGCATCCTGATTGTAATCCAATGGTTTGGGTAAATTTTAGAATCATGATACATCAATTGAAATAGGGTTTTACTAATTCTAATTCATGTTAAATTATGATTTCCTCATTATAATTTATGGTCAATGAGGTTTTACTCATTCCCCATTTTCAATTAGCCATTGCTCATGTTAATACCATGTTAAGTGTATTTTTTTCATTTCCATGTTGTGATAATCATGATTTATAATTATTTTCTATTCATGTATCTATTATTCTATATTGATAGTACTATTTCAAAACATGTATTGATTTGTTCATTTTATGCCTTGTTTACTCCATTACTGAGCTTTATAGCACACCCTTTTCTAATGTATGTCCACAGGATATCCCATGCAATGCAAAGTACGAGGGAATGATGTGGTTGTGTAAAGAAATTTTTCAATAAAGATATTGTGTGATTTTTGTTTTATGTTGTTTTGTAATGTTCTTAATCTATAAAGACAATATAACTCTCAATCTTCAATGGTGTATCAAGTAAAAATTATGTAAGAAATCATGATTAAGTTTGTAATAAAAAGCAGAGTAGTTATAGTTTGTATCAGGAGACAGGTTTAGTTATTTTAAGTATTATGATTAGAAAACCCTAGTGAAAGCCTTAGGTATAAGACTAATTATAATAAAAAATCCATATTTATTTTGAGTATTTAGTTTGGTGTTTATCAAGAAAATATATCCATATCCAGATACAAGCATGTAGAGACGGCTCTAGAAAAGATGTAACTAGGGGTGAAAACTCTTACAAGGAGTTTTGAGCTTTACCCGGGGTCTCCTGGTACACCACAATGGGAAAATATTTACTCTTGGATACCAAACTTTCAATAGATAATCTTTTTTAAATTCACAATCATAGTATGAACCATTTTTAAGGGAATAAAAAAATCCATCAAAGAATATATTTTGGGATGTAGAGCAGGGATAACATTGATTAAACCTATAGATTCATTATTTAATGAAATAAAAGTTATTTATAAGTCATATTTATTTGTCCTTGGTTTACCCTTTAATTGTTACCGCTAACATTCCATTTATTCCATTCAATGGTCAGTAATATGAGGACTCGCGGTAAAAACTGAGGTGAAGATCAATGTAACGACAATTCTATTGAGATTCCCAATTTTATGGGAGTGGGAATCAGGAACCTTGTCACTATACTCTCTCAGTTAACTCATGATTTGAAGAGAAAAATGCGTCACGGTGAACTTATAACCCCCCCCCCCCCCGAAGTAAAAACAAGTCACAATCATGAGATAAATAATACAATGTCCTCCTACTTTTAAGGGATCATCTCATCCCTTAATTCCCGAATAATGGATCCACTCTATTGAAAAGATATTATCCATCCATCAATGTTCCGAACATGAGATGGATATTTTACATTCTTATCGTATGGAGGGTGAATCTGATCAATGGTAGACATTGATGAAAAATATGAAGCCTGAGGAGGAGAAAAGAGCATTCGAATAGAAGGATTTCTAGAAAAAAAAATCAAACTTTTTTTCCTCACACCCTCTAACATATGATGGAAATGGACATAATTTCCATCATGAAAAAAGATGATTAATTTGTTGGAGAATACGATGAAAACCTCAAAAGGCATGCACGATGTGATTATGGGATTTTCTTTACCCCCGAATTCAATGTTGAATTCTTCTTTTGGGGGGTAAATCCTAGCCTACAGAAATCTCTATTGATCAATGACTTTGATAGATATGGGAAAATTGTCTGATGTCCCCTCAAAGTAAAAATTATGATTGACAAATCTTAGTGGTATCATAGGGATAATAAGTGTAAGGTGGACTGTAAATATAGTGGTTCAATGGATAAATCTAATGGTGATATGAAAATCCATCACCCCACATCCGGATGGTGTTGAAGGAGGCACCTCATAAATTACCTTATAGGGGTGAGGAAATGAATTAGGTTAAGAAGAGAAGGGGAACTATCCATTAACTGTGAATAAGAAAAACCTTCAGCTATTATAGAGGATAATAATTCTTCATTCGACTATCAACGTGTTGTTCATTACATCAACTGCAATGAAGTAGAGATCCATGCAAATCAGTTCCCTAATATAAGGGTTTTCAAAGGCAATTGATAACCTCCATGGTAGCAAGGGTGACTTTTTTCCATCACTACTACCGATGTGAACCCCGAAAATAATGTGGTGATATGTACGCATGTTATTCATTCAAGAATAGTGAAAACAATTTTTTTATTATGGTTCCATGCATTCTTTTGTATCCTGAATGATTAGTAGAAAAACATCAATACCTATACATATAATGGAAGTAAATATTTTGGTGAGTATGATAAATGGGAAAATCATTTAATCCCATGAATATAACTCCTTCTTTATCTTAATCGGTAGATTTGATTCCCCAAGAACCTCTTCATACTCTGTTAGGTTCAATTTGATGCAATTCTTGGCATGGATTTTATTTATTTATATAGATCCAACATAAATTATCGTGATTTAGAAATCACTCTTCATATATCTAATCAACCCCAACACTATAAAAGTGTAAGAAAGAGGACGAATCTTCCTTAGCACCATCATCTCATGCTTGGATATAACTACCCTATGAGCACACATATCTGAATCAGATGCTTGAGTCTATGAAAGAAATTTCCCTTGAAGACATGTCTATTGTGGGGGAATTAGCTATAGTGTTTCCAGAAAATTTCATGGTCTTCCTCCTACTAGAGATATTGAATTCTCAATTTACATTATACTTGGGTAATTCCCAATATCCATGAGTCTATATATAATGGTTGTTGTGGATCTTGAGAATCTGTAAAAACAACTACAAGAGAACTTGGATAAAGGGTTTATACACCCATGTGCTTCACCATGGGGTGCACTAGTCCTCTTTGTCAATAATAATGATAGGATAATCTGTCCTTCCATTGATTATCATGAGCTCAACCAAATCATGATAAATAACAAGTATCCACATCCACGAATTGAGGATTTATTCAATCTGCTTTGTGGATAACAATACTTCTCCAATGTGGATCTGCGGTCAGGATATTCCCATGTATGGTGGAAGAAGGATGATTTCCCTAAGACATCTTTTCATACACGATTCAGGAAATATGAATTCATTATAATTCATTTTTAACTCAATAATGCTCTTGCAATCATCATTTACATGATGAATAGATTCATTAGATATTACCTCGACAAATTATTAGTATTCATTATAGATTATATTATAATATAATCCAAAACCAACGAGGATCATGAGGAGAATATCAGAACTGTACCAGTGACCATGAAAAAAGATAAGCTTTATGAGATGTACAACAAGTGTCAATTCTGATTAAGGAAGGTCTCGTTATTGGGTCATATCAACACAAGCAATGGGATATCTGAGGATCCCTTAAAGATAGCTGCAATAAAGGGATGGATGCAAAGAGTGCTTCAAGGAGTTGATAAATAGGCTCCTCACTGCACCAGTACTCACTTTTTCAATATGTGGAAAACTCTTTGTGGTGTATATAGATGCTTCAAATAGGGGTTTAGGCTATGTGCTAATAAAAAATGATATAGTGATATCCTATTTCTCAAGGTAGCTAAAAATAAATGAGAAAAACTATCCCATGCATGATTTGGAGATGGAAACTGTGAACTTTGCATTTAAAATATGGAGACAATATCTTTAGTTGGAGAATTGTGAGATATACATTGATCATAAGAGCATCAAATATATATTCAAAAAAAAGAGCGTAATATGAACCAATGAAAAGGGATAGAGATCATTATGGATTATGACTGCTCAATAAACTACCATTGCAGAAAGGAAAAAATAGTGGATGATGCTCTATGTTGAAACGATAAAGCACCATTATTAGTGGTGATAATTGAAAAGAATCCAATCTTAATAGTTTTATTGAGGATGGATATGGGAATAATTAAGGGAGGAACCTAATCAATCAATTCTCAAAGGATTTATCAACCATACCTCATGGATAAAATAATGGATTCTCAATGAAAATATGTAGAAATTGAAAAACTGGAGGAGGCTATCAGAAATGAAAATTCATCAGAATACGTGGTTGACAAGGATGGAATTGTGATATTTGGGTCATGATAATATGTATCATACAATCCAGTGTAAAATAAGAAGGTTCTGGATGACACACATAGATAAACCTTCTCTATTCATCTAGAAAGCACGAAGATGTATCATGATCTTTGAGAAAGCATTTTGTGGGGAAATATGAAAAGGGGGACTACTAAATATATATCAATGTTCCTGTTAATTCAGCAATTGAAGGAGGAGAATGAAAATTATAAGGAGATGATGCAACCACTACCCATACCAACCTAAATGTGGGATAACATTACAATAGAAATTGTCACTGGACTTCTATGGACATTCATAGGAAACAATTCTACATGGGACATTGTGGATCTTCTTAAAAGAAATCTAACTTTAGCACGATTCAAGTGGAATTTGCATTTGGACCAACTTCCATGGATTTTCATCAATGAAGTGGTGAGGATGGATGGAGAGTCATTATCTACTGTATCTGATCATGATCCACGATTCACCTCGATGTTATAGAAAAAACTATAACATGCTCTCAGCAATGAACTAAACATATGTATGACCTATCATCCTCAAAATGATGGCCAATCTGATCGAACTATTCAGACACTGGAAGATATTTTCATATTTTGATCAATTCATTTCAAAGGAGGATGGGACCAAAATATTCATCTGGTTTAATTCTCCTATAATAAGAGTTTCCACTAGAGTATCAGAATGGCTCCATATGAATCCCTTTATGAGATAAAGTGTAGAACATCAGTGTGATGGGATGAAGTCAGTGATCATAAGTTTCTAGTACCAGAAATGGTCAAAGAAATTATGGAGAATGTAAAACCCATTCAGCAACATATCAAGGCATACCATAGTTGACCGAAGAGTTACATTAATAACCATCGACAAGACCAAGAGTTCAATATTAGAGACTTGGAATTTCAATTCTTATCTTCATTGAATAAGGTCTTGAGGTTTGAAAAGAAAGTGATGTTTAGTCCTAGGTATATTATCCCCTTCTAGATTTGTGATCGTTTCAATGTAGTGGACTATCTAATAGCACTCCCCCAACTATGGCCAATGTAAATGATGTCTTTCATGTATCCATATTACGGATATAAAAACCATACCCTTCACATGTACTCCCTTCAGAGGTAATACAATTAGACAATTATATTTCTTATGTGCATCAGCCAGTAAAGATCTTAGATCATATGGGAAAAGTTCTATAAAATAAAACATTTCCCCTTACCAAGGTGTTTTGGTTAAACCACATGTTTGAAGAAGGAATGTGGAAATTATAGGAAGTGATGAAGTAGAGTTACCCACAAATGATTTAGTGTGGGAAAATGAAATTTTGTGGGTGATATTTCTTAAGGGGGGATGATTGTAAGAACCAAAAAATTTATCAATTAATTTTCCTCTTGATCAAATTAAATGTCTTATTATGAAAAATGCTTATATAAAATATAAAATTCCTTAGTTTTATGTTATTGAGTTTCCAAATATCATTATGAATATTTAACATTTCAAATATAATCGATGAATAGTGATGACATGATTAGTATAAATATAGGGATTTAACAAATCTAATTTACTCAGAAAATATAAGCAATGGCCTCATTCAGTAGACCTTCCCCGTACAAATCCTATTTGTTGGAGCTCAGAAAGGAGGTGGGTCATTGGGCTATTCTCATGACCAATCCAAAGCTGAGATTCAACACGTTAAGCTCGAGCAGAACCACCTACGGTAGAAGTGAAATTTGATAGAGATTACTACCCGGGCGATGTTATCTAAGCCACCCCAAGAGTATATCTCCATTGAACATATTACCATTTACTCTTATGTGGGAGTTATAATGGGATATGTAACAAGACATTAGATCTACAATTATGTGCATTATTTTTTTATATATTAAATACTATGCATTCATTTTATTATTTTTATGTTGTGAGTAGTTTTTAATGTACAAATATTATTTTAAGTTAATATTCATTTCAAAATATCTATTTCGAAGAATTAATGGATTTTTTAATTAAATAAAATTCTAAGTAAATATTATTACATAATTAAATATTAAATAATACAAATGAACTTATAATTATTATAAATATGATTGTGATTTTTATTATGGTTTGGAAGTTAGTTTTAACAAAACCCCTAAATTTTCTTTAAATGTTGTTTTTTTTTAAAGTAAAAATTGAAATATTTATAATATTATATAGATAAAATGAATATTATTTCTGAAATCGGGTAGTTGAAATTATTTAATGGTTGATTTTTTATAATTTAATGAGATAGGCATATTTTTGGGTAAAAATTAAATACAGTTTTAATATATAATGTGTTTTATGACATCATAACGATTAAATATTGATGTAATAAAATAAAATTAACATTATGTTTGGAAAATATATTTTTTAATATTAAAATAATAGAATTTATATATGTTTCATTTTTCTTACATTTTTAGTGGACCCTTCATGAATTATAAAACATTTTATGTTTTTAAATTGAATTCCATGAATTTTTTACTCACCTCCACAAAATCATCTATATTGTTATAAGTATTTAGGATATTGGAATTATAAAATATTTTTTTCCACTCCATTTAGCCAAAACCATAGGCAAAAACCATGGGATGGTTTTTTTATTTGATTAGTTTAACGTGTGTTGACCCAAACCTAAACAACAAAAGAATTTCCTCTCCATTTCTATATAATCTCACCTAATCTCCCACTTCCTCTTCAATCAAAGAATTTAGAGTTCGTCCAACCTATGAACTCCACTCTATATAATCCTACCAAGGTACCAAAAATCTAAATAAGCCTCTCTCAATCCCCTCTATAGCCTTCGGGATCACACATCTAAGTAAGGGATTCTTTCTGTTATAATTTAATCCTTGTTTATTAATTTTGTTATTCCCTTTTATTTTCAGTTATAAATTATGGGATATGATTTCTCACCTCTCTTATACTATTTTATTTATTTTTAAATGATGTGAGTCACCTTTATTTCTCATCGATGCCTTCCATGTATCCCTATTACCATGGATAAATTCCATAAGGGATTTCTTCCTTTCTCATTCATGTCCAATTTTCATTAAGTTTATATGCCCTTTTATTTTCAATTAAAAATATCGGGGTATGATTTTTCACCTTCCCCATACTGCTATTTTTTTGATTGAATGATAACAGACCGCTTTATCTCTCATTAATGCCTTGAATGTACACATGTTACCATGCCGAAATTCCAAAAGGAATTTCTCTTTCCTTATTTACATTCATGCAATTATTCTATATTATGAATGTAAAATTCCATTAAAAAATTTGTGACATGTATCTATATGACTGCCTTGTTGTACATTCAATGTACATATTATGATACACTACTTTATCTCTCATCAACCATTTTTATGAATTCTTATGTCACGTCATTATGCTACCAAATTGCACAGTGATTTTCCAAGCCAATGTCATTGTGTCATGAATACCATAACGATTTCTCTATAAATGGTATTCACATTTATGAAACATTACATGTTGATTATATAGTTTCATGTATGAATTCTACATAACATTATCTTGGAATAAATGATTATCATTATTGATTCCATGTTGTATGATACATGTGGGACCCTTATACATGAAATGAAATGTTTAAGATGGATGCACCCTGATAGCACTCCAATGCATTGGGTAAAGATTATTATCATGATACATCAAATAAAATGAGAGTTTACTAAAGATAATTAAAGTGATAAGCGTATTTACTCATGCTAATTCAAGTTCAATGAGGGTTTAATCATGCTCCATGTGCAATGAGCCATGGCACATTCTAATACAATGTTATGTTTTTCCTACAACATTTCCATGTTGTGATAATATAGCTTTACCATGAATTTAAATTTATTTTTCTATTATGATCCATTGATTTTCATATTTCCTAACATGTAATGTATTATTCATGGTATTCCTTGTTTACTCACTTACTGAGCTTAATAGGTCACCATTTTCTTATGCATGTCCTCATGTTATCACATGCAATGCAAAGTATGATGGAATTTTGTGGTTATGTAAAGGATGTTTTCAATTAAGATGTTATGTTTTTTATGTTTTAAGATGTTATATAATGTTTTTATGCCCCAAAGACAGCATACCACTCGACCATATTTGTTGTAACAATTGAATTTTATGTAATAAATCATGTTTAAGTGTGTAAAAAAGTAGGGTTGTTATAATTTACCAATGGTTTAGCCTCATAACAGAAAACATATGAGATCGATAAAGATTATACATATAGAGATCCCCACTATAGAACATTAATTAATTATGTGATCATAGCATGTTGACCATGATGGTTATTCAATGATTAACTGTTTTTTTTAACAGTTGTGTAATTGTGTTAGTTACTATAAAGTAACAAATAGAATCTATCATAAAGGTCTTCTATGAGTTTTTGTGATTTTTAAGCCTATATTAAGTATTATTTTCATTACCTATTTACCACTGATGGTAAATCCATTTATAACCGCAATTGTTATTCCATTTTTTGAAGTGATTGTATTACATTATTCGTTTCATTATAGGTTGGAATCAGGGACCATGAAAAAATTAATTAGAAAGGGTTAGGTTTTATGTTAAGTGTCTTGTCTCTTGAAAATCAACAACTATGTATTGGGACAAGTTCATGGAGAATTTAGGACATGTGAGGTTTCCACTAAATATAATTAAAGTCATTTTTATACAAAAACTTGATAAATATATATTTCATTCTAGCTTTTATGAAATATATAATGTAGAATAAGAAATTACACAATAATGGCTTCATTCATTTTTTAGGTCCATGAAACTAATTTTTAACAACCATTGTTGTCTAAAAGTCATTCTATTTTATCGGTATGTAGACAAAACGATACAATCAAGATTAAAATTATTGAATATTTATCATGAAAAAAAATATTTTATTTAAAAAAGTTTTGTTTGTTGGGAAAAGGGGATACTAAGAATTTGTATCAACATGTAATGTATGTGATTACTATATAATTGTTTCTATAAATCCTATAAATCTTATAAAATAAAATATCATTTTTATTATAATAATGTAAATTGTAATTTAATGAAAAAGAATCCATAATTATTAATTCAGTGTCCTTATTATTTGATTCATTAAATCTAAATTTCAGTGCACTGTGAAAGAAAAAATAGTCTCAAATAATCCTTGATTGATGTGAGAGGATATTTCATGTCGTAAATTGATTATTGGTTGAAAATATAACGATTATGTAAGTATGGTCCAATATTTTTTTGATTATTTTTTATGAAATTATGTAAATCAAGAATTTTTATCTTTAAAAAAGGTTATCTTATTATATACATTGCTGATAAATCATTGGTTTTTTTCACGAGTCATTTTTTTGGTTTTTTGGCCTTTGAAATTCTCAGGATCAATCACTACCTTGTGATCAATGATCTCTATCACAATCCATAATTATTTGGAAAATATGTTTTCCTCTGTGTCTATATTTTAATGTTTCCCTAATTTTATCATTTTAATAATTCTAGTTATGTGTTATTATATATTCCCTTCATATCACCCTGACACATTTATTAGAGGATGATTTTATTAAAAAATTATGATGATGGTTTTCAAAAAAATTATCTGCAAATTTTATACTATTGATTATTGAGGTCATGTTCAAATTTTGAGGTTGAAATTTATTAAAGGGGGTGTAATATTACACCCAATTATTTTAAAAATATGACTACCTTTGATTTATTATAAATCAATAAAATATTAGAAAACACTATTAAATATTTATATTAAAATAAAAATCTAATAATATATAAATTTAAGTGGAATGTAGGAATTGTCTCTAAGCCCGATGGCCTTAGATTATTTATTGGATTTTGGATGAATCCCTTTTTAAGGGTTGAGGGGGAACCCTATTTGGCTTGTAGGCCCAAGGAATAATATGCATAAATGACGTGAAGGCCTAGATGAACATGTACTATTACATGAAAATAAGGACTCAAGATTTGAAAAAATTGAAACAACCCCTCCCTAGCCTGTTTATCTTGTAGGCGAATATCTCCCAACCATTTATGGCTAATCTTCTAGCATTTCCCCGTGCAGAGATACATGGTTCCCAAAACCGTTAAAAGCTTCTATACCCTCTCATTTAACCAATTCAGCTATCTCAACTCTAGTTTTTCTTCTTTTCTTGGAATCCCCTTCGAAGATTTCCCCTATGTGGTCTCCTAGGACTACTTTTTGTTATATATGGACCGAAATCCCTATGGCCGGAAGACCATTGGTGGCTTAAAAGCCAAGTGTTCTGAAGGCCCTTGATGGTTTGAATAAAAATAAACAAATTATGAAATTAATATAATGGTAATAGTTATATAAAATTTATTAATCAATGTATTGGAAATAATAAATGAATTTTTAGGAAATTTATTTTAATCATCATGAATATGTTCTGTACAAAAATTATTTTTGTTCATTTTTGTGTTAAATATTATAAATAACTTATAGAACAATTATAAATTAAATTAAATAAAAAGTCATTAATTTTTTGAATAACCTTCTAAAAATTATATTGTGATTATTTTAATAATAATTTTCAGAAATATTTATAGTTTTTATCAATAGTGAAAAATGATGATTTTTTAAGGAAAATACATTTTTATTTATCATTTATATAAAAAAAATTAATTTCTAATTAGATTTAAAATATTATTCATTCCTTATTATTATGTATAATTTTTTTTTAATTTACAGTGCTAAGAAAATTTTTTATACATTTAATGCATGTTTTAATTTCTTTTTATGGGATAAATTTTAAAATAATTTCTAAAACATCTATGAATTTTATATCGAATATTAGATTCTATGTTTCATATTAGGAGGTATAAATTTTATAAATATGTCCTTTTTAATTTTCATAATAATTAATAGTTACCATACTAAATAATTTCCACTAATTTAAGGATAAATAATTTTATTTATGATAAAAATAATATGATAATTTCTAAAAAATATCCATGACACTTTCATTCATCCAATTTTGAGAATTATTTTCATCTATTAATTTTTATATATTTTTAAATATGGAAGCATGGTTCTAGATTTTATTACTTTTTGATTGTATAATATTTATGTTAAACATAGTATTAAAAATGTTACTTCATTTATTTAACGTGAATTATATTTTATGTCAAGGATGAAAATAACATATGAAAAAAAATTATATCAAATATAAAATATGGTTTAATCAAATTAATTTATTTTCTGTTTTTTTCTTCTGAAAATATTACATTAAATTCTTACACAATACTTATACAATATTTATTCAATTAATAGAAAAATAATATTATTGATTCTGAATATGTTTTATGTAATATAATTTAAATGAATTAATGTCTTCCATGAATATAATAGATACAAAAACTAATTTAAGATGTTTTAAGGATAATATTCATATTTATTTTCTTCCAGGTTTTTTTAATTTCAAATTAATTGAATAATAAAAATTGTTATTAATGATATTTTATATTAAATATTATATCATTATTTGATTTAATATTACAGAAAAAAATAAAATATTTGTATAGTTACTTGGATATGGTTTAAAATATAAATAATGGACCATTTATTGGCCAATTTTCATTTAATACTAACTATCATAACCCCATAGAAGTAAAAAATATTGTTCTCTCTATAATTTTTATAACAAATAAACGGGGTCAAAACAAAAAATAAGATTGTTAAATAAAATCTAAACATGGTCATATTTAATGATATTAATGTATTTATACCCAAAATAATTCTATATTTTAATTATAACTTTTTATCCATTTTCGTTCAACATTAGTCGATATTAAATGAAAAGTTTATGTAATTCCAAAAGTCCCCCAATCTATTATAAAATTAATTGCCTATCTTATATTTTATATATTTGAAATGATTTCTCTTTATTCCAATACATTCCCAAATTCATTAATACAACCAATCACCTCATTATAGGGGTCCTGTTTTAGGTAGAATACCAACCTTAGAAAGAATAAGGTGTAAATAAAATAAGGCTCTATAGAGAATATGTATATATATTTATTGAATGTTTTAGTTCTATTTTATCTTCCATGTACTTCCAATATTTTTAGAAAATGACTGTACAATAAAATCAGTATGTCTGATATTAATATATTTTATTTTTATAATGGGATAGCCTATATACATCTCATCATCCATTAAATTGTAAAAAAACTGTCATTCGTTTTAACAGAGGACTACCCCCTATAAAATTAATTTAATTTGTTTTACATGACCCCCTATAACAGCAATTAATGATGATGTATTTAATGATTCTATACAGTAATCATAAATATTTAACATTATGTAAGTCAAATAAATATTATATATTTTTTACATTTATATGCTTTAAAAATGATAATGATGTTTGTGAAAACATGAGGACTACCACATTCATTATGTTATATGATTAATTTTACTATAAACACAAAATATGAATAATATATATATATATATATTTGTGTGTGTGTTTATAAAATGATAAAATGTAATAATAATAGTATACTGTAAATTTTATATTCATAACATTACTCTGAACTTCATTATATATTTTTTGTTGAATGATATAAATGTTTATCATGTGTATGTAATACTTACCATGTATAATATTGGAACATAGATCATTTTTCATGAATGTACTTCAATGTTTTCATAATAAGATAACTAATGAATAAATAATTTATGTATTCCATGATTATTTTTCTAATGATGATGGAATAAGGAAATATACGATCGTTATCAACATACCAATCTCAATTTGGGTAGATGAGTTGAATATAATCAAAATACCCATTGAGAACATAATTTATTGTCTAATTTAGAATAACAAGGTAACAAAAAAATAATATTATAATCCAAAAAATTATAACTAAATAAAATATTTGTCATGTTATAAGTTTTAGTAAGATTTGGATCATTTATTATGATTTAAACTCATAGTTATGGATTATTATCTTTAAAACCCTCGTCATAAAGTGTTTAAATATTTATAATTCATGTTAATAATCATGAAAATAGTTTACAGAAGTATTTATATGTAAATGAGTGAATAATGAGTTAAATTTCCTATAATCTTACAATTATATTCAAAAATATTAAAAAAGAATATTTTTATTTTTTATATGGATTTTTATCACAAAAAGATAAAAGGAATATTCTGTATAAACATACACAACATCATTTGTTTACAGGTCTTTCGAATCATTATTTTTTATATATATTCCTTCACAATCATTCATATTTTATATTTAATTAAATAGCTCCATTTAAAGAGCGCTGTCGTGGGCGCCCTCAAATGATTAGTGTGATTTGGGGTACTTAGGTGCAGCAGAGTGGCTGACCAAGGTCGTCTCTCAAAGGAGGAAGTGAATTTAACAACTTATTAGAGGTATTCTAAAAAAATAAAATAAAATAAAATAGAATAAAATCACTACTTTAAAGGATTGGGGTTTGTTGTAGTTTATGAATCTAGAAGAAGTTTTCTGTAAGAGGATTGTATAATTTTTTTTGTTTTTAGTTTTGAAATGAATTTCGATTAAAACGACACAACAAGAAGATGTTTTTTTAGAAATCTATTTAAAAGGATTAATCGATCCAACTCTACCTCTTCACTTTATTATTAATCATTATCATTTAAATTAACATTCACTTAATTATGATACATTAATTTGTTAAATACCGAACCCTACGAGAATTAACTTTACCACGAAGATGATGTGAATTTAACCCTAGGCTAACTTCGGAACATGCAATTGCATCACCCTACTTTGATTGATGTTCTAAGATTAGCTTATGGTCAGTGGTAAATTAAGGCACATATCCATTCTGGAAATGAGGATGAATTTTGTTTAGGGATTATATTTTAACTCTACAAATTTATCCCGTGTGGTCTTGTATTACCGATTAAGATCGTGCTCTCACAATTTACACAAAATCCCGACCTCGCGTGTTTCTGTGTTAAAATTGTGTATATTTGACATACAATGCCATAGATTAATGACATGTTTTTTTAATTAGTGGTTTACATGGATTATTGAAACCATAAATACACTACCTTCAATATTATATGATTGAGATTATATTCCTTTGTTTTGTTAAGTCTTGGATTAAATCCTTAAACATTAGGAATTATAATAAACATTTTCTTGTGAAGTGGGTGTTAATTTAAATGCCATATAATGAAAATCTAAAAGACATCACAAGCTTAACTGTCTAAAAATGAACTCACCCCAATAATTATTAAATTGATAATTCAATATTACTCAATCAATAATTTTTATTTATCTCTTAAAAAAACCCCAATCAAAATACAATCAACTAAAATCTACCGACTATTAAAAAGTTTCATCACCAAGGATTCGACCCGAGTGCATCTATACACATTAGTAGAACATCAGTACCATGAACCCTAGATATGAAACAATCAGCCACATAATCAAATGGCGTCATTGTCATGGATGTAAAAAATAATTAGTATTTCAGTTATGTTCATTTTAATGAACAAAAAAATTGAAAAATTGGAAAAAAACAACAATAAAAACCCACCTTCTTTTATAAATCATAAATGAAAAAAACACATCTTCCTCTTTCTTCCTTGCTATTTTTTAATTATCCCGTAGCCTCCCGAAAAATCCCTCATATGTTTTGGACCCAGAAATTGAGAAAAAACTTCGACAGCATTAGAGGAACATAATAGATAATCAAATCATTCAAGAACAAGTCCTTGTCCAACCAATTGAATGAGATATATACAATCCTTGGTAACTAACACATAAAACAACTTTCTAATCCTAATATGATTTTCCTACCTCATGGTATTCAATTTTTAAACATAGAGGCTAACTTTGTACTCGAATCATGTTTGATTAATCTTTTTTCTCATTCCCAATGGATAGCCGGTGAGGATCCACATCTCCACCTTAAAGAGTTCACAGTACTGTGCTCTAAAATGAATCCTAAAGGGGTTACTGAGAAATATATACAACATTGATCATTCCCTTTTTCCTTAGATGACCCTGCTATGTCATGGATCTACTACCCTCCTCCTTGTTATATAACCACCTGAAATAATATGAGGCGTCTTTTTTTTATAGAATCTCTTTTCGGATTCTCATAATACTTCTATATAAAATCAAATAAGTGGTATTTGTCAATTCCAAAATGAATAACTCCATGAATACTAGGATAGTTTCAATTTTTTTTTTTAAATCATCCCACACCACCAAATCCATGACCAACTTTGGATCCAATACTTCTTTGAGGGTTTATTTGATATGGAGAGAACTCTTATTGACGCCGCAAGTGGTGATTCTCTTGTTTATAAGACTTCCACAACTGCAAGAAATCTCATTATAAACATGGCTGAAAACATAAAATAATTCCATAGTCGAGAACATGACCAAGTCCAACAAGTCCATGGGAATCATTCCATAGTGTCGAATAAGATGACTGAGTGGATGAGTAAACTTACAAGTCTTGTGCGACAACTAGATGTGGCATCCAAATCCCCAAACTCATCTTCTCCACAATATACTATCCCTATACCTATCAACAATTGTGTTATTTGTTTCTCCCCATGTCGTCCAACTGACACATGTCCACAACTTCAAGAGGATCAATCTGATTCTTCTAGATCAATGGATCTTATTGTAGAACATGATCCATGGAACTCCAACCCTAAATAATCAGGTCAGTATATTAGAAACATTACAGAACCCCACCCTAAGGACTTCTCTTCTACCAATAACCCTAACATGATATATGGTAATCCCATTTCACATTCCCCTCAGTTCCCTCCTCATAACCCAAACCAATTAGAATGTATTCGAGATGGTGGTAACTTACATCAACCTTATCCATTTGTTCCACAACCTCAAAGGAACAATCCTCCTCCAGGATTATACTATCCCAGTGATCCATCCCAATTCCCTAACCAATACAATAGCTTTCCCAAGAACAAAAATAAAGGTAATCCCAATCCGATACAAGCCTCTTCTTCCAATCAACCATGGAAAATTGCAGTAAATGATATTACCTCCTTCACTCATTCCACCCTTAAAATCATTGAATCACTAATTGTTCAACTTGTATTCCCACTGATCTAGCGACAAAAATAAATTTTTTTCCCAACTCCCAGATCAACCATTACCCAACCCCAAGGAAAATTTAAGTGCAATTTCACTTATATAGGGGAAGCCAATTGTTATGTCTCAAGATAAGTCCTCTAAACCCACATTAAATATTATCATAGAAAATTAAAAGAAAAAAACATGAAAATGAACCTGAATCAATTACCTTGACTCCTTCCATTCCACTTAGGAACCAAATTTTGTTTTCCAAATTCGTTTCTAAGCCAAAGAAGTCCTTTAAACCTGATCCTAAAATTCTAAATTTCTATAGATGTGCTGAAGTCAATATTATGCTCTTATATTCCATTAAACAAATACTAATGTATTACGAGTTTCATAATAAATTTTTCACCCATAAGAGGTAGCTTGAGAACTTTGAAAATGTATCCTCCCAGCAGTATATTTTCAAAAAGTGCAAAGATCCTGGGACCTTTAGAGTTACAAACCAAATTATAAATTCCAACATTGATGAAGCACTCCTAGACCAAGGATCCTAAATTAAAGTAATGCCCATATCCATCTTTTCCAACCTTGGCCTAGGTCCCATACATCCAACAGGTGTTGTCATTATGATATCCAATCGAAGCACTGCCAGTCCTGAGGGAATAGTTGAGGATGTCATTTTTTGTTTCAATGATCTTATTTTCCCTCCTGATTTTTATGTCCCTAAAATGGAAGGTGACATGAACTCTTCTTGATCTCTCCTAATTCTAGGAATACCATTCCTAATGATAGCGAGAACCAATGACGATGTCCATTCCAGGATCTTATCCATGGAATTTGGTGGTCGACTGGCCTAGTTCAACATTTTCCAAGCCAGGCGATACCCATCAGAGGATCACTCTACATTCTCAATCCATGATTCTGTGGGCACATCTAAAAGTCAATTGAACCCCATTCCATCATTCTCATCCAATTTTGAATAGATACAATCTTGTAAAATCTACACCAGGATTAACCAAGTCATAAATGGAGAGGTTGATGTGTACCTCTCTTTCATAGACTCTATCAATATATAGGAACATGAAAACTCTCTTGAATATCACATAAACTATGATATCTTCTTCTCCACCTTGGACAGTATTAATGAAAATGAATCTGAAGCAACTGAAATCACTTCCACCATTCCGGGGTTATATATCTAACAATTAAAAGATGATATTGATCTGAAATAACTTCAAAAACATTTGATATATGAATTACTTATTCATGATAACTCATATCCTATAATTGTCTCTACTTCACTTACTAAAACATAAGAGTCCAAACATGTTCAGGTATTATAGTAAAATAAAAAGGCCTTAATTTGGACACTATATGACAAATCACAAATCAATCCGGCCATATTCATGCATCACATCCATCTTGAAGAATCATCCAAACCAATTAGACAACCACCAAGAAGACTCAATCCACTCATACAAGAGGTATTTATGGAAGAAATACCCAAGATTCTTCAAGATGGTGTTATCTATTCAATTATTGATATTGAATGGGTTAGACCAATTTATGCTGTACCTAAGAAGGGTGGGATAACTATTTTCACAAATGAACATGAAAATGTAGTCACAATTTTGGTGAAGAACAAATGGTGTGTGTGCATCGATTACCAAAAATTAAATGTTAAAACTTTAAATAATCACTACCCTCTTCCATTACATGATCAAATGATATAATTATTATATAGAATGTCACACTATTACATTCTTGATGGATACACCGGCTTCTTAAAAATCCCTATCACATGTCAGCACCAAGAAAAGACTACAATCACTTACCTCTTTGGAACATATTCATGTTAGAGAATTCCATTTTTCCTTTGCAATGATCTTGAAATAATCCAAATGTGTATGATGAATATATTTTTTGAATTCATTAAACAATACATTGAATTCATAATGTATGACATTTCAATTTACGGTGAGTCATTTTAACTGTGCTCAAATTCACTCACTATAGTCCATCAAATGTGTCTCAAGTTTAACCATGCGTTAATTTTTTTAAAATGTAATTTTATGGTTGGAAATGGGATTGATCTAGAGAAAATAGACTCAAATGATGGTATTTAAGTTTATCCAGAAAATAATGGAGTATTCCAATCAAATCCTGACCCACTACTGTTCGAGACATCCATTCATTCCTTGGTCATGCGGGTTTCTATCATCGTTTCATTCATAACATCTGTAGGATTTCATTCCCACTAACTCAGTTTCTCCAAATTGATGTCACGTTCCATTTAAATGAGGTTTTCAAGATATACTTCATTGAACTCAAAACTGCTCTTACATATGCCCTGATAAACCAACCCCTATATTGGTACTTACCCTTAATGTAGATGTGTGATGCTTCCGATAGAGCCGCTAGGGATGTTCTTGGTCATTGAAGAGAACTTATTCCTCATTTCATCTATTATAGCAAAAAAATCATTGGCTGAAACTCAATATCACTACACTGTCCCAAAAAAGTAACTTTTAGCAGTGGTTTTAGCCTTAGATAAATTTTGGCTATATCTCTTAGGTTCCAAAATCATCATCTTCACAGACCATTCTGTAATAATGTTCTTAATCATAAAAATTTATACCAAACTAGGGAAATAAGATGAATCCTAATGCTACATGATTTTGATCTTGGAATAAATCATAGACAAGGAAAATAAAACCAATTGGATGATCACTTGATTAGAATTTTTAATTCTTCTCTTTTAGAAATCATTTATCCTGAATTCCCCACGGAGCACCATTCATCTCTTAATCCAAAAATACCATTGTATGCCCCTATTGAGAATTATTTGGTTTCTAGTGTTTTTCCTAATAAGATATAAATAAACACCAAATGATATTGAATATTCATTAAAAATACTATTTTTGGGATGAAAATAAACATTGGAATACTGGGGAAGTCATTGTAATTAAGAGATGTGTTGATGAAAATGAAAATTCTTCCATATATGAATTTTGTCACTCAATGCATGGTGGTGTCCACATTGGACCACAAAAAGACCTCCCAAAAGGTCCTACCCTCTGGATTATTCTTCCTTCACTCTTCAAAGCCTCACATGAGATCTGTCAATCACATCCCACATTCCAAAATACTGGCATATTTATAATGAGATATGAAATTCCATAAAAGCCTTTAATTTTTTGTGAGATCTTTGATATGTGGGGCATCAATTTCATGGGATCATTACCCCCTTACAAGGGATTCTCGGACATTTTTTTCTGTTGAATATGAATATATGTTGATTAAGGACAAACACACAAGAATGGATGATTCACATATTATTAGTGAATTCATAAAAGACAGACATCTTCCACCAATTTGGCACACCACATGCCTTGATATGCAACATAGAATCACATTTTTGTAATAGAACCATTAAATCTATTTTGTGAATGAATGGGGTTGTACATAAAACATCAACTGCATATCAACCCCAAAAAAGGGGCATGGATGTACATTCTAATAGAGTAGTCAACATAGCGCATGAGTGAATTGTTAATCACAATAGAAAATATTGGCCTGAAAGACTTGGTGAAACACATTGGGACTAACAAACTCCTTGTAAAACATCCATTCAAATGTCTCATTTTGGAATAGTTTTTGGTAATGAATTTCATTTACCAGTTGAAATCCAACATGATAGTTTTTGGGATATGAAAACATGTGAGTTTGATTGTTAAAAATATGGTGATGAAATATTGTTTCAATTTACTAAACTAGAGGATCTTCGACTTCATTCATATGAGAATTCTAATATCTAAAAAGAAAAATCCAAGGATCTCCGTTACAAACACATCCTATGAAAGGTATTTTGTAACATCCCAAGTAATTAATGAATAATAGATATTTTTATATATGTCTATTATTTAATTACATAGTGTTTTAGAGTCTTAAAAAGAGAATAAATCCAATCTTAAGCATGGAATACACTAATATTTTTAAAAGATTGTTTTACTGCCTTTTGATGGAAAACCATTTTTAAATCTATCTTTTGACAATTTTATAAGCTATTTTTGTCAAAATAAACTTATTATTTATGATTGGGACATCAAAATTTACATTGTGTGAATTTTTGGTATTTTTCTGATAAAGTTCATTTTTTAATGAATAGTGAAAAATGTTGTATTTTAATTCAAAACCTCTTTTTAATCTAATTTATTTATATTATTAGATTATCTTTTGAATTGAATTTGAAGTGGAATTATAAAATATTTTTACTATTTAATCCAATGGTGGTCATTGGAATCAATTTCACTTTGAATTTGGACATAAACTGGTGTCAATCATTTGATACTTATTGTTTCATAAAAACACGCTATTTTCATGACAGCGGGAATTAATTATTAAATTAAATAATGTAACTTATATGATTTGAATTTTTTAAAATATAAATCATTTTTGAATTCATAATATCAAATATAGCTTAGGGTGAAGTTTTGGTATTTTTCTGAAAAACGTCAATTTTTGATGAATAGTGAAACCACTAAATGGTAGTTAAAGAAACTAATTTTTGGTTTAAATGAAACTTTGCCACTTCTGTGATTTTATTTTCAGAAATCCGACATATATGGATGTAATTTAAAAGTAAAATGTGGTTCAATAAGATTAAAATAATTTTTTGGTGAATAGTAACTTTTAAGTTCTTAATCGCGATTAGAGGTAATTAGTGTAGTTTAAGATAAAAATAATGTTTTAATAATATGAGATGAGCTTGAAACATGTCCTACCATCATTGGATGTGTCATGGACGACCAAGAAAATCCATGGCTAAACTTGGGGACCCCATGGAGCCACTTTGGCTGTGAAATGACATAAATAACTTTTTATTTAATGTTAAAGTAAAAATGACACAAACATGAGATGTTTTACTAAAAAAAAATTAAATGGAGTTATACAAGTCATATATTTGACAATAAATATTCATTATAAATCTAAAATGATTTCCTACATCATGATATTTTTTTTATAATTTTTAGACATTAAATAAATTAAATTATTTATGACATCATGATGATGTAGCGATTACCTCATTAATAAAGGATTTAAATAAAATGAAAAGATAATGTAAAATCTATGACCTACACATTTCCAAAACTATTGGATGGGTGGATTTCGAACTCGTATCACCTTAAAATCGAATGATATCAATGTGGGGCCTTTTGAATCCGAATATCATTTTAAAATAAAGTAACATTTCTTTACATTCCAAGAGTGCCCCTCCTCTCCTCTTATAAAAGGCCCCCACCTCTACCTCCTTACCCACACATCCAAGGCCATTGGCTCAGACAACCCCTCCCCATTTTGTCTCTCCACATCCCTTACTTACTCCTTGAAGCCTCACTTTGGGCAGAAGTCTTCCCAAGGAATCCTTTGAGCTCAAACCAAAGGGAGTTACCCGATTTTACGGTAATGTCTTCACTTGTGTTCTTTTATTTTATTTTTCTTCTCCAACCCCATAAACTCTTTTTATTCATTTATTTGTAACAACAAAAGTATCTTCCATATACTAGGATGTTGTTATATGAATTATTCGAGATACACTTACACACACCTACATCTAATGGTTAAAGAACATACTGTTTCCGTGGATGGCGAATTTCTGCCTCCCGAAACGATGATTGTTCAACATTCTTTTAACACCTTCAAAGGTGGCCATTAAGATGACACTATATTTATATATGATGTATAATATGTTTATGATTTCTTTAAGGTTCTGTATTTTTCATTTTGGGCATACCTTTATGGTTTCCATTATGGGTAAACACGATATCTTCATTTAAGGAAGTGCGGACTACCACCCCCTCAAAGTGATTTGATTCGTTAATACCATATGTGGGACGTATAAAGGATGAAGTTATGATATTATATATGATATTACACTGTAATTATAATATACCTTTATATCATTATGATTCCATTTCATAAAATATGAAATAGAAATGGAAGCAGCGTTCATGCGTACGTACGACTTACCGTCTCCATGAACGGTGCATTTCATTTCTTACCTCTAAATGTTATGTAATATTTTAAATGCATGCATGTACTCTATATATATGATATATATGATATCTACATAATGAATACCATTCTGGATATAAGGGATACATGAACAACTTGTAATTATAAAGGGTTTATTTTTGACTCAAGTACCAATGATTGTTAAAATAGCCGTTATTAACTTAAATAATTACATAGTGTTCATGACATGGCAATAAGTGATATTAAAGGAATAATGAACTTGAAAAAGGTTCTTAAACAAGTATAAATTAACTCAAGTTTATTATTCAGGAGATTAAAGAACGAACGAGTGATGTCGGACCCGAGGTATGGGACTTTGTCTCAATCACCTTTCATTGAGGCTTATTTTTTTATACACAACCTTCTTTTATACGATGTATAAACCCCGTTGACTTTTACGTTTATTCAAAAGGAATCTTTTTAATATGAATCATTTACTAAACGACAAATGGGAATGTTTTTTTCGTACGTATGCGGTGACAACGACTTCTCCGCCGCCATGACCATTATTTGAGTTTCGACTTCCTCTTCAAGCCATACTTTTTTAAAAGAAAAATAAATACCATGTTTTACATTTCTTTTATTATGGTATTGAAAATGGTTTTCATAATGTATTTATATCAATTTGTTGTATTGATATCTTGTGATTGAAAGGTGGAAATTTTATGTTTCCTTTATGCATGTTTTATGTGATACGATTATGTTGTGGTTCTTGGGTATTATTATGAAGACGGGTGGTTTCATGATAAACTAAGGGCGGGTGAGCCTGATATAGCTCTCCAATGAATTGGGTAACGCAAAGGAGTCAAACGTTAAGGTTTCTCCGAATAGATTTAGGGAATATACTATGACAGGTATTCCAAACGTAACCAAGAGGGTTACTCCCTAAGTAAGAATGTTATGAATTCCCCAAGTTACATTTATGTCTTATGATTTCTATGATTTATTCATGATTTGATGAGGTATGTTAAAGTTCTTATGTTTCATGGGTAAAGTATGATTTCATTCTTATGTATATATGTACCCATGTTTCCTTTCCATATTTTTATATCCCATACTGAGATTTTTATGCTCATCCAAAGTTTTTGAAATGTTTTTCACAGGTCAAGGGAAAGGTACATGATATGATGATAGTGTCAAGGAAGTGTCAAGAAAGAATCCTTGTTTTATTTTAAATATGTTTCCATTGATGGGAAAAAATAATACTATCTTTTATGTAACCACTTCGTTTAAATGTGGAATGTAATGCATGTTTTATGATCTAATTCTCTAAAACTCTAAACCTGAAAAGATACTCAAGGTGTAATCTTGTAATAACTCAAGATTAAGTAAGGTTTAAGGACGAGGCCTTATAGTTGGTATCAAATGTCGGTTTAGATATCTTTAGGATTTAGAATTCTATTAAATGATTATACAAAAATATTTTTTTTATGGTCAAATTGAAATGATATAGCATTTGATGATTACCATGTTGCTTCATCTAAGACATGTTTGTTCAGAATGGTTTTCTGTAAAGGAAATAGGTAAGTAGTGCTAGGAAGGCATATAGAAGGAAATAACCTTCCGAATCAGCATCCTGAGATGGTCGGAATTGGAACTGAACAATTTGTTGCAGTAATGGAGCAGTTGACTCAAGCGATAAATGGTGGTGGTATCCATGCACAAGATCAGCCAGATCAACCGCAGAGGAACATGTCAGTGGTGGAACATTTCATGAGGCAACATCCCCCATCATTCAGAGGATCATCTGACTCTGTGTTAGCTAAAGGGTGGATTAAAGCACTGGAGACGATTTTCGATGTCATGGGGTGTTCAGACAATCAAAAGGTTAGTCTTATTATTTATCATTTGGAGGGTGAGGCAGATTAGTGGTGGTCGATGGTTAAAAATATAAGGGATCTTGATGAGATTGATGCTCTTGACTGGGATGAATTCAAAGGTATGTTTCTTGAGAAATGTTTTCCTAAGGCTGTTCGACTTAGGATGGAAAACAATTCTTCGAATTGAGGCAAGAGGAAGACTTAGTGGATTCTTATGAAGAGAGGTTCACTCGATTGGCAAGGTATGATCCAAATTTTATCTGAGACCTTGATAGTAAAATAAATCATTTTTACTCAGGATTAAAGCCAAAATATCGAAGGGATTTAGCTTCTCATGAGTTTAAAAGTTATGAAAAGCTTGTTCGATATGCTGAGAAGGTGGAAATGGAGTTTTCCGATGATCAAGTGTTATATAACAACCAGCAGAAGAAGTGACCAAGGTGGCAGGAGAAATGGAAGAATTCTTCAAAAAAAGTCTGATGGTAAGAAAACTAAGTTTCCATTTTTTGATAAATGTGGTAAAAGGCATGCTGGGGAATGTCTTCTGAATTCTGGAAAGTGCTACCGATGTGGTAATATGGGATATAAGGCTCGTGATTGCACTGAAAAAGATCAAGGTGATGGTAAGTCCAAATTTGATTTACAGTTAGTGAAATGTTTTCAGTGCAATGAGATGGGTCACTATGAAAACGAGTGTCCGCCAAATAGATTGAGTGATGGGAAGCAGTTAGACTACAAGTAGAAAGGGGTGGTGAAATCCTTTGCAACTACTTCAGAAGATGTCGGGCCCTCAAATGATGTTGTATCAGGTACTTTATATGTTTTTTCAGATTATGCCAGTGTGTTGTTTGATTCGGGGGATACACATTCTTTCATCTCTGAAACCTTTTCTAGTAAAATGGGAATACCATCTCATGAAATGACTCCTGAACTTGTGGTAAAAACACCTGGGGGAAATATTTAGGCAAAAAGAATTTATATGAATCTTCCTATCCTTATCTGTGGAAAGAACCTACTTGCGAACCTTATTGTTTTACCTCTAGTAGAGTTTGATGTTATCCTGGGTATGGATTGGCTCTCTATTTACCATGCTAAGATTGACTGTAGAGATAAAGAAGTTTATTTTCAGAAAGACTTTCATTTTGTGTACAATAATGAACCCTTACTGTTGATAACATATCAAGAGGCCGAGAAACATGTAAAAGAAGGAAATGAATGTTACCTTGAACACATCATTGAAAATAAAGGAACTGTTCAGATTAATGATGTGCCAGTGGTAAATGAGTATCCTGGTTTTTTTCTTGATGAGTTTCCTAGAATAATACCAGATCGGGAAGTTGAGTTTACTGTTGACTTAGTTCCTGATGCTAAGCCAATTTCAAAACCCCCTTATTTAATGGCTCAAATTGAACTTTTTGAGTTGAAGGAGAAATTGAAAGATTTATTAGAGAAAGGTTTCATTAGACCTAGCACATCACCATGGGGTGCTCCTGTTTTATTTGTTAAAAATAATGATGGTTCTATGAGACTTTTCATTTATTATAGAGCGTTGAATAATATCACTGTTAAGAAAAAATATCCTTTGCCTTATATCGATGATTTTTTTGATCATCTCCAGGGAGCTCAGTATTTTTCAAAGATTGACCTGAGATCGGGGTACCATCAGTTGAAGGTAAAGGAAGAAGATGTTCTGAAGACTGTGTTTCGTACAAGATATGGCCATTATGAATTTGTAGTAATGCCTTTTGGGAAAACCAATGCACCTACTGTATTCATGGACTTAATGAATAGAATTTTCCATGAGTTCTTGGATAAGTTTTTGGTTGTTTTCATTGATGATATTTTGGTGTTTTCTAAAAGTAAATAAGAGCATGAAAGACATTTAAGGGTTATTTTGCAAACCTTGAATGAAAAGAAATTTCATGGGAAATTCAGAAAGTGTGAGTTTTGGTTGCAACAAATTTCTTTCCTTGGTCATATTGTTTCTAAAGATGGGATAACTATTGATCCTGCAAAAACAAAGGTTGTTGAAGAATGGACAGGACCCACGAATTTAACTGAGATTCGTAGCTTCCTTGGTTTGGCAGACTATTACCGAAGGTTTGTCGGAAATTTTTCACGGTTACCTAATCCAATGACTAAGCTAACTTGGAAAGGTGTTAAGCTTATCTGGACAAAAGAATGTGATGATTGTTTTCAGGAACTGAAAAAAAGATTGGTGAATCCTCCAGTTTTGGCACTACCTTCCAGGAATTGTGAGTTTGTTATATACAGTGATGCTTCAATAAAAGGACTTGGTTGTGTACTAATGCAGAATGATCAGGTAATTGCTTCTGCTTCACGTCAGTTGAAAAATCATGAGGTAAATTACCCTACACATGATTTGGAATTACCTGCTGTTGTTTTCGCTTTAAAAATTTTGAGGCATCATTTGTATGGAGTAAAGTGTGAAATATATACCAATCACAAATGTTTAAAGTATATATTCACTCAGAAAGAATTTAACATGAGACAGAGGATATTGATAGAATTAATCAAGGATTATGATTGTACAATTCATTACCATCCGGGAAACGAAAATAAAGTGGATGATGCTTTGAGTCGAAAAAATAATGCTTCATTAGAAATGTTGTGTTTGGAACGTGATCCTTTGGTTAAGGATTTGATGAACTTTGGCATAGAAGTATTGGTGCAGGATGTTCTTCTGTTTTGTTTTAGGTATCAGTGAAATCTTCTCTATCAGACAGAATCAAGAAAGCACAAAAGCAAGACAGTGAGTTTCAGAAAAAGGTAGAGCTGGTTCAGAAAGGTAAGTTTCCTGAATTCTACATTGATAATGATTGTGTTTTGAGATTTGGGAAGAGATTGGGTGTGCCTTGTGATTCACAGTTGAAGATAGAGTTGTTATGTGAAGCTCATAGTTCTCCGTTTTCAGTTCATCCTGGGAGTACTAAGATGTATAGAGATCATCGGGAGTATTACTGGTGGGATTGAATGAAAAGAGATATTACTGATTTTACTGTGAAGTGTTTGACTTGTCAGCAGGTTAAAGCAGAGCAACAATTATCGAAAGGGATGCTTCAGCCTTTACCAGTGCCAGAGTGGAAATGGGAGAATATATCCATGGACTTTGTTGTGGTATTACCGAAGACATGCTGAGGTAATAATGCAATCTGGGTTATTATTGATCTTTTGACTAAATCTGCTCATTTCTTTGCTATACATGATACTTTGTCCCTAGATCAAATTTCCTGTTTGTATCTTAAGGAGATATTCAGGTTACATGGAGTTCCTCTCTCCATTGTATCGGACCGTGATACCAGGTTCACTTCTAACTTTTGGAAAGGCCTTCAAAAGTCGTTGGGTACTGAATTAAATTTTAGTACAGCTTTTCATCCTCAATCAGATGGGAAGTCAGAATGAACAATTCATACATTGGAGGATATGCTACATTCTTTCTCTAAGGATTATTAGGGAAGTTAGGACCAATATCTTTCTTTGGTTGAATTTTCATATAATAATAGTTTTCATTCTAGTATACAGATGGAACCATTTGAGGCGTTATATGGGAATCAGTGTCAAACTCCAATTTTTTGGGATGAAGTGGGTGAAAGAAAGCTGATGGGACCATAATTGGTAAAAGAGTTGGCAGAAAAATTTCAGCTGATATAGAAACACATTAGAATAGCTCAGAGCAGGCAGAAGACTTATGTGGACAACAGGAGGAAGGATCTATCTTTTGAGGTAGGTGATCATGATTTTCTCAAAGTCTCACCATGGAAAAGTGTGATGTGATTTGGTATGAAAGGAAAGCTGAGTCCAAGGTTCATTGGACCATATGAAATTATGGAGAGAGTTGGATCAGTTTCATACCGGGTGGCTTCACCTACGAGTTTATCTCAGGTTCACAATGTTTTTCATGTTTTGATGCTGAGAAAGTACATGCCAGATCCATCTCATGTTTTGAGTCCAGAGGTAGTTCAGCTGGAAGAGAACCTATCTTATGAGGAAGAACCGGTCGAGATTCTTGACCACAGGGAGAAAGTGTTACGGAATAAGGTGATTAATTAGGTGAAGTTTTTGTGGAAAAACCACATGATGGAAGAGGCAACATGGGAATTTGAAAATGCAATGAGGGAT
Source organism: Viscum album (assembly GCA_963277665.1). Classification (NCBI taxonomy): domain Eukaryota; kingdom Viridiplantae; phylum Streptophyta; class Magnoliopsida; order Santalales; family Viscaceae; genus Viscum; species Viscum album. The sequence goes on along the minus strand of OY728158.1, from coordinate 496,148,066 downwards.
AAATACCCCCACTTATTCGATAAGTAAATAAATTGCAGGGACGCAATTATCTAAAGGGGGTAAGGATGTAACATCCCATGTAAGTAATGAATAATAGATATTTTTATCTATGTATATTAGTGAATTAGATAGTGTTTTAGGGGATTAAAATTAGAATAAATCCAATCTTAAGCATTGAATACACTAATATTTTTAAAAGATTATTTTACTGCCTATTAATGGAAAACCATTTTTAAATCTATATTTTGACAATTTTATAAGATATGTTTGTCAAAATAATCTTATTCTTTATGATTGGGACATGAAAATTTACTTTGTGTGAATTTTTGGTATTTTTCCGATAAAGTTCATTTTTTTAATGAATAGTGAAAAATGTTGAATTTTAATTCACAACCTCTTTTAAATATAATTTATTTATATGATTATATTATCTTTTTAATTTGTTTTGATGTGGAATTAGAATATATTTTTACCATTTAATCCAATGGTGGTCATTGGAATCAATTTCACTTTGAAATTGGACATAAACTGTTGTCAATCTTTTGATACTTATTGTTTCATAAAAACACGCTATTTGTCATGACAGCAGGAATTAATTATTAAATTAATTAATTTAACTTATATGATTTTAATTTTGTAAAATAGACATAATTTTTGAATTCAGAATATCAAATATATCTTAGGGTGAAGTTTTGGTATTTTTCTGAAAAACTTCAATTTTTGATGAATAGTGAAACCACTAAGTGGTAGTTAAAGAAACTGATTTTTGGTTTAAATGAAACTTTGCCATTTCTGTGATTTTATTTTCAAAAATCCGACATAGATGGTTGTAATTAAAATGTATAATGTTCTTCAATAAGATTAAAATAATTTTCTGGTGAATAGTAACTTTTAAGTTTGTAATCGCAATTAGAGGTAATTAGTGTAGTTTAAGGTTAAAATAATGTTTTAATAATATGAGATGATCTTGACACATGTACTACCCTCATTGGATGCGTCATGGCCGACCAAGACAATCAATGGGTCAACTTGGGGACCCCATGGAGCCACTTTGGTTGGGAAATGACATAAATAACTTTTTATTTAATGTTAAAGTAAAAATAACACAAACATGAGATGTTTTACTAAATCAATTTTTAAATGTGGTTATACAATTCAAATTTTTGACTATAAATATTCATTATAAATCTAAAAGGATTTCCTACATCATGATATTTTTTTATAATTTTTAGACATTAAATAAATTAAATTATTTATGACATCATGATGATGCAGCGATTGCCTCATTAATAAAGGATTTAAATAAAATGAAAAGATAATGTAAAATCTATGACCTACTGATTTCAAAAACCTATTGGATGGGAGGATTTCGAACCCGTATCACCTTAAACTTGAATTATATCAATGTGGGGCCTTTTGAATCTGAAACTCATTTTAAAATAAAGCAACCTTTCTTTACATTGCAAGAGTGCCCCTCCTCTCCTCTTATAAAAGGCCCCCACCTCTACCTCCTTACCCACACTTCCAAAGCCTTTGGCTTGGACAACCCCTTCCCATTTCGTCTCTCCAAATACCTCTCATACTCTTTGAAGCCTCAGTTTGGGAAGAAGTCTTCCCAAGGAAGCCTTTGAGCTCAAACCAAAGGGAGTTACCCGATTTTAAGGTAATGTCTTCACTTGTGTTCTTTTGTTTTATTTTGCTTCTCCAACCCCCTAAACTCTTTTTATTAATTTCTTTTGTAAAAACACCAGTATCTTCCATACACTATGATGTTGTTTTAAGATGTATTCTATATACACTTACAGACACCTACATCTAATGGTTAAAGAACATACTGTTTCCGTGGATGGTGAATTTCTGCCTCCCGAAATGATGATTGTTCAACATTCTTTTAACACCTTCAAAGGGGGTCATTAAGATGACACTATATTTATATATGATGTATAATATGTTTATTATTTTGTTAAGATTCTGTATTTTTCATTTTTGGAATACCTTTATGGTTTCCATTATGGGTAAACACGATACCTTCATTTAAGGAAGTGTGGACTACCGCCCACTCAAAGTGATTTGATTCGTTAATACCATATGTGGGATGTATAAAGGATGGAGTTATGATATAATATATGATATTAAAATGGAATTATAATATACCTTTATATCATTATAATTCCATTTCATAAAATACGAAATAGAAATGGAAGCAGCGTTCATGCGTACGCACGGCTTACCATCTCCATGAACGGTGCATTTCATTTCTTACCTCTAAATGTTATGTAATATTATAAATGAATTCATGTACTAGATATATATGATATATATGATATCTACATCATGAATACCATTCTGGATATAATGGATACATGAACAACTTGTAATTATAAATGGTTTATTTTTTACTCAAGTACCAATGATCGTTAAAACGTCCGTTATTAACCTAAATAATTGCATATTGTCCATGACATGGAAATAAGTGATATAAAAGGAATAATGAACTTGAAAAAGGTTAACAAGTATAATTTAACTCAAGTTTATTATTCAGGAGATTAAAGAACGACCGAGTCAAGTCAGACCCCAGGTATGGGACTTCGTCTCAATCTCCTTTCATTGAGGCATATTTTTTTATACACAACCTTCTTTTATAAGGTGTATATACCACATTAACTATTAAGTTTATTCAAAAGGAATCTGGTTTATATGAAGCTTTTACTAAACGACAAAATGGAATGTTTTTGTCGTACGTATGCGGCGTCAACGAATTCTCTGCCGCTGTGACCATTATTTGAGTTTCGGCTTCCTCTACAAGCCATACATTTTTTTAAAAGAAAAATAATTACAATGATTTACTTTTCTTATATTTTGGTATTGAAAATTGTTTTCATAATTTTTTTATATCGATGTGTTGTATTGATATCTTGTGATTGAAAGTTGGAAATGTTATGCTTCCTTTATGCATGTTTTATGTGGTACGATTATGTTGTGGTTCATGGGAATTATTATGAAGACGGGTGGTTCCGTGAAAATCTAAGGGAGGGTGAGCCCAATATAGATCTCCAATGCATTGGGTAACGCGAAGGAGTGAAACATTAAGGTTTCTCCAAAGAGAATTAGGGAATATACTGTGATGGGTATTCCAAACGTAACCAAGAGGGTTACTCCCTACGTAAGAATGTTATGAATGCCTCAAGTTACCTTTATGTCTTATGATTTCTATGATTTATTCATGATTTGATGAGGTATGTTAAAGTGCTTATGTTTTATGTGTAACGTATGATTTCATTCTTATGTATATATGTACCCATGTTTCCTTTCCATATTTTTATATCCCTTACGGAGATTTTTATGCTCATCCCAAGTTTTTGAAATGTATTTCACAGGTCAAGGGAAAGGAACATGATATGATGATAGTGTCAAGGAAGTGTCATGAAAGAATCCATGTTTTATATTAAATATGTTTCCATTGATGGGAAAAAATAATACTATCTTTTATGTAACCACTTTGTTTAAATGTGGAATGAAATGCATGTTTTATGATCTAATTCTCTAAAACTCTAAACCTGAAAAGATCCTCAAGGTGTAATCTTGTAATAACTCAAGATTAAGTAAGGTTTAAGGTCGGGGCCTTATAGTTGGTATCAAAGGTCGGTTTAGATAACTTTAGGAGTTAGAATTCTATTAAATGATTATCCAAAAATATTTTTTTATGGTCAGATTGAAATGATATAGCATTTGAAGATTACCATTTTTCTTCATCTAAGACATGTTTTTTCAGTATGGTTTTCCACAGAGGAAACAGGGAAGCAGTGCTAGGAAGGCATACAGAAGGAAATAACCTTCCGAATCAGCATCCTGAGATGGTTGGAATTGGAACTGAACAGTTTGTTGTAGTAATGACGCAGTTGACTCAAGCGACAAATGGTGGTGGTATCCATGCACGAGATCAGCCAGATCAACCGCAGAGGAACATGTCAGTGGTGGAACATTTCATGAGGCAACATCCCCCATCATTCAGAGGATCATCTGACCCTGTGTTAGCTGAAGGGTGGATTAAAGCACTGGAGAATATTTTCAATGTCATGGGGTGTTCAGAAAATCAAAAGTTTTGTCTTGCTATTTACCATTTGGAGGGTGAGACAGATCAGTGGTGGTCGATGGTTAAAAATATCATGGACGCTGATGAGATTGATGCTCTTGACTGGGTTGAATTCAAATGTATGTTTCTTGAGAAGTATTTTCCTAAGGCTGTTCGACATAGGATGGAAAAAAAATCTTGGAATTGAGGCAAGAGGAAGACTCAGTGGCTGCCTATGAAGAGAGGTTCACTCGATTGGCAAGGTATGCTCCAAATTTTATCCGAGACCTTGATAGTAAAATCAATCATTTTTAATCAAGATTAAAGCCAAAATATCGAAGGGCATTATCTTCTCATGAGTTTAAAAGTTATGAAAAGCTTGTTCGATGTACTGAGAAGGTGGAAATGGAGTTTTCCGATGATCAAGTGTTCTATAACAACCAGCAGAAGAAGAGACAGAGGTGGCAGAAGAAAGGGATGAATTCTTCAAAAAAGTCTAATGGTAAGAAAACTATGTTTCCAGTGTGTGATAAATGTGATAAAAGGCATGCTGGGGAATGTCTTCTGAATTCTGGAAAGTGCTACCGATGTGTAAGATGGGAGATAAGGCTCGTGATTGCACTGAAAAAGATCAAGGTGATGGTAAGTCCAAATTTGATTTACAGTTAGTGAAATGTTTTAAGTGCAATGAGATGGGTCACTATGTAAACGAGTGTCCGACAAAGAGCTTGAGTGATGGGAAGCAGTTAGACTACAAACAGAAAGGGGTGGTGAAATCCTTTGCAACTACTTCAGTAGATGTCGGGTCGTCAAATGAAGTTGTATCAGGTATTTTTTTTGTTTTTTCAGATTATGCCAGTGTGTTGTTTGATTCGGGGTCTACACATTCTTTCATCTCTGAAATCTTTTCTAGTAAAATGGGAATACCATCTCAAGAAATGACTCCTGAACATGTGGTAAAAACACCTAGGGGAAATGTTGAGGCAAAAAGAATTTATAAGAATCTTCCTATCCTTATCTGTGGAATGAACTTACTTGCGAACCTTATTTTTTTACCTCTAGTAGAGTTTGATGTTATCCTGGGTATAGATTGGCTCTCTATTTACCATGCTAAGATTGACTGTAGAGATAAAGAAGCTTCTTTTCAGAATGACTTTCAGTTTGTGTACATGAATGAACCATTACTATTGATAACATATCAAGAGGCCAAGAAACTTGTAAAATATGGAAATGAATGTTACCTTGCACACATCATTGAAAATAAAGGAACTGTTCAGATTAATTATGTGCTAGTGGTAAATGAGTATCCTGATGCTTTTCCTGATGAGTTGCCTGGAATAATACAAGATCAGGAAGTTGAGTTTACTGTTGACTTAGTTCCTGATGCTAAGCCAATTTCAAAACCCCCTTATCGAATGGCTCAAATTGAACTTTTATAGTTGAAGGAGAAATTGCAAGATTTATTAGAGAAAGGGTTCATTTGACCTAGCACATCACCATGGGGTGCTCCTGTTTTATTTGTTAAAAAGAAAGATGGTTCTACGAGACTTTGCATTGATTGTAGAGCCTTGAATAACATCACTTTTAAGAACAAATATCCTTTGCCTCATATCGATGATTTGTTTGATCAGCTCCAGGGAGCTTAGTATTTTTCAAAGATTGACTGAGATCGGGGTACAATCAGTTGAAGGTAAAGGAAGCATATGTTCCGAAAACTACGTTTCGTACAAGATATGGCCATTATGAATTTGTAGTAATGCCTTTTGTGCTAACCAATGCACCTGATGTATTCATGGAATTAATGAATAGAATTTTCCATGAGTTCTTGGATAAGTTTTTGGTTGTTTTCATTGATGAAATTTTGGTGTTTTCTAAAAGTAAAGATGAGCATGAAAGACATTTAAGGGTTATTTTGCAAACCTTTAAGGAAAAGAAATTGTATGGGAAATTCAGCAAGTGTGAGTTTTTGTTGCAACAAATTTCTATCCTTTGTCATATTGTTTCTAAATATGGGATAACTATTGATCCTTCAAAAACAATGGTTGTTGAAGAATGGCCAAGACCCACAAATGTAACTGAGATTCGTAGATTCCTTGGTTTGGCAGGATTTTACCGAAGGTTTGTTAGATATTTTTCACGGTTATCTAGTCCAATGACTAAGCTAACTCGGAAAGGTGTTAAGTTTATCTGGACAAAAGAATGTGATAATTGTTTTCAGGAACTAAAAAGAAGATTGGTGAATGCTCTAGTTTTGGAACTACCTTCTAGGAATGGTGAGTTTGTTATATACAGTGATGATTCATTGAAAGGACTTGGTTGTGTCCTAATACAGAATGATCAGGTAATTGCATATGCTTCACGTCAGTTGAAAATTCAAGAGGTAAATTACCCTACACATGATTTGGAATTAGCTGCTGTTGTTTTCGCTTTAAAATTTTAGAGGCATCATTTGTATGGAGTAAAGTGTGAAATATATACCGATCAAAAAAGTTTAAAGTATATATTCACTCATAAAGAAATGAACATGAGACAGAGGAGATGGATAGAATTAATCAAGGATTATGATTGTACAATTCATTACCATCCGGGAAAAGCTAATAAAGTGGCTGATGCTTTGAGTTGAAATTTTAATTCTTCATTAGAAATGTTGCATTGGAACGTGATCTGTTGGTTAAGAATTTGATGAACATTGTCATAGAATTTGTTGGTGCCGGATGTTCTTCTGTTTTGTTTCAAGTATCAGTGAAATATTCTCTATCAGACAGAATCTGTAACGACCCAAAGTTTCATTAATGGAAAATCCCTCTTGATCCAGTTAAATGTTTCTTTATGAAAAATGTTTTTATAAGATGTCAACTTCTTTAAGTTTTACGTTAAGATTTGTGACCGTTACTTTTATAGCCGTTGAACAGTGATCATCTGGGTAGTTTAAATATAAGGCTTTAACGAACCAATTTTCTACTCAGACAAAGGAAGCGATGGCCTCATCCAGTAGAATTGCCCCTTACGAAGCCCATTTGTCGGAGCTCGGAAAGGAGGTGGCGTCTTTGGGCTTTGCCCTTGACCAAGCCCAAGCTGAGCTTCATCAAGTCAAGCTCGAACGTGATCGTCTACGGGAAAAATGGAAGTTGATAGAGATTACCACTCGAGCGATGTTATCCGAGCAACCCCAAGAGTCTGTCACCATCGCACACCTTACCCTTAGGTCTTATGCGGCTATTTTAAGGGGTTATGTAACAAATAAGTAGCACCATTTTCATGTACATTATTTTTGTATATAATAATGAATATAATTTCTAGTCATTTTTGATGCATTGTAATTAGTTTTTAAAGTACAAATGATGTTTTTAGTTATTATTTAATTAAGATTTATATTTTATTAAATTAAAGGATTTTTTAATTAAATAATATTTTAATAAAATATTATTATTAATATTAAATTAATTTTTATTAAATATAAATGATCTTATAAGTTTATGAATGCAATTAAATTTTTTATTAAGGTTTGAAAGCCATTTATGTCAAAACCCGTGAATTTTTATAAATGTCGGTTTTTATATTAAAAGTAAAAATTCACATATTTAGAAAATTATTTAGATAAAATAAATATTATTTTTGGAATCAGGACGTCGAAATTATCCAATGGTGAATTTTTCATAATTTTCTGAGACAGTCAAATTTTTGGGTAAAAATTAAATACCATTTAAATATATAATGTGTTTTATGACATCATAATGACCCAATGGTGATGTAATAAAATACCATAATCCTTATTTTCGGTCAATATATGTTTTATAATTAAAATAATGAGGTTTTGGGTTTGTTTGACTCACTTTTCAAAGCATTAATGGAGCCCTCAAGACTTATTCAACACTTTGCCTTTTTAAATTAATTTCCATGGGAGTGTGACTCACCTCCACATAAGCAACCCTAATTTTTTAATAAGTTCGGACCTTGGCCTTTTAAAATATTGTTTTCCTCTTTCCTTTTCCAGAAACCATGGGCAAATACCATGGGATGGTTTGTGGTTTGTATTATTTTAATATAAGGGGTCCCAAACCTAAATAATAAAGAATTCTCTCACCTTTCCTATATAAACCCACCCAAGATCCCACTTCCTCCTCACTCATAGCCCTTTAAGTTCGTCCAACCTCTACCCTACTCTCTCTATAATCCTATCAAGGTTCCCCAAGCTCCCAAGAAGCCTCTCACAAGCCTCTCTCTAGCCTTTGGAAGCACACTTCCAAGTAAGGGTTTTTTCTTCCTTTCTCATTTTTGTCAATTTTCTTTAAGTTGTATTGCCCTTTTAATTTCATTTATGAATGTTGGGGTATGGTTTCTCACCTCTCCCATACTTCCCTCTTATTGTTTGAATGATTGGAGACCCCTTTCTCTCTCATTAAATGCCTCCCATGTACACCCGTTACTATGCCGAAATTCCGAAAGGAACCTTTTTCTCCTCTTTTATATTCAAGCAATACTTTTGTATCATGAATCTAAATTCCTTTTCAATTGTTGGGACAAGTATCTATATGACCTTCTTACTGTCCATTACATGTAAATATGATGAGGAACCCCTTTCTCTCTCATCAGCCCTTTTTATGAATTCTTATGTCACGCCGTTACGCTGCCGAAATCACACCGATTTTCTAAGCCAATATCATTGTGTAGTGAATACCATGCCCATTTCTCCATCAAGGGTATTCACCTTTATGCACATTTACTTATTGATTGTAAAGTTTCATGTATGAATTCCACATTCCTTTATCTTGGAATAAATGATTATGTTTTATGAATCCATGTTTTATGATCCATGTGGCACACTTATGCATGAAATGAAATGTTTAAGAAGGGTGCGCCCTTTATAGCGCTCCAATGCATTAGGTAAAGTATAGTATCATGATACGTCATGTGCAATGAGTGTTTACTCATGCTAATTCAAGTGCAACTAGGGTTTACTCGTGCTTCAAGTGCAATGAGGGTTTACTCATGCTCCATGTGCAATGAGCCTTGGCTCATGCTAATTCAATGTTAAGTGTTGTTGCCACATTTCCATGTTATGATTATCATGCTTTATCATGCCTTTATGTTCATGTCTCTCTTATGCTCTATTGATATGCCTATTGCCTAACATGTATTGTACTCCTCATGTTATTCATTATGTACTCCCTTACTGGGCTTTATAGCTCACCCTTTTCTTATGCATGTCCTCAGGTTATCCCATGCAATGCTAAGTACGAAGGAATGTAGTGGTCATGTAAAGGAAGTTTTCAATAAGGATGTTGTATTTCAAGTTTAAAGTTTTTATGTAATGATCCTAATCCCAAAAGACACTAAACCTCTCGATCTTCTTTGTTGTATCAAGTGATGTTTTATGTAATAAAGCATGTTTAAGTTGTAATAAAAAGCAGGGTTGTCATAGTTGGTATCAGAGGATAGGTTTAGTTATTTTTGGGATTAGGAAACCCTAGTAAAGTCTTACATACAAGACTAAGCATAATAAAAACATCCCTAAGTTTTGGTAAATACTGAGTAAGTGGTTTATCAAACAAATACATCCCTGTCTGGATACGAGCAGGTAGAGGCGGCTCTGGCACAGATGTATCCTAGGGGTAAAACCCGAAAACACCGCTTTGAGCTAGACTCGAAATGGGAACTGGTGCACGACAACGGGGCTTGCTGCACTCTTGGTTACGACACTCTCGGGGGATATGGTTTGATAAATTCACAATCTTAGTATGAACCCTTATTAAGGGAAAAATTCCCCTAAGAATATATGTTAGAACGAAGATCATGAAAAGCCTGGATTGAATCCTATAGACTCATGAGTTAAAGAGATTAAAGTTTATTTATAAGTCATCAACTTTTGTCTTTGGATTACCCTTTATGTGTTACCCCTAACTTTCCTTTTATTCCAGCCAATGGCCGGTAATAGGAGAACTCGGGATAACAACCGTTGTGAAGATCAGTGTGATGATTGTACTTATGAGATGCCCAATCCAATGGGAGCGGGAATCGCGAACTTTGTCACGCTTCTCTCTCAGCTAACTCAAGTTTTGAATAGAAACACTGGTCAATAGGAACGTTCAACCCCCCCCCCCCCCCTAAGAAAGAACAAGTCGCTATTGAAAGCTTCATGAGACAAAGGCCTCCTACTTTTAGTGGATCATCCGATCCCACGATTGCTGAACAATGGATCAACTCCATTGAAAAGATATTCTCTATCCTCCAATGCTCTGAAAAAGAGAAGGTTCTCCTGGCGGCTTATCGTATGGAGGGTGAAGCTGATCAATGGTGGACATTGATCAAAAATACGAAGCCTGAGGAGGAGATCGAGGCTTTGGAATGGAAGGTATTCCGGAAGATGTTTTTCGATAAATATTTTCCACGCACCCTCCGTCTTAAGATGGAAAGGGACTTCCTTTCCCTCAAGCAGAAAGATGAGGAATCTGTGGGAGCGTACGAGGCAAACTTCACAAGGCTTTCACGATACGCTTCCGGCTTTGTCGTTACCCCCGAATGCAAGGTTGACCGCTTCTTTGGTGGGCTGAAGCCTAGCTTGCGGAAAGCATTAGCGATCCGTGACTTCGACAGCTATGAGGAAATTGTCCGATGTGCCCTCAAGGTTGAAATGGAGATCGGAGAATCACAGGGGTATCATGGGGACAAGAAGTGGAAGGTGGACTTCAATGCTGGTGGTCCGATGGATAAATCCAACGGTGCTAAGAAATTCCAGCACCCCACTTTCCAAAAGTGTGGAAAGAAGCACCCTGGAAATTGCCTTAGGGGGACAAGAAAATGCTTCAAGTGTGGAAGAGAAGGGAACCTAGCTGTTAACTATCATCAAGAAGGACCCGCGGCTGCGACGGAGGGGAGGAACGCTCCGTTCGAACCTCAACGCGTTGTTCAATGCTTCAAATGCAAAGAACCGGGTCATTTTGCGAATCAGTGCCCTAATCCAAGGGTTATCGGAGGCAATCAACAACCTCCAAGACAGCAAGGAAGAGCATTTGCCATCACTTCTGCCGAAGTGAACCCCGACAACGAAGTGGTGACAGGTACGCTAGTTATTCATTCAAGAATAGCGAACGTACTTTTTGATTCAGGTTCTACGCATTCTTTTATATCTCAAAAGTTTAGTAGAATAATCCCTGCACCACCACAAATCATGGAAGTAAAGAAGTCGGTGAGTACGGCAAATGGGGCGATCATTGCATCCCATGAGTATAAGTCCTCCCCTGTTATAATCTGTGGATTGAATTTCCCGGCGAACCTCGTCATACTCCCTTTGGTGGAATTTGATGCAATTCTTTGCATGGATTGGCTTTCCTTATATAGAGCCAACATAAATTGTCGGGAGAGGTAAATCACACTCCATATGGAGAACCGACCCCCGATTCTTTACAAGTGTTAGGAGGAAGATGAATCTCCTTTAGCTCCATCATCTCAAGCATGGATATTACTGCCTTATGAGCACGCATATCTGGCTCAGATGATTGAGTCCAAGGAAGAAACCACCCTTGGAGAAATGCCTATTGTGAGGGAATTCGCTGAAGTATTTCCCGAGGAACTTCCTGGTCTTCCTCCAAGAAGAGATGTTGAGTTCTCAATTGAACTTATACCTGGGGCGCTACCAATATCCAAGACTCCATATAGAATGGATGTGGTTGAGCTTGAAGAACTGAAGAAACAACTACAGGAGAATCTGGATAAAGGGTTTATACGCCCAAGTGCATCACCATGGGGTGCACCAGTCCTCTTCGTCAAGAAGAAGGATGGGTCAATGCAGCTTTGCATCGATTATCGTGAACTTAACAAAATCACGATAAAGAACAAGTATCCTCTACCAAGAATCGATGACTTGTTTGATCAGCTGCGTGGAGCACAATACTTCTCCAAGGTCGACTTGCGGTCGGGATATTATCAAGTAAGGGTGAAGAAGGAAGATATCCCCAAGACTGCTTCTCGTACAAGGTACAGGCACTATGAATTCATAGTAATGCCTTTTGGACTCACCAATGCTCCAGCAATATTCATGGACTTAATGAATAGAGTCTTTAGAGATTACCTAGATAAATTTGTGGTAGTCTTTATAGATGATATTCTAATATACTCCAAAACCAAGGAGGACCATGAGGAGCATTTAAGAACTGTACTGGAGACTTTGCGCAAGGAGAATCTCTATGCCAAGTACAGCAAGTGTGAGTTCTGGTTGAAGGAGGTCTCATTCTTGGGCCATATCATCACAAGCAATGGGATATCTTTGGACCCCTCTAAAACAGATGCAATTGAGGGATGGCCGAGGCCAACATCGGTAACTGATATCCGTAGCTTCTTGGGGTTAGCTGGATATTATCGACGATTTGTGAGAAACTTCTCACGATTGTCCAACCCTCTTACCAAGCTAACTCGAAAGGGAGTAAAGTTTGCTTGGAGTGATGAATGTGAAGAAAGCTTCAAGGAGTTGAAAAGGAGGCTTATCACTGCACCTGTGCTCACTTTACCCACAAGTGGGGAGCTTTTTGTGGTATTCAGTGATGCTTCGAAGAAGGGATTAGGATGTGTGCTGATGCAGAATGATAAAGTGATATCCTATGCCTCAAGACAGTTGAAAATCCATGAGCGAAACTATCCAACGCATGATCTGGAGTTGGCGGCGGTGATCTTTGCCTTGAAAATCTGGCGGCATTATCTCTATGGAGAGAAATGTGAGATATATACTGACCACAAGAGTCTTAAATATATATTCACACAGAAAGAGATTAATATGCGCCAGAGAAGATGGATAGAGCTCATAAAGGATTATGACTATTCAATACATTACCACCCTGGGAAGGAGAACAAGGTGGCGGATGCCCTAAGTAGAAAGGATCCAGCAATTCTATCAATGATGACAATTGAGAAGGATCCAATCTTCTTAGACTTGATGAAGATGGACGTGGGAATCATAAATAAGGGAACATCATCAATCCTTTCACAAATGATTGCTCAACCATCTCTTTTGGAAAGGTTAAAGGATGCTCAAAAGGATGACGTGAGAATCCAAGAAAAAGTGGAAGCTATCAAAAAGGGAAAATCCTCAGAGTTTAATTTTAATGAAGAAGGAATTGTGCGGTTTGGGAAAAGACTATGTGTCCCATCATGTTCGGAGCTGAAGAAGGAACTTTTGGATGATGCACATAGTTCAAATTTCTCTATTCACCCAGGGAGCACAAAGATGTATCGAGATCTCCGAGAAAACTTTTGGTGGGATAATATGAAGAAGGAGATCGCCGAATATACATCAACGTGCCTGGTGTGTCAGCAAGTAAAGGCAGAGAGGCAGAAGTCTAAGGGGATGATGCAACCATTGCCCATACCAGAATGGAAATGGGAGAACATCACCATGGACTTTGTCACTGGACTTCCAAGGACATCCAAAAGCAATAATGCAATCTGGGTTATTGTGGATCGTCTTACAAAGACTGCACACTTCATTTCTATTCGAGAGGATTTCTCTTTGGATCAACTGGCACGGATATATATCAGGGAAGTGGTACGGTTGCATGGAGTACCACTATCTATTGTGTCGGACCGAGATCCAAGATTTACCTCTAAGTTTTGGAAGAGTCTTCAACATGCTCTGAATACTGAACTGAACTTCAGTACGGCCTATCATCCTCAAACTGATGGCCAATCCGAGCGGACTATCCAAACACTTGAGGATATGTTGAGAGCGTGCTCAATGGAATTTAAAGGAGGATGGGATCAACATCTTCCTCTAGTTGAGTTCTCTTATAATAATAGTTTCCACTCGAGCATCCAAATGGCACCATATGAAGCCCTGTATGGGAAAAGGTGTAGAACACCGGCATGTTGGGATGAGGTCGGTGAACGTAAGCTGCTTGGACCAGAAATGGTCGAAGAAATGGTGGAGAAGGTGAAAACCATTCAGCAGCATATCAAGGCAGCCCAAAGTCGATAGAAGAGTTATGCAGATAATCGTCGACGAGACCTTGAGTTTAAAGTCAGAGACATGGTGTTTTTACGCATATCTCCGTGGAAGAAGGTCATGAGGTTTGGAAAGAAAGGGAAGTTAAGTCCAAGGTACATCGGCCCATTCGAGATTCTTGATCGTGTTGGGGCTGTGGCCTATCGACTAGCACTTCCACCTACTATGGCCAAGGTGCATGATGTCTTCCATGTATCCCTCTTAAGGAAGTACATACCAGACCCTTCACATGTACTCTCTTCTGAGGTGGTACAATTAGAAGACGATCTTTCTTATGAGGAGCAACCAGTGAAGATCTTGGATCGTAGAGAAAAAGTTTTACGAAATAAGACAATGCCCCTCATCAAGATGTTGTGGAGAAACCACAAGTTTGAAGAAGCAACTTGGGAGTCGGAGGATATGATGAAGCTAAGTTACCCACATTTGTTTTAGTGTGGGAAAAGGAAAATTTCGAGGGCGAAATTTCTTAAGGGGGGAATGTTGTAACGACCCAAAGTTTCATTAATGGAAAATCCCTCTTGATCCAGTTAAATGTTTCTTTATGAAAAATGTTTTTATAAGATGTCAACTTCTTTAAGTTTTACGTTAAGATTTGTGACCGTTACTTTTATAGCCGTTGAACAGTGATCATCTGGGTAGTTTAAATATAAGGCTTTAACGAACCAATTTTCTACTCAGACAAAGGAAGCGATGGCCTCATCCAGTAGAATTGCCCCTTACGAAGCCCATTTGTCGGAGCTCGGAAAGGAGGTGGCGTCTTTGGGCTTTGCCCTTGACCAAGCCCAAGCTGAGCTTCATCAAGTCAAGCTTGAACGTGATCGTCTACAGGAAAAATGGAAGTTGATAGAGATTACCACTCGAGCGATGTTATCCGAGCAACCCCAAGAGTCTGTCACCATCGCACACCTTACCCTTAGGTCTTGTGCTGCTATTTTAAGGGGTTATGTAACAAATAAGTAGCACCATGTTCATGTACATTATTTTTGTATATAATAATGAATATAATTTCTAGTCATTTTTGATGCATTGTAATTAGTTTTTAAAGTACAAATGATGTTTTTAGTTATTATTTAATTAAGATTTATATTTTATTAAATTAAAGGATTTTTGAATTAAATAATATTTTAATAAAATATTATTATTAATATTAAATTAATTTTTATTAAATATAAATTATCTTATAAGTTTATGAATGCAATTAAATTTTTTATTAAGGTTTGAAAGCCATTTCTGTCAAAACCCGTGAATTTTTATAAATGTCGGTTTTTATATTAAAAGTAAAAATTCACATATTTAGAAAATTATTTAGATAAAATAAATATTATTTTTGGAATCAGGACGTCTAAATTATCCAACGGTGAATTTTTCATAATTTTCTGAGACAGTCAAATTTTTGGGTAAAAATTAAATACCATTTAAATATATAATGTGTTTTATGACATCATAATGACCCAATGGTGATGTAATAAAATACCATAATCCTTATGTTCGGCCAATATATGTTTTATAATTAAAATAATGAGGTTTTGGGTTTGTTTGTCTCACTTTTCAAAGCATTAATGGAGCCCTCAAGACTTATTCAACACTTTGCCTTTTTAAATTAATTTCCATGGGAGTGTGACTCACCTCCACATAAGCAACCCTAATTTTTTAATAAGTTCGGACCTTGGCCTTTTAAAATATTTTTTTCCTCTTTCCTTTTCCAGAAACCATGGGCAAATACCATGGGATGGTTTGTGGTTTGTATTATTTTAATATAAGGGGTCCCAAACCTAAATAATAAAGAATTCTCTCACCTTTCCTATATAAACCCACCCAAGCTCCCACTTCCTCCTCACTCATAGCCCTTGAAGTTCGTCCAACCTCTGCCCTACTCTCTCTAGAATCCTCTCAAGGTGCCCCAAGCTCCCAAGAAGCCTCTCACAAGCCTCTCTCTAGCCTTTGGAAGCACAATTCCAAGTAAGGGTTTTTTCTTCCTTTCTCATTTTTGTCAATTTTATTTAAGTTATATTGCCCTTTTAATTTCATTTATGAATGTTGGGGTATGGTTTCGCACCTCTCCCATACTGCCCTCTTATTGTTTGAATGATGGGAGACCCCTTTCTCTCTCATTAAATTCCTCCCATGTACACCCGTTACTATGCCGAAATTCTGAAAGGAACCTTTTTCTCCTCTTTTATATTCAAGCAATACTTTTGTATCATGAATCTAAAATCCTTTTCAATTGTTGGGACATGTATCTATATGACCTTATTACTGTCCATTACATGTAAATATGATGAGGAACCCCTTTCTCTCTCATCAGCCCTTTTTATGAATTCTTATGTCACGCCGTTACGCTGCCGAAATCACACCGATTTTCTAAGCCAATATCATTGTGTAGTGAATACCATGCCCATTTCTCCATCAAGGGTATTCACCTTTATGCACATTTACTTATTGATTTTAAAGTTTCATGTATGAATTCCACATTCCTTTATCGTGGAATAAATGATTATGTTTTATGAATCCATGTTTTATGATCCATGTGGCACACTTATGCATGAAATGAAATGTTTAAGAAGGGTGCACCCTTTATAGCGCTCCAATGCATTGGGTAAAGTATAGTATCATGATACGTCATGTGCAATGAGTGTTTACTCATTCTAATTCAAGTGCAACGAGGGTTTACTCGTGCTTCAAGTGCAATGAGGGTTTACTCATGCTCCATGTGCAATGAGCTTTGGCTCATGCTAATTCAATGTTAAGTGTTGTTGCCACATTTCCATGTTATGATTATCATGCTTTATCATGCCTTTATGTTCATGTCTCTCTTATGCTCTATTGATATGCCTATTGCCTAACATGTATTGTACTCCTCATGTTATTCATTATGTACTCCCTTACTGGGCTTTATAGCTCACCCTTTTCTTATGCATGTCCTCAGGTTATCCCATGCAATGCTAAGTACGAAGGAATGTAGTGGTCATGTAAAGGAAGTTTTCAATAAGGATGTTGTATTTCAAGTTTAAAGTTTTTATGTAATGATCCTAAGCCCCAAAGACACTAAACCTCTCGATCTTCTTTGTTGTATCAAGTGAAGTTTTATGTAATAAAGCATGTTTAAGTTGTAATAAAAAGCAGGGTTGTCATAGAATCAAGAAAGCAATGAAGCAAGACAATGACTTTCAGAAAAAGGTAGAGTTGGTTCAGAAAGGTAAGTTGCCTGAATTCAACATTGATAATGATTGTGTTTTGAGATTTGGGAAGAGATTGTGTGTGCCTTGTGATTCACAATTGAAGAGAGAGTTGTTATGTGAATCTCATAGTTCTCCGTTTTCAGTTCATCCTGGCAGTACTAAGATGTATAGAGATCTTTGGGAGTATTACTGGTGGGATGGAATGAAAAGAGATATTTCTAATTTTACTGTGATGTGTTTGACTTGTTAGCAGGTTAAAGCAGAGTGACAGTTACCGAAAGGGATGCTTCAGCCTTTACCAGTGCCAGAGTGGAAATGGGAGAATATATCCATGGACTTTTTTGTGAGATTACTGAAGACATCTTAAGGTAATAATGCAATCTGGGTTATTGTTGATCGTTTGACTAAATCTTCTCATTTCCTTGCTATACGGGATAATTTTTCCCTAGATCAACTTTATCATTTGTCTCACAAAGAGATAGTCAGGTTACATGGAGTTCCTCTCTCCATTGTATCAGACCGTGATCCGAGGTTCAATTCTAACTTTTGGAAAGGCCTTCAGAAGTCGTTGGGTTCTGAATTAAATTTTAGTACAGCTTTTCATCCTCAATCAGATGGGTAGTCAGAACAAAAAATTCAGACATTGGAGGATATGCTACGTTCTTGCTCTATGGATTATCAGGGAAGTTGGGACCAATATCTTTCTTTGGTTGAATTTTCATATGATGAAAGTTTTCATTCCAGTATACAGATGGCACCATTTGAGGCATTATATGGGAAGCGCTGTTGAACTCCAGCTTTTTGGGATGATGTGGGTGAAATAAAGCTGATGGGACCATAATTGGTAGAAGAGTTGGCAGAAAAAGTTCATCTGATACAGAAACACATGAGAACAGCTCAGAGCAGGTAGAAGAGTTATGCGGACAACAGGAGGAAGGATCTATCTTTTGAGGTAGGTGATCATGTTTTTCTCAAAGTCTCATCATTGAAAAAGTGTGATGCGATTTGGTAAGAAAGGAAAGTTGAGTCCAAGGTTCATTGGACCATATGAAATTCTGGAGAGAGTTGGATCAGTTGCATACCGGGTGGCTTTACCTCCGAGTTTATCTCTGGTACACAATGTTTTTCATGTTTCGATGCTGAGAAAGTACATGCCAGATCCATCTCATGTTTTGAGACCATAGGTAGTTCATCTGGAAGAGAACCTATCATATGAGGAACAACTAGTCCAGAATCATGACCACAGGGAGCAAGTGTTACGGAATAAGTTGATTAATCAGGTAAAGGTTTTGTGGAAAACCACAAGATGGAAGAGGCAACATGAGAATCTAAAAATGCAATGAGGGATAAATACCCCCACTTATTAGATAAGTAAATAAATTGTAGGGATGAAATTTTCTAATGTGGGGAAGGATGTAACATCCCAAGTAAGTAATGAATAATAGATATTTTTATCTATGTCTATTAGTGAATTAGATAGTGTTTTGGAGGCTTAAAATGAGAATAAATCCAATCTTAAGCATGGAATACACTAATATTTTTAAAAGATTGTTTTACTACCTTTTTATGGAAACCCTTTTTTAAATCTATCTTTTGACAATTTTATAAGCTATGTTTTTCAAAATAAATATATTCTTTATTATTGGGACATCAAAATTTACTTTGTGTGAATTTTTGGTATTTTTCCGATAAAGTTCATTTTTTAATGAATTGTGAAAAATGTTGTATTTTAATCAAAACCTCATTTTAATCTAATTTATTTATATGATTAGATTATCTTTTGAATTGGTTTTTAAGTGGAGTTAGAATATATTTTTACCATTTAATCCAATGGTGGTCATTGGAATCAATTTCACTTTGAAATTGGACTTAAACTGGTGTCAATATTTTGATACTTATCTTTTCCACTTCTGTGATTTTATTTTCAAAAATCCAACATACATTGTTGTAATTAATAAGTAAAATGTTGTTAAATGATATTAAAATAATTTTATGGTGAATAGTAACTTTTAAGTTCTTAATCGCGATTAGAGGTAATTAGTGTATTTTAAGGTAAAAATAATGTTTTAATAATATGAGATTAGCTGGAAACATGTCCTAGCCTAATTGGATGTGTCATGGACGACCAAGAAAATCCATGGGTCAACTTGGGGACCCCATGGAGCCGCTTTGGTTGGGAAATGAAATAAATATCTTTTTATTTAATGTTAAAGTAAAAATGACACAAACATGAGATGGTTTACTAAAACAATTTTTAAATGGGGTTATACAAGTAAGATTTTTGACTATAAATATTCATTAGAAATCTAAAAAGATTTCCTATATCATTATAGTTTTTTAATAATTTTTAGAAATTAAATAAATTAAATTTTTTATGACATCATGATGATGCAGCGATTACCTCATTAATAAAGGATTTAAATAAAACGAAACGATAATGTAAAATCTATGACCTACACATGACCAAACCCTATTGGATTGGTGGATTTAGAACCCTTATCACCTTGCCCTCGAATTATATCAATTTGGGACCTTTTTAATCTGAAAATCATTTTAAAATAAAGTATCTTTTCTTTACTTTCCAAGAGTGCCCCTCCTCTCCTCTTATAAAAGGCCTCCACCTCTACCTCCTTACCCACACTTCCAAAGTCTTTGGCTCAGCCAACCCCTGCCCATTTTGTCTCTACACATCCCTCTATTACTCCTTGAAGCCTAAATTTGGTCAGAAGTCTTCCCAAGGAAGCCTTTGATCTCAAAACAAAGGGAGTTACCCGATTTTAAGGTAATGTCTTCACATGTGTTCTTTTGTTTTATTTTGCTTCTCCAACCCCCTAAACTATTTTTATTCATTTCTTTTGTAACAAGATAAGTATCTTCCATATACTAGGATGTTTTTATAATAAGGATTCGAGCTACACTTACACACACCTACATCTAATGGTTAAAGAACATACTGTTTCCGTGGATGGCGAATTTCTGCCTCCCGAAACGATGATTGTTCAACATTATTTTAACACCTTTAATGGTGCCCATTAAGATGACACTATATTTATATATGATGTATAATATGTTTATGATTTCCTTAATCTTCTGTATTTTTCATTTTGGGCATACCTTTATGGTTTCCATTTTGGGTAAACGCAATATCTTCATTTAAGGAAATGCAGACTACCGCCCCCTCAAAGTGATTTGATTCGTTAATACCATATGTGGGACGTATAAAGGATGGTTTTATGATATTATATATGATATTACACTGGAATTATAATATACCTTTATATAATTATGATTCCATTTCATAAAATATGAAATAGAAATGGAAGCAGCATTCATGCGTACGTACGGCTTACCGTCTCCATGAACGGTGCATTTCATTTCTTACCTCTAAATGTTATGTAATATTACAAAGTCATGAATGTACTGGATATATATGATATATATTATATCTACATCATGAATACCATTATGGATATAATGGATACATGAACAACTTGTAATTATAAAGGGTTTATTTTTGACTCAAGTACTAATGATCGTTAAAACGACCGTTATTAACTTAAATAATTACATAGTCTACATGACATGGAAATAAGTGATATAAAAGTAATTATGAACTTGAAAAAGGTTATTAAACAAGTAGAAATTAACTCAAGTTTATAATTCAGGAGATTAAAGAACGACCGAGTCAAGTCAGACCCGAGGTATAGGACTTCGTCTCAATCTCTTTTTATTGAGGCATATTTTGTTTTATACACAACCTTCTTTTATACAGTGTATAAACCCATTTGAATTTTAAGTTTATTAAAAAGGAATATTTTTTATATGAAGTGCTTACTAAATGAAAAAAGGTAATGTTTTTGTCTTACGTATGCGGCGACAACGACTTCTCCGCCGCCATGACCATTATTTGAGTTTCAGCTTCCTCTACAAGCCATACCTTTTTTTAAAAGAAAAATAAATACCATGTTTTACTTTTATTTTATTTTGGTGTTGAAAATGGTTTTCATAATGTTTTTATATCAATGTTTTGTATTGATATCATGGGATTGAAAGGTGTAAATGTTATGTTTCCATTATGCATGTTTTATGAGATACAATTATGTTGTGGTTCTTGGGCATTATTATGAAGACGGGTGGTTCCGTGATAAACTAAGGGCGGGTGATCCTGATATATATCTCTAATGCATTGGGTAACGTGAAGGAATGAAACATTAAGGTTTCACGGAAGTGATTTAGGGAATATACTATGATGGGTATTCCAAACGTAACCAAGAGGGTTACTCCCTACGTAAGAATGTTATGAATGCCTCAAGTTACCTTTATGTCTTATGATTTCTCTGATTTATTCATGATTTGATGAGGTATGTTAAAGTGCTTATGTTTTATGGGTAAAGTATGATTTCATTCTTATGTATATATGTACCCATGTTTCCTTTCGATATTTTTATATCCTTTACTGAGCTTTTTATGCTCATCCCATGTTTTTGAAATGTTTCTCACAGGTCAAGGGAAAGGTACATGATATGATGATAGTGTCAAGGAAGTGTCAAAAAAGAATCCATGTTTTATTTTAAATATGTTTCCATTGATGGGAAAAAAGAATACAATCTTTTATGTAACCACTTTGTTTAAATGTGGAATGTAATGCATGTTTTATGATCTGATTCTCTAAAACTCTAAACTTGAAAAGATCCTCAAGGTGTAATCCTGTAATAACTCAAGATTAAGTAAGTTTTAAGGCCGGGGCCTTATATATTTCATTAGGTGAAAAGGTATTTTTTTCAACTATTGATTTTGTCTTCACCCAGGTCAGATTAATTCTTTATGGGAGTGTTCGTTTGATATTACTAATATTTACCCATTTGGTGGAGTGAAAGTCCAAGACACCTATTGAAAAGGGACATTCACATTTAATGGTGTTGTACCCCTCTCTCTTGGATTTTAATGATCACAATCACTCTTATTTTGTTATAACTTTTTTTCAAGTGTTTTTGTTGATAGGCAAAAGGTTTCCATGGAGTTGGGCCAAGAAGGACTGAAAGTAGACTCTCTGAGTCTACCGGCCAACCGGTGGATTCCCACCGGCCAGCCGGTGGTCTCTGGCAGTAGCAATGGTTTCTGTCCAGAGCCACCGGTCAGCCGGTGTGAGCTCCCCGGCAAGCCGGTATGTCACCAGCCAGCCGGTGGATGACCACCGGCCAGCCGGTAGAACCTGGGCAGAGAGCTTGCTCTTTGTCTGGAGCACCGGCCAGCCGGTGGCTCAGGACCGGCCAGCCGGTGGACCACCGTCCAGCTGGTGAGACACCACTGGCCAGCCGGTGTGCCCAGTCAAACTAGCCATTGGGCTTTGACCAGACTTGTACTTTTGACTCCCAACGGCTCCGAAGTCCTCTCAAACGGCTCCGAAGACCCCCAACAGCCATTTGAGAGTTCCTCTCCTATAAATAAAGGACTAGGAAGCCCCGGAAACATATAGTAGCCCACGAGAACATTTTTCGATCATTTGGCGAACCTCCGGCGCATTCCTTCAAGGATCCCCACCTACTCCAACTCACTTACACAAAAAAGGAGCACCACCATAGAAGCTTGGGAGCGCTCTTCATCATCACCAATCAATCCATTGGCGCCCAAGACTTCTCCTCTTTACGGTTTTTATTGTTTTATCATTTTGAGAATTATTTTGAGTTTGTGCATACAAACCCTTCTTTCTCTCATCCTCCCTTTGTTTGGGTTTTCACACCACCTTCAAGGTGTGAAGAGGTTAGTCAAGTCTTCCCTATAAAAGACTTGAGTCAAAGGTGAGCTAGCCTTCACCTGTAAGAAGGCTAGTGGGTTTCTTGCTACAACCAATAAAAAGCAAGATGTAATAGGTTTCTAGGCTTCCTTAAAGTCTAGTGGGTTTCTTGCTACAACCATTAAAAAGCAATCTGTCGTATAAATCTCTCAACGGTTGAGTTGGGAGCGGAGACGTAGGCTTGGGATTTAGGCCGAACTCTGTTATCAATTTTGTGTCTTGCCTCTTTTATTTCCGCTGCGCTTTAACTTTTTCTTAGATTGTTAAACTTTTTTAAAAAGGCAATGCCCCCCCCCCTCTTGCCATCACTCTCCGTCCAACAATTGGTATCAGAGGGAGTGTTTTTGTAATACCTTAACCGGTTTCAAATTCAATATCCATTGTGATGGCTTCATCTTCTTTCGCCCCCGAAGGTTATTCATTGGGTCGTGCTCCTTTTTTTGATGGAACCGACTATACCTATTGGAAAACCCGCATGTCTACTTTTCTTAGAAGTATAGGTTATCCTATTTATAGAATTGTCATGCATGGTTACTCTCTCTCTCTTCTCCCGATGAATCCAAATGGACTCAAGCCGATATTAAAAATTTCGAGCTTGATGGCAAAGCCATGAACGCTCTTCATTGCGGCCTTGACCGTAATGAATTCAACCGTGTTTCTACTTTCTCCTCTTCTTATGAAATTTGGAAACTTTTAGAAGTAACCCATGAGGGCACTAAAAAAGTCAAAGACACTAGATTAGACATGTATTGCCAAGATTTTGAAAGTTTCACCATGCACCCACACGAATCAATTACTGAAATGTTTACTCGTTTTACTGACGTTTGCAATGGAAGAAAATCTCTTGGTGAGGATGTTTCTGCAGAAATGATGGTCAAGAAGATTCTTTGGGTCCTACCAAGATCATGGGCACCAAAGGTGACCGCAATTCAAGAAGCAAAAGATGTCAAGAAAATGCCGGTTGAAGAGCTCATTGGATCACTCATGACCTACGAGATCACCATGAGGAGGCAAGCTGAAAAGGAAGGCAAACTCATCGAAACTCCAAAGAACATCACCATCAAAGTTCAAAAAGAAGAAAGCTCCTCCTCCTCATCTTCTTCCTCTTCAAGCGGCGATTCAGAAATCGATAACCTTGCCCGCAAGATGCACAAATTCATGAAGAAGAACAAAAAGAAGAAATCTCGCAAGGCTCGAAAGGAAGAACTCGACGAAAAATCCGAGCCCGAGGTAATATGCTATGGGTGCGGCAAGAAAGGCCATTATAAGCCCGATTTCCCACTCCACAAGACAAGGGCCAAGAAAAAGGAAAAGAAAAATGAATTCAAGGCCACTTGGAGTGATAGCTCCTCATCCTCCTCCTCCTCAAAAGACAACGGTAAAAAATGTCTAATGGCATTTCATGAGGTAACCTCTTCCGACTCCTCTTCCTCTTGTTCTTCCAATTCATTCAATCATTTATCTTACGAGGATCTCCAACATGCGAGAGATCAATTGGAGGAAGGTTTTCACGAACTTTCTTCCAAATTTATTGCTTTAAAAAAGAAATTCAAAATTCTTTCTTCCGAAAAGGATCAACTTCTCAAAGAGAAGGAAGACTTGTCCCTCAAGATCCAAAATCTTCCCGATGTTGATTCTATGGAATCAACAATAAAGGATTTAAGGAAATCCCTAGCTAAGTTCACCGAAGGTGAACATAACCATTCGAAGCTCCTTGGTTCCCAATGCATATCTAGAACCACCCAAGGGCTTGGCTATTCCAAGAAAGCTTCCTCTTCCCATGCTCCTACTATTTTTGTAAGGGGGAGCTCCCAATATAAATTTTGCAACTATTGTAAAAAGATCGGGCACTTAATTTACGAGTGCGACTGCAAAAATGACCGGTATGGAAGGCCCAAAACCATTTCCTTTAACGATGAATTTCATAGGAGAAGACCCACCACAAGACAAGTTTGGATTGAAAAATCCCTTTTAGCGAGTCTCTCCGGACCAAAATTTGTCTTGGTTCTAAAATCCTCTCCCCGGTGATTTGTTGTTTTTATTTAGGGGGAGTTAGGATCGTTTAAGCCTTTTTTCGTTTTTCTTTCAAAACTTTCAATTCAAAACTTTCAATTCAAATTTCAAAAATTTCAATTGGTTTAAAAACTCTATCTTGTTTTTCAATCTTTTCCTTCAATCAAATTTTATGACTCGTGCTATTTTGATAATCACAAATGGGGATATTTCCTTGGTTGATTGGGGGAGAAATATTTCTCTCATGCTTTGATTTACTTTTCAATTTATCCTTTAAAGCTTTCCCTTCATTTCAGTCTTTTACTTTGCTTGTTTTGGTGATTGTGATCATCAAAATAGGGGGAGATTGTTGTACCCCTCTCTCTTGGATTTTAATGATCACAATCACTCTTATTTTGTTCTAACTTATTTTCAAGTGTTTTTGTTGATAGGCAAAAGGTTGCCATGGAGTTGGGCCAAGAAGGACTGAAAGTAGACTCTCTGAGTCTACCGGCCAACCGGTGGATTCCCACCGGCCAGCCGGTGGTCTCTGGCAGTAGCAATGGTTTCTGTCCAGAGCCACCGGTCAGCCGGTGTGAGCTCCCCGGCCAGCCGGTATGTCACCAGCCAGCCGGTGGATGAACCTGGGCAGAGAGCTTGCTCTCTGTCTGGAGCACCGGCCAGCCAGTGGCTCAGGACCGGCCAGCCGGTGGACCACCGGCCAGCTGGTGAGACACCACCGGCCAGCCGGTGTGCCCAGTCAAACTAGCCGTTGGGCTTTGACCAGACTTGTACTTTTGACTCCCAACGGCTCTGAAGGCCTCTCCAACGGCTCCGAAGACCCCCAACGGCCATTTGAGAGTTCCTCTCCTATAAATAAAGGACTAGGAATCCCCTGAAACATATAGTAGCCAACGGGAACATTTTTAGATCATTTTGCGAACCTCCAGTGCATTCCTTCAAGGATCCCCACCTGCTCCAACTCACTTCCACAACAAAGGAGCACCACCATAGAAGCTTGGGAGCGCTCTTCATCATCACCAATCAATCCATTGGCACCCAAGACTTCTCCTCTTTACGGTTTTTATTGTTTTATCATTTTGAGCATTATTTTGAGTTTTTTCATACAAACCCTTCTTTCTCTCATCCTCCCTTTGTTTGGGTTTTCACACCACCTTCAAGGTGTGAAGAGGTTAGTCAAGTCTTCCCTGTAAAATACTTGATTCAAAGGTGATCTATCCTTAACCTGTAAGAAGGCTAGTGGGTTTCTTGCTACAACCAATAAAAAGCAAGCTGTAATAGGTTTCTAGGCTGCCTTAAAGTCTAGTGGGTTTCTTGCTACAACCATTAAAAAGAAAGCTGTCGTATAAATATCTCAACGGTTGAGTTGGGAGCGGAGACGTAGGCTTGGGATTTAGGCTGAACTCCGTTATCAATTTTGTGTCTTGCCTCTTTTATTTCCACTGCTCTTTAACTTTTTCTTAAATTGTTAAACTTTTTTAAAAAGGCAATTCACCCCCCCCCCCCCTCTTGCCATCACTCTCCGTCCAAAAAATGGACATCGTTAAAAAATTACCATAATACTACACAAAATCCTAGATCAACATATACATCCAACTGAATCAAAACATATATAGTTAACACACCACTGTAAGGGGATAGTGACCCACCACCTCCAAACCATGGGGAACCTCTTTCCCATTAACTTCTTTTCTCCCTCTCTCTCTCCATATCTCTCTTTTTCTTCTACTTCCTCCCCCATTCTATTTTTATTCACTTTCCTCATCACACTATTTATTTAATCTTTTTTGTGGGTGTGTCTTTATAATAAAAAACAATAAAACCCTAAAAACAATAAAATATCATTTATTTATTTTTGAATAATCATGAATCATACTTACTCACCTTCCAATTTTCATATTTTGTGGAACCATTTTGGGGAGTCAAAAGTCATGGTTTCATCTCAAAAATTTTATGTTTTCATCATATATTTGGATAAGGAATATTGTTTCAAAAACCAAAAATTTTTAATGATCAATTTTTTGTTTGTAAAATGACTTTCCCTATAACTGAGGAATAAAACATGCATTCATTTAAAGGCTACCTATGACCATATTTTCAAAATGTGTGTTTTAACCACCATTTCTGAGTCTTGAGTTTGTGGAAAATTGAGCAGAATTTCCTACATTCATGTTCATTAATATGATAGTCATTTTTTGAACCCCATGAAAATTATTATAGCCAAATAGCCTCTCATTAACCATACATTAATCTTCTTTTGAAAGAATTTGGATTCAATTATATCCTTATATTTGTTAGCCACATTAAAATCCTAATCCCTTATCCAACCTAATATCAACACAGATATTCATTGCATCACTATTTTGAAATTTAAGTGTGGGATAATTGATTTCGTTTTGGGTACCCTTTTGTGGATTTTCAGCATGTTATCATATGCTTTAGGTCAATCATCGGTTTGTGTGTGGGGAAGAGGTTGTCCTTAAGTGGGGTTTAGGAATATATATATGTTTATCCTATAGAAATGATATTGAATAGTGTTCAAAAAAATATCGAAAAAATCAAAAAAAGATAAAGAAAATAAGATTGGTTTGTGTCTTGGGAGGGTCAAAAATCACTCTTCTTAAACCTTTTATATAATTATAACTATTACAATTAGTATCGTAAGGATATCTAAAAGGGTTGGGAGTTGTGTGTGAGATCCATTTCAAGTTCATCTTTTGATAAAATATTAAAAAAATCAGCAATTATGTAATGGGAAGGTGATTTTTGGTTGTAAATATTTCATCTTCTCATTGACATAAAATGTTCTTCAGCTTTTCTGCCTTATTTTAGATTTTCATTCACTTGTAAATATATGTTTCAATTTCCTTTCATGTATCATTTAAAAAAAGTGCATTTCTTTTTCCAAGTTGATTTTTTACCCCCTTTTTCTTATCTTTTGGATATCATCTTCCAACAGTCCCATAGCCACAGAAAACACCCTAAAAAAGACTTCATGATTTTTGAGCACTATGGGATAGGGAGTGGAATCAGATATCTATTACAATCTCTAAGATATTCACTTTTGGTTGGTGAATGAGTGAATCTATATAAATTAATTCTATAATCTTGAGAGGAATATGTTTTACATGCCACCATTTTCCATTTATAAATTTTATCATGAATAAATGAAATTTTCTAGAAAAATTTTTAAATAAAAACTTGTGGAGGAATTCAATATAGGAAAGTGAAATTTTCTAATACTACCATAATTGGGGAAAACAAAATTTTAATATGTTTTGGTAATTGCAAATGATTTTGTAATGTTTTTAAATTTTTTTCACATGAGGACATTCACAATACTACGTGCTGGTGATTTCATGTTATTAATATTCAAATGAATTTTTATATTCTCCCTTTACTGATTTTATATGAAATGTTCATAATTTTTGTAAAACATTAATGTTTAAATATTGAAAATAATTTTAGGGTACTATTTGAATTCATTCAGATTTATATCTATTTAATGATTTAATAATTAATATTACACTACAAATCCCAGTTTTGTGGTTCTTATTTTTTATGATTTCTTATTTAATATCCCACATATCATAAAAAGGAATCATTAGCCAAATATTTAATTTAAATGGTAATATGGACCACACAATAAGGCCCAAAAAATATGTGATAAACTGTATCATCGATGTAGATGGAATTACTTGGCTCATTCTAGAAGTGAAAATTCATTCATTCTCCTAAAACATTTGAATAAAAATTCAAGTACTCCTGAATAATAATTTCAAAACCCATCTCCAAAAAAAAAGGGTACTAAATGGAGCAATGAAGTCCAGCACACCATCCTGGCTGATAATTATAATCAGGACATTTCTTGAATTTTTTTTCTGTTTTATTTATCACATCGGGATGGCATTTTTCATTGGGAAATCAATGATATGGGAGGAAAGCTTGATATATAAAATAATAATTATATTTTGGAATATTTTTATTCAAAACTCATTCACATTATAGCCTTCAAAAAAGTGTTCATAAAAATGGATAGGTGAAAACTATTTTGTAAAATAGTCCAAGTGTGACCTATTGTCGCCTATTTACCGTTCAAGGTTCTAATTCTCTCCAAATGTGTATAGAATCACTCGGGTAGAATCCATGACAAATATACTTATTAATTATTAGTTCCTTTTAGTCGATTGTATTTTGATGGATGGGTTTGTTTTTAGAGATTAACTTAAATTATTGGTGGATTAATATTGATTTAGATATTTTATAATTATTGCGGTGAGTTATTTAATAAGGATTTAATCTTATGATTTTTATGATCTTTTCATTATATTTAATTTAAATTAACACCCACTTCACAAGATAACATTGACTAGAATTCCTAAGTGTTAGGGCTTTAATCCAATCCATAATGTAACATAGGGTTATAATCTCAATCAGAGATTGTTGATGGTAGTGTATTTATGGTTCCAATAATCCATTTAAACCACTCATTAATCAAAACAAGTCATTAATCCATTAAATGACATGTCCAACATACACTATGTTAAATTAGTGAATAACCATCGAGAAAAATCTCTAAATCTCTTAACATATCTAACTAATTATGCACTAAAATGGTATATTTACTCATCCATTAAGATAGTTATTAGTCTCGTAATATATTATTATATCGATGGATTATAAATAGAACAAAAATAAAGTAATAAGAGAAGATTAGTTCATCAAACACACACAATCATTGAATAGAGTTAAAAAAAATTACGATTGAATGAGAATGAAACCGAAGGGAAAGAGTTTTGTCTTGATTTGAACTATATTAAGAACATTAATAGTATACTAAAGAAGGTGGATGAGAGTAAGATATGATGAAGAATAAACGTGATTTAAAATTTAAATTCAAATAAAAACACTTGTGAAATTACAACAGGAGTAATGAACAATGTAAATTAAATTCAAAGAAAAACACTTGTGAAATTACAGCTGGAGGAAAGAACAGTGTAAATTAAGAAAAAGAGAAGAGCAAAGGTCACTCTATGAAAAATTTAGTATAGATGGTTATACCAAACCATTTAAAAATATTTTTTCATTAAAATATGATGTCATCTCTTCTAAAATTCCAACCCTTTTGAAAGGAGGGGAGGGGATATATTTATAGACTAAGGTGGTGGACAGTTTTCACTCCAAATCTGCACATCCACATCCATCACCAATTTGGCCATCCAAATAGATGAATCTTAAGATGATATATTCTGACAATTTGTATATGTATATATTTACTATCATTAGTCAATCTTGGGAGTCCATTGGACTTCTGGAGAAAATGATATGGAAATTGTAAAAAACATTTTTCTCCTATCGTTTTTTATTAGCACATTTTCAATGGCTGAAATGTGAATGGGTTTTTGAATAGTAAAATGTCCTAAAATAAAAATAATATAAACTAAATATTATTCCACTAATATCTTACCCTTATAAATGAAAAATCCCAGCCTTATTAGATGATTAAACCAGGATAATATCCATAAATAGTGTCTTGACTTTATTTTCTGGATAGAATTGTGGGTGATATTTCAAAGATTCATTTTGTCTCCCTGTTTTTTGGATTTGGGATTTGAAATTTTTATTCATGATTTCTTGAATTGATATCCGAATGTTTGAGGATAATGATTGAACTGTTACTCCTAGATTGGTACTAGTAAATCAATATTCATAGATGCTCCAATTTCATCACAGATTTTATGGGCCTTCTTGTGGGGTCCATATGACCCTAAAATGGAAGAATGGGCCAATGATGCCTTATAATGAGATATGTGGAAATTGAATAAGGAATCCTAAAAAACATGAACCAGACATGCTGGATCTATAGGGTGATAAATATTATTAATCAATTAAACAGACTTGAATTTAGATGACTTTAAATAGTGCTCTAAAATTATAATTTAATATTTAAACAATAATATTTCCCGACAATTATGCACATTACCTATAAAATTTGTTATGGTAGTATATAATATGTAATGAAAAAATTACGAAAATTTACTCCCGCACACTTTTTCTTGTAATGACCTCATCTGAAACAAATATAAAAACATGAAAAAATCATTTTCACTCACTGAAAAATATTAAAATATTATTTTCCCCAATCAAGGGTGGTTTTAAAAATTTAATTCTTCCATATTGAATTCAACCACATGTTGTTATAGAAACAATGTTCCAAAAACAATTCAATGTT
The DNA here is from genome assembly GCA_963277665.1 of Viscum album. Lineage (NCBI taxonomy): Eukaryota > Viridiplantae > Streptophyta > Magnoliopsida > Santalales > Viscaceae > Viscum > Viscum album. The sequence continues at coordinate 496,116,785 of OY728158.1, read as the reverse complement.
TCACACTCAAATTCAGAAATGGAAAATGGTAGCACAAAAAAATAAGATATCTATGTGTAATCCAAGTGGTTCTCATAAGAAAACAGTGTGCAACTAATAAAAGTAATGTAAAGAATAATAGAATAAATATTTACCCTCCCACTCAGGTTCCCAACAATCACCCGGGGGCTCTACCAACTTCACATAAATGCTAACATGATTGAATATGTTACTATATATATATATAGAGTTGATAATGAATAATTATTCCTCACACCCACATAATATAGTGTTATGGGGTAAGAATGCTTTTCTCCCAAATGTAACGGAATGTCAAATGGAAATGATGCCTCTCGACCACATGTAATGAATTGAATGGGGAAAGAATGCCTTCCAGCCACATGTATAAAATCCCACAATAATATAAATGATATAGGAACTCACATTTTATATAATGTATGGAAAAAATTCATATACTATTTAAATTAATATGAACAATCCAAAGATTCAATGCATTTATAATGAGACCCAATTCAAGGGTTGGTCATTCTATCCAATGAAAACATTTATTTATGAAATTTCATTTTAAATGATGATGATATCTCTTCTTAACCAACACATTCAACATAAACATCTAATTTTTCTAACATACCATGTTCATATACAAGGGAACAAGCCCTGTGAAAAGTCGTATCAAAATAGTCATCATGTCAAATTGAAAATTACATTCCCAAGAGGTCCACACACCCATGTGGTGTCTAGGATTAATGAAAATTCACCTAAAATATCCTTGAATAATAAAAACCAATATGATAGCTACAGACAATAATTAAACATTTTGGAAAATTGCAAAAAATTGGGAAATATTGGTGGAACACCCCTTGAGAGTATATATAGTGGGAGGGTGATAACGAAACCCCTAAACATCTATATATTAACCTATTTCATAAAATTAGTGTAATTTTAATATGAATGATGCAACATAATAAGTGATTTTGACAAAGTACGACCCACCGAACTACGTGATTAAATACCAAATAGCCAAATATGAAATGCAAAACTACATTACAACATACATTAGGGAGGTAGATCATGCCTCACTAATTATTTTCCTTTTATTCAAAGAAGGTTGGAATTGATATATATTTCCATACAACTCCCTCAATATAGGGATAATGATCCCAAATCAAAAAAGTGAACAGATGAAAAATTTAAGTGAGGAAAGAGAAGTTCATATGGTCAACATTAACTAAAGAGATCTGATACTTCTAACATATTGAGAAATGGTCACAATATATAGGGGTAGGATGATATTTAAGATGGAGAAAACTTGAGAGATTAGGGATGATTGTGAATGGGTTTTTCTCATTGGAAGGAGAACAAAAAGAAATGTAGAACTTAAAAGGGGAGATAGGAAATGACCATTTTCCTTAAAAACTAGCACACACATTTCTTTTACATCATTTGACAACCGACGCACAGACCATTCTAATGTTTCTTATATATTCTTACAAATGCACATGAACCCTACTCATGGTTTCCGAAAGAATACGAACATCTTGTGTAACCTACTACCTCCCAGGACCCACCGCACAACCTCTGCACATGGTTTTAATAGTGATGTGTAGACTGTGTCGAAGTGTTCTGCATCCATCTCTAACTGGACACATGGTCAGGCACCTAGGTCCCATGTTTCCAAAAAATCCATGCGGCCTGGTCGGTGTTAAACATTTTTTGTGGTACGGGCTCTAGACGTTCCCTAGAAACACCCTTGACCTTCTTATCATGGTTATAAGATTTCAGTAGGACCATTCAAGACATCAAAGAAGTTAACTAATATTTTTTCCCTTGGTATATGAGTCAGGTCATTAGAACCTCCCCTCCTGATGGAAACTCATCCCCAAGACTCCCTTTAGAGGTTAAAGAGTTATTATTAGTAAAGAGTTCTGGCTATTGAGATCGTACATTAGCTTCTGACACCAATGTATTTTTTTGTACCTATTTGTACTACCAAACACCTATATAAGAGGAACAAACCTTCCTTGGAGGGTCTTCACACTCCAATAAAAAATATGAACTTGATTGTCCATGATGAAAGCATCCATATCCATTTAAACCTTATTAGGCTAAATTATGTGTGATGGGTTTGGATAATATTGGTGAAGCTATGATACATGAATTAAATTGTGTATGGACTATTGTATCCATGGAAGTGACAACTTTTAATCCACTTGTCTGATCAATTTCACCACCTCGATGGTTCTAAAAAATCCCATTGATAGCATACCCTACTTTTTGAATATTTCTATTCCCTATTATTGGTGAGACATTCAAGAAATCATAGTCTGTAACCTTGAACACAAGGGGTCACATGCTTCTATTAGAATTATTATACAATATAGAACTTCTCTATCTATATAAACTTCTGAATAATATGGACCCTCTATGAAGAGTCTGAAATGATATGATACCCAAGAATAGCTGCTTCCCCAACCTCTAAATAACATGAGGTTGAGCCTTAAGGTCTGTCATACTATGTATATTAGGTATCAATCTCAATGGTATCCTAGATTCGATTGTTATATGGAAATTTAATGAGGGGAATGTTTTAATCCTAGTTACCCCCAATTTCATTAATACAAGCATGGATCATTTCCTCTTTCACCTGTATTGTACGATCTGTCATCCCATCGGTGTAAGGGTGATAGGATATGCTCAAATGTACCTGTGTACCCAAGGCCTTATGCAACCCATCTTGAATCATGATGTTAAATTAGTGTTTATTTTAGATTTAATAGTATGGGGTGATCTATGATGACATACCTCCTCCTTGATGTATATTCTTCTCAACTCATCTATAGAAATGGTCTCTCTCATAGGTTAGAAACATGAAATTATCATCAAATGAACAATTAAAACCAACACTGTAGTGTTACTTATAGGTGATATCGATATTATAGATAGAAAGTCCATCGAAACATCATCCATTTCTCGCTCAGGAATGAGAAATGTAAGTGGAATCACTTCCCGACCTGGGTGTTCCACCTTTACCATCCAATAGATGGAACATTGTGTATTGAAACCGAGTATCTCATGTTTCATGCAAGGCCACCAGTATTGACGTCATAAATCTCGACACATTTTTTATGACACCAGGATGAACTACCCATGATAAAGCATGAAAATAATTCATAATCTCTTATCTAATGTTATCTAGGACCTATACAACCCCACAAAATATAATATTATCATCCCTATTGGTTGCCTAGACATAAGATGTGACATCATCCAAGACACACTTTCATAGGACAAGGCCTTCAAGATCTGGTTGTTTTCATAAACATAATCCTTCCAGAAGAGTAGTGGTCACTAATAAGAATGAGATAATAGTCTTTCCATGGCCCTTCTAAGCATCAACATTCATCTCTTAGAATAACTCCATAAGCTTCCTTTCGTCCCTAGACACCTGAAGTGGATGTGTTTGAGTGTATCAACTCTGAGAATCTTCTAATGAATTACCTTTACCTAGAGTTTAGGAATGCTCAAAATCAAAATATTTTATGTACTCAACCCACCTATGCTGCATTAGATTCATATATCGTTGTGTTAAAATATATTAGAGGCTATTTTGGTCTCTAAACCCCACAAAATGCCCTCCCAATAAACAGTGTCTCCAATTGCGTAATGCGTGAACAACTATAGAAACAATAAGGTCATGTGTTGGGTAATTACACTCATGAGGGATGAACTAACAAGAATCATACACAACTACCCACTCGTACTGAATTTGAACAGCTCCAAGATCGATACATGGTGCATTACAATTTACTATATAAGCCCAAACAGGCTTTGAAATAAAAAGTGTCTCTATTGATGTAAGTCTTCCGTACATCTCTTGAATGGATTCATCAGAAGATCCATACCATATAAATTTCACACCGTTCTTTTACATGATCATAATAAAAAATATAATAAATGTGAAATCTAGAATGAAGTCTCTATAGAATCGGGATTGTACTAATAAACATCAGATATTTAAGACGTTCTAGGAATTCTCTCAATAATACACAAACTTCACCTTTTATTTGTTTATATAAACTACTAACACTATGATGATATGACCCAGGAGGTGAAATTTATCAATCTAGAAACAGAATTTATAATGATTAGCATACAGACAATGCTTTCTTAACATATTCACAATGACCTCAATATGGGTTGAATCATCATTTATAGTGTGTGGATACATTAAGTTATTGTCAATGAAGACCACCAAAAATAAATTCACGTATGGGTGGAAGACCCAGTTTAAAATATCCTTGAATATAACATGTGCATTTGTAAGTCTGAACAACATAACAATGTACACATAGAGACCATAACATCTCCTAAATGATTTGTAAGTTATGGCTGAAGTTTTGACACACACATGATGATTTTGTGACCTTATATCATTCATTCAAAATGCCTTCACCCCTATAAGAGGACCAAAGAGGTCATATATTCTAGGAAAATGAAACTGTTTCTTGATGGATAGTTGAATGAAAAAAGTATAATCTTTTCAATTTCTAAGGGTACCATCATTCTTAAGGAAGATAGGTAGGTGAAACCCATGTAAAAGTAATGAGTATTATAAAGCATTCCGATTCTAGATCATTTAACTGACTCTTGAGCTCTAGATGCTCCTCATGATTATTCATATATGTAGAAATAATATAATCTGATGCTCCATGAACACGTTAAAGAGTAAAATATACATATCACACTAGAGGTAGACCATAGAAGCTTCAAAAAAACATCTCTGAAATGCTCTACTATAGGAGGATGAGCAATGCTTTTCAACCCTTGGACATCTAGGTAATGACTAGAAACCTGGGGCTTAACAAAACCTAACCTCTGATGATCAGGTCCTTCTCGTGTCACAGAAACATACAATTCTCCGCTATTCATGGGAATAATTCCATTTGGTAATGTAAAAATCACTATCTAATTACATCAGTCAATATGGTCTCACACAAGAGCCTCAGCCCAGTTGGTGAGGACTCTATAGGTTCATCTAAGAGACCTGAGATCAAATCCGGGTGGAGGAATATTTCTGGGGATACTGTAGCAGTACTGTAGAACGATTTTTCCAAGTACTGTAGTAGGCACTGTTCGGTACTGTAGCAGTCGGAACAATTCATCCATTTGGGACTTCGGGCCTCCGGTTTGGTCCTCAGGTCCTTCAAGGCTCTCAGGCCACCCAAGGTCTTATGTCCACCCATGGCCTTTAGGCTAGTTGATTATCAAGGCCTTCAGGCCACCTTAATGCCTTAGGTCCACCCCAAGGCCTTCAGGTGACATGAATGCAGGCCATAGACACACAATAAAAAAAGGAGCACCCTAGAAGAGGATTCAGAGCAGCTGCACTCACCAGTGCAGAGCCAAATGGATTGTCAGAATGAGAGGGTATGGATATGCCATCAGTACCAGCATGTGCTTCCATGGGAAGCCTATCCAAACGGTCATGCAAAGGTGGAGAGCTACTACCAGGATGCAGATGCTGGGGAGGGGCAGGTCCTTGTAGATAGTCTTGTTGAATTCCCTAAGACCTTCGGGTCATGTAATCTTCTAAGCCTACAGGCATTTTAATCTTTGAGCCTACGGGCCTTGTAAGGGTTCCCGCCTTATCTCTTGAAAGGGGGGTTTTCAATAATCAATAAAAATGATGGCCTTCTGACCATTAGGCAATATGGTCTCTATAAGGAACTTACTAGTCCATCTCGAGTATTATGTTGAAACCTGTCATATTGAGATTATATAGGTTCCATTCAAAAATGTAACTTCTTATCACAAGGTAACAGTTCTGAAAATGTGGAACATCCATTTAATGGATACCTAAGCATCTATGTAGTGTCATAACACCATGATAATACTCAAAATTTATTCTAAGACACTTAGTGACATCCTAGAATATGAACAAGGGAGTAGTAGATATATCAAACAAATAATATATTAAGGTAGAGGCTAATTGAATATTAACTCATACAACATATGACATGGTTCTCATCTCATGATGTGTAGACTAAACTTTATGCATCTATCTTGTACTACATCCCATAGTCGTGTGGTATGTGTGCATTTAGATTTACCCTCCACTCTGGTGGCCCCTATATGTTTTCCAAACTATAATGGATTTCCATAATCCAAGAATTTTCCTCGAATGGACTTCCATCCCCTTATAATGTTACAGGATTATGCTAGTGAAACTCGTGAATCAACTTAGCCATACCCGGGGCAGGTCACACTCCACCATACATATACTATATCAAATGAAAAACTCTATTTTAAAATTGTGTATCATCCCCAACTCTAGTTTATGAGTAGTAATCATAGGGGGGTCTTCTTGAAGAACAACTGGAGTCATAGGGATTTCCACATAAAGAACATGATCTTCACCTTCTTCAGGGTGCACAACTGAAGGATGTTGTGGGGGAATAATGCTACAAATCCAAACAAACATCTCAGATAAGAATAAGAAATTTAGAGGAAGGCCTTTATGAAATTGGGAAAGTTATTATAGCCTTCCTAGGAGAATGAACATTCATTTATTCTTGCACCTAAATCATGGACTACATGTTAGTGAAAACCATAAAAGGCCATAAAAATGAAGCGCACCCCTACACACAATTAAGTACTGGTTTGGGTCAAGAATCTTTGATAGTGATGTGTAAAAAGGTTTTTCTAATGTTAAATCCCATTTTAAATAGTTTATCCAATAATATTTCATTTTCCAAACCATAAGGGACCATTTACCATATGATTGAAAAGATAACACTCACTTGAATTTCATTTTCATTTTAATTTGTGATAATACATGTGATTGTAACATTCCCCAAATGGTTGGTCCAGTTGGAATTCCATTTATTTTAAGGTCTCAGACACATTTTGAATCAAAGAGTGGAACCCACTACTCACACTAGGAAATGATCCAATTATTTCATAAAGGTGTCAATATAACTGTATATATGTAAAACAAGGTAAAAATATATTTAAAAGGAAATTCCTATATGAATTTAAAAGTAACATGGAAATATGCATTGAATATTCAGATTTCACTTATCATGTTGAATGTTCTAACACATAACCATAATTTCATCAGGTTGAGAAATTAAATAAAAATTCCCATATCATCAATATAAATTGAATATAAAAATTTGGGAAGCACCAAATAATTAAATTATTTCAATGGTAATAATATAGTAAATAATATCAATATGTATTGAATCCCGGTTATTACCCCATGCATGGTTTTGCAATGCCCAAGCATGACATGGGACCATTTTTAATGCACTTACAATCTCTAATCTATTGTCACCAAATAGTAAATAATGAATTTGAAACAATGTTTGATACCACTTTAGAATGTCCAAGACCCAGCTTCCACATAATCAAAGCCTCTAGACCAGTTGGAAACATAACCTTGGGCACATCTCTCCATAAGTGAGGGACATCCGACACATAACAGCGGTGTAATGGTATACCGTAGGGGAGAATATAATACCATGTTAGAGTAACATATCAAATGAAAAAACAACATACACTAACAAAATTGTAAACAAAAATATAGATAAAATAAATAGAATAAGCATGAATAATATAACAAAATCTCCATTGATAGTGTCTGATACAGATATGCAGGTATGGAATGCCCATAGAAAAATGGAAACAGTAAAATAGAAAACATTCATACTAATAGTGAAGTGAAAAATTGAAAAAAAAACAAAAAAAATACAAATCATATCTAGCTTGATCCTTTTCCTCTGCTCTTATACTCCATCTAATATCAATGATTAATATCTAGAATAGGGGTGCTTGACTCTATCCATACATATAGTAAAATACTATACTCAAGTGAAAAATGTGGCTTGAAAAGTGTGTGAGATAAATCTTAGTAGTCCACTACAAATGGTGTCTATGTGTAAACCGAGTGGTGAATGTATGTAAACTATGTGCATCTAACAGAAGGATTGTAAAGAAAAACAAACTAAAGAATTACCATCCAACCTAGGTTCTAAAAGGACTCCAGGAGGGTCATCCTTCATCAGCTCAATACTAGCATGTCTTCAAATGTCACTATGTGTATATATATTTAGTTTGGGTGGGGTATGAATTCCTCCTACACATATAAGGAAGAGGCATTGGGTAATAATCTTTACCACCCACATGTAAGATAATGGAATGCGGTAATGATTCCACCTACCCTCATATAAAGAATGGAATGGAATAAAAATGCATCCTACCCACATGTATAATACCCCAGAAGTAGAGAAATGATATAGGCATTCAAATTTTATATAATATAAGGAAAACCATCATACACTATGTAATGTAAAGTAATAAAATCCATTGTTTCAATTCATTTATAATGAAACCCAATGAATGGGAAAAGCTGTGATATCCCTTGAAAACATTCCTTTTAGGAATTCAATTTTAATGGCTGATAATACCTCATCCAAGCCAACCCATTGAAGTTAATCATCCCATTTTCCAATCATTTTAGATGAATCTAGAAGGGCACAGGAAAAGGAAAAATTCATATCAAAATATTCATTGGGTAAAAATGCTAATTCCAAGCCTAAGAGGTCCAAAAACCCATGGGTTTTCATGGATTAATGAAAATACACATGAAATAATATCCACTCCAATTGAAAACCATGCTGGGAGATACAAACCATTATTATAAATTTTGGAAAATTGGCCTAAAATGAACAATTAGGTTGCACACATATAGAGAGTCCATATAGTGTAATGGTGATAACAATACCCCTAAACCTGAATCAATAAATATATGAAATCATAGTTGGGTTAGTTGGACATGAAGGAATTAACACAATAAGTGATCCCATCAATGGTCAGACCTTGGAAAAACACCATTCAATAAGAAATAGAAAATTCCCAAATAGAAAACTAAATGGACACATATATCAGGGTCGTAGATGATTCCTCACAATGTATCTACCTCATATTTAGAGTAATAGGGTGTATATATGTGTTTTTTATCTATAAGAACCCAGAAAATATTTTCTGATATGTTTTTTCCTTTTTCTAGAGTTTTTGAGAAAAGAGGAGTTTCTGGAATTTTTTGAAGTACACACCATATACATTATGAGTACACGCCATGTACTTCATTGTCGTAGGGGGCCCTGTGCTGGCCATGTCATGGCCACACACACTATCATGTGGGGTGACATGGAGGCTGCCTAAATCGGAGTAAAGAAAGGGAATGTACACACCAGTACTTCAAAAGTACCCACCGTGTATTTTGTTTTTTTTCATTAAACAGGTCAGGGTCATGTCTAATGGATAGGGGTATCTTCTTCTTCGGTTGAAACATCCTGGAGCACCCATACGATGACAAGACTTCCCCAAACCCCTGATCATGCATCCGCTCTCCGAATTGACCATAGTTGATTGCGTTGGAACCGCATCAGTAAGCTTTTCCTTCATCTAGAGCATCGTTTTCCAATTCCTCATCTTTTCCATGTTATCATGGGTTGAACGTTTTATGAGTTCTCATAGATCTACAATGTTATAAGGATATTCAAGCTTCTAGGATCAATTATATTCATTTAATAACCTCTGGGATAGTGGTTTTTTAATTTCTGTAGAATGTATTTCAGTATTATGTGCAAATTCTACCAATACCCATGAATGGGGTATTGTGTGTTTAATATTTTCCCCCTGTTGTTTACCTACTTTTCGTGAATGCCTGATTAGGGGTTTGTTTGTGAATACAGTAATTTGATGTTCTTTGGAAGTATTTCCCATGCATTTTTTCTTGTATATGACATTTTAGTCTAGTTTGTGTGTTTGGATGATGTTTCCCTTACCATGCATAGTATTATAGGATGGTGTTCTTGTTGCACTGATATGCTGTAATGATGTAGAACGCTAGACAAGTAGTTCTTGAGTTTTACTTTGTCTGTTATGTGATTTTATTCTTGTTTGACTTACACAGGGTCGTGAGAACCTGGTGTATAGACCATAGGGAGAATTGACGTTGAGGGCTTCTCCAGAGTGTCTTTATAATTATATGATGTGAGACCACATGAGTAATTTATGTTCAGTGATTCCCCATAATTTTTGTAGTTCCCTGACGCAGGCCACAGGAGGAATTGAAGCTGAGTGCATCTCTAGAGGACCTTTAGTACGATATGGGACTATTGGGAGAATTGACGGTGAGTACTTCTCAAGAGATTCTATACTTTAGCTGAACAAGAGGGTTGATACTGTGTGTTCCGCCTAAAGGGTTTCTTGTTCTTGATAGGTAGAAAGAGAGGGGAAAGGCTATGGGTACTTCCCAGAGGGTTACCTATTGTGTTATCTGTTTTGTTGTTGCATTCTATTTGGTGTATTGAATGATTAAACTATGGATTGTTTACTTCTTAGAGCATCATTGTTTTCTGTTTTCTTTACTTTTACCTTCCATATACTCACTGACTATTAGGCACAGATCTTTGGGTGGTTTCCTACTACGGTTTCGTCTCACACCCTACATGGGCCATGCTTTTGAGCCCAACCAAATTTTATTGCTACAGTTATAGACAAGGGTAAGCGCCCTTCGACTTCAAGTACTTGATTGCATTGGAGCTGGAAATAATGAGACCAAGTCGATGCTTGTGATGCTGACGAGTTGCTCATGTATTTTCCATTTGTAATTGGGTTTCGTACCGTATTCATCATTGTGAAATGTTTGGTTGTTTTCCTAGACATATATGTATCATGAATCATTTATATATATTTCTGCTCTAATTGTTTCTTTATCAGTATTATGTTGATTACTATTGTTGGATATTTATTTCTTCCGCTATTGTATGTTGTCAACTTCTGCTGTGTACTTTTCCAATGAGGGAATAGTTTCCCCACCATCACACCCAAGTCCCTCACTGCTAGTCAGTAGCCTCTGGCGTTCGGAGAAATGTGCTTCAGGACATTTGACTAACCGGGTACAGGGCTCCTCTGGGTGGCTTTCGGAACCTTGACGTTACAAAGTGGTATCAGAGGTGTGCTATTTTTTCATGTTTACTATTTGGAGCCTATTTCTAGGGATAGGAAAAAATAGGTACTTGGTAATAAGATATACCTGGGAGTAGCTAACTCATGTATAGGGAAAGGACAATCTACCTAGTTATTGAAATATATCTTGATTTCAATTTTACAGTTTATTTTATTTCACTATTGGGTGATTCAGATGTTTTGTGTCGTTACCATTGATGTTATTGAGGTTCTATTTCTATCGCAACCTGATGATATGAGGGTATGCCATCTCATGCATCATATAGAAACTTTTTAGAAATCACATTTCATTCATTATTTCCATGACATCTAGGATGCATTTGTGATTTCATGTTGTTTTGATAGATGTTTTGTAGAATATGGATGTTGTTGTGATAGATGCCTTGATAGAAATACCTTCTGTTTGATAGGGATTTTTGTGTAAGGTTTTGTTTTAATTAACACCAAACATTTTCTCTTGAGGATTTATGGGTCCTCATGGACTGGAATTTGGTGGATCATTTCACTGTTATTCTTGTTTATAACTTGTATAAGATGCCAAACATTGATTCACGAGGAGTATGGGTCCTCACGGATCGGAATTTGGCACTTTCAATGCTTGTTTCAGTGTTTTCTAGGTTCCAAAGTAGTTTTTGAGGCTTAGTATCTGGGAAAACCCAGAATACACGCCGTGTAATATTATGTACACGCCATGTGTTCTTCTATTTTGAAAGAATTCATTTTTCTTAAGTACGTGTCGTGTACATTATGTATATGCTGTGTAAAATCTGACCATGTCATAGGTCGTGTGGTTAGAGACTTGGGATGGAAAAGGTTTGGTGGAAACACGTCATGTATGTGTTGAACACGACATGTAGTATAATCCTAGGAACCTGACCGTGTAGCTAACAAATGGGTCGATGGAGTCTCTTCTTATACACTTCATGTCCACCTTGAACGCGCCGTGTAATCTGACCCAGGTACCTGAACATGTCACTAAAAACACGGGTCGGTGTTCTCCTTTCACGTACATGCTGTTTCTATCAGGAACACATCGTGTAGTTTGAGTAGTGTGTCTGACTGTGTAAGTAACAACACTGACCAGGTGATGCTTGTCTAGTACATGCCATGTCATCCTTGAACACGACGTATAGTCTTTTCTTAGGAGTGTCGTGTGGCTTAACTGTGTAGAAGGACCCAGGCATGGGAATAGGATTCATGTACACATCATGTTTTTTGAGAACACACCATTTTTTTTGGGTGTTACACAACCAATTTATGTAAAAGTTCAAGCCCATGTGAATGAATTTAGGGAACATTCCGTGAAGGCAGTGTACACCACATGTAGTCTTGTTTTGTAAAACTTGAATATTTTTATCATCTTGTTATCTTCTTACAAATATATATTTTTAGTCCTTGATAATTCTGATCTAAGGTGTTCACATCACCATGCATATTCATACCATCAAGACATCTTCTAGTGGTATGGAAGTTTCTAGGCGGTGATCTGAAACCAGACATGGCTGATCAGGGACCACCTGTTGATCATCTTGTTGTGCCAGTCTTGGCAACAACAATTAAACATGTTACTGGTGCTGATGCATAGTTCAGGGAAGTCTTCATGAGGATGATGCATACTTTTCAGGGAGTTCCACCTCATGACCCTTCTATGGGTGATTTTACGCGGGTCTTCTAGCAGCAACGTCCTCCCACCTTCTCAGGGGAAGGAGGTCCTCATGCTGTAGAGTCACGGCTCGAATCCATGCTAACGATCTTTGAGCATCTGGAGACACCTCTAAAGAGGATATTCATGCTCACTACCTATATTATATGGGATTCTGCTAAGATATAGTGGGATGTGATCTCACAGGTGGGTCATAAGAATGTTATGTCTTGGGAGGAGTTCCATCACATCATCTACGACTACTTCAATCCGGATACCCTGAGGGTTGACTGAGCTTGGGATTTAATGAGCCTTGCGCAGGATACCCTATCGGTTATGGATTACTCCTCTCATTTCACGGAGAATCATCATTGCACAACCTTTCTAGGAGAAGATGGGTTATTTCTGGCATGTAAGTTCGAGGATGGCCTTAGACAGTACATCCGCTATCATGTGAATATCTTTTGGTTGACTTCCATCGCTTACATCGTCAACTGGGCACTGATCACAGAGCAAAATCTGAGGGAATCCATAGTTATGATCCAGGGAGGCTCGACATCCTGAGTTAGTGCTCTTCCAACTGATAGCTGGAAGCGCTGCATGGAGACTGCATGGGGAGATCCGTGTAGGAGGGATGGATTTTCTGGTAGCCAGGTGGTGTGCTACCAGCGCGGGAGAAACGGGAAAATGAGGCCGCCATTCCAGAGAGACCCGATGGAGTACCGATCATGCAGCAAGTTGGGGTACCTTAAGAATTTATGTCAGACATTTTCACCAGTAGCTGATGATAGGGGTTCATCTATGAATCCTCATATAGAAGCAGTTACTCCATTTTCCCACTATTCTAGGAACTGGACTTCTTCCGGCTGTTCAGGCCGAAGTGGAGGTCACGGCCGCGTTGGTCAGTCACCAGGCCACCAACGACATCAGGGTGGATCAGCTCAGAAGAGTCAGGCAGGGTCACGAGGTCGTGGAGCTGGTTAGTCATATGTAGTGGATCAGACCCATCAAGAGTAGGATCCCAACCCTTGTACAGTTCAAGGTATGATCCTAGTTTCCTCGGTTTTATCTTCAGCTCTTCTCGATTCTGGAGCTACGCATAGTTCTATATCTATCACTGTTGTGGAGATCCATGGGCTCTATATCTTTTCTTATATCGATGTTTTGACACAAGAAACTCTATTAGGGACTAGAATATCTGGTGTATTTCAGTTCAAGGAGTTCCCTCTTGGGGTTGGTGGGTGTCACTTCCTTTTGGGTCATTATGTATAAGAGATGACAAGATATGATTTCATTCTATGAATGGACTGGGTAGTTCCCTTACAGGAAGTCGTCATCTTTTATCACTATAGGGTGAGTTTCATATCACCATAGGGTGGATATATTCTTCATAAGGGCAAGTGGGATATCCATGCAATTAGAGTGGTCCAGAGAATCATGGGTTAGGAGCAGTCACAACCCAGATTTCTAGTCTTTAATTGAATGACTAGGGGACTTCATAGTTATACTTTTCTCTAGTAGTGGATCTTTTATGAGATGTCATTCCAGAGGACTATTCAGGTTTCTGTCTACAGAGTGAGTTATACTTTTCTATTGATCATGGGATATGGGCGGAACCAGTGTACAATCCTCATTATAGGATGGCTACAATAGAGTTGCAGGAGCCCAAGAAATAGTTTGAGGAGTTACAGGCCATGGGTTTCATATCACCCATTGCATCTCTTTGGGGTTCACCTATCCTATTTGCGAAGAAGGATGATGGTACCTTTCGTCTTTCTGTATATTATTGGAAACTAAAAAAGTTGATGGTCAAGAACCGATATCTCTTTATTAGGATTGATGATTTCTTTGATCAACATCGAGGAGTCTGGGTGTTCACGAAGATTGAATTGAGGTCTGGATACCATCAGTTGCACGTTAGAACATTTGGTATACTTATTATAACATTCTAGAGAAGGTATGGTCTATACTAGTATATGGTTATTCCATTGAGTATCATGAAAGCACCTGCAGTTTTCATGGCACTGATGAATCGAGTGCTCCATCCATACTTGGATTCCGTGGTGGTTATTTTCGTGGATGATATATTGGTGTACTCTCACACTCGACACAACCATGATAACCATCTTGAGTTCATTTTGAGTACACTGAGGGAGCACCTGTTATATGATAAGCTCTCAAAATGACACTTTTGGATGGACCAGATTCATTTCATGTGTCATGTTTTTTTGGAGACAGTAGTTACAGTAGACCAAGAGAATGTTAGGGCAGTAGTTTCCTGGGAATAGTAGAAGAATGTCTTTGAAGTGCAGTGTTTCCTAGGTCAGGTTGGATACTACTGATGTTTCATACAAGATTTTTCATGCTTAGTAGCTCCGCAGAAAGGTCTGATAATGAAGGGTGTGAAGTTCATATGGTCAGATTCTTGTCAGTCAGCCTTTCAGGAGCTGAAAGGGAGATTTAATTCAGCACCAATACTATTCTTTCCATAGCCGGGAAAGAGATATTCTATTTACTGCGATGCATCAGGTATCGGTCTGGGATTTGTTCTTATGCAGGGAGATGGGGTCATTGCATATGTGTCTCAATAGTTGAGGCCACATAAGAGGAATTACCCGATGACTTATCTGGAGTTGGTAGCTATTGTTCATGCCCTAAGTTGTTGGAGAAATTATCTTCTGGGAGAGAACTTTGTGGTTTTCACCAACCACAAGAGTCTCAAACACATCATTACTCAGTGTGATCTGAATTTGAGTCTATGAATTCGGGTTGAGTACCTTCAATCATTTGACATTGAGCTTGCCTAAAAATATGGGAAAGTCAACACAGTGGATGATGCATTGAGTACGAGGACTCAGATACAGGCAGTTCGAGAGACCATTAGTGAGTGGAAGCTTATGGCTCTGTTTGCTGAGACGCATTTGGAGGTGCATGACAGACAAGGTCATATTTTTCTATCTTCTATAGATGTGACCTCTATACTTATTGATCGAGTACGAATGAGGAAACTATCTAATTCTGAAGGCCTAGTCATATGGGAATGCGTGTTATGAGAGGATCCTATAACTGTGTGGACAATATGTGTGGATAAGATCTTGAGTTTCCAGGGACACGTATGGGTGCCAGCAGATATATGCGCGGAGCTAATGCGGTACATTCATTCCTCAGTTTAGATAGTTTATCCTAGTTTCGCCAATATGTATCATGATCTACACCACCAGTATTGGTGGCCAGGTATGAAGAGGGACATTGCAGGTTTTTTCATGAGGTGTTCCACTTGTCAGTAGTTGAAGGAAGAGCATTAGTGACTTGTAGGGATTTTGTAGTAGTTACCCATTCTTGAGTAGAAGTGGAATGACATCATCATGGACTTTGTGACTGGGTTAATGATGTTGACTCAAGGGAATGATGTAGTTTGGGTTGTCATTCGCAGATTCAGGAAGGTTCCTCACTAATTTCCAATCAAGGAGACCTTTAGTGTTGAATAGATGGGGCGGTTGTACATCTGGGAGATTGTACGTCTGCATGAAGTTCCACACTCCATTGTTTAGGACAAGGATGCACATATTGCTTCTTGGTTCTGGAAGGGGCTTTATAAGGCTTCGAGAAAACAAGTACTTTTGAGTATAGCTTTCCATCCCCAGACAGATGGCCAGTCCGAGCATACGATTCAGGATCTTGAGGATATGCTCCAAGAAAGCATTCTTAATTTTGGAGGTTCTTGGGAGAAGAATATACCTCTTGTGGAGTTCTCCTTCAACAATAGTCTTCAAGACACTATTAAGATGGCACTATATGAGGCTTTGTAAGGTAGGCCATTCCAGTCACCTTTATGATGGCTGGAGGTAGGAGAGGCAGCTTTGATGGGACCTCGTCTTGTGCAGGAAAACAAATAGCTGATAGAGATGATTCAGAAGAGGATGGATAATACGCATTCTCATCAGAAGTCTTATGCTGATCAACAGAGATGGCCTCTGGAGTTCGAGGATGTGGATCAGGTTTTCTTGCGTGTCACACTGTGGTTGGGACATAAGCGGAATAGGATACTGGGTAAGAATTCATCAGGTTACATCGGTCCATTTGAGGTGTTGGAGAGAGTTGGGTCGGTTGCCTATTGGTTATAGTTACCTCAGATGTACCGAGATATGCAAGACGTCTTCCACATTTATCATCTTCAACACTACTTTTCAAACTCGTCTCGTGATTTCCAATACGAGGTGGTCGATTTGGAGGTGGATGCATCTTTCGAGGAGCATCCTATCAGGATTGTTGATAAAAATACAATGGTTCTCCGTGGATGGTTTGTTTCTCTTGTATGGGTGTTATGGCAGCAAAAGCAAGTATAAGACAAGACATGGGAGAGGGGGGCCAATGTATGAATGCAGTGGCCCGAGCTATTCAGGGTTCCTTCTTCTATGTCGTGCTAGGGAAATTCGGGGATGAATTTCATTATAGGGGGGTGTTTTCTAAAAACTTGGACCTTCTTTTCATGTATGTATTTTCCTTTTATTGGAGTTTTTTATAAAAGATGACTTTTTGTAAATTTTTGAAGTAAATGGCGTGTACTTTATGAGTACACACCGTGTACATCATTTCCGTAGGAGGCTGTGTGCTGGCTGTGTCATAGACACACACACAGTCATGTGGGGTGACATGGAGGCCACCTAATGCAGTGTACTAGAAGAGGAATTACATGCATTGTACTTCAAAAGTACACGATGTGTATTTTTGTAATTAAACGGACCGAGGTCACGTCTAATGGATAGGGGTTTCTTCTTCTTCGGCTGAAACATCCTAGAGCACCTGTACGATGTTGAGACTTCCCTAAACCCCCAATCATGGATTCGTTATCGGAATTGACTGCCATCAATCCCGTTGGAATTGCATCTATAATCTCTTCCTTCTTCTATATAATTTTTATCCAATTCCTCTTCTTTTCCATGTTATCACAGGTTGAATTTTGTATGCGTTTTTGTAGAGCTTTGACGTTTTAAGGAGATTTAATCTTCATGGATAAATTATATTGATCTCATATCCCTGAGGTAGGTGGTTTGTGCCTTTTTGTAGATATTCTATGAGTATTATGTGAATATTCCACCAATACCATTGAACGTGGTATTGTGTGTTTACTGTTTTTCCCCTGTTGTTTGTCTGCTTTTCATGAATGCCTGAGTCGACTTTTTTCTGTAAATAGGGTAATTTTATGTGCTTTAGAGGTATTTCCCCTGAATGTTTTTCTTGTATTTGACCTTTGGGTATAGTTTTCCTGTTTGGATACTGTTTCATTTTCCATGCCTAGTATTATAGGATGGTGTGCCTGTTACTCTGATATGTTGTTATGCTAAAGAATTCTATCCAAGTAGTTATTGAGGTTTAACATGGTCGTTATGTGATGACATGCTTGATTGAATTATACAGGACCGTGGGAACCTAGTGTATAGGCCATAGGGAGAATTGACATTGAGGGCTTCTCCAAAGTGTCTTTATAGTTATACGATGTGAGACTACAATGGGAATTGACGTTGAGTGCTTCCCCAGAGTGTCTGTTGTTCCTAGACATGGGATACAAGGGGAAATGACATTGACTGCTTCTCCAAGGTTCCATTAGTACGATTCGAGACTATAGGGGGAATTGATGGTGAGTGCTTCCCCAGAGAGTCTATACATTAGCTGAACCAGAGTGGTGAGACTGTGTGTGCTGCCTAGAGGGTTACTTGTTCATGATAGGTAGAACCAGAGGGGATATGCTATGTGTACATCCCAGCTGGTTTCCTGTTGTGTTATCTATTTTGTTGTTTCATTCTATGTGGTGGTTTGAATGCTTAAACTGTGGATTGTTTACTACTTAGAGCTTCCCTGTTTTCTTCTTTCTCTACGTTTACCTACCATATACTCACTAACTGTTAGGCATAGATCATAAAGTGGCCACCTATGGGGATTTAGTCTCACACCCTGTTTGGGCCCAAATAGATTATATTGCTATAGGTATAGATATATTCAAGCTCCCTTAAACTTAAGGTAATTGATTGCATTGGAGCTGGAGAGCATGAGACCAAGCCGAGGCTTGCGATGTTGAGGAGTTGATTGTCTATTACTCTTTAGTACTTGGGTTTAGTACTGTATTCATCATTGTGACTTGTTTGGATGTTTTCCTAGACATATATGTATAATATATCATTTATATATATTTATGCTCTAGTTTTTTCTTTATCTGCCTTCTGTTGTTTACTGGTGTTGGTTATTTACTCCTTTCGCTATTGTATGTTGTTTACATCTTATATTTACTATTCCAATGAGGGCATTGTTTTCCCACCATCACATCCAAGTCCCTCATTGCTAGTCAACAGCCTCGGGAATTCGGGAAAATGAGCTTGAGACCATGTGACCAACCGTGCATGGGACACCTCCGGTAGGCTTTCAGAACCAGGACATTACATTATCTAACTACATAAAATTTAGACGAAAGAGAATACACATAAATAGAACAATATGTGGTGAAATTAAGATGGGAAAGTGGATTTCCTGAGGTTATCCATATCACAAGGGATCTAATGCTTTCAACAGATTGAGAAGCATTCACAAGATAGAGGAGAAACAAGATATTGAAGATGGAGATGTCTTGATTGCTCAAGGAAGGTGGGGAAACTGTTTTTTCAGCAGAAAGTAGAATAAAAAAGTAAAATAGAATAGAACATGAGATAAGTGAAATATTTTCATTTTTCCTAAAAAATTAGCTCACATAGTTTCTTTACATGGTTTGAAAATCTGGGGGGAAATTGTGCAGAAGGTTCTGCGAATTTCATGCAAGTCCCCATTGTCTTTGTACACGGTCTCCCAAACCGTGCATACGCCATGCATAACCCGCCACATCAAGCATAACCTCACATGAAATCTAAACATTGATTCACTAATTGTATGATGACCTTTTATATGGGTTATGACACCATCTTTAACTAAACAAACAGTTATTACCCTATATCTCACGGTTTAGGAAAAAATGTGGTTGTGTCTACTTACCCCTTTTTTGGTGCCTCGGGCTTTGGAAGTGCAACATATTCACCTGTGAACTCCATAGCGTGGTTAGAAGAAATCATTTAGACCATTCAATACATCCAAAAAGAAAAAACAAAAGATATGGACATTGTTTTATGATTCGTTTCAATACAATATAAATAGATTATGTTTATATTTCATTTATCATATTATTTAATATGACTTTATTTAATTTTTTTAAATTTAACACAAGAAAAATAGGTAAGATATTATCAGAAAAATATTGATTATCTGTAATAATGTTTTAAATCTATGGACATTAATGTCCCATATAATAACTATTTATTTTTCCTATGTGTTGTTTTATATATCCCCTTGATATAAATTTATTACAGTATAAATATGGGGCACTTTAATTTAATTTTGGATGAAATTTTATTCTTATTATTTTAATTGAAAGCAATTACAATATGGTTTTTATATTTATTAAAATTAGGAAATACTATTTTATTAATTTTTGTGAATATATTTTTCAATAATATAATTTTTTGTGTATATTAAAAATGTTATGCTATAATGGGATGCATTGATTTTTTTTTCATTTTCACTATTTAGGGCTGTTCAAATCATTATTAATACTAGTAAATCATAGTTAGTTTACATAGAAAAGTATAAAATACATTAATGTATTATAAAGAACCACTAATTAATATTCTCCAACTGAACTTATTGTGGAATTATTTCATGGTAGTTCAACCTACCACTATAGATGGAATATTTTATGTCATCATGTAACATATACAATTTTTATAACAATTCCTAAATATATTAATAATATTAAAATATATATACATTATTGTGGTTAAAAACACTAAAAAATTCATTTGGTGATGTCTTATCCACATGAAAATAATGTTTGAAAGGTTTTTTAGGGCCTTCTTTGTAAAACCACCGTTTTAATTTATTATTATCATTAAATTATTCCAATTTTAATATATTGATGCACACACAAAAAAGAACATAAATGAATCAAATATATATATATATATATATATATGGATGTTAATACATATCCAACGTAATTTACGTAATGAATTGATGAATCTACTATAGGAAATCATTCATGAATTAAAATAAATTTTAAATTAATATGAAAGAAACATAATTAGTTTATGTAAAATTACAAATAATAACAATTTAATCATAAAATTGTATTAATAAAAAAAAGAAACATTATTAATTAGTATTTTATAATATGAATGATATGATAAATTGATAGTAATATAAATTGATATGAATAATATATAAAAAATAATTAGTAAATGTTAAAATATAAGAAGAAGAATATATTAGGATCTAATGAGTCATTTTCCCAACAAAAATATTTTTACATTATATATTATTATTAATATTAAAATTAAAATGTTAAAATTACATATTATTATTTTTTTAAATGAAATTAATTTTGGATTCATCCTAGAAATATTTTATTGATATTTGTTTATGGTAATCTCATGAATATATTGTTTTTATGGTTAATTTTGCATTGTACCATTCAAAAAATCATTATGGAACAAAATTATAGAAATATATATATTTCCTTGAAACACATGAATTTATTTTTCATATAAAAAATATTTCATAAATATACGTTATAAAAATATAAATATTATTTCCATATTATAATTATATATCTATAATTGTATTACAAATTTCATATTTTTTTATGAAATAATTTTTGTTTCATAAAAAAATTATGTGTTTTTAAATATTTTTTGCACAATTTGAAATTTAATAAAATAAAATAAATTATAATTTTGGAAATAATATTTACAATTTTTTTTAATATGGAATATTTTAATTTTACGCCTAGAATATATGTTACATTATTAAAAATTGGTTAACACCGTAGTTTTAAATTAATATTAAAAGAGATTAACTGTGTGTAAAATTATAAGACATGGATAATACATTTTTGATGATTTTTTATAGTGAAAATTCAGGACCTCATCTCTTTTTCACTCCAATATTTCCATATATTTGAGAGTATGTCTTTTTAGTCACATTTTATTATTAAAATATTATAGACATTTACAAATATGTCATCCCTGTTAAACTATAATCGGTACCTCTCTCCAAAACATAAATACCACCCATAGCATTTTATTTCCTATAAGAAAACTACTCTTCATTATTCCCATATATTCGTCTTAATACTCCAAGATATTATGGTCTATTATATTATTATAATATTTCCTTTTTCAATGAATTCATCATGGAAAATCTCAATGTTTTCAAAGTGAGAAACAAAATTTTCCATAACATAATTACATGTCATCATGAATTTCAAATTATAAATTAAAAAAATCGATTTAATAATTACTTTTTATTTAAGTATTTCTGTTATTATATGGTAATAACCATTGACCACATTTTCCCTTCTTATGTAAAAAAGAATAGATGATTTGTGTGTTTGTGTTGATTGCCACCTCAAAAAAAAATGTATATTATCATCACCTCTATATTTTGAGAGTGTTTAGAAGTGTTTTATTCAATAAATATGGTTTTAATTCAATCATTTCAGGTTAGATATAATCAACTAGATATCATATTAATGATATGATCAACACACATTCATCGTTAATTCAATAATTTAAAATATGCACAAAATGCGTAAAATAAATTTTTTAAGATTATATAATATTATCATATCCATTAATTATTCTTAAAAATAATTATTATAATGATATATCACTCAAATAAATTAAATATATTATCAGTACAATTATTTCATAAATATATTTTATTAGAACTCCCACATAATCATCTATAAATCATGTTATGTATATGTTTTGACTGTTTTAAAACCTTCTTGTAAAATGATATGAATATATATCAGGAATGAATATTGGTATGATATTACTTGTATAATATTATATAAATATATAAATTATGTTTTATTAGTTCTAAAATTGTAAATTTTTTTATTAAACTATCCATTTGATAAAACACTTTTTCATTCATTGTGAATAACCCATGAAAAATAATCAACTTTTTTGCCATCATGGATTCTAATAAAAAACACCATGGAATAAATTATAACATTTTAATTATATTTTATCCTCTATTTCCATGAATATAATTATATTAGAATGATAAATTTTCTATCAATAATGAATATTGATGACATTTTTACCAAACTACTTCATAATGATCATGATTTCTTACACCCATCAATGAAATATGTTATATTTAATGATAATTCATATGGATAATTATTTATATGATGATATTTTATATTTATATTTAATGAATAATTTTTAGTATTAAATTATAAAACATTTTTTTTCTAAATAAATAGTTTATGAGCATGTATTTAATTGATTTTCTCATATTTGTGAGGATACAAATAATCATGGAAAACATTGAAAGGAGAATAATAACCATGATATCATTTGAAAAAAAAACTGTTTAATATAATTGGTTGCATATGGGATTTTTATAAAGCATGAAACTGAATAGATAAAATGAAACAAATATTTAGAAACTATAGACTTTATATTCACATCATGTGTAATGTTTATGAGATGAATAAAATATTTGAAGTAAATCGAATATAGAAAATGAGGTGATGAAATCAAATTCCGAGGGGGGGTGTTCGCTTTCATATAGATACAACATATGTGACAATATATGTTTTCCTAAAATATCATTGATTCTATAATTTAGCAAGAAATTGAATATATCCACAAATAATGACACAATATTGGCATTAATCACCCATGATTTTTATTTTACAAATTTATGAATGTAGTAATTGAAAAATAAATTCTACCTAATAAAACCCAATCAATATAAATTTAGGGAAATGGTTTTAGTATATAGAATTATAAGCTTATGTTCTAGTCCAATAGGAGATTATTATAATGGAAGGGAACTATCATTGATATTATTATATATATTTTAATTTTCCTAACACCTTGTGTTTTTCATGGGGGGTAAACATTCCGTCATAGAATATGTGCTGAAAGGGGAGTGGATATATAAGAGATTTAATTTTTAAATTTAATCAATATTTGAATTTAACAATTCATCTTTTTATATATATTTCTGATTATTTTGTAATGATCATTTTTTGTATGATTTGGAAGTATGATCTTATAGCTATAATTATACTAGTGTGACATTTTTGTAAGATGACCACATTTTTTCATCTAAATGAGATATATATGGTTTATTATTTTACATGTCCACTAGGTATATTCTTACCATATACATAATTATTTATTTGGAAAACTGTACATTTATAATGTAAAATATCTAACCTTGACAAAAGGAGAGTCTATGATAGAGTGTGATTTCCAAAACATGTATATGAACTATAGCCTAATTTTAACGGTGAAATAATTTTTAATTAATTATAACATACATTTTAATTCCATGGACCTAGATTTTATCATGTATTGGGCCCTATTTATTTTTTTATAAATCCACTTTTATAAAACCACAATTACCACATTTTATGATAATTTATTCCTAATTTTTATTAAAATTTAGGTACTAATTCAAAAATTAAATTAATATTTTATTTAAACCTACGACATGGGTTATAACATAGTCATTAATTTCTTATACTACCCACTATTTTATAAATTTTTTCATTTCATGATATACAAAATTTAATTTTTCAACACCATGGAAATAATGATTCACATATGTATAATTTTTACCCTATTTCCTAGAATAAGAGAACATATTATATTAGGTTTATAATTTATGAAAACTATTATAAAATATTTTATAAATCGTAATTTTATATTCTTATTTATTAATTATTTTATTATTTTTCCATTAATTAAAGTGGGTATATATTTTCCTTGTTTGGGCATCAACAAAATGATATATTTTTATTCTAACTAAATGATATGAGAAAAAAAATTGGAGTATTTTAATGCAGTTAATAGTCATGAAAATGTAATCTATTAACATTAACATTGTGCTGAATATTTAATACTCTATAGCCTGGTACCAATATTTGATGTGGTTCATCATAAGAGAAAATGAATGTTTAATGTTTTAGAGGTCAGTACAACTTTTCACAATGATATTAAAAATATTTAATATACCATTGATTTTTAATGTTTGTAGAAGTATGAAGAATAAGTGGTTACTATTACTAAATAACTTGAGGGGGCCATGGAAATTTTTTTGGAAGACATAAAACATAGATAAATAAGAACTGTTATATGGAATCATGGATTCTATGATTTTTCACTACATTCTTGAGAAACATGAATTATAGAAAATTGATGAATAAAAAAATAGATAATGATAACTTTTGTTTATATAATTGAATTTCTAGAATATATTTGAGTTCCATTAAAAATTACAGAACCCTGTTATAGTCTATTCTAACCACACACACAAAAATATGTCTGAGGAGAAGAAAAAATCGAGAATATAGTAACTGGACAGACTATGATCAATAAAATACCAATAAACAATCCCAACCATAAAATTTCACTAATTTATCCAAATATAAATGTTTTCCAAATTCCCTCAATCCACCATTAAAGATTCATGTTTTCGTCACCTCAACTGTGATTCATGTTGAGTTCATAAGAGAGATGATTGGATGTGATTTTTGTACAAAAATGTAAAAATTGGGATATCCAAATATGGTTAAACATGTATCATACACCAATATTCCAAAACAAGTATGGTAGAGTTAAATGACACTTGAAATAAGCGAAATTACCAAATGAAACATTTCTGTTGTTGCTATATCTCTATTTATATTCTTTCATTTTGTGGATATAATTTTATATTATGATAAATTTCCTATTATTGTTATAATTTTTTTTACATAACTCTATGGATTTTGTGTTAAATTATTTTTTACTCTCCATAAAAAATTACATGAAATATTAAAAGAAAATAACACACAAATACGTGTTATAAAATCAATTCAGTTCATGAAATTAAGAAAATACATTTCAGGGGATATATTTATGCGAAAAATAAATTATAGGTAGAATTGTGGAAAACTATTTTGAAATATCAGTCAAAAGGTAGTAATAATTTAAATTTTGTATTTTTCAATTTCATTTCACACATTTAATTTTATAAAATTTTGAACTTCAAATTTAATTATTGTATTGATACATGCTTTTTATGAATTGTTCAAGGAGATAGAAACTACATAGAATAATATTCATCCATGTTTCATAATATTTAATTTCAAATATATTTGATTTATAAAAATCATTCAATGATTTTGTAGAGATAAACATGCGGCATTGGATTTAGAAAATCAAGATTTAGTGGAAAATTGTAATTTTAGTAATTTAATGAATTTTTTTATTAATCGTGATTTAAATTTCATATATTTTAATTAATTAATTAAATTATTTGTACATATAGTAATGATTAGTTGTCTCGAAAATACACCTAAATCCCCATGAATTATCTTAACCATTTTTTCTTATTCATTCAATGGAAAATTTCATGAGATATACATTAATGTTCTATTCTAGAAATTTCAGAGCATCTAATCAACGAAAGTACTAAATAAAATCACATTTAATATGATTGAGGATCAATATTTTTAACACATTAACCTAATAATGACAAAAAATTTATCCTTTTTAATCCCATTTTAACCTTGAGTAACCTTTTTAACATGTGATCTATGTTATAAGACTATTATTCCAATTCCTACCATAGAAAAAATATTTTTTGTTATAATTATAATACTAAGGTATTTTGAGTTGCTATCAATTGTTGATGTTCATTTTCCACAGTGAGGATATTCTACAAGTAAATAGGGGTATTTTTATTTGAGGATGGGTTTTTTATTGTTCATTTTACATTATTATTCTTATATGTATTTAAAAAAATTAAAAAATTGGATGTGTCTTGGGAGGGTCATGTATCTACATTTACAATAAAAATGCAATTAAACTATTTGGTTTGGTGGAGGGTGTGAGAATTTTCATAATGATATATTTTTAAATAAAAAATAATTTGATGAATATTTATTCATTTTTATAAGTTTTTCATATGCCTAATATGATATTTTTGTGTAGACTATAGAGATACCATCTATTAAAGATATATTTTATGGAATTTGTATTTTTTATATCATCAATTAATATTTATAGTGAATTCATTTTTCATCCTTTTTTTATTTTCACACCATTTCCTACCAACCTAAAATCCTTTTATACATTTTAATAACTCAAAACAATCCCACATGATTATTTTTTTGTCTTTATGTTGTATATTTCCTAAATTCACTTTATACATATAATATGTACCATGTTTTTTACATTTATTTATAACCATTTTTTTTCATGATTATGAGAGTAAGGGAAAATGGGGGAATATTTAAAATGGAATTCATGTTAATAATGAATTGAAAAATGAATTTTGATGAAGATAAAATATTGGAAATTTAAAATGATGAAATGTAGACTACTCGGATGATTATATTTCATTGAAATGTGAGGAATTGATGAATTGTACATTGTGAAGATGGAATATTTAGATTCAAATTGTATAAAATAATTTTATTTAAATGTATATGAAATAATGTTATCATGGTTCTTTATTGTTTTGTGTTGAGATTCCATCCTTGTGGGCATGTTTTATTTCAAGTGTATGGGATATATACAAACATTTGATACATAAATTTTAGTATTAAATTAATTAAATTATATGAATTAAAGGAACAAGCAATTCAAATGTATTTAATGGATTTTTTAAGGATTTAAAAAATTATTGGAAATTATAAAATTGTTCGAAAAAACCATTATATCTATTAAAATATTGTATGTGATTATATTTGAAATGAATGGGACAACTTATGGGCATGAAAATAATAAAAAATATGAAACATCAAATCCATTTAAGGAAAATGGATATTTACAACATTAATAATATTTTGGATTTGAAATAAAAAATGTTGTCAACTGAATATAGGAAGTGATTAGAAGAAAAACAATTCAATGGGGTTTATCTCATTCGTGGTGTGAAATTATAATTAATTCCTATATTTTATCATATATATGTGATGTTTTGAGTATTTAATGGGATATTTTAGTTTAATATTAAAATAATTTTATGCGATGACAATTTATACCCGATTACTAACTCATGCCTCATTTATTATGACTATAATGGAAAATAAAAAGCATCAAATGAATCCATAATCAATATTTATTAAGGGATAGTGATCAACCCCAAATATTCCTAAGGATGTGGTCTAGAAAATTATATATTTCTTACAATAGAATGGAAAGATCACTACTATGATAATTTTAGTTTTTTTAATACCCCCTCATAGGTAGTATAATAGTGTCAAATTTTTCCCTGGAGTGAGTTTTGATATATTATATGATTTATATGTTATTTTATTCTCTAATGAATTTCATGAGGGGACTTCAATTTTTTCATTCATTATTATATCCTATCTAATTTATTTTTACATGACCATTTTTTGAGGGATTATGAAGTTTGGTATAATTTCTTTCATTCTACAATCATAACCATTTCATATTTCCATGGAATGTTCTTTAATTAAATTGGATATCTGGGGTTTAGGAATATAGCATGCCATTTGGTTAGACATAACCTGGTTTTTAAATACAGTTTTAGTTAACCATTCATTTATAATATAAAGTACCTAACAATGAGAAACTGGTATTTTAGGATGGAGTTCATTTTCCATGAACATTGTATGTTCTCTGACCTATTTATAATAATTTCATAATGGTTGATTAATTATATCATAATGTCTTATTTCATGGAAAAATATTAATTTCTACCTAAACCCTCTACTAATTTCTCATAATCACTTATCCTAATCCATCATCATATATTTTTTCCCAATAAATAATATATATTCTCATCATAAACCACTTTTTTTTATTTTTTGAGGAACTATTATTTTAGTTAACCATATTTTTGTGGACTTCAAATACATGTGTCATTTCCAATTATACATTTTAGTTTAGCAATTTATTTATTTCGTGTTATAGAGTTCAAAATTTTGAATTCATGATGTCCATTGGTCTAGAAATTATATTTTTAATAAAAAATTGTATTTGAGAGGGCCAGTTTGGGATATAACTAACACTGAGAGGGGGGGGGTGAATCAGTGTTGGGGACTTTTAAAACCAATTTCAACTTTTATCCATGTACCTATTGACCTATTAGGCTCTTGATTCTCTTATTCTCTTTTCCCTGTCGCATGCAATAATAGAAACCAGTAAAAATATGCACACGATATTTTTATATGGTTCACCACTCAATTAGAGTAGCTATGTCCTTTCCATGCATGGCGATGACAAGTTCATGGATTCTCCATGATAATGTGAAATGAGGTTACAATGGAGTGGCTAGGAATACAATCCTCTAGCCAGTGTGAGTCCCTACACTTTAGAGGGGGGTGGGAAACAATCCTCCTCCCTGGACTGGTGATAGTCTAGTCCAACTTGCAGCCTCTAGCTAGTTCTTTATACTGCCTAAGGAGACAGTCTTCTTTCTTCCTCAAAAGGTAGGTTATGCTATTTCTTTTCTTCAGTGCTCTTCACTTGATTACTTGCAAAGAAGTAGGTATGCAATTCTTCATGTCTTCTTCTTTTCTTCTTCACTAGTGAAAAACTAGCTACACTAGGACTTCTTCCTTTTCTTTACTGCAAAAACAGAATTCACTAACACTTCTTCTTCTTTTATAGAAAAAATCACATATACCAATGAGATTATTTAGGAAATGAAGATCGGCTTACTTGGCATCATCAGAGTGAGTTCTTCTGGTATTCATAAATGCATGTGATCATGTATATGGTGTGTAGTTGAACTCTTTTCCTTCTTCTCTTCTCTTTATGAAACAAACTTGTAAGCTTCACACTCTTCTTATTCTTTCTAGAATCACAAATCTGTTGATCAGAAGCTGATAAGAACTTCTAGAACCACTCACAACTTGTGCACCAATTCTTACTTGTGCGCCACCCTTCTTGCATGCCCCCCCTACTTGCATGACACAAAATACTTGCATGCCACAATTGTTCCCAACTCAAAACATGCACGCCACCTTTGGCTTAAACACACTCTTCGCTTACGCACATCTAACAACTTTTGTGCCAAAACATGTACACAAAAACAAGCGTGGAAATACTTGCGCGTCAATATTTTCGCGGTGATACTTGAGCGGAAATACTTGCGAGACTATACTTGAGCAAAAATACATGAGCGGAAATACTTTCGCACCAATACTTGCGTGCCAATACTTCCACACCAATACTTGCGCACCTTATAAATAACCCTCAGCTTATGCGCCACTTCATCTTGCGCGCCGCTTTCTATACTTGCGCGTTCAGAGCTCAAATTTTTCACTTAAGTGTTGAGCCTTGAAAAATGAGGAGGCTAGTCATCTATTTATAAGCATTTTTGTGATTTGCGCGACCTAGAATTCTGCACCAATACATACACGCCACTTCATCACTTGCATGATGATTCATCACCTGCATGTCGCTTCACCACTTGCGCACCTCCTTTATACTTGCGCGCCACTTTGTGGACAAGAAATACTTGCGCGCCTCATTGTGGACAACACAAAACTTGTGTGCAACCTAAAAATGAGGCTCAACTTGTGCGCCTCAACCACTTGCGCGCCACACTTCTTCAACTTGCGCAGTCAGAGCTCAAAATTTTTCTCTATGTTTCAAGCCTTCAGAAATGAGGAGGGTAGTCGCCTATTTATAGGCATTTTGGCAACCTGCGCGTCACATTCACTTTTGTGCCTCCTTGGTACTTTCATGTCTTCACGCACTTGTGCGACTCACTGGCACATGCGCGCTTCCTTGGGAATTGTGCGCCTTCTTAGTCCTTGCGCGCCTTTTTGGTACTTGTGTTCCTACTTAGAACTTGTGCGCCTTCTTTCCTTTGCCATATTTTTGAAATAATGATATTTGAAATATGACTTGCGCACCTCTAAATACTTGCACACCTACTGCATACTTGCGCACATACTGCATAACTGCGGGCCTACTTCTTTCTCTCTCCCTTTCCTTCATAAGGCTTGCATCACATGTTCTCTAAACATATTATATTTCTGAAATACAAATCAGAAAAGCATAGTTTGGTTTAGTCCATTCATTTTGGAATATTAATTCTAAAGTACTTCTTCATCCTCACTTCAAATCCTCAATGCATGACCATCATAGAATGCAAAGCCCTTTCGCACTCAATATTTTTCTTCAACAATCATTCTCTACTTCATGCATATCATATGATTCTTTTCTTCAAGTAAGATCTTTCATGGTTCGCATGCAATATTGAATCATCACACAGTCATCTTTAAATCCTCATTCTTCTTCAATCATATTTAGATGAATGATACTTCACCATTCATCATTGTTGTAAACAGTGTGTCACCTTTAAATCAAGTTCTCTGAACATTGGATCAGTGAATCAATTGTCTGAATTTTATTCATAGAGAATTTCCCAAGTATGACATTCAATGCTATGATTTCATAACAATTCTCTAGGAATCCTCATTTCATACAATCTCCATTAACATTGGAGGCCTTCATCATATCCTTATTCATTTTGACGGATATTGACAACTGTAGACAACAAATACAATCTTCATACACAAATTGGTCCCAACAATATCCCCCTTTGTATTTTATTGTCAATACCATAAAGTATCCTCAGATGATTGTGTCAATGTCAAAATGAGAATCTTATCACTCCCCTTTACTTGTTTCTCTCCCATTTTCATTTCAAACTTTCATTTCACTTTCTTACCCCTATACTGACAAGAAATAGAAAGTTCATGGTAGAGAGGGTATCAGTCCTTACTTGAGCCATGTGCCATCTATCATTTCACTCTAAGTCTACTTGAGCAATGTTCAGTGTAAAAAACAAGAGGATTTTATTTAGATAACAAAGCTGTCCATTATCCACTGATCGTGATACCTCATGAGATGAGATCTCATACACTTGTCTGTAAGGGTTTTCCACTTCCATTCCAGAACAAATATATTGAATGTGATAGGAAATAATCAATCCTAATATTCATGCACTCACTTTAACAAATAGATCAAAAACATTCAAGTGAAATTGACAGGATAAGTGGTTGTGGGGAACTGTAACTCTTCTTATGTCATTTATTATATTCATTACTCCCCCTTTATAGAATGATCAATATAATGAGTAGAAAAGGATGAGAGATTCAGAAATAACATGTCATTTCCAATGATATTATCTTCAAACAATCTTTAGAGTATTAGAATTTAGTACCAACTGATGTTGATACTTATTGATATAATGAATCTGGAATCTTATTCACATGTCTCCCCCACAAGGGAACACTTCTCATCACTGAATCCCAGGTTCTCCCCCTGAGATCTTTCTTCACCTTCAATTCCCTATATTATCAGAACTAATACAATACACAAATATTTAAGGGAATAAGGTGGATCCTCCATGCTTCTTCAATGTGAACAGGAAGGCTGAGATGATTTTCTCAACCAAGATGCTCCATTTGCTTCACTCCTCACACTTTCACATTTGATCTTCAATACTGATTGTGATTGTGTGGACCTCACTATTTCTTCCATCTCTTTGTGTGTGAATATTATTTCTTCAAGGTCTTCCAATGCACTAGAATGTCCTGGTGCAACATTCATATTTTTGAGGAATTGTTATTGTGATGGAATAAATTCAAAGCACTTTCTCACAGTATGACCAGCCTTATTGAACCTCGCATAAAGAATTTCATTGTCTTCATGTATAATCTTCTTTTTACATTTAGCACTAGCCTTAGCTTGTGCATATTCCATTTTCATCATTCTGTCCAAATCCTCTGGCCAAATAACCAATATATCATTAGGTATTGAGGCATTAAGATTGGATCTTCTACATGGATTCTTTTGAGTGGCTTCATTCTTAGTAGTTCTTTTGGATGAACCACCCTTCTCCTTTTTGGATTTAGAATCCATGGACTTCTCATATTTTTTTCTTGAAAAATTCTTTGGAGAATATGCTTTCACATTATTTATCTGATTTCTTCCAAGGGATGCTTCTTCATTCATGCCTAGCTTCTATGGTCTTCTTTTATTATATGAACATGCACCATAATATGACCACTCTTATTGCATACACCACAAATGTTATCTAACATTCCAAATATGTTTGTAGTGTACAGATGTTTCTGGATCTATGGATATTTCTTCTTCTTCTCTGGATTTCTCCCCCTTGAGATTGGCTTTCTCTATGCTTTTACATTTATGGGATTGTACCAAAAATCCAGTTCACAATGCCCAAACCTATTACATCACCATCATTAACAAAAAAACTTTGACTTATTTTCATGTCCTTGATATGTTTGGTGAGTCTTCTTCTTGGTATGTTGTGTTTTCTGTGGGGATATATCTTCCACACTCTTTCCCCTATCCACCCAAGTCGTGGTGGTAGGTTCCTTTTCATTCTTCTTCATCCATACTCGTTTAGAATTTTTCTTCCAACCTACACTTTTGGTAGAGGAAATTTTAGAGACATTATTACAAGATGGTATGGATGATACCTTTACATTCTCAGCTGCTTGTGATAGATCAATGAGTGAGGCCATGATCTTCTTATCACATGTTGGAGGTCTTTTGACATTATAATCCTCCAGTGAGCATTGAGTACCATAAGTAACTGTTTCCTTCTTTTGTGGAGTCTCAATATGTGTCTTCTCAAGATTAGACAACTGAGCTTCAAATTTTAGACATCTCATATTGAGGATGACTTCTCGGTCTTCAATCATAGTCATTTTCTCTTCAAAAGTTTTCTTTAATATTTTAAATTCATCTTCATGCATCTTCACATTGTTATGTAACAAAGAGTCAAGTTCTTTGACCTTCTTGGAATATTTTTCCAAATATAACTCCTTGACATAATTTCCTTTTTTCAGATCATCTTCAAGGGCATGGATCTTTTCTTCTAGAGTCTTATTTATTCCCTCTTTTTCTTCAACATCTTTTAGACACTTTGAAGAGCTTACTTCAAATCCCCTCTTGGTTTCTTCAATGGCTCCAACCTGTCTGGAGAGCTTTAAACATTCAACAATTTTTACTTATATGCTTTTCTCAAAAACATTAGTTTCTTCTTCCAGCTGAGTGATATTTTCCTACATACATTGAAATACTCCACAAACCAGGGATGCACTTTCTTCAGGAATACCATGCAGAATCATTCTTAATCTATCAACTGATATTTATTGATATGTTCTAGATTGATCATCACTACTTGTTCAATCATTTTCATCATGAGGATAATTTCCAAATGTACTAACACGTACCTCTTGACGAGTTGAGGTAGGAAGGTTTTCCATCTTCTAAGTGGTAACTTGAGCCAGCATATCATAACGTTCCAAGTCTGGTGTGTCTTCAATGTCTTCCAGATATGGAGAACCAAATACATCCTCTTCTTTAGAAAGGAGGGACTTCTTCATCTTCATCTTTTTCTTCTCCATCATTTTTCTATTAATTTTTGTCTTGATAGATATGGCCATCTATTCAGAACTAACTGAATTTTCACTAAAAGTGCACTTCATTGATAATTCAAGAAAGAAACTCAAATCTTCAAAAGAGAATGACTTCACTGTAGAGAGACCAACATAGGTGAACTTATCCCTATGATACCAATTGAGAGGACCAGTTTGGGATATACCAATCAATAAGAGGGGGGGTGAATCAGTGTGGGGGACTTTTAAAACTAATTTCAATTATTATCCTTGTACCTCTTGACCTGTTAGGATCTTGATTCTCTTATTCTATTTTCCCTGCCTAATGAAATAATAGAAAGTAGTAAAAATATGCACACGATATTTTTACAAGGTTAACCACTCAATAAGAGTAGCTGCTTCCTTTCCATGCATGGGGATGACCAGTGCATGGATTCTCCACTATAATGTGAAATGTTATTACAATGGAGTGGAAAAGAAAACAATCCTCTGGACAATGTGAGTCCCTACACTTTAGAGGGGGGGGGGAAACAATCCTCCTCCCTAGACTGGTGATAGTCTAGTCCAACTTGCATTCTCTAGCTAGTTCTTTATACTGCCTAAGGAGACAATCTTCTTCCTTCTTCAAAAGGTAGGTTCTGCTCTTTCTCTACTTCAGTGCACTTCACTTGATTACTTGCAAAGTAGTAGGCAATAAATTATTCTTTTCTTCTTCTTTTCTTCTTCACTAGTTCAAAACCAGTTTCACTAGGACTTTTTCCTTTTCTTTAGTGCAAAAATATAAGGCACTAACACTTCTTCTTCTTTCTTAACAAGAATCACATATACCAATGTGATTATTCAGGAAATGAAGATCGACTTACTTGGCATCATCAGAGTGAGTTCGCCTCTTGTTCATAAATCCATGGGGTTATGTGTATGGTGTGTAGTTGAACTCTTTTTTTACTTCTTATCTTCTCTTTATGCAACAAACTTGTAAGCTGCACACTCTTCTTATTCTTTGTAGAATCACAAATCCATTGATCAGAATATGATAAGAACTTCTAGAACTACTCACATCTTGCGGACCAATTCTTACTTGTGCGCCACCCTGCCTGTGTGCCTCCCCGCTTGCACGCCACCAAATACTTGTATTCCACAATTGTTCCCAACTAAAAACTGGTGTGCCACCTTTAGTTTGAACAAACTATTCATTTGCGCTCCTCTAACAACTTTTGTGCCAAAACATGCACGCCAATACTTGCGCGGAAATACTTGTGCGTCAATATTTCCATGGAAATACTTGCGCGGCAATAATTGTGCGACTATATTTGAGCGGAAATACTTGCGTAGAAATACTTGTGCGCCAATACTTGCGTGCCAATACTTGCTCGGAAATAATTTTGCAGTAATACTTGCACGGAAATACTTGTGTGCCTTATAAATAACCCTCAGCTTGCGTGCCACTTAATTTTGCGCGCCGCTTTCTATACTTGCGCGTTCAGAGCTCAAATTTTTCTCTTATGTGTTGAGCCATGAAATATGGGGAGGCTAGTCGTCTAATTATAAGAATTTTTGTGACTTGCGCAACCTAGGCTTGCGCGCCAATACTTGTACGCCGCTTTATCACTTGCGCACCGCTTCATCACATGTGCGCCGCTTCATCACTTGCACATTGCTTCATCGCTTGTAAAGCTCCTTTATACTTGCATGCCTCTTTGTGGACATGCAATACTTGCATGCCACCTTTATACTTGTGCCCCTCTTTGTGGACAACACAACACTTACACGCCACCTAAAAATGAGGCTCAACTTGCGCGCCTCAACAACTTTCACGCCACACTTCTTTGACTTGCGCGGTCAGAGCTCAAAATATTTCTCTAAGTATCGAGCCTTAAGAAATGAGGAGGGTAGTCACCTTTTTATAGGCATTTTGGAAACCTGCGCATCACATTCACTTGAATGCCTCCTTGGTACTTGCGTTCCTTCTTGTCACTTGCGTGGCTCCCTGGCACTTGCGCGCCTCCTTGGGACATGCATGCCTTCTTGGTACTTACGCGCCTTTTGGTACTTGCATGCCTTCTTGGCACTTGCACGCCTTATTTCCATTGCCATTTTTTTTTGAAATAATGCTATTTGAAATACGAATTGTGCGCCTCTACATACTTGCGCGCCTACTGCATACATGTGTGCCTCCTGTATACTTGCGCGCCTACTTATTTCTCTCTCCCTTTCCTTCATAAGGATTTCATCACAAGTTCTCTAAACGTATGATATTTGTGAAATACAAATCAGCAAAGAATTGTCTGGTTTAGTCCATTCTTTTTGGAATATGAATTCCAATGTACTTCTTCATCCTCACTTCAAATCCTCAATGCATGACAATCATAGAATGCAAAGCCCTTCCGCACTATTTAATCTTCTTCAACAATCATTCTCTACTTCATGCAGATCATATGATTCTTTTCTTCAAGTAAGATCTTGCATGGTTCACATGCAATATTGAAGCATTACACGGTCTTCTTTAAATCCTCATTCTTCTTCAATCATCCTTAGATGAATGATACTTCACCATGCTTCATTGTTGTAAACAGTGTGTCACCTTTGACACACGTTTTTTTGAACTTAGGATCAGTGCATCATTCGTCTGAATTTTCTTCATAGAGAATTGCCCATGTATGACATTCAATGCTATGATTTCATAACAATTCTCCTGGCATCCTCACTTCATACAGTGTCCATTAACTTTGGAGGCCTTCATCATATCGTTATTCATATTGACCGATATTGAAAACTGTTGACAACAAATACAATCTTCATACACAAAGTGGTCCCAACAGTATTATTAAAAAATATGTTTTTATGATATATATGTTTTTTATATCGGGTGTAAGGAGGAATTTGAGGACGCCATGATATAAGGTATTAATTTTCATAGACTGATTTCAAAATATTGATACAATACATTTTTCCACAATATTTTCTTTGTATGGTAAATTTTTTAACAATTTATTTATATTTTAAAAAAATTAATTTCATTAGATATAATAAGAACCATCATGTTCCCTCTTCAAATGGCTATTTATTCACTTTTTCCTCACTAGTATGGATATTTACCTACTCAACATTTGTTAATTGAGTTGTGATTGTTCTCTTAAATTAATTTCGAATATTGTTTGTGTATTATAAAAATAAATGAATTATGTTGCATTGCCTCACTTAATTATACATATTTAAAATAATAAAATATAATTCCAATTTGTATCTTTTTTTACATTATATAGTATGTCTCCATTAAGAAATTATAATAGCTCAAATCTACATTATTGGAGTTATAATGTATGATATTTAACCTTCATCATACAAGTATGGGTCCACCCAATATAATATTTTATGAAATGTAATTTTAAAATCCTCATTTTTAAAATTATTTTTAATACAATTTGGGTTTCATAACACATTATATAATACATTATTTTGGTAAAATTATTTTAATTATTCTGAAATGATTCCATTAATTTCATTATCAAATTTTTTATGATTCTCTACAAATTACCAGGATAAAATTATATAATTATAAAGAACACTTTATAAATGATTATTTTTAAAGGTTATGACTTTTTAAATAAATATGTTGTTACATAAAAAACATACATTTTAAATTTACATGTATTTTTTGATATCAAGAAAAAAAATACATAATCCCTTTTAAAATTTGACAATCATTTTCCATTTCAATATTCAAATGGATTTACACACTATGTATTTATATTACATGTTTTATTCAAAAATAAATTCATAGATTTATATTCATTGTTATTTTACTTACGATATTAAATAATTCGATTCATGTTCCCTTCACGAGTGATAATATTGAAATCATTTATTGGAATGTATGGTTTTCATCTACTATAAAAAATATTTGAGTTTCATTTTTTAGACTAGGGATATTTCTTAGAAAATCATCCACCTTTTTTATTTGAATGGATTATGTAAAATTACTCTATATAAATGATGATATATCACAACCACTATATTTCCTAACCATAAAACATGAATTGTAATTACACATCATACAATGAAATTAATTTTTGAATCAAATTTTCCTTATTTCGATAATAGATTGGTGTTATACAGGATTACATACATAGATGGATTTGAGAAACAATTCCCATTACCATATATTACTTTATAAAAAATTTCCACTACATTCCAAGATCTAGTGGTTATTTTAATAAATTGGAATAAAGTAATATAGTACACACCATTAATAATCGATTAGTGTCATTCCCTTGGGAGATCTTAAACATATATGATTGTCAACTTAAAACTAAAAATATAACATCAATTATACTAATCAATTGAAATTTTATCACTTCTTCTAATATATATTATAAATTATCTAGAAATAAATACATGGTATCATGGGGATGAAAAAACATAAAAAAATGTGTTCTCCAATTCTATGTATGGGAAAACATAAAACATTAGATATTCTAGCAGAAATACAATATGAATAATACGTGAGAGATAAATAACACTCAAATATTACATAAAATAATATATAAAAGGGGAGTATATTTGTAGATGAAATAAAAACTAAATATATACTTGAATAGAAAAATGATTTAATGTATAACTTTAGACATCATACTCTTAATATTAGTACGTTATACCTAGTCATCATATATAAATTAGTAATATTTATGATAAATACATAAAGTAGTTTTTCTCATGTGTCCTATATATGTATAGGGGTGCTATAAAAATCACTAATCTTGATTTAATAGGTTAAATTCATTCATTATACAAAATACTTGGAATGAAAATTCAATAAATAGTTGATATACAAATTCCTATTATGTAACTCATTTATAAAATGTTAATATTTCTAAAATTAAATGAATATGTAAACATAATCATAAAACATTTAAGGAAATATGGGTGATGGTATAATTGATCTATATCCATATGAATGATTAGTATTCATTAGGAAAATAAGGGGGCACTCTCTGGAGCTCTTCTCTCGGGAGTGCCCAAGGGTTTCTCCTCCGGCGCATCGAGCATCTGGAAGCATTGATGGGATTGGCATAGGGTCTCAACGAGGTGGTGGGTCAGTGGTAGTGGCGTCTCCGAGCAGGAAGACTCTCTACCGCCACATCTCGCTCGGCGTCTTCATTTTCTCTCGGGGTTTACGTGACGTCGCCTCTCAGGGGCAGCTATGGCTTATCCCGTCTTCGATTTTGGCTTGTAGCTTCTTGGACCGGCTTTCAGCGTTGGCGTCTCGGTTTATGTCTTTCAGCGGCGGAGATGACGTGATTTCCGGCTATCTGCAGATTTGGTTTTTCAGCCTGAATTTCGGATTTAGCAGTGGCGTCTCAGATTGGATTTCAGCAGCAGTGTCTCAGATCCCCGATTTCAGCGGCGGTGGGGTCTTGGTTTACGGATTTCGTCAGCGGCATGGGTGGTTCTCCCGATCAGCTTCTGGTCTTTTTTTGTGGCGGTTTGTTTCATCTCCAAATTCATATCAATTTTCTTCCATACAGTTGGTCGTTCTGTCTTTTGGATCTAGTTTGTGTTTCTATGGATCTAGTTCTGGGATTTTTATGCGGCGAGGGTTTCGTTTCTTTGATGAAACAGTGATGGATTAGTGTTCCTCCATTGATTCAGCAATCAGCGGTGGTGTTTTGGTCAGGTTTCAGATTCGATGATTTCACGTACTACTTTTGGTTGAGGCACTTTTCTTTCTTGCAATTTCATATTTTTGTTTTATTATCGTTCAGATTCAATTCATGAAGTTAGTTTCTGTTGGAATGCACGTGAAGTTAGTTTCCAGTAGTTGATGGGAAAATGGGGGATATCATTACATACATTTCATTATGCCTCTATTTGTTTGGACTCTACTATGGTTCCAAGATTCCTCAGTTCTTTTTGAGTCTGAATAGCACAGTGGTCTTTTTGGTTCTTTGGGATGTGAGTTTGAGTGGCCAGTTCAGAGAAATTGACCGCGATGATCAGTTCATTTGTTTTTTTGGCGGCATTGATTTTGGTTTTGGGATTCTAATCTATGGTAGTTTTTGAATTCTGAAATCGGCGATATTTGTGATACTTTTTGTATTTGGCTTTATTCTATATTTTGATGGTGTATTCATCCAACACTCTACAAGGAGCAGTGTCAGATTAGGTTTCAGATCAGAAAACTTCCATCTATGCATGACCATTCAGATTTGGACAAATGAGAGGGTATGGATTTTCCATTGGTACCAGGCCCGTGAAACCCTGCATGGGATAGCTTGTTGAGCGACCATATGAGGTGGAGTCTTAACACAATGTTTTATTTGCTGGGGAGGGGTAGTTCCTTGTAGTCTTGATCTAGATATTTTCATGTATCAGGTTTCCCACTTTTTCCTCAAAAGTGCTTTTGAATAAAACATTAATTTTCAGTCAATCATTCATTAATAGATCTTGACATAGATAAAATTGCATTGATAATATAATAAGAAATTATCTTAAGGAAAACACAATTTCATTTTTGAAATCACATATTTAAAATCATAAAATTCCTAGAATGTTTTCGAAATATTTTCATTGAAATTTTATATTCATGATTTTTATGAATTATTAAAATCAATGAATCTTTTTTATAGTATAAAAAGTTATTGATTGTTAAATATTAATAGAATGATTTTATTCAAACTATTAGTAAAAAGTACATAAATTATAAAATTATATTGATACTCTTTTTAAATAGTTTTATAACATAGAAAAGGGAAAAAATTACAATAATAATTAATTATATAATTGAAAAGATATTAGAGAATATATTGTGAATAATATTTTGATTTAGATAAAAATTATATTAATTAAATAGAAAAGGCATTTCAATTATCCAAAAAACATTATTTTGGAATATTGATTACATATAAAAAAATTAATATAATTCTTGAAAATCAGAATATTAATAGTTCTTAGTAAAATGCATAACATTAATGAGATATAGATAACATAATTTCATCATAATTGAATAATTAATGAAAAATCCTTGTAAAAATGGAAATTGT
Organism: Viscum album; assembly: GCA_963277665.1. Lineage (NCBI taxonomy): Eukaryota > Viridiplantae > Streptophyta > Magnoliopsida > Santalales > Viscaceae > Viscum > Viscum album. Next base: position 496,075,555 of record OY728158.1, on the reverse strand, counting down.
TATATAAAACATTCACATGATGTTCAATTTAACTCTTAAGTAATTTCAAAACATAGTTAAATTTGATATTTTCTATAATAGAACCATATAAATTATTATAATATCATTTATCATCCATTTATAAAATATCACCAAATTTTTTTCAAAATTATTTATTAAAATTGTCATATTTGACTTCCAACTGTTTCATTTTTCATGCATGTTTTGGTTTGGATTTTTCCCTCCTTGAATCATGATCATTGTTTCACCACATATGGAACCATAATTTTTTTTTATCAAATTTAGACATTATATATGAATTTATAACTACCTATATAAATAAGTAATGTAAATTGAATTATATCATTTTTAGATATGGTTTTACATATGTATAGACATGTGATGTTTTTATACTTCATGGGATGGAATAAAAGGAATGTAAATACAATTTATATATATATAAAAATTATTTTGGCAAAAAAAATACTCATTAAATATAAAATCATTAATATTCATTTAATGTGTAAATGAAAAATAAGTCACATTGCATCATTGAAGGGGTTGTCCACACGTACTATCTTGCGCCATAATCCATTCCCAAATAATGGGAGGGTAAGAAGTCTTATTAGACAATATAATTATTGAGGAAGAATTATTATATAAATATCATATATAATCATCAAATCCATCAAAATAACAATCCATTTATGATGGTGATTCAAAATGAACGAAATTACTATGTGGAAGTCATAGTCCACTGGTACCCATGATAGATAATTTTATTTCCAATTTTATAGAAAAGAGGTTGAAAATGGTAGTCTAGTAATTATAATAAAATATAAATATGTTTATTAAAATAGTTTTATTCTTTTGGGATGTATAAAACATATATAAAATAAATATAAGAATTTTTTTTAATATATGATAATGAAAATAACTTCTATGAGAGACCTCATTTTTATAAAATAATAATCATTATTATGATGGTCATAGGCGAAAGAAATAATGTCCTAAATTAATTTAATGTTGAAATAATTTTCTTTTATAAGGATCAAAAATGGAATATTGAACACATTTTTTGAATAAATGTGATTATTGGTTCACTTTAATAAGTATGGGGAGTGACACACATTGAATTACTTAAAAAATTCAAACAATATATAATTATTTAATATTGTAAGTGGTATCAAATTTTTTTGAAGTTTATGTTATAAGAATATAATGTATAAAAAATGTCATACAATATTATTTTTGAGAATCTTACATGAAACTAATACACTAATCTATTTGTTTATCCCAACCCCCACAATACACAAATTTTAACACTAACCCTTAATACAAAAATTTATTATTTTTACTATTCCATTTAATATAAATTATGAGCACATTATTACGTAGTATTAATTATAAATATTCCAAATATTGAATTAATTTTAAAATAATAAATATTTATTGGAATATTAATTAATATCAATATAAATTGGTAAGAACTAACATGCCTTTTTTTGGAAAATATTTTTTTATGCATAAAAATATTTAGAGAAAAATTTAATGAATAATGTTGATTCAAAATGATGTTATTGGATTGTGAAAAAAGTGGGAATAATTTATTTTTAACCATGATAAAATAAAAAGTAACCTCTTATATAATTTATCATTATTGAATTATAAAAAAAATTATTTACAGAAAAACATTACATAGATTACAAAAAATGTTATTAATATATTTATGAAAAAAAATTAATTTATATAAATTATATTACTTCAAAAATATATATTGTTGTCAACAAAATTTTTTAGTATTATTTTAAATTATTCTTGTGAGAATATTATTCTAATAATGTAAAGCTATTTTATATCAATATTTTACACATTTTAATAAATAACTGACTAAATTTTTACAACAATGAATATTCCTAAACAAGAAATATTTTGATATGTAAAATTAAATAATTACATTTTATTCATCAAATTTATTTTATCAAATTACATATTATTATTTTAATAATATTATAGAGTAAACGTATAGGAATTATGTAATATTTTCTTTAAAATGAAAATTTTGCATGCTGTAATTGATCATATGTTGTAACATTATTCCCCTTCAAGAATTTCGACAATAAATTTTCATAATATTTGAAATTGAAATGTTTTGTTTATATATTCATCCTAAATTTTTTATGATCCCAAATTTTCACATATATTATAGGATCTATATTCTTTATGATTACAAATAAATTCACCTAAATATAAAGTAACCCCCTCATTACAATTTATTCCCATCCTTGGAAGACAATTGGATGAAGAAGATAGTGACATGAGATAAACACCTTCTATAGGACTCGTGTTGGTGAGTAGCACTGAGAATATTATAAATACATTGATGGGAGGAATTAAACTCTAAGAGAACACGTGGAAATTTGATATATAAGACATACACTAATAAACTCAATATTAGAATTCAATATAAATGAAGTATTAAATTAACATATGTAATGAACTGTTATAATTACTAAAAATGAAAGGAAAACTTCATTTACCAATAGAAATTTAATGATGAAAGAGATAACGAAGCCCAATCAGATCATATAAAACCCCAAGCAAGTATTTAACTTCCTAATATACATCTGTAAGGACCCAGATTTTCCATGTATATTTTTTAATTATATAGAATTATTATGAGTGTGAAAATTGACGGCGCCTGATTCTAAGGCCCAGTGGGCCCTGAATGAATTTTTGATCTTTTTTTAGGTACGTTCAATAATTCATGAGCGGTGTTTTCTAACTTTTGAACCATTGATTGCATTAAAAATCCGATGGCATCTTTGAATCCGCAGCGTTGAGATTATCTTAAGGGAGGCTTTACATTGACCGCAGTAGGTCCGGGGAAAATGTTTTTTTTGACTTAAAAGAAATGAAATAATATAATCTAATTATTGTTTTTCCACCAATGGAAAAGAGGAGTGTGGGTCCTGTAGTGAGTCAGGCTAATGAATGGCATGACATTCCAAATCCTAAGTAACGACATCATTGGGGGATAAGGAAGCTAGTTAATTTGTGACTCCCATTAACAATCCACGTCGTTACATACACTCCCCCAATCATATAAATATTTTTCTTCCCATAGGGGTATCAGAGACGCTCCACCATGAAATTATGTTCTATTGGAGTTCCATAACACCAAACCCTTAGAGGATGGAACCGACCCTATCATGTGGTTATGTTCCACACCGAGACCCTGATCCGGAGTTTGAAAATTCAAGCGACGACAAGGACAGCTTGTTGAGAGGAAGAAAAACAACGAGACTCCATCAACGATGAGTGCACTCCAATATTTCATGGTAGGGGGTGATTTCGTTTGAGTTTTTTTATTACCTATTCCCTATTCTTGAAAATATATGAGGAACTCAGGTCAACTGACTAACAGGTTGACCCACTATTCATTCGTCTTTGCGGGATGATTGGTGCGGGAAATCTTTGTGGTGTTTTCTTGTTATTTAAGCCAATTGATTATTCAACCCCTTAATATCCACCGCAATACGAGCTAACGCGGAGGGAGTGGGCCTAAAGAACTAGGCCTGAAACCTCCCCTATCTTGCTATACATGCGCCACCATGGATGACCAAGAACATATCGACACACGCTGCAAGAGGAAGGTCATGGCTCATCAGCCGTGGTGAATGGAGGAGGCGACTGAAATGATAGCATACCGTGGGATGAGAGGTGGATGGACTGCCTCACCACTAGAAAATCGATAATATGATCGAAGCTGTAGAATAGGCCTAACTAGACATAGGAGGGTTCCACAGCGACCGAGCGGCGCCCAAGCCACGCCACCACATCACCAACTAAACTCCCTTCAGCCATGTCAGGAATCTAGGAGACTCAGGGGATATACACCTCGGGTCGGACCAAACTGGGTTGCCGCCCTCGGAGCTGGTCATCGCCCTCAGAGCCGGGAAACTTCCCTAATGTCAGGCCGCCGCCCTTGGAGCTTGTAGCCACCCAGTGACTGGGCCGCCTCCCTATTTCTGGGTCGCTTCCCTTGGAGCAAGCCACCGCCATCAGAGCTGGGTCGCCGCCCTCACGCCGGGCCCCAGCCCTCGGAGCAGGCCCTTGCTCTCGAAGCCTGGCCTCTGCCCTCACGCTGGGCCCCCGCCCTCAGATTAGGTCACATCCCTTGGAGCTGAGACATTTCTCTCACATTGGGCAGCCGCCCTCAAGTCGGGTCACCGCCTTAATAGCAGGCTGCTGCCCTCCGAACGGGCCGTTGCCCCAGCAGGCCGCCGCCCCAGCGGGCCGCTGCCCCTAGACAGGGATGTTTCCCTAGCGGGCCTCCACCATTGGATGGGGCTTCCACCCTCAGATCGGTCCACCGCACTAGCGGGCTGCTGCCCCCGGACTGGGCCGCCGCCTCCCTAGTGGGTCGGTCCCCCCTTTTGTGGGTAGCCCTATTCGGGTCAGGCCGCCCGTGTAGGCCACCCCTCTTGCTGGACAGACATACATCAGCCCTATAGGCCATGTCCACCTTGGCTCAACACGGATCAGGACGGGCCGGGTCGACAGACCGGGTCAGACCGACCTTAGGCCCCATCGTGCCCCAAAATAGTTATATGACCTTAACATGAGAACCAGACGCCCGTTTGATGAGTCGCCTACATCGTTGGGACCCTTGGAGATAAATAGTATTTTTTTTATACTCTGTTAGAGTTTCAGAGAAACAGGGAGTACGACTGGGTTGGATCGCACCCAAATCTAATCAGGCCCTTGTAACTAAAATGCCAATAGCACACATACTGGGCATCCGACTGACACACCATCTTTTGCGTTGGAACCCTAATGACTTGATGGACCATCAGGTTACATCTTAATGATACTTCGTGGTGGTTGAGATAAGACTGATGGCTTCGGGAGCAGTTCTCCCAAGCACACTACGTACGAAACCTTGCGACTGGCTCGAACCTGACGACTACTGACTTTTCAAATTGGAGTGACTCGACGACTGCGGTACGTGATTGGGAGGAGTAACTTTGCAAAACACAATGTGGGTGGGTGGTTTTTTGTGATTTTTGAGCCACTGAGGGGAGAGGTCGTGGTATATAATGGGGAGGAGTACCTTAGTAGACCATGATGGGGGTGGGTGGTTTTGTGTGACCTGGCAGACCAACAATACGTGACATGAATGTGTTCCTCAATAGTTCAACGTTAGTGGGAAGCAGCTCAGAGTGACCAGCTTGCCCACTACACTCGATATAGGGGTAGTTATCTAGCATCTAATGTGTTCGACGTTGATACTGGGGATTTTCCTTGTTACTACCCCTATAATAAATTATAGTGTCAACTATCTTAACCTTGTTCTAGTGATTGAAGTAATTCAATGTCTTACTTTACCGATGTGGAAATCTACCTTCATGGCGTTACCCTATGGTTTTTATTTGTGTAAATCTAGGATACCTTAAGGGTCTTTGGGACCATATTGATTAATTTTATACTCACCCTTGAATGGGAATTTCCTACACATTATTGTGTCTGGTGTAGATGACGTACAACATTGATTGAGGCTGAGGGAGCCATGACTGGATGATGCTTGAAGGTGGACCATTCAGCGTGATATGACGCAGAGGAGACAAGAGGATGTGGATTTTAGTGGATGAAATCTATACCTACCCAACAGGTAGGAAACTTAGAGGACGACCCTGTTTCTATTTTCTTTTTTCTTTTAGTTATCCTTTACAATCACTCGTACTTGTACTTTTATAGTTGGGCTTGTATTCTGAAAAATATTACATTCAAAACTCTTTTACTACAGTAGTTTACTTCACTGTTTCTTCATGTTTTGTTCTCGGACCATGTGTTTATACAGGTTTAAAGGCAATGCCTTCTCTTTTTATGGAATAAGCCTTTTGGTGCGAGTCGCCTATCCCGGGACTATGGACAGTGGGTCTAGGGTTGTCATGACATGGGCCCCGATGGACGGGTCATTACACTATCCTATTCCAACTAACTTGTAAAAAATTTATATATACATTGGGTGTGTATGATAGTATACTAAGTATGATCCACTCGGATACACTAATGCGAATAATAAAGAAATCATGCATAAACCCATTGAAATACAAGTTACAATAACTCTTCATCTAAATGGGTATACTATGTTCTCAACCTCACCACAACTACTATCATTTTGTATCACATTCAAGATAGTATAATATAGTAATAATATCAAGGATACCTTGTTACCACTTCCCCACTAGTTTGATACTCTTCCACAACATCACGTGTACTTAGAATCACCCAAAAAAGTTCTAGACCACAAACACATAGGAGAAGATCCATCACACAAACCTCATGCATCAAACCATCACTTCAACGTATCCATAATAAACTAGGTAGTTTTTGTTAGCCACCACATTAAACATTAAATATATCATAAATTAGGTATTATACCCGAATCCTTGACAACCCATTCACGGAGTAAGGATCCTCATTTCATCGCTGACTATATACATTATACCCACAATATTCATTATGAAACAAATTCTCTAATATATGTTTGTGAAATAACTACCAGCCACTACAACCCTCTACACATATATATGGGAAAAAATAAACTGCATGAATACTAGTATAGGTATCTTCCAAGAGAATATAGCATGGCCAAATTGGTTATTCATCCAACCATCCTTCTATAGTGATGTTGGGGAAAACATTTCACCATTGCTCATAATCCTAGGGGTGTTAGTTTCCCTGAAAAACAGGGTGTAGTAGTGTATAAAAAAAATTTAAATGACATAATATTTCTTCTAACCACAGTATGGACATAACCTGTCATAAAAAAAACTACAGTTAATATCTCTCGGACACATAGCTGCAACTACTACTATGAACATATATCATGTAGGTACATAACTATTTGAAATCCAACACTATGTTATTTTATTAATTTTAAATTAATTAATTAATTAACCATTTTTGAACAATTATTAATTTTCACATCACATTGCATTAGGATTAAAAGAACATTCCGGGATTTCCAGCCATAATAAATTAGGTAATTGATTGTTAAAATTACTTCCTAAGCATTGAATTCCCGTAATCTCCAACACCATGGGTTAAAAATTTATTCACCTATTGACAAAATTTCATTTCATATTACTAGGTCCTCTTGGAAAACATCAACAGCTACCGAACAAGGTAATAACTTGACACATCCATCTTTCTGAAGCAGTGGGGGTAAAATAAAAAATATATCTGATACGTCATTCAAACAACAGATTGAAATAATAATGTAACATTAATAAAAATGGGAAAGCCTAGATTCAAACCATTATTTCATCCCTGATGTCCTCCTCGACATCCATATGCAATTCCAGATGCATCCCTTTATCACAATATTCAACTATAACAACAAAATATGCACCACTCGATCATATACACTACAACTAGCCTCCATGCTTATCCATCTTGCCCTCAAATCACATCTTGGACTCCCCAACCCACATACCATAATCTCCCTCAAGTATTAGACATCCCATTATCATGTAACGTCAAAAGAATCATAAAACAAACATAGAAACTGTGATATTTTCCCTAAAGAAAAGAATTCATCCTTAACTCACAATGGGCTATCATGGATCTAATGTACTTGTCACTCAACCTTACAATAATTTCAGATACTCAGGCCCTACAGAGGAATTAACTTTCACCACACTACATATTATTATTCCATCTTGAATTATCAAATAATTTATTTACAGGTTCTAAATATTTAAAAACTAATCATAATGTTATCACAAGTTATCAAAAAATAATTAAACCGTTAATTTTACATGCCTATCATTCTTTCATTGGAAATAATTATCATTCTTCATGTTCATTATCGAATTAATTTAAACATGAATAGAATCATCAATTTACAATAATAATTAGATTCATTAAACATTCATCTTCAATTATTATTAATACAATTAATTATTAATTAATTTTTTCTTTATTTTCATTAGGAATTTCCATCTAGAACAACATGGTAATCTAATAAAAAAATATATATCACATAATCTTAAAAAAAGGGAAAACTTATATCACTGTAAAAAACAAAAACATCCCCATGTTATCAATATTAATTCATTTTTCTAGTTCATGTAATTATTAGTATAATTTCATTATGATCTATGGGGATAAATCATTCTAGATATACAACTGCACAAAAATAAAAGAGAACTAATGAATCCCCAACTTCAAAAGGGCGTTTGTGATCTTTTCACAATAAAAACAAAGAACTCTGGATTCATATCACATCATTTGAAATACCTCAATCCACCCAAGGAAACCTTACCACTATATCACCAACAAAATACTAATAAAACACCATTAGAATCAATAAGATCAAGAACCATCTCATGAAAAATATGATCGAAAGGAAATAGATTGAAGAAACCACAAGAATATAGGTAGAACAACCCTTGGATCCCCATGTATAAACATATATTAAATATGGAATCCTGATGTTCAATTATCATTGAATGAATCTCAAAAAATCCTATAATGGATTCTCTGAGCACTAGAAAATGAGAGGATGTGATGCGGCCATAGGGTTTGTGAAAAACCTGGGCGGCTGAAACATTATAAAACATGCCACATCCAGGACTTACCTGACCTATAATCCCCTTTCACATTATGTAATCCTTAGAGTTAGATGTCCATATTAAAATATGTTTCACTTTTTATTTTGTAACCATGATAACTACACATCTTGAAACCAAAATTCATGTTTTGTAAAAGGATTAATTAGTGTAGAATCTCCCTATATCTAGAATATTGAACATAATATTTTTCAAAAATATTATAAACCTATTTCATGCACCTCAACCTCAAAACAAATGGTTTGATATACACTGAACCATGCCCTTATTATAAATACCTCTATAAAAGTTCTTGTACTTGAGAATCCAAAAGTAACCCAAAGTTGAAAACGAAAAAGGGGACATCTGAACGACCACCCCACAACATACCTCTCGAGGCCCTCCCAACCATTGGAGATAAAAATTGTAACATCCAAATTTATAATTATGATACCTATAAAATAGAGTAGTCTATTAAAAATAACATGATAAATCCTTATCATAATCCAATAATGGTTTGCAATAATAAAACGGACAACATTACAAGAGAGAAAGAGATATAAACATCAAACAACTCAGGTTACTAAGATTGTAACTATGAAGAATGTTCTCAAGTACACTCCACCATTCCACCATGATACAACAATACATGAACTAATGGGATATAAAACTCAAAAAAACACCTTATCTTAACAGTCCTAGATTGCTACAGGTCACTCGCTGATGGTCAAATCATCATCAACGTCGATCATTCCCCAATCAATGATTTATAACACCATATGTTGAAGACAACAGAGCTTCGACATAAAAAAATTGTGTATCCAACTTATTGGTAGAGGAAGATAAATCTTATATGGTACGGTTCTTACATGAGGAAACCCCTCAATGGCCCAAAAAATCTAGAGATAAAACATACTCTGATGACCAAACCATCATTTCCAATGATGGGTCGTCCCCTAACCAAACACATAATCCACAATGTCAAACTCTAGAGGTCTCCTATTATGATTGACATAATATTTATGATTAACCTCAATAAATTAATCCTCTCACAATCACATAAACAATATCTATCATATTATATACCTATTAAAAACTGAGAATAGTAAAATCTCAACCCCAATCTTGCATAAAAGAAAACAACAAGGTCATCCATACAAGGATGAAAATTTCTCCACACTAATGGTGGAGTGAATACAATTTTTTTAAACGAACTCTACCAAGGGATGGTGCCTCATCCATGAATCTTCAAACTCCATGAAATTAGAGTGAAACCTGTATCTATGATTCTGGATGGTCCTCTTTTTTATCATCTATCTACAAATGAAAATCATTATTACAAAATTTTCGAGAAACAAATGAATACTAGATACCTATCTACACCCTCTATGTAAAATGAGGATGTTGATCAGAAATGATAATCCTATGGAATCCTTTTTTCCTCACCACCTCCTCTTGATATTTCCTCTTCACAAAATCAATTGAGAACAATGCATTCATCTCTATAAAGTGTCATGATTTCATCACACGATCAACAACCACCCATATATCTTCATCACAACCATGACCATGAGGTAAACCGATATTAATGTCTATCATGATGGCCACCCACTTCCACTGAGGAATTTTTTATGGTTGGAGAAAACCACTAGGAACATGGTGCTCATACATCCCCTTGTGGAAGACCAAACATCGAGATACAATCTCTACAACTACATGATTCAACACAGGCCACTAAAACTAACTATGTGATACTCGGTACAACTTTATCAAGATAGGATGTACCCGAAATAAAATCAATTGAACTATATAAGAAAATTTTCATGAATTTATAGTTGAAATAAAAACCATCTTGGAAAAAATACTTGTTATTTTTCATCCACACACCACCCAGTAGGGGAATCACCACAAAAAACTCGATCTCTCTAGACAACTACTTCATGAACTCCAAACATAAACTATACCACAATAAACACTAGAGATAAATGAAACTTCATATAAAAACACAAACTCTTCCATTATCTTGTCCCATATTCAGAAGTAATGGTTAAAGATATTCCATCACCCTCCATAAATCACCATATTCACACACTACATCACTACATGACTTCTGGTTTAGTGCATCAACCATGGAATTCCGCTTTCTAGGTGTATATGAAATATCATAGTCATAGTCCTATAAGAACTCCATCCACCAAAGTTGGCACATGTTCATTACATGTTGGGAGAAAAAGAACATGAGATCATATGATCACTGAAGACCACATAACCCTTATCGATGAGGTAATGTCTCCAAGCATTCATGACAAACACTACTCTTGAAAAAATGAAGATAATGGGTGGAATCATTATTATAATGGGGATGTAACTACTAATATCCATGAGAAATATCTGATCTCTTCTATATTAGATCATATTACTAAAAAATATGCACTACATCAAAGAAAACAATAATATGAAATCCTTCTACGGGTAGATAATGAAATAGATCAATGAATATATTTCCCATACAATACTCAAAATACGTCTAAAATAGATCAGTCACCAAAAACCCTTGATTGCATACTGTCAATGCAGTCAGAGTAGTTGTAACACAAGATTAATTGGCTATGAACCTCATATAATCGCCTGAGAGAATAATGTGAATGAACACCTCTTCCACTATCATGGGGGTTTCCCAATACAAATCTACTACTTTTATCAAAGGATCTGTAAATAGTACCTACTAAGATACAACATGACCCATGAAATGGTCTTCCCTATCTAAAACTCACACTTCATCATCTTCCCAGACAACTTTTAATAAAAAAGAAATCCCAAAAAACATGCAGATTATTTGAATTCCCATCTTCATACATGGAGTACACATGGAGATCATCAAGGAAAGACACCATGATCATATTCAAGAATTCATGGAACACATAGTTCGTTAACCACATGAAAAGAACAAGATAATTCTTCAAACCAATACAAATACATAAATTTATAATTCCCATGATGAAAACATATCACAATATTCTAGAAATACTCATCATTCACATGCATCTGATGATATCCTGAATGAAAATAGATCATTAAGAGAATACACTAACCCATCAGTTGATCAAATAAATCCTCAATCCATGGTATATGATAGTGTTAATTCCCATGAACTTGTTTTATTTGATGATAATCGATACACAACCACAAAATTCTTGCATCCTTCTTTATGAACAAAATATGTGGATCCCGTGTTGACATCATAATATGAACAAAACCACACTATAGAAGACCATAATGTTTTATTCATATTTATTGAAATATATAAGGTTTCATATAATATAGTGACAATGAGATTATACACACACCTACTTATAGTTTGATCCTCAACACAATCTCTCATCGAGGTGGCAACACATCAACCTCTTTTGAAAAAACACTATGGTACAATTATATGGCCCTATGAAACAGTAACTGATGGACCTAGAATGATATTATCATTATCTAATTCCTCAAGGATGACAAAGATGAAACAAATCTCTGATCCATCCAAGGGACTTGGACACAACCCATCATTGTTATCTCTCCATCATCATCGAAGAACACAAAATTGCTTTTGAAGTCATCCATGATATACTGCCCTAAATACAACCAATCCAAGCTAAGGGAGATGTCATATGCTTGTATTTCTAAACATTGGAAATCTTCAAAAGAGGGATGGTAACCCAACACAAGCTCATAGTTTCTACATACATGAAATAAGAAAACTCAACCACCAAATGACGTAGTCAATGACAAGGGAACTGGAAGGAAATCATCCTAAAAGTCCCAATGAATTGAAAATGTTCAGTGATATGTTGGATTGTCTAACTCATTTATCAAACAAGGCATGCAACAGTGTTGGAAAAATGCGATCTTTGAAAATTATATTGATTTCTTGTCTATAGCATTAAAAACATGAATATCATCATGAACTAATACATAACAACTCTAAGCCATCTTAAAACCACCTCCATAGCTACACTTTTCTTTTTTGGGATAAAAAGCTTCCCAAATATATCCTTTACCTATCACATAAATCATATATTGAACCTAATATAGTGCATCCTTCTTATATTTCATCATTTAGAATTATATGAATAAAAAATCCTAAAGCTATGAAACTAGAGCATGATGACTGATCGTAATGGTCGAGGACTCTAATAACTAATGACCTAAAAAAGAGACATTTAGGTCTGATACCAACTCCTATGTGATCATAAGTACTTCTGTACTAACAAATAGTAATCCATGACTAAAAATCTACTTATTGAGGAATCCTAATGACTCCCCTCTCATGAAAATCTAGTTTTAGATAATGTCCTCTATGAAATATTGTCTCATTAGCACCTTGAGATTTGTCCTTAAAATAGATGAGGTGACCTAGAACATGATTTATGTATAAAAAGATTCCTAAAAATGAAGCGCCCAAGCTTGTCAATAAGAAATATGTCCAAATAATAACTTAGAAGGTTCTCGGAATTGATCCCCACCTATCTCCCACTAGAGAATCCTACTCTAATGTTAAACAAATCCTAGTGATTGGACACCATAGTATTCAATGAAAGAAAATCAACTCTAAAATGGACTCATAATTCATCACACGAGACTACCAACTCCACCACGATCTATGAGGAACATAAACCACCACTATGACACTTCCCCATACATCCACATCATAACCAATGATATTCAGTGATCTTTCTAGGCACGAATCAAGCTGAAGGATTACTCAACCACCTCTAACTAGTCTTCCAATACTACATATAAAGAAGATCCCTCATACCTATGAAAACATTAGTGCTAAAACTCTTGGTGTGTCCTCCTCTAGGTGTTGTCATTTTGAACCACTACCCTATGGCAATGTTCTGGGGAAACTTGATGAACTTTTTATGAGAAAACATAATGAGGACGTCGACCTAGTTCCTTGAGTACAAATGAACAAATATTTGGTGATACTAAACATAGAATATAGAATAAATTAACATTGTTTATTTATTTTCTTTTATTTATGTTAGTTTAACTTCTCTTATGTTCAACCCGTAAAAAAATAAATTCAAATATGAATGATACATGATCAATTCATAGGTCTTTACCCTAGAACTAGTACTACATCATTTAGTGGAAAATTTAGGCATAAAGGTATGTGCATCAAATCATAGTGGGCTCTAAATACCTTTGTATAAGGCATTATACAGTTGTTACAATGGTTTCTAAAATTAACACACATTGTCATCTTACCAGTGCAAGAAACCTCCCTAGTGACTAGTTTAAGACTTCATCCTACTCCTCAACCATAATTTTTATTCCACACATTCATGATCCGCTCCTGACAAGATGTAAACCTCTTAAGCCGAGAATGTGATGATAGAGATAGTGAAACCTAATTCCCTCTTCTTGTAGGATTCATGTTAATGACTCTTAATGACTCTATAGTAATCTAAAATATGAGAGACATTACCCTCTAAGAGAACAAATATTAATGTTAGAGATATGGAAAACACCAAAAAAATCTTACATAGATTTTAATATAAAAGGAAACACAAGTTCACATATGTAATGACCGGAAATTACTTATAATAATGAAAGATAAATTGCAAGTACAAAATTATAAGTTATGAAAAAAGGACCATGAACCCCAAACAACTCTTTCAAGAAAACCCATGCCGGAAGTAACCTTTTTGATCTACAACATGCTCCAATTGGACTGAAAATGTATATATATAAATAGGGTGAGTATAACAGTATACTCAATAGGATCTTCCCTGGAGCCTCAAATTCAAAAGATAATGAAACCATTCTAAATATAGTGAACCACAATTTATTCTAACTAATCACATAAACATGTATAATTTATTCCCAAAATCACCATGTCTACTATCATCATGTATCTTATAAAAGATCATATAATGTGGTAAATAATATCAAGGGTACCCTTGAACCACATACCCTAGTTTGATACTCTTCCACCACTATCACACGTCTTAAACATATCTATCTATCATAGACTTCAGAACACGTATGAAATTTCTTGTATTATACCTGAAGACATCATAGCCCATAAAATGAATAAGGATTCTCAAACCCTTACATCATGTGCTTGTAATACCTATAGTAGTCCATAAGAAACTATATCTAGAATATTTTAGTGTTAAATAACCACAATCCATTACATGCCTCTATAAACAAAAAATGATAAAACTAACCAATGTTCATACTAGTACAAGTAAATAGAAAAAGAATATAGTAGGACTAATGTGGGTATTCATATATCCATCCTCCCACTAGGATATTAGAGATACCCCATAGGGATCAAAATATCTATGTTATCAGTTTTACTAAACCATGGGGTGGAGTAGAATACAAAGACACAAAATCTACATGATATTATATAGCTCAGAACCATAATATGGGAATAACATAAATCCAATCTCAACTACAGATAATGTCTCTCGAGCCTCTGGATTCTATAGCTAACATTGGATATCGTATAAGAACAAAACCATTTAAAGAGAAACATTATGTTATGTTATTCCTTTTCATCAATTTCAATTTTTTTATTTATGTTGTTAATGATTAATTAACCATTATTTAACCATTTTCATTTTCCAAGTCACATTAAATTAGAATTAAAACATGTTTTCATTCAATCTAGGAATAAGTAAGCCTAATCCACATCTTCTCAAAATTATAACCTTTTTATTTCATCACAGTATGTTATACCCCATGGGTTAATCATTTATTAACTTATAAACAAAAATACATTCAATATTAATAGGTTCTCTATAAAAACGTCATATGTTACCAAAAAAACATAATCAACCAAGAACATCCATCTTATTCCATCTTTGGGTATAAGAATGTTGATAAATATACCACATTCCTTTCATTCTAACAACATTTTCAAAAAATATTACAACTTTCATATTAATGAGTAAGACTAGCTTCAACCCGTTGCATAATTCTCAATTTCCTCACTGATACCCTAATTCATTTCCCAATGAATCCCTTTCTCTCAATCATCATATTTTCCAACAATAACTGGCCTCCCTACACCATATTCCTTAACAACACTACGGTTTCATACATCATAGATACATATAACAAATGGGCCTATCTTCCACACATACTACAATAGCACCCCAAGATCATCCACCCCAGGATCATGTTACATCAAATGTAGTAGGGAATTAACATAATAAACCGATATTTTGTCCATAAAGAAAGGTGTTCATCATTCCCCTAAAAACATGTACTCATATCTATAAAGAAGAAGGCACTCAACTATACAAGGAATCAGTAAACTCAATCTATAAACAGGAATTACCTTTTATCACAAAACTAATTTGGATTCCATTAGGAATTATCCAATTTATTATTTATACTTTTGAACTATTGGAAATTGATGAATAAATTTTGAACAAGATGTCACAAATTAATTGAAAAATTATATTAACATTCAAATTATTCTTTTATCATCACAAAATTTCCTACTCAAGGTTCATTAACTAATTCAACAAAACATACATACATGCATTCGTTTTATTATTATAAAATTGCAATAACAGCTGAATTCATTAAACATGCCTCTTTATTTATTCATAAGCTAGTTAATTATCAATTATTCATAGATTTAAATTCATTAAAAATTTTCATCATGAAAAACATTCTAATCCAAGAAATTCCTTGATATAACAAAATCTATAAAAACAAGAGGCAATCCATTATCATAGTACAAAAAAGGTGACAACTTCATGTGATCAATTAAATATTTTTAGTCTGGTTAATATAATTCATAGTCTAATTTCATTATGATCTAATTGGATAATTCCGTACATCATTATGATTTAATGTATATAAAATATAATAAATAGATCACATACATAAAAATGGTGTCAAAATTCATTTCATGAGAACTCACCAACATTGTAGATCTAGATTGCCTCTACCACAAGAACTATATCCACTTGATGACGACACACCACAACCTCAGCAACAAAAAAGAAAAAAAAATTCACATGCATAGAGATCAAGTTCCATAACATAATATTATAAAAAAGAAAACTAGTTGAAGAACCCACATTATTGGATGAATAGCATACCATGGATCACCATGGATAACCACATATCAATGATAGATGCCCAATTATTGATTCTCGTTGAAGGAGTGTATAAAACTCCTTGAAGGGATCCACCAATTGATAAAATATGAGAGGATGAGATACAACCATAAGACTTTTGAGAAACCCATTCGACTAATACATTATAAAATATACAACATCAAGGGTTTACACTATGTGTAATCTACTTTCATATCGTGTAATCCTCAGAGATTGGGTCATTCCTAAAGAACACATCACCCATTTTATTTTTATACCAAAATAATTTACCCAGCATGAACGCTACCTTCACATATTATAAAAGGATTACATGTGTGAAATTTCACATATTAAATCATTCTGAAGCTAAAATCCATGATAATTCTTTCGATCAACCTCTGATTACCATGCCCATAAATAAAAGTAAATGTGATGGTCTTTGTGAATCTGAGCCCTTATAGTTTCTGAAATACATATTCTCCAGTTTTTTAAATATTGATAAGAATTTTTTAGTAATGTAAATTATAATCCAATTATATTTCTTAAAATGTCACACCAATGATTCATTTTAAAATTTACATTATCAACATTGTGATATATAAGATGACATAAACATTAAAGAAACTATGTGGTATTTTAAAATGGAAATCCATAGTTCTAATTAATTTAGAAATTTTGAAGGGGATTATGTACCATGGACATAGAATACATTTTTTAACAATCATTCTCATAACTTACCAAAGATAAATCATCATGAAATCATGATCTTCCACATTAAATAATAAATCCTAATATTAGTTATCATCTTAATTTTTTCATTACATTGAGTTTCCTAAATACGATTCTATATAGTGTTCATATTAATCTTTGTCTCTAACAAAATATTCTATCTCACATGATTACATTAAAAAATTCATCCCAAATATTTGGAATATGATACCTATTTCTAAAAATACTTTATATGGTTACATTTGAATACTTAAATTAAATAAATTATTATATTTGAATTCTGAAAAGGTAAATATTAATCACATTTACCATTATAGTAATTTTATCATGAAAACATGATTTTTTAATCTCGAAATAATCCATTTAGAAATAAAATTTAATTGTGGTAGAGAAAAGATACTAAGATATACCATGTATATATGATTGATAAAAATAACATCTAGGTATAAAATTGATCCTGATTAGATCAAAGAGAAATATGTTCACCTAGAAGTATCAAAATGTAATTAATATTGTACCCCGAAATGAAATTAAGGTGTAGATCATACCTAATAAAGAATATGTGTTTTTACATGGTATGTTGATAAAAAATAAACCATATTTATTTATTTTATTCAAACAATTGTTTGAAATCTGATAAAAATATCAATCGTAATACATCACAATATAAATTGTGAAATAGGAATCAGTTTTATAAATAATTTATGATGTTTTCCTTCATCATTTACCTTTTAAAATGTCAATTATATTCAAACATAACCAGAAATATCTTATTTGATATTATCCCACAAAAAATATTTTTTTAAATATTATTATTCATTTCTTTAACAATTGTGTATAAATAACATTAATGTACAAGATTCATCTATTAATTCTATTTATTTCATAAGAATTGATGATGCACTTATCCTTATTCTAAATTTCAAAATACCATCATTATAGAGGAATTCTACTAACATCCAGTCATTTTAATCATTGATTTTATTATTAATATTACTATCAATAGGTATGAAACCTTCATTTTCATTAGTATGTATTCTTTAATAATAATTTTTAATGGATTTTATATTTCCTCATAAATAAATATTCACATTACTGTCTTTCAAAAATCCATGAATATAAGTACTTCTCAATCCTAATTTTTTTCAAAACTCATTGAACATTCATACTTAATGCATTAGTTACCTTATTTTCCTTACCATAAAGGTAGTGTATTGGTAATTCATAATTCTTTAATTTTTTTAACCATCTTTTTTTCCTCATGTAATTCTTTTTAAATGAGAATATTTTTTTTGAAACATTAATGATCGGTATATATTTTACATATTTCACAATAATGTGAATGTCTTCATATCTCCATAGAAAATATTACAACTTCAAAATTATGGTAATTCATTAGAAAATTATTATCATGAATCATTAACTACCATTATTTATAAAAAGATACTTTTTATCCTATATAAAGAAAATCGAAGTGCCTTATTTATTATATCCCTATATATCACATGTCCATCCATTAAAAATGATATAGTAAATGTCAATTCATTGACCAAAATAACATTTAAATCCATAATAAATTTATGAAAATATTATTCCCATAACGACTTATGCACTATAAATTTTAACATGATCAATTGAATACCAAAATAATAAAATATTTGAGAAACTAGTCAATAGTAACCTACAAATTCCAGATAACAATATTCCACAGTTATATTCAATGATGTTGTTCATTACATGTTATATTTTTTCCTTGGATAATTTATATTATATTCCCAATAAGGAAGAAAATATCCAATATAAAAAATTTGATTTATGAATTCATATTTGAATATATTTCTCTATTAATTATTTCATATCTGAGTCTTATGTTTGATTCTCAAATGTCCATGATTCCAATAACAACTTTTAAATTTTATAACTATATCAACAATAACTTCCAAAATAAAATTATTGAGATAATCCTTGATTTCACTTTGCATTATATCAAGAAAAACAGAGGATCAGTTAGTCATTTTGATTGGAATTACACTAAATTCATAATATCTATAACGTTTAAATAATTTAATTTCGAGATTATACTCATTCTATACATATATTTGATGATATCTAGAATGAATATTATTCTATTAAAATATATATATATCCTTGAAATTGATTATTCTATTAATAAATATGGGTTAAAGGATACATATTCTAAAATATAATTGCATTCAATTCACTATAATTGATACGGAACATCATCATACCATCATTCTATTTAATAAAAATAATAGGTTCTACCCTTTATGAAATAACAGAAAATATTGATACAATATCATAAAACTCATAGAAAATATTTCATTAGTACCTCTAATTCATCAATTTCTATATTAGATAGAAAAATCAATATAGATTTGGAATTACGGATAATATCTAGGGAAACTAAACCTCAAGTCTAGGTACGTTTCAAGGGAGTTCTTCAATAATCAGATAATTTTTTTCCAACACAATAGGTACACCAACTATTCTATTGATACCTTTCCCATTACTAGTCTATTTATCATCTTAAACTCTCATAATGTAAATATTTTTAGACACTTGAGTTGGATCCAAACAAGATTTAGTTGAGTTAGAATACCCCAAAGGATGAGGATTTTATATCTCCATTAAATATCATAATCCCATTCTCTTGACACTAAAAATTTATATTATAATTTAAATTACAATTGTTACAAATAATTATATAAATGTTAACCAAAGGAATAATAATATTTTTGTAATTGGTTATGTCAATATGTAAAAGAGACAATATATTGAAGTACATTAGTTTATTAATATTTCCACAAATAGTCTTGATTGAAAAGTCCCATTTTATGGATATGGGAAAATACATTCCATTAAAAGAAAAAATTCAACACATAAAATAGTATGAATAGTTATCTTCAAATAAATCCATTACTATATAAGATTTCATTATCAACATATCTAATACTATATATATATATATATATGAATTTCAGCATCGTCAGTAATGATCAAAATTGAATGGTCATGATCCATTTACATTTTATGAGGAAAATTATCTTAACACATAGTTAAATAATTTGACTAGTTCCACATCTTGTTAATATTACAGAATATTATATTGGTGGTTTCTTTCTTACACAATCAATCAAAATATTGGTGAAATTTATAACAAAAACTGAATCAATCCTCCATTTTCATCATGTGTGTTCTATGATTTTTTCATTATAATGATAATACATGCTTAATATTCAACTCTTCCCTACATATTGTTTATCATATTTCTGTTTTACATAATTCAAACCCACCGTATTCTTCTTTTGTTTACACTGAAAACTATAAAACATTGAAAATTCATTCTTTGTCCCTATGGTTCATGATAATGTTTCCTTATAAAAATAAAACGAAGTAGTGTCTACTACCCATTTATGGATACACAATCATCCATCAACTAAATAATCAATCCTAATTATTTGATTACATAAAAATAAATTACATGATTTGATAATACAAAAATGTTATTTTCATATTTTGAAAAAAAATTCCATTCCATTTTAATTATATTGAGAAATATATTGTCAATATTAGCACACTACTCACAAGAAAATTATTTTTCAAAGAATATCCTTTAGAATGTAATCCCATAAATACTAATAATTTTATCCAACATTAAAATCTTATGGATTTTGGTATCCAATGAAAAGGTTCTCATTTAAGATAATAAAAAGACATGATAACATTATATAATTCACTAAATCTAATAAATAAAAACACCTCATCTAGTCACTGGATCCATTTCTCATGTACTAATATATTTGCAGCCTTATTGCCTGATAGATTTTGATGACACATAAGTGGTACAAAATTGTTTTACAATTTTGGGGTTTATTATACTTCTCAATACATGCATGGTTGTTGGTAATAACCTATGTTTTGTGTCCCAAAATTGTTATTACATTTTAGCTCAATATTTAGCAAATATTTTTATTCATAGGCGAGGAATAAGAACAAATAATTTGGGCATTGATATAGTTTACAGCCAATTATCAATTCTCTAGATTTAAGAAATATAAAATAATAAATTGATAAATAATTTTATGAATTTTATATATTAATTTAAAATTTATTTCCTAGTTTAAGATTTAATATATAATTAATGGTTGTTTCAAAGTAATCTAAAAATCATAATCCTAAAAACTATTAGAGTAGTCAAATATCATTAAAGTATTTTCTAATCATTTGTGATGTTTTATAAATAGTTTTGAATAATCCAAACCATACACATTGGGAGATAAAATATAGTTGTTCAATATTAATTTTAATCCACAAGAACTAGTGGTGATATTGTTATTAAATAATCCTCCCCTTTCTGGGTTGTTACCTCATCATTCATATATTCCAAAACTGCACCTAGATTTGAATATATATAAAATAATTGAATTCCTAGGAAAACCAACAAATGATTATATTATAAAATATTTATGATATTATCATATACATAAACACATCATAAATTTCTAGTATTGTGTAATTATATATAATATATGATTTCAATATTTATTTCACATTTTATTTACCCATTTTCTCATATACCAACTATATATTTGGTACACTACTAAAATAGCCCCTATAATTATTTTAATAAATTTTAATATGATAAAATAGAATATAAGATGAATGAAAAAAATATTTTATAGTGTATTAATACAAGTGACAAACATTATTCTAAATATATATTTGAAAAAAAATCAAATACTACATAAAAATATAGAAATAATTTTATTAATTATTATAGTTTGTCATTAATGAAATTAATAAATCAATTCTTGGTAAACATAGGAAAGGAACACATAATAAAGGGTTATTTAAAATTATTAGTAAGTGATAGAATCAAATAGAATCCATCATAGGTGAAATAAATAATGAATAATATGGGAAAAATAAAAAATAATCAAATATGTAATATAACTAATATTATGAAAAGGGGAATATATCCATTGATGACATAAAAATAAAAATTAAATCATTCATAACAATGTGGAATTTTCTTATTATAGAATAAATAATGTATGATATCATCATAATACCATCATTGGTCCTTGTAATGAAATTATACAAAAAGAGGCATGTCTAGTGAAAAATTTATATATTACTCTATCTCATAAGACCTAATAATTAATTATAGGCCCAAAACAGAACATGAACATCACATAAAATGTCCAATGAATTTATATTACAAAGATAATTTCTAAAATATTTATATATATTCAACATAATTATTCATATTAAAATACTCGAATAGAAAAGTTAATATTTTCATATTAAATATATAAAAAAATTTGATCATAATCCATCATAAAAAACGTGTATTTTTTTATTATATTATTTCCGTAAAATGGTATATGATTCATTACAGTATATTTCATATATGAAGACACATTTTATAAAACAAAAAATGTATTCATGAGGAAAATACTAATTTTAATTTGAAATAACTGATCAAAAATATATTTTTTAATGAATATTAGGAAAAAATTAATTGGGAATAAAAATATGAACTTATATAAATAGTTTCAAATTAAATTTTCTTCATTATTATGGAAAATCCACTTGACATGTATATGATAAAAATATATTTATCTCCCATTTAATTAAATTATCCTTATTTAGATAATTTATTATATATTATGATTACACAATTTTATTAGGTGACAATAATTGTAAGATAGTAAATTTATCATTAATTATTGATTAATAAAATAATTAATTAAATCTTTTTAACAACACATGTACAAGGAATTAATGATATCTAAATAAATAAGTAAAGAAACACAGATATCATTATTTTTTAAAAATATTATTTTCTATCTAGATATAAATTATTGGAAAAGCAATAGTTTATAGAAACAACAATATTATAAAAAAATATTGCAGTATTTTATAGAATATTCATATAATTCCATCATTGTAAATTTATGCATAAAATATCTTGAAAATAAAGTTTAATTTTATCACTAAACTATTACCACATGATCCACATGCCTCATTAGTGATTTTTATATTTTGTAAAATAAATTTAAATTTATTATAAATTTATACAATAACTAATAACAAATTTATAAGTTCATATATGGTCCACAAAATTTTTTTAACTATCATTTATAAATAGTCTTAATTAAAATAACCATCATAGAGTGTAATCTCTTTCATTTTTCATATAAGGATCTCTTATATAGTTTTGTTCCCTATATATTATTCTTAATTCCATAATATCCAAACCCTAAGTATTGTAATAATATTTATAATAAGTCATGATATAAAAATTCATAACCTTTTATATTAGGTGATGATGAAGAATGATTTAGATCCCTTAATGGAGAAGATAGTTTGTAACTACGGATTAGTGATATTTCCAATTTGATACTGATCAAGTGAAAGAAAAATAAATATAAATTAAATTATATAGATTCAATATTATATAATAAATATAATATTTAGATATTAATTATAAAAATATTATAACCCATTTCATGTGAAAATTAAAAAATAATCACATTCAATGGTGGTGGTAATCAAAAAGTACACACACGATACATTATTATTATTTAAATAATTGGAATTTACGAATGTAGATTTGATAAAATAATACTAGATGAACAATTTCATCAACAATAATGTATATAAATATAATATTCACCATAACAACCCACCATTAATGATGGTGATTCCAGATGAATAACATCTCTATGTGGAGGTGATAGTACACACCTATGCCAGAGTGATACATTCAGTTTCCATTTGAATAAAAATAGATCTGAAATGGGTTTATACAAACCTATTATCAAATTAGTATATTTATTATACTATATTACTTATTTAAGTGTGGATAAAACGTATTTAGAGTAATTATGATAAGAAATAAAAAATTAATGAGTCAGAAAGGTTCAATACTTTTTTCATACCTCCCTTGGAATACAACATAATCCATCACAGAATAATGTTAGGGGAATAAACAAATATGAGAAATAAGGGTATGCAATATAGGAGAGTTTTTGGAATTGGAATGGCCAATATATAGTGTATATTCTTTATCATAAATTTAAGAGGAGTTGTGTCATTTTATATCTGAGGATAGAGACATAGAAAGAATTACATTAAATCTTTAAATAAAATATTGTTATTTTCTTGTTAATGTGGTACCCAATTATAGTTTAATATATGGAATTATATAATATGGTTGATAAAACTTCCACATATAGGATTTAAACAAGTTATTGTGTTATTTATACACTTATCTATTTGTATATACACTAATAAACCCCCAATAACCATGTATTTGATAACAATTTTATTTATGATTTTCTATTAAATATGGGAAAAAATTATTTTTAAAATACTAAATAATATTAATTGTGATTAATAAGATTACAAAATATATTTAAAATTATTAAATTATTATATGTTTTTGAAAATAATCAAAATATAGTTGTTGAAAATAAAAAAAAATGTTTTTTTGGGAAAATGTGTGTTTTAAGAAACAAAAATGATTTTTTAGCATAATAATGTTTTACATTGATACCAATGAAACTAACTAGATTGTGATACATTATAATAGGAAATGTTTACATTATAATCAATCCACAATCGAAGGGACCCTTTTACCTACACCATTAATTGAGAATATGTATAAACTGTTTTTATACGAAGAACAACATTACATAGATATCCAAATTGTTAAGCATATTTTTTTTTCAAAATTTAATTTATTTTTTAATTATATTAATTCTTAGATAAAATTTTTATTTATGTAATAATATTCTTAATAGTTAAATTTATTTTTTTTCATTATAACTTATTAAATGTTTTCATTTTTCTAAAATTAATTTCATAACTATTCACAAAAAACATGTATTTCTGAAAAGCCTCTAAATTTAACCCTCATAGAATTTGGAAAGTGTAAATTATAAATGAAATTAATTTTATCAAATAAAATTGGGCTATAATTGAGGATGTAATCAATTTATTTAATAAATATATGTGAAATATGTTATATCTTATGATGAAAGAATAATTTTCATACTATAATAAATGATCATCTTTTAAACCCTAAATCAAAAACATGTTATACTAAATTATTCGTAAAAAGAAAACTATAAAATTAATTGATTTGGAAACTATTAAATATCACATATTTATATTATGATATTTATGTTTATTCATTTCTCATTTGAGATGAATATGTATTGTAAAACCATCCACCTTCTATATCCAGATTAGTTATGATAAATATAACCCATTTTTGAATTTCATAAATGTATTGGTATTGTTTATATTGTTATTCTGATAAATATGGTCATTATAAAATTAAACTATGTATTTGTTATTTCTTCCTCAAATGATGACTACATTGCACAAAAGAAACTTTTCGGTGGGGAATGACATTATACATCCCATATTTTTTGGGTAGGTATCTCTAAACAAACATGTTCTTGTATTTGGTTTATGAATATGAAATTTATAAAAATAACTTTATTTATTAATGGATGAAAATAATGATTTCCTAGATTTTTCCTTAATAGAAAAGATTATTTCTTGGTAGAGTCCTTGATGGTATGATTCTTATTTTTTAAATTATGCATTACTTCACCGTGAATTTAGTTATAGTTATCAATATGATCTATTTATTTTCACTATTGTCCATTTATTTATTATTATATCAATTTAAAAAAATAGAAATATGATGATTACTAATTCATTCAATAATATTTATACAGTGTTTATCCAGGATTTCCTTGGATTTATGTAATACCATTTAATGCCTTTAAGCTCACATATTCCAATGATTACATTCTCCCTAGATAGGAATAAATTATCCTTCATGATATATATAACATGATAGTTTGTGTATATAATTTGTGGGATGTTATAACTAATTACTATGGATAACCTAGTTCATTGTATTTTTGTCATTTTGAGTGAATTTATTGGGAAAATATTGTATATAGACTGTACAAAAATATTAACCTAAAAAATATTTGCAATATAAGTTACCATATAATTCATATTGATATTTTAATTATAGATTGATCTATCTAGGATTTTATAGTTGGTTTCAATTGGATATTTATGGTATGTGATTATGTGAACAATGATATTGAGAGTATAGGTCTAGGGAATCATGATCACTAGTTAAAAATATATAGTAATATTTCCACCAATGTTAACCATGATAAATTTTAAATCCATTTTAAATTTATTATTAGTGGTTTCAACCACACATAATACAATAATGGCAGAAACTTTTAATAAATTTTCATATGGAAAAAATCATAATATTTTAATGCATTCTAGAAGAACCAAATAAATCTAATATATAATTATAATATAAACATTGTAAATGTTATCAAATACTTTTTTTAATGTTTAAATTGGATATTTTTTTATTCATATATTCAAGTTATATAAATTTATGATTATAATAAATAAATAATCACAACATATTGGCAATTATATAATTTATTTTAATAATGTATCAAATAAGTCACCAAATATTAAAATTGAATTTGTCCTTGATAATTTTTTTCTAAAAATAAGTGTATTTAATCTAAAAGAATATTGTATGAGATATAAAAAATATTATATTTTGAAATGATAAAAATAGATTATGAAAATAAATTTTTTCTACTAGATATCCCAACTCGTCCTAATGGGGTCAATGCCATGAATCCCCGAACAAGCAGGCCTTATCCTTTGTACCTATATAAATAAACACATCCAAAAGACCATAAAATGATGAAATATATATATATATATATAACTAAACAAAAATTCATGTATACATCTAAATCCCACAACCAATGTAAGAAATGATGTAAAGGAAAGCAAACAGGGCCAAATACAAGCATACAAAAAAGAGTCTAAAAACAAGTCCAACCTGAATGAAAAATGGGGACTAATGTCAATATAACACAAGAGAAAACCCCATTCTGTCTGGTCTCACTAGGAATTGTCTAGTCCTATTTCATCTCCTAATGTATCAGAAGTTTGATCTTCATCAAAAGACATGACATGTGAGAGAATATCTAATGCATGTTTGACTATTACATTACCTAATTGAACACCATAAAACCATAAATCATACAACAATAATTTAAAGTTATCTCTACATAGGTATATGTACACAACACATATAACATGAATATCCACATATACTCAGTAAAAGAACACATTCTAAAGGTAATTCATAACCGTAATTCGATTAAAGGATTATAGCTTGAAGGTTCCATAATGAACTCATTAGGGAGAACATACTCCAAGTGTATCATAACATTAATGATATCTATATTAGAGGTAATTATCATTGGGACTCTCTAGAAGATATAAACGAGGGATGTATGAAGAGATACCATACAATTATGAGGATCACTCACATGAAAATGGGGTTTACAAATAAATAAATCTATATTAACCCTCTATGTTGATGATTATTACCCATGTAGTTTTGGTCTTGAAGATATAATGAAATGCATCTAGAGAATGAAATTGAATATAGGGCCTCACACTAAGACTCAAGAATTGATTCATATAACTCAATCCAATATTTTTTATGGAATGGATATCATTTATATGTGTAGGATGAGATTCCTTACTAACCCTCATTTAGTGAAAAAGGGGAATTATGGATAACAAAAATTGTCTATGAGAAAGATGAAAATTACTACTAGACAACTTTAAAAGTATAAACAATGTATAGAAGGGATACACACTATGTTGTGTTGAACCTAATACATGACCATGTAAATGGTCCATTTCTATGGTCATGTGAAATTACACAATGTGATGATTCTATTGTACCTCATCTTGTTTCCTAGTACACTACTTATCGCATGTATGCCTGACCTGGCTATGTCCGTGTGGGGGTACATGGTGTGACCATTGTCATGTACTCTAGATCATGTATGTGTAATGTTTTATGAAAAATATAAGCTCCAAAAATGGGAATAACTGTCATTTCACAATGTAAAATGTCGAGTGTTAAATACCTATTTCCTAAATCGTTGCCACTTCTGAGAGGGCCCACTCGGTGTGTCTATATGAATTGCATGTCTTATATGACAATTTTTTTAATATCTCATACTATTATTCAGTATCTATCTATGCACCTATGTCGATATATGTGGCCATGTTTCATTTCCGGAAACCATGAATCCATTTCGGTCAAACCTTTCCATTGATAAACCAAATGTTCCAACCATTCAATCTATTTGAAAAAAAACTTTCGAACACCATAATTATTATTGGGCAGAATCCCTGGGGCCTAAAACTTGTATGCACTTATCTATTTCAATGTGTATGTTGAACTAAGGGCCAAACAAAGAACTCCACAATCCATTTGGTTGAATCACATACAATTATGAATTACATGTCGTATATGACAAATTTTTGAATATCTCATACCATTATTCTGTATCTATTTATGCACCTATGTCCATATATGTGGCCATGTTCCATTTCCGGAAACCATGAATCCATTTCAGTTGAACCTTTCCACTGATAAACACAATGTTCCAACCATTCAATCTATTTGGAAAAAATAGTCGAACATCGTACATCTTATTTGGTTGAATCACTGGGGCCTGAAACTTGTATGCACTGATCTATTTCATTGTCGATGTTGAACCAAGGGCCAAACAAAGAACTCCAGTGATAAATAATGAATAATTAGAGAAATGGACCACCAAAAAATGAGTAATGGACTTCGTACATTGATCATGATTCCCACAATCCATCAGTGGGTGAATTATATTTGAACAATAATTAATAACCAATAAATTATCCAAATAATATTCCTCTAATTAACCCATAAAGCTATAAGAGAAAACTGTGGATCACTCTTTTGTTAACTAATTCTTGTTATTCGGAGGAATTAATAATAGGGAAAGAACACAATTTAAAGAATAATATGGATGTTTTTACGATAGTTTATAGATACTCACCATGATTTATGGTGAGATTCTTTTTTTCAATCTTACACCAGTCATCCATCCTAGATCTGTTCATCATCCATCAACAAAATATTTTCCCATGCTCTCTAATGGCTCACAAATTTTTTGTAGGGTTATGTGGACAACCATGATAGTTTTCAATATGTGTATATTACAATACAACATTGTTTACAATTAAATAATGTAAATTTATTTAATTATTTTATTTATTTTACACCTTCCATGACTTTTCCACAAGCACCCAGTGCTGAAAAAGGTTATGTGAGGCCTAGGGTAAAACAGAAAATATGAACTAAAGGACGCCACTGAATTTTTATCTGGGGAACCATATATATTCTATTCAACATTTTAATTAGATTTATTTCCCTAATTAATATATTTTATGCATTTTGAAAATATAGTCTTGGAACACTAAGCAAAAAATAGAATGATGTGTCAGTGCCTGGTATAAAAAATAATCTATAAATTATTCCAAAATAATACATTGAAAATATAATCGATTACATTTTCCAATCCATTGGTCATTATTTCCTGAAAATATATAATAAGGGAAACATTTAAGAGATGTGGGTATTGAGCGTGAATTTTAGAATCCTGACACTAAGTTCCATTTTTGGGATTCTGGTGCACCCACCAGATGTGCACAAAAGGAATCTCTCACTGATGAATAAACCTCTCCTACCGACCCTAAATCTCTACTAGGAACTTCATAATGGTATCAACATCCTCAATGTCTATCTTTACCTAGTTTATAAAATTCTATGTTTCATGCACGCATCTCATTCACCGCAATACATAGAAGACATCGTGTACATGGTCTAAATTTTGTGAAAAATCTAGGAGGTATGACACCTCATCAAATCTATGAAATATCTAAAAAGGGGAAATTAATCTCAATGATAGAGTAGTTCCCCAAACAAATCACTATAATCCAAATTACTGTGAAACATATAGAAACATGTGGTCTCCATCATTAAACCCCAAAGGCCTTCATCTTTTCATTAAATAAGACTTTTTATGGCTATGTTTAGTCATAATCTACTATTAAATGATCAAAAAATTATCGGTAGTAGCTCGTACCATCTTGGGCCCATGAGTCAAGAATCTACAAGGATATTCTAGAAATATTGTGTCTTATAGGTTCTCCCATACAAATCCTCATATGGAGACATATAATGGTGGAATGGTATATATTTTTGCATCGAAAGATCACTGGTGGTAGGTAATCCCCCCAACTACACCCAATGCCCATCAGGAATAATGACTATAAATCCTCCAAAAGCATAATGGTCTGCACTATATTGTGGTCATTTGGGTGGTGAAAAAATGTGATCAAGAATAAATGAGTCCCAAAACCCTCATTACATCCCTTCTAAAAAAATATTAAATGATATAATCATGATAAGAAATGATTGTCGATGGAACTCTATTGAGTTATACATTCTTCTGCGCGTAGCGGCATCCTAAGCTCTCAATCGAACTATGCTCCTAAATATCTAAGAAGTTGGATGTTATGGTGAATTGATCTAGTATCACGGATATGGAATCATCTCCCCTAGATTTATTTGGAAAGATTTTTATGAAGTAAATGGATATCTCCTCACACTTCCACTATAGAACTTTATGGGGTTGACATAAACTCACTGGAACATGGTGCACATCATTAACCCAATGTTAAATAATTCATAATGAGATAGAATCTATAACTACCTTCAATATTCACTGACACCCAAAATGACGTTAGAGGTCCTAGTACATCATTTCCTCCCATGGATGTACCACCAAAGAAGTTGTGTGAAACTCCCAATGAACCACCTCTCACAGCAGCATTGGTTAAATAATACCTCTTCTAAAGATAATGACATGGTCCACAACATCATATATTTTAGTAGTAGCATGTACAATTAATGTCAATGTATATAGGGTCTCATATTAGATATCCCCAAGTTGTACCTCCACGAATCACTGCAAAATTTTAGGGGTAACCAATATCAAATGTACGTGAGGTTCTCGAACTCCATCCACAAAGGATTACATCAATGAATCCAACTACTCTGATGCCACATTCATAAACTATGAATAATATCTCATGATGATATAATAAACTAACATTTTTTCCCATCCCAGATGTGTATAAAATCTTGAAATTATAATATAGGAGGAAATAATACCATCACCAATGTCTAATATTCACATCATTTAGAGTAAAGATATACATGAAACTCTATGAATATAATAGATGATAAACATCTCACCAATAAGGTAGGTTCCCCAATATTAAGTGCATAGAAAACCACTACAAACTAAATTATATGACTCTCATAGTTCTTTTCATGTGGTCCCACCTAATTTTAAACATATGAAATCATTAACATACTCTACATGCGAACATAACCATGCCATGTTCTTGAAGCATTGAAGACAAATATGTACTTGAAACCCTAAGATAGAAATACCGACTTGGTAGTTCTCATCAATATGTGCCTCAAATTCTAAAAATAAATATATAAACTCTCTTTCAATAAATAAATACTTCTCATTTAGGTAAAATAAATCATGGTTTTCAATATACATTAGTTATCAGTAATTAATCATTTGTAATAGCATTCCAACCCAAGGAATATATGAACTTCCATCACTTTAATGGGTGGATCCCAAGAGAAAATTACCTTATCCTCAACCTGGTGTAATTCTACTCCATATAATGAGATAATTCATCCCAAAAAATAGACCACCTAAATCCATAAATGGAACTTAGATAGAACCATGAAATGCATATTATCTCTCAAAACATCTATAATTGTTCTAATGTGTCTCATGTACTCATCATTAGATGTCTTATACAATAGTATATAATATATGGATACCACCACAAACTAGTCTAAAAATGATGAAATATCTAGTTGATGATTCCCTTGATCACTTATAGGGAATTATTAATTATATATGGAATAAAAACATACACATATTGAATATATGGACATATAAATTTGTCTGTAGTATATCCTTATATCATACTCAAATCTTGTGATAACCTGATATAAGGTAATCCTTCATCTTCCACCATGCATATATAAACTAATCAAATATATAATTGATAATCGATAGTGGGTGATTGTTATTTACGATGAAATGGTTATAGAACTATTAGTCCACACATAAAATCAAGATAGCGTACTATTTGTTGGTTAAAAACTATGGGATTCCCATGGTGAAACACTGGGTTTGAAAAATCCCATCCTCTGAAAGTCCTAAAAATGCAATCCCATCTCTAGAAACTCAATGGGATCCATTTGATATGATGGAATTGATATAGGTGATATCCTAGGGAATAGATAAATTCAAAATTATCTCACTCAATAGGGAGGTTAATCATGAATATACTCCGTGAATACATCCTCATACTCTATAACCACTAAATAAAATAGTGAACTGTCAAAATCTATTGCAACAAGAATCATTCTAGAAAAATGATGATTTATCGATTGTGAAATCCTATGAACGAGTACATCCTATGTGACATGGGTATTTTTTTAACCCAAAAATTACATACTAGTAACATCAACGTGGAAACACCACATCCTTCACAAGGAATGATTAATATGGGAATGAACTTTGGATAACTAGACCATATCTATGATTATGTAATAAGACCTCACCACAAATATAAGAAGATTAAAAAATAAAATATCATCTCCAAAAGTATGGTCACACTATCATAAAATGTATGTGGTTGTTGAGTCATCCCAAATGGATGTCTCACAATGTATGGGTCAAGAAAAGGGCCTAAATAGAATCTATATATTTCAATAAATATAGGTTTCATAAATGAAATTACATTCACCCATGCCTAACAGCAATAGATATATGGTCTAAAATACATTTTTCATACCTCATATCATTCCCGAAGCCTATCTGTTAGAATTCATGATTTCTTACTTATACCCTCTCTGCAATCCTCTATCTCCCTAAGTCTAGTATAGACCACCTAGGTGGTGGTGGAATCAATTCATTGAATCTTCCACCTTCTATTTATCTCTATTCTCCTCTATGACACATGTGGCCTTGGGAACCTATATGATCCTTCTACTACCTTTACCTCTGTGGCTCATCTAAGGTATCTCTGTCTGTCATACGACGGGTAAGACAGTGTCATAAAAAATTTACCAAACCATCAAATGAGTGTCACCACCTCTTTCGTGGATGTATGGACCCATCCTGTATGCCTTGATCTATAGACCCTATATAATAGAAACGTTTCCAAAAAATAACACACATCTATGTCCCTAAGACTCAGATCAGTTACCACATACATAGTTCTCTCATCATGTGGACCCACTACAAACAAATAATTCATACCCCTCACAACCAAGATACTATCAACCCTTTATGATCCCTCTAGCACCCTAAAATATGTAAAAATTCCTAGAGGGGTATCACAATATCTGATGTCCCTACCCAGATATTTATCGATGGTATGTCACCATATGAACTAATCTTGAATGATATTCATCATGTTCCTCAAATGGTTTGTAAACCTTGATGAATACTCATCCAATATCTTGATGTCCTCATGGAGTTTCATACAATAATGGATGCGTACATCCCACAACAAATATATAGTGGAATCCTCTATTAAAAGTTTTTCACACTATGACCATCCTAGAATCTATTCTTCATAAGACTAGGTAGTTAACCCCCACATCACTATGTTGAGAAATAAAGAAGGCCTGCCTCCATGAACACCATATAATCTGCTGGTGTTTGGACTAGAGGGAAAAATCATGACACCACCTCAATTGAGTTCTCATCCACCTGTGGTTCAGGATCACATGAAATATTATGGGTATCTATCACTGCTACTCATGACTGTTTCTCACCTTACACACCTAGTCTACAGGTACAATGAGTACCATCATCTTCCCAACAGGTGGTGGTAAAACAGATGTACCACATTGAGGTAATACCTAGATAATTGGAACCTATATTGATGTGTCATTGTTGATTGGTAAATACTTGTGTTCTTAATACTAAACCCTAGATTTCTTAAATCATTAAGGCATCCAAAAATTAAAATAAGGTATACCATGATCAATGTTTATATATAGAGATATAAATCAAAAAGGACATGGAACCCAAAAACCAATAAAATATGAAGCATGTAAAATTATCTCCAATTCAATTTGTGTTATCATGTTCAGAGTCAAATAGTCTTTGATCAGAGTCCTAGTGTCTAGAAACATTATACAATGAAAAAAATAGAGTCCCAAACTTAAATGAAAAACTCAAAACACATACCGCTATTTTACCATTTAAAACTCATATAATTCGGTTAAATGGTAGTTCTTAATTCTTTGATATAACTTTTTCATAAACCATACCAAGGGGGCCCATGGTGTGACTCACAAAGCTCACCTACAATAGGATACGAGCTACTAAATAGCTCCATATAATAATACCATTAACATGAGAGGCCTAAGACTGTGTACTTGTTCAAACTCACAAATCTCTAGGACCATGCAGTGTTGAAATGTAATAAAATGAATAACCATTAATTAATTCATATAAATCCCACAAAATAGTACAACTATATGAAAATGAATTTTAATAGTTTCAAAAATAATCCATAAATAATGAGTTTAAAAAATTCCAACATGAATGTAAACCATGGACTATTGTTAAGATATTGTAGCGACACACATAAGTCTATCCAGACTCACTAGTCAGCATCTTATCCTAATAATTCTAGGACTCTGTTAAAATTTGTAACATCATCACAAGACATGACACATGATGGAAGCTACCAAGCAGGGAGGAGTATAAAAATACCCAATATAAAACCCTAAAACATAAAATAATACATGAAAATAATACAATCATATATATATGTATATTTTCATAACACATATTACTATATTATCCAACTATAATAAATAAATACTCATTCTTAAATAAATTCACAAAACAAATTCAAGGCCAAAATTCATTATCAAAGCTTTCACTAAGAATTGGTAAGGGAGAACACATTCCATGAGTCTAATGACACTAATGATGTGTGTTCGATAGGTAGTTCTCCTCGGGTTTTACTATAGAATGTATTTGGTAAAAGTATGAATAGATCTGATAAAAACTAGAGGATCACTCCCATTGCATGGGCTATACCAACAACTCATTCTTCATTAAGCCCCAATGTGGAGGATCAACACCTAGGTAGAGTTTGTCATAAAGATATTAATAACTTCACCAAGGGAATGATTAGGAATAGTGGATCTAATCGTGGGTCTCACAAAAGGATTCCAAAAAATCTATCCATGAATTCCTGCTGAAGGGTTCGCTTTACTATTTATAGGATGATATTCTATACTAAACCACATGTAATGGACTTGGGGAAGACATCCTAATTAAACATGTCCATGATACATAGGAAAAGGGATTGAATCAATGTTTAAAAGTGCATACACCATAATGTTTTACTACATGACATGTCCCTTAAATGTTATATCATTCGCATGTAAATGTATGATTTCCATGATCCAACTGATATTACATGGTGCTATGCCACCTATGTACCCCAACCCATGTCCCAACACATGACTTATCCCATTTATTCTATTCTTAGTCATTTTTGTATGGAAGTACATGACATACCCATGGTTGTGTACTCTAGCACATGTTTGTGTACACTCTTATGTTCACACCGAGGTCACTAAAGGGGGAAACAATACATGTGTCAAGGTCTCACTCATTATGATACTTATATTTTTTTCAAAGAAATATCCCCATAAAAGAGGGACCTGCACAGTGTGTCTCTCCATATTACACGTTTGGTGCTGTGGAATTTCCCATAATCTCAAATCTGGTTTCAGTTTTCATTTCCACACTTTTGGCCATTGATATAGCCCTACACCTCTTAGAAAAACCAAGGATACATGATGGCTGAGCCATTACATTGATGAAAAAACATTCTGACGATTAATCCAATTCAAAAAACAATGTTGGATTCTAGTCTTTATTACTAACCAATGAACATGAATTTTTTTGTCCAAAATCATCCAATTCCTCACCCCCACAATCATATCCCCACTTCAACATCATACTGATACTAGATCTACAATCTCAAATCAGTTCACCAAGAAAATGGGGTGCAATGATTAATTTTTGGGAGGAAGTCTAATGGTTTTACAAACATAGATTGCCCCAATGAAAATAAAATAAGGGCAGAAATGGACAACCATAAAAAAGGGGAAATAACATTATCATATCTTTATTTTCTAATGAATCCTTCCCCATTAGAAACAAAAGTCAATAACAAATAACCACAATGAAATTAAACTAATAAAATACCTAATATGAACACAACCTATATGAAGACCGAACCAAAAATCAATCTATTTGTTTATTGGTTTTAGTTCATCATAGGAATTATTAACGAGTAAAGAATCCAAATAAAACAATATCTTACCATGAGATAGATCAATTATTCATGATGAATGAAGATGCACTATGATCAATTGTGTGATCCTATTATTTCTTCCTGCACTGATCTTTAATGCTTTATCCAGTCATTATTCACCAAAAAAATCTAATTCCATGCTCACCGATGACCCACCAAAAATGTATATCGACATGTGGAAATCCTTGAAAATTATCCATAAGAATTTATTTAACTAAAACATTAGGTTATACTATCAATGTTTAAATAAAATAATTTATTTTTAATTAATATATTTATTTTACATATGAGATTTATTTTCCAAAAATTATTCTTGCCGACCAAGGTTCTGTCACGCCTAGGGTGAAATCCATGTTTAGAGCTCAATGATGCCCTCCGATTTAAATATTGGGACAACATTTAGATGTTATTACACTTTTTTAGGAATATTATGTATGG
Organism: Viscum album; assembly: GCA_963277665.1. Lineage (NCBI taxonomy): Eukaryota > Viridiplantae > Streptophyta > Magnoliopsida > Santalales > Viscaceae > Viscum > Viscum album. Next base: position 496,038,207 of record OY728158.1, on the reverse strand, counting down.
TTACAATTTAATATATTTAATATATTTGAAACATTCATTATAGACACATCGGGACACAGATTCACACACCATTTCATTTCCTGGTCTCGAAAATAATCCATGCAATATCCGAAAATTAAAAAAAACTGAAAATCTATGTCTTTAAAGTAGTGATTCTACTATGGATGAAATAAATTCAACTATAATACTCTGAAAATTGTGGTAGTTGATCATTGTTATAGGTCTTTTATACGACCATTGATATTCTTGACTATAGTTGACGATAGGTAATATGGCCACAGTTACAGTGGACTATGCCAGAAAACTCCTTATAACAATGATTATAGAAAACCGTGGTAGTGTTGTACTATATATTATATTGTTAAATATATTTATATAATAGGAATATTAATATAAATTAGATAATTTATATACATAATAATAAGAACAATAAAACATAAAAATTAAAAATTTAAACTTACAACCAATAAATGAATTATTCTAATTTTATTATTTATAAAGTTATATTATTTAATCATTATAAATTATTATTTATTATGAATGGAATATAAATTATGTTTTTTATAAATAAAATATAACTTAAATATTATTTATTAATTAATATTTAATATTTAATTTTAATTTTTTATTTATTTTCCAATATTAATAATTATTCTAAATTAAAAATAATTTTTTATTAATTGTAAATTATTTAATATTAAAGATTTTATATGAAAAATTAATCATGAATTATTTTTTTTTATTTTTTAATAATATAATTTAATGGAAATTATTTATTATATACTAAAATTTAATCAATGTTATATTTGAAATTGCAAACATTAAGAAATACACTTTTTAATATATATTTTTATTAATTAATAAATTTCAAATTTATAAGTATTAATTTTTTTTAATAATTTTTTTTTATAATTTATAATTTATAATTTATTTATAATTATTAAAAATTAAATAATTATTCATTATTTAATATTAGTTATTAAATATAATATAATAGATAAAATTAATTAAAAATTAAATTACAAAATATTTTTTAAAACTAATTATAATTTTTAATTTGTATATTTTAATAATTCAAAATTATTAAGTAATATTAATTATAATTCATTATAAAATATCACATAATAATGATTAATTATAAATATTCATCATTAAATTTTTTAATAATTAATTTATTAAAATAATTAATAACTAATTAAGGATTCATAGATTCATAAATTCTTGTTATTTTTTAAAAAATGTATTAGGATTCTAACATTTATTATATACAAAAAAAATTAATTCCTTCATTGTATGAGGTAATAAAACAATATGTTATTTGTGCATGGATGTGTGTAGTAAATGGAAGAGATATGTCCAACCATATAGTAGAATTGTTAAAAACACTTAATAAATTTCAAATTAATATTAAGATTCTTAATTATTAAATAATATTTGATTATAAAAAATTTATTACTAATAATTAATTATTTATAATTGATTGATATAATAAATTATTGAATGTTGAAAAGAATGTTTAATTAATAAAACATCATAATAATCAATTATTTTAATGATATGTCTAATTAGTACATAATGTCATCTTCTAAGACTATGGTTGTACGCCTATCTCCATAATCATGGAACTTGGTAGTAGGGCTAGAACATTGGTCACTCACTATTGTGGTTGTTACAAATAACCTTTATATTTTATTTTATTATTGATATATTTCCATGCCAAAAATGGTTACAGGTATAGAGACCAATGTTGTTTTATGTGTCAATGGTTTAGGGGATCTCTAAAAAATGTATGGAATGTGGAAATGTACTAAATTAATAATAATGTTTGAATCCATGTTTTATGTTAGGATAAATTATTAAAATAGATAAATAGAGAAAATATTATTCCCTTGGATAGAAAAATTTAATTCTTAAATAATAAAATATGTGTTCATATAATTTTCCCTCATGAAGTTCAAAATAATATCATTGAAGTTGTATTTATAGAGGAACGTGGTAATGCATTTTAAAAAAGAGAAATTAATTTGTAATTTGAATTTATAAATATAAATTCAATAATGTTATAAATGAATCTAATTTTAGTCATATATTTATTAATGATATTTGAAACTTTAATGAGTTGATGACATGAATATGATGTCAAATTTTAATAATGGTCTTGGTAAGTAAAAGTAATACAATAATTGGCGAGTATTTATATCATTGGTTAATCATTCATTATTTATATATAGAAAAATAATCATAAATTACCACTCTATAAATAGTCCTATAACCTAATATATTATTATTTTTAAATATTTTACAATAACCTATATCTAATTAGAGATTATATTTTAAATTAATGTGGTTGTATTGATAAAAAAACTCAGATAAAATACTGGAAGGGTTCAATTTTTTAACATGACTGGATTGGATACTATAATTTATCTTCACTATTTAAATGAAAAATAATTTCCAACATTAGTGGGTGAATAGGAACAAATGGATTGAAAAATATTGTATCATCACTTGTAATTCAAAATCTGGATTTTATTTCATCATGAATTGATTAAAAAGGTAATAGTAATTTCTAAAAAACATACATGAAAAATTATTCGACACTTAGTTCAAAACATCAATGTCATAGAAAAATAGGTGTTTTTTATATATGTCTTGATATCACTATGAAAAATTATTTTCTAGAAGAAATAATAAGTTTAATAACTACTATGGATACATATAAAGAATAAATCGTTATGATATTAAATTAAATTTATATTTTTTATATTTTTTCTTGATTCATTCTTTCACATTGATTTTTTCATTATTGGATAAGTGTCCAATATAAAATAAATTCAAAATATTGATGAAATTTTATCATTCTCGTTAGTATTTTATTTTTGAATGAAACTAAGGATCCTAAATTTATTAATTTTTTTAGTGAATATTATATCATTGTGTGGGGTGTGAAATATGTTAATTTTTACATATTAATATGTTTATAACATTATGTTAACATTATGAAGTCTTTGGGGAGGTGTTATGATAAACAAGATTTCATTAAATTCATGGAATCAAAGGTGGTGTGATAATACAAATTTATATATTTAAGTATTTATCTATTCTCATATAATGGTACCATTTATAGAATAAGAACTTATAGTAGGGATGTGTCTCTAAACAATTAAAAATAAATAATAGATTACATTATGACCTAAAATACATATAATCATAATATTATTTACCTAACATATTTTCCTATTTGTTTTATAAAATATATAATTGATTATACTATGAAATTAAAATATGTAATTTTACATTTGGATAATATAATTGATTAAAAAAACATGATTTAAAAATAAATTATAAAAAATAGTAGGGTTACCAATTATTAAAACTACAAAAAAAACGTTGTGAATATATATGTACTAGTAATAAGTTAACCGTGTCTCCAAATTACAATCAAGAAATTGCTAATGGTCTGTGGCTAGAATTGAGGGGGAACATTGCAGATGATGGGAAGACTTATCCTAATGAAATTATACAAAGGCTAAAATCAAGAATAAGGATAAAAATACATTCTATCTATTAATACATGATGAAATATAAATGTCCCAAAAATTAGATACCAATCATCTTTGGAGTACAGACAATATAATAAATAAAGGAAAAAGTGTGATATAGGGTCCCAATAAACGAAATTTTAATCCGTTCAAACACTACATGAATGTGATGATTTCTGATTAAAGCATAGGTCATATTACAATCTTCTCCTATGACTACATCATCACGAATAATTAGGATCCCTCTCCACCAACACTACATCATTCAAGGACACCATTAAACATTTTATCATTTATATAAGACGTGATATGTTTGGTTAAAAATTCCATTAATGGGTGAGTACATAGATACATTGTAAGTTGAAATAAAAACCAATAAGGGCTATGAGGGAGAATATTAAACTAGAAATATTTTTTTCTTTTGAAGAATTACAAACTATTTTTTATATGAAGAGAACTCAAGATACAGAGAAAATCCCTTCACTACAGAGCACAAATTCAAGAGAAACAAACACAATAAGTAATTCATAAATTCAAAATTACATGTTTTGTTAAACATGTATAAAATTCCAATATTTTGTGGTGGACCCATTACACTCTTAGTAGTATGTTATAATCAAGGGTGTACTGAAAAACTTTTGTGGACCCATTGGCGATCTTCATCAATGAATGTGGTTGTTGGTTCTATGTAGGATTCCCTCAATGGTCTCCTTATCAATCATATAGATAAAATATTTAAAGTTATTTTAATTCAATTCAATAGAAATAAACCCCTCCAAATGGATTTATTAAGGTAAATTGTAACATTTTATGGTTTTATATTCATTTTGAGCCTAATTTAAAAATGTCCCAGTTTTAATTTTTTTATATTTTTAGTTATTTTTGTTTTTTTCAATTAATTTTAATACATTGATTATATTTACGATGTTTCTTTTTTTAGGTTAAAAACATATTGGTACTCATTTAAGTATTCTGGTTCAATAATGGAATCCTTCAATTGGAAGTCAAAAATTTGCTCACAAATCACACCTCAAATTTTATGGAAAGATACTAATATTTTTGAAATTGGGAATATATCTTTTAAATAGATTGAAAAATGAAGTAGAAATTATACAAGGATAAATATAAAATTTAAAAAAACATTCATAACTATAGAAACAACTAAAATTTTCCAATATAAGGGAAATAAGCAAATGGTAATTCATATTTTGAAAATTTAATGACACAACCTAAGAAGAATATAATTACAGAGTAATGGGGATATAAATTCCTAATTCATGGAAGATTTATCTAAATTCTGGGATTAAAAACACAAAATATTTTTGAAAAAATATCTATAAGATTTACTTTCCCAATTGAATCATTATATTATTATACAACGTTACAGCCATCAGAGGAAAATCCTAGAGACTTGATTTCACCACTTTTTCTTATAATAATGGAGAACTATGACACCCTAAATTTATACTATTCCATTTAATTAGAGTTCAAGGGTGTATTTAATATTATAAATTAGTTATAGATGATTTTTAATACTTTTTTCTATAGGGGTAGAACTTCTTTAGAATTTATTTATGTTATTTAATTTTTGGGTTTCTTTTCCTATGTAACACGAGTAACTTTTTTATAAAAGTTTATCCCATTTCTTATTCCACTATTTTTTATTTTCAAATAATATTTTCAACCACTATCTCTTATATAATACCATTTTAATCACATTTCCCTATCTAATAAAAAATGAGTAATATAGTGATTATCCTTGAGGAAGGATTGATGGTGTTATTAATTATTTTTATTCAATTTGACATGTTTTAATTGTATTTGTAGTGGATGAGAGAGTATTACATAGGTCTGAAATTCATACTATGTAATTATTTAAAATTCTATTATATTTTTTCGGTACAATATGGATTCCATCTCTTATATCATGAAAAACACTCATATAGTTGAGTTGGGGTTTCTTGAATGGATGAATGGACATATAGTGGAACCCGTGTCTTTTATAAAATACACTCTCAACTGAGGTGTTCTCTTATTTGACTATTAAAGGATGTTGTATTTGGTTCTATAAAGGAATGCTAAAATCACACACTCAATGAATAAAAAAACTTAATTTTATAATGAGGACTCATCAAAACATTATCAAATTAATTTTATACAATAGTTAAATAATAAATGAACTCATATGACTCACCCTATTACCAAGACCATTCATTATGATCCTCATTCATTTTTTCATATTAATTTTATAAAATGTTATTTTATTTCAATAGCTTATTTCCAAAAACATTTTTTTAATAAATAATAAAAAACCAAGAAATAATTAGATTATGTGAATTATAAATTAGTGATTGATCTAACATTGACACTCCTCAAGTTACATTATCCTAGTCTGCCTTTATGCTACTAATCAAAAATAATATTACCTTTTTTCCATGACCTATGGTAGGCATTCAACAAAAAGTCATCCATTTTTGGTGAGCAAAGAGGTACACTAATCAATGTCTTCAATTTTTTCATTATAAAACTTTTTAACTGTATTCTATATAAAAAACCTATTAAAAATTATTTTTTTAAAATTATCAAGACATAAAATGTATTTGTTAACAAAACCATTACTCACAATTTCATTAAATATAAATAGAATATACTAATTAATACATCCTATGATGGGATGATGATGTTATGATATTGTTCAAGGAGAGAAAATGAGGCATTGAGACAAGGATCTAACGTCAATATCTATAAAGAATGGTCAAAGAACTATGAACTAACGTGAAATGATTGGAGGACAAGAATGAATTGGAATTAGGGAAACCCATTTTTACTAAAGATATCAAAGAGGACGAGGCCAAAATAGAGAATCATCAACATCCCAACCTTCTCAATGATATAATTGATTAGTACTATGAGGATCTAGAGGGTGAAGATTAAGACTCACATGGTGATAGGAATATGGGAAAAATATAGATAAGGTTTTTAATAATTGGGAATAAAATGAAATGAAATTAGATCTTCCCATATATAATATTGAATAATCTTCACCATTGCACCTCTCTCTTGAATTAAACGAAGAATTATCCACCAAAATAGTGGAATTAGAACAACACAAGAGGTGTCTAACTACCTGCCTAAGTCAAAATAAAATCAACTTGCAGAGGAACTTTCAACATAAGAAGTATTTGAAAGCAAACAAACATAGGGATTCGAGTCATTCATTATATAATTTTTTTTAAAACTAAATTTCACCTCATTATTATATGTTTTGATTCTTCATATATATCCAAGATTTTTTCTTCCATATGGGATGAATTAAAAAGATGATACACCTTCAGATGGAACATAGAGATAGTTGAGGAACATGAAAATTTACTGGAGGGGGTATAAGAAGAGATTCTATTTGTTATCTCAGAAGAACAAGAGAGACATATTGATGACATTAAAATAGAATATTTTAAAATAAATTTTGAAATTTAAATTTTGATCATATTAAATGACATTTTAAATATCCCTTCATATAATATCCCCGACCTAATAGCCCAAAGTAGGTGGATAGCTTTATTATATTGGCATTATGATCAAATGATCACATAAAAAAGTACTAAATAATTTATTATATATAGAAAAATATATAGAAATATAAGTTTTACATAAAAACACGAAATGGAAAAACACAACAACTCCATTGTAAACTACAATAAACTCTATGATTATCCATGAAAGTCATTAAAAATATAAAACTTCACATCATTGGGAATAATATAACATAAGATAGGTGTGAGATCTTATTCTCAATAATGGTAAATGGTATAGAGTAGTCTATCAAAATAAATTATTTGTGATGGTGAATATCCAACAAAACTTGTCATTAAATCATAAACATGAATATAATATAGATGGGATAAAATCTGATGAAAATATATCAATATATATAAACACATAAGAATAAAACATAACCGATGATGTTATACTAGTCATATAATCACATGGATTATAAATTACTAATATCATAATGTGGGAATTCATAATGATTGACATTTTAATTTCATATCTTCATCCCATATAACATACATTATGGGATAAAAACCCGGTCTTGTTTGGATAATGAAACCTATCAATAAATCAACTACATAATGTTAGACCCACCAATCACATACTATTTGAAATTAATTCTTCATTTAAAAGGAATTTTATATAATAGTTAAATATTTTTTTTCTGAAACTATAATATAAAATATCAATTACATTCCATTGTAATAAATATAACAATAAACCATTCTGAGTAACATGGTGAGTTGTATCAAAATTGTTGGTTTCCATAAATAATCATTAACTATTAAATATAATATGGTGGATATGAACATAAGAAATCATTATATATTAATAATATTATATAATATTTTTTTTGAATAAATGAATTTATCATAATAAAATCGTTGTGAAAATATTCAAATAAATACCCATTAATGTGGGTAGGAAAATTAATTTTGAAAATAATTTTTCCTTTGTTATAAAACCATATATTAAACATGTATAACACATAATGGAAAATCGAATGAAATATAATTTGATGAATATTCCCAGTGAAATCTATAAACTAACATGAAATCATGTAAACCATGTGTTTATTAAACTTTAGAAACAAGCCACTTCAATGAAGTTTAAGGGAATATAAAAATGTATCTTTAATGAGGATAAGAGTATAATTATTTTCCTAAAACAATAAATTAACAAATTTAGTTTTTCATGAAAAAATTGTTATTTCATAAAATATTACTGGATAAAAATATATAACAGAGTGTATATGATGATTTTTCAGAAACATGGAAATCCCCTTTAATAGAGTGTGCTTATAAGGAGGAATTTAACATGTAACCATAAAAAACATGTAATTACCCAACAAAAAAAGAATTATTAGGAAAGGTAAATATATTTGGAACATACACACATAATATAATAGGATTATATATCAATAATAATTTATTAAATTGGGTTAAATGGGGAGAAAGTTTATCCCCAAGGAAAAAATTGAGTTTCGGGAAGACACCCTATCCTTATCTTAGAATTTTTTTGAACATGAACATAATATCCTAGATAATGATATTATTTTAATTAATAATTTAATTGAAATCCTAATTATTCTTTATTTATAATATTTTTATTGAGTTCATTTATGTCCTTTTTGATGAGTTATAATATTATATGTCATCATTCGGGAGTGTCTATTTCCTTATTTTTATGATTTTTTCAATTGTATAAATGTATTAAATTTCTTCTAAAATGGTTATATATATCTAAAACATAAATTATATTTTATTAATGAACATACAAGATATTAAATTGACTTATATATCAATTACTTTCCTAATATGTTGATGTGTCAGTAGAAAATATGTTAATGATAACTGTTTTGACAATTTTAGCATTTTCATCACCACACAATTGTTTTTTTATTAATTTATATTATAAATACACATTAATTTAAAGAAATAATATATGTTGTAATATATATATATATATATATATATTAAATTTTAATAATAAAATATTTGATGGCCCAAATTGATGGTGTAATTGAATAATGATAACTCGTTGTCGACAATGGGGTAAAATTTCCCACACAAATATGATGTTTTCATTTTGAGAATAAAATTGGAAGCAATGATAATTAATGGTTGATGTAAAATGATCATAATAATATTATAGTGCATATGTGATACTAGAGTTATCATTCCTCTTTAGTATTTTTAGGTGAGGATATGAAATGAAAATAAAAGGAATAGAAATAAAATTAAAATAAAATAAAATTGGATTTTACCCCTTGAACATATTCTCCTTGAGAACCCCCTTTAAGAACATCAAAATGGTCTTATCATTGAAATTATAAGGACCAGAACGTGGGGGTAGATTTGGGATAGTTATTGATTTTAAATTTGACAATCATATATTATTTTGAGGTATGGGGAGAAGTGGTGGTGAGGTGTGGTACTTTTACTAAGGGAGAGTGATGTTATTTGATTATTCATTAAATTTTATCTTCATTTTGGCTCAAGGATATGTTTATATTTGATTAACCTTACTATATATTGTAATTAGATAAGTATAATTCCTTATTATGTGATTACTTCATCCATAAATTAGTTATGATTCAATTATTCATGTATTTGTTAAATACCATAAATTACATCATTTCCCTATTCAAAGAAAAACAAATACATTAGAAAAATTACAATACTCACCATAATAATATTTCATTTGGTAGTATTAATAAATTTACTACTATTTATGAAAATTATTTTCTAATAATAAGGTATTTAACATTTAAATAAAATCTTCATTTACTCTAGAAATATTACATTAGAATTATAAATTATTTTATGACACATTGAAATATTAAGTTAAGTCCCATAACATTATCTTATAATAAAAATACAAAAAAATATTTATTTATGAAGACATTTAATGAATATAAATTTAATTTTAAAAAATAATATTAATTTTAAAATTATAAATAAACATTTCTATTAACAAAAATAACAATACATAATTTAACCTTTTTAATACATGTTTTTACTTATTAAATGATATAAATATATCATATTTTAATTTAAAACACAACAAAAATTTTATGTATACTTTAAATGGGGAATTTAATATTCTATTGGTCATGTTAAAATTTTAATGGTCAAATTACAATTCATGTAGTCATATTTAATAGTATATTATGATTTTAAACATACTATTTCGAGAATAATTTAGTATAAAAAACTTTAATTTTAAAATATATATACACAAAATCATGGGATGTTACATTATCCCAATCATAAAAAAACACCACCCTCCAAATATCAAATATTTTCACATCCTAAATATATTTGGATAGTTATTCATGATAATTTCATATGGTTCATACATCACCTTTTCAATATTATGATTTTGACAAAGTAAATTTAACAGACGTGTTATCTAATTTCCCATCACGTATAATCCAGTTTCCATATAAAGGATAGATTCTCCATAATATGTTAAATCATGTTCCAATTATATTTCTATATTTGTGATTAAAGGAATTGGGTCTGAAATTTTCCACTATTCCAATAAGATGTGGATCACATCATGTAGTTTAGAAAGGCAAGTTATAATTACTAAAGGATAATTCATACCTCAAATTCTCACAAGATTTTCAAAAGGCCTAATTTACAAGGGGATTAGTTTCAAATTATTAACGAAACCTAGGACACCCTTACATTGAGATGCCATAAAAAATACAAAATAATCAACTTTAATCTTGAGATACATTCTCCAATTTTCAATATAACACTTTTCCTCATTTTGATATTCTTTGATATGTGTTTGAATAGTCTATTACATTTAGTGGTTTCCTTGACAAGCTATGGGCCTACAAGATTCCTATCACCAACATCATCCTAAAAAAATCATCTAAAATCTCTCTTTCCATATGATGCTTCTTAATATTCCATTTGAATACTTGAATTGAAAAAATTATTATAGGAAAAGTCATACAAATTAAAATACTAACCCTTCAAACCTTTAATATATAGTTAACATGATCTCAACATGTATTATCATGAATGGATTGTCCATTCAAACTATCAATTTGTTTGATGGTGACAAGAAATACTCAAATAAAGCACAATATACAAATCTTTATGAATAAGTTTCCATTAATTTGATGTCTAGAATGGATCATGATTGAAAAATTTAAATTAGATCTCCATGATGTCATAAAAATTCATTAATATATAGTATGGAACAGTTCTATAATGAAAAATCATCCCAAATAGTGAAGAAATATATAGTTTTGTTAAATAAATCAACAATTACCCATATTTCATCATGTTATCATTGATTGTTTTGTAATAGAGTGATATAATCCATCGTAATGTCATCCCATTTCCATGTAGGAATAGGTTAAGGATGCATGACTTCTATATGATATGGTATCTCATCCTTCAACTATTGAAAACGAAATATATTGATACATAATGAGAATTATCCCATATCATTTTATCTTATAGAATATGTTCTTTCAAATAACTATACATTATACTTATACTAAGGTGTATAATGAAATTCAAGATGTATGCATCATCCAAAAATTTATTTTTTGACATTGATACTACGAGAACAGAAATACTATTCCAAAATTTCATGATTCCATATTATTATTTTATGTTTAAAAATGCCCCATCATTGAAAATATTTTTTTTGAAACATCTCATCATCTGACTAAAAAATTATAATCCTCTAAAATATATATTTGTTGGAATCCATTTGAAGAAATGAGTGATGTTTTACATTCCTCGATAATTCCCATTACTATATTTACTAGATCAATATACAAAATATTCATTTTTATCCCCATTTTAATTATAACTCCATGATATATCCTTCTTAAAGTATCTACTACCCTATTTTCCTTCCATTTGTATAATTTTATTGAATAATCATGAGCAATGTGTATGTTTAGATCTCTCATTTTCCTCATGTTGAGGTCATTCTATGAGAATATATATTTCAAACTCTTGTGACTTATATATATCTCTCGTCTTTCACCATTAAGATAGTGTATCATTATAGTCAAATAAATGATTACTATTGACAACCGAACATCATTATTTCAATAGAACTAATCATGAGTTTTTAACTTATTGATGCTTATGCAATCAATCAATCATTATTCATATGAAAAAAACCCATGTCCTTTTTATGAATAACTATAAATCCCAAATTCCCCATTTCATGATGATATAGCCTTGATCAGAGCATTCACTAATATATTATTATATTATATAAAGAATTACTCACATTCTATTGTCCAAATAATCATAAACACATTACAAATAATATTTCTTAACATGATATATAATCGTGACAAATTCTGGAAAAATGCTGATGTTAACTTGTTAAACTAATAGAACTATGTACCTCAGTTGTGATTGTTGGTGTATGCAATTCCCGAACATCCTTTTTCATCATAAGATCAATTGAAATTACAAATATGGAGATAATACTAAATAGTGATAAAAAATTTCAAATCTATTATACAAAATTGATAAACTTCCTATATAACACATTTATTCTGAGATTCCCTGAAAAATCGACATATGCTTCTCACTGGACTCATAGATTTTTTTTAAACCATGATATCATCAATAAATTAAACAAAAATATTTTCATGATATTTCATGAATAATATATTCATTAGATACATGAAATATTGGTTTAATTATTTATAATAATTGGAATTACTAAAAATTCATAATTTCCATACATTTTTAAAAATTAAGTCTATGGAATGTCTTCCATCATTACCCACAAAAGAAGATATCTAGAATGAAGATCAATATTACATAAATATTCATATCCATGATGTTGTTCATGTATACCATCAATGTGAGGCAGATTATACATTTTCATTATTGAAATAACATTTATTTATATATAGTAAATTCACAGCCTCAATAATCCATATTTCTTTATAAAATAGAGACCATGGTATCCTCATGGAGAAACATAGGGTGAATAAATACCTGATTACTCAACACCACTACTTGTTTCTATATCTCCATCAATTCCAAGGTGTCCATTCTATAATGATTCAATAATATTTTCCCTGTATCGTGGATTAAATCTATGGTGAACTAAACATCACACTCTGTGGGTATTGGTAATTACTCTGAAAATACATCAATGTATTCCTCTATAATAACTACATTGTCAATTTTATTATCGCCATTTTCATTAGTAGGATTTATATATTCAGTCTCACATGGAGTCTCACCATGTTTAGCTACTAGATTTTTATCTGAATATGATTCAATTGAATAAATCTAACTTCTATATATTATAAATTTCATGACTTAATTAAAAATAATAATTTAATTTTCTTCAAAATATAATTTTCCATTACACATTGAAATAAAATATATAACACTGAATATATCAAAAAACCATATGAATTATAATAAAATTAGTCATTAGATAATTTTTATGTGTCATAATAAAACCAAATCAACACATCTTTTGGGATATATAGATTTCACTACAATTTTTATTGTCAAATCCTACTCTATACTGAATTTGAAATATCAAATTTGATAAAAACAGGGAAAATATAATAGATTGTTGTGATCTAGAATCAAATTATGCTTTAAAAAAATTTAAGGATATGATTACTTTTCCATTCAACACATCATTAGGTATATCAACCTCAATATTTGTGATAAATAGTAATGAAGTTATTCACATGGAATTTTCTACGGAATCTCACCTTTACATATAGGATAATCATTTTCATAGTGTCATATCTTCATATAGTTGAATCATTACACATCACCAGATTCATTCATACCTTTACAATCACAATACTTTCATCCTTTTCCCTAATGCTTATAAAAACCTACATTACCAAGAGTCATGTTCCATGACATTTCATTCCACATATATTGAAGATGTAAATTATAAAATTCTCTAATTCCGTTTTTGTTTATTTCCATTTCTAGTGTACTCATCACCCCTCTTTATATTTTTCAACCTTTTGGATCCATACGACTTGGAAAATTAATTCTCTATCTTGATGGAACATGATGTTATATCCGTGTTTAATGATAATTTATCGAAGACTAGTACCCATTTTATAATTTGATTAAGGAAACAAATGAAATATTCAATCATTGTCCATAGATTTTGTATAAATTACACATCATTCCTTGATATCATTATAATGTTGGATTCATACAAATAAACTTTTTCAACCTATTTCTATCTCATACTCTAGAATTACATCTATATATCTTCTCATTGTTCATGAGGTAATCAATTTTCTATAAAAACTGCCTCAAAATCCTTTCATTTAATATTTTCAATATCATCAACCACTTTTTTTGAAATAATGGAAAAAATGGATCTACATCTATTGAAATATTATTAACTACCATGATAACCTTCTCACATTAATCACTTCCCAAAGTGACTAATATATTCTCTATGGAACATATCTATTTCTATGATACAATTGGGTTTTTAGTCCCATTTATTACTGGAGTTTTTTTAATTAGATTTGGTGTATCATTTTTGAATTTTGTTTTGGATTAGGATACTTAATGTGAGTATGGTATTTGATTATAAAATGAGTTAGTTGTCCAAATGTAGTTATATATTTTCTAGCTCCAGTTTTAGATTCATATATAACATAATTAAGTTGTATTGGATGGAAATCCCTACACCAGATTGATGAATTAATATAGCATCCATTATTTCCACTAGGTCCAATTTCTAAATAATGCGATACACTAGATTAGATCACAATATTATAAAACAAAATGTGTAATCCTAGAACTATTGAATCAAATAATCCTAAACTAAAATATTATGTATAAATATTATCTAAACCATAATCATGGATAATATTTGAATATTTGAAAAGGATATCATAGGGTTTCATTCTCTATCATAGGTCTTATTACATCTACATTCCAATAATTCTTCAATACTTTCTATGATACCATCATTGATGACCCTAACCCATGTATCCTGAAGCTAGTGCCATACATTATTACAATGGTACTATGAAAAGATGAAATCATCCTAATGGAGTGAAAAGTTTAGTATAATGGATAACATGATAGAAACACAAGTTTTTCATTTACACATGAATTTAAATACAACATACCATCTCCATTGGAAATACCCATTAATTCATTGATTATCCTTAAAAATATTTAATAATATATCTCTTTTCCTCCTAAGGTAAAATAAAACACAAGAAATGAGTGAGCTCTGATGCACTATAATGGTTAAAATTACAGTGTAAACATAAAGCATAAACAATTAGGTATGGTTTATATCTAACAATACTTGTGATTAAATTATATACGTCATCCTAATATGGTGAGAATAAAATATGATAAAAAATAATTCCATATTAATAAACTCATGAGAGTAAAATTTAACCATGGTATTCTACCAGTCCAACAATCACGTGGATTATCAATTAAAAATATCATAATGTGGGAATTAAAAATTCATGACATAATACATTCAAGGCTTTGTCTAAGACACCATATATAAATTGGTAAAAACATGTACTAATATGTCTTATGAGACCAACTGAGGCATAAATGTGATATAATGGACATTTTCCATAAAATAATAACACATATTAATTCCTCAAATTAATGGGGTGGAACATAATCGGTATATACCTTCATCTTTAAACAATCATATGAAATATTAATAACTTTCCCCAATAATATATGTAATTATAATCCATCTAGAGTAATATGGTGAATTGTATCAAGATAATACATCCACATAAATAATAATATACAATTCAATAAAATATGTTGGATGGTAACATATGATGTCAATCAAAAAATAATCCTAATATTCATCTTATTCTGCTGAAACAGTGGAAATTACTCAAATAAAATCATTTTGAAATTACAAAGGGAAATACACTTTACTTTGGAATGAATAGTTTTGTTGGAAAGTAATTTATTTATTAATAAAAATAAGAATGTAAAAATTTATATCCCAAAAAATAAATTGGAATGAAATTATATTTTAGGAATAATCATAAAAACATTTGGAAATTATAGATAAGTTATATAAATAGAGTGTTTACAAACCATTATAAGTGAGGCACTTTAGTACGGCTTAAGGAAAAATATAAATGAGTATTTAAAGTGAAAAAACACGCAATTTATAACATAAGTGTATAAATAAATTAATATAGTTATTCATGAAAAAATAGTTATTTTAAAAAAATATTGGTTTATTAACTATTTCTATGGATTTTACTTTAATATTGATATAAAATTTAGAATTTCACATTAATCGACCATGCCTGTCAAAAGGAAATGAAAAAGTAACCATATAAAACAAATAATTCCCAATAAAAGAAAGAATAATTAGAAAAGGTATATATTATTGGAACATAAAAATATTATATAATGGGATTTAATATGAATAACTAAGAATTAAACTATGGTAAATGTTTAGAAAGTGTATCATAAAGGAAAAATGGTGTTCTATGAAGTAACCATTATATTATGACAGAAATTGTTCAACACATGCATTTATTATACTAGATAATGAAATTAGATTCTTTAATAATCTAATTAGTTGCCTATTTAAATTTATTTTACATATTATAATTTTATTAAGTTTATTTGTGGGCAATTCGAATAGTTATAAGATTCAATTTCGTCTTTCGAGACTGTTTGTTTCCATGGTTTTAATGATAGGTTCACTTATATACATATATGAAATATCATGTTAATTGGGGATAGTTTTCTAGAATTAAAATTATAAGTTATTTATTAATTTATAGACGATTACATGGTCAGGTAAATCATTTTTTATAAATTTTGGGAAATTTAATTAGATAAAATATTAAGGAAAATTGTTTCAGTTATTCGGGAGTTTTGTGATCATCATGCAATATATTTTGTTTTATTTACAAATATTATGAATATATACTTGTTATAGAACATTAAACATCTTTTAATACCTATATAATAGTATGTTTTAATGAAATACAACTCTGTGACCATGCATGATGGCATAATTGAAAAATTAAAGCTTTTCATTAACAAATGTGGAAAATCATCACCACATAAACAAATAATTACTTTTTATAATAATATTATTCGAGAGGAAAATTAATGGTTGATATTACATTATCATAATAAAATTCTAATATACTAGAGAAAAATGATTTATCAGGCATCTTCGTTAAGGGAATGTGAGGATACGATTAGAAAAGAAAGGGACTTGTAAAGAAATTTAAAGAAAAGAAAAGAGGATTTTACCTCATGAACACATTCTCCATGAGAACCACCATAGGTAATTTGAAATAGTCTTTTTTATGAGATAAATAATACTAGAATTTTGGGGAGAATATTGGGATAGGGTATGGTTTGATATTGGACAATAATCAAGGCATAAGGGGTGTGGGGAGAAGCAGTGTTGAGTGGTGGTACTTGTAGTAGAGGAGAGTTTAGTTTTTTTATTATATTATTCATTTGTTTTTTTATGTTTCCATGAATATGAATAGATTGAATTACCATGAATAAATACATTAAAATGAGTGCTATATTTATAAATTAAGTGCATTAATCATCCAGACATCATGGTTGACTCAATAATTAATGAATTTTTAAAATACTATAAATTACCTATTTTACCATTCAAAAAGATCCATCAATTATAGAAAATTACCAAAAATTTTCCATAACAATAGTTTAACATGTATAATTAAAATAATGTCTATATTTTATGAAAATAATTTTTTAAATATGTGAAATTTAATTTTTATTAAATATTATTATTTTCTCGAATAATTCAATTTTTAAAATTTCAATTCAATTTTTTTCACATTGAAAAATGCAATGTCTCATAAAATTACGTAGTAATGATATGAAAAAATACTAACATATAAATATATTTTGTGAAAATATTTTATTTTAATATTATATTAAATATAAAATTCTAAATAATCATTTATGTTTCATAGAAATACCAATACTCAATTTATAATTTTAAAACATAATTTTACTTATTCAATGATATAAATATATCATATTTTAATTTATCTGATATGTAAATTATATATATACATTTATTGGTGCACATACTATTATATTGGTCATATTAACATTTCTAATATTCACAATATTATTCCAATTTATATATTTAACACTATATTATAATTTTAATCAGAGTGTTGAATTAACAATAAACCACTATATGTGTTAAACATTAAGAGATACCAAAAATATTTATTTGTTAGACATTTATTACTCTTTTAATAAGACACATTTTCAGAAACCACTAGATAATGAATATAAGGTTCTACCAGTCTCTACCAGATTAGAGGATTTTCTATTATCCATCCTACCCCTTCCATGTATGTTACCTCTTTTCAAAAGGATCATATTTGGTGTATGATGTACAAGGAATTATCCTAAAAATTATAATGAAATTCATTCTCTTAAGAAAAACATGGGGTGGATCAAATCCCTGAAACTCCACCACCATGAGACTATGGATAAAGTTGGTACTACCTATCTATATGTAATAAAGACTATGGGACCATTAGGGTATAAATATAGTATTTATCACTTTCAATAATTTATTTAGATTAATTCATGGAATTTAAATTTCAATTAACAGAATTTGAATAAATTAGAAACAAGTCATGTCTCCCTAATTATTTTTTGCAGACGTTGTCATGGACCTTGTACTTACAAGTTTTGTAAAATTTAATAGGTCCATGATGATGGAACACATCAATTGAAATGGAAAATTAAGATCATTCATGTTAAAATTGAAATCCGTAAAGTACTTAAGAATTGTATTGGGAAATGATAATACACATCATAAAAAGAATTCGCATTGTAAAAGGATTCTTAAAGAGATTGTACAACAAAAATATTCACAATTCAAGAATGAATTTTTTATTTTTCTTTGATATTAAATATCAATTGAATTCCCTATATATATATTATTAAAATATGATCTGGAACATTCAAATAATTTTTCATATCCACAATTATATTTCTAGAATAATGTGAATGATATAGGAGACATAGATTTATTATGAACCACATGAATCCAAGTTTTATATTTAAAATTAAATAATTATGATTGTGTAAATGCTAAATTTAATAATTATAGTAAGGCATGGATATTGAAGTAATGAATCAAGATTTAGTGGAATAGTTATATTATGGAAAATGATATTTCGTTTCCATTTTCTAACATTTAATTTATAAAATGTATTTTTATTGATTTTTTATTGATATTTCATGTCATGAGTGATTTTCAAAAATTACATGATACATTCTCCCAAGTATTTATGGACCAAATACTTCTTATTTATAATAACAGTATACTTCTTGAGTAATCGTATGACATGCCACCTACATGAACTTATATTTTGATATTTCAAAACTATGACTATAAAATTCAACATTAAAATTACCTGGGATATAATAATTAATACCCCATCCTTACACCCATCATATCATTAATCTCTTGTTATCCCATATAATCCATGAATGATGTTCGTAGGAATTAACCACATTAGTTCCCTATTTTTCCATCTCCACACTACTATATTTATATTGAATTACATTTAATAGTTTATACATGGAATTAAATAATTTTTTATTAAATGGAATTTTTTATGTAAAAATGAAAAAATGGTGGGCACTACATTTTGGGTATTAATAATATTTTATAAATCATTCAATGTACTTTATTCATTTACCCTCTTAAAAAAAGAATATATAATAGTTTTTACAAAGGAGAATCAATAATAATAATTACCAGATAGAATGTCTTTATTATATATATTTAGGTGGTGGATGTGATATTTATTATAGGAATAACATTCCAAAAAAATGAAGGGGGTTAAAAAATATTTCATTATTATTAAATTAATTTGGACCACTACATTGATAAATGGGAAAGTCTGAGTTGTTACTTTGATGGGTAGAATATAAATACTTGGTGAAATTTGATATAATTATTTATAATTTAGAGATAAGCCTAAATATTTCAAACTTAATTTTTTATACATCAATCCTACCAACCGTAAGCATCAAATTCATCAGATCCTTTTTTCAATGCCCTCAAATTTTAAGTTAATTTTGTATTTAAGAGTGGAGAATGACGGTAATTTACAATAATATAGAAAAGGAGAATTTTCTCATGGAAAGAGAATAACTATTCTTGACTTTATATCTTGGTTTGTGAGGTAAAAGTTTTAATTATACAATAAATCATGATTTGGAATTTTTGTAAATAATTATTTATGACATACAGATGAATTATTGGATAAACACCACAATATCTCATTGAGATAATGTAAAAGAACATGGGATAATTTTTTTTGTTGATGACTATATTGTTGAATTGATTTTTCATATGAATCTTGAAATTTTTTTCATACATTAATAATCACTAGATTTACAAAAAACTGTTCGGGGAAGACCCTTTATTAAAAAGAGAAGAATAAAGTATGAATTAATTTTTAACAGGGTAAATAAATACCCATTACAAGTTCACAGGACTAGTGGTACATAGCCTCGAAATTAAATTTCCAAATATCACAACCGGACGAAGTCCAATCAGGGGCATGCAACCTCCAAATCAAGTCGATAAAGAGCTATGTAGAATAATGTATACTAAAACTGAACAACACCACCAAAAAATAACAAACACCACCTAGAGGCCTAACAGGTAAATTATAACAACATAAATCCAAATCCCAAACAACACCACAACCCGCTCGAATGTGGACGAATCTAGAGGTGACTAGATATCTATCATTATATTGACCGTGAGGACCACTATCATCTGAGATCTATTTTCAAGACTGTATGATGGACCTCACATCCAAAGATCATTGCATCAACACCATTATCTATTTCATAATCCCTGACACACCTGACATCGTGGAAAAAATATTCTAATGGGACCCCATCAATTCAGTCACCATTGACTCCCACACAAAAGAAATGTCATCATTGTCTGCTCCCGTCACATCCAGATCTCTACCTTGTAGTACCCATCGAATCCAAACACATAGATTCCATGCCTACTCATGTCCCCCGATGCAATTTCTATACACTGCCTCTCACACGACTAAACAGATCTATTGTATATCTAAACCCACTATGTGGATAACATCCACTTCCAAACCCATAGCCACACGATCACATTCAATGATTAAATTCTGAATCTAGAAATTGGAATCACCGACACCTGAAACCATAGACAGAAGATCCAAAAATATTTTAAATTGTTTAAA
This sequence comes from Viscum album, assembly GCA_963277665.1. Taxonomy (NCBI): domain Eukaryota; kingdom Viridiplantae; phylum Streptophyta; class Magnoliopsida; order Santalales; family Viscaceae; genus Viscum; species Viscum album. Next base: position 496,016,820 of record OY728158.1, on the reverse strand, counting down.
TTTTAATTTCAATCATTTTAATTGACCATAGTGTTATTTAAGGTCAATTTTAACAATATTTTTTATAATCATTTAGAGATTAATTCCAAAATGTCCTATAATTATATTTTCAATGTTTTTATTTCTTTAGAATTTCCGCTATCACATTTTATATGGTTATTTATTTATGAAATTAATTTTTTTAGGTTTAAAAAATTCATGGTATTCATTTAATAATTATGGGTGAAGAGCTAAATTTGACATTGTGATGCCCAAAATAATCTCAAAATTTAGGCACTCAAACCTATGCATAGATCATGCTATTTTTTATGTTTGGTATATATCATGTATATGTATGCCACAATGGAGATAAAATATATCCTTGATTAATAAAATATCTTTAGAAAAAACATTCATAACAACGGACACACTTGATTCGGACCACAACCTTCCCAAAAATGCTTGGAAAATTTGAATTTGGAAATTCCATGATTCATCCTATCCAGAAGTAAATTCCAGGGTAAATATCCTATAAATTCTTCTTCAAATGATTTATGAAGTGTACATTTATTTTATAAATAAGAGACTCTATGATAAAATATATTCCTAAATAATATCTTCCTAATTTGGACATTAAATTTATTTAGCTCACACTAGCCGATGAGGAATATTTCGAAATCAAAATTTTACCACATTTCCTTATACAAAAGAAAAAATTGTGTAACCTCAAATACACTCACATGCATATAAATATGAGTATAGGGTTTGATTAAGGAGTATTGATAATTTCCGAGTGATCATTCATTATTCATCCCTATACAGATACTGCATCTTAATGATTTATTTAATTTTTGTTATTTGGGTTTTATTATATCATGTAATGAGTGCATATTTTTTATTAAAGCTTAAATTATTATTCTTACATAATTTTCTTTATTACAACAATAATTTCATCAAATATTTCTTATATCATTCCATCATGATCTATTTTTACATTACAATGTCAAATGATTATCCTAAGTCCTAACCATAGTGGATTTTTCATGGGGTTATAATTTCTTTTTTCAACATTTAAACATGTTTTAAATCAATTTTTTTTGGAATTTGAGAGTTTTACATAATTTCAGCTCTCATACACCATTTTATTAATTCAACTTCCATTTATTTTCATTGGTTCAATATTTTCCCCTCTAATATCATTGGAAAACCCTTCATATACAGGATACATGTTTTCCAAAATGAATAAAATGGCATATAATAGAGCCAGGTATTTTAGGAATTTCATTATTTGTTTGAGTAGTTATCCTATTTGAAAATTGGGGGATGTGAGGTTTGGGGAATAGAAGTCAAGAAAAAATCAGACACTAAATAAATTAATGGAATGTAATTATTAAATGAGGAGTCGTAAAATGAATTCCCATATTGAATTTAGAAAATAAATAAATAATGAAATAACCCTTGATTACAACCATAATACCAAGACCATTCTTTCTAACCCACATTCTATGATCCATATTCATTTCCAGAATGTATTTTTTTATTTAATTTCAATACTTTCAAAAAACCAATAAAATTATTTCAACTATTTAATAAAAATTAAAAAATTAATTATGTTAATGGAATTAGAAATTAGTGATTGAAGTGATAATGAGGCTCCCCATGTTAGATGACCATGGTCACCCTCTATGTTGTATAAGTATAATAATATTATATTTTTCCACAACTAACCACTAGTTTTCATAGAAAATGGAAATTTTACAAATGAGATAAGTAGTATTTTGATCACATTTTATATTTTTTCATTATATATAGTGGACATTGTTTTATAAATAAAAAATATATATAACATATTATTACATGATGTATCAAAACATACTATATAGTGGTGGAAATAATAGTTACATACATGTGAAAGAAAAAGAAAAAGAATATAATATGGAGGCCCTCCAATGAAGGGATGGTTCTATTATGATAATGTAATATAATAATAAAATATTCATTGATTCATGGCTCAAACCACATGATTTAGTTTTCTAGTTCTAGGAACTCTAAACAGTCTTGAAATAATTTGATGCCAGGTATTGCCACTGATGAATCTTCATTTTAATTAAGAAATCAAAGAGGTTTAGATCCAACTAACTTATAATCAACAAAATAACCATCTAAATGATAAATTTTTTGTGTACCATGATGAGGTAGTGAGTGAGGATGAAGACTCATATACAAATTTGAATATGAGATATGACTCAGATAAATATTTGAGTAAAATTATTGAAGATGAAATGAAGTGAGATGTTACCATATATAATATATATGAATCCAAACCATTTCACATCTTTCTACACATGGAAGAATAAGAAACAAAACAATTAATGTAATTCAGAGAAATATTGGTGGAGACTAACTACATACCTCCACCCATCGAAAATCAACTTCATGAGGCAATTTCTACCAAAGAATAATTTTAAACTGAGCTTATTTAGTGAGTTGTATTGTTCTTGAAAACAAAATTATTTTATTTTATTGGAAAAAAATTTCCCGCCTCTCCTTTCTATTTCAACTTTGAATATTTTGACAAACATTATTCTTCCATACATGAAGAAGTAAACAATGATTTACCTCCTGAGGAACATGTGGATCTCCCTAAATACATTTACCATTTACTATAGGGGTATAAGAAGAGATCCAAGTGGTTTTTCGATAATTAAAAAGGACACATATTTCCAACCTTAAAGGGACATATTTTGAAATTACTTCATTACATTTGAATTGTTCTCACATAAAATTAAATTATAAATATCTCCTTGTTTATTATTTTAATGCCTAAAAACATTAGAAAAAACTAGATATTTATAAATAAGGTGAAAATGTCAGAACTAATGATTTTGGGGTTCCTTAATTAATCCTACCGCCTCCATGCAAGATGTACCTCATTGTAAATTAGGGGTGGTATTTAGAGCACACAATACCTAGAAATCTCCTCCACAATAACAAAATAATAAAATAAGTTTATAAAAACAAGTTGTATTTCATGTAATGGAAACACCACCAACCATTAGATGATGGATAACAACTTGTAAACAACATATGGAGGTATTAAAAACCTATTTACCATATGGGGTAACATTCTAGGAATTATTCAATCCTTCCATTAATTTAATTTTATTCTAAAAATTAAATTTTCAATTTATTGAATTGAAATAAATTAGATAGGTGTCTTATGAACTTAAGTATATTTGAATGTATTTTTCATAGAATATATAATTACAAGAATTTTAATTTTTGTAGTTCTATATTAATGTAATACAAAAATAGATAAGTAAATTGTAGACAATTCTACATTAAATTAAAATCCTAAAAATTCTAAATAATTTGGTCAGGAAATGTAAATGGATGTCATTAATGGAATTCACATCATGAACTGATACTAAACATATCCTATACTTCCATGACCTAATAAATTCATAGTGAAGAATCATGTATAATTGGAGTATTATTTTACCTTTAATATTCATTTAATTTCCTAGTTTTTTTCAAAAATTGTTCTTAATCATTCAAAGAAAATTACATTCCCACATTTAGATTTATGTATTCATTTGACAGACGTAGGAGTTAAAAATTTCATAGGAACATCATGATTCAATGTTTTGGATTTCATTGTAAATAATATTGAATGTTTACAATGTGAAATTTACTCATTAGAGTGAATCGTGTTTATTTATGTAATGAATGTTAATGTGAGGGAATTAGATTTTTCAAGAATATAAAATTTACCTTCCATTTTATTTCGTAGAAATTAAGAAATTTATTAGGATTGATTTGTTATTATTATTTCGATCCTCAAGATACTATTGAAAAATGAATTTTTCATTCTTGAGAAGGTTTATACACCAAATAAATCTGATAAATATTGAGCTTATATCATGACTGATCTTAGGGAATTCCACATGATAATACATTCAATAGAACTGTTCTATTCAATGATTGTGAAAAAATACATTTAACATGATTAAGGAATATTTTATTAAATCCTTATACATGGAACCAATATAAAATTATTCCTTATTTATCATTTAGAATCAACAGGTGACCATTATAAAAATTATCCCTATTATAGTCCATTTTCTGAATTCATACAACACTCTATTTATAATGTATGATATTTAAATGATTATATATAGGGATAAGGAACGACTTCATAATGAAATGTTTACATTGAAATATAAAAAAGTGGGGTTAATAGATTCTAGGTATTTAGAAATTATTATGATTTATTCAATATAAATTATAGTTTGACTATCTTTTAAAAATTGGACACTTTTTTTAACTTAAGAGAATAATATATCACAATTACCAGCCTAATGATTTTGGTCAAATTTTTTAAGATTTTTGATGCGAGATTTAATCTATTCGTAACATTAAAAAATGAAAAAAATTAAATTCAAAACGGTTCATAAATATTTCATTTTTATTAAATTTTTCATTACCATTACATTCATGTTTTCTAAAGTGTGAATTTCTATATTTTTTGGGATAATTTCATTACACTTTTACAATTGATATCTTTATTTTAACTTTAATGATTTGAACCCTCCAATTAGCCTTATTTTTTTAAATTTCAATTCTTCTAACCTTAATCATAAGATTCATCAGTTCCATTTATGAAAATTTCCCATGATTTAATGTTAATATTGTTTTAACACAGTGGGGAATGCAGTTCTTTTATAGTCAATTGTAAAATAATCATTTACAAGTAATATGGGAATAACTTGTATTTAATCTATATCATGAGTGATGATATTACATAGTAAATTATGAAGTAAACAAAAACATGACTTGTTTAAAAATAATGAATTATGTTATATGAAAGAATAATAGGAAAATACCAACCAAATCTCAATGGGAAAATGTAGAAATACTTGGGTTGGTTATTGTTTTTGAATTCTATGAAGATTATTTTCTATTTTATATTAATGTTGAATGGTAGATATAATATTAGTAATAAATTGATTTTATTTATTTTTAATTTTAATATTTATAACTCATGGTTGTTATTTTAGTTGTTTTTAGATTAATTATTGATGAAAATAAATGTTTGTGTGTGGGTGAATTAATAGAAAAAATATTTTAAATTATTATAATTTTATTTTTAATATTTAAATCCAAAAGGTGAAATTTTGATGTAAATTATCACATTTTTTTATTAATATCAATTTATCTTAATAAAAAAATGAACTAATTATGTATTTTGATGTTTATGATTAATTTATTTAATCAAAACTAACATATTATAGACTGATTTAATTTATGAAGTCCATTTTTTGTGCATAAAGATATATTTTGATTCATTTCGTTATTATATATCAGAGTTATAAATCCAATATTTGGATGCCTAAAATAATCTCACAATCATGCCTCAAATTATGGGCACATATATTGATATTTTTTTAGTTGGGCCAATGTCTCGTAAATGTATAAAATAATTGAAGTGATATTTTATATTGATAAATATAAAATATCAAAGAATAACGTTCATTACGTTGGAACACTAGATTATGCAGATATAAAAGCTATTATGGCATTGGAAATGAAATATTAGAAATTTAAATAATAATTATGGGAAGAATTGAATTTTATCATAAATGGTCTATAATTTATTCTACACATGGATGATGAATCTTTAATTTGGAAGTGAAATTCGCCACATATTATTTCACACTATTACAAAATAATACATTTTACAATTCATTCATTAATTGGGTCAACCACATTCAATATTTTGGAAGAAAATTATAGATACAAAATTTTAATTACATTTCACTATAAGAATAGACAATTATGAAACCCTGAATCCACTTCCACTCCAATTAATTGGAGGCCAAGGGTGGATTGATGAATATTTATTTTTTCATAGGGATCTTCCAATATATTTAAATATAGGGATACTACTCCATTATGATTTAATTTTTTTTATTCTTTATCATTTCCCATGTAATGCCTAATACTTTTTTTAATGTATCTCCCTTGTCTTCATTTAAAAAAAATTATTCAAAAACAAATACCATCTTCTCTATATTCTATTGTTTCATCGTGACCACTTTTAAAATTGCAATGAAAAAGTTACTAACATGAGGAATTGATCGTGGGGAGGTTTCATGGAGTTATTATTTTTATTTATTATATATAACATGTTTTAAATATAATTGATATATATGATAGAGTATTTAATGGGTCTTATGATCATTCACCCTTGAATTATTTTCAATTACATTCATTTTATTTTATTAATAAAAATTTTCTCTCACATCTAATATAAAAACTTTTTATATATGGGAGACAGTGTTTCCATAAGGTATGAAATGAGATATGGTTGAGAGGTGTCACTTAGGAATAACAATACTAGTATAGGTGTTATCATATTTCACTATTTGAGGAGGTGAGTTATGTTTCTCTAAAGGAATTCATAAATTACCCACTAAATAGATCAATGGAAAGTAAATTTTTAATGAAGATTCATAAAAAAACTATAAAATTGAATTTAAAAAATAATTAAATAATGAAAGAACCCATGTGACCAATGCATTTATAATGACCTTTATTTGTGACCATTAGTATATATTGTATCAACATGTTAGGATTGTGCAATTTTATTTGATTAAATTATTTTCCAAAACAACAAAAAAAACTATAGTTTTCAATGAATAAAAACAAAAAATAGTAGATTCTTTGAATTTGAAATTAGTAAATGAACCAACTGGGATTATCATCATGTTAGATAACCTGTGTAGCCTCTATGATATATTTGTAAAACAAAATTTTCTTTTTTCCCCACCCTATGATAGTCTTTTTCAACTAATATCTCACAAATATGGATTTGTGAAAAATAACATTATGTATAGTGGTAAAGGAATATAATAAATTTTTTATGGGTATTAGATGTAAATAAATAATAGATTTTATAATTTAATTATATATTTAATTAATAACTTTTTATATTTCTTCCCCTAGGGACCATATTCCAATCCAACATTGTACCAACACTATAGTAAAACCAAAATTTATTTTTAAACCATTGATTCATTTTTCATGTATATTGATTCATTTAGGATGATATATTAATTTCATATGACAAAATGTTTCATAAAACTAAAATTAACATATTGTACCTAATATATTATATTTGTTAATAATGTACCAAAACTAGATGAAAAAATTTTAACAGTTCAATCAAAAATTATTATTTATCAAAATATTATTGTATTGACAATAAATGTGAATACTACTATGTCATATCCACCTATATATATATTCTTCCTACAAATAATGGGTTATAGGAAATGTTATAGGAAAAAATCCTGCATGTGACCCATATGCTCCCATTATCTCTCCAAATGAATCCAAACTTCTATATCACATGCACTAGTGGTATCACCCTACCTCAAAGGGACCTCTAGTATCAATTTCATATCAATGTAGGGTACTCCTTAAAATTTGAATCATCCTCAGTGTCATCATATCCCTATTCAATGTGGTTGGATGGGACCTCCATATAGGCCATAGGTTTTGATACATGTAATACATTAAAATCATTATCCAATAATTGGAGAAATTATATGGGTTTTAGATGAATACCCAACCTAATAAAGGATATCTAATGGAATTATATACCATGATGAAAACTATTAAATACACACTAAATACCAAAATGTTTTTTTCATTTGTTGATATATAATTCCCAACCATGATTACTCTATTGCAAATAGATAGCATCACTCTTAGACCTTTGGAACGCCTGCCCATTTTCTAGAGTCTAACGAATAGTTGTGTGGGTATAATGTGATACATTGAGAAGGATATACCCTTAAATCAGAGTGATGAAAAATATGTAATATCAAGAATTTACCAATTAATAAATACATGAATATAATTGAACAACACTACTCAAATGACAACAATACCTAATAAATTAGGTTTTAATAAATGAACTATCTAGAATGTGAAATATGTTTTTAAAATATCAACTACATATGTCATAGAATGATCATGTATCTCAAAGAATAAAATTAAAAGAACAATACTTTAATTAATTGTTCTCTTTTCTTTTACAAATATCAATTCTTGGAAATATCCATGATATATAGAAGAACAATCATCTATTGAACCTTTTCCATACCTATAATTATGATCATGAGACCAAGTCAGGTACTAAAGTGTCAAATAAACCCTAGATTCATGTGTTTAAATATCAATTTGAAACCAACAATGGTTTAATTAACATTACTAGTGAATAACGTGTATTAGAAATGTGATATTATCATAGAATAAAAATAAATTATACGAGGGTTAAAAAATAACATTCATTGATCCTATGGGTTTAGACTAACCCAAGGGAATAAAAATTCAGAATTCTCAGAATGTTGGATATATCTTAGTAAGTTAGAAATACATTAAGAAAAGATAAGTTAAATATCTTAGAAGTTTAGTAACATACAATTAGTAAATAGGAGTCCAATATTATCTATGAGAATAGTTACACACCATAATAATATTTGGCATGTATTATGTGGTGAAGAGTACTCCAATGTGGAAATAGTAAATTAATATCATCTATTTGGGTAGTGACATTACCATGTAAACATATACCATATCGGCATTGGGGAAATACAACCTCATTTAAAATATCATGTATCACACAACAAATATTATACATTTTAATCTATAGATTTTTTTTCTCTACCAATAGAAACACATTTCTTTTCTATAAGGATTTGACAGTCAACTAAACCATAAAAAATCGTAGAATTGGCCTCTGAATTACATAATCCATTCACATCATCAAGTTCAAAATATTCGATAACCATGTTAGAAATAATGATTTAACACTCCTCAGAGTCAACTAAAAATTGAGTTTTAATTTATGGAATAATATTTCATGTATCATATCAGACACATACCATGAGTTACACGGTCTCATTATGTACACTATATTCAATCCATAAAATCTTGGGAATAGTGTCCCTCAACATAATTATGACCACATTTTATCGAAATCAACCTCATAGGAATTACATTGAGAAAGGAACCAAGTAGTGTGACATAACATCCCCCAAACATTATAAACAATATTATTTTTTCCCTCTCACTGAACATACACATACTCTATTCACTGGATGTGTAACTGTAATTCAATAATATAGTTATAGGGTAGGATATGTCACCCCATATTCTATAATTTTATTTGGTATATCAGAAACATTACATGACATCATATCGAATATCCCTATGATATCCATTCTATGTATGATAATATTCAATATGCAGAGGGGACTTAGGGATCCCATTATATGGTCTAATACATACAATTTTTCTAATACCCCTTTTGTGCATAAAAATCATAACATAAAATTTTAGAATTAGTTGTACACCCGTATGTGATAGAGGAACAAAACATATTTTAATGCATTCATCATGGCCTTCGATACATATATTTTATTTGATGGAGTTAAAAATAAGAATTTCATTTCCATTTCAAGGTCAATACAATGTCGGTATAGAGAATGTATATCACATGAAAATCAATAATACTTAAATCTTATGGACATTTTTACATCCAATAAGTCTCATTCATGGAGTTATTTTAGGGTTTTTATCATGAAACCCCTCACATGAACTTATCCAATCCCCAAAGGCCATCACCAATGAACTTGATCCTTAACACCATCAAATGTAAATTATACGATTTAAAAACTATTTATAGTCATTATTTCAATTTATTCAATTTTTTAGGTTTTAATTAATATCCATGTAATAATAAGGAAACACATAAAATGAAATTTATCATAGTTCAATTGCTGCTAATTGTGCTGAAAATTCCCACAATCATTTTAACAAAATATCTAATAACAAATTATAATATATATATTAATTATACCCCAAAAGATATAATATATTATATAAATTTAATATAGAGAAAATAATTATTAAATCCAAAAAAATATAGTGTTATAATCATCCAAAATTATACTTTATCAATGAATAATAAATCCTTTTACATGATATAATTCCATAATTATTTACTTTAATTATTTCTAAAACATAATTCTTTTTGCATCTAATCATGGAAAAATCAGATAAGAATTCGAATGTATGAATAAAAAATGGGTAGTTTGTCTTTATAATGCCTCTTTAAAATGATGGATGGTAAGACTCATAGAAAAGATGAAGTAGAATGAATCCTCATTGATGTATCCTCATGTTAAAATGCACATATGTGGAAGGTAAAGAGGGAAATAACATAAAACCAAAATAGGAAAGTGTATAATTTAATACATTTAATGAAACATTCCAACTCAAATAATTTAGTTTCAAAATTTATAAAAATTTCATTGATGATGTATCTCAACATACATCCAAGAAACCCAATTTATATTATTTTTCTCTATATTTTATCAAACCATGTGCCAACTGTGCATTTCCACCCCAAAAGAAAGGTTATTTCACGTGGTCCAAAATAAAATATGAGCAGTCTTTACATCATTATATGAATGTTTTATAAAATAGTTTCCACCTATCAAAAATTATCTTACATATATCTCTATATAATAGTCGTATTTCCCCATGGTTTCAACTATATGTAAGGTAACATTTTAATAGATGTAAACCCCTCAAAATTTATAAATTCACACAAAAAAACCTCTATATTCATTCGGACACCCACAAGACATCAACTAATAGATAATGTGATACAAGACAGAAAAATCCACTATATAATAGAGATTAATTATAGAAACCTGATTTGTAATATATTAAAACACTTCCAAAACCTATACGATGTTCATAAAAACATAGATTACCTAAAAATCAATCAAAATCACTCTTTTTAATTCTCAATCCCATATAACAACCAAAAATATTTTTATATGTTTTTCATAAGAAAACAATCATATAAAACATTATTTTTAAATAAAAATCATAAATTTTTCACATCTCAATATAGTTAATTAGAAAATAACTTATTTATCATCATTATACTAATTTTAGAGAAGCCACCCAATTCATCCTTCGGAAACCATCATAGTAACTAAACCCAATCCATAACCCAGCTGATATGTATCTCAGTGATTATGGGAAAATTGATCTAATAAAAAATTTGGTACCACACTAAAAAACACACTTTCTTATGAATCATGTGGAAAATAATTTCCACCAAAAAACATGTCTATAATTTCATTCATATGTCAATAATGAATTATAATTTCACATATATAACACCACGTTTTATGATGTCACTAGTCTATACAGATTTATAACCTATAGAAAATCGCACCAGAGTTTCATAATATGATCCTTTAATCCCACCCTAGGATATATATATTGAATTCAATTCCCTGAATTATAATTTCATTTCATTTATGTAACCATAAGAACTATTTTTAAAATGTTTTGGTCACTCCAAAAACCTATTTAATAAAATAATCATTCCATTTTATTATCCAACCATTACACCACAATTTGTATCTATTACTTACCAAATATAATATATATTATTTATTTTCATTGGTTAATAACTACCTCATGGTATTGACTAATTTATAATCCTCCCCAACCACTAATACTCAAGAACCATCCAAAAACCAAAACCACAGACTAGTTGTGGAAGTGAAAAGTTCACTCCTGAAATTTAATTAAACTACTCAAAATAATTTTCCCTATATTTTTTTGTAATGGTGTGATACCCACTTTCTGATTTCACATGAACCACTCTAGTGGTCTAACTAATCATGGCATCTATAACTTCTTGAGAATTTTCATTCATTAGAACTTCACCATTTTCCCGGTTAATTCAATATCATATTCCCTGTTTTAGGGTCCAATGACACATGGGTGCACCATGAATATGCTGTCTTGTTATATAAATAACTCAACAACATGCATGTGATCCTAATAGTTTTACCAGAATATCTAGAAGCCTCTACAGTATCACAACACACCAATGTCTTATTTTTCTATTGGATTTTAATAGACCCACTAGTTATTCAATATCATTCCAACCCTAATTTCATCATTATTAAGCCAGTATATCAATTCCATTATCATCCCACTAATCCACTCAACCCCAAGATGTTTCACATAACCAAATAGCTATCACTCTATATTTCATATTATATTGTTAAAAAAAAGGACCCATTACAAATAGAGATTATAATTAAGACAATACTATAGTCCACATGACCCATAAGTTATTATTCCACAATATCAATGATATTTTATCTCATGCCTTATGATATCTAAATGAATTGGTTTGCAATAGTAATTAGCCATTTCTATTTTCTCCAATGACTACCACAACTCTTACCAACACACAAAATTACATCATTGGGGAAAATAGAATTCCTCTTTTATAAATCACAATAGAGTGCCACCACATTTCCACTGTGATATATTATTGGATCATTATCAATGAATAATCATCACACAAAACAACTGATAACCCATGAATAAACACTATGCTAGTGTCATACATGTTGTCACAAACTCTATCACTATATATAAACAAGTATTAGGGTCTTGAAACCATTAAAACTTATCAAAAAACATGGATAGAATAATATATAAGGACCATGAATTTACATTCATCTGCATGAACTCAATCTTAGTGCCCTATTCTTACACAACTTTGGCTACATAACCCTTATATTTCAAAAAACCTCTATTAAAAACGTTTATGTTGTCATGGAAGGTCCGTCAATACCAATAAAACACCAAGATTTCCTACCATGTACAATACTATTTCCAAATCAATCAACCAACCTCATCGGTTAAGAATTGTATCGCCCTCTTACCCATTTTAACAGTATAACCATCTAACTAATATAATTATGATTCTTGATAACACTTGTTACAGAAAAACATACCCATGATGTTTTACAACCAACTGTAACAATTATATACATATAACTTATTCCATCAATAGTTCTAACACATACATCCTATTATTTCAATGCAATTTAATCATGTGATAATTTACCATGTAGATACATGTTCTATCATAACACATATTTTTCCCATTTTTTATTATTCACAAAAACTAAGGATTCTAAATTTTTAAATCACATACTGTATAATAGCTTCTAGAAACATTGAAATACCAAAATGAATATACTAATTATTTTTATCTGAAAATGTATTCACAATTTTAAGCTACATACTCTTTGGAATATACCTCAATATTACCACTCATCTCAAAAAATGATATGAAAAAAGCATTTATTCAATTATAAAACTAAAATCACAAATTCCCTTTGAAAAATCTCAAAGTCACTAAGATTTCCTATGTTTCCCATAATCATATTCCACATGGGTCACATCTCACAGGGCATCATTAATGACCTCATCTAACATAAAATAACGAAACTAACATTCTAAAATGACCACAAGTGAATTGGAAAACAAACACACATACATGCATGCACACACACACATATATATATATAAATATATCAAGAATTTCATACTAATGTCATTACACATTTTAGGGTATTAATCCTCATAGAGAATCTGTATACTATATTACTTACTCAAGGATCAATGTACCTTTCATATTGTAGCATCCCGACCCATCTCACCGCTGAACTGGTGGCCGGACCAGTCACCACATGATTTCAAGTGTGTCTCCCATTACACCAGAGGCTGCTGACTAGCAGCGAGTGTCTATGGATAGTTAGTGGGGAGACTATACCCTCTTTTTAGTGTTAAAAAAATAGACAAAGGAAATAAATTGCATAAATGGTATAATAAATGATAAAGCAGTAGAACGAAGCTTTTATAAATCTTGTACAAAACCAATGGCAGACACCAAATTGTATAACAAATGCATGCATGACATGGTAATGATACAAAATAGAAAACAGTGAAAATAATAGCATGCGATACATTCCAATACAGAAATAAATAATTAATGACTCAAAGCCCCAAGGGAGGTCTCCTAGAGAATCCAGATTATCCGCTAGATTCTCTACTCCTATCTCCCTTGTAAATTCAAACAGTATAATCCTGCAACCCGATATAATCTACTCTGGTGCCCAGTGCAATGTCATCCTGAGTAGGGTGTGAGATATATATCTTATTAAGCCAGGACCACCGGTGTCTACCCCAATTCTAGAAATTTAATAAATAATATAAAACACATTAAGGCATGCATAAATAAAGTGACCAGTACAATGTAACTATATACCCAAGTACCTACTTCAGCCCTTAGCTGGTGTGTGAACCTGTAATATTCATTTTTTATTCATACTAAAAAATCATTACATAATCATTTTTCATTTATCAATAACTAAAATCATATTATGAATGTCTTGAGATTCGACTTACGTCTGACATCTCCCGTATAAGTCACTCCCCACATATGCCTCAAATGACCATCTATGTACTCAAAGTAAAGACTAGATCCAATTTTGTGCTTTGGAATGGATAACGTGTCATAATTTATTCTATTAAATCTTTCATATACTAAGTTTGAGCCCATACACTAAAATAAAGATTTTTTCCTGGGTGTGTCCACTAATAGTGATTCACCCAATTCATTAACAAGTCTAAACCCTTTCTCATAAACAAATCACAAAATCATTACTTCACAACCACATTTTTTTCCCATCACATCATTTCATACATGAACAATTGGACCCACAATACATTGTTAATTAATGGGTGTAGAACATCATGTCTAGCTCCCACGTGAGTATTTGAAGTATCGGTCGTTATCTCACAACCCATGGGTATTTTTAGCATCAGTCTCTGTCCCCTAAAATAATATTGTCTTGCAAGCTAGGTGTAAAACACCTTGTCTAGCATCCTGTGAGTATTTGGAGCATCATTCCTTATCTCAAAACCCATTTATCAAACATACATATACATCTATCTATAGTATCGAACACTATTTCTAACCCCCTGTGAGTATTTGGAGCCTCAGTCTTTGTCTCAGAACCCATTCATCAATGATCCATATTTAATTATCATCAGTGTAGAATACCATGTCTAACACCACAAAAATACTACTTTAATTAATTCAACAACTAATTAAAAACACAAATAACTCTTAAGATAAGTAAACACTTAATTAACCATTCAACAATCCATTGATTAAAAATTAATTAAATATTATATTTTTTTTATCAAGTCAATTTAATAATTAACTCAGCACTTAATTATCCAAATTCCATAGCAATTATGAACCCATCCACTCAAAAAGTGATTCGTCAAGGACATTAACATTCCACAAGCACCCCAAAAATATCACAAAACATGCTGAAAAATTATATTATATTTAGCATCCATCTCACACAACAAATAATATTTTGAAATAACATTATCCAAGACAACATAAAGCGTGTAACACTAATATGCATCAGAAGAACTCCTAGCTAACAATCGTAACAAAAAATAATTTCGCAATATTAATTTAATGCATGAAAATTGAATAATTAAATAATTAATTAATTAAATCTTATCTCATTAACAAATCATCAATTATTTAACCATTTTCCATTTAACGTGTAAAAATTAATCCATCCATTAATTATTACAAGTTTCCAAATTATATACAAAACCTGTCAAATATTCAAAATTCTCAATAATCAGTAAAAGTGATAATTTCATTCCAACTCATTACTAGATAATTAATTATACTATTAATTTCCCTATTACTCATTCTTTCCATTCAAATCATTCAATTGTTTAGTCATATCACTTTAACTAAATTAGTAACCCATGCTAAAAATAAACACATTTTCCCATCCACATTTAAATCATGTGGGTGACATTATTTTATAACATCAAAATTGTCATGCATCGACATACCATAATCAAGGAAACTCACATTCTAAATTTATCAAAAGGAACTCAAATTATCATATAAGGTGTCAATGATTTGGGACCCTACCTCAGGGCTTTTAATGAAAACCACAACCAACGAAGAGCACTGAAGAGAAACTGGTTGATCCTTCTAGAATCCTCCATAGATCACTTCTCCTAGAAATACCAATACCAAAACACATCATACTTTTCATCCACACAATTAGATTTACTCATAACATACATAGATCTACGAAAACGATAGAAGAGGATATGTATAACTAAGTAGATCTAAGAAACTGAACAATAAAACAAATAAGAACATCTACCTACCTCAAGAATTCATCCTCGATTCGCCAAGAGATTCCTTCATACCACCTAAAAAATTCATGGGAGTGGTTATATTACATTCAAGGAAGGTTGATCCTGAGTTATTATAAGGACCTGGCCTTAAACATTACTTAATCTTGAATTAAATTGAATAATTCACATTGAGGATATTTTCAGTTTTAGAGTTTTAGAGAATTAGGACATAACTATTACATCTCAAAGATTACAAAGTAGACACATCTACATAGTTTCCATTTTTTTAACAAAATAAAAACTCTTGAACAAAAGAGTCATGTCTAGTTCCTTGTTTTAGACAGCCTAACATTTCCTTGATCCCGTCCTTGACCCTATTCAACTTTATGTCATGTGAAAAACATTTCAAAAACCTGGGATGAGCATAAAAAGCTCATTAAGGGTTAAAAGATACGGAAAGAAAACATTAGTCCATGTATACATAAGAATCAATGAAATCATTCTTTACTCATAAAACATAATCACTTTAACATACCTCATGAAATCATAAGATTTACAAATAACAAATAGAAATCATAATCCATAAAGGTAACTTGAGGCATTCATAACATTCTTACATAGGGAGTAACCCTCATGGTTACATTTGGAATACTGATCAAAGTATATTCCCTAAATCTCTTCGGAGAAACCTTATAGTTTATCCCCTTCACGTTACCCAATGCATTGGAGAGCTATATCGGGCTCACCCGCCCTTAGTTTATCATAGAATCACCAGTCTTCATAAACAATGCCCAAGAGCCATAACATAATAATATCACATAACTTAAGCATAAAGGAAAGATAACATTCCCACATTGTAATAACAATATAACATTTTATGATATTGAAATATTGAATCCATTCTAAAAACCATTTTCAAAACCATTTAAAACATTTAATAAAGAGATTTTTGAATCAAAGTGTCCCATAAAACTTTGAATATTTTAACATTTTAAACCATTAATATCTATATAAATAAATCCTTAAAACCATTTTTAAAACATGCATATTAATGAGAAATATTAATAATAATAAATCATTATAACATTTAAAACGATATTTTAGTTAAAGGATTTTTAACAAAATGAGAGACACTTGAATACAATAATTGAGGAATAACATTTAATCAGAACTTTATAATATCACGAGATTAAAGGGATTCATGATATAATATTCCAAAAGATAGTATATACACCATATAAGAGTGAATTGGTTAATATCAACAATGAAGTCTCAACGGAAATGTAAAATGAGATGAAATCCCTTATAAAGAAGGTATCCTTAAATTAAGGATAACTCAATCTCATAATTATGTGTGAAAAATATAAATACACACAAAATAAGTGGATATTAAGTGTGAAACGACCAGAGGTCATTCACACATATTCATAGGATTTCATATTCAATAAGTACAAGTTTAACCCAAAGAAATCGAAATTGGGTTAAGAAGTTCCCTTGGTAAAATTCGACAGCCTAAAGACGTCACTTTAAAATTCCAAATATTAGTTGATGAGAGAGAAAATGGTATCTCATCACCTGGACATAAAACTTACATGAATAAGGATATATAAGAACATATCCTAACATAAAAATATTTAAATTAAAAGACATAACAAAATAAGTCTTTTAAAAAGATGAGTGTGAAAGGTTCCCTTACCGATTTTGGAAACATTCGAAACGTACACCCCATGAAATAAGGGTCATAAAATGCATATTTAAATACCCATAAATGAGATTATATTATACAAATAGAAAAATAATGGGTATTACATACACCAAAAAAAATGAAATAGTGGCCAATTTATCATGAATCTCACAGGAATAAAAATTGAGATGAAAATCCCCTTATGAAAATTCGGCAGCCTAACGTCGCCACATAAAACATCCAAAAATTGATTGATGAGATCAAATAGGGACTATAATAATATTAAAATAATATTTACAGCAAGAGGAATATAAAATAACATCCCCCAATATAAGAAAGAGGAGCTTAAAGTAAGTTACATAAAAAAGAGTATTTAAAAAGAAAGAGAGAGGTAGGATCCCTTACCTCAAGTCCGACTTGTCTTATTCGTTTCGTTATATTCCTGAATAATAAACTTTTGTCAATTTATAATTTCATAAGGAAATAATTTAAATATTAATATTCAATTCATTTCACAAATTATAATGTTATAATAATTAGTTAATTATGTGAGTTCATATCAGATGTTTTTGTCGATGTTTGGTACATGAGTCAAAAATGAACTTGTTTGAAAAGAATTGTCCATGTAGTTATAATTACATCATCTCCAGAATAGTATTAATGATTTAAATATCATATATATCCAGTACATATTCATTTTATACTATTCCATAACATTTGGAGATAAAAATAAATGAAATGCACCGTTCATGGAGATGGTAGGCCGTACGTACGCACGGACGCTACTTTAAGTTCTTTGTCATATTATTGGAATTAAAAATAATTGAGAGATATATATATATTATAATTCCAGTATAAAATATATGTTATATAAGTCACATATGTTCATTAATTTCATTCTTTATACATTCCATGTATTTCATGAACGAGTCATATCATTTGAGGGGGCGGTAGTCCACACTTCCTCATATAAAATTATCGCATTTGCACAACATGCAAAGAATAAAGGAATGTTTTAAATATAAAATAAAGAAGCATATAGAAAACATAAATACCATATATATCATATATAAAATACATTGACATCATAATTTTCACCTTTAATGGTGTTAAAATATTATTGATCAATCATCGTTTCGTGAGGCAGTAATTCGCCATCCACAGAAACATTATGTTCTTTAACCATTAGGAAGATGTGTGGGTAAGTGTAGCTCGAATAATTATTATAAAAACATTATAGTATATTGAAGAAAATGGGGTTGTTACAAAATAAAGTAATAAAAAGATTTTAGGGGGTTGGAGAAGAAAAATAAAACAAAAGAACATAAGAGAAGACATTACCTTTAAATCGGGTAACTCTCATTGGTTTGAACCAAAAGGGTTTCTTGAATAGATTTATGCCTAAGGTGAGGCTTGAATGTTGAATATAGGAATTTGGAGAGATGAAATGGTCAGGGTTTGGCCGAGCCAAAGGCTTGAGAGGTGTGGGTAAAGAGGTAGAGGTGGGTCATTTTATAAGAGGAGAGGAGGGGCACTCTTGGAAAATCAAGAAATGTTACTTTATTTTAAAATGATTTTCGGATTTTAAAGGTCCCACATTGATATATTCTGAGGATAATGTGATAAGGGTCCGAAATATAATCATACAATTGGTCTTTTCCATGTTTAGGGATTATATTTTACATTATCGTTTCATTTTATTTAAATAGTTCATTAATGAGATAATTGTTGCATCAGAATGATGTCATAAATAATTTAATTTATATAATGTCTAAATATTATAAAAAAATACTATGATATAGAAAATCGTCTTAGCCTTCCAATGAATATTTATAGTCTAAGATATCATTTACACAGAAAAAACTAAAATTGTTTTACTTGGGTGATACATACTTTTGTTATATTTTCTTTTCTTTAAAAATAAAATGATAAAGTGTCACTATCACACAAAAGTGATTCCATGGGGTCCCAAATATTGGCACAAGGAATCCCATGGTTGTCCATGACACAACCATTATCATTAGGAAACATTTTGAGGTAATTTTTTAATATTATGATATTATTTTATTATCATTAACTACCAGATTACTAATTAATCACGACAATTAAAGATAATTACCATCGTTACTATTCACAATGTCCAAAAAACAAAAGAGTCTTAATTAAATAATTTTGACCTTATGATTCCATATATGGAATCCATTTTACCAAATTTTAATCATAGAAATTAATATAATTAATTTAATAATAATTCCCATTGTCAAAACAAATATCGGGTGTTTTTGAAGCAATGTCTATGAAAAGTTTGACACTTGTTTATGTCAATTTTCAAATTGAAATTAATTCTAATGACGACCATTGAATTTAATTGTAAAAATATATTCTAATTAACCTTTAAAACCAATTGAAAAGATAATATAACCACATATTTAAATTAGATGAGAAAACCGTTTTGATGTAAAATGAAGTACTTTCACTATTCATTAAAAAAATGAACATTGTCAGAAAAATACCAAAAATTTAACCAAAGTAAAATTCAATGTCCCAATCATAAATAATAAGTTTATTTTGAAAAATAGAGCTTAATATATTATCAAAAATTTTATTTAATAAAGGTTCTCTATTGAAAGTCTGTAAAACAATCTATTAATAATATTAGAGTATTTATTCTTAAAATTGGATTCATTTAGATTTTAAGCCTCTAACATTTATTGGATTAATGTAAAAATATTTAACAAACATATGTAATTATTTTTTAGTTATTTCTATTCATTCCCGCCATTACAATGGCTAGGCATTAACTATTACAATATTATTATATTATTAGTGTGCAACGTAGGATTTCAAAGAAATTTGTTGTTGCGTATTGGGTACACCATCGAGCATAGCATTCCCTTTAAAGTAATATTAACATTTTATTCACAAATATTGATAAACATTAGAATATAATAATATTTATTTTCCTGGAATGTTACAGGTATGGCTGTATAGGAGGAAAAACGATCCATCTAGGGGAAAAAACATGTGAGATACACTTTTTTAGGATCTCACATAAGTGCATGCATGGTTTGCTCGCACGGTTAGACAAATCATGCACTAACTGTGCGTTAGATACAACCTCGGAAAACAATCCTCACACTTCTAGGACTCAAGGTTAGACAAACTGTGCGCTAACTATGCATTTTCCATTGCCTCAAAACTTCAACTACGCACAGTTTGACCACACCATTAGACAAACCATGCTCCGCCTATGTGACTTCCCTTTTCCCTCAAAACATCAATCAAAGATAAAAAAATGACATTGTTAGGAGTTCCAACACTCGGAATAAAATTTCAGATCTCAGTTTAAAAAGAACGACCCGTTGAAAAGCATAATAAAATATTTTCAAAAAAATTCGTGTTTTAATCCGGTTCAAACACACATAATTTTACATTATATCTTCCTTAAAAAAACATCTCATCCTCGAGAAGACATCAGGGACCAATACTAAAGAAACTGACATAACAAGGTCATTTAATCTTGTTAGAAGTGACGTGTTTCATTCCCAATTCCAAACACACATTTAACCCTTAACGAACCGGGTGGATAAGCCTTTACAACTAGATCCAAAGAATAATCTAAACCTTAAACATTGAAACAGATATAATATCTATTGTCATTAGAAGGACCATGTCAATATAAAAGGTTGAATCTTGATCAATCAGCAGAACATGTTTCACATGCTGCCCTCGAAATATGTTGTGGACCCAAAAGCCACAGTCTCCCTTTATCTGACGACGTGTCTAGAATAGCGCACTAAGAGAAAACTGAGGTCATGAAGAAGATCATTCAAACCATTACTGGACAACTCAGTTCTAAAAGCTTGGCATCACCATCCAACATGTTCATCGAGAACAAAGTGACAATACCCACCTTATGATTTTCCATGTTGTCTCATGAATATATCTTCGGCTCAGCAGCACGCTAGATTAACAACAATGTCATCATCTCACAACACCCGGGTATTTTGAAAACCATTCAATGTATTGAAATGAAACTGATATTGCAATGCTCAAGTCACTCTACAAGGATTTGACACAAGACCGTACTCAACAGTACAAAAAGACTTATTACGAAGTAATATTTCCTCATACGACCATTTTCCTGGATGATGCTATAACCATTCATCCAATACTAAGAAGGAAGGGTCAAATGACCATCAAAGTAGCCGACCATGCCTGATGCATGTATAACCAGCCAGTAAAGAGAATTTATCAAATCTCAAGCATCTAACAAGGTAAAAAAACACATCACCACCCATTCAAACAAGGGTGTCATTGGATATTGGAAGTCCTACCTGGGACAATGGCATCCAACAACACCAAAAGATTGAGAAAATCTATAGCTCTAGCAAGGCATTTATGTTCTAAGGTCGCTACTGACAACATGTTACCCCCTTACGAAGAATAAATGTCAACCTTAAATTGGGTCACGTCAAACAAGTCACTAGACTCAATAGCCGAACATAAGGCCATTGGTAAGGAGAAGAACGCCTATAGAATGTACTCACACTTCTATTCCAAAGAAATTCAAGAGAAGTCTGAACTACACATTACATGAGGGTTTTAAACAATGGAAACCACAATAGGTTCCATTTTCAAGCCTCTTATATTTAATCACATTTAATCTTTAATCATCGAAGATTTAATCAAAACATCAAAGTACCATTTTCAAAATACCCCAAGGGAAAAATAGGCAAGTCTCACAAAACTCCTATTTTAAAAGATTTACGTTAGTTGACAGCCTGTCATTTTCATGAAATTTTTCAAAATAATTTCATTTTAAGAAGATAATGAGAACTATGAGGATCTCATTTTAAGCAACCTGGGTTCTCTATAAAGAAACCCAATAGATAATTCTCAGGTATTAAAATTCCAAACACCCAAATGGTTCATCCCATAAAAACACTCCCCAACTGACCTACTAGGTTCCAGTAGCATTTTGGAAGCTAGCCATTTGATTTCAGATCAACATTAATATCATTACAATTTATAATCATATAACAAGGAATCAAGTCATCACATTTTATATGAGTCTTTATTTTCCAATTCATGAAGCGCCCACACACTCCATGGATTGAAAATTGGCTCTCATTAATCGATACCAATGTCAATTCAGAAATTAACATGATCAACCTAATGGTCCAAATTATATGGGTGACCACTTAACAATCGATATGGCGCCTATAAACCTTATCGCTAGATTTTGGCTCCCATTTAACACAATCAACATATATTTTATAAGTTATATTTATCACCTATTTCACCTACCCAAAACATCTCCCACATGTTAACGTATGCAATAACACAATAGCATGATACAATATAGAAGCATGGAACAATGACAAAACAAGCTAATAACTGAGGTTGAATAGTATATAATCATTAAAGCATGTTAAATCTATCACCAAAACATGTTATCTAGAGAGGCATGCTAAAGAAGATCAAACATGGAATTACACCTAAGGAACACAATCCAAATTGGAAGGCATCCTTCTAAGGAAACTACATGGAATATTATATGCATGACATGTGAATCACTAAGTTCCTAAGATGATGCATGTATGAAAATTCCATGTCAGATCAGGCCAAGAAAATTATTCTTTTCAAAATTCTCTAAATAAATAAACAAAGGAAAACACACCAGCCACTCAAGGTGAAATCATATCAACTGTAACCTATAATAGTACAAACATCAATTCACATCCCTATCCACATGGTCATTTCTCGTAAATGAGGTGATCAGTCCCAAGCATGGCTATTAACCCAAGCGACGCCACATTCCTAGTCTCCCATCTACCAACCCCAAAACAGAAAGTCAAAGGAAAATAAAAGAAACATAATCCTCTGATACCACTTTTTTGCGTCCGGACCCAGCTCACCCCTGAATCGGTGGCCAGACCGGTCGCCACATGACCTCAAGCGTGTCTCCACATACACCAGAGGCTACGGACTAGCAATGAGGGTATAACGACAGTTAGTGGGGAGATTATACCCTCTTTTTAGTGTTAAATAATATACAAAGGCAATAAATAGAAGAAACGGTATAATAAATGATAATGCAGTGGAAAGCATATTTTTTAAATCTTGTACAAATGAAATTGACAATACCAAATTGTACAGAAGTTTCTCGCATGACATGATAATGATACAAAATAGAAAACAATGAACATAAGACCATGATTTACAATCCAATATAGAAATAAATAATTAATGACTCAATGCCCCAAGGGCGGTCTCCTCGAGCATCTCGAGCATCCGTTCTGTCCTCTACTCTTATCTCCCAAGTAAATGAAAACAGCATAATCCCACAACCAAATGTAATCTAATCGGGTACCCAGTGCAATGGAAGCCTGAGTAGTGTGTGATATATAAATTTCAGAAGGCCGGGAATACTGGTGTCTACCACAATTCCTGACATTTAATAAATAATTTAAAACATTTGAAGGCATACATAAATAAAGTGAGTAGTACAATGTAACTATATAACCAAGTACCTTCTCCAGCCCTCAGATAGTTCCTAAACATGCATTATTCATTTGTCATGGATACTCAACAATCATTACATAATAATTTTTCATTAATCAATTACTCAAATCTTATTATGAATGTCTATATATTCCGCCTATGCCCGACATCAACCGTATAAGTCACTCCCTAAAGATGTCTCTAAGGACCGTCTAAGTACTCAAAGTAAAGACCAGATCCATGATTGTGCTTTTGCATGTATAACGCGTCATAAGTTATTCAATTAAATCATTCATATATTAAGTTTGAGCCCATCCACTAAAATAGAGATTCGTTCCTAGGTCCTTCAACTAACAGTGATTCACCCAATTCATCAATAAGTCTGAACCCTTTCTCACAATCAAGTCACAAAATCATTATGTTACAACCGATTTTATTTCCCATCACTTAATTTCATGCACAAACAATTAGACTCACATTCCAATGTTAATTAATGGGTGTACAGTATCATGTCTAGCATGATCATGAGTATTCATAGCATCAGTCCTTGTCTCACAGTCCATGGGTATTTAAAGAATCATTACCTATCCAATAAAAAAATATTTTCGTGCAAGATGGGTGCACAACCCCATGTCTAGCACCCCATGAGTATTTAGAGCATCTGTCCTTGTCTCACAACCCATTTATCAGACAT
This sequence comes from Viscum album, assembly GCA_963277665.1. Lineage (NCBI taxonomy): Eukaryota > Viridiplantae > Streptophyta > Magnoliopsida > Santalales > Viscaceae > Viscum > Viscum album. Next base: position 495,991,801 of record OY728158.1, on the reverse strand, counting down.
ACATATACATCTATCATTGGTGTCGAATGCCATGTATAACCCACAACGATTATTTGGAGCCTAAGTCCTTGGCTCACATCCCATTCATCAATCATACATATATATTTTTCATTGGTGTAGAATACCATGTATAACACCAGAAAACCAATCCGTTAATTAATTAAACAACTAATTAATAACAAAAATTTCTCTTCAGATTTGTCAACACTTAATTAACAAATTATTCATCTAATTAATTAATAATTTGTTAATTATTAAATATTTTTTATCAAGCCAATTTAATAATTAACTCAACACTTCATTATCCAAATTCTTTAACAAGTCTAAAACCATCCAATCAAATAGTGATATCTCCAGGACATTAACGATCTAAATGCACCCCATAATCATCACAAAACATGCTGAACAATGACAACATATTTAGAAACCATCTCACACAACTTATTATATTTTCAATAAACTCCATACAATACAACTAAAAGAATGGAACACTAATACATAAATAGTACTCATGGCTAATAGTCATAACAAACAATCAATTCACAATCTTAATTTAATGCATGAAAATTTATTAATTCAATAATTAATTAATTTAATTTTATCACTTTAACCCTTCATAAATTACATAACCATTTACCATTTAACATTTAATAATAAATCCTTCCATTAATTATTACCAGTTTCCAAATTATATACCGAACATGTAAATTCTTCAATATTCCCAATAATAAGTAAAATACACAATTTCATTCCAAATATTTAGTTGATAATTAATTCTACCTTTAATTACTCTATTACTCATTCTTCCCATTCAATCAATTATCTATTTAATCATATCACTTTAACTAAATTAGTAACCTATTCTTAATTTCAACACATGTTCAGGTCCTCATTTATCTAATGCGGGCGGCATTATTTAATAACATCAAATGCACCATGTATTGACAAATTTTAGTCAGGGAAACTCGCATTATCAATTTATAAAAAGGAGCAAAAATTCTCATATAAATTGTTACTGATTTGGGACCCTATCTCGGGGTTTTGAAGAAAACCACAACGAATGAAGAATAATCAAGAGAAAAAAGTTGATTATTCAAGAACACGACTTAGATCACTTCTATCTACAATACCAAGACAAAAAATCATCATAATTTTCATCCACACACTAAAATTTACTCATAACGAGCGTAGATCTATGAAACTGAGAGATGAGGTGATGTGGATCTAAGTAGATCTATGAAACTGAACAAGAACGAAGAAGAACATCATCCTACCTCAATAATTTGGCTTGGATTCGCCAAGGGAATCCTTCGGATCACCTCCAAAATTCTTGGGAGAGGTTCTCCTACGTTAATGGAAGTTTGATCCTGAGTTATGGCCACATATGAGGAATGACGAGCAATCTAGGGGAAAAACACGTGAGATCCACTTTTTTAGGATCTCACTTAAGTGCCTGCATGGTTTGCTCACGCATTTAGATAAAATGTGCGCCAACCGTGTGTTAGCTACTACCTTGGTAGACACTCCTTTCATGGTCAGGCCGCATGATTAGACACATCGTGTTCTATCCGTGTGTTAGCCACTACCTAAAAAATTCAAATATGCACAGTTTGACCACACGATTTGATAAATTGTGCACCGCCCGTGTGACTTCCCCTTTGCCTCAAAACATCAATCAATGTTCAAAAAACAACATCTTTAAGTGTTCCCACACTCGAAATAAAATTCTAGAGCTCGTTTTATAAATAATTACCCGCTGATAAACTAAGAAATGAATTTCAAAAACATTCATGTTTTAACCCAGTTCAAACACATGGTATTTTAAACATATGCACACACACACACACACACACACATATTTATACATATGTAAAATCCATATACGGAAAATAATTTCAATTATATAATAAACATGGTTCAGATAAATGAAATTCCATACACATGTTAAAGCGTAAAATAATTACTATATCTGTGCTGAATTTTTTAAATAAATAATGTATAATAAGAAAAAAAATTAATTATCAATAGAAATAAATAATTATTCTATATAAATATGTATAATTATACTAAGAATATAAAATAAAAACCCATATAGGTTTTTCTTGATATATTATGTAATTGAAATTATTAAATTTTCATTCATCAAAAATAGTAAACCAAATCTGGAACAAGTACAAAAATTCTATGTGAACCTAAATGCCTAATATGCAGCATTATGTCACGTTATCTTCACACCCCAATCCAATAGAAAAATAACCAATAAATAAATAAATAAATATTATTATTAAGAAAAAAAATCAATTCGAATTTAACATCAAAAATAAAAATAAATTACAAATAAACAAATAATATAGACTTTATCTCATGAAGGTGTTACCTATAAGATCACATGAGTCAGAAAGATATCAATCCAATATCATATTGTATAATCATAAAAATTCAAATTTAAAATGAATAAAATGGGAGTAAAAAAATGTAGTCCTTATTCCCTTCATAATTCAATATTTTTTCTTTTTTCATGGTAATATTCTAGTCAATATATTTTAGGCCAATGGAATATATTACCCTACCATAATCTTCTCTTCTAGGGTACCAAAAATCTAAGGATTACCATGTATTGTATGAGTAAAATAGAGTTGAAATCTTTTGAGGGTATCTCCAACTTAACATGTTAATACTATCTATTTTAAAAGGTACATTCAATTAATAATAAAATTGTAAAGTCCCAGAAATTTCAAGGAATTTTTTTTCTTAATTATCATTGGGATTTTACAAGAACGCAGTTTCTGACGGCGCCTAATTCCGAGGCCCGGTGTGCCTGAAATCATTTTCTGAAGTTTGGCTCGGGTACGTTCAGTCAACGAACGAGCGGGAATTTCTATCTTTTGAACCGGTGCTCAGAATCAAATTCTGAGGGCACCGATGGAACCGCAGTGCCGGTTTTTTCTTAGGAACACTTATTCCGCAGTTGCGTTTTATCGAGTTTGGAAGTCAGTTTTTGGGGGTTTTTAATTAAACTGAATAAAAATATGTGTTTTCCATATTTTTATTTGAAGTGGTAGTTAGAACATCCAAGGGGAGGTTAGTGGAGGGGCCCACCCTCACATAACCTCCCTTCGGTGGATGTTATAAGGTGGGGCCCACATGAGTATCAAACCCCCTTAACTCTTGAACTCTCCATTTATGTGGATGAAACTCTCTCTCATTAAATGAGTCTCTCCACCTCCCTCTCATTAATTTTGACAACTTGAGATATTTAATTATGTGAGTTAATTTAAATTTCATACTCTTGAAATTCATAAGCTTTTTTGTGTTAATAAAACAAGTTAAGAACTTATTTTATTTGGGATAGAGTTTAGTTGATTGGGAGCCTTTGGAGAAAACGCTTAGGAAGTCTTGAGTTTCTTCTTTCTCTACGACGAAGAACACGAAGAACGTCTCTTCCGCCACTGAAGCACGACGATGCCATCTTCTTCATCGTTATTCAACCGAGGCAAGGAAAGGTAAGCGACGCCCACGACATCTCCAACGACTTTCATCCGCGTCAAAGGAAAAGACGTCGCCCGCGAAGAACGTCGTCAACAACAACGTCACCTCTGAACGCTCATCCACCAACGACGAGTACCCTTCTTCCTTTCTGACGCATGAGCATGAGAATTGTGAGTGTGTGAAGAACACGACAATCGAGGAATCGATATCCGCCCTTTTTCCGAGATCGTCAACGAACGACAATTACGAGGTAGGGAATTTAAATTGTGATTGTTGGTGAACCCTCGTTTACTCCCTTGATTTTTATTCTTCGTGAATATGTCCAACTGCTATCATTTAATGAGAGGGGGCCGGTCCGCACAAACACAGACGACCCACCTCCTTTTTCAATGTTGGATTTCTTTGTGGTTTGGTACGGGAAGGCGTGGTGCCGTCACACCACACGGAATCATGCGACAAGGAAATGCGCGGCGCCGTCGCGCCGTTTCGTGAAAAACAAACAAAGGCGCGATACCGTCGCACTGCGTCAGAGAAACCCGAAGACATCCGCGGACGGAGTCGGGCCACAGCGAAGGGGCGCGACGCCAACGCGTCGCACCGGAGAACCACGAAGACGGCGCCTTTTTTTAATTGACATGAGGATTGACGAGCGACAACATAACGGGGCCGCAAAGTATTTTTGAATCTTGCGCAGTAAAGTACGAGACCCGAGATGAACACCGAATCAGACGGTTTTGAAAACGGACCACCAGAGCAACTCCGGTGGCCCGCGGAAACACCCGGAGGCGCGGGTCACCGGCGACCGGAGGCGGCGGCGGTTGCGCCGCCGCCCTCAATTAACGGCGAGGTGCGGGCCGCGCGTACCCCCCGCTCCCCGACTTCGGCTCGGCCACACCGAGCCGCGGCTGGCCGGTCGGGCCAGGCCGCGCCGGCCGGGCCGGGCCGGGTCCAGTCAGGTCGGACCCGGTTCGGGCCGACCCAGGGGGGGTCGAGCCGGGTCGGTCCGGGCCCAGACCCCCCGATTTCGGACCACTTTCAGTGAAATGCCCATATCATGGGCTAAGGACCTCCGATTGACGCACTGTCAGTTGCGTAGCGATTCTTGGAACAAGACGGTCGTTTCGGTATATCGCACTCAAGGTTTTGGAATACTTTAGGTTCGGCCGGGTTGGTTCGGATACAAAACCAACCGGACCCTCGGAGCGGAAACGCTTATATCTTGAGCTCCAGACGTCCGATTGACGTGCCGTCGACTTTGTTGGATTCCTCTAAGTGAGACAGAACTTTTGGAATACTTCTCTCGAGATTTGGATACAGTAGGATAGTAGCCGGGTTGGATTGCACCCGAAATCCAACAGAGCCCCTCGAACGGAAAAGCTGATATCTTTCAGACCAGACGTCTGTTTGACGAACCGTCAGCGGCGTTGGTGATCTCGTTGAGAAACGGTCCCTATGAGTATACCCTATGATAGTTCTGGGTACAGTTGAGATACATCTGGGTTGGTTCGCTCACGAAACAAAACCGGGCCCCTGGGACAAAAAGGCTAATAATTCACAGACCGGGTGTCCGATTGACGCGCCGTCTGTTGCGTTGAGACCCCTATGATGAGGCGGTCCTTTGAGATTCTTCTTCGTGAGACTTTGAGATAATTGGAGTATCGACCTGTAGCTCGTGGAGCAGACCCTCCCGGAGATGAGCATGCGGAGTACGGAGACCGTGTAGCCGACTGAGACCTGATGACTACTTGACCGACTCGACTTGGAGTGAGTCGACTAGCCCAGTGGACGGAGCACTACTTTGTGAGGTGCAGAACCATGGCGGACGGAGCACTACCTGTGTGACAGTGCAGACCCGCGGTACTCATCCGGAGAGTACCTCAGCAGGCTATTAGGGGGTGTGCACTACTGTGTTTGGATGACATACCTCGGCGGGAAGCACTACTGTGTTTGGGTGGCTGACCCGCGGTACTCGACAGGAGGAGTACCTCAGCAGTCTTAGGTTAGTGAATAGTACCTCAGAGTCGTGATAGGACCACTGTACACTCCAGAGACAAGGCTCTTCAGCAGTTACGGTTTCGATAATGAAAATCCTGGTTTGAGCTGAGACTTTTGACCTTTTTGTTTAACTCATGATTGAGATGGGTCACTTGATAACTTAGGTATATGTATGGGCATATACCTGGGTAGTGGTTATCCATTGATTTCATGATCTTGGTGTTTTCCTCATGATTGAGATGGGTTACTTGATAACTTAGGTATATGCATGGGCATATACTTAAGTAGAGGTTATCTGTTGAGATCTTCTTTGTGGTTATCCATGTTGGTTTTAGTGAGACCTTGAGGGTATCGGGGTCCCTACTGAGTATTTTTATACTCACCCCTGCATGGGCTATGCCCGCACCTCGTTGTGTTGGTTGCAGACGACGGGCAGTGCTGACGGAGGCCGAGTGTTCGAGGGCTGGACGGTACCCAGAGTTGGACTGCACGACGAGCCAGTATCCAGAGGTGGAATTCGCGGCGATAAGACACTCTGAGAAGGTTGACGGGTGAGAGCGTTGTGTAGGCTATCTGTACATACCCTTCAGGTAGGATCCGTGGTGGACGATCCAGGAGCTGCGCCATCTGTACCTACCCTTCAAGTAGGATCTGAGGAGGACGACCCAGGAGCCGCTTCCGTCCCTCCAGCTATTGTCTTTTTCTATTGTACTTTGTTCAGTTGTAGTTATACTTTCTTTTGGGTTTGTATTCTGACCCATTTACCTTTCAGCACTTCGCTTTGTACTTAGTGTTTTACTTCCGCTTGTACTCTATTGTGTTTTGTTTACTTTTATAAAGGAAATGCCTTCCCAGTTATCGGGATTTACGCCTTTGGTGCTAGTCGCCAGCCCCTGGGCTTTGGAATGTTGGCTTGGGGTAGTCACGGCACGGGCCCCGAGGACGGGTCGTGACAAATTGGTATCAGAGGAGTCAGTTCTACCGTAGAACTTATAACTCTGATATTTTTTTTCTGTGAAGCAATAGTGTTAAGAGTACCGAGTGTGGTTTTTAGTTCAGGGAGTCCAGTGTTGGTGCGGGCGGCCGACATATCCATACACCAGGACCCTGACAACTGATTTCCGACTTTGTGCATGAAAACACTGATTGCGTGTGTGTTTCCAGAAGTTTTATTTAAATATCAGCTCAAACCAGGTCAGCTCACCAGGTATAATCGTTTGACCATGTCACATTGTTTCTTTCAGTATGCCTTTTATTGGACGACCAGCTAGAGCCGAGAGGGATGTGCGTACTGACAGCCTGTCGAGCGATGAGGCTTCGGTACCGGGCCCTCTTGCAGTTGAGGCACCAGCGGAGGTACCAGCGGTACTACCATACGTTGGGCCACCGATGCCACCAGCCCTAGTAGTAGGCGATGCATGCCACTTGAGTGTGCTGCATGAGTTCCAGCGCCATAGGCCACCCAGGTTCCGGGGAGAGACGGACCCGAAAGCGGCTGAGGTTTGGCTAGAGGCTGTGGTGAGAGTCTTCAGGCTAGTGGGGATGCCGTCAGACTTCATGGTGATCTTTGCTGCCAGCCTTTTTCAGGAAGCAGCAGGCAGGTGGTGGAGCCACTTGTTTCAGTTTTGCGATGGTATGAACTTCGCATGGGAAGACTTCGAGACCTTCTTCAGGGTGGAGTTTGTGCCATTAGCTCTACACCCCGAGCGTTTACAGGAGATTCTGCCTTTGCCATGTGTTTTTCGATCAGTAGTCAAGTCATCTGTGGGTAGTAGACAGATGATGCAGAGGTCCAGGAGGACCAGACCAGCAGTTGGACGATCTCGGGTTTTAGGACCGGTGGTGCGGGGCACCCGGGGTGGGGTCAGAGCCAGGCGTTCCAGAAACAGACAGTGTTACTCATGCGGCGGGAAGGGTCACCTGGCACGTGACTGTTCGACTCCTCGTACAGTTGATCGGCAGGCGTTGGAGGAGCCACCGAGGAAGAAGCAGCGACGAGTGCTTGAGCAATAGTCGAGCAGTGGACAAGGAAGTAGAGCTTCGAAAGCAGGTGGACATGAGCGGAACTAGTGGATAATTCCCTTGTACTTCTAGTTCCATGTTGTTGTTGTATTCATGTCTTTGTACTATGAGCTGCAATAATAAAAAGACACTTATCTTTGTTTTCTTTCCTGTCCTTTTGTTTAGTTGATACTGAGTGGTCCCAGTTAAACTGTTGACTTGACCCTCACTTTCGAGATTTCAACTAGAGGAGACCCAGTGACCTCAAACTGATGCCGACAGTGTGACTCGACCCTTGGAGGCGAGAGTGACAGTTGGATCTCTTAGTAGTTACGTCGAGGCCTTATGACGTCATCCATGGCATGAATGCATCATTCATGTCAGGATTGAGTGTATTAGGAAATGGGCATGGTTCATCCAGGCGATGATACCGAGTTTCTCTTTTCGGTAAAGGAGAAATTTTAGCATCTCTTTAAGATCTTATGCAAAGAAGGTACAGATAATCCAGGAGCGGATGAAGACTACACAGTGCAGTAAGAAACAGGAAACCTGCTCCAGTCTTAGAGACTCGAGTGTGTTAAATTTTAATGAAGAGGAAGCATAAAGGAGATATGAGTCTGTGAAGCAGCATAGGTGGAGGCAGAGCTAGGAGGGCAGCATGAGGTGGTGTACATCTTAACATGCTACAACCACCCACCTTAGTTATCCCCGCCAGGCTCAAGGAGCTGGAGAGCGGAGGAAGAGTGCGGCTACATTTGGTCAAGGAGTGTGACCCAATGGCTCTAAAAAAATGATTCAAGGGACAGTCTGTGTCCACTACTAGCTGTTGTAATAACAGACGTCGATATGAATCATTCCTCGCTTTCACAAATCTTGTCCCAGACCTAGAGTTTCCGGTAAGCCATGTACTTGACCCTCACGTCTGAAGATACCTTGGGAAGCGACTCGATAATCACACATACGCCAACGGTGTGGTCAGACCCTCGAGGCAAGAGTTTCGGTTGGAATCTCTTGGTGGCAGCGTCGAGGCCTTACGACGTTAGTTTGAGTATGGAATGGGCTATAACTGTTCATACTCAAATTGACGGTTTTAGGAAAACGTCGGAAAGGGTTTTCCTTGGTCGCCGAAAAGGAAACCCCAGGTAGCATAGGATAAACTCTTTCACAGGAGGGTGCGACTGATCACTCTTGATTCGGTCAACCTTACCCTCATGGCGGAAGTCGTTTTAAGTTCCAGTTCTAATAGGAATTGGAGACCTCTAGAGTTCGATGATGATGATCACGTCCTTATACGGGTCTCACCTCGACGAGGTTTACGGAGATGTGGCCAAGGTGGCAAGTTAACTCTGAGGTTCAACGGACCTTTCTAGGTCCACAGCTGGGTAGGCGAGGTGGTTTACCGCTTGACCCATCCACCTCAGTTCCACCAGGTGCACGACGACTTCCACGTATCTCAACTGAAGAGATATGTGCTCGACCCTTTGCATATCATCGACCATGAGGAGCTGGACGATGGCGATGTGGTGTTTTTCATGGAGGTTCTAGTGGGGATCGAGGATCGACAAGAGTGGATTATACAAGGACGATCGATTCCTCGGGTGCGCTTTCTTTGGCAGTACAGAACCTCCAGGTAAGCACATGGGAGTGGAAGGCACAGGTGCGTGTTCAATACCGCTTTTGTGAACCTAGTTTGTGTTGAAGCTTTACGGGGACATAAATCCCTAAGGTGGGAGTAATGTAAAGTCCCAGAAATATCAAGGGATTTTTTTTAATTTTATTTGGGATTTTACAAGAACGCAGTTTCTGACGGCGCCTAATTCCGAGGCCCGGTGTGCCCAGAATCATTTTCTAAAGTTTGGCTCAGGTACGTTCAGTGAACGAACGAGCGGGAATTTATATCTTTTGAACCAGTGCTCGGAATCAAATTCTGAGGGCACCGATGGAACCGCAGCGCCAGTTTTTTCTTAAGAACACATATTCAGCAGTTGCGTTTTATCAAGTTTGGAAGTTAGTTTTTGGGGGTTTTTAATTAAACTGAATAAAAATATGTGTTTGCCATATTTTTATTTGAAGTGGTAGTTAGAACCTCCAAGGGGAGGTTAGTGGAGGGGCCTACCCGCACATAACCTCCATTTGGTGGATGTTATAAGGTGGGGCCCACATGAGTATCAAACCCCCTTAACCCCCTTAACTCTTGAACTCTCCATTTATGTGGATGAAACTCTCTCTCATTAAATGAGTCTCTCCACCTCCCTCTCATTAATTTTGACAACTCTAGATATTTAATTATGTGAGTTAATTTAAATTTGAAACTCTTGAAATTCATAATCTTTGTTGTGTTAATAAAACAAGTTAAGAACTTATTTTATTTGGGTTGGAGTTTAGTTGATTGGGAGACTTTGGAGAAAAAGCTTAGGAAGTCTTGAGTTTCTTCTTTCTCTACGACGAAGAACACGAAGAACGTCTCTTCCGCCCCTGAAGCACGACGACGCCATCTTCTTCATCGTTCTTCAACTGAGGCAAGGAAAGGGAAGCGACGCCCACGACATCTCCAATGACCTTCATCCGCGTTAAAGGAGAAGACGTCGCCCGCGAAGAACGTCGTCAATGACGACGTCACCTCTAAACGCTCGTCCACCAATGACGAGTACCCTTCTTCTTTTCCAACGCATGAGCATGAGAATTGGGAGTGTGTGACGAACACGACAATAGAGGAATCGATATCTGCCCTTTTTCCGAGATCGTCAACAAACGACAATTACGAGGTAGGGAATTTAAATTGTGATTGTTGTTGAACCCTCATTTACTCCCTTGAATTTTATTCTTCGTGAATATGTCCAACTGCTATCGTTTAACGAGAGGGGGCCGATCCGCACAAACACGGCCGACCCACCTCCTTTTTCCATGTTGGATTTCTTTGTGGTTTGGTACGGAAAGGCGTGGTGTCGTCGCACCACACGGAATCATGCGACAAGTTAATGTGCGGCGCCGTCGCACCGTGTCCTGAAAAACAAACAAAGGAACGATACCGTCGCACCGTGTCGGAGAAACCCGAAGACATCCGCGGACGGAGTCGGGCCACGACGAAGGGTCGTGGCACCAACGCGTCGCGCCGGAGAACCACGAAGACGGAGCATTTTGTTAATTGACGTGCGGATTGACGAGTGACGACATAACAGGGTAGCAAAGTATTTTTGAAGCTTGCGCAGTAAAGTACGAGAACCGAGATGAACACCGGATCAGAAGGTTTTGAAAACGGACCACTGGAGCAACTCCGGTGGCCCGCGGAAACACCCGGAGGCGCGGGTCGCCGGCGTGGCATCGCCGGAGACCGGAGACGGAGGCCGGAGCCATCCGGCCTCCAGGCAGCGGCGGCGCCCGAGCGCGCTACCGGAAGAATTGGCAGCGGTGGTTGCGCTGCCGCCCTCAATTAACGGTGAGGGGCGGGCCGCGCGTACCTCCCGCTCCCCGACTTCGGCTCGGCCACACCGAGCGGCGGCGGGCCGGTCAGGCCGGGCCGACCCAGGGGGGTCGGGCCAGGTCGGTCCGGGCCCAGACCCCCCGATTTCGGACCACATTCAGTCAAATTCCCATATCTTGGGCTACGGTCCTCCGATCGACGCACTGTCAGTTGCGTAGCGATCCTTGGAATTAGGTAGAATGAGGGAGAACAATTGATCCCTCATCTAATTCTGACCAAAATATTTTGAATAAATAATGAATTAAAAGATTTCAGATTGAATGGATGTAGATGTTTCATTTAAGAATTCTAATTAAACAATGCAACATACTAGGTTTAATGATATAGTTTACAAAGATGTGAACCTAGAAAACATCATGGAATGGATATAAGATACAAATATTCAATGGTTTTAACAAAAATATTACTTATACTTGAATCAAAGAAATGGATCTCAATATATCAATGTTAGAAAATGTATATACATCGTCTTCATGGTTTACCAAACCAAGTTTCAACCACGCTCGATCGACAAAAAAATAATATTTTTCAATTTGATTTTATCTAAACCATTTACAAACTATTGTTTTTCAAATATATTGTTGTTGAAATGGTTTTTCCTTCTCCAAAATTATCCTTCATAATTTCAATGTAATATATGTTTTTTCATATTGTATTTCCAAATCATGTGTTTAACATGAAATAGTTCAAACCCCCTAAAAATACAAAATTCAAGCAAACAACCTCATATCAATTTAAACACCTCTGAGACCTCCATAATTACAATATTAAATAAGTTGTTTTTAGTATAAACCCACATATTATGGTACAATTCACACTATTCCATTTCTAACAAGTTCAAACAATTCAAATTCAAATACGAGTCCAAACTCACATGAATGAACATATATTTGAACAAAATCATGATCTAAAATATCATAAAACATCTATAAATTGATAGAAACATTAAAATTTTCTACATTTAGTGAAAAAATAAAAAAAATCAATACATTAATAATAAAAAAAATTAGATCACACCGGTACCCTATACAGAGAGTTATAAATGTATTTTAGGACCACATTATCTCCTTCTTAAATCTCCAATAACATTAATCATTTATACTGAGAAGTCATATGATGTAATTTTGGAATTGTAAACCCATATTATATTACATGAGAATACATTATCATCATCTATAAAAACTATACACCCATCTATTTGGTTACTCAAATCATCATCATGAAAAGCGGTTACTTCTGTGTATCCCTATATGGCTACAAATGGGGCCTCTCAAATAGTGGAGTGATAATCTTCACTGTGAAAAAACAATAAAAGTATGTGATCAATTCAATTATGGTTGAAATCATTTGTATAATAACACAACATATCCTAAATATCTAAATTGTTTCCCTATATAGATATTTTTCAAACGAAGTATTTTTGTACTTAACTACAACTAAGTGTTGAAAGCATCTTATAATCCAACCATTAAATAGGATATAAATCACGGATCTCAATGACATTTATCATCAATGGTATCCCCTAAATCCATAAAATATTCATATATATACTCATCTCATGAAATATTGTAAATTATACCCCTAAAAAGTATTAGGTATCATATATGTTTACATATCCATTGATCACCAAAATTGCATCAAAAGAGATTCCCATTCTAGTATCCATATTTTTAACTCCATCAAAAAACAATACAATACACACTATATACCCTCAATTAATTTTGGAAACCATTCAAGGGATTGGTGCAAGATCATGTATTTTTCAATGGAAATACTTCGAAAAATAAAGTATAGGATACTATGCATCATTCATACCCACCAAATCCAATTCCTATGGTTTTGGAATATCCTCATTAATATTGGATTTTCCAATAAGGGTTAAGTGTTTAATAACCTTAGTACTTCCTCAAATATAACTACGAAAACTATTTCAACTCTAGAAAAGTGTATAAAAGTCAACCCACCATTGGAGAGCGCTTATTTTACATCGCGTTAGAAAATATAGTCCGACAATAACACATAATTGATATATCCCATGTGGCCCCAGATATATTGATGAATTAATGTTCAGAGTAACCTTTATTGAATATAATCCACATCCCACTCAACACCTATGGAAAACTGCATCAAGACAAAATATTCATATCAAACCCCTATAAAAAATATTTTCTACCATTGAAACCAACCAATATATTTTCATTCTCTAAATTATTGAAAATATCAACATCATAGTCATATTGGAATTCTGACGAATATATCTAAATCAGGTTTTGGAATTTATTTGTTAATATGTATTTATAAATGATATAATCCATGTATATTATTAAAAAAACACAAATAATATGATGACTTTAATTATTATATATAGAAACTTTTCATATGTGGTATAGATGGTGTGTGACATAGATTTAATCGTGATAAATTAGTTATTGAGACCTGTATATAACTAAAAATTCCCTCTAAACCATAAATAATGGAGAATATTTTCATTAGAACATCAAAACACGATGTACCAAACAAAATCCATTATTATCCATATAAAATGATCACGCATAAATCTAATTTACGGATCATCAAAATCCCTCTAGCTTCACACAGAAAAAATGGAATCCCATTTATAGTATTGGATGTCATGGGAGATGAATCCATATTGAATTAAACCATGCATATGTTATATAATTCAATTAACATATAGAATATCATCTCAAAAACACACTCTTCATAGTCTCCCTTGAATGACCGAACTCAATCATCAATGGGTCTGTGCTACACTACAAAATCTGATTACTTTCCATAATAAGTGGACTCCCTAAATCCATAAATGCTACTTTATGTTTGTATTGTACAGTTGGTGCCCTATTCATATTTCTATAATAATCCTAACATGTTTTTAATTCTCATCCCCCATTAATAAATAAACAATAAATAATCCTTGAGTACAACTACAAAGTGGCCAATAAAATGATGAGATATCTTATTAAAGACACACATTAATTAGTTTCATTATATGGATTCACCAGAAACTCCTAATTTTTATATGAATATTATTATATAATATCATTAAAATCCTTCTTGTGATATATGCCCAAAATATAAATATTTTATACCCACTTAATTCATTTCATCTACTCAAAGTGTTCTATAATTTATATTTAATGAAATATTTTCATTATTAATAGATGATTCAGGAGGGAATATACAATAAAAAGATACATTATCCAATTTTCCATAATAGTGAATAATAGTAGATCTTACCTACTATAAAAAATATGTATAATGAAATTTTTCACTATAAAATCCTATGACCTCCCCTTTATCTTATATTTCATTGTTTAGGCCATCCAATAACCTGTACATTATATAAATGTGGTCACAAAGTTCTATTGAAGGAAGAATTAAATATCTTTATTTGGATGAAATAAACGAAAATTAATAGTTAGGACACATATAAAATTATATATTACATTATTTTTCTTACAAATTTAATCATCCAAAAAATAATTAGAAGATCTCCAACTAATGAGTGATCAGATACCACATCATAACAATCAGGTTTTCTCTCCTTCTAATAGTATTTCACTCATCCATGATGGGAAACCATATTCCTCACACTCAACATCAAATAGAAAACTAATTTTGTAATTATAACCAAACCTTGATTGATAATATATATTTTATTATATGGATGAAATCATAGGGATCCATCCTATCAAGTTGAGTCTCCAAAAATCTTATTTCCACTAATCCCAATATCTCATCATCACATGTTGTTGGTTATTATGTTATCAGTTTTGGTAGGAGATTCTACTATAACTATTGATTTAGTATCTCCAAATTATTTCTAGATCATTTACTAGGTTTACTGAATAATGTGATTTATCATAAATGAATTTATGTGTATGAGTTCATACATTTCGAAGAAAAATATCATACATCAAATCACAATGGGAGTAGCTTATAAATATCCCTTAATTTATTCTATCTTACTATCTCCAAATAAACTAACTCTAAAATCCTATAATAGATTTATTGGGGTTATAACACCAGAAGATAATAATTAGGACCCCCACCTCTAGACCCCCCTTTTAAAAATCATGTTTCTATCATTTAGCAACACATCTATTTGATACCTATTATTTCACATGGTGTACCCTGGTCACATATTTGTTTATGGAATAATTGAACATCTATTATTATACCTTGTCATACCTTATATTATTTTTAAGATGAATACTAAAATTTATATGACATCATCCTTCACTAGTGTATAAAGTACTATATCTTGGGTGGATGGATCAGATGGATGTCACATGTGGGGCTTATCCTCAAAACCTATATTTTTCAGTCATATACCCTCAACATTACAACCATATTTCCAATCATATGTTATATTTGGTAAATTTCACTACAATTGGGTTTCCCCAACAACATCCTAATATATTCGATGGCTAAACCAATAAATAATTGACAATATGATACATATATAAGACACTATCATAATTATTTATGAATATATGGACAAAACCTAGATTTTATATCTCCATGAAGGCATTTACAAATTTCCCCACAATAAAGGAAGATTTTATGAATCACGTTGATTCAGTACCCTATAAGGTTAGTGAATTTCAACATGTACAGTGATAAAGAAAAGATAATGTATTATTTATAAAAATATTAATTGTTTATATATTACTAAAATTAGATGGATGAAACAAATTATGAAAATTGAACACAAAAAATTCCCATATAAGGATCAACCTATAATTCATCTAGTGGACTGAGTCCAACTGGAGAATAGTTATCTCATAGAAATGTCTATAAATTGAAAACAGAATATAATCAAAAAAATTCTAGACTGGAGAGAACACCCATGTCACTACCTCAACACATTCATCCACTACCTAAGGATTTGGACCCTATTTGAACATATGCATTTTTTGTCCCCTAAATTTATGTATCACACTTATCTTGTTAACATCTACATCATATTTTATTTGAATGAACCACCAAACATTAGGTGGAGGTATGTATTCCTAAACTATATCAAAGGGGTTCTATCATTTCACTGAACGTTTATGAACTTATCTCTTCATTCCATATAGAGTAATCATATAATCATGTCCCAAGTTAAAATTATTTTTGACTCAATTTGTCAATGATATGAGGTCCAATTATAGTCATGTGTATATTTTGACCATTCCTTGTGAATCTAGTTAGTAGTATACATCGAATAATCCAATAATTGACATGACACAGAATCTTTATTAATGTATCTCTTTATAGATAACTAAACAAGGACACTATAATTAATGAAAATCACCTACATGATGCGTATAACATATTCTAGTTCCCCATAAATGGTTATAAATAGCATCAAGGTCCTGATAAGGTTACCAAAGACATAGTAAAGAGATAAGTCATCCTATGCATTAATTTTGGGATAATTTGCATAAAATCTAATCTCGAGACCCTATGGAACCATTTAACAATGTTCCTCAGCTAACAACAACATGAATCCAAACTCTCTACTCTCTCCCTTGGAAAACCCACTCATGTAATTTATTCTCATGACCCATATGACAAAACACAATTTAATACAACTTAAATCATGATTATTCTCCTGAATATTCTCAATATACAATCCCAAAACGTATTAAGGCCTAGTTTCATAGAAAAATAACATTGATATAATAATTAAAATAAACATTAGTACAAACATATTATGTTAAAAATCCACATAAGGCCCTTAAAATTAAATTAATCTTCTAAAACATCAATGGATATCATAGGGATATAACTAAGAGAAATTTAATATATTAATACTATCAAGGGAATAATCAAAACATAGGATAAGTAAAATTAGTAAAATTGTTTGAAGAGAAATAATATTTTATCATTTGAGTTGATAGAATCATAAAAATGAACATCAAAGTATAAGATAAAATGATATCATAAAGGCAGCATGTAAATGTGACAACAATATAAAACATGATATGATAAACATATATTGATTATAATATCCAAGACACAATAAAATATTATAATTAGGTTAATCTATAATATTTAATTTATATAACCTCATGAGATAAAACATTAACCAATTTATTTTATAACTATTTAATTTATGTACCACCCATAATATTCATATCATGTACTTGTAGGCATGCACAACATGTATCATTCAACATAAGGAATTTTCTTTTCACATTAAATCCAATTATTAATGAGTTTGGGTTATATAAAAGGAGTTACTAAACAATTAATAGATACTTATATATTGTTTAAAACACTTTATTGGAAATGGGGTTGAGTATTCACTATAAAAAATTCTGACAAGGGAAATCAAATTATTATTTTGGATGCATATCATGTGCATATAACGATTCATTGAAGGGGTTGATAATATTTAAATAGGTATCTCAACATATATATATAATAATTATGATAAGTTTAACGTGTGAAAATAGAACATGACCTAAAAATTGGAAATTTAAAAGCCTAATATAAATAATGTTATTGAACAATGAGGAGATGGAAAGGATACCTTACATTGAGATGCAACTTATAAATTCTAGGAAGATGCTATTTATGATCTTGTAAAGACATTGGGAGAGGTAAATATAAGGAAATATAGATTAAATTTATTCCTAATGTGTTTTAATTGAAAAAATATTGGTGGTTTGATATATTTTTATAGAAAAATTGAGTGGAATTTTTTGTTAATTTCTAAAAATATAAATTGGACTCTATATTATAAAATAATAAAAAACTAACATCATCCCATGCATATCCCATGGTTTATAACAAACATGTGTTTTTTAAAATATTTTAGAGGTTCCGAAATTGAAAATATTAATATTATACAATAAGTGATGTCAAAGTGATTAATGTCTACAAAGAGGTAATTTTTTTAAAATATAATATAATATAAGTATTTGAAAATTTGTAATGGGTTTATTTACAAAGTTTTATAACATTAACATTTTTTTATTGTGTAAAAATATTTTTATTCATTTATAAAAAATATAGTATTTATTAAAAAACTTATTTGATTTCGTGGTTTTATATTAGACATCTAATATTAATTCCAAAGTTAATTATTTACCAAAAATTTCTACAATGTAATAAAATTCTGCCTAAATTCACCATTGTTTAAATTTTATAACATGAGTCCAAAATTATTATTTATTTTATTAAAATATTTTTTTAAATATGATCATTTTATTATTTAAATAAAAAATCCACGTTTTTAAAAAAATACAATATTTTATGACTAATTTTTTTTCTATCCCTAAAAAATATCACATTTGAATTCATTAAATTATATTATCTTTTATATTTAAATAAATATTATTTAATGTGCGTATATTTATTAAAATACCACATTTTTTAAAAATATATGAATTCATCAAGAATACATTCATATTATAGAATATATATTTCCAAAAATAAAATTTTTAATAACATAAAAAACAATTTATCATAAACTAATTATTTAATCATTAATAATGTAAAAATAAAATGTAAAAAATATAATTGTTTTATGTAAAATAAAAATATAAAAATCTTACTAATCTATTCTAGATACATTACCCATTATTACATCAATATATTCTCTAAGACTATGGGGTGTGATGGTCTTGCATTCTTGAATTTTTTTGACAAACATGGCTTTTTTCATGATCTCAATAAGCTTGAATTTCTGTCATAACAAATTTCTCTCTTGCATTAGTTTCTGAATCTCTTATTGGTAGTGGTCATGGGAATTTCCCAATGAGTCAATGTCATTCATATTTTCTAATAAAATGGATTTAATGTTTTTCAGCATACTGGTTGAGGTCATCACATCGTCTGTCTTTTTCAATTGGACATTAACATATCACTTAATATATACTAATATTGAAAATAACTATAAAATTTCTATATTTCAATGGGTGATGATACATTAAAGTATATTAAATCTGATTTCTGTGGATTATAATGATAAAAAATAACCTGTTTAGTTATGGTTTTTTCATTAAAATCATTACATAGAATTGTATTTAATAATTTAAAAATGGAATTACATTAATTATACATTAGGTCCTCAAAATATTACCCCACTGTATGTTTATGACCTGAATATTTTTTGGTAATATAAATTAGATTAGGGAACTTATTTTTAACTCTCTGCACTATTTCCCATATCACTTCTTTAAACATGTGGTTCTACAAGAGAATTGTGACATGGTGAGTTGTCTTGTTTCATATAACATTTCCTATATGATCAATTATATTCACCAAAAATAAATTTTATTAATTATAATTCTCTAATGAGAACACCACTAAATTTAATACATGGTAGGGTTCTTGTATGTACATCCCATATCGGAATACATGTTACACAATAGGTAAATTATATAAGTTACGTAGAAGATATATTTGATAGGACACAATTATTATTGAGAAAATTATCTCATAATGGATTAAATTTTAAAGACTAATATTTTGGTTACATTCATAACTCATGAATACATTCTATATATATAATTCAGCGAAAAATCTTACTCCGGCCAAAAACTCTTGATCATTTCAATTATTTTATAAATATCTTATATATCTCGTTTTTTTGATTTTATATATTTTTGAATAATTTAATCCTTCACAATCAAATCTTTGAAAAAATAAGATGTTATGAACATATGTTCACCAAAATAATCCCAATATATTGGATTTCAACACATATTCCCAAATAAATCCTATTTCGGTTGTATTTGAATGATTGATGGGAAAAAAATTTATATGCCAACACTTATATGGAGAGGTATTGATAAAAAAATCATAGAAATTTATTAAACATTATCTTAGTTTATTATGTAGACTTTTAATATTTCTCTCATACAAACTATCCATTTATGTTTCATAATCAGTTATGAAACTCATCTATATATACTAAATGTTTGTAAGTATTAAATAAAATCTGATGGTAATCCTTGGATCTCAGACAGATAAAATAGAGAGTGTCACTTCATGCATTGTTATCACTAATCTTATATATATCACGAGAAGTTTTTCAAGAGTGGAATATTTTTTAATATAAATGGTATCCATTTACAATGTATGAAAATAAACTACAATTAAAATTTGGTTATTTTCATTACATATCCTTGGAAGTACAATGATAAAATCCATCTTGAGGCTTTCTCATTTACATTCTAGAATTGTAAACGGTTTTTTCATACCCTTAGACTTAGGTCGTGTAATTTCAATATTTTCTAATATTAAGCATCAAGATAAAAATTATGCCATATCCCTATTTTTATTATCCAATTAGAAGATTCTTTTTATATCAATATACATCTTATAACTGTTAGGATTAATATATAATGATGACATATTCACATCATCTATAATTTCTTTTTTGTACTCTCATTTTGATAGTGCACATGTCTGAGTTTCATCCATTATAAATCAATCATTACCTATTTAGAGCTACAAAATAATCACCAAAATTTTAATTAAAACCTAATTGTAATTATGGACCTAAATGATGAATTAATGAATTTATAGATGATTAGTTTTAGAGAAAGGTATGATGAATTTTTTTAATCTTTTTTGTAACTCCACAAGGTTTTGTGATTTGAATTTAAATTAATTAAATCTTTTATATATTTTTCATTTCACATAACATTGAAAGTATTTTGTTATATAAAATAACTAAATTTGTTCTGATTTATACAAATTTAAAAATTAATCATTATCTAAAAGGAACATTAATATCATCATTATCTACACTGAAGCCTAAGGTTTTCTTATGTTTCAAGAAATACTTATATTCCTTGATAACTTTCGTAACACGAAATGCTGAGTGTTAGAAAAAATAATATAATATTAAGAATATTAGTATTTAATATAATAAGGTATAACCTCATTATTATGTTAATTATTATATGATTAAATAATTTTTGAAAAAATATGGTCCAATTTTTTGGTAACCTATTAATTATAAAGGAATATAGAAACCAAATGAATATAAAGAAATGATTTTATAAAATTCTATTATGATGTGAAAAAGTTGATTTATCATAATAAGTTAAATTAATTACTATAAGTGATAAATATTAATTAAATTTATATGTTTTTATTTAATAATTTTTTTATATTCATCAAATTTATTTTATAGGCACAAGATAATAATACACCAAATATTACTCATAAAATACCTATATTTTTATATAACATTTTTTACCTCCATTTAATTAGGATCCAATTTTAGATATAAATTATGTAAATTTAGTTAATTTAATATGAAAAAATAAACCTTTTATTTTCAATATAATAATAAAAATAAGTTTAGAGAGTAGTGTAATTATTTTTTGTTATGATTTATTATTTGATGAATAGTGAAAATGATGAATTTAAATTCATAAATGATTCTTTATATAATTTATTTTTAATGTTCAATAATATTTTAAATTGGTTTGAATGTGTAATTATAAATAATTTTATACATTAATCCAATTTATGTCATTGGAATCAATTTTACATTGATATTGACTTTACAAACCCAGAAATCATTTTAACATTTGTACATTCAAAACACGCATTATCATCACGCCTTTGGAAAAATAGTTGTATTAATTTATGAGGCTTTTGTAATTGGAATTTAAAAAATTGTATTTAATATTAGGAATCATAATAATTTATAATACATAAAAATTTCAACTGATTTTATTATGAAAATTATTAATAAATTTAATTAAAATTTATTTTTACAATTAAGGTGTAATTATGCCAAACATGGAACTAAGCATTACACATAAGGTTACAAATTACGTATAAAATTAACCATAAATAATTATTTTCATTATTAATACCCTATATCACCATTACCAAAATTCTGACTATTAGTCAAGCCACATTAAATGGGAATATTTTGGGTGGAATTCCCCTTCCATACATTTACAAGTGTGCCACTCCTCCTCCACTATAAAAGGAATTCTGTCCTCCAACATCATCAAACATATCAACCCACATAATCTCAACCATGATATTATTAAATATATCCTTAACACCCCTTCCCTCATTCCATTATCCTCACTTTCATCAGAAATCTATCCCTGGAATCCATTTTCGAAAACCAATAGGAGTTGTCCAAATAAGTGGTAACATCATTCTTCAAGATCATTAGTTTTATTTCCATTTTACCGCCGTAAAATATCTATATTAAATACATATATAATAAAAATATTTACCTAAATATTCGATGAATTATTATTATTATTTTTAAAACCAACACATAAAAGATCTTAATTTTATGTTGTAACAAACATACTATTATTTTTATCATGACCCCCTCCCCACAATGTGTACCCCTCCTGGGCCGACAATGTGAGAAGGGAGATAATGACCCCCGAGTCCCGCCACCAGTAGGCCCTGGGTTGGAGACTAGCACTGAGGGTATTTAAACACACAGATGAGAGGCATTATCCTCTATGTGAATATATACGGTAGAGAGAGATAATATAAAAACCTATAAACTCCAACTCAGAACTGGAATATAAAAGAAACCCATGTGAATATTTGAAATACCATGCAAAGGTACTACAACTGGAAGGGAAAACTGGAAGTACCCAAAAGAAAATAAAACAGCAGCAACCACAAGCCCCAACAGCTCCTGCAACTCCAAGCTAGTAGAAACTAGCTTGATCTCAAACCTTCTCCAACTGACCTGAAAAATAGTTTATATATACATAGGGTGAGTATAACAGTTTACTCAGTAGGACCCTCCCCGAAGCCTCTCATGCAAATGTAAAGAATGCATGCTAAAGCACACTGAGCAACAAGTGAAACTAACTCATCACCTAAACATGTATACAATGTTCCAAACCTCACCATGGATACTCTCACCAAGTAATTCATAAAAGAATATAGCATATAGTAATGAATATCAAGGGTACCCTGCTACTACTTCCCCACTGGTTTGATGCTTTTCCCCAATGTCGCACGTCCTAAGCATCTCTCTCCAAAAATGCTTTCCCGTAGCCCCCGGGGCGAAGCACCACAATTTTCACCTTGGGAAACAAAAAGGCTTTCCCGTTGACACCTGGGCGAAGCACCACACCATCCTACCAACCAGAAGTAACCAGGTAAGTTCAGGGAGCCACCAGATCCTGCATAACGTCTATCATACATTGGGTATTATAACTCAAGCCATTACAACCCATACACCGTGTAAGGATCCTCAAGCCATCACAACCTATACACATAACACCTATAGTAGTCCATATGATACTATATCTAGAATATATGTGTGTGTGAATAACCAAAATCCATTACCTACCTCTAAATACATATATAGGGAAAACTAACCATTGTTCCTACTGGCACTAGTATCTATAAAGAGAAGAGATCATGGACAAAGGGGGTAGTCAAGCATTCATCCTCCCACCGTAATGTTGGTGAAAACAACCCCTAAGGCTCAGAATCCATGGGGTGTCAGTTTCCCTTACTAATAGAGTGGAGTAATATATAGAAACACAAAAATTACGGGATATATAATATCTCACAACCACACTATGGGCATAAAAAAGTCTTAGACACAACTGCAACTAATGTCTCTCGGACTCTGGGCTGCCACTTCTAAGACTAGGTATCCTTTAAGGACACAACGATTTAAAGAGATTTATTAGATTGATTCATTCCATTTTTATCAATTCCACTGTACATTAATTAATTCATTAAACATTAACCATGAATATTTCCACATTATGTTCTATTTGTATCACACCCAAAGTCAACTGTTCTTTCAAGATTACAACTTCATCATTATGTTCCAGCAACCCCATCCCCATGGGTTAACACAATTTATTCAAACCTTTATTACATAATTATTTTCCCATATTGATAAAAATTCTTGAAAAGCATCCAATTCTACTAACAAAAGGGGCTCAACACTGTGAGTATATGTACTACCCATTGAATCTTTTCCAACTATAGAAAGAGAGTAGACCCATCGTCCCTGGAGAAGAAAACATAGAAATCAGATGTCATACCCCGTGTGTCTTCACCTATTTCGGAAGGAGGGTAAGCAAGACCAGCTGCCTAGTATAGTGGGGAAAAGTGAAGGAGACAAGGAACCAATTAAAATAACCAAGCATCCAACAATCACATCCATTCCATTCAATCATCCCCGGTGTACTCCCTGACACCCACATGTATAAACCGATAAATCTCGCCACTCTAGGCGTCATCAGCTACCACAACCAAAAGTCTCCATGCCTCCACATATCAGAACAGCCATCCAGTCTCACATTATAGCACAATAACAAGGAAAAAACATCACATCAATGTGCTCATGTCACTTTATCAATCAAGAGTGTAACTCAGAACCCTTTTAAAATTGATCAAAAAAGCCGTTCTTTAATCCATATTGAATTAATAGATTTATTAAATGTAGAATCCAAAATTTTGGAAACCTAATTAGTAAGCTATCACAAATAAATAAACATTATTACTGCACTGATTTAATTGACATTAAATTACAACAACAACCAGATTCGTTTTTATGCCTCTTTATCTTTAGCCAAACTATTATCAATTAATCCAAGTTTAAGTTCTTTATCAATTTCCACGAAGAACAAACAACTAATCAATGCAAGAATAGATATCACACTATCTTTCAAAAAATTAGGCAATAACATAAGATCAATACAATCCATTTATCCAGATAAAATTATTTATTATGTCAATTCCATTATCATCCAGTGGGATTAAATATGCTAACAATACAGTTTTACATAAATGAAATAGAAGCAACAAATCCACTACCTCAAACAGTTCCTCACATTCTTTATCCACCCCACGAGTCACGTTCCTCTTCTAACGACAACTGCATCCACCCGAGGATGCCATGGTATGAAAGAACCAACCAAACCCCCAGAAAAACCCCATTAGAAGCATGGAGGTTACATTATATAACATGGAGTGGATAAATAGATGGAGATGATCCTAAAGGAATGACGATAAAACATACCTTATATCGAAGATGGATCAATACAACTTGGTTGCATCATAACAGAGCAGGACCAATCCAAGGAGTAAGGTTTTATTGTGCAACTCCTATGAGAAGTATTGAAAATTTATAGTGTCTCATAGTCGAGAAAAAAGTGGAAGAAAAAGGGAAGAAGATATCTCATCCCTTTTGAAGATTTAATGGGGTGATGGTTTAAGATACGCTTAATTACCCATTAAAATTGGATCGCATTAACCCATGTGGTTTGATGAAGTGAAAACATCCTGACCCATAGGAATAATTAACATAGGATTTATGGAATCTGAATCATTTTTAAGAGTCCTTAATATAAGGCTTTAAATGTACTTTACATCAAAGGAAACGTCAAAAGGGGAAAATTGTAGGAAGCTGGAAACACTGTTCACCTACTGTTTCTATACACCTACCATTACTGTACACCTACCAATCTATGAAACTGATCTTTGAAACTGATCTGTGAAACACTGTACACCTACCATTACTGTACACCTACCGATCTATAAAACCGATCTGTGAAACTATCTGTGAAACCGATCTGTGAAACCGATCTGTGAAACCGATCTGTGAAACACTGTACACCTACCGTTACCATACACCTACCATTATTGTACACCTACAGATCTGTGAAACCGATCTGTGAAACCGATATGTGAAAAATTTTACACCTACCGTTATTGTACACCTACCAATCTATGAAACCAATCTGTGAAACCGATCTATGAAACCGATCTGTTAAACCGATCAATGAAACACTATACACCTACCCTTACTATACACCTACCATTACTGTACACTTACCGATCTGTGAAACCGATCTGTGAAACCGATATGTGAAACTGATCTGTGAAACCGATCTGTGAAATACTATACACCTACCATTAATGTACACCGACCATTACTATACACCTACCGATCAAACAAATCATAAAACTGGAAACAATGTTCACAGAACTGGAAATTTGGAAAAAGAGTTGTGGACAAGTCACCTTGACCTCCCAAAACACCTCCACCACCAAATTATCACAAATTAATGGACTGAAGAGGTCCAAGCCATTACATTAGATACATCTCAAATCATTATCATCCTCAAGAATTCAAAACCAACCCATAAGAAAAGAGGGGTCCAAACAACCACCCTGTAAGATACATCTTTGGGGAAAACAACCATTAGTTCTTCGAAAGCTAAAACAAAACCACGAAATCCGAGAGAAGGGGAAAAAACATTCCATATCCCAACAATTTAAGCATAACACCACATCAAAGGTACATAAATGAAAGGATCAAAGAAAAATCATCACATCAACTTAAAACAACTCTGGGTAATAAACACGCATCTGTGACTCACGTTCCCAGGTACTCTCCTCCATGCCACCGTGTCTCCACAAGACATGAACTAAGGGGATAGAACGTCCATGCAACACCTTCTCCTTGAATTCTTGGATCTCCATAGGTTTCTCCTCAAATGATGTATCATCATCAACATCGATCTATGTGAGAGTCATCATGAAGATAATGACAGAGATATCATTCATGTAAAACATCATGTATCCGACTCATATATGGGGGAAGTGAAACATGATATTCCACACCTCCAACATGAGGTAACACCTCAAAAGGCCCAACAAACCAGGGATAAATCATACTTCCATGACCAAACCATCGATGCCCATGATGGAGAGTCACCTTCAAGAACACATGATCCCCATCATTAAACTCCAAGGGTCTCCTCATTTGATCAGCATATGATTTTTAATGTCATTGCACTGTATTCATCCTCTCATGAATCACTTGGGCCATCTCTGTTGTATTCTGCAGTAGTTCCGGTCCGAGAATCACTGACTCTCTGACCCCATTCTAGCACAATGGAGAACAACAAGGCCGACCATACAAGGCTTCAAAAGGCGATATGCCAATGGTGGAGTGAAAACTGTTATTTTAAGAGAAATCCACCAAGGGTAAGTTCCTCATCCATGAACCTCCAAAATCAAGAACATAGGAGCGTATCATGTCTTCAAGAGTCTCGATTGTTTGCTTTGTATAGCCATCAGTTTGAGGATGAAAAGCAGTGCTACGGCATAGTTGAGAACCAAAAACATGTTGGAGACCTCTCCACACCCTGGAGGTAAAATGAGAACTCGATCCGAAATGGTCGTCCTTGTGACTCAATGAAGTCTCACCACCTCATCTAGATACTGCCTTGGAAAAACTTCCACTGAGCTCGACTCCATGATTGATAGGAAGTGGGCCAATTTTGTAAAGTGCTCCACAACCACCCAAATAGAATCATGTTATCTTGGAGCTCGAGGTAAACCAGTAACAAAGTCCATCAAGATGTCCTCCCACTTCCACTGAGGAATATCTAATGGCTGTAGAAGACCACCAGGAACACGGTGTTCTACCTTCACCTTCTCGTAGACTAAATATTGAGACACAAACTCTGAAACCACATCCTTCAGCCTAGGCCACCAAAACTGACTCCTCAAAAATCAATACAAATTTGTCATGCCAGGATGTACTACTAATGTATAAATATGAAACTCTCTGAGAACCATCTCGTGCATCGCCAAGGGAACAAAAATACTTCCATGATACAGAAATCGGTGTCTTTCGTCCTCTGACCAGCAATCCGGGTCCTCACCACAAACAACTTGGTATCTCCAAACCTCCACCTCTAGATCTCCCAACTGGGACTCTTCCTCCTTCTGCACCAGGGATGATTGTGCCATCATCTGAAAAAGACAACCTCTACCCCCAAAATCTCCCATGTTAAGATGCAATGCTGGCAGTTCTTCCATTACTCTCCAAGAATCACTGGATTCAATCACAACATCACTACGTGACTTTCGACTTATCACATTAGCTACAACATTCCCTTTTCCTAGTTTATACGATATTTCAAATTCATATTCTTGTAAGAACTCCATCCACCAACACTGTCATAATTTCAAGTCACGCTAGAAGAAAATATACCTAAACATATTATGATCAGTGTAAACCAAAAAGCGCTCACCAATGAGGTAATGTCTCCACAACATCAGAGCTAACAACACGAATGCCAAATCAAGAACATGGGTGGCATAGTTTAATTCATGGGGATGCAATTTCCAAGACTCATAAGAAACAACTGACCTCTGCTATATGAGAACACAGCCTTACCCCATATTTGAAGCATCGCAGAAAGCATCAAACTGAACTCCCTCAGATTGAAGACAGAGAACTGTAGCACTTATTAACTTCTCCTTTAGATACTTGAAATATACCTGACACGGATTAGTCCATATGAATGCATGATCCTTCCTAGACAAAGCTATCAGAGGAGTCGCAACTCGGGAGAAATTGGCTACGAACCTCCTGTACTATCATGCGAGACCAAGGAAACTTCACACCTCTAAAATTGTCTTGGGGGCTGCCCAAGACACAACTGCTTATATCTTTGATGGATCCACAACTACTCCCTGCTGAAACACAACATTCCCCAATAAATGGACTCCTCGATCCCAAAACACACACTCTTGACAACTTCCCAAACAACTGATGTTGGAGAAGAACTCCCAAAATGGCGTGTAGATGCTCTGCATTCTCCTCTACAGATGTGGAGTATACAAGGATGTCGTTGATAAAAACCACCACAAACTTGTCTAAGAACTCACAGAACACGACATTCATCAATCCCATGAACACAACTGAAGAATTATTCATGCCAAATGGCATTACAACGAACTCATAATGCCCATGACGACAACAGAAAGCAGTCTTTGGGACATCCTCATCCTTTACATGCATCTGAAGATATCTTGACCGCAAGTCGATCTTTGAAAACCAACATGCACCCTTCAGTTGATTGAATTAGTCTTCAATCCATGGATGAGTATAGAGATTCTTTATTGTCACTTTGTTTAAGCAACAATAATCGACACACAACTGTAAACTACTGTCAGCCTTCTTTCGGAACAAAATGGGTGCACCCCATAGTGACACACTTGGCCGAACAAAACCAAACTGTAATGGACCATCATTCTATATACATAGCTCTCGAAACTCAGAAGGGGCCATCCTATATGGAGACATAGAGAAAGGAGATATAGCATCCCGCATTTTTATCACATAAACATTCATTACATTTTACAAAACCGAGGATCTTTAAGGTTTAGTGTCTTGGAAACTAGGAACTTAAAACATGAAACAAAAAAAACATTCTTCTTAAACACTTGAAAGGCTTCTCCTTATGTTCATCCTAGGTTCATTACTGCATCTCAGAACTTGGGGACATACATCAAAGGAAAGGGTGAGCAGAAGGCCCAGTAAGGAAAACAAGAGAAACATTTTACATGTGAACTTGAGATACTTCAATAAAGTCATGAAAAGAACTTTAAGGCATGAGGATGAAATCATGAGGCATATCATAATAAAAATAACATTTTCATAACTTGAATATGTGGCTACATCATTTAACATAGACAATCATGAACATATCACCAAGGTCCATCCCCAAGGTGTCATTTGAAAATTACCAAGGTTATTCACCAAGGTATCATGAAAATTGTAATCTCTAGTGGTTACATCATTACCCAATGCATTGGAGCGCTATCAGGGCGCACCCTTAAATTTGCCTTTATTATAATGTGATCCACATATATCATCATCAAACATTTCATAAATAACCCATATAGCATAAAAGAAATGGGTTTCATTTCATAATCATAACTTTTTAAAAACTGCTTTAAAGACATGATCTTTATATCACTTTAAACCCACAGAAAGGGAAAGCGGGTTTCTTGTATGTAAATCCCAGAATTTAAAATAGAACATTTTGATATATATGTGAATACACATATAGAAATAAGAGCTTTGAGTATTCACTTAATAACATAAAATAATTTTGAGAAAAAGAGAGAGGCATTTTGAGATGAAAATTCTGCAGCATAACGACTATGTTTCGGGGTTTTAGAAATCATTGAAAAGAGAGGGGACATGGGTCAAACACTCATAAATGACCCATAACACAGTAGAGGGACAGAATATAAAGGATTTGAGAGCATGGTAATGAAATTTGAAAGATATACCATATGAAATGAAGAACATGAAAGGAAGACAAAAATAATATTTCTCTTATGAAAATTCGGCAGCCTAACATCGTTACATAAACTTCAACCAAAAATGAATTGATGAGATCAAATAGGGTCTCTCATCATATGAACATAAAAGATAAGTATGATAGATATAGATATCATACCCCAACCTAATAAAATGTAACTTGTAAGACTTGACATGGAATTAGAACTTTGAAAAGGAGAAGGGTGAAAGAATCCCTTAAAAATTCGGCAGCCTAACGGCGCCACTTAAAACTTCAAAATACTGATTTGAAGAGATCAAATGGGGTCTCTCATCATATTAAAATAAGATTCCAGTATGATAGATATAGAGATCATACCCCAACATAACAAAAAGGAACTTGAATGAATTGACATGAAAGTAGAACTTCAAAACGAGAAGGGTGAAGAACCACTTAAAAATTCGGCAGCCTAATGGCGCCACTTAAAACCTCAAAATACTAATTTGAAGAGATAAAATGGGGTCTCTAGTCATATGAACATAAGAGTTCAGTATGATAGATATAGAGATCTTACCCCAACATAACAAAAAGTAACTTGAAAGAATTGACATGAAAGTAGAACTTCAAAACGAGAAAGGTGAAGAACCACTTAAAAATTCGGCAGCCTAACGACGTCACTTAAACTTCAACAAAAATGAATTGACAAGGTCAAATAGGGTCTCTCATCATATGAACATAAGAATCCAGTATGATAGATACAGAGATCATACCCCAACATAACAAAAAGGAACTTGAAAGAATTGACATGAAAGTAGAACTTCAAAACGAGAAAGGTGAAGAACCACTTAAAAATTCGGCAGCCTAACGACGTCACTTAAAACTTCAAAAAAATGAATTGAAGAGATCAAATGGGGTCTCTCATCATATGATCATAAAATATCAGTATGATAAATTTAGAGATCATGCCCCAACATAATAAAAAGAAACATGAAAGACTTGAATGAAAATAGAACTTGAAAACGAGGAAGGTGAAAGAATCCCTTAAAAATTCGGCAGACTAACGGCGCCACTTAAAAATTCTTAAAACGAATTGATAAGAGAAAGGGGGGGGGGTCTCTCATAATATGAACATGAAATGGGCAGTAGGATGAATATAAAATAACATCCTCCAACATAAGAACATGGAGTATAAAAGAAATGACATAAAAGAGATTACTTGAAAAGAAAGAGAGAGGTCAGATCCCTTACCTTAAAATGTAACTCTTAATCCTCAAAGGATGGGACCTTGAGGGCTTGGGGGCACCTTGGGAGGACTCCTTGTGAGGTAATGAGACCAGAAATTCGTTGGGGAAGAGTGGGGAGTCTAATTTATGAGAGGAGGGCTTGGTATTTATAGGGAAAGTGAGGGGACAAGGCATTAATGGCCAAGGGACACCTCAAAAGTGGTTTTCTCAAAAGCATGGGCCCTCCCATGGTACTTCCCATAAAGTTAGGCCACATGGGGACCCCCATAAAATAATTCATCACCCTTGGCCGTCCAACCCTTAAAAAAACTCATGACATCATCATGACACAGTTATGATGTCATTAAACATACTGAAACCCTAAAACTGTATTTTCACTATTCACTGAAAATTCAACTTTCTCAGAAAGATCCCAAAATTTCACCTAAATCAAATATCAATGCTCTGATTTCAAAAATGAACTCCATTTTATACAAATAATTTTCTAAATATTTTTAATTTATTTTTTAAATAAATACACTATTCACCGAAAATTCATTTTTTCAGAAAAAACCACAAAAATTACCATAACATAATATCGGTGCTCTGAGTTCAAAAATGAAATCCATTTTATAAAAATAATTTTCTAAATATTTTTAATTTAATTTTTAATTAAAAAAACACTATTCACCTGAAAAAACTAATACTTGAATAATAATTTATGAAACCGTTATTTAACCATTTTATTGAATCACATTACTTAATCAAGGTGCCTAGATTATTTTAAAACTTTCTTTAAGTGAGATTACTAATCCATTTGGTTATATTACTAATCCTAATCATAAAATCACTATTCATAATTTACTATTCATCAAAAATCAAGTTGATCTTAGTAGACTCCAAATTTTGTACTGAACATAATTGTAGAAGACCATTTTTTGAAAATCATTACACATTTTTAATTATTTAAGGTTTACATAAACATTTTTAAAATATACTTTTTCTAAAATTCATCAAAAATATGCATACTATATTTATCCGGTCATTTGAAAATTCATAAACTTCATCATAAGAAGAAATCCCAATTTTTATTTAAAACAAAGTATTACACAAGGCAGTTACGGTCTCCTTACATAGCCCCTTATCACACCAGCATAGGACCTAAGTGTAAGGTGTGCTAAGGTGAGAGAGTCCGAGGGAGGCTCGGCCAACATTGCCCGAGTAATAATTTCTATCAGTTTGAACTTCTCGCGAAGGCGATTCCGTTCTAGCTTCACATGATGAAGTTTGGCTTGGGTTTGGTCCAGAGAAAAGCCCAATGGTGCTACCTCCTTCCCAAGTTCTGTTAGATGGGCTTCGATCGGTCCAAGACTACTAGGTGAGGCCATCAAATCTTCTTTCTATAATAATTAACCAAGATTACTTATATTTAAAGACAATAATCAAAACATTTTGTTCAAAGCGGTCATATTGACCAATGGTCATATAACAGTCAGAACCCAATGGTCTCATTTGAATTATAATCATGTTTATCAAATAAAACATTTTTGTTGAGTATAAAAATAAAATAAAATAACACATCAAATTAGGAAACAAGATTTATTCAAAATTTCGGGCCGTTACAATCTTCCCCCCTTAAGAAATTGCGTCCTCGCAATTTTAAAAAATTGGGTTTTGAAATTTCATTGAAAGTCCCACATCAGAAAAAGAGTCTGTGACACCATTACTTTAAATGAATGAAAAGGAAGTACAAAGGCCACCCGAGTTTACTCATACTAGGATTCCATGTAGGAAACATGGACATGGAGGAGAAAACAAAGGGTCACATCCTAAAGGAGAGTGATAGAAAACATGATTAGGAGGAAGTTAACCACTAGAAAATCCCAAAATTATAATGTGTGCAAGCGGTCTTTGATTACCTAGTAGGAAATGTAAACCAACAACGTTTTTGTTTTACGTTCCTTTTCATTACTTTGAGGAATTCATTTACAACATAGATAAAAAACATAAGGAAATATATCTACCTTCAAGTAGAGTCTCATCCTTTAATAAGTCCCTACCAACACTAATCTTTTCTCCAAATGATGAGAATTCAAAAACACTTGGTCTCATAAAAGCACAAGAATCATCTTCTAGAGAATCACATAATCTACAAAAGATTAACTATCTATTTCTTCTATCTTTAAACATTATCCCAAAAACATAAAGGTTAAGGTAAAACAACTCTTCAAAAAGAAAGAATCCCATAGGAATGGAAACTACTTTTAAATCTTCAAAGTTCCATGGTACTACCCAAATTTCATCATAGTCCATTCCATAAATAACGGTCCTTAAAATTCCTCAAAATAAACCAAACTAAGATTGAAACCCAAATACAAGAAGGATTTGATAACATAGTCTTCCAAAATAAACTTCACTGTTCATCTCCAAACAACACCAACCACTCCTAACATCTTATAACAAAAGTATCTAACCTAAACATATTTAACCCAAGATAGGTTAATCATTCCCATAAGTAACCTAAATTACTATAAGTCCACCTTAAATTCATAGATTCTTCAAAATATAATTTAACCTTACTCCTCAATGAAAATACTATAGTAATCTATTTACCTCGATCATATAGGGTCCCCAAAATAGTGAACGTCTTCCAAAATAAAAATCATATTTTAATCCCCTAATCATCTCTGTCATATTAATACGACAATCAGAGCATTTCCTATCACATTGGTTGTTGAGACATGTTATTCCATTTCCCTCCATTAACTAAGAAAATAACTATAATTAGGGGCTTAAATACTTAGCCAATAATCATGAAAAGAAACTTAAAGCATATAAGGATAACTTGTAGTTGAAAAGTATACCCTAAGATGTGATCCCCTAGGTTCCCATCTAGGTTATCCATGATCATATATTCTTATGTGAATCTTTATTTTATTTTATCTTTGTTCCTTTAACAATGGTTCATACTAAGCTTATGAATTTACCAAAGCATATCCCCCGGGAGTGTCATAACCAAGAGTACAGCAAGGCCCGTTGTCGTGTACCAGTTCCCGTTCGAGTCTAGCTCAAAGCGGTGTTTTCGGGTTTTACCCCTATGTACATCTGTTCCAGAGCCACCTCTACCTGCTCGTATCCAGACAGGGATGTATTTTCTTGGCAACCCCTTACTCAATACTCAAGAAAATACCAGGAAGATTTCCAATATTTTAAATTTTCTATAGGCTTCTTCCTAAAGTTTTCATATCCTAATTTCCACAAATAACTAAACCATCCTTTGATACCAACTATAGCATCCCGCCTTTTTATCACATAAACATTCATTACATTTTACAAAACCGAGGATCTTTAAGGTTTAGTGTCTTGGAAACTAGGAACTTAAAACATGAAACAAAAAAAAACATTCTTCTTAAACACTTGAAAGGCTTCTCCTTATGTTCATCCTAGGTTCATTACTACATCTAAGAACCTGGGGACATACATAAAAGGAAAGGGTGAGCAGAAGGCCCAGTAAGGAAAACAAGAGAAAAATTTTACATGTGAACTTGAGATACTTCAATAAAGTCATGAAAAGAACTTTAAGGCATGAGAATGAAAACATGAGGCATATCATAATAAAAATAACATTTTCATAACTTGAATATGTGGCTACATCATTTAACATAGACAATCATGAACATATCACCAAGGTCCATCCCCAAGGTGTCATTTGAAAATTACCAAGGTTATTCACCAAGGTATCGTGAAAATTGTAATCTCTAGTGGTTACATCATTACCCAATGCATTGGAGCGCTATCAGGGCGCACCCTTAAATTTGCCTTTATTATCATGTTAGCCACATATATCATCATCAAACATTTCATAAATAACCCATATAGCATAAAAGAAATGGGTTTCATTTCATAATCATAACTTTTTAAAAACTGCTTTAAAGACATGATCTTTATATCACTTTAAACCCACAGAAAGGGAAAGCGGGTTTCATGTATGTAAATCCAAGAATTTAAAATAGAACATTTTTATATATATGTGAATACACATATAGAAATAAGAGCTTTGAGTATTCACTTAATAACATAAAATAATTTTGAGAAAAAGAGAGAGGCATTTTGAGACGAAAATTCTGCAGCATAACGACTATGTTTCAGGGTTTTAGAAATCATTGAAAAGAGAGGGGACATGGGTCAAACACTCATAAATGACCCATAACACAGTATAGGGACATAATATAAAGGATTTTAGAGCATGGTAATGAAATTTGAAAGATATACCATATGAAATGAAGAACATGAAAGGAAGACAAAAATAATATTTCTCTTATGAAAATTCGGCAGCCTAACAGCGTTACATAAACTTCAACCAAAAATGAATTGATGAGATCAAATAGGGTCTCTCATAATATGAACATAAAATATCAGTATGATAGATATAGATATCATACCCCAACATAATAAAAAGTAACTTTCAAGACTTGACATGGAATTAGAACTTTGAAAAGGAGAAGGGTGAAAGAATCCCTTAAAAATTCGGCAGCCTAACAGCGCCACTTAAAACTTCAAAATACTGATTTGAAGAGATAAAATGGGGTCTCTCATCATATGAACATAAGAGTCCAGTATGATAGATATAGAGATCATACCCCAACATAACAAAAAGGAACTTGAAAGAATTGACATGAAAGTAGAACTTCAAAACGAGAAGGGTGAAGAACCACTTAAAAATTCGGCAGCCTAACGGCGCCACTTAAAACTTCAAAACACTAATTTGAAGAGATCAAATGGGGTCTCTCGTCATATGAACATAAGAGTTCAGTATGATAGATATAGATATCTTACCCCAACATAACAAAAAGGAACTTGAAAGAATTGACATGAAAGTAGAACTTCAAAACGAGAAAGGTGAAGAACCACTTAAAAATTCGGCAGCCTAACGACATCACTTAAACTTCAACAAAAATGAATTGACAAGGTCAAATAGGGTCTCTAATAATATGAACATAAGAGTCAAGTATGACAGATGTAGAGATCATACCCCAACATAACAAAAAGAAACTTGAAAGAATTGACATGAAAGTAGAACTTCAAAACGAGAAAGGTGAAGAACCACTTAAAAATTCGGCAGCCTAACAGCGTCACTTAAACTTCAACAAAAATGAATTGACAAGGTCAAATAGGGTCTCTCATCATATGAACATAAGAGTCCAGTATGATAGATATAGAGATCATACCCCAACATAACAAAAAGGAACTTGAAAGAATTGACATGAAAGTAGAACTTCAAAACGAGAAAGGTGAAGAACCACTTAAAAATTCGGCAGCCTAACGGCGCCACTTAAACATTCTTAAAACGAATTGATAAGAGAAAGGGGGGGGGTCTCTCATCATATGAACATGAAATGGGCAGTAGGATGAATATAAAAGAACATCCTCCAACATAAGAACATGGAGTATAAAAGAAATGACATAAAAGAGATTACTTGAAAAGAAAGAGAGAGGTCAGATCCCTTACCTTAAAATGTAACTCTTAAACCTCAAAGGATGGGACCTTGAGGGCTTGGGGGAACCCTGGGAGGACTCCTTAGGAGGTAATAAGACCAGAAATTCGTTGGGGAAGAGTGGGGAGTCGAATGGATGAGAGGAGGTCTTGGTATTTATAGGGAAAGTGAGGGGACAAGGCATTAATGGCCAAGGGACACCTCAAAAGTGGTTTTCTCAAAAGCATGGGCCCTCCCATGGTACTTCCCAAAACGTTAGGCCACATGGGGACCCCCACACAATAATTCATCACCCTTGGCCGGCCAACCCTTAAAAAAACTCATGACATAATCATGACACATTTATGATGTCATTAAACATACTGAAACCCTAAAACTGTATTTTCACTATTCACTGAAAATTCAACTTTCTCAGAAAGATCCCAAAATTTCACCTAAATCAAATATCAATGCTCTGATTTCAAAAATGAACTCCATTTTATACAAATAATTTTCTAAATATTTTTAATTTATTTTTTAAATGAATACACTATTCACCGAAAATTCATTTTTTCAGAAAAAACCACAAAAATTACCATAACATAATATCGGTGCTCTGAGTTCAAAAATGAAATCCATTTTATAAAAATAATTTTCTAAATATTTTTAATTTAATTTTTAATTAAAAAAACACTATTCACCAGAAAAAACTAATACTTGAATAATAATTTATGAAACCGTTATTTAACCATTTTATTGAATCACATTACTTAATCAAGGTGCCTAGATTATTTTAAAACTTTCTTTAAGTGATATTACTAATCCATTTGGTTATATTACTAATCCTAATCATAAAATCACTATTCATAATTTACTATTCATCAAAAATCAAGTTGATCTTAGTAGACTCCAAATTTTGTACTGAACATAATTGTAGAAGACCATTTTTTGAAAATCATTACACATTTTTAATTATTTAAGGTTTACATAAACATTTTTAAAATATCCTTTTTCTAAAATTCATCAAAAATATGCATACTATATTTATCCGGTCATTTGAAAATTCATAAACTTCATCATAAGAAGAAATCCCAATTTTTATTTAAAACAAAGTATTACACAAGGCAGTTACGGTCTCCTTACATAGCCCCTTATCACACCAGCATAGGACCTAAGTGTAAGGTGTGCTAAGGTGAGAGAGTCCGAGGGAGGCTCGGCCAACATTGCCCGAGTAATAATTTCTATCAGTTTGAACTTCTCGCGAAGGCGATTCCGTTCTAGCTTCACATGATGAAGTTCGGCTTGGGTTTGGTCCAGAGCAAAGCCCAATGGTGCTACCTCCTTCCCAAGTTCTGTTAGATGGGCTTCGATCGGTCCAAGACTACTAGGTGAGGCCATCAAATCTTCTTTCTTTAATAATTAACCAAGATTACTTGTATTTAGAGACAATAATCAAAACATTTTGTTCAAAGCGGTCATATTGACCAATGGTCATATAACAGTCAGAACCCAATGGTCTCATTTTAATTATAATCATGTTTATCAAATAAAACATTTTTGTTGAGTATAAAAATAAAATAAAATAACACATGAAATTAGGAAACAAGATTTATTCAAAATTTCGGGCCGTTACAGGAGATGCTCCTGGCTATAGCTCAATCCCAAACTTTATCTCTCGTCAAGGGGGTAATGCTACAACCTCTTCTGGAAATACATTAGGGTACTCCTCTAAGGTCCTAGGAAACACCAAATTCTGAACCTCTGAAGAACTGAACATCATCTCAGCCATCATGGATGATAAGAATGGAACACGCCTATGACCAATTTGAGGATCTCGCTCACCAACAAACACCACTTTCTCTACATCCGCACCAATGAAGATGATCTTATTCTTGAAGCAATCCACGATATCCTTCACCGAATACAACCAATCCATTCCAACGATGAAATCATATGGTTGTATTCATAAACATTGGAAATCTCCCCAAGAGTGGTGTTTCCCAAACACTAGCTCACTATATCTATATACATCAAACAACTCAGCTCGACCTCCAACTAATGTAATCAATGCCAAGGGAACTTGAAGCCTCTCAACCTCAGGTCCCAAAGCGTGGACAAGGGTAGGTGATATCAAGGAGTGTGGTGCTCCTAAATGAAACAAGGCATACACCAAGGTAGAAAACAAGAAAAGGGTACCTCGATCGAAATCTGGCTTGTTTGGTGCTGGAAATGCTAGATCATGAAGCTGACCACGACCTCTTCCACATCCTCTCTGACCCTAATGACGACCACCACCATGGCCACGCTCTACTCTCAGTGGACTAGGAACATCAAGGGGATGTCCTCTACCAGACCCATCTACCCACTGCTGATCTAAAGCTGGTGCAACTGGATGATGCTGCCTCTGGTGGAACAGCCTCAACATAGGAACCTGGAGCGTAGCCCCCAGCGAACAATGACCGCTCTGAAAGGTTGGGAACTCCCGCTGCTGATGGCCATGACCACAACAAGAAAAAAAGTGCATGATCCCTTACTATAAGCCTGAGAGTTGCTGTCTCTGGAGAAACGAGACGTGAAGGGCTGGGACCTACCCCCAACTAAACGGAAACTCTTATGCCCTGAAAACCGGGAACCTCGGACCACATCTCTGCTTCGTGAGGAATCATGCCGATTCCCCCTCGTGACGATCTAGTTCGGGCCAAAGTCCTCTCAACAACATCTTCCCTCTCCAGTACCACATGATATGTTTTCAGTATAAATGGGGGGACCTGACGCTAGATCTCTAGCTGCAAATCCTCCTCAAAGTGCATCTACCTAGCCTCCTCATCTGGTAATAGGTCTGAAGCATATTGTAAAAGGTTCTTAACACGGATTCCAAACTCTAAAACACTGGATATCCCCTATCAAAGGGTAATATGTTCCTGGAGACTGGATGCCTTTGAATTTGATGAATGAAAATCCACTAGAAAACTTTCTCAGAACTCCTCTCATGAGATCGCTTACTCTTCACGATCCCCGAGGAACAAGAACCACCACTACCTCGCTGCTCCATGCAGCATTTTCACAACCAAGGACACCGAGTGCTCCTCCCGAGCACGAATCGAACTGAAGCCTATCTCGACCTCCTCTACCAAGTCTCCTGTGACTGAATATGAAACGGAGCCTTCATACTTTTTCAGACTCTGGCACTAAAAATCATGGAGTGTCTTTCTCCAAGTTTCGTCGTCGTCAACCTCTACCCAGCAGTGATCTGCCGAAACAGCTGCTGTACATTTTCTACGCAAACCTGACTAGGACGTCGACCTGGAGACATACCTGTAAAATAACAACCAGTTAAAGCTCCTAAGCCAGGAATATAGAAGACTCAATATTAAATAACTAATTATTTTCTTTTAGTCATTTTAGGTTAACCTATCCCATGGTCTACCCATTCAAACATAGGCACAAAGAAGAATGATGCATGATAATTTCCTATGTCTCTACCGTGAAACTAGTATCAACTTGTTTAGTATCCATTGTAAAATTAATGGTTCGTACATCAGATAATAGGGGGCCCTAAACACCTATGTCTCATCCAGTATCCAGTGTTTACCTCACTTGCTAAACATTACTCACACTATTGCCCTACCAACCCATGCAACCTCACCTGCGCCTAACTCCAAACTCCATCCTATCTATCAACCTGCCTCTGATACCACGTTTTCATGACCCCCTCTCTACAATGTGTACCCCTGCTGGGCTCGCAATGTGATAAGGGAGATAATGACCCCCCGAGTCCCACCTCTAGTAGGCCCTGGGTTGGAGACTAGCATCGAGGGTATAGAAAACACACAAATGGGAGGCATTACCCTCTAAGAGAATATATGCGGAAGAGATATATAAGATAGAAACCAAACAACTCCAACTCAGAAGTGGAATATAAATGAAACCCATGTGCATATATGAAATTTCATACATTGGTACAATAACTAGAAGGGAAAAACTGCAAGTACCCAAAAGAAAATAAAATAGCAACAACCCCAAGCCCAAATAGATCCTGCAACTCCAAGCTAGTTGAAACTAGCTTGATATCCATCCTACTCTAAGTGACCTGAAAAACAGTGTATATATATATATAGGGTGAGTATAACAGTGCACTTTGTAGGATCCTCCCTGAAGCCACTCGTGCAAAAGTAACGAAATCATGCTAAAGCACAGTGAACAACAAGTGAAAATAACTCGTCACCTAAACAAGTATACTAAGTTCCCAACCTCACCATGGATATTCTCACCAAGTAACACATACAAGAATATAGCATATATTAAAGAATATCAAGGTTACCCCACTACTACTTTTCCACTAGTTTTTTTCTTTTCCCCAACGTCACACATCCTAAGCATCTCTCTCCAAAAAGGCTTTCCCGTGGACACCTAGGCGAAGCACCACAATATGCACCTCAAGCACCACAAAGGATTTCCCACAGACACTTGAGTGAAGCACCACACCATACTCCCAACCAAAGTAACCAGGTAAGTCCTGGGAGCCACCGTAGCCCACATAATGTGTATCATACGTTAGGTATTATACGTCAAGATATTACAGCCCATACACCGAGTAAGGATCCTCAAGCCATCACAGCCTATACACGTTAAACCTATAGTAGTCCATGGATACTATATCTAGAATATATGTGTGTGAATAAAAACAAGCCATTATATACCTCTACACACATATATGGGGAAAACTAACCATTGTGCATACTAGCAATAGTATCTACCAAGAGACGAGACCGGTGCCAAAGGGGGTAGTCATCCATTCATCCTCCCATCGGAATGTTTGGGAAAATACCCCCCAGGGCTCAGAATTCTCGGGGTGTCAGTTGACCATACTGTCATGGTGGAGTAGCGTATAGAAACACAAAACGTACATGATATATTATTTCTGACAATCACACTATGGGCATTACCTAGTCTTAGACACAACTGCAGCTAACGTCTCTCAGACTCCAGGCTGCCACTTCTAAGACTAGGTATCCTATAAGAAGGCAACCATTTAGAGAGATTTATTAGATTTCTTCATTCACTTTTTATCAATTCCACTGCACGTTAATTAATTATTTAAACATTAATAATGAAAAGTTCCACATTATGTTCCATTAGCATCACACCCAAAGTCAGTTGTTCTTTCAAAATTACCACTTCATCATTATGTTCCAGCAACCCCATCCCCATGGGTAAACCCCATTTATTTAAACCATGATTATAGAATTACATTCCCATATTCTCAAGATTTCTAGAAAATCATCCTATGCTACTAACACAAGGGTCTCAACACGGTGATTAGATGTACTACCTGCCGAATCTTTGCCACCTATAGAAGGGGCATAGACCCATCCTCCCTGGAGAAGCTAAACACAGAAAGTAAGTGGCATACCCCACACGCCTTCACCTCTTTCAGAAGGAGGGTAAACAAGACCAGCTGCCTTGAGTAGTGGGGAAAAGTAAAGGAGACATGCAACCAATTAAAATCAAAAAGCATCCAATAATCAAATCCATTCCATTCAATCATCCCTGGTGTCCTCCCCGACACCCACATGGATAAACTGATGCATCTCGACACTCCAGGCGTCATCTGCTTCTACAACCAAAAGTCTCAATGCCTCCACATATCACAACAGCCATCCAAGATCACATTAAAGCACAAGTACGAGGAAAAAACATCACATCAATGGGCTCTTGGAAATTAATCAATCAACAGGGTAACTCATAAACCTTTTAGAATTTATCAAACAATCAGTTCTTTAATCAATCTTGAAATAACAGATTTATTAAATGTAGGTTCCAAAATTCGAGAAACCTAATAAGTAAACTATTACAAAAAAGATAAACATGCTTACTACACTAATTTGATTGAAATTAAATTACAACAAGATCCAGATTCATTTTCATGACTCTTCATCTTTAGCCAAACAATTATCAATTAATCCCAGTTTATGTTCTTTTCTAATTTCCAACAAGAATGAACAACTTATCAAAGCAAGTGTAGATATCACACTATCTAGAAAAACATGAGGCAATAACATACGATCGATGAAATTATTTTATCCGATTCAATGTATTTATTTTGTCAATTCCATTTTCATCTATTAGGATTAAACATGCTAACAATATTGTTTCACTTAATAGAAGGAGATGAAACGAATCCCCTACCTCAAAAAGATCCTCACGTTTTATATCCACACCACGAGTCATGATCCTCATCTCTTGACAACCGCATCCACCCGTGGATGCCACGATATGACAGCACCAACCAAACCCCAAGAAAAACCCCATTAGAAGCATGGTGGCTACATGCTATTACATGGATTGGAGAAACAGAAGAAGATGATCCCAAAGTAATGACGATAAAACATACCTTATATCGAGTATTGATCGATACAACTTGGTTGCATCAAAATAGAGCGGAATAAATTAGCGGAGTAAAGTTTGATTGTACAACTCCTAAAAGAAGGATTGAAATGTTCTAGAATCTCATAATCGAGAACAACGAGGAAGAAAAAGTGAAGAAGATATCTCATCCCTTTTGAAGATTTAATGGGGAAACGGTTTAAGATACAACTAATTCCCACATTAAAATCGTATTGCATTAACCCACGCGGTTTAACCAAGTAAAAACATCCCAATCCATAGGAATAATTATTATAGGATTTATGGAATTTTAATCGTCCTTAAGAGTCCTTAAAATAAGGCTTTAAATGTATTTTACGTCAAAGGAAATGTCAAAAGGGGAAAACTGTAGGAAGCTAGAAACACTGTTCACCTACCGTTACTATACACCTACTGTTACTGTACACCCACGGTTACAGTACACCTACCGATCTGTGAAACCGATATGTGAAACACTGTACATATAATGTTATTGTACACCTGCTGATCCATGAAACTGATATATGAAACTGCTCTGTGAAACCGATATGTGAAAACGATCTAGGAAACAGTATAGACCTACCGTTATTGTACACATACCCATATGTGAAACTGATATGTGAAATAGATTTCTGAAACCGATCTGTGAAACATTGTACACCTAATGTTATTGTACAACTACCGTTACTATAGACCTACTGATCTGTGAAACCGATCTGCGAAACCGATCTGTGAAACCGATCTGTGAAACTGATATGTGAAACCGATCTGTGAAACCGATCTGTGAAACACTGTTCACCTACCATTACTGTACACCTACCGTTACTGTACACCTACCGATCTGTGAAACTAATCTATGAAACCGATCTGTGAAACACTGTACACCTACCGTTAATGTACACCTACCGTTACTGTACACCTACCGATAGAACAATTCATAAAACTGGAATCATTGTTCACAGAACTGGAAAATTGTCAAAGTGTTGGGGAAAAGTCACGTTGACCTCCTAGAACACCTCCAACACCACATTTTCACAATGTAATGGACCAGAGAGGTTCGGGCCAATACAATTTTGTTTGGTGTACTACCTCCTCATGAAATAATGTTAGTTGTTTTTTTCCTTCACCACTATTCGTTGTAGTGAATTTTTATGTAATTTTTTCTATATATTCTCTATATAATATTTATTATGTATTATTATTATTTAATTTGTTTATAAAAAATACCACTATACTATATATCTTGTGTAAATATTATAAAATCATTTGTGGATGTCTGGACAACCGCCCCCACAAATAGATTTGATTCATTG
This sequence comes from Viscum album, assembly GCA_963277665.1. Lineage (NCBI taxonomy): Eukaryota > Viridiplantae > Streptophyta > Magnoliopsida > Santalales > Viscaceae > Viscum > Viscum album. The sequence goes on along the minus strand of OY728158.1, from coordinate 495,947,335 downwards.
ACACATTAGGTTGAATGTATTAAGGTTGGTTTTAGTAAAAATATATGATATGTATAATAATATTTCTAATTTAAATTTTTATATAAATATTTATATAATTCATTTACTTACCTTTTTTCTTTACGATTACAAAATAGAAACAATGTTCATGTATACGTGCGACCTACCGTCTTTATGATTAGTGTGTTCAATTTTTTGATTATATATTATATATATTATTATAAATACATATATAATAAATATATGATATTTAAATAATTGGAAACATTCCAAATGTGTGTAAAAACATGTCTAAGTGATATAATCAATAATAATAATAATTAAATGTATGAACAATAATGGAGATATTAACCGTAGCGAAACTGTAACTTATAATTTTTAATAAACTGGTAATATAAAGACATAAAAATATCATATATGGTATTTAAATTAGAATGTGGGTCTATAAAATATTTATAACAAAAAATTATTTATTATATAAGAGGATTGTAATAGTATGATAATAGTTATGACATAAGGTAAGGGGATTTCATATCACTTTTTATATTTGGGAGATACATACCATGTTCACCACTAATTTCATTTTAATGGTGTATATAGTTACATTAAATGTATTATATTATTACGATACTAAATTTTATGTGTATTTAAATATCCATTCAGTAATATTTATTTAATTGGTTTTGGGGTTTAAAAGTTATCAAAAAGGTAATGTAATTTTTTTCTCAGATTTCTTTCTTTGAAACACGTATTTTTTATAAAATAATATTCATTTAAATAGTGTATAAATTTTCAATTTAAATTTAATAAAATTTATATCATTTTTGATGAATTTTTTGGATCCTTTTAATTTCATTTTCATACATGTGGAGTATGATACAATATAACCATCAAATAAAAGTTTCTTGAAACAATCTCATATCTTATTGAGATTGATTATTATTATATATTAATTGATTAAATATATGATCCATATATCAATATATATCATGAGTTTTATTAAACACTGTTTGGACACCATATATCCATGTAATGGTTCCCTTTTCCCTCTATTTGGTGTAGTTTATAAAAAAATAAATTGATTTTAAAAAATCATAATTAACCCCTATCTTTGGTTAGAAATATATTTTCAATCAAAACCATGATTTCTAATATGTTTCCAAAAAAATATTTTATTCTCATAATAATCGTAATAGATAAATTTACCCATTTTTAAGGGAACAAAACTGTGTGGATTATCCCTATGTGTGTTCCTTAGGCTTGTAGAGCTTAGAGGATGATTGAATGAATTCTGCAGGGACTCATGTTTTGAGAATTGGGAGAAGGGAACTTTTATGATGTGAATGTCTGTTTCACTCAATGTAAAATAATTTCAGTACAAGATATCATGATTCCTATCATGTATTAATTATAGACTTGAAAAATAAAATGAAATCAAATGTTGATGATTGTTTTTGCAAAAACAAACCTCAAGGAATTAAACCACATGAAAGGGGATTACACATCTTGTAATACCCAAATATTACAATGATTTATATGTTCATAAAGCCAATTGGGTTGTCAAACTATAAGGGTAATACTTACCACCCTCCCATCCTAGGTTACCATATAATACCCATTTCTCCAATGTGGAGATCTCATCACTAGGAATCAATCTTAGTCTTCCATATCTGATTCAAAGTGACCTAGCATGATCCAAGGAGTGTTTTCCCTCATTTTATTGTAGTTTATTTCTGTTTTGACATCATTTCCTCTCATATTTTTTTAATCATGCAATGGAGGTTTTATACCCATGGTTGAAATGGGGTTTATCTCGGTTGTTTTTTGGGCATTGGTGTCCCAGAATACTTAGTTGGATGATGTTCATGTGATATTGGTGATATAAGATCAATTGTGTGGTTCATTCTTATGAGAAGAGCATTTATGATCTTTTTAGGTAGAGGAATCAATGTTTTTTTATTTAATTATGTGAAATCATATAATATATATGATTTATACTATTATATCTTAATGAAATTGACATAATAATTACATTAACTATATTTAAGAATTATTAATGATCGTATAGCGATGTTTCTTCTTTTAATAATGATAATGTTTTTCCACGTGATTTCGTTGATAGTGTTATATGGTTTATAATTTTGTTCATGATGGGATTTGGTAAAGAACATATATCAAAAATTTGTTGATATTTAATTTGACAAAATATTAAGATGCTTGTTTAATTAATCTGGTTGTTGTTGTTGTAATTTAATGTTAATCAAATAGATTCAAGTATGTTTGATTCATTGGATGGTTTAGTTAATCTAAATCCTGAGTATTCTTGCTGACACTAGAATTAATGTAATTTAAAATTAATTATTTAATTGATTTTTTGTAGCTATGATATATTCTTTCATAGGTTTCCTATATTTGGAACCTATGAATAATGGATTGGTTAATTCATGATAGAATGAGAATTAGTAGTGTGATCAATAATAATGCCTTCATATGGCCTAAGTTTCCCATTTTGTTGTAAAGGAATTGCACCTGGTGATTTGGATCCATGATGGATCATTGCATGTGAAGGATGGATACCATACTCTAGGAGTGTGAGTCATGTTATTATATTTGTCTCTAGCTACTTGTGTAGTGACTTGAGCCTGTGATGGCTGATAATATATGGAAATTGAGGTATGTGGGGTAGTTTGGACTGGATGTGATGTGATCATGTGATCGCTGAGCCTGTATGGTTGTTGAATTATAATAAGTTGGAAGGAAAGGTTTTTGAGGCATCAATTGATTCCTAGAGTCAATCTACCCAATCATGATGTACATGGAATTTAAATTTCATTTTCAGAATACATATTACATTACAAAAATATATTCCAAAATATGGTATTAGTTTAGTACCTTGAAAAAATTGAAACATAATATTCATACATGTTGAAATATATTCCACATATCCAATAAAGATCTTTCACTTTTTTTCATACCTAAAACAATTATTTATATCATGGGAAAAAGAAAAAATAAAAAGGGTGAGCTCAAATGTTCAGCAATGTTGATCACTGAGAACATAAAACTAACTATAATTTGGAGAATTTAAAATCATGAACATATTGTTTAAATTTCACAATCTTGAGTAATGAAATAAATCGGGGTAGTTTGTAAGGCATAATTCATAAGAGAACATTAACCATGATAGAAATTAATTTGCATAAAACATAGAATTATGGAGAAATTATAAGCACATAATATTATTTCCATATTAGCCAATGCATTGCTTCGAAATCCATCATAATGGGAAAATTCCATTACTGAACCAGATATACTTGCAGTTCCAACTATGTATTACTGAATCAGATTTACATGTCATTCTATCCCTGTAGTACAAAACCATATTTACATTCCATTCTATTAATGTCTATATCATGAGATATAAATCATTACCCAATGAATTTGATGTAGATATTGGCCCTACTCATATCATAAAGAAATCATTATTACATGTGCCACAAATACATAAATCATTTATCATAGCATAACCTAATAAATAAAATGGTTTTCTTAAACATCATACCATCATAACATAATCCATATAAAATAAATAGATTTCATAAAATTAATTCCATCATATAAACAATAAAATCAATGTAATTACACTGATATAAAAATAACGTTATGTCATTATATATGGAAAATAATTTTGATAAAACACTTGAGCATAATTCATGATGAAATTATCCTAACATCATCAAAAACAATTTTTCATTTTCAGAAATGTCAAAAAAAATTTAAAAGAAAATAATTTATATAATAATAAACCTAAAATCATGTATTGGAATATTTATGTAAATAAGTCATTATTAAGATGTAAAAATTTGTTCATGACGTATCCATTAAGAAAATCTTCTCATATTGTTGTTGGAAATGAAAAAAAGTACATCATATACAAAGTAAAAGAAATATTCTACCAATATCATTAAATAAAAAACCACCAAAGTGTACAATTTTATTTAAAAACAGTACATGAATATAAATAAAATTATATTTCTTGAAAACATGGACATGGATGATAAATATAACCTAGTAAATACCTATGTATAAATAATATCTAAAAATAATGAGATTGAAAAATTATCCCTTACCTTAGGTCCAATCTCATCCATTTGGGTCTGAAACACTTGTGTAGGTGGTTTAATCATATTATTAACTTGTAATATAACAATAATTTAATTTATGATATAATATATGATCCACTTATGACTTTATATTAACCATTTATTTATCAATTCAATGTCAAAGAAATGTTTTGTTTAATAATAATTTTATTTAGAGTACTTGTTTTGACATTTTATTCATGATAATACATCTTAGATCATGATTTAAATAATTACAGAAGGTAAAAAATTATTTAAATATCATAAATATTTAGTATAAAAATATATACAATATATAGATAAATGAAATAGAATACACCATTCATGGGGTTGGTAGGTCGTACGTAGGCTTGGACGTTTGTTCTATTTGATTATTTAATTGAATGGATGAATTTAAATTACACACACACACATATATATATATATACAAACATAATTCTAGTAGAAGTATATTTCATATATTTCATTCTTATTTATTATATATAATTTATAATCATTAATTAATGGTTAACATTGATAATGAATCTCTTCGAGTCGTGGATACGGCATGTCGTACGTATGTACGAGTGACAATAGTATTTACTTATTGTTAAAATTATATGGTATTGAATGGAATAAAAATTATAAATAATATATATATTTTAAAATTAATTATTTAAGTACACTAATCTCATTATTATACTAATCCAATTTAAGTATGAATGAATAAAAAATTACAACATGATGTGTATATGGTAAGTCGTACTCAAGCACACATGGTGATATTGTTATTCATAGGATCATTAAAATGAGGTAATTTTTTTTCATAATTATAATAACATCTCATAGTGTAAAATATATTGAATCTATAACTTTAGTTTGGGAACAACATAATTATATGACGTAGAAGAAGAAAATAATCTTAAAAGAGGTGATAAAATATTTACCTCTTTTTCGAGTATCTTATTTTGATTTAGACAAAAGGTCTCCATAGGATGGATTGATGACCAAATTGTGGCCTCTAAGATAAATTTACGTAACTGGTATGAGGTTTGGTCATTGTTTTTCCAACCCAAAGGGGGTTGTAGGTTTGAATAAACGAGAAGGAGAAGTTACATTTTATATGATAGGTGATGCCACTTTAGGAATATCATGAAATATTAATTTTTCATAAATTTGTTTTAGGTTTCTAATGTATCAAATGGTATTTATTTCAAGGATAATTTAATTATAGTTCTAAATATTCACAACCAATAGGTTTTAGGCATGTTTAGGTTACAAAAAAATCTTATCTTTTATCTTTAACCCTTAGTTAAAAACATTAAATATTACTATGTCTTCGTGTATTTTTATAATATATACTTATTATAGTTAGTATAAAATGCCAAGAGAACCTCAAGTGCATTAATAATAAAATTTATTAAAATAAAAATTTTATATTTCTGATTATTATATTTTTATGAGTATAATATCATATAATAAAATATATCTTTTTTAAATACTCATTTTTTTTCAATTTTGAAACTATTTACTAATTGATTTTTTTACAGTCATAAAAACTATAGTACATTGAAAAAAATGTATTAAATCATTACTAACATTTCAATTTCTATCAATTTTTTTTGGATGAAATGAAAATCTTTAAATCACGTTTATTTTCATATTTAAAATATCATTTCATTGGTTATTTCATTAATAATGTAATCACACCATCATCATTTTCTCATAAATAAGTTAATTTATTTAATATCTAAAAATAATAAAATACATGCCATTTTGTTGAGACACTTTTTAGATTTTTAATGAATATTTTTAGATGAATAGTTCATTTATATAAATTTTAATAAAATTTATTTTGTAAAAACAAAAAGTTTAATGTAATATTTCCATTAAAATAAAAATATATATTATAACATGTCATTTTCACCTAAAAGTTGTGCTAAAAATCCAAAAGTTAGGCCTATGAATTTTCTTGGTTCCCCTTGACTCAAACAATAGGAATAAGACACATGTTATGGTTGTTTTATAATGTTATAATATTATTTTTATACCCTTATTTTCTTAATTTCCCCTTTAACCATTGTAAATAAAAATAATTGCCAATGTTAATATTCAAAACATCCAAAAATAAGTGGGACCCATTTACATAATTTTTATTTTTAGATTCCAAATTTGGAATCCATATTTGTAAATTCAAAAAACTGAATTGGAAAAAATTAAATAAAAAATCATTCCCATTCTCAATCCCAAAATGTGGGTTTTTAAGAAGTAAAAATCATTAAAAGATTAAAATGTTTTTAAGCACAATTTAAATGCAAAATTACATCTCATGAAAAACATTGTATGAAATGTTAATAAATAATCAAATTAAACATTAAAACCAAATATTATGATAATCTAACTATATAAATAAATTATATGTAATGGTAGTTTTGAATTAAAATGCAGTATTATTCATTATTCATTAAAATGTGAATTTTATCAGAAAAATACCAAAAAATAAACCAAAGTATGTTTTTATGTCCAGATTCCAAAGAAGAAGACTTTTTTTCAAATATAATATATATATGTTTTATGAAAATTATTTAAATTTGATGTGCCATAAAAAGGCAGCAAAATAATGATATTTTTAAAAATACTTTTTTCATCCGAAAAATTGAATTTGTTCTTATATCATGTCTAGAAAATTCATAAGATGACTGTTGTTATTATATAAAATTCAAAATGTGGTTAATAGTTTTTATAATTGTTATTTAATATCTAATTAAATTATAATATTTTAACAATATATAATTGTTTAGTGAAACACGATATTGCGTACAATGCATGTTGTCGAGAAACGTCGCTCATGCATATAACACAAGCTAAGTCAGTGTTTCATGTAGTGAAATATTCTTTTTCTGTTCTGTATAACATAATACAAACATATTTATTTTATATATTAAGCCAAATATATATTCAATTGTGTGTGTATTGTACGGAAACTCGATGTTGTGTGTAACATATAACAAGTTGGTTTAGTGTGAAAGGAATGTTTGAAATAACGTATAGAAAAATATAAATGGATATTATTATATATATAAAATTGTTCTATAATAACTTGGAGTATATTATTATACCCCACATAATATTAATTTATCTTTTAATTTCATTGGGGTTATAAAATGTTTACAATTTGAATTTTTATTTCATGGAAACCCACATTGTAAAAAGAAATAGTAAATCATAGTTCGAAAAAGGAGTGTAAAAAACATAATGGTTAAGAAAATTAACTCGCCACTGTGTATCCATAGAGGATAAAATTGGTGGAAATTTAAAACATGTATATGGGATAAAAATATTACCATAATGTTGTGATGGATGGTGATATAGAACAACGTTTATAGAATGTTAACAACCAAAAACCCATAAATCTGAAATGATTTAAAGGATCGTCTGAATCAACTGATAAAAAGGTTCAGAGATAACATTTTCAGTTTTCAATATCCTTTCCCAAATTGTAATAACATGTGAATAAATACTTACTTGATGTTAGTAAAATCTCACTATTGGCCATTTCTTAATCAATTTCCACTTCATCTATTATTCAAATAAGTGATGTTGAATTTTTCATTCTTGATGTGTTATATGATAAATGATAGTTCATTCCATATGTCTCAAAAAAATATTTGAACATCTTATCAAACATGGGTATGTCTATATATGGTGAGATAATACTCTATTCTAACAGACATAATCCAATTATTAACATAATCTTTCATAAAATTTTATAACTTAACAATCGATATGAAAGATGAAAATTCAAAACTACAAAAAATGTTTTAGAAACAGAACATAATATTTATCCCCCATATATAATAAGGAATCTTTTCACGGTCACATTCCCAAAATGTCAACACCTTCATTGAGTAATCTCTAGATTCATGGAAAAAACTAGATTTATCAGATATCCTTTTTCAAAACATGCATTTTTCATTGTTACAAAACATAATAGATTATTACTTATGTACCAAAACGTTTTATACTTCACCCATGATATCATAACCATATTGTCAACAAATCCATAATTATTTTTAAATAAAAAATCATCATCCAATTTACTTTTTCAAATTCATCATTTCATTATACAAACATAATTATCTTAACATAAGGGAAATATTATGGGTTATCTTTCACTTAATCATATGTTCTCCAAGTATATCACCTTACGTTAAATTGCTTTTTGGATCCTTTAAAATATTCTATAAATTCATTCCAATCCTTAATGAATAACTTATTTTGAAAAAACTAATATATTTCATCATTCGTATAACATAATATTTGAATTCAGAAACATATATACCTCAATCATCCAAATTTATTCATAAAACATTACACATATTCTATAATCATTACCTCTCCTGAAATATGAATCATATATTAATGTATCTAAATCTTAATCATACTTTGTTTAATTTATACAATAATAGAATAAAATCACATACCTTTCACATATTTTTTACAATCTCTTTATCCATAGTAGAATGACCAACACTCATACCATTATCATGAATCTTTTCATGATGTTTCAAAAATGGAAATCAATCCTCAAAATTACCATACTTTTAAAATCTAAAAAATTAAATGATCACCTATGTTCTATTATTTCACTCTATTAACTAAGACCATAAATAAAAGCATGATAAATACATATTAACGATTAGAAACACACAAGTATGGTGAATTACTTATAATATTTCAATCTATGATTTATTTGGTTCAACCCTAGGTTACTGATTATTACCAAAAAACATATAACTATAAGCTATAATTAATTTATCCTTTGGATCTTCATAGAAATATACTTAGAAATAGCTCTGGGGATATCACTAAATATTTCACATTCCTGTTTCCAAATGATGACAAATCCATTGCTCTGATACATACTATAATGATGCAAGATTGACCAACATGGTCATTTCATTTCATTTGTGGAGTAATTAATACATTACAAAAATAAATTAATAATTACCTTATTATATTTGTTTCTTTTGAAATATGAATCATAATATTATAACTTGGTGAAATGTATCCAAAATCTCTAATTAAGATATTACACTTTTGTTTTCCTAATTAAATACTTTCATTATATCCTCGAGAAAGGAAAACATAAAAAGGGTGAGCTCAAATTTTTAGTAATGGTAAGAATTGATAACTGAAAAAAAAACTACAAGCATAAGACTATAAAAAGATGAACATTCTTTTTTAATATCGCAATCTAGAATCATGAAATAAATCATGGTAATACATAAGTTATAAATCATAAAGGAACAATAAAAATCATAAAATAGCATTGGAATAAAACATGTAATTTGGGGAAAATATAATCCCATATTATAATTTCCATAGTATCCAATGAATTTATTCCAAGTCCATCATAGTGGAAAAATTATATTACTAAACTGGGTTTAATTTTCCTTCCATGCATTTATTACTGAACTATTTTTACATCTCATTACAACCCTATATTATTGAACTAGTGTTGCATTCCATTAAATTCATGTATATATAATGAGAATTAAAAATTTACCAAATTCATTGGAGGTATATATTGTTCCCACCCATCTCATAAGTAAATCATTCATACATGTTCCACAAAAACATAAAACATTCATCATACTTTAAATAATGAAATAAAATGTGATTCTTAAACATCATTCCATCGTAACAAAATTCATATAAAATAAATTTATTTCATATAAATAATTCCACAATGAACACAATATAATCAATGTTATAATAGTTATATTATCATAACCCTATGTCATTTAAAATGGAATGTTTTCTTATAAAACTTTTCAACATAGTTTTTGAAGAAAATATCTTTTTTCATCAATGGTTATTTTCATTTCTCAAAATTCTGCACAATTTTGGAAGAAATTCATTTTTTTAAAACAATATTGAAAAATATTGAATAATATTAATTTATATAAGGATGTATGAAGACATAAAAATATTTTAATTCCTTATAATTTAAAAAACATTATTCTCTCACTCTTGTCCAAAATGTCATGAAGTACCTTGAATGGAAAGTAAAAGAATGATTCCTTCCACCCCATTTCATAAAAACCATTAAATGGTTAAAATTGAAATTAATAATCTTTAAAAGAATATAAATAATTTTATAAAATTTTTAATCATGTATTTGGATAATAAATATACCCCAGTAAAAACTTACATATAAACAATCTCGTAAAATAATTTGATTTCGATATTATCTGATACCATAGGACTAATTTCTTCAATATGTGTCCTAAACAATTATATAGTACGATTAAACATATTATTAACTTGTAAAAATACATAATAATTTTTATTATATGATATATGATTCACTTATGATTTTATATTACCCATTTAGTTATCATTTCCATATTAATGCAATTTTTTGGGTAATTATCATTTTATTTAGCATTTGTGTTTTGACATGTTATTCATGACCATATTTATTAGATTTTGATTTTATTAGTTCTATAATGTTAAAATAGATTTATATATCTGAAATATTTAGTATATAAATATATAAAATATATTGATAAACGAAATGGAATAAAATATCGATGCAGACTGTAGGTCGTAGATACGCATTAACGCTATTTTCATTTCCAAATTTAATTGAATGGAAGATAGTAAACTATATATATAGTATATTTATTAAGTCATATATTTCAGGATTATTTGTTATATATAATTTATAATCATTCTTCAATGGTTAATGTGGAGTATGAATCTCATCACGTTGTAGAGATGGTAGGCCGTACATACGCACGAGCGATAATATCATTTATATAATCATTAAATGCTATGTAAATTAAAAGTATATTAATTAAAAATAATAATTATCAAGTTACATCAATTATTTACATCTATTATAATCATCATTATTCACATCCACGTTATGTATCATTGAATTAAAAATTATACCACAGCGTGGAGAACGTAAGTCCTATGAATGCTCACATGGTGATATTTTTATTCATAGGTTGGATAAAACATTGTATACAGTGGTCCCATAATTATATTAAAATATCAAAATATATAAGATACTATATTTATTACATTAGTATGAGAAAAAAATATGAATATGAAGTAGAAGAAGAAAAAAATCATGAATGAGGTGATAAAACAATTACCTCATTTTCGAGTATCATAATTTAATTTTAAAAAATGGTATCCCTATTATGGAACTATTCCCAATTTTTAGCCTATTGGATTACGTTTTGTAATATAAGAGGAGATTTTGGAAGGGGTTTTACAAGAGGAAGGGTTGTGGATGTTTTAATAAAATCGAAGGACAAGTGCCATTTTATAAGAGATGTGATGGGCACTTTAGGAATGTATTCAAATATTAATTTATTATAAATTTATATTTGGTTTCCAGAGGATCCAATGTGACTTATTTCGAGTATATGAATATTATATGTCAAAATACTCTCTAAAAATTTGATTCAGACATGTTTAATTCCCAAATGTAGTCATATCATTTAACTTTGACCCGTAGATTTAAACAATAACTCTTACCATGTCTTCTTCTATTTTAATAATATAATGATTCTATAGTTATAATATAATTCCAATATTACCACATGTAGATAATTAATGAAAATTTTGACATCATATATTTCATGTGGAAAAATATTATATTTTTTGTAATATTATATTATTTAATAAAATAGTATTTTGTTTAAAAACTCATTTTTTTGAATTTGAAACTTTTTAGTAATTTATTTTAGATTAAGTTATAAAAACATGATTTGATAGAAAAAATACATTAACTCATCCCACACATATCAATGTTATCTATAAAATTAGAGGATTCCATAAAAAATATTCAAATTAATTTTATTTTAATATTTAAAATATAATTTATTTTAATTTTTTATTTATATGGTAATTAGTGCATCATAATTGTGTCCAAAATAAATTCACTTTTCTAATGTCTAAAAATTATAAATAAACTACCATGATATAGGAAATAATTTTATACTTCTAATGACTTTTTATAGTCTTATTGATCATTTATATGAACCAAAATAAAATTGTTTTAGTAAAATAGGTACATGTTTAGGTAATATTTCCTATTAAATTAATTATTATAACATGTCATTTTCTTAGTCAAGTGTTCTTAAGATGCCACAATTTATGAAAATTTATTTTCTATTAGTCACCTAAAACTCATCCAAAAGGAAGAGGACATGTTTTAGAGTATGTGTATATTATTAAAACAGTATTTTGCTACCCTTATTTACCTGATTTACCCTTTAACAATGGTAAATAAAAATAATCAATAAAGCTATTGTCAATAATATCCAATATTAAAATGGACTTATTTATATAATTTTGACTTTATGATTCAAAATTTGGAATCCATTTTTTATATTCAAAATATAGAATTGATATAAATTAATTTATAATTAATTTCCGTTATCAAAACGAGAATGTAGGTATTTTAGAAGTAGTAACTAACAAAATATTGACATGTGTTTATCTCTAATTTATAGATAAAATTACATTCTATGACAAAAATTCTATTAAATTATATATAAACAATCCAATGACATTTTAAACTAAATTTAAAATATAATCTAACTATATAAATAAATTATATGAAAATACAATTTTGAATTAAAATCTAGTATTTTTCATTATTCATTAAATTATGAATTTCATCATAAAAATACAAAAAACTAAAACAATGTAAATTTAGATTTTAATTTTCCAAAGAAGAAGTATATTTTTAAAAATATATTATATAAAATTGTTAAAAACTAGATTTAAAATTATTGCACCATCAAAAGGTGGAAAAAACATTTTTCAAAAAGTAGTTATTTTATATGAAAAATTGAATTTAATCTTATATATTGTTTAGAAAATACCTAATATGAATGTTAATGTTATATATAATTTAAAATTATATTAATACTATTCATAATGTTAGGTTTTTATCTCATTAGTGAATACTATGTTAATAATATATTGTTGTTTAGAGGAACTCATTGTTGCATACAATGCAAGCTGTTGAGGAAGGTCTATCCTGCGTGTAAAGCAAGCCAATTCAATGTTGGGTGTAGTGAAATATTCCATTGGTGTTGTGTATAACATAATCCAAACATATTTTTTTTATACATGGAGAAGAATTTATACTTATTGTCGAGTGTATCGTACTTCAACCCGTTGTTATGTGTAACACACGACGAGATGGTTTACTGTGAATGAAATGTTTGATTCATTGTATTATTGGATATAAATGAAAATATAAATTTATCTAAAAAAGGGTCTATAAAAACTCAGGGTGATACATGGAGTGTCAAGATGCATTGGTATACACATATTGGTGTTATGGAGGACTCTAGAGGTTTTGGAATGCATTGAATATGTGAATAGTCAATGTCATGAAAGATGGATTCATGTTTGAATGAGTTTCTTGGACGAATAAAATGTTGTTTTTTATATACATTCATTTCCCCACAACATGAGGGAGGCATATGTGTTTGTATACTATCAATATATGGGATTTGACGACTCGTGGGGTATTCCATGTCCTTTCTATGTTTAGATCTTCATGGTTGAACATGTTCAACCTCCTTTCATAGGTGGAAAAGGCTCAATGGGTAGTTCATCTAGTCCTCGTGTTGAGCCCCTTCATATTGAGGGTTCTTATAATTATTTTCTAGAGTACCTAGTGAAATTGATGGAAATTTTGTTAAATTAATTAAATAATGTTTAACCCATGTGGTTAAGTCTTTATGGGATGCAATGAGAGGTTGAAATTATGATAATATGTGTACTAGGTTTTCATGTTCTTGAAGGTAATGAATATTTGCAGCAAATGTAATTTTATGTGGAATTTATAATGGTTATTTAGTGGTTAAGAGTTAATTTACATAATGTGAAACTAATAAAATGGGAAAAAGTAATTTATTATAATTATTTAATGTGTTGAGTGATTATAGGGTATCAAGTATTAGAAGTTGATGCCAAGAGTCTAATAGAGGTTTGCTGTATTTGAATCTGAGAATAGGTTATTCTTATAGTGATGTTCTAAGATACATTTTATCCTATAATTTTCATGATTATATATATTCTACTCTACACTTTTGGTTAGGGAAATAGAAAACTCGCGGATTTTGATCCCTATGTGTATTTTCCCAAATAACCTAGTGGGAGGATGGATGGCTGACAACTGTCATTACCACCAATATATCCTCTTTGTAGTTTTATTTGATGGTATGACAAATTAATATTTTTGCCAATATATGTCTGTAGAGGGATGTAATGGATTGTGTTTATTTAACACAAATGTTATTAGTATATAATTTTTTACGGACCAAAAATATATATAATGTATATAAGTTTTTAAGGCTTGAGGATCCTTACATGGACTATGGGTTGTGATGGCACAAGGTATAATACTCGATGCATGATATGTGAGATATGGTTTCTCTCAGAAACTACATGGTAACTTTTGGTTATGTGGATGTGGTGATGTGTGTCAAAAATTTCATGTTTGGGTGCTTAGACTAGGTTTCTACGATGTTTCCTTTTTGGGGAGAGATGTTAAATATATTCATTATTTAGGAAGAGTGGAAAATCATTGGTGAGGTAATAGAAGGGTGCCCTTGATATTATTTATTATATTTTATTCTACTATATAAAATACATGGTGATAGTATTCATGGAGAGGCTAAGAGCTATGTACACATGTCTTGGTGAGAGGATAGTTAAACATGTTGTTCACTGTGATTTATCCAGAATTCATTACATTTTTCATGAGAGGCTATAAAGAGGATACTACTAAGTACACTATTATACACACTGTAATTATATACAAACTTTGATTTTGGTGTATTAGAGAAGTATAGAGATTAGGCTGGTTACTAGTAGCTAGGGGGTTTGTAAGAGTTTTTTTGGTCATTGAGGAAAATATCATGATAACTTCATTTTTGTAGTTATGGTTTTCTATTTTAGTTGTTGTAGTTATTTCATGACATTACATCTATGTACATAGGTTTTATTTTATATTTTAATATGATTAAGAGTTATTTGGTGTCTCCTTTATCTTCTCTTCTGCATGTGTTTCTCTTATAGGCCAATTCCTCCCATTTTCAGGTTTATCATACCGTCAGTGCTAGACACCAATCCATGGCCAACTTGAGGCAGGATTCGTGGGTCACTATCTATTTTATCCAATTCACTTCCAGGTATGTGGTAACATTTTAGGAAGGGGATAGAGACAAAGTGGTATTAGAGGTCATGTTGACGGATATGATGTTCTTTTGTGTTAGGAATATATGAGGTAGCATTGGTTGGTAGTAAATAGTGTTAGCTATATTTAGAAATCACTATAATCATAAGAAGACATCTGAGAGATTGGTATTTAGGACCCATATGATTGGATTCAAAGACCATTAAACTTACAATGTATAATAAATTAGATGATACCAATTTTTTGGAAGAGACCTTCGAATGGAGCATGCTTTATTATTCTTTGTGCATGTGTTTGACCTGGGTAGACAGTGGGACTGGTTTACCTAATATAAAAAAATAAAAACAATTAATTGATATTATTGTATTCAATATTCTAGGTTTCTGATCTCAAAATATTTTTTATGGTATGAGTCTATGTTGACGTCCTCATCTATTTTATGTAGAAGAATTTTGACACGTTGTGCCAGTTTAATACTATAGAGTAGAGGTCGATGATGATGACACATGGAGGCTTGCACCCTGATAGTTTCAGCACTACATTCTATAGGGGTATGAGGGATTTGTTTTAGATACATTCTTATAAGAATTGTTGGAAGAGGTTGTGATAGCCTTCACATATATCCATGCTCAGAAGGAGAAATATGTATCATTGTATTTGAAAATATGATGTGGGGCTGTGAGGTAGTGCTAGTTCTTATTCATCGGGGGTCATGACGATTTTGTATTATCTTGGGAGGAGTTCCGATACTAGTTCAGAGAAGAATCTCTTTCTTCCACCACAACGACAACCAATAGCTAGGTGGTATTTTACCATCCGTTGGACAGCTCTAGTAAGATAGGGTTTGGAATCCATTTCATGAACCTTTTGTGATATGATTTTGATATATTTAGAGGTGAAGAAAAATTGTTGAGGCATTTTGAGGAGTTTATTCATCTAATGATCTTACGTTAGATCATATTTTTTTTGATGAAGACATATCTTGATTTGTGAGATAAAGAATAGGTTATTTAGAGGATGTTAAACAGAACCAAATCATTATGATATAGGAGTCATCAGTATTACTCACAATGTAGAGATGAGGTCTAGCATTCCCATTTGTTGTTTCATAAGTACTTCCATTCAGCTGGGAGTTGGTCATAACCGTCAAAGTATCATTTCTCTATTTGAAGCTTCCCTTTGGACTATGTCAAGTGATGATATGCTTGTTTTTCTATTGGATTCCAAGGCCATCCGTGAAGATACTGCCCAAACTTTTAGAGAAGTAAACATGCTCTAGTTGTTCCACTTTATGTTCCTCCGTTGAGGTAGTTCCTGCCGAGGTTGCAATAGTATGTTGGCCTATTTTGGGATCAACAATGTTGACAAGGATCATGAATAAGATAGCATAAGGACACTCCACATTATTTGAGAGTTGAGAATGACTATTGATGTGATTATCATCATGATAAGTGAATATTTGATGATGGTTGTGTTAAGCTTCATGCTCTAGCTTTTCCATCTCCAGGTTAGCCAGATATCATTCTATATTACATTTTCTTGTTTTCTACATGGTTGAATACATTTTTTGGTCTAATTGTGATGAACTCTTTCATTACCCATACCCTTTTCCATTCATTAGGACTTTAGTTAAAGAGGATCCATGTGAAATTGTTATTGAATTCACTAGTAAGAGGTTGATCTAACATCCTTGAATTACGAAAAAAACTGTGAGCTTGTTTTGAGAAGCAACATTAATTGGGATAATTCATATTATTATGGATACAACCAAATGATATCATCATCAACATGGATTTTTTGTATTTTATGGAGGAAATTGTAGATTTATTTAGTGTGCAGGTTCAATTAATAAATTAAATGAATATCCAATAGTGTTTGATGGAAAGTGGGACCCTAAGATGGGTCATAGGAGAATTACATCCGTATTGGAATTGATGGATGATTTGATGCTGAGTTTTTCATAGGTTTGGAACTCAATGTTTCCAGGGTCATAGTATAGTTCCATGATATCTTTCTAGATAATTTTTTAGCATTACCCCCTTGAAGAGTGATCGAGTTCAAGATCAAACTACTGTCATGCATGTGTCCTACATAAATGCCTCCATATATTTTTCATCTCTATTAGTTAGGAGAGATGCATATATAGCATGATGTTCTACTGTGATGTCGGTATATTTGGAAATGTTTTCACAGTTGGGTGACCCATTTTGTACATAAATATGGCTCACAACATTTTCTGGTTGTGTACAAATTATCGTCACATGAAAAAAGTGACAATGAAGAACCTCTATCCTCTTTCTCAGATAAATGATTTTTTCAATCAACAAATGGGAGTAATTTTTCTCTCCAATGATGATTTATGGTCTAGATATCATCAAATTCATGTAATGGATTCATATTTCATGAATACTATTTTTTATTCCTGCCATGGCCAATACATGTTTATTGTGATGTTGTTCATAGTGACAACTTCTCCAACCATGTTTATGGGGATAATAAACACTATTATCTGTGTGTTCCAAGATATTTTTCTAAGGGATATCCATGACCAAAAATTTGTATACCACACATTTAAGGGGATAATTCAAATAATATGGGTTACATCATGGGTGTTATTCAATATGAGATTTTGTTTGGGATGGTTTCGAAATGATAATTTTGGGATGGAGAAGTCTGTTTCCTAGAAATTGTTTTATCCCATAAGGCAGTAGTTGTGCATCAGTTGATGATAGTGGAAATGTTTTATTGGGGAGACCACATGAAACTATCATAGGTTAAAAGTTTCAATGGATTTCTGGGCTTTTATAGTAAGTTCAAAACAAAATTTTCTCAACATGCACATCCTCTAGCACTATTGACAAAAAAGAATCATGTTTATATGTGGATTGATTAGAGTTTGGCATCATTAGAGTATTTGAAAGACAATTTGGTTAGTGAAACAGTTCTTTTCCTTCCTTTATAAAGAGTTAAATCTTATGTTCTATACAATGCAACACATATTATGTTGGGTTGTGTTCTTATGTAGTATAGATATGTTGTTTCGTATGGGACTTCATACTTGTGTCCCCATGAATGTAACAATTCCACCCATGATTACAATTTTGTGGATTTGGTGTATTCCCTGATTTTTTAGAGAAAATACTTTAACGGTAAGGGTTTTTTAGTCTTCACCGGTCTTTAAATACAGAATTACTTTTCCTAAAAACATGACTTGATCTTGCGCCAGTGTTTGTGGAAAAGTTCATACAGAATTATATCATTTAAATTTCATATACGCCTAAATGAAAAAATTTGTAGTTTATTTGATGATAAGGTAGTCACAAAGTGATGTAATATGTGAATCTATTTATACCTGAAGATTGATGAGGGAACTATCCACAATGCATCTATATATGGGAAAAGTTGAGTGTAGAGGTTTTCATTTTCAAATGACAGTGTAATAATTTCTAGTGCATTAGGTGGAAGAATCCATGTTGGGGGATCTTGAGGTGGAGGTCTAGAGACACCAGTTTGTTTTTAGTGCATCCCATAATGGTTGGTATAAGGACGAAAAAAACTAGATGTTGTAACAAGGATGGTTTTCATCGCCTCTTGTGATGTCTGTTATAGATATCAGAGAGTTCCAAAACTCAACCATAGTGGTACATCCTAGTGTGAAAAGATGTAATGAGCATTAGGAGGTCAGTTTTGGTGTCCTAGGACAAAGTGTTTTGTTGCAAAGTTTGTATCTTAATAATAGGTCTTCTAAATGTTAAAGGATAATCTTTATGTTCCTAGTGGATTACTCTATCTTTTTGTTGTTCCTAAGCAGAAGTGGGAGAAAATCATGACATACTTTTTTACCAGTTTACCATGAGATAAGGGTGGGTATGACTCTATATGGGTGGCAGTAGACTTTTTTTCAAAATAGGCTCACATTATAGTGATCATGGAGTAGAGATATGTTGATGTTTTAACAAGTATGTTTTTGGGGGTGGTTGTAATATTCCTTGGGTTCCATAAGAAAATAATTTCTAATCGAGATCCTAATTTTTACTACAGAGTGTGAACAGTTCTGCAACCTGAGTCCGGTAATCATCTATGCCTTAACGCTTTTCTCATACAAAAAATGAATTTTCAGATAGGGAAGGCCATCAAGAACCATGAAGTCATGTTGCAATATTATATGCATGATTTTGTCGTTGCATGGATGAGGTAATTTTCCCTGGTAGATTTCACAAGGAAAAATAATTTTCACTTCACAATCGATATGGAGCTATTTGAATCCATGTATGGATAGGGATCAGGATGGAGAGCTCTCAAGTGAAACACTAATCTCTTATTAACAAAACCTTTGACAGGATCCCTAATTGGGAGTTCACTGATGATGATTAAGCTTGGATTCCTAGGATCTTCACAATAATGTTGTTTTTTGATCCGAGTATGGAAAGATTCCCTGAGAAGAAAGGCTCTGAGAGATGAAGGAAAAAGAACATGAAGGATCCTTTTTACCTCAAACATCAATCAAGACATCGCGAGGTATTTCTTTCCGTGTAGCTCTTAAAGTCCCTCACCCCTCTTCTCATGCAGATCTGAAAAATCACTCGCCGATTAAATTCTTGGAGGATGGGGGTTTCTCGGTCGAAGTTGATACAGATGTGATCCTTCAACGACAAAGTCATTTTATTTTTTCTATCATGGGTCGTATCTTATATTCAAAGGGTGATAAAACAAAGTCTAACCATGATGTGAAATAACACATTTCAATTTTTTGATGTATTATGAATTGGAAATCCATTCCCTTAGGAAGTGGGTATTTTCATATGCTCTTTAACTCGTAGGATGATCTAGATATGGTTTGGAGTCCAAGAAATTTGCAACATAAACCCAGATTCCTTCGTTTTTCAGAATGAAATTTTTTATTTAACTGAAATACATAGAGAAGTAAATCTTCTCGTGTTTGGGTGAGATTCTACAACAACAACTAGTCCTTCGGGAACCCAAAATTTTTAATGACATCGTTTCTTACATTGGAACCCCACTTAATATTGATCAATGAAATTTGAATGCAGAACTAGGTATGATTTCCAGGATTATTATTGCGGTCATCATAGAAACTAATCCACCTTAGTCCATTGCTTTCAGTGCAAAAGATTAAAAGACTTAGGTTAATCTTGTTTATGAGAATCTTCCTCCCTTCTATGACTATTTCAAGATAGTCAGACGTTCAATTCTTAACTGTATAGTTGTCCATAGGAACTCAAATAAAAATAATTCCTCTGAATGGAAGGATGTTAAGAAGTATAGGAAAGACAAATCCCTTCCACACTTGAGAAATTAGGGACTTCTAAAAAACCATCTGAAAAATGGGTTGTTAAATATCATGCTTAATATTTTGTCTCAGGGGATGATTGGTTGGAGGATCTTAACAATTAAATTGATGAACAAATTATTAAACAAAATATAGATAATGAGGTTCTACTTATTCACAAACAATCTCAAGATATCTTAAATACCCCTTATAAATCCAATATGGAGTCCTCACTTGTTTTGGGGAATGGAAACATTCTTGAGCCCACATCCTTGAGCTTGACCTCACAACATGTGCTGGTTAAGAATGGGGATCTATTGATCCAGAATGTTGCTGGATCTACTTCCCCTACACCCACCCCCTAAAACTGCATTTACAAAAAAACTCTGCTACTATGCACGAGGTTGTTCCTTATAGAAATCATCCTCTAAATATTGGAATGGAGGATGTGAAATCCTTCTTAAAAACATCTGAAATTAATTATGTCTCCACTGTTCCTACTTCCCATAAGGACAATTATGATGAACTCGTCTACTCTGAACACTATCCTAAGAATAATTAATAGTCAGACACTATGACCTGCCTCCCCCTTCCATCACTCAGTCTGACACCTCATCAAATAATGGGGATAAAGACTTTGTCGCCCAGAATGCTCCACACTCAGCCCTTTAAGACTATGTTACATGTTCAGAACCTGTAACACTATCCACAACTGACAGTAGCCCGCTTCCCCCAATACTGAAGTCCAAGGTGGGGGATTCTTCTTAGGATATTGCTCCTCATTTAAACAACCTGGACAAAAATCACACTCCTTGCAAAGAGATGTCTCATAAATAACCAGAGGTAAATGTTCTAGAAATAAAAAGAAAGGGGATGTAACCCCTAAAAATAATTTTTAATGCATATTTTTTGGAACTATCAGGGTATTGCAAACAATGACACCATTAATGTTTTAAAAATAATTTTTAGTGTTCATCGCCCTATAATCCTTGTTATTGCTGAACCGAAAGTTAAATTTTATCTTAGATTTATGCACCTCTATAATATTTGTTTCACTTTCTTAGGCACTTGTAAAAATGATAATGTTGTTGAAACCCTATGGATTTTCTTTCATTAATCTCGTCAAAATGTGAAAATCTTGAGTGATACTGATCAATCTCTTACATGTGACTATTTCATGGATTACAATCACATTTTAAATACTTTGTTCTATGCTAAAAATATTTATCAACATAGAATACCCCTTTGGAATGAAATCCCCCATCTTAACACCAAAATACAAGACCCCTGGATTTTGGTTGCAGACATTAATGCCATTCATTCTCCCAAAGGAAAACATGGTCATTCTTACTCCAACATCTCTTTAAAAGAGTTTATAGCCTCCATAGAATCCAAAAATATAATTGAAGTGAATCTCACAGGTTCCAAATTGACTTGGTTTAGAAATCATTACAATTGGGTTTTAGCTAGTAAACCTGAGAGAGCTTTTACCAATGATGCAACTCTTGATAAATGGGATTACATTTCGAGTATCTCTCTTCCAATACTTGCTTCAGACCTCCATCCAATTTTGTTTAGTATCCTTCAATCCCATTAAATATGATATCTTCCTTTTATGCTTAACATTTCCTGTTCATCTAACCTTGATTATTTTTCTCTAATTAACAAATCATGGGAGAACCTGGGGAATCACAATGATCCCTTTTCTTGCACCACTAAATAAAAGTATCTTAAGCTTATTCCCAAAAATTTGTGTAAAACCAAATCTGATTCAATTGATAATGAAATTCATCACTTAGAAAATGCTCTTTCTCTATTCTAAAATAACAACTGTACCTCTAGATTCGCTCATGATATCTAAAATCACATTAATATCACTACAAACCTAATCTATTTTCTCAACATCAAAGACAGTATCAAAAAGAAATTTTTTAAAGCCAAATGGCTCAATGATGGAGATAGAAACACAAAATTAAACAACTCCCTTCAAATATCTAGAAAATCTAAAAAGCCCCACTCTTGTTTAAGGGAGGATGGAAACCTAATTGACTCAGATGAATGGATTTCTAATCATGTTGCTTCTTATTTCTGTAACACATTCAATGGTCCTGATATCAACAATGATCTTTTGCCAAATGTCATTACGAACATGGTTACAATTGAGGATAACTGTTTACATTACTATATTCCTCTTGATTTTGAAATCAAGAACACTGTGTTTGGTCTTAACCCTAATAGATTCTCTGAGATTGATGGATTTAAAAATTGTTTTTATCAAAAACATTGCGATGTCATTCAAAATGATGTCTGTAGTTTGGTTAGATCTTTTTTTGACAAAGGTATTCTTCCTCATGGATTAAACTCTCAGTTCCTTACTCTTATTTCCAATGTTGAAAATGCTGATGAAATTCATAAATTCAGAACCATTTCCCTTTTAAATTCTCTCTTTAAAATCACCACTAAGATTATTTCTATTAGACTCTAGGCTATTAGTAACATAATTTTCACCATGAATCATTATGGTTTTCTCAATGGTAGATCCATACAGGATTGTATTTGTCTTTCCTATGAATCCAACAATTTTTTGAATACAATCTCTATAGAAGGGAATGTTTTGATAAAACTAGATATCACTAAATCATTTGATACCATTGAATAGAACATTATCTTTAATGTGCTTTCTATATTTGGTTTTAATGTAATATTTCTCAATAGAAATAAAACTATTTTTAACTCATCATATATTTCTATTCTAGTAATGGTTCTCCTAGAGGTTACTTTAAATGTAATAAGGGTGACAGATAGGGTAACCAACATTTTCCCATCCTTTTCTCAATTGCGGAGTATTATCTGTGTAGATTTCTTACTCTAGCTATTGATCAGGGCAAGATCAAACCGATTCTTGCCTCTAGGAATTTAAATGCCCCATCTCATCTTCATTATTCCGATGATATTATTTTCTCCCTCCTAGGAGATAAGTAAAATATTAATAATTTTAAAACTATTATTACACATTATGAAGATGTATCTAGTCAATGGGTCCATTGGAATAAATCGTTTATCTACTTTGGAATGGTTTTACCCTTAATCGAAAAGGTCATATCATTGATAATTTAGGAGTCAAAGAGGGTTACCTCACCTTTACTTGTCTTGGTGTCCCCATCTTCTAGATTCAACCTAAAGATTTATATTTCCATCACATTGTTGATCAAATTCATAGACAACATTTTCCATGGAAGGGATAAACTCTTTCAATGGAACAGTCTATCTTGTGAAATCCACCATTATCTATATGATGGTTTACTCTATGATGGTTTAAAAATGGCCTATGTGTCTCTTAAAACGTTTTAATATTTATATAAGGAACATCATTTGGAGTGGAATTACTCTTGAGATGAAATTGTTTACTGTCTCCTGGTCTACCTGTTGTAAACCTATTGATCAAAGAGGCTTTGGCATTACAAATCTTAATAATTTTAATGAATCTATTCAAGATAGACTCACATGGTCTCTTATAAATAATAAATATCACTCAACAGGTTTTCTTATGACTTGATTTATTGATAAGATCAAGGCACGTATGCTCTATTATTTGACTTCTTCTTTTTGACCTTCTATCAAGTCTTCTTTTTTCTCCATTTTATCCAATTCCATAGGAATTTTCCGTAAGTAATATACATTAAACTATTGGTTGGACAAATGGACTAGCTCCAACCTTATTTTTAAGATTCCCAATACTTTCACTCTTGTCCCCACTAACTACACCATTAGGGACATGATTAATGTGCAAAGTCTTAACATACCTTATAATATAAAAGATGTGGTTTATAATTATTTCTTCAAAACTAATGATGATATTCTAGTTTTGGAACCTTCTTAAAAGGGAATGCTTGATTCTAAGAGGAAATACCAACACTACATTTCCAATTCTGATGAAAATCTATGTTGGATAAACAACTTTAACAAAGCATAGATATATCCATCCTGTTTAACTCTTATTTGGAGAATAGTGGACTAAAAAATTCCCACTGATTTATATCTTTAATCTTATGGTTTTAATATTTTCTCTAAATGTAGAATGTGTAATGAGCATTAGGAAGACATAAATCATCTTTTTTTATCTTGTGACACTACTACTGCTCTTTTTTTATTACATTTTTGATATTTTTGAGTGCAGATGGATTTTAGACAGTTTCATTTTTTGTCAACTTAAAAGGACGGTAGTGTTCCACAGATCTGCACAGATTAGAATCTGATTTCTCATTACTATTTTGGAGCTACTCCATGTCTATTGGTATAGTATAAATGACTAATTTTTTTATCAATAATTCATTTAGATTAAATTCAGGTAAAATAAGGATTCTTTTTGCCCTTAAAGAGGCCACTTTGATCCAATAGAATCACGACGACAACTCTGTCAAAGATATTGAGACTCTTCACCATATTGGAGTTCAAGAAATCTATCCCATAATAAACTACACTATTGTTCTTTTTTGGCAATCTCCTCTTCCTAGCTCGATCAAAGTCAATGTCGATAGAGCCTCAAAGTAAAACCGAGCCCTTTTGGGCTATGGTGGTGTTTTTCGAGACCATCATGATCAGATCATAGGATGTTTCTATGGAATATGTGGCATTTCATTAGCTTTATAGGAGGAAATTATGGGTTTCATCCATGCCATCACTTTTTCCATGAAATTTGAGTGAAGCAACATTTGGATAGAATGTGACTCGACTTCTATTGTGCTATCCATCTAGAGTGGTGTTACTCAGCTTGTGTGGTTCCTCACCCCCATTTGGATGGACTGAATGCAATCTCTTAGAAGCCTCAATTTCATTGTGACACACAGTTATCGCAAAGCCAATAAGATCGCTGACATTATTTCTTACAAAGGAGTGCCTCCTGATGTCATGTGGAGGGATGAACTCTCTCCTGATCTACGCCCCCTTTTTATTAGCGATACCAAAAAACTACCTTTTTCCGTCTTATGTAATCTTACTATGTACTCTTTCTTGATTTAATAAATTTCAGTGCTCTGGTCTATGACCAGAACACAAGCATTAGAAAACTTTATGGACAACCTTTCTATTCTCCATTATTCTGTTATGGTGTCAGAGAGTAAGTGATTCTTAATCTAAAACAGGTACAAAATACATAGAATTTGGTTTAGATGATTTGTGAGAAGATAAAAGGGGAACATTATCATCAGAAATCCTATAAAGATCATAAGATGAGTCTTTTGTAGTTTGGAATAGGGGATCATGTGTTTTTGAAGGTCACTCGCCATCAGGGGTCGAAATTTTTTGGTCATGTGATTAAGAGTTCTCCCTAATTTTTGGGACTTTTGATATGTTGTATTGTGTTGGATTCATGGAATATTCGATATCACTTCACTTATATTTGAGTTGAAAACATGATGTTTTTAAAATGATATTTTTTTCATTATATTCATGATGACTTTCATGTCATAAATTAGGGTGAGATATATTTTGAAGATGATGAGACCTTGAGAGAGAAGCCTATGAGATCCAATACCACAAGGAGAATCTGTTTCATGGGAGAGTTATCTCCATTTTTCATGTCTTCTAGAAGCAATGTTACATGGAGGAGAGTACATGGGAATGTCATTCAAATATTCACAAGTAATACCCCTAGCTATTTTTTTATCTCTTCTTATGATATGTTGTTCATTTTATAGTTAAGACCTTTCTAAATGTGAGATCGATTTCTCTTGTTTCATATTGTTTGTTCACCCTTTTTTGAGGTATCACCCCCATTGAATATTTATGATCATGTTTTGGTTGTGTTTTTTTCTTTTTGTATTGATTCTATAGTGAGGTGATGAGCTCCTATGGTGATGAAATCATTAAAGTTTTCTTATAGGGTCTCTCTTCAGATGACCAATTTTTGTTTCTTCTCAAGGATTGTTTTGGATTCTTGAGGAAGAGAATATGTTGGGAGGTGTCTAATTCAAGGTAAAAAATCCCTATGTATCTATACATTTCATATTCTCAAGGAATACAGAGATCATATGATGCTTAGAGGATTTCTGGAGGGAATTTGGTGTTGAGAATTGGGATCATGGAACATTTGTGATGTGAAATTAGGTTCAAAACCATGTAGATGAATTTAAAGATTTTAATGTGGGATTCATGAAATGTATAATTTTAATTTTTGATAAATAAAATGAAGTCAAAATGAGACATTTTTTTGGCAGACAATGACCTCAAGGAATTACATGACACTAAATTGGATTAGACATCAGGTAATCCCCTAACGAGGTAATGTTTTATCTATTTTTATAGAGGCACAAATTTTCCAAAACTGCATTTTTCCATGCCTACCTTTAATCCTAAGAGACTCGAAAATACCCAATTTGAAATTTTGGAGACCCTTCGATATGATTTTATTTAATCAATCCATATTTGATTCCTGGTGATTCGGCTTGAACCAAGTTGTGTTTTTTCCTTTATTTCTAGCAGATTTTCTAAGTAACGATCTTGTTTTACCTTGTATTTTTGTTCCATTATATATAGATTTTTTACCAATGGTTATAATGGCGTTTTTCATGGCTTTTTTTGTGAAGTGTTTCCAGGACATCTATATATGGATATCATTCATGCGGGAGAGGTGAGCAGATATTTTTTGTGTGGTCTGTTCTCGTACAATGAACATTGTCTACTTTTTGAGGTAGGGGATTGTTTCTTGTCTATTTATTTACATGAAAATGTAGTGTTATTATAATTTATTCCCTTAAATCATAATTATGATTAATTATTAATTAAATTAAAAAAGTTAATGAATTTTTATTGATCGCATAATGATGTTCCTTCTTTGTAATGTGATAAAAAATATGCATCTTGATTTTATAAATAGTGTGATATTTATGCATTTCTTGTTTCTGAATTTTATTATTGATAAAATTTGGTAAAGAAAATATATCATTAATTAATCGATACATAACTTGAAAAAATATCATGAGACATATTTAATGAGTATTATTGTTTTTGTTTAAATTTTATATTAATAAAAATGATTCCCATGTGAATGTTTAATTGAACTAGTTAATGAATCTGAATCATGATGATTCTTGTTTATAATGAAATGATTGGAGTTTTAAATTAGTTTTTTAAATAATTTTATATTTCTATAATAACTTATTATTTAGGTTTCCATTAGTTAGAAGCAATAAATAGTGAAACAGTTAATTAACGACAGAAAAAGAATTAGTTTCGGGATCAATGATAATTCCTTTTTTTGGGCTAAGTGTCCAATTTTATTGTAAATGTGATGAGCCTTCTTTTTTGGATCCATGAGAGCACATTTTTCGGATGGATAGATTCCATTCTTTATTATTGAGTTATTGGTTTCAATATTTGTTTCATGATTCTTGTGATGCTATGTGAGACAATGAATGATGATATGGGAGGATCGTTAAGGTATGCGAGGTAAAGCATCCCATATGTGACATGGGCTAGTGATGGATGATCCTAGAGAGATGTGGTGGAATGATAGGAGGGATGGCCTAGTTATTATGGTATACATTGATCCCTCGAGTGGGGACATGCATCAGTATGTGCATATGGGTCTCATGGAGTACACCAAAGATTACCGAATGGGTTGCAGCTAATCATACCAGTTATTATGAATGTTGGATTCTTGTATGAATCATTTGATATGAAAACAACGATATTTTTATCTACATTTTCATCCCCAATTCTTGAGGTGGATGGTTGTTCTGGGTTATTCTCTTTCCATGGGATTCAATGATGATTAAGGTATACCACATGCTTTCTGTGCTTAGCTAATCTTTGTTTGATTAGTTTACAGTCTTTCTCTAGGTGATGAAGACTCTAAGGGAATTTCATCTATTAACCATGATGAGCCCATTGTATTTAGGGAGATTATAATGATTTCTTATAGAACCACGTGATGTGTAAAGTAATGATTTTATGTAAATTAATAAATGTATATCCCCTTGGATAAATGATTTTGAGGATTTAATGATGAGGTTTTATTATGATATTTCATGGACTCAGTTTTCTTATTCTTAGAGGGCATGCATATTGGTTGAAAATTTATTTTCATGTGAAAATAATTATGGTTAAGTAGTTTTTATGAGATAATTAATGTAATGTGATATGGAAAAAATGGATTAATTCATTTAATGTAGCACATTAAATGGATGTGTGATTATAGGATATCTAGTCTTAGTAGTGGATGCATAGAGTTCTAGAGATATTATATATACCTGAGTATGAGAGTAGGTTATTCCCATACTGTGGTTATGAGCTATAATATATCCAATAAATTTTATTGTTTATATAATCTACTCGACCATGTTGGTTAGAGAAAATGACACCTCGGGAATTCTATGACCTGAGGTGGTTTTCCTAACATCCCAATGGGATGATGGAAGAATGACTACGCCCATTGACTCCACTTTCATCTCATGGTAGTTTCTAATAATCATGTGCATGGAAGTTAGTTTTTCCGATATATGTACATAGAGGGATTTAATGGCATGTTGAATTTCACACACAAGTAATCTAGATATTGTTTCTGAATGACTACTATATGTTTAATTTGTATAAGATATGATGGACTAAGGATTTGTAATCACTAAATGGATTTTGATGAATTGAGGTATAATAACCTATGTTAGATACATATTATGTGAGCTTTGGAGGCTCCCAAAAAACACCTGGTTAATTTTGGATATATGGACATGGTGGTGTGCTGCACAAGGTTCATTTTTTTGTGCTTCACACAATATTATACGAGCTATCCATTTTAGATAAAGATGACCATGCTGTTCAATTTCATGTTAAAGAGAAAATATAGTGTGTAAGTAGTAGTGGGGTCCCTTGATATTCATTATTATATTATATTACCATGTATGTGATACTTGGTGGCAGTAGTCGTGATGAGGCTAGAAACATAGTATACTTGTTTAGATGACATGTTTGTTCAACTTCTTATTAACTGTGATTTAGAAGGATATCATTCCCTTTTTCTGAGAGTTTCTATGGAGGATCATACTGATTACTCTGTTTTACTTACCCTATGTACATATAAAATATTTTTATATCAATTCGATTAGGTTTTAGATTTGTCTAGTTTATCATATCAAGGGATATTTTGAGTGTTTTTTGGGGCTTAGAGGTCACTACCATCTTTAAAAGCTTTTGTAATTGTAGTGTTCTATTATAGTTGTAGTAGTTCACTCACAAAATTAAATATTTTTACATTTGTTTTAATTTATATTATAGTCTGGTCAGGATTTGGTTGGTGTTTGTATTATCCCACTCATTTGGATGTGTTTCTCATAGAGTGAAATGCCTCCCATCTAAATGTTAATAATACCCTCAATGCTAGTCACCAACCCAGAGCCTACTGCATGTGGGACTATGGGGTTATTATCTCTCCTCTATTATTGTTGACCCAAGAGGTAAACACATTGTGATGAGGGGTCATGTCATTTTTCATTTTAATAAAAAGGATTTATAAATTAAACTTATTGTCATTTTCTTTTCAATTAATGTTTTTATCATTTTATGATGATAAATTATTTTTGTAATGTATGAACATACCCTCTACCATGGATGAAATTCAAAGTATTCTTTCTTTACAAGATAATAAAGGCTATCTTTTCAAAAGAACATATTTTCATAAAATACAAATTTTTTGTGTTTTTTTATATTAAATGGTTTTCTAAATGTTTTCAATATTCTTTTATTTGTTTCTAATGAAAAAATGTTTCAAAATTATTTCAAACATATTTTATATATTTTCATGGAAAAGGTTTTAAAAATGTCATGAAGACTCTTATATATGTTATAAAAAAATAATTTTTTTCATATTCTCTTTCATGGACATTTATATTCTTTTCTATTTATTATCAATGAAAATGGTTTTAAAAAAGATTCATGTATAAAATTGTATTTTTAAAGATGAGATAATATTTCCTCAAATAATTTTTTTTAAAGGAAATATCAATATTATTTTCATCTAATATGAAATCTGTGTGTGTTATTATTCTCCCTTTTGGAAATGATCCAATGGTTCCATTCATATTAATAGATCTAATGTAATACTTTTTAATTGATTGATGTTTAGGAAACCTGTTTCTTTATCAAGGGTTATCTGTTTATGAAATATGTTTCTCTTTTATGGGTTGAATTTTTATGATATCAATTTATCATTCATGGTTTCTATTCTTATAGAACCCTATTTTTACATGGGATATGATTTGATGAAATGATTATGAAACCTACATCTATTCGACATGATATTATATGATTAAATGTATATGATTTAAATTTATATTATTGGGTTATGGTAATATTATTTATTAACTTATGAAACATGTGTTCTGGATTTAATTATGTCATGGGTGGGACCTATATCACCCTTTAATTCATTATGTATTGATTTATATTTCATGAGATAGAATATGATGGTAATGGTAGTGAACATGGACGACAACGATGTATATGGAAGTGAACTATGACTACAATGATGGAATTGGAAATGAGATCATTCTAATAATATGGCCATGGGAGCGAACATTGACAATTAATTAGTTCTTAGTAGTGAACAAACACTACTATAATGTCCTTGGAGATTATTCCTTGACTTGTATGGAAAATAATTTAAATTATTATGTATCTTCCAAAATTCCATGTCTTATTTGTGTGATATTTTTTCATGGAATAACTTTTTTTTCCTTATTATTCACTTATTATCCATTGAAAATATGTATTATGTTATTCATGTATATGGTCTATGATATCTTGTGTATGATTTATGAATGGTATTTCCATGTTCTTCTACCCTTCTGTTTAGGTTATGCTTATGTTTTTCCATTAGTTTTTTACTGAACATTCAAGATGACACATTTCTTATGATTCCTTTCCCCAATTTAAAATTGTGGTTTGTTATGTTGAATTTTAAGGGGAAAATCATTGTGGGAATCCTTGATGATCATTCAATGAGTTACAAGATTTTTTATCGATGTTTCTGAAAGCACTAAATTATGATAGTCTTTGGTTGTAAATTTTTTTATGAATTAAGAATTATGAAAAATGTGAAACTATGTTATCATATGTATAGAGAGAGTTTCTATAAATTCCATAACTAACTATTTCATGCCCATGAAGATCAGATCCCTTCCATTCATCGATATTGGTATGGTTGTGATATCCTCTCTAACAATGTAATCTTCCTCATTTTTCAAATTAAAAGGATGAAATGAATTGAGAATCATATTATTTTATCAGGTTTAACATACAACATTAACCCATTTTGAAGCCATTTTTTTAATACAATCATGATGATTTAATAATCAATAAATATGTCAAAGTTTTCCCCATAATCATAATTTCAAAAAATGTCTAACATGATGATCACTACAACCAATTATAGACCATGTGTTGGGAAGTAATGTTAATGGATCATTACATGGATGGTGACACATGCTATCAATTGTTCATATTTCATGAGTGCACACCCTAAAAATTATTATATTCATCACTTGAGGTAACAAATATTTCTCCACTTGTTGGTAATGTGTGATAATTTCAATGACTAGACTATTAATTAATTAACTAATTAATTTTTATTTCTCTATTTCTGAAAAACATCCTCCTATTCTAAATCATAACGGTTAGTGTAATTTATAATCATGGGATTTTTCACTGAAATTGATGATAATTACCATATGATATAATCAAGAAACAAATATCCATCAATATTTTGATCTGGTTCATTATTAAAAAATCATTTTTTCTGCATGATCTATAAATATATATAACGTTTATGGCAATGAAATAATCCATGTATGTAACATAATCCCTTATAAGCTCCCTTTTATTATATATTTCACAAAAAATTTCAATCTACAATGTCTTCAGTTTGACAATTAAATTATCCTCATGTTCCTAATTTCAATTATAATGGATAAGAATGTCTTCTATAATGAAATCCACAAATTTGATGAAGTAATCCCATAAGACTATATTAATCCTTTTAAAAATATAACAAGGTAATTTCGTAGATTATATTAAATCAATATGAATTCATACTTCTTGTACATTATTGGAAATGTATCCTATGTGATATCCTCCACGTTCACCTTTACTAGATAATATCTAGATTAATGAAATAGATTTGGAAATATATTGGTCTCTACGTAGATTATTCAAAATTTTATCAATAAATTAAATTGGATATTTTTTATTTACATGATCTTGTTGAGTTCATGATAATAAATAAAGGTGATCATTTATCCATCAATCGTCATGAATAAATGGACTGGAACACCCCATGGTGAAGCACATGAGTATATAATTCCTCAATCCAAATTCTCCTATAGTTTCTTCATCAACCCATTATGGTCAACAACTTTCATCCTATATATGGTTTTTAAAATTATAAAATCACTATTTAAAATTAAATTTGTCATATCAATATTTTAATAACGAGGAATTTCATGTAATTCTTTGGGGACCATATGATGGAATTCACTTATAATTAGGATTTCATAAAAGGTGATATTTTCCGTAGTTTATATCATTATGATAGATATTCCTTCTTTTAAGGTAATAATATTCATTATAAATATGATTATAAAATATGATATCCTTCAACCTATATAGAAATTAATTGATGTGTTTATACATTTTCAATTTCGAAGTTGACTTTCCACTCTTGAAAATTTACATTTAATATAAAATATAAAAATATAATGATATAGAATCATAAATATATTAGAATGGGTGTATCGCATGGGTCTATATGAATTAAATACCACATTTTTCGATATAGGATGATTTACATTAATGGGATACAATAATTTACTCAATTATCTTTTTTATTGATAACTAAACATTATTGTTTTGAGATGATGTTTGAATAGATATACTTAAATTGAGTTATATGAAATAATGTTTTGAAATATAAAAATATTATAAAATTTATTTTCATGAATAGATAATATTATTTATTTCTTCAAATTTTTGTAACCATTTACATCATCCCTAATAAACATAAAGATGTTAATTTCAAATTTTTAAAAAATAATCTATAATGATTGATGAGAAAACAGATAAGTAAAATATTTTCCTTTAGCTATGAATTTATGTGCTTCTATGCCACGACCCGTCCTAGGGGCCCGTGCCTTGACTACCCCAAGCCCACCTTCAATAGGCCAGGGGATGGCGTCTAGTACCAAAGGCATAAATCCCGATAACTGGGAAGACATTGCCTTTATAAAAATAAACAAAACACTATAGAGTACAAGCAAAAATAAAACACTAGGTACAAAGTGAAGTGTTGAAAGGTTAATGGGCCAGAATACAAACCCAAATGAAAGTACAAATACAACTGAACAAAGTACAACAAGAAAAGACAACAGCTGGAAGAAAGGAAGCAGCTCCAGGGTCGTCCTCCTTGGATCCTACCTGAAGGGTAGGTACAGATGGCGCAGCTCCTGGATCATCCACCACAGATCCTACCTGAAGGGTAGGTACAGATAGCCTCCACAACGCTCTCGCCCGTCAACCTCATCAGAGTGTCGTCTCGCCGTGAAGTCCACCTCCGGATACTGACTCGTCGTGTAGTCCACCTCCGAGTACTGACTCGTCGTGTAGTCCACCTCCGGGTACCGTCCAGTCTTCGAACACTCGGCCTCCGTCAGCACTACTCGTCGTCTGCGACCAACACAACGAGGTGCGGGAATAGCCCGTGTAGGGGTGAGTATAACGATACTCAATAGGGACCCAGAGACCCTCAAGGTCTCACTAAAACCAACATGGATAACCACAAAAGAGATCTCAACAGATAACCTTTACTTAGGTTTATGCCCATGCATATACCTATGTTATCAAGTAACACATCTCAATCATGAGGAAAACACCAAGATCATGAAATCAACGGATAACCAATACTCAGGTATATGCCCATACATATACCTAAGTTATCAAATAACCCATCTCAATCATGAGGAAACACAAAGGTCATAGACTCAGCTCAAACCGGGATTTTTCATTATCGAAACCATAACTGCTGAAGAGCCCCGTCTCTGGAGTGTACAGTTGTCCTGTCATGACTCTGAGGTACTGCTCACTAACCTAAGACTGATGAGGTACTCCTCCTGTCGAGTACCGCGGGTCAGCCACCCAGACACAGTAGTGCTTCCCGCCGAGGTATGTCACCCAAACACAGTAGTGCACACCCCCTAGTAGCCTACTGAGGTACTCTCCGGACGAGTACCGCGGGTCTGCACTGTCACACAGGTAGTGCTCCGTCCGCCATGGGTCTTCACCTCACTAAGTAGTGCTCCATCCACTGGGCTAGTCGATTCACTCCAAGTCGAGTCGGTCAAGCAGTCGTCAGGTCTCAGTCGGCTACACGGTCTCCGTACTCTGCACGCTCGTCTCCGGGAGGGTCCGCTCCACGAGCTACAGGTCGATACTCAAAGTATCTCAAAGTCCCACGAAGAAGTATCTCAAAGGACCGCCTCGTCATAGGGGTCTAAACGCAACAGTCAGCGTGTCAATCGGACGCCTGGTCTGTGAGTTATTAGCCTTTTCGTCCCAGGGGCCCGGTTGGTTTCATGAGCGAACCAACCCGGCCGTATCTCAACTGTACCCCGAACTCTCATAAGGTATATTCAAAGGGACCGTTTCTCAACGTGATCACCAACGCTACTGACGGTTCATCAAACGGACGTCCAGTCTGAAAGATATCAGCTTTTCTGTTCCAGGGGCCCGGTTAGATTTCAGGTGCAATCCAACCCGGCCACTATCCAAATTCATCCAAAACTCGGGCGAAGTATTTCAAAAGTTCCGTCTCATCAAGAGGAATTCAATGAGACAAACGGCGCGTCAATCGGACCCCCGGTCTGTGAGTTATTGGCTTTTTCGTTTCAGGGGCAAGGTTGGTTTCATGAGCGAACCAACCTGACCGCACTCCGATGACATCCCAAACCTCGAGCGGAGTAAGACAAAAGATCCGTCTCAATTATAGGAGTCCATTAAAGTCGATGGCACGTCAATCGGACGTCCGGAGCTCAAGATATAAGTGTTTCCGCTCCGAGGGCCCAGTTGGTTTTGTATCCGAACCAATCCGGCTGAACCCAAAGTATTCTGAAACCTTGAGTGCGATATACCGAAACGACCTTCTCGTTCCAAGGATCGCTACGCAACTGACGATGCGTCGATCGGAGGTCCGTAGACTATGATATGGGAAAAAGGATGAAAACGGTCCGAAAACGGGGGGTCTGGGCCCGGACCGACCCGGCCCGACCCCCCCTGGGTCGGCCCGATCCGGGTCCGACCCGGCCGGGCCGGCGCGGCCCGGCCCGGCCCGCTTGGTCCGGCTCGACCGGCCTACCGTGGATCGGCCAGCGCGGCCGAGCGGAAGCCGCGGGTGGGGGTGCGCAGCTCCCCCCCCGCCGCTGATTGATGCCGGCGGCAAACCGCCGCCGCCGGCCTTCCGGCGGCGCGCCGCCACCGCCTTCCGCGGACCACCGGACGCGCTCCGGTGGTCCGTTTCTCCTGCCGTCATTGCCAACTGTCCTCCCAGGACCCGACCTTCACTGCGAAGGGATTGAAACGCCATAGCGGCCTGCTTCGTCATCGTCCGTCGATCCGCACATCGATAAACAAGTTGCGGAGGGTTGTCGGGCCGTGTTTGTTCGGACCGCGCCCTCCGCGTTAGGTGTTATCAATTGGAAAATAATAACACAAGATTTTAATCTTTGACGAGGGTATAATTTATCCAAAATAAATAATACGAACACCTTTCAATCAAAATACCCACGAACGAGAGTTTAAAATAAATTTGATTGCACGATGTGACGACGTCGCGTATTCTTGCCGCTCGATCCCGCGCGGCGTGACGATGTCGCGCATGCTTGCCGATCGATCCCGTGCGGCGTGACGATGGCGTGCATCATTGCTGCTCGATCCCGCACGGTGCGACGACACCGTGTCAATTTCATTCGATCTGCAACAATAATAAAAAATAATAAGGGAGGGGGATGGCCGTGTTTGTGCGGTCCGGCCTCCTCCCGTTAACTGATATCTTTCAGTCCAAATAGACGCGGATAAAAGACGGAAGATAATCACATACGGAAAATCACGTAAACCCCCTACCTCGGTTTCAAGAGCGGAGTCACGGAAAGAGGATTTGAAGACGACGTTGGGTTGCGTCTGAGGAGGAAGCGGCATCTCCTCACGTGTTGCGGTGAAGAGGAAGGAAGGCACGTCGTTGTTATTCGTGGAAGGATGGTGTTCTTCATCGGAGACCGATTCATTCTTCACGTTCTTCGTCGATGAAGAAGATGTTCTTCAAGCCTCCCAAACCCTCCCAAGCAACAAAGGAACTAACCCAAAATAAATTAAGCCACACTTAATTTATTAACTCAACATGGCTTTTGAAATTCAAGTGTTTGAATTTCAAAAACTCACATTAAACTCACTACATTAATGTCATAAGTTATTAACTTAAGTTAACAATATTAATGGTGAGTTGAGGGGGTTAGAGGATATGAAAGGGTGGGATTCGTGTGGGCCCCACCACCCTCATAACCTCCCAAGGGAGGTTGGGTAGTTACCCAACTTCCTTCCAAAGGATTAAACACTTCGAGTAAAATAGAAATTGTTGTTAAATTTTTATTTTTAACTTACAAATTTTTTATCAACTTCTCTCGAGTATACACAACTCCGGAATAGGCGTTCATAATCAAATACCGGCGATGCGGTTCCATCGGTGCCCTCAAAATTTGATTCCGAGCACCGGTTCAGAAGTTATAAAAACCCGCTCGTTCGTTCACTGAACGTACCCGAGCCAAAATTCGGAAAATGATTCTGGGCACACCGGGCCTCAGAATCAGGCACCGTCAGAAACTGCGTTCTTGTAAAATTTCAAAGAAAATTAAGAAAAACAATTTCCTTGAAATTTCTGGGTCCTTACATTCTATATATGTTATCGATGAGATAATTCCAATCACTATATCATATGGTCAATTTGGTTCCATAATAATGGTTCATAAAGATATTGTGAATATAGCAAATCATATCCCTTGAGAATTTATAATATGGTGTGTAGAAAGGAATCTTAATCATATACTATGTGATAATCGAGTCAAGACATCTGTATAGTTTTATGACTTTTTACCCATGGGTAAAAATTTATGGGGGAAAGAAATTTAGTACCAGGATAAGAATAAATTCACTTTTAAACAATTTACAATAAACAATAATTTTTTTTCATATTTTTGTCTAATGTTTAGTGTTATCTATAAAGAGTTCACTAGAGGTTCATAATCCCAATCACAGTAAATAACTAGACTCCCCACTGATACCCACTATAAAAACCCATTTTTTGATACAACATAATTAATTATTTCTTACATAATGGTACACATAATAAAATTATATAATATCATTTGACCTAGTGAATTTTGTAAATTATGTACAGAAAAAATTACATGAAACCAGGGTGAAATAAAATAATTTTAAAATTAAAAAACAAGCTCATAAAAATAAATTTCCCTATCTATATAAAATGGGATAATCTAGGTATGTACATAAGAAAGGGATTATATACATATAAAATTATGGTAATAGTCAATGAGTAGAATGTGGTACAATTTTACATATGATTATATAGGTATATCATGGTAATATAATAGAGTATATGAACATTAACATGAAAAATATAGAAAATTATAATATTATAACATAAATGAAATATTAAAATGTGAAATAAACCAATAAAATCTAATAAATAGAATAATTTTTAATGTCCCAAACCCATATTACACAAAATTTTTCCTTATGAACGGTGGGTCACAAGGCTTGAAGCACACCTCATCAAATCCTAGAGGCTTTAGACTAGTAGTGAGGTCCTTGGTTTGTGAGTGTGGAGACTATTACCTCACCACTAGAGTGAAGGAAAATAGTAATAAAACAACATAAAGTTAGATTATGAAATAATATAAGTAAAATAATATAATAACTATAGAAATATTGAATAATAATAGGATATAATCTCATAAAAAATGATGATTAATCTCATGTGTCAAATAATGCATTCAAAATATTTCCATATAAAAATATAACAATACTTGTATCCAAAAACCAAAGATACCATGTTGTTTATATCTCCAAATATCATCATGATCATTATCTATATCTCATGCTCCTATGATCCTAATCATGGAACAAATCAAACATGAAATTGTGGTCTCCTTACCTTACCTCTTCCTACATCCAAATTTTCTGTTTGGGTACCCAAACACAGAACATAAAGTGTTTTGGAAACAATACTTGATAGAAATATCTCAAATTAATATACAATCAAGATCATAAATCATAACACGATAGTATTTTGAAATTAAAACTTGTATGTGTTAGAAAAATTTAACGATGATTATGAAATTTTACAACAGTTAATAATTCCAAAGATCCCAAAAGGCTTCCAAAATAATAGTGTAATACTTTAGAAAAAGTATGATAAATGTAAAATCATTTACACACTATGTCATCCCTGTATAACCATATAACCATTTCATCCTTCACTATGTAATACAACCCAAAATTCAAAAACATCCATGGTTGATCTCATCAACTATGCTTATCATATATCACACAGTCATTCCCTAAAACCAATGTATTTGACAATGAAGTGACAAATTTTAGGCATAGATGACCATGGAATTATCATCGTGTCCTAGGAGTATCTCGATGAATAAATTATTAGGGACTTGTTGGATTTCTATGAGAATGTCGTATATAATATTTTCTATATAAGTCAAAGGAACCCTCATATGAGGGGTAGAAAACCCCGAGGCATCCCATTGAATTAATACCCAGTGAGCATACTCTATAAAATTCTTTCAATTGAATTTATCTATATAAATAATATAATTCAAGGAATCTATGGAGTCAATCAACATTTCATACCATTTTCCATTTCATAATATATGTGTATACGCGCACACAAATAAATTTCACATTCAATTTATATATTAGTATACCCACTCATCTATCAATTTTTTTAAAGAAAACATTCATGAAAATAAAGAACAACCAAGGAGTATAACCACTAAAATAACTAATTACATTTATTACATTTAATCAATTTATGCATAGAATAGAATATAGATCAAGGAATGGTGGTAGGACATATCATAAATAATAAACACAATTCAATTTAATATCAATTATCCTTAATACATACAGAATATCATGAGAACACAACCCAATAGAGGTTCAACCATAGTATAACATGTTAGATTCATATGGTATACCACATGGGTGGAAATGGTTCATGTACGAGCCACCAATGCATTTCAAAAGAGCCTAACAAAATCCCAAACCGGTAAAATTCCCATAATTAAAAATTGCAGTTCTATTTCAAGGTCGCACAAGAATTTCGGGTGGGAGGCCTTATAAAATGAGGCCCAAAAAAGAACCAAAAATGGAGGACATTTTATTTTCACATGACATAGATAGGTAGTATTTTTCCTTCCATGTATCAACTCTTGGTTCGAATTATATCATGATAATTATGAGAAATAGATTAAGAACACAAAATTAGGGAAAATTAGATTACAACTAAATTTCATAGCCAATATCTAGAAGAAACAACAGTGACTAAAAAATAATTGATTACTCGCTATTTGAGATCCAATGAGATGTTTGATGCTTGAATCATATATTTGATGGAGGAATGGGGTGAAATCCAATATTATTCATCAGGGATTCTCTCAAAAAGGGTTCATTTTCTATCAATTTAGGAAAACCAATATAGGTTTATAAAATAAATTAATTTAATTTAAAATTATTTTATTTACCAAAAATTAAGGGATAATTAGTTTGGGTGAATGGATAGTCAATCCAAACGACAACCATAAAAGGTTAAATTTAGGAATGGTGATCTTATAGGGATACCTCAATATCTTTGAGTAACTGTGATGCAACTGTCAAAACCACCTTTCT
Source organism: Viscum album (assembly GCA_963277665.1). Lineage (NCBI taxonomy): Eukaryota > Viridiplantae > Streptophyta > Magnoliopsida > Santalales > Viscaceae > Viscum > Viscum album. The sequence continues at coordinate 495,906,669 of OY728158.1, read as the reverse complement.
CAAAATTGAAGTTTTTGTCTCAAGGCTGTGAGATACCATTTTCACAGTTTTATTGAATCAATACAACCTATATCTACCCTGAGTTCTGCCACAGAAGTATTGATCGAACCATGTTGATTTCCCCACACAGTTTTCTCTAAACATACACCATTCCATTTTCACCTAAAAGATTAGTTTCAGGCTCCAAACAAACACTGTACACTATAAATTCACCCACAGTCTCATGGGTCACCCATGTTAGGCCATATTTAATAATTTTAATTGAAAAATAATGTATTAATACTATATAAAAAAACAAGGTCTTTCAATCCCCCCATAATTAAATTATTTAACAAATTTTCATCTAAAGGGTGTTCAAGATTCATCTCAAAACAATTCTTTCCACTAAGCATGTACGAAGACCTCCTTCTCCCATATATCATCCTTTAAATGGATTTTCTACCATGTCACTAATACTAGAAGATCTAAAAAGGATCATAGAACCATTTTTGGTTTATTAACTATATGAATTAGATGATCCTGAAAGGACACATTATCATGAACTAGGCCCGGTCGCCATCCGACCCGGCGCCTGACCCGGTCCGTGGCAAGGCCCGAAAGGCGTTCCCGATCCCCACGGGCTGGAACAAGTGACCGGGTACCATGAGTAACATGTGGGAACGATTTACCCGAAATAAAATCCATAAAAACAACTAGCAAGATAAATAAACTAAAACTGGAAGTAAACAACCAAACACGCCTTTAAACTATAAAAAGGTATAAAGACTACAACTTGAACCAATATCTAAAAAGAAATGAAGAAAGAGGAAACTAAAACACTGACTCAAACCTCCTGGAAAAGGAGAGGCCACCTCAACACCATTCTTCATGAGAAGACCAAATGCAACCCAAACCACCATCAATGAGCACGATGTCAAAACCTGGAATACACAAGAATCATAAACTACATACACCCAAAGGTGTATGTAGGGTGTGAGCCAAAAGCCCAGTAGGACGTCACCCAATAAAAAGGTTCCATGCATAATTATTAAATGACAAATACATTTTCAATTTAACAGAATAAAAATAAATAAGTGTTTAAAGAATTTTAATGAAAACTGTTCTTAAGGGGAAACTTCTCTAAAAAGAAAACAACATAAATTAACTTACACACACGCACGCACACCCACACACTCATGCACACACACAGAAGCACACACACACGCACAAATTCACACACACTTTTCTTGGTAACCCCAACATCATACCGTGTGCCGACGGTGAGCAGAAAGTAGAGGAACATCACAATACATGGGAGAACCTGAAGATACTAGTGAGAAGTGGGACCCTATAACCGCACATCTCGGTGAACCATATAACACATTCTCGTGCACGAGCCACTGGTAGGGAAACTCCTCCTACCATAGTGGTCTCCAGTCATCATCAAATGTTTAGTTATTGTTCTAAGCGTCAATCCTGCAAAGTGAAACTGGGCCGATGCCACTCCTGTATCACCAGCACGCTAGTCTAATCCTCCCACTTAGTACCCAAGCTTCCCGTTTGTGCGCAAGTAATTCAATGATCATGCCACATGTCATAATCATACACTCAAACCAAGCAAGACATCACGCACACCAAAAACCACCATTCGCACATGCAAAAACCATTTGAAATAAAACGCACACTAAAATGTTCCAAAACACAATCTGCATTTCTTAAACAACCAATTAAAACAACTTGCATCATTAATAACTATTTAATAAAACATTTAAGATTTTTAATAAACAAAGTTTTAAGAGCAGAGCGTGAATATACACACAAAACCAAAAAAACCTTCTTTCATAACCAAATGCACACAATGCCACATCCCGAGTTCAATCCACATCACATACACCAATTAAAAAGAAACTGTTTGAGTAGTTTAACAGAAGTTCTAACAAATGATGAAATGATGTTTTCAGTAATGATAAATTTGGTTTTATTTAAAATTCCACTTTAGAACCAAACACATGATGTAATATTATCGAAACATTATTTGCACCACAAATATCATTTAATTAAAAATTTAACAATTTATAAAACACTAAAATAGCTTGACATGGGTTTCCAAAAAATCACACTAATATCACCAAAACACTTCAATAACAAATCAATGCATATGAGATCTCAATAGAATGAAATAATACCACTTCACACCCTGAAAACTAACTAAATAATTTGCTGAATTAATTAAACACACAAATAAATGTATCAGACAATAATTATGAGCGGAACCACCTACCTTTGAGGCCAAGACTCCCAAACGTGGGTGTGAAACTCCAATCTCAACCAATTCTCATCACAACCAACTAAATTTATACCCTAAAAACAGAATTCTAACAAAATAAGGATTAAAAAACAACCCGTAATGCTCCTCATACCCACTATAATGAATAAAATTCGAAGGAAGAGTTAATACCTTAACAAAATGAGGGGTCGCGTGTCAGAGGGAAGGTTGTACAAAAGGGATGTCGGGCCGGCGCTTCATCAGTGGAGGGAGGTTGCTCCATAAGGAAAACCACAGGTAGGGATTCAGCCACAAAGATGCTGGTCGGGAAACGAAATGGAGAGGATGTTTGGGGGTAGGATTTCGGTGCGACACGATGGGGGGAAACCGGTCGAATGGAGGAAGAAAGGTGCTGGCTGGGATTTTTCGGGATGATAGTGATCGGTTTCCATGGGGGGGTGCGGCGTGAGCAAGCCGTTCGAACATGGTTCCAGGGGGTTGCAGCTCAGCTAGACAAGGTGAACGGGGGGTTGCACGGTGGAAAGAATGGGATGAGGTGCGGCGTATCCGGGCAGCATCAAGGGGGGAGTCGGGCAGGCGGTGCGACGCCAGACGGAGGAGGGGGCGGCGGTTCGTGTTCACTGGAGGGTTGTGATGGCCGGGTGGAGTCAGGAAGGAAGAAGGGGCGGTGCCGGCGAGTGGCGTACGTGGCCTGGGAAATGGGGAGCAGAAGGGAGGACGGCCCGAGCAGAAGAAAGAAAAAAAAGAAGAAGAAGGGGGGGGGTTGGTCACCGTAGCAAGAGGCCAGGGAAAAGGGGGTTCCATTTCGAGCTTGCCGGAAAACTAGGGCATGTCGTAAAGCATAGAGGCCAGCCAGGAATTGGGTTGTGCGATGAGGGATGGCTGAGAGACATCTGGTGGCGACGCAAGCCGGGGCGGTGTGAGAAGCAGGGGAGCAGCGACCAGCTGAATTGAGAAGGCGCCATAGGAGATGAGGGGGCGGGAAGGGGATGGGGAGTGCGGGGCACAGAAGCTATGTGGGAGAAGGGGGTGCGGCCCAAAAAAAGAAAAGAAACCCTAACACCACTAGTAAAGATAGAGGAAAAAAACACAAATAAAATAGAAATGGGACTAAAATATAACTACTAATAATTATAAACTAAAACTAGAATAATGATTATAAAAATAAATAAAATGATAAAACTCAATTAATGACAATAAAATATAAAAAAATTATAACTATGATAATAATGATGATGATAATAATAATAATATCATAAAATAATATTAATGTTATTATTATTATCATGAAAAAAAGACCTTAAGATATGTTAACCTTATTTTCATTTTATTTCTACCTCACTGTTGATTATTATTTCCTTATCCTGTTAGGTCTTTAACTAATTTTGAATGTCAGGCAGACCACACGGTCTCAGAACCGTGCTCTACCCGTGCGTCCGATGACGCAAAACTCAAAACACTCATAATAATAATAATAATAATAATAATAATAATAATAATAATAACAATCTAAAATATGAAGAATGGTTTCAATAATAATAAGAATAATAAAACCCAATTAATAGTATTAAAATAAAATAAAACGACATATCAATAATGATAATCATTATTATTATTATATCCCTGAATAACATTATTATTGTGATATTAAAAAGAACTCTAATTTAATTTGGTTTTTATTTCATTACACTTTTAATTATATTACTATATTATTATTCCATTTTATTTAATTAATTGACCATCGAGAAGGGTTGTGCGGTGAACCAGGTGACCCAGGAAAGGTCGCACTCTATCAACCGCGGTGCGCTAGACATAGTCAAGGCTCAAAACATTCGGTAAAAAAAAGAAAATCTGAAATTTTAAGTCGGGACTTGACCCGACCTACCCGATTCCAAATACAAATAAAACATGATTAGTTTAAACGTGACGGGTGTGAAAATTCTACCCACCATAAACCTTTCTGTCCACGGAATGTCACAACTAAGGCTGAGACCCAAAGTAAGAAACAACATCCCCTTTGAGTTCAGAAGGTATCCCCATGAAAAGCAAGTGAAAAGAGGAAAACACACCGTGCTCAGAGATAGCGACTCAAAAGACAACCTCGAGGAACACGTAAAAAGACTTTATGAAATGTATCGCGTGCCCCAAAGAGCTAGAACACCTCCAGTTGATTGATCAAGGATAGGGAGTCTCACGCTAGCAAGAACCAACATCACCAACCGAAACACCTCAAGCACAACAAAACAGGAATCACACTATTTGTCTGGAACAACCAAGTGAGACCAACCACGTCCAAGGAGCATTTTTTTTCGCTTATCGCCAACTCATCTTTAGAAACAGAACCAAAAGGTCAACATGGGGAAGCCCGAGGGGCTCCCCACAATTAAGAACCTATATAACCCAGGAAGAGACTGGAAAACCAGAATGGGGGGGTCCGGGCGGACGCCCCACCAGTAAGGAAATGCCAACACCGATTTATTCTAGAGACCTTTGTGCGAGACCCATCGTGGGTCTTGCCGCCATTAGAACTAACAAAGGATACAAAACTTTGAAAAATTCTTAATGGTGACCAAACACCCCACCACAAGGGGCGGGGAGGGTGGGGCCCGACTACCAGGGCATCAAAAGCATGACCCAAGACAAACCATCATTTCCACATTCGTGGAAGAGCCCTATTCAACTATGATACACATTTAACCAACATAATCCATAAAGACCCCTAAAGCGATTACATCCAGTGGAATGAAACCCCCAAGAATTTAAGGCAACGAAATGAACATGCCTCTACATAGTCACTGAAACCTTACGCAACCAAATGGTTCGTCGAAATGGAACAACCGTAGAAAAAAATTTAAGAAACATTCACTTTCAACACCGATGAACAAAACAATGTCAGGGTTTCATACAATCCTGGGGTTCCTGACCACGCGCCAGCTTCACTCTAAGAACTATGGCTGGAGCCCTGATGTTTGAAGCATCTTCTGCCTCGCAGTCTGGCATGGAGGACTCCCGAATGAAGCATTTTCTTTTTGGTGTCACACGCAACCGCACTGCAACGGAGACAACACCGACAAACACAACACATTACGACATATCACTGATCATACACGGAACATTTTCCAACACCAGAGTTGAAATGGTGCAAGCACATCACCCTTTGTAAACTGAATGAGAACACGACACCATCAATCGTCACCTGAACATGACCATTGTTGTTGAGAGGAACATTACGCTGAGAAAGACTTTTAACCGTGTCTTGAACAACACGTCATTCCTGCAAATGACCATAGCAGCCTCATATGACTGGGTCTGCCAAAATAGTAGCCTAACATGAACCTTTCCTTAAACGAAACAAACCAAAGCCCAGAGGTCATTTAGAATGATAGACCGCACCAACAACTTAGGGTTTCTTCCACCTTTTTCTCACTGGAGTCTCATTTACCGCTTCCAAACCACCGTTGACTATCAGAGGGACCTCACGCTGCAAGACTTCACCAAACATGACCCTTGCAGCCAATGTAAATACAACAAAGCCCTTCAAGACAATGGTCAACACTAAAAAATCTGAACCGCCTTCATGTTTCCCCGCTAGATTTCCTTTTTCCATTTCCAGGGGAAATATTCAAACATGACGACGTCAAACATCATACCCAACAGGTCGAGACCCTCAAAGAGGCTGAAACACCCTTCAGTTCCCCTCGCATATGTCATCCCACTGCGAGAGGACCTACATAACCGAATGGGAAAATATATTGACATATCACTGCCACCAAAAAGGTAGAGTTCTTACTTTAATAATCTGGAGGGTTGGCCAACGGCGAATTACCGGTGGCCGCACGTCATTCGCACATTAACTCTTTATTGGGGGCGTACACTAGAAAAGAAAGATAATTGTGAACCCAATCAAACAGGTCTGATGGTCAAGATATACCACAAGAAAACACCAAACGTGTAGGGGGGAACCCCTACAAGGGCTCCCTGAAGTATTCTTCAATAGAATTCACTAAACACACGCTTGCATTCCAATTTACAAATAAGAATTGATACTCAGGAAAAAAATCATTTAGAAGAGATTCTCGGCTAAAAACGCCTAATGCACAACATTTTAAAAAAACAAGGACACGTCATGCAACCACCGGTTACTAAAACACCAAATTTTTCATTTAAAAAAACATTTTGAAAATAAGAAAAACTGTCGGGTTGCACAAACACCAATGGTGTCCCATGGGCTAAACACATGCATGTTCTCATGCCTCACCGGCACCCACCTCATGTCCATCCACGCACTCATCCTCTCGTGTCGTTAACCATTTCACTTTTCGTATACAGTCATGCATGTGGTTGCCCACGAGAACAACAAGGATAAAACCAAAGATTTATTTTTCTTTTTCTTTTTAAAACCAAAACATCCAACCCACACTTTCCAAACCTTACACATCATTTTTATTTTTAAAGATCTTTATTTTAGAACAGTTTCGAAGACCAAATCATTTTTACTTAAAAACCAAATTCTCACAATTCCAAAACAAAGAGACAAGGAGAAAAACAAGAGGAAGCTTGGGTCAGCGGGTGATTGGAACATATGGATGGCAGCCATATGCCGATCACGCCATGGCCACAGAGAGTATTTTAGGACAGTTTCCCCAGCTCCACAAGGCTTGCCAGACCCTGCATGCTCACTAAGACCACTGACCTTACTCCCTTTTCATTTCCCTTAGACGCGATTAACCGCGATGACCAGAAACTCAAACAAACCCCAACATACTTTAGTAACTTGAGTCCCGCCACGTGGTGTGCTGGCCAGACACCTTACTCGTAGCTAGGATGTCGAGTCCCGAAAACCTTAACTCAAGTCTACCATGACTCAATCCCAAAATAACACGACCCAAGAGAGAAAACCTGCCTCTGATACCATTTTTTCACGATCCAGGCCCGATCGCCTTCCGACCCGGCGCCTGACCCGGTCCGCGGCAAGGCCCGAAGGGCGTTCTCGATCCCCATGGGCTGGAACAAGTGCTCGGGTACCAAGAGTAACATGTGGGAACGATTTACCCGAAATAAAAGACATTAAAACAACTAGCAAGATAAATAAACTAAAACTGGAAGTAGACAACCAAACAAGTATTAAAACTATAAACAGGTTTATAGTCTACAACATGAACCAACAGCTAAAAAGAAAAGACGAAAGAGGAAACTAAAACTCTGACTCAAACCTCCCATAAAAGGAGAGTCCACCTCAACACCATTCTTCATGAGAAGACAAAATGCAACCCGAACCACCATCACTGAGCACGGTGTCAAAACCTGGAATACACACGAAACAAAAACTACATACACCCAAAGGTGTATGTAGGGTGTGACCCAAAAGCCCAGAAGGACGTCACCCAATAATAAGGTTCCATGCATTATTTTTAAATGACAAATACATTTTAAATTTAACAGGATAAAAATAAATAAGAGTTTAAATAATTATAATGAAAATGGTTTTTAAGGGCAAAGATCGCTAAAAAGGAAAAAACGTAAATTAACTTACACACATGCATGCACACCCACACACATACATACACACACAGACGCACGCGCACACGCATACACGCACACACACTGTTCTTGGTAACCCCAATGTCACACCGTGTGCCGATAGTGAGCAAAAAGCAGAGGAAGAGAACAATACATGGGAGACCCTAAAGATACTAGCGAAAAGTGGGACCCTAGAACCTCACGTCTCGGTGAACAATATCAGACATTACTGTGAACGAGCCACTGGTAGAGAAACACCTCCTACCATAGTGGTCTCCATTTATCACCCAATGTTTAGTTAGTGATGTAAGCATCAATCCCGCAAAGTGAAACTGGGTCGATGCCACTCCCGTATCACTAGCACGCTAGTCTAGTCCTCCCACCTAGTACCCAGGCTTCCCGTTTGTGCTCAAGTAATTCAATGTTCATGCCACATGTCATAATCATACAATCAAACCAAGAAAGACATCACGCAAACCAAAAACCACCATTCGCACACGCAAAATCCATTCGAAATAATACGCACACTAAAATGTTCCAAAACTCAATCTGCATTTCTTACACAACCAATTAAAACAACTATCATCCTTAATTACTATTTAATAAAACATTTAAGATTTTTAATAATCAAATTTTGAAGAGAAGAGCATGAATTTACACACAAAACCAACCAAACCTTCTTTCGTAACCAAATAGACACAACGCCACATAAAGAGTTCAATCCACACCACTTACACCAATTAAAAAGAAACCATTTGAGTAGTTTAGCACAACTGCTAAAAAACGATGAAATGATGTTTTCACTAACAATAAATTTGGTTTTATTTAAAATTCCACTTTAGAACCAAACACACGACATAATATTATCGAAACATGATTTTCACCACAAATATCCTTTAATTAAAAATTTAACAATTTATAAAACACTAATCCATCTTGACATGGGTTTCCAGAAAATCACACTAATATCAAAAAAACACTTCAATAACAAATTAATGCATATGAGATCTCAAGAGAATAAAATAAGACCACTTCACACCCTAAATACTAACTAAATAATCTGCGGAATTAATTAAACACGCAAATAAATTCAGTAGACAATAATTATGAGCGGAACCACCTACCTTTGATGCCGAGACTACCAAATTTGGGTGCGAAACTCCAATCGCAACCAATTCGCATCACAACCAACTCAATTTATACCCTAAAAAAAGAATTCAAACAAAATAAGGATTCAAAAACAACCCGTAACGCTCCTCATACCCGCTGGAATGAATAAAATTCGAAGGAAGAGTTAATACCTTAACAAAATGAGGGGTCGCGTGTCGGAGGGAAGGTTGGCCAAAAGGGATGTCGTGCCGGCGCTTCGTCGGCGGTGGGAGGTTGCTCCATAAGGAAAACCACAGGTAGGGATTCAGCCACAAGGATGCTGGATGGGAAAAGAAATGGAGAGGATGTTTGGCGGTTGGTTTTACATGTGTCCCGATGGGGGAAAGCCGGTCAAAAGGATGAAGAAAAGTGCTGGCTGGGATTTTCTGGGAAGATAGAGATCGGTTTCCATGGGGGGGTGCGGCACGAGCAAGGCGGCTGAACATGGTTCCAGGGGGGTTGCGGCTCGGCTGGACAAGGTGAGCAGGGGGGTCGCGCGACGGAAAGAATGGGATGAGGTGCGGCGCATCCGGGCAGCGGCAAGGGGGGAGTTGGGCAGGCAGTGCGACACCGAACGGAGTAGGGGGCGGCAGTTCTGGTTCGCCAGAGGGTGGTGCTGGCCGGGTGGAGTCGGAAAGGCAGAAGGGGAGGTGCCGGCGAGTGGCGCACGTGGCCTGGGCAAGGGGGAGTAGAACGGAGGAAGGCCCGAGCAGAAGAAAGAAAAAAAGAAGAAAGGGGGGAATAGGGTGTTGGTCATCGCATCAAGAGGCATGGGAAAAGGGGGTGCCATTTCGAGCTGGCCGGAAAACTAGGGTGGGCCGCGAATCATGGACGCCAGCCGGGAATTGTGTGGTGCATTGAGGGATGGCTGAAAGAAATTAGGTGGCGACACAAGCCGAGGCAGCGTGAGCTGCAGGGGTGCAGCGACCGACCTAATTGAGAAGGAACCATATGATATGAGGGACTGGGAAGGGGATGGGGAGTGCAACACATAGAAGCTACGAGGGAGAAGGGGGTGCGTCCCAAAAAAAGAAAAGAAACCCTAACACCACTAGGAAAGAGAGAGGAAAAAATCAAAAATAAAATAGAAATGGGACTAAAATAAAACAATTAATAATTATAAAATAAAACTAGAATAATAATTATAATAATAAATAAAATGATAAAACTCAATTTATGACAATAAAATAAAAAAAATTATAACTATGATAATAATGATGATGATAATAAAAATATCCTAAAATAATATTAATGTTATTATTATTATCATGAAAACAATTCCTTAAAATATGTTAAACTTATTTACATTTTATTTCTACATCACTATTCATTATTATTTCATTATCCTATTAGGTCGTTAAATAATTTTGAATGTCGGGAAGACCACACGGTCTCAGAACCGTGATCCACCCGTGCGTCCGGTGACGCAAATCTCAAAACACTCATAATAATAATAATAATAATAATAATAATAAACCAAAATATGAAAAATGGTGTCAATAATAATAAGAATAATAAAACTCAATTAATAGTAATAAAATAAAATAAAACGACATATCAATAATGATAATCATTATTACTATTATATCCCTAAATAACATTATTTTTCTGATCTTTAAAAAAACTCTTATTTCATTTGGTTTTTATTTCATCACACTATTAATTCTTTTGCTATATTATTATACCATTATATTTAATTAATTAACCATCGAGAAGGGTTGCGCGGTTAGCCGGGCGACCCAGGCAAGGTCGCACGCTATCAACCACGGTGTGGTAGACATAGTCAAGGCCCAAAACATTCGGTTTTAAAAATAAATCTGAAATTTTATGTCGGGACTTGACCCGAACTACCCAATTCCAAATAAAAATAAAACAAAATTAGTTTAAACACGATGGGTGTGACAATTCTCCCCACCATAAAGCTTTCCATCCCCAAAAATCCACAACTAATGCTGAGACCCAAATTAAGAAATGACATTCCCTTTGAGTTCAGAAGGTATTCCCATGAAAAGCAGTGGAAAAGAGGCAAACACATCGTGCTCAGAGATAACGACTCAAAAGAGAACCTCGAGGAACATGTAAAAAATACTTTATGATATGTATCGCATTCCCCAAAGAGCTAGAACACCTCCAGTTGATTGATCAAGGATAGAGAGTCTCGCGCTCGCAAGAACCAACTTCACAAACCGAAACACCTCAAGCACCACAAAACAAGAATCACACTGTTTTTCTGGAACAACCAAATGAGACCAACCACGTCCAAGGAGCATTTTATTTCACTTATCACCAACTTATCTTTAGAAACAAAACCAAAAGGTCAACATGGGGAAGCCCGAGGGGTTTCCCACCATTAAGAACCTACTAACACCCAGGAAGAGACTGGAAAACCAACATGGGGGGTCTGGGCGGACTCCCCACCATTAAGGAAACGCCAACACCAATTTATTCCAGAGACCTTTGTGTGAGACCCATCATGGGTTTTGTCGCCATTAGAACAAATAGAGGATACAAAACTTTGAAAAATTCCTGATGGTGACCAAACACCCCACCACAAGGGGCGGGGAGGGTGGGGCCCAACTACCGGGGCATCAAAAGCATGACCCAAGACAAACTAGAATTTCCACATTCCGGGATGAGCCCTATTCAACTTTGATACTCATTTATCCAACATACTCCATAAAGACCCCTAAAGTGATTACATCCAGTGGGACGCAACCCCCAAGACTTTAAGGCAACAAAATGAACATGCCTCTACGTAGTCACTGAAACCTTACGCAACAAAATGGTTCGTCGAAATGGAACAACCGTAGAAAACAATTTAAGCAGCTTTCACTTTCAACACCGATGACCGAAATAAAGTCGAGGTTTCATACAATCCCGAGGTTCCTGACCACATGCTATCTTAACTCCGAGACCTATGGCTGGAGCCCTAATGTTTGAAGCATCTTTTTCCTCGCAGTCAGGCATGGAAGTCTCCCGAACGAAGCTTCTCCTTTTGGTGTCACACGCAACTGCACTACAACCGAGACAACACTAGAAAACACAACACATTATGACATCTCACTGATCATACACGGAACATTCTCCAACACCAGAGTTGAAATGGTGCATGCACATCACCCTTTGTCACACTGAATGAGAACACGACACCACCAATCATCACCTGAACATGACCGTTGTTGTTGAGAGGATCATTATGCTGAGAAAGACTTTTAACCGCGTCTTGAACAACACGTGATTCCTGCAAACGACCATAGCAGCCTCATACGACTGGGTCTGCCAAACTAGTAGCCTAACACAAACCTTTCCGTAAACGAAAAAAACCAAAGACCAGAGGTCATGTAGAACGATAGACCGCACCAACAACTTAGGGTTGCTTCCACCTTTTTCCCACTGGAGTCTCTTTTACCGCTTCCAAACCACCGTTGACTATCAAAGGGACCTCAATCTGCAAGACGTCACCAAACATGACCCTTGCAGCCGATGTAAATACTACAATGCCCTTCAAGACAATGGCCAACACTGAAAATTATAAACCACCTTCACACTTCCTCGCTAGATTTCCTTTCGCCGTTTCCAGGGGAAATCTTTAAACATGACGACGTCAAACTTCATACCCAACAGGTCGAGACACTCAATGTGGCCGAAACTCCCTTCAGTTCCCCTCGCATATGTCATCCCGCTGCGAGAGGACCTACTTAACCGAAAGGAAAAAGAGATATACATATCACTGCCACCAAACAGTTAGAGTTCTTACTTTAATCAACTGGAGGGTTGGCCAACGGAGAATTACTGGTGGTCGCACGTCATTCGCACATTAACTCTTTGTTGGGGGCGTACACTAGCCAAGAAGGAGAACCATGGGCGCAATCAAACAGGTCCTATGGTCAAGACATACCACAATAAAACACTAAAGGTGCAGGGGGGAACCCCTGTAGGGGCTCCCTGAAGTATTCTTTAAAAGAATTCACTAACCACACGCTTGCATACCAATTTACAAATAAGAATTGAAACTCAGGAAACAAATCATTCAGAAGAGATTCTCGGCTCAAAACACCTAATGCACAACATTTTAAAAACACAAGGACATGTCACACAACCACCAGTTACTAAAACACCAAATATTTCATTTAACAAAACTTTTTGAAAATAAGCAAAACTGGTGGGTTGCACAAACACCAATGGTGTCCCATGGGCCAAACACATGCATGTTCTCGTGCCTCACTGGCACCCACCTCATGTCCATCCACGCACTCATCCACTCGTGCTGTTAACCATTTCCATTTTTGTATACACTCATGCATGTGGTTGCCCACGAGAACACCAAGGATAAAACCAAAGCTTTTTTTTTTCAAAACCAAAACTTCCAACCCACACTTTTTAAACCTTTCACATCAATTTATTTTTAAAGCACTTTATTTCAGAATAGTTTCGAAGAGCAAATCATTTATACTTAAAAACCAAATTATCACAATTCCAAATCAATGAGACGAGGAGCAAAGCAAGAGGAAACTAGGGTCAGCGGGTGATTGGAACATATGGTTGTCAGCCATACGCCGATCACGCCACGTCCACTGAGAGTATTTTAGGACAGTATCCCCGGCCCCACAAGGATTTCCAGACCCTGCAAGCTCACTAAGACCACTGAGCTTACTCCCTTTTCATTTCCCTTAGATGTGATTAACCGTGAGGACCAAAAACTCAAGCAAACCCCAACATAATTTGGTAACTTGAGTCTCTCCACGAGGTGTGATGGCCAGACACCTTACTCGTAGCTAGGACGTCGAGTCCCCACAACCTTAACTCAAGTCTTCCATGACTCTATCCCGAAATAACACGACCCAAGAGAGAAAACCTGCCTCTGATACCATTTTTTCACAAACTAGGCCCGGTCGCCATCCGACCCGGTGCCTGTCCCGGTCCATGGAAAGGCCCGAAGGGCGTTCCCGATCCCCAATGGCTGGCACAAGTGCCTGGGTACCAAGAGTAACATGTAGGAACAATTTAACCGAAATAAAAGTCATAAAAACAACTAGAAAGATAAATAATCTAAAACATCAAGTAGATAACCAAACATACCTTTAAACTATAAACAGGTTTAATGTCTACAACATGAACCAATATCTAAAAAGAAAAGATGAAAGCAGAAACTAAAACTCTAACTCAAACCTCCCAGAAAAGGAGAGGGCACCTCAACACCATTTTGCATGAGAAGATCAAGTGCAACCCGAACCACCATCACTGGGCACGATGTCAAAACCTGGAATAGACAAGAAACAAAAACTACATACACCCAAAGGTGTTTGTAGGTTGTGAGCCAAAAGCCCAGTAGGATGTCACCCAATAAAAAGGTTCCACGAATTATTATTAAATGATCAATACATTTTCCATTTAATAGAATAAAAATAAATAAGTTTTTAAAGAATTTTAATGAAAACGGTTTTTAAGGGAAAACATCTCTAAAAAGGAAACAACTTAAATTAACATACACACATGCACACACACCCAAACACGCACACACACACACACACAGTTGAACGCACACACACGCACACACACACACACACAGTTTTTGTGGTAACCCCAACGTCACACCGTGTGCCGACGGTGAGCAAAAAGCAGAGGAAGATCACAATACATGGGAGACCCTAAGGATTCTAGCGAGAAGTGGGACCCTAGAACCTCACGTCTCGGTGAACCATATCACACATTCCCGTGCATGATCCACGAGTAGGAAAACACCTCCTACCATAGTGTTCTCCAGTCATCATCCAATATTTAGTTAGTGTTGTAAGCACAATCCCGCAAAGTGAAACTGGGCCGATGCCACTCCCGTATCACTAGGATGCTAGTCTAGCCATCCCACCTAGTACCCAAGCTTCCCGTTTATGCTCAAGTAATTCAAAGTTAATGCCACATGTCATAATCGTACACTCAAACCAAGAAAGACATCACGCACACCAAAAACCACTATTCGCACACGCAAAAGCCATTTGAAATAATACGCACAGTAAAATGTTCCAAAACTCAATCTGCATTTCTTACACAATCAATTAAAACAACTTGCATCCTTAATAACTATTTAATAAAACATTTAAGATTTTTAATAAACAAATTTTGAAGAGCAGAGCATGAATTTACACACAAAACCAACCAAAACTTATTTCATAACCAAATACACACAACGCCACATCAAGAGTTCAATCCACACCACTTACACAAATTAAAAAGAAACCGTTTGAGTAGTTTAACACAAGGGATAACAAATGATGAAATGATGTTTTCAATAACAATAAATTTGGTTTTATTTAAAATTCCACTTTAGAACCAAACACACGACGTAATATTATCGAAACATGATTTTCACCACAAATATCATTTAATTAAAAATTTAACAATTTATGAAACACTAAACCAGCTTGAAATGGGTTTCCAGAAAATCACACTAATATCACAAAAACACTTCAATAACAAATCAATGCATATCAGATCTCAAGAGAATGAAATAATACCACTTCGCACCCTGAAAACTAACTAAATAATGTGATGAATTAATTAAACACACAAATAAATTCATCAGACAATATTTATGAGTGGAACCACCTACCTTTGATGTCGAGAATCCCAAACATGGGTGCGGAACTCCAATCGCAACCAATTCGCATCACAACCAACTCAATTTATACCCTAAAAACAGAATTACAACAAAATAAGGATTACAAAACAACCCGTAATGCTCTTCATACCCGCTGGAATGAATAAAATTCAAAGGAAGAGTTAATACCTTAACAAAATGAGGGGTCACGTGTTGGAGGGAAGGTTGGCCAAAAGGGATGTCGTGATGGCGATTCGTCGGGAGAGGGAGGTTGCTCCATAAGGAAAACCATAGGTAGGGATTCGGGCACACAGATGCTAGCTGGGAAAAGAAATAGAGAGGATGTTTGGCGGTTGGCTTTACGTGCGGCGCGATGGGGGAAAACGGTCGAAAGGAAGAAGAAATGAGCTGGCTAGGATTAGCCGAGAAGATAGAGATCTGTTTCCTTGGGGGGTGCGGCATGAGCAAGCCGAAAGAACATGGTTCCAGGAGGGTTTCGGCTCAGCTGGACAAGGTGAGCAGGGGGGTCGCGCGGTGGAAAGAATGGGATGAGGTGCCGCATATCCGGGCAGCGGCAAGGGGGGATTCGGGCAGGCGGTGCGACGCTGGACGGAGTAGGGGGCGGCGGTTCGGGTTCGCCGGAGGGAGGTGTTGGCCGGGTGGATTCGGGCAGGTGGAAGGGGAGGTGCCGGTGAGAGGCGCACACTACCTAGGAAACGGGGAGTAGAAGGGAGGAAGGTCTGAGCAGAAGAAAGGAAAAAAAAGAAGAAGAAAGGGGGGGTGTTGGTCGTCGCAGCAAGAGGCCAAGGAAAAGGGGGTGCCATTTTGAGCTAGCCGGAAAACCAAGGCGTGCTGCGAAGCATGGAGCCCAGCCGGGAATTGGGAGTTGCGAAGAAGGATGGTTGAGAGAAATCAGGGGGCGTCGCAGGGCGGGGCACCGTGAGCAGCAGGGGTGCAGTGACCGACCGAATTGAGAGGGCGCCATAGGAGATGAGGGACTGGGAAGGGAATGGGGAGTGCGGCGCACAGAAGCTACGGGGGAGAAGGGGGTACGACCAAAAAAAAACCCTAACACCACTATGAAAGAGAGAGGGAAAAAAATAGAAATGGGGCTAAAAGAAAAATACTAATAATTATAAACTAAAACTAGAATAATAATTATAAAAATAAACAAAATGATAAAACTCAATTAATGACAATAAAATAAAAAAAATTATAACTATGATAATAATGATGATGATAATAATAATATCCTAAAATAATTTTAATGTTATTATTATTATCATGAAAACAATTCCTTAAAATATGTTAAACATATTTACATTTTATTTCTACATCACTATTCATTATTATTTCATTATCCTGTTAGGTCTTTAACTAATTTTTAATGTCGGGCAGACCATGGGGTCTCAGAATCGTGCTTCACCCATGTGTCTGGTGACGCAAAACTCAAAACACTCATAATAATAATAATAATAATAATAATAATAATAATAATAATAATTACAAACTAAATTATGATAATTGTGTCAATAATAATATGAATAATAAAACTCAATTAATAGTATTAAAATAAAATAAAACAACATATCAATAATGATAATAATTATTATTATAATATCCCTGAATAACATTATTATTGTGATCTTTAAAAAAAACTATTATTTTATTTGGTTTTTATTTCATCACACTATTTATTCTGTTACTATATTATTATTCCATTTTATTTAATTAATTGACCATTGATCAGGGTTGCATGGTGAACCAGGAGAACCAAGAAAGGTTACACGCTATCAACCGCGTTGTGCTAGACAAAGTCAAGTCCCAAAAAATTCGGTTTAAAAAAAAAGAAAATCTGAAATTTTAAGTCGGGACTTGACCCGAACTACCCGATTCCAAATAAAAATAAAAAATAAATAGTTTAAACACGACGGGTGTGAAAAATCTCCCCACCATAAAGCTTTCCGTCCCTAGAAAGCCAAAAATATGGATGAGACCCAAAGTAAGAAACGAAATCCCCTTTGAGTTTAGAAGGTATCCCCATGAAAAGCAAGTGAAAAGAGGCAAACACACCGTGCTCAGAGATAGCGACTCAAAGGACAACCTCGAGGAACACGTAAAAAGACTTTATGATATGTATCGTGTACCCCAAAGAGCTAGAACACCTCCAGTTGATTGATCAAGGATAGGAAGTCTCACACTCCCAAAAACCAACCTCACTAACCGAAACACCTCAAGAACCACAAAATAGGAATCACACTGTTTGTCTGGAACAACCAAGTGAGACCAACCACGTCCAAGGAGCATTTTATTTCACTTATCGCCAACTCATCTATAGAAACAGAACCAAAAGGTCAACATGGGGATGACCGAGGGGCTCCCCACCATTAAGAACCTACTAACACCCAGGAAGATACTGGAAAACCAACATGGGGGGTCCGGGCGGACTCCCCACCATTAAGTAAATGCCAACACCAATTTATTCCAGAGACCTTTGTGCGAGTCCCATCGTGGGTATTGCCTCCATTAGAACTAACAGAGGATACAAAACATTGAAAAATTCCTAATGGTGACCAAACACCCCACCACAAGTGGTGGGGAGGGTGGGGCCCGACTACCGGGGCATCAAAAGCATGACCCAAGGCAAACCAGCATTTCCACATTCCTGGATGAGCCCTATTCATCTTTGATGCTCATTTAACCAACATACTCCATAAAGACAACTAAACGGATTACATCCAGTGGGACGCAACCCGAAAGACATTAAGGTAACGAAATGAACATTCCTCTATATAGTCACGGAATCCTTACGCAACCAAATGGTTTGTCGAAATGGAACAACCGTAGAAAACAATTTAAGCAGCTTTCACATACAACACCGATGATCGAAATAAAGTCAGGGTTTCATACAATCCCGGGGTTCCTGACCACGCGTCAGCTTCACTCCGAGACCTATGGCTGGAGCCCTGATGTTTGAAGCATCTTCTGCCTCATAGTCAGGCATGGAGGACTCCGAAACTAAGCTTCTCCTTTTGGTGTCACACGCAACCGCACTGCAACCGAGACAACTCCAGCAAACACAACACATTATGACATCTCACTGATCATACATGGAACATTCGCCAACACCAGAGTTGAAATGGTGCATGCACATCACCCTTTGTCACACTGAATGAGAACACGACACCACCAATCGTCACCTGAACATGACTGTTGTTGTTGAGAGGATCATTATGCTGAGAAAGACTTTTAACGGCCTCTTGAACAACACGTGATTCCTGCAAACGACCATAGCAGCCTCATACGACTGGGTCTTCCAAAATAGTATCCTAACATGAACCTTTACTTAAACGAAACAAACCAAAGACGAGAGGTCATTTAGAATGATAGACCGAACCAACAACTTAGGGTTGCTTCCACATTTTTCCCATTAGAGTCTCCTTTACCGCTTCCAAACCAATTTTGACTATCAAAGGGACCTGACGCAGTAAGACGTCAGCAAACATGACCCTTGAAGCTGATGTAAATACTTAAATGCCCTATAAGACATTGGTCAACACTGAAAATTCTGAACAACCTTCACGCTTCCCTGCTAGATTTCCTTTTTCCGTTTCCAGGGGAAATCTTCAAACATGACGACGTCAAACATCATACCCAACAGGTTGAGACTCTCAAATTGGCTAAAACTCCCTTCAGTTCCCCTCACATATGTCTTCCCGCTGCGAGAGGACCTACTTAACCGAAAGGAAAAAGAGATTGACATATCACTGCCACCAAAAAGGTAGAGTTCTTACTTTAATCAACTAGAGGGTTGGCCAATAGCGAATTACAGGTGTCCGCACGCCATTTGCACATTAACACTTTATTGGGGGCGTACACTAGCCAAGTAAAAGAACCATGGACCCAATCAAACAGGTTCGATGGTCAAGACATACCACAAGAAAAAACCAAACATGCATGGGGGGACCCCTGCAAGGTCTTCCTGAAGTATTCTTCAAATGTATTCACTAACCACAGGAATGCATACCAATTTACAAATAAGAATTGAAACTCAGGACACAAATCATTCAGAAGAGATTCTCTGCTCAAAACGCCTAACGCACAACATTTTAAAAACACAAGGACACGTCACACAACCAACGATTACTAAAACACCAAATTTTTCATTTAACAAAACTTTTTGAAAATAAGCAAAACTGGTGGGTTGCACAAACAACAATGGTGTCCCATGGGCCAAACACATGCATGTTCTTATGCCTCACCGGCACCCACCTCATGCCCATCCACGCAATCATCCGCTTGTGCTGTTAACCATTTCCTTTTTTGTATACACTCATGCATATGGTTGCCCACGAGAACCCCAAGGATAAAACCAAAGCTTTATTTTTCTTTTTTTTTTCAAAACCAAAACATCCAACCCACACTTTCCAAACCTTTCACATCATTTTATTATTAAAGTGCTTTATTTTGGAATAGTTTCGAAGACCAAATCATTTTTACGTAAAAACCAAATTCTCACAATTCCAAAACAACGAGACGAGGAGAAAAATAAGAGGAAACTAGGGTTAGCGGGTGATTGGAACATATGGTTGTCGGCCATACGCCGATCATGCCACGACCACGGAGAGTATTTTAGGATAGTGTCCCCAGCTCCACAAGGCTTGCCAAACCCTGTAAGCTCATTTAGACTGCTGACCTTACTCCCTTTCCATTTCCCTTAGACGCGATTAACCGCGAGGACCCGAAACTCAAACATACCCCAACATACTTTGGAAACTTGAGTCCCGCCACGAGGTGTGCTGGCCAGACACCTTACTCGTAGCTAGAAAGTAGAGTCCCGACAACCTTAACTCATGTCGAACATGACTCTATCCCAAAATAACCCCACCCAAGAGAGAAAACCTACCTCTGATACCATTTTTTCATGAACTAGGCCTGGTCACCATCCGACCCGGCGCCTGACTCGGTCCGCGGCAAGGCCCGAAGGGCGTTCCCGATCCCCATGGGCTGGCACAAGTGCCCGGGTACCATGAGTAACATGTAGGAAAAATTTACCCAAAATAAAAGACATAAAAAAAACTAGCAAGATAAATAAAATAAAAATGGAAGTAGACAAACAAACACGCCTTTAAACTATAAACAGGTTTAAAGTCTACAACTTGAATCAATATCTAAAAAGAAAATACTAAAGCGGAAACTAAAACTCTGACTCAAACATCCCGGAAAAGGAGAGGCCACCTCAACAACATTCTACATGAGAAGACCAACTGCAACCCGAACCACCATCACTGAGCACGATGTCAAAACCTAGAATACATAATAAACAAAAACAACATACACCCAAATGTGTATGTATGGTGTGATACAAAATCCCAGTAGGATGTCACCCAATAAAAAGGTTCCACGCAATATTATTAAATGACAAATACCTTTACAATTTAATAGAATAAAAATAAATAAATGTTTAAAGAATTTTAATGAAAACAATTTTTAAGGGGAGACTTCTCTAAAAAGGAATCAACTTAAATTAACTTACACACACGCACGCACACCCACACACGCACGCACACACACAGACGCACGCACACATGCACACACGCACACAGACTTTTCTTGGTAACCCCATCATAACACCGTGTGCCGACGGTGAGCAGAAAGAAGAGGAAGAGCATAATAAATGGGAGACCCTAATTATACTAGCGAGAAGTGGGACCCTAGAACCTCACGTCTCGGTGAACCATATCACACATTCCCTTGCACGAGCCACTGGTAGAGAAACACCTCCTACCATAGTGGTCTCCAATCATCATCTAATGATTAGTTAGTATTGTAAGCGTCAATCCCGCAAAGTGAAACTGGGCCGATGCCACTCCCATATTACTAGAATGCTAGTCTAGTCCTCAGACCTAGTACCCAAGCTGCCCGTTTGTGCTCAAGTAATTCAATGTTCATTCCACATTTCATAATCATACACTCAAACCAAGCAAGACATCACGCACACAAAAACCCACCATTCGCACACACAAAGGCCATTTGAAATAATACGCACACTAAAATGTTCCAAAACTCAATCTGCATTTCTTACACAACCAATTAAAACAACTTGCATCCTTAATAACTATTTAATAATAAATTTAAGATTTTTAATAATTTTTTTTGAAGAACAGAGCATGAATTTACAAACAAAACCAACCAAACCTTCTTTCGTAACCAAATACACACAACGCCACATCAAGAGTTCAATCAACACCACTTACACCAATTTAAAAAAAACTGTTTGAGTAGTTTAACACAAGTGCTAACAAACGATGAAATGATGTTTTCACTAACGATAAATTTGGTTTTATTTAAAATGCCACATTAGAACCAAACACATGACCTAATATTATTGAAACATGATTTTCACCACAAATATCATTTAATTAAAAATTTTACAATCTATAAAACACTAAACCGGCTTGACATGGGTTTCCAGAAAATCAAAATAATATCACAAAAACACTTCAATAACAAATAAATGCATATGAGATATCAAGAG
The DNA here is from genome assembly GCA_963277665.1 of Viscum album. Lineage (NCBI taxonomy): Eukaryota > Viridiplantae > Streptophyta > Magnoliopsida > Santalales > Viscaceae > Viscum > Viscum album. Next base: position 495,884,601 of record OY728158.1, on the reverse strand, counting down.
AATGAAATAAGGCCACTTTTCACCCTGAAAACTAACTAAATAATGTGCTGAATTAATTAAACATGCAAATAAATTCATTAGACAATAATTATGAGCGGAACCACCTACCTTTGACACCGAGACTCCAAAACATGTGTGCGAAACTCCAATTTCAACCAATTCACATCACAACCAACTCAATTTATACCCTAAAAACAGAATTCGAACAAAATAAGGATTAAAAAACAACTCGTAATGCTCCTCATACCCGCTGCAATGAATAAAATTCGAAGGAAGAGTTAATACCTTAACAAAATGAGGGGTCGCGTGTCGGAGGGAAGGTCGGCCAAAAGGGATGTTGTGCCGGCGCTTCGTCGACGGAGGGAGGTTGCTCCATAAGGAAAACCATAGGTAGGGATTCGGCCACAAGGATGCTGTCCGGGAAAAATGGAGAGGATGTTTGGAAGTTGGCTTTAGGTGTGGCACGATGGGGGAAAAACGGTCGAAAGGATGAAGAAAGGTGCTAGCTGTGATTTTCCCAGAAGATAGAGATCGGTTTCCATGGGGGGTACGGTGCGAGCAAGCCGGCCAAACTTGGTTCCAGGGGGGTTGCGGCTCAGCTGGACAAGGTGATAAGGGGGGTCGCACGACGGAAATAATGCGATGAGGTGCGGCGCATCCGGGCAGTGGCAAGGGGGGAGTCGGGCAGGTGGTGCGAAGCCGGACGGAGTAGGGGGCGGCGGTTCTGGTTCGCCGGAGGGTGGTGCTGGTCGGGTGGAGTCAGGCAGGTGGAAGGGGAGGTGCTGGCGAGCGGCGCACGTGGCCTGGGCATGGGGGAGCAGAAGGGATGACGACCCGATCAGAAGAAATAAAAAAATAAGAATGGGGGGGAGAGGGTGTTGGTCGTCGTAGTAAGAGGCCAGGGAAAAGGGGGGCGCCATTTCAAGCTGGCTGGAAAACTAGGGTGTGCCGCGAAGCATGGAGGCCAGCCGGGAATTGGGTGGTGCGATGAAGGATGGTTGAGAGAAATCAGGTGGCGACGCAAGCCGGGGAGGAGTGAGTAGCAGGGGTGCAGCGACCGTCCGAATTGAGAATGCACCATAGGAGATGAGGGACTGGGAAGGGGATGGGGAGTGCGGCGTACAGATGCTACGAGGGAGAAGGGGGTGCAGCCCAAAAAAAGAAAATAAACCCTAACACCACTAGGAAAGAGAGAGGAAAAAAGAAATAAAATAGAATTGGGACTAAAATAAAACTAGTAATAATTATAAACTAAAACTATAATAATAATTATAATAATAAATAAGATGATAAAACTCAATTAATGACAAAAAATAAAAAAAATTATAACTATCATAATGATGATGATGATAATAATAATATCCTAAAATAATATTAATGTTATTATTATTATCATGAAAACAATTCCTTAAAATATGTTAAACTTATTTACATTTTATTTCTACATCACTATTCATTATTATTTCATTATCCTGTTAGGTATTTAACTAATTTTGAATGTCGGGCAGACCACACTGTCTCAGAACCGTGCTCCACCCGTGCATCTGGTGACTCAAAACTCAAAACACTCATAATAATAATAATAATAATAATAATAATTATTATAATAATAATAATAAGAAACTAAAATATGAAGAATAGTGTCAATAATAATAAGAATAATAAAACTCAATTAATAGTATTAAAATAATATAAAATGAAATATCAATAATGATAATCATTATTATTATTATATCCCTAAATAACATTATTATTGCGATCTTTAAAAAAACTCTTATTTCATTTGGCTCTAATTTCATCACACTATTAATTCTACTTCTATATTATTATTCCATTTTATTTAATTAATTGACCATCGAACAGGGTTGTGTAGTGATCCGGGCGACCCAGGCAAGGTCGCACGCTATCAATCGCGGTGCGCTGGACATAGTCAAGGCCCAAAACATTTAGTTATAAAAAAATGAAAATCTGAAATTTTAAGTCGGGACTTGACCCAAACTACCCGATTCCAAATAAAAAAACATAATTAGTTTAAACATGACGGGTGTGACACACATGAACATGTAGGTCCACCTCCATGGGATGAAAAGTGTGAGGCAAGTCTGAATGTTAACGGAACTCTTAAGATGCATGTAAGACACAATTCTTGGTATGGTACCTATGAGGTTACTGAAACCGATAGGCTACTAACCCAACTCTCTCAATAATATCAAATGATTTGACATATTGTGGTGACATATTATCATATCTCTAGATTAAACTATGTCCTTGCGTCTGTGAATCATGAAATAAAATATAATCCCTATCCTAAAACTCTAAAGGCCTACTACAGTGATCAGAGTATTTTTTATAATAGGACTGGGCAGTAGACATCTTCTTATGAATCAATTATACTAGTTTAATAATCTCATCCCTGAGATGAGGCCGCCATAATGTTGTATCACCAACCTCTATCTAGATCATGGTCGATCGACATGGAATACGTTAACAAGTCTTATAAGGGGTCCTCTATATCATCACCTCATAACTTTTATTTCTGTTGAAATACACCAGGGATATATACATTTCTCAAGAGCACCCAAAATCCCAAAATCATTCTTTTATCAGGTATTATATCACTTGTATCGTAGTCCCTCACAATCCATTAATCTGAGGGTGTTTATAATTACCTAGTATTGACTAACATAGGAATTACATATCTTTTTCATAATAGATAAAACATTATACAAAAATACACGCAAATACCATTCTATCATAGTTTTTTTGGAAAATGGAAACATAATCTTTAGTACACAATTGGGATTCATTATCATCTACTAGGTTCTTCAAGACTGGAACTCTTCTTAGAAAAATAAAAAATAGTACATATCATCATATCTTTGGAAGAGAATCATATAGAGGGGTGAGATCAAGATGTTCAATATGGGTAAATAACAATGATATATAATCTTAATCATGAGTAGAAGTTTATGAGAACAATATAATGAACAAAAGATCATACCCTATAGATCAGGGATCATAAAAATTAATCATGTAATACATATTATAAGTTCATAAGATATTAATCATATCGAAATAGTGAAAATAACCCATGAAATCACAACATCATAATAAAATGTGGTTTGTTGTTAAAACATAATCACATAATATGATTTCAATATTAGACAAGTAATCACTATCATGATAATTATTATATTATGGGGTCACTCTCCATACAATCTTGGTGGTCATGGTATACTGCCATGGCCATCTTAGTTTCATGAGTTCACTCCTCATCCAATATTGGAAGTCATGGTTCTCACCCACAGACATCTTCGTATTCATGGATCACCCCAAAGATCATATTATTATATATCATGATTTATAAATCTACACCCAATGTGTTGGAAGGACATATGTTTCCAAACCATCTCATTGTGAAATCATACATACATGTTCCACAAAAACACAAACAATTCTATTTTGACCCATGAAATGAAATGGGTGTTATAAAAATGTAATAATATGATAGCCTATATAAGTGATACATGTTTCAGAACCATAGAATAAAAATCAAAAATAGTAAAAGAAGAAACATTAATATGTATATAATACATGGAAAAAATGGTGGTTTAATAAAACGTTAAACCTTTTGAAAATCATTTTCAATGAAAAATACTTTCAAAACCTACAATGAAAGAATAAAAATGATTTGAAAATGATATATTTAAAAATAATTTTTAAAAACATTATCTTAAAAATTTACCTTTAAAACATGAAAATTAATCATCAATGAATTGATGGAGGGTAAATCTATACATGTCATGCGAGAAAAAATGAATATTCATTTTATAAGTTATAAGGGTATAAATATTCATAGTTTGGAAATAAATAATAAAATTCCTTAAATATTTTTTGTAAAATATGAAAAAGATGAAAATTTATTTTAATTTCTATACGATATTAGTATAATATAATTGGTATCTCATTTTGGACTTCATCGTTCTAAAAGAACATACATTTTTTACTAAAGAGAGTGACACGGTCATAAATTTCTAAAATTTTATCCAAAATTATCATAAATACGAAAAAGTATATAAAATAGTACTAATACATGAATACATCAAGACTAACTAAAGGGAATTAAATTATGGAGTGTTCTTGAGAGATGGATCAGATGATTTCATTAATGAAAATATAATCATATAGAATCTGGATAAATGGTGAGACTACTTCAATAAAGTCTTACCACATTGTATCATTAAATCATACTGAATACGAAGGAAAATTAAATTAAATGAATCATAAAATACCATTAAAATAATTAGAGTCACGATATAACGTTTCATTGTATGTTTATACATATCATATAAAAATATATGTGTATACCATGACATGTCTATCAAACAAGGAATATTTTGACAAAAATAATTTACCGATTTAGTTAATTTTGAAACAAAAAAACCATTATAGAAAATCATATAAAGGTTCTTCAAATATCAATATATTTATGTATAATAGAAAGATAATACATTCAATGTAATTATATACACTGAAAAAAAATAAGTGAGCAGTGAATAAATAATGTGTCTCATAGAAATAAATAGTGAGATGAAATTCACATAAAATGAATCTAAAATTTCTCATGATTCATTATATTTCTGAACAATAACCTTTTTTAATTAAAAAATTACTTATATAAAATTTCATGATTATTTTTACTATTACATTACATATAATCATTTTTTACAAAACTACTTGAATAGTTTAGTTTAAGGAGGGTGTTTTGCCCAAATTAGTTAATTTATTAAAAATGCCTTTAGGTGGTTGACTATGGTAAAAGGGGTAATTATATAAACATATACAAGATAATAATAATTAAGTAAAGATCATATTTATAAATAAATTATACTTTGAAAGCAAGTAATTAACCATGGTTGTGGAAAATGATTCGATGTTACAATCCTGAAAACAGTTGGCCATACATACGCAGGAGTAATCATCCTATTTCTCAAGGATCATTATGAAATGAAGGTAAGAAACATTAATAAATACATAATTATAATTATATCAAAAATAAAATATTATTTAAACAAATATACTTATATATTTTATTTTATTTGAGGTAAAATGAATCACATTATGTCACGGAGGCGGTAGTCCACCTGTCCATGAACGACATTATCACACCAAAAATGTATGAACGAGTAATAAATAAATGGTATATATTATAATTACAAAAGATAATTATTTCATTAATATAAGATATATTTTTTGGAATTTCACATATTATTAATAAAAATATTCTTTTATACATTCTAGGTATTGTGTTAATGAATCACATCACTTTGTGGTGGAGGTAGTGCACACTTACTCAAACGAAATTATCATATTTACACTAAATGGAAAATATAATTATATGTTTGTTATAAGTATTAAAGAATATTCCAGACATAATAAATATCCCATATATTATATATAATTAGAGTTTCCATCATAATACCCTGCATATGTGGTGGTAAAGGAAGAACGAACAATCATCATTTTGTGAGACAATAATTCTTCTTACACAGAAAGAGTATGTTCTTACCTATTCGATGGAGGTTTGTGTTAGTGTTGGTAGAAAACATATAATTAAAAAATCTCATTAAATTTTGTATACCGCATTAGTTTTATAATATTGAAAAAATGATGAACTTTTTTTGTTGGTAATGAAAATAAAAGAAATGAACATAAAGAAGGGTGTTAACTCTTAATCGGGTAAATCCATGTAGTTTTCACCAATGGACTTCCATGGAAGCTTTTCTGACCACTAAAGGGCTTTATAATGGAATGGATTATATTAGTGAGGATATTTTTGTGGTAATTTTTATTAACTATGGGGTTTGATAGGTGTAAAGTAGTGGAGGATAGGAGGCCTGTTTATAGTGGAGGATGAGTAGAACTCATGTAAATATTTTGAAAAGGAATTATTGTCCCATTTTTCCCATGGAATGTGGATTACATAGTAAAAAAAGTCTAAAATGGGAGGATTGGTTTGAAAAATGGATATCCAATGGGTTTTATAAATGTATCCATGTCTTTTGGGTGATAAATTTAAGGTTTAGTCCTTAGTTAAGCTTAATTTTATCTTAATCGATAAAATTAAATCTACTTAAATTACCTAATATTTTTGGTAGAAAACTAATTTGAAATTGTTAAAAATTAAAAATTATGTGTATTGTAAATATTCAATCAATTTTTCCAAATCATCATCATATAAGTGGAAGAAATTAATTTAAAATTAATCCAATAACCGAGTTGACAATGCAGGTTTTTAAAGTGAATTATTCAATTGTTTTATATGAATTTATACCCAATTACAAAGTGAGATTGGTCTAAATGACCTAAATTTTATACATCTATAAAATAATTATATAATTAATATTTTAATACAATTTAAAATATAATTAATCCTTTCAAATAAATATCATGAAAACAATGTTTTGAACTAAAATATAGTATTTTTCTCTATTTTTAAAAAATTAAAACTACATAGAGAAATAACAAACATTTACCCTAAACTAGTTATTATGGTCTTATTTAAAGAATTAATTTTACTTATCCATATATAATCTATAAAAGGGTGAAAATTTATTTAAAATGGTTCTCCATTTAATGGTTGTAAAAATTACTTAATAACAATGTTTGATTTACGAATAAAATTGAGGTTTATCTTTTCTTCAGTATATAAAATCTATTATATGATTAGAAAAATTATTTTATTAAATAATTAACATTTATATTACATTAATATCAATCATCAATTGTAATTAATTTAATTTATTAGGTTAATATAGCATAGTGACCATAAAAATAATAATATTTTCTTTTATATTCATTTTTTTCATTTTAATTTCTAATTAATTATTAAACTATGAATTCATATTATATTTATGTCATTTATATATTTTCATAAATTATTTAATACTATAAATAAACTCTAATTTAATATATAATTTATATAATATTAATTAATTAATATCATTTTAATGATATACAATAGTTTAGAAAAACTCAATTTTGCATGTTATGAAATCCATTGAGGGGATTAATTATTTCTTGAAATGCAATATATCCTTGGTATTATTTGTAAATAATGATAATTTTTTCTTATTTGTGGTTCATGATAAGATTGGTGTTTCTTATCACTCAATCAACACATTTATCCTTAATATAAAATAAACTATCATCAGTGTTCGGTGAAATGAAAATATCAAAAAAGTTAAAGTAATTTGAAAAAATTCAAAATTATTCAAAGTGATATTGAGGTATTCTTTGCATAGAATCATTTGTGTTACCAGCTCCGTTAGAAATATAATCTGGAAATGAGACATAATTTTGGTGTCCCAATATGAAATGATAGTGTGTATAGCCCTATGGAGTTGTACTATCTCATAGTTATAGATCATCCCATGCTCATCCATATTTAAGGTCTCCTGGATCAGAATGAAATGAAAAAACATAGTCAACATGTCAAAAAAATCCCAAAAATCATTATTATCATAAGAAGAATATGGTAAAATAATCATGAAATCCACCATGAAATCATGCAATTTCAACATCAAAATTGGAAACTACTATAAAAGTATAGTTGTTCAATTATATTTCATGTTAAACTATTGACAATTCAAATAACCCTAAAAAAACTTTCTGCCTCATTATTCATAACTAGTCTCCGGTATAGATGGGACCTATTATATATAGATATTATCCTATTGTAGTCTCTTTATACGAATAGCTTTTGGTTTTCAACACCATGGACATTATCACAAAATGGGTTAATTAGAAACCACAATACATACATTATCATAATTTCCATAGAAAGTATGCCACTATGAATTAAACAGATGCTTCTAGTGTGACATCAATTTCTGTGAGAATGGTACTACATCAATGGTCATATCAAGGACCCCAATTTAATGGATCTATCAGACCCTTATAGACCTAACTAAAAATGGTCATGCAATGTTTCCTAAAGGTCACTTCCAAACATTTTACAACTACCACCATGACATGATGATGTGTTTAAACCATTTTCATATGACTATAAACATCAGACATGAATGAAAAATGTCGAGAAACACTCAGTGACTATTCATAAAATAATCATCTTAGATGTTCAGCATCTTACAAACTAAAATGAAACATCATATTCAATGGCATATAACTTTTACCATGAAAATGTCCATTGAAGTCCATAAATGACATTTAGGGATGGATCACTATCAAACCATCATTTTTTCATTGAAAAAGTTCATTCCTTAACATGAAAATGGGGTAACCATTGTCCATTACATTAGAATCATCACCATTATTTAAACATTATCTTTGAGCCTGACTTGGGTATGGGGTAACATATAATTAATTTTTCCGGAGTCCAGGGAACTTAACTTAGATATTCCAAAATTAATGTTAAAAATTTATATATCTATACTAGGATTAACCATCCTCATCAAGTAATTGACTAAGACCAGAGTAGGAATCCCCCTGGTGGCCAATCCCAAAGGAAAATGCTGGTGTCTATGATTCCATCCAAGGTGTTCTTACTTGTGAACTCAAGTACCAATTTTGACCAATCACTCCTTGATAAAAACCACATAACAGGGTGAAACACTATGAAAACAACCAAAATAATACAAAAAACTATTAAATCTTTTGCATAACTTAAGAATGATTAACTTTTAGTGAATAAAAGCATGATATCATCTTATGTTACATTCTTGAATCTGAACAAGAGCACAATAAGAGGATACTAATGATTTCCCAGAATTTCATTGAACCATTAGTGGTTGACTTTCAATGAATGTATCTTGGTTTCACCTACTAAGGAACATTCAATAAACGATCACACCACTTTCCAACTCGAAGCATCCATTGAGCATTGAAGACATACTACCGAAGTCCATAAATCACTATAAATGTTCCTCGAGGGTTTTATAAACATCCAAACACATTAATTTCATTCATAGAATAAAGAAATAATATATAATCTCAAACCAATGCAATAATCCCCATATTAGTAGTTTATTTTCATCAAATGGATGGACCAGTTTTTCGTAAGCGTGCTAGGAAAAAATACACATAAAAACACATGTGACACTGATTCAAGTCAGATGCACAACATCATGGAATTTGGCATGAAAACTATGACCAACCTAACCTACATTAAAACACTTTTGATTCTCTTGGATATCATCATTGGTGTTGGGAAGATCTTGATTTCTATAATGCCTAAGTCACTTTACTAGTGTGATTACTAGAGTACTTGTTTAATAGCTCATGTCTTGTCACCACTGGTTTAGATATGAAACTATGAAATGAAGTATATGCAATAGATCAAATGTATAAAATAAAGGCTATTAATATCATATCTCTCACCATATAAGGTACAACACATTTATCCTCAGATAAAAGAAGTACACAATAGATCTATCTTAAACAAAGACCCTATGAAATAACCTTATTTCCTAGTGCAGGTCCATTGGGATTTCACAGTGTAACATGTTTCTCGAAACCTTGTTTATTACAGCCACTTCCTTGGAATGATTGAACTATAATACCGCAGAATCATGTATACTGAGGAGATAAAAAACATGCCATCAACAATGTTTAATAGCTATCACAATCATCTCACTATGGGAAGGTCGATTATATAAAATCATTGAACGTGGACCAAACTACTTCAAGCTTAGTACTCGACTGGTTTGTTGTCACAATTATTCATGATGTGGAATAATATTTTACAATGATGATAGAACATTGATCTACCAATACACCAAGCTTGACTATTACTCTTCTCCAGGGAATCTATAAAACAATATACATTCTTGAACATACTGAACGGATTGGTTGAGAGACTACACAACTCTAATCCACACCCCTAGCATGCCACAAGTTCACCTCTAAAATCAAAACCTAATTATAAATTTTAGTGATTGATTTTTATATAAAAATATTAACTTATGATGTGATTGAAATTTAGACACCATCCTCGATGCATTTTTCCCTATATAGCTCATCATTATAGTACATCAGTGAAAAACACTACAATTCTATAATTCTTGTCAATTGATACATAGCATTAATAACACCATGATCTAGATGCATAAACACACTAAAACACACATCCCTTAGATTATTGGGGTAGAAATTGTCATATAAAATGGGATGAAAATTAGACCAAACCATATCACACACCATTTCATCATTTTTAAGTACATATCAGCTGTTCTTTTTTGATAAAAAACCATATATGTTGTGAACTTCACTCATCTATTATCTGGTGTCTCGAGGTGCTTGAATATTGACAACAATGTCTCAACCAACATATCACCAGCCTATGGTCCGCCATCCCCCATAAACATTGAAGGATTATACTAATGGAACCCATGTGTCAGCATAAACATATACAATGTAGGTTACAATGCCCTTTAAAAAGTCATCATGGAGAAATATAACAACTCAATAAAATGTCACTCAACTCATGATTTGAGAACCAAATATTATGTTGCAACTTGCAATAAATGAGGATGCACCTGTAGCCCATTTCCCCTACCTTCATAGCAGGTTTATCGCCTCCCTCCTAGTGTGTGAAGGGTGGTCTCCATGGTGGAAAACCAATATAATTCCAAAAAAATATCTTTAAAAACAATTATATAAGTATTCCTATATCAAAATAATAAGATATTAAAAAAACATGAGAATACCTGGTCACACCACAAAACATACATATAAATCCATGACTATAAAAGGACACTTTCACAAATACAACTAGAAACACTGCCTCATGTCCGCTGAATAGTTTGGTCATGGTCAGGTGTATGTTTATCATTTAATGTTTCCATTTAATCTCACATTCATTTCACATTTAAATTCCCATCATTTAATCATTCTAAACAATATCCAGTGGTTCACTATGTTCTAATCCATAAAGTCCCATAGAACCTAATGAACCAAAATTTGTTTCCCATATAATGTAGAACATATAAAATTCACATAAATAATTAATTTACAAATGTGGGTCACATTTAAATACAAAATGGACCATACACCTTGTGAAATGAAATATGGTCTAGAATTCGTAATTCACTACACAAAATATATCAAAATATCATGCACATCAATCACAATATATATCATAATAAAAATCATCATGTGATGCATCCTAAATGTAATAGAAAAATTCATGGAATGTGATTTATAGAAATTTACATAAATTATGAATGTTATATCATCTCTCTTTCAAGTCATGTTAAAAAAATGGAATCCATAGTCACATCATTAAAAATTACAGAAACCAAGTGTTTCATGAAATTTTAAAAACAATTGAACAATAATAGACAGAATCAATAAAAGATAAATTCAATTCAAATCAATTTTGAATTTTGATGCATAAGGGTCATCTATGACTAGAAATAGATCATTACCAAATTACATTTACTTCCTATACATTTCTATTAAATCCAAATATAAAATAAAATGGAAAATAAGCACATATGATACAACTTTGTAACATCCCAAAAATGGTTTCCACTGAAAGGTGCAGCAATCCAAGGGGGTCACATGACCCCAAAAACATATCCCCAGATCGTAGAGACAATAGACTATCTATGAGGGCCTTGGAGTATCAGTCTTGAGACTATTATCGCATCAGAAGAGTGTATCACCACAAGAATTCAATAATATTTATGAATATGAAAAAAGAAAAACTATTAGTAACAGAATAAATCTAGGAATATGAAATAAACCAAGCTGTAATCTAATATAAATTGAAGTTAAATTTTTTGCCAATATAAAAGATTCCAAAATGATTCCTTGAGATAAAAATATAATATATGTTTCCAAAAACCTTATAGACTAAAATGGTTCCATTTTTAAATAGCATCGTGAGATTCTTCTCGAACATGTGGTCCAATACTCTTAACTAAGGAAAAAAATCATACGTGGATATGTTAGATCTTTCTTATATATCATCCTACATTCAATTAGTTATTTTGGATCCCCAAAGAATGCTCTAACTGGTTGGTAAAAACAATCCTAATAGTCTATCATGAAATTGTCTATACAATCTAGATTTTGAATTATAACAAGCTAGTAGTGTAAATGTAGCATAAGAATTCATTGGAGAAATGAAATGATTCCCAAGGATTGTAAGAACAAACAAGAATACCACAATTCCTTAAGAGGATCCCTATAAAAGAAGATTCTGATCTTATACCATGACAACTATAGGGAAAGGAATCTAAACACCACAAAAATCTTTGTACAACCATAAAACCATATCATTGATGGGTGTTACAGACTACCTAAAATTTCCCAACATCCATGAATGTTCCATTCAAACAATCATATCATTTATATCAATGTAAATCCATATAATCAATGTGTCAGACCATGAAGGTACTAATTAGTTTTGTAGAAGTCCATGGATTCTGCATCGTTTCAAAGGTGAATCTTGATGGAATATCATTTTGGTAATTGTTGGATTCAAAGAGTCATGTCATACCAAAAATGTCCCTTATGATTCCATGAATTCAGGATCCAAGGGGTATTAGAGCCTAAGGTATCCCATGGAATCAAGACCCAAAAATAATAATCTATCCAATGCATCCATTTCTACATCATGATCCAAAAAAGAAGCTACCAAGGATCCCATGTATTCAATCACAGTTTCTTACGATTTACAATTTCATTCAATATGAGTGTACCCACTCATATAACCATTTCACATTAAATTAATCTCTAGATTATAACCAATAATATATTACATTTTCAAAATAAGAAAAAATTTTAATTAAAAAACCAATAATACAACAAAATTTAGTTTATTTAATCAATTAGGCATGGAATATCAAATAACACAAGGCATGGAGCCATGGAATCTCCTAAAAAATCTATTTCCTTTAAATATAATTGGTTTTTACTAATTCTTGGTAATTATGAGAAAGCACCCCTAAGGGGTATCGACCAATGTATGACTAGTTCAATAAATTATAGACACCTCATGGGTGGATATGGTTTGGGTAACGACCGCCAAAACATTACAAAAGAACCTAAGCAAATCTCTAACTGGTCCAAATTCACTTTTTCTAAAATTCTAGTTCAATTTCTTAGTCATGTTAGAATTTAATCTTGGCATTCTAGTAGTAGGAATCATAAAAAAGCACCAATACTCAAAGATGTTGTATAAACCACATAAATTAGGTTGGTAGGGGAGTGCTGTTTCAGTTGTAACACACGATTTTACTCAGATTGGGATAAATATTATGAATTGATGAAGAGATGAAATTAGTGGTAATTAACATATACCTAAATAAATAAATAATATATATTGGAATTAATAACTAAAAATAATGAATCGATTACTCACCATTACACAACTAAATAGATTTTCTGTGTTTGAATATGTTTTTAGAAGAAAAAGGAGATAAAATACATGCTTAGTTATAATGGTTGCTCTCAAAAGGGGTTCATTTTATATATATTTATGAAAACAAAATTATTTTTATAGATTATTTTAATTAAATTTAAATTATTAAATTTCCAAAAAATTATGGGGAGAAACAGTTTAGGCATCCCATTAGACAAAAAGTCAGCCTACCATGTATAGCTAACTTCTTACAAGGGAAAACCCCAACGATACATAATAAAATTTATATAACTATATAAGAACTAATAAAAAGCTCCATATCAAAATTTTAGAGGTTTATCCAAGATCAGGTATCCCCATTCTCACCATTTGTCAGAAACTATGTGGCATATAGTTAGTCTCTTTTTATTATTGTATAGTTCGATCAAATCGTGCGACCATGCCCACACAATTTTTTCAAACCATGAAACATGAAATTGTCACCATAAAATATGGTTTCTGGGTTGAAAACAAGCCCTAGACACCACACTACATACATGATCTCCATGGAAACTAATATAAGTCAATATTTATGAATATTAACAAAAAAAACATGGAATCCATTCCATATATAAAATCCTTGGTTCTTACATAAATGAATTATAATTGAAATTAAATAATAAATTTTTTTTCGTATGATAGCCTTCTGTGTACCATACATTTAATTTCAAGATATAGAAATATTATCCAATGAATTGGATGGATTTAATATTTCAATACCACCTGTCACATTCTTATGATGTATAAGAATTTTCGTGACACATCAATAAAACAACAGATATGTTTTATGAACATAAATTACATGATTATGGATTTCGGTTTACATATATTTTTTTCTAAAATATATTATGGATACATAAAACTATTTGAATAACTATGAGTGTAAACAAGAGTTAGTATTTACTATTAAAATGTTTGGCATGTAATTTTTTAGATAATTTATACAGTAGAATATGTGTATATAATTATTCATATAAGGGTTTATTGAGAGTGAAATTTGTATATCATCACATTGATACCATAAGGATAATAAGATGTATGTGTTGAAACATATCTCAGGATGAAAAATTAAATTTGAAATGGAATAATATAAATAATATGATTAAATAAAGGGTACATGGAAAGGATCCATTACAATTATTGGATTCTTCTAATATTATTGGAGTAGCCTATTAAGGCATTGGGTTCCTTGGGTGGTATATAGAGAGGTAAAGGTAGTGTAAAATCATGGTTAAATGGTTTTTTAGTGAATAGTATTGAGATTTTATGTTTTATCTTACAATGGAGAGGGAAATTAATAATTTACATCTAAACATTGGTTTGGGACTCTATATAATAAAATAATCTAAACCAAAAACCATATATTTTTTTGTAATATAGCATCTTCCAATGTGGATTAATTTTAAATGGTTACTTGGAAAATTATAGAAATCATTAAATTAATAACCATTTTCATTTTGATGTGAGTCATGTTTATAAAAGAATTATTTTTAAAGATTGTAAATATATTATTTGTTTTGGGGGATTCATTAAGTGTATAATTTTTTTGAAATAATGTCAATATATAATAATTAAAAAGGGGATAAATAATTTTGGTCATGGATACTCATTATAATATTTATAAAATAACATATTCTCTTTTACAATGTCATAATATATAAAATATTTAAGTATGTATTTTTTTATCCTCTCAAATTTTTTTGAAACTATTAAACATTGGATAATTTCAACACGAAAGTTTCATAAATAATATATTTGTTTTGAAAAAAATTCCCAAAGTATGACACATTTTACTTTTAAATTAAAAATGACATTTCTTTGAAAAATATGAGATTTTATGATGATAATATTTTTATGAAGAAAAAAAAAGTACTTTTCCTTTCAAAATTTATACTATTATTTATATTTTCATTAAAATTATATAATAAATATATTTAATTAAAATGAAATTTGTTTAAAAAATCCAATAATTCATCAAAAACTGTGCCCAGATTGAAACTATATATTTCCCAAAATTGAAATTTCGTTTTCATCATACAAAAAACAATTTTTTAACAAAATCATTATTTATTAATTTTTCAATTAATAAAAGAATAAATAGTTTAATAATTTAATGATTAAATTTTTTGAATAATTCGTTATGGTTTGGTTGTGGAGCATAACCCCTTATTACAATGCTGTCTTCCATAAGGGTCATGTGTCTGATAATGATACTATATTCACGTTGTTCATTGATCATGGTTTTGGTTTGGATCTAAAAATTCTAAAACATCTACGATAAATATTATTAATCATTCATTAGATGTTGAATCATGTGTTAGATTTGGTCTTCGGAAAAAACTAGTGATGTTATATCCCTTAGATGCACTAAAAAATGTGTGTGACTTGGTAAAATAATACTAGTTCAAAGCATTAGTTGTAATATTTATCTCAATTGGACATCATATCATCCTATCATATATAAAATTTTTAATAGTATCTATGCAATGAATATTATTTCAATTATTATGATGCTTAATGTTCTTTCAAATCATACATTATATAACTAATAATGGTAGAAAATAAACAAAAATGGTCAATTATTTTTCTATAAAATCATTACTGGTTATGTAATTTATTTATTTGAAAAGGGATTTCATTTATAAAACATCATGTCATTTTAAACCAACTCATCAGGGCATCACGTTGGGAAATATAACTTGATGTGTTCCCCCCAATACCACAATCAATTTCCCAAGTGTTGGAAAATAATAGTAATGTGTAAAAAATAATTGTAATAGAAATATTAAAAATGAATTAATCATGTATAAATTATCTTTTGAAGATGAAGATTTGAAAAGATATAAAATCGGGATATTATGTAATATCCCAAATATACAAATAACAAATCACATAAGTATTATAAAAACTACTCATTAACATTATAGTTTATTTTTTAAAGCTCCACCCATGCCTATGAAATTCAACTATGTCTATTTTCCCAATCCCCCAACACTACATCTTGTCTAGTAATTTTATTCAATATTCATTCTCTTAATGCGGACTGAATCAATCTGGTGAAATGACCATATATGTAAATATATATAATTATATATTAAGACTCCCAAAAAATATAAAGGATACAATTAAATGTCAATATACTCAAAATCCATACTGAAAGAAAAAAATATTAATATAAATAATATCACAGGAATTCCTAAAATTATTGACATCCCAATATATATAGCCCAATTAAAAGGGACATAGGTTTATAAAAAAACTTAATAATAAGAAATAAATAAATTGTAAAACCAAATAGATTCAAATAAAATTTAATACGAGATTTGATTCCATATAAGAGATAACTTCCATTTTTTCTTTAAGCATCATTTTTGGATGACACGTGGAACATTGATCAGAGATGACAAGGTATGGAGTATATCAATCCATTAATATAAGAACCATTCCATATGATTGGGGACGAATATAACTTCACTATTAATGCTTGATACACTCTCCCTAATAATTAAATCTAAATGGTAGTTACAAACCCTATTTATTATTCAATATTGTTGTCAATTATTAGTCACCCATCATATAGAGATATGGAAGATAAATAAAAAAATCACCTCACAACACTCACATAATGAGAAATAGGTAATTATGAAAACATTAAGCATGGATGTGTCTATAATATGGAGTACACACATTCCCAATTCAAACTCATGAGCTTTTGGATATGAAATTCTTCGAGTCTATATATATTATTCAACATTTACATATAGAAATATGACATGTAACCCCTTATAATTTTTTTCATTTAAAATAGTTTACATTACTAGTTTTCAACATAAATGGGGATTATGTTATTAATGTTAATTTATAGAAATATATTTTCCAATATCCCTTTATTTTATTAATAAAAATAATCTTGGTATTTTCAATTCTAATTTATTGTTTTTTAATATATTCACACACACATATATATATATATATATTTAAATTTCAGATGACATGTTTTGGTTACCAAATTTAATTTTACTATTATTTTTGAAACATAAAATAGTCACTGAAATCATTTATATATCATGTTCAATTTAAACTACATAATTGTTATAGGGGTTATAGTTATGCATGTTGATATCAAAATTTAAATTTTTGGAATATTTTTTAAAAATAATTATAAATTGATACCATGTAAATGAAGAAACATTACATTAAAGTCCAATTAAAATAATTCATTCAAGATTTATAAAATATCATAGTTCTCTTTTTTACATTCAATATGGTTTTAGTTTCATAATTTACCTTCACATTTTGAGATTTTTTCAAACCAGAATAATTTTATTTTATGAATTGATTTAATTCTATCAGGAATGATCAAAGAGATTCAGATTATTAAAATCCTTACATCAAAACTTCCAATTCAAATTATCAGATGTTATAAAAATATACAGATGATTAGATCCAACTAAATGTTGTGGATAAATATTTCAACCACTGTTTTCTTTTAAGGTTGTCCATAGATAGTACATGGAAATTCTAATCATTTTTAATGAATATGTTATTGTGTATTAGAACATATATCATTTGGATCTCAGTACTGATCCTCTATCTACATTAGATTAAATGTGATGAGTTTATTTGATTAAAAAAATTTATATTCATTAATAATGCCATTTAATGATGTTTATGGATTTTTATATGAAACATCATTACAAAATTTACATTTTCATTATTAAAATTGAATTTAAATGTTTGATATAGTAAAATTATATAATCTATATCATTTAATTTACATTATTTTTTTTTTCAATTCTTGATTATTTTTGTAATTATTATTTCATAATTAATTTTAATTAGTTGGAAAATTTTTGAGCATCATTTAGAAAATAGTTCACACCTAAATAACTATAAATATATAAGGAAACATTTGGTTTTAAATAGGCCATATTTTCAATCTTATTAATATTCATAATGGAACAGATTATTTTTCTTATTCATCAATTTTTCTTAATTGATTTTTTTGTAATATTTATTCATTTCATTGAAAAACCATATCATTTTTAAAATTTGTTTCATTATTCCATTCACAATGAAAAATATAATACAATCCCAATATATCAAGAGGCCTAGATTATTTTTTCAATTAGATACATTCCATAAAAACAAAAAATATTGGTACCATAACATTATTTAAAAATCCCATAACATTCCCTTTAAATTGAAATGTTCATTTAAATCATCCAAGGATAACCTGGGGAAATAAATAAGAAATGGGTGATATATTAAAATAATTAAGGGAATAATTATATCATTACGTAAAGAAATTAATAAATGTGAGTCAAGAGGAATATCAAGATGTCATAAAAGTATAAGAATCATATACCTGAACATCGAAGAAATCCATAAGATGATACCATCATGGAATCATTTTAATTTGGAAACTATATAAAACATTTATTCATAATCATAAGTCAAGGATAATAAATAAGATATCATAAAATAAAATTCATAAAATAAAATACCATTCACTATATAATGTATCCTATGGTAAAAAAATTGTACAATGAATAGAAGTGAAAAATAATTTACTACCAACCAATAATATATATATCATGTTAATTAATTTATGTACTACATAGATCATAAAATATAAGTAAAAAATAGTTCACTTTTAATACCATGATTTGTGTATTTGGGTCACATAAATGGAAGTCCCTAATTAATTGTTCATTGTTACAACATGTTGAATACCATGGAATAGAAATGAGTAAGGTAAATTTAAATATAGTAACATAGTATGTAATATAAATAGATTAATTTGGAATCACAATGGGTGTAAATAAACATATAAATATTGTATTAGGGAGATAAAAATGATATATATCTGTATATTGGCATAAAAACTTCTTCAAATGGATTTTGGAAAACAATTTCTAGCATTATCAAATATGAATCAGTAGATTTAATAGAAGTAATGTTCTTAAAATGTAGAAGAGTATAGAATCCATTACTGTTAGTGGGTGCTTTAAAAAACGTGTAGGGATAATCTTATGCGCATGTAAACACATTCAGGGGGACATAAGAAAGGTATAGGGAGGGAAAAATTGTATCCAATTGGTTTTGAGTGAATATTAATGGGATGCGAGGAATATATCTATATATAAAACAAGTGTAAAAAATTATTAATTTAATATTTTTGGAATAAATAATATAAAAAATTAAAAACCTGAAGTATTCCCTTCATATTATACCATGGTATATACAATGTATGGTCATTTTAAATGTTTTTTTGGTGATAATGAAAAATCCTAAATAAAATACCATTGATTTTGTGTATCTAAGTCATGATCACATAGAATTTACTTAAAAACATAAAAATATAATATTGGTTTGTGATTACTCATTTTATTTTTGAAAAATCATTATAAACATAGTATTTTAATGGGAAAATGTATATTTTTTCATGGATTCCATGTTTAATATTTATTACCTCACATTTATTATCTTCTGAATCAATAAAACACATTATCTACTTTTAACATATTTATTTTATACTAAAAAATAAAGATATCAAAGAATAATATTATAAATTCACCACTATCTAATTTCAACGAGAAATTTAAAAAAACAACATTTATATTATGAAAATGTTTTCAATTTATGAGATTTTAAATATTTATAAAGATTCATCATTTATAAGATAAATTTGATTAAATGATATTAACGTCATTATATTCTATAAAAAATTACATTTGACTTCATTTAATTAAAATATAATTTGTATTTAAATAATTTTTTTAATAATATTTGTTTCAAAGAATAGAATTTATTTTAATAATTCATTAATTTATAAAAATGGTGCTTTAATTAATATTATATATTTCAAAAATATACAAATTTATTTTCATCATATCAAATTAATGTTTTTACCAATCTCATTAATTAATATTATATATATATATATATATATGAAAACTAGGTAAAAATGTTATTTAATTTATTACATTGAAAATATATAAATTTTTATTACTATGGTAAATATACAATACACATTATCATCATGGAGTAAAAAAAATGGATAAGGTGTTCAATGGTGGGGCTTTCAATACGTGGTTTGGTGATCATGGTATGCACCATGATCTTGATATGATTGAAATTATCTATTTTTTCAATAGTATAATATATTTAAAATCATATTCTGCTTCTTTAATGAAAATAGAATAGTGATTCCATCTCCCTCGGATATTATGATAAATTATATTCACTGGAAATGATCTTTTTTTATGACCCTCACATCTATAATCTCTAAAATTTTAACATTTTTGTAACCATTAATATATATTATCCATACTGGTCTCTATAGAATGGATAAATTATCAATATATAAGATTCATATATTTTTAATTATCTTAACAAAAAAATTATTTACATGTTTTATTATTACCAAAAATAAAAATAAAAGTAGAGAGGATGTGGTTTCTATATCAAAATTTTATAATCATAAATTTATTCTATCATAAATGGAATTTATGGTATAAATTTTTTTGGACAATAAATTTCTCACACCCTAATGAATTTCTTCAATAATAATTTATTTCATTCACAAAATAATTTGATGGTACGTCTGTTTCATCACGTTCTTTAGTTTTTAAGTTTCCTCATAATACCTTTGTTTTAGGCATAGTATGTTTACTATGTTAGTTGTAATTATTAATGTATATATGTTTGTTGTAATTATTATGTATATATGTATCTTTTATCTAATGTCATCTCTATATTATATTCATATAATATTTCATTTTCCGAGGGTACTACATCTATATTAATTACATGTGATGGGATTAGTATATACTTCCTCTATAAGGATACATGGATTTCATCATGTACATGATACAAGTTTTGTGTTAGTGATAGAAAATAGGCCATTTCTCATATGAAATCAAGGATATAAAAGAGTAATAAATATCATTGACTAAGATTATTCATCTTTAAAATCCTCATGAAATTCATCCATGGTAAAATGTGACGAAACAAAATTTCTCTAAACACAAATTCCATCTCTAGGGTATGCCTATCTCCATAACCTATCTACCTAAATTACATATAATTCGTATTATAGTGAATGGTTTTAAGTTTCTCCATGATATTTTGGATAATATAAGGTCACATACAATACTTATCTCAACATTCATCCAACAATTTTGATGTCTGAAACCTCTATCCCTGAAGATCCTTATAAGCCGATCTTTCAACGCAGAAATAAAAACTATTGTTATAGGAGAACAAAAATCGGGGAAGTTGATGATCCAAAAATACTTGGGAATCCATTGACCATGATATCTTCATATCCTCTAGTGTTTTGATGTTTCCTTCAAACATACAATCCATTTTATGGAGACAAGTAGTACTAAAACTCAACTTTATATGTAACACATAGTCAAGGATTCTCTAGAACATCAATGTAAACCTCATATAATGATGAGATAAAATATAATGTGTTACTAAATTTATTCCTACAATATTAGAAATATATATCATTTTGATTTGGTCAATAAAAAGATAAATATTGATAATAATGAAATTAAATTCTATTGTATGATGATAAATTACCAATATAATTGGGTTATTATATTTTCATTTTTTGGTTTGTATTAGGACAAAATTAAATGTTAGTTTCTTCCATTTAATTATATTTATGCATAATGGATGGATAATAACCGTAAATTTCATTCAATATACCTAAATTTGTTTTTATTCCCAAGATATAATTATACAAATTCATCAATCTATATCATTATTTCAATTAACATTTTTATAGAATTATTATGTCCAAATTGAATATCTATGAACTCATAGTTCACATACCTTGTACAAAAGGAGTTTCTGTTATATCCTCATTATTTACCATTACATGATAATTCCTAGACTAATGATCCTCCTTGATGAAGTATTGACCTCTATGTCACATATCTAATTAATCAACAATCTATGGAAGGGGATATTTATTTTAACGTGATGTTAGTATGCTTGTGAAATTTGATACAGAGGAACATTAAACCATTATCCTTATTGATTATAATAATGTCCACAACCCTAAGTAAAGAACACGGGTACATTAAACCTTTATTAATATTCACCAACCGTGTCTTCATCCTCTGTTCAGGATTAGTAGTTCAATTATTAATTGGGTCATGGTAATTTTAAAATGTATGCGTATAAGATCAATTAAGAACACAAAATTCCCAGTTTTTTTTCCAAGGCTACGAAAATATTCCGGAAATACATTAATGTGTTTCCTTAAAATTATAATGAAATCATGTATGATCTTTTCCCTAACCTCAATATGTTTTTATAAACACAATTTCGGATTAATGTAATAGTATTCCTCTTTGATATAAAGATTTAAAAGAATATATATTAACATAATTACACACATATAGATTTTGTACATCATTCACAATAGGAATTTTAGTATCTTATTCACAGAAATTCTAGGGGTAATTTTATAATGAAATCCCATAATAACAATTAATAATATCAAATTATACTATAAGGAATATAATAATGTCCACTCAAAATTTCTATAAAAAAAATTTATAAATGAGACATTATATACTAATGTTAAAAATAATATCCGCATTTGTTGTTTTTAGTAATAGATCGAAATTTTTGTTTTGAGTTGGTGTTTTAATAGTTATACTAATCATGAATGGTATAAAATAATTAATATAAAAGAATCAATTATAATGTTCACTGTCGATGAATAAATAAATATAATACATGTCACCAATTTATGACCAGGGTCCACTTCTATAGTTCAGATTGAAAAAATCTCTTTGGATCTCAAGGTTGTAGAGGTTGTTGATATTGGTTGTCAATAACAAACAATGGCTTCCATATTATCCTAAATTTTTTTAGTTGACATATTAGATAACAATATTTTAGTTGACTTGATCATTTCATTCATCTAACACATTGGCCGGTTTCTCCCTTCTATATTCAATATCTAGGTTCACATCCTTCCCGAACCAAAATTATATCCTTGTACCCTTTAATTAATCTCCCATATAAATCACCTAGTTCATTATAAGTATGTTATGATTGAATTTTTTAATACCATGATATTTTTCTATTGCTCAATTATAAATCAAATTCATTCATTTTTTCTAAAAATTATATCATTGAGTCCCTTGAGAATCCATGATATCTATTTAAATATTGAGGGAAAAATTTTCAATATTCATATTAAATTGAAAGAAACTAATTTCAAATTATTATAAATGATTAATATTTATCCCACTAAATAAGTGGTGTATGATATTTCTTTGGAAATGATAATTTTGTAGGTGCATCATAACAAACATGTAATGACTTCCTCATTCACCCAATGGATTTATATTACTTTTTCTTGAGGCTATAGAAATCCACTCCACTTTATGTAGGATATTATAATGAAAATATTTATAAAAAATTATTTTCCCAAATTCTTGCCACACAATTTCTTTTATTTGATCATCAAACGTCTTATACTTGTTCAATGTCAACTATTTTTTAGATTCTACCACTTTGGTATAAATAGAAAATAGGCCCATCAATTTCATAGAGAATTGAAGGAAATAAAAGTCTGTATTCAGGTGACATGATAAATTATTTCTACAATTAAGGGATATGGAGATTTATTGAATTTAAGAGGCCTTTTCCAATAATTTTCTCCCTTATAAAATCCATTTTTATAGGGTGACATGGTTTTTCCCCTGGATTCATGTTTCAATAAAAAAACAGTTATTTGAGTATTTATTTTCCTAATTTTATTAAATCCCACTCCTATCATGTTTTTAATCTCATTCAGTCATAACATTTCCCATTACATAGATTATTTGCTCAGTTTCATATATTTCTAATAAATTTCTTAAATAAAGTGAATATTAAGGATGAGAATTTACATCCTACTAATAAAAGAAAAGGGAAACTATGAAAATAATAAAGATAACTCAAAAATGATATACTTTTCTGATGATATTAATATATATGTCTCAATTTATTTTATCCATGGTATATTTTTCAATATAAAATTTAATTGGCATTCTTAATCACATCATTATTGGGTTTTAAAGATATTGTGAACTTTCTAATGCATAAACCACAGGAGTGTAAAACCATTTTTAAAAAAAGGACAAATTGTTTTTAAACATGTCATTATCTTTATAATACCCATTAGTCCTGTTTTGAGGTCATTACATCTAGGTACAACTGGCTGATATCCATATTCACTTTTAGAATCAGGATGGATATTTTGTTTCTTAAAACTATTAAAAATATTATTTATCATAATTTAGTGATGTATTCCTATGTTTATTCTAACCCAGGTTTCAATTGATATATTTTTTCAATAATAATTCAAAAAAATAAAAAAATAGTCTCTGATATCATCAATTTATACCCATATCATTTATAGAAATTATATCTGGATATATTACATGAATATATTCATACTAAAATTCATTATCCCAAGATGCCCCATGCTATTCAATAATTTTGTATTTAAATCATTAATATGAAATATGGATTCCAAAAAATTATTTATAAACATATATCATTCACATTAACATCAATAGATCACTTAAAACATCATGAGATTACCTATATAGATATATGGGAAAAGTGAAAACTATAATTATTACTAAGTGAAAGATAAAATAACAACATTATGAATGTTAAACATTTATATTATAATGTATGTCAGGATGAATAAATGGTTGAGAATCATAAACATAAATATCAAACCATTATATAAGATGATATCAATAATGAAAAATATGAATTTCAAACCACTATATTACATAATATCAGAAGCCTATGTAATGTTTAATTGGTGAGAATCCATAATGTAGTGTACTTTTGAAAACCAAATGTCCCCTATACGTGGTTACAAATGAAACAAAAAAACTCCCAAATTCATTAGAGTGCTATATAACTCTAGTACACTCATCACATTCCTTTTATAAACATTAAATTGTTGTCCACATGGATCAAACAAAATATTAAAATATTTCACAACATGTAACCCCATGATTATGCATTGTGGGTTAAAACATTGAATGTATGCAATAATAATTGTGTATTTAAATATATGGAAATACCCTTCAATGAAAATGGATATGGGTATTCACAAAAAAAATTTGGAATTGAAATTATTGAGATAAATTTTAAAGAATAAAAGGTGTACAAAAAGGTCTATAAAATTGATTAATTAATGTTGAAGATTATTTCTCATTACATAGTCATCATAATGAAAATATGTGCATCCATAAAAATTATATATATATATAAAATTTTAAAAACAATTTAATATAAATTAATATCTTAATGTAAGGTAACATGAGGGAATCCTGAACCATGATATGGACATAAAGAATCTTAGGAAGCGCTTCATTAGAAAATGGGAACAACATGGGGTAGTAATTGAGGGATTTGGAGAGGAATTTTAGTTACATTTTTTTGTTATAGAGAAATGGTAGGTTGGGTGGGTATTAAATATCAACGTGAGTAGTATTAATTGAAAATTTATAAACGTAGGATTCAAACTATATAAAATAATATATTCAAATTATATTTAATTCAAATTTTTTAAACCAATCAGAAGTAAGTTTAATTGTTTTATAATTCAAAAACCAAAAATCAATAAAATGATCCTACTGATGATGTGGAAGTGATTCATGTTCATAAATAATAACTTTTAAAACCATAAAATTCAATATAGGTTTTTTTGAATTCATAAAAAATATTTTAAAATTATTAAACTAAAACAAAAAAACATTGTATTAAATAGTAAATACATGTTTGGTTGTATATTACATTCATAATATTTGTTACATCACTTTTTTATTTTTTAAATCCATAACAAACATGCAACATTTACAGCGTCATTAATTTTTACCCACAAAATTCAATACCTCATAAAGTTATGAAAACTATACCAATTGCATATTATGAAGTGATTATTTTAAAAAATAATATTTACTTTAGAAATAAATTTATTAATATGATAATTTACAACTTTTTCAAAATCTATATTTTACATAAGTGATTAGTTTTATGACACTAATTTCATTCTAATTATTGTAAATTATATATTGTAATTAATAAAATTATATTCTAAATCATAGTATAATAAATATTTTTAGTATGAAAATTTAATTTTAATTGAATTTATTTTTAATCAATCATTAGTATATTAAAAATCATGTTTAAATTGAAATTATATATTCCACACAATTAGAATTGTAGTTTTCCATATAAAAATCTAATTTTTACTAAAATAATTATATAATGTATTTATATACATGAAAAATGGATAAATATAATAATTATATTGTTAATAAAAAAATATAAAATACAGCTAATAGGGTGTCAATACCAATCCATTTATTATACTAGTGTGTTCCATATAGGTATATTTTGTGATATATGTACATCCATGTGGTGGTTTGAGGAACAAAATGTGGGATGTGTTCTCATTATGATTGAAAAAAGTATCATAAATGGATTCACGTGAGTTTCATTTTAGTAATTTTTGGTTGGACATGGTCATGTAGTTGATCCTAGTACTAGTATCTCCCAAAATAAACTCTAATAAATGGGCATCACATGGCATAATCATACATGTTGAGGCCATTTCTTCTTCCATATATCTCTATCACACATTATCATAACCATTAGTAGGTACTAATCATGGATATTACTATAGAATATCGTAATAATATAATATTATGACTCTTAATGGAATTTTATTCCTAATAGAAATATAATGAGAATATTTTATAATGATCAAAACCAAAAATGAAATATTTTTTACACATTTTCTGTAACTAAATTTAATAATTAGTACCTTATTCCTTAATAATTTAATTTAATTTATAAATTTTTGGGTCATTAGATACCCCTCTTTCAGTATTTATTGGTGTTAATTATGATTTTCATTGATGATGTATAGAGAACATAATTATTTACACTGAATTTGATTATTATAAAATGATATTCAATAATTATAAGATTCATCAGAATTATATTTCAAAAATTACTCATGGGTAACAATATATATATATGTAGTAAATTACAAATTCATGAAAACACTGAAGTGTTTGATAGATTATAATGTGTATATCTATATATCATACTAGGAATTGACGAATGTAATTTGTAAAATCTAGACATAACTGATTTTAAAAAATTTACTAGTTTAAAGACTCCAAAATTTTAAAGATAACATATTAGCTGCTGTTTTATTTTCATCCAAGAGAATCAGTTTCTTATATTCATCAATTCATTTATCCTATAGTGAATGAAGAATAATCTCTTGGTAAGAAAGAAATTATAAATGAATAGTCAGTGGAAAAGGAAGATGATATACTTTTAAATGAATTAGAATCTAAAATAACTATAATTAAAGACACAAAACAAATTACAAATTTTTCCCTTTGTTAAATTTTCACATCTCTAATTTAAAATGAGAATAGACTAATTAAATATAAAAATAATGATAAGTAAAACAATGGAGTTTCATAAGAACATACTTTTTATAGAATTGATCACTCAATTAATATTAATTCATAAAATAATTCACATAATTATTTAGATGGTAGTAATATAATTTTAAATGATGATGAATTTTCTTAGGTCTCATTATCAATAAAAACTATTATTGGTAGAAATAATTTTTTGGCATATTATTGGAATTATTTATGTGACGAAAAATGAAAAAAAAGATATGTGATAATAATATGGATTCTTCAGATGTTAAATAATTCATGTGATCAAAACCTCGGTATATCATACTGTGATATCCACGATTTTTGATTAATGCTAGGGAAACCAAATTATTTCAAAACTATAACAAAATTAATTTTATAAATGGAATGTTGAAATTTATTGCAAGTAATGATCAATCATTGTATTCTCTTAGAAATTTTCCATTTTCACTAGATCACTAGACTCTATGATGTCATTCAACCAAATGATTATTGATATTTCAAAATGTTATATATTAATTCACATATAAATTTTTATTAAACTCTTTTAATATTAATATGATAGATGGTGAATAGAGTACAACATTATATGATGAAATCTCTAAAAATTTGAATGAAAATAATAAAAGACAAAATAAATTGATGAATGTTTTTTCTAGATTAGTAATAAAATCCTCTAAATAATGATAATATTTATAAACATACACTAAATTTGATTAAATATCAATTTTAATATTAGCCACTATTTATCAAAATAATTTTGTAAAAAATGTGCGAAAATTTTAAAATCTTATGAATCTACATCAATATATTAATTATATAATGTATAGGATGGAAAAGTTTATATTATATTCTAAAATTAAAAGAAAAAGTTAATTTTTTGTGTTAAATAATATAAAATATCAAAATTATAGAATATGTATTTTATTGAGGACTGAATTTTTTTTATAAAATATCAATACGGTGGTCACTAGATAAATCATCTCTTGTTGAACAATGTTAAATCATTAGAAAATATTTGTAATATTTTGAAAAAAAATTACATGTCTTTCAAAACCATTTGGTTGGATATCAATAGGGTTTCGAAAGCATATCTTCTAATTTTTTCAAAAGAAAAAAAATTCTTTGGAAGGAAATATTATCACTGATAATATTTCATTCCAAATAATTGTTTTGCTTTTGAAAAAATTATAAGAAATGCTTTTGAAACCCTATAGATATCCCACCACATGGTTTTGGAAGACATCTAATATTTTTTTAAAATATTACATATATGTTCTAATGATTAAACATTGTTCAACAAGATATGATTTATCTAGTGACCACCATATTTATATTTTATAAAAAAATCACTCTTCAATAAAATAGGTATTCAATAATATTGATTTTTCATATGATTGAGAACAAAAATTAATTTTTTCTCTTTACTTTAAACTATAATATAAAATTTTCAATCCCTTACATTATATAATTAATATAGGGATAATGATTCATATGAATTTAAAATTTTCGCACATTTTTTACAAAATTATTTTGTTAAATAGTGGAAAAGATATAAATTGATATTTTGTCAAATTTAATGTATGTTTATATATAATATCATTATTTATAGGATTATATTGCTGATCTAGAAAAAACATTCATCAATTTATTTTTTCTGTTCTTATTTCCTTTCAATTTTTTAGAGATTTCATCAAATAATGGTGTACTCTATTCACCATATAACCTATTAATATTAAAAGTATATAAAAGAGAATTTATTAGTGAATTAATACATATCATTTTCTAAAATCCATAAACATTTGTTGAATGACATCATAGAATCTAGTGAGCTGGTGAAAATGGAAAATTTCTAAGAGAATACAATGATTGATCATCACCCACAATAAATTTCAACATTCCATTTATAAAATTTATTTTATTATAGTTTGGAAATCATTTGGATAAGTGATAATATTTCTTTCAACTATTAATCAATAATTTTCCTATTCAATGATTCATAACATTATGATTGTAGTTTTCAATGTTCATATTGACCAATAGTCAAATAACTGTCAAAACCGAGTTGTTTAATTTTAATTATACTAACTTCATTAATTGATGGATATAGTTTTGTTGATTATAAAATAAAATAATATACATATTCAAAAAACCAAATGTTATTCAAAAGTTCAGGTTGTTTCAATCATGATTGGGAATAATGATGTATTTGTATATGATATATATAATAATTAATTTATATATACTTATGAAACTAATATATTACACATAAAGTCATGTTTTATATTTTATTTTATTATAATAACTTTGAATGGGGATGTGTGGATTTCCACATACTCAAAACGATGTCATTAATTCACCATTTATATGGTAGGTATAAAGGATGGGTTTAGTGAATTTAAAAGAAATTTAGCATGTAAAGAGCCCAATATTTATTGAATAATATTTTTTCATATCTATTAGTATATATGAATAAGATATGAATTTATGTGTAACTGAACTCTTTTTCCAATAGCAAACTCGACACATATTAATGTGGTTTTCTTTCCGAAATTTATGTTACACACAACATTGAGATATACCAAAAAATAATACATTAATAATTTTATTATTTTAAATGGTACATAATGCATAACCGTTGGAATTGCGAGATGCATAGTATCAACTCAATTTTGAAATATGGCTTACACATGTTTAAGAATGATTAAATTTTTACCAAATTTATTACAAATGGAAATTAAAACTAATTCAATATAATGGATGTGTTTTTTTAGAATCCTATTTAAAAGATAATAATTTTGTTTTTATATCAGTCATTATGGATTTTTATTTATGGAAAAATATATGATATTTATTCAATGTAATGTTTTAAATTCATCTAATCTGATTTCTATTTATGATATTAGAACAAATTCGATTTTTCTTATAAAAAATTAATTTTTATATCAATGATGTTTTACGGCCTTTTGATGGTGAACCCTTTTTACATTTAGTTTTGACACCTTTATATGATATATTTGAATAAATAAACTACTTATTTAGAATCAAAACATCAAAATTTACATTGGATGATTTTTGATATTTTTCTAATAACTATCAGGTATTGATGAATAGTAAAAATAATCTAATGTTTAATTGAAAACAAATTTTCCGTAGAGATAATTTATATGTATCAATCATATTATTTAATGGTTTTAAAGAATAAATGTAATATTTTTTTTCATTTAATCAAATTATGTAGATTGGAGATAATTTAAATTT
The DNA here is from genome assembly GCA_963277665.1 of Viscum album. Taxonomy (NCBI): domain Eukaryota; kingdom Viridiplantae; phylum Streptophyta; class Magnoliopsida; order Santalales; family Viscaceae; genus Viscum; species Viscum album. The sequence goes on along the minus strand of OY728158.1, from coordinate 495,853,398 downwards.
TTTATTATACATAAATCTTTTGATAGTTATTACTTCTTAAAAACTCAATTTTTTGTTTTGACTATAAAAATTTATTTTAAATTAATTTATGCCACTTCTATGTTATGAATTTGGAAAATGGATTCCTTATTTGGAATTAGAAGTAACACATTATACGAATATTTACCTTTTATTTGTATACATTATGCATAATAATATTAGTAATTATTTTATATACTATGGTTAAAGGAAAAAACAGGTAAATAAGGTTAAAAATTAATATTATAATAATATAATAATATCTTAAAATGTATCCTACTACTATTAGTGTAATGACCTAGAAATCCCATCGAATTTTTTCTTTAAATACAAGGGAATTTTAAGAGTCTGTGAAAATATACGGTGCTTGATTCTGAGGGCTGGTGTTCCTGGAATCAATATCTACAATTTTGTTCGGTAATGTTCAGTAAACGTATGAGCGGGACTTTATAACATTGGAACCATTTCTCGGAACTAAAATATGAGGGCACCGTTGAACTTGCAACACTAGTATTCGCTCAAAAAAAAATTTCACGTTGATGGTTGTTGGTCAAGAATAAAAGTTAATTTTTGGATTTTTATAAAAAAATAATAAAATTAAGTGTACATAACATTATTTTAGTTTAAGCTGCCATGTGGGTGATTGTTGGCTAGATCCTCCACTTTGGAGTTGGATATGAGACCGACACCCCCTAACCTCTCATGAGAGGTTACGGTGGTGTGGCCCACCCAAGTAGAACCTCTTATGAGGGGTTATGACGTGGGACCACACGAGGCATAACTCCACAAATGAATGGGAAGGGAGAGGAAACCTCTCAATCCCCTCAATTAATTTTATGTGTCGACATAAAATTAATTGTTTCCAATATAATTTTATGTGTCAATGTGAAATTAAATTCTTCTAATTAATTTTATGTTTCAACATAAAATTAGTTTATGGAAAATTAATTTTATGTGTCAATATAAAATTAAATCTATCAATTAATTTTATGTTTCAACAGAAAATTAATTTTTGTCAATTAATATTATGATTCAACATAAAATTAATTTCTGTCAATTAATTTTGTATCAATATAAAATTAAATCATGCCAATTGTTTTGTTATTTTCCATTTATTTTCCATGGTGGTGGAATTGGGGAAAGGATTGGATTTAGAGAATTGGGAGAAGCACTCAGAGAAAGCCTCTCCAACAAAGAATTCATCCTCCACGAAGATCAAGAAGAATGCCATCAGTGTTTTTTTCTTGAAATTCCTTCCTCAAATCCTACAGACATGCAGCATTTTTAATGAGCTGATGCAGCTCCGGATTTGAGACGTCCGAAATATGTGATGAAAAATTCCCAGTGAATCAAAGGTAGGGGGTTTATTGTCTGATGATGTTATACCCTTCCTCTTATATTCTTCCTTGGATAAAAATGGATTTTTGTGGATGTATTGTTGATCATCATCTATTCCTGGTTAGGAAATTGATACCTCCCTAAATGAAGAGGGTGCGGGCTAACCTAAAATGGCCTAACACCTTCCGTTGATTTTTTCACTATTGGTGTTCTATGACATGGTGATGAGGCGATGATGACGAAGGCAGCAATGATGAAGGTCACGCTCCCTGCAGCCTTCATGAATCTGGCCAACCTCGTGGCACACCAATTCTTCCAGCCAAACATCATCAGCTCGAGCAGCGCCCGACCCGCCTACCCGCGACCCCCCGGTGCCCAGCCTGGTGTGCGGCCTCCCAGTGCCCTGCCCGACACGTGGCCCGCCTGCCCGCGGCCTCTCGGCACCCTGCCCAGTGTGCGACACGCTTTTCCACTGCCCCTACGACCTGCCAGGCCACTGCCTCACCCTGCCTGACACCCTGTCGGCACTCTCGCAGCCTTCTCGGCGCCCGACCGATGCCCCCGTGGCCAGCCCAGCCCATGCGGTGCCCTACCTGGCGTAGCTGTGTCCTGCCCAGCATCCAACCAGCCTGCCCACACCACACACGCTCTGCCCGTGGCCTACCTGTGCTCCGCGCGGCCTGCCCGCTGTCCTCCTGACCAAACTGACCTGAGGAGCGAGTCGCCCGAGCCGCGCCCCTCACGGCGCTGGCTGAACTGGCCTAGGCCATCTGGTTGAGTCACCTATGTGGAGAACTCCGGGCCAAACCGCCCTCGCAGTCCACTCGGCTTGGCCCAGCGGACCTGGCTAAACATAGTAGGATGACCGGGTCGACCCAGACCAGGTCGGCCCAGACTGGGTTAGGCTGAGTCGGTTCGACCGGGTCGGACCGGACCCGGGCCCATTACTGACCACATACCTTCATAGGCCATAACTTTGGCATCAGACGACTGTTTGATGTACCTTCAGTAGTTCTGGTATTCTTGGAGCGCGACGGTCCATTTGAGTTTACCCAACTAAAGTTCAGGGTAATTTTGAGATACGTTCTGGTTGGATCGTACACGAATCCAATAGGGCCCCCGGGACTAAAAAGCTAATAACTCACAAACCGAGAATCCCATTGACGCGTCGTATATTGTGTTGAGACACCTATGACGAGACAGACCTTTGAGATACTTCTTGGTGGGACATAGTGGCAGTTGATGTGTCGACACATGGCTTGAGGAGAAGACCCTTCCAAAATCAAGCATACTTTGTGAAAACCCTGCGGTTGGCTGCACCCTGACGAATGTTCCTAGATCTTATGTGGGTCCGATAGTTCTGACTTTTTTTCCTGGATCCTATGTGGGTCCAACAGAATAGTTGGTCCTGGATCCTGTGTGTATCCGACGACTTAGCTGGTCCTGGATCCTGTGTGGGTCCGACAGCTCCGACTGCTTTTCTTGGATCCAGTGAGGGTCCGATAGTTCCAATTGCTGGTTCTGGATCCTGTGTGGGTCCAATAGCTTAGATGAATTAGTGACTACATCTGATCATCACTATCACTCTAAAAACGTTGTTTACCTTTGTGAGTTGAGTCAGTTACTTCTGTGTTTTCCTCATGATTGATATGAGTTACTCAATATCATAGGTATATGTATGGGCACATACCTAGGTAATGGCTATCTATTGATTCCATACTCTATGAATTATCCTTGTTAGATTTTGTGAGACCTTGAGGGTCTCGGGGTCCCAACGGAGTATCGTTATACTCACCCCTGTATGGGATATTCCTACACCTTGTTTTGTTGGATGAAGACGACGTACATCGCTGATGGAGGCAGAGAGTGCCAGGAGTGGATGGTACCCGGAAATGGACATTACGATGAGATGGTACACAGAGGAGTCTAACAGACGTTGAGTGCTGAGAAGGCTATCTGTACCTACCCTTCATGTAGGATTTGCGGTGGATGATCCAAGAGCTCCTTTCACCTTTCAGTTGTTTTGTCTCTTTTTAGTTGTACTTGTACTTTATTGTTGGGCTTGTATTTTCGGCCCCTTTTACTTTCAACACTTCTTTTGTATACATATTTACTTAGTGTTTACTTCCATCTAGAGCTCTATTGTGTGTGTTTATAGTTTATAAAGGTAATGTCTTCCCAGTTTTTATGGATTTTACACCATTGGTGCTAGTCGTCACCCCCTGGCCTATGGACGGAGGGCTTGGGGTAGTCACGAAATGGGCCCCGGGGGTCAAGTCGTGACAAATTGGTATTAGAGGAATCAGTTATACTGCAAAACATAGGGATCTAAACTTCCTTTCTGTGAAGAAATACAGTTAAGTGTACTATGTGTGGTTTTTAGTTCAGGGTGTCTAGTGTTGGTGCGGCGACCGACGTATCCATACACTAGGACCCTGAATTCTAATTTCTGACACAGTGCACAAAAACAAAAATTACGTGTCTGTTTTCAAATATATCCTTGTGATATATTGAGTCATATCAGCAGGTATAACTTATTGACTGTGGCACACCCATTTCTTTTCTATATTCCTCCACGCAGGCAGCTAGCCAGGGTTTTGAGAGTTGTACGAGATGGCAGCCCACCGAGCATTGAGGCCTCGATGCAGGGCCCCATCAGAGTGGAGGCTCCAGAGGTACAACTACCCGTGGAGCCACCGATGCCACCAACCCCAGCAATAGATGATGCACACCGCTTGAGAATGTTGCACGAGTTCCAGTGCCAGAGGCCACCGAGGTTTAGGGGTAAGACGGACCCGCAGGCTGCTGAGGATTGGCTAGAGGCTATGGAGAGAGTCTGTTGGCTAGTGGGGACACCAACAGACTTTATGCTGATCTTTTCTATGAGTCTCCTTCAGGCAGTAGCATGCATATGGTGGATACTAATGCTCCAGGTGCATAATGAGGCGACACTACTCTAGGAAGTCTTCAAGAGCCTATTCTAGGTGTTGTTTGTCCTAGCCACCCTATGTGTGGTGTGGATATAGGATCTAGTTCTTCTACAGCAGGGCATCATAACAGTTCCACAGTACTCATCAAGGATCACAAAACTCTCATGCTACTCCACATATATCGTGTGTGACCCTTTCTTCAAGGTCCAAACCTTCGAGCAGAGGCTCAGGTGAGAGATCAGAGCTTCGATGATCTCCATCAGCATCCCCATGTAGGGAAGGGTGTTGGAGAGAGCCCTCTTAGTGGAGATTTTCCTTGCTAAACAGTCACCAGCAATGAGACCCACTTCTAGGCATCATGTAGCGAAGTCTTCTACAGTAGATAGCAGACAGATGTCACAGATGTCTAAGCCAACCAGAACATCCGGTGGACGACCTGAGGACACAGGTTCCATTGGGTAGGGCACATGAGACAGATCCAGTCATGTGATGAACATACATTGTTTCTCATGCAGTGGGGAGGGTCACATGGATCTTGACTCTCCGACCTACTGTACAGATGATTAGAAGATGGTCAAAGGACAACCGAGGAAAAGACAGAGATTTAATTGAGGTGGTTTGCAGGGAGCAGGCAGACGTGGCAGAGGATCCGGTCGAGTAGTTGGCGGTGGGAGAAGTTTCGAGGTGTTACCACCACCACCACCAGGAGGTCCACCCCGACTGCTGGGAGCAGGTGGACAGGGGAAAGATCAGCACAAGGTAGTTGAGGCATATGCCCATGGCGCTCTTGAGATGATTTGAGTTACGATCTGTGTCTACTCCAACTTAGCTGCAGTTATTATAGACATAGGTGCCAGTCACTCTTTCATTGCCACTTCCCTCGTTCGTAGATCAGAGACATTGATGGAGCCGTTTGCTCTATCCTTATATCTAGAGACTCCTTCTGGAACGGACTCGATGATTACACATTGGGGCCGACAGGGTGAGCATACTCTAGGAGGTGAGTGCTTCGACTGGAATCTCCTCGTAGCGGCATTGAGGCCTTATATCGTCATCTTGGCTATGGAATTTTTATCCACAGTCCATGCTCCGATTGACTATATTAGGTGCGAAGTGTGGTGTTTCCGCATGGATGGGACCAGGTTCACCTTCACCGGTGAGAAGGGAGCCTTTTCGGCGCATGACATACTTACTCTGGTGAAGCCGATCACTCATCATTTGGCATGCCTTACCCTTGGAACATTTGATGTGGATAGTCTGAGCTATCCTGCAGTGGTGGACCAGTACGTATATGTTTCCCTTAATGTTGTTCCAGGACAACCTCTTCACAGATGGGTGTACTTATACATTGACCTATACACCGGTATGGCACTGATATCTACTCTAGAATATCAGTTGTCTCCCGCTGAGCTTCGGGAGCTGAGGGTATAGATAGAGTACTAGTATGGAAGGGATTCATGTAGCCCAGTGTTTCTCCCAAGGTATCCCCGATTCTGTTCGCTAAGAAGGCGGATGGGAGCTTGAGGCTTTATATCAACTACTGTGGCCTGAACCAGGTGACCGTGAAGAAAAGTACCCACTCTCGAGGATTGTAGACCACATTGATTAGCTGAAAGGATCACAATGGTTCTCGATGATATAACTCTGATCAGGCTATCAACAAATTAGTGTTCGAGACAAGGATGTTCATAAGATGACCTTCAGGTGTCGGTACAACCACTACGAGTTTTTAGTTATGCCCTTCGGCATAAAAAACGCTCCAGCAGTGTTCATGGGACTCATGAATATGATCTTCCTGCCATACCTTGATCGCTTTGTCATAGACTTCATCAAAAAATTTTTTATCTACTCGACTACTGAGGAAGATTATGCCTACTATTTATGGGTAGTACTAGACACACTCCGATAGAACAAGATTTATGGAATGCTCACAAATTGAATGTTCTGGATTCAAGTGTTTCATTTCATGGGGCATGAAATCTTGGAGGATGGAGTTGAAGTGGATCCAGCAATGATTGTGGCAGTACTTTCTTGGGAGCCACGCAGGAGTGTGATAGAGGTACGAAGTTTCTTGGGATTGGATGGATATTACTGGAGGTTCGTACTAGACTTCTCCAGAGTTACATCACCACTATTAGCCTTGACGAACAAGGGGAAACCCTTCGTATGGTCGGAGAGATGCTAGAAGAGCGTTCAGGAGCAGAGGTAGAGGCTGTCTAGTGACCCCATCTTGAGGTATCCAGAGGAATGCGTAGGGTACGTAGTCTACTGTGACACATCAGGGATCAGACTCGCGTGTGTCCTAATATATGAGCACAAAGTGATCATGTATGGTTCTTGGTAGCTCATACAGCATGATCAGAACTGCACTACCCATGACCTGGATTTAGCACCAGTGGTCTTTGGCTTGATGATGTGGCGAAACTATCTGATGGAAAACGCTTTACTGTTTACTCTGATCACAAGATTCTCTTGTATATCTTCTCTCAGAAGAACATGAACCTAAGAAATCGTCGATGGATTGAGTTCCTCCAGGATTCTGAATTTGATATAGTATATACACTTGGGATGGAGAATGTCATAGCACATGCACTCAGAACGAGATCTGGTATACAACTGCAAGATGAGGTGACAGAGTAGCTGGCCGCATTGCAGATATCATTTTGTGGATAGAGGTGGAACAACCTTTTTATAGTCTCATACGATCACTTCCCCACTCCTTCAACGAGTCAGGGTAGCACAACATGGGGACACTGACTGTGAGAGTCAACATGCTCATATATCCGCAGTGAAGGCTCCTGATGGATTTTCTGAAGGTGGGGAGCACACCATTCTTTCTAGATGACGTACTACAGAGCCAGTATCACTTCAAGAGGATGTGTTGAGGGAGTTCCACATTTCCCCTCTAGCGGTATATCCAAGAGTGGCGAAGATGTACCGGGACCTTCGACGACAGCACCGGAGTTCAGATATGAAGAAGGCGGTAGCAGAGTATGTCTCTTGATGCCTCACTTTCCAGCATGTAAAGGCGGAGAATCAAGTATCAGCTTGTATGGTTCAGCCTTTAGAGGTCCCAGAGTGAATTTGGGATGTAATATCCATGGACTTCATAATATTTCATCCACATACATACAGGGGACATGACTCGATTTGGGTGATCATTGACCCACTCACTATGTCAGTCCACTTCATACCGATCAGAAAGAATGGTTCAGTAGAGAGCCTGGGACACCTCTTTGTGCAAGATATTGTGTGGATACATGATGTACCTTATTATATTGTCTATGATCATGAAACACACTTTACTTACTGGCTATGGAATGGGTTGCAGGAAGCTTTTGGGACATAGCTTCGTCTGAGCACTGCCTTCCATCGACAGACGGATGGCCAGACTGAGAGGACCATTCATACCCATGATGACATACTACATGCTTCTGTCCTTGACTTTGGTCATATATAGGAGGATCATTTACCTTTTTTTGAGTTTTCCTACAATAAAAACTATCACTCCACTATTGGGATGGGACCTTTTGAGGCCTTGTATGGTCGACCTTACAGATTGCCACAGTCCTGGAAAGAACTTGGGGAGTCAGCAATAGTAGGACCAGAGATGGTACGTGCTACTACAGAGAAGATGCAGATCATCTAAGAGTGGATTAGGACTGAAAAAATCAGGTAGAAGTTGTATGATTACACGAGATGGAGGCCTCTGGGGTTCGAGGATGGAGGCCATGTCATTATATAGGTCTCACCCTGATGAGGTATGCGGAGATTTGGCTGAGGTGGCAAGTTATCTCTAAGATTTATCTGATCTTTCTAGGTCCTCAGCAGAGTAGGTGAGGTGGCTTACCACCTGGATCTTCCACCTTAGTTTCATCAGGTGTACGACGTCTTCCACGAATCCTAGTTGAGGATATATGTGGACGACCCTTCACACATCATCGACCATGGGGATCTGGACGTCGATGATGGGGTGACTTTTAAGGAGGTCATAGTGGAGATTGAGGATCAACAATAGTGGGTCCTACATGGATGGTTGATACCTATTGTACGTGTTCGCTGGCAGAAAGAGAACCTCCAAGATAGCACATGGGAGCAGGAGGCTCAGATGCATGCTCATTACCCCCATTTGTTCCCTTAGTTTGAGTTGTAGCATACGGTGATGTAAATCCCCGAGGTGGGGAGAATGTAAAGACCTAGAAATCCTGTGGAATATTTTTAAAATACAATGAAATTTTACGAGTTCTCGAAAATTTTAAACATTGATTCTGAGGCCCAGGGTTTCCAGAATCAGTTTCTGATGTTTTTCTTGGGTAAATTCACTAAACGTACGAGAGAGACTTTATAACTTTTGAACCAGTGATCCGAACTAAAATCCAAAAGCACCATTGAAATTGCAGTACCATTATTCATTTAAGAAGACTTTCACCTCGACGACAGTTGGTCGAGAATAAAAGTAATTTTTTGTCTTTTTATAAAAAGAAAAATAATAAAATAATGTTGACATCACTTTATTTTATTTTAATCTTACATGTTAGAGATTGTTGGCTAGAACCTCCACTTGGGTGTTGATGGTGGGATCGCCACACCCTAACCTCCCATGAGAGATTATGGTGGTGGGGCCCACCAGAGAATATCCTCCTATAAGAGGATATGACATGGGGACCACATGAGACTTAACCCCTCCAATTAATGTGGGGAGAGAGAAAACCTCTCAACCCCCTCAATTAATTTTATGTGTTGACATAAAATTAATTACTTCCAATTTATTGTTATTTGTCAATGTGAAATTAAATTCTTCCAATTAATTTTATCTGTCCACATAAAATTAATTGTTGTCAAATTAATTTTACGAGTCAACATAAAATTTAAACTGTCAATTAATTTAATGTGTCATCATAGAATTAATTGCTGTCAATTAATTTTATGTGTCAACATAAAATTAAATCAAGCAAATTGTTTTGTTATTGAGTATTTATTTTCCATGGTTTTGGAATTGGGGAAAGTCTTGGCTTTAGGGAATTGGGAGGTGCTCCGGGAGAAATCCTCTCCAATGAAGAACGCTTCATCCACAAAGAATGTGAAGAAATCTAGCGACGTTTTATTCTTCGACTTACTTCCTCAAATCATACCGATGTGGAGTGTCGTCAATGAGCCGACGCAGCTCAGGATTTGAGACGTGTGGAGGATGCGACGAACAACGACCATCAAATCCAAGGTAGGGGTTTATTGCTTGATAATGTTATACCATTTTTCTTATCTTATTTATTGGATAAAAATGGATTGTTGCAGACGTGTCGTTGATCATATGCTATTCTTGATGAGACAATTGATACCTCCCTAAACACGGAGGGTGCAGGCCAACCTAACATGGTCTGACACCCTCCGTCGATTTTTTCTTTATTGGTGTTATATGGCATGGTGATGAGGTGAAGAAAACCAAGGAGACAAAAATGAATGTCGCGCTACCTGTGGCCTACGCGAACTGTGCCACCCCCGCGGTGCACACCTACTTCCGACCAAACAATGCTGGCCCGAGCGGCAACCGACCCACCTACCCGCGGCCTACCGGAACCCTGCTCGGCATGCGACCCGCCTGCCCGTGGCCCCCCGGAGCCCTGCGAGGCATGCGACCCACCATCCCACAGCCCCCCGAAGCATGCCCGGCCCCTGCCGTGCCTGGCCAGCACCCTGCTGGTTCCACCACACCCTGCCCGACTCCCTAAAGACCCTCTTGTGGCCCGCCCAGCACCCTGTCGGCACCCTCAAGGCCTGCCCCACCCATGCCACGCCATACCCGCTGCACGCTCGGCCTGCCCAGCATTTATTTGGCCTACCCGCACCCCACGTGCTCTACCCGCAGCCTGCTCATGCTCCACGAGGCCTGCCCGCTGGCCACCTGACCGGCCTGACCTCCCGAGTTGAGTTGCTCGTGCTGCGCCCCTTGTGGCTGTGCCCGAACCAGCCCCAACCTTCTGGCCGAGTCGCCTACGTGGAGACCTCAAGGCCAAACAGACCTCGCAGTCTACTGGGCTAGGCCCAGTGGACTGGGACAATCTTAGTGGGCTGACCGGGTTGACCCAGATCAGTTTGGCTTAGACTGGGTTAGGCCTATTTGGTCTGACTGGGTCAGATCAGACCCGGGCCAACTACTGAACTCATACCTTCATGGGCTATAACATTGGAAACAGATGACCATTTGATGAACCCTCAGTGTTTCTGGTATTCATGGAGCATGGAGGTCCCTTTAAGTTTACACCACTAGAGTTTTGGGGTAATTTTGAGATATGGTCAGGTTCGATCGTACACGAATCCCACCGGCCCCCAGGACTAAAATTATAATAACTCCATGACCGGGCGACCGATTGACACATCGTCTATTATGCTGAGACCCCTATGATGAGACGAACCTTTGAGATACTTTAGTGGGACTTGGTGGCCGTTGATGTGTTAATACATGGCTTGATGAGAGGACCCTCCCAGAAACGAGCATACTTTGTGAAAAACCTGTAGCTAGTTGTGCCCTAACGACTGTTTATGGATCCTATGTGGGTCCGATAGAATATATGGTTCTGGATCCTATGTGTGTCTAACAGCTTAGCTGGTCCAGGATCCTGTGTGGGTCCGACAACTCCGAATACCATTCCTGGATCCTGCATTGGTTAGACAGTTCCATCTATTGTTCCTGGATCATGTGTGTGTCTGATAGCTTAGATGAATAATTAACTACATATGATCAACCCTATCACTCTACAAAATTTGTTTACTTGTGTGAGATGAGCCAGTAACTTCTGTATTTTGGACATGATTGGGATGAGTTACGTGATAACTTAGGTATATGTATGGGCATATACATAAGTAATTATTATCCATCGATTTCATACTCTGTGGTTTATCCTTGTTGGATTTTGTGAGACCTTGAGGGTCTATGGTTCCCTACTGAGTATCTTTATACTCACCCCTGCACGGGCTACACCTGCACCTTGTTGTGTTGGATACAGACGACAGACAGCACTGACGGAGGCTGAGAGCACCAGGACTGGACATTACCCGGAGGTAAACCATAGGATGATACAGTACGCAGAGGAGTCTGACAGATGTGGAGTGGTGACAGGGTTGTCTGTACCTATACTTTATGTAGGATCTTTGGTGGACGATCCAGGAGCTGCTTCCACATTTTAGTTGTTTTTTTCCTTTTTAGTTGTACTAGTACATTTTAATTGGTATTGTATTTTCGGCCCCTTTAACTTTCCAGCACTTCTTTTGCATACAAATTTAATTAGTGTTTACATCCAAATCGTATGCTATTGTGTGTTTTTATAGTTTATAAAGGAAGTTTCGTCCCAATTTTTATGGATTTTACACCTTTGGTGCTAGTTTCCAGCTCCTGGCCTATGGAAGTCGGGCTTGGAGTAGTCACGGCATGGGTCCTGAGGGTCGGGTCATGATAATTGGATAATATATTTCGGACTATTTGAATTCATAAGCCAATTTGGGGACCCCATGGATCCCCTTTGATTTGAAAATTACATTTTGTAATAATTAATTTAAAGTAATGAAAAATGTAACAAAAACTTGTAACTTTTAGTATCAAAAATTTATATGGGGTCATAAAAGTGAAATATAAATATATAAATAATAATTATAAATCATAAAAAATTTACATCATATTCTTCTTTTTATAATTTTTAGACATCATATAAATCAATTTATTTATGACACAATAATGATGTGTTGAATACCTTAATAAGGAAAATTTTAAATAAGTGAAATTATAAATATTAAAATAAATTTATTTTGAAACTTTTTATGCCATACAAGAATTTTATGTATTATTATAAATTTTAATATTTTAATTAATGATGTTTTTATGAATAAATCATGTTTTTATTGATTTTATAAAAATTCCTGATATGAATAGTATATAAAATGACATAAATGAGTTTCTAAAACAAATACTTTGTTATTAACCGATATAATAGTCCAAAATTTAGAATACTCAGAAAAATGATATATATAATGTTTAAGATATAACTAATAAACCATTTTTGGTATGATTGGCATTTTATCGTAACAATATAAACCATATAGTATGAATATACAAGAGGACATGGTAAGAGTTAAATTATTTAACTAATGGTTAATGTTAGAACAATGTTGTCAATCTTGGTCCCAAAACTTGTCTAAAACCTATTGGTTGAGAGTATTTTGAAAAATACACATATTATATTAGAATAAAATTAGTTTTGGACCTACTAAAATCGATATTCAGTAAATAATAAAATAATTATTGAAAAAATTCCCAAAATTACCTCTCATCCCTCTAATAAATGGCCACCACATATAACCCCTTACACACATATCTCAAGCCACAATTGTAGTCCAAACTCTACCCATATAAGCTCCCATCATCCATATATTCTTCCTAGAATAAATACCTTAGGAATAAGTCAATTTTATCATCATTTTTGGGTCAAATAAAATGGTGTTATGCAATTTATAGGCATCGTCTTCTCTAATGACTCATTCAATTATTTAAATTATTCACTCTCTATTATATTATTATAGTTTTGTTACATAGAAAATCTAGTATCCTAAATATAAAATAATGTTTTATGACATGTATTTTAATTAAACTTACAAACACCTCATTCTAATGGACATAAACATATTGTTTCTGTGTACGGCGAACTGCTTCCCCATGAAATGATTAATGTTTGATTTTCCCCTACCACCTCTCATGGTGGCCAATATGATGACACTATATTTTTATATGATATATATTATATTTACATAGTCTCTTATATACTCTAGATTCTATTCACATACATACCTTTATGCTTTACATGTTGGGTAAACAAGATAAATTCATTTCAGAATGTGCGGACTACCGCCCCCTCAAAGGGATATGACGAGATCATTCAATATATCGAACATATAACGGATGGAAGTAATGAAATTATGTAACACATATTTCATATGATATTATACTAGAATTGAAATATAACTATGTATATCATAGTTTTCATTATGTTAATTTGACGAACAAATGAATGTAGCATTCATGTGTACGTACGGCTTACCGTCTCCATGAACAGTGCATTTCATTTCTTATCTCCAAATGTTATGGAATATTATAATACATATAAAATGGATATAAATAATATTTTAATCATGAATACAAGTCAGGAGATAATTTAATTATTACTACATTGTACATTTTTTATTATAACAAGATCATTTTTGACTCAAGTACCCTATATCGACAAAGCGACCAATATTAACTTATATAATTATTTAATTTTTAAAATGATTTAATAAGTGATATAAAAGGCATAATAAAATTTAATATGGTTCTTAAGATTGTATAAATTTAATTATGTTTATTATTCTAGAAGAACAAGGAACGTACATGATGGATCAGACTCAGGGTAAATGAATCTTTCACCCTACCGTTTTAGTCAACACTTATTTTATGTTATATATTAATATTTTAATGCAATAAATTTATACAAATTATTTTCCATTGTGGGATTTTTAATTATGTCACCAATCCAAATTATAAAATTTCAGGGACATGATTTCTTAAATGGGGATAGAAGTAATGAACTGGGTATTTATAGAAGAATAATTATTCATATATATTAATATTTATGAATAACATATTAATTTCTTTTTAAAGGGGATGCTTTTTATGATAACGTACACAACCTGAAACAATTGGTTTCCTACATCATGATATTTTTATTATAAGTTTTAGATATCAAATTAAAAAAAATTAATTTTGGACACAATAATGATGTTGTTATTACCATATTAAGAAAATATTTAAATAAACGAGAATATAAATATTAAAATTCAATTATTTTTAACCTCTTTATGCAATCCAATTATTATATGGATGAGTGTGACTTTTTATATTTTAATTAAATATGTTTTTATAAATAATTAGGCATTTATGGATTTTTTAAAAAGTCGTGATATGAATACTATAAAAATTTACAGATATGTGATTTAAAAAAATACTATTTTATTAAATAATATTGTAGTCATCAAAAGATAAAATTTTGAAAACAAAAATAGATATTGTTTAACATGTCATTAATTAACAACTTGTGGTTCAGATGGAATTTTATGGTAACTATATTAACCATATAGTACGAATATAAAAGAAGACATGGTATGTGTCTAATTACTCAACTAAGGGTTAAAGCTAAAAGATAAGGTTAAACATGGGTCCAAAATGGTTATAAAATATATTGGATGAGAGGATTTAAAAATATCATCATATTATATTCTAATTAAATTTGTTTTGGACCTATAGAAATCTAAATTCAGTTTATAATAATATATTTTTCAAGACATTCCAAAAGAACCCCTCACCCCTATTATAAAAGGCCAACACCACTAACCCACTAATAACTCATCGCAAGCCCCATGGATCTTGCACAATTTGACCAAATAATCTCCCAATATCCATATAATCTTCCTAGAAACATTACCTTAGGTATAAAAAAATTCAATAATTTCTTTTGACTCAAATCAAATGGGGTTACACATTTTAGAGGCAGTTTCTTCTCTAGTGGTCTATTCCTTTATTTTACTTATTCACTCTCTATTGTATAATTTTTATTTTATTTTATAAAAACAATAGTATCCTAAATATAATTGGTGTTTTTATGAGAATTATTTTATCTACACTTCCACACACCACCTTCTAATGAGTACGAACATACTCTTTCTGGGCACGGCGTACTACTGCCTCATGAAACGATGATTGTTCAATTTTCCCCTACCACCTCTCAAGGTTTCCATTATGGAGGAACCATAATTATATATTATATATATAATATTTATATTTTATCTATGATACTTTAATTTTTATTTATAGATTTACCTTTATTATTTTCATGATTTTTAAACATGATAATTTCATTTGAGAATGTCCAGACTACCACCCCATCAAAGTGATATGAATCGTTAATTCCACAGATGGAATGTTTAAATAATTTAAATAATTAAATAATGTAACATATATATCATCTAATATTATAATTTAATTATAATATACTAATGTATCATGTAGTTTTCATTTCATTAATATGACAAATAAGTGAAACTAGCGTTCATGCGTATGTACGGGTTACCATTTCCCTGAACAGTGCATGACTTTTGTTATCTCAAAATATTATAGACTATTATAAATAAATAAATAAATATATATGAGATATTTAAATCATGAAAACTATTATGAAGATAATTTACTTTTTACCACATGGATAATTTGTAATTATAAAAAATCATTTTTAACTCAAGTACCTAATGTCGAAAAAATGACTGATATTAACCTAACTATTTATTTATTTTTTATAAAATAGTAATACAATGTATAAAAATAATAATATACGTTAATAAGGAACTATAAAAGTAATAAAATAACTTATTTTTACTATTCAGGAAGAATAAGTAATATACGCGACGAATCAGACAGCAGGGAAGTGAACATTTCACCCTCCCCATTTAGTCAACACTTCTTTTATGTTATTTATTCGAATTTCAATATTTCTATGAGAGGGTATGATAATTATTATCCCTCATACAAAAAATTTTGTGTCAATATTATCAAATCACCTTTTTTCTCTCAACCACTATGTTTTTTATTTTTTATGTGACGATGTTAGGCTGCTGAATTTTTGTATGGGAATTTCGATACTCAATTTCCAATATTTGGGTTTTACACATACTTCAATGATTATTTATTCCACAATTATTTGTGGTGTAAATAATTTTTTTAATTCACCCATAATTTTTCTTTGGATAGACTACTGTTACACACAATCACCCCATTTATAAATTCTTACATTATTGATACAATCTCTGTAAGTGACGACGTCTCAATCTCATTTCGTTGAGGCTTATCTTAATATTGTGCACCTTTATTATCATTAAAGGGGTATATAATATTTTTGAAAAATTATATAATTTATAACCTTATTCTCATGGTATTATAGGATTCTTTTAATGATAATATTTAAATATTATTATTCATGTATTTTCTCATTTGGCATGGGACTCTTTAATTAAAACATCATTTTAAATGTTTTAAAGATTTATTAATGAATGATATTCTATTTCATGTTCATTATTTAAATATTCTTTTTTAAAATTATTTATAGGTATATGAATGTTTTAAAATTATTATTTATATCAAATGCTTGAATGTTTTATGGTACACATCGATTCAAAATTCATATTATTAAATGGTTTAAATGGTTTTATAAATCGGTTGAATATTTCTATATCATAAAATGATATCTAGTTGTTATAGTGTGAAAATTTTATTTCATTTATTTTTATTTTATGTGTTATGATTATATTACGGTATGTGGAAATATGATAGGTGGTTACTTGATATACCAATAATGGGTGGTTACATGATAAACAAAATGATTGGTGGTTCTATGATAAACCAAGGTTGGGTTGTTAGATTATAACCTCCAATTAATTGGGTATGGATGTTGTCCATATGGATATTATATTTAGTGATATATGAATAAGTCGACTGTATTGTTATTCCAATAAAGTATGTTTATGTCCCAAGTTACCGTTATAGGCTATATGTTGCTTTCTATGTACATTATGGAAATCTATTGGTCACAAAAAGGTTATGAAATGATATTTTATTTAGGGAATATCGTTCCTACTTATTTAAGGTTAAAAGTATTAATTTATGATAATGTATTTATAGTTTACATGTTGTTTTGAAAAACCAAAAATTTTTCCCCCTTAGTTATCACATACTGAGCTTTTTATTCTCATCCCTAGTTATGAAATGTGTTTCAAATGACATAAAGAATAATAGAGTAAAGGATTTAGTCAAAGAAAAAATTATGTTTTTAAAACATTAATCAATTTCATGATTCTTTTTAATGAGTTTTTTAATAAATAGACAATGAGTAAAATGTGTCAATGTTTCTACTTGTAATATTCAAATTGTTATGTATCTGTTTTGACCGTATTCTCAAAAGCTCTAATGTAAAAAAGATCCCCAATGAGAAATCATGACATAGATCAAGATTTATTAATGTTTAATGATGGAGCCTTATTTAGGAAATAATAAATAAATTGTTATTATATTAATCCCAAACATTATTTCTATAAAATAATAATATAGCAACATTGTTCATGCATACTTACAGACTACTGTCTCCATGAATGATGTATTTCATTTTCTATTTCATTCTTATATAGATTATTATTAATAGATATATATTTAATATATATGGTATTTATTAAATCTATATAATTCAAGGTATGATTAAAACATTAAATGCAAAAGTGATAAAAATATAAAAAATCAAAACACATAGAAAAAAAAACATTTATTACCCAAAGTGTATGTTTAACATACATTCCAAATAAATGGGTAATATAAAATAATAAGAAAAATATATATTGTTTTATATAAATAAATATGATTCTTTCACATATTTATAATAAAACTATACATATTATATTGTATGTTTTAATGAGTATGACGAGATCTTATACAAAAGGTATAGTATTTTTATATCACATTTAATTCTATGAGAAACGTGACCTATTTAATACTTTATTATTTTATGTGTTGTATATTCTTTCCGTAAGTACCTTATATGATTGGTTTTCAGAATAATATGTTGTTTTAATATCTATATAATTTTCATTCATTCATGGATCGTGAAAATCTACTAATTATAATATTAGTATGTTATTTATTCATAATGTCATTGTAATTTCAGATTGTTTTTTAAGTATCTAATTAGTAATACTTTTCATACATGTTGATGTTTTATAAAACAGTTTTCAATTTTGTTAATATTATATTTTTATTGTTTAATTTAAATTTTACCCCATTTTTTCATTCTAAAAAATTTGTTAAATAAAATATTCTTATCATTTTCTCTAACATGTTACTTTATGACATTTCTTATAAAAGTAAAAAAGAATAATTTTTTTAAATTATATAAAATTAATGGAATTTAATATGATCATAAAAACTAATGTCTTGAAGCTTACTTTATTTTATATAAGGTTATTTTAAAATAAAGTATTTTCATTTATAAATGAGCATCATATTTAATAAATTATTACAGTAAGGAATGGGATTCCATCATAATTTACATTCCATTTATTCTTATGTTCTTTTTTTTCACCAATTCAATTTAATGTGGTGTATATACTACCCCTTTTTCAGTTAATATATTGATTCAGTCATAAAAAGTAAACCATTTTTAAATATAATATTATCATTAATTGTTATTTTTTAATCTAAGGAAATATTATCAAATCTATATTCTTCATTCAAAACGAATAATTTATCATGATGATTTGTTAAATTAAATTGATTAGTCAATAAAAGGAATAATTTTGACTCAAAATGCATGGAATATCTCTAACATTATATTTCCTCATGATGCATCAATAGGTTCTCGTGAGACAAAATAGTTAGGAATATTAAACATGTTTCTACCTATAGTATTAAACCATCTTGTAAAAAATTTGGAAGCTACATGTTTTTAGGTGCCTTATACATGTCATGTTGTAATTAAGAATTTTCATTATTCATAATTCATTTATTGTTGTTATTATTATACTTTTTATTATTATTAAGTATTCATTATAATATTTATTTTACATTATTTATGGATTCAGTTCCATGATAGCTTATTGACTAAAAGTCATGTGTTTCAGTTAATTTCTCTTACATATTGATTATGATTTATAAATTTACATGAAAGAAATTTGTTATTAGTTATTTACCATTCAATGTTGTTTTATTATCAGAATCGAAGAAGGGTTCTATGCAACCTATACAAGGATACGATATATGTAATAAATTTGTCAATGAATTTAAAAAAACTTATTTTGTTCATTATGTATTTATATGTAATACATGTCTCAATTATGATTCTATTTTTCCAAGACCACAAAAATGATTAGTCCATTGGTCTCCAATTCTCTGTAATCATTACAATGTAATATTAGTTGATATAAGCTCTATGATAACTAGAGTTAAGTTGCGAAATTTTTTATCAAAGAATTTTTAGTAGAAAACATGAGAACTATATTTTAAAAAAAATAGATTAGGGAACATACTTCAATTGTAAAATTTGGGGACAATTATAGAATAACATGGTAATGTCCTACTTATTTATAGATTGGGTGGTTTTGTTATAATACATCTCGTTCTAGATAATATAAGTGGATGTCATTCTAGAACATATATACATACAAATTAAAACTATGAATATATGTGATTGTATATACTGTAACACCCCAAGCTTCTACGGTACGCTTCTTTTTGAATAATGCAATAGCTTGTGTTGTACGCAACATCGAGTTCTAACACACGCCACAACCAATCAAACTAGCCGTTATGAATAGTAATACCCAATTTTTGAAATTTTATACAATTTATATTTCAAAATGGAAGTCATTTTTGGATTCAAAATATCAAAATTATCCAAGGGTGAAATTTTGGTACTTTTCGGATAACATTAATATTTTGATGAATAGTGAAAATTACAAAATTTTAATTAAAAACAACTTTTTTAATCAAAATAATTAATTATGATAAATTTTTAATTTGAGTGGATTAAAGTATATTCAAAATATATTTTTACCATTTAATACAATGTTGGTCATAGTATGTAATTTCACATTTAAACCAGACATAAACAAGTATCAATCTTTTGATAGTTATTATATCTTAAAAACACGCTTTTTGTTTTGACAACGGGAATTAATTTTAAATTAATTTCTTCCACTTATGTGTTTTTAATTTGGAAAAATGGATTCCATATTTGGAATCAGGATGTCCAAATTGTGTAAATAGGTAACTTTTATTTAGACATTTTGAATAATTATTTCGGTAAATATTTTATTTACCACGGTTAAAGGGTAAATGCGGTAAATAAGGGTTAAAAAATAATATTATAATAATACAAAATTACCCTAAAACGTGTCCTAGACTTATTGATGGATACATTTTCGACCATGGTCATATTTTGGTCATTTTGGGGACCCCATGGATCCACTTGTAGGTGATAGGGACACTTTATTTTAATTAAGTTAAAATAAATACAAAAATGACATAAGCATATATCTTTTAGAAAAACAATTTTTACATAGGGTTATATATGTTGATTATTGACTATAAATATTCATTATAAATATAAAAGGATTTTATACATAATGATAATTTATTTATAATTTTTATCGATTATATAATTTAATTTATTTATGACACCATGATGATGCAGTAATTACCATACTAGTGAAAAATTTAAATAATTGATATTATAAATACCCAAATAAATATAATTAGAGACTTTTTATGAATTAAAGTAATTTTATAGGTCAATATGACATGTTAGGAATGATTTAATTAACATTTTTTGAATTAATAATTCTATTATGATTTTTACAAAAAATCAACTATTGAATAGTGTCAAAATTGACATAAAAGTGTTTTTAAAAAAGATATTATATTATTAATTGATATTAAATTTATATAAATATAGGGTTCATCAAAGAGACTTATATCAGGATAGGTGTATCATTAATGGACCACTTGGGGGTTTCTTGGATGTATATAGTATGTTTATTAACCATATAATATAAAAATACAAAGGGACATTGTAAAAGTGAAACTAATTAACTAAGAGTTAATTCTTAAAGACAAGGTTAATATAGTAACCCAAACCTGTCTAAATACTATTGGTTGAGTGTTTTTAGACCTATCCCCATCTTAAACTCTAAATAATCCACTTTTTAGCAATTAAAAACTGAATATTAATTTATTAGAAAATAATATTTCTAGCCTTTCCAAAGGTGCCCCTCACCCCTCTTATAAATGGGAACTCCCCCTTCTCATTAATTCACACCTTAAAAGCGTTTTGGTTCGGCCAAAAACTGCACAAATAATCTCTAAACTTACCTCACTTCATCCTAGAGGCCTTAATATAGTCATAATACCAACCTTAAGAGCCCTTTTGATCAAATCAAAAGGAAGAACCCGAAGAAGAGGTAATGATTTCACCACCCTTTTTCAAGTTCCTTTCTTCTTACACTTATTATTTCTTTGTTATTACCATTCTAAAATAATTAATCCAGTATATTATATATACTTTGATATTATTATAGACATGGTACAACCATATTTCAGTATTCTATCCATTCATTGAATGACATGTCACCATACGTGCGTACGTACATCTTACCGTCTCCATGTCGTGGTGTAATTGTTATTCAAAACATTATTATATGGATGGGTATAATAATGATGTGTAATTCATGTAAATAATAAATATAACATGATAATGATTATGTATATATGATATACCATCCAATTATATATTATTTTAATATCAAAAGAATGATATTTTCGCTCCTGCGTATGTACGGACTACCATCTCCACAAACGCGATGAGATTCATTCCCCCATCGTATCCATTCAAAAATAATTTACATTTTATGATTAAAAATAATGTTTAAGGACTTGATATAATTCTGTAAATAAATAATATACATCCCATTAATAACAAATATGGCTCAAATAACAAAGAATATAATGGAAAATGAACCCGTTAAAACCCGAAACGACGATAATTCTAATATATTATTAACAAATAAATGGTAAAAGATCATATATGATTTCATATTAATGCATATAATTATTGTATAATTCAATAAAAATTATTTCACCATTATACAAGAGGTTAACATACCCTCGACCAAGGAAAAAGTAAAAATTAAGGGGTTTCTTACCTCACTCTTAATTTCGTGAGAATTCCATTGTTCACCACTTATTTATTGCATGTGGTGTATGTGTATTGCCCATGATTGTATTAATTTTGTAATATAATTTAATTTATGGGTATTTAAATCATCATTTTAAGATCCTTTTTTCATGTTTGTATGTTTATTAAGTTACCTAATCGATAAGGGAATGTGAAATTTCAATTTCCACTCATTCTGCTTTACGCATACTTCATTGATTATTTTTCTCCAAGATTATGTGTGGAATCACTATTAATTTGATTATGTCATAATTTCCACTACCCTTTATGTGGATATATGTTTTTTACACATAATCACTCCATTGATAAATTCTCAAGTAATCGGTATGAACTTGATAAGAGTAATTTTTACTCAATCTCGATTTGTTGAGATAAACATCCAATTCATTGGTGTTGTTTTTTCAAGAATATGTGTGAATGTCCTTTGGTTGTTTTAAACTAAATATCCAATCATATGTAGTGTATATATATTTTCCACACATAATTATGTTGTTGATTAATCCTTAACCTAATTATACAGCCTTTATGAGAGATTTCAACTCAATTTACATTCCATTGAGTCTTTTTTGTTGTTATACACCAAATCACTTTTATGTGGGGTATATAATGTACTTTGACATAGTATATCATTAATCCCATAATTCTCATGATATTACAATGTTTTGATTACCTCAATTATTTTTATTCAAGTGTCTCTCTTTTGGTAAGAAACTCTAACTAAAATATCATTTTTAAATGTTTTAAAGACTTATTCTTCTTAATCATTCTCATTAATGTCCATGTTTTAAAAATGGTTTTAAGGATTTATTTATATGATCATTAAAGTTTTAAAATTAAAACTCATTTTAAAAGTTTCAATGTGGTATGGTACACTTTGATTCAAAAATCTATTTTTAAGTGGCTTCTTGACAAATAGTGTGACTTTTAAATGATTTCAAGAAAAAAGGGGATATTTCTCTCTAATAGTTTTGATGATTATTTCCATCTATGTCAATATCCTTCATTATTCTCTATTGAGGGTAATCTGATACAATACAATCTTCCATATTGTATCGAATGAGTTATGTTTGACTATGGATGTGATATTTTTATACCATTCATGGTTTGTGGTTAAAGTATTGACATTTCTTATGCAAGTTTTAATATGAATGTTTATGTCATGTTTAAAACTTTTCATATGAGGAATGCTTTGGACTTAGTATGTGACAGGTGGAGCCCTCTATAGCTTCTCGATGCATTGGTAGGTCTCATGAGAGAAACTAGTTTCTGGGCACAAGGCCTTGACAAAATCTTACTTGTAGTCTTGGCACGAGGCCTTGGCTATGTGGTTATGATAGTCTGGCATTATTCATTCCATCATTATGAAAGTGCTTATTGATATTGCATGTGATTGTTCGACTATTATAATATCCATGTCAATAAGTAAATGGTATTATTTCATTTTTTTCTTTGCCATATTATGCTGAAGATCAAGTTTAAAAGGCTTTTTTTAGTTATAAATTACATTAAGTGTTTATTCTTATGTATGAATGCTTCTGCTATATTTTTATCCTTACTGAGCATTTGAGCTCAAACCTTTCAATGTTTTATTTTTTCTAGGATGTGAAGAAGTAATTTATGAATGACATGCAGGGATAGTGTGACAGGATATGAAGACACGATGTTGTTGTAGTTTTTTTACCTTATGATGTAATGTAAGACTTATGAATATATCTAGTGTTTACAAGACTACTAAACTAATCGGTCTTTCGAGACTTGATATTTCTTGTGATCATGCCAATGTTATGTAATAATGCACCGACTCTGGGTAACAGGGGTCGGGACATTACCGTTGGTATCAGAGGATGTTTAGTACAAGCCTTAGAAGCTAGATTTAGATAAACTCTAATTAGAGCACGTAGACCTAAGATGAACATTGAGGATTAATATAGAAGAACTTCCAAGAATTTTGGTATTGTAGAGATTTTGTGAGTTTTCCGGGCAATACATCCCAATCTGGATATGAGCAGATAGAGGCAGCTCTGGCACAGATGTACCTAAGGGTAAAACCCGAAAACACCTCTTTGAGCTAGACTCGAACGGGAACTGGTGCACGAAAATGGGCCTTGCTGCACTCTTGGTTATGACACTCTCGGGGGATATTCTTAGGATAATTTACATTTTCTTTACAAACTGATTTGAAGTATTATATATAAGATGAGTTTAAATGACCTTGGCTAATCCTAATGTGTTTCAAATTGAGAATATGGTGACATGATATTCTCAAAATGATTTTATGACTACTGTTAGTCACACAATTATTTCTAGTTTTCGTCAATGGCTGGATTCCAAGGAAGTCATAGTGACTTTGAGAATTATGTACAAGGTGGGAACGGTGGTGCCAATGAGCAGCAAAATGGAATGTTGATTTTCTTAAAAGATATCGTCTTCATGCAAAATCAATATTCAAAAAATATGATCAACAATATATATATTAACCAATTCCCAGACTCAAAAAAGAAGAAGAAGGTGATGAATGATAAAGGCTCCAGCAGTGGAGACCATGGAGAAAGGAATCCTCAATTTCTATCATGCAGGAAATGTGGAAAGAGACACCCAGAAAAGTGTCTCAATGGAACACAGATATGCTTTACGTGCGGGAAGGAAGGAAATAAAGTTAAGAATTGCCGAAAAAAATTAAGAGTACTATGGAAGAAGATAAAAATGGTCACAAGAATCCATTTACAGTCATTTGCCATAAATATAGGGGACCTGGCCATTACCCGAGTGAATGCCATATTCTATAGGATATTTTCTTGGTCAAAGAAGAAACCATGTGGGAATAAATGATTGGAGAAATGTTTAAAAATTATTAGTGATCCTTGTTGATGGGTTTACTTTGGAATAATTTACTCTTGTATATTTAACCCGATAGTTTTCCATGTGAGAATGATATTTGAGGATGAATTATCTTTTCTCTTGTGGATATAGTTATAAATAACCAATTGGATTTATATGATCGTTGGGGTTGAGGCAATTATAAGTTATTATAATTTGGGATGAAACTGAAAGGTATGAGGTAAGATTTGTGGTTAAATTATGATATGGTTATTTTGCGGAATTTATCTCATTTTGGTAATGTTATAAAATATAGTTTTTGAAAAACAACAACACGCAGACCGTTTGACAACCCGTCGCGTGGGACAAAGCTGTGGGAATCGAACCCACAACCAAAGTGCGATTGTGATTTATCGCCTACCACCGGACTACGTGAAGTCCCTGGATAGTGTGACTATTATATTTAGTTAAATTATTTTATTGATCAATAATAATTTGACTTGGGATCTTATGTCTTATCAAATGAATACCCTTAGTATAGGAAAATGATTTGGTGATTAAGTGATAAATGTTATTTTGGAAGTTGATTTCTTTGTTGTGAACACTATATGCCCAAGGAAAATAGAATAGTATGGGATTTCATATGAGGAGTAATGGTGGATTTTTTATCTATGTTTTTATTGTGGATTTATAGGGATTTGGGTTATTTATGGAAATTATTAGGTTAATTACTTTTAAGTATGTGACTTTAAGAGTAATTAATTTCATTTGGAGATACAATTTAACGTGGAAGACTACATTCTTATATGTTTTGGGTTTCAATATTATTTTGGATTATATTTAAGGATTTTAAGGACAATTGAGTATTGAAAGGTATTTATTTAAATTTGGTGTATTGATGGTTTAATTTTAGAAATTAAGATTAGTGTTTTTTTTCTCTAATGGAATATCCATTTGGGGGATCATAAGATATTATAATAACCATTTTGGTTTTGATTAATCTCTAAAGAGAAGGTAAATATATATTTTATCCTACTTGGATCATGTATATCTGTAGAAGTTTATTCTAGCTCTTCCATTGTGACCAAATCTTCTTGAATACTCATTTTTTTAAAAAAATGAGTTAGTGGTAAATATTTATTAAAGAATGAAACTCTACTTAAAAATTAAATATATCTCTTTAGGTTCTTAGTCAATATCATAAATGAATTCCTCGTCCTTATGTAATGTAACTTAAAACAAAAAAATGTTGTCCGTTTACTTTTCCTACTGGGAGACTAATGACCGTTTGTCCCAACACAAGTTTGTGATTTTCTTATTGTTAACTTTCTCCTGATCATGATTTCTGTCCCTCTCCATCAGAACTTAACACTTATTTTACCGTCCATATCCATGTCTTCCTACGTGGAATCCTAGTATGGGTTATCTGGGGTGACCTTTGTACTTATCCTTATTTCTTTTAAAGTTATAGTTTTATTGACTATTTTTCTGATGTGGGACATTCCATTATATTACAAAGGCCAATTTTAAAACGTTCGAGGACGTAATTTATTCAAGGAGGGGAGAATTTAACACCCCAAGCCTCTACGGTACACTTCTCTTTGAATAATGTAATAACGTGTGTTGTACGCAACATCGAGTTCTAACAGACACCACAACCAATCAAACTAGCCATTATGAATAGAAATACCTACTTTTTGAAATTTTATACAATTTATCTTTCAAAATGGACTTCATTTTTGGATTTGGAATATCAAAATTTTCCTAGGGTGAAATTTTGGTACTTTTCGGATGACTTTAATATTTTGATGAATAATGAAAATTACTAAATTTTAATTAAAAACACCTTTTTTAATAAAAATAATTATTAGTGATAAATTATTAATTTGAGTGGTTTTAAAGTATGTTTAAAATATATTTTTACCATTTAATACAATTTTGGTAATTGGATGTAATTTCACATTTAAACCAGACATAAACAAGTATCAATCTTTTGATAGTTATTATATCTTAAAAACACGCTTTTTGTTTTGACACCGAAAATTAATTTTAAATTCATTTCTTCCACTTCTGTATTTTGAATTTGGAAAAATGGATTCCATATTTTGAATCAGGATGTCCAAATTGTGTAAATAGGTAACTTTTATTTTTATACATTTTGAAAAATTACTTCGGTAAATATTTTATTTACCATGGTTAAAGGGTAAATCTGGTAAATAAGGGTTAAAAAATAATATTATAATAATAAAAAACTATCCTAAAATGTTTCCTAACCTTATTGGGGGATACATGTCCGACCATGGGCATATTTGGGTCAATTTTTGGACCACATGGAGCCACTTGTAGGTCATAGGGACTCTTTATTTTAATTAAGTTAAAATAAATACAAAAATGACATAAGCATATATATTTTAGAAAAACAATTTTTACAATGAGTTATATATGTTGGAATTTCTACTAGAAATATTCATTAGAAATCTAATAATATTTCCTATATAATTATATTTTATTTATAATTTTTTTCCATTAAATAATTTACTTTATTTATGACACCATGAGGATGCAGTAATTACCATAATAGTGAAAAATTAGAATAATTGATATTATAAATACCCAAATAAATATAATTTGAGACTTTTTATGAATTAAAGTAATTTTATAGGTTAACATGACATGTTTTAAATGCTTTAAATAACTTTTTTAGAAGTAATAATTCTGTTATGAGTTTTACAAAAAATCAACTATTGAATAGTGTCAAAATTGACATAAAAAAGTTTTTAAAAAAATATTATATTATTAATTGATATTAAATTCCTAAAAATATAAGGATCGTCCAATAGACTTTTATCATGATATTTGTATAATTAATGGACCACTTGGGGGTCTCTTGGATGTAAATAGTATGTTTATTAACTGTATAATATAAAAATACAAAGAGACATTGTAAAAGTGAAACTAAATAACTAATAGTTAATTTTTAATGATAAGGTTAATATAATAACCCAAACCTGTCTAAATCCTATTTGTTGAGTGGTTTTAGACCTACCCCCACCTTAACCTTTAAATAATCCACTTTGGAGCCATTAGAAACCGAATATGAATTTATTATAAAATAATATTTATAGCCTTTCCAAAGGTGCCTCTCACCCCTCTTATAAAAGGGCACTCCCCATTCTCATTAACTCACACATTCAAAGCCTTTTTGTTCGCCCAAACCCTTCCCAAATACTCTATAAACTTCCCTCACTTCATCCTAGAGGCCTTACTTTAGTCAGAAAGCCAGCCTATGGAGCCTTTTTGATCAAATCAAAAGGAAGAACCTGAAGAAGAGGTAATGATTTCACCAACCTTTTTCAAATTCCTTACTTCTTCCACTTATTATTTCTTTGTTATTACCATTATAAAATAATAACACCCATATATTATATATAAATTGATATTATTATAAACATGGTACAACCATATTTCTATTTTCTATCCATCCTTTGAATGAAATGTCACCATACGTGCGTACGTACGACTTACCGTCTCCACGTCGTGGTGTAATTGTTATTCAAAACATTATTATTTGGATGGGTATAATAATGATGTTTAATTCATTTAAATAATAAATATTACATGATAATGATTCTGTATATATGATATACAATCAAATTAAATATTATTTTAATATCAAAAGAATGATATTGTCGCTCGTGCGTACGTACGAGCTACCGTCTCCACGAACGTGATGAGATTCATTCTCCATCATATCCATTCAAGACTAATTCTCATTTAATGATTAGAAATAATGATTATATATTTGATATCATTCTGGATATGAATAATATAGATCCCATTAACAACAAATACAGCTCAAATAACAAATAATATAAAGGAAAATGAACCTGTTAACACCTGAAATGATGATAATTATAATATATTATTAACAAATCAATGTTAAAAGATCATATATGATATCATATTATTGCATATTATTATTTTATAATTCAATAACAATTATTTCCCCATTATATAGGAGGTTAACCTACCCTTGACCTAGGAAAAATTACAAAGTAAGTGGTTTCTTACCTCACTCGAAATTTCGTGGGAATTCCATTGTTCACCAATAATTTATTGCATGCGGTGTATGTGTATTTCCCAGGATTGTATTAATTAAGTAATATACATTAATTTATTGGTATTTAAATCATCATTCTATAATCCTTCTTTCATGGTTGTATGTTTTTTAAGTTACCTAATCGATAAGGGAATTTGAAATTTCAATTTCCACTCATTCGTCTTTACGCATACATCATTGATTATTTTACTCCAAGATTATGTGTGGAATCACTATTCATTCGATTATGTCATAATTTCTACTCCCCTTTCTATGTATATACTTTTTATACACATAATCAATCCATTGATAAATTCTCGAGTCATCGTTATGAACTTGATAAGAGTAATTTTTACTCAATCTCGATTTGTTGAGATAAACATCCAATTAATTAGTGTTGTTTTTACAAGAATACGTGTGAATATCCTTTGATTCTTTTAAAATGAATATCCAATCATATTTAGTGTATATATATTTTTCACACATAATTATGTTGTTGATTTATCCTTAACCTAAGGATACAGCCTTTATGAGAGATTTCATCTAAATTTACATTCCATTGAGTCTTCATTGTTGGTATACACAAAATCACTTTTATGTGGTGTATATAATGTACTTTTACTTTGTATATCATGAATCCATTTATTCTCATGATATTAAAAAGTTTTGATAACCTCAATTATTTGTATTCAAGTGTCTCTCTTTTGGTTAGAAACTCTAACTAAAATACCATTTTTAAATGTTTTAAAGACTTATTCTTCTAAATCTTGCTCATTAATGTCCATGTTTTAAAAATGGTTTTAAGGATTAATATATATGGACATTAAGGTTTTAAAATTAAAACTCCTTTTAAAAGTTTCAAAGTGGTATGAGACACTTTGATTCAAAAATCTATTTTTAAGTGGCTTCTTGAAAAATAGTGTGACTTTTAAATGATTTCAAAAAAAAGGGGATATTTATCTCTAATAGTTTTGATGATTATTTCCATCTATGTCAATATCCTTCATTATTCTCGATTGAGGGTAATCTGATACAATAAAATCTTCTATATTGTATCAAATGAGTTTTGGTTGACTGTGGATGTGGTATTTTTATACCATTCATGGGTTGTGGTTAAACTATTGACATTTCGTATGCAAGTTTTAACACGAATGTTTATGTCATGATTCAAACTTTTCATATGAGGAATTCATTGGACTTAGTAAGTGACGGGTGGAGCCCGCAATAGCTCGTCGATGCATCGGTAGGTCTCGTTAGACAAACTAGTGTCTTGGAACAAGCCCTTGATAAAATCTTATTTGTAGTCTTGGCACGAGGCCATGGCTATGTGGTTATGATAGTCTGGCATTATGAATTTTATCATTATGAAAGTGGTTATTGATATTGCATGTTTTTTGAGATGTTTGGTACATGAACTGGTTTCCCAATTCATGTCGCCAATGAAATTTATTAAAATCAAAAGAGTACAAAACAAACCTCGAGGTGTAATTAGCTTACACCAGCTGGGATTAAATGGATTAAAATAAAAAAACTCAAGAAAATCCAACCAAAATATAAATTCAGCCAAAGAAAATCACCAGTCTGCTCAAAGATTCAAGGCTCGTTCATTATGAGAGAGCTCCATCCAATAAATAAACTATGCTGCTTAGCAGACTGAAATTTTCATATTTGCAGACCACCTGTACTGCTTGAAACAGACAGAGCAGAATTGATATCCATCAAGAATTCTAGGAGTCATGGAAAAACAGATGAAACCAACTAAAAACATAGCAGAATTCCAAAAATCTAGTTCTGTTTTAGAGTAGGTTATGGCAGATCATATGTTGAACAATGAAGTAAAGAAGAAAAGATGGAAAACTGATTCAAAATGAGAGAAATATGTATTGAGTTGAAACCAATAGCCATCTTGTCTCATACCCATTCAGAATTCCACTGACCAGATCAGAACCAGTTCCAAGAAAGAGAAAAAGATAACTGGGAAGATTCAATTAATACAAACCATTTCTTCCAGATCGAGAAAAAGAGATGACCTTTGTAAGAGGAAGCAGAAAACCAAAAGACTTAGGATCCAAATCAACTAATAATCATTCGGATATGTGAGACAGTAGTCTAGGCCATTAAAAGACCTCAAACTGAATCCTCATACTGATCATGTCTGCCCAGAAATAATCCAGAGACACAAAATCCAAAAAATTCATCAATATTACAATAAATAGAAGCTCAAGACAACTAGAAATAAATGTCTATCGTAACAATCAGAAGTCAAGAGCAAGATATCCAGTAGAGAAAAACCAAGAAAGTAGCATCTAAAATACCAAAAGATAACAGGCTATTTCTGAACTACCTTTGAAAAAAACAATCAATAAATCTGAGAAAAGTGACTGAAATCTCTAAATCCTGGATATTCAAGACAAGAGAAACATCCAGGCCAGCTTCAAGATGATTTTCTGTTCATCTTTGATTTTTCAGTGGATATGGATCTTTTAATATAAAGATATTGCTCAGTTGAAATCTTACCTTCCTGATGCTGTTGATGAGAAATCTCTTGTTGTCTATCCATATGCTTGATCCATTCCTGAATATCATGTTCATCAAAAAGCAGCGAGAAGTAGTACAGAATAGTACTGGAAACTGATACTTGAGGCATTTATTGAGGATCATTAGCAGGTTCTGATTTGGGAGTCTCGACTTGAGGCTTCTCTTGGGAGATTTCTACATGCTTAGCTTTAGAGATGTCCACTGATCTGGTAAAAATCGTACATTATATGTTTGAGTAGTGTTTACGTCTTCTAGTTTTTCTTGGGTGTGTCTTGATGTACTCATCCTCTTCAACCATAGGGTTTTTCCTTTTTTTTTCCATATTATTTAAGTAGGATTCTTCCATCTGAACTGATTTGTCAACTTCCTCAACATCGGAATCTAAGGCATCATGTTTCTCTTCCTCTGAGTTTTCATTTGGTACAGTGGTATCATTTTGTTCTTGAAGCGGGAGGGAAATCAGAAGTTTGGTCTTCTTAGAATCACTAGAGTGCGGGGTTCCATTATGTTCAATCTTAGAGGGGGTAATCACATTTTCAATAACTGCATCAGTAAAATATGAAAGTTGATTTTCATAATTGTGTGTATGATCCAATCTACTTGTGAAAATTTTTTGTTCAACTTGGGAGGTACCATCCTTATGACATTTTTCAACCTAGGTGGGTTTCTTAACTTTATGAAAATCCTATTATTTGCTACAGTAAATAGAGGGATGACCAAGTTTGAGACAACTATGGAAATAGTTAGGAAATATCTCATATAAAAGCTCCTGGGAGAAACCAAGCTTACCACTCTGAATCCAAATATGTGAAGGTAGGTGTTTTGAAACATCCACTTCGACGCAAATTCTAGCAATATAAGGCCTAGAAAGTGACTTTGTGGAATAATCTTGTCTCAAAGGATTACCAATGAGATTAGAAATAGGAAATAAATAATATTGATTAAAGAGGTAAAATGGCAGTTCTGGAAATCCCACCCAGATTGGCATGACTGGGGATTCAATGTGCGGATCAAACTCTGGTTCCCATTTTAAAACTTTCATAAAACAGCCACCATAGAACCAAGATCTACAGACCCATAACCTATAATACTCAGCTTCAGTCTGGAATCTATAGAATATGTGAGAAGAGTTTAGGAGTCCTAAGATGAAACCCGAAAATCCCATAGATTCAAGCGCATAACGAAGGAATTTCAGGGAAGGCTTGTGAATTTTCCAACTAGAGTAAAGCGAAAACCTTTTGCAAGAGATTTTACCTCATCTTCTGAGAAGGAAATCGCGTCTCTCCCTCTCTGCCGATAGAGCATGGGAGATATTTTCAGTTCTAGAGCCTCATCCTTCTAAGGAATATCATTTAGGGATCTCCCAGCAACCACATCTGCAAAGGATCTGACTCTAAGGTTAGGGTTTTTTGCATCTGTCGGGTCCGAGAGGTGAGGCGCTGTGGACTCCATCTCCTCAAGTTTCGATATCATTATTTATATTTCATGTGATTGTTCAACTAGTAGAATATCCATTTCAATAAGTAAATGGCATTATTTCATTTTTTTTCTTTGCCATATTATGCTGAAGTTCAAGTTTAAAAGGCTTTTGTTTTAGTTATAAATTGCCTTAAGTGTTTCTGATTATCTATGAAAGCTTCTGCTATATTATTATCCTTACTGAGCATCTGATCTCACCCCTTTGAATGTTTTATTTTTCCTAGGATGTGAAGAAGTAATTTATGAATGACCTGTAGGGATACTATAAGGGGATATGAAGACAAGATGATGTTGTAGTTTTTTTACCTTATGATGTAATGTAAGACATATGAATATATCTAGTGTTTCCAAGACTACTAAACTAATCGGTCTTTCGATACTTGATCCATTGTGATCATGCCAATGATACGTAATAATGCACCGACTCTGGGTAACTAGGGTCGGGGCATTACATATACTCTTGAATAACATGGTACATGAAAACAATCTTTACTACCCTCATGGTTTCACAATCCTAGTAGATATTCTTAAGGAAATTCAGATTTTTATTACCACACATTATGATGTATTTGAATATATGATGAATATAAAAACCAAGGTTATAAATAATGTGTTTTTGATTGATAATATGGGTTAATGATGTTCAATAAATGATTATAAATTATTCTCACTATGACTGTTGTCACTCTGACTTTTCATTTTGGTTTTAGTCAGTGGTTGAAACCTGAATTAGTCATGTCAATATTGAACATAAGGGATATGGTGGTTGAAATGAGAATCCATATGGGATGTGGATAGGAGTAAAAGATATCATGTTATTTTGTGATTATATTTCGTGATATATTATTGAAAACTTATACCATTTACAAATCCTGAACTCATCCAAGAATATAAATATTTATTTTTTTAAGAGATACAATTCTAGAGTTCACGAAGAAAGGATGGACTCATTTCTATAATGCATGAAATTGGGAAAGAGATTACCAAAAAAGCGACTCAATGAAATGGATAAATGATTTATGTTTGCGAAATTGGGAGAAAATTTAAATTATTTCAACAAAAAAATGAATTGTATAATTGAAAAAAAAAATCATCCAAGGAATCCCTTGGTAGTTCTTTAACTAAAATGGGGAGAAAATATTTATTACATGAGTCAATTCCCTCTTCTATAGGATAATATCTAGACAAAGGAAGGACCAATATGGAATCAAATAGAATAAATAATTATGTATTGGTTTTTTATTTAACTCCTTAGTAAAATATCTATTTAGTGAATAACCGTATTTCAAGGATGTTCCTTATATTTATTATTTTTGGTTATATAAATATGAATTTAGAAAATAGTCAGCTTGAATTCCATCTAGCGACCCCACACTTGTAAAAATATTTCGGGGTTTGAACCAATAACTGAATGTAGATAAGGGTGTAGTACCTACCAAATGCCTACAATATGTCTTAGATAGCATATCATTTTAAAAGTTAAACAATATATAGGATACACTAGTAGAATACTAACCTATACCATCGGTTTTGAACCGTTGGTATAGGCCTCCAAACCGTTGGTATAGCCTATACCAACGGTTTGGAGAACCGTTGCGAAGTAAGCCGTTGGGATAGGTCTATACCAACGGTTTTCCCAAAACCGTTGGTATAGACCTATCCCAACGGTTTACAAAACCGTTGGTATAAGTAATATGAAAATCTATTCCAACGGATATAAAACCGTTGGTAATTGTATTTCAAAAAAAAAACATGTGCTGGGATTTGATCCCACGACCCCTTGTTTATAATCGAACGACTTAACCACTAAGCTAACATCACTTTTGTAAACATAATTTCATAAATATATATATGTATTATCATAATTATTTAAAATTTATATTTATATAATGTTCTCGGGTAGCAGACCTGAAATAAATGAAAGAAGCTATCCCAACGGTTCTCAAAACCGTTGGGATAGACCTATCCCAACGGTTCTCAAAACTGTTGGGATAGCTGGAAATTTCCAGGGGGTGAATGTTGGTTTTGGGGTGAGTTTTCCCAATGGTTCTCTCAAACCGTTGGGAAAGGGGGGGTCTTTCCCAACGGTTTGGGAGAACCGTTGGGAAAGGGGCCTCAAAACCCCCCTTTCCCAACGGTTCTCCCAAACTGTTGGGAAAGGGGGGGGGGGGGGGGTCTTTCCCAACGGTTTGGGAGAACCGTTGGGAAAGAGGCCTCAAAACCCCCCCTTTCCCAACGGTTCTCTCAAACCGTTGGGAAAGGGGGTATATAAGTGTTGGGAAAGATCCGATTTCCAGTAGTGATAAATATTCATTTTTTATTAGGGGAACTATTTATTAAATAGATAATTATGGGATTGGAAAATGATTTGTTTATTAAGTGATTAATGTTAGTTTTCTATACATTCTCTATTTATGGAATTAAATAAGATTATCATAAACAAAATAATATTAGGAACATTGTTCTAATTGACTATTGGAGTCAAAAATGATTTTATTGTGGACATATTGTGATTATTTTTATTTATGTTAATAGTTAGCATATCTTTTTGATTATTTGATTTAGAAAAATATATTTTAGTATGAAAATATAGAATGATTGATGTTATTTGGATGACTACATGATCAAATACTTATTATTTTTGGGTCATAGTCTAGAATATTTAATGGGGAAGGATAATTGTTTTCTGAATTATCTATGTTGAGAATTATGGGTTATATTTTTATTTTACAGAAAAAGGTGTTATTTAAAATATAAAAGTTATTTATTTTTGGGGATATATCATATATTGTCTTGAAAATTATAGTTTTCATTTACTTATAAAGATATTAATAATATATAGCTATAATTTTTTTTGGATTTTTTGATCTATATAAGTTTTTTTTTGAATACTTCAAGAATGGAATCATCAACTTAAATGATCAGTATTTGGCGTATAAGATGTGTTTTGGTGGAAATACTTTAAACATTGAAACTATACATGTAAAGTGAGAATACATTCATATTTTATTTGTCTAGGATGTAAATAAATTATATACCCTTAGTATAAGTGTATTTAAATAAAAAAAATTCCATTTGTTTTTTTTTATTTTGATGCTGTTGAAAATTTTGAACATAAAGATTTTATGGTTTTGTGATTGTTCACTTTTTCATGGCCTTGTTATTTTTCACAATCAATTTCTAATTAATATAAAGTTTTCTCTTTATTTTCTATGAATTCAAACATGGAATCCTATAATGTGTTATCTCATGTTACCCCATACTTCCCTTTATTTAATTTAAAGTGGAAGGTTTATCAACCCTTGTTCCGATGTTGATTCTCAATAAACGTATTATTAATAGTCAAACAATAGTTACAGAAACTGAATGAAAAATAGTAAATGAAAATATTAATTTATGTAGGGGATAATGTGACACCCCATGGGTTTATGGTTTTATCTTCTTGAATTTAATATTTCTGATAACTTACGTTTCATGTAACACTAAACGTAAATGACCAAAGATATACTATAAATATTATTCTTTATAATAAAATTATCTTCTACCGGTTAAATTTGTTTTTATAGATAGGTTGAATTGATTGTGAAAATATATTATTCAATTCACTAGATTCAAATTAATTATAAATAAGTATAACAAAACCATTTAATATAATGGAATTTTTTTATAATTTTTTTTTAAATTAGCACAAGTGTATTTTATACGAATAAAAAAACACAATTTAATTTCTGGATTATATTAATTATATATATATATATTATAATAAATATAATTTTTAAAAATATAAATATTTATTATTTTGATAATATTTGAGAACTAATCATATTTTACGCATAAAAGATTTATTTTTATAAAAACTTATGTTTACCACCTTTTGATGGCACATATTTTTTAAAATAATGTTTTTAACAATATTATATATTATATTTGGTAAAAAATAATTTCTTACATTAAATTCAAATATTAAAATTTACTCTTGTTTCATTTAACATATTTTCTGATAAGTTTCAGGTTTTGATGAAAACTAATAAGATATTTCGTATTAAATGAAAACCGCTTTTTCATACAACTAATTTTTTTGTGATTAATTATATTATTATATATTTTATTAACTTATAATAAGAATTTTTTTATCATTTAATATAATTTTCATCATTGGGATCCATTTTAAATTAAATTTTGATATAAAAACATTTATATCTATAGAACATTTTATTTTAAAGACTCGGTTTCTTGTTTCATAAACAAGACTAAATTTAAATTACATATATCCAATTATGTGTATTTAATATTAAAAAGTTTGGTACAAATTTATTAAAATATGGTGAAATTAGAAAATTATGTCCCTTTTATTTTTGAACAATATGTATAGTAAGATAACATTATTTTTAATTTCTAAAATTAAGGAGAAATCTTGTAATTTAGGGTTAATATAATCTTATAAGTACAATAAAATTATCCAAACACCATAAAATTTTTTATTTATGATATATTGTTAATAATAAATATCATGGGATACATTTAATGGCCTCTTTTATCCACATGGATGACATGAATCCCTTTTTAGTATTTTATTCCAAGGAAAGTCAAATATGACATACTCAGGTTTTTAATAAGTATTAAACTTTTAAATTTTTATTTTGAATAAAACATCAACTATAAATATATATTTGAAATATAATATTCATATATTCATCGTGGTAAAATATTTTTCAATTTTAGATATGAAATATTCATAATAAAGGATTTCACAATAATGATGCCGCAATTGTTTTATTAATGGACATATCAAATAAAAGTTATTAAAAATATTATAATGAAAATAATTTTATATAATTAATGTCATAAAATAATTTTATCGGTTAACTATACATATTAGGTATGTATTATCAGTTTATTTCATAGTTATCTCATGTATTGATATATGTAAAAAATTTAAGAAATGACTGACTAAAAAATCATTTTTTTTATTTCAAACACTTTTTGGGAAAGTGAGAAACCATAAGTCCCCTTGGGGAAAATGAAAAAAGAACAAGATCACAACCCACACAAACCAAAAGCAAAGAGTTTGAAATCAAACAACATAAACATACCATCACAACTGCTACCAATCATATTAACCATACTCGTCAACACTCCCGACACATGAGTCTACCTCGGTAGTGGCCAATTCCTATTAAAAAGATGGATTATACTTCCTCTAGAGATTATCACCTTGGTCCGGACAACTTATTTGATCTGGCTTCCCCGGACATGACTGTTTAGATATGCTATCTTTTTTAAAATCAAGGATCACTTAGCGATCTCACTTAGATGAACCTCTGGTATTCACCGAAGGTGGAATGTATGAATAATCCTTCCTCATTTTTCTTCTTGGATTAGCCGAAAAAATTCATACATCTTTATTCATCCCCTTTTCCCCACCTTGTACAATATCACTAAAGGACCGGGTGGCCAATCCCCCATATTTTCTTTATAAACCTTAGAGATATACCCTCTTTTGTGAACGATAATCTCTAAAATATGTTCCTTGATCCCCTTTTCATTTCCCCTCCACGGGTCAGGAATGTTGATTTAGATCCCCAAAAGGCACCAAACTGCATCTCAATTGTCTTTGGGAGTTTCCTTTCTCTCCCCCTCCACCGTTATCCTTTTTTCATCTTCCTTTCCTTGAAATTTTTTGTACAAAATAGGAATCTCCTCCACCGGTAAAGAGACCCCCTCGTGATCCCGCCCGTAATTCATTTGGATCTCCTGATGGCCCCCATCAACATCTCTGAAGTCTGCATGTTTAGTGATCAAACCATCTTCTGAGATACCCTCGAACCTATTGCTAAATTGAAGTAGAGGGCTCGCCGGGAGAGCAGGACCTCCAACTTCTCTAGTCCTTACTAAGCTATCCACATCCATGGAAGAAAACAGACCCCTCTCCTTCTCCCAGTTTCAAGCTTTCCTCTGCAGTTCCCTTCCTATGTTGCTTCAAAAAATTCTCCTCATGATTTGAAATGGACTCCTTCCGTAAACACAGCCTGGAAGGCCCCTCCATGTCCTGCCTGAGCCTTCCAAACACTTCATACACCATTGGATTACCATTGTGAACCATTGCTTCAATCGGAACAGGACCATGAGAACTTACCTTAGAGTCCTTGCGAACATCCTCAATGATTTCCTGCTCCAATAGGGGAAGTGATTGAATCTCACCACAACCATCTGAACTCGGCACCCTCTGTTCAGGACAAGATCACCCGTAAAAGATGTGTGCCTTATCTTTGGAAATTTCCTCCC
The DNA here is from genome assembly GCA_963277665.1 of Viscum album. Classification (NCBI taxonomy): domain Eukaryota; kingdom Viridiplantae; phylum Streptophyta; class Magnoliopsida; order Santalales; family Viscaceae; genus Viscum; species Viscum album. The sequence goes on along the minus strand of OY728158.1, from coordinate 495,814,051 downwards.
TTTTTGCTGAAACTTGAGATTCCCCATGATTAGTTTCCCTTTTCTGGGTTGAAGTTATCCTTCAACAAACCTCCAGAGAGTGTCTCATATGGTTTCATGAAGATCAAATGTTATAAAATTTTCATAAACCACCCTTTTCATGCATCTATACTTCTCTCTAATTGTAATCCAAACAAAATCTAAAGGCAAACAGGATGCATCAACTTCTACACAGACCTGGGGGTAGACCGGATGGAACACTACCTCCGTGCGGCATTCCGTGCATAAGAACATCCTGATGAGGATACCCAAAATTTTAATAATAGACATATTTTGAAAAGGTAATGGATGGTTAGGGAAGTTTAACTAAACCTCCAGAAAGAGAATCATGGTCCATATGAAAGTCTAAGGACCATCCTAGTAGGAAAATTTGAATCTTGTAGCAGATATGTGGTGCCATTGACCAGGAATTGATGAGTTCCACCTCCAATTAAATCGAATCAGGATCTGGTGGCTCTCAAGTAACCCTAAAATCCCCTTTCTTGGAGTTCCCATGAGGCAAACAGTGTCACGACCCGTCCTCAGGGCCCGTGTCGTGACTACCCCAAGCCCGCCTTCCATAGGCCAGGGGCTGGAGACTAGCACCAAGGCCTAATTTCCGATAAAAAGGGAAGGTATTGCCTTTGTAAAGTAAATAAACACCACAGAGCAAGCAAGCCGAAGTAAACACTAAGTAAAATATGGGTACAATAGTAAGTGCGGAAAAAGTAAGTGGGCTAGAATACAAACCCAAACTGAAAGTAAAGTACAACTGGAAAGGGAAAACATAAACTGAAAGTAATGCCATAGCCTCAAGCCATCCACAAGAAGTCCCACCTGAAGGGTGGGTACAGACAACCTCCACAGCTCCTCGGGTCCAGCCATCCGCTCCGAGTACGCCCCGCCCAGTGATCCACCTCCGGCTACTGACCTGCTCCTCGTGCCTCAACCACGATCAGCACTGTCCGTCGTCTGCAACCAACACAACGTAGTGCAGGCATAGCCCGTGCAGGGGTGAGTATAAGCTACTCAGTAGGGACCCTGAGACCCTCGAAGGTCTCCCAGAATCCACAAAAGATAATCCACAAAGGAAAGATACAAACACGAAGTAACATCTGGTAATACTTAGGTATATGCCCATACATATACCTAAGTCATCAATTCTCGTTCGGTTCCTACATCTGGGCTCAAGTACAACCCAGTCCACACAGGAAAGCACAACCCAATCCACACATGAAAGAATAACGTGATCCACAGAAGATATAAAGTCAATCATATTAGATATAATGATTGAAAGTCAAGATACACCTCACACAATTATACTTCCTCGTATGATGATAGAGATGATCAGATATAGCCACTGATTCATCTGAACCGTCGGACCCACAATGGATCGATAGGTACTAACCCCCACAATGACCCACAAAGGATCTGACCCACACAGGATTAATAGGTAACTAACCCCCGCAATGACCCACACAGGATCTAACCCACACAGGATCGATAGGTAACTAACCCCCGTAATGTCCCACACAGGAGAGGATCCACACAGGATCTGTAAGCGCTGGCCCACACAGGACCACTGAGCGCTAGCCCACACAGGACCGCTGAGCGCTAACCCACACATGATCGGTAACAATGATCCACGTAGGATCGCTGAGTGCTGTACTCGTCACCGTCGAATCCACGGAGGATTTCGGTACAGTCGTCGTCGTCGTCGCAGTCGCATCCAGCTCTTGGGTTCCCGCACACAGCCAGCTCGTTCGGGAGGGTCCGCTCCACGAGCCGAGATTCTAATACATCAACTGACACATAGTCCGGAGTTGATGTATCCAAAAGTTCTGTCTCGTCAAAAGGAACTCAACATCACAGACGACGCGTCAATCGGATGCCCGGTCTGAGAGTTATTGGCTTTTTGGTCCCAGGGGCCCGGTTGGTTTTTTAAGTCGAAACCAACCCAACCGTACTCCAACTACGTCCAAACCTCAATCGTAGTATGCCAAAAGGTCCGTCTTACTTAATGAAATCCATCAAAGTTGATGACACGTCAATCAGACGTCCGGAGCTCATGTTATAAGCGTTTCCGCTCCGAGGGCCCGGTTGGTTTCATGTACGAACCAACCCGGCCGAACACAAAGTACTCCAAAACCATAAGTGTACTATACCTAAATGACCGTCTCGATCCAAGGATCGCTACTCAACTGACGAGGCGTCGATCGGTGGTCCGCAGCTCATGTTATGGGCAACTGATCGAAAGAGGTTCGGTATTAGGGGGTTCGGGCCCGGTCCGACCCGGCCCGATATCCCCAGGGTCGGCCCGAACCGGGTCCGAGTCCTGCCCACTTGGGCGCAGCCCAGCCTGGGTGCGACCCGGCCTGGCCTGGGCGGCCCGACCCGGCGCGCTGGCGCGACCAGCGGCATGGTGGTGAAGGGGGGGGGGGGGGGGGCGCCGCCCCCCTCGTTGAGAACCCGTGGACACCATGTGGGGGGCCGCACCTGCTGGGCGACCGGGGGTTACGAACCCCTAGTTTTCCCTTGACCGACCGGCCCGCTCTGGCCGGCCGGCTGCTGCCGCCACGGGACCGGCAAGGGCCGGTCCCTCTGTTCCGACGTCGGCGGCCCGGAACCGGCCTCCGGTCCCCCTGCTCCGCCACGGCCCGAAACCGGCCGTGGCCTTGGTCCGTCCGGCGCGGCGTGACGACGTCATGCCCCTCCGTCGCGGCCCCGTTCCGGCCGGGGTGCTTTTGTGGTTCTCCGGCGCGGCGCGACGGCGCTGCGCTTCTCCCCCTTTCTTTAATAATTCCCGCGCGGTGCTTCTGCACCGCGTTGCCTTGCTCATGCCACAACAATATCACCAAAAGGGAGAGGATGGTCGGCCTTGTTCGTGCGGTCCGACCCCTCCCGTTATTGTGGTAACAGGTGGTTCCAATAGAAAAGAAGAATGGCATTGGAAGAATTCACGAACAACAATTAAAATAAATCCCTACCTCGTCGAATTCGATAAGCGAGGATTCGTTGCAGAAATAACCATCGTGTAAGAAGGCATCTCAGAGGGAGGATCATCGCATCGTGGAGAATCATCGCGGAAGAGGCATCGCAGAAGAAGCAATGTTACAGAAGAAGCATCGCGTCATCGATCTATGAGGATCCGGCGTTCTTCGCGTTCTTCGCATTCTTCGTCGAAGAAGAAGGCTTTTCTCCAAATCCTCTCCACACAACAAGTTCCAGCCCAAATAAAATAAGAGTTGTCTTATTTTGTTAACACACAAGCCATTGTTTGAATTTAAAAAAGAAATGAAACGAACAATTAATTGAGGAGTTTAAAACCGCCCAATTAAAGAGGCGTTTAATATCCATATTTAACGCAAGAGTTGACTTCATTAAAAATGGTGGGTGTGGGTGTGCTACTTAGAAGAAAAGAAACGGTGGGGATCGTGTGTGCCCCACCTCAAAAATATCATACCAAGTGGGTAGGATATTGTGGGTCCCACATCATCCACTAAGTTATGAAAAATAAAATAAAAATCAGTTGTACCACTTTTATTTTATTTCTTCACTTAACCCCAAAAATTAAAAACCACACTCAAGAAAACAAAACTCCGGAAAAGATGTTTCTAAGAAAATACCAGCGCTGTGATTCCATCAGCGCCCTCGAAATTTGATTCTGAGAACTGGTTCAAAAGTTATAAAAACTTGCTCATTCGTTCACTGAACGTACCCGAGCTAAACTTCAGAAAAAGATTCTGGGCACACCGGGCCTCAGAATCAGGTGCCGTCAGAAACTGCGTTCTTGTAAAATCCCAAATAAAATTAAGAAAAACAATTCCATGAATTTTTCGGGTCTTTAAATCACTCCCACCTCAGGGATTTATGTCCCCGTAAAGATACATAATAATATATTGAAACAAATGTGGGTATTGAGCACGCATATGAGCCTCCCGCTCCCAAGTGCTCTCCTGGAGGTTCCCGTGCTGCCATCTGATTCGCACTAGAGGAATCGACCATCCACGTAGGACCCACTCCTGTCGATCCTCAATCTCCACCAGGACCTCTGCAAAAGTAGCCCCATCATCAATGTCCAGCACCCCATGGTCAATGATATGCATCGGGTCGTGCACGTATCTCCTCAGCTAAGATATGTGGAAGACGTCGTGCACTCGGTGCAACTGAGGTGGTAGAGCCAGGAGATAATCCACCTCGCCAATCCGGATGAGGAACTGGAATGGTCCGATGAAGTGTGGAGACAACGTACCACCTCGTCCAAATCACCATAATCTACGTCGAGGTGAGACCCGCAAGAATACGTGGTCTCCATCCTCGAACTCTATGGGGCCTCCGCCTCCTGCCACCATAAGACTTCTGCCAACTCTGAGCTGTCCTCATCCGCTCCCGGATGACCTGGACCTTCTTTGTCGTGGCCTGGACCATCTCCAGTCTCATAAGTGCTGACTCCCCAGGGTCTGTCCAGCACAGATGAGATCTTCATGGTCGGTCGTACAACGCCTTGTATGGTGCCATCCCGATGGTGGAGTGGTAGCTGTTGTTGTACGCGAACTCCACCAAGGGTTGGTGGTTCTCCCAGATGAGACCAAAGTTGAGGGCACATGCGAGGAGCATGTCCTCGAGAGTCTGAATGGTCCTCTCCATCTGACCATCTTTCTAGGGGTGAAAGGCAGTGCTCAGATGTAGCTACGTCCCGAAAGCCTCCTGCAACCCTTTCCAAATCCGGGAAGTAAAGCGAGCATCTCGATCGGAAACGATGGAATATGGCACACCATGAAGCCGTAAAATCTTATGAACGTAGATACGTCTCAAGATCTCCACTAAGTCCTGATATCAGATGGGTGAGAAGTGAGCCGACTTGGTTAGTTGGTCGACAATCACCCAAATAGAGTCGTGACCTCTGGAAGTGCGTGGAAGTCCAGTCATGAAGTCTATAGATATGTCGTCCCACTTCCACTCCGGGACCTCCAAGGGCTATACCAAACCTGCTGGTACCTGGTTCTCTGCCTTCACCTGCTGGCAGGTGAGGCATCGAGAAACGAACTCTGCCACAACCTTCTTCATGCCCGGCCACCAGTGCTGTCATCTGAGATCCGGGTACATCTTCACTACGCCAAGATGTACCACCAAAGAGGAAGTGTGAAACTCTCTCAACACCTCCTCCTGTAAAGCAACTGGTACCAAGGTACGTCCTCTGAAAAGGAGGTCGTGATCTCCTCCTACATGGAAACCATCAGGTGCATGTCCTAAGGATATAAGTGCACGCCGTGTCTCACAGTCAGCATCCCCGCGCAGTGCCTCTCTGACCCGGTGCAGTAGTGGAGGAGTGACTATGAGTGACTCAAGGAAGGCTGCTCCATCTCTATCCAATAAGGATATCTGCAAAGAGGCTAGCTGCTCTGTCACCTTCACATGTAGCTAAATTCCTCTCCTCCTGGTGAGAGCGTCAGCTACCATGTTCCCCTTTACAAGAGTATAGACTATCTCAAAGTCATAGTCCTGGAGGAACTCGAGCCATTGCCACTGTCTCAGGTTCAGGTCCTTCTGCGAGAAGATGTACTTGAGACTCTGGTGGTCAGAATAGACTGTAAAGCACTTGAACATCTGATAGTGTCGCCATGTCTTCAGAGCGAAGACCACTACTGCTAAATTCAGGTCATGGGTAGCGTAGTTCTGCTCATGCGGCCTCAACTGAAATGATCCATAGGCGATCACTGCCCGCTCCTGCATCAGGACACACCCGAGTCCAGTCCCGGATGCATCGCAGTAGACTACATACCCTACTCCTTCCTCTGGAAACCTCAAGATAGGTGCGCTGGTCAATATCTGTCTCTGATCCTGGCAGCTCTTCTGACATCTATCTGACCACACAAAGGGTTTCCCTTTCTTCATCAAATATGAGAGTGGTTCCGCAACTCTGGAGAAGTCTGGCACAAATCTCCGGTAGTATCCAGCTAGTCCCAAGAAACTCTGCACCTCCGTCACGCTCCTGGGTGGCTCCCAAGCTAGCACAGCCTCGATCTTCATAGGATCCACCGCAACTCCCGCCTCAGAGATGACATGTACCAAGAAGTGGACCTCGCGTATCCAAAACTGACACTTCAAGAGCTTACCACAATGATGGTGCTCTCGGAATGTGTCCAGTACAACCCGCAAGTGGTAGGCGTGCTCCTCCTCAGTCGTCGAGTAAATCAAAATGTCGTCGATGAAGACCACTACAAATCGATCGCGGTATGGCTGAAAGATCCTGTTCATGATGGACATGAACACTGCTGGAGAATTTGTTATGCCGAATGGCATAACCAAGAATTCATAGTGGTCGTACCGACATCTGAATGACGTCTTCTGCACGTCGTCGTCCCGAAGTCTTAGCTGATGATAGCCTGACCTGAGGTCTATCTTTGAGAACCATCATGCTCCTTTGAGCTGACTGAAGAGGTCGTCAATCCTTGATAGCGGATACTTGTTCCTCACTGTCACCTGGTTCAGGCGACGATAGTCGACATGAAGTCGCAAGCTCCTATCCGCATTCTTGGTGAACAATATCGGGGAAGCCCAGGGTGAAACACTGGGTTGGATGAATCCCTTTCCCTACAAGTCCTCCAACTGTACTCGTATCTCTCGAAGCTTAGCGGGGGCCATCCGATACACTGGAGTGGATATCGGGGCTTTCCAGGGGTACAGGTCAATATAAAAGGCTACCTCTCTACGAGGAGGTAGTTCTAGAACGTCTTTGGGGAAAACGTCTGCATACTGATCCATCACTGTAGGAAAACTAGGACTCTGCACATCAACCGCTCCTAGGAAGAGGCTAACCAACTGATGAGTGATGGGTTGTCTTCTCCTCTACGGAAGTCCATCCTATGCTGCGAAGGCTCCCTTCTCACCGGTGAAGGTGAACCTCCTCCCGTCGGTGCGTACACATCGCACCTTGAGCCTAATACATTCGATCTGAACATGGACTGTAGATAACCAATCCATACACAATATAACGTCTTAAGGCCTCGAAGCCGCTACAAGAAGATCTTAGCCGAAGCTCTCACGTCCTAGAGTAAGCTCACACTACCGACACCAATGCTTAATCGTCGTGTCTGCTTTCGTAGGAGTCCCTAGCCGTAAGGATCGAGCCAACGGCTCTGTCGGAATCTCTGAGCTCCGAACAAGGGCATCAGGTATGAAAGAATGACTCGCTCCAGTGTCTATAAGAACTGCAGAAAGGGTGGAATAGACAGATATAGTACCTTGAATCATCTCAGGAACGTCGCGGTTGTAGGTCTCCGCTGCCTGGAGTTGTGCCTGTCTCTTCCTACTAGCTCCCTGTGGTCGGGGTGGACCTCCTGGTGGTGGTGATGGTAGAGCCTCATAGCGTCGCCCACCACCTACTGCTCGGCCAGATCCTCTGCATCGTCCTCCTACTCCCTGCGGACCACCACGGTCGACCCTCTTCCTCTGACTGGGTGGTCCCTCAACCATCAGCCACTCCTCAACACGACGGGTCGGCCAGGCACGAGCCATGTGGCCATGCCCGCCTCATGCATAGCACTGTCTGCCTCTCGAAAGACTAGCTCCGCGCGGTGTGCCCCGCACTACTTAGCCAGTGTCCTGAGGTCATTTGACTGAGGGTATGGTCTGCCTAGACCCATGAGTCATCCGTCAACTGCCTACTATAGTAGACTCTGCTACGTGCCGCCCTGCGGTAGGTCTTGCTACTGAAGTAGGCTCAGCAAGGAAGCTCTCGATGAGAAGGGCTCGCTCCAGTACTCCTGCCTGAGTCAGAATGCTGAGGGAGATCAGTGATGCCCTAATCGCATGCCTCAATCCCTGCTCAAAGGTCTGGGCTCAGAATAATGGGTCTCTTACCATGTATGTCGAATAGCGCGAGAGATCGGTAAATCTCTCCGAGTACTGGGCGACCGTGAAGCTGCCATGCCGCAGCTGTAGAAGCTCATGGATGTGCACCGCACGGATGGTGGCTGGGACAAACTCCGAGCGGAAGAGGATCTCAAACTCCGTCCAAAAGAGAGATGCCTCATCGTGAACCTGGAGCATCAAGCTCCACCATCTGCCTGCTACCGCATGCAGTAGGCTCGCTGTGAGGATCACCATGAGGTCTGCTGGTGTCCTCACTAACCTGAAAACCCATAAAACAGCCTCCAGCCAATCCTCGGATTCCTGGGGGTCCGTCTCCCCGCGGAACCTGGGTAGTCACTGGTGCTGAAACTCGTGCAGTGCACTAAGGCGACATGCATCCTCAGCGGCTGGGGCTGGTAGCATCGGTGGCTCGGCGGGTAGAGGTACCGTCGGTGCCTCTGCTATCAAAGGGCCCTGTACCGAGGCCTCGTCACTCGGTGGGCTGTCGTCATGCTAAACGCTTGGAACCCTAGCTAGCTGCCATCGTGGGGCCATACTGAAAAGAGACAGGTGTGCCATGGTCAGAACATTATACCTAGTGAGCTGACACAAAGTAATCACAAATAAAACATGAAACACACTTGCAATGAATGTTTTTGTGCATTAAGTCGAAAATCAGAAGTCAAGGTCCTGGTGTACGGGTACATAGACCACGGCACCAACACTGGACTCCCTGGAATGATAACCACACACAATACGCTTAACACTATTGCTTCTCATAGAAGAAATATCAGAGTCCAATGTTCTGCGGTAGAACTGAACTCCTCTGATACCAATTTGTCATGACCCGTCCTTGGGGCCCATGCCGTGACTACCCCAAGCCCGCCTTCCATAGGCCAGGGGCTGGCGAATCGCACCAAGGCGTAATTCCCAATAAAAAGGGAAGGTATTGACTTTGTAAAGTAAACAAACACAATAGAAAAAACAAGTAGAAGTAAATACTAAGTAAAAACTGGGTATAACAGTAAGTGCGGAAAAAGTAAGTGGGCCAGAATACAAACCCAAACTGAATGTAAAGTACAAATGGAAAGGGAAAACATCAACTGAAAGTAAAGCCGCAGCCTCAAGCCTTCCACTGGAAGTCCCACCTGAAGGGTGGGTACAGACAGCCTCCATAGTATCTCGGGTCCAGCCATCCGCTCCGAGTACGCCCCGCCCAGGGATCCACCTTCGGGTACCGACCTGCTCCTCATGCCTCAACTACGATCAGCGTTGTCCGTTGTCTGCAACCAACACAATGTAGTGCGGGCATAGCCCATACAGGGGTGAGTATAAGCTACTCAATAGGGACCCCAAGATCCCCGATGGTCTCCCAGAATCCACAAAGGATAATCCAAATAGGAAAGATACAAACACGAAGTAACATCCGGTACTACTTAGGTATATGCCCATACATATACTTAAGTCATAAATTCTCATTCGGCTCCAACTTCCGAGCTCAAGTACAACCCAGTCCACACAAGAAACCACAACCCAATCCACACAGGAAAGCATAACATTATCCACACAGGATATCAAGTCAATCATATTGAAGATAAGGATTGAAAGTCAAGATAAAGCTCACACAAGTATACTTCTTCGTATGACAATAGAGATGATCAGATATGGCCACTGATTCATCTAAGCCATCTGACCCACAAAGGATCAATAGGTATTAACCCCCACAATGATCCACAAAGGATCTGACCCACACAGGATCGATAGGTAACTAACCCCCGCAATGACCCACATAGGATCAGACCCACACATGATCTGTATGTGCTGGCCCACACAGGACCGCTGAGCGCTGACCCACACAGGATCGGTAGCACTGATCCATGTCGGATCGCTGAGTGTTGTATTCGTCACTGTCGAATCCACAAAGGACTTCTATACAGCCGCCGCCATCGTCGTCGTCGCAGTCGCAGCCAGCTCTAGGGTTCCTGCACACAGTAGGCTCGTTCGGGAGGATCTGCTCCACGAGCCGAGGGGCTAATACATAAACTGACACATAGTCCGAATTTGATGTATCCAAAAGTTCCGTCTCGTCAACAGGAACTCAACGTCACAGACGGCGCGTCAATTGGATGCCCAGTCTGGGAGTTATTGGCCTTTTCGTCCCAGGGGCCCGTTTGGTTTTTTAAGTCGAAACCAACCTGAACGTACTCCAACTGCGTCCAAACCTCAAGTGAAGTAACCCAAAAGGTCCTTCTTACTTAGAGTAATCCATCAAAGTTGACGGCACGTCAAATGGACGTCCGGAGCTCAAGTTATAAGCGTTTCTGCTCCGAGGACCCGGTTGGTTTCGTGTACGAACCAACCCGGCCGAACCCAAAGTACTCCGAAAGCTTGAGTGTACTATACCGAAACGTCCATCTCGATCCAACGATCACTACACAATTGACGATGCGTCGATCGGAGGTCCGTAGATCATGTTATGGGAAACAGATCGAAAGAGGTTCGGTATTAGGGGGTTCGGGCCCGGTCCAACCCAGCCCGATACGCCCAGGGTCGGGACGAACTGGGTCGAACAGAACTGGGTCTGGGTCCGGCCCACTTGGGCGTGACCTGGCATAGCCTGAGCATGGCCTGGCCCGGCCTGGGCGGCTTGGCCGTAACGGCCGGGCGATGAAGATGGGGGGGGGGGCGCCCCCCGCGTTGATAACCCGCGGCCCCCATGTGGGAGGCCGCACATGCTGGACGACCGGGGGTTACGAACCCCCAGTTTTCCCCTGACCGGTCGGCCCGCTATGGCCGGCGGGCTACTGCCGCCACGGGACCGGTAAGGGCCGGTCCCTCTGTTCCGACACCGGCAGCTCGGAACCGGCCGCCGGCCCCCCTGCTCCGCCGCGCCCCTCCGCCGCGTCCCCACTCCAGCGGGGGTGCTTTTGTGGTTCTCTGGCGCGGTACGACAGGGCCGCATCTTTGGTTCGTATTCAAAGGCGCGACGCGATGGCGCTGCGCTTCTCCCCCTTTCCTTAATAATTCACGTGCAGTGCTTCAGCACCGCGTTGCCTTGCTTGTGCCGCAACAATATCAAACAACCAAAAGGGAGAGGAGGGTTGGCCGCGTTCGTGCGGTGCGACCCCCTCCTGTTATTGCGGTAACAGGTGTCTCCAATTGAAAATAAGAAAGGCAACAGAATAATTCACGAACAACAATTAAAATAAATCCCTACCTCATCGAATTCGATGAACGAGGATTCGTCGTGGAAATAACCGTCGTGGAAGAAGGCATCGTGGAGGGAGGATCGTCGCGTCGCGGAGAAGCGTCATGGAAGAAGCGTTGCGGAAGAAGGAACATTACGAAAGAAGCGTCGCGTCGTCGATCTCTGAGGATCTGACATTTTTCGCGTTCTTCGCGTTCTTCGTGTTCTTTTTCGAAGAAGAAAGCTTTTCTCCAAATACTCTCCATGCAACAAGCTCCAACCCAAATAAAATAAGAGTTGTCTTATTTTATTAACGCACAAGCCAACGTTTGAATTTCAAAAAGAAATGAAATGAACAATTAATTGAGGAGTTCAAAACCGCCCAATTAATGAGGCGTTTAATATCCAGATTAAACGCAAGTGTTGAATTCATTAAAAAGGGGGGTGCAGGTGCGTTACTTAGAAGAAAAGAAACCGTGGGGCTCGTGTGGGCCCCAACTAACAAATATCCTACCATGTGGGTAGGATATTGTGGGTCCCACATCATCCACTTAACATAAGTTATGAAAAATAAAATAAAAATCGGTTGTACCACTTTTATTTTATTTCTTTACTTAGCCCCAAAAATTAAAAACCACACCTGAGCAAACGCAACTCTGGAAAAAATGTTTCTAAGCAAATACCGGTGCTGCGATTCCATCGGTGCCCTCGGAATTTGATTCCGAGCACCGGTTCAAAAGTTAGAAAAACCCGCTCGTTTGTTCACTGAATGTACCTGAGCTAAACTTCAGAAAAAGATTCCAGGCACCCTAGGCCTCCGAATCAGGTTCCGTCAGAAACTGCGTTCTTGTAAAATCCCAAAGAAAATTAAGAAAAAAACTTTCTTTGAATTTTTCAGGTCTTTACAAACATGAATCTTTCAATTGTGTTGAATGAAGGTCTTCTCTAATTAAAACAATCAATCAGGGTGAAGTTTAATAGTTCCGAGGTTTCGGTGAACTCAGAGATCGATATCTGGAGGTTGGGGATTCCATCAAGAAGAGCCATGACATTGGTACTTATGAAAACCTTTGAAAAAGGAGGAAGAAAATTAGGGTTGGTTAAGAGCCGAAATGGAAACCTTGCTCTCATGAGGGAAGAGGATGCCGCCTCCCCCACTAAGGGGGGAGAAGCCAGAGAATTGGACTCCAACGTCACCAACTGGATGGAAGCATATCTAGTGTTTCAATCCACTCAACAACCCAATCCTCTTATCTTGATTACTTTGGGGACAAGACTGAGTTCTCGATTCCACCAAGTCATGAAATGAATAGTGTCAAATTTGACATTAATGATATTTTAAAATAAAAAAAATATATGAATTGATATAAAATTAATAAAACCCTAAAAAATATATATTTATATAAGGTTAATAATTTCAGCCATGACTAATTTATGGTTATTTTGGCATTTAATTATAATGATGTTGAACCTTACAATTTAAAAATCCAAATTATCACGGTAAGAGTTAAAGTGTTTATCTATGTGTTAATACCAAAATATAAGGGTATGAATGTGACCCAAAACAATCAATTATTTATTTTATGAGTGGATTTATAACTCTAATAATATTATATCATACATAACTGACTTTTTATTTATTTTTAATTGAAAAATTAGATATATTAATTCCATATTTTTAAATTTTCAAAAAAATTTGACTCTTGCCTTAATTATGAAAGGTAAATTCCTCTCTAACTTTTGTCCACCCCTATGATTCTTGTAGAATAATAAAACTAACATTTTAATACTCTAAAATACCATTTCCTCATCCTAGAAGTGTTACTTTCGGATAATATTAAACCAATGAAGTCATTTGGTACAAATTAAAAGGAGATACCCAAATAACATTTAATTTTCATCAACAAATATTTTTGTTTCATTTCTTATATAAGACAATTAAATAATTTATTTTAATTCTATATCATAAAATTTGTATCTTAAATATACAAGGATTTATTAATATTAAGTGTAAAACATACCCAAACATTAACAACAATCAAATTAAATACAAAATAATCAATTATGTGTACGGTGGACTACCGCATAGGGAACAGATATCATCCGTTCATCCATTGACACCATTATTGATTATTAATAATAATGGAAATAAATTTTTTATTATATATATTATATTTATATTTTTTTATTATTATGTAATTATTAATTAACACATAACATAATTATATCATTTTTGTACAAATATGATAATTTCATTTTAAGAAGTGTGGACTTCTGCCTCTTTAAAACGATATGTTTTAATCACACTTTATGAGTAATGTATTAATAATGGGTTTATTAAAAATATATCATATATATGAAATAATATTTATACTATAATTATATTAATTAATATATTTATTTCCATATGATAATAAAATGGAAACATCATTCATGTGGACGTACGACATATCATCTTCTTAAACAATGTATTTTGTTTTATATTTCTCTCATTTATAAATTATTATCAATACATATATAGTGAATAAATATAATAATTATGTAATTTTTATAATTATATGTATGATTATATAATTATATAATAAAGTGGATAAAAACAAAACAAGTCAAAACACATTCGAAAAACAATGAAGTTATTATACAAAATATATCATTAAAATGATATTGAAAAACGCCAGGTACTAGAAAATCATAATTAAAAAATATATGGTATTATTGAAATTAATATGATTATGTTATAGATTTATAATAAAACAATATTTATTATAAATGATGTTTGAATGAGTACAATGATATTCAAAACCTAATGTATTGGATTTTTGTCTCACATTAATTTATGTGGGACACAAGACATATACACTACATGATTGTTTTTTTATATAATGTCATTGAGTTCCTTTTGTGATTATTATTCTATGGATTATGGAATTTTTAAATTAATATAATTTTCTTTCAATCATAGGTCATATTATTCAACATATTAGAAATTTATAAGGGGGGTATTTCACAATCTCTTTGAAATTCTAGATTGATTTGGTTTAAGTATCCACTTTGAAATATTTCATTTCCAAGTTTATTATATCTATAAAAATTGAAAACTTATTTTTCCATTCTACAGTTACTTTTAAAAGTAATTTTAATCCATTTTTATGTCAAAACATATTATTTAATGGAAATAAAATTGATTTTTTCTAAAAGGAGGGACATTATGATGTTTCGGGAAATAGTAAAAGGAATGTTTTTCATCATATATGGGATAAATGTAATTTCTTGTCATCAATAAAAACTAATGTTTTGATACTTCATTTACATTTTAAAAAATTATTTTCATTGAAATTATTTTCTTTTATAATTGAAAGTCCTCTTAAACAAATTCTTACAATATGGTGAGGGGTTTCTTCTCAATTTAAATTTAATTGAGCCCTATTCATAGTTGTTCACCAATTCACATTAATTTTATGTATATAATACCTCTTTGTCATTTAATTTCATGATTCACTAATAAATCATATTCAATTTTAACATATGGTTTTTAATTTCAATGTTCAATGATTATCTATGGATATATTAATAAGTAGTTATTTGTAATTCAATACATATATTTGAAAATGTAATATTATTAATAAATAAAATTAATTTCATGTTATGAGTAATTAATTGAAATATAAATGATGGGCGGGGTTCAGACTTTATATTTCCCCATGATTCATCAACATTTTCCAATGAGGAAAAACATTTTAATATATTAATAATGTTTCTACATGTAGTTTTAAAAAATTTGGTGATAGTTATTGATAGTGTATGCTTACATCCAACTCAAATAGGGATTCCAGTAATTAATAATTTATTTTTTTAGAATTTTGTAACTATTATAATTTTTAAATGATATTTTACAATTTTCAATCTCTATGGATACACTGAATTCTCATCTTATTTATTAAATTGAATTTGATTCATTTGTTTACCATTCCACATATTTTCTGCCATAAAAATTATAAATGGAATGTGTTTTTTATTATTTAACTTGTCATATTATTTTAATTTCATTAGTTTATTATATATTCTATTGTACTAACCTCTACTCAATATTTGATCTCACTCTTATTATTATTCTATCCTAAATAATCTGATATGTTTACTATAAAAAATATTCAAGGATACTCCAAATGGAATAATTTTAAACACAAAATTAGTATGTCATACTTTTTTTCTAAATTATATTTCATGACTAATATATATGTATTTTGTTTACTAATACAATAAAACTTATCTATCCTTTATGCAGTAATTCTATGTAATAATGAAAATGTAATAGTAGTCGACACCAGGTATGGAGTTCATGGGGTCAGCCCGCTACATATATCATTGTGTAATATAATATTAATTTATTTATAGTATATTCACACCATAAAAAAGAAATTTATTCCTAACATTTTTACATGTCTCATGGAAGATAAATCGACACAAAATCATTAAGTTATGTTTTTATTGCATTGAAAGAACATTTACATCATGTACTATAAATATAAAATTATTATAATTCTATTAAATTCCCATATTAGTAAATTTTTTATCCATATATATAATTTTAACCCCCATTTATTAATAATTCATTATTAAATCCCTAATTTTTTTATTTACATTGTTTTTATGTAGTTTTGAGTTCACCATTTTTGGTCATTTCACCTTTTTCAAGGTTTCTTCATCTATGGAACATAAATAATGATATAAATATAAAATATATTCATTATATACATAGTTATTGGAGTTTATAATTTTTTTGATATAACTTATACATATCACTATATAATGTTATGGAAGACTTAACAAATAAATGACTGACATTTCAATTTTATGATTAATGGGACCAAAGAAATTTAAATATTTACTAGTAAATTAAAATAACCATTATAGAATAAATATCATGTATATATATATATTAGTTATATAAAAATAAATAAAATTGAATTATCATTGTGAAAACATATTTGTATTGCTATGTGGAGGAGGTAGTCTACAAATACACTTGAGTGACACATCCATATCCCATTATACTGATAACTATTTGTAAATGGTTTCTCAATTTACATAAAAAATAACATTGTATTTATTTTTCTATATCAATACTGATTTTATGGATTAAAAAAGTTCATTTGATGTGGATGATAAAAAAAATTGAATTGGATTGGTATTGATCCATACATAATTAATAGATACCAACACTATTTTGATCCTTATTCAATAAAATATTGGAATTATGATAATTAAAATGTGTAAAATTAAAGAACATATTATATTATGATTTCAAGTATATATTTACTATATATATGTTTCAAATGATGTAAATAACATATGATAAGAGGTTCTGATATATATGTGAGGGGTTGGAAAGAAATTATTTTTCTATAATTTTTTAAATTATTCAACAAACATTTTAATGAAATATAAACAACAATTTCTTGGTATTCAAATGTATGATAATATAATATATAAATATCATAAAAACATAAAAATATACAGTTTTGTGTGGTAATCCTAAAATTATATCCCCCCTATGGAAAACTAGTTTTAATAGAAAATATTGCAACAAAAATTTCTTGTTTTTTCTTTTGACTGTTTGATTTTTTAGATAAACATATTAGATTAAATAATTTATGATTTTCCAAAATAAGGAATATATATTACTACATTATATTTATATAAGTGGGGGGTTTTTAACTTAAATAAGAACATGACCCACAACAAAAAATCATTTCTAAAAAAATTATTCACTAAACATAATACATATTTTTATTACATTTTATTCCGCGTGAAATCCGTAAAATTAATGATAAAATATATTAATGATTTTATAATTTATGAAATTAAATAAGAACATTTGTAACACCCCAGGTAAATAAGGAATATGACATTTTCATATTTATCCATATTTGTGAATAAAATATTAATATGACTTTAAAGGGGACGATATGCTCGATGGCGTACCCAATACGCAACAACGAGTTTCTTGGGAATCTTACGTTGCACTCTAATAATAAAATAATATTATTCTAAATGGTAGTAAACATGTAGCCGTTGTAATGACAGGAATGGATATAAATAACTAAAATATGATTATATATGTTCTTAAATATTTTTACATTTATACAATAAAAGATAAAGGCTTAAAATACGGAAAGAATTCAATTTTAGGCGTATATGCCCTAGTTTTCACTAAAGGTTCACTTATCACCTTTTGATGGAGAACCGTCATTAAATATAGTTTTGTTCACTCTTAAACATTATTTTGGACCAAATAAAACTCTTATTAAGAATCGGGACATCAAAATTTACTTTGTGTAAATTTTTGGTATCTTTCCGATAAAGTTCATTTTTTAATGAATAGTGTAAAATGTTGTATTTTAATTCAAAACCACTTTTTAATATAATTTATTTATATGATTAGATTATATTTTTAATTGGTTTTAAAGTGAAATTAGAAAATATTTTTACCATTAAATCCAATAGTGGTCGTTGGAATCAATTTCACTTTGAAATCAGACTTAAACTAGTGTCAATCTTTTGATACTTATTGTTTCATAAAACACGCTATTTTTCATGACAGCGGGAATTAATTATTAAATTAATTAATGTGACTTATATGTTTTGAATTTTTTAAAACGGACTTCATTTTTGAATTCAGAATATCAAATATAGCTTAGGGTGAATTTTTGGGATTTTTCGGAAAAACTTCAATTTTTGATGAATAGTGAAACCACTAAGTGGTACTTATAAAAACTGATTTTCCGTTTAAATGAAATTTTTCCATCATTGTGTTTTGATTTTCAAAAATCCGACATACATGGTTGTCATTAAGAAGTAAAATGTGGTTAAATGAGATTAAAATAATTTTTTGGTGAATAGTAACTTATTAAGTTTTTAATCGCGATTAGTGGTAATTAGTGTGGTTTAAGGTAAAAATAATGCTTTAATAAAATGAGATGAGCTTGAAACATGTCTTACCCTCATTGGTTGTATCATGGCAGACCAAGACAAGCCATGGGTCAACTTGGGGACCCCATGGATCCACTTTGGTTGGGAAATGACAAAAATAACATTTTATTTAATGTAAAAGTAAAATTGACACAAACATGATATGGTTTACTAAAACAATTTTTAAGTGAGGTTATACAAGTCATATTTTTGATTATAAATATTCATTTGAAAGCTAATACGATTTTCTACATCATAGTATTTTTTTATAATTTTTAGACATTAAATAAATTAAATTATTTATGACATAATAATGATGCAGCGATGACATCATTATTTGACGATTTAAATAAAATGGAAAGATAATGTAAAATCTATGAACTACACATGTCCAAAACTTATTGGATGAGTGCATTTCGAAGCCTTATCACCTTATCCACGAATTATATCAATGTGGGACCTTTTGAAACCGAAACACATTTTCAAATAAAGTAATATTTCTTTACTTTCCAAAAGTGCCCCTCCTCTCCTCTTATAAAAGGCCCCCACCTCTACCTCATTTAACACACTCCTCAAGCCTTTGGCTCGGCCAACCCCTGCCCATTTACTCTCTCCAAATCCCTCTC
This sequence comes from Viscum album, assembly GCA_963277665.1. Taxonomy (NCBI): domain Eukaryota; kingdom Viridiplantae; phylum Streptophyta; class Magnoliopsida; order Santalales; family Viscaceae; genus Viscum; species Viscum album. The sequence continues at coordinate 495,795,394 of OY728158.1, read as the reverse complement.
CTCACCCTAGAGGATTCCCTTTGGGCAGAATCCTTTCAAAGGAAGCCTTTAGGCTCAAATCAAAAGAAGTTACACTTTTAAAGGTAATTCATTCTCTCATGTTCATTTGTTTTATTTTTCTTCTCCAACCCCCTAAACTCTTTTTATTTACTTCTTTTGTAACAAAACCAGTATCTTAAATATACTAGGATGTTGTTATAAGATTTATTCGAGCTACACTCTCACACAACTACATCAAATGGTTAAAGAACATACGGTTTCCGTGGATGGTGAAATTCTGCCTCCCGAAACGATGATTGTTCAATACTCATTTAACACCTTCAAAGGTGGCCATTATGATGTCACTATTTTTATATATGATATATAATATGTTTATTTTTTATTTATGCATATGTATTTTTCATTTTTGTCTTACCTTTATGGCTTCCATTATGGGTATACGCGATATCTTCATTTAAGGAAGTGCGGACTACCGCCCCCTCAAAGTGATTTGATTCGTTAAATACCATATGTGGGATGTATAAAGGATGGAAATATGATATTATATATGATATTATACTGGAATTATAATATACCTTTATATCATTATTATTCAATTCTATAAAATACGAAATAGAAATGAAAGTAGCGTTCATGCGTACGTACGGCTTACCATCTCCATGAACGGTGCATTTCATTTCTGATTATGTAATGTTATAAATGCATGCATTTACTGGATATATATGACATATATGATATCTACATAATGAATACAATTCTGGATATAATAAAAATTTGGCCACACGAACAACATGTAATTGTAAGAAGTCCACTTTCGACTTAAGAACCAAATATCGGCAAAACAAATATTATTAACTTAAATGATTACATAATGTTTATGACATGGTAATAAGTGGTATAAAAGTAATAATGAACTTGAAAAATGTTCTTAAGGAATTAGAAATTAACTCAAGTTTATTATTCAGGAGATTAAAGAACGATCGAGTCAAGTCGGACCCGAGGTAAGGGATCCTACTCCTCTCTTTCTTTTTAAGAGCACACTTTTATGTCATTCCTTTTAAAGCTCATATTTCTTGTTAATGGGATGATATTTTACATTACACTTACTGTAATTTTTATTTTCATGTGATGAGAGACCCTATTCTCTCTCATCAATCCATTTTGGAAGTTTTGAGTGGCACTGTTAGGCTGCCGAATTTTCGTAAGGGATTTTTCATCTCACTTTTATTCTCGTGAGATTTATGCTACATTTGCCACAAATTCCATTGAGTGGTGTATGTACTTCCCATTATTCTAATATTTGTGTAATATAATTTCGTTTATGAGTATTTACATCAATGATCTATTGTCCTTCTTTCATGGGGTGTATGTTTTGAAAGATACCCAAGTCGGTAAGGGAACCTTTCACCCTCCTTTTTTTTAAAATACTTCTTTTGTTGGGTCTTTTAATTTACATATTGTTATGTTAGGATATGTTCTCATATATCCTTATTGATGTAAATTTTATGTCCAAGTGATGAGATACACCTTTTTTCTCTCATCCTCTCATTTTGATGTGATGCCGTTAAGCTGTCAAGGGAACTTTTTAACCCAATTTCGATTTCTTTGGGTTCAACATGTAGTCATTGAATATGTCATCCATTGAATATGTGTGAATGAAATTTTATTGTTTTAAACTTAATATCCACTTATATTGGGTGTATTTATATTTTTCACACTTATTTTTGAGATTTATTTGTCCTTAATTTAAGGATACCTTCTTTATAAGGGATTTCATCACATTTGACATTTCTATTGAGGGTTCATTGTTGTTATCCACCAATTCACTCTTATATGGTGTGTATACTGTCCTTTGACATATTATATCATGAATCCTTTTATTCTCATGATATTATATAGTTCGGATTAAATGTTATTCTGCTATTATTTGTATTCAAGTGTCTCTAATTTTGGTAAAACCCCTTTAACCAAAATATCATTTTAAATGTTTTAATCATTTGTTTTTATTAATATCCATGTTTTCAAAATGGTTTTAAGGATTTATTTATATGGATATTAATGGTTTAAAATTTTAAGCTGCAAGGTGGTATGGGACACTTCGATTCAAAAATCTCTTTATTAAATGTTTTAAATGGTTTTGGAAATGGTTTCTTTTTGAATGGATTCATTATTTCAATATCCTAAAATGTTATATTGTGATTGAAATGTGTAAATGTTATGTTTCCTTTATTCATGTTTATGTGATACGATTATGTTATGGTTCTTGGGAATTGTTATGAAGAACGGGTGGTTCCGTGATAAACTAAGGGCGGGTGAGCCCGATATAGCTCTCCAATGCATTGGGTAACGCGAAGGAGTGAAACGTTAAGGTTTCTCCGAAGAGATTTAGGGAATATACTGTGATGGGTATTCCAAACGTAACCAAGAGGGTTACTCCCTACGTAAGAATGTTATGAATGCCTCAAGTTACCTTTATGTCTTATGTTTTCTATGATTTATTCATGATTTGATATGACTATGTTTTATGGGTAAAGTATGATTTCATTCTTATGTATTTATGAACTCATGTTTCCTTTCCATATTTTTATAACCCTTACTGAGCTTTTTATGCTCATCCCAAGTTTTTGAAATATTTTTCACAGGTCAAGGGAAAGGTACATGATGTGATGATAGTGTCAAGGATGTGTCAAGAAGGAATCCGTGTTATGTTTTAAATATGTTTCCGTTGGTGGGAAGAATGAATACTATCTTTTATGTAACCACTTTGTTTAAATGTGGAATGTAATGCAAGTTTCATGATCTAATTCTCTAAAACTCTAAACCTGAAAAGATCCTCAATGTGTAATCTTGTAATAACTCAAGATTAAGTAAGGTTTAAGGCATGGGGCCTTATAACATTAATCACTTTTTATTTATTTATTATATTCATATCATAATACATTATGATTATAAGATATATATATTTTGGAAATAGGTTTTTACAGAAAAAAATAGTACCGAAAAAATAAAATAATGATTATTATGTATTTAATTATAATAATTATAATTAATGGAGACGTACATTATTCTAATATATATTTAATTACATAATTTGTTATTTACATGAAATAAAATGACATTTTTTTTAAAAAATTGTATTTTTTCACTATTCTCAAAATAGAAATATTTTTTAATAAAAACAATAATTGAACCTAAACAAATTTTGAATTTCTGATTTAAATATTTATTTTCCATTAATAAAATTATACTACTATCAATAGTATAAATTAATTATATTATATTCACTCATAATATTCAATAATTTTTAAAAAAATACATTGTGAAAAAATAAAACAATTTTATTAAAAATTGGATACTTATTTTTTATTTATTACACAATTCATATTCATTATTCAATAATATTATAAATATTTTTCATATTGATGATATTAAAATCTTTTCTTAATAATTTAATGACTATCTTAAAATGGATTAATATATTGTGGTTTATATAGACTCAGGGTATTATGTAATGAACGATACTATACATATCATTTTTATTAAAATAATTTTATATAAAATACTTTTTTGTTACCTTATACAATGAAAAATATATTTTACCCTCAATATTTTATCACTCATTTATAATAAAATGAGGATTCCTCTTTATCCAAATTTTCTTAAGATCTCATTTACCTTCATAATATATCTGAATCCAATATTTAATTTTATTACTATGATTAGTGTTATTATATATAAATATTTCTCTATGATCAAAAAATTATACTAGTTTTTTTCAGAATAAAACCATTTTCTAATGGTTTAACATCATTGTTCAGTACGTATTAGTGTTATGGTATTTACTTCCTCAAGAGAGATACATTGAACACATTGTGAACATGAGAGAGGTTTAGTGGGAGTTCCAAAACATATGAAATTGTCTACAATCATTAAAGAACCACTAATTAATAATATTAAAAGGGATAAACATCACCATTTTTATTTGTCTCATAAATTTATTCCATTGGGAAATTCAATGGAAAATATTTTAGCCAACGGAAAATTCTATTTCGCACCAATGATTGTCACCACAACACCTATGATGACTTTGAAAATCCCTTATATACTTTTAAATAGAATTATACTTCTGCATGATTTCAATAAGTTGATAAGTTATGAAAAACATTACTTCTTCAGCTTTATCAAAATATTCCTGTGGTCTATATTTATTTCCTTGTAGGGCATCATAATTACCCATTTTAGTTATTAACTGAATATTATTTTATAAATAATTCTCAAATAGATAAAGGTGTTGATCTAAATTACATTTTAATTCCGGATAAATGGATCTCAACATATCCTCCAAGGATTGAATTATCTACAATGATAATCCTCTTAAATGAGGATGATAATTAGTAATGAAACAAAATGATGTATCTAGATATTTCTAAATACTTCTCTATAACATTAAGGTAAATCAGAAATCCTGATTAAATATAATTTAATATTTTACATTAACTATCATTACAACATAATTATTTTATATTATTGAAAGAGGCTCAAGATAGAATTAATCACTAATAATAATGGAGTGTGGTATCATCAATATGTGGTCAATTACAAAAAAAATTGTATTATGATCTCTATAATTTTTGTTCATTAAAAATAAATATCCATGTTGATGATTTCCCATTTCCATTATAATTTTAGTAATATTTTTCACATACCCATACCACTTTTGTCTATATACCTTAAAATAATAACACACCCAATTTTGAGATATATACTCCACCTTATCACACTTTATGTTTTCCACAGGAAGAAATCATTTTGATATAAATATATTTTCAGGCATTTAAGATGAATTTATAAATACTTTCAATTATTTTCTTAAATTAGTCTATTATTTTAATATTATATGGATGTTAAAAATTGATAATTTTTTGTCCTTAAAATTATTTCCCAGCATTGGTTTAAATCAATCAAATTTATAACATTCCCTTGTATCTTTACTTCTAACTTTCTTCATTCATTAATAATTACATGGATATATGGATGAAAAAATTATTAGAGAATGAATTGATTTCTCCCAAACCTTCATGATTTTAGTTTCTACCCTTTTCAATTTAAAAATTATTTTATAAGTTGTGATCCCAATCAAAGAGAATATATCATGAACATTTTGAATCAAATCATTATGCTACTTTTTTTACATTACATAAGTTTTAGAGTATTGAGTATTCATAATAATTAATATGCTTGAAAAATCATATATATTCACATATATACCTATTTCATGTTTAATAATTACTTGACATATTTATAATCATTATTAATGTAACAACATTATGCATAATAATTATTCATAAATATATTTAATGTAATTATTTTACTACTTCTAACTCTTAATCATGAGGTTGGAATTTTAGATCCATTACGTGCGATGAATAAGTTATCAATGTATTTTCTCACTTGATAAATTTACATAACCATTTCAGTTATTCATTATCATAAATAAAAATCCTTTTCCATTGAAGGAATGTTGTGATCATTGGTAAAAAAATAAACCGTCTCTTTTATTCCAAGTAATTTTAACCGAAATCATCTATCCAAAGGGACATAAATAATCCATGAGATAAATTGGTGAGTTATTTTGATAGCTATGTGAAATACAGTTCAAATAATTGGTAAGATCCATAAAATCCGTGATAAATATGGATTTAATTCATATTGTTTGGTCTAGGATAATTATCAATAAATGTCATCATTGATGGATCCATTGATATACCCTCACATTAGATTATGTTCCCAAATAATAAAACATTATATTTCCAAAATTCACAATTTGAAATTTTTTCAAACAATTATCCCTACATATAATCCTTAATGTAATCCACAATTCATCTTCTTTATCTATATTTCCATGTTAACATATATGAAAATAATCATTCCAGTATACCACAAACTGATAATGGAAGTATCAAATGATAAAATTAATCTAATATACAAAGATAGAGGAGGAATCAGTATGAAAAAATGGACTCATAATAAATTTAAAGTATCAATTCTTCAAATAGAATATTGTTATTAAAATTTATAAATGATTGAAAATCGACTGATATTATCCAAATCGTTGAAAGCTGTTAGAAATATATTAGGCACCTTGTAATTTATCATATAAAAAATTAATATATAGATGAGTATACTAACTCATAATCAAGTTATTATTATGTTACTGATATCCATGAATGATTCTTGCTACCCATAATTATTAATAAAAAAGAATAGGTCCACCCTATAGTGAAAGACTTCACTGAATGAGTCAATTATGAGTATTATTCTATAGTTTTCTCTTCCATTACTGAAACATAGTCGGAGCCATTATATCATGATCCATTTAAATTGGACTATCCCTGTTAACGATTTCTATTGGAATCTCATTTTCATGATTTTTGGAATTTTATAATATCATTCAGATATACATAAAAATGTCACATACAATACACTTATAATTGATCTTGATTTTTTACTCAATCCATTTATGGAAAATACAGAATTTTAATCGGAATAGACACCAAGAACATGTGTTTAATTTTAACAAGAATTTATCATCTACCAAAACATAGATAAACAACTATATGTTTATTTGGAATAAATTTATTTATTTCCATTACATGGAAATTGATATTGGATTTAGATATAAAATGAAAATCCATGCTGAAAATATCGTCAAATTTAGTTTGATGAAGAATATTATTAATTTAAGGAAAGAAATTCCATATAATAATAATTTGGGTTTGATTCATAGATATTGGATTTGGTTATCATATAATTATTCATTCATTTTGTTAATTAAATCTCTAATAATTCAGTAAATGTGTTCACATTCCTTGATAATATTCATTTGAAAAATATAAATTCATAAAACTAAGAATATAGTAAGTATTATTAAATTTGATAATACCTATAACAATGTAAGCTTTATTATTTTATCTTAAAACCCTTAATAAAACCAAAATACTTATCATGAACATTACACTTAATTAATCAGAGTGATCAATCTAGAGAAATCATTAAATAGATGACTATATATTGTCATCTTCCTTTCAAACTATGATACATGTTGTTTAATCAAGTTAATTCAGTGTCATTATCTATAGAAATACATTTTATTGATTCATCAGGAATATTTCAGTTAACATAATTAGATTCCCATGGAGTGTCAAACTACATGCACATTAAGGGGCCATTCACAATAAACCACAATGATAGCCACTATATACTCTATGGACTATTTTTTATATTTTTACTCATACATATAGAATCTTCAAAACCAAATCCACATTTAGTACACAAGAATGGATTAATTTTATTTGGGACTTAACAATTCTTTTTTATCATAACATTTTAATTTATCCTCAATATTATCTTATCCCAAGGGTTCTCACCTGTGCTTACTCAACCTTGTTTAAAAACATTCTTAACATTTCCTATTATATAAACTATTGTGAACCTTAATTTTAATACATACATATTTCGTCATTTTTATCCAATATTAAATAAATTAATAATAATACATTAATTATTTATGTAGAGTATTAGTTAATTTGGCATCATGTATATGTAATCAATGGGAATATCACTTTTTGACATCAATTCTATTTATATTCATCACTATTAGAACACTTCAATAAAAATGATAATTAGTTAATTTTTAATAACTGATGTAAGAGAATCATATAAAAGTGTTAGATGAGTTTAATAGTTAGGTGATACATAAGAGATATCTATGAATTATCAAAAGTACACATAACTAAAAAATAAGGGTATTATAATATACTCAATGTATAAAATAATAACACTGAATATGTAAAAATACATTAAGTAATAAGAGTGTAGAATTATCAATATTCAATCAAAACGAATGAAAAAATATCATAACCTTAAATAAATAATTCTATGGAATCGAAATAATAATATAAAATCATTTCCTTAATCAATGTTTCTTACCAAGGGTGTCATAGTGGATTAGGTTCACTCCCCATTTCATCACATGACCTTACATGGTTCACTCAAACGAATAATATATATGTAAATCGCTCTTACTAGACATTGTATATCCCCCAATATAGTCATCAATATATCATGATATATCCTTCATTATCCAATGAAATAGAAATCTATATCATTCTATGCCCACAATACACATAATGAAACCCAAAAATAAGTATTTCTTACTATCATAAATTATTCAACACATCATTAAATAACATCAAATGTAAATGAAAAAGGAAACATAAAAATTATAACATCATTAATATAAATATTATATTATAGAAAAAAAATTCATTTGTAATCACTCATTTAGCATAATCAACTTCAAAAATATCAAGGATATCATATTCATTTTAATTTTAAAATGAATCATACAAATATAATCATTAATTAAAACTGTATTGATGATGGAAGAGGTATTCATTCAGATAGTGTAAGTAAAAAAATTCCCCTTTCATAGTTTTATTAAAAAATAAAAAATATCACATTTAGAAAATATTTAATTTATGATTTAAAAAAATTATAAAATAGAATAAATTTGAAAATATGAATTTAAAAAAAGAAAGAATAGTTAAAATTTTCCAAAAAAACTTTTAAATTAAATATGGTATTGGATTAAATGTTTTCTAATGAAATACATAAATATGATCTATTTTGTTTATTAGAATTATTCTTATCCCATTAATATATAATGAGATAAACATTATACTGAATGATATTATAATTGTAAATGACTATATGAGAATAAAAAAAGTATAATTTAATGATTGATTGTATAATTTATTTATGAAAAATGTTTGTTAAAGGAAATACATTTAAAAAATATATTATAACACAAAACGCTTACTCAAATGGTAAATTATTTACAATATCTCTTATTAATGAAATAAATTCAAATTAACATTCAAAACCATGAAAATAAGGAAGTTAATGATAATACATATCAATGGGGTAATAGATACATCTCACATAACTTGTTTGTTGTATTGCATAAAACAAGTCTCAATGAAACTGAAATGGTATAAAGAAACCATATGACATTAGTAATTTTGTAATTAAATGTTATTAGAATATTGAATGAATTATGATAATATAATTACCTTGAGTCAAATAATATATTATTCTAAAATACATCATTGGTCAGTATATACAACATGAAAAATAAATAATTGGGGCATAAAATTAACACATTCATTGATGATGTGAAAATAAAATGATACCCGTACACCAAGTATGCACTTCATAGTAACTTCTATATCTTCATGTAGAAAAAATTTATATATATTATTTATCTATATTTGACCCATATTAAAAAATTTTATATCAAATATTATCCACTTATTAAATTCCAATACCCATATATTAAACCTTCCCTTTCGAAATAGTTATTTCAAGAATTAACAACATGAGGATTCATAAATTTGTTTGTTTAACGGTTACAATTAATGAATTTGTTTCATGGATATTTCTTTACATAAATATTAATAATGATACAAATACAATATGTATTTATTTTATACATATTTATAACTATTCCTATTAATAAGTGATGGAAAATGAATTAAATCAAATAATGGAGATAGTTGTTTGTACAAACGCATGAGTGATATTTTCATTTTTCAATGGATTGAATAGAGGAAAGGAAAGTAATAATTCATCATTAAATTTTTATTATTTTTAAATAATTTTAATTTATATATATTAAATATAACATAATAACAAACCTTTAATGGTGGAGGTGGAAAATAATATGTATCTCTCCATAAAGGTGACAGTCCACACATACGTACTTGAGATACATTTATCTACTATTATATTAATAAGAAGGGTTAAAAGGTTTTTTCATAATCATAATAACAAACAATAATTTCTATAATAAATTACCCATAATTTTTTTATGGATTTAAATTTTTTTCCAAGGAAAAAATTATATAAATTTGAACGAGCTTGGTTAATAACTATACCTCTTTATTGAGATTCCTACATTGGCTGAGTCATTAAATCATTAAAGATTGGTATTATGAGAATAAATAAAAATATAAGGTTATCGTAAAAATTATTGTTGGTATTTGAAGAACATGTATTATGTCCTCTATGCGCTAAATATTGTGAATAATGTAGTATAACAGGTTATAATTTATAAATTAGTGAAGGGGAATACATTGAATTTCATAATGAATTTCTATTATTCAAGGTCACATTCATTAGTAAGTGCTTTCAAAATTATAGGTATTTTATATAATGATAATATATGTTTGAAATATATATAAAAATATGAATTAAATTGTTTTGAGTGGAATTAATTAAATAATTTCATGGTTTAACTCCCAATATAAATTCATTTTATCCCTAACAAGGTAATTTTTTTTTCTATTTTTACAATTCACTATGACAAAAAATAATATAGAAAATACTACATTCTATTTCCTTTGATGATTAAAAATATGAAATAAATTTTACTATATTCAATTTATATATGTGGAGAAATGTAATTATAAATAAGAACCAAACCAAAAACCAAAACCCTTTTTAGAAAACATAATATTTAAGCATAATTCATAATTTAATTACATTCATTACATCTAAAAACATAAATTATAAAATAAAATATAATAATTAGTGGCTAATTTAATATTTTCAATAATGAAACCAATCATTGTTTTTTTATTTTTTGTAATTAAAATACATTTCTTAAATATATATTTTATTAAATGTTTATTTAATCCCAGAAATAAACTTTTACAAAATCAATGAAAGGATGATAATTATATAATTTAATTGATTATATAAAAAATTATGTATAATTAAATCTATTTAATTTAAAATAAGAAAAATAATGTGAAATTTAAATATAATTAAGTGAAAAATCATAATAAATTTAAATTAATCATTTTCTATGGGAAAATAATTTTTTTAGAATAATCATAAAAATTAAACTTATGATACTATATTCATGATGATCTGATAAATTATAGTCATTTAATAAATGTAAATTAATATAAATTTTTTTAATTAATTATAATAATACTCTAAGAAAAATATAATGAAATCGATTTTTAAAAAAATAATGTTTTATGAATAAAATTATTTCATTAAAAGTTGAGTGTAAATTTAATTTGAAAATACAAGAAATTATGAATATTTATTACTAATTTTTATATTAATATTAAACCCTATTAATTTAATAGTTATATTATAATAGTTTACTAAATTTTTATTCATATATACTTTTGGTTTTGTATAAAGAAAGCTATAAAATAATTATTGAATTATTTCAATGAAAATACATATAAAATATTATAAAATTACATCCAAACCACAACATTACCAACTTTTTCACTACACATCTTAGATTCATGACACTATTACCTATAATTATACATCATTAACTTTGAAAAATAATGCTTTCTAAAAACTCATTTCTCTTCAAGAAAATAAACCACGTCTAGAGACACCACTTGTTCAATAATTTGGATCAATTTCGAGAAATTTTCAACCAAGGAAATCATTATTAAGAAATTAAAAAATAAAGGGACCATAACATAGAAGGAAAAAAATTTGATGGTGAATTGTTTTGGTGGCCAGTATAAATTTATAAAAGCCGATAGTTGAGTACAGATCAACTAATGAACAAGAATTCTAGAAATAAGATGTTTTCATGAATAACAATAAAACAAATGTAGTAACGAGATATTTAACATGAAACAAAATCTATATCTATAATCATGTTGATAAATTTATGAATTATTCCTAATTAAAGTATTGTGAATTATAAAGTGATCATTTTAACACTTTGGGATCTATATATGATGATGTTAAAATACACTCCAGCTTCATTAACAATCATCATCGAAGAACATGTTCATTAGCTATAAATCACGATTCAACATTGTCCTCTATATCATTACCTCACTCTAAATGTGATTTATTGTAGATAAACATTATTATATTTGTAAATACATAAAAAACACAAGGTTTTATGATCTTCTGATATATCAAATATTAAATTAATAACTACTAAATTTATTTTATAACTCATCTTCAACAGACCACCACCCTAGGAGAGGGGTTATTGATAAAAAATCTACCACCATTGGGGAAACAACATTATTTTATACAACCATAGAATTGGTTATATTATCCAATGATTTATATTGGATGGAATATAATTTTCATCTAATTTCATGAACATATAGACTAAACATAATGTATTCTATTCAATATATTATTTTTTTGGAATATAAAATAATAATTTCATCAATATTGATATACTAACCACTGATATAATATTTTCTAAAATATTATAATTATTTAGCCTTCATATATAATATCTTCTACAAAATATATATTCAATATTGTAATTGATGTGAAATATAATAGGAATGGAACATGGATAGATCCATAAGATTAATTTTGAAAAAAATGAAATCTTATATAGATATATAATAACAACCCCTTATATTTCTTCTAGTTCAGGGAAAATTACATTTACACTATATAAAAAAACCATACATGAATAAGAGAGTTAATATAAATTTATTCAATTCCAAAATAATTTAATATCAAGACATTAAAAAACATAATAAATAAACTATTGGGAAAACATGAAGATGGTAAAAGGAATATATTATTATTTACAATCATTCCACTTAATCCAACTATAATAGATATTATTTATCCTAATTAAATAAATTATTTTCTCAAAAGATACAGTTTATCATGACTTTGTAAATAATTTTACTAGTTTTTTCAGAGTATAAGTTTTTTAGTACATAAATTTAACTAATATATTAATTCTCATGAGATTTTTTTTCTATGATTTGTTTCATCTTATAACATTTGTTACACCAGAACATAAATTATTTCATACAACCAACAATATATAAATTTAATATAGGTGGTTACCATTATTCCAGACAAATCCATAATATTTTCTAATATGATTAATTTTTTATTTCAACATTACTTATTTCCATCTTTCTTCAGGAATCAAAATTTTCACACCATGCCAGGATAAAGTGTTATAACTGTTTCTTTCTTAATAGACTTTGTATTTTAACATTGAAAATATATAATTAATTCTTTAAAAAATTTAACGTTAAATGGACTTGAAAAATAATTATAATAAAGAGAACCATCAATGATTGGTTATAGTTTTTTTTAATAAATATTTCATTCGTTCTCTTGAATTGGATCGGGTCGACCAGAATCATCAACTAATATAGATCACCATAATGAATCAATCATGAATCCTCATAAAATAAATGTTTCCGCATAGTATTTAGGGACATAGGGAATATAGTGTGATGACTGTTATCATAATCAAAATAGTACTAATAGCAAAAATAAACTAATCACATAAAAATCCATGAAGTTATGTGTGTAAATAAATAAATATAAAACAAAAAATAAGATATCATAAATGAAATAATATATTCATACTCAAAAAAATGTATAATAACACTTTTCTCCGACTGGGATGACAACAATTAAATAATGAAAAAAAGAAAATAAATATATAAAGCTATATTGAAAATCAATTCTCAAACAAATAATAATTCTATATTATTGCTAAATAGATCTAGCACGAACTAAAGGGTCCACATGAGAGAATCGCATTGATCATGTTATAAAAAAACATGAACTGATTGAATATATCATGTTCCCAACCAAAATGATGACATTTGTTCTGCATTCCCAACAAGGTTCACATACATGGGGTGACAAATATATCTTGTAACACCACAAGCTTCTATGGTATGCTACATTTCAAAAAAAAAGTAGTTTGTGTTGTACGCAACTTCGAGTTCTAACACACCACGACCCATTAAACATGTCATCGTGAATATTAATTCCCACATTTGAAATTTTATAAAATTTGTTTTTCAAAATGGAAAATTTTTTGGATTGGAAATATAAAAAATATATTAGGGTGAATATTTGTTATTTTTCTGAAAACATTCAATTTTTGATGAATTGTGAATAACACTACATTATTATTTAAAAATGAATTTTTATTTAAATGATTAATTATTTTATTTAAATTAATTTTAGGTATAAATTGATACATAATTCCTATAAATTATCATTGTAAATCATTAGAGTCATTTTCTAATAATATTTGATATATAAATATTTATTTAATTTTTTACCATCCATTACCCACCTTCTAGGCGCATTTGCAAATTTGTATAAAACAGAATTTTACCGCTTCTATGAGTAGAATTTCAAAAATATGAATGGAAATATTGAAATCATTATGTAAAATTTGGATCAATATGTTGGAAATAAATTTTTTGAATAGTATCTTGTTTCTTTTATTTACCACTATTAAAAGTAAAAAATATGATAATTCAAGGTCAAAATGATATTCTAATTACCCTAAAACATGTATTAATTATTTTTGATAAGTGTATTTCGGCCAAAATCAACCGTAGAAATTAAATATGATCCTTTTTCTCCACTTGGATTAAATTAGGACATTTATTTATATTTTATTTAAAGAAGTGTTAAAAGTGTTAAATTCCAATTTTCATACAAAAACCTTTTTAATATATGATTACACATAAGATAAATATTACTATAAATATTCATAATAAGTATATAAATATTTTGAAAATAATTATATTTTATTTATAATTTTTAGATATTCAATAATTAAATTTATTTATGACACAATGATGAGGCAGTAGTTGGCCTTTTAATGAAAGAGTAAAATAATTGATGTTATAAATATCCAAAAAAATGAAAATTGAAACGTTGGATGCATTAAAATAATTTTATATATTAATATGAAATGTTATGGATGATTCAATGAATTTTTTTCCAATAATATCAGGCTGTTATAACTTGCACAAAAAAATCAATTACTAAATACTATCAAAAATCGACAAAAATCTGTTTTTAAAACAAATACTATATTATTAAAAGCTATAATAGTCTTACAAATATATGGATCAGAGAAAGGACTTATATAATAAAATACATGTCAGTAATGGATGAATTGGGGTTCATATGGTATTTTATTGTTTTTTATTAACCATATAATATAATGATACAAGGAGATAGGGTAAATGATAAACTACATTACCAAGAGTTAAATCTAAATGATACGTTTAATATGGTGACCTAAACTTGTCTAAAACGGATTGTTTGAGATTTTTTCCCCATCCCCACATTATCATTGAAATATATAATTTTTTATCCCTTATTAACTGTATATAATTGTATTATAAAATAAATTTTCATGGTTTTCCTAAACTAGTTCCAACATCTTTTATAAAAGGGTACTTCACCTTATCTTAATTTTACACCTCCAATGAAATTTGGATCAGCCAAAACCAGCCCAAATATCCACCCAGAAACCCTCAATTCTACCAAGTGGACTTAATTTTATTATAAAGACAACTTAATGAGCCCTTTTGATCAACTCAAATAGAAACACCCAAAGAAGAAGTAATAATTTCACCACCACTTTCAAAGTTCTTTTCTTCTTCCACATCCTCTTTATTTGACGGTTCCATACCAAAATAAAATCTATGATACCTTATAAATAATGTGATGTTATTATAAATATGGTACAAACATATTCATTATTCTATCCATCCAATGAATGACAATCCACCATACATGTGTACGTACAGCTTACCCTCTCTACGTCGTGGTGTAGTTTATTATTCAAACACTTAATTATTTTGATGGTTATAATAATGAGTAAAACTGATATGAATAAAAAATATAACATGTTTAATATTATGTATATATGATATAACAACCAATTTCAAAGGATTTCACCATCAATAGAAATGTATTGTCACTCATATGTACGTATAGATTACCATCTCCACGAACGTGATGAGATTCATTCCCCATCGTATCCATTCAATAAGTAATTTTATTTTAGGATTAAATAATAATTTTTAATAACATAATGTAATTCTGTTTATGAATAAAATAAATCTTATCCATAAAAAACATATTGTACTTTACAAAACATATAAAGAAAAATGAATATGTTTACACCCGAAACGATGATACTACTGAAATATTATTAATTAAGCAATATTAGAAAATCATATATAATATCATATTTATATATGTGGTTATTATATAATTTAATAAAAATTATTAAACTATTATACAGGAGTTTAACGTACCCTATACCAAGGAAAAGTACAAGGAACTGGTTAAATCAACAATCTCATCATTATACGAGGTTGTTTATACATGAGTATCTACTTGGACCTCATTAACATCCACATCCGTGTTTTGTAAGAATGTATTTCAAAAAAAAAATTTAATATTTTCTAGACATTTTGTTAATTTCATTTATACCCTTGTTTCACTTTTTATAAAAATTTTACAAAGGTATCATTCTTTTGTTTTCCAAACATGGTCATTTATTACTTTTTCGTTAAAATTAATGAAATAATGTATTTTTAATGTATATGGTGAGTGAAAGTATTTTTTGTCATTATAAAATCATAGAAACTACCATTAGAAAATTATATGAATATTTTCAAAATAAATTATTTCTTTTATAATTATTTGACTTTTAAATGATTTCAAAATAAAAAGAGACATTTCTCTCAAATAGTTTTGATTCCATCTATGTCAACATCCTGTGATGGACTTTACACATGATTGAAGTTTATTTATTATGATAAAATCATCCATATTGTATTATAGGTTTTGGAATATGTTTGAATATGGATATGTTATTTTTATACCATTAATTGTTTATGGATATTGCGTTTACATTTTTCATGCTAGTTTAAATACGAATGTTTATGTTATGGTTCAACCTTTTCAGATGAGGAATGCAATGGACATTGTAAGTGATAGGTGGAGCCTGATATAGCTCCTCAATGCATTGGTAGGTCTCATGAGACAATCTAGTGTCTTGGCACCCGTCCTTGACAAATTTTTATTTTTAGTCTTGGCATGAGTCCTTTAATTTGTGGTTATGATGTTTGGCATTATCCATTCCATCATTATGAAATTGGATATTGATATTACATGTGATTATTCGACTAGTAGAATATCCATGTGAATATCTAAATAGAATAATATGATCTATCTTAACCATATTATGTTGATGTTTATGTTCAAAAGGAATTTTTTTTGGTCTTATACATTGCCTTAAATGTTTATACTTAATTGTGAAAGATTACCCTATATTGTTATCCATATTGAGAATCTGATCTCCCCCATTCTATGATTTATTTTTCCCGGGATGTGTAAAGTATATTTTGACTAACCTGCTGGGATTGTATAACAGAGATGAATGGGTTCAAAAGAGACACAATGTTTTTTTTTCATTTCATAATGAAATGTAAAACATAATTATTTATCGAGTACTTCTAAGGAAACTAAACAAATCTGTCTTTCAGGATTTGATCTCTTATGGGCATTCCAATGTTATAGAATAATTCACCGACTCTGGGTAACTTGGGTAGAGATGTTATAGTTGGTATTAGAATAATTTTAGTACAAACCATGGAAACTATATTTAGAAAAACCATTAATACAGAACATTACCCTAAGATCGAATTTGAGGATTAGTATAGAATAACTTCCTAGAATTTTGGTAATGTAGAAATTTTGTTATCTTTCCAAACAATACATCCTTTTCTGGATATGTGCAGGTATTTACACCTCCAGCACATATGCATCAAGGAGTAAAAACTCAGACAATGCGTTTCGGCCTTGACTCGGGGTATCCTGGTACATGACAATGGGCCTTGATGCACTCTTGTTTATGATACTCCTGGGGGATATGCATAAGATAATTCACATTTTATATAAAAACCATTATGAATGATTTATTAGTATATACACCCTAATTTTTTTTTATTATGGATTATATCCTTAAACTGTTCAATTTATGTTAAGTGGTTTACATGTTTGAAATTATGTATTGTGATTTATAAACTAATCTACTGTATTCTATTGTTTATAAATAGAACACATGGTATGGAATGGAAACCGTATCAATGGAAGTTATCCTTGTACGGATTGACCTCTTAATAAAGATAATTATATTAGAGTTCGTGATGCAACTAGTGCTGAATAATTTATCACCATACAAAGAAAACTCACATTCGTTATGAATAATAACCTTACCCGTATGGAGCACTATCATCCACAATGTGGATGATAAATGTTAGACCGCTTCATGAGGGAATAACCACCATCATTCAATGGGATTTAAAATCCATTTATAACTGAGAAAAAGAATATGTTTTATAGAGAAAATATTTCATTCTATGGAGAGTATCGAAAATGAAAAAGTTGTCGTGGCACTTTATCGCCTCACGGGAGATGCAAATCAATAGTGTTCATTAATTCAGAACCCCCAAAAAATGAATAAGTATCAAATATTTAATTAAGGGAGTTTAAATATATTTAATTAGAAAAATACTTTCCTCGTGACTATCTAGAAGATATGGAATGAGAATTTTTTAGTCTGAGGCAAAAGAAGGATGAGAATGAGGCCAAGTATGAAGCTAACATTATAAGGTTAGAAAGGCCGGAAACATATTGTATACATGACCTGAGGATTACTATAGATTGATTCTTTGATGGGTTAAAACCATTTCTACATCGAGAATTATCCTTAGAATCCTTATTATCATGTGATTATATTATCTTGTGTGATATCAATATAGAAAATGAATTCTCTATATTTTACAACATTGAAGAAAAGAAAGAGAATAAGTGATCTACAGATCACGATGTAAATAGAAATAAGGGGAATAGATAAAATTTATAATTTCCATCCTATGGTAAATGTGGGATAAAACACCTTGGTAATTTCTTGAAGGAAATGGTATTCTGTTACAAGTTTAGTGAAAAAGGCCATCATGCTCGAAAGTGAAGGGGAAGTATAGAGGTTCTCAATGATGAATAATACAATTGTATAGAAATTTGGAATTATTAAAAAAAATGTTCTATGATCCATAGGAATGTATCTCAGAAATGACCCTGGGGGCAGGGCCAAGTTAATTCGATAATTATGGCTAAGTTTGAAGCTTTGAAATATGTGATTGAAAGTAATGTAATGGTTTCCTCAAGTTTATTCAATGGTTTATTTGATTCTGGATCATTGAATTTTTTCATATCTTCTCATTTTGTTAAGAAAATTAGATATTTATAATTTTATTTTACAAAGTAGTTGTCAGTGAAAACTTTTAAGGGAATTTTCATTGCAACAACAATTTGTGAATTAGTTCCCATTTGGTTATATACATGTTCATTATCTTCTGAACTCATTGTCATACCTAGGATTGATGTTGATATAATCCTCTAAATGTATTGGCTTTCAGATCTTAAAGGGGAAATTTATTTTATGAAGAAGGAGGTTATAATGTTTTATGATGATAATGAGTACCTTATCTTTAGAGCAGAATAGTCACCACCTAATACTATTCTAGATCCACCCTAATAGAAATACTAAATTCAATTATTGGTGAGGAAGATAATTAAATAATTATTAGTGTGGAATGTAATGTTCAAATTGAGGACATACATATTGTGCATCAATATTTTGATGTGTTTCTAGGTGATTTACCTGGACATCCTCCTATATGAGAATTTTTGTTTTCCATTGATTTAATTTCTAGTTCAAGGACCATATCAATGTCCCCTTATTTAATGGACACTATGAAATTAGTGGAACTAATGAAAAAACTAAAATAATTGAGTAATAATGTATTTATTCACCCTAGTGTTTCTCCATGGGGAGACCATGTTCCTTTTGTTATGAAGAATGATGGATATATATGGTTTTGCATTGACTAAAGGGAGTGAAATTCTTTAAATTTTAAGAACATGTATATCCTACCTCACATTTAGGATTTATTCGACCAAATTCATGAAGATATATATTTTTCAAAGATTGAACGTTGATCTGGTTATCATCTATTTTGTGTGAATAAGGAAAACATTCCAAAAACAACATATTGAACCAGGTACGGGAAATACAAGTTTACTGTAATGCCTTTTGGAATGAATAATGCAACCTCTTTTTTAAGGATCTAATAAATACAGTTTTCATGGAATATCGTAATGATTATTTAGTGGTATTTGTTAATGATATCTTGGTTTACTCAAAATGAAATTAAGATCATGAAAATAACTTGTGCACTATTCTGAAAACCTTCAAAAGAAATGAATTATATAGGACATTTAGAAAGAGTGAATTCTTGCTTCAAGAGATTTATTTTCTGGGCCACATTGTCTCTTTGTATGGAATGTATCTTGATCCTTCAAAACCATGGAAATATTTGAATTTCCAGCACTGACAACTATAAATGAGGTACACCGTTTTATTGGTTTAGCATGTAATTATCGGTACTTTGTCCATAATTTTTCATGATTGGCTAACCCATTAAACACGCTAACTTGTAAAGTGGTAAAATTTGTTTAGAGAAAAGAGTGTGAAAATTGTTTTGATGAACTAAAGGGAAGATTAGTCAATTCCTCTATCATGACTCTACCATAGGGGAATGATGTGTTTTTTATTTATAGTGATGACTCAAAGAATGTAATTGGTTGTTTTCTTATAAAGAATGATAGAGTTATTGACTATTTGTCACTACACCTAATAATTCAGGATAAAAAATATCCAACTCATGATATTGAGTTAACAGTTGTAATCTTTCCATTGTAGATATGGGGACACTATCATTATGTCGTAAATTGTGAGATATATACTGATCACAATTGTTGTAAGTATATTTTTCTCACAAAAATAACTCAACATGAGCTAAAGGAGATGGCTAGAACTACTCATGGATTATGATATCACTATACACTACCACACGGGGAAGGAAAATAAGGTGGTAGATGCTTTAAGCAGAAAGGATCATGGAGTTTTGAACAAGATGTGGGTTCAAATGGATCTTATGTTCACGGGTCTAGTAAGGATGGATATGTGAATAATCATGGAAGGTGATGCATCAATACATTTTCAAATGGTTAGCAAGCCATGTTTACTATAAAGGAAAAAATGTTCTCAGACTAATGGTGTGGAGTTTTAAATGAAAATTAAAGCTATGAATGATGATAGATTGATTGACACCATATATGAAGATGGAATTTTGTAATTTTGGAAGAGACTTCTTATTCCGGATATACGTCATCTAAAATGGGAATTGTTTCAAATTATCATAGCTCCATTTTCATTATACACCTTGGTAGAACAAAGATGTATAGAGATTTAACAGAACATTTTTGATGGGACAACATGAAGAGGGATGTTTCTGATTATGTGAAAGATGTATGGTTTGTAAACAGGTTAAGGCTGGAAGACAATATCTTGGAGGAGTCATGCAACCTCATCCTATACCTGAGTGGTAATGGGATTATATTACAATGGAATTTGTCATTGGCTAACAATGAATCCTAGAATGAATGATGCAATATGGGTCATTGTTGATCATCTTACCGTGTCGGCTCATTTTCTTGATATAAGAGAAGATTTACCACATGAACTTCTAGAAATACTATATATTAATGATGTTTAAAGACATTATGGAGTAACCATATCAATTGTTTCTGATCATGATCACTTTTTTACATCAAGATTGTAGAAAAGAATTCTAAAGACGAGGGATACTGACCTTCATTAGGGCACTGACTACCACCATCAAACTAATGGACAATCAGAAAGGACAATTCAAAACTTTTAAGACATGTTGAGATCTTGCTCTCTTGACTTTCAAGGTATGTGGGATCAATATTTAAATTTGGAAGAATTTTCTGATAATAATAGCTTCCATTAAAGTATTCATATTGAACCATATAAAGGGTTATATGGAATGAGATGTCACACACCAACTTGTTTGTATGATGTTTCTGAATGAAAACACTAAGGCTAAGAATTTGTTGCTGAAAAAATGGAAAAGCTAAAGATTATCCAAACCCATATCAATGCAGCAAACTGTAGGGAAACAAGATATATCGATAACTGAATGATGGATTTTTAATTTCATGTAGTTGATCATGTTATCTTGAAGGTATATCCATTTAAGGGTGTTATACGATTCAGTAAGAAGGGTAAATTAAGTCCCAGGTATATCTGATCATTCAAAATTCTAGAACAAATTTGAGTTGTATAAAATCGTTTTGCAATGCTGCCAAGTCTCGCCAATGTTCATGTATATTCCACGTATCACTGTTAAGTAAATACATGCCTGGCACAATTCATGTACCCACCTATAATGAAATAGAACTAGAACCCAATCTATCTTATTATATAGAGCCTGTCAAAATTCATGATACCAGAGAACATGTGTTGTGAAACCAGATGACCCGTATTGTAAATGTTCTGTGGAGAAACTATTATATAGAAGAGGCAACGTTGAAACTATAGGAAACTATGATGAATAACCACTCGAATCATTTTATGCTGAAATATTCTATAAACATCGAAAATAAAATTATTTAATGGATGAAAAAATGTATCACTAAAAACATCCACAGTCTGCTTCTTTTTGAATAATACAATATATTGTGTTGTACGCAACTTCGAGTTCTAGCACTCCACGACCGATCAAAGTAACTGTTATGAATAGTAAGACCAACTTTTATAAAATTTTATAAATTTTATTTTTCAAAATATCCTTCATTTTTGGATTCGGAATATCAGAAATAGCTTAGGGTGAATTTATGGTATATACTTGGAAACATTAAATTTTTTATGCACATTAAAAAACACTTTGTTATGGTTTTAAACTAATTTTTTATATAAATAAATAAATATTTTATTTAAATTTATATTAGTTAAAAATAAATACATAATACTAATAAATTTTCAATGTAAATCATTTGAGTCATTTTATATTAATATTATATATATATAATTTTACTGAAATTTTTATCATCTTTTACCCACCTTCTAGGTGCATTAGAAAATTTGAATAAAACATAATTTTATAGATTTTGTGACATTAATTTCAAACCTCCAAGAGACATGGTTGATGTCAGTATGTAAAATGTTATTCAATAAGATGAAAATATTTTTTTTTTGTAAATTGTATCTTTTGACTTATATTTAACATTGTTAAAAGTAAATAGGGTAATTAAATGTAAAAATGAAATTATAATTACCCTAATGCATGTCCTACTTCTATTGGATAAGTGTATTTAGGGAATATTGAAACATAGGAATAATGTATGATCCTTTTGGTCCACATAGATTAGATTAGGACATTTATTATTATATTATTTAAAGTGGACTTAAAAGTGTAAAATTAAATTTTTCATAAATAAAAAATTTTCAATATAGGGTGGTACGTAAGATAAATTACACTATAAATATTAGTTATAAATATAAAAATATTTCCCACATAATAGTATTTTATTTATAATTTTTATAAATTAAATAATTAAATTTTATTATGACACAATGATGATGTAGTAATTACCTTTTTAATGGATGGTTAAAATAATTGATGTAATAAATATCCCAATAAATGTAAACTGGTACTTTTGATGCCTTCCAGTTATTTTATAGATTAATATAACATGTTATGGTTTATTCAATGAATATTTTTCGAATTAATCATGCTATTATGAATTGCACAAAAAACAATTACTAAATACTGTCAAAATTGTTTCAAATTAGTTTTTAAAAAAATACAATATTATTAAATGATATAATAGTCATAAAAATATATGGTTAAAAAAATGACTTTTTATAATGACAAATATGTAATTAATGAACCACATGGGTTCTCTTGGAATATTATTGACTATTTATTAACCATATAATTTTAAGATACAAGGAGAATGATAAATGTTAAAGTATTTAACAGAGTTAAATCTAAAAGATATGGTTAATATGGTGACCTAAAACTTTCTAAAACCTATTATATGAGTGAATTTAGGCTTTTCCCAACCTTAGCCTCGAAAAAAATCATAATAGATCCATTATAACCCAAATAATATTTCAGGGTTTTTCCAAAAGTGACCCTCACCTCTCTTATAAAACGGTACTTCCCCTTCTCTAAATTTCACACCTCCAAATCCATTTGGATCAACCAAACCCTGCACAAATATCCTCCCAACTAACCTCAATTCGACCTAGTGATCATATTTTGATTATAAAGAAAACATAAGCATCCCTTTTGATCAACACAAATTGAAACACCCGAAGAAGATGTAATAATTTCACCACCCCTTTTAATGTTCTTTTCATCTTCCACTTCCTCTTTCATTGTTGATTCTATGAAAAAAATGAATACATTACATTATACATATTTTTATGAAATTATAAATATGGTACAACCATATTCATTATTCTATATGTGTAATGAATTACATGTCACCATACGTGGTATTGTACGTCTTACTGTCTCCGCATCGGGGTGTAGTATATTATTCAAAAACGTCATTATTTGGATGGGTAGCACAATAAGTATAACTAATGTAAATAATATATATATCATGTTATGTATTATATATATATGTTATACCATCAAATTAAAAATTATTTCACCATCAATTTAATGGTATTTTCGGTCGTGTGTATGTACGGATTACCGTCTCCATGAACGTGAGGTGATTCATTCCCCATTTTAACCATTCAGGAATTAATTGCATTTTATGATTAAAAATAAATTTTTAAGAACATAATATCATTAAGTATATGAATCACATACATCTTATCCATAACATACATGACTTACGTGACAAAACATATAAAGGAAAACAAATCATTTAACACCCAAAACGATGATACCACAGAAATATTATTAACAAAGCAATAATTGACGATCCTATATGATATAATATTTATGTTTTTGGAAATTTTATAGTTTAATAACAATTATTTAAATATTATACAAGAGTTTAACTTACAATCTACCAATTAAATGTACAAGGTAAGGTTTAATTCTACAATTTCTTCATTATCTGAGGTAGTTTATACTTAAGTATCATCATGGAAATCTTCATCTTCTTCATTTGTATTTCAGAAAAATGTATTTAAAAACATTTTTACTATTTCCTTGACTATGTTTTAATGTCTTTTATACCCTTTTAAGATTTTTTATAAAATGTACATAATGGAATCATTACATCATTTTCCAAACAAAGCCTTTTATGTCCTTTTCAACAAAATTAAAGATAGAATTTTTTTAACTTATACGGTGAGTGTATATCTTTTCCATCATTATTACATCTTCCAAGA
This sequence comes from Viscum album, assembly GCA_963277665.1. Classification (NCBI taxonomy): domain Eukaryota; kingdom Viridiplantae; phylum Streptophyta; class Magnoliopsida; order Santalales; family Viscaceae; genus Viscum; species Viscum album. Next base: position 495,770,163 of record OY728158.1, on the reverse strand, counting down.
ATCTAATACATGATTATAAAAACATTTAAAAAATCATTTCTTTTATAATTATGTGGAATTTAAATTATTTTGAAATATAAAGAGATATTTCTCTCAAATAGTTTGGATTTCATCAATGTCAGCATCATTTGATGGATTTTACACTTGTTTGAAGTTGATTTTTTATAATGCAATATTCCATATTATATTTAAGGTTTTTTGATATATTTTACTATGTATGTGTTATATTTATACAATTCATTTTTTAGTGATAAAGTATTGACATTTCGTATGCTAGTTTTAACACAAATGCATGTGCTATGTTTCATCCTTTTTATATGAGGAATGCATTGGACATGGTATATGAGAGGTGGAGCCCGATATAGCTCCTTGATGCATCAGAATGTCTCATGAGAGAAACTAGTGTCTTGGGAAAAGGCCTTGAAAAAATCTTATTTTTCGTATTGGCACAAGTCCTTTACTATGTGGTTATAAATTCTGCATTTATTCAGTGTATCATTATGAAATTGGATATTGATATTACACGTTCTTATTCGACTTGTAGAATATCCATGTGAATATGTAAATGTATTTATTTTATTTATCTCTCCCATATTAAGAATATGTTTAAGATTAAAAGACTTTTGTTTTAGTCTTATACATTACCTTCAATGTTGATGTTTATTTAGGATTGTTTCTGCTATTTTTTTATCCATACTGAGCATCTGATCTCACCCCTTTCTGTGTTTTATTTTTCCAAGTATATGAAGAAATATATTATGACTGACCTGCAAGGATAGTCTAATGGAGATGAATTTGTTCGAAGGAGTCACAATGTTGTTGTTTTTTCATTTCATAATATAATGTTAAAATTATGTATGTATCTTGTACATCCAAAGCTATTAAACTGGTCGGTCATTCTGGATTTGATCCATTTTTATCATGCCAATGTAATGTAATAATCCATAAACTCTAGGTAACTAGGGTTAGGGAATTGCATATTTCAATCGGCCACCATTATAGATGTCATAACATATTCTTTCATAACATGTGAGTTCAATATACGAGACATCCTACATATCAATACAACACTAAAAAACAATTAATGGAACGAAAAAAATGTGATAAATGAAATCATCTTCGTATGGTTTCAATCTAAACACCATAGATAAATCATTCTATATTGTGGATCCGACCACATTAAATAAAAATTATGGTTCACTAATCCACAACACATGGCTTGTATACCAAATCATGAATGATCTCCAACGTCCCAATCATTGATAAGAACAATGGTCTGATCCCCGGATCATATCATAGTTATCAATATGAAAATGTGAATCTATTGGGTTAAATGACTTCAATGGATCAATATGAACTGGTAATTTTTTTTTCTATCTTCGTCAGGGGGATACGAACATATCTTAGATGTTCTGCAATACCATCTAGGATAAAATGAACTTTTTAGTGCATCTTAATACTACATGACCATGAAAAAATAAGAAGTCAAGGAACGTGGAGCACAAAAGCCTCCATGATCCATTAACCATATCTACGATGATCAACTAATATAGGGATGCTAAAATTATATAGATCATAATTTATCTCTCTATCCCCTCCCCATATTATCCAACCCACAGACGATTGAATAATATTTAATATCATGGTCAACCCCCAATATATTAATATCCCAAACATCTTTTATGTAATCATGACCTAAATAAGAACATCGTCATCCTTCCAGGCCATAAGATCATACCACAGGGTTGGCTACTCCAAAACCCACCAACCATATAAAATTTGATCTGCATTAACAGTCTCATAGGACAATAATAATATGGAATCAACCATGGATCACAGAACCTAAAATCTTGTAGGAAACCCTCTATGGGGCTCCTCCCTCAATTCCAAATTTTGGGACACTCCATTTGAAATACCCATATATGGTCTCAGAACTCATTTCTCAAGGATTATCATTCTAAAGGGGTAACCTCAAGAGACAACAACCAAAAGGATAAACTCAAGAATCAACACAAATATAGGGAGACCATAATGATATACAATGTACAGATAATAATTCCCCATAACATTCCCCTTATCCTGATCTCAATCTCTTCAAAAAATACATGGTATTTCCCAAAATACCATATGACATACAAGTCTAATTACTCTAATAAATAATCACGTCATGAATCAGACATGTGATTGTAATCATGGAATAGAAATTATCATCCATTATTGAATATATCTAAAGGAACTCAAATGAACAGAAATAGTATCCTCAACCATGTTGATGAAAAATTTAACACCCCCCCTCATTGAATAACATAACACACCATATCTTCTGGGTGGAAAATAGAACCAAAACCTAAATATGATCCTCCTTATAAAATCTATCAATTAAAATCACCTTATTTAAGTCATATAAATACTAAAATAAATCAACCATCATGATATACAGGGAATTATTTTTTAATAGATTAATAATAATCCTAATTCTGATTAAAGGTATAAATACACCAAAACCATTTAGATATAAAAATTACATGATCTGTAATTTTGATGAATTATGGTGTACACTCATTGGAGAAATTGTCCCTATACATTGAAATAACCAAGGGACACATGGGGTCTACCCATGTACAAATACTTTTCCACAGGATATAGAGGTTCTTCCCATTACTATTAGATATACATATCCCCCTTTGATAGTGTGTATACTTAATTAACTTGCAACATGTTCATGTACCACTAATCAACATGTACTCCTAGTGAATGGAATATATTGTCAAATGATATTTCTACACATACACATCGATAAATGGAATATTACCACATCACTAAGTGTACCATTATTACCTGTTTTTCTCTTCCCAAAAATCCCCCCCCCCATGTACACAACCGAGTGGAAAGGTACATGGGGTAATATTACTGACAGACATGTATATAATGTATGTTGTCTATACTTATAAAAACATCATCTTCCACATTCTAGAAGAAAAAAATTATTAGTCTATATTCATGTGCAAGACATTGATGCATTGATATGATTTTTTATCCATAGTGAATTCTCTATAATCCTTTAAAACCTGAGATCTACTACAACACATCCTTCTCATGCCACTCTCTACCCATCTCCTTCTATTTTCTCTTACACAAAAAATAAAATAGAGATATCCAATTGGGAATAGATGATAATAGAATGTAGGTGAATAAATTATGAAAAATCGATGAAGAATAAAAACAAAATACAATAGAAGAACATTGGAGATTAATCATACCCATGTGCATGATGTGAGTTTATGCCTAACAAGAATAAAAACTACATTATAGACATAATCACAAATATTAATTTCAGTATGATTATTTTAATAGAATATAAAACATAATGAACATTTGTGAGAAAAAATATTTACATAGTTAATTAAATATTAATATAATACTCTAATATGTGAACATCACAGAATTCTACAAAAAACAAATTCTAGGATAAAATCTATATTTATGTACAAACTGATTCGTTAAAAAAACATAAGATCTATTGATAGTTGAAATTATCATTTGGCCCTTAATCACCACATAATAAAAAAAATTTAAAATTTATATTTTTTGTCAATCCATCTTTTTGTGATTTGTGACATGGTAACCATAAATACTTATTATGTACCATAAAAATATTCAATGGTAATCCTTATACATAACATAAACAAAAACACCAATTATTCCAAAAATAACATGATACTCCAATGACTAGTCTATAACACCAATGAAACTCATAAAAGAGTGAAAATTGAATTGTTAATGATTTGATTGTCCACATAAGAGTTAACTTATAAAAATCCCTCCAAAATAACTAATGTATAGGGATTATACAGTACCCACTACTAAACACCATGGCTGGATATGTTATAATTTCTCACATAAATACACTAACACTAGACACCAAACACTCTTTATTGTATGATCATAAGGAATTAAATCCCATATACTTAATTATCATATTGTAACAATGGAAAAAACCCATATACCATATGATAAACTCCTTACTCTAGGTATTCATTAATATAGCTCCTTGAGCACTAATAGTGGGAACATTATACCTAACTAACGTGCACCGGTGTTTAGTCAACATGGATTTATCCTAAATACACTCTAACAACCATTCTCTTTCATAAGATAGAGTTTCTATCTTAAAATCATTAATAACATCTCATAAAAAATTGATATAAGACCAAATCAACCCATTATATCATCCCTAAAACTAATTACTATTCCATTCCAACGGGTTAGTTCCATTAGCCGGAGAACTCTAATAACTAATCATGAAAAAACTAATTTTCCTCATTCTGGAATCCACCATATTGAATCCCTCCACTCCGGAATTTATCCAAGCCATATGTTCCTAACCATACTCTCACCAAACATTTCAAACCTAAAATAGTATTAAAAAGGGTTATATGTCAAAAAAGTCCTACACAATCAACTAGGCCGTCCATGAAACCAAGAGTACCATCAATGAAACCACTCCAAAACATATGGATGTTTTATCCTCTCTATAGAATATCACAATGATTCCAAAACCATAGAAAATCTCAAAACAAAATCCAAACCTCTCGTATTCATCATTTCTTTCATCAATCCAACCACTCCATCATGACATATGAAAGGATGCACTTAACAATAAAGATATTCATAATAAAATAAAATATTGGATTATATCTATATCTATAGAGAACACCTCTCCATGAGATCCCAATCATCAGAGGAATGGAACCCAAATTTTAGTTCAGATGAATACCACCAAATAATTTGATGAAGAAGAACTCTATTAGATGTTACTAACACATTGAACAACTGAAACTCTATAATCAATAATAATAGACATGGTGAATAATGTTTCCTGAGTATATAACATGCATATCAAGATTCATGAGAATAGTTACATTACCATTGGTCCGACATCCAAGAAATAATAATCCATAAATTCTAAAAACACATGTTCCCTACTCCAGGTGAAAATATAAAAAATGTCACCTCTTAAAATTTGAACTACAATCCTATAAACAATGATACGTGGAATTCATATCAGAACATTTTTTATTGATTCAGAAACCCAATATCCACCAGAATCAATAATAAATTCCAAAAACTATTTTATTTTAACTCATTAAATGGTAATATAAACTAATTGAAACATCTAATATGACTTTTTTTATGAACCTGCCTATGTTGAATCTACACATCACCTAATCTAGCTAAAAAGAATGCATCTAGGGTGACTCCCTATAAACAATAGACTTTAGAAAAGTGGTGAATGTTGATAAGAATACAACTGAAAGACTATTCCATCATATCAGAATGAAATATCATCATAAATAATCTGAACACATAAACATCCAAAAACATCATGTGTTGATAAATATAAAAGATATAAAAAAATATATTATAAATTAAATTATTTATAAATACTCAATGAAAAATGAAAACAAGCACTGATTTTACAATGGACTAGCCACATATACTGAATAAAATAATAGATATTAAATACACAAGGATCTAATATTACTTAAAGTTAAAACACATTCTTAATCTCGATCACTTTTGAATATATCTAATAAGAACTAAAGACTATATATGGGTTTCTCTACTCAATAATGCAACATTGGTCCTCTTATTAATCTACCAAATCCATTTCTTAAAAAAAAGTATATATGGTCTACATACAATCCACAGTGCAGATATAGTGGGTAAGAAAAAAAATCAAAATATGTCACCTGCAATGGTGGTCCTAAATCCTACTGTCAGAACATGCTCATGATACAAGCATCGTGCCCAACCTAGATGGTCAAGATTTCCAAAATAAAAATATAACTAAAGAATAAATTTAATAACCAAAAAAAAAATTAAAAATACAAAAATATGTTCTAGACCAACATTAATGCAACATCTACTCACCCCAACTCTCTGGCACCATCTAGAGAAATTATTACATCCCATGAATCTGAAGCATATTTTTTATTATTAATAATTATGTATTAGAGGTATAATATTATAATTTAAATATGGTAAATTGTTTCAGTAAACACTTAAAACTATATTCTTATTTAAACAAAATTATTATAAAGGATAAATAATGAATTATTTTGAAAACGTTTAATAAATTATGTTAAATAGTTTTAATGTTTCTTTATATATAAACTTCTAATATTATATTTGATGAAAATTTTATTGTAATAAAGTTGTAGAAAAATAATGATAATTAATCTAGAAATAATTCTAGTGTAATTTAGTGTACTATAATATAATTAAGTATTAATATAATGAATATTAGAAAAAAAATTTGAAGGTATAATATATGATTTTGAAAAAACAATTATTAAATTTTTTCAAATATAGCTAGATATATTTAATATTTTTTTTATGTATTTCAAAAAATATATTGTATACAAAAATAATTGATGGATATTTATTTAAATGTTCAATTATTTTGAAAGAAAATATTATATAATTAAAAATATTTTTGTTATAATTGTAATGATTTTTCAAAAACTCATTATTTTTAAATTAAATAATTCAAATACATTGTTTATTAGTATTAGTATTTTAGAAAATATTTTGGAAAAATAATAATTTGATATTGATATTTGCAGTATGACATAATTTTAGTAATTAATTTTTTTTAATTCTCTTGTAATTTTCATATATTTTGTCATAAAATTCTCCATCCAATCCCACTATGGACCAACCACAACCATAAATGTTGGATTATGGGTTTTCCACATGGAAGGATGGTTTTCCCAAAAATATTGGCGGTAGGGTGAGCACATATCACATGCATTGTGTGTCTATTGGATTAGATAATTCCACTATTATGTTCTCCGGTAAGTGCTTGGGTGTGTGAGGCCTATTTCATTATTTAGCATGATCATATTTATGCCTATGAGTGTCTAATAATTAATCCCTTGATATCACTACATTAATGTGTTTATTGATTGGTTGAAATATAAATAAAACTATTCTGGATGAAAGAACTATTTGAGATAATTATACTTTACATCTAAATGAAATGTTATTTTTATATCATTAATACATGATCAAACACATCTGATCCATCTAATCTCACAATCATTATCTTTATCCTCTTTACAAATTAAAAAATCTTTGATTCTATTTTCATCTCTTCCTACCTCTCAATTCAAATAAATATACATTTTCAATTTTTTATACATGATTTAATTATGTATATAAGGCACTGTTATATTTTCACAGGGAGAAATAGAGTATTTCGAACATATATTTTCATCCGTCATATTTGGATTTAATATGGATATTTTCTAATATAGGATATAGTAAACAACATCACTTTCACAAATACTTATAAAAAATTGATTCAATAATAAAATTAACATTATCCTATCAAACCAAAATAAATTTTATTTTTCAACTAGAATATTCATGTTGAATAATAATTTTTGGAGAAGATATGATGATTTCTCGATTAAATAGATTTATAATAAGTCATGAAATCTAAGTTTCTAAACAATGTAATAGATGTTATTTTCAAACCAGAAGGTATAATTCATTATATAATGGATTTTTATATTGATTAGGATATTCTTTTTGAAGAATTAATTTTTATGTATATATATAAAGTCTCTATTAACATGAAGACAATTTTTATTCATCATTTTTTCTCTCTACAAGGAAAAAGGTAATTATGTTTTTCAATGAATCCCAATTTTGGAATTTTATGGACAAATAATTTATTGAAATTCATACAATACATTGTATTACATTGGTTCCCCCTTTCTAGAATTCGTTATAAAATTCAAACCTCACATTTGGGCACAATAAATCTTCCACATTTTAGAAAAGTTAAATGAAATTAAAAATAAATTCATTTATTGGATATATTGGATTGTATTTTTTAAAAAATAATATGTTTTTTTTGTTTTTATTTTTTCAATTATAGTGATAATATTACACTAATGTGGTGTTTAAATGAATTTTATATATAATCATATCCTTTATCGGCTGAAACTCTATGTTTTCTCTCTTCTAAATTTACTCTTCAATTTCATGAAAATGAAGTAGAAGAATCCTAATATAATTTTCATCTTATGATTTATATAAGGGTGATTTAATTTTAAACCTAAATTTTTATGTGGAAGGAATTATTTTAATAATGTGTTTTAATTCATAAAAAACCAAATTGAAAGAGGAAATTAAATTTTGTGAACTATAATTTAATGATATTTGTGGAAACATTATTTTAGGAAAATCTATTTCTCAAATTTTTTCGAACCCCTAATTTGTATTTAAATTATATTTTTTTACTTGTAGATTAACTTCTAAATAACCCAAATAGTATTTGATATTTTTTATTATATGTTTTTATAAATAATTTGTACTAAAAAGGTTTATTCTAATAAATTAACTATAATGCTTTAATTGGGTTTCGACGATGTAATTTTATAAATGAAATTAACTTTTAAACATATGGATGTTAATAATTTTTATAGATATATGAATGTTTATTATTATCATTTAAGTTATAATATTTTTATTAAAATAAAATGTAATTTATATTTTCCTTGTTTATATTAATTGTAAAAAATGTATTAATTATGAAATATTGATTTCCCCTAAAATTTATAATTATTTAATAAATGTATATTTTCATATATATTTTCTCATATATAATTGTTTTTTTAAATAATATTTTCATCGTTATTTAAATTTTTTTTATTGGAAATAAATTAGTAATGTAGATCCCCCTAATAAATGTGTTCAAACAAAACTCATCACAAGGGCATCAAATGTGATGATGAAGAATAAAATGTAAACCCATGACCTTATGTCTATGTTGTCCTAATGTTTATACGACTAGTGGCCTCATGGATTTATCAAGGGTTTCCAAATTTCATATAATGTCAAAAAAAAATCTGTTTTCAATGAATGGTTTTAAAACATTAACTATAAATCCTAAAATATATTTAAAGGTAATTATATTTTTAAATACAAATGATTTTTAAGAGTAATATGAATTTTTAATGGTTTTAAATAGTGATTCATATGTTTCTACTATAAAAACCCTAATTATATATTTTTAAAAAATAATTATTAATATTAAGGTTTTACATGAAAAATGTTTTTTCAATGAGTTTTAAAGAATTTATAAAAACAGATTAAACACCGTTTTAAAACCCCTTAACATGAAATTTTATACCCACCCTTGATTTTAAAATTAATTTCTCATGATCAATTAAAATTATAATATTGTTTAATCATTCTTTAAGAAGTTAGGTCATCTTATTTTTGATAATTGTTTATGGAAAGTTTATAAAACTATAATATACAGTGATGTGTTTTTAACAAAAAGCATCAAAATAAAAAATATATCTTGCTATATAAAGGGATATATATTTTTAGTCACTTTTAATAAAAAATCTACATGATTTTTTGAAACCGAATCAATGAGTGAGGGTCTCACGCTGTATCATTTTTTATCAATGTGATAGTTTAGAAGAAAAAAATCACATGTCAATTATAATTTTTGACATATTGGTTTAATTTTGAGGCTCTAGTTAATGATATATTAGGTGACCATTAACATATAGAAAAGTTTTCTCCCTTATATCCATATATTTATATATTTATGATTTTCAATCCCTATATTTATGATGAAATATCATTGAATTAACAATTACCTTAATTGTGGGGGAGAATGTAACATCCCAATAATATTAATCTTATTATTCTCATATTAATAAATTCTTATTACATTGATTATTTCTTATCTCAGATAAGATAAAATATTATTTAATTCAGTTTATAATAAATATATGATTATTTATGATAAAGTATTTTTAATTATAAATATTTTTACATTTTTATAATATAATATTAAACATAGAAAATAAAATAATGTATTTAATCTGATGATTAATTTTTTATTATTTATCAAAAAAATTAATTTGTATTCAGATTGCATTAAAATAATGATTAATAATGAAATACTAATACCATAGTAATTTAATAGTAATATAACATAAGTATATATTAATAAAAATAATACAATTAAAAAAATATGTTAATATAATAAATGCGATTTAAAATTAATTTTTTTTGAAAAATATAATATGATATATTTAATATACCTTATATATATATAAAAAAATCTTTAATTCTTTTATGATAAATAATTTCTCTCAATGTATTATATTTATAATACTATTAATTTTAAATAAATAATTATTTTCAGTTTATCAAAATAAAAACCTTTTTCAATTTTTAGAAGTATTCTACATTAATTAATTATATGATAAATATTTTATATCAAATATAATAGCGTAAAATATATTAAATAATTATAGTAACAATTTTAATTCTCTGTTTATATAAAATATGACGTATTGAAAGACAATTGGACCTTAAACCATATTAGGTACCCACCTGAGCCATACATGTGGGGCCAATAGTCAACTATGTGGGAGGAAGGTCAAACCATCAAACATGGTCACGGGGTGAGTGCATTGAACATGAATAGTGCCTCTATTGGAGGGCATATCACCCATATAGTGAACTCAAGTTATAGTATTGGTGTGTATAACATTGGTTTCTACGACAAATGACCCCAAATTTGTGTATGTGTGTCTAGGCGTCGAACCCCAGATCCTTAGAACAATTGTGTGTCAGGATTAGTTGTAATATAAGTTTTTTCATAATAGGTTGAAGGATAAAAGTTGTTTCTCAGTAATACGGGTTCCATAGCCACCCATAAAATACTCGATTTATATCATAGTAACATGATCACTTTTTTAAGAATAATGATCTCTTAACCATTGTCTTCAAAAACACACAAAAATTAAAAACCCTCAGTGTCATTTTTTTCTCTTTCATCCACCCAAATCCACTTAAAAAAAATGTGACCATAGTTAATGCATGATTAACAGATTCTTATAAAAAACATTTACTTATTTATGTAGATTACTGTATTATTTCAAAACACTATTATATTTCTTTATCATTTGTTTTCATTGGGATACAATCTGACGTAAATTTTTTTTGACAACATCTCCTTCAATACACTACATAAAATTAAAACCTTACATTAATAAAAAAAATATTCTCTTATTGAGAATCAGTCATTTTTTATTGTTCAAAATTACATTGGCACTATCATTTTCATGGGATTATTCACAATGAAACTTCAAGGAATATAATTTAAAATGTGTTATAAAATTTACATATATAAATTTACTGGAACTAATTACATTCATACCAAAATATATCGAATATTTCAATATAAATGTTTTAGTTTATATAGATATGTATTTTGCAGTGAAGATGTATAAGTTAATATATAAATGTTCATTATAAATATTAAGACCAATTTGAAATATCAATAGGTTGGATCCCAAGCCATAAAAATATTAAGATCATCAAAGAATTATATTTTTGAAATTCATAGACTAATAATTGGATAAATTCAGCCATTCCATTTTATTCCACTTCTGTTTCCTTTATATGTTAAAAAATAAAATTCCATAAACACCTTTGGGAACTACATAATAGCCACTGTTTAGAAAAACTAAACTAAATAAAAAACCAAGTCAGTTATCAAATATATGAAAGTTAATTTTCATAATCCAATCATGTTTGTAATTTCGGTATCTTCTCATTTTAAAGTGACAAAACTATAATCATTAAAATTTTAAAATACATGAATATATAGTTTTATCCTTTACTCATAGTAAACAACATGTCCCACCTCTTCTTGTTTTATTTTATACCATCATGCATTAGAAATTGTGGCTTTTTAAGCCGATTTTTATTTTTTAATTCAGTAAATGGTTATTAATTTCATACATATATTCTAATGAAATAATAATATTAATTTTTATTATAATGTTTGTTTTTATCAAAATAATTAATTTAAAGGACAAATTATAATTTAAAAACTCCCTTTTATCTAATTCAATGAAAAAATTATATAGGTAAATAACCTTCTCATATATTTTTTAAACCATTTTTAATGAAATTATATTTGTTAAATACTATATTATATTCCAATTAACCAATATTTTAATGTAAATTGACGACAACATATTATTTAAATCCATTTTTAAGAAACTAATATTCCTAGAATTTTTTTAGATGTTTCCAGGGGGTGTCAACGTTAACATTTTTTTATTCACATTTCTATATAAACAAATAAATTTTATTCATTATTTATATATATAATAACACTTCATTATTTTAATTATAATTCTATTTTTTTAATTTATATTCTTCTGTTTTATTTCATATTTTGATGTACTTATGAAAATAATTCAATGTCAATTGTATATTTGTTGAACAAATTATTGTATTTTTATAATTTAGATTTTTCAAATGATTATATGATATAAAATTATTTTTTAATAAAATAATTTATGTAGTTATAAATATTTATTACAGTGGACATAAATTGAAAACTAAAAATTACACAAAAAAATACTATATATAATAGCTGGGATTTTGGTGTATGATGTGAAGATGAAAAATTGTGAGTAAAAAAATGCCTAATGGGGACTTTTCCAAAATATTGATACTTCTAGTTTCTCAGTAGATTTATTAATATTTACCAACTGTGAAACCCTTATATAGAAAATATTTATTTTAATATAATCATTTAAAAAAAATAAAGTGAAATCTAATTACCTAATTCAAGTGATAGTTAATTTTTAATTGAAAATATGGTTTCAATGTAACATAAATTTTTAATGGTTTTGAGCTGTATTTAATATTATTTAATTTTCAAAAATTTAATGCTATATTTTGGAAATGTATATGAAATTCAATATTTTTTTGATGACATTAATGTGTTTTTAGAATATTTTTAGATGGATTTTAAATCATAGTTTAAAACATCATTTAATAATTTTTTTTTTCTCAAACTACATTTTAAAATTGTTTAGGATCATTCAATGTTCGAAATCTTTTTGGATTCAATTTTAGTTATAGGTCAATTGAGTCCACATAGTGTTTTATAGAAATTATGAATGACTCGTATATATTTTAATATTTTTTCAAATCTTCCAATGACAAAATAGAAATTATTCTTCGACATGTAAAGGAATAATTATTTTTCAACTAATTTTTATATAAACAATTTAATGTATTTTTTTATCAATTTTCCTGGGAGTGTGAGTCTCATGTAATATCATGAATTATAAGATATGGTTCTCTCATCCATAACATCATGAATTTCCCCCTGATGAATAATAATATTCTAATTTTATCCAAATTAATGACATTATGGTTTGACCCTAGGATCTCATCATTAGTTTATAAACAATGATGAAATATACTAGGCTCTAGGACTCCAATGAAATGATCGTGTACTTGTGGTAGATGATCCATGTTGACCTTTATAGATTACCACAATGTCCCATAATTTCTACATTACCAACACACTTATAATAAATATGTTACTGCATCACCATTCTTCCTGACCAAACCTGAAAAAAATCCCTAGCCCTGAGAATGCACTGGCCTCCAAGGCATACTAATCCTTTCTTGGAAGATCATTTAAACTAGGTACAATCCACCGACAATGATCCTAGAATACATCCTTAGAAACACATCACTATAAAAATCTATTTTTTATAGAAAATAGTGTAAATATTAAAGAAAACACCTGATCTAATAATATCACAGAGGGATCAAAACAATCAAGTATTAAATCAGTACATCCTAAACAATAAAACCAATATTATCAAGAAATATGTTTGCATACAACCAAACCCATATAAAAAAAATAATTTTTCCATAATTTACCATATCACTGGAACCATAGAATATGGTACCCTCTACAGTCCCCAAAACCTCATCATACTTAGGACACTATAAAATGGTGTCCTCCAACAAACAAAAACTATGGTACATTCCCACCAATGAAACCACAAATGGGGTAACTTATCATCGCCAATGTACCCCCCACTCACACAATAGAATAATCAAAAATATGGAAACCATATGTCATAACTCAAATAACACCACACTTTTAAGAGAAACCACATGATATACCACACCAAAAATATAATTGCTCAGAATAGTTTCCTCATACCTATATGAAACTGACCAAATTAGTCCCAATGTACCCAACACAATACAATGTCAAACTAATATAATGTCTTCTAGACACTACAAAATGGAAAAAATTGGTGAAAATAATCGATTAAGACAATTGTTCCATATTAACAAAATTTATCTAAATAAACTCTAATAAATTCATGTTAAATCCTTGACCAAGGTGATAAAATATCTCCTACCCTTAACCTATCAAAAAAAAAAACAGATAATCAAACCCCATGGTTATTCTAGAACCGAATACTAAGTGTAATAGTGTCTCTAAAAAAACATAATGTAAATCACCATACATAGGACCTCTAATATATGAATGTATTCTACCTACCAAATGTATATGGAAATCACTCCTAAATCACTACTCATAATTCAAATTATTGATTGAGGGAGGACATAAACCCAACAATCACATTCCTATAAAAATAAAAGTTTATGTTCCACTGATTACATAGTGTGTACTATAAATGGTGACCCTATGTATACATTTTTACATGGAAAAAACCATATACAAGGCCTCCCCACTTTCTAGTTCACATCAGCATCATGCATGGGGTCTTCCCATGTAATATTGAATGAAAATACCCACATCAATTAGGATATTTGACCATATACCTGTCCAAATATCCATGTACCACTATATGACATGTACTTCTAGCATGTAATCTCAAATAATCTACATTTCAATATTCATGACAAGAGAGAAAAGTACTATTACATTGAGAGTACCCATTTTTAACATTGTCTACCTCGAAAAGACTATATAGGAATATATATATATATAAATATACTACTACACAGTGTTTATGTATTGAAAATGTTCTATGCATATAAAAACATCATATTCCATGAATACTATGAACATATGAAATGTGATCATAAAACCACATGTGGTTTTGTGGATATTTCTGGAAGTGAAACCACTATAGACCTTTTAAAAATGATGAATTCTCACAAAATCACCTGATCGAACCACCCAGGGTCCCCTACATCAAAAAAGCATGGATATAAATTATTTTATGAAAAAATATTAAAATTTTCCATCCAACTGGGGGGAATATTCTTATGTATATATATGATCTGTGATCAATAGCTTCCACACAATTATCTGGTCTAACCTAATCTCCCCAAAAACATATGCTTCCCCACTATTTATCTTTCTCTCTATCTCTTTCTCTCTTATCCAAACACATCAAATGGGAGAGACCAATTGGAATATTTATAAAGATAAGAGTGGGGAAAAATTATTATAAAAATACTAAAATGATTAATTGAAAAATAGATATATAAGAGGGGCCCAGCCTTAACCCATACACCTTACATGAGGTAGTGCCTCACATAGGAAAAGTCCAATTATTGACTGAACACTGAAATCCAATTTTCATTCAAACAACACAAATAGAGGAAATCATTGAATTATTATTTAATATAATATGAAATATTCTTCCAAAATATGAACAACTTATAAATTAACCAAATATCTTCCTAATTCTAAACACCCTATTCCAAAACAATGATGTGGTTAGAAAAATTATTTGAGATATATGTTTTAGAGAAAATAGAAAATTTCCCCAAAAACACCACCTTATATCCCAAGGAATATTTTATTATTCCAATAAATTTTAAAAAAAAGACATAATTTTAATTTATAAAAGTAAGATATGAATTTCACATTTATAATAAATTTAATATATATATATATACAAATTTATGTGTGTTATTTACATGGTATATTGTTCCTCTACAATCCTAAATATATCACAATTCTAGACCAAGATTGTTTTCATTATCCTCTAAATTTTTTTATTTCATTTCATCCTAATAAATGGATAATTATTTTTCAATTAATGGATTTTTATTGCTTTTATTATAAAGTTTTCTTAATTTTTTTGTATATATTTTTGGACAAATAAAATTTTCATTTTCTAGATTCTGAATATATAATATATGGATAAAAATAATCATCAAAAAAAATTTCATTTCAAAATATTTCATTATATATTAACATATCATAAATTGTTCATTATGTCTCCTAAAAATATTTGAATAATAATTATATCATTAAATGATTTGATGAATTTAAATCTCCCATTTTAATAAAAACACATTGAAAAACTGGATCGTTATTAGAACCCACTTTCATCACATATTCACTTTTTCTATTTATAACATATATTATAAAAATTATAAATTCCACACTGTTATTTATTCAATTTAATAGTCAAATGATCTATATATAAAAATACTTATATATATATATTTTGAATAATTTATTTATTTTTTATAATAAAATTAATTTTGAATCATATGTATCTTCTAATAACATTTACTATGCATGATTTCCAAATTTCATTTTTGAGAAACATTATGAAAAAAATAATTATAATTGAATACAAGACAATTAAATATAATTTTTAAAATAAATCCCATGTATATTTAAGAAAATGTGAATATATAATCATATTTTATAACATAAATCATTGATTCATTCATTTTTCATTATCACAAATACCCATTTATTACAAATACATTAAATACCCACAATGGTTTTCCCTGCTACATAAAAAAATTTATGTTTAGTTGTGGAATTTCATTTATATTGTATTATTGTTTTAAATTTTCATTAATCCAATTTATCGTAATATTAATACATTAATTTTTTATTCCATATAATCGTAATTAATATGATATAATTTAATATATAAAAATGTATTATCTGTAATTGTTTCCACTAAGTTCCAACTTATTCTATCTTTGGAGATTTTTATAGATATTTAATAATTATCAAAATCATGTAAGTCTGCTGATATTTTTTCTATATGAATATAATGGTGAATAATATATCCATTTTACTCTTATTCATACATTTTCTCACTAGAATGATTTGATTTATATTTTTAGGGGCATTATAATCTTTTAAAAACGGTTTATCACCCTCTCAGCATAGATTAAATAAATTATCATTATTGGACACCATTTTTAATTTTTATTTATTTATTATATATTACACATTATAGAGGACATATTTTATTTTATGAAACTTATTAAATCATTACATACATTATGAAATTTAAATTTTAGATTACATAAATAAATGTTATAATAGAATTTTAGATTTCTCATATTTTATGATGGATACACATTTAATTACTATTCATTTATATTCTCCCCTTGAGTGTTAAAATATAAATTTTAAAAAAAATTATAAAATAATATTTTAAATATAGATCATGTGATTTATGTGAGACAATTTAAAAACAATTATCATATTTAAAATTATTTATTTTTAATAAAATGTGTAGGCCTCTTTTCCAAATTAGCATATCTATTTTAATGTGTAGTATTATCCTGAAATGTTTTTAATGATCTGTAGTAAATTCATCTAGTAAATTACTATTATACACATGAACTATAAAATTATGAATACTAATATAAGTTAAAAACAAATAATTATTAATATAATTGATTGAAATTGGGTAGTATTGGAAATAAATAATCATTACTATGTTAACTCTTTGTTATAACCTTAAAATAATAATTTGGTGTTGAAATATTTCAACCAACATGATTTATATTGAAAATAAGTAAAAAAATTGAAACATATTAGACATATCAGATAAAATAATATAATAAAAGATGGATTATATGGTTGACATGTCTGACAAGATATATCACCTTATATTATTTTCATGAACATATTTGGTCTACTCCAAAACAATGATATTATTAATTTTTAAGTATTTTTACTCATGATGATATAGTTCCTGATAAATCATTTTATTTGGGAACCCTATAATTATTTAATGGGTATCAATCTATAGCATTATATAATTTAATAATTATAATTGATTAATTATGACTCAAATTATAATTTCACACAAGGATTGTATCATGTATATTAAATATATATATAATGTTATTTCATTTAGTTATACACATGTTTACATAGTATAAAACCAAGATAAAATTTAATATTTATCTATACTAAATTCTAGTGGAAATTTTTGTCAAAAAATATAGTGAAACATTATTGTTTATTATGTAAAATAATCTTATACCTCCCACAACTATAATATTAATTTGATGTTAAACTTCTCCATTATCAATAAAGACCCATTTATTTGATCAATACATATAATAATATAAATAATTATTTATCAAATTTTATACCATTATGTAGAAATATATTTTCTATTATATATCCTTCAATTAAATATCTATTATTGGTTAAGATAATTAAATGTTCACTACTCATTTTATGGATAGTAAAAATTTATGATATTTATGTATCATATATATTCCAACAATGACAGCAAGACAAAAATAATGAAAATAAAAATTAATTCAATTTGAATAATTCAAACAAATAAATTCATTCAGATGAAAATGGAAAAAGCACACACACACACAAACCACCTCTATATCGATTTATACATTATCTTAATGATTAACACCATTAGAGATTACAATGAAATTATTTTATTTAAAATTTATTTTCTATTTATCCTTTTTGAAGTAGTGATAAAAAATGTTTTCTATTACACTTTTCAACATAAATTTTATTGATTGGGGGATAAAGATAGAAAATATAATTTATCATATAATGTATATGTAAAAAGATACCTTACATATGATAGAAACAAAAAATTAAATTTCAGTATTCTTTGGATTATTTTTATGAAATTATTTATCATAGGAGAACATATGGTGGTCCTAATTCACGTTTTTAGTTGATGTATGTTAGCATTTTAAAAAAATAAAATAAACGTTTTACAATAAAATGTTTTTTTTAGGATAAAGAAATTTTTGAGTCATCTTATTAAAATTATAAAAAGTTTATTTTATTTTTTTGATTTTTCAAATTTGTTTAATTTTTTTTTAAAAATGAACTATAAAAAATTAATTTTAAATTTTTGGTTTGTTTAAATTATTATGAAAGAAAAAAATATATTTTAATTTTTTAATAAATAAAAATTTGATCAAAATATTTTTATTAATAATATTGAGGTTATTGGAAGAATTTTTATGATTAATTGTTATATAAACAAATTGCAATCTTATGATAAATTTCACTTTGAAAATTTGATTTCTTGTGTCATGTATAAAAATAATTTACAATGAAAAATTCCCAAAAATATAAATTGTATTTGGTAAAAAGTAATCAATATTTTGAATCTCCATAATTTATATTATTTAGTAATTTTATATTAATGTTTTATTAAAATTATCAATAAAATTAAAAAAAATTAATTACTATAGTAATTTAAAAAAAGTGTTTTCTGAGTTAAAAATAAAGAAAGAAGATTCAAAATAACCTAAAAACGTGTATAATATATATTGTATAGGCATATATAGACCCTATATTGAATATTTATCAACTATATTCTATTTTTTTGTCCTTTTGGAAGGTGAAAATCAGGGGTATACAATATCTTTACAAAACATTACATGTGTACCACTCACCTCACTCATAAAAATAGAGAACCCACCCTCTATTCTATACAAATTTAAACAAATTATTTTGAAAATTCATTCCCAAAACACTTCCCAACATCTATAGTATTTTTCTATATGAATTATGTTGGTTTGAAATACAACACTATAGGTATTGTTTTGAAAACAGTAGGATGTACCCATAAAAATATAATAACATACATCATTAATAATTTTAAAATTATTTCTTCCTCCACATCCTTCAATAAATTTTTATTTGTGATTATATAATAACCAAAATATATTCCAAAATATAATTTTTTTTAATTTTATGTTCATTAATTAAAACAATCATCGCATCAATCAAACATGTTACAAAATCTTTTATTGTGTCTAATGTAAACTACCACCTTAATAACCGATGTCACTGCCTATTACAATACCACATTTAATTTTCACTTGTAATGATAAATTATATATGTATATATGAAATTTAGGACACTATTATAGTTATTTAATCATTATATAATACTTATCTTCATAAATTCCATTATTTGGGTGTATGAAAATGTTTCTCATGTATATGGCAGACTATCACCTCACGAAGTGATATGATTCATTCATGATATACATTGAAGGTAATAAAGATGAATTTAATTCAAATATGTGAAATATATGAAATAAATATGATAATGTAATGGTAAAATATTATTTTCATTTCTTTTTTTCAAACCATCAATAAAATGGAATCAACATTCATTTCTACATACAACACAAATCTCTTTGAATATTATTTTCCATTTTATATCTCTATCATTTATGAATTAAGACATTAGAAAATATAATAAACCGATATAATACTTGTATCATGGTTATATTTCTGTATATTATGGAACAAATATCAATCAATTATAACCCCCAGAAATTACATATCAAAATAATCATGAAAAATAATTAAGTTATTTTCCGAAAGATGACTTAAGAAGAATTTATGATAAATGTTTAATAAAATGTCCATAAAAAGACATATATTGAATTTTATATTAGTATAAACATATTTAATATATTTTTAATTAATATTTATTTATTATAAAGGATTTTTTATCATTTATTATGGATGGTGACATGTACGGTAAAGTATCTTTGTCTTAAATTTCATTCCATTAGAAATACACTATGCTATGCAGAAATCTTATGTTATAAGGTGTATATATAGTCATATAGACATGTAATATAATTTAATTCACAATTTTAATTATAATTTATGTTTCGTTTAATTTTATTACTCCATGGTTCATACATTTCAATGTTACTAATGTTTTATATTTTTTATGTTATAATCTCAACTTTTACCAAGATTGTTTATAATTATTTCACTGATGATGATATATTACGTTAAATTTATCTTGAAGAAGAAACTATTTATTATTATATTGTATTTAGTTTATAATATACATTTACCTTTGTTTTCATATATTTATATACTAAAAATATTATTATATTGTTTTTAAGAAATATCCTTTTTATTTATTTAATCGATCGAAAACACATTTTCCTTCGAATAACAAGTATTCTAATAAAATTGAAAAATTAATTACACATTCATAATATTTTTTTCAATTATATGATTTTATCATTTTAGATTTTTAAAAAAATATTTTTATTGAAACATACATTTTTTTATTAAAAAAAAATCAAATGCTTATTAACAAAAATGTGAGAGGACTCGTTGGATTAATGTGTAAAATATTAATTGAATTTAGCATCGTTATAAATATAATTTCATTTGATTCTTCCTTTATATTTTATTATTGAAATATTCAATGTAAAGCAATTCAAATATATTTTATGTTTTAGAATTTTCTTTCAATTTTAAATTATATTTTCCTCTCAAAATATATTAAATTATATTTAAAACACTCTTTATAATTTCCATTGATTATTTTTAATAAAAAGTGTTTGAAAAATGATTTATGGTTTATTAGATTTAAAATGTGATTTTCAAAAAAACACATATTTTAGAAAGTATTATTCCATGTGATTTATCATTCGATTTAATTTTTTAATGAAGATAAAATCTTATTGCGTAACATTTGTTTTACTATGGATATGATCCAACGGTCGGATTAATACATTTTTCTCGATGATTTTTTATTATAAAGAAAATATTTTTTTTAAAAATGTTTATTTTATTTATTTTATAACCTGATAAAATTATTATGATTCCCACATATTTTTCCTTGATTTATTCTACGTTGAAATAATTATAATTATGTTATCTTTTTAGTTTGTTATGATATGTGAAATATTTATGAGAAAAATTCAATTTCACTGGTTATGATGGGATGAATTTTTTTATGTTGTTTTCATTATATAAATATTATATTCAATATGTGATGTGTGGGTTATATATGTCCCTCCAATTCATTAGGTAAATATTTTTATCATGAGATATTGAATAGTACAATGGGGAGTGAACCCAGTTTAGTAAGGGAATCATTTCAGTTATGATTGTCTTAACAGTTAAAATTAATACCAATGATTGTTTGGGGCTGAACCCCTTCTACTTTTATGGTCTTAAAAGTGATTAGTGACTATTATTGTAATTATTTTATATGAATATTTATATTCATAAAATCATTGTCATATAAAAATGTTATGATCTCATAGTTTAATTTATTTGATTCTCTTGTGATTTCTGTATTATGAACATCTAGCCATTATATGAAGACATAATATTTTGATATTTGATATAATGCGTATTTATTTCAAATTTTATACTCATGTTCCGATAATTTTGAATCCATTATATGATTACATATATCATTTCATTCTTCTTTTTGAACATACGAGATCACCCTTTTGTATAATTCCATATCCTTAAGTTATAATGATATTTATTAAGTATGATATGTATAATAAGGGAAATTTTTATGAATAATGTACTAAGAGTCGACGTAGTTTACTAGTGAAATATTTGCATGTGTTTTTATGTTTTAAATGGAACCATATATTTATGATCATCTATAATATATTTGTGTAATGTATTAAATATTCATTAAAAATTATTTAATATATATATATATGATAAGAACAGGGTAAATAAAATTAGAATGAATGGATATAAATTCCAAACATTGGAATCTATAATGAGAAAACATCATTGATGTCCGGATGGATATGTCCAATGATAAGACTAATTATGCATCAATTTATCAGAAAGTGTATTAGACTATTGGTAAACCACATAGTGATAGGTTTTCAAGTAATTATATCCATTTATTGATACTAAAAGTGGATGTAGATATATAACAAAGGTAAATATTGATAATTAATTTGAAAAGGAAAAATTGAGTTGGACATTATAATCAGATAGTGTTTGATAATTGGCTTTACTGCACTCTTGTTTTGACACACCTATGACATATTATTTGGATATTAAAAAATTATTACAAAATCATGAGGGATTAGAATTATGAAAATTAATGTCCTTGGATATTCTAATGTTGTCATATATAAAAAATAAAGTGTCATGGTTTTCACTTCCTATAAGTATCTTTCATGAATATATCATTCCATACTATGATTATTTTTTCTTACAATAGGTTTATATGGGTTTAGTCAATGGATAGAACAAAAAAATATCTATCTTAATGTTGAGTGAGTTACATAAGGAAATGCTTTTATTCTTTATCAGTCAATCTTTATGGATTCTTGAATAAAAAATATGGTCTCTGAGATAACACATCAATATCAATCAATAAATCATGGTGGACATACAAATGAAAAATGGAGGGAACACCATTCTATTTAGTAGTTCATGAGGAACTTTTCATGACATTTCACGGGGAAATTTGATCCACTAGTTTCTAAATGATGAAACATCACCACTGAAAGTTATTTTTTGATCTATAGTTTTTGGAACATTAAATATACATATTATCTAGTTACTACTTGGAAGGTGAATAAGATCATTAGGGGAAACCTGGAAATTAAATAAAGTGAAATATTTAAATTGACATCATAGATTTGGATGAGTTCAATAATAAATTTTTCAATAAAAATATTACTCATCCTATTTATAAAAATGGAGAAGTAGTTACATGTGGAAAACCGAAAGGATGATGAATTTATTAGGACTGATGAGGAAATTATTACAAGGCTAGTATGGTATTCTTCAAGTATATTATTCCACACCAAATGTCACATTGATCAATTCTTCACAGGAATAAAATTATTTAAAGGTAATTATCCATAAGAGTCTTCAGCAGTTATGAAGATATTGTATGGTGTTCTATGATGTTGAAAATGGATGTTTTATTTTCATATCAATATCATATATTTTATAATAAGTAAAAATTTGAATCCAAAGAAATATACAATAACAATGGTTAGAAGAATATGATTTTTTATTATATTTGTTGTGTGTAATGAAACACTAGATAATTGTCTTTAGAAGACTTGTAAATATTCTATGTGTTGAAGGGAATGTATCAAATTATTGATTATTAATCTGGTGGGAAGAGGTTATCTAATGATTTTAATAAAGATAAATATAAATAAACTACCTTCACTGCAGTGTTTTAAATGAAAGAAGTATGTGCTCTATGATTACCACTACCAAAATATGAAGGTCAAAGATGATGATCTAAGTCAACAAACTCTTATAGCAAGTGAAAAATAGTAATCTAATGTGATAATTATTTTTTATATGTTGTGTGTTGTTGATGTTGAGAATATTACACTTGCCGACTACTATAGAACTACTATTATATTTTTTTCTCTAGATATACAAATCTATTCAGATATGAATAATTTTATAAGGGACAAGATGTAGAATTATAAGTAAAATCTCTAAATTTTATGATGAATACATCAGATGTATATTATTCCTCTCTAGTTGAGTTTGGTGTGAATAATCACACAAAAAGTATTTCCATTCTTCCTCAAAATGAATTTTACATTTTTTAGAATGGATTGTTTTCCTCAAAATAAATCCAACATATATTTATAGGGAATAGAATATAAATTTCTTATTTTGAAATATCTGATGACTGTATATAATTTTGAAGAAAACTATGAACATTTTATGGATATCTCAACAATTAAATGAGTTTTGGTTCTTATTGAAGAAGGAATTTTATCTCAAATGGTTGGGGAGAAAGACCACATCTATTATATTCATATAGTGTGGATGTTTTTTATGTCATTCTAGAATAGTAATATAGACATGGGTTAATGAGTAATGATGAGTTCTTAATAGAACTCTATAATGAGTTTATATTGAATTTAAAGGCTCCCTACTGAATTTCCATATTATAGTTATATGAATTTCAAATTATAATAATGGATATTCTTAATTAGGGATTCATTTGGTCAAGTGTTTCTCCTTGGGGATCAGTTGTTCATTTTGTAAAATATTAATGTTGTTGGATGTGAATATTCCTTTTTAATAGGGAGCTAAAATAGATCACCTTTAAGAATAGGTATCCTCTACACAATATATTTTGAACTATTTGATCAATTGTACATAGCTCATTAATTATCAAAAATGGATCTTCACTATGGATGTCCTTAATTAATGGTTACATATGAGGATATAATCAGACCACATTATGTACAATATATGGAAAATAATTATATATAATGAATCAATGCAGTGTCACTAATGACCTTACTACCATATCTGATTTAATGAACATATTATATGGGTATTGCCTTGAACAATTTTTTTAGTGGCTGTGGACGGTATTAATATCTTCTGAATTTGAACAGAATATTAATAATATCACTTGAGAACTGTACTATGGGAGATAACAGTAAATAAAATCTATGAAAAATTCATAAAATATGAATTTTTGATAAATTTGGATTCATTTTTGGGATATATAACATAAAGATAGTGAATATTGAAAAATCGATCATATTTGTAAGGTACTGAAAATTGGATCAGACCAACCATAATTACGATGATCTATAAATTTATTTTCTTATTTTATGTTCATGAACAATAACTATCGTCACATCCATGAAATGGGTAACAAAATCATCATTCATCTGTACGGAAGACTACCCACACACTAACTGATGTAAATCATTTTTTACATTACCAACAATAACATATGGTAATAAATATATATTAAATGTTTATATCTGATATTAATGATTTAATTTACTCATGTAATTATTATATCAGAGATAACATCAAACTTCCATTATGTGGGAATCTGATAATGTGGTTCATGTATTTAACAAACTAGTGCCTCGTCAAATGATTTGATTCATTCATGGTTTATATAAAAGGTAAAAATGATTTCTTTAGTAAAAATATTATATATATATGAAATAAAAATGAATATTTAATGTTAAAAAATTATTTCCATTTTTTCATTAAACACATCTTGAAAATTGAAACGAGGTTCATGCATATGTACAACATACCATCTCATTGAATAGTGTGTCACATCATTATAACTAACAAAAATGGATATCTAAAAATATATTTATTATGAATATTATATATATATATATATATATCATTGATAGAAATATGGATATGCTGTATCCAAGACCAATGTAAGAGGACCCAGAAAAATAAAAATTCAAAACATACATGAAAAGAAAATTTATAATTCCAAAAAACATGATTTCAACATTGAAATTTTAATAACGATGTAAAATATGGTCATTAGAATGAAAAATATAGAATTTTATATATGACTATGATTCTATAAATGATTTAAAAAAATTATTTAGTATAATTGTGTTTCAAACCGGTATAAATGAAGATTAGACTAAACGTATGATATTGGTGTCTTAATTTCAATTCCATGAGACATCTGTTATGTAATGAACATATACACAATTATGAGGTTTATATACAGAACCATTGACTTGTAATAACATTAATTTATTTGTACTCGTTATATTTTTTTTCCATCATGACTCTTACAAATTATTGTTCCCATAATTGTAAAAAATAATTTACAATTTGAAAATATATTAGGATTTATTTTGATTATATTTCAGATAATGAAATTTGATGATCCATTTATTATGAAAAAAATTCATTTTCTACTAATTTGATTATTTCATGAGAATATATTTTTTCTATCATGTTTATTAATTTTTTTACTAAATAGTTCAATATAAATTTTTTATGAAAAAAGTGTATTTATTTAATTCTTCATTCGAAAACACATTGTTCTTCCAATAAACATGATTCCCAAAAAAATTACATTTTTTAAATAATTTATTAAGTAATTTTTAACAATGTTTTTTCCTTCAATATGTTTGAATGTAATATTTTTATCATTTTTTGAAAAATGAATGATTGGTATTATCTAAAAATGATAAAGAAATATACGGTTTCACATGCATGGCATTGATATATTTTACCACCACAATGACCATTATATTATTAGAATATTATTTTATATTAATCCATTTTTCAATGGAATGGATTCTCAAAATGAATCATGTTTTAGAAATTATTTTCAATTTTGAATGATTATTTTTCTCAATAAATGTTTTAAAAAAATTTAAACAATAATTTATATGGTTCATGGGTTATTTTATAGGAAAATTATTTCTGAAATGTTTTAAGAACATGTCTTTTGAATATTAGATATTCAAAGAACAAATATTTTCCTCAAGAATTTTCCATGTGATTTGACATTTAATGAAATCTTCTATCTTTGTAGACATACTATGATTAACATTTAATTTTCTTGGAATATGACTCACTAATGTCATACATTTTCATTTACACAGGGGCTTATATTTATGAGAAAAATATATTTATGAAACCCATTACATTTCCATGAGTTATATAATGATATTTGTTTTTCAAAACCAAAATAATTTTCCATTGAATATCAAATGATAAAAGAATTAGGATACCGGTATCTTTTCCTTAAATTTTTATACGATAACATGTATTTGAGATCTATTTAATTTCATGGGTTATAAAATGATGAATTTTATATGATCACATTGAACACATACACGTAATTTTAATTATGTGACATGTGGGACCAACATCTCCATCCGAATAATTAGATTAATATTTATATATCATGGGATAGAAAAACTTGAATGGTGAGTGAACCTAGTTCTATTAGGGTGACTTTGTTTTAGGATATTCATGGGAGTGAAGAATGACTACTATGAATGTTTGACGAGTTATCCCATTCAACTATGATATCATTGGTTGGATCCTAGACATCTATGGATATCATTTTCAATGATTATGATTTTTCTATAAATTCCATGTCTTATGATAATGATAATCCTTGATGGATCATATTCTTTGAATATATTATGATTTTTTTCTTCTAAAATTAAAATACCTATTTCATGACTCTATATTAGGAACATTGATATATATGTAATGAATTTTAAATATTATGCTCATGTTCTCAAACTCTTCTGTTCTTGTTATACTTACTTATATCACTTTATTGACCTTATTAATCATTTCATAAAACCCTCTATCATGTTTCATTACCCGAGTTTAAGAATGAATTTATTTCATATTATATTCTTAAAAATGTTTCTAGTTATGATGATTTTAGTGGGAGATGATGTAGTTTACCTATAAAACATTGGATTGTGTTTCCATGTTTCTAAATTCACTAAACCATTACAATAATTTGAGAAATGATTATATAATGTATTAAATGTTCATAAATAAAATGAAATATCAAGGTAAGATAAGAAAGGTTCTATAAAAGACTCATAACCAGGAAAATAATGTCATTATTAGGCAGCCACACAATGTATACTGACCAATTTTGATATATTGTCAATTATATTCTCTGCGAATAGAAATATCACCAAAATTACTCATAAATAGTTCTTCATGATCACTTTATATATCTAAGGGTAATTTCTTTTACAAGTGTTGTTATTCATGTATAAACATTGTTATAAATTATCACTATAATAACCTTTATTTCTAATTTATAGTGTTCTATTTTTTTATTATCTTATAAAGTGAGATAAACCTCTCGTTGATAATATATCAGAAAATATAGAACAAAACATAAATATTCTATATAAAACAATATTGTAAATTATTATTTTATAGAAAATAATATTCTTTATATCGTATAAAATTTCTACATTTTTTTAATAATCTATATTTATCTAACTATTCAATGATACTAACGAACTTACTTCAATGTATTATTAATTAATACTAAACATTTAGATATTATTTAGTATTTCATAGTTAACTATAGAGTATAGCTCTAAATCCACGATCTACGTGCTATAATGACAAATTATCGAGTAGAATATCAGCAATTTTCAAGGTATCATACATAATTAATGTTAATAAACATAAAATGGAAAAAGCAAAAAAATTTATTTTCTATCAAATTACAATTGAAATCGACTATATTTTAGATATTACATAGAATATATATGACTACATTCCAACCAACACTACTTTGGTTATTTAAGAACTGACATTCCACGATAACTCCACATGAAACCTTAGGACCCATAGACCTAATCGAAAAAATCAATTCTATAATGACATTTTTTCATTTGAAATACAATCAATCTATTTCCTCTATTTGATCTCTCATTTGATACATTAATTAGGTAAGTATAAACGTGGTGTTAATAGTGTTTTAGTATGTTTTTTTATCATTACTCTTGAAATTACTGAATGATTTGCTCAAATTTTCCATCTAGATAAAGGTATCAATAACCACATATTGGAATAATATGATAACCACCCCATGAATCATTTTGGCCTCTCTCATTGCATTAATATTTATTTTTTTACTTTCAACAAAAATTCATTTCATCTAAAACTTTATATAAATATAAGATACCTTCCTTCCTATCCAACCTATATTTTCCATTAAATTTAAATATAATCAAAATAGAAAATATTTTAGATAAATGTACAAACATCTTAAATAATAAATTAAATAAAATGATAAAAATGATACAATAATATCTCTATCTAAATATAATTGTTACAAAATTTCTACGACTATCTCAGGGATTACGTAAGTCCATATAATTATTATTTCAGTTCTAAAAAATTAATTTTAATAACATAGTATATGAAACCCATCATGTTGTATACTATTTATATCTAAATTTAATAATACATAAGAAAATTCATGATGCCATGATTAACATTAAAATTATAATAGTTTTCAACTAATACAAAAAAAATCCTGATTATATATTTATAAAAATTAGTTTCAATTACCACATTTTAGTTTATCTATTCAATAAATTTATATCCATCAAACAGAAGTCTATAACATTATGAGATATAGTTCATGAATCTGTCATATTAATTTTTTTAAACAATCATTTTCACCATATATCTTGTTTTATATTAGAATCTAAACATGACCCCTTGTTTAACATAGATGTATTATACTATTTCATTCAATATAAATTAAATATTCTAGTACATCAAATTTCTATTAAAAACATCCATATTAATTTATATATTTTTATATTCTTTTAAGATTTTAGAATGATTAACCATATAATAATTTCTTTTTATATGCATTTTCATGACCTATCAGTGGTGATACAATATCCATGTTGATTTTTCTTATGTAAAGAATCCTTTCCAATTAGGATATACGTTCAATAATTTAACTCTTTATACTATGGATCATGAGAAAATTATTGTTTAATACCATTATATAAATTGAATATTAGTATTATACATCTATCACTTTTTCAAAATAATTTGAATTCAATGTTTATATACATAAAATGTGATATCACGACAATAAATGATGTTAATTTCTTATAGATCGCATATTTTGAAATCCATCAGGCCTCCCCTAAATCCCAAAAAAACATAGTCCTTTCACTCTAATCTATATTTGAGTTTCTAGAATTGATATAAAATGTATAAGTGAGCATATTTAGTTTTCTATAATTGAAAAATATCTTACCATATGAAACCTATATCTTAATATAATTATTTAACATGGAAAAATTTAATCAGTTTACAATATATTAAATAGAAAAATTATTCTTCAAAAAAAATATATTGTTTTACCTTATTAATATAACAAAATCCTTAAATTTAAAAACTTATATTGCTCATCAATTCGGTTACCACATTCGGCTATAGTGTTATGTCAACATTATATTATATCAGAATAACTACATATTGACAATGCTTCAGGAATGGAATTTATTTTCTTTCTCTAACATTTTCTAACAAATCATTATTATACCTCATGGAATAAACCAAATCATATTGGGAGTAATAAACAATAAATGGGGTAAAATAATTACTAATGACAACTGTACATTATATCTATATATTTATTGATTTATTATATGGGAAATAATTTAAATATAATTTATTAAATTCGAATTTCATTTAGGAATTTGTTTTATAGTGTATTCTTATGAAAGACTTGCATTTTATAAAATATGGTGTAAAAAGTTTCAATTTAGGATCAAAAAATCTCATTATATAAATCCATGATAATAAAAATATGATGATTCTAATATTTATCATTTATACAATGGAGACCAACACATACAATGAGTAATTACTTTCCATGAATATTGGATGAACAAAAGAGTTTCCACAAGAACAAAAATGACAACCAAGGAAAAACATATCCTCTGGGGTTAGAAGATGACAGTACCTTCCATGTACTCATTATATGCCACATAAATATATAAAGAGTGAATCTCTAATAGTTGTGATGAGAATAATAATCTCAATGATTGATATTTAAATGTTTCATTACACGATCGATATATTTCCTTATGTGACACTGACTAATTTTATCCATATATCTTTTGATAAAATGAATCATTCTACAAATATTTCTAGTCACAAAGATTACATTTTATGTAATACTAACACATTTTGAATGTAGTATATGCATAAAAATGATTATTTTTAGTGTATATTTGATGGTGGGACTATACATTTTGACAATATAAACCATTAAACTCAATCACTAACATAATTGAGTCCTAGAAAGACTAGTTTGGTTGTGAATTTGGGTTTTATCTTTAAGGATCATCATTCAATTCCAATCCCGAGGAGTGACCATGAAGAGGATTCCATGGGTTCTGACCCCAAATTCATTGTGTATAGGTTTATGTATTTTATTTGATTATATAATGTAATGTTTGGATACAAATTATTTTAATTTTAATCTCTTTATTTTATTCATTTAATTAATAATTCATTCATTCATTGCTTTATTATTCATTGTTTCAATGTTAAAATTAGTTTTTAATAAATTTTTCATGTTTTCAATTTCTGATGGACTTATTTTGAAACATTTAATAATTATATAATGAATTAAATATATTTATCAATATTTAATCAATTCTATCATCTATGGGTATATTTTAGGGTTATGTGTTGAGAGTAGGGGACTTTTAAAGCATGCTGAATTGTTATATTGAATATTCTTAACTTTATATCTAGTTATTAGTTAATAGTGGTTTTAATTCAATTTCACTTCTACATCATTGACCATGGGATGTGACATTGAATGAACTTATCCTTATTACAGTTGAGAGTGATTATTTATATTAACATAATAATACTTCATAAATATAATTGACGTGTAATGCACCTATGTTGTTATTTATTGCCTTGCCAATAATTTCTTAGAGAATATGATGATCCAACTAGTTAGAAAATAAATAGTTAGTGGAATTTTTATGACTTTCCATCCTAATTCATAGGCCTATCCTAAGATATTCTTGGATTTCCTTCTTTTTATACCCATAAATTCACCATGCGACCATCTTTTCATTCTTCCTCTATTTTATTTTGTGTATATTGTTTAGTTAAAATAAATCAAATAGATATTAGAGAAACTAGACCTTTTCTAATGACCATTCATCTACATTCCCTGCTCTCTTTGTGTTTGACCATGTACATAAATTTAGTATTAACTTTTGTTACTATTATCTTGGATAAAATAAAATAATTTTTTCATTAGACCAAATGTGTGACATCCCATGTATTGACAGAATAATTCATATTCATATCGATTAATATTTATTAATTAAATATTAATTTTATGTTAAGGGGAATCTTTTTCTGATTGTGTACCCGACACACAACAATGTGTTTCCCCAAAATCTTATTTATCACAAAACATTGAGTTATTTCAAAAAATAATACAATAATATTTTTATTATTTTAAATAGTAGCTACTGCCTAGCCATTATATTAGCGAGAATGAATAGAACAAACATAAATATGATTAACCATGTTTGTTAAATGTTTTTTCATTTACCAAATATATTATAGAGGCTGAAAATGACAATGAATACATTTTATAGCATAAAATACCATGATATTTTTAGAAGATCATTTCCACCTTTTCAGGGAAAAACCTTTCTAAATATGGTTGTATTAACTTTTATATGTTTTTCATGTTAAGAAAAACAACTTATTTAGTTACGGGTACATCAAATATTACATTTGTTGAAACTTATCTATTTTGTTGATAAAATCAAAATTTTATTGACTAGTGAAAAATAATGTATTTTAATTCAGAAATTATTTTTTTAATTATTTATTTAAAAAGTAATATTATTATTATATTTGATTTTTATGTGTAAATAAATTCAAATTTAATAATTAATCCATTTTTGGTCATTGTACGTAATTTGACAATGAAATTGGACATAAACACATTTTAATCTTTAGATAGTTTTTACATCAAAAAACCCACATTATGGGTTTTACAAAGAGAATTAATTTTAATTTAATTTTTAGAAATTATTTTTTTTTGAATTTCATAAAATTTAATAAATATTTGGAATCAAAAGGTTCATGTTTTTTAGATATGTTCCTTTTATTCTTAAGCATAATTAATATTATCTTCAGTAATTTTTTTATTTATAATGGTTAAAGGGTAAATCCGGTAAATATACGTAAAAAATTAATAATATAATAATATAACAATAATTTAACACATTTCCTAATCCTATTTTATGTGGAATGTCTGACCAAGAGATTCTTTGGGTCGATTTTAGGACCCTATGGACCCACAAGGGTGTGATAATGACATGTAATTATAATTAATTTAATGTAAAGAGAAATATAACATAAACATTTTTCTTTTTACTAAAATGATTTTATGGTGGGGTTATATAGTAGTTATCTTTGACTGTAACTATCCATTAAAAATCTAAAAATACTTATTATATTATTGTATTTTGTTTATAATTTTTATACATTAAATAAATAAATTTATTCACTATACAATGATGATGTAGTGATTTTCTTATTAATGTCAAATTCAAAAAAATGGTACTATAAATATTAAAATAAATAAATTTTGAAAAATTTGATCCCAAAAATGATTTTTATAAAATATTGTGACAATTTATATTTTATTTCATGTTGTTTTTTCGAATGAGTCAACTTGTTATGTCTTTAACAAAAATCAATTACTAAATAGTTTCAAAATTGACATAAAAGAGTTTTTAAAAAAAAATACTATTGTATTAAATGATATAATAGACATAAAAATCATATATACATAAAAATTACTATGATAATCCTAAAAAATTCATCAATGGTATTCTTCATATTCCCTTGGCTATATATTTTAATCATATTACCCATATAGTGTAAACATTAAAAAAGACACGGTAAGAGTTTATTTATTTAACTAAGGGATAAAGCCAAATGATAAGGTTACATTTCTGAAATAAACATGTATACAACCTGTTGGTTGAGATAATTTATACCCATAATCTTATTATCTTAGAAATATTAAAATTTTCAAAAAAAATCAATATTTAAAAAGTTTATAATAAAATAATATTGCAAGACTTTTCTAAAGTTTCTCTCCTCACTCTTATAAAAGGACACCAACTCTACCAAATTACTGACATATATAAAACCACTACGATTTATTAATTCTTATACGAAAATCGTCAAACATCCCCCACTTCCTCCAATAATCATTAAATTTTCCATAAGTAAAATCATGGAAGCCTTTGGGATCCAATCAAAAGGGGTTACCCGATTTACAGGAAACATTTTCTCTCAACCTACTTTTAATTATTTTTCTTATCCGAACCCATAACCTCTCTATATAAGATTATTTTATAAAAATCTATTATCATTAATATAACATTATTTTTTTATTCAATGGTTCGACTTACACTTCTTAACACCTCAATCCAATTTTTATAAAATATTATATTTCTATGTACGGTGAACTCCTTCCTCACGAAATGAAGACTGTTCAATTTTCTCCTACCACCTATCATGGTGTCCATCATGATGGAATAGTATTTAAATTATATTTATATTATATTTATATTTTCTCTATACATCTACAATTTTTTTTGGAACATACAATTATACTTTCCATGTTGTGTAAATATGACAATTTGGTTTGAGGAAGTGTGGTCAACCTCCACATAAAAGGTATTTGACTCGTTCCAACAAAACATGGAATTCATAAAAGATGTTTTTTAAACCTATGAGGGATAAATAACATTAATATTATACATGTATTATAATATAAATTCTTATCATTGAATTATTATTCTATTCATATGATGATGAAATGAATGTAGCGTTCATGCAGATGTTTGTCTTACCATCATTATAAATAGTGCATTCCATTTCTAATCTTCCAATATAATAGATATTATAAATAAATATATAACTTATATATAATATATATAAATAATGAATAATATTCTATATATGAGGGAATTTGGACTAAATGGACTATTTAAATCAAAAAAATTTCATTTTTGACTCATGTTCTGAATATTGACAAAACATCTGATATGAATGTAAATAATTATAAAATTAATATAACATTGTAATTATTTATATAAAAATGAATAATAATCTATAAAAATATTCTAATTGAAACATAAATTCATGTATTTTTATTATTCATGAACATAACTATTGTACGTGACATGTCATACTCAAGGTAAGGGACTTCATCTCAATCTCCTTTTATTGAGGAATATTTTGAAAATAGGGACCTAAATTATTTTATAAGGTGTATACAAAAAAATATTTAAAATTTACCTCTTGAGAAAATATAATAACATAAAATTAAAATTTCATATTAATGTTATTATTTAATGATTTTTATTTATGTGTTTATCATGTGGAAAGGGACTCTATAACAAAAACATTGATTTTAATGTTTTAATGATTTATTTTTATAAAGAATTATAATTAATGTCCATCTTTTCAAATTTGGTATTATGAATATGGAAAATAATGTTTTATAATGTTAATTTCTTTCAATGTTTTAATGTATAAAGGGATACAATGAATATAAATTCAATTTATTATAAAAAATTAATTTCATTTAGAAAAGTATTTAATATTTCAGTATCTTGAAATGATTTCTTGTGATAGAAAATTAAATTTTAGGAGTGAAATGATGATAATTTAAAACTTATATGTGTTATGAATATATAATGGTACATGACCATTTGATCATTCGATATGTGATAATCCAATTAATGGTTGTTCCTTGATAATCCTTGGATGGGTGGTAACGTTATAACCTCTAATTCATTTGGTATGGAAATTGACCTTATCACAATTCCATTTAGTGGTATATGTGGAATTTGACCTTTGGGTTATTCTATATAAGTATTTCTACGTACCAAGTGACTATTATATGTTATAAAATTATATCTATGAGATTTATGGTATTATTTTGGATACAAAAAGGTTATGAAATAACCATATTTTTAGTGATGCATATTTACTAATTCATAATGGTGAAAAACATTAATTTATTATAAATTATTCTTGGATTACACATTTTTTCATGACTAAATGTATTTATTATTTATGTATCCCTTATAGAGTTATTTATTCTCATACAATGTTATGAAATGTTTTTCATTGTATTTATAGAAGAATATAGTCATGGATGGGATCATGGAAATTTCAAGCTGTTTAAACATGAAACAAATCATGTTTCTTTTTAAAAAGAATTGTTATTGAAAAAAATTATATAGTGACTAGAAGTGTATACTTTTAATATTTATTTTCATATGTATTATATATCAACTAATTTACTAAATCTATAAACCTAAAAATATCATCGTAGTGAATTAAAGTCAATTTGTTGACATATCTCAAAATGTTTCAGGTTAGGTCCATATAGTTGGTATTAGAGGTCTATTTAAATAAATTTAGAGGATTTTGTGTTATTTAGGTATGTGTTAAAAAATTTATGTATCCATAATGTTGAGAATACTAGAAATATTTATATCTATTTTAGATAAATTAAATGATATTTAGTTTGAATGGATGAGTATATCAGAGTATTTATCTTCCTCATGTGATAGTATATGATGATTTTACTAATTTACTCACACTACAATTTTTGGTTTTAGTAAATGGTTGGATATAGCAAGAAACATTGTATCAATAAATGGGAAGGAAACTCTGGTGGTTCTCTAAAAAATGAACAGAATGAAAAGGGAGATTCATGGATAAATATCATGGTTTTTTGAAACCAACTATCTAGAGTCATGATTATCCATTTGAACACAATCATTTTTCTAATACATTATATATTCGTGAAACAAATCCTAGTGTATGTTCTTGAAATAATCCTAAAGGTATGTATATTCAACAAACTATGTGTCGATGACTACATTCTCATTTTTGGAATGATATATGAATTGTATAGCATGATTAAAAGGACTAGACGCACTAAGGGTGACAACCGACTTCATCGGAAAAGGATATGGGGATCGAACCCACAAATGATGGGTGATATAGATTTATTGTGTAAAACTATCCTATATGATGTCCTTATTTATTATGTATATTAATTTTAGTTAAAGTAGTTAATGGATTAATAATCATTTGATATTTTGAACTTCTGTTTTATCAAATTGATATCCTTGGGGTTGGAAAATGATTTGGGGATTAAGTGATAAATGTTTTTTAGGAAGTTCACTATTTTTTGAATATTATATGATTAAGGTATATTGAATAATGTTAATGATTATTTGAGGAATAATGGTTGAATTTTGTTTTATAGAAACCAATTTTTTAATTGTGGACAGATGGGAATTGGGTTATTTAGTGATGTGACATACCTATCTATGATAAAATTTTATTATGATAATTAATTTTTCCTATGTGATGTTTAGAGTAGTTTTTGTTATTTGTAAAAAAATGTTTAAAGTATATCATGGAAATCTATGTGATCAAATCCTTCCATGTTTTGGGTTTCAATAGTAGTTTGATTATTTTGATTAATTTTAAGAGTATTTTTTTGTTGATTGGTCTATGTATAACTTTTGTATTACTATTGAATTTTCGATATTTAAACTAGTGATTATCTTTATAAATGGTTTATATTTTAGGGGGATAATATGATCATGTATTAAACAATTTGGTTTTTTTTAATGTCTAATGATTGGGTAAATATATATTTTATATTTTGTGGATTATGTGATTCTATTGATATGGATTCATATATATCATGTGTGACCACGTCATATTGAATACTCATCATTTGTAGTAAATATGAGTTTGTGGTAAAAATTTATTAAATGATGAAATTATACATGACAATGAATCATATTTCCTTATATTCCCATTCTATGTAGTAAAATAATTCCACAACATTATTAAAATGATCTAAAATTTAAAAAAAATTCTTTTTTATGTTCTTCTTGTGAAATCAATGACCATTGAACCCATAACATGTTTATGATTTTCTAGTTTTGAACCATATTCTGATCATGTATTAAATCAATCTCCATCAGAACTGGACATTTAGTTTTTCATCCATATCCATGTTTTACAACATAGAATCCTAGTATGGGATATCTTGAGTGACCATTGTACTTGTATTTATTTCATTTGAATTGGATGTTTTATTAATCCTTTTTCTAATATTGGATTGAAATAATTGTGTTTTTAAAATTTGTACTTTAGTTACCAAACACAAATTTGAATTGCAGGGATTAAATATTCAAAAGGGGGGATAGATGTAACTTCTATGATAATAATAGAATAATATATCTTCATATCTATTAATATTTATAAATAAAATTATAATTTTACATTAATTGGATGCTTTGTCTAATAGAGTACTTGACACGCAACAACTGATTTCCCTAAAATATTACATTGTACAAAACATTTAGATATACTGAAAACTAATAAAATAATAAAATTATTATTTGAAATCATAGTTAATTCATAGCCATTGTATTTGAGAGAATGAAAATAAATAACTAAAATATGAATAAACATGTTTTTTAAATGTTTATAAAACATCCCACTAAATATTTGAGGTTTAAAATGGTAATGACTCTATTTTAAACATAAAATAATCAAATATTTCTAAAGGTTCTTTGTAACACCTATTGATGGAGAACCCTTTCTAAATATAGTTTGTATTCACATTTATATGTTCTATTTTAAAAAAATAACATCTTATTTGGAATAGGGGAATAAATACATACATTGGTTGAAGTTTTGTTATACTTCTGAAAAAATCCATATTTTAACGGATAATTAACACTACTGCATTTTTATTTGAAACTGCTTTTTCATTTAATTTATTTATTGATGCTGATTGTAATTTTAATTTGTCATAAATTATAATTGTATAATTTTTTTATCATTTAATCCAATTTTGGTCATTTGAATTAATTTATCATTGAAATTGGACATAAACAAATGTTAATCTTTTGATTATTATTTCATCTTATAAACCTACATTCTAGTCTTGACAATAAAATTAATATTAATTTTCTTTCTACTAATTCATTGTATTGAATTTGGAAAATGGATTATATATTTTGAATAAGAATGTCTAAATTGTGTAAATTTGTTACTTTTATTTTTGGACATTATAAAATGTATCTTAATTAATTATTTTTATTTACCATGGTGAAAGGTTAGATCAGGTAAATAAGGGTAAAATAAAAAATTTATAATAATATAAAACAACACTAAAACGTGTCCTAATACTATTGGATTATATATTTTTGAGCATTATAATCCTTGAATTGATTTTAGGACCCCATGGAGACACATGGGTTTGATAATGACATGTTATAATAATTAATTTTTTATAATTTGAAATATAACATAAACATGTATCATTTTACTGAAATGATTTTATGGTTTGGTTATATAACTGATCAGTTTAACTATAAATATTCATTAGAAATATAAAAATATTTAATACATCATGGTAATTTAATTATAATTTGTACACATTATTTAAATAAATTTATTTTTGACATATTGGTGATGTAGGGATTTACCTATTAAATAAAGATTCAAATAAATTATATTATAAATATTAATATAAATGTATTTTGAACCTTTTGATTTCATACAAAAATTTTATGGATTATTATGAAATTTTTTATTTTCGTTAATTTACTTTTTTCAAATGAATCGTATTTTTATGACATTAACAAAAATCAATTACTAAATAGTGTCAAAAATGATATAAATTAGTTTTTGAAACAAATACTATTTTATTAATTGTTATAATAGCCATAAAAATCATAGATTCCAAGAAATGTATTATAGAATGTTAATGTTTCTATTATTTATGCACTTGAAGTTATATTGTAATTTTATAGTATCCTTGTTAGGCATATAGTGTAAAACTACAAGAACACATTGTAAGAGTTAATTTATCTAAATAATGGTTTAATCCAAAAGATAAGGTTCAATTAGTGACCTATAAATT
Organism: Viscum album; assembly: GCA_963277665.1. NCBI lineage: Eukaryota > Viridiplantae > Streptophyta > Magnoliopsida > Santalales > Viscaceae > Viscum > Viscum album. The sequence continues at coordinate 495,729,889 of OY728158.1, read as the reverse complement.
TATAAAAAATATTATTTTAGATTTCTTAAACTAGTAATCATTTTATACAAGAAACTTATAACCATTGAACTGTTAGAATTCAAAAATCAATTTATAATAATATATTATTTCATCACTTTCATAAACTTACCCTCCTCCCTCTTATAAATACCCACCATCTCAACCCACATACTCTAACATCTCAAGCCCCTTGGATTTCCCAAATTACACTAAAACTTTCTCCCAGCATCCCTAAAATCATCATATAAGCCCTACCATTGCTATATGGAAACTCAATGAGGCACTATGGCTCAAATCAAATGGAATTACCCGATTTGGAGGTAGCATATTTTCTCAAGATCCTTTTATTTATTTTCCTTCTATAACCTACTAACCTATCATTATTCCGTTATTTTATAACAAAAACTATATCATAAATATAATATGGGGTTTTATGATATGGTTTAGACCTACACTTACACACAACACTATCTAAGGTATATAAAACTGAATATTTCGGTTTACAGGGAACAACTACCTCATGAAACGATGAATATTTAATTTTCTCCAACAACCTCTCATTGTTTCCATTTTGATGGAAATGTTTCTATATATGATATTTATTTAATATATATTTTCTATATTCTTATATAATAATTTCAAAATATTTATTGTCCATTCCATGTTTTGTAAAAATGTTAATTTCGTTTTAGGATGTGTGGACTATCGCTCCCTCAATGTGATGTGACTCATTCTAATATACATGGAATGAATAAAACATGGTTTCTAATAATCCAATGATTCATAAATAGAGTTAATATAATAATGGTATCATAATATACATATATATTATCTTATTATTATTCTTTTAATATTATGTGGAAATGAATATAGTATTCATGTGTATGTATGACCTACTATTTACCATGAATGGTGCATTTCAATTTGTATCTCCAAATATTATTTATATTATAAATAAATACATACTAGATATATGTGATATTGAAATAATGGATAATTTTGTTATGATGATATAATTTTGACTACATGGACAATTTACATCAAAACACATTCATTTTCAACTTGTTTACCAATTATCAACAAAACATCTGATATGAACCTAAATAAATATATAATTTGAATATCATGAAAATAATTTATTTAAAATTATTAATAAAAATGAAAAAGTTTATAATGAATGTTTAAATTATACTTATTTTATTATTCTGGAACATAAAGATTTTATGTGATGAGTTGGAATCAATGTAAGGGACTTCATCTCAATCTCCATTCATTGAGGCATATTTTAATGTTATGAACCATTATTATCCTATAAGGTTCATCTTTAACTCATTTGAGATTATATATCATGAAATAATATATTATCATGATATGTAATTTTTTACTTATGTTATTCAATAATGATTTTTATTGAAGTTTTTCTCAAGTGGAAACTGACTATTTATTAGGACATCATGTTTAATGTTTTAATGATTAATTCTACTTCAACCATATAATTCATGTCCACGTTTTCAAAACGTGTTTTATGAATCTAGACCTGAATGTTTTAAAATGATAATTTCCATCATATTTTCAATGTTTTATGGGACACTTCGATTTAAAATTCTCTTTATAAAATATTATAAATCATTTCGGATATTGATGTAATATTTAAATATTATGAAATGATGTCTAGTGATTTAAATTGAAATTTTATGAGTGAAATGTTGATAATTTCAATAAATTATGAATTTTTATTATATAATGGTAAATATAAATTTTATGGGTGGTTACATGGTAAACTAATGACATGTGGGTAAATAATAAACAAATTATGGGTGGTTTTGTGATAAACCACAGATGCGTGGTTACATTATGATCTCTATTGTATTGGGTATAGAATTCAATCATATTGCAATTCTATTTAGTTATTATTTTGGATGAAGACTGTATGGTTATTCCATTTACATATGTTTATGTACCATGTTACAATTATATGTCATATTCTCCTTTGTATAGGCTTTAAGGTAAGATTTTGGTCACAAAAAGGGTATGTGATGAGCTTATATTTTAGGAATTATATTTACTACTAATTAAAGGTGAAAATTAGTACAATGTTTTAAAGTATTCATAGTTTACATGTTTTCACAAGAATAAAATTTTTAATTCTTTATGTATCATTTACATTTATTTTTATTCACATCCAATGTTTGCAATGTTTTTTACATGATTTAAAGAAGAATAGACTCATGGATCGGATAATAGAAATGTCATGTTTTCTTAACGGTAAACGAACCATGATTATTTTATAAAAATGTTTTTTGTTTATACAATAAAGTAGATTGTGAGAAAAATTATATACCCATAATATTTTATTTTTTATGAATGTGTTAAGCAGATTCAATAAGTATATAAACATGGAAATATCCTCAAAGTGAATTAAATTGAATTTTTTGACTTCTCTCATGATTGTGTAACATTTATGACCACAGACTTAGAGTTGGTATCAGAGGTCATTTTAGAAAACTTTATAGGTTAGGGTTTTATTTATATATAAGGGAAAAATGAATATAACTATAATGTTAATCATATTATATAGATTAATAGTTCTATTAGGAAAGTTGAATGAGTTTGAGATAACATGGATGAGTATATATTAGTATTTATCTTCCAAATATGATAATATATTATAATTTTACTAATATAATCACCCTATAATTTATGTTATAAGTAAATGGATGGATCTATATGGCACAAAAGTAAAAATGAATGTTTATGAAACTGTGGTGGTTTTTATTAAAATCATCCAAATGAAGTGGGAGATGCAATTTTGTATCATGTTGTTATTCTAAACCAACTATCTGTATTTCTGATTAACCACTTGAAGCATATTGATTTTTCTATATCATTATGTAATAGAGAAACAAATCCCTTTATATACTCATGTAATAATCATAAATGTAAGTATATTCAACAACCTATGTGTCAAGGATGTGGGAAAAAGTCAAAGGGAAATGTTTTAAATGGATTAGAATATGATATGGATGTGGGAATGATGGTCATAAGGAAATAAATTTTTATGTAAAATGTTAGCATTCAATAGATGCCAGGAAAGAGATATAGGTTCATTCCATGTTATGAGTTGAATATTTTAAATGTTGTGAGCATGGGAATTATGAAAATAGATGTCCAGTGAAGAAATCTTCGGAATGGGATCAACAAGACTTTAAAAATATATGTTCATCAATACCTAATAAAATTTTAATTGAAGATGAGGAAACCAAAAATGACATATGAAAGGTATAGATTATATATTTTCTCAAGTTTTGAAATTATTTAATCTTTGGAAAGGATTCATGTTTTCAATATATAGGTACTAAGTATTAATGAATTAGATAGAAAATCCTGGTTAGGGTATCCTGAAGAAAACATAAGGATTATGAAGTCTATATTTAATGGAATCGAGGGTAATTGTAGATTTTTGGAAGATGTAATGTTTAAAAGTGTTAATGCTCTTTTGATGATGGAATTAATTTGGTGGAATTTTTCTAGTTTGTGTAACTGTGTAGTTTGTTATATGAAAATATAATTTGAGAATGAATTATCTTTTCTTTTGTGAAAACAATGATAAATTAATGGATAGCCATTAAATGATCTCCGATTTTGAGTTAATTACATGACACTATTGTTTTTGATGAAAAATTAAAGACACAAGTTATCATTTAGATTAAAAAATTGAAGGATACATTTGGAATATTTAACCACTTTTTTGGAAATATATATAAATAATATAGCTTTATAAAATGTACTTCCCCCAAGAAGGGTTATAAACTTCCACGTAGGATAAGGGAATCTGGATAAAAACTACTTGTGAAGTGAGACAATGATTTATCACCTACCACTAGACTACCTAAAGTCCATAGATATTATAAATTTTCTCTTTAGTTAAACCAGTTGATGGAGTAAGAATGTGTTGATTTTGGGAACATACATTTTATCAAATGGATATTTGTGGTATTGGAGAATGATATATAGAATTACTGATAAATTTTATTTATAATACATTCACTCTTTTGGAAACTTTATCTGATTAATGAAAATAATATTTTATAGACGTTTATTTGACGAAAATAGTTTTATTTATTTTTTGGAGAAATCAATTATTTAATTATGACTTATGGGAATTAGGTTATTTATAGAACTGATTAACCTATCGTGCAAAATATATGTGTAGGTTAATTAATTTTTCCAATGAAGAATTGATATTGTTTTATATTATTTGGAGATAAAGATTAAAATTTGATCATGGAAAACTACGTGATAAAATCCTTCTTAGTATTGTGTTTCAATATAAATTGGATTATTTTATGTAATTTAAATGAATATTATTTGTTTAATGGAATTTATTGAACATTAAATTTTCTTTTTAATTATGGAGATTAAACGTAATCCCTCTCTATACAAATTATTATTATTTTTTGGGGATTATATGATCTTGTAAGAAACATTTTTCTCTTGATTAATGTCTAAATATAGGGAAAATGTATAGTTCATCTTGTGTGGAACATGAGATTTTTTAAAAGTTTATTCTTGTACATAATTTATTACTGTATAATCAATAATTTTCATCGTTTTGAGAAAAGAAAAAATTGTGGTGGAAATTTATTAAAGGATGAAATTCTACTTGACAGTAAAGCATATTTCCATATGTTCTTATTCTAAGAAGTAATATAAATTCAATTCTTTGGAAATGATGTGAAAAAAATAGTTTTTGGTTTACTATTCTTAATGTGAATTCACTGATAGTTTAACCAATTTCTTATTTATGTTTTTCTGGTTATTAACATTTTCTTGATCATGTCTTCTATCACTCTCCATAAAAAATTGACACTTAGTTATTATTTCATATCCATGTTTTCCATCGTCAAATTTATGAATATGTTATCTTGGGTAACCAATGTGCTTATATCTTTTAATATAAATTAGATGTTTTATTACTCCTTTTTTTGATGTGAGATTTCAATAAAGGTATTTTGAAAATTTATACATTAGGTACCAACCACAACTTCAATTTGTGTGGATGAAATTTTGAAAAGGGGGAAAGGATGTAACATCATAAGTATTTATAGAAAAAATGCATTCTCATATCTATTAATATTTATGAATAAAATAAATATTTTAAATTAAGTGTGGTATTTGTCTGATAGTGTACTTGAAATGCAATAATGTATTTCTCCAGAGTCATAGGTTTCACAAAACATTGTGTTATACTGAAAAATAATACATTAATATTGTTATTATTTTAACTCTTTGTTAATCCAAAACCATTTTATTGGAAGGAATTAATATAACTAGCTGAAATATGATTACTCATTTTTGTTAAATGTTTTTGACATTTATAAAATAAAATTTATATACTTAAATTGACAATGAATACATTATTAAGCATAAAATACCGTAATATTTTTAACAGGTCAATTTACCGCATTTTAATGTGGAACCCTTTTTAAATCTTGATTTTACGAAATTTATAAATTCTACTTAAATTAAATAAAATTCTTCTTTTGAATAGGGACATCAAAATTTACTTTGGTTCATGTTTTGGTATATTTCTGATAAAATTATTAATTTATTGAATAGTGAAAAATATAGTATTTTAATTCAATATTGTATTTTCATCTAATTTATTTTTATAATTATATCACCATTTTAATTTATATTTATCATTAATGGGATTAATGTTTTATAATTTATCCAATTTTGATAATTGGATGTCATTTCACATTTAATTTTGAAAAAAAAGAATATCAATATTTTGAATGTTTTTATTTTTTAAAAACATGCTTTCATATTTTGGAAATAGAAATGGATTTTAAATTACATTTTGAAACTTTTTTGTTTTCAATCATTAAAAATGGATTGCATATTTATAATTATAAGTTTCAAATTTTATAATTGCGTACCATTTATTTTTTTAGACATAATGAATAGTAACTTCAGTAATTATTTTTATTTACCATGGTTAACGGGTAAATCAAGCATATATTATAATAATATAAAACTATAGTAACACATATCCTAATCAAATTGGGTTAGATATTACTCATCATTATCATCCTTTGGTAAATTTTTGTTCCCCATGGTGCCACTTGGTTGTGATAATTTCCTATTGTTATAATCAATATCCTTTTATTGAGTCATATTTTAACCATATAGACCTATATTATCATATAAGGTGCATATACAACAATTTTTAAATTTTACCTCGTGAGATAATATATCAATATGAAATTTAAATGTATTATTAATATTATTCTTTAATTATTTTTATTCAAGTCTTTCTCTTGTGGATTGGGTATCTTTTACAAAAATATTGTTTTTAAAATTTGAAAGACTTATTTTTAAAAAACCATATAATTAATATCTGTCTTTTCAAATTGGGTATTGTGAATATGGAAATGAATGTTTTAAAATGTTAATTTCTTTCAATGATTCAATGTGTTATGGTAATCTTTAAGTCAAAATTCACTTTATTAAATTTTATTAAATGGATTTAGAAAAGTGTTGAATATTTCAATATCTTGAAATGATATCTTGTGATTGAAAATAGAATTTTAGGAGTGAAATGTTGATAATTGAAATCTTTTAGGTGTTATGAATATATAATGGTATATGGACATTTGATCGGTGGTTATGTGATAAACCAATGAATGGTGGTTCTGTGATAATCCTTGGGTGGGTGGTTATGTTATAACCTCCAATTCATTGGGTTCATAAGTTGGCCTTATCGCTATGCCATTTAGTGTTATGTGTGGAAATCAAACTTTTGGCATATAATTATTTTTATGTACCAAGTTACAATTATATGTTATATTATTATTTCAATAGAATATATGTTATTGTTTTGGATATAAAATGTTTAATCAATGACAATAAATTTATTGATGTATATTTACTACTTCATAATTGTGAAAAGCATTAATTTATTATAAATTTATCATAGATTACATGTTTTTTCAATACTAATAGTTTTTATTCTTTATGTATCCCTTATATGGATTTTTATTCTCTTGTAATGTTTTGAAATGTTATTCAAGGTATTTGTAGTAAAATATTGTAATGAAAGGGATCAAGGAAATGCTATGATGATTAAACATTCAACAAACCATGTTTCTTTTAAAAAAAATTATTCAAACAATTGTATAGTGAGTGGAAGTGTCTACTTGTAATATTTAGGTTTTTATGTCCAAGTTATCACATAATTCACAAAATCTATAAACTTCAAAATATCCTCAAAGTGAATTAAAGTCAATATGTCTACTTATCCTAAGATTATATAATGTATCATGTTAGGGCCACATTGTTGGTATTAGAGGTCGGTTTAGATCACATTATAGGTTTAGGCATTATTTAGCTATGAGTTAAAAGATGAATATAACCATCATGGTGAGCATATATGTAATATTTATAATTATTTTAGAAAAATTTAATGAGAATGAGCTAGAATGGATGAGTATATCAGAGTATTTATCTTCCTTATATGATAGAATACGACGATTTTTCTAATGTACTAACACTACAATTAATTTAGTTTTGGGTGATGTCTAATAATAGGGAAAATGTGGTTACACTATAATCTTTAATGAATTGGGTATGAAAGTACGTAATATTTTTATGTTATTTAGTGATATTTGTGGAATTAAACTGTATGGTTATTCCATTTATGTATGTTTGTGTTCCATGTATCATTTATATGTTATATTCTCTCTTATATAAGATTTATGGTAATATTTTGGTTACAAAAGGGTATGTAATGAGCTTATATTTCAGTATATATATTTTCATCTTATTAAAGGTGAAAAGTATTAAATTGTTATAAAGTATTCATAGTTTACATGTTTTAACATGAATAAATTTTTTAATTCCGTATGTATCCCCTAGGTTTCTTTTTATGTTCATCAAAAGATTGCAATGTTTTTTCACATGACTTAAAGAAGAATAGATTGAAGGATGGGAAAAATAAATGTCATGTTTTTTAAACGTGAAATGAACAATTATTTTATTTAAAAAATGTATTTTGTTTTACAAAAAAGTATATAGTTAGTATAATTGTATACTTGTAATATTTTAGTTCTTATGAAGGAGTTAAGCTAATTATCTAAGGATCTAAACATGGAAATATCTTCAATGTGAATTAATGTAAATTTATTGACTTCTCTCATGATTGTGTGACATCTATGACCAGGGTCTTATAGTTGGTATCAGAGGCCATTTAAGATAAATTTATAGGTTAGGGTGTTATTTATGTATAAGTGAAAAAATTCATACAACCATAATCGTAATAATATTAGAAATATATATAGTTATTTTCAAAAAATATAATGAGTTTGTGATAACATGGATGTGTATACATTAGTATTTATCTTCGTATTATGATAATATAATACCATTTTACTAACATACTCACACTAAAGTTTATGGTATAAGTAAATGGATGGATCAAGGAGGATCAAAAGTAAAATTGTATGTGAAAGAAACTATGGTGGTTTTCTTAAAAATAAAGTAAATGATGTGGGAGATGAAATTAGAACACTTGTAGTAAATGTAAACCTACTATATAGAGTGATGATTAACCACATGAAACATAGTGATTTTTCTATGTCATCATATAAGAGTGAAACGAATCCCTTTGCAAGTTCATGTAATAATCATAAATTCAAGTATATTCAGAAACCTATGAGTCATAGATGTAGAAATAAATACCAAGGGAATTGTTTTAAAGGGGAGATAATATGTTATAGATGTGGACATTTTTTTCATAAGTAAATATATTTTCAAGTTAAATGGTAGAATTCAGTGGACTCTAGGAAAGATGTATAAGTTATTTCTAAGTTATGAGTTGAATATTTTAAATGTTGTGAGTATGGAAATAATGAAAATAGATTTCCAATTAAGAATGTTCAGGAATGGGATCAACCAGACCCTAAAAATATATGTTTATAAATAAATAATTATATTCCAATTTAAGATGAGGAAATCAAAAATGACATAAATTGTATAGATTATATATTTTCTCATGTTTTAAAATTATTTAATATTAGTACATGATTAATGTTTTCTATATGTATGAAGGAATTATTATGGAATTAGTAGGAAAATCATGGTTTGGGTATCATGAAGAAAGTATAATGATTATGAAGTCTACATATAAGGGATTCAAGAGTTATTGTAGATTGTTGGAAGATGTGACATTTAATTGTGTTAATGCTCTTTTGATGATGGGATTAATTTGGAATAATTTTTCTAGTTTGTATAACCATGTAGTTTGTTATGTGAAAATGTTATTTGAGGATGAATTATCTTTTCTTTTGTGAAAACAATGATAATGTAATGGATTACAATTATATGATCTTTGATTTTGAGGTAATTATGCGACACTAATTTTTTGGATACAAAATTATGGAAACAATCTTATATTTTAGATTAAAATATGACAAGGTTATTTTTCTTAAAGATTTTATATCTTTTTTACAAAGATATAATAATTATATAGCTTTATTTAGAGGACCTCCCACTAGAAGGGTGACTACCCACCACATTAGATAAGTTTGAATTGTTCAAAAAAATATGTTAAGTGAGACATGGCTTTATCACCTACCACTAGACTACATGAATTCCATGGTTATATTGGATTTTACATTTAGTTAAACCAGTTGATGGAGTAAAAATATGTTGATTTTGGGAACATACATTTTATCAAATGGATATCTGTGGTATTGGAATATGATTTGGGGAATTAGTGTTAAATGTTATTTATAACATGTTCACAATTTTTGAAACTTTATACGATTATGGTATGTAAGTTTCTTATGGATGATTATTTGAAGAAAATAGGTTTATTGATTTTTTTTAAAAAATATTGTTTAATTATTACTTATGGGAATTAGGTTATTTCTAGATGTCATTAACATACCTTGTAAAATATGATAGTAGTTTAATTACATTATTATATGAGGAATTTATTTTGGTTGATATTATTTAGAGATAAAGATTAAAATTTGATCTTGGAAGACTATGTGATAAAATATTTCTGAGTATTGGGGTTCAATATTAGTTGGATTATTTTGAGTATTTTTAAGGACTAACATTTGTATAATAGTCTATATAGAAAATTTATATTATTGTTCAATTAATTAGAAGAAAATCAGTCCTTCTCCATATAAATTATAATAATAATTTTTGGATTATATGATCTTGTACAAATCATTTTTGTTTTGATTAATGTCTAAAAATGGAGAAAATGATTATTAAATCTTGTGTGGAACATGTGATTGTCTCAAAGTTGATACTACTAAATAAAGTATTACCATGTAATCATTAATATTCATCATTTAGAGAAATGAAAAATTTGTTGTAGAAATTTATTAAAGGACAAAATTCTACTTGACAGTTAAGCATATTTCCACATGTTCTTATTTCAATCAGTCAAAGAATTTCTCAAATCTATGAAAATGATCAGAAAAAAAAATGTTATTGGTTTACTATTACTACAGTGAATTCAATGATAGTTTATGAAATCACATGTTTGTTGTTTTCTGGTTGTTAACATTCTCTAAATCCTGTCTTCTATCACTCTCCCTCAGAAATTGAAATTTAGTTTTTCTTATATATCCATGTTTTCCATCTTCGAATTAAAGAATGTGTTATCTTGGGTAACATATGAACCTAACATTTTTCCTATAAATGGAATGTTTTATTAATCTTTGTTTTGATGTGGGATTAAAAAAAGGTATTTTGAAAATGTATACTTTAGTTACCAACTGCAAATTAAAATTATGAGGACGCAATTTTGAAAAGTGGATAAAATGTAAAATCATAAGTATTTATAGAATAATAAATTTTTATATCTATTAATGATTATGAATAAAATAAATATTTTAAATTATGTGTGGGCTTTGTCTAATCGCGTACATGACACACCATAATGGGTTTCTCTAGAATCTTACGATGCACACAACATTGAGTTATGCTGAAAAATAATACGTTAATATTATTATTATTTTATCTTTTAGTTAATGCATAACCATTTTGTTGGAATGAATTAATATAAATAACTGAAATATGATTTCTCATTTTTATTAAATGTTATTACATTTATAAAATAACTTTTAGTTGCTTAAAATGAGACTGAATCTATTATTAAGCATAAAATATTGTAATATTTTTAAAAGGACAATTTACCACCTTTTAATGTGAAACCCTTTTTAAATATAATTTTTATCACATTTATATATTCTATTTGAAAAAAAAAATCTGTATTTTGAAGCAGGACATCAAAATTTACTTTGCTTCATCATTTGGTATATTTCTGATAAAATCACTATTTTATTGAATAGTGAAAAATACTGCATTTTAATTAAAAACTATCTTATCATCTAATTTATTTATATAATTATATCATATTTTTAATATGTATTAAGGTATAATTAGATCATGTTTTTATAATTTATATAATTTAGGTATTTTGAAGTCATTTCACTTTTAAATTTGAAAAAAAACCATATCAATCTTTTGAAAGTTTTTACTTCTTAAAACCATACTTTCATATTTTGGAAACACATATAATTTTAAAATTAATTTATGAATTTTTTTATGTTTTCAAAATGGATTGCATATTTTTAATGATAAGAATCAAATTTTATAAATAGTTACCTATTATTTTTTGACATAATGAATTGTAACTTCAGTAATTATTTTTATTTAATATGGTTAACGGGTAAATCAAGCATATAGGGGTAAAAAAATAATATTATGATAAAAAACTAAACTAACACATATCCTAATCTAATGGGGTGAGATATAACCGACCATTATCATACGTTGCAAAATTTTAGGACCCCAGGTTGCCACTTGGTAGTTATAATTTCATGTTATTATAATTAATTTATAGTAAAATAAAATATGACATAAACATATATATTTTTACTAAACATTTTTTTGGTGGGTTTATGTAACTGATCTGTTGGTGAATAAATATTCATTTTAATTTCAAAATTATTTCCTACAAGATGGTATATTATTTATAATTTTTAGACATTCAATAAATATATTTATTTATGACACAATGATGATGTAGTGATAACAATATTATTGAAGGAATAAAATAATTGATATTATAAATATTACAATAAATGAAATTTTATCTTTTTTATCACATTAATTTTTTTTGGATGAATAAGACCTATTTTATTTTATAAATTCAATTTTTTTTGAAATAAATCTTTTTTATGACTTTAATGAAAATCAATTACTAAATAGTGAAAAAATTGACATAAATGAGTTTCTAAAAGAAATACTATTTTATTAATTGATATAATAGTCATGAAAATCATAGATTTGGTAAAAGGAATTAGATAATGTTTCAAATATAATTAATTATCCACTTTATACTATATTGGATTTTTATAGTAACAATATTAAAAGTATAATGTGAAATAAAAGAATACTCAGTAAGAGTTAATTTATTTATCATAGGATTAAAGCCAATAGATAAGGTTAAATTTGTAACCTATACAATTCCAAAAACATGTGGATTAGAGGATTTAGACCCATTATCATCATATACTCGAAACAAATCACTTTATAATTATTGTATTTCCAAAAAAAATTATAAGAAAATAATATATCATTATTTTCATAAATTGCACCTCCTCTCTCTTATAAAAGGAAACCACATCTACCTACTTACTCACACATATCATGACCCTTTAATCGCCCATGTTATTCTAAATTATTCTCCCAAAATCCCTCACTTAGGCCTAGAATCCATACCTTGGAAATAAAGATACTCAAGGAATCCCTTTTTCTGAAATCAAATGATGTTACCTGATTTAGTGGTAACATCTTCTATCAAAATCCGGTTATTTCATTTCATTATCCAACATCCAAACCTCTAATCATTCCATTATTCAATAAAAAACCAGTTTCTTCAAAATAATATAATTTTTTTATGATAATGGTTTAACAAATAGTTATAAAAAAATGCATCAAATAGATATAGATCATACAGTTTCTTTGTACGACGAACTACAACCTCACGAAACAAAGATTGTTCATTTTTCTCTTAACACCTATCATGGTAGCCATTATAATAGAAATTTATTTATATAGGATATATATTATATTATAATTTTCTCCAGTCTTGTGTACTTTTTATGTATAACATACGTTTATGACTTCCATGTTGTGTAAATACAATAATTTTATATTCGGAAGTGTGGACTACCGCCTCCTTAATGCGATGTCACTCATTACCCACATACATAAAACTTATAAAGGAATGTTTAATTAATCCTATGATAAATAAATGGAATAAGTATAATATTAATATTATAATATATATTTATATAATTTGATTATTATTATTTTAGTCTAATAATGAATGTAATGTAGTGTTCATGCATAAGACAACCTACCTTATCCATGAACGGTGGATTTCATTTATTATATCCATATATTATAGATATTATAAACACATATATATTATATATATATATGATATGTAAATGATTAATAATATTCTAGATATGATGTACTTTTTACTACATGGACAATTTAAATCAAAACGACATCATTTTTAACTCATGTACCGAATATCGAAAAAACGTCTGATATGAAAATAAAAAATTATGTAATTATTATGAAATGGTAATAATTAATATAAAATAAATAATACACTTGAAAAATATTTTCATGAAAGTAGAAAAAAACCTAATTTTTTTATTCAGAATCATAATGATTGTTTGTGATGAGTCAGACTCAAGGTAAGGGACCTTGTCATAATCTCATTTCATTGGGGAATATTTTGATTTTAAGAAACTTTATTATCCTATAAAGTGTATATAAAACTCTTTATAATTATAATTCTTGAAATTATATATTCTGATGATATTACAACTTTTTTAATTTTATTGTTTAATGATTTTTATTAATGAGTTTCTCAAGTGGAAATGAAATCATATACTAATACATTGTTTTCAATTATTTAAAATTTTATTATAATAAAACCCTAAAATTCTTGTCCATATTTTGAAAATGGGTTTTATGAATATGGACATAAATATTTTTAAATGTTAATTTAAATCAATGTTTCAAAGTGGTATTTGACAATTTAATTCGATTTTACATGTAATAAAAGATTTTTTTTTAGAAATGGATTGAAAATTTCAATATCATGAAATAATTTCATGTGGTTGAAAATGATTTTTTTGGGGGAAATATGGATAATTGATATCTTTTATATGTTATGATTATATAATTTTAATCAGACTTTTGATGTATGGTTACATGATAATGAAATAAGGGGTGGTTATGTGATAATCCAATTATGGGTGGATCCATTATAATCCAAGTATAGGTGGTTAATATATAAAATCCAATGAATTTGTTATGGCATTCATCCATAGGGCTATTACATTTAATGATATGTGTGGAATTAAACTGTATGGTTCTTTTATTTAAGTATGTCTATGTCCCATGTTATCTTTATATTTTATATGTTTCTTTTTATGGGCTTTATAGTAATATTTGGGTTTTAAAAAGGGCCATAAATGAAATTATATTCAATAAAATATTTTTAATACTTCATAATGGTGATAAGTATTACATTATGATAAATTATTAATGGTTTAATTGTTTTCACAAGACATATAGTTTTGATACTTTTTCTTACCCCTTACTATTTTTTATTCACATCTCATGTTATGAAATTTTTTAACCTTTTTTAAAGAAGAATAGAGTCAAGGATAGGATTCCAGAAATGGCTTTCAATTTAAACATGAAATGTACCATGTTTCTTTTAAAAAAAATTGATATGTTTAAAACATGAATTAGATTGGGAGTATATGTGTCTATATGTAATATTTATGTTTTTATGAATATATTATGACCTAATTCTCAAAATCTTTAAACCTGAAAATTTCCTCGAAGTGAATTAAAGTCAACATTATGACTTATCTCAAGATTATATAATGTTCAAGGAATGACCCTTATACATGGGATGTAACAACACCTTCAGTTTCATCAATTATCACCTTGAAATGAATTATTTAATGGTTACAAGACCTTTTTATATAATGTCTTATATGTTTCTGATACTTAATTTGTTATAATTCTGAAAATTACACTAGTTCTACAAAAAATCACAAAATACTCATAAAAGTCATGTTTTCCTATCTTAAAACATTGTGAACACCATATCCATCACCATTCTCTACAAATACTTTTATCAATTATGTTTTACATTCATAGTTGGGTATATAGAAGTGTTTGGTTAACAACCCAAAAATGTCATGGATCTACATATAATAGTCCCAACATTAAAATAATACAAAAAAACACTATGACGATATTTAATCATAGTTAATGAAAAAAATTTATTCCCATGACTTTATGATCAATATTTATCTTTTTGAATAGAATATTTAACACTATAAATGATATAAGGTTATTCTTAAATTATTATATCTACCTCAATAGTATAGGGAATATAGTTAAGAGAACCAATATATATGAACTAATTAATATGTTAAACTAATGATTTAAATAATATATATCACAAATAGCATCACAACTCCTAGACTAGAAGGATTTGTGTTTGAAAATTATCTTTATGGAAAACATATAATACAACTCCTCCATAATTTTTTCAAAATTAATGAACATATAGTCCAAATTATTGACACTAAAAGATATATTAATCATAATAACATGCGATTGGGACAAAAAGACGTTGAAATCTGGTGCAATGATGGAAAAAACATATCATGAATGAGAACATGATATAGAAATAAATATCATAATAAATGATATAAAGGCCTTAAATAGGGATGATAAAATATTTTTTATTGACATAATATCAAAATATTATCATTAAGAAATCATAAATCAAATCTAAGGGCTATGACCATATACTAATAGGAACAGAACTGATGAGGATTAATGATAAGTGTGGAATATTATGAATATAAGGAATAATCATGAATATATTAGATTTTTTGGAAATTAAATTCATCAATTTTTTTTGATTCAACGTGATTAAAAAAATAGGTATTTAAAAAACAATATATGAATTCGAAGTCATTGTGAGGGAAAATATTATACCTAGAAATATGTGAAAAAATTAATTATGGTAATTCATTAAAATTTTAAAGAAAGAATTACTCCCACACCTATGGGAACTAAATCCCTATGTCTAGTATATACCACCTCATGACGTATATGCTTTAAACAATGAAATATAGGGAAATGTAAAAACCATCCAATCATCATCCATACATTTGTGTGAACCATAAATTAAATCATCAACATATCTCTACGAACCCGTATAAAAAATGAATGGGATTCATAGTCATCCCAAAATTTTTAATTAATTTTTCATACAAAACCATTGTTAAATTGGATTCATAAAACATAAAAATAGTGTAAAATAAAATCATGAATAAAATTTCATGATACCAAAAATGTGATCACCAAAAATAATTGCATAAAAAGAGAATAATTAATTGATATAGAAAATATTACTCAATTTTATATAAAAAATTTTATGAAATGAGAACAAAATCGGGTAATTTTTTAAAAACATTATAAATTCATCATTGTCAAATTCTATGTTATGCTACAGGATTCATAAATTTGTCACTATGTTTTATAAAGTTTAAAAAAAAATAAATCATGGAAATGGATTGGGTACCAAAACACATTTCCTTAAGAAAACATATGAACTGTTATGTAAAATAGATAATGTAGTGAACATTGGTGAATCAAAATAGAAAACAATGTGTTTAATTCAATAGAAAGAAATTTAATTTCCATTTCCCTTAACACTACCCATCATTTCCATTAATGTGATTTAAAAACATTTATAAAAAGTATTAAATAAATAATACCTTTTTAATGATATTTTATTTATACAACACTATTTATTTGTTTCATTATCAACAAATAATTTTATATGTTTGCAGTGTTGTAATATCTTTTCATCATTGAATGTTAATAATCTAGGCCTTTTTAAACTAGTTATATAAAACTGGTGTTGATAATAATTTTTCATGAAATATAATTATTTAGAAAAATATAATATTACTGTAATTGATGATGTATAGTGACGTATATTTTAATGGTTTCATTGGGAGGATTTTTTAATCCTATTTCATAAATATGATAACATAGACAAACTAGTTTCAGGCTATTTATGGATTTTAATGGATTACGTTATATAGGAAATTATATTTTCTATTATCAATAAATACCCCCATTAATGATTAATATTACATGTATATTTTATAATGATAAAATATAAAATAAAATTTTACATTTAAGTGGTATCCAGAAATTGAATATACTATTCAATGGAGGTATTAGTCCGTATATACAACTCACTGATGATTTTATTTACATGTAATGGAAATACATGAATTATTTATATTATCGATTTAAAATACAAAGTATTTGAAAAAAATATTTTCAATAATTTTACATTTACTTTTAATTTTTTAAATTATTTGTATGTGTTATTTTTAGATAAATTGTCACATTACATAATCTTTTTCATATTTTGAACTAAATTGTAAAAATGACAGATATTGAATTTTAAGTAGTTTTAAATTATTTGTGTTTCTAGGAAATAAAATTCTCTATACTAATCCAAATAGTGAAATTCCTATTTTTATGATTCTATATATTAATGGCTTCATTTAATCCCCATGAATCTAAAGCTGAATCCACAATATTGATGCTCAAAGTAGGTCACAATTTTGGCCTTGAAAACTATTCACAGATATTTCGGTTTATGGTCCTGTGCCCCATAACTCATCATTGGATGGAAAAGTACTCTTATATTATGTGGGTGGATGTGAAATACATTTGGTAACATCATTAATGAAGGATCCCACATGAGAATGTTCTTTTTCTAGGATATTAATGCATGAAATTAGAGAGATTTATAATCTGGAGATTCTGACTTGGAAGAATAAATTTTCAAATTAAATAAAGATATAACTCTCTCCAAAAAAAGGAAAAATATTTTTATAGTTTGAGGGGGACGACCAAAACTTTTGAAAACAACATTTATAAAAGAATAAATTAGTTATTTAGTTATTTATAGGGGATACAACACATTATCCTTTGAAGGAAAACTCTAGCCTATAAAACGGGGAGAGATCACCCTAGAAAATAATCTCCACACAATAAAATACACTGGTGAGTGAAGAATTGGATGATTGAGTCCTATAAATTTATATCATTTCATTATTTTTCTATTATTGTAATTTTTTCACTCTCTCGCATCATCTCAATTTCCCCATCAATCGATGGGCGGTTTCACTAAGTGATCAGTAAAGGGGAGTCTATACCTATGTAATACCTTTGAGTTATTATGATTCAAATTTATAATATATCATCTTCTTTCTAATTCCGGTTTCAATTCATAATTCATTTTTAAATTATGAATTTAGTTTCATTAGAATTTAAATATGTTATTATTATTTGATTGGGACTAAATTCCATATCTCCCTCCACCCAATTATTTTATTTATATGGTGGAATAGATTAGGGTATGAAGGTGAGTGTCTAGAGGTAATTATGAACACTAGAAGAAAAATATACCAACCTGAGGTTTCATGTATGAATAATCTTTTAAAAAAATTCTAATTGAGAGAAAGAACTAAATAGATCAATCTATCTCCAACTAGACAATTGATTAAAACATGGAAAAAACATGTAAACCATGATAACATAGATTTATGTCTAGCCAAACCTGCTCTGATCACCATATTTCTCAATTTTTTAAATTCTAAAAAATAAATATTATAATTTCTTACATATTGTTCTAATATTAATTAAATCAAATTGTTAACATAAAAAAAATAAAAATTTACAAACTCATTTTTTGTGTACTCTGATTTCAGAAGACTTCCTTGAGTAATCTAAAATATTATATTTAGGTAAATTAAATATTTCTTTTCCATGCATCAAGATAGTAATACGTCAAACATTTCACCATTTCTAGGAATGTGGTGCCTCAAAAAAAGATTTATTTTGAATGAATTTTAGTAAAATAACCATTTTATTGAATTTGATCATGAAATTGAATGAAAAATAACCCAATTTGAGAAAAATATATACAAATAGAGTTCGAGGAAATACACCACATAGATTCAAGTGATACTTTTAGTGAACACTATGAATCATTAACAATGGTAGGAAGTCACAACTACACCTTGTGAGACATCTAGGAACCTTAATTTGGTCATCAAAATAATGAACTGACAATCTCAACTATAGGAACTAATTTTGAACTATGCATTAACATGATCAGAGTGTTTCCAAAATTTAATGGACTAGAAGGTGATGAAACGAATTGAAGCATCCATGAGTTTACAAATGTATTCTCCTGATTCAAACCTTAAGGATTCAAAGAAGTCAAAGTATATTGGACGGAATTACCCTTCTCACTCATGGAAGAAAAAAACGAATGGATTTACAATCTGAATCCAACCGAGATCAGTGATTAGGATGATCTAAAAATATAATTCTTTCTATATTCATCCTCTCATATAGGATATATATAATAATAATCTGAATTATTGCATACATCAATTGATCAGAGATACTCTCTAAATATACATGAAATGCTTCATGATACACTATACATGATTCCCACACCATTAAATGGAATAGAAACCATTCGGTATGTTCTTATAAAATAGTTTTATATACAATGATAAAAATATTCTAGATGACTCATTAAGAGGATCTATAACATAAAATTTACCTATAGATATACAAGTTTTGATAAAGAATATTATTCGAAACTCACAGTAATTTGTAACAAGAGGTTCGTGCAACAGAGGAATCCATGAGGTATAAAATTATGATTTTTCCTATCCATTACATTAATAAAAACATAAGGAAATGAGTAGTGTGATTTGATAAATTTTTTTGAAAAACAATTATGAAACAAAAAGTCATAAATCAATTATATGGGTTATGTAGATCTATTAATCATTACTCTGAGCAATGTCTAGAAGTACATGGGACCCAATGTTGTCATAATACCTATCATAAAATGTAGTTCCTTTCAAATCAGAAACCACAACACTAGACCCAACCTGGATATATAATTCAACAAAACCATGAAAGGCTGTGTTATAAGAATTAATATTAGAGCCTTCTTTTATTCATATAATCTTGAAAGAAATTATTCTAGCACCAAAATTTTTTCCAACCACAAACTTTTTTGTGAATTAATTATGAGAAACTATCCCCAAATACACTATAATCTAATAGGAATTAATATAAGGAAATAGTTGATTGAATGGATGATAAAAATAAAAATCTTATTGATCAGTTTTCAAGCCTTATGGACATTATAACGACGAATAATGGATTAGTATCATAAAAAACAATTCGAAATCTAATGGATAATGTTATTGATATCACCATGTAAAGTGGGAAGGACCTCACACTACCAGAAAAATGTCAGGAATTTGATTCTTGGAAACCTAATAATACTCAACCCATCCATCCAAAAGAAGAATACTATAACAACAATGGGGAACGAATAGGGTTTTGGAGGAAACTGCTGGAGAATCCATTGAAGAAACAATAAATGGATAAATAGTATAACCAAGAATGATTTATATATCGATATGTTGAGTCAAAGAAGGGTGATGAATAACACAATCAATGAGAAATTCAAGAAACCATCCAGAAATATGGCATTAACATCCCACTACAAGTGACGATCAAAAAAATCCATAACTATGAAAAACATATAATGGAGTTGTGCACTAAAATAAGAATGCTGGATGGAAATGATAGAATAATCTTAAGAAAGTGTGTATCGTCACTGATGACACCACCGATACAACAAGAAATTCAATGTACAAGGAAATTCCATATTCAATGAACTATTGGGTCTATAAATTTTACTGATGAACTATGTGACCTGATAACATCTATAAATGTTATTCCTAACTCATTATTCTCATCGTTGCATATCAGAAATATAAAACCAACTCGACCAGTTGTACTATTATCAAACAGATCTTCTATTTTTCCAACATGTGTTGTAGAGGGTTTACATGTTGTAGTAAGATGATTGATCATCTCATTCGACTTTTATATCCATTCTATGGATGAATAATGATCACCTGGCCAATCTCCCATAATTTTACGGAGAACCATCCTGAAAAAGCAAGTATTGTTATCAATGTTCATGAGGGAACACTAGAAATGGAACTTGGATCATGTACATTATACTTGTAAAATATTGATAATATGAAACATCCTTCCTAAAATCTCTCAAATTATGTGATCACTAATGAGTGAGGTATATAACCAATTAATGTTTTCAAATACTTCCAGTTAATTATTTCACCAGAATACCAAGATAAGATGACCTTAACCTGTTTTTTTGGCATATTCACATCAAAAAGGATGTCGTTCATGCTATGCTTCAACCTTTTTAAATTTCAACTACATATGGATATTATTTTATCATACCATATATATATAACTGTTTGAAGGTAATTATCGATGATTTTTTGATTTTTTGAAATTCTTTGTAACATTTAATTGGAAATCTAAAAAATCGTATGAAATTTTGTATTGAAAATAACCTTATCCTAAATTAAAAAAAAAACTATTTCACAGATGAAAGGTGAATAGTGTTTGGGATCAAAATTAAAAAAGGGAATTGAGGTTGATATATCAAAAGATGAAGAAATAAATTCCTTTCCATATCCAACATGTGTAAAACATGTTTTATCCTTTTACTGTATTTCGATATTTTACATAAGATTCATCAATGATTTTAGTAATAATTCATTCCCTCACTCAATATTAATTTCAAAATCATACTAATATTAATGAATATTATGCATGTAGGGAATCCTTTGATGAATTAATTAAATGTTTTATCACACCACTAATATTGAAACCACCCAACTGGGAGTACCCATTCATGTTACGTTGCGGAGAATCCAACCAAGAGGTGAGAGCCTATATTTCATAATTAATTGAATGAAAGACCCCAATCATCTCCTACATGATTAGGAACATGTATGCAACACAAATAAATTAAACAACCATCGAGAAGGAGTTCCTTATTGATGTCTTTTCAATAGATAAATTCCGATCATATCTTATCGGTACTAAAGTTGTAATTTTTTCTTATCATGTAGAACTCATGTATTTAATGAAAACATTTTATGTTAATATAAGGATTTAATGATGGAAGATACTATGAAAAGTGTTAAACATGGAAATTAATGATAAAATGGGAACTGAAAATCAGGTGGTTGATCATCAATGTTGACTTCCCCATACTTCTAAATCATAAATTTCATTCCAAAACACATTTAATGAAGAGCTTTTGAGATATCTACTCTATATAATCAATGGCGAAGTCCCTTGGTATGAAACAAAATTCAATTACTAAGTCACATAAAAGGTAACCACTCATATAAGCTCTCATTAACAACATATTGTTTAATATTAAACTAAATTTATATTTGCGAAGACCAATTTATGTGGAATATTTTTTATTTCCAAATCAACAGAAGATGATTATTATACACTAAAAAGGATTATTTTTATGATTAATATAATAAATTAGTTTTTGGAGGAGACTTTTTACATTAGAGGACATCCATGAATGATTTAGAATCAATAGTTTATTGTCCCACTTTATTGAAATGCACAAATGAAATTTTAAAAATATTTTAAAAATCCCAATTTTCTAGTAATATCTCAAAATGAAATGAAATGAATCCAAATACAATAATGTTTTATGTAATATTTGAGGTATATTGAAAATAATTCATCAGACCATTCCTAATGTAATTTGTATATTCATTTATTATTTTAGTTGTGGGCTATATTTCAAAATTGGTGGATGAAAAAGAAACTACAACTAGTAATTCTAGAGTAGATTTTTATTTTCTCAGGGCTAACATAGTCTATAGGATTGGAGTGACATATAAAATAATCATCAACAAATACACTTATTGATGAAATATAAAAATGTAGGAATTTCTGAAAATGTATATCGTACATCATAAAACATCAACACCATACCATCCATAGAAAAATGGTCAAGAAGAAGTACCCATTAGAGAAATCAAAGGCATTCTGGAAAATACTGTTAAACACATCATGAAGGGCTGTAGACAATGGTTAGATAAAATCTTATCAGTGTACAAAATAGACTACCAGACACATAGAAGGATAATCCCATATAAATTGATCTATGGAAAGATTTTACATATTCTTGTGGAATTGGAGCCCAAAGATTATTGGGCGGTAAGAGCGATGAATCTAGAACTTGATAAAGAAAAGAAAGAGAGACAATTGTAGTTATAGAAACTATATTAAATTAGTGGGTAATCATTAAAAAATTCATTTATTTATACATATTGAACTAGGATGTCCCAGGACTGGATGATTCAACATAAAACCATCATCCTTGAAGATTAAGTGATATTATAAAAATCCAGACATAAATTAATTCTAGGTAATCTTGTTTCTTAATGGTAAGGTCACTTTACTTTTATTCATGTATAACCATTTGTTGTTGTGAAGATCAAAAAGTGAAGGAGAACCAATCATTTTCATTATAAATGGACATATTCCGATGATTTTTTAGTTCCATGGGACCATACCTCGAGAACCAGTGGAGGATATCACACTCCTTCACCCTGATTATCAATGGAGACCTACAAGGTTTAATCATTCATTTAAAAATCATGAAAAATAATAAATCAACTTTTTCTATTGAAATACTTTAAAAATAAATTAAAATATTTTGTGGGCACTGAAAAAAAAATAATTTTCAGGGAGGAAATTTTTTTTACTTGATTTTTCATATCTCAGAAAACAATTTTTTAGTTGAGCCAATGACATTAAATAAAAGTGACTTCAATAGAAAGAGAACATTCTTTCAAATAATGCAGTCATCACCTTGGTCACAGTCTATCACTGCTGAACTTGACTGCACTATCATTTTTTTAAATCTTATATTCCAGGTACATTAACGAATATTATGAAAGGATGAAAATTGGAGATACTCAATAGAACACATGTTGTGAAAGTTCATCAAAATAAAACATAATGATCATGAAAAGAACCATAGTACTGAAGAATCCTTGAGAAAGGGATTTTATTTTTTATTTAGTATCATTTAAACTCCATAAATTTTCTCCAATAGTATATTTTTATGATTAATGGTGAAATTTTATGCCCATAGTTACATTCATTCATTACTTGAATAATCTAGGATAAAATATATTCTTATAAATCCATTGAATCCATGTTTTAGATTTCAAATTCAATGAAATAGAATGAGTAAAATGAAAAACTGAATCCTTAAATCTATTCTTGGAAATAAAAATAATGGTTCATAATTTTAGGTAATTGTTGGATTCATGGAAACGATGTTTCTCAACCATTATCATGCTTTTAATTACTAAAATATTTGTGAATCGTTTTTTATTATTAATTTTCCCCTATGTGAATGTCAAGTATCATATATTGAATTCCCGGTTGGATTTATATAATATGTACTTCTTATTTATCATGAACATATTTTTTGAATAATCTTGGGACATGCCACACGTAATAATTTTTATTAAAACATGTTATATTTATGATTGTGCACAAAACATTTAAAATTATTGATGCATTTTTTGAAAATCCCTTATTCTTAATGAACACCTTTACATGAATCTTTCTATAGACCCTAATGACCATGAATGTCCATTATTGTAATGATACATGTTTCAATACATTTCATATATATTCTAATAAAACTCATAATATTTCAATAATATATTAATTTTAAAGTGTAGTGGTAAACTAAATCATAGTGATAATGATTTTATACATTATAAGGGAAACATGTGGGGGTTATAGTGTGGTAATTTAAATAATTTTGGAATCATTGATTTTACTGAAATTCTCCCCCCCATGATTAAAAAATTGATATTGTAAACCAGAACCAAATATTGAGAAAAAATGGTTGTGATTTTTGGAATCCAAAAATTACCATTTCCAGACTTATGATTTTTCTCAAATTTTGTTAGGTGGTGTATGTGAGGTGTATTATAAAAAAATATCTTTTAAAAAATAAAAAAATGAGAAGGTTGTAATGCCTCTACCCTAGGTTCATAGATTCAGTGCATTATATTAATATATCGGCATGATTACAAGGAATCATGTCCCGAAAGACATATCAGCTTATCAGTCTTGGAAACAAGATTCAGACATATGTTCAACTTTACAACATGAAAATAAATTCAACACTAATTTATCCTATTAGAAACATCCAAGTATCTTATGTTAGCCTACAAATCACTCATTACTAACTTCTTCATATCCTGGGAAAATAAAACATAAAAAATGGGTGGGATCAAATGCTCAGTAAGGGTATGATATATAGTAGAAGATAACATATATATTATGCATGGTGAATAATTCATACCACATGCCTTTACCAATAATAAACATGAATTCATTTATGGAAGGAATATGAGCTGAGTAAATAATGCCATAAAAAACATAATCATGGGTATGCTACAAGTCAAATGACCACATGAACTATCAATATTATTTATATAATGAGGGAATGTATAATGGCAGACATTCTAAAACATTTTTTAGGCCTCGGAAAAGACATCTAAAAATGATTAAGGCCTCAGCCAAAACCATATATCAAATGGGGAAAGGCCTCTACCAATTACACGTCTAGTGGACTCATGAGACATTCCGATGCATCGAGAAGCTATGGTCATCTCCACTAGTCATTTACTATGTCCAATACATTCCCCATATGAAATGGTCGAAAAATTTCATAAACATTTGTATTTAAACTAGCATACTAAATTTCAATACATTATCCATAACCCATGAATTGTATAAAAATAACACATCAACAATCAATCATATCACAAAACCATCAATAAAATATGGAAGATTTGTATCATAATAAATAAACTTCAAACAAATTTAAAATCCATCAAAAAAAGTTGACATAGATATAAATGATTTGTAAAACATTTTGAGAGAAATATCATTTTTTCATGAAAATGATTAAAAGTCACACAATTTATAAAGGATGAAATTTAATGAAATTTTTTAATCAATGTGTCCCATACGACTTTGAAACTTTTGAAAGGAATTATCATTTTAAAAACATTCATGTCCATATAAATAAATCCATAAAAACCATTTTGAAAACATGGAAATTAATGAGAATGATTCAGAAGAGTAAATATTTAAAACATTTAACGTGATGTTTTAGAAAAAAAGTCCCTTAAAATAATCTATTTGAAAACACATTTATGAAACATGGACATGGATAATAAATATGTCCCAGTAGATACTTATGTAAAAATAACCTCGGATAATAAAGAGATTGTGAAATTAACCCTTACCTAGTATTTATCTTTGGTTGACGGTAGGTACACCTCCTGTATAATGGTGAAATAATTGTTATTAAATTATATAAGAATTATATAGACTAATATGATATCATATATGATCTTTTAACATTTCATTGTTAATAATATCATTGTATTATCATCGTTTCGGGTGTAAATGGATTCGTTTTAATTTATATTCATTGTTATGTGAGTCATATTTGTTATGGGTTGGATGTATCTTATTCATATCCATAATTATATTAAGTCTTTAAACATTATTTTTAATCATCAAATGAAAACTATTCTTGAATGGATACGATGGGGAATTAATCTCATCGCGTTCATGGAGACGTTAATTTGTATATACGCACGAGCGATAATATCATTCTTTTGATATTAAAATAATATATAATTGGATGGTATATCATAAATAAAGAATCATTATCATTTTGTATTTATTATTTACTAAAATTTTATATCATTATTATACCCATCCATATAATAATGTATTGAATAGCAATTACACCACGACATGGAGACGGTAATCCGTACGTACGCACGTATGGTGACATGTCATTTAAATTATGGATATATAAATGAATATGGTAGTACCATATTTATAATAACATCAAAATATATTTAATATAATGGATTTATTATTTTAGAATGGAAACAATAAAGAAAGAGGAAGTGGAAAAAGAAAGGAACTTGAAAGAGGTGATTAAATATTTACCTCTTATTCGGGTTCTTCTTTTTGATTTGATCCAATGGGCTCCTTAGGTTGGATTTCTGAAAAAAGGAAGGCCTCTGGGATAAAGTAAGGATAGTTGAAAGGTTATTTGGATAGGGGTTGGCCAAAACAAATGGATTTGAAGGTGTGAATTAGATAGAAGGGGGAGTGCCCTTTTATAAGAGGGTTGAGGGGCACCTTAGGAAAAACTAGAAATATTATTTTATAATAAAATCATTTTCGGTTTATAATGGCTTATGAAGGAATTATTTAAAGGCTAAGGTGGGGATGGGTCGAAAAACACTCAACCAATAGGTTTTAGATAGGCTTTATTCACTATATTAACCTTATCATTTATTTTTAACTCTAAGTTAAATAGTTTTACATTTACCATGTCTCTTTGTACTTTTATATTATATGGTTAATAATCATACTATATAATTCCAAAAGAACCCCAAGTGGTTTATTAATGATACACATATCATTACCTAAGTTTTTTGACCTAACCATATATTTGTATGAGTAGAATATAAAATAATATTATAATATTTTTTTAAATACACTTTTATGTAAATTTTGACACTATTTGGTATTTTGTTATTTCTATATTCAAAACAACATTATGACTTCGAAAATAAATCATCTAAACATTTCTAAAATTGACATATTAACCTATAAATTATTTTAATTCATAAAAAGTCTTAAATTACATTTATTTGGATATTTATAATGTTAATTATTTTAAACTTTTATTAATTTGGTAGTTACTGCATCATCATTATGTCATAAATAAATTAACATTGATAATGCCTAAAAAAATAAATAATCTACCATTATGTAGGAAATATTTTTATCTT
Organism: Viscum album; assembly: GCA_963277665.1. NCBI lineage: Eukaryota > Viridiplantae > Streptophyta > Magnoliopsida > Santalales > Viscaceae > Viscum > Viscum album. The sequence goes on along the minus strand of OY728158.1, from coordinate 495,701,843 downwards.
TCCAATGAATATTTATAGTCGAAAATAAGAATTATATAACCCCCTTTAAAAATTGATTTACTAAAAGATGTTTGTTTTTGTCATTTTTATCTTTACATCAAATTAATTAAAATAAAGTGTCATTATCATCCATAAGAAGCTCCATGGGGTCCAAAAAACGACACAAGGATGAACATGATCTGAAATTACTCACCAAATAAGATTAGGACATGTGTTAAGGTAAGTTTTTATTGTTATAATTTTCTTTTTACCATGAATTACCCTCTTTTCCTTTAACCGCGGTAAATAAAAGTAAAATGTTACTATTCAACAAAAATTATTTTAATGTTATTAAAAAAAAAATTATTTACTGATATCAAACATGTCTCTTATATTTTTTAAATTCAATTCACAGAAGCGGTAAAATTATTTTTTATGCAAATTTGCAAACACTCCTAGGAGGTGGGTATAAGACGGTAAAAAGTTCGATAAACTTTTTATATAAAATTATTATTATTTTATTCCAATTAATTACATTGAACTTATATAGGTAGTATTTATCAATTTTGACCTAAAATAAATTTAAATAAAATAAATATTTATTTAAATAAAATGTCAGTTTTAAACAATAACTCATTGTTTTTCACTATTCATCAAAAATTGAAAGTATTCAGAAAAATACCAAAAATCCACCCTAAGATAATTTTGATATTCTGAAATCAAGAATGAATTTTGTTTTACAAATTTCATAACATAGAAGTTCCATTACGTAATTTAAAATTAATTCTTGTTGTCAAAACCAAAAAGCATATTTTTATGAAATAATAACTATCAAAAGATTGACCTTTGTTTATATCCAATTTCAAAGTGAAAATTACTTACAATGACCATAATTGGATTAAATGGTCAAAATATAATATAATTATAATTCAAAACCATTAAAATTCATAATTCAACACTATAAATAAATTTGATTAAAAAAGTTTTTTTAGTTAAAATATAGTATTTCTCACTATTCACCCAAATATGAAAGTTATTCGAAAAAAACAAAACATTATTGAAAAGAAATTCAACACTAATTTATTCCATTAGAAACATCCAAGCCTCTTAGATTATTCCTGCATGTCCCTCATTACTAACTTCTTCATATCCTATGAAAATGAAACATAAGAAAGGGGTGATCTCAAACGCTCAGTTAGAGTAAGCAATACAGTGGAAGATAACATAAATATTAAGCATGGTGAATAATTAAAACCACTTTCTATTACCACTAACAAACATAAATACTTTTATGGAAGGATTATTAGTTGAGTGAATAATGCCATAATAAAACATTATCATGGGAATTCTACTAGTCGAATTACCACATGAACCATCGATATTATTGTCATAATGACATAATGTATAATGACGAACATTCTGAAAAATTTTGCCAAGGCCTCGGTGATGAAGTCTAAAAATAATTAATTCCTCGGACAAAAATATTTATAAAATTGGGAAAGGCCTCCTCCAATTCCACATCTAGTTGTCTCATGAGACCTACCGATACATCAAGTATATATAGAGGGCTCCACCCATCACCTACTATGTCCAATACATTCCACACATTAAAAGGTTGAAACATTACACAAACATTCGCATTAAAACTATCATATAAAATTTCAATAATTTATCCATAAACCATGAATGGTATAAAAATTACACATCCACAGTCAAACATATAAAAAAACATCAATACAATATTGAAGATTTGTATAATAATAAATCAAATTCAAACAAATTTAAAATCTATCAAAAGAAGCTGACATAGATGAAAATGACTTGTAAAACTCTTTGAGAGAAGTATCCCTTTTTCATGAAAACAATTAAAAGTCACACAATTTTGAATGAATGAAATTTATAGACATTTTTGAATAAAAGATTCCCATACAACTTTGATGTTTTTGAAAGTAATTAACAATTAAAAAACATTCATGTTCATATAAATAAATCCTTAAAAACCATTTTGAAAACATGGAAATTAATGAGAATGATTTAGAGGAATAAATATTTAAAACAATTATAATGATGTTTTAGTAAAAAAAAGTCCCTTATAAATAATCCCTTTGAAAACTCTTTTATGAAACAAGGACATGGATAATAAATATGTGTCTCATACCACTTTGTTTAGGTCATTTTTTCATTTACAATAAAATAATTAAAATAACGTGACATTATCATTTATAAGTGGCATCATGGGGCCCCAAAATCGACACAAGGATTCCCATGGCCGGCCATTACTCATCCAAAAAGGTTAGTACAGGTGTTAAGGTAATTTTGTATTGTTATAATATTCTTTTTTACCTTGAATTACCCTACTTACCTTTAACTACGGTAAATAAAAGTCAAAAGATATTATTCAAAAAAAATTATTTTCATCGAATTTAACCAATTTTTATTTACTCATATTAACCATGTCCTTCGGATTTTTGAAATTCAATTCACAGAGTCTGTAAAATTATGTTTTAGGCTAATTTCTAAATGCTTCTAGGAGGTGGGTAGAAGACGGTAAAAAGTTGGAATTTTTTTTTAAATATTTCTATTATTAAATGACTCCAATGAAATAAATTTAATTTATATAGGTATTATGTAACTATTTTGACCTAAAATAAATGTAAATAAAGTAAATAATTATTTAAATAAAAAGTCGGTTTTAAACAATAACTCAGTGTTTTTCACTATTCCTCAAAAATTGAATGTTTTCAGAAAAATACCAAAAATTCACCCCAAGATAATTTTGAAATAATGAATTCAAAAATGAATTATATTTTACCAATTTTAAAACATATAAGTTGCTTTAATTAAATTAAAATTAATTCTCGTTGTCAAAATCAAAAGGCGTATTTTTAAGAAATAATAACTATCAAAATATTGACACTTGTTTATGTCCAATATCAAAATAAAATAACATAAAATGACCATAAATGGATTAAATGGTAATAATATAATCTAATTATACTTCAATACCATTAATATTTATAATTAAACCCTATATATTATTTTGATAAAAAAATTTGTTTTCTGTTAAAATATAGTATTTTTCACTATTCAACCAAATATGAATGTTATCAGAAAAACACCAAAAATTTATTGCAAATAAATTATTATGTCTCGATTATAAATAAAAAGTTTTATTTGTCAAATTTAATATATATTTGTTTCAAATATTTTTTTAAAAAAGGATTCCCCTTTAAAAGGAGGTAAAAATGCATTTTTTTTAAAATAATTCTTTTATCTGAAAAAATGAATTTATTATTACAATATGTCTAATAAACTCATAATATGGATTATAAAATTATAAGTATTATATAATGTTCATAATTTAGTGAATATTATTCATAACTGCTTTTTAATGGCTAGTTTTGTAAGTCGTGGTGCGCTTTAACTCAATGTTGTGTGTAGTGCAAGTTATTGAATTACTTTGAAAAAATAACGTACTATGAAATCTTGTGGTGTTACATTATTCCCTCCATCAATAAATATCATACTCGCAATTTGAAATTGATTTTCAAAAATAAATGGTGGAAAATAGAAAATACCTTTGTGGGTAAACCCACATCAGAAATTGGGATAATAAAATTTAGTCTTAATAAGAGGGAAAAGGGGTATGAAAAATTCACTATCAAATTATGATCTCAATTAGGAAATCATTGGTGGAAATTACAGACTCATAATTAGTGGGAAAATGTACATATTTATAGGGAGTTATTGTGGTCATCATTAACAAACAATTATAGAATTGAGGGCCTCAAAGCCATCAATCTATGATGATTTAAAATATCATCGGTTTAACAAAACATAAGGTATTAGGATAACACATTTTTTGTTTTAAGATCTCTTACCGAAATTTTACGATTTAATTTTATCATAGTATAAGTGAATAAAAATATATATATACTTGACATGTAGAGTTCCATCCTTTAACAAATTTCTATGACAAATTCATCTTTAACACTAAAAGATAATAGAACTAAAAAAATATTTTATTTATCCAATTCGTATGGGGTTCCAAAAAATGAATTTATAATTCATCTACCAGATCATTTAAAAAAACTACATTAGTAAATCTAGGATATCACGTGGGCTAGTGGTAGATGATACACCCTTGTTTCCCTTCGGTTGCAGGTTCAAGTCTCACGGCCTTTCCAGATGCAACGGGTTGCTGCCCGACCTCTAGAATGTCATTTTATGTAAATCCAAAAATAATCTCAAACAATAATTATCCAAAACAATATTTTCCAAACTCATAGTCCAAAATATATAAGGTAGGTAAACACAATGAAGATCCTTATTGTCATGTAATAACATGTGAACACCATCATCTTCTATATTTATAAAACACTACAACATATTAAATTACCATAAAACCTTATTGATTACATTCATTATCCCTTATTCCTTATAGAATACTAGATATACTCCTTCTATCCAAAAATGGTGTAAACTCCAACAATGATAGAATATACAAATTCTTAATCAATTTCAAGGTAGTCAAGAATATCCAATATAATGTATCCAAATCATTCATGTACTATTCCAAAATCACTACCTCGGTATCAAAACCATATTATTGTTTATCTTTCTCTCAATAATATATTTTCCAAAAATTTAACATGGTATTGAGTCACTTTTCTTAGTTCTAAACAATCTCAAGTCCTTAATGAAATAGTACTACAATACAATCCTTATATACTCTATAATTCTTATAACACGTACATCATTAATACAATACTCAAATAATAGAAAACATTAAAAAACATTATAAATCTAATAATTCATGTTCATATTTTATAGTATCATATCATTATTATTATCCAATATAAGCATTTGGGGTATACTGTATTGATTTGGAAATTGATTCACGTAGTGTCCCAAATCATTGCAGATGATGCACTGTACATTTGAAAAAAATTTCTTACCCTTGCAATCAAACACTTGGTGTCCTTTTTCTAAACACTTATAACAAACTCCCATTCCCTTCAATCATTTTCAAGGTGATTATTTCCACAGTTATCACATATGGGAAAATCGTTCTTTTTCCTCCTTACTTTATCCATATTTCTCTCTTCCATCCTTTACTTCTCTTGCTTCCCTTCAAAGCCATATGACTCAAGGAATTCTTTATTATCTTATTAACACATGATATTATTTCTTCATCTGTTGAGACTACATTGGAGACTATTTCCCTTCTTAATTAGGTCTTAATAGCATAAATGATAGGATACTTCTTACTCTTTCGATCATACGTATTGCTGGAGTTCACATTCCTTCTACTAGGCGCCATTTCTATATAATGGCATACACTTGGTCAGTTTATGAATTACAATAAATAATTTCAAACATTTTATATACATAAATTAAATTGAATTGTTTATAGATATAATCCATAACCATAAAAATATTTTCATTGAGGATGTATATACTCATAAATCCTTAAAAATGATTTGTAAAGAAGATGAGAATTATCCTAAGCATATCCCCCGGGAGTGTCGTAACAAAGAGTGCAGCAAGGCCAGTTTTCGTGCACCAGTTCCCGTTCAAGTATTGCTCAAAGCGGTGTTTTCAGGTTTTACTTCTACATACATCTATGCAAGTTCCACCTCTACCTGCTCGTATCTAGACATGGTTGTATTTTCTCAGAAATCTCACAAAATCCTTACAGTACCAAAATTCTAGGATGTTCTTCTATATTAATCCCCAATGTCTATCGTAGGGTAATGTGGTTTAATCAGAGTTTATCTGAATATAGTTTCCAAGGTTATTTCTAAACTTTCTCTAATACCAACTGTAATGCCCCGACCCTAGATTCCAAGAGTTGATTCATTATTTTAATATATTGATATGATTACATGGAGTCAAGTCCCGAATGACCGATCAATTTAGCAGTCTTGGAAACAAGATTCATACATAAGTTTAACATTACAACTTGAAATGAAATACAATACTCATTTATTCCATTAGAAACATTCGACCCTCCTAGATTATGCTTGAAAGTCACTCATAATTAACTTTTTCATATCCTTGGAAAATGAAACATAAGAAAGGGGTGAGCTCAAACACCCAGTAAGGGTAAAAAATACAGAGTAAGATAACATTAATATTGATCATGGTGAATAATTCAAACCACATGATTTTACTAATAATGAACATGAATACTTTTATGGTAGGAATATGAGCTGAGTAAATAATGCCATAATAAAACCTAATTAGGGGTATTCTACTAGTCGAATGACCACATGAACCATCAATTTTATTTTCATAATGAGGGAATGTATAATTATGGACATTATGAATCATTTCTCCAAGGCCTGAGTGAAGAAGTCTAAAAATAATTAATGCCTCAACCAAAACATATATCAAATTGGGAAATGAATCATCCAATTCCTCGAATAGTTTTATCATGAGACTGACCAAAGCATCGAGGATCAATAGTGGGCTCCACCCGTCACTTACTATGTCCAATACATTCCTCATATGAAAAGAATGAGACATTACATAATCATTTGTATTAAAACTAGCATACTATATTTCAATACTTTATCCATAAACCATGAATGGCATAAAAATAACACATCCACATTCAAAAAGATCACAAACCCTTAAATACAATATAGAAATATTTGTATCATAATAAATCAAATTCAAAAAAGTTTAAAATCCATCAAAGGAATTTGACATAGATGAAAATTATTTTTAAAAATCATTGAGAGAAATATCCCTTTTCATGAAAACATTTTAAAGTCACACAATCTATATAGGATGAAATTTAAAGACATTTTTGAATCAAAGTGTCCCATACCACTTTGAAACGTTGGTATGGAATTAACATTTTAAAAACATTCATGTTCATATAAATAAATGGTTAAAAACCATTTTTAATACATAAATATTAATGAGAATGATTTTGAAAATTAATTTTTTAATACATTTACAATGATTTTTTTGTAAAAATGTCCCTCAAAAATAATCCCTTTGGAAACTCTTTTATGAATCACAGACATGGAAAATAAATATTTCCCAATAGATAATTACGTAAAAAAAATCATGGATAATAAGAAGATTGTGAAATTAACCCTTACCATAGACTTTTCATTGGTCGAGGGTAGGATAACCTCTTGTATAATGGTGAAATAATTGTTATTAAATTATACAAGAATCATATACATTAATATGATATCATATATGATCTTTTAATATTTCCTTTATAATAATATCTTAGTATTATCGTTGTTTCGGGTGTTAACAGATTCATTTTCCTTTATATACTTTGTTATGTGAGATATATTTTTTTATGGATGAGATGTATATTATTCCCATCCAGAATGATATTAAGCCTTTAAATATTATTTTTAATTATAAAATGAAAATTATTCTTGAATGGATATGATGGTGAATGAATCTCATCGCGTTCGTGGAGACGATAATCTTTACGTACGCACGAGCGACAATATAATTCATTTGATATTCAAATAATATATAATTAGATGGTATATCACATGTAAAAAATATTTATCATGTTATATTAATTATTTTAATAAATTACACATCATTATTATACCCATAAAAATAATAATGTATTGAATAACAATTACACCACAATGTGGAGACTATACACCGTTGGTACGCATGTATGGTGACATGTCATTCAAATGATGGATATAATAATGAATAAGAATGTACCATATTTATAATAACATAATAGTATATTAAATATACTATAGTTTTTATTTTATAATGGAAACAATAAAGAAATAAGAAGTGGAAAAAGACAGGAACATAAAGGAGGTGATGAAATATTTACCTTTTCTTCGGGTTATTCCTTCTGATTTGATCAAAAGGGGTCCGTAGGATAGATTTATGAATAACAGAAGGCCTATAGGACGAATGGAGGATGGTTGAGAGGGTATTTGGGTAGGGGTTGGTTGAGCCAAATGGCTATGAATGTGTAAATTAGAGAGAATAGGGAGTGCCCTTTTATAAGAGGTGTAGGAGAACCTTAGGAAAATATAGAAATATAATATTATAATAAAATCATTTTCGGTTTATAATGGATCCAAAATTAATTATTTAAAGGATAAGGTGGTAATGGGTCGAAAACCACTCAACCAATAGGTTTTAGACATGTTTGGGTCACTATATTAACCTTATCTTTTAAATTTAACTACTAGTTAAATAGTTTGACATTTACCATGTGTCTTAGTAATTTATAATATATGGTTAATAAAAATACTATATAGTTCCAAAATAACTCATATTGGTTCACTAATAATACAACTATCATTAAATAAATATTTGGATGAACCATATATTTTTATGAATAGAATATCAATTAATATTATAATATTTTTTTTAAAAACCCTTTTATGTTAAATTTGACACTATTTTGTTTTTTGTTTTTTCGAAATTCATAACATCATTATTACTTCCAAAAAAATTCATCTAAAAAACCCAAAAAATTTCATATTAACCTAGAAAATTATATTAATTCATAAAACTTCTCAAATTACATTTATTTGGATATTTATAATGTTAATTATTTTATTCTTTTATTAATTATGTAATTACTTCATCATTAATGTGTCATAAATAAATTAAAATATTTAACATCTAAAAAATATAAATAAACTACCATTATGTTGGAAAGTGTTTAATCTTTCCAATGAATATTTATTGTCCAAAATATTACTTATATAATCCCATGTAAAAATTGATTTACTAAAAGATACATGTTTATGTCATTTTTGCCTTTACTTTAAATTAATTAATAGAATGTGACATTATCATTCATAAGTGGATCTATGGGGTCCCAAAATCGACCCATGGATTCCCATGGTTGGCCATGACTCATACAATACGGTTATGGCAAGTTTTAAGGTAATTTTGTATTATTATTATATTCTTTTTAGCTTGAATTACCCTATTTAACATTAACCGTGGTAAATAAAAGTCAAAAGTTACAATTCATTAAAATTTATTTTCTTCTTTTTGAATCAAATTTTACTTACTGATATCTACCATGTCTCTTTTTTTAAATTCAATTCACAGAAGTGGTAAAATTATGTTTTATGCAAATTTGCAAATGCTCCTAGCAGGTGGGTAAAAGACGGTTAAAAGTTAGATAAATTTTTTATATAAAATTATTATAAAGTGACTCCAATAAATTACATTTAACATATATAGGTATTATGTATATATTTATACAAAAGGTAAATTTAAATAATATAAATAATTATTTAAATACAATGTCAGTTTTAAACAATAAGTAATGGTTTTTCACTATTCATTAAAAATTAAATTTTTTCATAAAAATACCAAAAATTCACCATAATCTAATTTAGATATTACGAATTCAAATAAAGGTATATTTTTCCAATTAAAAAACATAGATGTTTCATTGATTAATTTAAAATTAATTATCGTTGTCGAAATAAAAAAAGCGTATTTTAATGAAATAATAACTATCAAAATATTGACACTTGTTGGTGTCCAATTTCAAAGTGAAATTATTTAAAATTACCATAATTGGATTAAATAGTAAAAATATAATCTAATTATACTTCAAATCCATTAAAATTTTTAATTCAAGACTCTAAATTATTTTTATTAAAAAAGTTGTTTTTAGTTAAAATGTATTATTTCTCACTATTCACCCAAATATGAATGTTATCAGGAAAACACCAACAATTTATTGAATGTAAATTCTTATATCCTGATTCTAAAGAAGAAGTTTATTTTTTATAATTGAATATATATAAGTTTCAAATATTTTATTTAATAAGGGTTTTCATTTAAAAGGTGGTAAAATTACATTTTTTGAAAAATAATTCTTTTATCCGAAAAAATTGAATTTGTTCTTACATTATGTCAATGAAACTCAATATATGGATTCTAAAATTATAAGGATTATATAATGTTAAAAATTTAGTTAATAATATTCATATCATCTTTTGAGTGGTTAGTTTTGTAAGTTGTGGTTCACTTGAACTCAATGTTGCCTGTAGTACATGTTATTGAATTATATTGAAGAAATAACATACTCTAAAATCTTGGGGTATTACATTCTTCCCTCCTTCAATAAATTGATTCTTCGCAATTTGAAATTGTTCTTCGAAAATAAAAGGATGAAAATAGATAATACATTTGTGGGAAAACTCACATCATAAATTGGGTTAATAAAATTTAGTCTTAATAAAAGGAAAAGGGTGAATAAAAAGGTCACCATCAAATTATGATTTCAATTAGAAGATCATTAGTGACTAGTAAAGACAAATAATTTGTTTAAAAACATAAATATTTATAGGGAGTGATTGAGTTCATCAGTCCCAAACAAGTGTAGAACATAGGGACTCAAAACCATCAATCTATGATGATTTAAAATATCACCAGATCAACAAAACATAAGATTTTAGGATAACACATTTTTAGTTTTAAGATCCCTTACATAATTTTTAAGAATTAATTTCTTCATAGAATTAGTGAAAAATAATATAGATGACAAGTAGAGTTCTATCCATGAACTAATTTCTACCACAAATTCATCTTCCACTCTAGAATATAATAGAACTAAAAAAATATTCTATTTATCCTATTTGTATAGGGTTCTAAAAAATGAATTTATAATTCATCTACCTGACCATTTAAAAAAACTACATTATTCAATATCGGACATCACATGGTCTAGTGGTTGGTGATACACCCGTGTTGCCCTTCGGTTGTGGGTTCAAGTCTCACAGCCTTGCCCGACATGACGTGTTGCCACCTCACCTTCGGGTTGTCCATTTATGGAAATCCCAAAATAATCTAAAAACTATAATTATCCAAAATACTTCTATCCAAACTCACAGTCCAAATTTTATAAGGAAGGTAAACACAAGGAAGATCCTTTCAACGTTATAAAATTTGAACACCTTCATCATGTATACTTTTAAAACACTGCAACATCCTAGAATTCCCATAAAACCTCACTGATTACATTCATTATCCCTTATTCCTCATAGAATACTGGATATACTTCTTCTATAATTTTTTTTGTAAACTCCAAAAATGATGCAATATACAAATCATTAATGAGTTTCAAGGTATTCATGAATATCCCATATAATGTATCCAAATCAATCATGTATAATTCCAAAATCACTACCTCGGTATCAAAACCATATTACGGTTTAGATTTCTCTCAATCATATATTTTAAAAAAATTTAACTTGCTGTTGATTCACTTTTCTTGGTTCCACAAAATCTCAAGTCCTTATTGAAGAACTATTGCAATACAATCATTATATACTCTATAATTTTTATAACATGTACATCATTAATACAATACTCAAATGACACAATACATTAATAACAACGTCATAAATCTAATAATTCTACTTCATCTTCAGTAGTATCATAATGTTATTATTATCCAGTAGCAGCATTGGGGGTATACTCTGATGATTTGGACATTGATTCGCATAATGTCCCAACTCCTTGAAGATGATTAATTGTACATTTTAAAATTCTTTCTTACCCTTAAAATCACACGCTTCGTGTCCTTTTTCTCCACACTTATAACAAATTCTCATTCTCTTCCAGCATTTACTGAGATGATTATTTCAACAGTTATAACATATAGGAAAATCCTTCTTTTCCCTCCTACCTTTATCCATCTTTCTCTCTTCCATTCTTTTCTTCTTTTGCTTCCCTTCAAATCCATAGGACTCAGATAATTATTTAATTTTCTTATTAACACATGATAATATTTTTTCATATGGTGAGAATACACGGGACACTATTTCCCTACTAAATGTTGGCTTAATATCATAAAAGATATGATCCTTCTTACTCTTTGGATAATACATATTTTTGGAGTTCAAATTCTTTCTTCTAGGTTCCATTTCTATACAATGGCATACAATAGGTTAGTTTATGAATTGCAATGAATAATTTCAAACATGAAAATACCTACCCTAAATTTAATAGTTTATAGATATAATCCATAATCATAAAATATTTTCATAGAAGAGGTATATACTTGAAAATCATTAATAATGATTTGTAAATAAAATTATAATTATCCTAAGCATATCCCCTGGCACTGTCGTAACCAAGAGTGCATCAAGGCCCATTGTCCTGTACCACTTCCCGTTCGAGTCTAGCTCAAAGTGGTGATTTCGGGTATTACCCCTAGGTACATCTATGCCTAATCTCCCTCTACCTTCTCGTATCTAGACAGGGATTTATTTGTTTGGAAAAATCACAAAATCTCTACAGTACCAAAATTATAGGAAGTTCGTCTATATTAATCCTCAAATTCTATCTTAGGGAATGTGCTCTAATTATATTTTATCTAAATATAGTTTCCATGGTTATTACTAAACATCCTATGATACCAACAGTAATTCCCCGACCCTATATTCTCAGAGTCGAGGCATTATCTTAATACATTGACATGATTACAAGGAATCATGTCCCGAAATATAGATCTGTTTAGTAGTCTTCGAAAAAAGATTCATACATAATTTCATCTTTACAACTTTAAAATAAATACAACACTAATTTATTCCATTAGAAACATCCAAGCCCCCTAGTTTATGCATGTAATTCACTCATAACTAACTTCTTCATATCCTGGTAAAATGAAACATAATAAAGGGGTGATCTCAAATGCTCATTAAGGGTATGCAATAAAGCGAAAGATAACATAAATATTAAGCATAGTTAATAATTGAAACCACATTCCTTTACAAATAATAAACATGAATAATTTTATGGCAGGAATATGAGCTCAGTGAGTAATGCCATAATAAAACATAATCATGGGTATTCTTCTAGTTGAATGACCACATGAACCATCAATATTATTTTCATAATGACTGAATGTAAAATGACGGACATTATGAAACATTTTTCAAAGGCCTTGGTGAAGAGGTCTAAAAATGATTAATGCCTCTTCCAAAACGATATATCAAATTGGTAAAGGCCTCGACCAATTCCACATCTAATTGTCTGATGAGACCTACCGATGCATTGAAGAGCTATAGCGGGCTCCACCCGTCACTTACTATGTCCAATACATTCCTCATATGAAAAGATTGAAGCATTAAAAAAATTCATATTTAATCTATCATAAAAAATGTCAATGCTTTATCCATAAACCATGAATGGTATAAAAATAACACATCCATAATCAAACATATCACAAAATCTTCAATAAAATATAGAAGATTTTTATCATAATAAATCAAATTCAAACAAGTTTAAAATCCATCAAAGGAAGTTGACAAAGATGAAAATAATTTGTAAAACTCTTTGAGAGAAATATCCATTTTTAATGAAAACATTTAAATGTCAAAAAATTTATAAAGAAAGAAATTTAAAGAAATTTTTGAATCAAAGTGTCCCATATCACTTTGAAACTTTTTAAAGGAATTGACAATTTAAAAACATTCATTTCCATATAAATAAATCCTTAAAATCCATTCTGAAAACATGGACATTAATGGTAATGATTTTGAAGAATAAATTTTTGAAACATTTAAAATGATGTTTTAGTAAAAAAATTCCATTAATAATAATCACTTTGAAAACTCTTTTATGAAACATGGACATTGATAATAAATATGTCCCATTAGAAACTTACATAAAATAAACCTCAGATAATAAACAGATTATGAAATTAACCCTTACCTTTTACTTTTCCTTAGTCAAGGGTAGGTTATACTACTGTATAATGTTAAAATAATTGTTATTATGTTATACATGAATCATATACATTAATATGATATCATATGTGTTCTTTTAACATTGCTTTGATAATAAAATGTTACTATTATCATCGTTTCATATGTTAACAAATTTGTTTTCCTTTATATTCCTTGTTATGTTATTCATATTTGTTATGGATGGGATGTATCTTATTCATATCCGGAATTATATTAAGTCTTTAAACAATATTTTTAATCATCAAATGAAAATAATTCTTGAATGGATATGATGGAGAACGAATTTCATCGTGTTCGTGGAGACGGTAATCCGTACATATGCACGAGCGATAATATCATAGTTTTGATATTAAAATAATATATAATTGTATTTTATATCATATATAATGAATAATTATGATGTTATATTTTTTATTTAAATAAATTACACATCATTATTATACCCATCCAAATAATAATGTATTGTCTAACAATTACACTACAACGTCGAGACAATAAGTCGTACATATGCACGTATAGTGACATGTCATTCAAATGATGGATAGATTAATGAATATGGTTGTACCATATTTATAATAACATCATAGTATATTGAATATACTGGAGTTCTTATTTTATAATGTAAGCAACAATGAAAGAGGAAGTGAAAAAACAAAGGACCTTGAATGTGGTGATGAAGTATTTACCTCATCTCCGGGTTCTTCCTTTTGATTTGATCAAAAGGGCTCCAAATGTTGGCTTTCTGACTAAAGGAAGGACTCTAGGATAATTTTATGAAATTCGAGAGGGTATTTGGGTATGTTTTGGTCGATTCAAATGGATTTAAATGTGTGAATTATAGAGAAGGTCAAGTGCCTTTTTATAAGAGGGATGAGGGGAACCTTTGGAAAAGCTAGAAATACTATTTTATAATAAAATAATTTTTGGTTTTTAATGACTTCAAAATTAATTATTTAAAGGATAAGGTGTGAACCAGTCGAAAACCACTCAACCAATAGGTTTTAGACAAGTATGGGTGACTATATTAACCTTATCCTTTATATTTAACTCTTAGTTAAAGAGTTTCACCTTTATCATGTCTCTTTGTGCTTTTATATTATATGGTTAATAAACATACTATATACATCCAATCGAACCCCAAGTGGTTCATTAAAGATACACATATCATTACTTATGTCTTTTGGAAGAACCATAGATTTCAAGGAATATAATATCAATTAATATTTTAATATTTGTTTTAAAAACACTTTTGTGTATATTTTGACACTATTTGGTATTTAGTTTTTTCAATATTTTAAACAGCTATATTACATAGAACACAATTAATCTAACCAACCTATAACCTATCATATTATCCTATAAAATTAGTTTACTTCATAAAAATTCTCAAATTACATTTAATTGGACATATATAACATTAATTATTTAAATCTTTCATAAATTAAATAATTACTGCATCATCATTGTGTCATAAATAAATTAACTTATTTAACGTCTAAAAAATATAAATAAAAGACAATTATGTAGGAAATCGTATTAGCTTTCTAATAAATATTTATAGTCGAAAAGATGACTTATATAACCCCATGAAAAATTTATTTACTAAAATATATTTGTTTATTTCATTTTTTTCCTTTACATTAAATTAATTAAAATAAAGTGTCATTATCATTCATGAGTTTCTCCATGAGGTCCCGAGATTGACCCAAGGATACCCATGGTCGACCATTTCTCATCCAGTAAGTTTAGGACAATTGTAAAGGTAATTTTGTATAGTTATAATATTTTTACCTTGAATTACCCTATTTACCTTGAAACGTCGTAAAGAAAAGTCAAAAGATACAATTTACCAAAAATTATTTTCAGCTTATTTAACAACATTTTATTTACTGATATCAACCATGTCTCTTGGAATTTTGAAATTCAATTCACAGAAGCGTTAAAATTATGTTCTATGCAAATTTGCAAATGCTTTTAAGAGGTGGGTAAAAGACAGAAAAAAGTTCGATAAACTTTTTATATAAAATTATTATTAACTGACTCCAATAATTTAAATTGAACTTATATAGGTTATATATATATATTTTGACCTAAAATAAATGTAAATAAAATAAATAATTATTTAATTAAAATTTCAGTTTTATACAATAACTTAGTGTTTTTTACTATTCATCATTAATTGAATGTTTTCAGAAAAAATATCAAAAATTCAACCAAAGATAATTTTGATATTTCAAATTAAAAAATTAATTATATTTTACAAATTTCAAAACATTGAAGTTTCATTAATTAATTTGAAATTAATTCTCATTGTCAAAACCAAAAAGCGTATTTTTATGAAATAATAACTTTCAAAAGATTGACAGTTTTTTATGTCCAATTTCAATGTGAATTTACATACAAGGATCATCATTAGATTAAATGGTAAAAATATAATCTAATTATACTTCCAATCCATTAAAATGTATAATTCAACACTATAAATAATTTTGATTAAAAAATATGTTTTTAGATAAAATATAGTATTTTTACTATTCACCCAAATATTAAAGTTATCAAAAAACCAAAAATTTATTAAAACTAAATTTGTATGCCCCGATTCAAAATAATTAGTATATTTAGTCAGATTGAATATATAAAAGTTTAAAATCTTGGATTTTAAAAGGGTTCTTCATTAAAAGGTGGTAAAATTACATATTTTTAAAAATATTTTATTTTTTTGAAAAAATGATTTTGTTCTTACATTATATCTAAGAAACTCATAATATGGATTCAATATTTATAAGGATTATCTAAAGTTAAAATTTCAGTTAATACTATTCATAACCGCTATTGAACGGCTAGTTTGGTAAGTCATGGTGCGCTTGAACTCAATGTTGCATGTAGTGAATGTTATTTAATTACTTTGAAACATAATATGAAATCATGGGGTCTTAAAAAGGTTATTTCAAAAATAAATATAACATCAGGGTGGAAAAATCATTCATTATGCCTAATTTTATTATGAACTTTACATTGATTTTTGGTGAAGTGGGTGTCTCTACATTGAAAGGTATAATTTCATTAAAGATTGATTTTTGAAATCATGCATTGTAATTATGGATTAAATATCCCCCTAAATCAATAGTTTTCAATGAATCAAATCCTACGAACCTTAAGAATCAGAGTCATCTGAAAAATTATATCAAGTCCCCGTGATTTTAGACAACATTTTTTATAAGATGGTGGAGAATGTAGTTTATTTACATGAATTTGGATATGTTGATTCTTTTAATGTTATGAGAATAACTCCTATTGATTTATATCATGAGTTATGAGAGAATTGAATCAAAAGTTTGGTAAATAATGAATAATAATTCTTCATAATTAGGAATCAAAGAGTATTTGTTGACTGATAAGATAAGGCCCATCAATTTTCATTGGGAAAATGCCTTATAAATGAATTGATTATTTCATTAAAAAATTCTGAAAATGATATTATGTTTTATTTGTAATTTCAAAATAAGATTTTATATTGATAATTGTTTGATCATATTGCATTGAAATTTTAATATTGATAACATTGGTGCACTCTTATGACAATGAATTCATTTTATTTTTGAATAAAGGCATGCCTTTAGTGTTTGGGATCTGATAAAACACATACTTTCAATTATTTTAAATTTAATTTATATTATTTAAATACCATTATTTTTTTATATTAAGTTAAATTGTCCCATTTTATGATCTTTGTGTTATTTTGAACATAACCGAAAAAATGACCCATTTTTTCTTTTTAGTTGTCTTCAATTATTTCAGTATTTCGAAATAACATTATATATAATGACCCAAAGAGTAAAATTTTTTCTTTTTTAGATTATATTAATATTCGGATTCATTTAATAATGTCGTACTAAAATATAAATCCACCAAAAATAATCTCAAAATAATCAATCTTTTGGGACATGAAAAATGTTAACAGATCTCACAGTTTTTGGGATGGGTCCATATCTCATCATTTGTAGGCCCAAATACTCTGAACTTCCATGAGTGTATTCTTATGATGTTTAGTAAAAACATTGATGATGTTTCACATGCATGAATATTCCATTTTCATGGTAATTAATAAATGAAAATATGGAGCATTAAAATGTGGAGAGTCTGATTGGGTAGAAACCCTTTTCAATGAAAAATGGAAATAAAACTCTCTAAAAATGACCAAATACATTCAAATTTATAGTGGATATGTACAAGAAATTTATTAACAACATTAATGATGGATGAAATTTAGGATTCGTTCATTTATTGAGGATAAAACATGATAAACTTCGTAGAAAAATTATGGCCTATAAAAAGAGGAGAGTTTCACCCTACCAAAGTATCTCCAGACCATCCAATCTACTAAAGAGAGAATCTTTATAAGATATCCTCCTAAAAATTTATTTCATTTCATTATTTTTTATTTTATTGTAATTTATCCCTTCTCCCGCATCATCTTGAATTCCCTATCTAATGAGGGTTAGTTTCATTGAGTGATCGGAAAAGGAGAGGCTATAATGATGTTCTTTATTTGAGTTATTATGATTATTTTTCATAATATCCCATATTCATTCTCAATATAGTATCAATATATAATTAAAAGTTAAATTATTAATGGTGTCTCATTAGTTTGTAAATATTTTTTATATATTCTTTTTTCTATAATCTATATCACTCTCCACCCAATTCTTTTCTGTATTTGGTGGAATAGATTATGGTTGGTTAGTGAGTTTTTGACAGTTGTTACACACACAAAATGTAGACTATAAATACTTATGGATTCATCTGGGAATATTCTAATCAAAATTATTTTTCCGGGCGAGAGAAAAGACTCGGTACATGAATCTCTCTATAAACAGATAAATGAAAAAAAAGGGACAACCCGTGGAAAATAGTATAACACGACAATAGGACTATGAAAACCCTCTCTGATCACCTTCGTTATCAATTGTTTAAATCCAATCATATAATAATGATTCATTCCCTCACTTTTCCCCAAAATTAATTTACACCTATTGTTTTTATTAATCCTTTAAAATCTAATAACCATTTTTTTGTTCACTCTTATTCAAGAGACTATTGAGTTAACGAGAATAATATAATTACGTTAATTAAATATTGTTTTTCCACACCCCATGATAGTAGTGTGTTAGTATTCTATAAATATTATTTTTATATGTTAAATATCATATTAGTACATACCTTGTAATTTTGTTATGTAAAATAGAACTTGTTGTGTCCTAGAGGAGGTTGTCTGCAGAATGCATTATTGGATTTTTCTATTTTTTTTCTTGAAATTTGGGAAGGTGGATAATGATTCTACCATTAGTATAATGAAATAATAAAATATTAAAAATACTATTGATATCAATATTAAATAGATAAATGAAATTTTAGGAATTGGAAAAAAACATTACGAAATAGATGATATAGAGAAATAAAAAATCTATACTTTACTAGTAGGATTACCATTATTTTTTGGGGGAATTAATCCATTTTAGGGTGTTATAATAATTGCAAACCATCCTTATGGGGTATTGAAGTTTTATGATAGGAAAATAAAAAATACTGGGCAAAATATAAGGTGTTTTATGTGAGGAGAAGTAAGTCATGGAGGGAACCTTTTATAAATGAAAAGAAAGGGAATTTTTTGTAAATATGAAAAACACTTCAATTATTGAATACCACACTCTAGGGAAGAGGATCCAAATTTGAGAACAAAATTGTTTTAAAATAGGTATGGTTGAGATAAACCATAAAAAATAAACTAAATGGAAGATTTTAACAAGTAACTCTTTTTACAAATATGAATACTCATTTTTATAATATCAGTTTTCAACAAGGTAACTAGTTTTTACCTGTGTAATTTATCTTTTATGACACAAAATTATAATTTCCTTATTCTGATATTTGTCTCTAATTATTACAAATTTTAGATACGTTTTTTTTCAATTTGGAATAGTTAGTAAAATTATATTTTAAATACTAAATATATAATATATTAAAATAATTTAAAATATATTTATATAGTTAGAAAATCAATTATTATGTGTTTAAAAAATAAATTTTCCAATTGAACAATTATAATTTCACTTATATTATCTATATTTGTTTTTATAAAATGTATTCATGAATTTTTTATTGAGACATATATTTTAACAATTTTATAATTTTATTATTATTTCTAAACACTATTTTTCCATCTATTGTCATAAAAATAAATATATTTGAAAATATTAAAAAATTATTATTAAATTAAATATATCACAATAAAATCCAAAAAAAAATGAGGACAATTTTTGAAAAATTCAATATATAAAATATAAAATTTCTGTTTTTATCTAAACTCACATTTTATTTGAATTTTTTATAGGAAAATATATATATGTATATTAGCTATTTTTTTACAATAAATTAAAAATTAATCTACAAATAATAAAATTTTCATATTAAAATATATTATTATTGAATAATATAAATTTGAGAAACAATATTTTAATTTTAATTAGCTATACTGGTTGATTCGATATATAAAGATATCATTTGTTATCATTATAAATATATTTATATATATTAGATAATTTTGTTTCCTCTTTTTATACATTCCAATATTACTACTACATTACAGTGATATATACATCCATTACTTTGATAAAATCTGGTGTTTGAGGTGTTCTTGGAGGCAATTATGACTCACCTTAAGAGTTTTCAGAAAATAATGTTTTCCAATGGTATGTGGTGTTGATAGCTTATGTCGATATGTGGCATCAGTAGGTCACATCAATGACCCACAATCACAAGCTCGCATTTTGAATCTCCATTCGTAGCTTGTGTTAGTGACTCACTATTAGTAGCTTGAAGTGGAATCTTGCCATTTGAATCCCATGTCCGTGACCCACCATCAGTAGCCTGCATCGGTGACTCTTCATTGAGAGCTCACATCAGTGACTCTCCATTTTATATGACATAAATTATATCATTAATTTCATAAATATTGTTAGAATAAACAGAAAATCTCCATGATAATGACCATGATCCCTCAATAATGTCATTTGATAACATTTTTTCCCTTATATTTATGATGTTTCATTTCTAAAGACTAGTCCCTTCCATTCATGTGTGCTTCACTATTATCATGATAACCAAGCGTCCCTGAACCTTTATTCCCAAAGAATTTAGGTATCATTTTAGCATCTGGGATTACATTTACCTGGAGCCCTGCACACCACTGTTTTGGCGCCAGGAGGGGTTACCAATCGTCCATTCCATAAAGTAGGGATCCCTTTGCATCTCTTATTTTTGAATCATATAGGGTGGGTGAATGAATGATTTCCATGTGAAAGATGTTTAAAAAATATAACCCAGTCATTGAAAAAAAATAAACATGGGATTGTTCAAAGTGACTCATCCTTTGTTTTTCTTGTTTTATTGGTATAGTGTATTGTGTGGGTTGTATGTCTACTGAAAATCATAGTCGTTAGTTGTCATTGTTTGTGAACTCATGATAACTAGTGATGGATTTCTTATCTTATACTGAATAAATTTATTTAATAATTGATTAACCATGTACAATTATTTCTATAAATGGAGGCCCCGTGATTTTATACCATCTCCATTAACCCCTAGATTATCAAAGTATATTTAAAGAATGAGTTTTTTTTGAATTTGAACACAACCTTCCTTATTTGGCGTGGTTGTGTGTTCGATGTGATTTTGTTCTATCTTGTGTGATGATGTACTTGGGTGGTGAGGAGGTTGATATCATGTATATGTGGTTGGAAGGTAAAATATGTGTAATGGAATCACTAGTTTAATGATTTATTGATTTCGAAATGGATGGGTAGTTCTTTAGTAGTTGGCACGCAAGTCATGGTTATGCCATGATTATGTTACTAGCTATGGTGTTGGCATACAGTAGTGCTAACTAGTTTGGTTGTGAAGTTATCTGTTGCTGAGTTTTGATGTGTGTTGGGGTCTTACTTGGAAGATGATAGATTTGGTGGAATGAATTTAAATAACGAGGATGGAAGTGGTAGTCATGGGTGTTAATTAGAATGGGAATATGAAAAGAGTTTCATTATTGTGGTTCCTTTTCCTTTTCACTGTTTATAATATATGGTCTATAGTATATTTCATAAATTGGATGATAGTTTCATGGGTAGAGATCTAATTAATGTACAGATTCATTAATAATGATTGTTAATTGGTTAAATAATTTATTTGGGGTATGTTTGAGTAATTGATTTTTATGGACGAATTTTATTTATCAACTTCATATGCGACCATTTCTGGTGTAAATAATTACATTTAGAGTTAGAAATTTATTTACTTGTGTCATAGGGTTGTTTATTGTTTGATTGGGAACCCATATCTTGGGATGAGTGTTTTATACCAATATATACAGTTTTACTGTCACTACCCGTCCCCCGGGGCCCATGTCATGACTACCCCAAGCCTGCCTTCAGTAGGCCAGGGGCCAGTGACTAGCACCGAAGGTGTATTTCCTAAAACTGGGAAGGCATTTCCTTTATAACCTACAAGAACACGTAACCAAGCATACATCAATATTGGAACACAAGTGAACTGAACTGTAAACATAGTGAGTGCAGTATGTAAAAGGGTCTAGAATACAAGCCCAACTAGAAAGTACATGTACAACTATGATACAATACAACTGAACGAAACGGAAGTTCAGTAGCTGGGTCATCCTACGAGGTTCCTACCTGACGAGTAGGTCCAGATCACCTCCCTAGTACTCTATGTCCACCTGTCTTTTCCGCATACTGACACGTCTTATGGTCTACCCCCAGGTACCGTCTAGTCCTGGTACTCTCAGCCTCAATCAACACTGTCTGTCATCTGTATCCAACACAACAAGGAATGGGCATAGCCAGTGCAAGGGTGAGTATAAAGATACTCAGTAGGGACCCCCAGACCCTCTAGGTCTCAAAAAATCCATCATGGATAAATTAAAAAGTATGAAATCAACAAATAACCTTACATAGGTATATACCCATACATATACCTAGGTTGTCAATTAATCTATCTCAATCTGGACGAAAACATAGAGGTACTGAATCAGCTCACAACAGAATTTATTCTAGGGGTAGTGTAAAAGTAGCATTCACAGTCAAAGCGTTGAACACCTCGGCTGCAAGATAACTCCTCGTCTGTCATGTATAGTGGGCCTAACGCATCACACAGAGGCGCTTCCGACTAACCTTTTACTTCTGAGGTACTCCTCTTGTCGAGTACAGTGGGTCTACTACATCACTAAGGCACTCCCCACCTTGGGTCTACCACGTCACCAAGGCACTGCCCCTTATGTCCTGTGGAGATACACCTCCTGTCGAGTACTGTTGTTCTATCGTGTCACCAGGGCACTCTCCACTATGTGTCTTCTAAATCACCAAGGTGTTCCCCACATGGCCTATCAAGTCACTCTGAGTTGAAATGGTCAGCAGTCGTCAAGTCTCAGCCAGCCCTTGGGTTCCCTCACTATACTCAATCGTCTCCAATAGGATCTAGTCCACAAGATACTTGTCGATACCCATACTTCCATGAAGTCTTGCATAGAAGTATCTCAATGGTATTCAATGTCATAGGGGTCTCAACGTAATAGATGTCGCATCAAAGAGACGTTCGGTCTGTGAGTTATTAGCCTTTTAGTCTTGGGGGCCCAGTTAGATTCGTGCTCGATCCAACCTGATTTTTTCCCATCATAGCCCAAAACTCCAGTGGGGTATAGTCAAAGGGACTATCATGCTCCATGATTTCTAGCGCCGCTGACAGTTCATCACATAGACGTCTGATGCCAATGATAATTCCAATAGATGTAAATGGTTCATACAGGGCCTGAGTCTGGTCCAACCCGGTCGGAACAATTCAGCCCAGCCCTGCCTGGGTCGACCCGGTTCGGGTCGACCCTACCAGATCTACTGGGTCTAGCCTAGCCCACTGGGTGGCCCGACCCGTTGGGTTCTGCATGGCCTGCCGGGCGGCCCGACCTGCTGGGTCCAGCCCGGCAGGACGCGAGGGGCCGCGAAGGGCTGCGGGTGGTTGTGAGGATACGGAGGGTGCTTCTAGGGTGTGAGGCCACATGGATGCTCAACTGAGTATGGTGGTTCGGTCATGGGGTGGTGGTTCTGTCGCGAGGTGCTGGTTATTCCGCGGGGTGGCGGTTCGGCCACGGGGCGGCGGTGCGGCCTCGGGGCGGCGGTGCCGCCGCATGGCGACCATGGGGAGGCGGGCGAGCCGTGGGGCCCCGATGTGGCCGCGAGGCGGTGTTGCGGCCACGCGGGGGTGGTCCGGCCACACGGGGGGTGGTTCAACCCGGAGCGGGAGTGATCTGGTTGTAGGCTGGCGGTCTGGCCAAGGGGCGGCAGTCCGGCCATGGGGCGGCAGTCCGGCCGCAGGGTGGAGGTCCGGGCATGGGGTAGTGCCTCGGCCATAGGGCAACACCTCAGACAAAGGGAAGTGCAGAGCGGTGCATGGTGCCGGTGCGGAGCTATGGATGGTGGCTATGGCTATGGTCGGTGCAGATCCCGCGGGGTGACAACAGTGGTAACGGACGACACCGAGGCCGCTGGGTGGCAGCATTGTGTGTGGGGAGGTGTCGTTGCGCCATTGTCATCCGCACGACTAGCGGAAATGTCAGCCGCAATTCTCATGCCCCAAATATAGATTCATTCCATCCTCCTATGTTGTGAACAACATTACATGATTTTCAGAAGGGTCAGACCATGTTGGATTAGCACATACCCTCTACGTTAGGGTGGTAGCATATGGATCATCAAGAACATGAACATGACCATGAACATCAAATCCTCTCCTCCCGCAATGATTTTTCCCAAATCACAAAATAAATAGAAAGCGTGTATATGGGAAGTGATAAATAAATAAAAAATAATCCCTACTTCCTTCGCTTGATGACATCGATGAGGTTTCAAGGAAGAAGACGAATCATTGGGAAATGGTGGATGTCGGTGCCATCGTCATTTTTCTCGATTATTGGTTCGTGTATCGTTGAATGTTCTTTGAAAGAGTTTAGAGAAGTAAAAATTAAAATGGGAGGCATTCTTCATTGGCGTTCATCATTAGAGAGAATTTCTCCCAAAGCTCCTCCTCCCCCAAATCCACCAAAAATAAATGGTAGAACAAAAATAATAGATTATGTGATCTATTATGATTTTTGGCATATAATTCAAATTTGGTTCATTAATATCATAGGTTTTCACAATTAAAGTGTTGTGTTGGTGTAATTATTGTAGAGGAGGGTTGACACAATTAATATTGGAGGAGTTGAAGAGGCTCTCCCACATTTAATGAGGGAGTAGAGAGGTTTAGGCCTCGGTTGGTCCCCACTTCTCAACTTCCACATGGAGGTTTTAACAAATAAAATCCACACAACTTTATTTTTATTTTATTCATTCATGAAAACCCCAAAAATTAACTTCACCCCTAGACCAACGACCATCGAGGTGAAAGTATCTTTAAGCGAGAACTGGTGTTACGAGTTCAATGGTGCCCTCAAATTTCAATTCCGAGCAGCAGTTCAAAATTTAGAAGAACCCACAGGCAGGTTTACTAAACGTACCCAAAAAAAGTTCAGAAATTAATTCCGGGCACTCCAGGCCTCACAATCTTATTCCGTCAATTTTGCAGACTCTTAATATTCCCATATTTAAAAAAAATACATGGAAATTCTGGGTATTTACATTCTCGCCACCTTAGGGCTCTATGTGCCCGTAATCCACAACTCAAACTAGGTCATCAAGTGGGGCTACTGAGCACATATCTGAGACTCCCGCTACCATGTGCTCTCATGGAGATTTCTATACTGCCAATGAATGCACACCAGAGGTATAGATCATCCATGAAGGACATTCTCTTGTTGATCCCAAATCTCTACTAGAACATCCGTAAAAGTCACCCCATTATCGATGTACATCTCGCCATGGTTGATGATGTGAAAAGGTTCATGCATGTATCTTCACAGCTGGGACACATGGAAGACGTCATGAACCCGGTGTAGCTGAGGTGGAAGAGCTAAGATGTATGCCACCTCGCCAACCTTGCTGAGAAACTGAAAGGTATGATGAATGTCAATGATAACTTGCTTCCATGGACAAATCATTGTATTCCTCATCGGGGAGAGACCCATATAAAGACGTGGTCGCCATACTCGAACTGTAATGTTCTCCGTCTCTTATCAGCATACAACTTCTTCCTACCCTGTGCAGTCTTCATCCACTACTGGATGATCTACACCTCCTATGTGGTAGCCCATACCATCTCCAGTCCCACTAGTGCTGACTCCCCTGGGACAATATAGCACAAAAGTGATCTGCAAGGACACATATAAAACGCCTCAAAATGTGCCATCCCATTGGTGGAGTGATAACTATTGTTGTAAGAATACTCCACCAAAGTGAGTGATCCTCACAACTTCGATCGAAGTCAAGGAGACAAGCAAAAAGCATGTTCTCGGGGTTTGAACGTTCTGCTCAGTCTGACCATCCATATGAGGATGGAAGGCAGTGCTAAAATGAAGCAGCGTCCCGAAAACCTCCTGCAACCCCTTTCATAGCCAGGAATTAAAACATGCATCATAATCGAAGACAATCGTCGAGGTTACTCCATGTAATCACAAAATCATCTACACATATAGGCATCCCATTCTCTCTACTGAACTATTCTCTATGATCGATAGGAAGTGCGATGACTTGGTGAGTCAGTCAATGATCACTCAAATCGAGTCATATCCCTGGAATGTACATGGTATTCATGTAACTAAGTCCATGGATATCTAATCCCACTTCCACTCTAGGACCTCTAAAGGATAAAACAAGCCCGGTGGTACCTAATGCTCGACCTTCACATGCTTACAAGTGAGGTAATGGGAGACAAACTCTACTACCACTTTCTTCATTCCCGCCCACCAGTGCTATTGTCGGAGATCCTATTAGATATTTTCCACTCCTGTATGTACCGCTACAGGGGAAGTTTAAAACACCCTCAACACTTCCTTCTTGAAGTGACACTGGTACCATTGTACATCCTCTGAAAAGGATGATGTGCTCCCTAACGTCAGAAAATCAATTAGGTTCATGTCCAATGGATATCTGAGCACGTCGTTCCTTGTAGTCTGTGTCCCCACATTGTGCCTCCAAAAATTGCTGATGAAGTGGGGGAGTGAATGTAAGAGACTGTAGAACAGATTCTCCATCTCAATCAACAAAGGATTTATGTAATGCAGCCAGCAGCTCCGTTTCCTCACCTAGCAGTGGTATATCAGACCTCCAGCTGAGTGCATCTACTAGAACATTTCTCTTTCCATGAGTATATACTATCTCAAAGTCATCGTCCTAGAGGAACTGAAGCCAAGGTCGATGTCTCAAGTTCAAGTCCTTCTGATAGAAGATATACATGAGACTCTTGTGATCAGAGTACACTGTAAAATGCTCGCCCATTAGATATTTTCACCATATCTTCACGGAGAATTCCACTACTACTAACTCCAGGTCATGGGTATCATTGTTCTGCTCATTTTGTCTCAGCTATTGAGAACCATATGTGATCATTGCTTTCTCTTGCATCAGAACACATCCGAGAACAGTACCTAATGCGTCACAGTAGAGTATGTACATTATTCTCTCCTCTGGTAGCCACATGATGGGGGTACTATACATCCTCTTTCTCAACTAATGAAAACACTACTGGCATCTCTTCAACCCAACGGAGGGTTTCCCCTACTTTGCTAAGGCAGATAGTGGTGGTGCATCTCTAGAGAAGTCTGGCACAAACATGTAGTCGTATCTAGCCAAACCCAGGAAACTTTGTACCTCCTTCACACTCCTGGATGGCTCCTAAGCTAGTACGGCCTCAATCATTTCTGGATCTACTGCCACTCCATCCACCTATATGACATGTCCCTGAAAGTGAACCTCTCGGATCAAGAACTGGAACTTCTAGAGCTTACCATAAATTTGGTGCTCACATAGTGATTCTAGTAGTATTAAAAAATGATAAGAATTCACCTCCTCAGTGTTCTAGTAAATCATAATTTCGTCAAAGAAGACTACTACAAAACGATCTAGGTATGGATGAAATATCATGTTCATGAGTCCCACGAACACTACTTGAGCATTGGTCACGCCGAAGGGCATAAAAAAGAACTCGTAATGGGTATACCGACACCCGACGACCATCTTCTGCATATCCTCATCTCGTACTCTGAGCTGGTGATAGCATGATTTGAGGTCTATCTTATAGAACCACCATCCTCCCATCAGCTGATCATAGAGGTCATCAATCCTTGGGAGTGGGTTCTTGTTCTTCATGGTCACCTAGTTCAGGGTGCCGATAGTCAACACAAAGCCTCAAGCTCCCATGCGCCTTCTTGGAAAACATAATCAGGGCTGCCCAATGAGAAAAACATGTTCGGATGTATCCCTTCCCCTACAAGTCCTCTAACTATACCTGTTTCTCACGAAGCTCCGAAGGAGCCATCCGACATGCTGGTGTAGATGTCAGTGTCGTCCCATGGTGCATGTCAATGTAAATTTCAACCTCTCTGTGATGAGGTAGACCTGAAACATCATTAGAGAAAACATTCGTGTACTAGTCCACCACTATAGGATTGCTCAGACTGTACACATCAACAACATTGAGGGTAAGGCAATCCAACTGATGAATGATCGGTTGCACTCTCCTCTGGATATGTCTATCATGCGGTGCAAACAGTCCCTTCAAACTAGTGAAGGTAAACCTCATCCCATACATGCTGACACACCACACCATTCACCTAATACATTCAATATGAGCTTAGATTGTAGATAACCAGTCCATACCCAAGATGACTTCATAAGGCCTCGACGCTGGTACTAGGACATCCCATCCAATGCTCTCAACTCCTAGAGTAATCTCACACTGTCGGCACCAGTGATTAATCATCAAATATGCTCATGTAGTTGTCTCTAGATTTAAGGATCAAGCCAACAACGCCGTTATAATCTATGATCTATGAAAAAGGGCAGTGGCAATAAAAGAATGACTGGAACATGTGTCCATAAGTACAACAGCTATGGTAGTGTAGACATAGATCATACCTCGTATCATCTCCAGAGCACTGTGATTGTAGCCCTCAGCTTCCTGGAGCTGGGATCATACATGTACACCTACTCTCTACGATCGGGGTTGACCTCCTTGTGGTGGTGGCAGTAATATCTCAAATCGTCACCCACCGCCAGCTCCACGGCCAGCTCACCTGCCACGCCAGTCTTCTCCCTGTGAATCTCCTCGGTTGAACCTCTATCTCTACATGGGAATTCCTTTGACCGTATGTTGATCATCCGTACGAAGGGGTAGACAGTCACGAGCCATGGGACCCTGCCCGCCGCATATGAAACACATCCCTCTCCTAGTATAACCGGCTCCACCATGGGTTCCCCACACAACTGATCCTGAGTAATGTGGTCATCCACCATTAGGTGTGATCCTCTTGGACCTCTATGATGTCTATCTACAACCATCTTCAAAAGAATTTGCTACGTGATTACTGGTAGTGGGTCTCGCTGATGGTGACTGCTCAACAAGGAAACTCTCCACCAAGAGGGCTCTCTCTAATACCCCCTCCTGTGTCGGGATACTAAGTGAGATCATCGAAGTCTAGGTCCCTCGCCTGAGCCCCTGCTCGAAGGTCTGAGGATTGAGGAAAGGGACTCGCACCATATCTGTGGAGTAGCGTGATAGGTCAGTGAAGCTCGATGAGTACTAAGCCACAATCATGATACCCTTCTATAGACAAAATAGCTCTTTTTTGTGCACAATGCGAAGAGTCGCTGGGACAAACTCTGCCCGAAATAGACTCCTGAAATCTTCCTAGAGAAGATTCACCTCATCCTAAACCTGGAGAATCATGCTCCACCATCTACCTTTTGCTTCCTATAGAAGGATTTCGGCAAGGATCACCGTGAGATCGGATGGTGTCCCAACGAGTCGGAAGACTCTCACCAAAGCCTTTATCCAATCCTCAGCTAGCTGTGGGTCCACCTCCCCCCCCTGAACTAGGGTGACCTCTGGCACTGGAACTCGTGAAATGTGCTCATGTGGCATGATTTGTCTCCTGCTAGGGATGATGGCATTTGTGGCCCAATGGGGAGTGGTACTACTGGTGCCTCTGCTAGTGCCTCTACTAGAAAAGGGCCATGCACTGAGGCCTCATCGCTCAGTGGGTAATCAGTGCATACAACTATCAAAACCCTAGCCGTCTATCTATGTGGAGGAATCTTGAAATGAAATAGGTTTTCCACAGTTAATAATTTATACCTTGTGTTCTGACTCGAGTGATAAAAAATAAAACTCTTGAAAACACACACAAAATCAGTGTCTTCGTGAACTAAGTCAGAAATAAGAAGTTAGGGTCCTAGTGTATGGATACATCAGCTGCCACACCAACAATGGTTTCCCTGAACTAATAACCACACTCACTACACATAACACTATTTCCATTAAAAAAGAAATATTAGAGTCATAAGTTCTGTGGTAGAACCGACTCCTCTAATACCAATTTTTCACGACCCGTCCCCCGGGGCCAGTGTCGTGACTACCCCAAGCTTGCCTTCCATATTCAAGGGGCTAGCGACTAGAACCGAAGTCGTATTCCCTAAAATGGGGAAGGTGTTGACTTTATAACCTATAAGCCCATGTAACCAAGAACACAACTAGATAGGAACACAAGTGAACTGAACTGTAAATAGAGTGAGTGAAGTAAGTAAAAGGGCCAGAATACAATCCCAATATGAAAGTAAAAGTAAAACTGTGATAAAATATAAAAAATGAAAATGGAAAGTCAGCTACTGGGTGTTCCTCTAAGGATCCTACATGAAGGGTAGGTACAGATCACATCCTCAGCACTCCACATCCAACTGTATCCAATGCGTACCGACACACAGTATGGTCCGCCTCCAGGTACCATCCACTCCTGGTACTCTCAGCCTAGTTAATAGTGTCTGTCATCAACATACAACAAAACAAGGTGCTGGCATATCCTGTACAGGGGTGAGTATAAAGATACTTAGTAGGGACCCCAAGACCCTCTAGGTCTCACAAAATACATCATGGATAAATCACAAAGTATGAAATCAATAGATAACCTTACATAGGTATATGCCCACATACATACCTAAGTTATTAAGTAATCCCTCTCATTCATGGGGAAAACACAGAGGTACAGACTCTGCTCACAGCAGGATTTATTCTAGTGGTAGTGTCAAGTAACATTTCCAGTCACAAAGTCAAACACCTAGGATGTTGGATGACTCCCCATATATCGAGAATAGTGGGACTACCGCATCGAACAGAGGAACTTCCCACTAACTTTGGACTGCTGAGTTACTCCTCCTATCGTGTACTGTGGGTCATTCATGACACCAAGGTGCTCCCCACTGTGGGTCTACTGCGTCACCAAGGCGCTCCCCCTCGCGGCCTGCTGAGGTACTCCTCCTTTTGAGTGTTGTGGGTCTTCGGTGTCCCTAAGAGGATCCCCATCATGGGTCTTCCACATCAAAAAGGTGCTCTCAATTGGACCTATCCTATCACTCTGAGTAGAAATGGCCAGCAGTCATCATGTCTCAGCCAACCATTGAGTTCCCGCATTATGTCTGCTCATCTCCGGGAGGATCTTCTCCACAAGATACTGGTCGATATTCAAACTACCATGATGTCCCATGAAACAGTATCTCAAATTTCTTCCACATCATTGGGATTCTAACATAACAGATGACGCATAAATCGGATGCCCGGTCTGTGAGTTATTCTCCTTTTAGTCTAGGGGCCCGATTGGAATTTGTGCTTGATCCAACCTGATTTCTCCCCATCATAATAGAAAACTCTAGTGGGGTATACTAAAAGGGGAAATCTCGCTCCATGACTTCCAGCGCCACTGAAATTTCGTCAAACAGACATCCGGTGCCAATTTTATGGCCAATAGAAGTAAATGGGTCATAGTGGGCCCGGGACCGGTCTGACCCGGTCGGACCGACTCGGCCTGACCCAACCTGGCAGATTGGGTTTACCCTGGCCTACTGGGAAGCTTGATAGAGAAAATATATTCAATTAATTTATATTGAATATCATTTTTTTAACCCCACAAAAGTGATCCTCTAAGATTAATTGAATCATTTTTATGATATTGGTGTTATATTGAGCTGAATAGTAAAAATTAGCCATTTTTGATTTTTAACAGTTTTAAATTATTTTTGTATATTGATTATAACATTATTTACACTGATCCAATTTTCCAAATGCTCTCTTTATCATCTTCTAAGCATCCAGGGCTTCATTTACTATTTTTGGACTAAAAGCTGAATCGGCCATATGGAAGCTCAAAAGAAGCTCACATGTGGGAGAAAGAAAACTGTTTTCAGTCCTACCTAGTTTTGGTGTGGGATCCATAACTCATCCTTGGTGGGCCCAAATCTTGTTAAATTCGGTGGGTGTACGCAAAAGGTGTATTTGAAAATCTTTTATGAAGGAAGCACCGAGTGAAATGGCCGTTTATGGTGTCATTAAATCACCATAATCCGGAGGCTTTCGTTTTGGAGAGTCTGACTGGACAGAATAAATTTTCAGAGTAAAACAGCCATAACTCATGGAAAACATTTCCAAATCCGCTTCTATGTTGAGGGGACATGGCCAAGGGAATTATGAAAAATATTCAAGAAGGAATCAATGCGTGAAGATTTCATTTAATGGGGCTACAACGCATCAAAATCAGGGGGACAAATTCTGGCTACAAAAGGAGGAGAGCTCCGCCCTCTCAATGAATCCCATATTCCATCCCATTCCTTCTAGGACACCACAATTAGAGATGGGAGGAATCTAAAGGACACTCGGGGAAATTCTTCTTCAGCATCATTCTATTTATTTCTTTTATTTTTTATGACTTTGAAATTTCTCTCCCCCCCGCATCATCTCGTTTACCCCATCCATGGAGGGGAAGTTTCATTTGAGTGACCGGAAAGAGGGGCGGCTGGACCTATGTGTTGTGTTTGAGTTTTTGTGCATGAAATGAATACAATTTCTTCTTCTTTCTTATAATGGTTTCAATTCTTAATTCGTTATTTAATTCCGAATGCGGAAGTGTTCAGTTTTTGATTCTGAAATTGTAAATTGCTTTGGTCGATGATCAGATTTCCCTCCACCCAATTCTAATATATATACGATGGAACAAGATTAGGGTTGGGTGGTGATTGCTCATCGGTTGTCAAGCACGTGTGTAGGATTGTATGTCGAAATCATGGTTTATTGGGTAACAACAATTCCAGGTCTGGGATTGCTGTAATTAATCAAGAGACCTTCTTAAACCCTATGCACATTGGATGGAGGATAGACCAATCTAAGGTTTTAGAAAAGAAAATTATCATCACATTTATCTGACTAAGGGAGATAGAGGACTCGTTATATGAATCTCTCTCTTACCAGTTTAAAAAAAAAGAAGAGATAAAATTTTGAAACCATGATGGCACAACACTAGGTCTAGCCGAACCCAATCCGATCACCATATTTATCATTTGTTACAACCAATCCTTTTAAGAAAACCAACAAAAAATGACCACCTTGTTTTGTGTGCACTCCTCTTCGGGAGACTACCTAGGATCAACTACTATACAATACTTAGGTAAATAAAATATTGTTTTTCCACGCCCCACGACAGGCGTGCGTTACAGCCCGGCAGGCCGTGAGGGTCCACAGAGGGTTCCGGGTGGCCGCGAGGCCGCGGCGGGTTCTGCGAGGGCACAAGGCCATACGGTGACTCGGTAGGGGATGGTTGCGCAGCCGCAGGGCAGCGGTCTGGCCGTGGGGCGGTGGTCCGGCCACGCGGCGTTTGGTCCGACCACAAGGGGGGGGGGGTCCGACCACAAGGGGGGTGCGTGGGGGGGGGGGGGGGGTCCGATGGTGAGGTGGTGGTCCGGCTGCGGGGAGGTGGTCCAGCAGTGGGGCGGGGGTCCGACCGAGGGGCGGGGGACCAACCGCGGGGCTGGGGTCCGACCATGTGGTGGCACCTCGGACATTGGACGATGCAGATCCTCAGACAGCCGCAGTGGCCGCGGGTGGTGCAGAGGTCACGGGGTGGCGGCACGGGCCGTAGATGGTGCGAAGGTCATGGGGCCGGGTGGGGGGGGGGTCGGTGTGGAGGTCGTGGGGCGTCGGCGGGGGCCGCAGGGCGGTGTTGTTGCACCGTCGCCTTCGTTGCGACCGGTGATGATGTAGGCTGTCGTTCTGATGCCCCAACCAAGGACGATTGTCTTCCTTCTCCATTGCATAGAAAATCAAACCATTTTCAGAAGGGTCGGACCATGTTGGTTGGGCCCGTACCCTCTGCGTTAGGGTGGTAGCATAAATCTCCTCAAGAACATGAACATGAATGTCAAATCCTATCCTCCTGCAATGATTCTCCCCAAACCGCCAAATAAATATAAGTTGTGTACATTTTATGTGATAAAAAAATAGAAATTAACCCTTACCTCGTACGCTTGATGTCATTGATGAGGTCGAAAAGAGGAAGACAGATGAATGGGAAAAGATGGACATCGATGTCATCAACATTTTCCATGATTGACAGTTCGTGTGACGTTGGTGATCGATTGATGGTGTTTGGAGAAGAATACATCGAAGGAGATGCATTCTTCATTGGCGTTCTTCATTGGAGGGCTTTTCTCCCTAAGATCCTCCTCTCCCAAGTCCATCAAAATAAAATGGTATCCCCAATATAATATATTATGTGATCTATTATGTTTGTAGGAAAATAATATAAAATGGGTTAATTAATCTCATAGGTTGGCACAATTAAAGTGGTGCGTTTGATTAATTATTGTGGATGGGGGTTCGCACAATTAATATTAGAGGATTTTAAGAGGCTCTCTCACATTAAATGAGTGAGTTTAGAGGTTTAGGCCTCCGGTGGTCCACACCACCATAACCTCTCATGGGAGGCTAGGCTCGGGTGGTCCCCAACACCATAACCACTTATGGTAGGTTAAGGTCTGGTGGTCCCCAGATATCAACTTCCACAAAAAGGATTTAACATATAAAATAAAAATAAAAGCTACACAACTTTATTTTTATTTAATTCATTCCTGAAATAACCAACAACTAACTTCCACCCTCGTCCAACTATTGTTGAAGTGAAAGTATCTTTAAGTGAAAATCGGCAATGCGAGTTCAACGGTGCCCTCAAATTTCAATTCCGAGCAATGGTTCAAAAGATAGAAAAGCCCGCTTTCATGTTTACTATATCTACAAAAAAAACTTCAGAAATTTATTCTGAGTACTCCGGGACTCGGAATCACGTGATGTCAATTTTCACGGACTCATAAAATTTCCATTTATTTAAAAAAATACATGGAAATTCCATGGAATTACATTTACTACCTTTTGGATTTATTTATTCCCCCACCATTTTTGAGAACCATGAGTCAAACACCCCCCTCAATATGGAGGAGGATGTCTTTCACAAATATCCTGGTCGGAGGATGGACAGATGGCCACCCGCTCTTCCCTTATCCCACATCTAGGTCTTTTTATCCCATGATTCCTCATGATGGTTTTGAATTGTGGTTCCCTAGTGTGTGTAGGAGATTTTTGGTTTCCTAGGTGTTTTTAGGATGATATTTGTAATGATTTATCTTATGTATTTAGGATGTGGTGTGGTATATGGCCTTGGTGTATGTGGTAATGATTTGGTGTGGTATATGGGCCAGTTTTCTACAAGTAGGATGTACTATGTTATGTGGCCCAACTGTCTATAGGTGGGTTGTGATGGGGTACTTTCGTATGAGGTGGGAGCTCCAAGACATTTTCTGTTTGTGTGTGATAGTGGATAATCTGTCGGAAAATAGTACGTTGTACCCTGTCATCAGTGTTCTAAATATTAGATCACATGAGTTGCGTTATTTGGTAAGGATGTATTTGGTTAAGTTGGGGTGTCTTGAATACCATGGTCAGTGCTTTTTCATTCTACTATTTTCTTATGAGGTAATTAGTATGCTTCTCCACAGGTGCAAAAGTTACATTTGATTTCCACTAATGATCATACTCATATGCTAACCCAAAGTACATAAAACTGCATTTAGGAATCTAGGTGCACACTATGTGCACTATGCTGGACCTTACTAGCTTAGATGTGGGGATTTTTTTGTCTAACTACATATATTATATTTTGGTATTTACTTTGGAGACTATTGTTTTATAGGAAATTTTTTAAACAAGAATTTGGGATTTATTTTGAATTCATATATATATATATATATCTTGGAGAATTTTTTTGGATTGACCATCACATGTCCTAATGTTGGTTACTATAAAAATTATAATGCATCTAACTTTTTGTGAGACTTGTATACCTTTGGTGTTGGTCTCCACCCCAGGGTCTTTAGGTGGCGGGACTCAATGGTCATTATCTCTATTTCTCTATTGGCTACATATGATTGAAATCTTTTGGAGGGGGGATTCTTGATTGAATGATATCATAAGGAGGTTTAGAGATTGGATGGATCTTGGGATAAATAAATGTGATGATTTCTTGGTTTTGTAGGGAAAAAATGTTAGGTTTTCATGATGTGTGACATAATCTAGGGAATACCGACTAGGGCATGAGATTTTATGGGCACCCATGATCCAATACAAGGACTCTGAGCCTATCGAACGACCAAGTGAAGATACAAAACTTGTAGTGTATATACCCTAGTAATGTTACATAAATCATAATGACTTTTGTTTTTTGGTTGTTTTGGGAATTTGGAAATAAATAATGAGTTAAATGGGTTAAAATGCATCTTTAATAAAATTCCATACTACGTGGCCTTATGAGTTTCATTTTTACCTTTTTCAGCTTTGGAATCCTGTCATCATTAGCTTGTAGTGCTTGAAATAGAGGCTCAACAAGCTTCCCATGTTTATCAATAGATGGTTCACCAAGTAGATAAGGATAACATGTGGATGAAAACCTTCTGTTTATTGAAATGACTTTCTTTAGAAAACCATGAGGGTATTTTTTGGATTTGGACGCGATTATATAGATCGAGGATATTTTTATCATCATCTGCTTGATCCAAGATCTGAGTGTACGAGGTTCCCTTTTAAGTGATCCATATTCGGGGAGTTATGACTTAGTAGTGGACGCTTTATCAGGAAGACATGTATAAGGTTTATGTTCTATGGGATGACATTGAGAAGGATTTCGGTGTGGAATTCCTTTCATTCACCATGAAATCTTAGAAGAGGTAGTATCCCCACTCCCTCAAGTAGAGGATTATGTTAGTATGAGATATCAGGATAAATATCAATGATCAACTTTTTTTTTCAACAAATATCTTTCAAGAAGAGGAGTCTGGTGTGAGACACCTAGAGGATTAACATCATCCTTATCTTTTGTATGCAGTTACTCCTTTACCTTACAGACATACATATAGGTCCACAAGAAAATGATGGTGGATGAGAAGATGAAATCTTAAAGAGGTATTCTAAATAGTGTTTATTTAGCCTGGTTGTTCAGAGGGAAATGTTTTTAGTAGAAATCCTCATGTGCCTTGGCCTTCGAGGTTCATACCATTAGATAGGTGACCTCAATATTATCAATTTCATACATCAGGACCTTATGCATATCATGTGGGTATGGGACCACTGTTTATTATCAGTGTTGTTTGTGGGAACCTCCAAATTTAGTGACTATAAGCCAGTCACGATCAGTATGGTGGAGGTGGGTACGTTTAGTGCCCACATCAGTAGCAGTTTCTTGCCAGGACATTTCAGCAGTTGGAACAATAGGATCAGGCTCTTCCAAGGAGAACAAGTGTAGTTATATGATGAATTGACGGTTTTCCTCAGGGACATAGACCTAGGAACGGTCGAAGAGGCAAGTATTTGTCGAGGTTCATTGGCGATGTACCTATTTAGTTACATTCCATAGGGAAAGAAATTACATATTGGAGGGAAAACATTTGTGTTACGATCACATTTTATAGTAATATTTCTTGTGAATTGTTTTATTTAGGATTATTACACACATTTGTGGCTACTGGTCTAACCCATGTTCTAAGAATATAAATAAATATTCTTTCCATGTCCATAGTGTTGTTTACGCTAGTTAGTCTAGAACAATCTTTTTGATATGTGCTGGAAATGGAGACTGATGATAGGACCACATTAGTCCCATGGGGATATTTACTTGCTACAGATTCAACCATATGATTTCATTCTCAGTATCAACTATTTGTACTCCATGCATGCTGTAATTGAAAACTTTTGGATAAGAGTCATGTTTTTTGATGTAGTTGGTCAACATGTGGCATGTATCGATGAGAGGATCTGTTAGGTCAGTAGTCAGCAAAAGGAGCCTCCTATTTCAACATTGGATATACTATTAGTGGAATAAGTGGATGATGAGATAGTGTATTTTCCCAATGATATTGGGGACTTCATCAAAATTTTCCCCAAGATTTTTTTTGATCTAACTCATCGACTTGATGTATACATTGGGATCTACCAACAACCCAACGCTTTTCCAATTATAATGTATACTTATCAGATTACTCCTTCTATGTTACTGGAGTTAATGATTCAAATAGATTATCTGATGAATAATTGAGTTATCTTTCCTAGTATGTCTTCATAGGTTTCTCTAGTGTTGATCACAATGAATGAAGATGGTGGTCTATAGTGGCACATAGAATATAAGAGGTTGAATCAAGTTACAATCAAGAATTATTATATGATTCGTATGCTAAAATCTATTTTCGTCCGACTTAGGGAAGTACGTTAGTATTCTAAAATTGATATGTGGTCCAAGTATCACCAGTTGAGGGTAAAGGACGGTGTTTCACAAAGGCTTATTTTAGTTTCATATATGTCAATTCCTTTTTATATTTATGTTGCTAAGTGTTACGAGAACACCAGCCATGTTCATGGGTGTTATGTACTCATTCGATCGTTATTTTCTTGACCAGCCCATCATCGTATTTATCTATGAAATCCTAATTTTCTCAATATCATAGGAGGAGCATACCAAGAATCATAGGAATTACCTAGATGTTCTTCGACACAAATGATACCATGGGATGTTTGTCCAAGTACTTGTTATGGAAAAGTGATGTACACATCCTTGGGCATGTGGTGTCTCTGCAGGGTATAGCAGTGGACTCGTCAATGTTTGAGGAAGTTGTTTCTTGGGTATTAACCAATAATATCGTAGAAGTTAAATTTATTCTAAGTCTAGTAGGCTATTACCAGATATGTGTACCAGAATGCTCTTGATTTTAAGCACCATTGACAGCTATCACAATAAAATACCATGCCCTGGTGTGGAGTGTGCAGTTCAATGTAGCATTGGACTATTTGTTGGGGAAGATGGTTAGTGCTTTGTTATCTAGAGGATGGAGTGATGCTAAAGGTGTTATCTAATGCTTCTCTCAAGCATTTGGTTTGTGTGATGATGGATAAATGAGGAATGCTCTATTATAGTTTTAGGATGTGAATTTACATTGTATTTCACTATGTCATATATGATTTGTAGCTACTCACAGTTGTGTTCGCACAGCCATTGTGGAGGCATTACCTCACTGGGGAGTGCTTTGTGGTCTTCACATATAACAAGATCAAGAGGAATGACTTTTCGTAGCATGATATCAACCTGTTACAACATAGGTGGAACGTTCTTTCATTAGACTACGAATTCAAGGTATCATAAAACATATGAAATGGGGATTCATGTGACTGATATGCTATGAAACAAGTCACAGAAGAGGTAATTTGGGAATTTGTGGACTCATGGGAAGAAATGGAGGATTAGGATGCCCTCTACTTATATGTGAGAATGGATGGTGGTTGAGGCTAATTTATCCATATGATATTATAGTCTGGTCTAGTAAAACATGTGGAGGAGTCTTTGTGGGGAGACACAGATATAAAGCTGATGCGCGATTGCGTTAACCATGATGATGCTCCAGAGGGATGATTGGAGGATGGTCAGAAGGGGATGATATTATATGAGAGGAAGTTTTTTATAGTAGAAATGGGTAGTAGAGTAATTTGTGGAGAATTTTTTGGTGTTCTAATAGTTAAAGGCTATGAAACACATTCCTACACATTTATATTATCCCATTGATGTATCTAAGTGATTGTGGGATGAAATATTAATGGATTTTATCATTGGGTTACTCAGGGCTCAATGAGCCTATGATTCTATCTGTGTCATAGTATATTAGCATACAAAATTGTTTTACATCCTTGCGATGAAGGATTCGGGTGGATTGGATGCCGTGTCAAAGAGATATGTCGATGAAGTGGAACACCAACATGGAGTTCTGATATCAATTTTCTAGGATTGGGATATATGTTTTACCTCGAAGTTATTCAGGTGATTTAGTCATTCTTTTAGAAATTAGTTACACCTCAACACTACTTTCTACCTTAAGACAGATTGGTTGACAGAGTAGACTACCCATATGTTGGAGGATATGATAAAAGAATGTGTTTTAGACCCTATAAAATATTGGGAGAAACACTTTACCTTGTAATATAATTCTTAAAACAATATATAACAATTTCCCATAGGCATGGATCCATTTGAATCCTTGTATGTAGAACCGTGTCGTGCACATTTGTGTTGGACCAAGGATTAAGAGATTGTTGTACTTGGTCGTGATGTAATGAAAACCAAGATGGAAAATGTTTAACATGTTTCTGAGAAGATGAAATATGCACTAGATGAGAACAATTTGTATGTGGATCACATGAGGATACCCTTAGATTCAGTGGTTAGGGACCATGAGTTGTTGTAGGATTCCCTCAACATGGGAATTAGATGCTTGATAGAGAACAATGCTTTCTCTCATGTTCATTGGACCCTTTGAGGTGTTGGGATGAGGTGGCGAAGTAGTGTACCAGTAACTATTTCCCCTAATGTTGGATAAGATCCATGACATCTTCAATGACACCTGACCTCATCTTTATCTTCGTGACAACTCTCATTTTATCGAATGGGGAGGGTTGGATATCAATGATGATACTCTGTATATGGTGTGAAAGAAAGAGATCCAGGATTGTTGGGAGAAGGTGATTTGAGGGATTACCAGTCCATTGGTTCACATGTTATGAAGGCAATGTGGCCATGAGTATAGTACATGGGAGCAATATGTGCAGATGCATGCCCAGTACCTGCAGATGTTTGGTGATTTTCATGTTATTTCTTTCTATGTGATGTGATTTTTATACCATGATTGGAATTAGATGAGTTTTTTTTCTTCTTTTCTATCATGTGATAAATTATAAACATATTAAGTGGTGGGTACCTTATTCCCAAATAGGGAACATTAATTTAAAATCGAATAAACCCATGTGGTTGAGTTAGTTCCACCCAGAGTGGATAGTAACTTGACATGGATGTTGGAATTAATATATTCATTTCTCCAAACTGTGTAGATTTTGAAGATTTTTTTGTGTCTTATAGTCGGTTGGGGTAGTATATTTCGTAGGAGGTGTTAATGGTTTTTCAGTATTCAATCCTGCTTTCAAACAACACATGATGTTTTATCATTGATATTTGATGTCTTAGTGGTGTTTTCATGTATAATGGTACCATTAGAGGTATCTCATGGGGTTGTTGTTTGGACCCATATTTCCTTTCTAGGTTGGTTTTGGGTTCTCAGTGATTAGAATAGTTTGAATGGTATATTATGTAATGGCCCTGACCTCCCCTATCCATTGAGTTTTGAAAATCTAGTGTTTGAGGTCTTATGGGAGGAAACAATAACTCATTTAAGTTTTTTTAAAAAAATCATATTTTCCAATGGTAGGTGAAGTTGGTATATGGAATCGATACATTGAATATGTATTTAGAGTTTGTATGTTGCAACGTTACGTGGAATAGATGAATGGGAATGGTTACACTCCATCGGCTGCTCACGTTAGTGATTCACCATCGGTAGCTAGTGTCGATGACTCCCCATCAATAGACCATGTCACTGACTCTCCATCAGTTGCTAGCATTGGTGTCACACAATTTGGAGCTCATGTTAGTGAATCACCAAAAACATCTCATGTTGGTGACTCACCCAACAACGAGTTATTTCCAACAGTTTTTTCCAAATTCTACTCTTCTCATATTTTTCCAGATTCATCCCGTTAATGTTTTATTTGACATAAATTGTGTTTAAAACCATTTTAATTGTTTCTAAATAAATTTAAAGTGTTTAATTTTATATTTAATTTCATAACCCCATGAAGACTAAATGTAAACGCCTCATGATTTTGATTTTGGTTCATCTTTAATGGCCATTGAAATCGTTTTCCCCATAGATTTAAGATCTATCCTTTCTAATGCTCAGACCCTTATTTTCTTCTAGGATTTTCGTTACTCTTGATACTAGAGAATCCATAAACCATTTTTCCCCAATATATCATGCATTTGTGTTTCACGATGGATCAATTATCCCATGTTCCTTACACACTCGTGTTTTTGAACTTATTGGATTTTCTTATCTTCAGTTCCTTCTTTTATGGATCCCTTCATCTCTCTTATTTGTGAATCATGAGGCATGGGTGCAAGAATTATTCCCATGTGAAGGAAGATGAATCAATGTTTAATGAAGATAATTTAATAATCATTAAACAAATAAAAAGGGGCTTGTAAAAAGGGAAAATTCCATTTTTTTGTTGTTTTATTGATTTTGTGGATTCTATGGGATGTATAACCAGTGAATATCATTGTCGTGGGGGTCTTTTTTATAGATTCAGGAAGATATTTGATATCCTGTTGTCGATAATCTGTTGAATGGGTGTATATAATATATCAATTAAATAAATAAATTTAGTTAAATAAATGGATAGATAATAATTTTATTCCTTCTCTGATAACCCCTAAATTATCTTTGTGGAATTAAAGAATGAGTGTTGGAAGAATTTGATTTCAACCGTCCCTATTTGGTTTTGATGTGTGCAATGGGTTATTTTGTTCTGTATTATGCCTTATTGTGCATGTGTGGTTCTATAGATGTGATCATGGTTTTAAGGTGGGATTTTGTAGGTTATATAATGGAATATCTGGTCGAGAGATTTATTGATTGTTGAATGGATGGTAGGTGGTTGAGCAGCAAGGAATCGTGTTTGGGTTGTGCTATGTTTATGTTGCTGGGTGTGGTTTTTTTATATAGAAGGCTATTATGTTCGGTTTTAATGTAAAGTGTGGCTATGTTTGGATGTGAGTGGGATGTTTACATGTGAGATGATGGATTTAGTGTAATTTATTTGAAGAATGAGGATGGTTGTGGTTGGTATGGGTGTTAAACAGAGTGGGAATATGAAGTGAGTTTCTTGTAGTGGAGATTATCCTCTGAATGGTTTATGATGTGTCTTGTTGTGTACTGTGGTTGTTTTTTTCCCCAGTATGTATGTAATTAATAAATGGGTTTCTTAAAAAATAATGATAATCGGTTAAATAAGTCAGTTGGGGTATGTTTGAGTTGTGGATTGTTGTGGATTGATTTTATTTATCAACGTCTGAAGTGTACATTGCTGGGGTTATTAATTTAATTTAGAGATAGTAGAAGACTTGGAAGTATCATTGGGTGGTTGAATATTTTATTTGGAACCCATAGGTTGGGATGATTTTTTGATACCTATAAATATATATATATTTGTACTTCTTTGTAATTTCTTTACGCAACCCACCATAGATGAGAACCATGTGATGAACAACCCCACAATTATGGGGGGGGAGATTAATTACAAAATATCCATATTGGATGATGGATGGATATCCACACACTCTTAAAACTCCATCATTGATGTTGTTTTATCCCATTATATATTTGGTAGGTAGTGAGTTGTGGGGCCTATGTCTGTGCGAGAGATTTATAGTTTCCCATGTGTTTTTGTGAATAAATGTGTTGTGCTTTACCAATTGGATTTGAAATGTGGTTTGGTATGTGGCTTAGGTTTCTGGAAGAAGTATATAGTGTGTTATGTGAAACGAGTGTATGTGGGTAATATTTGGTTTGGTATACGGCCTAGCAGTGTGCATGTATGTTTTA
The DNA here is from genome assembly GCA_963277665.1 of Viscum album. NCBI lineage: Eukaryota > Viridiplantae > Streptophyta > Magnoliopsida > Santalales > Viscaceae > Viscum > Viscum album. The sequence goes on along the minus strand of OY728158.1, from coordinate 495,658,012 downwards.
ACTTGTTACATTCAGAAGGGGTGGGAGTGCCATGATGTTTTTTGTTTGGGAATGATAGTGGAAAATCCATGGGAATGTGGTTTTTCGTACACTATAATAATTTTATACTATATTACATTTCATTATACGAGTTAATTGGCGATGATTGTTTTGTTGAGGTTTGGGTGGATAATATACCTTGTTTGGTGCTTTTTGTTTCTGTTGTTTTCTCATGGGGGAATTAGTATGCATCTCCCCATGTGCATGGGATACTTTTTTTCCAAATGAGTACACTCGTATGCTCAACCTCAGTATATAAAACATATTTCATGTTTTTAGGGGGACTATGCAGACCATTATTGACCACACTATCTCGGATGTTGGTATAGTTTTTGTCTCTATACTTACCTTTTTATTTGGAATTTACATTGTAGACTATTGTTTTGTAGAAGTTTTGTTTTAAACAAGCATGTGGGTGTTTTTTGGATTCTAATATATATATATATATATATATATATATATATATATATATATATCATGGAGGTTTTTTGGGATAGAACATCTTATCATCTGATATTGGCCTCCAATTTTGGTGAGTTTTGTATACCCATTATGATGGTCTCCAACCCAAGGCCTACTATTTATGGGACTCGGGCATCATTATCATTGTTTCAATATTTCCATCTCATGTTGGGAATATCTAGATGGATTGGTTCGTGATAGATATCAAACATTATATATATAAATATAAGAACGAAAAACTCCTTTCATTACAATTTACACCACTTAAATTGATCTTTTCCCTCATTATTGTTTTTCTTTGAGGAATGAGAAAGAGGGTACTTTTCTATTATCACATACTCATATTCTAATGTAGACTCATAAACTATATGATCTATCTATTAATAATTGACCAAAGGGGTGTAATATTTTACAATAACATTTTCTCTTTAATCCATGATTCATATGAGATGTTATTCATATAAAAGCACATATTCAGTTGAACAACTTTTAAGGAATGTACATGTTATCGATATGTTATATAATTCAATCAATGTAATATTTATAAGAAACCATCAAATTTAGATTTTTGTGAATTATTTTATTAATGATAGCATATATCCTTGAGATGATCAATAATATTGAAACGATGGGTGTATATAGGGCTTGACTTCCAATTTTTCCAAAATATCATAACACGCTTACATGGAGATATTTAATGGAACACCTTATTAGTGAAATAAAACTCCTAATATCCTCTAATATTATGTATATAAAAATTATGTTCATTATTTCCACATTCATATTTCATTAAATTGTATTAAAAATAGTTTTTATTTATTTGATTATGTTATGAAATATTATCTTTCTCTCTCAATCATCCTAACAATATGTTGGAGTCCTATATCTCTTCTTATAAATAAGAACATATAGTGTAATAAGAATTTTATAATGGAAAAAATGTAACATATGAACTCTATTTGGGATATTTTTTATTTAAACATCATTGTAAATCCATTAAACATTATATCAGTATATCCGATTAAACTATTATTTTTCTTCATATACTGACCATCTATCATAGGTTGACATGTTTTTTTATAACCAAACTATATCCATCATTATTTCTATTTAAATCATAATAACACAAAGGTAAGTCTCATATTATGATTATAAAATTTTTTTTTTACTCCATGATGCCTCCAAATATTCATTATGTATATGACGATGCATTTCTCAATGGAAAAATCATTGATAGTGGGTATAAATTTCTTAGATATTAATAGGTGGTCAATAGTAACAAAAATGGAATTACAGCCTTTATAAATTTGGGAAAGTCCTATGATGAATTACATTGTAATTTTTCTCATATCAACTCTAGTATAGGTAATTTTACTCAATATAACTTTATACCTTTTTCATTCAACATTACCATGATGGTTTTCCAGGGATCATGAATAATATTCTTTGCATTCACTTTTAATTAACCAAAATGATGTCTTTATCCCTATATGTTGTCAAATATAAAATATGTATATAAAAGGAAGTGTTATGTTCATCATGTAGATGTTTCTAAATTAATTATAATATTAGTGGAACACGTATTAATGTACCCAACCACACAACTTCATCTATATCAGAGTTGATATCTAGAGTATTTTCTAGTTTTTTTATTACTATACAAACACATTATTTTATGTTATATTAATTATATGAATTAATGGTTATGAATATAGTAATTAATGATTGGATTTATCTCCTACCACTTTGACTTCAAGATTCATCCTCTGCAAATCCATTAGTATTGGGTCCTTTTCAACCCTTATCATGGATATACAAGCATGTTAAAACATTCTCATATCATTAGACACTATAATTTTTTTCCTATGAAGGTAATGTATTGATAATTCATAATCATATATACATATTTATCTAAAATATATTTAGAAAAATTTTAAACTTCATTATATGTTAGTGTATATATCAATCAAATATAATCATTATATTTATTACACCTTTATCTATATTGAAAATGTAAGCTAATATTTAATGTAAATATCACGACATCAAAATCTAAGTTGTGTGATTTGTAATATTCATCATGATCCTTTTACTAGATTTAGGAATATATAATTTCCATACAATTCACTATGAGGATAAAATTGAAATATTTTTCTTTCGAATCGTATTATATTGAAACACCTTCCCAAATATTGGGAATTTATGTACATGATTAGTGAAAATGTATTTTTTTAATAATTTTTTTTATCATTACTCTACCCTAGTTACCATTATGTCCATCTATGGTATATTTTTTAGCAGACTTCATGACCATGTAAAATATTGTTCATATCATCACTAGTGTCCTTCTATCCCATGAAGACTATATATCTCATTTACATTAGTTAGTCTGGGTCATTGCAAGAGAACTTTATCATTGATGTATCTACATATATTCCCTAAATTATAATTAGATTATCCAAAAAATGATACTCACTATAGATATAATTCACACGTGATAAATATAGCATACAATTTGTTGTTTCTCAAGGTCATTAATATTATTTTGAAGTTATAATCATTTTGTTCCATGAACATTGAGTATATAATAATAATTAAAATAAAGTTATCTAAAAAAATTTCAAGGAAATTTCTAAAGACTATATTTATTAGATATATGATGATTGTGAGAGAATTTGTATACTTAAAGGGAACCATTATAAATTTTTAGTATATATAACTCACATATATTGGTAAATTTGAAATTTCATCACTTTTAACAAAAAAATATATCATATCCAAATAGTTGTTGATATTTGAGATGTATTGAGATCCTCAATGTTGAGTGAATAAATCATCTAGAAGGTGTATATAATACTTTTTCATGATCATGATTTTATTAATATAATGATATGAAATGTAATAGCACATTAACCCATCCATATTATTGGTAAAGTTGAATTAAGTACCCCATGTGGATGCAATGTTGTGAATAATACCTTTTTTTGAATTATCTTGTTATTTCATATTTAACACATATAATAAAATGTGATCAAATATTTATTGAGTATTTGATATATTCATAAATTTGTGTATTATTTTTATTATAAAATCATCCTTGTACTCTAGGTGAATAGATGGCATTTCTTCCAAAAATGTAAAATTACATTCCTTGTTTAATTAGGATGTTATCAATGTTTACTCCCACCCTCAGCATTTGAGAAAAGAGTATTTCATTGTTGGGAATCATAACCCATAATATTGAATTATTTTTGATAAAAATTTCATTAAAATACTTATCTCAATTCATGATAATATCAAAATTATGGACATGAAATGATGAATCGTTTTTTAGAGAGCTAATATGAGATTTATATATTGAAATTTAATATGTACACAATATTTTTTCAAATTCAATAAATTGAAAAAAAAACTAAATATTCAATAATTATCCCCCTTAAAATATCAATTGATGTAGATTTATAAATCTTATATATATTTCATTTTTCCACATAGCGTTTTCAATGGAAGTTCATTGGTATATCTTGATATACTGATTCCATAATCTCAAATCTTTTTTGTGTTATTAAATAATGAAAAAAACTAAAGTAGAATAATTTTTTAGTATATGAATAAAATATATCAATCCATACATATATTCATTATCATGATCTACCTCAGGGGTAACAATAGTAGATAACATTCCATAATTCCCGTGTTTGGGTGGTTTTGGGTGTATAATATTTCTTATAGCCCATGGTTTAGGGCATTGATTTGAATAATGTAACAATTCCTTGAAATTTGAACATTCTAGTATGAGATGATCATTTTTTAGGATATTAATATCATTATTTGTGATATTCAACCTTTTATTATTATATTTATAGTAATTGGATTTATGTACTTCATTAACAGTGTAAATAATCTTCATTTATCCCTTAATATAATTACTTGAGTAATTCCAACCAAATTAATCACAAGTATGAAATATTTGTTTCTTTCATCCATGTATCTTATAATTAGTGAATATGTGATACTTCACATTAATTTCCATTCCCCTATAATAATGAGTGGTTCTAGATTCCATATCCACATTAAGTGAACATAATAAAATATCTTCATTACAACTATATTATATTATGTATATTATCCTTTGAAAACAAAGTATTAATCTCGTGAAGAAGAGATCAATTTTTCTCCCAATGTAAGATATGAAGATCAATGAAGGCATTAGGATTATTGTGAAATTTTCATCATATGATCCAATAGAATCATTAAATTTTATTTGAATTTCCATTAATCTCCACTCTAATTGTATTGAAATTGTTCAAATAATACACATAGTGATACATATATTATTTATCTCTTGACATTCCATATAGTAAAATTCCACCATTTGAGTTGTATTCATAAATATATTTCCCTAGTGGTATGCATCACCATCAATGTTATAGATTAATATAACGACCTTCTAATGGTCTAGGTAATGTATATATGAAAATATAATTTTCAATTAGTTATTATAAGACCCATAAACCCATCGTTTGTAGGATTCTAAAAATGATAGTTGATGATTCCTCACAAATGACTTAATAATTAGTTTTTCATTCTTTATAGTGTTCAGTAAGTCAGTGTGGATTGGGTTACAACCATCATATTCAGAAGATTGATGATAATTTCCATGAGGTATTGTATTTAATTCCCAATATTATCATGTTTCTCATTTGAAAAATACCTACATTTTATGATATACCAATTGTGAACACGGTTTATTCATATTATGACCAATACATTTTGTTAAAGAAATATGTGAATTATTATATTTAAATTAAATTATTCACAAAAAATGAAACTATGAAAAAAGTATAATTTCATAAATGATTCATATTCATTTCTATATAAATTTTTATGTTTCAATGTATGATTTCCATTTTCATATCTCTAACGGAAGTATCTATATATATTAATATCATTTATAATGGTTTCTAAGGATTATTTTATAATCCAATGAATATCCCTCAATAGTGTAAAAAATGGTGGGTAGTTAGGCATCTATATCATGAAATATGAGATAATCGACTTAATACTATTTTAGTTCATTTTGATGGTATTACCCCTAGATACAATTATGTGGGATCCCACACCAACATGTAGTATATAGAATATGTTTTATATTCAAGGAGAAAAAAAATCATTACATTATCATAATTCCATGACGTTATCATACATATAGACCATTATATAGTGTTTTTGATATTGTTCTCTTTATATGACACTAAAGGTAAATAAACAAATCAATAAAAATAGCGAAATTATAATCTGACACCAGCTATATAAATACAATGAAAACAAGAAATAAATAATACATTTTTATGTGGATTCAAATAATACGTCTCAAAAAATTCAAACAATATATAGACCTAACAATTTAGTTTTATGAATATTATGTTCATAAAAATCATATATAAGAGCACATGAAAACATTAATCATAATCATGCTAATCTAGTCCCTTTTCTAGAAATATCAGATGATATAATTATCTTCCAAACCTAGGGAATAGAAACCTATAAAATTGGTGCTGAGATACAATATGTAAAGTGATAACATATCATAACATTAAAGTTAACATAAGTTATGAATAAATATCATAATAAAAGATCAAAAGATCATATATGATATCTCAAACCATTTTGGAGTTACATATGAACATAAAAAATACCATTAATGAAGTGAAAAATATATGACATGGCTCAAAAAAGATCTCAAAAATCATATAACATATGAGAATTATAAAGAAGTTGTCTGAAATTTAAAATTGTTGTGTAATCATGAAAAATATTTATCTCATGAAAATGAAATGCATCTATTTTTTCCAAAAAATTATAATCAATATGTAAATTTTGAACAATCATAAAAATTTGAAAATTACTGTGTGGAAACAAATTATTCCAACAATAAGATGAATATTATTATTAGGTTTATTTCATAAAATGTGATAATAATGATCATTACCACACCTAGGTAAAATAACACATTGCGTCCACTCAGTAATATATCATAAAAAATAAAAATAATGAAAAATATTAGATGATATTGGGGGAACTAACCCCTCATTATATATACATATGTGTTCCACATAAATTCAACCATTGTAATATTTTAAAGAACCAATATAAAATGAATGGGTTTCATAAACATGAAAATAGAAAACATTCACTCATTACAAATAGGTAATTTAAATTCAATGTTTCAGAAAAAAATAATAAATGATATAAAATAAAATCCTAAAAAATTAATTTTCCACTAAAATATTAATAAAATATAATCATGTTATAAATGAAAATACTAGACGAAACGCGAATCATAGAACCATTGTTGATATATAATTTTATGATAATGAATGAAGACACAAGAAAATTAGTTTCAGAAAACCATTTTTATTCATCATATTAAATGAAAATGTTATGATTCTCATTTCAAAAAATGTCATATTTCCCTTATAAATATCAAGACAAAATATGAAATTTCATGATATATTATTTGGTAGAAAAATTATTTTTCATAATAAAGAAATGTAGAACATAATTTAAAATTTAAAATGTTGTGAATATCGGGTTTATAAATTCTATAATAATATGAATAAATAGAATGAATAAATTTGATTGACCATGTCCCTTACCTATACTAATGATTTAAATGATGCACATTAACCAAATTCATTGTAAAAAACATATTAACTACCTATTTCAAAAATATTTTATAAATTCACTTCTAATTTTACATATAATTATTAAAAATAACATTTATGTTTTAGTTTTTTTAATCTCCATTCGGAATCAGGTGTTAAAATTCATGTATATCATGAATTGGGTTCATAAAACTATATCAATAATTTGTTTTCTCCAAGGAAAAAAATTTAATAAAAATTAAATGTACTATAATTGATTTTATTAGAGTTCAATAATTTATATTTTTATTAAATACATATTCTACTTGATCTTCATGAATAGTTAACTAGTAATGAACTAATTTTTGGTTATTGATTGATATTTATAGATTACCATATAATGATTCTATTTTGTATTTCTTCTTTAAACTTTCCCTCTATCATTTAATAAAATAAATTTTTTGTTGTAGGATTACCCTATAATGATCATATCATTTAATTTTATCACTAATAAACAAATTAACTATATATTTGACTTATATATATATATTATATAGATAAAATATAAAATATAAAAATACATGATGGTGTAAGTAAAAAATGGAATACACTGGTATATTATGGAGGTAGTAAGATTGTACACTTGAATGATTCTATTAGTTTAATGTATCCTTGTAAAAGTATTAGTATGGATTATACCATTATAATATAATATATTTCATAAATATATTAATATTATATTAAATTCCATATTTTTACCAATATTCTAAGGTGGTAATGGTAAAATAAACATTTTGAATCATTGAGAATTTTTTTCCCAATGATAAATTCACATATTCATTTTTCATAATAATAAAGGGTTGTAGAATGCATGTACTATAATTATAATATAAAATTTGTATAATAATAATACTTATGTGGACAATATATTATTGTGAAATGAAATTTTCAGAATAATATAAGAATATAATGAAAAGAAAAATAGGGATTCAAAGTTTGAAATATATACATTAATGTATGTATTATATTCACTAATACCTGGGAATAAAACACATAAGAATGATATATTGAGAAGTCCATAATTTTCATAATGCGGATAAGTGTTTTTAGGGGAATATGTCATATTGTTTTGGAAAAAACAAATGGTTTTTTGTAAGATTAAGTGATATATTGTGTGACATATAAATAAGTAAAAAACAATAGCTTTTTGTAAATACCCAAAATGAATCAACAATGTAAATCACTCATTAAGGGGATTGGTTACAAAACTGGTAAATAATTGATTGGATAAATAATAAATTTAATACAGAATTAAATTAATTATAATCATTTTTAACATTTTATCTCTTTAACTCCAAGGTTACTCGATTTTATCATTTTCTCACCATAGTAAATACTTTTTAGTAACATTGTGTAACCTTTATTTCCAAATATAAAATGATCATTATTATATAATATGAACTTAACTAATTATATTTCCCAACACATGTTTTTGATCATTTTTTATTGGAAGGAATATAATTTCTAAAGAATAATTTTATATTGTAGTATGAAAAATTTCAAAAACAGAACATATATTCTAAAAGGATGGGTATGGGGTTATAAATTAAAATAAAGATAAAATATAATATTACCTTGTATTGTACATATTTTTTCTAACGAACAAGATTCATTATCTTCCAATTCATTCTAATATAATAATAGTCTCATAAAATTCATGTTATTTATAAAAACTATATTTCACAACACTGAAAAACAAAATCAATCATTTAAAAAAACACCCATTGTAAATATAATTTCCAGATAAATAAAAAAATTTTATGATAACCTTTTATTATCCACATCTTAATAAATTTAAATATTATCATAAAAAAATAAAATATTGTTAAACAATATTTTATAATAAAATGAATTTTGGTATAGGGATAATTATTTTTGATACAAATAATATAATAATTTAGTTTTAATAAATTCATCATAAAAAATATTTTATATATAAAATTAAGTATATTTTTTGAAATGGATTTTTTTATTTTTTAGTTATACTAGATATGTCGACATTTAATGTAAATATAATTTTTATTTGATCATATTTTTCTATATATTTATAAAAATTTATTCAATAATTCTTTTAACACTCTTTGTACCCAAAAATTCTATGGATAACAAATAGTGGTATATATACCTATTCGGTTTCACTGTTGCATGTGGAGCCTGTGATTAAACATATTATTTATTTATGGGGGAAACCATGGGTCTTTAAACTAATTACTCAATCTTGAAATCTCAACCATATTTTTTAGATACCATTTATATGGAAGGGGTAAAAATTTCTAATTATCTTCAAAACTATATCATGCTATATGATGATTAAAAACTAATCTTGAATATTTCACATATATAAAGGATGACCGGGATCATGAATCCAACAACTAAAATGGTTGAACATTATGGAAATATGTAAATATTCATCTACCGCATACATATCATATTTTAAAACATTTTGGTATCGATTCCTCATATTAGGGAAATCCTTCATTTATGTCCATATCTGATAAAAATAAACACGCTAATATTTTTTTGGTTATTTTTTGGTAGACTCCCTTCAAGATTAAATCATGGATTTGTTTTATTAAATTCAACTAGGCATCTAGTAGCATGGTTGTCCACTAGTTTTTACCAATTCATCTGATTCATAATCATTATGATTATATTTTCCCTTCAACTTATAATTATTTTTACAAAATTAATGTCATAAATAAGTAAATTTTACCTCTTTCAATACATATAACTATGTAAGGGTTAGACAGTCATAACATTCAAGTATAGAGTTCATCAAAAATATGGCCTTATCTTCATCTTAAATCATTACTTGTTATCTATGTGAATTATTTAATTTTTTATTAAATATATCTATGTTCAAAATAATGTGAATATAATTACTATCTTGAAGTCAAAAAAATTTAATCAATACCAAATTTAAATTATATTCTCGTAACACCGTGAAATTTAGGTGAAGATCATTTTGATTAATAGTGTATTCTGTATTCAATAAAAATCTTAAAGAAACCACCAAATATATAAATTTTATAACATAGATTTTATATTTATGGGATAGAATATAAATAACGGATTTAAGTGATATATATATATAATAGTAAATATAATGTATCAATAATGTATTTTTAATTAATAGAATAATTTTTTAGTAACAAAATTATATCCATCTAAAATTAGCTTTCATAAAAAAAGAATTTATTTATATTTGTAAAAAAATATTTTATATAATTTTTAGTACATTTTGAAATGAAATTTGATTAAATAAAATTTTCATTATTAAATCCAAAAAAATAAAAATTAAAATACTGTGATATTAAGGGACTTTTTGAAAATAGTTTTTTTTATTTCAATATTGAATAATATAGATTTTTGTAAAAAATAAATTATTTTCAATAAATAAATTATTTTAAAAACACCATTATATTTTGAATATTATTTCACGTAAAAATATTTTTTTTAATATTTACTCTTTTAAAATATATTTATATTATATTTCACTATATGGTTTTTTTCATTTTATAAAAAACTATTTCTCTAAAAACTGTTCTAATGTGAAATTTTATTCTATATTTAAATTAATTAAATAAATAGATACTGATTGATTATATATAAAAAATTTATAAATTATATGTAAATATTTATTATTTGAGAAACATAAAATGATTATTATAAGTCATAAATTTATTATAGAATAATATTTTCTTAAAAATTACCTATATTAAAAACTAGTTATCTCATCATCTATTTGGGTATAATTTTAGAATAAAATTTTCCAATTATTTGAATTTAAATTTGTAGAATAGATTTCATATTTTTAATCAGAATAATAATTAAAATCTAAATTTTAAGAAATATATTTTCATAAACATGAATAGTTAGTAGAATTAATATTAATTGCCGATTTTTACGATAAACCATGTTTATCATGGGTTAGAATAAAAATTTAATTGTTTAAATGACCTTAAAAAAGTACAAACTATATTTTAATTCCATTTATTTACATTACTGTAAATTTTTATTGATAATGGTAAATTCTAGATCACTATATAATCTAAAAAATGTGTGCTGATATTTTTTTGTGGAAGTTTACAGGTGTGTCCCTCTCATCACATATAAATATCATAGCTTGATTCGACGAAACATTAACATATGACCATATTAAACATCACCCAAGGACCATGGATGGAAATAAATTTCATCTAATTCATTAACAAATGCGGGATGATTTTCTCATTAATGATAAAACAACCCTTCTAAACATTCCCTAAGGAATGACCACTTTTTGATGCATGATAACTATTTAAAACAACAAAATGTAAATCCATTCAAAACTAAAAGAGAGTACCACATATGATTACTACTAACATAAATATAAATAGTTGAAGAAAAAACCACAAAACATAATGACTCCCAGATATAACTCCACATATCCCAAAATAATCCATTCTCCAACTCCATAAATAGACCATGTTCCACAAAGCTCCTCTAATAAGTGTTACAATTTTCCTATTATATTTTACTGAAAAAATAACATTTAATGTGACAATACTATAATGATACTATGAGTAATAAAACATAGTTGGATTTCCTTAAATTATCTCCCTTCTCACGCTTGTAGGATAAAACATGATACTCATTTATATAAAAAAATTATTAAACAATTTAAAAGACTTTATTAGAAACCCAAAAAAAATTCTATGAAAATAAATTTTTAAATTCAATAATATTCCCCCTAAAAATTAACTAAGAATATTTCCCAAACCATTGAATAATCTATTTGGAATGACCCATTCAAATCCACACACCTACACATGAATTCCCGTATCCTAGTTTCATACACTTGTGTGGTTAATCTACAATCTACATTATTGCGACAAGGTAAATAAAATATCGTGTACCATTACTACATTAGCACCAATCAACAAGTCATATATCAACATGGACTCATATAATGTAATATGAATATAGGCTATCTAATTATGAAAAAAAATTCAAAAAACACATCAATAAAACAAAATTTCATTGAAAACCCTTTCACAAAACATTTCTCCATCAATAAAATAAAAAAATACCTTAAAATCAACATTTTAAAAACATTATATCAAATCCATTTTAAAAAATTCCAACAATTTTACAAACAATCACTAAAAATATTTCCACCAAGATTTTCAAAACAATTTGAAAAAAATTATGAAATTTAAAAAATTTGATACTAAACCATAATGGTCTAATAAGATGATTCAAGAGTCAATCCACCTACATCAATAATTTTGGTGGAAATTAATAATGACATTTAAATGCCCATAAATATAGGTTGAATTCTTAAAAATATACCTCAATGTCTTAAACTAATATTTATAAATCCTTATATAAAAATTATTTTCATAAAAAATATTAGATTAAATTGTATAATACTAGATCATTAAAAATTATATAAATAAAAAAGTAGATCAAAGAAAAACTAAAAATGTAGAGTAAAAATAGAATCAAACTTCAATTCACCATTAAATACCTCTTGAACACATCTGGGTTTATGTGGAAAGCCTATAAATCCTTTGGGATGAATAAATCTTGAGTTAGAGATGATTTGAAAAAAATAGGGGTTTAACGTTATTAATTCCTTAGATATATTTTTTGGATCCACTTTTTAATCTGTGTATAGTTAGTCGCATAGTTAGAAAACATTATTCACTATCTGTGGACTAGCCTCTACATCAAGGAGAAACATAAATGGTTGGCCCACGTCGTTAAAAAAACTATAAAGTCCCTGACCTGAATAGTAAACTTAACAGTGCAAATCAACTAGGTTCCATTGGCCATAGGTTCACCTCTCCCAATCACCAATGGTTGCAGACTAGTAGAAAGTGAGAAAAAAAGTGTATTAAAGAGGCTATAGCCTCAGGGAAAATATAATATACTTGTATGATCATAATAATATAACCTGTAGTTGATATAAATGACTCATAAGACTCAAACATGACCCACAAAATGGAAACACCTCAAATAGTTATAAATAGTAAAAGTACAACGGAAAAAATTACAGGGGAAGTAAACAGAAAATCATAAAATTAAATCACATGTAGACCGTAAAAAATCAAGAAAACATCTCATATTAATTCATATTTTAATGTATCCATGTTTTTTTCTATGATTGACTACAATAGCTACATATATAAAAATAACGAAACTGAAATAGAAACAAAAAATTTAAAACTCCATCTCAGAATGACCTCAAGGTCCATGTGAATCTCCTTGCTGAAAAGTACTATGATCTAGCTTCTAAGGATGATCCTTTACCTATAAATAAATCCCTAAATTCTACACGTGTCTGGAAGGGCACATGCAGGGTGTGAGATGAATCTTAGTAGGATACTCTCATTTGATGCGTACCTAGTATATGTGTTTATTAAAACATGCATCTCTTATAAAAGTAAATACTAGGACGCAATAATAAGCACAACCTCCATTGCTCCTCTGTAGCCACCAGGTATTGTAACCTACATCAGCCAACATCATAATCTCTGAAGAAACAAAGATCCCTTAGACCATCACCCAAGGTATGACCATATTAATGAAGTCCTGGAGAACCCTTAGTTTCCATATCATTCATGTAGCCTAACACCACATGACTATTTAAAATGGATGTCTCAAAATACTGATGACCTAATGTCATGCCTAGAGAAATAGTGTTTAGGTCCGAAGGACCCCTGCTCGAAATATATCATCAACCCATGAGTGTAAAACCAGAAAAAAATCAATGTCAATCCAAAAATAAATATCCCTGCACAGATCTTTAATAACAATGACATTTAGCCACTATCCTGATAGCCTCATTTCAATCAACTGATGTCTCATCACCTTCGACATGGATTTATACTACAAGAATACCCCCAATAATAAATACCGAATCCAAAACTGTTTGGGGAATATACCTAGATGAGTGGTATAAAAATCCTCATTAGGGAGTAAAATGGTCTGAAAACATCTCAAATGGTGCTTTTTCATCACAATTGAGTGAAACTCACCAAATAAAAACCTAAGACACACTATCCTTGGAACCTTGTGCCCCTTCGACCATGCCTCTCAAATATGATGGTCATGCCATCCTTGTATCCCAATCCATGCCTGTCCTGTTAGTGACATTTTCTCAAGCGGGCATCCAAAATGCCCAATCATGTGGTCAAACAAAACTCAATAAAATATGGGTCACTCCCAACCAATGAACAATATCCATAAATCTTGATGGTCATGTTATCCCAACCTCATCCAAATCCATGCCCATCCCAACAACATGGTTCAAAATTCATGGATATCATGAAATTACCTATATGTTATTTAAACCCACCATTTTATCAAGGGATTCAATTTATACAATTGAATTGAATAACAAAAAAAATCCTAAAAATTTAAATATGGAGGACTTTAATGCCTTTAATTGATGTAAAAAATCATGAATAAATTAACAAAATCTATTTTAAGAAAAAAAATTCAATTTACAAATTTTGGGCACCCCAACCAAAATACCCTATAGAGAAACATCCTTTATCCCAACCTTACACAAGTGATAAAGTCAATCAAAATGTCCAATGACATCCCATAGGTTACATGCTCATTTTGATATGAAACATGTGGTATAATATGTTCTTTCTCAAAAAACACAAAAAAGATATACAGTTCGTGAAACCCATGTTTGAAAAAACCAAAAAAAGGTATGCACCTCTAACCATATAATTGTAGAAATAGGAATGTCCGATCTCGAATTTTAATTCAATGTATATCAACATTGATTTGAGTTTTCAACTAAAACAATGTAATTGGTTCAGATGAAAATAGTGGTACGTAAGAGAATGAATCAATGAATATGAGGTTTCTGTGGTGTTATCCTTACCATGATGATTCTATTTCCACAAATGGATCAAATAATGAAAGATAGATTGCATATTTGTATCATATCCAATGAAATAAGGATATGGGCAGCTCACCCCATCCAAGGCAAAACAAAGGAACACGAAATTGGGAGAGGAGGAATAAAATAGAAAAAAAGAAATACCAAAACTAATTTAATAAAATGAAACGTATATAGACCGCACAGTTTACCTGCAAGGTTATCCAAACAACATGGAAAATGTGTGTAGGCCACTGCCAAAATAACCAAGGCTATCACATCCACAACGTATGGTTTTCCATACCATGGGGTAACCCTCGACAATTCTACTGATGAGTTAGCATGGATATGTTCCATGACATGCATGATTTTCCATACCTGGGTGCATGCAACTATTTTCCAAAAAAAATGGTCTTCAGGACTCTAATGATCCCAAAACTAAACCGAGACACATAGGGAACTCTCTGAGACCCTAAAACAACCCAAAAATACAATTTATTGAAAACATATCTCTGGAAATTGAGTTCTGATCAACAAATCAAAACATATCATAACCACTAATATGAAATTCAAAACTATGGGGATTTTGACCCATTCCAAAAAACAAAGACATTATAATATCCCCACCTAAAAATATCTAGTCTCTGAGCCATCAAACAAAACATAGTGATGTTGTCACAAGCACACATCCCGATATAATGAACCCATATTACGCTGTCTCTAGAGTTCTGGCCAAATTATTCATGGGGATCCCCACCTTAGGAATTGCCTAACTCAGTCCCAACCCAATCAAAAATCAAATCAAAAAAGGACCATTGACCTATTTCCATACCCATGGTCCTCTCATGACACATCGTCACCCATGTACTTTATCATGTTATCTCGTGTCTCCTCTGACACACAATCATATCCCGCATTGTATCGGTGCCCACATCTATCCCACGAAACCCATGAAACAATGACGTCCTACATCCCTTGGATGCCCAAAATAGTCATAGTGGATCCAACATCAATGAGAAATTGTATCTTTAATACCCTGATAACCATGAAACCTCTTCTAACATGCATCCCTCGTATGAACTGGTGACTATTGACCTGAAAAAACGCATCCAACGATGCTCCTGAGCCAATAACATCATATATATTTATAATCATGCACTTAAGATGGTGAAACACCACTGTCCAACATCTATTCATTCCATATACATCATTTTTACCTCATTCACATGAAACATACATGCCTCATCATGCCATTCCAAAAGAAAAGAAAAAAATGTATGACCACACCCTCAAATGACCTCTAACCATCATATGGTTAGCAGTCTGCTCAGCCCCTGATAGCTCCATGACATGTACATGGACTAATAGATGGTTTCATGAAACCTAACCTCTATAATTTTCTATAGCAGTCCATCGACACTAACCCCATGGATGGGTCCCACTATCTCTGACATGTCCTCCACTTTCAGTTAAACCGTGGAAATCTTAACTATGTAAAAATCCTAAACAAATCTCTCAAGCACAAATATGCTTCAGTCCCTATCTTTCACCAATATTTGTTTTCTGCCTAATGAACCTCTCAAGATTACCTACCTTTCCACATTCCCAGATCACATTTGGAGGTCTTTCAAACTAATACCATACATTTCTTGGTTTCCCACACTAAACTAAACCCATCCTTGACCTACCTTGAGGTGGTACAACTATGTCCTTGGACTAACCGCACAGGTGGAACTCATCCCAACCTCATTTCCTGCCATACGAACCATCGCCTAAAGCTATCACCCAAGCTCAAATGGGTCCTTTCTCTCATATTACAATTTGTAATGAATTCTTGCTTCACCACCTCTGATAACTAGGCTATCATAAAATGTTCACTTACACCAAGATGTCCTGTCGTAAGCCATATTTGAAGCTCCTCATCCTCAAGATGTCATTTCATACCATACCTAGTGAAAAGTGGGACAACTCATTTAATGTAGATTCATAGTCCATGACATAATTGTCACTGTCATAATGGCTCATGAACACCCATGATCTCTCTTCCTTCATCATCTCTCGGAAAAAGTGCTCTATGAACTTATCCTAAAAGTCCTTTCATGCTAGTTCCTTGTGTTTGTGAGCCCGAAACTTCACATCCCACAAGTTATTCGCTGAACCATTGAGCATGTAAATATCTAGTAATACCCTTTTCCCCTGAGGAACCTTGAGATGCTTGAAAATCACCTTCATTATCTCTATCTAGTAATCAGGTCCAGGCAGACCATCCTCATCCTAAAACAGTTGGGGTGCTGCAACCCGAAATCCCACGTTATATAATCCATTGATTGATCTACTCCTTAAGAACCTTTTTTGAACCCTTTAAAGTCACATATAAAAATAAATCAAAGTTTTTCGTTGAACCTAGACCCAATAAATTTCTAACATGGTAGCTACATGGGATTTGTTAGATCCATAACCTAATATTTCAACTATACCTATACTCGTGTCTCATTCCATTCCTGCCCCTCAAGGGTCTAAACCCTATCATGCTCCTTTGTTAAAGTATCATCACCCGCCGAATTCTCCATTTGATCTGTCAAGGAGGAACCAGATAAATAACAAAAATAGGCAGACAACCCATATATATAACCTTATATATAATGTATATAGGGAATGAAGTAAATAGGCAGTGTACAAAAACTACCCTTACTCTCAACTATCGAAACCATTCCGCAAGGAATTAGACACTCATGGCATCCATACCCCCCTAAAAGATTCATGTATCATAATTTATGTTGCCCATGACCATTATGACAACCACATTACCTCAAACCTATGAACTATTCACCCAATCATGGTAATCAAAATCACCTCATCCATAATACATACATTATACTATAATAGACAATCCCAATCTTATCCATTTAAAATTTGACACAGACAGACACACAGACACACAGACACACAGACACACACACACACACACATATATATAAACAATGAAATATCAGAGTTCCACAAGAAATTTTATAGTATTCACATTATGATATTACTTTAAATAGAATACACACATATATAAAATTGAAATACGGTGGAAATTTTCCTATAAAAGGCTAACAACCATGCCTTTCCTTACTAAGACATAGTATAAATCTCTCTTACCACACTTAGTCGAGGGTCACATATCATAAAAATAATCATTCCAATCACTGTGATCCACAATGTTGGGAATAATATAAACTATTATCTGAGAAAAAGAAATATTATATAAGCCACCCAAGGCAACTCAATCCATCCCTTTTACATGGGGATACATGCACCCAAGCACGATTTCAAAATCATTTTCCAACAATAACCTATCTCTATTCTACAATAATCCCAAATTGAGATTACATTAATATATGAAAAATAATCATCATTGATAAAAATTGTTGCATCCCCGACCCGAATATCCACCCAAACCTGGCTACTAGGCAGGGTCCCATTGGCCTTAGGTGCACCTCCCTAAACACAAAAGGTTGTCGACTATAAGTGAGGTTGTATATAGGTATAGTGGGGAGTATATACCCTCCAAGAATAAATAATATACTGTTCTGATCATAAAAAGCTAACATGTGGTGGAAATAAATTACTCAGATGACTCTAACCAGAACTGAAAAGCAGAAAACAAATCCAATAGTCATAAATAGAAGAAGCAATATAGAAACAATAGTATCAAAAGTAAACGTAATATAAAGCTACAAAATCAATTTTAGTTAATAAAAACAATTAAGAATATTAAATCTATTCATACTATACAATATCCAAGGTGCTCCCCCTAGAGGAGCATAGTAGATACATATATAAGCATGCTGAAAATGAGTAGGAAACTAATTAACTATAAAACTCCAGCTTGGAATGACCTCAAAGTCCATTCCAATCTCCATTATGAATAGTACTATGCTCCAAATCCTGAGGCTAATACTTTACCTAAATGTAAATCCATAAAGACTACATGTGTTCTAATGGGACATTATAGCATGTGAGACGAATCTCGGTATGATACTTCCCATTGGTGCATACCTAGTATATGTGTTTTAGAAACAAATTACCTCTAGGAAATGTAAGTATTATTATGCAATAATAAAAAAAACCTTCACTGGTTGTCAACAACCACCAGGGACTGTCACCTGCTTTGGTAGTTGTTGTAATCTCATAAGGAATGAGTGACCTTGGAACATGGCCCTAGGTATCCCTGTAGTCACGATGTCTGGGTGAACCCTCCTGTTCTACCTCACTCATATATCCCAAAACCACATGCCTCCATACACCACATGTATCAATGTACCTATTTCTTAAAGGAACACACAAACAATAGTGTATTAGTCCCAAGGACCCCTTCTCAAAAGCGCATGTCAGCCCATGGCATGAAAACCAGAGGAACATCGATATCTGTCCTCAAATTAATATCCAATACAATGACCATGATCACCAAAGGCATCATCCCCCAACCTGATAGCAATACATTTTTCAATCAAAGGATCATCTCCTTCCTTGTGGCTATCTATAGAAAGCACCCCCAAATCATTAATACATAAGCCACAACTATCAGAGGCCTCTACCAACATGATTGATCAAAACCACCTTGAAATGGAGTCATAATTTTTTCACATGACTCAATTGGTTCCTCGACCATCATAGGTGAGAGATAATGACAGAATAACAACATAATGCATTCCATCTCTAGCACCTCATGCCCCTGTAACCTTGTCACTCATAATGGATGTACATTTCATCCATGTATCCATGGTCTTGTCCAATATTTTAGTCACACTACCTCAAACAAATTTCCATGATTCCCAATCCTTTGTTCAAAACAACAAATGAAAATATGTTCCATGACTAACTAGTGATCAACAACAATCAATACCGACGGACATACTATCCCAACCTTATCTTGGTCCATGCATGTCCCAACCCCTTGTGTTTTATATAATGCAATTCAAGTAATTACCTATATATAATTTAAACAACACACTAAAACATGCAATTCAATTTAGATAGTTGAATTGCATTACTCATACAATCACAAAAATTTAAATATGGAGGTCTTGAATGCCTCTAATTTATTTAACCAATCATGATTAAAGGAAAAATAGAAATTTAGATAATTTCTGCAACCCCATCCAAAATGATTTATAGAGAAACACCCTCTAACAAGGCCTTTCTTACGACGAAATGGTATTGGCCAAGTCCCATAGCATCCCATAGGTCAAAAATTCATTTCTAATATGATTGAAGACGTAAATAAGTGTCTCTCTAAGAATTACGAAAAGATGAAATAGGCCACACTAAACAAAATACAAAAAAAAACTCAAAACAACGTATGCACCAACTACCATAGACTAATAGTCATAGGCATGTCATACATTGATGTCCTATTTAAAATTGATCAACATTGATATGAGTTTCTATATAAAACCATAAAATTTGTTTAGATGGAAATAATGTCCCAAATGATGAATGATCAGTTAAGTGGATGTATGCATGGGGTTAAACATACTATGTAGATCCTATAGCCATGAACAGATCCAAAAACAAAGGTCAGATAGTGGAGTCAGATCAAATCTAGTGTAGGGAGGAGATGGGAGGCTAACCCCTACTATGTGCGTCCAAGGAAGAAGAAATAGGGAGGTGAGGAAAGAAATAGTTAAAATAATATAATGAGAAAAATAAAAAAATACCATGTAAGGGCCGCACAATTTACCCACATGGTTTTGAAAACCATGAAGAAAACACTACCAAAATTAACAAGGCCCACACGGCCTCCCCACACTATTTTTCATACCATGCTCAAACTGTTCAGCAGCCCTCAACAATTCTGCAGATGATTTCTCACAAAAATACTCCATGACTGATATGGTTTCCATAAATTGTGTGTCTAAAGCTAATTTCTTGAAACTAATAATTCGGGCCTTTGATGCTCTCAAAAAAACCGAGACATTCACGACACCCTATAATCCAGTCGACAAACCCGAAAAAACCCTTTTAAGGCTAATTGAACTCTCATAATTCTTTTTGGGTCATTAAATAAATGTTTATGATAGCCACTAATTGAAAATTCAATCCAAGTGGGGAATTTCACCGATTAAAAAAACCCGGGTTGATACAAAATGTAGTTTATCCAACATGAAAAATATCATGTTCCCTCTTTTCACATATTCTCTTAGGTGGTTTAATGATTTAGACAAATCATGAAATTGAACTTGCACCATTATCATTCCCCCCACCTCCCTGTGCATCATTTCTTATAAGAGTTTATTGGTTTCCACTAGCTATGAATCTAATATAAAAATTTAGAAGCGCCACATAAAATTCCAGATGCCTTCCAAACCCTTCAAAACACCACCCAAACTTGTTACACATTGGAAAATTTGAAATAAACGTATACTTACATAAAATTGGTGGTGTTACATTATCCCAAAAATTTCATTTTTAGTCTCTAGAATTTAGAAACCTAATTATATATAGACCTAGTTTTTTCCATTTATTGACCATATCCTTCTGTCATTCCCTTGTATCTTCTTGAATCTAAACATGTTTCCATAAAAACAATTTTAGATCAATGCTTTTCCAATAAAATATTTTCTATTTCTATACCAAAATATATATTGTAAGATGCCCTAATGAAGAATTAGAATCTAGTTCAATTTGAACACATCGAATCAGGGTTTCAGGACATGTCTTATAAATTTTCAACCAAGATACACGAAACACATTGTCCACCACTCTAAATAAAGGTTGAAAAGACTACTATTATGCCACATCTCTAACCTATTCAAGTATCATAAAAGGGCATAGGTTTTTATGAGATATCTATCACTACTTCCAAAAATGATGATGACCTACCCATAGAGATATTATAAATAAAAAATGTTCTCTCACTATAAATTAAAATGGAAATATATGATGATATAGATATGATTTATGATGATTTTGAGCCATCTCAATCCATTTCATGAGAAACTAAATTTCCACTGTTGTTTATTGGATTTGTCTTCATCCAACTAGTGAAGTATCACCTATTTCAACCCTAATATGGGTTGGACAAAATTGAAACAAAAAAAAATTCTAAAATAGGAGCACTTTATATTGAATCCTTATTACTAATGTTATATGAGAACTTATCTAACTATATATTCTCATCCCATGATCCAAAAAAATCCACTACATATGCCAGCATCATGTATTCTAAAATCTGTATCATCCATTTAGATTTTCCATCCATTTGAATATGATACATAATACTCATAGTAAACTGAGTCGCAAGGGTTTATTTGTACTGATTTCTAGAAATTAAATGCAACCCTCATATATCAGTATGACCCTATCGATAATGGTAATCCATGCTTTATTTCCACATCTAGGATTTTTGTTTTTGAAATTACCTCCACAATATAGGATTCATTAATAGGGATGATATAATTCAATATTGTGATCTGATACTCTATCACCCATATAGAATAGTCATTCTGAACCTTTTTTGGGTGACCTTTTACAATTGTGATGACTATCTTCTTCCTTTTCAAAATAGAGGTTAGTAATGACTACAACATACCTGTTGGTACTGATGCTCTAGTTTCATATGCTAACAAGTTATCCATATCGAAATAATATCAATCACCTTCTTTTCCCTAATAACCCACAAATATAATTTATTTAATGACTCATATATATATTGAATTACGAGATAAAAATACCGTATCATAGGGTGGTAATCATGAATAATGTGTTACAAACTAGCCATAGGTACAACCATCAAAATTCCGAACCACAACACTAAACTCCCATCCAGCCTGAAACCCTCAATGGTCTCCCAACCATTGATTTCGAACCACATAAAAACACATTCTAAATTAGGTATTTGTGCCTCTTTAACAACATAAACCAAAGAAGGAGGGAAAAAAATAGAAATAAACACACAACTTCACCTAAGTGTTCACATTCCAATTTCATGCCTATTAGGACCGACATCAACTGCCACTCATATGAAGCTTCTTTGTAATATGGGAAAACAATTTTCATCTAAATGCCTCTTCCACTATATTTACATTACCCAGTGAATACCTCCTTCCATATTTGAAAATGTGGAGATACTCCATCCATATAAATTTCATCATGATCAAATACTTTTGTGAAAAAATATATATCAAGCTATGTTGATACATAAGTACTGTAAATTTTTCACAGAATATAAAATGAATCCATGTCATCAACAAATATATTATGGAACCAAACTAAAGATAATGTTATTGGAAATTTTCCTAATTAAAACATAACATTATTGAGACATAAAAAACTTTTTGATATCTCGGCATGAGAGAACATCCCAACAATGACCACATAGTACCAAAATATACTATATACACTTGTCTTTATTCCATAAAAATCAATATTATTGCTGATGTAATGTGATCGTTAATATTTTGAAATTACTTTTTACATTATTAATTCATTCATAATGTAATCTTCCTCCTTATTAATTTTATCATTAGGGATTCTAGTAATGAAAAATAAGGTATAAAGAATTTGTAATAACTAGTTGCACCATCTATATTACATATCTCAATGAAAATATTTAGATGTTTCCAAGATATAACATCTTAAATCATTTCTGGATCCACAAAAACAAATATTTTTAAGGATTAAATAGCTAGGGAAACATACATATTTTATCAAAAACTACATGTTTATCATTTGAAAAAAAGATGATGATCCCACAAGATTCCCGACAATATCTCCATGTGTTTCTCTTGATTAGTCCTTTGGCTTTAATACAGTTATATGTCATCCACAAACATTGCCACAAAAGAATAAAAATATCTATGAAATAATTGATTCATCATTTCCGTATAATCTTCTAGTTCGTTAATAAGTCAAAATGGAATTACCAAATATTAATAATTGAGATAACTACTCATGAAAACTATATTGGGCATATCCTCATTATGAACTACTAATTAGTGATGTCATGTTGGAAAGTTAATAATAGATAAACATTGAGATCCCCTAAATGGATTTAAGAAAACATAAATTTATGGAAGTGGATTATAATTAATTATAATAACATGTAAATTATTACTATAAGGGATTCAAAATAATATAGTTACATCTGGATATTAAAAAAAACAAGTCTACTGCAACCCGCGGAGATGTACATGGCTTAATGAATCCTTTTATTTATTTCTCTTCCAACTAAACCATAGAGATATTATATTATATTGGTTACATCTGATATCGTGAATGGAAAATATCATTGATCCATTTAGGTAGATGAACTATAATTTCGACCTATATTATTGGAGGAATCCATGATAATTTTTTTGGAGAAAATTTTAGAATCTAATCAAATTACAGTTGATTTTTTTTAAAAAAAATATCATTAAATGATAATAAAATAAATTATACAAAATGGTATGTAATCATTACATATTCTGGTAAAAAAAATCCAATTTCACCACATTTTATATTATGGTGTCCTATAATGAGATTCTAAATTCAGTCCTCAATTGTAAAACTAACACATTGGGTATAACAGTTAACATGAAACTTGAAATTTTTCAACCAATCCTTAACCAAGATTATATGATAGATATTAATATTGAGAAAAAAATTCCCATATCAAAGTAACTCCATCAATTGATATAGGACATACTCTGCAGATAAGGGTTGAACATTATCTTTGATCAATAAGAGATTGATGTTTCATTATAGATAAAATCCTATCCAAATATAAAATCATAAAATCAATAGCACAATAGAAGATAATAAAATTTGATGAACAATTTACAATCAATAGTTGAAAAAAAATATTACCTCTCAATATTGATTGTCTAGATTGATCACACACCATTATTTTTGAATATCTATATAACATTGTATGCACTAAACAATGTTTTTATTGACCTGTTTATATTTCCCATACTAAGAAGTCATGTTATTTCTAGAATAACCATTGAAATCTCTATTCTATAGATGATAATTATTCTTATTCCCTCATCCCATCAAATCATACAATGTTTTCAACACATGATAAGTGTCTTGAATACCATACCTCCAGGAATTGTGACAATAAAATTGATGTTTCCCCATCTGATTGATATTTTGGAATGATATATGTGGTTATGTATAATAAATATTAATGTGGTCAAATGATACTCACAAAAAACATAAATACTTCCTCTTGGATTTTGTAGGATGATTCAACGATCCAACAACTTCATTCTGTTTCATTCCACTATAATGTAAATAAGTGTAACCTTCCACTTGTTACAAGAATTTGAGTTCCTAATATTTCTCAAAGGTGTAGAAATTCCCCCTCCACCTATATCTCTTGATATTTCATTTTCTTCCATAATCACTCTATTAGAAATCAATATATTATATGTAATACAGAGCAAAAAAATCATTGATATATTCTCCTATCTCATTCTTCATTGAAAAATGCATACCATCAATGACACACTAGTAGTAAAATTATTTGAAAATAGGACTACATCAATAAATTTAGAAGTATAATCATTCAATTTGATGATATAAAATTTAATGATGAAGAAGTCAGTAATTCATTATATCTTTAATGTATAAGGATATAATTATTTGCTGATCAATTCATAAAAATTCATCCATACTTGGCCTTGCTCTAATTTTTCCTCAACCACTAAATACCACCATAGATGATACACTAGAATTTCAATAAACATATTGACTTCAATATATACTGGTGTTCCATGTAAATAAAATATTCAATTCATATTGTTCATACACACCTCTTCATACTTTGGTTTTAAATCACCTCGATCGATGGGTGGATTCTATTTCAAGAACTTGATAGAATGATCCAGTTTCTTTCTTCATCGCCCAGTTCCCATTGTCAACATTATTAAAGAAATAGAAATACTTTTACCAAGTTTTGGTTTCATCTATGTCTCATGTACAACCTTGTCCATAGTAGTATCCTGTGGTTGGATTCTACAAAACAAACATGGGGAAATATTCTATTAATAAAATTATTTCCATAAGTCATACTCTATAGAAACTGAATGCTTAATAATTTTAAATTATAACACATAATATATCCCAAATTTTATTCCTAAAATTATATATTTTCCATGTTTAGAAATTTTTGAAAATCTCATCATTTCTTTTGATATTCATGCCATTTTCCAAAAAATAATTTCTCTTTTTTTCCAAACATCAAATTTGAAAAACATTTATTATTTTTCAAAAAGCCACATATTTTTTACAAATAATATATAAATTATTAAAATAAAATAATTAATTTTATTGGTAATTATTTTTGAAATTCAATTCATGCTCATCTCATAGGATAAATACATGAAAATGAAATTCCAAATACTAAAGGTATATTTAAAACAACTATGTACCCAACCACTTAGAAATGTTAAGATCTATATTAAAATTATAGGTACACATTTTTATTCTCAAAATTTCACGTCACAAAAAATATACTCCATTTTATGAATCCAAGTCAAGAAATTGACAAGAATGATTTTCAACTCTAATACCGATAAAAGATAATAGAGTGAATGACCAAACTAGAATAATGACACTTGCATGTAAATTACCAAAAAAGCAGATTCCACATTTAACTAAGATAGATGGAATGTCCATGACTTATTTTTTTGTGACATACCCACTCCACATTATCATGTGTCGATTTTGAATTGCTAATTGTCATTAAGATACATCCCCAAGGAAACAACATCTGGATCTAAATTTCAAGAGATTCATTAACAGTAGCAGGATGATTTTCCCATTGAATATATAACACACAAATATAAATGAACTAACGAATAAATGTACATGAAATTATTGAAATGTAAAACAACTCAAACTTATACAGCTGAAACCAATCCATAATACAATATAGTGCCACAATTGAAGACAACAGAAATCCATGTACACAATAATTGCCAAAACCACAAAACTCATAGACTTCATGATATACCTCTAAAGATCCCATAATGATCCAAGATCAAAATACAAAAAATATCCCATATATCATAACACATCACTATGTAAGTGTGATACATTACAATTCCATGTTTTCCAATATTTTATATCTGAAAAAATGAACTTGATTTCCAAAATAGTGGTGAGTAATGAAACGTATTAGGTCTTCCCCTGATGATTTATCTAATCACAACACTGTGATAGAACATGTAATCATATTTATATAAAAAATTATATAAAATAATTTAATTTTTCTATCAAAAACCTTACCTATTTATAATAAAAATATTCGTTCAAATCAGAAAAAATATTCATGAAAACAGACAATGATGTTTATCCCAAAAACATCAAAATCAATCTATTATGAAAAATTCTAATCAAAATATCAACACATGCCTACCCATATGATATGTACAGACACATGAATTGTTATATTCTAATATACCATTGCATCATAAGGTATTTATAATCCAATTTTCCCTTTCACCATTTGGACTGATTAAGAGAACATATTACAAATGGGCCCAATAAAATACAATATGATTAGAGGCCCACCCATTATTTCAAACCATGACAAACCCATTCTAAAACCATTAAAAAAATATTTATTTAAAATGATTTCATAAATCCTTATGAATGAATCATTCCAAACTATTATTTTAAAATCAAAATTTTAATGCCCTTTTTCAAAGCACTTTTTACAATAATTGCAATATTTCACAAATAATCAATAAAGAAGAATTCTAAAATGAATTTCCCAAAAATTTCAAAATCATATTCAATCAACTCAATCAATTTAAAACTAGTCCATTATATACTAATAAGAGGATTCGAGAGTGATGCCACTTAAATTAGGAATTATGGTTGAAAAGAAGAATGACGTAAAAAATCCTTGAAAACCAGGTTGAATATCAAAACAACTTCCGTACATTTATTCCTGTAGAATTAAAAAATCCATATCAATCAATGAATATCATTGGAAATACAATTTCAATACATACTGGACATGATCAATGAATATGAGAGAGGAAGGAATGTAGAACTATAACCAACTACAAAAAACTTCCACTAAAGAAGACATACCATGGGGATCAGTCTTCAACACACCATGAAACACCATCATATCACCTATGGATTAATGGTTAAGTCCTTAAAATTATATAGGATGAATAAATATTGATTCTAAGAATACATGGGGGTAATGTTAATCTAGACCAAGATCCTCTTTTTGGGGTCTTTTATCCAAAAGTTCTTTGTTAGACATATGGTTAGAAAAAACCATTCTCTAACTTTGATATAAACTCTCCCTAAACAATAACCTCACAAATTATGCATTCCTAGTAAGAAAAACTATGTTCTAGCCTTGGGAAATCACACTTTCCATGTTTTCATGGTTTCTCCTAGGTGCTCATATGGTCTAGAAAGATTATTCCCCAAACTGTGTGCATTCACCAAAGCCTATTTATCCGGGATCATAGTTTCATAAAGGGGTTCCTAGGATTCTATCTATTTTTAACCAATCATGAACATTTATAAAATCTCTTAACATTAAAAAATTCTTCAGAATACATCCAAACTACACCAAAAATCAAACATAGCTAAAAAATATAAAATGGGATATATACATGAAACTATGAGTGCTACAAAAACCACCCCAGCTATCTTCCTTACTTAAAATTGACATTAATCTCCATTCATGGATCATTAATATATCCTAAAAAGATATTGGAGATTATAAAATCTTGTTCTTTAGAGAATATGTATGATGGTTAACAGAGTGTTTTTATTTTGTTGTCTCTTCAACCTCCCTGAAGTATTCTTAAATTATTTTAATATAATAAAAGTTTTATCTCCCCTATAATTATACGTTAATTTTTATTGGAATAATCTAAATCAATCTCTTATTCTGTCCAATGGGATATAAAATTCTGATGCTTTTATATGGATGCCAACCTTCTCAACAAATGATTCCTATCGGTTTTCAGTGTCTCCCATCAATAATTTTTATAATTTAGTATTGAATGTACATATATATGATATAGGCAACATATTTTTACTTATAGAATTATCATATCACATATGCCATCTTACATTACATTAAATGGGGTGACACAATTACGTTGTTTGTGTGTACTACAAACTAACACCTCTTGAAGTTATTTGATTTTTTTTCAAAAACTCATAACATGGATGGTAATATGTATAATTTAAATGAATATATTTCATATAAAATAGAAATATTTAATTTTTGACAAAAAATTTATATTAAAAATATAATATAAAATTTTCCATTCGAATATTTACACCAATTGAAAAATTAAAACATCGTTTGAGCATATGTGTGGACTACCACATCCCTAATGAAATGTAATTCTATATTAATAACCACACAATATTGATGATAAATAGGTGTGTTTAATTAAAAAAATTATTTCTATGTTATAATTACAATTCTATAGAGATAATATAAAACTTAACCACATTTTATAATGATCTTTTAAAAATGTATCCATTACTAAACTAAACGTACAACCTACCGTCTCCATGATAGTAATGTAGTTCATTTTTTATAATAATTTTTAAAAATTGGTAGAAAAAGTATAATTTATGAAATAAATATGATAATTATTTAAAATTATTATTTGTTTTATGGTGAAAAATGAAAAATGTTACCACAGCGTACCCTCCAAAGCAGTTTTGAAACATTTAACTAAACATCATCAAAACACATTATTTGGACATACCTGATTATGTATTTGAAAATGATAGTAGTAAAATAAAATAAAATATGTATATATACTATACTAAATAAGTTAATGTTTATTAAAAAATAAAATTAATTTGATAATATTATTATAATGGAGATGAAGTGACGACATGAAATCAAAGGAGTCAAGTTATGGGGTTTCTCCTCTCACATTTTATTTATATATGGAATATAATATATTCAAAACATATTTTAATTGAGTACATTATATAATTCCCATTTACTATTGATATCTGGGATCCATCATACATTAAGTAAATTTATTATTCAATTTGATTTATTTCAACCAATGGGATTTTAGATGAATGTTAAAAAGTGTTATGAATTTTATAACTCAATTTCATTTCATTGAATAATATTTCTTATTCACAACATTTGATATAATGGGATTATATTTGTGAAAAAATTGAAATATATTTATATTTATTTAAAATTATATTTGATGGGTAATTCAATTTCCTCAGAAATAGAGAGTTGTTCCATTATTGTATTAAAATGATTTGATTTTATTGAATCAAATCCGAATAGACCAAACAGTTTACCTGTTTTGTAAAACCAGATTATATACATGATTCTTATATTATAAATAAATACATTAATTATAACACAATTTTTGATGATAAAAAATTTGTCCTCAATTAGAATATCATTTCACATAATTATCAATACACATCCTGGATTTCTGATTTAAAGAAAAAAATTATGGGTCTGCTCAAATGCTCAGTAAAGTAATGGGAAAAACATATTCATGGAGTAAATATTCTATAATAAATACATGTAAGAGAATAACTAAAACACATAACATTTAAATAATCACATGATTTGTTAAAAAATCATAAATATTCTATTATTCGAATAATCACATTGAATATGAACAACTAACCTCATATTGAAGGAATTCATAATACTACACATTAGAAAAAAAAACATGAAGGCCTCATCTAATACATCAAAAAACAAACAGTTAACAACTTTTTCAAATCCATATCTAAAAATAAATGGGCACAACCCTATCCATTCTTATAACTGTATTGTCTAATGGTACAGACTAATTCATTGAGGGGATATGTCATGCTTCACCCATTACTAAAAATTCTAATGCATTTCCCTCATGAATAAATAAGAAAATTTAATCAATATATATTAATAAAATGTGACCATAAAACATTTTCCAATGTAATAAACATGATATCATAAGAGGTAATGCAAAATATATTGTAAGATTCCATAAGGTGTGTTTTCACAAGAGAAAATACCTTAAATGGGATCAATGAAAAATTAGTGAGTAAAACCTATAATAAAATCCATATTAAAAACCTATTCATATAAAAATACACATTACATTAATAAAAATTAATAATAAAATAAAAAATAAAAAATATCATTTCTTCCATTATAAAAACATAAAATATTGAAATTTAAAAATGAAAATAAATTAATGGCCATGGTAAAATGATGTTCATGGTTTCTGTATACTTTATGATGTGAAAATTATTTTTTCATTTCTCAAAACATTATGAATGAAACACTTAAAAATTTTCATTTTTGAAAACCTTTTAATGAAATTAAATTTAAAAATATTACTTTCTTTATAATAATTTAATATAAATATGATTAAAAATAATACCTTGAATATTTTCATGGAGAAAAAGATATGATAATAAAATATTTAACAATTAAAGGAGTCAAATACCACTATGAACATTTAAATCATAAGCCTAATTAAATAATAAAATATAAAAATAATTAAATTACATGATATTAAAGTAATTAATTACAATATCATTCAAACATGGTTGTATATATTCTTAATAATAGAAGTGGGTGTATAACATAAAATTATTCTTCAATGAATGGAGATTGAGATAAATTCACATACCACGAGTTCTATTAATCATCAATATTCATTATCATATTGAATAATAATATGTTATTAATTATTTAAATTATTTAGAAACATTATGTAGTTTTTTATTCCTTTTATATAACGTAAAAAATGTTATTATGATTAGATAATTATTAATGTTTTTGTTCGACATTTTAATCATGTTCAGCATAGGAGTCCAAAATGACATTCATTTATATCTATTGTAAAAATAGTTTTATTCCATAGAGTCCAAATTAATACTTGTAAAATGATAATAAATTTTAAACATCAATAATACATTCATTTAATTCAGTTTAGGTATGGTTATAAAAAATTATTAATTTTATAATAATGGAGGTAGTAGGTCATATGTACCTATAAGGTGTGTTTTCTTGTTTAAATGATAATTACAGAATGAAGGTAAGTATGATTTTATTATTAAATAAAAGTAATAATATCATTAAAATCATATTAATAATTTAAATATACTAACATATATCATCCTTGTGATGTTGTGATGAAAAACAAATCCCATCGCTTTGTGTATGTGATATTTCACATATATGAACGAATGATGTTGTCATTTTCATGTTCATGGAATGGTAAAAATGAAAATCATATATTATACAATAATAATGAAAAATAGGTCCAGATTACCATATAGAATCATTAATTATATCTATAAAACCAATCATTATAGATTGATAAGAAAAATGAATTGTATCGGTTCACGAGGTTGTATTCTTCCATTCAAAAAAATTATTATTTTCCCACTTGATTAAAAATGAGATGTATTTATGTGAGGATATTAATATAATGGCATATATGATTATTTTTTATACATGATTTATTATTTCATCTTTTGTTTATAATATTTTATGGATGTGGAAGAAGAAATAATGTATAATTAATTTATTACAAGTGATATCATTTCTTCAGAAAATATCCTTTGATTAACACCATTACAACACTATGGAGGGTGTTAATCATAAAATAATGCCAATATAATGTTGAGATGAATTATGTGAATGTAGTTATTTAGATATTTTCTGAACTAAAAGGTTACTTATTTTTTAGTAAATAATAATAAGAGGTTCCATTTTTTAATAAAAGGGAATGGTACTTTTGAAAATAATAAAAATAAAATATTAATATAAATTAATTTCTAATAAAAATGCTTCAAACAGAGTAAATTTTAAAATAGGTTGATTTTGGGTCAAAGATTCTTCCTGAAATAAAAGTTAGATAAGATCTGACTTTTTCAAATCATAATATTTTATATTTAACCCCTATTTTACATTCATAATTCTAACTGTGATATCATGTATTTTAAAATTTTAGGGTAAATATATATACAATAAAATGAAAAAATACCAATAAATGATGAATTTCATATATATTATGAAATATTAAAATATTTTAGATTAATTTTAGATTTTTATTATTTTTATATCATTTAATAAAATATTATTTATTTTAAATTATCTATATTTTTAATTTGGACAATACTAATAAAACGAGTTTATAAAAATATCATTAAAACCTGATAACATTGGACCAAATATTTTGAATCATCAATAAAATTTAATATACATCCAATAAAATCAAGGATATCGTTAATTATTTAAAATTATATTTATTTTAATATTTTTTATACCTTTTATTTGACTATCCCATAAATTATTCAATTACGAAATCATCATCTTTTTAACATTTAAGGTAATTATATTATCTCAAAAATTTATAAATAAATTAAAATCAAGAATATTTACATTGTATATTAATAAATAATATTTATATTTGATCATATCACTTATATTTCCCCATATTAAGAATAGTCCTCCTATTAAAAATAATAATATGATATTATTGTCTTTACATTGAATATAATATTATATATTTTATTTTTTCATCCAAATGCCATAAATGTTCTCATAACAGGTCCTTTCGTGCCTAGGGACAAAAAATTATCTTACAATAAAAAAATTATATGATTTTTCATATTTTATAACACTTATATTATTATTTTTACCATTAATTATGATATATACCCTCAACCATGTTATAAATATTATTCAGTTATTATTTATAATTTACAAAAATAAAAGGAACCAATTTAATCAAATTGAAACTTAAAATAAAAAATATGGAATATTATTTAATTTTTTTTGAAATTAATGAAAATTTAATCTCATTGACTGACCATGAAAATTATTTTTTAATGTAAAAACATCCTAATTTATAGATTTTTTTATATCCAATTTAAATGAAAAATTTATTCCTAGGACATTAATTTTATTAAATAATATAATATTTATCGAATTATACATTAGATCTAATATTTAATATAATATAAAAATATAAATAAATCTGAAAAAAAATAGTTTGGAAATAAAATAATTTTTTACTATTCATCACAAAAAGAATCTTGAATGAAAAATGGAAAATTTTAAAAATAATATACATCGATTCTTCTAATTAAAATAAGATGTTTAATATATCAAATTTTATTTATAATAGTGTGAAGAAATGTATTTAATAAAATTGTTCCATCAAAAGGTGGTAGAACTGTCTTCTTTTAAAAATACATCTTCAATGCATAAAATAACATTTAATCTAATTTAATGTCTAAAAACACAAGAAATGAATTTTTAATATTTTTTTTCAATATATATTATAAATATTTCATTAATATAATCCAAAAAACTGTGATTTTTTAATTTTATTTGTATATAACACACTTTTATGTCATGTTTTTCCGACGGTTTCGCCGGGGTGCGTGCATCTGTCACGCAGAGGACGCGCAGTTATGACCCCGCAGTCCTGCTTTCCAAAGGTGGGAGATAACCGCTCTTTATTCAGTGACATCTGCTCCTTGATCAAAATGGGATGATGGGATATCAGTTCTTCCTTCTGTGGATTCCTCCTCAGAGCTCATCACCTAGTCCGGGTCTCCCTCATAGATTTAAAACGTAGTTCGTGAATATCATCCTGGTGCCATATCTTCATGGACACCAGTTAATTACGCTGCTTCTGTCAGGACCTTCCAAGGGATCCGGTCTGGGAAGCAACCTTCGGTTAGGAGAGAAGTCGCGTTGGGGAATCACTAGCATGACTTGATGTTGGGAATTGGCATGAATGTCTTATGTCCCTTATCAAAGGGCTTCTCGAGGGCGTGGAAGCCCAAGACATCTGACATCAAACGTGAGGAATTGTATTCCATAGGCATGTATATGAGGTTTTCCTCAGCTTCCCATGTTTAACACAGGGTATGCGGCAAGTTTATCATCTATCAGAGATGGATTGGACTGATCGGAACACTAGCTAGAGTGGATCAGATTGATGATCCCCCTAGAGGGGACACCGATGTTGGGTCCAGCACGAGGGCGGCTTC
Organism: Viscum album; assembly: GCA_963277665.1. Lineage (NCBI taxonomy): Eukaryota > Viridiplantae > Streptophyta > Magnoliopsida > Santalales > Viscaceae > Viscum > Viscum album. The sequence continues at coordinate 495,622,894 of OY728158.1, read as the reverse complement.
CCAAATGCTGTGAAGGGGAATGAGGAGTGGAATGATCTCATCGGGATGTGACTGCCCGGGTTAGAATAATGATGGACGATGGCTTTGGGATTGTTCCTCAAAGAGACTTCATACGTATACCGATGACAGGGAATCAATGACCACATAGTTCAAGTTGGACAGTTTAATGTCATGGTGGACTGGTATGGGGCTTACACTTTGAGGCGGACCATGATATTGGAGAACTGAAGTGAATGGGGTCAGAACAACCGGGTGGTGGGGGCTTGAACCTCATGGATGCTTCCTACGTACCATGCCGTTGCACAGATCAAAGTCGTCGTAGTTCAAGATAGATGGGGCTTACGCTCTAGGATGGCCCAAGGTGGTGGGGCTTGAACCTCGTGGAGGATTCCTATGTACCATGCATTAGCATGCATAAAAGTCCCCGTAGTTCGGGATGGATGGGGCTTACGCTCTGAGATGACCAAAGGGTGTGGGGCTTGAACCTCGTGGAGGCTTCCCACGTACCATGCCTTAGCATGGATCAAAGTCCCTATAGTTCGGGATGGTTGGGACTTACGCTCTGAGACAGTCCATGATGGTGGGCTTGAACCTCGTGGAGGCTTCCTATGTACCATGCCTTAGCATGGATCAATGTCTTCGTAGTTCAGGATGGTTGGGGATTACGCTATGAAATGGTCCATGATGGTGGGGCTTGAACCTCATGGAGGCTCCCTACGTACCATGCCATATCATGGATCAGAGACCCCATAGTTCAGGATGGTTGGGGATTACTCTCTGAGACGGCCCATGATGGTGGGGCTTGAACCTCATGGAGGCTTCCCACTTACCATGCCTTAGCACAGATCAAAGTCCCCGTACATCGAGACAGATTGGGCTTATGCTCTGAGACGGCCCATGATGGTGGGGCTTGAACCTCGTAGAGGCTTCATAAATACCATGACTTAGGATGGATCAAAGTACCCGTAGTTCAGGATGGATGTGGATTACACTCTGAGATAACCCATGATGTTGGGGCTTGAACCTCGTGGAGGCTTCCTATGTACCATTCCTTAGTATGTATCAAATTCCCCGTAGTTCAGGATGGATAGGGCTTACGCTCTGAGACATTCCAAGGTGGTGGGGCTTGAACATCGTGGAGGCTTCCTACATACCATGCCTTAGCATGGATCAAAGTCCTCGCAGTTCGGTACGGTTGAGTTTTACGCTTTGAGACGTCCCATGGTGTGTCATGGTCAGTTCCCACTCTAAGATCACGGGAGTCATGCTTAGTGTGAGAAACAAGAGCTAGCGAGGACCTGACGATCACATCACAAAGGATTCGTCCCTAGGAAGCGACGAGGGGATTACACATTGAGCGGCCCATGGTGTCGGGGCTTACTCTAGGATGGAGGCCCGAGGGGTGACAAAGCGCAGCAGAAAAGGGATTTGACACCCAGGAAAAAATAAGGGGCCTCATTCCCCATCACGTCCTCTGCTGGCCTTGGGGACCCATGATGAAAGGTGGGAGCACCATTCCTCGCCAAGCCCTTGGCTGGACTTCGCGCCGAGGGAGTGGGGAGGAACAAGGGCGATTCCGCCTGTAAGAACGGCTAGGGGCATACACCATGTTGGATTCCCTTCCATGTGGACAAATTCCACTCCTATAAATCACCCCCTGTGAGGGATGATCCCATCCCCGTCGAGACGAGTGGGCGTGGAGAATATCAGAGGCGTGTGGACCCTGCGTGCGAGGCACGGGGCCAGGTCACAGTTTAACCTCATGTGTTGAGGACGAGGTGCTTTGAAGTTTAACGTCTTGCAGCTTGGATGAGGTGTGTTAGCTCTGCACCGCTAGGGCATACATAACTGGTTCCCTCTTCCCCTTGTGGAAGGGAAGGCATCGGTAAGGCCTTAATGAGGGGGTGTCACAGAGCGAACCATCTAGGGTCCACATTAGTGTGGCTATGTGAATAAAAATAGTTGTTAGCATGCCTATGAAAAGAATCAGGAGGCGAAGCAATGCAACAAGAATAATTGTCAAAGGTACTTTGAAGTTACTTCGTACAAGTCTCGAAGGCCGTACGAGAAAACAATGTATTATACGAATGCTCGGGGTGCACAAGTCACCTAAAAATAGCACCTGAAAGGAGGGCATCTGGTACCCGCGCACAGGGGTTTCCTGGGGAGCACCGAGGTAAAGGGCGCTGAAGGATTTCACGTAGACCTTGGGGTTGTGTGGAATAAAGGGAGCCTAGTGTGGAAAGCCCTGGGTTGGCATGAAATAGGTGTTGCTTACGCAAAACAGGGGGGCTGAGACTTGCGCAACTTTAATGGATTGTGCGCAAGGGGTCGACTTACGCGCATGCAGTGAGGGCCACGCCTAAGGATAGTGGGGCATGAAAATATTGCACGCAACTGACGGACCTACACATAATGTAAGGAATTGCGCGCAAGGGGTTGACCTCGAAGGGGTTGGGGTGTAGACTAAGCTAGGGTGACCTCGTGTGAAGGTGGATCCTGGGGAGACTTGGCGCGAAAAAGAACCTTACCTGAATGCCATATTGCGCGTGTGTAGAATGTCAATTACGCACATGAGAGGCAGTTTGAATTTTTCAACCCCGAAAAGGAAGGGTGCCTCCTTCTATTTACAGACATCCGGAGGTGCAAAAATCTAGGGTTGCGCAAAATTATTTCACAACCAATGCGGCAGTGCGAAATTCCAACTGCGCAGGGCGTGGGCGCAAAATTATTTCATGCTAGTTCCTTCACCCTTCGCGAATACCGGAACTTTCCATGTGGGATAATGTTTTTCCACGTGCTTCACCCTTTTTTCTGCACAACACCTCTGGTCCCTCCAGACTGAGCCTCCATGTCCGAATATGAATTTTCCTTTTCATTCTGGAACTTTCCCCGGCACTTAGGTACTTTTTGGCATCTAAAAATTCCCCCCACCCTCGTTGGAATTGAATCGGCGAGGGGTCACAACGATCAGATTCTGAGGGAAGCACTGAAATGAAGTTCTTCGAGGGTCTCATGCACGCAAAATTTTTGAGCGGTGTGTAAAGCCCGACCATGTGCAGAAGCTAATTTTCACCCATCACAGAACCCTGGATTTGCCTATAAAAGCCGCTACAGGACCTAGGCTACGTACATTGTTTCTTGCGCGACAAGCCTTTATCTCTCTTGGGAAAAATTGCATCTTCTCATGCGCGCAAACCACCTCGGCCGCGTGTATTTCTGCTGAGATTTAACACGTTTTTATGCGCAAACCCGTCATATTTTCATGCAATAGCTTGAAATTTCACGCAGCCTGCTGATTTTCCGCACCGAACTACGAGATTTCATGACAGGCACCTAGATTTCGCACACCTCTCCTGAACTTCGTCAGAAGAAAATAGCCTCAAATTGGGCTGATGAGGGGGAGGTCGCTGCTCATAGAGCTGAGATGGCTGTGAACCCAGAGGTTTATGACGCAAAGAGGGTCATCTATGAAAATCACACCCTCTTCAACATGCTAACCCCCACACAGAAAGAATACGCCTTGTCTGACAATCTACCACTGTGGAACTTAGCATTCTAGAAGAGGTTCCCCTGTCGGTCTTCGAAGTGGGTACCCTGCATTCATGGGTGACCCACGAGGATGACCTTCCTCAACACAACATCACCAACAATGGTCATCCTTCCAGAGAAAATAGGTATATAGATATCTATGTCCCGAATCCCAGTACTAGGACCATTACTGGGGGTGATCCTATTCCGCAGAGCGCACCGACCCTCTACATGAGCACCTTTCTTCAGAGCATCATTGACGAGACCAAGGGCTGGCTGTAGGACTAGGATCTGCAGTGCGAAGGAAACTTTACCAGCTATTGGGCCTAGGCGTATTGGGTTCGCCATACATGCGACCAATTCAGGGCCGATATGTGGCATATTGGTCTGTTTGAGGCGGTGTGGACATTGCAGTTCCACTTCTACCAGTAGCCTATGCTTGGACCAGAGCTTCTCACCCGGTGGTCCCCAGACACAATCACATTTTATCTTCACCATGGGTAAGTAGGCATCAGTCTCTGGGACATCCACTACATCGGAGGCATCCCTTTAAGGGCCATTAATATGATGAGTTCTTCCCATCGATGAATATCTGGGGTGACAGGTCTCGAACCCCCATACTAACATGGAACCTGCTGGAGTTAGCCAAGGAGAAGCTGAAGGTCAAGGACTTCTGGAAGGACATCACCTTCAAAGAGTGGTTCAGCCCATTCCTGGAGAAGGATCTAGAGGTCAAGATTTCAGGGAGGGGAAAACGTTGTCTAACCATTGTTGAAAGAAGCAAGAGTGGATTCTACAGGAGGATCTTGGAGGTGGGGTAATAACAATCATGGGGATACAACATATACGAGGCATGGGACCTGAATGTCTAGTATTCTGGATTCCTCGCCACATTCCTATGCGGGTGACTCTTGCTGGCACGAGATGCAAGGATGGGCGTCCGTCCAGTGACTCTGGTGATGGTGGGCATCATGGTTTCCAATAAGAGGTTCCACATGGGGGTCCAAGTTCTGGCTCAGCTGTACGCCATCTTAGGGAGAAACTCTAGAGGGGGATGTCCTCGGAGATTATGTGGGCCCTTCTAGATCTTCTATGGCTGGGTTTCGGCTCACTATGGTGGATACACCTTCCCAAATTCCATTCATCCCCCAGGTGACGGCCTACGACCCTCTATGAAATGTATTTCTGGGGTCATGCTGATGACACTAATTGAGCAGGGAGTATAGATCAGGATTGGTAACCACGCCAACATTCATCGTCAGCCCATTTCTTGCCCCAACTGGGCACCTGATAGACAATGGGCAAGGCTCGTTGTAGCAGAAAGATTACTTCCAAAGCACTAGAGGCGGGGTGCTTGTGGCCCTAATTGATGGGAAGACTTTCTGCGATCACTATGTGCTGTCTAGGTTTTCTAGGCAGTTCAGATGCCTCTAGAGAATGCCGAAGAGAGTATACACAGATGTCTAGGAGGAGAGACATCCTTGTGTCTTTCGTCAGCTGTTGCTGATGTTAACAACCTACAACTCCGGTGATATCATTACCTTTCCCCCCACGAGAGTCAACGCTGGCCTCTTGACCGAGTATGCTGAACATTGGACCATGGAAAACCCTGAGGGGCTTCTTCGGAAGCGATTCCAGCAGTTCGAGGTCACCAGTGCGAAACCTCGGCAGTGAGAGAGCATGCGGGGTGCCGCTCGAGGAAGAGGTCCATAAGTGCCTCAGGGAACAGGGCCTGCACGAGTCAGGACCTCAGTAGTGGGGGCGTGACATGGCTTGGATGTGCCCTCATTGTTGGGATGAGGGTCACATGGTGTGGCCAGAAAACATCCTGGGAAGCAAATAAAATACATGCTTCATCCTTCCCAGGATGGCGTCTTCCCTGTATTTTGGTCGGATTGGATAATTCTGTGGTAGTCAATGAGTACTGAATTCCACTGGAAGAAGATAGTGCGGGACATGATCCATCTACCGGAAGTCGGGATTGTCCGGGTCACCGAAAAAGTGAGCTTCCATTGATGGCATGCATACCTGACGTCCATGGACACATACGCACGCCTACAAGGTCGGCGTGCGGATCCACCTATCATGGTGAAGGTGTTGCTCGGCCAATAGCATGACCTGGAAAAGATGATGTTGGAGGATGATGACGGCAGTGATGAGTCTGAGGATGGAAAAATAGGATAGGAGGCAGAAGGATAAGGGGATGGTGAAGGTGAAGGATAAGGGGAGCCCGAAGGCAACAGGTAGCAAGTGGTTTCCCACCAAGGGAGTCTCCGAGAGAGCGACGAGATCATCAGCTCTGATATGGATGTGACTGAGCTGCTCGAGGTAAGCTTCAAGACTTATCTTCTCTTATGTTATCTTCCCTTTGAAATCCCTTAATCCACTTTCTCTCTCTTGCGTAGAAGCATACTGGTGCTGATCAAGCATCTATGGACGAAGATGGGGAGGAAGCGTCAATTTGGCAAGGAGGGGAACCGACGCTTGTTATCGAACTAACAAGTGTGGAGAGATCCCCTTCCACGATAGCTCCTACAGCGGCTAGAGTGCTAGAGGATAATGCCTTGGGTAATTGTAAGTTCATTTCTTTGATATCGGTACTCACTATTAGAGGAATCAACTGATCAGGGTGCTCCTTGTCTGTATAGTGATCACAACACTGGAGGCTCGTCGGGCTGCTAAGCCCGGACCATCTGCGAGTGTGCCAAAGGAAAACATGTAGCCCCATATAGAACGTGCCGCAAAAACCGAGTCAGCCTTGGAAGTTGGTGAGAAGTGAGCAATGAACAAAAGTGGTGCTACTGTTGGGGCAGAGCCTGAAATCAACGAGGTTCTACACTCAAACTGAGGGGAGAGAGGAAGGTCATCTAGATTCGGAGGAGCCTATTCCCCTGTAATGAATCTCTAAGGAAGTCACTGATGCTGCCTAGTTGGTTTTCTTCCCTGTCTATCGGACCACTGAACCTGAAAAAATGATGATTCAGATTTGGAAGTGGCTGAGGAGATCTGGATGACATGACTCAAGGGATGGAAATACATCCTTCATTTTAACAATCATCCCTAGGGGGGAATGGCTGAAGCAGATGGGGTCCCTCCAGACGTAACTGTGCTTCCTCTATGCTGGAGGGTCGGATGCTCAACGCCTTCATCTGATGGTTCGTGAGTACATGCCTGCGAAGATACCAGAGATTAACCGGCGCACTGATGTCATCCAGTGCCAAGAAGAGTTGGGGAGTACCCTGGCATTTCTGAGGGTGGAGTAGGAGGTCTGATGCCTCAAGGAACAGGCGAAGGAGTAGGAGGTGTTAATTGCAACCTGCTCTGAGCTTGTGGAGCAGTTGAGGGCCTAGCTGGCAGATGCTCAAGATCAAATCATTGAAGCGAGTCTTCAGGTAACTGAGCTCCAAGCTGAACAGGCACGGGCACAGGCCAGGGCCGACGAACTGCGGTTCATAGCTTCTGATGAAGAAAGAGCTCTCAGGGGACAGGAGGTAGTCTTGGAGGCCACCATCCAGAAGGTGGCAGCGTTGGAGAGGTCTATATGGGAATCCAATCCTTAATGGACATGTTTTGGCCACACCCATACACTTTTCCCACAATAATATTTTCTATTCTTCTAAACTGTATGTATAGAGAAATTTACATACTTTCTACTTTTCATAACATACTTGTACCTCTGGCTTAACATGCTTAACTATAATCCAGAAATAAATAGCAATCCATCCCTAAGCTCACGTGGACCATGTGAAACAAAGGAGGATTGTACTATCATTTTGTTTGATTGTGGGAGTGTCAACTAGGCTTCAAGCATTTGAAATTCAAACCTGGGATCCTGAGGAGGTGAGGGAGGCCCAACCAAAAATAGAGGACCTCAGACCAATCAATGTATCGTGCTCCCAATGTGCTCTAGTGTAAGAGCGAGGAAATGCTGGAGGCATTGGAATGAATATGAACATAGGGAGATGAAAAAGGTGAATCACATTACCCAAATTCTGAACACTATGGAAGGGGTGTGACGATGGAGGATAGCTGGTCACCGTGGCAGAAATGCATAATCCATATCGCATTAGCCTGAAATGGGGACTACAAATGAGGGCTGACTGCTAACCATGTTCGCAACATGGTGCCTAACTCAAATATCATCAATCAGTCTTCTGGAACATTGTCCTAGGATAGGGGGAAGACCATAGGTCAAGCATATATACTGTTAGGGGGTCCCTCCAAACATGATCAGTCTTCCGGAACATTGGCCCAAGACAGCAGGCAGACCATAGGTAAAGCATCCATACTGTTAGGGGGTCCCTTCAAACTTGAAAGAGGATGAATATCTGAATAAAGGGTCTCGTGAAGTTTGGAAATTGGAGTGATGGTTTGTTCACATTTAATAAAACACTCCCAACATTACACCACTGTGGTGGAGGCACATTATGCAGACATATTAATTTGTTAATGGATCATCCCTACTTTTAGACAGGACCTCTCTAGTGAGGGAACTATCGCTTCCCAACGTCATTATGGGGCATCCCGAACATATTCTAGGAAAATGCTATAGTTACAAAACTCCCCAAGATGTCAGGACAAAGGGACAATTATGAGGGGGGGGGGTAGTCTTGTGATTCTCGGGGCTAGACTAGAGACGAAATGTTTGGGCTTTATTACGTATCCCATAAGGATGGGAATCAAGCCACATGTAGTTCTGGAATGGATCATAGTTTAAGGTCTTAGAACATGGACCAAGGATGGGTAAGGAGAGCAGGAGGCACATGATAAGGTGGTTACGAAACCTGATGTGAGTGAGTACATAAGCCCTACTTACCATGTGTTCTGTGGGGAAGTGTTCCAGTCAAGGGAAAGAACACGAATGTTAAGCTAGTCCCGTGGGGAAGTGCCGAGGTTCTCCTACGTATCTCATGAGAATGAGAATCAAGCCATACTTAGTTCATGGAAGGTGGAAAGGTACAATATGGTACCTATGCCTAGGATGTAAAGGGGCGTGCGGGTCTAGCGCTGGCCCCAAAATAAATGCCATTTGATGTATCTTGTTTTTCCATTAAGGTGAATGGTTTTTCTTTTGTGGAGCGACCAGCCTGGGGTAGAAATTATTGGCATCTCCACAATAATCAAGACGTATACTGGCATTGACAAATGGTATGTTAAATGACTGATACCCAATGTGATTTCATCTATGGAGAGGTCATCACAATGCAGTGTCATTTTTCTTTGTGTGGTCGGGACGATATCATCACATTCTATAGTCATGGGGTAGGACCAACCAACACTGTTTAATGTCATATGGCTTAGACCTAGGGGAATGTGCATGACACAATAAAGCATACCCGGCGTGAATGAGGACATAATCCCACACCGTCACTGTGCATGATTCTAGGAGAGGAGACTTGGGCCAAGGGGTCGGCGAGGGTCAGAGGATATGTGGCAGGAGACACTAGCCTCCTACTGAGATGGGCCTAAAATGAAATGTCCAGGTGACCTCACATATCCCCTAGGGATGAGGGTCAATTTGCGTAAGGATCGTAGAGAAAATCCAAGCCTATAGTCTTAGAACACGGATCGCAGGAGCCCCAAGAGATGCCATATTGTAGCTTTGTCTGCTTGACGTGTGGAGGTGCACTAAGGGTAAGTGCACAGAGTGTCGACATTCCACCTGGAAATGATGGGGTGGAACATAATGTGAATCATGAAACCAACATTCAGGGCCTGAAGGGGCTGTGGTGAAGATGGAGGATTACTGTTGACCATATTCGCTATACATCATCCTGCCATGTTAGCTTGAAATGGGGAGAAACAAATGAACATCGACAGCTGACCATGTTCGTAACATGGGATTTGTATCAATTTTTTGTGTGAAACCCTTAGGGGTGTTGGCCTATAACATTAATTGAGCCCTTGGGCGTTGTATCTAGGCTGTTTTTTCAGGGTCCCTCCAGGTGTGAAAGTTAACAGGTGCCCGAATGAAGGGGAACACGAAGCTTGACAATTGGATGAGACATGCCTAAGTTGAATCTAACACTCAAGTTCCTAGACCAGAGTACTCTGAACACATTGGCGAACCAATGAAAATGGTAGAGGGGATCAATTCGAGAGTGAAAAAAGATGTCGGATTTCCGGGAGAAGGGGGTCATGGTGCCGAAAACCCTAGACCACACCTATATATCCTCCTCGTGGAGAGGGGAAATCCAAGAGGCTGTGTTGACTGGGAGATCATGGGATATCATAAGTGATAGGGCTATAGGTGTTCAAGCGGTTCTACCTATCCCATATGGATGGGAAACAATCCACATGTAGTTCTAGAGGCATAGTTTAACGTCATGTAAGACGATGAGAGGCATCTCATCCGGGGATGTCTATGGCACAGTGAGAAATCTGACAGGAATGAGGACATAATCCCATAGCACACCATAAAATCCCAGAAGGGAGAACCTGGGCTGGGAGCCCAAAAAGGCCAAGGGGCCTGATGGATGGCATCGCCCGAAGGGAGTTCGTCGCTTGGAGATACAACGGGAAATAATAAACCACTATAATTGACGTTTGGGACCTCTTTGTGAGGACCTAACGATCCAGGACGGCTGTTGACCATGTCTGAAACACAGCATCCTTATATGACCCAATAAGGGAACAACAAACGAGCATAGACCATTGACCATATTTGAAATGGGGGACTTGTTTCGGCTTGTTTCTCAACATCCTCAAGGGTGTTGGCCTGAAGTGGTAAAAGAGAGCCCTTAGGCCTATCATCCATACCATGCAGGGCCCCTTCCAGATGGGAAAAGCAATTAAATCACATGCATGGAGTGGGTGAAGCTTAGCTGTACCCACCTCTTAAAGAGGTGAACGTCTCTGGGGGGTGGGACGTACGGCCCAATCGAGGTTAGCTCAACATGATGAAAATGTTTTTTTTATTAAAATAAATTAGCGGATGTCCTACAGGAATCAAAAAGTCTGGGAGGTCTAAAGTGGTGAATCCCTAAGGCATCCCCTTGGATAGATAAATTACATTCCTAGGGTAAAGAACCAAAACTAGAATAAATCATCAAAGGATCCTCGAGTCTGCCCCCATGAGAAATAGAATCCGTAGCAAAATTTGCTTCCCTTGGGACATGCTGAACCACACAGCCTATGGGTATCTCTAATTTGAAGCTACGAACCAGGTTAGCTCACCATGAATCAGGGAAAAAGTGTTCATCCTAGTTATATGTATTAACGACAGGGGGAGGATTCTGGCGTTTGGGCTGGGCCAACAGACGAAATTTCAGGGCGTTCCTACGTATCCCATAAGAATGGGAATCAAGCCACACATAGTTCTCAAGATGCAGTGTAACATCATGCTAGACTGAACAATTTAAGGTCATGGGGGAGAATAGGGCCCCGAATATAGGACCAAACACAGTTTAATGGTCATGCAGGACCACAATAAAGTTTAAGGTCATGGGGGACCTGACAGTTTAAGGTCGCGCCGGACCTAAGGGGCCCAAATATAGGACCAAGCACAGTTTAATGGTCGTGCAAGACCACAATCCAGTTTAAGGTCATGGGGGACCTGACAGTTTAAGGTCATGCCAGACCTTAGGGGCCCAAATAGAGGACCAAGAACAGTTTAATGGTCATGTAAGACCACAATCCAGTTTATGGTCTTGGGGGACCCGACCGTTTAAGGTCGTGTGAGACCTTAGGGGCCTGAATATAGGACCATGCATAGTTTAATGGTCGTGCAGGACCACAATCCAGTTTATGGTCTTAGGGGACCTGACAGTTTAAGTTCGTTCCAGACCTACGAGGTCCTTAGGCAATGTATTGATTAAGGAACTTGGCATTGGTAGGAGGAGTTATACGATCACCATTCATGGTTACCAAGGAGTACGCATCATTGGGGTAAACCTTATGAACAATGAAGTTCCCTTCCCATCTGGCTCCAAATTGGTTGGTTTCCTTCCAGGGATCATTGCCGCTTTGAGGGGTGATACCAAGTCACCTTATAGGATAGAGTGGAGGTGAACATTCTTGGTGAAATCTCAAGACATACTACTATGATATCTTTCTAGGTTGTGCAAGGCAAGAATCCTATCCTCGTCCAGTGCTTCCAATTATCCTAGACGGATTTCAACCACCCTATCTGGTGCTTGCTGGTCATAGACCGCAGTGCGTAATGAGGGAAACTAAATCTCGATGGGTAGGAAATCCTCCGTTCTATAAACCTGGGAATATGGGGTCACCTGGGTGGAATTATGGGTCATCGTCCGATAAGCCCAGAGGGCATTGAGGAGCTTATCCGCCAACTTTTCATGTTCTGACCAACCATTTTCTGTAGAATATTAGAGAGGGTTTTATTGAATGCCTCAATCTGGCCATTTAATTATGTGTGATAGAAGTAGGTATGGTTAGAGAGAATGTTGTATGTGGTGTACAATTTCATCAGCTCGACTTATATGATGTTGGTTTCGTTATCGTTAAGGATAGTGTGAGGTACCCCAAATCAATAGATGATTTTGGAACTTAAAAAGTTGGTGATAGAACGAGCCTTGACTTCCCTGAGCAGAATTGCCTCTTCCCACTTGGAACAGAAATCAATAGCGGTCAGAATGAACCATAATTGTCCGTAACACCATGAGATTTAATAGTATGTTAGTTTTTCAAAGTAATTCAATAACTTGCACAACACGCAACACTGAGTTCAAGCACAACACGACTTACCAAACAAGCCGTTCAAAAGCGGTTATGAATAGTATTAACTGAATTTTGATCTTTATATAATCCTTATAATTTCAGAATCCATATTATGAGTTTTTTAGACATAATTTAAGAACAAATACATTTTTTTCAAATAAAAGAAGTATTTTTCAAAAAATGCAATTTTACCACTTTTTAATGGCTAAACCTTTTAAATCCAATATTTGAAACTTTAATATATTATATTTGAAAAAATAAACATCTTCTTTAGAATCTGGATATGATAATTTATTTTCAATAAATTTTTGGTGTTTTTCTGATAACATTCATATTTGGGTGAATAGTGAAAAATACTATATTTTAACTGAAAAAAACAATGTTAATCAAAATAATTTATAGTGTTGAATTATACATTTTAATGGATTGGAATTATATATAGATTATATTTTTACCATTTAATCCAATTATAGCCATTTTAAGTAATTTCACTTCGAGATTGGACAAAAACAAGTGTCAAGCTTTTGATAGAAATTATTTCTTAAAAATACGCCTTTTGGTTTTGACAACGGGAATTAATTTTAAATTAATAAATGAAACATATATGTTTTTAGTTTGATAAAATTCAGTTCATTTTTGGATTTAGAATATTTAAATTAGCTTAGGGTGAATTTTTGGTATTTTTATGAAAACATTCAATTTTTGATGAATAGTGAAAAACACTGAGTTATAGTTTAAAACCAAATTTTTATTTAAATAAATTTTTATTTTATTTCAATTTATTTTAGTTTATAATAGATACATAATAACTATATAAGTTCAATTTAATTCATTAGAGTCAGTTTATAATAATTTTAGATATATAGAAATTTTATTGAACATTTCACTGTCTTTTACCCATCTCCTAGGAGAATTTGCAAATTCACATAAAACATAATTTTACCACTTCTGTGAGTTGAATTTTGAAAATCCAAGAGACATGGTTAATATCAATGAGTAAAATGTGGTTCAATAAAATAAAAATAATTTTTTGTGAATAGTAACTTTTTACTTTTATTTACCACGGTTAAGAAAAATAGGGTAATTAAGGGTACAAATGATAATATTATTACCGTAACACAAGTACTAATTCTATTGTATAAGTATAATTCAACCGAAAACAACCTTAAGAATTAAAAATGACCATATTTGGTTCACTTGGATTAGATTTGGACATTTATTATTATTAAATTTAATGAAGAGTTAAAAGACTTAAAATCAATGTTTAATAACTAAAACATTTTTAATACAGGGATATACATAAGATAAATTCTATTATAAATATTAATTATAAATATAATATTATTTCCTAAATAATGGAATTTTATTTATAATTTTTAGATAGTAAATAATTAAAATTATTTATGAGACAATGATGATGAAGTAATTACCTTATTAATGAATGAATCAAGTAAATGGTATTATAAATATTAAAATAAATATACTTTCAAAGTTTATATGATATCCATGAATTTTCTAGGTGACTATGACATGGTAGAAATGATTCAATGTATTTTATTCTATGTAATCAAGTTGTGATGACTTTCACAAAAACAAAATACCAAATAGTGTCAAAATTAACATAAATTAATATTTAAAACTAATACTATATTATTGGTTGATATAATATTCCAAAAAATTTCAGGTTTGGAAAAATGGATTAAATAATATTATATATGTCATTAATGAGCCACTTGAGGTTATCATGGATTTTTAGAGTATGTTTATTAACAATATTGAGTAAGAATAAAAGAAGGCACGGGAAAAGATAAACAATTTAACTAAAAGTTAAATCTAAAAGATAAGGTAAAAATGGTAAACTAAACCTGTCTAAAAACTATTGGTTGAAAGGATTTAGACCCATAAACATCTAAGGCTCTATGGAAATTCATTTCGAATCATTATAAACTGAATATTATTGTATAATAAATTAATACTTTAATCTTTTCCTAAAGTTACCCTCACCCCTCTTAATAAAGGGCACTTCCCCATCTCTCAAAATCACATCTCCAAAGCCATTTGGCTCCGCCAACCCCTGACCAAATATCCTCCCAACATCCCTAAATTCATACTAGAGTCCTTCCTTTAGTCATAAATCCAACTTAAGGAGCCATTTTGTTCAAATCAAAAGGAAAGACACGAAAAAGAGGTAATAATTTCACCACCCTCTTTCAAGTTATTTTCTTCTTCCACTTACTCTTTCTTTGTTGTTTCCATTATAAAACAATAAATTCAGTATATTCTAACATCTTTGATGTTATTATAAATCTGGCACAACTATATACATTATTCTATCAATCTTATGAATGATAATGTCATCATGTGTGCGTACGTATGGCTTACCATCATCACGTTGTGGTGTAATTTGTTATTCAACACTATGTTATTTGGATGGATATAATGATGAGTAATATATATATAAATAATGAAAATAACCTGATAATAGCTTTGTAAAATTAATATACCATCCAATTATGAAAAATATATTGTTTCTCTTGCATACATACGGATTTCCGTCTCCACGACGCGATGAGATTCATTTCCATGATCACCATTCATCGATGATTATAAAAATATATATTACTAATAAGTATGTAATATATTAAATAATAATTCTAGTGGATATATATATATATATATATATTTATTTATATATATATACTTACATATATATTATTCACTTATTTCTGATTAATATGTTTTGAAAACGGAGACATCATTTATGCGTACGTACGGACTACCGTCTCCATAAATTGTGTTTTTCAATTCATATATATGTATAGTATAAATATTTATATTCTAAATATATATGATATATAAATCGTGTTTTATATTATAAAAGAATTTCAATCTTGGCCTATGTGATACAATCAAGAGTAACAAGTTAAAACACATACGATAAAGAAAGCGATTATTACCCGAAATATTAATTTAACATGGAAGTTATTATTAAATGGGTTTTATAAAGTCATAAAGGGATCATGTATGATATCATAATTATTAATATGTTTCGGGTATAATTTAATAACATATTACGATATTCATACAGGAGGATAAAAATACCCTCAACTAAAGGAAGATTCAAGGTAAGGGTTATTTCTTCAATCTCATTATTATTCGAGATTGTTCAAGTGTAAGTATTTTCTGGGAAATACTTATCATAGATACCCATATTTCATAAAAATGTTTTCAAAAATAAGATTTTAAGGTTTTATGGGAGGGACTTTTAAACTAGATCTTCATGTTAAATTTTTTAAAAATTTATCCTTCTAAATCCTTTTAATTAATTTCCATATTTTCAAAACAATTTTAAAGATTTATTTATATGAACATAAATGTTTTGAAATTACAACTCTTTTAGAAAGTTTCAAAGTGGTAAGGGAAAATTTGATTCAAAAATCCCTTTTAAATTACTTCCTTTTAAATTGTGATATTTATAAATCATTTCATTAAATGGGGTATTTCTCTCAAAGTGTCTTACGAATCATTTTTATCTATGTCAACATCCTTTGATGGATTTTAAACTTATATGAAGTTGATTTATTATGATAAAAATATTCCATATTATATATAAGCTTTTGTGATATGTTTGACTGTGGATGTGTTATTTTTATACCATTCATGGTTTATGGATAAAGTATTGAAATTTCGTATGCTGGTTTTAAAACGAATGTTTATGTAATGTTTCATCCTTTTCATATGAGGAATATATTGGACATAGTAAGTGACGGTTGGAGCCCGCTATATATCCTCGATGAATCGGTATGTATCATGAGACAATTAGATGTGGAAGTGGCCGAGGCCTTTCCCAATATGATATATGATTTTGGCCGAGGCCTTATCATTTTTAGAAGTCTTGGCCGAGGTCTTGAGAAAAAAATTTCAGAATGTCTGGAAATATAAATTCCCTCATTATGATAAAAATATTGATGGTTCATGTGGTCATTCTACTAGTTAAATAAACATGACTATGTTTTATTATGGCAATATTTACTCAACTCATATTCCTGCCATAAAATTAGTCATGTTTATTATTTGTAAAGTCATGTGGTTTCAATTATTCACCATGCTTAATATTTATGTTATTTTCTGCTGTAATGTTTACCCTTACTATGCATCTGAGCTCACGCCGTTCTTATGTTTTATTTTTACATGATTTCCATGAAGTGTACTATGATTGAAATGATGGTTTAAGATAAATGGAATAATGGAGATATCAAAGAACCATCAATGTTGTATTTTATGTTTGAAATTATAATGTTAAGTTCATGTATGTAATATATTTTCCAAGACTTCTAAACAAATCGGTCCTTCGAGACTTGATTCCTTGAAATCATGCCAATGTATTACAATAATGCAATGAATCTGGGTAACTGGGGTCAGGGCGTTACAGTTGGTATCAGAGGAAGTTTAGTACAATAATTGGAAGCTAGATTTATATAAACTCTGATTAGATCACATTACCCTAAGATATACTTTGAGTATTAGTACATAATAACTTCCTTGAATTTTCGTAATGTAGAGATTTTTTATGTTTTCCAAGCAGTACATCCCTGTCTGGATACGAGTAGGTAGAGGCAACTCTGGCACAGATGTACATATGGGTAAAACCCGAAGACACTGCTTTGAGCTAGACTCGAACGAGAACTGGTTCATGACAACGGGCCTTGCTGCACTGTTGGTTACGACACACCTGGGGGATATTATTAGGATAATTCTCATTTTATTTACAAACCATTATGAAGGGTTTATGATTATATACTTCCTAAAAGAAAACATTTTTATGATTATGGATTATATCCATAATCTTTCCAATATATGTTAGGTATTTTAAAAGTTTAGATTTATTCATTTTAAGTCATAAACTGACCTAGTGTATTCCATTGTATAGAAAAGACCCCTAGTAGAAGGAATGTGAACTCCAGCGATGCCTATGATCCAAAGAGTAAGAAATATCATATCTTTCACGGTATTAACCCAACATTTTGAAGGAAAATTGTCTCCCATGCATTCTCAACATATGAAGAAAAGGTATCATGTGTTATAAAGATAATTAAATAATTATCTGAGTCCTGTGGCATTGAAGGTACGAAATAGAATAAAATGATGGAAGAGAGAAAGATGGATAAAGGGAATAGGGAAAACAAAATTTTTCCCATATTTGATAATTTTGGGAAGAAACACCCTGGAACCTGCATGAAGATAATGTGAGTTTGTTATAAGTGTGGAAAAAAAGGATACCATGTACATGACTAAAATGGTAAGAAAAAGGTTTCAAATGTAAAATGCTTCATCTAGAAGGAGATGGGACACTATGCAAACCAATGTCCAAATCATCATAGTATTCCCCAAATAATGCTATTGGATAATAATCAAGTTATGATACTACCACATATGAGGAGGAATAATTAGATTTCTTATGTTGTAATTAATGAATTAAGTCATTTGAGTGTTGTATGAAAAGTGTACTGGTTATAAAAATTATGGAGTATATAAGGATTGTACTTCAGTACTATTTCATTAAGGAGTTGAGATTATGGAGAACCATGAAAAGTGACTCAATAGCAGGTTAAATTTGTGGAAAATATACGGCTGATAGAAACATAAACCATAATATGGTTTTGATACTATGGTATTGATTTTGGAATAATATATGTTTGATTTGGATAAATTATATTGGATATTCATGAATACCGTGAAACTGATTAATGATTTGTATATTACATCATTGTTTGAGTTAACAACATTTTTGGATAGAAGGAGTATATCCAGTATTCTATAATATATAAAGGACCATGAATTTAATCAATAAGTTTTTATGGTAATTTAGGATGTTGCAGTTTTTTAATAGAATACATGATGATGGTGTTCACATGTTATTACGTAGCAAAATGGATATTCATTGTGTTTAACTTCCCTTTAAATTTTGGATTGTGAGTTTGGATAGAAGTATTTTGTATTAGTTTAAAGTTTAGAATGGATTATGTTAAAAATTGGATACAATTGTTAAGGTTATTTTTTGATAGTCATAAAAAGGACAACCCAGAGGTCGGGTGACAACCAGTTGCGTACGGCAAGGCCACGAGACTTGAACCCGCAAATGAATGAAGACAAGGGTGCATCACCTACCACTGGCCTATGTGATGTCCTGGATTGTATAATGTAGTTTATTTCTTAAAAGGTTTGATAGGTGAATTATATATTTATTATTTTTGGAACCCTATATGATTAGGATAAATAAAATATTTTTTTTGAAATCATTTGGAATGAAAGATGAGTTTTTGGAAGTAATTAGTTAAATATTGTAACTATACTTGTCAAGTATATATATATATATTCCCCTCTTATTCTATGATTAAATTAATTATTAAACATTAGTTAAGGTACATCATATTAATATCCTTTCAATGAGGTATCCTTTTATTTTCAAATGACTTTCATTTATACGGTGTATAGAACCCTTTGACTTTTCATTTCTAGGGGAATTTTTTTCTATGAAGCATTTTACTAAACGACAAATAAAAAGAAATTTTTCTTAACGAAAGTGGTGAAAACAACCTTTCCGCTACCACGAGATTTATTTGATATTTGGATTCATTAAGAAGCCAATTTTTTTAAAAAATAAATAAATAAATACCATATACTCTTTTTATGTATTTTGGTATTAAAAATGGTTTTGATAATGGATTTGTTATGTCAATATATTTAAATTATATATTGTGATTGATTACCTAAATCTCTCTCTATAAATATTTAAATATTCTTTCCAATTATGTATCTCTAATTGCAACCATTGTTCTCCAATTCGAGATCATAATTCGGTTGTAACTTTTTCATTTCCCTTTCCCACTTATTTAGACTAAATTTTATTAACCCAATTTCTGATGTGGGTTTTCCACAAAGTTATTTCTCTATTATCAAACTTTTATTTTCGAAGAACAATTTCAAATTTCGAGGAAGTAATTTGTTATTGGAGGGGATAATGTAAGACCCCAAGATTTAATAGTACGTTATTTCTTCAAAGAAATTCAATAACTTGTACTACACACAACACTGAGTTAATGTGCACCATGACTTACCAAACTAGCCGTTTAAAAGTGGTTGTGAATTTTTTTAACTGAATTTTGATCTTTATATATTCCTTATAATTTTAGAATCCATATTATGAGTTTCTTATACATAATATAAGAACAAATACATTTTTTCAGATAAAAGAAATATTTTTAAAAAATGCAATTTTACCACTTTTTAATGGCGAACCATTTTTAAATCCATTATTTGAAACTATTATATATTAAATTTGAAAAAATAATCTTCTTCAGTAGAATCTAGACCTAATAATTTAGTTTCAATAAATTTTTGGTGTTTTTCTGATAACTTTCATATTTGGGTGAATAGTGAAAAATACTATAGTGTAATTGAAAAAACATTGTTAACCAAAATAATTTATAGTGTTTAATTATACATTTTACTGGTTTGGAAGTATAAATAGATATTATTTTTACCATTTAATCCAATGCTGGTCATTTTATGTAATTTCACTTTGAGAGTGGACATAAACAATTTTTAATCTTTTGATAGATATTGTTTTTTAAAAATACGTTTTTTGGTTTTGACAACGGGAATTAATTTTAAATTAATAAATTCCAGTTCTATGTTTTTAATTTGATAAAATGGACTTCATTTTTGGATTTGGAATATAGAAATTATCTTATGGTGAATTTTTGGTATTTTTCTGAAAACATATAATTTATGATTTATAGTGAAAAACACTGAGTTATAGTTTAAAACAAAATTTTTATTTAAATAATTATTTATTTTATTTAAATTTATTTTATGAAAAAATAGATACATAATACCTATATAAGTTCAACGTAATTCATTGGAGTTAGTTTATAATAATTTTAGATATATAAAAATTTTATTGAAATTTTCACCGTCTTTTACCCATCTCCTAGGAAAATTTGCAAATTCACATAAAACATAATTTTACCACTTCTATGAGTATAATTTCAAAAATCCAAGAGTAATGGTTAATATCAAGTAGTAAAATGTGGTTAAATAAGTTAAAAATAATTTTTGGTGAATTGTAACTTTTTACTTCTATTTACCACGGTTAAAAGAAAATAGGGTAATTAAGGGTAAAAATGATATTATTATTACCCTAATACGAGTAGTAATTCTATTGGATAATTATAATTCGACCATGAAAACCTTAAGAATAAAATATGAACATATTTTGTCAACTTGGATTAGATTAAGACATTTATTATTATTTAATTCAAAGAAGAGTTGAAAGAGTGAAAATCAATGTTTAGTAACTAAAACATTTTAAATATAGGGTTCTACATAAGATAAATTCAATTATAAATATTCATTAGAAAGATAAAACTGTTTCAAACATAATGGTATTTTATTTATAATTTTTAAAAATTAAATAATTAAATTTATTTATGACATAATAATGATGCAGTAATTACCTTATTAATGGAAAATCAAAAAAGTGGTATTATAAATATTAAAATAAATGAAATTTCAAAGTTTTTATGATATCCACGAATTTTCTAGTTGATTATTACATGTTATGGATGATTATATGTATCTTTTTCGAAGTAAGTAAGTTGTGACGACTTTCAAAAAAACAAAATACCAAATAGTGTCAAAATTGATATAAATTAATATTTAAAACAAATAATATATTATTAGTTGATATAATATTCCTAAAAATTCATGGTTCAGCGAAAAGTATTAACTAATATTATATATGTCATTAATGAGCCACTTGAGGTTCTCTTGGAAGTTTAGAAAAAGTTTATTAACCATATAGAGTAAGAATAAAAGAAGACACAGTAAAAGTTAAACTATTTAACTAAGAGTTAAATCTAAAAGATAAGACAAAATGGTAACCTAAACTTGTCTAAAACATGTTGGTTGAAGGGATTTAGACCCATAACTACCTAAGTCTCTACATAAATTTATTTGGAACCATTATAAACCGAATATTATTGAATAATAAATTAATACTTTAATCTTTTCCTAAAGTTACCCCTACCCCTCTTATAAAAGGGAACTTCCCCATCTCTCGAAATAACATCTCCAAAGCCATTTGGCTCGGCCAAACACAGCCTAAATATCCTCCCAACATCCCTCAATTCATCATAGATTCCTTCCTTTAGTCATAAATCCAACTTAATGAGCCTGTTTCATCAAATCAAAAGGAAGAACCTGAAGAAGGGTTAATAATTTCACCACCCTCTTTCAAGTTCCATTCCTCTTCCACTTTCTATTTATTTATTGATTCCATTATAAAATATTAACTTAAGTATATTCAATAATATTTTATGTTATTATAAATATTGAACAACTATATTCATTATTTTATCCATCTTATGAATGATATTGTCACCAAGTGTGCGTACGTAAGGT
This sequence comes from Viscum album, assembly GCA_963277665.1. Classification (NCBI taxonomy): domain Eukaryota; kingdom Viridiplantae; phylum Streptophyta; class Magnoliopsida; order Santalales; family Viscaceae; genus Viscum; species Viscum album. Next base: position 495,601,219 of record OY728158.1, on the reverse strand, counting down.
TTACCGTCTCCATACTGTGCAGTAATTTGTTATTAAACAATATGTTATTTGGATTGGTATAATAATGAGAAATATGTATATAAATAATGAAAATAACATGTTAATGTCTCTGAAAAGTTAAAATACCATCCTATTACATAAATTATATTGTCGCTCGTGCGTATGTACGGATTACCGTCTCCACGACGCGATGAGATTGATTTCCACGATCACAATTCATCAATGATTATAAAAATATATATTACTAATAAGTATTTAATATATAACATAATAATGATAATGGAGATATATATATATATGTACATACATATATCTTATTCACTTAGTATCGTTCAATACGATATGAAAACGGAAACATCGTTTATGCGTATGTACGGACTACCATCTCCATAAATGGTTTTTTTCTTTATATATATATATATGTATATTATACATATTTATATTCTAACTATATATGATATATAAATCATGTTTTATATTCTGGAAGAAATTTGATCTTTTTCTAAGGGATATAATCAAGAGTAACAAATTAAAACATGTGCGATAAAGAAAGCGATTATTACCTGAAATATTAATTTAACATGGAAATTCTTATTAAATGGGTATTATAAAGTAATAAATGAATCATGTATGATATCATAAACATTAATATGGACCTGGTTTACTTTAATAACGTACTATGATCTTCATACAGGAGGTTAAACATACCCTCTACTAAAGTAAGATGCAAGGTAAGGGTTATTTCCCCAATCTCATTATTATCAGAGATTGTTCATGTGTATGTATTTTCTAGGACATAATTATCATAGATAGCCATATTTCATAAAACGAATTTCAAAACAAATATTTTAAGGTTTTATGGGAGGTTCTATTTAACTATATTTTCATGTTAAATGTTTTAAAAATTTATCTTTTTCAACCCTTTTAATTAATGTCTATATTATCAAAACGATTTTAAGGATTTATTTATATGGACATGAATGTTTTGAAATGATAAATCTTTTCAAAAGTTTCAAAGTGGTATAGGACACATTGATTAAAAAATATCTTTTAAATTAATTCCTTTATAAATTGTGATACTTACAAATGATTTTATAAAAATGTGGTATTTCTCTCAAAGAGTTTTACGAATCATTTTCATCTATGTCAACATCCTTTGTTAGATTTTATACTTGTTTGAAGCTGATTTGTTATGATACAAATTTTCAATATTGTATCGAAGGTTTTTTGATATGTTCGACAATGGATGTGTTATTTTTATAGCATTCATGGTTTATTGATAATGTATTGACATTTTGAATGCTAGTTTTAATACAAATGTTTATGTAATGTTTCATCCTTTTCATATGAGGAATGTATTGGACACAGTATGTGATGGGTGGAGCCCACTATAACTCCTCGATGCATCGGTAGGTCTCATGAGACAATTAGACGTGGAATTGGTCGAGGCCTCTCCCAATTTGAAATATGGTTTTGGCTGAGGCCTTAATCATTTTTAGACGTCTTGGCTGAGGCCTTGAAAAAATGTTTCAAAATGTCTGACATTATACATTCCCTCATTATGAAAATAATATTTATGGTTCATGTGGTCATTCGACTAGTATAATACCCATGATTATGTTTTATGATGGAAATATTTACTCAGATCATATTTCTTCCATAAAAGTATTCATCTTTATTATTGGTAGAGGCATGTTGTTTTAATTATTCACCATACATAATATTTATGTTATCTTCTCTTGTATTGTTTACCCTTACTGAGCATCGGATCTCACCCATTTCTTATGTTTTATTTTCATAGGATTTCCAAGAAGTGTACTATAATTGATATGTAGGTTTATGCTAAATGGAATAATGGAGATATCAAAGAACCATCTATGTTGAATTTTATGTTTGAAATAAAAATGTGAATTTCATGTATATAATATATTTTCCAAGCCTGCTAAACTGATCAGTCCTTCAGGACTTGATTCCTTTTAATCATGCCAATGTATTAAAATAATGCACCGACTCTGGTTAACTCGGGTCGGGGAGTTACATTGGCATGTCGTTGCCGGTGGGTATGGTCCCAAGACATATAACCCCCAGATTGCAAAGGGAAAAGAGTACCTGGTAGTATGGAGAGGGTTTGGTGGCCGATGCACAATGTTAGCATGAACATGGCACACATGACACCTTTCGGAGAACTCAAGGCAGTCGTGGATCATGGAGGTCCAAAAATACCCTAGTCTATGAATCCGTTGAGATAGTTTAGGCCCAACCTGGTGGGCTCCAACGGAACCGGCATGAACCTATTGCATGACATGTGGAATTTAAACTCCTTGAAGGCAACAGAGGATAACACCATCAAATCCATGTTTATAGAGGACCTGCTCAATATTGGGACTGATCTAATGGGTAAACTGTAGCGCGCAATGTCATATTCACTCGCACTCAGCCCAGTCTGATGGGAGATTACCGTGTTGGAGGTATTCAACCAAGGGTGTCCTCCAATCAGAAACTAATTCGATCACCACATCTAAAGAACCTGGGGTTCCTGACGTAGAGGCACCAGGGGTAGGATGGTTTACCCACGGGCCATCATCATCCTATGGGGTGATGGGAGAAATGACTCTATGGTGTGGCACGTGGATAATCAGATCATCATGTTCAGAATCTGCAAGTGACGTGGCCATGCTATCCAAAACACATTCTCGATCGTTCTATGACCGAGGGACATGGATAACCTCTGGCCAAGAAGGGAACTGGGCCATTAGTCGGAGAGTCTGCCTAAACAATGGTACGAGCTCTGGCTTCTAGACAACATAGTTACCATTGACCTGCTTGATGACTAGCTCGGAATCCCCATTCACATGAAAATGGTGCACGTCGATATCAAGGGCTAGCTCCAGACCAGTAACGAGGGACTGATAAACTACCTCATTTTTAGTTCAACCTTTGAACAACAAGAATGAGTATGGAAGGAGGGCTTGCACTATGGTGATAAAGACTATACCCAGGCCCAATCTGTTGAGCCTATGATCATTGAGCCTCCTACCAGTGGGGCTCCAGGAGGCACCATAAAATTGGAAATGCCAACATGGGATGGCTAGATCGACTGAGAGGAATGCCTCATCAGGAAAATCCAGGTCTAGTGACTGGTTCACAGAGGTTTGATGGGCAGCTAGAAAGTCTCTCAATGCATACCCCTTGATAGACTTCTAGGACATGAACCTAGTTACAAAATGCTGGAGGATCACCACACACTGAACTTGTCGGCCAGTCGACATAGGGAGATTTAGAATATACTTCAATGGGTCTAATCAAGAGACCGATTGTTTTTCATGGTGTATAGGTAATGCCACATTTTTTTCACAGTGAATACAAGCTCAAGGGATCTTTTCTCAATGGAGGAGTATCAGGTTTCCATATTGAGGATCATGCTGCTGAGGTAGTAGAGGCTATCCTCTGTCCCCTCATTGAGCTTCTGGGTGAGAAGGGAACCGATGGATCATTCCAGGGCAGTGACATAGAGAATCCATGGCTTCCCGAAGATGGGTAGCATCATGATCGGAGGCCAAAGAAAATATTTCATGATTTCCTCAAAAGCAGTCTGGCACTCCTCATCCAACTCATAAGCAGTTCCCTAAATCATAAGCTGAGAAAATGGATTACACTTTCCAGAAAGATTCACAATGAATCGTCGTATGTAAGCTAAGTAAACATGAAGTCCCTGAAGAACCTGAATATTACTCTGGGGAGGCATCTTGATGATTGACTTGATCTTCTCTGGGTCGATCTCTATGCATTGGTACCAGAAAACAAAGCCAAGGAACATTCCGGAAGTGACCCTGAAGGTTCACTTCAACGGGTTCATCGTCAGGTGGAAGGAACGAAGGAAATCAAACACATTCTCAATATCCTTGAAATGGTCCTAGCACTGGCGAGATTTGAACACCAGATCACCCACATAGAATTCTTCCAACGTTCTCAGAATTTGATTGAATATGCAGTGCATGGCCCATTGATAGGTGGCACATGCATTCTTTAGGCCAAAGGGCATAAATTGGTAACAAAAGGTACCTTGGGGCGCCCTGAAAGTGGTAGATTCCTCATCCTCGGGGGCCATCTTGATCTGATTATATCCATAGTAACCATCCATGAAGGATAGTGCTTGAAACCTCATCATAGTTTCTATCAACAATTTTGTCACCGGAAGTGGAAAATCGTCCTTCGAACCATGCCGATTGAGATTGCCGAAGTCGATATAGACTCTGATCTGTCCGTTCTTCTTTCGGACTGGGACAATGTTGGCTAACCACTTGGGGTAATGAACTTCTTTGATGAATTTAGCTCGGATGAGCTTGTCAACTTTTTCCTCAACCATGGTAGCGTGGGACGGATGCATCTTTTCAGGAGGCTGCTTCAACCTGCCATAGTTTGCTGGGAGACCAAGGTAGTTGACGACTACCTGAGGATCTTTTCCTGGCATCTCGTCGTAACTCCAGTCAAATACCTCATGATGCTACTTGAGGAATACCACATACCACTACTTCTCCCCAAAATACATAGTGGCACTGATCAATGTGGGTCTCGGATCGGCCTCGCTTACGAGGTTCACCTGTACCAGTTCATCTACCGTGGCTGACACGCCTTCATCATAGTCAGGAGGAGCATCCCCTATATATTATTCTCCATTTATGGAGGGATACTCTATGAGGGAAGCTTCCTTTGAGTTTCCACATCCTTATGGGAGGCCGCTACCAGCTTCTATGGCTGCGGTAATTGCATCGGGGTATTATGGCGCCGCTGAGACCACGAATATGAAGTCTGTCGACCCGATCCCATCTGGTCTTCGGCCCAAGGGGCCAAGATTGATAATATCAAAGCGGTAGTGGCACTTCTATCGGAGCCGACTTATTCCAGACATGAGAAATATGCACGTGTGACGTATTGCCTTCGCCATGATCCGAACGTCCCGATTCGTGGTGGGAGTGGGAGGCCCCGGGATCACTGGAACCTGGTACGTATATGAATATGAGGTGATATTCCGACCCCGCCTGGATTTGGGAGTATGGTTCCCTCTTGTCCCGTAAATGAAAAAACACTTCCCCATGACGGGGGTTGTGGCCTTTAACCGTTGGATCAAGAAGATGTAGGCGTCATTCAGACATATCCAAGGGTTAGTCATAGCGGCAACGACCTCAACTTCACTTGCCTGGGATTTCTTATCCTTGCTCTTGTAATCATCTGCATCCAAGTAGCGGGCTTCGCAAGAAGAAAAAGTAGATGCATCAACTTGGAGTATTCCTACTCTACCATTAAGGGATTACTTAAGGCAATGGTTATATGACGATGGGACAGCTGCGTGTAGGTGGAGCCGTGGCCTACCCATCAATGTGTTGTACGCAGTGTCCTGGGAGACAACCATGAACATGGTGCTAGAAATCATGCCACCGAAATATGTCTTCAGATGGATTTTGCCGACCAATTTCTACTACATCTTTTCATATCCGGATCCTTAAATCAGAGTGAGTTAGGTCATCTTTGGATAGCCCTAGCTTCTATAGCGTTTGTGTCGGGATGAGGTTGATCCCGAAGCTGATGTCAACGAGACAGTGGAAAACCTCCACACTATTGAATTGGCCAATGATATACAGTGGGAGGATGTGCCCCTTTATGGGAGAGCCTTCATCCTCTCCCGAGAATGTGATGATGGCCTAACATTCGGCATTCTCAACTGCTTCATCATGGAAGGCTTATGCAGCTGCTACCTCCGTCTCAAACAGGAGGGGGATTATTAAATCCTCAGCGAGTTCCTCGCGCATATCCTGCGACTATCAATGGGCTTCAATGATGGATATCCTTGTTGGGATACCAGCGTGATGCTTCATAACACCATACTTCTGCACCAGGTGAAAACCTCTGCCTAAAGGACGCCGCTCTGCGACTGGAGGCATTGCGGACCCTGCCAACTGGACCGGTGGCTGACTGGTACCAGGAACATCTCACTGCTCACTAGTCGAAGCTTGGAGGGTAGCTACTGGGCGAGGACCGGGCGACTGATATCAGCCTGTGGCTGGGAGAAGCTGATCATGTGATGGTCTATGTGGCTCTGCCTGATCCAATAGCACAAACGGTGGAGGAGGCGGGCCTATCAACACCGGATGAAGGGGCTGTGTGTGCTGAGTTCTGTGCTAGGCCAGTTGTCTGGTCTCAGCATCGGGAAGAGCCTGGCTAGAGGATCCATCTAATGCACCCTGGGGACCCATTTGGGTGCAGTTCCACCGACATTGTCTTCAACTGGGGATATTGGGGAGGTCCGTCTGGCACTCCCCCTTGTCAGTAGTCACATAGGGATTTACCAACTTCACGGTATTAACCGAAATGTACCCCTAGTTGTCACTTGATGAATCATCCACCACTGGGCTGATTCTGGGAGGGATTACAATCTTCGGGGGAATAAATTATCCGAGAGTGTAGGACGATGACATCATTGGCGGGGTGTGTTTCTTCTTCTTGAGCTGCCGATGCTTGCTCTTCTGGGAAGAGGCTGGGTGAGACAGTGATGCAGAAGTGGTGGTCGTGGCTTCTAAAGGCTCCAGCTGATTCAGGTGTACATGGATAATTCCATGAGCACAGGCGACCATCCTGTGAGCCATCCAATAGTTATATGTCTGGGACCCTCGGTCAGGAACCTTCTTCCACTCACCTCTGTCGTCGCTACCGCTATCTGGTCCCACAAAGACACCAGCCACTTACGCTGGGACTGGCCCCAACCTAACTATGTTGTTGTTAATCTGGTCTTGTAGCCATTACTTAAACATAATACATTTCTTAATGTTGTTCCCCAGGATCCGGTGATAGGGGCTATAGTTAGGGTGATCCGAAAGATGTGCCTCTTCCGGCTTCCGGCACTCAGGCAGTCATAAAATTCTCCTCTCTAAGGCACTTCTGATGTAGCTAGGGACCTGAGCGTCATCGAACAAGTAGGTTTGATTAATTCAATCTAGAAAGCGGGCTCTAAGAGCATGACGCTGATGGGGGGTTGGAGGAGCCTTCTGAGGAGGAAGAATTTGATTATCTCACCTAGGTGGTGGTGGCGCTTTGTGTGGGTGCGCCTGCCAATTCTGTTGCGGACGCTGTTGGGATAAAAACTGTGTCCGCGGTGGAGGGCCACCACGAGGCTGTGGGGCTAGTGATACTAGTGGAAACTCTTGCGGCCTAGGTGCCTCTATCTAAGCCACGGCAGCGGGCTCGGCTCTGGCAACTCACCTATCTAGAACTATAGGGGGCAGTAGGAGTTCCTGGCTAGCCTATTATAGGGATTCCTTGAGGTGATTGGCCTTATCTAAGAAGTCTTGGAACCCTCCGGGATAATTTTGAGTGATCAGGTAGGGAACCAGTTCCGTCTTGACATTCTCTATGCACATCGTCGGTAATTGCACCTGAGTGAGTGTGATGTCAAGGGAGTATGTGAGACCCTTCCACTAGGAGATGAAGTCTGTGACTCGCTCATCGGGCCTTTTCTTTCACCTGAAGAGGTCTTCGATGATCGTCTTCCAGGTGGTAGAGCTAAAATAGTAAAGTAACTTCCTACGAAGGTTCTCCTAGCTTGTCGTAGATTTAACGGGGAGTTGGATATACGAAATGAATGACGGTCCCTCTAGTGACTGAACAAAGAAACAGAGCTTGGCGGCCTCCTGCTGCGCTGGGGTCCCTAGCATAGGCCCACATCTTGAGTTGAAGTGGGCCAGGTGCTGCGGTAGGTCTCCCGTCCCATTAGAGGGAGAGAATGTCGAATTTTCGAATCCCGGGGGTGTCGGCATGTCATCTACTCATGTCGGGTATGGTTTTCCATTTGGTGGGACATCCACTTGTCACGTTTCCAAAGCTTCTAGGCAGGCACTGAGTTTTCCATCGGATCTTCTGGGCATGGGTCCCTGTCCTGATTGGTATCCCTAACCACGAGCGCTTTTCTAGGCTCTTAAATGTGGTATCCCTTCTCGGTGGCTCGTTGAGAGACCAGTGGGGCGGCCCTTGGAGGAACGCGGGCCGAATCCCTTTGTTTGTTGTGCCACTCGAGAGGGTTCGACGTGACATACCGCACCCTCTTTCCATGGGCTCCAGCTTCCGCCCTATCAGTGAATATGTCATGATCAGGGTTTCCTTGGAGAATCTCATTCAGGGGTTGTTGTTCCTACCCCTGCTGCCCCAGCCTTGGATCACCATATTTGGTTCGTTTCTCTGCAATGCATTCAGCCATAAGTTCATCGACCAACTTTTTCTGCGCAGCAAGTTGCAGGCGCAGCGTGGCCTTCTCGGGGTCCTCTTTCGTCTTCTGTGCTAAGTCCAATGGGTCGGAGTTCTTGACAGCTCTGATAGGCTCTTTGACCTTACATGCATTTGGGCTCAGTACCATTGCATCGTTGGGTGGAGGGAGACATAGGAGGTTTCCCTATTGGCAAGTAATCCTTATTGATGGAACTAGTGGCAGCACCTCATAATTGGGGACACCCCCATCAAGAAGCCCCAGCTCATTCGACTCTCCTGTCAGATCAATCATGTTGACCGCCACTATTCCTAGGGGCACGTCCTCATTACCGCCAGCTGTGCCAGGCTGCCGTCAAATCACACTGAAGGGGAGGGAAACATACTGCCCCCATCCATGAACTTGCACGTGGGGGTTGACTCCTCAATAACTTTGCGGGGTACTTGGAAACTCTGAACGCACTGTTGTTGGAGGGCCCTATAGTGGCCAGGTAACTCAGGGTGCCAGACCGCAAGGAATGTGGCTAGGTCAACCAGGTGGCATTTTTCACCGATGACTTCGAGGTGCTCTTGGATCCTGGGATAAGTCACCCACCTATGGTGTAGATGAAGTTAAGTCGTCCAGAGGGTCTGGTGGAAACATTAAAACTCCTCCGAGGTGAGCGATTCTGATGTATCAAAGTTCAATCTCGCAACTGGCCAAAACACCTCGAAGAAGTGGCCTACCATGAGGATGGTCTGGAAGCTCTCTGGATCATATTTATAGTCTGGAATCTTATTTCCCCATGCATCAACTGAGAGTGGTTGATTAACTAGCAGCGGTACTGAGGCAGATCACTGGGATGTCAGGCTTGTCGGTGGAGAATACGGTGAGCGGGATGATTGGCTGCCAAATCTTTGGTTGTCCTCTAATGATTACAGTGACCTGGCCACCATGTCATGCCAAGATAGACCAGCGACCAAAGCTCCTGACACAGTAGTAGTATCTGTCAAGGGTGTGTTAATCCTCGGCTCTTCCATCATTGACCCCCCGAAATAGCTTTGAGGTAGAGGGCGCTTCAAGAGATGATGGTGGCGACAACTTTGTCGGCCCCTGGAGACATTCCAGGGTCTCATCCTCCTAGATATTATTTTGGAGGGAAAAAAGGATCCCGTGGATATCGCATTCCAGGATCACAAGATTGATGCGCCTCGTTCCTTCCCCAGCCCTTGACTCGGGGGAATAGGAGGAGGGATCATGCACTGAATCGTACTCCGCCTCAGATTCTGAGAAGCAGAACACCCTGATTCTTACCCAGACTTCACCAGGATTCCTCTTGTGTTGGCGGAGACCTTCTCTCCTACCCCTCGGTTGTTCTTCTGGGTAGGGCTTATTTCTGACATGGGGTCTACCGGCTGTAATAGTGCTATTGTGGAGAGGGTTTCCACCCGAGGAAGAAAGGGTGTGAGGAGCACCGGAAAAAATGTCCAAAGGGACATGGGGAGGATGTCTATGCTGGGCGTGGTTGAAACAAGGTTGGATTCCATTTCTCTGATTGCTGGGGTGGGGAGGACTTCTGCCGATTAGCACAGGGACATGGGGAGGACCTTCATTTTAGCGAGTGATCGGACATGTGATGTCTCCATGCTCATGATCCGTGGTAGGGGGAGTGACCCCATACCCGATGTTGTGAGCGTAGGAGAGACCCCCATATAGAGTGTTTCACTCATGGGGAAGACCCTCTCCTAAGTTTTAGGTGGAACGACGAAGACCTCTGAGCCGAGGTTGAAAGCAAGAAGGGCTCACACATTCCGTTGTGGTGGTGAAGAGTGAACCTCTGTGTTGGGCGGCACTACTACGGAATGGACTGCGACGGCCATCACCTATGCCGGTGACCAGGAGAGTTGACTAAACCTACCCATGGGGCAGTCGGGACCTTGATCTGGGTCGGGCGTATAACATCCCCCGCTCAATGCATGCAAGGATCTAGGGATATGAATCAGCGGTGGCTCGAGCCACATTGGTCCTTGAAATTGACTCCCTAGAGAGAGTATTTTATTTTGTTCATGACCGACGCTGGAACTAGGTCAGATGGACTGGTGCCCGTGGGGTAGGCGCATGGACTACCTAATCTTCAGCTTGATGAACATGGTGGCGGCGCTGACCCAGCCTTGCAGGGGCTCTCGCTGGGAGTCCTTGAAGTGGGACTCCGACCGGGACAGTCTGGATACCACTTACTTCATCGGCGTAGGGGAGGGAGTTTTTGAGGTCCTCCAGAGACAAGCTATATGAAGCGATTAAATGTTGGGGTGGGGAGCAGCGACTCCCTGCGTGGCCCTTGGGGGAAACATGGATGGTGAGGCATAGACACCTCAAGATCTAGGCGAGCTATTTCCCCGGTGGTGATGAACCCCTCCTCCTCATACCTGCGTACCTGGTCAATGATTACCCTTAGCTGGATGAGCTATTATGGGGAGGGGGTGTGGGCGCCCAATAGTCATGGCAGTCACAGATTTCGTGGAAGAGGTTAAACGACGCGTGGATGCCGCGTTGATTTTGCACCTGCCCTAGCGTCGGTGGACAGGTGATCGAGCTTCGGAGGCAACGACTTGATTCCTGATGAAGGGAGAAGAACTCATTAATACTTCTAGGAAAATAAATCAACAACCAGAGCCCCAGTTTTGTGCCGTCTTCCATGGTTGGCAAGAGAGATCCAAGCTGACAACGTCACAGAACTAAATGCTCAACGTCCTGACTGTCCCAACTTTTGGTGAGTTTCGCATTAGGATTTCTTGGTGAGACCTGGTACCAGATGAAGAGGTAAGACAACATGGTTACCCACTGATGTACTGAATTCTACTATCCTATATGCTGAGGATAGGATAGTCACGTCGAGTTCACCATTTTCTGTTTCCGACGCTTTTGTCGGGGCGCGCACATCTGTCATGCAGAGGACATGCTGCTATTACCCCGCATTCCTTCTTTCCAAAGGTGGGCGACATCTGCTCCTTAATCCGGGATGTCTTCTCCTTGATAGAAACGGGATGATGGGATGTTGGTTCTACCTTCCGTTTATTCCTTCTCTATGCTCTTCACCCAGTCCGGGTCTCCCTCATATAATTAAAACGTAGTTCGTGAATCTCTTCCCAACGCCATATCTTCATGGACCCCAGTTAATTATGCTGCTTCTGTCAGGACCATCAGAGGGATCCGGTCAGGGAAGCAACCTTTTGTTAAGAGATAAATCATGTTGGAGTATCATTGGCATGTTTTGACACTGGTGATTGGCATGTCTGTCTTCTGTCCCTTATCATTGGGATTCTCGAGGGCACAAAATCCCGAGGAATCCCACGTCGAACGTGTGGAATTGTATGCCATATGAATTTATCCGAGGTTTTCCTCAGTTTCTCATGTTTAAAACAGGGTATTCCCTAAGTTTAAAATTCAACAGAGACAGATCACACTGATCGGAACACTATCTATAGTGGATCATATTGAAGAACCCCCTGGAGGGAACACCGATGTTGGGGCCAGTGCGGTGGCGGCTTCTCGAATGCTGTGGAGGGGAATGGGGAGTGGCATGATTTCACCGGGATGTGGCGGCCTGGGTAAGAATCATGATGGATGATGGATTTGGGCTTCATCCTTAATAATACTTCCTACGTATCCCTGTGATAGGGAATCAAAGACCACGCAGTTCAGGTTGGATAGTTTTACGACATGTGGGACGGGTATGTGGCATACACTCTGAGGCAGCCCACGGTACTAGGGAACCGATGTGAATGGGGTCGAAACGATAGGGTGGTGGGGGATTGAACATCGTTGAGGATTTCTACGTACAATGCCTTAGCACTGATTAATGTCCTCATACTTCGGGATGGATGGGGATTACGCTTTGAGATGGCCCAAGGTGGTGGGGCTTGAACCTCGTGGAGGCTTCCTACGTACCATACCTTAGCACAGATCAAAGTCCCTATAGTTTGGGATGGATAGGGCTTACACTCTATGACAGACCAAGGTGGTGGGACTTGAACCTTGTAGAGGCTTCCTGCATACCATGCTTTAGAATAGATCAATGTCCCCGTAGTTCAGGATGGTTGGGGCTTACACTCTGAGATGACCCATGATGGTGGGGATTGAACCTCGTGGAGGCTTCCTATGTACCATGACTTAGCACAGGTCAAAGTCCCCGTAGTTACAGATTGTTGGGGCTTACACTCTGGAATGGCCCATGATGGTGGGGCTTGAACTTCGTGGTGTCTTCCTACGTACCATGCCTTAGCATGGATCAAAGTCCTCGTTGTTCGGGGTGGATAAGGTTTACACTCTTAGACGGCCCATGATGGTGGGGCTTGAACCTCATAGAGGCTTCCTACATACCATGCCTTATCATGGTTTAATGTCCCCATAGTTTGGGATGGATGGGGCTTACGCTCTAAGACGGCCCATTATGGTGGGTCTTGATCATCATGGAGGCTTCCTATGTACCATGCCTTAGCATAGATCAAAGTACCCGTAGTTCGGGATGGATGTGGAGTATGCTCTGAGACAGCCCAGGATGGTGGGGCTTGAACCTCGTGGAGGCTTCCTAAACACCATGCCTTAGAACGGATCAAAGTCCTCATACTTTGGGATAGATGGGGGTTACGCTCTGAGACGACCCAAGGTGGTGGGGATTGAACCTCGTGGAGGCTTCCAATGTACCCTACCTTAGCACGTGTCAATGTCCCAGTAGTTCGGGATGGTTGGGGCTTAAGCTCTGAAACGGTCCAAGGTGTTTCATGGTCAGTTACCACTCTAATCTCATGAGAGTCAAGCTTATTGTGAGAAACAAGAGCTAGCAAGGACCTGACCATCACGTCACAAAGGGTGCGCCCGTCGGAAGCGAAGAGGGTCATACGCGTTGAGTGGCCCACGGTGTCGAGGATTACTTCAGGATGGAGGCTCGAGGGGCGACAAAGCGCAGGGGGAGAGGGATTTGACACACATGATAAGAGGATGGGCCTTGTTCCCCATCACGTCCTCAGCTGGCCTTGGGGACCGAATATGAAAGGAGGGAGCAACGTTCCCCACCACACCCCTCGCTGGCCTTGGCTCCGAGTTAGTGGGGAGGAACAGGGGCACTGCCTCCTATAAGAATGGCTAGGGTCTTACACCAAGGTGGTTGCCCTTCCTCGCGGACAAACACCACTCCAATAATTCACAGTATGTTAGGAATGATCCCATCCCCGTGGAGAGGAGTGGGCATTGAGAATATCCAAGGCGGGGGGACCCTGCATGCGAGGCACGGGGCCATGTCACATTTTACGTCATGTGTTGAGGATGAGATTCTTGGTAGTTTATCATCCTGTAGCTCGGATGAGGTGGGTTAGCTCTGCACCCCTAGGACATACATAACTGGTTCCCTCTGCCCCTTCTGGAATAGAAGGCATCGACAAGGCCGTACTGTGGAGGTGTCGTAGAGTGAACCATCAAGGGTCCACGTTAGCGTGGCTATTGGAAGAAGAAAATTTCATTACCATGCCTATGAGAAGAAGCATGAGGCAAAGTAACGCAATGGGAAGAATTGTCCAATGGACTTTGAAGTTACTTCGTACAAGCCTCGAAGGATGTATGGGAAAACCCAGTATGATTCGAAAGCCCAGGGTGCACAACACACCTACAAATAGCAACCAGAAAGAGGGAATTGGGTACTCACACACAGGGGGTGTCCGAGGATCCCTGAGGAGAAGGATGTTGAAGGATTGTGTGAAGCCCTTGGAACTATGCAGAATAAATACAGCCTGGCATAGAAAGCCCTAGGTTGGCTTGAAATAAGTGTTGCTTGTCTGAAATAGGGGGGCTGAGACTTGCGCGAATTGAATGGATTGCGTGTAAGGGGGCCGACTTACGTGCATGGGGTTTGGGCGGCGCGTAAGGACATGGGGCATGCAAATATTTCACACAACTGATGGGAATGCATTCAATGGAAGGAATTGCGCACAAGGTGCAGACCCAAAATGGGTTGGGGTTTAGTCTATGCTAGGGGGACCTCATGTGAAGGCGGATCCTGGGGTGACTTGGCATGAAAAAGATCCTTACCTGAATTCCATATTGTGCACGCAAGGAAAACCAATTACACACAGAAGAGGCGGTTCGAATTTTTCTGCCCCAAAAAGGAAAGGGATCAAATTATATTTATAGACACCCAACAGTGTGGATTTCCAAGGTTGTGTGAAATTATAATGCAATCGATGTGGCAGCACGAAATGCCAACTACGCGGGGCATGAGTGCGAAATTGTTGCAGGCTGGTGCCTTCACCCTTCACGAATCCTGGAACTTTCTGCACGGGAGAACTTTTTTCCACACGCTTCACCCTTTTTTCCGTGATGTACATCCTAGCCCTCCAGACTAAGCCTCTGGGACCGAATATGACTTTGCGTTTTCGTTTTGGAACATTCCCTAACACTTACGTACTTTTCAACATCTACATCATTGAATATTTTTTATAATAATAATTTCCTAATTTTAAATTTAATTCTATATTTATTTATAATTTATTATTAAACAATTAATTAAATAATTTTTTTTTATAATTTCATCAATAGAAATCATAACTACAAATATAATGTCTAGAGTTAAAAAATAATAATGATTAATAGTATATAATGGTTTGTTTAAGCACTTTGTTTCTTGCAACATACTATATAAAAGAAACTATATTTAAAAAGTTACATACCATAAAATATTTGGGAGTTAAAATCTCCCCTCCTTAAATACATTTCACCCTAAAAATTTGAAATTGAACTTGAAAAGTAAAAGGAAGATTCTTGGAAATTCATTTGTGGAATACCTCATCAGAAATATGGTTAATAAATTATCTTCTTAATAAGATGGAATGGAAAATGTGAAGGTCACCCCAAAATAAGGATTTCTAAGAAGAGAAAATTAGTGACATGTGAAAACATGGAAATGTAAGATAAGTCTATCTATGACGTTCAGATGGTCAGTGATAGAGAACATGGCCATTATAATGTAAACCAACACAAAGACAAAAATATTGAGATTGGTTTAAAGACCATTGATTTGATATTATAAAAAATATGTAGATGAAATTGTTAGTTAAAATACATTTTATAAACAAGAAGTATTATTTTAAAATATATTTAATTCACACAATAAATCATACAGTATTTCCTTCAATATCATAATTTTACCTGTTGGTTGTGATTCAGTATATTTTCAATTCATCCCTTAAACCAAGAGATGGATATTCAAGATACATATTATTTATGAATAACCATTATAAAAAATTCTTAATTCATTCATTCATCCTTTAAATATTTAATGAAACAAATATGGATATAATATATTATCTCAAAAATCATACATTATCCTCAAAAAACAATATCCAATGTTTAAAATTAGCCATTATGACCATAAAACACATAAAAAATACATCTGTCCAAAATCATTGCCCAAAAAATTAAAAGGAAGTTCCACAAGTTTCCAATATCAAATTAACCTCTTATATCCTCCAAAAACAACATAATGGTGTAGTATTGTCAAAAACCAAATATTTTATCAATATAAAAACCATAATGAAAACGTTCATTCATCCAAATCATTAAAGAAGAATTATTAGAGTAAAATCTATATATATCATTGGATTATTATAACTAAAGGACCATTGAAGTAATTATTCATGAATCCAAATACATAATTATATTAATCAAGGTACAAAATTCTAAAACCATTAGCTTCTCTTTGTTATCTTATTCCATACCAACTCCTTTCATTTATTTTTTTATAATATAATTACAATTAGTAGTATAACCAGTACATATATATCATCATTGATTCTAAACATTGACTAAAATATACATTAGAATGTGAGAGACACTAATCGTACTGATATAGTCAAGAATAATATTTTTTTGGATGTATAAGTCATGAAACTTTTTGAAAATGTTAGTCTTAAGTTTTATCAGGGGTTATCCATGGTTTTACCAAATCTATATGATAATATCCTATATATAGAATTATACTCAATGATAATCATAGGACTATTATGTCTAATTTATGTTTACTTAAATCATGTTTCCAAGATATCTTCTAAAAATACATTGATAAAAAATGTGTCTTATTGACTCCATAAGCCTCGAGCTGGTGCATTATGTTATTACATTGGAATGATTTTGAGGAATCAAATCTCAATAGATCCAAAATAATAGCAGTATTTCAATACTAGACTACATACATGAGTCATGTATTATAAATTTATACCATAACTATGAAATATTTTATTTTAATAACACTAACCACAATCAGAATATCCTTATACATCATACATAGAAAACCTCTTGGATTATTGAGGAATGAAATCAAAATAATGAGGAGCTAAAATTCATATTATGTGTAAGCGTACAATAGAAGATACAAGTAAACATGGAAAAAAATATAGAAGGTTAAATAAAAAACTCATGCCGTTTAAATAATAATGTGATCTATGAAACATTAACATGGATTTTCCACTATACTAACAATTACATGGAATAGGAATTCCCAATATCGTAATGATGGAATGAATAATGTTAGATATCTAAATCATAACGTCTAGTCCTTAGAAAAAACGTGAAATAAATTTTTATTGCATCAGAAAAATCCAAATATAGTGATTTTTGGGAAAAATCTCTACCATTATCATGCCTGGTTTGTCTCGTCCAACATACTAATGCATCAAGGGGATATGTTTGGCCCTACTTTCGCAATCAAAGTCCAATTCATTCCACAAATGACTAAATAATTCATCTGAATCAATATTTATTCACACAAACTGACCCTATATCATTTAATAATGTAAGGGTGGTGGAATCATAAAAAAAAGTCCCAAAGGAAGAACAAGATTCAACAAAGGGTGTTGGCATTTATGAGTATGCCATTAATGATATCGTAGAAAAAAGTTGTTTAAAAACTATTACTAAACCCATATAAAATAATCTTTCGTATATAAATACCCTTTTATTGGTAAAAAATCATTATGAATAAACCCAAAAAGATAAATATGTTTTTTCATTTACAATAACTCGAAATGTTTAAAAGGAAAGCGAAAATAAAATAATGTTCATAGAATAATAATATTCATTTTCACTTTATAAATTAAGAATAGAACATCTTTTTCATTTGTAAAAAATCATCCTTATAAACCACGTTAAATTATTCCTTTTGATTAAAATTGAATGAATTTTAAAATAGACATAAAATTTCGATTATAATACAATATATATATATATATCATGAATATTGACATTGAGAAAAGGATGTGGTAGTTAAATATTTAATCATTCAAGGTATCCCATACCAGATTGGATGTTTAAATCATAGACACCATTAATGAATAAAATTTATTAAAAAATTAAGTAAATTTATAATAAAAATATTAATTAATTGATATGTCAAAATGGGATATATATAAACCTTATAAAAGAACGTTTGTGTATAAAAATAAACTGTGACTCCATGAATGGTGATTGAGACCAAGTCCCTTAACATGAGATTGATTCATCATATATATTAGTGATATTGTTGAATTATAAACATATTTCAATTATTAACATTTTTGAAAAAAAAATTTATGTTTATTATTCCTTTAATATGACATAATATCATGTTAAAACAATTAAATAATTAAATGAGTTCACATTGGACATTTTGATCATATTCGATATACAAGACCAAAATGAAATTGGTATGACGTCTATAGTAAAAATGGATTCAGTCAATCATCTCTAAAATAGTAATTATGAAAAAATAATTACTTTTAAATATCATTTATACTTTTAAATATAACCATTTATATATGGTTATCAAAAATGAACAATGTTATAAATCTGGAGACGTTAGGGTGTACATACACTTAAGCAACGTTTTATTTTTCAAATGATCATTAAAGAAACAAGGTTGGTTTCATTTTATCATTAATGAATTATAATAATATCATTAATATAATAATAATCATTTAAATATACTATCATATTACATAAATGTGATGTGGTAATAAAAATAATCACATCCCTTCTTGGAGGTGATAGTTCACATTTACGCATAAACGACATTATCATTTTCTTATACATGGAAAGGTAAGATTGTAAATTATATATTATTTTCCAATAATTATAAATATTTCCTGAATAAAATATAAAAATATTAACTGCACCATTACAAAAATTCTTGATAGGTGGTGATGGTGAATGAATTATATTGGTTCAAGAGGTGGTATTATACCATTCATAAGAGTAATTAATTGTTTTCCCATTTTATAAATGTGCATAGGTATTTATGTGATGAAAATAACCTATGTAAATTCATTATATTTAGAATAATAGAGTTATTATTTTTTCTAGGTTTGTGAATTATTGTTGAAAGTGTAAGAATAAATAAAATAGATTTACATAATTAACAATTATACATTTTATTCATATAATATCCTTTGAAAATCACCCTAAAATCTGAAAGGATGTTATTATTAATGAAACACTACCTCTATAATGTTGGTAGGGATTATAGGAAGGTAATTTTATAGATCATCGATAAACCAAATTGGTTTTAATGTTTTATTAATATAGAAGAAAGGTACCCTTTTATAATATAGGGGAGGGGGCACTCTAGGATATTATAAAAATATTAAATTAATATGAATTAATTATATAATCCAAATACATAAAAATATATAAATTTCAATTATAAGATGAATTTTGGCCGGAATATTTTTAAACAATTACATAACTCTTAAATTTTTTTATTTAATAACTTTTAGATTAAACAATTATTTAACCTTCAAAATTATTATTATGGTATAATGTAATTTATATTTTTAGTGTTAATATAATTACAATAAACTAAAATCCATCAAATAAATGATTAATTAATTATTTTTTATGACTTATTGAAATCATTTTTCATACTTTTAATTTTATTAAATTTTTGATCATTTAGTAAAATATTATTTATAAAAAAATATCAATATTTTCTATTTTGAATGTTTTTCTAACGTTACATTTAAATAATTATCATAATACAATGATATATTTGAAATCATATTTTTAATCCTCAATATAATTTAAATTTAATTAGTTAAATTAGTTAATCACATTATTTTTTTTAATTTGTATATATATTCATATTTTATTGTATCATGTATTTGATTCATCCATTATAGAATCAGTTACTACATCATCATTTGTTACCTTTTAATGTAATTATTTTATAACTGAAAATTTTAAATTAAATTACATGATTTATATTTACATATTAGATATATAAATACTATTTTTTTGTCAAACATACTACTTATATAAACAATTATTATATATATATATTGTTGTTTTTATAAAATATTCATGAAATAATAAACTTTCCTTTGATAATAATAATATTAAGTATCTATTCTCAGATAAAAGGCCATAAATTCTATCATATACAAAACATTAATGATCAGGGATGAAAAATACTATTCCAATTAAATTATTGTATGTGTTAGGGTAATTTTATAATAGTTATAGTATTATTTTTACTATTAATTACCTGATTAACCCTTAACCGTTTTTATAAAACATTTAATATAATTACTATTCAGAAATCCCAAAAATAAAAAGATCATAGTTAATAAAGTCCGACCTTATTATTCCAAATATAGAATACATTTTAAAATAAATCATAAGACATAATTTCCAGAAATTAAATATAAATTAATCACGTTGATGGATTAATAAAACGAGGTTTTAACGAAAAAACATCCAAAAGATTTAAATTTTTTTGATCTCAATTCAATTAAAAATTTATTTCCATAGAGTTAATTAGATTTATTGATATATTATTGATAAAATTATAATTAAAACACAATATAAAATAAAATCTAAAAATATATATAAAATAAGATCAAAAATAAGATTTCTATTAAAATGAAGTATTTTTTTACTATTAATAAAAAATGTATCTTATCAGAAAAGTAAACAATAATCTACCAAATTAATTTTAGTATTCCTAATTCCAAGAATAAGATTATTTTATGAAATATAATTTATAAAATTGTGAAAAATGTATTCATGACAAATGTGCCATCAAAAGGCAGAAAATATTCTTTCTTATAAAAATACATCACATATGCATATAATTGGACTTATTCTGATATGCTGACGTGAAAAAAAATATGATGAATTTTAAATATTATATTGAATATATTGTATATATATTTCATTAGTATAATCTTTAAATTGGGAATTTATTTATTTTATTGGTATAATGAACACCTGGTCACCTTTAAATATTATTATTTAAATATTATTATTTAAATCATTTTATTTATATAAATTTGTTTTTATATTAATTTATATTAAATTTTTAAAAATAAATTCAATAATATATTTTTATATCTGCATTAATACTATTTATTAAAAACATATTAATGATTAGTATTGAAATAATGTTTTTTAATTATATATCGGTGTTCATTTAAGTTCGGTGTTGTGTGAGACATAAGCTATCAAAGTGATTAAATTCAAAATGAAAAATTCCATAAAATAATGGTGTGTTACAATTTCTATTTACATTTTACACACCTAGTTAATTCATTAATTAATTCTTAATTTATTGTTTTGATTATTTTATTGGGTTCTCACCTTAAAGTTTATTATTTGGGACATATGATATAATATGCACATATATCTTTATTAATGATGTATCTATCTACTTCTATAAATGTGATTGCATGAAAAAAAATCATGATATATAACATACCTTTTTAATTCATTATATCAAGGGTTATATGATTGAATAATACAAAATTGGAAAAGGCATTATTTTACAATCTCCATTCTAACCAGGAATATTTATTCTGGAATTTTCATTAAATGAAATTAGTTCCTCATTGTATATTATTAGAACTATAATTTTGTATATATTCGTTATTCATAAAATTCATGCACAATAGTACAATTTTTTTCTCTATTTTATTTAATATTATTTATAGAAATGGTTTTATGAATATCAATCATCTTTTATTCCTCTGCTTAAAAATATTTTTTATTCCAAAATCCATGGGTTCACGAAATGTATTAAAAAATAATTTAATATTATTTTAAAAGTTAATTTTATCCATAATTGTTTTTAATAACTAATTAATTGTAATCATCCAGTTATTTAAAATAAATTATATTATAATAAAAATTTGAAAGGAATCAGAGTAAAAACATACACTACATGAACACAGATTTCTAAAAACAATACCAATAAATTTTTTATAGACCATTTGTTAAATGGTTATTTTCGAAAAAAATAAGTCATCCAATGTTTTAAAAATTTCAATATTTTAAATATTTGTATTCATAATTTAAATGATATAATATTTAAGAAATGTTCCAAGTGATATTTCAAAAAGTTTTTTCCAACAAGAATGACATCCAATGATGAGAATCAATATGTAAAGCTTATTTTCATTAAAAATGTTTTTAATTTCCATTAATTGAAACTAATATACAACCCACTTTGGTAGTCATTCTACAATTTGGATACTTATTATTATATCATCCAAATAATTTTTCTCAATGGACTAATATTTTTTAAACATGTTTCTATAGAACCCATTTATTTTCCATAGGCATACGATGCAACAACGTGATCTTCATGGAGCCGGTATTTTTTTGGATAATCATGATTCCATGATATTATCATGAAACCAATTACCTTTATAAGGGTTCAACATGTTTATAAAATAATTAAGGTTCTCTTATGAGTTTTATGATTAAATTCAAGATCATTATACATTATTCATGATAAAATTATTTTATGTTTTTATAATTATTAATTGTTCTATTATAAACCAAATATGGGTGGTTTTATTATTAAGTAATAATTATTGGTTCTATTATAAACCAAGGACATTAATACATATGATAAATAGAGGATGGTGGGTATAGGATAAAGGATCAATGAATTGGGTACTCTAGAAATTAATTTTGACCATATTGGTTTTTAAATTTGTAAGAAGTGAAAAAATATAATGTCCGACGATACCAATATATTTTCATCATGATTTTTTAGGACATAAAAATTTACATTGATAATGATAGATACCACATGGCTTGTGAATATTGATTCTTATGACTAGTGACACTATGAAATCCATAGTCTAGGTTTTCATGTCTAATAATACTAGTATTTGTGGGTATGAATATTAATATGTTATGATCATTAACTAGGACAATGTTACAATACCCTTATTTTATATTTTCATATCACTAATTAATTTACATTGATGAGATAAATTTTTACCCTTATAGAGAATTTGAGACAATCCTTTTTCTGTTTCCTTCCCCCCTGTAATCATGATTGTTTTTAATGAACTATTTCTCGAAGAATTTCACATGTATAATTATGAATAATTAATGTGAAATGAAAATTTATTTCTTTTGTGAGAGAAATTTACATTTATGGGCATGAGTATTTTTTATCTATGTTTTCATCATACTTTTCTAAAAATTTATCATAAAAGGTCATTCAAAATTCAATCAATCCATTACATCCCCTAGGTTTTTTCTATTTTGGAGGGTGAGAATTGGATCACAATTAGGAGTATCAATTCCATAATTGAAATATTTATAATTCTATAATTAGATCCTAAAGTGTGGGTCTTGGGTTGTTATATATGGTATCATTGTTGGTTTCAAATAAATTTGGATATTAGGATGTTTTTAAGGGTGTTTATTTTTAGTGTTGGAGATTCCATCATGTGATTACACGATAAAGGATAATTATATGTTATGGGTTTAGAAGCCCATTTTGAGTATTTATGTAATGATCTTTTGATGTTATTAATGATTCTTTTGGAGATTATATATTTTTTAGTCTATATGTAACCCTTTGGTACAACATGAATTCTTATTTAAGGATGATTTCTATTTACAAGAGATTAAAACAATTGATACCTATAACCTTTATATGATCTATAATGAATATGGTGACTTTTAAGTATATTTTTAATGGATATATAAATATTATAAATATATAACATTAGAAAATGGGAATCACAAAGACTAAAAAGAACACATTACATTCAGTAGGGTAGTGGGTAATGAACATACAACCAAAGTGTGAAAAGGGATGACCACCTACCACTGGCATATGTTATGTCTTAAACAATATCCCCATATTTTTGGGATTGTAAGCTAAGAGGTATGAGAGAAACATTAAGGTGAAATTAATCTTTAATTTTTAAGTTATTGAGGTTATTTTGTATGTAGGTGTATTTATTCATTTAATTAACTGTATTGTTAACAATATATTTTAGTCAGGTAATAGATATTAATATATTATTTCTATATATGATGGTTTACTCATTTTTGGAATTAGCAAAACATGTGTTAAACATATTTGTTTGGTTATGTTTTAAAGAAGAAATACATTGGTCGTTAACCATATTATCATCATGTGATCAATTATAAGTTTATTTTAATGATTCAATCATGTGTGAAAATTCTTCTTCAACACTCCTAATTTGTATAAAATGGTGATATTATGGTGGGAATTGATAAATTAATGAAATTATACACATATTAAATTTATGTTTTAGTATAATACAAGTATCAATATAAGATGAATTACTCAATATTATGAAATGGATCATGAATAGAAATGTTTTCATATTCCCATTAATTATGATGGTAATAATAAACTTGTTAGAGTTCATTGGTTTTTGAATCTATTATTGTTGATTTTTTGATGTGGATACATATTGTTATGGTCAAGGACCTTTTCCACTTGCAATAATAATATTGAAAATTATGGATTTTTTTATTCCTAAAACATAAATTTCACCATATGTTCCTCTATTTTGAAGCCTAGTATATGCTATTCAGGATGCCACTTATACTTCTTTTTCAGTCTTATGAAGAGGATTTTTCATTAGCCCATTTTATGATACAAGTTTAAAAGATATCAATTTTTTTAAATGGTAATACATTGATTACATTATTCAAGATGAAATTATGGGTATTATGTTACTAAAATGTGGAGGATTTAATTCATCGATATTCCAAAATAATAGCATTATATTTCAATAGTGTAATCTACACACAATAAAGAGCATAAATGAGAGTAGAAATATAGAATTATTTATTAATATATAATAAATTAGATATTATGAATAGAATATAAAAAATTATGATATATAAATATATTTCCTTGACAAAATAAAATAATTATAAATTCATAGTAAATAATAATTCATGTTTTAGAAAAGTAATTTTATTCTTCTAGAATATGTTTTATTCAAAAATGGTATTTTATGAGAAAATATTATATTTAAATTTTGTAACAAATAAATAATTTATATCATTAAATTAACATCATATTTGAAATTAATTTATCAAAAATCATTGCTTTTAACATCTTAAGAAATTAATTAACATAAATATTTTTCAGTGAAGATTGGAAAATATTTTTTTTTTGTAAAAGAATAATTTCTTTTTAATGAATTGACTAAATTATTGTTCATAAAATTTTGAAAAATGAAATAATTTCAGATAATTATTTTTTTTGTAATATCTAATCCAATTAATTTAATTTATATTATAAATTGATATATATTTATTTTTAGTGTTAAAACAAGATATTTTTAATTGTTTTTTATGTGAAATATTTATTACCATTTTAATTCATAAAAAAAATACCAATGACTGATTTAAAAAAAATTTATAATCTTTTTGTCAATAATTACTAATTATTGTTTATATAATTATTATTCGTATTTATATTATTAATATAAAATAAACTTTTACATGAAAAATATTTTTTTCAAATGCTGGTTGTTCATTGCGTCTATAGGATTAAATTTAAATTAAATTTTTTAATACTATGAAATCCACATTATAAAAATGATAATATTATTCTAAAACGCATTATTTATACTATCTAATAAGGTGAAAAAATATTTTTACCATAATTAATATTGAAAACAATAAATATTAATTTCCATATTTAATAACAAAATGGGTTTATTATGATGTTTAACTAAAATTAAAACTATTTAAATTATCTAAATATTTTATAAAACATATGTTGTATTCATATTTACACAATATAATTTCTATTAGTATAGAATGGTACATTTTTGTGCCTTGATAAATGTGTAAAATGTAAGAACCATATCTATTTATGCAAAGGTATTTCATCATTTTAGTCAAATAGTTCAAAAATCTAACACATTCACATAGATCATGATAGAATAGTGTATTTGGAGGCTAGGTACATAAAAATTTAATTTTTTGAATTATATTAAATTTATAAAAACAATTTTATCCAATTATATACTCATTATAGGCATACCATACATAAAACAAGTCTTTATAACATAGGGAAGGGAATTGAAAGTAATACTAAACTTAGATTATCAGTAAGGCTAAACAAAAGAAATACATTAACATAATTTTTTAATTAGTGTATGTGGTTGTGAGAATATATTTTTGAAACTAAAAAATACATATCCAGGATCGTAATATTTTGTAATGGCATTATAATTGGATTCTCATAAATTAAGAATCATGAGGAAATCAAAGATCATGAACCATGATAGGATAACTTAAAGATAATACATAGATATATGAAATACATAAAGGAATTGGAAATAAATTAAATTGTAGTCAATTATTAAATCTCAGGCTATAATATTAGAATAAGTCCACACCCAACCCATCATAGTATTCATTGTTTTCCCATGAGACCATCGTTTCAGTAAACCTCACTCTTTGAACTAGATTAACACCCCATTACATTCTTATAAATAATCTGATATATAATTATTTGACCAATTGATTGGAGGTAGATATAGGTCCCACCCAAATTTGATTATAAATTTACCAATATCATTTGTTATAACATTACCACCATCACATAATTAAAATCATATATATGTGTGCTATAAGATCATTGAACAATAATATTATCCTAACCATGAATAGAATGAGGATTCAAAAAATTCCATCATATTAAAAAAATTCACTAGAGGCAGGTTCCATAATCATTTCATCATTTTATAAGAGAACATTTCTTTGGAGAAGAATAAGGATACATGATAATTTTATAATGGTATAACATGTCGAATGAAATTGTGTTTCATAAAAATCTTATCATTATACTAATAAATCATTCAGGGAGTGAATAATAGTATTATCCATGGATCATATCTCAATTAAAGTAAATGTTCAATCAAATGATATAACTTTAAATAGAATATTATTATGAAGAATAAGGCCATTGTAAAATTTATTGATGAAAATAATTTTATAATGAAATCAATTTTTAAAACAAATAACCATAAAAAATATTTGTAATTATAATTATTAAATATTGTGTTAGAAATATAATGTGTGGTTTAAAAATAATTTAAAACATTTCTTGAATATAATTCATATTCTATAATAAAGAAACATTTTATAAAATTTTTAAAATTCTTTTCATAGAATTGAACCCTTAAAATGTATAATTAATCCTAAATATTAAATAATAGACTTGACCACATGAATTTTCATTCATGGCCTACATATTAAAACAATGATTCCTTTTCCAATTTAGTTAGAAATATAACATTATTTTTTTGGATAATAAGATGAATATTACTTTCAATTTTTTTGTCCAAAACTAAATAATGTGTAAAATTTAATATTATAAACTATTTTAGAAATGCTAACAACCCTTTTGAAAACATTTGTAGAGAACATAGTATTTTTAAATGGGTTTTCAAACGAAGATGGAAGTAATGTAATATTTTCTTTAGTAAATATTTTATAATCAGGGGTACATGGAAAATGGAAAATGATGGGAAAAATGAATTCTCATGATTGAACCATATGAGAACAAAATATTTGAGTTTATATAGATGGATCATAATAATTAATGATATGAATCATAATAAAATATAATCATGATAATCAATGATATTGTAATGTAATTCTCTAACCACATTGTTATTATTGAATTATAATCACCATAAACTAATTACATTAATTTAAAAATTAAATATTACAAAAATAAAAGAAAATTTATGGGTAAACATGTAAATGTAGAAGTATATAAAAATTATAGAACAAGATTTGTGTATAACATAAATTATATCTTTATGAAGATTAATTTTAACAAAAACCCATCACCACTTTGGTAACATTTAGACTATATACCACATGAAGGAGAGATACTAAAATGAACATGTAAATAAGTATAATTTTAATGATAATAATAATAAAATACATAATTATACTATATATGAAACCCAAAAAATAAATAAGTAGTGGATATTGATTTTATCTCACTAAAAATAAAATTGTGACCAAAATCCAATACATTAAATATCGACATCCATCATACACATTTAAAATATAAATTATAATATATACATATTTACCCAGAATGTTAGGAGATACATATTTTATTAAAAAAATTAAAATAAGAAAAGGAATAAGGGGAGATAGATGGGATCATACAAGAATTCATTGCCTCATTCCTAGAAGAACCGAGGAAAAAGATCAATTGTCATATTAAAACTCATAGGATGCATCATAGTCACCACACCAATTAGAATCATATTCTATCATATCATGAGACCTATTGACTATAATTTTCTTCAAATATGAGTAGTCCCTCCTACATCTATATTTCAAGGGAGGAAAATGATGAAATACTTCATCATTAAAGTACAATTATTTCTTGTTACAAAGGTTGACTATATGATAGTTTATGGAGGATCTTATTCAATATGATCCCACCTTCTTTGTATTCCTTTCATTTCCCTTAATCTATTACCATTATAATAAATTTCGGAAATATTCACAGCATCACCAATAATTTTATTCCACTCAATTTCAATGGGAGTTTCATGATTATCCATTCCCCAAATCATGCATAATTTCAATCCTCACCCATCATGAAAATTCACTTCATTCTCAGTCAACAAATATAGGGTCAACCATTACTCAAATCATGTAATGGAAGAACTAACTTCTTTTATTTCATGATATTTGACCACTTAGGTCTCTTCTATCAGTTCTTGATGGACTAATTCCATCACATTTGAAACACAAGTACGAACATGGTTTGTTCCCCTTTAATGTGGGGATTTCCTTCTACCACCATCCTCTTTATTCTGTATTGTATACCCTCACAACTACTTCATATAGGAATCCTTACAATGCCCTTTTCAAAAAAATTGAGCACATAATTATTTTCAACACTTCTCTTTTTCATGGCCAATAACATGAAATTCTGGAAAGAAATTATGTAATCACTCATATTACACTTTCAGATTTATATCATTATCTAATGATGTCAAAAAAATCTTATGAATCGTTCAAGAGCTTTGGGAATCCTCCATAAGGAACATTTCATATTGAAAAAATTTCATAGCCTCAGTGTTTTTATCAATTTTAATTGGAATTCCCATAGATGTGGGAATGTCAAAAAAAATTTAAAAATCCATAAGATCTAATTATGGATAAATTTTTTGATGAAACCTAAATGTTGGTATTGTTTATTGAAAAATGGTTTAAATGAAAGTCTCATTCCTAAAATAAAACCATACAAGGATTTGGATCATTTTTTTGGTCCCTCGTGATCTTCTATTTACATCCATAGAAGATAAAATAATTTTAATGTACCCTCAGCCCATATGAATAAATTTTCCATTAGAGAACCCCTAAATGGAAGTTAATTTTTCATCCATGTCATCTTACTTCCAATGTTTCCTCTGCAAGTGAGAATAAGTTCCCAAATAACAGGGTACTCAAAACAAATAATTCATTCAAGGATATCCTCTTTATTAGAAATCACATGATTAGTGTCACAAATTATCAAAATTTTCATAGGTGCACTATCAGTCACATTCCTAAAATTTCATCGACTACATTCTCTTTCAATTATCAAACAATACCAAAAAGAGTCTCCAATAGCTTCCTCCACTATAGTGGAGGTGCCAAGACCCCATGTAGCAAACACCGTATCAACAACACCGTTGATATTATCACTCTCATATACCACATCTTCCATGGGGTGATTCTTTGTTTCCATCGATGTGATATGTAAATTAAAAGAGAGTCACATCGCTACTTGAAGGTGGTACGTCATATGTACATGAATGATGTGATCATATTTCAGTGAGTTTGAATGCATGAAATAAAGTGATATAATATCATTTAATGATTATAAATATGTTATTAATATAAATTTTTTTCAGGTATATCCCATATATTTATTATATTTATCATTATTATTCTATATAATGTTATAGTGAGAAATTAATCAAATCACATCGTGAGGCAGTAGTCCATCGTACACACGAGCGACATTATTGTATTACATATGGAATAAAAAATATATATGTTCATATATTATATAATGAATACATAGGTTAAAGGTTTTTATAAATTACATTTATAAATTCTATATATACATTCAAACCGAACCATTATAGTAGTTAATAGGAAAATGAATGAAATCGGTTCAAGAGAAAGTTGTTGTCTATAGACAATAATGATGATTTCATAATCCATATGATGAATGTGGTGATGATTTATGGACATGACATGAAAAACATATCATTATATGGAATATAATGAGGATATTATATAATCATGGTTTTCTATTAATTTAATTAGGTGGAGTAATAAATAAAATAAAAACACTCATCGAAGAATATTGTTAGTTCTCTAGGTGTCCGAATTATGTTTCCCCCAAAGCCTTAACATGATGGATTTAACCCCAACATCAGGCCTCTAAGAAGATGTTAGTTATTCTATAAATATATTTAGTTAGGTATTTTCATATAAAAATAACATATTTTTTTAATATGAGAAGAGAGTGAGTGGCCATTTATAAGTGAGGTGAGTGCCAAATTTATTATTTGTTGAAAATAAAATAGTTCAACCACATTTCTATACTAAAATAATTTTTAAAATTATATTATTAAATATTCATAAACATTATTTTTCTTGTATATGGACAGATGATATATATTTTTTAATATTTTTTATCCTTATTATCTTAATATTTTTAGTTTAACCCCCCAAGTAAACCCATATTTACCATAACTACGATAATTTCTATTATTATTTTTCACTTATAATTTAAGAGAAAAATTAATTATAACATTATATATATTAAAATCAGGTATTATCCAATATGTAATAAATTTTTCAAAATTAAATTTCTAGATGTGTAACATTATAATTTATTATTAATCTTATAGATGCAATGAGAAATCTTATTTTCAATGGGAAATTGTCCCACATGTTATATTGATAAAAAAATATAAATAAGATTAAAATTACATAAAATGTATTATTATATATATTATTGAACATATTTTTCTCTATAACCTATTTAAAATATAATTTAATATCATATTTAAGTTAAATGAAAATGATGTTTTCATTTTAAATTCAATATTTTCAACTATTCATAAATTAATTTATTCTTTTTAGAAAAACGTCAAAAAATAAAAAATGATAATTTTATATTATTATTTCAAAATTTTAATTTTCCAGGTTATTTTAATTTTCTAATTGTTTCTAATATTATTATTTTAAAAAATAATTACACAAAATCTGCAAAAAAGTGATTTTTGGAAACATATTGGTTGAAAAAAAAAATTTAATATAATTTATCACCCAAAAATTTGTATTAATGTTAAAATTTTAATTAAAATCATCCACCAATAATTATTTTTTCATTTTTATGGTTAAATGTGTTTGTTAGCCTAAAAATAGTCAATCTAGAAATACATCTATTATTTTAATTTCAAATTAAATAGTCACAATGGAAATAACATTATATTCATGTATTGAAAATATATTTTATTAATTTAGTTAATCCTATTAATACAGTTCATTACAATGGATTATTCAAATATAAGTATATTATTTTTTTAATAATTAGTTATTCATTTTAAACTCAATGTTGCATGTAACAAAAGAGAAAAAAATTGTTATGTGTGATTATAATTATAGAAAAGATGAAAATCATTTGAAAAAAATGTTCACAACATCATATAATGTAATATTGAAACCTCTTAAGGAAAATTTTTACCTTTAGATTAATTTTGTTCATCAATGTTTTATCGTTTAGAAGTTACTTGATAGAAACATACATCATAAGAGAGTTAAAAAATATTCTCTTGGAAAATAGAATGTGATATGACAAATCCATCTAGAGTAAAAAATATAGTTTTAAAAATATGGTAATATATGTGGGATGTGTTGATATGGGCCTTGAATAATATAATATATAATTATAGAGAGTTATAGAGATCATTTGACATGAGAAGGTGGGTAATCCGGATAAGGGTAACCACCACAAAACCATAATTCAAAGTGAAATGAAAAAGCTAATTGATATGACCAAAAATAATGATAAAAGGGAATAATTATCTTTGAAGATATTTTTCCTATTTTCTAGGGATTCGATTTGAATATTTACTAAGAACCTTTTATAATATATATACATAGTGGCTTTTTATTACATAGGCATAATTTAATTATTTTGGTTTAGCGTTGATAAATTTCCACATCATCTCTTATTATAAGAGATGAATTTTTTTCAACACTAAAAAACTAAATAATATCTACATAATAATGATAAAGAATCAATTATAAATATAGATTTATAAAATGGTTAGTAGTGATTAACAATATGGATTGATATATATATATTGTGACATAATACATTAATATGTAAAATCTCATCAAAAAATATAAACTCAATACATTTCATAAATGATTAAAATTTTTACACTTACAATGGATAAAAATTAATAAATATGTTCACTAAATTTCAAAAAATAAATATTAATCCTCAAAATATCATTATGTATCACATAATGGTCAAAAGAAAAATATGTGAATACCATGAATATATATTATCTATATGAATGGTAGTAACTAGAATTTCTATTATACCTCAATGAAAATATTAATTCTTACTCCTTAATTGAATTCATCAATTGATTTTTTATCATATTCCATATATCTAATAAAGTTGTAACCTCCATAAATGATAATGTAATCCACCTTTTTATCAAATCCTTTATTACTTTTAATGACATCAATAATATCCAATTTAAATTATTCATATCAATCTCCACATTATCCAAACTAAACACTATTTTATAATACATATGAATGTATAATGGTTATCATAGCATAATCCTGTGTTTTTAGTAAAATATTATCCTTCCATTAATTCATTTTTCTATGACCATAATACTATTGATCATATTATTTCAAATACTTAACAAAATAACATATAATAAGCAATATTTTTAAATTTCATGACTCATATTACATAATTCTATAATCTCAATAAATAATCACTCCAATAAACCCACATACTTATAAATCAATAATATAGGATTATTAATATTATTTCTAAACACCACATTTATTTTATATGCCATTTTTAATCTATTCATCATCATAATTATAACCATTAATCTTAAAGGCTATCTTATTTTCATCATGATAATTCATTATAGGACAAAGATTTTCAAAATTTACTTATATTCATAATTTATAATATTCCATAGTGGATGATAACAGAGGTAAACCATTATTCCCATTCATTTCAATAACAAAAATATTCATTTTCACATTGAAGTTACACTCTTTTTGTACATATTTCACATTTCCAAAACATATTCTCATACCTATAAGACATTCCCTTTAGTTATTCTTTACATATTCATGACATATATGAAACTATATTATATATCTTATATAGTATCTAATAACATAATATTCATAGAACCCTATCCATATATTATTTGTAGACTCTGTGATTAGGTTATAGTGATAATTGCTAGTGATTTCTGGAGGTAATCAATTAATTATATTAAAAAAATTACAATGTATTAGTCATCCCATATTACTAATCAATAAAAAATTCTTCATCTTAATAAATTATAAACCACTATCTTTGGGTTTTAACCATTGACAAAAACTATATTTTCCACTTATGCTAATAGTTGCTTGGAGTTCCCCCAAAAGGATATGGTCATAAAGAAGTGATCTAGTTTATCATAATAGGCATTCCTCTATATTTTCACAATGTCTCATTTCATCATTCTATTGGTGATTTTTTGGGTTATTTTTTGTATGAATTTGATAACAACTCAAAATTTCATGATGCTTCATCAGCTCAAATATGGGTGAAGTGGGTTTATTTACTCCTATACTATACTGTAATTTTCTCACACTGGGATATCATGTTGCGGCGGGGGTTAGAAACTGATTTTGTTGTCCCAGTTCAGTTTTTGTTCAAAATGTGAAATGAATGGACACTATCAATCTGTTTGCAAGAGGTTCATATTAAGCACTCTAACCCTAAATATTAGTGTTTATCATCACGGATGTCCATCTATTTAGATCTCAATGGATGTACTCTGACCAGACCAAGTGAAACCCTATCCTTTTTCTACTAGAAACCTTCCCTTTCTTCATGCTCCACCCCTCCTAATTCTCCCCTTCATGCACTTTCCGTTCACACATAAAATGTTCTAATCACTCCCCCATTTACCTATTTGGATTTTTATTCCCCTCCTATTTTTTAAACGAACCCTCTATGTAATTATTTGGTGATTTGTGGCACCCCGTGCAATGATTCAGTGGCCTTTCCCTCATCCCCCAACCATTCTGATAAGAAGAGTAAATAAGTGGTTCTTTCGTTATCCTCTCCCCCTATTAAGGATGATCAAATTCATTATATTTCATAATTTATCCCTTTATCAAAAGGATTATCAGCATTTTATACCCTACCTACCTATATTCTATGTTCATAACATGAAATGTCTACATTTCTCTATCATTCTTCCTCTCTTAGTGGAATGATTACTACATCTGAGTCTAGGCAGCTCCGCTCCACAATCTCCATACTCATGTCTCTATTAGTGGCTATGAAAAAACCATTTAATCTATTTAATAAATGTCTTCCCTATGTATATGGAACTTCCATGGAGTAGGAACTCAATAAAAAATTTATTTCTTGAATCTTGAACTTCAGAACAACATGTTATAAATTGTTCCTATTTTAGAGCTAAAGCTAAAACCCTCAAAGGTTGAGTTTTTTGTTCATAGACTGATGTTTTAAAATTTCATGACATATGATACTCAAAACACCAATATGTGGATATTTTTTGAATGAAAGCATATTTTTCCCTCATAATGGCCTTATAACAGTTTATAACAACTGAGATTAACTCTAAATCTCACTGTGTGCTTATCACATTTGTCTATACTAGGTTTAGTATTCAAGCCAGAGAGGCATTGTGGGAGGATATCTAATCTTTTGACCATATAAACCTACCATGGTTTGTGGGATGTGACATTAAAATTATTTTAGACTTACATGAGAGGAAGGTAGGTGGATGTTTTCAAACAAAGGATTGTTAATATTTTTTCTAATTTCATTACTCACAATGGGATTGAGGTACAAGGATTCATGGTTGATAGTTTTATATTTGGAACAACATGAATAGAAGAGACCTAACCTAGTTAAGACATGACCAATGTTTTGATAATTTCCATAACATTCCCATATTCCAAGAAGATAATTTTAGACATATAGTACATGTCATCTCAAACAATTCACATATTCATATTGATCTCATTACAAGTCCTATAATGGATTTTCATTTCTTCTTACATTTGGGTTTTTATTTTCTTCCAGGTTACCACCACGTTGTGTATGGTTCATGGAATAAATAGTCAAGTTCTGTTTTTCGGACAAGACTTCACAATAGATTGGAATTACATAATGGGGACCTCAAGTCCTGGCATAGAAACTATCCTCTTTTATTACTTTACTCTAACAACATCAGTTCATATTAAGAACAAATGGAGGATGAATTTAAAGATGGTTGGTATGATCCCAATTATCCAAAAATAATTCAAAAAAAAATCTGGCATAAATGTAATTGGAACCTGAAATCATGGATCACAAGAATTGCAAAAATTAATTTTTACAATAATGGATAAGAAAACACTCCATATTTTGAAGACTATATAATGAAAAAGTAATTATTTTTAGGCCAAATATGCTTCTAAATGATATTTCTTTCTTTATTGATTGATATGTTGTGGAATGTATGGTAGATTTCCTATTCCAAAATTATCTTGCAGGTACAAACCAACGTATATATTCTCACTATAAGATGGTACATGAATGTATTTTCGATGTGATGCACATGGTTGTAAATGAAGATATTAATTCTGCACTGGAATTTATTCTAGAGAAACCTGATATTCATGATTTTGTTCTCACCCTAAAACCTATCTAAGCACTAGGGCTAGATAGGATATCTGATTACATCTATATGGAATCATGGAATATGCGAAAAAATGAAATAGGAGAAGTTGTATAGGATTTCCTCATGGGAGAAAACAAATGTGTCCAATGTGTGACATATCTCTTGTCATAATTCCCATGTTTATGGACACCTCCTCCCTAAACCACTATATAACTATTAGTATATGAAACATTTCATACATTATCCTAACCAATGTGATAAATAGAGGGCTCTCCATGCATATCATAAATCATATATCTGAGTAACAACACTCTTATTTGAAGGGAATAAATATTAAAGGTGATATCTATTTAAACCAATAGATGATCAATGTTTTTAACTAGATAACATTGGGATCAAATTTCTCCATCATGTTGGATATAGATAAAGTGTAATACCATATTTTTTGGACCATAATTCTCAATGTTCCCTCTCTCATGGGATTCTAAGACTATTTTATTGAGATCATATTATTTTTTTTCTACTCTCTATGTATTTATATATCTTTTATAGGGAATGAATTCAGTTTATTCAAACCAGTTAGGGGTTTATGTAAAAGAGATTGTATTTATAAATGCTTATTTATTATGGTATAAGATACCCTGAGTAGACTCATTAACAAGAGCCTCATTGATTGAAAAGTACTTCCTTTGTAGTGTCGATCTTATTTTCAAGTCTTATTGGGCCATATATATGTACTTGATATGATAATTTTTTTAATCGTTGTAAATGGTATATAAATTTTATTTATTAAGTTATTTAAAAATACTAAAAATGGAGCAGGCTTGTGAGGAATCATGAAAAAATTAGTGTAATAATCTCAAACATGTTCTCCTATAAGATGATTTAATTCATTGAATATAGTCTTGTTTTTAATAAATGTTTTCTTTCAATATGTTAAATTAGAGAAACTATATCCCTAGGAATACATTGTGTGAACCAATTTCGAATTTTTTTTGAAATGATAAATAAAAGGATCAAGAACATGATGTTTCATTTCATGTCAATCAGAGGTATAATTAAAAATGTATTCTCTTTGTTATCATTTATCATGCTTAATGATTTATCCTCATTAAAATTTATTTCCAATATTGTTTCGCGGTTTAATAAAATTATGGTTGTTTTTATTTGGGATAGTCACGGTGATGGAATTACTCATTAGGAATCCTTGGATCATATGTATAGAACAAAAAGGTAATGGGGAATCAATGTCAATATCATTTTTAGATCCATGAAGGGTGAACATGTGAAGCATTATTGGGAGGTGTTAGAGGTTGAAACCTTATGGGACAATTTTTCGAAGAGAAAACACTAGGACTTTTTAAATACCCCACACATAAGAGCTTCAATTGTGTGGTTCATGACCCAACCCCTATTTTTGAGCTTAACAGTCACACTCTTTGGATCGTTTTATGGGAAATATAAGCCTTGGAAAAGATAATTTTTCTGATAGAAAACACATATTTCCTTGGTTTTCAACACCAAACATATCCTTCAATCAGCTAAGTCGATACCCAGTTCTTATTAAGGTTTTTCTGAACTCGGAACAATGAGGGGGTTTTTAACCTCAATGAGTTATTTTCCTATATTGATACATGTACCATAATGGGGTTATAGATAGGTTCTTTCACGGTGAAGGACTTTTATAGAGTGTCATATTAACCTGGTGGGAAGGATATCTGGGGAGAGGTTTTTTTGTGTAAATATGTACCTTAAAAATAACAATTATTGTTATGGAGAGTTTGGAAAAATACATTGTCATCAGAAAAGAATATTATGAAATTTGGTGTTCATCTTGCGTCCTGATTCTCTTGCATATTTGTTCTGAGGAAGGATATTTTCCTTTATTTATTTATTGACAGATAGTGGGATCAACATATATGTTGTATGTATGGAGGCTTTACAAGTATATTATTTTACAATATCACATCCACATATTTTTGTGACGAATTCATATGATGCACATGATCACAATTTAAAGAGTTTAAAGCAAGATTCTATATCATTCTGGTTGAGAGATGGTGTTTTTGAAAAGAGAGGAATAAAGAAAATTTTAATGTTCTTCTAGTTCTAGGATGGATCATTCCCTGAGAACTAAAAATATAATGTTAGATTTGGGTCATCTCATAAGGAACTGGAAAGTAGCCCCCAAATTGAATGATGTTAGGGTTTCCAAGTCATACAAACCTTCCAATACCAGCCTCTATGTGGTTCAATGGGTTAGATATAATGGTCACAACTCTGAGATGAAACATAACACTGATTGTAAATGTTTCTCTTGAGTCATGCTGGGAGATTTTATAGTTGGAGACAATATAGGTAATTTTATCGTCAATTATTCGACATACTTTGGAAATTTATTTTTATTTCATGTTGAATATATTTATCTTATAGGTGGTCTTGTGTTTTTCGACATCTAGAACACCCCCAAGGCTACTTGGGAAATTAAATCTATTTTCCTCAATTTGTTTCATCATTGCCTCAATCACACTCTTTGGAAAATTTCTTATCATGTTTGGATGTGTAAGAATTTCATGAAGGATGGCTTAGAGTTCACTCACATTTTTTGTGGAGAGAATAAATCTATTGACTACCATACCTCCAATTGTCATGTGGATGATGTCATTAAGTTTTTTAATTGGGGAAGATATTTTTCGTATGTATGATTGATCATTGTTTTTGGAGAAGCTCTTAGATTTCACTACATTAGTCCTTCGTATCCACCTTGACTTCTTTTTGGAGAAATACTCATTGGGTCTCGTTCCATTAGTTTAATTAAGTAATCTGATTTTGGACAACGTCATTTTTTCATTTTTTATTCAATGTACCAATATATTAAAATCCTTGGTTTTTGATCATAAGGATTTTGTGGATTTTCAAATAATATCCCTTCGGAGTATAAAACTAGGTGTGCAGTAAGGCTTATTGTAATGTACCAGGTGATGATCCAGTTCATCTCAGTGCACCCTTTTTAGAGAAATTACCCCTAGGTAAATATTTAGTAGAGCCACATCCACAACTAGTATTTATAAAGGGATACAATTTCATATAAACTACCTTTTCCCTACTTTATATAAATTATAATCCATTTTATATACAATGATGCATATTTAGAAATATCATTAGACGTATCCCTGGACATATCAATTGAAATTATCCAAGGTATCTGGATAATGTTTTCTCATTATTTATACCAATGGTTGACAACACATTTCTTTTTATCCAAATTGTATCATCCCTATATTTCATTAATATGAATTACATATTTCTAATGAATATTAAATACATTACACAAAAACATGAATGGGGATCATTCTATATTAGCGTGTTTGGTTAAAAGGTACATCATCATCTAATTTAGTGAAAAATCATCAATATCTATAAAAAAAATTCTTCCAGGAATTAATATTCGAATAATGATCCAAATAAAATCTTTTCTTCATAGCCTAGGAGATGAAATAATATGAAATGTTGATCTCTTATTATCAGTAATGGTTAAAAAAGTTAATATATAAACATAATGTGATACTAAGGTTATATAAATATGGGAATAACATTTGAAAACCATACAATGAATATAACAGATAATAATATTGAGTCATGGCATAATGGTTGGTTTTCAATAACAAATGAATCATAGGTAAATAATAGATTATGAACAGTGGGAGTATGTCACTCATATAATACATTGAATTGTTTCTGACACATAAGTATAAAATCATGTTTCAATAGTTATCAATGCTCACAAACATGGATATGATAGACTATTGGATTAACTCCCCAAAACCATCATTGTATTCATGTTTGACTCCCAATAACATCATACTTGACAATGTCCGTTACAAATTGTGATTCACCCCTCATTTCATTCTTGTATTTCTTTAAAGATATTAATCTATTCCCAATTAATAAGAGGGAGATATTGGTCCCACACATTGTTGGTTATATTTTAATCATTATACCAGTATATATATTAACCACCATATCATAAAGAATAATACATATATATGACACACACTCATAAAAAATTCATCATATCATAAGACATGACATTAAATTGGTAACACAAAAATTTCATCATAACATGACCTATGGAAAATAGAAGAGTTACAAAATCATACCATCATATCATTATATAAAAAACAATTGAAAATAATATAGATTAATAATACTTGTTTCTTGGTATAAACCATGAAATTTAAATGGATTTCTTAAACATCTTATCATCATAAATACAATTCATTTATATAACTAATAAAATGGTACTTGCAGATCACATCCCTAGTAAAAAAAAGTTACAAAAAAGAATTTAATTTTGATGGAAAATGATTTTTTATGTTAAATAACAAGGAACGTCTA
This sequence comes from Viscum album, assembly GCA_963277665.1. Lineage (NCBI taxonomy): Eukaryota > Viridiplantae > Streptophyta > Magnoliopsida > Santalales > Viscaceae > Viscum > Viscum album. The sequence goes on along the minus strand of OY728158.1, from coordinate 495,561,274 downwards.
TTTTTATAAATATTATTTCATATGAAATTTATTATTAGAACTAAATATTAAAATATTTTTTTGGAAATACCATTCTCTATAAAAAAACATTGTAATAGGTAAATAATGAATAAAATTCATTTTAAACATTTTTTGATGAAAAAATCCACCGAACATTAGAAATAATGGTTAAAACATTTTGAAAATTATTTATTTTTAAAATATTCTGAAAAAAATTCAAATTAATATTTAAAAAATATTTATATTTCTGGGAATTTAATTTCATGACGACCATGTCAAAAAAAGAGTTTCATTTCCCAATTTTTTTAAAATAAAAAACACCATTGTTTGGAAAATGACATGAAGATTCCCATAAAAATAATTTCGAAAAGACATAATGAAGTGTAATTTTTTTTAAATATTGTTTTTAGAATTTCCAAAAATAATTAATATAAATTTCAAAATCATAGTTTTTGATGAAAAATTGATTTCGACAGATTAAAGATATAATGTCATATTTTCTTATACATGTTATTTTAAACTATTAGTAAAATATAGAGAAGAAAAATAATGGAAGACATTATTATAAATATAAAAAAATATGTGAATAAAATACAAGGTTTTCTTGGGATATATATTATTATAATTTATCATTTTATTAATAATCATACTCAATCCCAAAATTTTTGAGATTGTAACATAATATAGATACCACATTGGTAACATTGATTCTCAATCAATGTGTAATAATAAAGTTAAATGAAACATATAAAATGAATTAAATAAATTGTTTCATGATATAACATTTTAATTCGATGATATATTGAAATCATTGAATAATATAAGACCATAATATAACATATGTCTCTCAGAAGGCATTTTAACATAAAAAACAAAGACAGCTTTGGTATCTTTTGAACTATAAACTCTATCAAAGTGATAGTGTAAAATTTTCATATAAATATCCATAATTTTAAGGATAATAACAATAAAATAAATTCAATTTTATTATATAAACCACATTAATGAAAAACGTGGTGAATATGTCTTCAGTCGCATAGAAAATAAAATTAAGGCAGATGTCCCATACCTTATATTGTGGATTTATCCATACAAATACAAACTTCATATATAATAAATATATATTTATTATACAAATTATATACATAAATTAACATAAATTATTTATTTATGACTATTTATGACCTTTTTATTTACAATTAATTGTTAAAATCATATCTCTAGTAATAATCACATTGTTGTTCGTATATGTTTTTATTTATTATTATTAGTCCACTTACACTGATCATAACAAAATTTTATCTAGGATAGAAATAATAAAATAGTTATCATATTTCTATATGAATTATACTTTTAAGACCAATAACGATTGATGGTTTCTATAAATGATGTGTCTTATGATCATTGTTTAGGTTTGTTGTATGTACAGTTGAGTAGTGTTTCCAGTATAAAAAAATTATCATGGAAATGAGGTAAGTAATATTGTATCATTAAATAGTGATTATAATATCATTATAAAATATTATTTATTTATATATACTTATTCAAATCATCCATATGGTATGGTGATGACAATATAGTCAAATCACTATGTGAAGGGTTTATTCCACAATTTCATGAATGATGTTATCATCATTCAGTGAGTTAAAAGTAATGAAATAAAATCTAATATTATATTTTTTTAAATAATATATAATTCAAAAATATCATAACCTTTTATATTATATTAAAAATAATATTTAAATATATCATTATTTTATTTAATATAATATTTTAAAAAAAACTGCATCACTTCATGATACGGTAGTACACCATAAACAAGAGTGATGTTATCATATCTGATATTGAATAGAATATAAACAATGTTATATATGATATAGTTAATCTGAAGGTATAATTATTTTATATATAAAAAATATATAATATAGTTGTATCATAATACCATCTTTGAGAGGTGGTAATAGGAAAATGAGTGCCATCAGTTCGTGAGGTTGTACTCCTCCCTAAACTGGAATGATTACTTATTAACCTATTTAATGGAAGTTGGGAGGGTTTTAGAATATTAATATAAAATAAAAACATATTAGTATATGGATAATACATGTATTATTATATAATTATATTTCAAAAATAATTGAATGTGATGGAGGATTAATTAAAAAAAACACTCTTTGGAAGACATTAATTTATCAACAGCTAACATTTTTAAATATTTTAGAAAAATCATTCATAGGCTGGATTTATTACTAAAATATGTGTTATAGAATAAGAGGAGGTGTTTCTTTGATTATTTTGGGTATGTAATTTCAACATCAAACGGTTTTCAAGGTATGAATATTAGAGAATAGAGAGTGGAATTTTATATGTGAGGTGAGTTGAACACATACGTTTGTTTGAAAATGAAAACAAGTACATAAATTTTATTAATGAAAAAATGATAAAAAAATGTTATGTGAGAATTATACAATATGGGGTCAAAATATTTCTATATTTTTTTATATATTTTTTTAATTTTATCCCTTAACATTATTGATTATCCAACGGTAAATCCATTTTGACTATAATAGTGATAATAAATTTTTACTATATTTACTATTTCATTCAGTCAAAAAATAATATTACCTAAATAAATAATATAATATATTCTTTTTCTAAATTTGGAATCTATTATTACATATTAAAATCAATCTGTTCTAAATCATGATTTAAAATTTAATCGAACAAATGTGAATAAAAAGTGAGTTTTATATGACACATTATTGAATTGATTATAAGGGTTTTTATAGATATTTAAATATGAAAAAGATTAGAATGAAATAAAATGAAATAATTATTATATAATGGTATAAATTCTACAATTATTATAATTAATAATATAATATAACATTATAACTAATTAAAAATTGATGATCTAAATTTAAATTCATCATTTTCCCCAATTCATTAAAAAAATTAATCATGCAATAAAATTATAAATAATTCACCAAAATATAATATTCATATTATGATTAAAAAATATTTCTATTTTCATATAAAATTTTAAATTTTTTAATTAATATTTTCTTAAAAATAATTTCAAAAAATAGATAGAAACCCAATATTTAAAAAATAAATGTTTAAGCATCTAATTGATTTAGAATTATAACTTATCTAAAAAATGGAAAAGATAAAAATTGAACATTTTATATAATATATTTTATATTAAATTACAAAAATATTTACCCAAAACAGGTTTGAATGATTTATTGATGTTAAACACACTTGTTAACAAATATGCTTTTTTCATAATTTTTCCCTTGTTTTTATTTTTAATTAATGATCACCAAATTATTAATTTTATATAATTATATAAAGAACATGTTTTTCTGATTTATTGAATATTTCTCATACCATATATTCCTACATATATGTGATATCAATCAAATCATATCATTGTAAATGTATGTCTGGTTTTGTTTAAACTATATGTTGCGTGTAATCAAAACTCAATGTTATGTATAATGAAAAATATTTAATAGATTAAATATATTTGAAATATTAGTTCATAAAATCTTGTTATTTTATTCAAAATTGTGTGAAGAATTTTTTATTTAACATATTCTGAGTGTTTCACTAACCTCACTTATAAAATTAGATCCATAATGCCCTCATTGTCACACCATTAAATCGTTTTGGTTCAACCAAGACATAAGATTATAAATTGGTTAATGACATCACCATTAAATTTATAATTTATTTGGATTATAAATCCATCTTATGATAGGGTTTTTAGGATTACCTAAAGTGTTTGTGTGAAAAAATATTATCATTCTTATAATGAAGTTTTTATTTTATATCTTCTTCCACAAACTCAAAATCATATTCAATTATTTTTGAATAAAAACTAATATATATAAAATATACATAGATATAATTATATTAATTAAATAATTTTAATATTCCCCCTTTTTTAAAAATTTTATATGAAATCATCATTTGGCTATGTGGAGGTCTACCTCCTCGTGAACTGATGTCATTATTTTTCAATCATCACAACTCATGGCTAGTTATAATAATTTATTTAATGTTCATATACTATATTTGTGACATATATATACTTATTGAGTTATGATGTCACATATACCGTAATAATATTTGTTCCATGTGGGAAATAATAATTTCACTCATGTGTACATTTGACTAGCGCATCATGAAGCGGTGTGATTAATTCTTCACGAAAAATACATAGTTTTTAATTAGGTAAAATGTAATTAATATATATACTACAAATGAAATAATTTAAATATAAATTACATATTTATGATTTTTAATTCAAATTATATCATTATATTTCATACCATTCCCCTCACTGAAAAATGATAACACCGATTTTGCAAATGATTGAACTACCGCCACCTTAGAGAAATATGATTATTTTTTTATCACCACATCACATGGATAAAAAATAAATTAATCGTTTTTGAATGAAAAAGAATATATTTATATATAATTATAAATTTTGGATTATAAAATAATTCATAATTTCTTTTCTAAAATATCATTGAAAAATGAAAGTGTTACTTATGGGTATGTATGACCTACCATCTCCATGATTGTAATGTAATTCATTTTTCATAGAAATATATCATTAAAGGAATAAAAATAATAAATTAAAAATATATGTGATTATTATTTAATTATTATTAATTTCCATATGTTTAAATATGGACCTATTTGGTCATGGTCAACATGCTAAATACATGTTGAATGAATGAACCGAACGTCCTCAATACATACGACATAAAGTTAATTGATTATGTATTTTAATATGTAATTAACTATAAATACAATAATTTTTTTTGTTTAAGGATTTGAAATTATAAATTTTATTTTTAAATAAAATAATGAACTCATAATTTTTACATAGGTGTAAATCACATTAAATTTAATCTATAATAAATGTCATATTTTTGTTACCACATTATTTCATTCAGTGTAAAATATTTTATACTCACTAATAATTTATATTATTCGATGTTTATACATACCATTGTACATTTAGTATTCTCAATCCTTCAAATATCAAGGAATTTATGTTTAAATTAGAATTTTTTCTCCCGGGGTGTTAGACATTATTATTTTCCAAGTGGAAAACAATTTTATAACTCAATTTATTTTCAATAGATTATATGTTATTTTATAACCCTATATAATATTATTATGTAAATATACATACCCATATAAATTTTATATTAAGAAACATCTTATATTAATTATATTTAAAGGAAAATTTAATGTTATTCATTCAAGGTAATTATGATTACAATGTGACAAATTAGAAAATGATTTATGTTATAAAATCTGTTTTTATCTGGATTATTTATAAAAAAAATTATTATTGGGAATTACTTTTTACTTATATAATAACAACTTATAATTATTTTATCATCTATTTATACATTAAACCTTCATGTAACATAATAATTATCCACTTTTGAGTAATTATGATCATCTATGAAGTTGTTTTCAATAAAATAAGACTTTATTTTTTACATCAATAAAAAATCCATTTTCATTGAATTTTTTTTCTAAAACATTAAAAAATTATTGAATATAAGTTTTTGATTTCATTTTTACCTATTCATATTTTAATAAAAAAATGTAAAATTAAACATCATGCAGTTTTCTAAATTATACAATTTTTTTATTTTTTAATAAAATGTTGATGAAATACATATTTTAATGTACTCCGAATATATGGAAATATATACCATCATGACTAGTAAAATATTTATACTAAATTTTATTTTTCAAAGAATAATTTAAAGGAAAATTTTTTATTTTGTTTTTTAGAATTTTTATATTTTTAATTATTGTTTTAAATAAAGAATTTGTAATTTACTCATGAAATATTCCAAGTGATAGTTCAAAATAAATATTCAACCTATGATGAAATAATTTGGCGATACAAAAAAAATATTATTTTAATTAAAATTGATTTTGGTGATCATTAATGTATTAAAATCATTTTTAATTATTTTTTCTGATGCTTTAAAGGGGGTATATTTTATGATACCATCAAAATTATTTATATGGATCGATAAATATTGTTTCCAAGAGATTTTTTAGGAACATGCTTACTTTCATGGGTTAATCATGTTTCAATGTGATTTTCATAGAAAAGAATATGTTCCTATAGTTTAATCAAGATTCAAATAGTTTGTCATAGAACATGATTCTTTCACAAGGGTAAATAGTGTATTGAAATGAATAAATGTTATTTTATGGGTTTTATGATGGAAGGAATGTTAAATATATCATTAATGATAAGGTTATTTGAAATTTTTTATGATGATATGTAGTTCCATTAAAAACCAAGTGCATTTGGAATGCTTACTAAACAAGGATGGGTGGTTCTATGATAAATGATTGATGGGTGGTTCCTTAATAAACCAATGATGAGTGGGTCCATGGTAGCCCTTAAATATATTTTGTACTAAAAGGATAGATTTAAACCATATTGGATATTCCATTATTTTGAATGGATATAAAGATATTTTCCAAGATACTAAATCATTTTTATTATGTTTTCTATTGATATTTTATTTCATTGATTTTTATTGATATAATGTGGCCTAGTATTTCTTATTCTGCTCACTCTTTACATTATGAAATGCATCTTTTATTTTTTCCTAATTAATGATGCTGTTATTGATAGGTATGAATATTTATATGTAATACTCATTCACAATGATTATATCGAAATAACCTTATGAATTTTTTATTATATCTACTGACATTTAATTTTTAATAAATAGGATTAACCTTATAGAAAATTAAATCTAACACTTCTTATGTTTCATTTTCCCCATGTGAACAAGAACATTATTGAATGAATTATTCATAGAAGGGTCTATTATGAATTATATGAATTAATTAATGTGAAATAAGAAAATCTATGTAATGTGGTTGAAATACTCATTTAAATATATGGTTTTTAGGTATTTTTTGTTTCTAAATACACATATACTCTAAACATAAAATGTCAATAATAATATATGTGATCCAGTATTTCATTTTTTATGTTTTATATTTTGGATATGATAAATTAGATCACTACCAAAAATTATAAATATTAAAATGTACTGTTTATGATCTTAGCATTAGATCTATCTTCACAAGTTCACGGATGATATATCTTATATGTACTTATTCCTTAAATCATCCAAAAATCTATTTATTTTTCCCTACCATTACACAATATTTTTGATTGTTTAGAATGCATGATTATAATATGCCACAAAAAACACAATTTAGTCTCTTCCAATCATGTTTAGAGTTTTTATTTGTTATTTTTTTCATGATTTATATTGAAATATTATTGAGTAATAAAATTATAAATGCAATTTTCACGTAAGGAATTCATTAATCCCATTAATTTTATCTACCACAAATTTTGGTTGGAAAACATAAAAATTTATGACTTGTATGTGTTATACTACTATGTGATTCAAAAATAATATTATAAATATGAATTTTTCTTACCATGATACATTTTTAGGGAATCCTACATTTATTAAGTATATAATCTATTGAAAAAGGAATGCATTGATGAAATTAGAATACTTAAAAATGGTAAAATGAATTGTTTTCACTCTAAATAAACTATAAATTAAAACAACAATTTACTATTATTGTATATTATTCCCCCTAAAAAAATTAAGGATACTTGTCACCCTATAATATATTATTAAAGATAATAAAATTCCCAAAAATTAAAAAATAATGAAAAATATTTTGGTTTTCAAAATTAGATAACAATCCAACTTCCCCCTTACATTATCTTAAAACTGTTAAGGATATATTGTCACATCCCCCTCTGATTAAAATTAATTTTTTTTTCATTTTCATATTTTCGGTAAAGAAAAGGTCCCCTCCCCTTCCCTATTATTTAGATAATAAGGGGTAAAAAATATTTTCCTTTATGAACATTCATTCAGAACAATCCTCTTAACCCAAAATTTATTCCACTAGTTTTTTATAAATGACATAAAAAAGTAAATAGACATAGTAGAAAGTGGGGAAAATGGTCAATCAAAATAGTAGACATTGATTAGTTAAAATAATTTACGAGTTGAATTAGGGAGTACACATTATAGACTGTAGTTCTAAGAGTCTAAAGGACTTAATAAATTAATTGTAAATTCAATTAATAAACATAGACAACAATAGTTATGTATAGAGATGAGGACTTTTCCCTAGTAATTTAATATATCTTATACCAGTTTTCTAGGATGATAATATCTCATAGTAACTCTCTCACAAAAGTAATGATGGGAATTTTATTTTTAAATTATTATATTTTTTTTATATTGACCAATATCAATTGGGAAGGCATCATTTTTCCTTATAAAAATGAAGAAAAATGATTACATAATTTTTCCCTGGAGTAGATATTAACATATAAATGGAGTTGAATATGTTATACAATTAACTACTAAAATATAATACCTGGTATTTTTTAATAGTTATATAAAATATTGACCATGGTATTGTTTTATAATGAAAATTTAGTTATTACATCATAATAGTAAAACACATATTGATACAACAAATTATTATGTAACTAAATTTATATTATGATAAAAAACAAAACAATAGTTCATGTAAAAATTTTCTGAATCACTATAATATTATAATACAATAGACCAAAACTCAAAAAAACGACGTGTACTTGAGACACGTTCCTAATAATAATACACCAAAAATATTGGAAATGAAATTGTGTAAAAAAATTGTGTTTGGTATAAATACATTTAGATCATCATGTATATATATGGATCTTTATGACCATTGGTGGTATATAAATTAAGTTTGAAACATTATAATTATTCAATATTAGGGGTAATGATTGATTTTTTTATCATATAAGGGGAGAAATAAAGTTTACATTAGAAGGAACTTCCCTTATGAAGTTCATTTTTTCCGAACATGGGACGGAGTTTTTATCACTATGGTTCACTTTTGATCTTAACCATGTACAAATTAAAAAAATATACATGGAGGTGACCTATCATTACGATAATTTAAAATTGGAAGAGATCACCACCATGTAAATGATTTCCAAACTACCCCATAAATCCCCCCCGTAGAACACCTTACCCTTATACATAGTGGTTCATGAATATATTATGTCGTACTAATATTATAAAATGAATATAATTAGAAAATGAAATTGGTAAAATGGATTTCATATTTTTATTTTTGATATTTAAAATAGACATGCTATCATTCTGGGTAATATTTTATGAAAATAGTAAAATACCATAAAAATTGTGAAATATGGTAAAATATGATATGTAATGTATAAATGAATTAATATTTCTCTAAATCATGGTTCATTTGGTTTATAGAAATTTTATTTCATTATTAATGGAACTGGGAACCATATTGCATTGTTAGGGCAGTATTAGAGAACAACCATTATAGTGGGGACCTAACTGAAAGTGGAGTAATAAAATAATTAATAAATTTTTATATGAAATTCCTCTCAACAATCATATAAAATCCCCCATACTCTTTACACAATAAAGTATAATTTCAGTCAACCATTATATCTCATAGTGTCTATATATAATATATCTATTATGCTTATATGAATTTAGCTAGTTCTAATGTTGGGTTACAATATAAGAATCTCAGGTGATGTACGGATTTATATTCATATATTTTTATTGACTATTTTAATTTCCTTATATATATTCTCTTTTGAAATTAATTTTTTAGATGATTACATACTATTTATCCATGTTACTATAACCTATGAAAGTATTTTCATGGAAATATTACCCAAACAACAAACATCATACATGTTTTATATGTCAATACTAGGTTAAAGTAACTGTTGATTTCTTATAACTTTATAATTATTATTTTCATTATCATTAACATATTAATTTTAATCTAATTTTTTTGTCATGTTATTATTATGATGTAATTTTCTATTACAATATTAACACGTCATACCAATATGATCATACCTTTCACAGACATTATTCCCAACTCATAAGTTGTGACTATATATAAACCTCATCAAATATATAGAAATACCAAACACTGGTTTAGTTGAATGTCTCTAAAATTAAAAGATCCATATTTATTTTTGATACTAAAATTTAATATTGTTTTGGAGTAGGTGCATCTAATAATACTAACCATGAGAATAATTTTTCTTATATATCATGATCAAAATTTTAGTTCATCGTTAATGGGACCTTACTGTGAAACTGGTGTAATACTCCCACTGGAAATAATTTAAATAATTTTAATAAATTTTAGTAAGAAAAAAATAATATACATGTACTATTATGTATAAAGATTTTATTTTAAAAAATTATAATCATTATATATAATGCTTTCTTGACACATTTTAATTCTTAAACATAACTAGAACCCATCATCTATAATTTCATTTAAATCACATAATTTAGTTACTTTTTAAGAACATTTTCCCTGAATAATTTCTTATATGTTTTTAGGGTATTCACATATTCATGATAACTACTTCATTAATTTTGGAAATATATTTTTTCTGATATAATATATTGTACAATAATATTAGATCATGTATGATAAGTTCCATTAAAAAAATTCAACATATATTTCATAGTTTGTCAACATTGAAAATTATTCCAAATATATCATAGATTATATTGATATGTGATTAAATGAATTGGAATTTCATAAGATTGGTGGGACATAAATTATATAACCCCCCAATTCCCTTTTAATTCCCATGAGACAAAAATTATAGCTTAATTAGGGTTTTCATACTATTATTATATAAAGAAAAGAGAAAATCCCTAGAATATATTTTTATGATGTTCAAAATGATGAAATTACATATTTCATATTATATTATTATCCATGTGATGTGGAATTTATATTTATTAAATGAATTAATATTGTGTAATAATTATAATGGAATCAACTATACTCTTGAGGATCCCTATGATATTTTTATCATTTTTATTACAGTTCATTTTATATGTTACCAATACTGAGCATTTAATCTCAACACCATTACATTGATTCACATTTTTTCTAGTAGTTAATTAGAGTTATATAACTAAAAATATATAATTTATAATTTTTCTTAGAATGGATTCGCTCTCATATGAACAAAATATTATCTATATCCTTCAATGGTGATTTCTTTAGAAATTAGATGAATTCGGTTATCTCTAATGATGACTAAGCTCTATCTGGTATTATTTACCTTATAGATCTATTTTCCCTATATTGTACAAAAATTTGGATTAATATCCCTTGGGTTGATAAATAAATGGATGGAAATAATTCAATGGATTACTCTAAATATATAATTATTGATGATGTTTTAGATTTATGGTTTATCTATTCTAATAGGTGTTTTTATATGTGTGTGAAGACGTCAATGTTTGTGACTATAACATGTGGTTTATGAACTCAAAATAGAGTATAGACCATTGGAAATGATGGTCACATAGTTTCAATAGGAAATAATACATGTTTTACTGAGTATTAGTGATGAAAATTAGTTTGTCTAACAAGGTTATATCGATATGTGATAGGTGATGGAAGATTCATTGTAGTTGATTTGAGGTAATGACTAGAATTCATTTTTCATGTATTGGGGTTGTAAATGAACCATACTAACACTATGGAGGATGTTAATTAATTATATAGAGATGATAAATGGATTATAATTGTAATGTGGGTAAGGGAACCTAATAGATCCGATGAGATTAGAAGGATGGAATATTGATGGTAGAGATATTTTGATGAAGATGATTGTTGATAGAATTGTAACTGTGATGGATATAGAATTTTACCTATTGTGATGCGATAAATAAGAAGATATTTATGGGATATAAGGTTGAAGAATTTTGGTAATATGATTTTTAATGACATAGGTCCTCAGTGTGTGATCATACGAGCTATAGACATGAATGACTTCAAGATGTAGGGGATTTATAAGATGTGTAATGACATATGATGTATATATTGAAAATAATAAAATGATTAATAAGGATGGAGTACTAATGAAAGGATGGTGTTATATTGATATATTTATACAGAACCTTATATTAAGTATTTCACGTATTTTTTCCTTATAGGGAATTGGGTCGATCATATGGGATAATAGATTTCACTATTTTTTTGATGGTGACATTGGATGTTAGGTGATGAATGTTAGTGGTACGGGATACCAATGGGTGAAAATTTCATATAATCTATTGTCTTTTGACTTTTTAGGCTTTAGATGGTGAGAAACTCATGGTGATGTCATCTAGACCGAAAATGATACCCATGGGAATTATTGATAACTATGATCACAAAAATAATGACTTGAAGGGAATGAATATTTTTTTAGGAAATTGTTTTTATAATATTCATTAATTGTAAAAACGTTAACAAATATGAAAAAAATTAGGTTGTGTGTTGTTGGCTAGACTCATCGATTTATTTTGGTCTATGAGGTCTTTTAGGATGGATGTTTTTAGATTGAATCAAGGCCACATCAGCATGTGTGGATGTTTTTAGAGCACTAAGACATTATGATGTCACATTTCAGGTCTAAAACGGGTCTATGGGCCATTATTGGTGAGTATTTAGGATATAAATGTTGTGATTATGTATGATGTTGTTTCACCACATTCCTATATTTCAGTGATTTATATTCCATCTATTATCATGTAATTCTTTCTGAATTTTTATTTTAATTAATAAATTTTATGACTATGTACTCTCTATAAATAAAACCATCTCATATGTATTGAATTTTTGAATAATGTTTTTACATTTTATTGTAAACAACTAATGGAATGTATACATTATATATTATAATACAATAACATGGTCCACATTATTTAATATATTGTTCAATATTTTCAATATATTAAATATCACACAATATCTGGGATATCAAGTTTATATGAATTACCTTTTATGTCATAAAAATATATAGTATAAACCATTGGAAATAGAATTATGAAAACATAGGTAGAAAATATAAATTCGACAACTAGAAATTTTTTTGATAATATTTTAGAAAATATTTTATCCCATAGTATAGATTCCATGTTATAATTTTACTAATTAATTGATATTTTTATATATAATATAACCTTTAAGAACAATTGGTAACTAGGCTAATTACAACGCACAAGTTTTATACTGTATAAATATTTTTTTAAATGGAATTAATATTTATATAGAGATATTTTTTCCCTATTCTTAGACAACTAGATTAGGTTATAGAAATTTACCTTGTCATTTGTAGCATCCAATTTCCCCACCACAAGGAATGACCACTGTGGATCATTTTATGAGGAAAGAACCTCCAAATGTTTTGTAGAACTACTTATTCAATAGATATATAATAACATAATTAGTGTATCAAGGGAAGTTAGAGTTTATTAAGATTCTCTAAAAGGGAGATATTTGTTATATTTTTCATTATATAAGAGTTTATGATGACCAGTGGGGAACTTAATTTAAATCACCAGATAAGATGGGGATACTGTTATCCAAGAATGGAATGCATTAAATTTAATTTTATAGGGAAAATGATTTCTATTTGATCAATAAACATGTATCAAATGGATTTGATTGTACTATATAAAAATGTAATATGGTATGGTGGATAAATATGGGTCCAATTTTCTAATGTTACCAAGGTATGTTGGGCATTATCAACACATACCTGAATGGATGTTTCATCACTTTATTAATAGTTTGATTTCCAATAATCTAATATAATTGGTAGATGAATATTTCCATTCATATTTAATGATTTTAACAATTACTATCAACAATAATAATGATTTCTCAAAATCAATTTCTTTAAAATAGAAGTAAGAGATAAAGATGATGGTTTGGTGAAATTATAATATAATTATAAATATAAAATAATTAAAGGATATAATTTTTAAACAAGAATTATATATGGTAAAAAACATCTCAGACCATCTTAATAGTCTTGTGAATTTAATACATGTATGTAGGTAAAGGGAATCATGGTTATTATTGAATATTTATTACGTAAGAATCTAATGCATGATTTCAAAATTAATAGGATATAGAGAAGTAATCTAATAAATCCCCTAAAAACCGAAGGGTTATTCAATAAAATAGTCTAAATGATAGAGGTGTTGAGGTTCTTATATCAATAGATAAATTCAAATAATGATATGATGTGATAGTGGAAACAGACATTATCATCAGACAACTAGAAATCGACTCCATAATTTTTCATGATGCTCCGAATTGTAAAGGCACCCCTCCCTCGTCAATTTCTTATAATATTAGACAATGCAAAGACAACTTTAACAAAAACATTAGAGTCACCCATACATGGAATGAGGGTAACAAAGGGGTGAACTACCTGGCATCTATTGTGTTCCCCCGTACCCTGGTTTTATTCGTTTCTAATGTTTCCGATTTTAAACTAGAGGGGATGGACATAATTCTTGGTGATTCCATTGTACTTAATTATTTTCCTCTCCTAGTATGGTGTCCACCTTCCATGAATTTTCATTATTAGGTTTCATTGAAAGAAAAATTATATTGTGGGGTGGATATGACATGATAGTGGGTAATTTGATTCTACATTCCATGATAGAAAATTATTTTTTTATTATTCTTCAATAAATTCCCTTATATCCTAAATATTTTCAAATTTAATTACATTTCCAAGGGCTTCAATAAAGAATGATGTAATATTTAATCATTTATATGTAATTTCATTGAAATATAAGGTACACTATGAAATTAAAATAATTATGCATGATTTTCATCTCATTTAAAAAATACTCATAATACCAATGGTGTATTTGATATAATAGTGGGAATATAATGGATTAAAAATTACAAAGAATGAATATATTTAAGAATGAAATTATTTACAATTTTTTAGGTATGTACAAAATTACATTTATTTCAAGGATATATATCATTACGGGAATCCTATCTTGAAACACCCCTTGTATATAAATATAATTAATTTATTTTACTGATATAGTTTTTATGGAAATCATTATTTACTTGTTTTGATATAATATATTGATTTATTTCTTCACGAATTACATGGAATACCTCATAATTAGGATGTTTGATTCCCAATATACCTTATAACTGATGAAGATCCATTATCTAATCCACCATATATGATTTATTTGATGGATTTAGTTTAGTTGAAATAGAGAATACAAAAATAATGTGAGAAATGATTCATTATTCCACCAGTATCACTATGAGAAGCACTTTTTTCTTTATAGAGGTTGGATATGAAAATTTTATTATGCATTGTATATATGGAAATCAATTGAATTATTATAATGGAAAATAGTCAATTGTTTTGTATTTACGATCTCTTTGATCAATATCATGGGGTTCAATTCTTTTCAATGATTTATCTCTCTTCTCGATAGAATAAGTTAAAATTTAAGATGGATTGTATTCCAAAAATATTATTTACTATGAATTTTGGTCATTATGAGTTCACATTAATTACTGTTTATTTAAAAAATGTTCCTTATGTGTTTATGGATTTTATGAACCGAGTATTCAAATATTACATTTAAAATATTAGGGTGGTATTTATATATGACATTCATGAATACTCTATGAGTCATTTGGATAAATATTCATATTTATGTGTTTTTTCATATGGTGTAAAAGGAAAATGAGTTAATTAATAAATAATGTAAATTTTTATTTTGGATTTCGAGAGTTAATTTACATTGATATAATGAGTCTAATTATTGTATATACTTGGAAACTTTAGTGATAAATGATTTAAACTAATTTAAATGTCCCAAAATCAGGACATTAATATAATACTTTCTTAGGTTGGTAGGATATTAATGGAATTTTAATGGAAAATATAATTTATTTTGTAATTCATTAAACAATATAGAATTTATGTGTTTTTGTTTTCATGTAATATGGAATTTGATTATATATTTAAAGTATTAAATATGAGTTTGTGGAATTCTCATTTAATTAGCCATATATCTGATAATTAATTCATTAATATATTTTGATGCATTAAGATAATCACATTGATTTATTAAAATGAAATATGATAGAGTTAAAGACTATTTAGAGTTGGAAAATCTGACAGAGCTTGATTTCGAGGCCTGGAGTGCCCATAATGATCCATCGAAGATTGGTTATGTTTTAATTAGCATACGTAAGGAGTTTTTCTAAAAAAAAGTGGAATAACACATAAAGAGTAACTCAGATCAGAAATATGAGGGCACCATTATATTCACGATGCTGGTTATCTCCTAGGCATGCCATAAGTTTAGTCGACATGGGCCTCCTAGGAGAAAACACAAAAATGGCCTAATCGTGAATAAAATAATTAAGAAATTATATTACCCTTCAAATGAATATAACTCAGTAACGGTAGCTGGGATTGAAAATCTAATACCACCACTAATCTCATTAGGGCATGCTTGAGATATGTTCCCAGTGTTAATATATGCTTTGACAGCATATGGATTCCTGATCATAGTTTTAGGAGAAATAGATATGAGTGCACAGTTAGAGAATTATTACATTTAGCCATATAACCAAACACTAATACTTGTTTATATAGTGAAAATGTTTTTGAAATCTATGTTAGATTCAATGGGAGGTTTTTTGAGTTGGTGTAGGTGAGTTGTGGTACTACAAATGGTTGGTACATTATTTTTCCAACTACGCACTACAACACTCCATTGAATATTTTTGATTATGCAGCATCAATAAATGATTGGCATAAGGTTTGCCAAACTGTAGGACCAAAAATGTTTGCCTCATTATTGTGGATGAAAATTATCATTTTTTCTTCCTTTTACCTCCTTAATAAATTTTTTAATGTTGAAATATATTTTCCTTTGTGTCCATTTTTCTTATTTTCAAATAAGAATAATTTTTTTAATTTATCGTATTTCATCTCAAATAAATTCCCAATAATGGATGTGTGAATATTCCATGGTATAAGGTAGGTAGACTTGTTTCCTTTCCCTTAATGTATAATTTTTTTAAAATATATAACAGTTTCACCTGTTTAATGTTCCATTAATTGTTTATAAGTTAGAAATAATTAATATTTGTTGACCATGCATTAAATATTATTTTACATTGTCCCTCTTTTATATGTTTAATGGTTAAAAACCTTGACCCTAACAACCAGATATGGTGTTTTCAATTACAAAATATATTTAGAGGCCATTTGTTGTGGTTTTTTCAAAAATTGTAATGGATAAATTAATTACATGAAATGATAATGGAAACATCATTTCATTTGGGGACTTATTCTCTTATCAATTTGTTGGGGAATAAAATAAATTAAATTTACATTAAAATCTCATTTAATTGTATTATGTCATGTATATTCAGATTTACACACTATCTTTTGAAATTGAATTAATAAATGGAATGATCATGATTAATAATAAATTGGTTTGGATAATTCTCATAGATGATACATTTTATTATATGATGTTTGTGACTATTAATAAATCGATTTTATAAATCACACTGTTTGAGGATATTATTAATTTTTAATCAAGTATTTTCATGTACTTCCACATAATTCATGTAAAATTTCTAGACATGATGAAAATTAAAATTATTATAGAGTATATAAAATGACTTTCCACTTATGTAACATTAATTCTTGGACATAATTATACTATATTCATTTTATATTATTATTAATTGCATTCATCTTATTTAATAGTAATTTTTCGACATTCGGTTCCACTTATTTAGTAGAGATTATTCGATATACTGTTCCTCTTATATAATAGTAATTAATATACATGAAATTCCTTCCCATTTTTTGTGATTGTAAAATAAGAAATTATTAATGAATAATGGGAGTGGGTGGACATTAATCTTAAACCCCATTAGAGAGACGATGGGAGGGATTTTCTATATTTAAATGTGAAACAACTCATGAATTTACATAAACATATGGATTCATGGGGAATATTCCATTGGCTACCTTCAGAAATCTATCATTTATAACACACATGAACACACACACACACACATATATATATAATGGCACTAGTTAGGATTTTATACCCTAGGCTGATGTAGGTAGAGATGGTTTTGTATCCCCCAGGGAACCTATGTTCAACATGGGTTGTATTTACATTACATATATACTTTTAATATACCTATACACTAATTTATTTATTTTCACTGAATGGATTTTATTAGGAACCATTGTTTGTGTCATTTTATGTTTTAATACTACCCTATTCATGATTTTGATGGTTAAAAATTATAATATAATGAATCCATGATAGGATCATGGATAGTTCTCTTCCTTTTTTCTTCAATATCCCTTGGACATGGCATGAACGTTTTTTCTAAGGATGTAATAGGTATTCTATCAATAGTTTGAGTTTTATAAATTTTTATTCATAAGTTAGAATATCCCAACTGTCTATATTACATGTTTTATAATAATTTCCTTGTATTTTTACCTTAGCCTACTCATTCATGGATAGCATGTTTGGCATTAAGATATTCAATATTTGATATAAATTATTTTTATCTTATGCAACATCATATTTATTTTTGATGTTACTATTTTTATTTTTGATTTCAACTAAAATATCTCATAACATTACAATATTTATACCCTCACTATTTGGTAGTGACATGTGGATTATGGGGATGCATGATTGAGACCGCATGAGACTCATTTTCAGTTAGTTATCATTAAATCAGACACAATATGTAACAAATATTACCTCTATAAGGTAAATCACTTCATTTTTGGAACAATAATGATGTTTTAATCTTTAAATGGGTAATTTTATAGGAGTATCACTTGTTTTATATATTTGATAAATATTTCATTATAAAATGAATATTATATATCTATTAAAATTCGACTACAATTTTTTTTCAAAAATATCAGGGAAATGGTAAACACCATTACTTGAGATCAAAATAATTATAAAAAAAATTCATAAATATTTTAGTAGGATGAAAATAATATTTTACTCAATTCAGGGATGACACCAAGAAACCATATAACAATCTAAGTGACACCATGAAATACATAAATATTAATAAACATAATGATTGAATGAATTCATTGTAATTATATCTCAGCTCTAAAATTAATACATAAAACATTTTTCTTCACTACATCTATAATGATTATGAAAAAAATAACCAAAAAAAACATCTGTTAGTGAATAAATACAAGATATTAATTTTAATGTGGATAAACCAAAATAGTATGGTACTAAATTCATTAATTATGACACTTGAATAAGAATATATAAAAAACTAGAAAAATACATTGTACATTAAATATAATATTGTATACATGAAATGTTAACCTCAAGTGATGGCCTAATATGTATGTCTATTATCCATCCATATGAAGTGAACATAGATTGTGTTCCTAAAGGGTAACACAATGTGTAGGAAGTATAGACTGCACTAGTCAGTACCTCTGTTGATAGAGTCATGTGGCCTAAATAAACATGTAATGTTCCTCACTATGATATGGAATATAAAGCTTGAGGGATAGTTGGTTAATACTGTGATGGGATCCAATTCAAGTAGAAGAGTAAAAAAATGTGTTCCCTTCACTACATTCAATGTGTAATGGATCGACAAAATTAGTTTTGACCCATTAATCTATGTCACATTTGCATAATTAACATTGTGTTTATCATGTTATAAATGGTGTGTCTGTTTTATTTTCCTTATAGACAGTTTGGAATTTAGATATTTATGTAGAAAGAAATGTATACTGAAAACATAGAATCTATCACTTTAATAGATATTGTGTAATATTTGAAAACACATGTAAACTCATTGATTTAAAATACAATATTGTATAATTTTTGTTAACAAAATCATGTATCAAGTGATATTTATCCCATTGAAGAAACCATACCTATATAATTGAAACTCTATACTGTATGTGATATACTGGAATACATATTATATATTTGGGGTTTCTTAACCAAATCAATTTAATCCTCTAAAATAATTGTCTCATTTTTTGATCTAAATGTATCATTTTCATTCTATATGTTTAATTATTTTATAGATCACCTCTAGTTGAAGTCCATGAATCCAACATTCAGTATTGGTATTCCATAGGAAAAATTCATCATCGGATTCCACCCTTCATTATTCTCATTTTCTAACCACAATGTGAGGATTTTTTATCATGAACTGTACATCATCAATTCCATACATGGACCACATAATTATCACTATTATTCCTAAATTATTCCAAATTTATTGTATTTCATCATTTATAATAATTATTCAGATATTACCATATCAAAATCTATGAATTTTTTTCTAATATTTGATTCATGATATGAGAAGATAATTGCTTAATAGAAATTTATGGATATTACATATTAACCACCCAAATGCTATTTAATAATTAGTTTTTCAATGACTTCATGAGGTGAAGGAAATTAATTTATCATACTAGAGAATTTGAATATCAAATTTTATAAAGGATGTGGAAACCATTGATAAAAAATAACATGATTATCTAAAAATCTATTATCGTAATAATAAAATAAAAAATTATTAATAATTTTGGAGGCATCTAATATTACCAATAACTGGAAAATTTCAAATGAATTATAAATTTAATACATTTAAATGAATAAAAATCTGAAAAAATACGAATAAAATTCCATAAATTGAAAAAAAATTATTTACATAGCTTCTTCTGATATTACAGATAGAAAAAATTTTAATTTATGCATTTGTTTATTTTTTATTGATGACCTAGTGACTACTCCATCAGGAATAATAATCTCCCCACTCCATTATCACTATCATTATAGGGTACATGTCATGTTACAAAATACAACCATATAAAATTATAAATGGGGTATATTTAAAATAAAAATTTAGGTAAATAATGTAAATTTAATTAATAACATGATAAAATTAATTTCATGGCCTTGAATCCCAAAAACATAAATTTTATATCTCATATGAATTATACTCACATCCAGATATTTTTAGGGTGTGAAAATCTTTATTCTACACTATTTCTAGTAGGTATTGTTTCTGTCATGTGTTTGAAAAATATTTAATTGTTAAATAAATATTATTTATACCATTAAATTCAACCATCTTGGAAAAATGGTAAAAACATATTTGAATCATTAGAAACATGCACAGATAAGAACTGAACAATAAAAAACCTAAGAACCATTAATCTGGTGAAATGGACATTTTATCATATAATTCCCTATGATTCCATAACTCAAATATTATTCATTCCATATCCATTTAAAAATTAGGTTATTTTAACCGAATAATATTAACCCCTTTCTGCTAAAATGGAAACTAAGGAGATATTCTGTACTAGGAATATCATATATTATATCATTCAAATTGGTGGTAATTAAATAAACATTCATCATTATAACTTAAAAGTTTATGTTAAAGGATACCCTATATCACTAAATAGACTGGTAAAACAACTTTTTTACCAATATCACTTGTAATTTATGTTTTATATTTTCTTCATTATATAAATTTTTCTGTAAAAAAATTTCAATTTTTTGTGGAGTGAGATGTATATGAAATAATTTCAGGATTTTTTTCCATGATAAGGTTTTTTATATGAAGATTTTCTATGTTTAAAGATTGTATTCAATCAAAAACCCATGTAAATCAACATATAATTGATTAATTGAAAAATAAATCCTTTAGTGGGAATGCCTTTTTCACTTCGTGATTAATGAGTGATCAATATAACTTTTATATGAAAAAATATATTTCTTTCCAAAAAATTATATCAATCACATTGTCAAAAATTATAAATTTTACACATTATAATTCCAAGTTATTACAATGATCAATATGAACCATTATTCCTCCTCATATTCTAATATATTGTAATGTCTTATATTTCATTTTCAAAAAATAGAGACAACCCGTAAAAATTAAAATATTATTTACACAAACATTAGTAGAAACCACATATCCAAATTTAAAACCCAATATCTTACCATATATATCATCAATAAATGCCTTTATAGTTTAATTTTTCTCATACAAGAAAGAGATATATATATATATATATATATATATTTGAGTACCTCCGGAAATACAGCCATCATTTTCAAAATATCAAAAAAATGATGATTTTCAATTTCCAATTTTATCACAATATGGTATTATTTTTTTACCATTAAAATGAGAGTATTTTTTAATTTAAAAGGAAAAATAAAATATTTGACATAATTAAGTGGAATAAATTCATATTCTATTAATAAGAACCCCCCACCATTTAGATAAAAATTACACACATTAAATATGAATAAATTATCAATTATTCTTACACCACAACATATCCATATCATTCTGGGAAGATCCTTCTTGAAAATAGACTAATATGATATCCATGTAAATTGAAAATGTGATATCAATTATCATATTTAAATATGAAAATTTATCCCCCTCATACTATATAATATAATATTTTTAAATCCTAAAGATATATGATCATGGTAATGTTTGAAATAAATATATATAATATGGACTTTCTCTACTCGGGTTTACCTATCATGCACATTTGATGAATTGCAACGCTTTTAACATCCTTATAAGGGTGTCAGATCCTCTATGTCCTTAATTCTCATTAATTATGTAATCGATCAATTATTTAAATTATATTAATAAAAACAACTATGATTTTAGTTTTCAAGCCCTTAAAAATTGGGTGTTTTGAATCCAAAATATAAACTTTGAGTGGTAACCATACTACTAGATTATGAATTAATTATTCTAATAACCTTGAATTCCATCATTGGAAATTTATTATATTTATTATAATATATTAAAAATTAATCTATGAAATTATTTTAATAAAAACCCTTAAAAACTATTGACAACATCGCAAAAATATTATAGTAAATGATATAATTATGAAAAATTATTGGCTACCATTCATCACAGATATGCAATAACTATCTTTATAATATTATAATTATAATGATCACATGATACGGTCAATGGATATCCATTATACAGGTGGTATTGAAGGACTATACCAAATTATACATTAAAAGGGAAGGACCCATGCTAATATAATGATATGCCCTTATTCCAAGATGTAATCAAAGGAGATGAAACAATATTATTAGGGGAATAATAATGACACATGGAATAATTTTATTTATTTTTCTTATTTAAATTTGATTTATTTACTCTCCCAATGCCGCTGAATTTATTCATTTTATAGATGATACATTACTAAATGACATGTAGATAAACTGTATTATAAAACTTTTTTAATGAACATAAATCATATGTACAATTATTGTACATATCTTTAATGATTTATTATATGGAAGATTGATTAGAATGATAACTGATTAAAAATCGATATGAAGGTGAAAATCATGATATTTGATTATTTTATTATATGGAAAACAAAAAACAACATGGAATGCCTTGGATTTCATACATTCAATAATATAAATTGTTCAC
Organism: Viscum album; assembly: GCA_963277665.1. Lineage (NCBI taxonomy): Eukaryota > Viridiplantae > Streptophyta > Magnoliopsida > Santalales > Viscaceae > Viscum > Viscum album. Next base: position 495,537,745 of record OY728158.1, on the reverse strand, counting down.
CTATCTTGTAATACGTTTTTGCCCAATACATATGATTTATGGAATTCATTTTTAAATATTGAACATATATACAAAACTCTTAATGATTTTTCTATTTAACTGTATATTTTATCATATAATGTAACAAATACACATATATCTAAATAATCATTGTCATATATTAAAGATATTTCTAAGAGGATCTATTTTACTCTAACTTGTATCAAATAATATGAAATTTCTTTGGAATATCAATCCAAAATTTATTTTCAATAAAACCGGTAACATTTTAAGAGAATCCCTCTATGTCAAACTCAATCCCCATTCACGTAATGAAAAAAATATTCCCATGACCCATTGTGGAATTTACAAACAATATAAATTCTTTAAATCATAAATATATGAAATTTATTTACCCTATAAAAATATTTTTAACTCAAGATATAAAATTATTTTATGTGATAACTATTGTAACGTCACTTTTATTCAAACCATAGAGATATCCAAATGTAATTGTGAATTTATGTTTTAGGAAAAATATGATATCTAAAACCATCATCACCATGTAAATATATTCATTAGAACACTTAAAGATGTTTTCTTATTTATTGAATAAGGAATGATATTTACTAATGGATTACATATAAGTGTAGGGTGGATCATGTATGAAAAACTACATTTTGCGGAAAGCATATAGAGACATGTGATTGGAACATGGTTAGTAATAATTGAGTCTCCCAAATCATGCACAAAAATTTTTATGTGGTTAATTTTTAATGAAACAATGCATCCATCTAGGGGAAACCATGAGGATTAGATCAGGGGCCTAAATGGATTCCCTTAATTTGTTAAACCATCCTCCCTCGGTTGCTTGGATTTTTGATAGGACTTTAATAAATTTTGGATGTGGGATCAAAATCTCTGCATGGTTTAGATAATCATGCTCCTATCCTATGTGCTTAGTGCCACAAAATTAGTAGTATAACATGGTTCGCATCTAACAATTCATCCAAACCAAGTGGCGTGTGGATCTTCTGATGTGTTACTTAGATGATTAGTGCATGGTTAAAAAAATATCTATTTTAACCATCTTCCTAATTAACAAGGAAAACGTGTTTAATATTTCCCTCAGAACAATAAATTGTTTCCATCTTTTCCACCTCCACTCACCCAGGGATCCATCTATGTGTGATCATATCTGCTCAATATTTCATCGTAAGGCTCCCAGATGAGGTTTCTGAACCAACTGTTACCAAATTCATTTGAGGAATATGAATATGTCTATGAATCCTCATCCTTATATTCTCAATTTTTAATTTTTATTGATTTTTAATGTTTTCAATTATTTGGTTTTTTCTATGAGTTTTTTTATTTCACAAATTTCTATCATTATTGAAAAAATAAATGCATTATATTTTTTGAGTTAAAAACCCTTGATCTAATGTGTTTGGTATAGTTATTTATCCCCAAAAAATTATTTATATGGTGAATTATTTTTCAATGTTCTGGACCCTTCATGAAATTCCACTAAAGTCACAATTAATAAATAAAATATTTCTTCATACTTAGTACAACCCTCGAATCCCATGAAATAATTTAAGAGGGTAACCACCTTGATATCATACATTATTTATGGTTTTCCATGGATAAATGTATAATATATTCAATCTATGTAATTGTATTGTACCAACCAATATAGGTTTGTTGGATTACCCCTTATGAATGTAACATATTTTTTATTGTATCAAATTAAAATGGTGGTTGATGTTCATAGTACCTTATGTTTTTATTTTGTTTTAATTAACTACATTAAATGAAATGGACATCGAGAATGAATTTTATTATATGAATGTTATGATTTTTATTTTAGCCATGAGTGCACCTCATGGTCAATCCTAGGGTGATACAAGGGTTTGATTCTTATTTCCATGGATAGACATATCAAGTATAACGACAATATAATTTTCTATTTATTTACATCATGTCAGGACTACTATATCAATAATATAAATAACACCGTGTATGAGAAAATTTAGATTATTATTTTATGATTCCAATGAGTGACATATGGTTCTCTAGTGGATTACCATGGACATGGTCAGTAATCACTATAACCATACAATTCCACGACTGATACATGGATCCTGATGTGGTATAGTGAGGACAAAATTGAAGTGTTGTGATTTATACCATGCCAAGAATGATACTTCAGGGATTATACAGAAACTCACGATAGACTCCATCTATGATTGGTTTTCTGTACCTATGTGTTTCATAACATTGGTACCTTATACAGAGTTCAGTGGTTGGTCTCATGTATCAAATTAACTGAGTGAATTGAAAATTCTATCCAGATAATGAAGATAACTAGAGTATTGTTATGAATTACTTATATGAATACATTTTTCTATTTTTTCTTAATATTAAATGACATTTGAATGATGGAACTACATATATATATGAATGGTCACATTGTGCATACACTATTGTTGTAGGTTTCTATTATATATATATATATATATACACAAACACACATATTTCTATATTTATACTGGGAGTATATATATATACATACCGTTATATACAAGCATATATATATATATATATCTATCCCTTGAAGGTCACAATCTGATGTAATTGATTTACTTAAATTCTTCAAATTATTAATATATGCATAGTAGTCATCTAATAAACTAAATCTAGAATGTTAAGGAAGACATAGGTGGTGGAATACTTAGTATATCACACCCCCAATCCTTGCATGCAACTGGTATCTGTACAAATCAAATTATCACGGGTTCAGTTTTATGTATAATTCTATTTACAGTTTTCTTTGAATATGGGACTACAATAGAACAACATTAAGCCATTGTTCTGGATGCTCATGGAGTGATACATTGGTGATATTTAATTTTCATTATCATTTTTACAATATCATCTATGTGTCTATACGTTAATTTTATTATCTCTATGACATAATTTGATACATTATACTATTTATATATTTGGTAGCTCTTTAATATTGAGATGATTTATTTTAAGTGACATTTCTTATATACGTTTCTTTCATTTGACTGATTTATTATGTTTCACCATTATGCCTCTCTAATCAGGTGGGTGAAGTATCATAACACCAACAATCATTGGAACAAAACTATTATTTAGAATTTCCTGGTGTACATAGAGGTGGGCTTTAGGTCATGTCTCCAATACTATTACGGAACTATATTAATGGCTCCTAGGTCAGGATCATTTAATGTGGTTTTAGAGGAATATTCTATTCCTTTGTTTTATTATTTTGGGATTATAAAATGGAAGCTATGAATTTTTCAGCACTTTGTAAATATACAAGACCAGGACTGATCAACTCATGCCCAAGGAGAATACCACGTAGACAAAAATGGAATTGTTTGTCACGTTGTTTTTTATTGCAGTTTATTGTCATTTCATTCTGAGTGATTGATATACCTTCAACTAGAAACTTGTTTGTGAGATTTGGGGTATTGTACTATATTCATCATTTGTAATTGAAGTCTCATTACATGAATAAATATAGGAACATAGAGCTTCACATTCCTTGTATATTTAATTCCATGTTAGATGCATTTCATTTCAAATTGATATTTATTTATTTTTCATTGTGTTATTTACTAGAATGTTATTTAATATTCCATGTCACGCAAATATTTTTCATGATCCTTTTTAATTATTTATTTTTATTGAAATCCTTCATATATATTTGATACATGATTCATTATTAATGTTTATGCCTCAACCTAAAGGTTATTTTACCATATATCATGATGGTATCACCTTAACATACCAACCACTACAAGTTTGATCCATTGACCATTGGTCAGAAGGGATAAGAGAGTTAAGGTTGAGATTATATGGGTTATAATAATATAATATAACTTTTATGAAAAATTATAAAATTCATAAGGGAAACCTATATAATCAACTATTTAAATATTAACATTCTATTTAAAAAATTAAATTTAAATCATGGATATTTGGACAAGAATGTAATTTGTAATTTATAAACATAATAACCATTATAAATATAAAATGGTTATTAATTTAACTAATTCATGGTGCTTATATATATATATGTTAAAGTGAAATTTTTATCAAAAATATATTCCTTGTAAAGTATTTTACCTCTATTTCTAGGCCATTATGAACAATATAACTAAATTCAAAGACATAATTTTACCAAAGTAGTATTGTTGTTGAATTTTACTTATGGGATAAAAATATTTCGGGTAATTTCATTTTATAATAATTTGACTCTAGTTGGATGATGTTAATTGAACCCAAATTAATATTAAGGGACACTGGTAGGTCACATTTATACTTATTATGCCTTAGGTGTTATCCCCTATGGGTATAAGAGTTATATATGGGATTTTATTAATGTTGTAGTATCCACTTATTATGAATACATATAAAAGTATGTGGGAATATTTCAGAACTATCCTCTATTACATAATAAAAAAATGTTACAGACTTTTGATTTCTACTTATATGAGGTGTTAGTAAAACAAAATTCTAATTATTAACTAAAGGGTGTTTTCATTTACATATTTGAATTGAAATTTTCATTAAGAAATCCAGTGTGTGTGAAATATTAACAAACTATTTGAATAAAAAAAACTACTATATGATATTCAATTTAAATTTTCATTATATTTTAGTTGAATAGATAATATTTGAAATGAATTTTGATACGACCTACTTATGTTTCCTTATTATTTTAGTTATTAAATCAACTACTATCATTTAATTTTTTTTATATTTTCATAAAATGATATTTTTAAATGTTCAAACATACAATGTGAATTATTATAATAGATTAAATGAAACCTAAATAAGGCTTTTGTGAAGTAACCACTATATAAGGGTAATTTAAATCATTTTATATTTTCATCCTTTAAAATATCATGTATATTTTACATAGGTCACTGTTGACTTATTATTATAAATTGATCTTTTTTTATGTCGTCAGGCCTAGAGACCTTCCAGTGTAACCTAGTAATAAGTTCAATGCTTTATTCATTATTGCAATCCATGCTAGTATAGATTTCTCCCACAGAAAATGAAATCATAGATAAATCCTACTGAATGTATTTTAATGTGATGTTCTATTTAGTTGTTTCTCCTTCTATATATGAATAATTGTTTCTAAGTTGACACCCAGTTAAAATTCATTGTCATTTAGAATGTTTGAACTTTTTTGAGGACTTTAATATCTTTTAATGCTCTAATTCAGTAGATTATACATGCCTAGGGAATGATAAGCCTCTTAATATGTCATGTGACACTTCTTTGCATTTAATGACAGATTTATCAGTGAGCTATCAACTATGTTGATAGTCATATAGTTTGATATAACTCAACACCAAATCTTTTTTATAGACGATCAGATTCTAGGATGTACAGTGATGATAGAAAAATAAATAATATCAAAATATTTGTTATGGGATTGAGATATATAATGGTATTTCCCATTTAATCAGGTGTTACTATTTGCATTGGTAAATTTATGAAATGGGTCTTATGAATATAGTGGCCTATTTTTTTGTCCAAATATTTCATTTCTTTATATGGTCCTTTTTTATTCCAAGTGGTGGAACCTTATGGAGAAGCCTCCTAAATAATAAATTAAATTAATAATATATTTTTTACATTTTTTAGTATTGTCCTATAATCCCATGAATTAAAATTTGGAAATGAACTCGATGACCTGAGACACCCCTATGTGTATGCATTCTGTAATGGATTATGATCCACAAAAATTGGAATTACATTATTATTCTAATTGAAGTATGTTTATTTATATCTTCTAAAGGTGATTTATTTTAAATTGAACCAAAATTAAATGGTAGTATTGGTTTATAGACCCAATATATTATATTTTATCATGAATTTACTATATGAAATGAATTGCCTATCATGGAAAATTTATAATGATTGGGTGTTAGGATTCTAACTTTATCCTTGACCACCCCTATGTTAAGTTGAGGGAGATACAAGAGTTCAGATTTTGAATTTCATGAATGTAAACATGAATCTTAATATTAAAATAATTTATAATTAATTACATCGTGTGGCCATTCATACATGGGTTTTTTAGACCACCATGGATATGTTCACCTAGTAGCTGTCATTATGATTCCAAGGAGTGATACCCGTTTCCATTGTGTATAAACATAGACTTTCATAGTAGGGAAAACTATTGTACCATTCTATGATAAATAGATTATTCATGATGTGTTATTGCATGGATGGAAATATAGGGTCATTCATTATTTCATGTCATGAGTAAAACATTGGACCTTATAAGAATTCCATTGATATAATCTAATGGTGATGGGTATTGATACAACATATCTAGACTGATACCTGAATTCCTTATAGAAGCCTCCTTTATTTAGATCATTTTTTCAAGTTAATTATATGAATTGATGCTTCATGTGGGATAAATAAAATACATGATGTTAGATTATTCCTTAAATATTTGACTTCCTTTTTATACATTCCCAAATGACTAAATGTAATGCGAATGAAGGACCTACATATGAATATTCAATCACATATTTTCCAAAATCCTCAGTTCCATTTTCTTGTTACATATATATATGAACATATATTATTAAAATGTATATGTAGAATATGTATATAAATACCATATATACCAACATATACATATACATATATATCATCATGAAGGTTGAAATCTATTTTGAGACATTCCATCATTGGGTGAAAAGGTAGAGTTGGTCGGATACCCTATGATGATCTCAATCCAATGTGATTTATTTATTTAACATCATTGATATATTATTTACTAGATACTACTAATATAATATGAATATACAAGATATTTATAGATTCTATTGGTGTTTTCCAAATGAATATATATCACACCTAGAAATCCTCGCAGGTTATTTCTCAAACATACCTCTTGGTTATATGTTAAGGTTTCTGGATTGTGTGGTGTACTTTTTGTATGGATATGTGTGCTATGGATAATATGATTGAGATTAGGATCTGTATTCTCATAATTAAATCCATTGTTTTTTTGATCATTTTCATTATTATTTGTATGCCTACTTCCCCATTTTTTTATTTTCATTTGAGTATCAATATGAAATCATTCATAACATGATACTGTTTATGGATTTTTTCATTTATAATTATTGAGATGATTTATTTTCTGTATAATTTCTTTTATTATACTCCCTTTATATATTTATTTATTTTGTAATATCATTGTTCCACTCCGATAGTGAGGGTAAACTACCCCCATGTTAAATCAATGGACCCTCAATTCAAGTCAGTAACCTCTAGGATAAGGGAAGGTGTTCATGAGTACATGGTACTGACCAGGTCAAGAAACCCGTTTAGGGGCACCAGGGTTCTAATGATAGAACAATCAAACACATGTATCTCTAATCATGTATCTCCTAACATCATCACATGTAATAATTCATATTTATATAATCATTATTTATAAGAAATCATTTGACCAAGGGACATAGAGTATGTTTTTCCTATATAACAAAAACATTATCTCGAGATTTCCCAACTCTAAAATGGCCAAGTATATGAATACATCACTTCTCACTCAAATTTGAGGATGCATAGGATAATTTTCCATCACCTGATAGTTTAATATAGAACATATATATTATAGGTATGATTGTAAAATACCTTATTTCAAATCAATTGAGTTGTTAGATTTCATACTAATCATATTTTATGTAAAACAAAATCATAATTAATATCCAACTGATAACATGAACAAAAACATTCCCAACGGCCCACTAATTAGATAATTCTTATATCTCCAAGAAATTTTTGTGAAATATTTTTTTCTATTTAATTAATTTTAATTTATATTGTAATGTTTATTAATTTTATCATTAATTTCACACAGAACATCGACATAGAGTATGTTACATGAGACATAATTTTAGCATACGTTACATTAAACATTGATGATTTATAGAAATGTAATTTTATTGTTATAATATTTAAATGAGATAATTATTACCTAGCTATTAAAATAAGTAATAAGAGCAGAAAAAAATAACTTTTTAATATTGTTAGTAATAGTTTAATAGAAATAAAAAATAATTATTATGAAGGATAAAAAATTTGTTAATATCATTATATAATTAAAAATATTATTATTTATAAATGAACAATATTTCTTGTCCTTCTAATAAAAGAAATAAAAGTAATTTTGGAAACTTTTATAAATTTAATTTGATAAAATTAAATGAATATTTTAATTAAAAATATAAATTTTATCATTGGGTAAACTTTTCTGATTTTTCTGAGAAACATCATATTATGATGAATAGTGAAAAATACTAAATTTTATATAAAAACATAATTTTTATTTAAAGAATTATTACTATTAACTTTATATTGTAATATGGTTTTTAAAATCTATATTGATCATTTATATATATATATATATATATATTAAAACCATTTATTTAATTGGAATCATTTTTAAATGTTAATTGCTTATAAAAACAAATGGATATTTTGATAATTTTTACTTTAAAGAACATTCTTGATCAACACATATATGTTATTAACATTAAATCTAATTTTCCCACTTCTGTTATTTGAATTTTTAAAAATAGATATACAGGGTTGTAATCAATGTGATATATTTAGTCTAATATGATGTAATTTATTTATGAAAAAAATAATAATGAATGTGATTACAATTATTCGCATAGATTAATGAATGAGTAAGCTAAATTAAGGAAAAAACCATAATCATAACGACTAAAATGACCTTTAAAAATTTCCAAAATCCATTGGATTCTAGTATTTATACCATATCCCCTATTTGGAAAAATATAATGGCTTATTGGGATATTATTAAAAGGAAGTTCCCTATGTAAAAGGTTTTGAAAAAAATGATAAAATGGGAAAAATTTTCCATTAACATTTATTAAACATTTAAATAAGTAAAAAAACATATTTTCGGTTATAAATTTTCATATTGAATATAAACGTTTTATTTTTTTTATATTAATTAATTAATAATTTTTATATATGAGTTAGTTACAAAATATTTATAAGAAACACCAATGAAGTGATTATTTTGTTAATAACTGACTAAAATAAATGACATAATATAATATTAAAGTTATGTGAATTGTTTGAATTACCTTATTAATTTTGAATATTATCATATAATTTTAAAAATAATTTAACATAATATATTTTAATGACAATATTATTTTGATATTTTATAATTCTAAATAAATGAAAAATGTAAAAATTATTTATAATATTATATTTCAATGACTAATATTTTATGAAATGGCTTAAAATTATTAAATACTATATATTAGTAGAAGTTATTTTTATATGTTTAAAATGTTAAATTTTCCAATTTAATGTACCTATTTATCATTTATAATTATCATATTTACCCATATATTGTAAAAACATTGTTACCACGGTTTGGGTTTAACAATAGTTTTCCAAATCCCAAAAACATGTTTTAAAAAATTAATTTCCGAAATAACTGATTATTTTTTTCAAATTACTTATCATAAATATAATTAAGTTGGTCTATATTATATAATCAATATGAGTTTATATTTTTTTTAATGGTTAAATAAATCAGGTTAGAAAAAAAATATACTATAATAAAATTTAAAATAATAAAATTTGGTAATTAAAAATGATATAGAAGAAAAATATTAAAATGAACATATGATTGTGTGTTAAATTTTTTTTTACAATAATTTCACTTTAATCTATTATTTTTCTATTTTATATGCACAATTGGTAAGGGATACTTCCAATTATTGCATAACTTTTGGTATTTACCAGCATACCACTCCCCCTCTACCTGGAATGGAAAGTTATGTACCCCTTACTCACACCTCTCAGGACACCATTGCTCTTCCAAAAAACTCCCAAATAGAATTTAAAAATATCTACCATACTCATATAATCCTCACATTCGAAATAATGCAATCTTCGGATGCTTTTTGGAATAATACAAAATGAGTTAACTGATTTTGATGTAATGTCTTCTCTCAAAACCCCATTCTTTTATTTTCATTATTCAACCCCTCCACTCTCCATATTACATTTTTATATAAAAACACTATATCCTAAATATAGTAATGTTATTTTAGTATTGGTATTTTTTCTATAAGAATAATGGAATGTTGATGGAATGTGATTTATTTTATAAGCATATGTTTTAAGGGAAAATGTTATTGAAAAATGACGAATTTAAATTTTGTACACATAACATTAAAGGTATTTATATACTTTAGGGTTAGTATGACTAGAAATTACATCTTACTAATAGTCAAATAATACTATGATACATTATAAAAAATTTGTTGTATTGAAAACAATAGTTACGAGGTGATTTACTGATTAAATTTCTAGGATGTCCATTAGATTTATTTTGGAAATTATAGGAATATGGATTTTGAAAAAGAAAACCTATATTAATATTGAAAACCTATCATGTTATGAATTTACATGGTTGTTAAATCCACTACAGAAGGGTGATATGGTTTTCAGCCCAACCACATACATGTTTAATGTCACAGTTCATTTTTTAATGTTTTTTGTTAAACAATTTGATTAATAAATGTTAAGGATAGACCAGTGGTATCTATTATTAGGATCATAGATTAATTTATTAAACATATTTATTTTGGAATATTTTTAAGGAAAAATAGTTTGACTTTTTAGCTCTTTTATAGGCTTTATGAGCCATTATAAGTTTTATTTGGTGAACCGATTGTTTTCTAAATAATTATAGATTTATGGATTTTAGGCCCTGATAATTAAATTTACAATACAAGTATTTTTATTTATTAAATAATTCAATCCTTATAAATATTTTCAATTTTAATCCATGTACATTTTTCAATAGCCATGTATGATCTCTTACAATGATTCCTAGTTATATGTTATTCAATGTGAGCCTTGTACTTCCCATTCTCTTTTTTATAGACGATGTTTTATTGACCCTTATCATGATTTGGGAATTCATCATATGAAACGTCAAATAATTTAACTCCATGATCATGTTTAAATTTAAATGATGTGATTTAATTTAGAGGGGACGATGTTGCCCCTCAGAATTATAATTTTCGATCCTTGTATTCAAATTTCCTCTTTGACACGAAAAAACCAACACATAATAGAATATAATATTTGTATACATTATAATATATTTAATATTTAAAACATATTCTATATATTTAAATTCATTCTATTCTAATTTAGCATGTTTTACATGCATGAGAGACCCTCTTTAATGCCTTTCTTTACATGCAATATTGAGTGTTACCGAACAAAGATATAATAATAAAATATAATTATTTAATATAACGTAATATAAACTATCTATTATGTTAGATGTTATGTGTATTATTTACTAAAATATGAATATGTATGGTATAAGTAAATAAAAAATTAATACACAGGTAACCAATTAATGGGAAATTAAAATAAGAACAAATTGGTTATAATTTTTTTTTTATACTTATAATGGACTTTTATCTTAATAGACATAATTAATTAAAATTATTTAGTTATTTTAATGAAATATATAATTTATATAATAAATAAAATATTTTAATTTTCATCTCTTTGGATTGATAGGAATAAGATAGTAACAAAATATATTTTACACATAAAACCTATATTTTTTAAAAGAAATATTACCATCTTTTAATGGAGGAATCATTCTAAATTTTAATTTATACAATATTATATTTTTAACATGTAAAAATAAACTTCTAATTTAAACATTAACTCTATAATTAGGTTAGAGACATGTTTTTATATTATTCTGAAATATTTCTGTTTTTTAATAAAAAGTTAAAACTTTTACATCAAAACTCATGTTTCAAAAAAATTATTTATAATGTTAAATTATAATTTTACTTGTTTTTATAGTTTAATTATAATATATTTTTTTCAATTATTAAAACTTAATTATTTGTGATTAATTAAAATTTGTAGTTTTTTATAAAAACAATGAAAACATTCAAATGTTTTTACTTTGAAACCCCACATTGTCCTCCCACCAATGTGATTAAATTTAAATCTACATATAGAAAATATGATATATGAATTTGGAAAAATGGATTCCATATTTAGAATAATAAAAATTAATATTTTTTAATATTAATAACATTGTTTTTGACCCAAAATAATTGTGAATGTGATTCAAATTAATTACAATTATTAAGGTAAAATTAAACATAATAATGGAAAAAATTAAGTTAGGGGACCAAATGAGATAGACACCTATCAGACAAGCATTTTCTGTCTAAAATTATCCAATTAACCTACAAGTTTTGTGTTTTATTATTGTTCTATGAATTTTATTTTGTAAAAACATGTGTACACATTACTTATTATGAAAATACCAAGGCGTCCTTTTCTTCAACAGTAATATGTCACCACCTCACTCTATTTCCCACACCTATAAAACCAGATAGTTTATGAAAATAAATTCCAAATTCAATTTAAAAAAATCACTCCACTTTACCTTGAATCCCCCATTTTGAAAAAAAAACTTCCAAGGAACACCTTTTGAATAAACCAAAATGAGTTACCAGATTTTTAGGGAAATGCTTTCCAATGGCATATTTTCATTCATTAACATTTACACCACTGATATATTATTCTATCATCATAATATAATAACACATGTATCATATGTATTCTGATATGTTGATATATTATGGGCTCAAACTACAGTGAATCAAAAATCAATCTAATTGGTAGTGAACATAATATTTTGGGGTACGTTGAATTAATACCTCAAGAAATGATTATATATCATTATTCCATTACCATGTATCACAATGGCCATTATGAGGGAGACAATATTTTTATATTTTATATATGATATTTATAATGTCTTTATCCTTCTATAATTCTTTTATTACCCATTACCTTATGCACTGTATTTTATCGGCATATGAATACATCGTTTGAGGAGTGTCGAATACCGTCCCCTCAAAGAGATATTATTCATTCAAATTATATTGGGAATGTGTAAAGGATAGTTTCAAATAAGAAAATGTGAGATTAAAACAATTTATATGATATTATTGAATGATTTTCCATTTTTTTAATATATTATTTATTTATTTATTTATCACACATTGTGACCCATAAAAAAGTGATGACGTTGTTCGTGGATGTGTGGACTAACGCATCCTTGACATTATGTAATTATGTTTAATAAAATGAATTATAAATATAATCATATATAAATTAATAATACTATAATTATTATATAATGATAATTATATAAATATATATATCTACATACCTCATTCTCATAGTGATCATTGACCTGTGAGAATGGTATTAATGATTATGAATGACCTATTGTCTCAATGATTATAACGTACATAAATTTTTATAATTTTATTTAATTATTTTTTTTAAAATTATAATTGATATAAAAATATGATAATTATTTTATTATTCTTATTTTGTATATGATATATAAAGACCTTTTTTAAAATAATTTACATAACAATTTTTTTTCGATTGATAAATCAAATTTTGTAAAAAAATATTAAGAAAAATTAATTCATTATGTAGTTGTACACAACACATTAATAATTGAAAAAAAATTAATTATAAAAATAAAAAATTATCTTTATAATGTTTCAAATCATTATAATTAAAATATACTAAAATTAAAATTTCATTTACCAAAATGTAAACTCAAGTTAAGGCATTGTCTTCTAATATTTTACATCCATGAGATAAAGGTCATGATCAACACATATGTCATTTTTGTGGTGTATCTACTACCCATTTTTTATTTAATCATTAATAAATTTAACTTAATGGTATAATAATATTTTATGTAATATTATACGTTCTTGAGAATTATTATTTTATATGTTTCTTTTTGTATGGGACAATTTGGGATTTTTAAGGATTATCATCCTCAAGAATAATACTGGTGATATTTCAATGGATTATCCATTTGAAAAATTTATATAACAATTATTAAATAATTAGTTTTATTATCTATCGATAATAATGTCCAATTTCTTGTATTATTACCATTTTTCTCTCATTAGTACTCAAAATCATTTAGACTTTTCCTAATAAAACCATGATTTATTTCTCTCTTTAGATAGGGAACTAGTTTTCTTTAAAAGGATGTTATATTAAAATTATTTTAAAAATGAATTTAAAATTATTTTGTAAATGAAGTTTTTCAACAATATTATTTTATAATTTTTTTCCATGAAATTTTATTTTCACTTTCCCGCAAGGTCTTTTTTAAAACATCTTCTCAAAAAAAGTAATGTTCTTTTACCTCAAATAGCGTGTACATATTTAACCAGAAACATTTATGAGAATCTTCCATGGAATGCTTAAAAGGATAAGTATTAGATAAATTATTTTCAAAATTTATATTCAATAATTATTTTATAAATCAGTTTTCAAAAGATAATATTATTTTCCTTATTAATTTTTAAAAGGAAAGTTTTATATAATATATATTTTCCAATAAATACAACTATTTATTTTTAATTCTCTTGGATTTTTTTGTATTTATACTATCTTTATTTTTCCTTTTTATGGTTTGTATTTTATTTGATCAGGGAGTTTCTTCAAAATAACATCCTTGAATAATTTATTATTCAAATTGAAATATTTATTATCCTAGGATCATTGAAAATTAAATTTCCTGTAATTAGTAAATTCATTTATCATGTGTGTTATATTTATTAAACCATATACCATTTTACATAAAATAACTATTTTGATTGTTATTTTATAATTTGGGGAAATTTAGATAATTCCAGAATCATTAATAATTATGGTATTTGATAAGGCATATTATTTATTTTGATTAATTAATATTTTAGATGATTTTGAATCATAGTTACAGGTGGGGACTAGACATTATATAGCCCATCGATTAATATACAGGTTATCTTTAGAAAATATAGTTGTAAAATTATATGGGGTTTTTTAATGCACATAAGCCTTAGCCCGATTGGTAAGGACTCCGTAAGTGCATCCAAATGACTAGGGATCAAATCCAGGATGAGGCAGAATTTCCAGGTACTATAGAAGGTACTGTAGCAGCACTGTAGTTGGTACTGTAGTGGGAACTGTGCAGTACTGTAGCAAGTATTGTAGTGGGAACTATAGCATGGACTGTTTGGCAATGTAGCAGCTAGGAATTTGCCCCTGTTTGGGCCTTCGGGCCACCGATTAAGTCCCTGGGTCCTGTAAGGCCTTCAGGCCAGTAAGGCCTTTGGGCCACCTCAAGGACATCGGGCCACCTTTTGTGCAGATTCAACCCAGAAAACCTATAAGGAACAAGCTCTACAAAGAGGATGAGCATGGAGCTTTCACCACAACAGAAGCTAAACGAATTGCATGAATGAGATGGTATGGCACCTGCCATTGGGACAAGCCTCTACATGCATGAGAATTCCTAGTCGAACAGCCATGCGAAGGTGGAGAGTTGATTTCACGATGAAGATGCTGGGGAGGAGAAGTTCTAAGTAGTTAGTCTGGGTTATATGTAATGTTTGAATCCTACGGGATTTGAATATCTATAAGGCCAATGGGCCATGTAATACTTACGCCTACTGGCCTTGTAAGGGTCCCACCTCACCCCTTGAAATTTGGATCATCGAAATCAATAAAAATGAAGGCCTTTAGGCCATTGAAGTATATGGGGTTTTTAAAATAGTTTTAATCCATCTTGTAAAATATCTTAATAGTATATTTTTTCATGTTCCTTATGAATGAGGTCTATTAAGAAAGTATTTGCTTCATGCAGTTCGAGTTGTTATTTATCCACTATTTTTTCCATCGACATATATATATATAAATTTATTATAAATTTTATTGATTAAATATATTGTGTTTTATTTTATTTTATTTTCATATTTATTGTCCATTATCAATATATTTTAATGGAATGTGTTTCCATTTTTAACATTTCTACACTTTTTTTACAATTCATTCATAGTTTTTAGATTAAATGACATTTCTATGTAGTTAGTCTGGGTTTTAGGTAATGTTTAAAGCCTAAGTGAAATGAATTCCTCTATGGCCTACGGGCCATGTAATACTTACGCCTACGGGCCTTGTTAGGGTCCCACCTCACCCCTTGAAATGTGGATTATCAAAATCAATAAAAATGAAGGCCTTCGGGCCATTGGAGTATATGGGGTTTTTTAAATAGTTTTAATCCATCTTGTAAAATATCTTAATAGTATATTTTTTCATGTGACTTAGGCATAAGGTGTATTAAGAAAGTATTTGCTTCATGTAGTTCCAGTTGTTATTTATCCACTATATTTTCCATCGACATGTATATATTTATAAATTTATTATTAATTTTATTGATTAACTATAATGTGTTTTAGTTTATTTTCTTTTCATATTTACTTTCCATTATCAATATATTTTAATGAAATGTATTTCCATTTTTGAAATTTCTATATAGTTTTTTACACTTCATTCATAGTTTTTAGATTAAATGGTAAATGTGTAACTATATTTACAAAGTGATAAGTATTGTTATCATTTCTTAAATTATTTATTATGATATATTTTTCTTTTCATACGAATTTGAGCTCACCCTTATTATGTTTCTTACATAATGATTCCAAAAAGAATTCTTAAAATATATGAATGGATTGAATTTCTAGATTGGAGTTATCTTCGAATATATTTGTTTAATTATAAATAAAAAATAATTATGTTTTTTTAGTTTGGTCATTTGTTAGACAATTCTCATTTTTATATCTCGTTTACCATGAGTACTAAACTGACTGGTCCATTAGGTTTTGATTCCTTGTAATCATACTAATATAATTGATTATAGGAAATAGCTCTGGGCCATCTAGGGGTGGTTAAATTCACCCAAAATGTATATTCCATAGATTTTTTCAAAAGGAACATTAGGTATTCTATGAAATTCCATCCTAAAAAAAATAATTTCTTTTTAATAAATATTTAATTTCATAACATTGATTGAATATGAGATAAATGGTATGAAATTTCGATGAGTTTTTTATTATTTTATTTTGATCTTTTAATCCCATTTAATATTAGAAAAAACACTATAAAATATGCATCATAAGCCTATTTCATCAACTCTAAACCGATTGAGTTAATGAGTGAAATTACATTAAACTCATTATAATGGTCAGAACAATCCCATATTTGAAATCTTAATGATTTAAATTTCCAGAACAATCTTTTTAGATAATTTATCTGAATAATTAAATTATTCTCATAAAAATTTAGATTCATTTTTCAATAATTTCATTCATTTGGTTACAAAATAATTTTTTACTCAACCAATATTATTTTCTTACATAGGAACACTTCTTATTTTTTGATCCTTATAATATTTCTTCATGATATAATTTCCTTATCTTATATAACATCAACCTCAAAGTACATTAATATAATGATGATGATTTTATTTCAACATCAATAATATATTTAATTATTGTATTGTCATATTATAATTTCATTTAATGAATAATTTTCAGACATTATTCCCCTAATATAATGACCCTCTTTGAAATTAAATCATTTTCATTGCTGGTCCAAAACCCAATTTTACCAATTAATTAGTTTTATTTAAAATTTGACTCATCACATGGTGGTTTAGGTTTTTTGCCTATCCAATAATATTATATATTCTCATGTATGAATGAGAAGACAACACTTTTCTATATCCATCATTTGTATAAACTCATCACTATTCTTCTGTAACATAATCATATTAGTCTCTCCATTATAATATTAAACAAAATAAAATTAAATAAACATAAAAAACCAATTATTATCACCCATTATTTAATATCATTACATTATATAATTTAGGGGATCCTATCTCTAGCAAGACCATCCTAGTTGGGTGATCTATGACTTGATAATTGTTATCATGGGAAGGAATCTTGCAATTAATATTTTAACGGAAATATTCATATCACTGACTTTTATGATGTTATTTAAATTATGTTTTCATGTATATGATGATTTGGTTTAAGGTCATTTTTATTCCACCATATCTATATGATCATTCCATATTCATCTATAACACATTACTGAACATATGAATAATCCATAGTTAAGGTGAATGAAAAAAAATTAAATTATTATACCTAGAAAGTAAATCCTTATATGATTTTATGATAATCTCTAAAATTATTGTAAAGTAATTTTAATTGAATATTTTTATCATATTTCATCATATAAAAAATTCATCTATGAAATAAATAAGAAAATAACTTCTAAAAAATGAAGAACATAGATATATAATCATGAGATAACGTTTTCGGAAAAATTCATCAGTCAATAGATTATATGCATTTTATCATTTTTATATAATGTATCGATATTTTAAAATAAATATATACAATTAATATTTATTCCCAATATTATTTCTTTCATATTAATAATATATGAGATTTCTATAAATATAATAATTATATGAAATATAAATAATTTATATTTCATTTCTATTGTGTAAAAAACTCACCGAATCTAAAAATAAAATATATCATATAATATAATCATTGATGAAAATTCATTTTTATGTCATTTAAATTATTTATCAAAGATATAATTTACTTTTATCATTTCAAACTTTTAAATTATGAAAAATTCCAAATTCAAAGTATATGAACTTTTATATTATTCCTTTATTTATTAATCTATTATTATTTATTAAAATAAATCTTTTAACATAACTATTTAAAATAAATTCCCATATTATAATTAATTCTAAATAATTTAAAACAATTATTTAATATTAAGTATTAATATTAGATATATTTATTAATAAATGTTTCATAAACAATGAAATGAAAATTATAAATTGTTTTTAATTATTAATTTAATGAAAACCATTATAAATTTATAAATATACTGAATACAAATTCATTTTTATTTATAAATAATTTATTTAATTCATAATTGATAATTTTAAATAATATGGGATTCGTATTTAGAAATACAGACCATATTCAAATAAATAATTGATAGCGGGTGTACTTTAAAATTAGTTTTTAGGTTATCTATCATATTTAATTTGTATCTTAGTAATATACATCATGTTATAGTATTAATAATAGGTATCACATATATAAAAACAATCTGAAATAATATACAATAGTATAAAAAGGTGTATGGACTACATATCATTAACTTCGTGGCATGTATGAATGATCATATGGTTACCTACATTATTATTGTTTTATAAGAAGAATAATATTTGATAATGAAATGAATATCATATGAATAATAATTCATTTATTTATAAAATTTCATATGATATGAACCACCTTATATTAAAACAGAGTGGAATGTTCTACTTATTTCAAGGGTCTCTGACATACGGTTGGAAATTCGATGATATTAATCTACCGTTATACACACATAGATTTATAAATTGTAATTAAATACTATTTTTTAACAATCATGAGATTAAATAAAAGACAAGTCTTATTTTAAGAACTGACATATAAATTATTGTAGGATATGATTCTCGGTTTTTCATTCATTGGATGGTTACATTATAGAATGTGATATTTCATATCATATTATTACCTAATAATAGAGGGATTCCACTATGACAATGGTAGAAATATCCATTATCATGTTCCTAGGTCACATCACATTTAAGGCTATCACATATTGTAAAATAAGGACTAGTTATAATTCTAAATAATATTGAATGAAAAATTATTGGTATTCAATATGTTTATAGTTTTT
Source organism: Viscum album (assembly GCA_963277665.1). Lineage (NCBI taxonomy): Eukaryota > Viridiplantae > Streptophyta > Magnoliopsida > Santalales > Viscaceae > Viscum > Viscum album. The sequence goes on along the minus strand of OY728158.1, from coordinate 495,517,948 downwards.
ATTCCATTCTTTCCAAGATCTCACGAATCAAATCATATGGTAATGATTTAACAACCATCTAGACTTTATTAAAAAATATATACCTAAAATCTATGTAATATTTAAAATAAAAATCAAATAAACCTAGTAACAACATGGAATAAAAAATAAACTATCATAAACTCTAAAATTTGGAACAAAATACTCTATATGATTCACTATAGAGTTACTCCATCCATCATCATTTTATGATCAAACTAATATAAGTCTATGTTTCCAATGGATATGCCTCCTCTATAACAAATCCCCCATTAAATGGGTAGGACCATTATTTATCTAATAATGGAAAGTATCTCATGATGTATATATTAAAAAATATTATAGATTACAATGATAATAAGAAATATACATCAAACCCTTTCTTGGACTTTACAATATTTATATATGAGGCACCCCAAATTGACACAACCAAATATAATACTATAAAAGACATTTATTTCAAACAATATTCGATAAAAATATTTAATTAAAATATTATTCATAAATAATGTAACATTTTCGTTTGATGAAAACTTTCTAATATAATGCTATTAAATGTTCATAATGTTATTTAAATTGTATCACCCATGTTATTTATTTCACTTGTATATTTTTCCAATAATTTATTTAACTATATAATAAATAAAAAGACTGAACGATCACTAAAAAATCATACACACATGAAACTCTTCTAGAAACATATAATATATTACATTAACATATGGACTCAATGATAATAAAGTCATTTTCGTAAAAGCATTTAAAGGGTTAAGATAAATGATAAAAATAAAATATCATAATTGACCCAATATGATAATATGGGTATAATCAAGATATTTAATAATATTATAAAAAATTAATAATATTTCATATGGTATGGAAGTATTATTTTCATAACATAATATTTGAATCAATATTGTTCGGTGAATTTTTTATAAATTCATGAACTATGAAAGCATAACAGTGTGAATAGTTAATGAATAAAATAGTGGAATAAACATAAGCCTAGAAACTATTGGATAAAGATATCAAAAAATGAATTAATCATGTGGTTGGAATTGGATAACAACCAGTGTAATGTATTTATCATAGGATAATTCATGTTTGTATTCTTTGGAATTTGATAAATGTTATAGTGTAACCTACTGACTTGGAATTAATCATCTTATGTACCTTTTTTATTGATAAAACCCTTTTTGAACCCATTTAATCTCATGAAACATAAAAATAACACAAAAAATTGTAGATAGATGTTATACCCCACCCATTATAATAGATACATATTTTTTTCTATATAATATATATAATCATCCAATAATAATTATTCCATGGATAGAAAATGAGTTTTGCATCAAACTAAAATTTACTCATATAATGAAAAAATGAATAATTCATTTTTAATTGTAACATGATATTACCAGAGAAAATAAATAGTATTCAAAATATATTTAGTAAAATAATATCTGTATACCATTCAATAAAATTAATAGATAATATGGTATATACAATATTTAGATGAAGTAAATGTGACAATGTAAATTATTTCCACAAACCAATTGATGTATGCCATCTATATGAACAACATTCAACCAATGAATTTAAAAAATTCGGTATTCATTGTAAAAAATGATTTGGAAGAAGTATATTGATAATATAATGAATATTATTTGGAAATATAAAGGTAGTTATTTTTTCAATTCTCATATATAGATTTAATTTCCCTCATTTATTAGAGTCCCGTTGAAGAATTAACTGCTAGATGAACTATGTTTTTAGATGAATGGTGAATTTTTACTTAGAAAAAAATGATGAAAATGAAACTTATTCCATTAAATATACAACAAATAAAATTTAGAGTGTAATGGAAAAATTTACAAACATTTTAAAATAGTGTTACATGATAAATAAGTTTCAATATTATGGGAAATAATATTTTTATTCTATTTCAAAAATATGATTACTTTTATATAGGGAATTTATAACAAAAAAAGACACCAGTTCATTTTCAAAAGTCAGTTATCAAATGGATTTGGAAGAAAACATTTGAGATATAAAATAAATTATGATTCATAAAATATATATAAATTGTTTCTTGAAAAATATATAATGGTTTTATTGATAAAACATGGAGTTAATAATAATGAATATAATTTTAATTGGATGGAAACCATTTTTAAATATACTGAAATTTTATTTTTGAAAACCCACAAAAACTATTAGATTTTAATTTTAATAACACATAAAAATAATTTTAACGATCATTGAAATATATATATTTTACGGTTCGCAAAACATATGATAAAATTGTTTGCAATACAAATATATACCTATATGAAAATAGTCACAATAAAAATGATATTTCTTATTTACAATTATTAATATTAATTGAGATGAAATTTCATTATAGATGATGATTCAAATGAAAATAAGTAATATCTCCATATAAAAAAATATAATATTAAAATTGAATGGGATAAAAACAAGGGTCTTATAATAACATTATTAGTTGGATAATTATGTCTCTTCAAGAAATAATTTTCATTGATAAAACCATTATAATTTGGTTAAATTTTATATGAATAACCCTCAAATGAAATAATTCATGAAAATAGAAATAAAATACAATTAATATAATATATTTAGTTATTTAATTAATATAATATATAGAATATGAATTTTATTAATAATATAGCTTCAAAATACAAATGTATATTTTGTAATGGCTTTTTAGATATCATTTCATTATGACATTAGAAATTGAAAAATGAAAATTCATGAGGAAAATAAAAAATAATAGAATATTTATATTCATGAAATATAATATATTCCTGATCTAAAATTATATATTTAAATTATAAATACATTTTCAAATAAAAAATATAATTAGACATAATTCTCATGGGGAGATACATTTATAAAAAATTCCTTATGGAATTATAAATATTTTAAGTAAATCCAAATGAGTTATTTGATTAAAAATTAAACATTCTATAGATTTAGTAATGTTATTATAATGTTAAAAAATATTAATGGGGAAGAAAATACTATATTATAAATTAATCATGGTTTATGATAATAAATATTTCTCTTTTAATTAAATTTATCACATGAAAATATTACACTAAATTTAAGATTTTAAAGGAAAATCTAACATCGTATACATCAAGATTAAAAATATTACTCATATACCATATAATCATATTAATTTTTAGATTATTTTATAGAATTAATTTCTAATTATTCCTAATATTTATATCATTGTGTAATTAACTATTTTTAAAAACAACTGTGGGTTATCCTGTTTTTTGAATTTTTTTCATAATGGTGGTTTTGTTCTTTATTTTCCCTCGTAATTTCATTATTATCTTGTCAAAAAAGTAATTTCATTTATTTCATCTAAAATATTTTGATTTTATAATTTTATTTTATATATTTTTAATCCTTGGTTGTTGTAGAAAAAATTGGAGAGAATCATGTTTCAGTGATCTTTAAAGCGAATGATGGTATATTAATTAAAGGCTTTCATAAAAATGATAGCACTAAAAAATTTAATATTTATTCATATATTGATTTAACATATCATCATTATACTTATTCCCATATAAATTTTTTGGTATTATTCTATGACATGGTATATACAGGTCATTACATCAACCTAAAGAAGAACATTTTTCAATTATTGGATGAATATTATAGTGAATGTTATGGAATAATATCATTATTACATAATAATAATGAAATAATTTAAATATTTTTATGTTTTTTATTATATTTTTAATGATTTTAATTAATTTCAATTAATATAGATGATATAACAAATTCATTACTTCTTAGAGGTGGTTGTACATACAACAAACTATTAATGCTTTCAGTGAACATAAAATAAAAGGGAAATAATAATGAATATAATTCTTCTAGTAATATTTAAAATTATATAATATGGTTAAAATTTATCCCTAAACATCAATATTATAAATATTTAAGGGTGAGAGTCATGAAAAAATGATGTATAACTTCATAGATGTGGTTTTCCAAACAACACAGAAATAATGATTTAGATTATCCTCACTGAAATGGAGAGTAGTGGTTAATATTTCTTCCAATATCATAATAAAATTTATTATAAAAAACAAAAATTGATTATGTTATATCATAATTATAACATTGTATTTACATTAAATGAATGAAATTTATATATGTCTCTAAAAAGAATGTACTCATGTTGATAAATTGGTTGTTTCTTTTGACGAAATGTTAGAAATAGACGCCTTTGGATCATATCTTCTGACTAGAGTCTCCTGTAAATGGGAATGTGTTATATATGAAGGATAGTTATTATATATACATTAATACATCAATTTAATGTACTGTATTTTAAGAGGTGGTGGTGTGTTCCTCTTCTATTTTTGGACAATGGATTTTTCTAAATATGTACACTTAATATAATGAGATCTCATGAATATCATATACATATAAATAAAAATAGAAAATAATATATTTATGTATAAGACATGGTCTACCAACACTTATGAAATCCTTTACAATCATATTACTAACATGTTTCAATCCCTTTACCCCAAGGTTTATTACTTTACTACCTTAGTTTTTTTAGTAGAACTAGTTCTTCAAAATATATCCTTAATTAAATGATAAAAATTTAATCTATCCACATTAAATAATATATTCATAAGAATTAAATATATCAATCAAATTTTCTCATATAAAATTTATATGTATTTGAAAAAATAAATTTAGAATTACCACATATAACGTGTGAACCCAATTTTTTGAAATGTATTATTATATAAATTATTTATTATATAGAATAAAATTAATGATGAAATAAATTTAAATAAAGAATTTGTGTTTTTATAAATGAAATGATTTTCTGTATCTTTATGGAATATAAAAATCAAAATATTAGTTGAATGTTATTTAAATAAAAAAATACAAGATAAATAATTTACATAAAAATATTTATTAAGTTTCTTCAATTATAATAATTGGTTTTATAAATATTTGATTTTTAATATGTATTATATTAGTAAATATATTATATTTTATAATTTTCTATAATATTCTATGTATTAATTATAAACCAATAATTTTAATATTTTTAAAAAATAATATTTTCACTATTCCAATTAAAATTAGTTACATTAGAAAATTCACAATTATTCACAAATGGGACTCACTTTTATATGAAATTAAAAATTTATGTTAATTTTTTAAAATCTACATTCCCATATTTAAAACGTAATCTTTTAAATTGATATAAATTAAAAACTATTTTAATTGATAATTTACAGTTATAAAAATTATGTGTTCTTAATACTATCTCATACTGATTCCTAACATATTAATTTTAATACGACTGTTGTTAAATTGAATTTATTTTCAAAAAAAATTATTCAACTGTTTTTCAAATTTTTTTATTAATTTAAATCATTTTTTTAGAACGGAATATCAATTTATATAACTATTTATATTAACAATATATCAACAAAATGTAAGATTTTTAAATTTTTTAATATATATTAATTTACTAGAAGATTTATTATTCTAAAATTATCCAAATAATAATTATGAAATGGATCATTTAATCAGATAATTAATTTAGATAGATCTATCAAAGAATAATTTATATATCAAATTATATTCCAATCTATAGGGTTTTTGCAGTCAACGACCCCCAATAAATTTTTTCCTCACAATTTTTATTTTTACATTTGAGTGAAATATATGGAATTTATTGATGTGGTAGATGTGATGGATGATATAATTTATAATGATAGAAAAAATTTCGAAATATATATTCTTCATATATAATAGTTAAATCATTATATAGTGATTTTCTCAAATTATATGAGTGAAACATCCCTTATGATTATGTATCACAAATCCTATAATAGAATTTGTTATCTAATAGGTCCCATATTCATCATTTCACTGAATTATGGACATATATTGGTTTGAAATATAAAATGTTATTTTAATATTTTTTTGATTATTATGGATAATTTTTTGAATATAGAAATTTTTTTCGAAAAATCACATCAAATTCATTAAAGGGATGGATTCCAAAATTTTCAAAAGTAACATTCCCATAATCAACATCATGGGAACAATACAAAAATATGTAATCTTAAATATCCAAATTATCGATTTAGAGATTTAGGGTTCATATAAATCTTCCTTGATACCATTTCAAAGAATCTGTTAATTCATCTAAAACATAGAGTGGAGGATATTTTTATTTTAAATATAATCATGTAACACAGTTATTATGATTGGATAGTCATTCCCATATTATATTGGTTTCAGAGAATGTTAATACATATATTAATTTTTTGACCATGAAATGTGGTGTCAGTTTTCCTAACTCGCAATCTCTTAATATTTAAACTTTTGATGTGTTTGGGTTTTATTAGTTGAGTATTTAATAAATTTTATATTATTTTTGGGGTCACTTTTTCTATCTTTGATAATCATGAGATTTATATCCAATCATACCTCACATGAAATATTTTATTATTATTTTTAGATAGTCAGTTGTGAAATTCATCCAAAATTATTACCTCATAGGAAGATAAATCATCATTAATTGACCATCATTATCTTCTAATCATTTATAAGACATCACTTTTTAGAACGTTAGTTATATTGGTGATATAACTATATGATTTTCATTACTAGAACTGAGCCAATATGTTTTATCATTATGACAATAAAATGATTTTCATATATTCAATTATTAAAATTGTTCTGCATGATTCATTAATTTATAAACCCAAATGTATTAATCATTAGTGGTCAATATTACCATATTAAGAAAAATATCATAAATCACTATAGAAAAATTTAAACTCAAGATGTCTTATTTTTTGGAAAAATGATGTTTTCTTATGATTTCATTGTTCAAACTCGAACAATATTAGTTTATCTAAGGATACATCAGGTTTGGTTCTCTTCTACATATTTTTAGAATCCCACAAATTATTATCAAAACAAATCCACCACAATAATTTAAAATGTGAATATAAATTAATAAAATCTAATTCCCCATTGTATTAAAAATAGATATATAGTTATACCTATTTTGATGCACCATGTGATGAATTGTTTTAAAAAAATCTTTACAAGGATTGTAAACCCTAGTTACCTATATTTCAGAGCCTACAACAAATTTAAGAATATATTAAAGGAAAATTATTTCCCATATAACCACAAAATTTATACTTTTCCAAGTCATGATGGATTCATACTATAGTTATAATAATTCCTATAGATTTCTCTACATATATCTTATCATAAATCAAAAAACATATAATATTAATTATTAACAAATTTATGGATTATTTATACTATAAATCTAGGATAAATTTAAACATATCAGTTTTTAATATTCATAATAACTCTTTTATATTCATTAACCAATAACATCATTAACTATACGGTTCTCTAAATACTCCTTCAATACCAAATGAATTTCCCCAGAATAACACCTCAGAATAGAATGCTAAAATCATCATACGTTAAAATCAACATTTAATTCACATCCTTAATAAGAATATAATATGAAAACAATATAATATTTAAGATAAAAATAAATCTTTTGGATTACTATTTTAGAGTGTTATGTAAAAAGACTATATATTTTTGAACCATTTGATCTCTATGATACAAAATTTTTTCACATACATATGTAACTAGATATTCAACAAAAAATCCATTAACATCTCTTACAATTCCTTCACACAAGATACTCTTCGACACGCAACCTATGTAATAATTATTATCACTATATAGCTAAATGGATTCATAGAAATGTAATGATATCGGAAGTTTTATAAGGGTAAAAATAACTGAAAATATTCAATGATCATGAGATTCATGAGATGATCATATAGGTATAATCTCAATATATATTAATTTTATACCTAAAAAAGAATAAATATTAAAAAAATTAATAATTAGAGGAATGACATAATGAATGAATAAAATGAGTGTGGAAACATGATTAAATAACCATGATCCCTGATAACATGATATAATTATCGGTTAAGATTAATAATATGGATTAAAGTTAAGTCTAAAAACTATATTTGCACAATTCCCAACATGTTCTTCATGATATAGTATCCTTGGGATAACCACATGTGTACATTCTTAGTCATGGAATTATAATACCATGTACCCTTAGGCTTGGGATATGATCTCGAATATTCCTCATATCTATAGGAAAAATTCTCTTCTGTAAATCTTGGATTAGGATAAATCCTCATATATATGCTCTTACATAAGATAAATTCCATAATGTTCCATTTTGATATCATCATACACAAGCATAATACAATTAATTGGAGGGAAATATGGGACCCCATCTATTATCATCTATTCATATGTGTTACATAATAAACAGTCCACTATCATTTCATAAAGAAACACTGGAATGATAATGGGTTCCATATCCCTTGTAAATGGATTCACATAAAGAAAATTTCATAATTCAATTAGTAATCATTACAAGATATACCTAGTTAAAATAAATGAATGTTAAAGAAATTCAAAAACATTATTGATAAATATCATTTAATGTTGATAATAAATTATATGGTATCTTTAAAATATCGATAAATAATATATGGTTAAGAATATATTTTTTATTAATTAATCATAATATATAATTTTGGTGGATAAATTTTTATTAAATCAATAAAATACTGGGTATTAAAATAGGAATATAATTTGAATAACATTGATTGTTATACAATGAAGATGATTTAGAATAGAAAATGGAGTGAAATATTAATTCAATTATAATGTTTTAAAATTTTACATTTGTGAATACAATGTTAAATAATCAATTTTTAAATTAGGAATAATTTTGGAATGATATTCGAATTTTACTTTTTAAAATATGCTAATAATTGAAATATTAAAATTAATGCCCATGTAAATAAAATGCATAGAATAATAATAAAATAATAAACATTATATAAAAGTAGACATTAGATTTATTTCTCAATGATATAAGAAATTTTTAATTATTTGAAAAAAATATTATTTAATTATTTTTATAATTATATTCTATGTGAAGGTTTTATAAATTTCACATAATATTCATTAATTTTGAGAAAAACAATATTACATATGTCAAATAATTAGAAGAAAAAAATATAATTTTTTATAAATATAGATAAATACATTTTATGAAAAATCAAATAAATTTTTTTTTAAATGGTATTATTGTTTGTATATAAAAACTATGGGGTAAAAGAAAAAAATAAATTTTTTTATATGATGAAATTTTTTAAAACATTTTTAAATACCATTATTAAAAACATACATCAAAAAATATTATATTGTTTTAATTTATGATAATAAATAATAAATGTAATGTTCATATAAAATAATCATTACTACAGTTCCCAAAATATAGGATATCATAAGAAAGTAGTTAAATAATATCCTGAAATAAAAATATAATTTACATAGAATAAAAGATAATCTCACTAATGTCATATGTTTATTTTTCGATGGTATTCCATAAAAACAGATTGTATATCTGAAAATAAGTAATATACATATAGAAAAGATGAAAATATAATAGTTACATTGGAAGTTGTGGATAAATGTTTAATAAAAGATCATATTTAGTAACAAAAGTTATAAATTGAGTAAAAAAATTTGAGTTTAAGAAACTATTATGAGATGAGTAACATATAAATTATAGACCATTGAATGAGAGAGATTATGAAATTGCACATAAAATACCATTAATGGATTATATTTCCAAGTGAAATTAATTTCTAGGTATAATATACTCTACTGAAAAAAAGGTATATAATATAAAAGAATCTCAAGAATTGAAATTTGAGATATCAGACAATTATGAAATTAGAATGTTTTTATAAAAAATTCATTGAAAGAAATAAAATAAAATAGGAAAAAAGATAAAAATAAAATAATATAATCAAAAAACAAAATATTAATGGTGAAATATGTAGAGTATTTCTAGGAAAAAATATTTTTTTAATTAAAAATATATCTTAAAGGGTGAAATTTTGGGAAATGAAATCATTATGACATTAAAAACATTCAAAACACAAACCCTTTAAGGAGGTGATATAAAATAAAAAATTAATTTTCATGAATAATTTGGTTATAAGGATATAAATTATTAAATATGAGTAACATTCACCAATTTAAGGAAAATATCATATGTAATAATATAAAATTAATCTGAAAGTTAGTTTCAGGCACTAAACCATAACCATGAATTCCCACATTATTGATAACATGATATATTAAAATATAATAATCATATTTATATTAATATATATCTCAAAATATCATTAATGTGTATAAAATTTATTAAATTCATTAAAAAATATGTTTAATGTGTATATAATTTAGTTTTTATCTTATCTCAATATCTACGGTGTGTAATCAAGATTGTATTAAAATGATTTCATCATAGTAGTGTTATTATTCATTATACTCTTAAATTACATAATTAACATAATAATAAGGTAATTCAATTGATAATTCATTACTTTTTAAAATGTTATAAATTTTTTATTTTAAAAATTTACTCATGTTTCTTATAGGTGAAATTTAATATATTACTATTTTGGGGATGTTTGACTAACTAAGGATGATATCATATTTATTGAGATTAGTAATTTTAAATATAATTATTAAAATAAAAATATATTTTATTATTTATAAAATATATAATAATAACTATTGTTATTATAGTCATTCTGGATTTTTTTAAATTCGTATGAATGATATAAAGATGACAACACTAAAACTAGCAGCTGATTTTTATTATCTAATTTGTTTATTTCGGTGTAGATTTGTTATTATATATGAATAAATATATAATTTAGGTAATTTTTATTTATGGAATAATGTGGTACGATATATTAATAAATAATATTGAAACCAGAATAAAATGTGATATAATACATTTCGGAGTTCATAAATCGCATAACTTACAATTCATGTTTTCATCTCATAATTAATGTGAGGGAAATAATGTGGACAATATTGTGTATCATCATAATCATAATTATGTTAAAATTTATATACTCAGTCTTAAATTACACTTTTTGAATCATTGAAAAGTTTTGGTGGTGAAAACATTGAAGGTATTGCTTCATGAAGGTTGTGGTCAATAAAATACACAAATGATGATTCAATTTTCATAATAGAAAATCCTTAAAATATATAATATTTATTATATTAGAATAATAACAGTACTTATATAAAAGTAATAATTTCATTATTTATCAATTACAATAAATTATTTGTAATATATGATAAAACAGAAATGAATTTCCGGAAAAGAATGTACTCACATTGAAAATTAAGTAATTATAACTGAAAAGTATTTAGAAATAGAGATATTAGAAAAATTGTGGAAATATAGTAATGGTAGATTAATTAATTCATGATGGTAGGATGTCAGTAATATGTTCCAGTGGAAAATTAATATAGAGAGTGGACGTGATGGGGTTCTAAGAGGCTCATTTTCAATGTAAGAAAATCGAATTTATTTTATTTTCATATAAAGAGACCGCATGATTCACATGCCAATAAGTATTTAGAATGGTTATTCATGGAAATTTTTATGAGTTAACATTGATAATTTTTCTACCACTTGATTATAGAAATGTTTTTAAATTTATTTAATCCCTTTACTCATTGATTAATTACACTTACTATTTCATCGTTTACTAGAGTAACTAATTTAATTAGATTTAATTTAATTTCATAGTCAAACAATAAAATGGACTCCAATAAATAATGTATAACCAAAAATTCAAAATATGAAAACCATTTTATAAAATAACATTTACTTGTGGAAGAAAAGATCAGTTTAACATTATTTCATTTAACACATCACAACCTGTATCTATAAAAAGATATTATTTAATCATTAATTCAATGTGTAGAACACTATTATCATTGTATATGATTTTAACAATATAAAATGATTTATTATAAATGAAATAGTGGATTTAAAATTAATATAAATCTATAATTCACTAACAGATCTAAAAAATTTAGAACCCAATAACAAATTTTATTGGAAACCAATACTAAATTGACTAAAATGTTAGTCATGGGATTTATATATATTATATTTTTAAAAATCAAATATTTACTAAAACACTAAAAAACTACAATTATTTAAACACATCTATGTTTAGATTGTATAATTATAATGTTATGAGTTTTTTAAAAATTTATTCTATTATTCACCTAAAAATAAATTATTTTATAAAAATATAAACAATTCTCACAATTCTAGTATTGATAACTATAATTGAAAATTTAATTTCATTTTAGATCATTTAAATACTATGATAATTATATTTTTCATTGAAATGAATATATAATGAAAAATATTTCTAATGAAAAATGTCCATTTAAAAAAATTATAACCATTTTCTTATTCCAATTCCAATCCAAATGATGATTATATGTTAGAAAAGATATTTAAATGATATATATTAGCAAACTAGTATTTAAAGTTTTTTTATTTTAATTTATTAATATATTAAAAAAATTTGGTTTGAATTAGATAACCTTTTATATTTTAAATAAAATTAAATATGTATCCTATAAATTAAAAAAATTAGATAATATGATATTATTTACCGTAATATTAATATTCTAAAATTTCTATAATAATATGCATTCTATCACTCATTTTATTTCATTGTTTCATAAGGACCAAGCTAACATACAAATAATTGATTTAAAAAATATATAAATTTCAATATAATAAGTGGTTAAAATATTTTCCGTAGGGATACTCTATGTGCCACATTCATTTCTGTATACATTACATGATGAATACGTAAATAACATATGGTTATAGTGACAAATAACACTTCTCCTAATCACTTATATCCTAATTTCATTAATAATATATATAGATAAGTATTACTTATCTGGATGAATGTTCTAGATGATAATGTATAGAAAATTTATTGTTAAAAGAAATACAACATAAGGTGATAAACTATAGCCCAATTAGAATTATGGTCATTATACAATTTTGGGTGTCTCAAGAATGGTGATGGTTTATTTTTCCATTATAGTAAGGGTAATGGTTTTACTTATACATAAGTCTTCTTTCTCTAAAAATTAAAATGATAACATACCATGGAATTAGATTAATACTACATAATATCTCTCTTCATTCTATCTTAGCGTAAATACACAATCATCTCTCTATATGTCTTACTACCTCTAGGATGAATATATAATGTTGAAATATGAGATATAATAAACAACCAATTATTCATGTATGGTATTAATGGGACACCTACAATGTTCCTAAAAGATATCATTCCATAATAATCAAGGTTGAACAGAAAAAAATTTCAAACATTCTTTTTCAGTTACATATTGATCATTTATTACTCATTAATCATTAAAAGGATTCATAGGTGACCATTATATTGATGAATATAAGATTTATCATGTTCATTAATGATTTCTTGATGCAAAATTTTAATATCCTAAAATAATTTATCTTCTATTCTCTTCATCGTATTTTAGAATAATGATCCCTTTAAAACAATGCTTCACCCACCTTTTTATCATTCACATTTTGTTAGTGTATCGAGTTGTCATAAACTATATTGAAATCTAAAAAACTTATATGGTTTATAGTTCCAATTTTTTTGTGAATATATATTAATCATTTATTGATATGTATATATTTATCTCCTTTGTCCAGAAATATAATTCCATCATATCATTAATTAAAAAATAGATACCACTAACTCAAAATCATATGTTTGGTAATTTATATAATGATACTTCAATTCAAATGACGCATAATAAAACCCTATATCATTCTACATAATAACTCATCATAGTTCCTTCATATATTCAACACTATAGGTCACAAATATTTCTATTTTTCAGGGTATTGTGTGAATAGAAACAATGACTAACCTTATCATTTGTTACTATATATATTCATTACATTCATATTTCTAAGTCAGATTTTCCCCCTTGTTAGATAACTTGTTGACTGTATTAGATGGAGATTGGAACATATAAAAAAAGAATCAATAATATCATCCCACCTTGATATATCTATAAATAAAAATAATGGTGTATTATGAAATAAAAAATTCATTAACATCTATCTTTTTTGGATCCATGAATATACCATCACTTGAGATAATATAACACAAAATGCTAATTTTTTTCCAAAAATAATACTTTTTAAATTTCATATATTTCATATCCTTAACTAGTTATTTTTATCAAAATTTCAATGATATTCATGATTTATTATTCTCAATCAATATATATTAATACCATCTATAAATACAACCTAAAACCAGTCAAGGTAATCTTTATATACTTTATTTATTAAATCCATGAACATATACAAGGTATTAGTAGAACCAAATGGGATCACTAAAAATTCATTATATTAAATTTTAATAAGGAATTATTTCTTGGGTATATTTTAAAAACCATATTTATTCCTTAATAGACATTTAAATATGTCTAGAAATATTTCAATATCTTGGAATTAAGACAGAATGCAATTCTGATGATCTTTGTGAACAACATACATTTTATTTAAATATTAAATATATTTTATATCACATAAGAATGCTTTAATAATGATAATTAGATAACTAAATGACAGAGTATCAAATCAATAAAATGATACCTGTGATGACCCCCTCCCCACAAAGTGTACCCCTCCTAGGCCGACAATGTGAGAAGAGAGATAATGACCCCTGAGTCCCGCCTCCAGTAGGCCCCGGGTTGACGACTAGCACCGAGGGTATAATAAACATACAAATGGGAGGCAATACCCTCTAAGAGAAAACATGCAGAAGATAGAGATAGAATAGACTCCAATCAACTCCATCTCAGAACTGAAATATAAAAGAAATCCAAGTACATATATGAATTGTTATTCAAAAGTACTACAACTAAAAGGGAAAACTAAAAGTACCCAAAAGAAAGTAAAACGGCAGCGACCACAAGCCCGAACAGATCCTCCTCCAACCACAAGCTAGTAGTAACAAGCTTGATCTCCAACCTGCTCCATGTGACCTGAAAAACAGTTTATATATACATATGGTGAGTATAACAGTATACTCAGTAGGATCCTCCCCAAGCCTCTCGTGAAAAAGTAAAGAAAGCATGCTAAAGCCCAGTGAACAACAAGTGAAACTGAATCGTCCCCTAAATAGGTATACTAAGTTCCCAACCTCACCATGGCTACTCTCACCAAGTAACACATACAAGAATATATAATATAGTAAATAATATCAAGGTTACCCTACTACTACTTCCCCACTGGTTTTTCGCTTTTCCCAAATGACATACGTCCTGTGCTTCTCTCTCCAAAGGCATGCCCACAGACACCTGGGCTAAGCTCCACAATATTCACCTCATGCACCACAAAGGCTTGCCCACAGACACCTGGGTGAAGCACCACACCATCCTCGCAACCGACAGTAACTAGGTAAGTTCCGGGAGCCACCACAACCCGCATAACGTGTATCATACATCGGGTATTATACCTCAAGCCATTATAGCCCATACACCGAGTAGGGATCCTCAAGCCATGACAACCTATACACATTACACCTATAGTAGTCCATTGGATACTATATCTAGAATATATGGGTGTGAAATAACCACAAGCCATTACATCCCTCTACACACATATATGGGGAAACTAACAGTTGTGCCTATTGGCACATGTATCTACCAAGAGATGAGAGCGGGGCCAAAAGGGGTTAGTCAGCCATTCAACCTCCCATCAGAATGTTGGGGAAAACACCCCCCAGGGCTCAGAATCCCAGGGGTGTCAGTTTCCCTTACCGACAGAGTGGATTAGCGTATAGAAACACAAAAAGTACAGAATATATATATAACTAACATCCACACTATGGGCATTACCTAGTCTTAGATACAACTGCAGGAAACGTCTCTCAGACTCTAGGATGGTACTTCTAAGACTAGGTATCTTATAAGCACACAAACATTTGGAGATATTTATTAGATTACTCCATTCTCATTTTATCAGTTCCACTGTACATTAATTAATTATTTAAACATTAATTAACCATGAAAAATTCCACATTAAACTGAATTGGCATCAAATTCAAAATCAACTGCTCCTTTTAAGATTCTCATCACTTTTAAATTCTAGTCTCGCCATCCCTGTGGAATTTCACCATTTAATCAAAAATTCATTACAGAATTACTTTTCCATATTCCCAGGCATTCTAGAAAATCATCCTATGCTTCTAAACACAAAGGAGGCTCAACAAGGTGAGCAGATATACTACCCGTCGAGACATTGCTACCTATAGAAAGTGCATAGTCCCATTCTCCCTTGAGAGGCTAAACACAGAAAGCATGTGACATACCCCGCGCGTCTTCGCCTCCTTCGGAAGAAGGGTAGCAAGACTGACTGCCTTGAAATGTGGGGAAAAGAAAATCAGATAAACATTCAATGAATCCAAAAACATCCAGCAACCACATCCATCCCATTCCATCACCCCTGGTGTCCTCCCCGACACCCACATGCATAAACTGATGCATCTCGCCACTCTAGGCGTCATCTGCTACCACAACCACAAGGCCTCCATGCCTCCACATATCACAACAGCCATCCAGGCTCACATCACAGCACAAGCAGTAGGAAAACAACAATCACAACCACGAACTCTTGACCCTTTAACAAACAAGAGGGTAACTTAGAACCCTTCTAGAAATTCCCAGACAATATGTTCTTTAATCCATATTGAATTAGCATATTTTTTATTTGTAGGTTCCAATTACGGGATACCTAATCAGTAATCTATCACAATTAAATAACTATGCTTACTTCCAAAATTTGATAAACCTAAAATTAAAACAACTACAATAATGGAAATAACCAGATTAATTTACATGCCTCTTTATCTTTAGCCAATTAATTAACAAATAATTCCTGCTTTACGTTCATTATCAATTTCCATCATGAACGAACAAAAAATCAAAGAAATCATAGATATCACTCTATCTTGAAAAACATGAAGCAAACCATTATCACGGAATAAAGAAACAACATGCGATCAACCAATTCTTTTAATCTGGTTCAAGTATTTAATTAGGTCAATTTCATTGTGATCCAAAGGACTAAATCATGCTAATTCTACGATTGCACATATACAATTAGAGAAGCCATGAATCCGCTACCTGGAAGAGTTCTTGACGTCCTTTATCCACACAACGGGTCAAAATCCTCCTCTCATGACAACTGCATCCACCAGAGGATGCCACGGTACGATAGTACCAACCAACCCCAAGAAAAACCCATTAGAATCTTGGAAATTACATGGTATAATATGAAAGAGAGAAACAAGAGAAGATGATCCCCAAAGGAACGATAATAAAACATACCTTATTGGGAAGATTGACAGACATAGTTCGGTTGCATCCAAAACCGAGAAGAACCAATCCTAGGAGTAAAGATTGATTGTGCAACTCCTAAGGTAATGATTGAAAGGTTCTAGTGTCTCTTGGCTGAGAACAAAGGGAATGAACAAGGGAGAATGATATCTCATCCCTTTTTGAAGATTTAATGGGGAGACAGTTTAATATCTGATTAATTATCCAATAAAAACGGATCGCATTAACCCATGGGGTTTGACCAAGTAAATACATACCAGCCTTAGGAATAATTAATATAGGATTTATGACATTTGAATCGGCCTTAAGAGTCCCCAAAACAAGGAATTAAATGTATTTTATGTCAAAGGAAACGTCATATGGGGAAAAACTGTAGGAATTTGATAACACTGTTCACATACTCAAAATTTGGCAAAGGAAAGAAAAGGACACTCTTAGACCTCACCATTCTGGAAACGCTGTTCAAGCCTTCCGATAGAAGGTCGCTGTTAGAAGGTTACCATTCTAGAAACACTGTTCATTCCTACCTATATAAGGTCACCGTTAGAAGGTTACCATTCTGGAAACACTGTTCAAGCCTACTGATAGATGGTCACTGTTAGAAGGTTACCGTTCTGGAAACACTGTTCAAGCCTACCGATAGAAGTTCACCGTTAGAAGGTTACCATTCTGTAAACACTTTTCATGCCTACCGATAGAAGGTCACCGTTAGAAGGTTACCATTCTGGAAACACTGTTCAAGCCTACCGATAAAAGGTCACCATTAGAAGGATACCGTTCTGGAAACACTGTTCAAGCATACCGATAGAAGTCCACCGATAGAACCTCACCGATAGAAACACTGTTCACTGAACCTCACCAATAGAAACATTGTTCACCTACCGATACTGTTCATAAAACTGGAAACACTATTCACAGAACTGGAAATTTGGCAAAGTGTTGGGGATAAGTCACCTTGACCTCCCGGAACACCTCCAACACCACATTTTCACCAAGTAATGGACTAGAGAGGTCCGAGCCCTTACGTTAGATACCTCTCAAAACATTCTCGTCCTCGAGAATTAAAACCCATCCCAAGAGAAAAGAGGGGTCCGAACAACCACCCCATATGATACCTCTTAGGGGAAAACCACCATGATTTGTTTGAAAGATGGAACAAAACTACGACATCCAAGAGTATGGGAACAAAAAATCCATATCCAAACAATTCAAAAATAAAATCACAGGAAATGTACATAAATAAAACATGAATGGTCTAACCACAAAGAAAACATCATTACATGAAAGGAGTTAAACATTAAACAACTCTAGGTACTGAGCACGTATCTGGGACTCACTCTCCCATGTACTCTCCTCCATTCCACCATTTCTCCATAAGACACAAACTAAGGGGATATAACGCCCACACAACACCTTCTCCTTGCGGTCTTGGATCTCCATAGGTCGCTCCTCGAAGGTTGCATCATCATCAATATCAATCTCTCCCCAATCAATAACATGACATTCATCATGAAGATAACGACGGAGCTATGATACATGGACAACATCATGTATCCGAATCATCTATGGGTGAAGTGACACTCGATACGCCTCAGCTCCAACATGAGCTAACACCTTGAAAGGCCCAACAAACTAGGGAGAAAGCTTACTTCCATGACCAAACCTTCGCTGCCCACGACAGAGAGTCACCTTCAAGAACACATGATCCCCAACATTAAACTCTAAGGGTCTCCTTCTTTGATCAACATATGATTTCTGACGACCTTGTGATGTCTTCAACCTCTCACAAATCACCTGAACCATATCTGTTTTATTCTGCACTTGTTCTGGTCCGAGAATTGTTGACTCTCCGACCCCAGTCCATCACAACAGAGAATGGAATAGCCAGCCATACAAGGCTTCAAACGGCGCCATACCGATTTTATAGTTAAAACTATTATTGTATGTGAACTCTACCAAGGGTAAGTGCTTCATCCATGAACCTCTAAAATCAAGAACACAACAGCGCAACATGTCTTCAAGAGTCTGGATAGTTCGCTCTATCTGACCATCCGTTTGAGGATGAAAAGCAGTGCTAAGGCATAGTTGAGAACCAAAAGCATGCTGGAGACCTCTCCACACACTAGAGGTAAAACGAGGATCTCGATCAGAAATGATCGTCCTAGGTACTCCATGAAGTCTCACCACCTGCTCTAGATACTACCTCAACAAAACTTCCACGGAGCTCGACTCCTTGATCGCTATGAAGTGGGCCGACTTTGTTAAACGATACACTACCACCCATATAGAATCTTGTCCTCCTGGAGCTCGAGGTAAACATGTAACAAAGTCCATTGAGATGTCCTGCAACTTCCACTGAGGAATCTCTAATTGCTGGAGAAGACCACCAGGAAGACGGTGTTTGGCCTTCACCTTCTGCATCAGGGATGACTGCACTTTCATTTGGAAAAGACAACCTCTACCTCCAACTTCTCCCATATCAAGATGCAATGCTGATAGCTCTTCCATCACTCTCTATTATTCACCAGATTCATGCACAACATCATTGCGTGACTTTCGGCTTAGTGCATCAGCTACAATATTCCATTTTTCAGGTGTAAATGATATTTCAAAGATGTATTCCTGCAAGAACTCCATCCACCAACGCTGCCTCAAGTTCAAGTCATGTTGGGAGAAAACATACCTCAAACTCTTATGATCGATGAAAACCACAAAGTCATCACCAATGAAGTAATGTCTCCACAACTTCAGAGCAAACACCATGGTTTCCAAATCAAGATCATGGGTGGCATAGTTTCATTCATGGGGACGCAACTACAGAGACCCATAAGAAACAACTGACCTCTGTTGCATGAGAACACAACCTAGCCCCAAGAAACAAACTTCTCGACCCCAAAACTCACACTTTGACAACTTCCCAAACAACTGATGTTGGTGAAGATCTCCCAAAATGGCTCATAGATGCTCTCCATGCTCTTCTTTAGATGTGGAGTACACAAAGATGTCATCAATGAAAACCACAAAAACTTGTCCAGGAATTCACGGAACATAGCATTGATCAACCCAATTAAAATAGCTAGAGAATTCGTCACGCCGAATGGCATTATAACAAACTCATAATGCCCATGATGACAATGGAAAGCATTCTTCGGGATATCCTCATCCTTTACACACATATGATAATATCCTGACCACAAGTCGATCTTTGAGAACCAACATGCACCCTTCATATGATCGAATAAGTCATCAATACGCAGAAGAGGATATCGGTTCTTTATTTTCACTTTGTTTAGTCGATGATTATCGACACACAACCGCAAAATGCCTTCAACCATTTTCACAAACAAAACTGGTGCTCCCCACGGTGACACACTTGGCCGAACAAAACCGCACTACAACAATCCATCAAGCTGAATATGTAGCTCTCGTAACTCAGAAGGGGCCATCCTATACGGAGACATAGAGATAGGAGATGCTCCTAGTTGTAGCTCAATCCCAAACTCGATCTCTCATCGATGGGTTAAGGATACAACCTCTTCTGGAAAGACGTCAGGGTACTCCTCTAGGACCCTAGGAAATGCCAACTGCTGAACCTCTGAAGAACTCACCATCATCCTAGCCATTATGGATGATAAGGATGGAACTCATCTATGACTCATCTGAGGATCTCGCTCACCAACAAACACCACTTTCTCTCCATCTGCATCAAAGAAAATGACCTTCTTCCTGTAGAAATCCACAATAGCCTGCACCGAATACAACCAATCTATGCCGAGTATGACATCATATGGTTGTATTCGTAAACATAGGAAATATCCCCAAGAGCGGTGTTGCCCCAACACTAGCTCACAGTCTCTACATACTTCAAACAAGTAGGCTCGACCTCCAACTGGCGTAGTCAATCCCAAGGGCACTGGAAGCCTCTCTAACTCAAGTTCCAAAGCATGGACAAGGGTAGGTGATATGAAGGAGTGTGTTTCTCCTGAATCAAACAAGACATACACCAAGGTAGAAAACAAGAAAAGGGTACCTCGAACGACATTTGGCTCGCCTGGGGCTGGAAACGCTAGAGCATGAAGCTGAAAACGACCTCCTCCACGACCTCTCTGACCCTGATAACGACCACCACCACGGTCACGCTCTGCTCTCTGAGGACGGGGAGCGTCATGGGGCTGTCCTCTACCTGCTCCATCTACCCTCTGGTGATCCAAGGCTGGTGTAACCTGTTGCTATTGCCTCAGCAGGAACTGCCTCAACGGAGAACCTTGAGCAGAGCGCCCGGTGCATGATGAATTCTCTGAAAAGTCAGGCACTCCCGCTATTGATGACCACGACCACCACAAGAAAAAAAAGTGCCTGATCCCATGGCATATGCCTGAGAATTTCTGCCTCCGGAGAAACGAGATGGGAAGGGCTGGGACCTACCCTCAGGTGAATGAAAACTCTTCTGCCCTGAAAATCGGGATCCCCTGACCACAACTTTTCATCGTGAGGAATCATGACGATTCCCCTCTCCGGTCCTAGCCAAAGTCCTCTCAACAACCTCTGCCCTCGCCAGCACCTCAAGATATGTCTTTAGCATAAATGGGGTGACGTGTCACTAGATCTCTGGATGCAAAGCCTCCTCGAAATGCCTCGCCTTAGCCTCCTCATCTGGTAATATGTCTAAAGCATATCGTAGAAGGATCCTAAAATGGATTCCAAACTCTCGAACACTGGAGCTCCCCTGTCGAAGGGTAAGAAGTTCCTGGCGACTGGACGCCTTCACAGTCGAAGAAAGAAACTCGACTCTAAACCTGTCTCGAAACTCCTCCCATGAGATCATTGACTCCTCACGATCCCCGAGGAACAAGAACCACCACTGCCTCGCTGCTCCATGTAGCTTCATCACAACCAAAGACACCCAGTGTTCCTTCCGAGCATGAATCGAACTGAAGCCTATATCGACCTCCTCCAACCAGTCATCTGTGACTGCATCTAAAACGGAGCCCTCGTACGTCTGTAGACTCGGGCGCTGAAACTCTCAGAGTGTCTTCCTCAAAGTGGCATCGTCGTCAACCTCTACCCGGCGGCGATCTCCTGGAACAGCCTGCTAGGCATCTTCTGCGCAAACCTGATGAGGACGTCGACCTGGAACCATACCTATAAAATAACAACTGTTAGAGCTCCTATGCCTGGAATATGGAGGACTCAACATTAATTAATTAATGTTTTTCTTTTATTAATTTTAGGTTATCTATCGCAAGGTATACCCATTCAAACACAGGCGCAAAGAATAATGAATCATGATCCTTTCCTAGGTCTCTACCCTGCAACCAGTATCAGTTTGTTTAGTATCCATCATAAACATAAAGTTCCGTGAAACAGATCATAGGGGTCCCTAAAAACCTATGTCTCTGCCTATCTCTAGTGTTTACCCCACTTGCTAAACATGAATGACACCGTTGCCCTACCATCCCATGCATCCTCACCTGTGCCTAACTCCAAACTCCATCCTATCCCTCAACCAGACCTCTGATACCACTTTTTCACGACCCCCTCCCCACAAAGTGTACCCCTCCTGGGCTGGCAATGTGAGAAGGGAGATAATGACCCCCGAGACCCGCCTCGAGTAGGCCCCGGGTTGGCAACTAGCACTGAGGGTATACTAAACATACAAATGGGAGGCATTACCCTTTAAGAGAACACATGCAGAAGAGAGAGATAGAATAGACTCAAATCAACTCCATTTCCGAAATGAAATATAAAAGAAATCCAAGTACATATATGAAATGTCATGAAAAATTACTACAACTGAAAGGGGAAACTAAATGTACCCAAAAGAAAGTAAAACAACAGTGACCACAAGCCCAAACAACTCCTCCTCCAACCACACACTAGTAGTAACCAGCTTGATCCCCAACCTGATCCACGTGACCTTAAAAATAGTTTATATATACATAGGGTGAGTATAACACTACACTCAGTAGGATCCTCCCCAAGCCTCTCGTGAAAAAGTAACGAAAGCATGCTAAAGCCCAGTGAACAACAAGTGAAACTGACTCGTCACCTAAACAGGTAAACTAAGTTCCCAACCTCACCATGGCTACTCTCACTAAGTAACACATAGAAGAATATAGAATATAGTAAAGAATATCAACGGTACCTCACTACTACTTCCCCACTGGTTTGTCGCTTTTCCCCAACGACATACGTCATGTGTTTCTCTCTCCAAAGGCTTGCCCGTAGACACCTGGGCTAAGATCCACAATATGCACCTCGTGCACCACAAAGGCTTGCCCGCAGACACCTGGGCGAAGCACCACACCATCCTCACAACCAACAGTAACCAGGTATGTTCCGGGATCCACCATAGCCCGCGTAACGTGTATCATACATCGGGTATTATTCCTCAGGCCATTATAGCCCATACACCGAGTAGGGATCCTCAAGCCATGACATCCTATACACATTACACCTATAGTAGTCCATATGATACTATATCCAGAATATATGTGTGTGAAATAACCACAATCCATTACATCCCTCTACATACATATATGAGGAAACTAACAGTTGTTTCTTTTGGCACATGTATCTACAAAGAGAAGAGAGCGGGGCCAAAAGGGTGTAGTCAGCCATTCGACCTCCCATCAGAATGTTGGGGAAAACACCCCCCAGGGCACAGAATCCTCGAGGTGTCAGTTTCCCTTACCGATAGGGTGGAGTAGCATATAGAAACACAAAAAGTACAGAATATATATATAACCCACATCCACACTATTGGAATTACCTAGTCTTAGATACAACTGCAGCTAACGTCTCTCAGACTCCAGCCTACCACTTCTAAGACTAGGTATCCTATAAGCACACAAACATTTGAAGAGCTTTATTAGATTACTCAATTCTGATTTTATTAGTTACACTGTACATTAAATAATTCTTTAAACATTAATTAACTATGAACAATTCCACATTAAACTGAATTGGCATCAGATTCAAAATCAACTGCTCCTTTTAAGATTCACATCACCTTTAAATTTTAGTATCTCCATCCCCATGGATTTTCACCATTTAATCAAAAATTCATTATAGATTTAATTTTCCATATTCCCAGGTATTATAGAAAAGCATCCTATGCTTCTAAACACAAAGGAGGATCAACACGGTGAGTAGATATACTACCCGTCGAGTCTTTGCTGCCTATAGAAAGAGTATAGACCCATTCTCCCTCGAGAGGCTAAACACGGAAAGCATGTGGCATACCCTGTGCGTCTTCGCCTCCTTCGGAAGAAGGATAACAAGACCGGATACCTTGAGAAGTGGGGAAAATCAAAGCAGATAAACATTCAAAGAATTCACAAGCATCTAACAACCACATCCATCCCAATCCATCACCCCTGGTGTCCTCCCCAACTCCCACATGCATAAACTAATGCATCTCGCCACACTTGGCGTCATCTGCTACCACAACCACAAGGCCTCCATGCCTCCACATATCACAATAGCCATCCAGGTTCAAATCACAGCACAAGCAGCAGGAAAACAACCATCACAACCATGGTATCTTGACCCTTTGACAAACAAGAGGGTACATCAGAACCCTTTTAGAAATTCCCACACAATCTGTTCTTTAATCCATATTGAATTAGCATATTTTTTATTCGTAGGTTCCAATTACAGGATACCTAATCAGTAATCTATTACAATTAAATAACCATTCTTACTTCCCTAATTTGATTAACCTCAAATTATAACAACTACAACAACGACAATAACCAGATTAATTTACATGCCTCTTTATCATTATCCAATTAATTAACAATTAATTCTGGCTTTACGTTCATTATCAATTTCCATCATGAACGAACAACAAATCAAAGAAATCATAGATATCACTCTATCTATGAAAAAGAGGAGGCAAACCGTTATCATGGTATAAAGAAACAACATGCGATCAACCGATTCTTTTAATCCAGTTCAAGTATTTAATTAGGCCAATTTCATTGTGATCCAAAGGTCTAAATCATGGTAATTCTACGATTGCACATAAACAATTAGAGAAGCCATGAATCCCCTACCTGGAAGAGTTCTTGACATCCTTTATCCACACAACAGGTCAAAATCCTCCACTCACGACAACTGCATCCACCAGTGGATGCCACGGTACGACAGTACCAACCATCCCCAAGAAAAAACCATTAGAATCATGGAAATTACATGGTGTAATATTTAAGGGAGAAACAAGAGAAGATGATCCCCAAAGGAATGATGATAAAACATACCTTATTGGGAAGATTGACCGATATAGTTCGGTTTCATCCAAAACAGAGTAGAACCAATTCTAGGAATAAAGATTTATTGTGCAACTCCTACGGGAATTATTGAAAGGTTCTAGCATCTCTTAGCTGAGAACAAAGGGAAAGAACAAGGGAGAATGATATCTCGTCCCTTTTTGAAGATTTAATGGGGCGACGGTTTAAGATCAGGTTATTTCTCCATAAAAACGGATCGCATTAACCCACACGATTTGACCAAGTAAATACATCATGACCATAGGAATAATTAATATAGGATTTATGGCATTTGAATCGGCCTTAAGAGTCCTTAAAACAAGGCTTTAAATGTATTTTACATCAAAGGAAATGTCAAATGGGGAAAAACTGTAGGAATCTGGAAACACTGTTCACATACTCAAAATTTGGCAAAGGAATGAAAAGGTCACTGTTAGACCTCACCGTTCTGGAAACACTGTTCAAACCTACCGGTAGAAGTTCACTGTTAGAAGGTTACCGTTCTGGAAACACTATTCAAGCCTACTGATAGAAGGTCATCGTTAGAAGGTTACCGTTCTGGAAACACTGTTCAAGCCTACCGATAGAAGGTCACCGTTAGAAGGTTACTGTTCTAGAAACACTATTCAAGCCTACCGATAGAAGGTCATCGTTAGAAGGTTACCATTCTGGAAACACTGTTCAAGCCTATCGATATGTGGTCACTGTTAAAAGGTTACCGTTCTGGAAACACTGTGCAAACCTACCGATAGAAGGTCACCATTAAAAGGTTACCGTTCTAGAAACAATGTTCATGCTTACCGATAGAAGGTCACTGTTTGAAGGTTACCATTTTGGAAACACTGTTCAAGCCTATCGATAAAAGGTCACCGTTAGTATGTTACCATTCTGGAAACACTGTTCAAGCCTACCGATAGAAGTCCACCAATAGAACCTCACTGATAGAAACATTGTTCACTGAACCTCACCGATAGAAACACTGTTCACATACCGATGCTGTTCATAAAACTGGAAACACTGTTCACAGAACTGCAAATTTGGGAAAGTGTTGGGGGTAAGTCACCTTGACCTCCCGGAACTCCTCCAACACCACATTTTCACAAAGTAATGGACTGGAGAGGTCCGGGCCATTACAATACCACTCTTGAATCTATTATGTGAGGATCACCTGAGTTATTACCAAAAATTGTCCAATATGGGGAGTTTGGGAAAAACCTTCTTTGGTGGGTGGGTTTAGTGGATCAATTAATTATTTATATAATTAATTGGTTAAAACAATAAATAATAGTTTCCTCTATATAATATTAAATATTAATTTTCCTATGGTTATCCACATAATCTTATAATCATTGAGAATATAGTTCTATAACCTATCATTGGTGGATCGAGATCAGATGACAACGAGCCTCCAGAACCAAGAGAATTAAGGTGCAAAGAACCAAAAAAACATATCTCTTTCCTTAGTGAGGGTGTTATTAATCAATAAATTATCCATATTAAAATAATTATAATATTATTTGGATTCATCAACATATGATAAATTATTGATACAAATCATATTTTTCCTTTATTTTCATTTAAATTCTTCATTTTCATGTGATCGTGAATTTTTATTAATTCATTTGTTTATTTGATTCCATGTTTATCTCCTCACATGTCCCATTCAGTAATTTTGGGTCATTAAAGATTGGCTTATTATTGATTCACATATATTTCATGTGTTGTTTGTCCTTTTTTATTTTTTTCCCTATGGTACCATGTGGTCATGATTCAACATTTCCAGGAGGGATCAAGCTCAAAAAAACCCCTCATTACACCAACATATTCACATTTGGACAATAATTATTAAATATAAGGATGAAAGGGGATGAATCATGGGATAGAAGGCTATTTATTTGTTAATATGGTATCCAAATCTGATTTGATGTTTAATGGGAGTTGTATAAGGCATAATAGATTTAGATAAACAATAGGGAATCTAATTTCATACCAATGAATGGCCAGAAATAAAGAACGATGAACCATTATTTCTATGTTGGGTGGTCTGGATGAATGATTCAAGGTGGTGAGTAAAAATCTGGAATTAATAGGTTCTTATATAGGTGTCTAGTGATAATATGTCTATACACCATGTATATATGATGAACACATGTCCTGTTGTCACATTATAGACCTGGCACTTTGTTTATTTGGAAGAAATAAAGGATAAAAATCTATGTACCCCTCCCCTGGGGGATAGGCTGTATCAAATATCACAATGGAATGACATCATACAGGTGGAAATTTCATGTAGTAGAGTACACTGGAATGACCATTAAACATGGACTCTGCCAGGAGCACATGAATAACCATGTCTTATGGAGGCATGTCGTCGTGTAGTGCTACACCGGTAGTTAATCATGCACCAATAAACACATGTATAATTAGTGGAGCATTAGCACATGTCATGTTGGTGTTATTACACACTGTGTATTCCAATTTCATTTTTAAAAAAATATATACATCTCATATCTGCTTCGTTGGGAATGAGGTATTTTCCTTGCAGTATCCAACTTGCTGTTTTTTCACGTAGAACACGATTTAGTACTTCAAAGTTTACATTTTAATATTACGAAAAATGCAAAATGTGTTTTTATTCTTTATGTGATACTCAAATATTGTAATGATAGAGCATTTAAACACCTTAAAATTTTCTAACTTTTTTAAATTAATTTATCTTTCTTTATATTTTAATTTTACACAACACAGAAGAATGAATATTGTATTTTAAAGATCAAGGTTTGGATTTATATATAGGTAACAACATGTTAATAAATACCATAAACAAATGTAAACATTTTTTTATCTACATGAAAAATCAATTTTATCTTTATCTTCAAGAAAAAATGACTTTTGTCAAAGTCTTAAGAGACACAAAAGGCAGAGTTTAACCAAACAATAGTATAGTGTTAAAATGTTACTACATAATATAAAAAAATATAAACTAGTTTCTAATTTTCAAATTATTATTAGTATTAAATAATTTTTGAATTTAAATGATTTACCAAAATATACGAGGAATTCATAGGTTACAAATTAATTAAAAATAAATATAAAAACCTATTGAATATTACTGAAACTATTATTATTTTTATGTTCATAATGAAATGTTTCCCTAAAAATAAAATTATTTATAATAATAAAGTGATATTAATGTAATATATATGTTATATATTCAATAAAATAATTTTTTTATTCAATGATTAGACTTCATTTACAAATGATAAGAACATTGACAATTTTATGCTTAAATCCTATATTTTTAAGGCATTTTTATAGATTTTTAATGGGGAACCCAATTAAAATTTCATTTTTGGACTGAATGGCCCGAAGGCCTACATTTTTATTGATTTTTGATAACCCCACTTTCAAGGGATGAGGGGGATCCCTTAAAAGGCCCGCAGGCTCAGAGATTACATGGCCCGTAGGCTTAGAAGATTACATGACCCCAAGGTCTTAGGAAATTCAACCAGACTATTTAAAAATAACTTCCCTTCCCCAGAATCTGCATCCTAATAGTAGATCTCCACCTTTGCATGACCGTCTGTCTAGGCTTCCCGTGCAAGAACAGGCTGGTTCTGATGGCATAGCCATAACCTCTTATTCTGACAATCCATTTGGCTCTTCTCTGGTAAGTGCACCTGCTCTGAATCTTCTTCTAGGGCTGCTCATTTTTTGTAGTGTGTCTGGGCCCTGGATTCATGTGGCCTAAAGGCCTTAGGGAATGTTTTCTTTATTTCTCTGTGACATTTAACTTATTTAATGAATGGTGAAAAATTCTGAATTTTATTTCATAACTACATTTCATATAATTTATTTATTATGATAAATTATATTTTAAATTATTTTAAATGTATAAATATTTAATATTTTTAAAAATTGATAATATTAATGTCATTGAGATAAATTACACTTTTAAATTTGGAATAATAACATAGAAAACATTTGTATGTTTTACTTTAAAACACTACATTGTTGACCCAACTATGGGATTAATTTTAAATTAATTTCATCCAAATATACGATATAAATAGTACCAATCAACTTCATGAATGATGTGTTACATAAATTTTTTTATAATTGATAGATTAATATAATTCGCACATACTGAATATAGATAATATATAAATGATGTCATAAATACTTGAAATCATGATATAGGTTTAAGGACAAATGACATAAAAAATAAAGACACATTTGAAAAACATAGCAGATATTACCTGCAATGAAACCATAACATAGAATTATTTTCAAATGGGTATTACAAGATAATAAAAAAAACTAGGGTAGTATATATAAGAATATTTTTTAAAATGATTTATAATTAACATAATATGATCATAAAAGAATATAGTATGAGTAGGATGATATTCAGGACACAATGAAGGGAATTTCATCTTAATCTTTATTCATATGAGATATATGCCTTATTAACAGCTCACATATTTCGTGTGTTTTATATAATTACTATGACTTTATTATATTAATATTATAAATAAATATATGGGTATTTATTGAACCATTTTATTATCTTTTATTCATTCGGTTTAACTTTGAAAAGTTATCAAAGTAGTAAATTTATTTTGACTGAACTTCCCATCATTTAGACACCTTCCATGTTATAAAACTATATTTTTTAAGAGGTGTATAAAATTAATTTTAAATTATATATTGTGAATTTTATTATTTTAATGCAATTTTAAGCTTCATGTAATTTCATTTTCTTACAATGGGATAATAATTCAATGTTACCATGTAGTAAGTGTTTATTGAAACAATCTCACATTTTATCAATATTGTTTACAATCGTGTTTAAATTATTGAGATATATTGATCCATATGTAAAGAACACTCATGGATTTTATTCTCCTCTAGTTAGTAATTATTTATTCATGTATTAGTACCTTTACTTCTATTATTTGATAATTATTATAATTAATAATTTTTTTAAAAAAAATAAGTCCTTACCTCTCTCCTCAGTTGGAAATATGTGTTCATTAAAAATAATGAATTCAAAAAATTGATTCCAGGATTATATTAATAATATATTATGAATCGTAAAGTAAAATTCTTCACTATTTCTCTTTTAACAATGATTTTAAAAAAATCATTTTGTCTCTATCTGAATGTTGAATTTTTCTTACATTTTACCATGAGAATTGAATATTCATTTTACCTCATATAATATGTATAGTTTTATACACCATCATTTCATTGATGATTCCATTTCACATTTAATAGGAAAAGTTTTATGATTTTTTTTAATTTTATTTCTAAATAAATGGTTTCCAAATCGTTCTGAAGATATATTTATAAGTGCTCAATGTGTTTTTATTGAAAATTATATTCAAAAGGTTTACAATTTTAGAAAGAATATTTCAAATATTAAAGGATAATTTACTTATGATTCTTTTTATAATAAATTTTAAAATTATTGTAAATCTAATATGACACTCATTTGTGTTACTCCTAACTTTAATGGAAATGATCTGATGATTTCATTAATATTATTTCTCTGATTTGTTTATGTATTTATAACATGATATTTATGAAACCCACTTCATTTTATATTTTATATGTATATTAATCTCACTCATTTCATGGGTTATGTTTTTTCAGGAAATAGTTATTAATCTTATCCCTTTTCACAATGTTATTATATGAAAACATGTTTATGAAAACAATTTCATTTCATGGGACAGGATATGATTATTTATTCTTTTCTGACACATGTATGTATGATTTTACTATAAGATATGTGGGACCTATGTCTCCCACCAATGAATTTGGTAAAGATTTATATTTTATAAGATACACTAATATGGTATTTGGAGGGAACCTTGAAAAATAAAATGTCAATTGTTGTGAACTAGTATAACCAATATGTTATGATAAGTGAACTCATGAAATTACAATTGTAAGGGGA
This sequence comes from Viscum album, assembly GCA_963277665.1. NCBI lineage: Eukaryota > Viridiplantae > Streptophyta > Magnoliopsida > Santalales > Viscaceae > Viscum > Viscum album. Next base: position 495,486,223 of record OY728158.1, on the reverse strand, counting down.
GAGAGCCATGAGTACGAATATGGTACGGGGAGTGAATCCTTACTAATAACATTATAATAGATTTAATTACATGATTACTATGGAATTAATTTTATAAGAATATGTGATTTCCACAATTCCTGGTTTTATTCCTATGTTATGCCTTCATGGGTAATGCTCATTATTTCCTTATTATTAATGTCTTATGAAAAATAATGATTTATTCCATGATTCATTTTTATGATATTTGATATTATTTGTATGATCTTAAAAAATTCTGTTCATGTTCTCATACTCATTTGCTCATGCATAGACGTATTTCATTCTTACCCACAATGAACTCCTAATGACACACATTTTTATGTTTCTTTCTCTAATGTTATGAAAAAACATATATGTTTTATGTTTATATTAAGTATGATAATATAGAAAAACCTAGCGGGAGGTGATGTAGATCTCTAATTTAACACTATTTATGCTCCATTGTTCCAAAGGTACTAGTCTAATATGGTCCTTGGTCATCTATTTGAAAAATGTTTTTTTGTATTAAAAAAAGTGACGTAATGTATATGTATGTTAAAGAAAGGGTTATTACATTTGGTATCTAGAGAATATCTAGTTAACGATTAAAAACATTGATGACAAGAAAGTATTGACATCCCAATGATGATTTATTTGTATATGTTTAGGGATGTCCCTAATGATAAGTAAAATTTTGAGTTAATGTTTAAGAAAATGTTCAATAATTTTATTAATGAATAGAGTGAGTGGATTTCTAGAAATGCAACCATTTTTGGATACAACATGCTGATAAGCCTGTAGAATGGATGTACCTAGGTGTATCAACTCTGACAAGATTTCATCAGGCCGAACTCGGTGTACTCAATTACACTATAATGGGCCATAATTCACACCTAGTTAGACACTCCTTGGGAATATTCATTGGAAATTCATAAAATTATTCTTAAAACATCATGATGGATTTAAATATATTTTTTTATGAATCACCTTGGATTAACTAATATTGCAATAGACGTAGGTAGGTGTCATGATTTAGAAATCCTGCAACTAATTCTTTTCATGACTTTGTGTTTATCTGCTACGATAAGTGATACTCACAATATGCTTATAATTTTTGACAATAGAATGTATTGGATGTGACTGGATTAATGTAGAATGTGGAGGTTGATTTTTTTATAAGAATCTATATTGGATTATCACTATAATAAATAATTTTGTGATCATGCCTAATTAGTTTTCATAGAACATGATTAAAAATGTATACCATAACAAACTCTTAGACTCCCTATGTAAAATAAATAAGGGGATATATAAGAGTTTTGGTAATGGAGACCATGTATGAAAGATGATTCAGTTTTTAATATGTCATGAATGTAGAAATAATAACCTACATTACTGTCGTATATGAAAATGAATATGTTTTGACTATGGAAAAGAAGGACAAAAATCCGGTGACTCCAAGAAAAAAATAAAAATTTCAAGTAATGAAATGCATGAGAATATTATCCTATCATTGTCATTATCGAATGTTACATGTTTTAATAATAGATGAAATTATCATCATTAAACTCAATGTCGCATGTGGAAATCTCATGTGTACAATCATCAAGGTGGTATGAGTAATTGTTACATTATAGATGGTTGTCAGTCTATGGAAGAAATAGGAAACGAAAGAGGTATTGTGTAATATGATGAGGTATACATGATAATGGGAAAAGGATGCTATGTAATAATAAGTGTTTTTATTTATTTGGATTCATGAGTTTTTTTATGAATGGTGAAATATATACTGAGTGTTTAGTTTATGTTTTTAACTGTGGATTTACAAGAACATGTTGAATATATATTATGGAATTGAAATGTGATTTAATGAGAAAGTGATATCCATGGAAAATTATCGATTAAGGGAATGATAATATTTAATATATTACTTATGTTATAATAATTTTTTTTGGCAAATATATGTCTGTATGAATATGTAAATGGATAGGAAATTATTACTGTGGATCTAATTGAAGCATTTTTTATAGTTAGTTTATTTTGTTATGGATGATGGTTAAAATTTTTTATGGATTTATAGTATAAATCCAATCCAATTTTAACATGGAATAAAGTTTGTTTTCAATATGTATTTATACTAATTGAGGTTGGTACCATGTTTTAAGAGAATATATAATGAGGTTATTTATATGTTCGGAATGTGATATATAATAGATACATTGTGATATACAAGGAATAAAAGCTAAATTGATTTCATAACATTATTTTTATAGTTATGTATTTAAATCATTCATATGTCCTATCAGGATTACCATTCAGGAAAAGTTTATGCTAACATTATTGGGATGTCTTTATGAATTGGATTTGTATTGAAACACATAGTTAAAAGGATATTTTAAGGATTAACCTTATTTTCAGGTTGTCTATATTATTTATTTTAGAAATTATATTAGTGTGGTTTTAGAAAATGAAATCATGTATGTCAGGTGACAACCCATCATGTCCTGAAAGGCCCTAGTTCCTAAACACATTATCAAAGGTTAAAAGGGTATCATTCCTACCATTGGAAAAAAATGTCTTGGTATAATTGTAATAATATTTATTAAATAAATACTAATGATGAACTAGTAGAGTTACTTATAATATTTATTGAATAAAGTATCAAACATATTTATTTTGGGGAATTTTTTGAGACCAATCCTTTTATAGACCTTATGATTAGCTAAAATTTATTTTAGTACTTCAAGCATCAATGTTAATTTCATAAGATCCATCTAGTAAAGTAATAGATGAATTTGAAATATATAAAATCAGAACTGAAGAATGAAATTTTTATATAGAAATATATCAAATGTATTTTTTTATATTCATGTTTAATAAAATAAATAATCATTTTTAGGATAATGTTGAAATAAAATAAAATTCCCTAATACATTTTTCGGAAATTATTTCTTTTTAAATCATCACTAATTTATGAATTTTAGGCCCTCAACATTTCTTTGACCATTTACATTTTAGGACTTATTACCTCATTCACTCCCTATATATATTTTCTCTTTTCCTTCAAATCTAAATTTTCCCTTTTCGACCTAACTTCACCAATTTTTAATCCTAGTTACTAATTAGATTTGGTTACTATTATGTTTCCATAATTCCTTTTTAAATGGATGTTTTACTATTTTTGTGACGTGGGTTTCTATGAATGAATTATTCAATATTAAACCTTTCATAAACAAGATGAATTTTGTGGGATGAAATAATTTAAATGGGGTGGAATGTATCACCCTGAGATTTTTTTAATTATTATTTTTTGATGTTATTTATCATGTTTTATATTTTTTTCATTTCATGCAACAATGAAGATAGTTTTTTTATATGAAATCACTATGTTTGGGTTGTGTTATAAAAAAACCAAGTTATTTATTAGATACACACAAAATAAAATTCATTTTTCCTTATATGGAAGTTAGATGTTAGATTTTGTTAAACGAAACATGGATTTTCCTCAATGGCTTGTGTTACACGCCAGGCCGAGTTTTACCAAACAATAACAGGTCATAAAATGTTATTACTTAATATAATAAAATTTAACATTTCTGTTACAATAGTGTTTATGAGTATTATTTACTAATTTATGAAAATATATGGGTTTCACAAATATATGATAGATTAAAAGGTTAGCAATTAATTAGAAATGAATATGAAAACTTATTTAATATAAAGGAAAATAATATTATTTTTCCAGTTAAATAGTTTTCTTTCCATAATTAATTAAATTAATTACAATTATTGAGTTATATAAATGTAATATCTTTTTTATATATTCTATTAAATTATTCTAATATTAATATAATATATTTTAAAAACATAAGATTATTAAAATTTAATTTTAAGCTTAAAACCAATATTTTTTAACGCATTTTTAACACCATTTAATTGATATCCCATTTTGAATAAAATTTAGGTCACATTTATATATTCTAAATGACAAAATAAAATTTATCTTTTAAACATGAGCATAAAAATTATGTTATGGTAATTATTTGGTATTTTTATAGGAAGTTTTTCTTTTTTTAATGAGTAGTGATGAATACTGAATTTTAGTTAAAAACTACATTTTCATATAATTTATTTCCATTGTTAAATTATATTTTGAAATGAGTTAAATTTGTAATTAAATAATATATTCAATTGATACAATTTTTGTCATTCAGATTAATTTAATTTTGAACGTGGATATACAATGTTTGAAATCATTTGAGGGATTTACTCAAAAAACCCACTTATCAACCCAATTGTGGAATTAATTTTCAATTAATACATACAATAGGAATCAATATAATTTATAAATTATAATAATTTAAAAATGTTTTTTTTCAAAAAATAATAGTGAATATTGTATAAATAAATTACATCGATTAAAGTAATATTAAGTGTAATTAAGGATTAGACTGTAATTTTATGATCCAAAAAGACCAATACACTTGTCCATGGGTCATTTTCTTGCCATATGTAGACCCTATAATCACTTGCCTAGAATGTTTATCATTATTTTTTCAAATTTACATCTGAAAAGATGTGCATGTAATTAATTTCTAGGAGGATATTTTAGAAGCTATAGGTTGAACCTATGTTGGTTGAAAGCCTTAAATAAGTTAATAAGATAAGATTTATGTGACTAAGAGGTAACCCCTCCCTAAAACACTATTCATTTATTTTGTTTCTCCACCCCCTCAAATAATCTTATTCCAATATTTTTTATGAAAATGTATCCTTAATATATAATGATGTTTTTATTCTATGGGTTCCAGCAACACTTATTCACATATCTATCTAATGGGTAACAAAAATAATTTTTATGGGTGGGGTGAACAACCAACTCACTAAACAATGATTGTTCATTTTTCGTTTTCTTCCTCTCATTGTGTAAATTATTATAGACACTATTTTTAAATATAATATATATTATATTTACTATGTATCTATTTTTTTTGTAATTATTTTACAACACATGTCTTTATAAATTCCATTTTTTGTAATTATGATTAATTCATTTGAGGAAGTGTGGACTTCTGCCCACTAAAAGCAATATGATTCATTCATACACAAAAAAGAATGCATTATTGATATGTTTAGTGAATATATATGATATAATAAAGCTAATTTAATCATTCTATATATATATATACATACATACATATATATCTTTTACATTATTTAATTCAATACAATAATTAAATGAAAACAACATTCATGTGTACGTATGGCCTACCCTCATCATGAACGACCTATGATCTTCATGAATGGTGTATTATGTTCCATAATTAAATATATTATTGATTATTATAATACCAATATAATGAATATTAATTATATGTAAATCATGTTTTAAATTCTATAACTCATGATATAGGTATAAGGACCAAATATTTAACTAAATAAGACACATAAAAAAACAAATGAGATATTACTTAAAGTAATGGATCAACAACGATGTTTATAAAATGATTTATATAAGGCGATAATATTTCAATATATCATATTTTATATATGAATTTTTCTATGTATATTATTTATAATTAACATATAGTCACAATATATGAATCATTTATGAATACGAGAAGAGTCAATACACAAGGTAAGGGAATTTTATCTAACTCTTTATTTCCATGAGATACATGGATTATTTACCGCCCAATTATTTTGTGTGATGTATTTAATTCCTATGAATGTATTATATTAGTCTTGTACATAAATATATTTTTATTTATAGAACCATTAAATGATATTTATATCATGGTGTTTATGTTTCAAAAGATACAAAATAGTTAAATTAATTTTTCCTTGATTTTTTCTTTCTTTGAGACACATTACATGATATAAGGTTATATTTTATACAAGGTGTATAAACTGAAATTAAAATAATATATAATTAATCTAGTTATTTTCATAATATATTAATCTCCATATAATTTCAATTTTTTATATTTGGATTATGACTCAATTATTCCATGTGGTACGAGTTTTTTAAAACAATTTCACTTTTAATCAAGATTAATTATGATCAAGTTTTCATTAATGAAATTAAATGATCCATCATTCAAGAACACTGATTCAATTTATTCTGATGTCTATTGAATTTCTGTATTCATGTATTAATTCCATTTATATGTACTTTGGTACTTATGATAATATTTTTTTTAAGAAAACATTACCATACCACCCTCTTCGTTCAAAAATACATATTTATTAAAAATTGTACATTCCAAAAAGGGATTCAAAGAATATTCTAATAATATATTATGATAATTTAATGAAAATTTTACAATTTTTTTTCTTTTACAAATTCGTTCAAATGAATATTTTTATTTCTTTATGAATTAGGCATTTCTTTAACATTTCACCTTGTAAAAGCATTATTATTTTTTCTACATATTACATGTAGAAGTTTCCCCACTATCATTTAATTGATGTTTGGATTACAGGTTCCAATTGTTAATTTTAATGAAAATGTTTTCAAAAGATATTTTCAATGAAATGGTTTTCAGTCTATTTGAAGAATTTTATTTATGTTTTCATATTAATTTTCAAGGAAAATGATTTTCAAATAGTTAAATTTTATAGTAATAATTTTCCATTATTAAGGGATAATTTATTCATGAAGTATTTTTAATAGATCTTACAAAATATATTTTCTATATTATATGAAACTCATTAGTGTTAATCATGAATTTCTTGGAAATGATATAGTGTTCTATTCAAATACATTATTTTATTAGTTAACGTATTGATGACAATATTTTTTTGAATACCACTTCTTTTCGAGAGTTATATGTCTATTATATATGCTTCTTTCATAGTTTATGTTTTCTATGGAAGAATTATGAATCTTGTTTCTTTTATATTTATTAAGATACAATTACATGTTTATAACACCCAACTCATTTCAATGGATAAGATATCATTTTTTATGATTTTTGCAACATTTATGTTTGATTTCATTGGGAAAAAAAATTCTTCCATGATTCATTCACTATAATTTTGTTTCACACCTATGTATGTTTGTTTTTTTCTCCTTCAAATTAATTGGGTAATGATTTATATCACATGAGATAGACTATGATGGTATTGGGAGTGATCCTTGTCCATTATTATGGCCATGAGAGTAAACCATGACTACAAATACAATGTGACGAGAGGACACATGCTACTAATATGGACATGGGAGTGAACCGCTACTACAATGATGGTATGAGGAGTGAACCCTTGATACTAATATGGCCTTGTCTGTGATCCTTGGATACTATGGAAGTCATATTTTATGACTACTAATTTTTCAAAATTTCATGTCTTATTCCTATGATATTGTTTCATGAATTATATTCATTATTTTATTTATGATTAATTTTTAATTTACAATCAATCCTTATTCCATGTTGTTTTGATCATTTATAATAATGGTATGATATAAATATATATTGGTCATGTTCTCATATTCCTAGGCCTAGTCCTATATGTCTCCCTTAATTACCATTACTGAGAATCTATGATCACCTTTTTTCCCACAGGTTATAAAGATATATATTGTTTTTCAAATTTTTAATAATATTCATGATAAGAATAACATAGTGGGAGATTATGTAGCTCACTTACGTACATGTGTTTATGATTCCATGTTTACAAATACATTATAAAAATACGGCCATAGGGGGTCTGTATTTATAATGCATTATGTATTTCGCAAAAAGTGTTGTAATGCCTATGTTTTTCATGACTATGTTTCTAAAAGAATAATAACCATAGATATTAGAGTGGAACACTTCAAATAGGTAGGTCATAGGTCCTCTATATACCATTAGAGTTGAAAACTTCTACTCAATAATGAATGGGTCCCCTATATTCATGTAGAGTGGAACCCTCATACTATGATAGTTAACAAGTCTTTAACCAAATATAAGAGTGGAAAACGAATACTAGGATATGTCATGGAACCTATGTTAACAATCAATTTTCCACCATCTTATGGGGGAAGGTGTTGGCCTTCGACCACAACTGTGGAACCATCATTCTAAATCATTGCATGGGTCCTTAATTTTATATATAAGTGGAACCCTCCTATGGTGATAGGGTGTGGGTTCTCATATGATTATTAGAGTTGACCTCTCATGATGGTATTATATTTGAGTCCTCTAGATATCATCAATGTGGGACCCTACAATTTTGACATTTCCTGGGTCCCCAATCTATTTATTTTAATCTTTTTGTTGTAAACGGTCATGGATAATAGGAATATATATTATTCCCATTTATTTTTTGTATTGATTGAGAGGTGTGGAATAACCTGTATAACTCTATGGATAGACATGTGAGATGATGTGAATCATTGATTGACCGATGTAATTGATACATCTCATTCCTAGGTTGGGTTATGAGATCGTGTTCTTCTTTCTCCATCATTATCGATTTTTTTGTGCATATATATTGATACCTATGTCCATGGGTTATTAATTTTTTCTACCTTTCTATACATTGAGATTTATATTCCTATCATGTTTCTTAGCACATAACCTTCATATTTCATGGCATCCTAATTTGTATGTATATACTCACCCCCTGCAAGGGAATTACTCGCACATGTCATGTCTTATACAAACTATAGATTCTTCATCAACTGTTATAGATGATATTAATAATAACATGATTCACTACACCATGTATGTCGGTCGAGGCTTTAATAAATAGTGCTAGGCTCTATAAACAATATATGTTTCTAGTTCTTTCAGGTTTGGACATTATTCTAGTTGGGTGTGTATTTTTGGATTTTTACTTTTAGTTTAAACTATTATACACTTGAACTACCAATGGTATTTTACATTCATGGCCATCATTTATATTTTGAATATTTTTATTATTATTAATATCATTTATTTCATTGAGATGGGTGGGTGTGTGTACTAGTACATATGTAAAGGAACCCCGTATTATTTATTCATGAATATTCGTTTCACGAACCTTAAGAAAATGGAGGTGGTCATGGGGTAGATTTGAATCAATACAAGTCTGTTTGGAACTTGATAAAATTGTATCAGTGTATTTCCTTCTGTATTATATAGTTTGGATCTTTCCCATTATGATGATTTGGTTCTGTTTTAGGGAAAACTTTTCAAATCCTCTCAAGTCAAACTAGCATGCTAAAGAATCCAACTTGTTGAAGCCAATTTTACCATACATCCTAGCTCTGGCTACTTGATTAACTTCTCAATATATTGAGGAACAAGTTTTAGGGATACATGGAACATGAATCATATATGATATTTTCTTTGATAATCCTTCATGGGTCACTCCCCATGTATATATATTCTTATCTGATTATGGTAAATATTAAATATATTTTCCAGATTTCACTGCAAGTACATTCATCCATTATACAAATTCTTGATCATGGAGATTATTTTGTGAGTGTTGAGGAAATAATTTAGGGTACATCACAAGATATTCTTCCTGAATATAAAAATTCAGTAGAACACACACCTATTGAAAAACCAACCATCCTAGAAGAATGTGATGAGGGCATGTACATTTTTAACGCAATATGTGAGTTCTAAAGATAGTGTCTACTGGTTTTACAAGGTGATCTGGATCCCTATGTGCTTGAGGAATGTATTGATTTAGGGATCCATTTTTCAAAAATATCTAAAAATAGATAGGCTAGGTTGTTTGGATATAGGTATGCCTTTTGCATGCAGCATCTATGAATTGGTGTATTATAGTTAGGCAGATGCGTGATGAGTGAAAAATCTCATGGCCCATCTTCTAGAAGTTGTTTCAAGTGTATTACTCCCCCTTTAGATTTTAGTCATTTAAGATGCATTAGTTTTTAGAAATTCATTATAAAGGGATGATATTGGATGATTATACTGTGAGTTTCAAAACCCATATGTCGTACTCCCTTAACTTGATTTTGGATTGCTACAAGCATACGTGGTTGATTTAGAAGGGTATCCAAAATGATATTCATGATAATTTAGTAACCCTATGCATTCCAAACTATTAAGTGGTATTGGATCTATCACCATTAATGAATAATTTCCTATTAGAGTGGAACCAGATATTAATAGCTCACAGTTGGTGTTGAATGGATGAGTCATCTGCAAGAACATGTAGCAAATGATAGATAGGATCTTAGTATAGTAGATCATCCCAATTCAGACTAAGGCATGTGGACAAAATAAGTGTATAGGGCCATGTAATCCTATATAGGGGTGGTGTTATGCATGTCAAGGGAGACCTCAAATGGGGTGTGATTTCACGACCTGATAAGATAAGTTGGGGAAGATGATAGTTGATGGGCCACCCAGTAAGAGGAATCGCACTGACCACATATCTCCTAGGCATGGATTGGGGTGAATCTGGAAGAGGATAAGGTGGTTACCTATGGAGATGAGTTGTGCGTGGTGGATTCTTTTATTACATGATTTAACCACCACCATTGGTCATTCCATGTTAGACTCAATGAATTCATGGTTGGAGGAAAATACAACTATAATATATGGAGACGTATGACCCAGCACCAAAAGATATGATTAGAGGAATGATTTTTGTTTACTATACTCCTCATTTAGTTTTATTTTATATTGGTTTGAGTGATTATGTTATCTCTTTACTCTTGTTATGATAGTGGGATATCCCAAATAAGCCTTTTGGATATTATCAATGTATTGATTTTTCAAATGTAAATAGTTATTCTATATCTTTAATCTTATTGTATTTTGAGCTATAATATGGTATAAAATAGATCTTGTGGGACTATTTTTAATAATTTTGTAACCATAATGTTTTATAATTATTGTGGAATCGTTTTCCATTTTCTAATACCTAATTAACTATCACCATTGGCGTGTCTAATTCCTTAAAAATGATGTGATGTGATTCTACAGTAAATAGAGAGAGAGAGAGATACCATGGTAGGATGAATGGGTTTTACTAGTAGTATGTTTCAACCATTCACCCATAAGTTGGAGAGTGTATTCCTTCTGTTATGATGTCTTTTATTAGAATTAGGATTCCTTTCGTCAAGGAGGATTTTATTGGAAACTCTATGAAGGATGTTCCATGAATAACATAGATGTGGGAGATTTATTTTTATATCAATATTCACATCAAACTTATATGATGTCTTCTTGTTCATTTAATACATCCCTTATAATGATCTGGTAAATAAGGGCGTAGTTATAGGACCTTTGATATAAGTTCCTTATCAGACCTAGTGTCCCCTGGATAGATCTAGTGTTGTTACTAGAAATGGCATTGGGGATATTATGGCATTATGTGGATTATCATTTCCAAAATAATTCCATGATAATTAATATGATCCTATTTCTGAGGATTGACTAAATATTTCATTATTTATAATGTGTGAGATGGTTCATAATGATCAATCATCAGTCTTTCTACCACCATATGACAGTTCATGTGGCTTATATTCTGATGTTGGAATTACGATGTCACTATGGACACTATGAGTTCCTAATGATATCGTTCACTATTAAGAATTCCCCCACTATTCTTAATGATATGATAAGCCTAATACTCCATCTGTATTTTGACAAAAAAAATTTATTTGACGATAGAACCATATAATATACATTAGAGGTGGAGCATGTAGTGGTCTTGTTAATGGTCCTAGATTTTCTCTAAGGGAACCAAATTTAGAACAAGATATCTAATCACCAGTTTTAGATCTATTATGTTCACTCTGTTTGGAATGATATTTGTAATAATTGATTACCTTGGTATTAGGTATGATCGATGATGTTCTTTCTTATGATCCCCAAGGTCTGTGTCTGAGGTGCATATATTACATGAAATAGAAGGGTACTATAGGTTGTTTTTTTGAATATTTATCTTGTATTTAATCCCCTTATACCGCCCTGATATTGAATGGGAATCCATTTACCTATAATGTGTTTTTCAAGTGAGTTATTGATGTGTTGTGGTTGAGGTTTATGTGTTCCCCATTTTGATACAATTGAAGGATACAATGGACTTCATAGTGTATTGAGATTCTTCTTGAGCTAGGATCGAGTACATGTTGATGTGTATATATTATGTAATGGCATATGGTTTGTTGTAGTTGGGACCCCGTAAGATGAGCTATGTGACTCATGAACTAAATCTAGAAGTAAAAGTCACCACCATGAGGGTGTGGAAGAACTATATAGTGGTATAGTGATTTGTTTTTTACTCAGAATATAAAAGGAGTATGTATTTCATCATATAGAGAGACCTGAATATGAGGGAGATTCATTGGTTGATGTTCTTATAGGACTATGAAATTGAGATAATCTATACTCCTTATAATAGAAATTTGGTGGAAGATCCCATCAATAAGTATTCCAATGTTCATTTGGTGCACGAGGATTCATTGTAGTTACCTTACGAACAACTAAAACAAGTTAAGGGGTACATAGTATCTTTTAATCATTATATATTACTTATTCCTCCATTCATCTTGTGTGGTAGAGGTTCATAGATTTGAGACAACGATTTTCGTCACTTTCATGACCAAATATACCCAGAAAATTTACTTGATGGATATTATGAACGGGGGAATTACATAATGATTTCCCAAGAATGGACGGTGTTCTATACCACGATATGAGAGGATGTGATTAGGTAATTTCACACATCTCTATTCTATTTAAATCCCTCTGAAATGAAGAAGTACAGAGACCTTTAAAGACTGTTTTGGAGTGATGGAATGAGACACAACATAGTTGATTTTGTCTCATTGGGCCTCACATATCAACAATTTATGGTTCAGCACTAGGGTATGGAATGTTTGTTTTCAGCTAAAAATTTCCCTAATTAGAAAAATAATTTTCATGTCTATGGACGTCATGAAAATGATTTTTATGATAGCGATAAGACAAGAAACCATCTAGGGTGATAATTGAAATACTCATGTTTTCATCTCACTTCCTCTCTATTAAAGAGTAGTGTTCAATAGAATGATTAGGTTATATTCACTTATGGCAGATCATCTATCTATATGAGGTTCCATTGAATATAATCTTGAATAGTGATGTGCAGTTCACATAAAAATTGCAAGAATAACTATAATTGGAATTTCGGTACCAAATGAGGATGAGAACAACATCCCACCCACTATAAAATGTTAAAACCAAGGGAAAATCATGGTATAATATGACATACTGATGTCTTTCATTTTAGACATTTTCTAGAGATGGAGGATCACATCCCATTTTTAGAGTTTTCATAAAAAATAACTACCACTCTCATTTTCTCTTAGAATATTTTTTAGAACCTATATAGGATACCATTCAGATCTCCCCTTTGCTAGATCTATACACGAGATACATCTCTTTTTGGTCCAAAGATGGTTTAACCACAATAATGATTTTCTAGACCATCTTTGAGTGCATGAGGACATCCTAGACTATGAAAAAATTGTACTATAACCGATAAAATATTCCCTTAGAATTTTATAAGGAAGAAATTTATTCACTAATATTCATTCCAAGATAAGAAATATGGTGATTTGAAAAAGAAGGTAAGATATCCCTAAGGTTCATTGGTAAATTCAAGATATTTTAGAGGGTAGAAAAGAATAGTTATAACCAATCCAAACCCCCAAATATGTATAGGGTCCATGATGTCTTCCATATGTCAAAGTGGAAGAGATATGGGTGTGAACCTATGTATAGAATTGACTAAGGAGAGATATAAATCAAGGATGGTATGAATTTTTTTAGGCAGACGATGAAAATATAGGATTGGAAGGAAAATATTCTATCTAGTTTGAATTTTTATTTTCCTCACCTATTGTGTAGTATGGGAGCATAGATGAGAAAGGGAGAGCACCAGGGATTATGATAGCGAGATACATGAATAATATATTATTATTTTTTACATTTCTAAGATGAAAAGATTGATTTAGAGAGTACTTTATATACCCTTTATCAACATACAGGAAATGTAAATATATTTAGAAATATTTTTGGATCCATGTGCTGAGATGACATGCGATTCTGGGGCCCATTATTCCAAGAATTAATTTAATAAAAATATTTAACATATTATTTTATCACACACATATGTTTTAAAAAATGAAATGGTAAAACTATATAAATAATCTTGAAAAAGAAATTTGATGAATTTTTTTTATTGAACATGTTCCTTTCGATAGGTGATACCTAAATTGTTTGACATGGGTTGTTTGGTTAAAACATCAATTGGAGTGTTTGTTCAAAGAATTAATTATTAAATAAATTCATTCATAAAAAACTCATACCCTAATTTATTATATTTAAATTTCATTATGGATGATTTTTATGGTTAGACACATAACCAAATAATTTTTGTGAGTGGAGTTATTCAGCCTCTCATTGGTTGATAAGGACCTGAGAACAACAAGACTTGAAGTAAAGGTGAATCGAGGTGAAATGAATTTAGTAAATACTATCATTCCTTATTGAGTTACTTAATAATATTATAATTATACGAATCAAAGTAGGAATCATCAAATTCTCCCTCATTGGAACTTTATGTCATTATTTTAAATTTTAATGAAGGATTGAGGTGCCTTGGACACCATGATTCATGTGATGTAAATTATTTTGAAATATAATGATAAAAGGGGAGTAATCATGGGATTACATGTGATTATTCGTTGATCCAGGATCTAAAGTTGATTAGTTGCATCATATGAGACATATAAAGTGTTTTAGATTTATATGGTTTGATAATAACCATATTTCGGACCACAATATTCCTGAAATGATGAACATTTCCACATTTCATTGATTTCAAGATGTTTAATGGAGATAATCTATGTGCTAGGAATAACTCTAGAACATTCATGTGAAGAACTGCTTTTATGGAAAAAAACATGACTTCTCACCATGCAGTTTGGATGGACACACACCATGAATTTCCCCTATTGATACAGTTATACTATTATAGAAAAATTTATTGATTATCTGACATGTAACTAGGTCACACACCCTATGATCCTCCCTCGGTGGAGATTATGTGTATATGAGTGCATGGGTAGGACCATGGGTATGAGGAAATTCCTTATAAGGATGTAAATGATAAATAAAAGTATATAGATACATATACATGATCATGGTTTGAGCCTTGGGTGGGTGAGGAATGAATTATATTTCTCTTACTCGACATATAGTGCTACATAGGTAGTGAGCCATGTACCGCTAGCGAAATAGCTAGGTAGTGGTCAAGGAACACATGCTTTTTTGGGCCCCTTTACACATAGTGTATTGCAAGATAATTTTTGAGGAAACATATAACACTCATATATCCTTGTTATTGATGTGTATTTTAGATAATGAGTAACCAATACTATGTGTTTTCCCACACAGAACATGATACTTTTTTTTGATGTGGCATTTGAGATACGATGTTAGATTTATTTTGTGGGATTCTTCATTAAGATATGATTAAGGATTGATGTTATTAGGCATGATAGATAGATACATTAGAGTTACACCGTCATGTTGGGAAGGCAATGGATCCTTTATCTACCTTTAGTGTGGAATCCCCAACTTGGAAGGGAATGGTTCATCTATATACTATTAGAGTGTCACCCTCATGTATGGACATGTAATTGGTCCTCTAATGACTATCAGAGTTTCATTCTCCAACTGGGGCATGACATTTTTCCTATTTTTACTATCTAGGTGGAGCCCCTGTATTGGGAAGGGCACGGGTCCCCGACCGCTATAGTGGTACCCTATTAAAGTTACATGTCTAAATTACTTCTCTACAATCCCAGTGTAACCATCCTATGGTTTTAGGTAATATGACCTTTACCATTTATTAGTGTTACACCCTTTTATTGGGATAGATAATGGGTCATCTAATTAAATTCAATGTGAAACCCTCCTTGCGGAATAAATAATGGGTCATTTGTCTATTGAGTGTCACCCTCTTATTGTACCATGGCATATTTCGGCATTACGATATTCCCCTTACCTGTACTGCACAAATGTTATGTGTTTCGTGATGTGGAATTCACTTCAGATAGACGCATGATATACATGGAATCGTTGATGGACCTTTAGAATAGTTGGCACTCTTTCCTTGTTTGGGATGTGATATGGAGATCACCACTTTCTATTTTTTGGATATTTTTTCAACATATATATATATATCCTTTTAGTTGGATTTCATTACATTCTTACTATTTTTAGACCTATAAACTCATATAATGTCACTAACTTACCCCCCGTAATCTATTGGGAAATCCGACTACGTACGTATATAAACAACCCTACATGGGATTTTAAAGAAACTGTAATGACATATTAAAACGGTAGAAAGGTCACAAGTGCTTACAAAAAATGCTTATAAAAACTCTGGAGCACTAGACAACATACATTGGTCGATGATTGGAGATCTGGTGTCAGACTCCCTCCACCTTTTTGATTTCATGTTCTATAATGATGGGACAATGTTCTGTTTGGGTGTGTATTTTTTTCCCCTTTAATTTTTAGGATACACTATCATACTCTTTCTCTTCTAATTGGTCTCTACATGGATTTTTCTGATTTATATGTTTCATATTTTTATTACAATTTCATTTTACTTTTTTGTCGAGATAGTTTTCTGTGTGCATGCAAGTATTTTGGAAAATGCTTCCCATATTTGTTATTCATTTTTATGCATGAAGCCATCCCCTATCTTATGTGGGTGGTATTATGGTAGATACATATCAATCCATATTCTGTAAGGTCCTAACATATATCCTAATTCTTCATCTTTATTTTTTAAATCGTGAATAAATTTCAATCATCGAAATTTATTGAGATCCATTTAATTTATCAATAAATTCATTATTACATTGTAGACGGTGCAAGTTCATGATAGTGATCATGTTATGTACATAATTTTCAAAGTATATTTTCACTAATACATCGTTACTTTTATATATTAATACATTCACCACATGATGACACACATATGGCTAAATGAATCCCCTGTCATGGTTTTCATGGAGTTCCTTCATCAATTCATGTAACTCTATATTGGAAATTTTATTTAGTGTATTTAAAATATGTATAACTATAGATATATGATATATTAAAAAATAGTATTCATTATTCAATTGAATAAAGTATTCATTTCTATAAATACATCATAAAAATCTTGCACAACCTTCATTCCTTCAATGTTCACTAACAGTCAAGGATAAACTCCAATTTTAAAATGAATCAAGGACCATATAATAGATATCATTACCATTAGATGTTGATAGTTATTATTTCACTAAAAGAAAAATATATAAATATTGGAATATAAAATGTTACTTCTTTTTCCATGGTAATTATTTAGGGATTTATTTAATGAAATACAATCTATGAAATTGATAACATCAAATTAAAATATAGGGTGAATTATAATATTTTACAGAAGCACACACCCAATAACATAAAATGTAGAAAACTACATTTTTCTTAATAACCAAATTTTTTATTTAAATAATTATTCTACTTTAAATTGATACATATGTCACAATAGATTAAAAAATATAATAATTCAATTTTGGACATTAGTATCTTTTTATTAATATAGTTACATATAAAAAGTTATTGATCTTTTAAATGTCTCTTTTACCTATACTCTAGCCACATCTAGGAGATTTGCATTAAACCAAATTTTACTATACTTATGAATTTAATTTCAAAAAATAAACTAAATATGGTTAATTAGTGTGAAAATTCTGTCGAATAGGATCAAATTATATATTTTTTGAATATTAACTTTTGAATTTTGTTTTCCATGGTTAAAAGTAAATATGGGTATTAATTTTAAAAATAATATTATAATAATATATAATTAATATAAAACATGTCCTTAATTTAATTTATATATTTTTTCGACCAAAATAAAACTTATGTCGATAATATGATCTTTTTTAATACACATGAGTAAAATTATGAAATTTAAAAAAAAAATTAAAGAAGAGTTGAAAATATCATATTTAAATATTAATAACTATATCATTTTTAATATAAGGATATATAAGTGATATGGTGGTCTATAAATAGTCATTATTAATATAATTTTATTATCTAAATCATGGTTATTAGTTTATAATTTTATAAAATATATAATTAAATTAAATGGTGACATAATTATGACGGAGTAACTTATTGATTAAGTGAATAATAAAATAAATCATATTAATATTATTAAAATAAATACCATTATAATTATTTTATTCCATAAAATAATTTGAAGAATGAAACTATCATTTTAGGGATTATTTATGATTTTTATATCAAAATTTACATGTTTTAATGTGTTCTTAAAAATTCAAATAATAAATATTGTCATAATTGATAGAAAAGATATTTTCAAATATATAAAAATTTATTAAATGATATAACAATCATAAAAATTATGGTTCATAAAAAAAATTGGATGTGTTAAATATGCCATAAATTGTCCAATTTAAGTCCCATTAGAATTTTATATTCTCTATATTGACCATATTGTGTAAAAAATTCAAGTAGACATTGAAAGAGTTAATCTGTTTAACTTAAGGTTAAACCTAATAAATAAGGTTAATTTGGTGACCTAAACCTGTCTAAATAATATTTTGATAGGATTTCAACCCATATTCATCTCATCCTTTAAATAACTCACTTTTAATCTATTTGTATTCGAAGAAATATAAATTATATTAATAGTTGGGAATTTCATAAAGTGCCCCCCTCTTATAATAGGAAACCTCACATTATATTTTATTGACACATCTATAGCCCAGTAGTTTAGAAACAAAATGACCATTTCTCCTCAAATTTTCCTTAACATAATCTTAGACGTTATTCCTTGGGAATAAATCCGACCTATGGAGTCTTTTTGAGAAAATCAAAATGAGATACTTGATGAAAAGAAAATTATTTCACAAATTCAATAGATTTTCATTTCATCTTCTACATCCTATTATAATTTTGTATCCATTATAAAGTAAAAAATAAATAAGATAATATATGATGATTTTTTTATTATTAGATAACCATATTCACCCATTTAACCATTCTATTAAAAACAATTTCATCATGCGTGTGTACGTTTGACTTATCATTTACACGTCATGGTGCAAACATGTTTTCATCTCTTTATTATTTTGATGGGAATACAAATGTATAAAAATGACTAAAATAATAAATATGGTAGTATATTATTTCATTATAATTCATATTCCATTATATTACATATCATTTAACCCTTATGTGACTGATATCATCTCTTGTGTGTTCGTACAAATTAATGCCCCCACAACGTGATGAGACTCAACTTCCACATTAATAGTTCAAGAATATTTATAATATATATATATAATGAATAATTTTTAAATACAGGAAATATTTATTATACTTTTTGATATATATATATATATAAATATCGGTTTGTGTGTCATCTACTGGCTTCCATTCAAAACTATAATAAATCATAAACAACATTCATGTGTGCGCATGACCTACCGTCTCAATTAATAGTGTGTTCTGATTTATTTATCTATCAATTATATATATATTTATATAATGAATATATAATATAAATATATATATAATATTTCTCATTTTCTTTGTATGTAAATTATGATCTATATAATTCAATCACGAAAAACATTCCAAAAAACATATAATAAACAATGCGATTATAACCTAAAATGTTTCCCTAATGTGGAAATTACTAATATATGTGTAATATAATGTAATAAATAAATCATATATTATTTAATAAATATGATTATTATTCTCGAACAATATAATAAAATGTTTAAATCCATTATATATGTGTTTGGTGCTCATGTAGAGAGTATTGGACCTAAGGAAATGGAATATATTTTCCCTTTTAATTTTCAAGAGATATAAGCCATTTTATACAATTATTTCATTAGTGTGGTGTATGTAATGCCCCTATTATATTGTATATAATGATTAAATTTATCTTCACTTTATTTAATGATTAATTTGATGATATTGGGATTATTATTCAATTCTTCAACGTTATATGATATGCTTTATATGTCTGAATAATTAATACTTTATATATTTCAATATTCTTGATATTATCATAACTATTTATTTATATTTATATAAAGGATTAAAAAGAAAATTTTATTTAAATTTTTAATTTCATTAAAATACTTTCAAATGATATATCTTAGAGTTTTTAAGAATGTGATTCTTTAAGTAAAACACCAATTTAAATGTTTTTATGATTTATTCTTCTAAATCAGTCTGATTTTTTTAATGGATTCAAATTGTTATTAATGATTTATTAATATGGACATGATTGATTTAAAATGATAATTCTATTAAAACATTTCAATGTTTCCTGGGACACATTGATTAAAAAATATCATATAAATTATCTCTTTTAAAAAGATTGTGGCTTTTGAATAAATGAGTCAAATGAAAATGGGGTATTTTTCTCTTGAAATATTTAATAATTTTATTATATAATTTTCATCTATGTCAACATTATTTTTTTGATCTTTTGATTAATTGAGGTTGATAACTTATGATATCATTTAACATATTATATTGAATAGTTTAGGATTAGTTTTATTCTTTATAAGCTATTTACATACAATTTTATGGTTTATTTTTAATGTTTTAATATTTCATGTTCTACTTTTTCATAAAAAAGATTATGTTGTTTCTGTTTCACAATTTTCATATTATAAATATATTAAACATGGTAAATAAGGGGATAGTCCTGATGTAGCACATCGATGCATCGATAAGTCTTATGAGGTTAATTAAGTCGGTGAAAACCCCATTTAAATTTTCAGCTTAATAGATCATGAGAAAATCTGACATGTTCTCACTAACATACATAAAATATTACTAGGATATATCATGAAATTAGTTATCTAGTCTAGAGGATAGATCTTGACACTAACTAAATAGTTTTCTACCCACATATATAAAATTTCACAAGGGTAGATCTGGATTGTATCTATCTTGAAGATATTTATTGATAATATAGATGTACAAAATTATGCATTCCTTCATTATAATATTTTTATTGATATTCTCTGAGAATATTAGACTAGTACAATTTCTATGGAATTTTTTATTTTATATGTAATTTTTTTCAATTATTATTATACTCAAGATTATTTTTATTGGGTTTATGTTTCAGTTATACATCTTATGATAAGTTTTAGGATTAATTAATTATATTATCTTTCATTGTATTCTTACCCTTAATGAGAATATGATATCACCCTTTTCTTATGTGTTTTATTTCTAGTATTCAATGATGTGTATTTTGACTTATATGTGGGGTTTGAATAGTAGAATAATAGATTTATTCATGGATTATTATGTTGTATTTTATGTTATGAATTTTAATATAAGATTCAAGTATGTAATCTATTTTTCATGACTACATAAAATGATCAGTTATTCAGGATTTGATTCCTTATAATAATGACAATGTAATGAAATTTTCACAACCCCCCCCCCCCCCACAAATTGTAACCCTCTTGGGTTAGAAATGTGAGAAGGAAATAATGACACTTCAGTCCCACATCCAGTAGGCCCCGGGTTGGGGACTACCACTGAGGGTATAGAAAACACACAGATGGGAGGCATTACCCTCTAAGAGAACACATGCAAAAGAGGGAAATAAGATAGACACCACCCAAGTCGAAGTAAGACTTAAATATAAAATAAAACCCATGTGCACATATGTAATGTCATGCAAAACTACTACAACTGAAATGGCAAAACTGCAAGTACTCAAAATAAAGCCAAAATAGCAGCAACCACAAGCCTAAACAGCTCCTACAACCCCAAGCTCGTAGAAACCAGCATGTTCTCCAACATCTTCCATGTGACCTGAAAGCAGTTTATATATACATAGGGTGAGTTAAATAGCTTACTCCGTAGAATCCTCCCCGAGGACTCTTGTGCAAAAGTAAAAGAAATCATGCTAGAGCACAGTGAACAATAAGTGAAACCAACTCGTCACATAAAAAATTAGACTATGTTCCCAACTTCATCATGGCTACTCTCACCATGTAACGCATAAAGGATTACATAATATTAGATAGAATATCAAACGTACCCCTCTACTACTTCCCCACTAGTTTTCCTCTTTGTCCCAACTTCACACGTCCTATGTATTAGGACTGGCCTTAAACATTACATAATCTTTAATTAAATGAATAATTCACATTGAGGATCTTTATAGATTTACAATTTTATATAATTAGGTCATAACATTTACATAACAAAATGAATATTACATGTAGACAATTCTAAAAAGTATCCATTTTTTCAAAAAATAAAAACTCTTGAAAAAATATTCATGTGTACTTCCATGTTTTATACACTAAGACTTTTCCTTGATCACATCCATGACCCTATTCATCTTTAAGTCCTATGAAAAACATTTCAAAATATGGGATGAGCATAAAAAGATCAGTATGGGTTATAAATTATGAATGAAATCATTAGTCCATCAATACATACAAAACATAAACTCCTTTACTTACCTCATGAAAACATAAGATTTATGAATAAACTTAGTAATCAAAAATCATAAAAGTACTTATGGCATTCATATCATACTTACATTGTAGCTATCACAGTTACATTGAACGTTACATTTGAAAATCCATCACTGTATATTCCCTAAATCTCTTAGGAGAAACATTCGTATCTACCTCTGTCATGTTACCCAATGCATTAGAGAGCTATCTCGAGCTCACATTCCCTAGGTTTATCATGGAACCACCCGTATACGTAAACAATGTCAAAGAAACATAAAATATTCATAGCACATAAAACAAATATAAATGAAAGTTAACATTCCCATATTTTAGTCACTATATATCCTAAAAATATATTGACAAAAGAAATCCAATATAAAAACCATTTTCAATACCAAAATTCGTAAAAAGTATATTTAATTTATTTTCCTTTCAAAAACACTATGGCCTGATAAGGAAGCCAAAGATCAAATAATACCTGCGGTGGTGTAAAAAGGTCATTGTAACCACATAAGTTAAAAAACATTCTTTTTTTGCCGTTTAATAAAATGCTTCGTAGAAAAATATTCTCTTTGAATGAAATGAAAATTAAAAGTTATTTATACACTATATAAAATAAAGTCATGAATAAAACTAAATATTCCCCAATGAAAGGAGATTGAGACGAAGTCCCTTACCTCGTGTTCGACTTGACCCGTTCGTTCTTTAATCACAGGAATAATAAACTAATATTAATTTATACTTGATTAATAAACTTTTTCAAGTTTATTATTCCTTTTATATCACATATTACCATGTTATAGATATTATGTAATCATTTACATTAATAATGTGCGTTTTGTCGATATTTGGTACTTGCGTCATAAATGAACACCTTATTATTACAAGATATTGATGTGGTCAATAGTAAATTATCTACAGAATGATATTCTGGATTTAGATATCATATAAATCATATATATCTAGTATATATATGTATTTATAATAGTACATATCATTTTGGAGATAAGAAATGAAGTGCACTGTTCATAGAGACGGTAAGCCGTACGTACGCATGAACGCTACTTTCATTTTCATTTCACACATTAATGGAATTATAACATAATGGTAGATATGTATATTATAATTCAAGTATAATATCATATATAATATCATGATCTTTATTCTTTATATTTCCCACATATGCCATCAATGAGTCATATCACTCTTTGGGGACGGTAGTCCACACACCCTCAAATGAAATTATCACGTTTTCATATTATGGAAACTATATAGGTAGAGTATAAATGTAAAATATAGAAGAATAAATAAAACATAATCATAATATATATAATATATAAATACATTTCCATCTTGATGGCGATCATGAGAGGCGGTAGGAGATAATCAAACAATCATCGTTTCGTGAGGCGTTAATTTCTCATCCACAGAAAATGTATGTTTTTCACCCATTAGATGGAGGTGTGTGTAAGTGTATTTCAAATCCTTCACATAAATACATCATATTATTTTGAGGATACTTTTTTTGTTATAAAAGAAATAAATATAAAGATATTAGGGGTTGGAGATGTAAAATAAATGAAAAGAAGTTATGAGGAACCATTACCTTTAATTTGGGTTACTCTCTTTGGATTGAACCAAAAAGATTTATTAATGTGCTTTCTACCTAAGGTAAGGCTTTTAGAAGGAGTATAGGGATCTTGAGAGATTATTTGGGTAGGTTTTGGAATACCCAAAGGGCTTGAGAGGTGTGAGGAAATGTTTATAATTGGTGTCCTTTTATATGGGGAGGAGGGGCTCGTTAGGAAAGATTTAATCAATTATTGTATTATAAACTTATCTTCTTTTTAAAAAGGTCAAAAAATCATTACAGTCGAAGATAAGATGACTCATGGTCGAAATAAAATCATCCAATAATAATTGGATAGGTTTTGGATATAAATTTAATATTTATAATCACATTTATTTAAGTCATTTATTAATGAGGTAAATACAACATCATTATTGTGTCATAAATAATTTAATTTATTTGATGTCTAAAAATTATAAAAACAGATACCATGATATAAGAAATCGTTTTAGCTTTCCATTTGAAATTTATTGTCGAAAAGATAACTTATATAACCACATGTAAAAATTAATTTACTAAAACATATTTGTTTATGTCATTTTTGTCATTACATTAAGTTAATTAATCTAAAGTGCCATTATCACTCGTAAGTGGATCCATGGTGTCCCAAAATCAACCCAAGATGCTCCTGGAGGTAAATGACACAACCAAAATGGTTACGACATGTGTTATGGTAATTTTTTATTATTATGATATTCTATTTACCATGAATTACCCTATTTACCTTTAACCACGGTAAATAAAAGTCAAAAGTTACTATTCACCGTAAATTATTTTCATCTTATTGGACCAAGTTTTACTTAATAATAACAACCATGTAGGTCTGATTTTCAAAATTCAATTTACAAAAGAGGTAAAATTTCATTTAATTGAAAATTTCGGTTTTTTAACTACTACTAAGTGGTTTCACTATTCATCGGCAATTGATGTTTTTCAGAAAAATACAAAAAATTTATCCTAAGCTATATATGATATTCCGAATTCAAAAATGATGCATGCTTTACTAAATTGAAAACATATAAGTCTTATTAATTAATTTAAAATTAATTTTTGTTGTCAAAACAAATAGTGAGTTTTTGAGAAGCAATAACTATTAAAAGATTGATACTTGTTTATATCTATTTTCAAAGTGAAATTAATTACAATTACCAAAATTGAATTAAAAGGTAAAAATATATTCTAATTACAATTTTAAATCAATGAAAAATTTAATATAACCATAGAAATAAATTATATTAAATAGATCTTTTGAATTAAAATATAGTATTTTTCACTATACATTAAAAATGAACTTTATTAGAAAAATACCATAAATTTACCCAAAGTAAATTTTGTTATCCCGAATCAAAAGAAGAATTTTATTTTGAAAAATAGAATATATAAAAATGACCAAAACATTATTTGAAGATGGTTCTCCATCAAAAGTCATTAAATTGATCATTTACTAAATAATAGAGTTTTTATGCTTAAAATTAGATTCATTCATATTTTAAGCCCCTAACTTTTATTGGATAAATGTAAAAATATTTAACAAACATGTATAATGATATTTTAGTCAGTTCTATTCATTCCTTCCAATTCAACGACTAGGCATTAACTGCAATTTAAAATAGTAATATTATATTATTAGTGTGCAACATATGATTTTAAAGAAACCTGTTGTTGCGTATCAGGTATGCTATCGAACATAGCAACCCCTTTAAAGTAAAATTAATATTTAATTCACAAATATTAATAAATATGAAAATTTCATATTTTTTTATCTACCTGGGATGTTACATCCCTCCCCCATTTTAGAAATTGCTTCCTCACAATTTTATTAACATATCAAATAAATTGGGGTATTTATCCATCATAGAATTTTCATATTCCCACATTGCCTCTTCAAGAATATGGTTTTTCTAAAAAACTTTTACCTGGTGAATTACCTTATTCTGCCACACTTCATCTCTATGGTCAATAATATGGACTGCTTAATCCTCATAAGAGAGATTATCTTCCAACTGAACTACCTCTGGGTGCAAAACATGATATGGATCTGGAATATACATTTCAAAATTGAAACATGAAAAAAATTGTGTACCTGGGATAAACATGGATGTAAATCCATTCTGCACACAACTAATCCAACATTCTCCAAGATTTCATAAGGTCCAATGAACCTTGGACTCAAATTTCCTGTCTTTACCAAAAGCTTCACACTTTTCCATAGAGAAACATTGAGAAATAAATGATCACCTACCTCGAAAGAAAGATACTTTCTTCAATTATCTGCATAACTTTTCTGCCTACTCGGAGTTGTTCTCATGTTCTTCTGAATCAAGATATTTTTTTCTTCCATCTCTTCTACCAATTCTGGTCCCATAAACTTCTTTTCACCTACTTCATCCCAAAAATCTAGAGTTCGGAACTGCAATACATATAATTCTTTAAATGGATCCATTTATACACGTGAATGAAAACTGTTATTATATGAAAATTCAACCAATGAAAGATGTTGGTCCCAAATTCCATGGTAATCCAGTGATCAATAACGTAGCATATCTTCCAGGGTCTAAATGTTTCACTCTAACTACCCATTGGATTGCACATGAAAAGCTATACTAAAATTTAATTCAATACCCAAAGAATTTTAAAGGCCTTTCAAAAACATAGAATTAAACCTACGATCACGATCAGATAAAATAGAGACGGGAACACCCTACAACTAGACAATATCTTTAACATACTAATGAGAAAGTTGATCTAGAGGAAAAATATCTCGAATTGGAAGGAAATGAGTACATTTAGAAAACTGATCAAAAATAACCCAGATTGCATTATTACCTCGAGGTGTCTTTGGTAATCCCACAACCAAATCGATTAAAATATTTTCTCATTTCTACCATGGCACAGGTAATGACTGAAGTATCCCTTCTGGTAACTACCGCTCAGCTTTAACCTTCCTAAAAGTCAAACACTTAAAAGTAAAATCAGCAAAATCTCTTTTTCATTCCATCCCACTAGTAACAATGTCGATGATCTTTGTACATATTTGTACTGCCCGGATGAACTGAAAATGGGGAATTATGATCTTCACATAACAACTCATTCTTCAACTAGGAATCACAAGGCACACATAATCTCTTCCCGAACCTTAGAACACAATCATTATCAACATAAAAATCAGGCAACTTACCCTTATAAACCAACTGTAGCTTTATCTATAACTCATTGTATTCCTTCTACGTTTGCATAATTTTGTCTGATAGAGATGATTTCACTGACACATGAAACAAAATAGAAGAATTTCCTGCACCAAAAACTTCTATGCCAAATTTCATAAAATCAAAAAACATAGGATCTCGTTCCAAGCATATCATGGTCAATGAAGCATTACTTTTTCTACTCGAAGCATCAGTAACTTTATTTTCCATTATTGGATGGTAAAGAATCATGCAATCATAATCTTTGATTAATTCCAACCATCTCCCCTGTCACATGTTCAATTCATTCTGAGTGAATATATACTTTAAACATTTTTGGTCAGTATATATTTCAAATTTTAATCCATACAAATTATGCCACTAAAATTCTAAAGAAAAAAACAACAACGGATAATTTCAAATCAGGTGTAGGGTAATTTTACTCATGAGGTTTCAACGGACGTGAAGTGTAAGAAATTACCAAATCATTTTGGAAAAGGACACATCCATATCCATTCAACGAAGCATCAGTATAGATAAAAAAACTCACCATTTATAGAAGGCAGTTCCAAAATTTGAGCATTCACTAATTTTCTTTTAAATTCCTAAAAACAATCATCACAATATTATTTCTAAAGGATCTTAACACCTTTTTGAGTTAACTTTATCATTGTTCTAGATAACTATGAAAAATTCTCAACAATCCTCCGGTATTAAACTACTAAAACGATAAAACTATGGATCTCAGTTATATTTTTGGGTCTTGTCCATTCTTAATCAACTTTTGTTTTAGAAGGATCCACCGTTATGCCATTTTTTGAGATAATGTGACCACAGAATGAAATTTTATGTAACAATAACTCACACTTGTTGAATTCCCAAAACAGTTACTTTTCATTTAAGGTTTTTAAGATAACCCTTAAATGAATTTAATGTTTCTCTTTAATTTGGGCATAATTCAAAATATCATCAATGAACACAACCAAAAACTTATCCAAGAACTCTTGGAAAATTCTATTAATAAGATCAATGAATACAGTAGATGCATTGGTTAAACCAAAATGCATAACTAAAAATTCATAATGGTCATATCTATTATGAAATTCAGTCTTTAAAATGTCTGCTTCCTTTACATTCAACTGAAGGTACCCCAAACTCAAGTCAATCGTTGAAAAATACTGAGCTCCCTAGAGCTGAAAAAACAAATCATCGGTATGAGGAAAAAAATACATTTTCATAACAGTGATGTTATTCAATGATTTATAATCAATGAAAATTATCATTGAACCATATTTCTTTTTAAAAAATCAGATAGCATCACCCCTGGTGATGTGCAATGTCGAATGAAACCTTTATCTAATAACATCTGCAATTATTTTTTACTCTAAATGTTCAATTTCAGACATTCTATAAGGGGGTTATGAAAATGGATTAGCATCTGGAACATTGTCAACAGTAAATTCAACTTCCTAATCAGGTATAATACCAGGCAACTCATCAGGAAAAACATCAAGGTACTCATTTACCACTAGCACATAATTAATCTCTATACTTATTTCATTTTAAACAATATGATCAAGGTAACATTCATTTCCATCTTATACTAGTTTCTCAGCTTCTTGATATGTTACCAAAATCATCGGTTCATTATTGTACACAAACTAAAAAACTTTCTGAATAGAAAACACTATTTCTCTGTAGTTAATCGTATCATGATAAAAAAAATCCAATCCACACTCAAAATAACATCAAACTCTACTATAGAAAAAATAATAAGGTTTGCAGTTAGATTCATCATGTACACAAGGACATGAAGCTTCTTATAATTTATTTTTGTCTCAACATTTCCCCCAGTTATTTTACCATAATTTCAAGATTCAAATATTGGAATGTAATTCCCAATCGACTAGAAAACTTCTCAGAAATGAACAAATGTGTAGACCATAAATCAAACAACACATTGGCATAATCTGAACAAACAAATAGTATACCAGATACTACTTCATTTGATGGCCCAACATCTGCTGAAATAGTTGAAAAGGATTTCAACACCCATTTCTAATTGTAGTATAGCTGATTTCACTTAGTTGAGTTCTTCATTGGACACTCATATTCATAATGAAACATTTCATTTCACTTAAAAAAAATTTCTGACTGTAAATCATATTTTGTCATACAATTAACCTGAACTTTTTCAGTGCAATTTTGAGCCTTTTGTCCCATTTTAGCACCTTGGTATCACATAACAGAATTCAAAAGGCATTCCCCAACATTCTTTTTACAACAATTTTTTCAAGATGAATATTATGTTTTTATATCCTCCATGTTTATTTGCTAAATTATTTCCTTTTTCCTTCCAATTGGACCTATTATTCTGTTTCTTGTCAAATAACACATGATCATCAGAAAACTCCATTTCCACTATCTCCAGACAACGAAAAAAATTTCATAACTTTTTGACTCATGAGAAGATAAATCCCTTTGATAATTTGGCTTTAATCCTGAGTATAAATGGTTGATTTTAATATCAATATCACGTATGAAATTTGGTGCATACATTGCCAGTCAAGTGATTTTCTTTTCATAAGCTGCCATTGAGTCATCCTCCTTCCTCAATTACTGGAATTGATTTTTCATTCTAAGACGAACCACCTTAAGAAAATATTTCTCAAGAAACGTACCTTTAAATTCATCCAAATCAAGAACATCAATCTTTTCACTATCCCTGATATTTTCCACCAATTACCACCACTGATCAAGTTCAATTTCATAACTGTAAAAAATGGAACTATCCTTTTAATGTTATGCAAAACCCATGACATCAATAATATTTTCTAGTGCTTTAATCCACCCTTCTGCTAGCACAGGGTAAGATGATCTTATGAATGATGGGGGATGTTGCTTCATGGAATGCTCTATTATTGACATGTTCCTCTATAGTTGATCCAGCTGATCTTGTACATGGATACCACCACTATTTGTAGCTTGATTCTAATGTTCCATTACTATAACAAACTATTCAGTTCTAATTCCTACAATCTCAGGTTAATGATTTGCAAGGTTGTCTTCCTCTTGATGTCTTCCCAACATAGCTGCCTTGTTTCCTCTACGAAAAACCATTCTGAACACATAAATATCTTAGCTGAAGCAACATGGTAATCTGTAAATGCAATGTCATTTCAATTATAACATAAGCTAAAAAAATAATTTGTGGATATTAATTTAACTATATTCTCACTCCTAAATTTTTCTAAACCAACCTCTGATACCAACTATAAGGACTCGGTCTTAAACATTTAAAAATATTGAATTAAATTAATAATTCACATTGATGATCATTTCAAGAATAGATTTCTAGAGAATTATGTCATAACATTTACATAACAACATGAATATTACACGTATACAATTCTACTCAATATCAATTTTTTTATAAAATAAAAACTCTTGAAAAAAATATTCATGTCTAGTTCTATGTTTTAGATAGAAAAACTTTTTCTTGATCCCATCCTTGACCCTATTCATCTTTATGTCCTATGAAAAACATTTCAAAACATGGGATGAGTATAAAATTCTCAATAAGGGTTATAAAATAAGAATGAAATAATTAGTCCATCAATATATACAAAACAAAAACTCTTTTACTTACCTCATGAAAACATAACATTTATGAAGAACACATAGTAATCACAAATAATAAAAGTACTTATGGCATTCATATCATACTAACATTGTAGCTATCACAGCTATATAGGGAGTTACATTGGAATACCATCACAGTATATTCCCAAAATCCCTTTAGAGAAACATTCACATTTACCTCCGTCATGATACCAAATGCATTGGGGATCTAGCTCGGGCTCACCTGCCCTCAGTTTATCATAGAACCACCCATATACGTAAACAATGCACATGAACCATAGCATATTCATAACACATAAAACAACATAATGAAATGATAAAATTTCCATATTTCAAACACTATATATCATTAAAATATATTAACATAAAAAATCCATTATTAAACACATTTTCAATACCAATATACATAAAAGGGAGTTGGTATTTATTTTCCTTTTATAAATACACTATGGCTTGTTAAGGAAGCCAAAGATCAAATAATACTCGCTGCGGTGGAAAAAAGGTTGTAGTCACTGCTTAAGTTAAAAAAACATTCTTTTTTTCATTTAGTAAGACTCTTATTAGAAAAATATTCCTTTCGAATGAAATGAAAATTAAAAGGTGTTTATACATTGTATAAAAGATATTCGTGTATAAAACAAAACAAGCATCAATAGTAGGAGATTGAGACAATGTCCCTTACATCCTGTTCGACATTACTCGTTTAATCTTAAACCTTCTGAATAATAAACTAAAGTTAATTTCTAATTGGTTTAGAACAATTTTTATGTTTATCATTCCTTTTATATCACTTATTACCATGTTATAGTCATTATGTAATCATGTATGTTAATAATGTTCATTTTGTTGATATTTGGTACTTGAGTCAAAAATAAACACCTTATAATTACAAGTTGTCTATGTGGTCAATAGTCCATTATCTCCAGAAAAATATTCCTGATTTAGATATCATATGAATCATGTATATCAAGTATATGTATGTATTTATAACAGTACATAACATTTTGGATATAATAAATGAAATGCAACATTCATGGAGACGGTAAGTTGTACGTACACATGAATGCTACATTAATTTCTATATCATACATTATTGGAATTAAAACATAATGATACAAAGGTATATTATAATTCAAGTATAATATCATATATAATATCATTAAATTCGTCCATTATATGTCCCACATATGGCATTAACGAGTAATATCACTTTAAGAGGCGGTAGTCCGCACTTTCTCAAATGAAATTATAGTGTTTACCCATTATTGCAGCCATATAGGTAGTCTATAAATTTAAAATATAAAAGCATAATAAAAACATAAACATATGATATATCA
Organism: Viscum album; assembly: GCA_963277665.1. Taxonomy (NCBI): domain Eukaryota; kingdom Viridiplantae; phylum Streptophyta; class Magnoliopsida; order Santalales; family Viscaceae; genus Viscum; species Viscum album. The sequence continues at coordinate 495,453,865 of OY728158.1, read as the reverse complement.
TTTATAGATACTGTTCCATCTTAATTTCCACCATGATAGGTGGTTGGAGATAATCGAACAATCATCGTTTCGTGAGGCGTTAGTTTACCATCCACAGAAAAAGTAAGTTCTTCACCCATTAGATTGAGGTGTCTTTAAGTGTAGTTCGAATCATTTTCATAAAAACATCCTATTATATTAGGGATACTATTGTTGTTATTAAAAAATAGAATAAAAATATTTTAGGGTTTAGAGAAGTAAAATAAATGAAAAGAAGTTAAGAGGAATTGTAACCTTTAATTTGGGTAACTCCCTTTGGTTGGAACCAAATTTTCTTCTTGAAGTGCCTTCTGAATAAGGTAAGTTTTCTTGGAGGAGAATAGAGAACATGAGAGATTATTTAGGCAGGATTTTGACCTGCAAAGAGGCTTGAGAGGTGCGATGAATGGGTTTGAAGTGATGCCCTTTTATAAAGGGGAGGAGGGGCTCTTTATGAATGTTTGAAACAATTACTTTATTATAAACTTATCTTCAGTTTCAAAAGGTCATAAAATAATTAATGTTGAAGATAAAGAAAAATCATGGTCGAAATAAAAACATCCAATAAGAATTGGACAGGTTTGGGAAATTATTTTAATATATATAATCCTATTTGTTTAAATCATTTATTAATGAGGTAAATACTGTATCATTGTTGTGTCATAAATAATTTAATTTATTTGATGTCTAAAAATTATAGAAAAAATACCATGATATAGGAAATCATTTTATCTATCAATTGAATATTTATAGTTGAAACTATAATTTATATGACCCCATTAAAAATTAATTTAATTAAAGATATTTGTTTATGTCATTTTTTACATTACATTACGTTAATTAATCTAAATTATCATTATCACTCATGAGTGGCTCCATGGGGTCTTAAAATCGAACCAAAGATGATCATGGTCGTAAATGTCTCAAAAAATAAGGTTAGGACAACCGTTCAGGTAATTATGTATTATTATGATATTATATTTAACATGAAATACCCTTTTTACCATTTACCGCGTTAAATAAAAGTCCAAAGTTACTATTCACCAAAAATTATTTTCGTCTTATTCAACCAAATTTTACTTTCTAATAAAAACCATGTATGTTGTCTTTTTTAAATTAAATTCACAGAAGTAGTAAAGTTTCATTTAAATGAAAAAGTCAGTTTTTGAGCTACTACTAAGTGGTTTCACTATTCCTCAAAAATTGTTGTTTTACAAAAAAACTATAAAACATTCAGCCTAAGCAATATTTCATAATCCAAATTCAATAATAAAATCTATTTTACAAAATTTATAACATATAAGTCACATTAATTAATTTAAAATTAATTACTATTGTCAAAAAAATACCGTGTTTTTAAGAAACAGTAACTATCAAAAGATTGATATTTGTTTATATCCATTTTAAAAGTGAAAATAATTAAAATGACCCAAATTGGATTAAATGGTAAAAATATATTCAAATTACACTTTAAAACTAATTAAAAAGATTATATGACCATACAACTAAATTATATTAAAAGGCACTTTTGAATTTAAATTCAGTATTTTTTGCTATTCATTAAAAAGTAAAATTTATCAGAAAAATACCGAAAATTTACCCAAAGTAAATTTTGATGTCTCGGGTCTGGAGAAGAATTTTATTTGGTCCAATAGAACATATAAAAAACACAAAAACTATATTTATTGAGGGTTCTCCATCAAAAGGTGGTAAATTGACCTTTTATTGAATATTAGAGTATTTATGCTTAAAATACGACTCATTCATATTTCTAGCCCCTAACATTTATTGGATAATGTTAAAACATTTAACAAACAAGTATAATCATATTGTAGTTAGTTTTATTCATTTACACAAATACAATTACTAGGCGTTAACTACTATTTAAAAAAATAATATTATATTATTACTGTGCAACGTAAGATTTCAAAGAAACTTGTTATTGCGTATCTGGTATGCTATCGAATATAAAATCACCTTTAAAGTAAAATTATTATTTAATTCAAAAATATTATCAAATACGAAACTGTCATATTTATTTATTTACCTGGGATGTTACACTAAGCATCTCTCTCCAAAATGGCTTTCCCACAGACACCCGGGCGAAGCACCACAACATGCATCTCGTGCAACAAATCCACGACGTCCAAACAAGATTGTTACCATGTATTTTCTGGGTGCCACCATAGATCTCATAACATGTATCATACGTCGGGTATTATACCTCAAGCCATTACATCCCACACACTGATTATTGATCCTCAAGTCGTCATAACCTATACATGTTACACCTATAGCAGTACATATGATACTATATCCAAAATATATATGTCTGTGAATAACCACAAGCCGTTATCACCCTCTAAACACATATATGGTGAAAACTAACCACTGTATCTACCAACACAAGTAACTACCAACAGAAGAGAGATGGGCCAAAAGGGGGTAGTTGGCCATCCATCCTCCCACCAGAATGTTGGGGAAAACACCCCCTTGGGCTCAGAATCACTGAGGTGTCAGTTTCCCTAACTTACAGGGTGGAGTAGCATATGGAAACACAAAAAGTACAGAATACACTATATCTTACAACAACAATATGGGAATAACCTATTATTATACTCTATTGCAGCCGATGTCTCCCGAAATCCCAGATTCCACTTCTATGACTAGGTATCTTATAAGCACACAACCATTTAAAGACTATAATGGCGTTACATCATTACCTTTATGTCAGTTCCACTTTCTGTTAATTAATTCTTTAAATATTAATTAACCATTAAAAATTTCACATTATATTTTATTATCACAACTACCAAATTCCACTGTCCCATTTGAATTTTAACCTCAGCATTTTGTTCTAGCAAGCTCCAAACCCATCGGTTAACATCATTTATTCAATTATTTATTTACAAAATTACATTCCCATATTCCCACACACTCTAGAAAAACATTCTATTATGCTAAACACAAGGGGGTCAACAAAGTTAGTTGATGAACTACCCATTGAGTCATTGTCTCTAATAACAAGAGTGTAGACCAATCCTCCCTTGATAAGATAGACAACAAAAGCACATGGCATACACCATGCTTATTCTCCCCTTTCGGAAGAAGGGTAAGAAAGACCAGCTACCTTGATCAGTGGGGTATGTAAAGAATATTACCAATCAAAGAAACATCATGCATCTAAACATTCATATCAACCCGTTCCATCGTCTTTGGTGTCCTATCTGACACCCACATGCATAAACTGATGTATCTCACCACTCTTGGCATCATCCACTTCCACAACCAATCAGCCTAATTACCCCCACATATCACAATAGCCTTCCAGGCTCACATCAAAACACAAGCCGAAAGAATATATCAATTATATAAATTCAGATCTTCGCCCTTAAACATGAAAAATGGTAGCTCAGAACCCTACAACAAAATATCTTTTATCATACTACCAGTTCATTAATCCTTCATGGATTAACCCGTTTATTACTCGATGGTTCCAAACATGGGAAACCTAACTAGAAAGCTATCACAAATAATTAAACATTCTTACTGCACCAAAGTAATTAACATCAAATTAAAACAAGAGCTACCAGGTTAGTTTTCATGCCTCTTTCTCTTTATCCAATAAATTATCAATTAAATTCCGGATTTAAGTTATTTACCAATTTCCATCGAGAACGAAAAAACTATGAATGGAAGCATAGATATCACACTATTTATAAAAAGAAGAGGCAATAACATTTGATTGATCTCAATATATTTATCAGGTTCCAAAATTTATTATTCCAATTTCATTATGATCATGTGGAAAAAAATCATAACTCTAAAGTCGCAGAGCACATAAAAGAGAATCAATAAATACCCTACATCAAACAGTTCACGATGTTTATACGAGAACAAGCAGCACAATGGGTTGCAATCTCCTCCCCTGTGAAAACTGTATCCTCCTAAGGATGCAGAGACAAAACCCCCTTGGTGAACACGCATAAAAATTACATTAAGAAAACATGGGTAAAATTCCATAAAAAGGGAAGGGAGAAGGAAGGAGATGCACTTGAAATAATGAAGATAGATCATACCTTGTATCGAAGACTGATCGATATTTCTTGGTGTCATCAAAACAGAGTGGAACAAATCCTAGTAGGAAATATTTATTGCTCAGCTCCTATAGAAAAAAACGGGGTTTTTGAGTGTATCACATCCGAGAATAAGGATGGTGAACTAGGAAGAATGATATATCATCCCTTAAGAAGATTTTATTGAGCAGTGGTTTATGATATGATGGATTTTCCATTATAAGAAGATCGCATTAAACCACGAATTTGGACCATGTAAAAAACATCCTGAGCCTTAGGAGAAATTAATATTTGATTTATGTCCTTTGAATTGGCAATAGAGTCCTTAAAATGAGGCTTTAAATGCATTTTATGTCAAAGGATACATCAAAGCGGCGAAATGTAGGAAGCTGTAAACACTGTTCACGGACTCGATAATTGGAAAAGGAAATAAAGGTTACCAATGGACGTCACCATTATGGAAATATCATTCACATAAGGTTACTGATGACACTATTCACAGAAGGTCACCGATGACATTGTTCACATAAGGTCACTGATGTCATAGTTCACATAAGGTCACCATTTCACTGTTCACATAAGGTTACTGATGACACTGTTCACAGAAGGTCACCGATGAAATTGTATACATAACGTCACTGATGTCATTGTTTACAAAAGGTCAGCATTGCATTATTCAAATAAGGTTACCCATGACACTATTCACTGAAGGTCACCGATGACAGTGTTCACATAAGGTCACAGAAGTAACTATTCACATAAGTTCATCGATGTCACATTTCACATAAGGTCTCTGTTGCATTGTTCACATAAGGTTACTGATGACACTATTCACAGAAGGTTACCAATGCACTGTTCACAACAGTCTACCGTTGGAACTATTCACCGATGGAATAGTTCATAAAAGGTTACCGATGCACTATTCACAATGGTCTACCATTGGAACTATTCACTGATGGAATTGTTCACAGAAATTGATATTTGGAAAATTGTTGGGGATATGTCACATTGACCTCCAGAGGAACCTCATACACATGATTTTTTAAAATGAATAGACTATATAGTTCCGGTCCATTACATCAAATACCTCTCAAAACATTCTCATCCTCGAGAATTCAAAACCCATCTAAAGGGAAAATGAAACAGGGTCTGAACAACCACCCATCGTGATACCTCTCAAAATAGAGCAAGCCATAAGAAGCAACAAACTAAATCCATATTATAAACATCAAATGTATAAAACCACAATGACTACATTGATACATGAAAGGAGTTAAACATAAAAAAACTCTGGGTACTGAGCACGTATCCATGACTCATGTTCCCAGGTACTCTCTTACATGCCACTTTGTCACCACAAGACACGGTCCAAGGGGATATAATTCCCGCACAACATCTTCTCTTTCTGTTCTTGGATCTCAACAGGTCGCTCCACAAAGGTCCCATAATCATCAAAATCATTCTCTCCCCAATCAATGATGTGAAAATCATCATGAAGATAATGACAGAGATGTGATTCATGGAAAACATCATGTATCTGACTCATCTGTGGGGGAAGTGCTACTCGATACGCCATAGCTCGAACACGAGCAAACACCTTGTAATTCCCAAAAAAACAGGGGAGAAATCTTAATCCCATGACCAAACCTTTGCTTCCCACGATAGGGAGTCACCTTAAGAAACACATGATCCCCAACATAAACCTCTATGGATTCCCTCCTTTGATCTGCATATGATTTCTAACAATCTTGTGCTATCTTCATCCTCCCATGAATCACCTAGACCATCTGTATTTTATTCAGCACTATTTACGGTCTAATAATTGCTTCCTCTCCATCCCCAGTCTAGCATAATGGGGAACGGCAAGGTTTCCATTACATGGCATCAAATTTCACCATACCGATGGTGGATTGAAAACTATTGTTGTATTAATACTCTACCATGGTTAAGTGACTCATCCATGAACCTCCAAAATCTTGGACACAAGAGAGTAACATGTCTTCAAGACTCTGGATGGTTTTTTTTGTCTGACCATCCATTTGAGGATGAAAAGTAGTGGTAAGGCATAATTGAGAACCAAAAGCACGCTGAAGACCTCTCCACACCCTAGAGGTAAAACAAGGATCACATTCATAAATGATCATTCTTGGGAATCTTTGATGTCTCACCACCACCTCCAGATATTTCCTCGACAATATATCTATAGATCATGACTCCTTGTTTGCTATGAAGTGGGCTGATTTTGTTAAAAAAAATCCCCTACCACATAAATAGCATCATTTCCTCATTGTGATCAAGGTAAACTAGTGACAAAGTACATTAAGATATCCCCCCACATCCGCTGAGGAAAATCTAATGGCTAAAGCATAACACTAGGAACATGGTTTTTGTCTTTCACCTTCAAGAAGACCAAACACCAAGACACAATCTCCACAATTGCATGCTTCAGCCCAGGCCACCAAAATTGGCTGCTCAGGGCTCAATATATCTTTATCACACCCAGATGCACCACTAATGGAGAACTATAGAACACTATGAGAACTGTCTCGTGCATCATAAATGGAATAAATATCCTTCCATGATACAACACTCGGTGTTGTTCATCCTCAGACTAACCATCAAGGGACTCCCCACAAACAAATAGGTCTCTCCAGACCTCAACCTCCTGATCACCTAACTCGTACTCTTCCACCTTATCAACCAGAGATGACTACACCGTCATCAGGAAAAGATAACATCTACCACCAAATTATCCCATATGAAGATGTAATGCTGAATTTTTTTCCATTACTCTCTAGAAGTCATCAGATTCACACATTGCATCACTACGTGACATCCGACTCAGTGCATTGGATACAAAATTCCCCTTTACTGGTGTATATGACATTTCAAAATCATATTCCAATAAGAAATCTATCCATTGATGCTATCATAAATTCATGTCACACAGGGAGAAAAAATTCATTGTGCTCTTATGATTGGTGAAAACCACAAAGTGCTCACTAATGAAGTAATGTATCCAATACACCATATCAAACACTATGGCTTCAGTCTCATGATTTTGGGTGGCATAGTAACATTCATGGGGATGTAACCACTGATGCACATAAGAAACAACTAATCTATGCTACATCAGAACACAAACTAACACTAGATGTGAATCATCGTAGAAAACATCAAACTTTAATCCCTCGACTAGAAGACAATGAAATTTATCACTTAATAACCTATCCTTTAGATACTCGAAAGCTTCCTGAAACTGATAAATCTATATAAACACATGATCCTTCCGGGTCAAAGTTGAAATAGGTGTCATAACTCAAGAGAAATAAGCTATGAATCTCTTTTGTAGAATGCGATACCATGGAAATCTCACACCTCTGACACAGTCTTGGGTTCCTCCCAAGGCACAACCGATTATATCTTTGATGGATCCACAGCTACTCATTGCTGGGAGACCACATGCCCCAAGAAACAGACTTCTTGGGCCCAAAAATCACACTTCTAAAACATCCCAAACAACAAATGTTGAGGAACAACTACCAAAATGGTGTGTATATTCTATGCATTCTCTTCTTTAGATGTAGAATACAAAAGGCTGTCGTCTATGAAAACTGCAACGAACTTGTCCTGGAAATCATGGAACACATAGTTCATAAATCCCATGAACACATCTCGAGAAATTTTCATGCCGAACAGCATTACAATGAGCTCATAATGTCCATGAAAGGAAAGGAAAGCAATCTTCGTGATATCCTCATCCATCACACGCATCTGATTATATCCCAACTGTAAATTGATCATTGAGAACCACCATGAACCCTCAAGTTGATTGAATAAATAATCAATCTATTGAATAGGATAGTTATTCTTTATTGTCACATTGTTAAATCGACGTTAATCGATACATAACCGAAAACTTTTGTTAAAATTCTTCACGAAAAAAACTGGTGCACAACATGGTGACACACTCGGCCAAAAAAACCGCATTGTAACAGCCATGAAGATGTATACGTAGAACTCATAACTCATAATGGGTCATCCTATATGGGGAAATTGAGATAGGAGATTCTCCTGGTTTTAGAATGATCCCAAACTCGATCTATCATCGAGGGGGTAATGCTAAAACCACTTTTGGAAAGACATCATGGTACTCTTCTATGACCCTAGGAAATGCCAGCTGCTGAACCTCTGATGAAATCAAAATATCTCATCCATCATGGATGATACGGATGTAATATGGATCTTACCCCTCTGATGGTCTCTATCACCAAAAATCACCACTAGCTCTCCATCTGTATCGAAGAACAGAACACGACTCCTGAAGTAATCCACAATTTCCTGCACCAAATACAACAAATTAATCTAGAGGATGACATCATATGGTTTCATTTGTAAACATAGGAAATTTCCCCACAAGTGGTGGTGCCCCAACACTATCCCAGAGTCTCTAAATAGTTCAAACAAGTCAGCATGACATCCACCTGGCATAGTAAATTCCAAAGACACAAGAAGCCTCTCTACCTCAAGTCCCAAAGCCTAAAAAAGGGTATGTGATATGAATATGTTTTTCATTATTGAATCAATCATGGAATTATCCAAGGTAGAAAACATGAAAAGGGTACCTCAAACGATGTCTGGCTCGCCTAGTGCTGGCAACGCTAATGCAAGAAGTTAACCACGAACTCTATGACCCTGATGAAGACCACCTCCATGGCCACACTCTTCTTTCTAAGGACCAGGAGATTCAAAGGGTTGTCCACTGTTTACCCCATCTACCTTATGCTGATCTAATGCTAGTGCAGCATGATGTTACTGCCTCTTCTGGAGCTGCCTCAATGGAGGAACTTGGAGTGGAAGTCCTAGTGCACGACGACTACTCGGAAAGGTCGGGCACTCGCACTGCTAATGATCTCAACCACCACAAGAAAAAAAAAACTACTGATCCCTTGGAATAGGACTGATATATACTACCACCAGGGAAATGATATGCTGAGGGATGGAAGCTACCACCTACTGAATGGAAACTTTTCTGTTTTAAAAATAGGGATCCCAGGTCCCCAGCTCTACTTAATGAGGAATCATGGTGACTCCCCTCATGTGCTGATCTAGTTCTGGACAATGTCTTCTCAATGACCTCTAACCTTGGAAGCATCTGAAGATTTTTTTTAGCGTAAATGGGGTGACCTGGCGCTAGATCTCTGAATGCAAAGACTTTTCAAAATGCCTTTCCTTGGATTCCTCATCTGGAAACAAGTTTGAAGCATATCGTAAAAGGTTCCAAAAATGGATCCCAAACTCTCGCACACTGGAGCTCCCTGTCGAAGGGTAAGAAGCTCTTGGTGACAGGTTGCCTTCATGGTCGAAGAAATAATCTCAAATATAAACTTGTCTTGAAACTCCTTCCATGAGATCGCTAACTCCTCAAAATCCCCAACGAACAAGAACCACCACTGCCTCACTACTCCATGCAACATCGTCACAACCAAGGACACCTAGTGCTCCTTATGAGCACAGATCAAACTGAAGCCTATCTCAACCTCCTCCAACAAGTCTTCCGTGACTACATCAGAAATGGAACCCTCATACATCTGTAGACACTGGCATAGAAACTCTCAGAGTGTCCTCCTCCAACGGTATTTGTCGTCATCCTCTTCCCCGCGATGATCTTCTGGTACATCCTACTAGATATCTTCTATGAGATCTTGATGTGGACGTCTATCTAGATCCATACCTTCAAAATATCAAATACTTAGAGCTCCTAAACCTGGAATATTGATGACTCATCATTAATTAATTAATTTTTTTCTTTCATTAATTTTACGTTTACCTATCCCAAGGTCTACCCCTTCAGACACATGCACAAAGAAGAATGATGCAAGGTCCTTTCATAGGTCTCAACCCTACAACTATTATCACCTTGTTTAGTAGCCACTGTAAACATAAAGCTTCGTACATTATATCATAGGGGAACCTAAATTCCTACATCTCATCTAGTCTCCAGTGTTTACATCACTTGCTAAAATTGACTGACACTATTTCCCTACCAACCCTTGCAACCTCACCTGTGCCTACGTCTGAACTCCATCCTATACCTCAACCTACTTCTAAAACCACTCTGTCCTGACCACCTCCCCACAATGTGTACCCATCATGGGCATGAAATATGAGAAGAGTGATAATGACCCCTGAGTCCCGCCTCCAGTAGGCCCCGGGTTGGCGACTAGCACCGAGGGTATAGTAAATGCATAGATGGGAGGCATTAACCTCTAAGAGAACACATTAAGAAGAGATAGATAAGATAGACACCAACCAACTCACACTAAAACTAAAATATTAATTAAGAACCATGTTCCCATATGTAATGTGAAGCCAAACTACTACAACTGGAAGACGAAAACTGCAAGTACCCAAAAGAAAATAAAAACAGTAGCAACCACAAGCTCGAGCAGCTCCTGCAACCCCAAACTTGTAAAAACCAGCTTGATCTCCAACCTGATTCAATTGACCAAAAAATAGTTTATATATACATAGGATTAGTATAACATTATACTCAGTTTGATCCTTTTCGAAGCCTCTCGTGAAAAAGTAACGAAAACATGCTAAAGCACAGTGAACAACAAGTGAAACTAACTCTCACATAAATAGGAATACTATGTTCCGAACCTCACTATGGATAATCTAATCAAGTAATACATACAATAGTATATTATATAATAAAGAATATTAAGTGTACCCGACTACTACATCCCCACTAGTATGCCACTTTTCCCCGATGTAGCACGTCCTAAACATCTCTCTCCAAAAATGCATGCCTGCAGACACCTTGGTGAAACTCCACAACATGCATCTCGTGCAACCAAACCACCATGTCCACAAATGTATGTAACTAGGTAGTTTCTGAGAGCCAACATAGCTCGAAAAACGTGTATCATATATCATGTATTATACCTCAAGCCATTACAGCCTATACACTGAGTAAGGATCCCCAAGCCATCACAACCTATACATGTTACATCTATAGTAGTCCCTAGGATACTATATCCAGAATATATATGTGAGTGAATAACCAAAAGATGTTACATCACTATATACACATATATGGGGAATACTAACCACTGTGCCTTCCAACAAAAGTAACTACCTAGAGATGAGAGAGAAGCCAAAGAGGTTTGTCAGCCATCCATCCTCCCACAAGAATATTGGGCAAGACACCCCCTGGTCTAAGAATCCCTCAGGTGTTAGTTTCCCTAACTGAGAGGGTGGAGTAGCGTATAAAAACAGAAAAAAGTACAGAATATACTATATATCACAACCACAATATGGAAATAACCTAGTCTTAGACTCAACTGCGGATAATGTCTCTCGGACTTCCAGCTAACACTTTTACGACTAGGTATCCTATAAGCACACAACCATTTATAGAGCTTAATTGCATTACTTCATTCCCCTTTTTTTTCAGTTCCACTTTATGTTAATTAATTATTTAAATATTAATTAACCATTTAAAATTTCACATTGTATTTCATTAGCATAACACCCAATGTCCACTATCTCTTTAAAATTGTAACTTCATCATTTCGTTCTAGCAATCTACAACCCCATGGATTAACAAAATTTATTCAATTAATTATTTACAGCATTACATTCCCATACTCCCAGGCATTTTGAAAAACATTCAATGCTGCTAAACACAAGTGGGATAAACATGGTGAGTATATAAACTACCTGTAGAGTCTTTTCCTCCTATAACAAGAGCATAGACACATCATCCCTTAAGAAGCTAGACATTGAAACCATGTTGCATACCTCGTGCGTGTTCGCCCCTTTCGCAAGTACGGTAAGCAAGACCAGTTGCCTTGATCAGTGAGGAATATAAAATAGATAACCAATCAAAGAAACATCACCGATATAAACATTCACATCCAACCTGTTACATCATCCCTAGTGTCCTCTTTGATGCCCACATGAATAAATCAATGCATCTCGCCACTCTACGCGTCATATGCTGCCTCAAACAATTGGCCACCCTGCCCCCACATATCACAACTGTCGTCCTGGATCACATCACAACACTAGCATCAAGAAAAAACCATCATATCAATTGAACACCTGGCCCATAAACAAGTAAGAGGGTAGCTGAGAACCCTAAAACAAATTGTCTTTAATCAAACAACCAGTTATATAATCCATCTTGGATTTTATCGGTTTATTATTCTGTGGTGCCAAACATGGGAAACCTAACCAGTAAGCTATTACAAATAATTAAACATGCTAACATCACCAATTTAATTAGCATAAAATTATAATAATAGGAACCATATTCATTTACATGACTCTTTATCTTATCCAAACAATTATCAGTTAATTACTGGATTTACGTTCATTACAAATTTCCATCGAGAACAAAAAAACTAAGAAAACATGCCTAGATATCACACTATCTAGAAAAAAAGAAGCAATAACATATGATCTACCTCAATTTATTTATCTGGTTCAAAAATTTCTTATGCCACTTTCATTGTGATCTTGTGGGATAAAACATGTTAACTCTATAACAGCACATAACAGAAAAGAGAAGTATCGAATCCCCTACCTCAAATATTTCTTGTCGTTTATACGAGAACGTGCCACACAACAGGTTACAATCTCCTCTCCAATGATAAGTGTTTCCAACTGAGGATGCAGAAACACCACCACATCAGAGAACACCCATGAAAAGCATATTAGTAACTTGGGGGTAAATTTCCACAAAATGGGAAAGGAGAAAGAAGGAAATGAACTTGAAATAATGATGATATATCATACCTTATGTTCAAGCCTGATTGATATTTCATGGTTTCATCAAAACAGATCATAACAAATCCTATGAAGAATCTTTTATTGCGCAACTCATATAGAAAGGAATGGGATTTTCGAGAGTCTCACCCCTGAGAACAAGGAAGAAGAACTATGGAACAAGATATATAATCAATTTAGAAGATTTAATAGAGTAGTGGTTTTAGATACGCTAGAGTTTCTCTAAAATCACATCACATTAAAGAAAACTGTTTCACAATGTAATAAAAAAATCATGAGCCTTAGGAAAAATTATCATGGGAGTTATGACCTTTGAATCCGCCATAGAGTCCTTAAAACGAGGCTTTAAATGCATTTTAAGTCAAAGGAAACATCAAAAGGGTAAAACTGTAGGAAGATAGAAATATTGTTCACAAACTCAAATTTTGGAAAAGGAAACAGAGGTTACCAATGGAACTTATCATTCTGGAAACACTATTCACCTATGGTCACTGCTGACACTATTCACAGAAGGTCATCAATGACACAATTCACATAAGGTCACTGTTGTACTATTCACATAAAGTTACCAATGACACTGTTCACAGAAGGTCACCGATGACACTGTTCACAGAAGGTCACTGATAACATTGTTCACATAAGGTCACTGATGACACTGTTCACGTAAGGTCACTATTGCACTGTTCAAATAAGGTTGCTGCTGACACTATTCACATAAGGTCACCGATGACACTATTCAAATAAGCTCACCGATGTCACTGTCCACATAAGGTCACCATTGCACTGTTCACCTAAGGTTACTGATGACACTCTTCATAGAAGGTTACCGAAGCACTATTTACAATGGTCTACCATTGGAACTGTACAGTGATGGAACTATTCACATAAGGATACCGATGCACTATTCATAATGGTCTACCTTTGGAACTGTTCCCCAACTGAACTGTTCACAGAAATAGAAATTTGAAAAAGTGTTGGAGATATGTCACCTTTACCTCCCAAAACACCTAATATGCCAGATTTTTACAATGGAATGGACTAGAGAGGTCCAGGCCATTACAAAAATAATGTTCTAACTCTGGTCTTATAGGGTCTGTGAAGTGTTATAATAGATTCATTATTCTTTTACCTTTGATCACGTAATTCCTTCTCCATTTTTTCAAGAACCCATTTTATTTTTTTATTATAGTTCACCCAAGATATGATTCTTCATCTAGAGGATAAATGGCCAAAATAAATTTTTCATGCTTTGAGAACAAGAAAATTAAAAATTAAAAATTTAATTATATTTATCCATTTAATATAAAAAGGTTGATCATAATAACCACTAAATTAATGCGGATATTTCCTCATGAACTCAACATATTGTTTTTCCCTCCAATTCTCATTTGGAATATCCACATGATCATTGGCTTGAAAATTTTTTGTAATAATTAAAATGATATCCTCAATTCTATCTCCCAAAAAAATTTGGTACGTGGGAGGGAAATCCATTAATTATCAATCACATTTAGTATTAACATGGTCCCTTCTATATCCATCCATTTTATAACACAATGAATCACAATTTGATAAATAATAATCACTGTGAGAAAACACAAAGTCAGGAAAAATAATTTATTAGACCTCAAAATCAGGATACATTCTTTCAAATCAATGAAACCTTAGGTTTAACATAGATCATCTTTAATCATCCACTATTAAAATCCATCATGAAGGATCACTATGAAAATGTGAAATAAACCATGGATATCTCTACGATGTCTCAAACCAGGTTCACAATAATGAAACTATCTCCATGAACCATATAGATGGTCTGTATATAACGAACCATATCATTGGGGGGGTATTACCTATAGATTCATTTGTGGAAAAAAATTCATCTACTTATTGTATCCATTTACGAATTTATTGTTAGGAAAACAATTAAATATATTATTTACCAAAATGTTAGGATGTTATAATATACATGTAATATTCCTAATTTTTTCACCAATGTCCTCTAATCCTAATCTTAAACTATTAACTAAACCCAAATATAATAAAAACTATAGAAACCTAGTATTTAGATACAAAATAATGACATGATTTTAGAATATTATTCAATTAATGATGTTTGGATATATGGTACAACTAGAAATTGTTAATGTCTTTAGATACAATATATATATTCCCTTTCTGTCATGAATTATCTATAATGTTTTCCCAATAAAATAATTCTAATTTATACCCTATGTAAAACCATTCATCATAACCAATATATAGAAAACAAATATGCATTCATCTAATATTATATATAAGGGTAATATTGGGAAATAACAATTAATTATTAATAATTTGTATAAGATAAACACATGGGTTTAATATTAAGAGTATAAATTAATATATTCATAACCAATATTTCATAGATCATAAATATGATTCATTGAAGAAAAAAATTATAATTATGATTAGAAATATATAAAAGATTGATGTGTCATTAATAAAATGATATGAGCTATGAGAGAATAAAATATACTGATGAATATGGTGGAATCATTGTATTATAAAATTGTGACCATAAATAAATAGAAAAAGATTCAATCATAAATTTAAGTACATGACATATGGCCTTCACATAAACATATGAACTTGAAACTAGGTTGACAAGTAATCCTATGTAAATGAATACTATTTACATTCATAATCTTATGAACATGAAATCAAGGTTTATGTATAATATTTTCAAAGGAAATTCAGGTTCAATAATAACATATTTATCTCATACTATTTCCATCACTCTCAAATTCATTATAAGGTTATATTATTTTAGGCCAACAAATCACATAATCATAATACATTAATATATGTAACCAAATATCATAAATCATTAATTATTTATCATAATCCATAGAAATAAATTGTGATTCATTGAATTTTAATACTTATAATAACAAAACAAAAATAAAATAAATATGTATCGTACACATCTTATCGTCTTAATAACAAACCATACAAAAAAATCATAATGATGGTACTTTTAGATGATATTTCTAATAAATCGTATATTACGTAATATAATGTTTTCTTTCATAAAATTTTAATTGACATTACTGAAAATATATTAACAAATCAAAGACACTAATTAAAATTATGTTTTGATCAAATTGATAAATATTGTAAAATTTCCATTAATATATTCTCTAAAATAGATAAATATATAATGATAAGAAAAAGAAATGAATTTTTTTTACTATAATAAAACGTAGGAGTCAAAATATATATCCATTATTGAGTAATATATTATAAAATGACATCATTGGAAGTGTAATCATTAAAAATCTTGATAAACATTGAGATCTTAAAATAAATTCCTTAATAATATAGTAATATTTGTATAAAAAATAAAGAAATGAATAGGTTTATATTGATTTTTTATCCACATATATTTCATGAAATAATCAAAAAATAGAATCATGGGTTGTATATATACCACATAATGTAAACATGTCATGAATATGACATAAGTATAATAAAAATAAAATTGATTTGAAAAACAATTTCCTCAAGATAGAATTTCCTCAAAATATCTATATCCTATGGAATTATAATTTTCAATTCACTATAATTATACAAAAATATAGTGTACTAAATAATAGAAACGTATAATATCCAAATATAAATTTTTTAGAACTGTTTTTAATAACTCAGTATAAGAATCCTTAATATTAGTTGTTAAATATTTTAAATTTTAGGAGAATTTTATTTTTGTTGTCTTTGTGCTTGTTCATTAATCAGGTATCCATATTATTTAAAATGGAAATAATCATATTAATATGATAAATATTAAATATTTTTATTTTTATATTCATTAATCAAATTTAGTGACATAAAAACTAAATACTTTGTTCAAACAGATGGCATGTCGTATGATGCACTACACAGCTATTTTCACATTTCATATGATGGAAATATAGAAGTATAAATAAAAAGGGACCATTAATAAAGTATTTATTACAAAAAAATATTTCATTTATATTTAGTAAATATGTCCTTATTAACATTAATGAAACAAGTAAATGAAAAATAAATCACATCACTTTGTGGAGGTGGTCGTCCACAAGAACACCTGAGCAACATTATTATTTTCCAAGCTATCATAACCAGGGAAAAAATATATTATTTTATAAATTAATTATAATAATAATTTCATAAATTTATATTTTAAAAATGAAACCCCCCATAAAACACATCCCTTATATTTGGGGATTAAAATTTTATTTTCACGCTATGTGGTGGTCGAAATACTCACCAATACAAATGCGATACTTTAACATCCCATTTGATGGAAATAAGGGTGGGTAATGTTTGTTTCATGATCATATAAAATTTATATTATTTATGATATAATTTTTATTATTTTTTGATCCATACAATGTATTTAACATAGGTTGATGATGAAATACATTGAAATAGGCTAGGAAAGATAGTATCATGTTCATCTGGAATATTTCTTAAGATCCATTAACAATGACCATAGAAATGGTATTATAAGATTAAAAAACATGTAATATATGGCTATGGAATCTGGTAATATAATTAAATTATTATTGGTTTGACTATATTTCCCAAATTTGTGAGAATATATTAGTTAAGGGATGATATATTTTATATAAGGAAATAGAAAACATAGAATTACAAGAAACTTTAAAATGTAACCTGGTAATTCGTTAGAAAAATGATTTTGAATAGAAATATATTTTTTAAAAATATTATAAGGGAAAATTCTAGATTTCTAATAAAATTGGGATAGAATATAGTGTCATTGTATACATTTTAATTTTTTTCTACCTCTATATTAAACACATAAATTTTTAACTACAGTAGTTTCTTTTTGAATATTAATGTTTTATAATTTTATATATATATTAACAATAACATAATTAATGTCCTATTTTCAAAAAAATAATTAATTACTCATCATTAGTTTCCTCTTGTATGAGTTTGATATTTTGAATAACCTTTAATGAAATATTATTCATCAATAAAAATTCAAAATTTTACTTATTGAAACTATTCACTAACACATATTTTGATGAAAACATTACTAAAAATGAATTCAATTATAAACATTACAAACATTCATAATATAAAATATTTTTATATAAAATTCATGTAACATAATAATTAATCAAAATATTGTTTCTTTTTGTATTTTTAATATTATTTATTTTATGCCTTTTATAAATTGAATAAATTTTTTGTCGGTGTTGTAAACGAATTTTATGTAATTATTCATTCACTAATATATATATATATATATATATATATATTACAATTATAAAAAAATTAATATTTAAAATAAAAAATTTTATCCAATCATATAAAAAATTTACCCATATAATAAAAAAAAAGAGGTACCGAAGTCAAGAGAGTGACATTTTGTAGTTATCCATTTCATGAAATCATATAAGGGTCATAATAAAAAAAGGATCCAATTAGAAATAATTTCAAGAAATAGATGATAATTTTCATTCTACAAAAATCATATAGGTTTAATAGTTGTTTTAGAAGTCTTTCTATGCCTTATTCGAATGTTACAACCACGTTTTGTATGTTTTTCCATTATCGAGTTGACAAAAAATCACCATGGCTATGATTCAAATGCATAAAAATTTAAAAGGAAATATTAAAAATTCATTATTTAAAATTTGGTATCCATTTTTTCACAATTCATTTTTGATCTATTTTATAAATTAAAAATAAAATATGTTTAGAAAATGTTGGGATATGTGTTTAAAAAAATATACATAAAACGTGATCTATTTTTTCCCATTCCTTGAAAATAATTAAGTGCATGTGAAAGAAAATTATTGAATATATAATATTGATTAATAAATTAAACCATTCTAAAATAATTTGAAACTAAATTTAAACTGATAAAAAAATTTCATACATAAATAAGATTTATCATAAACAAATATCTTCTTCTAAATTCAAAAGATTGTTTTTATTTTAATTATTATAAAATCATCATAGAGTGAATTGAATTTATATAGGTTTAAAAATGCATTTTAAATAATTTATTTTAAAAAAAATGTATAAATATTAAACAATTTGATAAATTTTTTGGCTTTGTAGGTTGGGAAATTGTAATTTTAGGATGATTTAAAATCTATCAGATAACTAAACTAATCTACAATTATGAGAACATAAATTGGAAAACACCATTGTCTGTGATGTTTTATTAAATGGTTTCTAGTTAAAAAGTGGATTCATGTAAATTAAATAAAAAACAATATAATACCTATGGAAAATATTAATATGGAATCATTTGTTCTTATTAATCCAACAATTGTTTTGTGGTAAAATCTATTATTTTGTTATTACTGAAGCTTTGTCATGATACACATGAGATTAATTACATACTATTAAATCTATTACTTTATCAAATATATCAATGTTTTTGAATCTGTTCCAATTCATTAATTTAACATCATTAATTCAATTATATTATATCATGTTGGTGAATTCCATAATCTATAATTTATCTGGTTTTTGGGATGAAAATTTTTATTTCCTCAATTATGTATCGCATATAACACTACCAAAAATAGAGATCTCAAATACAAAAAATAGAAAACGTGACGAAATGTATATATATATATATAAGATAAATGTGATTAATATAAATATATATATCTAAGTATAATATATGAATTAAAATGTTTATATCACTAGTAGAATTATTTTAAGAGAAATTGTGAAAAATACAAATAATGAGATTTTAAATTGATGGAAACAAAATATTACATATTTTTTATTGTCTGGGTGTAATTATTATATTCTAAATACATTAAATTATTTAAATAAATTTTATTAAAGATAATATGACTGTATTTTCATAGGATATTCAAATAATTTTTAAAATTTAGTAGTTTCCCAATATGATTATCCTAATATTTGTAAGAAATTGATTTTTCAAAAGAAATCATTTTAAATCAGGATATATAGAAGGAAATAAGAAATAATTATTTCTAAAAGATTTTATAAATAATATGGTGATTGTTATGATAAATATTTTCACATGTTTCTAGAATATAATCAATTAGGTTATTTTTATCTTGTTATACTTTTAATGGATACAAATTATATCAAATCGATTTCAAACCCACAATTCATAATGGTAGAAAAAATAAGAAATTGTGTGTTAAATATCCCGAATGTTTTGAAAATGAAAATCATCATAATAATTGTTTCCAACTATATAAGGATTTATATGGGTAGATTGAGGCACCTAAAATTTGGTGTGAATTGTTAATGAGTTTACCTTTAAAAAATTATATTTAGAATATAATGGTTGATCTGAATTTTTTAATAGGAAAGTTTTTAATTATATATTAATTATAAAAAATATTGGTTATGATATAATATTTATATCATGATATTAAAATATTTTTTAATGAATTTTCTAAATATAGGAATTTGGAATTAGATATTGGTATTATGGGGGAATTAAAATTTATTATTGGTTAAAAAATAATTAAAATAAATGATGTAATTTTTCAAAATAAATATAATTTTGAAAAATATATTTTTATGATATTTTTGTAATATTATCTAAAATGTCAAATACACCCTAGAGTACTAAATATAATGGAAATTTTAGATAAATATAGAAAGTATGTTTATGTATAATCCTAAAATGAAATAATGGGAAGATAATTATATTTAACTACTTCTGGGAATTAATTAACGTATTAAGCTTTTATTTTTCCTATTTGTCAATGTGATCAAAAATAATTTGAGAATAAATCTATAGAATAGATTATCATATATGTTAATGGATTATTTAATCAATTGTTTATTTTACCATGCAAATGATAAACTTAATTTCATATGCTATTCTTATTTGTACTTTTTTGAATGAAGTTAAATAGGAAGAAAAATTCTCATATTTTTTATTCACATGATAAATAATTAGCTTCAAGGGTGTAAGAGAACCAAAATTCTGATACACATAGAACTAATGAATCTGAATATATAGATAATAAATGTTTTTATGAATGTTATTTATTTATTATTTAGTAAATTTAAAATTTTGGATTTTATTTTAATATCATTTTTAATTTCTATGAAAACTATTCTTCTAGATATATTTATAAAAATAAATTTAAATAATCTATGAGTAGTCACATTGATGTTAAATTTAATTTTCATAGAGGTCATATAAAAAAAGTAAATATAAATTAGGAATTTTTTCTATTAAAAATTATTCACTTAATACCTATAGAAATACCCATCAGATTAATATGTTTTGTAATTTAATGTTTATACATTGAGTGAAGCATACATAAAGTTAAATTTGTATAAGATTAATTTAGGTGGATATTATGTATATTTATACAATGAATAGATTAAATTTGAATATAAATTTTTTAATAAGGTATCTATTATATATATCAATCTTTCATAATTTCAATACAAACATATTTTGTAATATTAAAATTTTTATAATTATTATAGATACTAGATGATGTTAATATAATTTTTAGTTTTCTTAAATTTTTTTATAAATGGTTTATAATTTTTTTTTCAATAACCATTTAATATTATACTCAACTTTTCGCATCACAATACGTCATGTATTTAAAATGATAAGACCATATAGGGGTTTTTTGACATTATTTTGTGAAATTAATGTTGAATAATGATTTATACACTAATTACATTAAATTTTTTTGTAGATAATGATTGTTTTCAACTTTTATATTTTTACAATTTCAATTATGGGGATGATATCTAGTTAATGTATTGGATTTTTTAATTATCAAAAAAGTGGATAATGTTTGGTTGATCTTTGATAAAATTAATTTTTTCTCGTTATAAATATATATTTTGTAATTATTTTAAAATTATTGATACATTTTATTGTGCCTTTTTTAAGGAATGATTACTCTCAATTAAATAGATATATTTTTATTATTTCCATTTAGACTCATCATGATATCTAATTTTTATTTATTATGATTTGATTAATCATTATTGGATCAAAATAATTTTTTGTTTAAAATATCATCAATTTTTTTTTCTGTTTTTATTTTTCATAACATTTCCAAGATGTTTTATATATTTTTTATATAAATAATATGACCTTGAGGACATTTAAATATCATTTTTATTTATTTTTTGGAATTACCATTTTTCTAATTCACATATTCAATTATCCGATATAACTAATTCAAACGGTCATTTATCTCATAAAATTGAATTCACACAGATATTTTTTTCCATATATCTCTTCCATGTGACTAATTTCCATAATTTGTGATCATATGTATTTCGACTATAACATGGGATAGAAAACTATATATTGTGATACTATTGCTGAGTTAGTATAATAAAAAAATTATCTTTTTTATTAGAAAACATATAACAATAAATTTATATATTCCATATCATAAATTTGAATACAATTAATTTTATGTTTTTAGTCTGAATTCAATGTATTTTTATAACTATTTTCATAATTTACTTTGATGATAACATGAATTATATATGTTTTAAAAATTTATTCATGATTATATGGGAGATATAATGAAATTATAAAAATATAATTCAAATATAGATAAATATGACTCTGCCATTTTTATGTTCTTCCTAATGTAGGAATTTTGATATCTCAATCTATTTATATATTTTTTAATTCGGCTACATCAAAAATTTTAAGCATTAATCTCGCCTATGAATCCCCTATGTGATATTATTCTATCTATTTTATCAAAATTTTACATGTTACATTAAACTAGAAAATTATATCTATTTTATATAATATTTCATGTTTATATTTGTTTTATGTTTAGTATGGATATTTTTAATGTTTTATTTATTCTATAATTTCTTATTAACTATTTACAACTCATGAAAACATTTTTTTAATGGTGTATTAATTGTCTTTTAAATTTGAATAATCATTTATTAATACTCACAATGAAATTTAAATAACATGATATAGTCATATTCAAGTCTACTAAAGTAAAAATATTTAACCTTGATAGTTATCAAGTGACATTCTAGGTATATTACTACTTATTATTTATTCTTATATTTAATGTTTTAAGGACATCTATTATTTTGGTGGTGTTTTTAGAGCATATATAGGTGTAATTTCATAAATATTATTTATTCTTTATGAAATACATTATAATGTAATGACTTATAGGAAATAAACGTGACGTAGTTTATTGAAGCAGAAATCCCCATTGATGTTTTAGGAAAACAATTAAGTTGGTGTCCTCAAATTTTACTGTTGATGTGCATAAAGTAACCCTATATATAGTTGATAGAACATTTAAATTACACATAGGAGGAGGATATTCAATAAATAAAAATGTTATGAATAATTTATGTTCAACAAAATCTCGTAAACAAAACATCATTTGAGAGATTCATTTCTACAAGAGTGGTGAGTAAAACCTCAACACTCATACTCTAAATAATTCATCTAGTATTTTGTATAACATTTTCCCACTAGTATTCTATATGAATAATAATAAATAATATTAATTCATAATAGAAGGTAGGATTTGGGTTTTTTTACTACCAAACTAAAGTCCAAAATTAGGTTATGCCTCATTGTTAAAGAATGATGATTGTTTGGGTGGAGCCTCTTGGTAAGAAAAAGGTTGTTTTTTGTGTTTAAGATACTAGAAGGAAAATTATTTTTAATTATTTTTTGGCCTTAATTGAGAGAAAATTATTTTAAGATCATATTATAGTGTGTATAGTGTGGTATATATTTCATAGTCTTTGAGTGGGATGAAGAGAAATGTCTGGACATTTACATCCAAACTAAATTAAAAAGATTCTGTATTTATTTTTATTAATCATCACAAAAATGAACATAATAAAATTCAAATTCTAAAATAATATTACATAACATTTAAAATTATGTCTTCACCCATCCTCAACTTGGTTATATTTCCTCTCGAACTCTGGTTGATCAGCTACACCATGTTAAACTAATGGCGTAAAATGCATTGTTTAATTAATTAATGTCTAAAGGCATCTATTGGACAAGTGTGTCATCTAGGGTTACACCTATTATTTTTAAAAAATAATATATGTATTCCATCACATATTTTTTAACCAAATATTAATCAGGTTATGGCCTATAAAAACTACCCATTATACCGTGTTTAATATTTTTTAGTAGTTAAAATTTGTATAATTGTTCATTATGATCGATATTTTGTATTATCGTCACCTATTTTGGATTAAAGATTCTAATATCCTTAATAATCCTATCAGGTTCATGAATAGAAAATAAGAGTGTATTTTTATGTCTTTTTATCTTACTAATGATCCTTTAATATTTATAGTGTTGACGAATAGTATTTTCCACAAGTACCTTGATTCCATCACTGTGGTTTTTTTGGATGACATCATAGAGTCGTGAAAATTCATGATGGATTATATTCATCAATTGAGAGTAGTGTTATATATATTGATATATCACTGAAATAATTAAATGATATAAATGTTATAATTATGTATTTATACATTTTTTTAATAAAAGGTGGCCCTCGAACATGATATCTCATTTTTATACTAAAAAGGCTACTTCTGTTATGTCATTAGAGGAAGAATAAAATATTTTGTAAACTCAGTTACTCTTAGTCATTTAAGGGTATTTTTATTGGATAGTTATGTATATCTCTATCTTTTAGTTTCTGTTAACTGATCTCACCTAGAATAGATTGACGTATATTTTGTGTGTAAATGTTATTTGATTCAATTTATAATTTAAACCATATTTTTGACTTATTCTATCATGATTACTCTTATAGAGGTTCGGAAGGGCTATGTGGTCTTATGTGATATATATAATGACATCCTTACACCGCCATTATCATATCCTCTAACACATATTCATACAATTTTAACTTTAATTAAATATTAATAATAAATATAATTTTAAATATTCACAATATTATATATTTTTTGTTGGAATCCTCATGTATTAATCATGTTTTAATGATCACAAATCTTATTCAACCTAGTTAACTCCTATAAATTATATCCCATAATGTCTATTTATGTTTCAATTTATCTCATTATTTATAATGGTTAAGCTCAATCCATTTCATGCATATCACTGTTTAAGTCTGAATACAATTATTTTCCTAAGTACAAGACACCGTGAAGGCAGACACTGTCAACAAGACACCGTAAACTAGACACCGTAAGCAAGACACCGTGAAGCCAGACACCGTAAACAAGACACAATGAATCATGGCACCGTGAACACAGACACCGTAAACAAGACACCATGAACAAGACACCGTGAACACCACACCGTAAATGAGACACCGTGACACTCAGACACCATGATCAGTCTAGACACCGTGTGAAAGAGACACTATTTTCATAACTTACTGTGACTCTGTTTCTTAAACTATTTTGCTGTCTTTAAATTTAATTTATAACGGTCATGATTGATGCCAATAATAAACTGATCTAATTAATGTTTCTTTGTAGACATATCTTCGGACAGTACGAGGTATGAGGTGCATAACACATGGAAACGGTCGGCTAAAACTCATACATTCGAAGATAAAGAGCGAAGTGTTCCCAAGAACAATAGAGAGTGGTACTAATGAAAAAAAAGCCAATGAGCATGACCACAAAGAAAATATTGCAAGATTTTCAAAATGAATCATTGTCACATGTATGAAATCCAACTCTGCTGAAGAACATATGAAGTACACTGGAATCCAGAGAACATCTTCGCATTATCGAAATTCATGAGGAACACAAGCTGAATTGCGAAACTCTGTTATTCACAAAACATCCAAAGAAGGACACAAAGCTACATCTGGTTCAATCCGAAGAAGTCTAGAGCTACATTGACATCACAGAAGAGCATTCTAACCACATATCTATATTCTTTCTCGACTGCGATCATCTTTTTATTTACACTATGAGCAGTGTGTGCCCCTGTCTATTTTGAAACACACTAACTCCTGAAATGAATTAGAACATATAGAAATCCTTACACCAAACTCTTTACATTTTTTTACCCACAAAAATTGTGGATGATGTCCCTGTGTGGCCTAGTTATTATTTTTTTCACCCTTGAAACTGTGGAAGAAGTCCCTATGTGACCTGGACAGTCTGTGTACTGTTTTTAATCCCGATCTAGGGTGTGGATCAATGTTTATTTATATAAAATGATTGGTGGAAGGTGATCACCAAGTGGAGTGGATTAGGTCTCATCTTGAAACTGAACCACTTGTTTCATATCCGTTGTGATGTTTAAATTTAGTTGTCTCTATTTTACTAATTTATTTCAGAATCCAGAAATCACCAATTTCACTTTGATAGTTAGTCTTGTAATGAAGTTATAACTGGTTTGTCTTAGTAGGACAACTTCAAAAGTAATATTAAAAATACAAATTAATATTACGAAGAATTAATCAATCTTCTTAGAAGCTGTTCAAAAATTCATACTCTTACAATAGTATAACCTTGATTAACTGGTCTATATCTATGTTTGGGGAAACCATTTCTTTTTCAAATAATATAATTTTGATAGAAATTTTTATAGTTACTCAATTCACCCCTCTTCTCTTGAGTAATCTACTCCGACCAACATTTCGTATCAAAGGTTTCTTTATTAGGACTCGGGGTAATCTTACTCAACAATGATTGTAGTTGAACGTTAAAGACATGTAAATTTCTGTTAATATTAATTTTATTTCTATTTTAAAGTAATACGTTAGTATGGCTAATAGATTGGAAGGTTCTGAAACTAAAAGACCATCATTCTTTAATGGAAACAACTTTGATCAATGGAAAATTAAAATGAAAATACATCTACAGAGTATGAGTTTTTAAATTTTTTCATCCTTTATATATGGATAAAAACATCTTGTGAGTGATAGAATTACATGGGATGAACCTACCAACCTTTTCTACTATAACAATTTCAAAGCCACTAATTCTTTGTACTGTTCATTAGGTGATGAAGAATTTAATAGGATTTCTACCTGTAAAACTTCCCATGAAATTTGGGATTTCTTGTCTGTCAAACATGAATGCACATCTAGTGTAATGGAAATGAGACATAATACTTATACTATAAAACATGATAATTTTAAAATGAAACATGATGAGCCTATTTCTGACATGTATCTTAGGTTCAATGAGTTTTTCAACACAATGATTTCTCTTAGAAGAGAAGTCACAGCCAATAAAATGATCATGAGAATCCTTATATGTCTACCTAATAGATGGAGGGGAACCTCTGTCTCTATTAGAGAGTCGTGCAGCATTAGCAAGCTAATTGGAGAAGAACTCATTAGGAAACTAATGATGTATGATGGAGAGATGACATTCAACAAAGAAGATGAGGATGAACCAAAGAGGAAATTTTTAGCATTCAAGACCACCTCCTCAAAGCACAATGAAAAAGGAAAACTGTAAGCTTCTATAGAAATTTCCACCACTGAAAAATCGTCACCTGATAGTGATGAAGAGATGGCTCAACTGGATAGAATACTCAAATGATTTTATAAAAACAAGAACATTTTTCGAATTCATAACTTCAAGGGAATGTATGATCTATAAGGAAATGGGACAAAGGAATGTAAAAGAAGCGAGAAAATGGATGAAATTGTATGCGATGAATGTAAGATCCAAATACATATAAAGACCGACTTTCCAAAGCTCAATTATAATAAGAAATATGAGTACAAGGGAAAGAAGTAAAAAAAGGCAATGAAAGAAACCTAGAGTACCTCTGAGGATAGTTAAAGCGACTCAGAGACATCACATGATGAGTAGGCTAACAAAGCCAATATGTGTTTTATGACAAACACATCTGAGGTAACATTGAACTCTTCTGTACATAATTCATACTATTATAAATAGGAATGTGTGCATGAAAATATGAGTAATGAATAAATTTTTTAATACTGTAACATGATTGAAGAGACATGCAATGAATTAAAATATAAATATAAATCATTGAAGAAACAACATGCTCTCACTATAAATGTTAAATCTGAACTTACTGTTTAAAAGGAGAAAGATGCTCAACAAATCAATGAAAACAATTAATTTAAAATGTCTAATGAGCAATTAATATGTGACATAGAAAAGTTTACTAATGGGGAAAATACTCTTACTCAAATTCTAGGAAAACAAATTTCCCCTACAAACTATACTGACATTTGTTATCAACTTGGTAAAAAAACCACGGTAGAACGAATCGTGTTTCAAAGTCTAGGACATAGAGTTTTGTTCCCAGTTTTAGACACAAATCAACTAGATCAAGTCATGATAAATATTCTACTGTTTCAGATTTTTTTGGACCAAATACAATTTATTTTATAAATACATTACATAATGCTTATAGGAAACCTATGAGACAAATATAGGTTCCTAAATTACACATTACATATGTTACTAGATCCAAATAAGTATGGGTACCAAAATCTATATTTGATATATCATGCTATAGGAATCATTCATAAAGAGATCTTGCAAAAATCTATGGTACTTGGACAGTGGTTGTTCAAGGAAAATGGCTGGAGAATATTGATGCTTCAAGGACCTGATAAAATTAGATAGAGGACATGTCGCATTTGGTGACAATGCCAAAGGTAAAATCATTGTATTAGGCCAGATTAGTGACACAGATTCGATTATAATTTCTTTATTACTTTTTGTTAGTGTATTAAAATATAATCTTCTTAGTATCTCACTATTATGCGATGATGGATATTAGGTTAAATTTGAAAATGATTCATGTAATGTCTTTAATTCAAAAGATGTACTATTATTTTCTGTATCAAGGAATGAAAATGTTTATTCTATTAATTTAGATTCCTTAGCTTCTCAAAATGCTTCATTCTTAAGTGTATTTCAAAAAGAATCTTGGCTCTCACATAGGAGACTATGACGCTGTAATGTTTACTCTCTTAGAAAGCTAACTAGAAAAGGCCTAGTTAAAGACTTACCCAAACATGAGTTTCCACATGACAAAGTATGTAATCCTTGTCTAAAGGGAAAACAACCCAAAATATCTTTCAAAACAAATAAAATAGTTTCTATTTCTCAACCTCTCGAATTGATTCACTTGGATTTGTTTGGAACATCTAGAGTTTCTAGTTTAAATGTGAAGCACTATGTTTATGTTTTGGTAGATGATTTTTCTAGATATACCTAGACCGTGTTCTTGGCTCACAAAGGTGAAGAATGCACTTATTTTACTAAGTATTCCAAGTCTGTAGAAAATATTATTGGCCTTAAAATAAAATATTGAAGAAGTGATCATGGTTGTGAATTTGAAAATCAAGAGTTTGAACCCTTTTACTCCCAAAATGGTTATAGTCACAATTTCTCTTCCCCTGGAACACCACAACAGAATGGTGTTTGTAGAAAGAAGAAAGAGAACCCTGTAAAAAATTGCTAGATTAATTCTTAGTGACATGACTATCCTATTTACTTTTGGGCTGAAGTTGTTAATACTGCATGCTACATAATCAATAGATTCTTGATTAGACCAACTATTAAAAAGTCCCCGTATGAACTCTGGAACAATAGAAAGCATAAGGTTAATTACTTTATAGTTTTTGGTTGCAAGGTCTGTATTCTCAACACTAAGGATAATCTTGACAAATTTGCATCCAAAAGTGATGAAATAATTTTCCTAGGTTACTCAATATTACATTAAGCTTACAGTGTATTCAACAAGATAACTAAATGTGTGGGTGAATCTGTTCACATCATATTTCATGAAATAGATCCACATGAGCCTAGAACCATCCTAGAAAATCTGGAGGATGATGTATCAAATCTTGACATCAACTCAAAATCCTCAAATTCTTCTATAAAAAATCTATGAAAACATCTATTTCTATAAATTCCCTACAATGAAGTCATAATGAACATGAATATGATGATAAATCTAAAATCACAAGTCCCTCTTTTTCATGAATGGTTAGAACCCTTAAAATCATCCTATAGATGTTGTTGTTGGATACTTAGAGAAAGGAACGCAAAATATATCTTCTCGTAGAAATCTGGTTGAACATCAAAACTTCTTTTCACAACTTGATCACAAAAACATTGATGATGCCATCAATGAAGAATTTTGGGTAATGTCTATACAAGAAAAACTTAATTAGTTGGAAAGAAACAATGTATGGAAACTTGTTGAATGACCCAAGGAAACATTCATCATATCCACTAAATGGGTGTTCAGAAAAAAGGTAGATGAAGCTGGAAATATATTTAGGAACAAGGCTAGATTAGATGTAAAAGGCTATAGTCAAGAAGAAGGAATTGACTATGAGGAGACATTTACACCAGTAGCCAGACATTAAGCCATCAGAATCCTACTTTCATGTGCTGCAAATCTTAAATTCAAGTTATATCAAATGGATGTTAAGAGTGCATTCTTAAATGGGTATATATTGGAGGATTTCTTTGTTGAACAACCCCCCTGGATTTACAAATCCTCATTTTCCCAATCATATTTTCATACTATCAAAAGATTTATATGGATAAAAGAAAGATCCAAGAGCTTGGTGTGTCAGATTGAGTACTTTTCTCATTTACAAAGGTTTTATAAAAGTAATAGCTGATCCTAACCTCTTTATGAAACGAATTTCTAATGTTGTTTTAGTTGTAAAAATCTATGTAGATGATTTTATTTTTGGATCTTAAAAAATCATTATGTATTTATTTTTGTAAAATGATGCAAAATGAATTTTAAATTAGTTTTTTGGGTGAACTAAAATTCATTCATGGATTTCAAATCATTCAAAATAATGATGGAATTATTTTAACTCAATGTAAATACACTTGAGATCTTCAAAAACGTTTTGGATTGGATATCACTAAAAGTAGTTACACTCCCATGAGTAGCACCTATAAGTTAGATCTTGATGAAGATGGAAAATCTGATGATCAAACCATATATAGAGGAATGATTGTAAGTTTACTCTAATTAACTATTAGCCAGCTGAACATTATGTTTATAGTGTGTATGTATGCTCGTTTTCAAGAAAATCCTATAGAATCTCATTTAAATGATGTAAAGAGAATTTTCAAATACCTCAATCATACACCCAATCTAGGACTGTTATATCCTAAAGGATAATCATTTGAACTATTTAGCTATTCTGATGATGACCTCAATGGATGTAAGGTAGATGGATAGAGCACCTCTTGAACATGTCACCATTTAGGCAAGTCTCCATTATCATGGTGTAGTATGAAACAAAATTTTGTTGAATTATCTACTGTAGAAGCTGAATACATAGAAATTGGTAGTTGTTGTGCACAAATTGTGTGGATGAAACACACATTACTTGATTACAGATATTAATTCAGACATGTACCAATAAATTGTGACAACACATGTGCTATTAACATCTCAAAAAAATCATGTTTCACATTCTAGGACAAAACACATTGTTATAAGACATCACTTTTTGAAAGATCATTATCAAAAAGGTGATATCACCTGGAAATTCATTGGTACTGAATATCTACTTGCTTATATATTCACTAAACTATTAAATTCTGAGAGAATAGACTACATCATACATGATCTAGGCATGATAAATCTCAAAAAGATATCTTTCTTGTCTTACTGTTCGACATTTTACTATGTTATACCTTACTATTTCATGATTACGATTTCTCAGTTACTGTATCTTATGTTTATGGTCTCACCATTAGAACTTTGTACTTACGGTCTGACATTTACTGTCTCACCGTAACGTGCACTGAAAATACCACTCCCTGTCTCATCGTGACAACCACTCACTGTCTCACCTGGACGACCACTCACTATCTCACCATGATGATCAATCACTATCTCACCATAATGACCACTCACGGTCTCATCGTGAAAATTAGTTATGTTTTTCTTTAAACCCGTATCGTGGTGATTATTTTTTCAACTTTTTCATTTTCCCACGTTTTTATTTTTGTGACATTTGGCATTCATAAATGAAAAAACAAAAAGCTTCACCCGGTTCTTCACTTAGGCTTTCTTCTTTTCACTCGTTTCACACCCATTCAACCTTGATACTATCTCTCTCTCTATCTCTTGAACCTTCACTAGATGCCAAGAATGAAACATTCGTCATCATCCAAACATAAGAAGCACATCCTGAAGAAAAAGAAGAATGCACCTATGTTGACACCAGAAGGAACTTTAAGTTTTAATTTGGTAAATTGTAGTGTTGTACCTGAGAAAATAATTTTCCCCAAATGTAATCTATCTAGAAAATATTTGGTCTTGAATGTGTTAAAATAAAAAGGCTGGTTAGAGTGGTTCTCAAGAGATGATATACTCATCTATCCTAGGATAGTGACTCAGTTCTACCAGTACGTATAGTTCTATTTTGATTCTGTTGAATGTAATGTTGTGAGGAGCTGGGTTAATGGCCAAAGATGCTTTTAATCTTTGAGGTTTTGGGATGCAAGCCTTAGGATACCTAATAAAGGTATATGTGAGGATTATCGGTGAAGACCTCCACCTTCAACCGATATCTTTGATCTAGAAGATGCTCTGAAAACCTTAACCGTAAATGGCACCAAGAGAATGGTCCATCACTGCTATACTAGATGGGGAAACACGGTTTCTATTTATGTGTGTTCAAAATCTGGTTAGTCCAAGAAATAGTCATTTTTCTATGATAAAATATCAAGATGTGTTTTTGATTCACCTTATGAAAAAATGGACATAAGATCAAACTGTTCAAGTACATCATTCACCATATGTGTGAGTTGATCAATGTTACATCCAAGTACACTTCTTTGTTCTACTCTCGACTGATATCAACCATGGTGTTTGTAAACGCCGTGGTTGGGCCTAATGAAGAAGTGCTTATGGACTATGAGTATTGTCTCTCTAAATCCACAATAAAGACAATGAAGATAAACTGGAATCCTTGGAAAAGGGAATGGGTGGAAGACAATGATAAGGTTTTTGAGAAGTTTAATCCTATGGATTATCCATCAAGGCCAAAAGACATTTCTGATCCTAGTTTGGAACCTGATGGACATGTTGAGTATTTAGATGAAGAGGATGAAGAGGTTGAAGTACCACATAGGAAAGTTGTTATTGTTGAGGAAGAGAGGACTATTGTTCCTCATGTTGTTCTTGAAGAAGAAGTTCATGCCCCTATAGATGATGTCTATCTAGAAATCCAACCCAAGGCTGAAAAAGAATCAGTTGTCGCAGAATCTGAGAAGCAAGACATGGAAGAGCCTATAGTAGAAGAACACCCTGTTGTGCAAGAAGCGAATCTGGATGAACTCCATGTGGAAAAATCTATTCCTGAAATCATACCCTTTGTTGAAGAAAGGATGGAGCTGGCCTATCAGTTGGCTAGACAAGAAATTAATGAGGAACGTAGAGCATATTCTGTGGATTTAGACCAAGCTCTTAAGACTCTCAGTCCTGAGAAGGAAGAACCTATTGAGGGGTAGAAAACCCCAAATATTGACTCTAATGAATCATCACATCCAACGTATTCAATTCAAGTGGACACTTAGTACAAATTTCCTAGTTTATATGACGTGAATGAGTCTCAGTAGGTTAATGAAACCGGGCTTCATCTTTCTTCCCTGTTTTAGTAGGAATCATTCACAAACATTGCACCTAGGAAGGAACCTAAACCTGGACATGACTCTGTACCAATTCTTACACCTGAACCATTATCTGAACAACCATCCTTTTTCGGTAAAGATGATCTGAAGGAATTTGGAGATACTCTTTTATCTGGCATTGAGAAATGTATGAACTCCCAACCTCATCCTATGACAAATTTAAGTGAGAGTGATGCCTCACTATTATTGGAAATGATTATTTGGAAAATAAAACCTATGATTCTCCACGAGATTCAATAAGTAAGAGTTGAAAATAAGCTATTCAATAATGAAGTCACAACCCTGAGAATCATGGTTGATGATATACAGAAAAAGCTTCATTCGAGATCAAAGCCTGTTACTACTCCCCCAACACCCACTGTTTCTCAAATCCCTCGAGATGTTGTGTCTCAGATTTAGCCTTATCCATCATCCTTTGATGAAAAGGTTGTGGAAAGGCACAAACAGATGTTGAAGGAGATGAGAGAGCTTCTGGTGAACCTTAATAAGCTCACTGATGAGTACACTGGTTGTCTTCAAAACGTACTAAATCAGCTTAAATATTTGACAACAGCTGTCAAAGCTTATAATACCACAAATCAATCCTCTACACCTTACTTGGACAGTACTTTTCTTAACTCACTAGTAAATGAAGAGATTAAAAATGTTTTCAGTGGCTTTAATGTGGCTTCTCTATCAGAAGTTTTTATGAATAGTGATATAGTTATTGAACATTTACAAACTCACTCCAATATTACAAAGGATGACCAGCAAGAGATTTCTAAGAAAGTAGAATTCTATTTCAACAGAATTTTCTACATGACTGATATGACTAACCACTTCAAATAGCTTGTAGAGAATCTAATAATTCTTCCTTTGACTCAGGCCTTCAAAACCCAAGTCCAGAAGCAAAATGAATTTACCCGATTGTAGGAAAATTTTATTGAAAACAAAGATGTCATCGTAAAAGCCATGAAGTATAGTGGAGAGATTATTGTAGACTTCATAAAACTCTAGAGACCTTATCTTCATGTCCAGAGTACAGCAATTGTTGTTCCAACAGCTTCACCTCTCAGACCTGGGCTACCTACCTTCACCCATTCCTTAGCCTCAACTACCATGTCTGTTGGCCACACACTCTGTTAGATCGGGCCTGTGATTATTGATCTGCAATGGCCTAGATCTTCTATTACTTCTACATTTGAACCATTAGTATTTGATGGTCTCCCTTTACCCTCGTTATCTACCACATCTCTGCCTTCTTCTACATCAACTACTGCCCCTATGGATTCCTCTTCTTCTATTGATAAATAAAAGAGAAGGCCAGTCCTTGAAGAAGACCAGTGATTACTCCTTTTTTATGAGAATTACATTGTTTTTGTATTTCTCCTTTATTTTGTACTAAACTATGTTTACTCTTAATAGAATGTTCCCTATTTTCCCTCTCTTATTTTATCTTTTTGATAATCCCAAAAGGGGGAGAAGTTTCTGTAAAAAGTTTCTATATTCTATTTTCTCTATAGTTGTATCCAATTTACACTTTAACTATACATGATTTGTGATCATCAAAAAAGGGGAGACTGTTGGACTCCTCATGAATAAATCATGTTTTAATAATCAAAATTATTATTCAACCTAGTTAAATACTATAAATTATATCCAATCATGTGTATTTATGTTTCAAGTTCTCTCATGCTTTATAATGGTTAAACTCAATCCATTTCATGAATATCACTATTTATGTCTGAATACAATTATTTTCCTAAGTACAAGACACCGTGAAGAAAGACACTGTGAATCTAGACACCGTAAGAAAGATACCATGAAGCAAGACACCAAGAATCCAAACACAGTAAACCAGACACTGTAAGAAAGACACTGTGAAGCATGACACCGTGAAGCCAGACACTGTAAACAAGACATCGTGTATCAAGAAACCGTGAAACGAGACACCATAAACAAGACACTGTGAACAAGACATCATGAACAAGACACTGTAAATGAGACACCGTGACACTCACACACCATGATCAGTCTAAACACCTTGTGAAGGAGACACCATTTTCATAACTTACTGTGACACCATTTCTTAATCTATTTTGTTATCTATCAATTTAATTTATAATGGTCATATTTGATGCCTTTAATGCACTGACATAATTAATGTTTCATTGTAGACATATATTCAGACAGTATGAGGTACGAGGTGCAGAACAAATGGAACTTGTTGGCTAAAACTCATGCATTCGAAGATAAAGATTAAAGTGTGCCCAAGAACAATAGAGAGTGATACTGAAT
Source organism: Viscum album (assembly GCA_963277665.1). Lineage (NCBI taxonomy): Eukaryota > Viridiplantae > Streptophyta > Magnoliopsida > Santalales > Viscaceae > Viscum > Viscum album. The sequence goes on along the minus strand of OY728158.1, from coordinate 495,418,019 downwards.
GAAAAACATGCTTGTGAGAACGACTGTGAATAACATATTGCAAAATTTTCAAAAGGAAAAATTGTCACATGCATGCAATCCGACCATGATGAAGAACATACAATGTACACTAGAATCCAGAAAATATCTTCACAATATCAAAACTAGTGAAGAACACAAGATGAATCACAACAAACTATTTTTCACACAACTTCTAAAGAAGGGCTCAATGCTTCATCTTCTTCATTCTGAAGAAGTCTATAGCTGTATTGACATCATACAAGAGCATTCTATCCTCATATCTATATTCTTGCTCGATTATGTTCATATTTTTTTTTTCAATATGAGTATTATGTGCCCATGTCTATTTTAACACACACTGACTCTTGAGCTGAAATGGAGGATACTGAAATACTTACACAAAAATCTTTACATTTTTTTCTACCCACAAATACTATGGAAGAGGTACCTATGTGGCCTGGTTATTTTTTTTACCCACAAAAATTGTGGAAGAGGTCCCCGTGTGACCTGGACAATCTGTGTACTATTGTTAACCCCGATACAGGGTTTGGATCATTGTTTATTTATATAAACTGCTTTGTGGAAGGTGATCGCCAAGTGGAGTGGATTAGGTCTCAGCATGACACTAAACCACTTGTTTCATATCCGTTATGCTGTTTAAATTTAGTCTTCTCTATTTTACGGCTTTATTGCATAATCCAGAAATAACCAATTTCACTTTGATAGTAAGTCTTGGAAAGAAGTTATAACTAGTTTTTCTAGGAATATTTTTAAAAATTCAAACTCTTATAACAGTATAACCTTGATTTACTAGGTTGTATCCATTTTTGGGGAAACCATTTCTTTTGAAAATAATATTATTTTAACAGAAATTTTTTTAGTTACTCAATTAACCCCTCACCTCTTCAGTAAACTACTCCGACCAACAATTTTTAATGTGTAAAAATATATACAAGGATCGTATATGTATAATGAAATAGTGATGTGGGAAAACATATAAAAATTATTTTGAAAAAAATTGATAACATTTATTTGTAAAAAACTATTCTAAACAGATCTTAGATTTTCTCACACTATATTCCTGATTATTTTCATAATAAAAAATTGATTATACTCATCATTTAGACAAGTGAGTTTTTCTTTATAACCTTGGGGTGAGAAAATAATTTCCTAGAAAGGTGTTTTAAAAATATGATTGACCCTTTCCTATTGTAAAATTCTATAAAAATATTCTAAAAATATTAAATGAATATCTTATATTTTGATCTAAATTAAAAAAATATTACAAATAATTTCAAAAAAAATAAAAAATTATTTGCCTAATAAAAAATTCATAATAGAGGATATTTTTCCAAATTATCATTTAAATGATATTTAACTTTGATAATAATAACTCTATATTAAATTTAATAATAATAGGAAACCATTAAAAATATCTTTTATCCACTAAGAATGATTAGTAGAAAAATATAGATTTTAGAAAAATGTCCCCTTAATTTTATGGGTTCCATCATCATGCCTCATCATCATAACCAATGCTCATCTTCAAAATTTTAAATAATACATTTTTATATATCCTTCCTTTATCACTATCAATCTAGTAAAAGAAATATTCAAAAGCATTACATAAATGTAATTTATTTTTAAAGAGGAAAATATTTTTATCTCTAATAATCTAAAAAAATTACTCAACAAAATATCTCTATCATTATGCATATTAGAGGTATTATAAATATTCATGGGCAATAGTTATAATAAAATCATTAAAAATAAACATTATAATTTTTTATGACATATTTGGAATATAAGTGAGAAATATATATTTCTTTCAAATTAAAATAATCAATAATGAATCATTATAACTTAAAATATATATTTTATAATAAATATATTTTATAACAATTAGAAATAAAATATTATATTTCAATCTTTTTGAAAAATAAATCCCATAATAAAGTGCTTATAAAATAAAAATATATAAGATTATAGAAATCCATTTTTTCTAACCATAATCAAGTATAATTAAATATTCTAAAATCATGAAAAACGTTTGGTAATGGAAATATTATATGATAAAATAGATTATATTTTGAGAAATAAGATACAAAGAAAAATATTAAAAATAAAATTTTTATAATTTTTATTTCCCCTTAAATAAAAAATATGAATTTTCCCTACTACCTTCCCTTTATTAATAATAGACTAAATTTTTGAATCATTTCGTTAATCTCTCTAAATTTCTCCTCCCAATACCTACAATAATCAAAAAAAATTATGATATACATAAATCCAAGGAAGATTAAATATGAATAGTATGATATCTAATGATGAACTTAAATAGTGTTATTATTTGTATATTTCCATGTTTTAAAGAAGTAAAATATGATAGTGTCTCCGTTATAGTAATAATTAACTTAAATATATCTTCCATGTATATAATAATTTTTACATGGAAGTATGATGCACCCTTAAAAAACATATCTCTAGATTATTAAATGTTTATATTTTCTGGACATAAAACTACCAAAAATGAGATAATATAAATATGACAACTCTTGTGTCCTATATATGGATGTTACTTCCTTAAATTGTCCTAACAAACAATTTATTACATCCCAAAATAATTTTTTAGTTTTGTTGTTACATCCGAGAAATTATTTTCTTTTTTAAATTAAGATTTTCTTAATTAAATGGTAAGATAATATATTCTAAATTAAATAATAAACATATAAATCATAAATAAGATTAATTTGTAATATGTTTCACAAAATATGATACCTTTATAATAGATATTGATATTTTAAGCATTTTTCTTTTAATTTTTTCAAATTTTTATGAAATGAAAATATGATTTTTTGAAATATTAACCAATTATAATCATATAACTAAATATTTTATTATGTACTTTATCTTAAAATATAATAAATTTAATATATATTGTAAAATAAAATTTTAGTACTTGTAACAATGAAGTAGTAAGAAAATTTCTTAAAAATAAATGAGTTAATTTATTAGTTACATAAATTAATTTCCATTCCAAAATGTAATTTATAAGGAAAGTAATATTTTGAGTTAATAAATTAATACAATATATATTTGATAATAATTAAATTATTTTTATGAATATTAAATATGTTTAATTAAATAAATAATATGAGTATTAATATAGAAATATTATTTTTGAATTTTTTTAATATATATATTTATATATAATGATATATATATATATTAGCTTTTTTATATAATAAATGAAACGTATAACTGGTGATATAATATATGAAATAAAAAAGGGGAAATTTAGTTGGAAATCATGTTTTGGGTTTTTGGTTTTTGTATGTTCCTTTTTTGATAGAGAGTCTATGAGGTTTCTGTCGAGACAATGTCAGGGGAGAAATCGAGCAAAGTGCTCGGAGATGATTCATCGTGGTTGAGTAGGACCGATCTGAGTTGAGTCGAAACCAAAGGAGATGCGTTCAAGCACCAAAAAAATCAACAACGAATGAACATATCAAATCTACATCCAGATATGATTTCAAATAAGGTATTCGAGTGCTATTGTAGGAGAATCGATGTGCAATTAGGGTTACGATTTAAGATTATAACGACAATGTGGGTAAAAATCTAGTTCTAACATGCTCATATCATGAGGTAAGTGTGGTTTTATTTGTTTTTAAGGCTGAATCCATATAAAATATAATCTATTGAGACAATTTTAGTATATTAAATTCATTTTTTATATTCATCTTAAATCTATATCATTCACATAAGGACTTTTGTAATTTTCAGTATGGACCATTTAATGTATCTCATTTGATTTTCAATGGTTTTTGTTGATTTGAATTTATTCTGTTTATTTATCTTATTTGAATACATATAATCTCTTTTGTTTTTCAAATTCATTAAAGAAGATAATAGATATTCAAATTCTGAATATTCCTTCATCATTTTCTTATTTCAACATCTAATACAGCCTGAATTTTCATATATTAACACCCCAATTTATAGGAAAAAGTAAATCAATGTTATTATTTTTCACCATTATAAATAACATTCTTGGATATAAGAAATTTAAAAAATTAATAATGATTAAACAGTACACTATGACACTACTATAAAAATTAGTCCATCCTCAAATGTATTACACGATAATAACATACTCTATGAGTGTAGAATATCAAGGGAGGGGGTCGAATCCATATTACTTTTCAATAGAAACAACAACATCCATTGTAATGAAATTATTAAGGAACTTATCTTATTTATCTTAGGTTATATTTTTTATTATTATTATTTTCTATGGGATTATTATTTTTCAAATATTTTATATGAATTTCAATTTTATTTTTTAAGCTATTTTTATTTTCATGTATGTTTTTTATTTTAAATTTTGATTTTTATGGTGTGTTTAGTTTTTCATAGTCTATTAATTTTTTTAAGGGAAAATTATAATTTATTTCTTGTGTACAAAATAAAAATATGTGCATTTTTTTGTCAAATCAATTTTAAAATTATGTTTGTATAAGAAATCAAATCTTTATCAAAAATATAATTCATTCCCTCATAAAGTGATTATTTAGAATCATTTATTTTCTAATTTTGTAACCAATATATTTGTGAAAACATATATATATATGGTTATTAATTCCAATCATCAAGAATGTTTGTTGAAATATTTTTTAATTATATAACTATTATGATTCCATGTTTATGAATTCCATGTTTTAATATCATGAATTGAATAAGTGTGAATGTAATTTTTTGTTTAGTTTTATTTTTAATTTTTATGACCATGAATTGCATATATTTCTATATATATATATATATTGAAATGTAATTTTTTTACAATCATTGGTTAAATTATGAATCATACATGAATTTACGATATTTGTGAACAAATTCTTCAAAAATATACAAAAAATTATTTATTCAACTATCACGATTGACTTCTAATTAAATATAAGTATATAAATATATGAATATATATATATATATATATATTTAATGTTAGGATCTAAAAAATTTATGTATGTATATATATATATATATATCCTTGAATGGGATGAATTTATAATTATGTACAACATATATTTAGCAACTGATTATGATTATTTAAGAAGACATGGTTGTTATTAATGTTATTTGATTATTTCATTATTTCATGCATAAATAAATGAAACAATTATGTTATATAAATTTTATCTTCATGATTTGTTTAATTGGTTGATGTTATAACAATAGTTAAACATTAATATCATAAATGTTTGGATACAAGGATGTTTATGAAACGACTATTTGGAATGAGTTTTATTTATAACTAGACACAGAGGTGATATACAATGGATGTTTATATATTTATGTATATAAATACATATATATATATATATTTGTGATTTTATATTTTAATCTAGTGACGTGTTTTCAAAATTCAAACATTCAGTGAGTGTATATATATGAAATGAATGCATAAAACATTTTTCATTAATCCTGTCACTAAAACGTTATAAATATAGTAGGGAATTAGGAAGTGAACCTAATCCCTCAACAAGTTGGTAGGACCAAGAAACCCTTCAATGATTTAATTGGCCATAATGTTTTTGTTTTCAAAAATATTGAGTAGTTTTTTTCAAAAAAGTCAATGCATTACATTCAAAATAATTTTTGTATGTAAGTAATTTCAAAAGTGATATATTCCTTTAAACATAATAAATTTATGTTAAATTTTAAAAAGGTTTATCGAAATGTATTTTTATGTTATTATATATAGAATTTTGAGAAGTATTTCTCAAATTTATATTGAATGAATGATTTTTTGAAATGAATTTCAATGATTTCAAAACCCCTTACTCGATAATTAAAAGCTCATCGTGATATTTTAAATGTTTTTTTCATTGGAATCATAAAAGATCAATTTAGTTCACTAATGCTTTTGGATTTTGAATGTAGAAGCCTAGTAGTCACATTTGTTTAATTTTTGTTCAAATCACTTAACTGTAAGGTGTTTTCAATTCCTCTAGATCCTATAACGATAAAAGGTCCTCATTTATATAATCAATTATTTAATTATAATTATTATTTTATTTTAAAAAATTACACATCACTTTCAATCACTGAGTCTGGGTGATCTAGCTTGGGGTTTCAAAATTTGTATAAGAGTAATGGCCTAGGAAAATTTTGATATTAGATGTTGTCTTTTGAGGAAACAAAATCTATACGATAGAGTTTTTTAGATTGTTAAGTCCCTTTATAAATTTATTAATTTTCAATAAAACAAATCATAATCATCTAACAATCGATAAACAAATTGTGTGGGAAAAATTCATTTATGGGGGGTGAATTTAAAATCCTATAAATTCATTGGTTTGTTAAGTAAATTTTTTTTAAAAAATTAATTAATTTTGAAGATTAAATATGTGAGATTAAATAATAAACAGACATATTATATATAAGATTACATTGTGATATTTTTCCAATAATATGATCCCATTATAATATATATTTATATTTCAACAATTTTTATTTTAAATAAATTATTAAATTCATGTAATGAAAAAATTATATTTTTGAATACTCAAAAATTATAAATATTAACATACATATTCAATTATGTAGTAGATTTCAAACACTAATTTATATAATCTATTTTGTAAAATAAAATTTGAGTTGCTATTAAAATTAAATGAAAATAAAATTTCTAAAACATAATGGAGATAATTAATAAATTACATAAATTGATTTTCATTCAAAATTATGAATTATATGGTAATGTATTATTTTTAATTAAAAAATTTGACAATATTTATATTTGATTATAATTAACATCTTTTTACGAGTATTAAAGATATTGTATTAAAAAAATAATATTAGTATTAATATTTAACTCTGATTTAAATATTTTTTTATTATATTTATATATATAATGATATATATGTGTTAGTTTCTAAAAAAACGAAACAATAACCCATTATATAATAAATGAAAAAATAAAGGAAATGAAAAAAATAGGTGGAAATCACGTTTCTTTTTTTCAGTTTTAGAGTGAACCATTTTCAAGGGAGAGATCATGTGGTCTCCATTGAGACTAGGTGAAAAGAGAAAATGAGCCAATATATTGATGACAGTTCGTTGGGATCACACAAGACCGACCCAGTGGAGTCAAAGCCAATGGAGAAATGTTCACGCACCATTAATAAAATGTGGATGATGCGATCAAATCTAGATCTATATCCAAGTTCAAGGAAGGGTTATATGTGCTATTGTAGGTGAATTGATTCCAAATTTGAGTTCTAATATTAGATGAGAACAATAATGTGGGGGTGGGGGGATCTTGTCGTATATTTCTCATATCTGCATGTATGTTTGGTTATGACTGTTTTTAATTCTGAATCCTTACGAAATAATATATGTTACCCAATTTCTGTATATGAAATTCATTTTTGGTCTCATTCATAAATTTGTATCCCATATTTAATGACTTCAATAATTTTCATTTTTAACCATTTAATGTATCTCATATGTTTCTGAATGTCTTTTGTCAATTTGAATCAATTTTTATAATATATCTTATTTCAATACATTGATTTTGTAAAATGTTTACATTTTCATGTAAGATGGAAATCCAGCATCTTATTCAGAATATTTCTTCAACATTTTCCTCATTCAACATCGAATACAACATGAATTTTCTTATCTTAACACACTAATTTATAGACAAAAGCCAAATGTTATTAATATTTCCCAGGTATCCAAAAATCATTCTAGATTTTAGACCCAACTACTATTAAATTTTCTTACGTAATAAGGAATGCATAGCACACTAAGACACTTCTATATAAATCAGTCCTATCTCAAATTTAGTCAATGGGAATGCCATAATCTTTGAGTTGATACTATTGATTTAGAGGGTTGAAGCCCTATTCGTTGTCAATGTCAATGTAAAGGACCATTGAAATGTAATTTGTAAAGAACATTGTTTTATTATCTCATGTTATATTGTTAGGCACCAGCCTTAAAACATTACTTAACATTGAGTTAATCCATGAATTCACATTGAGGATCTTTTCAGGTTTATAGTTTTAGAGAGTTAGGCCATAACTGTTACATAAATTCTCAAATATTACAATATAGACACTTCTAATCTAAAAAATATTGTTCCCAAAAATAAAAATATTTAATTAAACAAGAAATAATTTCATGATATAAATATTCTTGAATTATTCCTTTCTCGTTCCATTCCTTATAACCGATGAAAAATAGTTCAAAATCACTAGATGAGTATAAAACGCTCATTAAGGGTCATAAAATAATGACGAAAAACATTAGTCCATTATTTCAATAAAATCAATGAAATCATTCTTTTCAATCTAATAAAATAATATCATTAACATAAAACATGAAATTATATAATTTATTAATAACACACATAAATCATAAATCATAAAGGTAAATGTGGAATCTATAACACACAAACATTGTAGCTTTCACTACTATAGTGGAGATACATTTGGAATTCCCATAACTATATATTCCTTAAATATATTAGGAGAAACATTAAAATTTACCTTTGTCATGTTACCCAATGAATTGGAGAGCACTATGAGTCTCACCCACCCAAGGTTTATCACGGAACCACTCGTATACGTAAATAATTCCCAAGAACTACAACATAACCAAAATATATAAAACAAGATTGATAGAACAAAAACATTTCCCTAATGCAATAACAATATATCATTTATAGATATTCACATAATTAATTAATTCTAAAAACAATTTTTAATACCAAAATACATAAAATGGTATATTTTATTTATTTTCCTTTTAAAACATTTCAGCTTGTTAAGGAATCCAAATATCAAATAATGCTCATGACGGTGGAAAGGTCATTGTGACTGTGTATGTTAAAAAATAAACATTCCATTTTTTGTTTACTAAAAACCTATGAAGAAAAATATTCCCTTTGAATGAAATTAAATTTCAAAGGGGTTTATAAAATGTATAAAATAATGTCATGTATAAATCAAAATACGCCTCAATGAAAAGAGATTGAGATGAAGACTATTACAAAGAACGTATCATTAGATTAATGATAAATAAATGGAATAATTATGTATTACTAAAATAAATAAAACCAATATAAGTGTATAGTAATTTTAAGACAATAAGTGATCATTCACACAAATTATTTGTAAAACAGATCCAATGACATGGATAATTATCTCAATGAATGGAGATTGAGCTACGATTTCCATTACAAACATCTTATAAATGACGTAACAATTTATAAATGGGGTTATAATGATTTGAAAAAGTATATCAACGAAAAGATAACTAGAAATTAAAACATAAATAAATAAATATTTATATAACACTTAATATTTTCATAATATAATCAACGAAGTATGCATAAAACCCAAATAGTGGTAATTTAGTTAAGTAGTTCCCTTTAGAAACTTTTCCAGCCTAACGACATCACATAATAATTTAGAAAATGGGTTGATGAGAGAGAAAAGTGTCTATCATAACTTGTAAATAAAATTTATCTAGTTATGATATAGAATAACATATCCCAACATAAGAAAATTAAAATTAAAATTCATAACATAAAAGAAGTCTATGACTAATAGGGGAGGTTGAAATGTTCCCTTACCTTGAGTCTGATTCGTCTTGTATGTTCATTGTTGATCTTAAATAATAAACATAAGATATATAATACATTGTTAAGAACATTTTTAAATTTTAATATTTTTTCAAATCACATATTACCACATTATAAAAACTACATAATTAATAATGTTAATATTGGTTGTTTTGTCAACATTTGGTACATGAGTCGAAAATGAACTTGTTATAATTTAAAATGGTAATTATGGTCAAAATTCCACAATCACCAGAATATTATTGATAATTTAAATATCTTATATATCCAATAATTATGCATTTATAATAGTATATAACATTTGGAGATAAAAAATGAAATGCACCATTTATGGAGACGGTAATTCGTAGTTATACATGAATGCAACTTTCATTTCATTTTTATATTTAAAAACATTAAAACAAAAGTATACATAGATATATTATAATTCCATTATTATATAATATTTTATATATTTTACATATTTTCATTAATCAAGTCTTTTATACAATATATTTATGAAAAAATGAGTCATATCACATAGAGGGGATGGTAGTCTTCACTTCCTCAAAATAAATTATCGTATTTACGCATCATGAAAAGAATAAAGGTATATATATAAATAAAAATTAAAGTATAATAGATTCAATATAAATATAATATATATCCTTGTTAGGTGGTTGGGGAAAAATAAAGAATCATCATTTTGTGAGGCAATAGGTTGACGTACACAGAAACAGTATGTTCAAATCCATTTGATGGAGGTGTGTGTAAGTGTATTTAGATTTATTCTCATAAAAACATCCAAGTATATTTAATATAATATTTTTTATAAAATAATTGAAAAAATGAGTTTATGGTGTTGTAGAAGGAAAATAAGTGAAAGAATCTTGAGAGAAGACATTACCTCGAATCAGGTAACTCCTTTTGATCTAAGCTAATAGTATTTCTTGAATTGTCTTCTACCCAATGTGAGACTTATAGGAGGAATAGTGTGATGATATAAGCCTATTTCAGAAGAGGATGGACGATCCATGGGGCATGAGAGCTGTGACTAAGGGTTAGAGCTCGTGACCTTTTATAAGAGGGGGGAGGGGTACTTTATGAATATATTAAAATATTATTTTATTATATACTCAATATCAATTATAAAAGGTCCAATACTAATTTAATTTGAATATATGATGGGTACATTTCTAAATCCTCTCAACCAATATTGTTTTGAAATGTTTGTTTTCAAATTCAACATTATCATTTAGCATTAACCCTTGGTTAACTAATTTGACTCTTACCATGTCTACTTTTATATTCAAACTATATGGTAAATATCGTTACTATAAAATGTAAATCAAACCTCAAATGGTTCATTAATAACATTTCCCATATTTTCTAAATAATTTTTCCAAATATTATATTTTTAGGACTATTATATCATTTAATAAAATAATATTATTTAAAAAAATCATTTATTTCATGTTTTTTAATTTTCGTATAATGACATTTCAAAATTATATAACACATTGATTCATTCAAAAAACCCTCATTACATAAAATATAACAAGTCACACTCATCACTAAAATTATTTTATTTAATAAAAAGTTTCAAAATAAATTTATTTTAATATTTATAATCTCATTTAATTATATCATTCACTAACAAGGTAATCTATAAATAGTCATTATGTCCAAAATAAATTTATTTATATGATATCTGAAAATTATAAATAAAATAAAATTATGTAGGAAATAATTTTATATTTTTAATTACTATTTATTATAAATAATCAGTTATATAACCACATATAAAAAGTTTTTTACTAAATGATACATGTTTATGTTTAATTTTTCATTACATTAAAATAATTCTTATAAAATGTGATTTTCACATCAATGTGGCTCCAAGTGGTCAAAAAATCAACACATGGATGCCCATGGTCAGAAATATACCATCCAATTTTATTAAGACACATGCTAAGGTAGTATAATATTATTATAATATTAGTTTTTACACTTATTTTATATATTTACCCTTTAACAATGTTAAACAATATAATTAATGAAGTTACTATTCAATATTCATAAAAATAAAAGGTACCTATTTAAAAAAAATTGAGTTCCTGATTATAAATTTGAAATATATTTTTCCAAAATAAAAAAACCAAAATTTCAGAAATTATTCTAAAAATAATTCTCAATGTCAAAACAAAACAAGGGGTTTTAAGAAGTATTAACTGTCAAGAAATAAACATGTGTTTATGTCCAATTTAAAAGTGAAATTACCTCCAACGACCATAATTAGATTAAATGATAAATATATAATACAGTGATTATTTTAAGAATTAAAATAATAATCTTACTATATAAATAAATAATGCGACAAGGCAGTTTTGAATTAAAACGTAGTATTTTTCCCTATTCCTAAAAATAAACTCTATAGGAATATACCAAAATTTAACTCAAGGTAATTTTTTATGTCTCTATTCTAAAGAAAAATTTTATTTTGTTGAATAAAACATATTAAGATGAAAAATATTATATTTAAAAAGGGTTCTCCTTGAAAATGTGCTAAAATGTCCTTTAAAATATTAGAGTATTTCATTTTTAAAATCTTACTCATTCTTATTTTAAGCCACAAAAATTTATTGGATAAAAATAAAAACATATACCAAACATGTGTAATAATAATAGTGTTTGTTATGTTCATTTCCTCAAATATAACTACGAGTATTTAACTTTCATTTAAAATAATAACATTATTATGGTATTATTTATCAGTATGACTCAATGTTGTTTGCAACGTAAGATTTCAATAAAAAAACATTGTTGTGTATTGATTGTATTATTAGAAAGAAGTGTAGCCTTTAACGTATAACTAATAGCTTATTTATATGTATTAATATAAATAAAGTATTATTCTATAGATACTTAGGTCATTATATCCTTCAACCCTTTTGAAAATTGTGACCTTTCAATTTTAAAATTGGGCTCAGAAACATCCTTGGAAGTCAAATATCAGAGAAAGAGTCAATAAAACTATCATTTTAAAAGAATAACGATAAGTATAAAGGACACATGTGATAACCCATACAATGAATCTATGTAGGAAAACATGTATTTGGAATAGAAACAAACCATCAAGTTCTAATGGAGAGTGATAGAAAACATGATCAAGAGAAAGATATCCACTAGATAATCACTAACATTTGATGGGTTAAATGGTCATTGATTTCCAATTAAGGAAAGTAAATGAACAATATTTTTGTTTTAATATACATTTCAAAAATTTGAGAAATGTATTTCTGAGCTTGAATTATAACATTAAAAAACATAATTACTTTTAATGCAGACATTCATCGTTTAATAAATTTCTACCACAAACTCATATTTTCATTAAACGGTGAGTATTAAAGATGATATATTCATATCTAATGATATATAATAAACAATTATATAATCACATAATCCACAAAATATAAACTATATATATTTCAACTATCTTTAGACATTACCCAAAACCCAAATGCTTATTACAAAATTATATAATCAACAAAAGGATAATCCTTTATAAAAAGAAATACAACTCTTAATCTAAAAATAAAACAAACAATACCCAAATTTCAACAAACACCATTCGATATACAGTTATCCTTAAAATTAATCAATATAATCCACACTGAGTTTGAAACCCAAAATTCAAAGGGATTTGATCACATAGACTTCGAAGACAAATCATAAGATTTACCATTAAATATCAATTACTACTCTTAACATCACATACGGAAAATTAATTAACCTAATCACATAGTATCTATGATAGGTTAATCATTTCCATAAATAATTAAAATCACCATATTTCCACTATAAGAAAAAAAAATCTTCCAACATAAAATTCAACCATTACCCCCTCAATGGAAATCCCATATTATTCTATAGTCTTTAGCCGTATACTATTTCCAAAAGAGATATCATCATCCAAAATAACCATTATCACTTAACAACCAAATCATTTTCATATACAAAGGATATCAATTAGATAAAACATATGTTCCCAAAATCAAATCATTCTTAATCCATAAAGTCATTTAACTATAATGAATGCGTAATACATACAAGGTACATCAGGTAGGCCAGTTCTAGGTGATAAATCCCAGTAGCACTTTGGTTGTGGGTTCTATTCCCCCAGATTATATTGAAGCGATGGTTTGTCACACGTTCGATGTTTTTTCCTTTTTCAAAAACTATATAATTTTATAACATTCACAAAATTGATATAAATTCCTAAAAATAAACTATAAGATATTTTAACCTCAAAGGTTTTCTCATGCCTTAAATTTTCATCCCATAAAGTAATAACATGTAATTTCCTTGAATTCAAAGATCATATAATCCCAAATGGTTCTTTATGACTATATTCACAAATGATAAGACAATTATTCATCAAATAGAACTTTCACATAAAAATCTTTTGGGATACACATACAACTGAAAAATTTCCCGTATAATCCCATCAACAAAAGAGAATTAATACTTTTAAGAATTTCATCACCCAAATTTCAAACATAACACTTAAATGTCTAGAATGTAGACATATTAATCATCCAGAATTCACCATGATCCCTACACCATTTTTCCATCATATTCTATAATACATATTTCCTATAAATAAAATCATAAATCATATCCTAAAATTATACAGTGTCCAAACGTGACAAATGAAATAATCTATAGATTCATATATCATCTTCAGTTTCCTTGTATTAAATTAAAATGACATGAGGTATTGGAAAACATATATTTTCATGAATTTCCCGAAGGACTTAATTTTTATTGATTTTTGATAACCCCCATTTCAAGGGATGAAGGGGAACCCTTACAAGGCCCGTAGGCTCAGAGATTACATGGCCCATAGTCTTAGAAGATTACATGACCTGAAGTTCTTAGATAATTCAACCTGACTATCTACAAGGAACTGCCCCTCCCCAGCATCTGCATCCGGATGGTAGCTCTCCACCTTTTCATGACCGTCTGTCTAGGCTTCCCGTGCAAGCACAAGCTGGTACCGATGGCATCTCCATACCCTCTCATTCTGACAATCAATTTGGCTCTGCTCTAGTGAGTTCACCTACTCTGAATCCTCATCTGGGGCTGCTCCTTTTTTTTACTGTGTCTGGGGCCTTCATTCATGTTTCCCGAAGGGCTTGGGATGGACCGAAGGCCTTAAGGTTGCCCGAAGGCCTTGATAATCAACTGGCCTGAAGGCCATGGGTGGGCTGAAAGCCTTGCAGGACCCGATGACCAAACCAGGGGCCCGAAGGCTGAGATGGATGAATAGTTCTGGCTGGTACAGCACTGAACAGTGCCTACTACATTTCCTTCTACAGTACTCCTACAGGAGCTGCTACAGTAATACTACAGTGTCCCAGAAATATTCCTCCTCTCGGATTTGATCTCGAGTCTCTTGGATGCACCTATCGAGTCCTCACCAACTGGGTTGAGGCTCTTGTGCTGGAAACCATATATTTTTATAGTCCAATTGATCTCATTATTGATCCTTCTTCATATTACATCTATTTTTGTTCTAGCCATGCACACCACATTTAAAACATTAAATTGTTTCCATGGAAATAACTTCATTCCCCATACAAGAGCCAACTAAATGCTTCCTTTTTCCATGGTATTTTATTCATATATGACCTTCATTACCACATCCATAACATCATACAGTTCCATTGAAGAAAATACCTAGGTGATTCTTTTTGTATCCTTAACAAATTGGTTTTTTAATATACTTACCGTTATTATTATTACCCAAACATCAATAGGGATTTTTTTCACACATATATGATGACTTTGAGAAATAAACATGGTTCAAGTGGAAAATAATGACTCAAGATAGTAGGCTAAGAATAACCAAATTATTTCTCATTGCATCTCCCATTTCATTTGGTTACTTATTCAAAAAACCACTATAGTTTCCTTCTCATCCATTATTACATTTGTTCCTGCTAGATCCAACCATTTACTCAAACCAAAACTTTTAGTGAGATTATATCTGTAAAATCATCATATATTATCCTATATGGAGGGTATAAACTAAGATATATGTATTCATGTTATCCTAAAATCATTCTATTTATCTAAAAATATATTTGACTCATTATATTATTCTGACCATTATAGTCATGAAACTTATTCCTAGATAACACCCTAACCTCTAAAGTTATCTAAATTAACCATTGATACCTACTATAAGGCCCCAACCATAAAACAGTACTTAATCTTGAGTTAAATAAATAATTCACAATTATTATCCTTTCAGAATAATATTTTTGAAGAATTAGTCCAAAACTATTTAAGTACATCTCAAATATTATAATGTAGACACTTCTACTCACACCAATTTTTTCACAACTATAAAAATACTTCAATAAAACAGGAATTATATTTTGATATAAATATTCCTGAATTATTCCCTTCTTGTTCACTTCATTATAACCTATAAAAACATTTCAAAAACATGGGATGAGCATAAAGTTCTCAGTAAGGTTCATAAAACAAGGGAAAAAATTTGTCTATCAATTCATACAAATCAATGAAATCATCTTTCGACTCATACAACATATAATATTTAACATACATCATGAAATAAAAATATTTATGAATAATGTCCAAAAATCATGAATCATAAAAGAAACATGTGGCATCTATAACATACTTATAATATAGCTTTCATAGCTACATAGGTAGTAAGTTTTGGAATTCCCATCATAATATATTCCCTAGTTATCTTAGGCGATACATTAACATTTACCACTTTAAAATTACACAATGTATTGGAATGATTTATTGGGCTCACCCACCCTAGGTTTATCACAAAACCACCTGTATAATTAAAAAATTACCATGAACCATAACATAATCATAACAAATAAAACAATCAAAAATGAAAGATAGCATTTCCACAATGCAATAACAATATATCATTTCAAGATATTGACATAATCAATGATTTCTAAAAAAACATTTTCAATAACCAAATACTTCAAAATTTTATATGGTATTTATTTTCCTTTTAAAAACAATTGGATTGTTATGGAATCCAAATATCAAATAAATCTCACTGAGGCAGAAAGGACATTGTCATTGTCTACATTAAGAAAAAACATTCCCTTTTCCATTTAGTAAAACAATTTCTAGTTGAATATTTACATTGAATCAAATTAAATTTTAAAGGGGATTATATATCTTATAAAATAATGTCATCTATAAATCAAAATATGATTCAATGAAAGGATATTGAGATGAACTCTCTTACAAAGGTCATATTATTATATTAACGACAAACGAATGACATAATTATGTGTGAAAAATATAAATACACCGAATATAAGTGGATAATATGTGGGAAACATTCTGAGTTCATTTACACATATACATGGGAAAACAAAACCATTGACATGGAAATTTAACTCAATAAATATAGATTGAGCTATGATTTCGCCTACGTAGTTCATATATATGATGTAAGAATTTATCAATAGGGTGATTGTGTGTTGAAAATGTATATCAACATAAAGGGAAGTATAAATTACGACATAAATAAATAATAAATGGTACTACTCATAATCATGGAATAATATAATCAATGAAGTTTGAATAAGACCCAAATAGTGTAAATTGAGTTAAGAAGTTACCTTACTAAAATTTGGCAAGCTAACGACATCACTTAAAATCTAAAAAATTGAATTTATGGAATAAAAAAGGGTCTCTCATCACATTTTTATAAAATTTACAACATTAATGATATAGAATAACATATCCCAACAAAATAAAATTTAAATTAAAATACATAACAAAAATGAATTCCTTGACCATTGGTGGAGGGTGAACGGTTCCCTTAAATTGAGTCTGATTCATCACATTTGTCCATTTTTCTTACTAAATAATAAAATTAGGTTATTTTCTAATTTATTAAGAACCTTTTTCAAGTTTACTATTCTATTTATATCACTTGTTTCCAAATTTTAAAAATTACATAATTATTTATGTTCATATTAGTCATTTTGTTGCGATTCAGAACATTAGATGAAATTGAATGTGTTATAATTACAAATTGTCTATATGGTCAAAAGTCTATTATATCCAGAATATTATTTCGGATTTAAATATACTACATATCTGGTATATATTTATTTATAATATTCCATAACATTTGGATATATGAAATTAAATGCATCGTTTATGAAGATTGTAAGTTGTACGCACATATGAATGCTACTTTCGTTTTTTTCAAATTTAATTGAATTAAAATTAATTGATAAATAGTTATATTATAAATATAGTATATTATAAAATTTTATATACATGAAGTATTTTCGTTAATTCCATCCTTATTTTGTTCTATGTATGTCATGAACAAGTTATATCACAATGAGGGGCGGTAGTCTGCACTTTTTCAAATGAAATTAACGTATTTACACATGAGGAAAAGAATAATGGTATGTCTGTAAATAAAAAATAAGGATCATAGAGAAAATATATTTAATATATTTCTTATATAAATACATTTCAATTATAGTGGCCACCATGAGAGTAGGTAGTGGAAAATTATACAATAATCATTTCTTGATGCGGTAGTTCACTATACATAGAAACAATATGTTTGTATCCATTATATTGAGGTTTGTGTATGTTTATATTTAATATATCTCATAAAGATTTCCTTGAATATTGAAAATAATTTTTTTTTTAAAATAATTGAAGACATAGTGTTTAGGGGGTTGGAGAAGGAAAATAAATGATTGATCCTTGAGAAAGGTCAATTCCTCAAATCGGGAAACTCCTTCGGATTTAAGCTAAATGAAATACTTTAATTTTCTTAGACTAATGGTGAGGATTTTGTGAGGATTTCATGGAAGTTTGGAGCTTATTTGGGATGTTTTTGGTGGATACAAGGGGATTTAGAGGTTCGAGTAAGTGTTATAGGTGGTGGCCTTTTATAAGAGGTTAAAGGGGTACTTTTGGAATGTTTTGAAGGATTGTTTTCTAATAAATTGAATATCAATTTAAAAAATCCCAAAAAACATTAAATTAGAAAATTAGATGAGGTTTGTTCTAAATCCGTCCAACCAATAGGTTTTAGAGAAGTTTTTTTTTTCAAATTTAACCTTATCTTTTAGCTTTAACCCTTAGTTATCTAATTAGACTTTTACCATATCTTCATGTATATTCATACTATATGGTTAATATAGTTACATGAAAATGCCAATCGATTCTCATGTGTTTCATTAATGAAATTTAAAATATTATAAAATAAATTTGAAAGACGCTTAGATTTTTAGGAATATTATATCATTCAACAAAATAGTATTTGTTTTATAAACACATTTGTGTCAATTTTTGTATTAGTCTTTTCATGAAGATTTAAAAACATATAAAAACATGATTCATTCGAAAAACTATGATAATTTATATATTACAAGTCATATGTATCCCTAAAATTCAAGGATGGAACAAAAAGAATCAAAATAAATTTATTTTAATATTTATAATCTCATTTATTTAAATAATTCATTAATAAGCTAATCACTCCATCATCATTGGGTCATAAAAAAATAAATGTATTTGATGTCTAAAAATTAAAAATAAAATACCATGATGTTGGAAATATTTTTATTATTATAATTACTATTTATAGTCTATCATATCACTTATATAACCCCATATAAATATTGTTTTACTAAAAGATACAGGTTTATGTTACATTTTTCATTACTTTATATTATTTATTATAAAATTCCATTTCCAATCAAAGTGGCTCCATGGGGTCCTTAAATATAGCCAAGGATTACCTTGGTCTACCATATCCTATAAAATAGGATTAGGACATGTGTTAAGGTATTTTAATATTATTATTATATTACTTTTATTTACCATATTTACTATTTTACCATTTTAAATAAAATAATTACTGAATTTACTATTAGTAATGCCAAAAAATAAATGGTACCTATTTAGAAAATTTTTACATCCTAATTCAAAATATGAAATCCATTTCTCCGAATTCAAAATACATATGTTTTAGAAATAAATTTAAAACAATTCCATTGTCAAAACCAAAAACAAGTTTTTTAAGAAGTAATAACTATAAAAAAATTGACATGTGTTTATGTCCAATCAAAATGTGAAATTACATAAAATAACCAAAATTAGATTAAATAATAAAAATATATTCCAATTATACAATAATTGAAATAAAAACAATTATCTAACTATCTAAATAAATTACCAGAAAAAGCATTTTTGAATTAAAATGCAGTATTTTTCACAACTCAAAAAATTGAAGTTTATCAGAAAAATACCAAAATATCATTCAAAGTATATTTTTATGTCCTACTTATAATGAATAATTTTATTTTGAAAAATATATCATATAAATTTAAAAAAAAACTAGATTTAAAAATGGGTTTCCTTCAAAAGGTGGTAAAATGACCTTTACAAAATAGAAGAGTATTCATGCTTAAAATCAGACACATTCTTATTTTAGCCTCTACATTTTATTGGATAAATAAGATAACATATAACAAATATGTGTAATCATAATCAATAAATTTATTTTTATTATGGCCAATATAATGACTAGGCATTAAATACCATTTAAATTAATAAAATTCTTATTGTATTATTTTTTAGTATAACTCAATGTTGTGTGAACCATAATATTTCAATGAAATTCGTTGTTGCGTGTTGAGTACTTTATCTGAAGAAGTGTCCCTTTTAACATATAATTAATATCTTAGTCTTGAGTATTAATATAAATCATGTTTATTATTCTATTATTACATGGGGCGTTACACCCTTCCCCCTTTTTTAAGTTGCATCCTCACAATTTAAAAATTGGCTCGAAAACATCATTTGAATTCCCACATCAGAAAAAGAGTTTATAAAACAATCACAATAAAAAAAGAAAGGGAAGTATAAAGTTCACACGATATAACCCATACTATGATTCCATGTAGGAATAAATGGATATGGAAGAGAAACTAACCATCAAGCTCTGATAGATAGCAATAGAAAACACAATCATGATAAAGTTAACCACCAGAAATTCTCAAAATTGCGAAGTGTTAAATGATCATTGATTTCACAATAGGAAAATTATACCAATAAAATTTTTGTTTTAATAACCTTTTCATAATTTTGAGTAATTTATTTATGATCTTGGCTATGGACATAAGGAAACATACTTACTTGTCATCTATACATTCATCCATTACTAAATTTCTACCAAAAACTCATCTTTTCTCCAAATGATAAGTATTATAGATGACTTGGTAACATATAATGTGATTAAATTATTATTTATAGAATAAAATTCTCCTCAAAAGATGAACTATATATATTTTCCCAATCATTTTACATTAACCAAAACAAAATTTGTTATTACAAGATCAGATAATCCCCAAAAAGAATAATCATTTATAAAAATAAATACATCTCTTAATCTCTAAAATTCAAAAAAAAATACCCAATGTTCAACAAAGTCCATTTGAAACACAATTGTCATTAAAATTATTCAATATAAACCAAACTATATTTGAAACCCATAATTCATTAGGATTTGATCACATAGTCTTCCATGATAAATCATATATTTTTTCCCTAAATAACATTAACTACTATTCAAACCCCATACTGAAAAGTAATTAACCAAATTAGATATTTTTTATGATAGGTTAATCATTTCAATAAATAAATAAAATCCCAAAATTTACACAATAAGAACATATGTTCTTTAGAAATGAAATACATGTGATAAAATATAATTCCCAAAAATTAATATATTCTTGATCCATTAAACAATTCAACTAAAAATAAAAATTCATTCTAACAAGGGATATCAAATAGTCTACTCGTAGGCAATAAATCCCATTTTCACTTTGTTTGTGGGTTCGATTCCTACAGATTTTTACTACGGTATGGGTTGTCCAATGATCTACATTTTGTGCTTTTTAATACTCTTTATAATTTTATAAAATTCAAAAAAATAAGATAAATTCAAAATTAATTAACCGTAACATATTTTCACCTCAATGGTTATCTTACGACTCACATTTTCATCCCGAAATTAGAATCCTGTAATTTCTTAGAATTCAAGGATCATATAAACCCAAATAGTTATTTATAACTATATCCATGAAAGAAAAGATAATTCTTCCTCAAATAAAATTTTTAGATATCAAACATCATGGTTACACATACAAGTGAAAATTCTTCCAAAGTAATCACATCAACAAAAGAATGTGAATATATTTAAACATTTCATCACCCAGAATTCCAACATAACTATTGAATTTATAAAATGTAGACATATAAATCATTCAGAATTCTCTATGACCCATTTTCCATTTTTTCAACTTATTATATAATAATTCTTTCCTATAAATTATATCATGAATCATATCATAAAATTCAATAATGACCAAACATGAGCTAAGAAATAATCCATACCAATCATATGTCATTTTCTGTTTCCTCATCTTCAATCTAAATGTCATTAGGCATTGGTAAACATATATTTTTATGGTACTACTAATCCAATTCTTGAACCTTATTCATAGGACATCTACATTCATACTAACCATGCACGCCCCATTTAAAACATTAAATTGACCCATCAGAAATAATGTCATTCCCTTTCCGGGAGTAAACTGAATGCTTAATTTTTATATGGAAGGTTATTACTTTATGACCATCATTACTACGTCTATAACATCTTATAATCACTATGAACCATATTATTTTGTGTTTATTTCTACATCCTTGAAACATAGGTTTTTAATATACTTTTCTTTTTAATCATTACTTAAACTTACTTTGGGATTCATTTCTCACATATATGATGCCTTATAGAAATCATCACTGATCCAATGGTCCATAATGACTCTATATATTTTTTGATAATAACTACACCGGTTCTCATTGCAAGTCCCATTTCCTTTAGTTTCTTATTCATAAAAGCACCATAATTTCCTTCATATCCATTGTTACTTTGGTTCCAGATAGATCCAAAAATTTACAAAAACCAAAAATTCATTGTGTGTATATCAGTAAAGTCAACATATAAAATATTTTGAAGAGTGTATACACTAAGATATACATATTCACATTATCTTAAACACAATAAATTCTTCTAAAAATATTTATGACGCTTTCAAATATGTTAACCAATATGGTTAGGTAACCTATGCTTAAATAACACCATAACCTCTTAATTTATCTAATCCAACCATTGATACCAACTGTAAGGCCCCATCCTTAAAACATTACTTAATCTCTAGTTAAATCAAGAATTAAAATAGTAGATATTTTTAGGTTTAGATTTTTAGAGGAATATGACATAATTGTTAAATTATATCTCAAATATTAAAAGGTTGAAAATTCTACTATAACATTTTTTTCACAACTATAAAACTCCTTAAATAAAAAAAGAATTATTATCATTATATAAGCCATATTTAATTCTTCCTTTCTCTTACCATTCCTTATAACCATCAAAAAACATTTCAAAAATATTGGATAAGTTTCAAATGCTCAAAAAGCGTCATAAAATAAAGTTAGAAAAAAAGACCATTAATTCATATAAATCTTTGACATCATTATTTTCACTCATATAAACTAATATCTTAATCATAACTCATGAAATAATCAGATTTATGATTAACACACCGAAATTATAAACCATAAAGTTACCTTGTGGCATATATAACATAATTACATTATAGCTTTCACAGTTACATAGAGAGCTATGTTTGAAATACACATCATAGTATGTTGCCATAACAACGTAGGAAAAGAATTAATGTTTACCTTTGTCACTTTACCCACTGCATTGGAGAGTTATCTTGGGCTCACCCACCCTAGGATAATCATGGAAGAACCCGTATAAGTAAACAA
The DNA here is from genome assembly GCA_963277665.1 of Viscum album. NCBI lineage: Eukaryota > Viridiplantae > Streptophyta > Magnoliopsida > Santalales > Viscaceae > Viscum > Viscum album. The sequence goes on along the minus strand of OY728158.1, from coordinate 495,394,429 downwards.
TTCCCAATAACCCTAACATAATCATAATATATAAAACAAGCATAAAAGAATGATAAAATTTCAAAAATATAATCAAAATTTATCATTTTCAAGATATTGACATAATTAATGATTTCTCAAAACCATTTTCAATTCTGAAATAAAGCAAAAGGGTATATTGTATTTATTTTATATTTAAAATAATTTCTCCATGTTAAGGAAAAGAAATATAAAATAATGTTCATGGGGGGGGAGTCGTTGTCACCACATACGTTGAGAAAAAAACACTCCCTTTTTCATTGTGTAAATCCATTTGTAGAAAAATCTTCCATTTGAATGAAATAAAATTTCAAAGGTTTAATAAACCATATAATTTCATTTCATTTATAAATCTAAATATGCCTGAATAAAAGGATATTGAGAAAAAATTCCTTTAAAAGATCATATCATTAGATTAAAAATATAACAATGAAATAATTATGTTTGAAATTATTAAAAACACCCAATATAAGTGGATAGTAAGTTTAAAACCATTATAGTACAGTCACACATATTAGTGGGAAAACAAAACCAATGCCATGGATATTTAACATCACCACATTAAAATTTAGAAAATGTTTTAATGAAAGAGAAAAGGGTATTTCAACACATGGAAATAAAAATGATAATATTAATAATATATAATTTAATATCATAAAATAATTAAATGTAAATTAGAACACATAACATAAAAAAATAAGTCTTTGGCTAAACATGGGCGGTGAAATGTTCCCTTACCTTGTGTTAGATTAGTCATGTATATTCATTGTTCTTCCTGAATAATAAAATTAATTAAATTTCTACTTTATTAAGAAGATTTTTCAAGTTTAATATTTCTTTTATATCACTTATTAACACATTATAAAAATTTCATAATTATTTAAGTTAATATTGGAGGTTTTGTCGATATTCATTACTTGAGTTGAAAAAGAACTCGTTATGATTACAAATTTTCATTGTGATGAAAATACCATTATCTCAAAAATATTATTCATGGTTTAAATTTCATATATATGATTTTTATATGTATTTATAATAGTCCATACCATTTGGATAAAAGAAATGAAATTCATCATTCCGAGAGACGGTAAGTCGTACGTACACAAAATATCTACTTTCGTTTCTTTTTCCTATATAATGGAATTAATAATTAATGATACATAGGTATATTATATTTTAAGTATATAATATATTTATATAAATTACATATTTTCATTAATTCCATGTTTTATACGTTGTATGTATGGCATGAATGAGTCATACCACTTTGAGGGGGCAATAGTCCACAATTAATCAAACGAAATTACGTATTTACACATCATGAAAGGCATAAAGGTATGTCCATATATAAAAATTACAGTATCATAGACACAATATAAATATAATTTATACCATATATAAATATAGTTTCATCATAATGTCCACCATGATAGGTCGTAGGGGAAAATCAAATAATCATTGTTTCGTGTGGTAGTTGTTCGTTGTACAGAGATACACTATGTTTGTATCCATTATATGGAGTTTTATATAATTGTAGTTCAAATAATTCACATAAAAACATCCATGTATATTTAATATATGGTTTAATTTTTATAATAATGAAAAAAGTATTTCATAGTGGTTTAGTGAAAGAAAATAAATAAAATAAGCTTGAGTGATGACATTACCTCAAATCAGGTAACGTGTTATGATTTAAGAAAAAAAGGCTTTCTTGAATTTCCTTTATTCAAAGGTGATGCTTCTAGGAGGAAGATAGTTATGTTGGTAGCTTATTTGTGTATATTTTGGATAGTCCTTGGATATTGAGAGTTGTGAGTAAGGTTTAGAGTTTGTGGCCTTATATAATAGAGGGTATGGTTATTTTAGGGATATCATGAAAGATTATTTTATTATAAACTGAAAATTGATTTACAATGGTTTAAAACTCATTAAATTCAAAGAAAATATGAGTCTTGTTCTTAATCTTCCACGACAAAATGTTTTAGATACACTTTTTTTCAAATATATCTTTATCATTTAGCTTTATCCTTTAATTAAATAATTTGACTCTAACCATATCTTCGTGTATATTCATACTTTATGGATAATATAGTTACTATAAATTGATAATGGAATATCAAGTGGTTGGTTAATTACATTTCCATATTATCTAATTCATTTGGATTAATCATGGATTTTAAGTACTCTTATATATTTTAATAAAATAGTATTTGTTTTAAGAAATCATTAATGTGAATTTTTACTCTATTCATATCTTGACATTTTAAATATCACTAACAACGTTATTTATTCAAAAAAACATCATTAATTGAAAAATAAAAAGCGATTATAATAAATTTAATTCTTGGATAGCCTCAAAAGTGTCGAAATTAATTTATCAAAATATTTATGCTCCCATTTATTTAAATCATTTGGTAATACAGTAATCACGATATCATCATTATGTCACAAATAAATTTATTTATTTGATGCGTAAAAATTAGAAATAAAATATGATGATCTAGGAAATATTTCTAAATTTCTAATAACTGTATATAGTTGAACATATCACTTATGTAACCCCATATGAAAATTGTTTTTTTAGAAGATACATGTTTATGTTACATTTTTTAACATTAAATTAATTCTTACAAAATGTCATTTTCTAAACAAAATGGCTCCATGGGGTCCCAAATCAACCTAAGGATTTACATTGTTAGTCATATCCCATAAAATAGGATTAGTACATGTGTTATGATATTTTAATATTATTATAATATTTTTTCGTTACACTTATTTACCAGATTTACCCTTTAACCAAGGTAAATAAAATAATTACTGATGTTACTATTCATAATGCCAAAAAGTAAACGGTACAAATTATAACAATTTGGACCTCCTGATTCGAAATATGAAATCCATTTTTTAAAATTAAAAATAAATAAGTATCAGAAATAAATTTAATAAGAATTCTCAATGTCAAAACCAAAACGTGGGTTTTTAAAAAGTAATAACTATAAAATATAATTGACATTGGTTTATGTTCAATTTAAAGGTTAAATTACATATAATGACCAAGATTGGATTAAATGTTGAAAATATAATTCAATTAAAATTTTAAAATACATTAAAATTATAATCTATCCATTTAAATCAATTAGATAAAAATGATGTTTTGAATTAAAATGAAGTATTTTATCATTATTCATAAAAATAAACATTATCAGAAATATAATAAATTTCATCCAAATTAAATTTTTATATGTCGTTTCTAAAAAAGAAATTTATTTTTCCAAACATAGCCTGTAATAGTGACAGAAACTAGATTTAAAACATGTGCTCCCACAAATGGCGGTAAAACGACCTTTAAAAATTATAAGAGTATTTAATGCTTAAAATCCGACTCATTCATATTTTAAGAGTCTAAATTTTTTTGGATATATATAGAAACATATAACAAACATGTGTAATGATAATGGTGGTTGTTCTATTCATTTATTCTAATATAATGACTAGGAATTAACTATCATTTGAAATAATAATAATATTATTGCATTATTTTTCAGTATAACTCTCTGTCTTGTGAAACATAATAATCTGAAGAGACATGTGGTTGCGTGTTGAGTACATTACCAGAAGAAGTGTCCCCTTTAAAATAAAATTAATATCCTATTCATAAGTAATAATAGAAATGAACATTATTATTCTATCAATACCTGGGTTATTACAACCTTCTCCACTTTTGAAAATTGCATCCTCACAATTTTAAAATTACGATAGGAAACATCAATGGATGTCCCAGATCGAAATGCGAGTTAATAAAACTATCACATTAAAATAATGAAATATGATTATAAAGGTCACCTGAGAAAAACCATACATTTATTCAATGAAAGAAAATGTGGATATCGAAGAGAATATATCCTTCATGTTCTGATTGATAGTAATAGAAAACACGATCATGAAAAAGGCTAACCACTAGATAATCACAACCCTGTGATGGGCTAAATAGTAGTTGATTTCTATATAGGAAAAGTAAAGAGACTACATTTTTGTTTTAATATCCATTTCATAATTTTTTAGAATTTATTTATGAGTTTGACTAAAAACACTAGAAAACATATATACTTGTCATTTATACATTCAACCTTTTCTAAATTTCTACCACAAACCCATATTTTCTTCAATCGATGAGTATTCAAGATGACATGGTAACATTTTATGTTCTGGAATCCAATTCTAGAGAATTTCATAACCCAAAAAATATGAATTGTATATATTTACCCTATCTTAAGAGGTTACCAATACCAAAATGGTTAGTACAATATCCCATAATACCCAAAAAGAATAATCCTTCGTAAAAAAATACAACTCTTAATCTCCAAAATTTAAAAAACAAAACCCAAAGTTCAACAAAGGATATTGGATACACAATTGTTCATAAATTTATTCAATGTAATCCGAAATGAGTTTGAATCTAAAATTAAGAAATATTATATCAAATAATCTACCACGATTCGTGTTAACATTTATCTCCAAATAACATCGAAGACTCTTAAAATACCATTCTGAAAAGTAATTGACCCAGTCACATATTCTCTATGATAGGTTAATCATTTCCATAAATAACGAAATCGCAATATACAAAATAAGAACATAGAATCTACCAAAATAATATTCAACCCTTACTCCCCAAATTAAATCACATAGTATTCTATTTTTTAGGCATATAGAGTTCACAAAAGAGAGAACATATACCCAAATAAACATAATCAATTAATCACTAAATAATTTTCATATACAAAGTATATCAATTTGATAAAACATATTTAACCAAAAAAACTTATTCTAGATTTATAAAATTATTTAACTAACAAAGAATAAGTCATACTAACCATAGACATCACATAGGTTTGTGGTAGGTGATAAATTTGAGTATCACATTGGTTGTGGGTTTGATTCAAACAGATATAACTGAGGTGATCAGTTGTCAAATGGCATGTCTATTATTCTATTTCAAAAACAACATAATTTTATAAAATTTTCAAAATATGATATAAAATCTAAAAAAATAACCATAACATATTTTAACCTCAATGTTTATCTCATATCTCACATTTTCAGGCAAAAAAGTAATAACATGAAATTGCCATAAATTCAGGGATAATATAAACACAAATGATTCTTTATAACAATATACAAAAAAGAAAATATAATTCTTATTCAAATAGAATTATCACATAAAAAACATTATGGTTACAATTACAAGATAAATTCCATCCAATTTAATCCCATCAATAAATGATCATTAATAAATTTAAACATTTCATCACCTAGATTTCTTACATAACTCATGAATTTATAAAATTTAGACATATAAATCATCATGTATTCATTATGGTCACATTACCATTTTCCAACTTATTCTATAATACATCTTTCTTAAAAATAAAATCATGAATCATATCCTAAAATTCAATAATTCCCAAACATGATCTATGAAATAATCCCTAACATTCATATGTCATTTTAAATTTCCCCAACTTCAATAGAATTGTAATTATGCATTGTTAAACATATATTTGTATGTTCCTAATTTTCCCATTCCTAAACCTTCTTCATTGAACATCTATTTTCATACATACCATGAAAACCAAATTTAAAACATTCAATTGATCCCTAAAAAATTAACTTCCTTTCCTTTTATGAAGTCAATTGAACGCTTCCTTTTTCCATGGAAGGTTATTATTTTATAACCTTTGTTACCATGTCTATTACATCTTCTCATCACATTGAAGCATTTATCTAGGTGTTTCTTTCCACATCCTTGACGCATAGTTTTTTTAACATACATACCTTTATGATTATTACCTAAACATATATAGGGATTTATTTCTCACATATATGATTCCATAGAGATATCATTATGGTACAAGTGGTCACTCCTGATTCTAGATTTTTGGTTGTGAATAATCACAATAATTATCATTGTATCTCCCATTTCATCTGTTTGATTATTTATAAAACCACCATAATATCCTATACATCCATAATTACTTTGGTTCTTGATAGATCCATCCATTTACTAAAACCAAAAATGTTAGTCTGAGTATATCGGTAAAATCATCATATACTATCTTATAGGGAGGGTATACACTAATATATATATTTACATTGTCATAAACTCATTGAATTAAAAAATAAATAAATAATATTCTTTCTAATAAGATAACCAATATGGTTATGTAACCTATACTTAAATAACACCCTAACCTATAATATTCTCTTAACTGACCTCTGATACCAACTGTAAGGACCCAGCCTTAAAACATAACATAATATTGAGATAATTCCCTAATTCACATTGAAGATAATTTCATGTTTGAAGTTTTATAGAATTAGAAAATAGTGATTACATTACATCTCTAATATTACAACGTAGACACTTCGACTCTAACAATTTTTTTCCACAATAGTAAAACTCCTTACATAAAACAAGAATTTTTTCATGATATAAATATTAGTTAATTATTATGTCCTCATACCCTACCTTATAACCTATGAAAAACATTTAAATTTTTTTGGATGAGCGTAAAATTCTCAATAAGGGTCATAAAATAATGAAAGAACACATTAGTCCATAAATTCATTCAAATCAATGAAATCATTCTTTTAACTCATATAACATATCCTCTATAACCTATCTCATGAAATCATAATATTTATGAATAACACATAGAAATCATTAATCATAAAGGATCCTTGTGGTATCAATAACATACATAAATTGTAACTTTTACAGCTACATAGGGAGTTACGTTTGAAATACTTATCTTAGTATATTCCATAAATATATCAAGAGTAATATTAACGTTTTACTCTATCATGTAACCCAATGAATTGGATAGATATCTCTGTCTCACTGACTGAGGGTTTATCATGAAAACACCTATACACATAAAAAATTCCCAAGAACCATAAAATAATCCTAATAAATAAAACAATCATAAAGGAAAAATTACAATTCTACAATGTAGTCACAATATATCAAATCGAGATATTGAAATAATAAATTATTTATCAAAACCATTTTCAATAGAAAAATTAATTAAAAGGGTATATGGTATTTATTTTTATTTTAATTTTTTTTCTTATTATGAAATCAAAATTATAAATAATGCTCCCAGTGGTAGAAAGGTATTTGTCAACATGTACATTACGAAAAAATTCCCTTTTTAATTTAGTAAAATTCTTTGTAGAAAAATATTCCCACTGACTAAAATAAAATTTAAAAGGGGAATATAGAGCATATAAAAAAATTTGTGTATAACTAAAAGTATGAATCAATTACAGTAGATTTAGATAATGTCCCGTACAAATATCTTATCATTAGATTAATGATAAATCAGTGACATAATAATGTGTAAAAAATACAAATACAACCAATATAAGTGGATAGTTAGTGTAAAACAACCAGAGATCATTCACACATATTATTGGGAAAATAAAACCCATGAAATGGATAGTTAACTCAATGAATGAAGATTAAGCTATGACTTCACTCTCAAAGATCATATAAATGACGTAAGAATTTATCAATGGGGTGATTATATATTAAAAAAGTATATCCACAAAATTGGAAGTGGAAATTAAAACATATAAAAGTTAGCATTGATAAAAAAACATATTCTTGGCATAATATAATCAACGATGTATGAATTAAACCCAAAGAGTGGAAATTGTGTTATGAAATTCCCTTAAAATAATTGGAAACCTAACGACATCACATAAAAATTCCGATAATGAGTTGATGAGAGAGAAAAGGGCCTCTAATAAATTGTAAATAAAATTTACTATAGTAATGATATAGAAAAACATATCCCATCATAAGAAAATTTAAATTAAAACACATAACATATATTAAACTTTGACAGAAAGTGGAGGATGAAAGGTTTCCTTACCTTGAGTCTGATTCATCGCGTATTTTTGTTGTTCCTCTGGAATAATTAAAATAAGTTAATTTCTACTTGATTAAGAATATTTTTTATGTTTAATATTCCTTTTATTTCACTAATTATAAAATTATTATAATAACTTAACAATTTATGTTAATATCAATCATTTTGTCGATTTTCGATAATTGATTCTGAGATTAACTTGGTATAATTACAAATTTTCTTTGTGGATAAAAATACATTATCTCTGAAATATTATTTTTTATTTAAAAGTACAATATATCTAGTATATATGTACTTATAATAATCCATAACATTTCTATATATGAATGTAAATTCACCATTCATGGAGAGGGTAATTTGTACGTATGCGTGAACACTACTTTCGATTCATTATCATATTTAATAGAATTAATTCAAAATGATAAATTTGTATATTATAATTCCATTATAATTTTATATTTTATATACATTACATATTTTTATTAATTCCATCTTTTATATGTTCTGTGTATGGAATTAACTAGTCATATCACTTTGAGGGGGTGGTAGTCCACACTTCCTCAAATGAAATTATTGAATTTACACATCAGGAAAAGAATAAAGGTATGTCTATAAAAATAATTATTGTATCATAGATACAATATAAATATTTAATATATCATATATAAATATACTTCCATCATAATTTACACCATGAAAGGTTTTAGGTTAAAATCGAACAATCATCGTTTCATGAGGTACTAGTTTGTTGTACAATGAAATAGTATGTTTGTTTCCATTTTATGGAGTTGTGTGTATGTGTAGTTAGAATAATTATCTTAATAAATTTCTTTTATATTTGATATTTTTTAAAAAATAATGGGAAAAATATTTTTTATGGTGTTGGACAAGGAAAATAAATGAAAGAATCATGAGGGAAGATATTACCTCAAATCGGTTAACACATTTTGATTTATGATATAATGATTTTTTTAATATCTATCTGAAAAAGGTGAGGATTCTAGGAGGAATAGATTGATATTGAGATATTATATGAATATAGTGTGGAATAGCCAATGAGATTGAGAGGTGCCAGTAAGGGTTAGACAAGGTGGCCTTTTATAAGAGGGAGGTGGGGTACATTAGGAATGTATTGAAAGATTAATTTATAATAAATATAATTTATATTTAAAAAGGACCAAAAAATATTTTATTTTAAAGGTAAGATAAGGATGTTTCTTAATCCTCTCAACCAATAGGTTTTATATAAGTTTTGTTTTCAAATTTAACCCTATCTTTTAGTTGTAACCCTTAGTTAACTTATTTGACTCTTGCCAAGTCTTCTTATATATTCCTACTATTTGGTTAATATAGTTACTATAAAATGCCAATAGTACCTAATGTGGTTCATTAATGAAATTTCTAATATTATCTAATTCATTTGGACAAATCATAGATCTTTAGGACCATTGTATCATTTAATAAAAAATATCTGTTTAAAAACTCATCTGTGTCAATTTTTATACTATTCATATCTTGAATGTAAGAAAATACACAAAAACATGATTGATTAAAAGATAACTCATTAATTAAAATATAACTAGTCATTTATGACCCTTATATTTGTGGATGGAATAAAATTTTTAAAATAAAAGTTTTTGTAATATTTATAATATCATTTATTTAAATCATTCATTAATAAGGTAATCACTACATATTCATTTTGTCATTAATATATTTATTTATATGTTTTATAGAAATAATAAATAATATACCATCATATATGAAATCCTTTTATATTTATAATGACTATTTATAGTTGAACATATCACTTGTATAACTCCATATAAAAATCGTTTTACTAAATGATACATTTTTATGTAAAATTTTTCTTTACATTTAATTAATTAATATAAAATATCATAGTTAAATAAAAGTGGATCTATGGGGTCCCAAAATCCACCCAGATATGTCAATGGTTAGAAATATCCCATACAATAAGATTATTATATGTTTTAATGTATTGAAATATTATAGTAATATTAATTTCTTACCCCTATTTACCATATTTACCCTTTAACAATGGTAAATAAAATAATTACTGAAGTTACTATTCATAATGCCTAAAAATAAAAGGTACCTATTTATATAATTAGGATCTCATTATTCTATATATGATATACATATTTCCAAATATCAAATAATAATGTTTCAAAAATCAAATTAAATATAATTCCTGTCGGAAAAACCAAAAAGGGAGTTTTTTAGAAGTAATAACTATTAAAAAACATCCAACTGTTTATGACCAATATAAATGTGAAATTACATCTGATGACCAAATTTGGATTAAATGATAAAAATATCAAAAAATTATACTTTAAAACTAAATGAAATAATAATATAACTACTAATTAGGTGAAAAGGAAGTTTTAATTAAAATGTTGTATTTTTTACTATTTAGAAAAAACTGAACATTAAAAAAAAATACAAAAAATTTATCCAAAGAAAATTTGTATGTCCCTCTTCTAAATAAATTTTTTTTTTCAAATAGAACATATTAAAGTGAAAAATACATTATTTAAAAAATATTCCCCTTCAAAATGCGGTAAAATTATTAAAAAAATATTAGAGTATTTCATGCTTAAATTTAGACTATTTTTTATTTTAAGCCTCTAAAATTTATTCGATAAATATAAAAATATGTGTAAAACATGTGTAATAATAATGGAGTTATTTTTATTCATTACCACCAATATAAAAACTCAATGTTAATTATAACTTAAAATACTAATATTATTATTGTATTATATTTCAGTATAACTCAAAGTAGTGTGCAACATTAGATTTCAAAGAAATATGTTGTTCCGTGTTGAGTATGTTATCAAAAAAAAAGTCTCCATTATTTTAGAATTAATATCATATCCATAGATATGAATCAAAATCAAAAATAATATTCTAAAAACTCATGGGTTATAACATATGTCCCCCCTTTATGAAATTGCATCCTCATAATTTTAAAATTGGGCTCAGAAACATCATTGGAAGTCCCACATTAGAAAAAGAGTCAATAAAACAATAACATTTAAATAAATAAATACGTGTATAAAGGTAACCTAAGATAACCCATACAAGGATTAGATATAGTAAATCATGGATCTTAAAGACAAACTAAACATAATTTTCTAATGGAGATTGATAGAAAACATGATCAAGAGAAAAATAACCACGAGAGAATCACAACCATGTGATGGGTTAAACGGTCATAGATTTCACTATGGGAAAAGTAAAAGAAAAATGCTCTTGTTTTTATACCATTTACATAAAGTTGATGAATATTTTTGATATTGACTAATACCATAAGAAGACAAAATTACATATCTTTTAGACCTAATACATTACTAAATTACTACCACAAACTCATATTTCCTCCAAAATATGAGTATTCAAGATGTCTTGGTCATATATGAAGTGCTTGAATCGCCTTATAGAGAATCACATTATCCACCAAATATGTACTATATATTTACCTTTTCTTTAGACATTAATAAAAACCAATATTTTTAGTATAATATTAGATAATCCCCAAAAAAGGATAATCCATTATAAAACGAAATACTACTCTTAATCTCCAAAATTCAACAAACAACACAAAAATTTTAACAAAGACAATTCAATTCAAAATTTTCCTTAAATTTCATAAATATAATCCAAACATTTTTTGAAATCTAAAATTCAGAAGGATTTGATCAAATTTCCTTCCATGATAAATATTTACCTTTACCTCCAAATAACATCAACTACTATTAAAATCCCATACTGAAAAGTAATTAACATAAGCACATATTATCTATGATAAATTAATAATTTACATAAATAAAAAATCATTATATGTCTACAATAAGAACATAGATTCATCCTAAATAAAATTAAACTATTACTCCTCTTATTAAATCCCGTAGTATTTTATTTTCTATAGCCATAGAGTGTCCTCAAAAGAGAGAACGTCTTCCAAAAAAACATTTATCACTTAATCACCAAATCATTTTAATATTTAAAGATGATCAATTTGGTAAAACAAATGTTCCCAAAAGTTACATATTATTGATCAATAAAATAATTTAACTAAAAACAAAAATTTATACTAACTTGGGACATCACATAGTCTAGTGGTAGGAGATAAATCCCAATAGCACTTTTGTTGTGGGATCGATTCTCATAGATTTTTCCGACATAATAGGTTATCACAAGGCCTTCATGTTTTATTAAAAAATATATATATGTTTATAACATTCCAAAAAATGAGATAAATTCCTCAAAATAACCATAACATATGTTAACCTCGAAGGTTATCTCAAACCTCAAATTTTCATCCCAAAAAGTAACAACCTGTAATTACGTAGAAATTAATGATCATATAAACCCAAATGGTTCTTTATATATATTTTAAAAAATAAAATATAATTCTTTCTAAAATATAATTTTCACATAAAAAACTGCAAGATTACACATAAAAGAGAAAAGACGTACAAGGTAATCCTATCTAAACAAGATCATTAATATATTTAAACATTTCAACACCTAGATTTCTAACATAACTCTTGAATTTATAAAATGTATAAAACTTAATAATCTAGTATTCTTCATGACCCCTTTACCATTTTTCACTACTTTTTCTATAATAATTCTTGCATAAAAATAAAATATCAAACCATATCCTAAAATTCAATAATTTATAAAGATGAGCTAAGAAATAATCCGTTATTTTATATGTATTTTTCAGTTTCCTAATAATTAATTAAAATGGAATTGGTTATGGGTAAAAATATATATGTACAGTATTTCTAATCCCATTCCTGAACCTACTTCATAGGACATCTAATTTCATACGTACCTTGCACACCACACATAAAACATTCAGTTGATCCCTCAAAAAAACATTATTCCCTTTCCTATAGTCAACTGAATCCTTCCTTTTTCCATGGTAGGTCATTACTTTATTCCCTTCATTACCACATCTATAACTTCTTCTTGTCCCATTGAAGCATATTCTTAGTGTTTTATTTCCACATATTTGAAACAAAAAATTTTGAATATACATTCCATTACAATTATATCCTAATCTTCTATATAGATTCATTTCTCACTTATATGATACCTTATAGAGATCACCATAGTTAATGTGGTCAATCATGACTCCAGATATTTGGTTGAGAATAACGACAACAATTATCATCACAACTAACATTACATACATTTTTTTATTTATAAAACCACCATAGTATCCATCTCATCCATTTTTACATTGGTTTGTGCTAGATCCAGCCATTTACTAAAACCAAAAAGTTCTGTGTGAGTATATCAGTCAAGTAATTATATAATATCTTATATATATGGTATACACTAATATATACTTATTAATGTAATCATAAACTCATTCAATTTATCAGAAAATGTATATTACTCTTTCTAATATTCCAACCAATATGGTTATGTAACTTATTCTTAAACTACACCCTAAACATTAATGTTATCTAAACTGACCATTGATACCAACAATAAGGACCCAGCATTAAAACATTACTTAATATTGAGTTAAATCCTGAACTCACATTAAGTATCTTTTCATGTTTAGATTTTTAGATAATTTTTCCATTACTATTACATTATATATCAAATACTATGAATTTGACACATCTAATCTAACAATTTTTTTTCACAACAATAAAAATCTTTAAAAAATAATTATTTTCATGATATATGTGATGTTTAATTTTTCATTTCTCTTACCATTCCTTATAACCTATTCAAAACATTTTAAAAACATGGGATGAGCATAAAAATCATTTAAAGGTTCAGAAAGTATAGAAAGAAAAAATTAGTCTGTCAATTCATTTCAATCAATGAAATCATTATTTTCACCCATATAACATAATCCCATTAACATACCTCATGAAATAATTAGATTTTGGAATAAAAATAGAAATCATAAATCAAAAAGGTAATGTGTGGCATCAATAACATACATACATTGTAGCTTTCATAGCTACATATGGAGTTACATTTGTAAAACCCATCACAATATATTCACTAAATCTCTTATTTGAAACATTAATATTTACCTCCTTCATGTTACTAAATGAATTAGAGTGCTATCTCAGGCTCACCCACCATAGGTTTATCACTGAACCACCCATATACCTAAACAATTTCCAATAACCATAGCATATCATACCAAATAAAACATTCAAAAATGAAAGATAACATTTAAATAATGAAATCACAATATATCATTTCATGATATTGAAATTATCAATGATTTATAAAAACCATTTTCAATAACAAAATACAATAACAGGGTGTATGGTATTTCTTTTCTTTTAAAAAAATAAATGGCTCATTAAGGAATCCTAATATCAAATAATGCATATGGTGGTGGATAGGTCATTGGAACATCATACGTTAAAAAAAGAATTCCATTTTTCATTTAGTAAAATGAAATGTATAAAAATATTCTATTTGAATGAAATTAAAAGTAAAATAGTTTTATACAATATATATACAATTTTTTGTAGAAATCAAAATATGCCTCAATGAAATGAGATTGAGACGAAGTTCCTTACAAAGATCAAATCATTAGATTACGGATAAATCAATGACATAATTATGTGTGAAAATTATAAATACACCCAATATAATTGGATAGTAGGTGTAAAACAATCATAAGTCATTCACACAAATTCTGGGAAAAACAAAACCAATTTCATGGATATTTAGCTCAATAAAAGGAGATTGATCTAAGATTCCCCTTACAATGTTCATATAAATGTTGTAAGAATTTACCCATGGGGTAATTGTGTGTTAAAAATGTATATACACACAAAGGGAAGTTTGAATTACAGTATACATAATAAAATATTGATTCTGTACATAATCATAGAATAATACAATCAACGAATTATGCATAAATCCTAAATAGTGGAAATTGAGTTATAAAGTTCCCTTACGAAAATTTGACAGCTTGACAACATCACATAAAAATTATGAAAATGAGTTTATGAGAGTGAAATTGGTCTCTCATAACTTTGAATTTTTTTACATTAATAAGGATATATAAGAACATATCCTAACATAAGAAAATTTAAATAAAAATACATAACATATAATAAGTCATTATCTAAATTGTAGGGTGAATGATTCCCTTTACTTGAGTCTGATTCGACATGTTTGTTCCTTGATGTTCCTGGATAATAAACTAAGTATAATTTATACTTTCTTAATAACATTTCTCAAGTTTTCTATTCCTTTTATGTCACAAATTTCAACATTACAAAAACTACATAATTATTTAATTTAATATCGGTCGTTTTGTCGATATTTGGTACTTCAGTCAAAAATTAACATGTTATAATTAAAAATTGTATGTGTGGTCAAAAAGTACATTATCTCCAAAAAATTATTCATGGATTAAATAACATATATTTTCTATATATATATATATATATATATAATTTTCCATAACATTTGGAGATAAAAATGAAATGCACTGTTCCTGGAGATGGTAAGCAATACGTACGCATGAACACTACATTAATTTTTCTCAAATTTAATGAAATTAAAACTAAATGATTCATAATTATATTATAATTCCAGTTTAATATCATGTTTTATATATATCATTTATGTTCATTAATACCATCCTTTATGCGGTCTATGTATGGAAATAATAAGTCATATCACTTTGAGGGGGCGGTAGTCCGCAATTCATCAAATGAAATTATCATATTTACACATCATGAAAAACAAAAAGGTATGTCTATAAATAAAAATAATAGTGTCATATAAATACTATAAATATAATATATTTCGTATAAAAATATATTTCTCATCATAATGGGCACCATGAGAGGTGGCAGGGGAAAATCTTACAATCATAATTTTGTGAGGCTGTAGTTTGTCGTACACAGAAACTTAATGTTCGTATCCATTATATACAGGTTTGATCAAGTGTAGTTAGAATAATTACAATAAAAACATCATTTAATATTTTATTTGTTTTATTTGTTTTAAAATAATGGAAAAATAGACTTTATGTGGTTGGAGAAGGAAAATAAATGAATGAATCTTGAGAGAAGCATATACATCAAATCGGGTAACTCCTTTCGATTAATGCTAAAACGCATCCTTGAATTAACTATTTCCCAATGTGGGGATTCTTGAAAGAAGAGAGTGACTTTGGGAGCTTATTTGAGATGATTTAGTGTTGTATGTAAGGGTTAGAGTTGGTGGCCTTTTATATAGGTATGTGGGGGTACTTTAAGAATTTCGTAAATAATTATATTGTTATAAAACAAATATTGTTTTCAAATGGTCTAAAAATAATTTAATGTGAGGTTAATATGAGTATTTTTTGATATTATTTCATATATTAGGTTTTAGATATGTTTTGGGTTCAAATATAACCTTATCATTTAGCTTTAAACATTAGATAACTAATTTGGCTTTTACCATGTCTTCTAATATATTCATACTATATGGCTAATATAGTTACTATAAAATTTCAATAGAACCTATAGTGGTTCATTTATGAAATTTACAATATTATCTAATTCATTTGGCTAAATCATTTATTTTGAGGACAATTTTATCAATTAATAAAATATTATTTGTTTTAAAAACTCACTTTTGTCAATATTTATACTATTCATATCATGTCTTTTAAAAAATATATAAAAAACTTGATTCATTCAAAAAAATGTCATTAAATAAAATATAACTAGTCATATTAATCATTAAAATTCGTGAATGGCATAAAAAATTTCAAAAATATATTATTTTAATATTTATAATCTCATTTACTGAAATCACTAATTCATAAAGTAATCACTACATCACCATTATGTCAACAATAAAACATATTTATTTGATGTATAAAAATTAGAAATAAAATACCATTATGTTGTAAATCGTTTTTTAATTCTTATTACTATTTATTGTTGAAAATTTCACTTATATAATCTCATGTAATATTTTTTTTAGTAAAGTATACTTGTTTATGATACATTTCCCTTAGCTTTAAATTTATTCTTATAAAAATGTCATTTTTAAATCAAAGTGGCTCCATGGGGTCCTAAAATAAACCAATGTATGACCAGGATCAGATATATCACATCAAGTAGGATTAGAAAAAGTATTATTGTATTTTATTATTACCATAATTTTATTTTTCAAGTGTTATTTATTAGATTTACCCTTTAACCATTGCAGATAAAATAATTACTAATGTTAGTATTAATAATGGAAAAAAAATAAAAGGTACCTATTAAAAAATTAGGACCACCTGATTTCAAATATGATGACTATTTTTTCCAAATTCAAGTCGTAATAGATGGATAAATTAATTTAAAAATAAATCATGCTGCCCAATCAAAAAAATCATTGTTTTAATAAGTAATAACCATCAAAAAATTGACATGCATTTATGTCCAATTTAAAAGTGAAATTTTATCCAATGAACAAATTGGGATTAAATTCTATACCTATAATCCAATTAAAATTTAAAAAATTAAAATAATAATCTAACTATATAAAATATTAAATTAAAAGGATGTTTTGAATTTAAATGAAGTATTTTTAGTTATTGGTGAAAAATTTATCATTATCGGAAAAATAACAGAACTTCATCGACTGTAAATTTTGATGTCCCAAATATAAAAATGAATTCTAGTTTTGAAAATAAAACATATAAAAGTGATAAGAACAATATTTAATAAGGTTTAAACTTCAGAAGGAGGTAGAAAAACCTTTAAAAATAGTGGAGTATTTAATACCTAAAATCCTACTAATTCTCTTTTTGATCCTCTAAAATTTATTAGATAAATATAAAATTATATAAAAACATGTGTAATCATAATTTACTGTTTTCTATACATTCCCTCCAAAATAACTACTAGGCGTTAACTATCATTCAAAATAATAATATTGTTTTTTATTATTTTTCAGTATAACTCAATGTTTTTTAGAACATAAGATTACAAAGAAATCTGTTGTTTCATGTTGCATATGTTATCAGATTAATCGTCCCCTTTAACATAAAATTAATATGTTATTTATATGTATTAATAGAAATCAAATGTATTATTCTATAAATACCAAGGGAATTACATATAATCTCTATTTTTATTGTTTTTCTAAGGGATTATTATATCAAATACATTCTTTGAAATTTTTTATTATTTCTGTAAGGGATTATATATTTCATGTATTATTTTTATACTCAAAATTGATTTTTATTGAGTTTTTTTGTTTTTAAAAGTCCATTAAATTTTCTTTAATGGAGATTTGTAATTTATTTCTAGTGGAAACCTTTTAAATAAATTGTGTTATTTATCAGTTTAGGTATAAAATTAATATCCTATTGGGAATTATATGTTTATTAAATGAGTAATTCATTATATCATAAGGGGATTATATAAAATGATTTATTTTATAATTTTCAAACCCTTATTTTTCTCATTATATATATATATGGTCATTAATTCCAATCTTCAAGAATGTATGTTTCAATATTTTATAATTATATAAGTATTATGATTCTAGGATTATGACTTCCAAGTCAATATTTCATGAATTGAATAACTATGAATGTACATTTTTTAGTTTTATATTTAATTTTTATGTTTATTCCTGATATATATATATTTATATATTGAAGTGTTATTTGTTTTACATATGTAGATTAAATCATTTATCATATGTGGATGTATGATATATGTGTATATTGTATTTTAACATATACATAAAAATGATTTACACAACTTTCATGTTTGACATCTAATTGCGTGGGTATATATATATTTACTTAACTTTTATATATTAAAATTTTATATATGTATGTATGAATCTTTGAAAGAGATGTATGTATAACTATGTAAGAAAAAAATTAACAATTTCTTATAATAATTTTTTAAGAAGACATATTTAATATTTCTATTATTTTATTCTTTCATTATTTCATGCATAAATCAATGAAAAAAGTATGTTGTTGGATTTTGTATTCAAAATTTGGTCTTTCAAATGGTTGATGTCATAACAACATGTAATCATGTTTTTCAAAAAATATGGGTACATAGATGATTATGCACCAACTCTATTGAAAGAGTTTTTGTTAAAACCAAAATCTAAAGTGATATAGAATAGAAGTTCATATATTTATGTATATAAATACTTATATATATATAATAATAAATATGAATTTTTATATTAATTCATTGACATGTCTTTAAAATTTAAATTTTTAGTGAAAGTATATATAAGTAATGCAAGAATAAAACATTTTTTATTAAACCCGATACATGGAAGTTGTAAATATGGTAAAAGATTTGGGAGTGAACCCAATACCTCAACAAGTTGGTAGGCCCAAGATAGCCTTCAATGAATCATGTGGAAGTTAGAATGTGTAATTTTAGTAGGCACAAATGTTTAATTTTTATTCAAATATAATAAATTTAAGGTTTTTTATAATCTTTCAGAACCTAGAGTGCTAAAACTACCTCATTTGTGAAATTTGTTCTATAATTATTAAATTTATTTTAATAAAAAAATTAAAAATTATTTTCAAGAACATAGTCTAGGGGATAAGGATACAACTATCCTATTTTTAGCTTCTATAAACTAGATACATATATTTTTCCAAAATCACATTAGAAATGTAATTTAAAGCCTAACTAAATTAAAAAAAATTAAATCATTTAAACCCATTTAATTAATTTGTGTTAAAATAATATGGAAATTAAAAATATTATAATGGTGTATTATACATTTTTTATTGGTTATATGCAATATATTTATTCAATATTAAATAAGTCGAAATGAATAGGTAAAAGTATGTAATAGAAAACACCTGACATTTATCAATTACATTTGCATGAAGAAACATTTTTAGGAGTAAATGAAGGGAAAATGATTCAATATAAATAATCATTAAAGAATGAACCTTATCCCTGGAATTTATTTTAAATAATCATATTGACAATAATTAAATATTTTATAATGATAGAAATTATAATATAAGACTTAAGATCTATTTTACAAGCATTTTTCAAATATTGTTTAAATTATGGGTAGTTATACAAAAAAACAACATTTAAAAATGCTATAAGTAATATTTGTTTCATGATACATGGAAATTAAATAATTTAATATGTAATATTAGGCCACACATATCACTTATTAATTAAAATAAATTCCATTTATGATAACAGAATATATCTTAATTAATATAGCTTAAAAATAAAAAAATTTGTATATAGGTTGAACTAACGTATCTAATGTTATTAATTTTCCACTAAAAACTTATTATAAACCATCCATAAAAATATGTTTGATGTTATCATTGGATATTATCCTTATTAAGTCATAAAATTTAATAAATGATTTCAATACAGATGAATATAATTTAAAAACACCAATATAAAATTTCATAGGGAATATAAGCCCTTTTAACAGTAAATCACATTTTAAAACATAAACACCTATTAAATATTAAGAAAAAAAATTCATCAATAAAATAATTTATATGAATCTTTTATACATTGAGAATTCGTGATTGGGGTATGTTGTAAAAAGTCTCTTTTAATAATTTGTAAGAAAAGTGAAAATATACCTTATTAGGATTTTTATATGAAGAATAATTTTAACAGAATTTGAAAAAGGGAAAATGGGTGTAAATTTATATAATAAATTAGTGGACAATAGTAAAATTATTTTTTAAAATTTTAAAGGGAAAATATGGAATTTGAAGAAAAATATTCCAATTCATGAATAAAAAATAATAAAGTTTTCCTTAAAAAATGAATTTGGTATAATTAGTACATAAAGCGATAAAATAAATGAAAAAAATGTAATTTCATTAAAAACTAGAGGATGCGATAATATTTTTTTTGATATAAATTCTAAATGATACTCTAATAACGGACTTAAACATAAACAATATTGATTAATGATTATACTAGGAAATAAACAATTACCTTTATGATAGATTTTAAATCATATTCTTCATAAAAGAATAAATTATTTTTAAACATAAAATACTATGATTATAAAAATATTCATGATGTAATATTTCAAATTATACTTATATACAGCACATAAACATAATTATGGGAATTTCATCAAATATGACTCAATGAAAAAAAGATGAAGAACCCTATCCTCTAGTATAAAATCAATTTCATGTTATCAAAAAAAACACATAATAAAAAATAGATTTATTATAAACAATTTCATATCCGTACTCATAAATAATATACCATATATTATTTACTTATAAAGTATTATCACTATTTTTCCCCATGTTATGGGTGATATCTGCTTTGTTTTTTAGGAGTGTTTTGTTGATGTAGTTTTAGTGAATATAATTTGATAATGGTTCTATTATCTACAGAATTATGATCATGATATTAATATCATATATATTTATTATATATATTAATTAAATAATGTTATAGAGAAAATAATTATAAAATTCATAGTTATAGTAGGTCATACTAATTCTACAGTGATATATTCACTTTTTGATAGAAATAACAAATATATTGTAAAAACATAATCCCCTAATCATGATATAATTCATATAATAGTTATCTAATATATTCATTAAATCTATCAACAATATTATCTATGTACGGAATAAATGAAAAATGAATCATGTCACTTTGTGGAGGTGGTAGTCCACATGTATGCATAAATAATGTTTTCATTTCCCAAAAAATAGAGGGTAAGAATGTATATATGATAGTATAATTATAGAAGAATAATTATATCATAAATATTATATTTAAATATTAAATCCATCATAATAACCATCCATAATTTTTGGTGATAAATAATTTGTATCGCCTTATGGCGACAGTAGGTTATATGTACGCACAAGTGACACTTTCACTTTCAATTTAATAGAAAATTGGATTAAAAATGGTTACTTAATAATTATAGTGATATTTTCATATTTCTAGGATACTGAATCTATATATTTATGATATATTAATTATATTTATTGGATTTAAATAAAAAATAAAAAATGAAAGTGATCGGATAATGTGATTACATCTCCATTGAAAAAAGACTTTTATATATCATCATTTAAAAACTTGGCTTGGTATTTTTGAGAGACTATAACCTCTAAAATTGGATTAGTATTCTTGAGGTTGTTTTTATTATGATTTTTTTAGAATATATTCTATAGATGGTTTATATAATAGAGTATAGGTTGTTCCTCTTTACAGCTTATGGAAGGAGACACATGGAATTAATAAAATATTTTCATATAATAAATTTGTTTTCAGGTGAAAGTGAAAAAATGTGACAATATTTTTATTATAATATTGTATATCGTATAAATACTATTATGAAATTAAATTTGGTCTCATTTATGTTCTATTTTACAACATAGATTTCTGTTTAACCCTTTTATCAAATAATTTCAAACCATAACCACAGAAATACCATTTCATATTTTAATGGGTTGTATATTTTTTTTAATATAATAATTGGAGCATAAATGGAGAATATAGAACATTTTTTACTTAAATGATATTAATATTCCACTAGTAATATTTTAATAATTTTTAGATAATTTAAAAATATATTACATTACATAAATCATTAATAATGTTTTTAAACTATTCATTTAATTTGTCTTTATTGACATCAAGAAAAATATATAATTCATATATATATATATATATTTGTATAATGTATAATATTTCATATTTTTCTATAAAATACATAGGTCACAGTAAGTTAATCAAAAAATTCATATTCAGAGTCTTTTATATTTTGTTTTATTTTTGTAATAATTTTATATCTAATATTTTGAAATTGTGTATGTTTTTAAAGTAATTATTAAATAAATAAAAATTATATTTAAATTACCATGATAAAATTTAAATTATGTTTCCAAATAATATATATAAGCATATATATGATTGTTTACTCCTAATAAAAATATTTTCTACATTAAAAGTATAAATGTTATAATTTTTAGTTATTTGTTTTACTTAATATGCAAAAGATTTAAATAAATGACATATGTCTAACCAAATTTCTGTATGTTTTAAACCCCTTAGAGAAATGGAAAAAATACATTCATCCTATAGGATGAATACATGTGTTGTGGTCATTTCATTTATCTTATAATGTTATATTTAATGTTAATTACAATGTTTACCCTTATCATGGTGAAAATTATTTTCAATGGATACAATTTAAAATTATAAAGTATAACCGGATCAAAATTTTCAAATTTGGACACCTAGATTAAAAATATTGAACTAATTTTCTCATATTCAATTTATACAATTTGATGAAATTATTTTAATATTAAATTAATAAATGATAAAAAAATATTTCAAATGCAGTCTGTTTTAGTATAAAAATATTTTTATACAAAATTAAACCCTAAAACTAATTACATTAAACATTATTATATTGTTAATAATGTGATTAGACCAATTTAATTTTTAAACTGTTTTTAAAAAAATAGGACATTTAAAATTCCAAAATAAAAATATAATTTTCAATAAAAAAAATATTCTATCTATACTTTAAAAATGGGTCTTTTTCAATAAAATATAAAAATTCACCATAATATAATTATAAAATATTCATTAAAAAGTTATCATTTTTCAAAAATAATATTTATAATATTTATAATTATTAAATATAATATTTTATCATAGAACAAAATATAAAAACTATTTTTGAGGAATCAAGTTTTGAAAAAAGAAATGACATTACTAAAAATGTTGTGCATATTTTCTGAGAATATATTATTAAAAAAAATTCTATTGGTCCAATATATATATATATATATATCATTATGTGGTTACTCATATTTTTACCTTCCAATTGAAGGGTTTTTTTGTAACCATTTTATTTAAATAATAATATTTCATGATTCATTTAAATTCATTGTTTCATGTTACATACTCTTTCAAAAAAACCGTTATTCTAAAAATATTGATACTCACATTCTCCCCCACCCCTCATAAATTGATCTCTCTAAATTTGAAAAAATTCATTGTACTCATGGTTATTCCCTTTAAAAAACATTTTTTTAATAATAGGTATCCTAAAATATTTGAATACCATCTCTTATTAACTAAAATGAAGGGAAATATTAATATCATTTATAATAATAAAAAACCATTTTTTAAAAAATGATAACATTTATAGGATGTCAAAAATGGTCATAGGGGATAAACCCAGTGCCTATGGTCGAATAAAAAGTGATATAGAACATTGTCAAGTGAAACTTATTGACCAAAAACCATATATCTATGATGTGTGTAAATAAAATTGATTCAATGAAAATGAAGTTCATATGATAAAACTTGTACATCTATATAATTTTCATAAAGGTGTGGGACTTTATGACCATCTTGATATAGAATCAACAAATAATAATTACATGATATATTTATCTTTATAATTAAAATTCCATTCTTTTGTTTTATTATGATCTCTTTAACATCATCTCTAAATCAATGAAATGAACAAAAAAGATGTATTTTTTAATGCATGATGTATTATGATAATTTTATAGTGGATCATAATATCTAATAAATAATGAACATCATTTCTATCTGTCTAAAATTATTTATGTTATCCAAAATTTTCAGAACATGTTATCAAATAGAATACATGAATCTCAATAATAACATGGGAAGAAAAAATAACTCATTCTATAAAAAATTAACCATATGACCCTCGAAATATTTCTATTATGAAATTATAAAGTCAAAAACAAATTGAAAAATTCCAATGAAATCAACATAACGTTGGTTCCTCAAATAACATACTGTATCTCTTAATGTCACCTAATAATTTTTTAATACCTTGATCATATATTCTCCTAAAACTAGTTAATAGCATAAATACTCATAAAATAATAATAATAAATGTATAATTCTAATAATATTATATCCCTTTTTTCCATTAACAAAAAAATTGATTTTCTAATACATTCCATCAATAATTAAATTTTGTAAACCACATCAATGATACCATCAAATTACTAATCTGTAAAATGTCACCAAAATTATTATTTTACCTTATTAACATCAATGAACTCATTATACCAATTATAAATAATTACATCATCATATGGAAGATATTCAGGGTTTTCATTCCCTTAATCATGTGTTTCTCTATAAATTAACATCGTACTAAAAAATCACATTTATAGGTCATTAGTATTGTTATCTTTCACAAACTGATAAATTAATTATCGCTCAAATAAAATACCATCCACTTTCTAACAATATAAATTAGATAAATTTTATTCATTTATTTATAACAATATTTCAGAACATTAATACATACACTTAATCAACTAAAATATAATTGGTCATTCCATGTTATAGGAGTAAAAATTCCAATTATGGAATTGAATAAAATAATTCCTATATTTCCCACACAGAATACATTTATATTATCATTAAACCATTAATATATATCACTATTTTTAGGAATGAAAAAAAATTCCCCTTAAAATTTGACATTCCATAGGGTGTATCTCTGCACATTTCTAAAATAATGGAAATTTAGATTTTATTTCTCCTTTCTCACCACTACCTTAAAATTGATAAACACTTTTCCATATATTCATTGGTTATTAAGAGATTTTGTTATGGTTCATGTTATTAATCATATATCACAATATTTTCTCTCTATCCACATCCCATTTTATTTCTCATAATCAGCACATTTTCCTTCACAGTCAAGGCTAGCATTATTTCTTTTGGTTCTATACATTGATTGAATCCAAAATTTATAATATAATAAAATATAATCATAGTGAGAAATCACATTACTAGTAAAATAACATATAGTGTGTCTAAATTATGAGACTATATTTCTATTATATTATACTATGAGTTTAACTTAGATAATTCATGGTTATAAACTATTAAAATCCTTTATAATGGATCAGATAGAAAATTTCAATGAATTTTAGAATATTTCATAGGAGTGTGAACCCTTTTTTTCTATTAGGCCACACACAAATCACACAAATATTATGGTTTATATATGTTAAACCAAAACCCATTGGGGTTAGTACAATGATATGTATCTATTCCAAAACAAATTCCACTTTTTGTGTCCGGATAAGGATATATTTCAAAGAAACCAACACAATAAAATTCGTAGATAATTTTTAATATTAACCAATACAATGCCATATCTTTAAATTAAGTCATATATTTATATTCCTTTTTATTGGATTTATTTAAACATGTTACCCATGGTTTTAATAAGTATCAATTGATACTAACTATAAAAATACCTACACTAGTAACCCAAATACATTTGTTACATTATTATATCGGTATTAGTTATAACTAATCTAATCCCAACTGTTGAATAATATAGTTTTCATGTTAAGAAATATACATAAATTATTTATATGATTCATTATAAATGAGGAATAAAGGCATCAAAATAAGTTATTTGGAATCCTTTAAAATAATTTAAATAATTCTTATTCCTAAGATAGGTAACAAATAGGGTGAGATCATATGTTCATTAAGGAGCTCTTATTGTGTAATTTTTCATGAGTAAATAAAGAATAATGCATACAGAAGGAAAATTACTAAAAAAACAATATATTTTATCAATAACTGGGGAATGTTAAATAATATGTATGGATTAAATAATGATAAAATGATTATACATAAATAATTATGTGATAATGAAAATTATCCAAGAAAATTAATCCAAATTATAACAATATCATTAATTAAAGATAAAAAAATTGGGTTGTACAGTGTCATAAATTTAAAACATAATTTCAGGGCCTTATTAGTTGAAAATTATAAAATTGGTTTGGTATACACCATAAATCCATTTAATAAGGCTATCTAACTAGATTATCTGATGTTACCTTATAAGCATTGAGGGTGTATGTAATTTTTGACCCCAATCATAACATACTATTTCCGTGCATTAATTATTTGAATAATAAATACCAATCAATCTATATACCGAAATTATTAATAATTAGTGGTATTAAATAAAATATTATATTGAATGTCAATATGTTCTCTATAAAAATTGATCAAAAACCACCCAAAAATTGTGGTGGATTTTTTATTTGTAGTATATCGAAATGAAATCATAATTTCCAATAAATTATGTTTAAATATAATTTAAATACATTATAAATATATCTAGTATATTTAATCAGTAATATATACCTTTTTTACATTGAATTCAGTTTTTTAAAATATATATTTCTTAAATATTAATATAATAATTTTCATTGAAAATAAAAATTTAAATGAGTAATGTAGTCCTTAAAAAGAATTCTTGATATATTGACATTATATTCATATCATATGAGATAATGAAATATTCCTTTCACACTTTTTTAATAAATTTAATGTAGAATATCAGGTTGAAAATGGAAAAAATATTCATATTAAAAAAACTGTACATTTAGAAAATTTGTAAAAAATTATTAATAAATCATAGGAAAATAGTAAAATTATAATTTAGAACATTTTATTCATAATATTAAAAGTGAATATCAATATTCTTAATTTAGTATAAACAACAATAATATTTATCATTAAAAAATGATTTTGGTATGTTCAGTACATAAATAGAGGAAAATGAAATGTAAACACTTAATTTCTAAAAGTCAATTTATATAATGAAAATATATTATTTTTAATATATAAATATGAATTAAAGAATCTAGAGGATACATGAACTTAAAAAGTACTTAATAATGATGAGATTGCAAAATAAACACTTACCGGTGTGGTAACATTTCAATCATTAGTTGCATATAATAATAACATAAAATGAAACACTAAATATAATGAAAATATTGAAGTTAATTACATTTTATTTAAATGTGTTCATGTACACACCTCATAAATAAAATGTTGTTAAAATTTTAAAATATTTCATAACAAAACAAATTTAGATGAAGAACACTCACCATTGGTCTAATATCCTTTATATCCATTTGATCCTCCCATATAATAAATTTAAATTTTTTATACATCTATTCCCAAACCGTAGTAACATATATTATACAAATATGATTTAATTATAACCTTTTTTCATTCATTTATTAACAATTCATTATTAAAATCATTCTTTAAGGTGACATCTACTTTTTTCATCTATGTTTTGGTTTGGTAGTTTTGGTTCTCATACATTGATCAACATTCCATCATCATAAAAATGTTAATAAAATATATAAATATAATATATAATAGTTATTTATATATCCATAAAATTTATAGAGAGATAGATAAATTACAACATTCATAGAGATAGTAGGTTGTACATACAAATGAACATTGTTTTCAATTTTTGACAGGTATAAGATGTGAAGGGTTTATAAATTATCTTCTTTATAATACCATTTGTTAATATATATATATATATATATTCATTAAATCCTTCATTATATACATACATTTAATGAATAAATGGAAAATGAATCAAATAACTTTGTAAAGCTAGTAGTTCTCACATGTACATGAATAAAATTATCATTACCAAAAATCCTAGAAGGTAAGAAGTTAGATATGATATTATAATTCCATACGAATAAATATTTCATAATTATAATATATAAACATTAATCTCATCTGAATACCCTTCAATAAAATTTATAGATTAATAATCATTTGTATCACTACATTAAAATAACAATACATACATATGTGTGAGCTACACTTAAACTTACCATTTATGGGAAATGTGGGAGGATAATGGTCATTTCATAATATTATTAACAATTATGTATATTTATTATAGTATTTTATTTTTATATAACACTAATTTTGAGGATGTAAAAGCATCCATAAAAATGAAATTTATCATTTAATGTTATTTTATCTTTTTTAATGAAATCCTTTATATCTCTTCTTAATGACCCTCTGATTGGTCTTTTGGCAGACTAGAAACACCATAAACATTATAAGTGTCTTTATAATATCATAAATTATTGTAGTCTCTATTTAATATTTTCTAGGATTCGAATATGAGAAACAATTTGTGAGGCTATTTTTTAAATTAAAAAATAACACACATTGAATTAACAAAAAGTTTTAAATATAAAAAATTATTTTTATGTGAATGTTGAACAATGTGACTTTAATTTAGAATATTATTTTGTTAATGGATTAAATACTATTATTAAATAAAATATTCTAGGTTTATTTAGTATTTTCATCTTTACTATTTGGTTATCCTTTTCATTAAACAATTATATCTGTAAATGCAATACCAACTTTCTCAAACATAATTGGCTATAATTTCACATATAAAATATCAATTGAAAAATATAGGTACTTGTTTTGACATTTTAGAACATTTATTTTTCTAATTTTACTCTAAATATTTTTATTATTTTCAAATAATTTCATAATGTTTTATTATTCACAAAGTAAAAACATGTCAATTTTTACACTATCCATTTAATTTTTCTTATATAAATTATGAAAATATTAAATCAATTATATAATATTATCAAATAGAATTAATTTCACAAATATCTATAAAATTTCTGGTTCACTATTACTCATTGAAATATTTTACAATTTAATTTTTTTAAATAATTTATTTTATTGTTATATTAATTGAATAAAGATTATATCATCATTTAGTAATAATTTAATCTAATTATTCCATCAAAAAAATTATAAAATATAAAAGTATTAATAATTAATTTTTCCAAAACAAAAATTTATAACCAAAAATAGATTTTCCTTCTCCCTGTCAAAAAATATTATTGATATCAAACAACAGAATGTCCAATTATTATATTTAACTTTTATGTAAATATTATAGAGTAAAAATTTAAATAAATATATGATAAAGATTCCACATATTAATAGATATATTTTAAATGGATGAACTCCAGTCTTCAAATTAAATAATTAAAAAAATTATTGTTTTTTATTGGTCCTTATCATTTTATTTTTAACTTTAATTTCATGATTTACACTTACTAGAATGTCAATTTTTTAATAAGGAGCCTATTAAAAATTATCAAAAATAAAAGATACCAATTTACAATAATTAGAAATATTAATTCAAAATACTATATCCATTTTTTAATGGTCAAGGATTATAATATTTATCAATATATTGATCAATAAAAAGCAAGACATAACGGAAAACATTTCTTATAAAAATTCCTTTTAATCATTAAATTATCTAATACTAATTTAATCCATAAAATTAACTCTAATGAAAATAATATATCTATTAATAATATAATAATTATAATTTTCTATTGAAACAATAATAAAATATAATGAGCTATTATTAATTCATGAAACAAAAATACAATTTTTAATAAAAGTAATATTTTCATTATACAGTGGGAAATCAACATTTTCTAAAAAATCCTAAAAATTAAATATAATAAATTTTTTGAATTATTAGTATGTAAATGAAATAAATTATTCCAGTTAAAATTTTTAAATTTTCCTGAATATTATTTTAAAATTTTCTCTTATTAATCAATACAATCTATATTTATGTAAACATATTTTGAAAGATAAAATGAAATTACAATATATTCAGTTTTTTATAGGAATTTTTCAGAAAAATTATTTTGAGTAGGTAATTTATATATATATATATATATTCATTAAGTGGTTATAATAATTCATTCTAACTGTTAAATATTTTTATATTTAAATACTAAAATATTGTTGTTATTTTATGCTCAGTTCTGCATTTTGTAAAAGATATCTAATGTATTATGCTTTTAAAATATCAAGGTGTCATATCCTTTATTATGATCATAAAATTTTCATATATAATATTATATAAAATATAATCCTAATGATCTCATGGTGGTCATGTAATTAATTGAATACAAAAAAAATAAACTATTACTATGTAATGTAGTAAAATAATGTTTCATAAATTATAAATTTCTTACTCTTATTGAATTTTAGTGGTCTGGATATTAAATTTTATTAAAAATTGTTTTTAAATTTATATGATAACGATATTATATATATATATGTTCTTCAATATTATATGTAATAGTCTCACGATTATGAAGACAAATGTGTCTTAATTTATAAAATCTTATTTTATTTTATATCATCTTTCTGTTTAAATATTGGAATATATTGTATATATAAATATAACCATCAATTATCAACATGTTTTATTTGATGAATAAATAAATAT
Source organism: Viscum album (assembly GCA_963277665.1). Lineage (NCBI taxonomy): Eukaryota > Viridiplantae > Streptophyta > Magnoliopsida > Santalales > Viscaceae > Viscum > Viscum album. Next base: position 495,363,260 of record OY728158.1, on the reverse strand, counting down.
AATGGGGGTTTAAATCCAATATTGAATTATTAACTCTATATGATATGGGGATTACATTTACCTTAATATGTAGTTTTCATTATTATAGATCACTAAATCTTGGATTAAAATTTTTTTCCATCACAACAAACTCTTACATAGTTTTTAAATTTTCCTCAAAACATTAGGTATCTTTATAACTATTATAATTACCATTAATACATTAGTGAACATGTATCAAGTACCCATACATAATATTTAAATATGACACATGACCTTTATGGTGGATTTGAAAAAACCAATTTTCATAAAATGAATCCCAAAATAACCACTGTAAAAATCAGGAGATGCTGAATGGACCTTATGTGAAAGAAAATATGATTATATTATACAATTATATATGACCCTTATGCATACTTAAATATAACATTTTACACATTAAAGGTATCTATAATCAGGAAACTAACATTATATTGGTAAATAATATTACCTTTACATTAGAACAATTCCAAGCACATATCCTTACATAAACATCAAATCTATTCCAATACCGTTATGTAACTATAAACTGATCTTAAATGTTCATCACAAATCCATCACATGACTATAATCTGACCATCACATATCCCCAATAAACAACTTTTCCCTTATATTATTATGCATTTTACAATTTTATTGATATAATCATCAACCAGAATAAGATTTTATCTATTAATTTTTTTAGTTATATATGTATATTTCTAAAACAAAAATAATCCAATAATTTCATAACCTATTAATATATTTCATCTCTCATTTTATCCCTATTTTATTTTATTTATTTACAAAAAATATATTCTTTAATGAGATAAATTTTATAAATTTATATTTTTCAGTATTTCTAACTGATCACATTATATTTTTAGAAAATTTCCCACATGAGTTATAAATTTCATTTGGAATAAATGATAAATTAGATAATTATATAATGTTTCAATAAAAATATATGTAGATATATTTTAATGATTAATAGAAATATTATCAAAATTAATAGTATTAATAGTATATTGTTTTTATTATAAATCAAAACGAAAATTTTCACACTAAAAATTTACTTTTATTTTATTATTAAAAACATGCACTTAAAATGAAATTTTATTATGAATGAAATATAATTTCAGAAATATCATTAAAATATCATACAATTTAACTTTATGAATATAGTTTTTAATTAGAATAATCAATCAAAAATATAAAAAAATTGAGTAAATATTGAATAAAAGTTCAATAAAGTATTCATAAAAGGTAATTTTGTGTAATTTTATTAAAAAAATTATTTAATGGACATATAAATATTAATTTTATTTTATTTTACATTCAACCATCTTTAATTAAAGTATGAACACTAAATTTTATTTATAAAAATTAATTGTTAATTTTCAAAGTAAACATAGAAAAAATATATTTTTATTATAATAAAATTATATTTTTCTAAATATACATCTATTTGTAAAAAATAAATAATATACACCATGAAACCATTTCATTATAAAATAATTACTCATAAATTTTTTTGGTAAAATAGTTCAATTAGGAAATCTATAGGAATAATTAATAAAACCCAGGGACTTTGTGAAAAAAAATTCCTCCAACATAACTTAATTCAGTTATAATATAACCCCATTGTCCTAAAAATAAGTTTATAACTTATAAATTATCCACATAAAATATTTTCTAAATCTCTAAAGTTTTCTAAATCATTCCTCAATTATGAAATATTATATCCCCAAACAATCCCTCCCAAATCTAGTACGAAAAACATAATATTTTTATTTTGTGGGTTTCAAAATTTAAAAGATCCGATTTTCTATTAATCGAAAACATTTTTTATTTAATATTGAGTCAAAACATATATAGGGATCATTTTGGTATATATATTTTGAAAATAAAGACATCCTTATTAAAACTCAATGCACACCAAACTAAAAATTATTATCTATAAACATTACATTGAATTTTATATTAGATTATTTCATCTTAAATCCTTAATCATGAACATAAAATGAAATAATTTATAGTCATTTATAAAACTAGTAGAACAATTTTAAATCATTGTGTGAGTATAAAATCTCTCTATAAGTTTTTTTTAAATGAAGTTATATCAATTCCTGTATAAAATTAATAAAAATCATTTTAAAATCAATTCCTAGTATATTAATTATTTTGATCTAAACGAAACATTATATATATAGTCTCAAATTTACCAATACATAATTTTTTTGGCAAATCATAATATAGGAATCATATGAAATGAATCTATTTAAAAAAAATTAAATTATTTGATATACCATTTTGAAAATAATATCAAAATATATAATTTAAGGATACTCAGATAAAATTATGAACATTGGATTTCCACTAGACATATTGGACGTAAAAACACCAATTTTATCAGAATGTCCCCATTTAGTTAATCATTCACTTCTTATTATTCATTATAATAATCAATACACATGATCAAAATTTTAAACATATTATTTTATGATTTCCATTTTATTATAAATCAGTTACGATAAACATTCAATAGAATTCAAAAGATGTAATTTATATTCCTTGATAAAAATAATTTGATATTTAATAAATATAAAATATGTTTCTTTAAATAAATATTTATACAATCATAATGATTAAAAGTAATGAAAAAATTATTTGTTAAAATATAAAAATAAATTCTAAAAAACAAATATGATGATAATTATTTTCATAACATATATGGAATATAAATGATAAATATATATTACAAGGAAATACATTATTTATAATCATGAATGACAAACATGTAGTATAAAATATCATTTTGACACAAAAAATAACAATTTTATAAATCATTGAAAATATCCTAAAAATCTGACAAATTGTAAATCTTAATTAACTTATAAATCTTTTTGGTAACCGCACAATATTTTTTATTTAAAAAATTATATTAACAATATGATATAATTACTATGTCTAAAAAAGTTGAGTGAAATTTTAAAGCGATCAATTTAAAATCAACCATCTTTTTCATGAAATAAGAAATAATTTCATAATTAAAGAAAAATAAATTAAAAAATTGATCTCCCTTATATAAATGAGAATATTTATTCCTATTAAATTCACTTAATTAAAAAAGTGATGCACATGATAAAGTTCTTCCATACACTAATAATTATTTTTCTCCCAACTTTTACAATTATCAGAACTGTGGTATATATTCATAAATCAGTGAATGCTTCCTCTATATCACTATAATATATTGTACCCTACCGAAAATAGAAAATTCAATATATGTTTAATAATAGTATTTATGGTCAATATAATAACATATCCCTATTATAATCATAAAATATTATATATTCTTTAATTTTGGGGCTGAAGACCCATTTTATTATTAAAGAAAAGTCATCTTTTTTACTTTGTAGAGGAAGACCCATTACATTGCCCAAAGGCCCAAGGCCAAGTGGCTAGAATAGTAGGCCTGAAAGCCATTTTTTTGGCCCAAATGGATCATTAATGAAAACTACTACTACATTATTTGGCTACTGTAGTACTACCGCAGCTACGGTTCCTACTATAGTACCTTCGTCGATACATTTTCACTACTCCTACAGTTCCGCCGCTACTATAGTACTGCTATATTAATACAACTGTAACCTTTTATTGTGCTACTATAGTAACATGGAAAATTTATCCCTACTCGTATATGATCCTGGGTCTTTTGGATTCCATAAATGAGGTTGTACCACATCTTTATAATAAAATTGGAAAAAAACATGTGTAAGGGTAAGACTCGCATCCCACATGAGGCCACACCCTACCCAAAGCGTGTCGCACATTCCCTAGCTAGTGAAATGGATTTGATTCACCTTATGCATAATATGCACAGTGTCCGAGTTTTATGGGACTCAATCATGTACCATTTCCCATAGAGAGAGAGAGTAGTACAACTTGTGGGTACCACTCGACTATCACCCCATAGGAAAACATTTTTTAGGTTATAAGGTATTGTGGTGGCCTCTGAACCTATGCATTAGATGCCCCCATTGAGGCCCAAGGTGGCCAACCCTTAGACTTAGGCCAGTTCCCTACACGATATTGGGTCACATGAAATGTTTTCTATAATATAGTCTATGTTTCATTGAAACGACTCGAACACAAAACCTCAGGGAGAGGATGGAACCACCATTAACCAACTCACCCATGCCCCATAGGCTAAAATATAATATTTCTTTTATATAAATGTTAATTAATTCAGGGCCCAAAGCTTAATCTCGAAAAAAATATCTATATCGTAAAATACTTAAAATTTCATTAGATAAAACTCCCAAGATTGAGTTAAGATTTCAATTTTATTTTTTGACGATAAAATATTTATTTAAATATAAGGATTAATATTATATGGTTGTTGAGTTATTATTGGCATATAGTGAATGATTGAAAATATTTATAAGTCATATGTAGAGATAATGTTTTATAAATTTTTATGTTCAAAATATTGTCCTGTTTCACTAATCATGATGTTATATTCTTAAAAGAATTTGAAATAAAAACGAACTGATAAGGACCAATTATGCATATAAAGTATTCAATATTATCGAGAATTTTCTCACATAGAAGATGGTAATTGGGGATTCTTTTATACATTAGTATTTTATTTTTATTCGTATTATGATTTTATTGATTCATAATATGTGTCTGTGTGTTTATATATATATATATATATACTTTTATTATATATTTTTTTCACATGAATAAGATGGTGCTAATGAAACTATTTTAAATTTGGGACAGTGTGTTTAGTTATATGAGAGGTAGGTATTAAATTGACCTAAAAATAGAGTTCACTATTACATTAATATTAAAAAATAGTTCAAAACTTATACAAACGAAAAATTCCCTTATGATGGTTTATGACATTTACCATGACTTAAACAATATTCATAAGTTCTACCCTACCCTTAAATTAATTAAGAGACATGTATCCATTATCCTTATATAAAATTTATGACTAACACAAGACCATAATATGAAATTTGAAACATGAAATTACCTTTATGTGATGTCCAAAATCATGGTCAAATAAACTAGAAGATTCCAAATGAACTATATAGGATTATAAATTTAATTATACCTTACTCATTCATATGGAATTTGTATAGACTAAAAACCATAGTGTTACCATGATATGTGTTGTGTAATTTGGAAACAACCTATATGTAGCTAATATATATTACCTTAATATAAGAAGAAATCCAAGAACCTATTCATATGAAGCCATGAATTCTATAGCACTACCCTAATGTTACAATCCTAAGACAATAATGTAAGAATTATATTAATATCATGTGAATAAAAATTTTCCAATACCCAACATAAAATTACATCCAAAAACTTACTCATGTGTACCTATAACACATAGTAGAATTTATTATTAGGGAAAACAATATTTTAGTTTTTTAATTTAATAATTCTATATTTAAAATACTAAAACACATATAATCCATTAAATTCATAATATATAAATATATTCTAATTCTCAATTTGTATTATTTTATTATATTCATTTCAAACAAATAAATTCACATCCAATATAAATATTACTAATTAATAGTTATTTATATTTCAATGTCAACAAATAATTTAATTATAATATTATCTATATTGGTTTTGAAAATATGTTTTTATTAAAATATAAATTTCATAATGAAATTTTAATTAAATAAACATTTACCTATTGATTTTTTATTGAGAAATAAATACATATTCAAATTTATTAGCATTAGAAACCTAATAATTTTAATTAAATTAAAATTATATATTTCAAAATATAGTAATTGTACTTTTATGTGATTAATAATTACATAATCATGAAATTCATATATATATAACCAATTATATATAACCTATGAAATAACATCAAAATTTAATGTTATTTAACATTACAAATAATGATGTAGAATCCCCATAATGATTAAATGTTTTTAAAATAATGAGTATATATATAAATATATTATCATCAAGTTATTCAAAAATATATTTCATGTTTTTTTAATTATAAAATTTATTTAACGAAAAAAAATATATTAATATTTTGGAAATTTATACATTTGTTTTGGAATTGGGATTAATTATTTTACGGGGTGATCTAGTGGTGGGTGATGGATCTTGGACCCTTCAAATTCATTTGAATAAATATCTTACAAAATTACCAAAACTCAATGTTTTGATTAAACCTTTTAAGAGTTGTAAGCATAATATTTACATATAGAGGTTTATAATTTAGTATGATCATAAAATATTGAATTTATATCTTCTCATAAAAATATTTTAATCTTCACTGAAGGAAATGTGTAGAGAACATGTATTATTCTTTACATTGATGTTACATACACCCCTAGTGACATGAATGCCTATCGGATTCATGGATTTGGAAATAGACATCACATTAAATGGTTGAATCATTAGTGTAATATAACATGGAGGAACTATTTTCTCACAACCATTTGAGAGTCTGAGAGGATGGCCCTGATGTGTTTCTGGAATGGTTCATGTTTTCAATCCTCTTATCTGAAGAAAAATTTATTGGAATATCTAATTAATGATTAGTTTCAAGGAATTATGTGTTAATTATATAGTGGGAAAACCATAGCTGAATTGGGTCCATCCCTTAAGTGTATAATTTTCATTAGGAACCTTAATTTCATTCTGTATCCATTGAGAATTTCTATATTGGGAGATTTTCATCATTCACAATTATTGTTTCACCCATATATAATAAAACTTTTCTAGGATATGGGTCAATGATTTTGGTTCCTGTGTATGAAATGAGAAATTGCTGAATTTGATTCCAATTTTTTTATTAATAAAATAAGTATGGTCAGTGATCTAAAGTCATCTTCCCTATATCAACCAATTCCTCTTATGAAGTAGATGTGGGATGAGATATCAATAGACACTAGTATTGGGTTTCCATATATTCCATTGTTATATAATGTTATTTTTGTACCATTTCACCAAATTTGATCACATTATTCCCAATAATGATGCACCCAAAATCCATAAATTGTTTAATTTCTATTGGTTAGAGATAGTTAAAAATCATAGTTTTTTCACATGCAATTGTTTTTATAGGGATACCCTATTGACATATCGATTTTGGAGATTCCACTAGGATATGATTTGGTCCCATGAAATTTTGATCACAACATTCCATTCATTGGAAATATAAAATAGGCAATATATATTTATGAGGGCCTTATTTGGCCTTATGTCATTGAATATAGGGAATATTGATTTTTAAATTTGTTCTTCATTGAGTATTACTAAATTAATATCTACAAGTCAACTATTTTTACAGAACACCTTGATTCCTCACATTTCCTAGTAATTAAAATCTCTTATTTTTTATCAGAGAACGGGCATCCTTATTTTGTGGGACAAAGTTCGGATCCTTAGATTACACCTATGATCTAGTTTACTTGTTATATAATTATAATGTAATATTGTTTTTATAAAAAAAATTATTTATTTCCATCAATATTCTTGCAAGTACATAATTATAAAAAAATTGTTATTAAGTGTCTCTACTCAATTTATTTGTCGAAGTCTTGGGACATAGGAGATGTTGGTAAGGATATGTGTGGGACAGTTTTAGGATATTGATAATATTGGAAAGGTGGAGGCCATTATAATTTTTCACCATGAATGGGATTCATCCATGATGTGTTTCACATGTCATTGAATAATTATAACCTTTTAGATTCATCTCAGGTTTTATGTATGGAGGAGTTTGACCTGGTTCATTATATGATCATTACTACGTATTTAATTCATATTTTGAATTCATAGATAAATTTTACCCATGGGAAGATCATATATTTTGTTTGGGTTCATTGGAAACATGATTCATGTTGTTATAATATATGGTGGAGATATATAGATGATATATTAGTGGTCTCATCTAATTTCTTTGGAGTCATCATGACAAACATTCTAGGGGAATAAATAATTTTTACTTTATAGAATTGGAATATATTGATTCAAAATTTATTGGGTTTATCGTGCTTATTTATTAACATATTATTGGGCTATGTCATGGGTAATTTTATATATAATTAAAAATATTATATATTATTTTGGTCCTATTAATGGTTGGAGCATAGTAAAAAGAACAATTTTGATCACTCCAAGATTTTCTGTAACATATGATGGATTCCCAGAGGGGGGATCATGATTAGGTTGATGGTTAGTACGCAAAATGTGTCATACCCCTCAAAATGTGAGGTTTGAGAGAGTGTGGTCATGAACAGTTTATGCATGGTTTTTTATTCATTTTCCCTGAAAATGAAATATATGTTCATTTTTGAAAAAAAGTATACTTAGACCAATGACACTCTTAAACATTCTCATTCTTATCTCATTGGAATTATATCTCTTTTAGAGAGACTCCACTTGGAGATTTTTGGGGTCCCGTACAACTCAGTGTTGGTTTAAAAGGTATTATTCATAATTTGATATAGATTCTCTTTGGTATGCTATAATTTCAAATAATTATACATTTATCTTGAAGATAATCCATTATATTCGTAATTGAAACCATATATAATTGATATATTTTTAGATCATTATTTTTTAATTCATCATATTATGTATTATATATATATTTAATGGTTTTGGGATTCATTGTTCAGATCACCATTGGTTGTTATGTGATCGTTGGTAATTATTTAGGTATGTTATTTACCCCCTCCAACATTATTATAGAGATGATGAATTTGATAATCAAATGTGATAATTACTGTTCAATGAATTTCCATGATCATTCTAGCCATTCCATTGTTTTTTTCAACCTTTTTGGTTTTCCATAAGTTTGAGAATTGATGTAAGTTGTTTCATAGGGAAATGATAATCAATTAAAACCATTTATGAGATATTATTTTCAAATGGATATTGATTTCATTTCTATGATATAATATATCATCCTTTGATAAATGAATTTGATATCTGATGGCTATGTATTTATGTTCAGAAATATATTAATAATATATTTTTAAATAATCTATTTATTTTAGAAAAATGGATTTGAAATATAATAATGATTTGATGAATAATTTTTTATAATTATCTATGAGAAATAATGGCATGAAAATTCTTAGGATTTTTAGATAATATAAATTACTTTGAAGATAATTACATTTCATGTAAAACCATTTGATGTTTCGTTTTAGAAGGAAAATATTGCTCTGAAACATGGACTTTGGGACAATTGAAATTATAGTTTCATATGATTTGAAATTTATTGAGGTGAAGGATATCCCATTATACGATTGATTGAATAAAATCATATGGGATTCTAGGATTTTTGGTTGGTAGTCTCAGAAAATCATTCATCGCATATATTCACCCAATCTATTAAGGGACTGGAAATGATAATAATGTATAAATAATTAGGTTGTTAAGTTCATTCTTTGGGGTATTCTCATATTCACACTAGGCCTAGGATAAATAGTTGTGTAAAAACATAAATCCATATTTCATTGAGATAATTGATGGTGCTTGAAAATTAATCTAACTAATCTCATATTTTATACCCAAAGTTATTTGATTGAAATGTATTTCAATATTCTAGTGATTATAAACATATTTATTGATTTTTATTTTAATAAAATTGATTATTTATACCTACAAATATAGAAATTCATAATTAGTACTATATTTTACATTATATAGAAATTTTTAAAAATAAGATTTTATATTGATTTTTGGAATTAATAACATTATATTCATTACTAAAACTTGAATATATTTTGTTTATTTAAAATGTTCTTCTGAAATTCTTTTGGATATCAAACTATAATTTATTTCTCACGCCCAACTTTTCCGTAAGGGTTCTTATTTATTTTCTTAATCTAGGTCCTAGAAAAGAGAAATTATCCTTCAGTGGAAGTCAGTGTTAATGATTCATAGTATCTTATTAGTGAGTGGTGGCAAGTGGTGTAAATGATCCACTTATTTCATGGAGATCTTGTAATGATGTCGTTGATAGATTTATTTGACTTCTTTGGTAATCTTACCATTCTATTTACTTTTTATTTTTCATCATATTGTACATGTATCCACAAAACAATTTAAAATAATGTCAGTATATATATTAAATATAAAATTCATTTTATTGATGACTTTGTTATTATTACATAATCATTCTCTCTTGATTTTATTTAATTACCATATGCTAGTCTTCAACCCATGGTGGATTGATTCGAGTAACATTTAAGGTGGTTATCCATGTTGGTTCATTATAGATACACTATATATTATTATGTAAATTAAATAATTTAATTTAAATTCTCATTATATATTAGATATGTAATCATGTTAATTTTTATTCAAAATTATTTATAATAAATATTTATTCTTATTTCATTAACTTGATTTCTCAATCGATATATTTAAATAATTATTTTGTGATCAGATAATTTATGTATTGGTATTTTTCATTAATATGTTTATTAATAATGATACATGTTATTATGATAGTATAATAAACAATTATAGACTACTGTGATATAGGAATATGGATTTTCAAATAAAAAATAAATATTTTTTGGGGAAAATATCATTTTAATATATAATAATATGTTAATAAAAATAATATTTTTAAATTATTGGTATTTTTCTAATAAAATGAATAATTTGATTTTGAGATTTTTCTGAAAATTAGGTGGACGATATTGTGTGAAAAAATTATGAGTTGTGTAGTTAAATAGTACATTTTATATATTACCTGTTTTATTTGGATATATATTAAAATCAAATAATTGAATTTTTTCCAATTTATAATTTTTATGTTTTAATATATTTATTTATATTTTAAACATCTAACATAAACAAGGATATAATAACAGTAATATATTTTATTTTAAATTTATTTTTAAATAGTATTCCTTTCTTCGTTATTGTTTTTCATCATATTATTATATTTTTATCTAATTGTTAAAAAAAATTAATAAACTGATGTAAATTGACATATATAATAATATACTAAAAATATCATATTATAGATATGTAATTGAAATCTATTAATTTTATTATCATGCTAATATGAAAACATTTATTTGTGATAACATAGCATTTTCATTCCATAGGAAAGATAATCATTAATGGCTTATGACGGGATAAGATGTATCTCAAAATGAAATGATAAATATGATGAAAATCCATGATGTTGATATATATTCATTAATTTTAAAATTTTAAAACAACGTAATGAAATAAAAATAGAATAATCATGTATTATTACAACATAAATTAGTTAATGGGGACAAGGATATTAAAGAAATTGACGGGATTCAATGGACTGAGATACACAAATAACCATGTTCTAAAGGTAAAAAAATTAACTATTAAATCATTATGAGGACTGTCATCTAGAATACCATCATATATTCCACTTTATTTGATATTTCTTAGATAAAATGAGACTATATTATGGGAAATTATATAATTCAATTTTTTTGAGAAAAAATAAGCCTGATGATTTGAGATAAATGTTATACCATATTCATAGACAATGTAAATAATGATTGAAAACCCTTATCCATCATTAAGAAACATTAAAAATTGTATAATAATAAACATTTTTATAAATTTAATTCTTTTTTCTAAACCACTATTTACATTTAGATGGTATGTGATTTTATAGAAACTATCGTTGATGATGATTTAAAACATCAGCCTTACCTTAACATTAGGATACTAAACATTAAATATTATTTTTCTTATGATAATTATAATTATTCATTGGTTTTTGTGTTTTCATTATTCTGTAGTTTTATATTTAATGGTTCCCATGCATCCTTTTAGTGGGATTTCATTAAAAATTGAAGTAAAAGAAGAATTTTATAGTTAACATATGATAATTCTTCATGTTCTTTCCAAGTTCATGTGAAAGATTATACATCTCCAAATTCATACCTTAAATATGATATAAAGATAATAATGAGAATAAATGATGTTATTAATGGTTTTATTGGTGAGGTGAGACCTTTTCCAAAAAAATCAAGGATACTTTAATAATCAAAAGATTCCAACTTACATAAGTCTAATAATGGGTGATTTACAATGTTTAATATTAAGAAGGTGTAGAATCTAATCATGAACCTGATCATACTATAGAAAATTATAACTATTGACACATTTATTTGCAAGAAAATCAGCTACCATATATCATTCTTGATAAATATGTTTGATGATATGATACTTAGATAAAAGGCAATAGAGACATTAATTCAACCGATAATTGAGCTTCTACGATAAATGAGACAATCTCATCATTGTAGAAGAAAAAATTGTAGTAGAGTCAATCTGATTCCATATATTATCCCAAACCATGTTTTGTATCTTCTTCCACCACAACAATTATTCCAGTCATCTCTACCTCAAGAGAAGAGGAAAAACCAGAGGAAGCATGAAAACAACCAAGGACACCACCATGATGATTCCTAAAAATAGTACCATAACTTGAAAGACCCGGGTTTTCTCCAGTAGCTCCATCTGAATTAAATTTTTTCAAAACACCAAAAGCTTACTTTCATAATATATCAAAAGAGATAAAGGGAGGCTGAAAAATTACTTTGACATCGATCTAAGACATAACAGACAAGTCAAAAATATAATTTAAACGCAAATTTTTTTCTAGTATGGAGGCCTCGTAAACAGTATCAAGAATCACTGAAACAGTAACACCAAATATTAACAAGAAAAAATCATGAAGAACTTTTTTTTGAGAATACCAAATAAATTGATGGAGTTCATATGCATCTACATAGATGAGATCCAGTAGCTGGGTGGAATGAGCAATCCAGGGCCACCCTTTCATGAAATCTCAGACTGAATACTCAAGAGGTATCATAACCTCAAAAATATCAGCTACCACATTCCACATTGAGGATGCTGCAAGATATCTTAGAAACAACTGATCAGTATCCTTAATAGTTGTATGACATAAAAACATGACGAATATAGATATATTCCATAGTATTGTGATAAAAATCAGTTGGAATTTTTTGGTGAACTAATCTCAAGACAATTATGGATCATGATGGACAAATATATTTTTTAAGCAACCCCATCGATTGATAGTCCATGATATACTAAAAATAGATCCTTTAAAATAGTTTAGAAAAGGTAATTCAATTATTATCTGGTTCTATGGCTCAGAAATCATTTTTGTGGGAGAAATAATATCTTTTCACAATACTGATGGTGAAATCCAGGAGTCCCACATTGTTTTCAAGAAGATATTTGGTAGTGAAAACTAGATACTGACTAAAATCCTCATTCTCCCCGGTAGTATCAAGGGAACTTCCAGTTCAAATAATTTTCAAAATTGAAGTGATAAATCTTGTAAGACTAACCATCTAGAGTGAGTGTAAATAGAATTATAAATTTGATTGAAATGTAGGACACTTGAAGAAATCCAAATGATTAAAAATCCATTTTTTATCATATTCATGATTTTTTCCAATTAAAATAAAGATCCTTATATGTTTTATTCGTCATTATCCACATAAAAGAATCATGTAGAGAATCATTGATTATCACAAGGATCTTAATGCCTAAATCCCCAAAATCAAAATGTTTACAAAATTTACTCCTTGAAACTTTGTCCAATTTTCATTATAGAATATTTACACTCTAGAAGAAATTATTAATAGAGGAATTAATGCTCTTGATTAGAGATATATTCCATTAATACACCACAATGGAATAAACAAGTTTGGAAAAATTATAGACTTGACCAATAAAACATGACTAGCCATGGAGAGAGATTTTCCTTTCCAAGTAGAAATTTTCTTAAAACATTACTAAGAATATCCATAAATTAGCATTCCCTTTGAGCCCCCCAGAACATAAGAACACCCAGGTAAGTGAAATTAATAATTCCTTCATGAATACATAACTTCTTTATAATAATAGTCTTCTTGGAGGGAGTGAAATTCCTACCAAAATATAAAAAATATTTTCTCCAAATCATTTCTGGGTTGTAAACTTATTCATAGTGTAAAAGGGTCAAAGTTATGTTTTTGATGTTTTTTATATACCCATTGGTGAATAAAATTATTTCATCAGCATTCAGTAAATGAGTAAGAGCATCACTTCCACTTCTAGCATTAGTATATTTCAATTTCCTATTATCATCCATAATGAACAGTAATCTTCTATGATAATCATTCACAATGAAAAATAAGAATAGAAAAAAGGTGATCACCCTTCTTAAATTCTCTTGAAAATTAATTGAAACCATCATATGACCCATTAATAAGAACATAATTGTGACCATAATCAAGAATTATTTTAACCCATGAAATAAAAATACAATCAAAACCAAACATATGGTGGAATTTATAATTGAAATCAAATCCATCGTATCAAAAGATTTTCTGGCATCATGTATAATAGAAATATTTCTATCTCTAGTGGATTTCATAATAAGGGAAACACATTTCAAATCCATGATGTGATAGATTTGAATAGATCTGCCTTTTATAAAACCATAATGGTAGGGAGAGACAATCCGGCTAGAAATTAAGGCCATCCTCATGGAAGATATTTAGAAAATGATTTTATAAATTGTATTAACCAATGAAACCAGCCTAAAAAAGTTGTTTCACATTTAAATTTTCCAAATATGGAATAAGGGAAATAAACTAGAAATTTAATCCATGAATAGAAGAACCCCATTAAAAAATGAGGGACCAGTCTATCGATATATACATGAATATTATTACAAAATATTTGAAGAATATTTTTCCAAAACAATCTGGAATAGGAGAGCATTCATATTTCTGTATAAAGACTGATTTATTTCAAATTCTATGTTGATCTAGGAATGAATATAATTATCCTCTTGAGTCAAATGTTTGGTAATAATTCCCTCTAATAGTTCATTAAAAAGATAAATATCATTGAAGAGATATTTAAAATATGTAACCACATGAACTGAGTGATACTTCTAATTATCATGAAGTTGATCACCATTTTCACCAAGTACATTGGCATTGAAATCATTATAATATTCTGATGATAATTAATAAAAATTGATTTTCTATCACCATATCTCAACCATGTGGTACTAAATGCATCTCTGTTCAAAGCATCGTTGATATTAAAATGATTCTTCAACTTGGATGTCATATAATATTATGCCATAAAACCCTGAAATATGTTTCTGGGAGTGTTGTATTCCCATAATTTCTAAATATAATCCTAAAGGGAAGAAATATATGTATTTAGAGAATTAAATTCTCCTTGTTCTATATTTTTTTATTGATTTTGATAATTTTGAGTTTAATAACACAAGAAAAAACAGTATTCCACTAATCAAAAAAATTCTATATATGTTCTACAATTTTCATGTATTTAGGATAAATAATCAGTGTTTTTTGTAAATTAAAAGTAATAGGAGGTTTAGAGTCTTTTTCCCCAAGACAACCAATATGGGATGGTTTTCATAATTGAATCGAGAGAGGGTAGTATATGATATAGATCCCAAAAAATACAGTAAGGCCTCATTAACAAGGGATTTGTAAATTCTTCTTGAAACAAACATCGTCCAATATTTTATGACCCTTGTGTATTTAGCTCCAAAATATATGACATCAAACAACCCATTATAATCAATACAGTTTCTAAATTCTCTTGGAGAAATAGAATTATTCATTGCACCTATCTTTTCATCTGGATTCTGGACTTCATTAAAATTCCCTAGAATAGTCTATGGACCAGAAACAGTTGAATTAAGAGCTTCAATATCTTTCCATAAGTTCCTTCTAGCGTAGTAACATTTATATGAATAACAAAAGTAGCATCAATATTGATATTAGAAATAGTGAAAAGAAAATGTTATTTTCTGATCACTATAATCAGTAATGGAAATATCATATAAAGAGTACTGATCTAAGACACCGATATTTTTGATATCTGGATGACTCCATATAAAATCATCCAAATGAAAACCCAAGGTCTCTAGGTTAGCAATGTTGGATGAATAATCTCTATTATGCTCTTCTAACCCTAAAAAAAGAGGCATGTGTTGATGAATGAAATGTATAAGGGATATATTAGTGTCGATGTTATCTAGACATGGTCAATTCTAGAAAAGCATCTTCCTAAGAATCTACGACCAGGAATAATACCTCATTTTTAACACCCATTGGTTTCAACTTCCCTGATTTTATAGGTCCTCCATTAATTATGTTGGGAATAGATTATACCATATAAGAGATCATTTATATCATAGAAACTAGATTTTTTATGTTAGGGGGTGCCAAAAGTTTTTCTATTAATAGGACCAGGATTTCAGCTTTGATTGATATCCATGGACCTAGTGTCATTGGCCCGGGGAATAATAACCTTCAAATTTACATAGAAACTTGCTATACTAATAATAGTACGACAAATTTTTCCAATAGGAAACAAGTCATGAGATACACCATTATAAAAAGATATATTTATAGGACAACTGGATAAAACTAGAGGCCCAATAATCACATCTAGAACTAATTTTCCAGCTTTGAAAGATTCCATGGAGGCCAAAACAGATTCAATAGTAACAGAAGTAATAATATCTGGGGGAACTAGAGAATTAGTAAAAGTAACAAGAATATATAGTTTCTCACATTCCTATACTAATATAACAATATCAAAAACAATTTACACTATTTACTGAATCAAAAAACAATCATCCAAATCCTTTTGCATAAGAAAAACTAGAATATAAATCTCAGTTGAGAGTCTAAAGCCTAGATTATGCTCCTCCATGAAATTGGATCCACAATTTTCGGTCACTTCATGAAAATCTTGAGTAGGAGGACTAGGCAGATCAGGTATCCTTCTATATTCTACATATTTAAAAATATCTGCCCAAGATTTATAATAGGAATTGTATCATTTGAAGGATTAGGTGTATTTATTGATTATACCACCATCTGAACAAACTCATTCTAATTCTTCATATTCGGGTTGACATCTTTTCAATCCTTGTCATTGGGTAAATCATTACTTTTCATTTGAATCATCCTAAAATTAACAACATAATGGTAAATAATATTACAGATTTTACAAAAATGAGGAACATATTCATATTCCACATTAACTTCAATTTTATTTCCATTAAGATGAAATGTGATCCAATCTAGCCATTTTATTTCCAAATAAAAATCAACCAACAATATAGATAATTATCCAAAATCTACTTATAATTTTTTCTGGTCTTTTCTATTAGGAAATCCAATTCGCGATGAAATATCACTCAGGATTTAATAATGACAATACATCCAATTCAAACCATGAAGCCTGACCCAAATCTATGAATTTTTTTGCTTAAGATTAATGAGATTGAATCTAACATCCCATTCTTATAATATCAAAATACCAGGTTCGATAATTTGGTTACTAAGATCCCATGATATATTATAATAATCTCATCATTGATGTATTATTTAAAAGAACCCTCCCCCAATAAGACTTTGTTTCCAAATAATGAAACCCCGTCATTGAGCGGTCCTACTTTTAAGATCAATGTGAAACTATGTTTTTTCACCCTTAGAATAAATGACACGACCAATTGTTGAGAATTTTAAAAATTTAATTATTTTTATTCAATTCATTCAAATCTTCTAGAAAAACAACCATTTTCAAGTCTTCAATATTAGATGATCGAGAAGATCTTATTTTTTACATATCAAAAGAACAAAAAGAGCTTCGACAAAAGAAACAAAATTCTTTCTCAATGTAGATGGATCGGAGGAATGTGATGATAAACCATGACCCTAAAACAAGGGTATATCATACTTGAAAGAAAACTCCCAATAAATATTAAAATAATTCCTATGGAAAATTAAATAAAAATAAAATATCGAACAAAATCATTATTACTAGATTCAACGAAGATTTATCCAGCTCTCACCATTCATTTCTATACAATTGTTTATTATCCACCATTTCTCAAATGTTATTATCTAATTAATGGATTTATATTAAAATAATCATGAATATTTTTACCTTTAATGTTAATTAATTTTTTATACCTTTTAATGGTATAATTATCAAGATCTATTACACAATGATGACACAACACTTATGTAAGGAAGGAAAGTTAAAATGATGGTTTTAAAATATCTAATGTTTTATAGTTTTGATTTATTAGGATATTCTATAGGTTTTGATATATATATTATATTTATTTATATATTTGATTATTTATGGTTTTATTCAATATTAATCCTGATATTTTTAATGTCATGTTACATTATTAACACTCATGATTATATTCAATGGAGCCTAATTTGAAAAATGATTTCTAGTAAACAAAAAATTATTATATATTTTATAGCTTGTGATAATTAAATATGTTTCAAAATTACATTAAATAGTTTGTTTAAAAGGGGTCTCATTCTAACCTTACTAAAACACATATAAAGATCTGTTTTATCTAAAAATTATAAAAAAAATTCTTTAAAATTTTTATTCACTATTAGTAATGCATTTTTATAACAAAAATACATTTTTTATGGCCTATTATTATAATCAATGGGGGGATTCCAAGATCTTTTTAACAATTACCATCCTGATGTTTCCTTTATTTTTTTTTGAATAATTTACTATTTATCACTTTTAAAACTAATATTATTCTTAAAACACTATTCAAATCCATTTATAAATACATTTTTATCCATTTTTATGATATATTATTTATTACGTTTTAATAAACACTTTATATATCTAATTATAATGTTCAATTTTGGGTTTCAAAATCACTATATTTTATTTTCTATTCTCATCACAATCATTCTAGAATATGCATATCCATTAACTTTATTTTTGAAATAATGGTATAATAGTCGTAATTTGTATTATGAAACTCCAATATTTATGGCATTTCTATTCATTTAGATACATTTATAAAATATCTTCTACATCAGGAGGATATTCAAAATATAATTCAATAATTGTATGCTATATTTTATGTGATCCTTTCGTGGATATTATAAAAAATTAATTTTCTGATTAATATGAAATAAATAATTCAATTACTATTTATTTTTTAACAAATAGGAATATTAATGTTGTCATGATAATATTTATATTAAAAATATGCAATTGATGATATTTTAAATAATGTAAGAAGTTCATACCCAGGACAATTACATACAAGTGTAATAATCACGTAGTATATTGAACTTTTTTTCAAATGCAATGACCTGAAAATTTACATAAAAACATTGGAGATTATAAAAATATATAAAATTTATCATTTCCCATTACAATGGTATAAAAATCATAATGGGATAATGGACTAGAAAACAACAAAAATAATGTCACAATAAAATTCAATTTTAATAAATGAATAATATATGATAATAAATTAAAGGCATATAAATATAACAATGAAAAAGTATGTGAAATATGTAAATTTTTAATATAATTTTATTATTCCAGATGTTAATTGATGAAAAAGAAATATCATAGCTCGAGGTTAGGGAAATTTCATCTAAACATCCTCTCTTTGAGAGAGCATTTTTTATAGACATTTATTTTTTAATATGAATATATTATAATATTAGTTCCATTTATCTTATTTTTTATTCCATTAATTATAATTAAAATTCCATTCCACATTATCTATTTCATTATTTTTTATTTATATGATACCAATGATATATAGGGGTATTAAATAATTATAATAAGTTTTATAATTATTCATATCAAATATATCTCTCCAAAGTTATATAAGACTATTATTTCATATCTATTTGTTGATCATTATCAATAATCTATTTTTTCTCATTATTTCACTCTAAATAATGAATTTGTTAACTGATTCATTTTTATTAAAAAAAAATTCTTTGATTATGAGTAATGAATAAACTTATGAGTTAAATTACATATTTATTTTAGTATTATTATTTTTATTATTCTTGATAATTATATATTAGGATGGTTGGTTATGGGATATATCCCCCAATGTATTGTGTAATAATTTATTCTATAGATAAAATATGATTGAAATAATTTAATATTCTATTCAATTATAAGGTTGATTGAGATAGTGATTATGAGTATATTTATTCAAGCAGAATTCATTATTACTCTATAAATATTATTACTTATTATGAGATGATTTTGAGGAATTTTTTAGAAAAATAAGTTGATTTCTTGAGTGGCCATGGATTTACATGAGACCATTATAAATTATTTAGAAGAAAAAATGATTTAAATGTAATTATGGGATGGGAAATTTATGGTTGTTGTAGTTGGTCTCATATAAGGGTTTAGAAGACATTACTGATTTGGATATTGTCACTGGAATGATGGAAATACTCTTTAAAATTAATGATATTTACAAATATATAAAAATTATTTATTGTTATATTAGCCTGATATATTTTTTTGGATATTATAAGTGTTTTAAATAGTTTTATGTATTCCGTGTTTATTTTTATATGAATTTACAAGAGGTTAAATGGTAGTTGATTTTGTAATAAAAAAAGATTATATTACCAATTTATATTAAAAAATGGATTTTTTTAGAGTAGATATATTTTTGGTTATACTGACTCATCCAAAATAATATAAAAATATTGACACTAATGTATTAATTTCATTCTATAAATGGATACCTTACATCCCAAACATAACCTGCATCATTAAACCAATAAAATTTTAAACCACTCATCGATTGAGAAAGATTCGTTTTCTTTGATGGGAAGTGTTATACGTTCAGTATATGTTCGTAGCATCTTTTCACGGACGACCCCCCCCCCCAATTTTCCAAAATGGTGAAGGTGGTGATAGTTTGTGGGTGGACAAACCATGCCAAAACCACCACTTTGAGAATTCTACAAGAGGGATGCAAGTCCAGAATCGCCCACTAATAGGGGATCTCCCCAGCCTATTTTTTTATCCTCTCCACCTATCATTATCTCATATCAGTTATTCAAGAGGCATTTGTGAGCCAGTTTCCTCGGTTATTAAAGAGATATTTTATGATTGTTTTATCATTTTAATAGTGAGGAATTGTGTATCCATATTAACCCATAGTTATCCTTCTATTTTCTTGTGTGGTTTTACACCTTTCATTTGGGGAGTTTTCCATGTTACATCTATTGTCCATTTATTTAAATATTCATGATATTAATTTTATCTCAGGATTATTGTTTATCCCTGGGAAAATTATTTTTCAGTTCTAACATATTATGTCAAAGGAAATGTTATCTCCAGTGTTGCTCACATTTTTGTATGAGGTTTTGGACTTACGATGATTAAATATGGAATCAAATTTGATGATCGAAAATTCCAACGGGAATATTTTTTCATTATTGAAAATGAAGATGTAGGAAGGGCTATAGAATGATAATTTCCTATTGTAATTTTTTTAAAATGTGATGGTTGTGATGGTGGATAATGGAATGGTATGGATCATAATTATATTTCCAAAATCCATTTGGATTTGGCAGACAAGGTCCTTTTGAGCATCATGGATAATTAGATGGAAATTGAAATATGGGATACTCTAACGAAGCTATACATGTCCAAGTCAATACATAATAATATTTTCCCAAACAGAAAATTATACACTCTATGAATAGAAGATTAAAAATCACTTATCGACCACATCAATAACCCCAATACCCTTTTTTCTTAGATCATGTAATTGGGCTATAAAATTTTGAATATTGAATGTTCCAAGATTCTTTTCTAGGGTTTTCTTGATTTGTATTAATAACTCAAAATCGACATCACAAACAACATACTAACATATCTGTTTTCCAAAAATTAGGTAGCATCAATGTTTTTTGATGAAGAAAGTTAATGTAATAACATGGATGGAAGATAGAAAATGTATCACCAAATATATTCCTTATCAATGGAGAGAGGATGGATGATGGATGGTGGTTCTAGTCGGAAGAAA
Organism: Viscum album; assembly: GCA_963277665.1. Lineage (NCBI taxonomy): Eukaryota > Viridiplantae > Streptophyta > Magnoliopsida > Santalales > Viscaceae > Viscum > Viscum album. The sequence goes on along the minus strand of OY728158.1, from coordinate 495,341,290 downwards.
AATCATTGAAGGTCCAAATCAATGAGTTAGAATAAGAATGTCACATGTTTTAAATGAGGAAATGAGGTCACATAAAAAGTAATTTTGGAATTTGAATAGTAGTGAAAATAGTAATCTGGGGAACATGGAATGTATTTATAAAAATGGAGACATTATTGTCAGTGAAGCAGTGATGACTACTAAATGCAGGAATCATCTCTATGATTCATAGTTCATTGAATCGGGAGAAACATGACACATGAAGTCATTGAAGGAATAGTTTGACTTGAGTGAAACTATTTGAGATGGACTTCTGTGCATGGAGAATGATCATAGCCTAAATATCATTGTAGTTGGTCCCATAAAACTGAAGATATGTGATGGTATTTTTCAAACAATCCAAGGAGTAATCCATGTGAATGGATGGAAGAAGATAATATTAGCTTTGGAAAATTTTATGATATCATATAAATTACTCACACTGAGAATGGAGTTGTGAGAATTATTAATGGGATATTATTGGTAATGATGGAGGATACAATCTCAATTAACATTTACATTCATAAGGGTGAAATGTACAAGGAGGAAGAGATAATAGTTGTATCAAATACAATGAAGGAAGGGTTAATGATGTTATGGAATTTGATGATTTCCCATATATCAAAATGAGTCATGAAGATTCCTGAAAATCATAATTTTTTGTAAGGGCTTACAACAGTATCGTTTACATTTTTTGATAATTGTGTTTTGAGAAAGAAACACAGGTTAATGTTCATGACATGAAGAACATGAAGAGAATATATCTTAGTATTGATCAACACCAATGTTTGGAAGGAACAAGTTATATACCTGGGAGGATAAAGGTTCATTTTATCATTCATTATAGAATATTCATGGAGATATTGAGTATGCACGACGATGTGGAAAACAGTTGTTTTTTATACCTTCAAAACATTTAATGTGGAAAATGAACATGAATCTAGATTGATGATCAAGTTTTGGGAGGATGAAAAAATCATGGATAATATACTTGTGTGGTGTATGATATGTTTTTTCAAAAATAAGGACTGAATAGATATTTTATAGTGTTTTACACTCCTCCTTAGAATATATTTGTAGAGAGGATGAACATAACACTATTGGATTGAACAAGTGAAATGTTGAAGACTGAAAGATTTGCATAAAATTTTTGGCTAAATCAAATGAATACTTCTTATCATTTGAGTAATATATCCCCATTATTGGCTATTATGGTGAACACATCGGTAATTATATGGACATGTAAACCCACCGACTATTCATGGTTACATAATATCAGATGACATATATATTAATTGTTTAATGACCAGGAAATATCAATGTTGGATTCATGATCCAAGAAATGTATCTTCTTAGGGTATGATGATGGTGTAAAGGGTTATTATTTGTGGGACCCCAATTCTTACAATCATTTCATCAATAGAGATGTAATTATTGTATATGACATTAAGAAAATGGAAACTGGTTAAGAAATGGAGAAATAGAATGTAGAAACTACAATAGTAAAGGTATAAAACAAATCCATGTAAGAGCAAGTTTCATGTGAGGAATTACCAGAGCATGAACATCAACCACCGGTTGAATCCGGACTATTATTTTCAACTTGGGAGAAAATAGCACCATTATATAACTTAGAGTATTTTTGAGAGAGAAATATTGTGTACTTATTTATAGAGGATAGATAACCTTCTTTTTTAGGGGAGGTGAGACAAATTCTAGATGTATCTTTAATGATGGTGGAAATGTCAGAGGAACAAGAAGAAAAATAACAAAACATGGGATCTTATTCAATTACCTCATGAAATAAAGGATATAGAAAAATAGGTCCTTTTGATTAAATGGGATGGAAGGGATAAGGTGGAATGATATATTGAAAAATAGCAATAAAAGGATATGCTCAGAAGGATGTTATTGATTTCAATGAACTATTTTCTCTTATAATTAGACTGAATAATTTTTCGATTGTTCTGGTGATGTGTGATACATATGTTTAACATCTAGAGTAGCAATATGTGATGACTTATTTTCTCCATGGTGATCTTGATGAAGACCTATATATGCACCTACCAGAAGGATATTCAAACGATTGTTAGGTGAACATGGTTTATAGGTTGAACGAATATCTATATAGTCTAATGTTGGAGACAAGGTGTTGGTACAAGTGATTTTATTCATAAGTCATGAGGCTAGAATGTAATAGATTTCGTTCATATAGATGGTAATATTCCATGGGTTGAAATTGAAATGATTTCATTATTCTTATATTTTACGAGGAGAAAATGTAGGTTTCAAGCCCCAAAAAAGGATCTGTTAAATGAGATAAAGGCATAGTTGGCTTGGGAGATTTATATGCAGGGTTTATGACTAGATAACAAGATTCATATAGTATAGACTGAATGAGAATGAGTTAATTGAATTATTTGACTATGAAAAAATTATTACATATTGAGATTCATTAAATTCTTCAAAATGAATGATTGTATGTCAATATCAACCCCTATTTACTTAAATTTAAATATGTTCTCAATGATGAGTCCATGAAATGATGCAGATATGATGGAGATGTCTCGAGTACCATATGAATCAGCAGTGGAATGTTTGATGTACTCTATTGTTTGTACTATACTATACATTGCACATGTAGTGGGAGAAGTTTTTCAGTACATGACAGATCCATAGTGGGAACATTGGAGCACAATGAATAGTATCATGAGATAAATCAAGGATACCTCAAATACAGTATTATGTTATAGAGGATTAAATTTTAATATGAGGGGATATGATGATTAGGATTTTTTAGGTGATTCTAACTAGATGAAATCCAATACTGGTTAAGTGTTTCACACTTACGGGTGGATTTGTGAGATGGATTTCAATTTTATAGATAGTTGTGAATTTATCTATAATATAGGAAGAGTGCATGGATGCTACACATGCTAACAAAAGAAAATATTTGGATAAGAAGACTATTGGATGATATTGGGCACAAACAAAAGAGGATTCTATTGTTTTCTGATAGTCAGAGAAGCATACACATTACAAGGAATACACTTTTTCATCCCAGGTTAAGTCACATTGGGGTACAATTTTACATTTTATGGGATGCGGTGGAGGACGGATGTGTGGATATACATAAATTTTATACTAAGGAAAATCTGGAAGATTTATTGATGAAGTAATTTGACTCTAATATGTTCATATGGTGTATATCTTAGAGCAACATTTCAGACACATGAGCATCATGTTTGGAAAATAGAAAGTATGTGTGGAGATGTGATCGGTTCTCAATCAAATATTAAAGTGGGAGATGCCTTTCCAGAACTATTTCATGGACAACATCCCCACCCCCCTCTATCAAATAGAGGATGTTCGTGGTTGGTGATCATACCCCATCAAACCCACCAATAGTAGAAGGTAGTGTGATTCCTGGGAAAGGCTCGAATCACCCTATTAAATGGGATCTCTCCTTGTAAGATTCATCATCATCTTCACCTCTCATCATCTCCTATCTCTTATTCAAGTAGAACTTGTAAGGTGGATTCCCCTCATATTCAAGAGATATATTATGATGTTTTAGACATTATAATATTGAGGGATTTTTTACCAACATTTACCCATAGTGATCCTTTTATTTTCCCATGGCTTTTCTCTCCTATATTTTTTGGGGTTTCCAACCTCAAAACTAGTTTCTATTTATTTCTGCTTTTTTCAATTTCATTATATCAATTGATTATTACTTTATAATGGGCCAATCATTGTTTGAGTCTCAACATCGTGATGAATGTTTCTTCTTTTATGGTTCATTAATCTTCTTTTCCCATATCATCTTCTTTGGTTGATTTTGTATGAGACTATATTATTCACATGTTCATGTATGTTCTGGCTAGTACATCTGGCATGGCCAATCAATTCAGGATTTCATTCAAACTATGGATTTATGTTCCTTCTAATTTGTTGGTAAAGAACATAGTATTTAAAAAAATTGTATCTATCGATGGGAGAGGTGGGAGAGGATTACGCTTGTCATAGATGGTCGTTAATGGTGATATTATATTTAGAGAATCCATCAGTACCTTTCAATTATGTGTTCATTGATTGCTATAATATATTCTAGCCTCATGTGGTGGCTTCAATCTCCCAGAACACATTTACTATTCACTACATATATCCTTAGGATTTTTTGAAGCTATGGTATCGGTAGGGGAGTGTGTGTAGAATATAAAGATTCTTTCATTTCAATTATATGGGAAATAATGAAAGGATTCAATATTAGCAGAAGTTATATTTAAGCTATATTGGATTTTTATTCCCAGTCATGGCCATTTGATCCCAAAAAGAATTGGTGGTTCTATTGGTTGTTTTATATGATGAATCTTAGAAACAAGCAGCCTTCAGTATTAATCATTAACACAAAATTTTGTAGAATTGTTCTCTGTTAATCCCCTTCTATGCCACATTCTCATCAAGGTTGTAGAGTAATACTCTTTCTCACAATACCTTTACATTGAGTCTCTCCAATGTTCTGTGAGGTATTCCATTTTCATGGTCATTTAGTTTCTCATTATAGGGGAAATGGTAAGGATAATGTGATGTATCATTTTCATAGTCATCTGTAATTATTGATCTTTTATGATATAGGTTCCTAAGGGTTTTATTATATACCCAGTGTCAAGGATTACAATATTGTCACGACCCATCATGAGGGCTCGTGCCATGACTACCCCAATGCCATCTTCCATAGGCCAGGGGCTGGAGACTAGCACCAAAGGCGTAAATCTCGATATCAAGGGAAGCCATTGCTTTTATGATAGTAACAACCACAACAGAGTACACAACTGAAGAAAGCACTAAGTAAACTGAGTACAAAAGTAAATGCCAAAAAGTAAATGGGCCAGTATACAAACCTAACTAAAAGTACTGTACAACTGAAAAGGAAAGTACAACAGTAGTAAATTAAAGAAGCAACACCGAGTCATCCTCTGGGAATCCCACCTGAAGGGTGGGTACAGATGGTCTCCTCGGCAACTCGGGTTCATCCATCAACTCCATGCACGCCTCACTATGTGTTCCACCTCCGTGTACTGTCCATCTCAACAAGACTCATCTGCGATCAGTGTTGTCCGTTGTCTGCATCCAACACAACGTAGTGTGGGCATAGCTCGTGCAGGGGTGAGTATACAATACTCAGTAAGGACACCGAGACCCCTGAAGGTCTCCCAAAATCCACAAAGAACAAACCACAAAGGAAATATACAATCACGAATTATCAACCAACTAAACTTAGTTATATTCCCATACATATAACTAAGTTACCAATCTCAGTTCGGCTCCAACTCTTGAGCCTAAGAACAACCCAATCCACACAGGAAAGATTGTCAATCACATCAAAGATAATGATTGAAAGTCAACACTCAGCTCACACAGGTATACACATTTCGTATAGCATCATAGATGATCAGATGATGTCACTGATTCATCTAAGTTGTCGGACCCACACAAGATACAAGTCCATCTATGTTGTCGGACCCAAACAGGATACAAGACCAGCTACTCTGCCGGACCCACACATGATACAAGTACAGAGGTCAATACTGCCGGACCCATATAGGATAAAAGAATAGTAGTCATCTCCATCGAACCCATGAAAGATTCCAGTACGGTATTCGTCATTGTCGAACCAACCGAGGATTCCAGTACAGTAGTCGATGTAATCGCAGCCAGCTCTAGGGTTCACGCACACATCACGCTTGATCCTCGGAGGGTCCGCTCGTCGAGCAAGGGGGTTCAATACATCAACTGTCATGAAGTCCATAGTTAATGTATCCCAATGTTATGTCTCGTCAAAATAAACCCAACACGACAGAAGGTGCATCAATCGGAGACACGGTCTGAGAGTTATTGGCTTCCCCGTTCTAGGGGCCCACTTGGTTTTTAAGAAAAAAACCAACCCGACCATACTTCAGTTGTGTCCAAACCTCAAGTGGAGTATTCCAAACGAACCATCTCATCAAAATGAATTAAACGTAGTTGATGGCACATCAATCGGACATTCGGTCCTTAAGTTAAGAGTGTTTCTACTCCGAGGGCCTGGTTGGTTTTGGGTATGAACCAACCCCGCCCTACCCAAACATTCCCGAAACCTCGTGTGTAATATACCGAAACGACCGTCTCGGTCAAATAATTCCTACGAAACTGATGGTACGTCGATTGGAGGTCCGTAACTCATTTTATGGTCAAATGACTGAAAAACAGTCCGAAGTGGGGGGTCTGGGCCCGATTCGACCCGGCCCAACCCACCCGGTGTCAGCCCGAACCGGGTCCGGACCGACCCGGTCCATGTGACCCGCCCCGGCCCTACCAGGGAGATACTAGCTCAGCCAGCTAGCTGAGCGGGGGGCGCGGCCCCCTGTTTTGTGAATGCAGCGCCAGGCTGGCACCGCTCTCTCCCCGGATCTCGGACGGCCATATGATCCGCCGCTCGCCGTCGTGGCCAGTGCCACGGCAAGTTCTCACTGGGGGCACGCCAGGGTGTCGCCGCCTCCGGCCACCAGTGACCCACGCCTCTGTGGTCTTTCACGGGCCATCAGAGTCATTCGGGTGGTCCGTTTTTGCTTCTGTCTGCACCTGCGGTTGTCTCAGGATCCGAACTCCACTACGAAGGCCCCAAATTGCCGTTGTGCTCCCGTTTCATCATCACCAATATCCCGCACAACAAGAACAATACAGAAATGGTTCCAGACTTGTTCATTAGTCCGTACCCACCGCATTAGTTGTTCCAAACATTATCTAACAATTAAACGCCATTCTCGAGGGTATAAATCACATAAATGAAATATAAAAATCCCCATACCTCGAAGGTGTTGTCGTACATCATCGATCCACGGAAGACGAGTGCCGCGGTAGATGGGAATCGAGAAAGAATGGTGTCATTCTGTCAATGATGGAGGAAGGTTCATTGTCATAGGCGATGTAGGCTCCTTGACGTCGAGGTGCATCCGAGGAAGATGCATCATTGGAAGAAGATCTTTACATTCTTTGTTGGGGGTCTTCTTCATTGAAGAACGGTGTTCTTCATCGATGATGGATCACATATTTAATTCTCTAGTGCCCCTTTCCCAAAATTGGTTTTCCAACAAAAGGAAATAAGGAGGATCTCCAATTAATAGAATTGCTATGAAATTCCTATTAATTTAAAAGAGGTGTTGATTAAAAAAGGCATTAATTATCAGATTTGGCACAATTATTGGGAAGAGGGAGGTGGGAAGGCTCCACCACAATAAATTCGTGGACTTGTCAAGGAAATGGCAGGGAATCAATGGGGATTTGGAGGTTACGGCTCATGTGGGCCACACCTCACAAACATCTACACTTGGTAGGAAATAACCAATTCACAAATAATATCATGTACCACACAATTTTATTTAGTTTATGATTAAGCCCTAAAAATTAACTTTCAACCCACACAAAATGCAACTGTGGTAACGGTTCCCTTAAGCAATTACGGGCACTACGAGTTCATCAGTGACCTCAGATTTCAATTCCGATCACCACTTCAAAATATAGAAATACATTCTCGTTCGTTCACTAAATGTACCCAAGCTAATGTTCAGAAAATTATTCCGATCACACCGGGCCTCGGAATCAGGTGCCATCAGAAACTGCGTACTCGTAAAATTCCAAAGATTTTAAGGGAAAAAAATTCCTCGAAAATTATGTGTCTTTACCAATATTTTTATTATTCTTCCCATAAATGATCATGTTGATAAATCCCAGTGTGAGGGTCTTAATTTTAATTTAGGAAAGGATACTACTACTCTAGGTGAAAATTATGATAATCTTGGTGTTTATTTAGTCCATGTCTCTTCTTTGTAATTGTAAAAGAATAATATGTTTTTGATCTTATTGTTCAATCTACTATGAATTATACCTATCTAATAATCGTTAATTCCTCAAATGATATCTCTATTATTGTGTCATATCTCTCGAGAATTTGTCTTATTATTGTCTTTTGGGGAGATAATTCAATTATTTTATAGAGGATCATACCATAATTGATTTTTTTCATTAATCACATCGGTGTTAGATGAGGTTGGTTTCTCATTTATAAATTCTAGTGTTGAGCCTTCCCCTAAGGATTGTTTAGGACTACTTGTAGTGATCTTTTTTATAATCGTTTAGAGGTCTCAAGGCCATGAATATTGGGTTGTAAAATATTCTTACACAACGACTCCCAATCCCTTCAAGGTCACATCAAATGTTGTATAGGATGATAATAGGGGGTCTCATGAGGGGAGTGTATTATAAGTCTTACCCATTGACCATCAGGAATTAAACTAGAAGGATTAATCCCCCACTAGATGTCTAGATATGTCTATAGATTATTATAATCGGTTTCTCCCAACAATAGGTTGAATGGAAGTATGGCTAGAGATTCATTTGATTAATGTCTTTCACTGTCATTTTTAATGACAGGGGTATGGGATCTCCAGATAAAATTTCCTTCATGTTCAATGAGGATATGAATATTATTTTCCCATATTGGACATTTGTGAATAAATTTATAACAATGATTCATTATATATATTTTCAAGGAGGCATGTATTTGAACACTTTAGGCACGAGATCCTGGGAAACAGTCATGTTTGGAAATATTTAATGATTAATTTAACTCTTGAAAAGTGGAAATTCAACCTCCCACATGCACAAAAAACAAAAGATATATCAATGGAAATGTCATATATCTTCATCACCTCTATATATTTTAATTTCTATATGAAATAGATGATAGATTTTGGGAAGAATCATTCATTATTTCTACCAGGTTATGTTTCTTTCTTATTGGGTGGTGACACTAACACTATTTGTGAAGTATTAGAAATGAAATGGGTTGTGTCGTACTGATCCAAAGTGATGAGTTTCATTAACAATTATTTCTATTTATCGGGTCTTGTGAATATGGGTTATCAGGGAGATCTATTTACATGATGAAATAAAATTTAAATAAGATAATGAATCTGGTGGAATTTGGTTAGGTTCTTATTGATCCTCCAAGGCCAGGACTCTATTCATCAGGCTTATGAAACTTATTTTGCATTAATTATTTTGGATAATTATTTATAGTCCTTCACATCATGATTTAGAACATAAGGATTCCTAAAAATGGATTATCAGCTAGCTAGACTGAAGAAGACAGGTTTATTAAGATTTTGAAAAACACATGTGGCTAATATGTGAGTGTAGTGGTCTTGTATAGAATTGTTGGCCACTTAAAATGTATTAAATCACAATTTCATTATTGGATCTCTATTATGATAGAAAATTATTTCATTTAGGAAGATTTTATTAAAGAAATATGAGGGATGGATGGGATTATATAGGTGAGTTGTGATGGCGATGTGTTTTCTTCAAGGATGGAGAAAGAAGATAATCATTCTTGGTAACTTGTGAAAGTAGAGAAAATTTCACATGATAATGAAAGGTACCTAAAGATAAGGTAAAGGGATAGAAACACAACATACATCAATGCCTTCTTGAATAAAATGACTACTTTAAGAATGATACATATGTTTCTAGAGGATGTACATAAATAAGTGATTTTGATGAGGTTGGAAAGATAGCTGAAGAGAATTTAGAGAATATCCTTATAGTGACTAGTTTAGATGGTTATGGAGTCATATTGAGGGACCCAAGTGATGAGAGTTTTATGAGTAATACACTGATATTGTTTAATGATATTTATAATTATTGGTTACTGTTTATCCTAAAGTTGGATGAAATTAATCAATCTCTTTTTTCTTTTAATGCTAATAGTGATCCTAGGATGGAGGAATTTTTTAGGTCATTCAATTATTCTTCTAGGGATATTATCTATCCTATGGTGAGTAAGGTGATGGAATAATTTTTTGAGGGGGTAACCTTATATGACTGGTTTATGATTCAAAGCTAGTTCTTATCCCTAATACGAACAATCTGATTAATATCAATAAATACTTGCTAATTTTTCATTGTAATTATTAATAAACAGTTATTATGAGTATCATAAAATGGAGGATGGGGAGGGTTCTACCATTTCTAATATCATAATAGAATAATGGGTTCATTAAGAGAATGATCATTCAGGGCATAATGGATATTTTAATAGAGATAGTGGATGGACTCAATGGGTGATATATTTTTCCAATTATTATACTTTTGGTGGACATGGAAAAAGAATATGGGAGTATGTAGTTTGGTTTCATTATGAAATTTATGAGTCTCAAATATATCATCTGTAGGGAACGTGATTATTGTTTTATATTTTATGCATCACAATGGATTTATATTTCAGTTTTCCATCAATTTTTTTAATTAGTTATGGGTCTTTTCGGTGGGATCCAGTTTATCCTAGTGTCTTCACAATATCCTGGGAGGATATTTTAAGAAACAAGAACCATGGAATATCTTTTTGGGAGTTAATACCTTTCATTAATTGGTTGTGGTATTCATTATCTCTTACATTATGATTTTGGATGACATGAAATTGTTTTAAATGAATAAAAGAACTTTGTTGAGGTATTCAACAATATTATGAAGATTAGTGTTTGGAGTGTAAATAAATTAAATCTATAGATGAAAAGTATTTATACATCAAAAGTGTAATCGAGTTAATATGGATGACACATTGAAAGGATATAATGAATCCAAATAAGATTCATTCCAATTATTTATCTTGTTGCCCCTTTTTTAGAATGAAAAATCGAATTGGTGAGGGTAGAGGATTTGATTAAATATGTCAGAGGACATATATATGATTAGAAAAAATAAGATTCTATCATTTGGGGATACAATAACTCAAATTAATTGAATTTTTAAATTCATGATTGTCTATATTCTCACTATTATAAAATATCTTAATGGAACTATTTTCGGGCTAAAAATATTATGAATTTGTTTGTCTGTGACTTTAAACTAGAAGGGAGAATTCATTGAGCCACATGGAATATAATGGTGAGTCCATTAGATAAAAATGAGGTAAATATATATAATGTATAAATGATAATATATCATATGAAAGAAAATATTTTTTTGGACATTATCGAATGAATAAATTTGTAGGATAGATTCATGAAATATATGTATGGTATATAATGGAACAGGTGGTATTATAATTATTATAAAAATTATTCATGTGTGTGATTAATGGTCAGATAATTGGATAAGATAAATAAAATAGGTTGTTGGTGGTCAAAAGAGGTCACATAAACTACTAGAAGCATAACTGGTTAGGATCCCTTATATTCATTCCTGGATGTCCACTTCTAGAAAGAAGATTTTATCAATCCATTTTTTACCCAATACTAATCTAATCCACCTTGGATAATGATCAAATGTCACTTTTTCATTAAATAATTATATTATATATTCCAAGTTGATGGAAATACAATTTTTACTCTTATGAAACCAACTTTTACCATGATAAAAAATTCCATATCCATAAAGAAAGAGATGTTGATGAATGGGAAAGTAAAATAAGGTGTAAGAATATCACAGTGTAAATTAATATTCCATTATGGAGAGTCAGAAGTAGATATATTACCATTGTGGACAATATATAGAGGAAATGAGTGTAGTTGGATTATTTTTTCATTTGTTGTGAGATTTAATTCATTAAAACAATGAGGCATATCTTTTTTAAACTGGAATGGATACCTTTTCATGGAATATTTTCATGTTAAAGTTGTTTATTTCTATTCTGGGTGATGATTTCTAAATGTTTCAATCATCCTGGTTCTATAGGATCGACAAGAGATAATATACTATTTTGATTAGAGAATATTCTTTTATTGCAACATCCTACACAACCGCATTTTCCTTAGAAGGAAGAATGAAAATACATGGCCTTAAGAGACATCATCAAGGAACCAATGGGTGGCACTAAATTCCAGGGTATATTTTAAAAGACGGGGCATGATTTTCTATATGAATATAAAAAAACCAAAAAAAACATTCCATAACAAAATCACACATCATGATGCATGATAATAATGTAAAATAACAAAATAAAAACCAATGATATCTATGATAGACTACAGAAGAGGTCTACTATAGGAGACTACAAAACATGAAAGTAAATAGTGGATGAAATAACTAGAAAACCTACTAACTCTAATAACAAACTCCAAGATCCAACAATTCGTTATTCTCCACTCTTCAATACATTAAAAATATCACTATGAATTAATTGAAAAGGTTGATACATTACATTTTCATGTGTCTTAATATATAAGCAAGGAAAAGAACCTTGGTTCTAATGAAATAGTGAGGAATGAAACTTAGTTGGATTTCCCAAAGTGATTTTTTCTAATAAAACAACTTGGTTAAAAAATGTTAGAAAATTTATATTAACCAATTTATATAAAATAAATTTATATAATGTAATTGAAAATAGATTATATCAAAAAATAAAATAATCTCAATTGTAATTTTATTTTCTGAAATAAGCACCAAGTTACAATGAATGAATCAAATCAATTCCATAAATCAATTATCAATATTTTTTGGATTAATCATTTTATACCACATGGCCACAAAAAACCATTCACACATTCAAACATACAACCACACAATCGTACGATTACCATTGATGGTGGAAGTACTTGTCCATAACCCATGCATTTTATAGTGGAACATTCATGACCATTATGCATCTCATTCCATCAATGATTAACCATTTATGTTAGAGACATAAAAATACATCCATTTCCAAACTAATTAAATAATTTTAAAAACCTCATGATTATTAAAAACTATTACAACTAACTATTTCAATAAAAAAACCTTTCATTGAAAACAATTTTCCAACAAAATAATTCAATAAAACCAACCATTTATTGATGTTATATCTTTTCATGAATCAAAACCAAATAATGGCTTTAAAATCATAATTTTAAAAATTAATCTACTATAATTAATTGCCACCAAAACACCAGATTTGTCTAATTCCATAAACCATTTAAAAATATTTCTTCCATCAATTAATTGTAAAACAATTTAATATTAAACTAAACTCAAATAAACCAATCTCAAATAATGTTTTTATGTTATAGAATAGTTAGGTGAGAGTGAAGCCACCTACTTTGTGTGTTATAGAGAAAAGTAAGGATGAGACTAAAATTCCAATGAAACATGGTCAAATATCCCAAAACATGGCGTAGAACTCTTCCCCTATCACCCAAAAATAAAAACTATAACATTTATTTCCATAAAACAACAGATCCATCCAAAAAAATAATACATATATTAATAATAGAGAGGAAGAAAATCATTTCTAAGAAAACCCACTGAAAACAACCATAAACGATGAAATACAATGGGAATCAAGCATCAGTATATAATAAAACTCTTATAAATTGGATCCAAATAGATGTTGATTGATTCTATGGACTTTAGGTGATGCATTATTGTCTTAGGGTAATTTTGGAACCAAAACCTTAGAATTAGAGGTGGAAATTTGATAGATACAACTTTTATGGTTCAAATCATTATTCCAATCATGGTTTGTCACAATATTAAGAAAACTGTATTATAATAATGAGCCAGTCTCTATCACAAAGAAGACATTGCATGGTTGGATTGCATGGTTAGAAAAATATTGCATCAACCATGAAAAATTACACTATCCCACATTGTATGGGTTCACCTTAGTGTATTCATAGTCTAAAAATAGTGCACTTACCCATGTTCTTTCCCCTTAGACCTTTCCAAATTGTGAATAGTTTCTATTGGGAGTTCCATGGTTTCCACTAATCATGATCAAACCCATTATATATTAGAAAACCCCCAAAAAAATCAAAATATCATCCAAACCATCACAAAATAATCTCAATCACATTACAAACATATAATGAAAACATAATGGGTTACATAAAAGAAACCATGGGTGGTATATTCTCCCCTCCTTTACTGTTCCCTTCCATGGAAAGTAGAAAACTATCATTGATCTAAAATGGTTATGTCCATTACTCATTCATTTATTTATCTTGTTCTAAAGTATATTCGTAAATCTAACAATGTTATAAAAAACCCACACTAGACAAATGATTTTTTCACAGATGACATTCTCTTTCCTATACAGAATATGAATTGGCACATTCACCCAAAATGCATCCTTCTCTATGTCAACGTGGTCCCATTGAATCATGTAGTTAGGATCCATTTGATACTTTTTAATCTATGATAAATGAAAACAATTATTCACTACAATAAACAATGGTGTAAATGTTTACTGATATGATACATCTCCAAACCATTTAAGAATTTCAATGGGGACTACGTATTGAGGAGATAACTTGTTTCATATTTCCAAAATGATGATGTCTGAGCCTTTTTTATCGTATTAAAAACACATGATTGATCACGTCAAAATATAAAATTTCAACAAAAATAATCTTTATATGTTCTTTGATTACACTGATTCATCTCCATTAGTTTCCAGATCTTTTGAATCATCTATGATGTTTATTGGACAATTCTCATCCCAACTAGTGATGTCTCACAATTTTCTAACAACAATAATGAAAAAATGAAAATGATGCCCATTAGATTATTCAAAAGGTTCCATATTTATTTAGAATGAATTATTATTTTTATTATAACTCCTCTTATGGTACATTATCCTCCAATGAGACCCAAATAACATTTACACCAGCCCAAATCTTGTCTTCTAATGTTTTTACCATCCTTTCATATTACCAATCCATCTGAGGATGATATTATATAGTCATCATCAATTGAGTCCCAATGTATTTTTGAAAGGATGTCTAGAAATGAGATGCCATCCTTGGAGCACAGTATGAAAAGTTGAAACTGGTATTCCATGATTCATTACCAATTATTGTATATACATTTTTGATAATTCTTCCAAAAAATCATATTCATAAGTAGGGATGTTATTGTATGACTCTATTATCTTATCTTCTATCAACCATATGGAATTATGTTTTTAAACCATTCTAGTGAGAAGTTTTACAAAATATAATCCTATTTTCTCCAATTTCAAAATATAAATAGGTAAATACAACAAAATTATTACTATTCACTGATACTCAATGTTAACAAGGTGGAAATATAATCATCTCAAAATGAACTCATCCAACTTCCTTTTCATAGAAACCCAATGATAATTTTCCTTCAACGCCTTACACATATTTTTTATCCTATGATGAAAAATACAACTCGAATAGTTGTACGAATGAATAATTTATTTCATGAAAATACATATATATGACCATTTTATTTCTCAACCAAAACACTTAAGTCTCATCCATCCTCATGCCCTTAATGGACTCCCCATCATTGGGTTTCAACCTCATAGAAACACATTATAAAATGGATGTATGTGCCTACTTAATCATATTTACAAGATCAAGAACAACCAAAATTTCAATGAAATCCATTATACTCCCTCATTCTACAAAATTCATTTTCATGTCGGCTGGAACTGACATCAACTAACTCTTTTCTGGAGTGTGTTTTCCAAACTAAGAATATTAATTTTTTCATATTTCATCTCCCACCAACTTCCATTATTCGATGCAAACATCATGTTATTATTATTCATTTTATGATTCCATATCCACCATCATTATCTCATATTCAAATCCCATTGTGATAATATAGTTTTCAAGCTCTTATGATCTTTAAACAAAATAAATTTATCTCATAAAATGAAATGACACCACGTCTC
The DNA here is from genome assembly GCA_963277665.1 of Viscum album. Lineage (NCBI taxonomy): Eukaryota > Viridiplantae > Streptophyta > Magnoliopsida > Santalales > Viscaceae > Viscum > Viscum album. Next base: position 495,325,548 of record OY728158.1, on the reverse strand, counting down.
CATATCATTAACTATAGATGCAGTTTTAAAAATCATGTGTTCTATAGTTTTTATTATGTAACCATAACTATATTTATCAAAAAGCAACAAAATTTTATCCTTACATGAGATCATATACATATCTTGATTATGAAGCATCACAATACACCATGTAACATGGTCATATTTTTGATAATATCAAGATAGGTGTTGATGTAAGGGAAAAAATTAACTCATTAAAATAGTTCTTTAAATTCATCATTCCATTTTCATTGATCATTATTCCTTTTCAAAACTATAATTTGTGTTGTTAGTCATGATAAATCATGAACAAAACATTGGTAAAAACCATATAGACTAATGGATCGTCGCTTCTCCACGATATTATTTAATGGTTGTCAAAAGATAACCACTTATTTGATTCTAGATCCATAGAAACACCTATTAAAAGGTCACATGGAAAAGTAAAAATACCTAGTATATCCAAAAATCAAAAATTTATAGTTATCCATTCAACTATGATCCATTATGATTCCCAAAAGAATCACTATGTGTTTCTTGAGATCAACCCTTTCCTTGAATACAAAAATATTTCATCTACATACACCACCTTGAATAAATAGACATATAACTAAAAAAAATTTCATTAATTTCATAAACACCACTGGTGTATTCATAAGACCAAATGAAATAAATAAATACTAATAATGATAATACTCTCTATTGAAAGATTATATTCTAATATCCTCCCTATAAAAAAGAAATTCATGATATCCTAAACACCATTCAATCATAGAAAACCATTGAGATTCACTAAATTGATGGAACATATCATCAATTTGGGGATGTTGGTACTTGTTTTTTTAATGGTAATGTCTTGGTAAAAGGCCAAGACACAATTTATTAATAATCAAATAAGGTAACTACAAAAGTATGAAAGAAGGGATTTTATTACAATCTCTTTCATAAAGAGGAAGAAGGTAAACCGACAGATTATTATCCCATAAAACGTTCTGGTTGATACCTTTGTTAGCAAGATAATCATCCACCATGTTCTCTTCTTGGTAGGCTTGTGTAGAAATATATCTAATCTCCCGAAGAGAGTCCATGCATCTCATCCACCGAGATGTAAGGGGTCAGGAAAGGTGGAGCACGCCATTCTAAATTACATGGATGATGGAGGTAGAGTCGATTTCAATACAAATGTCATTCCAACCGTTTTTTGCACAAAATCAACAGCCTGGATAACCGCCATCATCTCAACTTCTAAAGAAGTGGTGCTTGTGCAACCACCAAAGAAACACCCATGACAGTGGCCTAGATAATCTCTGTAGACAACTCCAGAACCTGCTAGACCTGGTTTCCCATTTGAAGCTCCATCCACGTTTATTTTGATCTATCCAAGAATAGGGGCTTTCCAGAACTCATCAATTGATTGATGTGGATTTTTGTAGAGGCCGACAGCCTGAAGACGTCTGAGAATCATAAAATATCCAACATAATGGTTACAAAAGTCCTTTTGAATTGAAGATTCATCCCTGATAGTAGTGATAATTCTCAAACATCCTGCATTGAGATTGAGTGAGTGCCTATTATGTAAAATATCATTATGATCATACCAGACAACATGGAGGAGCTCGACAACAGTTGCAAGAAAAAGTTTCCTGATTTTCTTCAAGGATTTGAGCTCCACACAACATTTCATATGTATCATAATTGAGTCAGAACGAAGCCATCTTCAATCAAACATGCAAGTAATAAAATTCCAAAGAGCCGAATCAGTAGCATAGGATATGAATAGATGGTTGTTATCCTTTCTATACTGATGACACTTATGAATTTTATAACAAAGTTGGATTCCAAAGTTCTGAAGGAAAACATCAGTAGGAATACGATTATGCGCAATCCTCCAAATAAGATTAAGTCTAGAGGGCTTGATCCAATGACTATAAAAATGACTAATCCACCCAAAAATATTTTTAGATGAAGGAGAATTATGATTATAGAAGGTTTTTTAATCCAAGATACCATTTTTTTCATGTTCCCAAACAAGGAAATCATCTGTAATAAGAAAGTATGTCTATAAACCACATGTATAATGGACTCCGGGAGATGGGGTTAGGGGGCATTCATAACCTCTGGAATAGAGAGATTTATGTTGTTAGGAGGGGAGTCTGGATATAACATGGAAATCAGGGGGGATCCAGACCAGTTATCAAACTAGAAATCCAAAGAATTGTTTTTACTGACCATCCATCTAGAGTTATGCATAATGTTGTGAAAAGAGTCTCTGATGGAGGGCCAGATAGAGGATCCATCATAACTCAAGTTACCTTTCTTAAGCTTTTTGATGAATCTTTTTTGAAGAAAATCAGTGGCGTTTCATATTTTGATTGACCAAATTCCATGTGATCTTGGATTGAAGCACTTCATTAAAAAGATTGATATTTTTAATGTCGAGACCCCCATTTTCCAATGGTTTGCTGCATGTAGACCAAGGGATGGAAACAAGATTTCGTTCAACAGTGCTACCAGACAAAACAAAGTTTTTTATGTAACTATTAATTTTGTTAAGCAGTGAGGCATGCCATTTTTAATTCATTAGAGTGTATACCATTTTGGATATAATGGTAGATTTGACAAGGCAGATCTGACAGGCCATGGATAGGGGTTTCCCCTTCCAGAAAGAAAGATGGTGAAGAACCTGATCCACCACAGAATAGAAATACATAGCTTTAGGTCTTCCCGAGAATAAGGTAACACCTAAATAATTAAAATTTAAAACACCCTCCTTAATGCCAAGTGTTTCAATGAAGTTGGTTTTACGGTTGGAAGGGAATCCTTTACCAAAGAAAATAAACAACTTGTTACAACTAACGGATTGTCCTAAAACCTCCTCATAATGAGCTAAAGCATTTTTAATATTCAAAATATTTCTATTTCTCCAATTAATAAAAAGGATAATGTCATCCGCATAAAGAGAATGGGTCAAGGAATTGAGGCCACAAGCAGCTTGTATCAGTTTTAGCTTGTTTTGATAAACCAAATTAGTGAGAATTCATCTATGATAGTCTTCCATGATGGCAAAAAGGATGGAAGAGAGAGGATCACCTTGTCAGACAACCTTAGAGTAGTTGAAATATTTTTTTGGGGAGCCATTGACAAGGATAGAAAATGAAGAATATGTGAACAAAGAATGAATCCTATTAATAAAGACCTAATTAAATAAAAAGTGATGGAGAACCTTGAAGATAAAATTTTAGTCCATGTTATCAAAAGACTTCATAATTTCAAACTTAATGGAAACATTGCTGCCTCTTGAAGCTTTATTAAGCACATTGGTACTTCTTGTGGTGAGGAAAATTCAATCTTGAATGGATCTAACATTAATGGATGTAAATTTATTCCAAGAAATAACTTTGTTACAAAGAGGTAAGAGACGGTTAGCCAGGATCTTAGTAATAATTTTATAAAGAGTGTTGATAAGAGAGATGGGCTGGAATAAATGAATTTCTGAAGCATTCACAACTTTAGGAATCAATGTAAGGAACTGAGAATTGAGACCATGAGGGAGGAAACCATGAGAAAAGAAAGTTTTTTAAATATTACAGATATCATAATGGATAACTTACCAATGTTGTTGATAAAATGCATTATTTGAACCATCTGGACCCAGGGCACTGTCAGGATTCAGATAAAAAATAGTGGCTTTAATTTCATGATCAACAGGGATTCTCAGAAGAGAGAAATTATCTTCCTCATCAAAAAGAGCAAGAATAATACCAATAATGAGGTCTTTGTTAATGGGTAGCACATTAAAAATGTTCTCAAAATATGAGACCACATGATTAGCTATGGCCGCTTCAGTGTCCAATAGAGTGCCATTGTCCTTTAGGTGGGAAAGATGTCTACAGACATTCCTAATTCTTTGCAAGGCATTATAGAACATGGAATTTCTATCCCCAGCATCAATCCATTTTGTTTTGAAGACATGCTTATGGAAGTTATCCTTTATCACAAGAAGGGATTAAGTTTCAAGGAAATGTTGATTTCATCCAGCGGATCTAAGACGAAGTCAGCATTAGTGGTGGTGTTTTGATTGAGATTGAGGCTAGCTTATAAAGAGACAATGTCCTTATGAATTTTCTTAGATTTAGTCACACACCAACATTTGAGATTTTTTTAGGTGTTCGAGTTTAATGACACAGGCAAAGGAATCAGAGATGTGGCTCATGGAATCCCAACACTTTTTGATGATAGTGGAACATCCAAGATCCGTAGACCAAGCGTTTTTAAATATGAAAGGAATGTTTGGTTTGGGCTGTTTAGATTGGAGACTCAGAAGAATTGGGTGATGGTTCGAATTTAATTTGGGTAATGTAATACTGGAAATAGAGTTTCAGGCATCCAAAGTATGGGTGCTCATGAAAGCCCTATCAAGATTACTAGCCACAATCCTATTGTAATGATGACGATACCAAGTGAACTTAGCACCTGTCATGTTGACTTCAATTAAATTACAATCTTCAAACGCGGCCCTAAATTCTCTATAAGTGATGTGAGAGTGTGTTCGGCTGATTGTTTCACTCGGTGAGAGAATATAATTAAAATCACATTTGACTAACAAAGGGTCATGTATGGCGGAAGACATCTCAAAGAGGTCGTGCCTAAGAGGCCGACGGTCTTGATATCTATTCTTGGCATAAACTAAAGTGAAAAAAATATGAAGGCCATCCAAATTAAAATCAAAAGTGTGAAGTTGATCAGAATGATTATAGATTTTTATATTCTACAAAGAACTATGATAAAACACCAAAATGGAATCAACATGGCTATCATTCATGCAAGCACTTAAAAAAGAATAACCAGAAGCATAAAAATTCATGAATTTCCTAGAAAATAAAATATTGCGCTCAGAAATAGAAAACATTTTATGCTTATAAATTAACACATCTTTTATGCACATGAATAGTACCTGGGTTTTCTACACCATGGGAGTTCTAACAGATAACATCCATTAAGACCTGGATTTGGAGCCAGCGTGCATCTTTTTCTTTTTAGAGCCTCCCGAGCTTTTATTCCTCTTAGATCATCTTGTGAGTAGAGGTCGGAGTTGGGGAGGATTTCAAATCCTGTTTAATCAATAAAAAACATAATTTTTGTTAAAAACATTAGATTTATAAGAAACTAAAACATTATTTCCAGATTTAATGGTCACCGGTGTATTCACAGGGGCATCACTTGATGCACTTGGAGTTTGAAGAGTAGTAGATGTTATGGGAAATTCAACTACCTCATTAGGTTCCATGACTGTGATAATAGTTTTTGGGGGATCCTCAGAAGTAGTTCGGGGACTAGTAAGCACTGCCAAACATGTCTTTAAAATAGAACATTCTTAAACTTTCTAAATAGTTCCAGCACTGACAAGCAAAGCCACAGAAGAAGCCGCTTCAGAAAGAACCGCAGTTGACTCATTATTTTTTCCTGCAATCTTTTGAACCAAAATCAGAGTAGCATTGTTTTCTAAATCCAATGGCTTACTAATTGAGGTGCAGACAGGAGATTGTAATATAGTATTAGCTGCATCATCAACAGTTGAATCAATCCTTATTTGCATCACTGAAGCAGGGATGATATGCATTGGTTCTTAAAGATATTTTTCGGCTCAACCTCACATGTATCCAACACAAGACTTTCAATATCATGAAGAATCGGCTGATAATTTTCATTTTTTTCCTCATCCTCAACCAGCGCAGCCTAGGTAGGATTCTAGGATTGACCCAGCAAGGGAGATTTCTGGACCCATACATATGTTGCTTTTTACAGAGGTTCTAGATTTTTAGTGGTCACAGTTTTGTTCTTCCTTTTCATCTTGATATCGGTCCATCCATCGTCTGATGGAGGAAGCACTTTTATTTTATCCACCCTACACTTCAACAGCGAATGACCGACAATTTTGAAAATCTCACAATATAGAGGCATCCTCTCACATTCAACCCATACATCTACTTTTAACTCATTGGAATTGAGGACAATAACTTGTGGAATTTCGGCCTCCATATCAACCTCAACCATAACTTGGGCGTACAATCCAAGTTCATCATTGAGGGTGTGTTGGTAAATTTTGAGTGACATCCCAATACTTGAGGCAATGTCATTGAGTATCTTCTGGTGCTGAAAATACCAGTTAAGGTCATGGAGATAGACCCAGATCTGCACTAGAGTGTTACGAGTATTGTATCGATTGAAAGCCTGATCCCATTTCAAGATGTAAAGAGATCCCAGTTTTATTTGAATGTTACCCATCATCCATACACGATTATGATCCTTTTGTGACATCATCAGAAAGTGAAAATATCCTTTTAAATTGGAACTAATTTCCAATTAGTGTGGCCCCGGATTTGAAAAATACACATTTTAACATCTGTTTTTGACCACACTTTATCATATTTAAGATACAAAATTTGAGCCATAACAGAAAACTTACAGAGATTCATTCATTGTTGAAGAGCATCTGGGTTAGCATCGATCGTAAATTGACCATACTTAGGCTTCTTAAAGAGAGAGTCCTTCGAGGTTGATGATATGCAGTGGTCGACACCTTTGAGAGCCTCAACGAAAGATATTTCTCTTAGTTTGTCGACTGGAGGGGGTTCAACATTAATCTCATTTCGCAAGAATGGGAATTCACACTCTGGATCGAAACCCTCCATCAGCATGAAGATGATTGAAGCAAATCAGCGCAGACAAGATCGGTGAAGCGAGAAAACCCTATGGTTTGTGGTGGCTTCGTCGGGAGATCCAATCCTCTAAACATTTTTATAGTGAATACTCATATGTGGGTAGTTGTTATTTATTACAAATTTGTTAATCTTGTGAAAATCCTTACACAACAGAAGAGTTACATCTACCTTTTTGACCAACAAGGCCAGTTCTTCCAATAAGGATGTGCTCACCAAATTGAAAACCTTCTTTTCCATCTCTTCCAACTGCACATTTATTTCCATTAATTATGTTGTTTATATAATAAAATACAGAATGAATATGAATAGTCCCCATTATGAGATCAATCATATATTACACATATCATTTGAGTGTAAACCATAACAAATATTCAGGAAAACGTAAAGAAACATGTCAATCACTTCTGGAAAACTGTTATACACATTATGTTCCATCTATTCCAAACACAACACTGCCAACTAATATGATATCATTTCAACCAATAGTGCAAAGAAAGTAATTTCACCAACCTTTACATTCATTTATCCTCTAAAGAGATGCTCAAATCCAACCATAGTATTTAAAGTAACAATTCTATTATAATAGTCGATGAGAGCCTAGAATTTTTTCAACCAATCCATACCTATGTCTATACCATTTAAATCCATAGAAAACATTGATAAGTACCGTATCATATCAAATAACTCAATAGTTAGTGAACATTTATTACACACGAAGGCTCAACATTTTCATTTTCTAATATGAGTATGAAATTTTAACACTGATGGTATCATCTCAGAATTTAGGCCTAGAAAATCAATTGCATGGGAATAAATAAAGGAAAAACATTCACCTGTAACAAAAATATCATTCATATGGTTAGAACTCAAAATAATTATACCTCACACCATCAATGGTCCAGATTTATCATCCATAAAATACTTCACATCTCTATATAGTTGATATCTCATGACACATTGATCTTTATTTAACGGTTGAGATAGAAGTTCTAGGGGAGTCAAGGTGTTCTTGGAATAACCATGGATATATTGTTTTCTTCTAATGAGACTAATTATGCTTCCCATATATCGTTGAATTGTATAATTTATTTGAGGCCTATGAAGTTTCTCGAACACCTGACCTCTTAAAAATGTGAGAATAGCACAAAAGATTCCCCATTTTATTGAAACTATGGCATGATCTATGTTTTTTCCTACACTCTCACATTGTGTGACTAAGATGACTAGACTAGAAGAATTTAAGCATTATCCTAGGTCTTGGTGAAAGATTCATGAATCTAACTGTCTGATTTTAAGTCACCTCAGAACCATGGATATAGGTGTCCTTAAAATTCCTCCCCAGAATAGAGTTACAAATATTTCCATATGTATCAAAAATACTCATCTAACCATATCCCCCTCTATTTCCCTATTTACCATAGAATTTGTATTAAAAGTATCAATATAATCCTTTGTATATAAAATCGAAATTATTTAAAGAAATTGCATTACTAATCAACAATTCTATCAAGTGTGCCTTCAAGGATGCAATAGATGAAACTTTGGGTTCAAAGAAAAATTAATTAAAACATTTCGCCACATACAATATCACTATAAGGTTTTCCTTCTTCAAAATGAAGAAATCTGTCATTATTGAAATCGTAATTGTATCAGGATATAATATTTTGCTTAAAAATTCTTTAAAATACTCCCATTCATGGTGATGGAATAATTTAGCCTATACTACTAAATCCCACTATTTACATGCAAGATCCTATAGAATATACATCATCAGATTGAAATTAAACTCTGCTGGCGTGTCAAGGAAATATAAGATATGATTCATCATTTTTAGCCGCACCCTCACCATATCATTTCTTGAATCACCCCAAAAGATGGGTGGACTTTTCATATTGAACAAGACGAAATGATCCCCTTACCTATGTTCATATATCATATTCCAAATATATGAAGTCTAGAAATATTTGATTATACTTTGAAATAGTTGTTGGTTCACATGTGGCTCAGCTATAAAAATGTTTTCTTCAGGATCCCATAGTTGGTTCCAAAGACACATAGCATGTGCCATTTTCTAATAACACAACAAACCCCATTAGAATCACTATCAAGAAACTAAAGGATTAAAAATGTCATATTCTACAAAATAATTCTATCAAAAAAATTCAATCAGAAATTAAACAATTCCATGTAAAATATTTTTTGGAAAATTTCATCCACATTCAAAATATCACAACAATTACATTTTTGAAAAGTATTTCATTTGAAAAAAAAGTCATCATTTTTCAAAAATCAACACTTTTTACTAAACTAAATATAATTACTCCAAATAAAATATGAAGTTCTAGTAGGTAGTAATTTTTACAATGCTTTCCATTATTATCTCATCGGTAAACACCATAAAATTGAGATTTCGGATCCTATAAGTGTATCCAAACCTTCAATATAATTAATTCACTGGTAACATTTTTTTCATCATAAAAGTGTTAGTTAAATTTTTTATACTATAAAATTCAATTCCCCAAAATTCTACTCCTTTCTACAAACCTAACAAAATAAATATACCAGAATGATTATCAACTCCATTACTGAGAGTATTAAATATGAATTTAATTCAAGGATTGTACTTGATGATACCATATATTCCACAAATATATTTTTCAGGTCCAAGACTAACACAAGTAGTAACATCCCTCTCCTCCATATTTTCTTGAGAAGGGGACGGATATTATATGACCATGGGAGACATCCCCAAGTCACTAATTGATGAAAATAAAATCCAAGGTATTAATTAACAAAATGAAAATTATTTTCCCTTCGATGATAAAACAATCAAAAAAACATTCCATAAAAATAACACTTCATGATTCATGATAAAAATGTTAATCAAAGTCCTGTAAAACCAATTATATCAAATCGTAGATTTATAAGGGTACTGAAGAAGAACACAAAAAACCATCAATGTGAATTGTTGAAGACATAACAAACCTAAAACAATGAATCCATAATGAAACTTCATTCTCTATCCATGATCTAAGATCCACTCCACAATATATACCACGTATCACTCTTCACCACTCGAGAATCATGATTCATTACATTTACCCTTGTACCCATAAATTATATCTGTAAAACAACCAAGGTTCCAAAACAAGGCTGACTAAGGAAACTCATTAGCCCTTCCAAAAATGACATATGTTCTCATGCCACATGGGTAGAACCCATTATCACATTAATTTAAACCAATTTATACTTATGAATTGAAAATATTTATACAAAAATACATTACAATTTTCAAGGTATAATAGTTTTCACATGTAAACCAATAGTTCCATAGAATGTAACCTAAAAAAGTAAATTAATCATTCATAATTCTAATTGGCATTACCCATTCCATATCGCACACAAATACACACACCAAACCATACATCCATGCATGATTTTTGTTACAATTAATGGTGTAAATTCACATATATAACTCATCCCTTTGAAGGTGATACTTTAATTACCATTAACTATCCTCTATCATCCATTCATAACCATTTAGTACAATTAATTTTCAATACATTATTCTCCAAACCAATTATATAATTTCAGTAAACCCAAACCTTTTTTGAAAACTAAAAAAACTATTTTAATAAAATCATCCATATCTTGAAAACACATTTCCATATGACCATTTTATTAAAAAATATTTAAATGAAACCCATTTTTTGGATGTCTCAAAGCGAAATATCTATTATAGAATCATTATTTTGGAATCAAGTTACCATATTCACTTTACACAAAACACCCAATTTGTACAATTCCATAAAAATTCTCCACTGAAGGAATCCATAAATAAATTGGAAAACTATTTCATAATCAATTTCACAAAAAATAATAAATTATAAATCAATACATCTAGTACTTGAAATAGGATTCAATATTAAGGCCACATGTATTGGGATTAATGGAGAAGACAATGAAAAACACTAAAACAATAATGAAACATGGTTGAATCTATAAAAACCCACCGTATATCAATTCCCATATCCTCAAAATTGAAAATATAAAAATTACTGGCATAAAAAACTTATATTTATCCTCAAAAAAACTATATCAAAGAATTTGAGATGTTTAGAAAAAAGATCTATGAAAAACCACCAAAAAATCATATTGATGACATACATGTAGAATCAATCTTCATGGAACCATGAAGCTACTTACGATCAGATCTACATCTAGGGGTAAGGGATTCTTGTCCTTTGGGAGCAATAATTTTATATTTAATAGATATTTGAAGAAAAAATGAGGGACATAGAGTTGAAAATGTGTTAGATCTGCTTTTTAATGATTTAATATATAACCCATGCAAGTTCAGTCTCACTTTTAGGAAAACTATTTGTTATCAAGGAAAAAGTATTTTCCTCATATAGGAGCTCAAATAGTAAGATCGTATGGTTAGACAAACCATTCACCAAAAATGAAAAAACATCTATGTTTTCACTTTTCACATTTTCTCTTTGGTGGCAACACTATTGGAAGAAACTATGTTTCAACCTATGCACATTTCCCTTAGCCCCATATCATTATTTATGGTTTCTTATATATTATAATGGTTTCAACTAACTATCAACCAATATTGTACCAACCAAGAACATTTATAACATCCCCAAAAACATTTCAAAAGTATTAAAAAACAGCCCAAACATCTCCAAAATTCATTATATATAGAAAAATAATAAAATAAATGGTTATTTACATGAAAATGAGGGTGAACCATTATATTCTATGTGTTGGGTTTTATAGGATTCCCATAAGAGGAGATGACCATGTAAGAAATTCCACTTTAATGGTCCTTAATGTCTTCATTTTCTCATAGATAGACGAGTTGTATGTCTTGCATTCTAAGGGAGTATATTCAGTTTACTAGAGTGTGGTTCTCTATAGGTTGGTGGTAGTGTGGAAAGGTATAGACATTGATCAACAAGGAATATGTGTCAAGTGTAGGCCCCCATTGAATGTACACTAGAATAATGAGGATGGTTCATTCAACATGGGTTTCATTCAGGTCATTTACTGGTTTAGAATAATAAAGGTTCATTTTTTCAAAGCTTCGCTACTTATTTTGGAATAGGAAAATCCAAATAAGTGGAAGATAAACCCATGATTAATAGAATATTTTTATAATTTGTATGAAATTTAAATTAATACAATTGATTTTCACTACATACTTCTAAATAGTTTCATGAGTATAAATTATGACAATTTCCATGGTCTGTGGTGTAGACATTCAGAAGTGAAGGTTTCCTATACGTAATGACATGGTTATTTCTCAAACTATGAGGGAGGGTACTTCACAAATGAAAATTTTGAATGTATGGGAGATCCTAGCAACACTATCATTAGTTTTTATGATATATGTTTTTATATAAATTATGTAAATTCATTGTTCATCAATAATTAACAATTGCTTCACCGCTTAGACCCCCATGACTTCTATCATTGACTAAAAAGTAATTTGATAGTGAGTTAGTGGAGAAAATATATGTGTAACAATTATATTAATCAAAATATATCAAAATAATGTAATTTTATATAATTAAATCATTATACATTTGGTGGATGTTCTATCTTAGTGATAATTAAAGGATGGATAAATTACATGGAGAATTTTTTATTATTATGGATATCTTAGAGCAAAAGAAGATGACTATAATAATTTATAATAATAAGAATGAATCCAGTCAGTGGTGTTATCTAATAGAAAAGAGAATAATTATATTTATAGAATATAATAAATTATTTTTAAATATATTTTCATTAAAAATATTTTCGCAATGTGCTTATACAAAAACGGGAAAGGTGTGAAATGGTAGAGGACAAAGTTGCGGCTTATGAAGAATAGTTTAAAATATTGTAAATTTATTCATTAAATATTATTATAGATCATTCCTATAAAATTTTTACATTTTTATATTTTTATAAGACAATATTATATTATTATTTGGTTACTCACAAATTATTTAGTTATAAGAAATTTATTTGGTGCACCAAAATGGTTGTTATAGAGTTTTATAAATCAAATAAAACAAAAAATCATGAATATAAGTATAGATAGATTATGGATTATATATAATGTATCATTATTGAATCACCTAATACTAAGAGATATAAATTTATTTTTTCGTTATATATTATACAAATTAGTGTAGTGAGTGCCTTATAGGTTCTGGTAAATGATATTGGTGTCAAAAAATTGGATAAATGACTCAATTTTTACTCTGAATAATTAATGATTGGGTCAATAATGAGAAAAATGATAAATTATGTTCTTTTCAAGTAGTATAATAAGTAATAATGTTTCCAAATTAATATTATATTTGCTGTTATTCATGTCATTATCCTATGATAAATGTTAGATAATGGCTTCAAAAGGATCGATAACATATAGTTTTAGAAATTTTATTATTTATCTCGGTTGATGATAAGAATGTAATTAATAATATATAAAAGGATTGAACAAATTTCCAAAAAATATAGATTATGTTTTTGAAATATAATAATTGATTATATAATTATTGAGGAATACTATGAAGTTATTTATATTTATGAATATGGGAAAGAAGAATATATTAATATGGAAAAAAATAATATTTTGGACTTATAATGGTGTTATATTATTAAATAATATATATTTAGAACCCTTGGTATGGTGTATAATTATTTTAATACTTGTAATTACAAGAAAATTTTTGGATTTTTCAAATTGGGTTTATTTATGGATCTAGAAACAACTATTGGTTCCGGGATCAATGATTGACTACAGACCTTCCTTCTAAAGACAATTGATCATTATACATTTTTTAAAATTTCTTAGTTACTCACATTGGTCAAGGGGATTGTATTTTAGGATCACAGCCCCATTTTGGGTAATTATTCTCTAAACAAGGCCTCACCTATTGATTTAATTGATGTTTTAGAATATTTTCTAAATATAAATATAGGGTTAATCACCCATTTCTTTTTTTATAAATTAATTTACATATGTGGAAGTAAAAGACTCTTTGTATCATAAATTATCATTCAATGGATCCATTTTTATGTATTAATGGAAATCCATTTCATTTTGTTTATTTTTTAATGATTTTGTATTTCAGCCACAATGCTTGGACATCTAAAATTATTATTTATCTACGAATACATTTATTATTTTGTGGTTAGGATCAGGCCCTTGATGGGGATTCCTATATATCCTCATTTTCACATACCTAACGTATTTTAAATGTATTTATATATTAATTTCCATTATTTATTTGTTTTGGGGGTTTCCCACGCTTTTAGGGGGAAGGGGTGAGTTTTCATGAATTGGGCCAAACCGTGAGCCCAATTCCAGATTTGGAAATAAATTTATATTCTTTTATATCTTCTTCATTTTTCAACATTTTTCATCCATTTCAATTCCTACTTGGCCTCCTCTGACTTATTAACACCATCATGTAAATTTGGATCCTTTATAAATCCATAACCATGGTGTATTGGTGTTTTTATTTAAGGTAATGGGCCTACCTAGAAGCCCATTTCCATTTTTAAAAATCAATTTTATTTTTTTGATAAATTATTACATTGTGACTATTTTCAGTGATTCCAAGTGTCACCCAACCCCACTGAACCCGGCCGTGCACCCCTCCTCTTTCCCCCCCACTTTGGAGCTCGTTTCCATCGCAATTTTCTGTTGAACATTATAGGGTTTCTCAAAATGTTCGAATTTGAAGAGGTAAGTTCTTCCCTTCATAACTCTTTCAATTCTTACTATCTTTCCTTTATTCTAGTTCTTAATTTGACCCTTCCTCATCCTCTTAGAACCTAAAATACATGGATTCCCTCCATGTTTCTCAAAACCTCTTTGTAACACCATTTGGAAGGGGTATTTGGTGGAGGAACTTCAAAGAATCTCAAGTAAGTGTCACTCCTCCTTTGTTCCTCCACTCTCCAAAAAGTTTAATTCAATTTACTTGATGGTAAAAATGTCCAGGGGTAGGGTTTCAAACCTAGGGTTTAATCATTTGTTTTATTGGTCAACTATTGTGGTTTTAGGTTCGATATAAGTCCCTCTTGGTTTGATGGTGGCGCGACTTGATTTTCGCACGGTGATTCAAGTGTTTCATTTGATTTGGTAGGTGATTCCAATGTTGATTCAATATTTGTGTATTATAATTATATATGAATCATATTTTCTGGTTTATAACATTTTATTATTGCTGCAAAAATTGTTTTTAATAATGATTCTATTGAATTTGAATTTTAAATGCCAATTTGGTGTGAAATTGGGGGTTTTCCAACGAAATGTTTTATTGATTTATTTGGTGGTGCCTTATAAATACATAGTTGTTTTTATTGACCTGTAATAAGGATGAAAATACTGTTTATAATTTTTATCCCCTTTGTTTGTGGCTGAAAAAATGGTTTTTAGTTGTGTTTGTAATGAAAGTGAAGTTTTGGTTCCACTTTTGTGTGAAAATGAAGGTTTAATAAAGTTATCACTTCTTATTTTACATGGGAATGACTTAAAATTGATTTTTTGTTTTAATTGAAATATATTGGACTACCTTTACTGTTTTGGTAACTTAAAAGTGTGAACATAGTGTACAAGTGGGGTTCTTAAGGGGTTTTGTGTGCAAAACTACACGAGATTTTCAAAAATAGTTTTATTAAAAATCAAAGTGTTTTTTGGGTGGTTTATGTGGTATAAAATGTTATAGCTACTATATTTGGTGTATGTGACCATTATTGGTGTTTTACATTAAAATGGATATATGTTATATGCTGAAATTGTTTGAGCAGAAAGGGGGAAGCCTGAGTACCATGGTGGGGCGGATGTGCACTAGTACGGCTGGTGGACCGGATGGGTTTTTGTCCATGTTTCATTGAACATTTGGATAACGACAACTCTAACAAAACTATATGTATGATGATTTTGGGCCACGAGGTGATGGTTATGTTCCCTACTAGTGGCTTGTGCATGAGAACAGATTTTACTATGGTTACTTTACACTGAGGTATGAGGTACATGGGGCCTGAGACTATCTAGTGCCTAGGGGTGTTCCCAATTTTGTCCCTCATTGTATTTTTGGTATTATCCCTTATCTGGAGGGTGTTCTTGGAAGTACTTTATAGTAGATTACTTTTCTTTTTAAATGTATTAACTTTCTGAAAATTGTATTTTGAAAACAATTTTCAATTGAAAGTTGCATTTCTTTAAAGTTATCACATCTTTTATTTGCATATTAAAACTGCTTTCTTTTCACAATGTATTGCATACTCTTAGGAATAATTGGTTGGTATCCTATTGGGCATTGTCTCATACCATACATACACCCTTGGTTGTAAGTAGACTTGGTTATTTTTGTTGTCGCGTGTTGGGTATAGTTTTTAGTTCTAGTTGTTCGGGTTTCTAGGAGGTCCCTCGTGGTGAAGTCCTGTGGAGATGGCTTGAGGGCAGTGGCCCTTTCCATGGTGGTTCTTTGGCTGCTTCATTTTGGTTTTGTACCTTTTTTATAGTCTTGTTATGTTGTTTTAAAATATTTAATTCATTTATTATTTTTTGTAAAAGATTGTTTGGATTGAAAAATCAAGATTCATTTTATTAGATTCTCTTGTTGTTTAAAGTTTATAAACTTGGGTAAATCATTCGCAATTCTCATTTTATGATACTTGGGAAATTTTTCTATCCTGTGGGGATTGGGAGTGCCCTTCGGGCCTTGTCACGGGCCGGGGTTTCTGCTGGTTTTGGTGGGAACCAGATTTGGTTCGTGAAAAAATGGTATTAGAGGAGGTTGACTCTCTTTGGGTCAGGTTATTTGTGGAACATTCGGGATAGTATGGAGTTAGGATTGTCAGGATTCAGAATTTTCATTATGAGTAGTGTGGATGATCACCACACCTCATGACGGGATTCATCTCTCTAGGGGAAGATGGGACCTTTCAGAGCCCTTTGGTTTTCTTGGTTAAATGATTATTAGGGGAAATGAAAAGAGAGTTGGGTTAATGGTCTCAGTGAGATTGAAGGGCCTCGTAAGCCATGTAGAGCTGGGGATATTCCATAGAACACTCTCTATGATAGTTAAGTGATTGGAATATGGCCACCATCCATATTTCCAAGTCACCCACGGAAACTAGTTTCCTCTCGCATTGTCTTGTGTTCTTTAGTTTGGAAATCATGGTACATTGGTCTTAAAGTGACTTTTTCTAATAAAGTGTAATGAATTTTTGAAATTATTTTCAAATAAGGATGGAATGGTTTGATTTATGTAATTGTGGAACTAAAAATTCAGATTTATTTTGAACTGTAAAATCGTGTGCTTACACCTCTTTTGAAAGCATAAACTATACTGAAATTGGTTTTGAAAAAGTGTTTCAAATAGATTTTTATAAACTATTGAAAGGTGTTTTAATGGAATGATATATTTTGAAATTGATTTAAATAACATTAAATTGATTTTTCATTGGAAATATTGTGCCTTTCTAAAAAGTTTTTTTTAATGCAGTAATTTGGGTTCGATCTCTTGGTTAGCAGTTTTGAGAAAAAGGATGTATTGGTTGACCGTTTTGGTTTTGAAAAGTGGAAAGAATCATTATTTTGACCATTGGTATTTTCATGAGAGACCACATGAATGGGGTTATATGGGATGATGGATGGTTCATGGCATGACTAGATGAGTGCTGGGATGGATATGAGGAGGGTGCCTGATGTGGCTCAAAAACATGCATGTGTGAGGCCCATGGGGTACCATTGGTGGATACACATACCGTTAAACCATTTGTTTTCAAAGAAATGGTTTTAATGAAAACAATGATGTATGGATGAATATTTTGGGATGGTTAGTATTATGGTTTTTTGAAAATGTTGATATTGTGGGATTTTTTGAGTCCAAGAACCCCTCCTGTTTGAACTGTGTTTTGGGTTTTTGTTTGGTATGTAAGATTTGTTGTAGGGATGGTTAGTGGTCTTTTCTGAAAAATGTTTTTAGATGTCTTTACGGTGGATCCCTTCATGTTTTTGGATCTGGTTTATGGTATATCATGACCAATGTACCATCTTAGTTGGGTCCTTGGGTTCAATCATTGGATAAGGTACACCCCATTAAGGGTTATTTCACAACTGTAGTGCAACCTAGATTGTTTTTCCATTTGAAGACCCTCCAGTTGATCAATATAAGGAGTATTTTTCTTTCGATTTTTATATTGAGTCTACAGACATTCCTTTCTTGGTTTTTTGTATCCTCTTGTAGTGGGAGAGTGATCATGGAAGCTTTAAAGAGACCTTAACTTCTTAAGATTCTGAATTTGCCGAAGGTGGAAGTGGTCTGGGGTTGTTAGCCTAGATGATTATTTGGATAGTGTCTAAGAGGTCCTCTAATCCCTTTTTAGTCTCTTCGATGAAAGAGTTCACATTAAACTACCAGTGTGAGAAACGTGGTCATGAGATGATATTGTGGCCACATACTAGAATTGTGTGTTGTTTGGTGATGTTGTAAAAGGTCCCTCTCCATGAATTTTTTATATCAGCCGCAATGGTCATTTTCGGTGACACCTTGTGATGTCATGTGATCGATTGACCATAATGGTGAAATTCATGCAATATTATGAGAGTATTTGTTATGCTGGGATAATATATCCCTTAGAAAAACGTCAAAACCTTCCATTTTAGAGGATGGTTTGTATAAGTGTTCTTTACTTCTATTGTTTCTCACCTGAAGAAATAAGGTGTGATGTGTGTGTATCTTCTAATCCATTGTTTCAGTGAAATATTGGTTTAGGGTAATGTGATTCTAGAATGTCTTATGTCTTGGAAAACATATCAGGGATTGCGGTGTAGTTTTTGGTGACAGCGAAAGAATAATTCTCATTCATGGGGTTTACAAAGCCTAACTAAGAGGTCGAAGAGGCTTTAATCACTTGAGATCTAGCCATAAGTCTCAGAGTGAAGCTGGCTCATCGTTAGGTGAAACCCCATGGTTGTTTAAACCCTTGAACAAAGTCCCATCCTCTGTATGAATGATAGGAAGAGTTTCAACCTCTGGTTTCATCATATATCTTTTATTGTTCCCATTCGGTGGAAATAGGTGGAGGGTCTCGTACCCATGTCATCACACAATGTTATTACCTCTCACTTTAGATTCCATTGAGTCTTTGTAGAATGGTTGGAAATTTGGCTAGATAGGTTGAGCACACATTTTTCACATGGATAATTGTAACCATGCCCAGAAAAACCATGCAGATAAGGATCAACACAGTTATCGTACAATTTCCCAAACTATGTAGACTAACCGTGTGGTCGTCCCAACTCCTTAATTTTGGGGTCTTTTTGTGTCGGCCCATGTCGGTCAGTTAAGATGGTTGGTTCTTATGGTGGGGTGACCCACCATGTGTATCATAAATATTCTTTTAGAAATTTCAAATAAATGTATACCCATTGTACTAGAGAGTCTATTTGGGCCTCCCCCTGTATGTTTCCCGATTCTGTCTCGGGAAAACATTTAAGTTGTCTGATATGGTGGGGAGCCCAATTGTGTCTCTTCATATGAGTAACTCATATTTGATCCATGGTCTTGTCTAGAAATTATGTATTATCATTTAGAGATATCTAACTACCAACATATCCCTTGGGTAAACATTGATATTACAGAGTTCCCGATGGTTTAGTTATAGAAGTGTAAGTGTAACCTTGTACGATGTTGCTGTTTGTTTGGGTAAATTGATTGAGTATTGTTCAGATTGTGTTTGAGGAGTTTTCATTTGGGATAAAGCCTGAATTTGCTTAATTGTTTCAAGAAAGTGGTGTATGTTTTGTT
Organism: Viscum album; assembly: GCA_963277665.1. Classification (NCBI taxonomy): domain Eukaryota; kingdom Viridiplantae; phylum Streptophyta; class Magnoliopsida; order Santalales; family Viscaceae; genus Viscum; species Viscum album. The sequence goes on along the minus strand of OY728158.1, from coordinate 495,305,993 downwards.
CATGAGATTATTCCTTCCTTCATTGATCACAGGTGGTGTTTTGGCCTTTGGGGGAGAAACCTAGTAAAGGAGTTCATCTTGGTTTCTTAGTTGGATTTGGTTCTTTCTTTTGACTTTGCTGTAACATTTCAGGGTGGAATGCTTTCATGGTGGGGATAATTTTCACATACATATCATATTTTAAATATATTTTTATTTTAATTTCTATTATTTCTTTGTTTTGGGGGTTTCCCATGCTTTTATCGAAGAATGGGTGAGTTTTCATGAATTGGGTCAAACCGTGAGCCCAATTCCAGATTTGAAAATAAATTTTGTTTCTTTTATATCTTCTTCATTTTTCAACATATTTCTTCCATTTTAATTCCTACTTGGCCTACCCTGACCTATTAACACCATAATGTAAATTTGGATCCTTTATAAGTCCATAACCAAGGTGTATTTGGGTTTCTATATAAGGTAATGGGCCTACACAGAAGCTCATTTCAAATTTTAATAATTAATTTTGTTTAATTAATAAAGTACTCACTTTTAGCTATTTTTCAGTGATTTCAAGTTTCACCCAATCCCATAAACCCATCCGCGCACCCCTTCTCTTTCCCCCAACTTTGGAGCTTGTTTCCATAACGATTTGGTATAGAACTTCATATGGTTTCTCAAATCCTCTGAATTTGAAGAGGTACGTTATTCCCTTCATAACTCTTTCAATTCATACTATCTTTCCTCTATTCTTGTTCATAAATCAACCCTTCCTCACCCCTTTGAACCTAAAATCTAGCGCAGTCCTCCATTTTTCTCAAAACCTCTTTGTAACACCATTTTGAAGGGTTATTTGGTGGAATAATTTCAAATAATCTCTAGTAAGTGTCTTTTTTCATTAGTTTCTCTCCTTTCGATGAAGTGTTTTCCAATTTCCTTGAATTTCCAAAGGACCATGGGGTAGGGTTTCAAACCTAGGGTTTAAAAATTGGTTTTATTGGTCAATTATTGTGGTTTTAGGTTCAATATAAGTCTCTTTTTGTGTGACGGTGGTGTGACATGATTTTTGCACGGTGATTCTGGGGATTCATTTGATTTCGTAGGTAATTCCAATGTTGATGCAATCTTTTTGTATTAGCATGCTGTATTTATCATATTTTCAGGTTTATATCATTTTATTATTGCTGATGAAATTGGTTATAAGGATGTTTCTATTGCAATTGAATTTTAAATGCCAATTTGGTGTGAAATTGGGGGTTTTCCAATGAAATGTTTTATTGGTTTATTTGAGGATTACCTATAAATACTTTGTTGTTTTTATTGAAATGTAATAAGGCAGAAAATACTGTTTATAATGTTTATCCCCTTTGGTTGTTTCTGTAAAAAATGGGTTTTGATTTTGTTTGTAAAGGGTGTGAAGTTATGGTTCCACTTTTGTGTGAAAATGTAGGTTTTACAAAGTTATCACTTCTTTTTTAACATGGGAATGACCTAAAATTAATTTTTTGTTTTAATTGAAATGTATAGAGATGAATTTCCTATTTTGGTAGCATAAAAGTGTGAACATAGTGTACAAGTGGGGTTCTTAAGGGGCTTTGTGTGCAAAACAACATGGGATTTTGAGAAATTGTTTTATTAAAAATCAAAGTTTTTGTTGGGTGTTTTAAGTGGAATAAAATATAATAGATACTATATTTGGTGTATGTGACCAGTAGTGGTGTTTTAAATTAAAATGTATATGTGTTAGATGCTGAAATTGTTTGTGCACAATGGGGGAAGCTTGAGTACCTAGGTGGGGCGGATGTGTACTACTACAGCTAGTAGACCGGATGGGTTTTGTCCCTATTTAACTAAGAATTTGGATAATAAAAACTCTAACTAAACCATATGTATGATGATTGTGGACCACTAGGTGATGGGTATGTTCCTTACTAGTGGCTCGTGCATGAGAAAGGATTTTACTATGGTTACTTTACACTGAGGTATGAGGTACATGGGGCCTGAGACTATCTAGTGCCTAGGCGTGTTCCCAATTTTGTTGCGCATTGTATTTTTGGTATTTTCCTTTGTCTGGAGGGTGTTTTTGGAAATACTTTATAGTAGATAAATTTTCTATTTAAATCTGTTAACATTCTGAAAATTTTAGTTTGAAAACTATTTTCAATTGAAAGTTGCATTTCTTGGAAGTTATCACATCTTTTCTTTGAGTTTTAAAACTACTTTATTTTCACAATATATTGCATGATCCTTGGAATCATTTTGGTGTATCATACTAGGCATTGTCTCACACCCTACTTACACCCTTTGGTGTATGTAGACATGGTTATTTTTGTTTTCACAGGTTGGGTAGAGTTTTTAGTTCCAGTGGTTTCGGTTTCTAGCAGGTCCTTGGTGGTGAAGTCTTGTGAAGATGGATTGATGGTGGTACCTATTGACATGAGGGTTCTTGGGCTGTTTCCTTTTATTTTTTACATTTTTTATATTCTTGTTAAGTTGTTTTAAAATATGTAATTCAGTTCTAATTTTTTTGTAAATGATTTTTCGGTATGAAAAAAATAGATTCGTTTTATTAGATTCTCTTGTCTTTTTAGTTTATAAACTCAGGTAAATCATTCCCAATTCTCATTTTATAATAACCGGGCACTTGTTCCAGCCCGTGGGGATCGAGAACACCCTTCGAGCCTTGTCACAAGCTGGGTTTGGTGTCAGTTTTGGTGGGAACCAGATTTGGTTCGTGACACTCATTAGTGTAATAAGATACAATGTTATTTGGAACCACATAATGTGACACATAATACCTTCTTGAGGCCATGTGTAAAGGGCTCGTCCATTCAGTTTAATGTATTCACGAAATGACATACTGAAAAACGTTTCCTAGACATGGCTGGTAAGGAGGGTTTAAAATGATCAGCTTTGTATGGATGAACCCATTGGGAACATGTCCAGATGATTTTGGGATTATCATACAAAGAATATAGCCATGTGGAGATTTTTATCATGATGAATATGATCGGGTGATGGTAATTTAAAAGGACCTAGAAGGAATATAGTGTTCTATTTGCATCATGATCTTATATGGATTATGGAACAATGAATATTAAATGAGTTATAGATATTTAGATTTATCATTGAAGATGATTAATATGTATACCATCATGATGGTAATAAAATACCATGTAGTTTTTTTTGATTTTGATCTCACGCATTAATATGATTCCCATGAAAGATTCATAGAGAATATGGCCCTTTAATGGATTTTCTTATGGGGAATGTAGACCTTTTCAATTATGGTAACATAGTTTTTTCCTATACCTAGTTATATTCCAAAGGATTTTATTTCTATTAGGATATTTACTTGACGGAATTGTGTCCCTAAGCCCATGAGATTCATTTTCATTATTCTAAACAATTAATTGTAGTATATCTATCACATTGCATAACTAGTTTAAAATGTGACATTCACATGATCTGGATGCTTTGTGATTGAAGGACCTTCCATGTATATTGGGGTGTAAAAGAGGGGATATGGAATGTAGGAGAAGTGTGATTGGATTCAATAATTGGTACGGACATAATTATATAGGGACTAAAACTACCCTATTATTTCTCTTTTAAACACAATAGACAAGGTCATATGCATCAACTAATTTTAAAATTAACAGGGGATATTATACATAATTAATTTCACAAATTAGTTAGTACGTATGTAGAGAAATAAAATACAATTACTATGAATTATCATTCCAGTACCTTTATAATTTTTGAAATCATTTAGAAATATGTAAATGATTAAAAATATCCCCATTAACCTAAAATTTTTGGATGTTATTTTGGAAAATGTTAGACAAATATAATTCATTATTGAATTGGTGACAAACAAGTGTGTCAGATACCCAAATAATATAGGTCTAGAGGCTCTGGAGGATTTCCTATTTTTACCATCCTTGGGTATTGGATTTGGTCAAAGAGAACCATTTCCACTAAACACAGATGATCTAAAATGAAGCCAGATACTATACAGGAGTATAGTGATTACATCGAAGAGTTAAATATCATTAGGATACCTCATTTAATATATGGGTCTCTCTATTAATGATGTGTGATACCAAATTGGGGTTTTTATAAAATGATGTTAGTTTCAGATAGAAGTTTGTTAATAAATAAAGGAAATTCTTTTTTTAGGACAAGGTGAATATCTAATTTTTCAAAGGATTCCCTTATTTAGTCATGGACCACTTATTAAGGAATCCTTTTGGTTATATTTTTTCTTTTATAGTGACCATGTTACGTATATTATTTGTTAAGCATCCAGAAATGGAAATTTCACTGGAGATCCACTATCATTTTCTCGTCGTCATTTATAAGACTTTTTAGAATCATATCTATATATCACAATTTTTATACTTTAGGGGAATAATCAGTTAATTATAGTATTTTTAATAATATTGTTATCAAGAAATTCATATATACTTTTAATACATAATGTTTTTTTAATGGAAATAATAAACTCCTTTTATGTTAAATTATTTTTTTTGTGTGGGGAAATCAAACTTCCTCATCAGGATAATAATTATATTTTTATGTGGTTAATGGGGCAATCACCATTCATTGTAATATAATTTTTTTTGGGTGGAATCAACTAGCTACCTTAATTGGATAAGATTTGTTTCTATGGGTGTGGAGTTATCTCCTCAGGCCAATTATTTTCTCTACATGATTGGATAGGATTAATCTACATTAAATTAAAATGATTTTCATTTATGGGGTGCTATGTGATGGAATGGGTTATTAATAAACTACTTAATGTCCAATATAATTTATTTTTTTTCTTTCTAGGTTGTTTAATGTCCATCTCTAAATTTACTCACATTTCCTATTAATGGTCTTGTAACATCCAAGAAAATTTATCTCGATAGTTTATATTATTATTTATAATATTTTTAGGGCCACATAATTTCCCAAAACTTAATAGGAACACATTGTCTTGAATATGGTAAATTATATAGAATAAACCTTATCTTTTTAGGGACCCAGATAGAATAAACATGGGAACTATTTAGTTTAAAATACTGTTTTTACTGTAGGAATCAAATAACATTTTCCCCATTGGCCATTTGTGTAAAATTCATCATTGGAATGTAATTAATAATATTAATACATAAATTATTTTCGTTGGATTAAGTTGACATTGACCTGAGTGAGTTCTTATGTATTGTGTTATGATATAATTTAAGGGTTAGTAACATAACCCTGGATCCATTAGAGATCTCTTGGAGAGAGTGTAAGAAGATCAATATCAGATGATCTTCCACTAGATCATGGATCTGCTATCGATGTAAAAATAATTGAATGTTCTCTCCAATGATAAATATCTATTTCAGTTATTCATTAGTGGTCAATTGAAATATTTTTAATACATTTTTTGATTTGGTTTTATTTCCCCATTTTTGATCCTTTGAAGAAAACTGATCAGTCAACCAAAATATTTATCTTCAAATCATGTGTATTGTGGGATGAGATAGATTAATCATAATTTGGTAGGATTTTATAGTTATTATTTTTTAATCTCTTGTTTCTATAATAGATATTAATCGATGTAAAAAAACAATAATCAATGTGTATTCCTCTTAATTTTTATATTCATTCCTCCCCTGATTAATTATTCATCACATGTGTTATTCATTGGGACATGGGTTAAAGTATCTCAAAGAGTTAATCTTCACATGCAGGAATATTTGTGAAATTTTATTATATTGTAGATTGAGGATTATAACAAAATGATGGTGGGGTGATGATAGAAATAGTGGTGTATCAGAGAACATAGGTACCTGGGTTTTGTGTTCTTCATATCACAATGGATAATACCATTGAAAGTCTTTTTCCAAATTAATAAAAGATTTATATCATGTTTTTTTCATCTATGGAATGTCTCGTCTAAACAAGCTCCCTTATTTTTTTGGATAAGTGAGGCTAGAATGGTGGTGGGGGAAAATAATAAGGAAGAAAAAACAATATCCGAAAAGCAAGAAAATTTTGCATTACACAGAATCTAACATGGAGCCACACGTTGTGTGGGATACTCATAGAAATGTATAAGGTATCTATAGGAACAATAGTGTCATGTGGTGTTTTATCTGGAAAAGAGGAATGTTTTCCCAATTAAGGAGCTCGTTATGTACCTCATATAGTAAAGAAAATAGGCTATGGTACAAGGGAATAGGGGCTCCAGGTTCTTCCACACAAACTCTGCTACAATTAATAGTATGTGGGTTAAGCCATGTACTAGTAAAAAGGTACAAGTAAATAAGAATTGGCATTCCATGTACTTCCACAAGGACATGGGACACATTTAGTTTTAATGGGATATACATTGGAAAAAAGGGACATGGATTGTAAACCCACTACATTCTATGTACATTTTAAAACATGGATTGGAGATCATATCTTCTTTATATTGGAAATGTTTTGTTAATGTAAATTCCCCATATCCATTCCATGAGGTTCAGTATTGATCCACATCATACTCATTGGATAGTGATCACTTAATCATTACATCTTCGATAGAGTGTTTTTAATCATCCAATGGGGCCCTACGTTACATCCTTTATTTATCATTATTCCCTTGGTGGAGTTCATGGTTTTTTCATGACCAACACTCCATGGTAGTCAATCCTCTAATTAGAAGGTAAATCCAAATTGAGATTTTTGTATACCTTATGGATATGGGATTGATCATCGACTGTGTATTGTATCATTTATGACATTCAGAATATACTAATTTTGGAGATACCCAAAAAGAATTTTCTTTTTCGTTAGAGATCATGAGTATTATTAGAAACCTGAGCATTATCTCCCAAGTGAATTATTTGTGTAGTTTTTTAGCTAGAATAATTGGTTGTCAATGAAGTTTTGAATTAACTATTGATTGTGTGTCATTGTTTAGTATATCATATATATGATTTTTTTATGTTTGATATAAATTAGCCAATGTAGAGATGACTGTGTTCTTTTTTTAATGCTTTTTGTTTTTGGGGTGTCCTACTGGTAAATTTTATACAGACAACATTACAAGATTTTCTCGAACATGTCAAGTTTTTTTCGGACGACCGACCTTCTAAAATATTTTAAGAAATACCAACACTATAACATGATTAGTGAGACTAGATTAACTGGGTTTTGTTCATATATTATCGTAATAGTAGTCTATATATACATTCAGGATAGCCCTGATTTTAGATCCATTATGTTGGGAATACAGTAGTCGTTGTTTACATCCACTACTACATGTCATACATAGGTTATGGGAATTAGATGTATGCATTCATGGATGTTAATTATTTAAAAGTTCATCATTTTATGGGCTTGGATATATGGGTGTTTGTAAAGGTATATAGGAAATGGCCACAAACATTTGTGATATGCAAAATCTGTACTTGTTGTCAGCCCTTGACCCATTGGAGCCAGGCATAGGGAGTCATGTAATGGGAACCATTATGATAGGTTATAACAGAGTGGTATGAAATCCATTAGTTCAACATTAGGATCAGAGTCTATGACTATGGTCTAGGGGAAAATGTTTAGGGTTTTTTATTTTATCTTTTTGCACTGGGACTATAGAGTTTTTTCGGTGGTCGTTGTATCCATACCCCATGAATCTTATTGCCTGATTTTTGACTCAGTATATAAGGGAACTAGTTCTAGGGAAAACAATTATAGATGTATCATATAAGAATTTTTTGTGGTTTCAATGACATTAATGAGTCATGTCAGCATATATACTCATTGAAGATATTATATATTGCTTACATTCAGGATTCCCACCTAACAAATCCTATATAGGGTTCAACATTAGGATCATGAGGATGATACCCTCAGTGTTCAAGCATTAATGAAATGAAAAATTATGGAGCTACTACCTCCAGGTGGATCCCCAATAATACAAACACTAGTAAAGAAAAATATGGTAACTTAATTACTAGTGGATGAGGTTCTTAGTGTGATAAAACATCACGAGTTTCCATAATTGAAACCACTCAGTTTTCAAGGTGAGGCTGGCCAATAGGTAGATGAGTAATATCTTTATGCATTTCCTTGTCCTTTACCTCTAGTCAAGACACCAACAGATCAAGAGGTTATCCTTACGGCAAGCCTTCCCCATGACACAGCAGGATGATTATGGGGTTTTCTGACCCAATATTTTGATGAGGTGACTCTAGCATTGAAATGTTTTGAGATACTTCATAGAGATGAGTTCACTCTAGATATGCTGAGGGATTTAATTCTCATGGAGAATATATAGCTCCAATATGATGGCATGATGGTTTTGGAGTATTCATCTAGGATTAAAAACCCTTCAAGATACTTAATGGATAATGTTCATGACTAGTTCTTCAGGGATAAACCTTATTGTAAAGACATCATTGATAAATTTGATCCCATTTTTTCCCCATTGAATTCATACCAATTATTGGGTTCTAGAGAGAGAAGTAATGGTTGAGATTTTATCAGTTGAACAGAAACAACCAGTAGTTTCCAATTATGGGAATGTAGAAGGGGAGACCATTTCATAAGAGAGATACTATCATTCATTTGGACATGGAAATGTGAGATGTTTTAGGAGGAGGTATGAGTATAGAGGGTTTATGGGTTAGTGCTCTCATGAGGGTTCCATTATTATTAGCAAGATATACTGCTACTGTTTTGAAAGAAAGGGACATCTTGCATGAGACTGCTTGACACACCAAACAACAAATATAGAAACCATATATTGGCCTCCAATGTAAAAACTATGAGAGGAGGTTATAGATACATAATATATAAGATTTGGTGGAGGATTATGGAGAGATAAAAGACTTGGAATAATCTTTGACTTGTAAATGACACCAACCCCAATTGATCTAAGAAATGATAAGGGGTTGGAGGATTCAGGAGGGGATAACATCAGGAAGTCAAATAATATGGACTTTAGTCTCTGAGAATGATTCAAGGTATGATCTAGGTCATTTATACTTTAGATACAATACTAATACAAGCAGGTTTTTGTCATTACTTTCATTCCTCATATTTTATTCAGTATATAGAGAATATATTTCAGAGCATGTATTGACCCTATCACTTGGAGACTCCTCCTAGAGACTACACAGTTATCACATAATTGTGTGGACAGTGTGACAAGAATCGTAGAGGTGATAGATTCTATTGGGATCACTTTATAGCAGTAAATAGGCATTATGAATTCAACATAGGTATACAATTGTATCTGTTGTTTAGGCCAAGATTTACTATTCCTTTTAGAGGATGTGATGTATCTATATTAATAGATCTATGTTCACCTTTTTTAGTGATAATAAAACCTAGGGAGTATTGGAGAGACTCATGAATAGGTGGGTATATTTGAATACTCAACGGTTGGATTGAATAACCCTTGGTGAAGTGGATGTTATGATTTCTCAGTTCCCTTCAACGGTGAAGGGTTATGAGGATGTCTTCCGAGAGGATGTTTCAGGTTTATCTCACCATCAAGAGATAGATTACTTCATTGAACTACATATAGTGCTGACACTGATATCTTCTCCATCATATCTTATGCCTACCACATTGATTCTTCAATTGAGGGTGTAGTTAGATGACATGGAGAGAAACGGCTCTAATAGACCCAATTTTTTCACCTTGGGTAGCCTGTATTTTGGTCTCTATGAAGGTGGAAGAGATCATGAGGTTATGTTTGTACAACAGGTCCCCGACCCAAGTGACTATAAAGAATAGATTTCCACTAATGTATATCGATGACCACATTGATCGGTTAAGAGGAGCTTGATGGTTCTCAATGCTTGAACTCATATTAGACTATCACCACCTACGAGTATTGGATTATTATGTACTATAAAGAACATTTAAATGTAGTTACATTACGATTGAATACATGGTTATTCCCTTTGGTATGATGGACAACCAATAAGTGTTCATGGGACTCAAGAACATGATATTTATAACATTTCTTGACTTTTTCATGGTTTCCTTCATCAATAATGTCTTTGTGTACTCAAAATTCTATGAGGATCACGTGAAACACTAGAGGTTGTTTTCGGATGTAATCCTAGAGGACCATCATTTCATGGAGCTCTTGATGTTTTAGTTTTGGATTCTGGTTTTCCACCATCTAGGACACATTATCTTAGAAAATGGAGTGGTAGTAGACCTATCCATGTTGAGGTTGTATCATCATGGGAGCCACCCCAGATAGAAAAGTAGGTGTGTAGATTTGTATTGTTTGAAGTTTTCTACTGAATATTCATTCCAAATTTCTCTAAGGTATTAGTACCCATGATATCTTTGACCAAAAAATGGGATTCTGTCATGTGGATAGAGAGGTTTCAGTAGGATATGCAGTTGTTTCAGAAGAAATCAATGAGTTCTCCCATCATGATATTTCAAGAGTAAGGCGTCTAGTATATAGTGTTCTATGAAGCATCTAGAATTATGAATATTCTTGATTTGTTATAGAGTAAGGAAATGATTTCAAATTATTCACGTTAGTTTATGAAAATTGAGTATAATATCCTGATCCATGATCTTGAGTTTGTATAATTAGTATTCAAAATAAATATGTGAACAAAATACATGTTGGTAAAGAGGTTTATCATCTATTATGTTAATAAGAGTCTGATGTATATATTCTCTCAGAAGGATCATAAAATTATAAATATGGGATGGATAGAGTTCATCTTGGATGATGAGATATAAATCTTTAATATTTGTGACAAGGAGAACATGGTATCATATGTCCTCAGTAGGTGATTTTGTTCCTAGTTTTTGAACAATGAATGATTGTACATTTCCTTGTAGATATTATAATTTGTGTATGGACATGGGGGGGCTTACCTCTAATTGATTGTTTTCACCCCTCTACTCTTGTGGAATGTCATGGTGGCATAGGTTAGGGATACAAATGTGGGACCCTACATACATAGATTCCCATTGTACGTGATCATGATTGATTTTATCATGGTGGGAAGTATTTTGTTCTTCTTCAAGGATGCACAACGGTGCTACTGTTATGGTGACATGACCTTATAATAAATATTATTACATCACATTTGGAAGTACATCCAGTTTTCAGAAATATGTACCAAGACCGTTGACATCATTTTTAGTGGCTAGGGATTAGGAATTTGGGGTCAGAATTTTTCTCTCGATGCCTTAATTGTTAAGTAATTTAGGAAGAACACCAAATTATAAGGGATTTATCATACCCCTTGAGATACTATAATAGAAGTGGAATGGGATATCGCTAGAATTCATGATGGTATTTCAATGTAAATCTATAGGAGTCAATGACATCTAGGTTAATGTAGATTGAATCACCATGTCATCCTACTTACTTTCGATTGGATAGTATAGTCCATTAGTGATATTAAAGAACCTCTATTTCTAAGAGAAAGTGTGAATCCATGGAATTCCCTCAGTGATCATTTCTGATTGTGATAAAAATTTAACATCTTAATTTTCAAAGGTAAGGCAAGACGAATTTGGGAGACTATGATTCATTTCATAACATTGTTCAACCCAAAAATATATATTTTGAAAGGGCATACCATTCAGTTCTTATAGGTCATGCTGAGAGATTTCTTGTTTGACTATGTTTTTAGTTTTGATGATCACCTACCACTTGTAAAATTTTCATACAACATATGTTAACATTCCACAATAAGAATTTCGTTATTCATGGTTTTTTATTAGAAACTACATAGGTCACCAATATGTTTGACTAACCGAGGAGAGTTCATACTCATGGTCCCAGAGTTTGTCCAGGAAACTACTGAAAAGGTTCATATCATCTCAGAGTGGTTGAAGCCTCAAAAGAACCATAGAAGTATTATTTAGAATTTCAAAGGAGGAATTTGGTTTTCTATGTGGGAGAACATGAATTCTAATTAGTTTCACCTCGATGAGAATTATGGAGATTTGGTCAGGGGGGAATATTATCTCCATGAATAAATGTCCCTTTGATGATACTGTATAGAGTTGATAAGCTGGATTAATATTTAGATCTACCCCTATAGATATCCATTGTACACAAAATCTTCCACATGTCATAGATAGGGAGGTATATGCATGAAGCATCAAATATTATCAAATGGGGAGTGTAGGACAACAAGAATGGAGTTAACATTATAGGGTACATGGTATAGATTGATTATAGGTAAAAGAGGATCTTTAATGGGAAACTGATTCCATTATTTTGTGTTGGGTGGTAGCATGAGAACCACTACAAGGGAACATGTGAGCAGGAGGCTAATGTTGATAATCATTACCCACATTTTCTTTTGTATCCCTAAAATCCATTTTTCAGGACATAAAATTTCTTGGGTGGGAGAATTTAAAGACATATATTTTCAATGTATTTTTAGGAAATTATATAGAATATATACAAGACTAATCTAATATTAAGTTCAATTTCAAGGCCTATAGTTCCCAAAATAATTTTATGAAATATATTAAATATATTAAATAATTCAATCTTGTGTTTTTTCTTGAAAAAATGGAATAACATCTAAATGGATGAAAGGATATGAAATAAATGGGAATTGATTTTTTCTTAACATTAGTTTTATGCTAGGAATGAAATATCCTTTATTTTAATGTTACATTTATGGAAAATACTTCCAGGACATGAAATGAATAAAATAATTAAATAAATTATTTCATATTTATACCATTATGTCTGAGACTAGTGAGTATTTATTTAGAATGGTATGATTGAATATTATGGTACCCACATAATCCTGGATTCTTTTGGAGAACACTTAGAGATAGCTTTGGATGATCTCTATCATAAAAACATCCACCAGATTGTGGATCGGTGATCAAGATGAAACAAAATTGAAGTATCCTTCCAACAATAAGGATGTGGATTCATTATTCATCAAAAAATTGATCCTAATCAAGGATACACACTGTGTGATTGGGTTTTAATTGCATGTATTTGTCCCTATGATGAACATAGATCAATCCACCAATATATTGATCGAAAAATCTCGAATATTGGGAAATGAATTAGGTAGAATTATATTTTTGAAAATGTAATCCTGATTAGTCATTATTTTCTTTTTCCCTAAAGGAAACAAAACAATACTCACATGAACATTGACATTGGTTCTTTACTCAAGATTATTGATGTTCATTTAACTCTATATTATTCATTAATCTGGATAGTTATTTATTGGCATGTGGTATGACACATCACTATGAATAAATAATTGTGCACTAATTTATTTTCAAACTGCTCTGATATTGTAGATTTCAAATCAGAATAACATGAATGTTTGGAAATTATGGAAATGGTAGAGGATCTGATGACATAGGCACCTATTTATCATTTTATGAATTATGTAATATAAAATTCTATTAAAAATAATTTTTAATATGAGTTAATGAGGTGGATTATTTTTTTTTCAAAAATATAAATTGTCATACTACAATGTTACAAGGGTATTTATGTGATGTTTGGCTAGATAATTTTCCATTGAATCAACGAAGTGGGGTAGAAACCATATTTGGGAATCTAAAAAATATCAACACTACATGAAATTTAATGTGGTTCTAAATTTAATGTGGTCCCCTTTTAGGGGATACTATCATTTCTGGATAAATAAAAGAGTCACACTGCAAGTGACATTGTCACACTGTGTGTGAACCTATTTGGTGAGCATGTCGTGTACCATGAAGGGTACATGAACACTAGTTAGAGTTCATGAGAATGGGCACATTGTGTACATCATTATGGTAATATCCTTGATAAAATGTATGTAGGATAATATGTGTACTAATACACTGGTAAACGTACATGGGAACTGGCATGTCATGCACTTCTTTATGGATTAAAGACAAGGGAGGTATACACATTCATGATCAGGGGTCAATGGTACATGGTGTGTAACCCAATTACAAGTTGTGATGTCCTTAAATTATGTTGTACATACATTTTAATATGTATCTTGAAAATTTTTTAATTATGGTGTATTCCTTATATCTATTTCTAGATGGTTAGTGTAGAATTTCCTCCTAATCATTATTCAGAGAACCCTTTTAGATGAATTTTAATATATAGTTATTAGAATCCCTCTATGAGGAATGGAGTGATATCTTACATTCATCATCATTTCCTAGGTTGAGTTCACAGTATCATAGAGACCAAAACAACATGTCTTTAGATCCTCTACCTATAATGTTTATCCGGATTGTATTTATTATAAACCCTAGGACCGTGGGAGTGATAACCACTTGTGTATTATATCATTTAGGAATATTACTATGTACTTACATTGGGTAGGCCAAACAATAATTAACACTTGAATGAAAAATCATCATTATTATTAGAATTAGTAGTTTGTTCACATAAGTAAGTGCACTATGGAATCATTAGGCTGGAATCTGATGATGGAATTATAGTTGAGACTTACTTTTAAAATGTGTGTATTTTTCGATTATATCTGATATTATTTCTATATGTGTTGTATAAATATACTTGTGTAGAGATGAATATGTTGTTTTATATAATTATTTCTGGTTTTTAAGATTCCTACTGTGTGTTTTTATTCGGACCCATGCACTGGATGTGCCTACACATATTATGTCTTCTACAGTTGATTGACCTTTTGAAAGAGTTCTAGATGAACAAGGATTTGATAGTTTGTAGTGAGACTGGATAGACTAGGGTTTGTTCCTATAGTATCATGATAGTTGTCATTGTTTATACTTTTAGGTTGTAAATGATTTCAAACTCATTTTGTGGGATTTTATATTTTTCCAATATTACATTCTAATACTTCCTATCGTACAGTGGTTGTGAGATTTACATGTATGCATGCATAGTTGTTTAGTTGTTTTTGATGCATTATATGGTATTGGAGATGTGGGAATCTGTACATTTAGTTATTATAAGGCATTTCTGTTAGTGATATGTTATCTCAATGCTAGTCACCATCCCATGGCCTATTAGAGTTGGTATGGGAGAATTTTATAACAGTCCCTATTAGGATTGTTCATTTCATATAATTTATTTCCTCCTGTTATGTCTATATAATAGACTCCCAATATAGTAGACCATTTCCTTGATCTAACAAAAGCAATTAAAAAAGTTTCATTTTCTTATGTTAAAGTATCTTATTTAGAATAAAATTATTCAACCACATTAATTTCATAACTCAATATTGAATCTTTATGTTATAAGGTTAACATGGTGGGATATACGGTACACATTACACATTTAATTTTATGAAAAATATTTTATATTAAAAAATTTCAAACATTTTCCCATTTTATTTATTTATTTTTATGATTTATTTATTAATTTTGTTTGTAGATATAATTTATTATGAACAAATTTTCTTTTCTAGTTTTACCAATGAAGATTCATGGAGTATTAATATAGTCAAAAAAATTCCAGGTAATCCCTTAGTTCCTTATTAATCCTCCAGATATGATACTGAAGAATCATCTACCACCTACATGTCAAAAAATTCCATTTTCATAAAGATTACATATATAATATTTGTTATTGTCAAATGATAATTTGATTCTAATGGATAGTTAATGATTTCCAATATCAATGTATGAGCATTCCACAAACCGTGTTCTAGAAAACATCTCTACTACAGGTCATATAATATGAGATTAAATTCAAAGAAATATCTTGATTTTGAATGGTTCTCCATTTAAATAGTATATCCATGATATCAATGATATTCCCCATCATATAACACCTATTAATTCCTTTAAAAATTTAACCCTTCACATGATAATTTCATTGGTGTATAGAGTTCATTGGGGGATATGTGGTCAGAATGGAACTTTTACGATTAATGGGATTCGGATTACTCAGGGAATTAGTGATTTGTAGAAGTTAATATATTATCAGTTATAATTTGATTATATAAAAAAGTTTTTATTTCCAATGAAAAATGTATCAATAAATAGGGATTATAAATGAAATTATTATTAGTTGGTGTTCAAACACTGACCTCTTCTATTTACCTCATTGTGAACCAAGATTAATTTATGGTATATATATCGAATGAAACTAATCCAAATCCATAGGGTATGTACTAATATTTCCTCCCTATAACTAACACCTGATAAGATATATAATTGATTCATCCCCTGTTAATATATTTAATAACTATATCAATGAAATACTTGGTAAAAAATCATTATAATAATTCAAATATTTAATTTAGTGACTTATATAAATCTTCATTAACCCAGTGGGTTATGGAAAAATGATAGATTTACGAGGACCCAACCTACTCAAAAGTATTTATATATCCAAGGCTCATATAATGAAACCGTAGAAGTTGGTTAATATATCCTATGAGACATTTAGATCTATGAATATGTAACATTATCTTTTATGCTATCACAATTTTTCAATATGTTTCAAAGAGGATGGAATTCCACTATATATTTGATTACCATAAGATGTTAGGGTAAGAACCCTAATGATGGATGCCAGTTTTCATAATGTATATCCCATTGACAAAGTTGTTCTTAAACATTCTCATATTTATAGGATGTTGGTCCAAGTACATAAAAGACTATATCAACATTTCCTCAGTGCACTATTCGAATTTTTATATGCTTTCATAGTAGAACACGTTATGTTCTATGTATCGATATTCTAGAAAAATTCCATATTTTTTCTTTTCCCAAATGTTACACACTATTTATATCATTTATATAATTTCTTTATATGTTGATTTTATTTTTTCAATATGTAGGGATCCATAAAAATGTAAATTCATTCGATAAATTTTTCATTATAGAACTGTAAAAAAATATGGGAGATCCCTATAAGATCATTCTTACATAATCTCGAATAACGATGCAATTAAAAGCTCTCAAATAGAATGAATATAGATTTATGAACTATGCTCCACTTATATTATTTCATGATAATTTTTATATATATAAGAGGAAAAAACTTCAACAGTTAATTGAATTATAAGGGAGTCACATCAAAAAAATCTCCATCGACATTGATTAATGATGATACATGAGGATGATGTCCTAAAAATCATGTTTCCCTCCTTTACATCTCTAATTATCATTTCATGGTAATATTAAAATATATGGATCAAGTGTTATCTATATTAATTATTGGGAGATTTAGTTATATTGGTAATGTATCCACTAATTTCCCAAAGTCCCTATTTATCTTCATTTGGAAAACAATTGTGGTAAAGAATCATATAGAGAATATTAAAATCCATATGGGGAGTTTTTTCCTTAAAATAATCATTGTACATTTAATGGTAAAAATTAGAATTTCATCAAAGGTTACTAGTGGTATTATTGAAATTAGACTGAATATAATTGTGTACATACCATCAACTGTAGGCATCATGGTCAAAAACCCAAACCATGGAGTTATCTAGTGGGCAATGTGAGAAGGTCAATCTGTAATTAAATTATCAGTTAGATATAAACTATCTATATAATAATATATAATGGATTATATTTTGATAAGAAATAGTTAACATTTAATGGGCCCCAATTCATCCATCAAAAAATAGGCTATGATAAAATTATTATTCACAAAAAAATTCTAGATTATCTAAAATACTCTATTGAATAATATTATTGATAAGGTCAAAATACAATATAAAATATACTACAAATTATGTGTATGTCAGTTTGGATAAATATACTTTTTTATAGTCATACATCAGTTTCTCATCACTTGAGAGGACATATAAACCATATAATAAGAACTCATCCAATATGATATTACTGACCTTCACTAGAAATAACTTGAATATAATACTATGCAGTATTTTTTTATACAGTAAGGGGATATAGACTCATGATAAAATAGTTGTGTACACTAAATTTTTTTGTGAGTATGAGAATTATGTGGTAAGAGTAATGTTGATTCTAAAATATTAAAACAATATGATAAAATTTATCAAATGAAGAAGAAAGGAACAAAATGCTAATGCTGAAAAACATTCCCATTTGATAGAGAATATGCTAACTAATGAAGAAACCCTGAGAAATCTAGAAATACATCTCCCCATGTGTTTTATGTTTTTTTACAATAGTAGTTGGTATTTATTATATAAATATATTTTGTTTATTTTTTTTAAAATATAATATTTATAGATTTTATATTATAGAAACTCATCCTTCTTGACATTTTGGTAAATAAATAAAATCAGAGTGGTTCTCAATTAAATAAATCTATTCTCATTATGAATATAATTAAAAAAATATCACGGAATACCATTAAAGGTTATATTAAGGTACCTTGGATTATCTATCTTTTAACCTCAATATGGGTTATAATTATGATTACATAAATCAGACAAATATTTTCATAAGAATGGATCAGGGATAGGTATAGGTATAATTATTATAATCATAACACTATAGTCATCCTATTTGAACAAATCGTATTCATTCAAGAATTAACAAAAAAATATTTGAATTAAAATATAAAGAATGGAAAAAAAATTATCTTTTCTCCAGCCTAAGGGACCTAGAGAGAGTATCATGACTTTTATATGGTCTACATAGTGGGACCCAAAAACATTGAGTCATACCTTTTTTTCAAATTTTTTCTTTATCCAAATATAATGATGATTTATTTTCTGAGGGGTGTATTTTTTGGGGCATCCCATTATAGGTTTTTGAATTGAAATTTTTTTTCCCATGAAATTTTAAATAATAAAATTTTTATATATCATAAAATGTGTTTTTCTAGAATAAAGATGCCTAACCCTTTATCTAGAATTACTTTTTAGGGATATCATTATGAAGAGTTAAATGTCTATTTCTTTGTGAAGTGTATTTTCAATAAAGTCAAACAAATGGATGAAACTATTTATATTCATATATATTTGACTAAAGATTATTGAATAAAAACTAGTAAAATTCACTATTTTATAATAACTAATGATGCAAAATCAGATGAATAATTTGAATATGTAATGTCTAAATTATTACCCAAGAATGTCAAAGCTGATAGGAAATAGAAAATGGTCGATTTTTATACCATGATTAGTCATTAGAAACTAGAGGGGGTTGGTTGTCTGTTACCAAACTCTATCAAATGATATATCAGGGGGTTTATGTTGACCTTAATTCTATGATTATAGTTTCCCTTAAGGGTTACTTCATAGGAAAAGGAAATGTTTTGGAATTCACATTGAAATTATAGAGCAGAACCTCCATATCAATGAATCCCTACCAAAAACAATTTATGAATAATGTAACTTAGGGGGAAAGACAGTGAATGGTTGAGGTATTATAATGATATTATATTGATCCAAGGAATTAGTTTTTATTGAAATAGACATTATAGGTAGGAAGTGGGTTCCTATATAATATGAGAACCTGATAAAAATCTATTCCCTTTAACAATGGTATCACAATGTATATAATATATACTCTTGGTCAGATGATGTCATTTTAAAATATTAATGCAATGTGTTTTCACCCCATTTAATTCTATAGTCCTTAGACCGCTAAAATTTTAACAATAACATGAATGGGGATTATAGGTTGAGGATCCACCACTATCTATTGAATGTGTGGGAGTTAAATTATAAGTCCTAATCATGGGGTTCATGTATCGAGGTTGGTGACATGATATTTGTTTTTGTGGAATGACCACATTACATTTTCTGATAAGAGATTCTACTATGATTTTTTACGGTTTACGATGCTAAAAAGGGATATACAGTATATAAGGTGGATTCTAGTTGATAGGTCATACTAGAGCCAAACATGTTGAAAAATATTAAGGAATTAGTATGTGTAGTCAAAACATTGGTTTCATTTTGATAAATTTGTTTTTCCATGACTACCAATGAATGTTTACTATGATCCGAGTTTCCCATGACTTGAATTCATATTTTTGAAATGAAGATGTCCAGAAATCATGATTGATGAATTTAGGTCTGAATTGTCCAAAGACTATTTTATTTTTATTCCATTGAGATAATTAATATAAAAAACATAGGGATATCGTACGAGTCTATATTTTTTTTAAATCATGACTAGGCCTAGAATCATGGTTTCATGAATCACTGTGTAGATAATTGAAATGAAAATCATTAAAAACAAATTTCATTAAAAACCGATACATAGATCTAGCTGAATCATAACGAGAATAAATTTATTTACATTGTAGTTTTGCCCATGATTACTGATTTTGGGTTCCCTATCTATTTCATAATATTGAGATTAAATACATATATATTTTAGATGAAATTATTTACATAGATCAGGCTCACATGTAAGCAGTAACATGGAAATCTAAGGGGTCCTATTTAAATAGATTATGGTCCAACATGGTGGAATGTATATTCATTTAAATTTTTCCCTCAAAGCATTAATTATGAAAATTTGAATAAACATATAAAATATCTATGCTCATGAGCATCATGATTGGTGTGGAAATAATTTGAAATTAGAGGGTTTTATAAATTGTTCTAAAGGAGAAATCAATGATTATTTCTAATGTGAAAAACATAATTATTTTTCTTATAGAATAATTGTTTTTGTATATTTTAATATTGTATGATCCAGATGAATGGTTTCTATAGTTTAGGGCCATATTAAAATAACCAATGGTTATGGGTATGATTACCCAAGTAGGAAATATAATCCACGGTTGGACTAACACGTTTTTAATGTGTGAGTATAATTATTAAATCATTATCATGTGATCCCCATATATAATGTGATATAATGGGATATCAATTTCAATATTATTCAGGAAAATGATAAAAAGGATGTCTTCAGTAAGATTATTTCAAATAATTTTGAGATAAAAATATTTTATCCAGATAATGAAGATGACTCTAGTAAATTGGCTATATGAAGGACTCATATGTCAAGACATATAAATTGAATTATATACATTGTCAAAATATAGGTGTCATTCAAAAATCAATTGAACTTTATTTTAACATCCAATTATGGTTTGTGAAGATCTGAGTTTCTCAAGACATGATATTTAGTTTATAAAAAGAAAATAATCAAAAAAATTACGAAATAATTTATACATTATCCTATGATGAATGGGTTATTATTTCCCCATTGAGCTACTAAGACGAAACATCACATGGATCTTATAATGTTTTCCTTTCATGTATCAATATCATAATCAAGGGATGCTAACATTTTTAATATATTTGATTCATTATTGGTCTTGAGATATGGAATATTTCTATCATCGTGTCTCCTATTATAATGATAATGAAACCACATGTAGTTCATAGGATGAGAGACTATATATAGTTCTGAATCAAAAAAAAAGATGGAAGATTATGTAGACTTCGTGTGTGGGATAGGATGATTGATATGGGAATCAACACACATCTCCCAAGAGAAAAATTAAATACACAGGTATTTCAATGCAATGTGGTGTTGAATAAGACCAGAAGTGGTAGTGGATGTCCTCTTAGAGAAGGTCCACAAAAATGCACTTTACTTGATTGGACAATAAGGATGAATTATTTACCAGGCATGTTAACTTCAAATGGTAAGGGCATTAGATATTTGTTTAATGTTGTATGGTGGGGATTAATTGTTGATAATTTACATTAAAGTCCTTCAATAGATATATTAAACATGTCATTCAAAATCACAAGGTTATGAAGAATGGTTGACCATGTAGTTTAACATCTTATGTAATGAATTTTGGCCAAATATATTAAAATTGTACACAGAGGATGAATGGTTGACCATGATGTTTATCATCTTATAGTAAGAGAATTATACATATAGTTTTATGTCGAATGGTAGGGATGAATATTAGATCATGAAATTCAATTTCAAACTCTATGGATATTGAAAATACAATTTCAATTCATATAGTGAGTATAAATAGGAAACCATGAAATTTAACATTGTATGGTATGGACATTGGAAATTATTTTTAAGGTAATGTGGAGAGGGAAAGTTGTCAGTACATTTTAATGATTCATATCTTTGACTCATGGAATTACTTTTATGGTGTTTCATCAAGAACAATAGATTTGGGTTTAAAAAAATTATTTATTTATGAATATTATCCTTGTAGGAGAATGATACTCTCCCCATATATAGAGTTCATTAAATATACCCAATTGGGGAATAACCTATGAATGAAAATTGTAAAATCTTATTTTAGGTCATGTTTTTTAGGATTTTTCCTATGTACCACTATGGTTTTAAGAGGAAACACCTTCTCCCTACTAAAGAATGAAAACCTGATAACATTATTTTTAAATGATTATGGTACTATATTTTGGTGGACCAGTAATTAGTGTAGGGTATACAATATTTTATCACCAAGCCATTTTAACTGATATACATACTTTAATTATTAATCATCTATGAGTAATTGATCATAAATGGAAATCACAAGAAAATGTAGATATACCTAAATAAGTAAAATTATATATTTCTCACATATAAACCAATATAGAGTTCAATGTGTGGTTGTATTTTTTGTGGTGGGGAAATACAACTGGTAATATATAATGTTTTTGGGATAATATTTATTAAATTTTTTTACCATTATCTAGAGTAATTTTTTATATATATTTATTAATATAATTTATCTATCCATTTGATATTTCATGATAGTAAGAAGAATGGTTGAATAAAATATTAAACTCCTAAAATATATTTTTCATACATACATAATAAAAATTGTTATATTTCACAAAAATATTGTATGTTGGATAGTAAACCTGGTTGGGATATTATACATCATCTACTTGACGTTGTTCTTAAACATAAATTTCTTAAAGGGTATGGATTAAAAATATTTGGGGATAAAATAAATTGTATTTATAATGTAATTGAAAATATTCAGTATAGTAGGGAATATGGACCTACATCATCCATTCCACATATAAAAACATGAAGTATTTGGTAGTGTGAAATAGCTTCATCAGTTGATATATAGAGTAATCATATAATGAAAATGAATTATACCTTTTGGTTAATTATTTAAAATTATATGTCATTGAAGGTGATATATATCCCAAACTCTTGATTTCATCAAAATAATTGATCATTTATTGGTGAGTTCCATAGAAACCCATGTTAACATCATTAAAAAAACATGTACCCTCTATTAATTAATAAATGCTTAACTCCATAGATGTGGTATTTATAATGATCTTTCTGGTGATTTGGAATGTCACAAAGAGTAAATTTGACTACAATTCATCATATTTTAACCTTTATTTCTGTATTCAAATGAAGAATTAATTATTACATGTAGTCCAATAATGGTATCATCCATCCATTTCAATAATTGTCTTTTTCATTGACCAAATTAATCTAATTAATCAATTATATGATATTACTAAAAATGGTGACAATAATTTTTGATTCACAATTTTCCTGACTTTTTCATCATTGTTTTTTAGAACATATATATAAATACATTTCCTAATGTATCATCCTAGACAATTTGTGAGTGTAGGTTGTCAGTTAATGTTAGATCTGTGATAAATTCAACAATCAAAACTGATGTATGGTTTAAAAATTTATTCAAATATTCAATTTTAATGGATTAATCACTATTGATCTTCTTGACTACCGAATCTAAATCCCCATTGGTTTTTTTCAATGTTATTTTTTATGTCATTCTAAAATGGAACTGACATCTTGGTATTCAAGATCATTTTTTGTGAATTCTTATAATAAAATGAAACAATTGGTAAATATTTTCTTTTTTGAGATATAATAATTACTCTATTAATTATTCCATTGATGTTGGGGTCTTTCATCAAATTCCATATTTTTCTTTTTGATGTTCCATCAAAATACATCTCCCATTTTTTTGGACAAATCATGTATATATAAGAACACTTTAATATGAAATGCATTATTCAATATTGTTTATTATTCATAATGATTCTCTTTACAGAAATCTATTAATTAATTTCCTTTTATTTCCTTTTGTTTTATAAACCATGTGTAAAATTACTACAAAATGGTTTGCCACCATGTCGTGCTTTTAGTTAGTAGAGGAAGACTGAGGTTATATTTCATTTGTTCACTGTGAGAGGCCATGTGGAACTCATTGTTCTAAAGGTAGAGCCTTAGTTTATAGACTAACAATATTTACTCTCAGAAACTCTGTTTGAAATTTGAATATTGAGTCTCAGTATTGAACATGCTTCTTCTTTGATAATAGAATTTCTAACCATTTTATAAGGCATTTTTTTGCCAGACAAGAGACAATTGATCAATATAATGGTTTTACATATTGTATGAGTATATTTACTACTCTTGGGGGGAATTATCACCAATGTTTTAAATATATAATTCTAGACTCAAAAAAAATTATGACTAATAATAATCAGTTCATTTATTGGTTTCTCACATATTCAATATCATATTTAACTGTAAATATTTTCATGATATATTCATTTTGAATCATCATAAGTAATTAAAGAATTCCTTTTTCCTTATAAAAACAATGATCTTTCAATGAGGTAAGAAATAAGGGATATCCTTAGTTATCATGGGGTCAATATAAATGAAAAAATGGAACAAAACAATTCCCCGCAAAATTCTTATGGTAACACTAAAATAATATTTCATCGGATTTGTTTTAATGAAATTTTATCACATCATACTAATAATGATATGAATATCAGAATCCAAATAAAAATGATTCATATATTTCACCATAAAAACAATTTCATAACACTTGATGGACATTCCCATGAAGGATTTGAAACAGTGATGCATGAAAATTTTTATCTAGGGCCATATATATTCAAATATATAGGTATCAATTTATAAAATTATTTATAATTGGTTGACCCAAGAAAGTGGCCTTTTTATATTTATTGGCCATATGGAATTGGTTATATCTTAATTATTCATCCATAATAGTATGTAACTGATAGATGACATTTAAAATTATTCGAAGATCAAAATTTTAAATCATAAAATGTAATTCTGGAAAATCCATGTTGAGATCCATTAAATCAACATAAGATATAATCTACCCATTCTTCTTCAATAAAATGGAAATATTAAAAATTCATTTCAATTTTTGGATATCTTAGATGATGTGGTATTTGATGTGATTTCGATATTTAATTTTAAAAATAAAATCATTGGTTTTAAGGATTATTTTTGAGTCCATCTTGTAACCACAGTGATATATTATTAACCAAAGTAGTTTGGGACTATAATTTGATCAATACATAGAATTTCTATGTAATTGAATGTCAACACATCTCTTTGCTTTATTAAACAATACATATATAGCTACATTTATTTAGAAGACATGGTTATTTTGATTAATGTAGGTCATTAATCTTTCTATATACCATGTTTTTTTACCAACTCTAATCAATAGTGGTGTAGAATCCGTAAATAAATTTTAGAGAGGTTTATTTGAGATAATATTTAACAGCATCTTCTATACACCTCTTATGGGGCATGGGTGATGATGGTATATTTATAGAGCTCTAAAATCAACAACATCCTAACATTTGAAATATTAGGCAGGGGTTCCCTATATATTTTGATGATTCAAAAGATTCATCTTAATCTATTTATATTTATAGGGTATTCTAAATCCCTTGGGATAGAATGAGAGATTTTTAACATTGGTTGATTCAATTTTTTAAGGAATACAATCCCCTTTGGTATTATATTTATTTTTTTATGTAGAAAATTTCATTATAATTTATGAAAAAATACCGAAATAAAATCATATATTTTTATTTGGTCTATGGTAAATGCATATCCATTATCAACCCCTTTAAATGGTTTAGCTAGTGATATTTCCATGCCATCTAGGGTAGTATCCTAAAAAAAATTTCATTCGTGTGTTTTTTTCTCCACCACTATAATATATAAAATTGACGTATTTATTATCAAAATATTGAAAATTATATTAATCACTATCAATTATATAAATTTATACATTAACAAATTGTTTGAGACATTGAAGGTATGATGAAAGGACTACCACATGTTGTTGAAACCAGATCTTCCCTAGTTGGATGTTGAATGATATATCATCATGACTAATCAGGAGATCATATTTGAATACAATGAAATATAATTTAGTTTCGAGATTGATATGACTAAAATTATTTTAAAAAATATTATAATAAACTAAATTTATTGTAGAATAAGCATACAAGTCATATTCACTGTCATTCAATTGATAAAGAATTAATATGGGAATGTATTTTATATCTTGGAAATTATCATTTAAATATTATTGGATTTCAATTTTATTTATCTTTAGATATATATAATAGGGTCTAATGATTACATATATAATAATATCCTTTAATTTCTTTATTACAAATATAAAAATTTTAAACTCCACTATATTGATCCCCTAATGACATACTTCAGTACCAATAACCTTTTTTGAACATGAGGGATTAGTTGTTCATTTACATGTACTTTTGGAGATCATTTTATAAATTGATATTATCAATGATAAAATTATTTTCTTCAATCATATCCCATTTTAATAGGATGTAATATTTTTGTACTAATGGTCTTCACTTCCTATTCCGAGGTTTCTCATTATAATACCCATTAAGGCTTGATAAACATTATGTAGGTGATTTGAGAATTTAATTAAAAGTTGAATACATTCCCCTAAATTATAGATTTGGATGGATTATTCTTAAAACATATTTGGGAGGATTAGAATATTTCACACCACCTAGTAAATCCTCTAAGATAATCTGGTCTGAATGAATCTTGAATATAGTGGTGTGATTTTCATGCTCTTTAGGGGAATCCTAAAGATCTTTCCCAGGGGATTTGAATTTGAAAAAAACTATTCCATTGATAAAATAGAAATATTTTTTTGTTATTAAACATTTTTTCCTATTCCATTGGCCCTTAGGAACACTTCCTTTGGTTCATAAATTATTCAAAGATAACTTAGATTCATAATAAATTTTATCATTTTAGAAGAAATTCATTATATTAATTAAATTAATTTAGCCAAGGGTAATTTATCATCTAATGGGGATTCTATTACAAAATCTTTTGATTAGTGTTTAATTTTCTTAGATGTTGAACATTATACATATATTGAAGTTATGAAATTTGTATGACCTATGAAAGTATTTGAAAATGTCATAGTATATTATTTTTTAAATTACATTTTTTCATTCTAGTAACATTGTTCAATAGAAGATCTTTTCTTGGAGGAATATGGGGCCAATGCTATTGGTCAAAATATGGGATAAGAGACCAGGTTAAAATATTTATTTTTTAAATATTATTTTAGGATAACATGATTTATATTGATATTCCTTATATTCATCATATCATTGAACTATGGAGAAGACATTTTTGTAACATCGTATAATTCATCTTTTCACTCTGTTGTAGTTGTAGAAACACATTCCACATGTTTAGGTGGATTTTCCAATTTAAGCTTCCAATAATCATACCTTTTCTAATTACTGTATTTAAAAATGATTCAATCATTGATTATGTTAGATAATTGTTGAGTGATTGGGGAAATAATTTTGGTCTTCACTTTAATGAATCCAATTATGATAATTAATCTTTAAAATCAGCATAATATTGATTACCACAACGGATATAAATTAGTTAGAAACCTGATCATCTCATAAAGAATAAAAAATTTCTTCATATCCAAAATTTAATGAAATTTCTTTACCCTTCTCACATAGTGATGATGTTATTATAGTTTATTTAGATTCCTGATTAGGTACCATGTGATATGGTGTGTCACTTAGTGCTCGAGTTGGTGAGGGGGATCATTTTAGTAGAAAAATCATGGTTTCTAACTTGAATATTTTATTCCCTTAAATTATCTTTATTTTTGTTGACTTAGACTTAGATTAAAAATGTTACCATTCAACCATTTGGAAATTGTGTAAAGTTATCAAAATCCTCGTGGATACATTACTGATATCAATGGAATTTTCATATTTTCATGGATGCAATATATATATAAATCTAAAAAAAGTTCATATGGATGTTGTTGGTTTAGGGGGTAATTCAACCCCATCGATCATGCTATGAAATCATAGAATGTATAATAATATAACTATTTAAACATTGATGTCTATTGAATTTATTTCTTCTATAGAATATATAATAATTTTTCATGAATCGTCGAATGAAGATCATCCCATCATTTGATTGACATGGCTAGTAAACCACTATTCTAGATAAATGTCAATCCTTACAGTGTCTATATGAATCTATTTGTTTCTTTAGTTAGTGATGGGTATGGGATAAAATACTTGGAAAAATCAACATATAAATTTTTTTACCATTAATTCAACATCCCATGAGCCACTGAGGTTCTATACTATTGGGTGCCCAAAGAGTTGTGTAACGACCCAAATATTCAAGAATGGAAATTCCTCTAGACCCAATTAAATGACTTATTATAGGTATATAAAATGTGAAAATCATTGGTTTTATGTTTTTGGATTTTAAAATATAGTTATGATTTCTGACCGTCACTAATATAGTCATTGAATAGTGATCACCTGATTATTATAAATATAGGGCATTAACAAATCCAATTTACTTAGACAAAGGATGTGATGGACTCATCCAATAGGCTTTCCCTATATGAAGCCCATTTTTCAGAGCTCAGAAAATAGATATAGTCATTAGGATTCTCTATTGACTAAGCCCAATCTGAGCTTGAACACGTTAAGCTTGAGTGAAACCGACTACAGGAGAAGTGGATGTTAATCGAGATTACCACCCGAACGATGTTATCTGGGCCACCCCAAGAGTCTGTCCCCATAACACACCTTACCATTCAGTCTTATGAGGGTGTTAAAAGGAGTTATGTAACAAGTACCTAGAATTATGACTATGTGCATTATTTTTATATATAGAATGTGCATTTTTTTATTATTGTTACATTGTAAATAGTTTTTAAAGCACAGATAGTATTTTTATTTAATATTCAACTAAGAAATCTATTTTGATGAATTATTGGATTTTTTTAATCAAATAATATTTTAATAAAACATTATTATTATTATAAAATTACTTTTAATTAAATTTAAATTATCATGTAATATGATGAATGCAATTATAATTTTTATTAAGTTTTGAATGATGTTTTTTTTCAAAACACATTAATTTTCAATAATGTTGGTTTTTGTTATTAAATGTAAAAATTCACATATTTAGAAAATTGTTTTGATTAAAATAATATTATATTTGGAATCAGGATGTCAAAATTATCCAACGGTATATTTTTCATAATTTTCAGAGATATTAGAACTTTTGGGTAAAAATTAAATACCGTTTAAATATATAATGTGTTTTATAACATCATAATAACTCAATAGTGATGTAATAAAATAATTTAAACATTATTTTTGGCCAAGATATGTTTTTTCATTAACATAATTTGATTTTGGGTTTGTTTGATTTATTTTACAAATCATTAGTTGACCCTTCAAAGCTTATAAAAATATCTGTCTTTTTAAATTGTTCTCCTTGACAGTGTGACTCACCTCCACATAATCAACCTAATTATTTTAATAAATTCGAACATTGACCTCTTAAAATATTGTTTTACAGTCTCCTTTGGAAAAAAATGTGAAAAAACCATGGTTTGGTTTGTGGTTTTGATTAGTTTAATGTGAGGTGTTGCGAACCTAAATAATAAAGAATTCCCTCTAATTTTATATATAATCCCACCCAATATCACACTTCCTCTTCAATCAATTATTTTGGAGTTCGACGAACACCATACCAAATCTCTCTAGAATCCTCCCAAGGTTCCCCAAGCTCCCAAGAAGCCTCTCCCAAGCCTCTCCAAAGCCTTTGGGATCACACTTCCAAAAAAGGGATTTCTTCCTTTCTCATTTTTGTCAAATTATCTTTATGTTGTTATACCCTTTTGTTTTCAATTACAAATATAGGGGGTATGATTCCGCACCTCCCCCATACTGACCTATCTATGTTTATATGATGGGAGACCCTTTTCTCCCTCATTAATTTCTCCCATGTACACCTGTTACCATGCAAAAATTCCGTGAAGGCTTTCGCTATCCTTTTTTACATCCAAGTAATTGGATTGAATTATGCATCTAAATTAAATTATGTTTGATGAGAAATATATCTATATGAACCCCTTACAAAATGTTTCATGTAAATATGATGATACACCCCTTTATCACTCATTAATGTGTCCCATGTACACTTGTTACCATGTCGAAATTCATTGAATGATTTCTCTCGCCTTTTTTACATTCATGTAATTCTTTTGTAATATGCATGTATATTCAATTATGTTTTTTGTGACATGTATATATATGACCCTATTACTGTCCATTTCATTTAAATATGATGATACACACCTTTCCCTCTCATCAACCATTTTTTATGAGTTCTTATTTCACATCTTTATGCTGCTAAATTTGTACTACGATTTTCCATACCAATGTCATTGTGTTGTGAATACCATGCCCATTTATCTATCAATGTAATTCACCATTATGCACATTTACTTATTTATAATAATGTATCATACATGTGTTTCACATCCCTTTTTCATGGAATAAATGATGATGATTGATTCAATGTTGTATGATCTATGTGGCACACTTATGCATGAAATTAAATGTTTAAGAAAGGGTGTTCCATGATAGCGCTCCAATGCATTGGGTAAAGTATAGTATCATGATACATCATGTGCAATGACTGTTAAATCATGATAATTCAATGAAATGAGGGTTTACTCAGGCTTTATGTGCAAAGATTGTATACTCTTGCTCCACATGCAATGAGCCATGGCTCATGCTAATTCTATGTTAAGTGTTGTTGCCACATTTCAATGTTATAATTATCATGATTTATCATGCCTTTATGTTCATGTTTCCCTTTTGATCCATTGATATTACTATTATCTACCATGTATTGTATTCTTCATGTTATTCCTTCTTTATTCCCATACTGGGCTTCATATCTCACCCTTTTTATGCATATCCTCAGGTTATCCCATTAAATGATAAGTATGAGGGAATGTAGTGGTCATGTAAAGGAAGTTTTCAATAAAATATTTTATTTCATGTTTTAAGTTGTTATGTAATGATCCTAATCCCCAAATACACTAGATATCTTGATCTTCTATGTTGAAACAAGTGATGGTTTTATGTGATATACCATGTTTAAGTAATAAATAAAGAGAATGTATGTCATAGTTGGTATCTGAGGGAGGCTTGGTTATTTTTGGGATTACGACTAGAAAACCTTAGTAAAGCTTTAGAGACAGGACTAAGTATAATAAAAAAATCCCAATGTTTTGGTGGGTATTGAGTTAGTGTTTTATCAATAAAATAAATCCATGTCTAGATACGAGCACGTAGAGGTCACTCAGACATATATGTAGCTAGGGGTGAAAACACCGGCAAGGAGTTTTGGGCTTGACCCAGGGTATCCTGGTACACGACATTGGGCCTTACTGCACTCTTGGTTACAAAAATCCTGGGGGATATGCATTGGTAAATTCACAATCTTAGTACGAACCATTATTAAGGGAATTAAAAAAACCCTAAGAATATATGATGGATAACATAGACTAAAGCCTATAGATTCATAATTTAAGGAAATAAAAGGTATTTATAAGTCATCAGTTTTTTAATTGGATTATCCTTTATGTGTTACACCTAAATTTACATTTATTCCAGCCAATGGCTGATAATAGGAGGACTTGGGCTAAAAACCGATGTGAATATTAATGTGACGACTTTGCTAATGAGATTCCCAATCTGATAGGAGTGGGAATCATGAACTTTGTCACGCTTCTCTCTCAGTTAACTCATGATTTTAATAGAAGCATGGGTTATGAATGACATTCAACCCCCTAATAATTAAAAATATGCTATTGAAAGCTTCAAGTGAAAAAGGCCTCCTACTATTAATTGATCATCTGATCCCTCAATCGCCGAACAATGGATAAACTCCGTTGAAATGATCTCCTCCATCCATCAATGTTATGAACAAGAGAAGGTTCTTGTGGATACTTATCATGTGGAGGTTGAAGCCAATCAATGGTGGACATTGATATGAAAATATTATTCCTGAGGATGAGATTGAGGAATTGGAATAGATGGATTTCTAATATATGTTTTTTGATAAATATTTTGTGTGCACCCTCCGACATAAGATGGAAAGGTACTTACTTACCTCAAGAAAAAATATGTCGAATCTATCAGAGCGTATAAGGAAAACATCATAAGGCTTTCATGTTACGCCTCTATCTTTGTAGTTACAGCAAAATGCATGGTTGAACGCTTCTTTAGTGAGCTGAAACCTAGCCTACAGAAAGAATATGTGATCCACGACTTCGATAGCTATGAGGAAAACGTCAGTTGTGCCCCCAATATTGAAATGGAGATCAGAGAATCTCAGGGGTATCATGGGGATATTAAGCGTATGGTGGAATTCAATGCTGGAGGTCCAATAGATAAATCCAACAGTGCTAATAAGATCATGCACCCCACATTCCAATGGTGTGGAAAGAAGAACCTCAAAAATTTCCTGAAGGGGGTGAGGAAATTCTTTAGGTGTGGAAGAGAAGGGCACCTAGCTATTAACTGTCGGCAAGAAAACCTCACAGTTGCGACAGAGGAAAAGAGAACTCCATTTAACTCTCAACGTATTTTTCATTGTTTCAACTGCAAATATCCAAGGCATCTTTCAAATAAGGGACCTAATCCAAGGATTTTTGGAGAAAACTAACAACCTCCAAGGAAGAAAGGGTAAGCTTTGGCCATTACTATTATCGAAGTGAACCATCACAATGAAGTGGTGATAGGTACACTAGTTAGACATTCACAAATAGAGAATGTACTTATTTATTCTGGTTCCACACATTCTTTTATATCTCAAATATTAGTAGAACAATCCCATCCCCCCCGAAAAATCCTAAAAGTGATGATTTTGGTGAGTTTAGAAAATGGGGGAATCATTACATCCCATTAATATAACTCCTCCCCTGTTATAATATGTGGATTTAATTTCTCGGAGAACCACATCATACTCTCTCTGGTGGAATTTTATGCAATTCATAGCATGGATTGGCATTCCCCGTATAGATCCAACATAAATTGTAGTGAGAGGGAAATCACTCTCTATGTAGAGAATCGAACCCCGATTTTATACATGTACAAGGAGACATATAATTCTTCATTATATCCATCATCTCAATCGTGGATATTACTACCATATAATCACGTGTATATGGCTTAGATGATTGAGTCTAAGGAGTCAACCATCCTTGAAAACATGCCTATTGTGAGAGAATTCGCAAAAGTGTTTCGTAAGGAATTGACATGTCTTCCTCCTAGAAGAGATGTTGAATTCTCAATTGACCTTATTCCTGGGGAGTTTCCATTAGCAAAGACTCCATATAGAATGGATGTGGTGGATCTTGAGGATCTGATGAAACAACTATAAAAAATTCTGGATAAAGGGTATATACGCCCAAGTGCTTCACCATAGGGTGGACCAGTCCTCTCCATCATGAAGAAGGATGGGTCAATTCAACTTTGCATCGATTATTGTGAGCTTAAAAAATCATGATAAAGAACAAGTATCCTCTCCCTTTAATTGATGACTTGTTTGATCAGCTATGTGGATCACAATACTTCTCCAAGGTGTATTTGTGGTCAATATATTATCAAGAAAGGGTGAAGAATGATGATTTCCCCAAGACTAATTTTCGTACAAGATACAAGAACTATTAATTAATAATAAAGCCACTAGGACTCACTAATGCTCTAGAAATCTTCTTGGACATGGTGAATTTTGTATCTAGAGATTTCTTCGACAAATTTTTGGTAGTATTTACAGATGTTATTCTCATATACTCTAAAACCAAGCAGGATCATGAGGAGAATCTTGGAACTGTACTAGAGACCATGTGAAAGAAAAATATCTATTAATATTATATAAAGTGTGAGTTATAGTAGAAGGATGTCTTTTTCTTGGTCCATATCATCAAAATCAATGGGATATCTATGGATCCCTCCGGGACAGGTGAAATTGAGGGGTAGAAAAGGCCAACAATGGTAACAGATATCTGTAGCTTTTTGGGGTTAGCTGGATATTATCGATGATTTTAAAGGAATTTCTCATGATTGTCCCATACTCTTACCAAGCTAACTCAGAAGGTAGAAAAGTAATATGGGAGTGATGAATATGAAGAATTCTTCAAGTTGTTAATAAAGAGACTTATCACATCACCCGTTCTCACTTTACCCACAAGTGGAGAACTTTTTGTTGTATTCAGTTATGCATCGATGAAGGGTATGGGCTCTGTGTTGATGGAAAATGACAAAGTCATTGCCTATGCTTCAAGGAAATTGAAAGTTCATGAGATAAATTATCCAAAACATTATTTGTATTTTCCTACAGTGAACTTCAAAATAAAAATTTGGTGGCATTATCTCTTTGGGGAGAAGTGGGAAATATATACGGACCAAAAAAGCTTCAAGTATATATTCACAGAGAAAGAGTTGAACATGTGCCAACAAAAATGGTTAGAGATGATCATACACTGTGACTACCCAATCCTTTACCACCTTGGGAAGGAAAACAAGGTTGCAGATGCTCTAAGTATAAAGGACCCAACAATTCTATCACTATTGAGAATTGAGAAGGATCAAATCTTTTTAGATTCTACCAAGATAGACATGGGAATCATAAATAAGGGAACATCATCAATCCTTTCACAAATTATTTCTCAAACATCTCTTTTGGAAAAGTTAAAATATTCTCCAGATGATGATGTGGGAATTCATAAGAAAGAGGAAGGCATCATAAGAGGGAAATCAGTGGAGTTCAATGTTAATAAAGAAGGAATTATGATATTGGTAAAAACAATATGTGTTCCATCAAGTTTAGAGCTGAATAAGGAACTTCTGGAAGATGCACATAGATAAAATTTATCAATTCACCCAATAAACACAATGATGCATCAAGATATCTGAGAGCATTATTGGTGGGATAATATGGAGAAAGATATCACAGGGTATACATCAATGTGCCTGGTGTGCCAGTAATTGAAGGCAGAGAGGAAAAGGTCTAAGGGGATGATGTTACCATTGCCCATACCAGCAAGGAAATGGTAGAACATCACCATATACTTTCTCACCGGAAATCTAAAGACATCCAAAAGCAATAATGCAATCCGGGTTGTTGTGGATCGTCCTATAAAGTCTGCACTCTTTATTGCAATTTGGGAGAATTAATCATTGGATCAACTGGCACAGATATATATCCGGGAAGTGGACATGCTTCATGTAGTACCACAACCTATTGTATCCGATCGAGATCCAAGATTCACCTCTATGTTTTGGAAGAGTCTTCAACATGCTCTGGATACTGAACTGATCATCAGTACGGCCTATCATCCTCAAATTGATGGCTAATCTGAGCGAACTATTCAGACACTGGAGGATATGTTATGATCATATTCTGTTGACTTCAAAGGAGAGTGGGACCAACATCTTCTACTGGTTGAATTTTCCTATAATAACATTTTCTACTCGAGAATCTGAATGAAACCATATTAAGCCCTCTATGGGAACAGGTGCAGAACACTGACATGATAGGATGAAGTCAGTGAGCATAAGCTGCTAGGACCAGAAATGGTTGAAGAAATGGTGGAGAAGGTGAAACCCATTCAGCAGCCTATCAAGGAAACCCAGAGATGACAGAAGAGTTATGTAGATAACCGTCAACAAGACCTTAGGATTAATGGTAGTGACCTAGTATTTCTACACATATCTACTTTGAAGAAGTTCATGAGGTTTGGAAATAAAGGGAAGTAATTCCAAGGTACATTGGCCCCTTTGAGATTCTTGATCATGTCCGGGATGTAGCCTATCAACTAGCACTTCCAAATCCCATGGCCAAAGTACATGATCTCTTTTATGTATCCCTCTTAAGGAAGTACATACCAGACCCCTCACATGTACTCTCTTCAGAGGTAGTACAGCTAGAGGATTAACATTCATATGAGCAGAAACCAGGGAAGATCTTAGATAATAAATAAAAAGTTCTACGAAATAAGATAATTCCCCTCGTCGAGGTGTTACGGTGAAACCAGAAGTTCAAAGAAGCAACATGGTAATCAGAGTAAGTGATGAAGCAAGGTTACCCAAATCTATTTTAGGGTGCGAAAAGGAAATTTCTGAAGGTGAAATTTCTTAAGGGGGGAATATTGTAAGGACCCAAATATTCATTAATGAAAATTATTCTTGGTCCAATTAAATCTCTTATTACAGTTATATTGCAAGTGAACTTCATTGGTTTTATGTTTTTTTATTTTAAAATAATGTTAAGAATTGTGGTTGTTGCTAATATAGTCGTTGAACAGTGATCACCTGATTAGTAGAAATATTGGGCTTTAACAAATCCAATTTACTTAATCAAAGGAAACTATGGCCTCATATAGTAGACTTGGCCCAAACAAAGCCCATTTTTTCAGAGCTCGGAAAGGAGGTGGTGTTTTTGGGCTTCGATCTTGAACAAGACCATGCTGATCACGAACAAGTTAAGCTTGAGTGGAACTGAATACAGGATAAATGGAGGTTGATAGAGATTACCACCCGATTGATGTCATTCGAGCAAACCAAAGAGTCTTTCACCATCGCCCACCTTACCCTTCATTCTTATGTTGGTGTTATAATGGGTTATGTAACATTACCCTAGCACTATGACTATGTATGTTATTTTGGTATAATGTATGTGCATTCATTTTATTATTGTTACTTTCAAAATCATTTTTTAAGAAAAATAGTATTTTTAGTTAATATTCAACTACGAAATTTATTTTCATGAATTAATGGAATGTTGAATTAAATAATATTTTAATAAAATAATATTGTTATTATTATTAAATTTCTTTTTCTGAAATATAAATTATCGTGTAATTTTATGAATGTAATTGTAATTTTTATTAAGGTTAGAAAGATATTTTTATCAAAACCCATGAATTTTTTATAAATATCTGTTTTTATTTTTAAAAGTAAAAAATTCACATATTTAGAAAATTATTTAGATAAAGTGACTATTATTTTTAGAATCAGATGTCGAAATTATCCGACAGTGAATTTTTCATAATTTTCAGAGACAGTCGAATGTTTCTGTAAAAATTAAATATCCTTTGAATATATAATGTGTTTTATGGAATCATAATGACCCAAAAGTGATGTTATAATATAATATAAATATTATGTTCATTGAATATATGTTTTAACATTAAAATAATGTTATTTGGGGTTTTTTTGATTTATTTTAAAAGCATTAGTTGACCTTTCAAGTCTTATAAAACATTTTGCCTTTTTTAATTGTATTCCTTGAGAGTGTGACTCACCTCTACATAAGAAACCCTACTATTTTAAGAATTTTGACCACTGGCATCATAAAATATTTTTTTCCACTCCAATTTTTCAAAAACCATGGGCTGGTTTGTGGTTTTAATTAGTTTTATATGAGGTGTCCCAAACCTAAATATTAATGAATTCCCTCTCCTTTCATATATAAACCCACCCAGGATCCCACTTCCTCTTAACTAAAAGCCTTTGGAGTTCGACCAACCCCTACCCTCCTCTATTTATAATCATCCCAAGGTACCCCAAGCTCCCATTAAGCCTCTCCCAGGTCTCTCTCAAGCGTTTGGGATCACACTTCCAAGTAATGTATTTTTTCCTTTCTCATTTTTTCAAATTTTATTTAAGTAGTTATGCCATTTTTTTCAATTAAAAATGTTGGGGAATGATTTTCCACCTCCCCAATATTTCCATATTTATATTTTAATTATGGGAGGCCCCTTTCTCTCTCATTAATGTGTCCCATCTACACTTTTTACCATGCCAAAATTTTGTGAAGTATTTCTCTCTCCTTTTTTAATCCAAGTAATTATTTTGTATTATGAATCTAAATTCCATTATTATTGTCAGAATATGTATCTATATGAACCCCTTACTATCAATTTCATGAAAATATGATGATAAAACTCTTTCTCTCTCATTAATGTGTTTTAATTACACCCATTTCCATGCCAAAATTTTGTGAAGTATTTCTATCTCCTTTTTATATCCAAGTAATTATTTTGTATTATGCATCAAATTCCATTATTTTTGTTGGGAAATGTATCTATATGACCCTATTACATTCCATTTTATTTAGATATGATTATTAACCCCTTTTCTCTCATCAAACTTATTTTATGCTTTCTTATTTCATGTTGTTAGGCTGCAAAAATTACAATATGATTTTCCTTGCCAATGTCATTGTGTAGTTAATATCATTCCTATTTATCTATCAATGGTATTCACCTTTTTGAACATTTACTTATTGATTGTAATTCTTCATGTATTTATTCCAAATACCTTTTGATGGAATAAATTATGATTATTGATTCCATGTTGACTGATCCATGTGGCACACTTATGCATGAAATGAAATGTTTAAGAAAGATTGTTCCCTAATAGTGCTCCAATGCATTGGGTTAAGTATAGTATCATGATATGTCA
The DNA here is from genome assembly GCA_963277665.1 of Viscum album. NCBI lineage: Eukaryota > Viridiplantae > Streptophyta > Magnoliopsida > Santalales > Viscaceae > Viscum > Viscum album. Next base: position 495,267,453 of record OY728158.1, on the reverse strand, counting down.
TGTTCAATGAGTGGAGACTCATGAAAATTAATGTGAAACATGGGTTTACTTGTGCATCTTGTTCAATGAGGGTTTACACATGCTTTATGTGCAATGAGACTTGGCTCATGAAAATTCCATGTTAGGTGTTGTTGCTACATTTCCATGTTATGATTAACATTCTTTATCATGCATTTATGTTCATGTTTTTATATTACTCCATTGATATGAGTATTTTATAACATGTATTGTATTCCTCATATTATTCCTTGTTTATTCCGATACTGGGCTTTTTGGATCACCCTTTTTATGAATGCCCTCAGGTTATCCCATGCAATGCTATGTAAGAGGGAATGTAGTGGTCATGTAAAGGAAGTTTTCCAAAAATATGTTGTATATCATGTTTTAAGTTTTTATGTAATGATCCTATTCCCTAAATACACTAGACCTCTATATATTTTATGTTGTAACTAGGGAAGGTTTTATGTAATAAATCATGATTAAGTATGAAATAAAGAGCAGGGTTATCATAAGTTGCTTCTATCCATTTAGGGTAATTAATTCTATCTTTTTGTACTAATAAAAAAATTCATAGATTCCAATAAGCTTATTATTGACTCAATATCATAAATTAAATCTTATTGGAGGTATATAAGATAGGTTAGTTTATTAAGATCATTCACATGTAGAGTTTTATGTGGAAGTTCTACCTATAATTTTGGAAAATAAATTGCATGGTATGGCTTGGGGTAATTATTCTTGAATAGATTTTCTAGCAATACAATTAGAGGGAACCCCAAAAATAATACCTCTATTGGATGTAAATAAACGGTTTTCCTCATCATTGATTATGTGAATTTATTTTTTTAAATTGTATTGGAATGATATGTTCTTCCTATTTAAGTATATAAACTAAGAGAGTAAATAATTATAAATTTATAGTAAATATCCCTTGGGAATATTTCCTGTGAGTAATTATGTGTAGTGTAACTAAAACACCTTTATGTCTACAATATACTAAGAAAATATTCCCTCAAGTGTAAGATGATCAGTTTTCTGGGTAGCATGTGGGATACAGTAACTCCATAACCTTCTAATTTGACTGAATCACATTGATCAAATGGTACCTCAACATTTTATGGTGTCCAAAAAATATTTGATGTATTTATTTTTTATGAAAATCCTATATAGAATATTGGGAGTGGACTATGTTTTGAATAGATACATCCTCCAATTTTTCTCCAATATTGTAACTATGTTTTAGTGTATCTATAGGGATAGTATTAATTCTATTTATCGACACATAGTGCATTACAAGTATTACATCACCATCAGATGTGTAGGAGGGTTGGTCACTATTAAGGAATCTAATAAAAAGCCACAATCTCCATGATATTTTATCATATGGTAGTTATGATTTAGATTTTGACCTCTATAAATTATTATCCATTCCATTAATTATTCCATATGATCCTATTTATGATTTTTCATCGAGATATACTCTTGATAATACATTTTTCTATGCTTTAAAAAGGAGAAAATGGGTCGTAATGTGATAAATATTATGAATAATTGTTTTGGGATGCACCTCCAAAACAGGAAAAGGATGATACTCATATAGTGGATTATTGATTATAAAATAACAAGTTAATTTTATTTTGGGGGTATCCTACTCCAATAATGTGACACATGAATCCATATTTGGTGACCAAGATTTGGGTTTCTATGATAAAAATTTCCCCAACCCAATGGGTTATGGGTGGTCCAATAATTCTAATTCTATAGCTATTGTGGCTACCTTCATGGTTTTTTGGATAATTTAATAATCACGATCTTGGTAAAATTATTGTTTTAAATGTGAGATACTTGCTTCAAAAGGATCTCCTGGTTCTCCAAAAAAAAATTCATTAATATTGATGCATCCTCTGTCTTTTCAAATGCTTGATGTAAGATTCTTTTAAAGTTTTAGTATAATCTTGCATGATTATTCAGAAATGTTGTAAATGTTGATTCATATTGAACTTTTATCTATTGGGAGATGATACTCATTCTAGGAATCATTTTGAAAGAAATTATATCAATATTTAAAATTTGGTAGGAATTTATAAACTGGTATAAATGATATATATTAACTATATCCCCTGATATAGATGTTTTATAGAGAATCCATGATAAATTAATATAGTATATGTAATTCAAATAATTAGTGGCTATTTAATTTCTTTATACTTTTTTAACAAGAATAGATATCATTCAATTTAATGAGAGGTTAATTAAATTTAATAAAGATGTAATTCTATTTCCTTATCATGATTTATATATCATATATATAGAATAATTTTTTTCTATTAAATATAAAATAGTCAATAAAAGATTTAGATGTTTGTTATGTATCAATTCATCTACAAAATTATGTTTTTACTATAATTATGAGTGGAAAGTCGATGATGTATGCCAATAATCTTATTTATGTCATACAGTTTCTTCATGAGAAATGAATTACATTTATCTTCGATGAGAGGTTCCCCCACATGGTCTGAAAAAAGTGGGAATTTACCACTACAATATTATAAAAGTATTTGTTGAAAAACATCCCTTATATTTTGATAGAAGGCATGTGACCCAATATATATTCATAAAATTATTTTTTCTATTATCGATCATTCATTTTAGTGACAATATGATTTTTCGATGACTTTTCTTTATTCCTAGATAAGATCATCTACCCAACTACCTCATAATTTGAGGGATATCTCATAATTTATTATAAATGGGGTTGATATTATTTCCAAAATAAAATACCATAGTAGGGATTAAATATATAATAAACTCTAATGTGGGGGTTACATTCATGATGTCTTGAAATTTATCTAATCAGAGGATTCATTCAGTATACTTACAATAGGGGGCCTCTAAGGTGGACGGCAATAAAAGGTGGACATTATTGTAATTTGATATTCAAACCATATTGAGAACTTCCATGGATCTCATCAATTTAAAACTCTTGTGATCAATATCATTATAGTCACAATGGATTTATTCATGGTATATAATATAGGGAAGATCTCTAGTGTTTTTTCTTGCAATATTGGGGCGGGGGGGAGGGATAACCTTTACAACTACGTGTACTATTAATGTGATCTAGAAGTGAGTCAATTGGATAACGGGTCACAATTTATAGATGTTTAAGGACCACAACAACAGTATATTAGTGTTGAAAATGTATGTGGGACTACCATGTGGATTCATATATAAATTTGTGATAATTATTTTTAGATGTTCATTATTGATCGATTAGAGTCATATGTTGTGAATGTCGAATTTCTTATACGATCACATACCTAAGTGAATATCTTCTGGCTACTCGGATATAAATGAAGGCTTATTTGAGTTTTTAAGGGATAAGTTCTTACCCAGATGTTTCACTATAAATAAAATAATGACATATATTCAGAAAGATAATGTGGTCCATCATTTATTATACATTTATCACACATGTGTGTTGATGACCATCTTGTGTCGGTGAAGGAATGTATGTGTTATCATAATTAGAAATCACATTATGCTGATTAACATCTTAGATAGTGGAGATGTGGTTGTGTTCTAAATCCTTCAATATTTCTTTTAATATCACCTTAGGTTGATAGATTTTTATAATTTTGGTAGGGATATAATCATTTCCCTCCATTTCTACCAGTATCTTCTGGATTGCATATAAGGATGAAACTAGAATACATTCTTATGACATGGTTGGAGTAGGAATGTTTAAATTATCTTATCCTCTTATTACTTCAATAATATATTGAAAATCATAATGTGTTGGGGAAAAACATGGGCCTCCACTATTTTTTCTTATAGTATGCAGACAAACATCTTTGGGTTCTTCTAGACTATTCTAGAAAGATTGATGATTTTATGGTAGAATATGAATATGTTCACTAGTTTCCATGAGAGTATGTTCATGGGAATCCTTTTTAAAAATTTATACATAGATTACTTCCCAGCTATTAGTAATTTTTCTTTCATTATAGGTTTTTGTAAGTTCTAGGGTAAGAGTGACCAGAGTTAGGGACCATGGGCCATTGTACTCATTGGTCTAAGAACCATATGTCTAACGGTGTTGGATGCAGTGATTATTAGAATGATCCATTTTTTTATACCCATTTGTATGGATGATGTGGCTTCAATTTTCCTACTGATCAACATATCTATGATATCGGAGGAATGTTCTATTGTGTTCTTGGGATATTTGTTTTCAACTATTTTTGGTAGAAAAAAGATCTTCATGGTTATTCAAAACCACTAATCACTGTAAAAATGATCTTCAAGTATTCACGCAAAGATGTGATTCACATGTGGCCTCCATTGTTGGGATAGTACTATTTACATGAAACTCATGAATTATTGTATTTTAAACCAATAATTTAAGATATTGGGTGGGTTATGGTCTACTCAAGTTGGGTGGTGAAACAACTCATATGATTGAAATGTGTTAATTTATCATAGATGGTAAGAAAATATTCAGAAAAAATGTTGGTATAGTGTATTTTAATATAGTTAAAAATGAATTAAAAAGAATTAAAACAAGATATTTATCATAACATTTAATCAAAAAGTGGCATTACTGATTTTATTAGAGTATCCTTATTATGATAATATACAAATTTTTTAAAATATGTAAGAGTAAATGGCCTTCAATTTTGGCGATTTTTTTGTTTTTTAAATAAAAGATTCCCTTGTGTGTTACTATATTTTTTCACCCAGAAGGTGGTGTGTAGTAATTAATATATAAAAAATTACTCTCACTCTTAGAAATATATACAATGGAGTCATTTCTTGGAAGAGAAAATACCCAATGGTTATCAAATTCTTGATGGAATAAAAAACTTACTTCTACTAGAATGTGATAACTAGTACATTTTATAATAATTAATTGGAAGACAAATAAGTCAAGATGATGGGAAGATGGGATCACCAATCAATTTGGGTTGGGGTGATTAAATCCATCTCTGAGACACTCATATAGAATTAATTTTTCTTTTTGATTCATTCTAGAATATAAATTTATGATTGGTTAAACATTAAATTTATAATCATTTGTTTAAAAATAAAAATGTGAATATATATATTCATTATGGATTTTCTATAATTATAACCTTTAGTATGTACATGTGTTTCCTCATTATATTCATTAATTATTTATTAATACTAACGTTAATCTTTATAGGCATGTTACCTTGAATTTATAATATTACATGAGGATATTTTTTGATTTGATTTTATTATTGGACCATTGATCATCATTTGTATATATAATCATGAATATAGTCATAAACCACATAGTTAGGATCCACATAGAAAAGGCACATAATACAATTTTAGTGTCTTATTGCTTGTACTAGACCATGTAATTTATCATCATCTGGGAAGGGTGTTGAAGAAAAATGTTCATATCCAATCCCTTTCTGGGGGATTACGGATGAGTAGACCTTCATGGTTAATCCCACATCATTCATGTACTATTTATTTCAGGTTGATATTATAAGGAATATTTCGCTATTAATATATCTCTCACTACAAATATGTTGTAGTGAAGTAGAGGTAAATGTACCAAAAAAGTAATATAGACTTCTTAGGTGGGTGTATGATATTTTTTGGAATATGGCACAATAAAAATGGTAATGGATCTAGAATTTTTTGTTTGAACCACAAGGATTTATCCTACATATATATTCAGGATGGTAATTGAAGCTAATAAATATCAAAAATGTCGGTGTATTAAACGTAAGGTGTAGTCTTAAGGAAGTATTAGTAGAAATATGGCCCATTTATGCATTTTCTCATGGGGAATGTGTCCACATGAGAAGATGGTTATAAAGTGGGGGGGTAACACCTATTATGGTAGAAAATGATTTTATTTTTCATTATAACATTATAATATACCTGAGTCCATAATCCCATTAAAATCATGCTTCCTTTAACAAACATGGGGAATTACTATATCAGTCATTTTTCATAATTAGTATCAAATGGGACATGCAACTAAACTATAATCCCAAGGGTTTTACTTCATTAAAAATAAACTAGTATATTTTTTAAGATGGTATTAAAGTATAATGATGTTTTATACGAATTATAATGCCTTATGTTTTGACTCGTAAGACTTTTTAACATTTCCAAGAATATTTATAATGTTATAAGTTGACTCTACGTGGGATGTTGGGGCATGGGGAGCCTCGGTTCTGTGATATTAAAAATATTAATTGTATTTTTTCACACACACATAGTTCTTCTTTAAAAATAAAAAACACTAAATTTGGAATCTGAGATAGTATATCTAATACCATGGATGAGACTAAAATAACTTGTTTATTCTGTACATGACCTATGGTCATCCCCGTCTGAAGATCCAGTCAATGGAATTTTGTTGAAGTGGCATTAAAAAGGAGAATTATTTTTTGAGTTAATTAAATATAATTTCTCCCCACCCAAATAGTTCTTAGGTAAATAACACACCGCTAACGATACCACATCCTATTCTCCCAAACATATCCTATCATTTTATGAAGGATGGAAAAAAAGAAAAATTGATGAAGCAACAGGTGGTTGATCTCTATTTCTAACAAAAATCGTCGACAAATCAAAGGGAATCATGATTTGAGAATCTTTAAAGTTCCCTATAATTGGTGTTTCTCCATCGATGAATGATTATTTTATTTTTTCTTGGTCACTTTGTTTATAAATTTCATTATGGTTTTAGATTCTAAATGCAATTTCTAGTGATCCCAGCTAAGTAGATCTAAGAGTTTTGGGGACGAAGGAGACAAGTTAGGGTGTTTTGAATGTAATTGTCGTATGGAATTACCTACTACATGATGTTTAGTTCACTAAAACACACTCTTTAGATCTTTTTATTTAGGGAAGATGAACTTTTGGGACTGAACACAATGTTTGTGGGATGCACACTGTTTAGCCCCCTAAATCGTGTGACCATGACACATATATTGGGGTACCCATTTGAAAACATGTGCCCTTGTAATAACACATGTCTATGATAAATGGAAATGGGTTGTGGTAAATAAAAAAGAAAAAACACTGGGGAAGGTGGTCGAATATCCTAGACACAATATTTACTGTGGGATACATGGAGTGTAAGGGAAACTGTTGTCTCGTCTATATAGAAGAGGAACATTGTCAGGGTCATGGTGAAGAGGGACATGTTATGTAAAAACATTCCATGATGTGTAAACCTTCATGGGATGGATGAATAAGAAGATATGATATAATGCCAGGTGGTCAGGATGGATCTCAAGTCATGCCTGCCCCATTTCATGCCATGTACTCATATGAGATCCTTCTTAGATTTTCATTATTTAGAATATTCTTATCTATTACTCAAATTCAAGGATTGGAGTATTCTCTTCAATGATGTTTTCGACGTATAATGTGATAGTTTCTTCTGATATGGCCTATAAAATATGATTTGTTAAAAATAGATAAAAATTATTGTGAAGTTATGGAGATCCGATGTTATATATCATTGTATTCCGTGAAGAGAGACACAAGGACCGGTACTCCCATGTATCATCGAGGTGTGTGTCTGCCTTACCATTAATCATAGGTAGACACTGGACTCCCTATGTTGTCTTTTCAGTCTTGTTATCTTTGGGTTGTATCCTTTGGGGGTTTTACTCTTCAAATGGACTATGTTTTGGGTGTACCCATTATGTTCGTACTGATGGACATTGATCCCCTACCGTGTTTGGGTGTGGTCTCTCCATACTCATTAGAATGAAGAGTATGTACTCCACTATTGGACTAGGTTGTGGGTCATCTATCTATGGATTTATAAATTCCTTGTTGCTCCATGTTTTTATTCCTATATATATGATTTTTTTAGATAGAGTTGATACTCCCCTGCCTTGTTAGGGTGTGGTCCCTTTGTCCTAAGACTTGGTACACCCCTGTCATTTAGGGTTCTGTTCCTCAATACATATGTTTACGGAAGATTCAATAATGAACTGTCATTATAGGGGGAGGGTCCACTTGCCTAGGGTCAGTACATCCCTCCCATGTCAGGGTGTGGGTTTCCAAAAGTGAATGATATAGTAGATTCAGTAATCACAAATCATACTAGAATACAGATCCTCTTGCAAAGACTGGTACTCCCCTTCCAGGATAGGGTGTGGTTCCCATATTTAAGGAGTTGTGCCCCCCTGTCATATCAATGTGTACGTCCTCCCTTCTCTAAGTGGTACTCCCATATTGTTCTAGGTCACAAATACTAACATATAGAATAGTACTCACCCATATTTGAGTATTAGTAGGGACTGGGCCCTCCCTTGGAGTGGGAGCTCCATCTGCTAGTGGATACAATTATGAGGAGCAGGTCCCTCAATGTAATTTGAATGATACATAGTTAGGAGTTATTTCTCCATCGATCCACTAAGTTCTGTTCCACTCCATGAAAGACGGATAGAGGTCTCTTGGAATGTTTAACATTCGTACTACCTCAACTATGTTGAATTAGCGTGGTGTGGGCACATATTTTATTTTTTATTAAAGATAATGCACATGGTCCATAGTCTAGATTAGTGATCCCACCACTATGTGTAGTGGTAAGGGAAGTGACTCATCAATTGGGTTTCCTTCTCATTATCTAGGTAAAATTTAATGATCAAATGACCTTTGGTGATTCACACAGGATCTAGACCAAGTAAGTTCTTCCCAGTGGAGAACATACTCTTGGATGTACCATTATGAATGGTAGGGTTGTTCCCAATGTATTGTATCTCTTAGTTGGGATCCATCTGGGATGGTTGATCTTATGGAGTGTGATCTAATTTTTTTACGTGTTACCTATAGAGCCTCAATTAGAAACCATGTTGCTAGATTGATGTCAGAACCTCAAGAGAAATATAGTCTATGACGAGTATATATGGGTGTTTTCTTGGAGTCCTTTCAGTGTTGTTACGTGATTGGGGTTTAAACCCCTTATAGACTGAGCTAACATGCCATGAATAGATGAGAATATTTTGAGATTAACTTTCTATCTAAATTAGAGTTCCCTATGGCTACAGTAAAGAGATATTATCCTTTCAGTTTCTCCTTTGGGGGGGGGAGTTGGGGCTCCTACTAAATATTTTTATACTACCCCTAATGGCATTTTCTTGCACATGTTTTTTGTCATGTGGATACCACATTCCTTTATCAGAATCCACAGAGTACTCAAGGAAGTCAGAGCTTAGTGAGATAGACTGACCAAGGGTTTTAACTGAGATAAACTAAGGAATTATCTTGTAGTTGTAGTTAATATTGATCCCCTCCTTCTGAGTATATTGGATGCATTTGTTGTTTTATTTGGTGGGATTTGTTTTTCCCTTCATTAACATTTTTTTACTTATGTTTTACTCTGGTAATGCGATATATATGTTTGCATTCATTGAATACATGGTGACTTCTTTAATTATATTTAGTTTGTTAGCATGGATATATGTCTCTATGTGCAGGTAACTAAGAAATGTGTCCCAATTTATTTATATTCGTACTCTATACATGTAACCAACCCCTGGCCTATTAATGTCTGGATGGGAGAGCATTGTCCTAGGCCCCGTTGTGTAGGGTCGCTACACACATCATTAAAATATAGTGAACAAACCAAGGAGGTATGTCCATTCTTATCTTAATTTAGGTTTCTAAACACTTGATCTAGATTTATGAATCCATTGATTGTAATAATGTCACAGGTGATACACAATCAATGTCATGATTTATGAATAATGTAAGCAGGGAATTATAACAACCAAGAAATTATTTTAAATGAATAATAATCTCAAAAAAATTATTTTAAATAAATATGGATCATTAATAATATTTCTATATACTATAAATATCTTATTATTCAAATGTGATGGTTATAAACTAGTTGTTAAATTATTGGTTGTGGGTATATGAACCACATTACGAACAATGTGTATAATAGTCATAATCAATAATGTATTTGAGTAATTATTTGGAAATGAAACCCAATTATTTTGGAAGATAATTTTATGCTCCAAAAAAATATGTTTTCCTCTAAAATTGTTTTAATTTCATTTTAAGCATGGAAATTATAATTACATTTTACAATGTTTAAAAAAATTAAAAATAAATATCATTTTAATTCTAATAATATCAATATTAAAATATGGAATTTTTTTGGAATTTTTAAAAAATGACTATGGTATAAAATTACATTGATAAATACTATTTTTTCAAATTTGTAAAAATATTTTTAATAAAACAAATAATTTAAAAGTCTCAATTTTTTTAAATTTTTTTAATTTTTATTTAAGTGAAATATTAAAAACATTTTTTAGTAATATAATTATTTACAATTGAATTAGAAATATCATTAATTTTTATGTAATTTAATTTTTATGCTTAAAAACAAATTTTTTTCTAAAAACAATGTTTCATTTCATTTTAGGTATTTATATTAAAATTGATTGTTGCCACTTATATATATATTAAATATAATCAAATGGATACCATATTTTGAATTATTATGTTCAAAGTTTTTATATAGGATCCTTTTATTTTTCTTCATTATAAATAGTTACTATGGTATATAATGTTTTCCTCAATAAGTGTAAAATTGGTAAAATAGGTATAGTAAGACTCAAAATTAACCCATAACTTTTTTTGGATGTGATATATTCCTCCAAATATATCCCAAATTTGACTGTATTCAAATTTATGCCATATATCCATTATAATAATATTAATAAAATCTCAGTATATAATTGAAAATTTATTTATTAAATTAGAAATATAACAACTCATGAAGAGGAATTATAAGAAGAATTATGTTTGAAATAATTGGTAGAGGATAATACATCTTATTTGATGTGCTCCCTCAAGATATCATCTTAAAGGCACTACATTTGTTCTTCTGATAAGACCAAAACTACAATAATATTACTAGGAAGGTTTATACGAGAAATAAGAAGGTTACTGAAATTATTGAAGGACCAATGTGACGTGAAGAGGTAGGGTCCATTTTATAATTGTGATGGGGGAACTTTTGTAATATCCCAAAATATTAATTTAAAATAAAATAAATACTCCTAAAAACATCCAAAATAAGTTAATATCAAATATATGAGGAAATAAGGTTGTAATAAAATCATCCAATTAATGGTAGACGTTTTTTTCTCCGATTCAACCCCTATAATTATAATTAAAATTTCGTTATTTAATTTCATTTCAATTATGGTAATTAATATTTCAACATTGCATGCAATGGATATTTTCTTATTTGATGTCAATTAGAACATAAATCAACCATTTATATGTTTTTATACTGTATCATAATTATTTTATTATTTTATAAAATTTACTATGATTTTTAAATAATATAATAAAACATTCTTACCACAAAATATCAATATTGTCAATATGGAAATTATTTATTTCATGGTCATTTAAAAATATAAAAATAATTTGTTATAATCAAACCAAATATTTTATAATATCTCTTAGAAGTCAAGATCAGCTATAAATTTAATTAGATATATTAATTATCGAAAATTATATTTAGTTTAATATTTTTCTTAACAATAATTTTAGAGTAACAATTATAAAATAATTACAACAACAGTTTTGTGTAATTATTTAATATACTTATTTTTTGAATAAAAATTTTAAAAAAAATATGAATAATATAAATAGTGTATATATTAGTGAGATATTTATAGTTTAATATATCTTTAGATTAATAATAAATTATAAATGTTATATTTATTAAACCGTTAATGTGAGAACATTAACATCACTTATAAAATTATTATGTCTCATATTAATTATTCTATGGCCCCAAATGGTCAATTACTCGACACATGAATGATTATATTTGAGACATACTCAACCAATAAGATTTTATCAAGTGTTTTGTCCTTTTAATGATTATTATCATTTTAATAAAAATTATTTTATTAATATTCAATAAATTAAATAATTTATTTATCATATATGTTTAATTATTTTTGTTAATTAAATATTTCCCAAAAAATTCAAAAAAATATCATGATAAATAGAATCATTTTATATTTAAATTTTTTATTTCCAGTAATATTTAGTTTATATGTAAAATTGTTTTAAAAATTAATAATTATTAAAATTTGAGAGAGCCGTATTAAACATTTTATTGAATATAATTAAATAAATGGCTTTATCTCATCCAATTTACTTCCAAAGGATGCCATTTCTACACAAGGATAATTTTGGTAGAAAAGATTCATTTAATGGTATTAATATGATTGTTGTTGTTATTTTATAATTCTATTCTTTCCTTTAATTACTCGATTTACCCTTCTTTATATTAATAAAAATTACCGAAGTAACAACTCATATTAACGAAAAATATAATATTTATATTTATATAATTTTGAACTAATGATTACCAATATTGATTCCATTTTTATAAATTCAATAGAATGAAATTTTGGAAATTAAGATAAAATTAATACCATTTTCGGAAAGAGAGAAAAAGTTATAAAAGTAAAAACACTTAAAAATTTTGATAAGTTTTTACATCTGAATTAAATTTTAAATTAATATTAATGACATAAATAATATATGAATTGATAAAAATATATTCTATTTTGAATTTAGATCCACTAAATGATATAAATTAACTATATAAATTATTTCAATGAATGAAGATGTTCTCTATTAAAATTGTGATTATTTTTACTATTTTTCAAAATTTGAAATATATCAATAAAATAATAAAAATTTATAAAAAGTACTCTTTTATACAATGATTCAATATATTAACTTTTTTTTGGTCATATAAAAGTTATTAATGTGTCAAAATACTAATTTAAAAAGGGTTCCCCATTAAAATAATTTTAAATTTCATTTTTTTATCAAAAAAATTGAATTTTTACTAATATCATGTCTAGAAAATATAAAAGATGTATTTTAAATACAATATTTAATGTGTTTCATATATATTACATTAATAATATCTGTAATGAGTGATTTTTTTTAAAAATCACTTACTTTAATTTATATTGTTTTTTATAAGAATGAAAATAATGTTCAAAACCTCCATTATAATGACTGGGTTTTTGGGTAATATAATAATATTTCGTTGTTCAATTAAACTAGGTATTGTATGAAATGAATTTTATCAAAAGAACATGAAATTGTCTATTACGCAAGCCAATCAGCGTGTTTTGTATACTGCAAGCTAAGCTAGTGTTGTGTATAGTGAAATATTATTTTGGTGTTGAGTACAATAGAATAAATCAAAGTCATTAAGACACAAAATAATTAAATATAGATTAATAAAATATCTATCTCATAATAATATCAGGGTGTTACAAATAGATTCTTTTGTTTCTTTCAATCTACATCGAATATGAGTCCACATTTCCATGAATATTATTTAATGGAACTAAGGTATATGGTATCATTATTTTCCAATGTTTTTGTTGTTTTCATAGATGCATCAGTATTCCAAACACTTTCCATCATCATGAATTGATTTAAATTATGATTCATTTTTCTAAATTTTTATACGCAACATTACATACATATGAGGATCATTTTTATGTAATTATAAGATGATAACCTTTGTCAAAAACACCCCTTTGGTGCACTAACTAGAATTTCCACATTATAATTAATTCAATTATGTCTTGTAATGAATTCTAAGAATTATTCAGGGTTTGTAACTGATTTTTCCCACTTAAAATTAAATGATTATTGACATGAATATCTTCTTAGGTGAATTTATTTCTTTATAAATGAAATCCCCCCTTTTAGGTAATTTCCAACATGATATATACACCACATAAGGGATTATTTGAACATTGGAATTTATTTAACATGTTTTTTTAAATAAAATAATTCATCACTAAAAATTGTTTTCTTCATAGATGTTTTCCAACCTTGAATGAATTAAATGTTATAGTTTAAATGACTTATAAATGGTGGAAAGTCCGCATTGATCAATAAATGAATTTGATAAACCATGATTACATGGTTACTTTAGGATTGGTGATTAAAATGAGAGAGAGGTAATTATTCATGGATATCATTATAAATATTGTTATGAATTTGATATGCATTATGGGATGATGGTTAATTTATTTATAGGGAATGATGGTTTATTCTCCCTTAGATTGGTGTTTGAGGATGACTACTCACACCCTTAACAATATATCGGTGTTAGACTTGACACACCACATCCCATTCTTATGGTGTTGACATGATGACTCCCCCAATATCCTATGTGTTGAGAATGTTGGATATCACTATTCATGGAATGTAGGGAATGTACCCGACTTCATGATCTTATTGGCTCATTTAGACTAGTTATAGATGACTGAGTAGTGCCCCAGTCCATCCATCACATAGTATTCCAAGTATACAACTACTTACATGTATGTGCTTAGTCTATATAGGTGGATTCAATATATAAATTCACTATATATGTAATTATTACTATATATATATTCATTGATCATTCACTAATTCCATATTTGAACCAAAATCGACAGAGGATCCACAAGTCCTTTAGCAGCCTGATCATCTTGTTACATATTTAATCAAAATTGGTAATTATTTAATTTCACCTACATATTTAATGTCTATAAGATCTTCTGTTTTTAATTTCAGAAACTGTTGGTGGTGGAATACTATAATTCTATCCCACACAATACTCACATCGCCATTGTAACCCAAGTTGATTACATGTTTTAAGGTCTAGATAAGGGAAAGCATCATGGAATGGATAATTAATACGATTTACTTATAAAAGTATTGGGGTAGAGGAATGATCATATGATTTAGATACAAGTGGATTATCCTTTTGTTATTTTTTTATTTTTGAAAAGTATGGTTTATATGTTTGTATCATTTTAAATTTTTTGTATATAAACATAACATAAATAATTACCTTGATACGGGGCCTCAGTCATGACCGCACCACTGCTTCCCCTTCATGGCCCTTTACGACCGGGGGGTGGGGGTAAGAGAGTCCTCACATCCGTTGTCTTCACTTCATGCTCCCTCATTTTCTCCTTTCACTATCATGGATATCCTCTCTATATTTCCCCCAATAGATGCTTTCCCTATGGCCTAGTCGCTCGAGAATGGAGTTCTATCGACACCACTTAATTCCCTGGAGTTCACCAGACCTTCTGTGAAGATGGATCTATGTTTGGTTTCTCGCTTTGTGAAGCATCTCCATCCATGGATTCCTTTGAAAGATATGTATCATATTCTGGGAAGCTGCATGAACACGTGATTGTTGGGATTCTTGATTCGATGAGAATTTTGATTCAATTCATGAATGAAGATGATCTCTTCTCTATTTTGGCTCTACAGCCCATTTTCTCTGAGGTATCCATTTTTTTCTCTCTTTTGTTGGTTGTTTTATTTTAATCTGCATCACAACACTAAGGTTATGAAAATTTGGATTTCTCTTATTATTCTACCTTTTTCTTTCCAAAATTTGATGTTTTCTCGTTTGATATGAAATATGATGGGGCATTTTCTATGCCCGGACTATCATGCTCGTGCTCTGTGTCATGCAATTTCCCCATGTATTTCATTGAAGACAACATTTACATGAACCCACCAAATTCTATCTGCATCGAGGTTGATGGTGAATTATGTTTCTTCATGAAGGTATGCAATGAATCATGGGTTCCATTCTGTTATTTTTGAAAAAATCATGGTTATGAATCTGGTAGATGCTGGAGAGTATTGGTAGAGGACCAGTCATTCTAGGTATCAATGAAGGATGGTCCCAATAACATCATCCTTGTATTAGCATTTATTTCTCCTGAATTGGATAATCATGCTATGGTGGAGGTGAGATTTCCTACTACCACCAAGAAGGAAACGAGACTGAGGTTTTCCGAGCCACGGGTAGAGGATGTTTTTGGTCGTTTAACACATGATTTATGTATCAACACTACACCAAGGTTGATCCATTGAAGATATGGTGAGGATTAAGGGTGTTCTTAGGCCCATGGAACCCTCCCACATATGCAGAAGATGTGAGATCTCTCTGCAATTATCCCCAAGAGGTTATGGCCCTGAGCTCTTGTAAGGATAGACCTTCTGGTTTTAACAGATCCGCATGTTTATGGGTTCTTAATGATCAGGGGGATGGTGTTAGTACAATTTATAGCCTATGACCAGTTAAGATCCCAGTTTCGATAGAATAGGTCCTTGGTGATGGTTCGAAGTCTCCCACTCTTATCTCAGATCTGTTTTGCGGTGCTAGATGTTGATGAACCTCCTACATTTTAACAAGCGACTCTCGAGGATGATGGTCCTGAAGAGATCCATCCATTATAACGCAAGTGAGATGATATTGTAGAAGATAATGAGTCAGCCTCATAACTCTAGTCCCCAGAGCCCAATGATGTAGAAATTGAAAAAGATAACATTCGGTCCTCTTCAATTAAATTGATGAACACCCTTTTGGATTCATATGGGTTTATCCAACATAGTCGGAGGCCAAAGAGGTGAAAGGACTACACAACCTATCATAGTCTTCATGTGACAAGGTCTTCTAGTAAAGTAAATTCTCTCAAAACATTTTAGAAGATACTACTAACATCCCAAAGACTAAGTAGGATATTGAATTAGATATCATCAAGGATATTATCATGCATTTGAATGAAGAAATTCTAGAAGAATATTTTCAAATCAAAATTTTAGAGGAGGATGTACATAGATTGTTTGAAATACCTTTTTGTAGATTTGAGTGAAGATCAATCATCATGGATTGACAAATAAAATAGGATTTTGATATGTGGTTTCGACGAGGGAAAAAATCCTATAGGAGCAGGTGTATATCTAGGATAGGATGGAATATCACATCGAGGATCTCATTATGGAACACCTTCATATGTTGGCCATCTCTGTCATATAGAGTCCTGTAAAGGTAATGGATTATAATCGATTTAATTTTCTTTGGAATGGCCTGACAATTTCTTCTTATATTTGACATTTCTTGTATTTCTAACTAGGTTAGTTATCAAAATTTTCCTTAAAACTCATTTCTGAAATAAAAAATATATTTATTGGCAACATCACTTACATCCTTGTTTATTACACCACCATGTATATTTTGATATTTTTATTTAGCTTCCCAATTATTGATACTTCCTTAGTTTATTATTATATCATTATTATGTGCTTCTTCCACAAAGGGGTACCATTCTAGTAATTTACTGTCTATTTATATCATGCTTATATTATTGTATTATTATTGTTTGTATCAGTGATGCCACTCTAATATGAAAATATATTCTCCCATGTAACTCCTTTAGACCCTCTCTTCTTTTTGGAAACCTCTGTAGTATGGGGAGGAAATGCTTAAGCCCATGTTACCCCCCATATCAAGCCCCCTATTATGCAGACAATAGGTTCAGATGTTAGAAATAAGTTTCATAGCCTTATTTTTCCATTGTATTATTGTTTGGGTATTATTTTGACACCCCGAACAAAATTTCTAAAGTAATTATTACATTTGGATCAATTTCATTTTTATATAAGCAATGCCCGAAAAATAAACACATGCCTTGTTATTCATTCAAAACACTAGAAATGGATACATGGAAAAAAGGTTTTAGGACCACAACTAACAAAAAATTCCTACAAGTAGTCCAATCAAAATCACTGGTAGACTCCACATAATCACTAGCATGCCATGAATGTAGTGGAGTTTTTTCGGATCTTCCATGACTAAGAAAAATATAACCAGAACTGCAACAATCGTACAAATAATTAAAAGGGTGAAGAGCACCATCTTCTGTGTATCGGTGTTTGAAGTTATAATACCATAAATTGCATTTTTATTAGACCTAAAATTCGATTTTTGTCATTTAGGTGACAGTTAAGTTTATAACAACTATATTTATAACCATAAGGTATTTTAGTTTGATTGAGTACGAAATATTGAAAATTTTGATGTTTTTCAAAAAATACATTAAAGTCATTAACACTTATTTATATTTTATAATTTGAAACTTAATTTTTTTCAAATATTTACACATTCTAGTCTTGTAAATTGATCTCCTATATGAAAATTATAAATATTTCCTTTGAGCTTAATATGTAATTATTTTTCTATGTGTAAAGTAACCTTAAATTTTTTTAAGTAATTGAGTGCTTTAAAATCCTAACGTTGAATATATTTAATTGAGATCATCTTTGTAATCATGACTTTTGAAACCATGATGTTTTGGTACATAAGTCCACTTAAATTCAATGAAAAATATGAATTTTGAATTTAAAAACATTTTTTTATGAACACATTCATTAATAAAAAGTTATGTAGTTTGATTTGTGTATTTTTTTCCATAGATATGAGTAAATAGAATTTTATGAAAGTACGGATATTCTATTTTTTAGATGGTTATTATGAAAATAGTGTTAATAAAAATTATTAACCATGTCCAGCCCTTTACTGCGGGGCCGACGGAGGCTTCACACACTTGGTGACTGAGCCTAGCCCTTGGCCCAATCCAGGTCTGGTCGAGCATGGGTATGGGTACCCCGAAGGGAACATGAGAGAGCAGGAGTGATTGAGTGTTCCCTAGTAGACGTGAGGCCACGACAGAGCATAGGTAGTCCGAGGCATGTGGGGGAGCGGGGGCCCATGTGTAAAGCAACCTTCTGTGTGTGATGAGATTTCTGGAGTGAGTAGTGGAACCTCAGGCTTATAAAAAATCTGCTCATGTCTCTTTAATTCGATATGGGAAGTGGTTTTTTGGATGAAATGATATATGGGTTGTTGGATCGCGTCGTGAGCGATCCAGGCCGTTGATCCTGATCTCACTTCCAATCCTCAGCGAACACGGAGCGCTGCAATGTTTTCTATCGGCCATTCGTTCTACATGAAATCTAATCTCAAACATAACTTTTTTTAAACCCATGGCCTCATCCCAACCGTCCAAAAATATCATTCCTAATCCGAACCATCAATTAATTCCCCATTTTCTCTTCCATTTTGTCTTCCCCATCACACTCAAACCAGTTTCCAGCCAATGGTATTTACTCCTCCTTCATCTTTATCTTCTCCTCCTTTGTGTATTCACCACTGTTTTATGGCCTAAAAACCTTGAATTCTACCCAAAATATCCTTATTGATCTCTTTTATTTTACTTTATTTATTTTTAGTTTACTTTCTTTTGTTTTGGTTTTATTTTTTTACAAGCTTTATATATATATGTGTGTGTATTATAATCACCGTTTTTTTGAGCTGTCTATTTAGGAAACATGTTGAGTTATTTTATTAGGGTCATGTTTTAATTTTTTTATATTTTATTTATGTCACATTATATATATATGAAATATGTGTATAGAACCTTTATAAACCAGGTATTTTTGCACCCGAAATTATAGGTTTTCTTCCTCCCGATGTGCAAAGATTGCCTGCCCATCCTTCTTGCACACCTGAAGTAAGGTAAGGGATGAAATTTCCACTTTTCTGTCTATATACGGGTATATATGTATATATATACCATTTTATATCACATCTAAATCATAAATCACATTGAATGTTTTAAATGTGTGTTAAATACACAACACATGCAAGAGGTTTCGTGCTTCAATTTTTATATGTGATCCCTTCTTATCTAATTTATTTTTATCATGGATATATGTGTATGTATATAATTTCATCTCAACCCATTTTATAACTTCAAAAAAAAAATTATGTATATTCATATATATATTTATACCACAAACAATTTTGGTATTATGATCTTTGAAGGGTGACCTTTCATTTTTAAGTGTTTTTTAGACATAAAACACATGCAAGGTGTTTAGTTCCTCATGATTTCTTTTTAAGTATACCCTTATTTACAATTAATTTATGTATGGATATATTTATATATTACATCTTATATTTCAAAAAACCTATCGTTATTTAATTAAATCATGGTTATGAAGAATGCAACAATTTCATGATTTATTAAATCTAGTTTTGGGTATTGTAGATCCCAAATACAAACATTATGTAAATATAAACAAAATTCCATAATTATCAAATCCACATGAATACATATATTTATTTTTAACTTCATTTATCATGTAAATGGTGTGCTGGGTTTTAAGCATAAATATACATTCATACATGATCCCACATGTCTAAATATTTATTTTATGCATGAACACTTCACATACAATAATCCATACTTTGTATTCCAATTGTTTCAAAAAAATGATTTTGGTCCTTTAAGGTTATGCTTTAATATTTTATTTGACAATTAACATTCCATGGATTAAATGTGTATCTCAAAGTCAAAACATATTAACATGGTTTATAAAAGGCCACGTTATTAAGAGTATAAATTCAAGAGTTGATCTTTCATGTGACAACCAATTATTTTATGAGTACCAGTTCTTATTACATATGAAAAATTATTGTTTTAGTTCATGTACACCACTGTTTAATATGAATCCAACATTTGTAGTTATTTTTACAGGATGCATTCCTAATATAAACATGTACGAAAAAATGGATTATGGACTAAGAATGAATGTTTTCTATGTAACATGAACACTATGAAGATTAGACCATGCTAAGACATATGAGGAATGTCATGTAATTAAAATGATGTAACGGGTGTGCCCAGAATTATATAGAGCTCTAATGATGTGTGTAAAGTGATGATTTCTCATGAGTTAAGTGAAATGATGCATGAACATGATGCTAGATTTGTTCAAAACTCTATGTGGTAGTTAATCACAATTATGTTTCGATTTAACTAGAACGGTCTTGGCACATGGCCTTGACAAAGTCCAGTATTATACATTTCCTCAATATAAAATAGTAAGTGATGAACCAAGGGATTGTGGATCCTTAATTAAACAATATTTTATGATGATGGAAGTGAAATAATAAGGCATAATCAAGTGTGAATATGGGAGTTACACAAGGGAAAAGTATCTAATGTTAAAGTCATATGAATCTCTTTTTATGCTCTAATGAATCATAATATGAATTCTTGTACTCTTTAAAATTCTTTCTGAGTTTTCTTGACTAAGTTATGAATTATGGACTTCTCATTTCTTACATACACATGCGCACTCTGATTCATGTTTTGGTAGAAAGCACATATATCTTTTATAAAAATTTCCTTTTGGAAAAATTTCTGCTAGTAACCTCAAAAAATATTGATGGTGTTCCTTGAAATATAATATCCTCATCTCGAGAAGATTTTTTATATTTGTTTTCAAGGTGGTTATTTTTTTAAATGAGGAATTTCCTTCAAATGTTATAAAACCCCTTACTGGGAATTTTTATGCTCACCCTACATTTTTTACTTTATGTTTTATAGGTTTTTATTTGTTGTTCCCAAGCCTTAAGTACTCTTTGTGATGACACCAAGTTGATGCTCAGCCCTGTTAGGTTTTCAGAAGAAGCACTTCAGTAGCATCTGATTTTCCGAGAACATAAACTGAGATGATCCTCTATATTGGGACAAGATGTGAAATTTTTTATTTTTTGTAAGCCTGTTTTTATGATGAAAATTGCACACCATGTTTCAGGCACTGATTTCAGTCTTCTGGGGTTGGGGTCGTTCTAGTTGGTTTCAGACGATCGATTTAGGAAAACTCTAGAAAATTAGAGCAACCATAAATTATTTAATATCATCATACCAATAAAAATCCTTCTCAATATTTCAGATGGCTGATGAATTACACCTTGTGTCCTGTCCAACAAATGTATTAGAGACTATAGTGGAAAATTCATGTGTGTAAAACAATGAGACATTTGAAAATATATGTCTATCATGAAAAAACATCTACCGTGTATTTAATTCTCCTTATGTACTCCAACTTCACCTAGGAGCAGGACTCAACTATATTTTTATGATTCATGCCGAATTTCTGTTCAATGTACATTAAAGAAAAATACCTCGAGGGTTTTTTTAATTGTTTTACACTAGTTAATAATGCTTCGTCTCGAGAGGTCTTTGAAGAGGCTGCACAATGGGGTTACCTTCTAGAAGAATACCTTTGAAAATTTTGACATACGTTCTTCATGCTCAAGTTATAGACTTTGAA
This sequence comes from Viscum album, assembly GCA_963277665.1. Lineage (NCBI taxonomy): Eukaryota > Viridiplantae > Streptophyta > Magnoliopsida > Santalales > Viscaceae > Viscum > Viscum album. The sequence continues at coordinate 495,245,385 of OY728158.1, read as the reverse complement.
GCTCTCAATGATGAGCCTACTCATTTACATTATCGAAATATAGTTCATGCCTATGTTTCCCAACATCATACGCGTCATGCCTTACTCCCCCCTTAACAATATATGTCCACATGGGTTTGATCCTAGTTTACCGTGTTGCATGTGGGCCCAAGAGATCGAAATATTTGGAAACTCATTGGAAATTCATTTCACTGGGATCCTAGGAAATCTCTAACACCGGTAGTACCTGTGAAAAAATGTCACGATGATTATTTAACACCTCGATATAATGAACATTTCTAAATGAATCATGTTATGTTTTATGTTTTGGTATCTTATTATGATTCTACTAAATTAATGTCTATATTTTAATCTTGTTATGCTTTACTAAGTAAAACATTCTCGTTGTTTTTCTGCTAGAAAACTTGAGTTCATCGATCATCCTTTTTTCACTCCATACTGAATTTCTAGAATCCCTAACCACCAAGACATGTTAAGAATACTACTACTTTTTTTCTAACCTGCTCTTGTCTTGAAAATGTCTTAATAAATTATCCCTTATCCCAAACATCCTTTAGACCTACCAGGGATATCATCATGTTTATTTCCACATAGAAAATACAGAAATATAAGAGTACAGGAGGAGAGGGGAGTACCATGAAGACCTCTTCCTTTTCTACACCTTTTCCGAGAACTACCTAGCCCTGGAGAAGTTCCATGAAGCTATTTTGGAGGGTGAAACTCGAGCAACCAATCTATTCTCGGTCCTGAGATTCTGTATTTATGGGATTCTTTATGAATATGAAGTGTTCAAATGAGAGGTGGTCTGAGAGATTTATAGAGAGGTGGCTCACTGCTAAATCTCTAACCTCCACACCTCTCATGCCACTCATTGGAATACCGAATGCATTATGCATAGGATTGACCCTAGATGCTCATGGTGTATATGGGACAAGGAGATTGAGGAAATAAGAACTAACTTAGGGATCCACCTAGAAATATTAGTGGATTATCTTCCATGGTGGTCCTGGAGGAGGGGACATTGAGCATAAATTCTCTGTAGTTTTGCTGGTAGTTCCTTATAGGTGTAATAGAATTGCGAGGGCGCAATTATTTAAAGGAGGGGATAATGTGACACCCTGGCCATAATTTCTGTAGTAATTATTACATTTTTCTTAATTTCGTTTTTATATAATCAATGTCTGCAAAATAAACACAAGACATTTTATTCATTCAAAACACTAGAAATGGATACATGGAAACAATGTCTAAGGACCATAACATAACAAAAACATCTACAAGTAGGCCAATCATGATCACTGGTAGACCCCACATCACCACGAATGTGGCAAGAATGTAGTGGATTTCTATCGGATCTCCTACAACTAAGAAAATTTTAAATAGAACCATAGAAATCATACTAAGAATTAAAGGGATGAAGAGCACCATATTCTTTGTCTCGGTGTTTTGAAGTTGGAAAACCCTAAATCGCGTTTTTATAAGACCTAAAATTCAACTGTTTCCATTTAGGTGACCATTGAGTTTACAACGGCTATAATAATAGCCATAGGATATTGTAGATTTATTGACTATGAATATTGAAAATTTTGATGTTTTTAAAAAATAATACATTAAAGTCATTAACATTTATTTATATTTTATGTTTTCAAAACATAATGTTTTCAAATATTTAGACATTCTAGTTTTGTAAATTGATCTCATGTATGAAAATTATAAATATGCCTTTTGAGATTAATATGTAATTATTTTTTTATGAGGAAAATCACCTTGAAAGTTTTTAATAAATTGAGTTCTTTAAAATCCCATCTTTGAACATATTTAATTGAGATCATATTTAGAAACATGGCTTTTGAAACCATAACATTTTGGTATATAAGTCCGCTTAAATTCAAATAAAAATATGCATTTTGAATTTAAGAACATTTTTTATGAACACTTTCATTAATAAAAAGTTATATAGTTTGATTTGTGTTTTTCTTCCAAAGTTATGAATAAATCTAATTTTATGAAAGTAAGGATATTCTGTTTTTAAGATGCTTATTTTGAAAATCGTGTTAATAAAAAATATTGAACCTGGCCAGCCCTTTACTGCTGGGCTGAGGGAGGCAGCACACACTTGGTGGCTGACCCTATCCCTCATCCCAAGACAAGGCCAACCGAGAATGATAATTTGTACCCTGAAGGGTGCATGGGAGAGCAAGAGCACTTGAGTGTGACATAGTGAGCGTGAGGTCGTGGAAGAGCATAGGTAGGACGAGGCCTGTGGGGAGTGGGAGCCCATCTGTAAGGCTCCCTTCTATGTGTGATGTGATTTCTGGAGTGAGTATCGGAGCCCCAGACTTATAAGGAAGCCACACGCATCTCTCTTATTTGATGTGGGAAGTTGTTTTTTGGGTGAAATGCGATCTGGGTCATTGGATAGCATCGCGTGCAATTTAGGTCATTGATCCTGATCTCGCTTCCAAACCTTAGCGATCACAGATTGATAAAATGTTTTCTATCTACCGTTCGATCTAAATGAAATCTAATCTCCACCGTTAATTTTTTTTTTAAAATCACCCCCCCATCCCGACTATCCAAACATATCTCGCCTAATCTGAACCGTCTATTTCTTCCTCAGTTTCTCTTCTGTGTTGTCTTACATGTCACTCTCAAACCAGAGACCACCCACTGGTATTTCCTCCTCTTTCTTCTTTATCATCTCCTCCTTCGTGTATTCCCTTCTATTTTATGGCCTCATGACCTTGACTTCTACCGGAAATATCCTCCCCGATCTCTTTTATTTTACTTTATTTATTTTTCAGTTTACTTTCTTTTGTTTCAGTTTTAGTTTTTCACAAGCTTTATATATATATGTATTATAATAACTATTTTTTTAGCTCGGTCTTTATAAAACATTGTTGAGTCTCCTTTCTGTCACAGAGTCTAACGAATTGAAAAGAGAAATACCTTGAACCCAAAGTGATTCATCCATTGGAGAAACATAAAAAATTGACAAAGGCATGAACAACGATTCAAATGCACTTGGGTCACACAAGTTCCACCAAGGTCATGCAAGTATACTAGCGCTCTGCCCAGTGGTCATGTAGGTTACTTGCGTGCCCTCTTTGAATTTCTCCCAGGGTCTTTACCAGCCTATAAATACCCACGGTGGGCCCCCCATTTCAGGACAAAAAATTCCAGAAACTCGGATTTGATCTCCCGGCACCCTAATCTCTTCTCAAAGAATCCGAACACTTCTAATGTAATTTCTTACCTATAATGGAAGATCTAAAGAGGGGGAGTAAGTCCTAAGTGTTGAAACTCATCAACCCTTGTGCGCCTATATGGCCAGCCCTTAAGGGAAATGGCCACACTTGCGCGTCACCTTACCCCTTCAATAGAACTTGTGTTCCCCTCTTCTGGAAGTCTCTAGGGATATTATAAATGGCTTGATACAAGTCTCTCCCAAGTATTATCTTACGGGTTGACCATCGCGCAAGTATCCATGTGTCGCGCAGGTACACCTGCACGACCAGGACTTGCGCGCCCGTGTAAGAATTGTGTGCCACCTTCTTTTTGGGTGCCCCTCCTGCCTATTTCACCTCTCTTATGCCAATTCACCTATCCTCTTCAAGATTAAGACTTCATAACTCTCTCCAAATCCATTTGTGGCATGATTTCCTTGTCGGCTTCCTTATCTGAAAGGAATTATGTGGAACATCTCTTAAAACCTAGTGATTTACATATCTTTATGTCACTATGGTTAGAGATTCTATTCATTTAACCTCATCCTTTAAAATGAGAAGACTATTCTGGGCCTCCTTATTAGGAGTAAGCACCAAGTCCCCTTAATTCTGGGCCCCCTATTCTGGACTAAGCCTCAGTCATAATTCCTCTAATTTTGGCATCCTCTTCAGGAATAATCCCCCACTCATAAATTCCATTTAACTTGGACCTCCATCCCTGGGAAAAGTCCTAAGTCTCAAATCCCCTAACCTGGGCCTCCTTTTTTGGAGTAAGTCCTACTCTTCAAAATTCCATTAACCTGGGCCTCATTTTTATGAGTAATCCCCAATCTTCAAATTCCCATAATTTTGGGCATCCTCCTTAGGAGTAAGCCCCAACCATAATTCTTTTAATATGGGCATCCTCCTTAAGAGTAATCCCCAAGTTCCCAAAATCCAAATATTTTTAACCTGGGATTCCTCTTCCAGAGTAAGCCCCAGTCATAATTCCCTTAACCTGGGCTTCCTTTTCAGGAGTAAGCCCCAGTCATAATTCCCTTTAACCAATCATAATTTACTTTTGACTTGGGATTCCTTCTTAGGAGTAAAACCCAATCAAAAGTCCCCTCCTAATTTTGGAATCCTCTTCAAGAATAAGCCCCAAGTTAGAGTATTCAAATCTCTATAAAGCACATATACCTTTATGGACCTTGTTCTCGAGTTTCTTCCCTAAAGTACATCCAAATCTTCATCTATCATGGAAGTCATACATACATAATCCCCACTCATTTCATATAATTGTATCTTTCATGGCACAATTGTCTGGTTTTACCAATACCTCTTGTTTCTCACACCGAGTATGAATCACGTGAGCTTAGAGTGAAAAAGTAATTATGACATCTTTCTTTGATACATGAATCATGCATAAAACCTCATACTTCTTTACTTGAACTGCATGGGTTCAGATTTCTTTTTCCAAAAAAAAATGATATGTAGGTATCCCATCTGCGGGTACGATCCCAACAATGAAATAATTCATGTCCTTATGAATGACAATGAACTTCAAATGCCCCGCTGAGTGGCTTTAAAAAAAGTACGATTATCATAATAACCAATAGATTTCTATATAATGTGTTGAAGGATACTATTGACCAAAAATCTCTAACAAATACTGATGATTCTCTATCGATTAAGAACCTCGAATACATATAAAATATTCTCTAAATCTCATACATACTAATTAGTGATTCTCTGATCTAAAGGAAAGCTCATTTTTATACTTGGTAATATAATAAGGACTCACAAACATAACATAAATCTATAAAGAGAGTCCTGGAGTAGACAATAATTCCCCCAATAAAGGTGTGATGAGTCCGACCACCCATCCTCTCGACTAATTCAAATTCTTAAGCCTCATCAGTCTGAAACAAATGAGAACCTACATTTGGAAAGTAGGTCCAAATGGATATAGAATCATTGGATGTTTCCGGTTCTATGAACAAACCCGTTAGAAACTGCTTGGAATGTTTGAACCTTAACTCAACGAGGTCATCCCATATTCTAGAGGAAAAAAAATGGTGAACCCGACGTGAATCGTTAACCAAGTTAAAATGATGTTTTACTTATTTGTTAGGCCTCTATTTAAAACTCAATGATAGGGCCAACAAAGCAATCAATAACATATGTGCTCATCCAAAAGATGTATAATCTGAACATATATTGATTATGTTTGTTATATCAAATAGGCACTCTTTTCCAAGATCTTATACATTACAATAATGGATTTTCTTATGTTCACGTCTGTGGATGCCTCTGCTGTGAATGCATCTTCTACTACTCTTGCTGGATCGTCATCCGCTCTGAGGATGGCATCACCTACTCAGCATCTTCAATGCTGGGTATCAAATGCGCTGGTTATGGAGTATCATCAACACGGTACCATTCCGACTCTGGAGGCTGCTCGACAAGCCCTCCAAGTGAATAACTCACCCTGGTCATTCGGACAGCAACGACGAGAGATCAAGAAGCAGTTGGTGCTAACCACCGTCTCCAACCATTTTGGGTCGTTATCCCTGGAACGCAACAACCATTACCTCCAATATTCTGAGGATGTGAATGAGAAGGCCACTCATGGCCTTAATTCAAGGAAACATGAGTCCTTCTCGAGGCCTCCCACCAACAATCACCGCCAGACTCGTGCGGTAGTGCACCATCAACATGATGAGGGTGTTGTCTCCAGGCGTTTGAATCATGTTCCATGAACTCAAGAAGTCAAGATGAACCACAAGAGGCGATGACTGGTTAATAGTGAGAAGGTTCTTATCTCTGCCGTTTTCAGAGAAGTCCACCAACCTAACTTGGTGGCAAGCAACGAGCAGGAACATACAACTATCTTTTTTAATTCAGATGTCCAGCAGACTCATCTGGAAGTAGCATGCCAGTACCGCCAAGAAATTATGGTGTAGTACTATAGACAGGAACAAAAACTTGTTTATAAATCATTAACTAGTCAGCAGGCTCGTCTGACTACATATGATGGAGCCCACCAACCCAATTTTTTGACAACTGGTAAACAGGCACATACACCTACTTACACTCATCAGTCTTGCCAACAGCCTCGTCTATCAGTATTGAAGGAAGATTTCCAACCATGTTCGGCAGAGTGAAATCAGAAGGCATATACATCTGCTATTATTGATCTAGCCTACCAACAATCTCGTTTGGTAGCATTCGTAGAAGTCAGTCAGAAAGCTCCGACGACAAACAGGAGGCAGACTCAGCTCTCTTACCCCACACATGAGTACTGTCAGAATTCACTAACAGGAAAAAGAGGACAAGAGTAGGAACACACATCTACTCCAAGCACATAATGGATGTTTATACCCATTACAGTAGCTGAATTCACGAGGCACATTATGTAAATGGTGAAGGCGCAGAATAAAGTCCATGCTCAATATTCTGGATGCCTGCCAGGATATTATAATAGCTTCAGCAGCATCACAGGGGAAGAAATGAAAATCTATCCCTACCAGTGGAGTGACACATCAACAGTTCACTCCAGAACAGACACACACCTCTGTTCCAGTCTAAGATGGTTGTGGGGCATACTCCCCCATATCATATGGACAACCAAGTCAGGAACATACACCTGATTTGAGTGGAGATAATCAGACTAACCTGATCATTTCTCCTGAGTAGGCACATACACATGCCCATATTGACCAATTTCGTTAACAAGTGGTTCCTAAATTGAGTAATAAAGAATCTAAGAAGAAGACTCGCCCAACACAATCAAGAAATCAAGGGCCAATCTGTAATAAGGCCTTACTTGATGCTTGAGTTCTTGATGCACTCAGAAAATTATCTTTTGCAACTCAAGATTCTACTATCTCAGTTCCCAATAGTGGGAACATTATTTCCGAAAGTCTCTACCAGACACTTCCTCATGAAATCTTTCTTCGTGAAAATTCAGTTGATCTCGAAGTTTCATCTTCAGATGAGTGCCATATGAACCCTCTGTGTGGTCAGAAGATCAAGGAGAAAAATGTTTCATCTTTTTCTATAACCCACCATGGTGGTCCTCCCCATGATGAGGAATTTAGCTATGAAAGTCCTCTCTGCAGTAATAATGGACATTTCTTGGAAAATTCTCCAATGAACAATGTACTGACGAGAAATCCCTCTTATCTTGAGGCACTTGAAAATGTAAATCCAGACATGTCTGATGCTTTACCCCTATTAGGTGAAACAATTTCTCAATCAGAAGATAGCCTAGGGTGTATTTCATTCTCCAAACTACCCTTGGGTCGTTCATCATCTATTTTAATTAGTAAATTCTCTACCAATCGTGTTGAATCCGATGAAGCAGCATGGAAACACTAGCTCTGGTCTAATCAGGTAGAAGAATATTTATTGAATAATAAAGAGGAAAAACTGAATATGAGAATACAACTGGCGAAAGGTGAAGTTCTAGTTATGTTTTTTCCTTTGGATGATTCTCAATATGACATTCCAGAGATATTGATGGAAGATGGAATTCATGATATTCGTCTCAACATATGGAAAACACTTTATCTATTGAAAAAGAAAATATTATCTTATTATGAATATGAAAATCATGTCAAGATAATAGAAGGGTTATAATGCCGAATTGATTTGGCATCTCTCTTAGTTTCTCGATATCTGAAGGCTGAGAAGCAGCAGAGAGCCCTTCAGAATTCATGACTTGGCGTACTAAGAAGATTGCACCAGTTAATTGCAAATGCCCCATCTGGTATTCATATCAGGGGATGGGGTGTCCATGGAGCACTACATTTCATTGTACCTTCCAATGAGAAAAACCCGCCGAAAATGGTCTCATGCAATGTTATTGCCCATGGCCGGCCACAGCCAATTGGCTTTGTTTGTAATAAAAGTCTCTCTCAAGAACAGGCCTCAACTAGTTCTTCTCAAATTCCGGCATAGATAGAACAAGTTTTTGAATTACTCCTGCATCAAGCAAACAAGAATATTGAACAGACCTCTCGTTTGGAGCAACCACATCATCAAGTGACAGAAGTTTCAGAAATCATCCGACGGTCTTTTGAGCCAGGTGATAAAAGTGGATACAGGTTGATGTATCCAACTAATTTCTGAACTAATGTCCACAAGATCAGGAGATCTTTCAAGAAAGTCTCAGATATAGAAACTCAATAACAACCCCAAATTTCCAAAATGGGGACTCTTTTTACCCAACCCTCTAAATCAACAAATAGGATTCGGGGAGTTGAGCAGGAACAACCCTAGTCCACAGGACTGGGGACTTTTTCAAATCCTCAATCTCTCCCTCAATGAGATTTAGTCTTCTCTTGATTAGGGAAGAAGTCACAAGGGGAATGTAGATCCAAATTATCAAAATATTTCCTCCAAATTATGGTTCTTCATGAAGTTCCTAAGGGATCAAATCGACAAAAGGCAATGTCTCATTAGGGACATGGAAGTAGACAATATCGCAAAAATGCCGATAGAAGATATGCAATGTGTTATGCATCAATCAATGTCATCAATGTCGTTGTTGCTAATCCCTCCAGATGAGGCTCACTCAGAGGGATAAGATGATGAAGCTCCTGCTCAAGAGATTTTACGCACAGACACAAATGAAGAAGGTGTGCATACACGAAATCAGAGGATTAACCAGAATTTAGGCAATCTTTCAAGTAACCCACTTCTCCATCTCCAAAAGGGATATAATAAGGGGAAAGGAAAGAATCAGGTTACATACCCTTCCTATGGAGAAGGCCAATCACTCTCATTAAAGAAAATATTTGCACAATAAGAGGATGAAATGAAGGAGTTGAGGATGTTGAATGCCGAACTAATTTAGGGTAGTCTTCCTCCTAAGCATGCTGGAGTCAGTCAGCCAAGGTAATTTGTTACAGCTACTGAGATGGATCAATAATATCCTCCTCTGCCAGTACACCCTCACAGGTCTAATCCTATGGGTCATGTGCAACAAAAATCGGCGGTGCTACCATCAGTTGCAGTACCAGCCACCAAATCTGTCCAAGCTCCAGTCATTGCACCTGCTCAATTCCAAGCTCAACCAAATGTTTCTCAAAAGTTAATAACTATTATTGAGTCATTAGCAGCTCGGTTGGAAGCTATGAAGGGAAAGCGTGCTCAAATTCAACTAGAAAAGAGATCTTACCCTGAATGGGTTGATGCAATTCCTCCCCCATTAAATTTTGCAAGTACCACATTCTCAATCATTAATGTTTCGGGAGACCCAGAGCAACACTTAACACATTTTTTTATCATTGCGATCCTATGATGGGATCCCCTCAGCAATAGGAAGCAGTTAAGCTCAGGTGTTTTGTACAATCATTACAAGGGCCTACCTTTGTCTAGTACACAAACTTGCAATCCCGATCAATTACCAAATGGGAGGATCTCCACCAACGATTATGTCTTCAATTCAGCTCAACTTTGCCAAAGACAATAGTTTTTTATCTTACAAACTGTAAGAAAAGGGAGAATAAAAGGGTTTTGGATTTTATTGCTCGCTGGAAGGGATTAACATATTCCCTGAGATAAGCACTCCCTCAAGAGGAATTTTTTCAAATCATTGTGGAAAATTTTCATGATGAATTGCACACACCGTTGATCCATGTGAAATATACAGGAGGGTTTTGAGACCTTACTTCAATCGCTCAACAGATTGAAGATTCTCTTCTAAATACTATAGATAAAGCTTCTGTAATTCTATCAGCTCTAGGAAGAAGAATGGGTAATGCAGAAAATGCTACAGTTATGCTTCAACAAACACCTGTACCTACTTCTACATCAAGGCCTTCATCATCTCGCAGGGCTCCACCTCCTGAGCATCAACAATAGAGGCCATTTCTTCAATATGATCAAAGTGATCAAAGATAGAAGAAATTTGAGTATCTAAAGAGTAAATATTACTCATTCCAAAATGTACAAGTTCCGGGTTACTTCATTTCAGCTCTGGAAAATAATTTTGTATAATTTCCAAGGTCGAAGAGGCAAAACAAGGAAGGAGATGAAGGATGTCCCAATTATTACCCATTTCATCAGATGTTGGGCATCCCATTCAGGAGTGTTTTGTCTTCAAGGACCTCCTGCAAGAAATGGTCGACTTGGGACAAGTTCAACTGAAATGTTCTTCAGCTCAGGTAGCATGCGTTACTGCTAAAGATCAGAGGAAGAAGGCGATTAGCAAGAAGTCAAGACCAAAAATGCGCAAAAAATATGATGATTGGATAGTAAGAAAAACGATCAACCAAACTCATACCATTTTGTGAATACAATTGAAGAATCCAGTTTTGTCTTCTACCATGAATGCCACAGCAAAACCCTCTTCATCATAGGGATAATCCTCAAAAGGGCGGCATAATTCCAAGAAATAGTAACAATTAGAAGAAGTTGAAATCGTGTCAAAGCCTAAGTTTTATTTGAATCTGGATGATTTTATGCCATCTACATCAAAGCCACGGGCAACATCCCACCAAATGACATAGCTTAAACTGGATAATCAGTCAGAGTCTTCATTAGAATAAGAGTTTATCTTTGATTCTGTTAACATGATTCAATTAACAGATCCATATGCCAGTCGCAGTTTCCATTTTGATGAGCCTAAATTCCTTTTATCAAACAGAGGAATCAGAGGAAGTTCTTGAGGCTCAGGGGACAATTGAAGATGTGGATCTTTCAGAGGCCACTATTTCAATTCTACCCCTGCTATAATTTTGTATGTAGAAGAAACTCGTGGCAGATCCCTTCAACGAGCTCAACAAGAACAAGCAAGTTCTTCTACACAAGGCAGATTCAGTCCTGGCACTGTTATTTTGGAAGATCGGTTGGAGGTTCCACCTTCTTCCTCTCAGTAAGTAAATAAACCTAATAGGTATAATCTTCCAAAGCCATGAGTATTACCAACTCCTACCCCAATACTAGAAGCATCAACTTCCGAAACATTAACTTCTAAGTCACCTGTGAAACCACATGTTCCTGTTGGGAAACACAGTCCTTTGGATCAAAAGTATGATGTATTGAAACACTTGGCCCATGTACCAACCAAGTTATCAATTCTGGTTGCCTTGAATTTATCAAAGGATCTTCGGGAGGCACTCATTGAGGCTTTGTCAAGTCCTCAGGAGTTTGAAACTGAAATTGTTGCGGCTGATGCCTACCATGTTGAGAATAATCCTACAGAATGCCATGTAGTGATATCTTTCACAGATAAAGATAAATATGACTTCGTGCATGGACATATTAGTCCTTTGTACTTATATGGAAAGGTCAATGGTGTATATTTCTGAAGAGTCTTCATTGATAACGGTTCTGGAGTCAACCTCATCCCGAATCGTACACTTCGTCGTTTGGGCCTCACAAAATCTGATTTATCTTCTTCTACTTTGATGTTACAAGGATATGATAAAAATGAACAAGAACCACTGTGCGAGATTACACTCAGAACTCAGTTTGGAGATCTTGTATCCAATTTAGATTTCATGGTTGTTGATCAGGACTCAGCCTTCAACATCTTGGTTGGTAGACCCTGGCTACATCGGCATGCAGATATCCCTTCATCATATCATCAATGTGTCAAATATTGTTTCGATGGTCAAATTGGGACATTGCATGGTGATAAGTCCCCGTTAAAGACAATTGAATCTCAATACATTGAGGTGGAATTCTATCACATGAAGGGAATTGAGAAATCCACAACAAGGGAGATTACCAAAGTTAATGCTCCATATGGTTTGAAATAGATTCCAGTAAACCCATTTACACATGTGAGTGCAGATTATGTGTTTCCTATCAGTCAAATTAACAAGATCGACCCAAATAATAATACTCTTACGAAAACCTCCATAATGTCAATTCCAGAAATCAAGCCAGACGGCTTGGGAGAAATTGGTGATTCACCAAGCGATGATGAAGGCTCAAATGGAGATGTATTCATTTCGTCTGCTGAAATCCATAATGTCTATACTATTTCAATCAGGCTAGAAGAAGTTATAGCAATTTCAGAGGTGAACGATGATGTCAATTCTCAATCAATTATCTCCTCTATATTACCCAAGGAAGACCCTTCATCATCAATCGGGTTGGAAATGGAAGCTTCTTCGTCAAGATGTTCAAATTTTAACATCTCTTCTGATCATGGAAATTCTACTTCATCATTTAATATGGAAGTAGAAACAGAAGAAATAACACATGTTGAAGAAGAAGAGGATGATCTTAGGGATGCTCCTCCAGCATTTGAAGAGGGTATCTCCACCACCGAGGATGAACTCAGAGAAATAAATCTGGATTAAAAATAAGATCCACACCCCAATTTAATTAGTGTGTCCATGACTCTTGAAGATCAAGAGATTTATATTTCCTTTTTAACGAAAAATTGAGATATATTTTCTTGGAACTATAAAAAGATGCTAGGGATTGATCCTGATGTTTCCACTCATCGTTTGGGTTTTCCAGAAAACATCGAGGATTCAAAGAAGCCGCTATAAGAACACACCCAACCTATGCTTCCAAAATAGATGCTTAAGTGGATAATATTATCAAATATAACTTCCCCATAGAAGTTCAATTTCCGAAATGGTTGGGTAGTATTGTCCCAGTGAAAAAGAAGAACAGAAAAATTAGAGTTTGCATTGATTTCAGAGATCTTAATCGGCATTTTCCTAAGGATGATTTTCCAGTTCCGATTACAGAACTCTTAATTGATAAAAAAGCTAGCTATGAAGCACTTTCCTTCATGGATGGATATTTTGGATATAATCAAATTCGAATGGCTATGGAAGATGAAGAATCTACAGCTTTGAGAGCCCCTCAGGGTGTGTTTTGCTATCGGGTAATGCCCTTTGTCATGAAGAATGCATGCACAACATATCAGCGTGCCATGTATCGTATCTTCAAACCCTTTTTAGGGAGGTTTGTTTAATATTATGTGGAAAATTTGGTGGTTAACCCCAAACAATGTTCTAGTCACTTTTTTTATTTGGAAATCATAATCTACAAACTTCGGAAAAATAATTTGAAGATGAACCCCTTAAAATGTGCTTTTCGGGTAACCTTAAAAAAATTTCTCGGCTTCATTGTATGCCATCGTGGTATCGAGGTCGATCCTGAGAAGACAAATTCAATCCTTGGTATGTAACCTCTTAGAAATTTAAATGAATTGAGAGGACTTCAAGGAAACTTATCCTATATTTGGCATTTCATCACCTATTTGGCCGGAAAAAGTTTACCCTTCACCAAATTGATGAATAAGGGAGTCACTTACCAGTGGACTGAATAATTTAAAGAAGCATTTGATATTCTCAGGAAGTATCTCTTAAGTCCACCGGTATTAATTCCACCTATTGAAGAAAGACCACTTATCCTCTATATGATAGCCTTAGAGAAATCATTGGTTTCCTTTATTGCTCAGAATAATGATACTAGGAATGAAAACAACATCTACTATCTCAGTCGGACTATGATTGAAGCAGAAACCCGATACTCAAATATTGAGAAGCGCTGCCTAGCATTAATATTTGTAGTTCAGAAGTTGAGACATTACCTGCAACATCATGAGGTCCAATTGGAATCTCGTAATAACCCGTTCAAATTCATCCTTAGTTGACCAATGGTTACAGCACGTCTGGCAAGATGTGCAGTTATTTTGCAGCAATTTGAATTCAATATGTGTCTCAAAAATAAATAAAGGACCAAGCTCTGGCTGATTTCCTTACTGAACATCCTTCAGTAGAAGATACATCTTCAGATATTGAACTTCCTGATGATGAAGTATTCTTTATTCAAGATAGTCCTCAAACATGGGAAATGTACTTTGATGGTGCTTCTAGGAGTCCAACAGGGAAGAAAATGGAAGATCCTAAATTCAAAAAAGTTGGGTTAGGAATTGTACTCATTTCTCCAGAAAAGGCAGTGTAACCCTATTCCTTCTCATTTTTGGGAGGCGGTATAAATAATGAAGCAGAATACGAAGCTCTTATCGTAAGATTGGAGTTGTCACTTCAAGTAAAAGTGAATCACTTAAAGGTGAAAGGTGATTGAGACCTGGTAATCAAACAATTCAATGGGGATTATGCAATCAGAAAATAAGAACTAATCCCTTTGTATGATTACGTCAAAGAGTTAATGGCGGAATTTCCTACGGAACTAAAATTTTCTTATATCCCGTGATCATAAAATGCCCAAGCTAATGCTTTGTATAATATAGCCACAGCTTTGGAAGATCCAAATCGGGACGAGACAACCATCAGTATTGCCCACCGTCGAACAATTTCACCTTATGTTCAAACCAGAACAGAGGAAATAAATGTAATTAGTCCCATTTCGGAACCATATGGTCATACTAAAGGAAGGATGATACCTATCAGGGAATACCTTCAAAATGGAACAACTCCACCTGATAGAGCCAAGAAAGAACAAATCTAGCAACATGTTGTAAATTTCACTCTTTATGATATCCCGGATCACTTAGAGAAAATTCTCTAGAGCCGTGGTTTTGATGGAGTTCTCTTCAGATGCATTGATGGGGAAGAGACAATGGTTGTCTTGAAAGAAGTGCATGCAGGAGTCTATGGTTCACAACAGTCTGGACACAGACTGTCTGATCATATTCGAAGGCTTGGATACTTTTGGCCTTCAATGATACAAGATTGTGTTGATTTCACAAAGAAGTGTCATTCTTTCCAAGTACATTCCAACTTCATTCATCAACCACCAGAGTTTCTTTATACAACTAAATACTCATACCCATTTTCCACATGGGGAATGGATGTAGTGGGGCCTTATCCTTCAACTACATCCAAGCAATTTAAGAACATTCTTACTGCTACTGACTTCTTTTCCAAATGGGCAGAGGAAATACCCCTCAAAGAAGTCAGTTCTAAATGCATTTCTATCTTCATCAAGTCTAACATAATTAACAAATTTGGTGTCCCTCATACCATACTGACATAAAATGGCACCAACTTCTGTTCATCTGTGGTGAGTAAGTTATACCAAGAATACAACATCAAATCCAATCATTCATCTCGGTATCATGCAGCGGCCAATCGCCAGATAGAAGCTTTCAACAAGACTCTTTCAAACATACTGTAAAAGATGGTGGATAAAGATAAGAAATCATGGCCTGATAAACTCTTTCATGCTTTATGGGCTTATCGAACCACCACCCGCACTGCAATGCGGTAAACTCCATATTCATTGGTATATTGAACAGAAGAAGTCTTGCCTATTGAGGTTCAATTACCCTCACTCAGAGTAGCCATTTGTGATCATTCATCTACAGATGAACAATCTCAAAAGCGATTGGATGAATTGGAATGGTTGGATGAGAAAAGGTTGTGTACCCTACATAACTTGGAAGTCTATCAAAATCGAATAGCATGAGATGTAAACAAAAAGTTTTTTCTTCGTTCATTCATTCAGGGAGAATTGGTATTGGTTCTCAGAACTCCAATGATACCATGAAAGAAACCTCCCAAGCTGGAACCAAAATGGGAAGGACCTTATTCAATACATAAGGTCTACTCCAAGGGAGCTTATTCTTTAATATCAATGGATGGAGAACTCATCACTAGTCCAACAAATGCTAGATTTCTGAAGAAGTATTTCATGTAACACAAATACATTATTGTCCAACATGATGTTAAACTGTGTTATCGTCCAGTAAGACATTAAACTGCAGCATCAAAAGTCCAAGCATATGACCTTAAACTATTTTCACCCTCATCCAACATGACATTAAACTGTGATGTCCTAACTAGATGACGCTAAACTGTATAATAATCCCTTACGTCCAGAAAGACGTTAAACTGCATAATCCCCGGTCCATGCATATGACTTTAAACTGTTCGCACCATCGTCCAACATGACGTTAAACTGTGGAAAAGTCCCTAATACGTCCAACATTATGTTAAACTATGTCCTCTTTTTTCCTCACTACATGACATTAAACTGCACAGTCCCCTTTTCATCCAACATGACATTAAACTGTAATGCCCCCATCGTCTTAGTTATAGGATGCTAAACTGTATATCACCCTTATTGTCCAATATGACGCAAAACTATGTTCACGTCCAATATGATGTTAAACTATGTCCCTTAATGCATCCTACATGACGTTAAACTGTATTTTGTCATTTCTACATGAAACTAAACTATGCAGCACCAATAGTCCTTACTGCAAGACTTTAAACTACATAGTCCCTTTATATGTCCTACATGACATTAAACTGTGCCTCGTTAAGGTTGTTGTTACCTCTTGTTTCTCACACCGAGTATGACTCACATTATCTTAGAGTAAACTTGAACCATAACACCCTCTCTTGACCACTAACCCTGCGTAAGTCGCAACACCATTTTTTAGGTCGTTGTCCCCAAGAACAACTTGATCACTAATTCATTATTTAATTGAACTATGTGGTCTTTGATCCTTGCCTTCTAGGATGGGTACGTAGGCAACCTTCTGAGGTTCAAGCCCAAAATAAATCTCTTCCCATCAGTTCACCTCCATCTCATATGATGTTGATTCATGAAGCCACCCTGAGAATCAATCTCTTCACATTGGTTCACCTTTGTCCTTACTACATGACATTAAACTGTACAACACTTTTGTCCTGTACGACAATAAACTACAACATTCTTTGATTCCCTCACCTGAGATAGAATCATTATTTACATTGATCTTCGATCATGTTATATTTTAAATACTATGTGCATACATGGAAATACCCAAACATTTTATCTTGGGTCAAACCATCATTGCACTAAAGTCCCATTTTCACACTTCATATGTACGAACCAAATCTGTACATAGGGTATTTCAAGAACTATGTGCATCTTGATTCACATCTGTATGGGATATGTAGGAATGTTCGAACATCACTCGAATCAATCCCCTAGTCTTTGGGCCTAACCCCAAATTACACTTTCAGTCCCCTAGCTAAAATGTCCCGGTGAAAACACACACAGTGTATTCATTATTATGGTCTAAGCTCTATAACCCTAAACTAAGATTTCCTATACTCTCATCCCAGATGATGTTAAACTATATTTCAGGAACTATGTATTTCTTGATTCCCATCCTTATGGGATACGTAGTGAAGTCCAACATTTCAATTTTGGACCTAGCCACAACATGATTATGGTTAGAATTGGTATGTGTATATCTACATGTATTGAAAAAATGCCCATTTTTATGTGTCATACTCCTAATATTGAATACTTCCAGATCTACATATCACATTTATTGACTTCTGGTCACCAAATGTCCAATTTCTGAGAGTTCTTTTCCCTGAACATGTAGCATGTGCCCTTAGGCAGCCTTGCATAAACAGTCTACATAACAGATGTGTCATCCAAAAGATGCTATAATTTGAATGTGAATCCAATGCCCTTAGGTGGCCCTGCATAATTGAACCCCATAACGGGTTTGTCAAATATTGGTAACTTCATTCTTGGGAAGAAAATCTCTTTTCTCCTTAGTTTTCTTAATGAAAATATGCAGGGATTCGCCAAAAATGGCCATCCTTAACATATCTATCCCATACTCTTTTCCATGATATAAAAGTATTCAAGTCTATGGTTTATATTTCTCTTCACTACGTTTGGGTCAGACCTTCATAGGAGTGACATTCATCTAGTTCTTAGACAATCTTGTTTGGAAATATCTTCTCCATATTCAAGTACCTCTCTCTATATAGAAAACTCTATGCTTTAGAAAATTTCAAATCCCCATAAGCTTCCACTGGATTTTTATAGTAGAAAAGTAAATTTCTGAGAGTTCTTTTTCCTAACTATGCAGCACGTGCCCTTAGTCGGCCTTGCATAAACAGTCTACATAATAGACTTTTCATATAAAAGATTATATTATTTGACTATGTTGCCAATGCCCTTAGGTGGCCCTGCATAATTAAACCCCCTAATGGGTTAGTTAAATAGTGGTGACTTCATTCTTGGGAACTAATTTTTCTAATTCCTTTTTATCGATTTTTCATATCATTCCTCAGATTCAAAATTTCTTATGACATCGTTTACATTTTTTCCCTCAGACTTGAATATGGTAATATGTTTTCAAATAAATTATCATTGAATTGAGTCAATTTTAATCCATACGGTCAAATCTATTTCAAACTTAAACATTAGTCCTTTTATGTACAACATGCATGACATCAAACTACTCAAAAAAGGCAAAGGAACTCTGAACAAAAGTCAAGTTCCCGCTCACTAAACATCCATCTTGTATGATATTAGGTGATATTGAGAAATTAAAAGTTTCAAGGTTTGTAGGGTTATTTTTATAATCATTGTAAAAATCAAACTATGCTTACTAGGCCCATTGGCTTATATATAAATTTAAAGAAGGTTGCAAAAGAAGTCTTGCAAAAATGATTGAAGATGAATGTGTTTTTAATTTGATGCACAAAAGTTAGAAGGACATCCACATATTGGAGTCTCTTCTCTTTTACAAGAATTACAAATGGATTTCAACATATGTCTTCTTTTGGTTTACAGCATCCCGAGCTTCATCAGCATCCACTTGAAGCTAATGCACTTGACCAACTTCATTCTTTTCATCTTGATGGAGTGCTTTCTTGGCATCTGCAATGGCTTTTATACCACTCATTTGAACTCCTTCCAATGAATTTTTAAGGTGTTGAAGTTCCCCACTGACAATATCTAACTGTTGCTGAAGGTGCATCTGCTGGATGACTTTTTCTTTGATCTTATGCTTCAGCTCCTTCAACATGGCAGCATGATTAGCCGCAGCTCGAGACACCGCAGCCTCAAGTTCATTGATGTTTACTGACAACTGCACTTGGGTAAAATCTTGACGGCACATTTTCTCCTACTCCCTCCTTAAGATGAATTGTTTCACTATTGCATGGATCTCTTGATATCCAAAACCTCCAAGTCCCAACATGAAAAATAGGGATGATAGTCGCGGGATCTTCGACAACAGCTCTTCTAAAGGCACTTCAGATAAGATCTTCCATATGTTCTGTCATGCCATACGTCATGAAAATTGGATCGCCTTCTGTACTTCTGGATCTGACTCAGAATCACTGTCACAGAGGAGAATATAATCTAGGATTAATGCACTTAGAGAAGTTCCATGTTCTGCTCCTTCCCCCCTAACCCGTGTTTCTTTACTCTCTATTTCCGTTGGGGTGGAGGCTGAGGTTTCACCTCCAGATCTAGCCACTGAAATTGATGGCCCTACATAATCAATTGAAAGCTTTGGTTATTTTCAAAGGATAAAAAAAGTTGATTTTATGTCTTAAAAATTAAGTATAATCACAAAGAATTTTTATCTCTTACCCAACGGTAGATCAGTAACATGAGAAGGATCATCCCTGTCTTTCCTAGCTTCAATATGATTTTCAAGACGAGTTTCAGGGAGCTCTTCCAGGTTAAGCTCCACTTGAGCTAATGTCTCTAAAATAGTAGGGTTTTCTGTACCCCCTTTATGCATTTTAAGTTCAGAAACTTGCTCAGATAGAACTACACATTTCAACCGATCATGATTAGAGATGTAATAAGAAGTTATCTTTAATAGGACGAAGGATAAAACTCACGTCTAAAATCATCTAAATTACATGGTAATTTAACATGATATAAAACATATTCAAAAGATACACCAAGTTCCATCATTTTATCCAATGTAATCTCGGAATCCTGGTTAATCTCACCAGTGGGAGCATTTGATATGTCTTCTTGGTGACCTTTATCCTCCATTCTCAGACCCTGGACAACTTCTTCAGATAAAGTGGCGACGTCAGTTGCAATGGCCTCCAAAAGCTCTAATGCAGGGGTTGAACCTAAAGTATCACATAATGGATTATTAGTTGATCTTTCATTCGACATCTTATGAAGAATTGTTAACTTACCAGAAGCAGGATCTTCTCTTCTTGCAATAATAGCAGGAAGAATACTGAGAACATATGTTGGCTCTTCTCCAGTAGCATCCAAGTTAGCCTGAACTTGTGATTGTTCACCAATACCCTCTGTGGTCTTTAGAGGAAGGTCAATCCTCTCTCTCAAAGGGGAAATTGAAGAAGCCCCAGCAATCCCAAAAAGTATGAGAAATCATTTCATGGATTAAGACTCATGATTATCCGAAGGACTTACCACTACGGAATAATCATTTAGCAGTGGACTTCCTCCTTCGATGCCTTTGTCTCTTTGTATTTTTGGGAGTGTCGGCAGTCTCCTTTACTGGTACTTGAATTAGAGAATGGAAATACATGTCCAACTCCTCATCCATGGCTTGCTGGCCTGATGATATCTCGCCCGACTTACGAGGAGATTCATTAGCCCCAATGGCAGTACCACTAGGGCTATATTGTAGTGAAAGAACCTTAGCAGTTCCTTTCTTTGAAAGTTGCAGGATAAAGAAAATAATTTCCTTGATTAACAAAGATTTAACTAGATTGAATTTATAAAGAAAATAAGGAAAGAGACTTCCATCTTCAGGAGCCAAGTAGTCGTGCCACTTCTCATATCCAGAACCACCATTCCCCTCAGTGACGCCACGATTTATCATTTCCTTCACCTGCTTGGTGACAGGGATGGAATCATCGGTGGCATATATAAGCATTTCTAGCTCTCTGATGTAATCCCGCACTTCATCAGGGTTATCCTTGTAACAGATATTTGTAGAAGCCAGAAGTTTCGTGATTCCAGGGATGTGTAACCCCTCGCACAAATCCATCCAGGCAGTTTCAGCATCGGAGTATAAATTCCGCCATGTCTGGATAGCCTCTAGTCGTAGATATTCAGTATGAATACCAGAAGGCTGCGAGGAAGGTCCTACAATCTTGGACTTCAGCTTCATCCAAGATCTTGCAACTATAAATAGAGAATAAGAAAATAAGAATTGTTTCTCTATAAAGTAATGGTGATTAAATTGACACAACGATGTAACTCACTAGGAGTTGATGGAGTGGGTCTTTTGATTCTGATAGGAGGATTATATCGGGAACGAGGCCGCTTGCCCACTTGTTGTGCCTAATCATCCCCATCTGGGGAATTTGGTGAGTCAGTCCTAGATGAGGAATCTGGCGAATCAGCTTCAGGTGGGGAAGCATCACTTACCTGAGGAAGGGTTTCTTTCTCTACATTTCTCTTCCTTTTCCCCACCTGATAAACCGGGTGATTTAGCACCCCTCTAGGGTATGATGCTATCCAGTTCTCAGTATACCTTGTAGTCAAGTTATTTTCCGCTTTATCAACTTGTAGATCAAACACTACCCTGGTCTTATCCATAGATGTCAGCAACCATAGTTGTCGGGCAACCATCGGATGTTGCTCTGACTTGACATGCACTAGGGGAGATACGACTGTCTACTGCAAACACTTAAATTGACGTGAAAATCTGTATGGAGCATAGGCCTCCCATATAATCTCTCCATCAATCTTGGTGACCAGCACACCATCTCTGTAGGCCATCATGTATGCCCTTAATTCCAGGCAGGTTTTTCCATCATCAACAAACCACTCGGTTGGCGTATTTACGTAAGTAAAGAAATTGAATTCCTTATACATGCTCAGCCTCACCTTCATGTCATAAGAATTGAGAGCTATTAGAGAAATTCCAGAGAGTGCCTGCACTGATGGCCTGAAAGAACTTCAGGGAATCTGTAGTCCATTGTGTACATTATATGACCTAAAGTGAGTGGTGATCCATCCCCATAAAACATGGAATTGTCCCACTATTCTTAAAGGAGATTTACCTAAGAATACATGGAGTAAACTCCTATGAATCATTGCTAAAATGGGGGTAGCCAACCCAAACATTTTTCCCTCAGCCAACTTGGCTGCAATAACGATGGACCCTATCCTGGTGCCTCCCTTTGATTCCCTGACTGGCAGATGATAAACACTGATCCACAAGACCAAGAAGCCCACCTAAAGAGTCTTCTTTGGGATTCTCTGATTTACTTCATATCCCCACTTCTCAAATTCTCCTTCTTCTAGGGTCAGCCAGAATGTGCTAGGAGCAGCCCTCTTCTCTATTTTGGGACAGGTGGTAGGATGAGTGGGCCTCTTCTCCTTGGGCCCCTTCTTCTTGGATCCCTTCTCCTTCGATCCCTTTTCCTTTGGATCCTTCTCCAGCTTATCGATAGGGAACATATTCATCCACTCCTCTGGATGAATATGCTCTATATAATGAGTTAAGGAGGTCTCTGAACTCTTGATCTTGTGGAATATTTTCAATACATCCGAAGCTAAAGCTGGAGTCTTCTCCGAATCATTCCAAGATGAATTTGGAGGGATGAATTCATCATACATATCACCAAAAATTAGATCCCCTGAGATATTGTGTACATCCCATAGACTGATGACTTCTTCTCCATGATTTAGATGGAAAGAATTAGTTTCTGGGTTCCAATTGCTGAGTATCTCCGGTACGAAGTTATCATGCCTGTAAACATATTTTTGCTCAGCCCAGATGGTTTCATATATCACAACTCCTTTAAAATCCTCGACAAACTCTGCATAGGTTTTTCGTACCCAGTATGCACACATCCAAGTTAGCTTCACACCTCCTCTAGGATTGAGGTCCCAGCTCTTCTTCCAGCCTTTGGATTGATCCATGTGAGAATTTTGGAATATTGAAGGATAAAAATGTGGTTGCAGCATGGGCTTGTGAGGTTTCAGATCCGGCGTACAAGGGCTATGATGTATCATATGAGCCTTCTCCACTGTTCTAGAATTTATAAATTCTCCTCCACATGAGATATTTGCTGAAGCAAAATTGATCTAATTCTAAAACCATGAAATTGGGAGATAGTTCCTTGCCTCTGGAATGGTAACTTCTCATAGATAATCGTAGCCATACAAAGGCAGATAGATGCTTTGTGGGAAATCAAGATGATACATCTTTAGGTACTTGGCCAAATCCGGGAGAGTTATGTCGCAGATGGTATAGTAATCATAGCCAATGATGCTCATCATATCATCAATTCGCTTGCTAGCAAGTTCATCAGCCGTTCTGATTCTCTTGGGAGCCATTGAATCTACAAAAAAGTTTAATAAATTAACTCTTAATTGGGATGATTTTTCATAAAATTTGTGAAGAAATTAGAAAAAATGGCTATGTAATTAAGGCATGCAAGTATGGATTTGTCGTGCATGTATGGATTTGTTGCGCAAGTATGGATGTGTTCTGCAATTTTTTGGTGCACAAGTATCACCGCGCAAGTACAAATACCTCTACAGCAGCACAACAGCAATGAAACAGCAAAAAATAGAGAAACCTATGTGGTGAAGGTAACCTGCACAGTGAGAGCTCAAAAATTTGAAATCTGGGTACTTTTTGCGAGAATGGACGCATATATATAGGCCAGGCCTCAACCCTGCGTGCCTAAAAGTCAGCGTGCTCTAAAGCCAACGCGATCAACACCTGTGTGACGCCATTTGTGCACTCAACACTTGTGCGCATAAGTTTCATTGGTTTTCTTCTTTCCTCATAGTTATATCCTCATTTCTTTCGGATCGAACTCTAAGGGGGGGACTTTTGTTGATGCTCCTTTCTGTCATAGAGACTAACGAATTGAAAATGGAAATACCTTGAACCCAAAGTGATTCATCCTTTGAAGAAACATCAAAAATTGATAAAGGCATGAACAAATATTCAAATGCAATTGGGTCACGAAAGTTCCACCAAGGTCGTACAAGTATACTTGCATGCCGCCCAATGGTCGTGCAGGTGACTTGCGCGCCCTCTTTGAATTTTTCCCAGGGTCTTCACCAGCCAATAAATACCCCCGGTGGGCCCCCCATTTCAGGACGAAATATTCCAAAAACTCATATTTGAGCTCTAGGCACCCCAGTCACTTCTCGAATCTTCCGAACACTTCTAAGGTAATTTCTTACCTTGAACATAATATCTAAAGAGGTGGAGTAAGACCTATGTGTTGAAACTCATCAACACTTGCATGCCTAAGTGGCCATCCCTTAAGGGAAATGGCCACACATGCACGCCGCCTTACCCCTTCAATAGAACTTGTGCGCCCCTCTTCTGGAAGTCTCTAGGGATATTATTAAGGGCTTGAGCCAAGTCTCTCCCATCTATTATCTTAATGGTTGATCGTTTCCCAAGTATCCATGTGTCGCGCAGGTACACCTGTGCGACTAGGACTTTATCTCCCACATAGGACTTGCATGCCACCTTCTTTTTTGGTTCCACTCCTCCCTATTTCACCTCTCTTATGCCAATCCACCTATCCTCTTCAAGATTAAGCTTTCAGAAATCTCTCCAAATCCATTCATGGCATTATTTCCTTGTTGGCTTCCTTATCTGAAAGGAATTATGTGGAACATCTCTTAAAACCTAGTGATTTTCATATCTTTATGTCACTGTAGTTAGAGATTCCATTCATTCAACCTCATCCTTTAAAATGAGAAGACTATTTTGGGCCTCATTTTCAGAAGTAAGCCCCAGGTCCCCTTAATTCTGGGCCTCCTTTTCCGGACTAATCCGCAGTCATAATTCCTCAAATTTGGGCATCCTCTTACGAAATAAGCCCCCACTCATAAATTCCATTTAACATAGGCCTCCTTCTCAGGGATAATTCTTATTTCTCAAATCCCCTAACATGGGCCTTCTTTTCAAGATTAATCCCCAGTCTTCAACATTCCCTTAACCTGGGCCTCCTTTTTAAGAGTAAGCCCCAGTATTCGAATTCCAATAATTTTGGGCATCCTCCTTAGAAGTAAGCCCCGACCATAATTATTTTAATATGGGAATCATCCTTAAGAGTCATCCCCAAGATCCCAAAATTCAAATTTCCTTATCCTGGGCTTCTTTTCAGGAGTAATCCCTAGTCATAATTCTCTTAACATGTGATTTATTTTCAGGAGTTTGCCCAGTCATATTTCTCTTTAACCAGTCTTAATTTACTTTTGACTTGTGCTTCCATCTCAGGAGTAAAACCCAATCATAAGTCCCCTCCTAATTTAGGAATCATCCTTAAGAATAATCCCCAAGATAGAGTATCCAAATCTTCATAAATCACATATACCTTTATGGACCATGTTCCTGGGTTTCTTCCCTGATGTAAATCCTAATCATCATCTATCTGGGTAGTCATACATATATAAGACCCACTCATTTCTTATAATTGCATCTTTCATGGAAAAACTGTCTGGTTTTACCAATACCTCTTATTTCTCACACCGAGTATGACTCGCATGAGCTTAGAGTGTAAAAGTAATTATGACATATTTTTTTGAGCCATCAATCATGTATAAAACCTCATACTTCTTTACTCTATCTATGTGGGTTCAGATTTTTTTTTCAAAACAAAGGATACGTAGGTAGCCCTTCTGCGGGTAAAATCCCAACTATGAAATAATTCATGTCAATCTGAATGACAATAAACTTCAAGTGCCCTGCTGAGTGGCTTTAAAACCAGTATGGTTATCATAATAACCAAGATATTTCTATATAATGTGTCGAAGGATACCATTGACCAAGAATCTCTAACAAATACAGATGATTATCTATTGATGAAGAACCTCGAATACATATAAAAGATTCTCTAAATCTCAAGTATACTAATTATTGATTGTCAGATCTAAAGGAAAGTTCATTTTCATACTTGGTAATTTAATAAGGATTCATGAACATAACTTAAATCTATAAAGAGAGTCCTGGAGTAGATAATAATTCCCCCCAAAAAGGTGTGATGATTCCGACCACCCATCCTCTCGACCGATGAAATTTCATAAGCCTCATCCGTCCATAACTAATGAGCACCTACCTTTGGATAGTAGGTCCAAATGGATATAGAATCATTGGATGTTTCTGGTTCTACAAACAAACCCATTAGAAACCACTTGGAATGTTTTAACCTTAAATCAATGAGGTCATCCCCAATTCCAGAGGAAACAAACATGTTGGGTTGTTTTATCACTGTAATGTTTTAAGTCTTCGTTTAAATTTTCATTATGATACGTTATATATATATGAAATATATGTGTACCACCTATATAAACCTGGTATTTTGGCACGCGAAATTATTGGTTTTCTTCCTCCCAATGTGCAAATATTTCCTTCCCATCCTTCTTGCTCACCCGAAGTAAGTTAAGTGATCTACTTGTTATGTTTTCATGTATATACGAGCCTATATATATATATATACCATTTCATATCACATCTAAATCATAACTCACGTTGAATTTTCTAAATGGTTTTTGAACACACAACACATGCAAGAGGTTTCGTGCTTCAATTTTTGTATGTGAACCCTTCTTATCTATTTTTTTCCTCATGGATATATTTGTATCTATATAATTTCATCTCAACCCATTTTATAATTTCAAAACAAATATTATATATATTCATATATATATATATATATACCACAATCCATTTCGGGTTTATGATCATTAGACGGTGACCTTTCTTTTTTAAGTGTTGTTTTTGAAACATGAAACACATGCAAGGGGTTTAGTTCATCATGTTGTTTTTAAGTATACCAATATTTTTAATTCATGTATGTATGGTTATATAAATATATTTCAACCGAGATTTCACAAAACCTATACTTATAGAATTAAATCTTGGTTATGATGAACGCAACAGTTGCAAGAATTTATTAAATCTTGTTTTGGGTTATGTAGAACCCAAATACACACGTTATGTAAATATGAAAATCATTCCAAATTTATCAAATATCCATGAATAAATATATGTATGTCGATCTTGATTTCTCATGTAAATGGTTTGATGGTTTTTAATCATAAATATACATTCATATATGAGCTCACATGTTTTAATATTTATTTTATGCATGGACACTTCACAAACAATAATTTGAACATTGTATTCCAATTGTTTCACATAAAATGCCTTTGGTCCGTTATGTTTATGCTTTAATATTTTATATGAAAATTAACATTCCATGGATTAGATGAGTTTCTGAAATTCAAATCATATTAACATGGTTTAGAAATAGACACATTCTTAAGGGTTTAAATGCAAGAGTTGTTTTTTCATGTGAATACCCATTATTTTATGTGTACCAGTTCTTATTACATATGCAAGAGTATTGTTTCAGTTCATGTACATCACTGATTAATATGAATCCAATATGTCTAGTTCTTTCTACATGATCCATTAAAGTTTTGAACATGTATGAAAAAAGGATTATTGACTAAGAATGTATGTTTTCTATGTAACATGAACACTATGAAGATCATCCCATGCTAAGACATATGAGGAATATATTGGACATAAAATGATGTTACTGGTGCACCCAGAATTATATAGCACTCCAATGCATCGGGTAAAGTGATGAAGTCTCATGAGTTACATGAAATGATGTGTGAACATGATTCTAGCTTTGTTTACAACTATGTGTGGTAGTTAACCAAAACTATGTTGGGTTTTTACTCGTACGGTCTTGGTGTAAGGCCTTGAAAAAGTCTATCATTATACATTTCCTCATAATGAAATAGTAAATGATTAACCAAGTGATTGTGGATCCTTAATTAATTATATTTTATGATGATGGAAGTGAAATCATAATAAATAATCAAGTGTGCAAATGGAATGTTACACAACAGAAAATTATCTAATGTTAAAGTCATATGAATCTCTTTTTATGCTCTAATTAATCATAATATGAATACTTATACTCATGAAAATGTTTTTGGATTTGGATTGAATAAGTTATGAATTACTCACATCTCATTTTTTACATGCACATGTGCACTCGGATTCATGTTTTTGAAGAAAGCGAATATATCTTTTATGAAAATTTCCTTTTGGAAAAATGTCGGCAATTAAACTCAAAAAATATTGATGGTGTGCCTCAAAATGTAATATCCTCCTCTTGAGAAAATGATTTATCTTTTTTTTCAAGGTGGTTGTTTTTTTAAATGAGGAATTTCCTTCAAATGTTTGAAAACCCCTTACTAGGAATTTTTATGCTCACACTACATTTTTAATTTATTTTTTACAGGTTTTTAGTAGTTGTGACCAAGCCTTGTGTAATCTTTGTGACAACACCATGTTGATGATCAGCCATGTTAGGTTTTTAGAAGAAGCACTTCAGCTGCATCAGATTTTCCAAGAACCTAAACTGAGACAATCCTCTATATTGAGACAAGATGTGCAATTTTCGTTCTTTTTTGTAAGCCTCTTTTTATGAAGAAAATTGAACGCCATGTTTCAGGAATCGATTTTAGTCTTCTAGGGTTGGGGTCATGACAATTATATAATAGACAAGCTGTAAAATGAATTTGGAAATGACCATTTTCTTGGACTTAACTAAACCATGTTTAGGTGAAACCAAAATTACATGGGATGGGAAATTGTAGTTATTGACTACACAAATAATGGTTGATACTACTTCACTTTTGGGTGATGAAAAATGGATTTTAAAATTTTTTTTATTATATAAATGATGATTTATTTTACCTATGTCAAATGAAATGAGGGAATTTCATTACACTATTCATAATATGCACAATAGGATTAATATGTCATGTATTTCTATAAGTCATGTAAATTATATAAATTATATTTCTTGATTAATATCGTTAGTAACATGAATATCTATGGAATACTGTTAACATTACTTCCAGTTCTGAGAAATCATAATTGAAACATAATATCCCTGCTTTAACATAATAATGGATTCCGACGTAGGTTAAATCAAACATTGTAAGCGGCTAATTGTGTAATTTTATTCCATGGTCCATTAGTCGCATGGGATGAATAATTTTATGGTATATGTTATGTGGAAACAATATTTTTGTTAATATAGAGTATTTAACTTATAGATTTTAATGGAAACCCATATAGTTAAACCATTTAAAGATATTTTAATTTTTGAATGTGCATAAATATAAACTGAATATGAATTTTAAGGAGAGAATTAGTATCTTATATTTGTGATATAAGACTCAAATCAGACATAATTCATTATAGTAGGTAGTTTGAGGGTCTTCTACATTGTTATGTCTTGCTATGGTAATTTTCTTTTACTCCATCATCAATTTAGGAGATGGTTGAGGGGTGTATTCATTATATTAGAATTCTATTCTATTATCCAATTTTTATATCTACTATATTTGTAATTGTTTAGATCTATTATGTGTCTTGATTTTAGAATTTTGGAAACATTACTCCATGTTATCCTCCAGTTGTATACCATAATGGAGGGGATGACCATACACTAGAGGTTTTGGCAGCGTATCTTCTAGTGATTTGTCCAACAGTTCCATGTTTGACACCTCTTAATGTTCTTGAGTTGGGTACGGCAGCCCAGTTCTTCAATTGATGTTTCCTTATGATGAAATATATGAATTTTTTTCTAGACCTACAATATATATGGTAGAGTTGACATAGGCTAACCTACAACATTATCCTCTCAACTTTTTGGGTGAAGGGATACCTTAGGTTTCCAAGTCTTGGCTCAAAGATATTCATTCTATATTCGAGCATATAAAGATGCCTCTACAATGTAGGATCAATTTTGCTGCGTATATTCAATGTGACTCTGTAAAATGAATGTGTGATATTATTACCCACAAATATAAACATCGTAATATGGGTTTTGTAAATTTTAGGACCATATTCTATGACTAATTATTTCCCATTACTCATAGTGGTGACAGATCTATAGAGCTTATGAAACTACATTAAGAGATTATGTATATCCTGGAGTAATATGGTCGCATTATTTCCAATAGTGGTTTACATCAAATTTGGAGGGAGATGACCTTATGTCTTCCAGTATAATCAAGGATGTGATTGTATTTTCCATATAATCATTGGTAATTTTATTTACCTTGAACAGTATTTGTATAATAATCAAACAAACCCTTATTACATAAGGGAATTTTCATGGAAGATGATGTTATATACAGGGAAGTTATTAATCGAAATCTCTTTGTTGTGATTCTAGAGGGTGGAATCTAGAGTTATAGTTTCTCATGTGGGTAGAAGCAGTCACTCCACTCATAATGATAGATTGTAGATATATCAATATTTATGGTATCCATGACATATGGAGCCTCAATTTATATGGTATCCATTGGAATTCAAAGGTTGCGATGAAGTGGAGAATATCTAATTCTTCTACAAGACTATTCATTTAGTGATTAGTAAATGAATACCTAATCCTACATTAGATTCTACTATAGGGGGAACATGAACTCAGTAGGCATAAAATTAAAATACCACAAAGCACACAGCATATGGTGGTTGTTTGTCGCAGAGGTAGTC
Source organism: Viscum album (assembly GCA_963277665.1). Lineage (NCBI taxonomy): Eukaryota > Viridiplantae > Streptophyta > Magnoliopsida > Santalales > Viscaceae > Viscum > Viscum album. The sequence continues at coordinate 495,214,908 of OY728158.1, read as the reverse complement.
AGACTCCTGATTCCCGGTTCTCGAAGAATTTGATTTCTCAAGGAGGTCAAGAAGTGACTCATGGTCCTAGTACATGTTGATTACATGATTTCCAACATATACCAGAGGTTCATAGTGCCAAAACATCAATAGTACAATGTATTATTCAAACCAAAACATCATTTTTTCCATCAATTTTTTACTATTTAATGCCTCATTATTTTATATTTCAGACTATTATAGAGATTATATTCCTCAAGATCTAATACATTCCTATATTTATGACTATAGATACCTATTTATGTATCATATCATAGAGAATTTTTCGTTTAAAATATTATCCACTTAAGATAGGTAGATACCTTTTTCAATGTAATATATTTATACTCAACAATATGGGTATTGATGTCATTATTGGGATGGACTAGTTGGTTACATATTAAGCCCATATTGATAAATATCATCATAGGGGTATGTTTTCATTACCATATGGTGGTAGGAATACATATAATGAATAATGGGATGTTCCTTTGATATGGTATTGTATCGAGACACAAATGATAGGTTGTGTGATGGTTCATGTCTCCTATATTTTCGTGGTTGATTAGGAGTCCTAATCTATTTCCTTGCATCTTATAGAATAGGATTTCATGGACCTATTTTTTTGACTAAATATCTAGGTTACCTTCAATTAAAAAGTTAGAATTCACTATTGATATAGTTCTTGGCACAGCATTGTTGACCACTCTATCATAGAAGATGAAAACTATTGATCTTCTATAACTAAATATGAAATTGGAGGATATATAAGTGAAAGGATTAAAATTACCTTTTCACTACACCTTGGGGGTCACATGTCCTTTTTTACAAATAAAAATCATATGGTACCCTCATGAATTTTGTGGATTATCATTGTTTGAACTATCTCATGATGAAGATCTGGTATCCATTTCAAAGAATAGATTCTATATTTGATCATATCTAAGGTGAGAGATAATTCTAAAATATTTATTAGAATTTGGGATACAATCAATTGTGTATTAGATCATTATTCATATCTAATATTGTTTTACGAGTAAAAATGATCTATACGAGTACGTGGACATGTCATATGGACTCACAAGCATAACTGATGTTTTTATGGGACAAATTAAATTGTTTTTCAACCCTTATGTACATTAATTCATGGTAATAATTGTTGAAAATAACATATTGTATTAATTTTCCTTACATGACCATACAAACCATCATGTTATCGTGTTGGATAAACATAGAGAGCATTAGCTTTATACTAAGGTCAATAACTTCCACTTTTGGATCTAGAAATAACACTTGTTATGTCTCATTATCTTGGAGCCATGAGTTTCAGTACTACAAAATATTCTTATATTTATTTTTTCTTAGTATATTAACAAGAATGTCTATGACATTCATTGTTTTATTGGGATAGAAGAAAATTACATATTCTTTATCCCAGATTTATCAGTTATTATAGTGCTTGTTAAGGGATTTACAAGTAATGGTGTAAAATTTATATCGTTAAGATACTGTAATGAATCCAATCGTGATATTCATGGATGATTGATATCATCAATGATAATGATTTTTGCAAAGACAGTCATAGTTATATAGAATTGTATGATGGATGAGGTATTATGTTTGTTGTTGTTCAAATGTAGTAAGAGTGAGTCATCATGAATGGGTTAGACTAGTCGAGAACACATGAATATAATTACCCGATGCATGACCTCATTCTAGCAACAATAGTTTATAATAGTCATAGTTGGAGACAGTATCTAATTAAAAATTTTTTTATCCACTAATAACAAAATCTTGAAGTAAAACATTACATAGCATGATATAAAACACAGAAATAATGGGTGGGTTGAGAACATATAGGAAATTAATTTTGATCTTGCCAACACACATAGTAAATTAAATTATCTGGTTGACGTTCATAGTCGGAAGACTAAAATTCAAACAGTTTAGGTGGATAGAGTTGAATCACAACTAATGGAATTATTCTTAGAGATGCCCATTGAGGATCTGAATAACCATTGTCAAAAAATACTCGTATCAATAGTTGTAACCTATACACTTCTGGAATGAGTTAGAATGAGAAAAAAATATTATCCCAAAATATTATCCTTATGGAAAAGAATATAAGACGTCAAATCATATTTCAGTTGGACTACTATTGGTTATTCTACAATAAAACTCCATGGACACATATGTGTCAGGGTAGATATCAGGGTGGAGATGATATGATAATTTCTTTCTTAATATTGGGTTGTTCACCCCGACGTCACAAAAATTTATCAGGATCTCTAGTCCTACTACTGGTGTCCTCATATAGAAAGGTATATTGTCATCTTCATCACTCAGTGTTACACCTTTCTACAGATGAAGGAATAACACCAGCGAATAGAAGTGGTTTTACATCCATTTTCAATTAGTAAGTCAAAATGGAATGATGTTTCAATATATTTAATGACTAGTTAACCCAGATCACCTCATGGTATCAATGATGTGCAGGTTTTCACTGATCATTTGAAAATGGTTGGACATTTCTTTACTATTCGAGAGACCTTATCAGTAGAAAATATAGGGAGTAACATATTATAGAGGTTTTATTTATACATGTAGCTACATAGTCTAAAATTTTGGATAGATATTCTCGAATTACATAGTTTTTCTGGAATTTATTTCTTAGTTAATTGGGTAATAAGTTTTTTTTATCATGACTTATCTCCCACAAACTGATATACAGTTAAAGAATATGATTTAGGTGTTATTAGAGCTGCTTTAATCATGTGTCCTTGACATTAGGGGTTATTAGTAAAAAAATTCCAATTTTTTATTTTACTTATAATAACTACTTCTAAGAAACCATTGTGATGGATCCATGTAAAGGATTATATGGTAGGAATTTTCAGTCACCTATGTGTTTTCGTGAGGTAGGGGAGGTAGCCATGCTTAGACCACATCTCATGTAGGAGACTCCATGGTGAGTGTACATGATCCAAAAGATAATAATGAAATATCATCCTAGAAAGTTGTCATATTCCCACAGAAAATGGATACCTATTGAGTTAGAAGATAACTATTGGGTATTCTTGTGAGTTTCACCAATGATGGGATATAGATATATTTTAAGGGAGGGTAATCTATCACCTAGGTACGTTGGACCATTCGATGTTGTTAAATAGATCGGACCAGTGAGCTACAAAATAACACTTACTCAGAGACACTAGTATATGCATTACTTATTTCATATGTCACATCTTATTCGATAATATCTAGACATGTAACACATATTTTAGAATCACGACTTTGAGATGAATGCATATGATTTTTTTGAGTAGTATCATGATCTTATTGGGGATTAGAGCAGAAAGACACTTCATGGTAAGTCATTTATTTTTAAGGGTTCTATGAATGTACAGATGAGTATAGGAAAAGGCCTTTTAATTAGAATTTGATATATGAACTCATTGGTACAAACTCTTTTATAATGATACATGTTAGCCATTAAAATGGAATCTTAGGGATGAGTTTAATTAATGAGGGGATGTTTTAATGATGTGTAATTTCATGAAGGTATGCGTTATTTGTATTTGGTTTAAATTCATTTAAATGTTCAACATGATTTTTGAAAAAATATTCATGGAGGTTAAGAGGGTGTTTGTGGATTTTTCAAAGCACGAAATCTGGGGAATTCAGTAAAAAAATCCAGGCAATAAGTTTAGTAGAAACCCTGTTGCCCAGCCTACATGATTTGTTGGAACTATGTTGGGTTTGACAATGGAGACCTAGTGGCCCAAATTTTTTTCTAGAACCATTCTACCACAAGAGAACGACCATGTGAAACACTACATATGTTGGATTGTTCCTATTTATATGGTGGGTACGTAGTTTGGGCAAACATGTGGCCAAATAATGTCACCCTGTATTATAGTGTGAAATTAATCATTCACCAATAATGAACATAATTTTCCAATTATTTTTTTCCTCTCACTTCACTCTAGAAGATGGATTGGGTTTCTTCTCCCATGGAACTCCCTCAATCAAAATTTTGTAATTGAGATAACATCTTTATCTGACATCTAAATTAAGATCTTTTAATGTTTTTGGAATGGTGGATTTTTTAATCTTGTGTCATATCCCTTCTATATTAATATTATATTTTTATTGATTATGGTATTTTTTGAAATATATTTTCCCCTATATTATAGTAATTGGTCTAATTATTCAATTCCACCCATGTATACATAGAATCTGAGGCCAACATTGTACGTAGAGTCATCAAAGGCCCTATGATAGGTGGTCTCCATGTTTTAACCAAATGTATTGGTACTCTTATAGCTACACTATTTTTCCGCACACTGAACTTCATCATCCATCAATATAAAATATATTTCTTCATTCTAAATTTTTCTGCGCACCTTGATATATTCTCAATAATATATACTATCAAAAAATAAGATCATAACCTCGATCATGAACCATCATTGGTAATTCCAACATAAATTTACCATTTATAATTAATTCATTAAATTCCTAGAATTAAATCTATTAATTTTTATAGTGTGTTAATTTTAATTCTCCACTTCAATATAAAGGAATATTTACCCCAATAACCTTCTAAAAAAATGGTTTTTTTATTAATGGAATTTACCTTTTATTGGACATTGTCAGAATTATATTGGAAACACCTAATGGCTTAGTTGAACAATTGAATTGAGTTGACAAGTTTTTGTTAATTAATTTATATTATTTCAACCAATTGATTGTGTCACGGTGGTTTTCCATCTCAAAATGAGTTAAATAGTTTAGTCGAAATGATATATAATGGGTGGAAGGCCATGCTGATCAATAAATGATTTACTCTATTTTCCGAACTGTGATGCCTTGGTTACTTTGGTCATCATGATTATAATGAATAAGATGTAATACATCATGGATATTATATTAAATATTATTACTCCTTTGATATTGTCTATGGTAAGATGGTTAAGTTAATATTTTAATCATGATGTTTCACTCTCCCTTACATCTGGTTTTTAGCATCACATACCACACTGCTCGCACTATTTAGATTGTGGGAATGACACACCAAATCCATATATTTGAATGTTTACATGATGACTCACCCAGCATCCTAAGTGTTAAGCATTATGTATTTCTCTATTCCTAGGATATAGGGAATTTACGCTTTAGATTGAGATTATAGCTTGTTGTAACTTGTTATGGTTGACTATGTTATGCCCTGGTCCAACCACCCCTCATTATTCTAGTATATGGATACTTACATCATAACCTACTTTATCCATAGTGGTGGATGAAACATATAACTATACTACATATAAAATTACTTTATATATATAGTTAATAATTAGACACTCAATCTGACCATTGGCAAATTGAGATAATGCCTCCTGGTTTTCTTTAAAAACCTACGAAAAATGGTACCTATTTATTAAGTGTTTTTAATTAATTATTTATACCAATAAACTATTTATTTGTGATAATTTCATTGATTACATATAGAAACAATTTTTTGGTGACCTACTATGATGTAATATCCCAACCTACTCAGGCCTCCTTTATTACCCATGTATATTACTTAGCTGGAGGTATGCATAAGGGAACACAACCTACTATATATATTTTGTATGATTTACTTATATATAAATTATATAAGTAGAGGATCATGAATATGACCATTCTTATAAGAGATCAACCATTGGTTCATTATATCATTTTTTAAAGAATGTTGTATATTCTTGTTCCATAGTCCTTATTTTTATATCAGTATGTCATTCATCAATGTATATAAAATGTCCTGGTGGATATTGATTTTATTATTCAGTTTCTTGATTATTTAAAATACCACAATTTATTACTATATCAATTGTGCGTACTTCTTCAATTGTGGGTTATTGGTCTAGTCCTTTAGAGTCTGTTTATATCAATCATTTCATGTTGTCTTCTTATCATTATTTTTCACAGTTCCATTAATATATGATTATATAGTCTCCCCACTATTACACCATTACTCCCTCACTACAATTCATAGAACTTTGGAATATGGGGTAGTGCAGTTGAGGACATGTGACCCACCGTCTTGGGGCCCTAGTTACGTAGATGTCGGGTCGGGGAGTTACACATGAAATTTTCATATAATGTGGAAACAGATCAGGTTAATGCAATAGATAAAAAAATATAAAATATTGTTAAAATATCATATGTATTATTTTTTGTATTACTTATGATGTCACTCAAATTTTATAGGCAATGATAATGTATCATTTATTTTTAAATAGTTTATATTAAAATTAATAGGTTAAATTAATTTACATAATTTGAAATTAAATTAATAATATAAAATTCTTCATTAATGATAATTTTAGGAAAATAATATTTTATTAAATTAATTGAATATCATAAAATTTTTAAATGTGACATATAGGATAATATATTGTCTAATATTTCATACCATTGCTATTAAAAAATTAATTTTATCCATATATGTAAATTTATAACCCCATAACATTTAAAATCATATATAAGTGTATATAGTTTAAAATGGATATTATAGGTGTTAAACCAAATGATAAGGATTAAAATGACCTAAAATCATTCATTAACCTAATTTATTGTTTTTATTTATACCATACCTTTAACAAAATTTAATATGATCTATTATAGATCGATTTTTTTTACAACAATTCCTAATAATATTTTAAAACACATTAAAATTACAAGTGTTCCACTCTACTCAAATATAAAATGTCACACATCCATATTTTATTTGTGGGATCATAATATAGATATATATGTATATTAGATGGCAGAATACAAGAGGGGTGAATTCTTGTATAATTTTTTTAAACTCTTAATAAAGAACATAGTTTAAGGGGTCTTATAATAATACAATTCAAAAAAATATAATTGAACATATAGGTCATGGATATGATGAATAAGATATTTTGTAAAACCACTAGTAATGGAAAACAATTGTATTCAAGTTGAATACATTGATCTTATTAATACAAATATATATGATTCTACCATATTACTTATAGAATCTATTAATAAAATATGTAATTAAAGAATCATAATTTAAACAATTACAATATAAGTGAGTATGAATAGAAATAGGAAACAAAGTTAGTCCCTTTCAATTACAAGTTGCAGTAGAAAGTAAATGAAATACAAGTATTTTATCCCAATGAGTGGGGTACCATTTCACGTAGGGTAAAAGGTATGTCTTACCACCACAATGGTAAGTTCGTGATACGATGATTAACACAACTGTCTTTGTATCCCTAGAATCCCTCTATTAAAAAGGTAATCAACACCTGTGTCTGTCATACGAATGAAAGAACTCGATACGGTGATCAACAGAATGTCTTCCAATCCCAAAAATCCTTTAATCCTTAACAGAATGATCAGACACAGCAATCATAAACAAAGAACTTATAGAAATACAAGAACATGGAACAAACCATTCACATATTATATATTCATGGATTATTCTGGAAGCAAGAGACAAGTCACAACATATCACTCTAGAACTTGATGAATGAAAATGATGTTTATTCTAGTTTGAATGACCTCCTCCTTATAGTCCTCAGATTCAAATGGTCATATTATTTCCAATGGTCATATTTCTCTATGAAATTATAAGGGACTTCGGCACCTAGAATTATAGCAGTCAAAACAAAAAAGATACTCTCCATAGTTTTGATTGGAAAATAACCATCTCAATGAAATCTTTTTGTATAGAAAATTTTAAGTACAAAAGTATGATACAATGAGTGTGAGTAACATGTAGTTTTTATTTATGTTAAGATAAGATTACAATGCTTTACATGAGAATGATTAATAAAATGGTCATAATACTTTTCATGGTTATAATTTATATAGTTTGTACGATACATAACATGGTTCCAATGATTAACATTGATAAGTTTCTTTTGGGTTACAATTTATATTGTGGTTATAATGAGTGATATATTATCTGGTTATGATGCCTGATTACGATTCGAAACTTAACCTAGTTATGATTCATGATTACGATGCATGTGGTTATGATTCATAACCTGTTTATGATACACATGATTGTGATGAATGTGGTTACGATACATAACCTGGTTACGATACAACTTATTACGATTCTGAATCAACATATATGGTTACATTATAAAACAACATACATGATATTAAATATAATTGATTATGATATTGGTGATTTGTATTTTCCAAAACAAATTATACAAGTAAAATTTGAATCATGTTTTGACTCAACAGTCTTCCCCATCTTGGAAAGAATAATAAAAAACAAAACAAACAATAAAGAATTATCTCCCCCTGATTTTATTAACTCTTCTGAAAGTAATATTGAATACTAAAAATTCCACTCATGGGTTAGACAACCTACAAGGGATCATGTTCGCTTTAATTTTATGTGACTGTTCTCACACTCAATAAGATATTCATGATACTCTTGTTTTTAAAACTATTCTTCACTTTTGTTATATTAAAAAATTATAAGGGAAACTATAAATTTCAAACAAAATATTTGAGAAACAATGTAAAAAACAATAATTGTTTCATGAAACAAAACTTCCTTACAACAAGACTTCAAACATCATTCTTTCCTCTTCTTTCAATAGATTAAATATTTTAAACTTCATTTTTTAACCCTTTTCTATCCTCTATGAGTTTTTAGGATCATATTACTTAGCCTTTGGCTTCTTATCATGTTTATAAATAACAATTTCTTTCTTCCAGAACCTATCTTCATGAAGATGATTAATTTCTTCCTGAGATTTAAGTTTTTCTTCATGGTTATTGAAATCATCTAACCAATGTCTATATTACTTTTCTAGGACAAAAAAATATATTTGAGAGTGAAAGAACCTCATTTCCCTCATTCTATAATTTTTCATTTAAATGAAAAAGCTCTTTATAAGCTGTTCCATGAGAGGTATCAGGTCATTAAAATACATATGGATTTTCATTCAATTCAGATGTCATATTTTGATACATATAGTTGAGACCAATTACCCAATATTCCAATTCATCATGTTTGTCTAGATTATTCTTGATACTATCATAATTTTTGTATGACCACATTAAAACCTTATTTAAATACATTCTGTGCTCAGAAGCACGTCCCTTGAAAATCTAAAAATCAACTTCAAGGAAGAGAAACATGTGCTTCGGATCCTCGACAGAGTTCGTTATATAATTTTAAGCATTTGAAAGGATTTCTAATTTGGATTCAATATTTTTAATGAACAGTATCATCATCTCTAATTCATCCAAGTATTGTTCAATGTACTGAATTCCTTTTATAGTGATAGTTCTTTCATAATCTATGTCTTTAGTGTATTGTGGGAGAGCACCGAAATGGGTTTCAGTGCCAATCAATTAAGCTAACTGATTTTGATTCTTATCAAATTCTTCTTCTTCTTTATCTAAAATCTTAATATCTTTCTAGTAGAAATCCTTTTGAGAATATTTCTTGTGAGGTTAAGGATATGAAGATATAAAAATAAATTATGGAACTTATGAGGATGCTATAGTAAGACTTCTCCTTTTTCATCTTTTTTATTACACTTCTATTTCCTCTTGTCGATGTTCTTATTCCCCTTCTTCTTCATAGTATTTTTCTTCTTGCAATTATTCTTCTTTTTCATCTCTTTCTTCTTCATATTATTAAGCAAGTGATTGTGTATCTGATTGTTCAAAATCTTGTTTCTCCTTGCCTTTAAATGTTTTATCCAATTGAGTCTGAAATGGTGGATCCTTAATTAAAATTCTTGTTTTTTCATACTAAGCTATTTTGAGTATAGTATCAATGTCAATTGGATAATCTGTTAACTTATTCATCCACTTATTCTTATATTTTTATTTTGAATCCACTACTGATCTTGTTTTTAAAGAAAATGATTCAGTTGGATACAAACCAAACTGATGATCCCCTTATTTCCTTTCTTAATTTTTCTTTCTCTACTCGGAAACAACCTCATCAGATACAACCTTTTGTGTCATTGATGGCATAGGAGATGTAGTCATAACTACATTTATTTTATTTGAAGATGTATTATAATTATTATGAGGTTTCTCACTACCTTCTACTACTTCATTTTCTTTCTCAACATTCAGATCTTTTTCATGAATTTTTTATTTTGGATTGAATCATAACTTCATCCCCCTTATCTTATCCTCACTGATTACTGGCTCTTTGAAGGATGTTAACTCTAACATAATTGCAACATTACACGAGATCAAGAATTATTTTAGAAACTTACAGACAATAGTGGGAAACATGATCAACTGAGATTTTATTGCACTATATTTATGATTCTAAATTGTCTGGAAGATGAACCCCATAAAGGTGAACAATCTCGTTTCTACCAAACAATCAAGGACATACACATCTGAAACATTCAATGTTTACTTGTCACCTTTTTTTGGCACCACCAACCCTTTAATCCAAAGTGATATGATTATATTATCTTCAGATAAATGAATTACATTTTTTATTTTCTCATAAATATCAAAAAGTGATTCTTTAGTTTTAGACATCTCAATTGTTCCATAAGATTCTTGTAATTTATGAGACAGTTATACTACATCTCTATCAAATGAAAATTCTAGAAACATATATTCTTGTTTTAAGGGTGTTCTATATTTATTATCATACATCATAAAAGAAATCATATGATGCCTATATATCCTTATATATTTATATAATTTTAACACTTCATCAGGATACACAAAATCCAGATCTGAATTTAGTCTTTCCACAGAAAAGTATTCTCATAATTGGAAATGTATAATCTATACAATGAAGAATAAAATGTCTAGTAAAAGTCTAGAGAGACTGAACTGTATCCATGAATTGACATTATAATGAAATCATTAGTATAGATATCCTTTGGAGATGAGGAAAAATACTTAGACATGAAAGACTAACTCAACTCTGAAATTTTCCTTGTTATTAAAGGTTAACTGATCCATGATTATGAAAACATAGGTAAAAATCCATTATGAACCATGATGACTATTTATAGAGAAACTCGACTAGATGAAAAGAAAACATAAGAGATCGAGGTGAGATAGGTTCTTTTCAATGGAAATTGACGAGCTGGATTATTTCTAAAAGATCTAATAGTTGAGAATAATTTCAAACTCTTGAGGCTTCCCTTAAAAGAAAAATTATTTTTAGACAAAAACAGATTAGGAATGAAAAGAAATAATTGAGGAAAAGCTATTTGAAAAATCAAAAAAAGGTTTTAGAAAATGTACATGTCGGAGTATTAGGATATATGTATTGGTTTTAGTATATTGTTCATATGAAAATAATAAATACCATATAAATTTAAAACTAATAAGAATTCTAAAACTGATAAAATAAAATAGGTTGGTACCAATAATCAATAACTAATTGAATAATCCTATACTGATATAATAGTACCAATATAGTATCCAAAAAATGATTGCCCAGTATTGATAATATATTCCAATACCAATAGTCAATTCTGGTACTTTTAATAGTGAATCCTGTAAATTTTAAAACTAAACAGTGAAACCGATTATAGTGAAACACATGTTCATTTATAACCACTAAGTGAAAACCCAATAAAGCAAACCTGATAATGCTCAAATGATACATGAATAAGATACTAAACTGATAGTAGTAAAACCAATACACATAAAACTGAAAGGTGAAACTGATGAAATTAGGTATACTCCCCATTTGAAAATGAGTAACATGATATAAGGAGATGGGTTAAACATGAGATAAATGTGAATGAATACATTAAAGTGACCTTGTAAAGACCCATAAATCCCATGGATTTTTTTAATACATGGGATTTTGACGAGTCCACAAAAGCTGACGGTGCTTGATTCCGAGGCCCGGTGTGCCTGGAATCAATTTCTGAAATTTTGTTCAGGTACGTTCAGTAACCGTATGAGCAGGTTTTTATAACTTTTGAACCGGTGCTCGAAATTGAAATCCAATATCACCGTTGAACTCTCAACGCCAGTATTCACTTAATAAGACTTTCACATCGACGATAGTGAGTAAAGGATAAAAGTTAGTTTTTGGGTTTTCGTGTGAAGTAATAAAATAACATAAGATCACTTTATTTTATTTTTAATCGCCATGTGGAGGTTGGGTGGTTAAAACCTCCTCATGGAATTTAGAGGTGGGACCACCACACCTTAACCTCCCTTGAGAGGTTATGGTGGTGGGGCCCACCCGATCATTACCTCACGTGAGAGGTTATGACGTGAGGACCACATGAGGCTTAACCCCCTATTAATAGAGGAGGGTAAAACCTCATCAAATCCAAATTAAATGGGGAGAAACCCCTTGACCTTCTCCACCATAATGGAGCCAAAAACCCTTTATTTTAATTTCTTCCACCACTCAAGCATTAATTAGGTGGATCCACTTAATTTAAATCTCCATTTTGAATTGTTATTCCAACTCCACCCCATTAATTAAATGAGTCAAATCTTTAATTAAATCTATCAATTTGAATTTACGTCAACGAACATAATAGATCTTAATCTATTATTTGGCTACGATTTCATTTGGGGTGGAGAGGAGAGAAATGAGGAACTTGGGAGAAATATTTGGAGAAGGATCTGAATGAAGAACGCTTCCAATGAAGAACAACTTTGAAAATGAATAATGATCTTCCTTGACTTTGTTCATCGAAACCCCCTTTGACGCGGGACATCTTCGATCGATCTTCCATCCTCATCGTTTTCAACGATCTGACGCGTGAGATTGGGTTGGAAGTGCGTGGCACACACGACGAATGACGACTACATCATCTTCTTCCCACGACTTCATCATTGAGCAATGATCAAAGGTAGATGGTTTACCTTGAGTGTTAGTCCTTTCATTCTTCTCATCTTCATTTAAAAAGAATCAATTCGATGTTTTGTAAACAATTGTTGTTCCACATTCTTCCTCTTTGTTGAACAAATTGTTATCATCCATAAATGCTGAGGGTGCATGCCAAACTAACATGGACCGACTCCCTCCGGAAATCTCTTTGTGAAGTTGCTTTTAGCATGGCGATGAAGCGGCAAGGAGGCGACGAAGGCGCCAACGACAAAGGTTGTGCTACCCGTAGCCTCTATGAATCGTGCTGCTCCCGCGGCGCGCCGTTGTTTCTGGCCGAACACCTCCTGCCCGGGTCAGCCCAAGCCGCACTGAACTGGCTATCCCGGCCACCACCGGCCGCCGGCACGCCATCCCGCGGCCTACCTGCGCACTGCCCGGGTGCCCCGTCGGCCTGCCCGTGCACTGCCTGCACCCTGTTGACCTAACCACACCCTTCCCAGCACCCCACGGCTTGCCCTCGCGCTGCCCACGCCCTGCCTGGCACCCTGCCGGCTTGCACGCGCCCCGTGTGGCGTGCTTGAGCCATGGTTCCCAGCCAAACCTGCCAAGAAGTGTAGGAACCTGAGCAGGCCCGTGGCGTCCTTCGCGGCATTGCTGGACGAACTGGTTCAGTATTCCGTTTTGAGCCACCCATGTCGCGCCCCACGTGGTGCTGGCCGAACCGGTCCGAACCTCCGGGCCGAGCCGTTGATGTGGCGACCTTCAGGCCGAACCGCCCCTGCAGTTCGATGATCTGGGCCGAGTGGACCGGGACGAACCTAGTTGGATGACTGGGTCAGCCCAGTTAGGGTTGGGCTAAGTTGGATTGACCAGGTCAGACCAGTCCTATGCCCATTACAGACCATGTTACTTCCTTTTGTCATATCTTTGGCACCAGACGACCGTTTGACGAACTGTCAGCGGCACTGGTTTTCTAGGAGCACAACAGTCCCTTTGAGTATACCCTGCTTGAGTTCGTGGTAACATTGATATATGGTCTGGTTGGATCTTACACGAATCCAACAGGGCCCTTGGGACTAAAAAGCTAATATCTCACAGACTGGGCATCCGATTGATGCGTCGTCCATCGCATTGAGACCCCTACGACGAGACGGACCTTTGAGATACTTACTCATGGGACATGGTGGTAGTTTAAGAGTAGAAACTTTGCTTGAGGAGCAGACCCTCCTGGAATCAATCGTGCTTTGTGGAAACCCTTTGGCTGGTTGTGCATTGGCGACTGTTCCTGGATCATTTGTTGGTCCGAAAGCTCTGATTATTCAGTGGCTGTATCTGATCGTCTCTATCTCTCTACATAAGTTGTATACATGTGTTATGTGAGTCAGTAACTATTGTGATTCATCGTGATTGAGATGGATTACTTCATAACATAGTTATATTAATGGGCATATACCTAAGTGGGGTTATCTATTTAATTCATACTTTGTGGTTTATCCTTGTTGGATTTTGTGAGACCTTTAGGGTCGCAAGGTCCTTAGTGAGTATTTTTATACTCACCACAGCACGGGCTATGCCCGCACCACAATTTGTGGGATGCATGCGATGAACATCACTGACTGAGGCTGAGTAGTAGGATTAGACGGTACTCAAAGGTGGACCTTACGATGAGTCGGTGCACGGATGAGACTGATAGACATGGAGTGCTGAGGAGGCCATTTGTATCTACCCTTGAGGTATGAACCTCAGAGGACGACCCTGTTTCTGATTTACTTTTCTTCAGCTATACTTTTTTTCAGTTGTACCTGTACTTTCCTGTTGGGCTTGTATTTCCAGCCCCCTTTACTTTTCAGCACTCATTTGTATACATCTTTACGTAGTGATTTGTTTTCATCTCGTACTCTATTTTCAGAGGTTACTCTATATAAACCATAGTATTGGACATAAAAAAATAAAACCATTTGTCTAATTAATATAGAACACCCATGAAAATCTATTACTTAATAAAATATTATACTGCTAAATGAAATTATAATTCTTTTAGAATCATTATAAATATTATAAATGTCATGTAGGTGACTTGGGATATCATCTAGTATAACCATTATAGAACCCATAAAACCATTACAAATTGGAATAACCATATGAAAAACATCAAATATAATTCTCTAAAGAACATAATCACTACCAAACTCACTGAATCTCTATCTTGGAAAACCCATTATATAAGATATGACTTGATCACCCAACTCTATCTAATCACACTAGTCATATTCTATTTTTAGAAACCAAAAAAATTATTAAATAATTTTATTCATTCAATTTTTCTTATCAAAATATTTTGAAAAAAAATTTAAACTCGTTTGAAATTACTTATAGAAGTAAAAAATATCAATTTCATTTAAAACAATGATTTAAATACTAGAATAAACAAGAAAGGGGATTGTGTGATTTTCATTGATGAAACCCTGAATCATATCAAAGGAAGCTATAAATAAAATAAATTCCATAATGGATGTAATTTTTACTATTTCAATGTTTTTTAAGAATAGAACATTAATTTTATTTTTTTCAAAACGTTTCATATATAACACTTAAAAATATACCTTTTGATGAAAATTGAAAATAAAATTTAATGATTTATGAAATATAACATAGAAATATTTTAGGTCTATAGAAATAATTTTTTGAAATAATATAAAAAACATATAAAGAGAATAAAAATATTTTTAAGTAACACATTAACTGAGGTTTTTTTTGAAATGTCCCTTTTATCCTAATTAATAATAAAATCATTAGACCTATGAAATAATTACATTAAAATACCTATAAAATTATATATGGAGATTTGGGATATAACATGTCAATGGGGATTCATATACACCTAAAAAAATAATATAGGTTCATAATATCAAAATATTGATCAATGAAAATAAATTATAATGATATCCCTTACCTTGAGACTCATTTGTTTTATTTGACGTTATATTCAAGAATAATATCCTTATGTTAATTATTGAACAGATTAAGAACCTTTTTACAATTTCATTACCACCTCTATTCCACTTAATACAATGTTACATAGAATTATATAATAAATTATGTTTACGTCAGATGTTTTTTTCATTGTTACCATGTGTGTCAAAAATTACATTGGTTGGTTGAAGATGGTTAAATTAGCAATTTTATAGTTATATAAATAATGATAATCATTAAAAAAATTATCCTCATTATAAATAAAATTTAATTTTAATACCAATAATGAAATATATTATTGACAATAGATTTATGTTACAATCGTTGATATGGAAGGTCATACATATTCTGAATGTCCTAATGGCCTTATTTCTTTTTTATTATATAGATAATCCCACTTTTAAGGGTTGAAGGGGAACCTGTACATGACCCGTAGGCCCAAGGCACAAGGCCCAACATGACCCGCAATACATGACCTGAAGGCCCAGAGGCATACCATGCCCATACATGACCCGTAGGCCCAGCACACTAGAACTGCCCGTCCCTAGCGTCTTGAATTATTAATCGCCTTAGCTCCCCACCTTGCAATGCTAATCAGCAGCATTTCCCCGTACAATGCGGCACGGTGCCTGGTTCATATGTCGGCTGTCATAACCTCTAATTATTCCAATCCGGTTAGCTCTGTATCTGGTGGCTGCTACTCCTGCTGTTCTGATCCTCTTTTGGGGCATGTTTTGTGTGAACTAAGCTACTCCATGGCCTACGTCACCCGAAGGCCCTGCGACCTGAAGGGCATTGATGACCTAAATGAGTGACTTTTCAATCTTTCAATGATACTTTGGGAAAGGAGATAATTAATATTTTATCACTGTAGATTTATCATAATATAATTTATAATATATATTTTCATTAAATATAATTATATATATCATCTAGGTGGAGTTTTAATCAGAGGATAGTCTCATCACCTTATAAAGGTGGTAGTTCAGACAATCACGAATGACGTTATCACTTTTCTATGAGTGAAATGATAAGAATTAAAGTGATATATTATGTTCCAAGAATAATAAATATGTCATTAATATTATAATTATTCCATGTATATTACATATTATAGTTATATTTTCCCTTATTAACTTCCATGTATTGTATTAGTTACAAACGAATCACATCTCTTCACAAGTTGGTAGTCAAGAAAACACATGAGAGACATTTTAATATCCCATACATAAAAGAATGTAGAAAATACTATATATGAAAAAATAACTCTAGATATTTTATAAAGTATAAAATTTAATATATATAATTTATATCCATAATAATTAAAAACCTCAAGAGATGGTAATGTAAAAAATTATTGTTATTGGTTTGCAAAGAGGCATTCTTTCGTACACATAAATGATGATTTCGTAACCAATTATATGGAAAAGTAAATGGATATAGGTTATTAAATTTTAATAATAAAATATAATTATATGGAATGTGGTTTTTTATTTTTTTTAAAATTGTTTTCAAAAATTTTAATGAGCCGCATAATAACATTAAATAAAAATGTTTTCATTAAAATATTACCCCTTCATCTGGTTTATACCAAAGGCCTTATATGGTCCATTGTCTGTCCAAAAAGATGATTCTATATTGATATTGGAGAATTATAGAATTTATATTTTTAGGTAGTAGTTGAACCAAATGTTTTTATGGATTTAGGATATGAGAGGGTGGCCTTTAATAAGTTAGAGAAGGTCATATTTCTAATTCTGGAAATGAATGAATTCCACCCATTTTTTCATGTCATAGTGCACAAATAATGGAATCTTTTGGGGATTATAAGGAATAACTCTGAAATATTTAAATATATTATATTGTAGTTATTATTTAAGATCATTTTAACTCTTACCTTTTTAATTTAACCCTGGTAATTCCAATTTTACCTTAAGTGCTATAATTAATTTTTGCTATTTTACTAATCATTTTAGTCAAAAATTAAATTGGCATTACTAGAAAATATAAATTTTTGTGATTAAAAATATTAATTAAATTTTATCACATTATATTTATCTAATTGTTACAATTATTTTTTTTGAAAAAATCAATATAATTATCAAAAGAGTGTTTTATAGAAATGTATAATTTGTGGAAAAGATGATTTTATATTAAAAAATGATAATTAATAATAATTTAAGGAATATAAATTAATACTTATTAAAATAATATATATATATCATTTAAAAGAACCAAAATTTAATATCTTCTTAATTAATAGAAATGGGGAATCATTATTTATGATAAAATAGTTTTTAAAAAAATCACATTATAAACATAAAAAGTTAGTTCTAAATTCTGATATAAATGTGATTAATGTGTAATAATATATACTAAATATAAATAAATAATACCTATGTAACTTGAAAACATACTCCAAATTCAATGTGAATTTAATATTTCTTATATCATTTATAAGAATCAACTTTATTATCAAAATCAGTATATTTCACTATTTAATGAAATATCAATATTTTCCAAGAAAATAAAACTATCAACCTATGTATATATTGAAATTAGGATTTATAAATATTTTTAATTTTTAAATTATCAATTTCTGATTTCAGTAATAAATCATTTATAGAAGACATTATAATAAAATAGGTTATTTATAACTATTTCTTTTTTAATTAAAAAATTACTTAATATTTTTATAATGAATATAACAATCTTATTCAAATTAAATAATAAAATGATGACTTATTCAATATTTACCTAAATTTTTACATTCAAACAACATTTAAAAATTACTTATTTTAAATTTTATTCAACTATTAAACATGTATAAATATTTTTTTGTCAGAGAATTTTTAGATATAAATGCCACCTCTTCAACCATGTGTTTTTTAAAAAAATTAATCTGATGAAAAAACTAATTAGAAAACAGTTTCTCTCTAAGGAAAAAAATATGAACTAGTTTTCCCATATAAAAAATATTTT
This sequence comes from Viscum album, assembly GCA_963277665.1. NCBI lineage: Eukaryota > Viridiplantae > Streptophyta > Magnoliopsida > Santalales > Viscaceae > Viscum > Viscum album. The sequence goes on along the minus strand of OY728158.1, from coordinate 495,196,091 downwards.
CTTCTAATTGAACTACTTTTTTTCTCAATAAAAGTGATGTAACTGGAACATATTTCCCTAACATTGAAACATGAACCACATTGTATACCAATGGTAAACTCATTAATAAGGCCACATTATAGGAATTTGATCCAACTTTATATAGTAATTCATATACTCTAATGAACTATTTTTGCAGTTTCCCCTTTTTCAAAAATACATAATCATTTTCCATTGAGAACCTTTGAAAATGAAATGATAACCCACCTCGATTGAAAGATCATTTCTATCAAATTTATGAATTAAACATATATTGAACTTTAATATAATACTCACTGACTTATTAAATCCTTTACATAAATTAGATATGATCCTGGGATGATATTCTGATACCCTAGAGAGAGGCACACCATTTATCATGACTATATCCTTTAGATACAGTTGATAAATATGATCTAATGACCTTATATATTTAACGCGATGAAAATATGAAAATTTATTACTCGATAAAAAATAACCCAAAACATTTCTTCACCATGAGAGGTCCATTCCAATTATACCATGAAATAAATTGATATATTTTCCCATATCTAATTCAGAACTGGAAAATTTGGAAGCATTCCCCTCATGGAATTTCATTCTTTCATTAACTTTCTAATAAGTTAGACAATTCATTGATATGAAAAACTATCTCCTTTTATTCCATATCACTGAAAATAACAATGAATTTCTCATTACATGTCATTGATTCTTGGATAAATGAAAAACATCGAACTCTCAACGCCAATTAAATAAATATTTTGTCAAAAGTAAATCACATAGCACACATATTCATTTTCTAAATCATAAAACCCCATTTTCACCAATACTAAAATCTAGAAACTTACCCTTATTAATTGATTCTTCCCATTCATATAAGTATTTATTATCCATTTGGTCTTTCATAAAACTTTTTTAAAAAATTTAATACCCTATAAACTAAAATTAAATTAAATGAATCCATACCTCCGAAACATTAGAAAAAATTTAAAATCATTAAAAGAATGTTCATGTTCCCAACATAACATGTTTATTTAGCAGTATTTTTATGATTCACGAATTGGATACCTAGTGTTATTTTTTATGATGGTAATAAATCTTGTAATCATAATGCTTTATTAGTTAAAACCATGTTCTCTATCTCTTGTATAATTAATTCTTAGTGAAAATAAAAATAATAATTTTAGGATCAGCATATTTTTTCACACTTTTTTTGTACAAATGATTCCTATATATTTTAAAATAAAAACCCAAAATAGAAAATTCAAGATTATGTGTAAGGTAATTTAACTATTGAGGATTCTAATTATATTATGAATAAGATATTACTAGGATGTTTTTCATTAGGAAAAAATCATGTTATTTCAATGAAGTAACAATTTAGATGAAAAATTCACTATTTCTAGATTTCACGAACAAAACAATATAATTCTCCATTTTTCTTTTTATTTCTAAAAATGAATCATCAAATTAATTTTTCTAACTAGATTTATCTCATTTTTTATTTAATGTAGTTTTTCATCTAGGAAACTAGAGAAAATTTTCAACATAATATTAGTAATAACATGTTAGTCTAAGAAAAATAAAAACATGAATGCTAATTGTGGGTCCTCACTATTAAACAAACACATTTTTTTAGAAGGGTTAGTATGTTTTGCATCATTAGAAACAATATTTCCACAGAAATAAATTTTTTGGAACAAATAATCATGGTTTAAAAAATTCTGATATTGATTCTTTTCGTTAATGGTTTGAAATAAAATCCCCATTTTCCAATCATATTCATCATAAATTTTATAATATATCAATATATTATCAATAAACAAATCCAAAAACATTACCAAGAACTAATGAAATACACTTTTTATAAGGTCCATATATATAACATGTTCATTGGAAAACCAAATGGGTATTACATCAAATTCATAGTACCCAAATCTACTCTAAAATATTATGTTCATAATTAAACCCTCGCCCTCACATTCATCTTTTGGTAACCATACCTCAGATCAAACATTGAAAACCAATATCCTCATTGATATGAACTAAAAAGTCATCAATATATGGTGAAATATAATTATTTTTAACATGTATGTTATTGCAAGATCTATAGTCAATAAAAACTATCATTAATCAATTGAACATTTTTACAGAAAAAAGATCACCTCGTTGTAATATTGTATGTTGAATGAATCTTTTATTTTTTAACTCATGTGATTTAATTTTAAATTCAGAAATTTTTGCATCATCTATTACATAATGGGGTTTTATAAATACGATTACCTTGATGTACTATGTAAATGGTAAACAATACCTCTAAATATTGAATAACACTAATTAAATTATCTGGAATGTCACCCATTAATTCATTCACTACTAGCATGTCACTACTTTGAATTGTTTCTACCTTTTCAACATATCATCTATGAATCATTCACTAACATATCTAATTAATTTCTTGTCTTATTATTATGATATAAAATTCATGAAATCATTGAATAAAACATTATTTTCTATACAAACATACTTATCAAGATCAACTAAAATACAATTCAAACCCATAATAATATAAAATTATACTATGAACAATTCAATAATATTTTAAAAAAGGAAATTCCACATATTACAAAAGAAATAATCTTGTAAATAATTGTATATTTAAAAATTCAACTTTAGAGTGGTACCAAAATCATTGTCTTGCATTCATGAGGTGATATTCCCAATAAACATGAAAATTTATTAGAAATTGAATAATATGAAGATCTAGGGACAAATAAGGTATTGACCTAATTTTAATAAACTATTAACATAAATTTCACCAAATATTCAGATGGCTCAAAATCAACTATAGTAGAGTCAAGAGAATTTACCAAAACATTTTCCTTCAACATTAAGGATTTCCATCATGATTTAGTAACATCTAGAACATATTATTATATTAACCCTACTTATTTAAACTACAACTTCTCACCTTTTGATGGTAATTAGGTATCCCATTATTTGGTTTAATATGATTATTTTCAAAACATTCATCTCCATGTAAACCAACATTACACATTGATTACAATTCCTTGATTTTCTATTAACTCTCTAGGGTTTTTATTACCACATTTACAACATGATGTAAATTTCATTTTCCTATTTCCAAATTTTTTCATATTGATTTTTCTATCCCCATCTATCTTGAATGCTAATTACTTTCACCATCCTGAGGAATACATGTTTCAAAAAACTCTATAAAATCTTTATCAGAACAAAAAAGCACTTCATCATTGATTTTAATTTCTCCTACACAGAATGATATATATAGACATTTTTTCCATCGTATATAAAATCAATTAATTTCTATACTAATTTGATGACCATATAGAGTATTTACATGTATATTATTTTAAAATTGGCTTCTAAATGGCCATAAAATTAATATTTTTACCTCAATTAGAGGATTTATTTTTCATTCAATTTTTGAATAACTATAGGGAAAAAATTCTCTAGAAATTATCAACTAATTTTTCATATTTTCGGGAATTAGGTTCATAACTATCTTTGTTATCCTAATATATATTTCCCCATCGATCAACTTCACCTTCAAAATCTAAAATTACGAAAATAGATTTTTTAAATTAGAAAGATCCCATGACATAAAATATCGTATGCAGATTATTGATCTATCTTTTGGCTTTCATTCGGTAAGATGTTCCACTAAAATATGGTGGATGTTTCCTCATGAAATGATACAATATAGAAATTTTACTTCACATTGTATTACGTTCTTCTATATCATGGATTCCAACAACATCTATATTTTGTGTCAACTTATCTGTCATTAAAATGGATTATTCTATTCCAATACCAACCATCTCTAGATGCTTACATGGATGGATATTTTTATATGGTATCCTTCTCAATACAACTTCCATATTTACTCTATGGAAACCCATTTTGAATCGATAAATTTTAGATGAACCAACAAGTTGACCGTAAAATGATATATCATATTAACTTATCCATATATTAGAATATTTAAATGGAATGCTTTAAATATTACCCAAACCTATAATGTTATATAAACTGGACTCTGATATCAACTATAAGGATCTGACTATAAACATTATATAAGTTTGTGTATTATTCATGAATTTACATTCATTAACATTAAGAATCAATTTTGGTTTTTAATTTAGGATAATTATTTAACAAATCATATATAAAAACTCATATAATAAAATGTGTGAAATTATAGTTAGGAATCAAAATAGTTTAGATCAATAAAATTTATAATGAAAATAAAATCAAAATCACTTTTTTTGGGAGGGAACCCATCAATTTGGAACTTAATCCAAGTATTATGCATGACTTATTCATGGTCTACAAGACCTGTGAGTCATGAAACATCCTATAATAGAATTACTATAGCCTAAAAACATATTTATGGCTGGGAATTCGTTAACTTTATGGACTGAAAGGTTATCAAGAGGCCTCATATCCTGAAACAATAGTGGCTATATAGATCACCACACAGATCTAAGTTCCATATATTCAAGGATTATAGACCATATGTTTAAGAAAAGATATCTAAATCCGCTAACTAATGTGGAGAACCCAAAACAACAAGATGAACTCTTCAACAGATGTCATTGCTTCCTCTATAATCCTTATCACCATTGCTGAGGCTATGATTTGACCATCTCCCTATACAAAGGACATCACTGCCAGATTAATAACCAATTTACGATAATATTAACCATTATAAATAATTCAATATCTCATTTCAAGGAAATTATTAATGACTATGAAAAAAAAAATTATACTTTCCCTTACACATCTTAAAATACTTTGAAGACAAATTCAAAAATATGGTATGTGATAAAAAAATCATAAAAAGTAATATAAAAAGAAGAGAACCATTAGTATATTAGAAAACATTAAAAACTAGGTATAACATTTTTGTAAAAGAAATTCTTTTTAAAGATAAATGGAATTTTAATTCATTTTAATATATCATATATGTTACCCTTTTAGAAAAATGATTTCTATGAAAAATAAGTAGCAATGAAATGACTTATTAGTACCATTGGATATCAGCTTATATAACCCTATATAAAACCATTAGCAACTATAATATCTATAATTCAAACTTCAAATATAATTATTTGAAGAACATAATCATTAACAAATGCATTATAGTTCTAGATAGGTGAAAGAATCAAATGATATTTAATGTTCCCATCCAATATTTTTTCTTTCATCCATAATATATAATTTCATAGAACCACAACAAGAAAGAAAAAAATATATGATTTCAATTTTTCATAAAAATTATATTTTTCAAAAATAATTAAAACACAAATTAAAATTACTTTTGTAATTAAAAATATCATTATCATTTAAAAACAAATTTTTAATAATAAAATACCCAATAAAATAAATTGTGGATTTTTTATTGATGAAAAAATTCATTCATGAAAAGGATGAAATAAATAAACTAATGAACACTATAGAGTAAAATATTGTTATTTCTATCTATGTATATATTAGAGGATTCCAATTATTATTTTAAAAATGGTTTCATTTGAAACACATAATATTCTTTTTGAAAATCATAGAAAATAAATTTAAAATACACATAAAATTTATATTGTAATTATTCTATTTACGTATTCTTTTTTATAAAATAATTTTATATACATGGAAATGTAAAATATTTACTTGATATGAAAACGTTAAAAGATTATTTTTTTTAAGAAAAATAATTTATAAAGTATTATATATTTTAATTATAATTTATTTGAATGAATAAAATTAAATAATACATTTAATACTATGAGAACAGATATCATCAAGATATATATTGTAACTTTTTGTTATAAAAACCTTATAAATGAATATAAGTGAATAATATCAATATATACCTCAGTGAATAGAAATTTTTATGAAGACCCTTCCCTTCAATTAAAATTATAATCTGTGTATTTATTATCCAGAATAATAAAAATGTGTTAATAATTTACATGATTCCATACATTTTGTATGTAAAATATTAATTTTATTTATAGAATTATCATTTCACATAGAGTTTTTTAATAAATTATATTTATGTAATATGTTTTGATCATATTCGACTTATGGGTAAAAAATGAATTTCGTAGGTTGAGTATAAGGAAAGAGGTAATTATTTAAACATATAAATAATAATAATCATGATATAGTTATAATATTTTTACATAAATTATAATTTCATGAATACTAATGAAATGTGGTTTTTATAAATGATTTACCTTATAATCATAGAGAGGGTAGGTCGTAGTTATACATGTGTAATCTTTCAATTCTTTAAATATATTAATCGAATGGAGGTATGTGAATTTGTATCCTTAAAAATTATTATAATATCATATATAAGCTATTATTTTTAAAAAAAATTATATATATACTAAATTTGGTGTCTTTATAAAATTAAAGTCGCATCGAATTGTGAATTTAGTAGTCAAGATGTTCATAAATGACATTATAATTTTTTAGTGTTTGAAAATATAAGGAAGAAAGTAAATTATTTTATTCCAATAATGATATAAATTTAATTAATATCACAATTAAAAATTTAATAACACATATATTAATTATATTTACCCTATATAGATTCAATTTAAAGCATTAATGAAAAAATGAATCACATCGCTTCGTGAGGTTATAGTTTGTTGTAAATATGAGAAAAATTATTGAATCCCCTGCAGAATGGAAATTAAAAAATATATATTTTTATGATATAATGAATAAAATAGTATAATTATGTTTAAAATATCATATAATTAATTTATATTCATCATCGTTTCCATCCTTTAGTGATTTTAATGGAAAATTGAGTGTCATTGGCTGGTTAGGCGGATGTATATCGTATACACGTATAATTATTGTATAATACATTTGTTGTAAGAGAAGAAAGATGTGCATTATGAAATTTTCATAATAATATCCATTTGAATGTAATATCTTGATGATATTATATAATAACTTTTTTATAATAATTTGTGGGGGAGGAAGAGTAAATAATATAAAAAGAGTCGTAGAAGAAAATTACCTCTTCTTCCGGTAACTTCTCTTAGTATTAACCAGAGGCATTACATGGATAGATTAATTTTCTAATTGTGGAATAAATAATGGTATTACTTAATTATATAAGTGATTATTTAATATATTTTCTAATCTAAATTGTTTGTATAGTATGATGTATAAGGATATGGGTGAACTTTTATAATTCAGTTCAGTGGCATAATAGTAATTGTTTTAAAATAATTAATTTCCCTCATGTTATATTCGTATAACATGGATACAATAATGGATAATTCAAGATAATAGAAAATATAATGCATATATAGGTCCATAAAATATATTTTATTTGTGTATTTATGTAAAATCTTGAATATTTAAAAAGATGTATTATGTTTCATAGCATACATGATACACTACATTAAGTTTAAATGAACAATTAAATATTATTATCTAAATGATTTGATTATAAAAAATTAATTATAATGCAGGGAAGGAATATTATTAATTTTATTATGAAAATATAGTTTACACTTATTTATATAATGATTCATTATATACCAATTTAATTAGAAGTAATAATAAAACCCAACTGAATAGAAAGTTTGTGTTTTTGGAAAAACAATTTATGTTTGAATAACGTTGTTTATAAAATTATAAAATCACTCTATATTGATTATAATAATGAAATATAATTTAAATAAATATAATATAATTTTTAAAATTCATTTAATTTAATTTCTATTCCTAATAAAAGATAAAATCCGATTTTAATAAAAAATAAATATTTTTCAAAAAATGTAGTATTACGGCTTTTTGATGGAGAACTCATTTTAAGTACAATTTTTGACACTTTTGTAAGTTATATTTGACAATAAAATCTTATTATTTGGAATGATGACATCAAAATATAATTTGTTTTTATTTTTTATAATTTTTTGATATAATTCATATTTTAATAAATAGTGAAAAATAAACCATTTTATTTCAAAACAACTTTTACATTAAATTTATTTATAGTTTTGAATTTTATATTTGAATGGTTTTTAATTATAATTAAATTAAGTATTTATAATTTAAACCAATATTGGTAATTTTAAATAATTTCTCATTGAAAAATTATATAAACAGTTGTCAATCTTTTATAGTTTTTACAATACAAAATTCTGTTTTCTCATTTTGTCAATGGGTATTCATTTTAATTAATTACATAAAATTGTGTCATTTAAATTTTTAAAATTACTTCAACATTTGGAATCAGTTGGTCCAAATTAGGCTAATATGTTACAATTTTTTATGTTATGAATAATAAATATGGTAATTTTTATTTAACATCGTTAATGGTTAATCAGGTAATTTAGTTAACAAAATAATATGATAATGAAAATAAAATTTTTCTAAAACATGAAGAAATAATATTTTCTGAGTGTCAATCAACCCTACAAATCAATGGATCATAATTGAATCAATTTATGGACTTTTAACCACGAAATATATATAAATATATTTTAAACTAATGAAATTTTCAACATGTGAGCCTTTTATTTCTTATAAGTATTATAATTTAAATGCATTGATAAATATGACATAATTTGGATAATATATAGACTCCCTAAATACAAGTAATTTATATGCATCATAAAATTTTTTTAAAATTATTAGCCATAAAATAGTCACCATAAATACTGAGTCAATAGTGATACAATAATTAATTTATTAAAATAAATATATAATAAATGATATGAAAATACTACAAAAAATATAATTATAATTAATTGTGATACTCCATTAATTTTCATGGGGACTCTAAGTTATTACAACTATATTAAATGGTTTTTCAAAATAATATCAATTTATTTACTTCATTTAAATCTAATTAAATGAAAAGTGTCAAATTTGACAATATAAATATTTTATAAAAATAATATTTTATAAAATTATTTAAAAATCATATTTTAAAAAAAAATAAAAGGGGATATAATAAGCTATATATATTCATAAATATTCCATATATATTGTAAATTTACTCCATATAAGTAAAATTTATATCCTCTTTATATTTATAATATTGTTACCATAATTAAAATTAAAATAGATTAATTATTGGTAAACCACAGAGATATGGTTTTATAAATCTCGTACATGCCAAAAAATTATTAGATTAGAATATTTCAAACCATTATCAAATTATATTTTATATAAGTCCTTTTTTAATAATTTTAATTTATAAATTTATTTATATTAATATAATATTTAAAAAAAAATCAATGGTCCTCCTCCCCTCCCATATAAAAATGTGCCATTTATTCTCTATTACTCACATTTCAAGAACCATTTAGTTTGGTTAATGTCATCCAAGAACCCTTATAAATATTCCTACACTAATTTTTAATAACTTAGTTTAGGTTGAACACTATCCTTATATGTGTTTAGGTGTTCTTTAATAGAGATCAAACAAAGATGAGGTATAGATTTTTATTTTGGTTTTTATATATTATTTCTTCTTATAATTCATGGAATATCATTAACCTCTGATGAAATAAGAAGTACATTATACAAAAAATGATGAGATTTCATTATATTAATATAATCACTTGAACCCATCTCCAATTTCATAAAATGGTAAATGAACTTGTTATTCCTGTTTATGGACGATTATCACATCACGAACTAATATAGTTCATTTTTCATCACCATAAATAATTATAGTTAAATGATTGAATTACTGTTAATATGTGATATTAATGAAATATTAATCTTTATAATATCTTATATATCACTTAATTTATTAGTCTCCAGGCACATAAAAATTATAACATTGTTCATGTGTACGTATGAACTATCACATCCATGAAACGATGTGATTCATTTTTATTCAGTACACCACATGAATGATAAATATAAGTACATTTAAATAATAAAAAATATATCGATGATGTTATGATCATTATGGAAAGATGAAATAGTAATTAGAATTTTCCTATAATTCCTATCAAAAATGTAAAACATTACACTTATTTACATTCACCCTACTGTCTTAAGGATTATAACATTGATCATTTTTCATATCAATACATAATGGTTTCATTTAAAAGTATATTTTATTTATAAAAGTGATAATAATTTCATTAATATTATTCTTTAGATGAATGAAATATGACCACAAATTCTAGTGGCATTATACCATGTTTATTTTTTATTCAAGTACCAAGTAAAAAAAATGTCTGATATGAACTTAAATTATTCTATCATTGTTATAACATGATAATTACTGATATAAAAGAATTAAAAAAATGAATATAGTTCTCATGAAATTATAAACTAAGATAATATTATTATTTTGGAATATAAATATCATACGAGATGATTCGAGATCAAGGTAAGGTACTATTTATGTAAAACACCATCTTAATTTATTTAATAGACTATTCATCAAATTATTTATCATTCATGTCTCTATATTAAAAATGGATTTATGGAAAAAAATTGTAAAATGTTAATTCAAGGATTTATTTTAAATTTTTCAATGTGGTTTGGGACACGTTGATTCAAAAATATCTTTTTTAAATTCATTTAATTGGTTTTAGAAAATATATTGGTAATCTTATTAATGAAAATGAAATTTTATGAGTGTCATTATTAAAATTTCCATATTTTTTGTGTTAGTACATAGAAATTATATTGGTGGATCTGATATAGACTATTTGTAGTTTTTATTCCCTTATAGCTCACTAGTTATCCTGATATAGCTTATTTGAAGAGTGATGTCACATTATAGCTTAGGAAAAAATTTGTGTTCCTCATAAATCTTATACGAATGCTGATACCCATTCTTGGTCTCCAATGCAGTGTGTACTATAGATATTTAATTTTACCGTATAGTAGTTATATTTTTTATGGTGAATGTAATGGTGATATGGTAATGATTTCCCAAGGCACCTATGTGATTTTTCTATGCTTTGTAATGAATTTTTCAAAAAATGTTTTATTGGGTTTTCATTTTTTCACTAGAACAATTATTTACTTTATTTTTGTGCCATACTAATATTTCATACTCATCCATTGTTTTAAAATGTTTTTTCACTGGTCTTATGATTTATGAGGATAAATAAGATAACTTAATGAAATTATTGAATATATTCCATGAAAAGAATTCATGCTTTATTTTAAACGGGTTTCCATTAGCAAAGAAAATGGATACTAAGTATAAGTGTCCACTTGAAATTATTGAGTTTAATTTGTGAGATTTTTCCTTTAAATATCTAAAACCCTAAACTAATAGGATCTTCAAATATTAATTATAGTTTAAAAAAACTATAATAAGATATTTTTAAGGTATGGTTCTTATAGTTGGTATTAGAGGATGGTTTAGAAAACATTGGAGATTTTGATTTTCTCTAAAGAGTTCGGAATATTGTCATGGGTTTATAATTGTATGGTTTATCATAATTTCATTTTCTTAGAAAAACCTTTTGTGGAATTTTGTTCTGAAATTATAAGGTGACTAATCTTAATTTTGGAGACATTCACCTTTGATGAAATTATGCATTATTACATTTTTTCTTTCAAAATGAAATGCACGAGGTAATCGTTTAGATAAATCATGATATTATTATTTCGAGTATTTAATCATATTTTAGGAATTTTATAAAAATTATAATTTTTTAGAAAAAGGAAAACCTGTAGGATTCGTGAAAAATGACCATGTCAGACAAGGATACATAAATCTATCTGACAAAAAAAGGTGAAAAAGATTTATCGTCTACCACTTACATATGGTAAGTCCCTGGTTACTAAAAAATTTTATTTTTAGATAAATGAGTTGATGAAGAAATAATTAGTTGATTTTTTGAAATTATGTTTTATCAATTGGATATCTATTGTGTTGGAAAATGATTTGTTGATTAAGTGATAAATTTTTTTTTGAAGATGTTCACTATTTTGGGAGCATTATATGACAAACATAAATAGAATAATATTTGATTATAATAGAGGTGTAATGATTGAATTATTGGATTTCATTTATGGATTATAAGGAATTATGTTATTTGTGGAAATGATTAACCTACCATAGATATTATATGATTAGTTTAATTATATTTTGGTATGAGACATTAATAGTGGTTGATGTTGTTTGGAGTTAAATGTTAAAACTTATCTTGGAATATTATTTGATTAAATCCTTATTAATCATGGGATTTAATATTTTTTATTATAATTTTGTGGAATTTTTGGATAGGTATGTGTGGTGTCTTTTATGATGAATGTCTGCTATTACCATTGAATTATGCAGATTAAAATTATTTTTTTATCATCAAATTGTTTACCCTTTTTGGATAATTTATTTATCATATTATATATATATTTTTTGGATAATGTTTTAATACATGAGAAATGGATTGGTAATATTTTTTGGATTAATTGATTCTATAAAAGATTATTTTTTTTGAACAATCATTGTTCAGAGAAAAATTTTAGTTTGTGGTGGAAATTGATTAAATAAGGAAACTCTACTTTTTAAGTAAGTATAATTCCTTGTGTTTATAGTAAATAATGTAAAATAATTCCTCGATATTATGAAAATGATCTTAAACCCAAATTATTTTCTGTTTAATTTTCATTTTATAATGTCAATTACTGTTTACCTTATCACAAATTTATAGATTTTTAGTTGTTAACTTATTCATCACAATGTTTTATATCACTCTAATCAGATCATGATGGTTAGTATTTATTAAAGATACATATTTTCCTAATGAAAACCAGGTATTTGTTATCTTTGATTAACATATAACATTCCATTCTTTCATTTAATGTTTATGTTTTGTTAATTATTTCTCTAATGTTGGATATTAATAATGGTATTTTGAATAGTCATACCTTATTGTCCTTGTAATCATATTTATTTTTGAATTTTAACTTTGGGCAGTTTGCTTTTATATGTCCTTTTCTTTTTCATTCATAGCAAAAAACATCATCACTTTTATCTAGATTCTTCTAATCCTTCTTCCATTGTCCCTTATTGTCATACATTCCTTTGTAATTTGATTTTCCGAAAAGTTTCTTCTTCCTATAAAATTTATTAAACCTTCTCGCTATCTTATCCATTTCAGCATCACTATCAGAGTCTGAATTTTCACTGGTTGAATTGTCTGTTTGTATTTGAGCTTTATCTTTATCCTTACACTTTGAAGCATTAGTCTTTAAAGCCACGGATTTTCTCTTAGGTTCATCATCTTCTTCTTTGTTTACCTTATGTTCTTCTTCATACATCATTAACTTACCAATAAGTTCATTGACTGAGAGTTTACAAATATCACAATATTCTCTGATTGAAACAGAAGTGCCCCTCCATCGGTCTAGTAGAAATATCAAGATTCTCATAATTTGTTCCTTTGCTGGAATAGCTTTACCAAGTAAATTCATTGTATTGAATATCTCATTGAACCTAAGATACATATCAGAAATAGGTTCATAATTCTTCATCTTAAAATTATCATATTTAATATTATAAGTATTTAATCTCATTTCTTCAATATTGGTTGTTCCTTCATGAGAAACACCTAAAGTATCCCAAATTTCAAAAGTAGTTTTGCATGCTTAAATTTTTTTAAACTCCTCATCTCCTAGAGCACAATACAGGGCATTCATAGCTTTACAATTATTATTATAGGCAGTCTTTTTAGGTTCATACCAAGTTATTCTTTCAGTTTCTGGAATTTTATATTGTGACTCTATAGGAGTCCAGATATCAAAACCCATGCTTTCTAAATGAATTTTCATTTTATGTTTCCACTGAGCATAGTTTATACCATTGAATAAAGGTGGTCTATTAGTAGCAGCACCCTCTAGTCTATTTTCTATAGCTAGATTTTAGAAAGATAATTTAAAGAGCTAAAATTTAGAACTAACATAAATTTAAGACCATTAAAGATTCAACTAAAATAATAGTTGAAAAACAGAGTATTTAAAAAATCCTTAAACAAAAACAAATCCTTTGATACCAAATGTTGGTTGGAGTGGATACTCAAGAGGGGGTGAATTGAGTTCCAATTAAAATTTCTGTTAAAATATTGCCTATTTAAAATCAACCAATTTATAAAACAAGTTAAACTGTAGTGAATTTATACAGATTGTAAATGTTCACTTAACTTCTCAAAGAATGATTAGGTATCAGTTAATTTAACAACATGATCAAAATAACTTTTGAAACTAACCTACTGATTTACAATAAGTGTAATGACTTGCTAATTTAACTATCAAAGTAGCTTTAAAATAGTTTTTATATTTCAAAGTAATAGCTGCGGAATAAATAAGATATATGTAGTATAATATAAACATGAACTAAAAATGCACAGCATATATATCAATAGGTTCAGTATCAAGCTAAGACTTAGTCCTCTCAAATTTATATAAATTTGATCCACACCCTGGATCGAGGTTAAAAGCAGTTTACAAAATTGTCGAGGCCACACAGGGACCTCTACCACTGTTCTTCGTGGGAAAAAAATAGACCAGGACGCAAAAGGACCTCTTCCACAGTTGACGTGGGTAAGAGAAAACAATTGTGGTTTGGGGATTTTTGATATCGTCCAGTTCAGTGCAGGAGACAGTGTGTACAAGAAATAGAGAGTACACCACACTGCTTGAAAGTTAATAAATAAATCACTTAGAGAGAACATATAAGAGTTTAGAAAGCTCTAGTGATTATCAATGAATCTCTGGACTCATTGAATTCAGCAGAAATGCTTCTGAGTCCTTCTCTAGTTTTTCTGTTGAAAAATAGACTGTCGTAGTTTAGCTCATCTTCTACAGGAGTGGAAAAGATCTATTGATTCGTCGAGTGTACTTCAGTGGTGTTGGATTGCATTCATAAGAGTTATTTGAAGGTCTTGAAATCTCCTTCTTGCTCGGGATTGTTCTTCTTTTTCAGAACAGTGCTCTCGGGTGTATGTAAGTTCTTCTCATTGTATATTCAAACTTTTCTTTGCTTCACTTCTTGCACATGTACTGCATCTTAATCTTCCTTATATTCTACGAGTTATGGAAGTAGGAATGATTCCCTTTTTATTGGTACGAGATTCGGTTTCCTGACATGCCAACCACTAACATTAAATAACATTAATTGCATTAAAAACATCTAATATGACCGTTAGCATTATTTAAATAATATTGACAAAAAGTTAAGAAACGGTGTCACAGTGATTAAGTAAATGGTGTCTTCTTCACAGTATGATCTTCACGGTATGAGCATCACAGTATGAGCTTCACGGTATGAGCTTCACGGTATGAGCTTCACGATATGTCCATGTCACAGTGTCTAGCTCACGGTGTCTGGGTCACGGTGAGTCCTTCATGGTGTCTGAGTAACAGTGAGTCCTTCACGGTGTCTAGGTCATGGTGAGTCCTTCACAGTGTCTGGGACACGGTGAGTCCTTCATGGTGTCTGGGTCACGGTGTATGGGTCACGGTCTCTGGGTCACGGTGAGTCCTTCACAGTGATTCCATACTTAGACAAATATCTATATTTGGACTTAGACAGCAATATGCAGAATATGGATTAAGTTTAACAATTAGAGAGTAAGAGAACTTGAATCATAAACATAAAGGGTTGATAATATATGAGAGATTTGTAATCATGCATAAGACTTGTAAATAATAAAGAGAGTAATTAGCATCCATATGATTTGTTATCATTTAAAACATGATGAGTAGTTATTATAGAGATTGAAGAGCATTAGCAAGATGTGCAATGAAGATTGAGATTAATTAACAATAATAGGATTTGTGATCATTAAAACATGATTAACACATGAAGAGTCCAACAATATTTTGTAGATTATATTAATGAAATATATATGAAATATATTTAATTTAATTATTAAATTTCATCTTTTTTTTAGTTCAAATTAAAGAACAAAACTGATTTTTAGAATAAAATAAATATTTTTAAAAAACACAGTTTTACCGCATTTTGATAGAGAATCCATTTTAAATTTATTTTTTGACACCTTTAGAATCTATATTTGAAAAATTAATCTTTTAAATTGGAGACCTAACTTCAAAATATAATTTGGTTTAACTTCTAGTGTTTTTTCTTATAAAATTTATTTTTTATTGAATACTGAAAAATAATGCATTTAAATTTAACACTAATTTTTCATCTAATTATTAATATTGATGAATTATATTTTGAATGTTTTTAAAGTATATATTTATCATATTTTCATCATTCAATCCATTTTTCATCATTGTATGTAATTTTATATTGTAATTTTATAAAAAAACATGTTAATATTTTGATATCTTTTACTTTGAAAAAAACATGTTTTCACATATTATTAGTGGGGAATAATGTTATATTAACTAACTGAAATTATGACTCCTAAATTTTCAAAAATGGAATCCATATTCGAAATTAGTTGGTAAAAATAATCATAATGGGTTGCTTCTATTTTTTGATATTATGAATAGTAACTATGGTAATTTGAATATAACACTGTTAGAGGTGAATCATGTAATTTAAGTAACAAAATAATATTATAAGGGCAATAAAATTTTCCTATCACCTTCCAAAATACTATTGGATGAGAAAAATTGACCTTTAACATATGGCTCATAATTGACACATTTAGTGGTCTTTTTTCATGAATGTAACGTAAATATTATTAAAACAAGATAATGTGACAACATGTCACCCTCTTATTTCATATAAGTATAATAATTTTATTATAGTGATAAATATGATATTATTTCAATAATAAAAAGTCCTTATAAATTAATGAAAATTTTCTACATCCCGTAAATTTATTTATAATATTTAATGTTCAAATAATTACCATAAATACCAACAAAACAGTGATACAATGTTTATTTTATTAATATAAATATAAAAAAAATCTCATCAAAAATATTAAAATAAATATAATTAGAATTAATTAGTGTACCTAATTAATTTTCCATGTGACTATGACATATTATACATCTATTTAATCATTTTTTCTATGACATATATCTGTTTTTATTTTATTTAAATTCAAGGCATTGGAATGTATCGAAATTGAAAATATTGATATTTTAGAAAAATAATATTTTATATAATTATTTAAAATAAAAAAAATTATTAGAAATTACAATGTTTTTTATATGGTCTATAGTTCATAAAGAGTCCATTCATTTTAAATTTACCCCATATATTTAAAATTTAAAACAACTTAATATTTAAAATAATTCTATAATAATAATAAAAATTGAAATATATTAATTAAGGGAAAACCAAAGATATAAGATTTAAATTAAAATAAATACATGTCTATAAATTATTGGATGATAGGATTTAGAATCATACTCATTTTATATTATGCATAACTCATATTGGAGTCATTTGGTTATAAAAATTAATTTATATTAATTTCTTATATTAAGAGTTTCCAAGACTTCTCATCCCCTATCATTTAAAAAGGATCCCACTCATCTCTATCAATCACAATTATATAATCACATATTTCATCCAATATCTATCCAAAACTCTTCCTAAAACCCCTCACCACATTTTTGAGTCTTTATTTTATGTAGATCACCCTCCACATAAGTGTTAAGATGTTCTTCCAAGATTGTCAACCAAAAGATTGGTATTGTTTTTATTTAAGTGATTCAATAATATCTCTTCATCAACATCTATAAATATCCTTAATCCTGATGAAATAATAGTTAAATTATCCTCAATATACAAATATGATATTATGTTAATATCATCACCTAAATCCATATCCAATTTCATCAAATGGGAAATGAAATTTTTGTTCTTGTGTGTGGCTGAGTGCAACCTCGGGAACTGATATAGTTCATTTATAATCATTGTATTTAAAGACTAGTTATAATGATGGAATTAATGTTCATACACAATATATTTGAAATATAAATCATTATAAGATAACAATATATCACTTATATTCTTACATTCCATGCACATAAAAATGATAATGTCGTTTGTGCGTACGTGTGAACAATCACCTCCGTGAAGCGATGAGATTCGTTTTTATTCAGGACACCACCGGTTTGATTTATATAGGTATATTAAATTATTAATATGATATCTATTATGTTATGATAATTCTATAAATTTAAAATAGTACATACCTTCTTTCTATAAGGATCAATGAAACATATAAACATTACACATGACTACGTATGGCCAACGATCTCTATGATTATAACTTTGTAAATATTTCATAAAAATACTTCATTGTTTGATTTAAAATACTATTTTCTATTTAAAATTGATTATAATATCATGAATATCATTCTGGAGATTATTGGATTATGACCACATGGACTATTGACATCATACCATGTTCATTTTGGACTCAAGTACCAAATATCGACAAAACATCGGATGTTATCACAAATAATTATGTAATTGTTTTAACAAAGTAATAAGTGGTATAGAAGGAATAATAAACATTAAAAAATTTAATATCAAGTTTAAATATACAAATTTTTATGATTTAGTATAATAAATAATGTATTCGATGAATCGGACTCAAGGTAATAGACTCTTTAACTAAAACACAATTTTATGTGTTTTAATGATTAGTTTCTCTAATTCATTCCAACTCAAGTGCATGTTTTAAAAATGGTTTTATGAAATTAAATATTTTAAAATTTTATTTAATTTTTTTTAAATCTATCAATGTGGTATGGGACACATTGATTCAATCATCTTCTTTATGAATTCTTAAAATTGGTTTTAGAAAATGGATCGGTATTCTTATGAATGAAAATGAAATTTTATGAATGACATTTTCAAAATTTCTAAAATTTATACATAGGAACATAAACATTAAATGAGTGAGCTTGATATATCTGATACAAAGGTTTGATTCCTTTATATCTCATTGGTGAGCCCAATATAGCTTATGGGAAGTGGTGAGCACCAATATATCTCATGAAAAATGGTTGAGCCTGATATATTTATCCAATGCATTGGATAACCTAGAGATGGAATTTGAAGAAATGGTTATTCTATTTGTAAGGGTAAATTTAATCGTTATATAGTAACGATGTCATATACCACCTAGGTGATTTTATATGTTTTTGAATTAGTTTTAAGAAAATATTTAATGGGGTTTTATGTTTTCATTGGACTAACAATTAACTTTCCCTATATCCCTTATTAAGATTTTTTTATCATAAAATGATTTAAAATGTTTTTCCTAGATCTTAAGATTGTTAACGAAAAATAAGATGTATTGATGATAGTATTTATTATTTATCATTAAAATAAATCATGTTTTATTTTAAAATGGTTTCCTTGGTAGAAAAAAATGGATACAGATTATATGTGTCCATGTGTAATGTATGTGTTTACTATGTAAAAGTTTTCCACTAATTATCAAACACATTATAATTAAAATATCCTATAATGTGAATTTTGGTTTAGAAAAACTATAATAATATATTTTTAAGGATTCATCCTTAGAATTATTTTATTTAAACGCTTATATTTTTTAGATTATTCCACGATAAAAAAATATTACCTAAATCATGGTACATAATTTTAACTCATTAAAATATTTTTTTATTTGAAAAAATATTATGTTTGACATATTAGAATATAAAAAATTATAAAAAATATATAATTTTTTTATGAAATTTAATTCACATGACTAGAAAATATTAATTTAGATCAAAACACATTGATGTGATGAAAAAGCATGTTTGTAAGTAGATTTTTTTTTCAAATGATGTTTTTATATCATCTCTATGAATAGTAATAACCATTATATGAAAATAAAATAACATATACTGATACGTAATCTATACATTTCTTATAAAAAATTCCCCATTATGTGTTATTTTAATTTTTTAAATTAGAGAAATAATATGCATTTTAAAATTGTTTTTGAGAAATATACTTTTATTAAACCCAAAAAAACATAAATTGAAATTCTATATAAACATGATATAAGAGTAATTATTATTTTTGAAGATAATAAAATTGTTATTCTATAATTGGAGCTCACATTCTTATTATAATTATACTATAATGTCACTTTTATTTTTTAAAAGAAAATTGTTTTTCAACAAAACATGATTTTTTACTATTCACTATCAACTAAGGATTTCTAAAAAATAAAAAAATAATAATATAGAAATATTAATATTAATTTTTGAAAAAATATATTCTAACTATTATTTTATATTTTTTATTTTTTGAAAATAATCATTTATATAAAACAATATTATAAATGATTTTAGTTTATACTATTTCTTTTTTTGATTTAAAAATTATATAATACATTTAAAACTTTTATAAAAATATAATTTATAAAAATAAATATTAAAATGATTTATTCTATAGTTACCTAGGTTTTTACATTATAATACACTTTCCATTTGAAACATTCATTCGTAACCCATGAATATTGAATAATTAATAAAATTATTATTTCTTATTTATAAAAGGGATCTCATTCTACCACATAAGAAAATTATTCTTCCATTCACTTTTACAAAAATATTATACTCAAACAACATAATAAAATTCCATTTTCATTTTTATAAAAAATATTTCTAAACAAAATTCCATTATGTGAAAGCATAAGATTCAATCCAAAAAAGTCGATTTAATAAGTAAAGATAAGGTCCCTAATTTGATATTAAACATCTTATTAAATATATTTAAACAAAAAAAACAATTAAAATAATTCTTCCTCCTAAAAATTAATTCTACTATTATGTTAAAAAAATATGTGATCTTTGTTTTATGAAATATAAATTGTTTCCATATACGAACCCATTCAAATTTGTTATTATATTGAGATATAGGATTAAAACATCAAATTCATTAATTCTATAATAATATTACCATTTTAATAGTATGGTTATTAAATATATGTAATTTTTATAAATTAGTATAATCACTTCAAATGATTTTATGTAATTAAATTTGTTTCTTTTATTTTATTTTATGAACTTTTTGAAAACATTGCTCACCCATGATAGTTTTATTATCCTATGTGAATGATGATTTATTAAATTATTATTTATTATTTAATATAAATTATTAAAAATAGATTTCCTGATTGAATATAATATTTATGAATAAAAAGTGTTTTTATGATTTTCTAGTGTCAAGACGTCATAATTACTATAGTACACAAAGTAATCAGTTAATGTTATTTATAAGCATATGAAAAGAATATTATAATTAAATAGATTATAAAATTTTATATATCTACCAATATATATAATTATGGTGATTATGAAAAAATATAATATATATCATAAAAATTATAGAGAAATCTGAAATACATTAAATGGTTCTATTTCTATTATCTATATAGTGTGGCTATTTTCAAACTATGGATCAGAAAACATCAAAATTAGTAATATTATAAAAATAAATCTACCAAAAAAATATTATATATTAATAAATGAATAATAATTAATAATAATGAGAATGTTACAAATGGATGGGAAAATTAACATATATTTTTTATTCCTGAATTTAGAGGATGTGTGAACATTTCAGGACTTGAGGTATATATATTCTTCCCTTCATTTTTTTCAATGATATATCTTTCATAGTCTTCAGTAATTTAGTTTTATATAATTTAAATATAATCTTTTCAATGTATTTTTGTCATATTCTATGTCCAATTATTGGGAATAAAAATGAAATTTCATTTTATGTCCTTAACTATTTCAAAATCATATGTTACCATTTTTATTATTCTTTTTCTTTTTGAACATTATATAAAATTCATTGATTTTTCCTGTAAAACATATCTCAAATTATATATATAGGTTTTACTTCTCATAAACTTACTTATAATTATCAATATTTTATGATTCAATTTAATTTTAAAATCAATAAGGACTAGTTTTACTCCTTTTTAAATTAATTTTATTTTCATTGGTAAATTTTAATTACTATTTCTTGGATTAAATTACATGATCAATATATTTATTCATGTTATGGTTATTGGTCAATATATATGATCATGTTTGGAACATGGATATATCTCCATTTAATATTTCATTTGCTAATGATTTATTCTCTGGATGAAATATATTCGAAGGAACCAAAGTAGTTTTTTTGTAAGGGTTTTTACAAGGTTGATTATAAGATTCATTATGAATATCATATCTTACGAACCCCTCATGATATCACTACATACATTGTTATATTTTGGGAGTTTTTAATGTAATTTTTTGGAGATATATTTGATTTCATGGGTGTAATTGAGTTTACAAACAAGGTCAAATTTTATTGTTAAACTGAAAAAATAACGTGTTTCAATTTATTTAATAGCCTAATGGTGTTTCATCTAATTTTATAGCCCTTAATAATAATTTTATTCTCATTCCATTTATTAAATTTTTTAAAGTATTAATATTTAATTTGAATTATTATAGACTAAAAATTATAGATATTTTTATTTAAATTTGTTAAAATAATTGTATCATCAAAGAGCATAATTTAGTTAGAATAATGTTCATTTTGCGTGGAAAGTGTAGGTCTTATTATATAATGGATTTCTTAATTCTGTAAAATAATAAACCTAACGTTATTCTTAATATATTTTTCATAATATGTTTTTTATAACATGAAATTTGTTTATGGTTATGGTTGGGAAGACACATTTTGAAGGACCTTGAATCATTTTGTGGATGATTTCTCATAGTTGTTTGAATATATGTCTTTTATAAATATATTATTTGAAAAAATATTTTAAAAATGTTCTTTTATCAGAAAAAAAAATTGGTTTTAATAATTGTTAATTTAAATGAATTCTTTTATTTATCTACTTATTTATAATTATTTTTATATGTGGCAAAAAAACATTCCAGATGGTCACTCATCTTTACACTACATCCAATCATTTTTAGTTAATTCCCAATGAATTTTCCACTCCATTAAATTAATTTACATTAATTAATATGTCAATAAATATTATTTAATATATATATTTTCCTACATTTATACATTACAAAAAAAGATGAGAGGAAATTTTTTATTCAAATATTTTTTATTAAGAAAATTAAATAAAAACTTATTTCGTAATAATAATTATATTTTTTAGATTATATAATTTTAAAGGTCAAATATATTTCTTATTTATTATCTATTTTTTATATTTAATTATATATTGAATAATGACTTCCCAGATGATCACTTATATTTTCATTATTTCCAGTCATTCTCACATAACACTCTATGTATTAACCACTCCACTTAATACATTCACATGTTTTGTTATGAATATAGGGTATTTAAAGAGTGGGAAAATCAAAATAATTATCCATTTGACCATGATTCAAACCCTAACAACCTCCCTTCTAGTGAATTTATAGTCTCTTACATGCTAATGATCTCAGAGATGATGTAGTTGGTGATGCCAGCGATGAAACATGTAAACATGAAAACATATGTGTACGCTAGCTCCAAAACAAGACTTTTAAAGGCTCCTTTGTGACATCAATAGTGGCGATATCAATCTATAAAATTATTAATTTTCATTTACATTGAGGGTTATCCCATGGATGGGGTTCATCCATGTCATCTCTTGACTCTCATAGTATAAACTACTCTTCCAAAATAATGTATTTGTAATACTATATCAATAAATGTTGTTTTACATATTTGATAAATAAAAAACATTATTTAAATAGCTAATGAAATAAATTAAAAAATTCAAAGGGAATTAAAAATTATTAATAATTTTAATTATTAATGTTCACTAATTAAAAAATAATTAATTAACAAGTGACTCAATAATAAAATGATTGATTAGTAGTCTGTAATGCCAAAAAATTGTTAACATTTGTTATTAATTATATTTTTTCAGTAATTATAAATTTAAAAAATATGTAATTAAAAATTATACATAATTATCAATTAATGGTTTATAATTAAAAATTAATAATTACTTACCACTTATTAATGTTTTTAGACAAATATTAATGAAAAATTTAAAAATTATTATTTATAATTTACAACATAAATATAATAATTCAAAAATAATAATTAGAAATTAGTAAAAATGTTATCATTAAAAATAATAAATATATCTTTTAGTTTTAAAATAATTAATTATTAATAAATTTTAATAACTATTAATTATTAATAAATAGTTATGTAAACTTTTAAGTGATAATTAATTATTAATTGTTGGTAATTAATTAAAAATTCATTAATTATTTATAATTAATAATTATTTATAAATTATGGATTATCAATTAGAAGGAAATTAAATATTAGTTAATTTTTTTGCACAAAAATATAAAAAAAAATCCTCTCCAGTTTGTTAAAAACAACCATGAATTAGCAGTTATTTGGGTATGTCATCCCTAATAAGTATAATTAATCATTTAATAGAGACCTCGGATACCACTGCAAAATAATCATCTTCAAATATTGTGGATTCCCGGTTAGTTTCTCAATCTGGTTGTTTTGATGAATTTCTACCCAATAGAAGACCAATTTAAAAATGTGGAGTTTTTAGTTTGTTTCAATCAATACTAGATAACTAATGAACAAAGATTTATTTTAATTAGATAAGTTGATGTTTCAATGAGGTTAATTTCATCTAATGGTTTAGTCTCACAAAAAATCACAAGTTATGAGATTTCAATACTGTTGTCACAATACTATAGGATATTAGTAGTTAGTTTAAATATTATAAACAAGGTATTTCATTGAATTAGGGTGATATTAATACCTTAATTGTGACTAAAATATGGAGTTTTTTCCACTTTTGGAGCTCCAAAAACCAAATTTACAGTTTCCATGGATAATTTTTTTCAATATAATGATTATCTTGTTAATGTTTCATCCATTTATGATGATTTTTATATAAATTTATATTATATGGATATAATAAACTTGAACCATTGAAATATTCGATGAATATAATGTTATGGTATGATTTTATGATGATGAAGGTTTCACCAATTATATATAAAAGAATAACAGTCAAATTTATGAGTAGAAAAAAATAAAAAAAATAATTATTATAGTATAATTTGAAAATGATAGATCAACTTTTATTCATAATTAGTAATGATAATATTTATATTTGTAAATTTATTCAACCATGTATATTTGATAATTTTTCTAACAATTTTATAGGGAAGGAAGAAATCATATTCTATTCAATGATTATCAATATATTTTTATTTTTAATACTGGATAATTAATTAACGGTTATATGTATTCAGGAAGAAAAAATTAATACAAATATCATCATCTTCGATCATCACTTCTTTCTCTCCTTTATGTAATTCATTACAATATAGCTAATTGTTATCTTCCCCACTTAATATAGAATGTTAATAGTGTTCATTTATATTTTACTACATCAACTTTTTAGACCCTATTATATCCTGTTTATTTTCCTTGTATATTAATGATGGGGAACCTATGAGTTTTTATAACATAAAATAAATTTTTTGGTCACTTTTAACATCAATTGAAAATGACAAACATAATTTTTTTGACTAAAAATATATATAAGGATAATATAAAAAATAATACAACATATAAAATTTAAGAAAATTAATTATAAAATAGAATATTTAAATATATATATATATATATGTAATGTTGATAAAAACACACTCTATAACAAACCAAATAGATATGACCTAGAAAATCAAAATGCCCGACTCACTACTCACCCAAATAAAATTCCCAATCCTCATATCCATGATACTAGTGTCCATGTTTCATTGAAATTCACATAGTAATGGATCAACCCTACTATAATAATATAAAAAAGATATATAATTTAGTGACAAACAAAAGTAACCTTTAATGATATTAGACATCTGTCCATGAAAAATAATAATTTTAAAATATATAAAGCACAAAACTAAGGGATAAAAAAATAAAAATCCAAACAAAAATATCTAACTATATCACTATATAAAATATATATGAAGTATTAATAAATGGAAAATAAAATAGATTGCACTATACTAAATTTTATAATACAAAATATCATCCATAAAACTGAACATGAAGAACTATAAAAAAACCCTTATGTGATCAAAATCACACAACACATACCTTTGTTTCCAATGATGGAACAAATTAGAATTTAGCGAACATGAAAAAGTACCATGTTTCAAATAGTAAAAATAAGAGTTACATACAAAAACACACACACCCAACTATTGTATATGTAGTGTCTGATCAAAATATACAATGTATTACTCCACCATAAGGACTATGTAGTTCATTTCATAACATATTCTACAAATAATTGGTTTTAAAATTATTTAAAATAGAGTTTTCACATGATAAAACATAAAGGAAACTAATAACTTGATTTTAGCTTTTCTTCTCAAAACAAGGAATGAATTATTAAAACCATCTTATCTCTATATTATAATCATATTTTATTCCATGTAATAATTTCATACATATATTTATATTCCATTTATATCATTATAAAATAAATTTAAAATTTAAAATATTTGACAATCACTTTTAATCTATATTTTAAAAAAATTTCCAAATCCTATTTTTTAAAAATTCAAACACATTAAATGATTAATCACACTCTCCATAATGAATTTATAAATAGTTTATAAAGAAATAAAACAATATATAATATAGATAGCAATCAAATATTGGCATTGAAATATAAATATATTATAATTACTACAATAATAAATATGTTGTCACACAACCAAATAAGATTTAAGGGATACACACAAGGAAATTCTTGTGATACTATAAAAAATCAACATTGAGAACCAAAAATCACAAGGAAATCCCTAGTAATCAAGTATCCGGATCCGAATATTTGAATCTAGAACCCTAGTTGGCTATAATATACTATTATAATTCTGTGGTAGTTGTATTGGGTTATCTTAATCACATTATCCATAAACATAAATATTTTCATCAACTGGATGTAGTCAAACTGTGGAACACTCATTTTCCAATGGAATAATATCTCAAATATAGCACAATAATGACTAAGTGTCTTTAAAATATTAATAAAAAACTAGTAGTGAAATTATATAGGTTATATATTACTTTTATAGATATGATGTGTCATAAATTAATATAGGCCATCAATAAATTAACCGCATGACAAACACATAAATTAATAATTAATTATAAACATTTTTAATCATTTCTACAACATGATTACATGAATGCTACACATATTTCATCATTCCATATGAAAAAATAATTAATATTTCTCATTTGGTGTCAATCCACATCAATAATGGCGAATTTAAATGGTTTAATTGATGTTTCTTACATTATTCTAAATAAATCCATTATAATGTTCCAAATTTTAAATTAATAGTATTTTTAGTATTCCAATAGATTTTATACAACATGAAATTCTATTCAAAAAGACCAATTTCAAAAAACAATCATGACAACATAACATAAAATACATAAATAAATTATCAACACCTTTCATGATAATTCTAAAATAACTAAAAGGATGACATGTTATCAAAAAACAACAACCAAAAACAATCATTCCACTTTTTATAAAATAATCCATTTATAACATGAAATATTATAAATGAATACAAATTTATTCTAAATGAAAATGTTCCAAAAGTAACATTAAAAAATTTGGATTCACCTGATAGAAAAACATGATCATTTTTAAAAACCATTATTTCACGAACTATTCCATTCCAGATAAAGAAATCATTTGAAAATTCTAATCAAACACACAAAAACAACATATATAGTTATATTTTCAAATGAAATAAATTTTATGTCATATAGGATTCTCATGGAATATACTATAAATGTGTGTTAGATAAATACCTGCCATAGTCTGTAGTAAAAATCACAACACATCACCTTCAATTTTTAATGCATAGATAAAAATGGGAAATTCTATATTGTAGTTAAACTA
The DNA here is from genome assembly GCA_963277665.1 of Viscum album. Taxonomy (NCBI): domain Eukaryota; kingdom Viridiplantae; phylum Streptophyta; class Magnoliopsida; order Santalales; family Viscaceae; genus Viscum; species Viscum album. The sequence goes on along the minus strand of OY728158.1, from coordinate 495,168,117 downwards.
CAAAAACAAAATATTATAACAACCCCATCCAATAATCTCATTTGAGAAATCCCATAGGGTTCATGTCATAGTACGAAGCTAAATTAAAATGTTTTTTAATGAGAGAAGGGGGGAAAGAGAAAAAATATTGATGGGATTTGAGATGTACATTAAATTGGATGTGGGATAACACAACATCAAGGAGGAAGTGAGATGGACAATCGGTCACATGCACTAGGGCACAAAATAGTATAAGGAAAATATAATTCCCAAAAGTTTAAAAATTGATGTTGTGAAATCTTAATATTTAAGGCTTTTAGGAAACTAGGAATTTTCAAAATTATTCTACATGGTTAAGAAAATAATGAACCAATCACATGGGAGATACTATATTGAATTCCTACACCTCACATGATTTGTCACCATGGTTTCTTATTACTGTTCACCATGTGTTGGGGTCACCCTTGTAAAACAAAAAAAATCTGCATAATTCTCTCTGGTACCAATATGGTTTCCATATCCATGAGGTATCCATGAAAAAATCATTTTTGAAAATTATAGTACAACTCTTTATAAAGACTCATTGTTTCCCCTAATACTGTGTATATCATGCTACAGTTTCCCAATTATAAGTATGAATCACATGTTTCTACTAGATATCACCTTTTTTTAGTCTACCATGTACTACGCATGAATAATATCCATGTTCTAACAAAATGAACTATGAAGAAACCTGTGTAACATTTCAGGAATGTTTTCTCTTTTCTCGTATGTGATAATTGTCCATAAAATGTAAAATATAAAAACTATTCCTTGGTTCAAAAATGAAACATTAAAAAAAAATTAATACTTGACTTATATAAAATAAATCACAACAGTGACACATGGTTGTCACAATTCTCCCCACTATGTCATGCTTTTCACCTAGAAAGTATCAACTAAAAGAAATATATATGAATACTAATAATAATAGATAACCAATTATAATAGTTATTAAGGCCTATAAGACTAGGATTGATGCCTAATAAAGGAATACATCCCATCCAATTATGTCTACTATAACAACAAGATGAGTATTAAAGTAATAAAACCATCATTCTAGATATAGCACGAAACTATTTAACATGTATAACATGGATGAAAAAAAATTATTATAGGTCCCACAACTTATTTGGATTCATCAAAAATGTAGAATCATTGTATAATTATTTATATAGGTAGGGAATTTCTAAAACACTCATGATTCAAAAAATCCATTAAGAAAACCATGAAATTTCCCATTCTATAACTTTCCTTTAATAAAATGGCTCAATTTCAATAATGAAAGAACCATTTCAAGGAAAATCCTCATGTCCCTAAACCATTAATTCAAATTAACCATAAATACCTCCCTAATTGTTTAACAACATTAAAGGGGAGAAACTACTCACAAACATTCCTTATAATGAAACAAGTAAGAGATAACCGACATCAGAGTGAATCTAGGGTCCATGCAACGTCGGCACTGTAGCTGTGGCAGATCACTGTAGCCGCAACATGGTATTGTTGCAGCGGCATGTACTATTTGGTACTATAGCAGCAAGGGTACTGTAGCAGTAATATTCATAGAATGGGCCTTCGGCCAAAACAGTTGGCCTATAGGCCTTGTAATGGGCTAAATTCCGAATGGGCCTTCGGGCTATGTAATGGGTCTCCCTCTACCCAGTTAAAGAGGCATTTTCATTTCTTTCTTAATAAATGAGGATTCTGCCCCAACCTTTTAAAAAATGAATCTAGGTTCCATGATAATGGAAGACAACCTCATGGTGGTCTTCATAGAAAATCAGAACCCATATTAAACTCTAAAATATTTTGGAAGTTATTTTCATTATATAATATATTTTATAGTCTCAGGTTAGTGTAACATCATACATAAATAAACCATGATATAATATTAATGAAATATGATCATTATTAAATAGTCATTGGTTTGGAATTAATTCATAGGAATAAAATTATTAAGAGTTGTTTGTAGAAATCTTTTACAGTATAAAATGAATAATTATTTATAACATTATTTTTAATTGAATAGAAATTTGGATAAAACTATTTTATGGTAAAAGAACTATTTTTCATAAAATATTTTTATGAGTGAAATGTATTGTAATAATAACATATTGAACTAGTTATTAAATATAAATTATAATTATAATTATATAATATATCCAATTTATTTAATTGACTTTCATTTGTGGATATTAGAAATGTATTATTAATAACATCATTTAATGTTTCAAAATATATATTTTCATTATAAATAGTTTTTATTTCATTTTGTATAAAGTTAAAATTCTTTGTGTCTTCAAATTTTATAAATTATTTTTGAAATTATTTGTATCGTTTTTTATTTCAATGTGTATAATCTTATTGGGGTGAATTTTTGATATTTTTATGATATGGTTTATTTCTGTGCGAATAGTCAAAATACAAATGATTAAATAAATTATATTTTATTGAATTACTATTATGTAAGAATTAAATATTAAATTTTGAATAATTTATATCAACCTAATTATTGTTAAAAAAATTATATAATTTATTTCGAATTAATATTTAATGTTGTGGAGAGTATTCATGGATTTTATTAAAAAAAACTATATATTATTCAACATTAAATCTATTTTGGGTTTTTACATTTAATGGTATGGTGGTATGGTTACATTCAGTTTTTGAATGATCCTATAGAATGATAAAATTATTTTATTTAATATTTAATCAAAAAATAATGTAAATCTCTTTCTAATGTAAGTTAAATGAAAATAAATTGTTATATACAAATTGTGTTTTTCAAAAAACCATTTTTCATGTGTTCTTTGTTCTCATATTAAAAGTAATATACGACACCAATATAATTTGAATCTGAATAATGGATTCAAAATTTTTAACCAACATTATAAAAAATTAGATGTCAACTTCATTCTTATATTTTTTTTTCAGGGTAAAACATTATGTTATCATGGATGATGAAAAAATTGGTTTTTTGTGGTTCAACTAGGAGGTATGGTATAAAAAGTCACCAAAAAAATGTATAAATTGTATTTTTATATATCATATATATTATATAAAATATAAAATTCAAATTTTTAGTGGATTCATGGAACTTGAAAATAAACAATTTCTTATATTAATTTAGATCCTTGAATTAATACAATAGTGCCATTCCCCTCAATTATAAAATGTCATCACATCTTCTTAATCTATAACACATTTTGTGCCTTATACCTCGACCAATTCATACCCAAATCCCATCCAAACCTTTATCCTCACTAACTATAGGCCTTGGTATCTTCAAAATATCATCTTATAAGGCATAATCTATAATCCATTGTTATTTTTCCAGATAATACGTTTAATTCACAACCGAGAATATTCATTTTAGTCATTATTCTTTGTTATTGAAATATTACTAAATCGTGGTGTCTATCATATACTATGGACTACCACCTCCATGAAGCTGTTTGTTTCATTTTCCAACATTTCCCATAAGGGATCTTTTTAATGATTTATATATATATATATATATATGATCCTCATGAAAAAATAATAATTGTACAATGATAATATGTAATCCAATTTCAAACCTTTCAATCCATTGAATAATTACAACATCAACCATGAATACATGTGAATTGGAGACATTACAAACCGATATGGATAATTATTCCTTACATCCTTTTATATATTGTTACACCATGAGATTTTAGAATATCAATATTATATTTGATATCCTATTTAACACACAAAATTGAGTTAAAACAACTATAAAATATTATTATATATATATGAAATTTAAAACAATGACATTAAATTGGCATATGGGAATTTATATAACCAAATTATTAAATATAAATCTTATCTTATACTAATGTATTTATTAATTCGTAATATATAAATATTCATTTATTTGTACAGTAATATTTTTAATCAAAATTATATTTCCTTCAAAAATGTTTTATTCAATTTTTATGATAGAAAAATTTATTTTTTTTTCAATTAATTTATAAAACATATATGTTAATATAATCACCATTAATAAAATCATCATATCAATATTAACTTTTATGTTTTTTTTTGAAATTTTCTATTAATATTGATTTTTTTATTAATAGTAATAAATGATGTATTTTATAGATCCTCATATTTTCTAAAGAATATAGGTATTTTATATTTTTAAAGATATTTTAAAAGTAATATTACATATCTCATGTTATTAATAATTCAATTTACTTCATTTTAATCAATATTATTGGAAATGTTTGATAAAAATTATATTTAAAAAGACATTTTCCTAAAAAATAGTTTTCCAGTGATTTTTTCTTTATTATATTAAATTAATTTCATCCCCTTCTTTTGATTGAATCGTGAGAAATGGATATGGTATTTTGGAACATGAGGATCAAAATTTTTAAATAACCACCTTTTATTTTGGATCAATAGGAATTGTAACTATTGTATGATTTATCACATTTATAAAGATCAAATCACAAAAATAATGATTAAAGATAAGTGAAAATGCAATAATTTTTCATCATAATTATTATTGTATGAATTTAATTATAATATTTTCACCTTAGGATTTATGTATTTTATTTAAAAAGACTTTTAGTTTTGAAAATTACCAATATAATCATTAAATCAAAGAAGGTTACAATGTGTAACTCTCTTACTCTTAAATGTATCATTTGTGACTATATAAAGAAAAATTATTATAATTTATTAATATAAAATATTATATTAAGAGAACAAAAATTAATTATAGAATCAAAATTTATTATATATTTTAATTTATTATATAAATTAATTAAATTCTTCTACAATTCGAATATATTATTTATTCAATTAACTGAATGGTATAATAATTTTTTTAAAATAATAAAATTAATATAATATGATTGTATTATTTTTTATGAATTTTATAGATGAATTTGACATATTAGTTTCTGTTAAATAATTTGATTAATATTTCATAATTTTCATTATGTCTTTTATGAAAAATTAATTGAGTAGTGTCAATATTGACATTATTGATATTTTAGCAAATTAATATTTTATTAAATTATTTATAAATTCTAAGAATATTTAAATGGGAAAAGGTGGATATTATATTTATTTAGATTCAATCCCAATGATATTTATTATTCAAGATTCACATTTTAGTTAAATTATACCCCTTTATGAGTGAAAAAGATGTTACCATTGTTAATATTAAAATGTGGTATCTAAGGGGTTAAACGAAATTAAAAGATTTAATATAGCACATAAACCTATTCAAATTTTATTAATTGATGTTATTTCATAATAATCATATATTATCTTATAATATCTATCATTTTTGTGTATTTTTATAGCTAATTAAGTTATTATATGTTAATAATTTATGAAATCCCAAGAGTTTCCCACTACTCCATTATAAAATGAAACCCCAATTTTCTCCACTTCACACCAATTTGAGCCTTCTAAAATGACAATAAACTTCCTAAATATCTTATCATTTTAATTTTACACATACTAAAGTTTCTAGTACTCCAAAAATATCCACCTAGAATCCTTAATAGTATATATAAACCAGTTTTTTCAAAGAATAAGAGGTTTAAAAATTTAGAAGGAAGTCATATTTGAGAAAAGAGTTTATATTTTCAAATGTTACTCATTTAGAAACAGGTTATATCATGCACATGTCATCTTTCATGATGTTTATATTGTTCCATATGACCGGTTTTATCATACTTATCCTAATGTTCAAGATGTTTAATTTTTCATTTGATATTATTCTTTAACGGGACATATGATTCCAATGTTGACAATTTGGTAAGTGATTTTTGTTACAGTTATATTACTTTGAGCAATTTTTTATTATAATGTTTCTTATGGTGAAATAATATGATCTAAAACAGATAGGACTCATGAATTTTATTCACCTGTGGTTATTTCTATATAATACATAAATTTCATTCATCATCCTGAATCTATATGCTCAAGAGGTTGAAATAGATTTTGATAAAATATCGACATTATGTTTCTCTTTAGTAGAAAAAAAATTTCATTAATATTCATGTTTTCTTAAAAAAAATCTATTCAATTTTTGAATGATGTACTTTTTTACTTTTTGTAAATAATATAAAACAAATGTATTCTTTAGATTATATTAAATTAATGTAATTTCCCACAACCATGACCACTATATAATATAGTGATGAATTTATACGTTCTGAAAGATAAAGTTTAAAGAACATTATTTTCCATATATAATATGTAATTTTATTTTTTGGTAAATAATTTTAAAATTTCAAAGGGTATATTCATTAATAATTTTTTAAAAATATATATTTATCAGATTTCAACTAATCCAAGACAAGAATCCTTGATCCCAATTATGAGTTTATTGGATACGATCAATAAGAGAGATCATTTTTCTATCTCTCGTTGGTTTATGTTTATTGTGAATAGTTATTTATGTACCATGTTTATTTCCACAGGTTATGTTATGATGATTCATTTAAATGATTATGAAACCCATCTATTTTCCGCAGGGAATGTTATGAGTAAATTTTTATAAAACTCATTTCATTTAATTTGTTCGGAAATGAGGAATGTTTAATGGTCATTTATCACCCAGATATACGAATTTAATTATTTCAAATGTGGGACTGAATTATATAGACCATAAATTAATTGGCTAAATATTGATATCTATTTAGATAAACCAAACGTGAATGGGAGTTAACCCAATTTAGTAAGGGAATGTTTGCATTGTGATATCATTAGGAGTGAACCAGGACTATAGTGATGTTTTGTGGTGGGAAGCCAATACACATTGATAACTGTTGTAGTGATCCCCAATAATGACCAAAATTATTTTCCATGTCAACGTATATTTCGAAATACATGTTTCTTATGAAAAAAAATTTCTCTTAGGGATCATGTTCTTTGATTCTAATATGTTCCATTTATTATGAAAATCTACTAGTTATTCCTTGAAAAAATATTATGATCTAAGATATGTAGGTTATGGTTTTCCAAAAGTTATGCTTGTTTTCCCAAAATGTTATGCTCATGTAATATTGTTATCGCCCATGATTTACGTAACTAAGAATTTGAGGACTCCTTATATTTTCATTACATTCCCCTTGTTATCATGTATGTAATTTAGAATGATATTTTTTATAAGGGTTCAAGTTTTGATGAACATAATGGTATATAATGTACATCACTTATGATATAGTCACTTATAAATCCTTGTTTCCAATTATAATATTCAAATACAATTCTATTATAGATCATTATATTATGTAATAGTCACTCTTCTAAAAAGATGTGATATTTATATGTGATATGTTTAGTTCACTATATGTCATATCACAAAAAGGTTAATTAAACCATTAGAAACTATGATGCTAATAATTTAGTGAGAAGCCTATGAATAAGTCTACGTATATGATAAAAGAACAATTTTTTCTTAAATATCATTGATGAAATTTATTAAACATATTTTATAATATGTTTAATTGAATGATATTTAATAATACACCCAATAAATTATTTTTCATTATTATTAGGTTTCCCAAAATTAATATGATTTTTAAAATATATTTTTTTTGTTTTAATCTGTACATGGAACTATGTGTAATTGTGTTAGTTATAAATCTTTCCAATAATGGAATGATTTTCATTATGAGATTTTATTTTAAATGGGAGAATTAATTTGAAACCTTGTGATTTTTATTTCTCATATATATCATTAAATGATTATATACCTCAATATGGCTGAGTTTCCTAACACACCTAATATGAGAAATCTATAGTTTCATTATGAACATGGATGAATGATGATTTGGTTTCCTATATGTCAAAAATGTGGGAAGTAACACTCAATGGAATTATACAACGGATCAAGAAGATATTTTATCATTAAATGTAAAGGGAATAGATTAATTAATTACAATGGAAGAATGACGATGTGGAGGGGGGGAATGATATGTATACTAAGGTACAATTTATAGTTCAATGTCTCATGTGTGTAGAATTTTTCTATTGTCTCAGCCAAAAAACTAAATCTTGTTTTATATTCACGACTGATTTAGGAACAATGTTATACCACACTATGAAGTTAAAGTATTTTTTATTTATTATGATTTAATAATAATATAAATTATATTTTTTAAATAAGAATAATGAAACATCGATGGATTATTACACCATTGTAATCCTTATATACTTGAAACATTTGTTCAATGGTTTTGATAGCCATGAAAAGTGAATAATTTGTATGTTGATAATGATTAATTGAGATGGTGATATGATTTACATTAATGAGAAAATATTGTTGACATATAAATTTGTTAATAAATTGATGAAAAGTTAACATAGGTTGTATTTGATAATATTTATTTAATTTTTTGATTTGTGAAATATATTCCATGATCAATGATGTTATTTGAGGAATAATGATTGTGTCAGTTTTAGATTTCTAGTGAGGGTAAATAAAATATAAAGTTAACATTAATGGTTATATTTTTAACATATAACAATAGAATAAAAGTTACTGACACTCCCTTCTTTAATGTATTGGGTGCTTAAATTTTGATATAATTTGTATATTTTACTATGGTTTAGGATGAAAAAACTTTTTTGGTTAAAATAACCCATTGTGTTTTTATATGATTTAATGTTGAGTAAATTATGGTTTTTGGGATATATGGATATAGACACTTTTAATGGTTGAAAAGTGATTCATTTATAAGGTAATAGTTTAGATGATATTTATGGTTAAGATAACATATATATTTAATGTTATTATCATAATTTAATTCTTGATATTTTGTTAAATTTCACTAGACTACAAGAATATATTGTCATATATAATAGTGATTAATTATGTTGTGAGATACTTTTAATTTTGTTGAGGTATGTGTAATCTTTTAGATAAAAATATGATTTAATTAGAAAAAATAAATTGTATGAATGTAATTATGTTTATAGTTATGTAAGATGAAATGTATGATATCATCTTTGATGTTATATTTTTAATTTGATTATTAATGTAGTTATTTGGGATGTATGGTTATTTATAAAATGATATATGTGGAACCAATTTTTTTTTGTTTGGAAATTTTGGTTTAAATTTAGAAAGTGTATATACTTTTTCTATTATCTTACCTTGTGAAAACCATTTGATTTTGGTGTACATTTAAAGGAATCACTGATAGAATTATAATTTTTTATCATAATTATAATTTTATTCCTTTATGAATTAAAAATAAGAATCTAATGACTCATTGGAGAAAAAGATGAGCTTTTTATAAATAGATTAAAGGATGAAATTCCACTATTCCTGTAATTGTATTTACAAATTCTTCTTGTCTATAAAGTGAATTAATTACTCAAATATGGGAAATGAATTTTGAAAAAAAAACAAATTAACTCCATTATTTTTTAACTGAATCTCTTTTAACCCATCATATATTTCTAGTTTTGTATTCATTCACAATATCCACATAATGTTCTCTATAAAACTTAATAATACACTAGGTATTAGTCATATCTTCAATGTTTTTATTTTCACTTGTCATTAATGTTATCCTATTTTGAAACCTCGTTTTATGACATTTCCTTTAACACTATGTAATAGAATATACAAATAACCCTTGTTTTGATTTTTTGTTTTCCCCAATGTAACTTTCAAGTATCAATACATGATTAATGATAACATGTTCATGTTATGAAGATGAAACTAATCAAAGTGGTGGAAAATGTAACAGCTCGATATTTTAAAATAATAATATAATATTTGATAATGTATATGAAACATACACAATGTTTAAAAAACCTTGAATTATTATTATATAATTATTTTGGTTAAGACATAGTCCTTGAATTTGACTATATTATTAGAATTAAAGAAATTAAGTAACATATATCCTATAGAATTAAAATATATTTATTTATTCTTAATAGATAAATGTTTAGTTTTTTGTAATGTAATATTATGCATTAATTCTAAATTTCCCTCAAAATTTGATTTATATTAAATTTATTTGGAAAATATTATATTTAATTTTATTCAATTTTATAAAATTTACTTTACATAATATAAATTATTTTATAAAATTTATATCAAAATGAAATTATGTTTAATTTGGGATATGTTTCTGAAAAATTTGTTTTTTATTAATTTTAAAAAATATATATTTTTATTTAAAACTATATTTTTTCAAGTTATTTAAAAATATTGATTTTTTTTTTTAAAAAAAAATACTCCTATATTACTATAAATCCTATTATTTTTATTATTACCACTTTTAGGATTAATATTTGTATAAATACATGTTTAAACAAAAAATGGCATTTTTATAAAAAAATAGTTTTTTTGTGTTTTTTAATTTTGTTAAATTAATTTCAGTAAATTCTAGAGATTGATTCTTGGGGGTTAAATAATATATTTTGTATTGGAGAATTTTCAATTTTTTTATATAAATTATGATTATTTGTAAACATTATGAATAGTAATCGTTTAAAAATTTTCTCCTCATTATAGGGTAAATCAAGACAATCTTGGTCAAAATTGTGTTACATGGATATTGCTTTCCCCTATAATTCATAGTGGTTGAATTGAGATTTAAACATATCATAGTAAAATTTTGTTAATTTTTTTTAGAATTCCTAAAACCCCCTTTTTCAATGATTAGGAAGGGTTTCATTTCATTTTCGTGTTTAAAATAATAGAAATTTGGAAACATTCTGGGATACTATATATTTGGAAGATGGTTTCATCAGAATGATGGAACTCTTATTGGAAACCTTGAAGACCCTTATACTGGAGTTTTCAAAAGATCACACAAAATTTGAAATACCATTCACCCACATTTTATGAACCATGAACCTGTAAATAATGGGCGTAACTCAATGTTGCACGGTTGGTTTAAACAATGCGGCTCTTCCCAACAAACTGTGTTATTGAGGATTGTAATAGTTTAAAAAAAAACTAAAATACTTTTTAAGGATCTCAACATAGCTATAAGGATCCATTATAATTTATGCTTCTATGGTAGCTCCCAAGAGTAGTTTTTGGCACGACTACAACCTCCCATAAGCAGATCAATAATGGATAATGACATTCGATCACCTACCGGTATGTTTCCTCTCCACAATCTTATCTCCCTTCACCCTTTCTCTATTTCTCAGTAGGGTATCATACATCTCTAAGTAGATTGGATGATATAACAACCATTTTTTAAGTTCATGAATCTTGGTTGATTCTCAGATATTTAATGTCAGCATTCATTGTATTATATTATAGGTTATGGTTTGGCATTGTGAGATTTTGTGTTTCCAAGGTAATCGATTCTATTATGATGGGAAAAATTATATTAACCCTAAATTAATGGATTTAAATAAAAAATTTTGATTAAAAACAAATTTCATGAAATTTATATAAATTATTTTATTAAAAACCTAATTCCATAGAATCGGCGGATTTGGATTTAAAATTTGTATTCTTTAGATAGATAATGGGAAAACCACCCAATTCTATTGAATTTGGGATTATTTGTGAAATTGATGCAATCAGGTGAAATTTTATTTTTTAGATATTTATTTTGAAATTACATTAATGGAATTTATTTTAAAATGGGATTTTAAAAAAATGGATTGAAATTATTTTGATAAAACACATTTTATTATCCTACAAAAAGTCATGTTTTCATTAAAAATTAAATTTCTATTTTTAAATGGAAAATTTTCATAATTGAAATTGAAAATGGTATCAATTTAATTTTAGGAAATCATAAAATTAATTTATTATAATTTTTTTTTATTTTGAACAGATGAAATACTTAGGTACTTAACAAGTAATTTGGGGCCATACTATACGATTTAAAACAATAACATTACATGTGAAATAGTCACATCACTAAAGGGATGCTGATTGGTACTACATGGCCTGTTTGGAATGGAATGTGTGTAAAAATAATGTCAAGTTACCTATTTGACCATGTTGAGTTTGATATCATGGATCTATCATGCCTTTAAAAATATAAACATGTTTCTATCATTTTTATATTTGAAATTAATATATTACATTTTTATAAACTATTTAAATTTCCTTCTTATTGATGTAAACAATTTTATATAAAATAGCTTCTCAATCCATTTGTTTAATTTTTTTCTATTATTTGAAATAAAAATATTGAATAGTTTTTCATCACAGCCTATCCCCCGAGGCCCATGCCTTCACAAAACGTTTTCTCGCCTCCTGAATGACAAGGGTTGTAACTAGCATCGAAGGCATCTACCGGAAAGTGTGATGCATTTTCCTGATTAAATGTAGGAAAACACATTCCCAACCAAATCCCACAAATTGAAAGGGAAAAACAAGTATACTTAAACTTTTTTGTATTCAAGAGAAACTAAAATCAAGTGGGTTAGAATACAACCCAAAAATAGAACTGAAACAACAAAGTAGAAAGTGACTCGGGTAGCCATCCACAAAAAACCCCACCCGGCGGTAAGAGTAGTGTAGCTACAAGAAGTTAAAGTAATACACTATGACTGCTTGATCTTAATGTGCCTTTCATTCTCTTAGGAAACTACTTCCTCCATCAAAACATATGTCATCTTCACAAGACACAACACATGTAGGTGAATCACATGCAAGGATGAGTAACGTAATACTCATTAGGGGACCCTAGTCCACTAAGGAGAAGTTCCACAATGAAACCAAAAATCAAATCCCAAAAGTAAGAAAATATCACAGCGTGTATATTCTAGAGTAGGATATATTCATTGGTAATAGCGATGAATGTTTATTACTGTTGAGGGACTCATCCCTGATGAATCTCTACTCATCTTTTGGGAAACTATAATTCTACATGATTGCTTCTTATGTGTCGGTCCACTAAGGATCCACATGCCTACTTCTCTTATTCCAAGACACTAAATATTCAAATGGATGTTTCTCGTCTATCGGTTCATTAAGGATCCACATGGGTTGCACTCATTTGTTAGGCCACTAAGGATCCATGTAGCTGATGCTTGTCTTCTAGGACCCTAAGGATCCACATGACAGATTCCTGATCCATAGGACATAACTTAGCCACAAGAAGTCCAACATAGAATTACCCAAGGGTACATCTAATCCTAAGGGTTACGAAATAATAGATGGCGCATCGAACAGACTCTTGGTCTGCAAGATACTGGCAATGTAGTAAAATGGGTTGGGTTGGATTTGATTCCAATCCAACCCGGTTGTATGCCAAACCCTACCAAAACTTCTGTAGAGTATCTCAAATGTACCACCACATTGTTATGGTCCTTGTGATGTAGATGATGCAATAATTGGCCACATGGTTTGCTAATTATTGGTGTTTCAGTAATAAAGGGTTGGTTGCGTCTGGGCCCGGTCCAACTCGGTCTGGCTGTCCTGACTAACTTATCCCGAGGGTCCCACTTTCCCCGTTTTAAATACACTAAATCATACATTATTTGTTCAGGACATGGTCGGTCAGGTCTAGTCTTGGTAGTGGAGCTGGCCAAATGGGCCTTGCTAGACACTGCCTAGTTTATCCGAGGGTCCATCCTGTCGGCTTACTTGGTGACCTGGTCTTTTATGGACTGACACAAACGGTGCGGTTCTGGCCTACTAAGCACGATTCCAGCCTTCCCTCATTCATGGTTCGCCAAAGGGGGACATGTTCTATTTGTTCTGACTGGGACACGGTAGAGAGTCGCATCTGGCAACTCCTTCCATGCATGTTGTCTGCAGGGTCATTCCCCACAACAGGTCAGTTGACCGTGGCTCCTCTAATTCTGACATGGCAGAGAGCCATGTCAGCTAGCTGCCCGCCCTCAGCTCAGAGGCCAGTGGCACCTTATTCTTTGTTTCGGCCTAAGGCTGCAGCCTCTTCATCTTGGGTTAGCCACTAATGCGGTTGTCTGGGTCACCACGGTAAACCTCCATGGTGTGCCTCCTTCTAGCACTAGTGTCCCAGAAAGTTCTTAGGAGGACCACCAAGCAAGATTCGGTGGTCTGTTCTCTATGACGCCTTTTCCTACGACCACCAAGGGATGTCACCATCCTGAAAATGGCCTCAATTCCTCCTTATCATCCACCATAGAATTTGTTCAAGAAGAACTCCCATGTAGGGGGAGTTTGGGCCTTGTTCCTGTCAACCCGCACCCTCCTTGATAGATGTTTAAATTCATGTGGATTCTCCATGATTTGTGTTCTATAAATCAAAAGATTAATTTTATACAAAAAATATATAATCCCGAGAATGACACCCTATTAAAAGAATGCATGATTCGTAGATTAACTTGACTATGGGTTAGTCGACATCTATCATTTAGAAATGGATCATGGAATCATTAAATAATTAGAAACCCAAACTTCATTGACTTTTTTTACTACTAAATTTCATTCTTGAGGGTCCAAGAGGTCGGTGGTGTTTGCCATTCATCATTTGGGAGGATATCCATCAGAGGTTCTTCAGAGAATACTAATAGTTTATTTCTCATTTCACCAATGTGTCAAATGATTAAAATTAAAACACGTTGAAGAGTTTATGTTATGTTGTAATGTTTCATCATTATGATATTTCATTTAGGAAACGGCATCACTATTATGTTTCATTAAAGTGTTGTTATGTTGCGTGTTAACTAGAAATTAATGATCTCTATCAAAGTGACTCATCGCTACCTCATCGATGCACCATAGTGTCACCATGTCGCTTCTCATCAGTGACAAATTAAATAAAATAACTTTGTATGTTATTTTATTATATGTCTTGAAATGTATGAAAATTAACTTTTCTGTTCATCCATTCCCATCCAAAGTGATGTCTTTTTAAGAAGAATCATGGGATTCTGAGATCAACAGTGCCCTTGGTTTTTTAAAATGAGAATCTGTTTAAATGTAAGATAAACCTACACACACATTTACTAAATGTACCATAAAAATTGTCAAAATTACATTCTAGGCTCACTAGGCCTCGGAATCATGTTCTTTCAGAGAACGTAGTCTCCATATAAGTCTATATAATTCAAAAACAATTACATGAAAATTCAGGAACATTACATTCTCCTATCCATGGGGATTTATGTTCCCAAAATCCAAAACAGAGGCTAATAAACCTAATTGGGGTAAAAAGTACGAATTTGTGGCTCCCGCTCCCATGCTCTCACCTATAGGTTCTCATGCTATCACTGAATGTGCACCAGGGAAATTTAGCATCAACAAAGGAAAAACTCTTGTCGATTCTCTATATCAACCGGGAACACCGCAAACATCACGTTATCATCAATTTTAAACTAGCACCAGTCGATGATGTGTGATGGATCATGCACATACCTCCATAGCTGCGACACATGAAGAAAACATCACATACCATGTGCATCTGTGGGGGAAGTTCTAGGTGGGTTTCCACCTCACCAACTCTACTGAAAATATGGAAATATCTAATTAACCTCAGAGATAACCTACCACCCCAACCAAATCTCTACAATCCCCATATGGGAGAGACCTGACGGAAATCATGGTGTCCCTCCTCAAAATCTGAGGGTATCTATCTTCAGTCAACATAAGACTTCTTCCAAAATTGCATAGTCCTCATCTGCTCCTAGATGTTATGAACCTTCTTGATGGTAGCGCGTACCAATTATAGAACCATAAGTGCCAACTCCCCGGGGTCTATCTAGAAAGGGGTGATATTAAAGGCTACTCATACAATTCGTCAGACATTTTCATGAAAATAGTTGAGTGATAGCTATTGTTGTATGAATCTCCACCAGTGGTAGGTGGTCCTCCCATCTAAGACCAAAATCTAGGATGCAAGCATGAATCATGTCTTCTAAAGAATGTATGGTCCGGTCTATCTGACCATCTACTAGGGATGAATAGTTGTTCCCAACTATAGTTGAGTCCCAAACACCTCATGTAATCACTTCCACAACCAGGATGTAATGCATGAATCATCATCTGACTCGATCATCGAAGGCACTCCGTGGAGTAGCACTATCTCATAGATGTAGAGGCATCCCAAGCCCTCTACCAGTCCCTTCTTATGAATGGTTATAAAGTGTGCCGACATGGTGAGTCAGTAAACAATCTACCAGATAGAATCATAAATTCTAGATGTACAAGGTAAATCTATCAAAATTTCCATCGAGATACAGTCCCATATCCACTATGGACCTCAAGTGGCTGAGCTAAGCCTATTGGGACCTCATAACCACCCTTGACATGGTGATAAGTTAGGCATAGTGATATGAACTAGACCACTTATTTTTTATTTCATGGCCATCAGTAATGCCATCGGAGGTCCTGGTACATAATCTCCACTCTAAGATGTACCTCTAAAGGGGATGTATGGAACTCCCTCTACAATTTCTTCTGCAACACCACTAGTATTATGGTTTACCCTTTGAGAAGTATTGCAAACTTCGCACCTATTTAAGATCCATTAGGATCATGTCCTGAGGATAACTAATCTTGTTGGGCCTCGCAGTTAGCATTCACCTAATGTGCCTCGAGGACTCACTATAAGTGTGGGGGAGTAACATTCATCGAATGAAGTTAAGTTTCTCCATTATCATCCATGAATGAAATCTAAAATGTGGAAAGCTACTCTATCACCTCACTCACCAGCTGAAAACCCATCCCCATGATTCGAGTGTATGCTACCTCATTCCAATACCTAGGAGTATATACTAACTAAAAGTTATAATCCTAGTGGAAATCTAGCCATCATCGTTGTCTCAAGTTCAAATCACTCTGGGACAAGAAATACATGAGACTCTTGTTATCGGAATAGACTGTAAACCACTCGCCCAACAATTAGCACCACCACATCATCAAAGTAAAGACCACAGATGCTAAATCAATGACATGGGTCACATATTTTTTCTCATTATTCTTTAACAACCATTAGATGTAAGAGATCACTACTTGCTACTTCATTAGAACACAAACTAGTACGGTTCCTGATGCATCGCAGAAAAAATACCCAACGTCCTCCTTGGGTAGTCACAAGTTGGGGGCACTCGTCAGTCTTCACCGTAGATCCGTAAAACTCTTCTAGAATCTCGTCATCAACACGAAGTAATTAACCTTCTTTTTCAATGCCATTAATGGTTCTTCTACTCTATAAACGTTGGCCACAAACCTTTGGTAGTTCCCATCCAACCCTTGGAAACTCCACACCTCAGTAATGTTCATGGGTGGCTCACAAGGTAGCATGAACTCTATCCTCGCAGGGTCCACTGCAACTCCATCCTCTGAGATGAGATGACCCATAAAGTGGACCTCAGGTATATATAACTGGAACATTGAGTGTTTATCATAAAGCTGGTGCTCTCATAGTGTATCTAGGACTATCTGCAGGTGTGTATAGTGCTCCTCCTTGGACTCTGAGTACACAAAGATGTCATCAATAAAGTCCATCATGAAATAATAACGGTAAGTTTGGAATATTATTATCCTGAGTCTCATGAATATAAATGGGGAATTTATCACACCAAAATTCATCACAATGAAGAAATATTTTCCATACCAACACCTGAAGGTCATCTTTGATACATCCACATCCTGTACCCGAAGCTGATGATGGCTTGATATGAGTTCTATATTGGAGAACCAGCTTCCTCCCTTTAGTTGATCAAAGAGGTCATCAATCCTCAGTAGAGGATACTTGATCTTCACTATCACCTGGTTCAGGAACCGAGAGTCCACACATAACCTCAAACTATCATCTACCTTATTGAAAAACAATACTAGGGCTACCCATGGTGAAATTATGGGCCTCACGAAGCACTTATTCTATAAGTCCTCGAGGTGTACTATCAATTCACAAATCCAGACAGCAGCCATCCAATTTTCTGTTGTGGATATCAATCTCATCCCAGGGTATGGATCAGAGTAGAAGTTTACCTCTCAATTTAGTGTTCAATATGAAACATCTTCAAGAATGATGTCATTTTAATCTACTATCACTATGGAACATGAGGACTTGTTACATTTAGTGCACTAAGGGTTGAACTATCCAACTGAATAGGTTTGGATACACCCTCTTATGCCTAAGTCCATCAAGAGCTACAAGGATTTCACCTCTTCGGATAAAGGGAAATCTGGTTTCGTCTCGGTGGATGAACCACATCCTTGTCCTAATACAGTCAATAATGGAATTAATGGTACTTTTCCATTCCATGAATGACATCTTAAGGCCTCAACACTACTACTAAGAGATCCCAACTGATTCTCCCCCCTCTAAGTGTCAGGTCAAACTATCCGTACCAGTGTGTGGTCATTGGGTTTCCTCTAGTAGGAGTCTCCAAACTTGATGGTCAGGTAAACAATATTAATTGGAACCCTTAAGTATAAAACAAGGAGTGGTGGGAATGGGTAATAAATAGTACAAGTTTCTATCAATACTATAGCTAAATAAAAAACATAGGCATCATATATTGATTCAACCAAAGATTCATGGGGTCAAAAGACTCGATAGTCTGCAATTGTATCATCTCCATCCTTATAACATGAATAGTTGGAAAATATTGCATGAGATGTTCCTTTTCATGGAAATAATATAAAAGGATACACTTCTAGAATCTAGAATATTCCCATTTATGAACCCTCTTCTTTCACAACTTAATTTGTGCACATGCAATTTTTAGGTTTTTTTGACCATGGATCTTGGGTGATTGTTGCCTCGAATACCTGTGACGTACATTTGTACCATGTACTTCATCACTAGGTGCCAAAAGAGTCATCCACGGCTCAGTCTATTAATAATCATCCACCTGATCCTTTAAAGGTGGTCATGATAGTTGATCAATGGGTGGTGGTAACACCGGTATACCACCCAGTGGGGCCATCTCTAGCACTTGTCCCTAAATGTACTCCTCTTAACTAGGCATAATGTCCATACAAACACTTATTGAGAATTGTGTAGGCTGTCTGTTTGGAGGCATCCTAAAATAAATAACGTTGGACCACGGTCAGTGGATTATACCTAGTGAGATAACTCTTACTCAAAAGAACATTATGACACAGTTTTTCAACCATTGATTTTATGTATTGACACGAAAAGAAAAAATTTAGATCCTAATATGTGGATACGTCGGTCACCATACCCTAAAAAAGACTTCCCGAATAAGAAATTCAGACTCAAAACATTTTGAACTATTTGCCCAATACGAAAACAATAGACACTTTGTCTCTGAGGTAGAACCAACATTCCTCTAAAACCAATTTGTCACAACCCATCCCCCATGGTCCATGTTGTGACAAAACCCTATCCCTTCTTCTGATGCTCATGGGTTGTATACTAGCGCTGAAGGTGTCAACCTGCAAGTCGGAGGCATTATCTAGAGTACATGTACAAACACACACACACCAAAAAAAAGTCCCAAAAATTGAAATGGGAAAACAGTTAAAATGAAACAAGTGATGAGTACAGGTAAAAATAAAAACATGTCGTCCAGCATACAGTCCCAACAAAAACAGTTGAAACGGGAAAGTACAAAGGGGCTCTGGTATCCATCTAGGGAAAATCCCACCTGATTGTATGAGTAATATAGCTAATGCAAGCCAAAGCAGTACATCATGTCCGCCTGATACTATTGATCTGTTGTATTCTCCTAGGCCCCCAAGTCATTTTTTGAAATGTCATACATCTATGAAAGACACAACATGTGCATAAAATGCCTCTACAGCGGTGTGAAATATCATACTCATTAGAGGACCCTAGTCTACAAATGAGAAATATCACAAAGTGACCACCATGAAATGACATAATGTATGGATATCCTACACATGGTATATTCTAGAGTTAGAATGGTTCATCGGTTATAGTGATGAACATTTTGTACTATTGGTGGAATCATCCCTAATGAATCTCTACTCATCGTTCAGGCCACTAAGGATCCACACGATGGTTGCTCATCTATAGATCCACTAAAGATCCACATGGATACTGCTCATATGTCGGGCCACTAAGGAACCACATGGATCATGCTCCTCTTCCAGGAAACTAAGAATCCACTCTTCTTCTGCTAATGTTTTGGGCCATTACGGATCTATGCTGCTACGGCCCATTTGCTAGGTCATTAAAGATCCACATAGCTCTTGCACGAGCCATCGTCCATACCTCAACCTCAACGATTTTCCACATTGAATAACAAAAACAACATTCTTATCATAGGGGTTCCAATGCAATATATGGTGTATCGAAAAAATGCCCAGTCTGACAAGTTAGAGAATTTTAGTAAGAAGGGCCTGGTTGGATTCGAGTCTGATCCAATTGAGTCGTACGTCAACCCCTACAAAAACTTTTGTAGAGTGTCTCAGAAGAACCGGATCATCACAATGGTCTTCATTCCATAGACGGAACATCTATTATAAGGCTAGTTTGAATATTATTATTGTTTTATTAGTCAGGGGTAGTTTGCACCAAGGCCTAGTCTGACACAATTGGATAGAACCGACCAACCAGACCCGAGGGTCCCACATACCCCAGTTTAATTCAACGGAATCAACCCAACCCTATTCAGTTCAAGGTTTGTCAGGTCTGGACTGGCCAGTGGTCCATACCCAATGGGCCTCACTAGACTCAGCATGGTTTTGCCAAGGGTCCAGCCTACCGAATATCATGGAAACTCTGTATCATTCGACCTTTCTCGATGGGTGTGGGTCTGGCCTGCCAGCATGGATCTAGCTCGCCAACGTGGGGCCCAGCACGATGGGTGTGGGTATGTCACACTACTCCATGTCTGGCCTACCGGGTCAGGGTCCACCCTTACTTTCTTCCCAGATTGGTCTAATCGGGATGCATCTTTGAGATTATTCCAACACCTACTTCCCCACAAGCCATTCGCATTGACATTCCCTAGCCACAATCTGTTGATTGCGGCTCATCCTCATGTAACTCGACACCTCGTCATCTCACCTCCAGCCGTATAAACAGAGGCTGATGGCCCCCATGTGATACCGCATCCAAATGATGCATCCTCCTACCTATTGGACTACCATCAATGATGCTATCTGGGTTTCCATGACACACCATCCTAGTGTGCCTCCCTCCAGCACTAGCGCACCGAAAGGGTCTTTAGCAGACCACCAAAATCACTTTGGTGGTTTGTTCTACCTACTGCATACACCTACAACCTCTAGGGGATGTCACCTTTCCTACGATGGCATCAATTCCACCTTATCCTCCACTTGATAATTTGGTCATGATGAAAACCCAAGCGGAGGTGCTCTTCCATTGTTCTTGTCAACACGCGGCCTCCGCATTAGATGTTTAAAGCCATGGGGAGGCTCATGGATTTGTGTGCTATCAATCAAAATATTAATTAAATCCTGAATAAAGATAAAACCATGAATGAAACCCTCCCACAAGAAGGAATGATTCCTATATTAACCTATTCGCGGGATTATCTATGTCCATTTTTTAGAAAAGGAACAGGGAAACATTAAATATTTCAAAACCTCTTCCTCGTTGATGTGTGCAGCCCTAAAATTTCATCCTTGAGGGTCCAAGAGGTCCATGGTGTTCGTCATTCTACGTTGGGGAGAAAATCCATGGGAGGTTCATCAGAAAATCCTCACATCTTAATCCTTGTTCCACCAACAATTAATGCTATTAAAAAGAAAACACATCTTAGTGATTTAGTTATGCTATTTCATTTATGAAACAACGTCATTGTTACGCGTCATTAAAGTGTTATTACACTGCATATAAATGGGACTTTAATGAGATCTATTAATTCACCTCATATCTGTCGCATCATTGCATCATAACTTCTCTGTATCACCACTATTAGGTGAGAAAAAAATATAAAACATTTTATGTTATTTTTTTAGTTTTCTCAAAATGTCTGAAAATTATCTTTTTTTTCTGGCCCTTGATGGCCAATGATAAGTCATTTCTAGTATAATCCTAGTGTTCATGGTTCAATGGTTTACTCAGATTTATTATCCAATCACCAATTCAAATTATAGAAAAACATGCTCACATGTTTATGAAAGGTGCATTGAAAAACGTTCAAAATTTCATTAAGAGCTCACCGGGCCTCAGAATACGATGTCATCAGATCGTGTAGTCTTAAAGGATATCCATACAAATTAAAAAAAATTACATAGAAATGACAGGATATTATATTTGTAAATATTTTTGAAAATGATAATCATATTTTTTGAAAATGAAATATTACTTTGGTTAATTCATTGTTGGCATCTTTTCATGGAATCCTTTATGTGAAACAAATAGAATTTTAGCGCACACCCTACCTCTACATTGATGTTTTTTTAGATTATATGTAGTGTCCCAACAATATATATCTCCAAGAAAATTTCTAAAATCAATTATATTGGAATGATTCCAAGGAATCAATACATGTATTAATAATGAGTATAGTAATACTGGAAAACATGATATATAAATAAGACTTGTGTAAAAAGTCCTACACTAATTTAAACATATTTTTTCCAAAATTATAAATAAATAAATATCATCATGGATAAGTATAATCCGTCTAGAAAATCAGTTCATATCATTCATACTATTTTTCATAGATTCCTGTGAAAAGTATTATAATATTATTGAGCTCAAATGCACAGTCATGGAATAATATTGGAGAAGGACTAATGAAATCAATGAGAATAATAATTGTAGTATGTTAAAAAAAGAACACACATACCCTATAATCATTAAAATTAGACTAATTATTATAAAAACATAATGTTAATTAATGGAATAAAATTCCATTAAAACATATATATATGGAAAAAATTTATATCCCATGTTAAGAAGATAAAACACATTCCATTTTAATCGATGAAAATAAAATTAAATGGATCCATGTATATTTTGATGTAAAATATCATGGATGAATAATAACAGGAACTGAATGATGGAAATTCATTCTTAATGGATATCATATCTAAGAAATGTGAATACATATATTTCCAAGACCAATCACAAGATGGTTCAAAACTACGAATAAAATTCAATTTATGTTTTGAAAATAGTTTGTCTCTTGATAACCAATCGATGCATCAAGGGGCTATATAAAGTTCATGCCCCACTTGACATAACCAGCCTAAATCATTTATGAAATTAGTTAATCATAATTAATAACACACCTTATCATATACCCATATTGCATACAAAATCATGAATTATAAATATTTCCCCAAATAATCAAATAAATCATACTATAGACACCATTTGAAAAATGGTATAATGATTACATAATATTAATATCCATGATAAATGAGATGGATAATTAGATAGAAATTCAAAGTACAATTATCATGGTGGATTGAATATTTCAAGTGGAATAAAAAGTGTTTCAAGGAAGTGAATATGAATAAAATCATTGGACAAATCAATAATAAACCATCCAAGGGAAAAATATTATGGTATTATTAAAAAAATCCTAGGTTGTGTTATTTTTATTATTAATGATTAATCGAAATACAATAAAAATATACTGTAAATTAATTCATTATGAAAATAAAAAAAAATTAAACATTTTAAAAAACATTTCTTTGAAAAATTCATTTCACAACATTTAAGTTAAATGTATCATTTTAGACATGAAAAAGACTCTTCAATGAAATGATGGCCAGTAAATCTATTCTTAATATAATAGGTAAAATAAAAGTTCCTTTACATGATAAAAATGTTTGATAAATTCCTTATTTAGATGGAAAAAAATATATTCATTTGAAAATCTTCATAAAATTACAAGGGCTAAAAATGTATTTACCATATCATATTAAAATTACTTTTGAAATAAAATAAAGAAAAAATTGTTTTTATATGAAAAATATGTTCTCTCAATAAATTGGTTGAAAATTTCTATTTTTCAAAAAAAAACATTTTCTAAAATATTTTGGGTACCAAATATTTGGAAAAAGGAACTAGTATATAAAAATTTTCATGAATAAAAATATCATAGATAATGATTTATTTTATTGAACAATGGTCATATAATTTCATTTAGTGGAAACACCATTGAACAATAATTATTGTTTTTTGTGGATAAAAATAATCATTAAGCATTTCAAAGTGTCTCAAACCACATTGAACATTTTTAATTAGAAACCTCATGATGTAATAAGACAAAATGAAAGATTATAATACCATGAAGATAAAATAATAATAAAATAATATTAAAAAAAATTTATTAGATACAGCAGACAATAAATGTATGTGTTGATCATAACATTTATCTTTCGAATGTGAAATGATCAATGACAATCTCATGCCATGATTTTTCCATTTGTGTGAACATCAATTAACAACATATATAATAAACATATGATAATTTTAATCATTCATAAAAACCATTTTTTTTATAGCTAATTTTATTTCTCTTATTACAATGTTTTCTATAAATATATTATCATTTAGGTTCACATCAAGTTTTTCGGGAAAAAATCTATATATGTGTTGAAAACCTCATTGTTATGTAAACAATGTTGTGAAGGATAAATATGTAACATCTATAGTATTATAATAATTAAATAATTATCATATTTATAAATCTATTATACATTTAAAAACAATAATTATGTACCATTTTGAAAAATGAATCAACGTTACAATCAGAGAGATTATACATTCTATATACGCAGGTGTAACATTCCCATTTTTCATCGATCATTATGGAAAGTTGGTGAGTATAATTATACCATTATGTTAATATAATTATATTATAAATAACCTATTATTTATTCAATTATACTTATATTTATTATTCTTGTGATGTATAATAAATCACATCATGTTGAGTAGGCGGTTGTCCACAGGTCTACAGACTACATTTTTACTTTTTAAGTGTGTGAAAATATAATAAAAAAATGATATATAATATATTTCCATAATGTTAATTATTTAATAAATATAATATATAGTTTTTTATCACACATATTTTTAATTAAAACCATAATTTCTACATTCAATGTATAATGTGAACGAATCACCTCTCTTTGAGGGGTGGTAGTTCACACTTCCTCAAACGATGTTATCATATTCTTACAAAATGGATTACATAAGGGTGTGTTTTATAAAAGATTTAAAGAAGTATTAATATGTTATAAATATTTTATATAACACATATCAACCTATGCACTATCATAATGGCCACCATGAGTTGTTTTAAATAGAAAAATGAACAATCATCAGTTCGTGAGGCACTAGTTTTCTGTAAAAGAAATAGTATATTCCTTATGCATTAGATTAAATTGTGTGTAAGTGTATGTAAAACCAACAGTTTGAAAACATATTAGTATATTGAGGATAATTTTTTTATTATATGGATTGGGAATAATAATATTTTACATTGTGAAAAATTACATGAAGGAATATTGATCTTTGGAAACATTTACCTTAAAAATCGGGCAACTCCTTTTGGTTTATACCAACGGGATTCTCTGGAATACTATAAACCCAAAATGGAGGATCCAATGTATAGGTGATATATTTTTGGGTGTTAATTTGGTATATAATGGTTTAACCAATGTGGTTTAAGTGTTGTGAGTTATGGGGAGATGTGGTGGTGTTTTTATAGTGGAGTAAAAGGTCTCACATTGTATTTTGAAAACAAGTTATATATACCCACGTTTTTACCTTACATAAGTCATAAAAAACAAAATAATCAAATAATGAAATTTTATGGCCTATTTAGTTCTAAAAATAGTTTTTTATAAAGTTTATAGGCCATTTTGGCCCTAAAATAAATATTTAATCCTTTATTTAGTATCATTTTCCCTTAATAATTATAAATAATTTTATTCACTTTCACTAACATTTTTGGGAAAAAAAGTTGGTCTTATTAGAAATTATAAATTATAACGATTCAAAATATGGAATAAATTTTTCTAAATTAAAATTATATAATTTTTATAAGATAATTTAAATTTAATCCTATAGTAGGAACGATATTGTGCGTTTTTAATGTAAAAACGTCTCAATGATTACTATGTTTTTATAATCAATTTCAAATTGAAATTGATTTAAATAACATAAATTACAATAATTTATTAAAATATGATCCAAGTAAACTTTAAAAAAATTAAATAAATAATTAATCATTATAAATAAATTATATGAAAAAGAATTTTGGAACTAAAATTCAGTATTTTTAACTATTCATTAAAAAATGTAATATTTATGAAAAAAATGGAAAATTCACCCTATCCTAATTTTTATGGGTATCATTAAAAATTGAATTTTGTATTTACATATAAAAAATTTATATTGTAATATTAATATTTAAAATGGTTCTCCTTTAAAAGGCGGTAAAATTTCCTTTATAAAAATATAGGTTTTTATGTATAAAATATAGTTATTTCTTATATTATTCATTTACAATCATAAAATTAATAATATATATTTTTAAATCTATTTATTTCATGTTTTAAATTCTCATTCACTGGAAAACAATTAATTAATTTTATATTTATATAAACTATAAATTTTCATGACTATGTTAATAATATTAATAATCACTAACATGAAATCTATATTATTTCATATTAAGTTAAATAAAAATATTTAAATAATATTTTATTGTTATGTAAAACACAGTATTACGTGTTACGCAAGTAATCGATGAATGTCTCTAAAGTGTGTAACACCTTAAAATGTGTTGTAATTTATATAATTTATTTTAAACTGTAAATATAGTATAATTTATCATGATATTATATTCCATTATGTTATTTTTGTTTTGTGTCATACACGCTACCGAATACTAGGTTCTTACTTGAAAATTCTTGAATGTTACATTCTCCAACCATAATTATATTACATCTTCGCAATTGATACTCTATATTGGTGATAGATTGTTTGATTTTTCCTCTGAATATGTCCCAAATTTTGATAAGGGTTCATAAAACATCCTCCTGAAAAGAGAGAATGGAAAGTACAAGGGTCAAATGTAATGACAAATAACTAGCTCTCTAATTATGAGAACATTAGTGGCAAGTAAAAATACATACATAGAGGAAAAATTCAAATATTTATATGGAGTGAGTGATATCATCAATCAAAAACAAGTTGATGATCAATATAAAATTTATGTCCTCATAGAAAAATAATATTTGATGATTTGAAAGACTAGTTGTTATACAAAAAGTATTATATTAGGACATCATTATATTTGAATGTCATTTTAATAGTATTCGTTATTTATTTTACAAACCATGAATAGAATGAAATATTCTTACATCATAGGTTTCAATTTCACATTAAAAATACTAACTTTTTGTTCTTCATTGATAAAAATATAATTCATCCATTTACTCCTAGAAATTAATTATTAATAAAGACTTTTTTATTCTCGAATCACTAAAAAACTTTTAATGTAACATAATGCCTAAAAAGTTTGAAATGTATAACTATTTTTCCATAACCATCTTGAAAAACAAATATTTGTTAATATAATAATCTCTAATTCACAAAATTGAAACTGTTAGTTCATCCTTAACATTTATTCATCAAATATTTTAATTTAAAACAATGAAAACATAACCATTAAATTGTGTAGGTAATTGGTTGTCATGGAACCCTTATCATATTTCAGTCATGGGTTCGAGACCCGCAGCCTTGCCTAATTTGGTAGCTTGTCACATGGCATATAGGTATTTCATTTATAAAAAAATATTAAAATAATTTCAAAATTAAATTTAATGAAAAGCCTTGAATTTTTATCAATATATTACCTCTAAAATATGGTATTCAATTTAAACCAATTTTTATTAATTTCCATATTATTATTAGACAATTATTACAATTTAATTTCTAATCATGTAAATCTTAAAGAATATCACTTCCATTAAAAATACATCTATAAAATATAAAGTATTTATTCCTTAAGTAATCATTTCCAATTAAACATATTCTTTTAAAAGAAAGTATATTACATAGATGTTTCATTATTCTTATATATAAACACCACTTGTAAAATAATTCTATAATTTAATTATTGAATGCCAAATATAATTCATCAAAAATGGACCTTCATTAGCCTATTTATTAACTATAATATAATTTTTTGGAGTTCTATTTCATGAAACCATATATTAAATCTAAAACCAATAAGTTTTAACGTAGTTTACTTATTATGTAACCAAATTCATCATAATTTTTTTATGAAAATTTGGATTAACCTCGGTATATACCCGGGAGTGTAAAACCTGGTGTGTTTTATGGCCTGATGTTGTGTACCAGGTTACCCAGTGTCGGGCATAAAACACAATGTCAGAGTTATTACTTCTAGTTTTATCTTTTCCACACCAACATCCATATATAGTATCCAGAAAGGTATGGGTTATTATTAAGACCCACATCATCTCCACCTTAACAAAAATTCTAGTATGTTCATCTACACCTATCCTCAAATTCTATATTAGGGTTATATAATAAAACATATTTCATTCTAAATCTAGTTCTCATCGTAGAAATTAAACATAATTTGATACCAAAAAAAGTAAACCGACTAAAAATAGCCCAAATCAAGTATCTGATATCAATTATCTAGAAATGATTACAAGGAATATATTCCTAAAATATCAAATATTTTACTAGTATTGGATAACTATATATATATATATGAGTATTTTAATACAAATGACTACACTAATTACAAAATAATTATTTTAATTCATTCTATTTTAAAAAATACCATTGAGGATAACTAAACCTTATCTAGTAAATCCTGTAGTATATTACATAGTAAGCATCTGTGATAACTAGGGAAAGAAACCTAATAGTGATGCTCTCAAATTCTTATTAGAGGAAAAATATAGCATAATAAATAATGAAATCAATGAGAATAATAATTATGCAATGCTAAATAATAGAACACATTTACCATATGATAAATAAACTGAGCTATATGTTCATAAAAAATATAGAAATGTAATAAATGGAAGCACATTACATTCAAATAAAATGAAAATGAAAAATAAACATGTAATGGATATAAACAAAAACAGATAACATTAAATCCATGAAATTAAATAAAATGTATCCATTGATATGTCAATGAAAAGTATTAGTGATGACTAATAAGTATATTTAAATAGAGGAAATTGTTTATTAGTGTATTTCATGTATAAGTCATAAGAATCATATTCCATCAAGACCATTCACAAGATGGTTTAAATATACAAATAGAAACCCATTTAATTTATGAAACTATTTTCTTCTTTAGAAACTATTGATTCATTGATGGATCATATAATTTTATATCCCCATTCTTCTTTACAAGTCCAAATCATACTTATATTAATTAATAATAATAAAATATTCCTTATTAAGTACCCATATTTATTAAAGAATATAAAATAATCAATATTTCTTGAAATAATGAAATAACTATCAAAATTGATAACCTATGTAAAATGATATACATTTTAGGAAATAGAAATATCAATGATAAATGAAATTTACAATTATGAGGTGATTATATTTTCAATTATCATAGGAGATTAAATTTTTCAGCGGTAAAAAAATGATTAAATGAAGTGAATGTGAATATTATCCTTATCCAAATCAATAAAAAAACCATCAAGGAGAATAATATATATGGTATCAATAAAAAATCATAATTGGATTAAAAATAAATAGTTTTAGTTGTTGATGAATATAAATACCACAAAAATAACTTCTAAAATATATCACGAATAAAATATAATTTTTTATGTAAAACCTTTTGAAAAACATGTTCATTTAAATTTAGTGTTGAAAAAATTTACTTTTAAAAGATTTTTTTTAGACACTAAAATGATTATTCAATGCAATTACATAGTGTAAAACCATACTTGTCATTTTATGAAAAGGATCATTCCATTATTTGGGTAAAAAATGTTGAGAAAAGGCCTATCAGGAAAGAGAAAATAATATTGCTTTGAAAAACGTGTTGAATTATAAAAATGTTATAAATGACTTTACCATATAATTTTAAAATTGTTTTGTGAAATATGTTAATATAACATGGTTTTTAGAAGAAAAATAGTTTCTACAAATAAATATAAAAATAATGTGGGTTTTTTTGGAAAAAACTTTTTCTAAGACATTTTGAGTACCAATGATCGGAAAAAATGGTACTAATATATGAAAATTCTCATGAATAAAAAGAAAAGGGAAAATTAATGCTTTCATTGATCAATTTTCATACATTTTATTTTAATGGAAATACCTTTAAAATATATTTAATGTTATTATTTATGAAAATCATCTTTAAACATTCCAATGTATCGCATAGCACCTTGAAGCATTTTTAAATCAAATAAATTATTAAGTAATAATATAAAATGAATGTTTATAATAAAATTAATATAAATGTATTAATTATATAATATGAATATATGTGTAGTATATATAGCATAAAAAATATGCATGTGGTTATCAGGACATTTTTCTCATGGATGTAAAATGACATATGAAGAACCTCTTACTATGAGTTTCATTTCAGGTGAACATCTTTTAAATTTTGGTATAATAAATAGATATTAATTTTATACTAGATTAATAAAATTTTTAATGTTTATAATTAATTTTATTTCACTTATTACTATGTTATGTACAACTAATTAAAAAATTATGTTTATGTATGTTGTTTTGGTCAAATTTGTTTTATGTGTCAAAAACCACATTGGTAGGTAAACAATGGTAAAAGGGTTCATTATATAACATCTACAGAATAATAATAAGGAAATAATTATCATTTTCACATCAATTTTACTTTAAATGACAACAATTACCCAAAATTTTTAAAAAATAATCAATATTACAAGTATGGAGATTGTAGGTCATACGTATCCATGAGAAACATTTTCATTTTTCAAATATTTTTATGGAATGGAGGTAAGTATAATTTTATATTTCAAGAATAAATATTTTATCATAAATACCACATTATTTAATCATATATAATTATATTTATAATTTTGTTAATGTTAAAGGAATCACATCCATACACTCCAATTGTATAAATATTAGATCCCTCCAAATTCTTATCAATGATAAAATAACTAGATCTATTCTACTTATAGCATACACAACTTAATTCATTTAACTACGATGGTAGTGAATTTAGAATCCATAGTCCTTTATCAGCTATAACCATCTTCTTTGGTTCATGAACAACTATTTTTATATGAATATATATTTTATACTTTTGTGATCTGTATATGTTTCATACTTCTCCCCAATGATATAATGCTACAAACATTCATAGCGAATATCACTAAATCAAAATACTGATCATGCACTGGATAGTTCTATTCATAAACATTAAACTGAATTGAAGTATATTCTATTACATTTTCAATTTATCATGAACACAAAACTGAAAACCTTCTATAAATCATCACACAATACTATTAGAATTTATCCACATGTGGGTAATGTAATCATTATAGTAGTAATAAATCTTATTTTCCACTCATTTATTAATTCTTCCGATTTACTATTCCTAGAAAACATGACTCCCTTCCATGTTAGCTAGGTAAAATACTTTGAAAATAACGATAAATTTTTCATGAATCAGTGATAATATCCAGCTAACCCAAGGAAACTACAGATATTTTTCAGGAATGTTGGCCTCATCCATCCATCAATTACATATATCTTTGCAATATCAAAATAAATCTAATTTATTATTTTGATATTACCCATGAATGAGAATTCCTTAAACCAAAACATTCAATTTTTGTACATTTCATAAAACATCTCTTCTCGCAAGGTCTTTAGACTAGTGTTCTAATGCTCCCCATGGTCCTCTTGAGTTTTAGTGTATATTATTAATGTTTCTAAAAACTACCACATATATATCAAGGAAATCCCTAATGTCTCTATTTATCATTTCACTGAAGATTGATGGAGTATTAGTGAGTCAGAATGGGATTACTATGAACTCATAGTGTATGTGCCTTTTATGAAAAATAGACTTGGGGATATCCTCCTTCTTCACCATAACTTAGTAATATTACAACCATATATCCACCATGAGGAATTATAGTGCTCCACATATTAGATTGAACAATTCATAAATATTTGGTAATTGATACATTTTCATTATCGTGGTCATGATGCTCTCATTAGAATCAATGTGAATGCATGTTGATCCATCCTTCTTCTTGACAAGGTGGACTCACACACATCATATTGAAACACTTGAGTGTATAAAACATTTATCTAGATTATCATGTAGCAATTTATTTATGACCAAAACTTCCATAACAACCACCATAAATGTACTATTGGTTTTTGGAAACATCCAATGTATAATATTGATTTAAAATTCAATCTATTCGCTAGATGAAGACTAGAAAATTCTTCAAGAAACACATCAACGCACTCCCTCATAAAAAGCATGTATACAATGATTATCCTTTCCTTAAAATAAATACTTTGAGCAGGATACTCTTTCTAGTTGGGAAATAATATCCATGGATGCGATAATGGTTATATTGAATACCCATCCTCCTCCTGAATCTTGTATAAAATCACGGGTAAATTCAGAGTATAGAGATTTATTTCCTTCTCAGATAAATTTGTTTTGGATTTATATTGGGAATATCAATGGGGGTATGAAAATTTAGGAGTAGACGTTAATCACAAGCTAATTTATAGTGGGTAAGTAATATACAATGGATTCAATAATTTTCCAATTTTTTGTTTTCACCAATATATCTACTTTTATTCTCTATGGTGGTGTTTGAATAGTTCTATGAATATTTCATTACATAATGGGATTCATAGAACTTGTATCAAAAAGTAAATTCTTTGTTCATGAATGAATAACAATCCTACCCAGAACTATTTCTTTTTTGGGATCCCCCTCAGTAGTGGTGATGGAATAATCTTTCCCCTGCTACCTTGTATGTTGTTTCTTGTCTCTGAAAAACCATGGAATAAAGAATTGATTTGAAAATTTTCATGGTTCATTGTTGTTGAAGTAAAAAAAATTCATTGAGGGTTGACTAGATCAGTCTGTTCCTCCATTTCATGAATAATTTTGTCATGTCGATAAACATTTGTCTAGTTTCCTTCCATCCCATACCTAATGAATTTATTTGTTCCCTTTAGTAAATTTTTTGGTGCTTCATTCTGCACCTTTTACAACTAGTATGTTAGAATCTCTTGTCACCATTTAATTTTTCAATCCAGATACGAAACACAAACACCACTATATACTTCTTATCCCCAGGATACCCATAAAATTCACCAATATCAATACAGAATTTGCTAGAAGAATGAACAACTTCGTCATAGTTAGCAATGTTGCAGATCACCAATTATTATAATACACTATGTATTAGCCCACCAAAGAAGCATTAATCCTAGAATTCATGGGTAATGTCATAAATAGAGAAGTATCATGCAGGTCTTGTGAATTTTTCCATTTACACACCAATATATTCATTGTATTTTTTATTTAGTTTAATGAAATACATTTCGGTTTTATGATAGAGAGTTTGGGGGAAAAATTTGTAGAAAAACTTTTTCAGAAATTCATTCAACACTATATCATTGATCCCTTTATCAGGGATTTTTATACTTAATCAATGTACACCACTAATCTACTATTTCTTCTATATAACATATATCCATATAAACCTTCTCATATTTGAATCATTTAATAAGAAAAATAAATTATCAATGTAATTTATACATTTCTCTTTGATTATGAGATTATATGATCCATTGAAATTATGAGGCATTTCTATCATAAAGATATATATTGTAGATTTTTCCCTATCAAGAGGTTTGGATACTCCTCATAATAATGTATTCTTTTCCAGAAAAGATTCATCTAATAGAATATCGTTATTAATTTCATGATTCATACTTCAATTGGGTTTGGCATATCATGGGTGGTGTCATCACATTACCAATCAAATTGATTGTTTAGTCGATTCCTCTTATTTACGATCATTAACTAGAATGAAAAGAAGAAAGGGGAGATTATTTTAAAGGTATTAGACTTATAAAACTAATTAAAATTCGATTAAATTAATAACATATAAATTATAATTATTTTCTTAAATTATGAATTTATTGGCTCCGATATATGTTATCGATGATATATTTTATAAAACGTATTCTAATGGGAATTTTTCTATTAATAATAGATCTTAATGAGATTATGAATATACAAAATCATATCCCCATCGAGTGTCAATATAAGTGTTTAGTATGGCCCACTATCATGTACTTTTTAACCCCTTATTAGACCTAAAACACTTTGGAAATTGGGTTGCTCATATGTACATCTGTTCCAGAACCATGTCCACTAATTTTATCCAAAAAATCATTGTATTTTCAACATAAACCACTTACTCTATACATAAAATAATTTATTTATGTTTTCATATACATAGAATTATCCCAAATAACTTTCCTATAGTTTTTTAATCATGATCCCAAAAATAACTAAACATTTCATTTGATTCCAAAAATAAAAATCCTTATCTTACTACCACATTAATACATGATTTAACAAATATGGATAATCATAATACAACCTGTGCTATCTAGAAGTATAGTGTATTTTGGAAATGGAGCATTATATTGGAACATAAAATAGATAAAATGTCATATTTATTTAAAACGTCATTAACTTTCCCAAAATACTTCTTCGAACATAAAACTACATGGGATAACTAGGGGACATTCAAACGAAATGGGTAAGCTATACATCTCATTAGGGGAATTAACATGGGATAAAATGAAAAGGAGAACAAAAGAAAAAAAATACGCTTATGAATAAGGAATAAAAAGAGTAGCAATCATAAATATGAATAAAGAGGCTTTATATATCATCATAATCATAACATGTGAAATGTGGAAAAACATATAACTCTACCTCATAAAAAATTCCAATACTATAACTAATAAGAACTCATGATGGAAAACGTCCCATAATTGATTCAAGTTCACTATTTATACAAACATGATGTATCAAGATACTAATCATTACCCAATTCATTAGAGATCTATCCGGGCACACCAATCATATTCATTTCATACTCATGATTATGTGTTCCACATAAATCATAAACCATTTATTTATTCATCCTCATAATTTATTCCCTGATCAAGGAGTCCAAAATACACATATTTTTGTCCCCAATAAATAATTATATGTTCATAAATGATAAAATCATTCATTGGAAATAGATATGGTATTCACTACACAATTTTTTGGTCATGGAAAATTGAAGTGATGTTTCAACAGCATAACAACATCACATAAATATTCAGAAAATGGGATGATGATAGAGTAATCAGTATCCCATCATTTACACATGAAATTGATATAAATTGAAACATGTAAAGACATGTACCAATCTAGGGAATTGGAAAAAAATACATATGATATTGGTGAAACTATAATAAAGTAGAGAAATGAAAGAACCATTTCAAAATTTTGGCATGGTTAGGGGTATACATATGTGTTCATATGAGGAAAAATGTGACAAAAGGGTATACCAACATTTTTATATCAAATGGTAAGTAAGGTGATATGTAAGAACAAATAAAAACATATGAAAATTGAAATTAAGTGACATAATATATATGTATTGTTTGATAATAGAGGACAGTCAATAATCCATTATATCAGCGTGTTACTCCAAATGCTTGGGAAGGGATTCTTGAGATCCTAGAGAGGCCTAAGAGGACCATAAAAAGTTGAGTATAGAGAATGGTCTTGATTCAAAGAGTTTGAGTGAATATAAACGAGATCATTGGTGGTTTTATATAGGAAAAGAGACGTATTTTATAATTATTTAGCTTTTGGACTATATATAATAAAATATCTAAAACCACAAACACTCTCATAGTTTATTCCCATGTATTTAGCCAAATTGGAGTTTTTATTATTAGTTTATTAAGATTTAGTCTATGTATATTAAAATAATTAATTTTCTTATGTGGAGGTGAGACAAAATATTAAATAAAAGAATTTTAAACTCTAAAATATATTATATGATAGGGAAGATTAATAAAAAATTTACCATATAAACCAAATGATTATAAAATCACATTTTTCAAAAGGAAAAAAATATTT
Source organism: Viscum album (assembly GCA_963277665.1). Lineage (NCBI taxonomy): Eukaryota > Viridiplantae > Streptophyta > Magnoliopsida > Santalales > Viscaceae > Viscum > Viscum album. The sequence continues at coordinate 495,132,015 of OY728158.1, read as the reverse complement.
GGTTGTATATCCCATTTATTGATATTATTACATCACTTTTTGTTCATTATCATTTCATAATACATGAAATATATGTATTCGGTATTTAATTTATACCTAAAAATTCCACTATATTAGAAAAGAATGAAAAATTCATCATTAGATAATTTAATCATTCTAATTCATAAATAATTTTCATTTTATGTAATAAATTTTTTAGATATGTGAATCTTCACATTAAAAATAGATATTAATTGGGAAATAAAGTTGTTTTGACAATAATGTTTTTAGGACACTTATAAAAATTACATTTGTTTCCATAAAAAATTTTATGATAATTTTTATTTTATTAAAAATATTAAAAATATTTTTTTATTTCTAAATTAAATTAATTTTTTAATTCCATAATTGACCTTAATAAATTTATGTTAATTGTATCAAATTAAAAATCTTTTACAAAGTGACAATAATAGGATTAAAATATCTTCATTATTATATACAAAATAATATTTTTATTTTTATTTCTATGGTCATGATATATGTCCCATTAATATTCCATTATATTCCTTAAATGTATAGTGGGAAATTATGAGACATTAATGGGGTGGTTTGATTAACATGGATTGTGATTTGATCTCGATGATCATTAAATTCTCTTGTAAACAGTTTCAGTCATTATTTTTTTATTATATCTCATCTTGGGGTTGGTCATGTGAATATCTTTGATATGTTATCTCACTTGTATGTACTAATCAATAGGCTTTATTGGGTGCAATTATACCGGATGTAGCCATCACTTCTTTAGTCTTTTATACTAACCATGTAACATTTTATGATGGCTATATTTTCGATTATTTAGATAAATAATGGTTATTTAAAAACAATAAGATATAATAAAACCATATATGTTTATGTGTTTTCTATAAAAATATTTCCATATTAGACATTTAAATAAATCTAAAGGTGGAATTAAATTTATAATAGTTCCAATTATTAGAAATTATCATCTTTAAGGTCTGAGTAAGGGTAAAGAACAACTAAGAGGTGCTATTAGGTATTGATCCATGGGATTGGTAATTTTAATCAATTGGGACTTCTACCATTATTCTATTTTTTTAGAACATTATTTAAGTAATTTATTATTTTACACATGGTTGACTTTATTATAGGTATCCTCATTGTGTTTCTATTCTATGAATACAAAATTCTTTAGCCTTCTTTTTTATTGTTTATGGAAAAAAATGCCCACATTTATTTTTTATGATTCTAGGTGATAGTCTCCAACTCGTACGGATTAGGAACGCTCTTCAATCCATGTGAATGCCATCTCAGTTATCGGGTTAGTAGGATACCTGGGATGATTTATGAAAAATATATATTATAGGAGGTTGAACATCTGGTCTTCAAGTCATTTTGTTGTTGGGTAATTATATCTATAATTTTGATGTTTCTATGACTATCCTCTTGCTAGGTATCCTATTGTCTTTCCTGTTTCCCCACTATCTCTATTTTTAACCCTAGGGTTTCATAGATATCTATATTGGTTGGAGGATAGAATACCCTCTATTTTAGTCCATTGATATTGGTTGTTTCTCATATCTTCATTTCTGGTTTTCTTCTTATGATTTTCCCTTATCGATTTCGATGTTCTATGATCTCGGGTTTCTAACGTAGTTTGTTCCACTATAATAAACACATTTTTTACTCTTAAATTTCAATATTTAAATTCAAATATTTTATTTAAATTCAATTACATAAAATTTTATTCAATTAGTTTATTTAATGAAAAATTGAACTAAATATGGGGATTTGGTTTTGGAAATGGATTTTGTTTGGAATGAAATTGGATAATTAACTCAATTCCACTGAATTTTGATTTATTTGTGAAATTTAGGTAATTATGTGAAATTTTAATTGTTGGATTTAAATTTGGAATTTAATTTGTTGATATTTATTTCAAAAAAAATTTATTAAAAATGTATTTAAATGATTTTTATAGAAACCCATATGTTATATAATGAAAAATGAAAGATTTGATTAAAAAACCTATTATTTTCTTATTTGGAAATTGGAATATTAAAAAATGAGAATGGGATGAATTGTATTTTATAAAGTCATAAACTAAATTAGCCATTATTTTTTTATTTTATAACATGAATTACTTATTTATTTAGTGATTTTTTTGGATAGAAAACAACAATTCAAAACACTAAAAATACATTTTCAATAGTCATATTCACAATGTGATGGTGATGAGTACCCATTCATCATGATTGAGGGGAATGTCTTTATATATAATGGAGTGTCAACTATTTGAGTGGGTTGAGTATGTTACCCTATAATTATCATACCTTTAGTCATATGACGATTTTTCTCGGTTATTTTTCTTTTAAATGAATATATATCACTGTTGTAAACTATTTATAATGCTTATTGATTTATATACACTATTTTATTTAAATATGTTTATTAAGATGTCTGTTTAAATTATTCCTATTATTTCAATTGTAACAAGCTATTTATAGAAAATGTTATTTTCAAATTCCAAACCAATTTATTTAATATTTAAATAATGATTTGGCTCATTAAATTTTGTCATCTTATTTTGGAATCCTTTGTGAGACCCTTCTAGGATTATAACTCACACCCTAAATGTTCCATTTTGAGTTTCTATTATATCATTTACATGGATTGATAGAGGGTATGGTTCCAATTTGAGGTGGTTGTAGATGTTGATCCTTAGGATTGGTCAGTTGAGTCTTTTGGGATAAGGGCAGCTATCATATTTTTCATGCACTTCATTATAATATCTTCTATTGTGTATAAATTTTGGAATTATGGTATAGTTATCCCATTGGATCTTTTATTGTATGCATACTAACTTGTTAACATCCTATAATGACCCAAAGTTTTCAATGTAATCCCTTATTATAGTTTTTTCATGTAATAAAATGTATTCCCAACATAATGAACTAGTAAGTAGTATGTGACCCATAAACATAATTTTTTCACTTTTGTGTTTTTAGTTTCAAAAAACGGTCATCAACAGTATTGATAATTAAGTGATTTGAAGTCTGATATGGCAAACATAATTTATGATGAATACTAACATACCTGTATGAATAGTATAATACCTTTATGAATATTAATGAAAAGTAATGAATAGAAAATATTCCAAAAAAGAGAAACTTCACTGATGAATGTTCAAATACAATTTAGGCATCTTAAAATGAAAAAAAAGTCATTTTATATGAATTGGTATTTTTTTATATCGAAAATATTTGATATTAAATTTTAATTTTAATTTTATAATTTCAAATGGTAATTTAGTTTCATAAAATTTAATAATAAATTTTTACTTTATTTCCTTTTTATTATATGATACTTTTATGGGACCATGATTAATTTTTCAAGGTGTTATAAAACGATTTATAGTTTTAATATTGATTTTGTTGAATAAATTGTTATTTTATTTAAGAATTATATTAAAAATATTTATAAAATTATTTTCGAAAAAATTGACTTCGTTTTTTTAATTATACACAATTATAAATGGTTAGTGTGAATTTTTGGGATTTTTTTAAAATACATGAATTTTCTGTGAATAGTAAAAATACAGTTTTGAGTTTTCAGTTGTTTTGATGACATCATAATGATGTAATATTTAAAAATAATGTTGGTAGACTTGTTTAAAGTAAGATAATATATTAGTTGTACCATTTGGTTAATAAAATTGTCAAATACCATGGCCAAGACCATGGTATTTGAAAAACCACTAATGATATCTCCTTTAAATTAATAAAACACCCTCTCTATTTTACTATAAATACAAATTATTCCCTTCATTAACATTCATTACAAATCCCTCCTCCTTGATTATCATGTGGTTTTACCACTCCTGGATCCCTCCTAAGGTGTCCCCAATCCCCCAAGGATCCATCCTTCGTGTTTTAGCAGTTACTCCACAAGGTAAGTGAATATTTGAACCTCCTCTTTTAGTAAACACTTATTTTATGTTATCTTTTTGAATTTCCATTTTTATTTGTTGGGGTTTTATTTTATGTATCCCATTTATTGTACTTTTTATTTACATATGATTATATACCATTTTTTCTCTCATCAAACCATTTCATAAAATTTTAAGGGAAGCCATTTGGTTGCGAATTTTCATAAGGGATCTCTCAACATTTATTTTCTTTTCAAGATCATTTAATTTATTCTTTTACTCACCTAATTTCATCAAAATGTTGTCATGACTCCAGTAAAGTACATGTAGTATAATTGTTTCATGAAAAAGTAATAATTCTTCATCTTATCTCCATTCCCTTTATTTTATACTAAAAATTAAAATACAACTTGAGATGTGAAAAATTAACACATTCACGGACGATGGGCTTTAAATTTATATTATCATCTTCAATTATAGTCATGAAACAATTTTCATGGTTAAACCAGAAAACAAAATATAGTATTTTTTTATCTTCTATGATTCTTGAATTATTTTGTACACATGGTTTTGATTTATAAAACAAAACATGTTCCTTGTGGTCAAAAAGATGCCAATTAACCCAAATAGTTATCATTTAATAATTTCTATAATGTTTCATCTTCCTGCCAAGTAAAAAAATCTAATTTTTATTCATTTACCCTATGATATTTTCAATAATAACATATAACATAAATTATGGACAAAGATCCTCATTTTACATGATTCTTTGAACATGAATATAAGTGAACTTATCATGATAACCAAGGAAACCAACAGACCTGAACCATGAAATTGAAGCTCATAACCAAACATAAGGTTCTGAATAACTCAAAAAAGTTTTGATAAATAATTTTCATATATATTATGTTATTTAAATATTAAATAATAAAACTAATTTTATTAGTAAGTTCATTAATTTCATGTGTAGAACACCATCATACTTAAGGTAAGGGTATCTACTCGAACCACTTTTATTCCTTCGGGTTGATCATAATTTCATTATACCCAATTGATGTTGCCCATTATTTTTTACAAATTTTCCATAATGTTTATATGCTCAAAACTCATGTTAAAAGATCCATCACTCATTCTCAATCAATGATATACATTTTTTAAGTGAGTACCTCTGTAATTCTTCCTGATAAGCCAATCTATTTTGAGAAAATATCAAGAATTTTTAACAAATTTCATGTGCACTATATTCTTTGTTTTATGAAAACATATTATTTATTAAATCAGTAATTTTATTATGAAACCCTCCCTATTGCACTTCTTGTTTTATAAAAAATATTATTTCCTTTTCAATTTTAAATGCACTTTATGATTTTCCTTAAAACTACACTAAAATGTTTTAATGATAAGAATATCCAAAATACTCCCCTAACATGTTGTCACTTCTGTATTACATCACATACCATGTACTAGGCCTATTTTAACATATTAATTTACATTTTTGTTTTAATTCATTTCTCTCATTGACACTTTTATGATACGACCATTCATTAATATTTTTGACATGAATGTGATACAAATTTCATTCCATGGGTTCCTTTATGTTGTTGTATGATTTATTATGTATAAATATTTATGTGGAAACCATATTCATGAACATGATATGTTGGGTGCATTTATATAGTGATCTAATGATTTGGGTAATGTTATGTCTCATGTGATGTTTTTTTCAACGGTCTTGGTAGTTTGCCTTAGCTTGTACTGCTATGTGAAACAATCTTTTCTATTAGCCTTGACTCAAACCAATTTCATTTAATATGTCTCTGAAACATTTATTTGATTCCATGTTTATATGATCCCATGATTATATGTTATTATTCCATATATTGCATGCTATTGATATCATTATGCCATTCCTCCTACCTTAGGCGCTTAAGCATTATTTTTATGTTAATTCCCATACTATGCATCTTAGCACATCCTTTTGTTCATTAGTTTCCACAAGATATCCTATACAGATATATGATCACAATGGATTTTATGATCTCATTGTGGATATTAAATAAAGATGTCTTTTTTAGACCCATGTTTTATGATTTATGTAACTAGTTATCAAAGACACTAGACTTCATGATCCTTGTCTTGTACTCGGATGTATATTTATTGTTGAAAACATGTAATGTATTTTATAAAAGGTTACGATTACTATAGTTGGTATCAAAATATGGTCTAGTTATTTTTTGAGATTAGGAATAGAGAACATTAGTTGGATCCTTAAGTATGAGAAAAAGACTAAGAAAACATCCCTCAATTTTGGTATGTATATAGTAAGTGATTTATCAAGAAAATAAATCAATGTATGGATACATATATATATATATATGTATAGGAATCTCTAGAACAACTTCACCTTGGAGTGAAAACATCAACAAATAGTTTTGGGATTGACCCTAGGTATCCTAGAACATGACAAGTATCCTTGCAGCACTCTTGGTATTGAAACTCCTCGGGGATATTCCTTGGTAATTCATGAGCTTGGTATAAAATCTAATTAAAGGAAATAACAAAAAAACCCTACTAATATAAGATAAAAAATAGATCATGGATAAGCTAGATTAAAACATAGGGAATCGCATGTTTTGATATAATTCTCCTTTAAAATCTTTTTATCTAATGTTCAATGTTTATTTTTTATGCCCAATAGAAAAGTATTAAAGCCCTATAATTATACATTATTTTTCTTAGCCAAAGGAAATAAATACAAGAACATGGTCCACCAGTCAATGTGAATGGGAATGTGAAGAATGCACAAATGATATGCATGATATGACGGGAATGGGTTCTCAAAACATCATGACTATACTTTCTCAACTGGCTCAAGTTATGAATAATAACACGAATCTTGTTGAATTTTATCCTCATCCAAGGAAAGAGAAAGTTGTTTTAGAATCCCTTATGTGGAAAAGACCTCCCATTTATAGAAGATATATTGATATGATCCTCACGGGATAGTGGGTTAACTCCATCGAAATGATATTCTTAATCATTTAGTGCTCGGATGAAAATAAAGATGCATTGGTGGTATATCGTTTTGATGGGGAAGCTGATCACTGGAGGAAACTGATCATGAATACAATGTTTCAAAAGTAAATTAATTCCATGGAATTGTAGGAATTAAAGAGCATGTTTTTCAAAAAATATTTTCCTCAAACCCTCCATCTCATGATGGAATGGTAGTTCCTTGGACTCAATAAGAAGTAAGATAATTCCATTGGGGAATATGAATAAAACATTACAAGGCATTCAAGTTGCGGCTTTGTATTTTTCACGAACACTAAATGCAAGGTGGATCACTTTTTTAGTGGGATAAAGTCGAGTCCACATATGGTTTTGGAGATCTGAGGCTTTGACATTTATGAAGAGTTTGTCCGTTGTGCTCTCAATGATGAAATGGAGTGTGGAGACTTTCAGTGGTCTCGTGGGCCCAGTGAAAATAAGTGAAAAATAATGAATAACATTGGTGGTTCAACAAAAAAAATTCCATGATGGAATGAAGCTCGAATATCCCACTAGTAAAATAAGTTGGAAGAAGTGTCCTAGGAACATTCTAAAGGGAACCATTAATTTCTTCTAATGTGGATTGTTTGGTCATCTGGATAAAAATTTCCAAATGGAAATGAAAAATCCATCTAAAGTGGAAGAAGAGTGAAATTTTCATATCGATGCTCAACATATGCTGTAGTGTTACAACTTCAAGAAGCATTGGAATTATGAAAACGGTTTCCTTAAGACAAGGGTTTTCAGAGGAAATCAAAAACAACCTCCAAGGAAATAAAGGAAGTGCTTATAGTATCACTACTACTATGGTGGAGCCAAATAACTATGTGGTTATAGGTACACTAGTTATTCATTAAAGAATAGAAAATGTACTATTTGATTTTGGTTCTATGAATTCTTTCTTATCATGCATGTTTAGAAGAACTATTTACCACCACCAAAAAAATTGGAGGAAAAATTATTTATGAGAAAAGAGAGTAGGAAAATTATTGTGTCCATGGGTTATAACTCCTCCTCGGTTAATGTTTATGGACTGAGCCTCTAAGAAAATCATGTCATACTTAATTTAGAGAACTTAGACATAGTCTTGGGAATGGATTAGATATAATTATAAATTACCAAAATCAACTGTAAGGAAAGGGAGACCACTCTTTACATTCTGAAGTATCCTAAAATTATTTACATGTGTAAGGAGGAAAATGAATATCTTTTAGAATCATCTTCTCAAGTGTGGATATTTTTTCCTTATGAGCAGTAATATCCAACTCAAATAAATAATACAAATGAGAGAATCATTATTGATGGCATTACCATCATGAGGGATTATAATGATGTATTCCCTGAGGAGTTTCCAGGTCTTCCTCCTGATCAAGAGGTTGATTTCTCAATTGAACTTATCCCTGGATCTCTGCATATCTTAACGATGCCTTATTGAATGTCCAACATAGTGCTAGAAGATCTTATGAAGCAGTTACAGAAGAATATAGATAATGGTCTTATATTACTGACTGCATGTCCTTGAGGTGTCCCAATTCTATTCGTCATGAATAATGATGTGTCAATTCACCTCTACATAGATTATTATGACCTCAATAAAATCAAAATAAAGAACATGTATCCCTTTCCATGGATAGATGACTTGTTCGATCTTCTTTGTGGGCCCTGTTATTTCTTTAAGGTGGACCTTTGGTCGAGATATCACCAATTATTGGTTAGGATGGAAGATATTCCCAAAAATACCTTTCGATCAATGTATGGAGACTATGAGTTAATATTTTTTCCCTTAGGACTCACTAATTCTCCAAAACGTTTCGTGGATTTAATGAATATAGTAATTAGATATTACCTCGACAAATTTGTAGTATTCTTTATTTATGATATTTTGATATACTCCAAGAGAATGGAGGAATATGGGAAGAATATGAATATTGTGTTAAATAATTTTCAAAGGGATAAGTTGTATGAAATGAACAGTAAATGTGAGTTTTGGGTGGAGGATTTATCATTATTGGGGCATGTTATCACCATAAAAGAGATATATCTGGACCCATCCAAGACAAAGGAAAATGAAGAGTTGCCCATGACAACTTCTGTAACAGAGATCCGCAGCTTTCTGGGTCTTGATGGGCATTATCAATTATTTGTAATGAACTTTTCAAGACCTTCAATCCCAATGACCATGCCGACATAGATGGGAGTAATGTTTTTCTGGACTTTGGAATTTGATGACTATTTGAAAGAGTGGAAAAAGTGTCTTTCTACTCTAACAGTACTCGCACTACTAGCAAGTGGAGAACTTTTATTATGTATAGTGATTCTTCTAATAAGGAATTATGATTTTTACAGATGGAAAATAATAAAGTGCAATCCTATGCCCCAAGGAATATAAATATCCATGAGAAAACCTATCCCACACATGATCTAGAGTTGGCAGTTGTGATCATTGCATTGAAAATCTAGAGGCATTATCTCTATGCAAAAAAAAGTGTGTAATGTATACTGACAATAACAGTATCAAATATATATTCATAAAAATGATCTTCATATGTACATGGGAAGATATATAGACCTCATCAAGGATTATGACAGCTCAATCCACTACCATACTAGTAAGGCAAATAAGGTGGATGATGCTCTAAGTTGAAAGGACATGCATCTTTATCAGTGATAAGAATATAAAAGGATATGATCATATTAGATTTTCAGATGATGGACATGAGAATAATTAAGTGAGGAACATCATCAATTCTTTATCAATTGATTGCTCAACCATATCTCATCGAGAAAATAAAGGGTGTTCAAAGAAATGATGTTGAAATTCAAAAAAGAGAGGAAGCTATCAAAAATGGGAAATCCACTAATTTAAAAATTACTGAGGAAGGAGTTGTAAGATTTGTTTCATGATTTTGTGTACTATTCAATCTGGAGATATAGAATGAGATTCTGAATGATGCACATAGCTTAACCTTTTTTATCCACCCAGGGAGCACAACGATGTATTAAGATATATGAGTGATCTTTTGGTGGGGAAATGTGAATAGGGAGATTGATGAATATATATCAAAGTGCCTGGTATGTCAACAATGGAATGATGAAAGACATAATTATACAGGGATGATGCAACCACAACCCATACGAACATGGAATTGGGAGAACATCACAGCGGAATTTCTCCTTGGACAAACAAGGACATTAGAGGGAATAATAATCTTATAAAGACAACTCATTTTATCACGATCTAAGATGACTTCTTATTATATCAACATGAACGGATATATATCAATGATGTGTTAAGGCTTCAGGGAGTACCAATATATTGTGTCTGATCGTGATCTGAGATTCACCTCGATGTTCTGGAAAAGTCTCTGACATGATCTAAGCACTGAACTGAACATTAGTGTGACCTATCATACTCAAACTGATGGCTAATCTGATTGAACAATTCAGAAACTTGTAGATATATTGAGAGATTGTTCTAATTAATTCAAAGGAGGATGGGAATGACATCTTCCACTTGTAAAATTCTCATACAACAACAATTTTCACTCATGAATCCAAATGGCACCATATGAAGCCCTTTATAGGAAAATGTGTAAAACATTAGTTTGTTAAGATAAAGATGGTAATAGTAAGCTGCTAGGACCAAAAATGGTCAAATAAATGGTGGAGAATGTGAAATAACATCTAGTAGAATATCAAATCATCGCATAGTCGATAGAAGAGTTATGCAGAAAATCATCGTCGAGACCTTGAGTTCAATGTGGGAGACATTGTATTTCTATGTATATATCTATGGAAGAACGTCATGAGGATTGGATAGAATGGGAAGCTATGTCCCATGTACATCATCCCCATCATGATCCTTGATTGATTCGGAGCTGTCGCCTATCAAATGGAACTTCCACCTACCATGTACAAAGTACCCGGTGACTTTCATGTATCCCTCTTAAAAAAGTACCTACCAGACACATCACATGTACTCTTTTCAGAGGTGGTACAGTTGAAAGATGGTCTTTCTTATGAGGAGCAGCCAGTGAAGAACTTGGAACATATAGATAATGTTTTACGTAACAAGACTAATCACCGAGTCATGGTACTATGGTAGAACCACAAGTACGAAGAGACAACACAGGAACTTGAGAATGCAATAAAGGAAAAGTACTCAAACCTGTTTTTGGCCTTGAATGAAAACTAAAATTTCGAGGGTGAAATTTCTTAATGTGGAAGAATGTAATGACTGAATGTTTTAAATGTAATCCATTCTTATAATTGTATCATATAATAACCTAGAGTCCCAATACAATGAACTATTATGTACTATGTGACCATTAAACATAATTTTTTCACTAGTGTGTTTTTAATTTCCAAAAATGGCCATCTACAATTGTGATCAGTAAGTGATTTGGAGTCTGATAAGACAAACATAATTTTTGATGAATAGAAACATGCCATTATGAATAGTAGTGCACCTTTATGAGTAGTAATGATTTTTAATGAATAGAAAATATTCCAAAAAAATAGAAACATCACCCATGAATTTACAAATACAATTTAGACATTGTAAAAGTGAAAGAAATGGTCATAGTATAAGAAGTTGTATTTCTGTATGTCAAAATAATTCATTTAAAATTTAATTATTAATTTAATAATATAAAATGGAATTTTATTTTCATAAAATTTAATAATAAATTTTTACACTATTGTATTATGTTTATAAGATAATTTTATGGGACCTTGATTGATTTTTCAATGAGTTATAAAAAGAGTTATAGTTTTAAAGGTTAATTTTGATGAAGAAATTATGATTTTACTTACAAATTAATTAAAAAATATTTAGAAAATTATATTCCATAAAATGGAGTTCATATTTTAATTTTACACTTAGAAAAATTGTTAGGGTGAATTTTTGGGATTTATCTATAATACTTGAATTTTCTGTTAATAGTAAAAATACAGTTTTGAGTTTTCAGTATGTTTGATGGCATCATAATGATGTGATAATTAATAAAAAATTCTGGTCAACTTCTGTATGGTAAAATAATATATTTGGTGTCTCATGTGTATAATACCATGGGAAAATACCACGGTCATTCTCAAGGTTATGCGAAAACCACGAATAAGGTTTCCTTTAAAATTAATAAAAAACTCTCCCACTTTTACTATAAATATCCACTCTTTCCTTTGTTTTCATTCAATCCAAAACCATTATTTTCAATGATTTGGTGGAGTTATGTCCCTAGGAGCCCTCTCAAGGTGTACCCAATCCCCAAATGTCCCAACCTTTTTGTTTTAGGAGATACTCCACAAGGTAAGGGATCATTTCACCCTCCTCTTTTAGTCATCACTTCTTTTATGTTATCTCTTTGAATTTCCATTTTAATATGTTGGGGTTTGATTTTTTAATCCCTTATACTATAATTTTGTAGTATATATTATTATATACCCATTTTTCTCTCATCAGTTCATTTTATGAAATTTAATGCGATGTTGTTAGGCTGCTGAATTTTCCTAAAGGATCTCTCAACTTTTCATTTCTTTTCAAGATCATTTCATTTATTATTTTACTAACCTCCATTAATCCAAATGATGTGATGACTCTAATACCATAAATATAAATTAATTTTTTCTTTATAAAAGAATGATTTTTTAACAACTCACCTTTCACATTCATTAATACTAAAAATGAAAACACCATCTAAGATGTGCTAATTTACCACATTCAAGGAAGATGGATTTTCAATTTCCATTACGGTCTTCAAATATTTTCATGAAACCATTTTCATGGTCAAAATAGACCATAAATATGTATTAGGTCTCATATATGATTATGTAATTATTTTTTACAAAAGATTTTTATTTATAAAACAAAACATGTTCCTTGTGTTCAAAAAACCGCCAATTAACCCAAACAGTTATCATTAAATAATTTATATAATGAATCATATTCATTCCGAGTAACCAAATTGTATTTAAAATCTTGTATTATCTTCGGTTTTAACTAATAAAATACAACTCCATCTATGGAAAACCATCCCCATTTTATATGATTCTTCGAACATGAATATAAGGGAACCGATCATAAGAATCAATGAAATAAATGTACCCGAACAATCAAATTGAACCTCATAACCAATCATAAGGTTATGAATGAAATCAAAAAGGTTTTACTAAATCATTTTAATATATAATAAATTCTATAATTATTAATTAATAATCCTAATTTGATTATTCAAGTCATTAATATCAAGTGGAGAACACCATCAGACTTAAGGTAACAAATTCTAGCCAAACCACTTTTATTTCTTCTAGTTGCTCCAAAGTTATTTTTATCCAAATGTAGTTGTCCTTTATTTTTATGAAAAACTTATAAATATTGTTTATATGCTCTGAAATCATGTTAAAAGATCCATAACACATTTTCTTTCCAGGATATACATCTTTTTATTCGATTCCCTCCTTAATTCTTCTCGATAAGAAAACCTATTTTGAAGGAACATCTTGAATTCTTATGCAATTTCAAGTGAACTATATCCTATTTTATAAGACACAATTGTCATTTTAAAATCAGTATTTTATTATGAAAACCATATTGCTTCACTTCTAGTTTTATGTAAAATATTATTCTCTTTTCGATATTATATGCTCTATAGGATTTTCCTTAAAACCGCACTAAAATGTTTTAATGGTATGAATTTCCTAAATACTATTCTTACATATTTTCACATCTATTTAACAAAACATACCTTGATATAGGCCTATTTTACCATATTAATGTACAATGGTGTTTTAATTCCTTTCTCTCTTTAACACTTCTATGATATGCCCATTCATTATGCGTTATGACATGAATGTGATACCAATTTCTCTCAATGGGATCCCTTACATTTATGAATGATTGATTATGTATGATTATTTACATGTAAAGAATATTAATTAACTTTTTATGATGGGTGAACCCTGAGAGAACTTTAATTCATTAGATAATGTTATGTATGATGAGATGTTACATGCAACGGTCTTGGCGGTTGGCCTTGGCTAGTGCTACTATGTGAAAGGATCGGCTCATTTATCCTTTCCTCATACTACAATCATGTTTTATATTTCTGCCATATTTATATGATTCCATGTTTATATGATCCCTTGATTATATGTTATGATTACATATTTTCCCTGTTTTTTTATCATTAATTCATGCCTCATAACTCATGTTCTTTTTCTTTATTCTTTTGTTCATTTCATTACTGGGGTATTTATCTTATCCATATGTTCATGTGTTTCCCCAGGATATCCTATGTAGATGTATGAGAACTTTTGAATTTAGGAGCTCATTATGTATATTAAATAAATAATTGTTTTTAGACCCATGAATTATATTTTTTATACCTATTTTTCAAATAAACGGGACTTCACGATCCGTGTCTAGTACTCTAATGTATATTTCTACTTAAAATCATGTAATGTTTTATATAAAAGTATAGGGTCTCTATATTTCCATTTTGAAATTTTTTGTGAAAAATTTGCTACAAAATTAATTCATTATGATTCTATGATGTTGTATCCAACCCATAGGGGTCGGGAGCACCCTTTATGCCATGTAAGAGTTGGATTAGTTATCATGTTACTACAAAACCATGGATATTTTGTGACAGTCACCATCTCCTCCAGAAAATATTTAACTACTTCTATGTGAATATATACTATAGGCATTATTGAATAGTATATATATCACATTTTTTCTATTTAAACATATTTTATAGGTGTATTTAATTAAATAATTACCATAGATATCTCTGAATTATGATTTAAGTAAATTTTATCATCAAAATTAAAGTATTCTGGGGCATAACATATCATTATTTTTTGGATGAGAATGCTTATTAACCCCTTCAATAATGTAAAAATATTGAATAAAAATCCTTATTCCCTAAAAGGTAATGTATGTAGAGGTGCACTCACTAATCTCTTTTTAAATTCAAGTAATTATTTCTCCAATTCATCTGTTCGTATTAAAATGGCTCTATTCTTATTATACATTGCAATTTTGTTAGATAGTAATGATAAATTATATAAAAATATTTGATAATATGCAGCTAACACTAGATAACATTGTATATCAGGTAGCATTATTATTATTGTACAGTTTTCAATAGCCTCCATCACTAATAGATCTATCAGTATTACCTCTCTTTAGATTATATTACCCCACAAATAATACATTTTGTATTCAAAATTCACAATTATTAAATTGATCATACAATTTCCACTTACATAAGGTCTTCAGTGAAAATATCAAGTAATAATCAAGATCTCACATTCACTATGAAAATATAAGACTAAATTATTTAAATAAATCCACAAAATGATTAAGTTAATATATAAAGAATCTATTTATTAAATCCATAATAATAGGGGGGAATTAGTAAGACCAAATAGAATCACAACATACATAAAGTGTCTGTACATTGTATTGATGGTGTTTGGGGTATATACTACTTCTTTAACATCAATTGATGATTCCCACAATAATGATCAATATTATAAAGTTATTGAGCTTTTTATAGATCATCAAACAAGTCATCAATTTGATTTATATGATATGTGTTCTTGATTTTGATATTTTTCAGTAAATGATAACCAATAAAGAGTAAAATAAATCCATCTCACTTCTTAATAAATAGAATAGGTGTAGCCAATGGTCACAAACCTGGCTCAATGAATCCCTTGACAAGATTCTCCTATTGTTGTTTATTAAATTACTACAACTCAATTAGGTATATTATATAGAGATTCATTAAGAATGGTGTACCACTATGTATGTGCTCAATTGAGAAATCAACATCACATTTTTTTGTAAGACTGGTAAACTATTTCGTAGAAACAAATATAAAATACCAAAAAATATGTATTTAATTGATGTTATGTTTTTCCCCAACCATTAGATATTATGACAAATTTTTAATGGAAATCAACACACATCCAAAATAATGGATAACCATTAAAGGAATATATATATATCATTTCATTGATACACTATCATTGGTTGTTTTGGAATATGAAATGGGACATCTCTTCATTTAAAATCGATGTTAGATTCCTATACAGAAATCCAATACATGACTATAAAAACAAGAAATTCAAATATTAATAGATAAATGTGTGTTTAAGGAAGAAAATTTCAATAAAATTCATCTATTGAATAATCAATTACCTAATATTTCATCATCGTACCACTAGGGGTTTCTACGTCTAACCCAACATATTATTGGTGAGGTGTCATTTTGATACCCTTATATGATTATTCAGATAAAAAAGTGTGGGTAGATATGGAATCAAATTAAACATTAGAATTTATAGAGTTGATGGTATATGTACCATTCACAACATAGTAATAAAATTCTTTTTATAAATAGTGATCACATGATATTTCCCTTAGTCTCCAGACATAAGGTATTTCTAACCTAGATCCTCATTATTAGACCCTAGAATTGGGAAATGGTTTTCATAATTCCAATAATCCTTGCAATTGAAAAATAGAGAGTGTATGGTGCATTGTATGGGTAATTATATCAATACTCATAATTAATTAAATTTTTTCCAAAACCTATGCAATCAATTACCTTTTATTACCTTTGTTATCACACTATAAACATTCAACATACACCTTAATAAATTTTACATCATATTTCCTTCCAAACATTGTGAAAAAAATATGTGAATCATTTTTATCTATGGTTTTTAGAGCTTCTATTGAATTTAAAAATTATATTCTTATCAAAACCATTTCAATGTATGGTTAACAATAATATCTAGTAATACATTGATAACACAATGAATTTTTTTCATAGCTGATAAAGTAACTTTTGGAAAATTACCTTTGAGAAAATAGTATTAATCCACTGAATAATCAAAAAACATTACATTTATGTTAAATGATAATACAATAAGTGTATATTGAAATTCCTATTAAATTATTGTCATGGGTACTAACGGATTTAACAACCTTCTAATTTATATTTAGGATTTCCTTATTTGTTTTTTTCTGAATAATAAGTGGAATCTACTAATTGATAATTGATTTCTTACATTCATCCTATTCATTGGAAAGATATTTATCTTGTGGTCTTATATTCTTGAAAAGTGTGTACCTTTTATCCAAATCTACATCAAAATGATAGACAGTGAAAATGAATTTTTCCTACACTATATACATGAGAATTGAATATAAAATTTTAGTGGTATAGATCCATTGTACATCATATTTTGGATTAGTTAAGACACTAAAAGATGGTGGAAGGTTCCTTATAATTTACTCCACAAAACATTGTTCCATATTTTTTCCATTTAGAATATCATCACGACTCATCGAATCAAAAAAAATTATGATCAATGAAATAATATTTTTAATTCAAGATCTCATCATTTTTGGTTTATTAGGAAGTTAATCATTACATTGTTTTTTTATAATCATCATCAACATGGGTTATTTGGGTTACAACTATGAACTAAAACTAAAATACATAATGTAAGCTAAAAAATCGTAGTTGGGAACCACATATTCATGAGAAATAACATATAGGATGTCTAAATAATTATTCCAAATTTTAATTATATGAAACATTTGGATTATTCATAGCCATTCGCCATCATTATTAAAAACCATTATGATTTTCCATTAATGGTTACCTAATTTATAAATAATATCTCCTAGGAGTGTCAAAACAAGTTCTCAACAAGTTCCATTATCAATAAATAGGTGATGATTGAGTACAGTTCAATGTTCCCATTTTGAATTAATTACCCCTTGGTAAAAAAATACCGAATCCACATCCAATTTTAGTTTCTATTATGGGATGTAATTTCTTGTAAACAAACCACTATAACCATTTTTTAAATTATAGCGCATTTTCATATACATAGAAATATTCTATCGTGACCTGACCCATATTGGGGCTCGATCTGTAACTACACCAAGCCCGCCTCCAAAGGTGATGGGTGGAACTAGAAACGAAGTCCCAAAAAACTAGGGGAGGCCTGATAACAGGTATTTTAGTCACTTTAACCTATTAAATTAATTTCTTATAATCCTATGAATGCACCATAGTAGCACAACCTAGGGTCGATCATAAGGAGGCCACTTATATGCACTGTATTTTCAATTTTCACTATTTAATTTAACTAATATAAAACATGTTTATGTAATATATTTGGGGGGATTTTTATTATGAAAATCAAATCAAAATGAAATATTAAATCTACATTAGCAATTAAAATACAAATGAAAATTGAGTTGGAAAACCAAGCTAAATGTAACAGCGGTGGACAAACGTTGATCGTTAGACACTCCCTTTATTAGTGTTTACAAATATATTTTAATTAAATTTTCCAATTTATAACTTAATACCTCATGGTATACACCTAAATTATCTAGATACCATATTGAAACCTCATACATGGGTGTCGATCTTCTAATGAAGGAGTTCTGGATACCCGAAGACCTTTGAGTAACCAAAACAGGTTGAACCTGTCGTGATCAAAGGAGAGACCTCACCAAAGAAATTTAAACTAAGAGGAAAACCTATTTAGATTCATTTGAATATAATAAATCCAGAGAGGCACAGCTTTTATTTTCTTTTTTTTAAAGCTCTATAAAGGCACAACTTTATTTTCATTTTTTATAGAGCTCCATAAAGGTACATCATTTATTTTCTTTTTTTAAGGAGAACCAAATGAAACTAATGAAGAATAATGAAATTATGAATCATGCCCAATTATTTCATTTCCCAAAATGTTGACGCACACCTCACAACACCCATGAATGAAACACATCCCAATAAACACACACGAAAGGCCCTTCCCCCACATTCAAATTTGAACTATCCATGCAATAATACCAAGAGAATGGGTTGGTAAGGATAAATTATCTTGTATTGTGGCTTAAACCTATAAGTAAATTCATGGAATCTAGGGGCTGATGAAGGATAATTGTAAAGGTAGGTCTCAGGATAATATATGGCTAGCCAAATTAGTACCACAATCATATTAAAACAATTCAATGAAATCCAAAGCATCAAAAGAGAAAAATCAAAAATTCTAGTTCTCACACAAAATCCATGTTTACCACAAAAAATATTGGCTATTACAAATAATATGTCAAAGTTTCTTAGAATACCTCACAGGATGAAAAAAAAAATTTAGTCAGTTTTTCAGGGCCATAGATTTCAAAAATTGGTCAAACTCATAAAAATTATTGAAAATCCAATTTATGGAAATAAATTTCACATCAACAATCATTTAAAATAATTTCTTTTCAAAAATCATTTCAATTTTATCAAAATCAATTAATGTTTGAAATGTGATCAGAATTATCATTAAATCTCAAGGTTCCTAAAAAATGAAAACAAAAAATAATGATAGAAAACAACTAAGCCGGTTGACACTCCCCCAACACTTAAATTTCAATACCCTTCATTTCAGCTTGACAAAATATAAATAAGGATAGAAAAACAAAAGAGAAGGAAAGACACAACCTGACATTATTTTTTAGCAGCACTATTTAGTTAAGCTACTTGCTGCTACAACCTCTTCCAATAAAGCAATAAATAATGAAATGCTATAGAAAAATAAAGAAAAATAATATAAAGGGGAAAGAGGATGGATAATTCTTGGGTTAACCCCCAAGTAGGTTTTAGGTTTTTACTACCCCTAATCAGGTATTTCTAGTGGGTTAAACCCAATATGATTGTGGATGGGATTTATTTCTTAGAAACCACCACAAATTATTTCTACCGACATCCATCACTGGATGATAGAAGTGAGAACCCCCAAAAAAAGAAAATATCCCCAACCCCTATAAGAGATGAAAAATAAAATTTGAGATTAAGAGGGGGAGGGAAAACGATATAGGGGTGCTCCCTGTTATGGTCATCTGGAGGACTGGTGTCCACCAGTGTTGAAAATAAAAGAATAGTATGTGGCTTCTCATATGGTTCTGGTTCATAAAATTTCTCATCATGAATTTCTTCTTTAGTTCCAACATCCTTATTTGCACCAATGTACAGCTCAACAGGCACCTTCATTATCTCCTCATCATGAGGACCTTCTTCTTCTTCTTCGTCCAGATCCTGTAGTTGTGATGCTGAATCTAAAAAATTCCGATTAAGGGATATTAGATTGAAATTCAGAATTAATGAAATTTGAATGAAATGAATGCTCAGAATTTAAAACTCTCTTATACGTTTTAACTTCAAACTATTTCTCATTAAGCAAGGCAGCTGGGAACTCATTTATCAGAGATAAATTGAATATTCAAGAATTTTTTCAACCTCAACAATTTCATCTTGAAATATAGGTGTAACAAGAATTTGATTATCCTTATATTTTCATTGTTCTTGTTCTATCCATAATACTTTAACTTTTTCAACTTAGGCAACCAGCGATGCTATCATCTTACTTTATTTTTCCATAATTCTGCAATTCACTTGAATTATCAAGGCATTTTCTTCCAATTGTTGGGCATTTTCAACAATTTGAATATTCAGTGAATCTTTCATGCATGTCTTACTATAAAAGCTATCCACTTGCCAATAATTATAATAATTTCCATAAAAATCCATATTGGCTGATGAAATGAATGATATATAACGAGGATCTTTTATATATTTATATATATATATATATATATATATATATATATTTGTTGTTTTTTGAAAAACAACGTGTGTAAGCACATGGCCTCCCTGGAAATGGAACAAAATTGATAACAGGTATTTCAGTCTCCTTACCCTATTAAATTAATTTCTTATTATCCTATGAATTCACCATAGTGGCACACCCTAGGTTCGATCACAGGGAGGCTGCTTATACGCACTGTATTTTCAATTGTCACTTTTTAATTTAACAAATATAAAACTAGTTTATATAATATATATATATGGGGGTATATTGGTTATGAAAATGAAATCAAAATTAAATATTAAATCTATATTATCAATTAAAATACCAAATAAAATCGAGATGAAAAGAACAAGCTAAAGGTAGCAGCGGTGGAAAGTGTTGATTGTTGGACACTCCCTTTATCATTGATTATGAATATATTTTAATTAAATTATCCAATGTTTATTTTAAGACCTCAAGGTATACACCTAAATTATCTAGATACCATATGGAAACCTTGTACATGGGTGTCGATCTTCTAATGAAATTCTTCTGATTACCTGAAGACCTCCGAGTAACCAAAACAGGTTGAACTCATCATGCTCAAAGGTGAGACCTCGCCAAAGAAATTTAAACCATGAGGGAAACCATTGTATATTCATTAGAATATAATAAATCTAGAATAATTTATATGAATTTAAAAACAAGAGAGAAAAAGACCGCCTTCATTCATGCAAACATGTTTCAGGATAGTTTAAAAGAAAATATTTTACAATGAAAGCACAAACTCCAAAGGGGAAATGTCTTCAGATCATTGCATCCCACAACCACTTAGAGTTATCCCTTCATGTCCGGATTACATCATGGTATACTCCTATACAATTTCTCACTCAAGCCAACCCCCATTTAGAAGATGGTGTCGTGACTAATGGAATGTCATTTAAAAGGAGAGGAGCTCCTACCTCTCAAGTCATTTCATTCATCACCACACCATCCATCACAAAGGGGGTGGGCTTGAGAGAGAAAGCGTATATAATTATTCCATGATTTAATCAAGACATGAAGGAATAACTCCATGTGGTGGTTAGCCGTAGAGATCAGAAGACATTTCCCCTTCTGAGTTTGTGCTTTCATTGTAAAATATTTTCTTTTAAACTATCCTGGAACTTGTTTGCATGAATGAAGGAGGTATCTTTATCTTGTGTTTTCAATTTATTATAAATTATTCTGTATTTCTTATATTCTAATTAATTTAAATTTTTTAATCCTCATTGTTTATATTTCTTTTGTGAGGTCACTCCTTCGATCACGATGAGTTCAACAAGCTTGGGTTGCTTGGAGGTCTTCTGGTAATCAAAACACTTTCATTAGAAGATCGACACCCATGTATGAGGTTTAAATATGGTATGTAGATAATATTGGTGTATTAATTGAGGTTTAATGGTATAAATTTGATAATTTAATTAAAATATATTCTTAAACAATGATAAAGGGAGTGTCCAACTATCTACGTTTGTCGACCACTGTTATCTTTAGTTAGTTCTTTCCAACTCGATTTTCTTTGCTATTTTAATAGCTCATGTATATTTAATATTTAATTTTGATTTAATTTTCATAATAAAAATCCCCCAATATATATTATATAAACTAGTTTTATATTAGTTAAATTAAAAAGTGACAATTGAAAATACAGTGCGTATGAGCAGCCTCTTTGTGGCACACCCTAGTGTCGATCACAAGGAGGCCACTTATACGCACTGTATTTTCAATTTTCACTTTTTAGTTTTACTAATATTAAACTTGTTTATATAATATGTATGGGTGGATTTTTATTTTGAAAATGAAATCAAAATGAAATATTAAATCTACATTAGAAATTAAAATTCCAAAGAAAATCGAGCTTGAAAGAACAAGCTAAAGGAAGTAACGATGGACAAACGTTGATTATTGGACACTCCCTTTATCATTTTTTACGAATATATTTTAATTAAATTATCCAATTTTATACCATAAGAGCTCAATTTATACACCTAAATTATCTAGATACCATATTGAAACCTTATACATGGGTGCCAATCTTGTAATGAAATTGTTCTGATTACCCGAAGACCTTTGAGAAACCAAAACAGGTTGAACTCATCGTGTTCAAAGGCGAGACCTCACCAATGAAATTTAAACCATGAGAAAAACCACATTAAACTTATTATAATATCATAAATCTAGAATAGTTTATATTAAATTGAAAACACAGTAGAAAAATACCCCCTTCGTTCATGCAAACATGTTCTAGGATAGTTTAAAAGAAAATATTTTACAATGAAAGCACAAACTCAAAGGGGGAAATGTCTTCGGATCATCATAGCCCACCATCGCTTGGAGTTATCCTCTCATGGAATGATTACATCTTTGAATAATCTTATACTCTTTCTCTCTCGTTCCCATCCCCTTTGAAAGGATGGTGTTGTGACGAATGAAATGTCATTTAGAAGTAGGAGCTCCTCTCCTTTTATAATCAGATTTCATCCTCCAAAGGTTGACTCGTTTTTGGATTAATAAATTTCCACTTCATGTGTGGAACCCTTCATAAATGTTGTTCATAGATTTTTTTCCGTCCACCCTCCAAATTGAAGATTCATTGGATGCACCTATAATGAGTTATGATCTTTTGATTGTTGAGGACGTTTTCTAGATGAAGCATCCACACATCTTCATTCAAAATGATGCCATTCAATGGCCACCATAATGGATTGAAATGACATGAAATAAAATTTGTTAATGACAATTGGAGTCCTCGCCTATATCCATGTATAATCCCATCATTTTTAAGTGTTTAGGACGATTTATGTTTCGGCTACTAAGGCAGGGTCCACGCACACTGCCGGGAAAAATTGTCAACTTCTTTGATTTTTTTGGGCTACAAGATGCATGAATCTGACACTGGTCCTAAAGGAAAATAAGATGGAAATAACATAAGGGTTCAAACAAAATTCGAATCACAAACTTTGGAAATATATTTATGAGAAATGACCAAAATACCCCTGTGATAAAAATCTGTTAAAAATCCTGACATAGGCCATTTTTGTATTTAGGCTCAAAATAACACAAAAAAATAACTATGTAACAATTTACTATTATACTACACTATGGTTGGTTTATAAACATTAAATTACAGTATAAAATATGTGAAAATATTAGTTTTATCAAGGTCTTTTCTGAAGAACATGTACACAAACAAATAGCCAACTAAGTTAAAAATATAGAGGGAAAGGAAAAAAATGTAATAGTGCTATAAATAAACCTACCATGCATGAACTAATAAATAGAAAAAGTATATTAGAATAAATGGAATGTAAAAATGAAAAAAATGAATTCCCCACCAGAAACATCCCCCAACCAGGCATAAACATAAATGTAAAATAGTTGAGAGAGCTACACTCCAAGATCTCAAGCTACAACCACCGTACACAGTCCAAGAACTTGTATCCCTAAGATAAAATGAAGTCATGATTAACCTTCCTATTGTCAACATAATGGAGGACATGTGTGGGAGAAAACCACGCATGGGTGAGTAAAAAAATACATAGTAGGACACCCCAAAAAGGAGATTGGGGAGGCGTAAGGATACTATAAAAAGAAAATAATTATATAGGGAAAGGTCTAATAAAAAGATATTAGCTCAACCAAACAATGGAGTCAAGTAAGATCATCCAATAAAAATGATATAGAAATAGTGATAAGACTATCCTCTAATCGAGTCTCCACTACCTATAGTAGGAGTGTAAGCGCAACCAACCATGAGTATCTAGACACGGAAATCACAGAGAATTTATTTCTAATCATTTCTTCCACTAGATTGTGTGTATCCAAAATCCAATGAGTGGGAACTGAAAATACAATATATATATATATATATATATATATATATTTGTGTGTGACTGTTCATGTAAAATAAAACCAACTGAGAGAGATTATAGGGATCTCCATCTCATAACTTAGTCCAAGGATGTGATTAGCCAATTGTCCCAGAAATAACCAACAATAATTCCCAGCATCTCACACATCTTCCCTGAAATAAAAGTCAAAGGGAATCAATCAGCGCACCTTGAAACGATATTCTTTGGGTACCACTATCTCACACATCCCATTCTTTTCACTCCCCAAGGATGTATCTTGGTGGGAAATATGTCCATATTCCTTGATATTCTAATGGTTTAATAAGAACTCCTTGTCAATTTTTCACACAGTCAATAGGATGTGTCTCAATGTAGAGGACCCATTCCTATCCTGGCAGGAGGGTTCAAATCCTACCCTTGGGTATCCATGCCCTAGTACATCAGGGGGGATCACCATCCAGATGTCCAAAGGGACCCATTTCCCAGACCAACTGGTCGGTATTGCCTAAAAAATGTCATCGATGAGACCAACTACCTAGCCCAGCTGCCAGGAAGCCCAGAACTGCCATCAGGAACCTCATCCCAGCCCAGCTAGAGGTAAGCCTAGAACAACATTCAAGGATCACTACCCAACCCAACTAGAGGTACTTTTGCAACTTCTCTGGCCATCCCTATTGGATGGTACGTCTTGGAAAGCATCAAGGAACACTAGTTATCCCTGTTGGTGGTACCACTCAAGGAGAATACTTGAACATTATCCATCCATTATCGATGGTACATAATTGATAATCAAAGAGGACATTATCCATCTTTTCTGGATGGTACCTATTAGTAAGAGCACTGCTAAAATCATTGTGTGTTCCCCCAATTAGGTTTCATACTATGAAAATCTAAACATGTAACTCTGAATCCACTAAAGATGACACATTTTTCTTCAACATGGATAAAAAACATAGGATATTCTACTCAAATGCAAAAAAACAGAGTTCAAAATATGGAGATATGAGAGATAGACGATTCGTAAAGTGGTACATGGTGTTTGGGGGCCCCATAAGACGTCTGACAACACTTGATCACTAGTCCTTGTACCTAGCCATTCACGGTTACTAATTTGTAAACAAGTACATCTAGGAATTATTGTGTACTCATTAAGTTTGTGAAATAACTAGTCCCAAGGACAAAGAGTGCACAACACGAATCATTAAACCAAAGGGTTAAAGACATAAATTTGCGGAAAATCCTCCTCAAGAATACCGATAACATTTGACCACATATCATTATACATATTCTCCACTCTCATAAGATTTAAAGATAACCGAAGTCATGTGTTCTATTCAAAAAATAGAAGCATATCCTAGAGATA
This sequence comes from Viscum album, assembly GCA_963277665.1. Classification (NCBI taxonomy): domain Eukaryota; kingdom Viridiplantae; phylum Streptophyta; class Magnoliopsida; order Santalales; family Viscaceae; genus Viscum; species Viscum album. Next base: position 495,106,130 of record OY728158.1, on the reverse strand, counting down.
TTCTATTCATGTTTCTACAATTAATGGGATCATTATAAAGGCCCAACACACCCAAATGAATCACACCAGTGTGATCCTTATCAACAAACATTCCAAATTGAATATTCATTCACACAAAATGAACATCTAATGAAAATGAAGTATGTTTTTGCATTTCCCTTGGTAGAAGTCCCATGGTGCTCTTGCCTCTATCCTGAAATTAAGTATAAATATCACACCATTGCAATCATCAAAGATGAACACAGGAGAATAACTACACGTTTTTCTATAGTGGATACCCAGTGAAAAATATATATTTTACGGCAACACGTGTGAACTGGGAATCATAGGGTCTATACAATGTGTCTGGATAAAAAACACAAAACTAGTCTTTCATGGTACACACAAAAACAAGGGTCGTTCCACCACTAACACCACGTTAATCAGACACACCATTTCGAAGGTAAGTCTGATGCACGATGACATAATAATAATAATAATATTATTAATTTATTATTATTATTATTGTTGTTGTTATTAAACTTAGGGGTTTCATGCATCAAAAACCCAAGACATAAAAGTACAAGACATTTATAAAATGATTTGTCTTAATGAGATAGATGTGTGGCCATAGATGGAGCTTTAATCGAATTCCTAGATTAGAATATTTGACTGTTTAATTCCATATGGGCCTGTTTGGACCAGTCCTTACCATTCTTTTCAGACCCCTATGCCTGGGTTGGCCCACCCTAACTGGTCTTGTCCCCTTCGTTATCCCACAACCCACCTTCCACAATCCCCACCCATGTGCCCCCGACTTTTCTAGATGGACCTCCGCCTAAGGACTCCTAAGTGTCCCCTCATCAACATATAACACCTCGTGTCACGCGGCCACCTACCGCCTCACTCACCAGCCAGATCCACTCAACAGTTATGTGCTGACACCTCTATTCCACTTCATTATTACCCGTCTATGCCACTCTGGCCTTTTTCTACCATGCTCAAGTTTTCCATCCTCTAGAGCTGCTCTTTCCAGCTCCCGACCACACTACCAACTCGCACTGCTAGCCAACTCCCATGGCCACCGTCTCCACACTATATACCTCTCCCAGCTACTGCACTAGTGGCATTCTGGCGATCGTTTCTATAGAACATAAAACTCCATAATATCACCCAATCATAAATCCATCATTGAATCAGGGACCCCTGTATTGTGGGATTCACAATTTTGTTCTCTGATCGTCTATCCAGTGTCGATTCATCATGTGCAATAGTAGGCGACAGTTATCTTTTAGAACAGAAAATGAATGGGAAATTTACAGAAATTAAACCAAGGTTGATGGACATGTTAGTGTGTCCATCAACAAAGATTATCAAAAAAATGAAAATAATGAAAACAAAAGGATTTTTAATAAAAAAAATGTAATCAAATGATAAAATTAAAGAATACCTCCTAGATTAATCCGTCTATGGTTGACGACACGTCTACTACACTTCTTATTTGATCCACCAAGGTTTTGTCAAATCATTCTCCTTGATTTGATAAATTACATAAGATTAAAGGTTTATAAAGGATATATAGAGATATATTATTTATATTTATTTTTATAATTTAGTGATATCCCTAATGCTAATTCCATATGTTATTATTTGTAGAAACTTTGATCAGCACGAAATCTAAATATTCTACACCTGCTCGTTTTTTGGTGCATATTGATAAAACACTCTATTTTAAACACAATAGTATTCTCAGATATCCAATATGATATCCCGATCATTATTTATTTGATTCATTGTTTGAATTAAATCAATTATGTTTAATTATTTCATTTAATATTTTCCCTAGGGTGACTTTTCACTTATAAATCCAATGCGAACAACAGTTATGTCTTGCCTATGGTAAATTTCATATTTTAGACTCTACCATGGACTTTCTTTTCTGATCCTTGGTACTTATTAACAGACATCTCATTTCCATATCGTGCATATTATTAAAAATAACATTTTAATAAAATTAATTATGGGGAAATCTGGCCTCAGAATTACTAGCTGTCTTTACAACATTATCCAGAAATATTCGTTGAAATATTTTAAATTCTCACAGTCAACAAACAAGTTTCTACATTATTCCCTCATTCAATATTTTCTTCAACAAAAATAAATTCTATGAAAAAATCGGGGTACTAAGCTCACACCTAGCTCCACCACTACCAGGAACTCTATACATTTTTAAGATGAAACAATATGAGAACCAAAGGTATGGTTTGTCCTCATAAGGTCATCTCTTATCAATTATGTGGGTAGGAATAAGCCCATAACTCATTAGATGTCGCACATGGGAGATTCCGTGTGCCCACTCAAGATATTGGGGGTAGGGAATGGTGGTAGAAAACATTTCCATCCCACATCTCTTCTTAAATTATTGTTTATACCTAGAACAAGGTCTCGTAATTCCCTCCTTTAGGATATCCATCCAGTGAAACACATAAGGAAATCTAGTAAGAAAATATTTAACAGTCTATACATCAAAATCGAGACACTCTTATAACCTTAGGATGTGATGGAGCCATCACGACTAACTGAATAAAAATTGTACCCTCATCCTCCACCAAGGTTAGCTATAGGGAAGCTAATAGCTCTAAAACATCATGTACTGGGAAACCCTGGGCCATCCTTCTATTTTAATCTACCATAATGTTTCATTTTCTTGGAGTATATAATATCATGAAGTCATATTCCATTGGTAATTTTCAACCAACATTGCTGTCTCATTTTCATGTCTCTCTATGTGGAGTGGTACCTGAGACTCTGGTGGTCTAAACAAACCACAAAGCGCTCTCCTAGAACTCAGTGTCTCCACATTCTGAAGGAAAGGACTACCAGAACTAGCACGAGGTACTGAGTCATGTAGTTTTATTCATTGGGTCTCCAAAACCTCTGCATGTACTTGTAAACGAAATTATAATGATTGATTTTGTGAATACAAGGTAGCAACGGACATGATAGATTAGTATTTACAACCAACCACAAGAAACTAAATATATTGAAAGAATGTTTCATACCCTACGTGTCTTCGCATCCATGTGAAAGGGAGAAATCCCTTAAATAGGTACTCTTCTATGACCACTAGAGGATTTCCAGGAAAATGGAGGTCATGCAGAAAAACTCCACAAGCAATTACAGGACCTACTTCGACACTTCATCACAGAACCTTAACTAGAACAGACAAGATAGAGGGAATCATCCACCACACATCAATACCATCTTTACTTGGGTAGCATAAACTTACCCTCATAGTTTTTCTTACATCATAAAAACATGTCTTGATGGGGGAAGGATCCCCTTATTATACCATTCATGGTTACATCGAACGACATCGAAATAGTGTTACACTAAGGCCCTATGTCTCTAAGGTAAATCCTCAAACAAGGATAAGTTAGAAAATAGTAATTCACACACATTTTCTAAAAATTTCCACTTCAAAAAGTATAATAATCGTATATTTTACCTCTTATAATTTCATGCTCTACAGGATCATTGATATCCAAAGCTTGTGGATGTCTGTGGTCCCAGCTTCAAGCTTCCTTGGATTGATTTTTCATGTCTAGTAGTGGTGGAAACACTTATAAATTCATCCCAAACCTCCATATTATCCTGCTCCTATACTAGCTCCACCTCCTTGGGTACCACCCTGATCACGGCGATGTCTCCTCCATGGAGGTCCACCTGCTTCTTGCCTAGTGTTCTATAAACATATGGCTATAATGTTTTTTTCTATGATGTATCACATCAAAATAATAAAATTATACCCCCCCCCATGCTATACCTTTACTCTATGTTGTCGCGGCCCCATACGACTATATTCCTGAGACCGATTATAGGGAGGCCTCTGGCATCAAGACCTTGTAAATTGGAATCTTATAGCTTTGGATGGTGTCTCGTCTCTATTGCACACACAGAAAAAACATGTTGTATGGCAATATAGGATTTATTCTATCAATAATGCCTTCTTCATCTACCTAGAATTGGTGGGGATGCCCATGGGTACAATAATAGCACATATCTCTCCGTGTAGTCCCTACTCAATCTTCTGTGCTTGGAAGTTTCTGTTAAGGATTATTTCTAGAGAGTATTATTCAAGGTCTTTGAACCTAGTTGTGTTCATAAACACCATCTCCCAACCTATCGAAGATTTAGAGGCACCCAAACCAATAATGAGAGCATGCATGATGGGTTGTACTCATCACCTAAAATATATTGGATGTTATCCCATGATAGTGTCAACACATCGTGAACTTGAGTAACCACGATCCAAAAACTCCTAGATGCTTCAAGGAAATTGATTGCTTGAAAATCCACCATCTGATCTATCGGTGTTGGTACAATCTAGAAGAGGAGGACCACCAACTCTAGACAACCCTATTTTGCCTGAGGTTCTGGTTCACCATAGAGCCTTTAGAGATCTCTAGTGCTTGAAATCAGGAAGTGTGCTCTACCAGTGCACATCCTCAGCCTACTCATTTGGGGCTGTTTGTTGCACAACCAGTGGAGGTGCTTCTACCTACTCACATTGAGGAGGGAGATCACATGATGGGTCATGAACTGAGGCCTCTTTGCTCATAGGGTAGTCATCAAAAACAAGAGCTGGAATCCTAGATGGCTATCATCATGGAGACTATCGGAATGTTATCATAAAGTACCACAGTCATATGAGCATATATATATCAACAATAATGGGGATCTGACTCATGAAGGATAGTCAATTACTCAATCATATATGATGCATGTTCCATTGATCCCTACAAAAAGTGTCTCATGGTTCTGAGTTGACAAGTTGGTAATCCGGGTCCTGGTGAATGGATACATCAACCTCTCATACCATCAATGTACTCCCTTTCTTGAGAGTCACCCTCAAGACTATTCGACATAATTTCCCTAAACCCAATAATTCCACATAAGGGCAACAATATGAAAAAAAGTTCACAATGATTGAACGTTCTATGATACCACGTTTTCACAACCTAACCCATGCTGAGGAACGATCTGAAAATACCCTCATCCCACCTCTAGAGCCCAAAGGGTGGAAACTTGTGCCAAAGGATAAAAAAACATTGGGAGTACATTTCCTATGAACATGTACACACACACATCCAAATAAATCAAATGGTGCAGAGGGAAATGAATAAAATATTATACACAAGTATAAATAAACAAAAATGCACAAATCACTAAATAGTACAATTACATTAGATTAAATGAAAAGGAATACATGGAAAAATACATGCCTAACTAGAATAGTGCCAGAACCTACCAGAAACTGAAAAGTAAAAAAGCTAAGAAAACCCCTGTCACAACCCACCTTCTTCCAGATGAGAGAATGGATAGAATTATTCTGATACCTTTTGTCATCAATATGAAGGAAAGATAATGACCCTTAATTATCACCACCAATATTACTTTGGGTGGTGACTAACAACAAGGGTATGTAAACATTCACACCAAAATTGGATTAATTTCCATTTTTTGATAAAAATAGGAATAATAGATAATATGTATCAACCTAAAACAACTTCAAGACAAATATTTATTAAGATACCAAAATCCATCCCACATGCATGTTTAATGTAAAACATCAAAAAATTAAAATAAAACTCCAAATAAGTTCCAAAATTAAACAATGTAGTGACAGGACACCCATCCCTAATGTATGATCTAGGAAGGTATACCGCAGTCCTAGTAATATTCTTGGTAACCTTCAAATAGTTTGATATATGTTGGGTGATCATACATGTATACACAGTCGAAAAATCCAAAGTTACTCATGTACAAGTGGGAGAATAATTTTAATTTTCCCATGATAAAAAAAACAAAACTCAAAAGAATCTAACAAGGTATACTATCAACCCTATCCTCCCAAAGGCTTGCTCACCAAATAACATAAGTCAAATAACATAATGTATTAAGCACATAAATATTTGGGTATCCCGAACCACTTCCCACTACTTAAATTATTATCCATAATTAAGAACATAAATATTTGGGTATCTTGATCCACATCCCACTACTTAAATTATAATCCCTAAGAGAAAAATTATTTATAGTACCACACTCTTCCAAATCCACAATGTCAAAAAATTTCCAGACACACCTCGGTAAGAAGCAAAAACATCCTTTCCAGAGAAAACTGTGCCACAACCCCCACACATATCTCTTGAAAACACCTTGTCCTCATCCCAAAGACACCTGGAAAAGAACAACTTCTCACCGAACTAATATTAATTTCCTAGAATAGGTATTAGAGAATATACAGTAACCATACATCCATCCTCCCACTGAGATGTTGGTAAAGGACAACCTCCCCCATAATAATGGGGGTTTTCAGCGGGTAGTGCTTAACAAGGGTGGGGTGCGTATTGAAATCAAAAGTAAATTCAAGTGTATATATATATATATAGGTACCAAATACTCATACAATCCAATGGGATTCCAAATACACAAATACGCCTCTCAAATCCACCTTTGATACTACCCTTATATGAATATCCACACAACAACCACAACCAAAACATTATCCCAACCCTTTCATTTAACCAGTTGTCATTCAACATTATAATTACACTAATTTAATTATTTTCTCCCTACCTAGGAAACTATCTAACATTGAAAACATTATAAGGGGAAGAAACCACACTAATCAGTAACAAATCCTAAAGAGTAAAGAGGGACCAAGTTAATGGAATAGATTTTAACACCCTTTCATAAAAAATCGAAAACAACCAGCTAATAGTCCCAGGACACACCCCCTTTGCAGGAAACCCATTAAACCAATTCCAAATATAATTCTTCAATTTTTTACTTCTACATAACATTCTCACAACAAAACATAGACACCCCGCTGCACAACAACACCACACCTAGAACATCCATATTCAGGAAAACATGACACAACCCATTCATGAAACCCTGTTGTCCTAGCATGGCCCAAAGGAAATCCCACTACATAACATGTTCATACATTCCACTATAGTTCAATATCTCATCTTGAAATACCAACATAATTATTGTACCACCCTATTCAAAAATCCCACAGCAACCACCACTAAATAACAATCCTTCTTCACACACATACCACATCATTCTCCCAGATCCATCCACTATGTCCACCCCTACATGCACAACTATTCTTCTAACAACAACACCACACTACCCACACAAGACAAAAAACCCAATAAACTAAAACACGCATCCACACAAATAAAAAAAGGTGTATTCAAATTTTCAAAACAGTCTTAATTAACTCCCCTTTGATAAACATGGGCGATCGCACGATAGATCTCATCCGAAGGCATCCATTTAATTTAATTGGGTATAAGTAATTAATCAGATTGGTATTTAAAGTAAATATTCACAATGAAAAAACCATTTTTATAAAGCATCAACCATATGAAATAAAAGACCACTAAATGTCATTATTTTCAGAAAACACATGGACATAACATATCACATCTTCAAAAAAGATAAAAAATAAAACAAAAGATCAATATCAATCCACTCACAGTCCATTATAATATTTGTATTAGAATTTATTTTTGTTATAATTTGGATTCAGATGTTTTCACAAATGAAAATTCTTTCACCCACCCTTCACAATACAAAATTAAAATAGATATGATGGAAATCCAAACATGGAAAAACAGATGATAGAAAATTCTTCCTTGTGTTCAAAAAACAGGGTCACATGCACAGCATGATGAAATCCAAGGGAAACTCGATCTATGCCTACGACGCAACACACAACCCCATGTGGAGGAAAGGGTCTAGGAATACCAAGAGAAAATAGAAACACACATGGAAATGATGGCCTCTGTTCAGAATGTCTGGATCATATATCGAAGGAAGGAAATGATTCTTATGCAATTAAATAAGATCATGGCCAAAATTGTGTGGTATAACTATCTCAAAGTTTCACGAGTAGTAGGACATTAACTAAATAATTAATATCCATAGAAATTTACTTATAATTTCCTAATGAAGGATTTAAACTTGATTTACATAAAAAATGCTCGACGGGAGAAATGAGAAAAAATGGGAAAAACAGAAATTGAGTCACCCATGGGTGAGTCACCAACAGTGAGATGTCGATGGGTTATTCGTAGAAACTGATCTACCAATGTGACCTACTGATGTCTAATGCATTGAAATTCTAACTCATAGACACCCGGACTCAATGATGCCCTGATTTACCAATGAGTTGACTCATCGACCCTATAAACAACAGATTCATGATTCATCAACACCCTATCTCACCGAGGCCTTGACTCACTAATGCCTAGACTCATGGACTCCCTAACTCACTGACACCCTCACTCACTGATGTACTGACTCACTGATGACCTCTCCCACTGACGCTCTCTCTCACCGATGCCCTGACTTTCCGATACTGATACACTAACTCACCGACACTAATGCCCTGAGTAACTTACACTGACTCCCTGAGTCACCAGCACTGATGTCCTGAGTCAATAAAGCCTCCTAAAACACCCCAAACCCTGGACATGGACAATTTAATGGACCATTGAGGTCTATGACATTACATCTGATTCTTATCAAACAATTCATCCCCTGTACAATTCCAAACAAAACCATGGGAAAAGAGGGGTTTGAAAAACCACCATATTAGATACCTCTCGAGGATAAACCACCTTGTGTTTTTTAAAATATGAAGTGAAACATGAACATCCAAGAACACATCCTCCCACATGTTTTAACCCAAATATTGAAAATATACCCCACACAATCCCCAATTGTCTGGACACATTTATTTGAGAATTCCTCCCTAAATGTCATAATTCAATCAACTTTTGGTGGCACCGACTCACCCAAATGGGTTTAATCACATCAAATTTAATGTGTCTTGATTAGGAAATTGGTTTCCCCTTTCTACATTTTTATAAATTATAACCGATTAGAGAAGAAGGAAAAAAACTATTTAACATTAAACAAGGGTCAAGTACTACATCACAAATAAAAACAAAATCAAAACTCAAAACAATTGTAGGTATTGGTCATGCATCTGTGTCTCTCACTCCCAATAATATCCTCCAAGCCACCATGACTCCCCAACATGTGAACCAATGGAATGGCCTATCTATGAAACATCTTCTCTAGAGGATCATGGATCTCCACTGGTCTCTCAACGAATTTCTCTTCATCCTCGATATCCAAATCTCCCCAATCAATGATGTGGTAGTCATCTAGAAGATACCAATGAAGCTAGGAACCATGAAAGACATCTTGGGACCTCCCAGACTATGGTGGCAATTCTAGGTGATATTCTACCGTTCCAACTAGTTCTGATACCTCTACAAGTCCAATGAACATGGGAGAATGATTAGTCCCTTTGTCGAACCTTCCCCGCCCATGTTGAGGGGGAAATTTCAATAATATGTTGTTCCTAAAATTAGTATCCAATGGTATTCTCCTACGATTGACATATGATGTCTTCCAGTATTGTTCTGCCCTCATCCTCTCATGGACTAGATTTGGATTCTCTATCTTACACTGCACCATGTCTGGAAAACAAAATGTTGCCTCCCCAGCATCCATCCAGGACATGGGTGAGCGAAATAGTCTTTCATGTAAATCCTCAAACAAAGCCATACTTATTAAAGAGTGATAATTATTATTAGAATAAAACTATACCATGGGAAAATTTCACAAAAGGACCTACTAATGTTCATAATACCTTTCTTGTAACATGTCCCCCAATATTTGGATAGTTCTCTTTCTATGTCCATCCATATGACTGTCGAAAGTAGTGATAAGGTGTAGTTGGGTGACAAAGGTGAGGTGAAATCCCCTCCAGACTCTCAACATAAAATGGGTATCCTAATATGATATGTGGTATCTTGGAACTCAATGATTCCTCACCACCTCATCCACATACCTTCATGCTAAGGCATCCACAATGCTCGACTCCTTGATTGCTAAGAACTGAGCTGATTTCATCAACTGATCCACTACTACAAAAATTTCATCACATACTCCACAATCCCTTGGTAATTCTAAGAATAAATACATAGATATGTTGTCCGACTACAACTAGGTGACATTTAAGGGATGCATCAAACCTCTAGGAACACGATGCTCAGCTTTCACCTGTTGGAACACTAAGAACATTTGCACAAACACCGCCATTTATAGGTTCATCTACGACCACTAGAAATATTCATTCATGCCCACATATATCTAGAAAACTAAAAGTTGTAATGCTAGGGGTGACCAATGAAACTCACAAAGGAAATCCTCATGAATTTACACTGGAACAAATATATTTCCACCGAACAACATATGCATTTGACCATCCTGCAACAATCCCTCTAGAGCATCACGTGGGTCAAGGCGATCACGCATCTCCTTTGCCTCTGAGTCATCCAACTGAGACTCCTCCACTTTATGCCATAGGTAATATTGTACCATCACATGAAATAAGAATCCTATTCCACCATCAATTCCCAAATCTATGTGAAAGGGATCCAAATTCTACAACTTCATCCAAGCCTCTGAAGATTCTTGAACCACTTCCTTTTGTGACTTCTAGATTAGAGCATCGCCTATAACATACCCTTTTACAGAGGAGTAGCATATCTCTAAATCATAATCTGGGAGAAAACCCATCCCCCCCCCATTTCTGCATGTTTAGTTATCACTTGAAAAATATATACCTCAAACTCTCATGATCTGTGAAGACCATAAAGTGATCCCCAATGAGGTAATATCTCTACATATTTATTGCGAACATGACTACACCTAGTTCCATATCATGGGTGGCATGGTTATGTTTATGGGGATGTAACTACACATTATCATAAGAGATCACTCCCCATATATGCTTCATCACACACCCCATGACTATACAGGATGCATAAAAAACATAGAACTTCACCCTACTTATAGAATCCTTAGAAATGGAGCACTAACCAACATCCCCATCATATAGAAGAATTTTGTATGGTATTGATCTCCCTACACATAAATCTTGTTATTTTCTGGTTAGATCCTCCAATAGAGCTGATTTTTATGATAAATATGGAAAAAATCTCTTGTAGTAACTTGAAATACTGACAAAAATGTGAACCTCTACTACAAATTTGGGCACATCCCTTGAAATGACTGCCTTGAACCTTCGATAATTCCACTACTACACCCTTATAAGACCCCACATGTCTATGGATGTTGACCAATCATGTCCAAAACATGCACATAGACAATGTTCCGTAGAGGTGGTGGTGTCAAAGGACCTTTATGACAGTCTCGATATGCTATCTATGCTCCCCCCATGACTTTGAGTAGATCCGGATTTCATTGATGAATACAACGAAGAACCGATCTAGGAACTGACAAAAGACATAGTTCATGATCCCCATGAACACTACTGGTGCGTTTGAAATGCCAAAAGTCATAACATTGAACTTTAAGTGACCATTCATGCACTTCAATATAGCCCTCGGTATGTCACCCTTCTTCACCCTAAACTGGTTATATACATAACACATTTCAATGGGGGAAAACCAAATTTATCGACACAAACGGTCGAAAATATCATCTATTCTAAGGAGAGGGTAATAGATTATGAACATTACCTAATTCAGTCTTATGTAGTCTATGAACAACCTCAGACCACCGTCTTCCATTATCACAAACAAGAAACGAGAACCACATGGTGACAATAATTTTCATGAAACCATTCTTCATCAGGTCATCAATATGAATCCAAAACTCCCACAATTGAGAAATCTCCATACAAAAAAATACATCAAAATCATACTAGTACATGGTTGTAAGTATATTCCTAACTCAATGTCATGTTGAATGGATTAGAGTCACATCTTCCTTAGAGATAATATCTTGAAACTCTTTAAAAACTCCATGAACCTCCACCATCTTATCATAAATTTATCCCACTAACAACTATACTAACAAGAAAACAAGAGTCTCAACACATTGGATTCCCCTTTGAAAACACCGCATTCCAACTAAAGCCACATGTATGCTCTTCATGTTTGAAAGGATTACACTTCTTGGAATGAATTTGATAGCAACATGAAATGAAATCAAAAAGTCTATGGAAATGATGAAATCATACGAGTGAATCTGTAGTAGAAAGAGATCCATGCAAGACTGATGTGGCCCCAAAATCATTCTACTTATATATAAACATTAAACAAACAAGTATGACCATCGACTAGAATACTCAACATCAGCTACATGGAAACTATCTCTATGTCCAGTCCCATGGCATGGGCTAGACTGGGTGAAACAAGGGACAACAAGGCTCCTAAATCAAACAAGGAACAAGAAAGAGTGATAAAAAAAGTATCACACCTCAAATCATATATGACCTCTTTGGAACTCCTACCTATACGGCATGAAACTACCAATTCCTAGATCATCTACCCCTCACCAGTTTCTTGCCACCCCGATCACACCATGGTCAAGGACCCAGTGGAGCACCCTGAGGTCTGCCATCTCCTGCACCGTCTTCCCTTGGTGGAGCAAAGGCCTATTATCCCTTCTACCAGAAGGGCCTAGATGGTAACTAATACTTATGAGGCCTCTAGACCTTCCCACATCCTCAATACTAATCTCGAGTCGGGAATTGACTATGAAGTTCCATACGGCCACCACAAGAAAAACACATTGGCCCAAGGCCCATGGGAAAAGGGTGAGGACATAGTGTTTGAAACGGAAGCTGCTGGGGTAATCTCCCCACTGGCCGAATCCTTGAAGGCCTTGGAACTAGAGATGTGCTACAAACATACTTCCCATTTTATATACTCGAATGACTTCCCTCTCACAATAGAACTGCTTACGAGTGTGTCATTTCCACCACCTCAACCTTCTTATGAAACTCTATGTATGTCAGAAGAGTGAAAAGAGTAACCACATTCTAGATGGATGGATGGAGTGCCTCATCCAAATGTCTCACCTGATAGACCACATATAGAAATAGATGTGGGGAAACACATAATATATCCTTGAACATGATCCCAATTACCAAACCGACATACTCCCTTTTTGGAGGGAGAATATCTCTTGTCTCTTATTGGCCTTCATCATGGTGAAGATGAATTTCACCTGGAAATACTTCTCAAAGAAGACCAACAAAACACTTATCTCCTTCCACTCCCTAAGGTAATTCATCCATCATTGATGTGACTCTCCCATCATATGCATCACTGATAGGGGAACCTGGTACTTCTTCGGAGACTAGATCAAACAAAAATTGATCACCAGCCTTTCAATCCAATTCTCTTTCTCCATTTCTGAGATACTTCCCTTGAACATTATTAATGATTCCAATTGTAATGAAAAAAAAGTGACGTCTACCACTTGTTCTCCTCATCTACTAGATTGGCCCTTCTTCTATCAATTGGGTCAACCATTTGACACACCACTGCTTCTATAACATGCAGTCAACATTCGAGAGACATAGCTGAAAGGAATACAAGGAACTCATAATCCAAGGTTGTATGGAATTTGTTTAGGATTAGTTATAACTCATTATTTATTTTAATTTCTTGAAAATACCGAAAACAAACAATAACACATGTTAGTATGATGCAAGTACCTTCCCTATGGTCTCTACCTAGAAAATTTCATAACCCTCACATGGTCATTTAGTAGGCTTAGAGTCCTTGCATATAATCATGGGTTTACCTAAAACATGTTTCTTATCCACTCTTTGATGGCCTATGTTGTGAACCAAGATCATCTATCATTGATTCCCTTCCAACCCTTGCAATTCTCACTATTCCTAACTCCAAAATCCATTTTATCTCTCAACCAACTTCTGCTCTAATAGCATTATATCATGACCTGAATTAATCATGAAGATGGATGGGATAGAAATATTCCAAGACCTTATTTAATAAAGATGAAAGAGAGATAATGAACCCCAATTCCCTCCTCCTATAGGCCTAGAGGTGGTGACTATCACTAAGGGCAGGTAAACATTCACAAAAATAGGGTGAAATTAACTTTTTTTAACAAATGCAGATCAAAAGATAAGATTTATCAACCTTAAACTACTCCAATACATATATATAATGAATCCAAAATCCATCACATTTGCATGCTTGAATTAAAATTGTTATAAATACAATTAAAAATTCATGTGTAAGTACCAAAATCAAACTATACAGCAACACAACAATCATACCCTACATCCAAGTTAGTATTATCCATCAAGATCCATGTTATATCCCTAGAAACCTGTAAACATTTTTATACACGTAGGGTGAGTATACATATATAATCATTAGGAAAATCCATGTCCCCAATGTACATGTGGGAGAATCATACTAATTCCCCCTTGAGAAAACAATAGAAACTAAAAATAACATAACATGGTATAATATCCACCCCCACTGAACCAACGAACACTCCCCAAATAACACAGGTAAAGTAATGATAAGTTGTAAGAACATCAATATTTGGGTACCCCACACCACATCCCACTAGTTAATTACTCATCCCAAATAGTGAACATATGGATGCTGACATGCTCTTCCTCTATCCCCACAAAAACAACCTTCCCACACACACATCGTAAAGATAGACCCTTTGTCCAAAACCACTACATATTTCGACCCAAACCCCCCTGGGGGTCATCCTGAATAAACATGGGAAACAACCACCTCCCACGCAACAAATACCATATATCTAGTAATAAACCTTAAGCCATTATATCATGTCGACAATGTCTTGGGAGATAAATACCAGAAGAGGGAGCAGAGAAGATCCAATAACCATCCATCCATCCTCCCACTGATATGTTTGGAAATGACACCCACCCATATAATAATAGGGGAGTTCCAACCTTAGTGATCAACATGTGTGTAGTGTGTATTGAAATCAATTGGATCAAGAAGTATATATATATAAAGCTACCAAAAACTATTCCCATTCTATTGGATTCCAAATACACAACTAGATAACATATTACCACCTCTACTGCTACCCTTACATGGAAATCCACACAATGACCCTATCCAGAACATCAACCCGCCCCATTCAATTAACTAGTTTTCATTCTGCATTATAATTTATTCATCTATTTACTCCATACCTACCTATGAAACTACCAAACATTGTAAACATTATAAGGAAATGCAATAACACCAACCACTACCAAATCAAAACAAGGAATGAGGGACCATGGTAAATGAATCCATTTTAACAAACAGTCATAAAAACAAATAGAAAATAGCTATTTTGTTTTCCAACTACACACACCCCTTTAGAAGATGCTTGTTCATCCACTACAGTTTTTCATTCTTCAATGTTATTCTGCTCAATCATCA
Source organism: Viscum album (assembly GCA_963277665.1). Lineage (NCBI taxonomy): Eukaryota > Viridiplantae > Streptophyta > Magnoliopsida > Santalales > Viscaceae > Viscum > Viscum album. The sequence continues at coordinate 495,090,786 of OY728158.1, read as the reverse complement.
TTTCAAAACTAAACCTGGAAGCACAGATGGATAACAAAACCACCACCAACACATAAATAAACATGAAATTATGACACAACTCTATCATCTATCCCCATTGTCCAACCACTACTTGGATGCAGTCCCACTGCCTAACAAGTCAATTCATTCGACCATAAACCAATCCCTCAAGATGAGATACTAACACACTACAAATATTACCCAATACGCAATGCTCACAAAAACCACCCCTAAACCATAACCCCACTATACACACATACCACACCCTTCTAAAAGATCCAACCTCTCTATCAATTCCTACTCCCACAACAATGTTTCCAACCGTAGCACCACACTACCCATATAAGTCAAAAAACCCAATAAGAACTCATTTCACAACCACACCTATCAAACATGGTGTATTTAGATTTGAAAAACAATGTTCTTTAAGACCACTTTGATAAAGAAGTGTGATCATGCTAGGGTTTTCTTTACAGGGTATCCATTTCAGTTATCTGGGTATACGTGATTCATCTAATTGATATTTAGTTCAATTACTCAAAAGGAAAAACAACAATTATAAAGCATCATCTATACATAGGAAAAGACCGACCACATCCCTGATTTTTCAAATCCACTTGGCCACAAAAGTTCACATCATCAATAATGATAACAAATAGATCAAACAATCAACATCAATCCTATTGCAACTTTTTATCAAGTTTTTATTAGAATTTATCTTTGTTAAAAGTTGTATTCAGAATTTTTCAAAAAATAACATTACTATACCCACACCACTTGATACACAATTATAATTGATATGAAGGAAATATCTACTTGGAATATAATATGATCAAAAAATCATCCTTTTGTGAAAAAAAAATTTGTCTCACAAGAAGTTGGAAGGACTCCCCGAGAATCATGATCAATAAATATGGAATAATAGATAACCCCAATGGGTGGAATGGCTCTTAGAATTCCAAGAGAAAATAGAAAAAAATGAGGAAAATAAAGACTCCTTTCAGAAGGGATAAGTCATATATCAATATATGGAAATGGTTTCAATTCCATTAAAGTCAGATCGTGGCCAAGATCACCCATTTTGACAAGCTCAAATACCCCCCCCCCCCAAGAATTAGGATATTAATGATATAATTAATATCACTAGATATCCCCATATAAGCTACCAAAATCAAGTATTTAATCACTATTTTCATCAAGTAAAGCATAATAGATGCAAAATATGAAAAACAAAAAAAAAACTGGAAATGAATCACTGATGGGTGAGTCACCTATAGTGGGTCACAGGTGCTAATCCACCAATGCGAACTACCAACGCATGACTCAAAAACTCCCTGACCCCTCGATGCCCTGACTCACTAATGCCATAATACATTTACACCATGATGTACTGATGCCTCACTCATTGACGCCCTAACACACTAACACCTCGACTCACCAATTCCCTGACTCACAGAAGCCCTGACTGACTGACACCCTGACTCACAGACACCAACGTCCTAAGATAAAGATGTTACCCAAAACACCCTAGACATTGGATTGTGTGAATGTAATGGACCACCTAGGTCAGGCCCATTACATCCTCGATCCTTGCTCATTAGTTACCACCACTATAAATGGTCCGAGAACCTGTAACATTGATCTACTCTGATTTCACAATCCAGATTTATGTTGACTGCTTAAGGCTTGACATGGGTGGGAAATTCCCTTGCTTGGGTGAGTATAAAAATACTTAGTAGGATTAACTAAAATGGTGAAATGGATGTTGTAAGAGATTCTATGAAAGAAAATGTAGTAGGTAGGACAAAGTATAATAAAAGTAGTGTAGTATAATGACACAATATAATAATGTATGCTAAAAATAAGGAGCAAGAAATGGTGTGAAGAAGAACTTCTCTTCAATTATTTGCTACATATAGTAGCTGAGTAAAATCATCCAGCCATGACATTCTATACAATGAAATCATGTGTTATACCTTGTGCATCTTCTCCTCTCCTAGAAAGAGAGTAAACATAACCCTAGGAGAGGGAATTGGATATTGATATATATATATATGTATGTATGTATGTATGTATGTATGTATGTATGTATGATATTTCAATGAAATATAAATAAGAGAAAGTAATGGGATATCCATATCAAGGATCAGCCTAGAAAAGTGAGAATCCAATAGTCCCAGAAGTAACCACCGTATATTCCCTACACCCTTCATGTCTACCCTAAACTTCACGTCAAAGGGAATCAATCACCAGACCATGATACTATCCGCATTGTGTGGCACTATCTCACTCGTATGGTTTTTTTTCACCTCAGAAGGATGTGTCTTGGTAGGAAATGCATCCCACATCAATGAGAGTGTAAAATTACCTTAGATAACACATCTTCATTATTTCACATAGTTGAGAGGTCGTATATCGAAGTCATGGTACCATGCCCAGCCTGACTACAGGGTTAAACGCAAGTCATCAGTTATCAGTGCCCTAGTATGTTAGGGGGGATAACCTACCAAATGTCGACAGAGACCCACTACCCAGCCCCTCTAGAGGGTACTTATTTACAAGCACTGTTGTTGGGGCCAGCTGCCCAGCCCAGCTGTAGGGAATCCTAGAACTACCATTAGAGACCACTACCCATCCCCATTGGAGGTAAGCCTATAAATACCATTGGGGTCCATTACCCAGCCCAGTTGGAGGTATGCTCGAAACATCTCCCTCCATCACTTCTAGATGGTACCTCTCAGAATGCATTGATAAACACTAACCATCCCTTCGGGGTAGTACCTCTCAGAGATAATAGAGGAACACTATTCATACCTAATAGATGTTACCTCTAAGCTAAACGTCTATGAATTCTCACTATCCCTATTTTATGGTAACTCTCAAGAATAATGTCGTTGTAGTCATTGAGAGTCACCCTAGATAGGTGTCACACCTATAAAATCTCACAACATAACTCAAATTCCACTACAGAGGTAAAATTCCTCTTCCATGTGGAAAATAACTCAGGATAAGCTACTCACATTCCAAAATCTGAGTTCAAAAAAAGGATATATGGGATATACCAGAAAATCTCAGCCAGAAAAAATGTCCCTAACTATTTATTAAAATAAAATAAAAGTACAATAAGAATGAAACACAAGCCAGAAAAGCAACTACATATCATAGAAATCATACCCGTCCCCAAAAGCTTCCCCATAACATTTCAATGTATCTCTTTCTACATCATCTCCATGCTAACAAGATTCAAGGATATCCTAAGCCATGGGTTCTATTTAGACACAATATAAGGATCAAACGTTGATATTCCTTTCATATTTACACATTTAATGTTATCATGGGAAAGGCCCTACACACCAAAATGGATCACACCGTTGTGATCCTTGAGGAACAACTATCAAGATCGAAGACTCCTTCACCCCAAATAGACATATGATGAAAAGTTAGAATGTCACCACATTTTTTTGGGATGACATCCCATGGGGCCCATTCCATAGTCCAAAAATTTATTATATAGATCATTTTATTACGAACCTCATGGAAAAACCCATAGGAATGACTACTCATTGACCCCAAGTAGATACACTATGAATAATATGCATTTCCCAACAACATGTTGGAAATGATCTATGTGGGTCCCACACCATGTATTTGGATTAATATTTTGACTTCATTTTAGAAATGTTTTCACAATGATGAGGTTCATGCCACCACTAAGGGCATGTTAATCAAATGTTTGATTTATAAGGTAGGTCAGATACAAGATATCTTAATAATAATATTATTATTATTATATTTACATAGATGTTTTGTGGAAACAATGAATGAAAAAAATACATAAATGACCCCAACTAGTCTATAAATATCCATATTGAAGATAGAGATTTTTGGATGTAGATGGAACATCAATCAGATGCGCAGATTAGAATATATGACTTTTTTAACCCGTATGGGCCTTTTGGGACTGGTCCGACCCATTATTGATGGGACCCTCTATCGGTGTCGGCACACCCCAGTTGGCTCAATCCCTTCCAATGTTCAGCAAATACCCTGCCACCTACTCAGACCGTGCACTGGCAACAGGTCCAGCTATCCCTCTACCTAGGGACACCTCGATGTCCCATCATTAACGTTGCATGCCCCGAGTGATGCAGATTGCTGCCACCAAACTTGCTAGTCAGCTCTGTATGCCAGTCGCATCCCGACACCTCTATTATGATCTTCCATCACTTGTTCATTCCACTTTGTCCTCGCTCTACCCAACTCCCCACAACTACTGCCTCATCTACTCCCACCACCTTTCTACCAAACTACAGGCTCATCCAGTCGGCCAACTCCCACGACCACCGCCTCCACATGGCCCACCACTGTATAAGCCATCACTAGCCGCCATGATGGTGGATCTCTGATAGTCTGTTCCACGGACCATGAGATGATATCTAGATTCCCAATCTCAAATCAATTAGTGGATTGGGGACCCTTGCGATGATGGTTTCAAAATGTCTCCCATTGATTGTCGATCTATAGTTGATTTGTCATTTCCCAAAGAAGGTGATGGTTATCCATAAGAACGAATGAATAAATATCAATTTATATGCATTAAACACTAATATATGTTTATGTTATTGTGTACATCAACTATGATTATCATAACGGTAAAGAAAATGATAGAAAAATAATTTTCTTACACGAAAATCAATCAGAAGCTAAAATGGGAGAATCCTACATCGATTCATTCATCATTCTTTGATGATATGTCTAGTACACTCTCGTTGTGATCCGTAGTGGTTTCATCAAAGAATTATATTTAATTCAATGAAGAACGAATGATGAATGGTTGAGACATGAGAGATAGAGAGAGATTATATGAAGAGATAAATAGAATTAAGGTTTGACCCTAAATATAATTCTCTATGTTTTTATTTATAGATTCTTCACTAAATGGGGAATCCAAAACATCCATTCCAGTTCATTTTATTATGTGCATAGGTAAAAAACCATTTCAAACTCAATGTATTTCTCAGATTTGAAATCCAAGACCCTAATAAAATGTTATTTTATTTGGTGTTTGGGATATAATAATTATGTTTATTTATTATGTTTTCGTTTTTTCCATGGGTGACTTTTTACCCAGAAGTCCCATGTCGACAAATGTTTTGCCCCACCAAGGGTAAACACCATGTTCCTGACTCATCTGTGTCCTAATACATTCGATATAAGCGACCATTTAATTGATATATTATTTACATCTCATTCTTATAATATAAATACTTAATGTTTTTATAAAATTAATTTTGGGAACACTAGGCCTCAGAATTTCATTTTATCTCTACTCCAAACTCTGAACATATTCTTAGAAGTATATCAGTGTCTTACATGGAAAAAAATTTGGTATCTATATATCCTAAAACTTATCGCCATGGTTCTCATAAAATTTTTATAAACCTAGATTCTAAAGGATAACTAATCCTTAGTCTGATACCAAATGTAATTATACAAATGACTCATATATATATATATATATTGCATCATTATAGATAAAAATTAATTACTTAACCAAATTCACCCCACAAAAATTGTTTCAGACTAGTGTGCTTGGAAATGTAGATACATAATATTTCAATAAAAGGTGGTCGACATCATCTCTCATTCAGTTTTTTATAACTTGCACCCTTATTATACATATAATATAAAATACATTTATTCATGTCCTTGGGAAAAGAAACATAAGAATGGGTGAACTCATATGATTATTATGGGTAAACAATGTAGAAATAAATAATATGATAAAAATGGTATGATGACATGGAAATAATTTCAAAATGATACACAAAATATAATATTATCTTAAAAATTATTCATATACTAATAATTTTTAGTTAATAGGACATGAATAATAATGGAATTAATAAAATGATCCATGATATCATAACATTGGAGTAATTCATAGATTTTTTTTATAAACATAATCATAAAAATATATTTTCCTAATTAGTCATGGTTCATCTATTAAAATATAATAGTGGAATGGTTTTACTCCTCAATCCATAGTAACATCCATGTATCACTTCCAATAATATCATAGTGGATAATGTCCCTGACTGAATTGGTTTCGCTCCCTATTCTAGTCCTTTTCATCTCATGAGATATCAATCTATACCTAGTGAATTCATTGGAGATATGGGTAGCATCCATCATATAATGAAAATAATACATATGCGTCCTAGAATATCATAATAAATTCATCATATTAGATCCGATGAAAATAAACGAGTTTGATAAAAATTTCATCATTTCATAGACATTAAAAATAAAAAGGTTTTATAAACATAAATCAATTAACAATAGAATAACTTGTAGAAAAATGAATGGGTTTCATTAAAATATTTTCATCATAAACATAAGAAGTAAAGAAAAATATTATGCATTTAATAATTGGATTATATAAAAAGTGACTTTTATTTAAAATAAAATAATATCAACATAAATGAAAATTTATTTTCAATGATAACTTGAATCATTTCTCTTGGATAATAACCATTCCACTTTGATAATTAATTTTTACGAAATATAATTTCACATAAAACTGTTGAAATAATTATATTGTAAAATATATTTGTAAAAAATAAATTAATATTTAAAACATTGAGTGGATATAATTGAATACTATAAAGGTCATTCTGTGCACATTCAAATGAATATTCCATTCACATTTGCAGTAAAATTCATTTATTCAACACTCAGAAAATGATTAGAATATTACATTAAAATTATTTCTAAAAGATAATTCTTTGGTAAAAATTTATTTAAGAAAAAAATTTGATATTATAAAAACATTCCTTAAATATTTTTAAAAAACATGGTCATGGAGGAAAATTCATTTTTGTTTAAAGAGATAAATAATGATGATTTTTTTTATTATTTTTAAATAACGAGTAAAAAATAAAGGAAACTGAATGGAACAAAGTTATAATCATGAAATATATATAAGATAATATAATTCATATGTTTATTCATATTTATATCATAATATCTTATCATTCGAATTATAATAAAAAAATCTTGATAAACAAATAGATTGTAACATATAGCAGTTACCGTATAGGTATCTTTTCAATCGAAAGCCCTGTTGAAGAAGTATAGCTATATGGATATTTATATCAAATAATTTTCATGATAATAATCATAAAATACATTAATGGTAAGTATATACACCATGAAAAAGAACCAAATGGTGTTTAAGGAATGTGTCCCATGTAAATAAATGTGAGAAGAAAATCCCTTAGCTTAAATATCAGCTATATATGTATATATAAAAACATCATGTATATTAAATATCAGTTTATCATAAATATATTATAGAAGAATTTGAATATATATCCATCCATATATGATTTATTTTTTTTATAGTTTTTTACAATTTCATTACCAATTCCTTGTTAAAAACATGTTTTAGGTAATAATAGATTAGTTTTCCAAGTACGTTTTCTTTTGGTATTTTAAATCCATTAACATTGATCATAGATACGACACATATATAATTTTTACCATGATATATGTAATATATATTCAATAAATATGTATTTATAGAAATCCATAAATGTTATAGATAGGAAATGAATTATATTATTCCTGGAGACAGTAGGGTATACGTACACAAGAATACAGTTTCCCATTTCATAACGAATGGATTTGAATAAAGTAAAATAACATATCACTATGAAATAGCCTCTATTATTTCATATATATATATATAGTTATATATAACATATATTAATTAAATTTATCTTTATTACCTTACATAAAATGTGTAATTTATAACACTAATAATATTACACTGCATGCCTAAAGCTTTCTATAAAAAACAAATGAGGTTATCATATTCCTAGAGAATTGAATGTTAGAAGGTACATAGTGTATTATAATTAAATAAGTATAATTATTTAATAAATATTGTATAATTATTGAAAATCCATAATTATATCCACCCATGAAAGGTGGGGATGGAAAACTCATTACATAGGTTCGCTTGGCAGTACTCTATTGTAAACATGGTCGATGGTTTCATTTCATATTTGATGAAAAAGGATTGGTAAATATTTAAATCAATTAATATAATATCATACATGTAAATTTTATATAGTGGGGTTTTTATTCCTCCAAAATTTATCATGATTTAAACGACCTAAAAAATTTATAAAACAGAAACAAATAATTACAACTTTTCCATATCTTTGGATAACCACTTTCTAATTAAAAAAATTAATTTTTATGTGTGTTTAATGGTAAATAAAATCATATTAAATTTGTGGAGGGAATTAAGGAATAAATATTTGAATTAATTATAGTTTAACCTTTAGGTAAACTGATTTTAACCTTAACTGTGGAAATTAATATTTACTAAAATTACAATTAATGTTCACCAAAAACCTATTTGATGTTATTATATAATATTAATTTTTTTGATTGGAAATATAGAATCCATTTTTCTGAATTCCATTCACATTTTTTATAAAATATAATTTAAATTTAATCCCACTGATGTGAGGAAGATGAATTTTTTCAAAGAAACAATTTTTATAAGTATATAATTATTTAATATGAAGAGAATATATAAATTTCATTATAAAGAAAGAATTTTATTAATAATAACATAACTTTTCTATTTTTACTTTTATGACATTTCTAAAAATTCAATAATGAAATTTATCTAAAAATAATAATTTTTTAATAAAAATATTATTTTTCACTATTGATTGAAATTTTTTTTCATAAAATTACGAAAATTTAAACCTATGCTAATTTAGATATTTAAATATGAAAATTGATATATTTTGTTCAAATAAATAGTCTAAATGTTTGAAAAATGAATTTTTTTACTCACAAGAAAAAACAGTATTATTTTTTTTGATAAAAAGGTATTTTCAAATAACAAAGAGATTACTAAATATTGTTTAACTATTTATAAATAATATTAAATTACATAAAACATATATAATTAATTATGTATATATAGTTAATCTTATGGACAATAAAAAATTTATGATCTAGTTTATAATGTTCACGTTATGATAATGACATTAATAGTACATCATACTTTAACAAAACATGGTATTGTGTATGCTAAAGTATATTTAATAAAATAAGTTTATTTTATAAAAAATATTTTTTAAAATATTAGGTTGTTGCATTATCAATTCATACAAACATTTAAATAGTGTAAAAATTCAATTTATTTCAAATTTCATAACTTAAACTCTCAAAAAACATAAAATAATCTAAATGTAACATAAATTAAATCACAACTGTGACATGGTATTGTTCCAATCACACACACACAAAAAAACATATATATATATATATATATTAGGGTAAAAACATATGTAGTCATTACATCTAGGATTATAGTTATTATATTTTTATTTTAATGGTATAAAATATTACATCCCCCTCCCTTTCCTTGAAGATCTCCAACCCAATTGTTTTCCCCATTTGACCTTGTAGTGTTCCACCAAGCCTCGTCCTCATGCATTATCTTCCCATTGTGGGACAACACATATATTTTTTCTGAATTAAGTGTTTTTCAATGTGTTAAAGTGATATAGGTTCATTAAGGACACCCCTTTTTAATTTTTTATTTTCCATTTTTCAGTGTTGTTCCGATTATTTTAGAAAACATATTCTATTTCCATGTTGATTGATTAGGTTTCCATTTTATTTCTGCTCATGTTGAATGTGTGGTTGATAATCGATATTCAGGATTCAGCAAGAATGAGGTGGGTATTCCTTACAACCCAACCAATATTCCATTCATTTTTTTCTAGTGTTTGCATGTTTTCTTATATTTATCCATATAATTTTTTAGAATTAGTTAAATTAAATGTTTTAACTTCAATACATCTCATTTTAAAGAAATTAATCATATTCCTGAAAATATATTAAATTGGTAGTTCATTGATATATTCCATTAATGTGTTTTACCTTGATTGAGAATGAGGTTAGAAATGGTTTTCTAAACATAAACATTAAATGAAATGGTATATTTCAAATTGATGGTTGTGAAATGGAATTTAACAACCATCAATAATTTCTATATTTGGTTTGACCATGAATTAAAAACATGCATTGTTATCCTTTATTTGTAAAATTAATTCATTCATTAATATAATACTATGGGACTTACATATTGGTTTTTATAGGTGATTAACTATATTTAAAATATATTCTAATAAATATTATATGAGATTATGTAATGATCCTAGTTTTTTGAAATGATTAAAACCATGGGTTTGAAATGGAATGAATATGTCTACCAGATGAATTGTTTAAATAGAGGGATATTATGAAACCAATATATAATTTAAATTTATTAATTTTTAATGAAAACCTATTCAATCAAGGCATACAAACATATAAGGGTCTTATAAAATGAAAATGGCATTATATGGTTCCATGGGCTCTTATTTTATTTATAGAAATTGGTAAGATATTTTTCATTTTTAAATAACAGAAATTGGTCGAATTGTTAGGGTCACATCCATTAGATACATTTTTGGATATAAAATAGGAGGATAACATTGAGTTATTATTGACATTAGAAGGGGACTAACATGGCCACCCTATAAGGATTTCAAATTGGATATAAGTATTTCCACCACTAGGTAAATCCATCTTTATTATTGGATTCCTCAATTATTTATCACTACTAATACCTTATGGAGGTTATACCTTATATTCGACTGATGTATTGTGTATTAAAATCCATAGATTAATTTTGGGGATTCTATCAGGAAACCCTTTTGAATTTAGACGGATTCTATCCCAATATTATTCTAAATTACGTATGATGGAATTTTATGGGCATGGACCTCGATTCCATTCAGGCCTGAAACTCTAAATTCCTTGAATACATGTTCCCCTAAATTAAGTTAAATAAATTTCAATGTTGGATTCCCTGCATTTTTATAGATGGAACTCATAAGAATGAAATGGATTATATCGATGGAATATGATGAGTCGGATAGTTGTATATTCTCTGTGGAGCCACCAAATATTTCCACATTGTTTCATTACTCTTCTTCCCTTACTTGTATAGCATGGATCATCTATTTATTTTTTATATTCCATGGGTTACTTTGTGTTATTTATTTTTCTATTTAATTGGTTATGAACCTTGGAACAAATCTATGATAATGTGATCTATTTCCATATTTATAGATATTTGGTTATAGATGAAGTGGGTCGGTCTAACCGTTGGTGTCATCGGAGAGCTTCATATTGATGGCAAGGTTTATATATATAAAAGATTAATTAGATATATAAGTATTTTTCATAAGTATAATATATTAATGTACATGTAATTTGGGATTAATTTTTTTGGGATATCTTTGGTGGTGTCCTACAAAGTTATTATAACACCCTACTCGAGATGTTATAACACATTGGTACCCGTGTATAAAAATATCTTTTTTTAGTTTATAGTCTTTGGGAAAAGACACATTACAAGATGTTTTTATTGACATGATATCATTGAGTAAAGATTATTGGATCAGGAAGGACTCAATAATAGATTGTTAGGAGTTACCAGACCCTTTTTTTTAGGTATTTGAATTTATCCTTATATATGATCATCCATGAGGGATATTGGTATAGTATGGAACACCCATTTTTTACTAACATTACATATTTTTATTTTTTGTTTATTCCAGATCTAATTTTTATGGTTATATATCCCAATTTATGTGATTGATTTCATTCTAAAGATATGTTTATTTTGCACTGAGGGTATAGTCTCATCACAATATTCTAATAGACACTCACTTATAGTCATCACCTGATTGAATGTGGAGAGGATACTTTGAGTACATGTGGAAAACCATATAGGGGAACGATATAGTGGATTATAGGGTTGGTCATTACAAAATGGTTTATAATGTTATTAATTTTAGATTACCTATTTTGTATTGTAAACAAGATACAAAGAGGTATTCAAAACATGAAGACGAGCTCATTTCAGGGAGTGACTAACAAATTAACTAGGTAAAACCTATATTTACAAGGATAAGACATGTTGTATTTGGGATTTAATTTTTCGTGGGTTTGATTGATTTTATCATGTGTATGAGGAATACTTTATTTTTTCTGATTTATGGTATTCTAACTTATCTATGAGTAATGAAATAGCGGGTTTATGTGTTCAAAAATTATTCTTTGAATATAGACTTTTATGTCGACTTTATATTTCATATGATTGACATGTCTCTTTACAAATATTTATAATTGAATATATATTTATATATTAATTTTATGTATAATGAAATTTTATGAATGTTTATTAGTAAAATTTGGTGTAGTGATTAAAAGTGTCTAGTTTGTTTTACATTATTCTTCCATAAGATAATCTAGTGGTTTCTTACTTGAACAATTTATAAGATTATTTCCTAAAATATAGTCATATATTAATTATTAGAAAATGATCATGATTAAATATGGTTCCAATAAATATCCTATAAGGTTGTCTCCCTTGTAGGTTATGACGAGAACATTATTTAATCAAGTTGGTTGAATTTGAGGTAAATTAGATAAACCCAAGAAATATTGAATTTAAATCATGGATTTAAATAGATATGAACAATATTGACATGTGGACACTATTTATCAATTGAAATAGAAAATCATTTAAAATATAAATTATTTTGAATATGATGTGTTTGATAAATAAAATGGTAAAATGCAACTCATCAGGTATTCTCCCTCATATGTTGTTGACGAAATTAAATCTTACCAACATAGGGATGTGAATATTGTGATATGCAATGGATTAAAAATTTAAATTTTTAATGTTTTGTCCATAAAAATGATCATGTGACTTAAATTCCTTCTATTCATGGATTAACTCGGTGTATTATTAGTTGGGGTTATTGTTAGAACATGTGTTATTATTTTCCAAAATTATGTGTTTACATAAACCAATTGATAGTTTTCTAACCACATCTATGATTTAATAACCCTTGTGAGGGTAGTGGTTCTTGATAATGTGATTAGTATTATGGTACAACTATGATATGTAGTGGTGTGTTGAGAGACATGTGCCTTATTCTAGACATGAGAGTGTCTATGGAAGGTTAGGTTCCTATTACGGTATGAGGAATTAGGTTTAATTTGGTGAAAGTTAGAAATTGGGTGTCTTGGTGGAATGGGAAAATTTCTGTTTTACTCACTATCCAAAAACTGTATATGTACAAACACATTTTTAGGGGTTATGTACCAGTACCTAATGATCCAAAATATTAACATAGGTTACGTGATTTAGTTTCTTGAGAACTTGTGATGGGGTCATGTAATCCTATTAGTTGTGGATAGAGTGAGTCCTTGACTAATTTACACAGTTGGATGAATGTTTAACATTTCTAACATGAACCAATACTTCTAGCGTCATTTATTAGTTTACACTGAGTATACCCTATTGGAGGGCTTTAAAATTCTAGTTAATTGTTTTGGAGCTATATTTTATGGATAAATGATTCATCATTTTTAATCAATGTGTGGTAAATTTTATCTATAATTGATTTTTTTATGCTTGAGAACCCATATGGATTGGGCGCTGTATCTAAGATAGTTTATAATTGAAGTATCATTGAGAATCCAAACCCATATGATTGATGATGATTTTAGTAAATTTGGTGGAATTTTTAAATGTACTGGGACACTTGAAATAGCACCAAGGATTCCGGGTTATTGAAAACGTATCATAGATATATGTGAGGTGGAAAAAATATTATAATAGAGGATCTGGGATACCTATGGTTTGTGTAACTGACTTTTTAAATCATAGTTTCTCACATGGTAAATCATGAAATCCTAGGAACATTGATTATTAACTAACATGAAATGAGTTAAGATCTGTAATTTTGTTACATCAGAGCTCATGACCATCACATTTTAATGAAATTGGATGGTATAGTATTTACTATCCATTTTATAGATTAAATTTATGTTGTATTCAGGGGATTGGATCTATTCATGGGATGTACGAATTAGTGTACAATATAATTGATGTAATCCCATGGAAGGTAAAACATGAAATACCATAAAATTTCAGTTCATGGTGTCATAGTTAGGGGTAAAGGGTTGGGGTGGTTGAGATCCTATACATATAATGTTAATGATAAATTTATATAAATTTAGAGAATGAGAGGATAGACAAATTTAGTTTGTAATGATGCCATATTGAGGGAATACAATATAATTAACCAAACATTTATAAACAAATTCCCTTTGTTATTTAATTAAATGTATTATTACTTATAATATTTATTGGAATCAAATTCACTTCTTTTTCTTATTATATTATATCATATTAAAATTAACCATAAGAATCATAACCATTGATTATATAGCCTTTAAACTATGGTCATATGATTATTAAAAATATGGTATCTTAACAAATCCAATTGACATAGACAAATGAATTGATTTCTTCAACTAGTATGATTTCATCTTATGAAGACCATATATTATAGATTCTATGTGAAATATCATCAATGGGATGATCCATTGAATAATCCATACTTTATTTCGAATATCTTCGGCATGATATAAATAATTTATCGGAGAAGTTCTTGGTCATTGACACCACTACCCAAACACTATACAACAAACCAAACTCTAAATGTCCCAAAATCATGCACATTACTCTTAAAAAGATGATTGTTTGTTAATGGGATATATATCATGAACCAAAAAATATGTATATAAGTACATTATTTTCCATAAAATAATGGTTATATGAAATTCTTATTTTTATTTTGTAATCAATTTTTATTTTGATACAATAAAACAAAACATGTATTTGTATGTAATTTTGAAATTCAATTAAGGATTTTATTTTAGTGAATTAATGGATTTTTTTAAAAAATAATATTTTAATATATTTTTTTGTAAAATAATTTCTTTTATATATATATTTTCATATAACTTTTATACTGTAAAATTTAATTTTTATAGGTGATTCGAAAACTATTATTTTCTAAATAACATACATTTCCCTATAGTTGTCAGCAATTTTATTAAAAGTGAAAGTCACATATATAAACATTTATTTGGATTGAATAAATATTAATTTTGTAGAAAATATCAACATTATCCAATGGTAAATTTTTCATAATTCTCAGAGATATTCAATGTTTCGAGTAAAATTTTAATTTGGTAAAAATTTACTGTGTGTATTTTGATAATATAATTACCCGAAAATGATGTAATAAATACTATAGTTGTTATACAGGAATAAATATTTGGTCTCCAATTAAATTAATGTCATATTAAATTTATATAATTGAATTTATAAATCCATTATCAATCCTCTAAAACATATAATATATTTTCATGTTTTGAAATCATTTATTTAAGGATATGACTCACTTACACATATGGAACGAAAATAATTTATTAATATTAAACATTTTACTTGTTAAATAGAAAAACTCACTCTTATTTTGTATAAAACATTTGAAGACCTAATGTACATGTTTCTTGTTTTGGTTATTTTATTATATATTGTCCCAAACATTAGTTTGAGTAAAAAATAAATAAATATCCTCTAGTTTTATACATAAAGAAACACAATCACAATTTATGTTGAATTAAAAACATCAGGTCTTGTCCTTTCACTATCCTCACCTCTGAAGATTCCAATTTATGTTCCCTCAAGATCTTAAGAAGCTATTCACTTAATTTTTCAATCATAATATCAAGGGAATAGATCCACTTGTTTTCCTCTTTATTCGAGTACATCTTTATCTAATGTATTTTATCTTTATTTCCTACTGTTGGTATATGTGATTCCATATCCCAGCATACATTAAATTTTAAATCCAAACAATTACACACCCTTTCACTCTCATAAACCCATGTTATAAACATCCATACACCCTCATTATTTTGTTTACCGTTCACCATGATTTTCTATGAAAATAATAATTTATACCTATATCTATTTCCAATCAATGGTGTTTAGCTTTACTCACATATACATATTTTATTGAGAACATATACTAATTATTTAAAACACCATTATCATCGAATAAAATTTTATACTAACTGACTCTATGTTTTTTAATCTCTATGATAATATTATGTTTATGATTAAAATAAATGTGATGGGTGTGATTATAATTTTATAGTTCTCCAATGAATTGATTAATGTTTTAGTCTCATGAGACATCATACAACATATTAATGAATGATCCTAATATATCATGGTAATGTTTTCATAATTATTTATTTCCAATTATCCTTGACCTATTTTTATGATCAAATCTTTCCATTTGTTGCCACAAATCCGACATTGCCTTTACATTATAATATTTTATCAAGCCTCATTGTTCGTTTTTATGTTTACCCCCCATTTTATATCTCATCAAAATGAATATTGTCTAAATTTTATAAAATTAATAATGTTATACAATTTTTATTTCCTCATTTGGATTTATATATCACCCTTTTTCTTATGTATATCCCCATGTAATAACATGTAGTATTATGCAAAAAGTAATAATATGATAATGTTAATGATATTTTTAATGAAAATGGTATATTTCAAATTTTATTTTATTATGTAATGTAAATTTTTCCCAAATAAACTACAATTCTTGGTCATCGGGGTAGTATAATGTGTAATATTATTTAATATATCATTAATTAATGTGTAATAAAAAGAACGATTGTCATAGTTTGTATCAAATGATTGTTTATTTATTTTTGATAGTTATATTAGAAAATTAAAGATAAAACCTTATGGATTAGAATATACATTGGTATACATCAAAAAAAATTCTAAATTATAGAGTATGTGGTTTCTATGAAAATAAACCATGTCTAGATATCACTAGTGGATGTGGTTCTAGAACATATGTACAAATGGGGAAAATATGAAAACACTATGTTAAGCTACACTCATCCAGAAACTGGTCAACAAAAATAGTCCTTACTATAAACCTGGTTTTCCAATCCCAGAGGATATTATTTTTATTAATTCACAATTTTATTATGATCAATTATTAATGGAAAACATCCTATAAGAGAATATATTAGGAAATATATCATAGATAACATATGATGATGCATATACATTCATACGGTTAAGAATAAATTTTATTTATAATTTATCTATTTAATGTGATGGGATTATTATTTCAATTGTTAATAATTTAAAAATAACAATCCCATTTTTTCCATTAACTCTAGACAATTTCAAGAAATATGAGGTATCAGGTAAATATCCAATGTTATTAGAAATGTTATGATGTCCCAAACAAGATTCCCAAACTAGTGGTAAATAAATAGAAGCTTTTTTATGATACTCTCTGATATGAAAAATGTTCTTAATAGAATCTAAGATTTTGAGGAGAAACCAAATTCCACTAAGAAAGGACATGTTACAACTGAGACTTTTATGTGATAAAATCCTCTTACATTTAATGTATCATTTGATCCCTTAATCATGTAATAATTGATCAACTCCATTTTGAAGATATTATACATCCATAAATGTTTGAAGTTAGAGAAGATTATACTTCTTGATTATTTTATGGAGGGAGAAGATGATCAGTGGTTGACATTTATCAAAAATATGTATCATGAGGAAGTTATTGAAGAGATGATGTATAATTAATTTGTTAAAAAAAATTCAGCCATAATTTTCTTCACACTCCCTATCATAACATGGAATGGGTTTTCCTTACCCTCATGAAAAAAAAGCTAGTAAATCTATCAGAGCATGTAAGGAAAACATAGAAATACATGAACAATATGCCTTCATATTTTTTTCCTCGAAATGAATCATTAACTATTTATATTGATAGACAATAATTTCTCTATGAAATTACATAGAAATTTGATACTCTGATAGATATGATGAAATTTTATGTTCACTCAATTTCAAAATGGATATCAGTGAATATCAAAGGTATCATAGCAATAAGAAGTGTAATATGGAGTGCAATTATGGAGATCTAATGGAGAAATATCAAGGTGTTATAAATTGAGACATCATACATATCAAAAGGATAGAAATAAGAACCCAAAAATATTCCTATGGTGGGAGAGGAAATTCTTTATGTTAGGTAATTAAGGATACATAGCTAGTGATTACTTAGGGGATAATATCAATAATGTGATAGTGGAAAGGAATGATTCGTTCATCCCTCAGAACAGAGTTCATTATGTAATGTATAATTAAACATAACACTTTAAAAAACAATAAACTAAAACAAGTGTATTTGTAGACAACCAATATCATCCAATCCACTAAGGGTGATATTTTTCCGTCACACCAACTAAGGTAGATCTCAAAAACAATGTGGTGAGAGACGTACTAGTTGTTTATTCATGAATTGTGAAAATAATTTTTTATTCTGGTTAATTTAAATTCATCATAACATGAATTTTTTACTTAAAATATTCAAATACATACAAAAATAATAGAATTGGAGCATTGATGAAATTGGAAAATGGGGAAATTATTGTTTCCAGAATATATAACCTCTCATCTATCAAAATTAGAGGGATGAATTACCAAAACAACCTTTTGATACTCCATATAGCGTAATTTGTTTCAATTCATTATATAGATTGTATTTTCTTACATATGGGTAACATAAATTTTCATGATAAAGAAATCACTCTCCATATCGCCAATCATCCCCTTATTTTATTCATGTAAAAGGAGGATGAGGAATCATCATTAGAACCGACATCTCAAGAATTTATATATTATACATGTAATAATTTATATATAGATAAAATGATTGGTTTTATAGAAATGATCACACATAAAGAAATACAACTTATGAGGGAATATATTGATGTGTTTGCGGAAGAATTTCCATGTCTTCCTCCTATATGAGAGGATTAATTTTGAATCCAGAATAGACATGGGGTGTAGCCATTATCCAAGACTCTATATATAATTGATGTTGTGGAACTTGACAAGATGAAGAATCGAATACAAGATAATCTAGATAAAGGGTTAATATTCCCATGTTCTTCACAATGGATTGAACCAGTTTTCTTCATCAATAAGAAGGATTAGTCAATGTACCTTTTCATAGATTATAATGATCTCAACAAGATCATGATAAAGAAAATGTATAATATTTTATAGATTATGTATGTGATCAGTTAGCTACGTAGAGACCAACACATCTCCAAGGTGGATCTTCAGTCAGGGAATTATCAAGATAGGGAAAATAATTTTGATACCCTTAATACTATATTCTAAACAAGGTACAGTTAGTATAAATTATTATTAATTCCATTTAGACCCACTTATTCTCCAGAAATTATCATGGGCGTGATGAATATATTATTTTGTGATCACCACAACAACATTTTTGTAGTAATTATTGATGATATCCTTATATACTGTAAATAGAATAAAAATTATGGGGATAATCTCAAAATTATGTTAAAACCCATACAAAAGATGATGATTTATGCATATGATAAAAATGTGAGTTGTAGTTGATGGAATTCTCACTCATGGGAAATATTATTATAAGAAATGGGATATCTATTAACCCTTCAAAGCCAAATGTAATTGGGTTCTGGAAGAGGAACAAATATTTGGTAGATATCAATACATTCCTTTGATTATGAGGTTACTACCATCGATTTGTGAGAAAGTTATCATAATTATCAATCCGGTTAACCATGATTACATATAAGAGAGTCATGAATATTTTTGGAATGAGGAATCCGAAGAGAGCTTGAATTTAATTAAAAATAGAATTATCACTACACCGATACTCAACCTAAAAATATGTGGAGAACATTTTTTGGAATATAATGATGCTTTGTAAAACGTCTACGAATTTTTTTTATTAAAAATGACATAGTGATAAATTGTGATACAAGTGAATTAAGGGTTCAGGAATAGAAATACCCAATAAATGATCTAGATTTTTTGTTGTGATATTCCCTTTTAATTTATAGATGCATCATCCCTTTGGGGATACTTGTGAAATATATATATATATATATATATATCAGAATAGAAACATTTATATATTAACATAGAAAGGGCTGAATAAATAAAAAATGGAGATAGTTAGGGAAGATTAGGGAATATAAATGCTCAATCCACTACCACCCCATGGAAGAGAATAATGTGGAAGACACTCTAAGTATAAAGGATCCACTAATTTTATCATTTTTGATATTTGAAAAGGATCCAACATTTTCAGACTTAAAAAGGATATACATGGGAATCATAAAGGAATGGGTGTCAAATATCCTTTCACAAATTATATCTCAACCATCCATTATGGAGAGGATACTGGATTATAAATGGGATTATTTGAGAATTCCAAAGAATTTGGAATCTATAAAGAAAAGGGAAATCATCACATATCAATTCTGATGAAGAATTAGTTGTTATATTTCAGTCAAAACATTTTTTACCATTAAATATATTGTTAATGAAGGATTTATTGGATAATGAACATTCCTTGAACTTATATATCCTACATGGAATCATGAAGATGTATCAAAATCTCCGAGTGCACTATTGGTGGGACAATATGAAGAAGGATATCGTGGAATATAGATAAATATATCTTATAAGACAATAAGTAATGGATGAAATGAAAACATTCCAGGGGATGGCACAACCATTACCTAATAGTACATGGAAATGGGAAAACATCACTATATACTTTTTTAAATTAATTAATATGAAATCATGTATAATTAATGATATATAGGTTATAATGGATAAAATTACAAAGTAATGTAACTTAATTTCAATTAGATATGACTTCTCACTTAATCAAATTGTGAGGATATACATTAGTGAAGTGGTACGACTACATGGAACACCAATATTAAATTTACTAGATAGTGTGCCATGATATACTTCTATGATCTAGAAGGGCCACCAACATGATCTAAATAATGATTTGAAATAATACATGACCTATCACTAATAAATTGATGACAAATATGACAAGACTATCCAGAAACTAATGTACATATTGAGGGAATGCTAAATTGACGTAAAAGGATAATCGTATCAATATATTCCTCTGGTAATGTTCCTATACAATAATATAATCCACTCCGGGATCCAAATGACTCCCTAAAAATACCTATATATTAAGAGTTTAATAACACATTCATACTGGAAATACATTTTCTAACAAAATTTTCAAGGTCTTAATGTCGTTTGGGAAGTGGTTGACAATGTCAAAACCCATTCAGCAGCAAAACTAGGATGATGAAAGTAAAAAAAAAGTTTTACACACAATCATTCAAGAGACCAAGATTTTTTGGTTCGATATAAGGTATTAATCTGTGTAACTCCATGGAATAATTCCAAGATATTTGGGAACAAGGAAAATATTAGTCCTAGATACATAAGTCTCATTGACACCCTTGATCTCATCAGAGTGGTTTATTTTTAACTAGCACTCCCCCTAACCTCTCTCATGTACATGATGTGTTCCACATATCACTCTTGAAGAAGTACACATCATGTATTTCACATTTAAGCAATAAAAATGTGTTACCATGGGATAATGATCATTGCTTTTTAGATAATCCGATGAAGATCTTATATCATATAGAAAATATTATATGGAAAAAACAATATAGCTGGTCAGTGTGATATGGAGAAACCACAAGAGTGAATAAGCGATATGGGAACTTGAGGATGTGATGAAATAGAATTTCATTTTTAATTTTTAATATGAGAAATAAAAAATTTGTGGGAAAAATATTTAAAAGTGAGAATATTAAA
Organism: Viscum album; assembly: GCA_963277665.1. NCBI lineage: Eukaryota > Viridiplantae > Streptophyta > Magnoliopsida > Santalales > Viscaceae > Viscum > Viscum album. Next base: position 495,068,993 of record OY728158.1, on the reverse strand, counting down.
ATACAATAAATTTTATGAATAATATACCATTTGTGGTTTAATTAAATATCATATTATAAATTATGGTAGTATAAAAAACATGATCTTCTATGTTATTATTATATACTATGAAATTTAAAACACCAATACTCATCATTATAATTTATTATATATCAAAACAATAGTGATCATATGATTATTATATTTATTGGGTATTATATTATACAATTTACATAGATAAAGACATTTATGGCCTTGAACTACAAGATCATACCCATTGAATCTCATTTTTTCACGTTGGTTACAATAGATAACATCCATTTTATTTGAAATTGAACAATATAATGTTGATATCCAAAAACCTAATCATTAGCAAGATCATTTATGTGATAATTTCATACTTTTTGAGATCATGGCCCAAATCATGTATGCCGAAGAACCCTATGAAATTATCATCTTTGTAAACATTAATCTTATTGAATTTGAGGGTGTATTAAAGGGATATGTATTATCACCTAGAAAATATTAATATTTATAATATAATTTTCACTAGAATAATGGATATATTTATTTCTTATTATTATTTTATAAACGATTTTGACTTTGATATAATAAAACACAAGTATTATTTTTCAAAAATATTATATTTTAATTAAGAAAATTATTTTTTGAATTAATAAATTTTTTATATGAACTTTATTTTTATAAAAATAATAATTAAATAATATTTATTAAAAATAATTTATCATATAAGTTTACTATGCTCAATGTAATTTTTATAAGGGATTCATAAACATTAATGTCAAAGAACAAAAACATTCTCTATAAATTTAAATAATTTTTGTAAAATTGATAATTCATATTTTTAGAAAATTATTTGGATTAAATATAAAATATTTTTTGAAACTGAATTTAAAAAATATCTAAAAGTTAATTTTCCATAATTTTAATATACATTTGTGTTTTTAGGTTACAATTTAATAAGGTATAAATATTAATTGTGTATTATGACATCATAATGACACAAAAATTATGTTATAAATAATATAAATAGTATCCACAAAAGATTATATTTTTCATTTAAATTATTGTAATATTATATTTCTTTTATTTACATTATTAACCCTTTATGAATCCTCCAAAACCTATATTACATATTTGTTGTTTTAAAATTATTTCATTAAAGATATGACACACTTCAACATCAGAAATGGTAATTTTTCAATAATATTGTACATTGGACGTAAATAATAATTAAAAAAAACCTATTTGGTGGAAAAAATTGGTAAAAACCATGGGATGTAATGTGTATTTAGTTATTTTATTATATATAGTCCAAAACCATTGTTTGTGAAATAATAAAGAAATACCCTCTCTTTTTATATATAAACACAACCAGTATCCTTTTTAAATTAACAAAAAAAACCTTTTAACATTTTCTATAATATTCCATCCCCATTTTATATTTATCACAATGTGTTCATAAGCCCTGAAGAAGCTCCTCCCAATATTTTCGAATCACACTCTCATGGTAAGGGATCATCTTCTTTTAATATTTAATCATGTATATTCATTATATTTTATATTTTATCATCATTTTCTGATATTGTAATATTTTCATCCATATATACAATACTATCCATTTTATGTCTAAATTATGATATACCCCTTCCAGTCATTCAATCGCTTTCATGAACATTCATACTCCTTAGATATGCTCCCAAATTTGCACATTGATTTTACATGCCAAGTAATTCTATAGTGAATAGCCATATTCATTTCCTATCAAGGGTGTTCACCTCTAGTCACATATAATTACATGATCGGGGAATTAAATGTATGTGTTATATAATAAAATATCTTTAAATAAACTATGATTATAAATTATTCTATGTTGTATGATCTTTGTGGAACACTTATGCATGTGTTTGAAATAAAATAATGGATGCTCCAAGAATTATATAGGTCTCCAATGCATTGGGTAATGGGTTAGTCTAATATTAAATCATTCAAGGGATTAGGCAGTGAAACTAATCCATCATGGTACTTTTTCCATCATGATTTCATTGATGTTATCCTGGACCTATTATTGTAGTTCCATGTTTTATGTTTTTCAACATTTCCCTTGTTGAATTTATGTTATCATGTTTTATCATTCCACATTGTTCATATTTATATTTCTGAACCAAATTATGACTCATTGACATTCCTATTTTCTAACATGTATTAAATTAATATATTTATTCCATGTTTATTCCCTCAATGGGTTTTATTGCTCACCTCATTTCTTAGGTTTTTCCCTAGGTTATCCCATGCATTTTTAAGTATGAAGGGATAATATGAATATGTTATAGATGATTTCAGTACAGATTATGTATTTACATTTTTATATAGTTATGTAATGTACATAATTCCCAAATACAATATTATTATCGATCTTTGGGATTACATTATGTGTAATACTGTGTAATAAATCATTAATTAATGTGTAATATAGAGCATTGATATCAGAAATCATTTGTTGAACCATGTAATTAGTTAAGTACCTGATTTTAGAGAAGAGTACTAAGGGTACTCATGGTTCATCATAGTTGTGTAGTACATGATCATGGTTAGTGGTTTATTCATGCCATCCAGGTTTTTAAGTTACATGGCTCATGAGATAAAGATTTAGGCTATGTAATTTTCAGTGCATGAGTGTGTGTAACTATTTTAATTCAATGTATTATGTTAATGAAAATTTATACCTATGGATCCTTTCATGTTATAGTTTAGAGACCAGTCATGTATGATTTAGTGATCAAAATCCTTGGGGAGAAATTTTCAAAAATTAACTAAGGACTCAATAGAAAATGTAAGTTTCATCACTAAAATGGGAGGACATAATTTTAGACTATAATATTTTAACATGATTAATCCAACATATTGATCGTGAATAGGTTTTTTACTGGATGATATAATTGTCTTAATTAGAGTTACTTGTGTATATAAATTTAAGAACTCGTTGGGTTCATTTCATGGGAGAAATATAAAAATTGAATATATTGTACAGCTACTATAAGCCACTAGAGGTAATGATCCTCGATTAAAATGTGTCTCAATGAGAATAGAAGTTTTAACGTGAGATGGAATTATATAGAACATGATGTTTGAGCAGCACAAGAGTGTTAGGGAATTATTAAATTCCTAATAATTGGTTTTAGTGATTGATAGATTGAGGGACATTATGATTGGGGTGTATACCCAATGGTGTAATGAAAAATATATTCTTATGGTGGAAGAATTATTTATATCAGTGGAGTATGACCCTTAGGTGTGAATGGGTATTGATGTGTGTGACTAGTCTTTTGAAAATATATGATGCATCAGATTCGAACTGATGTGAGGATTCAATGTAAAATTTATTCCTATTGGAAATCCAAAAGACAATATCCATATGATTATGGTTAGAGTATTATTAGTCATTTGGGGATCTTTATATGATTTATAGTTTCAATCATTGTTTATTTTGACACCATTATGGTGATTACATGAGAACATAGATAATAGTGTATGTTGTCAGTGTTGTGGCCATGTAATAACATTTGGGATTAGGGTAGAACTCGAGGTGTCTGCATGAGCATGGGATTCCTCAATATTTAAAGACAACACCCTATAGTAGTTTATAGGTTTTTAGTGATAGATTTCAAGAAGCGTTGAGAATAATTTTCCTCTTATTGTTTGAGGTAAAATCATGTGTATTTATTTTAATGTGTGAGTTAATAATTAATTTGATCATTTCATATTGGATGTGATATAGGAGTTAGAGTATTTTTTATGGATTTTCACAAATGACATATTCAGTTTTAGTCATTCATAATATGTATAGTCCCATATGTTTTGTTCAGAAAAAATCAAAAAGTAAAGTAACGAGTGTTGGACTAGTGTGATTAGTTCAAGTTGGTTTTAGTGCTTTATAAATATCTCTAGGTGAATTTATTGTCTTGAGAATAATGTTTTTGAATGAAATTTTATTGTTGGAATTTACTATTAATTTGAGATTTCCATCGCATGTTATTTTCATTATGGGGTGACCCATAGAATTGTTGATTTTTAGAAGAAAATGTGACTATTTATTAGAATATATGTTCTTGGATGAGTTTCATACCAGTTCATTATAATTTATTGATGGTATCATTTTTTATGTTATATATAAATAGAGAACTTTGTTTTAGGAGCAACACTCGGTAAGTGCTTAAGCTTTCATAATTGAACATGTAAACGAGCGATTGTAGAACACTGACATAGGTCTACCTAAATGGATCCATTTACCTAGATACTTTTCAAGGATATGAAGTGATATGCACTGGATTTTTTAATTCCCAACTTTGATTCATCCATTTGATTAATTATGAATAAAATTATATTTTATTTTGGGGATGGTATTGGTTTTTTCAAACAGGCTTTAAGATAGAAATTTGAGAAATTAGAAACCAAAAATAGGTTTATTTTTACCTTTTTATGAATCTTAATGGGTAATAGATGAGTCATAGGAGAAAAAAGGGGCTTGTACAAAGATTGAAGACATAATAATGATGTTATAATACCACCAGCAAGCCCACAGCGGCCCATTAGCATTGCATTGAGCTGTTGGGATATTTTATAAATGGGATAAAAAAAATGTTTCCCCCCCCCCCCACTTCCCTTAAGATCTCCCGACATGATGTTTCTCCCCCTTTAACATATTATAAGAACCCTAATCCTTATCCTCCTCTGTTGTCTACCCATAGAAGGATATCACATGTTTTTTGATTGAATCAGGTTCTATCAAAATCATTAGTGAGATATAAGTAAATCTAAATCACATATTTATCCTATTTTTATTGTATTACTCTATATTTTGGAATTACACTTATATTATATATTATTCCAAATTTTATATTTTTTTATTTGGAATCATAATTTCTATCAATTCAATAAAAAACTAGTTGATGATACATAATTAGTGGGATTCTCTATGAGTGAGGTGGGTTTTTTCTTAAAACATAAACCATAGTTATAAAATATTTCTTAATGTATGGTTGGTGAAGCCAAGATGATCATAAAATTTTTAGAAATTTGTAGAATTAAAAGTAATAATTTTTTTACCTATTATAATTCCCCTTTTAATATTCCTTCAACCATATAAAAATGGATGTTCTTTATGAGATGCAATTTTTTGGGTTTGACCATGATGGGAATGGAATGTGTAGTGGTTGTATAAATTTAATGGTTGAATGAAATGTTATAGTACGAATCAGTGGCTCTAAATTGTAATTAGAATTGTAAATAATGTCAAAAATGGTTTAGCTGTTGAATTAGAACATATTATTGTGATCATTTAATTATAATTACTTTTTCGTCATTACAGTTGAATACATGAATGAAATGTGTGGTATGTATTTGTGATGAACTATGTTTTAAATGGATTATTATAATCAATATTTGAGAATATAGAATGGCCAAATTTTGTTTGTTATTTTTTAAAAAGTTGACGTAAAATAAATAGAATATGAAAAATGATGGAAATAGTTAAAAAAATGTCAATAAAAAAACTATTGAAAAACTTCATTTGTATATTATCTATGACAAACTGTTTAATAAAAAATAGGAAAATGATAATGATCATATGAAAAAGAATTCATATTATTTGATGACATGGGAACTAGTAATGGTTATTGAAATTGCAATATTATTTTTCATTGTAAAGTAATTTAAAAATGAGGAATACAATGGGTGTTATCACTAGGATTTATTTATGTATGTGAAATTTTTTGAATTTCTTGAGTAAGCATGGATTAAATTATGAGGATAACTTTTATTCCCATGGATGATGACTCATTGGATCCAACCATGTCTGATGATATGGCCTTTCCTTGAGAAGTATTGGAATCCACATTTATTTATCACTAATAATTCTTCAGTGAAGCTCCCAGTTATATTTTATTTTGAGAAATACAGTGTTTGGTTCATTGGATTATTCTAGATTGCAAATTGTGGAAATTATGGACGTTTTCACTAGAATTTAATGACTTGGAATGGCAGGTATTCCTTGTGTATAACTCATGGATTTCTATGTGCTTTCATGAATGTGGAATCCTTGTTGGTATATCATTCAAGAGGTTGTTCAATATTGTATTATGAAGCTTCCCTTATGTTTTAATGGTTACACATTAATTGTCTATGAACCTTAGAATCGTCCAGATATTATGATATATATCACCCTATTAAATTCTATTTGCATTGAATGAATTTGGAATGTTTGACCTCAAGTGTCACTACAAATCCAGATACATTTTGTTATCGTTTTATTTATTTATTATACTATCTACTTATATAATAATATATTATTGTAGCACCTCTAAATGAATTTTTTTAAAGAATGGTTGTTTTTTTGATGTCTTTGGTGGTGTCTAATATATATATACTAACACTATTCTCATGAATCCATTTCTAATTTGTTTGAGGAAGGACTATGAATTTTTTTTGATCAAATTCCATAATCCATTTATTGTGGTTAATTTTTATTTCTCCTTGTATATGAACTATCAAGATGGATATTTTCACTGTATGTAATAACCATTTTTCATTTTATAGTGTTGTTGAACATATTTAATAGATTATGGTAATATTATTTGGAAGGGTTATGCATCCTAATTTATATGATCATTTTTTCTTTCAATGTCATTATGTCTTTGACTTATAGGTATAGTCTGTCTAATATATTCTAATGGGAAAATGGTGTTATCCATTATCCTCTAGCATAAAGGTAAGAATACTTAAGAACAATAGGTGTATTGTACTTGAAAAATAGTTTAGAATATTCCATGGTGGGATGTTATAAAGATGGGGTAAATAGAGATAATGTGTAATGGTAAAGGATAATGAATGAAGAATCGGGTACTGAGGTAGAAAAAGGAATAGAAGATGAGTGATATTAGTGATGCGGTAATTATAGAGATCATTAAATATAGTTCTTTATTCCTGGAGGCTCGTAGAGGATGGTGAAACCACTGACAGATCGTGAAATTGAAGTGGGTGGTGTAATTAAAAAAAGAAACAGAAATCTAAGGACTATTTTTTAAAATTATCCATGATTATTTAAATAATAAAAATCTAGTGTTATAATTTTTCAATATTATCCAAATAACTCTTTTAAAAAATATCCGAAGATATTTTTCAATATTTTTTTTAACAGAACCAATGTTAAAAATTTAGATGTTATATATATTATTTATAATAGAGGTAAAATCAAATTTTATTATAAACATGAAATATTATAATCCCAAATACCCCATTAATATGTTTTTAGTGAATTTTTCAATCGTTGCTGGTGATATCGACCGATCAGATTTTATAAAAAAAATAAAGATCATTCATCAATGAAAAATAATTTCTAAAATAATTATTCTATGACATGTTTTTTAGTGATTTCAAGAATGAGAGTGATGGATTTAGAAATTTTTTCAATTAATAAAAATAATCAATAATTATCTAATTTTCTCCTAGGATGGAAATATTTTGCTAATATTTCATTATAAAATTATTAATGTGGTAACAATAATATACATGAATTATTTCATAATATAGATTGAAATATTGAACGAAAAAAAAGGAATAAAATTGGGAAAAAATAATACACAAAATTAAAAGATATATGAAGGTAAACCCAAGGATGTAAAAGTACATATCAAAAATTATATTTTACAACATTATGTACTTAATTATATAGAGAGGTTACTAAAAAAATTAACAGTTCATATTTTTTCATTTTCTATAATTAATGTTGAATGCTTAAAATTATAAATATGGTATTGAGCATGAGAAATGAAAGTCATGAGAATTGAAACCCATGAGAAATTATGGAATCCACATATTTATTAGATTAAATATATATAAATTATAATTATTTACATTTTTTATAAAATCTAGGTGATTATTAAATTTATATTTTTATTAATATTTGGAAAAATTATAGATTGGGGAGAATTTATTTCTATAATACTTGATTTATTTACAAGGGAGATTGGAGATATCATTTTATTGATTGGGGAGTGGTGGTTATTGTATGTTTGGTTCTAAAAGGTGATGAAAAGCTATTTTTATATTTTATATCCTAAAATTTACTATGAAATTATTTTTACGAGTATAAGAACTCTATATGTCATATCATAAAAAATTATTACCTATCCCCTCTCATAATTAACAATTAATCCTCATCTCCCACCTATTAAATTTTTGTTATTCCTTTATAACATTATAGCTCAACCTGGCTACTAATACACAAGGTAAACATTGACCTAGAATATTAATAGTCTATTGATGATTATTTAGTATACCAATTTCTTATCAATATTCAAAAAATGTTTCACAAATATAAATGGGGTCTAATAACCATTATTAACAAAATTATGACCCATACATGGATAAAATGATACATAACATAACTATGAATTGGAATTAACAAAAACATAGATACCCTAATCCCAATATAAACACACAATAGTATCAATACAAGACTATACCATGAGGAAAATGAAACAATAAAATCTTCTACTAGTTTTCACTATATTTGGTCAAATCATGACACTATATAAGTTTTCATAAACTCAAATGACAAAAAACTAAAACAAAAATTAACACCATCTTCTTTAATATAAAAACATACATCTACAGGTGCATATAATAGCTCAATAGATTTCCTATAATGACTCCCCATGCATACCATTGCATTTAAATTATGCCAATATTTGTGGGTGACATAAAGTGAGTGAGAACTAAAAAAATTATTTAACAAAAAAAATTTATTTTAATCACAAAAGATACCCACCATTTCATGAACACACAAACCAAAAAATATAAAAACACACAATCTAAATAAATTTAAAATATTTTCACACAAAATGAGATTATTTTAAAAAAATATCATTTCCCATGATGAAACATTATAACACTAGAGTTACCCAAAAACCATTTACTATAAAAACCAAATGATATATAAAATCATATTGATCCAAAACAAATAAAGGATCATTTCCCATTTGAAGAAAATACTCTATAAATTTTGTCTCCTTGTAAACCAATGAGGCATAAACATAGAATTTGGATTTTAGTCTATCCTTATCCAGATTAATATGGCCCCCTCACTAATGTGGGATCCACATTTTCATATAATTTTGGATTTTATACGTTTCTAATAAAAATTATTTAAGCTATAAATTTTAATAAAACCCTAATAAGTCCAATGATAATTGATTGTACAATAAGTTCAAAAATAATAAAAATTAATGATAAAAAGGAAGAGGATGAAGAGCATAAGGTCGATAAGATGAAGAGGAAATGGTCAGGATTTATATAATTGTGAAATAATCCCAATATACATAGAAAGGATAAAAGGATTTATCAATTGTATGGAGAATATTATAGGGAACTCGCATTGTCACAAACCCTATTCTGACGATGACATCAAAAGGTAACATAGTTCTATAATAACCAATGTTTCTATACATCCAAATACAAAAATTATTCCATGATACTATAATATCCATTTTGTAAAATTACACATAACTACACTACCCCATATCTGTGTCATTGTCAAATTTTAAACACAAGATTCTCTACACTTGTGTTTATTATAGGAAATATTTACTCGGAAAACCATCATTAATTAGTTCAATCAACACAATTCAATAGACATCAGACATACAGAACGATCCACTAGATATAACACTTGTAATAATTCTATCTTTGAAAATATACATAATCGGATAAAATGATATTATTCAATCACTAGTTGGTGGTTCCCATTACATATTGAATTATAAGTTGAGGATTCATCATAACATATCTGATCTCACTATAAATATTAAATTACATGTTTACAAATCATAAATGAAAAGCTTTATTGCCCTCTATTCCTTCATTATATTGATATCAAATAAGGATTATCAAGTACTATTTATTATGAATTATCAATAGATTCACAATAGTGCATCAACTATCCAATCATTATCGTCTTCATAAGTAATTTAACTTGATTAGTAGTTACTCAAATATTCAGTAGTATTAATACACCATAATAATTTTTGAATATTTTAATTTTTTATATAAGATGATTGTGATCCATCCTAGAAGGAAACTATTGGTTCTACTCATTATTTATATCTTACTTAACTTCACTATGAATTTTAGTTTTCTATTAGTTTTTTCTATATCCTTTGGTAAGTTCTTCATCAAAAGCATCACCTTCCAATCATCAGTTATATAAATATAATATTCTTCTATAGTGGATAGATCTTTCATCTTCTACAAAATTGATATCAAACATATTGTAGTACATCCACAAAAAAAATTACTTGTGGTACTCATTTTACTACCTATACCATATCTATGGTCTATATCAAAATACTATTATAATTTATTTCATTTTTTAATCAATGATATGATTCCTTATTTCCCTTCAACTAGCATATTATCCACTTCATTGATTATTAGATTTATGGTATTAGTTTATTAATATACCTAATCATAATACTCAGTACACGAGAAATACCATGTCAGTATAAAACCACATAAATCATCAAGAATAAAAAAGATGATTCTTGAGGAAACATTTACATGAAGTAGACATATTCTTCTTTAATTTATTATTTCTCCTCTGAAAGATGAAAATTAAATTACAAGGGAAAAAATAAATTCCCTTCCAGAATACTAATAATACTAAAAACAATTCAAATTTAGTTATCCTATGATAACATCAATATTTTAAGTACGCAATCTATATTTCTCATTATCCCCCTAATTATGGTAGATTCTCCTTGATCTTCTTCTCAAAATCATCATATATCTACCTTTTTAACTCATCAATACATTATATATGTGATCCTATAATATTCATTTCTTCCATATAATGTGTCAATATATTATATTCTAATCCAAAATTCATTAAGTATCCTCATCTATCCATAAAACTTCATTTATTAAATTTTTACTCAATAACATATCAAAATTATTATTCCACAATGAGGGTACCTATTTAAACCCACAAAAACATTAATGTGGTACCCAAACTACTAATGTATTTCATAACTCGACATCTTTATCTGTAAAAAAATATATAGAAAACATCTTCTATATCACAATAAAATAATGTACACTCTACATAAAGCTCATCAATATATAAATACTCTAATGAAATTATACTAATAACAACCAAGATAGTTGTCATCTTCACTATAAGAGATCGTTTTTTAGTTCAATCCTTTTTCCATCATTCATTCTTTATATTTAATGTTACAATTATTCTATTTATTTCCCTTGGAAAATGAAGTCAACTCTAATTTATTATCAATATATATATAATATATATCCTCTGTTATAGAAATTTCCCATTTTATCCACTACATTACCTACATTTATTATTTAAGGAAATATTTATCACCCTAAATAATAAATAAAAATATTTTACTAATAATAAATACCTCTTCCAAATGCTTCTCAAAATTATCTGTTTGTAAAGTTTTATATTTAGAGTATACTCCATGGTTTCTTGTGTCACATATTTATATAAATCGTCATGCTCAAATTTCTATTTCCATAATGGTTCTATATTTAAATATTCTATATCAAAGAAATAGTATTCATTTTATCTAGTAACTTTATAAAATATTTCATTTTTTATTCTATTAATATTCTTAATCACATCATCTCAAAAGTAATATCTAATCCTATAAATAGTGTATCCAACCGTGATGCATGATGAAGACTTATAATCTATCACATTCATTGAGTATAGATCATCAATAAGACACTCTTAAAATGTTATATATGGAATCCTATATATGAGATATGATATATTATTCACAATACCTCAATAAAATGCCTTCATTAATGTTGAGTGAGGCCTCGTACATCGGTAGAATTCATTTAATGTCATAATAATCCTTCTAGACACTTCATTATACTATGGTGAGTGAGGAATAGTTATCTCCCACGAAATTTTAAATGTAACACATAATTTTATAATCAATATTCCATTAAAGTACAATTAATTATTAGACCTCAAGAATGTTTTTTTTCGATACTATCTCATTCACCACCAGATCTTTCCATTTAAAAATATATTAAACTCATTATATTTTGTTTTTATAATGTAATCTAGTGAATTCAAGGTCAGTTCACCAATAAATGTTACATAATATAGTGACTCATGCATGGAATATAATTGTGTTATTCCCCAAACATCAATGTCCTCCATGTCTAACTATCCGGCCTTTGATGTTCAACATACTTCCATATTAGAAATTGTTAATGAATTAATATTAACATTTGATAACATCCTATGCATTTATCTCCAATATATTTCCTTAAAAATTAATAATGTTTATTCTATTATAACTCATTTTACTATAATTCAATGAAATTGATTTTAATCATTGAAATAATTTACCTTCATAACAATGTCCATAAAATATAATATTTTATTTCATATTGTTTTATTATTTTCACCAAAAACTATGATTGTAACACACATTCTAATTTCACATGCACCACAAGTGGACATTTTTACAACTCCACCATCCTCAGTATTCCCAATATAAATATGATTTGATCTAAAAAATGTAATATATCACACATTACTTGAAATGAGAACACCTCCATTAATAGTTTTTATCTACGAATTACCCATTCCAATAACTTAAAGGGGTTTATCATCATCAAGATATATCTTTCAAAAATTATTATAAATACAATTATACAAGGAATTATTCTATGATGTTCAATATAACAACTCACATTGGTCTAAAATCCATGATTCCATGGGAGTATCCATAATACATATAAAAATAATATTAATTCAATAATGTTCAATGTTTAATGAATTCATTTCAAGAGCCATTTAAATTCCCTAAAACTCTTTATAGATGTGTAATTTCTTCCCAAAACTGAAGAATGTACTACTTCGTCACTTATTATTATCTTTCATATATCCCATTAATTTATAGTATCTAATATGATTTTCCATGTAAAACCCCAAGATTCCACGGTATTCTTCCCTTTGAATAATGTAATATCTTGCATTGTTCGCAACTTCGAGATTCTAACACACCACGACCAATCAAAAAAGCTGTTATGAATAGTAATATCCACTTTTTGAAATTTTATAAATTTTATCTTTCAAAATGGGCTTCATTTTTGGATTCTGAATATCTAAATTAGCTTAGGGTGAATTTTTGGTATTTTTCTGAAAACATTAAATTTTTTATGAATAGTGAAAACACTGAGTTATATTTTAAAACCGAATTTTTATTTAAATAATTATTTATTTTATTTAAATTTATTTTTGGTCAAAATAGATACATAATACCTATATATGTTCAATGTAATTCATTGGAGTCATTTAATAATAAGTTTAGATATATAAAAATTTTATTGATCTTTTCACCGTCTTTTACCCACCTCCTAGGAGAATTTGGAAATTAACATTAAACTTAATTTTACCTCTTCTGTGAGTGGAATTTTGAAAATCCGAGAGGCACAGTTAATATCAAGGAGTAAAATGTGGTTCTATGAGATGAAAATAATTTTTAGTGAATAGTAAATTATTACTTTTATTTTCCACGGTTAAAAGTAAATAGAGTAATTATGGGTAAAATGATATTAATATTACCCTAAAACATGTCCTAATTCTATTGGACAAGTGTATTTCGACCAAAAACAACCTTAGGAATAAAATATTATCATTTAGGACCACTTGGATTAGATTAGGACATTTATTATTATTTAATTCAAAGAAGAGTTAAAAGAGATAAAATCAATGTTTAATAACTAAAACATTTTTAATATAGGGTACTACATAAGATAAATTCAATTATAAATATTAATTATAAATATAAAAAATATTTCCTACATAATGGTATTTTATTTATAATTTTTAGACATTAAAAAATTTAATTTATTTATGACACAATGGTGATGTAGTAATTACCTAATTAATGAAATATTAAAATAATTGATATTATAAATATAAAAATAAATGTAATTTGAGACATTTTATGAATTACACTAATTTTATAGGTTAATATGACATATTATGATTGGTTATTTAAATTTTTTTCGAAGTAATAATTCTGTTATGAAATTATCAAAAACAAAATACCCAATAGTGTCAAAATTGACATAAAAGTGTTTTTAAAACAAATATTATATTATTAATTGATATTCTAATCATAAAAATCTATGGTTCGGACAAAGGACTTATATAATGATAGGTGTATCATTAATGGACCACTTGGGGGTATTTTGGAGATATATAGTATGTTTATTAACTATATAAAATAAAAATACAAAGAGACATGGTAAATGTCAAACTAATTAACTAAGAGTTAAAACTAAAAGATAAGGTTAATAATGTGACCCAAACCTGTATAAAACCTATTGGTTGAGTTTATTTTGACCCATCCCCTCCTTAATCGAGAAATAAATCAATCTGAAGCCATTATAAACCGAATATTAATTTATTATAAAATAATATTTTATGTTTTTTCTAAGATTCCCCTCACCCCTCTTATAAAAGGGAACTCCCCCTTCTCTCAAATTCATACCTTCAATTACTTTTGGCTCAGCCAACCCCTACCCAAATATTCTATAAAATTCCCTCACTTTATCCTAGAGTCCCTCCTTTGGTCAGAAAACCAACCTAAGGAGCACTTTTGATCTAATCAAAAGGAAGAACCCGAAGAAGAGGTAATGTTTTTACAACCCTCTTTCAAGGTACATTCTTCTTCAACTTCTTCTTTATTTGTTATTTCCATTCTAAAATAATAAATCTAGTATCTTTTATATACTTTGATGTTATTATAAATATGGTAAAACCATATTCATAATTCTATACATCCTTTGAATGACATGTCACCATATGTGTGTACGTACGACCTACCGTCTCCACGTCGTGGTGTAATTGTTATTAAATACATTATTTTTTGGATGGGTATAATAATGATGTGTAATTCATGTAAATAATATGTATAACATGATAATTATTCTGTATATATCATATAAAATCTAATTATATATGGTTTTAATATCAAAATAATGATATTATTGCTCGTGCGTACGTACGGACTATCGTCTCCACGAACGCGATGAGATTCATTCCCTATCATATCCATACAAATATATTTCTCATTTTATGATTAAAATATAATGTTTAAGGACTTGATATAATTCTGTATATTAATAATATACAACCTATCCATAACAAACATGACTTATGTAACAAAACATATAAAATAGAATGAGTAAGTTAACACCCGAAACGACGACAATACTAAGTTATTATTAAAAAACAATGTTAAAAGGTCATATATGATATCATATTAATGTATATTACTTATGTATAATTAAATAACAATTATTTCACCATTATACATGAGGATAACCTACCCTTGACCAAGGAAAAGGTACAAAGTAAGGGGTTTCTTATCTCACTTTTAATTCCGTGAGATTTCCATTGTTCACTACTTATTTATTGCATGTGGTGTGTGTACTGCGCATGATTGTATTAATTGTGTAATATAATTTAATTTATGGATATTTTCATCATCATTTTATGATTATTCTTTCATGGTTTTATGTTTCATAAGTTACCAAATCTATAAGGGAATTTGAAATATCAAGTTCCACTAATTCGGCTTTACGCATACTTCATTGATTATTTTACTCCAAGATTATGTGTGGAATCACTATTCATTTTCTTATGTCATAATTTACACTCCCCTTTTTGTGGATATACTTTTGATAAACATAATCACTCCATTGATAAATTCTCAAGTCATCGGTATGAACTTGATAAGAGTAATTTTTCCTCAATCTCAATTTGTTGAGTTAAATATCCAATTCATTGGTGTTGTTTTTACAAGAATATGTGTGAATGTCCTCTGATTGATTTACACTTAATTTCGAATCATATTGAGTGTATTTATGTTTTTCACACATAATTATGTCATTGATTTATCCTTAACCTATGGATACGGCCTTTATGAGAGATTTCATCTCAATTTACATTCTATTGAGACTCCTTTATTGTTATACACCAAATCACTTTTATATGGTGTATATAATGTACTTTGACATATTATATCATGAATCCCTTTATTCTCATGATATTACAAAGTTTTTATTACCTCAATTATTTTTATTCAATAGTCTCTCTTTTGCTTAGGAACTCTAACTAAAATATCATTTTAAAATGTTTTAAAGATTTATTATTCTAAATCTTTCTCATTAATGTCCATGTTTTAAAAATGGTTTTAAGGATTTATTTATATGGACATTATTGTTTTCAAATAAAAATTCCTTTTAAAAGTTTCAAATTTTTATGGGAAACTTGGATTCAAAAATCTATTTTAAATGGATTATTGAAAAATAGTTTGACTTTTAAATGTTTTCAAGAAAAAGGTGGATTTTCTCTCAATATTTTGATGATTATTTTAATCTATGTCAATATCCTTCATTATTCTCGATTGAGGATAATATGATAAAATACAATCTTCTATATTGTATCGAATGAGGTATGTTTGACTGTGGATGTGCTATTTTTATACCATTCATTGTTTGTGGTTAATGTATTGACATTTCGTATGCTAGTGTTAATACGAATGTGTATGTTATGTTTCAAACTTTTCATATGAGGAATTCATTGGACTTAGTATGTGATGGATGAAGCCAGATATAGATCCTCGATGCATCGGTAGGTCTCATGAGACAAACTAGTGTCTTGGCACAAGGCCTTGACAAAATATTATTTGTATTATTGGCATGAGGTCTTGACTATGTGGTTATGATAGTCTGTCATTACGCATTCCATCAATACTACTACTACTACTATTTCTATTTTTATTTGATTTTCTGAAAACTTCTTTAAGGGAAAGCGGTAACCATGTAAATCAGGCGGGATTCAAGACCAAAAACCAAAAACATAGTTTGAAATTAAAAAAATTAACGCAAACCCCGAGGTGGCCACGAACTACGAGGCACCCGCGTCAGCCGGTCACTCGTCTTCCAACCACCATCATCATTAGGAAAATATCTCGACATCATCGTCTTCATCCTTCCTCACCAGAGCCACACCACTGGAGGTCATCCCAACATAGTCCCATCACAGAAAAAACCACTCTGTCTTTGCTTCACCATCATCGATCGTCGATGCCGACATCCATCACCACACAAGAAAATCCACAAATACAGAAACCAAAAATGACAGATACCATCTTCACAAGAGAAAAAAACCTCAGTCGACATCATCATCCACGCACCATTGTCGTCGTCACCATTCTAACCCCACACAGACTGTTGGAGATCTTCATATCCACTGGGAAAACAAAACCATCACCATATAAGAAGAAATGAACCTTTAGTGACAATATGAAGAAGAGATCCAAGAAGCCGAAGCAGAAAAGAACCAAACCAAATAGGCTGAGCAAGGAGCATGATTGGCCACCAAACCCACCTCCAAAAACCACTTTGGAACCACCGGTCCTGATCCAACTCAGAGAGGAGTAGTGTAACTTTAGGTCAGGGTAGGGATAAAATGGCTGATGGCTCCGGATGATAGCACCACAGAGAGAAAATTCCAAAGTAGAGAACTAGAGCAGGCCAGCCTAGGGACGACTGAAAAAACATTTACCAGCGAACCATAACCCAAAACCACAGCACTACCATCGCTCCAGCTCTGGCCTAGAGAGGCACGGTGGAATGTGAGGTCAGAGTAGGTCAGAAGCGGCCAAGGCATCCAAAGCGGCACCTTTTTCAGACCAACAAAACTGGCTGAGAGACATACACCTGAATAGACGCACCGCCATGATGGTCGTGAAGAGGAAGAAGGCTGTAAGAGGTGAAATGAGGCAGGAAAGGGAGGAAAACAGCTCTCAAATGCACCGCTGACCCCGTAGCAGAGGGTTTCATGAGGAAACACAAGGCGGAGCTGAGAGAGAGAAGGGGAGAGCCAGGAGAGAAGGGGGCCATTGTTCAATCCATTCCATCATTATGGAAGTGGTTATTGATATTGAATGTGGTTATTCGACTAGTAGAATATCCATGTGAATAAGTAAATGGCATTTTTTTATTTTTTTTCATTACCATATTATGTTGATGTTCAAGTTTAAAAGGCTTTTGATTTAGTTATACATTTCCTTAAATTTTTATGCTTATTTATGAAAGCTTCCACTATATTGTTATCCTTACTAAGCATATGAGCTCACCCATTTCAATGTTTTATTTTTCCCAGGGTTTGAAGAAGTAATTTCTGAATGACCTGCAGGGATAGTATGAGGGCATATGAAGATAAGATGTTGTTGTAGTTTTTTTTTACTTTATGATGTAATGTAAGACTTATAAATATATCTTGTGTTTCAAAGACTACTAAACTAATCGTTCATTCGAGACTTGATATTTTGTGATCAGGCCAATGTTATATAAAAATGCACAGACTCTGGGTTACTAGAGTCAGGGTGTTAGAATTGTTATCTGAGTAAGTTTAGTAAAAACCTCGGAAACTAGATTTAGACAAACTCTGATTAGAGAACATGGCCCTAAGATAGAATTTGAGGATTAGTATAGAAGAACTTCCTAGAATTTTGGTATTGTATAGATTTTGTGAGTTTTCCAAGAAACACATCCATGTCTGGATATGAGCAGTTAGAGGTGGCTCTGGAATAGATATACCTAGGGGTAAAACCCAAAAACATGACTTTGAGCTAGGCTCGAATGGGAATTGGTGCACAACAATGGGCCTTGCTGCACTCTTTTTTACGACACTCCTGTGGGATATGCTTAGGATAAATTACATTTTCTTTACAAACCAATTGGAAGTATTTTAATATATTATGAGAATAAATGACCTTGGTTAATCCTAAGGTGTTTTAAATTGAGAATATGGTGTCATGATATTCTCAAAATGATTTTATGACTACTCTTACTCACACAATGCTTTCTGGTTTTAGTCAATGGCTGGAGTCCAAGGAAGTCATAGTAACATTGAGAATGATGTACAAGGTGGGAACGGTGGTGGAAATGAGCAACAAAATGGAATTTTGATAGGTTTAAAAGATATTTTGTTCATTACAAATCAGTTTTCCAAAAATATGATCAACAACATATATATTAACCCACTCCCGGACTCAACAATGAAGGGAAAGGTGGTAAATGATAAGAGCTCCAGATGTGGAGACCATGGAGATAAGAAACCTCAATTTCTATCATGCCAGAATTGTGGAAGGAGACACCCAGTAAAGTGTCTTAATGGAATAAAGAAATGCTTTATTTGTGGGAAATAAGGGCATAAAGTAAAGAATTGACGAGGAAAATTAAAGGGTACTATGGAAGAAAATAAAAAAGATCTTAAGATTACAATTACGGTCATTTGTTGTAAATGTAAGAGACCATGGCATCACCCAAGTAAATGCCCTATTCTATAGGATAACCTCTTGTTCAAGGAAGAACCTATGTGGAAATAAATGCATCGAAAAAATTTTAAAGGTATTAGTGCTCTTTTTTTTAGATTACTTTGGGTGAATTTTCCCATATATGTGTAAGCCTGCAATTTATCATGTGAAAATTATATTTGAGGAAGAATTATCTTTTCTCTTGTTGATATAGTTATAAATAACCATTATATTTCATATGATCTTTAAATTTGAGGCAATTACATGTTATTTTATTTTGGGATGAAAATGCAAGGTATGAGATAACATTTGTTGTCAAATTATGTTATGGTTATTTTGAGGAATTTATCTCATTTTGGTAATGTTATAAAACATAGTTTTTAAAAAAGAACAACACACAGACTGTGTAACAACCCACCGCGTTGCACAAAGCTGTGGGAATCAAACCCACAACCAAAGTGTGATTGGGATTTATTACCTACCACTAGAATACGTGAATTCCCTGGTTAGTGTGAATAATTATTTTTAGTTAAATGATTTTATTGATCAATAATCTGTTGATTTGGGATCTTATGTCTTATCAAATGAATACCCTTAGTATAGGAAAATTATTTGGTGATTAAGTGATAAATGTTATTTTGGAAGATGTTTGCTTTTTTGGGAACACTATATGCCCAAGGAAACTAGAAAGCTATGGGATTTCATTTGTGGAGTAATGGATGATTCTTATATATGTTTTTATTGTGGATTTATTGTGATTTGGGTTATTTATGGAAATGATTAACCTATAATAGAGAATATGTGATTAGGTTAATTAATTTTAAGTATTTGACTTTAAGAGTAGTTGATTTCATTTGGAGATACAGTTTAACGTGGAAGACTACATAACGAAATTCTTCTATGTTTTGGGTTTCACTATTAGTTTGGATTATATTGAAGGATTTTAAGCACAATTGTTTATTTAATGGTATTTATTTAAATTTGGGGTACTGTTGGTTTAATTTTAGATATTAAGATTAGTGTTTCTTTCTCTAAAGGAATATCCTTTTGGGGGATCATAAGATCTTGTACTAACCATTTTGGTTTTGATTAATCTCTAAATACAAGGTAAATATATAGTTTATCCTTTGTGGATCATGTGATTTTCTAAAAGTTTGTTCTAGCTCTTCCAGTGTGACCAATTCTTCTTGAATACTCATCATTTAAAAAAATGATTTAGTGGTGGAAATTTATTAAAGAACGAAACTCTACTTAAAAAGTAAGTATATCTCATTTTTTTCTTAGTCAATATCTTAAATAAATTCATCATATTTATGTAATGTAACTTAAAAAAATGTTTTCTGTTTACTTTCCTACTAGGAAACTAATGACAGTTTGTCCAATCACATGTTTGTGGTTTTCTTGTAGTTAACTTTTTCTTGATCATGTTTTTTATCCCTCTCCATCAAAACATGACAATTAGTTTATCTTCCATATCCATGTTTTCCAACATGGAATCCTAGTATGGGTTATCTTGGTTGACCTTTGTACCTCACTTTCTTTCGTTTAAAGTGATTGTTTTATTGACTCTTTTTTCGATGTGGGAATTTCCATTATATTCCCAAGCCCAATTTTAAAAATTGTGAGGATGAAATTTATTGAAGGAGGGGATAATGTAACACCCCAGACTTCCTCGGTACGTTTCCCTTTGAATAATGCAATAGCTTTCATTGTACGCAACTCAAGATTTTAATTCACCATGACCAATCAAAGTAGCCGTTATGAATAGTAATATCCACTTTTTGAAATTTTATAAATTTTATCTTTCAAAATGGACTTCATTTTTGGAGTCGGAGTTTCGAAATTATCTTAGGGTGAATTTTTGGTATTTTTCTGAAAACGTCCAATTTTTTATGAATAGTGAAAAACAGTGAGTTATAGTTTAAAACTGAATTTTTATTTAAATAATTATTTATTTTATTTAAATTTATTTTAGGTAAAAATAGATACATAATACCTATATATGTTCAATTTAATTCATTGGATTCAGTTTATAATAATTTTAGATATATAAAAATTGTATTGAACTTTTCACAATCTTTTACCCACCTCCTAGGAGAATTTGGAAATTCACATAAAACATAATTTTACCGCTTCTGTGAATTGAATTTCGAAAATCCAAGAGACATGGATAATATCAAGGAATAAAATGTGGTTCGATCAGATGAAAATTATTTTTGGTGAATAGTAACTTTTTACTTTTATTTACCACGGCTAAAACTAAATAGGGTAATTAAGGGTAAAAATGATTTTAATATTATCCTAACACATGTCCTAATTATACTGTACAAGTTTATCTCGACCAAAAATAACCTTAGGAATAAAATATTATCATTTAGGTCCACTTGGATTAGATTAGGACATTTATTATTATTTAATTCAAAGAAGAGTTAAAAGAGATAAAATCAAAGTTTAATAACTAAAACATTTTTAATATAGGGTTATACATAAGATAAATTCGATTATAAATATTAATTAGAAAGATAAAAATATTTAATACATAATGTAATTTTATTTATAATTTTTAGACATTAAATAATTTAATTTATTTATGACACAATGGTGATACAGTAATTACCTAATTAATAAAATATTCAAATAATTGATATTATAAATATCAAAATAAATGTAATTTGAGACTTTTTATGAATTAAAATAATTTTATAGGTTACTATGACATATTATGATTGGTTATAAAAAACAATTCAAAGTAATAATCCTGTTATAAAATTATCAAAAAAAAAATACCCAATAGTGTCAAAATTGACATAAAAGAGTTTTTAAAACCAATATTATATTATTAATTGACATTCTATTCCTAAAAATCTAAAGTTTGGCAAAAGGACTTATATAATGATAGGTGTATGATTAATGGACCACTTGGGAGTCTCTTGGAGGTATATAGTATGTTTATTAACTATATAATATAAAAATACAATGAGACATGGTAAATGCCAAACTAATTAACTAAGAGTTAAAACTAAAATATAAGTTTAATAGAGTGACCCAAATCTGCCTAAAACCTATTGGTTGAGTTTATTTTGACCCATACCCACCTTATCCTCAAGATAAATCAATTTTGAGCCATTATAAACCGAATATGAATTTATTATAAAATAATATTTTAATTTTTTCCTAAGGTGCCCCTCACCCCTCTTATAAAAGGGCACTACACCTTCTCTCAAATTCATACCTTCAAAGCCTTTTGGCTCAGCCAACCCTAGACCAAATATTCTCTCAAATTATCTAAAGTCATCCTATATTCCATCCTTTGGTAATAAATCCAACCTACGGAGCCCTTTTGATCAAATCAAAAGGAAGAACCCGAAGAAGAGGTAATGTTTTCACAACCCTCTTTCAAGTTCCTTTCGTCTTCAACTTCTTCCTTCTTTATTATTTTCATTCTAAAATAATAACTCCAGTATATTTTATATACTTTGATGTTATTATAAATATGGTACTACCATATTCAGTATTCTATCCATCCTTGGAATTACATGTCACCATATGTGCGTACGTACGACCTACCGTCTCCACATCGTGGTGTAATTGTTATTAAATACATTATTATTTGTATGGGTGTAATAATGAGGTGTAATTCATGTAAATAATAATTATAACATGATAATTATTATATATATATGATATAACATCCAATTATATATGAATTTAATATCAAAACAATGATATTATCGCTCGTGCGTATGTACGGACTACCGTCTCCACAAACGCGATGAGATTCATTCCCCATCATATCCATACAAGTATAATTATCATTTTATAATTAAAAAATAATGTTTAAGTACATGATATAATTATTTATATGCATAATATATAACCTATCCATAACAAACACAACTTATGTAACAAAACATATAAAAGAAAATGAGTATTTTAACACCCGAAACGACGATAATACTAAGATATTATGAACAAAAAAATGTTAAAAGATCATATATGATATCATATTAATGTATATGATTCTTGTATAATAAAATAAAAATTATTTTACCATTATAAAAGAGGATAACTTAACCTCGACCATGGAAAAATTACAAAGTAAGGGGTTTCTTATCACACTTTTAATTCCGTGAGATTTCCATTGTTCACCACTTATTTATTGCATGTGGTGTGTGTACTACCCATGATTGTATTCATTGTGTAATATAAATTAATTTATTGATATTTACATCATCATTGTATGATTTTTCATTCATGGTTGTATGTTTCATAAGTTACCAAATCGATAAGGGAATTTGAAATTTCAATTTCCACTCATTCGGCTTTACGCATACTTCATTGATTATTTTACTCCAAGATTATGTGTGGAGTCACTATTCATTTTCTTATGACATAATTTCAACTCCCCTTTATGTGGATATACTTTTGATACACATAATCACTACATTGATAAATTCTCAAGTCATCGATATGAACTTGATAAGAGTAATTTTTACTCAATCTTCATTTCTTGAGTTAAATATCCAATTCATTGGTGTTGTTTTTACAAAGAATATGTGTGAATGTTCTCTGATTTATTTACACTGAATATCAGATCATATTGAGTGTATTTATGTTCATCACACATAATTATGTTATTGATTTATCCTTAACCTAAGGATACGGCCTTTATGAGAGACTTCATCTCAATTTACATTCCATTGAGAATCTTTTTTTGTTATACCACAAATCACTTTTATATGATGTATATAATGTACTTTGACATAGTATATCATGAATCCCTTTATTCTCAGGATATTAAAAAGTTTTTATTACCTCAATTATTTCTATTCAAGTTTCTCTCTTTTGGTTAGGAACTCTAACTAAAATATTATTTTAAAATGATTTAAAGATGTATTATTCTAAATCTTTCTCATTAATGTCCATGTTTTAAAAATGGTTATAAGGATTTTTTTATGGACATTAAAGTTTTCAAATAAAAATTCCTTTTAAAAGTTTCAAAGTGGTATGGGAAACTTTGATTCAAAGATCTATTTTAAATGGCTTCATGATAAATAGTACGAATTTTAAATGTTTTCAAGAAAAAGGTGGATATTTTTCTTAATAGTTTGATGATTATTTTAATCTATGTCAATATACTTCATTATTCTCAATTGAGGTTAATATGGTATAATAAAATCTTCCATATTGTATCGATTGAGTTATGTTTGAATGTAGATGCGTTATTTTTATACCATTCATGATTTTTGGTTAAAGTATTGACATTTCGTATGCTAGTTTTAATACGAATGTTTATGTTATGTTTCAAAATTTTCATATGAGGAATGCATTGGACTTAGTAAGTGACGAGTGGAGCCCACTATAGCTCCTCGATGAATTGGTAGGTCTCATGAGACAAACTTGTGTCTTGGCATAAGGCCTTGACGAAATCTTATTTGTAGTCTTGGTATGAGGCCTTGACTATGTGGTTAATATAGTCTGGCATTATGCATTCTACCATTATGAAAGTGGTTATTGATATTGCATGTGGTTATTTGACTAGTAGAATATCCATGTGAATAAGTAAATGGCATTATTGCATTTTATCTTTGCCATATTATGCTAAAGTTCAAGTTTAAAAGGCTTTTGTTTAAGTTATACACTGCCTTAAATGTTTATGCTTATTTATGAAAGTTTTCTCTATATTGTTATCCTTACTGAGCATCATAGCTCGTCCCTTTCAATGTTTTATTTTTCCCAGGGTTTGAAGAAGTAATTTATGAATGACCTGTAGGGATAGTATGAGGGGATATGAAGACAGAATGTTGTTGTATTTTCTTTTACTTTATGATGTAATGTAATACTTATGAATATATCTAGTGTTTCCAAGACTACTAAACTGATCGGCCTTTTGATACTTGATCTTTTATGATCATGCCAATGTTGTGTAATAATGTACCAACTCTGGGTAACTGGGTTTGGGGTGTTACAGTCCCAATACATATATATTCCTCCTCCTCTAATCTTTCACATTCATTAAAACCTAAAATACTTTTTTCCATTTCACCTTTTGATATATAATATATAATATATAATGAAATTCTATCCAGAATACATTTTTGATATAATCAAAAACACTTTTATAAATATTTCACCATTTTCTCCATGAATCACATCCTATGAAATATTTTTGAATAGATTTCTATAACTATTTTTCATAAACTCAAAATGAAATGTATAGCCCATGGAGTTTCATAAAACTAAATCATAACTCAGTCATACAAAAATTGTGGCTCCAATAGTATTTATATTATTTTAATCAAATAAGAAATCATTAATTCATAAACATATGTAAATTGAATTCGCTCAAAAATATTTTGTGCCTATCAAGATAATATATGAACTGATAGAACCAATATAAAAAAATGTATCTTGATAATTGAGTCCATACATTTTAACATGTAAAATAATTCATTTTTAATGGATTCCATTGTCCAGTGAATTAGTAAAACATAGTATGGTATTGTAATCAAATATATATATTCTCATATATTCATTATTATTGAATTATAAACAAACTAGCTTAAAAAACTCAACATATTAATTTCTACATGCCAGATAATCTTATCACATCTCCCATATATAAAATATATGCTTATCACATCTAACATAATAATTTACAAGAATACACTCCTTCAATATATGTTAATAAAAGATCAATATTCCATACTCATAATATAATAGTATAACTCAAATCTTGGTTAATCCTGATCAATGACATGATTAACAATATTCTCAACCACCAACTACTTGTCTCATCCTCAATGAAATAATAACAGTGATATCAAATTATGAACATTATAGAGATAAGAATATTACCAACCATATGTATTAGGATATTCTTAATATAAAATTTTCACAACATATATACCAATGAAATGGTGTAAGACAAACTATATGGTATACTCCATGGTTTAATTCATGAACAAACCCAGTCCAACCCTATATCGGTCACCTGATCTGATTTGTGACATGACCCAAAATTCATTCTTGATCCCCATGGTCAAACAACTCATGTCGATCATCAAGCTTAAATAGGTGAGAAATATTTGTACCATGAATAAATGATAAATAAATAAATACAAATCAAACTGATCATTAAAAAATCACTCATAGAGGAAAAAATATAATCTTCTACACATGCCTCCATGTGACCTTATGATTCATCACTAAATACCAAACGATGCTATCTCTGAGACAAATGTGAAACTAGGAGGACCTCAAACAGAAAAAATAAAATAGGAATTAGTACCGAGATGCTCTGTAGAAATGAGAAAATAAACCACGCCTGACACCCCACCTCTAAAAAGAAATTCTTTCTTTATATATTGAAAATAGGATATATAAAAAATATGATTTTCCACTCTATTATCAAAATAGTTAACAATTAATTCCTTAAAAAATTACCATTTCATTTTTTTCAAATCAATTACTAAACTATATAAGTCATTGCAATGAATTATTTTAAAATAAAACTAGTACCAAAACAAGACTTTTAATATAAAACGTAATGAAAAAGTTGCATGAGATCAAATAACAAAATGTTCTATAAAATAAATCAAGAAAATTCTGCTGTGAAACCATGGGAATTTTCTATACATCCCTACACTGATCACCAGATGTACTCGATTCGGAACCACCTGTTGGCATATGGTGAATCCCTAAAGACTATAACCAACTAGCCTCTATCAATTATCCAATCTAGTGGCACATCACGACTAACCAAACATCTAATCTACTGGTTTCTATCCAATCTAATCAGGTTCGATATGAAACCATCACTCGACCCTCTAAAACATGCCCAGAAAACCCAAGGTAATAATAAATTTGGTATATTGGAGGTCTTTTCATGTGTGACTCACCTTACTTGTCATCACTGCACTTGACTACCCCTAAAACATAAAACACCTATATGATAAGCCATAATGTGAAATTTCACCTTGTGGTGTGCCCACTATATATATATATATATATATGAAATTATCAAAGGATCCAATCCGGAAATCATGTCACAAAATCCTATAAAAAAATTCTAAAAAACAGTCCATGATTCCAAACAACAAATTTCAATTTCAAAACACATTACATTCTCAAAACAACATGATGTGCCAACTAGGCCTCAAACCAAGTCCATTTCTTGTAAACATACACAACATTTCAGAAAAAATTTCTAATAGGATATAAAACACATTTTTTGAATATGAAATGCCAAGTAATACTTCACCTCTTTAGATCAATTCCATCTCAAAAACATGATAAAATAATAGAATATGAATAGTGATTCTCGATGTGATTCACTACATTAAAAGAAATATTATATTTTCAAAAAATCACTATTTATCAAAACCTTTATATCCAAAACCATTTCAAAGAATAATTACACAACCACAACATCTTGTATTTAAGAGCATGCTTTATAACATGCTTATTTCAAAGAAAACCAAATGAAATACTTTTCCTACACTAAAAATACTTAATGAAACAAATTTTTATAAGTTAAAATTTAAAATCAATTGAGCATTATAAATACATCACTACTTTTTAACAAGGTCAAAGATATGTTTTATTATGTAAAAATCATGTTTTAGGCCTAGATAAATTATGTAAAACAAATAAAAAACACTTTATAATAAACAAAACAAGATCAAAAAGTATATAAATACTACATTAATATAAATAATACTTTAAATAAATCATTAAATTATTAATTTAAAAATAAAAGTGTGATCATAAAGAACCTGTCTAAAAAATGAAGGAATACCAAGGTAAGACACTTCGGCTCTCGAATCATTTAATGAAAAAAAATCACATTTTCACTCACAAAAATCGTTATATATATAGCCTTAATACAATGTAATTTTCCCTATTCCATGATGGAATATTTTCAAGGTAGTTATTAATATATATATATATATATATACATACATAATTATTTTTGTTGGCGTAAGCCTTCCTAGAATCCTCAAATGCACTACAAACACCATTAGAAGCACAAAACACTACGTTGAAGACCAAATAACTCAATGTAAATCACCAAAACCCCATAGACCAAAAATATCAATATTATAAAAATAGGAAAAATAATAACACAGTAAAATCATACCTCAAAATGATGATAGAAGACTGAATAAAATAAAATGAACTCGCATTCAGCTACAGTTACCAGAACTCTAAAAAGCATGGCCCCATAGGCCTTATGTACAAACTAAAAATGGAAGAATCAAAGAAAAATGGTCCAGACACAATTGAGGTTTCTTTGTGAGATATACCAGGCAATGGGGATTCCTAACTCAGCCAAACCATTGGGGGAGGAGTGGGAAATAATTACCTCAATGTTTTGGAGACATTCCATAGAGTTACGATGTAGAATCAGTGATCGATGGAGGGAGACGAATGGGGGGGTCTTCATTTGTTAAAGGTTAAGGGGAGTGGCAGTATAAAAAACATAGGGAGAAGGGGAGAATGAAAAAAGGGGGAGGATGAAAATATGAAAAAAAAAAGAAAAAAATTAAAAATAATAAAATGAAAAAGGAAAATAAATTAAAAGCCTAAATTAATAATAATAATAATATTATTATTATTATTATTATTATTATTTATAATCTTTATTAAAATATTTTTTTATTTTTTTATTTTTTTATTTTTATATATTTATTTTGGAACATAGGCAGCCTGCACGGTTTGCACATGGTCTACCAGACTGTGCGCTGACCATGAACTTGCCTGTATTTAGGTTGGGTGCCCTTGCACAATTACCAGATGGAAGATGCATGGTTCAAAAAACAATGCCCCAACTATTCCAAATGGAACTCACTGATGACAACCCATAGTGCATGGTTGTCGTATGTTATTATTAATCATACGCAGTACCCCACTTAGCATAATAATTTTAAAATTCAACCCATACCAACCGTAAAACAAAAGTTAGGATAGAAAGAATTAAAATAATTAAAATTATTAATTTTTTTACAGTGTGACTTGTCACCTATCATACAAAACATCAAGACTCATGGTGATTTTTTGTGTCTTGATATGAAAACATATTGTTCCATTCCTTTTTATTTAATTAAAACTATATAATACTCTATGAAAAAGATTTAAAAGCAGTAATTAAAAGTCATAATAAAAAAGTTAATGTATTATATCAATTTATATACATTTGTATATGTGAATCAAATATAAATGTTTTATAAAATAGATAATTCCTTTTTATAACATAGTATAATTTATATTCTTCAACTCCTTAATGAATTAAAATGAATATATACATTTCGTTTATTTTTATATCTCAAATGAAGGGAAACTAGATATCATTATGTTTTAAAATATCCCCTGGATCAGTGGTGGATTCTAGATTTCTTAAATTTTTATAAATTTCTATTAAAAACACTTCTGCCAAGGCTAAAACATTTTAATCATTGCCTTTTTTAAACATGATATAAAACTATATTAAACAAAACCATGTATATGATATCAATATTATTTTATCATTAATAGGATAACCATGGATTAAAAAGTTCACAAATAATAAAAGAGATACATAATGAATAAATATAGTTATTTTTCATGATACATTTGAGTTTTAATGTAATCCCATTATCCTAACTCCTTTATTTATCAAAATCTATCTTCTATATTCATATACATATAATAAGATCATTCCATTGACATTCCTTCAATTATGTAGTATTGTATAATTCAATCATAGGAAAAAACATGGAGTTGGTATCATATAACCTTTAAAATATAATAGATCATTTACATAATATTATACTTGACATGGACCCTCTATTGGGTTTTTTATCCCACCTTGTACTCTACAAAATTACTGAACCAATTACAATTTTTCCACAATGTAAGAAAATACTCATATTATTTAATCCTCTTACACTCTTAATATACATTAATTAGGATCTTAATCATAATATATTAGACATTCCAGTATACATTTTATTCTTTTCATTTCTCATTTTAGAATCATATAAAATTAAATAATAGAAAATCATAGACCTACTATTTCCTTCTTATATATTGCTGATATATTAAGAAGATTAGGTAAAGGTTTTTTAATATCATGTTTTTTAAGCAACAATAATCTATTAAAATATTCTCAATAATGATTTTTGAATTAAGTCCATTCAATAATCAAACCAATGATGTTACCATAACTACTATAATTCATTAACATACACAATGGTATTATATTCAAGATTTTGTATGGATATACAGTTAGTAATCTACACTAGAAGAGATCTTTTAAAACGTGATATCTCTCATGCTTACCATGTTCTTTATTAATCATTTTCTAGATCCATGTCATAATAAATGACTCTATATTTTCATATTTCATTTAAATATAAGAATCCATAGAAAAAAATAATGTAGATACATTAAGATATTCT
The DNA here is from genome assembly GCA_963277665.1 of Viscum album. Lineage (NCBI taxonomy): Eukaryota > Viridiplantae > Streptophyta > Magnoliopsida > Santalales > Viscaceae > Viscum > Viscum album. Next base: position 495,038,113 of record OY728158.1, on the reverse strand, counting down.
TTACTATTATTACTTTAAAATTGTTTCTCTTTTATGTCTAGGATCATAAACTAAACGTTTATTCGGAGGTTACTTCTCAATGACATAGACACTTAATTTCGTCATTATTATGATTATAAAGTTCTTTTAACTAAGATAAAATTTGTTTGAGTAATTATATTTATATCTAAGTGATTAATCACAATATCATGATTGATGATGAGAATGTCACTATATCTATAGAAAAATATTTTTTTCATATGAGTTCCATGTTTAACATAAATTTAATAATGATATTTTATAACAATATTCTTAATTAAATAGTGGACCATTTTAATATCCAACACATACATTAATCATCTATATCCCATTTTTCATTATGATATTGGTTATATTAGTTTTTTACAATCACTTATCAATTTTGATTGGTAATCATGACTATAATTTAAAATTTTATTCATTTATTTTTAGCCTATAACACCTTATGTATTTATTTATATAGATTCATTTAACATTAAAAATCTAATATCATAATCATAGTGTGTTTTCCTGCCATAGTTTGATCTAATTATTACATAAGATATGTGAACCTAATTCTATTAGGGTCACCCATTAGTTTAATACTTTTTAGAAGATTATCCAAAGTTGGTTGGCTTTAGAATTACCTACTCATTTACATGGTCAAGGTCTTGAAAAAAAATAATTGGATGGAATATCATTCCAAGTGTTTTATGTGTGTATATGTATCACCATATTATATTATATATTACCTTTAACTGCATCAATTATTATAATGATTTAGTTTTGAATCATTTTTTATTTCAACAAATCAACATGTTCAAGCCGTATTGATGTGTAACACTTTGCAAGACTCATAATCTATTTTACAAACCAAAATTAAAATGAAACTATATTTATACATATTTATATTCATCCTATGAATACTTTATACAAAATTCATTCTTGTAATTTCTTAAAATCAAATGAAATAAATCATATTAACTATTTTCTTGAAGTGATAGTTTACCAAGTCCTACTTTTTTTAGCTTAATATCAGAGTCCATTGTGCAATATAACCTAAATACCATATACACATGATTATTTTCTCAAGATATTCTTTAATTGTGTTATAATTATATAAGAAAAATTATATAAAAAATAATTCACTTCTTAATTTATACTCATAACCAAGTACAATCCAATCTATAGGATGAAGGAAAAAAATCATTTTCCATATATATATTTTAAATCCATAAATACATTTCTGATAATTAATATAATATTTTTAACATTATAAACTAAATTACAAATATATTTATGATTTATTAAATCCATATCTATTATCCAAACATTGAGTCTTATGGGTAAAAGAAAATTTCCTTAATTTATGTTGGTGATAAAAATTTAAGAACAACTCATTAATCAAAAAAATATAACCAAATTATAATTTATAAATTAATTATGGACGTTACATAATAAAATTTAAATATATATTTTATAATTATATCAAAAAACACCTTCATATTATCCTTTATATAGAATATAAATTAATATAACAAATGAAATGGAATATAACATTTTTTATTCAAAATAATTCATGAAAAAAATTTAGATAATCAATAAACCACCTATTTAATATTATTTGAACATTTATCTTCTCAATATTCATAACTTTATTTGATATAGTTCAAGTTGTTTTCTCAAATATGTCATTTTAGATTCAACATTTCCTATTAAAACATATTAATAGTTTATATTTCCATATAAACATCTATATATTTAGACTTTATTAAAATTTGTAATCATTATATAATCCTCTCATAAAATTTATTTATATAATATTAATATCCACATTTAAAATAATTTTATAGAAAATAAATAGTTATTTTAAAATTAAAAATTAAATTAAAAGAAATATAATTATTAAATATCTTATAAAAAATTATTAATAAAAAAAATTATAAATAATTTTATAATTAACACTATTTAAAATTAAATAAATATAAAAAATACTTTCTCCATAATTTATAAAATTTTAAAAATGATGTAATTCAATTTATAATTGAAAAATAAGAAAACATAATCATTTATTCACATCATATGTTATAATAACAAGAAATATTATTTCACAATTCAATTAAAAAATTACATCACATCCTACAAAAATATTTTAATGGATTAAAAAATATATTCAAATATACATATGGGATAACATAGTATAATGTAATATATATTTCTGTTCATAAATATTTCCTCAACTTAAAAATGTGATGTGATGATGTGAAATATATGGTTCATGACATGTAATTTTGGTTTAAAAATATGATTTTTAATATATATAATGTGATTCTTTTATTTTTGGTCGAAAAATAATTCAATTCGTCATTATCAATGATCATGTCTCACTATATCATGTGTTGGGATATTAAAAAATTGATGGATATATACAAAATATTATGTTATGGTATCTTGTATCATATATAATTATTCTATCACTACAAAGGATGTTATATATGATAACATAATCCATAGTTCAGAACCAAATTATATATGATGTTAAAAGTAATGATATCCTTTTTAAAATAATAATGTATTTATTTCACTTCCTATGATATTTAATATAACATATGAAGATCCCACATTGTGTATGGATTTTTTTTTGAATTAATTATCATTTTTTGTCAATAGCGATCAATGAGAAAAGAACATATCATTGGAGTCAATATGATGAAGTGGTTCCAAAGTAAATTGATCTTGAATAATTTACCCATGTATTGATAATTCATGAAATATATTTTCATTACATTTAGTTTCAAGGTGATGCTTGCAGAATTTTTCTGGATTCATTTGATGACATTGTATGACATAGTTGTGTAATTGTCCTAGTAAAATATAATGATTTTTTTCTACAATGTATTTCAAAATTATCATTTGTGGTATGGATAACTTGTGATCAAATCAATTTCATGGAAAGGGGAAGAAATTTTTTTGCAAATCATATTCAATTTTGATTCGAATGAATGATATTTATGGAAGATATGGATGTTACAGTACATTCCCTAGTAAATTTCATGATGCTAAAGGTGATCAATCAAATATTATGTATCACTGAAGATAATTTTTTTTATGAAATCATCTTATTGTTGACAAAGCCAGCTTACCATGAATCACTATTCTTAGACCCTAAATGAAGTACTCGGGATGCCAATGGAATAATCGAAAAATGGTGATTTCCACATATTCGAACAATATGAACCGTGAAACATGCTATGAAGAACACATATGGAAAAAAATTGAGTTTGGTTTGTATTTTATTGGTTGATTTATTTTTGTGGAAGGATCATTGTTTGTGGATGAAATGAGGTGATTTATCTGTTGAATGAATATGTAGCCACAAACAAAATATTACGGTGATATGTAGACCACATAGCAGAATTCGTATTGAAGTCTGTCTCGCATTGAAGTGTTGGTAAAATTGGATTTTTTGGATTTTGGAAATATTTTACTATGTAAAGGACCCTAATACCTTCATCAATATATAGTGGAATTTATAAGAAATGATAATCACTACAGAAAAAAATCCAGTGAAGTCTAATTTGGTTCGCAATGGAGAATTATGTAGAGGAGAAGTGTTCTTTGAGATATAATTCATTAAAAGTGAAGAAGTAATTCTACGATATTAGAATGTTAAAGGACAATATACGTGCACTGTAGCTCACAATATAAAAAGGTCCACAGATGCAAGGTATTCTATGGAGTGAGGGGAATCTGTGGAATGATTCCTCTAAACATAACGGAGGGAGTTCGAGGAGAAAACATGTTGTTCGTGAAGAATTAGTTGCTTTCAGAGGCATGTCAAATCCTTGATGAAGAGACTATTCATATAAGGAAAATCTATTTTTGGAAGGAATGTCTGTCCTCATAAGGAAAAGTTGTCTGTGAAATATTCATTCCATGTGTTTCCAAATAGTTCATGGAATAAGATGGATGGGTTGGGGGGAATATAGGGATGTTTACAAAGGATTAATACCCCATACATGCAATTGGTGTTTACACCCTCCTCAAGATTCACAATGAAGATGATTCGTGAACATTCAATAGGGTTAAACCCACACACTTGTAGTCATTCATAGAAAATAATAGTGTGAACCAGTGATTTTGTATAATATCATCACTATGTTTTTGTGAAGTGAAACTGTTTGTATATGCGGTTGATAAAAATGTATAAAAAGAGAAATCATAGGGATATTTTTTATGTGATGATGAACCAGATATTAACCAAAACATGCATATTAACTAGGGAAAAAGAAAGTGACAATAATAAGACAGTGTATATTGTATATTCAGCTATTCAGGTCATATCAATTATGATTAATCTATGTTGAGTTGGTCTATATTTATTTAATAATCTAAAAAATAATTATTTTTTATAGAAAGAGGAAAAATGAGAGAACTCGGTGCAATAGGGTTTCAAGGAAGATTAATGTGAGAAAAGAAAAGAATATTTAGTGACAAAATTGATGTCATCTTATTATAATATAGTTCAGAGATAATTCAGTACTCATCAATCCACAAATCATTATTATTATTGTTTCTAATAGAAAAGGAATATAACGAAACTATCAGGTTTTTTTACTAGGAAGAGATAATAGGTGTTCATTGCATCCTATTGTGTATGTAAAAAATCGAAGAAGAAGGTTATGGTAGAAAAATTCAGAACTGTTACCTCATATAGGGTTCAATAGGTGGAGGACGTTATTGCGGTTAGAAACCCTCATCAACAAAGAAGGACTATCTTGTTAAGTAGTATAAAGATCTGCCATGTTCTATAAAACATGCACTATTTGATTTTTTTCAATGTCCTAAAAGAACACACTATTGTATTGTTTTCTTAGTGCAGAATAAACTCATTATTTGATTGTAGATTTTAACGGTGTATCCTATTCATTATAACCACAATAAAAAGATTTATTTCTAGTGTTTTGTGGTCAAGACTATATCCATACCTTTTTTAGGACTATCTACTATTATTTAGTATTGAACCTTGTAAAAATATTTTCTGCTATCTTTTATTCTTACATATACATTCATGTTATTAGTAAAAGAGAATTGAATAATCAAGATCCTAATAAGTCAAATTTGTAAAGGGATAAAAATAGGAAATTTGATTAAAAAATACCCCACACTGATTCACCCCCACCCTCAATGTGAAGACTTTCCCAAACAATTCCTCTCAACACACATTGTCTATTTATTTAAGACAATATTCAATGAATAAAGCAACGGTGTAGAAATTTGAGACAACAAAGTTGTTTGTTTGGTTATAATAAAACATATAAAAGTAGTTTAAGACTTAATGTACCCAAAAATAATATTCACAATTCTATGAAACTAAATCCTTTTATAATATAAAATAATGAACATAGGTCTCTTATATTAAAGATAGACTATTTTCTTACATTTAGTATCACATTTGATGAAGATAAATTTGAATAATGAAACACACTCCATCTTTCTTTGAATATACATGGGGTGACTTAAATACCCTTATATTTAAGTGGAATTCCCCATTCAATAATGATATACTAATGTTCTATTTTTTAAATGATAATGATTAAAAAGAAATTTTTGTGAGAGTTAGTAATTGATTTTTGGACCACCAACTCATTACTTTAGAAAATTTAATATAGGAATTTAAGGAACTCTTCAAGACTCAATTATTTTAATCATATATTTATTATATTTGTAAAACTGAAAAATTAGTTATAATGATTTGAAACACATTCCCAAAATTCATTGTACAAAAAATTTATCCTAAATTTTTTTATCAATCAATAATAGAAATATGTGATGAATCTTGAATGTTAACAATCAATGTTAAATTTCTATAATCATTCATATAGTGATATAAGTGTCATATAATTTTATTTTTAATTCAACCGTGACTTGGGACTTACCAATATTATATGATATAGAGATCTAAAGAAATGGTGCATTTTGATATGCCAAAATCATAAGAAATAATAATCCATAAAACATATAAAATATTCATTTTTTAACATTGATGTACTATTATATTATTTTCCAATAAAAATTATGATGTAGGGGAATATTTATCTTATATACATTAATATGTATATAATATCTCCATAAATTCAAAAATCTATTTTCATATACCATAAACATCGTTGAGAAACTCCAAAAAACTCAAAGTTCATTATCATCCTTAAATTACATCACACTATCTATGAAACATGGTTTCCCTCAAATAAAAACCCACAAATAGAAAAATATAATAATACTTTTGAATTTTATGTAGAAATATTTTCCAAGCCAAAAAATATATTTTAATGAAAAAACACATTAATAATATGTTCAAAATATAAAAATTATTTGAAAAATTACATAATATTTATTTGAAAAAAAAAATTTAAACGTTTTTAATAGTTTTAAATCAATAAATGAAAAAAAATTTAAACATGGGATTTTTGTAGAAATATACGGAAAATTTTAAATCCACTGACCTTTTACGTCTTCCATACTTATATTCTCTCATACTCAAGTATTATAAAGCACATAAAAAATGATCCTTGAAAATAATACCATGTCATGTTCCAACCCGGGTATCACACACCGATCCCCCATGCCAAACGGTTACTTGACCTCAGGCTTAACTCCCCATATGCCACAGGTTGCTAAATAGTAGAAATGGTCCTTTATGATCATTTGGAGACTATTAACATTTTATTAGAGTAATACAATAGTATAAAATATATAAAGATTAACAAGTTGACTTATAACCATAGCCATGATAATACTAGTATCACAAGTTGACTATAATTGGAAATACAATATCAAAAATGAATAGTAGATATCTCATTCCAATGTATGTGCCATGTTTCTGAATGAACCAGCTCTAGTTCTATAATCCATGCTCTATCCTAAATTAGTTATCAGACACATGATCATTTCCCATATCATGTCATGTAAACAAAATTTCTATATGAGCACCAATCGGGCATCCTGAGTGGGGTGTTAGTATGCCTCAATAGGCCACCTCCAATGGACACTATAACTATATCCAGTAAAATAGTGTATATTGTTTATCAATAATTAATATAATACATAAGATAAACTATTCACATTAATCAAGTACTATTTACTTAACCACATAACAAACGGGTTCATAAGGACACCCAAACTATCAATACTTACTTCAGGCTGTACAAGAGTCTGATCTATCCTTACGGGATATCATTGTAAGAACCTGGATCTCTTTTCAGGTATGTTTTTCCTTTTTCTGGAGTTTTTGAGAAAAAATGAATTTTCTGGAAATTTCAGAAGTACACGCCGTGTACTTTCTGAGTACACGTCGTGTACTCTTCCCAGCTCGAATCCATGTGTTGGTCGTGCCCGGGCCACACACACGGTGTGTAAGGCTGAGGTGGCGGACGGTTTTTCAGAGTACAGAAAAATTTGAAGTACACGTCGTGTACTCTAGAAGTACACGCCATGTAGTTTCTTTTTTTTCATTAAACGGACCGGGGTCGCGTCTAACCCCCATATTCGTCTTCTTCTTCATTTTTCGACCATCTGAGAGAGACCGTATGGCCGGATCTTTGATGCAATCCTACCTCACCGTCCGTTCTCCGATTCGAGCATGGTTAGTTGCATTGGAATCGCAGCGGTGAGTTCTTCCTTCTGCTTTAGCCTTTTTTCTTGATTCCTCCTGGTTTCCAAGTTATCATAGGATGAGCGTTTTGTGCGTTTTCTCAGATCTACGTCGTTCCAAGGGGAATCTGTCGTCGAGGTTCACGTATATCGATCTCCTATGATCGAGGTAGGTGGTTTGTTCCTTTCCGTAAAAAGTTCATGAATATTTTGTGCAATTTCCACCAATACCCTTGAACGAGGTATTGCGTGTTTCCTGTTTTGCCCTTGTTACTTGCCTGCTTTGCTTGATAGCTTTAGTAGAGGTTATTGCTTGTGATTAGAGTATTTTTTTGTGCTCAGTTTTCTTTGTCATGCCTAGTTGTAGGATTGTTGATTGTTGTTTTATTATTGATGTTGAGCCTTAGTTGATAGCCGAGTAGTCCTTGAGGTTTACATGGATGATACACGCATTGAACATGTTTAGTTATACTCAGGACTGTGAGAACCTAGAGTAGTAGACCAAAGGGAGAATTGAAGGAAGGGCTTCTCCAGAGTGTCTTTAACTACAACGCGGGTCATAGGGGGAATTGACGTTGAGTGCTTCCCCAAAGATCTTTTAGCACGATACGAGACTATAGGGGGAATTGACGATGAGTTCTTCCTCAGAGAGTCTGCTTAATTTACGTAGTTAAACCAGAGGGGTGAGACTGTGTGTGCCTCCCAAAGGGTTCCTATTACTTAGAGGTTGAACCATAGTGGTTATACTATGAGAGCTACCCATAGGGTTACCTGTTTTCTTCTTGTTGTTGACTGCTTACTTGTGTGCTCTACTTGTTAGAATTGTGGATTGTAGCTGCTTGTGTTTTCATGTTTACTGCTTCTTGTTTATTTACTGACTTGTATTCATTGACTCTTAGGCACAAATATTTGGATGATTTCCTACTGGGATTGTATCTCACACCCTGTTTGGGTCATGCTTTTGGGCCCAAGTAGACTATGTTGTTGCAGGTATAGATAAGGGAAAGCGCCCTTCTACTTCAGGATCTTGACTGCATCAAGAGTTGGGGAGCATGGGACTGAGCCGTGGCTCGAGATGATGGGGAGATTTCTTTGTTTTTATTTTTCACTTGGTTTCAGTTGTATTCCAGCATGTTGTTGTGTTTTCTTCTTTCCATAGATACTTGTACCTGCTGCATTATCGCCATCATTGTTAGATATCTGCATTGCTTCTGCTGTCTGTTTTCTTTTGTTATGCATGTTGATTACTACTTTCATTGTGTATTGTTGTTTTCTTACCTTGTATACCTTACCGAATGAGGGAATATTTTTTCCACCGACTCACCAAGGCCCTCGCTCCTAGTCGGCAGCCTCTGGCATTAAGGGAAATGCGCTTGAGGTCATGTGGCGAACCGGGTATGGGGCACCAGTGGTGGGGCTCCAGACTCGAGACGTTACAAAGTGGTATCAATGGAGTTTTTTTCTCTTGCTTTACTGTTTGGAGACCTTAGCCAGGGATAGGATGGATTCGGTACTTGACATTAAGTTGTGATCGGGAGTAGCTAACCCGTGTACAGGGAAAAGCCATACTACCTTGTTAATTGCAGTTTATGGTTTTGAGATTTTATGGTTGGTATGTTTTCACCTAGAGTGATTCGTATGACTTGTGCAGTTATTGTTTTGATATTTTGGTTCTATTTCTGTCGCAACCCGATGAGATGAGGGTATGCCATCTCATGCATCATATAGGCACTTGTAGAAATCACATGTCATGCATTCTTGACATGCCATCTAGGCTGCATTAGCGATTGCATGTTGTTGTGATAGGCTCTGTGTAAATTATGCATGCTGTTGTGATAGATGCTTGATAGATTCTCTGCTGTTATGTTAGAAAACTGGTTGTTTTGTTCCTTGCTTAAAATGAATGCCAAATTGTGGTTCTTGAGGTGTTATGGGCCCTCTCGGATCGGAATTTGGCATATTTTCCCTTGTTTTTTTTAGTGTTTCTGGAATTCTGCGCAGTTTCTGCGCTACTGCCCAGAAAAACCCAGAATACATGGCATGTACTTTACGGGCACACGCCGTGTAGTTTTCAGGCCGTTTCACTGACCGTGTGAGCAGAACACGGTGTCGTAGGAGTAACTTCGGGAACACGCCGTGTACCATTGGTACACGTCGTGTGAGTTCGGAGCCGTGTACCCGACCGTGTCACTAACAACACAGGCCGGGGAAGCTCGGGTAGAACATGTTGTGTCCTTAGGGAACACGTAGTGTAGTCGTGTCTAGGAACTTGGCCGTGTCACGAACAACACGGGTCGGTGTTACCTTTCTTTTTCACACGCCGAGTTTGTTCGGAACACGCCGTGTAGTCTTGTCCAGGTACCCGCCCGTGTCACGAACAACATGGGCCAGCATTACCTTTCTTTTTCACATGTCGTTTTTGTTCGGAACACGCCGTGTAGTCTTTCCCAGGTACCCGGTCGTGTCACAAACAACACGGGACGGTGTCGCCTTCGCTTATGCACGTCGTGCTTGTTTGGAGCACGCTATGTAAGGTCCAGCCGTGTAGACAGCTGTCTACTCAACAACACGGACCATCGAAGCCTTGTCTAGTGCATGTCGTGTTTGTTTCGAACACGTCGTGTAGTCTCGGGTTGAGTCGGACCGTGTGGGTTAGCCGTGTAAGGATACTTGGGCAGGGGAATAGTTTTCAATTACACGCCATGTGTGGAGACCCGTAAAATTCAAGAGAAAGTTTTTCTTAATTTTATTTGGAATTTTACAAGAACGCAGTATCTGAAGGCGCCTGATTCCGAGGCCCGGTGTGCCCGGAATTAATTTCCAAAGTTAGGCTCGGGTACGTTCAGTAAACGAACTAGTGGGTTTTCTAACTTTTAAACTGGTACTCGGAATTGAAATCTGAGGGCACCGATGAACTCGCAGTGCCGGTAATTTTCTTAAGAAGACCTTTTCCAGAGTTGCATTTTGACGTATGTGGTAGTTAAAAATTTGGGGAATCAATAATAATTAAATATAATTACTGTGAAAAAATTTTATTTAAGTGGAAGTTTTTTCCTCTAAAATGAAGTTGGAGGTGGGGCTCACACCCCACCTAACTTCCCATGGAAAATTATCTAAGGTTGGTGGAGCCCACGCGAGCCCCCAACTTTTCACATTTCCTCAACACCTTGAAACCCCTCTTTAACATTCCTTGTAATTAATTGTGGAAATACTTCCTCTCCCTCTCTCTCCCACTTAAATGTTGCCAACAAATGTTAATCAATGAATTCTAACAGTTAATTAAGTAATTAAGTTGTTTTAATTTTGAATAACTTGGGTGAATAAAATAATGGCTTTGACATTATTTTGTTTTGGCACTTGCTGTGTTGGGATTTTGTGGGAATCTCTTTTGAAATTGAGAAGGGTGTTCGTCTCTTAAAACTAAGAACACAGACCATCCAATGAGGAACATCTTCTCCCGGTGAAGAATGCTTCACGCCTTCAACTATTCTTCTTCCTCCGCATCAAGGGAGAAGGCACTGTTAGTGAGGAGCATCGTCTACAACAACGACACCTCCTTCGACAACGACGGAATCAACACCATTCTTCTATGACACCCGACTACCGCAATGTTCGACTTCTGTGACTCGACGATGTGAGAAGTCAATTTTGAGGTAGGGGGATTATTTTGAAAATGGTATTATTCCCTTGGTTGTTCCTTCTAAAACAAAGAACCCGGATCAACTCATCATTAAGTTGATCCGCGAATGTTTTATTTTTCGGGTTGGAAATATTGTTATGATTCTTTTTATTTAAGAGATTGTAGGGGAATCTCTTTGGTATTATTTTTATCTTTGAGAAAAGAACGACGAGCATGGACCAACCATTTCTAGGTTGATCCGCGGATCGTTCGTTCATGCGGTTTGATGTTGGGGTTAATTGTTTCCTTTGTCATACGTCGACTTCTTTTTGTTGGCCGCTTGCTATCATTATAACAGGACGAGGTTGGACCACACAAACACGGCCGACCCTCCTCCCCCTTGTTGATAATTATGTTGCGGCACGAACAAAGGCGATGCGGTGTAATAGCACCACGCGGAAACATGGAGAATTACGGCAAGGATGTGTGGCACCGTCGCACCGCGCCATTGAGGCCGAACGAAACCGCGACCGGAGTCGGGGCCACGGAGGCGAATTGAAGACTCCTCTGGTTGATCGGTGTGCGCAGATTTATGGGTGACGACAATCGGGGCCGCAAGGTCATTTTGAAGCCTCCGCAGTGAAGGTCGGGTCCCAGGAGGACCATTGTCAAAGGAAAGAAGCAAAAATGACCACCGGAGCGCGTCTGGTGGTCAGCGGAAAATCCTGTCGGCGCGCCACGCCGGCACGGCGGCGATATCCGGTGCGCCCTCGGGAAGGGCCGCCGCGGCGGCAGGCCGTTGGTCCCGCGACCGCGCGGGACCGAGGGAGGTGGGATGCGGCGCTCGGCCTCGTCCATTGGCAAGGGGAGGTCCCCATTTAGGGGGCCGCAGTTTCTTTCAAGGGGCCGACCGCACCCCCTATCCGCTCAGCCGGACAGCCGATCGGCCACGCGGCCGCGCCAGCGCTGCAGGCCAACCGGTCGAGCCGCCCAGGCCGGGTCGGGCCACGTCTAGGTTGGGACGCTCCCTTTTGCGCTGGACCCAGACCCGGGTCGGGTCGACCCGGTTCGGGCCGCCCCAGGGGGGTCTCGGGCCGGGTCATATCGGGCCCGAACCCCGTATTTTCAGGCAATTTCCGTTCAAACGCCCATATCTTTAGTTACAGACCTCCGATCGACGCACCGTCAGTTGTGATGCGATCCTTGGATCGAGACGGTAGTTTCGGTATATTACACTCAAGGTTTCAGAGAACTTTGGATATTGCCAAGTTGGTTCGAACACGAGGCCAACTGGGCCCTTGAAGCGGAAACGCTTATAACTTGAGCTCCAGACATCTGATTGACATGTCGTCGACTTTGTTGGATTCCTATTTATGAGATGGAACTTTTGGCATACTTTTCCTGAGTTTTGGTTGAATTTGGATAGTTTTAATGCTCGGGCCCTAGATACCCAGAGTCGGTGCATTGTTACATAACATTGGCATGATCACAAAGGATCAAGTCTCGAAAGACCGATTAGTTTAGTAGTCTTGGAAACACTAGATATATTCATAAGTCTTACATTAAATCATAAGGTAAAAAAAACTAAAAAAAAATCTTGTTTTCATATCCCCTCATACTAACCCTACAGGTCATTCATAAATTACTTCTTCAAATCCTAGGAAAAATAAAACATTGAAAGGGGTGAGCTCAGATGATCAGTAAGGATAACAATATAGTAGAAGATTTCATAGATAAGCATAAACACTTAAAGCAATTTATAACCAAACCAAAATCCTTTTAAACTTGAACTTCAGCATAATATGGAAAAGATAAAATGAAATAATTCCATTTACTTATTCACATGGATATTCTACTAGTAGAACAATCACATGCAATATCAATAACCACTTTCATAATGATGGAATGCATAAAGTCAGACTATCATAACTACATAGCCAAGGCCTCATGCCAAGACTACAAATAATATTTTGTCAAGGACTTGTGCCAAGACACTAGTTTGTCTCATGAAACCTACTGATGCATCGAGGAGCTATAGCGGGCTCCACCCGTCACTTACTAAGTCCAATGCATTCCTCATATGAAAATATTGAAACGTAACATAAAAATTCATATTAAAAATAGCATATGAAATGTCAATACTTTAACCACAAACCATGAATGGTATAAAAATAGCACATCCACAGTCAAACATAACTCATTCGATACAATATGGAATATTGTATTGTATCAGATTAACCTCAATCGAGAATAATGAAGGATATTTACATAGATGAAAATAATCATCAAACTATTGAGAGAAATATCCCCCTTTTTGTGAAAACATTTAAAAGTCACACTTTTTGTCAAGAAGCCATTTAAAAATAGATTTTTTAATCAAAGTGTCCCATACCACTCTGAAACTTTTAAAAAGAATTTTGATTTGAAAACATTAATTTCCATATAAATAAATCCTTAAAACCAATTTTAAAACATGGACATTAATGAGCAATATTCAGAAGAATAAGTCTTTAAAACATTTAAAAATGTTATTTTAGTTAGAGTTTCTAACCAAAAAAGAGACACTTGAATACAAATAATTGAGGCAATCAAAACTTTTTAATATCATGAGAATTAAGGGATTCATGATATTCTTTGTCAAAGTACATTATATACACCACATAAAAGTGATTTTGTGTATAACAACAAAGAAGTCTCAATGGAATGTAAATTGAGATGAAATCTCTCATAAAGGCCGTATCCTTAGGTTAAGGATAATTAAACGACATAATTATGTGTGAAAAATACAGAAACACAAAATATTATTGGATATTCAGTGTAAAATAATCAATTACATTCACACATATTCTTGTAAAAACAACACCAATGAATTGGATGTTTATCTCAACAAATCGAGATTGAGTAAAAATTACTCTTATCAAGTTCATACCGATGACCTGATAATTTATCAATGGAGTGATTATGTGTATCAAATGTATATCCATATAAAGGGGAGTGGAATTTATGAAATAATCAAATTAATAGAGATTCTACACATAATCTTGGAGTAAAATAACCAATGAAGTATGCGTAAAGCCGAATGAGTGGAAATTGAAATTTCAAATTCATTTATTGATTTGGTAACATACAAAACATACACCCACGAAAGAAGGATCATACAATGATGATTTAAATATATATTAATTAAATTATATTACACAATGAATACAAAAATGTGCAGTACAAACACCACATGTAATAAATAAGTGGTGAATAATGGAATTCTCACGGAATTAAAAGTGAGATAAGAAACCCCTTACCACGTTGTAATCAACTGAGTCGTATGAACAAAATATAATAACAACCAAATGATTTACAGAATAACATGAATATAAAGATAATCATGATAATATATATCAAATGGCAGTACACAATACACCACTTTCAATAAATTAGTGGCGAACAATGGAAATCTCACGGAATTGAAAGTGAGATAAGAAAATCCCTTACCACGTTGTAATCAACTGAGTCGTATGAACAAAAGTTAATAACCACCAAATGATTTATAGAATAACATGAATATAAAGAGAATCATGATAATATATATCAAATTTCAGTACACAATACACCACATTCAATAAATTAGTGGCGAACAATAGAAATCTCACGGAATTGAAAGTGAGATAAGAAAATCCTTTACCACGTTGTAATCAACTGAGTCGTATGACCAAAAGTTAATAAACACCAAATGATTTACAGAATAACATGAATATAAAGAGAATCATGATAATATATATCAAATGGAAGTACACAATACACCACTTTCAATAAATTAGTGGCGAACAATGGAAATCTCATGGAATTGAAAGTGAGATAAGAAAATCCCTTACCACGTTGTAATCAACTGAGTCGTATGACCAAAAGTTAATAACCAACAAATGATTTACAGAATAACATGACTATAAAGAGAATCATGATAATGTATATCAAATGGAATTACACAATACACCACTTTCAATAAATTAGTTGCGAACAATGGAAATCTCACCGAATTGAAAGTGAGATAAGAAAATCCCTTACTTTGTACTTTTTCCTTGGTCGACGGTAGGTTAACCTCTTGTATAATGGTTAAATAATTGTTACTGAATTATACAAGAATAATTTACATTAATATGATATCAGATATGATATTTTAACATTGTTTTGTTAATAATATCTTAGAATTATCGTCGTTTCGGGTGTTAACTTACTCGTTTTCATTTATATGTTTTGTTACGTAAGCCGTGTTTGTCATGGATAGGTTTTATCTTATTCATATACATAATGATATCAAGTCTTTATATACTATTATTAATCATCAAATTATAATTAGACTTGAATGGATACGATGGGGAATGAATCTCATCGCGTTCGTGGAGACGGTACTCCGTACGTACGCACGAGCGACAATATCATTATTTTGATATTAAAATAATATTTAATTGGATGGTATATCATATATACAGAATCATTATCATGTTATATTTATTATTTAAATGAATTACAAATCATTATTATACCCATCCAAATAAAAATATATTGAATAACAATTACACCACGACGTGGAGACGGTAAGCCGTACGTACGCACGTATGGTGACATGTCATTCAAAGGATGGATACAATTATGAATATGGTTGTACCATATTTATAATTAATATTATGGTATATATGAGATACTAGATTCATTATTTTAGAATTGGAATAACAAAGAAAGTATATGTTGAAGAAGAAATGAATTTTAAAAAGGGTGGTGAAAACATTACCTCTTCTTCGGGTTCTTCCTTTTGACTTGATCAAAAGGGCTCCATAGGTTGGCTTTCTGATCAAACTAAGGCCTCTAGGTTGTAGTGCAGGAAGTTGAGAGATTATTTGGGCAGGGTTTTCCCGAACCTAAAGGCTTTGAAGGTGTGAATTAATTATAAGGGGGGGTGCCCTTTTATAAGAGGGGTGAGGGGCACCTTTGGAAAAGTTAGAAATATTATTTTATAATAAATTCATATTCAGTTTATAAAGGCTCCAAAGTGGATTATTTAAATGTTAAGGTGGGGATAGGTCTAAAACCACTCAACCAATAGAATTTATACCGGTTTGGGTCATTATATTAACCTTATCTTTAAGTATTAACTTTTAGTTAATTAGTTTCACTTTTACAATGTCTCTTGGTATTTTTATATTATAGGGTTAATAAACATACTATATACATCCAAGAGACCCCCAATTGGTCAATTAATGATACTCCTATCATGATATAAGTCCCGTGGCCGAACCATGTATTTTTAAGAATTTAATATCAATTAATAATATAATATCTTTTTTAAAAACTCTTTTATGTCAATTTTGACACTATTCAATAATTGATTTTTCTAAAACTCACAACAGAATGATTCCTTCGAAAAAGGTTTATTACATAAATCCTAACATGTCATATTAACCTATAAAATTATTGTAATTCATAAAAAGTCTCAAATTATATTTATTTGTGTATTTATAATATCATGTATTTTAATTTTTCACTATTATGGTAATTACTGCATCATCATTGTGTCATAAATAAATTAAATTATTTATTGTCTAAAAATTATAAATAAAATATCATTATGTAGGAAAGCTTTTTATATTTTTAATGAATATTTAAAATCGATATTATATTAAGTATAACCCTATATTAAAAATGTTTTAGTAAATAAGCTTTGATTTTAACTCTTTTAACTCTTCTTTGAATTAAATAATAATAAATGTCCTAATCTAATCCAAGTGGGCCTAAATTATAATATTTTACTCCTAGGGTTGTTTTTATTGAGATACACTTGTCTAATAGAATTAGGACATGTGTTAGGGTAATATTAATATCATTTTTACCCTTAATTACCCTATTTACTTTAAACCGTGGTAAATAAAAGTAAAAAAGTTACTATTCACCAAAAATTATTTTCATCTTATTGAACCAGATTTTACTCCTTGATATTAACCGTGTCTCTCAGATTTTTGAAATTCCACTCACAAAAGCGGTAAAATTAAGTTTTATGAAAATTTCAGTTTTTTAACTACCACTTAGTAGTTTCACTATTCATCAACAAATGAAAGTTTCCAGAAAAATACCAACAATTAGGCCTATGATATATTAGATATTATGAATTCAAAAATGATTTCTATTTTACCAAATTCAAAATATATTGGTTGCATTAATTAATTTAAAAATTAATTCCAGTTCTCAAAACAAATAGTGTGTTTTTAAGAGATAATAACTGTCAAAAGGTTGACACTTGTTTATGTCTAGTTTAAATGTGAGATTACATCAAATGACTAACATTGTATTAAATGGTAAAAATATATTCTAAATATACTTTAAAAGCACTCAAATTAATAATTTATCACTATTAATTATTTCGATTAAAAAAGTTGTTTTAATTAAAATTTAGTAATTTCCACTATTCATCAAAATATGAAAGTTATCCGAAAAATACAAAAATTTCACCCTAAGCTAATTTCAATACTACGAATCCAAAAATGAATTCCATTTCGAATGATAAAATTTATAAAATTTCAAAAATTAGGTATTACTATTCATAACGGCTAGTTTGATTGGTTGTGGTGTGTTAGAATCTAGAAGTTGCGTACAATGTACGTCATCGCATTATTCAAAGGGAAACGTACCGTGGAAGCTTGGGGTGTTACATTCTCCCCTCATTCAATAAATTGCCTCCTCCCAATTTTTTTTACATTGGGCTTGAGAATAAAATGGAAAGTCCCACGTCGGAAAAAGAGTCGATAAAACTATCACTTTAAAAGAAAGGAAGAGAGGTATAAAGGTCACCCAAGATAACCCATACTAGGATTCGATGTAGGAAAAAAAGGATATGGATGATAAACTAAGTGTTAAGTTCTGATGGAGAGGGATATAAAACATGATCAGGAGAATGTTAACAATTATAAAATCACAAACTTGTGTTGGGACAAACGGTCATTAGTCTTCCAGTAGGAAAAGTAAACAGACAACATTTTTTGTTTTAAGTTACATTACATAAGGACGATGAATTCATTTATGATATTTACTAAGAACATAAAGAGATATACTTAATTTTTATGTAGAGTTTCATTCTTTAATAACTTTTTACCACTACCTCATTTTTTTTTGAACAATGAGTATTCAAGAAGACTTGGCCATAATGGAAGAGCTAGAATAAACTTCTATAGAAATACATGATCCAGATAGGATAAACTATATATTTACCATGTCTTTAGAGATTAATCAACACCAAAATGGTTAGTATAATATCTGATGACCCCACAAATGGATATTCTATTAGAGAAAAAAACATTAATCTTAATTTCTAAAATTAAACCATCAATATCCCAAAGTTAAATAAATACCATTCAATAATCAATTTTCCTTAAAATCCTTCAATATAATCTAAACAAATATTGAAACTCAAAACTTATTTGAATGTAGTCTTCCACGTTAAATTGTATCTCCAAATGACATTAATTACTCTTAAAGTCACATACTTAAAAGTAATTAACCTAATCATTTCCATAAACAACCCAAATCACTATAAATCCACAATAAAAACATAGATAAAAATCCACCATTACTCCTCAAATAAAATCCCATACTATTCTATTTTCCATACAACAAAGTGAACAACTTCCAAAATAACATTTATCACATAATTACCATATCATTTTCCTATACTAAGGGTATTCATTTGATAAGACATAAGATCCCAAATCAAATTATTAATGATCAATAAAATCATTTAACTAATAATAATAGTCACACTAACCCGGGACTTCATGTATTCCAGTGGTAGGCGATAAATCCCAATCGCACTTTGGTTGTGGGTTCGATTCCCACAGCTTTGTCCGACGCGACGGGTTGTCACACGGTCTGTGTGTTGTCCTTTTTCAAAAACTATATTTTATAACATTACCAAAATGAGATAAATTCCTCAAAATAACCATAACATAATTTAACCACAAATATTTTCTCATACCTTGCATTTTCATCTCAAATAATAATAACTTATAATTTCCTCAAACCCAACGATCATATAAAACCAAATGGTTATTTATAACTATATTCACAAGAGAAAAGATAATTCTTCCTCAAATATCATTCTCACATGGAAAACTACAGGGTTAAAAATATAAGAGAATATTATTCCAAACTAAACCCATCAACAAGGAGCACTAATACTATTTAAACATTTCTCTAACCATTTATTTCCACAAAGCTTCTTGTTTGACTAAGAAAATATCCTATAGAATAAGGCATTCACTTTGGTAATGTCTAGGTCCTCTACATTTACAGAAAATGATTGTAAATGGATTCTTGGGACCATTATTATCTTCTTCCCTAGTACTCTTCATTTTTCATCGGCAATTCTTCACTTTATGTCCTTATTTCCCGCATGTAAATCATTTCTTTGTCCCATTGAGACACTTTCCTGGGTGTCTCCTTCCACATTTCCTGCATGATGGAAATTGAGGATTCCTTTCTCCATGGTCACCACTCATGGAGCTCTTATCATTCATCAACTTTCTCTTCTTTGTTGAGTCCAAGAATTGGTTAATATATATATTGTTGATCATATTTTTGGAAAATTGATTTGGCATAAAGACGATATCTTTTACGCCTATCAACATTCCATTTTGTTACTCATTGCCACCATCGTTCCCTCCTTTTACCTCATTCTCAAAGTCACTATGACTTCCTTGGAATCCATACATTCACTAAAACCAGAAAGCATTGTGTGAGTAACAGTAGTCATAAAATCATTTAGAGATTAACATGTCACCATTTTCTCAATTTGAAACACATTATGATTAACCAAGGTCATTTACTCTCATCTTATATATATAATACTTCAAATAGTTTTGTAAAGAAAATGTAAATTATCCTAAGCATATCCCCAGGGAGTGTTGTAAGCAAGAGTGCAGCAAGGCCCGTTGTCGTGCACCAGTTCCTGTTCGAGTCTAGCTCGGAGCGGTGTTTTTGGGTTTTACCCCTAGGTACATTTGTTCCAGAGCCACCTCTACCTACTCGTATCCAGACAGGGATGTATTGCTCGGAAAACTTATAAAATCTCTACAATACCAAAATTCTAGGAAGTTCTTCTATACTAATCCTAAAAGTTCATCTTAGGTCTACGTGCTCTAATCAAAGTTTCTCTAAATCTAGCTTCCAAGGTTTGTACTAAACTTCCTCTGATACCAACTGTAACGCCCCGAACCTAGATACCCAGAGTCGGTGCATTGTTACATAACATTGGCATGATCACAAAGGATCAAGTCTTGAATGACCAATTAGTTTAGTAGTCTTGGAAATACTAGATATATTCATAAGTCTTACATTACATCATAAGGTAAAAAAAACTACAATAACATCTTGTTTTCATATCCCCTCATAATATCCATGCAGGTCATTCATACATTACTTCTTCACATCTTGGAAAAAATAAAACATTGAAAGGGGTGAGCTCAGATGCTCAGTAAGGATAACAATATAGCAGAATCTTTCATAGATAAGTATAAACACTTAAAGCAATTTATAACTAAAACAAAATCCTTTTAAACTTGAGCTTCAGCATAATATGGAAAATTATAAAATGAAATAATGCCATTTAATTATTCACATTGATATTCTACTAGTCGAACAATCACATGAAATATCAATAACCACTTTCAAAATGATGGAATGCATAATGACAGACTATCATAACCACATAGCCAAGGCCTCGTGCCAAGACTACAAATAATATTTTGTCAATGCCTTAAGCCAAGACACTAGTTTGTCTCATGAGACCTACCGATGCATCGAGGAGCTATATCAGGCTCCACCCGTCACTTACTAAGTCCAATTCATTCCTCATATGAAAATATTGAAACATAACATAAACATTCGTATTAAAACTAGCATACGAAATTTCAATACTTTAACCACAAACCATGAATGGTATAAAAATAGCACATCTACAGTCCAACATAACTAATTCGATAGAATATGAAAGATTTTATTGTATCAGATTATCCTCAATCGAGAATAATGATGGATATTGACATAGATTAAAATAATCATCAAACTATTGAGATAAATATCCCCCTTTTTCTTGAAGACATTTAAAAGTCACACTTTTTGTCAAGAAGCCATTTAAAAATAGATTTTTGAATCAAAGTGTCCCATACCACTCTGAAACTTTTAAAATGAATTTTGATTTGAAAACATTATTTTCCATATAAATAAATCCTTAAAACCATTTTTAAAACATGGACATTAATGAGCAATATTTAGAAGAATAAGTCTTTAAAACACTTAAAAATGTTATTTTAGTTAGAGTTTCTAACCAAAAAAGAGACACTTGAATAAAAATAATTGAGGTAATAAAAACTTTTTAATATCATGAGAATAAATGGATTCATGATATACTATGTCAAAGTACATTATATACACCACATAAAAGGGATTTGGTGTATAACAACAAAGGAGTCTCAATGGACTGTAAATTGAGATGAAATCTCTCATAAAGGTCATATACTTAGGTAAAGGATAAATCAACAACATAATTATGTGTGAAAAATATAAATAAAATAAATATGATTGGATATTTAGTGTAAAAAAATCAAAGTACATTCACACGTATTCTTGTAAAAACAACACCAATGAATTTGATGTTTATCTCAACAAATCGAGATTGAGTAAAAATTACTCTTATCAAGTTCATACTGATGACATGATAATTTATCAATGGAGTGATTATGTGTATCAAATTTATATCCAGAGAAAGGGGAGTGGAATTTATGACATAATCAAATGAATATAGATTCTACACAAAATCTTGGAGTAAAATAATCAATGAAATATGTGTAAAGCCGAATGAGTGCAAATTGAAATTTCAAATTCTTTTATTGATTTGGTAACATACAAAACATACACCCATGAAAGAAGGATCATACAATGATGATGTAAATATACATGAATTAAATTATATTACACAATGAATACAAACATGTGCAGTACACACACCACATGTGATAAATAAGTGGTGAACAATGGAATTCTCACAGAATTAAATGTGAGATAAGAAACCCCTTACCACGTTGTAATCAACTGAGTCATATGACCAAAAGTTAATAACCACCAAATGATTTACATAATAACATGAATATAAAAAGAATCATGATAATATATATCAAATGGAAGTACACAATGCACCACTTACAATAAATTAGTGGCGAACAATGGAAATCTCACAGAATTTAAAGTGAGATAAGAAAATCCCTTACCATGTTGTATTCAACTGAGTCGTATGACCAAAAGTTAATAACCACCAAATTATTTACAGAATAACATGAATATAAATAGAATCATGATGATATATATCAAATGGCAGTACACAATACACCACTTTCAATAAATTAGTGGCGAACAATGGAAATCTCACGGAATTGAAAGTGAGATAAGAAAATCCCTTACCACGTTGTAATCAACTGATTAATATGACCAAAAGTTAATAACCACCAAATTATTTACATAATAACATGAATATAAAGAGAATCATGATAATATATATCAAATGGCAGCACACAAAACACCACTTTCAATAAATTAGTTGTGAATAATAGAAATCTCACGGAATTGAAAGTGAGATAAGAAAATCCCTTACCACGTTGTAATCAACTGGCATGACCAAATGTTAATAACCACCAAATGATTTACAAAATAACATGAATATAAATAGAATCATGATAATATATATCAAATGGCAGTACACAATAAACCACTTTCAATAAATTAGTGGCGAACAATGGAAATCTCACAGAATTGAAAGTGAGATAGCAAAATCCCTTACTTTGTACTTTTTCCTTGGTCGACGGTAGGTTAACCTCCTGTATAATGGTGAAATAATTGTTACTGAATTATACAAGAATCCTTTACATTAATATGATATCATATACGATCTTTTAACATTTCTTTGTTAATAATATCTTAGAATTATCGTCATTTCGGGTGTTAACTTACTCGTTTTCTTTTATATGTTTTGTTACGTAAGCTGTGTTTGTCATGGATAGGTTTTATATTATTCATATCCAGAATGATATCAAGTCTTTAGATACTATTATTAATCATCAAATTAGAATTATACATGAAGGGATACGATGGGGAATGAATCTCATCGCGTTGGTGGAGACGGTACTCCATACGTACGCATGAGCGACAATATCATTATTTTGATATTAAAATAATATTTAATTGGATGGTATATCATATATACAGAATCATTATCATGTTATATTTTTTATTTAAATGAATTAAATATCATTATTATACACATCCAAATAATAATATATTGAATAACAATTACACCACGATGTGGAGACGGTAAGCCGTATGTACGCATGTATGGTGACATGTCATTCAAAGGATGGATAGAATACCGAATATGGTTGTACCATATTTATAATTAATATTATGGTATATAGGAGATACTGGATTCATTATTTTAGAATGGGAATAACAAAGAAAGAATAATTTGAAGAAGAAATGAATTTGAAAAAGGGTGGTGAAAACATTACCTCTTGTTCGGGTTCTTCCTTTTGATTTGATCAAAAGGGCACCTTAGGTTGGCTTTATGCTCAAACTAAGGCCTCTAGGTTGTAGTGAGAGAAGTTGAGAGATTATTTGGGCAGGGGTTGGCCAAACCTAAAGGCTTTGAAGGTGTGAATTAATGAGAAGGATGAGTGCCCTTTTATAAGAGGGGTGAGGGGCACCTTTGGAAAAGATAGAAATATTATTTTATAATAAATTAATATTCGGTTTCTAAAGGATCCAAAGTGGATTATTTAAAGTTTAAGGTGGGTATAGATCGAAAATCACTCAACCAATATAATTTAGACAGGTTTGGGTCATTATATTAACCTTATCTTTAAGTATTAACTCTTAGTTAATTACTTTCACTTTTACAATGTCTCTGTGTATTTTTATATTAAATGGTTAATAAACTTACTATATACATCCAAGAGACCCCCAAGTGGTCTATTAATGATACACCTATCATGATATAAGTCTTGTGGCCAAACCTTGGATTTTTAGGAATTTAATATCAATTAATAATATAATATTTGTTTTTAAAACTCTTTTATATCAATTTTTACACTATTCGATAATTAATTTTTCTAAAAATCACAACAGAAGTATTACTTCGAAAAAAGTTAATTAAATCAATCGTAACATTTCATATAAACCTATAAAATTATTGTAATTAATAAAAAGTCTAAAATTATATTTATTTGGGTATTTATAATATCGATTATTTTAATTTTTCACTATTATGGTTATTACTGCATCATCATTGTGTCATAAATAAATTAATAATTTATCACTATTAATTATTTCGATTAAAAAAGTTGTTTTTAATTAAAATTTAGTAATTTTCACTATTCATAAAAATATTAAACTTATCAGAAAAGTACAAAAATTTCACCCTAAGCTAATTTCGATATTACGAATCCAAAAATGAATTCCATTTCGAAAGATAAAATTTATAAAATTTCAAAAATTAGGTATTACTATTCATAACAGCTAGTTTGATTGGTTGTGGTGTGTTAGAATCTTGAAGTTACGTACAATGTATGTCATCACATTATTCAAAGGGAAACGTACCGTGGAATCTTGGGGTGTTACAATAGTGGCCGGGTTGGATTGTACCCGAAATCCAACCGGGCCCCTGGAACGGAAAAGCAGATAACTTTTAGACTGGATGTATGTTTGACGAACTGTCAGCATCATTGGTGATCACGTTGAAAAACGGTCCCTATGAGATTTCGGGGTACAGTTGAGATACGACCGGGTTGGGTCGCACACAAAACCATCCTGGCCCCTGGGACGAAAAGGCTAATAACTCACAGACTGGGATTTCGATTGATGCGCCGTCTATTGCATTGAGACCCCTATGATGAAGAGGTCCTTTGAGATACATCTTCTTGGGACTTTGATATACTTGGAGTATCGACCTATAGCTCATGGAGTGGACCCTCCCAGAGACGAGCGTACGGAGTATGGAGACCGTGTAGTCGGTTGTGACCTGACGACTGCTTGACCGACTCGACTTTGAGTGAATCGACTAGCCTAGTGGATGAAGCACTACTTTGTTTGGGTGCAGTCCCATGGCGGATGGAGCACTACTGTGTGACAGTGAAGACCCACGGTACTCGTCCAGAGAGTACCTCTGCAGGCTATTAGGGGGTGTGCACTACTGTGTTTGAGTGGCATACCCCTGCGGGAAGCACTACTGTGTTTGGGTGGATGACTCGCGATACTCGACAAGAGGAGTACCTCAGCAGTCTTAGGTTAGTGAGCAGTACCTCAGAGTCGTGACATGACCATTGTACACTCCATAGATGTGGCTCTTTAGCAGTTACGGTTTCGATAATGAAAATCTTGGTTTGAGATGATTCTATGATCTTTGTGTTTACCTCATGATTGAGATGGGTCACTTGATAACTTAGGTATATGTATGGGCATATACCTGGGTAGTGGTTATCCGTTGATTTCATAATCTCTGTGTTTCCTCATGATTGATATGGGTTACTTGATAACTTAGGTATAAGTATGGGCTTATACCTAACTAAAGGTTATCTGTTGAGATCATTATTTGTGGTTATCCTTGTTGGATTTAGTGAGAGCTTGAGGGTCTCAGGGTCCCTACTGAGTATCGTATACTCACTCCTGCATAGGCTATGCCCGCACCTCCTTGTGTTGGTTGCAGAAGACGGGCAGCGCTGACAGAGGCCGAGTGTTCGAGGACTGGACGGTACCCGAAGGTGGACCACACGACGAGTCAGTATCTGGAGGTGGACTTCACGGCGAGACGACACTCGGAGGAGGTTGATGGGCAAGAGCATTGTGGAGGTTATATGTACCTACCCTTCAGGTAGGATCCGTGGTGGACGATCCAGGATCTGCGCTATCTGTACCTACCCTTCAGGTAGGATTCTTGGAGGATGATCCAGGAGCGGCACTATCTGTACCTACCCTTCAGGTAGGATCCGGGGAGGACAACCCAGGAGCTTCTTCCTTTCTTCCAGCTATTTGTATTTTTCTGTTTTACTTTCGTTCAATTGTAGCTGTACTTTTAGTTGGGTTTGTATTCTGGCCCATTTACTTTTCAGCACTTTCTTTTTTACTTAGTGTTTTACTTCCGCTTGTAATCTGTGGTGTTTTGTTTACTTTTATAAAGGAAATTCCTTCCCAGTTATCAATATTTACACCTTTGGTGCTAGTCGCCAGCCCCTGGCCTATAGAAGTCGGGCTTGGGGTAGTCACGACACGGGCCTCGAGGATGGGTCGTGACAAATTGGTATCAGAGGAGTTCGGTTCTACCACAGAACTCATGACTCTGATCTTTTTCTATGTGAAGAAATAGTGTTAAGGGTACCAAGTGTGGTCTTCATTTCAGGGAGTCCAGTGTTGGTGCGGCGGCCGACGTATCCATACACCAGGACCCTGACTACTGATTTTAGACTTTTTACATGAAAACACCGATTGCGTGTGTGTTTCCAAAAGTTTTAAAGTCATCTCAAACCAGGTATAAATTGTTGATCGTGTCGCATTTGTTCAGGATGTCTCCACACAGACAGTCAGTTGGAGTTCCGAGAGAGTACTAGATGACGGCCCACCGAGTGGCGAGGCTCCGGTGCAGGGCCCTTTTTCTATGTTGGCACCCTCGGGTGGTCCACCAGCCGCACCACCACCTGTTGGGCAGTAGATTCCACCAGCCTTACTAGCGAAATGTGCACCCTGGAAGAGCGCATTGCACGAGTTCCAGTAGCAGTGGCCTCCGAGGTTACGAGGTGAGGCAGATTCCCAGACAGCAGAGGACTGGCTGGAGGCGATTGCTAGAGTTTTCCACCTAGCTGAGACATCAATAGATTGGATGGTGGACTTGGATACTAGTGTTTTCTATTGAGTGACCATGAGGATGGTCCGCATCGCGATGAGGCTTCGGTACGTGGACTGATGCCTGAGATAGTGCCTTCGGGTAGTGTATCAGCTATACATCACTACCTGTTGGTCTGCAGTTACAACCGGCGGTACCGGTAGGTGACACATGTAGGCTTACTTCCTTACACGTGTTCTAACATCAGATACCCTCAAGTTCCGAGGCGAGCCCAACTCACAGGCGGCTGAGGACTGGCTTGAGGAGGTGGCTGAAAGTTTTCTTGAGCTTATACAGCTTCGGCAGGACGACGAGTCGGAAGTTGAGTATTCATCAAGGCGTACTGAACATTCCGAGTACTCTATGAATACGATTCGATCAGTTCTATAGAGCTCGGACCTCTGAGCGAGGTGTGTATAAAGGATATCTGAGTAAGCACTCCTTCCTCTATGCATTCCTACTTATGTTAGGGTTCTAGAAAGAACCCTTGTGGTTGAGAATTCTTTTGCTGAATGGATGCAGTCAGTGATGGATAGCAGTGTGAAAGCTGGAAACTGGCACCAGTCTTGGAGACATGGGCGTGCAAATGTTTCAAAAAGAGGAAATGTTAAGGAAAGATGAATCTTCAGAGTAGCAGACATGGAGGCAGCTCTAGGAGAGCAGCATGAGGTGGTGTACATATCAACATGTTACAACCACCCGCCTTTGTTGTACCCTCCAGGCTCAGGAAGCAGGAGGGCGGGGAAAGAGAGTAACTGCATGTGGTCAAGGAGAGTGACCCAATGGCTCTAAGAATGATTTGAGGGACAGTCTATGTCCACTACAAGCTGCCATAGTAACAGACGTTGATACGAATCATTCCTTCCTTCCACGAATCTTGTCCCAGACCTAGATTTTCCGGTTAAGCTGTTGACTTGACCCTCACGTCTGGAGATACCTTGGGAGGAGACTCGATAATCACACTTACACCGACAGTGTCATCTGACCCACGAGACGAGAGTTTTGGTTGGAATCTCTTGGTGGTAGCGTCGAGGCCATACGACGTTGGTCTGAGTATGGATTGGATCCACAGTTCATACACGGATTGATTGTATTAGGAAAAAAGGTTGTGGTTTATCTACAACGTTGGGATGGGGTTTTTCTTGGACAGCGAAATGGAAAACCCAGGCAGTAGAGGATGGAATCATGCATAAGAGGGTGAATTCGATCACTCAAGATATGGCCAAACTTACTTATGTGCCAAAACTCTACAGAGTTGCAGCACCACTTCCAGCAGAGCTTTCAAGAGCTGGGTTGATCAGTGCGCCCAGCTTGTGGGCGTTGGTTACATAGTTCACTACGACGCATTAGAGACCGGACTCGGGTGTGTCCTGATGTAGGAGTGGGTAGTGATCGCCTATGGATCACAGCAGATGAGACTGCACAGAGCTGACAAGAAGCCTCTAGAGTTCAATAATGACGACCACGTCCTTATACGGGTCTCAACTCGACGAGGTTTATGGAGATGTGGCCAAGGCGGCAAATAATCTCCGAGGTTCAGCGGACCTTTCCAGGTCCTCAGCTGGGCAGGTGATGTGGTTTACCGCTTGACCCATCCACCTCAATTGCACCAGGTGCACGATGACTTCCATGTATCTCAACTGAGGTGATACGTTCTTGACCCGACGCATGTCATTGACCATGGGGAACTGGACTTTGGCAATGGGGTGACTTTTGCGGGGTTCTAGTAGAGGTTGAGGATCGACAGGAGCAGATCCTACGAGGACGGTCGATTCCTTGGTTGTGCTTTCACTGGCAGTACGGGAACCTCCAGGTGAGCACATGGGAGCGGAAGGCTCAGGTGCATGCTCAGTACCACTTTTGTTTCCCTAGTTTGTGTTGAAGCTTTACGAGGACATAAAGCCCTGAGGTGGGAGAAATGTAGAGACCCGTAAAATTCAAGGGAAATTTTTTCTAAATTTTCTTTGGAATTTTACAAGAACGAAGTTTTTGACGGCGCCTGATTCCGAGGCCCGGTGTGCCCGGAATTAATTTCCAAAGTTAGGCTTGGGTACGTTCAGTGAACGAATGAGCGGGTTTTCTAACTTTTAAAACGGTACTCGGAATTGAAATCCGAGGGCACCGATGAACTTGCAGCGTCAGTAATTTTCTTAAGAAGACCTTTTCCAGAGTTGCGTTTTGGCGTATGTGGTAGTTAAAAATATGGGGAATCAATAAGAATTAAATATAATTTCTGTGAAACAATTTTATTTAAGTGGAAGTTTTTCCCTCTAAAAGAATGTTTGAGGTGGGGCTCACACCCCCCATAACTTCCAATGGAAAAATATCTAAGGTTGGTGGATCCCACACGAGCCCCCAACTTTTCACATTCCCTCAACACCTTGAAACCCCTCTTTAACTTTCCTTGTTATTAATTGTGGAAACTCTTCCTCTCCCTCTCTCTCCCACTTAAATGTTGCCAACACATGTTAATCAATGAATTCTAACATTTAATTAATTAATTTAGTTGATTGAATTTTGAATAACTTGGGTGAATAAAATAATTTCTTGGCCATTATTTTGTTTGGGAACTTGTTGTGTTGGGATTTTGGGGGAAGCTCTAGTGAAATTGAGAAGCGTGTTCGTCTCTTAAAACTAAGAACACCGACCATCCAATGAGGAACATCTTATCCCGGTGAAGAATGCTTCATGCCTTCAACTCTTCTTCTTCCTATGCATCAAGGGAGAAGGCACCGTTAGTGAGGAGCATAGTCTATAACAATGACTCCTCCTTCGACAACGATGGAATCGACACCATTCTTCCACGACACCCGATTACCGCAACGTTCGACTTCCGTGACTCGATGACATGTGACATCAATTTTGAGGTAGGGGGATTATTTTGAGAATGGTATTATTCCCTTGGTTGTTCCTTCTAAAACAATGAAACCGGATCAACTCATCATTAAGTTGATCTGCGAATGTTTTATTTTGCGGGTTGGAAATATTGGTATGATTCTTTTTATTTAAGAGGTTGTAGGGGAATCACTTTGGTATTCTCTTTATTTTTGAGAAAAGAACGACGAGAGCAGACCAACCATTTCTAGGTAGATCTGCAGATCGTTAGTTCATGCGGGTTGATGTTGTGGTTAATTGTTTCCTTTGTTGTATGTCGACTTCTTTTTGTTGGCCGCATGCTATCATTATAACGGGAGGAGGTCGGACCGCACAGACACGGCCGACCCTCCTCCCCCTTGTTGTTGATTATGTTGCGGCATGAACGAAGGCGGCGCGGTGCAACGACACCGCGTAGAAACATGGAGTATTACGGCAAGGATGTGTGGCACCGTCGCACCACGCCGTTGAGGCCGAACGAAACCGCGACTAGATTCGGGGCCGCGGAGGCGAATTGAAGGCTCTGTTGGTTGATCGTTGTGCGCGGATTTATGAGTGACAACAATCTAGGCTGCAAGGTCATTTTAAAGCCTCCACAGTGAAGGTCAGGTCTCGGGAGGACCATTGGTGAAGGAAGCGAGAAAAACGGACCACCGGAGCGCGTCTGGTGGTCCACAGAAAACCCTGCCGGTGCGCCACGCCGGCACGACGGTGCCGGCAGCCGGAGGCGGCGGTGCCCAGCGCGCCGCCGGGAAGGGTCGCTGCGACTTCAGCCATGGAGGTAGCCTGCGGGTCCCGTGACCGCGCGGGACCGAGGGAGGCGAGACGTGGCGCTCAGCCGCGTCCGTTGGCAGGGGCGTCCTCCATGTGGGGGGCTGCGGTTTCTTTCAAGGGGGCGGTCGCACCCCCTGTCCGCTCAGCCGAACAGCCGAGCGACCACGCGGTCGCGCCAGCGCGGTAGGCCAACTGGTCGGGCCGGGTTGCACCCAGGTCGGGTCGGGATGCGCCCAGGCCGGGCCGGGCCACACCCTTTTGCGCCGGACCCGGACCCGGGATGGGTCGACCTCGGTTCGGGCCGCCCCTGGGGGGGTCTCGGGCCGGGTCGGACCGGGCCCGAACCCCCTATTTTCGGGCAGTTTCCGTTCAAACACCCATATCATGGGTTATGGACCTCCGATCGACGCACCGTCAGTTGTGAAGCGATCCTTGGATCTAGGCGGGCGTTTCACTATATTAAAATAAAGGTTTTGAAGAACTTTGGGTACGGCCGAATTGGTTCGAACACGATACCAACTAGGCCCCTAGAACAGAAAAGATGATAACTTTCAGACTGGACGTCCGTTTGACGAACCGTCAGCGGAGTTGGTGATCACGTTGAGAAACGGTCTTTATGAGTATACCCTATGAGAGTTCGAGGTATAGTTGAGATACGGCGAGGTTGGTTCGCACACAAAACCAACCGGGCCCCTGGGACGAAAAGGCTAATAAATCACAGACCGGGCGTCTGATTGACGTGTCGTCTATTGCGTTGAGACCCCTAAGACGAGGCGGTCCTTTGAGATAACTTTCATGGGAATTTGAGATACTTAGAGTATCGACCTGTAGCTCGGGGAGCGGACCCTCCCAGAGACGATCATACGGAGTATGGAGACCGTGTAGCTGGCTGAGACCTGACGACTACTTGACCGACTCAACTTGGAGTGAGTCGACTAGCCCAGTGGATGGAGCACTACTTTGTTTGGGTGCAGACCCATGGCGGATGGAGCACTACTGTGTGACATTGCAGACCCGCGGTACTCATCCGGAGAGTACCTCTGCAGGCTATTAGGGGGTGTGCACTACTGTGTTTGGGTGGCATACCCTGGCTGGAAGCACTACTATGTTTGGGTGGCTGACCCACGGTACTTGACAAGAGGAGTACCTCAGCAGTATTAGGTTAGTGAGTAGTACCTCAGAGTCGTGACAGGACCACTGTACACTCCAGAGACGGGGCTCTTCAGCAGTTACGGTTTCGATAATGAAAATCCTGGTTTGAGCTGAGTCTATGATCTTTGTGTTTACCTCATGATTGAGATGGGTCAATTGATAACTTAGGTATATGTATGGGCATATACTTGGGTAGTGGTTATCCGTTGA
The DNA here is from genome assembly GCA_963277665.1 of Viscum album. Lineage (NCBI taxonomy): Eukaryota > Viridiplantae > Streptophyta > Magnoliopsida > Santalales > Viscaceae > Viscum > Viscum album. The sequence continues at coordinate 495,005,879 of OY728158.1, read as the reverse complement.
TTTCATAATCTTTGTGTTTCCTCATAATTGAGATGGGTTACTTGATAACTTAGGTATAAGTATGGGCTTATAACTAAGTAAAGGTTATCTGTTGAGATCCTTCTTTGTGGTTATCCTTGTTGGATTTAGTGAGACCTTGAGGGTCTCGGGGTCCCTACTGAGTATCGTATACTCACCCCTGCACGGGCTATGCCCGCACCTCGTTGTGTTGGTTGCAGACGACGGGCAGCGCTTACAGAGGCCGAGTGTTCGAGGACTGGACGGTACCCGGAGGTGGATCACACGATGAGTCAGTATCCGGAGGTGTAATTCACGGCGAGACAACACTCGAAGGAGGTTGACAGGTGAGATCATTGTGGAGCCTATCTCTACCTACCCTTCAAGTATGATCCGTGGTGGATGATCTAGGAGATGTGCTATCTGTACCTACCCTTCAGGTAGGATCCGTGGTGGACGATCCAGGAGCGGCACTATCTATACCTACCCTTCAGGTAGGATACGAGGAGGACGACCCAAGAGCTGCTTCCTTTCATCCAGCTATTTTTCTTTTTCTGTTTTACTTTCATTCAGTTGTAGTTGTACTTTCAGTTGGGATTTTATTCTGGCCTATTTACATTTCAGCACTTTCTTTTGTACTTAGTGTTTTACTTCCACTTGTACTCTGTGGTGTTTTTTTACTTTTATAAAGGCAATGCCTTCCCAGTTATCAGGATTTACGCCTTTGGTGCTTGTCTCCAGCCCTTGGCCTATAGAAGGTGGGCTTGGGGTAGTCACGGCACGGGCCCCGAGGACGGGTCGTGACACCATGTGTGGGGGTCAACATGCCGTGCAGTTTGTAGTGTACATGACTTGTATGGCTGGAGTACACGCCCATTTCAGTAGCTTAAAAAGACACGTCGTGTAGTTTTATACACGCCGTGTAGTCATGTTTTGCGATCTTATGTATTTTTCTTCCCATGTTCCCGTTTTGTACTCCTGTGTTCTCTGTACTTGTATTCATAATCTAAAGTGTGATTCTTATCTTTCAGAGCTATGCCTCCGAGACATCCTTCGGTCGTACGTCTGTCGTCAGGCAGTGATCAGATGCCAGATAGGGCTGATTGAGAACTTCCTGTCGATCCCCCAGTCGATCCAGCCTTGGCACCGGTTGTTGTACCAGTTCTAGGCGCTGATGCGAAGTTCAGGGAATGTTTCATGAGGATGATAGAGTCCTTCCAGGGAGCACCGCCTCCTGCCTCGTCTATGGCAGACTTAATGTGGGTTTTCCAGCAGCAGCATCCTCCCACTTTATCGGGAGAGGGAGGACCTCAGGCTGCAGAGTCATGGCTGGAATCCATGCTGACTATCTTCGAGCATCTGGAGACGCCTCCAGAGAGGCGGGTCATGCTCGCCAACTACATGCTCTGAGACGCCGCCAAGAGGTGGTGGGACGTGATCTCACAGGCGGGTCAGCAATAGGCTATGTCTTGGGAGGAGTTCCAGCACGTGTTCTACGACTACTCCTTCCCGGAGACCCTGGGGGCCGATCGAGCCCAGGAGTTCATGAGCTTAGATCAGGGTACTCTATCTTTCATGGAGTATTCCTCTCGTTTCACTGAGCTGCAGCGTTTTACAACCCTTGGGGATGGGAGTGGTTTGTTCTTGGTGAGGAAGTTTGAGGATGGACTCAGGCGGGAGATCCGCTCGCAGGTGAACATCTTCCAGCTGACGTCCATTACTTCCATCGTCAACAAATCACTGATTGAGGAGTGAAATCTGAGAGACTCTGGAGCTGTGATCCAGGGAGGTTCTACTTCCAGAGCTAGCTTTCCTTCAGATGATAGCAAGAAGCACCGTAGGGAGCCTGCGCGTAGTGATTCGAGGAAGTGAGACGCATCATCAGGCATCCAGGTGGTGTGCTACTAGTGTGTTCGGAAAGGGAACACGAGGCCATAGTGCCAGAGAGACCCCGTGGAGTGTCGATCTTGTGGAAAGATGGATCATCTTCAGCGTTTCTGTCAGGTTTTCCCACCAGCAGCAGGTGATCGGGGTTCTTCCATGACACCTTGTTCAAGAGCAGCCCCACCAGTCTCTCACCAGTCAGGGAAATGGAGTTCTTCCGGATGTCCGGGCCAAGGTGGAGGTGGAGGACGTGGAAGTCAGCAACCAGTTCCTCAGCACCAGTAGGGAGGTTTAGCTTAGAGTGGTCAGCCAGGGGCGTAGGGCCTCAGCACGAGCCAGTCCTTCACCGTGGAGCAGACTTATCATGAGCAGGATCCCGGCCCTTCTACTATTCGAGGTACAATTTTAGTAGCCTCAGTTTTATCTTCAGCTCTTTTCGATACTGTTGCTACGCATAGTTTTATCTCCTTTTCTGTTGTGGAGAGCCTTGGACTCTGCATCTTTTCTTCTGCCGACTCGTTGACACTAGACACACCTTTGGGAATGAGGACATCTTGTGTATGCCAGTGTAGAGAGTGCCCTCTCGAGGTTGCAGGGTATCACCTCTTATGAGATCTCTATGTCCTAGAGATGATAGGCTATGATGTCATCCTTGGCATGGACTGGTTGATTCTATTCCAGGCATTCTTTGACTGTTATCACCGCAGAGTCTGTTTCATTTCACCGGAAGGTGAATCTTTCCTTTATAGAGGCGAATGTGACGTTTGGGCGAGTCGGGCAGGACTCGAGCATCTTGGGCTAGGAGGGGTGACAGCCCAGATTTCTAGTCTTTATCTATATGATCAGGGGACTCCACAGATGGAATTTCCTCTAGTGGTTGATCGCTTCAGGGATGTCTTTCCAGAGGACTTTTCGGGTTTTCCTCCGGAGCGTGAGGTAGAATTCTCTATTGAGCTCGTTCCAGGAGCGGCACCAGTGTCCATTCCTCCCTATAATATGGCCACACCTGAATTGCAGGAGCTTAAGAAGCAGTTGGAGGAGCTACAGGCTAAGGTTTTCATCTGACCCAATACTTCTCCTTGGGGTTCGCCTGTTCTGTTTGCGAAGAAGGTAGACGGTACCATTCGGCTTTGTGTGGATTATCGGAAGCTGAACCAGTTGACGGTCAAGAACCGATATCCTTTTCCGAGGATTGATGACCTTTTCGATCATCTTTGAGGATCCCGGGTGTTCTCGAAGATTGACTTGAGGTCCGGTTATCATCATTTGCACGTTATACCATCAGATATACCTCTGACAGCCTTCAGGAGCAGGTATGGTCTATACAAGTATACAGTCATGCCGTTCGGTCTCATGAATGCACCTGCAATTTTCATGGAACTGATTAACTGAGTGTTCCATCCTTACTTAGATTCCTTCATCATGGTCTTCGTGGATGATATCTTGGTGTACTCTCACACTCGACACGACCATGCCACCCATCTTGAGATCGTTCTGAGTACACTGAGAGAGCAATGAATTTATGCTAAACTCTCGAAGTTCCACTTCTGGATGGATCAGATTCACTTCTTGGGTCACGTCATCTCGGAGGCAGGAGTATCTGTGGACCCAGAGAAAGTGAGATCTTTAGTTTCCTGGGAGCATTCGAAGAACGTTTTTGAGGTATGGAGATTCCCAGGGCTGGCTGGATACTATAGACACTTCATTCAGGACTTTTCTCGTCTAGCATCACCTTTGATAGGTCTGACCAAGAAGGAGGTGAAGTTCTTGTGGTCAGATTCTTGTGAGTCAACCTTTCAGGAGCTGAAAGGGAGGTTGACATCAGCACCGATACTAGTCTCATCGGAGCCATGCAAGAGCTACACTGTTTACTGTGACGCTTCGAGAATCGGGCTGGGAGTTGTGCTTATGCAGGTTGATGGAGTCGTTGCATACGGGTATCTGTAGTTGAGGCCACTTGAGAGGAACTACCCTACGCACGACCTGGAGTTGGTAGTTGTTGTTCATGCCTTGCGATGTTGGAGACACTATCTTCTGGGAGAGATCTTTGTGGTCTTCACTGACCATAAGAGTCTCAAGTATATCTTCACTCAGCGTGATATGAACCTGAGGCAGCGTAGGTGGGTTGAGTATCTACAGTCTTTCGATTTTGAGCTTGCCTATACGCCGGGAAAGGGCAACACCGTGGCAGATGCGTTGAGCAGGATAAATCAGATTCAGGCATTTTAGGAGGCCAGTAGTGAGTGGCAGCTGATGGCTCTGTTCTATGAGATGCATCTAGAGGTGCACGACAGACGGGGATAGAATTTTATATCTTCTGTATCTGTTACCTCCACCCTACTTGATCGGGTATGGATGAGGCAGCTATCAGACTCAGAAGGCTTTGTCCTGTGGGAGAGTGTGTCGGGAGAGGACCCTCTTCCTGGATGGACATTAGACGAGGATGAGATCATGCATTTCCAAGGACGCGTATGGGTGCCAGCAGACATATACGAGGAGCTGATGTGGGATTTCCATTCCTCAGTTTGGTTAGTTCATCCTGGCGTCACAAAGATGTATCGGGATCTTCATCGCCATTACTGGTGGCCAGGTATGAAGAAGGATGTTGCTGGTTTTGTCATGATATGTTTTACTTGTCAGCAAGTGAAAGCAGAGCATCAGCGACCAGCGGGGATTTTACAGCAATTACCCATTCCGGAGTGGATGTGGAACGATGTTGCGATGGACTTCGTGACCGGGTTGCTGAGGTCACCTCGGGGAAACGATGTTGTTTGGGTTACCGTCGGCAGACTTACGAAGGTTGCTCACTTCGTTCCGATCAAGGAGACCTTCAGTGTCAATGATCTGGGATGAATTTACATCAGAGATATTGTTCGTCTGCATGGAGTTCCACACTCTATTATTTCAGACAGTGATGTGCGCTTTACCTCTCGGTTCTGGCAGGGACTTCAGAAGGCCTTAGGTACGTAGGTACTCTTGAGTACAGCATACCATCCCCAGACTGATGTCCAGTCCGAGCGCACGATCCAAGTGCTTGAGGGTATGCTCCGAGCTTATATCCTTGACTTTGGCAGTTCTTGGGAGAAGCATATTCCTCTGGTGGAGTTCACCTACAACAACAGTTTCCAGGTGAACATTCAGATGGCTCCATACGAGGCATTGTACGGTAGGCCATGCCAATCACCCTTATGCTAGCTAGAGGCAGGAGAGGCAGCTTTGCTGGGACCTCATCTTGTTTGGGAGACTTCAGAGCAGATATATCTGATTCAGAAGAGGATGGCTACAGCGCAGTCTCGGCAGAAGTCTTATGCTGATTAGCGGAGACGACCTCTGGAGTTCGAGGTCAGTGATCAAGTTTTCCTACGTGTTTCACCGAGGTTGGACATAAGAGGATTCTGAGACAGGGTAAGATTTCACCGCAGTACGTCGGGCCGTTTGACGTCTTGGAGAGAGTGGGGTCGGTCGCCTATCGGTTGCGACTACCTCAGAGGTATCAGGCCATACACGACGTCTTCCACGTATCTCAACTCTGACGTTACATTTAAGACCATCTCACATCTTTCAGCCCGAGGAAGTTGAGCTTGAAGCAGATGCATCGTTCGAGGATCATCCTATCCGGATTGTCGATCATAGTACGAAGGTTCTCCGCGGTCGGTCTGTTCCTCTGGTACGGGTGATATGGCAGCATGGGTGAGTACAGGACGAGACCTGGGAGAGGGAGGCCGATGTACGATCGTAGTGGCTGGAGCTATTTGGGGATTCATCTTCTCCACCATGTTAGGGAAATTTGGGGATGAATTTCATTAAGGGGGGAAGTTTGTATGAACACGGATCTCTTTTGAGGTATGTTTTTCCTTTTTCTGGAGTTTTTGAGAAAAATGAATTTTCTGGAAATTTCAGAAGTACATGCTATGTACTTTCTAAGTACACGCCGTGTACTCTTCCCGGCTCGAAGCCGTGTGTTGGCCGTGCCCGGGCCACACAAACAATGTGTAAGGCTGAGGTGGAGGCCGGTTTTTCGGAGTACGAAAAAATTTGAAGTACACGCTGTGTACTCTATAAGTACACATCGTGTACTTTATTTTTTTTATTAAACGGACCGGGGTCGTGTCTAACCCCCATATCCATCTTCTTCTTCAGTTTTCGACCATCCGAGAGAGACCGTACGGCCGGATCTTCGACGGAGTCCTACCTCGCCATCCGTTCTCCGATTCGAGCACAGTCAGTTGCATTGAAATCGCAGCGGTGATTTCTTCCTTCTGCTTTATCCTTGTTTCTTGATTCCTCCTGGTTTCCATGTTATTGTAGGATGAGCGTTTTGTGCGTTTTCTCAGATCTATGTCATTCCAAGGGGAATCTATCGTCGAGGTTCACTTATATCGATCTCCTAGGATCGAGGTAGGTGGTTTGTCCCTTTCCGTAGAAAGTTGATGAATATTTTTTGCAATTTCCACCAATACCCTTGAATGGGGTATTGCGCGTTTCTTGTTTTTCCCTTGTTACTTGCCTGCTTTGCTTGATTGCTTTAGTAGAGGTTATTGCTTGTGATTAGAGTTTTTTTTTTGTGATCGGTTTGCTTTGCCATGCTTAGTTGTAGGATTGTGGACTATTGTTTTATTATTGTTGTTGATCCTTAGTTGATAGACAAGTAGTTCTTGAGGATTACTTGGATGATACACGCGCTGACCATGTTTAGTTATACTCAAGACTGTGAGAACCTAGAGTAGCAGACCAAAGGAAGAATTGACGGAAGGGCTTCTCCAAAGTGTCTTTTTAATCACGATGCGAGACCAAAGGGAGAATTGACTGAAGGGCTTCTCTAGAGTTTCTTTAACTACGACGCGGGCCACATGGGGGAATTGATGTTGAGTGCTTCCCTAGAGAGCCTTTAGCACGATACGAGACTATAGCGGGAATTGACGGTGAGTGCTTCCCCAGAGAGTCTGCTTAATTTACATAGCTGAACGAGAGGGGTGAGACTGTGTTTTCCTCCCAGATGGTTGCTAGTACTTAGAGGTTGAACCATAGGGGTTAGACTGTGAGAGCTACCCAAAGGGTTACCTGTTTTCTTCTTGTTGTTGACTGCTTACTTGTGTGCTCTACTTGTTAGAACTGCGGATTGTAGCTGCTTGTGTTTTCCTGTTTACTGCTTCTTGTTTATTTACTGCCATGTATTCATTGACTATTAGGCTCAAATATTTGGGTGATTTCCTAATGGGATTGTATCTCACACCCTGTTTGGGCCATGCTTTTGGGCCCAAGCAGACTATGTTATTGCAGGTATAGATAAGGGAAAGCACCCTTCTACTTCAAGATCTTGACTGCATCAGGAGCTGGTGGGCATGGGACCGAGCCCTGGCTCGCGATGCTGAGGATATTTCTTTGTTTTTATTTTTCACTTGGTTTCAGTTGTATTCCAGCATGTTGTTGTGTTTGCTTCTTTCCATAAATACTTGTACCTGCTGCATTATTGTCATCATTGTTAGATATCTGTATTGCTTCCACTGTCTGGTTTCTTTTGTTATGCATGTTGATTACTGCTTTCGATGTGTATTGTTGTTTTCTTACCTTGTATACCTTACCGAATGAGGGCCAAGTTTTCCCACAGACCCACCAAGGCCCTCGCTGCTAGTCGGAAGCCTCTGGCGTTCGGGGAAACGCACTTGAGGTCATGTGGCAAACCGGGTACGGGGCACTAGTGGTGGGGCTCCGGACTCAGGACGTTACAATCATATCTAATAAGTCCATTTTTATCATTATTCATCTCTATTCACATATGAATTCCTTTATCAACATTCATTATTTCAATTCCCCCTTGAATTCCATTATTACAATTAATTATCTCGATTCACTCATTAATTCAAATCTTAAAATAAATCATTTCTTCTCACATATGAATTTCATTTTTACCATTAATAAAATCAATTCACATATGAATTCCATTGATACAGTTCATCATTTCAATTCACAACTAGATTACATTGTTACCATTCATCATTTATTTTTACATATGAATTCCAATGTCAAAATTTATCATTTCAATTCAAAAATGAATTCAAATGTTACCAACCATCATTTCATGACATATATTAATTCCATTACTACCATTAATTATTCCAAGTCACATATGAAATCCATTTATAATTTATCATTTTAATTCACATATATCACAATATCACATTAATTAATTCATAAATTAATTAATTAAAATCAGAAATTGCATATTCACCTAATTCAATTACATAATTCAATAATTAATTAATTACATAAATTAAATTAATAAAATAAATAATTAATTATTAACCTCAACCTTATTAATTAATTTAATATTTAACCAATCAATGTAATCAATTTCATACTTAGAATAATTTTTAGTAATTAATTATAAATTTTTATTATTATGTTTCAATAGTATTTATATAGTTATAGTTAATTGAACAATAAATTATTAAATTTCAATAATATCAATCTATACATAATTAAGTCTGAAATTAATTATTTCAATTAAATTAATTTCATAATCCCTATATTCCCATTAATTAATTGAAAAATTAAATAATAAATTTCCAAAATATTAATAAAACATAATTAATTCAACAATTAGTTATTTAATTCACAATCTCAATATCCCATAATTAATTTGACATTTAATTATTCAATTAAAAATCACAATATACCATGATTAATTTATTTACCCAATCAATTAATTAAAATCAATGAAACTCAATTACAAATTATCTAATATAAATTATACAATTACATACATATAGTTGAAATCAAAACTGTAAGAATTTAATTATAGGCCACATAGCTTTATTCATTAATGAGAGATCTCCAAATAGAAAATCCAAATTTTAAATAGATAGGTCAAATCAATGATGAAGAATCAGATCTTGATTCAATTCCTTTTTCTATGATTTATTCAAAACACGATAAAATAATACTATATTTCAAAAATACATGTCTAGATCATGAACCAACATTGGATCAACATCTATATTTTATATTGGGAGAGGAGAAGATGATAGAGATGTTTAAATGGTATGGAATCACCTAACTATGGAGGTGTAGTTATTCAATACACCCTTTTATTCCCCAATAATAGAGGTCAAGAAGGATTGGAATCTTTCCAAGAGCCTCCAAAATCATGAAATAGGGTTGAAGGTTAAGATATGGATGAATATGGGTTAAAATGGGTGCATGTGAATTTTTAAATCAAATTATCTATCTAATTAAATAAACACACATGGTTTACTGGGAAGTGTCTTATGGTTTTCCAAAACATGCACTACAACCTTTTATCTCTCAAATGGGGGTGTATAGTTTCTCATTTAATGTGAATGGTTTAAAAAACCTTGTGGCATACATTCAAACCCTCTCTATCTAAGGTATCATGGATTGTTGGGCCTGGTAGAATGGTTAAGGAAAACTGTTCTACAACCACGAACTACCCACAGTCTTATATTTTTCTCAAATTTTCACCTAAACACATACCAAGGTAAATCCCAAACAAAAATTACACAAAATGGGAAACATAGTACATTAAATGATCCTTATAAATCTCTAGAAAAGGCTTATATTTTAAAATATCTCCACCTTATAATAGCTCTTCCTCAAGTTATACTTCCAACATATCTATGATTAGGGGTCAAAATGATTGGACAACTGAGCCCCAATATATCTTTTCTATCTCATGATTCCTCTTAAACATATCCATTTTTTCACAATACAAGAACTATTGTAATGGTCATTCCCAGAAACACATTCTCACTATGACCCAACAAATGTATCAAATTCTCATAAAAGGAAACATATATCTCATTCTAAAAAACATCCACATCAATCAATTGAGAAGGATCAGGGTGATACTGCCTAATTTTTTTCACATGCCGAAAATTATGCACAAAACTGTATCTATGTGGAAGATCTAAATGATAGTCCACTTTGTAGATTCTCTCCACAACCACAAATGGTCTCCCATTTCATGGTTCTAATATTTCCTTCCCCCATAACCTATAGTGAATAAATCTATTAGACACTCAAAAATAAATATTATGACCCTCTGTAAACCCTAGGATTCGTCATTGTCTATCAGGATATGTATTTTTTCAAATATGAACCAATATATATACTTGTAAATTATATGATCCTACTATGTCGTCTCCCACACAGGATTTGGTCCAAAAAGAAAAAAATCATCTAACTCCATCCAGTATATAGATTATCATCATGGAATACCATAAAATTTACTTGTATGGTTTCATATGTATATTTTACTAAAAACTATTTTGTAGAAATATTCACCAAATATTGGTGCCTCTCCCAAGATCCACCTGACTCATGTACACATGCTCGCAACCTATCCTCATGAAAATATATAGTACACTCTGGTATACCATCTATCTGTTGGTGTAATTTTGTACTAAAAAATATGTGTACTACATTCCTTCTATATGCCCTTCCAAAATCTCAAAGTAAAATGTGAGTCACAGTCTGAAACAATAGTCTGTGGCCCCCCATGCAGCTGGACAATCCCCTAAACAATAGTTCACCCAACAACTCTACTGATAAAGGATCATGTATATTTTTGAAATGTGCTACCTTTTTCCAATTGTCAACAATAACTCAAATAGAGTCATTATTATAAGGAATACTCTAATTACCATCTACAAAATCCATTTTAAATTCATCCCATTTCCATTCTAGAAAGATCAAAGGTTTTAGTACACCACGAGATCATTGATGTCCCTAAATCTCATATTGAAATGTGTTTCATCATTTCACAAACCTTACTATATTATTTTTCATTCCAACCACAAAACTTATCGTCATAGGTCACGGTACATTTTTGTTACGCTTGTATGTACCGCACACATAGAGGCATAAAATTCCAACATCAGCTGCTCCTAAATACCCTTAGGCACAAGAACCTGATTCCTAATGTAGATGAACTCATCACCATAAATTGTCCAATATGAATGAGTCTCCCCACCTTCAATCCATCCCTTCATGGTCAAACATTATGAATGTTTATACATCCTATACTTAATATGTCTCAAAAGATTAGAAACAACTAAAATTGATACGAGAGTCATCTTCCACAGACTCTCTAAACCAAATCATGTCTCTAAGTTAGTAAAGTCATCATTTTAAACTTACCACTAGCCTCCCAAATTGCTTGAGTATATGTTTTCCTACTTAAAGTGTCAAAAAAATTCCCCTTTCTTGAGCATATATCATAGCTCAAGATCGATTGACAGAATATATTCAATCATATCCACTGATGTAGATTCAAATATCATTGTGAGATGATATAATTTCCTCTGTTTTGATCAGTATACATAGTAAACATAGTAAACATCTAACCCACTCGATAAATTCAATTGCAACAGTAAATCACAAACCACTACTTCCAACTAAAGGTTGTTTATAGGGTCCTTATGTTCATGGGTCCCCAACTAACAAACCCCATATGCAATATCTCAGTCTCATTACATCAACACTTCTCTAACAATAAACATAGAAGCACCACAAAACACCATATATACCTCACTAGTCATTGGAAGGATCATGATCAGTGATGTTGTTAAGTTCTTATTCAACTCTATGTTGGGATTATAACATATTTCCAATCCATAAACCAATATCTACTTTATATGACTTATTTTTTTTCTTCCAATCAATAAGTGTCCTAGATTAATATTCTATAATATCAAGATAATCCCAAAAAACTACAGATATCTATAACATTATTGGGATAGTCCCAAGAAAACACAATCTGTACCTTCTCTAGGTCTAGTGAATCACCTTCCTATGAGATTATGTGGCCTAATACGTTCACCTAATCAATCCAAATCTTATAAAAAGATATCTTGGAATACAACCAATACTCCGTCACTATACAATGGATAGTGTCAGTATGATGGGCATGATAATCATGAGTCTATGAGTACAATAAGATATCATCCAAAAAAGTCTAGAGACTTATGTAGTAAGCTTCTCCAGTTCCTCATGAACTATTTCTACTTGCCCTGCCTTGATATCTCAGTCTCCACAATGAATATTTATGCCACCCTTATGAAATATAAAAGTCACTCTCTAGTGATAACAGGCTTTGGTAGATCCTTATGAAAATAACTAGTCTATACACATAATTTGTTCAAAACCTTACATGTAAAGACTATACTGGCCCCATGAAGAAAATATACTATCCAAACTCGAGATAACACTCTATGCAGATGGAAAGGTCTCTCGAACGTACTCCCAGAGGTGGGTCTATCATTAACACCCCTCCCACAAACTATAAATCTAGGATAAAACCATCCACACGTTGTGTAGAAACAAAGGAATATGAGTCACTTGTAACAAATAAATCACTAAATATCATATTAGATACAAGAATAGTACATGTTACTCTTAATGGTTCAGCCTAGATATCTAAAAGGGTATGATAAATGATATGTGACAATCATATGCCTCTTCCATAAAATGTAGTATGAATCCCTTGAACTACTTCAATCTACTGATAATGGTTCTCTTTACAAAAATCACATATATCCTTGGCTAGTAGAACACTGGATTCCAGACTAACATTCAATAGAAGTTCCCATTATGTAAACATGGTAATTTGTAGCTCCTCCATCACTGTCTGTATATCATGGCTACCTATTGAACTTATAAGGATGTCTCATCCTACCATAATACCATAACTCTACTTTTAGAAGGAGACAAATTATTGAATAGTTTACATGCCTTCCACACTGATGATATTAAATCTGAGTAAGGTCTAGTGTGAATAATTCTTTCCCATGGTTATATATCCTTCTATACCTATGGATAACACTCTCTTTCTGATTATTCATGATCTCAAAAGTCTTACCTCATAATCATCCAGCATCAACCATTTTTCTTCTATGAGAGGCCACCTTCAATTTTCCCTTAGAATTTAGAGAATGATCCACCACCTCATAAAACATCTTTAACTGAATGATTTTAACATTGGATGTAATATCACATTTATTTTAAAACTATAAATACCTCACGATACCCATCTCATCTACTATTAATTTTGGAGCAATGCACTACATGTTTTAAATGTACCTACCATAGTCCATCATGGTAATACTCATTTGGTTCAACCACTAGAAATCAGATACACTCTTCTGCCATGTGGTCTATGTATAAAAGTTCTCTAAAAAAATCTATGAGTAGTCCTTCCATAAAATACCATCATTTTTTCCAGTTTGAGCATGAAAATCCAATCATCTCTTCACTGATCCGCATGGCATATAAGTACCCAAATTAACCATCTTTTTAGTCGAAATAATTAAATAGTCAATTATAGTTTTGATAGACTCAATCTATAACTAATCTCCCACACGTACACTGTATCCTATGAATATCAGAGGGATCATTAAGTATAACTCACTTTTTATATTGGGAATGATTCTCACAACCTTCCATAGTTCTATGTCCAAAAGATTCATGAATTGAGAAATGTTCTCCCAAAACATCTCTCAAACTTCCACACATATCACTATAGGTGCCTCAGTTTCACTACTGGAGGATCATTCCTAACCATTTCCTCTTTCCATCCATTCATTAAGAATAATTTTGGAGGAATAACTTTCCAATTAAAAACCCACACCATAGGACACATATCAAAAAATTAACATAGTTATGAGAAACACATAAATCCAAAACAAATACTTTTCCAAAACCCCACCACACAATCAATACTAAGGTGCTTGAACTATCCTCAACTATCAAACATCTATTTCATGGTTAATAATGGGAAAATAAATCTCATATTAATTTTTTCCATTTCACTCTCATTTTACCATCTTGCATCATTGTATAATTATCAAATTCAAATTTGGATTGTTTTCAGTTGAACTTCACAAGAAAGGAAAAACATTTCAATCTCAAGAACTTTCCCAAAACATATTTTTTCGTATGTGCCTAAATGATGCATGTTAAAAAATAATCCTATGATCCTACTATAGTGTATGAAAACTCAACCCTCATGAAATATCGGTCCATGATCCAAATCTCAAAAAATAATTGAAACCGCATTCCAATCACACAACAAGTACAACACACAATCTAAAATAATTTTCAATTGTAACACGAATCATTAATAAAAATAACACAACTCCGGGTACGTTGGTCCTACCCCAAATGTGGGTTTTCTACTCCCCTGAACAAGCTCACAACAAGGGCTAGACTCTTATTTATCTCTTCTCTATCTTCCCTAAATATAACCAAAAAAGAAACAAACAAGAAAATTATGATCTGATACCACATTGTAATGTCCCAACCAGGGTGCCACAAACTGGTTACCCAAACCAGACAGTTACAAAACCTCAAATTCACCTCCTCATATGCCAAAGGATTCTAACTAGTTATGAGGTTTTGTTATAGATCATTTAGAGATTGTGACAACTTTTTAAGATTAATACACCAAGGGAAAATAAATAAATAACAACCAATTAATATATTTCCATCACCAGTATAATACCAGTATAACTAGATGACCAAAATTGGAAACACAAAATCAAAACTAGACAATAGATATTCCACGACTAAGAATGTTCCATGTGTCAAATTGAGAATGAGAATGTCACGACAAAGACAACTCCTCAGAAACTCCCTAACCATTTATTATTCCCCCATCCATGCTCCATTAAAAATCATCTATAAAAATCCCTTTTCCATTATCCTTTCATGCATACATGATTACTATTCTGGTATCAATCGGGTTACTTGTGAAGGTTGTGAGTACAACTCTGTAGGCCACCACCATCAGTATCATCGACAATATCCATTAAAAAAGATTATGAAGTTTTATAAATAATAAATAAAATCCCTAAAGCATATAGAAACACTTATTAAATTACTACTAATTTAACCACATAAAACCTGAGTTCCAGATGGCACCTAAACTCTCAATACCATCTTCAATCTGTTCCGAAATCTAAAATATCAATGAGGTTTATCATATCTTGAAATTTTATTATTATCATTCTTTATATCAATTAAAATAAGAATTCCTTTTATACCATTTATTATTTCAATTTATCTATTAGTTCCATTATTATCCTTCATCATTTCAATACACACATAAATTCAATTTTTACCACTCCTCATTTTTTTCGCATATGAATTTCATTGTTTCCATTCCTCATTTTAATTCAAAAGGGAATTACATTGTTTCCATTAATTATTTAAATTTTCATGTGAATTCCATTGTCACCATTCATCATTAATTTTATCATTTTAATGTCATTTGTACCACTAATCATTTCAACTAACATGTGAATTCCATTTTTACCATTCATCGTTTCAATTCACATATGAATTCTATTATTGTGGTTCATCATTTCATGTAACATATGAATTCAATTATAACCATTCATCATTTCATTTCACATATATCACAATAGCACGTCGATTAATTCATCAATTAGTTAATCAAGTTCAACTATTTCACATTCACCTCATTCGATTAATTAATTCAATATTTAATTAATCACATAAATTTCACTAATTAATTCCAAAATTAATTAATAATCTCAACCCTAATAATTAATTCAATAATTAATTAATCATTTCAATAAATTTCACACACACAAAAATTTCCAATAATTAATTCAAAAATTAATTATTCCAATTAAAAAAATATCGATAAAATAATTATTAATTTGATAAATAACTATTCAATTCAAATAATCTCAATATCTCTATAATAATTCAAAAATTAATTATTTCAAATAAAAAAATTTCATAATCCCTACATACACATAAATTAATTCAAAAATTAATTAATCCTATTCAAAAATATCAACAACACTATAATGAATATAAAAATTAGTTATTAAATTCATAATCTCAATATCCCATAAATAATTCAATAATTATTTATTTAATTCTAAACTGTAATATCCCATTACTAATTGAATAATAAATATTTAATTTGTAATACCTCAGTTAATTAATTAACCAAATAAATTAATTCAAAATATGAAACTCATTTTATAATCATGTAATTTAAATTATAAAATTACATACAAATAATTGAAATCAATACATTTGGATTTTATTTATAAACCCCCAACGTCAATTTAGAGATGATCGATTTCCCAATTGAATTTATCAATTTGGAATGGATGTGTCAATCCATGATAAAGGACAAGATATTGATTCAATTCATTGAACAAAGAATTAAAAGAAACATGATATAACAAAACTATATTTAACAAATTGAGATCTTAATCTAGACCCAACAATGAGTAAACATCACTATTATTTGGGGAGGGTAGCAGAAGAGAGATATAGATCAATATGGGATTAAATCAAATACCCTTGGATGTGTATATCTAAAATCCACCATTAGATTCACCAAGAACGGAGGTCAGGGAAGGATTAGAATCTATATGAGAGCCTCCAAAATTTTTGAAGAGAGGATATGGTCAAGCTAGATTCAAATAGTTGTTTAAATAGTGACTCATAAAATTTTTAAAACAAGAATTATAGAAAATGAATATATGAGTTTTATAACCATATTTCAAGATACTACATATTAAAAAAATCAATTTTTATTAATCCATAATATTAATTAACCTTCACCATTATCTAAGATCATATGAGATAATAATAATTCATTAAATATCAAAGCCCTATAACAATATGACATGTCCCCATGCCGAATTTTCATGACCCTTGTATGAACTTAGTACCCTCAAGTAAATCACTAAATGAAATTCAATCATTAGTAATATGTGGCATGACCCGTTTTATTTTTGGGACATCGCACATATATCTCACTACATCATCACACAATGGTATTCCACCATATATGGTGAAATTTATTTAATATGGTATAACCCCATTGTTCAATTAGAAAACACCCCATGTTGCATTACAAATTACTAGTCATGAATACATTAAATTAGCATTCACTCTACTTAGATTAATTTTAAAAAAATTATAAAATATAATACTCAAAGTCATAAAAAACAAAAAACGTTATTTATATAATAATAATAAATAAATAACATAAAAAATTTATTATTATAATTTTAATACAATACTTCCCATTCATTAAGTTTTTTAAATTATCTGTCATCGTTTCAAAATCCCCTGTTCATCGAAAATATTTTAAAAATTAACAAAATGCATTAATCAATGAAATATTTTCATTATTTCACATAAGTCATTTCAACCATTTCCAATTTCTTCATTTAATATACAATAACTCAATTAAAAATAAGTGAATAACTTAAAATATTTTTCATATCCAATATATTCATATAATTAAACAAATTAATCGTTACTTTAGATTATCATGAATTATTAACACCTAAAAAAACAATAATAAAATTACATAGAATAATAATTGATGAAATTATCATGTCATAAAACTCACTTTCATTTTCATTTACTGTACTCAATCATCACATTTAATTTTTAATTACTCATTCATAGTCCACCTCCCTCCAATCCAACATGGCACATCAATTCCATGAAATTATATCCTAGGAGAATAATGATATTAAAAAATGTAAATAACTAATAGATATATTATATAATTGTAAAATATCTATTTCCCTTTGGAATTCAATTTAAAAATTCCATTAACCTTATATTGACATCCAATTCAAAATCATTCATTAAAAATACTAACTATGTCATGAGCCATTCTATTGAAAAAATATTTGTCCAACTCATTCTGAAATTATTCCCAAGTAAATTCCACCCACATATCACTTATTATTTATGTTATAATAATAATCCATTAAAAATGATTTATATAAATAGATATATAAATTCAACCAATATCATAAATTTATCAAAAAAATATATAATTGTGATATAAATTAACCAATGTTTCACCCATGTGAGAACACCACATCCAAAATAAAATACATTATAAATATTCCATTCTAAGATTTGTAAATTTACCATTTTACCTAATATTAACTAAAATATCAACACAACCTCAATAATTTTATAAAATCACAAAACATAATTTTTTCTATTACATGACCATTTAAATAAGTACCATGATAAAAATCAAATAAGTTTATAAAAGTGGAAATAATCCCGAAATAATTATCATTAGTCCAAACATTATTCTTATAAAAAAATACCATTAAATATATAAAAAATGAACATAAAAATTTAAGGTATTAACCCAAAATCAATAAATCTATTTTTTATACACTTTTGTATTCTCAAATTAGTTTATAGAGAACTCAATGAAATTGATAAACTCATTAATTAAGAGCTTCCATGGGTCAATAATTAATGTCCACTAGATAGTTATCAAATTTTATATCCCCTTGGATTTTTATATAAACAATAATTATCTCATGCAAATAATATTGATGATAATTATAAATTTAGGACCTGTAGACTATTTCTTCCATACTATATAACTATAGATATATAAATAATATTCTTTTTTAAATAGCAGTAATATAAAAAATGATTGTTAAACCCTAGAGTAAATTATATCCCTTATACTAAAATGTTGTTTACATCTAGGAGAAACAAAAAATAATACCTAATTTGTATTCAAATTCTATGCAGTATCTAATAATGGATTGTGTAATATCAGTATGTACATAGGTATGTATTTAGGTAATCCCCAATTAACATTTCCATTTTATTAAACCATTACCCATCTATAACTAAATCTTAACTACCTCACATATATCATCATTACATAGGGTCAAACGACATGTACAACCCATAAAAACACATATAATGTGTCATAGAAATGGATGAATGATCAGCATTATTATATTTAAACTAAACCATAGGTAAATGATCCACCCATTATCCCCTAAAATCTAATATTTACTTACTTAATATGTTATAAAATGCATAAATGTTACACTTCACTTGATAAAATGATTGTGGATGGAATAAATGATATTTCATAACTAGAAAACAACAGTAGTAAATAATACCATCTTAATTAGTCATTTGAATAATGGTTAATCCTATAAGATAATCACCTTTTGAAATTATTTAATTTTCTCTAGCATTAACACATAATTGTCTTATAAGTTATCCGCTAACCTTGACTCCATAATCAATTAAATATGAATTTATTTTCCTAATTTATCAAATAAATTTCATACATAATCAAACCCTATAAGATTATTAAGTAATCCTATGAATCATATACAAAAATTTCCACTCACGGCCATTTAGAAACATCCATGGGATAAAACTACCTTGATGAAAACTCATATTTTCTTTTCACTAAATGGGATAAAATTAATATATATGCATAATCAGCAACATATTTCGTTATAATAAAAAAAGAATTTATTCTTTGACGAATTATACCTAATTCATATTCATGGTTGTTCCACCAATGATTAACTATGATAGATGACAAATAAAATTTATTACATAATTTTAGGAACACATAGTTCCACATCGATCATAACCCATTTTTCATCACCATTTTTTATCAATTAGTTAAATTACCATAAATTGTTTTGATCTATTTTTAATTCATTCATTGAGTCTCTAAACTGAGACTCACCCTCCTATCAAACTAATAATTATTTCATTATTATTTTACGATGAAATTATCAAATAAATAATATTCTTATAATCAAGGTGTTAAAATTCCATGGACTATAAATCCTTTCATTCTTCGGATTATTAGGGAGAAATATCACCATATAACTTTAGACGTAGGGAATATACTTTAATAGTACATAATACATGGGTATATGAGAGAAAACATTTAGTAATAATGATGAAATTACACACATATTTGTTATAAAAAATTAAAATATCTTTGGAAAAATATATATATTAAACTATTATGATAATAGTAGACCAAAAAAATTTCATTAATAAAATAATTCCTAAAATGATTTACTGAAAAAAAAACCCCACAGAATGATCCATAACACGTTTAATATAATTAAATTAATTAAGAAACAAATGTATGATCTAAATAGATTGATTACTCTCTCTTATATATAAACACATCCACACACCTAATTGGAGGCATCAAAATATACAACATAATAATTACCATATTCATGTAATTAAATATGCATAGTATTTATCAACTTCGCTTTTATATGTTCAAAAAATATTTAAATATATCCATCAAAGTAAAAAAAATTATCTTCAATTGTTATGGATGATAAATTAGTTTCAATAAAATAAAATATATACACTCATATCCCTTAATAAGAATACAATAATAAGAAAATTTGTGATCTAGTTAAATTATTCGATTTTTTCTTTGAAATAACCACATCATCCATCACTGGGATTACTGTTATACTATGATCTGATACGAGATAACCTAAAAACTAAACAACACATCAATAATAAATACATAAATATCTTATCATAAGGTTATTGTTTCATAATATCCCCCAACACTATCCTAACAATCCACGTATAATACTTCTTAATCTAAAAACAAAATAATATACCTTTTTTAAGACTAAAACAAAATCATCATGATAGGGTAAAACCACAACATTGTAGAAAAACATTATTCCTTCATTACTCAAAATAATTCACAGCATAGTAAAAATTATGATAATTACAATGAAAAAATATCTTATATATTTATTCATATTTACTTATAATAGAAGATATCTAAATAATAAATAAATTTTATGATACCAAATTTTCACTTTAGATCAAAAAAATAAATCATATATCCTATGATAAAGATAAATATTCATCAATCTATCTAAGTCCAACTATAATTATTCAATAAACAATATCAAACTTTTATCCACATTATTTTAGAACAAAAATTATGAAAACATAAACTTCTAATAAAAAATTCCTTTTATGTATTATTAATATTAATGATGTTGAATTTATATACAAAAAGTAAACAAGTAAATTTGTATATAATGTTTAAATTAATATTATATAATCAATTAGATAAAAATTATTAATTTTTAAATTTTATTTTAACTTTGACATGGAAAATTTGTTTTATTTATATGTTAAATACATTCTCTAAAATGTATTTATTTTTTATATATTAAATATGGATATTTATGTTCATTACATAAATTCAATTTCATATTTTTTTAGGAAATTATTATAAATAAATTTACCAATATGGAAAGTAGAAATGTAATTTTAAATTTCAAAAAGGAACTATATTTATTATAAATAAACTATTTTACAACTATTAGATGATTTAATTTAAAAGTTAATTATATAAAAATAATAATTAATATTTTATCAAATTCACATTATTTATGTATTCAATTTTACAGAATTATTCATGGGTGAATTTAACTAATTTTTTAACAAAGGTTAATTTTTTTACTATATAAAATTCTATTTTTAGAAATATTTTAAATTTTATGACATCATCATGATATGATAAAGACTAAAAAACATATAAAACTTTTTGAACAACTAGATATGTATCTAGAGTAAAAAATAATTCATTAAAAATATCTTTTTGATATTAAAAATCCTAAGCATCATATATTTGAACCAAATATATAAACTTTTTACAATAACAAATTTTTACATAATTTCATTTAATTAATCAATTAAATGTTACAATTTGGTTTTAGATTACATTTAATGTCCCATTAATCACCTTAATTTTTACAGAGTCTAATAAGTTTCATAGAATTAAATACTAAACATGTCATTTATAAGAATTAATTTTAATTTTTATAAGGACCATTTTCTCAAAACCTTTTTTGGTTGCAACATGTGTACTTATTTAAAGAACAGTCAATAATCTAAATTATAAAATGATATCCTTCCCAAAATTTTTTTACAAAACATATAAAACATAGATAAAAAATAAATACAATAAACCATCCCCAAATCACATTATGGGTGATAAGAGGTTATGTTTTCTATAAAATGAAAAACTAATATATATTAATGAGTGGGATAATGGAGGATATCATAAAAAATCTATAATTTCCCAAACCAAGTTCATGGAAGAGACATTCCTTTTTAAACACCATTATAACTATTATTACAACACTAAAAAATGGAATAATTATCATTACTATATTTTAATTTTAATATGTCGATGTGACCACCAATATCTATCTTACATCCATCCATTGAAAATAGAAAATTTGACCGTGTTTCGTGCTGACAACCACCTCAATGAGTCATGTATTTCATTTTCCATCACCAACATACATGGATGGTTCTAAAAATTAATTCAAAGAGTAAATATTATATATATAAATTTATTAAGGTTTTAGAATATTTATTTAGGCATTTTTATAATAATATTAATAGTAAATGTTCATTATAAAATATAACCACCTAAATGGGCATACCGAGACTTTGTATGTAATAACATCATTCTATTATCATTCATTTATGTTCTTCAACTACCACTAATTTAATTATTATATCATATTAAACAAATTTAAATCTACATTCTTATATAAATGTATTATTTTTATTATAAATGTTCATAATCATTCTACTGTTATAATATTATGGGTCTATATATGTTTTCATGGAGGATTATATGTCGATTATGAATTTTTAATGGCCAGTTTAATGTAAACAATGATTATAAAATGGTAATGTATAACAAGTTCAAATGATTTGAAAAGATTCTACCAAGGGTCCCCTCCTTCTACATAGTGTGCGTGTTATGCGACTTGATGCTCCACATAGAATCTCCATATACCACCCCCAAAAAAATCTATTATGGGTCGGGGCATATTTTTTATGGCCACCACAAATGAAAAATTACTTTATGTGGAATGGTTTTTTTTCATGCTCTCCCAAAAATAGAATTTTTTTTCAGGGTGTGGCGTCACCATTTTACCCCTTGAAAATGAATCTTCCCTTTACGGGATGAGGAATCCACCCATAAACAAAAATCCTTCATGGGACGCGACTGGGTGTTTATATACAAAACCTTATTAAACCCCCACTAGGTATCTAAGGGGTGTATTATTTCAGTGTGAGATTTTTAGTATTGGTATTCTTGTGCAAGAGATATGGTGTGGGAGACAGTCTGGGCAAGTGAATTCAGCAGGTAATAATTTAATGCATATCACAACATAAATGAAGGCATAATAATTGTTTCTCATAGAATAAGCATAAAACCACATAGACATAAATTCTTTTTTAGACCATCTATCCTCATAGTTAACCCCTTCCAGGACCACCATTATTTGAACAACATAAAAATTAATTATTTCTGGGAGACCATCCCTAATAGAAAATAGTATACACGATGCGGTCCATCAGCCTCAGTGTCCATTTTCATTGTATTCACCCACTTATAATACAATTCACGAACTATCGAATCAACCCTATATGTTAATCCTTCCAAAAAAAATTGAAACCAATTCAGTCCCCTTTGCAAACAAACATTCCAAGGAATCTTCCAATGTTGTCAGATATATGTTATCATAGTACAAGTCACAAAACCTTTCCCTATCGATTATACATTCCCATTTTAAATGAATTTATACTGATATCCTACCCATTAATTGGTGTCCATAGAATTTTCATGATAACACATTACTAGGGTAATTAGGGTCCCAGCTTTAGAGGTACCATCAGCAGCCTCACCATTTCGGATGGAACAGGGGGTATCGTTCTTTATTTACTATTTGAGGTCCAGTGGATTTACCTCTTATCTTCCCTAAAACTAGGAGAACATAATCACTACCAGAGTAATCCCATGGCCATCTTTAAGGGAATTATCATAATTGGTATCTAGATATTACAATCCTAGATACAAAAAATAGAGGAGAGAAGAACATTAATTCCAACTCTCATTATCTCTCTCATCACCATGAACTCATCCATTATCATAGAAAATGTATATACCCACTTGCATTTATGAAAATCCTTTTTAGACTATATTCTTGGAAATATCAAACCTCAATTTAAGAGGCTATATCAATTATAGTTTCATTCAAGAAATATTTACGTAATTCCAAATCCATCCATGATTGGAAACCTTCTTAAATGATGTACTTGTCACATGATGTTATAATTTGATGTTTGGTCCCTATCACATGAAATTAAAATATAGATGTGTCATGTAATGTGACATCGAATAATGTGGTTTCGGATTCCATTCATGAGGATATAAATGAATCCCGTCTATGGGTCCCAATCCTACCATAAAAATAACTTCTATCCTTTTAGAAGACGTTAATTTTATTGACCACCCAAATATATAACATAAAACCAGATTCGTGATGATAAATGATATAAGAATATCTAATATTATTACTAAATTATACCATCTATTGAGATCCTTAGACACAAACTTACCTCTCCATTGATGAAGAACCTTTGATAGAAACAGATGATTCTGAAATCAATGCACTATGAATAATTGATTGTTGATTCAATTCAATCCTAATTGATATTTTGGGTTTTAAAATGGATTAATTGATACATCAAAAATATATAAAGGATTCCCATAATTGGAAATAATTTCCCTATAAGGGTGTGATGATCCAAAACACCCATACTCATGGATAATGTTTTTTTTGAAGGTCTCAATGGAGAAATAAAAATTGTGGTATGCATTTGGAATTAATGTATCCACCAACTTGAAAAATATGATTGTGGGTTTGATGTAGTTTTTTTTAGAAAATACTGAATTTAAAATGAATTATTATCCAAAATATGATCATTTCACCTACATATTAGGCCCCTTTATGAACAACATAAATTCGGTCCCAAATCATGGATCCAAGAAAATGGTTATGCACGTGATCATTTATTGAGATGATCATCTGATGGGGTATTCTTGTTTTATTTTTTTCATATGTAAAAAAGAAACTTTTTCAATAAATCCGATCAATATAGTCCAATGGTATCCATTCATCCAACTTGATAATTTTTATATGCTTTCAGTTCCCCATCTAATTGGAGGACACCATCACCGACTGAGCATCTCCAATGCCATATATAAAATATTTTTGTTTGGGGGTACAACCAAAATGGTATTGTCCCAACCATAGGGTTACCTCAATAAGTAATAAATCTCATGAATGTGCACCATCCATCTTCAAAATGATAATTGGTGGCATAGAATCCAATGAAATCTTTTTAAATGTCAACCCATTTCAGAGGTCTATCCCGAGAGAGCTACAAAAAATTACACAGATATGTCAATTAAGATAATCATTAGGTTACTAATGTCCTCATCAAGTAAATAGAGGGGTCCACCTAAAGGGAACCTTATAGTAGCCACCACAACTAGAACTTTATGGAATCAAACCCTTAGTATTATGTGGGTTCGACTCTCTGGATTCTATCCAAGGTCACTCCATCGAGGGAACCCAAGAACGTTTTCGATGGGCATCAAAAAATTATTATGTATCATGTTCATAACTCTCTTCCCTATAAATAATCCCACCAACCACATATAGAGGAAAATTTGCAGAATAATTGCACACCTAGCCACATAAAAAAACATTTTTTATAGTTTACCTATGCCTAGAGAATCATGGTGGAATATCCAAACTATAAACAAGGGTAAAATTATATCTCTACCTCTACACTTGATTATTTTTAGCATATTCTAAAAAATAATACAGTAAAATATAAAAGAATAAATACCAACACTCACAACCTACTAGGTGTATATTATTTATCCAATTGAAGAACTCACCCTATATAACTTACCTATAATTAAAGTGTTGGTGTTAAGGTCCTAGGACCATATACTTATACATAGATTGCATATATATTTGATATATTTAATATTAATAAAACTTATTATTACATTTTTATTATTGTTATTACTAACATTAATGTAAAAATGGTTATGATTATATGATAATACAATTTGTTGATAAAATTTCCCTGGTATGATGAAAACCATGATTTTTTATGATGATATTCTCAAAAAGATGTTTTATGGTTGGATAACATACTATAATAGGACAAATATCACATATACTATCAGGTGTGAGTACTCAAAAGTAGATGAGGGTTCATATCATGAAGTGGAAACATAGTAATCTACATGATGGGAGATTTTGATAAAATACCTCGCATTAGAAAATTCATAATTTTTAGTGTCCCCATATATTCCTATCTAAGATATTGTGTAATGGTCACAATTCATTATGATTATTATTAATGCATGAAACAACTAATTTACTTATATGTATTTTGTAAACCATGATGATAACTATTCATTGTGATGTTAGATATGTTTGGTGTGTTTCTAGTGACATGTGCATATTGAATAAGTCTGGGATGGATTTTTCCCTTCTATATAGATTGAATCATATATATATTCCCTTTCATGGTAATAAAACTATCATATTAAGTTTATTATCCACAATGTAATGATGTGTTTATTTTAGATAGTCAAAGAACGAAATACTACGCATATAGGTTAGTGAAAGGGATGTGTAATCCACTTGATAAGATATTGTGACAATGGGATTATATTATATAGATAACATTCATATGTGGTTGTAAATGTTGCGACACTAAGTTATTTATCACATGTTCCTTGAATAGTTTTAATATAGTAATCATAGGCACTAGGAATTCCTTTCTAATTTTAATGTGAAATAGTCCTTGAGGGTCACATAATATGTGTTTATGTTCATCTCAATAAAATCAACTTTATATTAATTAATTGGTTATATGTAATTCTAATGTCTTATAAAAACTTTTCTTCCATTTATTTTGATAACTGAATTATATAATTATCTACTCCATGTCTTTTGAATAAAATATGTATTTTATATTTTTAATATTTTTATAATTATATATTAATTATATTGTGAAAAACAAATTTATATATGAATTAAATATTTATTCAGTTGTTTAAAAAATTCTAGAGAATTTCTAATGGAACAAGATGAAGGTAGAAGAAAAATTTTAATTAACAAGACCGTTAAATAATATTTTTTACTCTACAAGTTGTAACATACCACAAAATAATAATAATATAATTAGCATTATGTGTAATGCGGTTAATTAATGGTTATAAATTTTATTTAATGAGTGTTAGGTATTTAAATAATATCTTAACTTAAATCAAATCACTAGAAAAAGATGACTATTTCTGTCGTATAGAGCATCCGAAAATTGAGAATAAAGAATTGTTTTGCACAAAAAATTCTACCTTAACTCCTCCTTCCCTCTCCCCCCAAGAAAAATAATTTCAAGATAGATTTCATCATGATAAAACAATGTTGGGTCAATAATGAATAACATAATACATTTTAATTGCCATTCTAGAACCCAGAGACCGAGTTATGTTGCTTGGAGATCACATGAGCACATGTTTTTTAGAGTTAGAGGGATATTATATTTGGATCCTTATAGCATAATAAAGGTAATCTAAAAGGGTTTTTTCATATGATCAACAATGAAAAATAATGTTTGTTCCTAAAACTATTTTTTTGATTAAGTATTTAGTAAATTAATTATAAATTATACATTAATGATCCTTCCTCTTATTTTTATAAAATCATAATTAAATTAAATTTCAATATAAATCCAACCTCCACACACTCCTACTATTTCCAACAACATCAAGTGGTATCAGATTATCCAGATTTAAATTTTTAATTATTTATTTAACTGTTGATCTAAGTGAAATTTTGGTTATATTTTTATAACTAGTTATTCTTTATTTAATTTGATTTGAATTAAAATGGTATTGAAATATTATTCATGTTCATTAATTGGTTCATTTTCTTAATGGATTTTGAGTAAATATTGAATGACTGGAGAAGCCATTGGTAAGTTCTGAATCATTATCTAGTATGTAAATATTATAAGGTGTGCAGTCAGAGTATATGTGTATGCCCATGCGCATTGTGTAACACCCTATAAATATTATAGTATGTTTTCATTTTAATGAAAGTTGATATCATACATTTCAGGAACCATTGAGTTCATGCACAACATGATATACCAAACTAGCTATTTTAAAAGTTATTATGAATAGTATTAACCACATTATAAAGTTTATATATTTTACTTTTCAAAATGGACTTAATTTTTTAATTTATAATATCAAAATTAGTTTAGGGTGAATTTCTGGTGTTTTTATGAAAATATTCAAATTTGGATTAATAGTGAAAAATATATCATTGTTGTTAGTAACAGATATTTTCATTTAAATACTAATTTTAATGTAATTTTGATTTAAATACATAATTGATCGATAATAATTATATTAAACACATGTAAGTAATTGTAACTATTTTGGAAATAAAATTAGATATAGAAAATTTATTGAACTTTTCATCCTCCCTTTACCTGTCTTTTAGCGACATTTGTGGGATTAACATTACACATAATTTTACTACTTCAATGAATAGAATTTATAAAAAATGATATACATGGTTTTAATTATTATGAGAAATTTGGAACAATTGGATCAAAATAATTTTGGATGAATAGTTACTTTTGGATTTTATATACCATGGATAAAGGAAAATAGGGTAATTAACGGTAAAATAATAATACAATAAACTAAAATTACCCTAAAACTTGTCCCAATTTTATTGGATAATTGGGTTTCATCCCAAATCAATCATAGGTCAAAAATATGATCCTTCTTAAGAAAACATGTGTTAGATTAATATATTTATTATATTTTATTTAAATAATAGTTAAAAAACCATATTCACATCTTAATAACTAATTAATTTTAAATATAGGGTCATTAAAAAAATAAATTCAACTACAAATATTTATTATAAAGAAAAAAAATTCTACATATTTATAATTAATTTATAATTTTTATACATTATATAATTAAATTTAATTATGGCATAATGGTGATGTAGTAATTGATTTCTGAATTTAAAAATTAAGTAAATGATATTAATAATATTAAAATAAATATCATGTGATTTATTTTCTACCATTATTATAATATTTGGATGAATATGACTTGCTAGAGATGAGGTAAGGTAGTTTGGTTGAAGTAATCAGGTTGTTATGTGTTTTTTAAAATGTAAAATATTAAATAGTGTCAAAATGACATAAATAATATTTTAAAATAAATAATATTTTATTAAATGATATAAAATTCATACAATTATATAATTCATCCAAATAATAAGAATAATTATTATGATTTCATAAATGATCCAATTGGGGTTTGTTTTGAATTTTATAGTAAATGGATTCACCATATAGTGTAAAACTACAAATAGGCATGGTGAGAGATAAATTGTTCAACAATTTGTTAAATCTAAAAGAAAATATTATTTTTGTGATAAAACACATGTCTAAAATTTATTGTATGAGAGTTTTATAATCCAGACTAATCTCATATTCTAAATAACTTACTTTGGCGATATTGGAATTCAAAAATAAATTGATAAAAAATTAATATTTTTGGAGTTTCCAAAAGTAACCATCCCCTCTCTTATAAAATGAAACCTCTATTTATATTTTATTTGCATCTATAAATTCATTTTGATAAGAAAAAACCCACCAATTTCTACTCTGAAATTCCCTAACTTAATCTTATAGGTCATTAATTGGGTATAAATAAAACCTATGGATCCCTTTTGTGCAAATAAATTGGAGAAACACGAAGAAGAAGTAATTATTTTACCAACTCTTTCAAAGTTTGTTTCTTCATATACCTTATTTTCCTATGTTGATTACATACTAAATAAATAACAAAAGAATATAACATATTCTAATATAGTTTTATGATTACTAGAAAACCATAATCCTAATTTTACACATCCTATGAGAAACAATATCACTATGTGTTTGTATATATGTATTACCTTCTCCTAATCATTGTTTCAACTATTTTCCATGTATAATTTATTTATATGTGAAAAATATGAATAAAAAGGATCTTAATAAAAAATATGATATTATATTGTTTCTGTTCATACTCCATCCAATTCTTTAATGATTACCATTATAGAATGATATTATCGCTAATACCTACCTACGGCCTACCGTCTCCTCAACACAATAAGACTCATCCTCCATTACAACCATTTAAAAATGATTATAAAAAATTATACACTAAATAAATATTAAATATATGACATAAATATGATACTTTAATAGTATATATATATATATATATTTCATTTAATTTCATCCATTCAATGCATTATGAAAATAGAAATCACATTCATGTGCACGTACGACCTACCATCTCCTCGAATGATGTGTTCCATTTCATTTATTTATCTAATATATATACATATTTTTATCATGAATATTTTGTATATATAAATAATACTTTAAAAAAATGAAATAAGAAAATCATGATCTAGGTAATAATATTATAATTAACATGTCAAAACAAAAATGATTAACAAATAAATTATTACTCGAAACATTTCTTTAACTGGGAAAATATTTATAAAATGGTACTATAAAAACATAACTAAATCATACATAATATCAAAAAAAATATTATGATTCTATTCTAAGGTAAAAATATATTTAAAACCATTATAAAGTAGTTTCATACATGTATAGAAAATATCAGACATATGTTTAGGTTATTCCATCTCACTTTTAATTTCCTTGAGATATTATCCATGTTCACCACATATTTCATGTGAGTGTTATATGTAATGACCCTATTAAATTTAATATCAAGAATAAATTTATCATCATGGTATATAATTATTAATTTGTACATATCAGGATTATAATTTCAATGGTTAAAGTGGTATGGGAAGCATTCAATGGTTAATGAATTTTTACATTCCAATATTCTTGATATTTTTATACATATTAATTTATTTGTATATAATAGATAATAGAGAAAATTTTACTCCTTTTGTTAAGTTCATTCATTTCTTTTAAAAATTGATCTATTTTAAGTTTATGTAGTGGGATCTTTTTTAAAAATGTATTTTTAACTGATTTAAAATTTTATTCTACTAAATTCTTTATCATTAATGTACTTATTTTCAAATTTTTAAAGGATTTAGCTTTATGGATATTAATGTTTTAAATTGGTAATTCCTTTAATAAGTATCAATGTTTTCTGGGAATATTTAATTCAAAAACATTGTTTTAAATTTATTCTATTATATTTGTGAATCATTTTAATAAATTATTTCTAAGTAAAATAATGTATTTGACTCATGATATTTTTAATGAATTTACTGAAGTATTTTCCTCCATTTCAACATCCTTTGTTTGATATAATTATTAACTACTGTGGATATTTTATGATATTATTTAGCATATTTTATTGAATTGTTTATGAGCAGTTTGATTGTAGATGTTCTATTTAGATACAATTTTCCTTTTGTGATTAAAGTATTCATAGTTTATATACTTGTTTTTAATAAGAATGATTATGATGTTAATATTTCACCATTTTCATATGAAGAATATATTGAACATAGTGTGTGATGAGTGGGGCCTGCTATATCCTCTCGATGCATCGGTAGGTCTTATGAGACAAAATTAGTTAGGAAGAAAATCGTCGTGCTCCATTCGAGGATGTTTTAATTTATCAAGAGGATAGATATTGACACAAATTAGATGGGTTTCAACCGACAAACATAAGTTGTCTTGTAGAAATATCCTAACAGTATATATCTTGTGGATGTATAATGGTAGTATAAATAACTAATATTATGGATTCATTCATTATGCGATTAGTTATTGATATTACATTTGATTATTCGACTAGTACAATATCCTTGTGAATGATTAAATGTTGTTATTTGATTATTCATGACATATTATATTGAATATTATGTTTAAAATTATTTTTTTAGTTTTATATATATCCTTTACAATTTATCCTTATTTATGAATTCTTATTCTGTATTGCTTACCCTTACTGAGCATATGATCTAACCACTTTAATATGTATTATTTTTTCATAATTCCAAAAAGTGTTTTATGACTGATAAGAAGGGTTAATATATGAGAATAACGGAATTCACAAATAATTATCTATGATTTTTTTTATCTTATTAATTTAAATGTATTTTTTTATATTGGTAATCTATTTTACAAGACTGCTATACTGATTGGTTCTTTGAGATTTGGTTCCCTATAATCATGCTAATGTATTAAAATAATGCACATGCTCCTTGGTTCTGGGGTTGATGCATTTCAATTTGTATCAAAGGATGTTTATAAACAATCATGGAAATTAGATTTATAAAAAAATTAAATGAAAACAAAATATCCCTATGAATGACGTTAAGGATAATTATAAGTATATGATATCATCCTTTAGATTTGGTAATTGATAAACTAGGTTAATCTGATAGAATTATGGATTGAGAAGAATATATAATACTTAAGAGATCCTATAAATGATACATTATGACTATGTCACTATGATTAGTGTTTCGGATATTGTGATTTAGTTTTTGGTGAATAGTTAGAATCAGTAAGATTATTCATTTAATGGTTATACTGATGATAATAAATAGGCTACATAAGAAAAGTAAGATGAAGTAGGTATTAAGGAATAAGATGTTGAAACATAGTTGATGTCCTTAGAGTGAAGTGGAATGGTTGTTGTTATTTTCTATCTAGATTTAAGAATTATTACATCAATGGTTCTATGGTTTTAAGATTCATGAGATATATAAGGAAATTATTTCTATACACCTTCATAATGTACTTGGAAGCAAGGATTACATCATTATTGGTTTGAGGTTATAAATTTATTTTTCGGTAAGAGATACATTACATTGTTTTGGAACCAAATGTCATGATTTATTTTTTAAATGTAGATACCTTTTTAGATTCTTAATTTAGAAATAAGTATTTTGGAAAATCCTTAAGGATGGAATAGTGTATGTTAAACGTTGGATAGTACTGTTTATGGTTAAAGTGTCGTTTATCAGATAATTTGGGATATCATTTATGGTTTTAGAAAACATTTAGGGGAGTAATAAAATGCTTTTATGCTATATTATTTATCAATAGTGCTTCAGGCATGAAATAGTCATTATGAACATTCGTTTCCAAGTGTATGATATGGTGTGAAAATAGATCAAATCATAACCAAAGGATGTGATTTTTCTTATGACATGTAAATTGATAAAATACATATGAATTTAAAGATTAAAATAACTCATTAACTCTAGTGATAGGATCATGAAACCGAACATGATTTCCTTGTACTTTCTTTTGTGATGAATCTAATGGTCCCTTGGATAATCGTAGATCTATAGCATTGTTATTATTAAATTATTCAAATCAATTTTATCTATCATTAAAAATAAGAACCAGATGTGAACATTTTTATTTCATGTCTATGATTTCCCACATGGAACCCTTTTAGGTGATATCTTAGGTAACCGTCATACATACCCTTCATTATTTTAAATTATTTTTTTATTGACCCTTCCTCTAATGTGGGATTTCAATAAAAAAATTAAATAGTCGAACCCTAGTCACTAAAAATAAATTTTAAAATTTTAAGGGTGCACATTATTGAAGGAGGGGGAATGTAACACCTCATGATTTTATATTATGTTATCTTTTTAAATAATTTTTTTTACTTATGTTTCACGCAACACTGAGTTTGAGCGCACCAAGATCTACAAAACTAGCTGTTTAAAAAGTGGTTCTGTATAGTGTTAAACAAATTATGAAATTTTTATATTTTTATTAAATATAGACTGATTTTTTGAATTTGTAATATAAAAATTATCTTATGGTGAATTTTAATTATATTTATAGAGAGTTTCAATTTTTGATGAATACTATAAAATACTGCATTTTTCATAATAACAAAATTTTTCATTTAAATAATTTTTTTATCGAAATATATTTAAAAGTAATAATAGATAAATTATATATACATTAAAACAATTTAGGTCATTAGAAATGTTATTAAATAAAAATTGATATAAAAATTTATTGATCATTTGAACATCTCATTACCCATCGTCTAGCAACATTTACAGGGTTAGCATTAAACATAGTTTTAATGCTTCTATGAATTGAATTTAAAAAAACAAACCTAAATGGTTGTAACTAGTATTAAAATTTTGGTCAAATAGAATCAAAATAATTTTTGGTGCTAAGTAACTTTTGGATATTTTTTACCATGGTTATAAGTAAATATGGTAATAAAAGCTAAAATTTATTATATACTAATATAAAATAACCATAAACATTTTCCTAATTTAATTGGATAATTTTATTTACCCATTTAGACCTTAGGTGGATAATATGATCATTTTTAAACAACTTGTGTTATATTAGGAAATATATTATATTTTATATAAAGAAGACCAAAAATATCATACTCAAACATTAATAATAAAATAATGTCTAATATATGGTTATACATGAGATAAATTTGACTGTTAATATTATTTGAAAAGAAAAAAATTATCTATATCATGATAAAATATTTTTAATTTTTAGACATTATATAATTAAAATTAATTATAACGTAATGATGATGCAATAATTTATTTACTAAAAGAATAATAAAATAAATTATATTAATTATATATAAATAAATATAATTTCAAATATTTTAATTTTTTCCATGAAATTTTTGGACAAATATGACATGTTAACAATATGTTAAGGTAGTTTATTTATGTAATGAAATTTTTATGATTTTCTTAAAATGTTATATAATATATAGTATTAAACTTGATATAAATGACATTTAAAAAACTAATAAATTGTTAAATGATATAAAATTCATAAAAAATATATATTTCTAGAAAATAACTAGGATACTATTAAATATTACATAAATAATCTGATTTTTCTCCTTTTGGAGTTTTATTGTAAAGATATTAACCTTATATATCAATAAGACAATTGTACACGGAAATAGTGAAACTGTTTAACTATTTTTTAAATATAAAATATAAGGTTTATTTTCTGACCTAAACATGTTTACAATTTATGGGATGAGATTATTTTTACCCATCATCATATAATATCCTAAATAACTCACTTTTGAAATATTTGAAATTGAAAATCAATTTATTATAAATTAACAGTTTTGGAGTTTCCTAAAGTCCACATACCCTCTCTTATAAAAGGGAACCTCTCATTCTCTTATATTCACAACTAAAAATCACTTTATCTTGGACAAAACATACCCATTTACCCTCCCACCATCCATTATTTAATCCTAGAGTCCATACATTGGGTTTAAAATGAACTTATGGTGTCCTTCTGGGAAAATCAAAATTGGACACTTGAAGAAGATATAATTGTTTTATCAACTCTTTCCAAGTACTTTACATCTTCTACTTCATTTTCCTATGTTTTGTTCATTATAAATTAATATCTATATTTTTTTATATATGATGATATTTTTTTATTATTATTGGAAAACCATATTCCTCCTTTTAACAATCCTACGATGAATAATATCACCATATGTGTGTACGTACGAATTATCGTATATATGATGTGGTGTAAACTAATTTTCATGAATAATTTATATCAATGGGTATAATGATGAATATAAATGATTTAAACAATAAATAAGTCATTTATTATTTATTTATAATTAATATTCCATCAAATTCTTTCACATTTACCACTATATATTAATATCGTCACTTCTACATATGTATGACCTACTTTATACATGACGTGATGATATTCATCCTCTATTAAAACAATTTCAGAATTATTTAAAAAAATTATATATAAGGAATAAATATGAATTATATGAAATTAATGTGATAATGGAATTATATATATATATATATATATATATATATATTTTAATTCATTCCCTTCAATAAAATAAGAAAACAGAAACATCGTCTTGGAGTACGCACGGGCTACCATCTCCATGAACAGTTTGTTAAATTTAATTTATCTATATGTTATATATATAATTAATATATATGATATATACATCTTGTTTGATGAAAAATAAGTAATAAAATCATGATATATGTAATAATATCAAAATTAACAAGTCAATAGATGTATGATAAAAATATAGATTATTAACCAAAATGTTGTTGTATTTGGGAAAATATTAATTAACAGGTAATATAAAGGAAAATATTTTATCATATATGATATCATAAAAATTATTATGATTATTTTAAAGTTTAATAATATATTTAAATCCATTATACAGGAGTTACATAAATTTACTGAGATTATTATACCTAAGGTAAGGGAATTTGGTCTCACTTTAAATTTCTATGTGTTATAAGCCATGTTAACCATGTATTTCTATTGTGTGGTGTATTTAATGTCCCTACTATATTCCATATAATGAATACATTTATCTTTACGGTATTTAAATATTAATTTCAAGATATTATTCTTATTATTTAATTGTTTGATGTCATATGGGATGATTTGAATGTTTAATGATTTTTCCATTTCAATATTCTTGATATTATCATACATATTAATTTCTATGAATATGATGGATTATAGAGAAAATTTTCTGTATATTTTTAATTTTATTCAACTATTTTCCAAAGGAATATTTATAATATTTATTTTAGGGACTCCTTAACTAAAATATCATTTTAATTTTTTAATGATTTATTCTTCTAAAAATTTTATCATTAATGTTCATGTTTTAAAAATGTTTTTAATGATTTACTTTATTGAAATTATATTTTTTAAATGGTAATTCCATTAATAAAATTCAAAGTGGTATGGGACACTTTGATTCAAAAATAACCTTTTAAATGTCTTCTTTTATAAGTGTGCTACTGTTGAGTAATTGATTTCAATGTAAAATGGGTATTTTTCTCAAGATATTTTTAATGATTTTATTAGATTATTTTCTTTTATTTCAACATTTAACACCCCAAGGTTTTGAAAATAAATATATAATGCAATTTTATAATCTAACCGTTAAACACAACTTTACCTTTTCTATGTTTTGAATTTTGAAAAATGGTCATCTAGAGTTGTGTTCAGTAAGTCATTTGGAGTCTGATAGAACAAACTTGATTTTTGGTGAATAGTAACATACCCATATGAATAGTAATATGAATAGTAATATGAACTTTATTAATAGTAAATAATATTATTATTTTATTTTCTTAATGTAACAAGATAATGAGATTTAATTAAATTTTCAGCGTCACATAAAACAAATCGCACTTTAAGATTGTTATTTTTTGAATTAACTATGACCTTATTTGAAAATTAAATTAATAATATTTAGAAAATTATTTTTGACAAATGGTTTTCACTTTTTAATTATACATGTTGAAAAATGGTAGGGTGATTTTTTAGGATTTTTCTAAAATACATGAATTTTTATGAATAGTTAAAATACAGTTTTGAGTTT
This sequence comes from Viscum album, assembly GCA_963277665.1. Classification (NCBI taxonomy): domain Eukaryota; kingdom Viridiplantae; phylum Streptophyta; class Magnoliopsida; order Santalales; family Viscaceae; genus Viscum; species Viscum album. Next base: position 494,968,747 of record OY728158.1, on the reverse strand, counting down.
TTAGTAGTTTAATGACATTATAATGATATAATAATTAAATATAAAAGTATGGTCGACTTGTGTATAGTATCTTATTACATGAGGTGTCCCATGTGTCTTAAACCATGGAAAAATACCATGGGAAAGCCCGTGGTTTGGAAAAAACCACTAATGAGGTGTTCCTTTGAAATTATTAAAAAAATTACCACTCTTTTTCTATAAATACCCACTCATCCATTCGTTTTCATTCATTCCAAATCCCTCATCCTCGAATCTCTGGTGTTTTTACCTCTATAGGAGTCCTCTCATGGTGTCCCTAAGTCCCCAAGGTCCCATACTTCAAAAATATAGGAGTTATTATATAAGGTAAGAGAATCATTCATTCTCTTATTTAAGTCGACACTTATTTTATGTTATCTATTTAAAATTCCTTTATCATATGTTGAGGTTTTATTTTATTAATTCTTATTAAAGTACTTTTGATTTTAATATGATGAGATACCCTTTTGTTCTCATCATTTGATTTTGTGAAATTTCGTGTGATGTCGTTAGGCTGCCGAATTTTCATAAGGGATCTCTTAACTTTTCTTTTATTTTCAAGTTCATCTCTTTTATTTTTCACTCCTCACCTCCTCTTCCAAAATTATCATGATAACTACAGTAACATACATATACGGAATTTATTTCATGTGAATGTAAGACTTGTCATAAATATTCTTACTCCATCCCTTTTATTTTATAAATGAAATCATCATCCATGAAGTCCCAGTTTATAACATTCATGGACGACGAAGGTTTTTTCTTCAATTTCATCTTCATTACTAGTCATGAAACCATATTCATGGTTGAACCAGACTATAATATATGTATTATAACATAATTAATATTCAAGAACCATAATATGTACATATAATTAAGTTATATGACAAAACTGGTTCATAATAATCCAAATACCGCCAAATAATCGAAGTGGTTCTCATCTAATGACTCATCCTCGTTCTATATAACCAAATGATAGAAATGAACATTACAAATTATTTATGTTCATAAATAATATATAATATCAATCCTGTATATTTATAACCATTCCACATGAACTTCATTACTGAAAAACAAGTGAACAGAATATGAAAATAAAGGAAACGATCACTCCAGAATGACAAAATTCAAAACAATAACTTATCAATAAAGACATAAATGAACTAACAAGAATTATGGTAAACTAAATAAATGTCTAGTAGGTTATTAAATAATTTATTAACATGTATAATTTCATATTCCAGGAGATTATGTACATGAGAGGACCACGTTTAGAGTTAATGTAAGGGTTTTTTCACCCAAACTTCTACTTTCATTCAGGATACTTTCATTGTCTAATTACCTCGATGTAATTATTTTGTATTATTATTTACTCATCATATTTGTTGTGTTAGTATCATATATTTTCTTAAAAACCGAAATCCTTCCTTACTTTATGGATAGTTACATGTTTTAATAGGAACTTCTAAAATTGATTCAAAAATACAAGCCCAATTCAAGGGAATTTTTCAAATTCTTACCTATTTTCATGGGCACCCTATAATATTTTTTTGGAAACCATTATCTTTATAAAATCACTCATTTTATAATGAAAATACTATCTTACTTAACTTCTGGTTTTGTAAAAAAAATTCCAAAAGAACTCTTCTTTTAAAAATAAAAGAGTATTTATCTCCAGAATTGCTTAATGATTTTAAAAGAGTGTTTTCATCTAATTCAACACTCTTGTTGATTCCATGGTATTATTAGGATGATCATTTATGAATTAATGTACCATATTTGATTTAATGGTCTATGAATAACACTATTTTGGATGATCTATCCTAAAACGGTTCACCATATTATTCCAAATGGTTATTATTTTATGTTTAATGATTGGGGAAAGTTAGTTACATTTCATATGATAGTTTCAATATGAATGTATATGTTGTTTATAATGGTCCTCTCTCATATGAGGAATGCTTTGGACTAATTATGTGATGGGTGGGGCCTGCTATAGCCCCTCTATCCATCGGTAGGTCTCATGAGACAAATTATGGTCTTGGCATGAGGCCTTGAAAAATGATTATTTTATGGTCCTAGAACGAGGCTTGGATGATATGGTTATGATGTCCGGCATATGAGCTTCCCTCATTATGAAGCTATTAATTTAAAGTTCATGTGGTTATTCGACTAGTATAATACCCATGAAGATGTTTTATTATGGAATTATTTACTCATCTCATATTCCTTCCATAATGTGTTTCAAGTTTATTATTAAAGGCATGTGTTTTCAATTATTCACCATGTCTAATGTTTATATTATCTTCCTCTATATTTATTAATCTTACTAAGCGTTTGATCTCACCCCTTTCTTATGTTTCATTTTCTCAGAACATGAAGAAATAATTTATGAATGACGTGCAAGCATAATCTAGGAAATGTGATGTATCTTATGGAATAAAATAGTGTTTTGTTTCCCTTCATATTGTAAGGATAAACATATGTATGTATCTTGTTTCCAATAATACTAAAATACTCGATCTTTCAGGATATGTATTCCTTGTATTTATGCCAATTTAATCAAATAAGGCATCGGCTCTGGGAAACTGGGGTCGGGTCCTTACAGTTGGTATCATAGGAAGTTTAGTATAATACTTGGAAACTAGATTTAGAAAATCTAGAATTAGGGAAGATTCCCTAAGTTAGTCTTTGAGGATAAACATACAAGAATGTCCTAGTATTTTTATAAGGATTAGATTATGTGGATCATTCAAGAAATACATCCCTATCTGGATATGATCAGGTAGATGTGGCTCTGGCACATATGTATCTAGGGGTAAAACCCGAAAACACCGCTTTTATCTAGACTCGAATAGAAATTGGTGCATGAAAACGGGCCTTACTGCACTCTTGGTTATGACACTCCCAGGGGATAATCTTAGGATAATTCACATTTTCTTTACATGCCATTATGAAGAAGTTTAATGTAAATATTCCTCAAAGAAACCATTTATGTGAATATGGGATTAGCCATGAGTAGGATCTCAATTTTTCTGAGTATTTTTACGTTAAGATTATACATTATGATTCATATCCTAATCTAGTGTATGTCCTTATCTAGATATGGTGCCTATTGGATGGAATGGAAATCGCATGAATGCATGTGTCCCCTGTAGGGATTTTCCTCCAACGTAAGATAATGACGTTGGCTCTAATGCTATGACGGGTGCTGAGAAACTCATAACTACACTGGGAAAACTTACTCAGGTTATGAGTAATAACATTACCCGTATGGAGCATCTGGATCCACCACATGGAGGAGCCATGCTGATCGCTTTATGCGACAACAGCCTCCATCATTCAACGGGACTACAAACCCGTTTGTAGAAAAGCAGTGGATATGGTCCCTTGAGAAGAAATTTCTCTCTTTGGGATTTAATGAAAGAGAGAAGGTTTTCATGGTAGTACATCATTTATCTAGAGATGCAGATCAGTGGTGGTCCTTAATCCAAAACACAAAGGAGGAGGAAGAGATAGAAGATATGAAATGGAGGGAATTTAAAGAAATATTCTTAGAAAAATATTTCCCTTGTGAGTAGTGAGAAGATATGGAGAGACAATTCTTGATTCTGAGGCAGAAAGAAGATGATAATGTTGCAAGGTATGAAGCAAACTTCACAAGATTAGCAAGACATGTTGTAGACTACATACGAAATATAAGGACCAAAATTGATCGATTCTTTGATGGCATAAAGCCATTCCTCCAACGGGCACTGGTATCCCAAATTTTTTCATCATATGAGGATATAGTTTCATGTGACATCAAGATAAGAAAAATAATTCTCTAAGTCTTATGACATTAAGGGAAAGCAAGAAAAGAAGAGGGATACTAAAACCCTGGGAAAGGAAATAAGTAAATGGGGAAGAAGGGAAGAGTTGAATTTCCACCATGTGATAATTGTGGAAAGAAACACCCTAGTGCATGCTTAAAAGGAAAAGGATTATGCTACAAATGTGGTTAGAAATTCCATCTTGCTTGTGATTGAAAAGGGAAGAAGGAATCCAATGATGTTTAATGATATAGTTGTTGGGAGATGAGACACTATGATAATGATTGTCCAAAACATCTAGGAAATATGCAACAGAGAAGGCCAAGGGATCAGGGACAAGCTTATGAAATCACAGCTATAGAGGTTGAAGTTCCTAATGACGTGGTGGTGGGTACTTTAATTGTTTCCTCAAGCTTATCTAATTCATTATTTGATTCTGGATCATCACATTGTTTCATATCTTCTAAGTTTTCAAAGAAAATTAGATATTTCCAATTTTATTTAACAAGGGAGTTGTCAGTTAAAACTCCTAACGGAAGTATCATTGCTACAAAGTTCTACCAATTAGTTCCCATTAGGGCATGAAAATGTTCTTTATCTTCTAATCTCATCATCATACCCATGATTTAATTTGATATAATCCTTGGTATGGACTAGATTACGGACCATGATGAAAAAAATTATTATAAGAAGAAGGAGGTTACGATTTTTTATGATTATGATAAAGAACACCTTATCTTTAGAGCAAGATCATAACCACCTAATTCTTATCTAGATCCACCCCCAGTGGCTCAACTAAATTCAATTATTGGGGAGGAAGAGAATAAAATAACTATGGGTGAGGAAATGAATGTTCAAATAGAGTATGTAGCTATTGTGAGAGAACATGTTGATGTGTTTCCAGAAGATTTACCTGGACATCATCCAGAATGAGAAATTGAGTTTTCCATTGATTTAATTCCTGGTTCAAGGCTCATATCAATGACCCCTTATAGAATGGACACTATGGAATTAGTGGAACTAAAGAAACAACTAGAGGAATTGAGTAATAATGGATTTATTCCCCCTAGTGTTTCTCCATGGGGATCCCCTATCCTTTTTGTTAAGAAGAAAGATGGATATATAAGGTTATGTATCAACAATAGGGAGATCAATGCTATAAAAATAAATAACAAGTATCCCCTACCTCATATTGATGATTTATTTGACCAACTGCATGGAGATCAATACTTTTCAAAGATTGACCTTCAATCTAGATATCATCAGTTGAGTGTAAAGAAGGAATAAATTCCAAAAACAGCATTTCAGATTAGGTATGGGCATTACGAGTTTACAGTAATGCCTTTTGGATTGACTAATGCACCCTCTGTCTTCTTGGATATAATGAACAATGCTTTCAAGGAATATCTCAATGCTTTTTTAGTGGTATTTATTTATGATATCCTGGTATACTCCAAAAGCTGCAAAGATCATGAAAATCACATGCGCAATATCCTGAAGACTCTTCGAAGACATGAATTATATGGGAAGTTTTGCAAGTGTGAATTCTGGCATCAGGAGATTTCTTTTCTTGGCCATATTATCCCTAAGGATGGAATCCTTGTTGATCCTGCAAAGACAAAGGAAATCCAATATTGTCCCATGCCTACAAACATAACTGAGGTATGCAGTTTTATTGGCTTAGCAGGTTATTATCAGCGTTTCATACATAATATTTCCCGACGGGCTAACCTGCTAACGAAGCTCGCACGTAAAGGGGTTAAATTTTTTTGGACAAAATATTGTGAAGAATGTTTCAAAGAACTGAAGAGTAGATTATTCAATGCTCTTATATTGACTCTGCCATCAGGGAATGATGAGTTTGTTATTTATAGTGATGCTTCAAAGAAAGTACTTGGTTGTGTCCTTATGAAAAATGATAGGGTTATTTCTTATGCATCATGATAGCTAAAAATTCATGAGAAAAACTATCCTACTCATGGTATTGAGTTAGATGATGTAATCTTTACTTTGAAGATACTAAGACATTATATCTATGGTGAAAAATGTGAGATTTATACTGATCACAAGAGTTTGATGTATATTTTCTCACAAAAATAACTCAACATGAGGCAAATGAGATGGATTGAACTACTCAAGTATTATGATTACACGATACACTACCACACGAGGAAGGAAAATATGGTGGCAGATGCCTTGATCAGAAAGGATTATAGAGTTTTGAACAATATGGGAGTTGAAAGGGATCCTATTTTCATGGATCTAGTAAAGATGGATATGGGAATAACCATGGAAGGTGAAACATCAATTATTTTTCAAATGGATGCCAAACCATCTTTACTAGAAAGGATAAAAATTTCTTAGGATGATGATGAGGAGTTTCAAAAGAATATTAAAGATGTTAATGATGGTAGATTGAGTGACTTCATATAGGAAGATGTAATTTTGAACTTTGGGAAGAGAGGTTGTGTTCCCAATATACTTGATCAAAAAATGGAATTGTTGGATGATGCTCATAGTTCCAATTTCTTTATACACCCTGGTAGCACTATGATGTATAGAGATTTGAAGGAACATTTTTGGTGGGACAGCATAAAGAGGGAGATTGCTGATTTTGTGTCAAGATGTATGGTTTGTCAACAAGTTAAAGCTGGAAGGAAACAACCTAGAAGAGTATTGCAACCTCTTACAATACCTGAGTGGAAATGGGATAATATCATGATGGACTTTGTCATGGGACTACCAAAGACTCTTATAAGGAAGAATGCAATATGGGTCATTGTTGACCATCTTACACGTCAGCACATTTTTGTGATATAAGAGACGATCTACCACTTGAATGTCTAGCAAGACTATATATTAATGATGTTGGGAGACTTCATGGAGTACCCCTATCGATTATTTCTGATCGCGATCCACGTTTTACATCATGATTCTAGAAAAGTCTTCAGAAGGCCCTAGATGCTGCTCTTCATTTTAGCACTGCCTACCACACACAAACTGATGGACAATCAGAACAGACTATTCAAACATTGGAAGACATGTTGAGGTCTTGTTCACTTGATTTTCAATGCATGTGGGGTCATTATTTACCTCTCGTATAATTTTCCTAGAAAAATTACTTCCATTAAAGTATTCAGATGGCACCCTTTGAAGCATTATATGGGAGGATATGTCGTACACCAACTTACTGGGATGATGTTGGTGAAAGAAAGATCGCGGGCCCAGAACTTGTTGAAGAAACAATGGAATAGGTGAAGATTATCTAGAACCATATCAAAATAGCGCAAAATAGGCAAAAGAGATATTCAAATAACCAAAGGAAGGATTTGGAATTTCAAGAAGGTGATCACGTTTTCTTAAAGGTATCTCCATGGAAGGGTATTATAAAATTTGGTAAGAAGGGAAAATTAAGTACCAGGTACATTGGACCTTTTGAAATTCTAGACCGAATAGAAGCCATAGCTTACCGTTTGACAATGCCGCCAAGTCTATCCAAGGTTCACAATGTGTTCCACGTGTCAATGTTAAGAAAGTACATGCCAGACCCAACACATGTACTCACTTATGAAGAAGTGGAACTTGAGCCCGATCTATCTTACTGTGAAGAACCTATCAAGATTATTGATACTAGAGAATAAGTATTGAGAAATCAGACGACTCTCCTAGTGAAGGTTCTATGGAAGAACCATAAGATGGAGGAAGCAACATGGGAGCCTGAGGAGTTTATGTTAAAGCCATACCCGAATCTTTTTAGGTAATATTCTATGAATTTAGAGGGTGAAATTTTTTTAAGGGTGGGAGAATGTAACACCCCAAGGTTTCGAAAATAAATATAGAATGTAATTTTATAATCTAACCATTAAGCACAACTTTTCCTCTTCTATGTTTTGAATTTTGAAAAAATGGTCATCTAGAGTTGTGTTCAGCAAGTCATTTGGAGTCTGATAGAACAAACTTGATTTTTGGTGAATAGTAAAATATCCTTAAGAATAGTAATATGAATAGTAATATGACCCTTATGAATAGTAAATAATATTATTATTTTATTTCTTAAGGCAATAAGATAATGAGATCTTAATTAATTTTTCAGTGTCACATAAAACTAATTGCACTTCATGATTGTTATTTTTTGAATTAACAATTACATTATTTAAAAATTAAATTAATAATTTTTAGAATAATTATTTTTAAAAATGGATTTCACTTTTTAATTCTACACGTCGAAAAATATTATGGATTAATTTTTGGGATTTTTCTAAAATACAAGAATTTTTCATGAATAGTAAAAATACAGTTTTGAGTTTTCGGTAGTTTAATGACATCATAATGATTTAATTATTAAATATATAATAATGTTCTATTTTTTGTAGTAAATAATGACATGAGGTGTCCCATGTGGCTTAAACCATGGGAAAATACCATGGGAAATCCTGTGGTTTGGCAAAAACCACTAATGAGGTGTCCCTTTGAAATTATTAAAAAATTGCCTCTCTTTTTCTATAAATACCCACTCATCCATTTGTTTTCATTCATTCCAGATCCCTCATCCTCATATAATTCGTGTTTTAGCCTCTCTAGGAGTCCTCTCAAGGTGTCCCTAAGCCCCCAAGCTCCCATCCTTCAAATATCTAGGAGATATTCTACAAGGTAAGAGAATCCTTCATTCTCTTCTTTAAGTCGACCATTCTTTTATGTTATATATTTAAAATCCTTTATCATATGTTGAGGTTTGATTTTATTAATTCTTCATACTTTCCTTTTTATTTCAATATGATGAGATACCCTTTTGTTCTAATCATTTGATTTTGTGAAATTTTAAGTGATGTCGTTAGGCTGCCGGATTTTCATAAGGGATCTCTTAACTTTTCTTTTATTTTCAAGTTCATATCTTTTATTTTTCTCTCCTCACCTCTTCTGTCCAAATGATCATGATAACTCCAGTAATATATATATACTGTATTTATGTTAGGTTAACGGAATATCCATCATAAATATTCTTACTCCCTCCCTTTTATTTTATAAACGAAATCATCATCCATGAGGTTCCGATTTATAACCTTCATGGATGACGAAGTTTAGTTCTTCAATTTCTTCTTCATTACTGGTCATGAAACCATATTCATGGTTGAAACAGACTATAATATATGTATTATAACATAATTAATATTCAGTAACCAGAATATGTACATATAATTAAGTTATATTACAAAACTTGTTCATAATAATCCAAATACCGCCAAATATTTGAAGTGGTTCTCATCTAATGATTCATCCTCATTCCATATAACCAAATGATATAAATGAACATTAAAAATAATTTTTGTTCATAAATAATATATAATTCCAATCATGGAGATTTATAACTATTCCACATGAACTTCATTACTTAAAAACAAGTGAACTGAATATGAAAATAATGGAAACGAACACTCCAGAACGACGAAATTCAAAACAATAACTTATCAATAAAGAAATAAATGAACTAACCAGAATTATGGTAAACAAAATAAATGTCTAATAAGTTCGGATATAAGTTATTAAAAAGTATAATTTCATATTCCAGGAGCTTAAGTACATGAGCGGAACACATTTGGAGTTAAGGTAAGGGTTTTTTCACATGAACTTCCACTTTTATTCGGGATACTTTCATTGTCTAATTACCTCGATGTAATTCTTATGTATTGTTATGTACTCATCATATGTTCTGTGTTAGTATCATATATATTTTTACAAACCATGATCCTTCCTTATTTTATTGATAGTTATACGTTTTAAAAGGAACGCCCAAAATTGATTCAAAAATACAATCCCAATTCAAGGGAATTTTTCAAATTCTTACATATTTTCAAGGGCACTCTATAATCTATTTTTGGAAAGCATTATATTTCTAAAATCACTCATTTTATAATGAAAATACTATCATACTTAACTTCTAGTTTTGTACAAATATTCTTCCAAAATAACTCCTCTTTTCAAAATAAAAGAGTATTTATCTCCAGAATTGCTTAATGAATTTATAAGAGTGTTTTCATCTAATTCAACACTCTTGTTGATTCCATGGTATTATTGGGATAATCATTTATGAATTCATATACCATATTTTATTTAATGGTTTATGACTAACTCTATTGTGGATGATCTATCCTAAAACCACTCACCATATTATTCTAAATGCTTAGTATTTTATGTTTAATGATTGGGGAAAGTTAGTTACATTTCATATGATAGTTTCAATATGAATGTATATGTTGTTTATATTGATCCCCGCTCATATGAGGAATGAATTAAACTTATTATGTGATGGGTGGGGCCCGATATAGCCCCTCTATGCATTGATATGTCTCATGAGACAAACTATGGTCGTGGCACGAGGCCTTGATAAAATGATTATTTTATAGTCCTAGCATGAGGCTTGGACGATATAGTTATGATGTCTGGCATATGCACTTCCCTCATTATGAAGATAATAATTGAAAGTTCATGTGGTTTTTCGACTAGTATAATACCCGTGAAGATGTTTTATTATGGCATTATTTACTCAACTCATATTCCTGCCATAATGTGTTTCATGTTTATTATTGAAGGCATCTGTTTTCAATTATTCACCAAGTCTAATGTTTATATTATGTTCCATTGTATTGCTTACTCTTACTAAGCATTTGAACACACCCCTTTATTTTGTTTCATTTTCTCAGAACATGAATAAGTAATTTATGAATGACGTGAAAGCATAATCTAGGAAACGTGATGTTTCTAGTGGAATAAAATAGTGTTTTATTTCCCTTTATGTTGTAATGATAAACATATGTACGTAACTAGTTTCCAATAATACTAAACTACTCGGTCTTTTGGGATATGTATTCCTTGTATGTATTCCAACGTAATCAAATAAGTCACCAGCTCTGGGAAACTCAGGTCGGGTCCTTACACAACAAACTTTGTTAAATCATATACTTAAATTATGTTGATTTTAATGACATAATTTACTATATTCCATTGAATGGGTTATGATTACTTTCATTATGGATGTGATATTTATATAAAATATTTGGTTTAAATTTCGTATACTAGAATCTAATATGAAGGATTAAGTGGATAAGTTAACAAACCATACATATATATATGAAATTTATAACTTTATATAGTAATTTCTTATAATATAAATAAAATAAAATCAATTCAAAACAATTATAAAATATTTATAAATGATGCATTAACTAAATAATTGGAGTTTCTAGATGTTCATGAAACTATAAATATGAATTTGTAACTTTACCTTAGGAATAGTAATAACAACCTTATGAATAGTAAACCAATAAAATGAATCTTAACCATAACAACTAAAGTATTAATAAAATTTAGGCATCTTCTAAATGAAATTATGATAAAATTATATCATCTTATAAGTTATCAAATGTTTTTAAACAGCTATTAATTTAGTGGTGGTATTTTTTATAAGTGATTAAAATTTATTTATAATATTATGATTAATTGAATAACATAAAAAATAAATATATTTTCCTAAATTTATTCCCAAATAAAATTTTTATGTCCTCTAATTTTAATTTAATTTTATGAGACCATAGATAATATTTCAAAGTGTTATAAAATAAGATATAATTTTAAAATTGTTATTTATTTTAAATTAATGATTATTTTAATTAAAAACTATTTAAAAATTATTTAAAAAACTATTTCCATAAAATGGTTTCCATTTTGGAAATCCTCTTGCGCAAATTTCTGAATGGTGATTTTTTGGTAATTTTCTGAAATATCTCAATTTTCTGGTGAATATTAAAAAAACAATTTTTCACATAACTATTATACCTTAAATTACGTAATTAAATATGTAACGGTGAAATAACAATCTCTAGATCTTCAGTTTTTGGAATTAATTATTTAATTTCTTAAATTATTCCTTGATATACAATACATTCATTTTATAAACCAAAAAAGTACTTTCCAAAACCAAATGTCAAAAGTGATTAATTAAAATATAATTTTTCCTTCATTTCAATTTCCTTTAATAAAATTAATGATGTAGAATTATAAAGATGATATAATGTCTAAAAATAAATATATTATATTAATATATGATTTATATTTTCAAATAATACTATTATAAGTTTAACCTTTGATATATTATTTTATTTATTATTTTATTCTAAAATAACCCCTTCATCATGTATAAATAGCCCCTCTCCATCTCATAGGAAAACTAATTCTCTAATCTGTTAAAAAGAAAAATATAGAAAACTCCTCCCTATAATGTCCCTTATAATACATTGGGACGTTATGGAGTCCTCCAACTCCAACCACTAAGGGAGTTATAGTTTCATTTAAGAGAGACTACACTGGGGAGAGAGTAAGTCTATATTAAATATTATCTATTTTCTTCATCTATTTTATTTTTACCCTATCCATTTCTAAACCATATGATATAAAATTTATTATACATTATGATAAAAAAATTTCAATGATCATAACCTACAATGATTATTATATTAATGAAACATATAAATGTCATACTTCCCTTTCCCTCCCTTTCAACAATGTCCCATTAAAGATCGGTTAACCACATTCGGAGACATTTTCAAGACTATAATTATAACCACATTCATGAATACACAACATAAATTATATATAAAATATTAATATATAATTACATGTATTATATTCTTCTGGAACTAATTATACTATTTTATAACTTTCATTTATTAAAATAGTTAAATCATTGCCAGATGGGATATTTTTAAGTAAAATATGATATCAATGCACTTTAATTTAATAAACAGAAATTGAGAAATATAATAAAATGAATATAATTAAAAATATTTTTATACAACAACTATAGTTTATGTATAGATCATTTTTTTATAAGTATAATTTTATTATTCAGGAGGTGAAAAAGGGACAAAATTAAGCGGGAATTAATGTAAGGGGATTTCTGAAACCCAACTCTCTATCTTTGGATTTTCCAAATATCACCACATTTTTAATATGTATTTTCCTTGAAAATCATATTTTAATCATTATCTTATATTTTCTTGGATACACATGTTTTTAACTGGAGTTTTTGACCAAATATAATGTTTCCCAAATGAACTATTTTTTCAGAACAAACATTTTACTTCTAACTCAAAGTTAATGATTTATATTTCAATTATGTTATTATCTCTTTAATTTGGAAACCCAATGTTTATGAATGTATTCTTATGAGATAAATACAATTCCGTTCCAAGGTTTATTTATGTTCTTGATTGATATATGTTCTATGTGGCATGCATGAAAATGTAAATGTTATAATGTAATAGGTGTGCATGGAATTATATACCACAATGTTAATTTTATAATGTAATGTGTGAACTCTAAATTATATACCACTCAAATGAGTTGGGTTATGTGAATAACCTCATGATTAAAGTGAAAATTGTATGATCATGAATCCTTATTTGTTCAAAAAAATGTTTGGTAGTTGGACCATAAGGCATGATGTTTCATTTTTATGTATTTCCACATTCCATGCCTTCTATTAATACTTCTTCTCATGATTATGATCATATAATAATTTTATGATAATTATTATTCTCAACCCATGATATATTGTTTCATGTTTTTATCTATCCTCTTACTAGTCTTTTATCTCATCACATTTAATGTATATCTTCATGTGACTACTAGTATTAAGGAGAATTTGTGATCTAATTAGAAGCTAGAGAGGAAGAAATTAAATGGTTGTTCATGTTTTATATTTTAAATAATATGTATGATCCTAGTTTATCCAAGACACAAAACCTTTGTATTTTATTCCTGCTATGCTTTATTTTGTTATCATCAAAATGATGTAATAGTAATGTAATTAAAGTAGGGTCTCTACAGTTGGTATGAGATACATGTTTCTTTTATTTTTGAATCAGGATCATAGAACCAAGGTGAAAACCCTTAATGTGAGACAATGTATATTTAATCACATTATAATCTATTCAAAACATTCGGATCCCATAGTATATTTTTACAGTGTTAATTTCACAATGGAATAAATTATTATTCATGACTTTTTTACTTATGTTTTTTTCTAACTTTTTCAATTATTGAAAATTGTGTGATCTATGTGAAACCAGATGAACAACCCATGTGATGGACAATAAAATTATCGAATGAATTACATACCCAATTATTTGGGATGTGGAGTTAAAAATATCATTGTGATGCTTACTCCTCTATTTGAGGCTATGAAAAATAACCAAAATAATGTGGAACATCCTCCTTCACATAAGAGGGAGAAACTGTAAATCAATTGTTTTATGCGACAATGAAGACCAACATTTAGTGTCTCTTCTGATCACTCGTTTTGTAATTGGTTTTGAACTCAAATGAGAAGATATTTTCATTATGTCGCTATTCTGAGATTGATAAGGTGACCATGACCATTTTTATTCTATATGGATAGGTTGAACAATGGTGGTTGTTTATTATGAACACTAAGACGAGGGATGGAATTGAAGAGAAGGAGTGGGAAGGATTTAAGATAATATTTCATAATAATAATTTCCTCAATATTTTCTAAATATTATGGAGAGAGAATTCAAAGAACTTGAATTAAATGATGGACAATTGTTTAGAGCATTTGATGAAAAATTCACAAGGCTTTAAAGGTACACATTCGGTTTTGTTATCCAAAATGATAGAAAAATTGATAGATTGATTAGTGGTTTAAAACAAATCGTTGAAAGGCTCTAGAAATTCTAGAAATTGAATGTTATGAAGTAGTTTTTTTGATGTGATTACAAAGTAGATATGGTGTTTGTAGAATGGTCCAATGGCCATGGTGATAAAAAATGAAAGATGGATCATTAATCCAGATGATCTAATGACAATGGTGGAAAGAAAAATCAACTACCAACATGCCAAAAATATGGGAAGAAGCGTCATGGGAACTAACAAAAAGTTATATGGAAATGATTCATGTGTGGGTGTGAAGTCTGAAAAGTGCATGAATGTCCAAAAGGATTGAGAAGGAAGAAAAATTTGTTAGAGGATAAGAGAGTCGCACCCATGGTCCAATGCTACAATTGTAGAGAGAAAGGGAACTATTAAATCCAGTGCACTGATCAATGAGTTCTTGAGGGTAATTAGTGGAATCGTCCACCAAATCCAAAGGAGAATCAGAAGGCATGTTCGATCCCTACTAAAGAATCTGATAAATTATATGATATCGTACAAGGCACACTTCTTATTCAACCAAGAATATAAATGAATTATTTGAATCTTGTTTTACGGATCCATTTATACCATGTTTGATTTATAGAACAATTGAATTGATTCCCCAAAACATTTAAGTAGAGATATCCTTAAAAAGTGGTGAAATAATTAAAACTCAAGTGTTGGACACTACATTTGTTAGTTTTTCTGGGATTATTCTTCCATAAAATATTGTGATACTTCCCCTGGTGGAATTCGAAAATATAATAGGAATGGATTTGATTATGTAATATAGAGCACATGTCATCTACGATTAAAAGAAATATATTTTTATATTTTAAACCATCCCTTGATCCTCTATAACTATAAGTACGATCTTGAATCTCTATTATAAAATCCTTCAATGGTGTTGGTGTTGATTCCCTGTGAAGAATCATACATCGCTCAAATGGATGAGTAAAATGAAAGTATCATCTTAGATAAAATTCACATTATGAGGGAATATTGTGATGTATTTCTTGAAGAGTTACATGGACTTCCCCTGGATTGGGAGGTAGAGTTCTCAATAGAACTCATACATGGAGCTACTCTAATCTCAATGTGTCGTTATAGGATGGATCTTCTCGAAATGGATGTGTTTAAGAAGAAGCTACAGGATAATATGGAAAAATTAATAATACACCCTAGTGAAACTCTTTGGGGTGTTCCAGTTATCTTTTTTAATTATAAGTATGGTCCAATATATATGTGTATCAATTATCGATAACTCAACAAGATCACTGTAAAGAACAATTATCCCCTTCTGAGGATTTAAGACTTGTTTGATCAGTTGTGGGGACATCAATACATCTCAACGGTGGATATTCATTCTAGCTAAGAATAGAATAAGGTTGATATGGTTGATATTTAGATGACTACCTTCCATACATTGTGTGGGACCTAAGAGTTTTTTGTGACAGAATTCAGACTTACTAATGCCCCTAAATTCTTCATGGATTTGATTGATATATTCATTAAGGATTACCTTGATAAATGGTTGGTAGTGTTTATTGATAACATTTTCATGCAATCCAACATCATGATGGAACATGAAGAATATATAAGACTTGTGTTGGATACATTGAGGAATGAGAAGTTTTAGGCCAAGTTCAGCAAGTGTGACTTCTGGATGTATCATTCCACATTCATGGGACATGTGATCCTAGGTGATGTAATTTTTTTGGACCCTTAAAAAATGGAAATTGAGGAATGTTCTAGACCCTCTAGTGTCAATGATATATGTAGTTTTCCAGGAATAGTATGGTGTTATCAATGATTTTTGAGAAACTTTCCTATTATTTTCAAGCCCACAAATAGTGTTAAAAAGGAAACTGGTGAAGTATGTGTTGATATAAGAATGTGATAAAATATTAAAAGAGACAAACAAATGGTTATTCATGCACCTGTACTCACATTACACCAAAGTGGAAAATGTTTTATGATATAAATTGATTATTAAATTAATTGCTTTGATTGTGTAATCATAAAAATGACAATGTGGTAGCATACGCCTCATAGAAGTTGATGATCCAATAGTAGAACTACCCGACGCTTGATCTGGAGTAGAGGGTGTGATTTTTTCTTTCAAAATATCGTGATACTTCTTTTATAGTGAGAAGTGTGATATTAATTGCGATCACAAGATCCTAAAGTATATATTCACACAAAAGGATCTCAACATGAATGAATGGAGATGGTTATATATAATAAATGACTACGATTGTGTTATTCCCTGTCATCATGGCAAGTTGAACAAAGTAGTTGAAATCATAATGGAATGGAATACATCCTACATTTACCAAATTATTATCCAACCATCTATCCAAGATAAGATTATGGAGGCACAAATTTGTGACATGAGGTTTCAAAAGAATGTTAATGTAGTAAAGGAAGGGAGAATACAATAGTTCCATAACAACAATAATGGTGTGATTAGATTTTGAATGAGGCTTTTTGTGCCTTTATCTCCTATTATAAATATATATCTATTTGATAATTCACATAGCTTAACTTTCTCTTTCAATCATGGGAGTTAAATGATGTATTGTGATCTCAATGTTCATATCTAGTGGGACAACATGAATAATGAGATTGTTGAGTACATCTCAAGGTGATTGGTATATCAAGTTAAATCAGAGTGACTAAAGACTAAAGGGATGATGAAACCATTTCTTATACCAATATAGAAATGGTAGAATGTCGTTAGAGACTTTGTCATAGGATTCCAGTATATATCCAAATGAAATAATGAAATATGGGCTGTGGTGGACCAAATCATGGTAACATCCCACTTTATCTTTATATAGTAAGACCTCTCTCTTGAAAATCTTTTAAGATATATTTGAAGGAAGTAGTGATACATCATGAAGTTACCTTCTCAATTGTCTCTGATTGTGATCTAATGATCACATCATATTTCTGGATATGTCTTTACCATTTGTTTAGTAATGATTTTAATTATATGAAGGTCTATCACCCAAATGATGATGGAAAATATGAAAGGAATATTCAAATGATTAATGATATTATAAGATAATACTATTCATAATTCAATGGTGTATGAGATCAACAGCTCCCATTTATTGAATTCTCATAAAACAATAGCTTCCACTCAATTATTTTGATGGCTCCATATGAATCTCTGTATGGAAAGAGATGTAGAAATACAACCTTTTGGGATGATTTTGGTGAATGAAAGATACTTGGACCTAATATTGTTAAAGACATGAAAGATAAGGTTCAATTCATCCAGAAACACATATAATATGCTCATAGTCATCAATAGAGAAAAGTGGACAACCGTCTAAGAGACTTGGTGTTCAACTTTGGAGATAAATTCTTTCTTCGAATATCATCATGAAAGTGAGTCATGCAATTTGGAAATAATGGGATGTTAATCCCAAGGTACATTATACCCTTTCAGATTCCTGACCACATAGGATTCATTTCCAAACTACTTTTACTTCCACCGAATATGGATCATGTTCATGATATGTTTCACATATCACTCCTGAGGAAGTACATACCTGATCCCTCAGATATACGGAACTAATAACTTGTAGAACTAAAACATTATTTCTATTATGAGGAGAATCCAATAAAAATTTGAGACCATAGATATATGGTTCTTTGCAATAGGACAACCCACCATGTCAATGTGTTTTGGACGAACCATAATTATGAAGAATAAACATGAGAGCTGGAGGAGGCGATGATGGATAAGAACCCTCACCTATTTATGGAAAATGAAAATTCAGGGATGAAATTTCAAAAGTGGGAAAGAAGTAATGAACCATACATTTACAAATGGAATTTATCCATTAATATTGTAATGTAATATAGAATAAAGAACATAAAATAAATATGAGTACATAATAAATTATTTATAAATGATTCATTAATGAAATAAGTTGTTTTTATGTATGTTATAGTAGTCTATAATTATGAAATAGTAACATTAATTTATGAATAGTAATATGAAACATATGAATGTTAAACTAAAAAATTGAATAATAACCATACCCATTAAAGTAAATATAAAATTTAGGAATCCTATAAATTAAATTGTGGTATAATTATTTCATATATAAGTAAACAAATGTTTAAAAACAAAATTATTAATTAAGATTTTTTGTAAGTTATAAATACTTAATTAATATTTTACGATTAATTGAATAACATAAAATGAAATTTATTTTCATTAAATTTATTCATAAATTATTATTATTTATTTCTTATGATTTTAATATAATTTTATGTATCCTTAAATAATATATCAATGTGTTATAAATTCGGTTATAATTTTAACATTGGTGTTTATTTCAAATAATGATTATTTTAAATAAGAATTAAATTTATCAAATAATGAAAACTATAATCATAAAAAATGTGTCCATTTTTTAAATCAATTCATTGAAATTATATAAGGGTATTTTTTGTAATGTTTTTGAATACATCAATTATCAAGTGAAAAGTAAAAAAATATTATTTTTTATATGACCATTATAACTTAAATTACATAATTAATGTTGTAATTGTGGAATAATCATTTATAGAACATTTGGTTATTCAATAGATTGTCTAATTTCTTAAATGATTCCTTATAATAGAATAATCTCAATTTAAAAACTTAAAAATATCTTTTCAAAATCAAAATTCAAAAGGGATTCCATAAAATGTCATTATCTTTTTCTTTTCTATTTTCTTTTAATAAATTACTGAATTCAGATAATAAATATGATTTTAAGTATAGAATGAATTATATTATAGAAAATTATGATTTATATTATCATAAATATACTATTACAGGTCTAACATTTGATATATTGTTTTATTTAATATTTTATTCGTAAAATACCTCGCCTCATGTATAAATAATATATCTCCCTCTCATTGGGAAACCACTCCTTCCATCCACTACTAAGCATAATATCTACCAAAATCCACCTTCCATGGATTATAGAATACCAAGGGACATTCTGGGGTACTCCAACTCGAATAACAAATGGAGTTATTATTTTGTGAAAAAGAAACTACATAGAGGAGAGAGTATGTCTCTATTAAATCTTATCTATTTTCTTCTTCTATTTTGATTTTACCATCTCCCTTTCAAAACCATATTCTATAAAATTTGTTATATATTAATTTATCATTAATTCAATGGTGTTAAACTATGGTTATTATTATATAAATAAAAAATATAAATTCCATACTTCCCATTCCTGGTCTTCCGACAATGTTCCGTTAAAGGTCACTTAACCACCTACAGAGACATTTCAAAGACAATTATTACAACCAAAATAATAAATGGGGAGTATATATTATATATAATTAACTAATATAAAATTACATGTATTCTTTTATTCTGGAACTAATTATTCTAATTTATAAATTTCATTTTAAAAATAGTTAAATAAGATCATGAAGGGAAATTGTTAGGTAGAATATTATATCAAAACACATCAATTTCATCAATTGAAATTAAGAAATATAATACAATTAAAATAATTGATTAATATATTTATAAAATGACAATAATTCAATTCAATTTGTTTGTTTTAATAAACATTTCTTTATTATTTTGGATTCACAAAAGAGATGAAATTATGCGGGAATTAATGTAAGGGGATTTCTCGAACCAAAATCTCATTCTTTGGGTTTTCCCTCTTTCACCCCATATTCAGTATGTCTTTTATATTACAATATTTTTTTCAACATTATCTTATATATTCTGAGATATACATTTTTTATACTAGACTATATGAAAAATGTATTTTTTCTAAAAGAAATATTCTTTCAAAACACAACTTTTACATATAAATCATGGTTGACGATTCTTCTATCAAGTGTGTTTTCCCCGCTAATTTGGGAACCCAATGTTTATGAATGTTTGTATATGAGATCAAACAAAATCCATTCCATTGGTAATTTAGGTTCTTGATTTATATATTTTCTATGTGACATGAATGATAATGTAATGTTATGAAGTGACAGGTGCGCCCAACATTATATATTATAACGTTAATGTTATGATGTGCCGGTTGCACCAAGAATTATATATCACTCCAATTAATTGGGTAATGGGAAGAACCTAATGAGTAAGGTGAAAATTACATGAACATGATGCTAGCATTTTTCACAAATATTTTTGGCAGTTGGCCACTAAGACAGGATGTTTCATTTTTATGCATTGCCACATTCGAAGCCTTCTCTTATTGATTACTCCCATGATTAAAAAACTATTCCAATTATATGATTATAATTATTCTCACACCGTGTTACATTATTTAATGTAATTTTATATCAACTTACTATGCTTTCATATTACCCCTTTTTGATGTATATCATCAAGTGACTACTCATACTAACTTGAATTCATGATCCAATAAGATACTAGAGAAGAAGGAATTAAATGATTGTTTATATTTTATGTTGTAAATTTTATATATTATCCTAGTTTATATAAGATAATAATCCTTTGTATCTTTTTCATGTAATGAATTTATGATGTTTAATATCTAAATGGTGTAATAGTAATGTGTGAAAACTAGGGTCACAATTGTTTTTGTTTCACCATTTTCATATGAGGCATGTCTTGGAATTAGTAAATGATGGGAGGTGCCCTCTATATCCCCTCGTTACATCGGTAACTCTCATGTCACAAAATTAGTTGGTGCCAAACCCTTCAGGTCAGATTCTTGAGTAGTTTTAAATTGTCAGAAAGATAGATCATGTCACAAATCATACAGGTTTCTACCCACATATTTAATCTGTCACAAGGATTGATCACGAATGTAGCAATATTGAGGATATATCATGATAGTGGAGACATATGATTTTATTAATTCATTAATTATGAGAATATTTATTTATATTCAATGTGTTTATTTCACTATTATAATTAGAATGTGAATTTTGAAAAAATTTTATTTGATTTATTATTTCAATATTATATTAAATATTATGTTTAAATGAATTGTGTTTATTTTTTATACCTTAACATAAAAAACTTATGCTTTTTATAAAGGATTTTTTTATTGTTTAGCCTTACTGAGCATCTGAGTTGACACATTTCTTATGACTTATTTTCATAGGATTTCAAGAAGTTTTTTTTGAATGATATGCCTGATTAAGATAAGAGAATAATTACATTCTCAAAGAATTATCTATGTTTCATTTTTTCAATAGTAATGTAATGTTTATATATGTATTCTATTTTCCACAAATGCTAAACTGATCTATCCCTTAGGATGTGATTCCTTATAGTCATTCCAATGTATTAATAAAATGTACCAACTCTAGGATTTTATGGTTTGGGAGTTATGCATTGTATCTGGATATATTGATAAACTATGTTGAATGGGCCATCTTGTCACACAATAAGTGTATATAGGGTGTGTAGCAAGAATAAACATGTTTTGTAGTCTGACTTAGTTAACACACCAATGAACTAAGAATTTTACATGGAAATACTTCAAGTAACATGGAATATAGTTTTATGTACACACCAGGTAGTCTCCCGTTAATGGAAGAAATAAAATTCACATCAAATTTAAAAAATTGAAACATTTAGACCTTGTTTTATTGATTTTTCACACCATTATGTTTTTTCTAATTTAATAAATTTTTTAAATAATATTACATACTCAATTAATATATTTTAAATGATATTTCATTATTCATTCTACCATTTGTTATCCATGAATTCTATTAATGATGGGTATATCCAAATAATATCATATGATCCTTAAGATGGAAACTGAATGAATGAATTATTTAACTAATTTTTTGATGTAGATTTATCTTAAATATTAATAAAACAACTAAGAAGTGATTTCTATCCATTTACTTTTTCATATTTTTTTCTTTTATGACCATTAATTAGATTGAACAAGACATATGTATGTGTTGGATGTTTTTATTTAATTAATTGGATGAGTTTTCAATTATATAATATTAAATTAAATGATGGCATGTGAGTCATTCCTCCCACCATTATTATGTTATGCATGATTATCCATGGATATTTATTTCATCCCCTTTAACCAATCCTTTGGTTCCCCACACATTCATGTGACTAAAAAATATTATTAATTAATGCAGCATCCCAAGGTTCATTAAGTCATTTCAAGACAGAACTATAATTATTCCATCCTATGTGATACATATGTGGATATTTGGAATGCTATAACTAATGACAATAATAACTATAAGATTATTTTTCACTTGATCAAAAGATGATATAATATCGTCCCCTTAAATAAATCATAAGAAAAATATCTTAAATGATTCATTTAATTAATTAATTAATTATATTTATGAAATTATTTATTTTATGTAATCAAGGTAGTGGTCACATAGATAAATGAATTTATGTGAAAATTTAGAAATTAAATGAATGAATTACATGTAAATATTTTATTCAACAATGTCAATTAAATTAATAACATCCACATAATATTAAAAAGTTATATAATGGATAAAAAAGATAAAATATATTCATAATAAATTAAAATCCCAAAATTTAATATTAAGCCATACAAAGCCTTCCATTACTTGATTGGGAATGAAAACATAGAAAATAGTGTAGTACTTGTCCGTTTTATGACACATACATTTATCAGGGATTTATCAAGTGTGTTTTGGGTTGACTTAACTGAAATTTTATTGAGTTTAGTAGACATTATTTTTCAAAAAAAAATGTGGAGTAAAGTGTTGAGGAAATCTAAGTAGGGATATCATCATAGGCGAATCCACTCAATAGATCAAGAAGATTCAAGTCAATAGTTGGAAAGAACATTTACCCAATTACTATATTATGGATTTCATGGAAAAAAATTAGATCATTGATAAATTTAATTTGTGTTTATTCCACTATAATATTAAAGCAACTGGACAGTCTGAAATCAATAAATAAGTACATTGTGACTTTATAAAATAGTAATGATCTAATAAAAAAATAATTAAATCTCAATTATTTTTTTAAAAATGAAAGTATTAATTATATACTCTTCTTAATTATATAATAAACTGAAATGTTCATTATAAACATTATCCCAACAAGAAATACTGGAAAAATATAACCTCCTAACTAGATGTAACTTCTAGGAGTTGTTTAGATGAAATCGGTTTGTCATACTCTATGAACGTAAATATTACTTCATATAAACACCAATGCTTGATTCTACCTTTAAAGAGGAATATGATGAAGAGTTCAGTTTCTATGAAAAAAAATTTACCATCAGGGTCAATGTTCAATGTTTGATGCTTTCATCGATGTCTAGTGAACTATAATAGTCTCACGAAAACAGGGATGCATATAGAATTCATGAGAACCTCCATGTTCTCTACCATGAGATATCAAGATAGGAAAATTTTCTAAATTCATATTCCCTATTTTAAAGAAATCTTGGAGAGAGTTCCCCAGCTAGGACTCATATAGTCATCCTTAATGGATACATTAAATGCATAGAGGTTCAAGGTTTTAAACATACCCAAGAATTTAAAGAAACCTCTTTCTAGCATCAATCCCTTTGTGTTTCTAAATATTTATTCATAATTTTAATATGAAAAACATTGAGAAGCCTCTAAGAAATCACTTTAATCTTCTTTACCATGTAGATATGGATATAAAGCATGAAAACACATATATCATTATAGTGAACAAATTGGATGTCCAATATAATATATTCATGTCTGATGCTTCTTCAAACCCTTCTAATTAGAGGAATATCAAGGGGGATGCAAATGAAGAAGATATAGTATTTTTCATGTGTGGAAATAAGGGCCCCTAGAAGAAAAACATCACCTATCTATAGAATAAATGGGATGAGTATGGTGCATTTGTTATTGTGTGAAATTTACCTATTCCTACCAATTGGGTATTATATATTGCATTCGATGATCACATATTTATTAAAATTTAATAATTTAGTTGATTTAGAAATATTGGCTGAGGAGAGTTTGATCATTGAGCATCTAATGATGATAAGATTGATATTGTAGTTATTGGGCACTACCACATCATGCTATTGACATAAATTATATTTGGTTTAAATTGTTTCTATTATATACCTTTGGTTACCAAAAACATTATCCATGTATCTATAATTGATACAGATTGATTTATTTTCAAATATGATATGAATTTTTTTTATAAAGATAGAATTTTTTATGGTAAGGTACATTTAAATAACGTCCTTTTTGCATTGGATTACACAAACCAACTACTTCTATTATATAATGATGTAACATCACATGAATCATACCATGCCCAAAACTTTAATCATCATATAGGAAATTTAAATGAAAATTTCATGACCAAATTACATCAAGATGAATATTTATATTCTCATCCTCAAAAAAATCTTGGTGTATGTAACACATGTTTACAAGGAAAACTGACCAATTCCAAATTTAATGGGAAAGGTGAAAGGGATAAATGGATAATATAATTATTTAATACTAATATGTACTTACTATTTCATGTTGAATCTATTGGTGGGTAATAATACTTCCTAAAATTTACATTTTATTTTAGTAGATATGGATATGTCTATATATTTATTTACAAGTTAGACTCTTTTGATAAAGTCAAGGAATACAAAAATGAATTTAAGGACCATCTTCGAAGAAGATTAAGAAACATATATCAGACATTGGTAAATAATATATTAATCAAAAATTCATTGATTATTTATGGGATTTTGGAATTATTTCCCCAATAACTCCACATCATATTACTTAGTGTAATGTTTCATTTGAATTGAGGAACCACACCATGTTGGACATGGTGAGAAAAATGATGACTCTTGTGAGTTATCCATTGTTCTTTTGGGGAAATTATCTATATACAGTATCATGTGTACTTGAAAATGATCCAGCTAATAGCATATATACTCTAATATAACAATTATGGAATAGAAGGATATATATGTTGTCTTACATACATGTGTGGGGTTAAAAAATTTTGTTAAGGCCTCTTTAGGTAATAATCCTTTTCCATGATTAAAAAAATGTGTCTTCATATTATATCCCAATCAAATAACGGGATACTATCTATAAAATAATTTATAAAAAAATGTTATAGTTGATAGAAATCCCACCTTTCTTGATAAGAATCATGTATCTAAAAGAGATAGTGGTGGGGAGATAGAAATCGATGAAGTCATGGCTCAAGATGCACATGAGTTGCGATAAGAACAAATTCCACAAAGCCCTATGGAATAAGAATTTTTCTAATGACAAAATTACCATATATGAGAATTATAGATATTATATAACTAGTATTTTATGGGTTTATAGTTTCCATGGATGGTGATTCAGTATTAGTTTATAACAATGATACTTTATCCTACAAGAAATCACTAAGGGGAATATATATTACAAAGTTGCAAGAATACATGAATTCTAAATTGGATTCCATATGAAAAAACCATGCATGTATTTTGGTATAACTTCTAGTAGAAATAAATAATATATGCTGAAAATGGGTATTCAAAATGAAACTACATATGGAAGAACTAGTTATCACTTACAATGTGTGACTGGTTTCAAAAGGATTTAAAAACATCAAGGCGTTGACTATATAATTTTTTCCCCAATTTTTAATGTTGAAATGCATTAGAATTCTACATGACATTACGAATTTCTATGATTATCTGATTTTGAAAAAGGATGTAAAAACAACCTTCCATAAATAGATCCTTCATGAGTGTGTCTATATTTCGAAACCCAAAGGGTATGTGACTCTAATGGATTCCGAAATGGTATGCAAGATCCAATGATCCATTCATGGATTAAATTAACCATCAAGATCATGAAAATTTAATTTTTATGAAAATATAATATAACATTGTTTCATAATGAATGAATGTAATTCATGAGTTTCATAATGGTTTAGTGGGAGTCGAATGACATTTGTAAATATTATTCTTTCATGAAATATTATTCATTATAAACAAAATGATAGTCTTATGTTTTGTAAGGTGTGGTTGATTAAATGATTCTCTATAAAGGACTTGTGTGAGGAAACATATATTCTTGGGATAAAGTTTCATCATGATATATCAATGAGGTTTCCTGGCCTAATTCAAAATAAATATATAAAAAATATACTAAAGTGACTAAGTATGTAATAATATAAGAGGTGATTATTTCCATCATCACATAAAATTCATCTTTGTATGAAATTGTTTCCTAAAACACCCGAGGAATGAAAAAATGAATAGGATTCAATATGCATCATCGATTGTGTTAGTCATGTATGTCATTTTTTGTACAATGATAAATGTCACCTATGAATTAATTATGGTATGAAGATATCAAGATGATCATGGTTATTTCTATTTGATGTACATAAAGACTATCCTTAAGTATAAAATTCATACAGTGTATATGATATTATTTTATGAAATATATAAAAAAAATCATTAAGGGACATGTATTTTCTAGTTTTAAAACTGATCAAAATTATATTATATAACAAACATGATAAATATTTAATTTCAATGACTAATTTTTGAGATAAAAATGATTAATATAGTTTTTGGTTGTTGATTTTATAGTACTAGGAAAGTATATTTTTTCTTGTGAGGTATTAAAAGAAGCATAATTGATACACAACATCATCCAAGACATTTATGTGAAATATATATGTAAATATTATATCACAAACTATTATGATAATACTAGAGTGGTGGTTCTTATAAAAGATCCAAGGTCACATCAATGGATGAATCAAGGCTTCAAGAGTACCTTCTCTTGAGGGATTCTCTTTATAGATTCTCTATTTTTCTGAGCAGTATTTACATGGAATACAGTGTGGTAGAAACTTACCATAATTCCTTGACATAATAGAAACATGAATATCATGTGAGGTCTAGCATATTGAAGGGTTTAGGAAGTTGGATATAGTTATATTTAGATTTTATTAGAGTTGGTTTCCTATTTCCAAATGTATTTACTTTTATTAAACATAGATTCGAAGTATTGAATATTAATAACACATCTTATTAAATATTGTTTGTTTTTTGAGTGGATAAAATGTAATAATTTCCCAATATATAAGTCTCATTGATAAGGTCATATTCATTCACTCTATATTGATAACTATGATGTGCTATTACAATATTATGAAATAATGTTTTGTGGTTGGATATCATACTATGATGGGAAAATAACTACATAGACTGTTAGACATGAGTACTCTTCATCATTTGAGGATTCATCTCATGAGGTTCACACATGGTAATCTATATATGTGAGATTATGAGAACATACTCTATTGTATAAATTATTAATTTTTTGATGTCATCATATATTCTTATCTATGAGCATGTGTGATGGCCCTTAGACTTTATGATTAATATTAATGCATGTTACATTTCACATAAATATATGTATTTCATAAACTATAGAGATAATAGTTTATTGAAAATTTGGATATGTTGGGTTCGTCATTAGTGACATGTCATTAATGAATAAGTAGAGGAAGGATGTTCTCATTCTTTATTTATAGAAGCTGATATCTTGGAACTTTGGAGGAATAGAAATGCGGCATGAAATATGCTTAATAGGGTTTAATGATTTTTTAATTTTTGATAGTCAAATAAATAAATATTGATAATATCAGTTAGTGAAAGGGATGTGGAACCATCTTAATGAGATATGGTTACAAAGGTATTATATTGCACAACATGCATCAATAAGTGTTTATTGGCATTGTGATGTTCATTTATTTCTCTTTAATTCCTTGACCCATTACTATATATAAATCATGGACTTTGGGTAAGACTCACTAATGCAAATGAGAAGTAATCTATAGGGTTACACATTAATTTTTTCTATTGATCACAATAAAATTATATTATAGATTAATTAATGGAATAAATATTATTCTCATGTCTAAGGAATAATTTTATTCATGTTATATTTAATGCATAAAATTTATATATTTATTCACTGGTTTGAGAATAATATATTTATTTTATTTATTTAATATTTAAAAAATACTTGTTTGCTAGATTGTTAATAAAATAAATATTTAAGAATAAAATATTTCATTGGTTATTAAATAAAGGATACAGAAGATTGAATGTAATAAGGCCATGTATGGTGATAAATATGAATTAACAAGACATTTACTATAAAAAATAAGTCTTAATGTACATAGACATTATATTACTTTTTCAGAATACAGAAAAAATTCCACAAATAGACATCTAAATACCATTTTAGTTTAGTGCCTTAGGAAACATGGAAATATAAAAACGGGTACATAAGTGAGATATTTTATCTTTTACTAGGTTCTTCACGACTAGAACCCTTATTAGACCCCTCATACTTAGCCTGTATGTTAATAATATTTTTTATGGATACATTAAAATGGGTGATCTCAGTTGCTCATAATTATTTTATCAAATCCTATCCAAGGAAAAGTAGATACAATATGAAAGACAAATAGGTTTACTAAAAGTCCTTCTATAAAATAAATAAACCATTCAGAGAAAAAATATGAATATAACCACTAGATATTTTCCTTGATGTGCATAAAAAACAACAACGGATGTCATTTAAGATGGAAAATAATTTTGAAATATCTTATAAAAACATTTATTTCGGAAAATATCCTTTCAACTTTGAAAATTGTTCTTTATATCATATAATTTTTGGGAATCCATTTTCCTTGAAAACATATAAAATAAGCTCGAAATTTTTTTGAAAAACATTTCATTGAACATACTTTGAAAATATAAAAATAAATCTAAAAAAATTAAAAAACTTTTTACATGATTTTTTTTAAATAATCTTCAAATGATTTAGAAAACCTGTTTTCCCTTAAAAACATAAAATATTATTGAAAACCTTTTGAAAATGTTTTCCCTTGAAAACTTATAAAATAATCTAGCAAGCATTTTGAAAACATTTTCTTTGAAAAAAACATTAAAAAGATAAATTAAAAATAATTAAGAAAAAATTTGTAAAAAACTATCTTTGTACTCATTTAAAGTATGATTTAGTGGAATTATAGCCATGGATTCAAGTAAATAAATACATGCCAAACATTCCTATAACACTGTAAAAAGTATAGAAAAGTTCCTCAACCAAAAAATGACCAGAATATTACTTAAAAAATGTTTTTAAAAGGTAAAACATGTGTAAAAATGTATTTTAAAAAACATAAGATAATAGAATAATTATTTGTATAATGATTTTAGAAAACATGGTTTTGATGGAACACATATTCCTGAACGAAGATAGGGAAAAGTGAATATTTTTTAAAAACACACTCCTAACTATATCATGTAAAAAAAGAGTGGAAAATGGTACCAGTACATGAAAATATCAGGAATAACCTATGGATAAGAAATTTTAGAAGGGTTCATAAGATGTGGATAAAAAGATTTTTTCATATAAGAATAAAACTAAATAGTCTCAAAAAGTGATGAGATTGTTTCAAAAAACTCTTACAACTTGGTCACTTTGAACCATAAAAACCAAGCAAGAAAATTAAATTAAATGAAGAATAAAATCTCATTAAATTAATTAAATTCATGATATAACTTTCAAATTAATTATTTACACCTCATGGAAAAAATAGGTGCATGGCATGCTATATGTCTCAAAGAAAGAAAATTGAGACAAAACTATATTATCGATTTGGTATCTTTTTAAACATAAACCCATGAAATAAATATAATAAATTGGATATGAAAATACCTATAAATTTATTTATAAGAGTCATATAATACATATATGGGTACTATATACACCACAAAAAAATAGTGGGGAACATGGAATGTATTTCACATATATAAAAAAGTGATATTAAATTATATTACCTTGTGTATTGACTCACATTTTACTCCTTAAATCAACCTATATAATAAATTTATTATTATAATACACATTTTACATATCCATATTCTTATATTATTTTCCATATATTTTTTATCATGACTTTTTATTACTATCTTGTCGACAATTTCATGTCAATGTAACAGTTCAGGTAATATTTGATTTGTTTTTCGATTGTGTCTTAATTTGTAATATATTTTTTATTTATAATTATATCATGATATTAATAATTTAAAACATAATATAAATATAATTTATATTTATTATATTATTATTATTATTATTATTATCTATTGAAAATATTAGTATAAAATATAATACATCATTCATGGAGAAGGCAGGACGTATGTATGCCTAAACTCTACATCCATTTTATAGATGTATTTAATGAAATAAATTAAATGAAATATATGTATATTCATATCTATATATAATATCATTGAATTTTTTTTATTATTTCATATTATTCATATGGTGTGGACAAAAGAAGTTTTATTTTTCCTATTGCTGCACATTTTCTCACAATGTTGTCTCTCTTCAGAAGCCATTCAATGTGTTTTACTTACTTCTTATATACCACCTAAACTATAAAATTTTCATTTTGTATTAAAATTAAATTATGAAATTATTTTTGTGTTTCTAATATGAAAATTTTAAACTACCATGAAATTTCAACATAATGTTTTATAAAATAATGGACTTTGTTTTAGTGAACTATCTTGGATTCAATCATATTTCCTTCATGTAATTGATTCTAGATTGATAATCCAAACCTAAAATATCATTTTTTAATCAAAATTATTTTCTATAATAGATATATATTCAGTTCCATGTCATTGGGGGCCTCCACTACATTGGTTACATTCACCTCACCCAACCATGCTAATAAAATCCACCAAATACTTAAAATAATCCTTAATGAAAATTCATGAACTCTATGACCACCCATTAGGTTAAGACTTCAGATTAACATCTCAATTACAAGGGTAAGAGATCATAAAGGGGGATGTATGGGTATAGATATTGATATATAGAGAGAAATAAATAATTTATAATGAATTTTAAAATAATAAAAATAAAAATATTAACTATTATTATTATTAATAAAATAGTTTCATTATTGAAAATGAGAGAAAGAGAAAATAAAATAGTTTATAATTAAGAATTTTGTATTATAAATAATATTTATAGTAATAATAATCATACTAATTTTACATAACAATAATTATTATTATTATATTTAAATAATATGATGTTAAAATTTCTAAATAAAATAAAAAAATGAATGCATTAAATTTATTTAAAAGAAACTAAAATTACAATTAAAGTGAAAACTACTTCATAAATAAATTAAAATAAAGAAAAAGATGAAGAATAAATGGGGTAGATCTTCGATCAGCCTCCCTTAGTGGAGATATCCTCCTTAGTGCCTTGAATGGGGTGGAGTGGAATGGAATGGAATGATTTGAGAGGTAGAAGCTTCTATCCTTTTATAGGTAGAGTCTATCTTCCAATGTTTTTCACATTTTATACATATTAAATTGAATATCCATGCATGGACACCTTTATAAAATGTGTTCCCCATTTTCTTTCGTGTATCAACTCAAAATTTCATCTGAGTTTCCCACAACTAGTAGGTGTTATGGATTTATCTTTGAATATGAATTTTCTAGATGAAATTTCCATGAAACATACTTCAAAATATATCAATAAATTTCCACAATAATATATTCCATTCTCAAGGGAATTTATTTTGGGAACTTATATTTTTATCTTATTTCATATACAGTTTGAATCTTCTCAATTGAAGGTCTGTATGTTAATTTATGCTTTCGTTACTATGGTGGGGTCCATGTAGTTCACCTAGAAAATTATCCAACTTCAATGTATTTCTCGATAATCTAGATGATCGAATATGTTTTTGGTCTTGAATAAAATTTTGAATATAATAAATCAAGGAATATAAGAAAACCACCAAAATTGGAGTAATAATTTAAAATGTATTCCAAAAACACCATTGGGAAAAAATTCTGTTCACTATACAGATTTAAGCAATTTTCATATTTTGGACCATTTTCATTCTATAATTCAAATTTCCCATTTTTTTAATAAGAAATTTAAATACATGGGTTTTTTCATTTTAGTACATCAGAAGAATCATCATTTTTAGATTAAAAATATTCATATAAATTTTCTATATAAAATACCCCACATATAAACATTTCTTGTCCTCAAGAATAAAATCTCAACATGGAAATCAGAAAACAAAAATGTTACCAATATTCAAATTCCAATGAAATATAATCAAACAATTTTTTTTGAAAATAAAATTTTCAAATTCCACATAAAATATCAATTCAATTATCCATTATTCAACAAATCAATCGTTTTATGTATATTAATTTTCTAATTTGAAAAATGATGGTACTTATTCATTCATCCATTGAAGCATCTCAATTTATTATCATTTAACATGCCAAATCATGATTTAACTCAATTTTAAATCTTTTATCTAATCTATCATGATAAAATTAAATTAAATTTATCCTCATATCCTGATAACATACTTCTTATACATACTCTTTTAAAATAACTACATTCTCAACATTATAAAGAAAAAATGCTCATAAAATCATGAGGACTTTAAATTAAGGTTATATTAATTATAAGGACTAGGGTTTGAAGGATTTTATGTTTAAAAATAAATCTCAAGGAGGTGGTTTCACTCTTAATGAAACAATCATGCTTTTTAAATTAAAAAAGATTAATGGAATTCTTACCTTAAAATTTTAACAAATCACAACATTTCCCAATACTCAATTTAAATATCATAGTCAGTTTAAGAAAAATGAATGATTTATTCCATCACTTGATTTTTTTTAATATTTTTTATTTTTCAAAAAACCTTTTTTATTTTTGTTAATTTTTTTGAAATGTTATGCTTTCGATTAAATCTCATATCCACCACCTAACTATGTATGATAGAAATCATAGGACTAGTATTGGTGATTTTTGTTTTATCCAAATCACAACACATTTTCTCATTGTTTTACTTCTTTTCATCATTTTAATTTGATTATTAAGGAGGTGAAAACAATAAAGTATGATTCATGATTTCAAAACCTTTTTGAATTCCCATAATAAGCAACCCACACACATATTCCTTACATTTTGAATCATATTATTTACCATTATTCCCTTCACCTCCATATTTCAAATATAAAATATCACAAAAATACTAAGAGGATTGTAGGAAGGGATAAAAATGTCTTCAATCATGGCACATCCCTATCAAGGTCATTCATGGTCCCTATTTAGTTAATTAATAATTTATTTAAATATGTACTTTTAAGGAAAATATTCTTTACAAGGATTCCTCAACAAATCTAAATGTTTTTTTTCATATTCGGATCATTCAAATATTTCAATAGATGATCTAGAAGGTTGTATGTCCCCTGATCACTAAGGAAATATGCTCAAGATAAAATAAAAATTACATGGTCTAGAAATAATTTCATGAATGATACATATGATATTATAAAATAACTCATGGAATCATTTACAATAATAAATAAATTCTTAATAGATTCGAAAATACAAATCATGAAATAAGGTTACAGAATTTCATTAAGAATAATAGAATAATTTCAATTATATAATGAGTCATCAATTCAATATCTATTATTCAATTTAAACATTAAATTATCAATTTAAATCATTAAATTTATTTATAATTGAATTATTAAACAAGGATTCACTGGATTCCTATGAAACTCATGTCTCCTAGATAATTCATGTAATGCAATACGTTGTGGCCATTCACTTCTTATCATTAATGATCCAAACATGTTTTGAGCAAAAAAATTAAAATATATTAAAAAATAATAATAGTTAAACTCACTTTAAAAACATTGTTTAGGTACTCATCCTCCAATTATTAGGACTTAATTCTCCTATCATGAACCTATAAAAGAAAACAACTCATTTAAGTAAAAGGATCATGTCATTATAGTTCAAAAAAAGTTAGGAGTTGGTTGTATGTTGCACTACTTCCAATGAAATGAAATTGAAATATAAATACCTATAAATAAATTAAGGGATAGGTCTTGGTAAGAACCCCCAAGAGGGCCCTGAATTTTTACTCCTGCCGAAGGGTAGTATCGGTTGTTATCCAAAATTAGATGGAGGATAAAGTTTCATTGATTTGAACCACCTCATGTGGCTTTTCCCAGCTGTTGATTTATCCATATTCCTTAGGGAAGATCCATGGATAGAGTACACCATATCCCCCCCCTTCACACTTAGGTATAGATTTATTGTTGGGTGTAGGATGAAGTGTGGACCATCTTATTCCATTATTGCTACTTGTGAAACCACTTCTTCTAATTCTATTGTTTTCTCCAGTTGTAAAGCTTCATGTGTCTTGGGTTATTCAGGAAGAGCCATAGGTATATCATCACAGACTTCCTCTAGTAGATTTTTAATGCCATCAGGGGTCTCTTAGTGTTATTAAAGAGACACAATTTTTTTCCTCATCATCCTCTTGGAAATATTATGATTAAAATGATTCAGAAAATTGAAAATAATTTGGAGTATTACTCAAAGTAGTTTCAATAAAATTAATTGATTTTGAGTGCCAGAATGTATCATCACTCTATGGTGGTTCCAATTGAATCACTTTATTGATGTAAAGCACCTCTTGTAGTTTATTATCACTAGATGGAGGTAGGTATTCGTGCTCCTGCACCTCGAGTTTGGACTAAAATTCTTGGATTTTATAAATGAAATCATAAAAGACAACTGTCACATCCATCTTCACCGTGAATCATGGTATGTATGTTTAGAGCTCATCTAAAATTGCCAAAATATCTTTAGGTGGGATACACATTTCAATTACGCTTTGATTCCATTTGACGGTTAACATGAGCACATCACCTCTTCATTGTAGGTCCTCCATAGTGATGCTTATTTCTTATTCTTGCACCTATGAGTAATTGTACAATGTATTAAAAAATGATCTATTGAAAATATCATAAAAGAATTATCTTTTATTGTTTTTTGAAAAAAAATTAAAATTTATATAATATTTTAAAATAGATAAAATAAATTTACTATTTATTAGGTCCCTAGAAATGACTCTAATTTTGATGCACGCCTCTCATAGGGTGTGGACAAAAGAAATTATAGTTTCCCTATTATAGCATAGTGGATGACCAGGGTGTTCTCTCTTGAGAATCCATTAGATGTGGTTAAATTATTCTATATACCATAAACTATAAACCTTTTATGTATTTAAATGAAAAAATATGACATTATTTTTTTTTTGATCTAAAAATTTTAAACTATCGTGCAATGGAAAGATAATGAGTTAAGAAAGAAGGGCTAGGATTTGGGGACCAGCTTTTTATTCAACCATTATTTTCCTTCATGTGATTGATTATAATTTGATAATATAAACATGAAATCCAATTTTTCAATCAATATTATTTTCTAGAATAGAAATAGTTTGAGTTTCATGTCATTGGTGGTCGTCACCACATCTGTGACATTCGGCTCACCTAATCATTTTACTCAAAATACCATAAATGTAAAATATACTTTTATAAAAATTCAGGAACTCTTTGACATCCCCCTAGGACAAACCTAGGGATTAGCCTCTTGTTCCTTAGATTAAGAGACCCCAAATTTCGATGGATGGTAATAGAGAGGCAGAGAGAGATATATAAATTTAAATAATATATAAATAATGTTAAAATAATAATATTATTACTAACATTAACTATTATTATTATTATTATTTAGAAAAAAAAAATTATTAAAAAATGAGTATGAGTGAAAATTAACAAGTTTTATTTTAAGAATTTGGTATTATAAATAATATTTATAATAATAATACTAATAATAATAATCATAGTTATTATTATTTTTATTAAATAATAAAAAGTTAAATTTTGGAAATTAAATAAAAAATGAAAGCATTATATTTATTTAAAGGAAATTCAAATTACAATTAAAATCAAAACCAAAAAAAATTAAAATAAAAATTTACAAAATGAAGAAGAAGAAATGGGGGATATTTATTATTGGCCTCACTCAGTGGATATCTCCTCCTTGATTACTCAAATGTGGTGGAGTAGAATGGAATGGAATGATTTTAGAGGTAAGAGCTCCTCCCCTTTTATTGGTCAAATATGTCCTCGAAAACATTTCACATTTTGGTCACATTATATTGATGATCCACTCATGATATCCTTCATTAAATTTTTTCCCCATTTTCTTCAGAACTAAACTCAAAAATCCAATTAATTTGTCCACATGATGTAGGAGTTTTGGAATTTTCATGGAATACGATTTTTTATAGATTAAAATTTCAAGGAAGCTTCCTTTAATGTATATAATTCAATTTCCAAATTAATGGCTTCCAACCACCATAATTATTTGTTGGGAATGAATATTTTATTTGTAATCCCCCAACCCCAGTTGTCCAGAATCGGTACATTATTACATAACATTAGCATGATCACAAGAAAGATCAAGTCTCGAAAGACTGATTAGTTTAGTTGCCTTGGAATAACTAGATACCTTCATAAAGTCTACATTACATCATAAAGTGAAAACTACTACAAAAACATCTTGTCTTCATATCCCCTAATATTATCCCTGCAGGTCATTCATAAATTACTTCTTCACATCCTAAGAAAAATAAAACATTAAAAGGGGTGAGCTCAGATTCTCAGTAAGGATAATAATATAGTGGAAACATTCATAAATAAGCATAAACATTTAAGGCAATGTATAGTTAAAACAAAATCATTTTAAACTTGAACTTTAGCATAATATGGAAAAAATAAAATGAAATAGTTCTATTTACTTATTCACATGGATATTCTACTAGTTTAATAAGAACATTCAATAACAATAACCACTTTCATAATGATGGAATTCATAATTCCAGACTATCATAACCATGTATCCAAGGCCTGGTGCCAAGACTACAAATAATATTTTGTCAAGGCCTAATGCCAAGACACTAGTTTGTCTCATGAGACCTACCGATGCATCGAGGAGATATAGCGGGCTCCAACCATCAATTATTAAGTCCAATTCATTCCTCATATGAACAGGTTTCAACATAACATAAACATTCATATTAAAACTAGCATACGGAATGTCAATAATTTCACCATAAACCATGAATGGTATAAAAATAACACATCCATAGTAAAAAATATCAAAAAACCATCAATACAATATGGAAGTTTTGTATCGTAATAAATCAATTTCAAATAAGCTTAAAATTCATCAAAGGATGTTGACATATATGAAATCAAAACTATTTGAGAGAAATATCTACTTTTTTAAATAATTTAAGAGTCACAGAATTATAAAATAAAACATTTACTTTGAAAATGTCCTTATAAGCTTGTAAGGGATGCTTCTAAGATTTTATAACGGCAGAAAATAGCCACTCCCACCGTATAAGATAAAAAACATTCTTACCTTAATTCTATTGAAAAGGTTAAAAAGGACCTTGTTTGCAAAATGATGGAAAGATTCCATTATAAACCTCTTATAAAAAGTCAAAAAAGGGTATAAATTACTTTAACCCACTTTTTTTAAAATAGAACGAATGTTTTTAAATACATTTTAAAGAAACATGGATGTGAATGATAAAGAGGTCCCAGTATATAATTACGTATAAACAACATCAGATAATGAAGAGATTGTGAAATAACCCTTACCTTGTACTTTTCCTTGGTTGATGGTATGTTAACCTCATTTATAATAGTTAAAAAATTGTTATTAAATTCTACAAGAACCATATACATAATTATGATATCATGTATGATCTTCTAATAATGCTTTGTTAATAATACTTTAGTATTATCGTCGTTTCAGGTGTTAACTTACTTGTTTTCTTTTATATGTTTTGCTACAAAAGTCATGTTTGTTATGGATATGTTGTACCTTATTCTTATCCAGAATGATATAAAGTTATTAAACATTAATTTTAAACATCAAATTATAATCATTCTTGAATGGATATTATGGGGAATGAATCTCATCGCCTTCGTGGAGACGGTCGTCCGTACGTACGCATGAACAACAATATCATTCTTTTGATATTAAAATAATATATAATTGGATGGTATATCATATATAAATAATAATTATAATGTTATATTTTTTATTTACATGAATTACACATCATTATTATACTCATCCAAATAATAATATATTGAATAACGATTACACCACGACGTGGAGACGGTAAGCCGTACGTACGCACGTATGGTGACATGTCATTCAAAGGATGGATAGAATACTGAATATGGTTGTACCATATTTATAATAATATCACATAATATATGAGATACTGGATTTATTATTTTAGAATGGGAATAACAAATAAAGAGAATTTGAAGAATAAATGAACTTGAAAAAGGGTGGTGAAAACATTGTTGTACCCCTCTCTCTTGGATTTTAATGATCACAATCACTCTCTTTTGTTCTAACTTGTTTTCAAGTGTTTTTGTCGATAGGCAAAAGGTTGCCAAGGAGTTGGGCCAAGAAGGAATGAAAGTAGACTCTCTGAGTCTACCGGCCAACCAGTGGATTCCCACCGGCCAGCCGGTGGTCTATGGCAGTAGCAATGGTTTCTGTCCAGAGCCACCGGTCAGCCGGTGTGAGCTCCCCGGCCAGCCGGTATTGTCACCAGCCAGCCGGTGTCTGACCACCGGCCAGCCGGTGGCTCAGGACCGGCCAGCCGGTGGACCACCGGCCAGCTGGTGAGACACCACCGGCCAGCCGGTGTGCCCAGTCAAACTAGCCGTTGGGCTTTGACCAGACTTGTACTTTTGACTCCCAACGGCTCCGAAGGCCTCTCCAACGGCTCCGAAGACCCCCAACGGCCATTTGGGTGTTCCTCTCCTATAAATAGAGGACTAGGAAGCCCCGGAAAAATATAGTAGCCCACGAGAACATTTTTCGATCATTTGGCGAACCTCCGGCGCATTCCTTCAAGGATCCCCACCTGCTCCAACTCACTTCCACAACCAAGGAGCACCACCATAGAAGCTTGGGAGCGCTCTTCATCATCACCAATCAATCCATTGGTGCCCAAGACTTCTCCTCTTTACGGTTTTTATTGTTTTATCATTTTGAGCATTATTTTGAGTTTTTGCATACAAACCCTTCTTTCTCTCATCCTCCCTTTGTTTGGGTTTTCATACCACCTTCAAGGTGTGAAGAGGTTAGTCAAGCCTTCCCTGTAAAAGACTTGAGTCATAGGTGAGCTAGCCTTCACCTGTAAGAAGGATAGTGGGTTTCTTGCTACAACCAATAAAAAGAAAGCTGTAATAGGTTTCTAGGCTGCCTTAAAGTCTAGTGGGTTTCTTGCTACAACCATTAAAAATCAAGCTGTCGTATAAATCTCTCAACGATTGAGTTGGGAGCGGAGACGTAGGCTTGGGATTTAGGCCGAACTCCGTTATCAATTTTGTGTCTTGCCTCTTTTATTTCCGCTACATTGATAATTGTTTTTAAATTGTTAAACTTTTTTAAAAGGCAATTCACCCCCCCCCCCCTCTTGCCATCACTCTCCATCCCAACAATTGGTATCAAAGGAGTGTTTGTGTAATTCCTTAACCGGTTTCAAATTCAAGATCCATTGTGATGGCTTCATCTTCTTTCGCCCCCGAAGGTTATTCATTGGGTCGTGCTCCTTTTTTTGATGGAACCGACTATACCTATTGGAAAACCCACATGTCTACTTTTCTTAGAAGTATAGGTTATCCTATTTATAGAATTGTCATGCATGGTTACTCTCTCTCTTCTCCCGATGAATCCAAATGGACTCAAGCCGATATTAAAAATTTCAAGCATGATGGCAAAGCCATGAATGCTCTTCATTGCGGCCTTGATCGTAATGAATTCAATCGAGTTTCCACATGCACTTCATCTCATGAAATCTGGAAACTTTTGTAGGTTACCCATGAGGGGACCAACAAAGTTAAGGATACTCGATTGGATATGTACCGTCAAGATTTTGAGTCTTTTACCATGCATCCATCTGAAAATATTACTAATATGTTTACTCGCTTTACTGATGTTTGTAATGGGAGAAAGTCTCTTGGAGATGATGTTTCTGCAGAGATGATGGTCAAGAAGATCCTTTGGATCTTACCAAGTTCATGGGCACCGAAAGTCACGGCAATTCAAGAAGCGAATAATTTAAAAGAAATGTCGGTCGAAGAGCTCATCGGATCCCTCATGACCTACGAGATCACCATGAGGAGGAAAGCTGAAAAGGAAGGCAAACTCATCAAAACTCCAAAGAACATCGCCTTCAAAGTTCAAAAAGAAGAAAGCTCATCCTCCTCATCTTCTTCCTCTTCAAGCGGCGATTCAGAAATTGAG
This sequence comes from Viscum album, assembly GCA_963277665.1. Taxonomy (NCBI): domain Eukaryota; kingdom Viridiplantae; phylum Streptophyta; class Magnoliopsida; order Santalales; family Viscaceae; genus Viscum; species Viscum album. The sequence goes on along the minus strand of OY728158.1, from coordinate 494,927,897 downwards.
AACCTTGCCCGCAAGATGCACAAATTCATGAAGAAGAACAAAAAGAAGAAATCTCACAAGGCTCGAAAGGAAGAACTCGACGAAAAATCCAAGCCCGAGGTAATATGCTATGGGTGCGGCAAGAAAGGACATTATAAGCCCGATTTCCCACTCCACAAGACAAGGGCCAAGCAAAAGGAAAAGAAAAATGCATTCAAGGCCACTTGGAGTGATAGCTCCTCATCCTCCTCCTCCTCAAAAGACAACGGTAAAAAATGTCTAATGGCATTTCATGAGGTAACCTCTTCCGACTCCTCTTGCTCTTGTTCTTCCGATTCATTCAATCATTTATCTTACGAGGATCTCCAACATGCGAGAGATCAATTGGAGGAAGTTTTTCACGAACTTTCTTCCAAATTTATTGCTTTAAAAAAGAAATTCAAAATTCTTTCTTCCGAAAAGGATCAACTTCTCAAAGAGAAGGAAGACTTGTCCCTCAAGATCCAAAACCTTCCCGATGTTGATTCTATGGAATCAACAATCAAGGATTTAAGGAAATCCCTAGCTAAGTTCACCGAAGGTGAACATAACCTTTCTAAGCTCCTTGGTTCCCAATGCATATATAGAACCACCCAAGGGCTTGGCTATTCCAAGCAAGCTTCCTCTTCCCATGCTCATACTAGTTTTGTAAGGGGGAGCTCCCAATATAAATTTTGCAACTATTACAAAAAGATCGGGCACTTAATTTACGAGTGCGACTGCAAAAATGCACGGTATGGAAGGCCCAAAACCATTTCCTTTAACGATGAATTTCATAGGAGAAGACCCGCCACCAGAAAAGTTTGGATTGAAAAATCCCTTTTAGCGAGTCTCCCCGGACCAAAATTTGTCTCGATTCTAAAATCCTCTCCCCGGTGATTTTTTGTTTTTATTTAGGGGGAGTTAGGATCGTTTAAGCTTTTTTGCGTTTTTTTTAAAAACTTTCAATTCAAAACTTTCAATTCAAAACATTCAATTCAAATTTCAAAAATTTCAATTGGTTTAAAATCTCTATCTTGTTTTTCAATCCTTTCCTTCAATCAAATTTTATGCCCCGTGCTATTTTGATAATCACAAAGGGGGAGATTTCCTTGGTTGATTGGGGGAGAAATATTTCTCTCATGCTTTTCTTTACTTTTCAATTTATCCTTTAAAGCATGCCTTTAATTTCAGTCTTTTACATTTTTTGTTTTGGTGATTGTGATCATCAAAATAGGGGGAGATTGTTGTACCCCTCTCTCTTGGATTTTAATGATCACAATCACTCTCTTTTGTTCTAACTTGTTTTCAAGTGTTTTTGTTGATAGGCAAAAGGTTGCCAAGGAGTTGGGCCAAGAAGGACCGAAAGTAGACTCTCTGAGTCTACCGGCCAACCGGTGGATTCCCATCGGCCAGCCGGTGGTCTATGGCAGTAGCAATGGTTTCTGTCCAGAGCCACCGGTCAGCCGGTGTGAGCTCCCCGGCCAGCCGGTATTGTCACCAGCCAGCCGGTGTCTGACCACCGGCCAGCCGGTAGAACCTGGGCAGAGAGCTTGCTCTCTGTCTGGAGCACCGGCCAGCCGGTGGCTCAGGACCGGCCAGCCGGTGGACCACCGGCCAACTGGTGAGACACCACCGGCCAGCCAGTGTGCCCAGTCAAACTAGTCGTTGGGCTTTGACCAGACTTGTACTTTTGACTCCCAACGGCTCCGAAGGCCTCTCCAACAGCTCTGAAGACCCCCAACGGCCATTTGGGTGTTCCTCTCCTATAAATAGAGGACTAGGAAGCCCCGGAAAAATATAGTAGCCCACGGGAACATTTTTCGATCATTTGGCGAACCTCTGGCGCATTCCTTCAAGGATCCCCACCTCCTCCAACTCACTTCCACAACCAAGGAGCACCACCATAGAAGCTTGGGAGTGCTCTTCATCATCACCAATCAATCCATTGGCGCCCAAGACTTCTCCTCTTTACGGTTTTTATTTTTTTATCATTTTGAGCATTATTTTGAGTTTGTGCATACAAAACCTTCTTTCTCTCATCCTCCCTTTGTTTGGGTTTTCACACCACCTTCAAGATGTGAAGAGGTTAGTCAAGCCTTCCCTATAAAAGACTTGAGTCATAGGTGAGCTAGCCTTCACCTGTAAGAAGGATAGTGGGTTTCTTGCTACAACCAATAAAAAGCAAGCAGTAATAGGTTTCTAGGCTGCCTTAAAGTCTAGTGTGTTTCTTGCTACAACCATTAAAAAGCAAGCTGTCGTATAAATCTCTCAACGGTTGAGTTGGGAGCGGAGACGTAGGCTTGGGATTTAGGCCGAACTCCATTATCAATTTTGTGTCTTGCCTATTTTATTTCTGCTGCATTGATAATTGTTTTTAAATTGTTAAACTTTTTTAAAAGGCAATTCACCCCCCCCCCTCTTGCCATCACTCTCCGTCCCAACAATCATTACCTCTTCTTCAGGTTCTTCCTTTTGATTTGATCAAAAGGGCTCCCTAGGTTGGATTTATGATCAAACTAAGGCCTCTAGGTTGAATTTAGAGAAGTTTAGAGAGTATTTGGGCAGGGTTTGGCTGAACCAAAATGCTTTTAATGTGTGAATAATTGGTTAGAAGTGGTGTTCTTTTATAAGGGGGAGGAGGGGCACCTTAGGAAAATCTAGATATATTATTTTATAATAAATTCATATTCGGTTTCTAATGCCTCCAAAGTGGATTATTTAAAGGTTAAGGTGCGGATGGGTCGAAAAAAACTCAACCAATATAATTTATATAGGTTTGGGTCATTATATTAACCTTATCCTTTAGTTTTAACTCTTAGTTAATTAGTTTGACACTTACCATGTCACTTTGTATTTTTATATTATATAGTTAATAAACCTACTATATACCTCCAATATACCCCCAAGTGGTCCATTAATGATACACCTATCATGATATAAGTCTCTTGGCCGAACCGTATATTTTTAGGAATTAAATACAAATTAATAATATAATATTTTTTTTAAAAACGCTTTTATGTAAATTTTGACACTATTGGGTGTTTTGTTTTTGATAAATTCCTAATAGCATTATTACTTTGAAAACAATTTATATAAACAATCCTAATATGTCATAATAACCTAGAAATTATTTTAATTTATAAAAAGTTTCAAATTACATTTATTTGGGTATTTATAATTCAATTATCTTAATCATTCATTAATACGGTAATTACTGCATCATCATTGTGTCTTAAATAAATTAAATTATTTAATATCTAAAAATTATAAATAAACTAAAACTATGTAGGAAATATTTTTAGCTTTATAATGAATATTAATAGTTGAAAATATAACATATATAACCCTATGTAAAAATTGTTTTTCTAAAATATATATGCTTATGTCATTTTTGTATTTACTTTAACTTAATTAATATAAAGTGTCCCTATCACCTACATGTGGCTCCATGGGGTCCCAAAATCGACCCAAAGATTTCCATGGTTGTACATGTATCCACCAATAAGGTTTGGACATGTTTTAGGGTAATTTATTATTATTATAATATTATTGTTTTACCTTAAATTACCGGATTTACCCTTTAACCATGGTAAATAAAATATATACCGAAGTAATTATTTAAAATGTCTAAAAATAAAATTTACCTATTTACACAATTTGGAAATCCTAATTCCAAATATGGAATCCATTTTTCCAAATTCATAACACAGTAGTGGCAGAAATTAATTTAAAATTAATTCCCGTAGTTAAAACAAGAAGCGTGTTTTTAAGAGATAATAACTATCAAAAGATTGACACTTGTTTATGTCAGGTTTAATTGTGAAATTATGTCCAATGACCAACATTGAATTAAATGTTAAAACTATATTCTAAATATACTTTAAAACCACTCAAATTCATAATTTATCACTATTAATTATTTCGATTAAAAATGTTGTTTTTAATTAAAATTTAGTAATTTTCACTATTCATCAAAAATTGAATTTTTTCAGAAAAATACTAAAATTTCACCCTAGGCTAATTTTGATATTCTGAATCCAAATATGAAGTCCATTTTGAAATAAAAAATTTATAAAATTTCAAAAAGTTGGTATTACCATTCATAACGGCTAGTTTGATTGGTTGTGCTGTGTGTGTTAGAACTCGAAGTTGCATACAACACACGCTACTCTATTATTCAAAGGGAAGCATACCATGGAAGATTTGGGTGTTACATTATTTCTCTTTCATATCACGGTGGAAATACTTCAATTAAATATGTGTATCCAAATTAATGATTTTTTTACTGTTGTGGGGTACACGTTGTCGGCCCGGATCATTGTCCATCTTCAATGATGTCTTCAGGAATCTAGTTTTTCTAATAAGCATTTGGTTATGAAGAAAAAGTTGAAGAATATAAATCAAGGTATACAAAACAAAACGAATCCCTAAAATTGGATTAACAATTTAAATTTTATTCCTAAAATACCTTTGAAACAAAATTCTGTCAAAGTCAATATTTAATAAATTTTCATATTTTATACCATTTTCATTCTAAAATCCATATTTCCCATTATTTTAATAAAACATTTAAATAAATGAGTTTTATAATTTAAAAAAATCCAAAAATATCTTCATTATTTGAATAAAAATATGCACATAAATTTTCTCTTCCAGTCCACGATGAGTGGCGGAAATGGAAAAATGAACAATCATCGCTTCGTGTGGCGATAGTTCGCCAACCATGTAAATAGTATGTTCCTTTAAATTACATGGAAGTGTGAGTAAGTGAATTTAAAAAACATAGCATAACAACCTACTAGTATATTTATTATCCGTTTTATGTTATACATTCATGGACTAAGAACAGTATATGGATTGTGGAATAGAAATAAAATAATAGAGCTTGAGGGGTGGTGTTTCCTCTTAATCAGGTAAATCCATTTGGTTTTCACTAAAGCGATTCCTTGGAAGTATTTATGAACCAATGAAAAATTAAAGGAGTAATGGAGGGTTTTGGGAATTTTATCGGAAGGATACTATCCATACCAAAGTGTTTTGAGATGTTTGAGGATGTGGGAGAGGTGGTGGCCTATTATAGAGATGAGAAATGACACAGTTGATATTTTTGAAAAAAAAGTTATGTGTACCCATGTTTTTACTAAAAAAAGACTTAAAATCAAAACAAATCTCTATAATATAAGTTTTTATGTATGAGATATGCCCATAAAATGGGTCTTGGAAAAGTGTCTTGGTCATTTGGGATTTTAATGGAACCCTTTACTACATTTTTATGCTTTATTTTACCTTACAAAATATAATTAATTTTAACTGTATTCACCAATATTTATGGAAACAATAGTAGTAAAAATTATAAGTTATAAAATATTCTAATTCAAAAAATGGAATACATTATTAAGAAATAAAAAAACAGAAGTGGAAAAATTAATTTAAAATTAATCATGTGGATAAGAGGACAATACAGGTATTTAATGATAAAACGTCCAAAATATTTATAATTTTCTACAACCAATTTGAATGTGAAATTGAATATAATGACCTAAATTGGATTAATTGATAAAAATATTATCTATTAAAAAATTTATACCAATTCAAAAAAATAATTTACCCTTATAAATTAATTAAATCAAAAAGTATTTCTTAATTAATATTCAGTATTTTTAACAATTCATTAAATAATGGAACCGTACAAACAAATACCAAAAAACAACCTATCCTAATATTTTTGTTTCACTATCATATTTGAATTTCATTTTGTAATATTAAATCTATAAAATATTCAATAATTTTATTTTTAATGTGGTTCCCATTAAATGGTCGTAAAATTAAATTTATACGAAATATAGGGGTTTAAGCATAAAATTCTATTTTTTTCTGTCTTATGAATATCCAATATATTTAATGAATATAAAAAATATTTGCCTAAATATATAGAATATTTATTAAAATTAAATAAAAAAAATTTCAATTAATTTAATTTATTATGATAAAACACCTTTGTGACCATAATAACATTTCGCTTAATGTCTAATCAGTTTTCATATTCATTTCTAATTAATTGGTAACCTATTAATTAATAATATATATTTGTAAACCATATATTTTCATAAATTAGAAAACACCATTATTAACCTATAATTTACATTATTTTTTATATCTTATTATATAAAATAACAATGTTCTAATAATATTTCTTTTTCTATTAAAACTTGGTCTTGTGTCTTATGCAGGCCATCAAGGAAAGTCATAAGTTGACATAAATGTTCCATATATAGAATATTAACCTTTATATTTGATGTAGTATATGATTAACATGGAATTTATTATAACTCAACCTATCCTAGTGCTTTAATATATATAAAATATCTATTTTCAATGTTGTATGAAATGAAAAATATCAAAATGAATAACCTAATTATAAAAAATAATTCAAAAAATCTCAAGGTGATACATTCTACCCCTGTAAAATTAATTTCTCCCTTGAAATTAATCATGGTTATTAATGGTTTAATACATGAAATATCTTTTCTTAGGAACCCACATTGTAAAAATTAATGCTAAAACATCCTTTTAAAAATTAAATTTTGAAACATAACAATTACCCCATGTAACGTATAACTAGGTTTCCACATGGGAGAACATATGTGGAAATAGTAAACATTTAAATTGAAGAGAAATATGACCATCATGTTCTAAAGGGGAGTGATGGAGAATATGGCAGGATAATGTTAAAAATCACAAAGACATAAATACACGATGAACTAAGGTACAATCTGATTCATCAGAAATAGAGATATAGGAATAACATTTTTTTCCAATATCATTTTCCTATAGTTTAAAAAATAATCAAAATGTATACATTCATGATTTTAGGAAAAAGTCACCCTTTATATAACTAACACTTCATTTTTATAAAAGATAAACCCACAAAACAGTGGGGAAGAAAAAAAACACATCATAGAGGCCTAATGTAATGGAGTCCCAATTGATCACTCTTAATCAGACGCACACCCTCGGGATTCAAAGATTGTAAATCCATAAAACAAGACACAACATTACCTAGGCCCTCATCTGCAAAGGAGGCATAGAAGTCAACAACCATATTCCCCTCCCCCCACGTATGATACACATGTATACCTTGATTCCACAGCTTGGAACATCATCTTCTAATGATATAATTAATCACCCAAGGTGTGGAACAATTCCCCTACATACAATCATAGAAAATCATAGAATCGGTTTCCATAGAATCAATAGAAATGTCTCTCTGTTCACACTGAGAAATCCTAGCCAGCATCGCCAAGGCCTCTTCTTGGAGGGATATTCCATTCCCTAAAACCACTGCATAAGATAGAATGAGGTCTCCCCTGCTATCCCTAACCACCCCTCCCCCATTCATATCACACATAACACATGAGCCATCAATGTTCAATTTTAATCCTCTGATCGGCGGGATACAGCGCACCCACCTTCCTCTATCAACAGAACCTTGTACACACCTCCCATTCATCTACAGGGTGCGAAAGGATGGGGTATTATGCTAACCATTGATACTACCAATCAGGTCAAGAAGGAGTATTTTGATTTTAGCAATAATGGATTCCCACGTCGCCACACAACCCTCAAACTTTGCATTATTTCTGGCATTCCATATGCACCAATAGCCTATTTTGAGGATCACCGAGAGAGCGGATCATTCATCCCCTACTTCATTACATCCATAAAACCATCTTTCAAAGAAAGATGCCCCTAAAGATCTACTAAAAATCACCTGGTAAACTCACCAAACACCCCCAGACAGCCATGGCCACGTCTCCTTCGAAAAACAAGTGCCCAACACTCTCCTATTTATGACCCTTGAAACAAAAACATTTTGAGAAAATACAAATGCCCAACCTCTTCACATTCTCATCCGTAGGGATGGATTGGTTTCCAATCGTCCATTATAGGAAATTATACTTAATTCGAACCCTGTTACACCAAAAGATATCACACAATTTGTCCTGCATACCCAGAGGCAACACCATATGATGGAAATGTTTAATCACAAAATTACCAGATTTAGAGGTAGAAAAAACACATTTGTCCGGATCATTACTCAAATCAACCAAATAAAAACCTCCCTTTTCTCCCTACTAAGGCTAGAAATGATAAAACCAGGAAAACCACTAGCCTCTTTGAAGGTGATCAAGGTAGCAGGACACCCAGGGAATCCAATGCATGTTCCAGCCCAAATATCCTACCAAAAAGAAATATTACCCTTGCCAATAATCCAATGGGATTTCATTCTAATGATAGGGATCAAATGTTGAACTGAAGTCCAAAAAGTAGACCCATTAATAACCAAACAGCCAGACATTTTTTTCCCCCACAACGTGCAACTTTCCACAATTTTCCACGCCAATCTAACATGCAACCCATGAATGGTCCCAACTAGACTTCTTACATTAATCCCTCCCTCCTATATAGACCTTTCCATCTTACCCCATGAGGACCAATGATAATTCCTTTGATCCTGAACATCCCATATAAATATGGACAACATTTTATCAATAAAATACAGTATGCCCTTTGGTATACTACACCCAAAAATCACATGGATAGGAATAGAAGTATCCCCCCCCAAACACTGTCAATCTGGACAACCTCACCCTTTATTATTCAATTAGTCGCTTCACATCTTTCTCTAAAAAGGAAGGTGAATATTTCATTCCTCAAGCACTAATATATGATGAAATCCATGATATGCCATTCCATTTTTCATCAGTTTTAGTCAATAAAAAGTTGTTAGAATAAGTTATAAAATATGAATAAATCCCCATGTGGTGACACGATACATTTTTCTCTCAAAAATCATTTTATTTTAACTTAATCATTCTATAAATTGTTTACGTTATAACCCTTTCCAAAGATGAAAATCCAAAACAATTTAAAGAACATCATGAAATCATGTTAACATTGATCCCCCATATATCACAATTTTCCATATGTTTGACACATTCCAAAAAAGTGAATACCCTCATTGTATAATCCATGGAAATATGGAAATAACAAAAATTACCATAAATCATTTTTGGAAAAAATGTATTCTTAGTCATTCAAATTATTAGTGTATATATTAATTAAATCCAATACCTTTTCAACTTCATATATGATAACATATAAAACTTATAAACAAATAAGTAATCATATATAGGGTATTCAGTTCTATACAATTTACTATATCCAAATAAATCATATCATTATCCAATTGAAACGCAATTTTATCAACATCTTGATCATATTTATGGTTACCTTCCACAAATCAAAATATCACCTTTCTGTGAAATCACATTTTTATTTATTTATCACCATTAAATATATCCCTTTAAATCTTTAATGAAAAATTATAATATAAATACTTATATATTTAATGAATCATATAACATATTATTTTATTTCTAAAATGTAAATAATTCTTTCATCCAACATTATTCTCAAACCATTAGTCTAGCTTCATTAACATATCCCTTAGTAACTATTTCCTAGAATATGAACTGTGAATCTTGTATTAAGCTTCCTGAAACTCAATATATTAATTCTAAATATGTTTAATGTAAAAAATACTAGATTATTATAACATACCTCTCACATGTCACTTTTTTCCCTTTATCTTCAGAAGTATATCCAATACTCATACCACCATCCATATTCTTTTTATGAGGTTTCCACTAGGGAAATCAGTTTTTATAATTCCTATACTTTCCACATCTAAGGCATTAAATGATAACCATTCTTTATGAAGTTCTCTCCATTGACTAAGACTAGAAATAACATGGTGAAAACACATATCATAAAGGAAATATGCATAATCATGAAAAATTACATATAAGATATTTAAAAATTGACACCTTCTTTAATCTATGACACCCTTGATTTATCCTAGGTTATTAATAGAAAACTCATTTTTAAATCCTTTATGATTGATAATTGATAGTTTTAGAATTCCCAAAGTATATCCTCTAAGGGTGTCAAACTATGTGAGTGCAAAACCATATTGTTGTGTATCCGATTCCCAATATTCAGGCATGATACATATTGTACGAGTTGTAAATCCTTGTTACATATGTGCTCTATCCACATCCAGATATAGAATCCAGCTAGGGATGTATTTCCAGGACACAACTCACTCTATCCTTTACAATAATTCTAGGAGATTTTCCTAAACATTAACTCATTCTTATACGTATCCTTAGAGACATCCCTGGACATGTCTAAATAAATATATCTTGGGATCTCGCTAATGTTTTCTCATACTTTTTTCTCAAGGTTAACTAAACCATCACTAAAATATATACAATAAAAACCTAGTATTATATAAATAGACATTAAATAACATGTTCTTAATACATAAAATATAACACAAATAGATTCTTAAAGATTGTTTTAGTTTAGTGTATTTATAAACATGGAGGCATATACATTAGTTCATAATTGATATAATCCTAGGGAAGGTATCATAAAAATTAATGAGATCATATGCTCATAAAGGGTAAACAAGGGATACCTGTAAGAATAAACATGAGCTTAGGGGTATGATAACATGAACAAAACATTATAAGACTATGCACTTTATATTAATGATCATAAACATGAATCATGAGAGAAATCATGCCACTTCATAAGACATGAATCATAATGAAATAAAGAACATAATCCTTGAAATACTAATATAGTTATAAGACATGTAATATTGGAATACATAGACATGTGATATTATTCCCCATAAGTCAGTATTTATTTCTAGAAATTGTCTAGCAACTTAATGGGAGATGAACCACCTGGTTTTGACACACGACAATCCCTAGTCATTGTCCCTTCCTTCTAAGGGATCAAGTTTCCCCATATTCCCAAAATGTATCAGGTTCCCCCATCTTCCAACATCAGGGTGACTATACCTACTGGGTGAAACACACCACCATCGCCAGTCACATTCCATTGCTTATTAGGGTTTGGGATTCACCATGTTACCATAATTTATTAAGACTGTCGACATGATTCCAATAATTAAATCATGATATATAAATATTCACCCAATTAATTGAGAAGATATAGGTTATACCCCTCTCATTATAAAATACTTCATACATGTGACAAAACATAAAGAAAAAGTAATCATATCTTGACACATAAATGGAGATGAACTTTAAAATCATCCTATCATAATCACATGGAATGAAATGTGTTTTAGTAACATTTAATCACATCATAATATATATAAAATATACAGGTTTCATAATTATTTCATCTAAGCCTAACATGTGAAAAGAAGCTAGTTTCACAACTAAAAAACCCAAGAAAATGTAATGGGTTTCTTAACCATCAATCCTTCAAAACATAAGCCATTCATAAAATGAATATGAATGAAACATTTAAATAATTTCTTATAAGTTCATGTGTAATATAAATGGATGTAATATTAGATGTAAAATAATATTCCACAATATTTTAAAAACATTTCCTGATAAAGTGTCTTTTATTCATTGAAAAGGGTTATTTAAAAATTAATATGTTTTAATACCACTTTCCTTAAAAACATATACAAGAATCCTGAAAAACATTTAAAAACCATTTCATTGAAAAAAAATTGAGAACATACAAATAAATAAATAAAATATGTTGAAATATTTTTACTTGAAATATTTGTAAATAATATTGGAAAGGTTTTGATATTTCATCTTCCCTTCAAAACATAAAATAATATTGAAAACCATTTGAAAACCTTTTTCCAAATAAAACATATAAAATAAGGTTCAAAATATTAAGAAAAACTTTTACTTGAAGACAAATTTAATACAATTAATTAACTAAATATTAGGAAACATTTTCTTTAATAAAGTAATTTTATAATATTTTAATGTAAGTTTCCAATAAATTACAGCTGTAATGGAGTGTATATTTGTACATGATTAAAATTCCTTTTTCACCTTAAAAAGATTATAAAAGTTACTTGAGTATAAAACAACATTAATATTCCATTTAATACCCTTTTTTTATAGGAAAAACATAGTTGAAATTTTTTTTTAATGTAGTAGGATAATATTATATATATTTTTAAACCTTTTTGAAAAAAATGGTTTTGAAGGAACATTGATTTCCAACCAAAGAGAAGGTAAAGTCAGGATTTTCGAAAAATAAATTCTTAACAATATTATGCACACAAAAAATTTAAATGGTATCAATAAATTAATATATAATAAATAGCATGAGAATAAGAAATTTTAAATGAGTGTATATTATTTGGATCATATGATTTAATCAAAAGAAGCATCAATATAAAAATTCTCAAAAAAGCAATGCGATTGTTCCAATAAACTCTTACTATATGGTAACGTTGAAACATACTCCCAATGTAAGAAAATAGAATTACGTGATCATAAAATATCATGAAATAAAGGTGATTCATGATTTAAAATTCAAATCTATTGTCACGACCCGTCCTCGGGGCCCGTGCCATGACTACCCCAAACCCGCCTTCCATAGGCCAGGGGCTGGCGACTAGAACCAAAGGTGTAAATCCCGATAACTGGGAGGCATTGCCTTTATATAATTAAACAAAACACCACAGAGTACAAGCGGAAGAAAAACACTATGTACAAAAGAAAGTGATGAAAAGTAAATGGACCAGAATACAAACCCAAATGAAAGTAAAACTACAATGGAACAAGTACAACTGAAAAGACAACAGCTGGAAGAACGGAAGCGGCTCCTGGGTCGTCCTCCTTGGATCCTACCTGAAGGGTAGGTACATATGGCGTAGCTCCTAGATCATCCACCACAGATCCTACCTGAAGGGTAGGTACAGATAGCCTCCACAACTCTCTCACCCGTCAACCTCCTCTGAGTGTCGTCTCGCCGTGAAGTCCACCTCCAGATACTGACTCGTCGTGTAGTCCACCTCTGGGCACCGTCCAGTCTTCGAACACTCGGCCTCCGTCAGCACTATCCGTCGTCTACAACCAACACAACAAGGTGCGGGAATAGCCCGTGCAGGGGTGAGTATAATGATACTCAGTAGGGATCCCGAGACCCTCAAGGTCTCACTAAAACCAACATGGATAACCACAAAGAAGATCTCAACAGATAACCTCTACTTAGGTATATGCACATACATATACCTAAGTTATCAAGTAACCCATATCAATCATGAGGAAACACAAGGGTTATGAAATCAACGGATAACCACTACCCAGGTATATGCCCATACATATACCTAAGTTATCAAGTAACCCATATCAATCATGAGAAAACACAAAGTTCATAGACTCATCTCAAACCATGATTTTCATTATCGAAACCGTAACTGCTGAAGAGCCCCGTCTCTGGAGTGTACAGTGGTCCTGTCACCACTCCGAGGTACTGCTCACTAACCTAAGACTGTTGAGGTACTCCTCCTATCGAGTACTGTGGGTCTGCTGCTACAACCTAGTGCTTCCCACCATGGGTCTGCCACTACAACCAAGCGCTCCCCCTCATAGCCTCAAGAGGTACTCCTTCTGTTGAGTACCGCGGGTCTACTGCTACAACCAAGCGCTCCTCCGCCGTGGGTCTGCTGCTACAACCAAGCGCTCCCCCTCATAGCCTCCAGATATACTCCTTCTTTTGAGTACCGCGGGTCTTCCACTACAACCAAGCGCTCCTCCTCTGTGGGTCTGCCGCTACAACCAAGCGCTCCCCACTGGGATATCTGAAACACACCGAGTCGATCGGTCAAGCAGTCGTCAGGTCTCAGCCGGCTACACGGTCTCCATACTCCGCACGCTCGTCTCTGGAAGGGTCCGCTCCACGAGCTGCTGGTTGATACAACAAGTATCACAAAGTCCATGAATAAGTATCTCAATGGACCACCTGGTCATAGGGGTCTCAATGCAATAGACGGCACGTCAATCGGACGCCCGGTCTGTGAGTTATTAGTCTTTTCATCCCAGGGGCCCGGTTGGTTTCATGAGCGAACCAACCCGGTCGTATCTCAACTGTACCCTGAACTCTCATAGGGTATACTCATAGGGACCGTTTCTCAACGAGATCACCAACGTCGCTGACAGTTCGTCAAACGGATGTCTGGTCTGAAAGATAACAGATTTTCCGTTCCAAGGGCCCGGTTGGATTTCGAGTGCAATCCAACCCGGCCACTATCCATATGCAATCAAATCTCGGGCGAAGTATGCCAAAAGTTTCGTCTCAATAAGAGGAAATCAACGAGATAGACGGCGCGTCAATCGGACGCCCGGTCTGTGAGTTATTGGCTTTTTCGTTCGAGGGGACTGGTTGGATTTCGTGAGCGAACCAACCCGACCACACTCCGACGGCATCCAAACCTCGAGGGGAGTAAGCTAAAAGATCCGTCTCACTTAGAAAAATTCATCAAAGTCAACGGAACGTCAATCGGACGTCCGAAGCTCAAGATATGAGTGTCTCCGCTCCGAGGGCCCGGTTGGATTCTTGTACGAACCAACCCGGCCGAACTCAAAGTATTCCGAAACCTTGAGTGTGATATACCGAAATGACCATCTCGATCTAAGGATCGCATCGCCGCTGACGGCGTGTCGTTCGGAGGCACGTAGATCAAGTTATGATCAAAAGACCGAAATGGTCCGGAAACGGGGGGTCTGGGCCCGGACCGACCTGGCCCGACCCCCTGGGTCGGCCCGAAACGGGTTGACCCGACTCGGGTTCGTGTCCGACCCAGTTTGGCGTGACCCGACCTAGGCACGACCCGGCCAGCTGGTCGGCTCGGCCTGGCTCGGCTCAGCCGATCGGCCGAGCGGAGGAAGCCGCGGGGCGCTGCCCTAGTGAGATGAAGCGTCGCGGCTTGCGTGGGCCGCGCTGGGTCAGCGGACGCGGCTTTGCCGCGTCCCGTGAGTCGCCGGACCCGCGCGGTCGCGGGTCTGGCTGGCCGCCGCCTCCGGCCACCGGCGCCGCCGCGCCGGCGACTTGCGCCGCCGGTGAATTCCACGGGCCACCGGAGTTGCTCCGGGGGTTCGATTCTGTTTCCGTCTACGCCATGGCTCCTCCCGGGTCCCATTCTTCACTATCAGGCCCTCAAATCGCCATTGCAGCCCCGTTTGTCATCGTCCGCCATTTCACGCACCAGGAACGAAAAAGTGCGGTGGGTTCGGACTTGTTTGTTAGTCCGCACCCACCGCGTTAGCGGTTTTAAAGAAGTTACACAACAAAAGTTCAACAACCGTCGCGGGTATAAATCACAAAGATTTTTAATAATCTAACCCCTACCTCGTCGAAGCCTTCGAACGAGCGTTCTTCGCGGAATTGACCGTCGCGGTAGGAGGTGATCGTCGTGTCGCAGAAGGGTGTCGCGTCGTCGCGGAAGGAGCGTCGCGTCGACGATCTCCGAGGGTTAAAGAAACAAACGGGTTTAATTATAACAATTGAATCCATGTTGTTGTTATAAACCACAAGGAATTGAAAGGTCCGCAATCTCTTACCTCAACGGATGATAGAAGATTTGTCGCAGAAGAAGGGACGTCGCAGAAGAACGTCGCAGGAGGAGAATCGTTGGCATCGCGGAACATGGTGTCGCGTTGTCGATCGCCGAGGGTTTGGCGTTCTTCGTTGCCTTTCGTCGAAGGTCGGTGTTCTTCGCGTTCTTCGTGTTCTTCGCGTTCTTCGCGAAGGATGATGAAGGACTTAAGGCTTCTGTCAAAACCTCTCAACGATCAACATTGAAGAAGAAAAGTGTTGGTCTTATTTTATTATATGACAACAAATGAAAAACAACTTAAGTAACGACCCATTAATTCATAGAATTAATTTCAACGAATAAACCGCCCAATTAATAGGAGCGTTTAATTGTTTAAGAAAACGCTCCAGTTGACTCTAATTAAAAAGGGTTTTCGTGGGTGCGTTACTTAGCGGAAAAGAAACGGTGGGCTCGTGCGGGCCCCACCTCACAAATATCCTACCAAGAGGGTAGGATATTTTGAATTGTACCCTATCCGCTTTAACTTAGCTTAAGAAGCTTTAAGTGGATTTTAAGTGGCTTAAGTGAAATAAAAATAAAGTTGTCGCACCACTTTATTTTATTTCTTAACTTAAAGCCCAAAAAATTAAAAACCACACCCGAGAAAACGCAACTCCGGAAGAGGCGTTTCTAAGAAAGTATCGGCGCTGCGATTCCATTGGTGCCCTCGGAATTCGATTCCGAGCACCGGTTCAAAAGTTAGAAAAACCCACTTGTTCGTTCACTGAACGTACCCAAGCCAAACTTCGGAAAATGATTTCGGGCACACCAGGCCTCGGAATCAGGTGCCGTCAGAAACTGCGTTCTTGTAAAATTCCAAAGAAAATTAAGAAAAACAATTCCTTGAAATTTATGGGTCTTTACATCACTCCCACCTCAGGGATTTACGTCCTCGTAAAGCTTTAACACAAACTAGGGTTACAAAAGCGGTACTGAGCATGCATCTGAGCCTTCCGCTCCCATGTGCTCACCTGGAGGTTCCCGTGCTTCCAAAGAAAGCGCACCCGAGGAATAGACCGTTCTCGTAGGATCCACCCCTGTCGATCCTCGATCCCCACTGGAACCTCTGTGAAAGTCACCCCATCTCCATCTTCCAGCTCCCCATGGTCGATGGTATGAGAAGGGTCGAGCACGTATCTCCTCTACTGAGATACGTGGAAGTCGTCGTGCACCTGGTGAAAATGAGGTGGATGGTTCAAGCGGTAAACCACCATGCCTACCCAGCTGAGGACCTAATAAGGTCCGCTAAACCTCGGAGATAACTTTCCGCCCAGGTCACATCTCCGTAAACCTCGTCGAGGTGAGACCCGTATAAGGACGTGATCGTCATCCTCGAACTCCAGAGGTCTCCAACTCCTGTTTAGAACTGGAACTCAAAACGACAGCTGCCACGAGGGTAATGTTGACTGAATTGAGAGTGATTGGTCTCACCCTCCTGTGCACGAGTTACCCTGTGCCGCCTGGGGTTTCCTTTTTCTCCGACCAAGGAAAACCCATTCTGACGTCATAGTTAAACCACAACCTTTTTGCCTAATACCGTTAATTCGTGTATGATCTGTGATTGCCCAGTCCATATACAAACCAACGTCGTAAGGCCTCGACGCTGCCACCAAGAGATTCCAACCGAAACTCTCGCCTCGAGGGTCTGACCACACCGTCGGCGTAAGTGTGATTATCAAGTCTCCTCCCAAGGTATCTCCAGACGTGAGGGTCATGTCCACAGATTACCGGAAACTCTAGATCTGGAACAAGATTTGTGAAAGCAAGGAATGATTCTTATCAACATCCGTTACTACTACAGCTAGTAGTGGACACAGACTGTCCCTTTAATCATTTTTAGAGCCATTGGGTCACACTCATTGACCGCATGCAGCCGCACTCTTCCTCCGCCCTCCAGCTCACTGAGCTTGGCGGGGATAACTAAGGCGGGTGGTTGTAGCATGTTAAGATGTACACCACCTCATGCTGCTCTCCTAGCTCTGCCTCCACGTCTACTGCTTCGCAGAATCATCTATCTTTAAATCTTCCTCTTATGGAAAAATTTAACACGCCTGAGTCTCTAGTACTGGCACTAGTTTCCTGTTTCTACTGCACTGTGCAGTCTTCATCCGCCCCTGGATGACTTGCACCTTCTTTGCCTACGATTTGAAAGAGCTGCTAAAATTTCTCCTTTGCCGAAAAGAGAAACTCGGTCTCATCCCCTGGATGAACCATGCCCATTGCCTAATACAGTCAATACTGACATGAATGATGTATTCATGCCATGGATGACGTCGTAAGGCCTCGATGTAACTACCAAGAGATCCAACTGTCACTCTCGCCTCCAAGGCTTGAGTCACACTGCCGGCCTCAGTGAGAGGTCACTGGGTCTCCTCCAGTAGAAATCTCGAAAGTGAGAGTCAAGTCAACAGTTTTAACCGGGACCACTCAGTATCAACCAAACAAAAGGACAGGAAAGAAAACATCACAAGGATAAGTGTCTTTTTATTATTGCAGCTCATAGTACAAAGACACGAATACAACCGCAACATGGAACTAGAAGTACAAGGGACGTATCCACTAGTTCTGCTCCTGTCCACCTGCTCCTAGAGCTATACTTCCTTGTCCACTACTCAGTTGTTGCTCAAGCACCCGCCGCTGCTTCTGCCTCAGTGGCTCCTCCAAAGCCCGCAGATCAACTGTACGAGGAGTCGGACAGTCACGTGCCAGGTGACCCTTTCCGCCGCATTCATAACACTTCCTACTCCTCGTACGGCTGGCTCTAGTCATCTTGGACCTCTACATCATCTATCTAATGCCCACAGATGACTCGGATACTGATCGAAAACCCTGCGGCAAAGGCAAAAGCTATTGTACACGCTCGGGGTGTAGAGCTACTGGCACAAACTCCACCCTGAAGAAGGTCTCGAAGTCTTCCCATGTGAAGGTCATCCCGTCTCAAAACTAGAACAAGTTGCTCCACCACCTGCCTGCTTCTGCCTGAAGAAGGCTGGCAGCAAAGATCACCATGAAGTCTTCCGGCGTCCCCACTAGCCTGAAGACTCTCACCACAGCCTCCAGCCAATCCTCAACTGCATGTAGGTCCATCTCTCCCCAGAACCTGGGTGGCCTCTGGCACTGGAACACGTGCAGCGCACTCAAGTGGTGTGCATCGCCTACTGCTGGAGCTGGTGGCATCGGTGGCCCAACGTATGGTAGTACCGCTGGTGCCTCCACTGGTGCCTCAACTGCAAGAGGGCCCTGTACCGAAGCCTCGTCGCTCGGCAGGCTGTCAGCATGTACATCCCTATAGGCTATAGCTGGTCGTCCGAGAAAAGGCATCCTGAAAGAAACAACGTGACACGGTCAAACGATTATACCTGGTGAGCTGACCTGGTTGAGCTGATTTTTAAAAACTTCTGGAAACACACACGCAATCAGTGTTTTCGTGCATTAAGTCGGAAATCAGAATTCAGGGTCCTGGTGTACGGATACGTCGCCCGCCGCACCAACACTGGACTCCCTGGACTGATAACCACACCCAATACGCTAAACACTATTGCTTCACATAAAAAGATCAAAGCCCCATGTTCTGCGGTAGAACCGAACTCATCTGATACCAATTTGTCACGACCCGTCCTCAGGGCCCGTGTCGTGACTACCCCAAGCCCGCCTTCCATAGGCCAGGGGCTGGCGACTAGCACCAAAGGCGTAAATCCCGATAACTGGGAAGGCATTGCCTTTATATAAGTAAACAAAACACCACAGAGTACAAGCGGAAGCAAAACACTAAGTACAAAAGAAAGTGCTGAAAAGTAAATGGGCCAGAATACAAACTCAAATGAAAGTACAACTACAACTGAACAAGGACAACTGAAAAGACAACAGCTGGAAGAACGGAAGCGGTTCCTGGGTCGTCCTCCTCGGATCCTACCTGAATGGTAGGTACAGATGGCGTAGCTCCTGGATCGTCCACCACGGATCCTACCTGAAGGGTAGGTACAGATATCCTCCACAATTCTATCGCCCGTCAACCTCCTCTAAGTGTCGTCTCATCGTGAAGTCCACCTCCATATACTGACTCGTCGTGTATTCCACCTCCGGGTACTGTCCAGTCTTCGAACACTCGGCCTCCGTCAGCACTGTCCGTCATCTGCAACCAACACAACAAGGTGCGGGCATAGCCCGTGCAGGGGTGAGTATAACGATACTCAGTAGGGACCCCGAGACCCTCAAGGTCTCACTAAAACCAACATGGATAACTACAAAGAATATCTCAACAGATAACCTCTACTTAGGTATATGCCCATACATATACCTAAGTTATCAAGTAACCCATCTCAATCATGAGGAAACATAAGGGTTATAAAATCAACGGATAACCACTACCCAGGTATATGCCCATACATATACCTAAGTTATCAAGTAACCCATCTCAATCACGAGAAAACACAAAGGTCATAGACTCAGCTCAAACCAGGATTTTCATTATCGAAACCGTAACTGCTGAAGAGCCCCGTCTCTTGAGTGTACAGTGGTCCTGTCACGACTCTGAGATACTGCTCACTAACCTAAGACTGCTGAGGTATTCCTCCTGTCGAGTACTGTGGGTCTGCTGCTACAACCAAGTGCTTCCCACCATGGGTCTGCCGCTACAACCAAGCGCTCCCCCTCATAGCCTCAAGAGGTACTCCTTCTGTTGAGTACCGCGGGTCTGTCGCTACAACCAAGCGCTCTTCCGCCATGGGTCTACCGCTACAACCAAGCGCTCCCCCTCATAGCCTCCAGAGGTACTCATTCTGTTGAGTACCGCGGGTCTGCCGCTACAACCAAGCGCTCCTCCACCGTGGGTCTGCCGCTACAACCAAGTGCTCCCCACTGGGCTATCCGAAACACACCGATTCGATCGGTCAAGCAGTCGTCAGGTCTCAACCGGCTACACGGTCTCCGTACTCCGCACGCTCGTCTCCGGGAGGGTCCGCTCCACGAGCTGCTGGTCAATACTACAAGTATCACAAAGTCCCACGAAGAAGTATCTCAAGGGACCACCTCGTCATAGGGGTCTCAACGCAACAGACGACGCGTCGATCGGACGCCCGGTCTGTGAGTTATTAGCCTTTTCGTCCCAGGGGCCCGGTTGGTTTCGTGAGCGAACCAACCCGGCCATATCTCAAATGTACCCCGAACTCTCATAGGGTATACTCATAGGGACTATTTCTCAACGAGATCACCAACGCCGCTGACGGTTCGTCAAACGGACGTCTGGTCTGAAAGATAACAACTTTTCCCTTCGAAGGGCCCGGTAGGATTTCTGGTGCAATCCAACCCGGCCACTATCCAACTGCAACCAAATCACGGCCGAAGTATGCCAAAAGTTCCGTCTCAACAAGAGGAAATCAATGAGACAGACGGCGCGTCAATCGAACGCCCGGTCTGTGAGTTATTGGCTTTTTCGTTCCAGGGGCCCGGTTGGATTTCGTGAGCGAACCAGCCCGACCACACTCCGATGGCATCCAAACCTCGATCGGAGTAAGCCAAAACATTTGTCTCACTTAGAGGAATTCAACAAAGTCAACGGCACGTCAATCGGACGTCCGAAGCTCAAGATATGATCGTTTTCGCTCCGAGGGACCGGTTGGTTTCGTGTACGAACCAACCCGGCCGAACTCAAAGTATTCCAAAACCTTGAGTGTGATATACCGAAACGACCGTCTTGATCCAAGGATCGTATCGCCGTTGACAGCGCGTCGTTCGGAGGCTCGTAGCTCAAGTTATGAGCAAAAGACCAAAAGGGTCCGGAAACGGGGGGTCTGGGCCCGGACCGACCCGGCCCGACCCCCCCAGGGTCAGCCCGAACCGGGTCAACCCGACACGGGTCCGGGTTCGACCCGGTTTGGCGCGACACGGCCCAGCCAGGGCGGCCCGGCCGGCGGGTCGGCTCGGCCCGGCTCGGCTCAGCCGAGCGGCCGAGCAGAGGAAGCCGCGGGGCGCTGCCCCCGCGGGATGAAGCGTCGCGGCCTGCGTGGGCCGCGCTGGGTCAGCGGACGTAGCTTTGCCGCGTCTTGTGCGCCTCCGGCCGCCGCGCCGGTGACCCGCGCTGCTGGTGGATTCCGCGGGCCACTGCAGTTACTCCGGTGGTCCGATTCAGTTTCCGTCTGCGCCATGGCTCCTCCCGGGTCCCATTCTTCACTGCCAGGCCCTCAAATCGCCATTGCAGCCCTGTTTGTCATCGTCCGCCATTTCGCGCACCAAGAACGAAAAAGTGTGGTGGGTTCGGACTTGGTTGTTAGTCCGCACCCACCGCGTTAGCGGTTTTAAAGAAATTACACAACAAAAGTTCAACAACCGTCGTGGGTATAAATCACAAAGATTCTTAAGAATCTAACCCCTACCTCGTCGAAGCCATCGAACGAGCGTTCTTCATGGAATTGACCGTCGCGGTAGGAGGTGATCGTCAGGTCGCGGAACGGTGTCGCGTCGTCGTAGAAGGAGTGTCACATCGACAATCTCCGAGGGTTAAAGAAACACACAGATTTAATTATAACAATTGAATTCATGTTGTTGTTATAAACCACAAGGAATTAAAAGGTCCGCAATCTCTTACCTCAACGGATGATCGAATATTTGTCGCAGAAGAAGGGACATCATAGAAGAACGTCGCAGGAGGAGAATCGTTGGCATCGCGGAACATGGAGTCACGTCGTCGTTCTCTGAGGTTTCGGCGTTCTTCGTCGCCTTTCGTCGAAGGTCGGCGTTCTTCGCGTTCTTCACGTTCTTCGCGTTCTTCGCGAAGGAGGATGGAGGACTTAAGGCTTCTGTTAAAACCTCTCAATGAACAAAATTGAAGAAGAAAAGTGTTGGTCTTATTTTATTATATGCCAACAAACTAAAAACAACCTATGTAACGACCCATTAATTCATAGAATTAATTTCAATGAATAAACTGCCCAATTAATAGGACCTTTTAATTGTTTAAGAAAACGCTCCAGTTGACTCTAATTAAAAAGGGTTTTCGTGGGTGCGTTACTTAGCGGAAAAGAAACGGTGGGCTCGTACGGGCCCCACCTCACAAATATCCTACCAAGAGGGTAGGATATTTTGAATTTTACCCTATCCGCTTTAACTTATCTTAAGCATCTTTAAGTGGCTTTTAAGTGGATTAAGTGAAATAAAAATAAAGTTGTCGCACCACTTTATTTTATTCTTAAATTAAAGCCCAAAAAATTAAAAACCACACCCGAGGAAACGCAACTCCGGAAGAGGCGTTTCTAAGCAAGTACCGGCGCTGCAATTCCATCGGTGCCCTCGGAATTCGATTCCGAGCACCGGTTCAAATGTTAGAAAAACCCGCTCGTTCGTTCACTGAACGTACCCGAGCCAAACTTCGGAAAATGATTTCGGGCCCACCGGGCCTCGGAATCAGGTGCCGATAAAAACTGCGTTCTTGTAAAATTCCAAAGAAAATTAAGAAAAAATTTTCCTTGAAATTTACGGGTCTTTACATCTATTATATACACCCCATAGAAAATATATGTTTCTGCCAAGGAATGTGTCTCAATGAAGGAAAATTATGACAAAATTACATTACCAATTTTGTAAAATTTTAAAAATAAAGCCATGAAATTACTATAATAAAATGGATATTTAAATACTTAAAAATGTATATATAAGATATAATTAATACATTCATGGTATTTTTATACCCCACAAAAAAATAGTGGTGAAAATGGTATGTATCTCACAGATAAAAACAATTGAGATGAAATTTTTTTAACTTGTATCATGAATCTATCCATACTAGTTAAAACCTTTTGTATAATTAATTTTTTATTATTGTACATATATTTAAAAACATATTATCATATCTAATACCATATATGGTTTTTATTATGACTATATATTAACAACTTTATAACAATTTCATGTTAAGGTTACGCTTCGGGTAATATTCCCTTTGTTTTTCACTTGTGTCTTAATTTGTTATATCATTGGTCCTTATACATATATAATGAATTTAATAATGTAAAAAAAAGATATAAATTTTATTTATATTTCATATATTTGTATTATAACAATCAATAGAATATATAATTATTAATTGTAATACATAGTTCATAGAGATGGTAGGCCACAGATAAACAAGAACATAGCTTCTATTTTATTGACGTATTGAATGAATGAATTGAAATGAAATATATGTGTATTTATTTATGTAGATAATATTAATAATTTTGACTTATTATCTCAGATATATCATATATTTTCATTAATAATATCGGTAATACATTCCATGTAGTGTGTGAACGAATAACATTGCTTCGAGGGGCGGTAGTCTACAATTCCACAAATGAAATTATCGAATTTACACAAGATGGAATGTATAGAGATATATTAAAAATATAAAATATATAATAATAATGAAGTTATAAAAATCATATATTTCAAATTTAAATACATTTTAAATCATAATTTTTATCCTGAGAGGCTATAATTGAAAAAAGAAACAATCATCATTTTGTGCGCCAATAGTTCTCCATGTATGTATACAATTTGTTCATTACCCATTAGATGGATGTGTGTATGTATAGTTAAAACCCTCATCAAAAAAACTAATATATTCAGGATAATGGTTTTTATATATATTAATTGAATATGAAATTTTTAGGGAGTTCGGAATGAAAATAAAAGAAAGGGTCTTGAGGGAGGTTGTTACCTCTTAATTATGTAACTCCTTTTGGTTTTCACCAAAGAGATTCCAAGGAAGAATTTATTCCAAATGGTATGAAGAAATGAGGAAGGTATAATTTTTTGAAGTGTAATGGTCATATATTGGATGGACCAATATGGTTTGAGATGTTTGAGTAAGTGCGATAGGTGGCTACCTTTTATAGGGAATTCAAATGACATACATATAAGTTTTGACAATAAGTTAGGTATACACATGTTTTTACCAAAAAAAAAATTATGAGAAAAATGTAATAGTGTAAGGATATGGTTGGAAATTAATCTATAAAATGGATGATTGATAGCTTTCTAGGTAATTTTTTCCCTTAAAATAAAGTTTTATACCATTGTTAAGCTTAATTTTACTTTAATAACTATAAAAAATTTAAGTAGTATTCACTAGTATTTTTTGAAAAGAAATAAGTTGAAATTATTATACATTATAAATTATGATGATTCCAAATATTGAATCTATTTTTCCAAATTCCAGACATGATAAATAAAAATAATTAAATTAAAACTAATATCGTAGACGGGATGACACTGTGTGTTTTTTATGTTAGAACGCCCAAAAGTTTACTAAGTTTTTATAGCCAATTCTATTGTAAAATATAATATAACAGAATAAATTTTTTTAATTAATAAAAATAGTTTCTATTTAAACATTTCATACATTTTAAAATTATAATTTACCATTATAAATAAATTAGGCATAGAATCATTTTTTAATTAAAATTTAGTATTTTAACTACTCATTTAAAAATGAAACATTACAAAAAATACCAAAAATTCATTATAACAAAAAATTCATTTGATTATTTCAAATAAAAAGTATATTTTGAAATATTTAATAATTTATATTTCCAATTATTGTATTTTAAATTTTTTCTCTAATAAGTGACGGTAATAATAGCTTCATTAAAAATATTTGGTTTTAAGCATAAAATTGGGTTTCTTCAAATATTATTTCAATAAAATATATTCGATGAATATCAGAAATATTTGATTGAATATATAACATATTTATTAAATTAAAAATATTTATTAATAGTAATTAATTTAATTTATTAAGAAATAACACTATTGTGGACATAATAAAATTTCCCTTTATATTTATAGGATTTTCATATTAAGTTTTAATTAATTAGTAACGACTAAATTCATCATATATTAATTTGAACCTTATATTTTCCTACAAAAATTAATATATTTTTTCATTGAACATTTAATAGTTATTTTATTAAATATTATGTAAAATCATGTCATTTTAATAATATCATAATTTTCAGTTAAACTATGTCTTGTGTGTTACGCAAGCCATCATAGAAAATCTTACCCTAACCTTAGTGTTCTATATAGAAAGAGATAACCATTCTATTTATAGTAATACAAAGTTTACATCACATTTCATACAACATAATCCAATAATAGTTATTTAATATATATATATTTATATATATAATATCTATTTTTCAGTGTTGTGTGAAATGAAAAATATAAAATGGAAGAATTTAATTCTAGAACAAATTATTCACTAAATCATATTGTGTTGTAGTTTAATAATATTAATTAGAGTGAAGTTTGGTTCATAACAAAAAATAATAATATAATTATTTTATGTGACATGTGATTTATTAAAGGTAATAAATTTGACCTAATTACCAGTATTCCATTAAATAATATTTTAACATAAAATTTAACTCTATAAATATAGGGTAATGTATATTGTATAGAGCCTCCAAAAACTAGAAATTTGGAATTGTTCCTCATAATAAATTCTCTTTCAAATCATCATTATATATCTCTATCCAAAAAGTTATGTGAATGATTGATTTCATCAAGAATGAAGAAAGGGAAATTAAGAAAGAAAAATAAAACACTTATGATTATTTGTGTTAGCCTGAAGATTGAGTTTTATTGCTCACAGATCATAGGAGCATGTGTAGATCACCTCTATCGGTATTATATCCTAGTATTCTCATATAAAAATGTAAGTAATCTGATTGTGTCTTTTCAGATGATCTATAGATATAATACATCTATATGTGTGAAGAAAATAAGAGAGGGAAAATGTAACATTAATATTTTGTCCCTCAACCACTCTAATATTTTGTATTCCAAATGATATATTGGATGATTGTATTCATAAAATATTCCTCAACAGATGGAGTACCCTTTCTCAATTTAATGAAAAATTATTTCCTTTTAAGAATACACAAATCATGTAATGTTAATATAAAAAACAAACTTTAAAATTGATTTGATGGACCTATTAGTTGCATGATACCTAAAACTAAAAAAGTAACAAGGATCCTTTCACTACACATGTATTGATTCAATTTTTGAATTGTGTTGGATGATCACCAATTCCCACATCCAGTTTCCTTATCTGATGACGGGGAAATCAAGTGGGGTAAAATTTCACCTTTATTCACAAACAACAATTCCTGTTAAAGGAGATATCATGTATGGTCATATCCCCAAGATGAATTCAATAAATATACTACCATCACAATTCATAGTCTACTTAGTTAGAACTATCCCACAACTACTCTTATAATCATCGGAAAAAATGAGATAACTCATTGAAATATTCTTGCATCAAGCATTTGAGAATATTGATTAAGCCTCCCAATTTTGGGGAATTAATCATTAGATAGAAAAAAAATTCAAATTACATTAAAATTATTAAGGATATATACTACCTATAAAGGGAAAATATGTGAGGGAAAAAATAAAATTAATATTTTGTCCCTTATCCAAACCCATATTTTGTATTCTGGAAGAATTTTTAGGATGGTTTTGTGTATGAAATGATTATATACATATGTAACACTCTTGATTAATTGGATGAAAATTGTTTAATTATGAATAGTACTCAAATCATTTTATGGTAATAGAAAAAATTCACTTTAAAATTGAGTTGGAAACTCTCCTAGAGGCATGACACCTGGAATTTAAAAATAAGCAAGGCGCCCTTCAATTAAAATGTCCGGATACATTATGTGAATTATGTTGTCTGATCACCAATTCCCCGTCCAGTTTCTTTATCAGATGGTGGGGAAAGAACGTCGTGAAAAATTTCACTTTGATTCACAAATAGAAATACCTACCAAAGGTGACATCATGTAATGTCGTAGTCCTAAGATAGCTTCAATAAATAGACTCTAGTCACACCAGATGGTCTACTCACTATGAACGAGAACATAACATGTCACAAAAAAATTAGGCCAAAAGTTACAATCAATTAAAATAGTCTTGCAAAAAGAATCGTAGATAATTTAATAGGACTCCAACTTAAGAGAGTTTAATCAATAGATAACACAAATGTTACAAATTTATTCTGATTTAGATAGCATGAGAGAATATCATATGATGAAATCATCCATAAATAGATCCATAAAATCCAAAAAGTAGCTAATGTAATTACTGATGTGGCAGTATATGAGTAACCCTTTCCCACATTTCTATGGGAATTTTTGAAAAAAAAATATCATTCCAAAAAATCATGATTGAAATGTAGTGAATGTATAATGGGAGGACCATAATCATGCATGGATGATAAATTTTCTATCTAAACTTCACCCTCAAAAAATTTCAGTCTTTTATCAATTTGTAGAGTTCCTAAAAATGAAAATTTCTACCTTATCCCATCTTATGGGTCTATTTACTCTTCAGGGACACAGAAACAATTATTTGAGGACTCTATTCAGATTACCCTTATTCAGATGGATTATAAGGGATCATTGATATTAAAAATGGGTTTTTATGATAGT
Organism: Viscum album; assembly: GCA_963277665.1. Lineage (NCBI taxonomy): Eukaryota > Viridiplantae > Streptophyta > Magnoliopsida > Santalales > Viscaceae > Viscum > Viscum album. The sequence goes on along the minus strand of OY728158.1, from coordinate 494,899,898 downwards.
AAAAAACATATATGACCTCTCAAAAGCACAAATACACCTAGGGATCACAATTCATCTGGTAGATGATCCTAGAGAAATCATTCCATCCACTAATGAAGAATGATTATATACCTACAATATTTTTTGTGTCATTAAAAATCATTGGGGTAGCTTCTACAAATACTACAAATCATCTTTTCAACGTTCGTGAAAAATATGATCATATATGTATCCATAATATGGCTCATACCAAAATAACTAAATAAAGTGTCGATACCAAAATTCAAATATTCCCCAAAAATTGGAAAAATTTTATGAATGATTTATTGAATCCTCAAATGGAATCAACTAATGAAAAGGGTAATGATATAGTAAAATCTGAATTATTACCCAAGGGAGTTAAATAAATTACACATAAGGAGATAATGACTCAATATGATACATAAATAAGGGAATTAAAGATTTTTAATTCCAAACTATAAATGGTTAATATTCCCACTAGATATGTTCTTCAAACATAACCTCATTAATATCCCCCAAATTATATTTCTGATAAAGAATACATCATTATACCAAAGAAAGTAGAATATCAATGACAACTTTAATGTGAGAGTGAGTAGACCAATCTATTTGGAATGAATGAAAGATGAATACCAAGATTCCCATTAATTATCCAAATAACCAGATCCATTTTAGTTAAGTTTCAACTTAATAGATGAGTCACAAGTTTATATATAAGAAACACATCAGTTTATTTTATTTATGTTCTTGACACCACATTTTTCTTGCCTCCAATTCCTACCATACTTTCTGAAACTATTGATTCATTTTCCAACTGAGTAAAATATATAGAAGGAAAAAATTAGTGAACACAAATAGAAACCCCTAACATGGATGGGGGGATGAAACATATCCCCCACCTACCTTTGGGAATCCTATGTTTCCAATGTTTGATAGTTAGGGGGTCTGTTTTAGCATTTAATTCATAATGAAACATGGTGTGGCCAATTATTTAATAATTATTACAATAATATGCCTCTAAAAATCAATGTTTTGTACAAACCGTATATAGGCCATCATTTATGTGGAACCTTATTTTACCTAAGGGGCCAATCAAAGGATGGGAATTCCTCCATTGGTAGATTCAATACAAATTTAGCTCATCTTTGTTAATGAAAATATACATGGGACTCTCTAACTGAAAATAGTTATAAAATTATAGATTCTTAATCTTTATTTCTAATTGGATGGATATAATATATTCCTTTAATATTTATTTGACATAATAATTTTTTTCTGTATTTATATATAGAACTTCCATGAATAGTTCAGAAGAAAACTCATCCTAGTCTAGAACATGGGAGGTTTATAATACCTTTCTAGAGTTTCACAATGAATGGAGTGATCAATTTTGTAAACATGAGAAAAACCATGATAGTAATAACATCCCAAGGAATGTAATATAGATAACTAGATACTATAATGGTCACTATAAAACTAGCCATGGTACCATCTCCTACTCCAAATCCTACACCATATCATGTAACATCATCTCCAGTTGGGAAATGGAAATAATAAAAACCTAATTGGGTTGAATGGAGGGAGGTGAAACACCCTATGTTTGAAGAAAATATGAAAAAAATATTACTCCTTCTGATATGAGTATGTTATGGGCTACTTTTTAGCAGCTATAGAAAATAACATTCTAACTTTTCCAGAACCCAAAAAATCCCGATCTTGTTTTCCATGATTATTTTCTGAATTAATTACCCATTCACTAAATTTTTTGTCACAAAATTTAGAATAGTATTCCCTAAAATGATATAATTTAAAATATGGATGATTTTTTACTAGTGAAATGAGTAACTGTCAGGACAAAAAGTATGTGTTTATTCCACTATTCTCGAAAATGTTGGTGAATTGAAATAGGTAACCATCATTAATAAATATACATTTATTGATTTAATTTTATTAAATAAAATCAACCAAACTCATTTTATTTTTATATAATACATCAAAAAACCAATTTTTCCTCCAACCACTTTTGTTGTGGCATAAACAACCATGCGACCACCAAAGTCCTCTAAATGGAAATTTTCTAATAATTGGAATGGATAGAAGGGTGGAAGAAAACCAATAAGATGAACCTTTTCCTGGGACAAATATATTCTTGACTCATTCTTATATTATTCCCTTGGTACAAAAGAAAAGTTGGCACCTATCCAAATGGTACAATGGGCATAAACCAATGAAAATAAATACTCACCAGAAGAACAACTAATAATTTGATCCACTAATTTCATTCATTTAGTGGATATTTAATCTGATGATGATTTTTATTATGAATAAAATCATCCCACACTAAATTTTTGAGACATGTATCTGGGCCTCATAATCTTTGGAAACAAAGGTAGGATCCATGGTAAAAAAATAAAAAAATGACTATATTACTACTAGTGTTATCTATGCAGCTGAAATTCATTGGAAATATCCTCAACAAGTCCAATGATGGATATAATGTGCCAACACACATGTAAAAACCCATATGGAACTAATCATGTTAGAAAAATAATTGATTAATATGTGAAAACATGACCAACCTAGTCATGTGATCAGGTAAAGATAACCTGATCCAATAGAATATAAAATTCCTCCCACATCTACTCCAATAGTTGAAAATTTTCCCATGAATATCAACTCTAATTTTTTTTTCTATGGAACAATTACCTATTGGAAAATATATCTCTTTGATTTACAAATAATAAATTGTGATGAAATTGGAAACATTTCTAGAAAATCATTCAATTTTGTATGTACTCAATATGGTAATGGATTTTCAGGGAGCACATGTTGAGGCTCTTCTTTATACTCATCAAAAAGATAATGAATCTTCAATTGAGGTATATCAAGAATTGGATGATACTATAGAATTTCATACAGTCATTTATTTTTCTGAACAATACATATATAATGTTATATTGGTAAAACTCAAACCTCTATGTGTATCTAGAAAATTACAGGTCATTGAAATTAGTCTATAATTCATTGTTATCAGCTCAGGAGTCAACCTCCTTCTAGTATAAATGATTCACCAACTACGATACATTGTGGGTGATCTATCCCCATATGATTTAATTATTTGAGGGTATGATAAAAAAATTGAATTCTATATATAGAAAATATATTTGATATTTTTTTGAGGATATAGTATTAGAATCTGAGTTCTTGGTCATCCAACAGGATACAAAATTCATTGTATTCTAGGGAAGGCCTCAGTTTCGTCAACATGTAGTCATCCCTTCATCATACCATCTATGCCTCATATACTATAACAATGGGAAGATTAGGTCATTCAATGGTCATCAATATTCTTTAGAGACTTATGAATGTAAATATATTGATGTGAGATTCTACTATAAAGAAGGAAATCATCTAATTACTAATAGTGTTTATTGGGTTACCACTTAAAATGGTCAATAAAAGGTCTTAGTTAACCCATTAGAAAAACATAGCAATATATATCTATTACTATCCATTTGGGTAAAGATATTAGCTCAGATTCGTATATGTTCTCACAGATCTCCATGATATCATCCATGTAAATTTAACAACAAGATGGTGGATAAATATTTGATTCCACAATTTTTAGTGAAATATATTATGTAAATTATCCAACATTATCCTCAAAACATCAATAAGACATTGCTTCATCCATTGATCCTATAGAATTCCTGATAAAAAAATTCATATCAAGCTCCTAGGAAACTAAATTTCCCCATAGCTTTAATGACTTCCCAATATTTCTCATTCATACTAACATGGATATAGTGGAAGTGGACATGGAAATGGATGAAGGGTAAGAAAATGATCTCATATACACTCATCCATCATTTGAAAAATGATTCACTTCCACTATCGATGATATTTGACATATAAATAAGCGTACATAGGTAGATCCACGACCAAAAATGATCATCTTATTTATTCCCCTTGATGAACATGAAATTGACATCACACATTTTAAGGAGCATAGAGACATATTTTCTTTGAATTACAAGGAGAATCAAGGCCTATATCCCAATGTAGACACACATAAACTTGGTCAACTATAATACCATCATCACAACAAGAAGGCATCTATATTGACACATATGAATAATGATTAAAAAATTGAGGATAGTGTTCTATAGATCATTAAATCCAACATCATTTGATTATTCAACTTCCCAAAATGGATCACCATCATTTTCCATGTTATTAAATATAATGTAAAATTAGGGTTTATGTTGATTTTGGAGACCTGAAATTGCATTTTTTTAATGATAACTTCCCAGTTTAGATCATAGAACTCTTTAATGCTGAATCAACTATTGATAAAGTCCTTTTGTCAGTGGACAGTTATTTGGGATATAATAAAACAAGAATAGATTTGTAATATGATTAAATCACCATAGTCAAATTTCGTATTAGAACATTTTTCCACTATTTGATTCCTTAAAATTTAAATAACGCAAGTTATACATATCAATATTCTACATATCACTCATTCATCTCTCCCTATGGAAATAATATGAGTTCCATATCAATGATTTGGTTGTAAAATCACAAGAATGTTCTGTATGCCTTTAAAATTTTAAAATAGTCATAGGAAAACATCAACGACATAGTCGGAAGATGAATCCCATAAAATTTTATTTACTTGTTACTTAAGTAATATTTCTCTGCTTCGTTATATACCATCGTAGCATTGTTGTCGAAACTACAAAGACAAAGTCAATTGTAGTTACTTCCCCTCCTTGAGACCTCAAATAACTATGAGGAGTATAAGGAAACATTTCATATATTAGATGCATTGTATAAAAGATTTCAAGAATGTATTTTACCTTTATAATGATAATGAGTAAAGGGGTACTATATTAGTGGGATGATAACTTCCCAAATTCTTTTCAGAACCTCATGTAATATCTCTTTATTATATCATTGATAATGGCTCTTGAAAAAGGAAATCCACTCATACTATATGTGACTGCTCCGAAACAATCAATATGTTTCTTAGTTTCTTAGAGAAATGATGTTTACAGTGACAAAAACCGATATTACCGGGGACATAACGTGATCATAAGTTTCAAAAGATATTTATATATTGAGAAGAACTTTTTAGAATTGATTTACACAATTTATAAATTAAGGCATTACCTACAAAAATATGATGTCAATTTGATATCCCAAACTAACCCACTAAAATATATCCTCATTTTTTCCATGTTGATTGGACGTTTGGTGTGATGGGTAGTCATTCTGTAAAAACTAGTCATCTGATTCATACTACATAAGGCTATATATAAGGCCCCAGCCCAAAAAATTACTTAATATTGAATTAAATGAATAATTCACATTGAGGATCTTTTCAGGTTTAGGGTTTTAGAGAATTATATCATAACTATTACATCTCAAAAGATTACAAAGTTGAAACTTCTACTAAGTTCCCATAAAAATAAAAACTCTTAAAAAGAAACATGTCTAGTTCCACATTTTATATAGCATGAATTTCCCTTGATCCCATCCTTGACCCAACTCCACATTAAGTCCTGTGAAAAACATTTCAAAAAAACTTGGGGTAAGCATAAAAAGATCAGTAAGGGATACACAAGGAATGAAAACTGTTAGTTTTTTCAAAACCACAAGTAAACCATGTATACTTTATCAAAGTAATAATTTTCACCTTTATGAAGTAGTAAAAACTCTTCACTGAATAAAAGATCATTACTTACCCTTTTTCAACCAAAATATTACCATAAAACCCATATAAAGAAAACATAACATATAAAGGTAACTTGGGACATAAACATACTTAAATGGAATAACCATACGGTCGACTTCCGCACATATCACTTAATGGAATAGCCATACGTATGACTTCCATACCCAATGCATTGGAGGTTATAACGTAGCCCCCCATCCTGGTATTCATGACACCACCCGTCATATAGTTTATCACGTAACCACCTGTCAAATGTCCAAGTACCATTATAAAATCATAAGACATAAAACAAATATAATGGAAAGAAAACATTTCTACACTTTGATCACAGTATATCACTTAAATATATTTACATAACAAATAAATTTAAAAACCATTTTCAATAACAAAATAAATAAAAGAATATATGGTATTTATTTCATTTTAAAAACATCATGGCTTGTTGAGGAAGCCAAAGACCAAATAATACTCGCAGTGGCGGAAAAGGTCATCGTCACCTCGTACGTTAAAAGAAACATTCCTTTTTGTCGTTTAGTAAAACGCTTCGTATAAAAAGATTCCTTTTGAATAAAATTAAAAGTCAAAGGGGTTTATACACCGTATAAAATAAAGTTGTGTATAAAAGAAAAATATGCCTCAATGAAAGGAGGTTGAGACGAAGTCCCTTACCTCGGGTATGACTTGACTCAATCGTTCTTTAACATCCTGAATAATAAACTTGAGTTAATTTATACTTTCCTAACAACCTTTTTCAAGTTCATTATTCCTTTTATATCACTTATTACCACGTTATGAACACTATGTAATTATTTAAGTTAATAATGGTCGTTTTTTTGATCATTGGTACTTGAGTCAAAAATAAAGTCTTTATAATTACAAGTTGTTCATGTATCCATTATATCCAAAGTTATAATCATGATGTATATATCATATATATCCAGTATATACATGCATTTATAATATTACATAATCATTTAGAGGTAATAAATGTAATGCACCGTTCATGGATATGGTAAGTCGTATGTACGCATGAACGCTACTTTCATTTCTATGACATATTAATGGAATTAAAACTAAATGAGAGATATGTATATTTTAATTCCAGAATTATATTAATAATTTAGATGTAACATACATTATATATATCCATTATATATATGTACTTATAATAGTTCATTGCATTTGGGGATAAGAAATGAAATGCACCGTTCATGGAGACGGTAAGCCGTACGTACGCATGAACGCTACTTTCATTTCTATCTCATACTTTAATGGAACGAAATAATAATGATATAATGGTATATTATAATTCCAGTATAAAATAATATATAATAACTTTAAATCCATCTTTTATGCGCCCCACATATGGCATTAACGAATCAAATCACTTTGAGGGGGCGGTAGTCCGCACTTCCTAAAATGAAGATATCACGTCTACCCATAATGGAAACCATAAAGGTATGCCATAAATGAAAAATACAGAAGAATAAGTAAAACATAAACATATTATATATAATATATAAATATAGTGACATCTTAATGGCCACCTTTGAAGGTGTTATATGAGTGTTGAACAATCATCGTTTCATGAGGCAAAAATTTGTCATCCACAGAAACAGTATGTTCATTAACCATTCGATGTAGGTTTGTGTAAGTGTTGCTTGAATCCATCACATAACAACATCCTAGTATATTGAAGATACTATTGTTGTAGAAAATTAAAGGAATAAAAAGAGTTTAGGGGGTTGGAGAAGCAAAATAAAACATAAAAACACAAGAGAAAACACTACCTTTAAAACGGGTAACTCTTTTTTATTTGAGCTCAAAGGCGTCCTTGGGAAGACTTATGCCCAAAGTGAGGCTTATAGGAGTAATAGAGGGATGTGTAGAGACAAAATGGTCAGGTTTTTTCCGAGCCAAAAGCTTGAGAGGTGTGGGTAAGGTGGTAGAGGTGGGGGCCTTTTATAAGAGGAGAGGAGGGGCACTCTTGGAATGTTATAAAAGGTTACTTTATTATAAAATGCTTTTCGGATTTAAAAGGTATCAAAATTAAATATTTAGAGTATAAGGTGATTATAGTTCGAAATCCACACATCCAATAGGTTTTTGACATGTGTAGGTCTTATATTGTACATTATCATTTCATTTTAATTAAATCGTTAAATAATGAGGTAATCGCTGCATCATCATGGTGTCAAAAATAATTTAATTTATTTAATGTATAAAAATTATAAACAAATATCATGATGTATGAAATATTTTTAGCTTTCTAATGAATATTTATAGTCAAAATTATTCCTTGTATAACCCCATTAAAAAATTGTTTTTGTAAAACATCTCATGTTTGTGACATTTTTATTTTAACTTTAAATAAAAAGTTTTTAATGTCATTTTCCTACCAAAGTGGCTCCAAGGGGTCCCCAAGTTTACCCATGGATTTTATTGGTCGGCCATGACGCATCAAATAAAGTTAGTACATGTGTCAAGGTCATTTCATATTATTATAACATTATTTTTCCCTTAAATTGCACTAATTACCTCTAATCGCGATTAAAAACTTAAAAGTTACTATTCACCAAAAAATTATTTTAATCCCATTGAACCACATTTTAATTATTAATGACAACCATGTATGTCGTATTTTTAAAATTCAAAACACAGAGGTGGTAAAATTTCATTTAAACGAAAAATCAGTTTTTTAAGTACCACTTAGTGGTTTCACTATTCATCAAAAATTGATGTTTTTTAGAAAAATACCAAAACTTTACAACAAGATATATTTGATATTCTGAATTAAAAAATGATGTCTATTTTAAAAAATTCAAAACATATAAGTTTAATTAATTAATTTAAAAATTAATTCCCTCTGTCAAAACAAATAGCGTGTTTTTATGAAACAATATGTATCAAAAGATTGACAATAGCTTAAGTCAATTTCAAAGTGAAATCAATTCCAATGACCACTATTGTATTAAATGGTAAAAATATATTCTAATTTCACTTTAAAACCAATTCAAAATATAATATAATCATATAAACAAATTTGATTAAAAAGAGCTTTTGAATTAAAATACAACAATTTTCACTATTAAAAAAAAGAACTTTATCGGAAAAATACCAAAACTTTACACAAAGTAAATATTGATGTCCCGATTCTAAAGAAGAGTTTTATTTAGTCCAATAGAATGTATAAGAGTGACCAAAACTATATTTAAATAAGGTTCGCCATCAAAATGTGATAAGTGGGCCTTTAGTGAAAATTAGAGTATATATGCCTAAAATAGAATTCTTTTCGTATTTTAAGCCTTTATCCTTTATTGGATAAATGTAAAAACATTAGACAAACAAATATAATCATATTTTAGTTATTTCTATTCATTCCTGCCAATACAATGGCTACGTGTTAACTACCATTTAAAAAAAATATTATTTTATTACTAGTGTGCAACGTAATATTTCAAAGAAACTCTTTGTTGCGTATTGGGTACGCTATCAAACATAGAAACCCCATTAAAGTAAAATTAATATTTAATTCTCCAATGTAAATAAATATGAAAATGTTTTATTCATTATTTACCTGTGATGTTACATCCTTCCCCCTTTTGGGAATTGCGTACTCGCAATCTTATTCACTTATCAAAATAAGTGGGGGTATTTATCCCTCATAGCATTTTCAGATTCCCATGTTGCCTCTTCAACCATATGGTTTTTCCACAAAACCTTTACTTGATTAAACACCTTATTCCACAACACTTGCTCCCTATGGTCAAGAATCTAGACTGGTTGTTCATTATAAGAGAGATTCTCCTCCAACTGAACTACCTCTGGGCTCAAAACATGAGATGGATCTGGCATATACTTTCTCAACATCAAAACATGAAAAACATTGTGTACCTGAGATAAACTCCGAGGTAATGCCACTCTGTATGCAATTGATCCAACTCTATCCATAATTACATATGGTTCAATGAACCTTGGACTCATCTTTCCTTTCTTACCAAATAGTATCACACTTTTTCATGGAGAAACCTTGAGAAAAACATGATCACCTACCTCGAAAGATAGATCCTTCCTCGAGTTATCTGCCTAACTTTTCTATCTGCTCTGATCTGTTCTCATGTGTTTCTGAATCAACTGAAGTTTTTCTTCCATCTCTTCTACCAATTATGGTCCCATCAGCTTCCATTCACCTACTTCATCCCAAAAAGCTGGAGTTCGACACCGCTTCCCATATAATGCCTCAAACGGTGCCATATGTATACTAGAATGAAAACTGTTATTATATGAAAATTAAACCAAAGAAATATGTTGGTCCCAAATTCCCTGATAATCCATCGAACATGCACGTATCATATCCTCCAAAGTCTGAATTGTTCGTTCTGACTACCCATCTGATTAAGGATGAAAAGCTGTACTAAAATTTAATTCGGTACCCAATGACTTCTGAAGGCCCTTCCAAAAGTTAGAAGTAAACCTGGGATCATGATCAGATACAATGGATAGGAGAACTCCATTCAACCTGACTATCTCTTTAAGATACAATCGAGAAAGTTGATCTAGAGATAAAGTATCTCTAATAGGAAAGAAATGAACAGATTTAGTCAATCGATCAACAATAACCCAGATTGCATTATTACCTCAAGATGTCCTCGGTAATCCCACAAAAAAGTCCATTGATAAATTTTACCATTTCCACTCTAGCACCGATAATGACTGCAGCAACCCTTCTGCTAACTGCCGCTCTGATTTAACCTACTGACAAGTCAAACACTTTATAGTAAAATCAGCAATATCTCTTTTCATTCCATCCCACCAGTAATACTCTCGCAGATCTCTGTACATCTTAATACTACCAGGATGAACTGAAAACGGAGAACTATGAGCCTCACATAACAACTCACCCTTCACCTATGAATCACAAGGCACACATAATCTCTTCCCAAAACTCAAAACACAATCATTATCAATGTTGAATTCAGGCAACTTACCCTTCTGAACCAGCTCTACCTTTTTTGGCAACTCTTTATCTTGCTTATGTGCTTGTTTGATTCTTTCTGATAGAGAAGATTTCACGGATACCTGGAACAAAACAGAAGGACTTCCCGCACAAACAACTTCCATGCCAAAGTTCATCAAATCAAAACCCAAAGGTTCTCATTCCAAACGTAGCATAGTTAATGAAGCATTACTTTTTCGACTCAAAGCATCAGCCACTTTATTTTCTTTTCCTGGATGGTAATGAATTGTACAATCATAATCCTTGATTAATTCTAGCCATATCCTCTATCTCATGTTCAATTATTTCTGAGTGAATATATACTTTAAAATTTTGTGATCAGTATATATTTCACACTTTACTCCATACAAATGATGCCTCCAAATTTTTAGAGCAAAAACAACAGCAGCTAATTCCAAGTCATGTGTAGGGTAATTTACCTCATGAGTTTTCAACTAACGTGAAGCATATGCAATTACCTAGTCATTCTGCATAAGGACACAGCCAAGTCCCTTCAACCAAGCATCACCGTATATAACAAACTCAGCATTCCTGGAAGGAAGTGCCAAAACTGGAGCATTCACCAATCATTTTTTCAACTCTTGAAAATAATCATCACATTCTTTTGTCCAGATAAACTTAACACCCTTCTGAGTTAGCTTAGTCATTGGACTAGATAATCGTGAAACATTTTCAACAACCCTTCGGTAGTAACCTGCCAAACCAAGAAAACTGATTCAACTGAGCCATCACTGTAGTAAACTGCTCAATTCTGATTCTGACCATCTCAGTATGCTGATTTGGAAGGTCATTTCCCTCAGTATGCCTTCCCAAAAAAACTTCTTTGTTTTCTCTAAAAAAACCATTCTTAACACTGAAATACCTTAGGTGAAGCAACATGGTAATCTTTAAATGCTATATCATTTCATTCATACCATAAATTAATTTATAATTTAAAAATTTTCTAACTCCTAAAGTTGTCTAAACCGACCACTGATACCAACTATAAGGCCCCATACTTAAACATTACTTAATATTGAATTAAATGAATAATTCACATTGAGGGTCTTTTCAGGTTTAGAGTTTTATATAATTAGATCATAACTATTGCATCTCAAAAGATTACAAAGTAGACACTTCTACTAAGTTCCCATAAAAATAAAAACTCCTAAAAAGAAACATGTCTAGTTCCACGTTTTATATAGCATGACTTTCCCTTGATCCCATCCTTGAACCTACTCCACATTAAGTCCTGTGAAAAACATTACAAAAAAACTTGGGGTGAGCATAAAAAGCTCAGTAAGGGATACACAAGGAATGAAAATTGTTAGTTTTTTTAAAACCACAAGTAAACCATGTATACTTTATCAAAGTAATACTTTTCACCTTTATGAAGTAGTAAAAACTCTTTACTGAATAAAATATCATTACTTACCCTTTTGCAACCAAAATATTACCATAAAACCCATATAAAGAACACATAACATATAAAGGTAACTTGGAACATAAACCTACTTAAATGGAATAACCATATGGTCGACTTCCACACATATCACTTAATGGAATAGCCATATGGACAACTTCCATACCCAATGAATTGGAGGTTATAACGTAACCACCTGTCCTGGTATTCACGGCACCACCCGTCATATGGTTTATCACATAACCACCCATCAAATGTCCAAGTACCATTATAAAATCATAAGACATAAAACAAATATAATGGAAAGAAAACATTTCCACACTTTGATCACAATATATCACTTAAATATATTAACATAACAAATCCATTATAAAAACCATTTTCAATACCAAAATAAATAAAATATTATATGATATTTATTTCATTTTAAAAACATTACGGCTTGCTGAGGAAGCCAAAGACCAAATAATACTCACAGCGGAGGAAAAGGCCGTTGTCACCGCGTACGTTAAAAGAAACATTCATTTTTGTCATTTAGTAAAACGCTTCGTATAAAAAATATTCCTTTTGAATAAAATTAAAATTCAAAGGGGTTTATACACCGTATGAAATAAAGTTGTGTATAAAACAAAAATATGCCTCAATGAAAGGAGGTTGAGACGAAGTCCCTTACCTCTGGTCTAACTTGACTCGATCGTTCTTTAACGTCCTGAATAATAAACTTGAGTTAATTTATACTTGCTTAAGAACCTTTTTCAAGTTCATTATTCCTTTTATATCACTTATTACCATGTTATGAACACTATGTAATTATTTAAGTTAATAATGGTCGTTTTGTCGATCATTGGTACTTGAGTCAAAAATAAACTCTTTATAATTACAAGTTGTTCATGTATCCATTATATCCAGAGTTATACTCATGATGTAGATATCATATATATCATATATATCCAGTATATACATGCATTTATAATATTACATAATCATTTAGAGGTAAGAAATGAAATGCACCGTTAATGGAGACGGCAAGCCGTACGTACACATGAATGCTACTTTCATTTCTATGTCATATTAATGGAATTAAAAATAAATAAGAGATATGTATATTTTAATTCCAGAATTATATTCATCATTTATATGTAACATAAATAATATATATCTATTATATATATGTACTTATAATAGTACATTACATTTGCAGATAAGAAATGAAATGCACTGTTCATGGACACGGTAAGCCGTACGTACGCATGAATGCTACTTTCAATTCTATCTCATACTTTAATGGAAAGAAATAATAATGATATAAAGGTATATTATAATTCCAGTATAACATCATATATAATAACTTTAACTCCATCCTTTATACATCCCACATATGGCATTAACGAATCAAATCACTTTGAGGGGGCGGTAGTCCGCACTTCCTAAAATGAAGATATCGTGTCTACCCATAATGGAAACCATAAAGGTATGCCATAAATGAAAAATACAGAAGAATAAGTAAAACCTAAACATATTATATATCATATATAAATATAGTGACATCTTAATGGCCACCTTTTAAGGTGTTATATGAGTGTTGAACAATCATCATTTCGTGAGGCAGAAATTCTCCATCCACAGAAACAGTATGTTCTTTAACCATTAGATGTAGGTTTGTGTAATTTTAGCTTGAATACATCACATAACAACATCCTAGTATATTTTTGATACTGGTGTTGTTGCAAAAGAAAGGAATAATAAGAGTTTAGGGGGTTGGAGAAGCAAAATAAAACATAAGAACACAAGAGAAAACACTACCTTTAAAACGGGTAACTCTTTTTGATTTGATCTCAAAGGCTTCCTTGGGAAGCCTTCTCCCCAAAGTGAGGCTTCTAGGAGTAAGATAGGGATGTGGAGAGACAAAATGGGCAGGGTTTGGCCGAGCCAAAGGCTTGAGAGGTGTGGGTGAGGTGGTAGAGGTGGGGGCCTTTTATAAGAGCAGAGGAGGGGCACTCTTGGAAAGTTATAAAAGGTTACTTTATTATAAAATGATTTTCGGATTTAAAAGGTCCCAAAATTGTATATTTCTAGGATAAAGTGATTATAGTTTGAAATAAACCAATCTAATAGGTTTTTTACGTGTTTAGGTCTTTGATTTTACATTATCTTTTCATTTTATTTAAATCGTTAAATAATGAGGTAATCACTACATCATCATGGTGTCATAAATAATTTAATTTATTTAATGTATAAAAATTATAAAAAAATATCATAATGTATGAAATCTTTTTATCTTTATAATTAATATTTATAGTCAAAATTATACCTTGTATAACCCCATTAAAAAAAATTTAGTGAAACATCTCATGTTTGTGACATTTTTATTTTAACATTAAATAAAAAGTTTTTAATGTCATTTTCCTACCAATGTGGCTCCATGGGGTCCCCAAGTTGACCCATGGACTTTATTGGTCGGCCATGACACATCCAATAGGGGTAGGACATGTTTCAAGGTCATTTCATATTATTATAACATTATTTTTTCATTAAATTACACTAATTACCTCTAATCGCGATTAAAAACTTAAAAGTTACTATTCACCAAAAAATTATTTTAATCCCATTGAACCACATTTTACTTCTTAATGAAAACCATTTATGTCGGATTTTTGAAATTAAAAACATATAGGTGGTAAAATTTTCATTTAAATGAAAAATCAGTTTTTTAAGTACCACTTAGTGGTTTCACTATTCATCAAAAATTGATGTTTTTCAGAAAAATACCAGAACTTCACCCTAAGCTATATTTGATATTCTGAATTCAAAAATGATGTCTATTTTACAAAATTCGAAACATATAAGTTTCATTAATTAATTTAATAATTAATTCCCGCTGTCAAAACAAATAGCGTGTTTTTATGAAACAATATGTATCAAATGATTGACACTAGTTTAAGTCAATTTCAAAGTGAAATCAATTCCAATGACCACTGTTGGATTAAATGGTAAAAATATATTCTAATTTCACTTTAAAACCAATTCAAAATAAAATCTAATCATATAAACAAATTATATTAAAAATAGTATTTGAATTAAAATACAACATTTTTCACTATTAAAAAAAAGAACTTTATCGGAAAAATACCAAAAATTTACACAAAGTAAATTTTGATGTACCGATTCTAAAAAAGAGCTTTATTTGGTCCAATAGAATGTATAATAGTGACCAAAACTTTATTTAAAGAGGGTTCTCCATCAAAATGAGATAAGTGGACCTTTAGTGAAAATTAGAGTATATATGACTAAAATTGAATTCTTTTCGTATTTTAAGCCTTTATCCTTTATTGGATAAATGTAAAAACATTTAACAAACAAATATAATCATATTTTAGTTATTTATATTCATTCCCTCCAATACAACGGCTACGTGCTAACTACCATTTTAAAAAATATTATTTTATTACTAGTGTGCAATGTAAGATTTCAAAGAAACTCTTTGTTGCGTATCGGGTACGGTATCGAACATAGCAACCCAATTAAAGTAAAATTAATATTTAATTACAAATATTAATAAATATGAAATTTTTTATTCTTTATTTACCTGGGATGTTACACTATAAGAGGACTATCCCTATAATATTTCTTGGTAAAACATCACTCTATGGAATAATTCCAAATGAGTACTGAAATATTAGTTGAAGAAATTTTATTCAGTCCAGACTCTACCCAAATGTAGGATATTTACATTGATGGTTCATCTAGAATTCCAAATAGAAATATATTTAATGACTCCAAGCTCAACAATGTCAGTATGGAAATTCTTCTCATTTCACCAATAATGGTACATTTACTATATTACATTCTTCAATAACAATAATTCACAAATAATGATGATGAATATAAATCCGTCATTATTGGTTTAAATATGTCTTTTCAAATATTGGTAACTCATTTTAGAATCAAATGTGATTCCAAGTAGGTAATTATGAAAATCAATGATGATTACACTATTATAAAATAATATTTGATTCCTTTTTATAGTTAAGTTTGAGTTTTCAGGGGAGAATACACCTTCAACTAAACACTATATCATATGCTAAATTTAAAAAATCATAGGAAAATTCATTATAAATTATTATTACAACCTTGGTAAATCAAGATTTGAATGGAACAGTGGTAACCATCACCCATCGCAGAATACTATTTTTATTTTTTTACACTAACATGGATGTGATCAGTGAGATAAATTGTACACTTTATAAAAACAATTATTCAAAGGATTGGATGGTTTACATCATAGAATATCTCAAAATGGGTCCCTACCTCCATAATTAGATACATTATAGAAATATTCGATGACGAGAGGTCAATATCACTCTCTATGACAGAACGAGTCATCTGAAAGTTCGTTACAAGTGAATCTAAACAGGAATTATCTTCATCTTCATTGGGGAAAAAAGATGAGTTCTACCATGGAAGATGTTTCTATTAGTTATTATAATTCCCATCAATCAGGATCCATGGCCTCTCAGCAAATTAATAGAATTGGATATTTCTTTCCTTCAATTACATAGGACAGTATATAATTTTTCAAGAAGTGACATTCCTTACAATTTCATAATAACATCATCCTATAATTACCTGAGTTTTATCATATAGGTAAATAAACCTATTTAATAAATGGATGGGGGATTCATATCATAAATTGATACCCTTGAACAATAGCCATGCAGTTCAAGAATATCATTTTTGCTAATAACTTATTGTCAAAAGAGGTTGAGGAAATTCATCTTAAGGATTTTGGAAGAAAAATTACTATATCTTTCTTGAATTCGCACTTCATCACCATATTTGGTCTCCCTAATACAATATTAATGGAAAATGTTACCAACAAATTTTCTTCATAATTATATAAGTTGTACTATTTTTACAACATCAAATCAAACCATTATCTCAGTTATCTTCTGGTAGAAGATGGAATGATTAAGGATTTCCTCAAAACATTTTTGAACATTATCAAAAAAAATGGTTGTTATAAAAAAAGAAGACTTGTCATGATATGATTCATTACACCACGTGTTCCTACCAATCGTCAACCTACACTACAACTCAAGAATCCCCTTATTCACTAGTTTATAGAAAATATACATTCATTAACATCAAGGTTAAATTTTTATCACTATAAAGATACATCAATGAAAAACCCTCATTTGATGAATAGTCACATAATTGTTTTCATGAGTTAGATAAAATTGATGAGAAAATATTTTATACCCTACATAATTTTGAAATACACAAGAATAAAATAACATGATCCTTAAACAGGAATGTTTTTATTCCCTCATTCTTTAATGGAGAGTTGGAAGTAGCCCTCAGAACCATGATTATAACTAGGAAGAAATCTCCAATGCTTGAACTAATGTGGTATGGAACTTATCCATATATAAGTTTTACTCCAATTTACTAAACACTATTTTCACAATATATGCGGTACACATTACACCCCCTACCATTGAGTGATTTCTCAATAAATATTCTATGTTTTTATAAACCATTGGTCCTAATCATATGAACTAAAATCTAAGAGATTATATATTCCAAGTTGTATGAGTAGATAATGTGTAACCCCTATTTATCCTCCTTGGTGTAGGCCCTATACAAATCCCTAAAAATACCATGAGTATAGATTCTTCTCATGGTTCCAAAAATAATTACTCATATGGGCCCCCTCTTTATTTATAATTCCAAATCAATATCCTCAGAACATGATGTTAAACTCTAAACCTTACACAATATAAAAATATGGAAGCACATATGATAAATATGGTATGACCAAAACCATAATCATAATTGAATGAAATAAAAATTCATGGTCAACATCCTTGTCATATAATGTTAAAATACATGGTTGACTTTCTTGATGCAAGATATATAACTATAAAACATTTTTATTCATAAATGAGAGGATCACAATATTTGGTGTTGGTCTTCTTCCAAAAATTTAAAATAGGACCATATTTGGTTTTATTTGAATCTTCCCGGGATACATAGTGGCACCTAGAACATTTTTCTTGGTCCTTTCCTCAAATACACCAACTAAAAATAATGTTTTTCCAAAAAAAATCCTTGATAACTATCTTTATGTATTGTTTATAAAAAATTTATTGATGAGAAAATAATTTCATGTCTATTGGTAAAAACATTATAAAATAAAAAATTTAAATCCAGTGGTCATAGTCATACAACCTAAAATTAAAAGAAACCTTAAAAAAATTATTACTATAAACTACACACCCTAAAGTCCTAGTAACTTTAAATTGAATTATAATAAATCCCCTCACCACATGATGTAAAACATCATGGATTATGAATTTTATCCATGACATAAAATTACATGCAATTCTATATGTGTTTGAGAAGATCACAAACCATGGTATTTCTATCCTACCACATCACTTTCTTAAAACTATCTGTGACTTGATTATAACCTCAATATAATAAATAGTGACATTCAGACCCCATGTCATGGGACCAACTTCCAACAAAAGAATGAAACCATATCTTTCATTGAAATAGTGATCTATAATTGAGATGTTAATTCGGATCCTGCATTTAGGATACCATGATGGAAAGAAAAATGTCCCCTTCCATAAACATGAGTCAGATCTGTACAGTAACTTTTACAACCCACAGAATATACAGATTCACACGCTTCATTTTTTTCATGGTCTCATCCCATCCATATATCATACTCCTTGTCCTAAGAAAACTCATATCTATAGAATTTTTATTTCACCATCATTGATAGAATTTTTGTCCCCTGAGGACACATTTATTTTTACTATACATATCATGCCTCAGTTTGGTTCTGCATAAGTCACTCTTAAAAATCCTATCAACCAATAGAATATTATTATTCAAAAGAGAAATATTGTGTCTCTATAGGCCCCAAAAACATCTTATGGTAAATTGATCATTGAACATGGTTTATGGTAATACCTTTTGTAATTTTCCCTTCAAATATCTCATAATAAAGGAAATCCAAATATCGTGGTTTACAATTTTCTTCTTCGTGTTAGAATCATGTGGAAAAATTCATGGCGAGGTATTCATTGTATCACTCGTTGTTCCCATGAAATCAAGTAATATTATTTTTTTCTATATTCCATCAAACATCATGGTTTCCAAGAACTACATGTGGATAGTTTTTCACCGCTGTGAGATACATAATTATATTATGATCATATACATTATCTGATCAACCACAAAATATGTCAATAATAAATTTAAATATTTTTTTATAATAATATAAACATCTTTTAGTCATTGTTTATCACACTAACCAAAGATCATGGGGGATTGGGTGTTTCGATAATAGATTTCCCACATAGTCAAGGAATGATAGTTCATATCAAGGGTAACATGGTCTTGAATACATGACCTTAAAATTAATTTGTTTCATCATTAATGTATGATATTTTACATTATGGTTTCCATGAAAAACTAATGGATTAATTATAAACCCTATTAGACATGTAATGGGATTGGGATCCAATACCTTGTCCTAACTAGCAAATAAATAAACCATGGTCATTGATTTTAATCACCTTCATGTCATGAATGAATCCTCTTCCACTTCTTGTTTCTAACATAGATCATAACTCATGTAGGCATGAGAGTTCTAGTAAATGAATTACCATATAATGAAGTCTTATTTTTTCACATCATTGTTAACATAGTCTCAAATTCAACGCATTAGAAGGAATATTTTTTTCATTTCCATATTATGATAAACTACATTGTTTATTTGAACTAACTTTGTTTTGATAACCTATATTACTAAATAAGTAGTGTCACCTAAATATCTAATCATGGGTCTAGATATAATATAAAAATAACTGATTTTTGGTTTATGGGTTAGACATGTATGAGGATTTTTTAACCAAGAACTATGTATGGAATTGTTCTGACCATGATGATATACATATAGATGCCATAATCTTATATCATGGTCCAACCACAATATAAAATTCCCCACAATATTCTATATATGATCCAGATCTACATAAAATATTAACTTATATATTTCAACCCCATATGTGATCTTGTATTTAAAAAAATATCCCCTCCTTGAAAAAATATGTAATCAAGTGTTTTTAGTAATTATGCTGCAAACCCCCTTTTGAACATAGTCTATGGTAATTCCATACTATTATTTATAAGAACAAGTGGATTGATTCCCATCCATATGGGATGCATTGTGATGTATATTTCCTGTGTCTATAGAACTACTAGGGATAAAAACAATAATCCATCCCATACGTATTAGCCCCACCTATTTAGGAATCCTTTTCCCTTATTCTGGAGTGGTATTTATTTAAAATTATCCTTCTATACTCTGGCACCTTTTATATAAATTTCTAACTACATTCCTACCAATATATGAATATTGATAAGCTTCCCTTAGTACTCATTAATTGAATGTTATCTTCCTAAGGACACCACTTTTTGGAATATTCCTAACATGCCCCAGATCAGCTCTGCATAAGTTACCCCACAAAGGCCAAAAAAATAGAGTATTATTCTCCCTGAAGAGGGAAATATTATATCTTCATTTTTTGTGATTTATTTTATGGAAACAATATTTAAAATATGGTTTTATACATTCCATTAATTTTTTTAAAATATCACTTTTCAGATTTGGAAAACTTGTTTTATAGATTAAATCATTCCATCTTTTTTTTGAAGGATGATAGAAAATTCTCGATCAAATCACCATTGAATGATAAATCATAACTCAATTGTTAAATTCAGCGTGAACCAAAGATAGACAATTAAATTTCCGCAAAACTTGATGTCAAGAAATGTTACCCATGTCCTTCCCACAATTACAGTAAACTTTATGACACTCATCTGAACCAAAAAATGTTGAACAATTAGTTATGGTTCTCATCACATAACCTTAAGTTGTATAATGTCTGAGTCCATGTATCATTCCTTTAAAAGTTTCCACACAAGTTCAAGGATATATAACCCATACCTTCATGGCAGAAATTATTTTGCATGGTTACCATGTAATAATTTTAGAGACAAACACTATTCCAAGCCCTTGTAATAATGAAATATGAAAATATACGTCTCCTATAAATGAGTTTGATCTATATAAGGATCTAATTTATTCTGAAGGATTAAATAGTCATGGGTTTTCTTTTACATAAATCCTATACCTCCATGAAATTATATTAAAGTAAAAATTCCACAACATGTTCTCTTAGGTGCACTCTCAGATAGATCTAAATGATTTACTATGTACCATATTGTTTTTCACACCAATAATGACTCATTTGAGCTTAGAGGAAAACTAGAGTAAATTTTATTAACATGATTCTTGACCCAGTTTCCCATTTAATTTTTTTTTTATTTCCTTCATGAGAGATTAAAATATATTGATGTCTTGAAGCCGAGATCCATTAAGCCAAGGAATATTAATACCTCATTTTTTGTGACTGAATTTTATCTATAATAAGGATTCTAAAACATTTACCTCAATTCATGAAAAAATTATAATAATAAAGTGATCATCTCCCTACATACAATTCAGATATAGGTATGGAGTTTCATATATAGTGCTTTCATTCATAGTTATGTATAACTAGCCTCACATCTATTGGTAAAAGATATTAATTCTAAATCACCGGTCAAATTGATTTTCCATTCCATACACTAAAATTCCATATTTTTATCATACATCTATTTCCATTATTTCAAGTAAAATACACTAATTTTGGGAAATTTTTACAATAAATTTAACCACAGTGTTCCTTTTAAAACTGAATGTGAATTTTGGAAGAAAGAGTTATGTAATTGAAGATGAAGCCATTTTCATTTTATATATTGTAGAAACATAAGGGAATCCTCAATTTGGATTCACTCTATATAATTTAGTCTCTTATCCTACAATTATGATTTTACAGATTAAAATAGATAAATCATTAAATTATTTGAATCTTATATCGCTCTAGATGGATCCAAAAATATTTTATTGTCTACTCCCACATTATCTTACATCACCTTTTCCATTTCAAACACATATTGACTAAGATTCTATAATTTCTAAACTAGAAATTACTCTTAATTAACCATTTCTTCAATGAAATCCAATTCTTTGTTCACCATCTAAATCTTTGAATGGTTATGTTCCACCAATGTGATCTTTTTTGCAATGTTTCTTTGGTGACGAGCTACAATACCAATATGATCATAATCCCAACAATGTAGAATATTTTTTTGTATAATTGGGATTGGTTTTGGACTCTTTAATTATATGATGACACTTCATCATGTTTTTCTTCTCTCACATTTATTACCACCTCTATCACTTTTTCAAAAATGTCATGGTATTCTAATTCCACATGGGTAGGACAATAAAACACATAGCGCAGCTTGGGAAAAATTTATTTAAGATCAGAAAGTGGGGTCTTGGAAATTAATTTCCACATGTTCCTTCACATTTTTTATTGGGAAACATAGAAATTGACAATGTTATCCTAGTATACATACAAATGTATCTCATGTGGAAGAACATATTTTGGTACCAATTATATGAGATAAGGAATATTGACAACATTATCAAAATATGTGGGCTCAACATCAATTAATTCTAGGATGGCCTTATATTATTAGAAATTTGGAGTATTGGGATCTTTAGACACATGTAACAATTCTCCTCAAATAGGTATTCAACAATAAATACCTGGTAAAGAGAAATATAATGATTCCAATAATTTGAGATGTGCACTTTCATTTTTTTGAGGAATTAACTCCCTTGATCCTCACTACCACACAACTAAGAATTCCATGATCCACCAATTTAGATTGTGTTGGAGAATAATATTATTATTATCATGGGGTTTCATATGAAATTAGTTCATTTTAGTAAGGCCCAATAACCTCCACAAGATCAGTCATGGATAATGAGATTGTTGGAATGATCAGGAAATAATTAGTGAAAACAGATAAACAAAAATCAACTTAAACCTACAAAGATTCTTCCACTAATGTTTCACTTTTTAAGGGATATTTATATAGATCTAAAGGTAGAGAATAAAATCCCACAAATTCCAATCTATAAAAAATATCAATTGGTCCTTAATATTAATTTATCTTAACCAACATAATAACCCTTATTATAATTACACCTAATACAATAGTAAAATGAGACACAATCACTCCAATGGTTTGCAGATCCTTACTTATAGAACATGTGTAAACCCCTCCACCAATTGATTCATTAGTAAAATTGGACATATATCATCAAAAGTAAGAAATTAGGGTATAATATTTACTTTAGGTACCAGATCAGATGTCAATTTCAAGCTCCCTCTCTTTTCTATGCCTTGTGGATTTCAATGGAAGTAAATAAATATGTAACATGGAAGTGTATTTCATGGTGTGAATTATCCATGAGGGTTAGTAATCAAATCATTCATATGTTCAGCTTCCCTGGGATACCCTTGTATATTGACCCTATCACCCATAGGAGTAACCACACCAACATCAGTTCAACCCACTATGTATACTAGAGTGGGAATGGGGGATGACTCACCCATCACCCCCAAATAAATTCAAGGAGGTTATAAAAGACGAAATTTTATAAGATTAAAGTTGGAAAAAAATTATATTAGATGTAATATATCATATTACCTCTTCAAAAAAATTGACCCCCTCCACAATTACAACCATTTTTTAGTACACGTTATTTGACTAATGAATCCTTCAATTGAATTAATTAACAGAGGCATCCATATCACCAATATATACACAATATTCATTTTAATTTTATTTAAATTAATTACATATAGGTACTATGATTCTCTTGTATCCAGGAATACCAATATAAGATTTGTGAATCTCCCTCAAAAAACTTCCACAAATGATCTCCATCTTTAAGAATCCAATTTATTCCATACATTAAAAAATGTATCTATGATACAGATCGATAGAGTAGAGGAAGTATAACTTATTGGTGAATAGGGATCAAGTATCCACACCTATTTACATGTTATTTTTTGTTTTATTCCTCTTGGATAGGGGTACTTCTAAGGCCTCAACTGTAAGGATGAATGAATTCTCGGATTTCACATGGGGCTATAAAATAATCCTCATCATCTCCCTGGGAATTATTTCTACTATCCCCTCTCTCAATTTAATATGGAGATATAATTTCAACTACCAAATTCAGATGTATGTACTGGTCATTGATAAAAATAATATAATCATCAAGGTCCTAGATTCAATCCTCTACCAATTTCGTATGGTCCATGTAGAAAATTATTGGAGGCATAGATATGACACCATAGATAGTTATAATTATTTATATCACTTTCATGAAGATACATATCCCTGAAATGGGAAATTATTTCCTCCATGTATCACATTCCCTTAAGGGGAGAGGATTTTTAGATTCTATAGGGACAAACAACTATGAGGATTTCTCGGTAGATTGTGTTATAGGGGTGTACACAATATTTTTGTGAAGATGGACCCCATATCTTCGACCATATATTATTCATATTTGAAATTAGATTATTTCTCCTATAAAATCTCATTAATGTACTAAATACCTAAATAGTCATCTCTTCATCTTCCCCTACCTTAAATATGGTCTGACCTATAATGAAATGGACTGGTTTTAACAACATACCATATGGGTATGATTGAATCCATGATTCGACATAATATAATACAAGTGAAGGTTTAATATCTATAGAAAGAAGATAAATCATGGATAATGTGTCTTCCCTCATTAAAATTAGCCAAATTTTATGATCATCCATCAGATTCGTTTCTCATAATGTGATTTTAAGCGATGCATTAGACCTCTGCTTAATGTTACTAGACTAATAGGAAAATATTAAGGTTCAATACCCATATTTAATAAATTAATCATAAATTAAAAAAACATAAAACCCTACCTTAGTAAAATAAGATATCCCCCTCAATTGTTATAACCAGATGAATTAATTATCAAGATACCATTTGAAGAAGAATAAGGGTTGTAGGAAATTTTATTTTGATGAATGATCTTGATCATTACTTCTTGTTCTCCACATGTTGATGGGTTAACCCCACTTGTGTATTCCAAGTACAAAAAAATCAAGAATAAAGAATCTTATGGTTATCAAGGAACTCATAACCTCCTATGTGGGATGTAATCAAGAACCAAACACATTAAATGGGGACATGATCGGGAATTGTGATTTTTCCTACTTATACACCCTAGAAAATTAAAAAACATATCTAGTGATTGGACCATTAGATTAATGTGCCACACTATGGGAAACATGGACTCCATCATAAGGGTTTCAAATATAAATCTAGGGTGGGATTAAAGCACTGATAGTATCCAATCACTCAGAAACATCAACAAGAAATCCACAAGTCAATCCCATCAATAGATATTTTGGTCGACATATAAACCCCACTGATTGGGTACACCATAATCATTCATCGACCACTAAGAACTAACTAATATCTAATGAATAATATTAGGACCCATACTTGGCCTCCAAGAAATGGGATCATGACCTTCTATCAGGGTGATGGATTGAATCAAAATTTGAAAAGCAGACATCTATCTTGGGGTGGGGCTCAACCCCATGATGATTCCTTACTATTTTGAGAAAAACCCCACAAGTAGATGTGTTCTCGCAGGGTCATCCCACAAAAATGAGGGTGTAAACCCCCTCATAAATTTCACCAATGATTGGGGCCACAGATGTCAGTTGGACATCCCTATGGCTTATACAGGCTTCCTTATGCACCAAGTGGATCTTGTTTGTATATAGGTTCCACAAGCTATGTAGTTGGGGTATGATGAATCAATTTTTGTTGGGTAAAGTCTGCAAGACTAGATAATACTCATAAAATCACACTATATTCCACTAATATATAATTTCATTACATATTTGGTGAATATAGAAGGTCCATCCCCACTCCAGAAAAAAGGATGAGCCCATGAGAATATCTCATTTTGATGACTATTAGAATGACTCATCAGCTATGGATTTCTTAACAATGGAATGATAGAAAAAAATATCGATTTTGATGACTGAACTATATCCTCTACTGATAAATGGTTTTAATTTAGATCAACCCCTTTAGAATATGTATCTCATATAAATTTCCCCATTGATGAAATATTTTATCTGGCTATGAGGTTGGACTTAAGTATCAAGTCCATCGGTGGATTTTTTCTGCATGGTGGTGGAATGGGGAACTCTAATTATAGCATGAATATATAAACATGAAACCTATATGAAACAATAAACACTATAATTTCAACACCCATAAGTCCTAAAAATTATTGATGATTTGGAACAATGTCTTATTTCTCATTATATCAACGCTCTTAATTATAGGATTCATCATTTCATCAACATTAGAAGAAGAAGCCTGCGATGGATCCAAATTTTGCAGAATATGGAATAAAAATGTTAGATATAAACATATTATTAAAATCATAAATATGGAAATGTAAAAAGATTTTTATAGATATATGAGGATCATGAAGAGCTTCAGTTGCTATGTGGACCGCGAAGTGCTTCAATCATTATCTAGAACACATTATTTCTATGATGGACTAATTTGACTACAAAAGGGAGTGTGCTATTTGATGAAAATTGAAGTTCCTAGAATAAAATCACACTATAAAAGAAAGAAATTATTCAAATAAAAACAATATGAGATGGGATTCAAAATCCAATAGATACTAATAGAGTGCAAAGGACTGGAGTTCACAAAGTGAAAAATGAGTCCGGACTGCTACCTTTTATCAGATTTATCCATACTTCCTGCCCACATTTATCATGTAATGTGTTATAAAAATAATTCAACTAGACCAAATTCTTCCTCACAATAGACCCCTCTTCATACTAATAAGTCCCCATTCTGATGGGGTTTATTTTTTGGGGTTCAAATA
Source organism: Viscum album (assembly GCA_963277665.1). Classification (NCBI taxonomy): domain Eukaryota; kingdom Viridiplantae; phylum Streptophyta; class Magnoliopsida; order Santalales; family Viscaceae; genus Viscum; species Viscum album. The sequence continues at coordinate 494,872,774 of OY728158.1, read as the reverse complement.
AGATTTCATGGATTATTAGAATGTTATTATTTGTTACGGAATAGCTAGATTAAAATAAATCATTCTATAAAAATAATAATGTACTAAAAACCATAATGTAGTTTTGTAGGATGATACCCATCAAAAAATCCTGATCTATATGTGAGTAACTTCTCTACATTATTCATCTCCCTATCACCCCTAATATTTAAAATTCTTTTTTTGGTTTATGGAACTTTTTCCGTCCCCACACATAATAAAAATTCAGTTTTCCAGGGGAAGAAACATTTACAGAACCCATGAAATTGAAAATTAGTTTTTAGGGTAAGACATAACCCTTTTACCATTAATTGTTTTCCCTTTGCAGGATGGTATGGCCTCCAGTAAACCAAAATCAAAGATGTAGTTGATTGAGAAGTTACATATAAAGATTTTTGAAAAACACCACACATAGAATTTGAGGGGTGGAATATTCATTGGTTGGATTTTTAGTAGTGGAATTGTTGTTTTAGGGATAAAGTGTGGGAGATACATCAAGAAACTAATTTCATTATGTAATCACTAACTGAAATCTTAATGTGAAAGAGGTCATAATAATCAATCTGCATAGCATAAGAATCATTCCATTAAGAAAATAATATTTTTTGGACCATCCATATTAACGATTAATCCGTTTTAGAACAACCATTCCATGAACCTTAGGAATAATATTTCTATTATAGACCACCATTTTGAAATTCAAATAATATGTGGTATGGGGTCCATCAAGAAGGGTTCCCTTTAGTATAACATTCTTCCTCATCTTGGGCCCTTCATGAACTAAAAACTCAATTCTCTCCACTAATCCCTCTGAAAATTATTTAAGACTCAAATGGGACCCTTCCCCAACCACAAGAACAAGGTCTCTACTAAATCCACAAAATAAATGTGATCAGAGTAAAAAAAATACTAGTGTTCCCTCTTGACCATAAATTACCATGGTAAATTAGGTCATATTGTTAGCCTACCTAAGCTAGGGTATCCTAGGAATGTTCTCGATCATAAAATATCTTGGTAACGAATGTCCCAACCATGTAGGAAGTTTCAGAGTCCATCACATTGAAGATGATAAATGGAGTAACATGATTTCATTTTCCTTTCAGAGTTAGTATATTATCATCCTATAATAAACATATATGTGAGCGTGGAACCCTCCATGTGTATTCCCCAACCCTTTATTAAGGGACATAGAAAGATGGGTAGCTAGATGTTATTATTCTTGTTAGGAAAACAATAGAGGATATGAGATCCCCAATTCCATTTCTCTCTCACATCGTCCTAGCCTCATCCACCTATAGAAAAATATATTGTGTGGTTCACCAAATGTTCCACTTCGTGTTGATTCATACACCATGAATCAAACTTATGGATATAGATGTTGTTTACAATTAGGATATCCACATGATGAAACAACTATCCTAGGTTGATGTTTTGATTATGAATTTTCATCCGACACCATTGGTCCTTCTCTTATAATGTATAATCCCAAACCATCCTTTGAGACAACTCATATTTGGAATAATCCCAAACTATCATATGAGTATACTCTTATTCAGTATATTCCCCAACCATCCTATGGTCCTCCTCATATTTGGAATAAGACCCAACCATCCTATGTGCCTCCTTTTATTTAGTATGATACCAACTATCCTATGGGCCCCCCTTATTTGGTACGATACTCAACTATCATATGTGCCTCCTCTTATTCGATATAATCCCTAACTATCATTTAGGACTCTTAGTATTGAGAATAATACATATCCATCTTACGGTAATCCATCTATTTGGTATATGCCCAAACCATAGATATAGGCCTCCTTATATTCCTTATGCACCCTACCATAGATATGGTCATCCTATTATTTGGTATAATCCATAACCAACCTTTAGAACTTATCATTTTTTGTATAATCACTAACTATTCAATGTGACTTCTTTTATTATGTATAATCTAGAACCATATGTATGTCCCTTGTTCTATTTGGTTTAGTCACCAACCATGTGTATGGGAATCCTCTATACCATTATAAGAACCAACCATATCATTGGGCCTCCTCTTATCCAGTGTAATACCCAACCATACACACCTTTGGACCTGCTCTGAAGATGTAATCCTAAATATCCACAAAAATGTTGGGGTTGGAACCTATCCAAATCGGATACATGGGATTCCTTTTTATGGAAAAATCCCAACACTAAAAATTTACCATAATGTTCTCTAGGCCATATTCCTAGTAGGGGAACATCTAACAAAATGTTAAATATTTATTTCATTTTTCTTTCATCCTAATCCTTATTGTAATAAATTCCTAGTAAGATCATACCTATTTATGGGATGCTACATACCTTCCAATTTCATTTGAGTGGATTTCATGTATATCTGATGTTATCCTTAACTTGTCACCTTCCACCTAGAATCCCATGATAAATTTCATTAAACTACATGGTTTGGCCTTTTTCAATTGATATAAAAATGTGTAATATGACCCATTATATGGTTCTAAACTATGTGGGCTTTGATTCCTCCCATTAGGATATATAGGAAGAACATATCATAGGCTTGATCCCACTATCAATACAACTTCTATCTTTTGGGAGGACAATAAATTTTTGCCCAACTATGTGGAATAAAACCAGAATATTAATGACAATGTATATAACAATATATAATATGTTTACAAAAAGGTACCATTGATGGAGAACCTCATATAAATAAAAATGTTTTTTTATATGAATAAAATCATATACATATAGCTTATTCTTAAATTAACACATTCCAAATTATTCATTGTTGACACAATGGTGACCCGTTTGATATTTAGTATTTAATAAAGTATTCATGAATATGTCTTAAATCTATAACAGAGTCCCAATGTTGGAAATAATTCCCACAAAAGGTTGTGATGAGCCCATCCTCCCATCCCTTCTGCTAATGTTTTCCCTACAGATCTTATTTGAGAAATCCTAGAGCATTTCTTCATTTGGAAATAAGTTCCATATTAAATCAAAACAAATGTGTGTGGGCATGAGACAATATCAAAAACCAATATTTTATTGTTTTTGTATGTTTTACTCCCAATATGAATGTTGTTACAATGTATATATAATGAATTATTTATAAATAATAAATATTATACATATGATGGAATAATGATGAATAAAATTTTTTCTTTTAATTATTGAGTGCAAATATTAACAATTATAATTATATATAAATTAAACTATTTTATTCATACTTGAATAGTTATGATCATTGTTATTGATTCACATATAATATTTCGATAATTATGATATACATCATATTCAACACTTGTTTTATTTTCTATGGTTTTTATAAAGAGTATTAATAAATTTTATAAAATTTTCAATTAATATAAATGTATTTTATAATTCATTTATGGTACTAATAAATGTGTTTTGATTCAAAAAACACCAAGTCATTAAAATTTCATTTTTAGAAAATTCAATTATGAGATACATGGTTTATATTTTTCAATGTGTTTATTTTTATATAGATTTATTTTTATTAAATTCCACAAAATTTTATAATACTATAATTATATTTTACTCATTGTATTTATAAATAAAATTTAATTTTTGTTTCCTTCAACCAATTTTTATTCAGGATTTATAAAATCTATAAGGGTTTCTTGTATCTCACATTCCTTTTTTGAGACATTTTTTCAAAATATGCATGAATTTTATTATATATGATCAATATAGTTCTTATTATAAATTATATATCTTGGTATTTTCTTAATTCATTGTATTTTATCTTTTATTTTAATTTATATCTTTTTGTGGTAATTGATTCAATGGCTACCAAATCAATAATGATTCTTAATGTCAAAATTTCTTTCATTGAGACATGTTTCATATTAAGCATCTATATTAATTTATTTTATGTACTTAATTTATCTTTGATAGATTATATCATTCATAAATATTTTATATAGTATTTTATATTTTATTCTATTTCTTTTATTCTGTGGATTTCGAATTTAATAAATCATTATAGGGTTTTTTTAATACGTCGCATTAATGATTTTAACGTATTTTACATAACTTGTTTCCATCATATAAATATTATTTAAGGACGTTTTTAATTTGGATTTAGATACTTTCTAATGTTCATTTTCAAATATAAATTACATTTTAAAATAATAAAAAATAAAAATTATTAATCTTTTCTATATTAGTCAATTTTGACATACATTATAAGTTGTGAAAATATTGTTTTCTAATGTTTACCACTTGAATCCATTTTACTACAATTATATTCATTCCTTTTACCCAATATTTATTTAAATGTTTCCATGGTTTCTCAGTGGAAAACATATTTCTGTTTTTTGATTAATTTTTTATATAAAAAATTTACCAAAAGAAAATTGAACTTCACTTTTATTTTTAAATGCTTATTTTTAATGATTTTATAAAATTATTTCCATCAATATCAAAATATAATTATTATTTTTATGACTATATTCGAATATTATATAATTATATTATCCCCCTTATATAACTATGAGTAATATTATGATGTTTTAAGAAAATTATCATGAAACTCGTTTATTTTCTTAAAAATATTTATGATGTGATGAAATAATGAATGTTTTTTTTGGTTTTTATAATGATATAGGAAGAATTATTTATATTATTAACTTTATGGTTCTTTGACATATTATATTACGATAGGTAGGTTTGATGTATCCCTTTAATTCAATAAGAAATGACTATAGATTTTACTATATATATGTTACACCTATAAAGATGTTAGATTTAAATTTAAAGGTTATTCTATTTTGAGCGTGATTGTAATGGTAATTATAATATTGATATAAATTTGATATTCAATAAAACTTTCATGATTATTATTTTTATTTTAACATTTTTGTGATATTTTGATATGTAATTCTTGATAAAAAAATTAAAACGTCTATATGTCATAGCTTATAAAAAATTGACCACACTCACACATGCCTTTTACTCATATTTTATGCCAATATTTAGGATATGACTCATGATTTATTATCTATTTTCTTGAACCAATACCTTATGTTACATATATTTACATTGATAATGATATAAGACCCATTTTATCATATTATTCTCACACATGATCTTCAAATATTAGTCCATATGTTTACCTTTACTGGGAATTTTACCTCACCCTTCTTATACTTCCATTTTCAAATGTGAAAAACAAGGATATTATGTAATATATTTATAGAAGTACATCATGTGTGTGGATTATTTTTGGAGATGAATTAAACATAATATAGAAAAATAAATCCTTATTATAATGGGATATATATCCATCAGAAGGAAAAATATATAATTTAAATTTGATATTGATTTTTTTAATTATTTAATACTATAAACGTTAAATGCCAATGGTAAATATGTGATTTGAGTTTTAATTACTTAAATTTTAATTAGGGATGTTATATAATGGGTAATATTCGATGGTATTATTGCTAGTAAATAATGAGTATATTTTTAAAGAGGATATGGGTGTAGATATATACAGAATTATAATTGGTTTCAGATAATAGATTAGATAATTTAAGTGTTGTAATTGTTATCAATTGAAGATATTTTATGATTTTTATTTATCATCAATAGAGTATGTTTTTAAGGGTTTTCATAAGTTTATAATTATAGATACTATTTTTTGAGGCCTTATGTAACTACACATTAATGTGGTTAATGATATTTTAGGAGATTATTATTTCATTTTATGAAGAATACATGATTAAGGGATATATAATAATTAGGATTTTTCTGTTCAATATTTTTATAATTTGGGTTATTATAAAAATATTTATTGAAAATTACATATGGATGGTTGATGATTATGGTTGTAGTTTTTGCAATATATACATAGGAATTAAAGGTCAATGTAGGATTATGTTATTTTTATTACTTATTAATAATGGAAAGGAAAATATAAAAAAGTTTTAAAAATAATCATAAATTATAGTTATGATTCCTGGAAAATTTTATGGATTCCATAGACATCTTTTAATAATACAATTATCCATGTCTGATTTTATTATAATTTGAAAATTATTATGGAATCATTTGTTATCACCTAGTAAGACAATTTTCAATGATTTGTGGTGATACATTGAGAATTTTTATTTATTCAATTTATGGAATTTGATTTCATTATTGTAAAAATATCCTATTACCATTACAGTGATAGTTGATATCTTCTTATGTTCGGATACATGATCTAATTTTGTTATGATATTGAAAAATATCGTAAACATTTAACAAGTAGATAATCATGAAAATAATTATTTATATAGAGAACATTTTTTGTTGAATTTTATTGATGGTAAATAAATGACATGAAATTTATCATTATTGAATGAGAATAATTAATAAGATTATCCCAAAATTTGGTTACCCTAATACTTTCCATGATTTAATATTTTCAGTATATATTGAAATTATATTACATACATGGAATAATTCAAATTATTTTAAGGTGGGACGTATAAAAAATATTCCTTACATGAAAACCACAAGGGGAAAGCTTCAATCATCCTTATATATGGGTGTATGCTCAACCACAAAAAATTGAAATCCCCAAGAAGGAGTAATGGTGGAATGGGGTGAGAGCATATGGGAATTCAATTGAAGATGTGTTATATAGTTCATGTGTGGTGTCTTTGATAGGCGCACATAGTATAGTGTGGGTCAACCTACCCCATGTATGTGTGTGTTGTGTATATGGGTTCCAACCTAGTGTCAGATTGGGAATATGATGGAATGGGATATTTTATATTAAATAGCCCATCATGTCAAAAATTATATGTGGAAAAAATAAAGAGAGTGTCACTGGTCAACCATCTACAAAAACATAAAATATAATAGAGGTCATCTAATTGGCTCTATATTTACCATTTGATATATTTATGTGACCATATTCATCCACCACCATCGTGGACATTATGAGTGATATCTATATTTTCAGTGTCATCATCCAATTATTTTAATTTTCATCCCTTCAGCCATCCCCAAATGATGAACTGAAGAATGAGATTTTCCCAACATCATGTTTGTAGATTCATCTTGTATTGATGTCCCAGTTCGAAGAACATGAAACTATCGATGATGAAATATGAAGTTTAAAAATTGGGAGCATTAATGGTTGAGGGTGATTCAAGTGATCATTATCACATGAACATGATTTTTAATCATTATTTAGTGACATAATTATTTTTGGTATCAATTGGATTTTAATTTAGATTGATTCTAAAAACCTGAGTACTTTTTTGTTTTGAAAACAAATAAATGTGTCATATTTATAATTTTGTGATACGGCATATTATAAAATAGATATGGGGTTTATTATTTTGTTTAAAAATTCCTCCAAATATTAACAACTGAAGCTAGGGTTGTTTCTACCAATTAAGTGGGAGAGATGATGTTTTTCAAAAGAAAAATAGATCATTCCCTGAAACATGTTTCGAAAAGAATAGAATCTCAATAGTGTAATTATTATGCAATGACAATGAGGAACTAATTCATGAAACTATCACACAAATAAAATATCCTACATACCCATTTTCTAATTTGATGGTTTAAAAACCATGAACACATAATATGTGAATCATCACTCATGACATTCCTGAATAAGGTGATATGTGAACTTTATAGATTTGTAAAGTATATATTTTTTGTACTCATATATGATGAATAAACATATCTACATAGGTAAACTATAATTTTATAGTGAGAGGAACCAATATATGTTGTTTCATGATGTATAACCTAATAACCCATGAACATATTTTTGTAAACTAAATTATTCATATATTAAAAACCTATAGTGAGTGTAGATAGAGGGTGGAGATAGTATGCATTGATAACATTATAAAGAATGTGAATATTCAAATACATGTAACTGTCTTCCATTCATGTCATGATACAGATGCAATAAATATGTGAGATAGCCATAGAATGTTAAAATGTTTGCAGAAAATAATATATAAGAAATAGTGACTATAAATTTATGTATATGGAAAATTAACTATAATGAAGAATTGATAACATATTTCAAAATATAAATTTAATTAGATTTACATGAATGAAATTATGAGTATATTTTTATTATTATTTTCATGATAATTGATTAAGTTGATTTTGGGAGGTAAATAATTAAGAAAAAAGACCAATGTATATCAAATACCTTTTAGTTAATTATTCTATTAATTATTTGAGTTGCTATAGAGGTATAATCTTCTACTTATTTCAAAGAATAACTAAGGAAGTTTAAAACCTAAATTTTGTTGACATATTATCTAGTTTATCATTTTGAGAAATAATTGTATTCCATTAGAAGGGAAACTTCCACTTATTGAATAGTATTAGGCCTATGTTCATAAAATATTATTGATGTAGTAAAAAATAAATTATATAAATTTGAGTAACTGGGTAATATAGTTGATTAAAAGGAAACTATTATATTGGTGAAATATTGTTTATTGGTTGATTAAATATCATTGAGTAACCATAGCTCCCAATATACCTAATTTCAATGAAGAAGTAGTGGTTCCATTATAAATAATTCCACTTGTATTGGAGTATTTATCATTTACTAATAAGATATTTTGTTCCAATTATTATAATTTGAAATAAATAGAGTTATATTGACAAGGAAATCTATGAAACAACCATAGGTTGATCAAAAAAGTGTGTAAGTCTCTTAGAAGAAACATTTCATAATTTGTGTCATATATTGTTTCTTTTTATTATATTCATTAAATGTTTATGATTTTATTAAGATCGCGTAACAGATACATCCCTCTAAACTGGGGAATATGTTTTAATGTAATATTGGATAATTAAATACAATGTATAAACATAGTAAAAAGATGGGTAAAATGATTCACCCCCACCTCTAATATCCCTTGTAAGATCCAAATATTCTCTACATGTTCTATCATATACTATGTATATCTATGATTAGATCAATGTTTTTATCCCCGTTTTTTAAAATGATCCTATTAATTGTATATGTTAAGTTGATTAAGAAATACCCTAGATAAAATAAATAGTATTAACAATTATTAATAAATAAATTAAGGTATCTTCAATGACTCTAGAAATTATGAAAAAGAAAGGGGAAAAGTGATTTCAAAAAATATCATGGAAATAAGATATGAATCCTTTATCTTTTATCAAACTAAAATATAATGATACTTATGAAAAAACAAGAATAAGTTTTGGGTAATATGAGTAAGATGGGTCTATAAAAATTATTTAAGACATACTATAATTTATATATATATTTGAAAAATGTTCAGGAATAATGGAATTCATATTAAGATTTTATTTCAAGGAGAATCTTGATTAAAAAAAACATTATGAAGATGAAATTTATATACAAGATAATTTTCTAGGAATGAAATTTAAATGATTCATTGTTCTCATATACATCATTAAATAAATAGATGAATCTATCTCTCATATCCAGGAAAATATTTCAATAATTTTTGATGAATTTAAATGTAATATATATTAGAAAAATGTTTCAAAAAATAACCAATGGTGATGTAATTCATGAACATGAAATATTTTTAAATGTTTATATGATTGTCATAGATGATCATCTAGAAGAAAAAAAATTATTGTAAAATGGAGTGACATGTTAGTAAAATAAAAGATTATATTTCATAAAGACTATATTGATAAGATTGATGCTTTAAAAGAATAACCTAATGATACTATTAGTGTCATTGAATCCTAGTTATATGATAAAAAATTAATAATCAAATACTAGGGTAACTCATTGATTAAAGGTAGTATAAATCAAGATGATAATATTAATAAAATGGAATGTAAATGGGAAGCTATGTTATCATTGGATGAACATGATACATTTCCCTCCAATAAATTGTCTTTAAATTGGTTTTAAAGTGAGAAATGTGAAGGATATTCCTTATATAACTTCCTAATTTTCTGAGAAGATGAATTATATTACCTAAACATATAAGGAGATTCAATCCCTCAAAAGGTATATTACTATAGAAATATTTATGGAACTCATCTATCTAAAGAGACACATATATATGGAAATAGGAAACAAAAATAATCCTTCATCGAGAATATATAAGTTCATTAAATAGGTTAAATCATAATCCAAACTTATTATTATTCTATTAATAGAGTTTTACCTAATATTTTTGGTTCAAAGATAAAATATAAAATGATATTGGTTGATGAAAATGATGATAAATCCAAACACCACCATTAGTACATATTGAAAATATCATGAAAATTAACTCTCAAAATTATCCTCTATTTAATGAAATACAATCTCATAAACAACATTGTACTAAATCTATCTAGGATGATACCTAAAGAAAAAGAAGAAGATTTTTTGGCTACTATTTTTACTATTGGAATTTTTCAAATGTAGATATAGATTATGAGAAAAATTTGTTAGCATGTGAAAACTATAGAAGGCCATTATTATCGTAGGATAATATTATGTGAATATATATCCTTCAAAATTAAAGAAAAAACATTTGGAGAACACTTTAATTATTGAAATAGAAGTGGTCGTATTTGACATGTGTTATGGTATATACCAACAATTCCTAATGAATATGTTTATGAGAATAAAATTACAAAATATTTCATAAGAAAAGATAAAAACATATGAGTCTTCCTTCAGAAATAAATAGAATAAGAAAATCAAGGAAACAATGTAGAAATATACTCCCAAGAAGAATGATAAGAAGGATTACAATAATGGAATATAAAATAATAAAAGATAATTCAACTATGGCGAGGGATGTTATACCATGTAATAATACATAAAATATATTTTAATTAATGTAACCTTGTTGAAATAATATAGAAAATCAATCTTCAAGTAAAATTAGGGGGAATGATTGATTGAATACATTCTTGAAGAAGACTCTATATATTTACCAATGAAAAATAACAAAAAAAATTTAAAGAACTCATGTGGAAGATACAATATATAACATATTAAGGTTGAATTTTTAATCACTTTTTCTTAATAATATAAATATGCGATATGAATTCAAAAAGTGTAATATGAAACATTCACTAGAACAAAAGAAAATTAAAAATGGATTATTACATGAGAAAAAGAACATCAATTTCATTATAGGTTTTCAAATGATAACAACATAGGTGTTTCTAATCAATTGTGTGGATGACGAAATCATATTCTACATAATTGAAACAATTATAAGACTATTATTCCTAATCAAAATAAGATACTAAATATTGAAAAAACATCAAAGGAACTATTGCACATATGGAATATGTAAAGATAAAAATCCTCACAAGATGAAGCTCAATGAAAATAATGATTCTATGCTGATTATGAAATATCATGATTTTAAATTTTAAGGAGACATAAGTATGAATTTTATAATAATATTTAGATCTATAATGAAATGAGACTTTTGTTTAAGATATTATTCTTATACCTAGTGAAATTACTAAGAATGTCTTGATATTTCATCCGTGTACACATATTACTTATACCACATTGTTTTTCATACATTGTTGGGAATTAATGATCAAGATCATGTTCATGATAATAATTTATTAAATATTTAGAAGAAAATATGTTTGGATTTTTATTAAAGATGTTACAAAAATGTGAGATGTTCCAAAATAGTGGATCATCAACATGAATATCTTGAAGACTGTATGATGAAACTATCCACTTGATAATACAATATGAGCTCACCTCCTGTGGGGGAGAAAAATATAAATAATATCTTATAAAGTCATGTTCCATGAATATCTAGAATATCATTTTGTCTATATTGAATTTTAAAATAGTGTTAATATAATTACACTTAATTACCTTTTCCAAATTATATAAAATAGGATCGTAAAAGGAGAGTGTTGGTTTATGAGTGAGCTCATAGAATAGGTAGAAAATTATTCCTTCACATGAACTTCTGGATTTATTTATTAATGTTTTCAAGAAAATATTTTTTTGGATAAATCTATTTTATACAGTCCTATCATTGAGAAAAAAGTATTTTCTAATCATTATATCACAAGAGATATAGTTTAATGGATAAAATAGAAAACTTTTAATATATATAACATTACTTATAAACAATTTTATCCCTTGTGGATATAGATATTATATACTAAGGTTTAATTTATTAGAGAACCATAAGGTTACATCATTATTTTAGTAAAAGTAAATGTGAATTCCAAATACATTTAATAGTAGAAGAAAATATGAGAACCCTAACATTAATACTATTATTTTATTTTCAATAAGGGAGAATAAGAAAATTTAATTTGTTTAATGAAATTGTATTAAAAAGAAATTTAGTGGTTTGATTGAAATGTATATGAATTTGGTAGATGATTAAAGATTTATTTGTATTCAATATATATGATAGAATCAAAATTCATACTATTATGATGTCCTACAAGATGAGTGATTATTTATATAAAGTGGTAAATTGAATATATTTAGTAATATTTTTTAATGGTGTTGGTGATTTAATGTAAATTTATTTTTAATTACATAGATCCCATAAATAGAAAATTCTCTATTATTATTGAGGTGTTTCTTGGGGAATTGTTTTGGACTCTTTGGTTGTCACTTAGTTAAAAAATTATCCATGAATGGTGATGATTCTTAGATAATTGTTATTGATTAACTTTATTCAATTGGATTTCATGCATTTAATAATCTCTTTGTAAAAGTATGATGAATTTTGATCCGTTTATAAGTTCAAATACATGATAAAAATCCACAAGGATAGTGAAAATTATCTTCAACATTTTACAAGGTTAAGATGATGTAAAAAATAATTTCATGGAGAAAATGTTTTCATAATATTTCATGAAGTAAAATAAAGGGCATGAAAAATCACCCTATTTTAAGAGAATAATTGTGAAGATCATCAAAAAATATAATTACTTTTATAATGTTCATGATGGAATATTTTGATAATGACATGAAATTGTATTATAAACTTGGAATAATTCCAAGTAATTTAAAATATGCCTTATCAAAAAAATGGTTTAGAGATAAAAGATACAAGGGGCCAAATTGGATCAACATAATATATGGTAGCATGCTCATAATTAAGTGGGATATAGATCCAAAAAAACATTGCGGTGGAATGGTTTGAGAAGATATGGGTAGGTGTATAAAGAGGGAGTGTATATCACCTGTTTGGTGTACACAACAATAATCCATAGTGGCGATTGGGTTGTCCCACCCCATGTAAGTATCTAGTAAAAATTTGGGTGTTGTCCCTAATGTTAGGTGAAGCGCTCAGTAGAAGAACTCATCCAATCGCAACATCAATGTAGGATAAATTTAGAGAAAAGAAACTATCACCCTTCATTAAAAACATATGAAATTAATGGAAATATTCCCATCAACTACATCTCAACTATCCGATCACATTATATTATTTCTTTCAATGTTAATTCGTTGAGGCTTATGTGTGTGATCTCAAGATAATCAGCATAAACATTACAAGAATTAAATGGTAATCCATTTTTTCATCCTCTACTGATCACGTAAAGTACATTATATTCCTGGAATCATGAATTCAACATCATCTGGAATTCATTCCTTGGTTTGAAGAAAATAATACTTCATATAATGAAATATAAATATTGTAGATCAGGAGTATTATTTGTTATGTTTTATGAACATGATCATTATTATATACACATAAAAGTTGATCATGAATTATATATGCTACTATTTTTTATTTAAAATTAAGCCTATAAATAAATGGAAACCCACATTTAAATGATTTAATAATCCCAAGATCCTTAGGGTTTCAAAAATAGCCTTAAAAAGTATAATTTATCGAATATGTGATGTGTATTATTATTTTTAGTATGAGGTGGTTTTTAGGAAGTGTAACCATTCCTAAAAATATTTATATCCTATAGTATAGTGGTAATTATAATAAATAAGTGATAGGTGTATTTTTTTTTAATGAGAAATTGATAATTCTATAGAACATGTTTTTGAATAATGGAATATTAATAGCACACCGCTCATGTAAAGAGGAATAAAAACCACTTTATTGACACAATTTCATGAAGTAAGGACCTTTTGTACATTGTTTATGTAAATATTGAAATAACACTTCCTCTAAAAATGAAAATATCACACAAAAGTGTTTAATAAAGATAATAATTTGTTAGATTCATAGTATTGTGATGTATGTATTTCAATTATTCATACATGAAGAAGGAAGGTGTTCATACAAAGAATTTATACATTCATAAAGAGATGCACCCACATATAAATTTTCATGTATGATGCCAAAATAACACATATTAGATATTTTCTAAACAATAGTCTCCATATAAATAACCTACATCGCATAGAGATACTATGTTGTGACAGTGTCTTGATGAGTGTGTATAATTGATTAAAAAAGTATATTACGTTCATTTCAATATATACACACATTAATGAAGAAATATAACCTCTTTAGGATAAAATGATTTCAAATAATATGAAATAAGAAAAAATTAAAATCAATTTGTTCATATGTTCTTAGAATTATACTAAACAATTGATTTCATTGTTAAAACTATGACAGTTTTTCAACATACATGTATACAATAATGGACATACGTTGATAAGTATTAGAATAATAATTGAGTAAGTAGATTTTGGAAGATAAATAATGAAGAAGACAACATAAATTATATAAAATATCTTCTAGTTGATCGTTTTGATAATCAGGTGAGTAATTTTAGAACAGACATCTTTAACTCATTTTGAAGAGGAATTAATGAATAGAAAAACATGAAAGGTATGTTTAGATTCTTGATTTTATCATTTTATGTAATATGTCTATTAAATTAGAAGATTCATCTTCTACATATAAAGTAGTATTAGGATAGAGTGCATAAAATATTATTGATACAATAATAGTAAAACACATATAATTGAGGAATACATTTATCTAGTTGCTGAAAATACATACAATGTAGTATGGATATCATGATAAGATGTTTATTTAAAATCAATGATGAACTGGTGGTTCCATTATCAACAATCCAGTGATGATCTATAGGTACGAGTATAAATAATTCCACTATATTTGAAATATTGATAATTTCTTGCTCAATGATTAATTTTCTAATTATATTTCTTTGTAACCACAACAAAAATTAATATAATAAGAGAATCTATGAAACAACCAAATTTTGATCACAAAAAGGAGTATATCTTCATACTAAGCCTTGTAAAAATATTTTGTGATGTTTTCTCTTTTATTTTCTACATTATATGTGTATATTATTGTTGAGAGAAAAAACAAATCCATTTCATAAAAACTGAGGTAGAAGATTAATATTAATATGAGCTAATTGAAAAAAATATAAAAATGGTAAAATTATGGGTATACTAATTCACCACCACCCTCTCAAGGTCCCATAACAACCCTTTTGGGATCTGTAGTCAGAATAATATTATGAACACAAGTTAATGTTAATAGATAAAATTGGGGATTGAAAATTGATTTGGTGACTAAGATATTAGAAATATTTTTAATGATGTTTACAATATTTTTGGGATCATTATATGAAAAATGTTTAGGGAAAATTAAGCAAAGTGTTTAATTTTTGGTTGATATTATTTGAATAATAAAAATTCTGATAATTATTCAATGTATATAGTTTTATATCATTGATAAAGATATGTAGATGTTTAAATTATTATAAATTACTGGTTTGGTGATATTAATGGTTCATTAGTTATTGACATAAAAGTTAGTATGATCATAGAAGAATATTTGGTCATGTTTTATTATTTTTTTCCAATTTGTTTTGGAATATCTTTAGGATATTTACTAATATATTTGTTTATAAATTATTTAATGGTGTTATTGGTTTTATTTATATATTGTAATTTCAATAAGAACTAATTTATGTGATGTTATATACAAATTTTATTATGTTTTATCCTTACTAATGCTAACTATTTGGATGTTTATTAATAGCTTGAAAATATGAGTAACTATGTTATATAAAGAAAAACCCATCATAAAATGAGGAACATTATCTTTTTTGGATCTCATGAGAAGTTAAGAATTTATTTTATATCATTAGGCAATTAAAATTCATCTGGGAAATTCATCATTTTTAATTATAAGAAATTAATTTTGGAAATTAATCAAAACATGCATTCAAAACGAGATATTTTTCTTATGTAAAAGGAATCAAATCAATAAACTATATTTTATCATAATCACTATCTTGATGGAAAAAAAATTCCACAAAATCAATTAAAAGGATGATAAATCTATCATTTCTTATTTAAAATAACAATAAAAAATCAATTCACCCATTAAGAACTAATTCAAAAGTTTCAATCATATATTTAAAAACATGTTTTAGTAAAAAATGAATTTTAGGTATCCAATTCGTGAATTTAAAATGAAAGTTATTGAAAATAATTATCTCTTTTCAAGGTATTTATTCATTAAAAAAATAAAATATCATTCGGATCATATTATTCTATATCATATGATGAATTTATGGTATATTTTCAACTATTATCTATTTATAATAAACTCACCTCATTGTTTAAAATATTTTTTCATGACTCAATATTTTTTTCATGAGTCTCAATATTTATTTTCTGAACATTTTCATCGAGCATTGATATATTCTATCATGTTATATCTAAATTAGTATTTTACTTTTTTTCTCTATTTAAATAATATTTTTATATAATGTTATTCTTAATCAAGGAATTTTTATTTTTCTATTATGAAAACATTCCGTCCTTAATGTTGACTATTTCTCTATTCTATGTTCATGTTCTTTCATACCACAATTTATTTTATTATTTCAATGATAAATATATTTTATGTTCTGAATAATTCATAATCCACATAATATTATTTAATAAAAAATATTATATTTCATTTTTGAGGCATATTTGTTTAAAAATATTGTAAAACCTATATGGGTTTTCTTTCCATTACAATATATGTCTTTTATATTTCACTTCATATTTATTATATTTTTTATTAATCCCTTTGTATGATTCATTAAATGGGTTTTGGATTAAAATTATATCTTTTTAAATTCTCTTTTACCTTTTGAAATGGAATTTTAAAATTCTTCACTTTAAATCATTATTGACCCCTTATAATTATTCTCAAGATAAAATTATAAGGATGAAATTTCATTAGGGGGGACAATGTGCTAACCTCAATAGTTTTAATAATATATATCTTTCATGGATTATTAATATTCATGATTAGGTATATATCTGTGTACCTTACAAATGTATATATGTTTATATCATGTCTAAGTTGATATTAAATAATCAATTACAACCCAATTATACATTTAAAATTATTAGGTAACATTTCAGGAAAAAAATTATGGTTAAATTTATTTTCTACAGAATAATTCTTATTATATATTAAATAAATGGATTATATGTTAATTATATAAATTCATATTAATAATTATTTTATTATAAGATTATAAATAATTAAATCGAGGTTCCTTGTATAATTATGGGTTTCATTTTTATAAGATGTAGCACCCTAGATTACGTACCATAATAACTGTTTCCCCATGCTATTTTGGTATGTGTCATCAGGCATACTTCCCCATACACTAGAGGCTTACGGATAACAGTGATGGTCCAATGAAACGTAGAGGGAGATTATACACACTTAACTATAGTAATCCACAATTGATAAAATAGGAAATAAGAAAAATAATAATTATAGTAATCACCCCTAACAAATACATTTCTGAAAACTTGGTATATGCCGACAAACAAATAATAAATATTCCAAGTCATATCATATAATGAATAGTGTAAATAGAAACTCAAAATAAATAGAAGATGGTGAATCCGAATAACATGTCTTAACACCATGTTCGATTCCCTTGTCCATGAACATCACTGATCCCAAAATCAACCCGCTTGTATAAGGTTTTTTCCCTTGTCATGGCTTGAAACAATGAAGTCTTCTCGTGTACACAGAGACATACCATGTAGGGTGTGAGTAAAACTAAGTAAACCCCCACCCAATGTGTCTAAAATATATCCAGCCTATATATTATTTCATGTAGATGTATGGAAAAAAAAGATAAAAAATATGTTCCATTAATTAACATTCTTTTCGTTGGACACATTCCCCATTAGTTCCTTTTGTTACACATATTAATGAAACATTCGTTAGCCTATGATGATAATAAAATAAAATTATAATGGTATTAAAGTTCCCTACATATTATGGATAATAATTAAAAAATAATATATATATATATATATATATATCGGTTTCCTTGGAGACCCATTCAAGTTAATTGAATAAGAATCATTTGATAGGGGAATAATGCCTCAGTACAACACTCTAACGCTTGAAAAAAGTTCAGGGGCCTATAACATTAGTCTCAACCATCCTATGAAGAGAATCCTGAGTAAAACCACACAAACATACAACTAATTCTTGTGTACACACATATAAACCTATTTAACACTTTAACAATTTAAATGTCATAACCCATTTAACACATTTTGGTAAATCAATGCTTCCCCTTATTCCATGTAAACAAACTAACACCATTATCCTTGGTTCTATTTTGTAAACCCATTCATGTTAACATGATAATCATAATTATCCTAGGTTCAATCTCACAAAACCTTAAATTTACCATTTAACAACACATTTTCTATATTAAATGATGAGGCACATCACATTGGTGTACGTTATCCTAGTACCATAAAACTAAAAGGATTCCATGGGGATCAAGAGGGGTTCAATTTATCATTTTATCAACATATTTATCATTTTATTCCAATGAATACAAATGGATAAAAGGAATTTTCTATAACATAGCCACATACAAATAAATCAAACATCATGATTATGGTATATATCTTATAGAACACCTACCACATCACCATAGGCAACAACTCACTTAAAATTCACCCTAGATATGAACTCAATACACCCTCAATGATTCAACCCAGTATTATCATGAAAATTAGGGTTTTAGAGGTTTGGAATGTGAATATTTATTTAAAAGGCCTAGCCCAATAAAAAAAATATTAAATGGACTACATGACTCACCTGATGTTTTCATCCACATCTATTGACACTCTAAATAACATAAAACTATAGAGATTTATCATTTGGATGTTTGGAGGAAATTATCATAAACCATGTCTTCTTTATAAATGTGTGGAAGATAATCGAGAGTTCTATATTAGGAAATTATTGGGAATGATGGTAAGAACCGTAGATTTTCAATGGCGCTTATTTTTTGGACACATGGTTGGCCCAACCCTGAAACTACCACTATCCAAGAGGACCCTCAGCTGCATGGTCTCATGGAAGTCGTGAACAGTTTTAGAATTCATGTGGTTGGTATATGGGATTGTTATGTCCATGCATGCATGGTTTTTTATCCACCATGCATAGTTTTACCAACTATGGACCAACCCTCTATAAGGAACACAGTTCTAGCATGCAGTTAGCAATAACCATTTTTTAACTAAAAAACTAGCATTGGATGGCCACTTTTCCATCACACTCACATCATAAACCCCTATAAAACCACAAACTCTCCTCATATTATTTGAAACAAATTCATTAACCATTAAAATGAATTTAAAGAAAAAAAATATAGGAATATACATAACTAGAAGTTCATGATCTTTCAACCTCTGCACCTTATAATGGATCATCCTCAAGATTCTTTTCTAAGAATCATTCAACATTATGAGGTAATTATTTTAGGACATTGGTCCCACATATATTATTCCCTATACCATGATTCCTCTAAAAATAAACCATGTTTCCACCAATCTCAAACTAGTGGAATAGACTTACCTTATAAAATATTCTCACTGTGATCTATATTATGAACCAGGTGTTCGTCAAAGGATGTATTATCCTAAAGATATATTTTCTCAGTAATGATCACATGAGAATGTTTGGAGTGATACTAGTTATGTTTTTAAACATGAGAAATATTATTCATTTCAATATAACAATATGTATCTTCCAATATGTATATTTTCTTTCTGATCCTCACCAAAATATAAATAATCCCCATATACTCGAGCACTAACTATCCATATTTTTTGAATATTATAGTGATCAAATTTTTGAGACACCCAATGGAATACATGATCACCCCCCATAAGCTCAAGATGTTGAAAAACATCAATCATCAAATGACTTCATCCTACACTGATCTATATCCATTCATTTCATAATCAAATAAAACTACTATGGTGTCTTTGGTACGAGTCTCATCCCCAAAAAAATTGATTCTCTAGCATCCAACCAACATGGTGATGATCTACATGAACATCCATTGAGAGTATCATATGGTTCCATCTAGATATTCACATGTTACAATTTTTATAGGATGACTCCATGAGTTATAAATGTTTGTCTCAAGATCCAACAAATTCTAGGATGAATTTTCACATCATATCCTCTAGTACATGATTTGTACACTAAAAATGCTCATTTGTATACTATTTTAAATATTTAATCAAAAACACCTAGTTACCAATGGCCTTTTTCATCATCATTTCCTGAGGGAAGGCTTGAAATATGAATCATGATCTATATCTATATTCTGTTAAAACCCATGAAACCATACTATCTCATAAACATATAATTCAATCAACTGATCCAATTTAAAAGTTACATGTATTGGTAATAAATTTTTCACCTTGGTCGACTGATAAATAAAAAGCCTTATAGAATCATTATTAAAAGGAAACATCATATTACCCAATTCAAAATCCATAGTAACATCATCCAACCACCATTATGGAATCAGAAATGACTATATTAAACCACCCAGTCGCTGGTGTTTAGAATTCATCTTCTAACAAGTGTAACATAAATCTTTTAAAACTAAATCCTCTTTCTTCATCCGGATACAAAATTACATTTTATGTAGATCAAGATTCATTTTAGTAAAACTGGGATTCACAACCAAATTTAAGGCTTGAAATTCATGCATTATATCTTCCCATATACAAGTGGTCGTAACAACATGGCCAAAAACAGAAACTATTTTATCATTATCGATAGTCTATTAGGAAGGTGACTCCCCGTCGTTAATTATTTACTTGAAGGAAAAAATCTATAAATTTTCATACATTATCTATATGATCTAGTTTGGAACAACTAAAGTATATTTCTCTCAGTTTAATGGATATATAACATTGTTATATTTTCATGACATTTAAACCAACTAAAATTTTTAGTTCGGTATATAATCGACCCATATCTTCTATCAAAGATTCAAATATTACTTGAAATATGTGTTTATAAGTCTTTTATGACCAATATACATGATAAACATTTCACCAGATAGGCAATTCCGCAAAAAAATAAATTCACAACCCACATGGGCCAACTCAAGATCATGTGTAAGGTAGCATAATTATCATTTTATCAACATTTAAGATGCATAAAAAATAATATATTCTCCTAGAATCCAAAACGACTCTGTCCAGTATTGAATGAATCAAAAAACAATACATGCTCTTTAACCAAATTGGGTAGGATCAAAATCTTTTTAGTAGTAAAAAATTTCTTCAACACCAATAATAAATCATCACATGCTCCAGAAAAATTTAACCTAACACCCATCTTGGTTAGGCATGAAAGTGTTTCTTCAATGTGAAAGAAGTCATTGATGAACTGTTGAAGATATCTTTCAGACATAAAAATATTTTGACATCAAAATTATTCGTAGGATGCACCCAATATACTATTGTTTGATGCTTCTCTTAGCCCACTAACATATCTTACTCAATGAGGATGTGACCCAAGAAATGTACCATACAGATCGAAAACATACACTTTTATAGCTTATCGTATAGCCTATGCTCTAATTGTGTACTCAAGAAGCTATCATGGTGTTTGGAATAATATTTATCAATTTCATAGTATGCCAATATTTCATCCACAAGTAAACTATCAAAAAATTCATGATTGGATGGAATATTAAATTAATTAAGTCCGTAAACATAGTAAGAGTGTTCATAAACCTGAGCGACATCTTAATGAACTCAAACAACCCATAATTGATCCTTATGGTAGTAGATAGTATATCATATGTTATCACCCTATATTGATGATAGAATGACATCATAAAAATTATAGAGAACATAGATTCACCATTCAGCTGGTCAAAATGATCATCAATATGTGGAAAAAGATATCATTTCTTAACTATCATATGATTCAATATTTGAAAAAGGAAAAACAACTGTAACATTTTATCATCCTTCTTTGAAAAAAAAATTGAGATCACCAAGGATGATATACATTGATTGATAAACCATTTATTCTTCAATTCTGCATACATAGATTTAATCTCATCAAACTCTTCTGGAGCCATTTTCAATGGAAGAACAGAAATAATCTCATATCCATAGTTAAATTGATTATTATATAAACCTCTCCATTAGGTGGGGATACTTAGAATAACTATGGAAACAAAACATTGAAATGATCCAACCTAGTATGAAATAAGTCATGTAAATTTTCACCCTCATCAAGAACAAGACATGCTACTTGGGCCATGAGCTCAACCAACTACTAACAAACTACCCATTCACATCCCAACTAAAAATATAATTCCATATAGTGAACGTAAGTGTTACTCTATTGTGATGTGAACCTTTCCATTGGGTGATACTAGATAATATGGGATTAACACAACACAATCCAATCCATTTCCAATATCAGGTCAAAACCATACTTCCCATGTGTAATAATTCCCAAGGGAAATTGTTTCCAAAAACCTTTAGGGAACACCCATTACATTGCTAGATATTTTATGATCGTACTACATATGGTGTATCGGTTGACATAACCCCACTCATATGCTCCTCCGTTGTACCCAACACATTCATAAATGGGAAATATAAATAAAATACAAGGACCCTGTATAAAAAATCACAATAAAGTTAGAAAGATATAAGGATATTACCACCAAAAGTTGATGGCCCCACCTCACAACAATCTGCTGAATGATGACCTACATGCACAACACATATTCATCTCCCCTGGTTCCTTGTATGTGTCCCTAGTGATTCCCTACCCTTCTTGTAATGATTATCTCATTTTAAAAAACCATGTATATTAACCCATTTTTTAATTCCAATAGAACCACAAAAACCTCTATGGTAGGGGGTAAAAGACCCCCTCACTACACTCTTAATCTTATTTAATAATCCTTCACTACCCATCAATCAAGGGTTCTAGAAGAACCTCTACATATTCCCCATCCTTCCTCACTCATAGTACTCAGATGGTTTTCAAGGACACTAAAAAAATATGTTTTTCGGCCTGCCAGACAGATAACATAACAGAATGTCACAACCCCATGGGACCAATCTGCATCCCTTACTACTCTGTCTACCACTTCACTGGTGGAAATCCAAGAATCTTAGCTCCCAACCCTCTAAAGCCATACCACTGGAGAACCCATCTAGAACCAAATGACCACCACATGAGGCCTCCTTAAGGATCCCCTTAAAATTTTGATAATGATATACAACCTCTTTAAATGGACATTAATCTTATGAGATTGTATCTCATATGTATGGACATCCTAAAAACACCTCACCATAGATGGACCATCCCCAAAATATGATGGATAAAATCATTCCAATTTGATTAGGAGTTTACTATAATCCTTTAAAGGAATGGTCACTTGAGTCAACCTCGTATTATCTTCATCCATCTCCTGTATCAGTGTCTCTATGTAGAAATGTTATAGAAATATTTCTAAAAAGTATTTCCACATCATACCATTTTCATCCCAGTCTGAACCATAATATACCACCAGCGCTTCACCGGTCCCCAAGGCATATTATCCTCTAACATGAATCTCTTATTAGGAGGAGTATCTATGTGAGTCATAATCGTTTTTATGTAATCTATACATGGATCAACTACCTCAGGTTCACATTATCTAGATAACATTGTGGGATTATACAACTAAAAATCTCTAGATTGGTCAAACATACTAGGAACAACCCACCCAGGTTCCTATTCCATCATCTTCATAAACCAAGAAAATTTCTCCTAGAACTTTTCTCCACTATATTTCTCATAACTAATTGGGATTCAGTCTCTAATACGTGAAGTAAATTCATAATGATGACCACTTATCACCCAACTAGTAGGCATAATCATGGTGGAATCTCTCTACAATGTTGACCACATGTCTCAAAAACATAATAAATAAGTTCTACCATTTATAAAAAATAGGGTTTTCTACTAGCTAGAAACACATCATAACACTTAAACTATTCCTATGGCCATGGACACGTCACTATCATTATCTTCATCCAACACTATCTTATGTCTTTTTCAAAATTTGTTAAATCAAAAACATATATAAACACATCCATATCACTAGAAACCCTTTTTTAAATATTTCACTTTCATCTTCAAATATTTTCCTTATTTGGGTAGTAATTTAATCATTTCACAATCATATTTCAACTATTTATACAATTATAACAACTCCTATTTTAAAAATATATTTAAAACATAATAGAGTTTTATATTCATTTCTAATTCCAAAACATGATCATAACATGTTTTCCTTGTGTGAAGATAATATTATGCATGTTTTACAAATCACTATGTTCCTAAAATGATGAATGGATGTAAAATCTCATACCATTTCATCCCATTATTAAAATATCATATAAAATAATATCATGCATAAAGTGAATAACCCAATAGTGAAATTTCATTGAAATATAAAAATAATTATCAAGAAGAACACTCCCATATTAGATACTCAGAATTTTCTGTTGTATATGAGTAAACTACTCCCATGAGAAAGAACATTTAATAGTCCTAACACATCCTAATCAGCCATATTATTTAGAAATAAAAATAGATACTATAAATGAAAATCCTATCATCTCATATTGTAATGAACCCTCTCAAGTGCCAATATAACTAGTGCCCCGAGCCTCTTTGCAACATTAAATCATGTGTATCTCCATGTATGAAAGAGCTTTCCAACTAGAAATGAGGGTCTAATGAGACATGATAGGAGACTATAACCTCTTTATAATAGTAATCCACATAATATAACTTAAGAAAAAATGAAAACAATAATTATAATAAACATAAATCAGAAATCCATTTCTCTAAACTAGGTACATGCCCACAACCAAATAGTAAATACAGTATGTCATTTCATAGAGTTCCATGTGAAATTTGAAACCCAAAATAATGAAAATCTATAGAATTCACAAAATAGGACCCAACACCATGTCAGGTTCCCTCATCAACACACATCCTGGAGATCCAATCAACCACCTAGCATTGGGAGTTTCCCATTGTCTTGAACTACAACCATAAAGACTTCTAGAGAACACAAAGGAATCCCAAGAAGGCTGTGAGTACAATTTAGTAGGCCGCCATAAATGGTGTCTAAAAAATATCTATTCTAAGTGGTAGTTCATGTTGAAGTATGGTAACCAACATGATAAAAAAAAGTAAACCATGCCCTATTAATTAAAATGATTTTCATAAGAAACTATAACCATTACTTCAATGTTTTACTCATTTTTATCAAAAGAGACATCACTTTTTCAAAACAACTAATCACTGCAAAAGTGGAGTTATATTCCATATATCATATAGAAAATATTTTCATGAAACAATACATAAATCCCATACCTTAAATCATTAGTCTAGGTAATCATATTAAAAGCATTTGTTAGTGGCAGGGATTCTCAGTTTGACACCCTAACCCATAAAACATGATGATGGGGACTAGGGCCTCAATCTAGGAAGACCCATGGATATGATCCTCATTCTGACCACCAAAAATACAAATTATTCATACTATAATTCTTTTTAAACTGTTTAACACATATACCATTTACATTCCATAACCTATTTACCATATTAAAGCTAAGACAAATGACTCCTTATGATATGTTAACAAACTAACTCAATTATCATGTGTTTTATTTACAAAACACATTCATTTTAGAATTATTAACATAATTATCCATGATTTTATCTCATTAATCCTTCAAATTACCATTTAATAATACATTATCATGTTCTGGGCTGAGTCACACCTGATGGGTATCTTTTTTCCCAATCTGATTAACCTAAATGGATCCCCTAAGGATTAAGAGGGGTTATATTCATCAATTAACAAACAAATTTATCATTTATTTCCAACAAAAACAAATGGATAATAAGAAGGATCCAAAAAATAACCACATAAAGATAAATAAAATATCAATACTACAGGATATAACATTATAAAACTTACCATAAGTATATAGAAATCCACTCAATTAACCATGAGCCCTGATTCAATCTCAAATCACCCACAAATTAACAACAATGGATATTCTAGAAAAAGAGGGGTTTAGAGCGTCAGAGAGAGAGTAACGATTCCGCACTCCATAATCCCAATAAAAAAAAGTGGATTGTTAGAATCAATTATAAAATTGATCGATGTCTAATAGATCTTTAAACATATTATAAATGAGTGAGATTGAACCTTGTGATGTTTTGCAGAAAAATATTATAACACATTTATACTGTAGAATTAATGGGCAATAAAATATCATATGTGTTCTTAAGGATTGACTCATTAAATGGTAAAAACCCTCATTTTTAATGGCCCATATGGTTTGGAAATATGGGTGGCCAAATCATTTGTGAAGCATGCATATCTCCCTTTCCAAGAGTAGAATAATTCCCATTATATCTTGGGAAGAATGAATAGTTTGAAAAACTATTTGGTGGTCATTTAGGATAGATATTTCTAAGATTTAATGTTTTGGTCTCCACCCAATTGTGGAATTATTGGTTGTGTGCCACGCCTATCTAGGGAAAATAGTGCATGCACACAAATACCACTAAAAATTTTGGAACAATGAATCCTTCACAGGATGGACTTTGTTTCTCCTCTTTCACAACATGAACCATCAGGACACTATATAGTCTTCTCTTATTCATTGGGGACATTTCACTAACACTTAAAAGGGTGTTAAACAATAAATACATGAATAAACCTCACTAAAAGTTGGGGATCTAAGAAAATAAATAGTATTTATTCTATATAATATATTTTCCCTCTCATTAAATGGTTTAATTTATAGTTTATTTTTATAAAAAATATATTATAAATTTTATAAAAATATTTTTATGTTAATCATACCAAAATTACTATAAGGTTATTTTTTAGTAGTTTTTCTAAAAAGGTTGATTTTTGGTTGAATAGTAAATTTTACATTTTTTTATAATATAATAACTTTTATGACCTAATTATGATATAAGAATGATTTAAAAAGTTATAGAACATTTCTATCTCTAAATTTTAAGTTAATTAGTATAATTAATTATTTGAAAATATTATATTGATTTTGAAAAACACGTTAATGACACTTTAGTATAAATATTATATTTTTTTAATGAAAACTATTTTGGAATATATCTATTTTATTATTTATTCAAAATTACCATTTATAATTTAATTCATTTCAAATTAATAGAATATCATATTTTATAATTCAAAAAAATCATATATATCAATACCATGACATATTCGGGATTGAATTTATTTTTACGTTGAAAATTCATTTTTCAAAAAAAAAATTAGTAGATTTCTTTGTAATTATTTTTATATTATATATTTCTTTATCAAAAAAATAATCATTAAAAATGATTTTAATAATTGTAATTATATTGTTAAAATTAGGTAATAACATCCTTTTTAATTTTTTCTTAAAAATATCTTATCATGTTAAAATTTTATGACCACGCAAAAAGTTAAAGATTTTAAAAGGTGGTCAAACTAGAGGATTAAGACATACATTATCACAAAAATAGTTCTAAATTTTATTAGATATATGATTTTTACACCGATCTAGTATTATATTATAAAATTTCATTATTTTTCACACATTATTCGATATGAAATTTATCACTTATTTGGAAAATAGTTGTTTCTAAGAATTCCACTTCTCTCGATTATAATAAGATTCTGTAACCACCTCACACATCTACTACATTATAAATCCTTGTTTCAACCTAGAACTAAAAAACACTCCCCAATTATATTTACCATTTCATGGTTGTTCTGATGTACCAAATTGACAAATCTATGAGGGATTTTATTTTTTTCATAAAGAAGGATATCACAAAGTAGATCTAATAGTCATAATTGAGTTCTTTAAAATTTCATTATTCTTCCTACTCCTCTAACACTATCATAATCATACTAAAGTAATTAAATAAGTATAATTTTATTAATTATATATTATTATTTTTTATATAACAAGAATTAACTACCTCACCTCTCTCAGTTATAAAATCATAACCTTTTCATGTTGCATGTGGACTACCACCTCAATAAATGCCGTATTTCATTTCACATCTCTTCCTTACATGGATGTTTTTAAAAATATATTATATATATAAGTATGATATTTAAAAAATAAATATGTTTATATAGAGGTAATTTTCCTATCAAATTAGTAATAATAACAATACATGGCCTTTAAAAAATTTACTTTCCAAAATGAGAATACTAAGGAATATTTTCTGTAATAACTACATACCATTATATTTTATTTATCTACATTATATACCTCTTATTGAATTTTTTTTACCAATTAAAATCATTTATATAATCATTATTATTATTCTAATTTTATCATATCATTACAAATGTTCTTACTCATTAAACTATTATAACATGTTCCTGTTTTTTGTCTGTTTGACTACCTACATGATCATTGTTATATTGATTATCTCATTAATGACTAATAAGACATAAATAATTTCAATAATATATAATTATTTTTAACTTAATAAATTTTTTAACTCTTTAGTTCTAATATCTGTAATGATATATATATATATATTCTATAGTTATATTAATTAAACAATCATTGAAAAATGGAATTTTTTAGTTCTTTGTGAAACTGTCGGCATATGTTCCCTGAAATAGATATGTGATACAAAACATTATCAATGAAATGTGATAAATTAAATTTATAATTAATTATTTTATTAATTCGTGAAAAATTATGAAGGATCAGAACCAAAAAACCATATAATGTAAGGTAAATAGAACGATTAACACCTGGATGTTAATTTTGATAAAACAATTGATATATAGGTTATTATGAATTATAAATGGATGGTATGAAGTAAATTATATGTGATTAAAGTTATTATTAACAAATATAATGAACCTCAATTTATTATATGTTGATGTTCAAGATCATTTTTCAAACAAAATTCCAAGGTGTGGAGATCATTAACATAGTTCCCACCCATTTTTTATATAACATTTTGAATGAATATATTATGATTAGATATTGTTTATTATGAACACTAATTATTTTAATTTGTATTGAAACCTTTTTTTTATTTAAATTTTTTTGAATAATCAGTCCATTGATTTTTTCTTAATTAAAATATTATGATCAATATATGCATTTCTTATCTCAATTTCAATTAATTAAGATATTATTCATATTCACCACATTTTTTAGTTTATGTGGTGTATATAATTCTCAAGAATCTGATTTATATTTATTTCAATGAATTTTATTATATTCCTAAATTCATTTTCTTTTTACTTTAATTATTTTTTTAAAAAATAATTCTACATAGTAATGGGTTGGTCTCAATTTCAATTCTTCAAGATATTATTAATATTATGAAAATTGTTTTCTTTTGTATTTTTTTATTTAAATTAAACAAACCATGAATGTTTTATAATATTGTTTCCATTTAATATATGTGATTCAAACAATAAAATTCTTGTTCTTTCATTCAATATATTTCTAATCAAGTGTTACAAAATCCACAAGGGCTTCACTCCTGAAACACTGTTTCCTTATAATAATTTTGAATCATTGACCAATTTTTTATATATAGTGTATCAACTACAATTTTTAATTTATACATATTTATTACATATTTTTTCATTGTATTTAATTTTTTATTTATAGTTATTAAATTCAATGGGATTGTATTAAATAGTTACTAAATCATTAAAGATTTATTTTCTAAAAAAAAATTCATTGAAAAAATTTTCATTTTTAGAATCTATATTCATTTATATGTCGTATATATTTTTATTGTACATTTTTAAAAATGTTTATTTTTTATTTATTTTTATTTAATTTTCCTTCCATGTTTTTAGTATATGTAATTTTGAATTTTTAAAAAGGTAAAATTATTTTCACAAAAACATATATGTATAACGATATTAAATTCCTTTACATAATTTTTTTCATACACATACATATTCTTTAAATAATTATATTCTATATATTTAAATGATTTATAAAGTTCATTTTAATTATATTTGGTTTTTATAATGGTCTATAAATGGAATATTTTTATCATTTTTTATATGATTCATTTTTTAAATTATTTATAAATGTGTGAAAATAATGTTTTTTTAATTTTTACCCCATAAGAAACTCTTTATAATTTTATGTCCCTTCTCCATTAACATATTTACTTTCAATATTAAAATATTTTTTTAAAATGAAATATCATTTCCATTTTTCTATGAATTTTATATTTATAAATGTTTCAAAAATAAATGGATTTCTATTTTTATCAAATCAAATTTCTAATGAATTTATAAAACCATTTTCCTTCCATGATAATATGATATAATAATTATTATGGTTCATTTGGGATATTATATAATGATACCATATATATTTTTATCAATATGTCTTAAAAATATGTTTTAAAAAAATTATCACAAATCTTATTTCCTTTAACCATGATAATTAATATATGAACGAATGATAAATGTTTTTTATGATGAAATTGAAAGACCTTATGTATATTATCCATGTTATGGTTCTTGTAAAAAAAATTCCCAACTATAGGGTCAAATATTTACCTCCAATTCATTTGGTAATGATTATAGTTTAAACTAAATATATGTTACTCTTATGAGTATTCTTGAATTCACCACGTAGTTATTCCACTATATGTAGAATTGTAAAGGTTCTTATAGGAGTGATTTTAATGCGATATCCCATGTAACCTTCATTATTGTTAATTTTATTTAATTCATTTTTATAAAAAAATATATATTCCTCTTGATCTAATAAGTTTAAAACTATCAATGTTATGTCTCATCGTTATTGGAACATGCACTCAAACTCTAATTAATCAAGACTTATTCCAAGGTTAATACAATGACTCATGATTTACGATCTATGTTTTCTTGGGTATGAATATATTATGTTATTCCAAAAGAATATTTTATGATATAATAAACATATTATCATAGTACGTTCACTTATTATTTTCTATTGTTAATGTTCATGGTCACCCTTAAAAGTTATTCCAGGTCTCCCTTATTATATTTCCATTAATACATTTTAAGAATAATAATATTATGTGTAATATTCTTATAAGGTTTTCATGTGTGGGAATTTTTTTCTGATATATTGAATACATATTATGAAATCCATTGTATAATTGGAATGATTTCCAATGGACATAAATTACATGAGTTTTCAATATGGGATGTTGATCGGAATTTAGCTCACCCAAGATGTGTGCCTCTATTATAGGAAAAAAAGTTTCTCTAAATCTTCTCATAGCCAAATAAAGAGAAAACTCATATTGCATAGTCTCTTAAACATGGTTCCATACACACCCACTAGAAACCTAGATAAAATAATTATTAGTTGAATCTTTCATCCATTCCATTGTAGTTCAAATACAATGGACATTTATCATATTTTATTCATGGATGATATAATATTTTTATTGAATGATAAATGTATAATTATAGTATAATTCAAAAAAATCATGGATACATATTTTATATAGAGTGGGAATTCCATTAACTTGGATAAAATAAGTGTACTAAATTAAAAATGGTTCTCATATGGTTGTGTAAAAATATTGAGGAGGCCAAGGGTATGCATAAGAGATAATTCCCCATGGAATACCATTGTGTTCCAGTTTCTCTATGTATGATTCACATCCATCATTTCAATGGGATTATTGATAAAATTAATTCATGAATTACAAATTGGATAAATTGGTTTTATTGATTCAGGAGAAGATTTAAACTTGTAAATTGTTCCCTATAATACATTCTTATAAAATAAATGTCTATTATCAACATGATTATGGATGTTTTGAGAAAATTTAAAAAATTATGGCAACTTTCATCTTAGATTTGCATTCGGGAGGAAGGTTTCATTGGGAATCATAGGAAAAGATGGAAATGGGGTGAAAGTCGGTGGTATCAATCATAGGAATGTAATATAAGATATGCATTGAATGAAAGATAAACCGGCATGGTATTACATTTATTATAGGTCTCTATTGTCTTCATTCATTACAAACATATACATAAGTCATATGGATATTGGAAAGGGATATTTCCAAATTATATCTCATGGTCTCTTTTCATATACCCGTGATGCTGAATTAGTCAAAATGAATTGTTTTTGTGGATATATTATTATTTTTTTGAATGATAATTGGGTTGGTTCTATACTCATATTTCATTGTTTCCTCACCCTGGATATCAACTTATCCTATGAAAGCAGGTTCAAGACTTTCATTCACTCTATTTTCAACCACCAAAAAATGAAGATCGCTAACATCATTATATGAATTCTGATAGAGATACACACATTTTCCTAGGATCACCATTGAAATCATTCTTGGTCAAACAATATAACACTATAAATCAATTGCATATATACCAGGATTAGTGGGGCATAATATTTTGGTGTAAATGTATACCCATGATTTTCAACATCCTGGTGTGGTTTCATAATAACTAAACCATTCCTATCAAAAATTAGGTTATAAGAAAATTTATTAGGATTTATTCTAAGTGTTCATGGTAAAGAAACACTGAGGAAAAATCATTTGATCACCTTTTTATCAAATTTTAATTGGATGATGCAATCTATCTTTGTCTGGGATATTTCATCAGGAATAGAGATTTTCCATCAATCATGGTAATTATATCTATGCTTTTTTTCTAGATACCGATAATAAGGTGTAAGAATAAAAGAAAAGTGACATACTCCCATAGGTTTGTTTCTGGAGCATTTGGAGTGTGAGGAACAAAATCCTTCACTATAGGAATCCTAATTCACTACTATGATTCTAATAAAAATTCAATTCTGGTGGGTGATCAGGTTTAACTTATTAAATGATGGTAGTGTTCAATGTCGTTCATAAGACACATCGATAGAAAATGAAAAGAAACTCCTTCTCATGGTCTTATCAGGTATGGGAAATGAGTGATATGGACACCCATAAATATTGTATATAATCTTAACATGAGGGATCTTGTATTGTGTGTTTCGTGTGGGGAGGTGGGTCGTCTATTATCATCAAGGATCGGAGGCTAATTCATTCATAAATGTATATAGACATGGGGAATATATTATTGTGGAGGATTACATGATGCTGAAATGTATTGAACAATTCCATTCTCAGAAAATCACTATAGAGATGGTTGAAACATACTCAACTATTATTAATTTTCCATTTCAAAAGAAGCTTCAAATTCATTTTTCCATCACATACCTCGTGCGAAAATGAGAAATAATATGGGAGTCGCATTTGACCCTATGTCAATATTTTCATGGGGTGAATATGGTATTGGATTACATTCCTTCTGGAATGACTCATTATGACCCATGTATTTTATATTTCAGTTTTGGATATCATCTATATTTTTTGGCGTTATTTATAGAGAGGATGCACTCAGGCTTCACAATTTTTTACCTAATTTACCCTGTTTTTTATTAATCTCAACCCTTCGTCCCCTAAATAGTTTAGCATTAGATAGAAGGAATGTTAGTCTTTAGGATAACCTATGTAGGTAGGGGTAAATCACAGTGTCATATTTTTCTTCACACTAAATGAATATTGTCTCCATAATTGTAATAGCATGTTAAACATAGGTAATTAAATTTTATAATAACCCAACACATATATGCTAAAATGGAAAAAACAAGAAGACAAATTTATATGTTTCTCCATTAAGGGTGGGTCGAACAAGTATACATTGACAGTATGTATTTTCTACTATAATCCACTCACCATCACAATATTTCATGGAAGATAAGTTTTTTTACATAATCACTCTATTCCATTCCTACTTCCTTTACATGTATAAAAGGAGTGTTCACTGCCTCCCTAAAATCACATTGTCAACTCTTATTTTCTCATAGATTCATAACAATATTTATTTAGTTTATTAACATGATGTTTTATTCCATATCAGAGTACATGTTGACAATCTTATGTATCATTATGGTCATAATGTTATGATTTAATTCATTCCCCCATCATTACTAAAGAGAATCTTAGTTCATGCAATTATTTTTTGGTAACTTCTTTTTTCATGAAACATATATTTTGATGGAACATTCAACTTTCATGAACCAACCTTTACTAAAATCCTTATATACTTAGTACAAAACCATACTTTTCATAAAACATATGTGTTTCGGTGCGGATGTGCGTCGGGTTACGCTGTTCCGCCAGGACGCGTTCGCGCGTGCACCCGTCAACCCGAGGGGATGGGCGCGCGGCTTGTGGTCCCGCAGTCCCGCTTTCCAAGGGCGGGCGGCATTCGTCCCTTATTCAGGGGCGTCTGCTCCTTGATCGAAACCGGGATGATGGGATGTCGGCTCCTCCTTCCTTGGACGTCTCCTCGGAACTCGTCGCCTAATCCGGGTCTCCCTCATAGACTTAAGAATGTTCGTGAATCTCGTTCCCGGCGCCATATCTTCATGGACACCGGTTAATTACGATGCTTCCGCCCGGACGCTCCAAGGAGTCTGGTCGGGGCAGCAACCTGCGGTGAGAAGGCCGGGTGGTTCTGGGTGCTGGGGGCATGTCGTAACACTGCGGCTCTGCACGTCTGTCTTCCGTCCCAAATAGGGCTTCTCGAAGGCATGATGGCCTGAGACATCCCGTACTGGGTGCGGGGAACTGTGTCACCTGAGGTTTTCCTCAGCTTCCCATGTTTAACACGGGGTATGCCGCGAGTTTAACGTCCAGCGGGGACGGCATCGGACCGATCAACACGAAAAGTGGATCAGATGACAGAACCCCTTGCGGGGAACCTCCGACGCTGGGGCCAGCACATGGGCGGCTTCCCAAGTAACGTGGAGTGGAGTGAAGTGGCATGACCCCACCGGGATGTGGTGGCCCGGGTAAGGATCAGGATGGATGATGGAGTGAAGAGCTTGGACCCCGTAGGGGCTTCCTACATACCGCACGTTAGCACGGATCAAAGTCAACGTAGTTCGGGTATACAGTTTAACGTCATGCTGGACGTCGGCAAGCCGACTCACGAAGAGGTCGAGGCCGCCGGGCGGAGGATTGAACCGAACCACCTCGCACAGAGGGGGATGGAACGGCCGGGTGGATCACAGTTTCACGTCATGCTGGACGATAAAAGGAGAAATGGAAAAGGGGGGCTGTGGGGAGGCACCGTGGAGATACACACGGGCAGTCTCCCACAGGGGCGGATTCATAGGTGAATCGACGCAAGCGTGAACCCTGGAGGGGTCCACTGATGGACGAACCGACGTAAATACGACCGGGACGACCAGGTGGCGGGCTTGGACCTCAAGAAGTCTTCCTACGTACCCTGTTTAGAAGACAGGGATCAAAGTCCACGTAGTTCATTCTGTCAGGACTTACGCACTTGAGGCAGCCCGGATGCGGAAAAACTCAGTTGGAAGGGACTTGGACCGAAAGCAGAAGACACCTCGATCCCAGTCACACCCTCTACTGGCTTCGGCAGTGGGGAGGCGCAATGGAGATACACATGTGCAGCCTCCCACGAGAAACTAGGGGTTTGTAATACCCTGCCCCCGTAGGGAAAAGCCACTCCCATTAAATCATCCCAAAAGCGGGACAATCCCGACATCCCTGCAGAGACGAGTGGGTGGGGGCCACGTCCAAACCGGGGGAGACCCTGCGTGCAGAGCACGGGATCGGATGATGCGGACGGTTTAGCGTCTTGCCAGACGAAGTACAGTTTAACGTCGTGTGTTGAGGACGAAGCGGACGGTTTAACGTCTTGCCGGACGAAGCACAGTTTAACGTCGTGTGTTGAGGACGAAGCGCTTGGCAGTTTAACGTCTTGCAGCGCGGACGATGGGGGCTAGGCAGTTTAGCGTCGTGCAGCTTGGACGGATGTGCAGTTTAACGTCATGCTGGACGTATGGGCAGTTTAACGTCATGCAGGACGAATGCGCAGTTTAACGTCATGCTGGACATTGTGCAGTTTAACGTCATGCAGGACGAATACGCAGTTTAACGTCATGCTGGACGAAGATGCAGTTTAACGTCATGCTGGACGAATGATTGCCGCCGATGGGTCCGTGTCACTTCGCACGAGCCTGGAAGGCTGCACGGGAAGACAGCGCACGGTTCGGGCACCCAGGATGAGGATCATCGGGCGCCACGCAGGCGGGGTACCCTCAGGGGGTCAAGGGAGGCGACCCTGGCGGATTGCGCGCAAAAGAGGAGCTTTGCGCGCAAAACCGCGGGTCGGCGCGCAAAATGGCGGTCTGGCGCGCAATTGGGCCAGCGCTTCGCGCGCGGATGATCGGGATTGCGCGCACCGGGCTTCGGGTAGCGCGCGGGGGGCAACGGCTCATTCTCTAACGAATGGCCACTTTGAAAATGGGGGGTGCGCGCAATCGGGCTGGATTGCGCGCACCCGGGGGGCAATTGCGCGCAAGAGGCTTCTTTTGCGCGCAAAGGCCTTCGGGTTGAAATTTATTCAAAGGAAATGAGCCAAGGGAATTGCGCGCGAAGGCGGACCCCAAGGCTCTATTGCGCGAAAAAAAGGAGGTTACCTGAAGATCGGCATTGCGCGCGGAAGGGGTTGGATTGCGCGAACGAGCGACGCTTCAGATTCCGGCAACCTTCAAAACGTCGGGGGTCGCCTTATATTTATAGGCAACCCCGGGCGCGGAATCCGGTCTCGGGCGCGCAATTCGCTTCGCGGGCGCGGAATCAGGACCCAGCGCGCAAAGGCGCCGCGCAGGCCGCGGGCGCGCAAAATAGCGCGCCAGCCCAGCGCATTGCGCGCATCCCGGGAGGATTGCGCGCCGTAACTCAACTTTGCGCGCGAGCCTCTGAAATTTCGCGCAAGTCCTCCGGGCCCTCCGGAACGTGCCTCTGACTCCAAATATCACTTCGCTTTCCACATCCGGAGCTTCGTTTGGGAACAACGGACTTTTCCGGCGTCTACAAAAGCCCCCCCTCGGAATCTGGTCGGCGAGAGGTCGCAACGATCGGGTTCCGAGAGAGACGCCGGAATGCCGAAGTCCTGGGCGGCGCGGGACTTAGGCGCGCAAAAAGGGGCGTCGGGCGCGAAATTCGCCGCTGCGGTCGCGCAAAGCGCTTTCAGCGCAGCGCGGGCCCCGGCCTCGCCTATAAATAGGGGCCCTGTGTCCCGCGTTCCGTACTCAGGCCTTCCGCGCGATAGGCTCCAACGCTCTCGTGCGCAAAATTGCCTTTTCCGGCGGGAAATTCGCCCGATCGGCGCGCAAAACCGTCCGGAATTCGCCTGTCTTTGCGCGAAAACCCGGAACTTTGCGCGACATTCTTCCCAATTGCGCGTCGTCCACTTGGATTGCGCGCCACCCTTCAAACTTCTCTACCAGCCTCGTCCGATCCCGCACGCTTCATCCCTTAACCCGCACGACTCCCGAAACTTCTGAGATGGCCGCGCACAGAGGAAATGAGGGGGATGCCGCCACTCGCAGGGCTGAGATGGCGACGAACGAGGAGGTTTACGGAGCCAAGGAGATTGTTTCCAACAATCAATCCTTGTTCGACTTACTAACGCCGGCCCAGAAGACATATCCACTGTCGGACAACCTGCCGCTCTGGAACTTCGGCATCCTCGATGAGGTTCCGGTGCCAGGGTTCGAGGTTGATGCGCCACGGACCTGGGTGACTCGGGAGGATGAGCTTCCCCGCTATAACATCACCAACAATGGGCATCCTGCCAGGGAGACCAGGCACTTGGATGTCTACGTCCTGAACCCGAGGACGCGGACCATTGACGGGGGTGAGCCTACTGCGGAGAATTCTCCAGCCCTCTACTCGAGCACATATCGCCAGAGTGTCACTGACGACACCAAGGGCTGGCTGAAGGACTGGGACTTGCGGTCTGGGGGCAACTTCACCAGTGAGTGGGCCTGGGCGTTCTGGGTACGCCACACTTGCGATCACTTCGCAGAGGAGCTGCGGTACATCGGCCTGTTCGAGGCGGTGTGGACGTCGCAGTTCCACTTCTACCAGCAGTCCGAGCTCGGGCCGGAGCTGTTCACCCGATGGTCTCCGGATACCAACACCTTCCATCTTCACCATGGGGAGGTCGGCATCGGTCTCTGGGACATCCACTGCATCGGAGGTATCCCGCTAGAGGGCTACCAATACGATGAGTTCCTGCCACCGAAGAACACCTGGGAGGACAGGTCACGGACTCCCATCCTGACCTGGCATCTGCTTGACCTGGCTACGCAGCGGCTCGGGATCAAAGACTTCCAGAAGGACATAGCCTACAAGGAGTGGTTCGGCCAGTTCTTGGAGCATGACCCGGCGGTCAAGATGCCAGGCAGGGGGAAGCGGTGCCCGACCGCAGCTCAGAGGAGCCGGAACGGGTCGTGCTGGCGGGTCCTGGAGACGGGCGACTACCACTCATGGGGGTACCGCGTCATCGAGGCCCGGGACCCAAATGTCCAGTACGCGGCGTTCCTGGCCGCCTTTCTGAGTGGGTGGATCCTGCCAGTGCGGGACGCGAGAATGGGCGTTCGCCCGGCGACACTGGCGATGGCGGGCGCTATGGCCGCCAACAAGAGATACAACCTCGGGGTCCCAGTGTTGGCGAGGCTGTATGCCATCCTGGGACGCATCTCACGAGGGGGGTCGCCACGAAGGATCTGTGGGCCCTTTCAGTTCTTCCACGGCTGGGTGGCTTCTCACCTCGGTGGGTACACGTTTCCGAACGCCATCATTCCTCCGGGCAACGGCCTGCGACCCTCCCTGCTGAACATCGCGGGGGTCGCTCCGATGACCCTAAGTGAGGAGGGCGTGCGGATCCGGATTGGCAATCATGCCAACTTCAACTTCAGTCCGTTCCCCACTCCCGTCGGCCAGATGATCGACAATGGGCAGGGTCCGCTGGAGCAGCATGAGTACTTCCTGAACATGCGGGGCGGGGTGCCCGTGGCTCGGATCGACGGGAAGGTGATCTGCGAGCCTTACGTGCCGACCCGGTTCGCCAGGCAGTTCGGGTGCCTTCAGCGGATGCCGAAGAGGTTATTCACTGCTGTCCGGAAGGAGACGAACCCTGGCATCCTTCGCCAGATGTGGCTGATGTTTGCCGCTTTCGGCTCTGGCGACGTCATCACTCTCCCTCCTACCGGAGTTGACGCAGGCTTGGCAACCGAGTACGCCGAACACTGGGCCATCGCGTACCCTGAGGGGATTTTGCGGAAGCTAGTTCGGCGGCTCGAGGTTACCCGTGCGGAGACCGGGCGTCAAGGAAGGAGGAGAGGCGCCGCCACACGGGGGAGAACGGAGGCGCGCCAAACAGCGGAGCCGGCGCGGGCAGGGACTTCGGCGGCGGGCACATCGCGAGCTGCCGCCACGACCCCAGCACCCAGAGAGGGGGCACGTGTGGTGGTCGACGAGCGGCCCGGGAAGCAGGTGAGACGTCTGCTCGAACCTTCCCATGATGCGGTCTTCCCGGCGCTGTGGTCGGCCTGGATGACTCTGCGGCAGTCACTGGGGACCGACACCATCTGGCGAAAGATACTCAGAGAAGGAATCTATCTGCCAGAGGTCGGGCGCCTCCAGATTGCCGACAGAGTGGACTTCAACCGGCAGTACGCGTATCTGACGGCCATGGACGAGTACGCGCGCCAACGTGGTCAGCGCGCGGAGCCATCCCTTCTGGTGAAGGTGATGCTCGGTCTCGAGCCCGCTCCGGAACAGATGCCGCCGGAAGAAGATGACAGTAGCAGCGACTCCGAAGAAGAGGAGGAAATGGGGGAGGATGAAGGCTCCGAGGGAAGATCCCATCAGGGGAGCCCACGGGAGAGCGGCGAGGTGGCCGGCTCTGACAACGTTGATGTCGCTGAGCTCCTCGAGGTCCGCTTCTATCCCTACTCAATCTGCTTCATCCACTCTCTTATGCAGCTTCTAACCCATTTCTCCATCTTTCTCAGGAGCACACGGATGTCGGTCAGGCGTCCTCAGCGGGAGTAGGAGAGGCGCCAGCAGGACAAGGCGGGGGCCAGGCACCCATTATCGAACTGACAAGCGCTAAGGGGTCCCCTGCTGCAACTGTTCCTGCGGCGACCGGGATAGCGGAAGATGACGCTCCGAACTCCCGTAAGTCTCCCTACTTTACTGCCGGTGCTTGCCGTTGACGATCCGTGACTAACCATGGCATGCCCTGCGCAGTGATCTCAACACTGGAGGCTCATCGGGTTGCCGAACCCGGGCCATCCATGAGTGGACCGGTGGCAGACATGCCGCCTGCTCCGGAACAGACTTCCCAAACCGAGCCGGCCCCACCAACTGCTGATCCAGGGGCTGCGGACGTCGACGGCGCTGCCATCGGAGAGAGGTTGGGGGCTGACGAGGGTGTCCGCGCCGCTGGGGAGAGAGAAGAAGGTCGCCCGGATGTTGGGGAACCTATCCCTCGTGAGGACCTCCCAGGGGCGGACCCTGCAGCAGACCTGCTGGCTGCCTTCCCTGCCTACCGGCCTGCCGATCCCGAGGAGATGGACGACTCAGACACGGAGGCGGTCGAGGAGAGCCGGATAACGCGCCGTAGGGGGTGGAAGTGCATCCAGCGCTTCCTCAAGCGAGACCCGTCGGAGTGGCTGGGGCGAATGGGATCACTTCAAACCTGGCTGCGCTTTCTGTGTGCCGGGGGAGCTGATGCTCAACGCCTCCATCTAAAGGTCCGTGATTTCATGGCCGAAAAGATACGCGAGAGCTGCCGGCGTGCCGACGTCACACAAAGTCGGGACATGTCGGAGAGCACGCGGGCGCTCCTCGCGGCGGAGCAGGAAGTCCGGCGCCTCGAAGGGCAGGTGGCAGAGAAGGAGGCCTTCGTCGCAACGTGTACCGAGCTTGTGGAGCAACTAGCAGCCCAGCTGGTTGACGCCCAGGTACAGCTGACGGAGGCGGGCCAACAGATGGTCACAATTCAGGTCGAGCGGGAGCGTGCACAGGCCAGAATCGACGAACTGCGCGCTGCGACCGCCGACGAAGAGAGGGCACGCAGAGAGCGAGAAGCAGCTCTGGAGGCCACCAGCCAAAGGGTAGCGGCATTAGAAAGACTCATTCAGCACGCTAATCCCTAAGGGCTTTGTTTTTCCATTCCCAGAACATTTGCTTCCGCTACTTTGATCCATCTGTATGAATCAATATATTTATCTGCATCTTTTGGTTTAACATGCTCAACCACAATTCGTTGTCTTGCGGGAGTGTTAACCAAGCATCAGGCATCCATAATTGGGCCTGGATTTCTAGAGAAAAGAGGGAGGTCATTCCTAGGAAAGGATACCTCAGACCTAATCAATGTACCATCCCCCCAACCTGTTCCAACACACGAGCGGGACAATGCTAGGGGCGTTGAGATTTTATCCGAACATAGGGAAATGAGAAAGGGTGAATCGCGCGTCCCGAATCCAGACATCCACAACGGTCGGCCTTCCAGGAAATGCCCAAGACGGTAGGCGGACAGTGGATCGACCATAACAACTGCAATAGACGGACCGAAAAAGGCCATCATTCATATTGCAGGAGGCGGACCACATGTCAACATGAATACCGCTTTGGGGTTCCTTCAGACACAAGGGTGGAAATCCAGATCAACAGGGCATGCGAAGCGTGGGGCGAAGTGACGATTTGTTCGGACAGAATCCAACGCTCTCAAAATTGCGCCACCGTGGGGAGAGCGTATTAGGCGGATGCGCTAATCTCGTCGTGAGTCACCTCAATTCTCAGACAGCACCTCTCTGACGAGGAAACCGTCGCTTCCCATTCTTGCGATGGGGCATCCCGAGCTGAATCGGGGAGAATATCACAACTTCACCACTCTAACCGAAGTCAGGCCAGACGGCCGGCGACGAGGAGGGGCGGGACTTAACGATCCCTGAGGCTGGACCCGAGTCGGAATGCCCGGGCGTTCCTACGTACTCCATCAGGCTGGAGATCAAGCCACACGTAGTTCTGAGAGTGCAGTTTAACGTCATGCAGGACGTAGGACCCCATTTGGGGAGATCTTAGTTTAGGGTCATAGAGCTCGGACCATAGGGGTAGATCTTAGTTTAAGGTCTTAGAACTCGGACCATAAGGGCTAGATCTTAGTTTAAGGTCTTAGAGCTCGGACCATAAGGAGAGATCTTAGTTTAAGGTCTTAGAGCTCGGACCATAAGGAGAGATCTTAGTTTAAGGTCTTAGAGCTCGGACCATAAGGATAGATCTTAGTTTAAGGTCTTAGAGCTCGGACCATAAGGGCTAGATCTTAGTTTAAGGTCTTAGAGCTCGGACCATAAGGAGAGATCTTAGTTTAAGGTCTTAGAGCTCGGACCATAAGGAGAGATCTTAGTTTAAGGTCTTAGAGCTCGGACCATAAGGGGAGATCTTAGTTTAAGGTCTTAGAGCTCGGACCATAAGGGGAGATCTTAGTTTAAGGTCTTAGAGCTCGGACCATAAGGAGAGATCTTAGTTTAAGGTCTTAGAGCTCGGACCATAAGGACCTCAAAGCACGCCACATCGTGGTCATATCCCCTGGATATGCGAAGATGCACTGAGGGATAGTGTCAAGAGTGTCGAGGTTTTGCCTGGCCGGAATGGGAGGTGGAAAATGTGAATCATGCGGCCATTCATTCAAGGACTGGGGGCACCGGCGTAACGATATGGGAGTACTGCCGACCGTGGCGGAAAAGCAGCATCAACATCGCACTAACCGTTGGTGGAATGAGGCAGCAAACGAGCATCGACCGCTCAATCGCAGGATTCATATCGATTTTCTGCCCGAGGCCATTGGGGGTACCGGCCCGAGTCGGTGGGAGAGCACTGAGGCATTGTGTCCGAACCGTTCACGGGGGCTCCACCCAGGGCGTAGACGATGGGTCCGAATGAAAGGGAGAACGAAGCCTGAAAAGCGGAGGAAACCTGACCAAGCGGATCCTGACCCTCCTGGAAATAAACCAGAGTACTCTTGACACCGGTGGACCACTGCAAGGGGTCGGGGAACACGCCTTGAGGGTGACCTGAAGGCGGCGGATTCCCCAGAGAAGGGGGAATCTCTAAGAGGTGGGGGGCTGGACCCGAAGTTTCAAACATCCAGGCGTTCCTACGTATCCCATAAGGATGGGAATCAAGCCGCACGTAGTTCTTGAAGCGCGGCGCAACACAATCGGGCACCAGCGCGGGGAAGAGTGCGGGTCTGACCCTCGCACACAGAAGGAGCGGCATTTGATATTTCTTGTTTGTCCTTAAAGATGAATGGTTTTTCTTTGTGCGGCGACGCGCCTGGGATT
Source organism: Viscum album (assembly GCA_963277665.1). Lineage (NCBI taxonomy): Eukaryota > Viridiplantae > Streptophyta > Magnoliopsida > Santalales > Viscaceae > Viscum > Viscum album. The sequence goes on along the minus strand of OY728158.1, from coordinate 494,829,096 downwards.
GAGAAATCTCTGGCGTCGCCACAATAATCAAGCCATGGAAGGCATTGATGAATGGCGTGGTTATTAACCAGCGCCCAACATGAGTGTCCCCCGAGGAGAACATCACGATGCAGTGTCGTTTCTCGTCGGGCGGCCAAGACGATCACAGTTTACGGTCGTGTGGTAGGACCAGACAACACAGTTTAAGGTCGTGTGGTTCGGACCATGGAGGAATCCGCTTATTGCGGTACGGCGGACACGGCGGAGGTGGGAACATACCCAGCCCTGCGGTCACGCACGATTCCCGGAGAAGAGTCTTGGGATAGGGGCCTGCGTATGTCCATCACCCGAGGGGCAGAGATGCTAGCCTCCAGATATACTGGGCCCAGAACGCAATTGTTCGGGCGACTCCTTCCTCCTTATGGGGACGAGGGTCCAGCTACGCATGGCCCTTAGGGAGGATATCCGCATATATCCCTGGTGCTCAGATCATGGGAGCCTCGAACGACATCATTACCCTGGTTGGTCTGCCTAACGTGTAGAGGTGTACTGGAGGTCAGTATGAAGAGAGTGTCGAGATTCCACTACAACGCATAAAGGCGGAGTGTGATGAGGACTGCGCAATCCAATGTTCAGAGCCTGAAAGAGCCGACATGGCGATCAAGGACGTTGCTGACCATATTCGCAACACAACATCCGATCGCGTCAGCCTAAGACGGGGCAAGAAAACGAGCATCAACCGCTCAATCGCAGGATTCATATCGATTTGTGGCCCAAGACCCGCCGGTAAATCGACCCGGAGCGGTAGGAGAGCACTGAGGCATCGTACCCAAACCGCTAACGAGGATCCCTTTGAGTGAAGGCTCGAACAAGAGGAAGCGCGAGGCCTGACAAGCAACACAGGACTTGTCGGGATTGAATCTGACACTACGAGTCATAGACCGAAGTACCCAAAACATGTTAACAGATCACCGAAAAGGGTCGGAGGACTCACCCTGAGAGCAACCAAAAGAGGGAAGATCCCCGTGATCAACCAAGAGACGGGGCTGGACCTGAAACACAAGCGTCCAGGCGGTCCTACGTATCCCATAAGGATGGGAATCAAGCCGTACGTAGTTCTTGAGAGGCAGTTTAACGTCATGCAGGACGATAAGAGGTGTGAGGTGGTCCCACACACGGGGGGAAGCGTACAGCGCGGCCAGTAGACCGACGTGAATGAGGACATAATCCCCCGCTCACGCGATACGCCTCGCACAAAAAAGGAGGGGAACTGGGGCCAGAGGCCCAACGCGGGATAGAGATTCCCGGGAAATGGGGCTGGGACTGAAATATGAATGTCCAGGCGGTCCTACGTATCCCATAGGGATGGGAATCAAGCCGCACGTAGTTCTTGAAGTGCAGTTTAACGTCATGCAGGACGAAAAGAGATAAAAAAGGAAGGGGGGAGCAGAAGGCATCCCCAAACGTGGGGGGGGGGCGTACAGCGTGACGAGCAAACCGACGTGAATGAGGGCATAGCCCCGCGCTCACACCATACTCCGCACACCCGGGGGCAACTGGGCCAAGGGCCCGAGATGGGATGGAAATTCCCGAAGGATGGGGCTAGGCCTGAAACATGAAGGTTCAGGCGGTCCTACGTATCCCATAAGGATGGGAATCAAGCCGCACGTAGTTCTTGAGGGGCAGTTTTACGTCATGCAGGACGAATGCTGAACAGTTTAACGTCTTTTAGCTCGGACGTAGTACAGTTTAACGTCATGTTGGACGAAACACTTGGCAGTTTAACGTCTTGCAGCGCGGACGATATGTTAGGCAGTTTAACGTCGTGCAGGACGTATGTGCAGTTTAACGTCTTGCTGGACAAATGTGCAGTTTAACGTCATGCTGGACGTTGGTACACTCAGACAAAGTACTGCTTGAGGAACCTAGCGTTGGTGGGAGGAGTGACACGCTCACCATCCATAGTCGCTAGGGAGTACGCGCCATTGGGATAGACCTTGTGGACAACAAAAGGTCCCTCCCACTTGGGCTCCAACTTGGGCGGCTTCCTGCCGGGGATCATCGGCGCTCTTAGGGCTAGAACTAGATCACCCTTCAGGAAGGAGCGGAGGCGAACCTTCTTATTGAAAGCTCGAGCCATTCTGCTTTGATGCCTCTCCAAGTTGTGCAAAGCGCGAAGTCTATTCTCATCCAGTGCTTCCAACTCGACTAGACGGGCTTCAGCAACTCTGTCCGGCGCTTGCTGGTCGTAGACCGCAGTGCGCAAGGACGGCAACTGGATCTCGATGGGCAGGACGGCCTCAGCTCCATACACCAGGGAATAAGGGGTCATCTGGGTGGAATTGCGAGTCGTCGTCCGATAAGCCCAGAGGGCGTTGGGGAGCTTGTCCGGCCAACTCTTCTTGTTCTGACCAACCATCTTTTGCAGAATGTTAGAGAGGGTTTTGTTGAACGCCTCGATCTGTCCATTCGCCTGCGCATGATAGCGAGATGTATGGTTCGAGCGAATGTTATACTTGGTGTACAACTTCTTCAACTCGGCTGCTCGGAAATTGGTTCCGTTATCCGTGAGGATAGCGTGAGGCACTCCAAATCGATAGATGATGTTGGAGGTCACGAAGTCAGCGATCGAACAGGATTTGACCTCTCTGAGCGGAATCGCTTCTGCCCATTTGGAGAAGAAGTCCGTGGCGGTCAGAATGAACCGGCACTGGCGAGCTGTCGCCGGCGGGTAAGGTCCCACAACGTCCAATCCCCAGACTGCAAAGGGCCAGGAATACCTTGTGGTATGGAGAGGCTCCGGCGGCCGATGCACAAAGTTCGCATGAACCTGGCACGCATGGCACCTCCTGGCATACTCGATGGAGTCATGGATCATAGAGGGCCAGAAGTATCCCAACCTCCGAATCTGGTGGGACAGCTTCGGCCCAGTCTGGTGGGCGCCACATGAACCAGCATGAACCTCTTGCATGACTCGTGGGATCTCAACTCCCTGAAGGCAACGGAGGAGAACACCATCAAATCCGCGTTTGTAGAGGATCTGCTCCAGGCCGGGACTGCTCTGGAGGACGAACTGCGATGCGCGGCGTCGAACTCGCTCGCGCTCGGCCCGATCCGATGGAAGAATGCCATGTTGGAGGTACTCAACCAAAGGCGTCCTCCAATCAGGGGCTGATCCGACTGTCACATCTGGGGTACTCGGGGCTCCGGGCATAGGGGCAACCATGGTGAGGTTACTTACCAACGGGCCGCGATCTTCTTCCGGGATAACGGGAGCGATGAGCCTGCGGCGCGTCACGCGGACGATCAGGTTGTCCTGTTCAGGCTCCGCAAGTGACGCAGCGAGGCTGGCCAAAGCATCTGCTCGACCGTTCTGCGACCGGGGAACATGGACAATTTCCGGCCGAGAAGGGAACCGGGCCATCAGAAGGAGGGTGCACTCCAACAATGGCACAAGTTCCGGCTTCCTGACAACGTAGTCTCCATTGATCTGCTTAACGACCAGCTCGGAGTCCCCTTTCACGCACAGACGAGGCACGTCGATCTCGAGAGCCAACTCGAGGCCGGTGATGAGGGCATGGTATTCCGCCTCATTGTTGGTACAGCCCTCTGACAACAGGAAAGAGTATGGCAGCACGGCTCGCTCCGGGGTAATGAAGACGATGCCCAAGCCCACTCTGTTGATCTTAGGATTATCGAGTCTTCTACCGGTGGGGCTCCGGGATGCACCGTCAAAGTGCATCTGCCAGCATGGATCGGCTCGATCAACCGAGAGAATGGCCTCATCAGGAAAGCCTAGATCCAGCGGCTGATCCGCGGAGGTCGGGTGAGCTGCCAGAAAGTCTGCCAATGCTTGCCCTTTGATGGCCTTCTGAGACACATACCTGATGTCGAACTGCTGGAGAATCACAGCCCACCGCGCTAGGCGGCCAGTCAACATAGGCCGGCTCAGGATATATTTCAACGGGTCTACCCGAGAAACCAACTGTACCTCATGGTGCTGCAAGTAGTGCCGTAATTTCTGTACGGAAAATACGAGCGCCAGGCAGCTCTTCTCGATGGGGGAATACCTAACTTCTGCATCGAGGAGCATGCGACTGAGGTAATAGAGGCTATTCTTTGTTCCCTCGTTGTTCTTCTGGGCGAGAAGGGCACCCAGGGACCGTTCCAGGGCGGTCACATAAAGGACCAGCGGCTTTCCGGATACGGGCGGCATCAGGACCGGAGGTTGAAGCAGGTACTGCTTGATTTCCTCGAAAGCGGTCTGACACTCTTTATCCCATACATAGGTGGCACCTTTCTTCATGAGCCGAGAAAAGGGCTTACACTTGCCGGCCAGATTCGCGATGAATCGGCGTATATAGGCTAAGTGGCCTTGGAACCCTTGCAGTTCCCGGACGGTACCTGGGGGAGGCATCTGGCTAATCGCCCTGATTTTCTCTAGGTCGATCTCAATACCCCGGTATCTTACCACAAATCCAAGGAACTTTCCGGAGGTGACCCCAAAGGCACACTTCAACGGGTTCATCTTCAGGCAGCGAGACCGGAGGAAGCTAAACACTTTCTCAAGATCTTTGAGATGGTCCTGATGCTGGCGCGATTTGACAACCAAGTCATCGACGTAGCATTCCACCAGTGTGCCGAGGATTGGCTTGAATATGCGGTGCATCGCCCGTTGATAGGTGGCACCTGCATTCTTCAGGCCGAAGGGCATGACCCGGTAGCAAAAGGTACCTTGGGGGGCCCTGAAGGCAGTGAACTCCTCATCCTCAGGGGCCATCCGAATTTGGTTGTATCCGGAGTATCCATCCATGAAGGAGAGGGCTTGGAACCCTGTCGTGGCATCAATCAACAGCTATGTCACTGGAAGGGGAAAATCATCCTTCGGACAGTGGCGGTTGAGATCGCGGAAGTCGATGCAGACTCTAATCTGCCCGTTCTTCTTCCTGACCGGCACAATGTTGGCCAGCCATTTGGGGTACTGAGCTTCCCTCACGAAGTTGGCTTTGATAAGCTTTTCAACTTCGGCCTCAACCATGGCACCGTGGGATGGGTGCATCATCCTGGGAGGCTGCTTGAACCCGCGATGGTTCGCCGGGAGACCAAGGCGGTGGACGGCTACCTGAGGATCTAGCCCCGGCATCTCGTCATAGCCCCAAGCGAACACATCACGGTGCTGCCTGAGAAAGTCCACGTACTGCTGCCGCTCCTCAGAGGGCATGGTGGCACTAACCAATGTGGGTCTTGGATCGGCCTCGGTTCCAAGGTTCACCTGTATTAACTCATCGACCGTGGCAGGGACGCCCTCCTCAAAGGCTGGGGGTGCGTCTTCCATATCCTCTCCGCTCGGGGAGGGATCGTCCACGGGAGAGACTGCGTTGGAAACTGCATTGGGGCTACCAGATCCTGCTGGGCCACTGGTGCTGGCGCGGGCGGTCGCGGCCATCTCATCAGGAGACTTGCGGACCGTCAAGACCATGGCGACGTCCAACCGGTGAATCGGGAGGACGTAAGCGTCATCCAGACTTGCCCAGGGATCGCTTGCAACAGCGACAGGCTCAACCTCACCTGCCAGGATCTGCTTATCCTTGCTCTTGTAATAGTCCGCGTCCAGATAGCGGGCTTCACATGAGGCAAAAGGAGAGGCATCTCCTTGAAGCACGCCTACTCGACCATTAAGGGAGTATTTGAGGCATTGGTGGTATGACGAGGGAACCGCCGCGTGAAGGTGAAGCCATGGCCTGCCCATCAATGCATTATACGCAGTGTCCTGAGAGACTACCATGAATTCGGTGTTGGCAACCAAGTCACCGAACTGGGTCTTCAAACGTATCTTGCCGACCGGGGTTTGCTCGGTGCGGTCGTACCCCTGGATCCTGAGGTCGGAGGGAATCAAGTCATCCTCAGACAACCCCAATCTCCGGAGCGTCCGAGTTGGAATCAGGTTAATCCCGGACCCCGTGTCGACAAGACAGCGCCGGACTTCAATGCCATTGAACTGGCCAGTGACATACAGCGGACGGATATGTCCCTGTATAGGAGGGTCTTCATCCTTACCAGAGAACGAGATAACTGCCTGACATTCGGCGTCCTCGATCGTTTCGGCGTGGAAGTCCTCTGCAGCCGCAACCTCTGTCTCAAACTGGAGGGGGCTTTTCAGGGCTTCAGCGAGTGCCTCGCGCATCTCAGATGACATGCGCAGAGCCTCAAGGATGGAGAGCCTTGCTGGGATGTCGGCCAAGTGCTTCAGGACATCATACTTTTTGGCCAAGCGCGAGCCCCTGGTTGCAGGAAGTTGCTCTGTGGTTGGTGGCATGACGGGCCTTGCCGGTTGAATCGGCGGCCGACTGGTACTTGGCGCATCTCGCTGTTCACTGGTCGCAGTCCGGGAAATGGTCACCGTACTAGAGTCAGGAGGCCGGGATGGACTCGTGGCAGGGCGGAGCTGGTCGCGACGCGGCTGAGGCGGTTCTGCCTGGTCCCACACCACAAACAGTGGCGGAGGCGAATCCGTCATCCCCGGATGGGGGGGCTGCGCACGCTGAGCTCGGTTTTGAGCCTGCTGCCTAGTCTCAGTGGCGTGCACGGCCTGGCTGGAGGTACCAACGGCTGTGCCCCGGCGACTCCTGTTGCTGCGGTTCTTCCGACGGTAGCGACGACCGGGGACACTAGGGAGGTCCACCTGGTGTTCTTCAACGTCGGGAACCGAAAAGGGATTTACCAGCTCGACGGTATTAACCGAAGCGTACCCAATACCGTCATCGGACGAATCATCCATCACCGGGAGGATCCGAGGAGGGACCCCCATCTCCGGGGGCATGAAATCGCCGAGAGTGCGGGATAGTGGCGGAACCGGCGGGGCGCGCTCTTCCTTCTTGCGCTGCCGTCGTTTGCTCCTCTTGGAAGAGGCAGGCTGGGACGACGATGCCGAAGCAGCACCCGCAGGTTCTGGGGGCTCAGGCTGATTCAAGTGCGCACGGATGATTCCATGGGCGCGAATAGTCGTCTTGCGGGCCATCCAGTTATTGTACTTCTGGGATCCGCGGTCGGAGACCAGCTGCCATTCGTCCTCGTTTCCACTATCGTCATATGATCCCACGAATACGCCCGCCACTTGTGCTGGAGCTGGGCCCAACCTGATTACATTGTTGTTAATCTGGTCTTGGAGCCAATCCTTAAACACATAGCACCGCTGGATGGTGTGCCCCAGGGCCCGATGGTAGGGGCAGTAGCGGGGGTTATTCGTAAGATGTGCCTCCTCTGGCCTCCAACACTCAGGCAATCGCACAATCCTCTACTCCAGGGCGCTCCGGAAGTAACCGGGGACCTGATCCTCATGAAATGAGTATGTCAGGTGTCGCGGGCCCCTGGGAGCGTGGTCTTGACGAGGGGCTGGAGGGGCCGGCCGAGGAGGTGGACCCTGATTATCTCGCCTGGGTTGCGGCGGTACATTACGCGGAGGGGCCGGCCGGTTCTGAGGCTGCCGCTGCTGGGCCGGGAACTGAGCCCGTGGAGGCGGATTCCTGTGAGGCTGTGGAGCTGGCCTCACCGGCAGCAGCTCCAACGGCCTGGGGGCCTCTATCTGGGCGACAGCAGCGGGCTCAGCCCTGCTGACTCTCCTTGCAGGAATCATTGGAGGCAGCGGGTGTGCCTGGCTGGCCTGTTGCAGGGCTTCCTCAAGACGTTGAGCTTTGTCTGAGAAGTCCCTGAACCCTCCGGGGTAATTCTGAGTGATCAGGGAAGGGACCAGCTCGGTCTTGACGTTCCCGACGCACATTGTCAGCAACTGCTCCTGAGTCAATGGCATGTCAAGGGAATACGTGAGACCCTTCCATCGGGCGACGAAGTCCGCGACTCGCTCATCAGGCCTCTGCTTTCACTTGAAGAGGTCTGCGATACTTGTCTTTCGGGTCGTGGAACTGAACTGGTAGAGGAACTGTCTACGGAGGTCCTCCCAGCTGGTTACCGACCCGACGGGGAGCTGGCTGTACCAGACAAATGCTGGCCCTTCCAGTGTCTGAACAAAGCAGCGAAGCTTAGCGGCCTCCTGCTGCGCCGGAGTCCCCAACATAGGCCCGCACCTTGAGTTGAAGTGGGCTAAATGCTGTGGCGGATCTCCAGTTCCGTTGAAGGGGGCGAAAGTGGGATTCCCGAATCCCGGAGGCGCCGGCATGTCATCCACCCATGCTGGGTAGGGCTTGCCGTCCGGTGGGATCGCCACCTGCCGAGTCTCCAAGGCTTCCAAGCGGGCAATGAGCGCTGCCATCGGATCGCCCGGACATGGGTTCCAGTCCTGGCGAGGATCTCTAACCACGAGCGCATTGCATGGCCCTTCAATCGGGTCGTCGACCGGGTCGTCGAACTCGGTAGCTCGTGGGATGGCGGGCGGAGCGGCCCTTGGGGCAGCGGGAGGAATCCGAGCGGGATCTCTCAGGTAGTCACGCCGCTCGGGAGGGTGTGGCGAAACATACCGCGCCCTCTTGCCATAGGCAATGGCCTCTCTCCTGTCGGCGAACACGGCGTAATCACGGTTGCCCGGGAGAGTCTCATCGAGGAGCGGTTGTTCCGGTCCCTGCGGTCCTGGCCTGGGATCACCGTAGTCAGGCCGCCGTTCTGCAGCGCGCTCAGCGAGGAGCTGGTCAACCAGCTTCTTCTGTTCGGCGAGCTGCTGACGTAGCGTAGCCTTCTCGGGATCCTCCTCTGCCCTCTGCATGGAGGCAGATGGGTCGGCGGGCCTTATAGCCTCGCTGTGCTCTTTTCCTTTTCTGACGTTTCGGCTCAACGTCAGTGCTTCAGTGGGTGCGGGGAGCCCCAGGAGGTTCCTCTGATGACGAGTAACTCTCACCGATGGATCTGACGACGGCTTGTCTTCGGGGGGGAAGCCCCCGTCGAGAAGTTCCAAGTCGTTCCCCTCTCCCGACAGGTCAGCCATATTGACTGTTTCTGTCTCTGGGGATATACCCTCAGGGCCACCCAGCGAATCGGGCTGTCGGCGAATCACACTGAAGCGTAGGGCAGCGTACTGCCCCCATCCACGGATATACACGTGGGGAGTGGCTTCCTCGATAACTTTGCGGAGTACTTGAAAACACTCAACGCATCGTTGTTGGAGGGCCTCGTGGTGCTCAAATGACCCGGGGCGCCGAACCGCGGGGAGCATGGCCAGGTCAATTTGACGGCACTGCTCACCAATATCCTCCAGGTGCGATTGACTCCCGGGGTATGGCATTTGTAGGCGGCGAAGACAGGAGCGAGTCTCCCGGAGAGTTCGGCGGAAGCATTCGAACTCATCCGGGGTGAGCGATTCGGGTGCATCAAAGCCCGGTCCTGCGACTGGCCAAAACTTCTCAGGGAAGTGGCCCTCTGCAAGGACGGTCCAGAAGCTCCACGACTCAAACTCGGGACCCAGATCTCCTTGGTCCTCTTCCATGGCTGGGAACGGACGGGGAACTGGTAGTGGTGCCGAGGCGGGCCGCCGGGCTGACGGGCTGGCCGGCGGTGAATACGGCGAGCAGGCCGATTGGCCTCCATATCCCGGGCCACCCTCTGAGGGTGGCGGTGCCCTGGCTACCACATCACGATAGGACGGGCCGGCGAGCGAACATCCTGCCGTAGCATCGGTGCTCGTCGAGGGCGCACCAAATCGTGGTTCGACCGTCGGTCCCCAGAAAAAGTCTCTGGCTTCTCCGATCGAGACGGAAGGCACTTCCGGAGGGGCCGGTACCAACCGCAAGCTTGATCCTTGGGGGTCTACCAGGCCCTCGTTACTCCGGATATACCTCCGGAGAGAAGTGGGGATCACATCGATCTCGCTCTCGGGGAGCACGAGGCTGACGTGCCGCATTCCTACCCCTGCCCTTGACTGGCGGGATTGGGGAAGGGGCTCTGTCGCCGAATCGTACTCCGCCTCTGAGTCAGAGAAGCAAACCGGTCGGATCTCTGTCCGGAATTCCGTAACATTCTTCCCTCGGCGTCGACGCCTTGCCTTCCTGCCCCTGGGTGGTTCTTCGGGGCAGGGCTGATCTCTGTCCTGGCGTCCTCCGGCCGCACTGGTGCTGGGGCCAAGAGGACTGGGAACCAAGGTGCGAGGGGCACCGGGACAGATATCAAAGGGGACGCGGGGAGAGATGATTCCGGGCAGGCCTCCGGGCCGGGATCGGAAGGTGGGATGACCCATGCCCCCAGGATCGGCCACACAGAGTAGATCCTGCCGGTGAATAGCGCTACCGCGAGGTGGTCCGCGGTGGCTACTGCCAGTGCCAGCAACCGGGAGAGTCGACCCAACCTGCCTTTGGGGCGGTCGGGACCTCGATCCAGGTCGGGCATAGGAGTTCCCCTGCTCAGGATGCGCAGAGACCTGGCGACTGGAGCCAGCAGTGGCTTGGGCCAATGAGGCCGCTGTTGCTAGAGCCCCAAGGTGGACATCCTCTTCCGCTCGTGCCCGACGTTGGCGTCGAGACAGACGAGTCGGGATGAGCGGCGCGGGCAGGTGGAGAGCCCGCTCTTCGACTGGAGAGGCCTGGCGGCGGTGTCGCCGTGGCCTGGCGGGAGTCCTTACCGTAGATCCCTGGAGCGAATCCCGGATAGGGTGATCCCGGGCATCTTCCACCTCATCCGCATAGGGAAGGGAACTGTCAGAGCGCTCCGGGGATAAACTCCCGAAGCAATTGGACGTTGAGATAGGCAGCGGTGCCTCCCTGCGCGGCCCTCGGGGGCGGCGGTGGTGGCGAGGCGCAGCCTCCTCAAGGTCTAGGCGAGCCATTTCCCTAGTGGGGATGACTCCCTCTTCCTCGTATCTCCGCACCAGGGTGTTGATCACCCTTCTCTGGATGACCTCCGAGGGGGAGAGAGGGCGTGGTCGTCCCGCAATTGCGGCTGCTGGGACGACTGTGGAACGGGCAGGACCGCGCGGAGTAGCCGCGTCGGTGTTTCCCCTATCCCTGCGCCAGTGGGCGGGTGGCGATCGGGCACTGGATCGGGCGACCTGATTTCTGAAAGCAGGGAGAAGAACCCATTAACACTGACAGGAAAAAGGAATCGGCAACCAACCATTAGCGCCACGACGCCTTCCGTGGGGGGAACCCAGGCCCTCGACGTTGCGAGACGGAGTGCCCGATGTCCCTTCCCCAGCCCCTGGCGGGTAAGACTGAATGCTTGGCCGGGCAACATGTCGGTCTTCCAACACCTCTGAAAGCCATCGGTCTTTGTATCGAGGAGAAGAGATTCACGTCGGGTTCACCATTTTTCTGTTTCGGTGCGGATGTGCGTCGGGTTACGCTGTTCCTCCAGGACGCGTTCGCGCGTGCACCCGTCAACCCGAGGGGATGGGCACGCGACTTGTGGTCCCGCAGTCCCGCTTTCCAAGGGCGGGCAGCATTCGTCCCTTATTCAGGGGCGTCTTCTCCTTGATCGAAACCGGGATGATGGGATGTCGGCTCCTCCTTCCTTGGACGTCTCCTCGGAACTCGTCGCCTAATCCAGGTCTCCCTCATAGACTTAAGAATGTTCGTGAATCTCGTTCCCGGCGCCATATCTTCATGGACTCCGGTTAATTACGCTGCTTCCGCCCGGACGCTCCAAGGAGTCTGGTCGGGGCAGCAACCTGCGGTGAGAAGGCCGGGTGGTTCTGGGTGCTGGGGGCATGTCGTAACACTGCGGCTCTGCACGTCTGTCTTCCGTCCCTAATAGGGCTTCTCGAAGGCATGATGGCCTGAGGCATCCCGTACTGGGTGCGGGGAACTGTGTCACCTGAGGTTTTCCTCAGCTTCCCATGTTTAACACGGGGTATGCCGCGAGTTTAACGTCCAGCGGGGACGGCATCAGACCGATCAACACGAAAAGTGGATCAGATGACAGAACCCCTTGCGGGGAACCTCCGACGCTGGGGCCAGCACATGGGCGGCTTCCCAAGTAACGTGGAGTGGAGTGAAGTGGCATGACCCCACCGGGATGTGGCGGCCCGGGTAAGGATCAGGATGGATGATGGAGTGAAGAGCTTGGACCCCGTAGGGGCTTCCTACGTACCGCGCGTTAGCACGGATCAAAGTCAACGTAGTTCGGGTATACAGTTTAACGTCATGCTGGACGTCGGCAAGCCGACTCACGAAGAGGTCGAGGCCGCCGGGCGGAGGATTGAACCGAACCACCTCGCACAGAGGGGGATGGAACGGCCGGGTGGATCACAGTTTCACGTCATGCTGGACGATAAAAGGAGAAATGGAAAAGGGGGGCTGTGGGGAGGCACCGTGGAGATACACACGGGCAGTCTCCCACAGGGGCGGATTCATAGGTGAATTGATGCAAGCGTGAACCCTGGAGGGGTCCACTGATGGACGAACCGACGTAAATACGACCGGGACGACCAGGTGGCGGGCTTGGACCTCATGAAGGCTTCCTACGTACCCTGTTTAGAAGACAGGGATCAAAGTCCACGTAGTTCATTCTGTCAGGACTTACGCACTTGAGGCAGCCCGGATGCGGCAAAACTCAGTTGGAAGGGACTTGGACCGAAAGCAGAAGACACCTCGATCCCAGTCACACCCTCTACTGGCTTCGGCAGTGGGGAGGCGCAATGGAGATACACATGTGCAGCCTCCCACGAGAAACTAGGGGTTTGTAATACCCTGCCCCCGTAGGGAAAAGCCACTCCCATTAAATCGTCCCAAAAGCGGGACAATCCCGACATCCCTGCAGAGACGAGCGGGTGGGGGCCACGTCCAAACCGGGGGAGACCCTGCGTGCAGAGCACGGGATCGGATGATGCGGACGGTTTAGCGTCTTTCTAGACGAAGTACAGTTTAACGTCGTGTGTTGAGGACGAAGCGGACGGTTTAACGTCTTGCCGGACGAAGCACAGTTTAACGTCGTGTGTTGAGGACGAAGCGCTTGGCAGTTTAACGTCTTGCAGCGCGGACGATGGGGGCTAGGCAGTTTAGCGTCGTGAAGCTTGGACGGATGTGCAGTTTAACGTCATGCTGGACGTATGGGCAGTTTAACGTCATGCGGGACGAATGCGCAGTTTAACGTCATGCTGGACATTGTGCAGTTTAACGTCATGCAGGACGAATACGCAGTTTAACGTCATGCTGGACGAAGATGCAGTTTAACGTCATGCTGGACGAATGATTACCGCCGATGGGTCCGTGTCACTTCGCACGAGCCTGGAAGGCTGCACGGGAAGACAGCGCACGGTTCGGGCACCCAGGATGAGGATCATCGGGCGCCACGCAGGAGGGGTACCCTCAGGGGGTCAAGGGAGGCGACCCTGGCGGATTGCGCGCAAAAGAGGAGCTTTGCGCGCAAAACCGCGGGTCGGCGCGCAAAATGGCGGTCTGGCGCGCAATTGGGCCAGCGCTTCGCGCGCGGATGATCGGGATTGCGCGCACCGGGCTTCGGGTAGCGCGCGGGGGGCAACGGCTCATTCTCTAACGAATGGCCACTTTGAAAATGGGGGGTGCGCGCAATCGGGCTGGATTGCGCGCACCCGGGGGGCAATTGCGCGCAAGGGGCTTCTTTTGCGCGCAAAGGCCTTCGGGTTGAAATTTATTCAAAGGAAATGAGCCAATGGAATTGCGCACGAAGGCGGACCCCAAGGCTCTATTGCGCGAAAAAAAGGAGGTTACCTGAAGATCGGCATTGCGCGCGGAAGGGGTTGGATTGCGCGAACGAGCGACGCTTCGGATTCCGGCAACCTTCAAAACGTCGGGGGTCGCCTTATATTTATAGGCAACCCCGGGCGCGGAATCCGGTCTCGGGCGCGCAATTCGCTTCGCGGGCGCGGAATCAGGACCCAGCGCGCAAAGGCGCCGCGCAGGCCGCGGGCGCGCAAAATAGCGCGCCAGCCCAGCGCATTGCGCGCATCCCAGGAGGATTGCGCGCCGTAACTCAACTTTGCGCGCGAGCCTCTGAAATTTCGCGCAAGTCCTCCGGGCCCTCCGGAACGTGCCTCTGACTCCAAATATCACTTCGCTTTCCGCATCCGGAGCTTCGTTTGGGAACAACGGACTTTTCCGGCGTCTACAATATGTTTATGTGATTTTTTTTAGAAATACATTCACTTATTTCGTATTTAGAGTCACAGTTAATCATAATTTATCAAAACATTTAGGATTAAAATAATTACTTATTTCCAATTTATAGGTACACCCATCATCTCATGAAACTCTATAATTTTCTTAAATTGTGTCACCTATGGATGTTGTTTTTACTTAAAACTCAAAATGGGAAACATGTTCATAATATACCAATTTAACAAAATTTTATAATATTTAAAAAAAAATCATTTTCATAGAAAATGATGTAAAAATATATAACATAATAATCCTGAAAAAATATTCTTTTTCCCAAAAATCAACTACACAATTACTCTAAATGTTCAAAAATTAATTAAGAAAAAACAGTTAAATGAAACTCTTTTCAAAATTATTTCAATTTTCTATTTTCATATATATAATCTCCCGATGAAATTAAACTCTATGTTCAACATAATGTGTATTTAAAAAAATAAAACATACCATAAAATTTTGAATTCAAAATCCATGGATCCAATAATAACCCCTTAAGATTATTGTGGATTAAAATTAAAATTCTATAAAGTAGAGTCTACAAACTATTTCCAAATAATAGGGAACTAGCACATTTATCACACTAAGTATATGTGAGAAAATCATGGTGTACATAAAAAATATTTCAAGAGAGAATTTTATTCCCCATGGCATTTCTCAATCTAGAAACAACCCCAGATCTTTAAAAATAACTATATTACATTGAACGTCCTTTGAATTTAACCAAAAAAATTCCCCCTTAGTGATTAATAACACTCATATATCATATCTTCCCATGAATATTTTAACACATTAAAATTTTATTATAAATAGATAAAATATAGGGGATAGGGGTAATATCAGAACCTGCATATGATAAGGGAGGAGGATAAACTCCAAGGTTCAACAGATGTTTTTCAAATATTTGTGAACCCAATGGATTATTCATTACATCCAAAACGTGATCATTATTCCCAACATGATCTATTTAACTCTCTCCTTGTTCTATATTTTATATGATAAAGTGATATGTAATCACTATATGCTTGTTATGTGATCATTGAACCTGAATTATTTTAGCTCAATCACACTCTTATTATCATCATATAACACCATCGTTATCTTCACCACATCAACAATATCAGCCAGTTATTTCTCCATCCACCATAGCTGAGTTCATATGCATATCATGGACATATACATTGCTCCAGATATACTAAGAGAAATTATTTTCATTTTCATGATTAACCATACCACACATTTATTTTTAATGAAGCAGGAACAACCACTTCTATAGTTTTGATCCACCATATCACAAGCACAATAAGCATAAAAATTATAACTATTTATTATTCTTTACTACACAAACTAAATCTATGTGTCTAGAAACCTAGCACACGATCTCTTTATAGAAATTTTAGTGGGGTTCAGTGGTGGTCCAAAACAGTACATGGAAGTAAAAATCTGGGATACCATGTTTATATACCACATTACTAGACAATTTTATAATGGGGAGAATGACTTTTTTGAAGCTTTTCCAAATATGGATGAAATCAATAAAGTGGTTTTCATTATAAATTCATAGTGTTCTCCAGACTCGAAAGGACATCTAGGGTTATTCCATAGGATGGAATGGGACATCATAAAAGATCATGTTAGGGAGGAAATATAATATTTCATTAATAGTGTACACTTTTTAGAGCTGTGTGTTCCTTTGGAGTAGTTTTAATTCTGAAAATACAGACACGGTAATCTATAATTAAATATCATCCAATCCTCATATGAAACTTATTATAAAAAAAATCTAGCTAACATAGTTAGTAAGAGTCTTAAGAGTATGGTTTTGAGAATTTTATTAGAGGAGGAACATGGATTACTCAAAAGGATAAATATTCAAGGTGTGGTGGGAATTTCTCAAGAGATGGTGTAATACATGAACAAGAAGTTGGTGAGCTCTTGTATAATTATTAAAATTTATAATGGAGAAAGCGTATGGTAGGATTAAATTTCATTTTATTAATATGATTATTTGGATAATGTGATTCAAATAATGGGTTTTTGACCTGTTCTTTAGGATTTTTCCCCACCATGCATACCCATTTCATTGAGATATTGAAGATTTGGGTTCTTTAAAATAATTCATTGTCTATGGAAAGGTGACCCTCTTTCTCCCAAAATGTTTATCATTTCTCAAGAGTATCTAACCATCAACATTAAATTATTATTGGCGTATGGTTTAATCAGACGTTAAAAGATCCAATGAAGAGATAGACTCATATCTCATTTCATTCTTAGTGACGTTATTCTTTTCCTTATTAATGGTAGATAATGATATTTATGATTATGGTATAATTTGATGAAGTATTTTGGCTTGATTAGTGTGAATAACATAAAATTTGATATGATTATTCTTTTTTTGTCCAACAGTTTCCCATCATAACGATGTAGTATCATTCAAAGGATGTTTGTTATTCATCAAATGCAGTTGTCACAGGTGTACCATGGTGCTCCATATCAAACAGAATAATTAAAATGAATTAGTTTAATGGAATGCTGGATAAAATAACGAGGTATATCTATAACTAGAAAAAGAATTTATTTCATTTAGAGGTATCATTAAAATTTTCAACATAATTTTATCAACCATGACTATTCGTATGATTTCTATGATTATTATTCTAAAAGGCACCAACAAGTGAATAGATTAAATAATGAACTTAAACTTTTGGGATGCCAACTACATCCATCGTTATCCCTTGGAAGCTAAAAGGATGTGGTAAAGGTCAATCGATGCTGGTAGTATAAACCTTAGGGACTTACCAGAATCCATGAAATCCATGTAGTAAAAAAGAGAAGTGGGATATTGTGGAAGGAAAATCTCCATAGGAAAAATTCATGGGATCCAGGTACATAGATAGATGGGAAGTGAGGGATTTGAATGTGAAGATTATGTCAAGGATAACTCAAAATATGATCATCATTATAGATGTTATTATAGAGAATTTTTTGTGGATTTTAGGATTATATGAGATCATATATGGGAAGGATAATTGGTCCAGTGAGTAATTTTTTTCACTAGTGGTCATGTACCAAAGATCCTTTTCTGGGTTGCCTCTTCATACCTAAACATCATTAGAGTGACTCTCAAAACCCATAAAAAATCTTTGGTTGGTAGAATTTTCATAAGTGATATCCATGATAAATTTAACCTCTATTCCTCCATATTTGGGTGAATCAATGGATATGAGTGATGTGAGCTGATCCATATTCACTATAAGAATGATGTCTACACAAATAAGATTTTGTAAAATTAGATACCAAGGAAGATGAATTTTCATATTTGGAGGATGATAAATAGATCATTTCCAATGTATGACTAAGTATATATGATTGGTATCTCGATGGCATCCTACTAGAGGTTATGCAACTCTTTGTGTAATGAATCCACAAGGTAATTTTTTTATAAGTGAGTTAATGACGGGGATATGGAACAACTTTTGATGTTTCATTGGTATTTCAGGGAACTGGGTAAATATGATATTGTTTATAGAGTCATGGTTTGAGGGATGAAATATAATATTGAAGGATTTTAGTATAATATCCTTAATTTTTTCAGCTTCATGAATGATTATATGGTAATCTAAGAACCTATAAAGGTAAAAAAAAATAGATAATCTCACTTACTCAAGCTTGTCTTGGTGAAAATCTATTGTGGCCGATCTTGGTTCTCAACACACCTGAATCTATGGTGTGACGTCTCTTGAGATGATGATACAATGGGTTTTATTAAATGTTGGATATAGTGTAAGTAGAATAAAGGGTGAGTGGGTGTGTTGGATTACTCCATCAAGTGTTTTAAAGCAGAATTTTGATGGATCGTGTGGGGAAGGGACTATGAGGGGTGGTGGTCTTGTATGTGATTACAATGGTTCAATTCTAGTAGGTTTTAGTTCCATCTTGAGAAAATGTAACTCATTATGGGATGATGTTTGGTTCGTGATATGTGGGATTATGACATGAAGGTCATACACCCTTAAAATCAAGTAGGAAAAAATTTACTCTAAAGTCTTCGTGTATTCTCTCTAGGGAAAGAGAATCACCCATGGTATTTTATTTTTCTATTTATGAATTGGATAATTTTTCTTGATCTTGGCATGATGGTCAATCATACAAGGAGGGAAGGTAACCATTCGATAGATGCTATTTCTATGAATGGAGTTCCGAAGGATCCACATATTATATATTCTAATATGTGATCTCTTTTTGATAATTGTAACCTCATATCCATGGGTGATTCTCTTGGCCTTTTCCATTTTCAGCTGCCAAAATTGTAAAGTCCCTTTATTCTAAAAGTAATAAAAATTTAATTTTTAGGCATCATATTAATCACACATAGTCCTAAAATATACATGAGTTCACCAATAATTTTAATTTCAAATTATGATTTTATGTAAATATAAAATTATTTTACTAATCCATGCTTTCTTCTAAAAAAATATCATCCATATAGAAAATAAAAAAATTTAGACTTCCGTGGATGTATTCACATAGATATTATGGATGACACCATATAATTTAAATTAATAATTCAGTAAATAAACATATAGTTTTGAATAAAATTCACATGGTTCCTAAATTTGAACATATAGAGTATTATTCAATCTACACAAAAGTGTTTCATCCTTTTTAACTAGAAAATCCAACAGGTTGGTCAATGTAAATTTTTATTCTAGAACACCCTTTAAAAATGCATTTTTGAAATCTTTTAGATAATATTTGTACCATATATTTATTTTAATACACAATAATATCTTAATTGACTCTTTTCATGCTATTGAAGAAAAGGTATATTCAATGTCAACATCCCCAATCTATTTACATCCTTTATAGACCATGTGATATTTTTTTTAACAACATTTACTTAAAGAATATTTTCCTTAAGATCTTCATTGTTCTAATTACGTTGTGATTTTACGGCTTGTTAAAATGATATCACATAAATTATTAATAATTTTTTTGTGATTCTTTATTCATGTCCTTAACCCATGACTCTTTATTTTATGATTCTTCAAAATAAGATTTTTCCACCATTAAGGGGAGAATATAATTCTCCATATTTATCATTATCCTAATCAATTTATGTGCTTACCAATCCCCTATAATTTTTTACATGTTATGTTCTCTTAATTTTTATATCCTTGGAAGTTCTAGTTGAGTTTTTTCAATGGTGTTTCACTCCTATGATTAAACATATGAATGGTCCTCATTTGTGTAACCCTTAATTTTAGGTTACCCTTCCACAAATTCTTTATTTAGAAAATTTTTTGATCATCTTTTTCAACTTCAAACACATAAACATATTGTCTCCACGAGTTTATCATAATTTAATCCTCAATTATCTTTAAATCATTAATCATTATATATTTATTTAATTAATTTATATAATGTTGTATTCTTTATTCTTCATTTAAATTCCATGGAATATTCCATCATCTTCAGTTACTATATACTTTTCCTGAAATATTAATTATTTTAAGAGAAAATATTTGCATCTAGAAACTAGAAATTGATTTAGTGAGGGTTTACTTCAGTTCCATATTTCATAGGGTTCCCCTTAAACTCTTATAATCAGAAATATCTAGTCATTATTGTATAGTGCCAATAGAATAGACTCTTTCCAATTGTGATGAAAAATAATACACGCAATAAATATATTTTTTGTCCATATTTTTATCATTTTTTTATAGACCCATTTTTTGAGGTTTTCTCAATGATGAAGGATCACTTTTATACTAGTAATTTTCAAGGTAACTTTTAAATTCAATGGGTGAGGATTTGATTCCATTTTCATACCCTGATAATTTTATTTTCAAACAAATTTTATTCCAAACTCATTAGAACTATCCCTTTATACAGTCAATCACTTATCATTTACTCTAAAAAACATAATGCATTCCTTGATTCTATAATCATCAATAAAAAAGAAGTCCCTCTAAAAATTTGTGAAACCAAAATTATTAGAACACATGCATCTAGGTGTACTATATCATAAGGATTGGATTCCCATTAAAAAGAAAATTTTATCTCACAATAATGCTTCACATTTATTTTAATGATCACACATCATCTTCAAAATTTCTATATAGACGTCATATTGTATATTATTTCCATCATATATTGATTAATGTGACCCAACATTTTTATAAAAAAGTTATTTTACTCTAAATTTGTTATAAAAAAGGTTTTTTTATTATCTAATTGGAATATATTACCATTATTCCTCTGGTGTTCCATGATTGAATATCCTACCATGCCTATGAAAGTGCATCCTTTCTAATAAAATGTCACCACCGGTCATGTGTTGTATAGATAACCCATACATCAAATGTTATGATAAAAAAAATCCACGTAAATCAATTCAATATTCATTAGATTATTATATTTAAATTGGGTATTTTTATGTCCTTTGATATTTAAGGAATCATAATTTTATAATTTTACTATTTCCCAAACACATTCCTCAGAATTTGTCCAAATATTCATGTGGGAAAGAATTAAAAGTACATAATCAAGGTGATATAATTATTTATATTTTTTTAGTATTATATTTTTTGTGTTTTATTTCTTAATATTATTCTTTTCCATCAATGAGATTCCTGGTTGAGTATAGGTAGAAGATGTCATCTACAATTTTTTCTCATCTTTTATGGTTAAATCATACTCTTATCATTCTTAAAAAGGATACAACCTATTATACAAGTTGATTTTTCTTGTTTGACAAATACTAATATTTATTTTAATAATATTGTTATTTTTTCTCCTTCCTCATTTCCATTAATGAATGGATTTATGCCTACATTTATAGTAATGAGTATAATTTCCCTTTAAAATATTACTTTGATATTGTAACGTCCCAACCTGACTTACCATTCAACCCGGTAGCTGGACCAGTCGCCACATGGCCTCAAGCACATCTCCCCAAATGCCAAGGGTTTTCGACTAGCAGCGAGGACCTAGGTGAGTCCGTGGGGAGACTATGCCCTCATTACCAAAGTATCAAAGCGGAAGTAAAAACATACAATAGTGGAAGAAGGTAACCAGTGGACAACACATAGACAGCAGAAATACATAAAAATATAGGGATCTGACATATATAGGATGGTTAAAGTCAATAAAATACAGTACAAGTATACAAAACACCTAAAAGAAACCAAAATGTATCCCCTATCACATCACAAGCCTCAGCTGGGTCTCGTGCGATCCTACTCTGAGTAGCAAGTCAAGTACCTGTACAAGGGCTTTTTCCCTTCTCATTACTTGAAATCATATAATCTTCTTGGGTCCAAAAACATGACCCAAAAAGGGTGTGAGATTGAATCCCAGAATGCAACCACCAAATAACCATGCTAATCTGTCAGTGAATATATAAAACGGTAGTGTAATATGAAAATTAGAAAACAAGAAAGATCGACCCAATATTGTGCTTTGGCTTGGCGTCTCTTCAAGTATCCATTCCATTCATTAACCACCACATTCAAGTGTTCAGCCCTTCCTTGAACCTGTTCCTGGAATACTCAATTCGTAAACCAAGAATCGTTCAGGGAGAAAATTCCACCAACACCCTACAAGCCCGTTCAAGGGAACCTCCTGGGTACCCTGCCTCGCTCTAGGTGCGGTATAGTCCGTCATATGAGCCCATCCCCAGGATCCTATAAATAGGATTCGGGTATCACCCATGATATATCATTACCTATTGAGTCTGTCCATGGCATCTCACGTGGGATCCATGATTCACTCGACACTTCACTATCAAGTCTTGTATGATTCCATCCATGGCAATTCACATTGGTTCCATGGTTCACCCATGACATAGTTCCATGTTTAAAATAGTTCAAAAGCATTCAATTCATGTGGGATAGCAAATCAATAATTAGCATACAAGGGTCAAGGGGAAAAACTCCATCCCATACCCAAAACCATTTCAATTACAACTTCATCTTATTGTAATTACATTCATATTCAATTCCATTTTTAACAACCCACAAGGGAAAGGAAAAAACATGCCTCAAAGGCATCCTGGGTCAAAATCCATAAAAGAGTCATTCAAGGCAACGCACCAAAAGGGTGGTTCCTGTCCAAGGTATACAACCTAACTCATGCACATACCATCCTATTTAGATTACCTACAACATGCTAGGTAATAAAAGGGTTAAATTTCAGGTTCAAGCGTCACCCCAAAATGGGCGTGCGGCACTCTGGAATATTTAAACAGCTTGACAATCAGAAAAAAGCATGAGACCACCTACCTTAGGATCGTACTAGATAGCTTGTCTAGTATCAGGCTCTAATTCATCTTAATTTGGGATAAATCTGAATAACATACGAAGAACAAGAAATTAGGGCATATGAGCCTTAATCCAATCTACATTCGTTGTAACCAGAAGAATCGAGAAAGATTAAAAAATGAATTTAGGACTTACCGTTGCAGATATAACGAGAAAAATGGCGGTTGAAACAGAGATCGGACGAAGGATTAGGATCAAAATCCTTCAAAGTCTCCTTGAGAGCTTCCCAGGTGCGTCCCCCTTCTGTCTGGTTGAATAGAATAGGTTTAGGTTAGGTTTTTATAAAAATTAATCAATTTAATTAAAAATTAATTAAATTATCAAAACACATCAAGTCTCAAAGTTTACCCGCACGGTTTGACAAACCGTGCGGAGGCCATGCGGACCTTACTGGAAGGCAAGGGGAAACTGCACGGACACCCCGCACAGTTTCCTCCAACCATGTGTAGGCCGTGCGCAGGCCTCTGCCAAGCCTGCACCAAGGCGCATGGTTTACCCAGGCCATGCACAAACCATGTGCCAGACCATTTTCAGCCTAAAACTTTGTTCCAGTCTCCAAACAATCCTCGGACACCTCCGTAACTCCCTCGGTCAAGTTACGCACCCACATTAGGCCTCAAAATAATTTTTAAACCAAAAATAAAAAGGATTCATACCTCGTACGAAAATCAGGGTTCTTACAATCTTTCCCCCTTATAGCAATTCGTCCCCGAATTACTTTCTGAAGGGTGGTCAAGATTCTTCTGCGAACAGCTCTGGCCACTGAGCGCGTACGTCGGCCTTCCGCTCCCAAGTCTCATCCTGTAAACCGTTGTGCTACCATAGCACCCATACTATAGGAACTGACCGTCCTAAGATAACATGTGTGCTCCTATCAACGATATGAATCGGATGCTCCTCAAAGGATGCATCTACTTTTAGATCAACCTCCTTAGGGTGGAAAGTATGAGACGGGTTTGAATAGTATCATCGTAACTGAGAAACATGGAACACATCATGCATGGATTGGTACATCTGAGGTAACTGCAATCGATAGGCTACCGGCCCCACCCTTTCTATAATCTCAAAAGGAAAACATATCTCGGTGATAGCTAACCCTATCTTTTGATCCGCCTGTGTCCCAGCCTCAGGGAAAAACGCAAGAAAACCTGATCCCTGACCTCAAACTCTAGGGGTCATCTGCGGAGAATAGCATAAGATTTCTGATGAGACTGTGCGGCAGCCATCCACTTCTATATCAAGTGGACCTGCTCATAAGTCTCCTGAACAAGACTCGGTCCCAGTAAAGCTGCCTCACCTACCTCTAACCAGCACAGGGGTGATCGGTATGGCCTACCATATACAGCCTCGTACGGTTCCATCTGTATAGTCTCCTGATAACTATTTTTATAGGAAAACTCAACTAGGGGAATATGCCTCTCCCATGAGCCCCAAAAATCCAAGATGCATGCTCGCAGCATGTCCTCTAGCACTTTTATCATACGCTCTGACTGGCCATCAGTCTGAGGGTGGTATGTTGTGCTCAAGAGCACCTGTGTACCTAGCGCCCTCTGAAAAATCTTCCAAAAACATGACGTAAAACGAGCAACCCTTTCTGAAAAATGGATTGCGGGACCCCGTGGAGTCGTACTATCTCATGGATATACAACCTTCCCAGCTCATCCACACTGAAGGTCTCCTTGATCGGTAAGAAATGAGAAACCTTCTTGAGCCTATCCACAACAACCCACACAGCATCGTAACCTCGAGGTGACCTCAGAAACACAGCCACGATGTCCATCGCAACATCATCCCATTTCCACTCCGAGATAGGTAACTACTATAAAAGCCCAGCTGTCCGCTGTTGTTCCGCCTTCACCTACTGACAGGTGGAACATCTCATGATGAAACTAGCCACTTCCCTCTTCATACTTGGCCATGAGTACTGTCAGTGCAAGTCACGATACATCTTAGTGACTCTGGGATGAACTGCCTAAACAGAAGCATGAAACTCCCACATCAGCTCGTCTCTAATATCCACTGGAACCCATACATGTCCATGGATACGAATAACTTCATACTCCCCTATCGTCCAACCAGGAGGAGGGTCCTCACCTGACACACCTCCCCATAGAACTAGTCCTTCTGAGCTTGATAGATGTCTCATCCTTACTCTGTCTAGGAGAGTAGAAGTCACAGCTAAGGACGATAGAAAGGACTTCCCCTGGCTATTCTGCACATCAAGATGCATCTCATAGAACAAGGACATAAGCTTCCATTCGTTGCTAGCATGTTGCACTACCTGTATTTGAGTCATCCTACTCAATGCATCGGCCACTACATTGCCCTTACCAAGCGTATAAGTAAGCTCAAAACCAAAGGACTGTAGGTACTCCACCCACCATCGCTGCCTAAGATTCAGATCATGCTAAGTAAAGATATATTTTATGCTCTTGTGGCCTGTGTACCCCAAAAAATTCTCTCCCAATAAATAATGTCTCCAACGGCACATCGCATGTACAACTGATGCTAGCTCAAGATCGTGCGTCGGATAATTCCTCTCGTGTGGCCTTAGCTGCCGAGATCCGTACGCCACGACTCGGTCTCCCTGCATCAACACTACACCCAACCCAATACCTGATGCATCACAATAGACCGTTTAACTCTTACCTTGTTCTGGCAGTATCAGGACTGGTGTTGATGTCAACCTTCCTTTCATCTCCTGAAAGGCTGATTAACAAGCATTTGTCCATACAAATTTCACGCCCTTCTTAGTCAGGCCTATCAACGGTGCTGCTATGTGTGAGAAATCCTGTATGAAATGACGATAATAACCAGTAAGCCCCATGAAACTCCATATGTCAAAGACATTCTTGGGTTGTTCCCGAGAAACCACAGCTCTAACCTTTTCTGGCTCTACAGACACTCCTATCTTAAGGATAACATGGCCCTAGAAGTGAATCTGATCCATCCAAAAGTGGAACTTAGTAAGCCTTGCATATAGGTGATGCTCTCATAGTGTATTCAGGAATATATCAAGATGGTTGGCATGGTCATTTCAATTTCGAGAATACACCAAAATATATTCCACAAAAACCATGATGAACGGGTCCAAATAAGGTTGGAACACGCGATTCATCAAAGCCATGAAAACCTCTAGCGCATTCGTGAGAACGAAAGACATAACCAGATACTCATATAAACCATACCTGCTACGAAAAGTTGTACAAGGTATTTATTGAGGTTGAATATGCACCTGGTGATACCCTGACCTCAAATCAATTTTCGAGAACACCCTAGCTCCTCAAATCTGGTCAAATATGTCATCTATCTGCAGTAAGGGATATCAGTTTTTAACCGTCAGTTGGTTCAGATTTCGATAGTTCACACATAGCCTAAGAGTTTCATCCACCTTTTTCGCAAAAAGGACTGGTGAACCCCACGAAGAAGTATTGGGTCGAATAAACCCCTTTTCCTCCAAATCCTCGAGCTGTTTCTTGAGCTCTTAAAACTCCATTGTATCCATCCTGTAAGGAGGAATGGATACTAGTGCAGCTCCTGGCACTAGCTCAATGGAGAATTCCACCTCTATATTAGGAGGTACACCTGAAAATTCGTCTGGAAAAACATCCCTGAAGCACTCAACTACCGGAGGAAGGTCTGTCTGACTCACTCCCTTATCATCCAGAAACAAACTAGTGATCTGGGTTGCCATTCAACATGGGCCATGACGCTCTGGTCTAGCTCGGCTTGCCTGGAGATCCCACTCTCCCTTAAGAGTAAACAATGCGCCCTCTGGTGATGTGAAAATCACCCTCTGGCGGTAACAATCAACGTAGGCTCGGTAAGCTACTAGCCAGTCCATACCGAGAATGACATCAAAACCTATCATCTCGAGAATATAAAGATCCTAGATGAAGTGAAACCCTCCTACCTCAAGGGTCGCCCTCTTCACTTACATACAACTTCTACCCTAACTCCTAGTGGTGTGTCTAGCATCAAGACGCCATCAAGAGACAAAAAAACTAGCCCAAGGGTTTTCACTATAGTCGCAGATATAAAACTATGTGATGAACAAGTATCAAAGAGGGTAGATGAAATAATAGATGCTACTATGATCATACCTCTCACCATAGACGGTCCCTCTCCCTGATCATCAGAAGTAGGTTGCACTGTATACATCTGGTCTGAACTATGGCCCTCTAATACAACCTCACTACCCGGAGCTGGCCCACTCTGACGTCTCAGTGTACCCTGTGCCTGGCTACCCCTGCCCCGACCACTACCTCGGCCTGATCATCCAGTTGCACCCTAACTCCCTATCTGATGAGAAGTTTCCGGCCCTGCTCCTGCATATGGAGTTGGTACAGACCCTTTATCGCTGGCTGCTGGTGGAAATGTTCTTTAGAAACTTTGAAGATGACCCATCTTGCCACATGTTTGGCACTGGACTGGGTCCTCGGACACTGCGGCTTCATGTGTCCCAACCTACCACACTGGTAGCACCTCATATTTCTAGCCGAAGATAGGTTCTAACTGCTAGAATCACCGTGTGGAAGTTCTAGACGACGCTTCCTACTAACAGTCGTTGTAGTACCTGATCTCGATGTCAAACCACTCTAGATCACACCTCCAGCCTCTCTTAGGTTATGTTCTGTGATTAGATCCTGGTTCACAATTCTAGAAATGGTAGTCAACCTGAAGATATTTACCTATGAACGGATGTCATATCTCAGACCATCCTCAAAACTCCTGGCCCTCGACAGATCATCGCCCATCAGGATAGGTTTGAAGCACTGAAGATCAGTAAAACCGGCCGAGTATTCCATCACTAATAACGCGCCCTGTTCCAGATGTAAGAACTCCCGGGATCGATCGTCCCTCAAAGTTTCAGGATAAAAGAAATCATAGAAGTCCATATGAAACTCTATCCAATCCATCTCCCGATGACGATCTGACTAGGTGAATACATCTCACCACCTCTTGGTGGAGTCACGCAGCATGTACGTAGTGATCATGACCCTACTCTCCGGAGGCATCTCCAAATTATCAAATATAGATAGTATTTCCTCTAACCAAGACTTTGAATCTTGTGGCCCTCCATCCCTTGAAAACGTATGCGGATGGTGCTGCTGAAACTCACGCGTCAATTCTGCCATAGTCGGGGCAGGTCGCGGTGCTCCCTGAACAGTCAGCATAAACGCAACAAGCTCTCCCAGAACTGTTCCTCAGCACCTGTGTCTGGTAGAACCGTTGGTGCCACTGCTGGCGCAACTGGAGTTTACTCTAGTAGCCCATGGCCTACCATCTCCGGAACATGGTCATCACTTCTCTCCAGACGTATGACTGGAGGTCGTCGTGGTGGCATGACTCTGCAATGCCAAACACACACCTCAGTTCACGATTTTTAACAAGGTTCAAAACTTACAAACACAAGAACCATGACAAGATAGGTCAAGACCTTCCTAAAAACCACGTCAACCCGTAGCCTACTTCTAGAGCCAGGACTGCATAAGGAACAGCCACCAAAACCCACTAGAGTCACTACCTCTTGCCCACTCTAAAGTCGGGTATAGGTCAAGCTCTATTTTCAACATTCATTCTTTTAACATACCATTGTTCAAAAGTATCAACCAATGGTCCACCATGTTCTGATCCCTGAGTGCCCATAACACCTCATGAATCAAAATTTGATTCCTAGATAACCATGCAATTCAATTTCATTTAGCATTTACATCCCATTGGTGCATCATTTCCTAATCCATAAGGGCCCATACTCTTTATGAATTGAAATATGACATCACTCTTCATTCATTGCACCCAATCTAACACAACAGTAGGCACAACCTCTCAATCAACTATCAAAACAGTATGCAATAGCTATCTCAACACCTGTCACAACAGCATACAACATCTAATGCATCCTAGATAGCATGACATAATGCATGACATGTGATTCCTATCAAGGTTCCTATATGATTCGTGAGATTGAAAACCCTCATATCATCAGGTTGCAATGAAATAGAACCCACAATAATATCAATAGTATCAGCAAAACCCATGTGTGTCACCCATCGGTGAAATCAGAACAACTGTAATAGTCAAAACCAGAAACACAATTCCATACGAGGCAACATGGCTTTTCCCCATACACTTGTTTGAAACTCCCAGGAACAGTTTATTACCAAAGTCCCTTCCCTTCCTACTCCTGTCTATAGTCTCCAAACAGTAAGTCAAATCAGAAAAGGAAACCATCTGATACCACTTTGTAACGTCCCGACCCGACTTACCATTCAACTCGGTAGACGGACCGGTCGCCACATGGCCTCAAGCGCATCTCCCCAAATTCTAGAGGCTTATGACTAGCATCGAGGGCCTAGGTGAGTCTGTGGGGAGACTATTCCCTAATTACCAAAGTATCACAGTGAAAGTACAAACATACAATAGCGGAAGTAGGTAACCAGTGGACAACACATAGACAACATAAATAGATAACAATATAAGGATCTGACATATATAGGATGGTGCAAGTCAATACAATATATTACAAGTATAAAAAACACCAAAAAGAAACCAAAATGTATCCCCTGTCGCATCACAAGCCTCAGCTTGGTCCCGTGCGCTCCTACTCCGAGCAGTAAGACAAGTACTTGTATAAGGGCCTTTTCCCTTCTCATTACCAGCAATCATATAATCTGCTTGGGTCCAAAAACATGACCCAAACAGGTTGTGAGATTGAATCCCAGTAGGAGACCACCAAATATATGTGCTAATCTATCAGGGAATATATAAAACGGCAGTGTAATATGGAAAGTAGTAAACAAGCAAGACCAACCCAAGCATGTGCTTTGTCTTGGTGTCACTTCAAGTATCCCTTTCAATTCATTCACCACCTCATTCAAGTGTTCAAGAATTCCTTGAACCTATTCCTGGAATACTCAATTCGGAAACCAGGAATCGTTTAGGGAGAAAAATCCACCAACACCCTACAATCCCATTCTGGGGAACCTCCTAGGTACCCATCCTCGCTCTAGGTATGTTATAGTCCGTCATATGAGCTTGTCCCCAGGATCCTATAAATAGGATCCAGGTATCACCCCTGGCATATCACGCCCTATGGAGTCCGTCCATGGCATCTCACGTGGGATCCATGATTCACTCAACACTTCAGTATCAAGTCTCATATGAGTCTGTCCATGGAAATTCACATTGGTTCCATGGTTCACCCATGACATAGTTCCATGTTTAAAACAGTTCAAAAGCATTCACCTCACATGGGATAGCAATTCAAGAATTAGCATACAAGGTTCAAGGGTAAAAACTCCATCCCATACCTGAAACCATTTCAATTAAAACGTCATCTTATTGCAATTACATTCATATTCAATCCCATTTTTAATAACCCATAAGGGAAAGGAAAAACATGCCTCAAAGGCATCCTGGGTAAAAATCCATAAAAGAGTCATTCAAGGCAACACACCCAAAGGGTGGTTCCTGTCCAATGTATACAACCTAACTCATGCACATACAATCCTATTTAGATTACCTACAACATGATAGGTAATAACAGGGTTAAATTTCAGGTTCAAGCAACACCCCAAAATGGGCGCGCAACACTCCAGCATATATAAACAGCTTTACAATCAGCGAAAATCATGAGACCACCTACCTTAGGATCGTACTAGATAGCCCATCCAGTATGATGCTCTAATTCGTACTAATTTGGTAGAAAACTGAAGAACAGACGAAGAACTAGAAATTAGGGCAAATGATCCTTAATCCAATCTGCATTCATTGTAACCAGAAGAATCGATAAGGATTAAAAAGTAATTGAGGACTTATTGTTGCGGATCTAACGAGACGAACGGCGGTTGAAATGGAGATCAGATGAAGGAGCAGGATCAAAATCCTCTAAAGTATCCTTGAGAGCTTCCCAGGCGCCTCCCCCTTCTGTCTGGTTGAATAGAATAGGTTTAGGTTAGGTTTTTATAAAATTTAATCAATTTAATTAAAAATTAATTAAATTATCAAAACACAACAGATCGCACGGTTTACCCGCACGGTTTGACAAAAAGTGCGGAGACCGTGCGGACCTTACTAGAAGGCAAGGGGCAACCACACGGCTACCCCTCACGGTTTCCTCAAATCGTACGTAGGCCGTGCGCAGGCCTCTGCCAAGCCTTCACCAAGGCGCATGGTTTACCCAGGCCGTGCGCAGGCCATGCGAAAACCGTGTTCCAGACCATTTTCAGCCTAAAACTTTGTTCCGGGCTCCAAACAAGCCTCGGAAACCTCCGTAACTCCCTCAGTCAAGTTACTCATCCACATTAGGCCTCAACAGAATAGTTAAACCAAAAAGAAAATGATTCGTACCACATATGAAAACTTGGGTTCTTACAGATATGATGTAGGATATAGAATCATTATTTTTTAGTGAATTCCCAGTACATAACCATTTATATAGATATATTTATTTTCATAGTAAGTCATTATATGTACCATAAATCCATGGGATTAAGATTTCATAATGAAAAATGATTTTTCACATTCCTTCCTATACATGTCCCTATTTAATATAGATCAATAAGTATGGATTTTATCATGATAAATGATGATTATTTTCATCACTCTACTTTTTGTGGTTCAAAACTATATCTATTAGAATAATAGAATTCATTGTGATGACATAAATATAACCAACATGTGAAATCCCTTTGTTCTGGTACATCACAATTCAAGTATTTAATGTCTTAGATTCATTCCAAATTCCATATTTTCTCATAAGTTTGTATATTTGAAAATTCAATTCTTAATCTATATATTCCTAACATCATTTGACTCTTTATAAAAAATATACAGAAAATAATCTTCCAAATTATAGTTTCTTATTTGATTAATTTTATTTTTCATTAGTTTTAAAATTACACCATAATGTGATGATTCTTTTTTAAGGGATTAAAAAATAATATATTTCAACCCCAAACTCAAATTATGTTCATTGATAAGCTTTACCTACCCTAAAGAAATTAATTTAAACTTAAAAACCTATCCTATTATTTTCTGAGTTTCTATATGATTGTCCATCTCTCCTGGTAGTCAACCAATCTATGCTTTAATAATATCTCCATGATATATTTATTCATTCAAAAACAATCATATATTTTGATTTTTCTTTCTTTGACTTCTATTCCCTTCATGAACACCATCATTTTATACTATGACTTTAATGAAACCATCTAGATAGTTTTCTTATTTATTCTTTGGTTATTATTTTTCCATTACATACATTTTTTTTATAATAAATATTAAAAATTAACATGGTTTATTCATCCCCAAAAAAGTTCATATCATCATGTTCTTCATTACTAATGATGATATTCCTATTCAATTTTGTTTCTGATTTTAAGTCTCTATTTTTCAACAACATCCTTCAATGCCTCTACATGATTTATGATTCACATTCCTCAACATTATTTTTTTAACTCAATGTATGCAGGATTACTACTTCACCACACATATAAAAATAACGAGTGAATATTTCTGAAAAATATATTTTTCCCCACTTAAATTTTCTAGAAAAAAGTAATATAGATTTATTATCCATATCTTTAACTTCATTACCACATTTAGAAATATATTGTTATTTTAGGGATATGAATACCATATCCTTACTTACGAAAATAGGTGTATCCTCTATTCTAACATTAATTTCTTTAAAAACCAAATATCTTATAAAATCATCATGAGAATAAATTGACAGATAACTATCCTCTAGATCTAAAAAATTCTAATTTTAAAGAGGGAGAAAATCTATCAATATTTTCATTATAATTTCAATGTCCTTAATTTCATTATAATGTTATATAATCTCTCTAAAACCTTCTTTTATTTTTATAAAATCTACTATCTGTATTTACATTATGATTTATTTTCAAATCATTGAACTTTTTTGGAATAAGATAGTGTTTTCCCTACTTTACATAGTTATCACGTTCATTAATATTTATTATTTTTTCCACTTGGACTTTTTTTACTAAAATCCATCAGTATTATATATATCTAATCTGAAAAAATTAAATTAAAATTATTTTCTTCCTTGGAATCTAATTATATTTTTTTAATTTGAAATATATTCACAGAGAATTTTGACACATCACTAACATGAATCCCTTGAATTGTGGTAGAGATTAATTTCATCGCAATAGATCAAAACATAGATATCATTATATTCTTTCCAATATGGAAGACAAATCTATGAAATAGGGGATCCCATATAATTTACATAAGTATACATCTCAAAAATTCATGATGTAATATTTAGAACCTACAACATAGTTACTCTAATTCCGATTATTAGACATTGTGGAACCCTGAGAGGTATAGCAAGAACCATTATGTCTTGTTTTTATCCAAATTCAAAATATTTTTTTTTAATTTCAGTATAAATATTTTAAACTGATATATTTTAATTGTGTTATCCCCAAATACACATATTCTAAAATAGAATAAAAAACAACAATTTAATTTGGTTCACCACTATTGGATAGATTAAGGAGAATGAAGTAATCTTGAGTAGGTCATACCATAATCTACTATGATTAATTATAATTTTATGATTATAATTTTTCAGTAGTGATCACATTGTTCCAACCTTCATAAATTTATAGAAAAATAGGTACATTTCACAAACTCTTTCAAATATCTTTTTTCAACTCCTCCTGAATCAGTTCGTTGGGTGAATTTTTACTTATTTTATTAAATTGAAGGTCACTTCCATATCTAAGTTTTTTTATGATGTTTTGTGTCATCATGGTTTAAATATGATTCATTGATGGAATCCAAAATAATTAACATTTGAAAATTATTTATGAAGGTACTTTTAGGATGTATCAATTTTATTGAATCATATAATATTCATATAACTTCAAACATTCATGAAAACCCCTTTACTAAAATATTTTTAGTTAACATAATTCTATACCATAATTTTTTATTGAAATTTATTTATATAAATTCCCAGTTTCATGTAGTAAATATTTTTTCAAATGTATCATGTTTAATAGGAAATATTATTCTTATAACAAAAAAATGATCCTTAAAATAATTATTAAATGTATACTTATAATAATAACAAACCCCCTCAAGAAACTCTACCACTGTAAAGACCCATTATTTCAATGTAAATTTTATTTAATTAAATGGGAATTTATTGAGTCCGCTAAAATTGACGGCATGTGATTCCGAGGCTCGGAGTGCCCGAAATGAATTTTTGAACATTATTTCATGTACGTTCAATAAACGCATGAGTGGGATTTTCTATCTTTTGAACTGGTGCTCAAAATTGACATCTGAGGGCACCGTTGAACTCATATCACTGGTATTCACTTAAGGAGACCTTCACCTCGACCGTAGTAGGTCGAGGTTGGAAGTTACCTTTTCACATATTCGTGAAATAATATAATAAAATAAAATGGTGTAACATTTTTTTATTTTCTTTTGAAACTCCCATATGGATATTTCACAGGTGGGGACCACTAAACTAAAATCTCACATGAGAGGTTATGGAGGTGGGGACCACCAAGCCTAAACCTCCCATGAAAGGTTATGGGGGTGGGGACCACCTGAGGCTAAAATCCATTGAACTCCCTCTTATGTGTGTGGAAGCCTTCTATACTTCCCCCGCTTTAATGGTGCCACCGCATTTAATTAATTTTCTTCCAACATAATCAATTAATTAAGTGAAGACAACTTAAATAATGTCAACTATTAAATTGTGGAAACATATCTAAAGTTGGATACTTTTCAATTTGGTTGAATTGGGAGAGGAAAAATATTGGGGGAAAAGCTCTCCAATGAAGAATGCTTCACATTCGACGAATTATTCTCCAAACTCCGTCGAAGGATCCCCAACAAGTAACATCTCCACCGATGATCGAGGAGATGCCGACATCACTAACATCTGCCTATCCCCAACGACGTCATCTCCTTCCTCGCGACCTCGTTCGACAAATCAAATAAACGTGGTAGGGAGGATGTTGGAATTATTTTTCGTTTACCTGTTCTTGATATTCTTGTGATTCAAGTAATATAGCTACTTGCTACCAATCTAATATGGAGAGTGAAGGCCAAAAAAACATGGTCCATACTCTTTGAATTTCATGGTATAATTATTTTGTTCTTCGTGATGGTGGAGGACGGCTATCAACTATGAAAAAGGCGACGAAGGAGACGAAGGAATCAGCGTCGCCCCATGGCCACCGCTGCCTGCGGCCTCTGCGCCCCACGACGCTCTGCCATCACGGCCTGCCACACTCCCAGAGGCCAAGACACACCACCCAAAGCCCTTCGTGCCACTGCATCCCTCCGCGCTGCTTCAGCTGAGCCACCCCGCGGCCTCCGCCCTCCAGTCTCAGCCACCTCGCAGCCCCCCCACGGCTGAGCCTTTACATGCCCTCACAGTACCCCCATGGCCGATCCGCCTCACGCCCCTCACTGCACCCCCATGGATGAGCTGCCCACGATCTCGCGCCCTCAGGGCACCCCCGCGGCTGACCTGCCTCGTGGCCCTCACGGCACACCTATGGCCGAGTATACCTAGGCCCTCGCAGTGCCCTCGTGGCCGAGCTGCCCCACTCCCTCGTGGCACCCCCATGGCCTAGCGGGCCTCCCGGCCCATGTGGCCTGTCGGGCTGGACCCAGCAGTTCTGTCCGGGTCAACCCAGGCTGGGTTGGGCCGAGTCATTCCGACCAAGTCGGACCGGACCCGGACGAGATACGACCCTATACTTTACTCGGTCCATAACATTGGCATCGGACGCCTGTTTGACGAACCATCAGCGGCACCAGAATCCTTTGAGTGAGATGGTTGTTATGGTATACCCCACTAGTGTTTGGGATGTATTTGGTGATCAGATGGGTTGGATCAAGAATGAATCCAACCTGGCCCTCATGACAAAAAGGATAATAACTTACAGACCGGGAGTATGATTGACGCATCGACTATTGTGTTGAGACCCCTATGACGTGGTTGTCCTATCATATACTTATTTTTGGGACATAGTGGCAATTGGAGTATCGACCTGTAGTTTGTGGAGTAGATCCTCCCGGAGACGAGAGAGCATTGTGCAGGAACCTCGTAGCTGGCTGTGACGTCAAGCACTTAAAGCGATCCTATGAGGGTCAGCACTTAGAGCAAACATGTGTGGGTCAGCACCTAGCGATCATGTGTAGGTCATCACCTTGCTATCCTGTTTGGGTCATCACCTAGAAATCATGTGTGGTTCAGCACCTTGTGGTCCTATGTGGGTCATCACTTAGCGATCATGTGTTGGTCAGCACCTTGCGATCCTGTGTGGTTCAGCAC
Source organism: Viscum album (assembly GCA_963277665.1). Taxonomy (NCBI): domain Eukaryota; kingdom Viridiplantae; phylum Streptophyta; class Magnoliopsida; order Santalales; family Viscaceae; genus Viscum; species Viscum album. Next base: position 494,793,388 of record OY728158.1, on the reverse strand, counting down.
TTAGCGATCCTATGTGGGTCAGCCCCTTGCGATAATGTGTCGGTTAGAACTTGGAAATCTAGTGTGGGTCTTCGTCTTGATAGAGTAAGATGATTCAATGGTTACATCTAATCATCTCTACTACTATACATAAGTTATACCTTGAATGAGATGATTTCATGACTGTGTGGTACTTTCCTTCATGGTAATACCTTGGTGGTATTCTTCTGTGTGGCGTACCTGTGTGGTACATTCCATTGTGGTTTTCCTTCTTTTGTGGAACAGTTGAGCTTTGGGATTTTGGGTTGGAATCTGTGTTTCTTCATGATTGAAAAGGGTATAATTGATAACTTAGATATATGTATGGGAATATACCTAAGTAGGGTTGACAGATGACTTCAGGCATTGAAATTTATCCTTTGTGGATATTGTGAGACCTTAAGGGTCTCAAGGTCCCTACTGAGTATCGTTATACTCACCCATTCATGGGATATGCCTGCACCATGTTGTGTTTAGTGTAGACGATGGACAGTGTTGATCGAGGCTGAGGATACCAGGACTGGACGGTGTTCGGTGGTGGACCATACAACATGAGGGTATGTAGAGGAGATGGATGGACGTGGAGTACTGAGAAGGCTATCTGTACCTACCCTTCAGGTAGGAACCTCAGAGGATGTCCCAGTAGCTATTTTCCTTTTCCTTTCAGTTTTATTTCAGTTGTGCTTGTATCTTTATAGTTGGCCTTGTATTTCCGAAACCTTTTACATTCAATACTCTTCTTTTTATAAAGTTTACCTATGTTTGTATCTTGTTGTGTGCTTGCTTTAGTGTGTTTACAAAATATAAAGGCAATGCCTTCCCAGTTATAGGTAATACGGCTTTTGATGCCAGTCTCCAGCCCTTGGCCTATGGAAGGCGGGCTTGGGGTAGTCACGACACGGGTCCCAGGGGGCAGGTCGTGAAAAATTGGTATCAGATGAGTAAATTATACCATAGAACATAAGACTCTGGTCTTTCTTTTTAAAGTCTATAGTGTTAACTTTACTGAGTGTAGTTATCATTTTAAGGAATCCAGTGTTGGTGCGGAGGCCGACATATCCATACACCAGGACCCTGACTTCTGATTTCCAACTTAGTGCTTGAAAACACTGACTGTGTGTATGTTTTGAAGAGTTTTCTTTGTGATCTCTTTGAGTCACCTCACCAGGTATAACTTTTTGACCATAAGTCACATGTTCTATTTAAATTTGCCTCCACGAATACAACTATCTAGGGTTCTGATATTTGTATGTACTGCTATCCCACCGAGTGATGAGTCCTCGGTGCAGGGCCCTCTTCCAGTAGAGGAACCAGCGGTACCAATACCCATTGGCCCACTAATTCCACCAGCCTCAGTAGAAGATAGTGCATGCCACTTGAGCACCTTGCACAGGTTCCAGTGCCAGAAGCCACCCAAGTTTAGGGGAGATACAGACCCACAGGTGGCTGAGGATTGGTTGGTGGCTGTAGTGAGAGTCTTCCAACTGGTAGAGACACCAGCTGATCTCATTGTGATCCTTGTTTCCAAACATCTACTAGCAGCTGCTGGTAGATGGTGGAGCTTGATGCTCCAAGTTCACGCCAAGGTGACGCTTCTCTGGGCAGACTTCGAGAGCTTGTTTCAGGTAGAGTTTGTCCCAGCAACTCTTTGAGCAGTTCACATTCAATAGATTTTTCATCTACAGCAGGGAAGCATGATTGTGGCTCACTACTCAGTGAGGTTCACTGACCTCTCATTCTACTCCACTTATATGGTGTGTGACCCATTCTTAAGGGATCGGACCATCGAGCAGGGACTCAGGTAGGAGATCAGGGCTTCGATGATCTCACTCAGCATCCCGACACAGGCAAGGGTGTTTGTGCAATCCCACATAGTGGAGAGTTTTGTTGGTGAGTAGTAACCAGCAGTGAGACCCACCATCGGATGTCACTTAGTAGTGTGTTCTATATTTAGAGGAATACATATGTCACAGAGGTCCATGAGGACCATACCTACAGGTGGATGACCGCATGATTCAGAGTCAGTTGTGCAGGGCACCCAAGGAAGAGTCGGTCATTCTAGGAGTGGGTAGTGTTGCGCATGTGGCGAGAGGGTCACATGGATCATGACTACCTAACCCGCCATACAGATGATCAACAGACGGTCGAAAGACCGCCCAGGCAAAAACAAAGGTTCGCTCGAGGAGGTCTTCAAGGAGTAGGAGGACGTAGAAGAGGATCTAGTCGCACAACTGGCAGTGGGAACTGGTTCGAGATGTTACCACCACCACCATCAAGTGGTCCACCCCAACCATAGGGAGCAAGAGGACATGGGCGATCTCAGCTCTAGGCAGCTGAGGCCTACGACAATGGCGCTCCAGAGATGATACGACATATGATATGTGTCTACTTCACCTTAGTTGCAGTACTTATAGACATAGGTTTTGGTCATTCTTTTATTTCCACTGATCTAGTTCAAATCTCGGAGATTCCAATGGGGATTTTGGCTCGATCATTATATCTAGAGACTCCTACAAGATTGGATATGACGATTACGCATTACTGCCAGCAGTGTGAGCTTACTCTAGGAGGTGAGAGCTTCGACTGGGATCTTCTATTAGCAGCGTCGAGGTCTTATGAAATCATCATGGGGATGGACCGGTTATCTACAGTCCATGCTTAGATAGACTATATTAGATGAATAGGGTGGTGTGTCCCCACGGATGGGAAAAGGTTTACCTTCACCAGCAAGAAGGGAGCCTTTTCATCACATGATGGAATTTCCCGGAGGATAGTGCAGCCGATTACTCATCATTTGGCTAGCCTTACCCTTGGAGTGGTTGATGTGGAGAGTCTGATTTATCCTGTTGTGGTGGACCAGTACATGGATGTATTCCCTAATGATGTTATAGGTCTACCTCCTCATAGAGAGGTGGACTTTTACATTGACTTATACCCCATGATGGCACTGATATCTACACCAGCATATTGGACAGCTCCCACAGAGCTTTGTTAGCTGTGGGTTCAGCTAGAGGACTTGCAGGGGAAGGGATTCATTTGGCCCAGTGTTTAGCAGCCCCGATTTTGATTGCCAGGAATGCGAATGGGAGCTTGAGGATTTGTGTTGACTATCGGCGCCTGAACCAGGTGACCGTGAAGAATAAGTACCCACTTCTGAGGATTGACAACCTCTTTTATCACCTGAAGATAGAATGGTGGTTCTCAAAGATTGGCCTTAGATCAGGTTATCACCAGGTCAAAGTATGAGACGAGGATGTGTAGAAGATGGCTTTTGAATTTCGGTACTTCGATTACGAGTTCTTGGTTATTCCATTTGGCATATCCAATGCTCTAGCAGTGTTCATGGAACTCATGAACCTGATCTTTCATCCATAACTTGATCTCTTTGCAGTAGCCTTCATCGACGACATTCTGATCTACTCGGCTACTGAGGAGGAGCATCCCTATCATTTATAGGTAGTACTGGACACAATCTTGAAGCACTAGATTTATGGTAAGCTCTCAAAGTGCAAGTTTTGGATCTGAGAGGTTATCTTTCTGGGACATGTCATATCGGAGGCTGGAGTTATAGTGGATCCAATGAAGATTGTGGTGGTACTTTCTTGGGATCCACCTAGGAGTCTGACAGAGGTTCAGAGTTTCTTGGGTTTGGCTGGATACTACCGGAGGTTTGTGCCATATTTCTCCAGAGTTGTACAACCTCTATCAGAATTGACGAAGAAGGGGAAACCCTTCATGTGGTTGGATAGATGCCAGCAGATTTTTCAGGAGCTGAGGCAGAGGCTGACTAGTGCCCTCATCTTGAGTCTTCTAGAGAAGGGTGTAGGGTGAATATTATACTACGACACATCAGCGACCGGGCTTAGATGTGTCCTGATGTAGGAGCGAGCAGTGATTGCATATGTTTCTTGATATCTGAGATAGTATGAGTAGATCTACGCTACCCATGACCTGAAGGTACCAGCAGTGGTCTTCTCCTTGAAGATGTGGTGACATTACTTTATGGGAGAACATTTTACAGTGTACTCTAACTAAAAGAGTCTCATGTATATCTTCTCTCAAAAAGTCATGAACCTAAGATAGTGACATTTTCTTGAGTTCCTCCAGGACTATTACTTCGAGATAGTCTATACTCATGGTAAAGGGAGAATTGTAGTAGATGCACTCAGCAAGAGATTTGGAATTCAGTTGCTAGGTGAGGCGACAGAGCAGCTGGCCGCTTTGCAGATATCCTTTGTGGATCAAGGAGCAGATTCCTTTAGTCTCTTATAGTCACTCCCCCAATAATTCAGTGATTCAGGGAGGCACAGCATGGGGACATTGACAGAAAGGCTCGACGTGATCAGATGTCCAAAGGACTGGCACCTGATTGATTTTCTGAAGGTGGGGAGCACATCATCTTCTTCAGAGGGCGTACCTTGGTACCAGTATCACTTCAAGAGGCAGTGTTGAGAGAGTTCCACACATCCCCATTAGTGGTACATCCAGGAGTTGTGATGATGTAATGGGATCTCTGATGACATCACTGGTGGCTGGGAATGAAGAAAGCAGTAGCAGAGTTTGTTTCTTGGTGTCTCACTTTTCAGCAAGTGAAGGCGGAGCATCAGGTACCAACTAGTTGGGTTCAGCCTTTATAGGTCCTAGAGTGGAAGTGGGATAGGATATATATGGACTTCGTGATAGGACTTCCACGTACATCCAGGGGAAAAGACTCAATTAGGGTGATCGTCGACCGACTCACCAAGTCGGCCCACTTCCTACTGATCAAAGAGCAGGGTTTAGTAGAGAGCTTGGGATGCCTCTATGTGCAGAAGATTGTGCAGCTACATAGATTACCCTCAAAGATTTTCTTTGATAATGATGCATGTTTTATTTTCTGGTTATGGAAGGGGTTATAGGAGGATTTCGGGATGCATCTTCATTTAAGCATCGCCTTCCATCCACAGACAGATGTTAAGACTGAGAGGACCATTCAGACCCTTGAGGACATGTTACGTTCTTGCGTCCTCGACATCGGTCATAGCTAGGAGGAACATTATATTTTTGTAGAGTTTTCATACAACAACAGTTATCACTCCACCATGGGTATGACACCTTTCGAGGTGTTGTATGGGCGGCCTTGCAGATCACCTTTGTGCTGGATTGACCTAGGGGAGTCAGCACTAGTGGGACCAGAAATGGTATGGGCTACCACAAAGAAGGTGCAAATCATCTAGGATGGGATGAAGACTGCACAGAGCAGGTAAAAGTCATATACCGACATGATATTGAGACCATTAGAGTTTGAGGATGGAAACCACATATTTCTACGGGTCTCACCTCGTTGAGGTTTCCAAGGATTTGGATGAGGCAGAAAGTTATCTCGAAGGTTCATCAGACCATTTCAGGTCCTCAGCAGATTTGGAGAGGTATCATACCACTTAGCTCTTCCACCTCAGTTTCATAGGGTGCATGAAGTCTTCCACGTATCCGAGCTGAGGAGATACGTGCATGACCCTTCTCACATCATCGGGCATGAGGAGCAGGACGTCGATGATGGGGTGACTTTTACGGAGGTTCCAGTAGAGATTGAGGATCAAAAAGAGAAGGTTCTTCATGGATGATTGATACATATGGTGCACGTTCGCTGGTAGCATGAGATCTTTCAAGAGTTCACATGGGAGCGGGAGGCTCAGATTCGTGCTCAGTATCCCCACTTGTTCCCTTATTTTGAGTTGTGTCTTATGGGGACGTAAAACCCTAAGGTGGGGAGGATGTAAAGATCCAGAATTTTCATGTAAATTTATTTTTAATTAAATGGGAATTTTACGAGTCAGTGAAAATTGATGGCATGTGATTCCAAGGCCCAGAGTGACTATAATAAATTTCTGAAAATTAATTCGGGTACATTCAGTAAACGTGCGAGTGGTATTTTCTAACTTTTGAACCGGTGGTCGAAATTGAAATCCAAGGGCACCTTTGAACTCATAGTGCTGGTATTTTCTTAAGTAGACCTTCCCCTCGACTGCAGTAGGTCAAGGGTGGAAGTTAACTTTTCACATATTTTTGAAATAATAAAATAAATAAAAATGGTGCAACATTTTTTTTATTTTCTTTTGAAACTCCCTTGTGGATGACTCATAGGTGGGGACCACAGAACTAAAACCTCTTATGAGATGTTATGGAGGTGGGGTCCACTAAGCCTAAACCTCCCATGAGAGGTTACGGTGGTGGGGACCATCCGAGGATAATCTCCCTTGAACTCCCTCTTAAGTGTGGGGAAGCCTTTAAACATCCCCCACTTTAATGGTGCTACCCCCATTAATTAATTTTCTTCCAACCTAATCAATTAATTAAGTGGAACCAACTTAAGTTATGTAAACAATTAAATTGGGGAAACATATCAGAAGTTGGCTACTTTTCAATTTGGTGGAATCGGTAGAGGAAAAATATTGGGAGAAATGATCTCCAATGAAGAATGATTCACATTCGACGAATTCTTCTCCAAACTCTATCCAAGGATCACCAATGAGAAACATCTCCACTAACTATTGAGGAGACGTCGGCGTCATTGACATCCATTTATCCCCAGTGATGTCATCTCCTTCCTCGCGACCTCCGTCGACAAATCAAATGAATGAGGTAGGGAGGTTGTTTGAATTATTTTTCCTTTACCTGTTCATGATATTCTTGTGATTCAAGTAATATAGTAGCATGCTACCACTCTAATGCAGAGAGTGCAGTCCAAAAAAACATGGTCTTTCCTCTCCAAATTTCTTGGGTAAATTCTTGTGTTCTTCGTGATGGAGGATGATGGCTATCAACTATGATGAAGGTATCAGCGCCTCCCCGTGTCCAATGCCACCTGTGGCCTCCACACCCTGCGGTGCTCCGCCGTCTGTGGCCTCTGTGCCCCACGGCGCTCCGCCTCCCATGTCCTCTGCGCCCTATGGTTCTCCCCCTCCACGGCCTACTATATCGCACAGAGGCCAACTCGCGCCACCCCCGGCCCTCCGAGCCACTCTGGCTGAGCCGACTCGCAGCCTCCACCCTCTCGGTCGAGCCGCTCCGGCCGAGCGGCCACGTGGCACCCACGGGCTTAGTCCACTCCAGGCCAAGCTGCTCTGATCGAGCCACCCCGCAGCCTCTGCCCTCCCAGCCGAGCCACCCCATTCGAGCCGCCTTGCGGAACAACCAGGGCCGAGCCTCCCCACGCCCTCGCGACACCCCCGCGGCCGACCCGCCCTGTGGCCCTCACGACACCCCCATGGCTGAGCCTCTTCGCTGCCTAGCAGCACCCCCATGGCTGAGCCGCCATGCGGCCATCACGGCACCCCATCGGTTGAGCCGTCTCGTGCCCTCGTGGCAGCGCCGCGGTAGAGCCGCCCCACGCCCTTGCGGTACCCCTACGGCCTTCCAGGCCAGGCCCAGCAGTCCAGGTCAACCCGAACCAGGTCGGGCCGGGTAGGTCCGACTGAGTCGGACTAGACCCAGACCAGATACAACCCTACACTTTAGTTGGGTAATAAATTTGGCCTCAGACGTCTGTTTCACGAACCGTTAACGGCACTAGAAACCATAGAGTGAGACGGTTTCTTTGGTATACCCCAATGGAGTTTTGGATAAAGTTGGGGAATAGTTGGTTTGGATTGAGCATGCATCCAACTGGGCCCTCGGGAAAAAAATGCTAATAACTTACAGACAGGGCGTCCGATTGATACATCATCTGTTGCGTTAAGACCCCTTTGACGTGGCAGTCCTTTGAAATACTTCTTTGTTGGACTTCATGGAAGTTGTATTATTGACAGGTATCTTTTGGAGTAGATCCTCCTAAAGACGAGCAGGCATGGTGCTGGAACCCAGTAGTTGGCTGTGACGTGAAGCACTTAGAGCGATCCTATGTGGGTCAGCACTTAGAGGGATCCTATGTGGGTCATCACCTAGCGATCATGTGTGGGTCAGCACCTAGCGATCTTGTGTGGGTCAGCACCTTGTGATCCTATTGGGAGTCATAACTTAGCAATCGTTAGTGGGTTAGCACCTTGGGATCCCATGTGGGTAAGCACTTGGAGATCCTGTGTGGGTCTGCCTCTTAACATAGTAATATGATTCAGTAGTTATATCTAATCATCTCTACTACTGTACTTATTTTATACCTATAATGATCTGTGTGGTGTTCCTATGTAGTAATTTTCATTGAATTTTTCCTTCCTTTGTGGAATAGTTGAGCTTTGGGATTTTGGGTTGGAACCTATGTTTCCTCAGGATTGAAATGGGTATACATGATAACTTAGGTATATGTACGGGCATATACCTAAGTAGGGTTTAGAGTTGACTTCATGCTTAGAGGTTTATCCTTTGTGGATTTTGTGAGACCTTGAGGGTCTCAAGGTCCCTACTAAGTATCGTCATACTCACCCCTGCACGAGCTATGCCTTCACCTTGTTGTGTCTGGGGCAGATGACGGGCAACGTTGATCGAGGAAGAGTATACCATGACTAGATGGTGCTTGATGGTGGACTATACGATGTGACAGTACGTAGAGAATATGGACGAACATGGAGTCCGGAGGAGGCGATCTTTACCTATGTTTTAGGTAGGAACCTCGGAGGATGACCCAGTAGCTGTTTTCCTTTTCCTTTTAGTTGTATTTCTATTGTACTTGTATCTTTAGAGTTGGGATTGTAATTCCGGCCCCTTTTACTTTAAGCACACTTTTTGTTATATAGTTTACTTGTGTATGTATCTTATTGTGTGCTTGGTTGAGTGTGTTTACAGGATATAAATGAAATTCCTTCCGAATTATAGGTAATACATTTTCTGGTGTCAGTCTCCAGCCCCTGGCCTATGGAAGGCGGACTTGGGGTGGTCACGAGACGGGTCACGGGGGACGGGTCGTGACTAATTGGTATTATAGGAGTCGGTTCTACCATAGGTCATAGGACTTTGATCATTCTTTTTAATTGAAATAGTGTTAATTTTAGTGAGTTTGGTTATCAGTTTAGGGAATCTAGTGTTGGTGTGGTGGCTGACGTATCCATAAACCCGGACCCTGACTTATGATTTCCAACTCAGTGCATGAAAACACTGATTGTGTGTATGTTTTGGAGAGTTTTATCTGTGATATCTGTGAGTCATCTCACCAGGTATAACTTTTTGACTGTGGCACACCTATTCCTTTTCAGGATTCCTCCATGAATACAGCCATCTAGGGTTCCGATAGTTGTATGAACATATAGCCCTCTGAGAAATGAGGCCTCGGTGCAGTGCCCTCTTCTAGTAGAGGCACTAGTGGAGGCACCAGTGGTACCATTACCCATTGGGCCACCGATTCCCCCAAACCCAGCAGCAGAGAGTGAACGCCACTTGAGCGTGTTGCACGAGTTCTAGCGTGAGAGGCCACCCATGATCAGAGGAGAGACAGACCCACAGGCGGCTGAGGATTAGTTGGAGGCTATAGTGAGAGTCTTTTGACTGGTAGGGACACCAGTTGATCTCATGGTGATCCCTATCACCAGCCGTCTACAGGAAGTAGCAAGAAGATAGTGGATCTTGATGTTCCAAGTTCACGATGAGGTGATGCTTCTCTGGGCAGACTTTGAGAGTCTATTTTAGGCAGAGTTTTCCCCAGCGACTCTTTACGCAGTGTGCATTTAGGAGATTATTCATATGCAACAGGGTAGCATGAATGTGACTCAGTACTCAGTGAGGTTCACTAACCTCTCAAGTTACTTGGATGATATGGTGCGGGACCCATTCATTAGGGCTTGGAACTTTGTGCAGAAACTCAGGCGGGAGATCAGGGCTTTGATGATCTCACTCAGCATTCTGACACAGGTGGGGGTGTTAGAGCGAGCCATCTTAGTGGATAGTTTTCTTACTGAGAAGTCACCAACAGCGATACCCACCACCAGAAGTCATATATGAGAGTATTCCACTACAGGAAACAGACAGATGTCATAGAGGTCCAAGAGTACCAGACCTACAGGTGGACGACCGTATGATTCAGAGTCAGCTATGTGGGGTACCCGAGGTAGAGCCGGTCATGCCATGAGTGGGCCGTGTTATGCATGTGGAGGGTAGGGTCACATGTCTCGTCACTGTCTGACATGTCGTATGGATAATCAACATATGGTCGAAGGAACTCCCAGGTAGAAACAGTGGCGAGCTCATCTCCAAGAAGCTGAGCCCTATGACCATAGTTCTTAGTAGATGATACGAGGTATGATCTATATCTACTAAACCTTAGCTACAATACTTATAGACACATGTGTCAGTCATTCTCTTATTGCCACTGCCTTCATTTGGAGCTCGATGATTCTGACAGAGCCATTGGCTCGATCCTTACGGCTAGAGACTCCTACAGAAGCGGATTCAATGATTACGCACTGGTGTCGGCTGTGTAAGCTTACTTTAGGAGGCGAGAGAATTGGTTGGGATCTCCTAGTAGCAGCGTCGAGGCCTTATGAAATCATCTTGGGTATGGACTAGTTATCAACATTCTATGATTAGATAGACTGTGTTAGGCACAATGTGTGGTGTGTCTGCAAAGATGGGACTGGGTTTACCTTCATCGGTGAGAAGGGATCCTTTGCAGCATAGGATGGATTTACCTGGAGGAGAGTGCAGCTGATTACTCATTAGTTAGCTAGACTTACCCTTGGAGTGGTTGATGTGGAGAGTCTGAGTTATCCTGTAGTGGTGGACCAGCACATAGATGTCTTCGATGATGATGTTTTGGGTCAACCTCCTCACAGAGAGGTGGAATTTTACATTGACTTGTACCCCGAGACGGCACCGATATCTACACCAGCATATCGGATTTCTCCCATGGAGCTTCGTGAGATGCAGGTACAGCTAGAGGACTTGTAGGGGAAGGGATTCATTCGACTATGTGTTTCTCCATGGGAAGCCCTAATTTTGTTCACCAAGAAGGTGGATGGGAGCTTGAGGCATTGTGTTGACTATCGGCACCTGAACCAGGTGGACATGAAGAAAAATTACCCATATATGAGGATTGACAACCTCTTTGATCACATAATAGAAGCACAGTGGTTCTCGAAGATAGACCTCTGATCAGGCTATCACCAGCTCAGAGTATGAGACGAGGATGTGCAGAAGACGGATTTCAGAGGTCAGTATGGCCATTACGAGTTTTTGTTTATCCCATTCGATGTAACCAATGCTTTTATAGTGTTCATGGGACTCATGAAAAGGATATTTAAGCCATACCTGATCGCTTTGTAGTAGTCTTCATCGATGACATTCTGATCTACTCGGCTATTGAGGAGGAGCATGCCTATCATTTTCAGGTAGTACTGGACACACTCGGAGAGAACCAGCTTTATGGTAAGCTCATGAAGATCCATTTATGGATCTAGGAGGTTCACATTCTAGGAAATTTCATATCAGAGGCTGGAGTTCTCGTGGATCTAGTGAAGATTGAGGCAGTACTTGCTTGGGATCCACCCAGGAGTGTGACATAGGTACTGAGATTCATGGGTTTTGCTGGATACTATCGGAGGATTGTGCCATATTTTTTCAGAGTTTCATCACCTCTATCAGCATTGAAAGAGAAGGGAATACCCTTCGTGTTGTCGAAGCGATTCCAGCAGAGTTTTTAGGAGATGAGGAAGAAACTGATTAGTGCCCCCATTATGAGGATTCTAGAGGACAGCGTAGGGTACATAGTCTGTTGCGATGTATCAGTGACCATTCTCAGATGTGTCCTCATGCAGGAGCGAGTAGTGATCGCATATGTTTCTTGTAAGCTAAGGCAGTATGAGAAGAACTACGCTACCCATGACCTGGAGTTATTAGTAGTGGTCTTCACCTTGAAGATGTGGCAACATTACTTGATGGGAGAATGTTTTACAGAGTACTCTGACCATAAGAGTCTCAGGTATATCTTCTCTCATAAAGACCTGAACCTGAGATAGTGACGTTCTCTTTAGATCCTCCAGGGCTATGGCTCTGAGATATTCTATAATCCTAGGAAGGGTAATGTTATAGCAGATGCACTCAGCAGGAGATCTGGGATACAGCTGCTAGGTGAGATGATGGATCTAATGGATGCTTTGCAGATATCCTTTGTGGATCGATATTGAGAAGATTTCCTTCAGTCTCTTACAGTCACTCCCCCACTTCATCAGCGAGTCAGGGAGCCATAGCATGGTGATATAGACTACGAGGCTCGATGTGCTCATATATCCATAGGACAGGCACCGGATGGATTTTCTAAAGATGGGGAGCATGTCATCCTATTCAGAGGATGTACCATGGTAACAGTATCACTTTAAGAGGAAGTGTTGATGGATTTACACACATCCCCTTAAGTGGAACATCCAGGAGTGGAGAATATGTACCAGGATCTCTAAAAATAGTACTTGTGTCCAAGAATGAAGAAAGAAGTAGCAGATTTTGTTTCTCGATGCCTCACTTGTCAACAAGTGAAGGTAGAGAATCAGGTACCAGTAGGCTTGGTTCAGCATTTAGAGGTCCTATAGTGGAAGTGGGATAGGATATCTATGTACTTCATGACATGACTTCCATGTAAATCTAGGGGACACAACTCAATTTGGGTGATCGTCGACCGACTCACCAAGTCGGCCCACTTCCAACCAATCAGAGAGTAGGGTCCAGTAGAGAGCATGGGACTCCTATATGTTCACAAGATTGTGTATCTACACGGAGTACCCTCGATGATTGTCTTCGATCGTGATGTACGTTTTACTTCTCGAATATGGAAGGGGATGCAAGAGTCTTTGGGACGCTGCTTCGTTTGAGCACCGCCTTCCATCCTCAGATGGATGGTAAGACTAAGCATACCATTCAGACCCTCATGGACATGCTGTGTGCTTGCGTCCATGACTTCAGTTGTAGCATGGAGTATCACTAGCCTTTGGTGGAGTTTTCATACAACAACAGTATTCACTCCACCATTGGGATGGCACCTTTCGAGGTGTTGTATGGGCGACCTTGATGATCACCTTTGTGCTGGACTGACCTTGGAGAGTCAACACTAGTCTGACCAGAGATGGTACGGGCTACCACAGAGAAGGTTCAGATCATCCAGGAGGAGATGAAGACTACATAAATCAAGAATAAGTCGTATGTTGACAAAATATAGAGGCCCCTGGAGTTCGAGGATGGCGACTTAGTCTTTCTACGGGTCTCACCTTGATGAGGTTTGCAGAGATTTGGCTGAGGCAGAAAGTTATCTCTCAGGTTCATTTGACCTTTTCAGGTCCTCAACAGAGTTGGCGAGGTGTTATACCAATTAGCTCTTCCACCTCAGTTGCACCGGGTGCACGACGTCTTCCACGTATCCCAGCTAAGGAGATACGTGTGTGACCCTTCTCACATCATCGATCATGTAGAGCTGGATGTCGACGATGGGGAGACATTTATGGAGGTTATAGTAGAGATTGAGGATCAACAGGATGGGGTATTTTATGGATGGTTGATACATCTGGTGCGCATTCGCTGGCAGCACGGGATCTTTCATGAGAGAACATAGGAGTGGGAGGCTCAGATGTGTGCTCAATATCCCCACTTATTCCCTGATTTTGAGTTGTGGATTACGGTGACGTTAATCCCTGATGTGAGGAGACTGTAAAGTCTCGGAATTTCCATGTAATTTTTTTTAATTAAATGGGAATTTTACAAGTCTGAAAAAATTTACGGCACGTCATTCCAAGGCCCGGAGTGCCCAGAATGAATTTCTGAACATTATTTCAGGTGCGTTCAATAAACGTGCGGGTGTGATTTTTTAACATTTGAACCGATGCTTGTAATTGAAATTCAAGGGAACTTTTTAACTCCTAGTGCCGGTATTCTATTAAGGAGTCCTTCACCTTGACCATAGTAGGTAGAGGGTGGAGGTTAGCTTTTGACATATTCATGAAATCATAAAATAAAATAAAATGGTGTAATATTTTTTTATTTTATTTTGAAACTCACATGTGGTTGTTTCACAAGTGTGTACCACTGAGCTAAAACCTCACATTAGAGGTTATGGAAGTGGGGACCACCGACCCTAAACCTCCCATGAGAGGTTATGGTGGTGGGGACCACCCGAGGCTAAACTCCCTTCAACACCCTCTTAAGTGTGGGGAAGCCTTTTAAACTCCCGCCACTTTAATGGTACCACCCCCTTTAATTAATTTTGTGACATCCTCATCAATTAATTAAGTGGATTCAACGTAAATTGTGTCAACAATTAAATTAGCGAACCATATCAGAAGTTGGCTACTTTGCAATTTGGTGAAATTGGGAGAGGATAAATATTGGGAGAAAATCTCTCCAACGAAGAATGCTTAACCTTCAACAAATTCTTCTCTAAACTCCATCGAAGGATCACAAATGAGGAACATCTCCACCGATGATCGACGAGACACCGACATCACTGACAACCATCTATCCCCAATGACATCGTCTCCTTCCACACGACCTCCGTCAAAAAATCAAACAAATGAGGTAGGGAGGGTGTTTGAATTATTTTTCCTTTACCCATTCTTGATATTCTTCTTATTCAAGTAATATAGAATCTTGATACCACTCTAATGTGGTGAGTGTGGGCCAAACAAACATGTCTCATCCTCTCCAAATTTCTTGGGATAATTCTTGTGTTCTTCATGATGGAGTAGGACGGCTATCAACTGTGACGAATGTGATGAAGGCGACGAAGGCATCAGCACCGCCCTACAGCCACCACCGCTCGTGGCCTCCGTGCCCTACATCGCTCCTCCACCCATAGCCTCTGTGCACCATGGCTCTTCACCCCCCATGGCCTCCGCGCCCCGTGGTGCACCGCTGCTGCGGCCTGCCGCACCTCTCGGCAGTCTAGTCGTGCCGCCCGCAGCCCTCCGAGTCGCTCCAGTCGAGCCACCCCGCAGCCTCTGTCCTCCCTACTGAGCTGCTTTGGCTGAGCTACCCCGCGGCATCTGTGGGCTCACACTGCTCTCAGCCGAGCCGCTCTGACTGAGTCGCCCCATCTCCTCTTCCCTCCTAGCTGAGCCACCCCAGTCGAGCCACCTCGTGGCACCCCCTCGACCGTGACACCCTGCACCCTCACTGTACCCACGTAGCCGAGCCGCGTCACGTCCCTCGCAGCACCCCCATGGAAAATCAGCTTCGTGACCTCGCGCCCTGATGGCACCCCCGTGCCAGAGCCACCTCATAGCCCCCGTGGCATCCCCATGGCCAAGCCACCCTGTGCCCTAGCGACACCCCCACGGCTGAGCCATCTCGTGCCCTCGCTGCACACCTGTGGCATTGCGGCCCTCGCAGCCTACCGGGACGGGCCCAGTGAGCCAAACCACCCAGTGGGTCAGGCTAGGTTGACCTAGGATGGGTCAGGCTGGGTCGGTCCGACCGAGTCGGACCGGACCCGGAGCAAAGACGACCCTATACTTTAAATGAGCCATAACTTTAGCACCGGACGTCCGTTTAAAGAACCGTCAGTGGTTCTAGAAACCTTTGAGTGAGATGGTACCTTTGATATACCCTAATAAAGTTTTGGATAATGTTGGGGAATAGTCAGGTTGGATCGAGCACGAATCCAACCGGGTCCTCGGGATAAAAAGTCTAATAAATTACAGACCAGGCATCCAATTGACATACTGTCTATTGCATTGAGAACCTTTTGATGTGGTGGTACTTTAAGATTATTCTTATTGGGACTTTGTGGAAGTTGGAGTATTGACAAGTAGCTTGTGGAGCGGATCCTCCCGGAGACGAGTGATCATGGTTTGGAAACCCAGTAGCTGGCTCTGACATGAAACACTTAGAGCGACCCTTTGTGGGTCAGCACTTAGAGTGATCCTATGTGGGTAAACACTTAGCGATCTTGTGTGGGTCATCCCCTTGCGATCTTATGTGGGTCAGAATGTAGAGATCATGTGTGGGTCAACATCTTGAGATCATGTGTGGGTCAGCACTTAGCGATCCTGTGTGGGTCAGCACCTTGTGATCCTGTGTGGGTCAGCACGTAGCGATCCTGTGTGGGTCAGCATCTTGTGATCCCGTGTGGGTCAGAACTTGGCAATCCTTTCTAGTTCTACCACTTAATAGATTAACATGATTCAGTAGTTACATCTAATCATATCTACTATTTTACTTAAGTTATACCTAGAATGAGATGAGTTCATACCTGTGTGGTACTTTTCTTTGTGGGAATACCTTGGTGGTATTCTTCTTTGTGGCATACCTATGTGGTAATTACCTTTGTGGTTTTCCTTCCTTTGTGGAATAGTTAATCTTTGGGATTTTGAGATGGAGCCTTTGTTTCCCCATGATGGAAATGGGTATACTTGATAACATAGGTATATGTATGGGCATATATCTAAGTAGGGTTGATAGTAGACTTCATGCTTTGAGATTTATCCTTTGTCGATTTTGTGAGACCATGAGGGTCTCGGAGTCCCTATTGGGTCTCGTTATACTCACCCATGCATGGGATATGCCCACACCTTGTTGTGTTTGGTGCAGACGATGGACGGCGTTGATCGATAATGAGGATACCAGGATTGGACGGTGCCCGATGGTGGACCATACTACGTGAGGGTACATAGAGGAGATGGATGGACGTGGAGTGCTAAGGAGGTGATCTATACCAACCCTTCAGGTAGAAACCTCAAAGGATGGCCCAGTAGTTGTTTTCCTTTTTATTTCAGTTGTATTTCAGTTGTACTTGTATCTTTATAGTTGGGCTTGTATTTTCGTCCCCTTTCACTTTCAACACTCTTTTTTTATATAGTTTACTTGTGTTCATATCATACTGTGTTCTTGGTGGAGTGTGTTTGCAAGATATAAAGGCAATTCCTTCCCAGTTATAGGGAATATGCCTTTCAGTGCTAGTTGTCAGCCCCTGGACTATAGAAGGAGGGCTTGGGGTAGTCATGGTAAGGGTCCCGGGAGATGGGTTATGACAACCATACCCACTAAATTCATCACCACCAGAAAAAAAATTCTTTAAGAATGGAAATATCAACATGTTTTTAAAATATAACATTCATACACTATCTAAAATTGATGTAACGTAGTATTTTTCTTCGTAAATTACACATTACTTCAAGATAAAGATATTTATGAAAATATAATTCATTTCTCTATAAATAACTCCACCCTTCCATTGAATTTTCACCCTAAAAATTTTCCAAGAACTAAAAAAATCTACCATTTAAATAAAAATTAAATCCTTTTATTTTACTATAAAAACATCCCATTTCATTAAAAACACATGAAAAATATAATTATTATTGATAAAAAACAATATATAATCATATTATATCTTGAAAAACATTGGATCCAGTAATGAATCATAAATTCCATAAATATAAATTTGATACTCTTTAGCTCAATTCATCTCATCCATAAATAGAAATTGCATTCCTCAAATAACAAACATGAATTACATATATATAAGAATAAATTTCACACTAAAATAAAAAAAATGTAAAAAAAATAATTCCTAGGATAATATAATTGTATTTCATATATAGTATGACTAGGTTTTATGAAATATTATTTTGCCTCATGATGAGGTCATAAATTCGTACATCAAACATCCTCAATAGACCATCCTCTTGAGTTGTCAATTTTTATAGTATTTGAAAATTTTATAATAGATGTATTATTTCAAAAAACATGTAAATACATGCCAAATAATTTTAATGTCTATGTAACATACAATATATAAGTATAAGTGCACTATATTAAAATCATCCCTTGAACTACATATATTTCACTCACCTCTTTAAAATTTATTGTTTGGATTATCCTATATTAACTCCACCTCAAAATTACCATATTTATTTCTTAATTATTCTATTTAGTTCATTATTCCCTAAGGATAGTGAATTCTTTATGGATGTTCTCACATAAAAAAACCTATTATAATTTTCCAACTAATCATTTTTCATATTTATTGTACTCTTAAACATGTTATTGAGGAGTCGGATAAAACTATAAAAAACTGATGATTATCGGTGTTACCATTTGTTTTCTGTTGGATTTCTTATCAACCCTATCACCATAAACCTTGTTTAATTGGTGTGTTCTATGTGATGTTTACATGGAAATTGTGTTCTTACAAATGTTTAATTTTCTATGCAAAATATCAATAACTTCATGAGATGGTTTCATTTCTGATAGAGTGAAAGTGTATGAGTTCAAGAAGTAGTGTGTGATCCTAGAATGTCGATCATGATAATACTGAGAGATGGTTTGAGGCTATCAATTAAATAAGAGTATCTGGATAGTGATTAATCATGTAATTATCAGTTATGGATGTTCCAGTATGACTTCTAAACCTGTATATTTAAAAAATTCAAGTCAAAAGTATGGAGGCCTTGAATTTTCTACAGAAATTTTTATGCCAATGCTGCATTTTTTTCAAGTGTATTATAAATTTTTTGGGGTCTAAAATTTGGAGGATGCACCATGTTCCTTGAAATATGGATTTTTATGACTCCTTCTATCAAATATGGAAAAGAAATTTAATTAAAAACATATTTATAAACTAATGTTTTACATATTTGAGAATGATTATTTCAAAAAATAAAGACAAAATCTAATGTAAATGTGAATAATATGTTATTATAAAAAGTTTCGGGAATGATATTTTTTTCTTTTTGTTTCATAAAGAAATGTAGTTTCTCAAACATGAATTCCGAGTTTTGAAAAAAGTGAGTTGTGACCATGAAATCTTTCCAAAGGAGATAATGGGGTTATAATTAAGAAACTAACCCTCTCATTGAAACAACCCAATCCCTTTGAAGATGTAAGGAATCTGAACTCATGAAATTTTTTTCAAATGGTTTTTCATACGTAAAGGATTCACATGAACATATGTTCCATAAAGAAAAGAATTGTGTTAATCTGACCAATGGATTATGAATAGGTTTAAAAAATTCATGAAAGGATGTGAGTTTCAATAAATATTGTTAGTTTTAAGAATTTTTTATATTTTATGAATTGGAGGAATATAGTGAGAAATTGATGAAAAAGATTAGTGAATATGTTAGTTTCAAGACACATAATGTTATTTTCACTTCATGAATACTTTTTCAAAGGATGTTCAAATTCCCTGAAAACTATGCTAATGGGTAATGAGTATATGTTGATGTTGTTATACTCAAAAATATTTTTTTAAGATAATATTTGATATTTATGCTCACAAATCAGAGAACGCACCATCAATAATTAAAATAAATGTATATGCATGAGGTCCAAAAATAATATTCTCCTAGATTAGTGTGAAAAGAGAGAGTAAAAAGTGAGTGACCCATATGTGGAAGTAATGCATTGCTTATATATTATTATGGTAGTTATCTTATCATGGAGTGACCATATTAAAATCATTGTATCTACATGACTAGTGAAAATTAGTGGATTTTGGAACATTGATAGAATGTTAGAGTGTTCTCTTTGGAAAAAGCCTAGTGTAGGTAAACCTTGTAAAATTGTTTTGTCTTATATGCAATCCTTACTTACATTATTCTATATAAAAATCATTAAAATTACATTGAGAAATCATTTAACTAATTTTAAAAATTATAGGATAAGATTAAATTTTATTCATAACATCATGTAAAAAAGAACACCAGAGTGACCCTACTAATAGATGAGGTCATAATTGGTTAAGTCAATGAGAGTTTCATATTAATATAGGTTCATGTAAATTAGTTTCATAACCTAATTCACCCCTACCCTGATCTCAGAGAATATATATGTAATATAAATTGTGGTTATAATAATTATAATCAGATAGAATGATTATCTTATTGCATTTGTTTTGATTAATATTTATTTGATTGGTTTTTTGATATGAAATACTTTATACACATAAAATATGGGGAGGAGAATGAATCTGAAGAGTATGTATATATCTAAAGGAATGAAATTTAATGGAACATATTTTGATTAGTGTGTGATAAAAAAATTGTATTATTGTGTCTCACAAATAAAAGGTATTGATGAATCTAATTGAGTATATACGTGTTTATATAATGATGTTACCTGATTATTTGAGGGTCCTGATATGAAAATAGTTGTAGGAAATATAAATGATGATGATGTATCATGAGATTAAACGGTGTAATATATCAATACATCATAGATTCTTTAACAGTGGATGAAGGAAGAAAATATGGATCCAAGAAATAGAAATTCAAATTAAGCGATATATGTTAATCTAATAAATTTAGAGGTTAATCGAGTAAAAAACCTAAATCAATGAATAATTTAAGTGGCCCCAGATATGAGGGAAAAAATGATTCTCATGCTGTGAAGAAAGTGGAAATACATTCCTAAATAAAATAGTGTAAATTTAGTTCTAATGTAAAGATCCTCAACTCAACGGTGGTTCCAAATATAAGTTCTATGAATGATAAACTGGTTTAACACATGGTAGAGTTCTTTTAGGAGAATCCAATGGTGAGGAATGTAAATATAAACTAGAATAATGCCATCATGATTGTGGGTAAAAATATTCTGATATTGATTTAATTAATTGATGGTATTTAACATGAAGTTTAAAAATAGTTGGCCACTAATAAGGAGAAAACATCTATCAACATCCTTCTAAAGAAACAACTGAGAGAGAGGTTAATGTTCAGAAAAGAGGAAACTCTACTCTATTAAAGATGAATACCCAATAGAAGGAGTAGGATTGAAAGGTCAAATATATTGATACAATGCTAAAACCATCAAATGAGAAGAAGAGAAACCTCGTATGGTTGATGCAACATGTGATGTCTCGAAATATGGAAATATTGAGTAATCCAGTAATCAGAAGGATCTAGTCAATCCTGAAAGAGATGGATCAATGTGGATGGTATCCTATATGTGTTACTACTATAGAGATGTGGGATATACCATGAGTGTATTCTTGGAAGCCAAACCGATTAATGTAATCATAATATATATTTAAATTACATCTCAATGAGAGAACATAAATACAATTCATGGCTTTAATAGGAGGTGATTTATATTTTGGAAGCCTAAGGGATTAATGTAATTATATTATATATTGAAACAACATCTCAATAAATGAACATTCATAAAATTTATAGTTTTAGTGGGTGATTATTCATTTGTTTTGAACATCATGTTAGGATTAGACATTGTAGTAGAAGGAGAACTAAAATATTCTTAGTGAATTCATCTATACATTTGGCTATTCTGAAAAAAAAAATATTGCTAAAATAATTTTTTTATGTTGAATAATATATTTAGCATGTTTGAGGAATTGAATGGATCTCAATAAAAGGTTTATCAGAAATCAATATGAGTTTACTCATAGAAACCCTCTTGTAAATAATGAATACAGATATAGATTAAAAATAACAATCTTTACCATTAGTGATAATAGAGGATAAGTGTTCAATTAATTATCCCCCATCTAAACAAACATCTATGGTGGTTATTTCTTATTAAAGAGGGTATAAATTAGGTTTTCTTAAATGGTATTGTAAAATTTACCATAAAGAAATAGAAGAAGTGAACTATGTGAATTCCAATGAAAAATGAAAACCTTATATTAAAGAAGAATTCCAAATCTAATATTTAATAGTGAGGTTCTTGGAAAGTGATAAAGAATATTTTGAAAACTAAAAAGAATCCAGAAGTCACCTGTTTGATATATACATCTTGAAATTTAGCATGGGTTGAGAAATATGATAAATAAGTATAGAATAAATATATATTAAAGAAGAAACAGAGAAGAAGGATCCATTCATTAACTTATAAAGAGGCCATTTTTAAGAGTATCCATGAAAAATGATTTTGTGACATAAGAGATTAATACAGAGAAATTTCTAAGTATAAAATAGGAATTACAAAGAAAAAATTGAAATAATGGTTTTGTAAGTGGTATCACTCAAAGATGATGTTCTTGAAAGTAACTAAAAATCATATTTCAAATAATGACTCAGAATAATATGAATCAAATGACCAGATGTCATTACTATCCTTGAATCTAAAAAGGGGAAAATTAAAGGTTGATAAGTAATGGGAGGTCTACCATGACCATCCTCATTCCATAACATAAGGATGTGAAACATTCCATTTCACCATGTTCATAAATTAGATTAATATTTATCAGAGAGTATCTTGGTTTCATGGAGATAAAATCTATGGGGAAGATGAATCTTGATATAAAATTTGGTGATGTGAATAGATCCCTAATTTCAATTAATTCAAATCAACAATATCAGAATTTTATAATGTATCTATATATATATGAATAAATATAGAAGATGAATCATTGTAGTAAAAGGGAGTAATAATGATTATCAACAGTAATTGATAGATGATATTACAATTATTCTCAGGTACTATCAATATCCATGAACCATTATATACAAGATAATCCGATCTACCGTAAAATGGATCTTGAATATAGAAAAAAAGAAATGCAAAAAAAGATAAGATTTCATGTAATAGTTTCTCTTGATATAACATGTTATATAATTTTAAATGTCTCATGATATCATTTGTTTTTATGGATGGATACATCTTTTGATATATTTCAACTCTATATTTTCTAAAAAACCTGTGTAGATTAAGAGAATATTTTTGAAAAAAATATGAGATGTGGTATCTAAAATAACATGGAAAGGCACCATATGTATAAGATATAAAATTAGTTACCATTTATAAACTAGGACATGATCTAGAATTAAAAATAAATGATTCATCATTTCAACATTTGGAATAAATAAATATTCAATTAATTATATCATTCATCATATTGGTATTTGTGAGAGTTGGTTTTATCTCCAACAAATGGTATCATATTGGTGTGTGTAGTTGAATAATAAATATGTAATAATTTCATTAAGGGATATAATGTTATATATCAATTATAGATGTATGGAAGTATATAAGGGGAATGAATAGTTATGGTGTTATTCACATTATTTCTTGTTTCCAATATTGAATCCCAATTAATTAATCTTAGATGTTTTGTTGATGTCTATTTTCTATGTGGTAATTTCACTAATTTAAAATCCTATTGAACGTAGCTACATCTGGTAGTCGTTTTGGGGATAGAGATTTTTATCTTTCATATATTCACCTTTGATGAAATGATGCTCGAGAGAAATATATTTTTTGGTTCTAATCAGTTGGCCTAACAAAAGTAATTGTTTCATATAATAGGGGGGCCATTATCTCCCTTTATTAGATGCAATGACTTTATTGACAAAGTGAGTGAGATTATATACCCTTACAAACATCATTTATAATAATATGTAGTTCAATCACATATTTTATGGTATAAATGGTTTAGAAAGGATGAAATATTATGTTTTATGACATTAAGAAGATAGCAGAGAATGATAAAATTATGTAAAGAGATACCATTGTTTCTAAAGGAATAGGATTACAAGGATTCTATATTAAGTACATATGTTACAATTCTTACATTGGACTTGCTATTATAGTGGGAGAAAAAAGGATCATGAATCCATGGGTAGGTTCTCTCTAGAAATGAAATTATCATGAATCTATGTGTGTTTCTGCCCAAAAATCATAGGGGGGATTAAAGGAAGAAAATATTAATATTCAAAAGATGATAATTAAATAAAGATAAATCATAAAAGTTGTTTGTGATGAATGAATTTTTAATGTGGGGTTAATAAAGTGGACTTCCCATATTCCACACATTATTCATCATAGGATATTGAACTCCAACAGTTTCAAGACAATGATGTTTTCATTTAATGATAGAAAGTGTTGAAAAAAGTTCATTTTCTTGTGTGAAAAAAAGTTAAATGATTCATGAATGTGTTTCAAAAAAATCCCAAGGTAGATATTGTTAAACATTGAACATAATTTCTTCCAATTTTTTGTGTATTAGATTTATATTCAACTCTATAAATGTTAACCCTTATGATTTGGTGTGTTGGATATGATGTTACCACTGATATAGTGTGGTGAACTGCATTGATTTTTGTATTCACCTTTTCAAAAAAAATTATGTGATAGTGACATTTCAAATCGACGGAAAGTGTTGGAGTGCATGATATAATGTGTGAGGCCGAAATGTCAATAATGATAATACTAAGAGACAACATGAATCTATTAATCATAGAGAATCATCTAGATAGTGATATATCTAAAAAGGGTTAGTTGTTCATGTTATTGTCTGATTTTGGACCATGCATGTTAAAAACGATTCCTCATTTTGGTATGGAATCTGTAAAAGTTGTATAAAATAACATGTTCACATTTTGGGGTAATTTCCTAGTCTTTTACAAATTTATGTGGTCTATAAAATTTTTTGGAATGTCCATGTTTCTTTAATGATTGATTTCCTAGACTACCTTGGGAAAATATGGAAAAGGAATATAATTCATAAAGGTTTAATGTCTCAATGTTTTGTAGATTCATGAAACAATGTTCAATGAAAAATGATGTTCCATTATTGAAAATTAATTATATTTCATGATTTTGAAAATCATTGAGAATAGAATATTTCCTTGATGTTTCTAATATAATGGTAGTTTTGTAGACATGAATTAATCATTTCAAGAATAAGGTAGCAGAACGATTGAATATTTTGTGAAGGGGAGGTAACATCTGAAAATAAGTGACAAACCCAATTAATTGAAGAATATATACTTTGTAATGATCTAATGGATATGAATTATCAGTATAGTATTGGAATGGATTTTCTTGAATGATGGATTCGGAGAATCATATGGTTTACAATAAGAGGAATTGTATCAATCCATCTAAGATATTTTGGGATGGTTTAAAAGGATTCAAAAATGGATTTGAGTTTCATGAAAGTCTATAACTTTCACAAAAGTATGAAGTTTTTAAGAGGGTGACACACGTTTAATGTTGGAAAATGTTTCTGCAAAGGTGTTATGTTGCTTGACATAGAAAGTTATTATAACGTCATGAAGACATTTCAAAGGGAATTTAGTTTTCCCTGAACATTATTTCAACATGGAAGGATAAACTAATGAATTGGTGATATTTAAAACCTATTTGTTATAGATAAGAGGGAATATAAATTTGAAGTAGTTAGATCATCCACTATCAGATAGTAAACATGTGTATTGTATTTTTCTCCAAAAACCATTCTCTTACTGGTGTGTTATGAAAAGGAATAGAGAAAATGGAGTTACCCTTATATGAAATTAAGTTATAACCTAAATCTTATAATGGAGTTAGCCTGGAATGGAGTGACCATATCCAAATCACTATATCCAAAAGACTACATGAATTATAGAATTTTTTGAACAATTGATACAATTTCAGTGTTTTCACTTTGGATATATCCCTATGTGGGCGAACTAAGTAAAAATATTATATACTGTGTGCATGATTTACATTAATTATTTAGGATGAAAATAAATGATTTTGGATTGATATATTATTGATATTATCTTAATAAGGATTAGATATTAGAAAAAGTTAATTAGATTATCACATAACAGGTGAATACAATAAAGACCCTCCTAATAAGTGAGGTCAAGATAAATTTTTTATAGTGAGAGTTTCATAGGTTTGTGGGGAAAATTTAATGTGTTTCATTACATGGATCACCACCACCCCCACATGAAATCTCTCACAAAAGTTATCTATGGGTCCAATAAATCTAATTGGGCCTTAAATAGTCACACTTTTCTCAATCCTAATATTAATCTCTAAAAATAATGGAATAAATATTAGCGATGACCGATAAAGGTAGAATATAAATATAAAATGACTCCCTTTATGTTAAATGACCATCTATAACCCATGAAATATAAATAAGAGTATAGGATTTGTTGAACCCATAATTATATAGAAATTTTTATTTCCCGAAAAATAGAAAAACCCCCTCTATAAGAACCACTTGATGAATTCTTCATTTGAACAATCTCCTTGAAAGATTTCATATTTTTTAATAAAGATTAAATTATCACAACCTTATCTTAAATATTTGTGAAATAAATAAAAGAATATCCTAAAATTCAACTGGATATATGTTCATATAAATATCTATAAAAATTGTTATCTTAACTTATCACCTATAAAAATATAATAAAAATAAAAACATAGTAGTTAAAAATCATAGCATTAGACTCAATAATAATAGATTCCCCTAGTCAGATCACTTAAATATCATATTATTTTTGAACTCTAAGATTTATATTTAGTAACTATTTTATAGATAGGTTCTAAGACTATGTTAATAAAAAAATAGGAACATCATTATCTGATGATCATAGATACAACCACTAAGACATTAAACACCATAATATATTCACCACTAACAGAACATAATATTCATCCCTATATGGATCAAATAAAATGAAATATCAATAATTTAATACCAAATATAGTTTAATGACTAGAGGTAAATAATTAAGAAGAAAATTACATATTCTTTTGAAAATCATTTTGGGTTACCTTCTAAAGTAGTCCTGGTTCTAAGTCTACCCTCTATTTAACAAAAACAGTTTCTAGTTTCACCTTCACAAATTGAACCCAAGATTTCATTACATAGTTTGTACTACTACAAATTGTTAGGAAAATTAATTATTGAAAGATATGTATATATATATAATGAATTTATTTCTATATTGTCACACAACTAAAACCAAAATGAATTATCATCCTATACTCATGATAATAAATCATTGTGAATTGAAATATATGATATCAGGATTCATTCCAATAAATTTTCCTTTTAGTTTTCATGTATTTTAATTAGTATTTATTTGTAGGTTAATTGAGTCCTTACATAGATAAAATGGTATATTTTTTATTTAATATGTTTTTCTATTCGTTCTTACATAAAAGGTTAAATTAAAACAACTACCTTATAAATCTATTCAATCCTATCTAGTTCCAACACCACATTTGTTTTAAAACAATTAACCCACTAACAATTTTTAATTAACAAAAACAACTAGGAATCCATATAATTAAATAATGTTATTGAATATTATCCCAAAACACCTCCTAAAATATTCTATGGGTTTTTTTAGTACCACCATGGGTATCGCATCATAGATATATATATAGTGAATTTTCAATTCATTGAAATTATAAAATAATGATATTTTATTTCATAGCATGTTTGAAACACAACACCCATCATAGAAAGAATTATAACAAACCAAGAAATTATGATATATTTATATATTCATTAATTCTGATATTTTATATTAAATTTAACAATAATTTTATCATTATATACATTTAAAACTGAGGATAACATATATTACACTTAAAAAATTTATTTTCTTTGATTGCATCTGTTACACACCGAAACGAGTTTTATAAAATCATATTAATAATAATATTTAAAATGACTATTATTTCCAAGTCATTAAATTTGAGGTTTTTAATATGACTAAATCACATATAAAAATATATAGTTTAATTAATTGGTTAAAAACTACAATTAAATTAATATAAAACCCATATGAATATATATGAAACATTTTTAAACAGACCTATTTTTATACTTCCAAGTGTGTTTTGTCTAAATAAATTAAATTAATTTCCACTAATAAATTATATTAATTAAATATATATATATATATATATTCTATGTTCAATAATATTTTTTTACATTCATCCAATATATATTATAGGTATAAGAAAAGAGCAAACACAATTCTACACATAAAATGCTATATTTTTATAAACATTGTTTTTAAAACTTTTAATGGTGCTCGTCTTTTAAAACTAATAGTTGGAACTTTTATAAATGTTATTTGTTAAAATATAAACTTTAATTTTTATTGAATATCATCAATATTATGTTTTATTTTATTTTATTTATTTTTCAGAGTAGATTAATATTTTTATAATTGGTGAAAATAATGATTTTTAATTGAAACTGATTTTTCATATAAATAATTTGTAATGTTAAATTATATCTTGAATTTTATTTGATTTTTTAATTAAATAAATTATAAAAATATTAATCTAATTTAGGTCATATGGGTCAATTTTATATTTAATTTTTATAAAAATTACTTCAATCTTGTGAACATTTTCAATTTAAAAACTTGATTTCATTTCATATTTGTGAAAATAAATTTAAATTATTTTATCACTTCTATTTTGGTAATTTTAAAAATTATTTTCCGTATTTTTAAAAATAATACATCATAATTTCAATTAATTTAAAATTATTTTTTCACCAAAAATATTTGTGAAGGAAATTAAAAATAGTTTTAGTGATTAAGGTGAAAATGAGTTGACATAATAGTTAAACATTGAACATGTTGTCCCAAATAACCAATAAACATACCCAAAATCAATTGTTGGAAATATTTCAACCATATTTTCCTATGTATACAATTGTGTTCATTATTTGAGGTATATTATTTATGAAATACCTATAAATAGTGTTTAGCTTTTTATCGTTACAAGAATTTCACTCCTCCACTACTATAAAAAAGGACTCACACCTCCCACTTATTCACAATTATAAATCCCTTTTTTTATCAAATAATATACCAAATTACCTAACCTAATAATAGAATCCTCATGCTGGGAATAAATCCAATCAATGATATCATTTTTTGTAAATAGAAGGCAATTTCCCAAAAAATATATAAGGTTATTCGAAGAGAACTTTGGTTTTTTTATCCATCCCTCTAGTAATTATCATATATTTATAATGTAATAACAAATATATATTAAATATAATTAGATGTTGTTATGATATGATTTTTACCTACACATACACACTATTACATCAAATTAAATATGCAATCATCGTTCGTGTGTACGGAGCACTACAACATCATGAACCAATTTAGTTCATTCATCCATTTCCACCCTTGAATGATGGAAATAATTATGGATTTTTTTATATGTTATATATAAATTATATATAATATATTTATTCTTCTTAAATTACTTCATAACACATACCATCAATAATTATATTTTATTGTTGTATGATATCATTAATTGTGGACTTGTGGACTACCACTCCTCAAAATGATGTTATTTGTTCACGCTTTACAAGAAATATATTAAGGATAATTTTTAAAAAATAGTTAATATATATGAAATAAATATAGTACTAGAATATATATATCACTTACTAATCCTTATTTTAACATAACAAGAAAATGAATCCAGTGTTCATTCATACGTACGACCTACCATCTCCAAGAACAATGTATTTCACTTTATGTCTGGAAATTTTATGGACAATTATAAATGAAAATATAATAAATATATATATGATATAAAATGGTTATAATATATATATATGATTAAATAATGGTCTATATAATAAGAAGAAAAAGTAATGAGTCAAAACAAACTCGAAGAACAAGGAAATTAATACACAAAATAATGAAAATGACGACATATTATTAACGAAGGGGTTACAATATGTTATAGAATAACTATATATGATATAATAAATATTAATATAGTTATTTTGTAAGTTAATAACATGATTAAAAAATTATATATGAGTTTAATGAGCGTTCAACCAAAGTAAATCATATGTTAATGGATTCTATCTCAATTACATTTCATTATGAAAATTGTAATGTTATGAACCATGTTTATTTTATATGGTGTATATAATACTGCTTAGACATTAAATATCATTTATAACTCCTTATTCATGGTATATTTATTTTCAATTATAATTATTTCATTTAAGTGAGATTTTAATTTTTTTTAGCAAGTGGTTGATAAATATCTAATCACAATTCCTTTTATTGTGTTATATTACATCCTTGTTATTCTTAATATTCTTTTATTTCATGGATAATTAATTTTACCTTTATATGGATTTGTTTAAACTTATTTTATTTGGAATTATATTTCATACATATAATCATTTAATTGATTAATTTTCACTACATTGTTATGATCATTTCATGTGTCTATTTAAAAAACACATTCTATTTAAAGTTATCTATTAATGAATTCCCATTAAAGAAAATTAATTGATAAATATTCAGTAAATACATTAATTATATTCAGATATAATTATTAATGATATTTTTAATGTAATAGTATAATGGGTTCCATGATTTGGTACTTAAAATGTTTTATTAATTGTTTTATTAAAAAACCTACTTCATTTCTCTATTTAGTTTGAAATGTGTTTTATTTAAAAAAAATTATAAAAATGATTTCACAAATGTTTTATGACTTTTAAAAATTATATAATAAGTAAATTTTAACCATTTTTCTTTTATAAATTTTTTTAAAGGAATACTCTTTTATGTTTCTAAACAGGGAACTTTTCTATCCATTTTACTATGCAATATGAATGTTATATTTTACCTTATACATCATTTATGTATTTACCCACCATAATTCCCTTGATGATTCTATTAAAATTTTAAATGGATAATATTTAAAGAATTTTTTTTTTCAAAAAAAAATTGAATGAAAAGGTTCATTAATTTTTTTCCTAATAAGAAAATTTTATTTTGTTCAAGATTGTTTTTTAAGAACTTTTTATTGTATTTCTATACATAAATGATGAAAAAACATATTTTTTCTCCAATGTGTATAAATATTTGTGATACCATAATTATTATTTATCTATATGTTTTATGATTTATTTTCCCAAGTATACTACTCAAATTCACATCCTTGATTCATTTTGGTAGTCCCCTTGAAATTTTCACATTTCTTCGATAATTAGACATTAAATTCCACCAAATTATCCATATGAGGTGTCATGGATATTTTTATTGCATAAAAAATATATTATTTTTAAATATAGTGTATAAATTTAATAATATTTCATTTTCACTGGAAATATTGACTAATCGGTGTTTTTTACTCAATACATATTTTTTGATAAGTCACTTTGTTCATTAATTTAAATCTATTTTTGATATATGATGATTTTTTTGGATATGAGAGATATCTCTTGGGGATTAATTAATGAATTGCCCTTGATGAGTTTTTAGTCTCATGAGACTAAATAAGTTGGTGATAAACTCTTTGAGTTGGTTTCCAAGTTGATTCCGATGGGTTTCTACCCACGGAAAAAAAAAATCTTCACAATAGGTCCTAACATAAAAGGTATCATGTGCATAGAAAACATGGTTTCAATAATTATGAATTACATTAATTTTTATGTTATTTTTATACATGAAATTTTGAATATAAAAAATATATGGATATATTTCATTCTTAATTTATTTATTAAATGAAATATGTTCTTAGTTATTTCCATTTCTATATTATTTACATAATTCCTTCTAGTTATTTGTTACATGGAATGTTTTTCTAGTTAATTAACTTTCCATATTATTTAATAACTTTCTTATCAGTTATTTATTATGTAGCATGTGTTATCATGTATTTATAATTATATTTAATTTTTCATATTGATTCATTTTTTCTTCCATAGTACTTTACCATTAATGATATTTTGAGCTCACCCTTATTTTATTTCTTTTTCCCATAATTCAATGAAGTTTAAAAATAAATATATGAAATGATATACTAGATGGAATAATTTTTTTATAAAAAATTTCAAATTTATATATTCATTTCTAATACAAGACTAATATATTTATCTATTTTTTCAATACTACTAAAATAGTCGGTCATTAATTACTTGATATGATCTTATCTTATGTTAATTTAATGGTAGAAAGAGACTGACTCTAGGAATACAAGATTTGGGTTTGTACAGTTGGTATCTAGTCATGTTAACTAGAAACAAAGGGAACAATATTATAGAAAACATATATTAAGGAACATAACACTAAGATAAAATTTGTGGATTAGAATAAAATCACATTTATCTTAATTAACATATGAGTTATAGATTCTATCATAAGATTATCATATTAATTCTGATTAGAAGTTCTAATTCATAATCATTTCTTCATATGTTTTATGTTATGGGATTATAGCATGATTTGAGAAATTTTGATGATATTTATGTAATGTATATTTTTTAATGGATGAAATTATTTGAGGAATAATGCGTTTACATTTTTCTGACATAAGTTTAATGTTATTAAAAAAATTGGGGTTTATTTACCAATAATATTACTAAACATTAAAATAAAATAAATTATATTGAATACCCTACTAAAAAAGTATTTAATGAATAATTTCATATAATGGATTTTCATCATATTTTAAAAAAAATTATAAGAATTATTTATTTTAGGAAATGGAAAACCTACATGCATTGTGAAAACCTCACTTATCTAGTGAGGTGATGGGAATCAAACCCATTACCAATGGAATCTATATTTTTTGTGCCTACCATTTTCATATGAAATGTCCTGGTTAATTTCTCATTATTTTTTTGATCAATTGGAAGAATAAAAATTAATCAAGAAATAATCATGCTAGTTTTTTTGCTTAGATATTTTGAAACTAAGCATATTTGTTTTAGAAAATATTTAGGGGTAGATAAAAATCCTTTTATTATGGATCTTACTATAAATTAAATGTTAATTTTAGTTGTTCAGTAAAAAAATTGGGTTTTGAATTCATAATGTAAGGAATAAATTTTTAATTGATCCAATAAAAACACAAGGATAACATTTTATTTATTAATATGTGACAAGAAAGTATATTTTCTTATTTTTATTGCCAAAAAATTATTAATTTATGTTAAAAAAATGATCTTAAAATAAAATCTTATCCTTATACCATAATTTTTTCAAACTGATGTTATTTTAAATTATTACGGATTTATGGGTGTGAGGCCCTAAAAATAACATTGATCATTAACTTTTTGTAATAAATAACCTCAACCACTCACTATAAATATTTATGATTTCCACTATGTCTATATTTTCACTTTTTTACCTTTTCTCTCCTTCTTGGGATCCTAGTTATGTTACATTTGTAAATATCATTCTATATTATTAAGAGGATACTTTTTAGACCATTCATTATGATGTATTTAAAAAAAGTAATTTTCAAATTTGAAAATATATACTACCATGATTCATTTTAAATTTAAAGGATGCAATTTAATTATGGATGGGAGAATGTAATTCCCTGAAATTCTGAAATAAGGATATTGTATTTCGTAGCATTTTTGACATGTGACACCAAGCATAGAAAGTAATATAACAACATAAGAAATTATGTTATATTTATTGATTTAATCATTAAAATAGTTTATGATACATACATCATTAATATTATATTTATATAGGTGGATAACTTTGTTAATCTTTCATTACATGAATCAATGACTTTCTTCAATCTCTTGTGTTACACGCATGGCTGAGATTTATCAATTATTATTATTATTATTTAAAATTATAATTATCACCTAGTCGTTAAATTGAATGTTATGAATATAAATAACTATATTATAACAATATATCTATGAATTAATTGGAAGAAAAATAAATATAAATTTATATTATAACTAGTGAATATGTATGAAATATTTTTATAATGAAATATTTTTTTCTTCTTAACATGTTTCTTATTAATAAATTAAATTAGTAACTATTATTAAATTATATTAATAATATATATACATATTATATTGAATAAAATATTCTTAACATTAATCTAATTGATTTTATTGATATTAGATAAGAATAAAACCAATTTTACAAATAAAAAGCTACATTGTTATAAATGGTGTTTCTCCTCCATTTAATGGTGCACCTATTTTAAAAATAAATTTTAACAATATTATAAATTTTATTTGTAAAATTAAAAAAATTAAATAGGATCTTAAAATTTATCATATTGGGAATTTTGTAATTTAATGAGAAGTATCATTTTTAATAAATAGTGAATAATTCGAAATATTAGTTGAAAACTGCATTTTTATATAAATAATTTACTAGGTTAGATTATATTTTAATTTTTTAAGTCTAATTAGATAAATTATAAATATATTTACCCAATTTAGGTCATTTCAAACCATTTTATAATGAATATGGATATAAAAACATTTCAATTATTTAAACATACTCACTTTTAAACCTGGATTTTCCTTCCCATCTATGGGATTATTTTTTAAATCAGTTTTCACTTAACTGATTGTATTTTGGATAAATGGATTCCATATTTAAAAATAGAATAATTTATAATGTCTAGTATGGTCAGAAAAGTTCATTACCATAATAATTAGTGAAGGAAAATATATTTATTTACAACAATTAATTCGGAAATGAGTTTACTTAGTACTTACCATAATATTATAAATCCAAATAACTAGAAACATGTAAAAACCCATTTAATGGGAATATTAATGCCGTAAAATACATATGATATATTTTGGTTCATTATTTTTTTCACCTGATATATGGTAGACCTCTCAATAGTATTTAATATTTTTTATTTTAGAAAATGATACACCTCCTCCAATATAAAAAGGCATTCACATCTCCATCTTAGTAACATAGATAAAGAATATTGGCTCATCTAAAACACTTCTAAAATAATCTCACAACATCAAAACCCTTATTTTATAATCCACTCTTTCTTCATAATTCCTATAAATAAAGTCCTTTTTTTCAAACCAAAGGGAGTTATCTAAAGAAGTGGTAGCATACTTCAATGAGCACATTGCACTTATTTTTCCCCACCATTTAAATTATTAATATATATATCTTTTATAATAACCATAGTACCTTAAATATACTAATATTTTTTTATACTATTATTTATTCCTAGACCTACACATTCTTCCATCAAAGAGGATACGCACTCATTGTTCGTGTATACGGTGACCAATTTCCTTATAAACCGATTTTTTTTATTTTTCCATTTCCCCTATTAATGGAGGGGAATAAAGATTCACCTTATGTTTATATATGATAAATATGATATTTATATTTTTTTTTAAAATTTCATAACCCATGTCGTCATGCATTTTTTTTGGTATTAGGGTAACTCTATTTGTGGATGTGTGGACTACTACCTCTTCAAGGTGATGAGATTCATTCAATCTTTACATGGAATGAATTAAACATGAGTTTAATAAAAACATGTGATATATATTACATAAGTATATTGAATTAAATATATTATACATATATATATCATTTACTTTTTCAATTTTTAGATGTAAAAAATGAAAACAGTGTTCATGCGTATATACAACCTACCATCTCCATGAACGATTTATTTCATTCCTAATCTCCAAATATTATGTATAACAATAAAAATATATACATTAAATATATATTATAATAAAATAATGGACTTAATATGGATATGATGAAATCATGATCTATATAATTGGAAAAATATAACAATTCAAAACATACTAAAAAAATAAGGAAATTAACACCTAAATTGATGAAAATTGTAAAGACCCGTAAAATTCAAGGGAAATTTTTTCTTAATTTTCTTTGGAATTTTACAAGAGCGCGGTTTCTGACGGCACCTGATTCTGAGGCCCGGAGTGCCCGGAATCAATTTCCAAAGTTTGGCTCGGGTACGTTCAGTGAATGAACGAGCGGGAATTTCTAACATTTGAACCGGTGCCCGGAATCAAATTCCGAGGGCACCGATGAACTTGCAGCGCCGATATTCTCTTAAGGAGACCTTTTCTGAGGTTGCGTTTTATGCGGGCTGAGAGTTAGTTTTTGGGAATTTAAAATAAAGTTAAATAAAATGTGGAAACACATTTTATTTTTATCCAAGTTGGTTATAACCTCCCAAAGGGAGTTAGGGGTGGGACCCACATCCACTTAACCTCCCTTGAGTGGATTAAGTGTGGTGGGGCCCACACGAACCGTAACACTTCATCTTCCCTTTAAACTCCCTATAACTCCTCTTTAATTAATCTTGGCAACTTGGGTTATTTATTGAGTTGAGTTGTTTTAATTTCAAACTTTTGAAATTCAAGTTGTTTAATTGTGTAAATAACATAAGATTTAAGCTTATTTTATTTTGGTTGGTATCCTTTTCCACCTTGAGAGGATTTGGGAAGTTCTCTCCATCTTCTTCAACCTTGACGAAGAACTCTTAAGCTCCGACGAAGAACGCCACTTCTCTTCTTCGTAGCCGGTGTGTTTCCGAAGATCGACGACGCCGCATCTTCGATATTCTTCCAGTGTCAACGAAAGGAGACACTGTTTCTTCCTAAGACTTTCTCCATCAGCTTACGAAGCTTCTCCAGCGACGTACCTCTTCGGACGCACCTCGACGTCAACGGAAACGACGTTCGGTTTCCGCGACGCCCGACCTCCGCGACGCTTGTCTTCCGCGGATTTTTGACGTTCTCTGCACTTGAAACCGAGGTAGGGGTTTATTTTATTCCTTTGTTCATGATTTATACCCGTGATTATTTCTTCGTGAAATTTGTCCAATTGTTAGCAAATAACGCGAGGGGGCCGGACCGCACGAACACGGCCGACCCTCCTCCTTTTTCATGTTGATTCTGTTGTGGATTGAAACGGGTGTGGCGCGGTGCCGTCGCACCGCGTAGGATCATACGGAAAGAAACGTGTGGCGCCGTCGCGCCGCGTCGTAAAATAATGCAAGGACGCGACGCCGTCGCGCCGCGTCGAAGAAAGTCAGAGACACCGCGGCCGGAGCGGGGCCGCGGCAGAAGGGAGCGACGCCGTCGCGCCGTGCCGGACAACGAAGGCCGCGGCCGGTTCGGGTCTGCGGCGGAACGAGAAGACCGGCGGCCATCCGGGCCGCCGGTGTCGGAATCCGGAAGGGGACCGGCCTTTGCCGATCCCGTTGAGGAAGAACCGGCCGGCCAGGTCGGGCCGTCTGAAAGGGAGGCAAACCGGGGAGAATTAATTCCCCCGGCCAGCAAATAAACGTCCCCCCATAATTAGGGGCGTGGTTTCACAAAGGGGGGTGGGGGGGGCAGGCGCCCCCCGTTCCAATTAGCTCAGCCTTAGGCAGAGCTGGCAGCGCGCCCAGCGCGCTGCCTTGCGCCGAACCGGCGCGCCTGGCCAGTCCGCCAGGCTAGGCCGGGTCGGGCCGCGCCGCGCCGGGCCGTGCCGGGCCGGGTCAACCCTGTCCGGGGCGGGTCGACCCGGTTCGGGCCAACAGGGGGGTCTCGGGCCAGGATGGCCCGGGCCCAAAACCCCCGTTACCAAGCGGTTTAGATTCAAATGCCCATAAATCGGGCTACGGACTTCCAAACGACGCGCTGTCAGCGGTGATGCGATTCTTGGATCGAGACGGTCGTTTCGGTATATCACACTCAAGGTTTCGGAATACTTTGAGTTTGGCCGGGTTGGTTCGTACACGAAACCAACTGGGCCCTCGGAGCGGAAACGCTCATATCTTGATCTACGGATGTCCGATTGACGTGTCGTCAGCTTTGTTGAGTTCCTCTTAGTGAGACAGATCTTTTCGCATACTCCGCCCGAGGTTTGGATGCAGGTCGAGTACGGTCGGGTTGGTTTTTCCTTAAAAACCAACCGGGCCCCTGGGACGAAAAAGCCAATAACTCTCAGACCGGGCGTCCGATCGATGCACCGTCTGTTGCGTTGAGTTCCTGTTGACGATACGGAACTTTTGGATACATCAACTCTGGACTTTGAGACAGTTGATGTATCAGCTTCTCGGCTCGTGGAGCGGACCCTCCCGAACGAGCTTGCTGTGTGCGGGAACCCTAGAGATGGTTGTGACTGCTACTGTGACTGCGACGGCGACTGTGCAGAGATCCTTAGTAGATTCGACGACGACGAATACAGCACTCAGGGATCCTGTGTGGATCAGTGCTACCGATCATGTGTGGCTCCGATCCTCTGTGGGTCTGCGCTCAGCAGTCCTGTGTGAACGAGCGCCTACAGATCCTGTGTGGGTCCGATCCTGTGTGGGTCTGATCCTGTGTGGGTCTTTGCGGGGGTTAGTACCTATCGATCCTTTGTGGGTCCGACGACTTAGATGGATCAGTGATCATCTCTATCGTCTTTCGAAGAAGTATACCTGTGTGAGCTGAATCCTATTGCTTTCCTGTGTGGATTGTGTTGTGCTATCCTGTGTGGATTTCGTTTTTCTTTCCTGTGTGGAATACGTATACTTTCCTGTGTGGACTGAGTTCTACTTGGGCTCGGAGGTTGGAGCGTATTGGAATTGATGACTTAGGTATATGTATGGGCATATACCTAAGCAGTGTCGGTTGTTACTTCGTGTTTGTAT
Organism: Viscum album; assembly: GCA_963277665.1. Classification (NCBI taxonomy): domain Eukaryota; kingdom Viridiplantae; phylum Streptophyta; class Magnoliopsida; order Santalales; family Viscaceae; genus Viscum; species Viscum album. The sequence goes on along the minus strand of OY728158.1, from coordinate 494,755,318 downwards.
CTTTCCTTTGTGTTTTATCATTTGTGGATTTTGGGAGACCTTCGGGGGTCTCGGGGTCCCTACTGAGTAGCTTATACTCACCCCTGCACGGGCTATGCCCACACTACGTTGTGTTGGTTGCAGACGACGGATAGGATTGATCGTGGTTGAGGCTTGCAGAGCAGGACAGTACCTGGAGGTGGACCACTGGGGGGGACGTGCTCGGAGCGGACGGCGGGACCCGAGGAGAAGTGGAGCTATCTGTACCCACCCTTCAGGTGGGATTTCCAGTGGAGAGCTCGGTGTAGCGGCTTTTACTTTACAGTTGCTGTTTTCCCTTCGAGTTGTACTTTACTTTCAGTTTTGGGTTTGTATACTGGCCCATTTACTTTTCTGCTTGCTTACTCTGTGGTGCTTGTTTACTTTACAAAGGCAATGTCTTCCCTTTTTATCGGGATTTACGCCTTGGTGCTAGTCGTCAGCCCCTGACCTATGGAAGGCGGGCTTGGGGTAGTCACGACACGGGCCCCGAGGGCGGGTCGTGACAAATTGGTATCAAAGGAGTTCTGTTCTACCGCGAACTCTGATATTTTCTATGTGAAGCAATAATGTTTAGCGTATTGAGTGTGGTTATCAGTCCAGGGAGTCCAGTGTTGGTGCGGCGGCCGACGTATCCTTACACCAGGACCCTGATTTCTGATTTCCGACTTAATGCACGAAAACATAGATTGCGTGTGTGTTTCAAGTTTTCTTTGTGATTACTTTGTATCAGCTCAGCAGGTATACTGTTCTGACCGTGGCGCACCTGTTTCCTTTTCAGGATGGCCCCACGACGGCAGCCAGATAGGGTTCTGAGAGTCGAGCATGATGACAGCCCACCGAGTGACGAGGCCTCGGTGCAGGACCCTTTGTCAGCAGTGGCACCGGCGGTAGCACTACTCGTCGAGCCACCGATGCTTCTAGCACTAGCCACTGACGATGCACGTCGCCTTGGAGCTCTGCACGAGTTCCAGCGCCAGTGACTGCCTAGGTTCCGTGGGGAGACGGACCCCCAGGCAGCAGAGGACTGGCTGGAGGCAGTGGTATGAGTTTTTAGGCTAGTGAGGACACCTGAAGACCTCATGGTGATCCTCACTGCGAGCCTACTGCACGCAGCAGCAGGACGATGGTGGAGCTTGATGCTCCAGGTGCATGATGAGGCATCTCTACTATGGACGGACTTTGAGAGCCTCTTCCGCTCGGAGTTCGTCCCAGCCACCCTTCATGCGGTGCACATTCAGGAGCTTCTTCAGCTGCGGCAGGGCAGCATGACGGTCGCTCAGTACTCGGCGAGATTTACCAATCTCTCGCGCTACTCGACTGATATGGTACGGGACCCATTCTTCCGGGCCCAGACCTTCGAGCAGGGATTGAGACACGAGATCAGGGCATCGCTGATCTCCCTCAGCATTCTGACTCAGACGGGAGTACTGGAGAGGGCCCTTTTGATCGAGAGCTTCCTTGCTGAGTCTACACCAGCGCCGAGACCCACCGCAGGGCGGCACGTGGCAGAGTCTTCTGCGGCAGGTAGTCAACGGATGACTCAGGGGTCCAGGCAGACCAGACCTTCAGGAAGACGACCTCAAGACACTGGCTCAGCAGTGCGGGGCACACAGCGCGGAGCCAGTCTTTTGAGAGGCAGACAGTGCTACTCGTGCGGTGGGCAGGGCCACATGGCTCGTGATTGCCCGACCCGCCGTGCCGAGGAGCAGCAGACGGTTGAGGGACCACCGAGGCAGAGGCAGAGGGTCAACCGTGGTGGTCCGTAGGGAGGAGGCGGACGAGGCAGAGGAGCTGGCCGAGTAGTAGGTGGTGGGCGACGCTTTGAGGCTCTACCACCACCACCACCAGGAGGTCCACCCCGACCACAGGGAGCTGGCGGGCCGAGACAGGCACAGCTCCAGGCAGCAGAGGCCTACGACCACGGTGCGCCCGAGATGATTCGAGGTACTATCTATGTCTATTCCACCCTTTCTGCAGTACTTATAGACACAATAGCGAGTCACTCTTTCATAGTCGCTGCCCTTGTTCGGAGCTCGGAGATTCCGACAGAGCCGTTGGCTCGATCCTTACGGCTAGAGACTCCTACGGGAGCAGACTCAACGATTACGCACTGGTGCCGGCAGTGTGAGCTTACTCTAGGAGGCGAGAACTTCGGCTGGGATCTTCTTGTAGCAGCATCGAGGCCTTACGACGTCATCTTGGGCATGGATTGGTTATCTACGGTCCATGCACAGATTGACTGTTTTAGGCGCAAGGTGCGATGTGTACGCACCGACGGGAGCAGGTTCACCTTCACCGGCGAGAAGGGAGCCTTTGCAGCACAGGATGGACTTCTGCGGAGGAGAGGACAGCCCATCACTCATCAGTCGGCTAGTCTCATCCTAGGAGCAGTGGACGTGCAGAGTCTTGGTTTTCCTGCAGTGGTGGATCAGTTTGCGGACGTTTTTCCCGACGACGTTCCAGGGCTACCTCCTCGTAGAGAGGTAGACTTTTTTATTGACCTGTACCCCGGTACAGCTCTGATATCGACTCCAGCATATCGAATGGCCCCCGCCGAGCTTCGAGAGCTACGGGTACAGTTGGAGGACTTGCAGGGCAAGGGGTTCATTCGGCCCAGTGTTTCACCCTGGGCTTCCCCGATATTGTTCGCCAAGAAGGTGGACGGGAGCTTGCGACTTTGTGTTGACTATCGTCGCCTGAACCAGGTGACAGTGAGGAACAAGTATCCGCTACCGAGGATTGATGACCTCTTTGATCAGCTCAAGGGAGCATGGTGGTTCTCGAAGATAGACCTCAGGACAGGCTATCATCAGCTCAGAGTTAGAGACGAGGACGTACAGAAGATGGCCTTCAGATGTCGGTTTGGCCACTTTGAGTTCTTGGTTATGCCTTTCGGTGTAACCAATGCTCCAGTAGTGTTCATGGCCCTCATGAACAGGATCTTTCAGCCATACCTCGATTGATTTGTCATGGTCTTCATTGACGACATTTTGATTTACTCGATGACTGAGGAGGAGCACGCCTACCACTTGCGAGTTGTACTAGACACACTCCGAGAGCACCAGATTTATGGTAAGCTCTCAAAGTGCATGTTCTGGATACGTGAGGTCCACTTCTTGGGACACATTATCTCTGAGGCGGGAGTTGCAGTGGATACTGCGAAGATCGAGGCTGTGTTAGCTTGGGAGCCACCCAAGAGCGTGACGGAGGTTCGGAGTTTCTTGGGACTAGCTGGATACTACCGGAGATTCGTGCCAAACTTCTCTAGAGTTGCGGCACCACTCTCAGCTTTGACGAAGAAGGGGAAACCCTTCGTGTGGTCAGACAGATGTCAGCAGAGCTTCCAGGAGCTGAGACAGAGGTTGACCAGCGCACCTATCTTGAGGTTACCTGAGGAGGGAGTAGGGTACGTAGTTTACTACGATGCATCAGGGACCGGACTCGGATGTGTCCTGATGCAGGAGCGGGCAGTGATCTCCTATGGATCACTTCAGTTGAGGCCGCATGAGCAGAACTACGCTACCCATGACCTGGAGTTAGCAGCAGTGGTCTTCGCTCTGAAGACATGGCGACACTATCTGATGGGCGAGCGCTTTACAGTCTTTTCTAATCATCAGAGTCTCAGGTATATCTTCTCACAGAAGGACATGAACCTGAGACAGCGGCGATGGCTCGAGTTCCTCCAAGACTATGACTTTGAGATAGTCTATACTCCTGGGAAGGGGAACGTAGTAGCTGATGCCCTCAGCAGGAGGACGGGCATTCAGCTACTCGAGGAGGCGACGTAGCAGCTAGCCTCTTTGCAGATATCCTTTGTGGATAGAGATGGAGCAGCCTTCCTTCATTCCCTCACAGTCACTCCTCCACTACTGCAGCGAGTCAAAGAGGCACAACGTGGGGATGCTGACTGTGAGACGCGGCGTGCACAGATATCCTCAGGACAGGCACCTGATGGTTTCTCCTTTGGAGCAGAGCACGACATCCTTTTCAGAGGACGTACCTTGGTACCAGTCGCTTTACGGGAGGAGGTGCTGAGAGAGTTTTACACTTCTCCTTTGGCGGTACATCCTGGAGTGGAGAAGATGTACCAGGACCTTAGACGAAAGCACTGGTGGCTGGGCATGAAGAAAGCTGTGGCAGAGTTCATTTCTTGATGCCTCACCTGCCAGCAGGTGAAGGCAGAGCATTAGGTACCAGCAGGCTTGGTACAGCCCTTGGAGGTCCCGGAGTGGAAGTGGGACGGGATATCTATGGACTTCGTGACTGGACTTCCACGCACTTCCAGAGGTCACGACTCCATCTAGGTGATTATCGACCGACTCACTAAGTCAGCTCACTTATTACCCATCAGAGAGCAGGTCACAATGGAGAGCTTGGGACGTCTCTATGTTCAGGAGATTGTGCGGCTTCACAGTGTGACATCTTCTATCGTCTCTGATCGAGATGCTCGCTTTACTTCCCGGCTTTGGAAGGGATTGCAGGAGGCGTTCGGGATGCAGCTACGTTTGAGCACACCCTTTCACCCTCAGACGGATGGTCAGACGGAGAGGACCATTCAGACTCTCGAGGACATGCTCCGCACATGTGTCCTCGACTTTGGTCGTAGCTGGGAGGACCACCTACCCTTGGTGGAGTTTGCATACAACAACAGCTACCACTCCACCATCGGGATGGCACCATACGAGGCGTTGTACGGCCGACCTTGTAGATCTCCTTTGTGCTGGACAGACCCTGGGGAGTCAGCACTTGTGTGACCGGAGATGGTCCAGGCCACGACAGAGAAGGTCCAGGTCATCCAGGAGCGGATGAGGACAGCTCAGAGCCGGCAGAAGTCATACGCTGATAGGAGGCGGAGGCCACTAGAGTTCGAGGATGGCGACCACGTCTTCTTGCGGGTCTCACCTCGACGTGGTATACGGAGATTTGGCCGAGGCAGCAAGTTATCTCCGCGCTTCATCGGACCCTTCCAGGTCCTCAGAAGGATTGGCGAGGTGGCTTATCGCCTGGCTCTACCACCTCAGTTGCACCGGGTGCACGACGTCTTCCACGTTTCTCAGTTGAGGAGATACGTGCATGACCCGACGCACATCATTGACCATGGGGAGCTTGACGTTGATGATGGGGCGACATTTACAGAGGTCCCGGTGGAGATCGAGGATCGACAGGAGAAGGTCCTACGTGGACGGTCGATTCCTCTAGTGCGCATCAGATGGTAGCACGGGAATATCCAGGAGAGCACTTGGGAGCGGGAGGCTCAGATGCGTGCTCAGTACCCTCATTTGTTTCCCTAGTTTTGATGTATCTTTACGGGGACGTAAAGCCCTGAGGTGGGAGTAATGTAAAGACCCGTAAAATTCAAGGGAAATTTTTTCTTAATTTTCTTTGGAATTTTACAAGAGTGTGGTTTCTGACGGCACCTGATTCCGAGGCCCGGAGTGCCCGGAATCAATTTTCGAAGTTTGGCTCGGGTACGTTCAGTGAACAAATGAGCGGGAATTTCTAACTTTTGAACCGGTGCCCGGAATCAAATTCCGAGGGCACCGATGAACTCGCAGTGCCGATACTCGCTTAAGGAGACCTTTTCTGAGGTTGCGTTTTATGCGGGTTGAGAGTTAGTTTTTGGGAATTTAAAATGAAGTTAAATAAAATGTGGAAACGCATTTTATTTTTATCAAAGTTGGTTATAACCTCCCAAAGGGAGTTAGGGGTGGGACCCACATCCACTTAACCTCCCTTTAGAGGATTAAGTGTGGTGGGTCCCACACGAACCCTAACACTTCATCTTCCCTTTAAACTCCCTATAACTCCTCTTTAATTAATCTTGACAACTTGGGTTATTTATTGAGTTGAGTTGTTTTAATTTCAAACTTTTGAAATTCAAGTTGTTTAATTGTGTAAATAAAATATGCTTTAAGCTTATTTTATTTTGGTTGGTATCCTTTGCCACCTTGAGAGGATTTGGGAAGTTCTCTCCATCTTCTTCAACCTTGACGAAGAACACTTAAGCTCTGACGAAGAACGCCGCTTCTCTTCTTCGTAGCCGGTGTGTTTCCGAAGATCGATGACACCGCATCTTTGATCTTCTTCCAGTGTCAACGAAAGGAGATGTTGTTTCTTCCTCGGACTTTCTCCGTCAGCTTACGAAGCTTCTCCAGTGACATACCTCTTCGGACGCACCTCGACGTCAACGGAAACGACGTTCGGTTTCCGCGACGCCCGACCTCCGCGATGCCTGTCTTCCGCGGCTTGTTGACGTGCTCCGCACTTGAAACCGAGGTAGGGGTTTATTTTATTCTTTTGTTCATGATTTATACCCGTGATTATTTCTTCATGAAATTTGTCCAATTGTTAGAAAATAACGCGAGGGGGCCGGACCGCACGAACACGGCCGAACCTCCTCCTGTTTCATGTTGATTCTGTTGTGGATTGAAACGGGTGTGGCGCGGTGCCGTCGCACCGCGCAGGATCATATGGTAAGAAACGCGCGGCGCCGGCGCGCCGCGTCGTAAAATAATGCAAGGACGCGACGCCGTCGTGCCGCGTCGAAGAAAGTCGGAGACACCGCGGCCGGAGCGAGGTCACGGCGGAAGGGCGCGACACCGTCGCGCCATGCCGGACAACGAAGGTCGCGGCCGGTTCCGGGCCACGGCGGAACGAGAAGACCGGCGGCCAGCCGGGCCGCCGGTGTCGGAAGCCGGAAGGGGACTGGCCTTTGCCGGTCCCGTTGAGGAAGAACCGGCCGGCCAGGTCGGGCCGGCCGGAAGGGAGGCAAACCGGGGGGAATTAATTCCCCCGGCCAGCAAATAAATGGCCCCCCATAATGAGGGGGGGGGGGTTTCACAAAGGGGGGGGGGGCAGGCGCCCCCCGTTCCAATCAGCTCGGCCTTTGGCCGAGCTGGCAGCCCGCCCAGCGCGCTGCCTTGTGCCGAACCGGCGCGCCTGGCCGGTCCGCCAGGCCAGGCCGGGCCGGGTCGACCCTTTCCGGGGTAGGTCGACCCGGTTCGGGCCAACCGGGGGGTCTCGGGCCGGGACGGTCCGGGCCCGAAACCCCCGTTACCGAGCGGTTTGGATTCAAATGCCCATAACTCGGGCTACGGACTTCCAAACGACGCGCCGTCAGCGGCGATGCGATCCTTGGATCGAGACGGTCGTTTCGGTATATCAAACTCAAGGTTTCGGAACACTTTGGGTTCGGCCGGGTTGGTTCGTACACGAAACCAACAGGGCCCTCAGAGCGGAAATGCTCATATCTTGAGCTACGGACGTCTGATTGACGTGTCGTCAGCTTTGTTGAGTTCCACTTAGTGAGACGGATCTTTTGTCATACTCCACCCGAGGTTTGGACGCAGGTGGAGTACGGTCAGGTTGGTTTTGCCTTAAAAACCAACCGGGCCCCTAGGACGAAAAAGCCAATAACTCTCAGACCAAGCGTTTGATCGACGCACCGTCTGTTGCGTTGAGTTCCTGTTAACGATACGAAACTTTTGGATACATCAAATCTGGACTTTGAGACAGTTGATGTATCAGCTTCTCAGCTCGTGGAGCGGACCCTCCCGAACGAGCTCGTTGTGTGCGGGAACCCTAGAGCTGGCTGCGAGTGCTACTGTGACTGCGACGACGACTGTGCAGAGATCCTTAGTGGATTCGACGATGACGACTACAACACTCAGCAATCCTGTGTGGATCAGTGCTACCGATCCTGTGTGGGTCCGATCCTGTGTGGGTCTGCGCTCAGCGGTCCTGTGTGAACCAGCGCCTACAGATCCTGTGTGGGTCCGATCCTGTGTGGATCTTTGCGGGGGTTAGTACCTATCTATCCTTTGTGGGTCCGACGAATTAGATGGATCAGTGATCATCTCTATCATCTTTTGAAGAAGTATACCTGTGTGAGCTGAATCCTGTTGCTTTCCTGTGTGGATTGTGTTGTGCTATCCTGTGTGGATTTCGTTTTACTTTCCTGTGTGGAATACGTATACTTTCCTGTGTGGACTGAGTTGTACTTGGGATCGGAGGTTGGAGCGTATTGGAATTGATGACTTAGGTATATGTATGGGCATATACCTAAGAAGTGTCGGTTGTTACTTCATGTTTGTATATTTCCTTTGTGGTTTATCCTTTAAGGATTTTGGGAGACCTTCGGGGGTCTCGGGGTCCCTACTAAGTAGCTTATACTCACCCCCGCACGGGCTATGCCCGCACTACGTTGTGTTGGTTGCAGACGACGGACAGCGTTGATCGTGGTTGAGGCTTGCAGAGCAGGACGGTACCTGGAGGTGGACCATTGGGCGGGACGTGCTCGGAGCGGACAGCGGGACCCGAGGAGCAGTGGAGCTATCTGTACCCACCCTTCAGGTGGTATTTCCAGTGGACAGCTCGGTGTAGCGGCTTTTACTTTACAGTTGTTGTTTTCCCTTCGAGTTGTACTTTACTTTCAGTTTTGGGTTTGTATACTGGCCCATTTACTTTTCTGCTTGCTTACTCTGTGGTGCTTGTTTACTTTACAAAGGCAATGCCTTCCCTTTTTATCGGGATTTACGCCTTGGTGCTAGTCGCCAGCCCCTGGCCTATGGAAGGCGGGCTTGGGGTAGTCACGGCACGGGCCCCAAGGGCGGGTCATGACAAAAATAACAAAATATTATTAATCAATGGGTTATAATATGTTTTGAACGAACTAAATATGATATCATAAATAATAATATGGTTCTATTTTAAATATAATAATATCAAATAAACCATTATACTAGTGTTTGAATATAATTCAACTAAATGGAATTGTAAGGTTAGGGATTTCATCTACATTTAATTTGGTTGAGGAATATTTTAAGGATGTTCACCTTGACTCTTTTATATAGTTTATAAACTAGTCCTTTGACATTTACTATCATGAATACATAATTATTCACGGTATTTTTAGTTTCAATTATAATTATTTCATCTAAGGTTACTTGAATATAATGTTACCAAATAGTAAATAAATTTCATATCTCTAATCCTTTCATTACGTTATATTACTACATCATTGTCGTTAATATGATACAATTATGTGTATAATGAATTTTGACTATATATTGACATCTTTCCACTTTTTATATGTTGATTTGTAGTTGAAAAACCTAATCTATTCATTTATTCATTCTCACTTCAAATTTTTTATCTCATAAATGTTTATTTCACAATTTCATTCCAGTCAATATTATTTATTCATGAATTTACATTAAAAGGAATTATTTCATCAATGTTTAATAAACACTTAAATTTCGTTCTCTTTGGGTAATTCATGATATTTTTAAAGTAATACTACCATTTTTTCACTCTTTGGTCAAAAAATATTTTTTAAAATGTTTTAAGAAAACCAAACATCATTTCTCTCTTTGATCAGAAATATGTTTTCTTCAAAAACCATGTTTTATAAGAAAATTAATTTTGTATCCATTTATTAATTATTTATTAAAGAAATTTTTACACCATTTTATCTTGTATAAATATTTTTCAAGGGAATATTTTTTTTCTATTTATGGTCAAGGAATTTTTTAACCCTTTTATATTGAAAAAGGAATGCTCTTTTTAACTTGTACGAAATGTAAAGTTTTACCCACCACTATTTCCTTGAAGATGACATTGAAATTTTAAAAGGATAATTATTTAATGAAAATAAATTAAACATGGTTTTAAAATAAAATGATTTTTAAAATAAAAAGGATATTTTTTTGAAGAATATTTTTTACGATCTTGTTTTTGTATTTCTAATCATCAATGACAACAACCATTATTATCATTATAATGCATATACATTGAATTTATTCCATACTTATTATTCCTCCGGATGGAATATTATTTATTTTTCTTATGATAATATTTACATTCACTTCCTAGATTTATTTTTTTATTCCCTTATGAATATTCACCTTTTTTTTATCATTGTACCTTTAATTTTCGAAAATTATCCATATCATTTATCATGAATATTATAATTACCTAAACCGTATACCATTTTTACATAAATTATTTAAATTTAAGGTTATTAAATTTACTTGGTAAATATTGATAAATTATTATCACTAATTCAGTTGAAGTATTTGATACAGAACTTTTTCATGAATATAAATCAACCATTCAACACATGAGGAATGATTTTGACATGCATGTCATCAGTTGGGGATTGGTTGGGGACAATCCCTAGAAGAATCGACAGTCTCATGAGATGAAATCATTATGTGATAACACCTTTTAGTTTCATCCTAAGAATAATAAAATAGGTTTTTACCTACGTACTAAAAGTATCTTGAGTTTAGTTATTGATGGTAATGTTACCATATTCTTGGGAAAGATTGATTATATTAATTGTTCATTTCCACTATTTTTATTAATTTATAATTATCCTTTAGATTTTGAATAAGAAAAAATGAAAGGATTCACTTCTTTATTAGTTTATTGATTAAATGGAATGTTTTTTTAATTATTTACCTTGAAATATTAATGATTACTCGTATCCTTCATTGTTATTCACTAAATGGATTATGTTATCGGTTCTTTACCATGATATATTATTTACTCACTTTACTCTAAATTATTTATTAATTTTCATGATCTCTATTTTATTTAACATTACATTTTTATTGTACACATGGATTAATTTTTTCTTCTATTGTAGTTTACATTTATTGTGAATTAATCTCCCCTTAATTTTGTTACCTTTCCTCAAAATTCATTGAGGTGTACTGTAAATGATATGAATGTATACACAATATGTAATAAAGTTATAAATAATTATTTTTTAATTTTTGTATTCATTTTAAATTAAAGAATCTTGTATGTATCATGTTTTCCAAGAAAACTAAACTATTCAGTCCACTCAGACATGATTTTTTGTATCATATGCCAATGTAAAGGTAGAATAACACTGGATCCGAACATACTGGGGTAAGGTCGTTATATAATTACCCTTAATAATTTAAAATTCACATCACCAAAAATAATTCTAAAGAAAAATTATAAACCCGATTACATTAAAAGTATATAATAAAATGTATTTAGTTTTTAAAATAGCCAAATTAATTATAAAAAATAGATTTAAGTCAAACCAACTCCTCCATTCATCTAGTGAATAAAATGGATAATGCCACCAATTATTTGTCACTTAGGTATAGGGATAAATTCACCTCAAATAATCATTTCCAAACACATTGAAAATGTTATATATAAATATGGATGTGTATATAACATTTATATGTAGACTATTACCTAGTACACTCATATGTTCATGTAAATGTAGTAATCTAATTGATCTATGAATAAAATAAATAAAATAAAATGATCAATATTTTATCCACATAATAAAACCACCAATACAGAACCATAATATCTCTCAATATAACAAAATATATATTGTGAAACATCACATAAAACATAACATTGGTAATTACCATGTCACTAACATTCTTATATTCTATAAATTTAAAAGTTGCAGAAGTTATTATCCAACTATCACAAATTATAAAACACCATCAATCATAGATATATTTTCAAATGTAACATTTCACATTTACCATTGTCCGGAATAATATGAGAGATCCTTATGATATAAAATCACATTTCCCTCATTCTAATATATATTTCACCTAATATTTTTGAAGATACCTTTAAAAGTGAGATGGAAAATGGTTATTTATGAAGGTATTATTAATTCTTGGTTAATATCGTATTTCTATTAACACCAAGATTAAAAGTTCCCTAAAAACATCTTATTATCTTATATTTTGGTTTTTAGGTAGATCTCATGATGGAAGTATAATATGACTAATTTCATGAGTTTTTTATTCCTTACATATGATGTTAGTTTCATGTTATATATATTTTCAAAATGATTATAGAAAATTATACATTTATTGGTGATGAAAATAACGAAAATAAAAAATTTCATTCTTACTTTTTAATACAATGCCAAATAAAAGAATGTGTTACTCTATATTTTTTTACTTTAGCAAAAAAAATTATATACATTAAAATTATATTGAAATATATAAAAATTTCAATGTAATTATTCAATATTTTTTTCGACTTAGATATATATGTAATTTAAAAAATCAATTATAAAATTTAGTTATATTTCAATATCATGAATATAGTATGTTAATAGATATAATATTGGTGATCAACTAGAAATTTTAGGGAGGGTTCCACATTATAATATAATAAGTTAAATTATATTCATTAAAACTATATTACAATTCATATGCAATACAATTTTTTTATATAGATTAAAATTATATATAATATAATCACATTACAATAATTTTTTATCACTCTAAAATGAATTTTTAGAGTTGGTATTTGAATTATATTATTAAAATTAATTATATTATGATTGAAATCTTCATCGCATAATATTCATGATATATGTGTAGATTTTAATGATTTTGTTAAATATTTTAATGAGTTATTTAAAATATTTAATCCATTATTTTTATTTGATTTTTACAAAGAATTAAATCATAATACCATGCATTTTATCTTGATTTATAAAATTTTATTAATATTTTAATATTTTTGGTATGTATTTCATGAATGATTAAGATATCCACCCACAAATTATAAAGAGTGTTCCTTATAGAAAGTGGTTTTAATTAAAGGGAAAAATAGAGTGCACACCACATCCATTGATTTTGTGAACTATATTTGGATTTAATAATATTTTTTAGAGTCGTTTTTACTCACCGTTGATATTTATTAACTGTATTTTTTATATATATGTACAATTTTCTGGTCAATCGTATTTCTTTATCTTGTATTCTTTATAGATATTAAAACTAATATATGAGAAAACATATTCCAACCAATGATCCTTAATGTTTTAAACACTCAATAAAAATATTTATTAAAAATTTTAAAACCCTAGTTATTGTGTATAATTTTTTTTCTCAATATATCTTAATATTATTATTTTCTAAAATGATTAATTTTTTTCAGACTAACTAGAATAGAAATAGCTTGTGCTCTGTATGAGAATAATTTATTTTATTTTGTGTACCTATCATCTATGTGAATGTTACTTTCTCTCCTAGTAATATCATGTAGCATCATAGATATAAAATTGGTGTAATAGGAATATCAAAAGTTAAATATCGAGGATATTATTTAATATCTAAGAAAGTATAATTTAGTATAATATTATTTCTTATATATTTATATAATTATTATAACATTGAAAAAATCATGAAAATATGATTTAATTTTATAGAAAATGTTTTCCCATGATTGATGGAAATGTATTTCACTTAAATGAGGATAATATTTTTCATATATAATCTCATTGGGACATGTTGTTCTTTACAGGGTATAAAATGGTGTTAATCTTACCAAATTATTTGATGGATTTATTTTTCAATTTGATAACAATGTTGAAGCTGATACGAGAGTACCCCATATATTACTCTCATCACTCTGATAAGTTATTGATTAGAGTTATTAGTTAAAAATAGTAAATTCTTTATGGAATAATGGTAAATGTTTTGATGAAGATGAAAAAGGGTTATAAATCCCTGATATTAATCTAATTTTTTAAAAGTAAAATATATTTTTACTTTTGATGATAACATATTTGATAATTTTTTTATACATAGGAACAAAATTTCTATCTCTTTTAAGAGTTATGTATATGTTCTCATTGTCTCAATTATTATAAAGATGATGATGAACATTCTACTAGATTAATTTGATTATAATATTTCATACCATTAACATTAAATCTTGGATGTTTTTATAATTGAATATACAAATATTCCTTGATATAATATGAGATAAGAGGATCTTTTTCATTGAAAAAGAAGGGAAAATTAAAAAACATTGCCACTTTTAAAGCATCCAAAATATTAATAACCTATTAATAAAAATGCTCTCATAAAGTTGAATCAAAATATACTATTAATGACTAGAACATGAATGAATTTATGTATATTTTCATCAATATAATGATAGATTAATATTCAAATAAAAAGTTATGTTTACTTTTTTATATATCAATTTTTTAAATATTGGATTGTTTTTATAAATTTTAATAACAGGAATCAAAAACATAATAGTGATAACCAATAAAAAATACTATCATGTAAAAAGGTAATGATGAAAAAATGAAAGAAAATTATATAATTTAATGTAAAAAGAAAATAATTTAAGAAGTGTAAATCATAATTACTACATGAAGCATCATTTTCTGTTGATAATAGTAATGAAGATAAAATATATTTAGATGATAAAAGTACTCAATATATGGTTTCATAAAAAATTAATATTAATTAATCCTCTAAAAAAATTGTTGTTAATATTATGATAATGTTGAGGAAATAAAAAAAGAGTTTACTATAATAATTAATCTCCTAGCATGATGAAAACAAAATAAACAACTTGGGATAGAGAATGAATTATTAAATAAGAATGTTGAAATATGTAATTCCAAAGATGATGGTATAATTAAATTAAATTTATGAAGAAATTTTAATGGTAAAAGTTATTTTATTATAAAAATTCATAGTTTTCATGATATAATAGGTAAAAAATTTATTATTAAGTACATGAAGTTAAAATTTATTGAATTGATTTTATAGGAAGAAGAGAGTTAAGTAATGGTTTTTTAGATAAAAATTTATCTCAATAATGATATATAATATTAAAAAATAATTCTAGAGAGTTTTTAATTACATGAATCACTATTATAATATTCTTGAGATGTTCTTCACAATCCCTTTGGTTGTCCATGCATGTAAAGAATGGAAAAAATGATGATATGATGGGAAATATGGTTACTGTTTACAAATAAATTATGGTGAATAGAATAGAATATCATAAAAAATTAAATAACCAAAACAATAATGTGAGGAATAATAAATTGGTAAGGACTTTGTTAAATTGAAAAATCCTATTAATGTAAAACATTGTAATATGAGATAATATGGAAGCAAATTATCAAATCCCATGGATTATAACCTCTTGTCATTATATTCCTTTATATATATTATTTATTACCAATATTGGATGAATTATTATCTTAGATACCTATTGGATTAATTTTTATCCTTTTTAAAAATATTGGTATTGTTCTAGGGTTTTGAATTATTAATAGTTACTGTGAAACAATTGTGTGACTGTTTTGTACCAATACAGTTCCATTAATATTAGTTTTCCAAATAGGTCATATAGACATGTGTTATTCTATGTAACCAATATAGGATATGTTAGGTATTTTTAGTAGGATTATAAAATTTAGCACATGGTTAATCAAAATTTGGTCCTAAAATGTGTAATTTACCCGAGGGCCTTAATTTAATATTTTTCCATAATTTATACGAATAAAAAATAATTTTAAAACCCCCTCATTATTATCTCATCCTCTACATAACGGGCTAGGAAAACTATGGATACCCTTATTCAAATGATTCCAACACCCCTACTATCATTTTTTGACCAAATTATTCCTAACACTCATAATGATATTCCTATATATTAATTTTCTCTTCTCTATAAAGTTTTTTCTCCCTTAATAATTATTTATTCTTCTCCCTTTTTGTTCATTAATTCATTTGAATTCATTATGTGTAAATTTTCTTAAATATTTTGTTGTTAGGGTTCATTGGGATGTCATATAGTCTATTCAATTTGTGAAAATCAATTGAGACATGTTATATCTCACCCACCAATTATTTTAGGTATGTTTTATTTATAAAATGAATTTATTTAAGGACATAAATTGATTATGTATTTTAAATTAATTTTTATCCATTTTAAATTATATAATATTCTACTTATAAGAATATTTTGAGATTTAAATGTCTTTTTTTCTAGGAATTATCTTATGTCTCATGCATAGTGCTTCGAAAATGTAATATGTTTCTATTTAAAAATTATTCTGGTGTAAAAAATATTCTCATACAGTTTTACAAGTAATAAAAATTCCAGAATTTGATTTAATGGGATTATAGGTGGTTTAAATAAATGGAATCTACTAAGTCTCATTCCAAGTAATGGTTTAAATGTACTATTTGACTTTACAAAGGGAAAGAAATATTATGAATTTTTTGATGATGGTATTTGTTTTAATTGGTGAATTGTGTTTTTTAATAAATTTATATAAACATAGTGTAGTTAGACCTCTTTTGAAAGGATTTTGGGCTTATGAGTTTCGTGGTGATTGGAAAATTTCCTTTCAATAGAATTTCGTGTTTTTTTAAATGGTTTCATGGTGCCCTTTGTGTAAAAAAAAGTAACATTAAAAGAGCATAATGGTCGACATCGTATAAAACACACAACACAAAGCATCAATGAACCAACAAATGATATTATTTTATTATTACTAAATCAATGTCCTTGAATTGGTGGGTATAATAGAATTAATTGAATTATTAAATATATAATTTTCAGTATAAAAACCATTTATTGATAAATTACTCATAAATAAGAAGTCAATCTTAGTAAATCTAATTTATTATTCAAAATACATTTTCTTGAAAAAACATTTTTTATTTATTTGTTTAAAAAAATAAAATATATTTTAAAAAAAAATTAAATCTTGAAATTTATAAAAATAATATATTTTTTGAAATCAACATATCAAAATTACTAGTGGATTTTTTTTTTATTTTTCTAGAAAAATTGATTTTATAATGGATATTGAAAAATATATGTTTTAAATTAAAATTTCATTTTATTTCAATCATTCCAAAAATTCCATTTAATTTTAAAATGAAATTTTTTTCAGGTATATTATTAATAATAAAATTATTTTATTGGAATCAATTTATTTTATTCATTTGTTGTTGAATCATTTTTATACATAAAAAATTATTTATAAAAAACCATTTTCGTTGTGTTTTGTGTCTTTATAATAAATTAATTTCTTGGAGTTAGAAAAATTAAATCATAAAAGAGTTGATTTCGTATTTTTATTCAGGATATCGAAATTTGGTAGACACTAACCTTTTATTATTGGTCATAATTAATCATAATAATTTAATGTTTTTTTACCATGGTAAAGGTAAAATGTGTTAATTATGTTTACAACACATGTGATAAGGAATCAAATTCATTAAAATAATTGACCTTATTTAATTGTATGAGTATTTTAAATACATAATCATCCAATTCTATAAAATGTTAAATTTTTTGGCTTTTAACTTTTATTTTTATATTCATGATATTTAATTAAAATATAAACTAAGAAATGTCAATTTCTCTGGTTTAATGTCTACAATTATTCTTTTTTTGATAGGGACAAAACACTTATTTTTCATCATAATTTTTTATTTTATAATGGTATGAATATTTTTTTAAAAGTAATTTATTTTAAATTTTTTTTGTTATTATATATTTTCATCAAATTCATATGAAAGTCCAAAACAACGCTTTCGAGAATAGTAAAAATAGAAGTAAATTATTTGAAAAACATTTAATAAAATACATTTTAGCTTGTTAAATTGTCCATAAATTAATTATGTGATATATATATATATATATCATATTATAGATGTTTTAATAGTTTATATTCAAATTTCATTTCATTAATGTACTCTTAAATGTAAAATTATGGGAATATTTATTAAAATTGAAGAAATAGTATATTATTTTATATATATTTTATTAAATAATTTATAAATTAATGAAAATGTTTGAGATGAAAAATAGGATGATAAATGGTACAAAATATCATCCCTTGGAAATTTATGATCCATTTATCCCCTTTTACATAAAATTATAAACATTTCATATTGAAAAGGAATTTCCAATATGTTGTATTAAATTGGTTTACTTTGGGGATAAACCAAATTATATGTTTTAATATAATATCTAAACCTATAAATATTATATTAGATTATTATATTAGTAAAAAATATAATATATCTTAATAACCATGTAAGTTTTGAGTAATTTTATATGAGTTTTAATCATATAATATTATAATAATTCAAGTATATTTGGAAACACAATAATGATATTTTATAATATACAATATCTATTATTCATTATATATTGTGTGGCTCTATTTCGTGTGTCATTACCTTAGAGCATACCACTCCCCATCCCATTTTCTCATTTTCCATTGATTATCACTCTCCCTATCTCCATCTCTATTTCCCTCAAACCCTATGCTCCTCATCTCCTACATATCCCCCCCACTCCCCAGACCCATTACCCATATCCCAATCATTGTCTCCATCTCTCCCTATATCCCAATCAATCGCTATCTCTCAGTACCCATCATCATCTCCCCATCGCAGAATGTCTCGTCACTCCCTTTACCCCCCTTCCCCTATTCCTCCATGTTTCTCATCACTTATTTCTCCTATCTGTGCCATTGTCTGATGGTATTCTCGGAATCCCTCCACTCCTCTAGTCCTTGTTTCTTAATAGTTCCCATATTTGCCTCCTACTCTCCCTATCACCTTCTCAAGGACATGTCCGTGTCCCGCCGCTCCATTGGTCCCCATTCCCCCATTCAATACATCCACTCTCTATATCCATCACAAATTTCTTCCTCCGTTATATCATGAATAGAGTCAATAAAATATTTATTTTTCAATTAATATGGTTCTTTTCACTGATGGACTCAATACTATTCTCTTTTACTCTCAGAAGATTACTTTATCTTTGTAACTTTATCGCAATTTGTTTACGATGTCCAAAATATTTTTGTTTCGCACTAATGGTTTTATTTCACTTCTCTCATTCCATGAACATTTTACTCTATGAAATATTTTATACTACATGTATATGTATTTTTTTAACTCACTAAACCTTTAGGTATTATTAGTTTAAGAATCTGTTAGTCACTCATATCTTTGGCTTCATAGAAATGATATCATGTTTGTAGATATGAGGCACAAGTTGGGTAACCCAGTTCATATGCACACCCTTATTTGATTTATATGTATTATATTAAAGGTAGTGAAATTAATTCGTTTTATGTTATTCTTTAGGTTTTTTTATTTTATTAATCGTAAGGGTCATTTTTCCCTTACAACAAGGGCTAAACTATTGCATCTTCAACAGGTTTTTTGTATTATGGACTTGTACTGGTACTTGCTTCTAAATTCCAATATGTTTTACTTTAAATGAAATATATCTGAATTTTTTTTATACGTGGAATTTTTTTACTATCATTATGTCACATTACTATCTTCTCATTCACATTCAATTTCATAGGGTGCTTCTTCAGTTTTATGTGAAATGAATCTCTTTCAAAAAAACTGGAATGATTGTTACTTAATATTTACAGTTACATCTCTTTCATGTGAAATTTATATTTCTTCTAGTTTCTTTTTATTCATGTATAAAGTTTTTATTATGGATTACTAAATTATTTTTCCATCTCATATAATTATTTATTTCATTGGTCCATCTTTATATATTCATTTTCTGATTTTATTTTCTATATAATTTTTAACATTAATATGAAATTAAACTATATTTTTTCTTAATATTATTCGGAATTTTGAATATATTTCATGTTAGAATGAAATAGTTTTTATACTTCAGTTTCATGCTATGCATATTTAACAAACCATGACAATGTGATATTCTATTTCGATCAAAGTTTTCATCATATCATATTATTTGTACAGTCGTCTATGGTTCTTTATTTTCTCAACAAGATACTTGGTATTTCTTAATTCATTTATGTATTCTCATTCATGAAAGGGTTTTATAAATTTTTTATGCCTCTAATAATTATTTCATTGGATTATTTTGTTTTAATTATAATAATATATAAATAATATCTAATTCATTGTTGAATGGTGTGTTTTTATTTTATTTGGGTTGTATTAGATTCTTTTATTCAATATCTTAAATATATTTCAATCTATAAAACATTAGAAAAATTACCTCAAATATTTTGAAATTGGATATCATAATTTCATATGTTTCATTATATTATTTTCTATTTCTTATCGCACTAAAATATTCCAAATTTTTTATTTCTTTGTAGCTTTTCAGTCAATGCTCTATGACTCACCGCTTTTTATCAACATGTGGTAGGATTTATTTTAATGATGATTATTCTATTTCCACATATCTACATTCTATTTCTATAATTTTTGGTTTTGATAATCTCGTATTTTCTCCAATACATCATTTCATGATCAGGTCAAAGCTGAAAACATGTGAACCAGGGAAGCTCTAATTCCTCACATGCCCTATGATTTCAACCACTATGATTAATTTATTTTAAAACCTTATCGTATTTGGGTTGGATTGGGTATGATTTATTTGTTTCTATTTCTTATCTAATAAATTGTGATATTGTTCATTAATAAAGATTAGTTTTTTTAAATTATTTCATCAGTTATGATTTCATTGATTATTTGTGAAAAATTAATTGGTTTTGATTATTTCATCATTTTATGATATTTTCAGGCCACCATCACCATGGGGACTAAACCGTCGAATCAGGGAGTCCTGTTGGTAAAACCATATTAATTATAATAAATTTTATTTTCTAAAAAACATCTAAATGTTAGTTTTATTGGGAATTTTATCTACCCGCATCATGTGACATTTATACCATTTAATTTCAATTAAATTTCATTGGTTGATTCTCTTGATGAATGTGAAATGTATTTTTTCCTAAAAAATATAATTGTTGGTTACCTAAAATTACAAGTTTTTTGAGACATGTATTTATTTTTCAGTTTCCTATGATTTGTTTTTGTTTTCCTTTGGTATGGAAACAATAATATAAATTACTAAATTGTTGTGCACTATTCCCTTTGTTTGTTTCTATGGTCTATTTTTATTCATTTAAGATCCAATTGGTGAAATTATAGTTGAAGATCATAGTACTCTAAATGTCCAAGTTCAAATTCTCAATATGAGGTTTGTTAAATCTTCAATGTACTCAATGTACATATGAAGATATTATAGTCTGTATATATGGTTTTATGAATGAATTAGGAAATATTGTGGTAGAAAGAAACCACACATTTTATTATTTTGGTATCGTATTTTTTTCTATATAAATTTCACATTCATTTATTTTTTATTAATTATCCTATTTATTAACTATTAAATATTTGTATTTTTTATTAAAGGTTTTTTGAATGTATTTAGAGTGTATTATTTACTATATTTGTGAAACTTTTAAGAAGTTGGTATTCTATAAATTAATAATCCATAAGTATGCATTATTTATTCTATTTATGTTATTCTCAAAAAACATTAACTATTATAAACTATGCATACATACCCACATTGTATACCTATATTATTTATTTCATTAAAAAATATTATTATTTAGGTATAATACCATTTCATGATGGGTTTTGTATATATTTTTTTTATTGTTTAAGAAGTTGTCTACATTCATTTTTATATTTATATAAAACACCTTAATATTTCTAATATTTTATATATTCAATATTTGTAACATATGTATACATTCATTTATTAAATCATCATTTTTTCATGTTTTTAGAGGGAATTATCAAGCACTTTCATCATTATAAAGTAATGCAGCGATTACGGCATTCTTGTTGGAGGTTAGATGTTTTTATACCCGATAAAAGGTTATGTTGTGAATGTTTTTATACATTAATATATATATATATATACATGTATGTATTTATATATATATATATGTGTGTGTGTGTGTGTGTGTGTGTGTTTGTATATGAATAAGTATATATATATATATATATCTCTCTAAAAAATATCTTATATGATGGTAAAATATACATTGAAATAAATCCATTAATGAGATATGTTTCATATTGTTTCAAATATTACATCAATTACAATGAGTATAAGGGGTCGAAAAGGACACATGATGGTAGTAAATATAGTCTTGTTAATTTGTTTTGGTAAATTTCCAAGAACCAAAAAATGAATAACTCATTATTTTTTCTTTGTTAATGTATATTCCACATTAATTTCTAACTCAATATTTTATTTTAGAATAATAAAGTTTAAGATGTGTTATGAATTTTAATTTTTTAGTAACGGAAAATTTAGAAAGATAAAATCACATTGGCTTAGGAATAAAAGAGTGCAAAGAATATTCCATTTTATTTGAAACATTATTTCAATATTGAAGATGATGGGTGTTTATTCCAACATATGAAAGAGGAATATGGTAATGATAGTGGTTATTTTTCTCTACATTCATAGAGGTGGTCATTGAAGGTTAATCACATGTCATGGAAGGTTTTTTTGTGAGAAAATGATTCTTAGTGAGTTTTGATAAATTATATCACTTTGGATAAAATAAATAATCATTTATTTAAGGTTTATGACATCATTTATGAAGTAGTACAATCTTAGTGTGGATCAAAACTTCATTTGTAGTTACATGACTACTTCAGAAAATGTCACAACCCCCTCCCACCAAAGATGCCCCTCCTGGGCTGGCAATGGTGAATGGGAGATAATGACCCCCGAGTCCCGCCTCCAGTAGGCCCTGGGTTGGCGACTAGCACCAAGGGTATGAGTTTTCAAAAATATGTGAGGCATTAACCTTTTATTATTTTAAGATCGGGAAATAGGACAAGTCAACCACCAAAAAGGAAAATAACAAGTGTATGGAAACAAACCCAAACCAATCCCACATGCATGTTTAAATATTTCTGAAACAAGGTAAAAGTAAAATAAAGCTCAAAAGTACAATACCAAAAGAAAACAAGAGTACAACAACTGCAACAACTCCAACTGTCTGACTAGTAGGGTCCCGCACGGCCCTGGTAGTCCTCCTGGAAACCAAAAAGTAAATGTAGGGTGAGCATACAATTATACTCAGTAGGGAAACCTAAAGATATCGTGCACAAGTGGGGAGACATCCTAATATCCCATGAGAACAACAGAAGAAACCTAGCAAGGAATTCTATCCACCCCACCTCACCGGCCACACTCACCAAAAACACAATCACCACAGGTAGTAGTATATAAGAACAAGAGTATTGGGTAACCCACACCATTTCCCAGTAGTTAGCTACTCTTCCTAATGGTGAATGTCATGACGCTGCCACACTCTCCCCGCCCGCACACACATGGGCCTCACAAACCACACATCTCGCCCGCACACACCTGGGCCTCACAACCACGTATCTCTCCCGCACACACCTGGGCCTCACAAACACGTATCCCGCCCGCACACACCTGGGCCTCATCCCAAAGATTCTTTGGAAACAGTAGAACCTGCCCCAAGAGTCTTGGGCTAAAACCACCCCAATCGAAACCTACTCGAAGAGTCTTAGGTGTAAGGTCGCCTCAATCCATCATATCCTAGGGAAGAAGGAGCAGAAAAGAGCTAGTAACTAAGGGAAAAACACTCTCTCACATGAAATGGGAGTGTTCGGCACTAAGTGCTCAGCATGGGTGGGGTGTGATAAAACACAAAAGATACAGATATATATGTATACCAAACACACAGACCAACCTATGGCTTCTAAATAGAGAAACTGAGCACGTGCCTCGGCACTTCTACTAAGAAGCATGCATACAAAAAACAATACCAACCCCATTTAGGTTTTCATGTTTCAGTAGAATTAGGTTATTAGTTCCTTAACTACTGGGAAACTATCCACAACTAACCCCATCGATCGTTCGTAAAACATATCCCTGTCATCCACAAATCTAGTTAGGAAAATCCAAGAATCACAAAAAATCCCTTCTTATTAACCAACCAACCCATTGATTATTAATCTCGTTCCATTACCATGACCCACCATTCATTAACTCTTCCACTTTTTATTTATTATTCACAGCCCATAGCCCATTCACATTCAAACCCATCCCTGCAGCCCCACTACCAACCACCATAACCACAAACACACCGAAACACGTACATCATCATCCCTTGATACCATTTATCGCAGCCCCACTGCCCATCACTAATATAGCATTCACACCAACCCACAACCAAGTCAACCACAGCCCCGCTGCTCACCCGATCCACAAAAACCCACAAAACACCCCCATCGCATGCCACGTATCCGAGCCAACACCCACATGTTCATTATTCCATTTTGTTCAACCGGGGTGATCACACAAGGGTTCCAGATTTTAAACAGACAACTTTACGTGATTAACCAATTTCCACATTTCACAAGGTTTCTATCCACAAAAATGGTCTAGAAAGATAGGTAAAATTTTAATTGCGCAAGAAAAGTCCCCCAATGACCGTGATTTTCAGTAGGCATAAGCCTATTCAATTCACAACATATCAATAGAATAAACAAAGATAAACATACCAGCTTCCCCATCCCCGTTCTTTAACCAGTTATTATCTTTATTTAATAGTTCAACTGTTTCTCATGAAAACAAGAGGATACCCACCCAACATGATGCACAAATTAGATAGGCGAAGGTAAGATCCCTACCTCAACAGGTTCTGATCACAACGCTCCCCCGGATCGACTTTAGAAGACGTTCTTCGGTGTCCTTCACTTCTGTCGGGTCCCAGAAAAACCTCCTCGGGTGGAAGTCGGAAAGGAAAGGCCAAAGGAAAGACAACGGTTCCAAGATCGGAAGTTCTGCCTCATCGTTATGATCCCATGGCCGCTGACAGATCGTAAATCGGAGCTCGGACGAATAAGTTATGGAAGAAAGATCCTTCAAGTCTCTTGGGAGAACATTTCTCAGAGGAAAGGGGAGGAGCGGGGTTAGTTGAAAAGGGGGAGGGGGCCCCTCCTTTTATAGGCGAGAAAATCAAAAGTACATGGCGTGTACTTTATGGTACACAGCGTGTACTCGGTTATTTCACACGGTCTCCATGCGGCTTCCAACATGGCTCTACAGCCGTTGACTGGTCAACACATGGTTTGAGGGTAACACATACGCGGGGGAAGGACTACACGGTGTGTAGTTTGGTCACACGGCGTGTACTCATTTATTTCACACGGCTCCAACACGGCACACGGCCGTTGACTGGTCAATACACGGTAACGCGTACGCGGGGAGAGACTACATGGCGTGTAGTATTGGACACACGGATGGTCCCCATTTATCGCACACGGCAAGGACACGGCCTTCAACACGGGGTATACCCAGAAAGGGGGTACATGGTGTGTACGCAAACTACATGGCATGTAGTTTCAAAAATTCTGGAAAGTGTGGGAAAAGTCCATCTTACCCTCCAGAACACTTTATGGCCTTCTTTTGACAAAGGAATGGGCCGGAGAGGTCCAGTCCATTACATCAGATACCTCTTAAAGAATTCTCTTCCCTGAGAATTCAAAAACCAACCCAGAGGAACCCAACAAGATACCTCTTTGGGTTCTTGTTATATTAGGAACCCAACCAACAACCCTAATCATAGGTTTTAGGAATTCCCCCTCCTATGTCGAGATATTATCCGCTTTAGGTGGCACTGACTCGCCTGCACGGGTTTAATCGCATCCGCATTAATGCGTCTCGATTAAGGATTGGGCCTTCCCAATTCCATATATTTGGATTTCCAACTTGCACTACCCCCAACACCACACAGCCAACACACTACCCAAACATTTGGTTTGTGGGAAAAAATTCCTTCTCCTATGTCGAGATATTATCCACTTTAGGCAGCACTGAATCGCCCACATGGGTTCAATCGCATCCGCATTAATACGTCTCGATTAAGGATCAGGTTTTTCCCTTTCCCCACACATCCGAACATGTTACACATTACCAGGGAACAAGGAAACAAAAGGTCTCACAACCGACAAGCCAAGCATTCCATATATCAAAGGTACATAGTATAACATCAACACAAATCTCAAAAGAACAAGGGAAAACAAAAGTCAAAACAACTCTGCGTACTGAGCGTGCATCTGGGCCTCCCACTCCCAAGTGCTCTCCTCAAGGCCGCCATGCCTCCAAAACACACGAACCAAAGGAATGGTTCATCCATGGAGCACCTTCTCTTTACGATCCTCGATTCTGACTGGTCGTTCATCAAAGGTCGCGTCATCTCCCATATCTAACTCTCCCCAGTCGATAACGTGAGAGTCGTCGTGTAAGTAATAACGAAGCTGGGAGACGTGGAAGACGTCATGAACCTTCTCCAACTGAGGTGGTAGGGCCAGCTGATATGCCACCTCGTCGACTCTCCTCAGCACATCAAAAGGTCCGATCAACCTAGGTGAGAGCTTGATCCCTTTCCCAAACCTCTGCTGCCCCCTTAGAGGGGAAACCTTCAAGAACACATGATCTCCCACCTCGAACTCCAAGGGCCTCCTCCGACGATCAGCATAAGACTTTTGTCGGTCCTGAGCCGCTTTCATCATCTCACGTACAAGCTAGAGTTTCTCTGTGGTGCTCTGCACTACCTCTGGCCCAAGAGCACCTGTCTCACCAACCTCGGCCCAGCAAATGGGTGAACGACATGGTCTTCCATACAAAGCCTCAAACGGTGCCATGCCAATAGTAGAGTGGAATCTTTTGTTGTAGGAAAACTCTACTAAAGGAATGTGTCATACCCATGATCCTATGAAATCCAGAACGCATGCTCGCAGCATGTCCTCCAACGTCTGGATAGTCCGATCTGTCTTCCCATCGGTATGGGGGTGGAAAGTAGTGTTAAGTCATAGCTGGGTGCCAAAAGCATGTTGTATCCCCCTCCAGACTCGTGAGGTAAACCGAGTATCCCGATCTGAGACGATAGTCTTCGGGACTCCATGTAACCACACAACCTCGTCTATGTACCTCTGTGCTAAGGTAATCACCGGGCCTGACTCCTTAATCGCTAAGAAGTGAGCTGATTTCGTCAGTCGATCCACCACTACCCAGAAAGCATCATAACTACCCTGAGCTCTGGGTAGTCCTGTGATGAATTCCATTGAGATTTCATACAACTTCCACTCGGGGACATCTAAAGGATTCAACAAACCACTGGGAACACGGTGTTCAGCCTTCAGTTTCTGACACACTAGGAATTTAGCCACAAAATCTGCCACTACCCGTTTTACCCCGGGCCACCAAAACTGTTCCCTCAGGCCTCGGTACATTTTTGAAACTCCTGGATGTACCGCCAAGGATGAGCTATGGAACTCACGGAGAACTCCCTCATGTATCGCCTCCAGAACAAACAACCTTCCATGGAAAAATATCTAATGTCGGTTGTCCTCTGACCATCCTTCTGGAGCGTTCCCCTGATCGACACGATCCCGCATCACTTCTGCCTCGGAGTCCCCCCACTGAGACTCTTCCACCTGCTACAAAAAGTAGGATTGCACCGTCATCTGAAACAAATAGCCTCTAACACCTTCTACCCTGGAATCCAAATGCAAGGCGTCCAACTCTCCCATCGCTTTCCAAGCATCAGTGGATTCCCTAACCACTTCCTTATGCGACTTCTTGCTCAGGGCATCAGCCAAAACATTTCCCTTACCTTCAGTGTAAGAGATCTCGAATTCATAGTCTTGTAGAAAGGCGACCCATCTCTGCTTCCATAAGTTCAGGTCACACTGGGAGAAGATATAGCACAGGATCTTGTGATATGAGAAGACCACAAAGCGCTCCCCAAAGAGGTAATGTCGCCACAACTTCAGTGCGAACACTACTGCTGCAAGCTCTTGGTCGTGGGTGGCATAGTTACGCTCGTGAGGGCGTAACTGCCTAGACCCATAACAGATCACTCCCTTCTTCTGCATTAGCATGCACCCCAGACCAAGGCCAGAAGCATCACAAAACACTTCATACAAAAACCCTTCCTCTGGAAACCTGAGTACGGGAGAACTGAAAAACTTCTCCTTTAGGTAGTTGAAAGCATTCTGGAATTGCTCGCTCCATAGGAAGACCTGGTTCTTCCTAGTCAAAGATGTCATTGGAGCAGCAACTCGAGAGAAGTCCAAAACGAACCTCTGATAGTAACATGCTAACCCCATGAAACTACGAACTTCTGCCAAGCTCTTGGGTGTTTTCCAAGAAAAAAATGCCTCCACCTTCAACGGGTCCACTGACACTCCATGTTGAGACACCACGTGCCCAAGGAAGTGTACTTCTTGCATCAAGAACATACACTTCGACAATTTACCGTAAATCTGATGGTGTCTAAGGACTTCCAAGACTGACCTGAGATGCTCAACGTGATCCTCCTTAGATCTTGAGTAGATCAGGATGTCATCGATAAACACAATGACGAACCGGTCCAGAAACTCTCGAAAGACAAAGTTCATAAGTCCCATGAACACAGCCGGTGCATTTGTAACTCCAAACGACATCACTACAAACTCGAAGTGCCCATACCTGCACCTGAAAGCCGTCTTCGAGATGTCATTGTACTTTACCCTCAACTGATGATATCCAGATCGTAGATCAATCTTGGAAAACCAACCTGCTCCCCTCAGTTGGTTGAAGAGGTCATCTATCCTTGGAAGGGGGTAAAGGTTCTTGATCGTTACTTGGTTCAACCTTCGGTAGTCTATGCATAGCCTGAGACCACCATCTACCTTCTTCACAAACAAAACTAGAGGACCCCATGGTGATACGCTGGGTCGAACAAAACCCTTCTCCATCAGATCATCAATATCAATCTGCAACTCCCGCAACTCCGAAGGTGCCATCCGATAAGGGTCCATCAAAATCGGACATGCACCAGGCTGTAAGTCTCTCCCAAACTCAACGTCACATCGGGGGGGTAGAGTCACAACCTTCTCAGGAAAAACATCGAGGAACTCCCCAACAACCTCCGGGACATCCATCATCTCTGTATTAGCTAGAACCACTGATAACCTGCCTAACAAGGAAAGGAGAGGCTTCACATGCCAGCTTCCCACCTGATATCTCCTCTCGCCAACAAAAAGATATGCACTGCCCATCCACGTCAGAGAACACGACTCTTCTCCGGAAGTAGTTTATAACGGCACTAACATAAAACAACCAGTCGATGCCTAGGATGACATTGTATGGATGCATCTGTAACAGAAGAAGGTCCCCACTAGATCGATGTGGTCCCAACATCAGTCCACATCCCCGGCAAACACAAGATACGCTGTTCTGGCCTCCAACTAGTGTACTCAGCACCAGTGGTACGGAAAGTCTCTCTACGTCTAGTCCCAAAGCATGGCCTAGACCAGGTACAACAAAGGAGTGTGAAGCTCCCAAATTGAACAAAGCAGAAATGAGAGTGTTGAACAAACAAATCATACCTCGCACCACCTCTGGTCTTGCTGGAGCTTTCAACTCTGCTGCGTGCAACTGTCCATGCCCAGCTCCTCTGCCTCTCTGATGTCGTCCACCTCCCCGACCATGCCCTGGTCGAGGTCCCTTAGGAGCACCCTAAGGTCTGCCTCCTCCCTCAAAGTCTGCCCTCGGAGGAGCATGGTCCTGCTTCTACTAGAAGGGCCTCACTGGCAACTGGTACTATTGAGGTGGGCGTTGAACCTGCCCACCTCCATCGTACTAAGCTCGGGTCGGGCACTGACTCTAAATGTGCCCGAAACCTCCACAAGAAAAACACTTCAGTCCTGGGATCGTGAAAAAGGGACGAGGACCCGAAGATCTGAACTGGAACTGCTGGGGCCTATTCCCCACTGGCCTGAACCTAGAAGGTCTTGTCGTAGGAGACATGCTGCTGACTGCCTTCCCCTTTGACGAACCTGGCTAGATCCCTTCTCGTGGTGCACCTCACAGCGAGTGAATCCTCTCTACAACCTTTTCCTTCTTCTATACCGCCAATTATGTCGGAAGGGTGAAGGGGGTGACAACATACTAGAGCGAAGGACGAAGTGCCTCCTCTAAACGACTCACCCGAGACTCCCCGTCCGGAAAGAGATCCGGAGCAAAGTGCAGGAGATCCTTGAACTTGATCCCCAACTCTCGTACTGACATACTCCCCTACTGAAGGGAGAGTAACTCATGCCGATTCTCTGCCTTGATCATGGAAGAAAGGAATTCCTCTCGGAATTCCCTCTCAAAGTCAGCCCATGGAACCTATGCCTCTATCCTCTCTCTGAGGTAGAGCATCCACCACTATTGCATCGCACCTCTCAGCTGACTGACTACTAGGGGAACCCAGTACTCCCTCGGAGCACGAATCAAGGTAAAAGTGATCCCTAGCTCCTCAATCCACCCTTCCATCTCCGTATCCAAAGTACTACCCTCGTACTTATTGAAGGTTTGCTGCTGGAAAGAATGGAGAGTATTCTACCACTGGCTATCTTCCTCCTCTAGGTCAATCCTCAACTGATTGATCGCCTGAATCTGTTGGGCCTCGGCTATCTGAGCCACCTGGGGACGACGTCCAGTTGCCATAGTTGTACGGTAAACAATGATCGCCTAAGCCCAAGTAGCAAGGAATTTCTCAAGGTTTCATTTTATCATTTTATTTCAATTTTTTTCCCAGAACACCCAAATCAAGTAAAACACAATCATGATGATGCATGTACCTTACCTAGTGTCTCTACCCTGAAATCAATATATTCTCACTTGGTCGTTCGGTAGGCTCAAAGTACTTGCATCGGATCAGGGGGGACCCTAAAATCCCGTGTCCTAGCCGGTCTTCCCTGGCCTATGTCACGCACCAAGATTAACTAATCATTGTTTCCCTACCATCCCATGAAATCCTCACTATTCCTAACTCTATACTCTATCCTATCTCTCAACCATCACCTCTGATACCATTCTTTCATGACCCCCTCCCACCAAATATTCCACTCCTAAGCTGGCAATGGTGAATGGCAGGTAATGACCCCCAAGTCCCGCCTCTAGTAGGCCTCGGGTTGGAGACTATCACCAAGGGTATGAGTTTTCACAAATATGGGAGGTATTTCCCTTTTATTATTTTAAGATCGGGAAATAGGACAAGTCAACCACCAAAAAGAAAAAGAACAAGTGTATAGAAATAAACCCAAACCAATCCCACATGCATGTTTAAATAGTTCTGAAACAAGTTACAAGTAAAAGAAATCTCAAAAGTAAAATACCAAAAGAAAACAAGAGTACAGCAACTGCAACAACTCCAACTGTCCAACTAGTAGGGTCCCACACGGCCCTGGTAGTCCTCCTGGAAACCTGAAATTATAAACGTAGGGTGAGCATTCAAGTATACTCAATAGGGAAACCTAAATCTCTCATGCACAAGTGGGGAGACATCCTAATGTCCCGTGAGAACAATAGAAGAAACCTAGCAAGGAATTCTATCCACCCCACCTCACCGGCCACACTCACCAAAAACACAATCACCACAGGTAGTAGTATATAAGAACAAGAGTATTGGGTACCCTGCCCCATTTCCTAGTAATTAGCTACTCTTCCTAACGGCGAACGTCCTGACGCTGCCACACTCTCCCTGCCCGCACATACCTGGGCCTCACAAACCACACATCCCGCCCGCACACACCTGGGCCTCACAACCATGTATCCCGCCCGCACACACCTGGGCCTCACAACCACGTATCCCGCCCGCACACGCCTAGGCCTCATCCCAAAGATTCTTGGGAAACAGTAGAACTTGCCCGAAGAGTCTTGGGCTAAAACCACCCTAATTGAAACCTACCCGAAGAATCTTAGGTTTAAGGTCGCATCAAGCCATCATAGCCTAGGGAAGCAGGAGCTGGAAGGAGCTAGTAACTAAGGGAAAAACACCCTCTCCCATGAAATGGGAGTGTTCGGAACTAAGTGCTCAACATGGGTGGGGTGCGATAAAACACAAAAAGATATAGATATATATATATACCGAACACACATCCCAATATATGGCTTCTAAACATAGAAACTAAGCACGTGCCTCGGCACTGCTACTATAAATCATGCATACAACAAACAATCCCAACCCCATTTAGGTTTTCATGTTTCAGCAGAATTAGTTTATTAGTTCCTTAACTACTGGGCAACTATCCACAACCAACCCCATAGATCGTTTTGTAAAACATATCCCTACCATCCAAAAATCAAGTTAGGAAAACACAAGAAGCACAAAAAATCCCTTCTTATTAACTAACCAACCCATTGATTATTAATCCCATTCCATTAGCATGACCCACAATTCATTAACTCTTCCACTTTTTATTTATTATTCACAGCCCATAGCTTGTTCACATTCAAACCCATCCCTGCAGCCCCGCTTCCAACCACTATAACCACAAACACACTGAAACCCATACATCATCATCCCTTGATACCATTTATCACATCCCTATTTCCCATCACTAACATAGCATTCACACCAACCCACAACCAATTCAACCGCAGCCCCGCTGCTCACCCGATCCACAACAACCCAAAAAACACCCCCATCGCATGCCACGTATTCGAGCCAACACCCACATGTTCATTATTCCATCTTTTTCAACCGAGGTGATCACACAAGGGTTCCAGATTTTAAATATCCAACTTTACGTGATTAACCAATTTCCACATTCCACAGGGTTTCCATCCACAAAAACGGTCTAGAAAGATAGGGAAATATTTAATTGCGAAAGAAAAGGCCCCCAACGACCGTTATTTTCAGTAGGCATAAGCCTATTCAATTCACAACATACCAATAGGATAAACAATGATAAACATAACAACTTACCCATCCTCGTTCTTTAACTAGTTATTATCTTTATTTAATGGTACAACTGTTTCTCATGAAAGCAAGAGGATACCCCCCCTCATGATGCACAAATTAGAGAGACGAATGTAAGATCCCTACCTCAACAGGTTCTGATCACAACGCTCCCCTGGATCGACTTTAGAAGACTTCCGTCGGTGTCCGTCACTTTTTTTGGGTCCCGGAAAAACCTCCTCGGGTGGAATTCGGAAAGGAAAGGCTGAAGGAAAGACAACGGTTCCCAGCTCAGAAGTTCCGCCTCGTCTTTATGATCTCGTGGCCGCTGACGGATCGTAAATTGGAGCTCAGACAAAGAAGTTATGGAAGAAAGAGCTTTCGAGTCTCTTGGGAGAACTCTGCTCAAAGGAAAGGGGAGGAGAGGGGTGAGTTGAAAAGGAGGAGGGGACCCCTCCTTTTATAGGTGAGAAAAGAAAAAGTACACGGCATGTAGTTTATGGTACATGGCGTGTACTCGGTTATTTCACACGGTCTCCACGCGGCTTCCAACACGGCTCTGTGGCCGTTGACTGGTCAACACACGGTTTGAGGGTAACGCATACACGGGGAAGGACTACACGGCATGTAGTTTGGACACACGGCGTGTACTCATTTATTTCACATGGATCCAACACGGCACATGGTCGTTGACTGGTCAACACATGGTAACGCGTACGCGGGGAGAGACAACACGGCATGTAGTATTGGACACACGGCGTGTACCCATTTATCTCACATGGCAAGGACACGACCTTCAACACGGGGTATACCCGGCAAGGGGTATAGGGCATGTAGTTTCAAAAATTCTGGAAAGTGTGGGAAAAGTCCATCTTACCCTCCAAAACAATTCGTGGCCTTCTTTTGACAAAGGAATGGGCCGGAGTGGTCCGGGCCATTACAGTAAAATTACATACCAATGTTTATTCATGACATGTAATTCTATTTATTTGCAATTTTTTAGCCAACATACAAGATCTTAATAGCGGATGAAAGTGGTGCTCTTTAATAGGTCTTATATTGGCCCAGTCTATCTCACAATCTTGATTTTGTCCACTTTGGTCCGAACCCACATGGTTTTTCCATCCCTAGGCTCTGGCCCTGAAGATTCCCCCAGGAAAAGGCTTCATAGTGGGATAATAAAACACACTACATTATAAATGGGTTCTTCATGGTATTTATCCATTGATGTGGGATTATCATAATCCTACCCTCCATGTAGGGCCCAACTTTATCACTAGAACATCAAATAGACATTAGCCCTGATACCATTTGTAATTTCCTTGTACAACCAATGATCATGATATTCTCTAATGTCAGCCTAGACGAAACAGTTTCTCTTTCCCATGGATTTGGCCCTTAGGAATCCCCCATGAAATGGCATAATGATTGGAGAGGTATCAACACTGCCTTATAATGGGGTGTTTCTTTCTCCTCCTCCTTTGATGTGGGATTTCCATTATCATCATTGTAAGATCCTATTAGAGATATAATAGGAATCCATTGGATCTTGTCATGGTTTTCCTTTTCATTTTTTAGGAAAGAGTAGATCTTGAATTGGGAGGATACCTTTAATAGGGAAGTCATATGTTTTTTGGTTTTTTGGCACTAACAAATATGTTCTGCACAATTCCATAGCATCACACATCATGTACTAGAATAACACACCATGTAATGGTTTTTCATAAAGGATTTGAATTCACGCTGTGATGGGTACATGTTTTGAGTTGTCATTACACATTGTGATGAAGTAAATAAATAGTATTTAACTACAAGCATCAGGTATTAATAAAAAATTGTACGTGTTTAGACACTTAAAAAACTCATTAATTTCAACATTTGTATTTTTACTACACACCATGTAATGCCAGATTTTAAATATATGATAAAAATTTGATGAATTTTCTCCATTTTAATAAAATTAATCGCTCACAGTGTGTAACTGGAGTACAAGACATGTAACAACCCGACATCAGCCTATAAATGAGGCTATGCAATTTGAATTTCCCCATTCATTATTATCTAATTCCTCTTCATTTGAGCCAAAGACTTCCCCAGTGAGCCTTGGATCCTTCCGAACCTTTCTGATTAGTTCTGTTTCATTCAGACATCATTTCTTTGGTGTATGTTACTAGGGTAAGTGGTCTTCATTTCTCTTAATGTTTATTTTTTTCTCCCCTCTTGGGATTTCATTGGATCATCCTAAAATTGATGGGTCTTCACCCCATTATGTCGGTTCTAACTTCTTGGTTGTGTTTCATGATCCACTACAACTTTATTTGTATAATAGAAATAGAATATATAGATGCTCAAAAAATAGTGTGTTTGATTGTAGGTTTAAAAATATTCCTCATTTAAGACTTAAAGAATTTCTATGTTTAAAAATTTTAAAAAGGTATATTTAAAAATATTCTTTTGTTCTTACTCAATGGGATAATATAAAGGGCCCAGGTAAAATTATAAGAAACCTAATCATAAAAACGTTAAACATATTAAAACATTATAAGGATTTAATTAGAGAAATATTTTATCTTAAATCATATAGAATCTAATTTATCATAGTAAGAATAATTATAATAAAGTATAAGAATGTTATACATTGTTTCTTTGATAAAAATAGCAATAAAGAAACATGAAACAAAGCATGTAAACATATTGAAAATAATTTAACCTAATGATAAAGGTATTATACAACATTGTATAAAGGTCCATTGATTTAGACATTCTATAAATAATTTCTTACTCACACTAGGGTATGCCCATGATAAGAATATTAGAGTCTATCTTGTTATCCCCACATGCCCTCAATCTTTAAGGTTATCGGCACCTCTTTCTTCCTATCCTTGGAAGTAAATGAACATTAAGGTAGTCGACACCTCTATCTTTCTATCCCTGGAAGCCCTCGATTGTACACAACAACAATCACATTCACACAAAGGTTAACAAGTTTTCATTATTGAATAATAGGTTAATAATTGAATAATATGTTCAAAGATCACACAAGGCATAAGAGTTTCTCTCTCTAGAAATCACTTCACAACATGTAATCTCTAGGATCAACAATCAATAAATTATTGAGATCGTTCAAATGAGCTCTTAATTATAAGAACGGATTCCAACTGTCGACTCCCTCCTCCAATTGTCATATTTTTCTATGAATTTTGGCAGGACCTATATAGGTGTCACTCAACCAATGGTTAGTTAGAAACAAAATGCATGAAATTGTTTCATTATAACAAAATAATTTATAGGGGAATTGTGTCATGTAAGAAAAACATTCTTAATTTTAAGAAACATACATAAAATGTGATCCTATTAAGTTATAAAAATAGTTTACAAAAATCAGATAACTATAAAGAAATCATTTAATCTAATTCTTAAGGAATTGAAAAACAAATTCTAGAAATATTGATATTTTTATTCTGTTTTACAATGAATTTGGAGTCTGAATTATGTGGAATTCAGAGTCGGAAGTCTAAGGAATTCAGGTACCAAATTCTGAGGAACTCAGATTCTGAATTCTATGTAATTCAGAGTCTGAATTCTGAGGAATTTGGAGTATTTATTTTAGAGAATTCAGAGTATGAATTTCAGATAATTTAGATTCTATGTTGTAGGGAATTAAAACTCTAGATTTTTGAGAATTCAATGTTTGAAATTTAGATAATTCGTAGTCTAAATTTTAGAGAATTCAGAGACTCAATTTCAGAAAATTTAGAATCGGAATTTCATAGAATTATGAGTCTGAATTTTTGGGAATTTAGAGTCTGAATTTCAAATAATTCTGACACTTAATTTAAGAGAATTCAGAGCCCAAATTTCTTTGAATTCAGAGCCTGTATTTCAGATAATTTGGAGTTTTAATTTAAGAGAAATTGGATTCTTAATATCAACGAAATCATATATTGAATATAGTAACACTTTGTAGCTTAAGAACTATATGATTCCAAGGTATTTGACAAGGATCCAAATTTTTGGTTTTAAGAATAAAATTGTTAGACATTGTTTTGATAAGACATTAAATAATACAATTTTAAAAAGGTATGGATCAATCTTTCCTTATGGAATGAAAATTTTTCTTAAGAAAATAATTCTAAGAGAAAGATAATTTTTATTAACAAATTTTTTTTTATTTTTAAAACTTAGAGAAATAAAAAAAATTCATAAGGAATCCTTATTGACTCATAAATCTCCCCCTTTTTGGAAAGCACGAACAACCTTTTGAAAAAGAATATATGGAATATGGATTTTTCTTCTAGAATATTTAAAATAAAAATGTATCTCCCTTTACTTATTACTTTTGATGAATATGACAAACTCCCCCATATGTTTTAAAATATATATGGATCGTATTAATGTATTTTTTAGATAAGTTACATTTTCTTGATTAAGATAATTTTATTTAAGTATATTCCTTCTTACTTAAACTCCCCCTTTCATAGGTCATTCTCTTCTTTTATCATAATATTCTTTTAATCATTTATTTCTCCCCCATTGTGATTTTTAAAAAGGAATAGTTGGAATAAAAAAATTATACTTGAATGTTTAGAAATATACAAAACCAAATAATGGAATAATAACCAAATTTCATTATGCTAGGAAATTTTGTTATCAGATTAATACAACAAAATATCAGTTTGTAAGGAAAAAAATAAATCATCCATATTTTCTTTCAGAATCAGCATTCTCAAGGTTTCTTTCACCTTCTTGAGCTCTTTGTGGTCATCCTCAAATCACTTGATCAGCTAATCCTAATCCTAATTTTTCTTTTCGAGAACATTGATTATTTTTTCTTAGAATTTGAGAAAATCATCATGAGAGTTTTTTACTTCCTATTTTGGTTTGAATTTTTCTTCCAACTCTTCCCGTAGATCGTTTTTCATTTTTAAATTTAGAGAAACTAAATTCAAATTTCCATTCAGTTCTCTATCCTCTTGAATTTAGGCATCATTCTCGAGATTTATCTTCTTGATAATTTTATTAGACCATTTGGTTATTTCCTTACATAATATTCTATGAGAATCATAACTAACAAGATATGTCTTGAACTCCTTTCCAAGTTTGATAAACATTTCTATGAGAATTCTTCTCGAATATTTCTTCTGATTGAAAGAATGCTGAAAAAGATGACATCATGAATAAATAATAGTAAATAAGGTAACTTAGTTTACTAACTTCTTCAAATACTGAACAATGAAATCTTAAAATATTGAAGATAGAGATTCAAAAGCGGATTCATTTGCTAGTGAGGAAACTTAGCCTAGCTCTTCAGATTTCCTATTGGATTTTCCACCAACAACATTCTTAGTTTTCCTAACCACAACTTTCTCGCGAAAATCATCAACCACTTTAATTACTTTATCAAATCAATAGATTTCCTTCCCAATGTCTGGAGTTTCATGTTCACTATCTGAGACATGGATTATTTTATCTTCATCAACATCTTCTTTTTCAGCACCTTCATTAATAACATCAGGATACATGTAATCATGATTGTTTCTCTCATCAACAGAAGGTTTATCAACCACATCATTATTTCTCCAATGATAGATTATTGTGGTTGATTCAACCTGGGATGTTCTGATCGATAACATGTCTGAATGAATTTATTTTTCATGGAATTATTCCACCATTTTTATAATATCTTCACTTTCTTCTTCATATACCTCTTCATCATCATCATGATGAACAATTTTTTCTACCACTATAACTTCCAGAATTGAAATTTTATTTCCCAAAGATTCTACTGGAACTACCACAAAACTGGGCAAGGCCAGCGCCACCCCTTTATCAGCACTATCAAAAAAGCGCTGATAAGGGGGGGGGGCTTTATCAGTGCTCAAAAAAGCCTTGATAAAGGGTGACTTTATCAGCGCTAAAAAAAGCGCTGATAAAAGTCCCCCCTTTATCAGCGCTTTTTTTAGCGCTGATAAAGGGACCCTCTTTATCACCGCTTTTTTAGTAGCACTGATAAAGGGGGGGCCATTATCAGCGCTTTTTTTAAAAGTGCTGATAAATGGTCTACTTCAAAAAAAATTAAAAAATATATTAATATATAAATATAGTTATATATTTATATTGATATAAATATAATATATAATTTTTAAATATATTTTAGATAAGTATAAATTTACAGTTACACTTAATATACTTAATATATAAGATATTTAGTGAAAATGGATTCTTAAAAAATTAAATAAATATTTTTAATTAATAATTTGATAATTATTATGGGGTAATAGTCATTTAATAACAATTTGAAGAATAAAAAAATTAAAAAATTTAAAAAAAGATCTAAAATATGTTGAAAACGCAACTCAAACTTCAAACGGCCATAACTATTGATCCGGGTGACCGTTTGAGCTCTACCACACATCAAATCGAATCTTGCGACGATATCTACATTGTTGTGACTGGGTGGGACCCAGGTTAAGCATTTTTCGAGGCCAAAAAAGGCTCAGAAGGCCTCTAAAACTGAGTTTTTAGTCGGGGTACCCAGATTTTCTAATATTTTGTGGATTTTCAGCCTCATTTAAGGGGGTATTATTGACTTTTTTTTATGGGGACTGAATTTATTCCAAGAAATTACATTCATATTGATATTATGACTTTGAAATTTCATCCTTTTTTATAATGCACTGTTATTTATAATCAAATATATAACTATATGTATATATTTTTTATATATTCACACCTAAAAATTAAATTTTTTAAATAAATAATTAAATATATTTACATATAAAATATATTAACTTTATCTAAATAATAACTAATATCCATTTTATTTAAAATACCAATATATTAATATTTATATAACTACTATATAGTAATATAACTATACATATATTAATATAACTATATATATGTATATTAATATAACTATATGTATATATTAATATAACTATATATATATTAATATAACTATATATATTAATATAACTATATATATTAATATAAATATATATTACTATAAGAATAAATATAACTAAATATATATATAAATAGATATATCATGAATAAGAGAACAAATCAATATAGGGTAGTGGTAAAGGCTTTAGGTGCGCAGGGTGGAGGTCTTGAGATCAAATCTGGATGGAGGCACGGGTGCGCGCGCAAGGGTGATTTAAAGGGCTAGCGCTGATAAAGGGTGTAGGCAGTGAGGGCGGGTGCTGGAGGTGTGGGAAAGCGCTGATAAGGGGGGGGATCAAGCGCTGTAAAAAATCCCCCCCCCCAAGATTGGCAGTATTTTTTGTATTTTTTTTAATTTTTTTATTTTTATCAGTGCTAAAAAAAAGCGCTGATAAAAGGGGTCTTTATCAGCGCTTTTTGGAGCGCTGATAAAGGGGACCCCCCCCCCCCCCCTTTATCATCTCCGGCATTAATAGCACTTTTTCTAGTGATGCTAATGGCCGTTTTTAGCACTGATAAAAGCCATATTTCTAGCACTATTAATGGCCTCTGCGCACCGTGGTGCTCCACCCCCCATGGCCTCCGCGCCCCGTGGCGCTCCGCCGCTGCGGCCTGTCGCGCCTCTCGGTAGTCTAGCCATGCCGCCCGTGGCCCTCCGAGTCGCTCTAGTCGAGCCACCCCGTAGCCTCTGCCCTCCTGGTCGAGTTGCTTTGGCCGAGCCGCCCTGCGGCATATGTGGGCTCATGCTGCTCTAGGCCGAGCCACTCTGATCGAGCTGCCCCGTATCCTATGGCCTCCTAGCCGAGCCACCCCGGTCGAGCCACCCCGGTCGATCCACCTCGTGGGACCCCCTTGACAGCGCCGCCCCGCACCCCCACGGAACCCACGCGGCCGAGCCGCGTCACGAACCTCGCAACACCCCCACGGAAATGTAGCTCCGTGACCTCGCGCCCTGACGGAACCCCCGTGCCAGAGCCACCTCACAGCCCTCGTGGCATCCCCACAGCCGAGGCACCCTATGCCCTCGCAACACCCCCACGGCTGAGCCGCCCCGCGCCCTCGCTGTACCCCCATGGCATCGCGGCCCTTGCAGCCTACCGGGCCTGGCCCAGTGAGCCAAACCACCCAGCGGGTCAAGCTGGGTTGACCTAGGATGGGTCAGGCTGGGTCGGTCCGACCGAGTCGGACCGGACCCGGACCAGAGACGACCCTATTCTTTAAATGAGCCATAACTTTGGCACCGGACATCCGTTTGACGAACCATCAGTGGTTCCAGAAACCTTGGAGTGAGATGGTACCTTTGATAAACCCCAATAGAGTTTTGGATAATGTTGGGGAACAGTCAGGTTGGATCGAGCATGAATTCATCCAGGTCCTTGGGACAAAAAGTCTAATAAATTACAGACCAAGCGTCCAATTGACATACCATCTGTTTCATTGAGAACCCTTTGATGTGGTGGTACTTTAAGATTTTTCTTATTGGGACTTTCTGGAATTTGGAGTATTGAAAAGTAGCTTGTAGAGTGGATCCTCCCGGAGATGAGCAAGCATGGTTCGGGAACCCAGCAGCTGGCTCTGACGTGAAACACTTAGAGCGATCCTTTGTGGGTCAGCACTTAGAGTGATCCTGTGTGGGTCAGCACTTAGCGATCTTGTGTGGGCCAGCCCCTTGCAATCTTATGTGGGTCAGAATGTAGCGATCATGTGTAGGTCAACATCTTGAGATCATGTGTGGGTCAGCACTTAGCGATCATGTGTGGGTCAGCACCTTGTGATCCTGTGTGGGTCAGCACGTAGCGATCCTCTGTGGGTCAGCACCTTGTGATCCTGTGTGGGTCAGCACTTGGCGATCCATTCTGGGTCTTCCACTTAATAGATTAACATGATTCAGTAGTTACATATAATCATATCTACTATTGCACTTCAGTTATACCTAGAATGAGATGATTTCATACCTGTGTGGTACTTTTCTTCGTGGGAATACCTTGGTGGTATTCTTCTGTGTGGCGTACCTATGTGGTACTTGCTTTTATGGTTTTCCTTCCTTTGTGGAACAGTTGAGCTTTGGGATTTTGAGATGGACCTTGTGTTTCCCCATGATTGAAATGGTTATACTTGATAACATAGGTATATGTATGGCAATATACCTAAGTAGGGTTGATAGTAGACTTCATGCTTTGAGATTTTTCCTCTGTAGATTTTGTGAGACCATGAGGGTCTCAGAGTCCCTATTGGGTCTCGTTATACTCACCCCTGCATGGGATATGCCCACAACTTGTTGTGTTTGGTGCAGACGATGGACGGCATTGATCGAGAATGAGGATACCAGGACTGGATGGTGCCCGGTGGTAGACCATACGACATGATGGTACGTAGAGGAGATGGACAGACTTGGAGTGCTGAGGAGGTTATCTATACCGACCCTTCAGGTAGAAACCTCAGAGGATGACCCAGTAGCTGTTTTCCTTTTTATTTCAGTTGTATTTCAGTTGTACTTGTATCTTTATAGTTGGGCTTGTATTTCCATCCCCTTTCACTTTCAATACTCTTTTTGTTATATAGTTGAATTGTTTTCATATCATATTGTGTGATTGGTGGAGTGTGTTTATAGGATATAAAGGAAATGCCTTCCCAGTTATAGGGAATATGCCTTTCAGTGCTAGTCGTCGGCCCCTGGACTATGGAAGGAGGGCTTGGGGAAGTCATGGTACAGGTCCCGGGAGATGGGTTGTGACAACCACACCCACTAAAATCATCGCCACCAGAAAATAAATTCTTCAAGCATGGAAATCTCAACATGTTTTTGAAATATAACATTTATAAACTATCTAACATTGATGGAACGTAGTATTTTTCTTCATAAATTACACATGACTTCAAGAATAAAATATTTATGAAAATATAATTCATTTCACTATAAATAACTCCACCCTTCCATTGAATTTTCACCCTAAAAATTTTCCAAGAACTAAAAAAATCTACAATTTAAATAAAAATTAAATCCTTTTATTTTACTATAAAAACATTCCATTTCATTAAAAACACATGAAAAATATAATTCTTATTGATAAAAAACAATATATAATCATATTGTTTCTTGAAAAACATTGGATCCAGTAATGAATCATAAATTCCATCAATATAAATTTGATACTCTGTAGCTCAATTCATCTCATCCATAAATAGAAATTGTATTCCTCAAATAACAAACATGAATTAAATATATAAGAATAAATTTCATACTAAAATTAAAAAAATTAAATGTAAAAACAAATCATTCCTAGGATAATATAATTGTATTCCATATATAGTATGACTAGGATTTATGAAATATTATTTTGCCTCATGATGAGGTCATAAATTCGTACATCAGACATCCTCAATAGACCATCCTCTTGAGTTGTCAATTTTTATGGTATTTGAAAATTCTATAATAGATGTATTATTTCAAAAAACATGTAAAGACATGCCAAATAATTTTAATGTCTATGTAACATACAATATATAAGTATAAGTGCACTATATTAAAATCATCCCTTGAACTACATATATTTCCATCACCTCTTTAAAATTTATTGTTTGGATTATCCTATATTAACTCCACCTCAAAATTACCTTATTTATTTTTTAATTCTTCTATTTAGTTCATTTTTTCCTAAGGATAGTGAATTATTTATGGATGTTCTCATATAAAACAAACCTATTAGAATTTTCCAACTAATCATTTTTCATATTTATTGTACTCTGAAACACGTTATTGAGGAGTTGGATAAAATTATAAAAAACTGATGATTATCGGTGTTACCATTTGTTTTATGTTGGATTTATTATCAACCCTATCACCATAAACCTTGTTTAATTGGTGTGTTCTATGTGATGTTTACATGGAAATTGTGTTCTTACAAATGTTTAATTTTCTATGCAAAATATCAATAACTTCATGAGATGGTTTCATTACGGATAGAGTGAAAGTGTATGAGTTCAAGAAGTAGTGTGTCATCCTAGAATGTCGATCATGATAATACTAAGAGATGGTTTGAGGATATAAATTAAATAGGAGTATCTAGATAGTGATGCATCATGTAATTCTCAGTTATGGATGTTCCATTATGACTTCTAACCCTGTATATTTAAACAAATTCAAGTCAAAAGTATGGAGGCCTTGAATTTTCTACAGAAATTTTTATGCCAATGTTGCATTTTTTCCATGTGTATTATAAATTTTTTTGGGGTCTAAAATTTGGCGGATGTACCATGTTCCCTGAAATATGGATTTCTATGACTCCTTCTATCAAATATGGAAAATAAATTTAATTAAAAAAATATTTATAAACTAACGTTTTACATATTTGATAACGATTTTTTCAAACAATAAGGACAAAATCTAATGTAAATGTGAATAACATATGTTATTATAAAAAGTTTCGGGAATGAGATATTTTCTTGTTGTTTCATAAACAAATATAGTTTCTCAAACTTGAATTCCGAGTTTTGAAAAAAGTGAGTTGTGATCAATAAATCTTTCCAAAGGAGATAATGGGGTTATAATTAAAAAACTAACCCTCTCATTGAAACAACCCAATCCCTTTGAAGATGTATTGAATTTGAACTCATGAAATTGTTTTCAAATGGTTTTTCATACATAAATGATTCACATGAACATATGTTCAATAAAGAAAAGAATTGTGTTAATCTGACCAATGGATTATGAATAGGTTTAGAAAAGATCATGAAAGGATGTGAGTTTCAATAAATATTGTTAGTTTTAATAATTTTTTATATTTTATGAATTGGAGGAATGTAGTGAGAAATTGGTGAAAAAGATTAGTGAATGTGTTAGTTTCAAGACACATAAT
The DNA here is from genome assembly GCA_963277665.1 of Viscum album. Lineage (NCBI taxonomy): Eukaryota > Viridiplantae > Streptophyta > Magnoliopsida > Santalales > Viscaceae > Viscum > Viscum album. The sequence goes on along the minus strand of OY728158.1, from coordinate 494,711,050 downwards.
GTTATTGTCACTTCATGAATACTTTTTCAAAGGATTTTTGAATTCCCTGAAAACTATGCTAATGGGTAATGAGTATATGTTGATGTTGTTATACTCAAAAAAATATTTTTTAAGATAATATTTGGTATTTATGCTCACAAATTAGTGAATGCACCATCAAACATTAAAAGAAATGTATATGCATGAGGGCCAAAAATAATATTCTCCTAGATTAGTGTGAAAAGGGAGAGTAAAAAGTGAGTGACCCATATGTGGAAGTAATCCATTACTTATATATTATGATGGTAGTTATCTTATCATGGAGTGACCATATTAAAATCATTGTATCTACATGACTAGTGAAAATTAGTGGATTTTGGAACATTGATATAATGTTAGAGTGTTCTCTTTGGACAAAGCCTAGTGTAGGTGAACCTTGTAAAATTGTTTTGTCTTATATGCAAGCCTTACTTACATTATTCTATATAAAAAACATTAAAAGTACATTGAGAAATCATTTACCTAATTTTCAAAAGTATAGGATAAGATAAAATTTTATTCATAACATCATGTAAAAAAGAAAACCAGAGTGACCCTACTAATAAGTGAGGTCGTAATTGGTTAAGTCAATGAGAGTTTCATATTAATATGGGTTCATGTAAATTAGTTTCATAACCTGATTCACCCCTACCCTGATCTCAAAGAATATATATGTAATATAAATTGTGGTTATAATAATTATAATCAGATAGAATGATTATCTTATTTCATTTGTTTTGATTAATATTTATTTGATTGGTTTTTTTATATGAAATACTTTATACACATAAAATATGGGGTGGATAATGAATCTGAAGAGTATGTATATATTTAAAGGAATGAAATTTAATGGAACATATTTTGATAACTGTGTGATAAAAAAAATGTATTATTATGTCACACAAATAAAAGGTATTGATGAATCTAATTGAGTATATACTTGTTCATACAATGATATTACCTGATTATTTGAGGGTCCTGATATGAAAATAGTTTTAGGAAATATAAATGATGATGATGTATCATGAGATTAAAAGGTGTAATATATCAATACATCATAGATTATTTAACAGTGGATGAAGGAACAAAACATGGATCAAAGAAATAGAAATTCAAATTAAGCGATATATATTAATGTAATGAATTTAGAGGTTAATCGAGTAAAAAACCAAACTCAATGAATAATTTAATTGGCCACAGATATGAGGGACAAAATTATTCTCATGCTGTGAAGAAAGTAGAAATACATTCCGAAATAAAATAGTGTAAATTTAGTTCCAATGTAAAGATACTCAACTCAACGGTGGTTCCAAATATAAGTTCTATGAATGATAAACAGGTTTCACACATGGTAGAGTTTTTTTAGGAGAAACCAATGGTGAAGAATATAAATATAAACTAGAATGATGCCATCATGATTGTGGGTAAAAATATTATGATATTCATTTAATTAATTGATGGTATTTAACATGAAGTTTAAAAATAGTTGGCCACTAATAAGGAGAAAAAATCTATCAACATCCTTCTAAAGAAACAACTGAGAGAGAGGTTAATGTTCATAAAAGAGGAAAACTGTACCCTATTAAAGATGAATACCCAATAGGAGTAGGATTGAAAGGTCAAATATATCGATACGATGCTAAAACCATCAAATGAAAAGAAGAAAAACCTCGTATGGTTGATGCAACATGTGATGTCTTGAAATATGTAAATCTTGAGTAATCCAGAAATCAGAAGGATCTAGTCAATCCTGAGAGAGATGGCTCAATGTGGATGGTATCCTATATGTGTTACTACTATAGAGACATGGGATATACCATGAGTGTCTTCTTGGAAGTCAAACCAATTAATGTAATCATAATATATATTTAAATTACATCTCAATGAGGGAACATAAATACAATTCATGGCTTTAATAGGAGGTGATTTATATTTTGGAAGCCTAAGGGATTAATGTAATTATATTATATATTGAAACAACATCTCAATAAATGAAAATTCATAAAATTTATAGTTTTAATGGGTGATTATTTATTTGTTTTGAACATCATGTTAGGATTAGACATTCTAGTAGAAGGAGAACTAAAATCTTCTTAGTGAATTCACCTATACATTTGGCTATTCTGAGAAAAAAATATTGCTAAAATAAATTTTTTTTATTTTGAATAATATATTTAGCATTTTAGAGGAATTGAATGGATCTCAATAAAAGGTTCATCAGAAATCAATATTAGTTTACTCATTAAAACCCTCCTGTAAATAATGAATAAAAATATAGATTAAAAATAGCAATCTTTACCATTAGTGATAATGGAGGATAAGTGTGCAATTAATTATCCCACATTTAAATAAACATCTATGGTGGTTATTTCCTATTAAAGAGGGTATAAATTAGGTTTTATTAAATGGTATTGTAAAATTTACCATAAAGAAATAGAAGAAGTGAACTGTGTAAATTTCAATGAAAAATGAAAACCTTATATTAAAGAGGAATTCCAAACCTAATATTTAATAGTGAGGTTCTTGGAAAGTGATAAAGAATATTTTGAAAAGTAAAACAAATTCAGAAGTCACCTGTTTGATATATACATCTTTAAATTTGACATGGGTTGAGAAATATAATAAATAAGTGTGGAATAAATATATATTAAAAAAGAAACAGAGAAGAAGGATCCAATAATTAACTTATAAAGAGGCCATTTTTTAAGAGTATCCATGAAAAATGATTTTGTGACATGAGAGATGAATACAGAGAAATTCCTAAGTAGAAAATATGAATTACAAATAAAAAATTGGAATAATGGTTTTGTAAGTGGTATCACTCGAAGATGATGTTCTTGAAAGTAACTAAAAAATAATATTTCAAATAATGACTTGGAAAAATATGAATCAAATGACCAGATTTCATTACTATCCTTGAATCTAAAAAGGGGAAAATTAAAGGTTGATAAGTAATGGGAGGTCTACCATGACCATCCTCATTCCATAACATAAGGATGTGAAACATTCCATTTCACCATGTTCATAAATTCAAGTAATATTTATTAGAGAGTATCTTGGTTTCATGGAGATAAAATCTATGGGGAAGATGAATCTGGATATAAAATGTGGGGATGTGAATAGCTACCTAATTTCAATTAATTCAAATCAAAAATATCACAATTTTATAATGTATCTAAATATATATGAATGAATATAGAAGATGAATCATTGTAGTAAAAGGGAGTAATAATTATTATCAATAGTAATTGATAGATGAAATTACAATTATTCTTAGGTACTATCAATATCCATGAACCATTATATACAAGATAATCTGATCTACCTTAAAAGGGGTGTTGAATATAGAAAAAAAGAAATGCAAAAAAGATAAGATTTCATGTATTAGTTTTTCTTGATATAACATGTTATATAATCTGAAATGTCTCAGGATATCATTTGATTTTATGGATGGATAACTCTTTTGATATATTTCAACTATATATTTTCTAAAAAACTTGTGTAGATTAGGAGAATATTTTTGATAAAAATATGAGATGTGGTATCTAAAATAACATGGAAAGGCACCCTATGTATAAGATATAAAATTAGTTACCATTTATAGACAAGGACATGATCTAGAATTCAAAATAAATGATTCATCATTTCAACATTTGGAATAAATAAATATTCAATTAATTATATCATCCATCATATTGGTATTTGTGAGAGTTGGTTTTATTTTCAAAAAATGGTATCATATTGGTGTCTATAGTTGAATAATAAATATGTAATAATTTCATTAAGGGATATAATTTTATATATCAATTATAGATGTATGGAAGTATATAAGGGGAATGAATAGCTATGGTGTTATTGACATTATCTCTTGTTTCAAATATTGAATCCCAATTAATTACTCTTAGATATTTTGTTGATGTCTATTTTTTATGTGGTAATTTCGCTAATTAAAAATCCTATTGACGGTAGCTACATCTAGAAGTAATTTTGGGGATAGGGATTTTTATCTTTCATATATTCACCTTTGATGAAATGATGCTTGAGAGAAATATATTTTTTGGTTCTAATCAGTTGGCCTAACAAAAGGATGTGTTTCATATAATAGGGGGTCCATTATCTCCCTTTATTAGATGCAATGACTTTATTGACAAAGTGAGAGAGATTATATACCCTTACAAACATCATTTATAATAATATGTAGTTCAATCACACAATTTATGGTATAAATATTCTATAAAGGATGAAATCTTATGTTTTATGACATTAATAAGATAGAAGAGAATGATAAAATTATGTAAAGAGATATCATTATTTCCAAAGGAATAGGATTACAAGGATTCTATATTAAGTAAATATGTTACAATGCATATATTGGACTTTTTATTATAGTGGGAGAAAAAGGATCATGAATCCATGGGTAGGTTCTCTTTAGAAAAGAAATTATCATGAATCTAAGTGTGTTTCTGCCCAAAAATCATAGGTGTAATTAAAGGAAGAAAATATTAATATTCAAAATATGTTAATTAAATGAAGATAAATCATAGAAATTGTTTGTGATGAATGAATTTTTAATGTTGGGTTAATAAAGTGGAATTCCCATATTCCACACATTATTCATCAGAGGATATTGAACTCCAATAGTTTCAAGACAATGGTGTTTTCATTTAATGATAGAAAGTGTTGAAAAAAGTTCAATTTCTTGTGTGAAGAAAAAGGTAAATGATTCATGAATATGTTTCAAAAAAATCCCAAGGTAGATATTGTTAGACATTGAACATAATTTCTTCCAATTTTTTGTGTATTGGATTTCTATTCAACTCTATAAATGTTAACCCTTGTGATTTGGTGTGTTGGATATGATGTTACCACTGATATAGTGTGGTGAACTACATTGATTTTTGTATTCACATGTTCAAAAAAATTATGAGATGGTGACATTTCAAATCGGCGGAAAGTGTTGGAGTGCATGATATAATGTGTGAGGATGAAATGTCAATAATGATAATACTAATAGACAACATGAATCTATTAATCATATAGAATCATCTAGATAGGGATATATCTATAAAGGTTCAGTTTTTCATGTTATTATCTAATTTTGGACCATTCCTCATTTTGGTATTGAATCTCTAAAAGTTGTATAAAATAACATGTTCACATTTTGGGGTCATTTCTGAGTGTTTTCCAAATTTTTGTGGTCTATAAAAATTGTTGGAAGGTCCATGTTTCTTGAATGATTGATTTCCTAGACTACCTTGGGAAAATATAGAAAAGGAATGGAATTCGTAAAGGTTCAATGTCTCAATGTTTTATAGATTCATGAAACAATATTTAATGAAATATGATGTTCTATTATTGAAAATTAATTATATTTCATGATTTTGAAAATCATTGAGAACAGAATATTTCTTTGATGTTTCTAATATAAAGGTAGTTTTGTGGACATGAATTAATAATTTCAAGAATAAGGTAGTGGAATGATTGAATATTTTGTGATGGGGAGGTAACATCTAAAAATAAGTGACAAACCCACTTAATTGAAGAATATATACTTTCTAATGATTTAGTGGATATGAATTATCAGTATAGTATTGAAATGGATTTTCTTGAATGATGGATTCAGAAAATCATATGGTTTACAATAAGAGGAATTGTATCAATCCGACTAAGATATTTTGAGATGGTTTAAAAGGATTCAAAAATGGATTATAGTTTCATGAAAGTCTATAACTTTCACAAAAGTATGAAGTTTTTAAGAGTGTGAAACACGTTGAATGTTGGAAAATGTGTCTGCAAAGGTGTTATGTTGCTTGACATAGAAGGTTATTATAACGTCATGAAGACATTTCAAAGGGAATTTAGTTTTCCCTGAACATTAGTTCAAAATGGAAGGATAAACTAATGAATTGGTGATGTTTAAAACCTATTTGTTATAGAAAAGAGGGAATATAAATTTCAAGTAGTTAGATCATCCACTATCAGATAGTAAACATGTGTATTGTATTTTTCTCCAAAAAACGTTCTCCTACTGGTTTGTTATGAAAAGGTGTAGAGAAAAGGGAGTTACCCTTCTATGCAATTAAGTTATAACCTAAATCTTATAATAGAGTTAGCCTGGAATGGAGTGACCATATCCAAATCACTGTATCCAAAAGACTACATGAATTATATCATATTTTGAACAATCGATACAATTTCAGTGTTTTCACTTTTGATATATCCCTATGTGGGAAAACTAAGTAAAAATATTATATATTGTGTGCATGATTTACATTCATTATTTAGGATGAAAATAAATGATTTTGGATTGAGATATTATTGATATTATATTAATAAGGATTAGATATTAGAAAAAGTTAATTATATTATCACATAACAGGTGAATACAATAAACACCCTCCTAATAATTGAGGTCAAGATCAATTTTTTATAGTGAGAGTTTCATAGGTTTGTGGGGAAAATTTAATGTGTTTAATTACATGGATCACCACCAACCCCACATTAAATCTCTCAACAAAGTTATCTATGGGTCCAATAAATCTAATTGGGCCTTAAATAGTCACACTTTTCTCAATCCTAATATTAATCTCTAAAAATAATGGAATAAATATTAGCGATGATCGATAAAGGTAGAATATAAATAAAAAATGAGTCCCTTTCTGTTAAATGACCATCTATATTCCATGAAATATAAATAAGAGTAGATGATTTGTTGAACCCATAATTATATAGAAATTTTGATTTCCCGAAAAATAGAAAAACCCCACTACAAGAACCACTTAATGAATTCTTTATTTGAACAATCTCCTTGAAATATTTCATATTTTTTAGTAAAGATTAAATTATCACAACCTTCTCTTAAATATTTGTGAAATAAGTAAAATAATATCCTAAAATTCAACTGGATATTTGTTCATAAAAATATCTATTAAAATTGTTATCTTAACTTATCACCTATAAAAATATAATAATAATAATAACATAGTAGTTAAATATCATAGCATTAGACTCAATAATAATATAATCCCCCAATTAGATCACCTAAATATCATATTATTTTTGAACTCTAAGATTTATATTTAGTAACTATTTTATAGATAGGTTCTAAGACTATGTTAATAAAATAATAGGAACATCATTATCTAATGATCAAAGATACAACCACTGAGACATTAAACACCATCATATATTCACCACTAACAGAACATAATATTCATCCCCATATGGACCAACTAAAATGAAATATCAATAATTTAAAACCAAATATAGTTTAATTACTAGAGGTAAATAATTAATAAAAAAATTACATATTCTTTTGAAAATCATTTTGGGTTACCTTCTAAAGTAGTCCTTGTTCTAAGTCTACCCTCTATTTAACAAAAATAGTTTCTAGTTTCACCGTCACAAATTGAACCCATGATTTCATTACATAGTTTGTATTACTACAAATTGTTAGGAAAATTAATTATTGGGAGATATATATATATATAAGTAATTCCTTTATATATTGTCACACAACTAAAACCAAAATGAATTATCATCCCATACTCATCATAATAAATCATTGTGAATTGAAATATATGATATTAGGATTCATTCCAATAAATTTTCTTTTTAGTTTTCATGTATTTTAATTAGTATTTATTTTTAGGTTAATTGAGTACTTACATAGATAAAATGGTATATTTTTTATTTAATATGTTTTTCTATTCATTTATACATAAAAGGATAAATTAAAACAACTACCTTATAAATCTATTCAATCCTATCCTGTTCCAACACCACATTTGTTTTAAAACAATTAACCCACTAACAATTTTTAATTAACAAAAACAACTAGGAATCTGTATAATTAAATAATGATATTGAATATTATCCCAAAATCCATCCTTAAATATTCTATGGTTTTTTGACTACCACCATGGGTATAGCATCATAGATATATATATATATATATATATATTGAATTTTCAATTCATTGAAATTCATAAAATAATGATATTTTATTTCATATCATGTCTGAAACACAACACCCATCATAAAAAGGATTATAACAAACCAAGAAATTATGATATATTTATATAATCATTAATTCCGATATTTTATATTAAATTTAACAATAATTTTATCATTATATACATTTAACACTGAGGATAACATATATTACAATTAAAAAAATCATTTTCTTCGATTTCATCTGTTACACACCGGAACAAGTTTTATAAAATCATATTAACAATAATATTTAAAATGACTATTATTTCCTAGTCATTAAATTTGAGGTTTTTAATATGACTAACTCACATATAAAAATATATAGTTTAATTAATTGGTTAAAAATTACAATTAAATTAATATAAAAACCATATGAATATATATGAAACATTTTTAAACAGACTTATTTTTATACTTCCAAGTGTGTTTTGTCTAAATAAATTAAATTAATTTCTACTAATAAATTATATTAATTAAAAATATATATATATTATATATTAAATAATTTTTTTTTACATTCATCCAATATATATTATAGGTATAAGAAAAGAAAAAACACAATTCTATACATAAAATGCTATATTTTTATAAACATTGTTTTTAAAACTTTTAATGGTGTTCCTCTTTTAAAACTAATAGTTGGAACTTTTATAAATGTTATTTGTTAAAATATAAACTTCAATTTTTATTGAATATCATCAATATTATGTTTTATTTTATTTTATTTATTTTTCAGAGTAGATTAATATTTTGATAATTGGTGAAAAATAATGATTTTTAATTGAAACTGATTTTTCTTATAAATAATTTGTAATGTTAAATTATATCTTGAATTTTATTTGATATTTTAATTAGATAACTTATAAAAATATTAATCTAATTTAGGTCATATGGGTCAATTTTATATTTAATTTTTATAAAAATTACTTCAAACTTGTGAACGTTTTCAATTTAAAAACTTGATTTCCTTTCTTATTTGTGAAAATAAATTTAAATTATTTTTTCACTTCTATTTTTGTAATTTTAAAAATTATTTTCCATATGTTTAAAAATAATACTTCATAATTTCAATTAATTTAAAATTATTTTTTCACCAAAAATATTTTTGATGGAAAATAAAAATAGTATTAGTGATTAAGGTGAAATGAGTTGACATAATAGTTAAACATTGAACATGTGGTCCCAAATAACCAATAAACATACCCAAAATCAATTGTAGGAAATATTTCAACCATATTTTCCTATGTATACAATTGTGTTCATTATTTGAGGTATATTATTTATGAAATACCTCTCAATAGTGTTTAGCTTTTTATCATTACAAGAATTTCACACCTCCACTACTATAAAAAAAAGGACTCACACCTCCCACTTATTCACAATTATAAATCCATTTTTATTGAACAAATAATATAGAAAATTACCTACCCTAATCATAGAGGCCTCATGCTTGGAAGAAATCCAATCAAAGATATCCTTTTTTGTAAATAGAAGGCAATTTCTCAAAAAATATATAAGGTTATTTGAAGAGAACTTTGGTTTTTTTATCCATCCCCCTAGTAATTGTCATATATTTATAATATAATTACAAAAATATATTAAATATACTTAGATGTTGTTATGATATGATTTTTACCTACAACTACACACTATTACATAAAATTAAATATGCAATCATCGTTCGTGTGTACGAAGCACTACAACATCACGAACCAATTTAGTTCGTTCATCCATTTCCACCCTTGAATGATGGAAATAATTATGGATTTTTTTATATGTTATATATAAATTATATATAATATATTTATTCTTCTTAAATTACTTCATAACACATACCATCAAGAATTATATTTTATTATTGTATGATATCATTAATTGTGGACTTGTGGACTACCACTCCTGAAAATGATGTTATTTGTTCATGCTTTACAAGAAATATATTAAGGATAATTTTTAAAAATAGTTAATATATATGAAATAAATATGGTACTAGAATATATATATCACTTACTACTCCTTATTTTAACATGACAATATAATGAATCCAGTGTTCATTCGTACGTATAACCTACCATCTCTAAGAACAATGTATTTCACTTTATGTCTCAAAATTTTATGGACAATCATAAATAAAAATATAATAAATATATATATGATACAAAAATGGTTATAAATATATATATTATTAAATAATGGTCTATGTGATAAGAATAAAAAATAATGAGTCAAAACATACTCGAAGAACAAGGAAATCAACACACAAAACGATGAAATTGACGACATATTATTAACGAAGGGGTTGCAATATGTTATAGAATAACTATATATGATATAATAAGTATTAATCTAGTGATTTAGTAAGTTAATAACATGATTAAAAAATTATATATAATTTTAATGAGCGTTCAACCAAAGGAAATCATATGTAAATGGATTCCATCTCAATTTCATTTCAGTATGGAAATTGTAATGTTATGAACCATGTTTATTTTATACAGTGTATATAATACCCCTTGGACATTAAATATAATTTATAATTCCTTATTCATGGTATATTTAGTTTCAATTATAATTATTTTATTTAAGTGATATTTTAAATTTTTTTAGCAAGTGTTTGATAAATATCTTATCACAATTCCTTTTATTGAGTTATATTACATCCTTATTATTCTTAATATTCTTTGATTTCATGGATAATTAATTATACCTTTATATTGATTTCTTTAAACTTATTTTATTTGGAATTATATTTCATACATATAATCATTTAATTGATTGATTTTCACTACATTGTTATTATCATTTCATTTGTTTATTTCAAAAACACATTCTATTCGAGGTTATCTATTGATGAATTCCCATTAAAGAAAATTCATTGATCACTATTCAATAAATCCATTAATTATATTCAAATATAATTATTAATGATATTTTTAATGTAATAGTATAATGGGTTCCACTATTTGGTAATTAAAATGTTTTATTAATTGTTTTATTAGAAACCTACTTCATTTCTCTGTTTAGTTTGAAATGTGTTTTATTTAAAAATATTTTTATATAAAAATGATTTCACAAATGTTTTATGAATTTTAAAAATTATATAATAAGTAAATTTTAACCATTTTTCTTTTATAATTTTTTTTGAAGGAATACACTTTTATGTTTCCAAACAGGGAACTTTTCTATCCATTTTACTATGCAATATGAATGTTATATTTTACCTTATACATCATTTATGGATTTACCCACCATAATTACCTTGATGATTCCATTAAAATTTTAAAGGTATAATATTTAAAGAATTTTTTTTCAAAATGATTTTGAATGAAAAGGTTATTTAATTTTTTTCCTAATAAAAAAATTTTATTTTGTTCAAGATTGTTTTTTAAGAACTTTTTATTGTATTTCTATACATAAATGATGAAAAAACCTATTTTTCTCTAATGTTTATAAATATTAGTGATACCATCATTATTATTTATCTATATGGTTTATGATTTATTTTCCCAAGTATACTACTCAAATTCACATCCTTGATTCATTTTGGTAGTCCCCTTGAAATTGTCACATTCCTTCGATCATTAGACATTAAATTCCACCAAATTATCTATATCAGGTGTCATGGATATTTTTATTTCCTAGAAAATATATCATTTTTAAATATAGTGTATAAATATAATAATATTTCATTTTCACTGGAAATATTTACTAATCGGTATTTTTTACTCAATACATATTTTTTGATAAGTCATGTTGTTCATTAATTTAAATCTATTTTTGATATATGATGATTTTTTTGGATATCCAAGATATCTCTTGGGGACTAATTAATGAATTCCCCTTGATGAGTTGGTAGTCTCATGAGACTAAATAAGTTGGTGATAAACCCTTTGAGTTGATTTCCAAGTTGATTATGATGGGTTTCTACCCACAGAAAAAAATCTTCACAATAGGTCCTAACAGAAAAGTTATCACGTGCATAGAAAAAATGGTTTCAAATAATTATGCATTACATTATTTTTTATGTTATTTTTATACATAATATTTTTAAGATAAAAAATATATGGATATATTTAATTCTTAATTTATTTATTAAATGAAATATGTTCTTAGTTATTTCCATTTCCATATTATTTACATAATTCTTTCAAGATATTGGTTAAATGGAATGTTTTTCTAGTTAATTAAATTTCATTATTATTTAATAACTTTCTTATCAGGTATTTATTTTGTAGCATGTGTTATCATTTATTTATCATTCTATTTAATTTTTCAGATTGATTCATTGTTTCTTCCATAGTACTTTACCATTAATGATATTTTAAACTCGCCCTTATTTTATTTCTTTTTCCCATAATTAAATGAAGTTTAAAAATAAATATATGAAATGATATACTAGATGGAATAAATTTTTTATAAAAAAATTCAAATTTATATATTCATTTCTAATACAAGACTAATGTATTTATCTATTTTTCCAATACTACTAAAATAGTAGGTCATTCGTTACTTGATATGATCTTATCTTATGTTAATTTAATGGTAGAAAGAGACTAACTCTAGGCATACAAGATTTGGGTCTGTATTGTTGGTATCTAGTAATGTTAACTACAAAAAAAGGGAACAAAATTTTAGAAAACATAGATTATGGAACATATCACTAAGATAAATTGTGTGGATTAGAATAAAATCACATTTATCTTAATTAACATATGAGTTATAGATTCTATCATAATATTATGATATTAAGTCTGATTAAAAGTTCTAATTCATAATCATTTCTTCATATGTTTTATGTTATGGGATTCTAGCATGATTTGGGAAATTTTGATGATATTTATGGAATGTATATTTTGTAATGGATGAAATTATTTGAGGAATAATGCCTTTACGTTTTTCTGACATAAGTTTAATGTTATTAATAAAAATTGGAGTTTATTTACCAATAATATTACTAAACATTAAAATAAAATAATTTATATTGAATACCCAAGTAAAAAAGTATTTGATGAATAATTTCATATAATGGATTTCCATCATATTTTAAAAAAATTATAATAATTATTTATTTTAGGAAATGGAAAAACTACATGCATTGTGAAAACCTCACTTATCTGTTGAGGTGATGGGAATCGAACCCATTACCAATAGAATATATATTTTTTGTGCCTACCATTTTCATACGAAATGTCCTGGTTAATTTCTTATTATTTTTTTGATCAATTTGAAGAATAAAATTTAATCAAGAAATAATAATGCAAGTTGTGTGCTTAGATATTTTGAAATAGAATAATAATGCAAGTTGTGTTCTTAGATACTTTATCGCTGGCTGCTGGTGGAAATGTTCTTCAGAAACTTTGAAGATGACCCATCTTTCCACATGTTCGGCACTCGACTGGGTCCTCGGACACTGCGGCTTCATGTGTCCCAGCCTACCGCACTGGTAGCACCTCATATTTCTAGCCGAAGATAGGTTCTAACTGCTAGAATCACCGTGTGGAAGTTCCAGACGACGCTTCCTACTAACAGTCACTATAGTACCTGATCTCGATGTCAAACCTCTCTAGATCGCACCTCAAGCCTCTCTTAGGTTATGTTCTGTGATTAGATCCTAGTTCACAATTCTAGAAATGGTAGTCAACCTGAATATATTTACCTAAGAACAGATGTCATATCTCAGACCATCCTCAAAACTCCTAGCCCTCGATAGATCATCGCCCATCAGGATAGGTGTGAAGCACTGAAGATCAGTAAAACTGGCCGAGTATTCCATCACTGATAACGCGCCCTGTTCCAGATGTAAGAACTCCTGGGATCGATCGACCCTCAAAGTTTCAGGATAAAAGAAATCATAGAAGGCCATATGAAACTCTATCTAATCCATCTCCTGATGACGATCTGACTAGGTGATTACATCTCACCACCTCTTGGTGGAGTCACCCAGCATGTACATAGTGAGCATGACCCTCCTCTCTGGAGGCATCTCCAAATTATCAAATATAGATAGTATTTCCTCTAACCAAGACTTTGAATCTGGTGGCCCTCCATCCCTTGAAAACGTAAGCGGATGGTGCTGCTGAAACTCACGCGTCAATTCTTCCATAGTCGGGGCAGGTCTTAGTGCTCCCTGAACAGTCAGCATAAAACGCAACAAGCTCTCCCAGAACTGTTCCTCAGCACCTGTGTCTGGTAGAACCGTTGGTGCCACTGCTGGCGCAACTGGAGTTTCCTCTAGTAGCCCGTGGCCTACCATCTCCGGAACATGGTCGTCACTGCTCTCCAGACGTATGATTGGAGGTCGTCGTGGTGGCATGACTCTGCAATGCTAAACACACACCTCAGTTCACGATTTTTAACAAGGTTCAAAACTCACAAACACAAGAACCAGGACAAGATAGGTCAAGACCTTCCTAAAAACCACGTCAACCCGTAGCCTTCTTCTAGAGCTAGGACTGCATAAGGAACAGCCACCAAAACCCACTAGATTCACTACCTATTTCCCACTCTAAAGCCGGGTATAGGTCAAGCTCTATTTTCAACATTCATTCTTTTAACATACCATTGTTCAAAAGTTTCAACCAATGGTCCACCATGTTCTGATCCCTGAGTGCCCATAACACCTCATGAATCAAAATTTGATGCCTAGATAACCATGCAATTCAATTTCATTTCGCATTTACATCCCATTGGTGCATCATTTCCTAATCCATAAGGGACCATACTCCTTATGAATTGAAATATGACGTCACTCTTCATTCATTGCACCCAATCTAACACAACAGTAGGCACAACCTCTCAATCAACTATCAAAACAGCATGCAATAGCTATCTCAACACCTGTCACAACAGCATGCAACATCTAATGCATCCTAGATAGCATGACATAATGCATGACATGTGATTCCTATCAAGGTTCCTATATGATTCATGAGATTGAAAACCCTCATATCATCAGGTTGCAATGAAATAGAACCCACAATAATATCAATAGTATCAGCAAAACCCATGTGCGTCACCCATCGGTGAAATCAGAACAACTGTAATAGTCAAAACTAGAAACACAATTCCATACGAGGCAACATGGATTTTCCCTATACACTTGTTTGAAACTCCCAGGCACAGTTTATTACCAAAGTCCCTTCCCTTCCTACTCCTGTCTATAGTCTCCAAACAGTAAGTCAAATCAGAAAAGGAAACCCTCTGATACCACTTTGTAACGTCCCGACCCGACTTACCATTCAACTCGGTAGCCGGACCGGTCTCCAAATGGCCTCAAGTGCATCTCCCCAAATTCCAGAGGCTTCTGACTAGCATCGAGGGACTAGGTGAGTCCGTGGGGAGACTATGCCCTAATTACCAAAGTATCACAGTGAAAGTACAAACATACAATAGCGGAAGAAGGTAACCAGTGGACAACACATAGACAGCATAAATAGATAAGAATATAAGGATCTAACATATATAGGATGGTGCAAGTCAATACAATATAGTACAAGTATAAAAAACACCAAAAAGAAACCAAAATGTATCCCCTGTCGCATCACAAGCCTCAGCTTGGTCCCGTGCGCTCCTACTCCGAGCAGCAAGACAAGTACCTGTATAAGGGCCTTTTCTATTCTCATTACCTGCAATCATATAATCTGCTTGGGTCCAAAAACATGACCCAGACAGGGTTTGAGATTGAATCCCAGTAGGCGACCACCAAATATCTGTGCTAATCTGTCAGTGAATATATAAAACGGCAGTGTAATATGGAAATCAGTAAACAAGCAAGACCGACCCAAGCATGTGCTTTGTCTTGGTGTCACTTCAAGTATCCCTTTCAATTCATTAACCACCTCATTCAAGTGTTCAACCATTCCTTGAACCTGTTCTTGGAATACGCAATTTGGAAACCAGGAATCGTTCAGGGAGAAAAATCCACCAACACCCTACAAGCCCATTCTGGGGAACCTCCTAGGTACCCAGCCTCGCTCTAGGTACGTTATAGTCCATCATCTGAGCTTGTCCCTAGGATCCTATAAATAGGATCCGGGTATCACCCATGGCATATCATGCCCTATGGAGTCCGTCCATGACATCTCACGTGGGATCCATGATTCACTCAACACTTCAGTATCAAGTCTTGTATGAGTCTGTCCATGGAAATTCACATTGGTTCCATGGTTCACCCATGACATAGTTCCATGTTTAAAACAGTTAAAAAGAATTCACCTCACGTGGGCTATCAATTCAAGAATTAGCATTCAAGGTTCAAGGGGAAAAACTCTATCCCATACCCGAAACCATTTCAATTAAAACTTCATCTTATTGCAATTACATTCATATTCAATCCCATTTTTAATAAACCATAAGGGAAAGGAAAAACATGCCTCAAAGGCATCCTGGGTAAAAATCCAAAAAAGAGTCATTCAAGGCAACGCACCCAAAGGGTGGTTCTTGTCCAATGTATACAACCTAACTCATGCACATACAATCCTATTTAGATTACCTACAACATGATAGGTAATAACAGGGTTAAATTTCAGGTTCAAGCGACACCCCAAAATGGGCGCGCAACACTCCAGCATATATAAACAGCTTTACAATCAGCAAAAAGCATGAGACCACCTACCTTAGGCTCTTACTAGATAGCCCATCCAGTATCAGGCTCTAATTCGTACTAATTTGGGAGAAAACTGAAGAACAGACGAAGAACTAGAAATTAGGGCATATGAGCCTTAATCCAACCTGTGTTAATTGTAACCAGAATAATCGAGAAGGATTAAAAAGGAGTTGAGGACTTACTGTTGCGGATCTAACGAGATGAACGGCGGTTGAAATGGAGATCAGATGAAGGAGCAGGATCAAAATCCTCCAAAGTCTCCTTGAGAGATTCCCAGGAGCCTCCCCCTTCTGTCTGGTTGAATAGAATAGGTTTAGGTTAGGTTTTTATAAAATTTAATCAATTTAATTAAAAATTACTTAAATTATCAAAACACAACAGATCGCATGGTTTACCCGCACGGTTTGACAAACAGTGCGGAGACCGTGCGGACCTTACTGGAAGGCAAGGGGAAACCACACGGCTACCCCACATGGTTTCCTCAAATCATGTGCAGGCTGTGTGCAGGCCTCTGCCAAGCCTGCACCAAGGCGCATGGTTTACCCAGGCCGTGCGCAGGCCACGCGCAAACTGTGTTCCAGACCATTTTCTGCCTAAAACATTGGTCCGGGCTCCGAACAAGCCTCGGAAACCTCCGTAACTCCCTCAGTCAAGTTACTCATCCACATTGGGCCTCAACAGAATAGTTAAACCAAAAAGAAAATGATCCGTACCTCGTATGAAAACCCGGGTTCTTACAGATATGATGTAGGATATAGAATCATAATTTTTTAGTGAATTCCCAGTACATACCCATTTATATAGATATATTTATTTTCATAGTAAGTCATTATATGTACCATAAATCCATGGGATTAATATTTCATAATGGAAAATGATTTTTCACATTCCTTCCTATACATGTCCCTATTTAATATAGATCAATAGGTATGGATTTTCTCATGATGAATGATGATTATTTTTATCACTCTACTTTTTGTGGTTCAAAATTATATCTATTAGAATAATAGAATTCATTATGATGACATAAATATAACCAACATGTGAAATCCCTTTGTTCTGGTACATCACAATTCAAGTATTTAATGTCTTAGATTCATTCCAAATTCCCTATTTTCTCATAAGTTTGTATATTTGAAAATTCAATTATTAATTTATATATTCCTAACATCATTTTACTCTTTATAAAAAATATACAGAAAATAATCTTCCAAATTATATTTTCTTATTTGATTAATTTTATTTTTCATCAGTTTTAAAATTACACCATAATGTGATGATTCTTTTTGAAGGGATTAAAAAATAATATATTTCAACCCCAAACTCAAATTATGTTCATTGATAACCTTTACCTACCCTACATGAATTAATTTAAACTTCAAAACCTATCCTATTATTTTCTGAGTTTCTATATGATTGTCCATCTCTCCTGGTAGTCGACCAATCTATGCTTTAATAATATATCCATGATATATTTATTCATTCAAAAACAATCATATATTTTGATTTTTCTTTCTTTGACTTCTATTCCCTTCATGAACACCATCATTTTATACTATGACTTCAATGACACCATCTAGATAGTTTTCTTATTTATTCTTTGGTTATTATTTTTCCATTACATACATTTATTAATAATAAATATTAAAAATTAACATGGTTTATTCATCCCCCAAAAAGTTCATATCATCATGTTCTTCTTTACTAGTGATGATATTCCTATTCATTTTTGTTTCTGATTTTAAGTCTCTATTTTTCAACAAAATCCTTCAATGCCTCTACATGATTTATGATTCACATTCCTCAACGTTATTTTTTTTAACTCAATGTATCCAGGATTACTACTTCACCACACATATAAAAATAACGAGTGAATATTTCTGAAAAATATATTTTTCCCCACTTAAATTTTCTAGAAACAAGTAATATAGATTTATTATCCATATCTTTAACTTCATTACCACATTTAGAAATATATTGTTATTTTAGGGATATGAATACCATATCCTTACTTACTAAAATAGGTGTATCCTCTATTCTAACATTAATTTCTTTGGCAACCAAATATCTTATAAAATCATCATGAGAATAAATTGACAGATAACTATCCACTAGATCTAAAACATTCTAATTTTAAAGAGGGAGAAAATCTATCAATATTTTCATTATAAATTCAATGTCCTTAATTTCATTAGAATGTTATATAATCTCTCTAAAACCTTCTTTTATTTTTATAAAATATACTATCTGTATTTAAATTATGATTTATTTTCAAATCATTGAACTTATTTGGAATAAGATAGTGTTTTCCCTACTTTACATAGTTATCACGTTCATTAATATTTTCTATTTTTCCCACTTGGACTTTTTTTACTAAAAACTATCAGCATTATATATATCTAATCTGGAAAAATTAAATTAAAATTATTTTCTTCCTTGGAATCTAATTATATTTTTTTAATTTGAAATATATTCACAGAAAATTTTGACACATCACTAACATGAATCCCTTGAATTGTGGTAGAGATTAATTTCATCACAATAGATCAAAACATAGATATCATTATATTCTTTCCAATATGGAAGATAAATCTATGAAATAGGGGATCCCATATAATTTACATAAGTATACATCTCAAAAATTCATGATGTAATATTTAGAACCTACAACATAGTTACTCTAATTCCGATTGTTAGACATTGTGGAACCCTGAGAGGTATAGCAAGAACCATTATGTCATGTTTTTATCCAAATTCAAAATATATTTTTTCAATTTCAGTATAAATATTTTAAACTGATATATTTTAATTGTGTTATCCCCAAATACACATGTTCTAAAATAGAATAAGAAAACAACAATTTAATTTGGTTCACCACTATTGGATAGATTAAGGAGAATGCAGTAATCTTGAGTAGGTCATACCATAATCTACTATGATTAATTATATTTTATGATTATAATTTTTCATTAGTGATCGCATTGTTCCAACCTTCATAAATTTATAGAAAATAGGTACATTTCACAAACTCTTTCAAATATCTTTTTTCAACTCCTCCTGAATCAGTTCGTTGGGTGAATTTTTAATTATTTTATTAAATTGAAGGTCACTTCCATATCTAAGTTTTTTTATGATGTTTTGTGTCATCATGGTTTAAATATGATTCATTGATGGAATCAAAAAATAATTAACGTTTGAAAATTATTTATGAAGGTACTTTTAGGATGTATCAATTTTATTGAATCATATAATATTCATATAACTTCAAAAATTCATGAAAACCCCTTTACTAAAATATTTTTAGTTAACATAATTCTATAACATAATTTTTTATTGAAATTTATTTATATAAATTCCCATTTTCATGTAGTAAATATTTTTTCAAATGTATCATGTTTAATAGGAAATATTATTCTTATAACAAAAAAATGATCCTTAAAATAATGATTAAATGTATACTTATAATAATAACAAACCCCCTCAAGAAAATCTACCACTGTAAAGACCCATTATTTCAATGTAAATTTTATTTAATTAAATGGGAATTTTTTGAGTCCGCTAAAATTGACGGCATGTGATTCTGAGGCCCGGAGTGCCCGAAATGAATTTTTGAACATTATTTCATGTACGTTCAATAAACGCACGAGTGGGATTTTATATCTTTTGAACTGGTGCTCAAAATTGAAATCTGAGTGCACCGTTGAACTCATATCACTGGTATTCACTTAAGGAGACCTTCACCTCGACCGTAGTAGGTCGAGGTTGGAAGTTATCTTTTCACATATTCGTGAAATAATATAATAAAATAAAATGGTGTAACATTTTTTTATTTTCTTTTGAAACTCCCATGTGGATATTTCATAGGTGGGGACCACTAAACTAAAATCTCACATGAGAGGATATGGAGGTGGGTACCACCAATCCTAAACCTCCCATGAAAGGTTATGGGGGTGGGGACCACCCGAGGCTAAAATCCATTGAACTCCCTCTTATGTGTGTGGAAGCCTTCTATACTTCCCCTGCTTTAATGGTGCCACCCCATTTAATTAATTTTGTTCCAACATAATCAATTAATTAAGTGAAGACAACTTAAATAATGTCAACTATTAAATTGTGGAAACATATCTAAAGTTGGATACTTTTCAATTTGGTTGAATTGGGAGAGGAAAAGTATTGGGGTAAAAGCTCTCCAATGAAGAATGCTTCACATTGGACGAATTCTTCTCCAAACTCCATCAAAGGATCCCCAACAAGTAACATCTCCACTGACGATCGAGGAGATGCCGACATCACTAACATCTGCCTATCCCCAACGACGTCATCTCCTTCCTCGTGACCTCATTCGACAAATCAAATGAACGTGGTAGGGAGGATGTTGGAATTATTTTTCATTTACCTGTTCTTGATATTCTTGTGATTCAAGTAATATAGCTGCTTGCTACCAATCTAATATGCAGAATGCAGGCCAAAAAAAGATGGTCCATCCTCTTTGAATTTCATGGTATAATTATTTTGTTCTTCGTGATGGTGGAGGACGGCTATCAACTATGAAAAAGGCGACGAAGGAGACGAAGGAATCAGCGCCGCCCCATGGCCACCGCTGCCCGCGGCCTCCGCGCCCCACGACGCTCTGCCATCACGGCCTGCCACACTTCCAGAGGCCAAGCCACACCACCCAAAGCCCTCCACGCCACCGTAGTCCTCCGCGGTGCTTCAGCTGAGCCGCCCCGCGGCCTCCGCCCTCTAGTCCCAGCCACCTCGCAGCCCCCCCCCCCCCCCCCCGCGGCTGAGCCTTTACATGCCATCACGGCACCCCAATGTCCGATCCTCCTCATTCCCCTCACTGCACCCCCGTGGCTGAGCTGCCCACGGTCTCGCGCCCTCTGGGCACCCCCGCGGCTGACCCGCCTCGCGGCCCTCACGGCAAACCTATGGCCGAGTAGAACTAGGCCCTCGCAGTGCCCTCGTGGCTGAGATGCCCCACTCCCTCGTGGCACCCCCATGGCCTAGCGGGCCTCCCGGCCCATGCGGCCTACCGGGCTGGACCTAGCAGTTCGGTTCAGGTCAACCCAGGCCAGGTTGGGCTGATTCGGTCCGACCGAGTCGGACCGGACCCGGACCAGATACGACCCTATACTTTACTCGGTCCATAACATTGGCACCGGACGCCTGTTTGACGAACCATCAGCGGCACCAGAATCCTTGGAGTGAGATGGTTGTTATGGTATACCCCACTAGTGTTTGGGATATATTTGGTGATCAGTCAGGTTAGATCAAGAATGAATCCAACCTAGCCCTCATGACAAAAAGGCTAATAACTTATAGACTGAGAGTATGATTGACGCACCGTCTATTGTGTTGAGACCCCTATGACGTGGTTGTCCTATCATATACTTATTTTTGGGACTTAGTGGCAGTTGGAGTATCGACCTGTAGTTTTTGGAGTGGATCCTCCCGGTGATGAGAGAGCATTGTGTAGGAACCTCATAGCTGGTTGTGATGTCAAGCACTTAAAGCGATCCTATGAGGGTCAGCACTTAGAGAAAACATGTGCGGGTCATCACCTAGTGATCATGTGTGGGTCATCACCTTGCTATCATGTTTGGGTCATCACCTAGAAATCATGTGTGGTTCAGCACCTTGTGGTCCTATGTGGGTCAGCACTTAGTGATCATGTATGGGTCAGCACCTTGCGATCCTGTGTGGTTCAGCACTTAGCGATCCTATGTGGGTCAGCCCCTTGCGATGATGTGTGGGTTAGAACTTGGCAATCTTGTGTGGGTCTTCGTCTTGATAGAGTAAGATGATTCAATGGTTACATCTAATCATCTCTACTACTGTACATGAGTTATACCTTGAATGAGATGATTTCGTACCTGTGTGGTACTTTCCTTCATGGTAATACCTTGGTGGTATTCTTCTGTGTGGCGTACCTTTGAGGTACATGCCATTGTGGTTTTCCTTGTTTTGTGGAAGAGTTGATCTTTGGGATTTTGGGTTGGAATCTGTGTTTCTTCATGATTGAAAAGGGTATAATTGATAACTTAGATATGTGTATGGGAATATACCTAAGTAGGGTTGAAAGTTGACTTCAGGCATTGAAATTTATCCTTTGTGGATATTGTGAGACCTTGAGGGTCTCAAGGTCCCTACTGAGTATCGTTATACTCACCCATTCATGGGATATGCCTGCACCATGTTGTGTTTAGTGCAGACGATGGACAGCGTTGATCGAGGCTGAGGATACCAAGACTGGACGGTGTTCGGTGGTGGACCATACAACGTGAGGGTACGTAGAGAAGATGGATGGACGTGGAGTACTGAGAAGGCTATCTGTACCTACCCTTCAGGTAGGAACCTCGGAGGATGTCCCAGTAGCTATTTTCCTTTTCCTTTCAGTTGTATTTCAGTTGTGCTTGTATCTTTATAGTTGGCCTTGTATTTCCGGACCCTTTTACATTCAATACTCTTCTTGTTATAAAGTTTACCTATGTTTGTATCTTGTTGTGTGCTTGGTTTAGTGTGTTTACAAAATATAAAGGCAATGCCTTCCCAGTTATAGGTAATACGGCTTTTGATGCCAGTCGCCAGCCCCTGGCCTATGGAAGGCGGGCTTGGGGTAGTCACGGCACGGGTCCCGGGGGGCAGGTCGTGAAAAATTGGTATCAGATGAGTCAATTATACCATAGAACATAGGACTCTGGTCTTTTTTTTTAAAGGCTATAGTGTTAACTTTACTGATTGTAGTTATCATTTTAGGGAATCCAGTGTCGGTGCGGCGGCCGACATATCCATACACCAGGACCCTGACTTCTGATTTCCAACTTAGTGATTGAAAACACTGATTGTGTGTATGTTTTGAAGAGTTTTCTTTGTGATCTATTTGAGTCAGCTCACCAGGTATAACTTTTTGACCATAAGGCACCTGTTCCATTTAAAGATGCCTCCATGAATACAACCATCTAGGGTTCTGATATTTGTACGTACTGCAAGCCCACCGAGTGATGAGTCCTCGGTGCAGGGCCCTCTTCCAGTAGAGGAACCAGCGATACCAATACCCATTGGCCTACTAATGCCACCAGCCTCAGTAGCAGATAGTGCATGCCACTTGAGCACCTTGCATAGGTTCCAGCGCCAGAAGCCACCCAAGTTCAGGGAGGATACAGACCCACAGGTGGCTGAGTATTGGTTGGTGGCTGTAGTGAGAGTCTTCCAACTAGTAGAGACACCAGCTGATCTCATTGTGATCCTTGTTGCCAAACTTTTACAAGCATCTACCGGTAGATGGTGGAGCTTGATTCTCTAAGTTCACGCCGAGGTGATGCTTCTCTGGGCAGACTTCGAGAGCTTGTTTCAGGTAGAGTTTGTCCCAGCAACTCTTTGAGCAGTGCACATTCAATAGCTTCTTCATCTACAGCAGGGAAGCATGACTGTGGCTCACTACTCAGTGAGGTTCACTGACCTCTCATTCTACTCCACTTATATGGTGTGTGACCCATTCTTAAGGGATCAGACCATCGAGCAGGGACTCAGGTAGGAGATCAGGGCTTCGATGATCTCACTCAGCATCCCGACACATGCAAGGGTGTTAGTGCAATCCCACATAGTGGAGAGTTTTGTTGGTGAGTAGTAACCAGCAGTGAGACCCACCATCGGATGTCACTTAGTAGTGTGTTCTATAGTTAGAGGCATACATATGTCACAGAGGTCCATGAGGACCATACCTACAGGTGGATGACCGCATGATTCAGAGTCAGTTGTGCGGGGCACCCAAGGAAGAGTCGGTCATTCCAGGAGTGGGTAGTGTTACGCATGTGGAGAGAGGGTCACATGGATCATGACTACCTAACCCGCCATACGGATGATCAACAGACGGTCAAAGGACCGCCCAGGAAAAAACAGAGGTTCGCTCGAGGAGGTCTGTAAGGAGAAGGAGGATGTGGAAGAGGATCTGGTCGCACAACTGGCGGTGGGCAATGGTTCGAGATGTTACCACCACCACCATCAAGTGGTCCACCCCAACCATAGGGAGCAAGAGGACATGGGCGAGCTCAGCTCTAGGCTGCTGAGGCCTACGACAATGGCGCTCTAGAGATGATACGACATACGATCTGTGTCTACTTCACCTTAGTGGCAGTACTTATAGACATAGGTTTTGGTCATTATTTTATTTCCACTGATCTAGTTCAGAGCTCGGAGATTCCAATGGGGCTTTTGGCTTGATCATTATAGCTAGATACTCCTACGAGATTAGATACGACGATTACGCATTGGTGCCAGCAGTGTGAGCTTACTCTAGGAGGTGAGAGCTTCGACTAGGATCTTCTATTACCAGCGTCGAGGTCTTATGAAATCATCATGGGGATGGACTGGTTAACTACAGTCCATTCTTAGATAGACTGTATTAGGTGAATAGTGTGGTGTGTCCCCACGGATGGGAAAAGGTTTACCTTCACCGGAAAGAAGGGAGACTTTTCATCACATGATGGACATTCCCGGAGGATAGTGCAGCCGATTACTCATCATTTGGCTAGCCTTACCCTTGGAGTGGTTGATGTGGAGAGTCTGAGTTATCCTGTTGTGGTGGACCAGTAGGTGGATGTCTTCCCTGATGATGTTATAGGTCTACCTCCTCATAGAGAGGAGGACTTTTACATTGACTTATACCCCATGATGGCACTGATATCTACACCAGCATATTGGACATCTCCCACAGAGCTTCGTTAGCTGTGGGTTCAGCTAGAGGACTTGCAGGGGAAGGGATTCATGTGGCCCAGTGTTTAGAAGCCCCGATTTTGATTGCCAGGAATGCGAATGGGAGCTTGAGGATTTGTGTTAACTATCGGCACCTGAACCAGGTAACCGTGAAGAATAAGTACCCACTTCTGAGGATTGACGACCTCTTTTATCACCTGAATATAGAATGGTGGTTCTCAAAGATTGGCCTTAGATCAGGTTATCACCAGGTCAAAGTACGAGACGAGGATGTGTAGAAGATGGCTTTTGAATGTCGGTACTTCCATTACGAGTTCTTGGTTATGCCATTTGGCATATCCAATGCTCCAGCAGTGTTCATGGAACTCATGAACATGATCTTTCATCCATAACTTGATCGCTTTGCAGTAGCCTTCATCGACGACATTCTGATCTACTCGGCTACTGAGGAGGAGCATCCCTATCATTTACAGGTAGTACTGGACACAATCCTGGAGCACTAGCTTTATGGTAAGCTCTCAAAGTTCCAGTTTTGGATCTGAGAGGTTATCTTTCTAGGACATTTCATATCGGAGGCTGGAGTTGTAGTGGATCCAATGAAGATTGTGGTGGTACTTTCATGAGAGCCACCTAGGAGTCTGACAGAGGTTCAGAGTTTCTTGGGTTTGGTTGGATACTACCGGAGGTTTGTTCCATATTTCTCCAGAGTTGTAGAACCTCTATCAGCATTGAAAAAGAAGGGGAAACCCTTCATGTGGTTGGAGAGATGCCAGTAGAGTTTTTAGGAGCTGAGGCAGAGGTTGACTAGTTCCCTCATCTTGAGTCTTCTAGAGAAGGGTGTAGGGTGAATATTATACTACGACACATCAGCGAACGATCTTAGATGTGTCCTAATGTAGGAGCGAGAAGTGATTGCATATGGTTCTTGATATCTGAGATAGTATGAGTAGATCTATGCTACCCATGACCTGAAGGTACCAGCAGTGGTATTCTCCTTGAAGATGTGGCGACATTACTTTATGGGAGAACATTTTACAGTGTACTCTGACTAAAAGAGTCTCAGGTATATCTTCTCTCAAAAAGTCATGAACCTAAGATAGCGACATTTTCTTGAGTTCCTCCAGGACTATTACTTCGAGATAGTCTATACTCATGGTAAAGGGAGCATTGTAGTAGATGCACTCAGCAGGAGATTTGGTATTCAGTTGCTAGGTGAGGCGACAGAGCTGGTGGCCGCTTTGTAGATATCCTTTGTGGATCGAGGAGCAGATTCCTTTAGTCTCTTATAGTCACTCCCCCACTAATTCAGTGATTCAGGGAGGCACATAATGGGGACATTGACAGCAAGGCTCAACGTGATCAGATGTCCAAAGGACTGGCACCTGATTGATTTTCTGAAGGTGGGGAGCACATCATCTTCTGCAGAGGGCGTACCTTGGTACCAGTATCACTTCAAGAGGCAGTGTTGAGACAGTTCCACACATCCCCATTAGTGGTACATCCAGGAGTGGTGATGATGTACTGGGATCTCCGATGACATCACTGGTGGCTGGGAATGAAGAAAGCAGTAGTAGAGTTTGTTTCTTGGTGTCTCACTTGTCAGCAAGTGAAGGCGGAGCATCAGGTACCAACTGGCCAGGTTCAGCCTTTAGAGGTCCTAGAGTGGAAGTGGGATAGGATATATATGGACTTCATGATAGGAATTCCACGTACATCCAGGGTAAAAGACTCAATTAGGGTGATCGTCGACCGACTCACCAAGTCGGCCCACTTCCTACTGATCAAAGTGCAGGGTTTAGTAGAGAGCTTGGGATGCCTCTATGTGCAGAAGATTGTGCAGCTACATAGATTACCCTCAAAGATTTTCTTTGATAATGATTCATGTTTTATTTCCTAGTTATGGAAGGGGTTATAGGAGGATTTTGGGATGCAGCTTCGTTTAAGCACCGCCTTCCATCCACAGACAGATGTTAAGACTGAGAGGACCATTCAGACCCTCAAGGACATGTTACGTTCTTGCGTCCTCGACATCGGTCATAGCTAGGAGGATCATTAGATTTTTGTAGAGTTTTCATACAACAACAGTTATCACTCCACCATGGGTATGACACCTTTCGAGGTGTTGTATGGGCGACCTTGCAGATCACCTTTGTGCTGGATTGACCTAGGGGAGTCAGCACTAGTGGGACCAGAAATGTTACGGGATACCCCAAAGAAGGTGCAGATCATCTAGGATGGGATGAAGACTACACAGAGCAGGTAGAAGTCATATACCAACATGATATTGAGACCATTGGAGTTTGAGGATGGAAACCACATCTTTCTATGGGTCTCACCTCGTCGAGGTTTGCAAGGATTTGGATGAGGTGGCAAGTTATCTCGAAGGTTCATCAGACCTTTTCAGCTCCTCAGCAGATTTGGCGAGGTAGCATACCACTTAGCTCTTCCACCTCAATTTCATAGGGTGCATGAAGTCTTCCACGTATCCTAGCTGAGGAGATACGTGCATGACCCTTCTCACATCATCAGGCATGAGGAGCAGGACGTCGACGATGGGGTGACTTTTACGGAGGTTCCAGTAGAGATTGAGGATCAACAAGAGAAGGTTCTTCATGGATGATTGATACATCTAGTGCACGTCCCTGGTAGCACGAGATCTTTCAAGAGATCACATGGGAGCGGGAGGCTCAGATTCGTGCTCAGTATCCCCACTTGTTCCCTTATTTTGAGTTGTGTCTTACGGGGACGTAAAGCCCTAAGGTGGGGAGGATGTAAAGATCCAGAATTTTCCTGTAAATTTATTTTTAATTAAATGGGAATTTTACGAGTCAGAGAAAATTGATGGCACATGATTCCAAGGCCCATAGTGACTATAATGAATTTCTGAAAATTAATTCGGGTACGTTCAATAAACGTGCGAGTGAGATTTTCTAACTTTTGAACCGGTGGTCGAAATTGAAATACAAGGGAACCTTTGAACTCATAGTGCCGGTATTTTCTTAAGTAGACCTTCCCCTCGACTGTAGTAGGTCAAGGGTGGAAGTTACCTTTTCACATATTTGTGAAATAATAAAATAAAATAAAATGGTGCAACATTTTTTTTATTTTCCTTTGAAACTCCCTTGTGGATGACTCATAGGTGGGGACCACAGAACTAAAACCTCTTATGAGAGGTTATGGAGGTGGGGTCCACTGAGCCTAAACCTCCCATGAGAGGTTACGGTGGTGGGGACCATTCGAGGATAAACTCCCTTGAACTCCCTCTTAAGTGTGGGGAAGCCTTTAAACATCCCCCACTTTAATGGTGCTACCCCCATTAATTAATTTTCTTCCAACATCATCAATTAATTAAGTGGAGCCAACTTAAGTTATGTAAACAATTAAATTGGGGAAACATATCAGAAGTTGGCTACTTTTCAATTTGGTGGAATTGGGAGAGGAAAAATATTGGGAGAAATGATCTCCAACGAAGAATGATTCACCTTCGACGAATTCTTCTCCAAACTCTATCCAAGGATCACCAACGAGGAACATCTCCACTAACGATTGAGGAGACGTCGGCGTCATTGACATCCATTTATCCCAATTGATGTCGTCTCCTTCCTCGCGACCTCCGTCGAAAAATCAAATGAACGAGGTAGGGAGGGTGTTTGAATTATTTTTCCTTTACATGTTCATGATATTCTTGTGATTCAAGTAATATAGAAGCATGCTACCACTCTAATGCAGAGAGTGCAGTCCAAACAAACATGGTCTTTCCTCTCCAAATTTCATGGGTAAATTCTTGTGTTCTTCGTGATGGAGGATGATGGCTATCAACTATGATGAAGGTATCAGCGCCTCCCCGCGTCCAATGCCACCCATGTCCTCCACACCCTGCGGTGCTCCGCCGTCTGTGGCCTCTGTGCCCCGCGGCGCTCCGCCTCCCGTGTCCTCCACGCCCCACGGTGCTCCCCCGCCACAGCCTACTATGTCGCACAGAGGCCAAGTCACGCCACCCCCGGCCCTCCGAGCCACTCTGGCTGAGCCGTCCCGCAGCCTCCACCCTCTCGGCCGAGCCGCTCCGGCCGAGCCGCCACGTGGCACCCACGGGCTTAGGCCACTCCAGGCCAAGCTGCTCTGACTGAGCTGCCCCGCAGCCTCTGCCCTCCCAGCCGAGCCACCCCGATCGAGCCGCCTCGTGGAACAACCAGGGCCGAGCCTCCCCACGCCCTCGTGACACCCCCGCGGCCGACCCGTCCTGTGGCCCTCACGGCACCCCCATGGCTGAGCCTCTCTGATTCCTAGCAGCACCCCCATGGTCGAGCCGCCATGCGGCCATCATGGCACCCCAGCGGTTGAGTCGTCCCGTGCCCTCGCGGCAGCGCCGCGGTAGAGCTGCCCCACGCCCTTGCGGCACCCCTGCGGCCTACCAAGCCGGGCCCAGCTGTCCAGGTCAACCCGAACCAGGTCGGGCCGGGTAGGTCCGACTGAGTCGGACAGGACCCAGACCAGATACAACCCTACACTTTAGTTGGGCAATAAATTTGGCCTCAGACGTCTGTTTCACGAACCTTCAGCGGCACTAGAAACCATAGAGTGAGACGGTTTCTTTGGTATACCCCAATGGAGTTTTGGATAAAGTTGGGGAATAGTTGGTTTGGATTGAGCACGCATCCAACTGGGCCCTCGGGACAAAAATGCTAATAACTTACAGACAGGGCGTCCGATTGATACATCATCTGTTGCATTAAGACCCCTTTGACGTGGCAGTCCTTTGAAATACTTCTTTGTTGTACTTCATGTAAGTTTTATTATTGATAGGTATCTTTTGGAGTAGATCCTCCTAAAGACGAGCAGGCATGGTGCTGGAACCCAGTAGCTGGCTGTGACGTGAAGCACTTAGAGAAATCCTATGTGGGTCAGCACTTAGAGGGATCCTATGTGGGTCAGCACCTAGCGATCTTGTGTGGGTCAGCACCTAGCGATCTTGTGTGGGTCAGCACCTTGTGATCCTATTGGGAGTCAGAACTTATCAATCGTTAGTGGGTTAGCACCTTGGGATCCCATGTGGGTAAGCACATGGAGATCCTGTGTGGGTCTTCCTCTTAACATAGTAATATGATTCAGTAGTTACATCTAATCATCTCTACTACTGTACTTATTTTATACCTATAATGATCTGTGTGGTGTTCCTATGTAATAATTTTCATTGAAGTTTTCCTTCCTTTGTGGAATAGTTGAGCTTTGGGATTTTGGGATGGAACCAATGTTTCCTTAGGATTGAAATGGGTATACTTGATAACTTAGGTATATGTACGGGCATATACCTAAGTAGGTTTGAGAGTTGAATTCATGCTTAGAGGTTTATCATTTGTGGATTTTGTGAGACCTTGAGGGTCTCAAGGTCCCTACTGAGTATCGTTATACTCACCCCTGCACGAGCTATGCCTTCACCTTGTTGTGTCTGGGGCAGATTACGGGCAACATTGATCGAGGAAGAGTATACCATGACTAGATAGTGCTTAGTGGTGGACTATACGATGTGACAGTACGTAGAGAAGATGGAAGAACATGGAGTCCTTAGGAGGTGATCTTTACCTTTGTTTTAGGTAGGAACCTCGGAGGATGACCCAGTAGCTGTTTTCCTTTTCCTTTTAGTTGTATTTCTGTTGTACTTGTATCTTTACAGTTGGGCTTGTAATTCCGGCCCCTTTTACTTTAAGCACACTTTTTGTTATATAGTTTACTTGTGTATGTATCTTATTGTGTGCTTGGTTGAGTGTGTTTACAGGATATAAAGGAAATTCCTTCCGAATTATAGGGAATACATTTTCTGGTGTCAGTCGCCAGCCCCTGTCCTATGGAAGGCGGACTTGGGGTGGTCACGAGACGGGTCACGGGGGACGGGTCGTGACTAATTGGTATTAGAGGAGTTGGTTCTACCGTAGGTCATAGGACTCTGATCATTCTTTTTAATGGAAATAGTGTTAATTTTAGTGAGTTTGGTTATCAGTTTAGGGAATCCAGTTTTGGTGTGGCGGCTGACGTATCCATAAACCGGGACCCTGACTTATGATTTCCAACTCAGTGCATGAAAACACTGATTGTGTGTGTGTTTTGGAGAGTTTTATCTGTGATATATGTGAGTCATCTCACCAGGTATAACTTTTTGACTGTGGCACACCTATTCCTTTTCAGGATTCCTCCACGAAGACAGCCATCTAGGGTTCCGATAGTTGTATGAACAGATAGCCCACCGAGAAATGAGGCCTCGGTGCAGGGCCCTCTTCTAGTAGAGGCACTAGTGGATGCACCAGTTGTACCATTACCCATTGGGCCACCGATTCCCCCAAACCTAGCAGCAGAGAGTGCACGCCACTTGAGCGTGTTGCACGAGTTCTAGCGCGAGAGGCCACCCATGATCAGAGGAGAGACAGACCCACAGGCGGCTGAGGATTAGTTGGAGGCTATAGTGAGAGTCTTATGACTGGTAGGGACACCAGCTGATCTCATGGTGATCCCTGTCACCAGCCGTCTACAGGAAGTAGCAAGAAGATGGTGGATCTTGATGTTCCATGTTCATGATGAGGTGATGCTTCTCTGGGCAGACTTTGAGAGTCTATTTTAGGCAGAGTTTCCCCCAGCGACTCTTCACGCAGTGTGCATTTAGGAGATTATTCATATGAAACAGGGTAGCATGAATGTGACTCAGTACTCAGTGAGGTTCACTGACCTCTCAAGTTACTCGGATGATATGGTGTGGGAACCGTTCATCAGGGCCTGGAACTTTGTGCAGGAACTCAGGCGGGAGATCAGGGCTTTGATGATCTCACTCAGCATTCCGACACAGGTGGGGGTGTTAGAGCGAGCCCTCTTAGTGGATAGTTTTCTTACTGAGCAGTCACCAATAGCGATACCCACCACCAGAAGTCATATAGGAGAGTATTCCACTACAGGAAACAGACAGATGTCATAGAGGTCCAAGAGTACCAGACCTACATGTGGACGAACGTATGACTCAGAGTCAGCTATGTGGGGTACCCGAGGTAGAGCCGATCATGCCATGAGTGGGCAGTGTTATGCATGTGGCGGGTAGGGTCACATGTCTCGTCACTGTCTGACATGTCGTTTGGATAATCAACATATGGTCGAAGGAACTCCCAGGTAGAAACAGTGGCGAGCTCATATCTAAGAAGCTGAGGCCTATGACCATGGTGATCAGTAGATGATACGAGGTATGATCTATATCTACTAAACCTTAGCTACAATACTTATAGACACATGTGTCAGTCATTCTCTTATTGTCACTGCCTTCATTTGGAGCTCAATGATTCTGACAGAGCCATTGGCTCGATCCTTACGGCTAGAGACTCCTACAGAAGCGGATTCAATGATTACGCACTGGTGCCGGCTATGTGAGCTTACTTTAGGAGGCGAGATAATTGGTTGGGATCTCCTAGTAGCAGCGTCGAGGCCTTATGACATCATCTTGGGTATGGACTAGTTATCAACATTCTATGATTAGATAGACTGTATTAGGCACAATGTGTGGTGTGTCCGCACAGATGGGACTGGGTTTACCTTCATCGGTGAGAAGGGAGACTTTGCAGCATAGGATGGATTTACCTGGAGGAGAGTGCAGCTGATTACTCATTAGTTAGCTAGACTTACCCTTGGAGTGGTTGATGTGGAGAGTCTGAGTTATCCTGTAGTGGTGGACCAGCACACAGATGTCTTCGATGATGATGTTCTGGGTCAACCTCCTCACAGAGAGGTGGAATTTTACATTGACTTGTACCCCGAGACGGCACCGATATCTACCCCAGCATATCAGATTTCTCCCATGGAGCTTCGTGAGATGCGGGTACAGCTGTTGGACTTGCAGGGGAAGGGATTCATTTAGCTAAGTGTTTCTCTATGGGAAGCCCTAATTTTGTTCACCAAGAAGGTGGATGGGAGCTTGAGGCTTTGTGTTGACTATCGGCACCTGAACCAGGTGTACATGAAGAACAATTACCCATATATGAGGATTGACGACCTCTTTGATCACCTAATGGAAGCACAGTGGTTCTCGAAGATAGGCATCTGATCAGGCTATCACCAGCTCAGAGTATGAGACGAGGATGTGCAGAAGATGGATTTCAGAGGTTAGTATGGCCATTACGAGTTCTTGTTTATCCCATTCGATGTAACCAATGCTTTTATAGTGTTCATGGGACTCATTAACAGGATATTTAATCCATACCTTGATCGCTTTGTAGTAGTCTTCATCGATGACATTCTGATCTACTCGGCTATTGAGGAGGAGCATGCCTATCATTTTCAGGTAGTACTGGACACACTTTGAGAGAACTAGCTTTATGGTAAGCTCATGAAGTTCCATTTATGGATCTAGGAGGTTCATATTCTGGGACATTTCATATCAGAGGCTAGAGTTGTAGTGGATCTAGTGAAGATTGAGGCAGTACTTGCTTGGGATCCACCCAGGAGTGTGACATAGGTACTGAGTTTCATGGGTTTGGCTGGATACTATCGGAGGATTGTGCCATATTTTTTCAGAGTTGCATCACCTATATCAGCATTGAAAGATAAGGGAAGACCCTTCGTGTTTTCGAAGAGATTCCAGCAGAGTTTTTAGGAGATGAGGAAGATACTGATTAGTGCCCCCATCATGAGGATTCTAGAGCACAGCGTAGGGTACATAGTCTGTTGCGATGTATCAGTGACCAGTCTCAGATGTGTCCTCATGCAGGAGCGAGTAGTGATCGCATATGGTTCTTGACAGCTAAGGCAGTATGAGAATAACTACGCTACCCATGACCTGGAGTTAGTAGTAGTGGTCTTCACCTTGAAGATGTGGCAACGTTACTTGATGGGAGAATGTTTTACAAAGTACTCTGACCACAAGAGTCTCAGGTATATCTTCTCTCATAAAGACCTAAACCTAAGATAGTGACGTTCTCTTGAGATCCTCCAGGTCTATGGCTCTGAGATAGTCTATAATCCTAGGAAGGGTAATGTTATAGCAGATGCACTCAGTAGGATATCTGGGATACAACTGCTAGGTGAGAAGATGGAGCTAATGGATGCTTTGCATATATCCTTTGTGGATCGATATTGAGAAGATTTCCTTCAGTCTCTTACAGTCACTCCCCCACTTCATCAGCGAGTCAGGGAGCCGTAGCATGGGGATATAGACTACGAGGCTCAATGTGCTCAGATATATTTAGGACAGGCACCAGATGGATTTTCTAAAGATGGGGAGCATGTCATCCTATTCAAGGGATGTACCATGGTAACAGTATCACTTTAGGAGGAAGTGTTGATGGATTTACACACATCCCCTTTAGTGGAACATCCAGAAGTGGAGAAGATATACCAGGATCTATGAAAATAGTACTTGTGTCCAAGAATGAAGAAAGAAGTAGCAGAGTTTGTTTCTCGATGCCTTACTTGTCAACAAGTGAAGGTAGAGCATCAGGTACCAGCAGGCTTGGATCAGCATTTAGAGGTCCTATAGTGGAAGTGGGATAGGATATCTATTGACTTCATGACATGACTTCCATGTAAATCTAGGGGACACAACTCAATTTGGGTGATCGTCGACCGACTCACCAAGTCAGCCCACTTCCAACCAATCAGAGAGTAGGGTTCCGTAGAGAGCATGGGACTCCTCTATGTTCACAAGATTGTGTATCTACACGGATTACCCTCAACTATTGTCTTCGATTGTGATGTGCGTTTTACTTCTCGGATATGGAAGGTGATGCAAGAGTCTTTCGGGACGCTGCTTCGTTTGAGCACCGCCTTCCATCCTCAGATGGATGGTAAGACTAAGCATACCATTCAGACCCTCATGGACATGTTGTGTGCTTGCGTCCATGACTTCAGTTTCAGCATGGAGTATCACTAGCCTTTGGTGGAGTTTTCATACAACAACAGTATTCACTCCACCATTGGGATGGCACCTTTAGAGGTGTTGTATGGGCGACATTGATGATCACCTATGTGCTGGACTGACCCTGGAGAGTCAATACTAGTGTGACCAGAGATGGTACGGGCTACCACAGAGAAGGTGCAGATCATCCAGGAGGAGATAAAGACTACACAGAGTAAGAAGAAGTCGTATGTTGACAAAATATAGAGGCCCCTGGAGTTCGAGGATGGTGACGTAGTCTTTCTACGGGTCTCACCTTGATGAGGTTTGCAGAGATTTGGCTGAGGCGGAAAGTTATCTCTCAGGTTCATTTGACCTTTTCAGGTCCTCAGCAGAGTTGGCGAGGTGGTATACCAATTAGCTCTTCCACCTTAGTTGCACCGGGTGCACGACGTCTTCCACGTATCCCAGCTGAGGAGATATGTGTGTGACCCTTCTCACATCATCGATCATGTAGATCTGGATGTCGAAGATGGGGAGACATTTATGGAGGTTCTAGTAGAGATTGAGGATCTACAAGATGGGGTCTTTTATGGATAGTTGATACATCTGGTGCGCATTCGCTGGCAGCACAGGATCTTTCAGGAGAGCACATAGGAGTGGGAGGCTCAGATGTGTGCTCAATATCCCCACTTATTCCCTGATTTTGAGTTGTGGATTACGGTGACATAAATCCCTGATGTGGGGAGACTGTAAAGTCTCGGAATTTCCATGTAATTTTTTTTTAATTAAATGGGAATTTTACAAGTCTGAAAAAATTTACGGCACGTCATTCCGAGGCCCGGAGTGCCCAGAATGAATTTCTGAACATTATTTCAGGTACGTTCAATAAACGTGCAGGTGTGATTTTTTAACATTTGAACCGATGCTCGTAATTGAAATTAAAGGGAACTTTTGAACTCCTAGCGCCGATATTCTCTTAAGGATTCCTTCACCTCGACCATAGTAGGTAGAGGGTGGAGGTTAGCTTTTGACATATTCATGAAATCATAAAATAAAATAAAATGGTGTAATGTTTTTTTATTTTATTTTGAAACTCACATGTGGCTATTTCACAAGTGTGTACCACTGAGCTAAAACCTCCCATTAGAGGTTATGGAGGTGGGGACCACTGACCCTAAACCTCCCATGAGAGGTTATGGTGGTGGGGACCACCCGAGGCTAAACTCCCTTCAACTCCCTCTTATGTGTGGGGAAGCCTTTTAAACTCCCGCCACTTTAATGGTACCACCCCCTTTAATTAATTTTGTGACAGCCTCATCAATTAATTAAGTGGATCCAATGTAAATTGTGTCAACAATTAAATTAGCGAACCATATTAGAAGTTGTATACTTTGCAATTTGGTGAAATTGGGAGAGGATAAATATTGGGAGAAAAGCTCTCCAATGAAGAATGCTTCACCTTCAACAAATTCTTCTCCAAACTCCATCGAAGGATCACAAATGAGGAACATCTCCACTGATGATCGACGAGATGCTGACATCACCGACAACCATCTATCCCCAATGACATCGTCTCCTTCCACATGACCTCTGTCAAAAAATCAAACAAATGAGGTAGGGAGGGTGTTTGAATTATTTTTCCTTTACCCATTCTTGATATTATTCTTATTCAAGTAATATAGCATCTTGCTACCACTCTAATGTGGTGAGTGCGGTCCAAACAAACATGTCTCATCCTCTCCGAATTTCTTGGGATAATTCTTGTGTTCTTCATGATGGAGCAGGACGGCTATCAACTGTGACGAATGTGATGAAGGCGACGAAGGCATCAGCGCCGCCCTACAGCCACCACCGCTCGTGGCCTCCGTGCCCTGCGACACTCCTCCACCCATAGCCTCTGTGCACCATGTCTCTTCACCCCCCATGGCCTCCGTGCCCCGTGGCGCTCCGCCGCTGCGGCCTGCCGCGCCTCTCGGCGGTCTAGTCGTGCCGCCCGCGGCCCTCCGAGTCGCTCCAGTAGAGCCACCCCGCAGCCTCTGCCCTCCCTGCTGAGCTGCTTTGGCTGAGCTACCCCGCGGAATCTATGGGCTCACACTGCTCCCAGCCGAGCCACTCTGACTGAGTCGCCCCATCTTCTCTTCCCTCCTAGCTGAGCCACCCCAGTCGAGCCACCTCGGGGCACCCCCTCGACCGTGCCGCCCCGCACCCTCACTGTACCCACACAGCCGAGCCGCGTCACATCCCTCGCAGCACCCCCATGGAAAAGCATCTCCATGACCTCGCGCCCTGATGGCACCCCCGTGCCAGCGCCACCTCACAGCCCCTGTGGCATCCCCACGGCCGAGCCACCCTGTGCCTTCGCGACACCCCCGCGGCTGAGCCATCCCGCGCCCTCTCTGCACACCCATGGAATCGCGGCCCTCGCAGCCTACTGGGCCAGGCCCAGTGAGCCAAACCACCCAGCGGGTCAGTCCAGTTCTACCTAGGATGGGTCAGGCTGGGTCGGTCCGACCGAGTTGGACCGGACCCGGACCAGAGACGACCCTATACTTTAAATGAGCCATAACTTTGGCACCGGACATCCGTTTGAAGAACCGTCAGTGGTTATAGAAACCTTAGAGTGATATGGTACCTTTGATATACCCTAATAATGTTTTGGATAATGTTTGGGAACAGTCAGGTTGGATCGAGCACGAATCCAACCGGGTCCTCGGGACAAAAAGTCTAATAAATTACAGACCAGGCGTCCAATTGACGTACTGTCTGTTGCATTGAGAACCCTATGATGTGGTGGTACTTTAAGATTATTCTTATTGGTACTTTGTGGAAGTTGGAGTATTTACAAGTAGCTTGTGGAGCGGATCCTCCCAGAGATGAGTGAGCATGGTTCGGAAACCCAGTAGCTGGCTCTAACATGAAACACTTAGAGCGATCCTTTGTGGGTCAGCACTTAGAGTGATCATGTGTGGGTCAACACTTAGAGATCTTGTGTGGGTCATCCCCTTTCGATCTTATGTGGGTCATAATGTAGAGATCATGTGTGGGTCAACATCTTGAGATCATGTGTGGGTCATCACTTAGCGATCCTGTGTGGGTCAGCACCTTGCGATCCTGTGTGGGTCAGCACATAGCGATCCTGTGTGGGTCAGGAGCTTGTGATCCCGTGTGGGTCAGCACTTGGCGATCCTTTCTGGTTCTTCCACTTAATAGATTAACATGATTAAGTAGTTACATCTAATCATATCTACTATTTTACTTAAGTTATACCTAGAATGAGATGAGTTCATACCTGTGTGGTACTTTTGTTTGTGGGAATACCTTGGTGGTATTCTTCTGTGTGGAATACCTATGTGGTAATTGCCTTTGTGGTTTTCCTTCCTTTTTGGAATAGTTGATCTTTGGGATTTTGAGATGGATCCTATGTTTCCCCATGATGTAAATGGG
Source organism: Viscum album (assembly GCA_963277665.1). Lineage (NCBI taxonomy): Eukaryota > Viridiplantae > Streptophyta > Magnoliopsida > Santalales > Viscaceae > Viscum > Viscum album. Next base: position 494,672,411 of record OY728158.1, on the reverse strand, counting down.
TATACATGATAACATAGGTATATGTATGGGCATATACCTAAGTAGGGTTGATAGTAGACTTCATGCTTTGAGATTTATCCTTTTTTGATTTTGTGAGACCATGAGGGTCTCGGAGTCCCTATTGGGTCTCGTTATACTCACCCATGCATGGGATATTCCCACACCTTGTTGTGTTTGGTGTAGACGATGGACGGAGTTGATCGAGAATGAGGATATCAGGACTGGACGGTGCCCGGTGGTGGACCATACGACGTGAGGGTACATAGAGGAGATGGACGGACGTGGAGTGCTAAGGAGGTGATCTGTACAAACCCTTTAGGTAGAAACCTCAGAGGATGGCCCAGTACCTGTTTTCCTTTTTATTTCAGTTGTATTTCAGTTGTACTGGTATCTTTATAGTTGGGCTTGTATTTTCGTCCCCTTTCACTTTCAGCACTCTTTTTTTTATATAGTTTACTTGTGTTCATATCATACTGTGTGCTTGGTGGAGTGTGTTTGCAAGATATAAAGGCAATTCCTTCCCAGTTATAGGGAATATGCCTTTCAATGCTAGTTTTCAGCCCTTGGACTATGGAAGGAGGGCTTGGGGTAGTCATGGTAAGGGTCCCGGGAGATGGGTTGTGACAACCATACCCACTAAATTCATCACCACCAGAAAAAAAAATTCTTTAAGAATGGAAATATCAACATGTTTTTAAAATATAACATTCATACACTATCTAAAATTAATGTAATGTAGTATTTTTCTTCGTAAATTACACATTAATTCAAGAAAAAGATATTTATGAAAATATAATTCATTTCTCTATAAATAACTCCACCCTTCCATTGAATTTTTACCCTAAAAATTTTCCAAGAACTAAAAAAATCTACCATTTAAATAAAAATTAAATCCTTTTATTTTACTATAAAAACATCCCATTTCATTAAAAACACATGAAAAATATAATTATTATTGATGAAAAACAATATATAATCATATTGTATCTTGAAAAACATTGGATCCAGTAATGAATCATAAATTCCATCAATATAAATTTGATACTCTGTAGCTCAATTCATCTCATCCATAAATAGAAATTACATTCCTCAAATAACAAACATGAATTACATATATATAAGAATAAATTTCACACTAAAATAAAAAAAATGTAAAAAAAAATCATTCCTAGGATAATATAATTGTATTTCATATATAGTATGACTAGGTTTTATGAAATATTATTTTGCCTCATGATGAGGTCATAAATTCGTACATCAAACATCCTAAATAGACCATCCTCTTGAGTTGTCAATTTTTATAGTATTTGAAAATTTTATAATAGATGTATTATTTCAAAAAACATGTAAATACATGCCAAATAATTTTAATGTCTATGTAACATACAATATATAAGTATAAGTGCACTATATTAAAATCATCCCTTGAACTACATATATTTCCATCACCTCTTTAAAATTTATTGTTTGGATTATCCTATATTAACTCCACCTCAAAATTACCATATTTATTTCTTAATTATTCTATTTAGTTCATTATTCCCTAAGGACAGTGAATTCTTTATAGATGTTCTCACATAAAACAAACCTATTATAATTTTCCAACTAATCATTTTTCATATTTATTGTACTCTGAAACATGTTATTGAGGAGTCAGATAAAAATATAAAAAACTGATGATTATCGGTGTTACCGTTTGTTTTCTATTGGATTTATTATCAACCCTATCACCACAAACCTTGTTTAATTGGTGTGTTCTATGTGATGTTTACATGGAAATTGTGTTCTTACAAATGTTTAATTTTCTATGCAAAATATCAATAACTTCATGAGATGGTTTCATTTCTGATAGAGTGAAAGTGTATGAGTTCAAGAAGTAGTGTGTGATCCTAGAATGCCGATCATGATAATACTGAGAGATGGTTTGAGGCTATCAATTAAATAGGAGTATCTGGATAGTGATGCATCATGTAATTATCAGTTATGGATGTTCTAGTATGACTTCTAACCCTGTATATTTAAACAAATTCAAGTCAAAAGTATGGAGGCCTTGAATTTTATACAGAAATTTTTATGCCAATGCTGCATTTTTTTCAAGTGTATTATAAATTTTTTGGGGTCTAAAATTTGGAGGATGCACCATGTTCCTTGAAATATGGATTTTTATGACTCCTTCTATCAAATATGGAAAAGAAATTTAATTAAAAAAATATTTATAAACTAATGTTTTACATATTTGAGAATGATTATTTCAAAAAAATAAACACAAAATCTAATGTAAATTTGAATAACATATGTTATTATAAAAAGTTTCAGGAATGAGATATTTTCTTTTTGTTTCATAAAGAAATGTAGTTTCTCAAACATGAATTCTGAGTTTTGAAAAAAGTGAGTTGTGATCAAGAAATCTTTCCAAAGGAGATAATGGGGTTATAATTAAGAAACTAACCCTCTCATTGAAACAACCCAATCCCTTTGAAGATGTAAGGATTCTGAACTCATGAAATTTTTTTCAAATGGTTTTTCATACATAAAGGATTCACATGAACATATGTTCCATAAAGAAAATAATTGTGTTAATCTGACCAATGGATTATGAATAGGTTGAGAAAAATCATGAAAGGATGTGAGTTTCAATAAATATTGCTAGTTTTAAGAATTTTTTATATTTTATTAATTGGAGGAATATAGTGAGAAATTGGTGAAAAGATTAGTGAATATGTTAGTTTCAAGACACATAATGTTATTGTCACTTCATGAATACTTTTTCAACGGATGTTCAAATTCCCTGAAAACTATGCTAATGGGTAATGAGTATATGTTGATGTTGTTATACTCAAAAATATTTTTTTAAGATAATATTTGATATTTATGCTCACAAATCAGAGAACGCACCATCAAACATTAAAATAAATGTATATGCATGAGGTCCAAAAATAATATTCTCTTAGATTAGTGTGAAAAGAGAGAGTAAAAAGAGAGTGACCCATATGTGGAAGTAATCCATTACTTATATATTATTATGGTAGTTATCTTATCATGTAGTGACCATATTAAAATCATTGTATCTACATGACCAGTGAAAATTAGTGGATTTTGGAACATTGATAGAATGTTAGAGTGTTCTCTTTGGAAAAAGCCTAGTGTAGGTGAACCTTGTAAAATTATTTTGTCTTATATGCAAGCCTTACTTACATTATTCTATATAAAAATCATTAAAATTACATTGAGAAATCATTTAACTAATTTTAAAAATTATAGGATAAGATAAAATTTTATTCATAACATCAGGTAAAAAAGAACACCAGAGTGACCCTACTAATAAGTGAGGTCATAATTGGTTAAGTCAATGAGAGTTTCATATTAATATGGGTTCATGTAAATTAGTTTCATAACCTGGTTCACCCCTACCCTGATCTCAGAGAATATATATGTAATATAAATTGTGGTTATAATAATTATAATCAGATAGAATGATTATCTTATTGCATTTGTTTGGATTAATATTTATTTGATTGGTTTTTTGATATGAAATACTTTATACACATAAAATATGGGGAGGAGAATGAATCTTAAGAGTATGTATATATTTAAAGGAATGAAATTTAATGGAACATATTTTGATTAGTGTGTGATAAAAAATTGTATTATTGTGTCTCACAAATAAAAGGTATTGATGAATCTAATTGAGTATATACTTGTTTATACAATGATGTTACCTGATTATTTGAGGGTCCTGATATGAAAATAGTTGTAGGAAATATAAATGATGATGATGTATCATGTGATTAAAAGGTGTAATATATCAATACATCATAGATTCTTTAACAGTGGATGAAGGAAGAAAACATGGATCCAAGAAATAGAAATTCAAATTAAGCGATATATGTTAATGTAATGAATTTAGAGGTTAATCGAGTAAAAAACCAAAATCAATGAATAATTTAAGTGGCCCCAGATATGAGGGACAAAATGATTCTCATGCTGTTAAGAAAGTGGAAATACATTCCTAAATAAAATAGTGTAAATTTATTTCTAATGTAAAGATCCTCAACTCAACGGTGGTTCCAAATATAAGTTCTATGAATGATAAAGAGGTTTCACACATGGTAGAGTTCTTTTAGGAGAAACCAATGGTGAGGAATGTAAATATAAACTAGAATGATGCCATCATGATTGTGGTTAAAAATATTCTAATATTGATGGTATTTAACATGAAGTTTAAAAATAGTTGGCCACTAATAAGGAGAAAAAATCTATCAACATCCTTCTAAAGAAACAACTGATAGAGAGGTTAATGTTCAGAAAAGAGGAAACTATACACTATTAAAGATGAATACCCAATAGAAGGAGTAGGATTGAAAGGTCAAATATATCGATACAATGCTAAAACCATCAAATGAGAAGAAGAGAAACCTCGTATGGTTGATGCAACATGTGATTTCTCGAAATATGGAAATCTTGAGTAATCCAGTAATCAGAAGGATCTAGTCAATCCTGAAAGAGATGGATCAATGTGGATGGTATCCTATATGTGTTACTACTATAGAGACGTGGGATATACCATGAGTGTCTTCTTGGAAGCCAAACCGATTAATGTAATCATAATATATATTTAAATTACATCTCAATCAGGGAACATAAATACAATTCATGGCTTTAATAGGAGGTGATTTATATTTTGGAAGCCTAAGGGATTAATGTAATTATATTATATATTGAAACAACATCTCAATAAATGAACATTCATAAAATTTATAGTTTTATTGGGTGATTATTCATTTGTTTTGAACATCATGTTAGGATTAGACATTGTAGTAGAAGGAGAACTAAAATCTTCTTAGTGAATTCATCTATACATTTGGCTATTCTGAAAAAAAAATATTGCTAAAATAATTTTTTTATGTTGAATAATATATTTAGCATTTTGGAGGAATTGAATGGATCTCAATAAAAGGTTCATCAGAAATCAATATGAGTTTACTCATAGAAACCCTCTTGTAAATAATGAATACAGATATAGATTAAAAATAACAATCTTTACCATTAGTGATAATATAGGATAAGTGTTCAATTAATTATCCCCCATCTAAATAAACATCTATGGTGGTTATTTCTTATTAAAGAAGGTATAAATTAGGTTTTCTTAAATGTTATTGTAAAATTTACCATAAAGAAATAGAAGAAGTGAACTCTGTGAATTCCAATGAAAAATGAAAACCTTGTATTAAAGAGGAATTCCAAATCTAATATTTAATAGTGAGGTTCTTGGAAAGTGATAAAGAATATTTTGAAAACTAAAAAGAATCCAGAAGTCACCTGTTTGATATATACATCTTGAAATTTGGAATGGGTTGGGAAATATAATAAATAAGTGTAGAATAAATATATATTAAAGAAGAAACAGAGAAGAAGGATCCAATCATTAACTTATAAAGAGTCCATTTTTAAGAGTATCCATGAAAAATGATTTTGTGACATAAGAGATTAATAGAGAGAAATTTCTAAGTAGAAAATAGGAATTACAAAGAAAAAATTGAAATAATGGTTTTGTAGGTGGTATCACTCAAAGATGATGTTCTTGAAAGTAACTAAAAATTCATATTTCAAATAATGACTCAGAATAATATGAATCAAATGACCAGATGTCATTACTATCCTTGAATCTAAAAAGGGGAAAATTAAAGGTTGATAAGTAATGGGAGGTCTACCATGACCATCCTCATTCCATAACATAAGGATGTGAAACATTCCATTTCACCATGTTCATAAATTAAAGTAATATTTATCAGAGAGTATCTTGGTTTCATGGAGATAAAATCTATGGGGAAGATGAATCTTGATATAAAATTTGGTGATGTGAATAGATCCCTAATTTCAATTAATTCAAATCAACAATATCACAATTTTATAATGTATCTATATATATATGAATGAATATAGAAGATGAATCATTGTAGTAAAAGGGAGTAATAATGATTATCAACAGTAATTGATAGATGATATTACAATTATTCTCAAGTACTATCAATATCCATGAACCATTATATACAAGATAATCTGATCTACCGTAAAATGGATCTTGAATATAGAAAAAAAGAAATGCAAAAAAGATAAGATTTCATGTAATAGTTTTTCTTGATATAACATGTTATATAATTTTAAATGTCTCAGGATATCATTTGTTTTTATGGATGGATATGTCTTTTGATATATTTCAACTCTATATTTTCTAAAAAACCTGTGTAGATTAGCAGAATATTTTTGATAAAAATATGAGATGTGGTATCTAAAATAACATGGAAAATCACCCTATGTATAAGATATAAAATTAGTTACTATTTATAAACTAGGACATGATCTAGAATTCAAAATAAATGATTCATCATTTCAACATTTGGAATAAATAAATATTCAATTAGTTATATCATCCATCATATTGGTATTTGTGAGAGTTGGTTTTATCTTAAACAAATGGTATCATATTGGTGTGTGTAGTTGAATAATAAATATGTAATAATTTCATTAAGGGGTATAATGTTATATATCAATTATAGATGTATGGAAGTATATAAGGGGAATGAATAGTTATGGTGTTATTGACATTATCTCTTGTTTCCAATATTGAATCCCAATTAATTAATCTTAGATGTTTTGTTGATGTCTATTTTCTATGTGGTAATTTCACTAATTTAAAATACTATTGAAGGTAGCTACATCTGGAAGTAGTTTTGGGGATAGGGATTTTTATCTTTCATATATTCACCTTTGTGGAAATGATGCTCGAGAGAAATATATTTTTTGGTTTTAATCAGTTGGCCTAACAAAAGTAATTGTTTCGTATAATAGGGGGGCATTATCTCCCTTTATTAGATGCAATGACTTTATTGACAATGTGAGAGAGATTATATACCCTTACAAACATCATTTATAATAATATGTAGTTCAATCACATATTTTATGGTATAAATGGTTTAGAAAGGATGAAATATTATGTTTTATGACATTAAGAAGATATCAGAGAATGATAAAATTATGTAAAGAGATACCATTGTTTATAAAGGAATAGGATTACAAGGATTCTATATTAAGTACATATGTTACAATTCATACATTGGACTTGCTATTATAGTGGGAGAAAAAAAGGATCATGAATCCATGGGTAGGTTCTCTCTAGAAAAGAAATTATCATGAATCTATGTGTGTTTCTGCCCAAAAATCATAGGGGGAATTAAAGGAAGAAAATATTAATATTCAAAAGATGATAATTAAATGAAGATAAATCATAGAAGTTGTTTTTGATGAATGAATTTTTAATGTGGGGTTAATAAAGTGGACACCCATATTACACACATTATTCATCATAGGATATTGAACTCCAACAGTTTCAAGACAATGGTGTTTTCATTTAATGATAGAAAGTGTTGAAAAAAGTTCATTTTCTTGTGTGAAAAAAGGTAAATGATTCATGAATGTGTTTCAAAAAACTCCCAAGGTAGATATTGTTAAACATTGAACATAATTTATTCCAATTTTTTGTGTATTAGATTTCGATTCAACTCTATAAATGTTAACCCTTGTGATTTGGCGTGTTGGATATGATGTTACCACTGATATAGTGTGGTGAACCGCATTGATTTTTGTATTCACCTTTTCAAAAAAAATTATGTGATGGTGACATTCAAAATCGACGGAAAGTGTTGGAGTGCATGATATAATGTGTGAGGCCGAAATGTCAATAATGATAATACTAAGAGACAACATGAATCTATTAATCATAGAGAATCATCTAGATAGTGATATACCTAAAAAGGGTCAGTTTTTCGTGTTATTGTCTGATTTTGGACCATGCATGTTAAAAATGATTCCTCATTTTGGAATTGAATCTGTAAAAGTTGTATAAAATAACATGTTCACAATTTGGGGTCATTTCCTAGTCTTTTACAAATTTATGTGGTCTATAAAAATTTTTGGAAGGTCCATGTTTCTTGAATGATTGATTTCCTAAACTACCTTGGGAAAATATGGAAAAGGAATATAACTCATAAAGGTTTAATGTCTCAATGTTTTGTAGATTCATGAAACAATGTTCAATGAAATATGATGTTCCATTATTGAAAATTAATTATATTTCATGATTTTGAAAATCATTGAGAACAGAATATTTCCTTGATGTTTCTAATATAAAGGTAGTTTTGTAGACATGAATTAATCATTTCAAGAATAAGGTAGTAGAACGATTGAATATTTTGTGAAGGGGAGGTAACATCTGAAAATAAGTGACAAACCCAATTAATTGAAGAATATATACTTTGTAATGATCTAATGGATATGAATTATCAGTATAGTATTGGAATGGATTTTCTTGAATGATGGATTCAGAGAATCATATGGTTTACAATAAGAGGAATTGTATCAATCCGACTAAGATATTTTGGGATGGTTTAAAAGGATTCAAAAATGGATTTGAGTTTCATGAAAGTCTATAACTTTCAAAAAAGTATGAAGTTTTTAAGAGGGCAACACACGTTGAATGTTGGAAAATGTTTCTGCAAAGGTGTTATGTTGCTTGACATAGAAAGTTATTATAACGTCATGAAGACATTTTAAAGGGAATTTAGTTTTCCCTGAACATTAGTTCAACATAGAAGGATAAACTAATGAATTGGTGATATTTAAAACCTATTTGTTATAGAGAATAGGGAAGTTAAATTTGAAGTATTTAGATCATCCACTATCAGATAGTAAACATGTGTATTGTATTTTCCTCCAAAAACCATTCTCCTACTGGTGTGTTATGAAAAGAAATAGAGAAAAGGGAGTTACCCTTATATGAAATTAAGTTATAACCTAAATCTTATAATGGAGTTAGCATGGAATGGAGTGACCATATCCAAATCACTATATCCAAAAGAAAACATGAATTATAGAATATTTTGAACAATCGATACAATTTCAGTGTTTTCACTTTGGATATATCCCTATATGGGCGAACTAAGTAAAAATATTATATACTGTGTGCATGATTTACATTCATTATTTAGGATGAAAATAAATGATTTTGGATTGAGATATTATTGATATTATCTTAATAAGGATTAGATATTAGAAAAAGTTAATTAGATTATCACATAACAGGTGAGTACAATAAAGACCCTCCTAATAAGTGAGGTCAAGATAAATTTTTTATAGTGAGAGTTTCATAGGTTTGTGGGGAAAATTTAATGTGTTTCATTACATGGATCACCACCACCCCCACATGAAATATCTCACCAAAGTTATTTATGGGTCCAATAAATCTAATTGGGCCTTAAATAGTCACACTTTTCTCAATCCTAATATTAATCTCTAAAAATAATGGAATAAATATTAGTGATGGCCGATAAAGGTAGAATATAAATATAAAATGACTCCCTTTATGTTAAATGACCATCTATAACCCATGAAATATAAATAAGAGTAGAGGATTTGTTGAACCCATAATTATATAGAAATTTTTATTTCCCGAAAAATAGAAAAACCCCTCTATAAGAACCACTTGAGGAATTCTTCATTTGAACAATCTCCTTGAAAGATTTCATATTTTTTAATAAAGATTAAATTATCACAACCTTATCTTAAATATTTGTGAAATAAATAAAAAAATATCCTAAAATTCAACTGGATATATGTTCATAAAAATATCTATAAAAAAATTTATCTTAACTTATCACCTATAAAAATATAATAAAAATAATAACATAGTAGTTAAAAATCATAGCATTAGACTCAATAATAATAGATTCCCCTAGTCAGATCACCTAAATATCATATTATTTTTGAACTATAAGATTTATATTTATTAAATATTTTATAGATAGGTTCTAAGACTATGTTAATAAAATAATAGGAACATCATTATCTGATGATCATAGATACAACCACTGAGACATTAAACACCATAATATATTCACCACTAATAGAACATAATATTCATCCCTATATGGATCAACTAAAATGAAATATCAATAATTTAAAAACAAATATAGTTTAATGACTAGAGGAAAAAAATTCAGAAGAAAATTACATATTCTTTTGAAAATCATTTTGGGTTACCTTCTAAAGTAGTCCTGGTTCTAAGTCTACCCTCTATTTAACAAAAACAGTCTCTAGTTTCACCTTCACAAATTGAACCCAAGATTTCATTACATAGTTTGTACTACTACAAATTGTTAGGAAAAATAATTATTGAAAGATATGTATATATATATATACGGAATTTATTTCTATATTGTCACACAACTAAAACCAAAATGAATTATCATCCCATACTCATGATAATAAATCATTGTGAATTGAAATATATGATATCAGGATTCATTCCAATAAATTTTCCTTTTAGTTTTCATGTATTTTAATTAGTATTTATTTGTAGGTTAATTGAGTCCTTACATAGATAAAATGATATATTTTTTATTTAATATGTTTTTATATATGTTCTTACATAAAAGGTTAAATTAAAACAACTACCTTATAAATCTATTCAATCCTATCCAGTTCCAACACCACATTTTTTTAAAACAATTAACCCACTAACAATTTTTAATTAACAAAAACAACTAGGAATCCGTATAATTAAATAATGATATTGAATATTATCCCAAAATCCCTCCTAAAATATTCTATGGGTTTTTTTAGTACCACCATGGGTATAGCATCATAGATATATATATAGTGAATTTTCAATTCATTGAAATTATAAAATAATGATATTTTATTTCATAGCATGTTTGAAACACAACACCCATCATAGAAAGGATTATAACAAACCAAGAAATTATGATATATTTATATATTCATTAATTATGATATTTTATATTAAATTTAACAATAATTTTATCATTATATACATTTAACACTGAGGATAACATATATTACACTTAAAAAATTTATTTTCTTTGATTTCATCTGTTACACACCGAAACGAGTTTTATAAAATCATATTAATAATAATATTTAAAATGACTATTATTTACTAGTCCTTAAATTTGAGGTTTTTAATATGAAAAACTCACATATAAAAATATATAGTTTAATTCATGGTTAAAATTTACAATTAAATTAATATAAAACCCATATGAATATATATGAAACATTTTTAAACAGACCTATTTTTATACTTCCAAGTGTGTTTTGTCTAAATAAATTAAATAAATTTCCACTAATAAATTATATTAATTAAATATATATATATATATATATATATTATATATTCAATAATATTTTTTTACATTCATCCAATATATATTATAGGTATAAGAAATGAACAAACACAATTCTACTCATAAAATGCTATATTTTTATAAACATTGTTTTCAAAACTTTTAATGGTGCTCCTCTTTTAAAACTAATAGTTGGAACTTTTATAAATATTATTTGTTAAAATATAAACTTCAATTTTTATTGAATATCATCAAATTATGTTTTATTTTATTTTATTTATTTTTCAGAGTAGATTAATATTTTTATAATTGGTGAAAATAATGATTTTTAATTGAAACTGATTTTTCATATAAATAATTTGTAATGTTAAATTATATCTTGAATTTTATTTGATTTTTTAATTAGATAAATTATAAAAATATTAATCTAATTTAGGTCATATGGGTCAATTTTATATTTAATTTTTATAAAAAGTACTTCAATATTGTGAACATTTTTAATTTAAAAACTTGATTTCATTTCTTATTTTTGAAAATAAATTTAAATTATTTTATCACTTCTATTTTTGTAATTTTAAAAATCATTTTCCATATTTTTAAAAATAATCCTTCATAATTTCAATTAATTTAAAATTATTTTTTCACCAAAAATATTTGTGAAGGAAATTAAAAATAGTTTTAGTGATTAAGGTGAAAATGAGTTGACATAATAGTTAAACATTGAACATGTGGTCCCAAATAACCAATAAACATACCCAAAATCAATTGTAGGAAATATTTCAACCATATTTTCCTATGTATACAATTGTGTTCATTATTTGAGGTATATTATTTATGAAATACCTATAAATAGTGTTTAGATTTTTATCATTACAAGAATTTCACACCTCCACTACTATAAAAAAGGACTCACACCTCCCACTTATTCACAATTATAAATCCCTTTTTTTTATAAAATAATTTACCAAATTACCAACCCTAATTATAGAAGCCTCATGCTGGGAATAAATCCAATCAATGATATCATTTTTTGTAAACAGAAGGCAATTTCCCAAAAAAATATATAAGGTTATTCGAAGAGAACTTTGGTTTTTTTATCCATCCCTCTAATAATTATCATATATTTATAATGTAATAACAAAAATATATTAAATATAATTATATGTTGTTATGATATGATTTTTACCTACACCTACACACTATTACATCAAATTAAATATGCAATCATCATTCGTGTGTACGGAGCACTACAACATCACGAACCAATTTAGTTCGTTCATCCATTTCCACCCTTGAATGATGGAAATAATTATGGATTTTTTTATATGTTATATATAAATTATATATAATATATTTATTCTTCTTAAATTACTTCATAACACATACCATCAATAAATATATTTTATTATTGTATGATATCATTAATTGTGGACTTGTGAACTACCACTCCTCAAAATGATGTTATGTTTTCACGCTTTACAAGAAATATATTAAGGATAATTTTTAAAAAATAGTTAATATATATGAAATAAATATAGTACTAGAATATATATATCACTTACTAATCCTTATTTTAACATAACAAGAAAATGAATCCAATGTTCATTCATACGTACGACCTACCATCTCCAAGAACAATGTATTTCACTTTATGTCTGAAAATTTTATGGACAATTATAAATGAAAATATAATAAATATATATATGATAAAAAATGGTTATAAATATATATATGATTAAATAATGGTCTATGTAATAAGAAGAAAAAGTAATGAGTCAAAACATACTCGAAGAACAAGGAAATTAATACACAAAACGATGAAAATGACGACATATTATTAACAAAGGGGTTACAATATGTTATAGATTAACTATATATGATATAATAAATATTAATCTAGTTATTTTGTAAGTTAATAACATGATTAAAAAATTATATATGAGTTTAATGAGTGTTCAACCAAAGGAAATCATATGCTAATGGATTCTATCTCAATTACATTTCATTATGGAAATTGTAATGTTATGAACCATGTTTATTTCATACGGTGTATATAATACCGCTTAGACATTAAATATCATTTATAATTCCATATTCATGGTATATTTGTAACAGCCCAAGATTTTATGAAAAATACTCTTTTTAATTTCACTAATTTCTTGTGTTGTACGCTACACCAAAAGGAGCTTGCACAACACGCATCCTTGACTTGTCTTGCATTACATGCAATCGCGACCTTCCTCGATAGCGTGTGTAGTACGCAATACCGAGTTTCACTAAACAACGATATGCTATTAAAATATTATTAAAACTAGCCATTATGAATAGTAACAACCACTTTTTGAAATTTTATAAATTTTATTTTTCAAAATGGACTTCATTTTTGGATTCGGAATACCGAAATTATCCTAGGGTGAAATTTTGGTATTTTTCTGAAAACTTTCAATTTTTAATGAATAGTGAAACCACTAAGTGGTAGGTTAAAAACTGAATTTTGCATAAAACTTAATTTTACCGCTTCTGTGAATGGAATTTCGAAAATCCTAGAGACACGGTTAATATCAAGGACTAAAATGTGGTTCAATGAGATGAAAATAATTTTTGGTGAATAGTAACTTTTTACTTTTTTTACCACGGTTAAAAGTAAATAGGGTAATTAAGGGTAAAGATGATATTATTATTACCCTAACACATGTCCTAATTCTATTGGATAAGTGAAATTCGTCCAAAAATGAACTTAGGAATAAAATAAGACCATTTAGGCCCACTTGGATTAGATTAGGACATCTATTATTAATTTATTTAAAGAAGGGTTAATAGTTAAAATCAAAGTTTAATAAGTAAATAATTTTTAATATGGGGTAATACATAAGATAAATTTGAATATAAATATTCATTAGGAAGATAAAAATATTTCCTACATAATGGTATTTTATTTGTAATTTTTAGACATTAAATAATTTAATTTATTTATGACACAATGATGATGCAGTAATTATCTTATTAATGAAATATTGACATAATTGATGTTATAAACACCAAAATAAATGTAATTTGAGACTTTTTATGAATTCCACTAATTTTATAGGTTAATATGTCATGTTAGTATTTATTTAATTAACTTGTTTCGAACTAATAATTCTGTTATAATTTTCACAAAAATCAATTACTAAATAGTGTCAAAATTGACATAAAATAGTTTTTAAAACAAATATTATATTATTAATTGTTATTTTATTCCTAAAAATCTATGGTTCGGAAAAATGGCTTATATAAGGTTATATATATTAATAATAAACAACTTGGGGTTCGTTTGGCTTCTTATAGTAAGTTTATTAACCTTATAGTATAAGAACACAAGAAGACAGGGTAAAAGTAAAATTATTTAACTTAATGTTAAATCTAAATGATAAGGTTAAAATAGGAACCTAAACTTGTATAAATTCTATTGGATGAGAGGGTTTAGACCCATCCCCACTTTACCTTCTAAATAAGACCCTTTGGAACCATTATAAACCGATTTTGACTTTAATATAAAATAATATTTTGAGATATTCCTAAGGTGCCCCTCTCCTCCCTTATAAAAGGGCACCTCCTCCCCCTCCTCCTCACACCAATTTGAGCACTCAAGCTCGGCCAACCCCTGCCAAAATACCTTATCCACTTCCCTAGAATAATCCTAGAGGTCCTGGTCTTCTTCAAAGACCAATCATAGTTCCCTAAGTGGAGGATTCAAAGAGGTGTTTCAAAGAAGAGGTAATATCCATTACCGATATTTTCAATTTCTTTCTTCTTCAACTTCTTCTTCTTTAGATGTTTCATGATAAAGTAATAACATCAGTATTACTTACATACATATATGTTATTATAAATATGAAACAACCCTAATTCACCTTCTATCCATCCTATGGAAAAATGAAATCACTGCGCGTGCGTACGTACGGAATACCGTCTCCACGCCGTGGTGTAATCTATTTTCCACCACCACCTTAAATGGATGGGTATAATGGTGTAAAGAATAACTATACATAGTTATTAGAACATCATATTGATTCTGATATATTGTATCATCCACTCCAATTCAATTCAATAATTATGGAAATGATATCATCGCTCGTGCGTACGTACGGACTACCGTCTCCACGACGCGATGAGATTCATTCCCCATGTTAACCATTTAAGAATGATTATAAAGTATATATAAGCAATAATAATTAAATATATGACATTATAAAGCTACTGTATTTATGTGTATATATATGTATGTCATCTACTTAATTCCACTCAATTCAATAACGAAAAGAAAACAGCGTTCATGCGTACGTACGGCCTACTGTCTCCATGAACGGTGTATTTCTTTCCATTTATCGATCCATTATATATATGTATATTCTGAATATATATTATATATAAATCATGTTTTATATTCTATAATTAAGTAATAATGATCTATGTAATCATATGAATAATTACAAGTTAAGACACGAACGACAAATGAGACGATTTTACCCAAAACGCTACTTTAACATGAACTTACAAAAGAACGGGTAATATAAAGTCATAAGTGAACAATATATGATATAATAACAATGAATATGATTCTGTAATAAGTTAATGACATTATTGAAATAATTATATAGGAGGTTCGGACACTTACGAAGCAAATCAGACCTAAGGTAAGGGAAAATATCACAATCTCATTTTTATCCGTGATTGTTTATTCGTAAGTAATTACTGGGGTGTATTTTATCATCCACATCCATGTTTCATCAATATGTAATATTATTTCCATCCACCTACAATTGTTTAAATCCATTTTTACCCTTCGGTGATTTTTTAGTAATATGTATGAAAGGAATCTTTTTTCGTTTTTCGTACGAGGTACTTTTTGACTTTTCCGACAAAAGTACGAAGAATGT
The DNA here is from genome assembly GCA_963277665.1 of Viscum album. Classification (NCBI taxonomy): domain Eukaryota; kingdom Viridiplantae; phylum Streptophyta; class Magnoliopsida; order Santalales; family Viscaceae; genus Viscum; species Viscum album. The sequence continues at coordinate 494,656,291 of OY728158.1, read as the reverse complement.
TTTTTTTAACTTATACGGCATGAATGGATTTTTAAAACATTATTTCCAAGAATCTTCCTTTACAAGTTTTCAAGTTTATTTTTAATCAACTTCTTTTAGTTTATAATTGTGTGACATGTTAAGAAAAGAAAAGTGTTTTTGAAGAAGAAAGGATATTTTCCTCAAGAATGGAGTTCAAGTGTTTTATCAAAATTATTTTCCATCTAAGATAATAAAGGGTTCTGTTTTTATCCCTATTATTACATTGATTTGATTATTTTGTGAGGGAATTATTTTTATGAAGTCATTTACCTTATATGATTTGTTTTATGATGTCATGATGTTTCAAGAATCCCATTTTTGTTACATGTGTTATGCGATGATGTATGATTTATGATTTATGTGGCACACATAATAAAGGATTCATTATAAGATGGGTGGGACCTATATCACCCTCCAATGCATTGGGTAAAGATTTTATATCTCATGAGATAGACATGGCTGGAACGGTAGGTTATACCGGTTAAGTGAAACAGGACTGAAACGAGGGTGACTCGGTTCAGAAAGGGACTTTGTCCACTAAGATAGTCTTGGCAATGAGTCTTGACTAACAAGAAATGATTCTCTATGATTATGTGTGTATGCCACAAAGTTTCATGTTTTAAGTTATGATTATTGTGATTACATTTCACTGTCATGATTTATCCCATGTTATGAAATTATGCTCTCTTTTGTAGGTTAAGATTTCCAAAATGTTATGTTCTTATGAATATGATGTGATTGATATTTATTTTGTTTACCATTACTGAGCATTTGAGCTCACCCTTTTATGTTTTCTTTTCCCCAGGATATAAAGAAAGGTTTTAGGTAAAAAAAATGGAAGATCTTTATGGGAGATGTTGAAGATCTTTCACCATGATTAGAAGATTATATTCCGAGTTTCCAAAGACACTAAACTATTACGATCCTTGTGTGTGTGTTTTTGTTATGTACTAAGTATTCTACAAAAGTTATGTAATGTCCATGTACGTCAGGCTTCGGGTCTCTACAGTTGGTATCAGAGGAAAGGTTTAGTCAACCTTTGGAAACTAGGATACGAAAATGTTAGTGAGATCCCTAGAGATATTTCTAAGGTATGTCTAGGGATGTCCCTAAGGTTAAGTATACGTATTGGTTATAGTACTAGAATTACGCTAACGATCATAGAATTAAACCTAAGATGTTAGATATTGAAGGTACTCCCCCTTTATTATGTTGTTTTCCCTAGTATGATTTTTTCCTCTCACACTATTCTTTTTGGGTTTTAGACGATGGCTGGAACCCGAAGGAACCGTGTTGATCAATGCAATGGACAATGCAATGATTGTCCTCATGAACAAACAAATGTTATGGGAGATGGAGTGCAAAATCTTATTGCTATACTTACACAAGATATGAATCATTCTGGACATCCAAATGAGCAGAGAAGGGAACAATATTCTATTGAGTCCTTCATGAGGCAACGTCCACCTTCTTTCAGTGGGTCTTCTGATCCACTTGTTGCTGAACAATGGATCAGTACTACTGAAAAGATATTTTCAATTCTTCAATGTTCTGAACATGATAAAGTCATCTTAGCAGTATATCGTTTGGAAGGTGAAGCTGATCAATGGTGGAATCTTATCAAGAATACGAGGCAAAGAGATGAAATTGAGTCCATGGAATGGGACGAGTTCAAAAACTTATTTTTCAATAAGTACTTCCCTCGTATTCTTCGAACAAAGATGGAGAAGGAGTTTCTTGAACTAAATCAAAAGGATGATGAATCTGTTGGTATATACGAAGCGAATTTTACAAGGCTTGCAAGGTATGCATCTGGATTTATCATGCAACCTGAAAGTAAAGATGATCGATTTTTCAGTGGCTTAAAACCAAGTCTTCGAAGGGCATTAGCTATAAGAGACTTCAGTAGCTATGAAGAAATTGTGCGTTGTGCTATCAAGGTAGAAATGGAAGTTGGTGTTACATATCCATCTCATGGTTTTGACAAGAAACGAAAGATGGAGTTCAAGGATAAATCTCAGAATAATGGTGAAAAGAAGATGAATGTTTCCTTATGCTCAAAGTGTGGAAAAAATCATGGTGGAGATTGTCTTAAAGGGACTATAAAATGTTTTAAGTGTGGAAAAGAAGGTCATAGAGCATCTGAGTGTCGAGGTAATGGAAAAAGGGTTTCTAATGATGTGAATAAAGCAAACACTGCAAAGAACGCACCACCAACACTTCAATGCTTCAAGTGCAAGGAAATGGGGCATTATGCTAATAAATTCCCTAATCCAAGGGCTAGTGATGATTAACATGAGCAACCATTTAAGGCAAAGGAAAAAGGGAAATCACATGCGATCACTATTGGCGATGTTGAATATGACAACGATGTGGTGGAATGATTAAGTGTTTATGTAATGGGATTCCAAAATAATGTTGTATATAGTATCGTGGAATATTGGAATATTTATGTTTTGGTCTATTGTGGTTTTCAATAATTTTATGGTACCGGTAACCATGAAAAGTGATTGAGAAATTTTTGGTAAACAGATGATATGAGAATAATGAAGGGATAAGAAGATAATGAGATGTTTGATTGTATTCATGAGCTCATGATTGATATAAGGACTAAGTGATATCATGGTTTGAGTATATAGAATTTTGAGGATTTTGGTATGTGGAAAGTGTTAACTTTTAACTGCATTCATGTTTTCCCTAAGGTTCAATGGGTATTCATTCTTCAAGAGAATACATTATTAAGGTATTCACATGTTTTTAATTTGACCAACAAGATATATCTTATGATATATGGGGGATAAATGATGGCATTCACGTGATTATTCTGTGACATTTCAAGTAATCATTTTCTTTATACTATGAGCCTTGACCGAAGTATTTTAGATAAGCCTAACGATTAGAATGGATTATGTTGGACATAAGTTAGGATAAAACGTTTTTCGATATTATTGATGGGATGTTATATTAATATAGCTTTAGAAAAACGACAACCTGCAGGACGGGCGACAGCCCATCGCGTCAGACAAGGCTGTGGGAATCGAACCCACAACCGAAGTGCGACTGGCCTTTATCGCCTACCACTGGCCTACAGGAAGTCCCTGTTTAGTAGAAACTAGTTTTATTATATTAAGCAGTATGATATATGAAGTATAAGTCCATTTTAGGTACCATATATGATTAATCTCACTATAGAATGACTTATGTATATTTAATAACTTTTGCTAACCTTTTGATGGAATGACCCGTCATTCTATCACATGATCTGCTAACACTTCAAGAATAATAAATTCAACTTCATTTATTTAAGAGATGAAGTGGCAATTGTTCAAGGCACGAACAACAGTGAGATTGTACCAAAATAAAGTAAGTATTTATTCTAATTCAAATTCTTCAACTTTAGGGAAACAATCTTGAAAACCAAAAATGTTGTCCTAGTGCTCTTATATATGAATAATCAGATGGTACCTTAGATCGTCACAAATTTATGGATTTATGATTGTTGGCTTTTCCATAGCCATGTTCTCTACCACTCTCAATCAGAACATGATGGTTAGATTTTTCGTCCATATCCATATTTTCACCTATGTGGAAACCCAGTGATTAGTTTATTTGGGTAATCGTAACGTTTCATACTTTCGTTTTTAAAGATTGGTTTTGGTATTCCTTTTTACGATGTGGGTTTCTATTAAAGAAACTTTCGAATAGTAAACCATTTATAACCCCGACGAATTTCGAGGGTGAAATTCATTTTAAGGGGGGTAGAATGTAACAGCCCAAGATTTTATGAAAAATACTCTTTTTAATTTCACTAATTTCTTGTGTTGTACGCTACACCAAAAGGATCTTGCACAACACGCATCCTTGACTTGTCTTGCATTACATGCAATCGCGACCTTCCTCGATAGCGTGTGTAGTACGCAATACCGAGTTTCACTAAACAACGATATGCTATTAAAATATTATTAAAACTAGCCATTATGAATAGTAACAACCACTTTTTGAAATTTTATAAATTTTATTTTTCAAAATGGACTTCATTTTTGGATTCAGAATACCGAAATTATCCTAGGGTGAAATTTTGGTATTTTTCTGAAAACTTTCAATTTTTGATGAATAGTGAATCCACTAAGTGGTAGGTTAAAAACTGAATTTTGCATAAAACTTAATTTTACCGCTTCTGTGAATGGAATTTCAAAAATCCTAGAGACACGGTTAATATCAAGGACTAAAATGTGGTTCAATGAGGTGAAAATAATTTTTGGTGAATAGTAACTTTTTACTTTTTTTTACCACGGTTAAAAGTAAATAGGGTAATTAAGGGTAAAGATGATATTATTATTACCCTAACACATGTCCTAATTCTATTGGATAAGTTAAATTCGACCAAAAACGAACTTAGGAATAAAATATGACCATTTAGGCCCACTTGGATTAGATTAGGACATCTATTATTAATTTATTTAAAGAAGAGTTAATAGTTAAAATCAAAGTTTAATAAGTAAATAATTTTTAATATGGGGTTATAAATAAGATAAATTTGAATATAAATATTCATTAGAAAGCTAAAAAGATTTAATACATAATGGTATTTTATTTGAAATTTTTAGACATTAAATAATTTAATTTATTTATGACACAATGATGATGTAGTAATTATCTTATTAATGAAATATTGACATAATTGATGTTATAAACACAAAAATAAATGTAATTTGAGACTTCTTATGAATCCCACTAATTTTCTAGGTTAATATGACATGTTAGTATTTATTTAATTAACTTGGTTTGAACTAATAATTCTGTTATGATTTTCACAAAAATCAATTACTAAATAGTGTCAAAATTGACATAAAATATTTTTTAAAGAAAATATTATATTATTAATTGTTATTTTATTCCTAAAAATCTAAGGTTCGGAAAAATGACTTATATAAGGTTATATATATTAATAATAAACAACTTGGGGTTCGTTTGGCTTCTTATAGTAAGTTTATTAACCTTATAGTATAAGAACACAAGAAGACATGGTAAAAGTAAAATTATTTAACTTAATGTTAAATCTAAATGATAAGGTTAAAATAGGAACCTAAACTTGTCTAAATTCTATTGGATGAGAGGATTTAGACCCATCCCCACTTTACCTTCGAAATAAGACCCTTTGGAACCATTATAAACCGATTTTGACTTTAATATAAAATAATATTTTGAGATATTCTTAAGGTGCCCCTCTCCTCCCTTATAAAAGGGCACCTCCTCCCCCTCCTCCTCACACCAATTTGAGCACTCAAGCTCGGCCAACCCCTGAAAAAATCCATTCTCCACTTCCATAGAATAATCCTAGAGGTCCTGGTCTTCTTGAAAGACCAATCATAGTTCCCTAAGTGGAGGATTCAAAGAGGCGTTTCAAAGAAGAGGTAATATCCATTACCGATCTTTTCAATTTCTTTCTTCTTCAACTTCTTCTTCTTTAGTTGTTTCGTGATAAAGTAATAACATCAGTATTACTTACATATGTATATGTTATTATAAATATGAAACAACCCTAATTCACCTTCTATTCATCCTACGGAAAAATGAAATCACTGCGCGTGCGTACGTACGGAATACCGTCTCCACGCCGTGGTGTAATCTATTTTCCACCACCACCTTACATGGATGGGTATAATGGTGTAAAGAATAACTATACATAGTTATTAGAACATCATATTGATTCTGATATATTGTATCATCCACTCCAATTCAATTCAATAATTATGGAAATGATATCATCGCTCGTGCGTACGTACGGACTACCGTCTCCACGACGCGATGAGATTCATTCCCCATGTTAACCATTTAAGAATGATTATAAAGTATATATAATCAATAATAATGAAATATATGGCATTATAAAGCTACTGGATTTATGTGTATATATATGTATTTCATCTACTTAATTCCACTCAATTCAATAACGAAAAGAAAACAGTGTTCATGCGTACGTACGGCCTACCGTCTCCATGAACTGTGTATTTCTTTCCATTTATCGATCCATTATATATATGTATATTCTGAATATATATTATATATAAATCATGTTTTATATTCTATAATTAAGTAATAATGATCTATGTAATCATATGAATAATTACAAGTTAAGACACGAACGACAAATGAGACGATTTTACCCAAAACGCTACATTAACATGAACTTACAAAAGAATGGGTAATATAAAGTCATAAGTGAACCATATATGATATAATAACAATGAATATGATTCTGTAATAAGTCAATGACATTATTGAAATAATTATACAGGAGGTTCGGACACTTACGAAGCAAATCAGACCTAAGGTAAGGGAAAATATCACAATCTCATTTTTATCCGAGATTGTTTATTCGTAAGTAATTACTGGGGTGTATTTTATCATCCACATCCATGTTTCATCAATATGTAATATTATTTACATCCACCTACAATTGTTTAAATCCATTTTTACCCTTCGGTGAGTTTTTAGTAATATGTATGAAAGGAATCTTTTGTCGTTTTTCGTACGAGGTACTTTTTGACTTTTCCGACAAAAGTACGAAGAATGTTTTTTTTAACTTATACGGCATGAATGGATTTTTAAAACATTATTTCCAAGAAGCTTCCTTTACAAGTTTTCAAGTTTATTTTTAATCAACTTCTTTTAGTTTATAATTGTGTGACATGTTAAGAAAAGAAAAGTGTTTTTGAAGAAGAACGGATATTTTCCTCAAGAATGGAGTTCAAGTGTTTTATCAAAATTATTTTCCATCTAAGATAATAAAGGGTTCTGTTTTTATCCCTATTATTACATTGATTTGATTATTTTGTGAGGGAATTATTTTTATGAAGTCATTTACCTTATATGATTTGTTTTATGATGTCATGATGTTTCAAGAATCCCATTTTTGTTACATGTGTTATGCGATGATGTATGATTTATGATTTATGTGGCACACATAAGAAAGGATTCATTATAAGATGGGTGGGACCTATATCTCCCTCCAATGCATTGGGTAAAGATTTTATATCTCATGAGATAGACATGGCTGGAACGGTAGGTTATACCGGTTAAGTGAAACAAGACTGAAACGAGGGTGACTCGGTTCAGAAAGGGACTTTGTCCACTAAGATAGTCTTGGCAATGAGTCTTGACTAACAAGAAATTATTCTCTATTATTATGTGTGTATTCCACAAAGTTTCATGTTTTAAGTTATGATTATTGTGATTACATTTCACTGCCATGATTTATCCCATGTTATGAAATTATGCTCTCTTTTGCAGGTTATGATTTCCAAAATGTTATGTTCTTATGAATATGATGTGATTGATATTTATTTTGTTTACCCTTACTGAGCATTTGAGCTCACCCTTTTATGTTTTCTTTTCCCCAGGATATAAATAAAGGTTTTAGGTAAAAAAAATGGAAGATCTTTATGGGAGATGTTGAAGATCTTTCACCACGATTAGAAGATTATATTCCGAGTTTCCAAAGACACTAAACTATTACGATCCTTGTGTGTGTGTTTTTGTTAAGTACTAAGTATTCCGCAAAAGTTATGTAATGTCCATGTACGTCAGGCTTCGGGTCTCTACAATATTTATTTTCAATTATAATTATTTCATTTAAGTGAGATTTTAATTTTTTTAGCAAGTGGTTGATAAATATCTAATCACAATTCCTTTTATTGAGTTATATTACATCCTTGTTATTCTTAATATTATTTGATTTCATGGATAATTAATTTTACCTTTATATTGATTTGTTTAAACTTATTTTATTTGGAATTATATTTCATACATATAATCATTTAATTGATTAATTTTCACTAAATTGTTATGATCATTTCATGTGTCTATTTAAAAAACACATTCTATTCAAGGTTATCTATTCATTAATTCCCATTAAAGAAAATTGATTGATCAATATTCAATAAATCCATTAATTATATTCAGATATAATTATTAATGATATTTTTAATGTAATAGTATAATGGGTTCCACGATTTGGTACTTAAAATGTTTTATTAATTGTTTTATTAAAAAACCTACTTCATTTCTCTATTTAGTTTGAAATGTGTTTTATTTAAAAAAATTATAAAAATGCTTTCACAAATGTTTTATGACTTTTAAAAATTATATACTAAGTAAATTTTAACCATTTTTCTTTTATAAATTTTTTTAAAGGAATACTCTTTTATGTTTCCAAATAGGGAACTTTTCTATCCATTTTACTATGCAATATGAATGTTATATTTTACCTTATACATCATTTATGGATTTACCCACCATAATTCCCTTGATGATTCCATTAAAATTTTAAATGGATAATATTTAAATAATTTTTTTTTCAAAAAAAAATTGAATGAAAAGGTTTATTAATTTTTTTCCTAATAAGAAAATTTTATTTTGTTCAAGATTGTTTTTTAAGAACTTTTTATTGTATTTCTATACATAAATGATGAAAAAAAATATTTTTTCTCCAATGTGTATAAATATTTGTGATACCATAATTATTATTTATCTATATGGTTTATGATTTATTTTCCCAAGTATACTACTCAAATTCACATCCTTGATTCATTTTGGTAGTCCCCTTGAAATTGTCACATTCCTTCGATAATTAGACATTAAATTCCACCAAATTATTCATATGAGGTGTCATGGATATTTTTATTGCCTAAAAAATATATCATTTTTAAATATAGTGTATAAATTTAATAATATTTCATTTTCACTGGAAATATTGACTAATCGGTGTTTTTTACTCAATACATATTTTTTGATAATTCACTTTGTTCATTAATTTAAATCTATTTTTGATATATTTTTTTTTTTTTTGATATGAGAGATATCTCTTGGGGATTAATTAATGAATTCCCCTTGATGAGTTTGTAGTCTCATGAGACTAAATAAGTTGGTGATAAACTCTTTGAGTTGGTTTCCAAGTTGATTCTGATGGGTTTCTACCCACAGAAAAAAAAATCTTCACAATAGGTCCTAACATAAAAGGTATCACGTGCATAGAAAACATGGTTTCAAATAATTATGAATTACATTAATTTTTATGCTATTTTTATACATAAAATTTTGAATATAAAAAATATATGGATATATTTCATTCTTAATTTATTTATTAAATGAAATATGTTCTTAGTTATTTCCATTTCTATATTATTTACATAATTTCTTCTAGTTATTGGTTACATGGAATGTTTTTCTAGTTAATTAACTTTCCTTGTTATTTAATAACTTCCTTATCAGTTATTTATTATGTAGCATGTGTTATCATTTATTTAGAATTATATTTAATTTTTCAGATTGATTCATTTTTTCTTCCATAGTACTTTACCATTAATGATATTTTGAGCTCACCCTTATTTTATTTATTTTTCCCATAATTCAATGAAGTTTAAAAATAAATATATGAAATGATATACTAGATGGAATAAATTTTTTATAAAAAATTTCAAATTTATATATTCATTTCTAATACAAGACTAATATATTTATCTATTTTTCCAATGCTACTAAAATAGTCGGTCATTCATTACTTGATATGATCTTATCTTATGTTAATTTAATGGTAGAAAGAGACTGACTCTAGGAATACAAGATTTGGGTCTGTACAGTTGGTATCTAGTCATGTTAACTAGAAACAAAGGGAACAAAATTATAGAAAACATAGATTAAGGAACATAACACTAAGATAAAATTTGTGGATTAGAATAAAATCACATTTATCTTAATTAACATATGAGTTATAGATTCTATCATAATATTATGATATTAAGTCTTATTAGAAGTTCTAATTCATAATCATTTCTTCATATGTTTTATGCTATGGGATTATAGCATGATTTGAGAAATTTTGATGATATTTATGTAATGTATATTTTGTAATGGATGAAATTATTTGAGGAATAATGCCTTTACATTTTTATGACATAAGTTTAATGTTATTAAAAAAATTGGGGTTTATTTACCAATAATATTACAAAACATTAAAATAAAATAAATTATATTGAATACCCTACTAAAAAAGTATTTAATGAATAATTTCATATAATGGATTTCCATCATATTTTAAAAAAAATTATAAGAATTATTTATTTTAGGAAATGGAAAACCTACATGAATTGTGAAATCCTCACTTATCTAGTGAGGTGATGGGAATCAAACCCATTACCAATGGAAGCTATATTTTTTGTGCCTACCATTTTCATACGAAATGTCCTGGTTAATTTCTCATTATTTTTTTGATCAATTAGAAGAATAAAAATTAATCAAGAAATAATCATGCTAGTTTTTTTTCTTAGATATTTTGAAACTAAGCATATTTGTTTTAGAAAATATTTAGGGATAGATAAAAATCCATTTATTATGGATCTTACTATACATTAAATGTTAATTTTAGTTGTTCAGTAAAAAAATTGGGTTTTGAATTCATAAAGTAAGGAATAAATTTTTAATTGATCCAATAAAAACACAAGGATGACATTTTATTTATTAATATGTGACAAGAAAGTATATTTTCTTATTTTTATTGCCAAAAAATTATTAATTTATGTTACAAAAAATGATCTTAAAATAAAATATTATCCTCATACCTTAATTTTTTCAAACTGATGTTATTTTAAATTATTACGGATTTATGGGTTTGAGGCCCTAAAAATTACATTGATCATTAAATTTTTGTAATAAATAACCTCAACCACTCACTATAAATATTTATGATTTCCACTATGTCTATATTTTCACTTTTTTACTTTTTCTCTCCTTCTTGGGAACCTACTTATGTTACATTTGTAAATATCATTCTGTATTATTAAGAGGATACTTTTTAGACCATTTATTATGATGTATTTAAAAAAAGTAATTTTCAAATTTGAAAATATATACTACCATGATTCATTTTAAATTGAAAGGATGCAATTTAAATATGGATGGGAGAATGTGATTCCCTGAAATTCTGAAATAAGGATATTGTATTTCATAGCATTTTTGACACGTGACACCAAGCATAGAAAGTAATATAACAACATAAGAAATTATGGTATATTTATTGATTTAATCATTAAAATAGTTTATGATACATACATCATTAATATTATATTTATATAGGTGGATAACTGTGTTAATCTTTCATTACATGAATCAATGACTTTCTTCAATCTCTTGTGTTACACGCATGGCTGAGATTTATCAATTATTATTATTATTATTTAAAATAATAATTATCACCTAGTCGTTAAATTGAATGTTATGAATAGAAATAAGTATATTATAAAAATATATCTATGAATTAATTGGAATAAAAATAAATAGAAATTAATATTATAACCAGTGAATATGTATGAAATATTTTTATAATGAAATATTTTTTTCTTCTTAACATGTTTATTATTAATAAATTAGATTAGTAACTATTATTAAATGATATTAATAATATATATATATATATATATTATATATTGAATAAAATATTCTTAACATTAATCCAATTGATTTTATTGATATTAGATAAGAATAAAACCAATTTTACAAATAAAAAGCTACATTGTTATAAATGGTGTTTCTCCTCCATTTAATGGTGCACCTATTTTGAAAATAAATTTTAACAATATTATAAATTTTATTTGTAAAATTAAAAAATGAAATAGGATCTTAAAAATTATCATATTGGGAATTTTTTAATTTAATGAGAAGTATCATTTTTTAATGAATAGTGAATAATTCGAAATATTAGTTGAAAACTGCATTTTCATATAAATAATTTACTAGGTTAGATTATATTTTAAATTTTTAAGTCTAATTAGATAAATTATAAAACTATTTACCCAATTTAGGTCATTTTTAACTATTTTATAATGAATATGGATACAAAAACATTTCAATTATTTAAACATACTCACTTTTAAACCGGGATTTTCCTTCCCATCTATGGGATTATTTTTTAAATCAGTTTCCACTTAACTGATTGTATTTTGGATAAATGGATTCCATATTTGGAAATAGAATAATTTATAATGTCTAGTATGGTCAAAAAAGTTCATTACCATAATAATTACTGAAGGAAAATATATTTATTTACAACAATTAATCCGGAAATGAGTTTACTTAGTACTTAAACCATAATATTTTAAATCAAAATAACTAGAAACATGAAAAAATCCATTTAATGGGAATATTAATGCCATAAAATATATATGATATATTTTGGTTCATTATTTTTTTCACCTGATATATGGAAGACCTCTTAATAGTATTTAACATTTTTCATTTTAGAAAATGATACGCCTCCTCCAATATAAAAAGGCATTCACATATCCATCTTAATAAAATAGATAAAGAATATTGGATCATCCAAAACATTTCCAAAATAATCTTACAACATCAAAACCCTTATTTTAGAATCCACTCTTTCTTCATAATTCCTATAAGTAAAGTCCTTTTTTTCAAACCAAACGGAGTTATCTAAAGAAGTGGTAGCATACTTCAATGAGCACATTGCACTTATTTTTTCCCACCATTTCAATTATTAATATATATTTATTTTATAATAACCATAGTACCTTATATATACTAATATTTTTTTACACTATGATTTATTTCTAGACCTACACATTCTTCCATCAAATAGGATACGCAATCATTGTTCGTGTATACGGTGACCAATTTCCTTATAAACCGATTTTGTTTATTTTTCCATTTCCCCAATTAATGGAGGGTAATAAAGATTCACCTTATGTTTATATATGATAAATATGATATTTATATTTTTTTTCAATAATTTCATAACCCATGTCATCATGCATTTTTTTTGGTATTAGAGTAACTCTATTTGTGGATGTGTGGACTACTACCTCCTCAAGGTGATGAGATTCATTCATGCTTTATATAGAATGTATTAAACATTAGTTTAATATAAACATGTGATATATATTATATAAATATATTAAATTAAATATATTATACATATATATATCATTTACTTTTTAAATTTTTAGATGTAAAAAATGAAAACAGTGTTCATGCGTATATACAACCTACCATCTCCATGAACGGTTTATTTCATTCCTAATATCCAAATATTATGTATAACAATAAAAATATATACATTAAATATATATTATAATTAAATAATGGACTTAATATGGATATGATGAAATCATGATCTATATAATTGGAAAAATATAACAATTCAAAACATACACGAAAAATAAGGAAATTAACACATGAATTGATGAAAATAACGAAATATTATTAATCAATGGGTTATACTATTTTTTGAATGAACTAAATATGATATCATAAATAATAATATAATTATATTTTAAAGATAATAATATCAATTAAACCATTATACTAGAGTTTGAATATCATTCAACTAAATGGAATTGTAAGGTAAGGGATTTCATCTACATTTAATTTGGGTGAGGAATATTTTAAGGTTGTGCACCTTGATTCTTTTATATAGTTTATAAACTAGTCCTTTGAAATTTACTATCATGAATACATAATTATTCATGGTATTTTTAGTTTCAATTATAATTATTTCATCAAAGGTTACTTGAATATAATGTTACCAAATAGTAAATAAATTTCATGTCTTTAATCCTTTCATTATGTTATATTACTTCATCATTGTCGTTAATATGATACGATTACATGTATAATGAATTTTGACTATATATTGACGTCTTTCCACTTTTTCAATGTTGATTTGTAGTTGAAAAACCTAATCTGTCCATTTATTCATTCTCACTTCAAATTTTTTATCTCATAAATTTTTATTTCACAATTTCATTACAGTCAATATTATTTATTCATGAATTTACATTAAAAGAAATTATTTTATCAATGTACAATAAACACTTAAATTTCGTTCTCTTTGGGTAATTCATGATATTTTTAAAGTAATACTACCATTTTTTCACTCTTTGGTCAAAAAATATTTTTTAAAATGTTTTAAGAAAACCAAACTTCATTTCTCTCTTTGATCAGAAATATGTTTTCTTCAAAAACCATTTTTTATAAGAAAATTGATTTTTTATCCATTTATTGATAATTTATTAAAGACATTTTTACACCCTTTTATCTTGTATTAATATTTTTCAAGGGAATATTCTTTTCTATTTAGGGTCAAGGAATTTTTTAACCCTTTTATATTGAAAAAGGAATGCTCTTTTTAACTTGTATGAAATGTACAGATTTACCCACCACTATTTCCTTGAAGATGACATTTAAATTTTAAAAGGATAATTATTTAATGAAAATAAATTAAATATGGTTTTAAAATAAAATGATTTTTAAAATAAAAAGGATATTTTATTGAAAAATATTATTTACGATCTTGTTTTTGTATTTCTAATAATCAATGACAACAACCATTATTATCATTATAATGCATATACATTGAATTTATTCCATACTTATTATTCCTCCGGATGGATTATTATTTATTTTTCTTATGATAATATTTACATTCAATTCCTAGATTTATTTTTTTATTCCCTTATGAATATTCACCTTTTTTATCATTGTACCTTTAATTTTCGAAAATTATCCATATCATTTATCATGAATATTATAATTAACTAAACCATATAACATTTTTACATAAATTATTTAAATTTAAGGTTATTAAATTTACATGGTAAATATTGATAAATTATTATCACTAATTCAGTTGAAATATTTGATACGGAACATTTTTCATGAATATAAATCAACTATTCAACACATGAGGAATGATTTTGACATGCATGTCATCAGTTGAGGATTGGTTGGGGACAATCCCTAGAAGAATCGACAGTCTCATGAGATGAAATCATTATGTGATAACACCATTTAGTTTCATCCTAAGAATAATAAAATAGGTTTTTACCTACATACTAAAAGTATCTTGAGATTAGTTATTGATGGTAATGTTATCATATTCTTGGGAAAGATTGATTATATTAATTGTTCACTTCCACTATTTTTATTAATTTATAATTATCCTTCAGATTTTGAACAAGAAAAAAATGTAAGGATTTACTTCTTTATTATTTTATTGATTAAATGGAATTTTTTTTATTATTTACCTTGAAATATTAATGATTACTCATATCCTTCATTGTTATTCACTAAATGGATTATGTTATCGGTTCTTTACCATGCTATATTATTTACTCACTTTACTCTCAATTATTTATTAATTGTCATGATCTCTATTTTATTTAACATTACATTTTTATTGTACACATGGATTAATTTTTTCTTCTATTTTAGTGTACATTTATTCTGAATTCGTCTCCCCATAATTTTGTTACCTTTCGTCAAAATTCATTGAGGTGTACTATAAATGATATGAAAGTATAAAAAATATGTAATGAAGTTATAAATAATTATTTTTTAATTTTTGTATTCATTTTAAATAAATGCATCTTGTATGTATCATGTTTTCCAAGAAAACTAAACTATTCAGTCCACTCAGACATGATTTTTTGTATCATATGCCAATGTAAAGGAATAATAACACTGGCTCTGAACTTACTGGGGTAAGGTAATTATATAATTGCCCTTAATAATTTAATATTTGCATCACCAAAAATAATTCAAAAGAAAAATTATAAACCCGATTACATTAATAGTATATAATAAAATGTATTTCATGTTTAAAATAGCCAAATTAATTATAAAAAATAGTTTTGAGTCAAACCAACTCCTACATTCATCTAGCGAATAAAATGGATAATGCCACCAATTATTTGTCACTTAGGTATAGGGATAAATTCACCTCAAATAATCATTTCCAAACACATTGAAAATGTTATATATAAATATGGATGTGTATATAAAATTTATATGTAGACTCTTACCTAGTACACTCATATGTTCATGTAAATTTAGTAATCTAATTGATCTATGAATGAAATAAATAAAATAAAATGATCAATATTTTATCCACATAATAAAACCACCAATCCAGAACCATCATATCTCTCAATAATACAAAATATTTATTGTGAAACATAACATAAAACATACCATTGGTAATTACCATGTCCCTAACATTCTTATATTCTATAAATTTAAAAGTTGCAGAAGTTATTCTCCAACTATCACAAATTATAAAACACCAGCAATCATAGATATATTTTCAACTGTAACATTTCACATTTACCATTGTCCTGAATAATATGAGAGATCCTTATGATATAAAATAACATTTCCCTCATGCTAATATATATTTCACCAAATATTTTTGAAGATACCTCCAAAAGTGAGATGGAAAATGGTTATTTATGAAGGTATTTTTAATTCTTGGTTAATATCGTATTTCTATTTACACCAATATTAATAGTTCCTTAAAAACATCTTTGTAATGGACCGGACCTCTCCGGCTCATTCCTTTGTCAAAAAGAATGTCACGAAGTGTTCTTGATGGTAAAATGGACTTTTCCCACACTTTCCAGAATTTTGAAACTACACGTCGTGTAGTGCGAGTACACGCCGTGTACCCCCTTGCCGGGTATACCCCGTGTTGAAGGTCATGTCCTTGTTGTGTGAAATAAATGGGTACACGCCGTGTGTCTAGTACTACATGTCGTGTAGTCCTTCCCCACGTACGCATTACCAGTCAACAGCCATGTGCCGTGTTGGAGTCGTGTCCTTGTCATGTGCAATAAATGGGTACACGTTGTGTGTCCAGTACTACATGTCGTGTAGTCCTTCCCCGCATACGCGTTACCAGTAATGGACGTGTGTCGTGTTGGAGTTGTGTCCTTTCCATTCGCAATAAATGGGTATACACCATGTTTCTAGTACTACACACCGTGTAGTCCCTCCCCGCGTATCTGTTACCCTCAAACCGTGTGTTGACCAGTCAACGGCCGCGGAGCCGTGTTGGAAGCCGCATGGAGACCGTGTGAAATAACTGAGTACACACTGTGTACCATAAAGTACACGCCGTGTATTTTTTCTTTTCTCACCTATAAAAGGAGGGGTCCCCTCCTCCTTTTCAACTCACCCCTCTCCTCCCCTTTCCTCTGAGCAGAGTTCTCCCAAGAGACTCGAAGGCTCTTTCTTCCATAACTTCTTTGTCCGAGCTCCGGTTTACGATCCGTCAGTGGCCACGGGATTTTAACAACGATGCGGAACTTTAGAGCTTGGATCCTTTGTCTTTCCTTCGGCCTTTCCTTTCCAACTTCCACCAGAGAAGTTTTTTCTGGGACCCGACAGAAGTGACGGACGCCAACGGACGTCTTCTAAGGTTGATCTGGGGGAGCGTTGCGATCAGAACCTGTTGAGGTAGGGATCTTACCTTCGTCTCTCTAAATTGTGCATCATGTGGGGTGGGTATCCTCTTGTTTTCATGAGAAACAGTTGAACCATTAAATAAAGATAATAACTGGTTAAAGAACGGGGATGGGAAAGTTATTATGTTTATCTTTGTTTATCCTATTGATATGTTATGAATTGAATAGTCTTATTCCTACTAAAAATCACGGTTGTTGGGGGCCTTTGCTTCTGTAATTAAATGTTTCCATATCTTTCTAGACTGTTTTATGGATGGAAACTTTTTGGAATGTGGAAACTGGTTAATTATGTAAAGTTGGCTGTTTAAAATCTGGAACCCTTGTGTGATAACCCCGGTTAAACAAAATGGAATAATGAACATGTGGGTTTTGGCTTGGTAACAGGTGTGTGAAAGGAAGGGGTGAATCCTGGGTTGTTACGAATAGAACAGGCAGCAGGGATGTGGTAAATGATGTTAAAGGGGCGATGATGTGGCACGAACCTTGTTTTGTGGGTTGTTGTGGATCGGGTGGGCAGCGGGGCTACGATAAATGGTATTAAGGGTATAATGATGTACAGTGTGGTTGTGGTTATGGTGGTTGGCAGTAGGGCTGCAGGGATGGGTTTGAACGTGAACGAACTATGGGTTGTGAATAATAAATAAAAAGTGGAAGAGTTAATGAATGGTGGGTCATGGTAATGGAACATGATTAATAATTAATGGGGTTGGATGGTTAATAACAATGACTTTATTGTGCTACTTGTGTTTTCCTAACTTGATTTGCGGATGGCAGCGATATGTTTTACGAATTATTGATGTGGTTGGTTGTGGATAGTTTCCCAGTAGTTAAGGAACTAAATAAACTAATTCTGCAGAAACGTGAAAACCTAAATGGGGTTGGGGTTGTTTGTTGTATGCATGCTTCGTAGTAGCAGTGCCGAGGCATGTGCTTAGTTTCTCTGTTTAAAATCCATAGGTTGGGTTGTGTGTTTGTAATACATATATATATCTCTATCTTTTGTGTTTTATTGCACCCCACCCATGTTGAGGACTTAGTGCCGAACACTCCCATTTCATGGGAGAGGGTGTTTTTCCCTTAGTTACTGTCTCCTTCCTACTCATTCTCCCCTAGGCTGTGATGTCTTGAGGTGACCTTACACCTAACACTCTTCGGGTAGGTTTCGATTGGGGTGGTTTTAGCCCAAGACTCTTTGGGAAGGTTCTACTGTTTCCCAAGAATATTTGGGATGAGGCCCAGGTGTGTGCGGGCGGGATACGTGGTTGTGAGGCCCAAGTGTGTGCGGGCGGGATACGTGGTTGTGAGGCCCAGGTGTGTGTGGGAAGGATACGTGGTTTTGAGGCACAGGTGTGTGCGGGCGGGATACGTGGTTGTGAGGCCCAGGTGTGTGCAGGTGGGATAAGTGGTTGTGAGGCCCAAGTGTGTGCGGGTGGGGAGAGTGTGGTAGCATCAGGACGTTCACTGTTAGGAAGAGCAGCTAGCTAATGGGAAATGGTGTCGGGTACCCAATACTCTTGTTTATTATATAGTACAACCTGTTTTGATTGTGTTTTTGGTGAGTGTGTCTAGTGACGTTGGGTGGATAGATTTCCTTGCTAGGTTTCTTCTGTTGTTCTCGTGGGACATTAGGATGTCTCCCCACTTGTGCATAAGAACTTTAGGTTTCCCTACTGAGTATACTTGTATGCTCACCCTACGTTTACTTTTAGGTTTCCAGGAGGACTACCAGGGTCTTGCGGGACCCTACTAGTTAGAAAATTGGAGTTTTTGTTGTTTTTGTACACTTGTTCCTTTTGGTATTGTAATTTGATCTTTCTTGTACTTGTACCTTATTATAAAATTGTTTAAACATGCATGTGGGGTTGGTTTGGGTTTATTTCTATACACTTGTTCTTTTCCTTTTTGGTGGTTTACTTGTCCTATTTCCTGATCTTAAATAATAAAAAGGGTAATGCCTCCCATATTTGTGAAAACTCATACCCTTAGTGCTAGTCACCACCCCAGGGCCTACTAGAGGCGGGACTCGGGGGTCATTATCTCCCTTTCACCCTTGCCAGCTCAGTAGGGGCATCTTTTGTGGGAGGGGGTCATGAAAGAATGGTATCATAGGTGATGGTTGAGAGATAGGATGGAGTCTTGAGTTAGGCACAGTGAGGATTGCATGGGATGGTAGGGTGACAATGTTAGTTAATCTTGGTGCATGGAATAGGCCAGGGAAGACTGGCTAGGACACGGGATTTTAGGGGCCCCCGTGATCCGATGAAAGGACTCTGAGCCTACCGAACGACCAAGTGACACTACATTGATTGCAGGGTAGAGACCCTAGTAAAGGTACATGCATCATCATGATTGTGTTTTACTTGATTTGGGTGTTATGGGAAAGAAATTTAAATAAAATGATAAAATAAAACCTTGAGTTTTTCATTACTACTTGGGCTTAGGAGATCCTTGTTTACCGTATAGCTATGGCACTTGGACATCATCCCCGAGTGGCTCAGACGGCCGAGGCCCAACAGATTCAGGCGGTCGATCAGTTGAGGATTGACCGAGAGGAGGAAGATAGCCAGTGGCAGAAGACTCTCAGTTCTTTTCAGCGGCAGACCCTCAAGAAGTACGAGGGTAGTACTTCGGATACAGAGATGGAGGGGTGGCTTGAGGAGCTAGGGATCACTTTTACCTTGATCCGTGCTCCGAGGGAGTATTGGGTTCCCCTAGCAGTCAGTCAGCTGAGAGGCGCGGCGTGACAGTGGTGGACGCTCTACCTCGGAGAGAGGATAGAGGTAGAGGTTCCATGGGATGACTTTGAGAAGGAATTCTGAGAGGAATTCCTTTCTTCCATGATCAAGGAGGATAAGCGGCAGGAGTTACTCTCCCTTCAGTAGGGGATTATGTCAGTACGAGAGTTGGGGATCAAGTTCAAGGATCTTCTGTGTTTTGCTCCGGATCTCTTTCCGGATGAGTAGTCTCGGGTGAGAGGTTTAGAGGAGGCGCTTCTCCCTTCGCTCCAGTATGTTGTCACCCCCTTCACCATTCTGACATACTTGGTGGTACAGAAGAAGTCAGAGGTTGTAGAGAAGATGCACTCGCTGGGAGGTGCACCCCGAGAGGGGATCCAGCCGGGCTCATCGAAGGGGAAGGAAGTCAGCAGCAGGTCTCCTGTGACGGGACCTTCCAGGTTCAGGCCAGTGGGGAGCAGGCCCCAGCAGTTCCAGTTTATATCTTCGGGTCCTCGCCCCTTTTTCACGAGCCCAAGACCGAAGTGTTTTTCTTGTGGAGGTTTTGGGCACATTCAGAGTCGGTGCCCGACCCGAACTTAGTACGGTGGAGGTGGGCAGGTTCATCGCCCACCTCAGCAGCACCAGTTTCCGACGAGGGACTTCCAGCAACAGCAGGACCATGATCCTCCGAGGGCATACTTTTCAGGAGGAGGCCGACCTCAGGGTGCTCTTTAGGGACCTCGACCAAGGCGTGGTCGGGGAGGTGGATGACATCAGAGAGGCAGAGGATCTGGGCGTGCATAGTTGCACGCAGCAGAGTTGACAGCTCCAGCAGGACCAGAGGTGGTGCGAGGTACGATTTGTTGGTTCAGCACTCTTATTTCTTCTTTGTTCGATTCGGGAGCTTTGCACTCATTTGTTACACCTGGTCTAGCCCATGCTTTGGGACTAGATGTAGAGAGACTTTCCGTACCACTGGTGCTGAGTACACCAGTTGGAGGCCAAACTATTATATCTTGTGTTTTCTGGAGATGTGGGCTGACATTGGGACCACATCGATCTAGTGGGGACCTTCTTCTGTTACAGATGCAGCCAAACGATGTCATCCTAGGCATCGAATGGTTGTTTTCTGTTATTTCCATTATCGACTGCTTCGGGAGAAGAGTCGTGTTCTCCGACGTGGATGGGAAACGTGTAAATTTTCATGGCGAGAGGAGCTATCAGGTGGGAAGCTGGAGTTTGGAGCCTCTCCTTTACTGTTTAGGTGGGTTATCAATGGTTTCACCTGATATAGAGATGATGGATGTTCCAGAGGTTTTTGGGGAGTTCCTTGGTGTTTTTCCTGAGGAGGTTGTGACGCTACCCCCCCCCCCCGACATGATGTTGAGTTCGGGATAGACTTACAGCCTGGTGCCCGTCCGATTTCGATGGCCCCTTATCAGATGGAACCTTCAGAGTTGCGGGAGTTTCGGATTCAGATTGATGATCTGATGGAGAAGGGTTTTTTTCGACCCAGTGTATCACCATGGGGTGCTCCATTTTTTGTTCGTGAAGAAGGCAGATGGTGGTCTCAGGCTATGCATAGACTACCGAAGGTTGAACCAGGTAACGGTCAAGAACCGTTACCCCTTTCCAAGGATATATGATCTCTTCAACCAACTGAGGGGAGTAGGTTGGTTTTCTAAGATTGATCTATGATTTGGATATCATTAGCTGAGGGTAAAGGACAGTGGCATCTCGAAGAAGGATTTTATGTGAAGGTATGGGCACTTTGAGTTTGTAGTGATACCGTTTGGAATTACGAATTCACCGGTTGTGTTCATGGGACTTATGAACTTTGTCATCCGAGAGTTTCTGGACCGGTTCGTCGTTGTGTTTATCGATGACATCCTGATCTACTCAAGATCAGAGGAGGAGCACATTGAGCATCTCAGAGCTGTCTTAGAAGTCCTTCGACACCACCATCTTTACGGGAAATTGTCTAAGTGTAAGTTCTTGACACAAGAAGTACACTTCCTTGGGCAGGTAGTGTCTCAGCATGGAGTGTCAGCGGACACATTGAAGGTGGAGGAAGTTATTTCTTGGGCAACAACCAAGAGTGTGGCAGAAGTTCATAGTTTCCTGGGGTTAGCAGGTTACTATCAGAGGTTCATTTCGGACTTCTCTCGAGTTGCTGCTCCATTGATAGCTTTAACTGGGAAGAACCATGTCTTCTTATGGAGCGAGCAATGTTAGAAGGCTTTCGAATACCTAAAAGAGAATTTGGTCAGTGCTCCCCGTACTCATGTTTCCAGAGGAAGGGTTTTTGTATGAGTTGTTTTGTGATGCTTCTTACCTTAGTCTCGGGTGCGTGCTGATGCAGAAGAAGGGAGTGATCTGTTATGGGTCTAGCCAGTTACACCCTCATGAGCGTAACTATTCCACCCATGACCTAGATATTGTAGCAGTAGTGTTCGCACTGAAGTTGTGGCAACATTACCTCTTTGGAAAGCGCTTTGTGGTCTTATCAAATCACAAGAGCATGCGTTATATCTTCTCCCAGCGTGACCTGAACCTACGGCAGCGGAGATGGGTCACATTTCTCCAAGACTATTACTTTGAGATCTCTTACACTGAAGGTAAGGGCAACGTTGTGGCTGATTCCCTGAGCAGGAAGTCGCATCAGGAAGTGGTTTGGGAATCCACTAATGCTTGGAAGGCGATGGGAGAGTTGGTTTCATTGCACTTGGATGCTAGGGTTAGAGGTGTTAGAGGATATTTGTTTCAGATGACGGTACAGTCCTCCTTGTTGTATCAGGTGGAAGAGTCTCAGTGGGGGGACTCCGAGGCGGAAGTGATGTGGGATCATTTCAATCAGGGGAACGCTCTAGAAGGATGGTCAGAGGACAGCCGACATCAGATGCTTTTCCATAGAAGGTTGTTTGTCCTGGAGACAATGCATGAGGGATTTCTCTGTGAGTTCCATAGCTCAGCCTTGGCGGTACATCCAGAAGATTCAAAAATGTACCAAGGCCTGAGGGAACATTTTTGGTGGCCCGGGGTGAAATGGGCAGTGGCGGAGTTTGTGGCTAAATTTCTAGTGTGTCAGCAAGTGAAGGCTGAACACCATGTTCCTAGTGGTTTGTTGCATCCTTTAGATATCCCCGAGTGGAAGTGGGATGACATCTCAATGGACTTCGTCAGAGGACTACCCAGATCTCAGGGTGGTTATGATGCTATCTGGGTATTGGTGTATCGACTGACGAAATCAGCTCACTTCATAGAAATTAAGGAGTCAGGCCCGGTGAGTACCTTAGAACAGAGGTACGTAGATGAGGTTGTGTGGTTGCATGGAGTCACAAAAAATATTGTCTCAGATCGGGATACTCGGTTTACCTCACGAGTCTGGAGGGGGTTACATCATGCTTTTGGCACCCAGATACGTCTTAGCACTACTTTCCACCCTCAGACCGATGGGCAGATAGAGCGGACTATCCAGACGTTAGAGGACATGCTACGAGCATGCGTTCTGGATTTAGGAGGATCATGGGTACGACACTTGCCTTTCGTAGAGTTTGCCTACAAAAACAGCTTCCACTCTACTATTGGCATGGCACCATTTGAGGCTTTGTATGGAAGACCATTTCGTTCACCCAATTGCTGGGCAGAGGTTGGTGAGACAGGTGCTCTTGGGCCAGAGGTAGTGAAGAGCACCACAGAGAAAGTCCAGCTTGTATGTGAGAGGATGAAAGCAGTTTAGGACCGATAGAAGTCTTATGATGATCGTCAGAGGAGGCCCTTGGAATTCGAGGTGGAAGATCATGTGTTCTTGAAGGTTTCCCCTCGACTGGGGAAGCGGAGGTTTGGGAAATAGAGAAAGCTCTCACCTAGGTTCATCGGACCTTTTGAGGTGCTGAGGCGAGTCGACGAGGTGGCATATCAGCTAGCCCTGCCACCTCAGTTGGAGAAGGTTCATGACTTCTTCCACGTCTCCCAACTTCGTCAGTACTTACACGACGACTCTCACGTTATCGACTGGGGAGAGTTAGATATGGGAGACGATGCGACCTTAGAGGAACGACCAGTCAGAATTGAGGATCGTAAAGAGAAGGTGCTCCATGGATGAACCATTCCATTGGTTCGTGTGTTGTGGAGGCATGGCGGCCTCGAGGAGAGCACTTGGGAGTGGGAGACCCAGATGCAAGCTCAGTACCCGGAGTTGTTTCGACTTGTGTTTTCCCTTGTTCTTCTGAGATTTGTGTTGATGTTTTACTTTGTACCTTTGATATATGGAATGCTTGGCTTATCGGTTGTGAGATATTTTGTTTCCTTGTTCTCTGGAAGTGTTTAGCATGTCTGGATGTGTGGGGAAAGGGAAAAAGATGACTCTTAATCGAGACGCATTAATGAGGATGCGATTGAACCTGTGCGGGCGAGTCAGTGCTGCCTAAAGCAGATAATATCTCGACATAGAAGAAGGAAGTTTTCCCCAAACCACGTGTTCGGGCAATGTGTGGGTTGTACGGTGTTAGGGGCTGTGTAAGTTGGAAAATCCTAATGTAAGAAAGTGGGAAGACCCAATTCTTAATCGAGACGTATTAATGAGAATGTGATTAAATCCGTGCAGGAGAGTCAGTGCCGCCTAAGTCGGATAATATCTCGATATAATAGAAATAATTCCTAACACATATGATTAGGGTTTTTGGTTGGGTTCCTATTATAACGAGAACCCTAAGAGGTATCTTGTTGGGTTCCTCTGGGTTGTTTTTTTGAATTCTCGAGGACGAGAATGTTTTAAGAGGTATCTGATGTAATGGCCCGGACCTCTCTGGCCCATTCCTTTGTCAAAAAGAAGGTCACGAAGTGTTCTGGAGGGTAAAGTGGACTTTTCACACACTTTCCAGAATTTTGAAACTACACGCCGTGTAGTGCGAGTACACGTCGTGTACCCCCTTGCTGGGTATACCCCGTGTTGAAGGCCGTGTCCTTGCTGTGTAAAATAAATGGGTACACGCCATGTGTCCAGTACAACACGCCATGTAGTCCTTCCCCGCATACACATTACCAGTCAACGGTCATGTGCCATGTTGGATTCGTGTCCTTGCCGTGTGCAATAAATGGGTACACGTCGTGTGTCCAGTACTACACGACATATAGTCCTTCCCTTCATACGCATTACCAGTCAACGGTCGTGTGCCGTGTTGGAGTCGTTTCCTTACCGTGTGCAATAAATGGGTACACGCCGTGTGTCCAGTACTACATGCCATGTAGTCCCTCCCCGCATATGCGTTTCCCTCAAACCGTGTGTTGACCAGTCAACGACCGCGGAGCCGTGTTGGAAGCCGCGTGGAGACCATGTGAAATAACTGAGTACATGCCATGTACCATAAAGTACACGCCATGTACTTTTTCATTTATCACCTATAAAAGGAGGGGTCCCCTCTTCCTTTTCAACTCACCCCTCTCCTCCCCTTTCCTATGAGAATAGTTCTCCCAAGAGACTCGAAAGATATTTCTTTCATAACTTCTTTGTCCGAGCTCCGATTTACGATCCGTCAGTAGCCACGGGATCGTAACGATGAGGCGGAACTTCTGAGCATGGATCCATTGTCTTTCCTTCAGCCCTTCCTTTCTGACTTCCACCCGAGGAGGTTTTTCAATGACCTGACAGAAGTGACGGACGTCTTCTAAGGTTGATCCGGGGGAGCGTTGCGATCGGAACCTGTTGAGGTGGGGATCTTACCTTTATCTCTCTAAATTGTGCATCATGCAGGGTGGGTATCCTCTTGTTTTCATGAGAAACAGTTGAACCATTAAATAAAGATAATAAGTGGTTAAAGAACGGGGATGGGAAAGTTATTATGTTTATATTTGTTTATCCTATTGATATGTTATGAATTGAATAGGATTATTCCTACTAAAAATCACGGTCGTTGGGGGCCTTTACTTGCACAATTAAATGTTTCCCTATCTTTCTAGACCATTTTGTGGATGGAAACTTTTTGGAATGTGGAAACTGGTTAATCACGTAAAGTTGGCTATTTAAAATCTGGAACCCTTGTGTGATCACCCCGGTTAAACAAAATGGAATAATGAACATGTGGGTTTTGGATTGGTTACTGGTGTGTGAAAGGAAGGGGTGAATCCTGGGTTGTTATAAATAGAATAGGGAGTAGGGATGCGGTAAATGATGTTAAAGGGGCGATGATGTGGCACAAACCTTGTTTTGTGGGTTGTTGTGGATCGGGTGGGCAGCGGGGCTGCAATAAATGGTATTAAAGGGATAATGATGTACGGTACGGTTGTGGTTATGGTGGTTGGAAGTGGGGCTGCAGGGATGGGTTTGAACGTGAACGGACTATGGGTTGTGAATAATAAATAAAAAGTGGAAGAGTTAATGAATGGTGGGTCATTGTAATGGAATGGGATTAATAATTAATGGGGTTGGATGGTTAATAAGGAATTTTTTGTGATTCTTGTGTTTTACTAACTTGATTTGTGGATGGCAGGGATATGTTTTATGAATGATTGATGTGGTTGGTTGTGGATAGTTTCCCAGTAGTTAAGGAACTAAATAAATTAATTCTACCGAAACGTGAAAACCTAAATGGGGTTGGGGTTGTTTGTTGTATGCATGCTTCGTAGTAGCAGTTCCGTGGCACGTGCTCAGTTTCTCTGTTTAGAATCCATTTGTTGGGTTGTGTGTTTGGTATACATATATATATCTGTATCTTTCGTGTTTTATTGCACCCCACCCATGTTGAGCACTTAGTGCCGAACACTCCCATTTCATGGGAGAGGGTGTTTTTCCCTTAGTTACTAGCTCCTTCCTGCTCCTTCTCCCATAGGATGTGATGGCTTGAGGCGACCTTACACCTAAGACTCTTTGGGTAGGTTTCGATTGGGGTTGTTTTAGCCCAATATTCTTCGGGCAGGTTCTACTGTTTTCCAAGAATCTTCGGGATGAGGCCCAGGTGTGTGCGGGTGGGATACATGGTTGTGAGGCCCAGGTGTGTGCGGGCGGGATACGTGGTTTTGAGGCCCAGGTGTGTGTCGGCAGGATACGTGGTTGTGAGGCCCAGGTGTGTGCGGGCGGGATACGTGGTTGTGAGGCCGAGGTGTGTGCGGGTGGGATACGTGGTTGTGAGGCCCAGGTGTGTGCGGGCGGGATACGTGGTTGTGAGGCCTAGGTGTGTGCGGGTGGGGAGAGTGTGGCAGCGTCAGGACATTCGCCGTTAGGAAGAGCATCTAGCTAATGGGAAATGGTGCAGGGTACCCAATACTCTTGTTTCTTATATATTACTACCTGTTGTGATTGTGTTTTTGGTGAGTGTGGCTGGTGAGGTTGGGTGGATTGAATTCCTTGCTAGGTTTCTTCTGTTGTTCTCACGGGACATTAGGATGTCTCCCCACTTGTGCACGATATCTTTAGGTTTCATTACTGAGTATACTTGTATGCTCACCCAACGTTTACTTTCAGGTTTCTAGGAGGACTACCAGGGCTGTGCGGGACCCTACTAGTCGGACAGTTGGAGTTGTTGCTGTTGTTGTACACTTGTTTCTTTTGGTATTGTACTTTGATCTTTCTTGTACTTGTACCTTGTTATAAAATTGTTTAAACATGCATGTGGGGTTGGTTTGGGTTTATTTCTATACACTTTTTCTTTTCCTTTTTGGTGGTTGACTTTTCCTATTTCCTGATCTTAAATAATAAAAAGCGTAATGCCTCCCATATTTGTAAAAACTCATACCCTTGGTGCTATTCGCCACCCCGAGGCCTACTGGAGGTGGGACTCGGGGGTCATTATCTCTCTTTCACCCTTTCCATCTCAGGAGGGGCATCTTTGGTGGGATAGGGTCGTGACAATCTTATTATCTTATATTTTGGTTTTTAGGTAGATCTCATGATGGAAGTATAATATGACAAATTTCATGAGTTCTTTATTCCTTACATATGATGTTAGTTTCATGTTATATATATTTTTAAAATGATTATAGATAAATTATTCATTTATTGGTGATGAAAATAAGGAAAATAAAAAATTTCATTATTACTTTTTAATACAACACCAAATAAAGGAATGTGTTACTCTATATTTTTATATTTTAGGAAAAAAAAATTATATATATTAAAATTATATTGAAATATATAAAAATTTCAATGTAATTATTCAATGTTTTTTTTCAACTTAGATATATATGTAATTTAAAAAATCAATTATAAAATTTAGTTATATTTCAATATCATGAATATAGTATGTTAATAGATATAATATCTGTGATAAACTAGATATTTCAGGGAGGGTTCCACATTATAATATAATAAGTTACATTATATTCATCAAAACTATATTACAATTCATAGGCAATACAATTTTTTTATATATATTAAAATTATATATAATATAATCACATTACAATAATTTTTTATCACTCTAAAATGAATTTTTAGAGTTGGTATTTGAATTATATTATTGAAATTAATAATATTATGATTGAAATCTTCGTCGAGTAATATTCATGATTTATGTGTATATTTTAATGATTTTGTTAAATATTTTAATGAATTATTTAAAATATTTAATCCATTATTTTTATTTGATTTTTAAAAAGAATTAAATCATAATACCTTCCATTTTATCTTGATTTATAAAATTTTATTAATATTTATATATTTTTGGTATGTATTTCATGAATGATTAAGATATCCACCCACAAATTATAGAGATTTTTCCTTATAGAAAGCGGTTTTAATTCAAGAGAAAAATATAGTGCACACCACCTCCATTGATTTTATGAACTTTATTTGGATTGAATAATATTGTTTAGAGTTGTTTTTACTCACCTTTGATATTTATTAACTGTATTTTTTATATATATGTACAATTTTCTGGTCAATCGTATTTCTTTATCTTGTATTCTTTATTAATATTACAACTAATATATGAGAAAACATATTCCAACCAATTATCCTTAATGTTTTAAACACTCAATAAAAATATTTATTAAAAATTTCAAAACCCAAGTTATTGTGTATAATTTTTTTCTCTCTCACTATATCTTAATATTATTATTTTCTCAAATGATTAATTTTTTTCAGACTAACTAGAATAGAAACAGCATGTGCTCTATATGAGAATACTTTGTTTTATTTTACATACCTATCATCTATGTGAATGCTACTTTCTCTCCTAGTAATATCATGTTGCATCATAGATATAAAATTGGTGTAATAGGAATATCGAAAGTTTTATATCGAGGATCTTATTTAATATCTAAGAAAGTATAATTTAGTATATTATTATTTCTTATATATTTATATCATTATTATAAAATTGAAAAAATCATGAAAATATGATTTAACTTTATAGAAAATCTTTTCCCATGATTGATAGAAATGTATTTCACTTAAATGAGGATAATATTTTTTCATATATAATCTCATTGAGACATATTTTTCTTTACAGGGTATAAAATGGTGTAAATATTACCAAATTATTTGATGGATTTTTTTTTCAATTTGATAAAAATGTTGAAGTTGATACGAGAGTACCCCATATATTACTCTCACCACTCTCATAAGTTATTGATTAGAGTTATTAGTTAAAAATAGTAAATTCTTTATGGAATAAAGGTAAATGTTTTTATAAAGATGAAAAATGGTTATAAATCCCATATATTAATCTTATTGTTTAAAAGTAAAATATATTTGGACTTTTGATGATAACATATTTGATAATTTTTTTATACATGGGAACAAAATTTCTATCTCTTTTAAGAGTTATGGATATATTCTCAATGTCTCAATTATTATAAAGATGATGAAGAACATTCTACTAGATTAATTTGATTATAATATTTCATACCATTAACATTAAATCTTGGATGTATTTATAATTTAATATACAAAAATTCCTTGATATAATATGAGATAAGAGGATCTTTTTCGTTGAAAAAGAAGGAAAAATTGCAAAACATTGCAACTTTTAAAGCATCCAAAATATTAATAACCTATTAATTAAAATGTTCTCATAAAGTTGAATCACAATATACTATTGATGACTAGAACATGAATGAATTTATGTATATTTTCATCAATATAATGATAGATTAATATTTAAATAAAAAGTTATGTTTACTTTTTTATATATCAATTTTTGAAATATTGGATATTTTTTATAAATTTTAATAAAAGGAATAAAAAACATAATAGTGATAACCAATAAAAAAATACTATTATGTTAAAAGGTAATGATGAAGAAATGAAAGAAAATTATATAATTTAATGGAAAAAGAAAATCATTTAAGAAGTGTAAATCATTATTACTACATGAAGCATCATTTTGTGTTGATAATAGTAATGAAGATAAAATATATTTAGATGATAAAAGTACTCAATATATGGTGTCATAAAAAATTAATATTAATTAATCCTCTAAAAAAAATTTTGTTAATGTTATGATAAAGTTGAGGAAATAAAAAAAGATTTTACTATAATAATTAATCTCCTAGCATGATGAAAACAAAATAGACAACTTGGGATAGAGAATGAATTATTAAATAAGAATGCTAAACTATGTAATTCCAAATATGATGGTATAATTAAATTAAATTTATGAAGAAATTTTTATGGTAAAAGTTATTTTATTATAAAAAGTCATAGTTTTCATGATATAATAGGGAAAAAAATTATTATTAAGTACATGAAGTTAACTTTTATTGAAACGATGTTATAAGAAGAAGAGAGTTAACTAATGGTTTTTTAGATAAAAAGTTATCTTAATAACGATATATAGTATTAAAAAATAATTATAGAGTGTTTTTAATTACATGAATCAATGTTATAATGTTCTTGAGATGTTCTTCAAAATCCCTTTGGTTGTCCATGCATGTAAAGAATGGAAAAAATGATGATATGATGGGAAATATGGTTACTGTTTACAAATAAATTATGGTGAATAGAATAAAATATCATAAAAAAATTAAATAACCAAAACAATTATGTGAGGAATAATAAATTGGTAAGGAATTTGTTAAATTGAAACATCCTATTATTGTAAAACATTACAATATAAGATAATATGGAAGTAAATTATCAAAGCCCATGGATAACAACCTCTTATCATTATATTCCTTTATATATATTATTTATTACCAATATTGGATGAATTATTATCTTAGATACCTATTGGATTAATTTTTATCTTTTAAAAAAATATTGGTATTGTTCTAGGGTTTTGAATTATTAATAGTTACTGTGAAACAATTGTGTGACTGTTTTGTACCAATACGGTTCCATTAATATTAGTTTTCCAAATAGGTAGTATAGACATGTGCTATTCTATATAACCAATGTAGGATATGTTAGGTTTTTTTAGTAGGATTAGAAAATTTAGCACATGGTTAATCAAAATTTGGTCCTAAAATGTGTAATTTACCCAAGGGCCTGAATTTAATATTTTTATATAATTTCTACTAATAAAAAATAATTTTAAAACCCCCTCACTATTATCTCATCCTCTAGATAACGGGATAGTAAAACTATGTAGACACTTATTCAAATGATTCCAACACCTCTACTATCATTTTTTGACCAAATTATTCCTAACACTCATAATGATATTCCTATATATTAATTTTCTCTTCTCTATAACGTTTTTTCTCCCTTAATCATTATTTATTCTTCTCCCTTGTTGTTCCTTAATTCATTTGAACTCATTATGTTTAAATTTTCTTAAATATTATGTTGTTAGGGTTCATTGGGATGTCATTTAGACTATTCAAGTTGTGAAAATCAATTGAGACATGTTACATCTCACCCACCAATTATTTGAGGTGTGTTTTATTTATAAAATGATTTTATTTAAGGACATAAATTTATTATGTATTTTAAATTAATTTTTATCCATTTTAAATTATATTATATTCTACTTATAAGAATATTATGAGATTTAAAGGTATTTTGTTCTAGGAATTATCTTATGTCTCATGCATAGTGCTTCTAAAATGTAATATGTTTCTATTTAAAAATTATCCTGGTGTAAAAAATATTCTCATACAGTTTTACAAGTAATCAAAATTCTAGAATTTGATTTAATGGGATTACAGGTGGTTTAAATAAATGGTATCTACTAAGTCTCATTCCAAGTAATGGTTTAAATGTACTATTTAACTTTACAAAGGGAAAGAAATATTATGAATTTTTTGATGATGGTATTTTTTTTAATTGGTGAATTGTGTTTTTAAGAAATTTATATAAACATAGTGGAGTTAGACCTCTTTTGAAAGGATTTTGGGCTTATGAGTTTCATGGTGATTGGAAAATTTCCTTTCAATAAAATTTCGTGTTTTTTAAATGGTTTCATGGTTCCATTTGTGTAAAAAACAGTAACATTAAAAGATCATAATGGTCGATATCATATAAAACACACAACACAAAGCATTAATGAACCAGCAAATGATATTATTTTATTATTACTAAATCACTGTCCTTCAATTTTTGGGTATAATAGAATTAATTGAATTATTAAATATATAATTTTCAGTATAAAAACCATTTATTGATAAATTACTCATAAATAAGAACTCAATCTTAGTAAATTTAATTTATTATTCAAAATACATTTTCTTGAAAAACAGTTTGTATTTATTTGTTTAAAAAAATAAAATATATATTTTTTAAAAAAATTAAATATTGAAATTTATAAAAATAATATATTTTTTTAAATCAACATATCAAAATTACTAGTGGACTATTTTTTTATTTTTCTAGAAAAATTTATTTTATAATGGATATTGAAAAATATATGTTTTAAATTAAAAATTAATTTTATTTCAATCATTCCAAAAATTCCATTTAATTTGAAAACGAAATTTTTTCAGTTATATTATTAATAATCAAATTATTTTTATTGGAATCAATTTATTTTATTTATTTGTTGTTGAATAATTTTTATACATAAATAATTATTTATCAAAAAAACCATCTTCGTTGTGTTTTGTGTCGTTATAATAAATTAATTTCTAGGAGTTAAAAAAATTAAATCATAAAATAGTTGATTTAGTATTTGTGTTCAGGATATCAAAATTTCGTAGACACTAAACTTTTACTGTTGGTCATAATTAATCATAATACTTTAATGTTTTTTTACCATGTTAAAGGTAAAATGTGTTAATTATGTTTACAACACATGTGATAAGGAATCAAATTCATTAAAATAATTGACCTTATTTAATTGTATGAGTATTTAAAATACATAATCATCTAATTCTATAAAATATTAAATTTTGTGATTTTAACTTTTATTTTTATATTTATGATATTTAATAAAAATATAAACTAAGAAATGTCAATTTCTCTGTTTTAATGTCTACAATTATTCTATTTTTGATAGGGACAAAAACTCTTATTTTTCATCATAATTTTTTATTTTATAAGGTATGAATATTTTTTTAATATTAATTGATTTTAAATTTTTTTGTTATTATATATTTTCATCAAATTCATATGAAAATCCAAAACAACGCTTTCAAGAATAGTAAAAATAGAAGTAAATTATTTGAAAAACATTTAATAAAATTCTTTTTATCATGTTAAATTGTCCATAAATTAATTATGTGATATATATATATATATCATATTATATATGTTTTAATAGTTTATAATCAAATTTCATTTCATTAATGTAATCTTAAATGTAAAATTATGGGAATATTTATTAAAATGGAAGAAATAGTATATTATTTTATATATATTTTATTAAATAATTTATAAATCAATGAAAACGTTTGAGATGAAAAATAGGATGATAAATGGTACAAAATATCATCCCTTGTAAATTTATGATACATTTATCCCCTTATACATAACATTATAAACATTTCATATTGAAAAGGAATTTCCAATATGATGTATTAAATTGGTTTAATTTGGGAATAAACTAAATTATATGTTTTAATATAATATCTAAACCAATAAATATTATATTATATTATTATATTAGTAAAAATATAATATATCTTCATAACCATGTAATTTTTGAGTAATTTTATATGAGTTCTACACATATAATATTATAATAATTCAAGTGTTTTTTGAAACACAATAATGATATTTTATAATATACAATATCTATTATTCATTATATATTCTATGGCTCCATTTCATGTGTCATTCCCTTAGAGAATACCACTCCCCATCCCGTTTTCTCATTTTCCATTGATTATCACTCTCCCTATCTCCATCTCTATTTCCCTCAAACCCTATGCTCCTCATCTCCCACATATCCCCACCCCCACTCCCCAGACCCATTACCCATATCCCAATCATTGTCTCCATGTCTCCCTATATCCCAATCAATCGCTATCTCCCAGTACCCATCTTCATCTCCCCATCGCAGAATGTCTCGTCACTCCCTTTACTCCCCTTCCCTTATTCCTCCATGTTTCTCATCACTTATATCTCATCTCTATACCATTGTCTGATGGTATTCTTGGCATCCCTCCACTCTTATAATCCTTGTTTCTTCATAGATCCCATATTTGCCTTCTGCTCTCCCTGTCACCTTCTCAAGGACATGTCCATGTCCCGCCGCTCCATTGGTCCCCATTCCCCCATTTACTACATCCACTCTCTATATCCAGCACAAATTTCTTCCTCTATTAGATCATGAATAGAGTCAATAAAATATTTATTTTTCAATTAATATGGCAGTTTCACTGATGGATTCAATACTATTCTCTTTTACTCTCAGAAGATTACTTTATCTTTGTAACTTTATCACAATTTGTTTACGATGTCCAAAATATTTTGGTTTCGCACTAATGGTTTTATTTCACTTATCTCATTCCATGAAAATTTTACTCTGTGAAATATTTTATACTACATGGATATTTATTTTTTTAACTCACTAAACCTTTAGGTTTTATTAATTTAAGAATTTGTTAGTCACTCCTATCTTTGGCTTCATAGAAATGATATTATGTTTGTAGATCTGAGGCACAAGTTGGGTAACCCGGTTCATATGCACACCCTTATTTTATTTATATGTATTATATTAAAGGTAGTGAAATTAGTTTGTTTTATGTTATTCTTTAGGTTTCTTTATTTTATTAATCGTAGGGGTAATTTTTCCCTTACAATCAGGGCTAAACTATTGCAACTTCAACAGGTTTTCTGTATTATGGACTTGTACTGGTACTTTCTTCTAAATTCCAATATGTTTTAATTTATATGAAATATATCTGAATTTTTTTTATACTTGAAATTTTTTTACCATCATTATGTCACATTACTATCTTTTCATTCACATTCAATTTCATAGGGTTCTTCTTCAGTTTTATGTGAAATGAATCTCTTTCAAAAAAAACTGGAATGATTGTTACTTAAAATTTAGAGTTACATCTCTTTCATGTGAAATTTATATTTCTTCTAGTTTCCGTTTATTCATGTATAAAGTTTTTATTATGGATTACTAAATGATTTTTCCTTCTCATATAATTATTTATTTCATTGGTCCATCTTTATATATTCATTTATTGATTTTATTTTCTATATAATTTTTAACATTAATATGAAATTAACCTATATTTTTTCTTTATATTATTTGCAATTTTGTATATATTTCATGTTAGAATGAAATAGTTTTTTTACTTCAGTTTCATGCTATGCATAGTTAACAAACCATGACAATGTGATATTCTATTTCGATCAAAGTTTTCATCATATCATATTATGTGTACAGTCGTCTATGGTTCTTTATTTTCTCCACAAGATAGTTGGTATTTCTTAATTAATTTATTTTATTCTCATTCATGAAAGGGTTTTATAAATTTTTTATGCCTCTAATAATTATTTCATTGGATTATTTTGTTTTAATTCTAATAATCTATAAATAATATCTAATTCATTGTCGAATGGTGTCCTTTTATATTAATTGGGTTGTATTAGATTCTTTTATTCAATATCATAAATATTTTTCAATCTATAAAACATTAGAAAAATTAACTCAAATATTTTGACATTGGATATCATAATTTCATGTGTTTTATTATATTATTTTCTATTTCTTATCACACTAAAATATTCCAAATTTTTTATTTCTTTATAGCTCTTCAGTCAATGCTCTATGAATCACCGCTTTTTATCAACATGTGGTAGGTTTTATTTTAATGATGATTCTTCTATTTCCACATATCTACATTATATTTCTATAATTAATGGTTTTGATAATCTCGTATTTTCTCCAATACATCGTTTCATGATCAGGTCAAAGCTGAAAACATGTGAACCATGACAGCTCTAATTCCTCACATGCCCTATGATTTCAACCACTATGATTCATTTATTTTAAAACCTTATCATCTTTGGGTTGGATTGGGTATGATTTATTTGTTTCTATTTCTTATCTAATGAATTGTGATATTGTTCATTGATAAGGATTAGTTTTATTAAATTATTGCATCAGGTATGATTTCATTGATTATTTGTGAAAAATTAATTGGTTTTGATTATTTCATAATTTTATGATATTTTAAGGCCACCATCACCATCGGGACTAAACCATAGAATCAAGGAGTCATGTTGGTACAACCATATTAATTCCAATAAATTTTATTTTCTAAAAAATATCAAAATGTTATTTTTATTAGGAATTTTATCTACCAGTATCATGTGACATTTATACCATTTAATTTCAATTAAATTTCATTGGTTGATTCTCTGGATGATTGTGACATGTATTTTTTCCTAAAAATGATAATTGTTGGTTACCTAAAATTTCAAGTTTTTTGAGACATGTATTTATTTTTCAGTTTCCTATGATTTGTTTTTGTTTTCCTTTGGTATGGAAACAATAATATATATTCCTAACTAATTTTTCACTATTCCCTTTGTTTTTTCTATGATCTATTTTTATTCATTTAAGATCCAATTGGTGAAATTATAGTTGAAGAAAATAATAATCTGAATGTCCAAGTTCAAATTCTCAATATGAGGTTTGTTAAATCTTCAATGTACTCAATGTACATATGAAGATATTATAGTCTGTATATATGGTTTTATGAATGAATTAAGAAATATTGTGGTAGAAAGAACCCACACATTTTATTATTGTGGTATCGTATTTTGTTTCAATATAAATTCCACATTTATTTCTGTTTTTATTAATTATCCTATTTATGAACTATTAAATATTTTTATTTTTTTATTAAAGGGTTTTTGAATTTATTTATAGTGTATTATTTACTATATTTGTGAAAATTTTAAGAAGTTTGTATTCTATAATTTAATAATCCATAAGTATTCATTATTGATTCTATTTATGTTATTCCCAAACAACATTAAATATTATAAACGACGCATACATACCCACATTGTATACCTATATTATTTATTTCATTAAACAATCTTAATATTTAGGTATAAGACCATTTCCTGATGGGTTTTGTATATATTTTTTTCATTGTTGAAGGAGTTGTCTATATTCATTTTTATATTTATATAAAACACATTCATATATTTAATATTTTATATATTAAATATTTGTAACATATGTATACACTCATTTATTAAATCATCATTTTTTCAAGTTTTTAGAGGGAATTATCAAACACTTTCATCATTATAAAGTAATGCAGTGATTACGGCATTCTGGTTGGAGGTTCCATGTTTTTATACCCGATAAAAGGTTATGTTGTGAATGTTTTTATAAATTAATATATATATATATATACATGTATGTATTTTTATGTATATATATATATGTGTGTGTGTGTGTGTTTGTTTGTATATGAATAAGTATATATATATATATATATCTCTAAAAAAATATCTTATATGATGGTAAAATATACATTGAAATAAATCCATTAATGAGATATGTTTCATATTGTTTCAAATATTACATCAATTACAATGAGTATAAGGGGTCGAAAAGGAAACATGATGGTAGTGAATATAGTCTCGTTAATTTGTTTTGGTAAATTTCCAAGAACCAAAAAATGAATAACTCATTATTTTTCATTTGTTAATGTATATTCAACATTAATTTATAACTCAATATTTTATTTTAGAATAATAAAGTTTAAGATGTGTTATGAATTTTTATTTTTTAGTAATGGAAATTTTGGAAACATAAAATCACATTGGCTTTGGAACAAAAGAGTGCATATAATATTCCATTTTATTTGACAAATTATTTCAATATTTAAGATGATGGGTGTTTCTTCCAACATTTGAAAGTGGAATATGGTAATGATAGTGGTTGTTTTTATCTACATTCATAGAGGTGGTCATGGAAGGTTAATCACATGTCGCAGAATGTTTTTTGGTGAGAAAATGATTCTTAGTGAGTTTTGATAAATTATATCACTTTGGATAAAATAAATAATCATTTATTTAAGGTGTATGACATCAGTTATGAAGTAGTACAATCTTAGTGTGGATGAAAACTTCATGTTTAGTTACATGGACACTTCAGTAAAATTCCAAACCAATGTTTATTCATGACATTTAATTCTATTTATTTGCAATTTTTTAGCCAACATACAAGATCTTAATAGCGGATGAAAGTGGTGCACCTTAATAGGGATTATATTGGCCCAGTCCATCTCACAATCATGATTTTTTCCACTTTGGTCCGAACCCACATGGTTTTTCCATCCCTAGGATCTGGCCCTAAAGAATCCCCCAGGAAAAGGCCTCATGGTGGGATAGTTAACCACACTACATTATAAATGGGTTCTTCATGGTCCTTATCCATTGATGTGGGATTACCATAATCCTACCCTCCATGTAGGGCCCAACGTTGTCACTAGAACATCAAATAGACATTGGCCCTGATACCATTTGTAATGTCCTAGTACAACCAATGATCATGATATTGTCTAGTGTTAGCCTAGACGAAACAGTTTCTCTTCCCCATGGATTTGGCCCTCAGGAATCCCCCATGAAATGGCATAATGATTGGAGAGGTATCAACATTGCCTTATAATGGGGTGTTTCTTACTCCTCCTCCTTTGATGTGGCATTTCCATAATCAGCATTGTAAGATCTTATTACAGATATAATAGTAATGCATTGGATATTTCCATGGTTTTCCTTTGCATTTTTTAGGAAAGGGTAAATCTTGAATTGAGAGGATACCTTTAATGGGGAAGTCATATGTTTTTTGGTTTTTTGGCACTAACAAATATGTTCTGCACAATTCCATAGCATTACACATCATGTACTATCATCACACACCATGTAATGGTTTTTCATGAAGGATGTGAATTTACGCTGTGATGGGTACACGTTTTGAATTGTCACTACACATTGTGATGAAGTAAATAAACAGTTTTTAACTACAAGCATCAGGTATTAATGAAAAATTGTACGTTTTTAGACACTTAAAAACTCATTAATTTCAAAATTTGTATTTTTTATACACACCATGTAATGCCAGATTTTAAATATATGATAAAATTTTGATGAATATTCTCCATTTTAATAAAATGAATCAGTCATAGTGTGTAACTGGAGTACAAGACATGTAACACCCCGACATCAGCCTATAAATGAGGCTTTGCAATTTGAATTTCCCCATTCATTCTTATCTAATTCCTCTTCATTTGAGCCAAAGACTTCCCCAGTGAGTCTTGGATCCTTCCGACCCTTTCTGATTAGTTCTGTTTCATTCAAACATCATTTCTTTGGTGGATGATACTAGGGTAAGTGGTTTTCATTTCTCTTCATGCTTATTTTTTTCTCCCCTCTTGGGATTTCATTGGATCATCCTAAAATTGATGGGTCTTCCCCCCATTATGTCAGTTCTCACTTCTTGGTTGTGTTTCATGATCCAATGAAACTTTATTTGTATAACATAAATATAATATATATAGATGCTCAAAAAATACTGTGTTTGATTGTAGGTTTAAAAACATTCCCCTTTTAAGCCTTCAATCATTTATATGTTTAAAAATGTTAAAAAGGTAAATTTAAAAACCTTATTTTGTTCTAACTCAATGGGATAATATAAAGGGCCCAGGTAAAATTATAATAAACCTAATCATAAAAACGTTAAAAATATGAAAACATTATAAGGATTTAATTAGAGAAATATTTTATCTTAAATCATATATAATCTTATTTATCGGAGTAAGAATAATTAAAATAAAGTGTAAGAATTTTATACATTATTTCTTTGATAAAAAATAGAAATAATGAAACATGAAACAAAGCATGTAAACATGTAGAAAATCATTTAACCTAATGATAAAGGTATCCTACAACATTGTATAAAGGTCCATTGATTTACACATTCTAGAAAGACTTTCTTACCCACACTAGGGTATGCCCATGATAAGAATATTAGAGTCTATCTTGCTATCCCCATATGCCCTCAATCTTTAAGGTTTTCGGCACCTCTTTCTTCCTATCCTTGGAAGTAAATTAACATTAAGGTAGTCGAAACCTCTATCTTTCTATCCCTGGAAGCCCTCGATTGTACACAACAACAATCACATTCACACAAAGTTTAACAAGTTTTTCATGATTGAATAATAGGTTAATAATTGAATAATATGTTCATAGATCTCACAAGGCATATGAGTTTCTCTCTCTATAAATCACTTCACAACATGTAATATCTTGGATCGTCAATCAATAAATTATTGAGATCATTCAAATGATCTCTCAATTATAATAAAGGATTCCAACAGTCGACTCCCTCCTCTAATTGTCATATTTTTCTATGAATTTTGGTAGGACCTATATAGGTGTCACTCAACCAATGGATAGTTAGAAATAAATTGCATGAAATTTTTTCATTGTAACAAAAGAATTTATAGGGGAATTGTGCCATGTAAGAAAAACATTCTTAATTTTAAGAAACATACATAAAATATGATCCTATTAAGTTATAAAAATACTTTACAAAAATTAGATAACTATAAATAAATAATTTAATATAATTATTAAGGAATTGAAAAACAAATTCTAGAAAAATTGATATTTTGATTCTATTTTACAATGAATTTGGAGTTTGAATTATGAGGAATTCAGAGTCGTATGTCTAAGGAATTGAGGTACCAAATTCTAAGGAACTCAGATTCTGAATTCTATGTAATTCAGATTCTGAATTCTGAGGAATTTGGAGTATTTATTTCAGAGAATTCAGAGTATTAATTTCATATAATTTAGATTCTATATTGTAGTGAATTCAAAGTCTAGATTTTTGAGAATTCAAAGTTTGAAATTTAGATAATTCGTAGTCTAAATTTTAGAGAATTCAGAGACACAATTTCAGAAAATTTAGAATCTTAATTTCAGAGAATTATGAGTCTGAACTTTTTTGAATTTATAGTCTGAATTTCAAATAATTCTGACACTTAATTTAAGAGAATTTAGAGCCCAAATTTCGTTGAATTTAGAGCCTGTATTTCAAATAATTTAGAGTTTGAATTTAAGAGAAATTGGATTCTTAATATCAACAAAATAAGATTTTGAAAATAGTAACACTTTTTAGCTTAGGAACTATATGATTCCAAGGTATTTGATAAGGATCCAAATTTTTGGTTTTAAGAATAAAATTGTTAGACATTGTTTTGATAAGATATTAAATAATACAATGAAAAAAAGGTATGAATCAATCTTTCCTTATTGAATGAAAATTTTCCTTAAGAAAATAATTCTAAGGAAAAGATAATTTTTATTAACAAAATGTTTTTGTTATTTTTAAAACTTAGAGAAATAAAAAAATTCATAAGGAATAC
Source organism: Viscum album (assembly GCA_963277665.1). Classification (NCBI taxonomy): domain Eukaryota; kingdom Viridiplantae; phylum Streptophyta; class Magnoliopsida; order Santalales; family Viscaceae; genus Viscum; species Viscum album. Next base: position 494,614,506 of record OY728158.1, on the reverse strand, counting down.
TTATTGAATCATAAATCTCCCCCTTTTTGGAAAGCACGAACAACCTTTTGAAAAAGAATATATGGAATAAATATTTTTCTTCTATAATATTTAAAAGAAAAATGTATCTCCCTTTACTTATTACTTATGATAAATATTACAAACTCCCCCATATTTTTTAAAATATATATGGATCATATTAATGTATTTTGTAGATAAGTTTCATTTTCTTGATTAAGATAATTTTATTTAATTATATTCCTTCTTACTTCATCTCCCCCCTTCATAGGTCATTCTCTTCTTTTATCATAATATTCTTTTAATCATTTATTTCTCCCCCATTGTTATTTTTAAAAAGGAATAGTTGGAACAAAAAAATTATACCTGAATGTTTAGAAATATACAAAACCAAATAATAGAATAATAAAAAAAAATCATTATGCTAGGAAAATATGTTATAAGATTAATAAAACAAAATATCGGTTTGTAAGGAAAAAAATAAATCATCCATATTTTCCTTCGGAATCAACATTCTCAAGGTTTCTTTCACCTTCTTGAGCTCTTTGTGGTCATCCTCAAATCACTTGATCAGCTAATCCTGATCCTAATTTTTCTTTTTGATAACATTGATTCTTTTTTCTTAGGATTTGAGAAAATCATCATGAGAGTTTGTTACTTCCTCTTGTGGTTTGAATTTTTCTTCCAACTCTTCCCATAGATCATTTTTCATTTTTAAATTTAGAGAAACTGAATTCAAATTTCCATTCAGATCTCTATCCTCTTGAATTTAGGCACCATGCTCGAGATTCATCTTCTTAATAATTTTATTAGACCATTTGGTTATTTCCTTACATTATCTTCTATGAGAATCATAACTAACAAGATATGTCTAGAACTCCTTTCCAAGTTTGATAAAAATTTCTATGAGCATTCTTCTCGAATATTTCTTCTGATTGAAAGAATGCTAAAAAAGTTGACATCATGAATAAATACTAGTAAATAATGTAACTTAGTTTACTAACTTCTTCAAATACTGAACAATGAAATCTTAAACCATCGAAGATAGAGATTCAGAAGTGGATTCATTTTCTAGCGAGGAAACTTAGCCTAGCTCTTCATATTTCCTCTTGGATTTTCCACCAACAACATTCTTAGTTTTCCTAACCACAACTTTCTCGGTAAAATCATAAACCACTTTATTTCCTTTATCAAATCAATAGATTTTCTTCCCAATGTCTGGAGTTTCATGTTCACTATCTGAGACATGGATTGTTTTATCTTCATCAACATCTTCTTTTTCAGTACCTTCATTAATAACATCAGGATACATGTAATCATGATTGTTACTCTCATCAACAGAAGGTTTATCAACCACATCATTTCCATCATTATTTTTCCAATGATAGATTATTTTGTTTGATTCAACTTGGGATGTTCTGATCGATAACATGTCTAAAAGAATTTCTTTTTCATGAAATTATTCCACTATTTTTATAATATCTTCACTTTCTTCTTTATATACCTCTTCTTCATTATCATGATGAAAAAAAAATTATACCACTATAGCTTCCAGAATTAAAATTTTATTTCCCAAAGATTTTACTGGAACTGACTCTTTAAGGAAATATTCTAATACCTAGATCTGTTTGGATGATTTTTTAGTATCCTTCAAAAGGGCCTCAATGATCTCAGTAACTGACATTTTCTTCTTCAACTTCTTATTTTTTTTTCCTACAATTCAAGTAATTCAATTGCTTAAATCCTCAATACATTTTCCTCAATAAGATCTAAACCAAGGCAATAATGACCCTCCTTTCTCATCTTCTGCACTCTCCACTTAGTTATGACTTCATTAGAAAAAGTCTTTTTCTTTTTGGGCATGGGTGGATATGACTGGGTTTCTAGAATGGTCTCTTTTATAATGGATTCTAGTTCTTTATCCTTTATTTTCGTATCGTTTTACTGGGATGTTTTTCTTATTCCCCCATTATTGATTAATGCTTGAATATCAATTTCAGAAAGATCATAAAATTATCCTAACATGAGACTGAAACTAATTCTTATTCTCCTAAGAGTATCATCACTCAAAAACATAATCTAAAATATTATGGGTCTTGAATTGCATGGTATTTTGAAATACTCTCACCAGTGAACATATATCTTCAACAAGATCACTAGATACATGATAATCTTGGAAATATGGGTTTCGTTCTTGATATTCTTGATGGTAAGGAAATTATATTTAATGAGATTTATCTTTCTCATATTCACCAAAAAAATCCATCATGAAAACATCACATTTTATTAGGTAATTCATGTATCTCTTCTCAGAATAAGAAATCCATGCATCCACAATACTATAAACCATAAAATTTTTAAAAGGTGACTGATAATCATTAAAGTAACAATTTCAAGTCTAAGAAACTCTATTTCTCTAGCCTTTTCAAAGCTTCTTCTTTGTCAGGTAACACGTGGGAACAAAATAAGGCTTCTCCTTCATACGGTATATCCAATAAACTGGTAACCTTATTGAAATACAAATAATAGGTCTTTCTATAAATTTTAATGGAAACCATTTATCTACCACCTTCTTCATAAAGACATATTTAATCATAAAATTCTATGAGAATATCAGAATAAACTGGATCCAAATTTTTTTTCTTGGAAACAAAATGAATTTTCTAGCTATTATTATTTATAACTTTCGAAATCAGGGAAACATACATTATGAAGAAATTTGGATCTACCAACCATTATCCTTAAATTTTTCAATCTATTATTTCCTTGTTTTAGGCCATTTGATTTTCAGAGGAAACTTCAAGAGACATTCGAAGAGAAAGAAAACTAAGAAACCTTAAACGCAGATCTGTAGGGTAGCAGAGTTTCAGAGAAAAATATCTTGAAAACATGATATGAGACACAAATACGGGTGGAATTTATATAGGCTATGTGGTGATAGTTCAAAATCCCAATTCAATCCTATGTTTGAAATAATCTTTAACTGATTTGATGGATGAGATGAATGTTGAAGGAGGATTTTTTATGTTCCAATCATTTGAGGTAAAAATGGATTTAAGGAATGTGAATCTGATAGAGTTTTCTTACAACATGATAAAAATATAGACAATTGAAAATTTCAATTATAAATATTTAAGTAAGTAAACATACCTTCTAGATTTCCTAGAAATAATTGTCAGTGTTGGAAAAAGTTCATCTTGAATAACATAGATTCTTGAAAAAAAATTAGGGAATGGAATTTTTAGTTTCGGGAAATTTGATAAAAAAAAGTGGGGTATAAATAATTTTAATAAAGAGAACAAATTATTATGTTTGAAAAAAAGGGAAAAATTTAGGTCTTGAAAACAATTTCAGATATAGAAAACATTATTAAATAAGGAAAAACATTTTACTTCTAAAAAAATTTAAAGAATAAACAAATGTACCCCCCCAATGAAAAAAGTTTCTTAATATAAGGACATAAGTTTCAAAAAAAAAGTTAATATTGAAAATTACCTTTTGGTTATCTTTCATAAATTTTTTTAATGTATTCAAATATATCAAATGGTAAGGATATTTTAACAATGTCAGCAAGTTGATCTAGCATTCGGATAAATTAAATAATGATATCTCCTTTAAATGTTTGATCCCTAATAAAGTGATTCCTACTGTCTATGTGGTTTTTATGGGAGTGATGTGCATGTTTTTTTATTAGGGAAATTTCACTTATATTATCACACAATATTTTTGTTTTGGAAAAAGTCATGCCAATGTCTGTGAGTGTGTGTTGCATCGACAACAATTGAGAACAATGACTTTGAGCTCAAATATATTCAGTTTCAGTTGTGGAATGTACTACTGCATGTTGTTTCTTACATAACCAAGAAACTAATGAATCTCCTAAAAAATGACAAGTTCCATATGTAATTTTTACATTCAATTATACATCCACAAAAATCAGGATCCGAAAATCATTTTTAAAAATATCATTTTTTTGAAGAATAATAAAATCTTAAGTCTATAGTTCCCTTTCCGTAGCAAAAAACCATTTTCACGACTTTTAAATGGGATTCTGTCGGTTTAGATTGATATCATGCACATAATCATACTGAAAATATTATATATAGATGACTATTCATTAAGTATAATAAACATCCTAACATACCTCTAAAATATGTTTGATATACTGGTTTTCCAGCTTCATCAAGATCAATAGGAATTGATGTACCAATTAGAGTACATATACTTTTAGGGTTTTCATATCCATAATTTTTAAGAAGATCATTAATATAATTATTTTGAGATATGTATGTTCGTTACGGTTTTTTAGAAATTTGAAAACCATGTAAAAATGTTAACTCACACATCATACTCATTAAAACTCGGATTTCTTGAGATTCTCAAATGAATTAGTTAAAGAATTTTGAGTTGAACCAAATATAATTTCATCAACATAAATTTTAACAATTGATATATTATTTTAATATTTATTTATAAAAAGATTTGGATTAGTGGTTCCTTTAACATAGTTGTTTTATAATAAAAAACATTTAAGTTTATCATACAGGGATCTAGGGGCATGTTTACATCCATATAATGCTTTGGTAAGTTTAAAAACATGTTTATTAAATTGTGTGTCTTCAAAACCAAGATTTTGTTCAACTTAAACTTCCTCTTGAACATATCCATTACCAAAAGAACACTTCACATCTATTTGAAAAAGTTTTAAATTAAATAATGTTATTTAGGAAAGTAGAAAATGAATAGATTCATGTCTAGCTACTAGAGAATAGGTTTCTTTATAGTATATTACCTCTTGTTGATTATATCCTTTGGAAACTAATATTTCATTATTTCTTACTATGATTCCATTTTCATCACATTAATTTCTAAAGACTCATTTTACACCAATTAAAGATGTTTCCATAGATCTTTCAACCAAGGTACAGACTTTTTTTCTTTCGAATTAATTTAGTTCATCTTTCATATCTTTAATCCAATCATCATCACCTAATCTTCATCAGTTCTTTTTAGTTCTACATGGGAACAAAATTCTAGATATTATACATCATTTCATAAAGTACTTATAGTCATTACTAGTTTATTTACCTCAAAAATGATACTATCACTAGGATAATTCTTTAGAAACAACTGATTTGGGTTTTGAAAAACTTTTTCATTAACATAAGGTATAAAGTCTTCTAGGGTAAAAATATCATAAAAATTTTCTTGAATATTTTTCTTATTAGAAGAATCATCTATTAACGGGTGATAATATTTTTTTAAACACATTAGTTGCGCCCAAATTTACCCTACAGGTATAAGCGGCCGTTGAATTACACGTAGGGGTCGAATCCACAGGGACCGAAGAAGTAACCTTTAGAAACACAAGTTTTATAGAGGTTGGGCTGTGAAGTAGCCAACATGGGTTTGAATTGATTGGATAAATAATTATTTAATTTAATGAACAATTAAAAAAACAAATTTACTTTATCTAAAACAATTAATTATTATGGGTTGATCCTAGGTTGTTGCTTTTGGTGGATTGGATGCATTTCTTTTTTTTTAAATTTCATGTCATTAATTGAAGACATATCCAAACAATGAGATAATTCTCCCAAATCATTCACCAATTTAATCCCTACACAATTCCAAGGCCAAACACCAATTCACTTTGAGGATAACTTTACTGAGCACTCAAGGGAAATAGATCGTACTAGCACTCAAAATGTGTCATCATTAAACTTGGAAAAGACGAAGAAGAACATAACTCATCGAATGGAAATTTTAAAATAACAAACAGATTTAAAAATTAATGTACATGAAATAACATCCAATCCATCTCATGTAACTCTCTAGGACCAAACCATAAATTTTTAGCTCTCCATCGATTCTATTCTATCAATGGAAGCGAGAAGTCGACTTAAAGAAGTGGGATTGAAGAAGAAAAACATTAATAAAAATGAACACTCCACCGTTGTGTGAGAACTTCACAAGTATTGGTGTGAATAAATTCACACCTTGATTCAACGGTATCAACATGTTAAGAAAAGGAAAATAAAAATTGAAGAAGAAGAACAACTTTTATTAAGTTATTTAACATGAATTAAAAACTTACATTATGGAAATTGACGATGCGATTACAAAACGAAAGTAGGAAATTATAATTGAAAGAAAATAAAAACTTCCATTCCAAAAAATATATTTCATCCCAATTCCCTTAAGCATAATCTCCGTATATAGGCATATTTGGAGACTTAGATACACCCCCCCCCCCCCCATAATAAATTACAGCTCAATTAATTTAGAGAGTCAAAAGGAGGGTGAGAAAATTAAGGAATTTTGACGTTTCGAAGTTGTCCCGGAAATTTCATCCAGATTCATCCACCATTTTGACGTGTGAATTTGGAATTTAAGGATGCCGAATCCTGAGGGGTCGTAGACGAAAAATATTCTCATCCTTCTTTCCTCTATGAGCTGAAAAAATTTCAAGAAAGTTGGAGCATCCTTTTAGAAGTTATGGTCGAAATGGTGGGATGACTTTATGTGCATTAATGTCTGGCCCACCATTTAAATCTCAACTTCAGATCCCTTTATCATCATGAAAACTTCAGAATTATCTCTAGCCACAGTTGAATAAAATGATCCTAATATTTTTCTCTTTATACTATAAAAATTTGAGCTTCATTGGGCTTGGTTTGTGGGCCCCACATTTGTTTGATGGGCCTTATGCCCATTAGGCTTTTTCCAGTAAACTTATTCATTCTTGAGAAACAAATATCCATCTTTCCTTAGGATTCATCCATTGGACCTATAAAATAAAATGTTCCAAATATAGTGATAAATCATATCCCAAAATATCAAATTCAGAAAATGAATATAATGCACTCCACAAATAGATGAATGATTTGTCCCAAATTTGAATTTTAAACATTAATTGAATTTAAGATGATAAATGAAGTTCTATTTATGTAATGCACTAAAAACAATGTTTATGGTCTTTGAAACGATGAATATAAATATATTAACAATGAATACTAGCCACTTTTAGTGACTAATCACACCCCCCAACTTGAGTTTTTCTAGTCCCGAGAAAAATATATTACAAATATTAAATTCAAATCCCCTTTTCCCAAAACATTTTAATACACATTGCTCACCCAAAGACCTTGTACCCTAAAAAATTATGAAACCCATCAAAATCATTTAAAACAAGCTAGGACCATAAGCATATCCCAATCCCAAGCCCATTCCTTTGTTCAAATTCACCGCCACATTTCATCCAATTTCAATTAAGTATGATAAAGTGTTGTGCATCACAAAAGATATGGGGCCCATTTTATTGTTTAAGGGGAAAAATGGAAGCGCTAGGTGGGAATCACATTAAACCTTAAGATGAGTATCCATTTTTTTTGATTTTCTTTTTGATGATTTTTTTTAACCACAATAGATATGAAAAGACTAACTCTGGGCAATAAAACTATGGAGTCACGATCCCCAAGTGCCGGACACCATGCATATTGTCAATTTCATTCTCTACAATAGAGATATAAATCCTAACTCTAGGCAAGACAACTATGGAGTCACGATCCCCAAGTGTCGGACGCCACGCATTTGGACAAAACATTCCTCTATGTGGTTAAATTTTTTTTTATATTTTTTTTTGGATACTCAAATTAAACTAAAAGTGACCCCAGAACCCTATGCTATAATGAAAGGGACCCAAGGACTCAAATTTACACCCACGATCCAGTAGACGTGCATTGTGGAATTTTTATTAAGAAGATGAAAATATAAACTTTGAAAAATCGCATTGGACAACCGCACTTTCCAAAAACTATGCTCATGAACTTAAACTTGCATTAAAATCAGAATCAAGACATGAACAATTATTTGATATCCAATTTCAAAGTTTTCAATGTGTGTTATCATGTTCAAGGTTAATTGAATTTTTCTTTCCATGAATGTTCTTATAAATAAAATCATTTTTTTATTTCATCTCCCCCCAACTTAGAATAACATTGTCCCCAGTGTTTAAAGAAATGATAAGTTAGAAGGGGGTAGGAGAGGAGTTCACAAAGGAAATTGAAAATGATAAACATGGAATAAATTCACCTGGTTTTTGAAGTTAAAGTTAAAGATGATCTAGATTACTCCTTTGATCTCTTGGGGGATTTAGGCACCTCCTTGATCGAATATGTATCACTCAAAATAGTCCATGAACCATACAGAGTAGAAAAAACCAGAAAAAAAAACAACACAACAATTTATTTAAAACCAAGTATCAATATTTTTATGGTTTTCCCTGTTTTTTTTTAAATCAAACTAATGATAAATTGTCTTCTTTTAAATTTCTGGGTAAGTTATTACTCAGGGATCACACCGCGTGACACGGATGAATACGGTGCTCCCCTTTCATACCCATCCATACTCACAAAAGAAGAACAGGTCAAGAGTATATTTTTTTTAACCTACAGAAACATAAATAAAATAAAATAAACTGATGATACATTATCTTATTTTAAATTTCTGGGTAAAGTATTACTCAGGTATCACACCACGTAACACAGATAAATATGGTGCTCCCCTATCATACCCATCCTTACTCATAAAAAAGAACAGGTTAACAGTATAATGGAATTTTTTTAAAATGAAAAAAAATATGATTCGCTTTATTAGAAACATGAAAACCCATGGGTTTCCTCCCATGCAGTGCTTAATTTAAAGTCTTTAGCTTGACTTAGACCCCCCAACTTATCCAATTACAACTTTAAAAAATTTTAGGACCCCATTTTTCTTCACTTCCACATGAGTGAGATTAATTATTTTTTTAGAATTTGTGCCATTTGAAATACCATGTTCAATAATGAGTATGAAAGTCCAAGGAATTTTGGTAATGGTTGATTGAGTTTCATCTAGAGTCCTTCCTAAGATTTCAAGGGTGATTCCACTTTTTTGGGATTCTTGATGAAAATGGATGAAAATTGAATGGTCTAGGTTATCATAAATGGAGGGATTCTTGAATTGGTAAGGAAGTATCATATCATCGAGTTCAGTTTGATTGAATTTTCTTAAATAAGAATGAAAATTTGAATCAAAAATTGTTTCTTCTTCAAAAAAAATTGAAATGATTGGTTCCTTTTGAAAAGATGATTCATCCCCAAAATTTTCCATTTGAATTTCATGAGTGGGTATAGACTCAATATTCATTATATCTCCCAATGGTTCAATGATCGGTGATTCTAAAAAATTGTTATTTGAGAAATATTCCAAACACTCAATCCATGAAGAAAAATTTTCCCCTTGTGAATACAAAAAATTAATTTCCTCTTGATTTAAAGACCCTTTAACATTTAATTCATCTTCTTTAGTTATACCATATCCAAATGTTAGTTCTTTTTTAAATTCATGAGTTGTTTTTGGGATAAAATATTCTTCTATTGGTGATGAGGAAAGAACATCCTGAGTGGGAATGGGTTCCTCAGAAGTCTTAATGATTTGTATTTCTAATCTCAGTGATGAAACTTCTGAATTCATTTTAACCATTTTTTCACCAAATTGTTCAAAACAATTTCAGGATTAGGGTTGATAGATGTTTGTACATCATGGAATTCTTCATTATTCATATTTTCAATCATTCTTGATAGGTATGGAAATTGATCTTTTAAACATTCATCATTACAAATATCGTTCATGTTATTGGGTGTGGGGTATTCATTCAAAGGTTGATCAAAGTAATTAAAAAAGGTTGGTGATTCCCAATGTGGATTTTATAATTGATTCCATCATGATTTTTTTAATGGATATTGAGGATTATACTCCATTGGATTCATTTGGAAATTTGGAATCGTGATTTTCTGGGGTAAAAAAAATAGAAAGGGGGAAAGAGAAGAGAAATGGGGATGAGAAAAGAGAAATAAGGGAGAATAGAAAGATGTTCTAAGGTGACTTACTTGGTCCCCGGAAACAGCAGCAAACTTTATTTGTGCCAAAATTTACCCTATAGGTATAAGCGGTCATTGAATTATATGTAGGGTTCGAATCCATAGGGACCGAAGAAGTAACCTTTAGAAACACAAGTTTTATGGAGGTTGGGCTGTGAAGTAGCCAACTTGGGTTTGAATTGATTAGATAACTAATTATTTAATTTAATGAACAATTAAAAAAAACAAATTTAATTGATCTAAAACAATTAATTAGTATGGGTTGATCCTAGGTTTTTGCTTTTTGTGGATTGGATGCATTTATTTTTTTAAAATTTTCATGTCATTAATTGAAGACGTATCCAAACAACGAGATAATTCTCCCAAATCATTCACTAATTGAATCCCTACACAATTTTGAGGCCAATCACCAATTCACTTTGAGGATCACTTTACTTAGCACTCAATGTAAATAGATCATACTAGCACTCAAAATGTGTCATCGTTAAACTTGGCAAAGACAAAGAAGAACATAACTCATCGAATGGAAATCTTAAAATAACAAATAGATTTAAAAATTAATGTACATGAAATAACATCCAATCCATATCATGCAACTCTCTAGGACCAAACCATAAATTTTTAGCACTTCATCGATGCTATGCTATCAATGGAAGCAAGAAGTCGACTTAAAGAAGTGGTATTGAAGAAGAAAAACATTAATAAAAATGAACACTCCACCGTTGTGTGAGAAATTCACAAGTGTGGGTGTGAATAAATTCATGACTTGATTCAATGGTATAAATGTGTTAAGAAAAGGAAAATAAAAATTGAAGAAGAATAATAACTTTTATTAAGTTATTTAATGTGAAATAAAAACTTACATTATGTAAATTGACGATGCGATTACAAAACAAAAGTAGGAAATTACAATTGAAAGAAAATAAAAACTTCTATTCCAAAAAAAATATTCCATCCCCATTCCATTCAACATAATCTCCTTATATAGGCATATTTTGAGACTTAGATACACCCCCCACAATAAATTCCATCTCAAATAATTTAGAGAGTCAAAAGGAGGGTGAGAAAATTAAGGGATTTTGATGTTTCGAAGTTGACCCGGAAATTTCGTCCAGATTCGTCCACCATTTTGACGTGGGAATTTTGAATTTAATGAGGCCAAATCATGAGGGGTCATAGCAGAAAAATATTCTCATCCTTGTGTCCTCTATGTGCTATAAAAATATCAGGGAATTTGGAGAATAATTTTAGAAGTTATGGTCGAAATGGTGGGACGACATAATGTGCATTAATGTCAGGCCCACCATTTAAATCTCAACTTCAGATCCCTTTATCATCCTGAAAACATCAGAATTAGATCTGGCCACAGTTGAATAAAATGATCCTAATATTATTTTAATTCTACCGTAAAACTTAGAGCTTCATTGGGCTTGGTTTGTGGTCCCCACATTTGTTTGATGGGCCTTAGGCCCATTAGGCTTTTTCCAGTAAACTTCTGCATTCTTGAGAAAAAATCTCCATCTTACCTTAGGATTCATCCATCGGACCTAAAGAAAATAATGTTTCAAATAGAGTGATAAACCATATCCAAAAATATCAAATTCATAAAATGAATATAATGAAATTCACAAACAGATGAATGATTGGGCCCAAATTTTCATTTTAAACATTAATTGCATTTAAGATGAGAAATGAAGTTCTATTTATGTAATGCACAAAAAACAATGATTATGGACTTTGAAACAATGAATATAAATATATTAACAATTAATATTAGCCACTTTTAGTGACTAATCACACATCAATGGATTTAGGTTTGTGTTATATAAAAATAAAAGGATCAGTTTTATTATATTTAACATTCACTATTTCTTCAATAGTATAAAATTTTTGTCAAAAAATAAATAAGCCTTAGAAGTAGTGGAGTATCCAATAAAATGTCCTTCATCGAATTTGGGTGAAAATTTATGTATGTTATTATTAGTATTCAAAATTAATACTTTGTAACCAAATACATTGATGTAATAAATTAAAGGTTTCCAACTAGTCCACAATTCATATAGTGCTTTGTTAAGAAAATGTCTCCTTAAAACAAGATTTATAGTATAACAAGCAGTACTATTGGTATTAGCCCCAAAGTGTTTAGCAATAGAATATTCACTAGACAAGGTTCTATTTATTACTTGAAGAATTATATTTCTTCTATCAACAACACCATTTTTTTAGGTGTTCTTGGTGTTGAGAAGTTGTGAGTAGTTCCTTTCTTTCTACAAAAACATTCAAAATATGAATTTTGAAATTATCCCCCATGATCACTATGAATAGTTATAAATGGATTGTTTTCCTAATTTTTAACTTTGGATTTAAATTTTTTAAAATAATTAATGGCTTTTGGTTTCTTTTCTATAAAATAGATCCTTGTAAATCAAGTGTAATCATCAACTAAAACAAATACATAGTATTTTCCTCCAATACTTCGAGTTTCTGTTGGATTGAAAATATCCACATGCACTAGAAGTAATGCATCATAAGTTGATACATCATTAATTTATTTAAATATTGACTTATGTTTCATTCCATATTGACAAGGATCACAAAATTTTGAAGAATTAAACCTATGTTGTGTTAGATCCTTAACAATTATTTTCTTTGAAATTTTGTTTAGGTTTCTAAGGATACAATTTCCTAGTCTTCTATTCCATAACCATAATTTATCTTCCATTGCACTAATGAAATATATATTTTCTCTTAAGGTCTTCTAAATTATGTGTGTAATCATACTCATGCCTATGGGTATAAATAATAAACTATTCCATGGAATTGTCTTCTAATCATTTATTATTCTTAAAATTCACAAGGTAACCTTCATCACATAATTTCATTATGATTATAAGGTTGTTATTAATACCATTACTTAATAAAACATTTGAAATTAAATATTTTCCATCAAGAATAATGTTACCTATACCAACAGTTTCTCCATAAGCATTACCTCTGAAGGTTACGTTTCCTCTTTTCATCTTGATAATATTTTCAAAGAAGTTTTTATTACCTGTCATGTGCAAGGAACATCAACTATTAATGTATCATATTTTTTTTTGATACTTCCGTTATTTTACTAAAAATAAAAGAGTCATACTTTCGAAATCCAAACTTTTTGGGATTTGGAAATTCCAAAATGTAGAATTTTAGGAATCCACATTTTCATTGACAAATAAGCATTATGAAAACCTAAGACTGGGATTTTATTTAAAGAACAATTTATCTCCCAATATCCATCACATTGACACTTGATGAAAAAGAGATCACTTTGGGGAACAAAAAAATTATTATTAAAAATATATTGTGAATGATTATAACTAATTCCAGAACTATTCCTTTGAGGATGAATTTGTCAATACATTTTATCAAATTCCTTCATTCCAGAAATGAAATTTGAAAAAAATCCTTTAAGGAAAACATTTTGGATTCTAGTCTGATGACCAAATTTTTATCTTCAAAGCCATTAGTTTTATAACTTGAGTTATTCTCTAAAAAACTTTTCTTAAAAATAATATTTTAAAGATCCTTATAATTTTTCTCCTTCCCAAAATTGACATCCTTATGTTTTTTATAAACATATTCAATATCAATATTTTTTTATCATGATATTTTTGAAGATCATATACTTATTTTCTTAAAAAATTAATTCTATAATTTTATTTCTCTAGATAGTTTTATCATACAATTTACATTCTCATGTAATTTAGAAAATCTAGAAACTTTTTAAAATTTAGTAATATATTATCTTCTGATGTGGAAGATTCATCATCTGATGATTCATAATATTCATCATTAAGAAAATTAGCATTTAATGAAATATTGGATACGGATTCAGAATTGTGTACCTTAGCCCTAAGATAATAATTTTCAATAGGCAATCTGGTTATAAGACCAATATTCTTCTAACCAAAAGATTAATATTTTGATAATTCATCTAAATAATTACCACCACTGGCACTCCAGGGGTCATTAGCCTTCATGATTTTCATTGCCTTATATTTTCAGTACTTCTTTCTCTTCATTTTATAATGACATTCCTTTCTATATTTTCTCTTATGCATAGGAAAATCTGGTCTGATGGTCCCACCCATTTTTCATTCATAACAAGTTACATAAGAATCTTTCTTGTCCTTTCTATCATTCTTCTTTTATATATTATGAAAATCATTCTCTCCTGCAATTTTATTCATCCTTCAATAAAGATTGAATATTTCATTTTCAGAATTATCATTGTCACTTGATTCAAATATAACAACTACTTTCTTAGTTTTATATCTAGTTACCCTTTCTAGTGTCTTGTCTTTAGATGTAGTCACAAAATCTATACATCCATTACCATCCATTTTATTGTTGAAATAATTATCTATCATCATTCTTGTTTCTTGTTGAATAAGTGTTCCAAATAACATATCAATAGTAATGTTAGATATATTTCAATTTACATCAATTTGCATCCTTTTAGATTCCCACTCATTGGGAATGATATTAATTATAATATCAAAAATAACTTCATTATCAAGAATATTCTCTCCAATTGATTGTAGAATGTTAATAGTGTTCATAAATATTTTTTGTACTTTTCAAATAGTTTCACCATAATGAAATATGAATCCATGATATTCTTCTCTTAACGCATCTCTCTTATTTTATATCACTTCTAAAGTTCCATAATTTGTAACTTCATGTTTCTTCCAAATACAATTGTTAGATTTAAAAGAAGATATTTGACTATATATATTTCTATTCATAGAACACAACAATGTATTGTGTACCTTATAGTTTAATTGATATTCTATTTTTTCATGGATTGTAAATGTTTTATCTTCCTTGTCGAGAATTTTATAATCTCTAATGAGAATAAAAAAATTGTCCACATCAGTGTTAATAAAAAAAGTCTTCATCCAATCTCTTTAGTACTCATAATCATTACCATCAAAGATTGGTGGTCTGGTTGGATTATGGTTTTCAATAGAACAGTCATTTATACCCTCCATTCTAATAAATGTACCTTTTCCAAAAAACTGTTATATAGTAAAAGAATAAAAAAGATAAAGAAAAGTTATGCAAGAAAATTTAGAGCAAGAAAAAAACATAAGTAAGAAAACTTATGTGTAAGTATAACTATTTCAGAGACCTCCTTTGATACTAATAATTGGATCCAAATAGAATATGTAGATTCTCAAATATAATAGGGGGTGAGTTATAGGTTTAAAACATTACCCTTTGATGCCCAAAATGAATTCTATGTTTAATAAAGTTACACAATGTAAATTCACAAACCCTATTTGGATCTAACCCAAAGAGAAAATTTGAAAGTCCCAGGTCCAATTATAAGAAACCTAAACATAACTAAGTGAAATTAAAGAAAACATAAGTTAGTTTTACAAATAGAGATATTATATATTAAATCATATAGAATTTTATTTATAATAGTAAGTATAATTACAAGAATGTATATGAAAATTATACTATATTTATTTAAAAAATATATCAGAAATAAAACATGAAGCATTGAATGTAAACAAGTAGAAAATATGTTTACCCAAAGAGAAGGGTATCCAAAAACCATGAATAAAGGTCCCTTGATTTATATATTCAAGACTATATATCATACCCACACTATTGTAAGCCCTCGATAATAATATCAGAGTCTATTTTTGTATCCTCGAAAGACCTCAAACTATAATGTAGTCGTCACCTCTATCATCTTATCCCTGGAAGTCTGTAAACAATATGGTAGTCGGCACCACTGTCTTCCAATCCCTATAAGCCCTCGATTTTACACTACAACAATCAAATTTTCACAAATCTGTACTAGTTGTTTTCAACTGAAAATATGTTCACAGATCAGACAAGGGATGAGAGTGTTACTCCCTATAAATCACTTCACGGCATGTAATATCTAGGATCATCAATCGATCTATTATTGAGCTCATTAAAATTATCTCATTTTTATAGGAAAGGATTCCAATGGTCGACTCCCTATTCTAATGGTCATATTTCCCATTGAATTTCAGAGGGATTAGTACACGCATCACTCAACCAATGGTTAGTTAGAAAAATTTTGTAAGACAAAATTTCGTTGTAACAAAAGCGTGTGTAAAGGAATTTTTTCATTTAAGAAAAAATAAATTTACGTTTAAGAATATTATTTAAAATAGGATATTATATATTTAGAAAAATACTTTATGGAAATTAAATAACTACAGGGAAATATTTAATATAATTTTTATGAAATTGAAAAACCAATTCCAGAAAATTTGATATTCGGATTGGGTTTTACAATGAATTTGTATTCTAAATTATGAGTATTTTGGAGTCTAAATTCAAAGAATTCAAAGTTTAAAATATGAGAAATTAGGATTCCAAATTCTATAGAATTTGGGTTTTGAATTATGTAGAATTCAGAGTCAGAATTTAGAGGAATTTTGAGTTTGAATTTTGAGGAATTTTGAGTCCAAATTCTAGATAATTCAGAGTGTAAATTTCAAAAAAAATTGAGTGAGAAATTCAAAGAATTTAGAGTCTTAATTTCAGGGAATTTGCGGTCTAAATTTTAGAAAATTTGGCATTTAAAATTTATAGAATTGGTAGTTTTAATTTCATATAATTACATGTCTAAATTTCATATAATTCAAAGTCTGAATTTCATAGAATTCATTGTTTAGATTATGGAAAATTTAGAGTTTGACATTCTGGGAATTCAGAGAGATAATTTTATAGAATTTGGATTTTTAATTTCAGTAAATTTAGAGTCAAAATTTCAGAGAATTTAGAGTATGAATTTCAAAGAATTATAAGTATGAATTTCTAAGAATTTAGACTCTAAATTTCCGGGAATCCAGAGTCTAAATTTCAGAGAATTTAAAGTCTAAATTATAGATAATTCAAATTCTGAATTTCATAGAATTTAGAGTGTGAATTTCAAAGAATTCACATTCTGAAATTTATATAATTCATATTCTAAATATAGTATGACTCGATAACTAAGGAACTATAAGATTTTGAGGTTTTTGATAAGTAATTGAATTTTTTGTTTTAAGAATCAAATGGTTATACTGTTTTTGAGAACACATTAAATAAAACATTTAAAAACAATGTATGGATTGAAATATTCTTAGAGAGAGAAAATTTTCCTTAAGAGAATAATTCTTTGAGACAGATAACATTCCTTAAGAGAATTTTTTTTTTTTTTTTGATTTTCAACTTATAGAGGAATGAAAAAGTCTAAAGGAATCCTTATTGAAAAAGTATTATTCTCATTGATGGGTGTTGTTTCGAATGTCGGGTTTCAGGAAAGAGTAATGTGGTTTTATCCTAATTAGACAAATTAATTATCCTTGTATTAATTGATTTATTTCAACTTGTGATTTATATTCAATTGCTTTAATTTTATATTAATTAAATTGATAAATACTTTATTCTAGAAAATCAAGAGATTTGAAATGGTTTTGACCCGGAATTTTGGAAAACCCATAATTCCACTAAATTGGGGTGTGTTTATGGAAATTGGGTAAATTAAATTGTTTAATTTAAATTGTGGATTTTATAAAAATAATTTCAATTAAATTGTATAATTTAGTTTTTTAAATGAATTGTGAAAAATATATAATTAGATTTCAATGTATTTCAATATTGTGAAAATGGATTAAAATGATTTGATAGAAACTCAGTGGTTTTATCTTGTAGAAAGGGCATGTTTTTTATTAAAACCAGTTTTGGCTTAATATGGTATGAAATTTTAATTTTTTTTTAGTGGAATAATGTAATTTATTGTGTCTTAATCTATCTTAAAATATGTTTCCCATCATGTAAAACCACGTGAATGCAGTTAGTAGTTTGTGAGTTTTTTGGATACACTCTGCGCTATTACAATGTTCTAAAACATTCCTACATCTGGTCACATCCCTGATGGGATGGTGACAAGTAATCTCTTGTTAATGTTAGGGGGACATCTATATAGTCATTTTTCTATGATCACTTAGATAATGTGAAATATGATAGATGATTAATAAAATCATACCTTTTTGGGAGATAACCATGTATTTCACTTTTTTATTTATATATGAGATATAAATGTATTCCAATGTTGTAAAAATATTTTAAATGACTTGTTGTATTTACATAAAAAAAATTATGTAACCATTTTATTTGAGCAATTGTTTCAAAAATATTCCATCTCTTGTAACATAAATCTAGTTCATTAAAAGTATTTTATTTCATTTTTAAACTGTATAAAATGTAATTTTAAAATGCTCTTATATTTACAAATCTATTTGTTTTTTAAATTGAATTATTTAAATTAGATAATCTTTTTTTGGAATCTGTTATGGAATTGGTGGTGGTATCCTATTAGGATTAGACTCACACCCTACTTTTTCCTTCATGTTTATATAGACATCCTTATTCAAGGTTCGAGAAAGGGGAAATAATCTCTTGGATAAGGATCTAGTGGTTGATCTTTGTTCATGGTGAGTTGTTTCCTTAGGTCCATTGGTGTTGTTTTCCCTATTTTTGAACTTGGGATTTTGTACTTTGATCTTTTATTCACTTATGTATTTGGGTACCATACACTTAGTGTAGTTTCTTTTATATGAATACTAACTTTCTTATCTTACATCTAATATTTTTTATGGAAAATTAATTCCCACATGAATGTTGTATGATGTCAGGTGATATTTTCCAACCTATGGGGATTAATAATGCCATTCGGGCCACGCAAGGATCAGATCGGTTATCGGGATACCACTCTACCTGGGCTAGTTTATGAAAAAGTGGTATCATATGGAGGTTGTTTGGTATTTTTCTTGAAGTTAATATGCATTTTTGAAATCTTTTTGGGATATAGGAGGTAGTTGTGATTGAGTGCATGGTCATCTCTCACTATAAAGAACCTTATGTCAATAGGGGTATTTAGGGAAAGACATATTGTTGACTAATTCTAGTCTTTTCACTATGTATGATTGGGATAGAGTAAAATCCAAATATTCTTGTCCTATCTATTTGTATTAATGTTTTCCTCATTGATCTAGTTGAGAATTATATAAAATTTATCTGCTAATGTTTTGTTGAACCACGCCTCTGAGAATATGTAAAAACCAGATCCATGAGAATGATTCTACTCAACCACAGTAATTAAACCCTCTAGTGGGTCCAAATATAGTTGAGGTGATCATCCACATTTCCCATGCTCTAGGATAGGCACCACCCCCATTACTCATTCAGGATTTGGCTATGGAACCTCGGGGGGGATGTTCTTTATAATCATTCACATGAATTCCTTCACCAAAATCCACCAGTTTTCTAGGTCTCCACTAATCCTCAACATTCATAGGAATAGTTGAGCAAGATGAAACATCTATTTGAGTTCTTGGAGACACTGAACATGATCAAGGTGATGTGTTCTATCTTCATGATGTAGGGACCAAGAAAGAGATGGTGGTAGATGATGGTGACATCATGGAAGCATAGGGGATTAGAGTAGAAGAAATTCATGACTCTTTTCACCAACCAGTTATATCCAGATTCAATGGGGCTGGGATAGTTATTGTAATTTTTCATGCTTGAGAAAGCTGACAAAATCATGTTCGTGTATTCAAATCTCTTGACTGAGATGGTGCAGTTTTCAAATGAGATAGTATCTATCGAAAGGATGGGAGATCAAAAATTTGAGTTAGGTATTCAATAAGATATAAATTCTCAAGATATCTTGTTTAAGTTTACTTCTTATATTGATGTGCTACATAGGGTGATGATGGTTGATATCAACCTGGAAGGAAAGTCAGGTTTAACGGGAGATTCTTTTTCTCCATGTCGTAGTGGTGGTTACTTCAAATGAAAATAGAAGTGTGGTTATTTTTTAAGTAGTTACCAATTTAAGAGTCATTCTAGACCACCTAAATATACATGAAGAATTTATTTTACTTTCTATAAGTTTGGAATGCCTGGAAATTATAAGAGGATTTCTTAAAGGAACCCAAAAATTGTAGCTCCTACGGATGTTCAGGGAACTTACATAGATTCTTTCGTAACTTCTCTACTCCACATAGTGGAAAATAATCATTAGCTCCTCCTAAATCAATGGGGTAATGAAATTAATCACTTACAAAAGGGTTCTATCCATAGGAATATATAATAAATCTTATTCACAAAGTGTTAGAGTCTCTAGAGGTAGTAGACATGGGTCCATTGACCGTGAAAGTTACCATTACTGTTGCATAATAATTAGTGACTACACTATTTAATACTACAGCATATAATTCATTTATTTCAACCCATATCATTAAATTACTTAGTATTCCTATGGAGCTTCTATGATGTGGAATGATATTACTACACTGCTTGATACGAATAGAGAACATTCTCATTGAATCCCTATTTTTCTCTTAACTCTTATATATTTCGAGAAGTCTAGGAGTTTTTTGGTTATTGAAATGAAATATCTAGATGTCATATTATTCATGGATTATAACATTTACAATAAAGACTAGATTGATCATTATCTTTGATGAGTCTAATTTACTACACCCAATGGTGTGTCCCTTACCATTCATGAAGAATGGGACCTAAGTTTGAGTAGATCCAAACCATCTTATTTGTAATTAGAGAATGTAATATCAGTGTTTTATTTTGAACTCAACTGGAATTCAAATAGTGGTGATCACCCTTCAATAGTAATCGATTTTCCTGATGTTTTTTCTTTATAACTTGTCTTATTTTTTCAACAATGAGGGAGGTCGACTTTTCCTTTGATTTTAAATAATGAACTCAACTAGATTCATTTCCCTCTTACAGAATAGATCCATCTAAACAAAAATATTGTATGTCCCATTTGGATGATCTTCTAGATAAATTCTTTATACTCCCCATTGTGTCACATTGGGTAGCAGTGGTTCTCTTCACCATGAAAGATAGTGGTTCTCTAATATTGTGTGTTTAATATCGAAATCTAAAATGAGTTATGATAAAAAAGTATCCATTTCATATATTGATGATATTTTTGAACAGTTGAATGGGGGGAAGTATTTTTCAAATATAGAACTTTGATTTGGTAAACATCAGTTATGGATAATGGAATCAGACATTCATAAACATGCCTTTCAGAGAAAGTATGACCATTATGAGTAGCCGATTATGCCTTTTGTTCTGAAATATTATTCTTCATTTTTTATTCCATTAATGAAGATGATTTTAAACTAGTATCTGGATACTTTATTTGAAGCATTTTTCAATGAAATCCTTTTTTAAAAAAATTGAGCAAGACCGTGTGAAACATTTGATAAATGTTCTCTATTTTCTGAAAAATAAACACCTTTATTCTAAACATTCAAAATAGTAATTTCTCATGATGTGAAATTTTTGAGACATGTGGTTTCTAAACAGGGTATACCTATTCTTCCAAATAACATAAAGGATATTATAACTTGGGAACAAGCACCAAATGCCTTCGAAAATCGAATCTTCTTGGGATTAGCATAATACTACTGTAGGTTTGTGAAGGAAATCTAAAAGATGGATTCTCTATTGAATACTCTAACACAGATGTAGGTAAAGTTTATTTAGTATGATAAATGTTAGAGATATTTTGTTATGATGAAACATCATTTTACTACTACATTAGTGTTGAATCTTCCAGAGGTTGGTCAAGGTTATTTGTTCATTTATAAAGAATAGGGTTTGTGTTTGGGTTGTGGTCTTAGGCAAGGTAATCATGATGTTTACTAGGGATCTCATCATATTAGACCCCACATGAAGAATTATCCTACCCATGAACATTAACTTGCATCTGTGATGCACATGTTTAAGTGTCGGTGGCATTAGTTTTATGGATAAAGATTTACTGTGTTTTTATAACATTAAATCATGAGTTACATATTCTCTAAAAAGATGTGAATTTTATCAAGAGGTGAACTGTTTAGTACCTACAGTCGTTCAACATTGACATCACATATACCATAAAGAATGTGAATGTTATTATAGATGTATTGAGAAGGAAACATCCAACCTAGGTTGTGAATGAATCTTCACTTGAGTGGAATTTTGTGGTTCACTTTTCATAGTTTCATATTGGGGTCTATAAGAAAGGGTTTGAAGTCTCTTTATCAATCGTTTAGTTGAAATCTTCCCTTATCAAATCGATTCTTCTTGATCTAGATCTTGATTTTTAATTCTTTTTCTTTAATGACTCTCTTAATGGTGGGGAGACATTGGCCCATTGGTTATTCTCTAAAGAGGGAGTTCTATGTTATTATAACTAATACATTGTGTCTTTAACAACAAATAAGACTATAATTGGTGATTGTAGTAATTCTTTTTGCGAAGTACTCCCAGGAACCAAAAAAATGTTCTCTGATATGCAGAGGATGTTTTTGTGTCCATAGATGAGGAGAGACATTTCTATGTTTGTCTCTCATTTCTATACATTCCAATAAGTAAAAGCTGATAACTAGAAACCTTCAGGTTTTCATCAACCACTTCCAGTCCCTACATGAAAGTTCCATAATATTTCTATGTATTTTTAGGACATGGTTTATGTTCCTAGAGAAGGAAGAATGTGATATTGGTTGTGATAGATATTCTTACCATGTCGGCTCAAATGATACCCATTAGAGATATTTCCCAAATTAAGGAGTTTGGGAATATCTATGTGAAATATATTGTTCATTTTCACGGAATTATGTTTTCTATATTATCTGATAGAGATCCTTCATTTACTTCTTGTTTTTGGATTGTCCTTCAAGATGAAGTGGGGTCTTAGGATCATTTGAGAAAAACATAACATCCACAGTTGTATATCTATAAAGAGAGTGCTATATAAATTCTATAGGATATGATTCGTTATTTTATTCTCGACTTTATTGGGGTTTGGGATGATAACGTGGGTCTGGTTGAGCTCATTTATAACAATAGTTACCATTCCATGATCAAGATGACTCCTTTTGAAACCTTGTATGGTCAACCATGTAAATAATCATTGTGTAGGTTTGAGGTTGTTAAAAGTTACTTGGTAGACCATGCATGGTGCAATAGATTTCATCTAAGATTCATTATATTCATCTAATTTTGTTGGCATTATAGTGATAATATAATTCTTATGTTGATCGACCTCTTAGACTGTTGGAGATTTTAGTTGGTGATTAGGTGTTCTTTAATATTACACCATGGTTGGGTCATCGACAGCTTGGGTGGCAAGGTAATATTTTTCCTCATTTAATTGCACCTTTTAAGGTTTATGAGAAGGTGGAGATAGTTTCATACTATTTAGAACTTCCACTGTAGATGATGTCAATACATAATGTGTTCCATGCATCACCACTGAGAAAATATCTTTCTGGTCCATCTCACATCTTGAGCTCGATTGAACTTGAGATTGTGCCTAATTTATCTTTGATTGAACTACAAGTTAGATTTGTTGATTTTGAGACCAAGGTACTTCATAAAAGGATGATAAATTTAGTTTGTGAGCTATGGATGCATAGTTTTTATAGTCATGATATGTGGGAACACGAGGCACTAATGAGAGTGCAGTTGACTCATCACTTCGATATGGAATCGTCTTCTAATATTATTTTGTGATAGAAAGTTCTTATGTTGGGGAGGTTATAACATCCCATTAGCATCCTAAGAGGTAAGCCTTTAATATTTTCTTGAATTTCCTTTTCATTGTTTAGGAAATGGTTGATATTGAATTGGTAGGATGCCTTTAATCATGATGTTATAGGTTTGTTGTTTTTCATACTTAACAATGATTTGTTGCATACTTTCAAAGCACTACATTCCATGTAAGAGTGTTACATGTCATATAATGGATCTGTATGCAAGATGTGAAATAATTTATGATGTGATGGGTACATGTCATGTGTTTTCACTGCATGTCATGATGAAGTTAATGAATGGGTTTTAACTCATAGAGTCACATTTTAAGGCAAACCGGTAAGTGTTTTGACAATTAAAAAAATCAAGAATTTCATGACGTATATTGGTATTACACATCTTGTAATACATGATTTTAAAGAGTTGTTACAAATTCAACATTTTATCACAACTTAAAAAAATTAGTCACATCATGTAATTAGAGTACACGAAATGTAACACCCCAATAACAACATATAAAAGCAGCATTTCCCAGGGAATTTCTTCATTCACTCCTCTCCAATTACTCTTCCATTATCCCATGGACTTCCCTAGTGGGTCTTGGTTCCTTCAAACCCTTATGAATCCATTTATTTGGTGTTAAATCATTGTTCCTTTGGTGGGTGATATCATGTTAAGTGTTCTTCATTTTTATTTATATTTCTCTTTTCCTCCCCTCCTGGCACTAATAGAAAAATTCCCTATACAAACGGTTTGGAACCATTGGTATAGCCTATTCCAACGGTTTGAGGACTGTTGGCATATTTGGTGTTGGGATAGGTATACACCAATGCTTATTGGAAAATATTTGGTATATACCTATAAAAATGGTTTTTTGAAACCGGTGGCATAGTTCATATGAAAAACCTATACCTACAGTTGCATAAAACCGTTGGTGTATGTAATTTAAAAAAACATGTCTTGGTTTGGATCCCAGCGCCTCTTTTTGATAATCCAATTATCTAAATACTAACCTAACATTAATTTTGTGAACATAATTTCATAAATATATATATGTATATTCATAAGTATTTTATCTTTGGAATTATTTACTGTTATTTGACAAAATATTCCCCAAAAATATGTGTACTTGTACGAACAATTCTCAAAATGGTTTGTATATACCTATAAAATGGTTTTGAGACATTTGGTGTAGTTTCTATTATGTTTTGAGTTATACCAATGTTTTTGGTGATACCATTTGAATTTCGACGACCTATACCAATGGGTTGGCCAAACCCTTTGGTATAGGGTCGCTATAATGGACCTACACCAATGGTTTTGGCCAAAACCGTTGTTGTAGGTCCATATTAGTAACCTATACCAACATTTTGGGAAAAACCATTAGTATGGGTCTATTATAGTGACCTTATACCAATGGTTTTTGATAAACCATTTGTATAGGACCATATAAGTGACTTATACGAACTGTTTAGGACAACCGTTGCTATATGTCCAATTTCTCGTACTGTGGGATTTCAATAGATCATCCTAAAATTTATGGATCTACCCTACATTATGTTTTATATTTATTCTAGGTTGAGATTCGTGATCTTTTATGCCATCATTCACATGGATGGTTTTCGTTACGAGTGTGATGTTTAATAAAAGAGGTAGGTGGTTCCATCCCAATTAGCCAAATTGATTATCCTTGTATTAATTGATTTATTTCAAATTTTTATTTAAATTATATTTCTCAAATTTTCATTCCATTATATTGATAAAAACCTGTTTTTAGTGAATTGGGAGATTTGAAATGGATTTGGAATAGAAATTTGGAAAACCCCCAATTCAATTGAATTGGTTTGTGTTTGAGGAAATTGGTTAACTTAAATTATTGAATTTAAATTGTAGATTATATGGAAATGATTTCAATTATATTGTTTAATTTAATTGTGGAAATTAATTGTGAATAGGATGGAATTTGTTTTGAATGGATTTCAAACATGTGAAAACAACATAAAAATGATTTGATAGAAACCACGTGGTTTTATCTATTGGAAAGGAAACCTTTTTTATTAAAACAAATTTTGGTATTAAATGGAATGAAATTGGAATTTTATTAAGAGAATAATGGGATTTATTTTATTTAAAGAATACTTAGATTATGTTTTCCATTATTTAAGAAAAATTGAAATCCTAATGTGTTTTTATAATTAATTTGAAACACTCTATGCTATTATAACATTCTAAAACATACCTATGGTGAATCACATCCCTAATGGAAGGGTGTTGAGTCGCCTCTATCCAGTGTTAGGGGATGTGAGTATACTCATTTTGTTGAGAATAGCTGTTTAATACTATTATACCTTTTTTGAAAATAATTATGTTGTTCACTTGTTTTTGTATATATGAGATATAAATGTATGCCAATGTTGTTAAATTTTTTACATAACATTTTGGATTTACGTAAACTAATTTATGTTTCCATTTTATTTAAGCCACTATTTTAGAAATATTCCTTCCCCTATAAAGTAAATTACATTCTTTAAAAGTATTTTCCACCATTTTTAAATGGTAAGGCATGTTTTTTTAGATTAGTTCATGAACATTTAAACCATTTTGTTTTGAAAATTGAATTATTTTATTTGGATAATCTATATTTGGAATCTATTATGGAATCTTTTTTGGTATCCTACTAGTCTTAGGCTCACACCCTAAATTTTCCTCTTGTGGTTTACAGACTTTATTATTTTGGGGCTGATCAAGGGGAATTGATCTCTTAGAGTAGGATCAAGTCGTTGATCCTTAGTCATGGAGAGTTGTGCCCTTACGGGAATTGAGGTTGTTTTTTCTATTTTGGTTCTTGGGTTCTTGTACATTGTGATTTTATGCCCTATTTTATTTTGGTACCTTACTCCCAGTGGAGTTTATTTTATATGCATATTGGCATGCCCTCCTTGAATCTACTATGTTTTGAGGAAAATTCATCCCCACTTGAATGTTGTATGATCCAAATTTCTAGTCACAAACGCATTGGTATCGGGAACACCCTACGAACCATGTCATTATTGGTTCATTGATCGTGTTACCAGGGTAGTCAGGCTGGTTCGTGACAAGGATCAAGCTTGTGCAGGTACAAAATTGGAAAATTTGATTCTTTTGTATCTAGTTCTCTTTTTATTTGTAATGTTTTATTATTGTAGGTGTAATTTTTTCACTTTTATAGTAATATTTCTTTCATTATCAATTTTCTATTATAATAATTGTGGATTAGAAGGGGGGTAGTAATAAATTCTTTCAATACCTATGAAGTTATAACATTTTAGAAGCTTCCCTTCCATCAACTATAATGGAGAAATAGGTATTAAGTTTCTTACTTCCATCAGATAATTTGATTGGGATCAAGGCACTTGACAGAGAAATCATTATGATGGATATGGTAACTAAATTTAGCTGATAAAGGTATATGCTTCATTGGAGAATATATGAATTTTCCAATTATTATAATCTTTTCATTATCCATTTTCCCATATTCTAGATGTAAATTTTTATATAGATAGTGATAAATTCATTAAATTCCTATATAGTTATAAATTATAGAATCCCAGTTATAAATTATTTAATATTTCATTCCATTTACTATAGTAGAGGAAGATCTATAAAGGGTTGTAATTCTTTCAGATAATTTGACTAGGATCACGGAATTGGAAAGAGAAAACATTTTGATTGATAATGTGACTAAATAGATCTCCCCAGTTCATCACCATTTGATAATTAGAAGAGCAGTGCAATTTTACACCGAATCAACATTTTACAGAAAACATTCAAAAGGCATAATGATTTTTGGTTCTTCTACATACCAAAAAAGAACTAGGATTTGGTGACTGATCAATCAATGATATTATCTTTAATTCATATTTCCATAAATACTCTCCACTAATTTGTTTCACATTTATTGTCATTTTTTTTCTTACAACCTCAGTTACATGATAAAAAATATGATCAAACTGATTTGAAGATGATTGTTAACTTTTTCCCATATAGATTTAATTGATATAAAATATTCATTATTTTTCTATAGTTCCATCCATTTTTACAATATACTTGTCTATAAATATTTGTATATAACTTATATTGATAACTAGTCTACATTACATATTATGTATAATTCATATTTTATGAAGATTCTATGTTATGTAAGTATGTAATGTTGACATTAATGACGTCCATAAATTATTATTATATTTTATGACTTCTAACATATTCCCAAAAAATGTTATTGATATTAAATTAATCAACTAGATGATTTCATTATATAAATTACAATTTTGGAAATTCATTGTAGAAGAATATCTAGTTAATGCCTTTCCATAACATTCTTTTTGCATTACCCATAATTCAATATGCTCAATGCTTCTAATAACAAATTCATAAAATAAATTTATATAATATCACTATATTCTAGAATAGTTTTTCCTCAATACCTTTCAATCAGCTTCTTTTCTCAATTACCATTATTCATAATGATAATAGTTTCTATAACGTTTCTATAAATTATATCTTATCACCAACATCTATTACAATATATGTATGTCTTTTAAACTGAATCATGCATTATCATTTATTTTCATAAATATTTTTACATGAATATTGATATTTTGGATCAATTTAAATTACCATCCCTCGGCTGAGTTCAAATCATGTAAATGTTCCAGGTAAATATTATTTCTACCAAATTCACAAAACATTCTTCTACATCAATATTTCCATTTAAGTTTTCATTTTTTATCAATTCACCATCTTTTGAATCATCTATTTGATATTTAATAAACAAATCATTAACATTATTTGATTATTTGTATCACTACATCCATTTTAAAATTTCAACAGTCATTTAAGAATAGAGTCGGGAGTGAAGGTCATGAACTAGGAGCTGTTCATGATTGCTCAAGTAATGTTACAAAGCCATGGGTTTAAATAGATACCCAGAATATATTAAACTGGCCACAATGCTGATGGATTCTTTTATGTTCTGATTTGATGCTTTGAATTGCGTTTTTATTAATTTATTTTATGGTTTATGTGTGGGAAAATCTCAATATATGAGCATTGAAATATGCATTGTAGTGGATTTTATGATTAAAAATAGGATTGAAGTGAGGTTTTCAATGAAATGTATTAATGTTGATTTGAAAATAAAAAGGCATTAAATTGGTTTTATTTGACTAGATTGTATCATGTTTTTAGACTGGTCATTGAATAGATTCCTTAATGTATAAATTTCATGTGTTAGTGTTGTAGTTTACTTTTTGTCTATAGAATTTTGATTCATAATCTAATGTTTAGAAGTTTTTCTACATTTAAATAGGGATAGATTACTTTATTTTCATCCTTTTTAATCATATGATTCTCATTACATGATGAAATCATCATTCAATCCTGAAATTAATTATGTACTAAAATCGATTTTCTTAACAATTAATTGTTTTATTGATAATACCCCTTCTTCTTTGTAGTTTCCTCTGTGTCTTCTTCCTCATTGTCCTCCACCTTTACCTCAACATTTGCCTCACCTCCACCTCCACCTCCGTTTCAACCTCCCCTTCTCCAATATAGATATTATTCCACTATCAACTACTCCATATACATCTTTCACAACAAGTTAACTCATTTAACTTTTTTTAAAAATATCCTCCCAACTTCCTTGAAATTTAGGTGTAATACATAGATCATCATAACCATTATTTGAGCTCATGTATACAAAATTTTAATTTAAAGGTCATGTCATGAAAAAGCACGGGTAGGGTAGTAGTTTTGTTAAATAATTTAAAACTCTTTAAAACCTAAGATTAGAAAATGAAATTGGATGTGGTTAAAAATATATTTCATGGTCAATTTAGGGGTCACATAAACTTTTATAGGATCATTATAAACACTTAATTATTAAAAAACATTAAAATAAACATAAATTCAAAATTGGATAATTGGGTGTTAAAACTAAGACATAATGGTAAAAACATGAGAAAAACATGTCCAAATTTTATGGGATGTGATTACTTTGACTAATTATAATATTATATAAAAACTATATCAGTTGGGTTCTATTTTCCATGAAAATTAATTTATATTAATTTAAAATTTTATCTAATTCCAATAGTGCCCCTCCTCCCACTTATAAAAAGGCTCCTCAAACCTTTCATTACTCACAATTTTTAAACCATATATAATAGAAATTACCTTATATAATTTCATCATATCTTCATTAAACACGTCTTTTATCTTTGATTATTTCCACAAGAATATTCTTTTATGGTTTATGGTTTAAGCCAAAAAGAGGCCTCTGAATGAAGAGGTATAACACATAACATAGAATTTTCAATTTTATTTCATTCTATTCCTCCTCAATATCCATTGTATACATTATAAAATATTCAATTGTTTATTTTAAATTTAACTAATTTTTATTATGATGATTTAAGAGACATTATCCATATTCTTTCTGTCCTATATAATGCGAAAACATCACTCTTGTGTATGTGATGATTATTGTTTCTATATAATGGTGTTTTTTAATCACCAATTTACTTATATGGTCCTAATAATGTATTTAATAAATATATATTTATAATATGATATTAATATGATTCTAGACATTTGAATTTTTATTTTCATCCCGTTTGTCCCATAGGTCAAAAAAATAGATATAACATTCATGCATACGTACGATATAACATCTCCATGAATAGTGTAATTCATTTTTTAGATCCCTAAAATTTATTTATGAATATATAAATATATATAATGAATATAAATTATATTTCTATCACGTTTAAAAATTTTAGAATATAGAATGTTCGTCATCTTAAAAGGACCAAAATAACAAAACTGAAGATTTGAGGACAAATTAAATAGTTCACATATAGATCTGAAAATTTAAATAAATAATTATTGAAAATTGGAGTTAAAATATAATAATTTTATGATATAAGATATTATTACTATATAAATAATTTTTATATAGATTTATAATAAATATAAATTTTTAATTAAATAGGTTATATTTCTTTTAATGAAACTGGATCTTGAGGTAGGGGTATTATTTTACGATCTTATTTATTTTCATGAATGTTTTTTATTATGATTCATATCATGAAATTACATTATATTCCACTAATTATTATCATTAATTTTATTCTCCTCCTGTAATTTTCTGAGACTATATTTTTTCCTTATATTTTTCATTCTTTAAATCCTCAAGAGACCAAAAGAATATTTTTAAATAAATATGGATTTATTATTAAATTCAGTCGAAAATAATTTTTCATTCATGAACATGATTTATAAAAAAAATTTCAATTTTTTTTACTATTTTTCAATGATGTTTTATTTAATTTTTACCAATTCTTTACAATTTACCAAATAGCTTAAAATGATTCATTTTTTAATTTTTCAAATGAGGTACCATTCAATTTTTTCAACACAATGCAATATGAATCATTGTTGTAGCATACATGACATGAATGGAATTTCCCACCATCATTAATTCTAAAATAATTCATGATTACATTACATGTTTCCATAATTTTTTTAAATAACTCTTCGTATTTTCTTCATTTTTATATTTCAAAAAAGTCATTCCAAAATGAAAGTTGTATTTTCCTCATGAAATAGTCAAAGTTATCTTCCAAAAGAAATATCATTTTGAAAAGCATCATTTCATGTTATGTATTCATTACTACTGATATGATCCAAGGATACCCTTCTTATGATTTCTTTTTAGGTTTTATGATTATAAATATGAGATATTTCTAAAACTAGATTATTTTTCACAAGTTAAGTTAAAATGAAATTATGAAATGATTATTAAATACATTTTCATTCCATGTTTGAATATATTTTATATATGATTTCGGATCTTTAATAACCAACATTATGGAATTATGAGTTTGTGGTAGGTGTTTTAATAATTATATATCTCTCCAATGCATTATGAAATTAAGGATATCTCTTGAGGTGAAAATGAATGGAATGGGGTGTGAAATTAGTTATGTAACAGAAAATTTCCACTATGATTCTCATGGAAGTGAAACTTGACTATTGATATAGTGGAATAGGGAGTGAACACAATCAATATTGATATTCATGAAGGTGATAAATAACTGAAGAAATGATTTTTTATTCTTCTTTTTGTGCCACAAGCTTATGTATTATACTAACTCTATTTTGTCATGGATTATGTAATTTTTTTAATTTATGATCCATGTCAAAGGAAAAATCATTATTTACCTTATGATTATGGATTGTGATCATGGATAAGATGGGTATAGTTTTTTGAATGCTAATTTTTTATTCTCATAACGTTATTCTCATGATATCCTTAAGTGATCATTGACATATCCCTCGTTTTCGCTTACTGAGAATATAATCCCATCCTTTCTTTTATTTATCATACCTAGGATATGAGGAAGGATATGAAGTATGATATGTATATAAAGGGTTATTTTTGTGAAGATCTTAATGGGAGATTATATAGATATTTTTTGAACAATTTTTCTTAATCAATGTTTCTAAATACACTAGACATATATGATTATGGTGTGGATAATAATGTTATATATTTAATTCACATATAATAACATATAATATTTATGTATGAAATATATGGGCTGCAATAGTTGGTTTTAGAGCAAGGTGTAGTTAACCATTAGAAATTAGGATTAGAAAATTTTAGTAAAACTCTATAAATATGTTTAATTATATGTTATATTGCTAATGTAATTATAGGATATATATTAAGTGGTTTTTTAGTATAATAATTGTAGTTCATATAACTATTTTGGTTAATATAAGACTTTTTTCTATGATAAATATGGTCTATTGGATAGTGGGTTATATATGTTCTTTATGGTTGAAAATTTATTTCTTAAAAACTCTATATTCTTGGAAATATTAATTTTCATGCTAAGGATTACATTTTTGGTTAGTATATAAATTTTATTCATTATATTTTGTTGAAGTTCACTAAATTATAATATTTTATAGTGATTTATCCCAGTGATATATATTATTTTTTAATACTTTTAATTGGTTTGACTTATATGTAACCCTTAGGTTTGACATGCGATTTGATATGAAATATAATTAGGTGAGAAAATAATTAAATAATTTTATATGTATGTAAAAAGTTATGAGATCATTGTTGAGGTTAAATAATTCTCCAATTTTGAGGTTATTGAGGTAATTTGGGATGATAGATTGTTGATTTATGACACAAGTTAAACATTTGGTCCAATTGATGAAATTTTGGAGTAAAAATATAATTTTTTCACATGAATGTATAAATGTTATGGATATTATATTTCATTTTTCTAACCATTTCACTATTTTTATAAATATTTAGAGTTAAGAAAAATATCATTTTATACCATTATATATTATGTTATCTATAAGAAGATGATGTTAGTGCCTCGGGAATGAAAAAATTAGTCTTAAAAACTCATTATTTAGATTAAAAGATGATATTATGTAGGATATTAATTAATTGATGAATTATAACTATAAGTTAAGTATAATTGAATCTGTATTTAATATAAATGTCAAAGGAATTACTCAAATATAGAAAAATGTTCTAGAATCAAAAAATATATCCTATTACTAAAATAATATCATGAGTTACTAAGCTATATATGACACAT
This sequence comes from Viscum album, assembly GCA_963277665.1. Lineage (NCBI taxonomy): Eukaryota > Viridiplantae > Streptophyta > Magnoliopsida > Santalales > Viscaceae > Viscum > Viscum album. The sequence continues at coordinate 494,581,274 of OY728158.1, read as the reverse complement.
TATATATTTTTAATGTATTCTTTCATAATTATATTACTGACATTTTTTTAATAAAAACACATGTGAATAGATCTTTAAATGAAATTAATTAAAATTTTAATTTGATATATTATATTTAATTATTTAACAATCATATAAATATTTAAATATAATGGTTAGGATGATATATTGTTGAAAACGTCATCCCTCTAATATTTATTATCCAATTTTCAACATAAATGTACAATTCTAACCATTCAATAATGAATAAATTCATTGTCGAGGTTATGGTTGAATGTTGTTAATGAGGTGATTAAACAAAAATATGTGATTTAAAATGGTATCTACACCCATAAAAATTTGATTCAATTATTATATTAAGAAAATATATTAAATGATAATTTCAACATATTAATGATATTGAAGTCGTCATTTTATAATGGATTAATGGGTTTAGATAAGGCATAAAAAGAAATAAAATTTCAAATTTCCACTCAAGGGTTACATATCTTTAATTGAGAATCCTTTTTGGATTTAAACATTAGCCTTAATATAATGGTATTTTCAAAATAATGAAAGCATCAATATGTTGTGAATGAGTCTAGGATTAAATTAATTCAGGTATTCGATGGTACAAAAGGATCAATCATTTTGAATAAGGTTGTAGAGTTGGATCCCTTTTATATTTGAATAGAGGAGTATTCTTGAAATTACATAAATTATTAAATTAATATAAAATAATTTTCATGGAAACATGGTGTCAAAATGAAATAATTAGATTATAAGGGGAATATTTTTCTATATATTAAAATAAAATAAAATGTGGATAAAGTTTGGTTATTTTTTAACCATATCCCTTAGTTTTAACCTTTATTAGCCCTTTGGGTAATTAGTGGGACATTAGTTATTTTACTCATTATGGGTTTAAAATGTTACTATAAAAGGAAAAGTGATCCATAAATAAACCATCATTGTTGTTTTCAATTTTATTTATTTTTTCCCTCTAATAAAATTTGAATAAATTAAAAAATAATGAAATAAATATCATTAAAATATTGAATTTATATTATTATTTTTTAAAATAAATAATCCACTTTATTTCCATCCTACTGAAATCGAAAACATCTCTCAGGCGTATGTATGGCTTGCCATCTTCACAGATGGTTGTAATTTATTTTTTATCCCCACATTACATTGATTGATAAAATTATGGATTTAGTATATATAAATTTAATTTTTATTATTAATATGATTTTATAATAGTGATTTTATATTTACCTTTCTTTCATTCCATTCATCAAAAAATGGATGCAGTGTTCAAGCGTAGGTAAGGTCTACCTTCTCCACAAATGGTGAAATTATTTATTATATCACTGTGATTGATTGGAAACTATATATATATATATATATGTATAATTTATATTTATTATATTTATATCATGATTAACATGTTGGATATGATGAAAACATGATAAATATTAAAATAAAAAAAACTGAAGAATTGAAAATTTCATTAAAAACAAAAGTGTTAAAAACAAAAAACAATGATTTTAAAAAGAATAAATATTAATTAGTGATGAAATTTTAAAAATAGATAATAAATAATATTATAAGTATATAAATTATTATTGAATATATTGAAAATGAATTCGAAATTATTATAAAGGTGCATTGATCACTTTCGAATCAATTGAAACATTAGGTAACAGCTTTACATTAAAATTTCATTATTTAATAGTATTGTTTATGATTATGTGTTTTAGGATAAATTTCATCATATACCATTTCTAATTATAAGAAGGGTTATTATAATCATGTTATTTATATATAATTCATCTTTTCCTTAAATTTATTACTCATTAATTAATCAATATATTGAATAAATGTTGTTTAATAAACTTGGAATTATTTATCTATTCCATAAAAAATCCACTTCCTTAAATTTTCTTTATTTCTATAAAAAATTAAATAATGTTTTTTAAATTCTATTTCTAATGTTTATTTTAATTATAACATATACTTTAATTTTAATAAATTATTTTGAAATAAATTTTCATGTCAATTTTTGAATGAGGTAATTTTTTATTTTAAAAAATTAAAGTAATATTTTCTTTAACATTCAGTGGATGAGATAAATTATCTTCTTTCATAAGAACTAAAATTCTTAAAGATTCAATTAAATTTTCCCATTTTAATTTTCATAAAAAAATACAAAATTTATAGAAAATTTTATATTTCAATGAATTGATACAAAAATAAAATGCTATTTTCTTCATGAGATATTTCATGTGATATTTAAATGATAATTTTTATTATAATAAAATTATATTATGTTCTTTATTATTTACTGGGTATATTATCTAAAGACATAATACTTATTACTACTCTCGATGGTTCATTATTATGGATTAAAATGCTGGGGAATTTCCATTTTTTTAAAAAAAATTAAATAAAACGAAAAATGGATGTTGGGAAAAGTCATACAAGCATTAAATCCCTCTTGCTAAAAAACCTAGAAAAAAGATGAATGGTCATAGTCAAATGAATAAGAAGAATCATAATCACTATATAAATAAGATTCATATTTTAAGGGGCAATGAGACCCATTAACCATGGTTGGATTCAGATATGAGTAGTCTTTCCTACGTCTTTTTTTTCTTAGGAAGAGAAGGTTTAAAACCTCCTCGTCCATAATGACATTTTTTCCTTTAGAAAAAACCTTACTATATGATGGTTTTCATTGGGTTTCATCCTCTATATTATACCACCTTCCTTGGATACCATGTGATTCCATTAATTTAATAATTTCTTCTGGAATCCTTGAATGATTCATTCAATAACTCGGAATTTGTTTCCCCTTAATTGTAGGAGTAGTGTCTTTCTGCTTTATTTCTTAATTCACACCATGTTCCATGACACTCTACTGTTTTTAATTCACATCATGGTCAGGAAATAAATTTTGGGCCAACCCCATACTGGATCCATTCAAGGAAGGACTACATTTCTATATTTCCTAAGCTAAAAATCATTTTCTATTATCCATGTCCACCTTAGTTTCTCAGGCTAGTTCGTGAAAAAAAAGCATCCACTACTTGTTAATCACTGACACAAATATTATTCTTACCTAAATTGGAAGGGGAATTCTTACCACCTAAAAATAATTATTATTCTGTATTTTTTAACTCAAATTATTCTTATAAGAAGCTTCATGATTTCATTTTAATATAGAAAAAGAGCATACAATATTTTTACAGCACATAACCTTGAAATGGAAAATAAGTTGACAATTTAAAAAAAACACACATAATCTCTCATATTCCACAATTACATATATAACATTATTAAATGTAGAAAAAATCTATATTTTTAATCAAGAATTAAATAAGGATGACTTCCACAAGGACCCCATCACAATGACTGAATTTCACAGCCTCGATGGTCCTATTCATTTTAATTTGAATTACCATAATATAAGTTATGTAAAAATGAATCTTAGGATGCTATGGGATCCAATTAACACCAAAAAATTTAATCCTAACATGATCCCTAGTATTTTTTAAAGAAAATTATTGAATCAAAAGTCATATTCTTGAAATAAATCTATAACAGACATTACTACAATTGATTTGATCCACTATGCACCTTTGTTTAGCTCATCAAATAATAAAATAATATTAAATAATCCTATACCCATAAGAGTACATTTCTATTTAGAAGAAAACCAATATAAAGTTACATTTCAACCCAAATAATCTATCATCAAAAACTTTCCTCCACCAAGAAGAACAAGTTTTGAAATAATGTAATTCTCACAATTCATACATATATTAAGTATAACCTCCCTATTGGAAACCATACAGATAGAATCACCCTTTATTACGATTCACTTAGTAGAACCATCATGAACATATCTGAAATTTCATTGAATATAGTCTATTTCAATCCCCTCAAGTCACCTATTATGGTATCCCACCTATTTTAAGTTATAATACGCACTCGGTACAATAGAGATACTAGGACAAACCACCTCCACCACTATTTCATCATCAGAAATGGGATTAGATCACAATGTGGCCTCCTCAACCGGAGATTAGTTCTCAGTTATCATCCCCATAATATATTGAAGTACATTCTCCTCATCCCATAAAGAGTGGTACATATTAGTAAAATTTCTAACAAATATAAAATCATCATTATCATCTATAATCACAACATATCTATGCACATTCAAATCACAATCCACCACCCAAGAATTTCCACCATCGTTTAACTCAACACACTCCAACAGACCTTAACAATCACCATTGGATCATTTTCTACTACCATACTCAAGTCATCCCTCACATATATATAAGATAAATCCATATGAGTGACCACCACCATAGAAAACCTATAATTTTTACCAAACATCATTAAATATCAGTTCGATACCGCCATCACCGATTCAATCCACTTGGATTTACAAGATCATTCCGTATGTGTGGCCAAATACACTAAAAAACTGGATCGACTGTTGTTGGCATCATAAGACACTCTAATCTCCCCTACACAGTCATAACCTCTAGATAGAAGGTTAGAGCCAATATAGAGTGGAAATACCATGATCGAGAACAAACCATGTAGAACAACAGCGATGTAATAATCTCCATTAGAGTGTATCTCTTAAAACCTCTCCATATTTTCCTTGAATTGTTTCATGAATAGTTGATTATAGATCATTGAATATCTCTTTATTATTATTATGATTATATGTTTGTTAGAACCATTTCTCTTCCATAGGATATATTGAGTTAAAATATTAAAATAATTATAATTTTTTCCCTTCCAGGTGTTTTGATATATAATTAATTATTTATGATATTGCGGAACAAATTTGAATAGAATATGATTATTTAATGGATGTGTATGTAATTATATAATCCTCCAACACATGCAGTAAATATGAATATCTCATGATATACTAAGGAACTGAATTGGGAGTGTACCATATTCACCATGGGCATTTGTCCACAATAATAGTCTTTGAAGTGATCCTTGACAAAGGATATGATATTATGGGGAGTGAACTGAATCCATAATTATAATATTGGAAATTATCCCTGAGAAGGGAAATTATTTTGTATGAATATGTGTATTCCACAAACTTATTTCTTATGCCAATATTATTCTCTCAAAGTTCCTATTATTTGATTTTATTATGATTTATGTCATCTAAACTAAAAAACTATATTCCATGACTCACTATTAGGATCAATCATATACTAGGAATGGTTATAAAATGTTAGGATCACATTTTCTAACCCTTAGTATCATGTTATGCATAATTGATCATTGATATCTCTTATATTTTTCCTTACTGATAATCTGAGATCATCCTTTAATATTTTCCCATCTAAATAATATAAATAATTATTTTAACAGTGATATTCCAAATTAGGTTCTAATTTTGAAGAAAAAAGTTTGTGATGGTGTATATATTTAATAAAAAAAAATTCAATTTTTCCAATGACACTAGCCTAGTCAAATCACATTATGGATAATGATGTTATGTATTGATTTTTTTTAAGAAATGAAATATGATTTTTTCAGCCAACCAAAACTACAATAAAATTTTTAATGAAATAATGAGTTACAAAGAAAAAATTAAGTGTAATGATCTTACCCCGACATGAAATTAATGAGATTTCAAATAATTACAATAATTCATAAAATATAGAACATTTCTCTATCTAAATAATCCATCCTTAAGTAATTCATTTTCAATGCATTGTTTCGAAATCCAATGTCCAAATAAAATACATTGAGTCCATGTCAATATCTCAATATTCATCAATTTGATATATATATTTTTAATTTAAAATTATCAATGAACCATACCAAGAAAAATCAAGTTTCAGAGAGATAATATCTAAAAAATATAGGAATAAACTTATTTTGAAAGATTTAATAGGCCTTATATCATGATTAAAATGATCATTTGTAATGAAAACCCTTCTTTTATATAACATTAACACTGCCTGGAAGTGATGTTTTATTCGATTATGTTCAATGAATCATATAAGAGATGTTTGTTTCATGGTATAGTGATATTTTATCTAAAGAATAAGTAAGGTTGGTATGGTTATTTGTAGTTTTGTTTCTTTTTAAATTATTTATCATATTAGGTAATGGATTTTTAGGAAAATTTATTTTAATAACTAGGATTTTAGAGAAATCTTTTTTTGTTTTTTTTTGTAACAAGATTTAATGTGTGTTTGGAAAATATTTTTCAAATGGTATGGAAATGGCATGGCCTATTGGGCTCTTTTGTGAAAGATCAGTTTTCATATGATGTTAAATTACCTTATAGGTGTGTGAAACACTTAGTTTTATCCTTTTTTTATCTAAATTTTCTTTTTTGAACAAATGTGGGTGATTTTATTTTTTGCATACTTTTTTATTAGTAACCTTGAATTATTGATTGGGGTGGAAACTTTTCATGGTGTAGGAGGTGGGATGTGAGTTATTTAAGAATGATTTTTTTAATGTGTGTGATTATTAGTTTATCACATATACCATTAACTTGTAATAGTATTACAAAGAATACAATAGGTGACCCATATGGGGGAAAACCATAATGGATATGGTTTGTTGACTATGAAGTTGATTGTGGAAACTCTAAGATGGTTAGACTATATGTGGTAGATTTATTTGTGTTATAAATTATAAATGGTCCCATGGATGGAAGAATTACACATATTTTTATTTTTGAATAGTTTTATAGGACATCTAGGGATGTTATTAGTTCAGTAGTCTTAGCATATGTTCATTGTCCCTAGCTTAGGTCTTCCAATAACAGATCCTACTGATGATTCCATTGATTCTAGGGATTGTTTGTACTCTTTAAAGAATTTTGTTTTATTATTAAATTGTATTCCCACATAATGATATATTTTATCTAAATCATTACATGATTTTGTTCTTGGATTGTGATTCCCTGATGTCTATTTTCTATTAGTTGGTTTATGATTCTCCTTTTGTGTGTTTTTGTAATTCAAAAAAATAGATTACTCAAAAATCGATTGAAATTGTTTTTTAGTTGAGGAAAATTGATTGGTTGTTTTTTAATGGACTAAATAAAAAGAAATCATGAAAGCGTTTGTTATATTCAGTTTTTATGTGATTTATTGGGGAAAAGGAAAAAAAATGTTGTTGGTTTTTTTCCATCAATTTATTTTTTCACATTCCATAGATTAAACTTCTCATCATAAGAAATTTTTTGAAAGTGTGATCAATATTTTTAATTATGAGAGTTATTATTTTGTTAAAGGGATGTTTTCTAAAAAATGAGAATGAATTAGGATGATTCAATTTGTAATATAAAGTATGTGAAATCTTTTGTTATACCATAATGTTTGTACTTAAACTTTGAAAAAAAATTAATAATGGATTTCCATTTTCTCAATGGGTGATGGCCTTCTAATCTAGTTAATCACATTCTTATTTATCATTTTATTTTTTGATTTGGATTTCATTTTGAACCTATCCATGAGAATTGAGTTATTTTGGTACCTAAGTTGACTTTTTTATTATTTTGAAATAATTATAATTTCATCCCTATTACTTGGTTTTATTTGAATTGTATTTTCATTTCATTGATTGTTAGGTGTTTGGTCTTTTATGTGATTTTCCTTGTACAATTACATTTTTTCTGCTTTTATAAGATGTAAGTTATTGATATTTTTTTGTGTATAAAAAAATAATTTAGATTTATTTTTAAAATCATTGAATATTCAAGGGAGGGAGGTTGGGATAATGAATAGGTTTTCATTGTTTACATATAATTTATTTCTATGTTTGTATCACAATATCTGATTTTGAAGATATGTCTAATATATGGAAATGTCATGTTATCTTTAAATAGTTCTCTAATATTCTTTTTAATCTATTTAATGTGTGAATTCAATTAAAAGTGTTTTATTCTGGGGAAAAAGAACTTTTTTCAAACATTTGGGATCAAGAATTACCTACTGAACAATTTTGATTCATATCGGGTTCCATGTCAATTTGAAGCCTGAGAAAATTCATTAAAAATGATATTAGATGATGCAGTTTACATTCTTAATGGAAAAAAAGAATTATCTTCTTCTAAACATTTTTTATTTTGGTTTTCTAGGAAATATTGTGTTATATTTAATATTGGGACTCAAGAGGTTATTCATGAGCGTGTTCATAGTAACCAACCATCTTTATTACACCAGTGTTACTATAGAAATTGGGATTTGAATTTTGAATTCATAGTTTTTTTGTCTTTTGTGTTGATTATGTATCTCTCATCATTGACATATGTATATCAGGTTAGATTATGGGATGAAAACTGATAATGCATTAATTGTATTTGGTTTGATTCCACACCATGATAAGTCGGATAACTTGCATTCTCTCAATCATGAAATAACATAGGAATTGTTTTGTGTCTAGAATATGGTATATTAGACTAGTTGGTTAAGCCTATCATGGTTCTACATCACATTTTAGATATTTTTCATACCTTTAAAGATATATAACTAATGTTAACATTCTATCAAAGGTGTGTCTTTTGATATTTCGTTCATGTGGATTAATTTTTTATTATAATTGTAGTTTTTTTTTCATTTAAGTGTAATCTATATGACAATCCATTTTAGATATAATTGTTGTTTTTTTAGAATCATTTATGGTTTGAAATGGATGTTTTGATATGTTCTAAAAAATTAATTTAATAAAATAGATTTGGTATGTGGGTTAATCCTTCAATTTTTTAAAAAATTTAAATTGTTGTTTGGAAAACATTGGGAATTTTTTTCTAAATTGGATGATTATTTTTTATTAAAAATGATTTCATTTTAAAACAAATTAATTTTGTAACATTAAATTAATTCTCAATATATAGTGTGATTTTGAGATATATATTATTTAATATAATGAAAATATAGTTCAAAGGTATTTTATCTATTTTAAATATAATCTTTGGGAAACTCAAGTGGTTACCTTATTTTATAAAAGAGTTTATGGTTTCTAAATCCATCATGAATTATTTCTAAGAAAACATTTGTATTCCCTATGGTATGTAGTTTTTGTTAATGAATTTGTATTTTTGGATTTTCCCTTTACCCTTTTCTTGTGTTTTTTTTATTTTATCTCTTAATGTGGGTTGATAATATACAATGTGAGTTGGGAAACTAGAATTATTTGGTTATATGTTTTTTATATAAATATTCTTCTTAGAAAGGTCTACTGGTGATTAAGTGATTCCATTTAAGAATAGTCCAACACTTTTTTTCACCAACCTAGACTCCAAATGTAAGGGTAATCATTGATTCCCATTCAATGAGACTTATAAAATCATCTTTTTCTTGGGAGACAGGGATAGGTGGGCTTTGGATAGTCAGTTGGATGACTTGATGAGAATTAGTCAATTTGATAATTTGGACGAAATGTTATTAATGGGATCATGGTTTATAATTATTATTCATGTTTGAGGATTTTTTACCATTGAAGCCTTGAGGTAACACTCTGATATTTTCAAAAAAAATTAATATTTAATAGTTTATATTACACAAAACACTCATTCTATATGAACCGTGATTATTTAAATTTGACCATTATAGCTAGGCTGTTGAAATAAATGGTATGAATAAGATTAAAGACTTCATAATATATGTATATGGGTCTTAATTAATATAATTGTATGAATAAATTCTTATTAAATAAGTATTAAACAATGAATAAAGATATTTTTTTTCATCCAAAAAAATTATTTTCTTCTGAAATGATATTTATTGTATTCTAAGAGAAAATAATATAAATAATTTATTGAAATTTTAGAAAAAATGTTTCATAAAATTAAATTTATTTTTGAAATCATCATATCAAAATTACCATTGGGTGAAATTTTCAGGATTTTTTGAATTGTTTAATTTTTTATAGGATAGTAACAATTTTATGTTTTCCAAATACTAATGCCTCCTTTTATTAACTAACTAAATTTAAATTTCCAAATATATTTTGGATTTTGTATAAATGTCACATATGAACAATTTTATTTTTAATAACAAAATTAATTTAAATTTATTCAATTACTTTCTGGATTTTGGTAAAAGTTATCTTTATACTCAAAACATGGTTTTGGGAAAACTATTTTTATGTTCATAATAATTATCCATTTAAATTTTTGATAAAATACCCTTAATAAATAAATATTCTAAAATTATATTATATATCTATTTATATCAATTTTACATCATAAAATTATTATTACTAGTCATACATTAATTATTAGATCATCTTATCCCTGAAAAATGTATTTAATGAAAAACTATTTTTCGGCGCATTTTTTTGATTATTTTTTATATAAATTCTACCACTTTTCTGAATGAAATTTATTAAAATAGATTCAATATTGAAATCATAATAATTAATATTATTTAATACATTCATCTTAATTTTCTATAATAATGAATCTTAAAAAATTAAAAAGTAATTACTGAGGTTAATATTAAAAAAGGGTTTTGCGCTTTTAATGCGCTTGAGTAAAAAATAATTTTCCTAAAAAATATAATTTTTTATTTTATAACTTTTATTTAATATTTACAATGATTTTATCCAAATTAACCAATAATTTTCATTTTATTTTTAGTTTTAGAGGATAGAATACATTGGTAAAAACTACTAATATATGTTAAAAAATAAAATAGTAATGGTGAGTAAACATTAAGGTAAAGGTAATAACATTTTTTTAAAAAAAATATTATTTATCAAGGTTTTAATTGAACTTATATTCCCATAAATCTATTATTTATCATTTTTGGGTGAACCTGGTTTGATATTTACATCCTATAATTTAATAGGTTTTTGGTATTTACAAAAATTTCACTCCCTCAGACGTATAAAACTGAACATCCTCTCCACTTTTAGTAACACTTAAATATCCTTTTATATTGACCAATGACAATAAAAATCCCTTTCATACATCCCTTTTCAGTTCATATAATCCTTTTATTTATAATAAAACCCATCTATTAATCATTTTCATGCTAACCAAATAGGTTGTCCAAGCAATTAGTATCCTTGTTAATTGAGAATTTTTTTACTTCGTATTCAACTCCTTAAAATTTTATTTAACCTTGATGATAAAATAGAAACTAAATTTTCCATATAATATGATCTTTCTATGTTAATTTTATGACCTATATCCATATCATCTTCCATTAAGTGGGATATAAAACCATTTTTCACGTGTACAACGGATTACTGCCTCATGAACCGATTTAATTTGTTTTCCACAATTTACACATATATATTTTAATGATCATGTATTTAATGAATATTTATGATATTAATGACATATTTTTCATTCTATAAATGTAATATTACATATATATTTTTGTTTTTCCATTCATTAAATTTTGATAACTTCATTAATGTGCACATGTGGATTACCACTTAGATGAAGATATCATGTTTTTTTAATTACCAAGACACATGGAAGGTATATATATGTTTATTTAATGTAATAATATGATATTTATGATATAAGGATCATTTAGGAATGTTAAAATAAAACATTCCTTCTTTCTATAGCAATTATTCAAATGGAGTTTAGAACCTCATTATGGAGATTAGTATAAACATATTTTATTTTATTTTTCATTATCTTGTATTTTGAACCTTGTATTCCAAAAATCCAAAAATTTTAAATCCAATAGATGTATTTAATGGAATTTATGTTAAATTCATGTAATAAAATATTTATAAGTCTTGAGTATATGTATTTCATATCCTATCAAGGTCTAGTAAGTTTATGGTGATTTCGAAAATATAACATCAGGGAGAACCCCACGATTACATTTAATTATAGGAAAATATCCTAGAATTTTGGTATAGTATAGATAGAGTGTTTTCCAATAAATTATATTCTTATTAAGATACTACAAGAGTATGTGAATCTAAAATAGTTTCACATAGGTTAATAACTTTGAAAAGGGTGTTTTGGGATATTACTTGATCATTACCTAGTGCACAAAAAAGAGGCATTAATACACATATGGTTTGACACACCCTGGGGATATGATTTTGAAATTCAAAAACTCATTATGAACCATATTAATGGAAATAAATATATTTTTATGTGAGAAAATGTAATAAGAAACATTATCACGGATAACATATATATAAATATATATAATCATAATATAGGATTCAATTATAATTTATATGTTATTCTATCTATGTTTATTTGTTTCCATTTTGTATGTTTATTACTTCATGTATTATGATCATCATTTTTTAGTTAATGGCCAAAAATAATAGAAATAGAGATCACATATATAGATGTACGTAATGTGATTATTTCTCAATGATATAACTATCCATATATGGGTGGGAGAAGAGAAAAAAAATTAGTACATTGTGATGTAGCACAAGTTATGAATAATTATCTGAATCATGTTAAACACAATCCTCCTCATAATAATAGAATGTTGGAGACTAGAATTTTATACAATAGGGGACTCCTATTTTTATTGTATCTTATAAGCCATTAATCATAGAGTAGTGCATTTATTACATCGATAATATATTTTCATATCCTGCAATGCTCAGAGTAAATGAAAATGGAGATGACTATTTTTATCATTAAGCGGGAATCCAACTAGTGTTGGACACTTCTCAAGAAACCAATTTCCATTGGGGATGTCAATTCAATATAATGGTAAGAGATCAAGAAATTATTTTCCAATAATTATTTTCACCAAACTATATGTATAAAGATTGATTGGGAGTTCCACAGACTAAATAAAAACTAAGATGAATCTATTGGGTGTGTACAAAGAATAATTCACAATACATGCATGGTAAACCTCCAGTTTCATCATCAGTACCAAAATTATGGTGGACCTATTCTATAGTGTATTAATTAAAGGTATAAAAATTATTTTCAAATTAAACACATTGAAGGCTATGAGGAGATTTTTCATTTTTCCCATACGGTTTGTATAGATATTAGAGGCCCTCATTGGTCTCTTGGTCATAGAGATGAAGAGTATAAAATGAAATTTTCTTCATGATGACCTATAGAAAAAACCCACCAAGGATTGAAAACCCAACTTCTTTATTTTTAAAAGTTTGAGAATAATCACCAAGGAAATTTTATGAAGGGAACTATGAGATGATTAAAATTTTTAAAAGAGGGGAATCATAAAAATAAGTGCTAAATGGAAGTGAAGAAAACCCCTAATACAGAAGAGGAAATCAAGTTTCAAATCATCACTCAGCATATACCATAGTGTTTTAACTATAAGTATCATTGTAATTATACATGACAACTCCCTCAGCTATGTGTATTTGAGAAAATCAACAAAAATAAACTCCAAGATCTATAGAGAAAGAATGGGAATATTTTATCAGTACTATTAAGGTGGATCATAAAAATAATGTGTTGATAGGAAATATTGTAATTCATTTAAGAATCTTGAACCTAATTTTTAATTCTGGTTCTATATATTATTTCATATATTTCTTTTTCAATTGAACTATTCCTACAGAACCTCAAAACTGGGGGATTGAGATATATATGAGAATAGAAAATGGAGAAATTGATGCATCCTGCCAATATAATTCCACCCCAGTTAATTGTTTTGTACTGAACCCTCCCAAAAATCTTGTCTTATATACTTTAGTGGTGTTTTATTATACATAGGCTAGAGATTGGATTCCATTAAAAAATCCAGCATCAAATATCATGAGATTGAGGTTACTCTTAATTTCCCAAGCCATCCCCTAATTCTATACATGTTCAAGGAGGAATTTGAATCTCTTTTAGAAATGTATTATCAATATTTTATATTATTACTTTATGTGAGAGCATATCAGCTTAAAATGGTCAAAAAATATGATAGATTCATTCTTGATAGAATTCTATTTGGTATAGATTGTACTAATTTTATTCACTGATTATTTTTCTAGTCTTACTTTTGAACGAGTGATAGAGTTCACCATAAATCTTTTACCTAGATCTCTATGAATATTGAATAATACTAATATAATTTCATTTTTCTAGGTAGAAGAACTGTGAAATCATTCACAATAGAATCTATAAAAGGGTTTTATATTTTTGAGTTTACCATAGTGGATGCACCATTCTTCTTCATCAAGAACATCTATGGTTCAACGCTTCTCTACATCTATTATCATGAAAATAAAAAAAAATATGATAGATAACTACTATCCACTTCGATGGATAGATAAATTTTTCCACCAACTTTTGGGGGTCCAATATTTCTCGGAGGTAAAACTTCATTTGGTATATCACCAATTAAGTTTGAATAAGTGAAATATTCCCAAAAATGCCTTTTGTAAAAGGTATGGATACCATGAGTTCATAGTTATTCCTTTGGGACTCACTAATTGTACAAAAATATTTATGTACTTTTGGAATGTAGTCATTATATATTACCACAATAAATTTTCGGTAGAATTTGTACATGTTATTTTGATGTAATCAAAAATAATGTGGAGCACTAGGAGCATTTGAATATTGTACTAAAGAATTTTTGAAAGGACATAATATATGAAAAGTATAGTAAATGAAAGTTATGTTGAGAGAAACAATCATTAATGGGGATTATTATCACCAAAAAAAGAATATCATTGTACCCATCCATGAACAATTCAATTGATGAGTGGCTGAGATTGTCCTCTGTAATGGAGACCTATAGTTTCCTTATACTAGTTAGGTATTACCAAATATTTTTGAGAAAATTATCATGATTTTAAATCCTATTATCTAATATGAATTAATATAGATTAATGTTTTTATTGGGTAGTTAATGTGAATAAATCATTTAAGAGTTTAAAAAGAGGCTTATTATAGCACCATCGTCCATGCAATCCTCAAGTGGGGATGTTTTTTTGGTATATTGATATTCTATATATTATTATATGGAATGTGTACTAATTAAAAATGGAAATTTTATTGCCTAAATCTCTTGTTAATTTAATTATCATGAGATTAACTAATCAACAATTGTGATGGAGTTGGTACCGGTGATCTTTGCATTGAAAATATGGTAACATTATCTCTATGAGGAGATGTGTGATATATTTAAAAATCATAAGCGCGTAAGATATATATTCACACATAATGAGATTAATATGATCCATAGATTATAGGTAAAATTTATCATGGATTGTGACTGATCAATCCGTAACCATCCTATAAATAAAAAAAGTGAATTATTCTCTCAACAGAAATGATATAATAACTTTATCAATGATGAGAATTGAGAAGGATCCAAAATTTATAAAATTTTAAAGGATGTACATGGAAATAATGAAGTAAAGAAATATTTAGTTCCTTAATAAATATATTCTTCAAACATAACATATATATAAGACAAATGATTCTCAAAAATATTTTGTGGACATTCCAAATAAGGCGGAAGATTTAAAAAAATTGAAATCTTCAGAGTTAAAAATTTATGAAGAAGGAGTTGTAATATTTTGATCAAGAATATTGGTACAATAAAATCCAATTATAAAAAATGTGATGATTAATGATGAATATATCTTGTCCTTCCCCATCCACCCAATGGGGATTAGGATATATCAAATTCATTAAGAGTGTTATTGGTGGGACACTAAGAAGAAGAAGATCATGGAATATTCATCAATATATATATTATAAAATCAAGTGAAATATGAAAGGAAAATTTATAAAGGGATCATGAAATCATTACCCATAAAAAATGTAAAATGGGAAAATATCCTTGGAATTTTTATTAGTTGTAACACCCCAAGTTGTTTTGAATTAATTTTAACTGTTCAATATTTTTCATTTCACAAAACACTGAATTTAACTTTTATTATATGAAAGATCAATTTTTTTAATTTTTTATACATCTAAAAATAAAATCTTTAACTAAATAAAGCAAATAGATTAAATTTTTTAGTATGCAACACTATTTTTTTCTACTATTGTGCATAATGTCAAGTTCCTTCGATAACTTGTGTTACATGCAATACTCAGTTTTACTGAATTTTAATATAATATTAGTGTTATTATTAAGATATTATCATAGATATAACCATTAAAGAGATATTACTAAGATAATATTAATTTTAAAAATGTTTTTCACACATTTATTTAAAATGAATTCTTTGGTTTTGAATTATTTAGAAATAAAATTTATAACTATTTAAAAATAAATAGATACCTTTTTAAAGAAAAATATTTTTATTTATAAAAACATCTATTATCTAAATAAGTTAAAAAAACTTTATATGAATGTTCTGAATTAAATTTATATATTATAAAATTTATAAAAAATTTTAAAATTTATTTAAATTGTTTGATTGATATTAAATAAGGATAAATCAAGTTCTAGGGATAAAAAGATTTATTATTTCAAAATGAAATTTTCCACCTTTTAATGGAAGATTTTTTTAAAGTAATTTTAGATACATTTTAATATTTATTTGACCAATTAATATTAATTTTTTAATTAAAATAAAAAAAATTTCCATTCCATGAGTTTTATTGAGATGATCCTTTCTATGATTAATAGTGAAATACTCTAAATTTTAATTGAATATTGGATTTTCATTTACATTATATAAATAGTTAAATTATATTTTAAATTATTTGTGAAGTATTTTAAGATAAATCATACATATATTTATAAAATTTATGTCATTGGATTCAATTTAACCTTTATACGGTATTTAAAAACATTTTAAACTTTTGAACAATTTCACTTTAAAATCTCAGTGTTTCGCCCCGTCTGTAGGATTATTTGAAATTCATTTCTAAAAATTTTGAGATTTAAATTTTTTTAAAAAGGATTAAATATTTTAATAATATTAATGTTTAATTTATACAAATTTTAACTTATTTTCTATGAAAAAAATTAATGAATGTAATTAAAATTAATTACAGTGATTGAGCAAAAATTGATGTCACTTACTGATTAAACTGTCACTTATTGGGCCAAAAAACCAAGACACTCTTCAAAAATCCATATTATTCCAATATATAAAACATATTAACTCTTTTTATAAAAACAATTATCCATTATTGGATACAAATTATGTAAGGGATACCTCTCAATAGTGTTTACCATTTGTATTTACATGAATTGCACTCTTATTCCACTATAAAAGAGAAGTGACCTCCTCCCATATTCACAACACTCAATAACATTGCCTCATCCATAACATATAAAACTAATCTAAAAAAAATTCTATTTTCATCCTATAAATATCCATTTAGGTATATGTTTATCCAAGGAATCCCTTTGGTGAAAACTAAAGGGAATTTCCCAATAGAGATGTAATATTCTTCAACGAGAAATTGTGTATTATTTATTTATCCACCCATTCAATTATTGTTATTACTTGATTTTATAATAAAATATATATCCTATATAAACTAATATATATTTATGTTAAGGTTTATTCATACACATACACACACATACATTAAATGATTAATGAAATAATTGTTCGTCTGTATGGAAGACTACCGCCTCACAAAACAATGTTGTTCGCACTTTCATTACCACCTATCAAGATTGGGATGAAGTATGAACATAATTTTTTAGATTATATTTATGATATTTATGATTTATAGTTTATTTATTTAATTATTAAAAGGAACATACATTTATGGCTTCTATTTTTTGGGAATATGATAACATTGTTGGTGGACGTGTGCAGTACCACCTCTTCAAAGCGATCTGATTCATACACTCTTTAAATGGAATGTATTAATGACGGTTTTATCTAAAACATGTGATATTTATTACATACAAATTCTAATATAATTTTAATATATATATATATATATTATTTTCATTATTTTAAAATATGATAAGAAAATGGGAACAATGGTCATGCGTATCTATGGACTATCATTTATGTAAACAGGGTATTTGATTTAATATTTGTATCTTTAATAGATTATAATAAATACTCACATTATTTTAAAATTTTATATTTATATAATTTATAACATTATTTAATTAAGTAAATCATTATCAATGTATGATGATCAAGAATAAAAAGCCAAAACAAATATGAAAAACAATGTGATTATTACAAAAAACATAAAATTAACATGAAATTGATAATAAAATGGTAACATAAAGTTATAAAAAATATATGTTATAATATATAATAATATTTTTATTTTATATATTTATAATATGTGTATATTTATTTTATATTATGATTTAATTTGTATGAATAAAGTCTATACAAATGGTAAGGGTTTTCTCGTCTCACTTTTTTTCAATGAGATATATACTATATTCACCAAATATTATTGTATTGAAGATAATACACACAAAAATAGAATTTTATATAGTGGATTTAGATTATTTAATGATATCAAAAGTTTAAATATATTTTTTTACTTCACGGATCTAACAATTAAAAAGTTACTCAGGTATTATGGGGTTTTCTAGTCCCATTTTTATTTCTAAAATATTTATGTCATATTGAGAAATATATTCTTTTTTTTTGTGTATATACATCCCTCTCACATGATATATCTTGAATTTAATTTTTTTGGTGCCATTAATTGTTTTAATTTTGGTTATTTATTTAGGGGTTTTATTATTCAGAAGTTACTCAAGTAATAAGTGATTTTAATCTCACATTTTTTTTCTGTGAGACACAATCCATGTTCATCCACTATTTTTTTATTTGGTGTATAAAATGTCCATGAATTTAATTTATTATTATTTTACCTATATTTTTTGGTATTTACACATACATTTTTGGGTCTCTCTTTCATGGTTTTTACTATTAAAAAGTTACCAGATATGTATATTAATTTTGTCTAAATTTTACTTCTTTTAGATAGTTTTTAGGTTATGCCATATATTATTTTTGTAAGTGAATATACTTACCATTTGACATGTAATATAATTAACATAAATATTTTAATGATATATTATAGTTAATTTTATTTTATTATTTCATTTGGATTAGGATTCAATGTTACAAAAGTTGTAATAGTTTCATGATGCAATCTCATTGTTTATTGGGATTGTTTATCATTATGCAAATATTGATGAAATATTATTCTCCATAGCTCAAAAATAATCTAAAAGTTTCTTATGCTATGGTTATTCATGATAACTTCATGTACAGTTTTCAATTTTCCATTCTTTGTTACTTAATATAATTAAGAAAATGTTAATAAGTAATCTAACTTTATCTCTCTCTTTAGTTAGAAATATTTTGTCTAGATAAATAATGTTTTCTAAAATTGATTTCAAATTTTTTTCTAATTGATACTGAAATATTATTTTAATGGAAAATTATTTTGAATATTTTTAATGTTTTTAAATGAATTTAAAATGATTTTATAAGATTCCACTATTTTATTTCATAGTTATTTTCATGGAAAAAGGTTTTCAAAATATTTTATTGTTAAAAAATTTTCAATGATTGAAGCATATTTTCCTTAAAAATATTTTAAATTATCTTTAAAAATAATTTTTTATGCAATATTACATCCCTTTATGTTTTATATATTTCTAATATGGATATATTCTTGGAATACCATTCATATTCTTTCTCTGAATGATTTGTCTTTATGATAAAATGTTGTTTATGAACCTATTAAATCTTCCATAGTATATAACATGTTAAAATGATTATGAATCCATATTCTTTTCACATGTTATTTTATGATTAAATGATTATGAAACCTGTATCATTTTCATACATTATTATTTTTTTGATATTGTTATTATACCAATTTCATTTCATCGGTTATGATATGTTGTTTATGAAACCCATCTCTTTTTATGTTTCATGATATGATTAGTGATTATTATATTATATCACACATATAAATGATTTCATAATGTTACTGTTGGTACCAATTACTCCATCCAATGAATTTGGTGATTTTAAATGTCCCATGAGATCAAAGGGTATATGGGAGGTCATCCCAATCCCATAACAAGATGTTAAATGGGAGGGAATACCAAACTCATAATAGGAGGGTATACAAGAGGTAATACAAATCAAGTAACAAGAGGGTGTACATGAGAGAATCCCAAGACTGTAATAAGATGTTATATGGGAGGGAATACCTAGACTATAACAATAAGGTATAAAGGAGGGAATCCAATCTCTTAATTAGAGGTTACATAATATGGTATCCCAATCATGAACCAAGATGTTACATTGGAGGTCATCCTAAGCATGAAGAAGGTACATGGGAGATTATAACATGCCAAACTTGTTAAGAGGGTATTCATAGGTAATCATGAAATAGGATTTTATATTCTTATGTGTATTCCACTATTGCATGTCTTCTTCCTATGTTATGATCCCACAGATTATTACCATGTTTTCCTTATGATTGATGTCTTATGAACTACCAATATTTTTACATAACTCATGTATATTATTTTTAATATATACGGTATGATATTAAAATGTTATTATCATGTTATTTTAATCTTATTTTCATGTTATGATTACATATCTTACTTTTTAACCCTTACTAGTCATTTAATATTTCCCATTCTTAGGCTCCCTTTCCAAATGTTTTAAATAAAGAGTTTAAGTAGAAGTACTAAGTGGGGAGATATTTGTGAGAAACAATAAATATATTTCCCCTTGTTATAATATTATGATTTTATATTTCTAGAGACACTAAACTATTATGATCCAAAATATGTATATTTTTACATTGCTGAATATTAATCTAAATTTATGTAATATCCATGTATGTTATTCATGGATCTCTATAGTTGGTATTAAATTAATGGTTTAAAAAAAATTTGGAAAAAAGGATGAGAAATATTTATTGATATACATATGCATATTTATATTGATATTTATAGGGATTTATATAAGGATAATCTTATTTTTTCACAAATTTAATAGAATTTTTCAAGATTTAGGATTATTATAAGTATGTTTTCTAGATTTTTTGTTTTCATTCTATGATAAGTGTTACCCCATATTATTCTTTCTGGTCTTAGTCAATAGTGTTAATAAGAAAGAACAGTGTTTACATTGAATTTTTTAGTTATGGAAAGTAAGGTAATTATAGAAATTGATAACGTATGTTGAATGATCCTGATGAGAATGAGGAAGGAGGAATGAGTATTGGTTATACGGCTAAATATATAGATAAATTCAACAAAATGTTTAGGGTAGGGTATGTTATAATAGTATTTTTTACATTAAACATCATAATAATTATTAGATTTATTTTGGGGGACCTTAATACATGATTCATATTTTATATATTATTAAAGAATTATTATGTAATAAGATGATAAATCCAATATAACAGTTTAAGAAAAAAGATTGATGATTGGAGTTTATATTTTTCAGAATTCAAGAATTGTGTTATATGAATCATGAAGTACATTTTTTTCATTATAGATTTAAAGGGACATGTTTAAGGGAGAAAATGAAATAGAAGAGTGATTTAATGAAAAAGTGATATTTTTATAAATTAATGGTAACCCTTAATGTGCTCCTAATGTTGAGAAAAAAAATTAGCATGTATAAAGAGATGATTGATGTGGATAATGTAAATTGTATAGTATTGATTACGTTGGAAATGGTTAATTTTTTCATAATGTTCTATGTTATCATTAATGAATTTTACAATATTTTTTAGATTTACTGAATGTATTCAATAATATTTGGAATAAAAAACATTTCATATTTCCAATATGATTTTATAGTAACTCGGGTTATTAACATGTTTCAAGAAAAATAATGATAATGTTATTTCTATATTTGGTTTGGGACAACCAATAGCTAATTTATGATATATGTGGGATCAATGAAACAATGATTTTGATAAATTTATTTACCTTTTTTCGAATTTTTTTTACATTCATCATTTATATTGGATACAAGTTAAACCATTTATGATATTATTAAGTTATACTTAGAAAGAGGTTTTAGAGATTAAAGTATCATCTCTCCATTTGAGGATTTATCCATATTAGATAGACACTAATAACCATTTTTGAATCACGATTACTTAAGATTGTTGTAATTATATATAATTTTACCTCATGATAGGTTATTACATTTGGAGTGAAAATTTATCCTTCATTTCATGAAGTAAGAGATAGATTTGAAATTGAAAAAGGCACAACTAAAGGGTGAGATTGTAAATTTTAAATGGAATGAAATAACTTAAGTAAATTTCTTTATCTTCATATATAGTAACAAAATTCTTAAAAATTTGGAAAAGGATGTTGGAAAATATTTTTTCCAGTACCGTCATTTCTAATGTATAAATTTTTCTATTATATCAACATTGATTTATGGTGTTATGATCATTAACAACCTATAGATCTCCCACTTCCCTGAGATCAAGGATCCCTATCAGTCTCTATAATTATATATTCTTTTATTCAATGTCTAAATCATCACAAACATTCTCTTATGTGAAAACCAAGTTATGAGTTACTTTGGGTAACCATTATGTTTCAAAAATTTCCTTTTTAAAAGATTTTTTCATACTTTTTTTATGTGCATTCCTATTAAAAGAAAATTCAATTATTATAACATTGATGACCCAAAAAAATTCATGGGATAGATTAATTTTTATGGGGTAGAATGTAATACCTTGAGCTTTTGTGAATTACTATTTTTAGAATTTATTTAATCTTTTTGATATTTTGTATTCTACACAACAAAAAATATTGTTTTTTTATGTGAAATAATAAATATATACTTTAATTTAAAGAAAAAACAAGTTGATATTGTGCTACATACAAAAATAAAATTATCTTCTGGTGCATGAATCACTATGTTTGGTTTGCGTCACACATAATGTCTTGTTCCTTCAAAACATGCATCACACGCAAGACATAGTTTTCTCAAATTATAGTATAGTATTAGAATTATTATTATACTATAACTATAGTTATAACCTATATTTATATATAAATATGATTAACTATATTGTTAAAATATGTTTGGGACAAAGAATCCATTTTTTATCAATTATCTATAAATGAAACTAACTATTTGAAAATTTTGAAAATCATTATTTAAGAGAACAATTTTTCTATATACAACCACATTTTGTCTTAATAAGTTAAATAGAGATATTTTGAAGATTTTTTTTGATAAAATTTATATATTTCATATTCAACTAGTTGTTTTTTCATTTATTAAATATGTTTTATAGCCAAAAAATATAAACAAATGTAGTTTTAGGCATATAAAGCATTATTATTGTTAAATGCAGTTTTACAACCATTTTTTGAAATAATTTTATTAAAAATAATTTATGAAACTATTATAATTTATATTTTAAAAATGAAAATATATTTTTCAAGATTAACATATAAATTTACATTCTGTACATTTTTTAGTATTTTTTTTAGATTTATCATTTCTTTGATGATTAATGAAAAACACCGAACTTCAATTCCAAACTACATTTTCATATAGTTTATTTATGTAGTTAAATTATATTATAAATAATTTTTAATGTTTATTTAGATATATTATAAATATCAAATATAAATTTACTTCATTTTAATCAATTTCACATTTAATTTGGTTATAAAAATATTTGAAAATGTTTTACATTATCAATTTAAAACTCAGTGTTTCATCCCGTTTGTGGGATTATTTTGAATGTATTTGTTCCAATTATGGTTTTTCAATTTGGGAAATTATATTAAATAATTTTAATCATCATAATTTATAATCTATAGTAATCTAACCATAGTTTTTGAATAGAAATATAAGAGAGAATAATTAAAATTAACTACAATGATTAATTTAAAACGAGATTACTTTGTGGAAAAACATTACCATAAGTGTAAAATAACCTAAACACATATCCAAAAGGTATTTTACTGAAATATTTCGTCTATATCATCCATTTTATCTATAATTCTATATTATTTGAGACACGTGATGTAAGGGATACCTCTTAATATAATTTACCTTTTTTATTTAAAAGAATGTCACTGTGCCTCCACTATATAAAGGCAGCCAGACCCTTAAATATTCTGAAATCTCAATCTATTTGGATTATCAAAAACCTACAAAAATAATCTCCCAACATTGCTTTTGGACGTGTGAACTACAACCTCTACAAAGTGATTTGATTCGTTCATGCTTTAAATGGAATATATTGAGGAAGGGTTTCTTAAAAATATGAGATAATGATGAAATAATATTTCTACAATAATGATAATATATATAGATTTATATTATTTACTTTTAATTATTTTAAAATATCTCATCAAAATAGAAATATTGTTCATGCATACGTACAGCCTACCATCTCCCTGACCGCTCTATTTCATTTCATATTTCTATTTTTTTATAGATTATTATAAAAAATATAATGAATATATATAATATTTATATTATTCTTTACATTCTATAAATAAGTAAATCATGATCTATGTAATAGGATCAAAAATAAAAAGTCAAAAAAATATGAAAAATAAAGTTGTTATTACCTAAAACGTTACATTAACTTGAAATTGTAAATAAAAAGTTAATATAAAGTCACCATAAAATAATATATGGTATTATACATATAAATATGGTTCTGATTTGAATGTATAATAAATTATATTTATTATACATGATTATTGAAAGTGTATGAAGAATGAAAATTCATATGAAAAGGGCTTTCTCCTCTCACATTTATTTCTGTGATATATATGCTATGTTCCTCACATATTCTAGTTTTTTGGTGTATATACATACATATGAAATGTAATATCAGGAATTTAATTTATATAAATATATTAAATGGTTCAATTTATTTTATGATTACTCAAATCTCATGATTATAAAGTTACTCAAGTCCTTTGGGTTTTTTGTGTCTCACTTTTAATTTTTTGACACCTATACCATATTCACCTCTAGATTTGTTTGTGTTATGTATATACTACACTATGAAATGATATATAATTAATATAATTAATTTAAATATATTAAAAGTTACAATTTATGTTATTCATTCACATTGATCATGATGGAAAAGTTACTCAAGTAGTAAGGGATTATTGTCCCAACTGTATTTTTCATGAGACAGAAGTCTTGTTCACGGCTAATTTATTATGTTTGGCGAATATAATTTTTACTAATGTACATTAATATTCTTATACCATAAATATTTGGTATTTACACATCAATTATATGATCTATATTTCATGTTGTTTATGGTTCTAAATTTACCAAATTGATATGAATGTTTTTCCCAATTTATGTTCTTTGAGAAACATGTTATGATATGAACCTATATTATTTTATGTGGTTTATATACATCCCCATTGAAATTTTAATTAACAAATTTAATTATTTATATAATATTTTTATCTTCATTTAATTGTACTCTTCGATGTGGATTATGATTTAATGTTTTCAAACACGTAATAGTTTATTGAAACAATATCAATGTTTATCGGGATTATTTATCATTATGCTTCCATTTATTATATTATATGAACCATATATCAAGGATAATCATGAATTTTATTATCCATTTTTTATTCATTATTTCATAAATTAATGGTACAATTTATAAACACATTTTTTACTTAATAAAATTATGATTTTTATTAAGGTAAACTAACTTTATATCTCACTTCGGATGGAAATATGTGTTCTATAAAAATAAGTTTTATAAAAAAAATTTAAACAATATTTTAAGAATATTTTAAAGGAAAAGTATTTTGAAAATTTTATATGATTTAAAAATACTTAAAATGGGTTATCAAATCATCTTTTATTAGTTTTTTATGTTTATTTTCGTAGAAATATGTTTTTAAAATGTTTTTTGTTTAAAAATAATTTTCCAAAGAAGAAAATCTATTTTCCTCAAAAAAAATGATTCAAATGATAATTATTAATAATTTTACATAAAATATTACATATAATATGACATATTGTTATGTTACTTTTTCCTTACTAATGTTATGATCTGATGGTACAAATCATATTATTTCTCAAAATATAATATATTAAAGATGAAGAGCTGTTTATAAATCATGTTTCTATTATACGGGTTATACCATGTCAAAATGAATTTGAAACATTCTTGTTTCATAGGTTACTCTATAATGAATGATTATGAAACCTATCTCTTTTCCATTGTTTATGATATGATTAAATTTTTTTGATACCATTTCATTTCATGGGTTATGATATGATGTTTATAAAACACATTTCTTTTTATGGGACATGATATGATGAGTGTTTTATTATCATCGGTAACACATATATATGATTTCATTATGTGAATGGTGGTACCAATATCTATCTATAATGAACAGGGTAATGGTAAATGTTATGTTACCTCAAAGTTTATATGAGAGGGAATTCTAGGACTAAAACAAGATAGTATATGGAAGGGACTCCCAATCCTATAACAAGAGGGAATACTGGGGGGAATCCCAAGACTATAACAAGAGGGTATACCATAGGTCATACCTAGCACATAATAAGAGGGTATGCAAGAGGGAATCTGTTCCCATAAAATATGTTATAGTGGATGGTATCTTAAGATCGTAATAAGATAG
Organism: Viscum album; assembly: GCA_963277665.1. Taxonomy (NCBI): domain Eukaryota; kingdom Viridiplantae; phylum Streptophyta; class Magnoliopsida; order Santalales; family Viscaceae; genus Viscum; species Viscum album. Next base: position 494,554,722 of record OY728158.1, on the reverse strand, counting down.
TGCACGAGAGGGACTCACAAGAAAAAAATAAGATAGTACACAGGAGGAAAACTCATTACCGAATAAGTTACATGAGTGATTATCCTAGTCCTAACATGTTATGATGGTATTTTTAGGTATCCTTAACATAGTATTTTATATTATTATGTGTAGTCCAAAATTACATATCTTATTCTTATGTTATTATCTCAAAGATTATGCTTTTAATTCCATTATGATTATTGTCTTATGAACTTCTAATCAGTATTCCAAGACTCATTTATATAATCCTCGATATGTATTGTAAAACCATTAAATGTTATTCTCATGTTCACATACATTTATGTTCATGTTATGTTTATTCATATTACTTCATTACCCTAACTAAGAATCTGAGCTAACCCTTTCTTATTTTTTATTTCCCTAGGTTATGAAGAATGGTTTTATGTAGGATTACTAAATGGTAATATATTTTTGGGAAACATTTAATATCTTTCACCAAGTTAGAAAATTATTGTTCCATGTTTCCAAATACACTAAACAATTATAGTCTTTGGGAATGTGCTTTTGTAATGGGGTTAATATTCATGTAATATGATGTAATATCCACATATGCTAATACTATGTCTCTATTCATTTATTATAAATTCTTTAAGAGGAAATAATTCTTTTTTAGTTTTATTGGACATTATTTTTAATACTAATCACTTTACTAAAATTTGAGTATAATTATAACTCGATCAACATATAAGTATATACATTATAGAATATTAGTGGCTATACGGAACACAATTGTCAATTTTATTTGATTATCACTGAATATCATCCTCCATGATCTTGAAGAGTTACTAAAATAATTTAAATGACAATATAAACTTATATAATGATTTTCACTAAAAAACTGGTGCCCATTCTAAGTAGGTTGTTCTGACACAATAGTCATGTTGATAATATAGTATATGGGCTTCAAATGTGGATGGTATCAACATCTTCCTCAAGTAAAAATTTCCATAAATATTTTCATTCAATCAGGGAACAAAATTGCTATTTATGAATCCATTTATGGGATGAGAAGTAAAACATCATAATATTGGGATGAAGATGGTGAAAAAATTATTTTGGAACTGAAATGGTTGAGGAAATGATAAAAAGTTCATTACTATTCGTAAATACCTTAGGACGTATGAGATCCAGTAGAAGTGCTATAGTGGCAATCATAGATAAGACATGGAGTATTTTGTTGGAGATAAATTTTTCTCCACATTAATCCATATGATAGATCCATAATATTTTGGACTAAGGGAATGTTTTTTCCTAGGTACATCTTCCCCTTTTATATTCTTGATCACATCATATTTGTGTCATATCGACTAGCACTCCCACAAACTGCTTCACATGCACATGATGTATTCAATGTATAACAATTGGTGAATTAAAAATAATAACCCTCACATGTACTAAATATATAAGTGGTATAGATGGAAAATTATGTCTTTTATAGGGATCATATGGTGATGTTCATTTATAGTAGAAATGAGTTTATATGAAATAAGACACCTATCATGGTCAATGTACTATTGAAGAACCATAAATATGAGGAGACAACCTTGGAACTGGGAAAAGCCGTGATGCATAATTTCACTCACATTTTTTCACCATAGTTTGTAAGAAAAAATTTTTATGGGGGAATTATTTATGGGTGGAATATTGTAACACATTAAGGTGTTTTTATAAAAAAATCTTGCTTGATAGCTTATAAGACACATAAAAATGAGTCCAAATGAACCATGGTTATTTAATTGTGACAAGTATAACCTATAAAATAAGTTTTTTCCATGAATGGGGTTAAATAAATAATAGAATATATAAAAGGTTCCTAATAAATATATATTTATTAATAAATTTCTAATATATAAACACACAATTTTAAATACATTCATTTTTTTCATCAAGAAATACATTTTCTCCCAAAATGATTTTTATTTCCTTTTTTGAGTAAATGTTGTTATTAATTTCTAAAAAAATTAAAATATATTTGATAAAATGAAATTTATTTATGAAATTATAAAATCAAAATTAATTTAGTTTTATGAAAAAAAAAATTTAAATGATTTATTTTTCATTGAATAGGGAATGTTACTGATTTTTCAAATACTATCATTTCATTTCCTAAAATTAATTAATTAAAATGAACCAATATATTTAGTATTTTGTCTTACAGTGAAATGTGAAATATTTTATTTATAAAAAAATAATTAATATCATTTAAATCATTAATTTTATATATTTGGTATAATATTATTTCTATTCTTAAAAAAATTATTTTGTACAAATTGATTTTAAGTACATATAAAATATTTATTTTAATTATTTAAAATAAATCCTCATAAAGATATATGTTGATAAAATTTATAGATTATATATCAATTTATATTGATTTAATTTACTATAATGATTAGTACAGTACAAATAATTAAAATAATATCATTTTATGCCAAACAATTCATTTATTAGTTGTATGTAATGGATATATATGTCAAAAATCATCTAATAATATATATATATATATATAAGGTACGAGTTTATATATTTGTTATCAATGAATGGTAGAGTAATTTGTTGGATATTATGACAATATAAAATTAGTGAGAACACTAGGAATACATCTACATTATCACGACTCGTCCCAGTGGGTCCCGCACTGCAACTCCCCAAGCCCGCCTACAATAGGCCAGGGGATGGTGACTAGAACCGAGTAGGCATAATACTATCATGGGAGGCATTTCCTAAGTACCTGTACAAACACACATATCTTCAAGCCCATAAATGATGAAATGTAAAAAAATCAATGAGGAACAAAATGCATGCAAACATCTAAACTCAACTAATAGTGAACGACAGGAAGTAAAGTACTGAAAGTAAACTAGGCCAAAATACAAGCCCAGTAATAAAAAAAAGTTTTTGAAAACTAAAAAGTCCAACCTCTAAACACAAAGTGGTACTGGGACTGCTAATCATAGCCATAAGAACACCTTGGCTGGTAGAGAACTCAGAAAGCTCGGTCCTGTCATGGTCTACCCTGGACTCTGTCAAGAGGCTGCTCGTCTGCACAAGACATGACACGGGTGGCCAAAGATCGTGCAGGAGTGAGTATAACAATACTCAGTAGAGGACCCCCAAACCACAAGGAAATACACAAAGGAAAGTTATAGTCATCTCTACACATTATATGTCTACTAAATATATAATAGGGGAACCCAAGACAGATATACTCAAAAACCAGACTCATAGTCTAGAGACAAGTCACACAACAACACCCCCCCACCCTACTAGGTATTCAGTTTGAAAATTCCATGACGCACTCATCTGAGAGAACTCACTCCATGAGTTTGATGGCTCTAATGATGTCCTTCTAAAAAGTAATGTCTATTGGGAAAAGTCACGGGAGATAGATACACTCATTCTGGGAGAACACACTCCTGAGTAAAGAAGATCACGATACACATATGAGGATAACTTCTAGGGCCTTGGAAAATATCACAACTCATTTAGATTCACCTGATAAGTAGAGGATCAGCGCCCTGTGGGTATAGTCACGTTGATACCTGACTCTACCTAGGGTCAAGAATGGATATTGGATCTCCCTCTAGGCCACTCAAAGGGATTTCTGACACTATCCCAGACAGTCCTGTTGAATGGATCATTCTCCTAAAAAGGGAAGCAATACCTAACCTTTAGGGGAATGAGAAAAATGGGTAGTAACCTAAACGAAACATGTCCAAGATTAGGTGGACATGAAGATCAAACCATGTACTGAGAAGTACATGGTGTGTAGAAGTGTCACACACCTTGTCTTCTGACCCCGGGTAGTGCCGATGTACAACGGACCGTGTGATAAGGTTGGTCGTGTAGAAGAAGGAATACAAGGTGTGTAAGAGAGTGACGTGTTGTGTTCCTCTATCTGGGGAGGACTCCATGTATGCTGGCCATGTGCCCGTACATAGCTTCAACCCGTTTGTCACAACCCATGTGACCAGTACACGGGGTAACCCATGCAGTCAGTCTGGTCTGGCCGTGTGGTGGAGTACAATGTCGTGTACTCCACCCTGTGTCTGTGTATCCTCTAGATACATACCAAGTCCCATTTAAGGACCCACATGCTATGTTCTTTTAAGACCACACCATGTCATCTCTCCACACATTACAGAACCCTGGCCTCCACTTAGCCAGACCTATACGTTGTGTTCTTTAGGATACACGCCATGTGTTCTGGAAATTTCTAGAATCATGATCCTCCATCATCACACCTTGGGTAGAGCTTCAATATTTGATCTGATCCATCCATTTTCCATGAAACTTGAAGATTAAGGTTTCCCCGACATCCCGAAGTCGTCTCCATTTTTTTAGGCCTCTGATTGGTCCCGAAAATGCGTATCGATTGACCCGCTCAAAGAACACTCAATGAATGGTCTCTCCTAATACAAGATTATTAGTTATCCCCCATTGTTGCTGCACCTTTTCATGGTTGTCACGATGTCAGATCTCAAAATTGGGATCGTTGTGTTGTAGAACGGATGCGCAACGATCCATTGTTCGTCTCCCAACGAAGAACGTGAAGAACGTGGGGTAAAAAGAGGGGGAATTAATCCAAATCAAAAAAAAAGAGGAACGAACCTCCACCATCATTCTTTGTGGAGTTGATCAGCTCCCGTTATAAGGATTAAACATAGAGAATATAAAAATGGATTTCAACATCATGGATTAATCCCGAAAAGCAACCCAATAAAAACCATCCCACTAGAATGCACGATCTGCGGGTCAACCTGTTTGTGGGTTGATCCATGGTCATCATTTTATTTCAAAAACAGGGAAAGGAATAATCAAAATAAAAAACCCATACCTTTATCATCTATGAAGAGGGAGATTGGTCATTGGTTGTTATTTGAGCTCGTTGCGCAATGATCCATGCGTCATCGTCCGTCGACGTCCGTCCAAAATTCTCCTAGGATTCAAGAGGCTCTCTATCAATGATTAGGGTTATGAGGCTAACCCTACAAACATTCCATAAGAATGTATTTAAAAGGGATTAAGTAGGTCACTGCGCAAAAAAATAAATTAATTAAATAAAATAAATTAATACTTTATTTTATTTCCATTAAAGCGTCTAAAAACTAACTCTCGCAGCTGACACGCGCTGGTTGATGTTAGGCCCCGCCTAAGGTAAATTCACTGCTCTGAATGCAATGGTGCCCTCAGATTTCTGATCCAAGAAACCGTTCAAAAGATATTCCAATTTTTCAAGAAAACCACTCGCACGTGCTGTTTAATGTTTAAATTAATTCAAATATTTATTTCGGGCACTCTAGGCCTCAGAATAGCATGTCGTCAAAAGTTATGGTCTCGAAATAATTCCATGTAATATTTAAAATCAATACATGAAAAATAAGAGGCTTTATATTTTCCCCACCTGGGGGATTTTCATCCCCAAAAATCCAAAAAAAGGCTACTCCAAAAGATATGGGTACTAGGAATAGATCTAATCCTCCCTCTTCCATGTTCTCTCCAAAAGATTATCATTCTGCCACCGAACGCACACCAAGGGAATCGATCACCCACAAAAGATCATCTCCTTCTGATCCTCAATTTCCACTGGTTACCTAGCAAAGGTCGCTCCATCTTCGATGTCCAACTCACCCCAGTCGATGATGTGCGGCGGGTCAGACATGTACCTTCTCAGCTACGACACATGGAAGACATCATGTACCTAATGCAACTGTGGTGGTAGATCTAGGTGGTACGCCACCTCGCCAATATAGCACAATATCTGGAAAGGTTTGATGAATCTCAGAGATAGTTTGTCACCTCATCCAAATCTCTGTAACCCTCATCGAGGTGAGACTCTAAGGAAGACATGTTCTTCCTCCTCGAACACCAGAGGTCTCCATTGTCTGTCAGCATATGACTTTTCCGCCTTTGTGTCGTCTTCATCCACTCCTGGATGATCTACACCTTCTTGGTGGTAGCTCGCACCAACTCTGGACCCACGAGTGCTGACTCTCTGAGTTCAGTCCAGCAATGCGGTGACTAGCAGGGTCTCCCATATAAGGCCTTGAACGGTGCCATACCAATGGTGGAGTGGTAGATTTTATTGTACGCAAACTCCACCATTGGTTTGTGGTCCACCAAACTGTGTCCAAAGTCCATGATACATGCCCGCAAGATATCCTTCTAGACCTGAATGGTCCTCTCCATATGACCATCTGTCTGGGGATGGAATGATGTCCTCAAGTGTACCTGAGTTCCAAAAGCCTCCTATATTCCCTTCCACAACTAGGATGTGAATCAGGCATCTCAATTTGAGACTATTGATGAAGGGACGCCATGGAGCTGAACTATATCTTGTACGTAGAGGCGTCCCATGCTCCCAACGGAACTCTGCTCTCTTATAGCTAGGAAGTGGGTCGACTTGGTGAGTCAGTCAATGATCACCCAGATGGAATCATGCTCCTTGTAAGTCCATGGTAATCCCTTCAGGATGTTCATCAATATTCAATCCCACTTCCACTCTGGATCGTCTAGGGGGTGGGCTAATCTCTCTAGAATATGGTGCTCAACCTTCACCTACTGGCATGTAAGGCATCGATAAATGAACTCTACTACTACCTTATTCATGCCTAAACACCAGAAATATTGTCGAAGATCCCGGTACATCTTCCCATATCTATGATGTACCACCAAGGGGGATTTATGAAACTCCCTCAGGACCTCCTCCTGCAACACCACTGGTACAACAGTGCGTCCTCTGAAAAGAAGTACATGCTCCCCACCTTGTAAATATCCATTAGAAGCACATCTTGTGGATAACTAAGCACGTAAAGCCTCATAATCGACATCCCCATGTTGTGCCTCCCTAACACGCTGTAAGAGTGGAGGGGTGACAACCATCGACATAAGGTTTTATGTATCCTCTCTCTCCACGAAGGATAACTGCAACGTGGCGAACTGCTCTATCACCTCATTCAACAGTTGTGATCTCGACCTTCTGCTAAGAGAATTTTCCACCTTATTACCCATCCCAAGAGTATATATGATCTTGAAATCATAGTCTTGAAGGTACTCTATCCAACGCCTCTTTTTCAGATTCAGATCCTTCTATGAGAAGACGTACTTAAGGCTTTTGTGGTCGGAGTAGACGATAAACTTCTCACCCATAAGGTAGTGTCTCCACATCTTCAATGTGAAGACTACCGCTGAAAATTTAAGATCATGGGTTTCATAGTTCTTCTTATGTTTCCTAAGATGGTGCAGACCATAAGCAATCACTACATGTCTTTTCATCAAGGCACGGCCAAGCCCGGTCCCCGATGCGTCCCAGAAAACTACATACTCGACACCCTCCTATGGTAATCTCAAGATCGGGGAACTCGTAAAACTCGACCTTAACTGCTCGAAATCCTACTGGAACTTCTCTATCCACATGAATGGTTCTCCCTTCTTGGTGAAGGATTTCTTCGGTGATGATATTTGGGAGAGATTAGGAATGAATCTCCGGTAATATCCTGCCAACCCATGGAAGCTCTGCACCTCTGTCATGCTCTAAGGTGGAACCCATGCTAACACTACATCCACCTTGGCTGGGTCCATATATAATCTATTTACTAAAATGACATGTCCCATAATGTGGACCTCCCGAATCCATAACCGGAACTTCAAGATCTTTCCATAAAACTGGTGCTCTCGGAGTACATCTAGAACCATCTGTGGGTGCCTTGCGTGGTCCTCCTCTGATGTCGAGTACATAATGATGTTGTCTATGAAAACTACTACAAACTGGTCCATTTATGGCTAGAAGATCAGTTTCATAAGTTCTATGAACACTATGAGGACATTTCTCATGCCTAAGGGCATCACCAAGTACTCATATTGACCGTAGCAGCATCTGAAAGCCGTCTATGTTATATCCTCACCCTGTACTCGTAACTAGTGGTAACCTAACCATAGGTCAAACTTTGAGAACCATTGTGATCCTCTTATCTGGTTGAAGAGGTCATCAATCCTTGGTAGTGGATTCTTGTTCTTAATCATTACCTCTTTCAGGTGCCGATAATCCATGCACAACCTCAAACTCCCATCTACCTTCTTGGAAAACAATACTGGGGCCCGCCCAGGGTGAAACGCTGGGTCTCACGAAACCCTTTCATTGAAAATCCTCAAACTGCACACTCATCTCATGAAGCTCTTCAAGAACCATCTGATAATATTTTGAAGAGATTAGTGTCGTCCTGGGGTGTAAGTCAATGAAAAAGTTGATTTCCCAGCAGGGAGGTAGTCCTGCACCATCTTCGGGAAAGACGTCCTCGTACTCTGCCACTACTGTTGGGAACTGGAATCTCACAATATATACTCCTCTGAGGGTAAGGCTCACCAACTCATGAGTGATCGTTTGTACCCTCCTACGCATGAGACCATTTTTTGTTGTGTGAGTCTCCATTTAACTGACAAAGGAAATCCGCATCCCATCGCTACGGACACACCGCCCTCTTTGCCTAAAGCAGTCAATCTGGGCATAGACTAAGGATAACCAATCCATACCGAGAATGAAGTCGTAAGGCCTCGACACTACCACCGAGAGGTTCCAACTGAATCTATCTCCTCCAAGGGTAAGATCACACTATATACAAAGATGTGTGATCATCGAGTCTCCTTCCATAGGTGTCTCCAAGAAAAATGATAGAGTCAACAACTCTACCAGAATCTTAATGTTTCGTACATGACATGTGGCAAGTAAGGAATGACTGGAACCCGTGTCTATAAATATGGCAGCTAATGTAGAGAACACATAGATCATACCTCATATTTTCCCTAGAGTCCATGGGTCATATGCCTCAACTGCATGTAACTATCTCTACCCCTGTCCCCCAACCCCCAAAGTTTGGTGTGGACCTCCTGGGGAGGTGGAGGAAGTAGATCGAAGTGTCTTCCACCACATGCAGCTCTCCCTGCTCTTTTACCACATCCACCGCCCAGCAGGTCAGTCTTCTCCACTCTTTGTGTATGCCTCGGTGGTTAGTCTACAACCTCCCTATCAGCAACTCGACAGGTCATACAATCTCTAGCAAGATGTCCCCTACCATTGCACGAGTAGCATCGCCTCTCCCTTGGATGACTAGATCCAGCCTGAGAGCCCTGGACTGTCAAACCCTTGTCCTGGGTCCTCTGGAGATGTCTCCCACATCCTGATCCTTGTTCCTGATGTCGTCTCTCTACAGTAGAGGTTTCTACACCTATCTACCTGCTACTGACTACTATCAGTTCTCTATGCTCTACCAAGAATCTCTCGATCACCATGGCCCGCTCAAGCACTCCAGCATAAGTTGTAATTCAAAGAGTTATGAAACTATCTTATATTTACCATCGTAGACCTCGCTCAATGGTCCAAGATCTGAAGTATTGATCCTTGACCATGTCCATCGAGTACTTGGAATGGTTGGTGAACATCGATGAATAGTCACCCACTGTCAAACTGCCCTACTGAAGATGAAGAAGCTCCTAGATATGCACTTCTCTTAGAATAACTGGTGAGAAATCCTCCCTAAAGAGTCGCTCAAACTCCTTCCATGAAAGATTCTACACATCATGAGTCTGTGTGGTCAGACTCCACCATCGTCCAGTTGAACCTTGAAGAAAGATCACTCCTAGGATAACCATTTGGTCTGCCACTGTCCTCATGAGACGAAAAACAATAGTTACCACCTCAAGCCAACCCTCAGCCGCCAGAGGGTCATGCTCACCTCAGAACCTAAGGGGTCTCTATATGTTGCATGTACCAATCTCTTATTTCCCCGCAACTAGTTTTTTCATGTACTGAGTCGAAAAGGAGGTTATCAGAGTCCTGAAGTATGGATACATCGGCCGCCCGCAACAACACTGGAGTCTCTAGCCTGAAAGTCGAGCTCGAAACACTTAACATTTTTTCCCTAAACCACTCTCACAGACTCTTGGTTCTAAGGTAGAACCGACCACCTCTGATACCACTCTTTCAAGACCTATCCTAGTGGGGGCCGCACTACGACTCCCCAATCTCACCTCAAATATGCCAGGGATTGGTGACTAGCACCAATTAGGTATAATACTAACATGGGACAAATTTTTTAAGTACATGTACACACTCACACATACATTTCCAAGCCGAAAAATGTTGAAATGTAAAAAAAACACTAAGGAACAAAATGCATGAATACATCTAAGCACAAAAAACAAAGTACGACATGAAGTAAAGTATTGAAAGTAAACTGGGCTAGAATACAAGAACATCAAAAAAAAGAGTCTGAAAACTACAAAGTCAAACCTATAAACACAAAGAGGTACTGAGACTACAGATCATAGCTGTAGGAACACCTCGGCCTGTAGGGAACTCAAAATGCTTGGTCTAGTCCTGGACCACCTAGGACTCTGTCAAAAGGTTGCTCGTCTGCACAAGACATGACATGTGGGGGCAAAGCCTATGTAGGGGTAATTATAACAATACTCAGTAGAGGACCCCGAAAACTACAAAGCAGTACATAATGGAAAGATATAGTCTTCTCAACACAGTATATGTCTACTAAACATATAATAGGTGAACCCAAACCAGATATAATCAAAACCCAGACTCAAAGTCTAGAGATAAGTCACAAAACTGTATTCCCCCCCCCCCACTAGGGATTTAGTTTGAAAATTTCATGAAGCACTCATCTGGGAGAACTCACTCCACGAGTCTAATAGCTATGATGATGTCCGTCCAAAATGTATTTTCCATCTGGAAAAGTCATGAAAGATAGATACACTCATTCCGGGACAACACATTCTTGAGTGGAGAATATCACGATACATAGATGAGGATCATTGCCAGGGCCTTGACGGATATCATGACTCATCTAGATTCACATACTATGTAGAGGATCGACGCCTAGTGGGGGTAGTCACATCGATACCTGACATTACCTAGGGTCATGAATGGATAGAGGATCTCACTATGGGCCTCTTAGAGGGATACCTGACTCCTTCCTGAAAAATACTGTTGAAGGGATCAGACTTTTAAAAAAGGAAACAATACCAGACCTTCAGGGGAATGAGAAAAAGGGGCATTAACCCAAAAAAAACATGTCCAAGATATGGTGGACAAGAAGATCAAGACATGTACTAAGAAGTACACGGCATGTAGAAGTGTCACACACCGTGTCTTCGGACCCCGGTTGCTGCCTGTGTACAACGACATGTGTTGTTAGGCTGGTCATGTATAAAAATGTATACACGGTGTGTAAGAGAGTGACACGCCGTGTTCCTCTATCAGGGGAGGACTCCGTGTACACTGGACATGTTCCCGTACACGACTTCAACCTGTCTTTCCCAACCCGTGTGACCGGTACACGGGGCAACCTATGCAGTCGGTCTGGTCTAGTCGTCTGGTGGATTAGATGATTGTGTTCTCCACCTCGTGTTTGTGTATCCCCTAGATACACGTCGAGTCCCGTGTAAGGACCCACATGTCGTGTTCTTTTGAGAACATGTTGTGTCATTGATTCACGCACCAAAGAACTATGGCTGCCACTTAGTCGGACCTACACACCCTGTTCTTCGGGATACACATCGTGTGTTCTGGAAACTTCCAGAATCATGAACCTCTTCCATCACGCCTTGGGTGGAGATCCGATCTTTGATCCGGCCATCCTTTTTCCACAAAATATGAAGATTAATGTCACCATAACATCTCGAAGTTGTGTACGTTATTTTTGGGCCTCTGATCAGTCCCAAAAACGCGTACCAATACACCCCGTGTGAAGAATTCTCGAAGAATGGTCTCTCTCGATTCGAGCCAATTTGTCTTCCACCATTGTCATCACTCCTCCACTAGGTCGTCACGATGTCGGATCTCCAAATTGGGATTGTTGCGTTGCAGAATGGATGAGCAACGATCCGTTGTTCGTCGCCCCATGAAGAATACGAAGAACATGTGGTAAAAAGAGGGGGAAGAAATCCAAATCATAAAAGAAAAGAGGAAAGAACCTCTGCCTTCATTCATCACAGTGTTGATCCACTCCCTTTATAAGGATTAAATAGAGCGAATCAAAACATAGATTTCAACATCGTAGATTAATCCCGAAAAACAACCCAATAAAAACCCTCCCATTATAACGCTTGATCTGTGGGTCAAACTGTTTGTGGGTTAATCTGCGTTCGTCATTTTATTTCAAAAAAGGGGAATGGAAGAATCAAAATTACAAACCCCCACCTCTATCGTTGAGGAATAGGAAGATCGTTCATCAGCCGGGATTCGATCTTGCTGCGCAACGATCCATGAGTCGTCGTTCGTTGGCGTCCGTTAAAAATCCTCTAACACTCCAAGAGGCTCCCTCTTAAATTGCAGGGTTTTGAGGTTAACCTTGAAAACTTACCATAAGTAGGTATTTAAAAGGGATAATTAGGTTGTTGTGCAAAAAATAAAATTTTTAAATAAAATAAATTATTGCTTTATTTTATTTCCATTAAAGTGTCCAAAAAACTAACTCTCATAGCTGACCTGTGCTGCTTGATGTTAGGCTCTGCCTAAGGTAAATCTGCTACTCGAAATGTAACTATTACCTCATATTTTTGATCTAATAACCCATTCAAACGTTATTTCACTTTTTTGGGAAAACTGCTCGTGCACGCTGTTTAAAGTTTAAATTAATTCAAACATTTATTCTGGGCACTCCGGGCCTCGGAATCACACACCGTCAAAAGTTCTGTTCTCAAAATAATTCCATATAATATTTAAAAATAATAGACAAAAAATGTGAGATATTAGACACATATAGGATAATATCATGAAATTTTGGGATAATGTAGAGTGAGTGGTTTCTAAGAAATGATAATCATGATTATATACTAAAAGTGGGTGTAGATATGGAATACCGTCACCTTAATGTAATAAGTCTGAAAAGAGTGAATTTTTCCTTTGAATTGATCATTTCCTAGTGCATAATAAAGAGGCCTCATTATAGACCTAGTTTGAAACTCTCAGTGGATATGCTTTTGAAACACACAAAATCAGAATGAATCATTTTGAAGGACTTGAAAAAAAATAGGACATAAAACCTAACGTGAATGATTACCATCAATAACCTAGCCTAAAATATAGATAATTAAATGTTAGGATATACTTAACATTTATATTTTATTCCATCTATGTTTATAAATTTACATTTTCTCTATTTATTAGTTAATTTATTCTTATATTCATTTTTTAATGGAAAATAAATAAGATACCAATGCCCACATCCTTTTTGAAAGGTAATGTGATGATTTCCCCAATGATATATCAAAACATATAGGAGTGGGAGTTGACTAAAAAATTGTATTAGTATCTCAAATATCTCAGGGTGTGAATATTTATTTGAATCATGTTACACTCTCTTACTCTTAATATGATAATGTTGTAGTTGAGTCTTTAATATGAAACATGCTTCTTATATTTTTTGGATATTATCCCGCCCATATCATGGAATAATGAATTAAATAAATCAAGAATATATTCTCTATCATCCAATGTGCATTGAAAGGGAAAATTATGTTTTCCATTTATTACATAGATTATAAATCCTATCATTATTGTACACTAATCAAGAAAACAATGTCCAATCAGGATGTCAATTCAATTGAATGAGAATACATGAAGGAAATATTTTTCAATAAATATTTTTCCAAAACATTCTATATTAAAATAGAGAAGGAGTTCCATGGACTGATGTAAATGGAAGATGATTGTATTAGGTAATATGAGGAAAACATCACTAGACATGAATGGTACACCTCCATCTTTATCATCAATACCGAATGAATGTTAGACATATTTTTTAGTGGATTAAGGAATGGTATTAAAAACATTTTTCGACTCTCATTGAGCTCGTGGGAATAGAGAAAAAATATTTTGAATGGAATTTTCATCATGATAATCCCTAGATAAATCCCATGGAGGGATGAAAACCCAATATCATAATTATTAAAAGTGTGGTAAGAAGAATCACCGAAACTACATGAATGAAAATCAGGTGATGTTTCAAATGTAAAAAATATAGGAATCAGGAAGATAAATGTTATAGGTAAATAAGGAAACCAACTAATACAAAATAAGAAATGATAGTTTAGATTAACACTTAGTATGTAGTATAGTGTTTTAACTGAAATGAATTGATTCAATATACATTAAAATTTTCTAAGAAATTGGTTTTATGATACATTCAACATTAAAAAACTCCGAGTATAAGAGAGCAAGGAAGGTCATATGTTGTCACTACTACTGATGTCAATCCTAAAATTAATTTGGTGAAAGGCATTATACTTATTTATTCAAGAATCACGACCTTAATTTTTTAATGTAATTATATATATTATTTAATATCTATCATTTTTTGTATAACTATTCCAAAACCACCTCAAAACATGATGGATGAGATATTTTTGAGAACTGAAAATAGATAAATGGTTTCTTCTGATGTATATATCTCCACCACTATCAAAATTTATTGACTAAAATTCCATTAATTTTTTTCATACATAATTTAGTGGTGTTTTATGCTACAATAGGAATGTATTGGCTTCCCTTGAATATATATAACCTCAACTATCACGATATAGAGATCAATCTTCATATCCCAATTCTTTCTCTGATTCTATATAAGTGAAAGGAGGAGGATGTATCACTATTGGAAATTTATGAATAGGAATAGATATTAGTACCTTATGATAAATCATATAATGATAAAATGGTCGAAAAAATGGAGAGAATTGGGATTGAATGCATGATAATTATGATAGATTATTCTGATGTATTTGTTGAAAATCATCACAGTCTTCCTTTTAATCGAGAGGTTGTCTACACAATAAAACATTTACTTGGATCTATGGACATAATGAAGAATGATTATATAATGGAAAATGTTTATTCATAGGATCTTAAAATTAATGTACTTGAGAATCTAAAAAATGATTATAAGCCTAATTGCTTCACTATGGGGTGTACAGGTCTTCTTCATCACAAAAATTGATGGGTTAATGATCTAGTATATTTATTATCCTAAACAAAAAAAATTATGATCATGAAAAAGTATCATATCTAATCGATAGACATCTTGTTCGACCATCTATGTGGTGTCAAGTGTTTCTCTAAGATAGAACATCAGTCGGGATGTCTCCAATTAAGGGTGAATAAGGAAGATATTCTCAAAAATGCCTTTCGAACAAAGAATGTATAGAATTAATTCCTAGTGATTACATTAGGCCCCAATAATACTCTGGAATTATCTATGGAATTAATGAATAGATTCATTATATATCACCTTGAAAATTTTAAGGATGTATTAAGATATTATATTTGGATATACTCTAAAATAATGAGGAGTATTAAGATATTTTCAATATTATACTAAATAATTTTTGAAAGGAGAATATATATTAAACGTACAGTAAATGTGAGTTCATAATGGAGAACATCTCATTTGTGGGGATTATTATCACCAGAAAAGGGTTAACATTGGACACCTCTAATAAAAATGCATTTGAGGAGAGACCCAGATTGATATCTATAAAAGAGTTATGTAATATCCTTTGACTGGATGTGTATTGACAATGATTTTGGAGAAAATTCAGAGTATTTTTTACTCACTATAAAGTATAACTTTAAATGGATTAATGTTTTATCTGTACTATTTAATATGAGTATATCATTATGTATTTGAATATTAAGATTATTATTGCACCAACCCCCATGTTTTCCTCTTGTGGGAAACTTTTGAGGTATATTTTGATTCCTTATATTATTCTTTGTGTTTTTTAGAAATTAAAAATGGAATTGTTGTAGTATAAAACTAAATTTAGTTGAATGATTCTGACTAGAACTATCTGAAGCATGATATGGTGTTGAAAATAGAGATATTTTCATTGAAAAAATGAAAACATAATCACTATGGGATGAAGTGTGATATATATATGAGTCATAAGATCCATAAATATACATTCATATAGAAGTTGTTTATTATGTAGCAATGATGGAAGTTTGAACTGATCAAGTACTATGATTGATCAATCCATTAAAATCCTGTAAAGAAAATGAAGTGAATGATTATTTCATAGAAAAGTTACAAAATTGTTTTTAAATATGTGAATTTATATGGATCAAATCATCTTAAAATTGTTAAGGATGTAGATGGATTTTATTAATTAGTTAACATAATCATTATTTTATCAATTCATTACACATCCATCCCTTTTAGAGAAAACAAAAGACCATGAAGAATATGTTGTGGAAATTTTGAATAAGTTGGAAGCATTAAAAATAGAAAATACCCATTATTAAAACATGATGAATGAAGAGTTTTAATATTTTGGTCACGAATACGTGTAATATAAAATATATAGATAATGAAATTGATGTCCAATGAATCATATAGCGTGGCCTTCTTTTTCCACCCAGGTGGAATGAGGATATTTCAAAGTTATTGAGAGAAAAATTGGTGAGATAAATGAAGAAGGGGATAATGAAATATATATCAGACTATCTAGTATTTCAATAAGCGAAGGATGATAGTAAAAATTATAATGGTATGATTCAACCCTTAACCAAACCAAAATGGAAATGTAAGAAAAGAACCATGGAAATTTTCACTAGAAATCCAAATATATCAAGAGGAAAGAATTACATATTGGTTATGGTGGATAATCATATAATGACTAATTACATCACTAAAATTTAATAGACCTTATCACTTAAAAAATACTTATATATACATATGAGATGATTTTAGGCTTCCAAAAATACTATTATCTATTTCATTTGATCGGGATTGATGAATTACTTCCATGTTCTGGAAGAGTCACCAAAATAATCTAAATATTGAGATGATCATTAGTGATTCTTATCACCCCAAACCTAATGGCCAATATAAGTTAGTTATTTAAATACTATAATAATGTTGCAATAATTATTACAGCACTTTAATGGAGGTTGAGATCAACATCTTCTTCTAAACGAACTATCATACAATATTTTCATTCACTGAAGCAAAAAATGGCTATTTATAAGTCAAATTATGGGAATTAATGTAAAACACCTTAATGATGGGATGAAATTGGCAAAAAAAATATGTTTGGACCTAAAATGGTTAGAGAAATATTAAAAATGTAAATAACATCCAGCAGCAGCTCATGACTACTCAGAGTCGGTAGAAGAGATATTGTTACAGTCATCAATAATAACATGTGTTTTTGGTTGGGGATAAATTTTTTCTACACAAAATTCCATGGAAGAGAGCAATAAGATTTTGGAATAAGGGAAATATATTCCACAAGTACATCGTCCCCTTTGATATTCTTGGTGGCATTAGAGATGTGTCTTATCACCTAACACTCCCACAACCCCTTTCACAAGTACATGATGTATTCAATGTATAAAACCTAAGAAATGACATACAATTTTACCTCATATGTACTTAATTCAAAGGTATAATAGTTAGAAAATGATATCTATTATAAGGAGTAGTAGGTGAACATCCTAGACTATATAGATAATGTTATGTACAATAAGACTGCTCACATGGTCAATGTACAGTGGTAGAACCATAAATATGAAGAGGAAACCATGGAACTGGGGGAATTCGTGATGCAAACTTTCCCACACCTATTTTTACTTTAGTATTTAATTAAAACTCTCAGTGGAGAAATTAATCATCGGTTTAAGAATTTACCACCCTAAATAAAATTTATTAAAAAAAGAGAATTATGTTCAATATCATACAATACATACAACAACAAGACTAAACGATCAATGATTATTTAAATATTACCCATATAACATTTCTGTTAATTTTTTATATATGAATAGTATTAAATAAATTTTAATATATATATATATATTTAATAATCCATATATATATATATATTAATCCATTTTTTGGAAAAACAGTCAATTTTAAATAAGGAAAATTTTTTCATAAAAAATGTTTTTTATTAATTTTTGTGGGAAAATAATATAATTAATTTCGAAAAAATTTAGATAATATATTTGATAAAATGATTTTTTTTTGGAAATCAGAAAATAAGAATTAATTTACTGTGAATTTTTTCAATTTATTAAAATGATTTTTTTCAGTTGATTTTGAATATTACCAATTTTCAAATGTTCTCATTTCATTTTATTAAATAAAGTAATTTAAAATTACCATTATATTATTTATTTCATCTTAAAGTGACATATGAACTATTCTATTTAAAATAATGTAATTAATTCTATTTGAATTCTTAATTTTAAAATATTCATATATGATTATTTTAATGATTAATAATGCATTTTTTGGCAAACATTTTTGAAGTAAGTAAAATTTATAATTTATAATTAGTTTAAATAACCCTAATAAATATATATATATATAATTAAACATTTTATATTTTTTTATATTAATCTAAATTGCTTTATTGATTATTACATGTAAAATAATTTATATAGACCATTTTTTCTAGAAAAAAATCATTTCGTTAGAAAACGTTTTCGACATGTGTTACAAGATTATTTATAAATTAAATTATAACACGTCTCTAAATTAAATTTGATAAAATATATTTAACAATTATTAATCTTCCTAATTATTTTTAGTTAATAATGGAAACTTCATTTTTGGACATATGGATTAGTAAATTCTGTAAACATCAATTATCGCCTTAATGGATAAAACAAGATTTGTTGTGTCACATGTTCTTGTTTCAAAATTATTTTCCACACAGATAGGAATTTTCATTTGATATATTTTATTTCATATTTAAAATCATTGGGTCCATAGTATATAAAATTGATAATTTTATTATTATACATGGAGAATTAATTATTGAGGTAAAAATTAGTTACAATGGTGAAATACAATATGATAAAAGTGAGTAAACTTTTTGGTAAATGGAAAACATGTTTATAACATGATTTTTTTAATGGTGGATATTTGGTTCAAACTTATCAACCCCAAATTACTTTATTTATCACTTATATCGGCACATGTTTTGATAGTTTTGTCCAATTCTTATATATTTTATGGTAATTATAAGAATGTCACTCATTCTCACTTATAAAGGAAACCTATTCTCCTTTTCATTCAAGATTATATCCATATTGAATAATCTAATTCCTACCTGAATACATTACTTACATGCTTATACCTTTCCAATATGTTTTTATTGAATATAAACCCCTCTTAGGAAGGAATAACCTGAAACATAAAGAGGTTGTCTGAAGAAGTAGTATTGTTCTTAATTGAAGGTTTTGTTTTATTACTTCTTCCATATCCATAAAATATTATTCATCCATGGTGATATAATAATATCAAAATATACCATATTCCATGAAGTTATTTGGTTAATTTTAGGACCCACATATAACTCCTCATGAATCAAATGTGAAATGAAATCATCATTCGTGTGTACAGTGGACTACCACCTCGCAAATCCATGTAATTGGTTTTCCAAAATTATGTTTCAATAATATTTATTATGATTTATTTAATGTATATATATGATATTCACTAAATATTTATCATTCTATAAAAGTAATATAGAATATGTTTCCTTACCATTACATTTATTAAAATATGATAACATCAATTATATGCATGTGTGGATTACTACCTCCATGATGAGATGTAATTACTTTTTTAATAACACAGAATAGGGAAGGTATATATTATTTTATTTTAACTGAATTATTTAATATATATAAAACAATGATATTTTTTTAATGATAAAATAACACTTACCCTCTCTTCATCATGATCATTGAAAAACGAAAATGTTAATCATGTGTACATATGACCTACCATATCAATGATTATGCAATAGTTTATTTTACACATTCATACTTCATGGATTTTTTTAATAGGGTAATTGTACTATATAAACGTTATTTTATTATTATTATTATTCTATATATTTGTAATTAATAATCTCATATACCCTAGTCAACTTACCAAAGATATTTTGGACGTATGAGATGAATATTTCCAAAATGCTTGAAATTACCTGATTGACTAAGTAATAGAATATAAATGTGTAATAAAATTGAAACAAATTCTTTATGGTGTAATTTATAAATATATTTTTATTATTTATTAAGATTAATAACTCATGTGAGGCATCGAGATCAACGTGGTAGATCTCTCTAAACTGCACTTTTCTTATGGCTATGACCATCCCCACTCTAACTCACATTATATATATATATATAATGATAAATTTTTTTCTAAATTATATATATATATATATATATATATCACATATATACCTAGATTATTCATCCATCCCATTATGGGTTTAAACATATCCTTATGATCATTCAAAAATTATTCCATCAAAAATCCTCTTTTTTATGATATGAGGAATGATTATACAACCCTTTTCATTCCATGGGAAATAAATTTGTTTATTACTTAAGAATAGATCTTATTTTTGACACACAAATGTATGTACACATCATATTGGTTTCACTCAGAAAAAATTAAAATTCATTTATTAATTATTTTATCTCAGGAGATGTTACATATGGGATTAGGAAGTAAACATAATACATGATGAATCTTTTTACACCGTGTAATATTGTATATGAATTTATACTTCACTAATGTTTATATTATATTATCGGATTCTTCAATATTACCTTTTTTTCCATAATTTTATTTCCCCAAGATCATTATATTATTCTTCTATGAGGCTACACATGAGCCTTCACTTTTGTGATATCATGATATATATTTGACACAAATGTTATACTTTTTTATTTTTTTAATTATTTTACTAAGATATCTAGATCAATCATTTTGTATACATATTCCCTATGTAATACCCTATAGTTTTAGGAGACTGATGTTGTTTTAGATCTCACTATGAAGATATAAATAGATTCTTTTATTTCAGTCCCGCTTTGTTGCCTTATGAACCATTCCCAATAAATACAACATGATATTGATAAATTTATTGTGTTAGATGGATACTAATGTGGAAAATCATGTAATAATATGTTTCAAAGGACTTTTTCACTATAGTTAATTTATATTTTTCATTGGTTTCTATTTTGAAATTATTTTTTATCATGGATCAGTTTTTTTGGCTATGTGTGTTATTTGTGTAGTAGTTTTTGTGGTTTTTATAATGCATCATTATTATCTGTTCCTTGTTTGAAATCTATTGGTGATGATGCCCGGATTTTGAGGGATGCACATGAGTTTCTATTAATTTTTTCGACTTTGGTTGGACTTAGGTGAGTGATATAGGTGGATCAAATAGGTATGAAATAAATTGTTAAAATGAACTAATCTGTGTTAGTTCACAACTAGTTGGGTTGAAAATGAGAATTCATCCTAGGTATGATGTCTAATATTACCTCATTTCATTTGGTTTGTGATCTGTGTGGAGAAACCATATCATTTATTCAGTTGGGGTTTTTTTACCACCCATATTTTGTGTTTTTTGATATGTGATGGATTTGGTGATCTAATATTGGGAAATTTTATGGATTTAATTTTTTTTCTATCTAATTTTCAAAAACTAATGATCAGATCATGGATATTCCATGTCTTTGGGATCCTTTGTGTGTTCCATAGACAATGCATCCTTTTTGGAAATTCTATCATTGTGGAGAGTTGTAGTTAGTGAAACCATATAGTATATTCTATCATTTTTAGGGGACCATGGTTATCTTAGAGATGAATCCATTGTATGAGTGGAAGATTTATTCTTCACTATTTACATAAATTATAAATGTTGGTAAGACCCTCATTATTTCTATCCTTCATTTAGAGTTTCCCTTTAAGGGCTCATGGTTGAATCATATTTAATGTTGTTATCTTTTTTTATGGAAATTCAGGGGTTCTATTAAGGATGAATCATATTTAATTATTCATTGGTTTTAGGATACCTTAATTTATTTCTATCAAATTTCAAATCAATTGAGTAAGTAGTATGTATTCCCCTTAATCCACCGCATATACCTTGACAATGGACATTCTAGTGGAAAATGCGGAATGGTGGGGATAATTTTGAAACTTTCATGACATTATGTTATTTTTTTTACATTTTATTTACTAATATTGGTGTCATTGAAATTTTATAAGTCTCCAACAATAAATATATATATTTCTGGAAATATTATTTACGGCATAGGGGCTGTGAAAGGTTAAAAGTTATCGTGCAGAACCCGTGTGATAAATTATTTATTGAGATAGTGGAATTCCATTGGATTGGTGTAGGGGTAGTCATACCCTATGGGTCTATGTGAAACCATTATTATAATGTTTGGGTTTTTTTAGTGGAATCATGGTTAGTATATAGTTTGTCCAATCATTCTCATAATACATGTGATCTACCCCAGATCCTAACATTTTTATTTTTCTATAATTTACCATAATAAAAAATAAAAAAAAACTTCCCCAATTCTATATCCTACTCCAATAAATGTAACACTCCCCTCTAGGGAGAATACACTTCATGAAATTCCACCCACCCCCATCATCTTCAATTCATTCATTTATCATTTGTCCTAAACCTAGCAGGAATATTCCTTCTTATTCATTTATTATTTTCTATAGCCATGTTTTCTCTCTTTCAAGTGATTTCTTCTCCCCCCTTGTTGTGCCTTAGTTCTTACAAAATCATGTTTTGTATATTTAAATTGATTACTATGATCCTAGAGACTATCTAGATTTCATGTATCCTATTCAGGTGTACTCCATCAATGGAGACACATTTTTTATCATCCTCAATCAATTTAAGGTTGATATTCTTTAGAAATCCTTTTTATATCTTATTATAAATTTATTATGGGATTTAAATTCATTTTTATGGGTTTAAAATTATATTTTGAGCCTCTAGTAGTATTTTTTGCATTTAAATGGATCCATTCCCTATAATGCGATTATGCCACATTCCATGAGCATGTAAAAAATTTCTATTATCTCTTTTAAAATTATTTTGGTGTTTCAAAATTTCTCTTATTGTTTTACATGTAAGCAGCATGCCCAAAATGGTTTTAATTATTTTTTATGTGGTATAAATATGTTGAATAGAAAAAATCCACAATCCTAAGGTTGGTTTAATTTCATGTTTGGATTTATTAAAAGGATTGAAATGTTAAATAGTGCATATGATGTCTGTTCTTTTTTTGAAATTCTTTGGTAGTGTTTTAATATATGGTTTTCAAATTAGTTGGGATTTAGAACTATTTTAAAATTAAATTGACATTTTTTATCTCATTTTGATTTGAATATGTCCTTAAAATGAATATTTTTTTAATTGGTTCTTATAGTTGTATTGTTTCTTTAGAAATCAGTTACGTAACCTAAGAAGGGGGTTTGTGAGAAAACTTATTTCCAAGTGTGATTTCTGAAAATGATTCATGTGGCTTGTTGAAACTATTTTTAATTTGTGTTCGGAAAATGGTGTTTAAATCAAGTGAAAATAGATTATCCTCCATAGATATTTCATGATATCCTGATTGTAACATTACATGAAATGAATTAATAAATGTGTGAAACTCTTAGATCGATCCCTAAGTAATTATGTGGTCATTTGGGCTTTTAAGGATGTGGGGTGGGGGAGGTCTAATAGTAACAACCTAAAATTTTAAAACTGAAATTCCATATCAATTTAATAAATACTTTATAAAATGATGTAGTTATAAAAAACACCTTCACTATATTAGTTATATTATACTATTATATAGTATTGTGTGTCATATTAAAAAGGATATTAAGAATGATAACCATTAATAATACAAACATTTTATAGTTAACATAAATATTAGTATATATTAATGTTTATGATAATGTCGAAGTAGAATAAGTGGTGGAATCTTCAAATATGATCGTATCCTATGAATCCCATTTATCAAAACTTTTCACGGTTATTGCATCACTGGGATATTCCCTTGAGTATGCCCATGACAAGATTCAATAGATGAAACTCAAGAAAAAATAGTGTAAAAGAGAATTCGAATATTTTCTTGATAACGAGCCAAACCATGCTAACCAATCTACCCTAAGAAAACTCCACCACTACACACCTTACCCTTATGGTGTAAACTTGTGTAATTAGGGGTTATGTATCAAGACCTTAGTAATATGAAATTGTGTATTTTAATTTTTAATTAAATATGGATTATATTTATCCTTTTTTATTAATAGTTTACAAATGATTACATAATGTGTATAATAAAAATAATTTTTTGATATAATGAAATAAAACTTTTAATATTAGGAAATATAATGTTTCAATTAAAAAACCCTTTTTATAACATCGATATTTTTGAAATAAATATTATTTTCTATAAATATTCTAATCAAATAATATATATGTATATATATAATAAAATTTTATTTTATGAAGACCAATTTACTTTTAATGATGTCCAAAAGGTTTTTAATGTTGTAAACAATGTGCATTCCATTAAATATGGATTTTTATTTAAAATATTAAATTCTAATATTTAGAGAATTATTTTAAAAATAAAATTATTATTATTGAAACCGTTCTATTAAAATTATCCAATGGTGTATTTTCAAAAAATTTCTGAGATAGTTGATTTTGTTTGTAAAATTTTATTACAGTATGAATACATTGTATCTTTTATGACAACATATTACCCCATAAGTGATGAAATATATACAATAAATGTTATCCCCTATGAAAAATAGATTATCCGTTTAAAATAATTTGTCTTTTATATTATTCGATTTATATTATGAACCTTTATTGAATCCTCCAAAACCTATATTAATGTTTTGAGTTTTAAAGTCAATAAATTAGGAACATGGCACATGTCCACATCACCAATTGTATTATATTAATATTTTTAGATCATGGATATATAAAATATATACAACCACAACCCTTTGGAAGAAATGATTTCCAAATACATGGTATGTTTTGTGGTTTTGATCGTTTATTATATAGAGTAGAAAAAAAAGTTTAGAAATAAATAAATAACTATCATTTCTTTATATATATATATATATATATATATATATATCCACACAAAAATACTCTCCTATTCAATAAAAACTCATTGATCAATATATTACTATCTAGGTCTTTCTTTAAATCACTAAAATATTTCTTCCATGATTTTATGAAGCTCCACTGGAACTTTTTGAAGCACTATCTCTAGGTAAGTGATTCTCATCATCCCCTTTATTCAAGTACATTATTTATATTTTTTAATTTTATTTATAAATATTAAGTTTGACATATGTTTATTGTAACAATGAAGAGTTTTTAAATTATATGTTACCCTTGAAATAGATTATTGTGATAATATAATATATAAAATTACCCACATACATCCCATAAAGAAACTGAAAACAATTTATTTCATTAACAAATATTATTTCATTATTCAACTATAAAACCAATGAAAATTACATGCATTATAATTGGATAAAAACCCTAAAAAAAATAGAAAATTTGAAAATAAGGGTCCCCTCATTATGGTAAAATCATCGCCCCTATAGCCAACCCTATATAAAAAGAAAAAAAATTGTAAACAAATCAATATTTTAGAACATCAAAATATAAAAACATTAGAGTAATGGAGTTGAATAACGAATTACATAATGTGGATGCATTTATAAGAGATAATTTGACAATTATAATAGAAATGTGACCATTGGAATAGTAACATAACTGCTGGGAATAGTAACCTAGCCATTAGAATAGTAAATTTACCTTAAGATAATTAAATGTGTTATAAATAATAATTATCATGGGAAATTTATGTAAATAAAAATAATATAATCCATTAAATAAATATCATGATTAAAAACTCAATGAAAATATAAGATAATTTTTAATAAACACAATTTTTATTAAAATAATAATAGTCATCATTTTAAAATTAAAAAATAAATTTACATATTTAAGAAAGTTATCTTTATAAATTAATAACCTTTTTTAAAAAATCACATCCAAATTTTCAAAGGTTTTTTTGGTAATTTTATGTAATACTCCTATTTTTAGGTGAATAGTAAAAATGCATTATTTTTGCATAACTAGTGTATCATAAATTAAATTATTCATTATATTATAATGACCTAATAATTTAGAGAACTTTATGTTGAGTAAAAAATATTAAACTTCATAAATGAGTCATTAATATGAAATAAGCCTAAACTCTAAACCTAATAAACATTTTCCAAAACCTAATATCAAAATTGATCCCTTAAAATAATAATTGTTCGTTATTTCGACAATATTTTTTTAATAAACTAATATCTTTAATTTATAAAGATGGATATAGTCTTAAAAATAATTATATTATATTTTTATATGATTCATATTCTAAAAAAGTTAGTATTACTTCTTTTACCTTTGATATATTATTCGATTTAGCATTTTATTCTAAAAATATCTCTTTCCACATGTATAATTTACCCCTCTGTCAACTTCAAAAACTACTCATCCCACTATTATAAAAAAAAAATCTTAGAAAATTCTCCCTCTCATGCCCCTTGTTATACCATTGGTCATTCTTGAGTAACCCCACTCCATGTATCCGGATATTTTTAATGTCTTACAAGAGAAGCTACACCAAGGATTAATTAATTTTCGATGAAATATTCTCTTTTTTTCTTATTCTCATTCATTATTCACCACCAATTCCAAAATCATCCCATATAGGATTAATTAGTCAGTAGGATAAAATTATATAAATTATTTCAACCTACATTAAGTATCATGCTAACTATAGGAAATTTAAACTTCCCTTTTTCACTCTCATGACAATGTCAAGCCAACGATCAGTTGACCAACTATGTAGAAATTTCCATGTCAAAATATTTAATATTAATCATGGTTGGATATATAGAATTATATAGAGTATATAAACAATTAATTACCTGATATCAAAACAATTCGTGTTTAACAAAGTGTAAAAATATAGAATCTAATATTTTTAATGGATAAATTTTGGGCAAAATATTCAAAATTAAATTTTAAAATTATGTTTTAATAATCATATGTATATAATTTGGAATGCATAAAAGTGATGTCATAAAGAGAGAAACAAGGGGAAATTTTCATTTGCGGGCTTGATGGATTATTCTCAGGAGAACGCGCGGCACACACCTCCCTCTTTTCATCGCTAATGGAAATCCTGCTCCGCCCGGCGCCTTCCTGCTCAGTCCAGCTTCTTCCGATTCCCAAAATTCCTATAATCTGCATCCAGGCATCTTTGGTCGAGGGATCCCGGTGGCCGATTTCTCTTCAGCGTCCTTCGTTTCGGCTGTTGAGCTTCATCGGTGGACCTTGGTGGCCCGTTTTTCTGTGGATAAACCCCCTATGGATCTCTTCCAATGCTTCGAGGTTTCATGGGGACTAGAGGATCTAGTAAGGGTATCGTCTCTAAATCGCAAGTTGTTTTGCATTGTGCTGGCATCGCGCAATGATTTTGTGAAATCATGGTCTCAAAGCCCTCGGTCGGTCGGAAATTGGGGTTTCAATGTCTTCTGGTGGTCTATGGAGGCTCATTTCGGCAAAGATTCACCCCAAGTGGCAGTCTGGGTGAATTTACCAAGCCTTCCCCTTCCTTTCCACAACCCTTTCTTCCTTCGCGGTATTGGAGACAACCTTGGTTCCTTTCTTTGGGCTGGTGAATTGACTCTCCAGCTTCAGGATGCGGGAGTGGATCGCATCTGCGTCCAGATGAATTTATCCCAGCCTTCCTCGTCCCGCATCTTTCTTAGGGCAGGTGAAGCGGTGGCCCGCATCTTTCTTAGGGCAGGTGAAGCGGTGGCCTAGTGGCAATCCCTTGTGCATCTTTCTCCCGCTCATTTCTGCATCGCATTTAACTTACATGGTCTCTCTCCTTATGTTTTCCGCAAGCTTCAGTTCAAGCCAACAGCTCCTCCTCTAAAGCCGCCATCATCCTATAGTGAGCCTGAGGTGTGGAGGCCGACCTCGCCAGCACCTTCTCTTCCCTCCCCCTCGGTTCTGCAGATAGTTCGGGGATGGCTGGTTGTGGCCAGCTCAACTACTGCACGGACCTGGTTCTCTGTCCCCCTGCTCCGTACCTTCACCCTAGCCTTCAAAAGCTGAATGTTCTGCATGATCCTCCAGTATCCTTGGGACGTGAGGTTCCTGCTTTGGATGACCCGCTGCTAGGCCGCAGTAAGGGGATGGAACCGTTTCTCGATCCATGTCCCTCGACACCGAGTGCATTGGTTTTATCAAATAGTTTTAGTTTAATTTTTTTTGTGAATTTAGGTATGGAGCCTAAGTTTTTATCACCTTTTTCCAGTGGTGTCCGAACCAGAGCCCAGATTAGACGGGAACTTTCTTCCTATTCTATCTATCCAGAGTGCTCTTAAGCGACGAGGGCCAAAACCCACCGCCTTCATTCCCCATGATTTCCTGCTTAATCTGGAATGCTCGGGAACTAGGTCCACGGGTAAATATTGATTTCTGCATATGGTAACTTAGATGTATGCCTTGGTTGCAATCCATGAACACAAGCCGCAACATTCAAGAATCTGTGATTTTCCTCGGATGTTAGGCTTTCATTCACTACATGCATGGGGACTCAGATAACCAGCACATTTGGCTTCTCTGGAACCATTCCTTGTCTGTGCAGAGGAATTCTGTTTCAAGCCAGCATATTTCTGTGAAGGTTAGTTTTGGTGTCTCCTCTTGTTTAACGTTCTTTGATTATGCCAAATGTGATATGAAGGATAAGGAATTTCTTTGGAAAGATCTGTGTGACCTCGACACAGCTCATGAGGCATGGCTCGTTGGTGGGGATTTTAATTGCATCCTTGAACCTCACGAAACAAACGGTGGAAGTATTTACCCATTAAGGGACATACTAGCTTTTGTGGGATCTGTGTCTCAAATTGGGCTCCTTGACGTCAGATTCTCCGGAGATAAATATAAATGGTGCAGTAACCAAAAAGGAAGCCGCCGATTGTGGATTCGGCTCGATCGTTGCTTTGCTAATCTGAAGCTCATTTCCTCCTTTCTTGCTACTACGGTGTAGCACATTATCCGAGCTATCTCAGACCACTCCCATGTCCTCCTCAGCCTAGTAGGTACAAATACTATCCATGATCACTTTTTCTATTCTAGATGCTAGGTGGGTGGCCCTGGTTTTCTCAATATGGTGCGCTCATCATGGGAAAGTCCTATGCATGAGAATTTTTGGGTTGGCCTTCACAACTGCCTTAGAAGTCTAAAAGTGGATCTACGTCTATTGGAAAACTCCAAAACATCTCGCTTCTTGGACCTAGATACCCTTAAATCCAATATTGGGAAGTAAGAGTAGGGACTGGAATCTCAATGGGATGATGATGTTTTCAACAACCTTGTGTGTTTGAAGAATCGGCTTGTAGACCTGCTCCTTGAGCAGGAAAGAAGTTCCAGAGAGAGATCATGAGTTACTTGAATTAAAGAGGGTGATAAAAATACTGCTATCTTTCATGCTTGCATTAAGTAGAGGAAAAGGTCCAGAGCCCCAAATGTCCTCCTTGACAACGAATCTTTCATTAATGACCCATAGATGGTGAGAGGTATGGCTGAGACTCATTTTCATTCCTTACATGTGGATGTCAACCCTCGCATGCAGGCTAGATACCCAACAGGGCACTCAGACCTCTTTGAATCAATTCCCAATGTGGTCTCCCATGGCATTATTGGGGTCTTTAAAAGGGTTCTGGATGAGAAAGTGGTGTGGAAAGCGGTCTCGACACTTAACTCTGAAAGTGCCCCGTCCCGGATGGATTTCCAGGATCATTTTATATCATCTTTTGGTACTTCATCAAACACAGACTAGTGGAATGTTTTCAAGACCATTTCTACCTGGGAAGCTTACCACGGGTGGCATGTGCCACCATGGTTATTCTCATTCCCAAAGTAAAGGACCCTTCCTCTTTAAAGCAATTCAGGCCGACCAACATGTGCAATTTCCCCTAAAATGTTCTTGCAACTGTTATTAACTGAAGGCTTGCGTTGTACCTCCATAAGTGGGTCTCAGATGAGGAGGGCTTTATTCAAGCCAGGTCCACTCAATCTGCAATTTCCATGGCGCATGAAATGTTGGGTGATATCAACAGGAATGTCTCGGGCTCATACAATTCCATTAAGCTTGACATGGACAATGCTTATGACCGGGTTGAGTGGAGTTTCATTATTAGATTCATGAGGTGTATGAGTTTCTTTGAGAGGGTGGTTGATCTCTTCTTCAGATGCATTGGGTCTCCATGGTTGTCGGTTACTTTTATGGGGAGAAGCTATGGTTTCTTTAAATCAGTTCGGGGGATACGAACGAGGGATCCTCTCTCACCCAGTGTATTTATTATGGTTCAGGATACCTTTAGTAGATACCTGAATAATTGTTTCTCTGATGGTTATGTTCGGCCCTTCTGGTGAACACCAAACCTCCCAGACATCTCCCACATATTCTTTGTACATCATCTTCTTATCTATCACAATGGTTGCAGCAGGATCATTCAGGACCTCAATCATATACTTGATGTTTATTGTAATTGGAGCGGGCAAGTTATCAATCGTTGGAAGAGTGGTGTTTTTATCTCAAGGTTTTGCTCTAGTGCAAGGGGCTAGAGAATCGAAGATACCATTGGGGTCGCTCAGAGACATTTTCCCTTGAATTATTTATGGGCTCTAATTTCATTTGGTAGGATTCACATTCATCATTTTGACGGTATTGTGGATAAAATTTATGCTCTTATTCATAATTGGATTAACCACTTTCTTCCCTTTGGGGGATGAATTACTTTGGTCAATTGTGTGTTAACATCCATCCACATGCATTCCCTATCGGTCACTATTGATCCAAAGTTGTTTCTTTATAATATTAAATGAATTCTTGTTATCGTTATTTTGGATCCCCAAGTAGATGGGAAATACCATTGGTCCTCGTGGGAAAGGATGGCTCACAGTTTTGAGGAGGGTGGTTTTAACATCAGGAGTGTTTCAGATTCCATGTCCTATTTGCAGGAAAGGTTGGCTTGGGATGTTATGGAGGGGAGATATCTATGGGAACGATTCTCCATTAAAAAATATGGATATCAGTTTGATGTTGTAGGTGAGATATACTCCAATATTTGGAATGTTACTCGCTGTCACATCCTTACTTTGCAGCATCATTCGTGGTGGAATGTTGGAGATGGTTTGATCAACTTATGGAGGGCCAGCTGGTCGGGGAGTGTCCTTGGCTTTCCCGACTTCCATGTTCTAGACTTTTCTTTCTTGCAGGCCATTTTTTCCCTTGCCTTCACCCAAACTATCCTCTCCACCTCTCAACTAGACCTTCTCTATGGTATTAGGATCACAAATGAACTGGACCGGCTGGTGTTCATGGGCTCCCAGTCCGGCTCTTTTTCGACGAAGACATATCGTGGAGTTTTGCATACCAACGATGGTCACGATTCATCGGGAGATCTCCTTTTGTGCACTGATATCCTGGCCAAGTTTAATTTCCTCATATGGAGACTCTGCAATCATGTGCTCCCCACGGATGAAGAGTTGTGTTGAAGAGGAATTTATTTTTCTTCCAAATGCTTCTACTGCAGCGATTATCAGGGTGAGATGACGGGACAATTATTCTTTAAAGGAGAATGGGAGACCTGTGTCTGGATATTTTTTAGAGACTTCGCAGGGCACGACGTACAGGGCCTCTCCGGGGACGCCTTCCTCTAGGCCTGGTACTTCGGCTAGGCGGAATTCGTGCATGAGCATAGGGCTTGTTCCGTGGTGTTCACTTTTGGCTGCTAGATTTTATGGGATACTTGTAACAGGGCAAGGCAAGAGGGATGCTCCAGCTCCAACATGTCGTTGAGGGTCAGGGAGAATCCCCTAGTGACAGAGCTTTTGTTACTGCTCAAGCGGGGTAGACTGGCCCCTTCCCTTTGGCACTTCATGGCTAGTAGAAGAATTTTCTTTCCCTCTCCAAGGGTGTCTTCTAAAGGTAATTGGGTTCAGTGGAACCCTCCTGGATCAGGCATCAAATGGAATGTCAATGACTCATATATGAATGGATGCATGAGTGGTGGGGGCGTGGTTCAAAATTAGTAGAGATCTGTTGTCTGGGCCTTCAGTTGGTGGTTCGGTCCAGGTGATTCCCTAATGGCTGAGGCGTCTACTCTACACATAGGATTAGAGTTTTGTTGCTCCCACATATTCATTATTCATCATGTAGAAACAGACACCATGACTCTCCTCCGATCTATTCAAGGTATATATACCACTCCATGGGTTGACACATACCTACTACGCAACTGCAAGAGTCTTCTACATGATGACACTAGTCTTAACCACATGTTGAGAGAAGGCAATAAAATTGTGAACTTCCTGGAATCATGGGCTTCTCCCGACAACCCCCATATTATTTTTAATAGTATTGGATCTCTCCCCCTTGAGTGTGTTAGCCTGGTTCACACTGATGCATTAGGATTGCATTCTTTTAGGCCTCCTTGACTCGTTTCGGGCCACACCCACCTTTTATCTTTTAATAAAAAATTTCAATGATGGAGGGATGGAAAGAGAGAAATAAGGTAGGGGGATTCTCGAACTAAACTACCATTTTTTTCCCTTCAAAAAATTTCAATATAGACATTCCTTTAATGTTCATTATATATCATTTCATTATTTTTCCTTTTTTATTTGGGGATATACATGTTTCAAACATGATTTTCCAAAAAAGGAGTTTCTTTCCAAAACTAAACATCGACACCTCATGTGTTTTTATTTATCCAGAGAAAAATGATCTCATATTTAAATGTGTGATATCCCTTTTTCATTTAGGAACCACAATGTTTATTCATGAATATAATCTTTATTAAATTCTGATGAAACTAAATCATTTACATGAGTTATTTTATGACTATGATTGTTATATGTTCTATGTATCATGAATGATTATGTAAATATTATGATGTGATGGGTGGCTCCAGAATTATATTTGCCTCCAATGAATTGGGTAATGTGATGTATCGCATGAGATAATGTTTATTATGTGTGAACATGATGCTCTATTTTTTCACAACGATGATGTTATAATTATTCACATATGTTATGTGTGAACATGATTCTAAATTTGTTCACAACTATGTGTGGTGTTTGACCACAATGACATGATGTTTCATTTTTATCCATTTCCATGTTCCTTAACCCATTAAAATGTTTCCCTCGTGATTATGATGATGATCATATAACTATGATATGATGATTATGACTATTCTCACCCATGTAATATTGATTCATGTCCCTTATTCATCCTCTTACTAGGATTTTATCTCACCCCATTCAATGATGTGTATCTTTAGGTGAATAAATCTAATAAAGGGAATTTGATATTTCATATGGATAAAGATGAAGGATTTAAATAAATGTTTAGTTTTTTATTATATAAAATAATGTATAATCCTAGTTTTCCCAAAATAATAAACCTTACCATCCTTTATTATATAACTATTACGTTTTTTATCTTTAAAATGATTTAATAATCATGTATGAAAATTAGGGCTTCTATAGTTGGTAACATACATATTCTTTAGTTAATTTGGGGTTCATTATTATAAAACATTAAGGTAAACACTTAGGATAAGGCTAGGTATATTTAAATATCAATGAAACATTATATTTGAAGAAAAATTAACATTGGGATCACATAAGATATGCCTTTAGAGTTAGTTTCACAAAATAATCAACTATTTATTCATGTTTTTTTACATTAATTTTGTTTAAAAAAAATTCACTTTCTGAAAATACTGGAAGCCATTTGAAATCGAGATGATAAACTATTTTAGGGACATTGTAATGATTATCCAAATTCAATTCCAAATTCCATGGGAGATTGAGCTAATAACATTTTCAATCATCTAACACAATTTTCTCATGATATGAATAATAGACTATACCACTCAGATTGTCCTTCACAAATAAAGGAGAAACTATATATTGAGTCATTTATAAGGAAACATTCAATAACATTTATCTGTTCATATGATCCACTTGTTGAAGAACAGTGGGTTAAGGATATGAACTTTTCTATGATCCACTATTCTGAGAAAGACAAGGTGACTTTGGTTGTCTAACATTCTGATGGTGAGGATGATCAACAGTGGACATTGAAAAAGAACACCAAACATAAGGGTGAAATGGATGCAGTGGAAAGAATTTATTAAAATATTTATTAACAAGTATTTTCAAAAAGCTATTATAACAATGATAGGGAGATAATTAATATAGATTAAGAAAATGGAATGTGAATATTTCATAGAATATGTGGAAATCATAACAAGTAATTCAAGACACGCCTCAAATATTCAAATCAAAAAATGATTTAAAATAATTAAATTATTTAGAGGATTTTAACCACACCTTTGAAAGGACATTGATATCTGATATTTTAGGATATATAAAGATGTGGTTCGATGTATTCTCAAATTAGAGATAGATTTTGTAGATTGGAACATTGGGAATGTGGATAAGAAGAGATTAATAGAGATTCAAGTGTTTGGGTAAAATTCCATGGGTGAAAGAGTACCTAACTACCCACATGTAAAAAATATGTGAGGAAACATCATGGGTACAACCTCAAATTTACGGGGAAAGGATTCAAGTGTTCAAGATAAGTCCAACAAGATCATCAATTCATATTAGACCTAAAGAAGTTTATCGATATGATTTCAGAATGGAAGTATCCTATTAATGCACCACTCATTGTTCAATGCTTCAATTGTAGGGAGTAAGGGAACTATGAAAGACAGTTTACTAAACCACAAGTCCTTGAGGGAAACTTGTGTTAGAAACCACTGAATCTAATGGATAAAGGGAATTTTTATGACATAACCACTGATAAGGCAAAGAATAAAAATGAATTCTTAAAAGGTTCACTTTATTTTAAATCAATAATGGAATGATAATTATATGATTCTGGTTTTAATCATTCCATTATATCATGACTGATTTATAGACCTGTTGAATCAAAAACTCGATATAATAAAGTAAAGATATCCAGAAAAAAACATTCAGTGGTTAAATCAATGTAATAAAAGTGCCAAACACTTATCATATTAACATATGTGGAAATATTATTTGATAGAATATATTTTTAATGATCCCTATTTTGAAGATCAAAATCAATCAGAAATTTAATTATTTCTTTTACTGTATGAGAAATTTTTAAAACCAATATTCAGAAATAAATTCGGAGAATTTGAACCCTTCAAATTGTTTTTTTGGACATGGGTGAAGACTAGATAAGTCTCTAATGTGTCTCAAAGAGATTTGGGAGCACTAAACCAATAAAAACATGGATTTAGATATCATTAAAGGGTGTATGTTTTTTTTAAATCGTACAGCCCCATTAGGAAACTGTGCGGCTTATAAAAGGTGGATAAAGGCTGTTCTTATGGGCTGCACATGGTTTTCCAAACTATTCCCCTAGATCACATAGTTAGTGGAATTGTACTGTAACTCAACACAATTCACAACATGGTTTGCACATGGTTAGGCTAACCGTGTGGAAAAAACCTTGTGGGACACTCCAGGTACATAGTATAGGGTGCATGGTTAGCACATAGTTTTCCAAATTGTGTGGTCAAAACCATGCATGATCCACTATTTTAAAAAAATTGCATTAAATTAAATTAAAACTAAAATTAATTCAAATTAAAAACCCAAAACTAACTCTCCCTATTTCCTTACTCCCATGACACAGCCCTCGGGGTTTCTCATTTTGGTTGCGCTCACGAACCCACCTCCATGGATCCCCAACGATCGACATTTTCTACTGATTTCATTTCAAATACTCTTCAAGTCTCCAAGGTAAATCTTTCTCATCCATTCTTCGTCCCTATTACGGTCAATTTTGGTATCCCCATCACCTGGTAATGTGCAGTTGAACCCTATGATTTTTAGTAACCTAGATTTTGATTTTCTTATGGTGTTAGGTTATGAAAAGGGCCTCTTAGGACTCCTACATGTGGGTTTTGATGTTAACCACTGAAGGTGATGTGTTTCATGTTGATTCGGTTCTCCACTACCAATCGGGGTAAGATTTTATTTCTGATACCTTTCCTTGATCACTAGTATTCGTGTCCTTTGGTGTTTTTGAGTCCCATGTATATTTCGTAGATTGTTTTGGATATCCTTAAAGACTTTCACTCATATACATAGGTATGTGTGTGTGTGTGTATATATATATATATTCCATGTATGTATTTACTTGTGATGAGGGGAATACCTGCATTGAGTTATGGGATATATATGTGTGTGTGTGTGTGTGTGTGTGTGTGTCTGTATGTGCATGCATATATGTGTGAGGAAGTTTTGAGTGGTTTCCAATAAAACTATGAAGTGGTAAATTGTTTTGATTGGAATTGGTCTAATCCCTTGAGGTATGATCCCCATCCTTTCCACTTTATTATATGAATGCCTTAATTTCTCTTTTTCAGGATTTCCTTGAGTATTTATTAGCATAGTTTGATTTTTAGAGTTAACGCTTCTTAAAGTGAAATGGGGTATGTATTTAGTATCTAATGCATGATTATGTTGGAATGATCACTACTGGAAAGATAGGTTTTCCCAACGGATATATACCAACGGTTTTCTTAAACCGTTGGTGTATATTAGTATACCATGCATATACCAAAGGTTTATCAAAAATCGTTGGTAAAGGTATGTGGTGGTGAAGGTATACCAACGGTTTCTGCAAAACCGTTGGTAAAGATTGTTTTTGATGAAGGTATACCAACGGTTTTGTAAAACCGTTGGTAAAAGTGAGTTTTTGAAGGGCTTTACCAACGGTTTTTTAAAACCGTTGGTAAAAGTTTTCATTCCCAATGGTTTTTACAAACCGTTGGGAAAGATTTCCCAGAAATAGACAGAACCTCAGGCTCCCCCATTCCGCGCGACTGGAGCCCTAAACCGAAGCAGAGAAGTGGGATTCTCTTTACCCTACTGTCCAAATCATTCAATCTTCAAAATTTCTTAGATTCTCATTTGTAATCTGTAAGTTATACTTTCATTTTAATGTTATCTATCTTCTATTTTGATTTTATGTCTTCTATTTTGATTTTCTGTTTTCAATTGGGTGAAGAGGTGAATTGGGATTCTGTTTACCCTACTACAAAAATCCTTCATTCCGACCCATCTTCAAAATTTCTTAGTTCTACATTTCCTGTAAGTGATACTTTTATTTTAATTATCTACATCTACTGTTTTGGTTTTTTCTTTATATTTGGGTGTTTATGAATTTTTTTTCTGTTTGATTTGGGTGCATGTGTTGATCTTTGATAGTGGCACACATATAGTGATTATAGTATGAGTTTGGTCTATTGGGATAAGTAGTAAAGTGAATGAAATTTGATTCAAAATGAATTGTCTGTTAATATCATCCATAAATTTTCAGTTTTTAGAAGGCTTGGTATTTCTGGGAATTTTGTGTTAATATCATTCATATTACACATGATTCACATCATGGTAAGAATGTGTGATGATGTTGTTGAGATTAGAGAGAAAACTCATACACTCTAGGTTGTTTATAGTGGCATGGTTAGTCATGAGTGATAATTTTATTAGTTTTTAGTTTCGATTTTGATGTGGGATGAGACCAATTTCTATTCTCATATTCCAGCCGAATTTCTGTTCCAACCCAATTTATGTTTCCGTTCTTTATTTACATTCCATGCATATTCCAGCCCATATAGATTGCATTAGACAGTTGTCTAATTTTTTGACGTGCCTTTCATGTTTCATTACCAAGAAATTTTTATTATATGTTATAAAATTCAATCACATGTTTAGTTTTAACATTCATTGTTACTTTATTATCTTGTTTTAATAATTTTTATTAATATTCTTTTCATATATTCCATCGTTGAGTGTTTTTACTTGTGCAATAGAATTCCAAGCTCATTTTACTTCATAGTGATTATTTAGATTTCAAAGTGTTTTATTTTTCATGTTAAATTTATTAAAAAGTTTTGGGGACTAATTAAAGTTATTAGATTCCAATTTCCATGCTTCTATGCTTGTTAAGAATTAAATGAAATATGATGGTTGTAATTAAATGAAAGTCAATGTTCAATTTTTATCATGTATGGGTGATTAATAAATTGGAATGTGATGAACCATATAATTGAACCATTGTTGATGCACATTATATACCAAAAGGTTATTGAATAAAAGTTATTCTTGTGAATTTCGTTACATCATAGATAAAAATGGTTGTGGTTATATGAGAGATACCTCTGATGGTTCTTTGATCATTGTTTTATGGAGAATGAATGGTTTAGGTCCGGTATTAATAGTAGCTTCCAGTGAGACCATTTTGGTATAAGGGGAAACGAGATTATGATCTACAAGGGGGTGATTGAGTTGGTAGAGACCAAACATTGTTTGTTCCTTATGTTCAAGAACCATAAATAGAGTGTTCCAATTAGGTGGTCATTAGTAAAGACGTAGGTAAGATTTCCAAGTCCTGTTTCATGAAGTTGAATATGTGGTGCTATAGTGGTTTTGGATTGTTTGAGGTACTCTTAGTGTATTATAAACCCTCATTTGTTCCATATTCATTTAAATTGATTTAATATCATTTTTTTCACACACACCATTATATCCTCTCAAACTATATTTAGAGTGTATTTTCATTTGTATGTTGTTAAATATTTTAGTAAATGTCCATACTAGCTTCTTTTATGTGTTCTAGGGGTTTAGACTAATGACAGGGCTGCATGATTATTGTGGGGGTATTCTTTTCATATAAATATACCTATACACCCCACCCCCCTTGGACAACCTGACCACCCCCACGGACAGCCCGCCCACCTGGACACCCTGACCCCCCTAGACAGCCCCCCCACCCCCTGGACACCTCCGACCCCCCGGACGGCCCCACCACCCCCTAGACACCCCACACCCCCCTGGACACGCCACACCCCCCTTGGACAGTCCCGCCACTCCCATGATCCTCATCCTACTCCTCATCCTGACCTACTTGAAGAAGTTAAAGTATAAAACTCATATACTCCCAACAAGACCCTTAAGGATTATGTATTCCTTGATCCACTTCCAATATCTTACTGGTCAATCCTTGAATATAGGCATTATAAATTTTGTATCTTATTTTCTTATATACACTGTATTTTGTTTTATTTCTTAATATGATTCTCATATAGAGTAATGTGTCAGTTATGCTTTTATATAGAGTAAACAATTGTCATTTACGTAAATATTTTTTTGATTAAACTTTAATATTATTGAATTGCTTTGAAATGACTTATTGCAATTTTTTTACAGAATGGATAGAAGTTGGATGTACGAAATTGATCGGATTTCAACCGATTTTCAAAATAATTTGAAAAGCTTTCTAGATTTTGCATTTGACAGGGCTTCAGATAGTGGTCGCATACACTGCCCATGTTTTAATTGTGTTGGAAGACCTTGGTTGGGCCGTGAAGCAGTTAGCTATCATATAACCAAATATGGTTTGCAAACAAACTATTATGTGTGGTATCACAATGGAGAGAAAATGGAATCTCAAAATGTTGATGATCCAAATGATAGGACTGAATTGGAGAGTTTGATATATGATCAGTTTCCATTTATTCGACATCATGAGAAGGAAAGGATGTCCAGCCAACAAGATTTCGATACAATCACACATGATGCGTCCAATGAAAATGATGATGTTGATAGGGTGAAAAAATTGAATGATGCTGCGACGACTCCAGTATATCGGCAATGTGATAAAATGAAAAAGTTGGAATTTTTAATCCGATTGTTTCATGGGAAAACTATGTATGGGATTTCAAATACTGCAATTGATTACATTCTTACCTTCTTGAAGGAATTACTTCCAGATGATGCAGATATTCTCTCAAACCACTATATGGCATGGAAGTTGGTTGATGAACTTGGATTCTCAAAAAAAAATTCATGCTTGCCCGAATGATTGCAGCTTATTTTGGGAGGAAACTGCTGAAAGAAATGATTGTATAAAATGCGGAACCTCCCGATGGAAGCCAAAAGATGATGGAACACCATCTCGTGTGCCACAAAAAGTAATGTGTCACTTTCCATTGATCCCCAAATTACAGAACCTTTTCATGTCTGATGAAATATCCGTAAAAATGCGATGGCATGACACCGAGAGAAAAAAGAATAATGAAGAGTTGGTTCACCCTGTAGATGGATTTTCATGGCAGAGATTTGATGCTCGATATCCTGAATTTGCAGCCGACATGCGTAATGTGAGACTGGGTCTTTCATGTGACGGTTTTAATCCATTTGGGCAGATGCTTACTTCGCACAACACATGGCCGGTTTTCATACACATTTATAACCTTCCCCCTTGGTTGTGTATGAAAAAGCCTTACACTTTCTTGAGTATACTGATATCTGGCCCTCTGATCCTGGAAATGATATAGATGTATACATGCAACCTTTAATAAATGAGTTGAAACTTCTTTGGGATGTGGGTGTGCCCACATACGATGCATGTTCGAAAGACATATTTCAGATGCGTGCTGCACTTATGTGGACTATCAATGATTTTCCTGCTTATGCAATGATGTCTGGATGGAGCACAAAAGGAAAATTGTCATGTCCTGTTTTTATGAAGAATACTCGATCGAGAAGACTGAAATATCGTCGTAGTTTTAGTTTTATGGGACACCGACGATTCTTGCCAATGAACCATCCATATAGAAACAATCGTCAAAGATTTGACAATACCATGGAGAATGAAGATCCACCTCAGCGTATGTCTGGAACTGATGTGCTTAATGAATTGAAAGATTTCAGTTATTCATTTGGGAAGAGTGTAATGAAATCTAGAAAGAGGAAAAATGTTTCCAATGATACCTGTTACAATTGGAAGAAGAAGAGTATATTCTTTGAGTTTTCATATTGGTCAACCAACTTGTTATGTCATTGCTTAGACGTAATGCACATTGAAAAGAATATATGTGAAATGTTGCTTTCGATTCTTCTAAATGTCAAGGGGAAGACGAAAGATGATTTACGATCTCAGCGCGACTTGGTAGATTGGGGGATCAGACCAGAATTGCATCCTGTCTGTATCAGTGAAAATAAATGGCAAGTTCCATGTGCTTCTTATGTGATGACTCCTGCTGAAAAAAATAAATTTCTGGAAGTGCTAGAGACTATTAAAGTTCCTGATGGCTATTCAAGAAATATATCAAAACGGGTCAATAGAAAAGAGTTGAAGTTGAAATCTTTGAAGACTCATGATTATCACGTCTTTTTGCATGAGTTGATTCCAATAGCAATCCGTCATCTCTTGTCCAATAATGTTAGAGTCTCAGTTATTCGGTTGTGCTATTTGTTTAGAGATCTTTGTGCTAAAAGGTTGTCCAAATCCCTCGTGCAAAAACTGTTGGCAGAGACACCATTAATTTTGTGTGAGTTAGAGAAAATATTCCCTCCATCATTTTTTACATGCATGTTGCATCTAACTGTCCATCTTCCGACCGAAATACTTCTTGGAGGACCCGTTGCTTTCCGTTGGATGTATCCAACTAAAAGAAACATGTGCACATTGAAATCATATGTTCGGAACAGGAATTATCCCGAAGGTTTTATTGTGAACGGTTACTTGGCTCAAGAATGTATGGATTTCTGCTCAATGTATTTGTCTGATCATACTACGAGAATAAACATACCAATGAGAAATGAAGAAGAACAGTATGGGAAAATTGAACCTAGTTTTCCATCACTTCCTCAGACAGGAGGAATTTCGGGATCATATACATTGACAACATTAAGCCTTGAAGAGCGAGAGATGGCACATCGCACAATGTTGTTCAATTGTGATTTGTTCGATGAGTATATCAAGTAAGTTAATTGTACATGTATCTGTTATATTATCTCTTGTAATTTTAAATATTTGTTAAACTATTATTATTTTTATCTACAGGGAACATAAAGAATTGATATATAGAAAGCATCGTTCTTTATCTTTGAGAAAGAAGGAGACTTTTCATAGCAAAGGGTTTTCTGCTTGGTTGAAATTGAAGGTAAAAATATTTCTGTAATAACTAAATAAAAATAATATTTAATTAAGTTTACTATTTGTTTATATTTTAGGTATCGAGTTTTCCTACAGACTCTGTTTCTGAGGAAATAAGGGCTTTGGCT
Organism: Viscum album; assembly: GCA_963277665.1. NCBI lineage: Eukaryota > Viridiplantae > Streptophyta > Magnoliopsida > Santalales > Viscaceae > Viscum > Viscum album. The sequence continues at coordinate 494,512,530 of OY728158.1, read as the reverse complement.
TTTGGTCCTAATACCATGGTTCGTGATTTTAAATCACTTGTGATAAATGGATACAAATTTATTATCACTGAACGAGCAAGAAACATGAGAACACAACATAATGGTGTTATGCTAACTGCCACAACAGACTGTTATTCCAGTTCATCAGACACTAGACCTCGTTCTGAAAATGTTGCTTATTATGGTGTCGTGGAGAAAATAATAATTTTGGATTATTACTTGCATGGTCGAGTCACGATGATGAAATGTCAATGGTTTGATTCAATGATGAGGCAAGGCACCTTTATTGATGATTGTGGATTTCGAGTTATTGACATGACTCGCACTCTTGCCACCGATGAACCATATGTATTGGCATCAATGGTGAAACAAGTTTTTTATGTCAAAGATCATCGTCATCCTAAATTCGGTGTAATTATTGAAGTAAATCCCAGACATGTTTTTGATGATGGTGATGATGAAGTTGACACTATCCCTACTGCAATTGGAAGCAATCCGTTTATTACTTATGATGACCCCAACAGCTCAATTGTCAGAGTTGATTGTGAACCCGAAGTTGTGGTGGGAAATATATAGAATCATACAGTCGTGTTCTCACCTACATGTTTCACCTACATCATTCAGAGTGTGTATCCTAGTACTTACCTTCATAACACCATAAATCTTCTGTTTCATTATGTTCTTTTTATCATAATGGTTTTTCTATATTTTGTTTTTTGGGTTACACATTAGTTATCTATTTCTAATTACTTCCATATTTGTTTTCATTGCAGGAAATGACACCCATTGAAGAGAGGCGGCGAAAAAAGATGACAGATAATAATCGTCGCATGGTACAGATGGGTGTTCCTCCACTCATCCCTGTTGTGAGTATTTTATTTCAAATATAAATATTTCAATAACTTATAATATCATGTGTTTACTTTTCTGTCAAACTTTTTTTCAGGATCCACCCCCTAGACGACAGATATCTGACGAGGAGCCTGATATTGCTCCCAGTAGAGAGGTTGGTGGTAGGAGGGAGGGTGGTGTCAGAGATGGATGATCATCTAGTGGTCCCGGTACTGAGGCCGGTGGTACGAGGGCTCGTGGGGCGAGAGTTAGACGACCCACTACCACAAACGTATCTTCTACGCCCTATTTTGATCCTGGCGTGTCTTTAGGGACATATGAGATATTTAGACCTCTGATGTTTACACTACCAGCTGGCCAAACATCTATGCCATCATCTTTTGCTTCTGGTCCATTATCTCCAGGCTATTATATTCCACCTTCTTCGACTCCTACTGCGACACAGTATGTGGCTGAGGAGCATACACTGAGGGACACTCCACCTGTACAGGATACTCCTTCAGCTTCTGCACCCATTGATCCGACTACCACAGGTATATTTATATAACTCTATCAAATTTTTATACCAAAATTTATTTTTATTATAACTTGTATTGATATTATTTTTCTTTAATAACAGATTCATCTACATATAGGAGGCGGGGGAGGGGGCGTACTCGCTTGCGTGCGGTATGGAACCGCCAGACACAGTTGATGGTTGAATACAATGTTGATGGAAAAATGATTGAGAAATCTGGGCAGCAATGTCGGGGTTTTTTGGCGACGCTAGCCAAATACTCCGATATCATTCCGGTCATCCCTCTCTCTTGGAGACATCTGCCACCCAAAGTCAAGGATAACGCATGGGCACAAATATGGGTAAAAAATCTATTGGATTTAATGTAGTATATTTTTGTATTTAAATGAACTAATCAATTTGGTTTCAGCTTCGGTTTAACTTCCCTGATGGAGAAGGTGCACGACCAGTGCGTTTAAAATAGCTAGGAGAGCTTTGGAGAGCTTATAAGCATGAGCTATATGTTGGCTGGTGTGATAGAGTGGGCACAGAGTTAGAGACATTACCTATCGTGGATGACTGCCTGATAGAGCAATATCTCCAAATGATTACCCAATGGGCGACTGCCAAATTTAAGGTATTAATCTCATTTGAGTTATTTAAATGAGAGTTTTCATATTTTGCATTAATATAATCTTATTAATTATTAATCATTATTTAGGAATCTTCTGAAAAAAACAAAAAAAACATTGATTCAAAGCAATACCTCCACACTTTGGGGCGCACAACTATGGCAGATCATGAGAGGCAGCAGGTACGATATAGTTGTTTATAATTTTTCTTTAGGACTTTCCCTTTTTAGTGGATCCTACTTAAATTATGTGATTTATTTAATAATGAATATATGATTATACTTTCACTTTATATTGTTTCAATGTCATTACAAAAGCACAAAATGAATATTGAAGGACGTATCCCTCGAGCAAAATTGTTTTGCTCGAGTAGAAGAAAAAAAGATGGAACTGCGGTAAATGAACCGACCCAAGAGAAGATTGTAAGTTTTAATTTGTTTATTTCAAAGTTTAATATCTAATTTGAAATTTGATAATCTATTAATATTTTTTACAGGCTACTTTAGAGGCTCTTGATGCCCAGGAGCCTAACAATTTTGGGCCACACGATCATTTATATCAGGTTTTGGGAGATGAGCACTCTGGTCGAGTACACTGCCGACCTGGTAAGAATATAGTCCCGATGAGGTATTGGTCATCTCCAGGTATCCATTCTATTACCACCGAGTTGGAACAGGTCAAGGAGCATGCAAGACAATCTGATAAAAGGGTTACAGAGTTGGAAGTACAAGTTCAAACAAGAGACAGAGAATTTATGAAACTGATGAAAGCATTATCTTCATCACTTCCACCAGAGGCTAGTGTGGCTTGTCAGACATTTATGTCGTCGATGGGTGCATCATCCAATGCACCAGGCGGCATCTCTAGTGGCGATCAAGATGATGACGTTCCTGGTGATGATGAGGATGCTGAAGAGGAAGAAGGCGAGGATAAGGATGTGGACGAGGGCGAGGATGGGGCCGAGGGCGAGGATGGGGCTGAGGGCGAGGATGATGCCGAGGATGAGGATGAGGCTGACGATGAGCATGGGGAAGATGACGAGGACGACGATGAGGACAGAGATGGTGGGGAGGATGAGGCTGATGATGATAGTGGTGATGATGATGGTGATTAGAGGCAGATTGATCCATTACATTTTTGAATTCTGTATAACTCTTTATTTTTGAACATGGTTTTCCACTTTGGGGTTTTCCTCTGCTTCATAGGGACGTTGCATTCAGATTCTGTTTTTTGCACTTGATTCTTATTGTATGATTAGTCTACCACCTAGAACTTTAGTATTCCTTGGTACTGTGATACTCATTTTTCTATTTTTTTTACTTAGCTTTCTTAGTTAGCCATATATTTCATGTTTATGCATGTGGAAAATGATATAGAAAATGTGCTTTGAAGTAGTGGCCGACACCACTCAAAGTGTCTAACTTTTATTTGAAATGGACATGATTTTAAGTGAAAACAACAACTGGCATACGGAAAACAGACCAAACGCATTCGGATTCTATTTAAACTATAGGACAACGATCCATGGGTTATATGTGACGTGTATGAGTGAACCCCGCCTCAATCTGAGGGCCAGTGTGGCCGGTACCACTCAAAGTGTCTTTCTTTTGTTTAAAATGGATGCGCTTTTAAGTAAACAAAACCACATACGGAAAAGGACCAAACGCATTCAGATACTGTTGATACTTTAGGACATGTATCCATGGGTCATATGTGACGTGTACGAGTCAACCCTGCCTCAATCCAAGGCGCGGTGTGGCCGGCACCACTCAAAGTGTCTAACTTTTATTTGAAATGGACAGGATTTTAAGTGAAAACAACAACTAGCATACGGAAAACAGACCAAACGCATTCGGATTCTATTTAAACTATAGGAAAACAATCCATGGGTTATATGTGACGTGTACGAATCAACCTCGCCTCAATCCGAGGGGCGGTGTGGCCGGTACCACTCAAAGTGTGTCACTTTTCTTTGAAATGGATGCGCTTTTAAGTAAAAAAAACCACATACGGAAAATGGACCAAACGCATTCAGATACTATTGATACTTTAGGACATGTATACATGGGTCATATGTGACGTGTACGAGTCAACCCCACCTCAATCCGAGGCGCGGTGTGGCCGGCACCACTCAAAGTGTCTAACTTTTATTTGAAATGAACATGATTTTAAGTGAAAACAACAACTGGAATACGGAAAATAGACCAAACGCATTCAGATTCTGTTGAAACTATAGGAAAACGATCCATGGGTCATATGTGACGTGTACGAGTCAACCCCGCCTCAATCCGAGGGATGGTGTGGCCGGTACCACTCAAAGTGCCTTTCTTTTGTTTAAAATGGATGCGCTTTTAAGTAAAAAAAACCACATATGGAAAATGGACCAAACGCATTCAGATACTGTTGATACTTTAGGACATGTATCCATGGGTCATTTTTGGCGTGTAGGAGTCAACCCCGCCTCAATCCGAGGCACGGTGTGGCCGGAACCACTAAAAGTGTCTAACTTTTATATGAAATGGACAGGATTTTAAGTGAAAACAACAACTGGCATACGGAAAACAGACCAAACGCATTCGGATTCTGTTTAAAATATAGGACAACGATCCATGGGTCATATGTGACGTGTACGAGTCAAACCCGCCTCAATCTGAGGGCCGGTGTGGCCGGTACCACTCAGAGTGTGTCACTTTTCTTTGAAATGGATGCGCTTTTAAGTAAAAAACAACCACATACGGAAAATGGACCAAACACATTCAGATACTGTTGATACTTTATGACATGTATCCATGGGTCATATGTGACGTTTATGAGTCCACCCCGCCTCAATCCGAGGTGCGGTGTGGCCGGCACCACTCAAAGTGTCTATCTTTTATTTGAAATGGATAGGATTTTAAGTGAAAACAATAACTGGCATAAGGAAAATAGACAAAACACATTCGGATTCGGTTGAAACTATAGGACAACGATCCATGGGTCATATGTGATGTGTACGAGTCAACCCCTCCTCAATCCGAGGGCTGGTGTGGCCGGTACCACTCAAAGTGTCTTTCTTTTGTTTAAAATGGATGCGCTTTTAAGTAAAAAAAACCACATACGGAAAATGGACCAAACACATTCAGATATTGTTGATACTTTAGGACATGTATCCATGGGTCATTTGTGGCGTGTAGGAGTAAACCCCTCCTCAATATGAGGCACAGTGTGGCCGGCACCACTCAAAGTGTCTAACTTTTATTTGAAATGGACATGATTTTAAGTGAAAACAACAACTGGCATACGGAAAACAGACCAAACGCATTCGGATTCTGTTTAAACTATAGGACAACAATCCATGGGTCATATGTGACGTGTACGAGTCAACCCCGCCTCAATCCGAGGGCCGGTGTGGCCAGTACCACTCAAAGTGTGCCACTTTTCTTTGAAATGGATGCGCTTTTAAGTAAAAAAAACCACATACGGAAAATGGACCAAACGCATTCGGATACTGATGATACTTTAGGAAATGTATCCATGGGTCATATGTGACGTGTACGAGTCAACCCCGCCTCAATCCAAGGCGCGATGTGGCCGGCACCACTCAAAGTGTCTTACTTTTATTTGAAATGGACAAGATTTTAAGTGAAAACAACAACTGGCATACGGAAAATAGACCAAACACATTCATATTCTGTTGAAACTATAGCACAATGATCCATGGATCATATGTGACGTGTACGAGTCAACCCCACCTCAATCCGAGAGACGGTGTGGCCGGTACCACTCAAAGTGTCTTTCTTTTGTTTAAAATGGATGCGCTTTTAAGTAAAAAAACCACATACAGAAAACGGACCAAACGCATTCAGATACTGTTGATACTTTAGGACATGTATCCATGGGTCATTTTTGGCATTTAGGAGTCAACCCCACCTCAATCCGAGGCGCGGTGTGGCCGACACCACTCAAAGTGTCTAACTTTTATTTGAAATGGACAAGATTTTAAGTGAAAACAACAACTGGCATACGGAAAACAGACCAAACGCATTCGGATTCTATTTAAACAATAGGACAACGATCCATGGGTCATATGTGACGTGTACGAGTCAACCCCGCCTCAATCCGAGGGCCAGTGTGGCCGGTACCACTCAAAGTGTCTTTCTTTTGTTTAAAATGGATGCACTTTTAAGTAAAAAAACCACATACGGAAAATGGACCAAACGCATTCAGATACTATTGATACTTTAGTACATGTATCCATGGGTCATTTGTGGCGTGTAGGAGTCAACCCTTCCTCAATCTGAGGCGCGGTGTGGCCGGCACCACTCAAAGTGTCTTTCTTTTGTTTAAAATGGATGCACTTTTAAGTAAAAAAAACCACATACGGAAAACTGACCAAACGCAGTCGGATACTGTTGATACTTTAGGAAATGTATCCATTGGTCATTTGTGACGTGTACGAGTCAAACCCGCCTCAATCCGAGCCGCGGTGTGGCTAACACCACTCAAAGTTTCTAACTTTTATTTGAAATGAACATGATTTTAAGTGAAAACAACAACTGGCATACGGAAAACCGACCCAACGCATTCGGATTCTGTTGAAACTTTAGGAAAACGATCCATGGGTCATATGTGACGTTTACGAGTCAACCTTGCCTCAATCCGAGGGCCGGTGTGGCCGGGACCACTCAAAGTGTCTTTCTTTTGTTTAAAATGGATGCGCTTTTAAGTAAAAAAACGACATACGGAAAACCAACCAAACGCTTTCAGATTCTATTGAAACTTTAGAAAAATGATCCATGGGTCATTTGTGACGTGTACGAGTCAACCCCGCCTCAATCCGAGGCGTGGTGTGGCCGGCACCACTCAAAGTGTGTCACTTTTCTTTGAAATGGACAACAATTTAAGTTAAAACAACAACTGACATACGGAAAATAGACCAAAGGCATTCAGATACTGTTGATACTTTAGGAAATGTATCCATGGGTCATTTTTGACGTGTACGAGTCAACTCCGCCTCAATCCGAGGCACGATGTGGCCGGTACCACTCAAAGTGTCCAACTTTTCTTTGAAATGGACAACAGTTTAAGTTAAAACAACAACTGACATACGGAAAACCAACCAAACGCATTCGGATTCTGTTGAAACTGTAGGAAAACGATCCATGGGTCATATTTGACATGTACGAGTCAACCTCGCCTCAATCTGAGGGTCGGTGTGGCCAGTACCACTCAAAGTGTCTTTCTTTTGTTTAAAATGGATGCGCTTTTAATTAAAAAAATGACATACGGAAAATTGACCAAACACTTTCAGATTCTGTTGAAACTTTAGGAAAATGATTTATGGGTTATTTATGACGGGTACAAGTAAATCCCACCTCAATCTGAGGCACGGTGTAGCCGACACCACTCAAAGTGTCTAACTTTTATTTGAAATGGACAAGATTTTAAGTGAAAACAACAACTGGCATACGGAAAACCGACCAAACGCATTCGGATTATGTTTAAACTTTAGAAAAATGATCCATGGGTCATATGTGACGTGTATGAGTCAACTCTGCCTCAATATGAGGGCCGGTGTGGCCAGGACCACTCAAAGTTTTTCACTTTTCTTTGAAATGGACAACAGTTTAAGTTAAAACAACTGGCATATGGAAAATGGACCAAAGGTATTCGGATACTATTGATACTTTAGGACATGTATACATGGGTCATATGTGACGTGTACAAGTCAACCCTACCTCAATCCGAGGGCTGGTGTGGCCGGGACCACTCAAAGTGTCTTTCTTTTGTTTAAAATGGATGTGCTTTTAAGTAAAAAAAATCACATACGGAAAACTAACCAAACGCAGTCATATACTGTTGATACTTTAGGACATGTATCCATTGGTCATTTGTGACGTGTACGAGTCAACACCACCTCAATCCAAGGCACGGTGTGGCCAACACCACTCAAAGTGTCTAACTTTTATTTGAAATGAACATGATTTTAAGTGAAAACAACAACTGGCATACGGAAAACCGACCCAATGCATTTGGATTTAGTTGAAACTTTAAGACAATGATCCATGGGTCATATGTGACGTGTACGAGTCAACCTTGCCTCAATCCGAGGGCCGGTGTGGCTGGGACCACTCAAAGTGTCTTTCTTTTGTTTAAAATGGATGCGCTTTTAAGTAAAAAAACGACATACGGAAAACCGACCAAACACTTTCGGATTCTATTGAAACTTTAGGAAAATGATCCATGGGTCATTTGTGACGTGTACGAGTCAACCCCGCCTCAATCCGAGGAACGGTGTGGCTAGCAGCACTCAAAGTGTGTCACTTTTCTTTGAAATGGACAACCGTTTAAGTTAAAACAACAACTGACATACGGAAAATAGACCAAAGGCATTCAGATACTGTTGATACTTTAGGACAGGTATCCATGGGTCATTTGTGACATGTATGAGTCAACCCCGCCTCAATCCGAGGCACGGTGTGGACGACACCACTCAAAGTATCTCTTTTATTTCAAAAGGAAATCATTTTAAGTGAATACAACTGAAATTTATACTCATCAACGATAGTCGCAAACTCCTTTTCATGAGTTAGGTAGTTTCACTCATGAGGTCATAAGTGACGAGACTCCTAAGAAAATATCTTTTCACCATATATTATAAACAATACAAGTTCAATGCAAAATTCATCACAAATCATTACATACCCAAACCTAGTATCACAAAAAAAATGGGATTTGAGTCAATTTGAATATCTTATTCAACTCTAATAGATATTTATCAAACTATTCTGCCTATTATAATTTGATGGGTGAGGTGAATTACCACTGGATGATTGTTGTCATATGTGTTTTTTTGGGTTATTTTAGGTGTTTTTTATACTGTTTGAAGTCTGTATATGGATTTTGTGATATTTTTTATGCAGGTGTATAGTGGAGGGTATACTGGAGGGCTGTTGTGCACTGTTTTTTATGCAGGTGTATGGTAGGGATTCTGGAGGGATTCTGGGGGCTGTAGTGCAGCAGCTCTGGGAAACTCTTTACCAACGGTTCAGAACCATTGGTAAAGCCTTTTCCTGAATTTTGGAAAAAGCTTTACCAACGGTTCTGAACCGTTGGTAAAGCTTTTTCCAGAATTCTGGAAAAACTTATACCAACGGTTCTGAACCGTTGGTAAAGATTTTTCCAGAATTCTGGAAAAACTTATACCAACGGTTCTGAACCTTTGGTAAAGAGTTTCCCAGAATTCTCAAACACCTTTACCAACGGTTTAAATGAAACCGTTGGTATAGGGCTTTCTTCACGGCTAACTAGCCAACGGTTTGGAAAACCATTGGTATACCCTATACCAACGGTTATAAACCGTTGGTATAGCATACTTTTCCAATAGTGGATTTTTTTTTGATAAAATAGGCATGGTGTTATATATATAACCCCTCTAATAGAGGTCAGTTGTCTTTGAAAACACATAGTAGTGATAGTGATTAATATCTTGTTTAGTTTTTGTTTAAGTTGTCCACATTCTTTTATAATTGTGTTTGATATATGGCATGATAGAACCTACACCTATTAAATTTTATGAATTTAATTTTCAAGTTCCGTTAGAATAAATATCATGTTTAGGACATGGTCACTAATTATATTACAAAGTGGAGTTTCTTTCTTAAATTTTTAATGGACCAAGGAACCGTATAAGTGCTTAAACCAACATAGATGTTCACCGTGTTTACCATGTTTTGGAAAATTTAATGTGTTATGTTGAACGATCCTAATTTAATGAAAGGGATAATGTGAGATTACATCTTTCATTTTTATAAAATGGATCAATGGTTCTTTAAATGAGATATTTTCAAGGGATGTCATGGACTTTCCCTTGATTGTGTCATATTATAAGGAATAATATGAAATGACTGACTTAGTGGAAAATGGGATTGATTATAGGAAGCTGAACCCATGGCATAGTTCATACATTGTGTAAATGATAAAATGTGAAATGGGATTCCTTGAACAAATTAGACATGGTTAAATGAACATGAGAGGTTTTTTCTTATGCATTTTACGTATACTTGACTATGCATTTATAATGGTAAAATTTAAAAGCTTTAGATGAGTTTCCTTAAGTATAAATGTGTCCATGAAAACATATATGTGTTCATGAAAACATATATAGGTAGTTGGAGTTATGGGATGGACCATGAAAGATACCCTAGTGACGGATGCTTTTGGGTACATCTAGATCCTGCCAGCAGCTAGAGCTAGGGAATAGACTGTGAGAGCCCCTAGCGATGGAATATAGTTTGTATGTCCTAGTCCTTCCATCATATACTTTCCCAGGCATTGGGATAACCCCAGTAAGGCATGACCGTGTGAGCTTCCCAGCTGGAGCCATGGGGATAGACCATGAGAGCTCCTCTGGTGATGGATGCCTTTTGGTATGTCCCAGTGTTATAGGTATCTTGAGAAAGGAGATAAATAGTGAGAGCTCCCTTCGTGATGGATGACAGTGGGTATGTCCCGGTCCTTCCAGTACATGAATTTCAAGAGACTATGAGAGCTCTTGGAATTGGGTTAAGGGATAGACCATCTGGTCTTCCCCTAGAATTGTATGGTGGAGGTTACGTCCTGATCCTTCCCAATATATATATATATAATGATAAAATGTATATATATATATTTATATAATGTGACATGATCAAAATTGTATTCCTATTATGGGATGAAGCAGGTATAGCCTTTGTTGTACCTTAAAAACTAGGACAAGTTGTTGTATATTTATTCAGTTTTATTTATTATTCCTTTTATAACTTCACACTACTTAATTTATGTTTCACTGTCTGGATTGGGCTAAACACTGTGGGTAAATTCCTAATGAGATTTATATCTCACACTCTTCTCATGACTCTATTGCACAGGTGTACCCGAGTAGACCTTATTGTTCGCAAGACTACACACCTTGGTTGATTACTTATTGTTGTGTTCTTATATATGGGAGTTAGAATCAAATGACTGATCTGAAACTCAGGATGATCGGATAAATCACTTTTTGTGATTTTCTTTCATTTCATTATTTATTTGTTATGTGTTATGGGGCATGTTGTGTTGACAATTTTTATTCTTAAGAATCATCACAATGACAAGCATTCATGCATTGTATAAAATGGAATTTTCTACTTTCATTTTTGTTAAATAAAATCTATCTCATTCTTATTTTCCATTGAGTTTTACTTCATCCTATTTTGTATGTTTTTACTACCTGGTAATATCATTGTGAATCTCAAATAAGAGGGTATATACTACCCACTATCACTTCCTCAGAACCTTTCTACTAGTCAGAAGCCTCTATCAAATAGGGAGATGCACGTGAGGCCATGTGACCCACTGATCCGTCAACCATTTTTTGGTTCATCCATGTCGAGACGTTACAATGTGGTATCATAGTTTATGTTTTTCATTTTTCTTGATTTTTTGTTTAGTCATATAGTATACTAGGAATGTTTTAGGGATTGGATAATATTTTATATTTGGAATAATCCCCCCACATATGGTAACTGACCAAGTGGTTGAGGCTGGGATTATTGTTCATATTGTTTACTATAATGATTTTATTTTGTTTCACCTCGAGTGATTAGTGTAATTTTCTGTAATTATGATTTCTATCATTACTAGTATTTTACCATTGGAATGGTTCAAAATGTATTGAGCATAACATGCACCATAATAGGAACATAGGATATTCACATTCTATGCATAGTTCCCAGCCATATAGTTTTATTAGTGGATTTCTTTTTGATATGATGGCGTGCCTTGATTGATATGTAGGGATTAGTGTTATATCTATTTTGGAAACTCATTATCTCACCTTCTATGTTTTTTTTTCTGGTTATATCATTCTTCTACGATTAATATTCCATGCTTCTATGATCACATCATGTTTCTCTGTTTTAGCTGCTTATAGTGACATTCATGTTTTATTAATATGTAAGAGGTTTCATGGGTTTGAAATATATGGGTTTTCAATTAATGGGAACCTATTTTCACTTGTAAGGTGTGTGGGAGCCTTATAACCTAGAAATGGTAACCTATATTTTCTAAACCATTTTGAGAATAATGTATATTCATTTTAAAGGCTGTTGTTAAAAAGATAAAGGGATTCTAAAGTAGAAATTTAATTATTTTTAGTTAGTGAATAGACTATAAATTCATAGCTATAAAGTGTATGATAATTTTATAGTTTGTTATATAGCCACAAATACGACTAGACCATCATATATGATCTTGTTTTTGTTGTAAATGGAACTGGATTTGATTAATGGTATCCAATTATTAATCCATAATGTGTATGCGGACTTTGTGAATTGGGAAATGATAACCCATATAAAATGTAAAGGAATTATTTTTCATGAGATGGTATAAATGTATGAGATATTTAATTTTGATTTGAATTCAAATGGTTGACTTCAAGATTCACAACCATACCCAAGTAGGTCGTTTGGGGAATGTTTACTATGACGAGATGATCTATTTTGGTGTTTAAAGAATTAATAATTTATCAACTCATATTGGTTCGATTTTTGATTAACCCAAATTGGATGAAATGAGACCCTTATAGGTCACCTTATCTACTAAAAATGAATTCATTTTGATAGATTTCATGATTATAATATAATTTTAGGAAGTGTAAATTTTTTTAAAAGGATGTTTGATATACTTGCATATTTCCTGTTGGGGCATTAAGGAAAATCAAGTACCTTTTGTTTTTGTTTTGAAATAGTACTTTCTTTTTTATAAAATATATTATATTTTTTTATGATTTAAATGTGATTAAATTTAGAAGGGTTGAAAATGGAAGTTTTAGTGATGTCCATGATGAAATCCTCAAGTAATGGTAGTTTGTGTTTCTCCTTTAACATTCCTTAGAACCGAAGAGTGAGCATTTCCCATTGGAGTTTTCCTTTGGAAATGGATTAGATGATCAACATTTGAGCCAAGGAACTTCTGTTAGTGTGACCCAGTGTTAAAGTCGGTGCTTGGTTTTCATAAGGGGTTAGCCCATAGTTTGTATCACCCTTAGAACTTGAATTCGTTTCTAGTGATATTTGTTTTATGCCATTCAGGTGTCATTGTCCCTTGTTAGACTCATTTTTTCTAATGAAACCCTTTCTCAAATGGGTTTCCATGGTAACATTAACCTTTTCTATGGGCATGATAATCGGGAAATTCTTGGTTTCATTAGGATAGACATGCATAATGTATGCTTGGATGCTTCATATACCTTTTAACCTCTTTTCTTATTCATTGTTGATGTAATGAACCGGTTGAGTTCTTTGAATCATTGGGATCTTGAGATATTCAGTACAATGTCATGAAATATCCATGTTGAGTGACCCAAGCAATAAAAAATAAAATTAATCTCCAATGAATGGGATTAAGTTTCAAGAGACTCAGGTTTTTTGATATGTCGGTCTGTCTGGTATTGGATTTCTTGAAATATTTTGACATTGTGATCATATCTCAGAGGACGGTCACGCATTTGGTAAAGGGGTTTTTGGCCTAGTGAATTCATGAGAGTCTATTTTATCTTTCCTTTGGAGACGAGAACACTCCTATGGTGGGGAGAGTTGTGTCAGTTTTAATTAAATGTTCCCTTCAAGTATAGGGAACAAAACCAAGAACTACCATTTGGAAATGGTTGGTTTGATTTAATTACCTTATGAAAATTGGGTTTTGTAAATGTATGTGATTTCTTGGAAGTATGAAATTTATGAGTATGGTGATGTTTGAAACCCTTGAGAAACTCCATTAGTCTCTGATAGACATTAGTGGGAAGTAAATAATTATCATGGAATTCCTTGGGTGGAAAAGGAATTGTGATCAGTTTAACATGATGGTGCATCACCAGGTGAATCCGAGTTTCTTCCTTGAAGTCGACCATTCGTGGTTCGACTATTTTTCAATCCAATAGCTAGGTGTGATAAAATGGAAATTGTTTTAACCCTCTTAGTTTATTCTTCATTAGTATGACCATGTCCCCTATCTTGACATCATTCTTGAGGCACTAGAAGTGTGTATGTCTTATGTGACACTATTGTTTAAAAAAATATTGATCTTGTTGGGTGGTTCTCTTTCGATGTTCGACATTGGATGTGCGGTTATTATTAAAGAATGGTGGTTTTGGGTGAAACATGTGATCCCATGTAGGAATTCCTTGGATGGACTCTTGGACACCAGCTGTTTTCTTTGACTCGACAACCAGGTGAATGCTACTTTGGGCTCAGTTACAATATTATAATTGACACCGCGTCCTTATTATAATGTCTCAATTCTATGTGAGGAGTATTAAATACCTTCTTATATTTCATTGGACTCTAATTTCATTAAATGTGAGGTTGTTTTGGAATAGTTGTTGGTCTTGGAGACTCTTTGGCCATGGAATGTCACCAAAATTCAGGTATGGACCTCAGTGGAGGTGTTCATGATGAATACAAGATTTCTCAGAAGAAGGTGTTTTAGTTATGATGAAATTCTTTGGTCATATAAGTCGATCATATTGAGAATGGTAACTCAACAAGAGGTGTCTCGAAGTGCAGTATATCTTGTTTAATGTTTATTGTTGGTGCATGACCATTTTTTGGCACAAATCTAGGTAGAGGCGAGTGATGTGATTGTCGGTTGAAGATTTTCATTAAAATCCAGCTTGATGTGGGCCTTGAGTATAATGTGAAATAAATAATTATATCATTTTAAAATCACACAAGGAGAATCATCAAAACAATTATGGGTGTGCATTGAAAGGAAATTTCAATGGTGGTGATTTTATAACCTAGAATTTTTCTTTTATAACATTAAATCATATGGTATGATGTACCGTTGGCTTTATGTTGGACCAGATAATGATGTGATCATGTATCTAGATGAACGATATCAGTTATGTTTCTTTTAAATGTCTCTATGGGAAAATGACAATTGGATATGTTTTAATTTCCTTAAGTGTTATATATTTAATGAATTCTCATAGGTGTGTTGGTTGTTTAGAAACCAAACGTGACCATTTGAATGAAACTTAATGACCCGTATAAGCTGGGTGATATTTTTTTGTTCCCGAAGGCTTCTCGGGGATGAGAAGTTCTAAGTTGGGAAGGTTGTAACGATCCTTGTTTTGAACCAGATGAAAATCTAGAGGAAATATGAACTTTTCGTTCAGTGGATGGGATGATTTTAAAACTGGGCATTGAAATAGAAATAAGAGAGTTGGAACCCTTAAATGTGATATTTTATTAATTGGGTGAAGGAAGATAAGTTTATTGGGTTTTTCATGGATTTTTTTATCACCAAACCTAGAAAATTAGGGTTTTGGATGGTTGTAGAGTACACACGGTTTGTCTAATACTATGAGGCGCCCACCAGAAAACCATGAGGATTATAGATGGTTAACAATGGTTGTTCGCATAGGTTATGAATGGTTTACCAAATTTTGAGAATATACCTCATGGTTAATGGAATTGGATAGTGCCTCAAATCTATTAACCACAAAATTTTTGGATCGTTTTGCTAACCGTGTGGGGAAAACCATGCGGGATACTACATGTTCCCAGTAGAGGGCACACAGTTAGTGAACAATTTTCCAAACGGTGTGGCCTAAACTGTGTGTGATACACTATTTTACTAAAATTTAATTAAATTAAATTAAATATAAATTGAATTATAAATTAAAATTATAATCTACCTATCCCATTCACCAGACTCACATGGTGCACCCTCTAGGGGGGTCCCCTTTGGCCATGGG
This sequence comes from Viscum album, assembly GCA_963277665.1. Lineage (NCBI taxonomy): Eukaryota > Viridiplantae > Streptophyta > Magnoliopsida > Santalales > Viscaceae > Viscum > Viscum album. The sequence goes on along the minus strand of OY728158.1, from coordinate 494,496,791 downwards.
TTCAGATCCCCCTCCATGGATCCTCTTAGATTGAAATTTTATACATATTTCACTGAAAATCCTCTTCAAATCTCCATGTAAAATACTTATACTCCTTTATACTTTCTTATTCTATCCAATTTTGGTATCCTCATCACTTGATAAGGTGCGTTTGAACCCTATGGTTTGGGGATAATCCAAATTTTGATTTTCTTTCGATGTTATATTATGCAACCTGCCTCTCGTGATGCCTATGTGAGAGTTTTAGTGTTCTCCCTCAATGGTGATGTTTTTTTTGAGTTAAATCGGTTTGTTGCTACTCTCTGAGGTAATATTTTATTTCCATTACCAAGTTTTTCTCACTTATATTTTTTTACTTTAGTATTTTTTAGTCCTTGAATATATTATTGTGGGATTTGGTCATCATTGTTGACATTAACTAATATACATAAGTATGTATATATTGAAATATATATATCTTCCATGTATGTATTCCATCATGGTGAGTAGAATGCACTAATTGTGTTATGGGATATATATGAATGTATGTTTGTGCAAGTGGGGAGTAGTTTGAAGTGGTTTCTGGAAAAACTGTCATGTGATAAAGTGTATGGAATTTCATTGGTCTAATACATTTAGGTATGATCCCTACCTATCCCCCATTAATTTAATAATTCCTTAATTTACCATTTTTCTCACTTTCCCTATTTATTTCATAGTGCAGTTTGATTTTTAGGGTAAATGATTATTGATGTGAAATGGACAATGGATTTAGTATCTGATCCATGCTTATGTGGAAATTATTTGTTTGATAAACAAAGATATGGTTTTATAATAATACCCCTCCAATGGAGGTGTTCTATTTCCAATAACCTCTTAGTAGTTATAGTGATTGATATCCTTCTTAGTTTTGGTTTAGGTTTTCCATATGACTCTATAATAGTGTTGTATATATGGAATGATAGAAACCACCCCTTATTAATGATATGAATTGAATAATCATGTTCTATTAGAATAAATGGAATATTTTGGACCTAAACTCGAATTAAATTACCAAGTATAGTTTCTTTATTTAATGGTTAAATAAACAATACACTATCTATGTGCATGGTCCAACATATAAATAATTGTGTTATCTATGTGTAGTTAAATTCAATGGGTTATGTTAAATGATCTTAATTTCATGGAAGGTATAATTTGAGGTGACATAATTTCTTTTTTATGAAATAGATCAATGGTTTTATAAATGATAGAGTTTCAATGGATGTAAAGACCTTTCCCTTGCTCATGTTTTCCAATAAGGAATCATATGAAATTACATTCCTAGTTGAAAATAGGCTTTCTTAGAAGATGGTGAACCCATGTATTGGTTTATACATCATGTAAATGATAAAATTGGAAATGGGATTCCTTAAATGAATTATAACACGGTAAAAGGAACATTATATGTTTCTCCTCTTGTATTATGTGTATACTTGATCATTCTATTATCATGTTTAAATTAAAATTCTTAAGATGTGTTCCCTTATGTATAAATGTGATAATGCTTACTTATATGTTAATGAAATGGGAAAATGAGATGCATGAGATGTCAATGACTCATGCATTATATATTCTAACTGAATATTATATATTGTTAGCTAGATCCAGGGGATGGACCATTAGAGATCCCTATGAGATGGATGCTTTTGGTCACATCATAGTCTTACTAGCAGTTGTAACCAAGGAATAGACTATGAGAACTACCCTGGGGATGGATGAAAATGGGTGCATCTCAGTCCTACCTGCACCTGCATGCCAGGGGACTGTGAGATCCCTTAGAAGGGTTGATTTTGTTAGCTTCCCAGCTGGATCTAGGGGATAGACTATTAGAACTACCCTGGTGATGGATTCCTTTAGCTATATCCTAGTCTTTCTTGTATCAAGAGCCTGGGGATAGAACATGAGGTGTCCCCTGTAGCAGCCGAGAATTTTCCCCCATCTGGGCCTTCGGGTCACCGATTTGGTCCCAGAGTCCTTTAAGGCCTTCAGGACACCCAAACCATCGGGCCAGTAATGTCTTCGGGCAACCTCAAGGCCTTCGAGGCACCTTAAGTGAAGATGCAAACCAAACAACCTACAAGGAACAAGCTCTATAGGAGGATGATAAAGGAGGTTTCACCACAGTAAAAGCTACACGGATTTCAAGAATGAGAGGGTATGACACCTGCCATCAGGACAAGCCTGTGAATGCATGAGATAGACTGTCCGAACAACCATGCGAAGGGGGAGAGGTGATTTCATGATGAAGATGCTGGGGAGGATCAGTTCCAATTAGTTAGTCTGGGTTGTATGTAATGTTTGAAGCCTATGGGAAATGAATTCCTCTAAGGCCTACGAGCCATGTAATACTTATGTCTACGGGACTTGTAAGGGTTCCACCTCACCCCTTTAAAGGTGGATTATCAAAAATCAATAAAAAATGAAGTCCTTTAGGCCATTTGATGGTCAAATGAGGTATATTCATCAAGTTTCCCTTATGAACCTAGACTGATTATTGTATATTTATTTAGTTCTGGTTATTGTTCCTACAATACCTAAAAACTTCGTACATTATGTTGCACTGTCTAGATTAGGATAGACATTGTGGGTTCCGGCCTACTAAGTTTTAAAACTCACACCCTGCATGGGATACCGTTTCACTGGGGTACCCGATTAGACCTTCTTGTTTGTAGGACATCAAAATATGGTTGATTTCTTTATTGTGTGCTCTTACCTATGAGTTAAAATAAATTGATAGATCTAGAACTCAAGATTCTCAAGGAGACCACCCTTAGGGATTTTCTGTGATTCCTTTTTATTGTAGATCATGTTATATTGATAATTTTTTGGATTATGTATTAGTACTCTGGCATGCTTACAAGAATTGTATAAAATGGAATTTCCCACATTTATTTTAGTTGTATAAATTATATCTTCTGCTTCTTTATCATTTATTTTGTTTATCTTCTTCTTATTTTTGTCATTTACCACCTGATAATACCATTTTACATCTCTGACAAGAGGTTATATTCTCTCTACTATCACCTTTGTAGAACTTCATTGTTAATCAGTAGCCTCTGGCATATGGGGAGTCATACATGAGGCAATGTGACCCACAAGTCCGACTATCAGTTTGAGGGTATGTCGGGTTAGGATGTTACACTAGTAACCCTTCCCTTGGTGAAATTTTACTCTATAATAGCTATAGATTGTCTCTTATTATATAGATAATTAATCTAGCATCAGATAAGAAAATATCATTATATATTCCAAACCATCCCATGATTCTATAAAAATTCATGGACGATCACCAATCTCCATTGGAAAATCTCATAATAATATTGGAGATGATACCATGTGAATAAGAACACCTTGACCAAATTATTGATTCCAAGAAAAATTCCAACCTTTAGGAAATTTCAATTGTTATGGAATACACCAGTATATTTCCCAAAGAGTTACGTAGAATTCCCGCAAATCATGACATAATGTTATTAATAAAACTTATATATGGAACAATACATATCCTTAATTTCTTCTATTGTATTACTCTAATCGCACTGGAGGATTTAAATAAGTAGAAACATGATCATTTGGATAAAGGGTTCATACAACCTAGTGCATAACCTTGGGGTGTTCCCATTACCATTCTCAAGGAGAAGGATAGATCAATGTGGTTGTGTATTGATTATAGGGATCCCAATAGATCCCCATAAATAAAAAGTATCTTATAATAAGAATTGATAGTTGTTTCAATCTACTATGAGGAGCTCAATAATTCTCAATTTTGGATCTTTGTTCTGCATGTCATTAGCTGAATGGGTTTCACTCTTATAATGGTTTTCAGTTTCTTCTCTTCAAATGTTCATACAAATATCATATGAAACGAGATTCATCATCAATGATAGTTTGGGTAAGGATTCCTAAAATTTCCCTTCCCTTCTATAATCCTTCAATCCCCAGTATTCTAGGAAATGTGATAGGGTGTTACCTTTGCTTTGATAGCATAACTCGAGTTGTATGCCACCTGATCTCACCTCGAATTCATATTGAAGTAGATTTGTCGATGCCACAAATTGAGTTTTTATAGATCACCGTTATTGAAGAATCTCGGCATAAACAACCCATGATTTTTGAAACCTGGTTTGTTTTTTGTGCCTTGTGTAAGAAATTGGGACACAGATATGTGGTATGTAGGCTTGCTTTGTAGAAAGATTCCATATTGTCTACTACCCAAACTGAGTTGGTCCTAGATGGAGTTGCACCTACTCATGACAATAATTTGGGTGTGCATTGTTCTAGTATGGGCTGTGAGAAGGATGAGTTTGAGAAGATCCCTTGGTAGAAAAATGGTTATGAATTGGAATTCACTATTGAGTATAATGCTTCCCTTGCAATGTAGGATGGGAGTGAAGCCAATCTGGTAAGGATGAAGCCATCTATGTCATTAAATCATGATCCCAAGGTTAAGGAAATCTTAAATAGATTACTAAGTGATCTTAAGGTACTGAACAATCCAGTGGTAGGGGACCCTCATGGTAATGGAGTGTGCTTGGATGCTTGCATTGGTTATGCTAATGCTCCTCATCCTGGGGTGCTAAGAGTGATTGATCTAGTGGAGTTGAAGGGACAACAAGATAGTGATTTTCAATTGTTGTAGGCCCAGGAACAAGCATAAAATAATTAAATAGAATGTTGGAATCCTAATTTATGGATTTAATGACTGCTGAGAGGGTACGACATTGGGTCATAGGACAATGTTAGCGATAGGAGGATATACACTTGGGGGATCATGTTGATATTGCCGACAACATGCTGGTCAATATTCCTACTTGTAATCACTTTGAAGGACTGCAACATGAGGGGACATCTCATACGTAGGATGGACCTCGAGTGAATAATATGGTTAGCAGGCAGCTTGATTCCGCAACTCAGCCTACATTGATTGTTGAGGATGAATTGAGAAATGAGCCACATTGTGTTCCTAACATTGTGGTACACCTGCAGTGTTTAGACTTGATTGACTCTAACATGCATTCCCAGATGAAAAGAGGGGGAGATGTGTCTGTCTCATAGTTTGTTTTGTTGGGAGAGAATGATGGATGCCAATATTATGTCTCAGTGCATATTACTGGAAAATGGGGAAATGTTTTCTGATAACGATAAGGAAAATGTTAGAATATTTTCTAAACCATACTATAGTGATTTTGTTCAAGGTGGAAAGAAGTGGATGTTATGAAGTGAAGGAGTTGTGCCTGCTCCACCAAGGCGAATGTCGAGGAAATACTATTCTTACTTAACGAATTCAGTGTCTACCAGGTCCTCCTCCAAGAAGAAAAGTGGTAATGTCCATGATCCTAAAAGGGTATTAAATACTATAAGGAACAGTCATATTTTGATCAGTTGAAACTTAGAAGGATGTATGCATTGATTTTGAATCCATATAAAATGAATTCAGAGTGGGAATCAGTTACTGTGGAGGAATCACCTGATTATGGATGTAGTGATGGGTATGAATTTTATGATATGAAATTGTGTCTTTCTTGTTTGGGTTGTTGTTTTGATGTGGTAAATTCTATCCTCATTTTTTTTTCATGCTATACCTTTTCCTTTTCTTTAATAAATGGTCATAGGTTTTTCCTCTGACTGAGCTTGTCTAGTATTTTAGGAGGGAAGAATGTGAGGAATGATTGAATGAGATGAAGACGAGTCTTATCATTGCACTTTTACTCATACTACCAATAAGTGTAGATGGTTTTGTGATATACCATTATTATTTGACGAAATTATTAGGTTCTGTAATAATGAAGGACGATAATGTAATAGAACATGCATCGCTATAGTTAAATATCCATGTGAAAAATAATTTGATTCCTGATCCTGAGTTATCATCTCTGATCTTAACTCAAATGATTTGGTGTCACTATCTCTATAGTGAGAAGTGTTACATATATAAAAAACACAATATTGTAAAGTATATATTCATATAGAAGGAGAAAAGAAAGAATCCATGAATATGGTTAGAGTTAATAAGGGACTAAAATTTATCTATTCACTACTATATGGGAAGGGAAAACAAGGTAGGTGAGATAAAGATGAAGCTACTGGATAATGAACGTATCTTCCCATTATCTATAAATACTATATGTACCAAGATGTGTCATGAAATTTGAGAGAAAATATATTGGGACGTCATTAAGAACTATAATTTTTCGAATATATCAAGGTTCATGGTATTTCAGAAAGTTGAAGTCAAGTGTTAGAGGTCCAAATGGATGATGCAAGAATTGGCTATAGCCACGTGAAAATGCGATAATTTCACCGAGAACATTTTCACTGGTCTTCTAGATACATTGATATGAATGAATATGATATGGGTTGTGTTTTATTAGTGAGGATGCATGGGGTTCCACATTAGATTGTCATTGACTATGATCCAAGGGTCAATTATATATATTGTAAAAGCATTAAGCATGCTATGAATAATGAATTGAATTTCAATACTTCCTTTCAACCCCAAACCTATAGACAATCATAAAGGACTATTCATATTCTTAAGGACATGTCATGTGCCAGACTAATATAATTTAAATGAGGATGGTATCAATATCACTTATTAGTTGAGTTCTCATATAACAATAGCTTCAACTCAAATATTAAAATGGATTCATATTATTCACTTCATGGGAAGTGTTGTAGAACTCCAAATTATTGGGATGATGTTTTGAGAATGAATAATACATGGAATTGATCATATGAAATATATGATAGATAAGGTTCAATACATCCATCATCATATAATATATTCTCAATGTTGGTAGGAGTTCTATGTGACAAACGTCGAAGGGGCTTTGAATTTTATGTTGTAGAATTATTCCCCATAAAATTTAACCCCAGAAGTGAGTAATATGTCTTGTAAATAATGGTATTATTATCCCAAAGTACATTTTCCCATTTGAGATCCTAGATCACATAGGATAAGTGGTCTAACAACATGCACTTCCACCCAGTATGGCTCATGTTCATGACGTGTTCCACATATCACTCATGAGGAGTAACATACCATATCCATCACATGTACTAAATCTAAAGGTGGTAAACTAGCGAATTTCCTATCATATGAAGAGATGTCATTGTAGATCATGTATTATATAGAAAATGATCTACGGAACATAATAACTCACCCTATTTAAGTGTAGTAGAGGAACCATAAGTATGAATAGGGGAAATCAGAACCAAAGGATACAATGAAATAGAAGTGACCTCACCTATTCTCAACTATAAATATGAATTGAAATTCTAGTGATGATTTTTCTATTGGGGAGATGAATTTAACAACTGAGATTTTATAATTGATACTTTCCTTGAATGAAAAGATTTTTATAATATACTATATAATACTTTACACATAAGTCACATAAAAAACTGAAACAAATTTATATAATTACAAAATATTCTCATGTATTTCAATTATAAAACAAATGAAAATTCCAAAAATTACAATCAGACAAAAAATATAAAATATAAAAGCTAAATTGGGATAATATGGACCACCCTGATATACTTAAATCATCGCCCCTAAATCTAACACTATAGAAAAAAAATATTAGTAATCCAATCAGCATTATAGAAAATGGAAATACAGAAACATGATAGGAATTTAGTTGAATACTTAATGAATAAAATTAGAGGTATTTATATTTGTTAATGTGACCACTGTAATAGTAATGTGACTGTTATAATAGTAACTTGACCATTGAGAATATAAACATAACCATTTGAAGGGTAATTTTACCTCAAAATAATAATTTATGATATAAATAATATTTATCCTAATTAATGTAAGTAAATATAAATATTATAATAGATAAAAAAATAAATAACATGATTAAAAACTAAAATAAAATATAATCTTGTTTTTAATAAACAGTATATTGATGTATTTTTTAAAAGTTAAAATTTTTACATTAAAAAAAATTAGCAATTTATTATTTTTTTATAAAATTAATATTATTTTCAAATCACCATGTCTAAATTTCAAAGTGTTTATTTTATGGTAATTTTTTAAAATACTTCAATTTTCAGTTAAATATATAAAATTTAGTTTTTTCGCATAACCGATGTATCATAAAATACATCATTAATGATTTAAATATGTTCTATGAATTATTATAACATGTGGTTTGTAAATAATACTTAATTTCATAAGTGATTCATTAATATAAAATAAACATAAATTTCATACATAAAAATCTTTTTCCAAAACCAAAATTTCATAGTGATGCCTTAAAATAACATTTTTTGTTCCTTCTACTTTAATTTTTTTATAAACAAATTAATTTGAAAAATAAAGATTCTAAATGTATTAAGAAACCATTATATTTTATATATAAATGATTTATATTAACAAAAATATACTATTACAATTATTACCTTTAATATATTATTTTATTTAATATTTTACTCAAAAAATACCCCTCTCCTCAAGTATAAATAACACATATCCCATCCATCGGAAAATCACACATCCATATCATAGAAAAGTAAATCATCGACCCACATAACTCTAAATACCATTACAATACCTAGGTATATTTTTGATTAATCCACCTCCAACCATCAAGGCAGTTTTAGGGTTATATAAGAGAAGTTACATCGAGGTTTAAGTGTGTTTCTATAAATGCTTTCCCCTTTTATCTTCTTCTATTTCTTTTTTAAAATACCACATAAAAAGCCCTTATAAAATTAATGAGGTAGTAATTTAATAAGGTATTAATTATGTTATCCAATGTTATGTATCATAGTTACAATATGAATTTTAAAATTTCCTTTTCTTATCCCCCAATATTGTCCTATGAAATGTCGGTTAACCACCTATAAAGACATTTCCATATAAACACTTATAACCATAATCCTGGATATATATTATGAATTATATATATTATATAATAAATTAAATAAATTTATTACAATATTATGGAAATATTTATACTCATTCATAATTACTTTGAACAAAATTAATGAAATAGAAACAAAATGGTAAAATCTAATCTAAACATGATATCAAAACAATTCATGATTAACAATGAGTACTATAAAATTGTATCCAATCCTTAAAATAGATAAATTTTATAATGATAAATATAATGGAATTCTATGAATATGTTTTAATAAACTTGGGTTTAATAATTTGGAGGCTAAAAAGTGATGAAATAAATAGGTAATTAATGTTTGGGGATTCTCGAACCCGAATCCCTTTCTTGGGGTTTTATACATTTCAATTCAATTTCATCATGGATATTCCTATAATATTCCTTACATATAATTTTTTTTTTTGTTTTTACCTTTTATTTTATGGATATACATGTCTCCACATTAATTTTAAATTCAAATACAATGATTTTTTAAAAGTACTTTTCATTCCAAAACAAATCATTAAATACTCTTGTGTTTTTTCTTATCCAATGAAACAATATCTATTATTATGAAGTATGATTCCCCTTTCTCATTTGGTAACCCCAATATTTTTTCATGAATTTATTATTTATGAAATTCTAATAAAACCCCTTCCATTACTGGCGATATTTTATGTTTATGACTGTTATACAATCTCTGTGGTATGCATTATTATGTAAATGTTATGATGTGATGGATGAGAGTAGAATTATGTATCCCTCCAGTGAATTGGATAAAGTGATGTATCACATTAGATAATGTGTGTTATGTGTTTATAGGATTATATCATTTTCACAATAATTCTTTTATTATTATTATGATATGCTATGAATGAACATGATACTATCATTCTTCACAACTATGTGTGGCATTTGAACACTATGACACGATGCTTCATTTTTTTTCCATTTCTACATTCCATGCCATTTTAAAATGTTTCAATCATAAATATAATGATGAACCTATTCACATAATATGATGATGATGATTATTCTCACCCATTTTATATTGATTTATGTCCTATTTTCATCCTCTAATTAGGATTTTAGATCACCCATTTCTTTGATGTATATCCCAATGTTACTACATGTACTATTAAGAACGTGGGATTTTTCAAAGATAATGAAGAATTAATTAAATACATATTTATGTTTTATTAAGTAAAACTGTTGTATGATCTGAATTTTCCTAAGATTCAAAACCATTCAATTCTTGAATGTATAACTATTATGTTTTTTTATCATTAAAATGATGTTATAGTCATTGAATAAAATTAGGGATGCTATATTTTTACACATAAGTTTACTATCCTTATGATTCCACTTTAATTATAGACCAACATACACTGTCATTTAAGACTTCCCTGAAACATTACTATTCCACCTTAAGTTTCCAAAATTATCACATGATTTTCTATGCCAAATATTTGTATCGTGTATAGCCATCCCCATTTCAAATCAAGGGTATTAAACAATAAGTAACAAACAATAAAATATTGGGGAATCCAATTTCTGTGACCCACTCTCATTAATCATGTAATTAAAAGTGATGAGATGCATTATTGTTTTGTATGATCTATGTGGTATAGAAATGAATGTACATTTTCAATATTTTATAGGTGGATTAATAATTATATAGTTCTCCAATGAAATGGGTAAATTTTTTATCTCATGAGATACCGTGTATGACACACTATAAATTATCAAGTGCACAATATTTTATGATTTCTCAATAGTTATCCTTGATTTTTCTTATGATGTAATATTTATAGTTTTTTTCACATTCTTATGTTTCCTTGATATTATTATCTCATATAATTATATATTTTTCATTTTTATGATAATCACGATCTTATTTCACCTAGAAATGTCTCTTGACTCTCATTAAATAATTTCATCATTTTATGCTTTGATTATTTTCTTACTAGGATTTATAGTTCACCCTTTTGTTATGTACTTCCCCAGATTATCCATATAGTATTTGTAGTTCAATATATTTTAAGGGCATGTTATGGGGTCTTAAATATTATAATTATATAACAATTTCATGATAATATGATATTTATCTAATTTCCTAGAGGCACTAGGCTTCTTATTAACCATTGATTGTATTATGTGTATCTTTATTTAATAAATCATGAAATTATGAATATAAAAGACATGAGTTTTCATAGTTAGTTTCAAAGGAAAGTCTATGTTTGGGGGTGTATGGTTAGAAATTCCTAATTTATATATTAGGGATAAAAATAATCATGGTAAACACCCCTATATTTTGGTAAAGGAAAGAGTAAGTGGAATCCAAGAAACAAAATCCATTTCTATATATGGTATGTTGATATGCCTCTGGAAGATTTTTACCTAGGAGTAATAATGTCAAAAAGGGTTCATTGTGTATTTAATCTATCATCAACATCTGTATAACATGGACTTAGTGATACACACCTAGTTTTACATTACCATTATAAATATATTTGTAAATTAACCAAAAATTTAAAAATCATTTTTAAGGGAACAAAAATAGCCTCAAAATTTTATGTTAAAAACTAAACCATATATGACATAGATTGAAATTATAAAATTCCTAGGTTAGAGAATGTATGTCATTTATGATTAATCCCTTCAACTTTAAAATTATTCCCCTTATGTGTGTAATATTTTGAAAATGTACAACCATAATTTTACCTTTATTTTAGTCAATTACTAGAAATATGAGTAACTAAGTCTATAAAAGATGTGATGGGTAATTTGATGAATCCTAAAATGTGACACCCGACTTGATTATAGTATAATTCATGAATGTTATGATAACACATACTCAATTAATATATGTTTGGAACAAAAACATGAATCAGGGGGGAAACTGAAATCCCCCTCAGAGATAGAAAGTATCAATTGAGACCTTTATGAGATGAAGGACTACTACAACAAATGGATGTTTCAATCCATTAATAACATAATATTGTATCAAATCCATATAAATGATATTATATATTAATTAAAACTATGATAAAGAGTAGTTTATTTGGGATATTTATTTTATAGTGAGAGATGATGATCATTGGCGTACATTGATTAAAAATATAAATCTTCAGAATGATATCAAATAGATGGAGTGGAAATAATTCTAGAAAGAAAATTTAATAGAAATATTACTCACACTCTCCAACATAAAATAGAGAGGGTTATCCTTGGCCAGAAGAAAAAAAGATTATCAAACCATGAAGAGTATGAATAAAAAATCACAAGACATTCATGATACAACTCAATTTTTTTATTGACACTAAATGTAAATTTAACTACATATTTAGTGGGATAATTATACAACTGTGAAATTATTTCACTATTTGATAATTTGAAATCTATGTGGAAATTGTATTGTGTTCTCTCCAAGCAGAAATGGATATCATGGAATCTCATATTTCTCAAAATTCTAGAGATAGTATGTGGAGAATGGAGTTTAATTGTTAGGGATGTATAGAGAAATACCATGGTGGAAAGATATTTGAACATCCATATTTTCCAAAATAAGGTTAGATCAATCTTATAAATTGACTGATAAATGTAATGAAATTCATTTAGTGTGGGAAGGAGGAGAACCTATCTTGCAAATTATGACAATAAAATCCCACATATATGATGACGTAGAAGAACTATCTCATCAACAACTTGAAAGTTTTCCAATTTCCCAACTACATGTGAAAAAATTACTCTATGATAATCAATTCACTAAGCCAAAGGCTATCGACTACAACTGACAACAAAAACCTCCATGTCTTAAGGATAAAGAGAAATCTTATTTTATCCCAACTGATGTGTTAGAACCTAAAAATAATGTGGTTATAGGTGTTAGTTATTCATTCAAGGATAGAAAATTTATTGTTTGGTTCTGGTTCAACACATTCATTCATATCATGAAAGCATGTAGAACCATTCAAACCCCACCATTAAAAATGGAATAAGAGAAATTTGTGAATAAGGAAAATGGGGTAATAATTGTATCACAAGTATATAATTTATCTACTATTAATATTTGTATGCATAACTTCTAGGAAAACCTTGTGTTATGAAATTTAACAGAATTTAGATCAATCCAAGCTATGGATCAACTTCCTTATATGGGCTAACATAAATTATCGGGAGATGTCAATCACCCTGTGTATATAAGAATCACCCTTTAATTCTATATAACTATAATTATGAGGATGGATATACTTTGGAATAATAACATCAATCCTGGTTAATATTTTTTTTATGAGACATATTATCTAGATCACCTAATTGAGATAATGTAAAAAATCATCCTTGATGACATTCCCATTATAATAGAATATGATGATGTGATTCCAGAAGAAATTATTGGTCTTCCCCTTAACTAAGAAGTCAATTTTTCAATTAAAATCATACCACAATCATTAAAAGTATATAATCATCCATATAAACTATCCACTTTTGAACATGAATAGATGATGAATAAACAAGACGAGAATCTAGATAAAGGGTGTATATTCCCATGTGCTTCAACAAGGGGTGTTCTAGTCCTCTTCATCCAGAAGTAAGATAGGTCAATAAATAAAAAAATTAGTTTTCATGATCTAAAAAAGAACATGATAAATAAATAGTATCATATTTTATGGAATTAGTAATTGTTTTATTAGTTAAATGGATCCTAGTATATCTCTACAGTGTAGCATCAGTCAATATATTATCACGAAAAGTGAATAAGTAGCGTACCACCAAGACTTCGTTAGTTGAATGGTATAAGAAGTACATGATTATATTTATTCTATTTGGACACAATAATACTATAGAAATATTCATTTAATTAATAAATATAGAATTTATAGATTACCTCAATAGATTTGTTGCACTATTTATAGATGATATTATTTTATACTGTAAAATAGAGGAGGAGTGTAAGGAGAATTTGATTGTTTTAAAGAATACATTGTGAAAAGAAATGTTACATATAGACTACATAAAATGAATGTTTTGGTTAGAGAAAATTTCATTTCTAAGGCATGTTATTAATGGTAAAGATATTTCTATGTATTGTTCGAAAATAAATGCAACTAAAGGATGACCTATACCAAAATCTATAAAGGATTCCTGTAGATTCCTTGGATTTCATGGAAAGAATAATTAATTTATGAGAAATATATCCAAATTTTCATGCCCAGTAATCCGGCTAACTCAAAATAGAGTTATTTTTGGTAGGGATGATGAATGTCATATTTTCTATAATGTATTTAAGGATATGCTAATCACTATACATGTGATCACATTATCCAAAAATGGGGAAGGATTTATTATCTACACATATACCCCCAATAAGGGATTTAGTTGTGTAGTCATGCATGTTGACAAATGGATTTCATATTCCTCCCATAAATTGAATATATATGATAATAAATACCCAAAACATGACATATAATTGGACTAATTGGTCTCTTTATTGATTATTTGGTGATATTGTCTCATTGGGGAGAAGTGTGACATATATACAAATTATAAAAAGATTCAAGTATTTATTAACAAAAACGTATTTCTATATGAACCAATGAACATGGTTTGATCAGATCAAGGATTATGATTATTCAATACATTATAATCTTGTTAAGGAAAAAACGAGAATGATAATCTTATAGTGGAAAGGATCATGAAACCCTATCCATAATGAGGATTTAATGGGATCCAATCACCTAGGACATGAAAATGATGGACATGGGTATTATATAGTCGACTTCATACTAAATTTATCATATACATTCTCAATCAAAAAAATATCTAGAGGATAAAGGAGGCTAAAAAATATGAGAAGGATCTACATTGAATGGTAAATAATATTTCAAAGGTCAACTTGGGTAATGATGGTGTAAGAGGTTTTGGAACCAAGATTTGTGTCCCATCAAAACCACGATTTGAGAACGAACTTATGGATAATTCTTAGACCTCACCCTTATTTTTCTTCTAGGAATAAATAAGAAATATATATATATTTTAAGAAAAACTCTTATGGGGATAACATGGAGAGGTTGATTATAGAATTATTATATCGGAGCTTAGTATGCCAATGACTCGAGGATGAATGATAGATGTGTAAGGGTATAATGCATTAATTTATCATATCTGCATAGGATTGGAAAACAATAACCACTAATTTAATCATAGGTTACCCCAATACATATAATGTAAATAATTTCATCTTTTAAGTCTTAATATGCATTGAAAAATTTCCACATTTCATTCCTTTTATAGAAGATTTATCTCTCAACAAACATGTGAATATATTCATAAGGGAACATGTAAGACTACCAAATATACCACTCTTAGTTGTACCTAATTGGGATTAAATTATTACCTAGAGGTTATAAATACACCTTCCATATTAACTTGATATGAAGCTTTTTTTCAATACAGTTTATCACCCACTGAAGGATGGTCATTCTAAAATAACCATTAAAACTCTATAAGATATGTTGTGTTCATTTTCAATGTATTTATAAAGATTTTTGAATCAATATAATTCCACATTAGGGTTATTATATGACAATAGTTTCCATTCTATAATTAAAATGGATCCTTTTGAGGCTCTCTATGGGAAGAAGTCATAGATTCCAACTTGTTGGGATAAATTTAGAAAGATAAATATTATGGGACCTGATATTATCAAAGAGATGATATTGAAGGTTCAATCCATTTAATGTCATATTAAATCCACAAAAATTCATAAAAATATTCATCTAATCATTTATGAGACCTAGATATTTAGGTAAAAGATAAGTTGTTCCTTATTATATCACCATGGATGAAATTAAGGTGGTTTGGGATGAAAAAAACGAATAGTAAAAGATATATTGGCCACATTGAGATTCTTGATCACATTAGAGATGTGTCATATCAATATTAACTACCACCTAACTTACAGTAACTACATTATGGTTCCATGTATCCATCATTATGAAGGACATACTATACCCCTCACATGTACATAACATAGAGGTAAAATACTTTGAGTATTTTTTTCATATGAGAAATAGTTTGTGAAGATCATAGATTAAAAAGAAAATGATCTTCAAAAAAATGAAAATTACCTGGTCAAGGTATTTAGGTGAAAATAATAGTTTTATTAAACAAAATGGGATAAAAATAGGCATTGAAATTGAAGTTACCTAATCTATTTTAGAGTAAAAATGACATTTTGTGCATGAAATTTCTAAAGGGTGGAATAATGTAACAACCTAAACTATTATAAATGAAATTACCTTTTGCATAAAAAAGTGTCTAATAATGTAATGTAGTTTTAGAAAATAAATTCAAATCTACCGTTATTTTGGAAAGTTATAAAAATAACTTTTATAAATTAAAATATTGTGAGCAATTATAAATGATGATAATATTTATATTATAGAGTGGCTATTTTGATTAGTATATATTTACAGTTTTGAAAATATCAAATTCAGATGAACATAAGAAGCGTTTTCCTCGATCATTAAGATACTAACCTATGAAACCCATTTATCAGAGATTCTATGGGTGGTGGAAATAGTGTCTTTCCCCTTGACCAATACCAAGCATGGATTTAAAAATTGATACTTGATAAAAACTATTTATGGAAGAAGTTCCAAATTATTGAGATCACTACCCAAACCATGCTCATAGAACCACCCCATGAAATAGCCACCATAATGTACCTTACCCTTAGGGTGTACACTAGTGTAATAAGGGTTTATATATATACTTCCTTGTAATAACAATTTTTATTTGTTATTAAAAATGTAACACAAATTAGATTGAAACTATTATTTATTTAGTCTATAGATGATGATATAATTAATGTAATAAAATTTGGATTTTGATATGAAAAAAATCAATATTATATTTTTATGAAATATATATTTTCAATTAAAACACACTTTCTGATAAAAAAATTAATTTTTAAAATAAATATCTTTTTTCGTAAAATGTTATTAATAAATTTTATTTCATTATATGAAAATGGTAATATAATTTAATGATATCCAATGTAATATTTATAAGGGTCGAATAAAATTAGTGTCATAAAAACATGTACTTTCCATTAAATTTGGATTATTATTTAATGGATAAATTATAATATGATGAGAATTATTTTGAAACAAATTATATTATTTTTTATATCACCCAGTTTAAATTATCCAATGAAGAATCTTTCTCACTATTATAGGACAGTAAATTTTTGGGTAAAAATTAAATATAGATAAATATACAGTATCCACTATGACATCATAATCAACCAAAATTTATGTAATGAATATTATTAATAGAATTCACAACATAAAATATTTTTACCATTTAAATAATTTGTTTGGAATTTATTTGATTAATTTTATAAACCTTTAATGATTATTCATAAAACAATATTATATTTAATGGTTTTAAAATAAATTCATTATGAACATAACTCATTTTCACATATTCAGTGGTATTATTTTAATATTTTCTATGATTATCCTTATAAAATTATTACAAATCCTATTTTAGAAAAAATTTTCGGAAACAATTTGTATGCGTTGTGGTTTGGATTAGTTTATAATTTAGTGTCCAAAACACATGTTTAGAAATTAATAATGGCCTCCTTGATCTTTTTGTATAAATGAAAACCAAAAATCCCACTTTTCATAACTTAAAACACATTGATCATGATTTTTATCTTCTTATTAATCTCCCAATTCCTTCCATGGTTTTCTCATTATATAAATAATCTCCTCTTAATCTTTTAGAAGTTCCCAATCCAGGTAATATGTTATCTCCATCATCCTCTTTATTCAAGTACTTTTTTTGCAGTATTCCATTTTATATCCTTTTTTTCAGGTTTCTATTTATTTTTAAAAATCAATTTACATTAAATATGGTTCTTGATTAATTATATAGTATATTTAACTCTCATTAAACCCTTTCATGAACCATTCTATACACGTTTTATGCTAGCTAAATTATCCCATGATTTTTCCTGATAAACATCTGTATTGTGTATACAAATACATATTTCCACTAACTATTATTCACATATATATGTAATTATCATTTATTAATTGGGGTATCCCATGTATTTTATCAATATTAAATAATTTTCAGATTAAAAAATTCTTATATTTAATGATTTATGTAAAAAAATGCATAAATATGATATTAATGTGATTGGTGTTCCCACAATTATACCACCATCCAATGAATTGGGTAAAAAAATTATCTCATCAGATACAATGTATTCTACATGATAGGTTATACTAAGAACACTATATTATGATTTATTAGTGGGTATTCATTACTTATTCTTATAAGGGATTATTTTTTGTTGTCACAACATTCCTATGTTCCCTTGATGTTATCATCTTATATCATACATTGATAATCATGTCACCTCTTGACTCATTGGTATCACTTTCATCATGTCATGCTTTAATTATTACCTTAATTAGATTTATATCTCACAAATTTCTTATGTACATACAGATGATATCCCTTGTAATACTATAAGATCAAAATATTTTAGTGGAATGTTATGGAGTTTTAAATAATGTATTCGTATTATTGTTTCATGTTAATGTTATATGAATCAAACTTCATAATGAAATTAGGACTCTAAATATTATAGGATAAAATTATGTTTATCTTTATATAATAAATCATTAAATAAGGTATATAAAATAAAATAGTGGTTATATATGTTAGTATTATAATACAATTAGTGATTCTTATGCTTCAATGTGTTATAGGGTACACTGTGTGTTAGGGTGAATGAGGTGGAGTATGAGTTGTTTTTGAATGATTTATATTTATTTTTGTGATTCTTATTTTCTTACCTTCACTTTTTAATTATTAGGTGTTTCCTAGAAATTTAGTTTGTGACCTTTTTTATGGAAAACAATTTTGGCGATAGTGGGTTTACTGGAGAGTGTTTCCTGGATACTCTGAGAGGGTTAAACCAGAAGTAGTAGTAAGAATTTATTCATGGACTAAATACAATCCTACAAATGATGGAGTTATGGGTATATTTATTTTATTAATATTTTAACATTAAATCTAAATACATGAAAAGTTTTTTTACTATCCTACATTCATTGTTTCTAGTTTTTTGAATTTTACTACTAGATCTTAGAGTAGATACCCATAATGCTAGGTATTTTTTAGACACATTAGATGATTTAATTTTATGATTTGATTTTATTTCTATATACTGATTGATTTTATAATATCCATCTCATTATTTTGTTATTGAAATGTGCTTATTTTATTTTTTTTAGTTCCATTGTATTTATTATGCATTACTGTGTGTATATTTTTCATTCAATTCAGATCATTTATTTAAAAATTATCTGAATTCATTTTTTAATTGTGGAAATTAACTTTTATATTTTTAATGGGTATTAAAAAAATTATTAATTTTAATTTTTTTTATGAATATGTGATTTTAAAATGTTGTATTGTAAAATATGAATTTTTTTTGGTTTGTTTTCCATTGGTTCAAAGGCCATTTTAATAGATTAAAAGGATTAATTTTAAAAAGTTTGTTCTAAAATTTTTTTATATAATTATAGTCATCCTTTTTTCTATTATTTATAAGGTATGATTTTGGAAATTTTTTCATGTTTCATGTGCGTGTATTTTTTTATAAATAAAATGAAAACATTTTATACCTTATTTATAAATGGATCACTTTATAAACTATTTTACTAATGATTTTTTGTAGTTTTAGCGAGTAGTGACATAATTTGAATGTTATGATCATGTATAGCACCAATGATTTATAGTAAGTAACCCATTAATTATGATTTTATTCATATAAAGTATATTTTTTATGTTTAGAAGAGTTTTAATAACATTATATGTGTTTTTCGGAATAAAGGGAAGGCGCACTGGAGACACACAATCTGACCATACAACGAAAAAGCCAAGAAAAAACCATGCACTTTAAAAATGGATTGTGTCTTTTGAGGTAGTGGCATCAGAATAGTCACCACCTGGTCATGGATACCATGTGAGGTGACCATGTGAGGGGAATCCTTAAGGTGTTGTCTAACCCATGGTTAGCGCATGGTTTTCCTAACCATGTGACTAAACTGTGCGCATTGTCAAATATAGATCCTACAAATGTGGATCTAACACGTTATTTACATAAAGCATTTAGTTTACCCTTTGATGTATCCCTAACTTGGTATTTTGGTCTCTTAAGGTTTGTAGAACCTATACCAAGCTATTTTTAAGTTATCTGGTGCCATCCCTTGGTGTGTTGAACACCAATTCAGGCCGTAAGTGTTCGTTCTTCGTCGTTCTTAATATTTTTCTTAGATCTACTTCACCCATAATCTAGGTTTCTTATATCTACTTTATATGAGTAGATATAAGGTTGTGGTTGTATAATATGTTTATATATGTTCTTTTTTTGTGATAGAAGAATATACATAATGGAGATTTGTGAATATTTAACCTAGTTTCATTGTTTTTCTTCCTCCGTTTATCATTTTCACCAAAACTCTCGAGGTAGGTGGCTTCACTATCGAGTCCTATTTCTAGAATTGAGTGGATTAGTTTCATATTAATTGAGTGGTAGGAAATTTATTATGAAAGTTTTATGGAAATCATGGTATAATCCACTTTAGTTATTATTTATTTTTTTGATGAAAATTTGTAATTTTGGTGAATTGTTGTGCAAATTGATTAGTATGTTATTTTTAAATGGTGATTTTATAGTAGTTATGGGTTGTATTTTTGAGATTTTTTTTGGAGAAATGGGTTTTCAATATAAATACCATTTTATTGAAATGAATTTGGAATGTTAGTTTTGGAAATGGTTTTGGGCATACTTGTGTGTGTATTCATATTTCATATACGAGGCTTGGTTCAAATATGACATAGTGATTACTGCTAATTTTTTAATGGAACGTGGGACATAATTATCATTTTACAACATGGTAGATCAATGATATACTACTCATCAGTATAAAACTATCATAATGAAGCATGCATGGTTGGTAGTGTGATTATGTGGAATGGATTTGGTTGTGCCAAATGAAACATGTGAAATGTTTTGGTTGATTCTTTGATAATAACTTTTTCTAGAAAATTTATGATATAGAACTTCTCTATATTTAATTATAAACTATTTAAGAAATTGTATTATATAAACTAATTTATATAAATGTGATAACCCTTCTATCCTAGTGGAGAGAGTAGGGACTTCTATTGAGGAAAACCTAATTAGTTATAGTACTCACCCATGCAGTGTAACATTGGTTATTTTGAAGAATTAATCAACCATACATGGAAAAAATGTAAAGTATCACATATATGTAGACCTACTTCATGATAAATAGTCTATTTGGAGATGTTGGAGCATGGAGCTTGTGGATCATGGAGTCTTGTGGTTATCATGGATTTTTATTATTCAGCCTCTGTTGTTTACATTGATATTAGTTTGGATTCTATTATAGTATACTCAGGTTGGATTTAATATAAAATATTTGGTTGAGTTGTGATTATTTTTATCATGCATCATATATTTGTTTTTTTGGTTTGGGTTTATTGGATATTTTGTTTTATTCTTAAAGGGTAAATCATTATACACATGTATTGAAGACCTTCAACATTTATTACCAACCATAAGAATCTTGGTGATGTTGCATAAGGTCTTGTAGCATCCTCCCACATTCTCATTCCAATGAGGATAAGGTGGGATGTTACAAATTGTATCTGTCTTGTTCAGTCTAAAATCTTGTTTAAGATAAATGGTATTAGCTTGTTCTTTTCCTTATTGAACAAGTATTCATTAGTTTTCTTAGTTTTGGAGTTGAATTAATTATTCTATATTCCCTGATTATAGATCATTGAATGGAGTAAGATTATCTGGAATTGAAATGTAGATAAATAAAATATAGACTTAACATTTTGATTCTAAATGTGAAGTTACCAGGGATTTGGGTGTATATGTGTTTTGGAGGCCCTTAGAGGATTTTAAAATCTCATTTTCATGGGTTTAGCCAATGAAATGAGCATGAAATAAATTAGAGGAAAGAATTCCCACTATGATTTCAAATTTATTTTTTGGTAATTATATATAATTTGATTCACTATGTTTATTTTTTTTTAAAAATTCATTTTTTCAAATGAAAGACTTTGAAAGTAGTATATTTGGTGTATTTTGAAAATGGTTTTATTTTTAAAAGTTAGTGAAATTTTTTCAAATATAGTTTAATATAGAAAAGGTTGGTTTTGGAAAACCATGTTTTCATAATTGATTTAATATAATTTTCAATTATAATCCTTCAGTTTCTAGAAAGTGAAACTTGTAGAGTTTTTTTATTATCAAATGGACCCTGTTAGGCATTTTATAAACCAACCGAATGAATAAATGAAAATTGTGGTTGCACTTGAGAAATATGTCAAACAAAAACTGGTTCAGAGTATCTTCATAGAATTTTAGTGTATAGACACAAGGAACTAGAGGGATGATCCATGACCGGTGGATCATTCCATGCAGCTCTATAAGTGGAATCCAGCCATCTTCTGTGGTGATTTACTACCAAAAAAGGTAAAGGTGTGGATGAAAAGGACGAATCGTATCTTCAATTTCATTAGCACACCATTGGAGTTGAGTGTCAATCTAGTGACGTATATGATATAGGGTCTTGAGCGATAGTGGTGGGATCTAGAGGTATATGCTAAAGTGGATCGAGGCCTTGGGTGGGAGGATTAGTGGAATTTTTCAACAAAAAATTCTATACTCATACATTCATGATTAATAGAACGACATACTTCTTTATCCTAAATTAGGAAAATATATCTATCTTAGATTAATTGTCTAAATTCTTGAATATAGTGTGATTTGAACCAAAGGTTGTAGCTATTGAGGCCTAAAAAATTACACATAATTGACTCATGGTTATGGTATGAGATTCTCTCTAAGATAGTTATGCTCTATATTACATACTATACAGAGATGGTAAATAGAGCGACAGTGTAAGAACGATCCATATTAGTATCTATGGGAGGAGGAAGTATCATGAAAACAATGGGAAATGCTGGGAACTCTAATATTGTGAAAAAGAGAAAGAGGGAATCCTACTTCCATTGTGTGAGTAGAAATCTGAATCAAATAGCTGGATTAGTAAATCTTTATCCATGACCAAAAAACCAAGTGGGATGTTACCAATGTGGTTTCTTCAACCAACTAAAGTGATATTGTACATAACCACTAATATAATTCAATAATTGAAATAATATGGGACATATTATGTGTTATTGTTGGACTTCTCTGAGGCCAGGTGCTCAAGAAATTTCTTAGGTGACGCAAGCGTCATTTGCTTTGATAGGGAAATGTTAATAGAATCAATATTTTCAATAGAATAGAGATATCTAAGAAGATCATAGGAATATCATGACTACATAGCATGGTAAGTACAATAAAGGGAACACGGAGTAGAGTGAATCAATGGAGAAATTATATTGAGATGAGTAGATGACTATATATTGTCAGGATCCACCATCTATGGTGGGTGGTATGATTCTTTTGAATTTTACCCTTATGCAATTATTTTTGGATACTGATGTATCCCATTATTTCATTGATTCTCGTGATGTTTATTTTAAAATTATAAAACATGAGATGATTCCTTCTGTGATAAAACATCATACTCCACTTGGTAAAAGTGAATGTCGATCCATTCTATGTAGAGAATGTTCTATAAAAATCAATGTATCTGAACTGAAATGGGACTTCTCAGGGTTGGATATGGATTTCTATGATATCATCCTATGAAGGAATTGGTTAGAAATGTTCAAGGATCCCACAGACTATTATTGAAAAATTTTAGTTTCGCAACTGAGGATGGTGAAAAGCATCTCTTCATAGGAGAATGGATTGTAATGATAGGTGCAACAGATTTGTTGGCACCAGTAGTGGGAATAATTTCTTATCAAATGGAGGTAGTAATAGCATCGATTTAATAAATAGAGGGTAGGGATTTTCTAGCAGTTGTGGATCAATTTTAATTAGTTTTCCCAATAACTTCTTAGGGTTACTGCGTATAAGAACAATGTATATTACGATTGATTTCATTTTGGGGATAATCCCTATTTCCCATCTATCTTATTGGATGGTAACAAAAAAAATTAGAGAGAAAAATGTGCATTTGGAAGAGCTAGAAAGAAATGGTTTCATTTGATTGAGCACATCTATGTGGGTAGTTCACATCTTGATCGTGAATAATGTAGATAGAACTCTAAGTATGTGTGTAAATTATCATAATATAAATCAAGTTATGATACAAAATTGGTATCAAAATCTATGAATTTATGGACTATTCGATCAATTAAGGGGATATTAGTGGTTCCCTAAAATTTACTTGTGAATATGATATCACCAATTATGAGTTCGGAAGGAAGATATTTTGAATCTAGCTTTTAGAAGAATATATTTCCATTATGAATATTTGGTGATTCCTTTTGGTCAAACAGATGAACTATAATTATATGTTCAATTAGTGAATCAAATATTTCAGAGATATCAAAAATCTTTTATGGGGTTTTTTTATTGATGACATATTGGTGTATTAAATGAAAAGGGATAAGCACGAGAAAAAAACGTTAATAGTGTTGAGAATATTCAGAGATCATAGCTTGTATGAAAAAAATATCTAAGTGTGATTTTTGGATACAAGAAGTATGATTTCCTGGCTATGTAATCTCTGAATGAAGTATTTTAGTGGATATGGAGTATATAAAAGCTCTTATCTCTTGGAACCATTGAAAAATTCCTTTGAGATATGAATCTTTATTGGCCTCACTAGTCATTATCGACACTTTTTTCATGAATTCTCACAAATATCATTATTTGGGATAGATTTGACAGAGAAAAACATTATATTCCAACAAACTATAGAATGCGAGATGTATTTCCAAAAGTTGAATATTATTCTTGCATTATCACCTATCTTTTTTTCACTGGCATCATGACAGGGATAGGTGGTGTATTGTGATTCTTCGGGATCTATTTTGGGATGAGTTTTCCTATAGAGAGACCATGTTATTTTTTATGTATAAAGGTAGTTGATATTTCATGAGAATAATTACTTAAAACATGATTTGGAGTTATTTTTAGTCATCCATTCCATGAATACATGGAGTAATTATATCTTTCATGAGAAATTTAGGATATTCACTAATCATTAGAGACTGAAGCATATTTTCTCAAAATGGGATATGAATCTAACACAATAGAGATGGATTAAGTATCTCCAAATTTTTGACATTGACATGAGGTATACACCAGGAAAAGTAAAATTTGTGGCTGATGCACTAACCAGAAAGTTATATGCTCACCTAGAAAAAGAAGCTTTAGATAAGTGGAAGTTGATGTCAGCCCTAGCTTAAATGCATGTATAATGTGAATACTGAGGTGATGTTAGAGTTTTTTATTTTACATGGTTCCTAATTTGGTAATGATGGTCATAGAGGAACAAATATATGATTCTGAATTTATTGTATTGTGTTCAAAACTCAATGGTGTAGATAACATTAATGGTTGGAGGCTGGATGATAGTTATGTATTGTGCTTCAGTAATTGGATGGTTATACCCATGTTTTTTCAGTACCAAATTCTCATTGCATATTATCATTTGTGATGGGTTTTTAACCATGAATACAAAATATGTATAAGGCATTGAAAGCACAGTTCTTGTGGAATGGTATAAAACATAAGGTTGATAACATTGTTTCAAAGAGCCTAACTTATCAACAAGTTAGGGCATTAAATTAGTGACCAATAGGTATGTCATATTATTTAACTATCATTGTGTAGAAGTTAGACTGGAAAACTATGGATTTTGTTACATGTCTCTCATGAATGGTTAGAAAGCACTATTCTATATAGGTGATAGTGTATCAGCTCATAATGTTGGCCCATTTCATCCCTATTCATGAATATAATACAGTGGATGAACTTTAAAAAATTTATATCCAATAAGTGGTAAAGTGACATTGCATACTAGTTTTGATAATATCATACATAGATCTGATGTTAATGACTTTTTTACAAAATCCATATATAAATCCATTAAGACTCAGTTGAGTATAAGTACAACGTATCATCCTCAGATGGATAGGAAATCTAAAATGATGATACAAATTTTAAAATACATGCTTCAGGCTTGTGTAATAGATATTTGTGGACCATGGGATGATCATGTACCATTAGTGTATTTCTCATATAATAATAGTTATTAGGCCTCAATACATATGTTTCTTTTTGTAGAATTGTATGGAAATCATTGTCACTCTCCACTGTGTTGGGTTGAAACTGGAAAGACTTCACTAGATGGGATGATGCTTGTCCATGTAACAATGAAAAAATAGTAAGTTGGTCATGGATGGGTTGGAGACAGTGCAGAGTCATCAAAATTCATATATGGATGATCATTGATGGTTGTTTTCATTTTTCGTGAGTGATCATGTGTTCTTAAGTATTGCCCCAAGTCTTGGACATAAATGTTTTATCAAGCAGAGAAAGTTATCTCCTTGATACATATAGACTTTTTTGATACTAGAATGGTTTGGAGAGGTGGAATATCAACAATAATTTTCCACACAGTTTAGTGGGGTGCCCAATGTGTTCAATGAATATTAGCCAAAAAGTTATCAGCATGATCTTGACCAAGTGATCATATGGGATCACATTGACTTAGAGCAGGATAATTCATTGGTACATATCTCAGTATTGATTATGAATAACCAAGAGAAAGTTTTTTATGAAAAAATAATTGATCAAGTATGGGTTTTATAGAACCATTGTGAAGTTTAGGAAGAGACGTGGGAACCCGATAAGGAGATGAAATAACAATGGACAAAACTCTTTCAAGACATCGACTATTTTTTATATTTTGGGGATGGAAAGACCAATGGTGGGGAGAATGTAGCATCCATTATTTCTAGTATGAAACCATTTCATTATAATTTTAACTATATAATGTATGTGGGTGATGTTTAGAAGAGTTTTCAGAACATTAAATGTTTTTTGGGGCTAAAGGGAATGCCAAAGCGCTGCTTATGGTATGTCCAAACCATGCGACAACCTAGAAAAAACTATGCACATTAAAAATGGATTTTTATTTTGAGGCAGTGGGTTTGGAATGGTTGGAACATTGTTATGGAGACCGTACGAGGTGACTGTGTGAGGTTCATCATTAAGTAACTGGATAATTCAGGGTTAGCACACAGTTTTCCTAACCATTTGACTACACTATTTAAAGGGTTCATGTTAAATCCAAAAAAAGTTGATCTAATGAAAAATTTCCTTTTATAGTCTCATTTTCCATCTTGTATGGCCCTAACTTGGAATTTTGGTCTCTTAATGGTTAGAGAACCTATCCCAAGAGAATTAGAGGAAATATAGAGCCATCCCATGGCGAATTTAAGCTCTATTCTTATGTTAAGTGATCATTCATCATTGTTCATTACGTTTTTCATAGATCCACTTCACCCCTCTTCATGGTTTCTTAGATATAAAGATACTATGGATTGATCTAAGGTTTTGGATGTTGGTTAAGTTTATATTTAGTCTTGGTTGTGATAGGGGATGATATCTAAGGTGGGTTTGTGAAGATTTAATTCGATTTCATTGGCCTTCTTCATCCATTTATCATTTTCAACAAATCACGCAAGGTAGGTGACTTCACTCTCGACTCCACGTTTTAGAATTTATTGGATTAGATTCATATTAATTTATGGGAATGAAATTAATTATGAATGTGTTGTGAAAATCACTATATAAATCCTCATTGGTAATGATTTATGGTTTTTGATGAAAATGTAGAGTTTTGGGTTTTTTTTGTGACTTTTAACTTAATTTGGTGATTTTAAAATGACGATTTTGAAATATGGGATGGCTGGATTATTGAAGGGGTTTTTTGTAAAAATAGGTTTTCAAGAAAATGTTTGTTTTATTGAAATGATTTATCCATGTTGGTTTTGGAAAAGGTTTTGGCGATACTTATTTCTGTATTTATATTTAATTTAAAAGGCTTGGTTGAAATATGACCTTATTCTTAGTTCCAAAAGTGAAATGGAACATGGGACATAATTTCCATGTGATGACATGGTAGATCTATGAGAGACCACTCATGAGTTTGGAACTTTCATAATAAATCATGCATGGTTAGTAATGTGATTATGTGGAATGGATTTGGTTTTGAAAAATAGAACTTGTGAAATGTTTTTAAAGCATGGTTTGGATGTTTCCTTGAAAAGATATTTTATAGGAATTTTTTTGATATAACACATTTTTATATTTAGTTATAAACATTATTTTAAATTGTTTTATATAACATGTCTTTATATAAATGTGCTAACTCTTCAATCCTAGTGGTGTGAGAAGGAAAGTCATTGTGGAAAACCTATTGCATTTTTGTACTCAACCCTACATTGGTACTATGGTGCTTAAAAATATGTTATCTACTAGTACATAGGAAAATGCAAAGTATCACACATCTTTATCACTACATGATAATTGGGTTTTTTGGTGAAGTTGAATCATGGAGTTGGTGGAGCATAGTGTATAAGGTTCATCTTAGAGTTTTATCAGTCATATTACTTTATTTACTTTGATGTTAGTTTCAATTCCATTGTACTTCACATTGGTGGGTTTTAATATAAATTAATTGGTAGAGTTTTCATTCTTTTTATAATGCATCTTATAGTGTTTTGTTTTTTGTTTTTATTAGATTAGTTATGTTATTATTAAAGGGTAAATCATCCCCCACTTATATTTAAACCCATAATCAATTATTTCCAGCCTTTGGCGTCTTGGGGATATATCTTAAGGCCAAGTTTAATCCTCTTAACTTATCAATCCCATGAGGAGACGGAGGGATGTTACATCGTGTATGTTAGTAATTTTATTTTCAAGTATGGGATTCATCTTCGGACCACTCTTTGAGTAAAGATTTATTTGGGGATATAATGTATGTTTTTTATATTACTACACTAAGTATATAATTTATTTTACATGATTTATTTAGACAATTCATTAATTTTCATATAATATATGGTTTTTTTATATTTTCATGATTTACCTTTCCAATTGGGATTTTTCATATTTCAATGAAATGAGTTTAATGATATATGATTGAGAAAAAAATTAATTTGGATGTATCATTGCATCATTAAATATACAGGGGATGTAGACTAGGGGTAAACAAATGTTTTTTTATTTACTATTATTTACTAAGTGTTTTTAGAATATATTATTTTGGCATGGATTTTTGATATATGGAAATGTCATGATATTTTTTGTATGTTTTATTCTAATTATTTTACTCTAGTTTATGAATTAAATCATTTCCAAAGTGTGTTCATGTGATTTATAGGAATTATTTTCTAGCCCATGGTGATCTAGAATTCCCTTCATGCCAATGAAACGTGATGTTAGGTGTCCCGTTAGATATAAACAAGGGACCTATTTTTTAGACATCTAGTGAAGTAGAGGTGTCTATAATTTTTATTAAAAATAAGGCCCAAACTCTTATGATATTTGTATTTCAATAAATATTTCATATATATATATAATATGGCCTCAAGATTTTTTTTGATACAACAGTTTATTCTCTCAATCAAATAGGTTCTATTATATAATTTGGATATAGTATAAAAATCCATAGAATAAATAAACAGGACAACCGAAATTGGAGGTGAAGGTGTAAAATATCAAGATGACCATGTGGAGATAGATGGTTGTTGTTATTTCAGAGGACATATATCTATAGAGTCTCTTATAGTTATATCATATTAGACCAAACAATGTGGTAAATATAAATCTAATTATAATATAAGTGGTCAACAACATATAATTCTTGGAAATGTTTCATAAAAACCATTAAATGGTAAATTGTTTTTAATAATCATCACACATGTTAGGAAAAAAATAACATAATTGAAATTTATAAATATGAAATAAGTTTTATTTCCATTTAGAGCAATAAAATTTTAAATATTAAATGGATTTGAAGAATTGAAATTATTGACATTGAGATTACTTCAAATTATTTCATTATCATTGATGGGTTCAAAAATACATTTTTTATGCATATCATATTTTTGTTAGTTGTAATGAGGTTTTTTTAAAATAATTAGTATTTATTTAATATTTTAAGGTATTACAAAATGATCATGAAATTGTAGTTGATTAATGAAAATAAATTAAAACTTATTAATGAAAAAAATAATCATTGTTTGAGTGTGAATGAGGAGATTTATTTTTGATATAAATTACTAGAACACTTAGAAAAAACGAAAATTAATATACTTTAAAAAGAACTTTGATAAATATAAGTAAGTTAAATCATCAAAGTATCAACTATTGGTATTTTTTTTTAGATTGCAAAGATGGTCAAATAGATATAAATCATGGGAGATCCAAATAAGGATTCTAGTTGAATTATTGTATTGAGATGTTTGTTGAATAATAAGTCTAGAATCAACCAAAATAGTTATGTATTTTATGACTTTTATTAATGATTAAAATTATATTAATTATTTTTATTTCATGGGGAGAAGGTCATAAGATCTTGAAAATATTAAGGATTATTGGTGAGTTGTAGAATGAAAAATTAGGTATGTATTGAAAATATTTGTCATAAAAAATGGACCCAAGTAAAAAAAATAAATGCATTGAATCATACAATGTATAATAACTATTCTTCTGCTATATTAAATAAACTGTTAAAAACAAAATTTTTACATAATGAATTTTTTTTTATTCCATCATAATAGTATAAAAATTCTAACAAAATTGAAAAATAGGGAATTTTATGTGTAATAACATGTAAACCTACTACAATAATACATGTAACAATTTATTGTAACACAATAATCATTTACCCTGGTTGATCATACTCAAGGATGTATAATAAGTATATGGGGAAAAATGTTATTAATAAGAAAATAAAAGAAATCAGAATAGACATTTTATAGGGACTAAAATAAGTATATGAATGAAATTATGTTTGGGTGTATATACAAGGGTTGATATAACCACTTATTTATATAATTTTTGGGATATATACCAATTGTTTAATGTGATTTTTTTTGATTTTATTGCTGGGTATTATGATCATTGGTCATTATAAGTGTTGGTAGTATAACGAACAACAACTGTACATTTTCATTAGGGTACGTTAAGGTTAACGATAAGAGTTAATTATCATTGATGTGAGGAAGCAGGGCTTTGAACAATAAGAAAATCCCATATGACATTTTTTTATTATTACTTGGGATGAAAGATGTATTAGTAGGGTCCACCCATGACAATGCCAAACCAAAACGTCAACAACTGAGGTTAGAGTAGAATCGCATATGGAAGAAGTTATTGTTTTTTAGATCAGTACCATATCATTAATGGTTGAACCAACCCAAAAAACGTTCCAACATCTCCAATACATACTGTTAGTTACTATTATTTTGTGATATGTGGTTATATATAATTATTTTATATAGTATTAATGTGTACATTCTTTAAAAACTGAATGATGTATACTCTGATACCACATTTTTTTAAATGTTACATCCTTATATGAATGGTAAAGTGTTCAAAATTAGAGGATAAATTTTATAAAATTGATTGAATATTTTCCATTAATATGTAAAAATAATCTAAGGGGTAAACTTTATAATTTTTGGAATTAATATATTAATAATGTAAAAAATGTGAAATACATTAAATATGACATTATTTATTTGTATACATGGTTAAAATAAAACAGCATAGTTATACATAAATATTATATGAACTAATCATTATAATAGAGATCTTAGGGAATTAATGGAGACTTATGTGGGGTAGTGGATAACTTAGGATTGTGGGGAAAATAATAATCAACAATTTAGTCAATGAAATTCCACTCGACACACATATGAATAACCACACCCTCTTAGAATTATCAAAAACCAAATTATAACTTACCTCTTTGTAAATTACTAAATGAGTCTCTCCCATATCAGTCTCTTCATTATCAAATTGTTTGGTTTGTTTTATGGTTTGTCTCTAAGAATTTAATCATAAGAGAGGTATGTTTTTTTTCATTCTCGTTACAATTACCATTAAGAATTCATTTAATTAATATTTTTAAATTTCATAGTAATTATTCTTGAACTGTCTTGATATCATTCTATATTCTATCATTGTGTTATTACATCCATGTAGGTTCCCATATCACTAACTTAATTCCCTATTCATTTTCAATTTCTAATAAAAAATATTTTCAAAGTCATAAATCTACCCCATCTATAGGTAATCTAAAGACTTTGTGGATTTCCTAGAAATGAAATCTTTGTAATGATACAAATAATTGGATAAATTCTCTAGAGGAGAAGCACGTAGGGTTTTTATCCCTTAAAAGAAATGGTCCAGTATTAAACTGATCTTTCCTTGGTGTACAAAAATTAGTCCTAACTACATACCTCATTTTATACTCTCAGGGGATATGTTCTAGAGGATTAAAATGTGCTTTATCAACCATAATGAATAATTTAATTTTATTACCATGGGGAGTTTTAAATAATTTCTTTTATCTCCCACCACAAAAATTAATTCTCTATACTTCCCAAAGTCATTTATTATCTTAATTTTAATAAGTTAATGATAACTTTAAATCAATATGATTCTATTGACAAGGGTACTTAATTGAAAATTTTTTATCAATAATTTTTATTTATATGAGTAAAGGATATTCACCTAGAAAACCTTATTAATTAATTGAGTGGGGAAATATATCGATAATCCATAAAATCCGTGGTTCTATATAAGAAATCAAAATCCGATAAGTTCTTTTGAGAAAATATCTCATGTATTTTTAATTAGTTTATCCTTGAAAATTAATCAATGTATATACTATGATAATTTCTTTTTCATATAATGAATTATAATTTAATATGTTGGGGGACTCAAATAATATATCCCCATAGTGAAAAAGTATGTCTCATGAGAAAAAAATGATAGCATAAATTTTATAGCAAACCCTAATTTTCTTAAATAGATATTACATATCAATAAATGAATATTCATTACATAACATAGATATCCATGCCAGAATAGTATAGGTCTAGTATCTTTGGAAAAATGGAAACATAAACAACTAGTTCATAATAGGTCTACATCATATCCCACATATATCTTCATAACTATCACCCTTCTTAAACATATCATAAATAAAATTTTTCTTAAAATGTGGGAAACGAAACATAAGAAATGATGAGATATGATTCTAAGTATGGGTAAATAATAGATATATCAATAATAATATTAGCATAACAACTGAAAAATGGTGTGAGAACATGACCTCAACATTTTAGAAACATACAATGAATAACATATATCATAATCTTGAGTCATGTAATAAATCATGTTATTTAATAGGACATGAATTATAATGAAATTAAAGAACATGAACAATGAAATATTAACACAAGAATAATTCATTGATTTTTCAAATACACATAAGTATTGAAAATCATTTTCTTGGAAGTAAATTCTGAATGACTAGGATATCTTAGTGGAATTAGTTCACTCCGCAAAACATCATATTAGTCAATATTCACTCCCAAGATAATCATAGTGGACATAGTTCATTGCTAAAATAGGTTCACTCCATATTCATGTCCAATTTATCTCATGGGATATCAATATTTTACAAATTCATTAGAGATGGATATAGTTCACTCCCATCACACGATGTAAATAATACATATGTGTGACACAATATCATAAATAATTAATCATATCATAACCCCTAAAAATGATTTTTATAAATATTTCATTATATTATAACCCATAGATAAGAAACTTTATTCATTAACAATTCTTTATTTCATCCTATCATAACCCATAGAAAACAAATGAGTGTGATAAAAATCAGTTCATTATAAATATAAACCATATAGAGAAATAATAACAATGATATCCTTTGATAATATCCCATATAAATCAAATAAATACATCAAAGGTTGATGGAATCGATGAATGTAAATATCATAAAAATATCATAAAAATATTCTTGAATAAAACCAACATTCTATTTTTGAAAATAAATCATTTAAAAAAACTATGAAAATATAAAGTGAAACATTTTCTTTGAAAACAACCATGTTTACTTGTTATGGAATATTTAAACAAAAAATTATTCATTATAAATATGTTATTTTCTTGGCATATATGATAAAAACATTATTTTCATATATTTTTTAGAAAATTACCAAATTACATCATTTGGAAAAAGAAAAAAATATACCCTTCAATAAACATTAAAATTTTAATATGGGTAAAATTTACATTAAAAAATCATAGGAGAACAGTAAAATCATTCAATAAATTTTCTTTATAAAATATGGATATGGAAAACAATGTTTTTTAAATAAGACATTTAATAAACTATTCGGATTAAAAGAATATTTTTGGGCTCATGAGTACAGATTATATAGAAAATTGAAGAAAAAATTATATTTTAAATAAATGAACTGAGGAAAAAATAAATAATTTTTTTCTTCAGTGTAGATCATAATATTTAATCATGTGAGGTAGAGATATAATCAATCCCTATAAACAATGCTATTGTGAAATAAAACCCTTACCTCAATTTCATATTTCATAAAAATCACTTAAAACTCATATATAATATATTTAAATTTATTAACATTTTATAAAATATTAATTTTCATTCTTATAATATCATATATGATCCTTTTATATAAATTCACATGGCATATTATCTATTGTTCCTTATTAAAATCCTCATTTCTTGGTGTTAACTATTTTGTTTATCAAGAGTATTTCAGTTCAGTAGTTCCCATTCTTATAAATATATCTTGGTTAAATTACATATATAAGATCAATAACTATATAAATATAATATATATTAGTTATATATATTAATATTAATTTGTAAATTTTAGATAGAGAAAAAATGAATTACAACATTTTCAGGTATGGTAGGCCCTACATACTTATAAATATGTATTCATTTTTCAACATATGGTCCAAGAGAAAGGTAAATATTTATTCATATTATAAGACAATTATTATATCATATATATCATATATATTTAAAAAATTTATCCGCATTATATTATATATAAAATATAAATAAAAAACTAATCACATCACTTCATGGTTGTGGTAGTACACACATACAGATGAGTGAAATTATCATTTCCCAAAGGATTGGTTGGTAAGAAGGTAGAAATGATATTATCATTATAGAAGTATAATAATTTCACAAATATAATATATAAATATTAAAACCATCATGATACTCATCCAAAATATATGTTGATGAAAAATGCATTGTACCACTATATAGAGATGGAAACTCATATATACGCATGAATGATACATTCATTTCTCTTTTGATGGATAAAATAGTGTATTATGATATTTTGATAATAATGTTTAAAATTTCATCAAATGTAAAATTAATAATTAATAATTTTATGATTACTACCATATTTTTAGATGACTTTAAGACGAGTAAGAAAAAGTGATCGTTCAAGGGAATTACCCCTCCCTTACAATGATTCCTTTGGATCTCCTCTAATGGGGATTAGGGTTCATACTCTGAGAAAACAAATCC
The DNA here is from genome assembly GCA_963277665.1 of Viscum album. Classification (NCBI taxonomy): domain Eukaryota; kingdom Viridiplantae; phylum Streptophyta; class Magnoliopsida; order Santalales; family Viscaceae; genus Viscum; species Viscum album. The sequence continues at coordinate 494,461,189 of OY728158.1, read as the reverse complement.
TCTATAATTTTGATAATAATGATTATAATAGATGATTCATGTGATCTATTAAGATCATTATGGTTCAAATAAAAAAGGGGGTACACTATTATAATTGAGATGAGGGGAACTTTTCAAATTTCCCAAAATATTATATTATAATTTAGTCATTATAAATTTAAATAACTCCAAATCACATATTACTCAATTATATGTTAGGATATGGTTGTAAACCATCAAACACTAATTTTTTTACATGTTTTTGTTTCATTTTAATAATTTTCATTTGAATTATCCATTATTTAAGGAATTATACTTTTATCAATGGTAACAACTTATTCAATATTAAAGGGTTGTATTTTTTTACTTATAAGGTAAAAATTGACCCATAAATTGTCATGTTATGAAAATTTCGACCATATAATATCCAAATTGTATTATTTAAATATTTTTATTTTTATAAAGTAATTTAATAAAGTATTGTATTGAAAAAATTTCTTTATGTTTTATTTTAAAACTATTCATTTAATTTGACATAAAAAATAAATCAAAATTTTTATTTAAAATATAATATTTTAACACAACTATAATTTTACATATAGACAAATAAAATTCATGTAACACTATTAATTACTCAAGTTATATCAATTTTAATATTTTTAAATTCATTTATTTTTAGTATTCATTAATTGAATAAATATTATTTTTTCATCGTGTAATAATTTATGTTAATTATATAATTCATTAAAAATATAAATAAACTAAAAAATGAATTAAACTTTTAACATTCACATAATAATTATTAGGATTCATTTAAAAAGTTTTTTCATCCATATGTTAACACAAAAATAATATTTGAAACTAAGAAAGTGACATTTTGTAACATTGTTTTATTTAAATAATATATAAATCATTTTATTGGACATTATTCAATTAAATTAGTCAATTTAAATCCTATGCTTATATTTATCTAATGACCTTAATCCAAAAAATAAATTGTGTGAATAATTATGGAATTATCTATTATGTTTAATCAATATTAACCATATTTACCCTTTCATGAGGTGATAAATTTTACCATAGTTAGTATTCATATTGGACCAAAATAAAAGGATCCTACTTACCAAATTTGAAAATATGAATTCTAAATATATAATTCATTTTATAAAATTAAATACATTTAAATATCATTAATTATTTTTAAATTAAGTGTATAGAATGTGCACAAAATGTTTTTTTTTGAAAAGTAATTTTTAGTCACATAATATGATTTATTCTTATCATATATATATAATGTTTTTTTGAATTTTTAAAACATTTTATATAGTAAATAATATTTAAATATCATTAAAATAATTAAATAATATAGAATAATTTAATATATATATTTAAATTACATTCCACACATGGAAAAAACACCAAAAATTACTTTAATTTTCAAATAATTTTTTCTTTTAATTCTAATTGTTCACTAACTAATTAATCTATTTTATAAATGTGTAGAGTTCATATTATTTAAAATTTAATTTTTAAAAACTATACCTTCCTATATATGGTTTATGATTTATTAAGAAAATAATAATTTAATAATGCTATGTGGTTTATGTAAACTTGATGTGGCACGTAACACAAAATATAAATGAAATGAAATTATTTAAAGATAAATATTTCATAAAAATCCTTGTGTGTCACATTTTAAACCCCTTATAATTAATTTCACCCCATATTTCATCACTATGATACAAGAAAATGGGGATAATGTTTCCTCATCACAACCTTGGGTTCTCATGTAACATACTTAAATTGGTGTTTTGGCCACAATATATTGACCAGGTTAGTGGTCTTGCTTCATTGAAATTTCACTCTATGATTCAGAATCTATACTATTTTTTCTTTATAAGAAATAAAATTCTCCCACATTATGACCTATAATTTTAATACATGTAATGCATTAGATATATACATTCCTAATAGATACATATTCAACATATTCTCATCATGAGAGAGATTCGGTGGATGCACCAATTGATAAGATATCGTCCTAATATGGAAATTTATATAAAAAGGTGTGATATAAATATGTTTTAGACTAACATTCATTCCAAATATCATCTCCCTCTTCTAGAGGGATATTCATAAGAATACTTTATCACAAATGTGAAAATATTTATATTTATGAATAATATCTGCCTAATTTTATTATTTCCTCTGAGATAATATTAAATCATTTTAGCATGTCAAACCTTCAGATATTTCATGACATATACCACCTAATAACAGAAGCAGAACTAGGGGGCCACATGGCTCAAATCCTACCTCTCCATACACCCAACACTATCGAATAGTAGTGAGGGTGTGTGAATATATGGTTGAAAAACATTTCCCACTTATATTATACTGTCATAGTTCTATAATAGATGACATAAATAGTGGAGTCATAATAATAATGAATAAATAGTAGAGAATTTTTTTAATCATCACTTCTCATAAAATTAATGAAGAAACCATAACCAGTGTATTGTATAAAGTGATTTAATTTTTGTATGCTATAGTTTGAATGGCCCGAAGGCCTAAATTTTTATTGATTTTTGATAACCCCACTTTAAAGGGATAAGGGGGAACCCTTACAAGGATTGTAGGCTCAGAGATTACATGGATCATAGGGTTAGGATATTACATGACCCGAAGGTCTTAGAATATTTAACTAGACTCTCTACAAGGAACTACCCCTCCCCAGTATCTGCATCATGATAGTAGCTATCCACCTTCACATGACCGTCTGGCTAGGCTTCCCGTGAAAGCACATGCTGGTTCCGATGGAATATCTATACCCTCTCATTCTAAAAAATGCATTTGGCTCTACTCTGGTGAGTGCACCTGTTCTGAATCCTCTTCTGGGGCTGATCCTTTTTTGTATGTGTCTGGGGAAACTGCATGTGGTCTGAAGGCCTTGAGGTGACACGAAGGCCTTAAAGATGGCCCGAAAGCCCTAATAGCTCGAAGGCCTAGGTGACCCGAAATACTTAAGGACTCCAAGCCCAAACTAGTGGCCCAAGGTGAATAGTTCCAGCTACTACAGTACCGAACAGTACTTGCTACAATAACTGCTACAGTGCCTACTATAGTACCACATAGTGTACAGTTCTACTTTAGTATTGCTACAGTGCCTGCTACAGTGCCTACTATGTACATAATTCTATAGAATAAATACCAAAAATTTAAAAATAATTATCTTCAATGGCCTCACAGGAATCATCTCAGCCCTCTCATCATGTACTCCATCCAAACACTATGAATCAACCATCAGATGTCAGACGATTCCATTTTTCAAAACCTAAAATCATGAAGTTCTTTTAGGTAGCATCGATGACCCAAGAAAGGTGTGAAATATACTTAGTATGCCACCAAGAATAGTTTTAATAACTATAAATCTAGTTCATATAATATGATCAGTGCGAAGATGTGGTAACGGTAAATTTGTAATGTAATATGTTAGGTGTTGAAACTAGTTCATAAAGGAAAATAGGCTGAAACTACCTACATCGGGCCCTGTTGGGAAACCTTTGAATATCTTTCACCATAAAAATATACTTATATATATATATATTCATGTATTTATGTATATTGAATATATACTTAATGTTATTTATACCTATATATATAGATACACAGTTCTAGTTGGGGCCCAATTCATAACCTAGGCGTCTATATTTAGTCACTAGAGTCTTATAAAGTAGCAGGATATTTCATTTCCATGAATCATATATCACAATGGTATCCAGGATCTGGTATCATAGGTATATTGGAATTAATATATGTGTATCACTAGAATACGGGATCCCATGAAAATGAATCATATCAATAGGGACGACACGACCAAGTATCAGTAGTATATGGGACACCTTGCAAGAGTATCTTATCTGTATAGATTCCACCCAGGAATCATAGATAAGAGGTATTATATGGTTGAGAATCATACTTGAAATTATTTCATACCAGAGTATTAGACATCATATGTAATAAAATGGTCTTTATTATGGGACAATAATATTTTTATAATTAACTAGTGTTCCACTTTCGCAATGGAAAAACCATTTTTATGTAAAATCATGTGACTTGGTCATATGAATCACATTACATTTAATTAATTATAGTAATTTAATCAATATACCAATTCAAAACTACATTTCAGGCTGTTTATTTCACATAAGAATTTATAATTTCAAGGGTAATTTCCATAATCACACTTCATGTAGTTTCATTAACTGATGGGTAATTATTAAAACTAAAACATGTTGGACCTGTGTTATTTTTTCAAGGGAAACTAACTAATTAAGGGAAATGTGTATTTTTATTGGAACATAAAGAAAATACATCATGTGTCATCACAAAACATAATATAAATAAACAAGACCTGTGGGAAAAATTCAAACCACCCACCTTTTGTGTTTAGCGGATTCATCATCTTTTATAGTCACTTGGTTCAACCTAGAATGCGATAAAATGGAGAATTAGAAAAATTCCATTAAAATATGAAAAATTATCTCTGAAAAAATAGTACATTATAATCTAAGATAAAATTATAAAATAAGAATGTCTATGGATTCACTTACTAATGTGCATCTGATGTGATGAATAGTGATTGATTTCATGTTTGTGTGAGGATGAGGGATCAAAATCAATGGAATATGGTTGAAAAAATCTCCCAACCTGAGTGTATTCTAGATAAATATAAATGAAAGCATTTATTGATGTTTATATGGTTGAAATGGGAAAATTTGGATTCACCAAACATAAAAGGTTTCAATGTTATTCCACATTGTTGGCCGAACCGTGTGCCAACTATGTGAAAATAAATACCCCAAGAAACCTCTCACTAAATCATGGAACATTATTATAAAAACCATATGATGACCTTGAAAACACCTATAAAACATGAACAACAACATTATCACTTTCATGCAGACTTGGTTACATTTTTAGATAAAACAGTTCACCCCATGCAGGGCTCTAGAGCACCCTCCATGGTTTGAACAAACCATGCAGGTAGGGCTATACAATCTATTCTAACCATGTGACACACATTTTTCTTCTAAAACACATATATTTGAGATATTAAAAATATTCATCCACCCTCATAACCTTTATTACCTAAGTAGTAATTACCAAATGGATAAAATTAATGAATTAAACAAAAACTTAAAGGTTTCATACCTCATATAAAATGCAAGATCTTCAGTCTTTTCCCTTAAGGAAATATATCCTCGATTTTCCCTTCCAAGTTGGTTAATGTTTCTTCAAATAATAACTTCGGCCACATAGCAAAAAAATCAACCTTTGTCTCCTATGTATAATCATTTTCATGACCATGTTTCCATAGAACTTGTTCTAGAGGGATGGACCTACCTCGACGATCCTTCCTATATTGATCGATGTTATGAAGAAGATACTCTTCAAAGTAATCATCATCCTACAATTTTATTTCTTCAGTATCAAAATTAATAGATGGATAATCATTGTAATGGTGAAGCTGTGAAAATGGATGAATTCATTCATGGTATGGTACCTACATGTTAAAGCTATCTAATAGGGTACTGAAATGACTCTCTCTAATGTTTTGACAAGTCTAACAGACCATGTTTTCAGCTAACCTTTATTCTAAACCTAACTATATCCCAGACTAGGTGAAACACAAAATATAACATAATCCCTAGCCTTTAACTCCATAAGACATCGATGTTAATAGATATAATTTTTTTTCTAGACTATACAATAGTCATATGATTCTTGATAATCATTACCCACTACAAATTATAATAGACGAGAAGAGGTCCTAGTGTTGTTTTGTAACGCCCCGACCCTAGTTACCCAGAGTCAGTGCCTTATAACATAACATTGGTATGATCACAAGAAAGATCAAATCTCGAAAGAACGATTGGTTTAGTAGCCTTGGAAACACTAGATATATTCATAAAGTTTTACATTACATCATAAAGTGAAAAACTACTACAACAACATAGTCTCCGTATTCCACACTCATATCCCCACATAAAATCCATGCATGTCATTCATAACTTACTTCTTCACATCCTGGGAAAAATAAAACATAGAAAAGGGGTGAGCTCAAATGCCCAGTAAGGATAACAATATAGCGGAAACTTTCAAAAATAAGCATAAACTTTTAAGGCAATGTATAACTAAAACAAAAGACTTTTAAACTTGAACTTCAACATGGTATGTAAAAAGTAAAATGAAATAATTCCATTTACTTATTCACATGGATATTCTACTAATCGAATAATCACATGCAATATCAATAACCACTTTCATAATGATGAAATGCATAATGCCAGACTATCATAACCACATAGCCAAGGCCTCGTGCCAAGACTACAAATAATATTTTGTCAAGGCCTTGTACCAAGACACTAGTTTGTCTCATGAGACCTACCGATGCATCGAGGAGCTATAGCGGTCTCCACCCGTCACATATTAAGTCCAATGCATTCCCATATGAAAAGGTTTAAACATAACATAAACATTCGTATTAAAACTAACATATGAAATGTCAATACTTTCACCATAAACCATGAATGGTATAATAATAGCACATCCACAGTCAAACATATCACAAAACCTTCAATACAAAATAGAAGTTTTGTATCATAATAAATCAACTTCAAATAAGCGTAAAATCCATCAAAGGATGTTGACATAGATGAAATCAAAACTCTTTTTAGAGAAATATCTCTTTCTATTTTGAAATCATTTAAGAGTCATATATTTATAAAATAAAACATTTTCTTTGAAAATATTCTTATAATAATGTAAGGGAAGCTTCGAAAATTTTATAACGGCGGAAAATAGCCGCACCCGCCGTATAAGTTAAAAAAAACATTTTTACCTTAATTTTGTCAAAAAGGTTAAAAAGCACCTTGTTTGGAAAACGACGGAAAGATTCCTTTATAAACCTCTTATAAAAGTCAAACAAGGGTATAAATGACTTTAACCCATATTCTTGTAAATAGTAAAAATGTTTTGAAATACATTTTTAAGAAACATGGATGTGGATGATAAAGAGATCCCAGTAGATTATTACGTATAAACAACCTCGGAAAATGAAGAGATTGTGAAATAACCCTTACCTTGTACTTTTCCTTGGTTGGGGTAGGTTAACCTCCTGTATAATGGTGAAATAATTTTTATTAAATTATAAAATAATCATATACATTAATATGATATCATATATGATCTTTTAACATTTATTTGTTAATAATATCTTAGTATTATCGTTGTTTCAGGTGTTAACTTACTCATTTTTTTTATATGTTTTGTTACGTAATCCATGTTTGTAATGGATAGGTTGTATATTATTCATATACAGAATTATATCAAGTCCTTAAACATTATTTTTAAATCATAAAATGATAATTATACTTGAATGGATACGATGGAGAATGAATCTCATCGCGTTCGTGGAGACGGTAGTCCATATGTACGCACGAGCGACAATATCATTCTTTTGATATTAAAATAACATATAAATGGATGGTATATCATATATACAGAATCATTAAAATGTTATATTTATTATTTACATGAGTTACACATCATTGTTATACCATCCAAATAATAATATATTGAATAACAATTACACCACGACGTGGAGACGGTAAGCCGTACGTACGCACGTATGGTGACATGTTATTCAAAGGGTGGATAGAATACTTAATATGGTTGTACCATATTTATAATAAAATAACAGTATATATATGATACTGGAGTTATTATTTTAGAATGGTAAAAACAAAGTAAGAAGAAGTGGAAGAAGAAAGGAACTTGGAAAAGGGTGGTGAAATCATTACCCCTTCTTCGAGTTCTTCCTTCTGATTTGATCAAAAGGGCTCCTTAGGTTGGCTTTGTTGATCAAACTAAGGCCTCAAAGTTGTAGTGAGGGAAGTTGGGAGAGTATTTGTGCAGAGTTTGGCTGAACGAAAAGGCTTTGAAGGTGTGAAGAAATGAGAAGGAAGAGTGCCTTTTATAAGAGGGGTGAGGGGCACCTTTGGAAAAGCTAGAAATATTAATTTATAATAAATTCATATTCGGTTTCTAATGGCTCCAAAGTTTATTATTAAAAGGTTAAGGTGGGTATGGGTCTAAAAAAAACTCAACCAATAGAATTTAGACGGGTTTGGGTACTTATATTAACCTTATCTTTAAGTATTAACTCTAAGTTAATTAGTTTCACTTTTACAATGTCTCTTTGTATTTTTATATTATATGGTTAATAAACTTACCATATACATCCAAGAGACCCCCAAGTGGTCCATTAATGATACAAATATTATCATATAAGTCTCTTGGCTGAACCTTATATTTTTAGGAATTTAATATCAATTAATAATATAATATTTGTTTTAAAAACTCTTTTGTGTCAATTTTGACACTACTTAATAGTTGATTTTTGTGAAACTCATAACAGAATGATTACTTCGAAAGAATTTAATTAAATCAATCCTAACATATCATATTAACTTATAAAAATATTGTAATTCATAAAAAGTCTCAAATTCTATTTATTTGGGTATTTATAATATCAATTATTTTAATTTTTCACTATTATGGTAATTACTACATCATCATTGTGTCATAAATAAATTAAATTATTTAATCTATAAAAATTATAAATAAAAGATCATTATGTAGGAAATATTTTTATCTTTATAATGAATTTTTATAGTCGAAAATCCAACATATATAACCCTATGTAAGAATTGTTTTTCTAAAAGATATATGCTTGTGTCATTTTTGTATTCATTTTAACTTAATTAAAATAAAGTGTCCCTATCACCTACAAGTGGCTCCATGGGGTCCCAAAATCGACCCAAAGATGATTATGGTCAAACATGTATCAACCAATAATGTTAGGACACGTTTTAGGGTAATTTTGTGTTATTATAATATTATTTTTTAACCCTTATTTACCGGATTTACCCTTAACCATGGTAAATAAAATATTTACCGCAGTAATTATTCAAAATGCCTAAAAATAAAAGTTACATATTTATACAATTTTAACATCCTGATTCCAAATATGGAATCCATTTTTCAAAATTCAAAACAAAGAAGTGGCAGAAATTAATTTAAAATTAATTCCTGTTGTTAAAACAAAAAGCGTGTTTTTAAGAGATAATAACTATCAAAAGATTGGCACTTGTTTATGTCCAGTTTAATTGTAAAATTATGTCCAATGACCAAAATTATATTAAATGGTAAAAATATATTCTAAATACACTTTAAAACCACACAAATTCATAATTTATCACTATTAACTATTTTGATTAATTTTTTTTTTTAATTAAAATTTAGTAATTTTCACTATTCATCAAAATATTAAAGTTATCCGAAAAGTACCAAAATTTCACCTTAGGCTAAATTCGATATTCCGAATCCAAAAATGAAGTCCATTTTGAAATATAAAATATATATAATTTCAAAAAGTAGGTATTACTATTCATAACGGCTAGTTTGATCGGTTGTGGTGTGTGTTAAAACTCGAAGTTGCGTACAACACACGCTATTGTATTATTCAAAGGAAAGCGTACCGCGGAAGCTTGGGATGTTTCATTTTAAATTTTTGATGTCCCCATTTAGTCAAAAAGTTTAAAATATTGTATTTAAAAAGGGTTCACTATTAAAAGTTGATAAAAGTGCAATACTGAAAATGAATTTGTTCTTGCATTATATCTAAGAAACTCATAATATGGATTCTAAAATTATAAGGATTATATAAAGTTTAAAATTTAGTTAATACTATTAATAACCTCTTTTGAATGACTTTTTTTTGGTAAGTCATGGTGCGATTGTACTCGATGTTGCGTGTAGTGCATGTTATTGAATTATTTTGAAGAAATAACACACTATGAAATCTTGGGGTGTTACATTCTCCCCTCCTTCAATAAATTGCGTCCTCGCAATTTGAAATTGTTCTTCGAAAATAAAAGGTTGAAAATAGAAAATATATTTGTGGGAAGACCCACATCAGAAATTGGGTTACTAAAATTTAGTCTTAATACGAGGAAAAGAGAAATGAAAGGGTCACCACCAAATTATGATCTCAATTAGGAGAACATTGGTGGAAATTAGAGACATATAATTGGAGGAAAAACGTAAATATTTATAGGTAGTGATTGAGGTCTTCAATAAAAAACAAGTATAAAATTGAGGTCCTTAAATTCATCAATCTATGATGATTTGAAATACCATCGGTTCAACAAAACATAGGGTATTGGGATAACACATTTTTGACGTTTCAAAATATCTTAGTTGAAATCCCACATCAAAAAATGAATTAATGAGGCCTCTATTTAAAATAAAGAGTGGAAAGTATGAAGATTACCGAAAATAACACATACTAGGGTTCAATGTAGGAAAATATGGATATGGAAGAAAAATCTAACCATCAATTATCTGATGGAGAGTGGTAGAGAACATGGCTATTAAAAGGCCAACAATCCCAAAGCCATAAATTAGTGATGATTTAAGGTACCATCCAGGACAACATTTTTGTTCTAAGTTCTTTTTCTTAATGTTGAGGAATTTATTTATGAGATTGGCTAAGATCATAAGGAGATATACTTACTTTATAATTAGAGTTTTATCCATTAATAAATTTCTACCACAAACTCATCTTTCACTCTAAAAGATAATAGAACGTAAAAAAAATTCTATTTATACTATTCATACAGGGTTCCAAAATAAACAAATTTATAATTCATCTACCAGATCTTTTAATAAAAACTACATTATTTAATCCAGGACATCTCGTGGGCCAGTGGTAGGTGATACACCCTTTTCTCCCTTCGGTTGCGGGTTTAAGTCTCGCGGCCTTGCTGGTCGCGACGGGTTGCCGCCTGACCTCCGGGTTGTCCTTTTATGGCAATCCAAAATTAATCTCAAACTAGAATTTATCCAAAATACTTCTGTCCAAACTCACAGTCCAACATTTATAAGGAAGGTAAACATAATGTAGATCCTTTTTACCCCGTAATAGCATATTAATACCTTCATCATGTATTCTTTTAAAACACTGAAAAATCCAGAATTACCATAATCCTTATTGATTACATTCATGCTACCTTATTCCATATAGAATGCTGGATATACTTCATCAATCCAAAAATGTTTTAAACCCCAACAATGATGGAATATACAAATCATTAATCAGCTTCAAGGTAGTCAAGAATATCCAATATAATTTATCCAAATCAATCATGTATTATTCTAAAATCACTACCTCGGTATCATAACCATATTATGGATTATCTTTCTCTCAACCATATATTTTCCAAAAATTTAACCTGCTATTGAGTCACTTTTCTTTGTTCCACACAATCTCAAGTCCTTAATGAAATAGTACTGCAATACAATCCTTATATACTCCATAATTATTATAACAAGTACATTGTCGATACAACACTCAAATGACATAATCAACATAAGAACTCTAATCATTCCTCTTCATCTGTGGTAGTATCATAACTTGATTATTATCCAATAGCATCATTTGCAGCATAGTTTGATGACTGGGACATAGGTTCGTGTAGTGTCCAAAATCCTTGCAAATTAAGCATTGTACATTTGAAACCATTTTCTTACCCTTGTAGTCACGTACTTTGTTCCCTTTTCCTCCACACTTATAACAAACTCTCATTCCTTTCAGGCAAGTTCCAGGGTGTTTCTTTCCACAATTATCACATATGGGAAAATTCTTCTTTTCCCTCTTCCCTTTATCCATCTTTCTCTCTTCCATCCTTTTCTTCTCTTGCTTCCCTTCAAAGCCATAGGACTCAGTAAACTCTTTACTTATCTTATCAACACATGATATTATTTCTTCATATGATGATAATACATGAGAGACTATTTCTCTTATAAATTCTGGCTTAAGACCATGAAATATATGATCCTTCTTTCTCTTTGTATCATGTGCATTGCTAGAGTTCTCATTCCTTCTACTGGGCGCCATTTCTAAACAATGGCATAAATTAAATTAGTTTATGAATAAAAACACCTAATCCCAAACTTGTAAAACACATAACATAAATTAAATAGTTTATGGATATAATCCATAATCATAAAAATGTTTTCTTTGAGGAAGTATATACTCATAAACCCTTCACAATGATTTGTAAAGAAAATGAGAGTTATCCTAAGCATATCCCCCGGGAGTGTCGTAACCAAGAGTGCAGTAAGGCCCGTTATCGTGCACCAGTTCCCGTTCGAGTCTAGCTCAAAGTGTTGTTTTCAGGTTTTACCCCTAGGTACATCTGTGCCAGAGCCGCCTCTACCTGCTCGTATCCAGATAGGGATGTATTGCTCGAAAAACTCACAAAATCTCTACAATACCAAAATTATAGGAAGTTCTTCTATACTAACCCTAAAAGTTCATCTCAGGTCTACGTGCTCTAATCAGAGGTTATCTAAATCTAGCTTCCAAGGTTTGTACTAAACTTCCTCTGATACAAACTGTAACACCCCGACCCTCATTACCCAGAGTCGGTTCCTTATTACATAACATTGGTATGATCACAAGAAAGGTCAAATCTCGAAAGACCGATTGGTTTAGTAGCCTTGGAAACACTAGATATATTCATAAAGTTTTACATTACATCATAAAGTGAAAAACTACTACTACAACATAGTCTCAATATTCCACACTCATATCCCCACATAAAATCCCTGCAGGTCATTCATAACTTACTTCTTCACATCATGGGAAAAATAAAACATAGAAAAGGGGTGAGCTCAAATGCCCAGTAAGGATAACAATATAGCGGAAACTTCCAAAAATAAGCATAAACTTTTAAGGCAATGTATAACTAAAACAAAAGCCTTTTAAACTTGAACTTCAACATGGTATGGAAAAAGTAAAATGAAATAATTCCATTTACTTATTCACATGGATATTCTACTAATTGAATAATCACATGCAATATCAATAACCACTTTCATAATGATGGAATGCATAATGCCAGACTATCATAACCACATAGCCAAGGCCTCGTACCAAGACTACAAATAAGATTTTGTCAAGGCCTTGTTCCAAGACATTAGTTTGTCTCATGAGACCTACCGATGCATCTAGGATCTATAGCAGGCTCCACCCATCACATATTAAGTCCAATGCATTCCCATATGAAAAGGTTTAAACATAACATAAACATTCGTATTAAAACTAGCATACGAAATGTCAATAATTTCACCATAAACCATGAATGGTATAAAAATAGCACATCCATAGTCAAACATATCACAAAATCTTCAATACAATATAGAAGTTTTGTATCATAATAAATCAACTTCAAATAAGCGTAAAATCCATCAAAGGATGTTGACATAGATGAAATCAAAACTCTTTTTAGAGAAATATCTCTTTCTATTTTCAAATCATTTAAGAGTCATATATTTATAAAATAAAACATTTTCTTTGAAAATATTCTTATAAGCTTGTAAGGGAAGCTTTGACGATTTTATAACGGCGGAAAATAGCTTCACCCGCCGTATAAGTTAAAAAAAACATTCTTACCTTAATTTTGTCGAAAAGGTTAAAAAGCACCTTGTTTGGAAAATGACGGAAAGATTCCTTTATAAACCTCTTATAAAAGTCAAACAAGGGTATAAATGACTTTAACCCATATTCTTTTAAATAGTAAAAATGTTTTTAAATACATTTTAAAGAAACATGGATGTGGATGATAAAGAGATCCCAGTAGATTATTACGTATAAACAACCTCGGAAAATGAAGAGATTGTGAAATAACCCTTACCTTGTACTTTTCCGTGGTTGAGGTAGGTTAACCTCCTGTATAATTGTGAAATAATTGTTATTAAATTATACAAGAATCATATACATTAATATGATATCATATATGATCTTTTAACATTGATTTGTTAATAATATCTTAATATTATCGTTGTTTCAGGTGTTAACTTACTCGTTTTTTATATGTTTTGTTACGTAATCCATGTTTGTAATGGATAGTTTGTATATTATTCATATATAGAATGATATCAAGTCCTTAAACATTATTTTTAAATCATCAAATGATAATTATACTTGAATGGATACGATGGAGAATGAATGTCATCGCGTTCGTGGAGACGGTAGTCCGTACTTACGCACGAGCGACAATATCATTATTTTGATATTAAAATAATATATAAATGGATGGTATATCATATATACAGAATCATTAACATGTTATATTTATTATTTACATGAGTTACACATCATTATTATACCCATCCAAATAATAATATATTGAATAACAATTACACCACGACGTGGAGACGGTAAGCCGTACGTACGCACGTATGGTGACATGTTATTCAAAGGGTAGATAGAATACTGAATATGGTTGTACCATATTTATAATAGCATCACAGTATATATATGATACTGGAGTTATTATTTTAGAATGGTAAAAACAAAGTAAGAAGAAGTGGAAGAAGAAAGGAACTTGGAAAAGGGTGGTGAAATCATTACCTCTTCTTCGAGTTCTTCCTTTTGATTTGATCAAAAGGGCTCCTTAGGTTGGCTTTCTTGATCAAACTAAGGCCACTAGGTTGTAGTGAGGGAAGTTGGGAGAGTATTTGGGCAGAGTTTGGCCGAACCAAAAGGCTTTGAAGGTGTGAAGAAATGAGAAGGAAGAGTTCCCTTTTATAAGAGGGGTGAGGGGCACCTTTGGAAAATCTAGAAATATTAATTTATAATAAATTCATATTCGGTTTATAATGGATCCAAAGTTTATTATTCAAAGTTTAAGGTGGGGATGGGTTGAAAACAAATCAACCTATAGAATTTAGACAGGTTTGGGTACTTATATTAACCGTATCTTTAAGTATTAACTCTAAGTTAATTTGTTTCACTTTTACAATGTCTCTTTGTATTTTTATATTATATGGTTAATAAACATACCATATACATCCAAGAGACCCCCAAATGGTCCATTAATGATACAAATATCATGATATTAGTCTCTTGGAAGAACCTTAGATTTTTAAGAATTTAATATCAATTAATAATATAATATTTGTTTTAAAATCTCTTTTGTGTCAATTTTGACACTATTCAATAGTTGATTTTTGTGAAACTCATAACAGAATGATTACTTAGAAATAATTTAATTAAATCAATCCTAAAATGTCATATTAACTTATAAAATTAGTTTAATTCATAAAAAGTCTCAAATTCTATTTATTTGGGTATTTATAATATCAATTATTTTAATTTTTCACTATTATGGTAATTACTGCATCATCATTGTGTCATAAATAAATTAAATTATTTAATCTCTAAAAATTATAAATAAAATATCATTATGTAGGAAATCTTTTTATATTTCTAATTAATTTTTATAGTCGAAAATCCAACATATATAACCCTATGTAAAAATTGATTTTCTAAAAGATATATGCTTGTGTCATTTTTGTATTCATTTTAACTTAATTAAAATAAAGCGTCCCTATCACCTTCAAGTGGCTCCATGGGGTCCCAAAATCGACCCAAAGATGCTTATGGTCGAACATGTATCAACCAATAAGGTTAGGACACGTTTTAGGTTAATTTAGTATTATTATAATATTATTTTTTAACCCTTATTTACCGGATTTACCCTTAACCATGGTAAATAAAATATTTACCGCAGTAATTATTCAAAATGCCTAAAAATAAAAGTTACCTATTTACACAATTTGAACATACTGATTAAAAATATGGAATCCATTTTTCAAAATTCAAAACACATAAGTGGCAGAAATTAATTTAAAATTAATTCCCGTTGTTAAAACAAAAAGCGTGTTTTTAAGAGATAATAACTATCAAAAGATTGGCACTTGTTTATGTCCAGTTTAATTGTAAAATTATGTCCAATGACCAAAATTATATTAAATGGTAAAAATATATTCTAAATATACTTTAAAACCACAAAAATTCATAATTTATCACTATTAACTATTTTGATTAAAAAGTTGTTTTTAATTAAAATTTAGTAATTTTCACTATTCATCAAAATATTAACGTTATCTGAAAAGTACCAAAATTTCAACTTAGGCTAAATTCGATATTACGAATCCAAAAATGAAGTCCATTTTGAAATATAAAATATATATAATTTCAAAAAGTATGTATTACTATTCATAACGGCTAGTTTGATCGGTTGTGGTGTGTGTTAAAACTTGAAGTTGCGTACAACACACGCTACTGTATTATTCAAAGGAAAGCATACCGTGGAAGCTTGGGATGTTTCATTTTAAATTTTTTATGTCCCCATTTAGTCAAAAAGTTTAAAATATTGTATTTAAAAAGGGTCCACTATTAAAAGTTGATAAAAGTGCAATACTGAAAATGAATTTGTTCTTGCATTATATCTAAGAAACTCATAATATGGATTCTAAAATTATAAGGATTATATAAAGTTTAAAATTTAGTTAGTACTATTCATAACCTCTTTTGAATGGCTTTTTTTTTGGTAAGTCATGGTGCGATTGAACTCGGTGTTGCGTGTAGTGAAAGTTATTGAATTATTTTGAAGAAATAACACACTATGAAATCTTGGGGTGTTATATGTTTCCTCCCCAAGCTATTTCCAGAACATAGGTGATCATAATGGCCTGCCAAATAAGGTCCCATAATGATCATTTTTATGGTCACTTGATAATTTTTATGGAATGATAATTTAATAATAGGTATATGTTTCTCCAAATAACATACGAAATTAAGGATACATTATCAATGAAAATACAATAGAAAATGTGTTCCCCATTCTGATTGGCCATCAATATTAGGGTGGAATGTTTTACACAGAAGTACCAATATACCTAGTGTTTTTTCAACCCACTCCATAACCTTCATTTGAAATGAGAATACCTATAAGAAACTATTGTATGAGGAACCCTATATAGGTGTATGATCTCATGAACACATGGTCTCCCTATCTTAACAATTAGGAATAACTCTTATTTATAATAAAAGTGGTATAAATTCTACTTCAGGTCTAATACTACCCAAACTGTGTTGCTACCACTAGGAGACCATGGTAAACAAGGCACAATGGTCATTGAGATATCGTCCCATTTCCACTCCAAGACTTATAATCACTATAATAAGCTACAATTCTATAGGTGCACTCCCTTTAGTTGTTGATAGGTGGAACACCTAATGATAAATATCATCATAGAAAATTTCATCTGAGGACACCAATATTTGCAGTATATGCCTTAGTACATCATTTTAGTGGCCACTATGATGCATGTGATTCCATTATTAGTTCCTATCATATATATGTTGGAACCCAAAAACACTTATGAATAACCTGGATCCCATATCTATTAATAGAACAACACAGCGGTGGATCCCCACCTTAAACTCTATCCCTTAAGACTAATCACTCGTGATTAGAGAAAAACCTCGTATTTACTCTATCAATATTTAATGAGGTTACCTCTTAGGTCCTAAGTAATTTCAACTCATGAATCTCTTGAAATTACAAATAAATATATGAATGAATATCCATCAATATCCATTCATCACAAGATTCTTGAAAGTACTGTTTTAAGTTATTTTACCTCATATAGTCATAAATTTTTTTAACCTTCCTCGGTGTACATTCATGATCAAAGTTAAAGGAATAAATGTATTTTATCAAAATTCTATATCAATGGATTTATTTGAACAATGTAAATATATATTTGATTACTCTCTATTTTGTAAAGACAACAAACCACTCTTTCAACAAGTAATGATTCTAAAAACACAAGGAATGAATGGTGAATTCTAGATCGAGGTCATGCATTTGGAATTCCTCTAATGTGGCATAAAACAATGAAACATGTATGTAAATACTCAATCCCACTACATTAAAACTATTCCCACCCAAATACCTAATGAATACCAAAACACCTTATAGCTTATTCCTTGCACTAAAATAATCAGCATTAGGGTGGAACTCAATCTTCTTTTCATATCCTGAAGGGACTTCTCACACACTTTAGACCATAAAAACATCAAAATAATTTTGGTAAAGATGGTTAGAGGTGTGGTAACGTGTGAGAATCTATATATAAATCACCTATATCAATCATCCATCCTTATGATACTTCATATACCAAACACATTTTGTGGTTGTTTTCAAGAAACAATAGTGCTCAGCTTCTCTTTTTCAACTGAAAATCATGCCTTTGAGGTAATGTGGCCCAAAAGGTAACTTTTTCAATATAAAAATATTATTTAGTGATCATAAAATGTAGTTGGTTATCTGAAAGTGTACTCAATATGATATCATGGTGTTTAAAATAGTTGGGTCGTGTGTGTTAATACACCCAGATGCCATCCCTAGAGACTAGAAAAAAAATAATCTATTTACGGGTGGAAAACACAATTAATCAAGGCCATAAAGATTTTTAGAGTGATTTTGAGACTAAAAAACATGACTAGATACTCCTATAAAATATACTAACTTCAAAATGTATTATGTGGTATATCTATACTTCTTACTCAAAATTGATTCTAGAATAACATCAAATTTATCATACAGAAAACCCTTGATCCCCAGATGTGGTCAGAGAGGTTGTTGATATGAGGCAACAGATAAAATTTATTAATCATAATCTTATTCAAACATTGATAATCTTTGAAAGTCTGATTGTACCATATTACTTCTTTGATAAAAGGAAAGGGAAACCCCATAGTGAAATGATGGGATATATAAAACCCTTATCCTCTAAATCCTAAAGGTTCCTCTTAAGCTTGTGTAGCTCCATAGTACACATAATGTAGGGAGTAAAGGATACCAATGAAACTTCTGGAAATAGATCGATAGTAAAAATGAAATATATCTCATTAGGTAGACCATAAAATTCATTAATATAGACAACTATAACTTGATCAACTAGTAGTGGGAAATATTCTTGATGTACTAAAAAATAATCCAGAATAATAATAGAAATATGACTATCACTTTTCTCAATCCATAATTCCCTGGTCCATATCATCTCACCTAAACATCCCATTAACCCTTATTCTTATAACTACCACCCTCAGGTGATGTAAAGGACCCCTACTATCAATAGAAAGTCATGTTGGAAAGGTAAGGAACCACCATGTCTATATCGAGAATGATTATAAAACCTACCATATCATGGATAAATAGGATCCATATAAATTGATAGTCTATTATCTCAAGGGGGAACTCTTTACCATTTATTACACTCTCTAAAAGTATACACAAAATATATTCATGTGTTTTCACACAACCAATGTATCAAATTTCATTGATGTTAAATTCCCAAAGTTCAAAAGATATAAACAATTGTGAATCTCTTGTGTCGAATAAGACAAAGACTAATATAGTGGAAACAAAAATAGTACCTAGAAATATCAATGTATATGTACTAAACTCCTCCATAAAAGGTATCACTACATAGATATTTTTTATCTTTAACTCTGAGATACAACATGAAAACCCTAGGAAGTTCATCCTTAATGTAACATTACATCTAAATCATATATACCTCATCCATGACAAAATCCTATGTCTTAGAATCAATTAGTACTCTAGATAACTACCAGGTGAGGTGATATTAATACAGCTACTAAAGGAGGATCAAATGTGGATCCTCTCCCACTATTTAAAGATGGTATGGTCTTACAAAAATTTTATAGATGACCCATCATGTATACATCTCGACACTTGATATGGCATTTGGGAAATTAGGGATTCTTATTCCATTGTGTTCCAAACAAGTGAAACAATGTGTAACTATATTCCAGTGTCATCTAGCTACCACTACCCCTATGTGTAATATAAAATTGATGTTTTTTCAGATAGGTGAAACACATACCTATCTCAATTTTGAACCACTATAGCCCAAACTTTCATCATCCCTCTAGTTCCTCTTAGTGATGAGTTCCTGAATTAATATTTTTGAAACTATGGTCAATCAAAATACATTCACCTAATATCATTTGGCGTATACGATACCATCATCAAATCATTTTAATGTCTCTAACTCATTACCAACATGATTCTTTGAGATGTTCTATGGATCTATGAACAGATCTGACTAATCTATCACAAAAAAAGTACTATGCTATTGATTCATATACTCCCTAACATGTCTTTACCATAGTGTCTGGAGAACAGAATAGTCATAGATGACTTTTTAGAATCCCACCTAGGTAATTGACTGGTGTAAATTTGTTTGGGTTATAACATCCCACCATATCTTGGTAGAATATCTAAAAAAATTTAAAGAGAGATTCACTCTCCAGTTTAGATGTGTCTTAAGGTGATCAAAGATAGCTAGAATGAACTCTATCCATGACCTAGTGTATTGAGGGTCTCTACCCCCTATAACGCGGAAGATGTGTATTCTAAAATTATCATATAAAATATTCCATAATAGGGCCATGTCATGGGGACGATACATGTTATTCCTAAGGCTCAATAATTCCCATTGAAACTGGTAATCATATCCCAGGTAGGGTATAATAGGAGGTGTCACATGTGGCACTACCAGAAGGGTTAGGTCCCACCGTCTCTTGGGCATGGTCATTTCCACATTCCCAGCACTCCACAAGAAGATTTCATGGTTGAATATCTCTCTAATTTTAAAAATAAAATCTCATAACAATATTTTATAATGGAATGTGCATGGGGTATAATTAAAGAACATGTACAAAGTCTTTATATATAAAGTTTGAACTCCACTTTCTACTCCTAAAGATAGGTTTAGGTGATGTAGAAGTCATAAGAAATGAAAAATACACAACATTATTCCAACTATTGAGGCTAGGTCGGGGTGTAGTTCTCTTCTATAAGTAATGGTTTCA
The DNA here is from genome assembly GCA_963277665.1 of Viscum album. Taxonomy (NCBI): domain Eukaryota; kingdom Viridiplantae; phylum Streptophyta; class Magnoliopsida; order Santalales; family Viscaceae; genus Viscum; species Viscum album. The sequence goes on along the minus strand of OY728158.1, from coordinate 494,440,320 downwards.
AGTTCATAGAGTATTTATTTCTAGTTATATAGGAAAACACCAATTAAGTATTAATTGGAATCCCCATTTAATGATGACCATTTTATTTCAGAATGGAAATTCATTTATGATTATACAATTTATATATAATATATTTCAAATAATTGTTAGATTATATAGAGGTCTATTTATTGTTTCTAAATTACTATACACTATAATTTGAAATGACAAATCTATTAAATCACAATCATAAACACATTCCCACCAATGTAAAAAATTTTCCATGAATCAACATGCCAAAATTGACTACATAAGTTGTCAGCATCACGCTTTTCAGAAAAAACTACTTGGTTGATGCATAAACTTTATGTAACCAGATATGTTTCTTATTCCACAAAAATAAACTTTAGTAAAATTCCATATATAGAGATCAAGGACATCATAGAATCCATGTGTATTACAATCAATGAGATGCACTAATATGGAATGGAATAATCTGTGGAATGTGAATATATACATGCTTATGATGATGCATGAGTCAACCCATGATTTCTATACTAGGAAAAGGGTAAATGGAATCTATAATTATAATATTAACAAACATAACGTATCATGAGAATCACCCAATAATGAAATCAAAAAAAATATAATTAGATGAATTTTAAAAAATAAATGCTTATCCGTGGTAATTTTGATTTACTTTGGACATGGGTATTTACTCCCAAGCACAGTCACACTACTAAATTATGAAATATACTAGTATCCTTTCTATGTCCCAAAATAATAAGGTATATAAAATATCCTCTGATACCACATTGTGATGTCAAAACCTATTTCCCTTGATAACAGTTTCTAAATCTGTTGACCACATATCCTATAATATGATCCTATAAATGGTTTAAAATTCAGTAGACTTCCATTTTAAAAAATGAAAATTATTTATGTAAAATAAAATGACGTGGTTGTATCACTCACATTCTTTTTAACTCATTATATTCATTTCACCTAAGTTCGAATCCAAAATATCATTAGAGGTTGTTTGTTCCCATAAAAACTTATTATATCAATGGGAAGTTCAATAAGCACACCTCATGGGGTGAAATTAATTGATTTTGACCTATTCTAATAAGAACATAGAATCACAATGTCATTTTTATCATGTATAAAAAATTATTTAAGGGAAATGATTATTTTTTGGAGATTCATTGAAAATATGGTGTGTATCAATATGATGAATAATATAAAAAAAAACACATTATTGATAATTAATGGACCACCTACCTTATTCCTATTATAGATGCATTATATAGTATCAGCCATTGCTTCTTCCTAGAATTATTAAAAATGGAGAAATAGATAAATTCCCTACAAATAGGGAATAATATACCACACCAAAAAAATAATATAATATGGATAGATAAAATAAGAAATGATGGTTTTGGATTTAATCACTTACCAATGTTATGAATAATGCTTGATTCCAATGTCATATGAAGAAGAGGGATCAGAAGATAAAGATTAGGTAAGAGAAAAACTCCTTATGTGATTGGATATTTGATTAATAATAATGAAAAATAGGTTTTATTTTTAAGGATGAATGGGTTAGAAGGTAAATTCACCCAAATTAAGGGGTTCATGGTTTGGACACTCATTTTTCAAAATCATGTGCCAAATATATAAAAAACACTACACCAAGAAACCCCTCACATGGGATAGCCACATGTCACAGCCTATGAAAAACACCTTTTCAGTGTGACATCTAGTGATTATATAAACATACACCCAAGGATGCATAGTTTTAAAGAACCATCTATCCCCTGGTAGTGCACTAGAGCTTCCTATATTGTTATAACAAACCATGAAAACTAGGCTTCCTTGTTTATTTTAACCACATATAACACACATTTCCTCCAAAAATTTATGATTTCATCTCTAAACAAGTCCCAGACAACCTTATGTCCTCTATGAAATCATTAGGCATTACAGTATTGATAAAACTAAAGAATTAAAATAAAACTAAAATTTATCATACATCATATAAATGACATTATCTTATTAATCAACTTAAATTTACTCATCTAGATCATGTCTTAATATCCTTCATTCAACAAATTCATTCTTACATGTTGGAGTTATTCACTTCATGCCATATAAGGGTTCATAAGTATCGGTCTGAAAGCTGGAGTAGAAGCTATTGTTGTATGAAAATTCCACCAAATGAATGTTTTAATCCTTAACAACTTCTAACTCTATATAGAATTCTCTCAATATTCCTTGTAAAGTTTTAATGATCCTTTCATATAGAACAACTTTATGAGGATGATATGTATTATTTAAATATGACTCTATATCCAGATCCTACAAAATACTTCTCCAAAACATTGAAGTAAACACATAATCTCAATAAGATACAATTTATAGTGGTACAACATGTATTATTACCACATGCTTAATTTATAAATGAATATGTAGAAGAAGATAGAAATATTCACCAACGAAAATGATGTGTGTCAGCTTCAGAAGTAGATAAACATCATCCCAGATAGAATTACTCCTTTAATATGTTTTTGGGATTTCCAATGAACAAATACGGGGTGATGTTATCCCATTTCCATTCTAGTATTGGTGATGGTTATAACACACCACATTGACTGCTATCTCTTAGCCTTAAATTACTAAAATACCAAGAACCAAGATACAAAACTATTTAATATCTCACTTAATTCCATCCCACAAAACATATCATTCAAATATCTATACATATTAATTCACACATGATAAATAGATAATTGAGAACAATTGGAATCATAAATAATTTCCCTCTTTAAATCTGTTACTGAAGGAGCACTTAATTGGTTTAAAAACCTCATTATTCCCTCACAATCAATAATGTGCTTAGGAAAATTTCTCTCATCCATTTATAGCTCTTCATATTCTTTATATGATTCTTTAATATTCACTTAAATAGATGGTTGAACACTCATTGAATCCTGATAATATTTTTCCCTTCCTTTATTATCTTTATCTTTATCCTTTACAAATCCAAAAATATTGGAACTTATGTATCCTTATCATTGATAATATAGCCTAATCCTTTAATCATTGTCCATACTAAACGTAGCTTTATTTACCATGGTGGTAATTTATTTAAAATTCATTATCATTAATCATGTCCATCTATCTCAATAGGTACATGTTCATATCATTCTATGTGAAAATATAATTTAAGATTTTTTGATTTTTATATATTTCACACCATTATCTGTGGAGATATTTTTCAATATCATTAATAAAGAAATTACCACAACTAACACCAAAACATGAGTTTTTTAATTTTGTTCATGGAACTTCAATTGGAATTATTCATAAGATATAACCATGTCATTTTAAAAGAGGATTCATCCTAGTACCTTCTTTGATACATCACTATAGACTAAAAAACTTTCTCCATAAGTTGGTAGTGTAAGAATAAGTGTTCTAACAAAAATTATCATAAGTTCCTTGAAAAATTCATTATATTCAGTCATACAAAATAACATGGATCCCTTATTAGTTAACATGGTGAGTGAATTTTATAGTCATGAAATTTTATCCCCAATGTGCGGATAATATCCATCTAGACCATGAAAGATATGGATTCTAGTCACAGGTTTTGGTATAGGCCAATGTTAAAAAAACATCTATCATTGAAGGGTATACTGATATAACCTCACATTAGATTATATGACCCAAGACTGAATCTTTCCAATTAAAAAATTCACACTTTGTAAATTATTCATATTGTTTTCCTTCCTTAGCGTCTTCATCACAATTCTCTGATGATGTTCTTTCTCCTCCTTTATCAATAAATAAATAAGAATATCATCCATAAATAGTAACAAAAATTTATCAATGTAATATCTAAAAAATAAATAAATTAAATAAATGATGATAGTAGGGTAATTAGAAAGAACTAATAGAATCGATATAAATTCATAGTTTCCATACATTGTAAGGAATGGTGTATGAGGTATATCCTCCTAATTTACACCCAATTAATGTTGTGCATAATTATTTTCTATATTGGAAATTTATTAAGCTTAGTGAGTTTGATAAAATATGTAATCAATATGGGATATTGGATACTTTTTATTGAAATTGATGTTGTTAATTTCTCAACAATCATTACAGATTCACATTTAACAATCATTATTCTTACGAAAACAAACTGGTGAACCTTATTGTGAAGCACATGTAGTAAGAAGTCCCGTTTAAAGATTATCATAGATTTCAATCCTCAATTATTTCAACTCAATCAGGTACATTATATATGTAGTGTTAGAAATATGTGTTGCAACATGCATGAGAATTTTTGAAAACATAGCATCATAATTCGGTGGAATACAAAGAAAATCTTCTAGAAAGACATGAATAAACTCCCACTAAATTGGATTATATTCAATGATGAGTTTCTACTCAACCATCTCATATAAAAACCTAATTTTAATAGGAATCATGAACTATAATATGGATAAAAATTATATAGAATGTTCATTATTCATTACGCTAATTAGCTAATATAGGTCAGCCTGGAATATCAAATTTAACATCCCTTACTCATCAATTAATGTGGGATTTATGTAAATAAATTAAATTCACACCCAGAATTACCAAAAAACAACTATGAGAAGATTAAAAAGTTTTATTATAAATAAATTCCAAGAAAAACCAACTAAAAAGGAATAATAGACTTGGGATGTGATAATCAAAACATAGTGTTTCCTGCTACTAAATCAACAAATAATTTTTTAGGAGGAACTATAATACCTGTAAATATTTCATTTCATATAAATGAGTAGGGAGATACATAATAAAATAATATATTAGTAGTTCTAGAGTTGATGGCCATATTATATTTCAACATGTAATTGTTGTACCCCTCATCAAAAATAGTGATCCATGGGATTTCCATTTTCCTATGGGATTAAGTGGTTATTAATGTCGACCATAATAATTATCATTCAAATTTGGGAATTGGTTAGCATAATGCCCATACTCCTTGCAATTAAAACACTAGAGTATGGGTGGTGTATTCTATGGAGAATTCTCTCTATTCATTTCATTACCTAAAATTGTTCCATCACTTCAACATTATATTTATGGATATCCTTCCTTTCAACACTTGAAACATTTACAAGTACCCTTAATAAATGTCCCTTCATATTTCCTTATACACTTTTAGTATAACGTCTGATTCATATTATTCTCTTTGTGGTTTTAATAAATTCCTTTCAATTAAATTTTACTTTTAAAAATCAAAACCATGAAATTTATGGGTAGTTATAATCTATTTATCCTCTATGATTTTACATCGAACATTTTATTCCTAGATACTAAAATCTATTTTCGATTAATCCCATTAGATATATAGTTTTAACCCACTAAATAATTATTCATCCTTAATGTCTAGTTGAATGATAATACTAGAATATTATCTCATAATTCATGTAAAATTATACACATTGTTACTAATGGATTTATCATCCTTCTATTTCAAATAAATAAATTATTCATTTATTTTTACATGAATAATAAATGAAAGCTATTTTTGAAAAAATAAACATTTAAATTCATCCTAATCCATAAATTAAATTTATTTTTATTATCTTATGTTCTTAAAAAGAGTCCACCATAGATCTGCTTCACCTTTTAATTGATAAATATCCAGAATAAAATTATAATATTTTGAACACTAAATAATGGAAAATAAGTTTTAGTGTTACTGATACAATTCATAGAATCTAGTTGATTATTGGAGCCACTAAAACAAGGCGGGTGTTGCCTCATGAAGGAATGAACATAATTTTGTTCCCATATTTTTTCATTTTGAAGGTTAGTGTGATTAGTTTCTTGAGAAATTTTCATGGGAATAAAAACATGATTTTCAATCTAGCTCCCATATTATGTATTTTCTCATCATAAAAATCATTGAATTTTCCATCACATTCTGAATTAAAATGAATCATTATGTATCATCTATTTAAAACAATCGAAAATAATAGCTTGAGAAAAAATAATCCTCGTGGGAAATGATATAATCAAGAAAAATCATTTTATTCAGTGTCTATATCATGAAACATTCTTCTATGAACATTTGGTTTTAACTCACATTATTTATAATCATTAAAAAATAATTATAATTTTTTCTTTTACAAATAATAATCCCTAGGTTTTCTACTAAATCATTCTCATCTTAGTTTTCAAAGTTTAGCTAAACCATTCTTTGATACCATATATATAAATCCATACAATTCATACATGAATATTACATATAAATAGATGAGTATTATTTACATAACAAAATAATCCTTTATATATTTTTGTTTTTATACTATCTTCAATAACATGGAATCTTAAACAACTTGTTCATAATATTTTTACATCATCTCCCACGTAGATCTTCATAGTTATCACCCTTATTAGAAATATCAAACATAAAACCATTATTCAAATACGTATAAATAAATTAAAATAAAGTATGATCTCTGAAGCACAGTAAGGGTCAAATAGGTAGATATCAATGATCATATAAGAAGAACATTATAAAAAATTTATGAGAAAATGAGCATAATATTTGAAAACCATAACCAACATATCATATATCATACTATTGAGAAATGGAATAAGTCATGGTAGTTTATAACACAATAGTTATAAGGAAACAGAAGAACATGTACGATGAATGGCTAGAATTGGAATAAAAATGATTGATTTTATAGACATAAGAATATAGACTCAATTACATTATTGTCCATCCTCATTTATAAGGCTATCATATTTGAATGGGTTAACCCCCAAAAAATATTAGTAATAATGTTTCATTACCAAGACTACCATAGTGGACATAATCCCTTAATTAACTAGGCTCAATCCCCATTTCATTCTAGTTTTTCACATGAGATATCAATATTTTCATAATTCATTGTAGGGAGATATAATTACCACCAATCACATTTTAAAAATAATCAATATATGTGATAATATATCATAAAAAATTCATAATATCAAAATTAAAGAAAAGAAATAGGTTTCATAATCATTTCATTATATCATAATCCATGGGAAAAATAGGATTCATAATTATTTCATCATTTCATCATAGAAAAACCAATGGTAAAGGAACATGTTTTTTAAACATCGTTCCCATATAATCATAAACTATCTAGAGAAAATATAAGGATGGTATCCATTAATCATATATCTAGGAAATTATAATAAACATTAATGTTTTATGTTATTGGTTAATGTAAATATCATTAAAATATATTTATAAACATTCTTGAGGAAAATAATTTTTTTATAATAACATATTTAAAAAATGAACCAAATTTAACAGAAAAAAGTTCCTCTAAATATAAATATATAAAGTTATAAATGATTTGTCAAATAAAAAATTATTCATCATCGTGGTAAAATTTATCCATACCATAAAAGTTAAAAAAAATTTATTCCATTATTTGGTCAAAGAATTTAAAATGTTCCTCCTTTGGAAAAATAAAAAAATGATTTCATTGAAACCATTTAAAAAAAATTTGAAAAAAGGAAATTAAACAGTCATATTATAATATTAAAACCCTTATTTAAACAATATTTGAAAATATGGATATAGAATAAAAAAATTCGAGTGAAGAGTTAAATGAAGACAATATTTAATAAAAACATTTTTTTGTCTCTTGTGTACATAAGACGGGTAAAATGAAAGTAAATCATGTATCTTAAAGAAATAACTATATGAAAACAAAAATAATATGTTTTCATGATTATTAGATCAAAATATTTCATCATCATAAGCATACTAAAAATCAATCCTGATAAACAATTATATTGTGATATAAAATCCTTACCTCGAGTTTTATGTGATTTGAAAGTAGTATAAAATAATGTATAATAAATTTAAATTTATTATAACTATATAAATAATTAATTTTCATACTTATAATATCATATATGATCCCATTATTTCATTTTGACACACCCTTTTATAAATAATTTCATGATAGAACTGTCATTTATGGTTGTTAACATTTTTGGTTATCTTGAGCATTTCAGTGCAGTACATCTGGTCAATAAAATTTATCCCCACTAAATAACCTATATAATATTATTCATGTTATTAATTTCAAATAAATTAATTCTATAATTATTTATTGTAATATATTAATGTTAGAGAATGAAAAAACGAATTACACCATTTATAAAGACGGTAAGTCATACATATTCATGAATATTGATTCCATTTTTCAAAAGATGAAAACCAATGAAGAAATATATTTAGTCACATTTCCAACCACATTATGAAATCATATATATTTATCATATTCATCCTTATTACTAAAAAAATAAAAAATAAATGAAAAATAAATCACATTGATTTGTGGAGGTGGTAGTCCATAAGTACGCAAGAGCGATGTATTCATTACCAAAAAAGTTTTTATGGTAATAAGGTAGATATGATATTTTCATTAAAGAAATATATTTGTATAAAAAATTTAATATATAAATAATAAGCCAAAAAATTTAACATCTGTAAAATATTATGATGGAAAAATAAATGTTTCACTTTATCGAGAGAGTAAGTAGTACATACGCACGGGTGATAATTTCACTTCTTCTTTGATGTAAGGAGTGTGTTTAATGGGTTTTTAGTAATTATAATATAATTTCATCATATTTAAGATAATTATTATATTATTTTATTATAAAAATGATAGATTAATATTATTCAAATATTATTAGAAAAGAAAGTGGCCGGTTAAGGTGATTACCTTTTCTTTGATAATATTCTTTGAGATATCCACAAAATATCTCCATGGATGGTATTTTGGGACGAAAAACCCTCTATAATATTTTATATATGTTGAGAAAAATAATTTGGTAGATTTTGGTTGAGTTTCATGTCTTAATATTATGTAAATAAGCAAGGGAGGCGGTGACCCTTCACAATTGAGGTGAGGGGAACTTTTGGAATTACCCAAAAGCTTAAATTATAAGAAATTCATTCTCCATGAAATTTATTCCAAATAGGAATTTTTTTAAAATAGTTTATTATATAGTAGTTATACCATATACCAATAAATTTGATATATTTTAATGTGTCATTTTTAAAAAATTCATTTTGACTAAAACGTAGTTAACCGGTTTTAATTTTAACTATGATAATAAATTTTGCTATATTAAAGGGTAGTAATTTTTACATATAAAGAAACAATTGTCCTATAAATGAAATATATATGAAATTTATATCAATATCATATAAAAATTTTATTATTTGAATATATTTTTATATATAATTTAATAAAATATTATTTTTTATAAAATATCATTATTATCATTTTGACACTATTAATTTTATTTGAATTAAAATACATAACAAAAAAAATTTAATTGGGGTAAAATATTTTAAATTGACACTATTATGTCATATACACCTAAAAGGTTAATGGAAAAATATAATTTACTCCAATTATATAACATTTAATATTTTCCAAATCGTTTATTTTTGTTTTCTCAATAATAGAATATTTACTATTTTAGAATTGTGTAAGCATTTAAAGTAAATATATAATACCCATATATTATAAATAAATAACCAATGTGATTATAATATCATTATATAAAAAATTAATATTATAATTCCTTCAAAACCAATTATTCTCTATGTGAACACATAAATGATATATATAACTATAAGGGTTAGATTTTGTAAATTTATTTGATATAATAAATATAAAACAAGTATCTATTAAAAATGTAAATTTCGAGCCTAAGGTGATAACTTTATAATTTCCACTATAAAATAATAATTTTTATGAAAAAAATTTCCCTTTTCACATATTTCTAATCTTCATTAACCTGATTTACTCTTTACTGAGGTTATAAATTTTACCATGGTTACTATTCATGTTAACAAAAAAAGGGTCCTATTTACAAAATTTTATCCCCTAATTCTAAATATGTAATTAATTTTATATAATTAAATTCATATAAAATAAAGAATTTAATTTAAATTTATGTTTGAAAAATATGAAAAAATTAGCTTTTTAGAAAAAAAATTACATTTTTATTCAAAAAAACAGTATTTATTCTTCTATTACGCAAAAAATACATTTTTTGAATGATTATAAAATTTATAAATTAAATAAAATATATATTTCCTGAAAAAAATTTATGAAAATGGATTAAGTTAATTTATTAATATAAAATACATTGTGCACATTAAAAATTTAGAAATAAAAATTCCTTTATTTTCAAATAATTTATATTTTTAGTTATAATAACTTAATAAATAATGAATTAATTTTATTAATGTGTAGTCTATATATTTTTCATTAAATTGTTATTACCCTTATTATCGTCTAATAAAATGGCTTGGTGATAAATGACACATAATATTTTCATAATAATATATAGTTCATCTGAACATATTGTTGTGTGTAATGAATGAATTAAGTGAAAGAAAATTATTTAAAGAGAAAATTTTCAAAAAAAACACATGTTGTTAAAAGCGAGTGTCCTTAAAAATATATATGTTTTCTTGGCACAAGAACTCAATGAAATGTCTATAATGTATGCCATTATATATTTCTATAATTCACATTTTATATGATCCTTGTGATTAATATTTATTGTTCAATAATGTATAATTTTAGTCTTAGGAATTCAATTATTTACTTATTTATTATATATTTCCCATGTTATTGTTTTTAAATGTTAGCATTTTTTATACCCTTTCCCTTACTGATCTTATTCATTCAAAATTTACTATTTTGTTTATTTTCCCTAAAAAGGAAATGAGATACTATATACGATCTTATTTAATGGTATCCTAATGGAATAATGACTTTTAATCAAATGTTATAAATTTCATGATGTGTTTTAATGTTGATATATTGAGAATATTGAGGACTACTGATCCTTGGAATTGGGAAATTAAACTCTTATATCATTATTTCCTTTGATGTAACAAGCCACATTCATTGAGAGACAAGGGTTTGGGGTATTGGGGTTTTTATCAAAGAATGTATTGGTAGAAACTAAAGTAACTAAACTTAAAACAATAGAGGTAAATAACAAAATACATAAAAATCAATGATATTAGTCTATAATTGTTTTTATAAATATCCATTTATTCAAAAAATATTATCCAAAACATGATATATAATCATGTTTTATTAAAATTTAGATTATAATATCACTAAGGAATTTATTCCATTAATTGGATATTGGAACCTCCTAGAAGGAATGAAAAAAAGCCAACAACCATGGAAAACTTAAGCTTGTATGGATAATCTGGAAAACATAGTAAATGTTGGTGATAAAAAATTATTATCATACTATGGAAACTATATGAGGTAATAAAAAGTAACTTATTTCCTTTCAATAAGGATCAACCTACCGATAAAATTTTATGAGGAAACAACCTCTATAATTTGATGGGTCCACTAATTAAATGGTGGTTGAGAAATAAATAAATTCTCTAGAGAATATCATCATAGAATTGTGGTGTACTGATTCAGAAAATGTTGTTTGATTGTGTATTATTTAAATAGATATGTTTAATAGCAGTATTCCCTGATACAAAATATAAATGTAGATGAGGATGTATAAAACATGGAGTTGAATTCATTTAATTTTATTTTTCTTGAAACAATTTTTACTTTGGGGAATTATGCTAATATAGAAAAGAAATTAATAAATTTATGATAAAAGGAAAAAATATATAGTGTCTTCATATGAGGGTAATTGGATATGGTTTTCAAGTTATATTTTTTATTATCTACACAGCCAGTTAAGAATGATTTATTACTTTTTTGATGGTTTGAATCCTTGTCTTTGAATATAATTAGTCTCTTATAATTTTACTTTATATTTGTATATTGCAACAAGTATTATAAATAATCATATTGAGTTTTCTAAAAATAGATTTTATATAGGGAAACTATGTAAAGACCCAGAAATTCCATGATTTTTTTTTTCATAAATTCATGGGATTTTTATGAGTCCATGAAAATTTATGGCGCTTGATTCTGAGGCCCGGTGTGCCCCGAATCAATTTTTGAAGTTTTATTCGGGTACCTTCAGTAAACGTATGAGTGGGAATTTATAACTTTTGAACCGGTGCTCGGAATAGAAATCTGAGGGCACCGTTGAACTCACAACACTGGTATTCACTTAAGAAGACCTTCACCACAGTTGCGTTCTTATGATAATGGAAGTTAATTTTTGGGATTTTTAAATAAAATTAAATAAAAATAAGTGTAACTTATTTTTATTTGTTTAGTGGATAAAACCTCCAAGTAGAGGTTAGAGGTGGGTACCACCAATACATAACCTCCCTTAGGAGGATATTATTTTAGTGGGACCCACTAGAAGTGTAACAGCTCTTGAAATAAAAGAGGTGGGGCCCACACGGGCTTTAAACCCCCTTAAACCCTCAATTAAGTGGAGAGCCTGTTCACCTTCCCTTCAGTAAAGTGACAACTCCTTCACTTAATTAATTGGCACATTTTGAATTCTTTTGAATTCATGCCAACAATAAAATAATAGAAAAAGCTATTATTTCTTTTTGGTTGGAAACTCTCTTTTGGTGGAGCCTTGGAGGAAATTGGAAGAATTGAGAGAACTTCATCCTCTTGATGAAGAACACGAAGAACGCCCCTCACCACCAAAGAACGTCGAACACCATCTTCTTCCTTCTTAAACCGGGTCAAGAAAAGGAAGCACTTCCGCCCACGAAGAACGCCGATGATGTCATATTTCACTCGTCTTCTCCGATATCCTCCTCTTCCGACATGTACGAAACGACGCCGCATGCCACGACTCTATCATCAATCACAGAACTCGAGGTAGGGGGATTTGAGTTGTTTTGTGTATGAGTTTTATTTCTGTTCTTCGTCATTCAAATGATGGTTGAGATATACCGATTGTTATCAACGTAACATGGAGGGCTCGGACCGCATGAACATGGACTGCCCTCCCCATTTTTTGTTCTCGTTTAATGTGACGGAGGCAGAGCAATGCGACCGGTGTCGGACCAGCCGTGAAGGAACAGGCGGCGCAAAACCGTTGGGTCGCCAAGAGGGAGTGATACCACCGTGTTGTGTGGGAGGAGAGACGCGACTACGACGGGAGGCGGTAGTGCCGTTGCGCTGCATGGAGGTGAGCAGAGGGCTGTGTCTAGGGCAGGCCGTGGAGGTGGGCCACTCAGGTTAGTTGGGAGGTGCGGGACACAGTCGGGTGCCACGTGTTCGGGACCGGCGCCACCTGGTGCTGGTTCGGTTCCACCTGAACGGTTAAACCATTTGAGTGCCAGGGGGTGCGCTCCTCTCCCCTGGGCATGAATAGGGCAGGCCGTCAGGCCGCCTTCAGTCGGGCTGCCCTTCGGCCGGGCTGCCCTCGACCGGGCTGCCCCTCGGCCGGGCCCCTCTCGGCTGGGCCCCCTCGGCCGGGCTGCCCTCGGCCGGGTCGCCCTCGGCCGGGCCACCGTCGGCCGAGCCACCCTCGGACCGGGCCACACTCGGGCCAGGCCGGGCTGCTTTCTCGGACCTAATCGGACTCGCAGACTGGGTCAGACACCGGTCCGACTGGGTCGGACCGGACCCAGACCCGTTATGGCTAGTTTACACCCTTTGCCTATATCTTGGGCTACGAGTGTCTGATCGACGAACCGCCTGTGATGATGGAAGTCATGGAGAGAGACTGTCATTTTGGCATACTCCACTTGATATTTAGACATAGTTGGAGTACGGTCATGTTGGTTTGATTATAAAAACCAACCGAGCCCCTAGAACTGAAATGCCTATAACTCACAGACCGGGCGTCCGATCGACGCGCCGCCTCTTGTGTTGAGACCACTATGACGAGGCATACCCTTGAGATACTTTATCATGGTACTTCATGATAGTTGACGTATTGACACTTGGCCTGAGGAGCGGACCCTCCCGGAATCAAGCATACCTGAGTGGAACTCTGTGGCTGGCCGTGCACTGTTGACTACTCCTGGATCACGCGTTATTCCGATAGTTCCGATGACTATTCCTGGATCACGTGTTGGACCGAAAGTTCTAAATTCTATACCTGGATCATGTGTTGGTCTGACAGAATATCTGGACCTGGATTATGTGTTAGTCTGACAACTCTAACGACTATTCATGGATCATGTGTTGGTCCGACAGTCTTGACTTCTGTTCCTGGATCATGTTTTGGTCCGCCAGTATAGGTGGTCCTGGATCATGTGTTGGTCCGACAGCTTAGATGACTCAATGGATATATCTAATCATTTGTACCTCTCTACAAAAGTTGTATACATGTGTGAGCTGAGTCAGTAACTATTATGTCTCCTCATGATTAAGATGGGTCAATTGATAAACTTAGGTATATGTATGGGAATATACGTAAGTGAGGTTTTCAGTTGATATCATATTTTGTGGTATATCCTTTTTGAGACCTTAAGGGTCTTGGGGTCCCTACTGAGTATCGTTATACTCACCCCTGCATGGGATTTTCCCGCACCTCGTTGTGTTGGATGCAGATGACGAAGAGCATTGACGGAGACCAAGAGTACCAGGACTGAACGGTACCCGGAGGCGGACCATACGACGAGTCGATGCACAGAGGAGTCTAACAGACGTAGAGCACCGAGGAGTCTATCTATACCTACCCTTTAGGTAAGATCTGTGGTGGATGATCCATGGGTTTCTTGTCACCTTCCAGCTGTTTTGTCTTCTCCTTGTACTTTACAGTTGGGCTTGTAATTACGACCCTTTTACTTTCTAACACTTCTTCTGTATACAGTTTTTACATAGTGATTTACTTTCAGTTGCATACTCTATTGTGTGTGTTTTAGTTTATAAAGGAAATTCCTTCCCAGTTTAGGGATTTATGCCTTTGGTGCTAGTCGCCAGCCCCTGGTGTAACAACCAGGTCTTGATGACAGCACAGAAACCCCACCATAACAAGGCTGTCGGGTCTTGGCCTACTAGGTACCACAAGTTGACTTGCAGACACGTGGGGCCCACCCCAGGGTCTACCCATGTGCCCGAACGGGTCATCTGACTAATGAAATTCCCCAAAGGCCAACACATGTCCTTTCTAGTGTTCTTTGTCCTCACTCACACACACCCTGAGAAAATTTCTAGAAGGTCACCCATCCTGATCACTACTCTAGGCCAAGGATGCTTAACTGTGGAGTTCTAATCAGACAGGCTCCCAAAAAATAAGGTGCACCTTGTTTACATGAGTCATATCATTTATTCTTTTAACCCTTTATCATTTGGGGGTGTTACAATCACCCCTCTTTTAGAGCACAACGTCCTCATTGTGGGACCTACAACTCAACCCAGGCAGTGCATCGCACTTAAGGCTGGGTTTCTTTTATGATACCAAATTTGACAACCGGGTCCCGATGACAGCACATACACCCCTCCATAACATGGTGGTCAGGTCCTAGCCTACAGGGTACCACCAGTTGACCCGTAGACACGTGGGGCCCACCCCGGGGTCTACCCACATGCTCAAACGGGTCATATGACTAATGAAATTCCCCACAGGCCAACACATGTCCTTTCCAATGTGCTTTTTCCTCACTCAAAAACACCCTGATAAACTTCCTAGAAGGTCACCCAACCTGATCACTACACCAGGCCAACCACCCTTAACTGTGGAGTTCTAATCAGACAGGCTCCTGAAAAGGAAGGTGCACCTTGTTGACATGAGTCATAACATTTAGTTATTTAACCCTTTATCATTTGGGGGTATTATACCTAGACTATGGAAGGAGGCCTTGGGGTAGTCACGATACGGGGCCCGAGGGACGGGTCGTGAAAAATTGGTATCGGAGGAGTCGGTTCTAACCATAGAACTTAGGACTCTGATATGACTTACTGTGAAGAAAAAGTGTTTAGAGTTTGAGTGTGGTTTTCTGTCCAGGGAGTCCAGTGTTGGTGCGGCAGCTGACGTATCCATACACGAGGACCATGAACTTTGTTTTCTAACTCAGTACACGAAAACACTAATTGCGTGTGTCTTTCAAGAGTTATTTTTTGTGATCTCTTTGATTCAGCTCACCAGGTATAACTTATTGATCGTGGCACACCTGTTTCTTTTCAGGATGCCTCCACACAGATAGCCAGCCTAGGTTCTGAGAGTTGTATGAGATGGAATCCCACCGAGCAATGAGGCCTCGGTACAGGGCCCCATCACAGCAGAGGCACTAGCAGTACCACTACCCATTGGGCCACCGATGCCACTAGCCCCAGAAGCAGAGAGTGCACACTGCCTGAGTGCGTTGCACGAGTTTTAGTGCCAGAGGATGCCCAGGTTCAGGGGAGAGACGTACCCGCGGGCTTCTGAGGATTGGCCAGAGGCTGTGGTGAGAGTCTTCAGGCTAGTAAGGACACCACCAGACCATATGGTGATCCTAGCTGTGAGTCTCCTTCAGACAGCAGCAGACAGATGGTGGAGCCTGATGCTCCAGGTGCATGACGAGGTGACACTACTCTGGGAAGACTTCAAGAGCCTGTTCCAGGCGGAGTTTGTCCCAGCCACCCTTTGAGTGGTGTGGATACACGAGTTACTTCATCTGTAGAAGGGTAGCATGATAGTGGCACAATACTCAGTGAGGTTTATTTAACTCTCGCACTACCCCACAGATATGGTACGAGACCCATTATATAGGGCCCAGACCTTTGAGCAGGGGATCAGGCGAGAGATCAGAGCCTCCATGATCTCCCTCAGCATCCCGACACAGGCGGTGGTGTTGGAGCATACCCTCTTAGTGGAGATTTTCCTTGCTAAGAAGACACCAGCAGCGAGACCCACCACAGGACATCACGTAGCAGAGTCTTATGCAGCTAGTAGCAGGCAGTTTTCGCAGAGGTCTAAATGGACAAGACCATCTGGTGGATAACCACATGATATGGGTTCAGTTGTTTGGGGAACACAAGACAGAGCCAATCATGCCAGGAGTGGGCAATGCTACTCTTGTAGCAGGCATGATCACATGGCTCGTGACTGTCCAACCCGCCATTTTGACGATCAACAGATAGTTGAGGGACCTCCCAAGAATATGCAAAGGTTCAATCGAGGTGGTCCGTAGGGAGAAGGCAGACCTGGAAGGGGAGCTGGTCGTGCAGCTGGTGGTGGAAGACGATTCCAGGTGTTACCACCACCACCACCTGGAGGTCCACCCCGACCACAGGGAGCAGGTGGACAGGGTAGAGCTCAGCTCCAGACAACTAAGGCTTATGACCATGGCGCTCCGGAGATGATTCGAGGTATGATCTGTGTCTACTCCACCTTAGATGCAGTTTCTATAGACACAGGTGCCATTCATTCTTTCATAGCCACTTCCCTCGTTCGAAGATCGAAGATTCCGATGGATCTGTTGGCTCAATTATTATGGATAGAGACTCATACAAGAGCAGACTTGACAATTACGCACTGGTGCCGACAGTGTGATCTTACTCTACGAGGTGAGAGCTTCGGCTGGGATCTCCTCGTAGCAGCGTCGAGGCCTTACGACGTCATCTTGGGTATGGACTAGTTATCTACAATCCATGCTCAGATCTATTGTATTAGGCGCAAAGTGCGGTGTGTCCACATGGATGGGACAAGGCTCACCTTCACCGACGAGAAGGGAACCTTTGTAGCGCATGAAAGACTTACTTGGAGGAGGGTGAAGCTGATCACTCATCAATTGGTTTGCCTTACCCTCAGAGCGGTTGATGTGGAGAGTCCGACTTATCCTGTAGTGGTGGACCAGTATGCGGATGTTTTCCCCGATGATGTTCCAGGACTACCTCCTCACAGATAGGTGGACTTATACATTGATCTGTACCCTAGGATGACACCAATATCTACTCTAGCATTTCAGATGTCTCCCGTTGAGATTCGTGATCTGCGGGTATAGCTATAGGACTTGCAGGGAAAGGGATTCATCCGGCCTAGTGTTTCTCCCTGGGCAGCCCTGATTCTGTTCGGCAAGAAGGTGGATGGGAGCTTGAGGCTCTATGTCGACTACCATTTCCTGAACCAGGTGACCATGAAGAACAAGTACCCACTCCCGAGGATTGATGACCTCTTTGATCAGATAAAGGGAGCTCGATGGTTCTCGAAGATAGAACTCAGATCAGGCTATCACCAGCTCAGAGTTCGAGATGAGGATGTGCAGAAGACAACCATCAGATGTCGGTACGACCACTACAAGTTCTTGGTTATGCCCTTCGGCATAACCAATGATCCAGGAGTGTTCATGAGTCTCATGAACAGGATCTTCTAGCCTTACCTCGATCGCTTTGTCGTTGTCTTCATCGATGAAATATTGATCTACTCGATAACTGAGGAGGAGCTTTCCTACCATTTTTAGATAGTACTGGACACACTCCGAGAGCACCAGATTTATGGTAAGCTCTCGAAGTGCCAGTTTTGGATTCGAGAGGTTCACTTTTTGGGACACGTCATCTCAGAGGTTGGAGTTGCAGTAGATCCAGCGAAGATTGAAGCAGTACTTTCTTGGGAGCCACCCAGGATTGTGATAGAGGTAAGGAGTCTCCTAGGATTGGCTGGATACTATCAGAGATTCATTCCAGACTTCTCTAGAGTTGCATCACCACTATCAGCCTTGACGAAGAAGGGGAAACCCTTCGTATGGTTGGAGAGATGTCATCATAGCTTTCGAGAGCAGAGGCAGAGGCTAACTAGCGCCCCCATCTTGAGGCTCCGAGAGGAAGGCATAGGGTATGTAGTTTACTACGACGCATCAGGGACCAGACTCGGGTGTGTCCTGATGTAGGAGCGATAAGTGATCATGTATGGTTCTCAGAAGCTGAGATAGAATGAACAGAACTACACTACCCATAACCTAGAGTTAGCGGCAGTGGTCTTCACCTTGAAGATGTGGCGACACTATTTGATGGGAGAACGTTTTACCATGTACTCTGATCACAAGAGTCTCAAGTATATCTTCTCTCAAAAGGAGCTGAAACTAAGACATCAGTGATGGCTTGAGTTTTTCTAGGACTATGAGTTTGAGATAGTCTATACTCCTGGTAAGGGGAACATTTTTGCGGATGTGCTCAGCAGGAGGACTAGTATACAGTAGCTAGGAGAGGCGACAGAGCAACTGCCTGCCTTAAAGATATCCTTTGTGAATATGTATGGAGTGCCTTTCTACAGTCTCTTATAGTCACTCCTCCACTTTTTTAGCAAGTCAGGGAGGCACAACATGGGGACACTGACTTTGAGACGCGACATGCTCACATATCCACAGAATAGGAACCTGATGGATTTTCAAGAGGTGGGGAGCACGTCATTCTCTACAAAGGACCTACTATGGTGCTAGTGTCACTTAAGGAGGATGTGTTGAGGGTGTTCCACTCATCCCCTCTAGCAGTACATCCAGGAGTGGCGAATATGTATTGAGACCTTAGACGAAAACACTGGTGGCCAAGTATGAAGAAGGCGGTAGCAGAGTTTGTCTCACGATGCCCCAATTGTCAGCATGTGAAGGCAGAGCACCAGGTACCGGCAGTCTTGGTACAACCCTTAGAGTTCCCAGAGTGGAAGTGGAATGGGATATCCATGAACTTTGTGACGTGTCTTCCATGTACATCTAGGAGTCACGATTCGATATGGGTGATCGTTGACAGACTCACCATGTCGGCCCACTTCCTACCGATCAGAGAGAAGGGCTTAGTAGAGAGCTTGGGATGCCTCTACGTACATGATATTGAGCGTTTACATGGAGTACCTTCTTCTATTGTCTCTGATCATGACACATGCTTTACTTCTTGGCTATAGAAGGGGTTGTAGGAAGCTTTCAGGACACAACTTTGTCTGAGCACCACCTTCCATCCTCAGACGGATTTCCAGACTGAGCGGACCATCCCAAACCTTGAAAACATGCTCTGTGCTTGTGTCCTAGACTTTGGTCGTAGTTGGGAGGACCAATTACCATTGGTATAGTTTTCCTACAACAACAGCTATCACTCTACCATCGGTATGGCACCTTTTGAGGTATTGTATGGTCGACCTTGCAG
Organism: Viscum album; assembly: GCA_963277665.1. Taxonomy (NCBI): domain Eukaryota; kingdom Viridiplantae; phylum Streptophyta; class Magnoliopsida; order Santalales; family Viscaceae; genus Viscum; species Viscum album. Next base: position 494,420,266 of record OY728158.1, on the reverse strand, counting down.
ATCTACACTGTGCTAGACAGACCCAGGGGAGTCAGCACCATTGGGACCAGAGATAGTGCAAGGTACCACCAAGAAGGTGCAGATCATCCAGGAGAAAATAAAGACTGCACAGAGTAGGCATAAGTCCTATGCTAATAAAAGAAGAAGGCCTTTAGAGTTAGAGGATGGCAACCATGTCTTTCTACAGGTCTCACCTCGATGAGGTCTACAGAGATTTGGCCAATGCGGAAAGCTATCTCCAAGATTCATCAGACCTTTCTAGGTCCTCAACAGAGTAGGCAAGGTGGCTTACCACTTAGATCTTCCACCTCAGTTGCACCAGATGCTTGATGTCTTCCATGTATCTTAGCTGAGGAGATATGTGCACGACCCGTCCCACATCATTGACCATAGAGAGCTGGACATCGATGAAGGGGAAACTTTCATGGAGGTTCCATAGGAGATTGAGGATCGACATGACCGAGTCCTATGTTGACGTTCGATACCTCTAGTGCAAATTCGCTGGAAGGACGAGAACCTCCAGGAGAGAACATGAGAGCGGGAGGCTCAAATGCGTGCTCAGTACCCCCATTTTTTACCTTAGTTTGAGTTGTAGATTACGGGGACGTAAATCCCTGAGGTGGGGAGAATGTAATGACCCGAAAATTCCGTGAATTTTTTTTCTTAAATTCATGGGATTTTTATGAGACCGCAAAAATTTACGGCGCTTGATTCTGAGGCCCGATGTTCCTATAATAAATTTTTTATGTTTTGTTTGGGTACGTTTAGTAAATGTACGAGCGAGATTTTATAACTTTTGAACCGGTGCTCGGAATTGAAATCCTAGGGCACCGTTGAACTCGCAGCACCAATATTAGTTTAAGGAGACCTTTATCACAATTTCATTCTAACGAAAATGGTTGTTAATTTCTGGGGTTTTAAATAAAATTAAATAAAAATAAGTGTAACTTATTTTTATTGTTTGGTGGTTAAAACCTCTAAGTGGAGGTTATAGGTGGGGCCAACCCGCACATAACCTCCATTGGGATGATATTATTTTAGTGTGACCCACCTGCAGTTTAACACCTCTTGCAATCAAAGAGTTGGGGCCCACACGGGCTTTAAACCCCCTTAAACCCCCAATTAAGTGGAGAGCCTCTTCACCTTCCACTCATTAAAGTGCCAACTCCTTCACTTAATTAATTGGCACATTTTTAATTCTTTTGAATTCATGCCAATAATAAAATAATATACAAAGATATTATTTCTTTTTGGTTGGCAACTCTCTTTTGGTGGAACCTTGGAGAAACTTGGAAGAATTGAGAGAACATTATCCTCTCGACAAAGAACACGAGGAACACTCCTCAGCACCGAAGAACGTCAAACACCATCTTCTTCCTTCTTCAACTAGGGAAAGAAAAAGAAGCACCACCGCCCATGAAGAATGCCGACGACATCATCATCGACTCATCTTCTCCGAACTCTTCCTCTTCTGATGTTGACGAAACGACGTCGCCTTCCGCGACTCCGTCATTGATCACCGAACTCGGGGTAGGGGGATTTGAGTTGTTTTGTGAATGAGTTTTATTTCCATTCTTCATCGTTCAAATGATGGTTGAGATATTCCGATTGTTATCAATGTAACATGGAGGGCTCAGACCGCATAAAAACAGTCGGAACCTCACCCTTGTTTGTTCTTGTTTGATGCGACGGAGGTGGAGCAAAGCGACCGGCGTCGGACCAGCTGTGAAGGAACTGGCGGCGCATAGCCGCTGGGTTTCCAAGAGGGTGCGACACCATTGCGTCGCGCGGAAATAGAGCTATGGCCCTGATGGGCCGTGGTGGAGGCGCGTGGTGTCGTCACGTTGCGCTGTGGAGTGGAGCGGCTAGCCACTCGTGCCAGCTGGGAGGTGAGGGACCCTGTCAGGTCCTGCGTGTGCTAGACTGGTGCCACCTAGCGATGGTTCGGTTCCACCAGAAAGGTTCAACTGTTCGGGTTCTAGGGGGTTCGTGTCTCCCCCTGGGTGTGGCTAGGGCAGGCTTTCGGGACACCTTTGGCCGGGACGCCCTCGTTCGGGCCGCCCTCGGCCCGGCCGCCCCCTCGGGCTAGGCCGCTTTCTTGGACCGGATCGAACCCATGGATTGAGTCAGACCGGACCCGAACCCGCTATGGATAGTTACACCTTTTTTCCCATATCTTGGGCTATGGGTGTCCGATCGACGAACCACCTACGATGATGGAAGTCTTGGAGCAAGAAGGTTCTTCTGGAATACCCACTTGAGGTTTGGACATAGTTGGAGTATGGCCGGGTTTGTTTGAGTCTAAAAACAAAATGGGCCCCTGGAACAGAAATGCCAATAACTCACAGACCGGGCGTCCGATCGACGCGCCGTCTGTTGTGTTGAGACCCCTATAACATGGCAGACCATTGAGATACTTAATCGTGGTAATTCGTGATAGTTGAAGTATTGAAACTTGGATGAGGAGCAGACCCTCCCAGAATCAAGCATACCTAAGCGGAACTCTGTGGTTGGTCATGCTCTATTGACTGTTCCTGGATCATGTGGTGGTCCGACAGTTCCGATGATTGTTACTGGATCATGTGTTGGTCCGAAAGTTCTAAATTCTGTACCTGGATCATGTATTGGTCTGACAGAATAGTTGGACCTGGATAATGTGTTGGTTCGATAGCTCTAACAACTGATCCTGGATCATGTGTTGGTCTGACAGTCTTCACTTTTGTTCCTGGATCATGTGTTGGTCCGATAGAATAGCTGGTCCTGGATCATGTATTGATCTGACAGCTTAGATGACTCAGTGGATATATTTGATCATCTGTACCTCTCTAAAAATGTTGTATACCCGTGTGAGCTAAGTCAGTAAGTCTTGTGTTTCCTCATGATTGAGATGGGTCAATTGATAAACTTAGGTATATGTATGGGAATATACCTATGTGGGATTTTTAGTTGATTTATACTTTGTGGTATATCCTTATTGAGACCTTGAGGGTCTCAGGGTCCCTACTGAGTATCGTTATACACACCTCTGCACGGGCTATGACCGCACCTCGTTGTGTTGGATGCAGATGACAAACAATATTGACGGAGGTCGAGAGCACCAGGACTGGACGGTACCCTGAAGTGGACCTTACGAAGAGTCAGTGCACAGAGGAGTCTGACAGACGTAGAGTGCTGAGGAGGCTATCTGTACCTACCCTTAAGGTCGGATAATTGGTGGATGATCTAGGAGTTTCTTGTCACCTTCCAGTTGTTTTGTCTTTTCCTTGTACTTTAAAGTTGGGCGTGTATTTCCGGCCCATTTTACTTTTTGGAACTTCTTCTGTATACAGTTTTTACATAGTATTTTACTTCCAGTTGCATACTCTGTTGTGTGTGTTTCAGTTTATAAAGGCAATACCTTTCCAGCTTAGGGATTTAAGTCTTTGGTACTAGTCACCAGCCCCTGGACTATGGAAGGCGGGCCTGGGGTAGTCACGATATGGGCCCTGGGGGACGGGTCGTGACAAACCATATAGTAAAAGTGTGGTTGATCGAAATGATGAATAAAATACTGGAAATGGAATGACAGGAGGGTGGATTTCTTTATATGTAATATATATGGTTAAAAAAACCTAGGGCTTGAATTATGAGATTTGTTATACGAATTAAATATTTAAAAACTAGTCATCAAGACCAATAGTGAAAAAATAAGATGGAACCCATAAATGTGAAATAATTCGTCTACAAAGATATGGGAAATTTTTATAATAAATTTCCCTAGTGGCGATAGAATATACACTAGAAGTTTATAGTGGATAAATATTAGGATTTTTCAATAATAATGGATAACTTTTCTACTCCAACTAATTTGATATAATGTGTTTAATATATTATTTGAATTTGGATAATTCTACCATACCATATCATGCAACTTTTTAAATAATATTTAATCACCCTTTTATGCATTAAGAAGTGATTTATCAGTTAGTAAACCAATTTTCACTATAATGACAAGAACGGTATACTCTATAGATAAAATTTAAAAGTGTGAGTGTTATTTTCTTGGAAATATAATCACTATACTTATGATGAATGATTACATAACTATATAGATGCATTATATCTATAATTATAAATAAAAAATTTATTATTGTGTAAATAAATTTTGAGTTTGTGAGGTAAGTGTTGAACAACTTTTTTTAGGGGATATTTCATTACTTGTATATTTTTTAGAACATCCCCATGTAACTAAGCTTAATGAAATACATGCGAATGAAATAGATTAAATTAAATATATGATGGTTTATGAGGTTTTTAGAATAGAAAATGTACCCATCTTATTAGAATATATTAATATATATCAAAATTAATTCCGAATATTTACCCTTGATCTAGATGTTTAATCTTCCTTTGATCTTATCAAAAATGATAAAACGATATATATAACACAATATCAAATGGCTCTAACTTAGTTTGTTGAGTGAAAAAATCAATCATAAAACTTATGTGATAAATTTTAAATTTATCCAATTATTTCACAAATAGGGTCACTGGTTTTATTTTTGATGAGAATCTAGTGTATAAATAGTTTATGTATTGATTATGAGGAAATCAATGGAATTAATATGATGAAAAAATAACCATTTCCATGTTTTTATGAAATCTTTTTTCAACTTCAATGGGATCAGTACTTTTGAAATATTTATATTCATTCTTGATTTCATCAATTAAAATTTAATATATAGGATGTCTTAAATATGGTCTCCCATATAATGTATGATCATTATGAGTTCATAGTAAATCTATTTGGGTTGACTAACTCACCATTTGTGTTTATAAATTTTTTGGACAAGGTATTTAATTTTCATCATGATAATATTGTGGTGTTATTTATGGATGGAATTCTAATTTAATCCAAGAGTTATTAGAATAATTTAACTCATTTGAAAAAAATTCTTAATGTTATAAGAAAAAAATAGTTATATGGGAAATTATTTAAATATGATTTTTGGAAATAAAATGATTCTTTCCCAAAAAATATTTTTTATAAGGATGGTATATCTTTTGAAACATCAAAAAATATAGTTGTCAAGGAATCCACATGATCAATTATTTGAATAGAAATACATAGTTTCCATCAATTAGAATGATACTATTAGTGTTCATTTAAAAGCATCACTCTATTATCTAATCCACTAACAATGTCAAAATAAAAAGGAGCCATCATCACGTGGACAATGGAATGTAAATATTTCATTGATTAACTGAAGAAGAGATTGTTTAATGCACCTATATTGAGACCTAAATGAGATATAGAATACTATTTTAGTACTATTTTTGAATCATGGAATGGTCCTAAATATTTTCAAATGAAAAATTATAGTGGTAGAGTATGAATATCAACATATACAACCTTATGAGATTAAATATATAAGTCATAGTTTAATGTTTTTGAGGGTGATATTTTATCTAAATATATAGAGACATTATCTATAATATATATATATATATATTGACCATAAGAGTTTAACATACTTATTTACTAAAAAAAATCATAATATAAGGAAATATATACCATTATAACTACTTAATGATTATGATCAAGCTATAAATTATCAACCTGTGAAAGAATAAAGGTAGAAGATTCATTGAGTAAAAAATATTATGGTATATTATTCCATGATGACGGTGGAAAATTCTACAATAGTAAATGATTTAGTAAAGATAGAAATTTAATATTAATTGGAGGAGAAACATCATTCATATTCCTTGTAATTACTCAGCACTATTTATTTGGGAGGATTAGGATATCTCAATGTGTTGTTTAGGACCTATAAAAGAAGATTTAAGGAGTGAGGAATGGTAAATTACTGATGTTTTCATTAGTGTTGATGTAATTATAAGGTTTGGTAAGAGGTTATGTGTTCCACCAATACAAGAGTTGAATGGATATCTACTATAAGAGGCTCATATAATCATTATATATATAAATCGTTGAATAAAAATGTTTTTTGGTACATCTGGGATCCTTTCTAGTGTAAAAATATGAAATGAGTGATTTCAGATTATTTTGTAAGTCTCTTAGTTTTCTAATAAGTAATATCTAAAACACAAAAATATTAATGGGGATATTCATCCTTTAACAATACCAATGTTGATGCGGGATAATATTTTTGTGGATTTAATCATTATGCCTCTATATACATCGAAGGGGAATAATAACATATTGATATTTTTTACCATCATTCAAATTCCAATTATTTCCATTCAATTACATAATATTTTCGAATGGATAATCATATGTAGTTATATATAAGTTGTGATACTTATTGGAACACCCATATCCATAGCATATGATTGATACCTAAGGATCAATTCATAATTTTTTAGGAATATCTAAACAGAATTAATTAAAAAAAATCAATGCACAACCAATCACCCTAAAATAGATGTAAATTCAAATAGGGATATCCAAATATTGTAGGTTATGATAAGGACATGTACTATTGACTTCTAATAAAGTTTTGATTAGTATTTTACTCTAGTGTAGTTTTTATAAAATAATAGTTACCTCATAAGCTTTAAAATAGAACCATATAAATCCTTTAATGGAAATAGATATCAGTATATGAAATATTTTTATGAAGTGGGAGAAAAAAATTTGTTCGGCCCCAAACATGTGGAAGATACATCAGATTATTAAATATCAATTTAAATTAAAATCATGGGGACATGAAGAAGAAAAAAACTATGTTAACAAACGAATGAAAGATCATGAGTTATATATTGGAGACCAATCATCCTAAAGATATCTCTATGGAAATGGGTAATGATATTTAGAAATAAAAGGAAGTGGAGTAAAAGATACATTTGTACTTTTGAAATATTGGGGACAATTAGAGCTATGTAATATCATTTTTTCCATAACACCGGACCTATCCAATGATCATGATATCTTCTACATGTCACTTTTAAGGAAGAATCTTCAAGACCCTTCCTATTTCACAAATTTGGTCACATTAGGATGGATCATTACTTTTCATAAGAAAAATAGATGATTTAGCTCTTTGATATGATGTATAAAATTTTGTATAATTTAATTACACATATATTGAATGTTATTTAGAGTATTAATCAATTAGAATGTGTTATATGGTAACTAGTGGATGTAATGATAATTTATTATCCACCTTGGTTTATAGGTGAATTTATAATTTGGAGGAGGAATTTATTTAATGGGGGAGAATTTAATATCTGGTATTCTAGTATAGTAAATAAACATTTCACCACAAAAATATTACAAAATTTTCATTCTATTATTCTTTCATAATAGTAATACATATATTAGTACAATAGAAAATGAGGTTATTTTGTTAATAATAAAATATAAAACCAAAACCATAAAACATGTAACAAAATATGACAACATGACCATATTGTAATCAAGTCGATCATACTCAATAATGAAAAATAATTATATGAGATACTTTTTTATTAAGAAAAATTAATAATCCTTGGAATATACATGGTAAAGGCACTAAATTATGGATATTAATTATTATAGATATTTATATATATATGTTGTAATATAACAGTTGGTTGATATAACCATAGTTAAATATGACCATTTTTTAATATTACCATTTTCAATATGACTTTTAGTTAATATAACTATTGTGTATTATGAATGATGGAAATCTTAACTACTATAGTATAGTGATTAAGAATTAACTATTAGGGTAAGTGTATATTAATACTTTTGATAAGAGACTATTATTATATATGTAAGGAACTATGGATTTATCCAGTGGTAAAATACCTTATAACGTTCATTTAATAGAGATTAGAAAGGAGGTAGTATCAATGGGGTTCATCCTTGGCTAAACCAAGTCAAAACAATAATAATTGAGGATGGGTAAGACTTATATTTTAAATATTTCCATGTTAGTGGATATCATTAATAGATAAATGTTGAATGAACCACCCAATAAATGTACTTACACTATGCAACTTGTCTATGTGTATTTTTTTTGTGGGGATAATTAGTAATTTATCTAGTGGTAATGTTGTATTAGTGTGTATATTCTATAAGAAATAAAATTATGTTTACTTTGAAAACAATTTTCTATTAAATATGAAATTGATTAATAAATTTTAATATATATATTATTAGATTGTGAATTTGATGAATACGAGTAATTATTTGGAATCCTTATATTTTTATAAAACTCTGTTAAGGTTTAGTAATTTCGTTTATAATAGTAAAATATAGTACAACATGGCTAACTACGGTGAAATACTTTAAATGTGACATTTAATATATGTAATAATGACTAAAATTGACAAGGGTGGTGTTATTTAATGATTTAAATCACAATTAATTTTAGTGGATCACTCTGGGATGAAATGGGGAACTATGGGGGGGGGGGAAGTGGAGTGTATAAGATAGTTGAGATATTAAATAATCAATAATTTATTCCATGAAATTTCAATCAACATACCTATAAATATAATCCCCCTCTATCTTTATACCTTGTAAAATTTGAACTTCCCTCTTTACATCTCTTTCATTAATTTTCTCCAATATTCAACTCTTTTTTATTAAATATTTTGGTAGGTTTTAAACTTTGGATCTAGGCTAAGAAGATCAAGATAAGTAACAATACTTTTCCCTCTATCTAAAAATAATATTTGTATTTATTTTTTTTCCTTTTTAATTTCAAATTTTTTATTCATGTACTAAATCAATATCATTATATGTTCAATCCTTAATTTATAGCATCTATATTTACAACTATATCAGTCACATCATTCACCATTCATAACCCATTATGATTCTTCATCATTATAATTGTCATAAAATATCATAAAATTTTGGTATAGTAAAGGCTGTGGTGGTTTTTCTAGAAAAAAAATCACAATATGGATACAAAAAATTGGATATAGTATCTAAAATATAATATCCTCAAGGTAATAACATTGTAAAATAAAGGTCCTTTATTAACACGATATTTAATAAGTTCTTGAAATGTTAGTCTTACCACACAATTGGTTTGGAACTTTTTGGGGATATGTTATAGATGATTCACATGTTCCATACCAACCATAAGAAATAAATTTTTTATTATATTTTTATTTATACTTATCCATAACACATTTGTCACCCACTATTTACAATATACTCTTTCTACATCGAAAAATAAATGATAATAATAATATTTTTTATATACCTGATAACTACAAATATATATTATTTACATTATAAAGTTATTTAATTTAAAATTTATAATACCTAATTATTCCATCTATTAATCACGAGAATTCACAAAGGAATCCTAATTAATTCATTGGTTGGGGAAATTTATTGAAAATTATTATGATCTATTTTCTTACATGAGTGAGTCTTATATGATAAGTTATTTTCTGAAATTAACCATTTGTTTCTAAGTTGTTCATCCTTTAAAATTATAAAATGTGAAGCCTAATCTGATAATTTATTAACTCAGAAATGAATTAAAAATAAATTCAAAAAGAAATATATCAAACATATGATCCAATATTGGTTTGGGGAGTATATGTCCCCTAGTCCACACCACCAATTCTCAACTCCAAGAGCATGGAGATTTTCACTGGAAGTTGTCCTTTTTTCATTGACTACCTGGAAGAGTACAAGTAGTTTTTAATTGTTAAAAAATTAGGTACATATATTGGGATACTGAAAGGATTTGAAAAATTAATAGCCTTTAGGTTATTTTACCAACAACATCCATTTCTTAGAATAAGAATCTAATAGTTTTAGTAATGAGAAAGAATAATGAATTATTACAAATAAAGCACATAGTTTCAAGACACAACTGATACAAGTGAAGAGATCTCAGTGTTATTAAATTATGATAATGTACTTATTAAGGTAAGTGTTAATGCAAAGAATGATTGATCTTATAAAAAATATTTATAAATCATAATTCTTCATCTTATTTTATTTATCACAAAAAAGCTTTGAATGAAAGAGAATGTGTTTCAGAGAGTACATTATTCTATTCTAGTGGATTTAGGTATATTATCTTATTCATTTTGAAAAAACACATGAATGAAATAAATCATAATATTTCACAACCCAACATATTCTAAAATATTGTTATTTTAATAAAAGTATAAATGTTATTTTATCAAAATTACATTACCAATAGGGTTAAAAAATAAATTATTCTATATTATTTTCCTTTCCCGATACTTTTATCATTTATTAGATCAATTTTTACCCTATTGAAATAGTCAAATATTTAATTCCTTGATAAAATAATTATATTACACTTAAATTACTCAAATGAACATAAATATATAGGTCATATAATAACATAGTTTTTTATGGACCAACACAATTAAACATTCAATGTATTTTAATTCACCATCTAATTAATCCTCATAGTCATTCTTCAAATTAATATCTTATTCACCTATCCAAATCTTGCAGCCAACTTACACACATATCTGAATTTTGTGTGGTTAAATGAATCACATATTCGATTGGAATCATGTATCTAAATTATTAACTTATCTAAATAACTTCACTGATTTCTCTACAGAGTTGAGTTACATAGTCTTCTCATCATTGTAGTTGCTTCCTTATTTAAGAGATTTGTAAAAATAACTTATTTTCATGTAGTCTATTACAAAATTTATGTGATTTATATAAGTTATTATTTCACATAGACATTTTAAATAACTGATTGCTCGATATATCCAATTATCAATGTACTCAATTTTATCATATAGCCAAAATATTCATACTTTGGATAGTTGCTGAGAAATTACATAAATGAAGAATTATAGAATAATTACCCTAAATATTGTTAAAAACTGATAAAGACAATTATAAAATTGGTATAAAAATATGAAAGGTTTTTGTGATTATCAATACATAAATTACATGGGATATGTTGGAATAATTTTAGTTGTACAATAGTTTCCCTCATTTTGATTATCAAAAAACACCTTAAATAATAAACATGAAATTTTATATCAATTAAGGATTTTTTTTGAAAATCTATATAATTTATAATAATTAAAAAATATTTATCCTTTATTGTCCTCTTTTACATATTTTATCTATCTTATCCCCATCGTTTCATTGTTAAAATGGATGGGTAATGAGAGGAAAACACATTGAATTTAAAACATGAGAAATAACTAGATGAAAGATAAAACGTTCCTACTGAGGTTGAATTATGGATTGAATAAATTTCAAAAAATGAAAAATGTATAACATTCAAGAATAAATAAAAAAAAATTGAAAATAATCACATTAAAATTAAAAAAAAAGAGAAATAAGGGGTTTCATTAATCATTTATAGTTGTAAAAAAAATATATAACAAATATAAAATGATATGTTAGTAATATTACATTGTATTATGGATAGGTTCAAATTTATAATGAGATTTTAGTGGAGGATTCATAAAGTAATTAGTGGAAGGAGAGGTAGAAGGATGATCAACTATTGGAGGTAATTCCACTCATCCAAAATTAACTTTAGTTTATTGAGTCCCACACACTGGTATATATATTTGTCCCTAAATATGAATACTTTGGAATTTTTTGTTATTATAAATATATATACCATAATCAATAGAGAATGAGCTCATAAATTCTATCATCTTAACATGATATAAAGCTTTTTTTTCTTCTCGGCAGATTTAGTAGAAATAGTTTCCACAACATTGAACTGTTCCCTTTTATAAATGTTGGCTAGATCAAATGAAATATCCAATATCTTCCTGGAAACGCCATATATATCTTGAGGTTCTTATTTGATGGATATTATTCCACTTAGGGAGAAAAGTGAATCATCCCATAAATCAATCCTCTTGATTATATTTGATTTTTTGAATTGAATAATTACATAGCATGAATGTTTGTGCATCTGATGACTTGAATATAAATCATCGGTTACTACTCCTTTATAGAATTCAATTTTTAGTGGAAATCAATGAGGAGAACTAACTATTGAATCTGTATAATTACTTTACTATGTTGTAGGTGGTTCTTCATAGAATCTATCTTGAATATAGTCATCTGAGAGTTACAACATGTTTATCCTTACTTAAAAAGTGTTAAACCTGTGATCCAAGATTTCTAATTTATCTATGATCACCTAAGAAATCTTGTTAACAACACTATAAGGATCATATATCATGATTGAACTGGAAGCAACTTATTTAAGATAAATAACTAGATGGATTTTTACACTATAATTTCTTTAACTATATCGATAGTCGCTGTATATAGGGATTATTTTGGAAAATAGTAATTAATATCCTCTTTAGAAGAGTTTATATAGTGATTTGATACTCCCACATAAATATTTAGTATCATAGTCAAAAAACATTGATGCTTTTTATTGATTTGATATATAAAAAATGAAATAATATCTTGTAATTTCATGGATACCTTCAAGGTTTTTTATAACTAAGCACTAATAGAAAATATAAATTCCTAAATCAACCCAACCATATGATTCAATAACACATAAATCCCAAGACCATGTCTTATAAAATCATCATTGGTTTCAAAAAACCCAGGTAATGGATAATTTTGAACTCTTTCCTATGATAAATGGTTGACCATTTCAAACTATAATGACTAAATCTGAGAAGATTCTAAATTCAAATCTGAACATCCTAGTGAAAACTATGTCTGAAAATTAGCAACAACTAATTTTTCTATTATGGTTGTGGGTTTAGAAAATATACTCTTAAGGAATTCAAACTAACTTACATATGCACTTTATAGATTGTGAAATCTCTCATTCATCTATATTTTAAAACATTGAATCTCATCATCTAAATCCTTTTAGAAATATAATTTAACTAGGGGAATATTCAAAATAATATCCATTTGATATTCAACATGAACTCCAAGATCTTTCACATCAAATTTGTTATAACATATTTTTCTATAATCTCTCACTTGAGAACTCACAACAGTAACATTTTTATGAAACATCATAGAGGAAACATGATATAATGGTTAGAGTTTCTTGATCTGGTCATTTTGGGCATCCAACATCCTAAATAAATTATAAAAATATATTTATAATGTGATCTTTTTTATCAATAAATTACAAGCATGAATGATATTTTCTCTTTAATTAACTACTCATAATCTACCTTGATATTATAAAATTTATATATTAATGAAATTGGAATATTCTTCACGTTATTTTCAATATATGAAATTATCGAATTTTTGATCAAATAAGGCTAATACTATTGCACATGAGGAGAATATGGAATATGCTCTAGAGTGTGTGGAAGAGTATCATCTTCATCAAATTATATGTCTCTAAATCCATATCTATAAACATCATGTCTTCTGAATATTTGGTCAACTAAAATTTTTTAATCCTTAGGTTTTAGTATAATGTCACAAGAAGAAACACTTGGAATAGTTCAAACTTTACATTCTTCTTGAGATCAAGAAGATGTCTTAGCATCCATCAAAACATTATCAACCACATTATCATCACTAACTATTATATCTTCCTCACTCAGAGCTTCCTCTACCACAAGTATAGAATCTGTAACTACCGAATGTGAGAAATTAATAAGTAACACATAAACTTCCTTGGTAGGAACCATATGAATAAATTATGACTCACTTGGTGGTGAGGTAGTGGATTTATTTCCTTATGTGGGTGAGGGAAGTTGAATAACCACATGATCTCCGAAATCACATCCAACAGTCCATAGAGAGTTAGAGGTAGAATCATAAATGTAAAAAAACACTTTCAAAATAACCAAGGGGAGGGTATTTCTCCTATGACACTTCACCACTTATCCTTTAAATAGATCTACTACTTTTTGTTTTAACACTAGAGACAAGAATCCCATGTGGATATTAGTTCAACTTCTCTTTAATTTGAAAGCGGTGGTGCATAAATCCCTTCATATTCTTTTCCAAATTGGGCATCACAATTGTTATCTAGATATATATGATGTATATGTTAAAAAAATATTCTCCTTACCACTATACCATTTAGGAAATACTATTTGGATAAACATAAAAGTCATTATATATTCTACTTCACATTCCTTCAAAAAATTCGCTTCAAACTCATGTTAAACAAAAAGAAACTAGAAAACATTAATATTTCTAAAATATCTTGGACTAACAAAATTCTATCTAAAATTAATCTCAAACTCATGAGTATAGTTTATAATCTCATCCATATGCATTGAAAAAACATGAAAAGAATTCACAATCACATTTTATGAAAGTGAATCCACTATTTATCTAAACTAAAACTCACCAATCCTAATAAACTCATTAATATTATCTTCAAAGATAAAACCATATCAATATTCCTTAAATAAAAAATTGTATCCCAATAGTTGTAAACACTTCATAAATTACATCAGTTTACCTCTAAAAAAAACTACATTAATAACCATTCTAGAAAGAACTAAAAAACACATTTCCTTTCATTATTTTCGTAGAATATCTTGAACCATGGTACTCTTTAACCAATTACATCCTTATTTATATAAGATAAAATAGAGGTTTTTAGATAGTTGAGCTAAAAAATGTGATAGATCAGATTCAGAGATAAAATGATGTAGATGAATGAAAATGGTGGGGAGGATCAATTTTAGGTTAGTCCACATAACCAATTTGAAAAGGGGTAACCTATTTGATTTATTATTAGGGGTCAATCTAACTTGAAATTAATAAAATAAGATAAAAAAATATATTGTCCTCATTTAAAATAAATTTAAATTTATTTTTTAATATTATAATATTCGATGTTGTAACACCCCAAGATTTCATAGTGTGTTATTTCTTCAAAATAATTCAATAACTTGCACTACACGCAACACCGAGTTAAAGCGCATCATGACTTACCAAACTAGCCGTTATGAATAGTAATACCTACCTTTTGAAATTTTATAAATTCTATCTCTCAAAATGGACTTCATTTTTGGATTTGGAATATCAAAATTAGCCTAGGGTGAAATTTTGGTACTTTTCGGATAACTAAAATATTTTGATGAATAGTGAAAATTACTAAATTTTAATTAAAAACAAATTTTTTAATCAAAATAATTAATAGTGATAAATTATGAATTTGAGTGGTTTTAAAGTATAATTAGAATATAGTTTTACCATTTTATCCAATGGTGTTCATTAGAATTAATTTCACTTTGAAATTGGACGTAAACAATTGTCAATCTTGTGATATATATTGTTTCTTAAAAACACGCTATTTGTTGTGACAACAGGAATTAATTATAAAATTAATTAATGCAACTTATATTTTTGTAATTTTGTAAAATATATATGATTTTTGAATTAGGAATATCAATTATAGCTTAGGGTGAAATTTTGGCATTGTTCTGAAAAACTTCAATTTTTGATGAATAGTGAAACTACTAAGTGGTAGTTAAAAAAACTGATTTTCTCATAAAACGTAATTTTACCGCTTCTGTGAATGGAATTTCTAAAATCCGAGAGACACGGTTAATATCAAGAAGTAAAATGTGGTTCAATGAGATGCAAATAATTTTTGGCGAATAGTAACTTTTTACTTTTATTTACCACGGTTAAAAGTAAATAGGGTAATTAAGGGTAAAAATGATATTAATATTACCCTAACACATGTCCTAATTCTATTGGAAAAGTTTATCTCGACCAAAAACAACCTTAGGAATAAAATATTATCATTTAGGTCCACTTGGATTAGATTAGGACATTTATTATTATTTAATTCAAAGAAGAGTCAAAAGAGTTAAAATCAAAGTCTATTTACTAAATTTTTTTTAATATAGGGTTATACATAAGATAAATTCGATTTTAAATATTCATTAGAAATATAATAATATTTACCACATAATGATATTTTATTTATAATTTTTAGACGTTAAATAATTTAATTTATTTATGACACAATGATGATGTAGTAATTACCATAATAGTGAAAAATTAAAATAATTGATATTATAAATGCCCAAATAAATATAATTTGAGACTTTTAATTAATTAGACTAATTTTATAGGATAATATGACATATTAGAATTGATTTAATTGACTTTTTTCTAAGTAGTAATTCTGTTATGAGTTTCACAAAAATCAACTATTGAATAGTGTCAAAATTGACATAAAAGAGTTTTTAAAACAAATATTATATTATTAATTGATGTTAAATTCCTAAAAATCTAAGGTTTGTCCAAGAGAATTATATCATGATAGGTGTGTCATTAATGGACCACTTGGGGGTCACTTGTATGTATATGGTAAGTTTATTAACCATATAATATAAAAATACAAAGAGACATTGTAAAAGTGAAACTGATTAACTAAGAGTTAATACTTAAAGATAAGGTTATTATAATGACCCAAACCTGTATAAATTCTATTGGTTGGGTGGTTTTATACCTATCCCCACATTAAAATTTAAATAATACACTTTGGATCCATTAGAAACTGAATTTGAATTTATTATAAATTAATATTTCTAGTTTTTCCAAAGGTGCCCCTCACCCCACTTATAAAAGGGAACTCCCCCTTCTCATTACTTCACACCTTCAAAGACTTTTGGTTCGGCAAAACTCTACCCAAATACTCTCTAAACTTCCCTCAATTCATCCTGGAGTCCTTCCTTTAGTCATAAAGCCAACTTAAAGAACCCTTTTGATCAAATCAAAAGGAAGAACCCAAAGAAGAGGTAATGATTTCACCACCCTTTTCCAAGTTCCTTTCTTCTTCCACTTCTTATTCCTTTGTTGTTACCATTATAAAATAATAACTCCAGTATCATATATATACTGTTATGTTATTATAAATATGGTAAAACCATATTCAGTATTCTATCCATCCTTTGAATAACATGTCACCATACGTGCGTACGTACGACTTACCGTCTCCACGTCATTGTGTAATTGTTATTCAATAAATTATTATTTGGATGGGTATAATAATGATGTATAATTCATGTAAATAATAAATGTAACATGATAATTATTCTGTATATATGATATACCATCCAATTATATATTATTTTAATATCAAAAGAATGATATTGTCGCTCGTGCGTACGTACGGACTACCGTCTCCATGAACGCGATGAGATTCATTCTCCATCGTATCCATTCAAGTATAATTCTCATTTGATGATTAATAATAGTATCTAAGGACTTGATATCATTCTGGATATGATTAATATACAACCTATCCATGACAAACATGACTTACATAACAAAACATATAAAAGAAAATGAGTAAGTTAACACCCAAAACAACGATAATACTAATATATTATTAACAAATCAATGTTAAAAGATCATATATGATATCATATTAATGTATACGATTATTGTATAATTTAATAACAATTATTTCACCATTATACAGGAGGTTAACCTACCCCAAACCAAGGAAAATGACAAGGTAAGGGTTATTTCACAATCTCTATATTATCCGAGGTTGTTTATACATAATTATCTACTGAGACCTCTTTATCATCCACATCCATGTTTCTTGAAAGTTTATTTCAAAACATTCTTACTATTTTATAGAATATGGGTTAAAGTAATTTATACCCTTGTTTGACTTTTTATAAGAAGTTTATAAAGGAATCTTTCCGTCGTTTTCCAAACAAGGTCCTTTTTAACATTTTCGACAGAATTAAGGTAAGAATGTTTTTTAACTTATACGGAGGGTGCGTCTATTTTACACCGTTATAAAATTCTTGAAGTTTCCCTTACAAGATTATAAATATATTTTCAAAGTAAATGTTTTATTTTATAATTATGTTACTTTTAAATGATTTCAAAATGAATATTTTAAGAGTTTATGAAAAGTACTCTTTATCAAAATCAGAATTTTAAATGTTTTAAAGATTTATCTTTCTAAATATTTTTAATTAATGTCCATGTGTTCAAAATGGTTTTTAAGGATTTATTTATATGGACATGAATGTTTTTTAAAATGTTAATTCCTTTCAAAAAGTTTCAAAGTGGTATGGGACACTCTGATTCAAAAATATCTTTTAAATTACTTCCTTTATAAATGTGTGACTTTTAAATGATTAAAAAAAAAGAGATATTTCTCTCAAATAGTTTTGATTTCATATATGTCAACATCCTTTGATGGATTTTATGATTATTTTAAGTTGATACAAAACATATATATTGTATTTAAGGTTTTGTGATATGTTTGACTGTGGATGTGTTATTTTTATACCATTCATGGTTTATGGTGAAAGTATTGACATTTCGTATGCTAGTTTTAATAAGAATGTTTATGTTATGTTTAGAATTTTTCATATGGGAATGCATTGGACTTAATATGTGACGGGTGGAGCCCGCTATAGATCCTCGATGCATCGGTAGGTATCATGAGACAAACTAGTGTCTTGGCACAAGGCCTTGACAAAATCTTATTTGTAGTCTTGGCACGAGGCCTTGGCTATGTGGTTATGATAGTCTGGCATTATGCATTCCATCATTATGAAAGTGGTTATTGATATTGCATGTGATTATTCGATTAGTAGAATATCCATGTGAATAAGTAAATGGAATTATTTAATTTTATCTTTTCCATACTATGTTGAAGTTCCAGTTTAAAAGGCTTTTGTTTTAGTTATACATTGCCTTAAATGTTTATTATTATTTATGAAAGTTTTCACTATATTGTTATCCTTACTGGGCATTTGAGCTCACCCCTTTTCTATGTTTTATTTTTCCCAGGGTATGAAGAAGTAAATTATGAATGACCTGTAGGGATAGTATGTGGGGATATGAGTGTGTAATATGAAGAAAATATGTTGTTGTAGTTTTCATTTTTATGATATAATCTAAGACTTATGAATATATGTAGTGTTTCCAAAGCTACTAAACCAATTGTTCTTTCGATATTTGATCTTTCTTGTGATCATTCCAATGTTATGTAATAATGCACCGACTCTAGGTAACTGGGGTCGGGGCGTTATAGATGTTCTCTTATGGTTTGTTTTATTATTTGGAATATTTATATAACTATTGTTATCACATTTATTTCATTCATGATTATAATAAAACTATAAACCAACATGGTGTATTTCATCCCCAACACTTGTTCCCAAAAACAACTTGTACATATGCATTTTTCTTTAGTAGTAGATAATTAAACTGAGTTTTTTTTCTTACTAGATGAGGATTCCAATGATTTACCTAGAAAATTTTAGGTTTTATAGATGTAATTTCCATATAGTCTGTATTAACAAAATTCAATAGCCAAATATGAAGTCAAATTAATGGAAATGGTCTTTTTATAAAAGTTAGAGAAATATTAATTGTTCCTTTCAAATACCGTAAAAATATTTTGGAATATTTTAAATGGTATTATATTATATTCATCTTAAATATTAAAAATAATCAAACTAAAATAAAAATTTCTTTTCTAAGAGATGTAAAATATTACAGAATCCAATTTATTCCTCTATATAATGTTTTTTTCAACCAGTTTTCTAGATTTATCCTATTAATGTTTTTTATTATAAATCATAGGATTTTCATATATTTTACAATTTTTTTATCACTTAAATAATATATTTATATGTTTAATTTAATTTATAAAATTATAATATGCTTTTAGATAAATCTAAAATCCAATAATTAAATTAACTCACCAATCCTGATAATTTCAAATCCCTTTTTTTGGATTTTAGAAAACCCATTACAATATTTTTTTGTTAAAACAAAAGTCACACCATCAACACATATATCAAAAATAAATATAAATTATTATGATGTTTACTTAAAAATATTAGGTTATATGAATCCTAATAAAAATCAATTTTATAAAATATAATAACATAAATGTTCATACTAAGATCATGTTGCTTGTTTATGGGTATAAAGATATTTGAAATGTTTTAAAATAGAATTTAGAAAATGGGGATCTTCCAAAACATGAGGTAGTTCAAAAAAACCTTACTTATGAAGCAAACCATTTAAAAATCCATACTTCACATACATATTATATAATTTAAAAATTATATGTGATTCATAGGATACAATAATCCTATTGGATTCAAATATAGCTGTGAGTTAAAAGGATTCATTATAATCCATTCCTTCCCATAGGTTGTACCCTTTCACCACTAATATCGCCTTATTACAAGTGATAAAACCATTAATATCTTTTTTATTGATAAAAAATCTATTTTTTTCTATATTATGGTTATATGAGGATCTATTAACTAATTTTTATCCATGTTCCTTTCAAACTGGTTTATCTCTTCATGTAAAGAAAAACCCCAACTTTAATCAACTAATTATTCCTATATGGTTTTATCTTTCCGTTAATATAAATGGGAATAAATAGATAAAGGGTATCATATAATTATTCTAGTTCTAATTACTTCATAAAATTTTCCTATGAATGTATCTAAGTTATTGTTTTTCAGGGTTCTAAGCTCTCAAGGCAGCACAAATTTCGGTTTATTGGTATCTATCCATTCTGTATTTGTTTAACCAAATTCATGTTGAAAATAATCATCCATTAAGTTTTCAAATATAAGTTCATGTCTCATATTTTAAAATGAATAACACATCTCATTGAACTGAGTCTTTTTATGATCATATGTATCACTTTTACAAAAATTCACACGAGTTTATTTGCAAAAAATATTTATCATTTTTTCAATACTCTATAAGAACTTATAATGGTAGAATAAAAATGAATGAATCCTTCATTATCCTTTAAATAAAATATACCAATATAATACTTTGTTTTCATAATGTAAAATTTAAATCCAAATAGATTAAAGTTTTGAACTTTTATCATTATATTTTTCTATAGTTTATATGTTGTTTTATTTAAAATAGTACTAATTAGAAACTTGTTAATGAATAAATTTTTTTTATAGATTCATCCAAAAATTGAGTGGGTTGTTTATATTCACATAACATATTCCTAGTAATTTATAGCAAGTTCCTATTAATTCATTTCAAATCACCACTCTATTATGGTTTCCTAGGGATAAGAAAAGTATATTTGATTCTATGCTTTATAAAATAACAATTGAACCCATGGTTTTGAAAATATACTCCATGGATACTGATCAATTTAATAATATTGGCATCTTTCTATTTTTGAAAAAAATATAAAAATGTATAAAAAAATAATATAATTCAATATTAAGACTCAAAAAAGAAAATCCAAGTATATCTATAAAAATAATCAACTAATACAAAAAAAAATATTTTCCTCATAGACCTGTTACCCTTGAAGAAAAAACATACCCGTATGGATAAATTCTTCAGGCCTAGATGTAGAAACATACATAACTTATTTTGAAAATTAATAGTGTTGTTACCCTATCTAGCATGCATCACATAGTTTCTCTTCATTCAATTTTTGTGGAGGAAAATCTAAAATTAAATTTTCCTTTTAGAATTTTCTCAAAAAATAGACATTAAAATGTTAAATTATTCTATTCCAAATCCATGATTTATTTGTTTTTTCATAATTTAAATTGTTTAATTTTTTTCTACTACAATAATTAATATATAAGGTATAGAAATATGATTTTCTAAGTGCCTTAAATTTAAGAAGATTATCATTGAAAATGTAATTGGAATTATATGAAAAATTTGTATAATAACTTTAACAAGAAAGATGAGAAATATTTCTCATGTTATGATTGAATCCTTCCACACAAGGAATATTGTTGGTAAGAACTGAATTTATATTTCCAACTAATCCAACACCCATACTTTTTCATTTAGGAATGCTACCAAATGATTCATAGCCTCCATCAATTATTGGTAATGAATGGAAATTTAATAATAGATCATTCATATTCCTTGAGTATCACATAACTATATACAAACATTCATTGATTATATTTTGTCTTGTTCCCTTTAAATACAAATAGAATAAAAATATTTGGTACCCATATTCTTTTGGGTAAAAAAATGTTAGAAAAAAAATATTTGGGAACCCAAATATTATTATCTTATACATAAATTACATCAATAAATTTTTATAATGTTTTAAAAATTAATGAAATATTAATAGTAAAAAATGACGGGTTTTTACCCAATATTCGTTAGAATAATGCTCATGTTATACACAATGAATGAAAGTAACATTATACAAGAATTTATTTATGAAAATGGGAACCAAATCATTTTTATATAACTCTTGTGTTTCTACCTTTCATCTAATTCTGAATTTTGATTTTTGATGTTTATTTTTAACAGTGATTTGTTTTAAGTAATTTCCTCCTTTAATGAAAATATTTGTAGCATCTTTATTTACACGAACTTGTATTTGTAATCATTTAATTTTGTTTCAATGTTACACGCAATATGGATGATAATTTCATATCATGACTTTTGAATCACGAATTTGTTTATTTGAGTCCTATTTTTCATTAATAACATCATTATATGAATTTATGAGAGAATTATATTTCCTTTTAAAAATTTAATCTCAGATTTCAATAATAGTACAATATTTATTTAGATCGTAAAAAGAGAAATTTTTATTTCAAATCAGATTCATACATTGAAGAATAAAATGATTTTACCTTATCAGAGTCTGGAATAAAAACTTGTTGGCCTTTTGAATATAAATTTTAGATTCCTATTTAGATTATATATCATTATTTGAATCCTGATAAACATTATATGTGGAATTCACAACCCTATTTCTCTAGCTCATGTATTTTTGCTTCCATTTTACTTTTCTCTATGATGTTTTGGAAAATATAATTTGACATTTCAAAAAAAATTATAATCATAACTACTTACTTATTTATAATTTTAATATTATTTATTTTTTGATTTAATGGTTTTTTGAATCCTCTTCTATTATTATAGAATAACTTGATATTCTCTGAAAAATGATAATGTGAATATCATAAGTGAAACTATTTATCATATCTTCATCATATTGTTTAGAAATATGTATTTACGTACTCTTATAATCATCTTTTAAAGTAGAAAATTTTGAATAAGAATTATCCTTTTTAATCATTATATTCTCAATAACACCAGTTTCCATTTTATCCTCATACATCATTAGTGTTCCAAGGAGTTTTTTTATGTTAAAATATTTCACATATTTAGATTTCATAATGGAAGCTGAAATTCCACATGACATAGATGGTAGAACTTTGAGAAAGTTTTTTCATGACGAAATTCATAAAATGGTTCTCTAAGAGAAGAAACATTAGTCACAATCTATAAAACCTATAAATTAATTTGAGTAATGTTTTCTACATCACCCCTCCAAAATTTTTCGAACATTAGCTTAGATATGTTACATATTAGTAGTCTTGATTTATTATTACCTTTATAAGATATTGATATTTTTTTTCACATTTCATGAGTTATTTCACATTGTGATGCTATGTTAAACTCATCAAGACCTACTCCACATAGTATAAAATTCATAGATTTTGAGTTTAGATGATATTATACTTCTACAGTAGTATCCTATTTCATTATATATATTTTAGGAATAGTGTAAGACATCATGGAAATCAGTTAATAATTTAAACCAAAGTTCATTAATTAAATGATCATTTATTCCATCTAATAACAATAATTAAATTCATTGATGTTGGGTTGTATTATTATAAAAATACATTATTTTATGTTATCCATAATATCCATTTGAGAATGATCATTAATAATTCAACATTTTTTATCTTGGAACTCAAAATTTACAATAAAAAATACTAATTATTGGTTGGAGAATGAATGCACTAAGACTCTAGAGGGGGTGATTTGAGTTCATGAATTTATCTTCACTATAAAACCACCCTTTTATGGTATCATGATTTATGATTTTTTATTAATAAAAATATAGATTGGATAAAAATTTATTAAGAAAAATATAAACTATACAATATTTATAGTGGTTTGGGGAACATATGTCCCTTAGTTCACTTCACCAAATCTCAACTTCCATTGGATGGTGATTTTTACTAGAATTGATCATTTTTCTAGGGACTACCCAAACAACTATAAGAAAATTCTAATTAGAAAAAAAACAAGTATATTTTATTGGTTGGTTACATGAATTTACAAAAGAAATATTCATTATATTATTTTAATATTAATATTCATATCTTTGTATAATAATATGACACATTATTCAAAGAGAAATAATAATTAATGTTTTCAAATGAATTAATTAGTTACAATATGAAACTATTGAAGTTATAAGTATTCAAGAGAGAGAATGAGAATAATTTATAGCTTGAGGTGAGTCTTAAAATATGGAATGTTTGGTCTCAAATACACAACTAAATAAATATTGAATCATATTATTTTTTTCATAGAATAGTGAATAATCAAAAGATAGAGAGAGAGGGTACAAGATACTACTTCTTTATATTATTTTTCTTCTATTTATACTTTCACCTTTATTTTAAAAATTTTTTTAAATAAAACATATCTTAATATTTTACAGCATGATATCCCATAAAACCTAATTTTTTAATTAAATGTTACATTTCATGATCCAAAAAATATCTCATTAATAGGATTGGGAAACAATTAATTCTAAATTATTTTTCTCTCGCGGTAATTAAATCATATTGGGAATTTATTTTTACCATAATGAAATAGTAAAATATTTAATACAGCAATATTAGCATTAAATTTCATGTAAATTAGACTAATAGTAATAAATATGCATGTTTCAGATCGATGTAGATTATTTTGGATCTCTATGTAGTCGAATTTCACAATTTCAAATTGATGTAGATTAATTGATCAATGTATCCTTCTATCACATAGATGATACCATCATGTATCCATATCATGTACCCAACTTTCTCATGTAGATGAATTCAGTATAGTCGAATGAATCATGTATCTGATTGGAACCATGTATCAAAATTATTCATGAATCCAAATCATGTTGGTGATTACTCCATGTATTCAATTTATGATGTTTTTTCATATAATTATTCATTTTCTCATATAGGGTATTGATCAACCTAATATATTTCACATATTTGATCTTATTAAATAATCAATTTAAATTGGTGAGTCCTTGATATTATAGAATAACATAGATTGATTATCAACATATCCAATTATTCATGCATTTGTTTGTCTCATGTAAGTCAAATTTTATAAAACATCCATAAATGCATAATTAATGTATAACTGACTTAAATAAGGATAAAACCTAAGGAAAACACTTAAAAAATTTCCCTAGAAACATAAGTTAGGTTTTTTCTATATTAAAAAAATATAATTTTTTATATTTAAAAAAAAAGTTATCATTTTTTTTCTATCTAACTTTTATTTTAACATTTATGTTATTTATAAAAAAGATAATATAAAGAATGTAACTTTCTTAAATTTAATATCTATATTATTTTGTGCTAGGAATAAAAACATATTTTGTTTGGTTATAAAATTTTCATAATTGTTATTGATTTTTTATCATGTAATTCATTTATAATTTTTAATAATGAAATAATTACAATAAATTCATATGGAACGCTAACATAGTGATTGTGAGAGTATTGAAAAAATTATGTCAGTGGTTCTAAAAACACTAAATTTAATATTTTTAGGGTTATATAATTTATCCAACAAATTTTTATAATAAATATAAAATATTATAAATGTTTCAATGTTTTATATTCTACTTCAATTACTATTATTTTGTTTTAAAAGTCACATTATGTGAATAGTTCTTTAAAAGACATTAATTGTATTTTATGTTAAAGATATATTTATTAAATTATTCTATAATAATAAAAGTATTGAGTGAGGAAAAATATGAAGATAAACGGTCAAAAATTCCATAAATATTCCATTTGTGATTTAATTTTTAGATTAACTAAAATTATAACCCAATACTACTGAAATATCCATTACCATGATTAACTTTAAAATTGATTAACTAAGGGGTTAAACAAAGGGGTAAGGTTTAAAATTTGTTCTAAACAAATAAAAATTTTATTCGATAATTATATTAGAACCATGTATTCTTTATCTTCAAATACTTGTCATTTTGAAACCATTTTACAAGAGTTAGACACAAATTACATTATTATATTTCATGTATTTCCAAAAATGACATTAATAATGTTTTATAACATAAAATATTTTATTCTATTATTTAAAATAAATTAAATATATATATTCATCATGTTAAATGGGATAGTATTTATAATATTATCCATTTTCCATTTATTAGTCACTTTTCTAATTATAGTAACATTCTTGACTTTTAATGATAAAAACATTGATATGAAGGTAATTTTAAAAAGTATTAATGGGTGTTTAAACTAAATGATAAGGGTCTAAAACACAAAAATCACCAACATTTATAGGTTTATAAGATTATGAATCATCCTCACATTATCTTTATATTATATCAATTCCAAGTGATTTTCCATGAAATTTAATTTATATGACTTTAATTCCTCATGTAACTGTAAGAGTGTCATTTCCCTCACATATAAAATAGCTTACCCTCCCCTTTATTATTCATATTGATTTAGAAATATAAATTATCCACTCCCTATCCTAATATCATCCATTCCGTATTCACCAAATCCAATAAATTATTTCTTTCCAGAAGTCTACTCTTTCAAGGCATAAGGTATAATCCAAAATAGGTTTCTCAATTAAGAGGTATAACTCTTAACCTCGTATTTTCAATTGTATTTGTTCTTAATAATTTTATAAATAAATGATATAAAATATTAAATAATTATATATGTATATTAAATATATGAAATGCTTTTATTATGATTTAACAACCATTATCCATCATCTTTCCATTGTATTGATTAAAAAAACATTGTTTGTGCTACATACATTATACCATTTCTATATAAAACTATAATTCATTTTTCATAATAATATTAATTTTATACATATATTGATGGATTTAAAATATATCTTAGTGATTTATTATATTAATAAAAAATTAAAGGTAAATTATAATTACCTTTCATTCAATCTACTAATGGAATAAAGAAACAACGTTAATGCGTACGTATGAAATACCATCTTCAAGAACAGTATAATACATATTTCTCTATGTACCTTTTATATATGAATCTAAATATATATATGATGAATTAATATGATATTTATATAATTCATTACTTTTTTTAGATGAAACAACCAATTTAATAGTCCAATGAAATTAACTACTAAACCAAAACATCCGTGATAAGTAAAACAGTTAACACTTAGACATGATGTTTTTAATAAATATTTATAAATTAATAGATGTCTAAATGTTTTAAATGGATATTATATGATGTTATAATTATTTAAATTATTATTTTAATTAGGATAATAATTATATTTTTCTACAAGAGGTTAGATCACTTTTGAAAAAATCATCACTTGAGGTATGGGTTTTATGTTACAATATCTTTGTTTATCGTGATTATTTTTGAGTAAGTTTCTGATGATGAAAATTAATGATCTACCAAAAAAGTATCTCATTAATTTTATTCTCCTAGGTTAATTTATATATATATATATATATTCATTTCCCCCTTTAAGTAGTCGGCATAAAATATTGTTTTTTATGGGAATCCCATTTTATTTCATTCTTCGGTCAAATATCCTTTTTTTCGATATCCATGTTTTCTAAATATCATTAAAATAAATTTTAATTAAATTTTATAAAATTTTAATGTAATTTTCACCCATTAATTAAATATAAAAATTTGTTTTAAATGGAATATTCAATTCATTTTTCTTCTATGTTACTTTAGACTTTTAATAAAATTTTAAAGGGGTCATTGTTTTAACATACATGGAATGAATGAAATTTTCCCACCATCAACACTACTATGTTTTTTGATGATTCCTCTACAAGTATCCATGGTTATTTTAAAATATAATTTTTTTCATTAATATTATGGAAGTAATTTGATTATAATTAATTTATTTCAAAATGAAAATTGGGTTTTCCTAAAAAATATTCCAATGATATTTTAAACAAATTTTAATCTAAGATGAAATACCTAAATTATTATTATTATTAAATGGGGATATGATCATGTGATACTTTACTTACTCTACATGTATATATTTTTTATGATTATTGTAATGTGATATTTACTAAATGCACTTTTTTTCTATGGGTTATCCTATGATAAATTTATGAAATTTTTATGAAACATGATTTTTTTTCAAATGAGTTGTGATATGATGACTATATGAATGTTCTATGATCTAATGGTGCAAATTTTTAGGATTTTAATTATGTGATGATTAGTTTTTGAATTATTTATTCTTCCAATTCATTGGGTAATGAATTATATATCATTATATAATAAATTAATTTGAGTTATTGTGGTTGATCCACTATGGGAAAAATGTTGGGATACCTAATACACTATGGTATATAGGTGTTGATGCCTAATACACTATTTCAAGTAGGTGATTTTATATAATACATTATGATATAGTAAATAGGTTTTTTTCTCAATCCACTATGATATGATGGTCTCAGTTGTAGACATAGACATATGAAATTGTTTTTTATGATTATTAAGGTTCCATAATTTTATGACATGGTTTTGATCTAAACATCTTATTCATGACTTATTTATGATGATTTATTTCTCTTATAATTAATTTATTCTGAAGATATAATATTTTTTACATGAATAATAATTGTAATCCATGATTAATTGTTACAATAATTGTATGTTATGATCATGAAATCATACCCTCATTCTTATCATATACTTTCTTATGATTATCAATTGATATCTCCCTTTTTTACCAATATATGGAATCTAAGATCTACCATTATTGTGCTTCCTTTCCCCATGTTACAAGGAATAGTTTTATTTTGGGTATGTTAATCAGGGAAAAATGTGAGAAGAACATTATGATATATGATAAATAATTGACCAAAATGTTATTTTTGTGTATCTAGTCTCCAAGGACACTAAATCTTTATGATTTTGGTGTGGTTCATAGTGTTATGAGTTGAATATTCATGTAAAAAAATTTAATATTTATTTATAAAAACAATGGGTTTCTTTTCAATATTAGAATGTTAGGATTAGACAAATTTTAGGGGAAACACTTGGGATATTTATATGTATAGGATAACAAATTAATGTTTGAGTAAGGGATAAGTTATATGGTATTCCAAGAAATGCATAACTTTTTTTATTCCACATCATACCTAGTTTTGGAATAGATACACTTAGTGGTAATATCCATAGATATAGTTTTTCTTGTATATCTATATTTTCAACATAGTGAATGGTTAGTATGGCCTCATTAGTCATCTAGTTTGACACTCATGGGGAATATGGATGGGTTAAATCACATTTTTCTTCTGAACAGTTATAATGGATTTCAATAGATTATAACCAAGTATTTACTAGGTTAAATCAATGATTACATATATTTAAAATAATACATTGTGATTTATACATCCTATGAATGTTTCATTATGATTATATTATTTTTCACTATAAATATTGCAGTTTCAACCATACATTTTGGTTTTAGTAAATAGTTGTAACCAGAAGGATTAATGTTTCTAGTAAATTTTATAGATAATGGAATGATTTTTTTCATGATAGTCCAAATTTAATTGGATATTGAAAACAAATGTAGAACCCCGACCCCAGAATCCCCAAGCCAGTGCATTATTTTATTACATTGGCAAGATTAAAATGAATCAAATATGGAAGGATCAATTAGTTTAACAGTATTTTTATGAGAGTTTACATACATTATACCCATAATACATTGGAAAATAATGCTACATAATAAACTAAAATAAACTCCATCCTTGAAAGCATGTTCAATGTTATCTTTTTCATAACCTGGGGGAAGGAACATAATAAGGGTGACCTAAAATTCTTACTAAAGGGAAAATAAAACATAAGATATAATAAATCAATCTATATGTAAAGGTAAATAACTGGTCACACTATCCATTTATATAACTAGATTATTCATAATTAATATATATAGGTATGAAATTTAAATTCTTGCCATATATTAAAAAACTGAGAATGAATTACATCTATAGATATGTCGACACAAAAAATCATGGATAAATAGTAAATAAAACTAAATGAGGGAAAATATTTTTTAATGGAAATAATGTATAAAGAACATGGAAACCTATAATATCAAGACCATTCACAAGATGATTAATAATATTGATAGAAACACATTTAATTTGGCCACATTATGTTTTTCATAATAACCCTTCAATGTATGGAAGAGTTATATCAATTATGGTCTCCACCCATCATTTACCTCTTAATCTGGTAACTCCTTTTGGATTGCACCAAATGGATTCATTGTATTTGTTTCATAAAAAATGGAGACTTAAAATAGTAATTTATGTGTTTTTTTATGTTAATTGGTAAGATAATGTCTGATCTAAATTGTATCAAGAGGTGTGAGGAAGTGGGAGGAAAGGAGGCATTTTATAATGTTGGAGGAGTGACATTCTTGTAATATTTTAAAATAATAGAACCCCACCAAAGTTTTTTTATTTAATGTTGATAAATAATGGTCTTATATATATCCAAGGGAATATAGGTTCGAAATATTTCTATAATAGTTCTTTTTAACAATTCTATAGGTCATTTTGGGCCTTATAGTTATAACTTATTTCCTTATTAAGTTTAATTTAACCTTAATCGTTGTAATTAATTTTAATTACCTTCACTAATATTTTTTTTCAAAAACTATTTTTACCTTACAATAAATTAAAAATTATGATTATTCAAAATATGGAATCCATTTTTTCAAATTCTAAACCCATAATAGTAGAAAGTAATTTTAATTTAATCCAGTTGACGAGATGAAAATACAGGTTTTTAAAGTAAAAACATCAAATATGTGGTATGTTTTTATAATAAATTTTAAGTTTAAACTGATTGAAATTTCCAAAATTAGATTAATTAATAAAAATATTCTATAATTAAACTTTAAAACAAATATTAAAATTAATTTAACCTTATAAATAAATTAGATTATAATTTTTTTTTGAATTAAATGTCAGTATATATTGATATTCGTTAAAAAAAAATTCACAAAATATTTACCGTAAGATAATTATTATGATTATTTTTTAATTATTACAATTATTTTTACACATAAGATCTATAAAATATTTTAAATTTTATTTAAAATACTTTCTATATTAAAAGGAAGTAAAAGTACCTTAATAAAAATATAGGTTTTTATGTCTAATATTGTGTTTATTCTTGTCTAATGTCTATAAAATCAATTGGATGATTATCCAAAATAATTTATTAAATATATAACATATATATTTAATCAATTTCATTCATTACTTGTAATTAATTTAGTTTATTAAGACAAAATACCATTGTGAGCATAAAAATAATAAAATTTCTTTTATATTCAATTGGTTTATATTTTAATTTCAAATTAATTAGAAACCTATAAATTAATATTATTTTTTGTAAACCATATAATTTCATATGTTTTTTAATAATATTTATAAAATATAATTTTAATAGTTAAGATATTTATTATAATATTAAATAATAATATTTTAATAATACAATGTTATTTGGTGAAACTAAGTCTTGCGTATAATTAAATCTATCATGGAATATCACTCTTGTGTGTTATGAAAGATAACACAGTGTTATGTTTTTTAAAAATTATATAATAAAATGATTATTTTTTAAAATATTATATATATTTTATATTATCAGGATATTATATTGTTTTATGTGTTGGGGGTTGCGTGTCAAAAATGCTATCAAATTCAATATCCATACTCAGGAATATAGGGGTGTTATTAAAAAATCATGTTATTTTTCTTAATTTTATATCTTTTTATATGATTAAAAATTTAAAAATGAGTGATTTCTATGAAACACCTTATAATATAAAAATTTGTTTTATGAATACTTCATAAGGAAAATATTCATATTTCTATATGTCAAGCATATGGGAAGAATAAATAAAAGAAATTCCTAAAAGGAGTATGAAAATGTTTTATATGTGGAAAGGAAGATAATAGATAAATTAAATTTACATAAAAAATTAAGCATTCGATGGTGCGGTATATAATTCATCCTAATGTAGAATTTATAGTTTAATGTCTTGTTTGTGGAGAATATGGCTAGTATTCGAGTTATTTCACTAATCAAAGAGTTAACTACAAGACCATGGAAGGTCCAAAGTTATGAAAATATTTAAAGAGAAATTATTAAAATGTTAATGTATTGGGATTATAGAATTAACTTCTATTTAGAAGAATGATTATAAATATAAGGATTATTTCATAATATTTTTTCTTTATGGATCTGAAAATATATTTAATCATAAGATATGTTTTTAGGAGACATGCGATCATGGGAAAGATAACCCATATTAAATGATTTATGTTGAGAGAATAATTTTTTGTTGGGAAACAAAGATAAAAAATTAAATTGGACAACATTGATGACATTGAAATTAATTAGTGATTTGATAAAAATTGATTTATGTGATATCTAGTGATTTTTATTGTACTATTTATATTTATGGAGTAAATTAGAATGTTTTTTACCATTTATTTTTCTATTGAGGTTTCATAGGATGGTATTTTTATGTGAATTTTAACATTTACAATATTTTAAGAAGTACACACTTTTGAGGTTTAAATAACCCTTTGAAATAATATATGATTTGATGTTAATTTAATTGTGGGCTTTTGAATAGTGTAATATAGATAATATGGATGGTTGAAAAATGATTCATTGATAAGGTTATACTTTTGGATATATATTTTTTCAATTTGGGGATTAATTTTCTTGTTAGTATCTATATTTTATTCATAATATTTTGCTGAAGTTTACAATATTATCAGATTATATAGTGATTTTTAATGGTTAATAAGGATATTTTGTGAGATGTTTTATTTAGTTGAAGTATATTTAATAATTAGGTTTAACTTTTTATTTAACATGTAATATTATTTATGATTAATATAATTAAATTTTAGTGTATGTAACATGGAAGGTACAATACCACAATTGAGGTTAACAAAATCAATAATGTTGAGGTTATTGATGTAATTTGGGATGTAGGTCAATTTTTTATGGAATTATATAAGTGTAACCTTTTGGGTTATTGAGGATATTGTATAGTAAAATACATTTTTTTTTCATATAAAGGTTTACTTGTTTTTGGATATGGTACTACCTTAAGATAACAATGGTGTTTTTTATGTTTAAATATAGTAATAATTGATTTTTATTTTTTTTATAATTATATCTATTAGAAGTTGATGTTAGTTTTTTAGGCATTAAAAAATAAACAAATCTTACTCATCATTTAGAGAAAAATATGATATTATTGCAAAAATTTATTAGAGTATATAATTTTAATT
Source organism: Viscum album (assembly GCA_963277665.1). NCBI lineage: Eukaryota > Viridiplantae > Streptophyta > Magnoliopsida > Santalales > Viscaceae > Viscum > Viscum album. Next base: position 494,386,901 of record OY728158.1, on the reverse strand, counting down.
ATCAATAACGTATATTTAATTTTCTTCTAAGTATTAATGGAAAATGAATTCCTGAACTATTTTTAGAGGATGTTTTAATAAAAAAATTATCCCATTTAATTTATTTCTTATGAAGTGGTGGTATTTCTCAAAACATATTGATTTATGGTTTTATGGTCATTAAATTACACTTAATTATTCAATTTCTTATGATCCTTTTATCTATCACTCTACAAAATTATTTAGCCATTACTCTTTCATATATATCATTATTTTCATAAACCACTATATTTAACAAAAATTGAAACTTATATATGAGTTTTTTTATTTGACCTTCATATTTACCTTCCTCTCTAGTCAAAAGGAAGTTTTTTACCCTTTTTTAAGACATGGGTTTTAAATAATGTTATTTTCAAATGTAAAACCCAAATATACAGAGCTCATGTTTAAAATTTAAAGGAAAATTTTATTAAATTCAGATAATTTACTTCCCTAGGATTTTAAAAGAACACTATTTTAATAGCTTTATTTACACAAAATACTAAGTTTAAAAAAGATGTTATACTATTAAATTATTTATATTTAATGTAAAAATTGTCACCTTGACCTTGAATTGTCTAGTATAAATAGGATTAACCACATTATTAAAAATAAACAAAATTCATACTCAACACAAATTTATAAATTAATTATTACTGGTGAAGCATTCATTTTTTGTAATATCATTTTACTTTTCAAAAACACTCTTTCTTAAAAAGTAGTTTTAATTTATTATTTTAAAGGAACATTATAATTAATTATATAAATTTTATAAAGTTTATTTAAAAAAAATGATTACATTTTTTAAATCATCATATGAAAATTATATTATGGGGGAATTTTCCATTTTTAAAATAATATTATTATATAAAACACAGTGAAAAATATTTATGGTTATTAACTCTATATTTTTCATTCAAGAATTTACAAAGTTAAATTTTAAAAAAAACTATTAAAAATTAATATTAGTTATTTAAATTATTTTTAGTCAAATTTTGTTTATTGGAATCACTTTTATGGATGAATTTCATACAAATTAATTCTGATACACATTGGGAAATTTTCTAAAAAAGTGTTATTAATTTCATTTTTTTTCTAAAATTAATTTCTATAACTTATAGAAATTAAATATAAAAAATATAATTTAATTTATCATATATGTAGTTACAAATATGGTATATCGGTTCCTTTTATTTTTGGTCAATATAATATAACCAAAGTAATTCTTTATTAGTGTGGTAATGGTAAAATATGTAAATTAAGGTTAAAACTAGGGTCACAAGGCTTAGAATTCTTGAATTAGTTTCATTGAATAATTCTATTTCATCCTAAGAGTCCTTAATTATAAAATATTAACCTATTTTAAACAACCCTTTTAAACATAATATTTTGTATAATATGGTATGAATATATCAAATAATTCCATTAAAACATTAACATAGATATTATACTAGTCTAAAAATAACATGTAATACCAATAACTAATCTCATAATGATAGATTTAATAATACAAGATGTCTACACTATGAAGATATAGCCACAAGTTAGCTACAGTTGTGATCTATCCACGTGAAATTTTATGTCTGTGTGTAGAAACCCATATGATTAGTGTCATGATATATACTCTATACTATTTAGAACTACATTGAAACAGTAGTTAATGGATTTTCACTGACTAGTTTTGTCTCTTGATACCTACATATACATCGAGGAGCTATAGTGGGCCCCACCAATAACTTACTAAGTCCAATACATTCTAAAAATGAATGTGGTGAAATATAAACTAAATAATCATTCGTATTAAAATCTATTATATTAAATTTGAATACTTTAACATAAACAATGAATGGTATCTCAATTAAACATTGACAATCAAACTGAATCATAAACCATTCAATAAAATATGGTAAATGATATCATAATATATCATCCTAAACATTGAATATTATCCAACAAATTATGTTGATATAGATGAATATACTCATTTAAAATCATTAAAAATATCTTAAGACAAATTCAAATTTTTTATTGAAATAATTTATTCAAAAGCCGATCACTTATAAAAGAAGAGATTTAAAAATATATTTTTGAATAAAAGTGTACCATAAAAAATTTAAAATTTTGAATGGAATTGAAATTTTAAAATAATCATTTTTATATAAACAAATACTTAATTTTTTTTGAAAACATGGACATTAATGAGTAAGATTTATAAGAATTAATTTTTAAAACTTTAAAAATGATGTTTTAGTTAAAGAGTCCCTTATATAAAACTATAAAAATATTACTTTTGAAAATATGTGAATAAAATAAAAAATAAAGGAATTTCTTTTATATTCTTGTATATACATATAAATAAATATATATGATAATATAAAAATATATAAATGGAGAAATGATTAATTATTTAAACATTCAAAACATCGCATACTATATTGAACATTTTAATAATAATACCAATATCTTCAAATGAATATTTAAATACCATGAAGATAAATTTATCCATGATATCAATTATAATACGGGAAATACGTTCACCACATACAAGAAATACATAGTGAACATGGTTTATATCTTTTGAAAACTAAAAGTAAGATAAAATTCAATTACCACAGGTATGATACTCTATGTATGTGTCTAAAACTATTTTATAATGGTTTTGAACATATTATTAACATCTAAGTGAATCATAATATTATTTATGATAACATATATGATTCATTTATGAGTTTATATTACCATTTTATTAATAATTTCCAAATTAATCCAACATTTCGGGTAATAAACTTTTTGTTTATCGTACGAGTTTTGACTTGTTATTGTTGATATTATTATATATATGGAGAATTACTTACTTAAATAATGTAAAAAATGATTTTTATATCATATATATTCTGTATATAAATAAATATAATATATAGATAAATGAAGTGGAATACACCGTTCAAGGAGATAGTAGTCCGTATGTGCGCTTGAACATTATTTCTATTTTATTATCATATTGAATGGAAGATAATAAATGATATATATATATATATTGTTCCAATAAAATTATTATGTAATATATTTAATACTTATTAATTATATATATTTTTATAATTATTCATGAATAGTTAACATAGAGAATTAATCTCATCATGCCATGGAGATGGTGACCCATACGTATGCACGAGCATTGATATCATTCTTTAATGGTTAAATGGTATGGAAATGGATGGATTATGAATTATGAAAACAATATAGTTTCATATTAATTATTTTAATCCCTTACATTCATCATTATACACTTAAAAGTAAATTATAGATGTAAAATAGTTTACATCACGGTGTGGAGACGATAAGTCGTACGTACGCACGAATAGTGATGTTCCTTTTTGTAGGATGGGTAAAAGGATTAATATTGTTGTCCAATATTCATAAGAAAAATAAGAATATATTATATTCTAGAGTTATTACGTTAATATAGAAACAACTTAGGAATAATTAGTATAATAAGAAAAGAACTTTGAAAGTGTTGGTAAAACAATTACCTCTTCTTTGAATGTCTCCTTTTGGTTTTCACAAAAATACTCATTGGGTAGGATTTATTCCTATATTATGAACTCTATGATTAATTTAGAGAATTTTTGTTGGGAAATTGGCAGTTTTTTCTGATCCAAATAGTTTTAGAGCTATGAATTAATGAGAATGACATGTTCCCTTTTATATGAGATGGGAGGGGCACTTTAAGAAAATCAAAAAATAATAATTTATTATAAATTTATCTTCTATTATAAATATATCCAAAGTGATTTTTTTGATTCTACGATGATTATGGTTCTAAATACTCTCATTAAATTAATTTTAGATATCTTTTGGACACAAAAAAACCTTATCATTTGGCTTTAACCCTTAGTAAAACAATTAAACTTTTACCTTGACAACATGTATTTTTACACAGTATGGTTAATATAGTAACTATAAAATGACCAAAAACCCCAATAAGAATATTTATGATAGATGATTCATTATCAGGTTTAGTTATATTAAATACATATTTTTTTTAATTTTATATAATTTAATACAATATTATTTAGTTTAAAATCTCATTTAGGTCAATTTGGACACTATTTATTAATTTTCTTTTTAAACACTCATAGAAACTATATTAATTATAAAAAACTAGCTTAACTCATCCCTAAAATCTCATAAAATCCAAAAATAACTTTTATGGAATCAAATATTTCACATTATATTTATTTTAATATTATTAATATCGTTTATTTCATTCTTCCTTTAATAAATCTATTACTGCATCATCATTGTGTCATAATTAAGATTAATTGTTTAATGAGTAAAATTATAAATAAATTATCATGAAGTATAAAAAATTAATATATTTCTACTGAATATTCATTTTCTAAATTAACTTATGCATAACCATATATTAATAATGATTTAGTTATTAAAATTCTAATATGACATTGTTAACTACCATTGAAATAAAATATAATAAATGCCCCAATCTAGCACATGTGGAGAAAAAAGGACCATATTTTCTAGATATGGTTTTTTTGGTAAGATAAACACTTATCCATGAAAATTTTGACAATTTTCAAGGTAATTTTATATTATTATAATATTATTTTTACCAGTAATTACCATATTTACCATTAGTAGTTTTAAATAAAATCCAAAAGATACTATTTTCCAAAAATTATTTTTATCCTATTAGACCGAAATTTTAATACTTATTATAACCATTTTTCTAGTTTTTTAAATTCAATTCATATAATAAGTTAAACTATGTTTAGTGATAATCCCACAAACGTGGGTAAAAGGAGGGTAAAATAGATATTCAAAAGTTCAATAAATATTTATATATAATTATATTAAAAAATTACATTAAATGAACTAAATTGAATTAATATATGTATTATATATCTATTTTAAATTTAAAATAAACTTAATGTAAAATAATTATTTAAATGAAAATGTTGGTTTTTAACAATAAGGAAGTATTTTTTACTATTCATCAAAAATTGAATGTTTTCAGAAAAATACCAAAAATTCACCCTAAGATAATTCTAATATTATAAATTAAAAAATAATTTCTATTTTACCACATTCAATTTTTAATAGTGTATAAAATTTATTTTATTATTTGTCACAAAAGGACAGAAAAAGTAGTTCCTTTATGGAAATAGTATTTTTAAACATATAAGTATTTCACTAAAACTTAAAAATTTCATTATAAATATGTTTTATTTATGTGAAAAAATTGTCTATAAAATTTTAAAATATTGATTAAATTTTAATTGATAAGTTATAAATATATCATTTAAATAATTATAATACTAAAATGTTGTTTCGCAGAAACTCATTCTTGAATGTAACATAAGCTAAGTCGGTGTTTCATGCAATATAATCTATTTAATTTCTTTCTAAAGATAATGTACTATGAAATATTGGGGGTGTTACATTCTCTCCTCTAATAAATTATGACCTTCAAATATGAAATTGATCTTTGAAAATAAAAGTTCGATACTATTGTAGGGTCTTGAAAAATCCACAAAGGATATTTTATCCAATTCCCCCCAAAGAATTGGGGGAAAGAATGGAGAAAACTCAAAGGATCCACAAAGCCGAACCGGTCCGCAGACCGACCCAAATGATGACGCCCCACGACTGGTTCCATGAAGAGCCCCCTCCGTAGACTATTGTTGTTCGTGGAATGGAGGTGGAGATCCTCTGCGGGAGTGAAGCAGGACAGGCGCCGAACCAGTCCACCTTCACAAACTTCCCCAGCTACGGACCGCCTCAACCGGAACGGTCCACATCCCCTGTCATTTGCAGAATGGAGGTGGAGCCCTTCGTGGCGGCGAAGCAGTCCCCGAGTTCGTTTGGTTCGCAGGGGAGATGTGGTCGATGCACCAGTGAATCACGGATTGACCAAGTCATCCGTGAACTGGGTCCTCAATCATGGGCCTCCGCAAAAGGTGCCTCATGACCACAGATATATCTTTTTCACCACTATATAAAAGCAGATCAAGGGGGAAGATCCCGGAGAGGATTCAGAGGGAGATCGACCAGATTCAGGTGGAAGAATTTCAAAGGAAGGAGTTTAGGATTTTGCAAACAGTGATGTTCCAGTCCGCAAACCAGAACAGGTATGAAGTTGGAAGTGAGTTAATAAAGGAACCAAAAATGCATAATAACTTGGTGAGCCGCGAACTTAAAATAAAAAAGATAATAAGACCGCGAACCATGACCTCTCCATGGATGCACTCCCTGCGAACCAGGGAGTTTATGCCCCTTTTCCGATCTATCGCACCGCACAGCACCCTCCTGCGTGTGCGAAGCACCGACCGACGAACCCCCAACCGGCGTCGCCCTTGGCTGCCGCTGCTCGCATGGAACCCTCTAGAAACCACCCTGGTAAGTGGACTGAACCCGAAGCTGCGAACCACCTAGTTCGTGAGATCCTTGCCAAGACACAAACCACTTTGGTTCGCAAAATGCCTATCATTCCACGGACCACCCTAGTTCGCGGACGGATTCTCCTGCCACGTTGCACCTCCCTACACGAAGGGCGCCACCACTCATACACCTGTGTGGCCCTCAAGATCATTCAGAGTTCCCATTCTCTGAGCCACATAAAATCCAACCAATCTGACATGATCCTCCACAACCCCCTCATTGGCCCATTCATCGACCCTGAGCTGAGGCCTCCACCAGAGCCACTAGACCCGTGTGGTGTAACCCTCAGGCGCATCAGCGCGCCATCTTTAGTTCACATACCCACGGTAAGCAGGGGCGAAGGGGTTTCTCCGACCCTTGGGCGAGTTCCCGAAGCATTTCTGGGTTCACATTCCCACAGTAATGTGGAATCTGATCCTAGGAGCCCCTTTCTGCCCCTCCACTTGTCTGTACTGGGGCACTTCTCCCATCTTCGGGGCGTGGTGGGATACCCATCCAAAGGGAGCACCCATGCACCTCCTTACTTACCCACGGCCAGGCCCAAGGAAGGGTGTAGTGGGGAAGGGTGTTGCTCCATCCTTCTTTGGGGCTGATTCCCTCTCCCGTTGTTCTTTTTCACCCTGGGAGTCCATCCCGGAGAAGCCCCACCTCACTTCTCACAGACGCACCTTTCATGATGTGATTGTCTGTTCCCTGCTGCCTCTTTTTTCTCACACCGAGCATGACTCACATGGTCTTAGAGTAAGCATTGACCATGACATCCTCTCCTAGGCTGCCTTAGAGCATAAGCCCCACTCATGTGAACTACGTGTACTTTGATCCTGGTCTCCTAGGCAGGGTACATAAGAAGCCTCCCTGTGGTTCAAGCCCAACAACCGGTTGATCCGACCATCTTCACGTCAGTTCATAGCATTAACCCTAGTTCCATCTCAATGAGTCCTGATTTCTCGGGGTCATTAATCCAATGATGGATGGTAAAAGTCGAGCATAAATGATTCCAAACCCTTGCGTCTAGCTGAACATTTCCAACCAGGAGTAATCTGTGGATACTATGCTTGGGTATAAACCAATGATTCGCGAACATATGAACATGTCTTAAATCTATAAGAGAGTCCCGTAACAGGCAATAACCCCCCCAAGGGGTACGATGAGCCCGACTTCCCATACTCTTTACCAATGTGAGTTCTTAAGTATTGCTTGTTAAATCACCCAGAAAAGTCCTGCCTTTGGAAAGCAGGTCCATGCATTATTGGATATAGAACTGTTGGTTGTTTCGAGGTGGAAAACGGTGCACCTGATATGAGTGATTAAGTAGAACCCAAACTTTTCTAATCAACCATCAGTTAGCGCACATTTCTTTTCCATTACTTCATCGTGCACCTCCGAGACAATAAATAGTGAACCCAACGTGAATCTTTAACCAAGCATGACGGATTTAACCTAATCCCACCCTGTGCCCCCTTTATGCTCACAAGGAGGGCCAAGGAAGGTCATTAATTACACATGGGATCATGAGATGCTGCTTTGACGGGTTTGTTGTTTGTACTTGTTAAAATGTTTTACAGGTACACATAGAACTCCCTTCAATCTAATGGAATCCCGAAGGAACTCACAGGCGCATGCTTCTAACTATGCAATGACAGGACTTCCTCACCAATGGAGGACCCCGTCACCTACCCTGCGTCTTCAACACTATGTCTCAGATGCTGTGGTCCGAGAGTACCACGTTAATGGTACTCTCCTGACGGTGGAGGTGGCCTTGCACGCCATCCAATCCACCAGGACTCACCGGTCGCCTACCTAGCAGTGGCCGCAGAAGCAGATCCAGACGGATCCTGTTGCCATCTCCAACTGTTTTGGGAGTCTATTCCCAGAATGAGACAATGCGTACCTCCCTTATCTTAGGGAGGTGGATGAGGTCGACGTTGAGGACTTCATCCCCTCTGAACAGGGGTTATTCTCTAAGGCCCCTGTCATAAGATGTCATCGCGGTCACACCGCGACTCAATATCCTCATGCTCAGGAGGATGTAGCCCCGAGGATCCAGGCCCACACTCCCAAAGCTCCGGCCCCTCGGACCGCCCCACGAGGGCAGAAAACTTACAACCAAGGACCAGTCATCACCCTTGTCCTTGAGTAGGGGCTCCGCTGCCTAGTCACGTAGACGCATTACGAATAGGCACATACACCTGTTCGTTCCTCCAAGGCCCACCATCCAGACATGGAGGCCTCATATGAGCAGGCATGCATCCCCGCCGAGCTCTATCAAGCTCGTCGCTCATGCAGGATGGAACCTACCCAGTAGGCACCTCTCCCTACCCAGGGACATGAAGCCCACCAACCAGACATGGTGGAGACCCAGCACCTGTAGGACCAGCTCCTAGCAGTTGCTCCTGACTCCTACCATCCTGATATGGTGGCGATCAACAAAGCCCACCACCCAGATGTTGCGACAACTCATAGGCGGGCACATCTCCCTGCCAACAAAGGCCACCGACTCGATATGGTGGGAAACCAACATATGCAGGGCCAGCTCCCTGTGGATTCAAGTAAAGTCCTCCATCCCGATGTGGCGGAAAACCGAGAGATAAACCAGCATATCCCAGCCTAGGGGAAGATTCGTTCACCTGCCCCGACATAGGAGAATTGTCAGTACCCACTGACCACCGGAGGACCAGAGCAGGATATTCCTACTCCGATACCGGAATGGGCCTTCATACCCATTCCATCCAAAGATATCTCTCTTCATATCTTGGAAATGATGGAGGAGTAGGTATCGATACTAGATCATATCTTGCAGACTTGCCAGAATGTAATTGCATCAACGGAAACAACAAGGACTCGGGCCCGTGAGCCCATATCCCCAATTGAGGCGACTCATCTAACAGATGAGATAGCTGCCTCAGAGCAGATCTGCATCCCTGCTTCTTCCCAAGAGGGTCTCCAGTTATATTCCGCTACACAAGGGAAACCGGATTGAGTAAATTTACTCATTCCAACTGGGGGACATCCATCCATCACAGTGGATGCTCCAGAGCAAACATATATCCCTTCTAAAATTCAAGACGTTTATCGGCATATCCTGGAAGCATCATGAGACCCAATTAGACATGGAACCAAAGGTGAAGGTTGTTGTCAATAATAGATGGTCCCCGCTTCCCACAAGAAGGCTCCCCAAACGCGCAACATGCAGCCAAAAAATAAAGAGCGGGTTCTTGACTCCACTCTGCTAGAAGCTGGGGTTCCCAATGCCGATAAATTCATATCGAAGGCTCAGAACCCTACCCACCCATTAGCATATTATGGGAGTGGAAGTAGCAGTTGCGAAGGTCCTCCCCGCAATGTCGCTACCAGTAGCTCTGAAGGTCCTCCCCAGAGCACCCACGGGGGCCTCCCCCGCGAGAATATAACGATCGATCACGATAACTCATCTTTTGATGCAAGTCACAGAAACCCTCCATGTGACCAGAAGATCGAGAACAAGAAGGTCCTCAACTTACTACGGTCCACCCTGAAGGTCCTCCCCGGGGTTTATACTGCAAACACTCTCCATGCAGTGGGACCACAGATTATGATAGTAGTCCTCGCTATCATAGTCGCAACTGCGGAGGCCCTACCTGTAGTGATGTCTCATCATGACAAGAAGGACCTCCCCTTTTCACAGCCTTCCCTTAAGGTCATACCCAGGGGTTACGTTGCAACGACACTCCGCGCAGCCGGGCATTAGATCACGGTTATAGTCCTCGCCACCCTGATAATGGAGGACCTCCCCATAGATATGTCAAGCAACGAGAAGGCCCTCCCCTCATTGTGGTACATTCTGAAGGCCCTCCCTAGGGTGTACCCAGCAGATATTCTCCCTATGGTAGCTGTAATGGTAGTCCTCACCATTTCAGCAGCTGTGATGGCTGTCCTCGCCACCATGACGGCCATTGCGAAGGTCTTTCCTGCAGTGGCCCCAAGAAACAAGAAGGTCCTCCCCTTATAGCAGTGTGTCTTGAAGGCCCTCCTCGAGATACACACCGAATGTCAAACCATGATGGTCATCCTCACCATGATGGTAGTTGTTGCGAAGGCCCTCCCCGTAACAACACCACGCAGCCAGAAGGTCCTCCCCTTGTTGCGACATGCCTTGGAGGTCCTCCCCAGGGTCTGCATTGAAAAATTCCTATATGCAGTGAGGCGTCAAGTAGTAATGGTAGTACTCGTCATTGCGGCCACCATTGCGAAGGTCCTCCCCGCAATGACATATCATATCAGCGGGAAGGTTCTTCCCCTGCCGAATCAAGCACAGAAAAGCCCTCGTCTTCCGAGGCACTCAGAAGGACAGAATCCAACATGTCATATTCCCTACTAGTCGCTAACGCAACCTTCTTCAATTAGGAGACGTTTTAGGGCCACGTTTATCTTCTGAACCACCTCGGAATCTCCCACATGATGATTCAACACCAACCAGTCTCACTGCCTATGACCACACTATCGGCAGGCGTCTTAGGTGGGCCGACCAGGTAGAGGAGTCACTAGCAGAAGAGTATGACGACATGTTTCACATGAGGAAATGACTGTCTAGGGATGATATACTAGTTATGTTTTGGCCCACGACCACCTCTCAATTCGAAAAACCCAGAGAATTGTTGGAAGAATGTGTGCATGAAATCCGCTACAATATATGGACAAACCTCCACTGGCTAAAATCAAGCTTCCTACCCTATGACGGGTATGTAGACCATGTCAATACAATAGGAGACCTCATGTGTCACATCGAACTAGAAGCTCTTCCTTCGGCGCGGCAACAATGACCTGAGAGGCGCAAAGGAAACATGGAGATAGCCTGCCTCCGTGCGCTGCACCAGCTGCACCGCCTCATTGGTGATGCTCTGACGGGGTCCATATCAGGGAATGGGGGAACATGGAGCTTTGAATTTCACTCCGCTCTCCACCCAGAAGAACCTGTTCATCATGGTGTCTTGCAACGTCATCACGTCAAGACGGAAATCGAGTGGTCTCCCTGTTCGTGAAAGGCAACACACCCAGCAGAGTCAGGCCTTGAGTATGTCCCAGAAGCGTCAGGCCCGATGGGAACGAGCCATTCAAGAACTCCTGAATCAGGACACCGAGAGCATACAATAGGCCTCTTGCTTAAGAGAGGCCAATCAACGATCTTTGCCTACCCCCAGAAGGGATTGATTCACAGAAGAACTTGGCACCAAATCCAGTTCACCCCCGAATGGGGGTGTGTAAGGCCAGGTAGGTAGTGATAGCCACAACCACCACCGCAATCCACGGTCAACCCCAGCCTACAGGGATGGGGTCATTTTTAACAACAAATTCCCTCATAAGACCAATAAAAATGGGAAGAGATCCAGCGTCCAGGGAATGGAGCCAACCCCAGCCCTTAGGGCTGGGGGCATTATTACCCCCTCAACAACAACCGCCCCCACGAGAGTCAGTATTCTCTCATATAGGGAGGAAAATAAGAAGAGGAGGTTCCCATCCTATCCCATCATTTGAATCATCATCCCCTCCAAGAGGAAGGCACACTATAAGGTCGCATCAAATAACTCTCCGCGTCACCCTTCGTCGATAAGTCCGAAGGCAATCCCACCACATGAAAGGGAAGGCCAGTAAAAGACGCGGGGGATCCACTTTCTATTTGGAAGATGACATCTTATCCTCCCTGTGATATTCATCTATCAACATCATAGAGGTTAACCCCAAAGGTGACACCAGAGATGATGCAAATCATGATGGATCGGGAGATGATGGTTCTGGTCAGGCTGCAACCTACAACAAACCACCAGGTGTGCACACCCGGAACAAGAGGGCTGCTTTAAACATGGAATCCCCTTTATAAAACCTTCGACCTCTTACCCTGGGATATTCCATCAAGGATAATAAATAATGTCTGGTTACCCTTAATTCGTCCCCTCCTCTCGACAAAAACGAACCACTCACGCTCGAAGAGAGGTTCGCTCGACAGGAGGAGTAAATGAAAGAATTGAGGTGGATTAACACTGAGCTAATCTAGAGGAACCATATTATTGAAAGTGCATCCCAAGAGGAGCCACATCATGCACTCTCAGTAAGTGCCCCTCAAAGACCAAGGTTTTCCCTGGAAAACGAAGCACGGTCAGGGCTCCCATACAATGAGGCGCCCGACCCATCCAACTACCTAAATATGGATCTAGATGAATATCAAGACTTCCATCCACTAAGGAAGAAACCGGTGCAAGTACGTCATAACCCTCCGAGGGTGTCCTGAACGGCATATTCACCCTTGGTGCCGGCTGAGCCAGATCCTCAAGCAATGCCTCATGCTGTACCTTCCCAAGACCGGGCCCAACAAGATGTAAACCAGGGTCTCACCAACACCATCGAGGCACTAACGACTCTATTGGAAGCGATGGAGGGCTGACACGCTCCGATACAGCCATATCAAAAGCCCTACCCAGATTGGCTGAGCAACACACCACCTCCACCCAATTTTGGGAGCCCTGTATTCCCTATCTTCAATGGATCAGACGATCCGGAACAACATTTGATGCACTACGCATCCTATTGAGACCCTATGATGGGGACTTCGGAACAATAAGAAGCAGTGAAACTTAGATTCTTCGTACGGACCTTGCAAGGATCCGCCTTTTTCTGGTATGTGAGTCTACCAGCCCAGTCAATAAAAAGCTGGGAAGACCTTCGGCAGTAGTTCCTGTTCCATTTCAGCTCAACGTTGCCGAAGACGACGATCATCGTCCTCATGAACTGCAAGCAGAGTGGCAACAAGAGGGTATCAGATTTCATCACTAGATGGAAAGGTCTGACATACTCTATGAACATTCCAATGACTCAAGATGAGTTGCTCTCCATATACATCGACAATCTTAGAGATGAGCTACGGACACCGCTCATACCAGTGGAGTGCACCACTGGCTTCCCCCATCTCTCGGCTATTGCCTAGAGAATTGAGGACTCCCTGCATCGAACCAATTTGAAGTCCTGAATAGCCTCGCAGGCTCCCACAAAGAGAGCAGTCAGAGCTGAAGTGTCATTTTTCACGCTCAAGCCAGCCCCTGTGCTTGCTCCACCGCTCAGGCATCTACCAAATCATCAAGGTCCCCCTGAACATCAACGACCACCTCCTCCCAGGTGGGAAAATCGAAGAGGATCGAAGCGGAACTAGTTTTAGGAATTAATACATAAATAATAATCGTTCTGAGAGGACCAAGTCCGTGGCTACATCATCACCGCCATGAATTGCAACTTTCTCCGCCTCTCGGAGCCGAGGAAACCCGAATAAGTCGGATTCCATGACAGTCCAGCCTACTATCCTTACCATCAGATGTTGGGGCACATTAGTTGGGATTGAATCATCTTCAAAGACCTCCAGCAAAGGATGGTAGACTCCGAGAATGTTGAGCTAGGACCACCCCCAACACATGTGCTGTATATTTCTACCACTGACTCCAAAAAAGGGGATGGGTGGCAGGAAGTCACCAGTAAAAAGGGGAATACATTTGATAACTGGATGACTCGGAAGACTATCAACCCAGCACATGGAATACTACAAGCTCAGCTACGGCAGCCAGTGTTGCCGCCAATAGCCCTTGATGCCGCACAACCGACAGTATCGGCCTCACAACCCTCCATGATCCGGTCATCCAGGCATAATCAAAAAGGGAGGAGACAAGTGCAAGAGGAGCAATCCCGAACAAGGCCAAAGTTATCCCCGACGCTGTCAAATTTCATGCCCCCAAACTTGGCACCACGGGCACCGACCCACCAAACGGCACCATCAGGGACGACTGACCAGGTTGACTTGTCTGAGGATAAAGAGCCGATCTTTGGTTTCATCAATGTAATCCATCTTATGGAATCATTACCTGATGAAGGGTATGGTTATAAACGCTATTTCCCGACACGAGGAGCCGGGACAAGGAATTACGGAGGTAGGGGATACTAGGGGAGGCGCAGTCGCAGCCGAAACCAACCCTACGGTTGGACCTTGGCCCAAAACATCAATATCACAGAAACCCGTGGGAGAGCCCTTCAACGGACTCAAAGGCAGAAAGAACATCCCCCCACCTCCACAAGCGGCCACTCTTCCCCTGTCATTCTGCGGTACCCATCAGAGGAGGAAAAAGTGTCTAACCTCCTAGTGCGCACGAACAGACCAGCTGGGCTGAGTCCCCAGAACCTGGGGAGATCATCGGCATCTGACCCCGCAGCCAGTCCCTCCTCGTCACGAATTCCAACTCCCAAGCTGCCCACTAGAACTCTCCCGCCAGCGGAGAAGCGTCAGCCATTGGAGAGAATGTACGACATCCTTATGCAGCTGGCATCAGTACCAGCCAAGCTGTCCATCCTGGAGGCCCTGGGCTTATCATACGACCTCAGGGAGGCGCTTATTGAAGCCTTGCTCATCCCCCAAGAGTTTCAAACCGAGGTAGCTTCCACTGAGATTTACCGGATGGATACTGGCTCGGCTGAATTCAATGTAGTGATCTCCTTCACTGATCTAGATGAATATGACATCATGCAGGGACACATCAAACAACTATATGTGTCTGGCACACTAGATGATGTTGAGATCTGAAAAGTCTTTATTGACAATGGCTCTAGAGTTAAACTCCTTCCCCTATGGACACTTCGTAAGTTGGGATACATTGAAGTTGATTTAATACCCTCAGCCACGACTCTATTAGGTTATGACAAGAGCGAGAAGAATCCAATGGGACAAATTAAGCTAAAGACCCATTTTGGCGACCTCGTGGCCTACTCAGAATTCCTGGTGGTCCGGAAGAACACAACATTCAATGACCTGCTAGGAAGGCCGTGGCTCCATAAGCACATGGATGTTCCTTCATCCCACCACTAGTGTATTAAGTAATGTTTCAATGGGAAAAGTGGGACACTGCACGCCGACATGGCCCCTTTCGAGCTCTCCGAGTCACACTACATTGACGTCGGGTTCTATGAGAAAAAGAGGAAGAAGCCTTTGGCTGATGGTGTTGACTGGATCTTTACTCCAAATGGTCTGGAAGTGGTTCCTGACGACCCCATCAGGCATCTTAGTAGAGACTACGTACTGCCCATCAACCATATTGAGAGCAGGGGTTCAAGTTCGGACACACACTCAGCTGTCTTCATGGCTTCAGCCAAAACGGCCGAGCGTGACAATGCAGGAACGTCTGATAACCCACAATCTGGGGATGAATACTTGAGCAGGGATTCCTGCGATGCCTCTCCCTCAAACCCCCTGAGCCCAGGCCGAAAACTCTCCCCCCGTCAGATCAAGAAGATGCAGATTTGGGGGAAGAAGAGGAGGAAGATCTTAGGGATGCACCTCTTGCATTTGAGGAAGGTATCTCCACCACCATGGACGAGCTCAGGGAAATAAACCTGGGTACCAAGGAAGATCTGAGGCCTACTCTCATTAGTGCAACCATGTCCCCCAAGGAGCATGAGGTATATACCTCTTTCCTGAAGAATATTGGGATGTTTTTGCATGGAATTACACAGAAATGTCGGGACTCGATCCCGAAGTGGCGACGCATCACCTGGGTCTTCTAGAAGACCACCAGGGCCATAAATAGACCACCAGAAGGACACATCCCTCACATGCCGCCAAAATAGAAGATGAAGTCGATAAGATCATTAAATCAGGCTTCATTCGGGAGGTCCAGTACCACATATGGTTGGCCAACATCGTCCTCGTCAAGAAAAACAATGGGTAAATTTGCGTATGCATCGATTTCAGAGATATCAATCGGCATTTCCCGAAAGATGACTTCTCGGTCCCGATCACCGAGTTATTAATCGATGCAAAGACCAGGTATGGGGAACTATCCTTCATGGATAGCTATTCGGGAAATAATCAAATCAGGATGGCCCGAGAAGACGAGGCAACCACTTCCTTCAGGGCCCCTCATGGAATATTCTATTACAGGGTCATACCCTTTGGTCTCAAGAATGCTGGCGCCACATATCAGCATGCCATGCATCATATTTTCAAGCCATTCCTGGGGAAATTCGTCGAATGTTATGTATATGACTTGGTGGTCAAATCAATACAGTGCTCAGATCACCTGTCAGACCTTGAGACTGTCTTCAATAAACTTCGACAGCATAGCCTGAAGATAAACCCCTTGAAGTGTGCCTTCAGGGTTACCTCATGGAAATTACTTTCCTTCGTTGTACGCCATTGCGGAATCAAAGTTGACCCTGAAAATAAAAAGGTCATCCTTGGCCTACCACCTCCCTACAAACTCATTGAGTTAAGAGCATTCCAAGGGAACTTGGCCTATATCAGGTGATTCATAGCCAACCTAGCATGAAAATGTTTGCCCTTTACCAGGTTAATGAAGAAAGGAGTCACGTACCAATGGATAGATGACTGCCAAGAGGAATTTGACAGCCTAAAGAGGTACCTTTTAAGCCCACCAGTGCTCATGCCCCCGGTCGAAGGAAGACCTCTCATCCTATATGTGATGGCCCTAGAGCGGTCACTGGGAGCCTTCCTCGTGCAAAAGAACGACGCCAGTAGTGAAAACAGTATCTATTACCTCAGTCGAATGATGATTGATGCTAAGACTCGATACTCAAACATCGAGAAGAGCTGTTTGGACTTGGTATTCACAATTAAAAAGTTGCGACATTATCTGTAGCATCATGAAGTCCATTTGGTCTCGCATAACAACCCGTTAAAGTACATCCTTAGCCACCCGATGTTGAAAGGGCACCTATCTCAATGGGCAGTCATTCTGCAACAGTTTGACATCTGGTTTGTGCCTCAAAAAGCCAACAAGGGCCAGACATTAGCAGATTTTCTGGTAGAGCACCCCTCAACAGGGACTACCGCACCGGACATCGATCTACCAGATGAAGACATCTTCACTGTTCAAGAGGAGTTCCCAACATGGGAAATGTACTTCGACTGTGCATCCTGAAGCCCAACCGGGAAGAGGATCGAAGACACCAAATTTAACAAGGTGGGCTTGGGGATAATACTCATGTCCTCGGAAAAGGAAGTCTTGCTGTATTCCTTCCTCCTATCAGAGGGATGTACAAATAATGAAGCGAAATATCAAGCCCTCATTACAAGCCTGGAACTCGCACTCCATGCATATGTACAACACCTTAACGTAAAAGGTGACTCAGAACTAGCCATTAAGAAAGTCAATGGTGACTATGCTTTTAAAAAGTAGAATTTGATTCCCCTATTTGACCGTGTATGAGGGTTAATGGAAAATTTTTTCACAGAACCAACATTGTTCTATATTCCCCGGTCTCAGAATGCCCAGGCCGACGCATTAGCCAATGCAGCCACTTCCTTAGCCGACCCCGACAGGGATGAAACATTAATCAGTATTGCTCACCGCTGAATGGTCTTTCCATTTTCCAGAACAAGACGAAGGAGAACCACGAAATCAGTTTTTTCCCTGAGCCATATGCTCCCGCCACCGGTTGGATGACCCCCATTGCAAACTAACTTCAATGGGGAGAACTTCAATCAGACAGGGCTGGACGAGAGAAAATACGGAGAAGGGAAATCAAATTTGTCCTATGTGGTGGCGTGGTTCAACAAGAGGTCCTCTACAAATGAGGCCTCGATAGAGTCCTCCTCGAATGCATTGACGGAGAAGAAACTGCCGCTGTCGTGACTGAAGTTCATGTCGGAGTATGTGGAGCACATCAGCCAGGGACCAAGCTCTCCCATCAGGTTCAGAGGCTTGGGTACTATTGGCCCACAGTGGCACGAGATTGCGAGCACTTTACTAAAAAATTCCACTCATTCCAAATTCATGCCAACTTCATACACCAACCCCCGGAGTTACTTCATCAGGCCAAGTACTCCTGGCCATTTTCCATCTGGGGAATGGATGTCGTGGGACCATATCCCCCCGCCACAGCCAAGAAGCTAATGTATATCCTCAGGACAACTGACTTCTTTTCCAAATGGACAGAAGATGTATCCCTTAAAGAAGTCGGGGAATGAAATGTTGTCAGCTTTGTGAAAACCAATATCATCAACAGATTTGGTGTCCCTCATACCATACTGACGGATAACGACACCAACTTTTTCTCTGCTAAGCTGGAGAAACTATACCAAGAATATGGTATCAAGGCTAACCACTCATCCCGCTACCATGTAGCGGCCAACGGACAGATAGAGGCTTTCAACAAGACCCTATCCAACATTCTACAGAAAATGGTGGACAAAGACAAGAAGTCATGGCTGGATAAACACCTCCATGCATTGTGGGCTTATCGAACCACAACCCGCACTGCTACTCAGGCTACCCCGTAATCACTGGTATACAGCACAAAGGCGGTCCTGCTCATTTAACTCCAACTTCCATCACTCCGTGTTTCCATCTGTGATCAATTATCCAATGATGAGTAATCAGAACAGAGGCTAGGTGAATCGGAACATCTAGATGAGAAGCAGCTACACACTTTACACAATCTGGGAGTCTACCAGAACCGGATTGCACAATCCTTCAATAAAAAGGTTTGTCTTCGGTCTTTCTTGGAAGGAGAATTGGTGTTGGTCCTCCATACCCCATTGATACCTGGAAGGAAACCTCCAAAGTTGGAGCCCAAGTGGGAGGGACTATACGTTATACACAAGGTATACTCCAATGGACAATATTCCCTGATCTCCAGGGACGGGCAATTCACCACGGATCCTACCAATGTTAGATTCCTAAAGAAGTACTTCTCATAGAAACCAAAAGTATTTCGTGTCCTTACCACCAGACGTTAAACTGCATGGATTTCAGAGAAATACATAAGGCTTGATTCTTGCCCTCGCATGATATGTAGCGACACCAGGGTTCCCCATCTTGGCCCATACACCCCCGAATTAAAGTTAAAAATGTCCTCTCTCTCCTGTGTACGGACCAGACCTGCACGAGGTGTATTTCGTGTCCATACCACATGATGTTAAACTGCACGGATTTCAGAGAACTACGTACGGCTTGATTCCTGCCCTCGCAGGATAAGTAGCGACGCCAGGGTTCCCCATCTTGGGCCAGCCACCCCCAAATTAAAGTAAAAAATGTCCTCTCTCCCCCGTTTACGGACCATACCTGCACGAGGTGTATTCCGCGTCCTTACCACATGACGTTAAACTGCACGAATTCCATATAACTACATACGGCTTGATTCCTACCAGCGCAGGATACGTAGAGATGCCAGGGTTCCCAATCGTGGCCCATCCACCATCGAATTAAAGGTAAAAATGCCCTCTATCCCCCATGTACGGACCAGACCTGCACGAGATGTATTCCGCGTCCTTACCACATGACGTTAAACTGCACGTATTTTAGAAAACTATGTATGACATGATTACTGCCATCGCAGGATACGTAGAGACTCTAGGGTTCCCCATCTTATCCCAGCCACCCCAGAATTAATGTTAAAAATGTCCTCTCTCTCCCATGTACGGACCAGACCTGCACGAGGTGTATTCCATGTCCTTACCACATGACTTTAAACTGCACGGATTTTATAGAACTACATACAATGTGATTTCTACCCTCGCATGATATGTAGCGATGCTAGGGTTCCCCATCTTGGCCCAACCACCCCCGAATTAAAGTTAAAAATGTCCTCTTTCCCCCATGTATTAACTAGACCTACGTGGGGTGTACACCTCATCCAAGTTGCATGATGTTAAACTGCCAAGCACCCAATGGTCTAAACTCTATGACCCTAAACTAAGAGTATATCGTCCTCACCGCATGATGTTAAACTGAATGAACAAGAAACTTTAGAAAATGCCATCGCCCCCGTGTATGGACCAGACCTGTGCGGGGTGTGTTGTTTTTAAGATAACTACATGAGGCTTGATTCATACCATCACAGGATACGTAGTGACACCAGGACCCCACACCATGGCCCAACCACCTCTAAAAAAATGAAAAAGGAAAGATAAAAATGATCCCTTCCCCCGTGTATGGACCAGACCTGCACGAGGTGTATTTAGCAGAGAACTATGCGAGGCTTGATTCCTGCACTCACAGGATACATAGTGACACCAGAATTCTACACCCTGGCCCAACCACCTCAAATAAAAGTTAAAAATTTACTCTTTCCCCCGTGTACAGACTAGCCATGCATGGGGTGTATTCCTCGTCCTTACCGCACGACGTTAAACTGCACGGATAAGGATAAAAAAATTCCCCTTTCCCCGTGTATGGACTAGACTTGCATAGGGTGTATTATTCGTCCTTACCGCACAACGTTAAACTGCACAGATAATAAGATTTAAGAATTATCCCTTTCCCTAGTGTATGGACTAGACCTGCACGGTGTGTATTTTTGCATCCTTACCGCACGACATTAAACTGCATAGATAATAAAAGGTAAACATACCCCTTTCCCTCGTGTACAGACCAGACCGGCATGGGGTGCACTCTTCTTCCTTACCACACGATGTTAAACTGCATAGATAAGAAGTTAAAAAAATGCCCCTTTCCCCCGTGTACGGACCAGACCTGCACGGGTTGTATCTTGCGTCCTCACCGTACGACGTTAAACTACATGGACCGTGTCCTCACCACATGACATTAAAATGCATGGATTTCGTCGCAAAACACCTAAGATATATGGAGAAATGAGACGGAAATACTCCTTGCGCATTTGGATGCATCCTCCCCATACATCAGAATCCACGGCCCGGACAATTATGGATCCTCATAACCATTCACGGCCATCGGAAGTGGAAAGGAATCAAACCGTGGACACCTTTGCATGAATATTCATACCATTCCCTTAGCGGCTCTGCATATTGATAGCCCATGGCCCATCTACCAAAGGAAAGCTTTCCACGGGCGACACTCTTCCTAGATTCGTACGCTTACCGGCCTTAGAGCCCCCATACCCTACCTCCTGATTGAGAAATTTATGGCATAGTGGTTTACAAGTCCATACCCTTTTCACATCCAAACGTCACCAGGGTATCCCTACCCATTTAGCCTATGTATCCGCTCGTGATTGACATGAAGACCTGCATCTACGATCATCAACCCAGGACTAGGGTACTTCTACTCAATGGACAATTGTAGTGAAGATGTTTCCTGTATTCTCAGACACCATTATCCCCATATGCCGAACTCTGTACTGTGAGCAATCTCGGGTTTTCATAATCATTCATGGCCATCAGAAGTGGAAATTCATCGACCCGAGGACACATTTGCATGACTATTCAAACCATGATCTCAGGGGATCTGCATATTGATAACCCCTGGCTCATCTATCGAAGGCATGATTTCCTCAGGTGATACTCTTCCTAGCTCCGTACGCTTATCGACCTCAGAGCCCCCACACCACATCTCACGATCTGGGAAACCTCAGAGTTACAGTTTATAACCTTCATCCCCCACTCTTTTCAGAGTATATTGGAGCATGTTGACTTAGTTATCCTTCGAGTGACTGTAGCAATAGTCACCCAGTGGTCTGAGCTCTATGACTGCTAAACTAGGAGTACTTCGTCCTTAGCACACGACGTTAAACTGCATGGAGTAAAGGTACACCCCCATGCACAAAATAAATTAGCGCATGGAGCTCTCTAAGCTTTAAAAACAATCAGGTCCGAGTATGCCCGACATGTCCAGACATTTTCTTACCGAATGACATACTTCCTGGCCCGGACAATCACGGATCCTCATAACAATTCATGGCCATCGGAAGTGGAAAGGAATCGACTCGTGGACAAATTTGCATGACTATGCATACCATTCCCTCAACAGCTCTGCATATTTATAGCCCCTGGCCCGTCTACCAAAGGCAAGATTTACACAGGCGACACTCTTCCTAGTTCCGTATGCTTACTGGCCTCAGAGCCCCCATAACATTTCTCCTAACCCAAGAAGACCCGAAACAATGATTTACACCAATAAATCCCCTTTACTCGTCTTGGGAATGCCGAGATATCCAAGCCCAGTTATATATTGATGAAGAGAGGCCTTTGAAACTACGTCCTTACCGCATGAAGTTAAAATACATGGAACGTCTTGGCCGTTGTCATAAAGCTGCACAGACCAATCATTAACCATCCCGGAAAATTCCTTCAACTACAAGAATTTTCACTGGTTTAAAAATGCCCCCATCCTTTCTGCATGACGTGAAACTGCACAACACCCTTTAAAAATTCTACCCATCCTTACTGCATGACGTTAAACTAAATGAAAGCCGTCCTTGTCGCATGACATTAAACTGCACGAAATTTAAAAGTTCCCCTGTCCTCGGTGCATGATGGTAAACTGCACAACATCCTTGAATAATGCTCCTCGTCTTTATCGCATGATGTTAAAACTGCACGGTCAAACCCGTCATGGGTTCAGTAAGAAACATAGGCTTTTCTCTATCCCTTAGTGCACGGGTCAGACCTGTACGAACCACCGTCTCACACCAGCGTGAGAAGGAATTACTTCACCCAGTCTTGGGATATTTATCCTAGATGCTTCTCCTATATCCAGACATCCTCTCCTCATAAACCATAATCCGTACTCAGAAAAAAAGAGCCTAACTCTCATAAGACACCCCTGGTGGTCCTAATTTCAACTTCTCTAAAGTTGCTCGGAAAATGGGAGAATAAAATCATTGACCCAAGTACACCTTTTCATGAATATGAATACCATTCCCTTAGCAGCTCTTCATATTGATAGCCCCAGGCCCATCTACCAAAGGCAAGATTTCCTCAGGCAATGCTTCTCTCCGTACACCTCTTAGCCCTTGAGCCCCTATGTTCATCCCAGGATTCGGAAACCCTCTGAGATACAGTTTACTATCCTCTTTCACAACCCTTCCTGAATATGGTGGAACGTCTCTTATGATATTACCGAGGACCAGGAGAAGCCGTTCCATTCTAGATAATGTCCCAGCTGCATGACGTTAAACTGCGCCAAGCTCCAACCCTCCTTCACGCTAGATAAATGCGTAGGATAGGAACCTTTCTTCCACACTTCTGATTGATACAGATGTTCTCAAAACCTTTCAGACGTCACATACCCTTTCCAAGCCACCCCCGGTGGTTTTCATAATTCTCCAAGCCACCCATGGTGGTTTCCATAAGCCGGAATTTCATGAAGTCCTATGGCCATCAGAAATGGAGAGTCATTGACTTAAGGAAACCTTTGCATGATTATGCATACCATGCCCTCAACGGCTCTGCATATTGATTGCCCCTGGCCTATCTACCAAAGTCAAGATTTCCTTAGGCGATGATCTTCCCACCTCTGCACACTGATACGACTCCCATGCCGTGCGACATTCCATGCACGTCGTTCAAATCTAAACACACTCCCTCCACATAAATCTTAAGGACATTGAGACATATTTTAATCAACCAAACCTCATTGGGGACCTTTCCCCACCGTACTTGGTCAAAGTTGTTCGACCTAAAACATTAGTAATGATAGTCTTGACGGCGGGACATAAAACCGCTCACAAAAAGAGTCACAAAGACTGTTAGGCCGAAAACCCGAAAAGGGCGACCTAAGAAAAAGTCGGGCCATACCCACTGGGTCTACACTAAACGAGCCTAGTAAAAATTAGGGTATTAAAAGAAAAGATGAAAAGTTTGTGGGGTTTTTATACAAAACCCTAGAAATATTCAAACTATGCTCGCTGGACCCTATGGTCCAGACAAAAGTTAGAGTTTGTTTCTATTTTCCTGAGTTATGATTAATTCTGATTTAGTGAGTTGTTATTTATGCAACAATTGTTCCAGCAACAATCAAATTTTACAGCAATAGAAGATTGTCGTAGGCTATATTCCATTTAAAAAAAGGGGGAGGGGGGGAGGACGTCCACAAGTTGGGGTCTCTTCCTCACAAAAAAAGAGGGGTAAGTAAAACAGAGAGTACAAGAATGGCTCTGATAGTCATAAATGAGCCTGAATCGCTCTCTCCACCAGATCAACAACCGAGCGGTGAAGGTCATTGCGAGACTGCTCCATCATGACCTTCTCTCTGGCCCCAAACTCAACCACCAAACGAGTATGCTCCACCGTTGTTTAGAGATCATTGATCCCTTTCCTGGTGGCTTCAAGACGACCAGTCATAGTTGATAATTGATTCATCAACATCGCTTCCCGTTCGTCACATTCATGCAACTCGGAGGATAGGACGGCCGCCAGATCTCGAGAGATCGCCTCCTGCGCTATCAGCTGATGGAGATGTATCGTGGCTTCCTTTAGGGCTCGGGTCCCGCAATGAGAGGAAGAGAGGTGATAAAATTTGCATTCACTAGCAGTAACTTCCTCATGGGCCATGACAAATTGGAAAACGATAGAATGTAACTGCCGATAGTCAAATCCACCTAACCCCAAACCCAGGAAGAGTTGTTGAAGAGCTTCAGTTTTAGTTGCCATCTCAGCTAGAGGAGTTTCGGCAACAATCTCGCAAATCCAGGGCCAGGCCCACCTGTACACAACTCGGTGGTCCGCCATGACACAAGGATCTTTGGTATCCTCGCTGGATAGCACAGGAGCAAAGTCTGGCATTGTAATTATCACATGCATGTGCACGCCAGAAGATGGTTCCAAAGCTGGAAGGTCTGAAGCTTCTAACCCTAGTTCGGGCTTGGGAATCAAGTTGTTGAGTCCTGTATCGGTCGGTAAAACTTCAGGAATTGTATCGTTAGGACCCGAAGCTTCCGGGTCATCCTCATCCGCATCCAAGAAGGTTGGGTTTATCTGAACTTCGGACGCAGAGGGGATGGGAGAGGAAAATCACTTGAGTCGCTTTGACCGACAAGCCATCAGTCAGTCCTCCCTCAGAGCCGATGAGGAAGGTGCGGTAGGCACAACAGCCACAATGAATCCTAACTTGGGAACCTACAGGATAGCCTTCCCCAGGATCCCATTGGGGTAATGTTTTACCCACATTCTTGCGTACGCCAAGGATAGGATGGCAGCCGCTCCCATACCAGGCAAGAGAATGCTTGTGTCAGATCCCTCCCGCATCAGCATCAACCACCATTGACAGAGAGTGGACGGGTGTTTCATTGATCCCGAGGAGGGGGAAGGGAAACTTGGAGTTGCATACACCCAAACTGACGGGAGAAACGATGGGGAGCATACAACTCACATAAAGAAACCCCATCAATCCGCACGGCTAGAAATTCATCCCGCAACAAAATCATGTAAGAACGTTCCTCAAGGATCCCCCTATGGTTTTCAACCACGACGCTGAAAGGAGTGGGGTAGGGAGAGAAATAAAACTGGGATAAGTTACTCAGGAGCTCGATGATTTCATCAGAATTGAAGGACTTTAGATGAACCCCAGCTATATCAAGCAGAGTAGGCCAGAAAGTAGGAAGCAGGATGAATGTGTTATGACAATACTCATAAAAACAACAATGATTCGATATCCAGCCATATAAGAATTGAAATGGCCCACTTAGATGGTAGGGTGACCCACCCTCTTGCATGTGGCTCATCAGTTCGTAAATACGAGCCAAAGTGGGCACGAACAAATTCACCGGACGACCCTCTGCCAACTCAACTTCCATCATCAAGGTGCAAGCCCTGACACCTGGGTTGATATCCTGAGAAGGGAATAGCCACCCACTCAAAAACATAGAAAATAGACCTACTAGCTGGAGCATAGGCGGCACACCGGGGCGCACCTCGTAACCCCATGAAAGGTAATCGCCCGCCTCTAGAACCGCCCAGTAGGAACCTAGGATGGTTCGTGACTGTTGAGAAGGATGAGTCCTGGGGTGCTTGATCTTAGGCACAGGACCAGTGGTGTTCAGAAATAACCATATCCAGGTGCTATATGGAATAAGGGAGCGGGCACGCAAGGCTTCACCCAGTGATTGCTACACCATAATCAGCAGATCCTTCACCAACGAAGTCACTTGTTCGACGTCGTCCCACGCACCAGGAGTGGGAAGAAACTCGTCGTACTTTTCACGGATAATTGTGAGCCCTCCAAATTTATAGATGTCCCACATACTAATGCGAAATTCTCCATGGGAAAGGTGGAAAGTAGTAGTGCTTGACCACCAGCGACTGAGCAGGTTAGGCAGGATCAGAGATGGTGGGTAAACAACAAATTTGGAAGCCCACATTGCAGAGTATAAATTGACTGCTTCCAGTGACTCAGGAGATTCCCAACAATGATGATGGACCCAAAAGGACCAGGCCCAGTCATTCAAGAAATGCCCGCCAGACCAAAGATCCCACCTGGGAATCCACCCCGCGTTAGGATCCACTCGAGCGAGGTTGATTATGGAGGAGTAACTCTTGAGGAAATCCTATTGAGAGAAGTCTTGTGTGTACTGATTTCTTTGGGTCCAAACAAAACCTCTCAAAATGAAAGTGTCTTTTGGATCAGGATCAGAAATTATCTCCCCGAATTGGGAGAGGTTATCCTGAATACACTTCGGCGATGCTTCCAAGCAAGGTGACAGAAGACCTGAGAAAGTAGGGGGGATAGAGATGTCTTCTTGTAGACCGAATCCGTAAAGTGGAAGTCAATTTGATAGTGGATAACTCAGGATATCAGGATAGAGTAAGTCCTTCAAGACACCATCGTCAAGAATGATGGACCGACTGGGGTCTTCTTCGATGCTCTCCGCTATACGAATCATGGTTAGACGTCTCCCTGAACCAGTCGGGAGAAACTTGGCGACTGGTCTGGGTACAGGGTGAGGGGGAACCATGTTTTATCCCTGCATTATGAAGACCAACAAATTGTTAGTCCGAAATAAGAAAATCTGGACGAAGGAATCGAGAAGACTTCATGAGCAGGCCTCACAAAGTGGTTCGAAATGACGGCATCCCACCAACCAACCCTACGTGGAAGGCGTTCGTAGTATGCTGGCCCACGGGGAGTTGGCCAGAAAACCACGAACTAGGTTATTCTGCAGGATCCTAGTCCCAGATTTAAATAATTCATATTTAGAAAACTTAGGAAGTTTTCAAAGCTCGGAAGGTTTTAGTCCACAGACCATAGAAACCACGAAGAGAGTTCCTCTGTGGCCCGTTGTGACTTACTTTTTAATTAATTAAAAGTATTGGTTCGTGGTTGAGAAATTGGTCCATGGGTGAAGGCGACCGTGAATGAGGAATGATTCACGGAAAGTGGCAGTTGGTTCGCAGACATGGTGTTTCACGAAGGAATGAGCACGTGGAGACAAAAAAAGAGAGAGGGCTCTGGTTTTGTGAAGAATCCGTTAAAAGAAAAATGAAGGCCCCCCCTGTATTTTTAGGCATGGTACCCTACTGGTTCCACCCCTATACCACAAACCATCCAAATTTCCGGACCACTCTGCATCAGAATGGCCTCCTCTTCATTCCGATAGGACCCCATTCCGATGGGGGGCATTTGTAGGGTCCTGAAAAATCCGCAAAGTAGATTCTACCCAATTTCCCCAAGAAATTGGGGGGAAGAATGGAGAAAACTCAAAGGATTCACAAAGCCAAACCGGTCTGTAGACTGGACCAAATGATGATGCCCCACGACCGGTTCCGTGAAGCACCCCCTCCGCAGACTATTGTCGTTCACGGAATGGAGGCGAAGATCCTCCGCGGTCACGAAGAAGGATATGCATCGAGCCGGTCCACCATCACGAACCACCCCAGCTTCGGACCACCTCAACCGGCCCAGTACACATCCGCTTTCGTTCACGGAATGGAGGCGGATACCTCTACAGCCGCGAAGCACTCCCCAAGCTCATTTGGTTTGTGGGGGAGATGCGCTCGATGCACCCGTGAATCACAGATTGACCAAGTCATCCGTGAACTAGGTCCCCGATCATGGGCCTCTGCAAAAGGTGCCACATGACCACAGATACATCTCTTTCCCCACTCTATAAAAGGATATCGAGGGGGAAGAGCTCGGAGAGGATTCAGAGGGAGATCAGATTTGGGTTGAAGAATTTCGAAGGAAGCAGCTTAGGATTTCATAAACAGCGAAGTTCCAGTCCGCGAACTAGAACAGGTATGAAGCTAGAAGCGAGTTAATAAAGGAAATGAAAATGCATAATAACTCGGTGAACTGAGAACTTAAAATACCAAAGAAAAGAAGACCGCGAACCATGTCCCCTCCGCGGATGCAATCCCCGCGGACCAGGGAGTTTATGCCCATTTTCTGATCCATCGCGCCGCGTAGCACCCTCCTGCACGGGCGAAGCCCCGACTGACGAACCCCCAAATGGAACCACCCTTTTCCACCACTTCTTGCATGGAACCCTCCGCGAACTACCCTGATATGCGGACTGAACCCTAAGCCGTGAACCACCCTGGTTCACGGGATCCCTGCCAAGCCACGAACCAACCTAGTTCACGGAATTCCTATCAGTTCGCGGACCACCCTGGTTTGCAGACATCTTCTACCGCCACGTAGCACCTCCCTACATGAAGGGAACCACCACTCATACACCTGTGTGGCCTGCCAGATCCTTTAGAGTTCCCATTCCCCAAGCCACATAAAATACTCCCAATCTGACCTGATCCTCCGAAACCCCCTCATTGGCCCATTCATCGGCCCTGAGCCGAGGCCTCCACCAGAGCCACCAGACCTGTGTGGTGTAACCATCAGGCGCATCATCACGCCATCTTGAGTTCACATACCCACAGTAATCAGGGGCGAAGGGGTTTCCCCGACCCTTGGGCGGGTTCCCGAAGCATTCCTGGGTTCACATTCCCACGGTAACGCGGAATCCGAGCCCGAGAGCCCCTTTTCTGCCCCTCCACATGTTTGGACTGGGGCACTTCTCTCCTCTCCAGGGTGTAGTGGGATACCCATCCGAAGGGAGCCCCCATGCACCTCCGTACTTCCCCACGGCCAGGCCCAAGGAAGGGCGTAGTGGGGAAGGGTGTTGCTCCGTCCTTCTTTGGGGCTGAGTCCCTCTCCCATTGCGATTTGTCACCCTAGGCGTCCATCCCAGAGTAAGCCCTGACTTTATGGGCCACTCAATGCGTAAGCCCCACCTCACTTATCACGGACGCACCTTTCGCGATGTGATCGTCTGGTACCTACTGCCTCTTGTTTCTCACACCGAACAAGACTCACGTGGGCTTAGAGTAAGCGTTGACCATGAAATCCTCTCTTGGGCTGCCTCAGAGCATAATCCCCACTCATGCGAACTACGTGGACTTTGATCCCTATCTCCTAGATAGGGTACATAGGATTCCTCCCTGAGGTTCAAGACCAACAACCGGTTGATCCGACTATCTTCACGTCGGTTCATCGCGTTAACCCTAGTGCCGTCTCAATGAGTCCAGATTCCTCGAGGTCATTAATCCAACGAGGGATGGTAAAACTCGGGCATAAATGATTCCGAACCCTTGCATCTAGCTGACCATTTCCAACCAGAAGTAATCCGTGGATACTATGCTTGGGTATAAACCAAAGATCCACGAACATATGAACATGTCTTAAATCTATAAGAGAGTCCCAAAATAGGAAATAATTCCCCCCCAAAAGGGGTACGATGAGCCCGACTTCCCATCCTCTCGACCAATGTGAGTTCTTAAGTATTGCTGGTCAAATCACCCAGCAAATGCCTCCCTTTGGAAAGAAGGTCCATGTATTACTAGATATGGAACCATTGGGCGTTTCGAGGTGGAAAACGGTGCACCCGATATGAGTGATTAAGTAGAACACAACCTTCTATAATCAACAATCGGGTAGCACACGTTTCTTCCCCATGACTCCATTGTGCACCTCCGAGACAACTATAAAATACATTTGGGGAAAACCCATATTAAAAACAGGGTTAATAAACGATCTAGTTTAAAATAATTAAAGGGAGGTTTGAAAGATACCAGAGATAACACATAAAAGGGTTCCATGTAAGAAAATATGGAAATGAATGAAAAATAATACCATCATGTTGTAATGGATATTGATATAGAATATTATTAGAATAAATTTAACAATCATAATTCCCTAAACATGCGATGACATAAGAGACCATTTGATTCTCCAGAAAAAGTATTCAGATTACATTTTTTTGTTTTCAGATCTTTTCCCTATATTTTGAGATTTATTTTACTATTAATATAAGAATATAATTTATTTCTTTACATGTCATAATCATAATATCATCCTTTATTTTTTCTTCTATCTATTTTCACTTCATCCCTTAATTATGGAAATGTATGTTCAAAATGAATCTTTCATTCATGAACTACTTTTGATAAATCATATAGCCCACATGTATTTCTTTCAACCTCTAAATGATTATTGAAACCAAAATGGTTATCCCAAATTATCCAATAAATCACACTTTAACCTTAAACAATAATATTCAATACAAAACATACTCCTTTCCAACCTTAAGACTCTTCCATTATACTTTGTTTTCCAAATTAATAGTTTAAAAAGGACTCTAAATTTTCAAAATCAATCGTGACATAAGATTCCAAAAACAATGAAATGTATATGTTATTGAAAAATATCTTTATTTTATAAAAAACATAATGAGATAAGTCATTATTTCAAATACTTAATGAAGATTCACTACATTAAAATCCTTATATATATCTTTATTATTATAACAATAAAACCATTGATGTAATAATTCTGGAATCCCAATACAAAATAACATAATTCTTTCCAATTAACTCTTAATCCATTAACTATACATCAAACTATTATCCCTTAATACCTCCTTCATCTCAATTTTATTTTGTAGCCTCTTCATATTCATTAGTGTATCCATTAATTGTATAAAATTACAGATTCAAACCATCAACCAAAACCAAAATCACAATCTCAGAAAAACTATTCATATTGATATAGTCAGGAAGAATCATTTATAGGATCTATAAATTATTCCATATTGTTCTCAATCAATAATTCCATAAGAATAACCAAGGTTATTTATTACCAAGTCTAAAGGATGATATTCTTTAAATATATGTTATGACAACCCAGATATTTTCTTACATAATTAAACATAATTTATAACATAAACTTTACTTGATAAAATATAGAATATCGATAGGTCTAGTGTCTTTGGGGATTAGGATCATTACATAACAACTTAAAACATTAAATATAACATCTTTATTGAAAACTTACATTACATGACCACTACATTCTCTCATACTTAGCATTTCATGGGATAACCTGAGGACATGCATAAGAAAAGGGTGAGCTATAAAGCCCAATAAGGGAATAATCATGGAATAACATGAGGAATACAATACATGTTAGAAAATAGGCATATCAGTAGAGAACAATAGAAGCTTAAATATAAAGTCATTATAAATCATGATAATCAAAACGTGGAAATGTGGAAACAACACTTAACATGGAATTAGCATGAGCCAAGGTTCATTGAACATGGAGCATGAGAAAATACTCATTTCACATGAAGCACAATTAAAACCTCATTGTACTTGAATTAGCATGAGTAAAAAACCATTTCACATGATGTATCATGATACTATACTTTACCCAATGCATTGGAGCGCTAT
Organism: Viscum album; assembly: GCA_963277665.1. NCBI lineage: Eukaryota > Viridiplantae > Streptophyta > Magnoliopsida > Santalales > Viscaceae > Viscum > Viscum album. The sequence continues at coordinate 494,354,980 of OY728158.1, read as the reverse complement.
AAGGGTTCACCCTTCTGAAACATTTCATTTCATGCATAAGTGTGTCACATGGATCATATAACATGGATTCATAAAATGTAATCATTTATTCCATGATAAAGAAATTTGGAATTTATACCTGAAATTTTATAATCAATAAGTAAATGTATATAAAGGTGAATACCTTTGATAGAGAAATGGCCATGGTATTCACTACACAATGACATTGGATTGGAAAATCGGTGCAATTTCGACAGCGTAACGACATGACGTAAGAATTCATAAAAATGGTTGATGAGAGAGATATGAGTTTATAATAATATATACATGAAATTAACATAAAGGGGGTCATATAGATACATGTACCTAAAATTGTAATGGAATTTAGAGTCATGATACAAAAGAATTGCTTGAATGTAAACGAGGAGAGAGAAATTCCTTTCGGAATTTCGGCATAGTAACGGGTGTACATGGTAGGCATTTAAGGAGAGAAAATTGGGTATCCCATCATTCAAACATAAAACGGGTAGTATTGGGGAGGTGTGAAACTATACCCCAACATTTATAATTTAAATTTAAAGGTCATAACAATTTAAAGAATATTGGACAAAAATGGGAAGGGAAGAAAAACCCTTACTTGGAAGTGTGCTTCCAAAGGCTTGAGAGAGGCTTGAAAGAGGCTTCTTGGGAGCTTGGGGAACCTTGGGAGGATTATAGGGAGAGTAGGGCAGAGGTAGAATGAACTCCAAAAAATTTGAGTGAGGAGAAAGTGGGAGCTTGGGTGGGTTTATATAAGAAAGGTGAGGGAATTCTTTATTATTTTGGTTTGGGACACCTCACATTAAACAAATCCAAACCAAAAACCATCCAATGATTTTTCCCCATGGTTATTGAAAAAGGGAAGTAGAAAAAAATATTTTATAAGTCCAAAGTTCTAAATTCTTAAAATAATGGGGTTGCTTATGTGGAGGTGAGTCACACTCTCAAGGAAAATAATTTAAAAAGATAAGATGTTTAATAAGCCTTGAAGGGTCCATTAATGATTTGTAAAATAAGTAAAATAAACCCAAAATCACATTATTTTAATGGTAAAACATATATTGGCAGAATATATGGCTTATAGTATTTTATTAAATCACTATTGGGTCATTATGATGTCATAAAACACATAATATATTTAAATGGTATTTAATTTTTACCTAAAAATTTGACTGTCTCAGAAAATTATGAAAAATTCACCATTGGATAATTTTGACATCCTAATTTCATAAATAATATATATTTTATCTAAATAATTTTCTAAATATGTTAATATTCACTTTTAAAATAAAAACCTACATTTATCGAAAATTCACGGGTTTTGACAGAAATGACTTTCAAACCTTAATAAAAATTACGATTGCATTCATAAAAATATACAATAATTTATATTTAATAAAAATTAAATTAAAAATAAAAATAATATTTTATTAAAATATTATTTAATTCAAAAATCAATTAATTCTGCAGAATAGATTCCTTAGTTGAATATTAACTAAAAATACCATTTGTGCTTTAAAAACCATCTACAATGTAACAATAATAAAATGAATGTATATTCATTATTATATACAAAAAATAATGTACATGACCATAGTGATAATGTATTGTTATATAACCCCTTATAACACCCGCATAAGACTGAAGAGTATGGTGTGTGATGGTGACCGACTATTGGGGTGGCTTAGATAACATTGCTCAGGTGGTAATCTCTATCAACTTCCACTTCTCTCATAGGTGGTTCGGCTTGAGCATAACATATTCAAGATCAGATTGGGCTTGGTCAAGAGAAAAACCCAAAGACGCAACCTCCTTTCCGAGCTCTGAAAAATGGGCTTCATATGGGGTACATCTACTGGATGAGGCCATCACTTCCTTTATCCGAGTAAATTGGATTTGTTAAATCCCTATATTTATAATAATCATGTGATCACTATTCAAAAACTATATTAGAAATGGTCACAATTCATAAAAGTATTTTAAAATCCAAAAACATAAAACCAAAGAAGTTGACATTTTATATAAACATTTTACATACAGAGACATTAAATTACATCAAGTGGGATTTCCATTAATAAAAGTTTGGGTCGTTACAATCTTCCCCCCTTAAAAAATTTGACCCTCGAAATTTTATTTTCCCACACTAAAACAGATGTGGGTAACTCTGCTTCATCATTTCCTCCGATTCCCACATCTCTTCTTCAAAGTTGTTGTTTCTTCATAACATCTTGAAGAGGGGCATTATATTATTTCATAGAACTTTTTCTCTACGATCTAAGATCTTCACTGGTTGCTCCTCATAAGAAAGATCATCCTCTAACTATACCACCTTTGAAGAGAGTATATGTGATGGATCCAGTATGTACTTCCTTAATAGGGATACATAAAAGACATCATTTACTTTGGCCATGGTAGGTGGAAGTGCTAGTCGATAGGCCACAACCCTGACACGATCAAGAATCTCAAAGGGGCCGATGTACCTTGGAATTAACTTCCCTTTCTTTCCAAAACTCATGACCTTCTTCCACAGAGATATGCATAGAAATACCATGACTCCAACTTTATACTCAAGGTCTCATCGACAGTTATCTGCATAACTCTTCTGTCAACTCTGGGATGCCTTTATATGCTGCTGAATGGTTTTCACCTTCTCGAGCATTTCTTCGACCATTTCTGGTCCAAGAAGCATACGCTCACCGACCTCATCCCAACACATCGGTGTTATTCACCTTTTCCCATAAAGGACTTCATATAGCGCCATTTGGATGCTTGAGTGGAAACTGTTATTTTAAGAGAACTCAACCAGAGGATGATATTGATACCATCCTCATTTAAAGTCCATTGAGCATGCTCTCAACATTTCCTCAAGTGTTTGGATAGTCCGCTTAGATTGGCCATCATTTTGATGATGATATGCCATACTGAAGTTCAGTTCAGTATTTAGATCATGTTAAAGACTCTTCCAAAACTTAGAGATGAATCTTGGATCTCGATCGGACATAATAGATAGTGGTACTCCATGCAGCCTTACCACTTCCCTGATATATATCCGTGCCAGTTGATCCAATGAGAAATCTTCCTGAATAGAAATGAAGTGTGAAACCTTTATAAGACGATCCAAAACAAGCCAAATTGCATTGTTGCCTTTGGATGTCTTCTAAAGTCCGGTGAAAAAGTCCATGGTGATGTTATCCCATTTCCATTCTAGTATGGGCAATGGTTGCATCATCCCCTTAGAATTCTGCCTCTCTGCCTTCACTTTCTTACACACCAGGAACATTGATGTATATTCAGAAATCTCCTTATTCATATTATCCCACCAATAATTCTCTCAGATATCTTGATACATCTTTGTGTTTCCTGGGAGAATAGATAAATTTAAACTATGTGCCTCATCTAAAAGTTCCTTATTCATCTCCAGACTTGATGGAACACATAGTATTTTCCCAAATATCACAATTCCTTCTTCATTAACATTAAACTCTGAGGATTTCCCTTTTCTAATAGCTTCCACTTTTTCTTGAATTCCCACATCATCTTTTTGAGAATCCTTTAACCATTCCAAAAGTGATGGTTGAGCAGTCATTTATGAAATTATTGATGATGTTCCCTACTTTACGATTTCCATGTCCATATTCATCAAATCTAAAAAGATTGGATTCTTTTTAATTCTCATCAATGATAGAATCACTGGGTCCTTTCTAATTAGGGCATCTGCCACCTTGTTCTCTTTCCCAGGGTGGTAATGGATTGAGCGGTCATAGTCTTTGATCAGATCTAACCATCTTTGTTGGAATATGTTCAAATATTTTTGTGTGAATATATACTTGAGGCTTTTGTGGTCTGTATATATATCACACTTCTCCCCAAAGAGATAATGCTGATAAATTTTCAAAGCGATGATCACTACAGCCAAGTCAAAGTCATGTGTTGGATATTTCTATTAATGAGCTTCCAATTTCCTTGAATCATAGGGCATGACTTTGTCATTTTACATCAACACACATCCCATTCCCTTCTTCGAAGCATCACTAAATACGACAAAAATTTCTCCACTTATGGGTAAAGTGAGAACGAGCACTGCGATAAACCTCCTTTTAAACTTCTTGAAGCTTTAATCACATTAATTACTCCAAGAAAACATTACTCCCTTCTGAGTTAGCTTGGTAAGGGGGTTGGACAATCGTGAGAAATTTCTCACAAATCATCGATAATATCTAGCTAACCCCTTGAAGCTACAGATATCCGTTACTGATGTTGGCCTTGGCCATTCCTGAACTGCATATCTTTTGGAGGGATCCCTAGATATCCCATTTATTGTGATGATATGGACCAAGAATGATACCTACTTCAACCATAACTCACACTTTCTGTACTTTTCATAGAGCTTCTCCTTCGACATGGTCTCTAGTACAGTTCTCAGATGCTCCTCATGATCCTCCTTGGTTTTGGAGTATATCATAATATCATTTATAAAGTCTACCAAACATTTGTTGAGGTAATCTTTAAAGACTCTATTCATCAAGTCCATGAAGATTTATGGAGCATTAGTGAGTCCGAAAAGCATTACTATGAATTCATAGTGCCCATTTCTTGTACGAAAAGCAGTCTTTGAGATATCTTCCTTCTTCACCCTTACTTGATAATATCCCGGCCGAAAATCCACATTGGAGAAGTATTTTTCTCCACGCAGCTGATCAAACAAGTGATAAATTTTTGGGAGAGAATACTTTTTCTTTATCGTGATTTTTTTGAGCTCACTATAATCAATGCAAAGGCACATTGACCTATCATTCTTCTTGATGAAGAGGACTGGTGCACCCCATGGTGAAGCACTTGGGAATATAAACTCTTTATCCAGATTCTCCTGTAGTTGTTTCTTCAGCTACTCAAGCTCTAAAACATCCATTCTATATGGATTCATGGATATTGGTAATTCCCCAGGTATAAGTTCAATTGAGAATTGAACATCTCTTCTAGGAGGAAGAACAACCAATTTCTTGGGAAACACTTTAGAGAATTCCCTAACAATAGGAATTTCCTCTAAGATGGCTGCCTCTTTAGACTCAATCATCTGAGCCAGATACACATGCTCATAGGGCAGTAATATCCATGCTTGAGATAATGGAGCTATAGAATATTTCTATTCCTCCTTGAACTTGTAACGAACCAGGGGTCGATTCTCCACATAGAGAGTGATTTACCTCTCATGGAAATTTATGTTGGGTCTATATAAGGAAAGCCAATCCATGCCAATAATTGCATCAAATTCCACCAGAGGGAGTGTTATGAGGTTCGCCGGGAATTTCAATCCATATATTATAATAGGGTAGGAGTTATATTAATGGGATGCAATGATTTCCCAATTTACCATACTCACCAACATCTTCACGTCCATGATTTGTGGTGGTTCTGGGATTGTTCTACTAAACTTTTGAGATATATAATAATAAGTAGAACCTAAATCAAAAAGTGCGTTCTCTATTCTTGAATTAATAACCAGTGTACCTATCACCACTTCGTTTTTGGGATTCAATTTGGCTGTAGTGATGGAAAAAGCTTACCCTTGCTGCCTTGGAGGTTGTTGGTTGCCTCCGAAAACCCTTGGCTTAGGACACTGATTTTCATGGTGCCCTAGTTCTTTAAAGTTATAGAAATAAAAAACGCATTGAGAGTCTAACATAGTGTTCCTATCCTCTGTCGCAGCTACGGGTTTTTCTTTCCGACAATTAACAGTCAGGTGCCCTTCTCTTCCACACCTAAAGCATTTTCTCGTACCCTTCAGGAAATTTCTAGGGTGCCTCTTTCCACACCTTTGGAAAGTGGGGTGATGGATCTTCTTTGCATCGTTGAATTTATCCATCGGACCACAAGAATTGATTTCCACCTTATGATTATTATCCCCATGATACCCATGAGATTCTACAATCTCCATTTCAACCTTGAGGGCACATCAGACAATTTCCTCATAGCTGTCAAAGTAACGGATTTCCTGTGCTTTCCATAGGCTAGGTTTCAGACCACCATTGAAGTGGTCAACCTTGAATTTGGGGGTAATGACAAAGCCAAAATCATATCGTGAAAGCCTTGTGATGTTTTCCTCGTACGCTCTAATAGATTAGTCATCTTTTTTTCTTGAGGTCAAGGAAGTACCTTTCCATCTTAAGCCTGAGGGTGTGTGGAAAATATTTATCAGAAAACATCTTCCGGAAATCCTTCCATTCCAATACCTCGATCTCCTCCTCAGACTTCGTATTTTTGATCAACATACACCATTGATAAGCTTTACCCTCCATACGATATCCATCTAGGATATCCTTCTATTGTTCAGAACATTGAATGATGGAGAAGATCATTTTAATGGAGTTGATCCATTGTTCAACGATTGAGGGATCAGATGATCCATTAAAAGTAGGAGGCCTTTGTCTCATGAAGCTCTAGATAGAGACTTGATCTTTCTTAGGGGGGGGGGGGGGGGGGGGGGGGTTGAACGTTACTCTAGACCCATTCTATTCAAATCTTGAGTTATCTGAGAGATAAGCATGACAAAGTTCACGATTCCTGCTCCCATTGGATTGGGAATCTCATTAGTACAGTCATCACATTGATCTTCACATCGGCTGTTAGCCCAAGTCCTCCTATTAACGGACATTGGCTGGAAAAAAAGTAAAGTTAGGGGTAACACATAATGGGTAATACAAGGAATAAATTAATGACTTAGAAATAATTTTTATTTCCTTAACATATAAATCTATTGGCTTCATTCTATGTTATCCATGATCTACTATCTAACATATATTCTTAGGAAATTTTTTTGTCCTATAATAATGGTTTATACAAAGATTGTGAATTTACCAAAGAATATCCCCTTGGAGTGTAATAACCAAGAGTGCAGAAAGGCCCCTGGTCATGCACCAGTTCTCATTTCAGTCTAGCTCAAAGCGGTGTTTTTGGGTTTTACACCTAGGATACATCTGTGCTAGAGCCGCTTATACCTAATTATATCCAGACAGGGATGTATGTTCTTGATAAACACTTACTCAAAACTCACCAAAACATAGGGATGTTTTTATTATACTAAGTATTGTCTCTAAGGCTTCACTAGGGTTTTCTAATCATAATCCCAAAAATAACTAAACCTATCCTCTGATACCAACTATGAAAACCCTGATCTTTTATTATACAATTAAGCATAATTTATTAGATAAAATTCACTTGATAAAATATAGAATATCGAGAGGTATACTATCTTTGGGGATTATGATCATTACATAACAACTTAAAACATTAAATACAACATCTTTATTGAAAAGTTTCTTTACATGACCACTACATTCCCTCATACTTAGCATTGCATGGGATAACCTGAGGACATGCATAAGAAAAGGGTGAGCTATAAAGCCTAATAAGGGAATAATCATGGAATAACATGATGAATACATTACATGTTAGACAATAGTAATATCAATAGAGCACAATAGAATTATAAAGGCATGATAAATCATGATAATCCTAATGTGGAAATGTAGCAACAACACTTAACATGGAATTAGCATGAGCCAAAGCTCATTGCACATGGAGCATGAAAAAATCCTAATTCCACATGAAGAACGAGTAAAACCATGTTTCACATGAATTAGCATGAGTAAACACCCATTTCACATGATGTATCATGATACTATACTTTACCCAATGCATTGGGGCACTATAAGGGCACACCCTTCTTAAACATTTCATTTCAAGCATAAGTGTGCCACATGGATCATATAACATGGATTCAAAAAACATAATCATTTATTCCATGATAAAGGAATGTGGAATTAATAATTGAAACATTATAATAAATAAGTAAATGTGCATAAAGGTGAATACCCTTGATAGAGAAATGGTCATGGTATTCACTACACAATGACATTGGCTTGGAAAATCGGTGCAATTTCAGCAGTGTAACAGCGTGACGTAAGAATTCATAAAAATGGTTGATGGTAGAGAAAGGGGTTTATAATAATATGTACATTAAATTAACAGAAATGGGGTCATATAGATACATGTCCCAAAAATTGTAATGGAATTTGGAGTCATGATACAAAAGAATTGCTTGAATGTCAAAGAGGAGAGAGAAATTCCTTTCGAAAATTTGGCATAGTAACGGGTGTACATGGGAGGAATTTAATGAGATAGAAAGGGGTATCCCATATTTAAAACATAAATAGGGAAGTATGGGGGAGGTGCAAAACCATACCCCTAAATTTATAATTGAAATTAAAATGGTATAACAATTTAAAGAATATTGGACAAAAATGGGAAAGGCAGAAAAACCCTTACTTGGAAGTGTGCTTCCAAAGGCATGAAAGAGGATTGAGAGAGGTTTATTGGGAGATTATGGCACCTTGGGAGGATTCTAGGGAGAGTAGGGAAGAGTTTTGACGAACTCCAAAGGCATTGAGTGAGGAGAAAGTGGGAGCTTGGGTGTGTTTATTTAGGAAAGGTGAGAGAATTCTTTATTATTTAGGTTTGGGACACCTCACATTAAACTAATCCAAACCAAAAAACCACCCATGGATTTTGCCCATGGTTTTTGGCAAAGGGAAGTGGAAAAAAATATTTTATAAGGCCAATGTCTGAACTTCTTAAAATAATGGGAATACTTATGTGGAGGTGAGTCACACTCCCAAGGAAAACAATTTGAAAAGACAAGATGTTTAATAAGCCTTGAAGGGTCCATTAATGCTTTGTAAAATAAGTCAAACAAACCCAAAATCACATTATTTAAATGCTAAAACATATATTGGCCGAACAAAAGTCTTATAGTAGTTTATTACATCACTATTGAGTCATTACGATGTCATAAAACACATTATATATTTAAATGGAATTTAATTATTACCCAAAACTTTGACTGTCTCATAAAATTATGAAAGATTCACCGTTGGATAATTTTAACATCTTGATTCCAGAAATAATATTTATTTTATCTAAATAATTTTTTAAATATTTTAATTTTCACTTTTAAAATAAAAACCGACATTTATCGAAAATTCACGTGTTTTGACAAAAATGGCTTTCAAACCTTAATAAAAATTAAGATTGCATTCATAAAACTATACAATAATTTATATTTAATAGAAATTATTTAAATAATAATAATAATATTTTATTAAAATATTATTTAATTCAAAAATCCATTAATTCATCAAAATAGATTTCTTAGTTGAATATTAACTAAAAATACTTTTTGTGCTTTAAAAACCATCTACAAGGTAAAAATAATAAAATGAAGGTATATTAATTATTATATACAAAAAATAAAGTAAATGAACATAGTGCTAATGTATTGCTACATAACCCCTTATAACACACACATAAGACTGAAGAGTAAGGTGTGCGATGGTGATAGACACATGGGGTGGCTCAGATAACATTGCTCGGGTGGTAATCTCTGTCGACTTCACTTCTCTCATAGGCAGTTCCGCTCGAACTTATCATATTCAATATCGGCTTGGGCGTGGTCAAGAGAAAATCTCAAAGACAAAACCTCCTTTCCGAGCTCTAACAAATGGGATTTGTATGGGGCACATTTACAGGATGAGGCCATCACTTCCTTTGTCCGAGTAAATTGGATTTGTTAAAGCCCTATATTTATACTAATCATGTGATCACTGTTCAACAACTATATTAGCAACGATCACAATTCTTAATAGTATTTTTAAATCCAAAAACATAAAACCAAATAATTTGAAATTTTATATAAACATTTTACATAAAGAGACATTTAATTAGATCAAGAGGGATTTCCATTAATGAAAGTTTGGGTCGCTATAGACGTATCCTCAAGTTCATTAATAGGGTTATGTTTTGTAATCTATGTTTTCTAAATCTAATTTTCAAGGTTGTGCATAATATTACTTTGATAAAAAATGTAATTCCCTTACCCCAAAATCTTGAATCCAGTGTACTGGTTTAATACATTTACATGATTACAAGGAATCCAATTCCGAAATAATGATTAGTTTAGCATTCATGGAAAATAGATTACATACATGAACATTACATTATAATTAAAAATATTAAATAAAACATAGATAATACTTTGATAATTACATCATTATATAATCTTGAACCCTATATATTTATCATAAATAATGTCATGGGATCCTGGGAAAATAAAAATAAGAAAGGGGTGAGCTCAGATGCACAGTAAGGGTAAACAATACAACATATACTTTCATAAATAAGCCTAAAACTTTAAGTTAAGGTATAAAACTGAAACAAAATCATTTTAATAATAATATTCATTATAATATTTCAAGAATAAATCAGATAAATCCATTTAAACATCCACATGGATATTATACTTGTCAAATAATCACATGTAATATCAATAACTATTCTAATAATGAGGGAACACATAATATCAAATGTCTGCATTATCAAGTTTTAACCTCAATATAGCTACTGTCATGATCTATCCTCATTATAGTTTAACTCTATGGGTATAAACCCATCTTATTTGTGTCAAGATCTATCTTACAAATAATTTAAAAATTCATGGAAACAAACATGAAGGGTTTTTCGCCTACTAATTCTGTCTCGTGAAACCTATCGATGCATTGAGGGGATATAGTGGGAATCACTTGTCACATACTAAACCCATAACATTCCTCATATGAAAATGGTGAACCATAAACAACATAATCAGTTGTATTAAAAACTAGTATATGAAATATGAATACTTTTACCACAAACCTAGAATGGTATCTCAAAATAATAACCACAATCAAACTGAATCATAAACCATTCAATAAAATATGTTAACTGATATCATAAAAGATCAACCAAAATTAAGAATAATACCCAATAATGTTTGGTAACATAGATGAAAATAATATATTAAAATCATTAAATATGTCTTCAAACAAATTCTCCTTTTATTTAAAATCATTTATTCAAAATCCAAACACATATAAAATAAGTGAATTAAAAATATATTATTTAATAAAAGTGTCTCATACCACATTAAAACATCTGAAAGGAATTAAAAATTTAAAATATTCATGTCCATATAAATAAATCCATAAAATATTTTTTAAAACATGGACATTAATGAGAAATATTTATAAAATTAAATCTGTTAAACATTTAAATTGATGTTTTAGTTAAACATTGCCTTACAAAAAACCATTAAAATATACCTTTTGAAGAAATTTGAATGAAATTAATAATACAAATAATATTTTCATTATAATAAATTCTATATACATATAAAAAATATGTATGATAATATCAAGAATATTTAAATGGAAAATGGTTTCATTATTTAAACATTTATAGTTCCCATACAACATTGAACATTTAAATAATAAGTCCAATATCGTTAAATGAATCATTATATATCATGAAGATAAATTTATTCATGATATCAAATATAATAGGGGCAATACATAAACCACACATAAAAAATACATGGTGAACATGGTTTATATCTCATGAAAATTTAAAGTGAGACTTAATTCCCTTCCCTTACGTCCGATACTCTCTATATGTGTTTGAAAATCCTTTATAATGGTTATAAACATTTTTTTGACATCTACCCAAACCATATTTATATTTATGAAATCATATATGATTCTTTTAAGACTTTATATTACCTATTTACAAATAATATCCAAATTAATGCACTATTTGGGTAATAATAGATTTGTTTATCATACATTTTTTGACTTTTTATTTTTGATATTATTTAGATCGTGATTTAAATACTTCAATAATGTAAAAAATAATATATATATATATTTATTTATTTAGTAAATATTCAGTATATAAATATATATAATAGATAGATAAATGAAATTGAATACAACGATCATGTAGAGAGTGGTCGTACGTACGCAAGAATGTTATTTCTATTATTTGTAGTATTAAATAGAAGAAATTAAGGGATATATATATATATATTATTCAAAAAGAATTATTATTTCATATATATCATACATATTCATTATATATATTTTTATAATCATTCTTGAATGGTTAACATGGAGAATGAATCTCTTCGCGTTGTGGAGATGGTAAGTCGTACGTATGTACAAGCGACAATATCATTCCTTAATGATTATATGGTATGGAATTGGATGGAATATTAATTAAATATAAACAATATAATTTAATATATATTATTTTCATCATTTATATTCATCATTATACCCATCAATCTAAATTATATATGTAAAATATTTTACATCCCAGTGTAGAGACGGTAAGCCATACGTACGTACGCATGGTGAAATTTATTTCTATAGGATGGGTGAAAGAAAGAATATTGTTTTCCCATAATCATCAAATAATCTCAAGAATATATAATATTTTTGAGTTTTTACATTAGTATAAAAATAACTTAGGAAAACTAAGTAGAAAAAGAAAAAACTTTGAAAGATTTGGTAAAACAATTTATTCTTCTTTGATCGTATCCTTTTGATTTGCAAAAAAAGACTCCATTGTTTTTATTTATTCCTAAATTATGTCCACTAATAGTATGTGGGAATATTTTGGAGGATAAATGGATATATTATGTATGAGACAAAGTGTTTTATAGGTTTGAATAAAAGAGAAGGAGAGGTTCTCTTTTATATGATAGGAGATGCGTACTTTAGGAAACTCCAAATATATTAATTTATTATTAATTTATTTTCGTTTTCAAATAGATCCAAAGTGAGTTATTTAGAGGCTAATATTATTATAGGTATAAATCCTCTAAAAAATTAATTTTATAAATGTCTAGGTAACAAAAATAACCTTATCTTTTGGTATTAACCCTTAGTTAAATAATTAACTTTTACATTGATAACTTCTCTTTTTACAATATACAGTTAATATAGTTACCATAAAAATCCAAAAAAACCCCAATCGGATAATTTATGACATATGTAGCATTAAAAAAGTTTTTTTGTATTAATATTATATTTTTATAAATTTTTTATGATTTAATAGAATATTATTTATTTTTAAATCTCATTTATGTCAATTTTGAAACTATTTATTATTTGAATTTTTAAAAACTCATAAAATCATTATTCCTTAAAAATAATTCATTATCTCATCTTTAAAATATCATATTAATCTGAAAATTTTATGGATGGTATAATATAGTTAAAAAAATATTTATTTTAATATTAATAATATCCATATCTGATTATTTCATTAATATATCAATCACTACACCATCATTGTGTTAAAATAAATTTAATTATTTAATGCCTAAAAATTATAAATAAATATTTATGATGTATATAAATTTACTTGACTAATAATTAATATTTATAGTTTAATTTATCTTATTCATAAACCCTATACTAAAAATGATTAATTTTTAAAATTTGAATATGAAAATTTGAACTATTCTATAAATAAATTAGCATAGATGACATAATCTAAAAAAAGAGCCATAAAAGGGTCATATTTTTATCCGACAGTTTATTTGGGTCAAAAACCACTAATCCAATTAAATTAGTACAAGTTTTATGGTAATTTTATATTATCAATATATTATTTCTATCTTTAATTACCATATTAACCTTTAACCATAGTAAATAAAATCCAAAAGATACAAAGCCACAAAAATTATTGTCATCATATTAGACCAATTTTTTCATAATGATTAAAACCATTTATGTCTCTTTTTATAAATTCATTTCATGGAAGCAATAAAATTAAAATTTATATTAATCCCCTAAATAGGGCTAAAATGGGGGGTAAAAGATACGTTAAAAAGTTCAACAGATTTTTAAATATAATTCTAATATAAAATTGGTTCCAATGACCAACAATGGATTAATATATTTATTATTTATATATTTTTAATTTAAATGATATTTACATTAAATTAATTATTTAAATGAAAAGTTATTTTTTAACAACAAGGTAGTATTTTTCACCTTTCATCCAGAATTGAATGTTTTCAAAAAAATTAAAACAATTACCCTTAAAATAATTTTGATATTATGAATTCAAATATTATATCTATTTTACCAAATTAAATTTATAATAGTTTCTAAAATTAATTTTATTAGCTTTAACAAAAGTACATAAAAATTATTTCACTTAAAATTATTGAATTTTTAAACATATAAATATTTTTCCAAAAACTTATACATTTTTAACATCCCGGTTCCAAGAGCCACCTAGAGGTACCCCATACCCGGATGGTCACATGAAATCAAGCGCATTTCGTTGAACGCTAGAGGTTGTTGACTAGCAGCAAGGGCCTTAGGTGTGATAGTAGGGAAACTATGCCCTCATTGGCAGAGTAACACAGTTGAAGTAAACATATAGAAATAGGAGAAGTAGTGTAATACCATAGAACAATAAACAACTGAAAACTGTAGATATAAATAACTAGAGCACATATATAAATGATTCATGATACATATGTCTAGGAAATAATCCAAACAAGTAAAAATTATAGAATACAGTATAGAACCCAAGTACAAAATAAAAAATAGAAACAACTCCTCAGCATCACAAGCCTCAGCTTGGTCTCATGCTCTCCAGCTTCGAGCAGTGAAATACCTGATGTAGAAGGGCACTTGCCCTTATCTAGACCTGTAACAATATAATTTATTTGGGCCCAAAAGAATGACCCAAACAGGGTGTCAGATGAATCCCAGTATGCAACCACCCAATGATATGTGCCTAACAGTCAGTGAATATATATGGAAGGCTATAATCAAAATGTTTTAGTAAACAAGGAAGTACTTAAAATTAAACAATCCAATAGTTTTAAATGTATTCAATTATTAGATATCAAGTAAGTAGCCAATCATAGGTTGGGAACCCTCTTAGAAGTACACACATCCTAACCCCTCTTGTTCATAATACAAGGAAAGATATACCAAAGACTCTCTGAGGAAGCACTCACCATCAATTACCCCTATAGTCATGTGTGATAAAAGACACTCTGAGGAAGCACTCACCGTCAATTCCCCCTATAGTCTTTTAGCAGAAAAATACAAACACTCTGAGGAAGCACTCAACATCAATTCCTCCTGTGGTCTTGTAATGTTACTATAGTCACTATGAGGGAGCACTCAATGTCAATCCCCCCTATGGTCTCTTAGAGTGTTAATTATAACATACACTCTGGGAAAGCCATCAACATCAATTTCCCCTATGGTCTCACTACACCAGGTTCCCGCAACCCCATGTAAAGCAATTGTGCACAAACGATAATCAGTAGCCAAAGTAAACCTCAAGGACTACTTGGCTAAAAAAC
The DNA here is from genome assembly GCA_963277665.1 of Viscum album. NCBI lineage: Eukaryota > Viridiplantae > Streptophyta > Magnoliopsida > Santalales > Viscaceae > Viscum > Viscum album. Next base: position 494,339,694 of record OY728158.1, on the reverse strand, counting down.
TACAACATATCATAGAATGTCAGATAATAATCACTCCACCCTAACAATACTAGGCATGGAAAGCAAAGTGGCCTAATAGGGTAAGCAAGACCAAATAGTCATAAACAAGGAAACATAGGAAAAACATCTATAGCATGGAAAAGTTAAAACTATTCACAAAAAATAACCTCTATCCAAACAAACAAGGCATAAAAGGAAAATAATAGGTTTAAAACCGTAAACACACAATACCCCAAGCAAGGGTATTGGGAAAGTTTTCACATATAACTCAAAGACTATCTACAGAAAGGCAAAAAGAACCTACCTTAGCATCGTACAAATGATATACCCTGGTGTCAACCCTTGGATCGACCTAGAACATAGTAGATCTACAAAAATGTCTAAAAAATTAAATCAAGAATAACTCATGAGAGAAGATAAATCAGGAAACCATGGTCAAGTAGAATAGAGAACACAACTATGCGATTCCAATGCGACTAACAGAGTTCGATTCGGAGAACAGATGCTCGATCGGGGGATCTATAAAGAATCATCACCATATGGACACTCTCGGTCAAAGAAGGAGAAGAATAAGACACTTCTACCAAATAGACGTGACCTCAGTCCATTTAATGAGAAAAAAAAGTACATGGCGTGTACTTTCTTGAACTGGCCCCCACATTAGGCGGTCTCTAGGTCACCACACACGACCGTGTGCATGACCGTTACATGGCCAGAACCCGGCTACACGTGATAACTGAGTACATGACATGTACAAGTAAAGTACACATCATGTACTTATGAAATATCCATAAACTCTTGTTTTCCTAAAAAACACTAGAAAAAGGAAAAACATACCTGAAAAGAAGATCCGGGTTCTTACAAACATCTTCTATTAAACAAATTCAACCCTGAATTTCCCTAGAAAGGCGGCGTAGAAGAAGAATCCTCGAAATGCTCTAGTCACTATGATCGTACATCGATCTCCCTCTCCCAGGTCTCGTCCTGTACTCACCCGTGATACCATAGAACTTGTACCAAAGGAATAAAACAACCACAGAGAACCTTCATACTTCAATCAGTAACCTAGATAAGATGCTCCTCGAATGAGGCGTCCACCTTTAACTTAACCTCATCGGGTTGAAAATAATGAGACAGGTCTGACAAGTAACGTCGAAGATGAGAAATATGAAAGACATCGTGCACAGCCCAATACCACTCTGGTAACTACAACCGTTAGGAAACGGGACCAACTCTCTCCAACACCTCAAATGACCGGACGTACCTCAATGAAAGCTTACCCTGCCTCCTACTCCTCCTATGTCCCAACCTTGGTGTGGCACATAGGAAAACCAGATCACCGACCTCTAACTCTAGAGGTTGTATTTGTCGATCAACATAAGAATTCTGTCAAGACTGTGCAGTAGCCATCCTCTTCCGAATCAACTCTATCTGCTTCGTGGTCTCTTGGACAAGATGAGGTCCCAACATAGCTGCCTCTCCTGCCTCTAGCCTACATAAGGGTGAACGAGATGGACTACTGTACAAAGAATCATAAGGTTCCATCTGAATAGTTTCTTAAAAACTATTATTGTAGGAAAACTCCTCAAGGGGTATGTACTTCTCCCACGAACCTCCAAAATCCAGGATGCATGCTCGAAGCATGTCCTCAAGCACTAGAATCATACCCTCAGACTAGACATCTTTCAAGGGATGGTAAGCAATACTCAAAAGTACCTGTGTACCCAAAGCCCTATGAAATTCATGCCAGAACCAAGAAGTAAAACATGCATCACTATCTGAAACAATGGAGTGTGTAAATCTATATAAATGTATGATCTCTCGGATGTAAAATCTTCCCATCTCATCTACACTGAAGGTATCTTTGATTGGTATGAAGTGAGAAACCTTCGTGAGTCTATCAATGGCAACCCATACTGCACCATTCCCTCGAGGAGACCTCAGAAGACCTGTCATGAAATCCAACGCAACATCATTCCATTCCCACTCAGGATTGGGTAACTGCTGAAAAATCCCTACTGGTCGCTGATGATCCTCCTTTACCTAATGACAGGTGGAAAACCTCATGATAAAACCAGCAATATCTCTCTTCATACCTGGACAACAATACTAATGGTGTAGATCATGATACATCTTGGTGAAACCAGGATGAACTACACTAACTAATTAATGAAAGTCCCACATCAGCTCCTCATGTATGTATTCTGACAACCATACGCACTCATGAAAACTCAAGATCTCATCCTCTCCTATCGTCCATCCAGTAATAGGGTCCTCTCCTGACACACTCTCCCGTAGGACTATGCCTTCAGAATCTGATAGCTTCCTCATTCTTACTCGATCAATAAGTGTAGATATAACATCCAAAAAAGGAAGAAAATTCTACCCCTGTCTATCATGTACCTCCAAATGCATCTCAGAGAACAGATCCATAAGCTTCCACTCACTGCTGGCCTCCTGAACTACCTGTATCTGAGTCCTCCTGCTCAACACATTAGCCATGATGTTACCTTTCCCAGGCATGTTGAAAAGCTCAAAGTCAAAGTACTGAAGGCACTCAACCCACTATCGTTGTCTCAAATTATGGTCATGTTGAGTGAATATATACTTGAGACTTTTGTGGTCGGTCAAAGCCAAAAAAATTTCTCCTAGAAGATAATATCTCCAACAATATAAGACATGAACAACTACAGCAAACTTGAGATCATGCATTGGGTAATTTCTGTCATGTGTCCTCAACTGTCGAGACCTGTACGCAACGACTCCTTCTCCTTGCATAAGCACACTCCCATCCTAATACCTGATACATCACAGTAAATAGTATGGCTCTTCCCAACTCTGAAAAAACTAGTATCAGTGCTGAATTCAACCTCCCTTTCAGCTTCTGAAAGGATAACTCAAAAGAATCTAACCACAAGTACGTTATACCCATCTTAGTCAAACCAGTCAGTGGTGCAACTAAGCATGAGAAGTCCTGTATGAAACATCATTAGTATCCATATAGCCTAAGAAAACTCCATACCTCAAAAAAATTCTTCGGCTGCTCCTAGTAAACTACTACTCTCACCTTCTTTGGGAATACTGATACTCCTGTCTCTGAGATAACATGACCCAAGAAGTGAATCTGATCCATCCAAAAGTGGCATTTCGAGTCTTAGCATGTAACTGATGCTCTCTCAGTGTACACAGAATGATCTCAAGATGTGTGTCATGGTTTTGTCGAGTGTGAGAGTACACCAAGATATATTCCATGAAGACCACCAAAAAAGAATCCATGTATGGACGAAACACTCAGTTCGTCAGTTCCATGAAGACTGCAGGTGCGTTTGTGAGACCGAATGGCATAACCACATACTCGTATAGACCATACTTGCTCCGAAAGGCTGTAAGAGGTATATATGATGGTCTGACATGAAACTGATGGTAACAAAATATAAATTCAATCTTCAAGAACACCTAGGATCCTCAAAGATGATCAAATAGATCATCTATCTTCATCAAGGGATATCAGTTCTTGACTGTCAACTGGTTCAACTTCTGATAATCCACCCAAAGTTTGAGGGTTCCATATGACTTCTTCGAAAATAGGATAGGTGAACCACAAGGAGAAGTACTAGTTCAGATGAAACCCTTTTCCTGCAACTCTTCGAACTACTTCTTGAGCACCTTCAGCTCTGGTGTAGCCATACTATAAGGAGGAATGGACACCAGTGCTGCTCCGGGCACAAGATCAAAAGAGAAGTATACCTATTGCTCGGGAGGCAAACCTAAAATTTCATATGAAAAGATGACCCTGAAATGATCCAACACTGGAGGAAAGTCCATCTGTGAACTCCCTTAGTCATCCAGATATAGACTAGCAATTTGTGTTGTAACTCCTCCCAAACCATGATGCTGGTGTCTCACTCTGCTCGCCTGGGCATCCCATTTTCCATTATAAAGAAACGACCCTCCCTCCAGTGTTGTAAAACTTACTATATGATGATAGAAATCGACAACATCCTACAAAGGAAATAACCACTCTGTTCTAAGAATGACGTCATATCCTTCCATCTCTAAGACATAAAGGTACCATAAGAAGTGACACCCACTAACCTCAATAGGGAACTCCTTGCACTGATGTACTCTATCCGTTCTTATCCCTAATGAAGTGTCCAGTGTCAATACATCAGAATAAGAAAAGATACAAAGCCTAAGGCTCTCTACAATAGCAATAGATATAAAGCTATGGGAATCCCATATATTGAAAAAGAAGAAGCTAAAACAGAGGAAAATAGTATCATACCTCAAACTGTAGAGGGTCTGGGATCCTGCTCCTGCTGGGTCTGCTCCACCGCAAAAGTCTGACCTACACCACGACCCTATGACCCTACCTAACCACTCTAACCTGATACACCCTACTATTGCTGAAATCGTAGAGACTAACCACCACGACCACGACCTCCACCTAGTCCTAAACGGTTGGAAGAACTCCAATTCCCAAACTGGTAAGAAACCGGTGGTGCTGCTCTCAAATGAGGAGTCATCAAAGAACCCTTGTCACTAGCTACTAGTGAGAATATTGGATAGAAGTGCTAAATATGGACCATCTTGCTGCAAGAACAGCACTCAACTGGGTATCTCGGGCAATGTGGTCTCGTATTCCCAACCATCCCACACAAATATCATACCACTTGGATTCATGAAGGTGCATCCCCCCTACTCGGATCTCCACGTGTAGACTCCCTATAGCAGTTCCTACTATCATATAGAGAGGCACTAAATTTGGATGCAGAACTGAACTGGCTCACAACTCTAGAATCCCTCAGATTACATTATGTGATCAGTGCCTGATTGACTATAGATGTGATGGAAGTCAACCTAAATATGTTCACCTGATCCTGAATGTCCTGACAGAGACCATCCTCAAACTTCCCTGCTAGGAACAACTCATCTCCCCCTAGAAAGGGTGTAAAGTGCTGTAGATCAGTGATGCGAGAAGAATAATCCATAATAGAAAGAGTACCCAACTCCAAACTCATGAACTCTCGGGTTTGATCGACCCTCAACATCTCTAGATAGATGTAATCATAGATGGTATGCTAAAACTCCTCCCAATACATATCCTGCTGGCATCCCTCCAGTGAGATACATCCCACCATCTCTTGGAGGAATCCAAAAGAATATATGTAGTGAGCTTGACTCTCCTCTCTAGAGGCATCTCAAGATACTCGTTGATCGTAAGCATGGATTATAGCCATGACTCTGGAGCCTGAGGTCCTCCATCCCTTGAGAAGGTGGGAGGATGCTGCTGTTGGAAAACCCATGTCAACTCTTCCATCGATGGAGAATGATGTGGTTCTTCCTAGAAGGTCTGAAAACCTCATAAATCCCTCTCAGAACTATGCTTCATCACCTGTGTCCAGAATGATGATCGATGCCAAGACTGGCACAACTGGAGGATCTGCTGGTAGTCCTTGATCAGTCATATCCAGTTTCTGATCACTGCCCTATAACTAGCGGAAAACAGGGGGACGTCTCAGTGGCATGACTCTACAATATCAAGCGCATACCTTAGATCAAGATTAAAAAGGACTGAAACTTAGAGTTGTAAGAAGGGAACAAGAGAAATAAAGCATTCAAGTTAATCAAAACATGGATACATGACGCATATATTGTCTACACGATGTGTTACCTTAAGCCTTCACATGGGAGTGTACTTCTACCAACTCAGGTCATGTAACACCCCATATATACGACATGTATATTGTATACATGACATGTTCCCTTAATCCTTCACATGGGAATGTACTTCTTCCAACTCAGGTCATGTAACACCCCATACACATGGAGTGTTGTCTTAACAAACGTTGTGTAATTGAATCCTCTTCCCCTGATCGAGTTATTCTATACGGCTGAGCCACATGGTTCTCCTAAAACAAGACTACACAATGTGTTAGTTCTAGGAACAACATGTACTAGACGAATATCACTGACCCATGTTGTTCGCTACATGGCTGGTTACACGTCTCACTCTACATGGCGTGTTTATGACAGACACGGTGTGTTCTAGAAGGGTTTCACTGACCTCTGTTGCTCGTTACATGACCAGATACAAGGTTCATACTACACGGTGTGTTCAAGATTGACACGACATGTAAACTTATGTTTTTATCCATCAGTGTTGTTAGTCACACAAGTGGACACATGGTCTACACTACACGGCGTGTACATCCGGCACACGACATGTTCTACCAGATTTCCCAACCCCGTGTTTCTTCCCAGGCAGTTAGTAACACAGTTAGAGACTACACAACATGTAAATATAGTACACAATGTGTACTTAAGAAAAATAGTTCCTTCCCGAACAGAAGAACACAAGACATGTATTCATCATTACACGCCGTGTATTCTAGGGTTTTTTAGATAGTAAGCCTCAGAAACTACTCCGGATTCCCAAAAAACACAGAAACAAACATTAGAGTTCCAAATTCTGATTCACGAGGACCCATACTCCCCAAAAATCAATGCTTGGAATCTTATACATGTCATAAAAAAGGATAACAGTGCAATGATCAACCAAATTCCGGTCCATGAGGGCCCATAAATATTCCAGAAACAAAGATTGGTGCTCATTAAAACAAAAAAAATACATAATCCAGTACCCCTATAAAAAATTAGGTATTCTATTAGGGCATCTATCACAACAACATGCATATTCAACAAAACCTCTATCACAACAACATTCAATTTCTAATGAACCCTAAATGGCATGGTAAGAATGCATGACATGTGATTTATAACAAGTGCCTATACATGCATGAGGTGGAATACCCTCATCTCCTTGGGTAGAAACAAAAATAGAACTTTTATAACATTAATGTTAACAGCAAAAAACATGTGAATCACCCAACAGTGAAAAAAAATCAACTGTAAAATTGAAAAACCAGAAAAATTGCAATAAAAAATGTAGATTGGCTTTTCCTTGTACACGGGTTAGCTACTCCCAGGAACAACTTATTACCAAGTACCTATTCCTTCCTATACCTTTCTATAGACTCCAAAAAGTATGTAAATAAGAAAATAATTCCCATGATAGCACTTTGTAACATCCCGATTCCAAGAGCTGCCCAGAGGCGCCTTGTACCCGTTTGGTCACATGGACTCAAGCACATTTCCACAAAAGCTAGAGGCTACTGACTAGCAGCGAGGTCCTTGGGTGTGATATTGGGGAAACTATGCCCTCATTGGAAGAGTAACACAATAGAAGTAAATATATAGAATTAGCTGAAGCAGTGTAATACCATACAACTGTAAAAAGTGGATGACTGTAGACATAAATAACTAGAGCACATATATAAATGATGCATGATACATATGTCTAGGAAAGTATACAAACAATTCCCAATGATGGAATACAGTACAGAACCCAAGTACCAAATAAAATCAAGAAACAACTCCTCAGCATCAGAAGCCTCAGCTTGGTCCAATGCTCTCCAGCTGTAAGCAGTCAAGTACCTGAAGTAGAAAGACACTTTCCCTTATCTAGACCTACAATAATATAATCTGTTTGGGCCCAAAAGCATGACCCAAATAGGGTGTGAGATGAATCCTAGTAGAAACCCACCCAAAGATCTATTCCTAATAGTCAGTAAATATATATGGCAGGCTATAATCAAAATGAAGCAGTAAACACGGAAGTACTCAAAAGTAAACAATCCGACAGTTGCAAATGCATTCAATTATCAGATATCAAGTAAGTAGCTAATCATAAGTAGGGAACCCTCTAGGAAGTACACACCACCTAACCCCTCTGGTTCACTATACAAGGAAGGATATAACAATGACTCTCTAAGGAATAAATCACCATAAATTCCCCCTATAGTAATGTGTGATCAAAGACTCTCTGAAGAAGAACTCACCATCAATTACCCCTATAGTCTTTTAGCAGAAAACTAGAGACACTCTGAGGAAGAACTCAACGTCAATTCCTCTTGTGATCTCGTAACGTAACTATAGAAACTCTGAGGGAGTACTCAACATCAATCCCCCTATGGTCTCACAATGTGTTAATTATAAAAGACACTCTTAGAAAGCCCTCAATGTCAATTTCCTCTATAGTCTCACTATACCAGGTTCTCGCAGCCCCGTGTAAAGTAATCGTGCACAAACTATAACAATAAGCCAAAGAAAATCTAAAGAAATACTTGTCTAAATAACTACAACATATCAGAGCATGTCAGATAATAATCACTCCACCTAACAATACTAGGCATAGAAAGAAATGTATCCTATCAAGATAAGCAAGACCAAATGGTCATAAACAAGAAAACATGGGCAAAACATCCATAGAATGGAAAAGTTAACCCTATTCACAAAAAGTAACCTCTATCCAAAAAACAAGGCATAGATAGAAAATAATAGGGCTAAAATCGTAAACACAGAATACCCCTAACAATGGGTATTGCGAACTTTTTCACATATAACTCAAAGAATATCTATGGAAAGGCACAAACCACCTACCTCATTGTCGTACAATAAATATACCCCAACATCAGCCGTTGGATCGATCTAGAATGTGGTATATCTACAAAAATTTCTAAACAATTTGACTAAGAATAACTAACGAGAGAAAAGAAATCAGGAAACAAGGTTCAATAAGAAGAAAGAACTCACCGATGCAATTCCAACACAACTGACAGAGTTCCATTCGGAGAACAGATGCTCGATAAGGGGCTCAGGAAAGAATCAGCGCCGTACGGACGCTCTCGGTCGAAGAAGGGAAAAAAAGAAACTTCTGCCAAATCGACAAGTCCCTAGTCCGTTTAATGAAAAACAGTACACGACCTGTACTTTATAAGTACACAAATTGTACTTGCCTTAACCGACCCCTGCATTAGGTTGTCTCCAGGTCACCACACACGACCATGTGCATGGCCGTTACACGGCTAACACCCGGCTACCCATGATAAATGAGTACATGTCATGTACTCATAAAGTACACGGTGTGTACTTAAGAAATTTCTAGAAACTCCTCTTTTCCTCAAAAACACCAAGAAGAGGAAAACATACCTTCAAAGAAGATCCGGGTTCTTACAACATTTCATTATAATTTTTTTTCAATTATGCGAAAAAATTATCAATATCATTTAAAAATTATTTGTTACTATTTAATTGATAGGTTATAAATATATCACTGAAATAATTATATTATGAATGTGTTATTACATGGAAACTCAATCATTCATTTATTGTAAGCCATGTCTGTGTTGTGTGCAATATAAGCTATTGAATTTCTCTAAAAAGACAATGCACTCTAAAATCGTGGGATGTTGACTTTAATTTATACAACTAATTTTAATGACACATATAATATATTTTATATTTCATAAGTGTTAATATTATAATTCCATTACATTCCTAATAATTTCAAGGTCAATTTATGTGAATAGTTCTTAATCTGAAGCTGATAATATTTTATGTTAAATATATTTTAATTAGTTATTTAAACATAAATAAATAATTTTAAGAGGAAAACAAGGACGATAAATCTTTTAAATTTTCATCCATTTTCCTTTTATATTCCAATTTACACATTATAATTAAAATTATAACCCTTTTATATAAGAAAATTCATTACCATGTTTAAGGTTTAAATTGGTTAACCAATGGGTTAAATGAATAGATAAGGTTTAGAATTATATTTAAATAAAAAAAACTAATTATCACATTACAAAAATATCGTACATATCTTCAAATATATTTCATTTTTTATCCATTTTATATGAGTTGGACACAGATTATATTATAATATTTCATGTATTTTTAAAAAATGACATTAATGATATTTTATAATAAAAAATATTTTATGAAATGATTTAAAATCATAAAAATATTATAGTCATCAAATATAATATTATATTGTTTAATATATAAAACATTTTACATTTTTGGGCACTTTTACATTTATAGTAACTTTATTGACACCTATGGGGTAAAAACCATGATATAATGGTAATTGAAAAAGGGTTCATAAGGAATTTAACTAAGAGATAAGGGTAAAAATTGAATAAAAATAGGTCAAACCATTATTAGATGAGATTATTTTGACTGAAAATAATATTACTTTTTTATATTTCAATTTGGAACCATTTTACCATGAAAATTAATTAATTTTAATTTAGAACATTATATAATTCCTAGAGTGCCCCTACCCTCAACAATAATAGGGAACCTAATTGAAATAATTATTCATATTTTTTTTTCAAAAAAATTATATTTTTTAACCTTCCCAAATATCCTCTTAGATTCTATTAATACATCCTAGAATGAACAGTATTTGTAAAAGACCATTATTTAGAGTTGTTATGTGTAAGAAAAAATAGGATTGTCAATGGATATGTATAACTATTAACCGAGAATTTTCAATTTTAATTCTTATTCTACCTTCCCTAAATCCATGGTATACATTGTAAAATATATAATCATGTATCTAAGTAAATGTGAATTGTAATTATATTTATCTAAAAACTATTTTCTATCTTTTTTTCCTTATAAAAGTGAAACCATTACTTGTGTGTACGTACAACTTAACGTCTCTATATAGCAGTGTAATTCATTTTTCATCACCAAATTACATGGATGGTTAAAAATATTGATTTAATATATATACATAAATAATTAATTATATTAATATGAATCTCCATAGGTGAATTGTTATTTATCTTTATTTTTTCCATCCATTAAGAAATGTAAATAGTGTGCATGTGTATGTTCGACCTAATTTCTCCATGAATAGTATAATGCATTTATATATATTAATTTCACATAGAAATATATATATATATGATAAATATATATTATATTTATATAATTATTTATACTCTAGAGATGATTGATCCCTGATTAAATTACATGGACACAACTGAAGAATTTAAACATCCTAGAAAATTGAAACTGTTAAAACCATGAATAACAACTTTAATAAATAATTATTACTAAGTGGGTGTTTAAATTATATAATTAGATCATATTTAAAATTATAATTATTTAAATTAACCTACTATATAAGTAAAATAAGTTTATATTTATTATATTGAAGGTTAGATAGATTTTGAATAAAGTGTATCCTAAAGTAAGGGTTTAATGTTTTAATATAATTGTTTATTGGTAATGTTTATGATTTAGTTTCCATTGATGAAATTTTTTAATATAACTCTCATAAATTAAATTTATTTTATTCTCCACTGGTTACTTTTAGAGATTAAATTTTTTATTTTTCTTTCTCCCAATTTATATACTCAAGATAAAAGAACAAAACTATTTTGGAAATCTAACATTTTTCTCCATTCAGTTGAAAATATTTTTCCTTCCATGCTGATGTTTTCTAAAGATGTTTTCAAAAATGTTTTAGTATTTTTTTGTGATTATTTTTTTGTAGTTTTTATCAACGATTTACTTTTTAAAAATGGTTTAAAGGGATTATTTTGTTCATTTTTTAAAAGTGGTACAATTGAATTTTAGAGAAAATGTAAAAATATTCACTATTTTAATATATATATATATATGGAATATAATAAATATCTATCCATTATGAACAATTAATATTTTTGTGTTTTTGTAACATTTTCCATGGATCTTTTCATCAAAATTTTTTTTCGTAACATTTTAAAGACTATTTTTATTTAAACTAAGTGATTTCAAAATTAAATGTTTTTTTACCTAATGAAATATTCCATGTATATTTTTAAGGAATTTGTATCTAATATGATATAATTTTATGGTAATTATGATTTACTATGTATATGATTCAATTATACCTTCATCAATATTTATATAGATTGTTTATGATTATGATACAATGATTTTTAAAAAAACCATTATGAGATATGTTTTCTTTTAATGAGTTATGATAAGATGATTAGATGAATGTATTAGGATCTCTCTGCACACATGTTTATTTTTGTCATTATGTGACATGTGGTCCTTGAATTATATTTCACTCTAATTCGTGGGGTGTTTTTTTATATCTCATTAGAGAGTTATGTAATGTGTGTTTATTTTCTTAATCCACTATGGGAAATATATAGGTATTCCTGATCCACTAGGAGAAATATGTGGTGATGGATTATCCACTATAGAAATTAAGAGATGATGCTTGATACATTAATATATGGTAAGAGGATGTTTATTTATGATAAAAAATAAATTTATGGTCTCGATAGTCAACCTTTAGATAAGAAATGGTTTCTATTAATGTGATAGTGCCACACTTTTATGAAATTATTATCATATGAACATATGTTTGATGAATAATTTATTAATTTTCCTCACTCTTAAGATTATTTTATTATGAATTGATAATGTTCAAGCCATGAATCATGAATTTGATCCTTGATAGATTGGGTGTGAAATTTGTAATTTACCAACATGAACTCATACCATTATTCTTATTTTATGCTTACTTATGGTCATCGAATGATATCTCCCTTATTAACCATTTATGGGAATCTGAGCTCTCCATTTCTTATATATCCAATTATCTTGTTTTGATGAAAGGATTTATATAGGGTATATCAAGATTGATAAAAATTGAGAAAAACCTTATGAGATAGGATGAATAATGTACCTAAATATGGTGTTTATATTTCTAGTCTCCAGATCCACTATACCATTATACTTATGTAATGGCTCATAATGTTAGGTATTTAATATTCATCTAAAAATATGAAATATTTGTATATGAAAAGTTTTGGTTCCTATAACTAAACACAATATAAAATTTTGGTAAATTGAAAAAACATTATTAAAATATTGTTATTGAATGTAATGATTTGTACACCATCATTTAATTAGTTATGCCAAAAAATAACTAAAAACCATATTTATACATTTCTATAATAAAAAAAATAAAAAAATGAAAATAACTCAAAAAACCTACCCATACATGACACAAATAATATATTCATGAACCAAATTAATAAAAAAAAATTTATGATGGGTAATGGTAATGTCCCTTGTAGTTTATTTCTTATATGGAAATCCCACCATCATCCTATGATTTCATTGTCTATAGAATTCTCTAAACACAAAAAATTTCAACACATACTCCAAATAGCTACCCCTTAGGGTACCCAATCTATGGTGATTTTCATTTACCATGAAAACAAAAACTATGATCTATGTGTTTTCTAGAAGAACATATATAGGGTTTAATTAGATCATTGCTAGTAGGAAGCCACATACCGACTCCTACTAATTTATCATAAAAACTTGAGTGTGTAATATTTGTATAAATACATGGTGGATTCACTAGAAAAATCATAATCATAATATATACCACTAGGTACTTCATAACCTCTCATTGATTACACTGTGACACACCTATTCTAAAACCCTTCCCTGCACACTCTCAAATTTTACTATTGATTAACCATCCATCTATAATTTTTAAATTAATTAATTTAGGAGATAAAAACCTTTAAATTTTAATAAAAATCCAAATTTATTATTATTTATAAACTCTCTACAATTAGGTTACTCACCCTTAAGAGTCATCAAACATATTTTTAAGGAACCAATCATTTAAATTATGAATTTAATAAAGAATGACTCATCCAAATACTAATAATTTTTTAATCATACCCAAATTAAGATAATATTTTTCTCTTAATGTAACCTCTTCTTATAGTTAAGAATATTAATATGTTTATTTATAATATAACTATGTGATTCCACATCTGTATTGTTATTCCAAATTCCAGGATTAGTTTTAGGTATGCATTTTCAAAATGAAATAATTGAAGACCATTTTAAATATCATTAAACCAATTTAAAATGTGAAATATTTAATCCAACTCTCTAATAAACCCCAAAATATCAATGGTTATAATTAATCCATGATTAAAATTCCCTTAAATTCCAATTTATTAATGACCTAATCAAGGGGAAACACAATCAAAAACATGATCACCAATTTGGAATTTCTAATCATTTTCACATAATATCATCTTAATGTTTTGGTCAACTTGTGTAGTACATAATCACATTCAAATCAATTTATTCTATGAAAATTCAATATTAATATATAATATTTGGATAATAATGAATTATAAATATCGGTCCTATAAAATTAAGAATGGAAGGCTTAAAATATATTTTATAAATTTGAATCATAAATAAAAATTATTGATAGATATCACTATATGAAAATTCCATGAATGATGGGTGAATGTACCATGATCTACCAGAACAAATATTTTAGTCCCTAAGAATTTCATCAAATATATAAATGTCCCTACCTAACTATAACTGTATTCATATTCATAAGTTTTTCTAAATTTTACTTCCCTCACCCATAAATAAGTGATAATGGTATGATAAGAAAAAATGTTACACTTGTGACATGAATATATAAACTGTATATAATTCACATTATCGTGTCACCTCAACCTAAATTTTTTATTACTATATTCTAGTTAAAACACCACTGGTTGACATCATGAACCAAATAGGATCATCCAACTAACTATTTGACCAGCCCAGCCCGACATTCCTTGAATGGAGTTCCCAATCACCATGGCCTCATGACAAGTTCATGTTCATTCCAAACTACCTTTTAAAAATATTTCACCTCAAGAGATTAAAAATGAAGATGATAAATATAAAAAAAATTGGTATTACAATAAATCACAACATAAGAAAATCAACATAGTAATAAGATACGTGTTCCAACACCACATATGAAAAAAAACGTACAATAATAAAGTGAAAGAAAATCTCCACATTATATGTCGTCACAACCCAATCTGATAATATATTGATGAAATTACACTACCCTTAAATTATGTAAGTTAGATGTGGGTAACTATTGACACAACATGATGTAGGAATTGTGACATAAGTAGGATGATGTAGGCCTGATGCTTTATTGGGCCTTCATTCCATGTTCATGGGATAGTGGTCCTTGGGCCTATGAGATATTTAATGGTCTCCATCTACCTTTTTGGAAATATGAATTTGATTTACAAAAAAGAGAGACTTCCACCCCAAATTGTTTTAAAAAAATTAACAATGTCTGCATACACATGACTAATTATTAACTTTGTGATAAGAACAATCTCAGAAGGATCTCACCATGTGTTTTATATTCATTCATTATAAATTAAATCAACTATAATCAATTAAATAAAATCAATGGATGAGGTATAGTTATTCTTGATTTATTTCAAAACATGAAAATCCACACATGTTAATAAAAAACTAAAAAATTACATGTTAAATGGTTTTCAAAAAAAATCCATACTAATCATTTTATAAAATAATTAAAAATAATCCTTCCCAAAAATAACAACACAGAAATGAGACGATGGTAAACTTGTTCATGATTAGATAGGATCCTTTACATATTTTATTGATCAAAGGCCATATGGTGAACACATTACCCTAGAAAAATGTTTATAGGACATAATAGTATACTCTTAATAGTGTTTCCCTATCACAGATATATTAGGACACCTGATATGCACACTTTGATAAAAATATGATCCAAGGGGGTACGAGTCAACTCCTGATAGTAGATCTTTACTATAACAATGATCACACATGGTTTAATATTTTCCATAATTAAAATATTTAAAATTTAATATTACATAATGATAATCACACAGCCATCGAAACTACATAAATCATGCTTTGAAATCCATTATCATTTACAACAACATTGGGGAAATAATATTCATCCTATTTTCATAAATCAACCATACTTCCAAAACCATTCCATTAAAAACATTTCATTCAGTTTCCAAGATAAATCCATAAATCATGCTTTCCAAATTTTTTATGACCATATTTAAATGAGAATGAATGTAAAGTATATAAAAAACATTTTTATGAAACAACATTCCCAGAAACAGTTTTATATTCAACAAACTAAAGGGATCCACAAGTTAAATATAGAGATGTATTGAAAAAATAAAAAGGATATCCCTAGAACCAAAAAACCCAATTAGAAACATAGATTGAACAAATTTTGATGGATTTCAATGCTGATATATAGAAATAAACAAAATGATAATAGAGATCTTGGTGAGAAGAATCTAAAACACAATAAAAGAGGGTCATGGATTTGAAAAACACTTATATACCCCAAATATTCAAGTTAGAAGATATAAAATCCTCAAAATAGAGGGCGCATATTTTTTATGGGTTTAGTGGAGGTTGATGGTTTAATAATAATAAATAAAATAGAGGATTCAGGGAAAATTTCAATGTGCTCTATACTTTTACCACCATATTGGGATCACGAGTTAGTCTATGGATTCCACTAGCTTGTTGCGAGATCCAGCTACATAGATGGTAGTAGTAGATATAATACACACATCACTATATTTCCCCCCAAATGGTCACTAACCTACTAGTGATTTGAAGAAAAATGACAACAACATAGATTCCTTTACTGGATGGTTAGTGTCTGTTCATTGGCTAGAAAGTTCACTTTTTATTGTTAAGGATATCCTAGGTCAGTACACATACTTATGGTGGGCCCTCACTAGTGAGTTGGTAGACCTCTTATAGATTTTAAAGATAAAATCTTGTCTCCACAATTACATATACTCCTAGAATATCTACCCAACCCCTCAATGATGAAAAACAAAAGTAACTATTAGAGATCAATAGGAAAAAATTGAAAAAACAAAACTAAATGATCATAACTAAAAATAATAGCATGATGTGATAGTTGATAAAAATACATTTGGGATATTTGTTTCCCCTTATAATCTAAAATAAATTACAAGAAAGTTCTTGACCAAAATTTTTCAGGAACCTTAATGTCATAAAATGTGAAACCCATAATAATATGGTGTATGATCCTGACCTTTTAGGGAGACCTCTCTAGAAGGATTTGATATAAAATTTTTACGTAAGTATCTTTGGTAGGAGTAATGCATTGGGGTGAATTTGCATGATTTATAAGAAGAATTTTGGGAAAAGAGGTTGTGCATGGTTGTCTCATGGATTGAAAAAACCATTCATCTCTTTAGGAGAAAACATCTGACATATGATATTTGTGGTAGTAGCACTGGAACGATTAAAGCATAGTTTGAGAGGCCATGCAAGGTGGTCATGTGATGTGCCCCTTGAATTAGTGGATAACACATGGTTAGATAATTGTTTGTCTATTAGTGGTACTAAACTATGCAGAGACCGACTGTGAGATCCTAAATTTGTGGATCTCAATTGTTTTCACGTTTTAATGAGTTGTTTCTCCTCTTATGCAACCCTAACTCAGTATTTTACTTTTTTAAGGGTATTATAAGGTTATACCATCTACTCATAGGGATTCCATTCCCTTACAAAGACAATTATTCAAGATCGAAAACCTAAATTAAAGATTCTCTCTTCTCCTTGGATTCAGATTTGGAACTTTTATCAATGTCGTTATGTGGCTCAGATTTTGGAAATTTATATTGGGAAAACATTGATCAATTAATTGAGGTAAGTGGTTTAAATAACATTTCTATAGTCAGTAATTTTATATGTATATGAATTTTTTTTTAATTTCTAGCATCCTTTAGAAATTATTTTCCTTTAATTGGGGTTCTTATATTGAAAAATCTAGTTATTGAATCCTTGTTTAAATATGTGATTTATTTGGGATTTTATCATGACCCTAAGTGTTTTCCCTATTATATAATTTATTTTTGGAAATTGGTTATAAGATATGGGGTTTATAATCAAGATAATTAATTGGGGAATTAATTGTGAGTTATTTGATTGTCTAAGCTGAGCTAATTAATTGTGAATTAATAATTTTCTTTGAGATTATGATATTTATAATTAATTGTGAGATTAATTATGAAGAGATTATATTTAGAATGAGATAATTAATTATTGAAAATTAATTATGGGATTTGGGTTGTGATATTGGTTATTTTATTGATGAATTAATTAATGGGATTGAGGAATGTTGTTTTTTGTTGGGTTAACTAATGGATTTGATGTATTTAACTAATTGTTGAATTAGTGAGACAATTGATGTGGATAATGAATTGATGAATTAATTATTTTTCTATGAATGGGAACATGGTCATTCTAATTTAGAGTACTAATGGTGACATGGTCATCATACATAAGAGTAAGAAAATGGGAACTTGGACATTCTAATGTGAAGTATACCTGGAAATAAGATCATTTTAATTATGAGTAAAGATAATGAGAACATAGTCATTCTATGAAGGGGTAATCATGGTTACATGGTCATCTTACTTATGTGTTTGATATGTTGGTAACTTTGGAAACATAGATTTTAAATGTTAAATTAATGAATGAAAATAATGGAACCCTGAGTTATGGCCTCACATGAGAATATTAGATCTTTAGAATGAGTCAAAATAGTTATTGAGATATCATATCACCTTTAATACTTTGATTTTTGAAAAGAAGAAGGTATTAAGATATGATATTTACTAGGGAACACTTCGGGTTCCAGTAAGATATGATGTTAGTATTGAGGCATGGGTATCCCTAGGAACCATGTAGTTAATGTAGCAAGATAAGAATAAATGAAAATGTGATAAATTTTTGTTATTTCATTGTACATATTTATTTATAGAGCTTCATGCACTATCTCTTGACTAGACTTGTGTTTGACATTGTTGGTGTTGTCCCACTGAACTATACTCACATCCTATTTAGGTTGCATAATTGGTACCCGAATAGATTATAGTGTTCAAGGAATAGATAAGGGAAAAGGACATGTTATTGGTGGATGATTTGGGATGGAAGTTAGACAAGGTAACCAAACATGGTTTGGAACCCGCTTGGGAAGTCGTAGTGTTTTTATTTTTCCATTTCATATTAGTCACTTGTCACTTATATTGTCATAGCATGTTTCCCTTTTAGTTGAGTAATGTATTTTATGCTGGATATCTTGTGACATGAGTATTTCCTTAATAATATATGATTATTTGTTTGTTTATTTATTTCCACTAGTGTTTTATTCTAATAAACGAGGGTATAGTTTCCCAATTAATGACTTACCAGACCCTTGCTTCTAGTCCGAAGCCTCTAGCGTACAAGGAAGTGCGCTTGGGGTCTTGTCGTGAACCATCTCAAGGAACTATAATAAGGATCCTGAGTCAGGAGGTTACATTGTGGTATCATATCATCTGTTTTCCTTATTCTTCATCTGTCTTACTGTTTTGAGAAAGGTATATTAGAGACTAAGAATATTTGGGGCTCGTTAACAAGCTCCTCCATGGGATTTGAAAACCGATGTAGGGGAAAACCCAAGTACTTAGGGTGTGATTATTGTAATTTATGTTTTTTTTATAATTGAATATTATTTCACCTTGGGTGACGAACTTGTGGTGCGATGAGATTATTGCTTATATGTATTTTTTAGTGTTGATTTGTGTCCCATAATGACATGAGTGTTGATTCTACATGCATCATTCTAGGCAGTCTGGGTTATTGTGACATGCATTATATTAGGCATGGATAGGAAAATGAGTTATGGCTATGTTGTTAAAATTAAACAATTTTTGTTCATTGTGAGATTAAAAATAATAAAACATAGAACCTAACATGAATTTAATTCTTTTTAAAATGATGAAAAATGAGTATAATTGGGTTTCTAGATGAGAAAATTGAATATGATAGTGTGTTTACCCTTTTTTAAAAAATCCTATGAGTAATATGGTTAAGGGTAGTTATAATGCCTCAGTTTTGACTGTGTGGTGAGATGCGGGAAAAATACTTATTATGATTATTTCTCTTACGTAAATGTTTAAAGGTTGTGTTATGAGACCTAATACGTGTGTTGGGATTTGTATAGAGTATGTCTCCATGATTCTTGTTGAGGAGATGACATAGGGGTATCCCTAGGAATTATTTTCTAGTTTGGGAACATGTGGAACCAATCATGCTAGCTGAATATTAAGGGGATTAGTTTGGGGATAACATTTCTCACTTCATGAAATTCATTGAAAAATACCCCGGACGAGTAGTGAAACATATTTATGAGTTAAAAAGGAAGATTCAGTTGCTTAAACCTCCATGTTTTACTAGAGATGGTGAACCTAAGGATGATAAATTATGGGTTGAGTCCATATAGAAAACACTTGATCATTTAGTTACTCTGACTGAGAGTAGGTTCAAGATGGATGATTGTATTCTATGGGGATCAACAAAGCACTGGAGGGACATTCAGGAAGGAACTGGAAAGGGTGATGGTATGTTATGGAAGGAATTTGTGGATAGGTTCAAGGAGCATTCTAATCTAGAGACATTGAGACAAGAGAAAGAAATGGAATTCTTGAATCTGACATACTGAGTAGGGGAAGAACATTTACATGAAGTACAACCTACACTTGTGGATAGTGAGGTTGGACCATCAACAATGAGAGATACTATTCTAGAAGCTTTAAATTTAGATAATTTCTTATTTGAAATTAGTTCCTCTCATTCCATTATATCTGCAAATTTTTTTAAGGGTTTGATCCAGACATGGGAGTTTTTGATCAGGGTATTGACTATTGATACACTATTGGGATTATGGTCTAGAAATATCTTCCTATGCAAGAGATGTTCGATAGAGATATGGGAATATCATTTCCTATGTGATATCTATGTTCTTGATATGACAATCTTCGATTTGATTATGGGTATGGACTAACTAGTCTTATATCGAGCCCTCTTCGATTTATAATATAGGAGAGTGACCCTTGTGTCACCTAAGGGAGATCAGTATATTCATTGTGTAGAATGGGATATCCATGCATGTCGATTAGGGATAATTACTCAGCAATTGGGAGAACTCACATCCCTAGATTCTAGTCTTTTTTTGGATGAAGAGGGTGTTAGTAAAGAATTCCTTCCACTGGTAGTGGAACTATTTATGAATTCCTTTCCTATGACCTCTCAGGTATAACACGTGAAAGATATGTAGAATTCACTATTGAACTCAGGTTGGGGACTGAGACAGTGTTTATTCCACAAAATATAATGGCACTGACCCGTCTTCAAGATCTTAAGACTCTGTTGTAGGAGTTGTATGATAAGGGATTTATCCTTCCATGTATATCACCTTGGGTATCACGTATTTTGTTCGCAAATAAGGATTATTAATGTTTTCATTTATGTGTCGATTACAAGAAGTTGAAAAAATTATTTTAATGAACCGATATCATCTTCTATGTATCAGTTATATATTTGACTAGTTGTGGGGATCTTGTATGTTCTCAAAGATCACATTGAGATTGGTGAATCATCAGTTGAGAGTTCAGACATATTATATAACAAGGACTTCTTTCAGAATTAGGTATGGAATTTATGGGTTTTTCATAATGCCATTTGGGTTGAAAAATTCACCATCACTGTTTATGGATTTCAAGAACATGATCATTTATTTGTAACTAGATCAGTTCATGGCTATGTTTGTGGACGAAATCTTGGTGTTCTCTAAGACTCATGATGATCATTCTTAATATATTTACATTGTCTTATATACACTATGAATTCATTAGAATATGACATGATATCTAAGTGTCAGTTTTGGATTGACTAGGTACACATCATGTGGAACATAATCTATGATGAAGGTGTGTTAGTAGACCCATAGAAGGTATAAGAAAGAGTTTCTTGGGAGCAACCGAAGATTTTTTTTGATATCCAATTCTTTTTTAGTTTATCATGATATTATTTAAGAATCATTGATGAATTTTCCCATTTGGTAGCCCTACTTTAGGTATTGACCAAAAATGGTGAAATATTTGTATTTTTATGGGCTTCTGAGAGACCTTTTTAGGTTCTTATGAAGTTCTTAGCATCAACATCATTTTTTATCCTACTCAAGTTAGATGAGGAGTATACGGTTTATTGTGATGATTTTGGGATTGGACCTAGATTTGTGCTGATTTAGGTAGATTGGTTTGTGGTGTATGGGTCTTAGTTGTTGAGACTTCATGAAAGAAAATAAAAAACACAAAACATCGATCTAGAATTAGTGTTTTATGATCTTATGTATTGGAGACAATATCTTTTGGGAGAAAAGCTTAATGTCTATACATATTACATGAGCTTGAAGTAGATATTTTTACAACATGATTTGAATGTTTAATAGTAGATATTGGTCGAGTATATGAAATCATTCAATTGTGAACTGGAATATACACTCAGGAAGAGAAACAATGTGTCTGATGCCTTAATAAGGAATACAAAGACTCAAATGGTTCAGGAGTTGAGTGCTGTGTGGAAGATGATGACCTTGCTGGATGAAATGCATTTCGTGGTTTAAGAGAACCAGGAACAAATGAATCTTGTTTTAATTGCAGTGCAGTCTAAAATATTGAGATGGATCATGGATAGAAAATATGGTTATCCAGAGTGCTTATCCTTGAGGGAATGCTTTGAAGGTGGGGAGAAATCTTCAGACTCAATAAGAGATGAAGATGAGATCATATATTTGAAGAATCAAGTATTGGTACCTACGAGCATGCGAGAGGAACTCAAGATGGAATTTCATTCCTTGGAGTGAGTGGTGCATCCCAAAGTGACCAAAATGTACTGTGACCTACAAATAATATTTTGGTAGACACGCATGAAAAAAGTGGTAGTAGGGTTTGTGAAAAGATGCTTCACTTTTCCTCATGTGAAGGTAGAGAATCAACAACTTGAAGGTTTACTACAAACATTGTTTATGACGGAATGGAAGTGGGATGACATGACTGTAAATTTTGTGGTGGGTCTTCCAAAGACTCTTAGGAAGAATGAATCTATGTGGGTTATTATGGATCCACTAACAAAGGTAGTGCATTTCATGCCTACAAGGGAAACCTTTACAGTGGAACAGTTTGTAGAACTGTACGTTCGTGAGATAGTTCATCTGCATGGAGTTCCATAGACAATAGTTTCAGATCGTGGTTCACACATTACACTATGGTCATGGAAGGGATTTCAGAAAGTCCTCAAAACATATATATTATTGATTAAATAATTCCACCAACAGACATATGTCCAATCAGAATGTACTATATAGGTGCTTGAGGATATGCTATGGGCATCTATCCATGACTTTGGTGGATCTTGGGAAAAGAACTTGGATTCAGTAGAGTTATCCTATAACAACATATATCATGAAACTATATAGATATAACCATATGAGGCACATTATAGAAGGCTATGTAGATCACCACTACACTATATAGAGGCTTGTGAGTTAGAGTTATTGGGATTGAATCTCATGTAGGAGACATCAAAGCTAGTATAGTTAATTCAGAAAAATTTGGCTACATGTCAGAGTAGACAAAAAATTGTATTCTAAAAGTCCGAGACTACCCTTAGAGTTTATAGTGGGTTATCTTATATTCTTTAGGTTTTCAGATAGGTTGGGTCACCAAAGGATATAGAGGCAGGGAAAGTTAGCACCGATGACTGTTGGGCTTTCGATATAGTGGACAGAATCAGACCATTGGCCTAAAGATTGGCTCTTCCATAGAGATACAACACTATTCATGATGATCTCTATGTATTCCAAATATGAAGGTGTCATCCCAACCCTTATCATGTTACCGATGTGGATGAGTTTGACCTTGAGATATATGCATCCTTTGAGGAGCAACCCATATGTGTATTTGACCACAATGGGAAAGTGTTGAGGGAAAAGACGGTGCCTATAGTTCATGCATTTTGAAAACATAGACATTTACAATATAAAAAATGGGAAAGAGATGTAGATATGAGGGCTCAATGTCATGATATATTTGTCTTGGAATCTTATAAAATATCAGAAGTTCAGCTCGAGAATGAGCTGTTATCAGGTGGGGTGATTGTAAGATCCCGACCTTTTCTGGAGTTATATTAGGAAATTTTCATGTATGTTTTTGTTTTACACAAGTAACATTAATGGAAGTTATGTATTGGGGTGATTTTGTGTTAAGTTTAATAATATATTGAAGAAAAGAGCTTGTTCATGGTTTTCTCACTATTTGAACAATCCGTGCAGCTGCCTAGGGGAAACTGTGTGATCTATGGTCTTTGAGGTAGTAGCTTCAACACTATTAAAGAAGAGTGTGAGAGGTCATGTGAGGTGGTAATATGAAGTTCCCCTTTATGTAGTGGATAATGTACAGTTAGCACACAGTTTTTCTAACAAAGAAACTAAACCGTGCTCAAAACGAAAGTGATATCCTAAAATTGTGGATATCACTCATTTTGATGTTTTAATGTGTTGTTTCACCTTCTATGTGTCCCTAACTCGGGATTTTACACATATAAGTGTAGAGTAAGGTCCTTACATCAAATTATTTGGATTCTATGGCCTTATTAACTTCTTTGTTCTAGATTAAAGTCCTGAATTAAAGATCCACTTGATCGTACCATGATTCACTATTTTATTCTACCCTTACACTGCTGTTTTAAACTAGTTTTGTATTGAATATTCCAAATATAATAATAAATTGAACTTTATGTTTGAATCAATTAATAAATTTTAATCAATATTAGAATGGGAAATGTTACTTGTTTTTATTATTTCAATGTAGGTGGAGATAATTTGGAGGGCCCTTGATGAAGTGGAAGAAAAATGGGAAAAAATTGCATGGATCCATGGACATCTGTCCACTTTTTTGTATAGTATGCAGAATACGTGCATCCAACTGGTCTGATATTTTGTGGTACGACCTAGAATTTAATATTCTACATTTCATATCAAGAAACCCAATCACGATTTGGCTTCTATAGGGGCCATCAGAACTGATCTGTCCAAGTCAACGAATTTGCAAAAATTCAAAAGTGGCGTTCTATATTTTATCAATATCTCGAGATATAGTGGTCCAAATGGTTCCAAACGTTTGGTGGTAATATAAAAGATGTGGGGATATAACTTTACAGTTTTGTCAAAAGGGCGATCGGACTGCCTTATATCCTAAAAACTTTCTCCAAGTGGTTTATCAAAATCTGGGTGCCCAAAACCACTTCTCATTTTGGCGATAAGAAGACACCTTGGGCACCCCATTTGGAAGTTCTTCCAGTAGGAAAGGTGCTGCCATTTTGGAGTCCCCAAGAAGTCTTCTCAACATCACTAGAAGTTTTGGAGGCTATGGGAAGTGCTACTTCAACATCTTCTTCTTTTTCCTCTCCCATGGGTTTCTAAACCCCTTGTGATCACCCGGGGAGGAACATGATGTAAATCCCAAGCTTCATATTTGTAATATTTGAATGATCTTTTGAATTATAGGTTGTTGTGTTGTTTTTCATCATCCCCTATTATTATATTATTGAGTTATGTACTGGTATGTCATTCTCAACTCATATGATCATGTTTGGGGGTACCCATTCATGTGATGTTTCACACACCGTTCACCACTTTCTTTTACCCCTTTCAATTGCGGTGTTTGTGTGATTCATATTGGTCAATTGAACTCACATAAGCACTGTCAAGGCCATGCAAATTTATGTCCTGGAATCAAAATGAAATAACATACAAACCTGGACATCAGATCGTGTTTTTTGTGTGTTTCCTTGGTGAGTTTCGGTTGTGATGTCGAACACAAATCACTCAATCAACGGTGGTGTCCGGTGAATCATTGTGTGTTTTCGACTGAACCCTAGGAGGTATCCTAGTATAAACTCAGTAAAATTATGGTTTTAGGTGTTACAAACCAGGGATTAAAAGATCATAACCCTATATCATGAAGCGATGAAGGATAAACATCATATGAGTACCCCAGGTTGAGCATGCCTAATTAATTCTATTAATCTCTACATTGTTTTATCGCTTTCATTTTATATTTTCATATTTAATCATAAAACCACCAAGTTTTACAAAACCTCATACAATTTATAATTTCATAATCAAAACCCTATTTTTAAATTAATGATCTAAGGCTCCGTCGAGAGACGACCTAGGGTTCCTGCTATAATGCAGAAATTCTAGTCAAAATTAAACAACGAATTTGACGCGCTTGACAACGCGATCAAATTTTGGCGCCGTTTCCATGGAGCCAAGATAATTTTTTTCTTTATTTCATTTTATTTAGTTATTTTAATTCTTAATTAGTGCTCCTTTAAATACCCCACCCCCATTTGATTTTTTTGTTTTGGGTTTTGTCTTTATTTTTGGTTGTTTTTGGTCTGTTCTTTATCTCTCTCTCTCTATCTTCTTCTCCATCTCCCTCTCTAATTCTATAGTATAAAATTCTATTCTTCTTTCAAACATATTAAGTTTTTATTTATTTATTTTATCCATCTCAAATAGAAAAACACAACAAAAAAATCAATCACTCAAACTGGACATCATTGTTGCATGAAAAGATCTGATAAAGAAACACTACTTGAATTTGACCCTGAAATTGAAAAGTCACTTCACACACAAATCAAGGAATCTAGAAAAGGTCAATCAAGTAACATTGAGGAACCCCTTTTGGAACCTTAAGTGGTTCTAAACCAATCTAAAATTGAACCCAACCAAACCCAAGAAAATATGGCTGCAAATAATCGAACTTTAAAAGAACTGACCACCCCTGATGTGGAGTACCAACTTGCGTACATCGAATATCCTGAGGAAGTAGCCAACTTTGATATGAGATCTGGTCTCATCCAACTTCTTCCTAAATTCCATGGTCTTCCCATTGAGGACCCTCACAAACATCTAAAGGAGTTTCACATAGTGTGCTCCACCTTGAAACCCCAAAATGTGTCTGAGGACCTTATTAAGGTTAGGGCCTTCCCTTTCTCCCTTGATGGTGTATCCAAATACTGGATATACTATCTGCCTACCACAATTGGGGGCTGAAATGACCTTAAATGAATCTTTCTAGGGATGTTTTTTCTAACTCCTAAACTGCATCAATTAGGAAAGAAATTTGTGGCATTAGGCAGTTACAAGGAGAGACCCTTCATGAATACTGGGAGAGATTCAAAAGACTTTGTTCAAGCTTCCCCACCACCAGATTAGTGAACAACTATTAATCCAATACTTTTATAAAGGAATTATCTCCATGGATCTTGGAATGATTGAGGCTACAGCCGGTGGTGCCCTAGTTGATAAAACTCCTTCCGCTGCTCGTGACTTAATAGCCAACATGGCTCAAAATGCACAAAAAATTGGTACAAGAGCAATTGCACCAACCCGAGGAGTTCATGAGGTAAGCCATTCATCCCTAGAACAAAAGGTAGATACTAAACTTGATGAGATGCATACCCTTCTAAGGCAATTAGTTCAAGCACAAGGTAACTCGCACTCTACTTCTATTCCATTACATTGTGGTATTTGTTCTGATAACACTCATTTCTCTGAACAGTGCCCACAACTTCAAGATTCATCTGAGTCTTCTGTAGCAATGTTCCTAGGGAGTCCATTCTAATAAGCACCTCTCTTCAAGCAAGAACAATTCAGGCCAAATCTAAATACAGGGTGGCAATCACAACCCCAATACCGACAAGGAGGAAACTCATGCTACCCTAAGAAGAATTGGTATCAACAAGGCCAAGGTATGAAAACTTCTTATCCATCATCATCTCAAAACAATTATCCTCCTCCAAAATCTAAACCAAGCCTCGATGATATAGTGAAGAAAATGGAAACCCAGAACCTCCAGTTCCAATAGACCACACAATCGGCAATTCAAGACCTATGAACTCAAGTGGGATAATTGGTGAACACCATCGGTGAGCTTAAGATGCAAGGGTATAAAAAACTACCATATAAACCCATTTACAATCCAAAGGACAAAGGTAATGTATGTGAAATTAAACTTCATAGTGGTAAAGAAGCTTCTCCCTCTACTGATTCTACTCAATAGGTATGTCCCCCTCTTGAAAACACTCTTTCTCCACCCATAAAAGATTCCAATGAAGAAAAACAAAATAAAAATGACAATGAAATTATCATTAAGGATTCCCATGAACAATCGATTCCTCTTCCTTTCCCACAAAGCCTTTCTAAATATAAGAAAACCTTTGATAATGATATTGATAATGAGATAATGGAGACATTAAAAAAAGTTCAAGTTAATATTGCTTTATTGGATGCAGTCAACCAAATTCCTCGTTATGCCAAATTTCTTAAAGAACTTTGCACCCATAGACGAAGGCTGAAGGGGAATGAGAGAGTAAACTTGGGTAGGAATGTCTCAGTCTTGATTCAACCAGAAATGACAACCAAATTCAAGGATCCAAGAACATTCATGATACCATGTACCATAGGAGAGACCTTCTTTTCTGATGCTATGCTAGATTTAGGTGCTTCCGTTAATGTAATGCCTCACTCTGTGTATACCTCTCTACAGGTTGGAGAGCTTCAACCCACAGGCATTGTCATGAAACTTTCCAACCAGAGTACAACACATCCAATAGGAGTGATTGAGGATGTCCTTGTACGAGTGAAGAATATTATCTTCTCTGCTGATTTCTACATTCTTGAGATGGAAGATACCCGAACCCAAGGACATGCTCCTCTCATACTTGGGGGCCATTCCTAAAAATAGCAAAGACAATAATCAACGTTCACAATGGTACGTTGTCCATGGAATTTGGAGGAGAAAAGGTAAGTTTTAACATCCTTGAGGCTATGAAACATCCTGTTGAAGATCACTCCACTCTTCCTGTTTATTCGATGGAAGTGCTCTCAAATGATGCACACACACAAAATTATCTCCTCAACCCAAACTCTGATTATTTTTTTCTTTCTTCACCCTTGGATGATTTGAGTTTTGATTCATCTTTTGAGTGTTGTGTGGGTTCTGAAAAGTGTAAATTTTGTTCTTTAATTGATGAGTGTGTTCATTCTGAGTTACCCATGACCGTCGATGATTTTTCAAATCTCATTTCTATAGATTCTATATCTTTAGAGAATAAACATGAGTAGATAGATAGTTCAATGGACCTCACTCCCCCTAAATCCCCTCCCTCAATCCAGAAACCACCGGTGTTGGAACTTAAAAAACTTCATTCTAATTTAAAATATACATATTTTGAGGGTATTGACCAATTTCCCATCATTATTTCCAATAACCTCTCTCCAAAACAGGAATAGAAACTGCTCAAACTCTTGAGATAGTGTTAAAAGGCAATAGTATGGACATTGGATGATATTCCAGGGATTAGACCATCTATTTGTATGCACCATATAATTTTGGATGATGAGGCTAAGCCCGTAAGAAAATCTCAACGCCGGTTAAATCCCACTCTCCTTAAAGTGGTAAAATTGGAAGTCAATAAATTACTTGCTGTGAGGATCATTTATTCTATATCTGATAGTAAATGGGTTAGCTCAGTGCAAATTGTTCCTAAAAAAGAGGAATAATAGTTGTGTCAAATGAAAGGAATGAATTGGTTCCAACACGTGTGAAAAATAGTTGGCGAGTCTGTATTGACTACCATCGACTGAATCAAGCCATGCGGAAGGACCACTTTCCATTACCTTTCATTGACCAAATGTTAGAACGATTGGCTGGTAAGTCCCATTATTGTTTTCTTTGATGGATATTTGGGTTATTTCCAAATCCATATAGCCCCTGAGGACCATGAAAAGACAACATTTACCTGTCCATTCGGCACATTTGCATACAAAAAGATGCCATTTGGTCTATGTAATGCTCCTGGTACTTTTCAGTGATGTATGTTGAGTATTTTTTCTGAGTACCTCGAGAGTTGTATGGAAGTATTTATGGATGATTTCACGGTATATGGATCTTCTTTTGATGATTTTTTGGAACAACTAGGTTCTTTCCTCCGCCGCTGCATTGAAAAAGATCTTGTTTTAAATTATGAAAAATGTCATTTCATGGTTGAGAGGGGGATAGTTCTTGGGAATATCATTTCAAATAATGGAATTCAAGTTGATAAATATAAAATTAAATTAATTTCATCCCTTCCATATCCAAAATGTGTTCGTGAGGTGCGGTCTTTCTTAGGTCATGCTGGTTTTTTCCGCCGATTCATTAAAGACTTTAGTAAGATCACACTTCCCTTATCTCGGTTATTACAAAAGTATTCTGAATTTGTTTTTGATTAAAATTGTGAGGATTCTTTCAATTCACTAAAAATGAGTCTCACATCACCTCCCGTCATCCAACAACCAAGGTGGGATCTGCCCTTCAAACTTATGTGTGATGCCTCTAACTTTGCAGTTGGGGCAGTTTTATCACAAAGAGTTGAGAAGTCTCCTCACATCATTTCATATGCCTCGCGTACCCTTGAACCTGCCTAGGTAAACTATACAACCATAGAAAAGGAACTCCTTTATATTGTGTTTGCCTTGGAAAAATTATGTTCTTATCTTCTTTGGTCAAAAGTGATTGTGTTTTCTGACCATGCTGCCCTTCGATTTATCTTAAAGAAACCTGAAGCCAAACCCCATCTCATATGGTGGATACTCCTCCTCCAAGAGTTTGACCTTGAGATTAGAGATAAGAGGGGTGTGGGAAATTTTGTAGCTGACCACATTAGTAGGATTTCCCCACCATTGGACCATCATGTTGACTCACCCCTACCCATTGGATAATTCTTCCCTCATGAGAACCTTTGTGATGTTTTAGACCTTACCCCCTGGTATGTGGACATTGTGAATTTTTTAGAAACATCTAGGGTCCCCACTGATTTCAGCATTTCACAATCCCAGAGACTTAAGAATGATTCTCGTTGGTGCATTTGGGATGACCCATACTTGTGGAGAATTTTTAGTGACCAAGTAGTTCGTCGGTGTGTCCCTAACCATGAGTTCACCTATATTTTAACCTTCTTCCAGACCTTGGCATGTGGGGGCCACTTTGGATCTCAACGTATAGCTCGAAAGGTCCTTGACTTAGGACTTTGTTGGCCAACATTGTATATGGATTCCCATAGATTTTTCAAGTCATGTAGTCATTGTCAATTCACATGGAATATATCCAAGAGGAATGAAATGCCCAAACATCCCATGTTATTTTGTGAGATCTTCGATGAATGGGGAATTGACTTCATGGGGACTTTTTCAAATTCATTTGGTTTGTGTATATCTTACTAGATGTTGACTATGCTTCCAAATGGGTGGAAGAAAAGGCTACTAGGACGGATGAATCTCTAGTGGTTGTTGATTTTGTGAGGTCCCAAATTTTTAGTAGGTTTGGTTTACCAAGATTCATCATTAGTGATCAGGGTTCACATTTTTGCAATCACAACATGAAAAATTTTCTTCGTAAGTATGGGGTTGATCATAAAGTCTCCACTGCCTATCACCCCCAAACTAATGGACAAGCAGAAATATAAAATTGGGAAGCTAAACGAATCTTGGAAAAAACATTATAACCCAATAGGAAAGATTGGAGTTTGCGCTTAGATGATGCACTTTGGTCGTACCGTACAACTTTTAAAACCCCAATTAGAATGTCACCATACAGAATTATGTTTGGAAAGGCTTGTCACCTCCCAGTTGAGGTAGAACACCGTGCATATTGGACTGTTAAACAATGTAATGTGAACCTTTCAGATGTAGGTGAGCAAAGAAAGCTGCAGATTCAAGAGTTGGAAGAAATTCTACGTGATGCATATGAGTACTCCCGGATCTATAAAGAGATGAAAAATGATATTCATGATATCCTGATTCACCAGCAGAAGTTTCATATTGGTGAGAAGGTCCTCATGTACAATTCCAGGCTTAAGCTCCACCCAGGTAAGCTTCGTTCCCGATGGCTCGGTCCTTATACTGTTACTAATGTTTACCCTTTTAGTGCAATACAGGTTTTGCATGAGCAGAGTGGATGAAGTCTTACCGTCAATGTCCAACGACTTAAACACTTCTATGAGGATTTTCTGAATAATCTGGTAAAGGAAATCCACCTTCTCGACGCATCATACCAATAAAACACACCAGGTTTTATCCTTCCTTCTCATATTCTCAATTATTTCAATTAGGACACTACAAATTCTAGGTGTGGGGGGGGGGTGGATACACTCCTGGTTTAGATAGGAATTTTCATCATTTTCTCTTTTCTTCTCTTTTTAACCCTTTTATGGTATTTTCATTTTTCCCCATCAATAATTTCGAAGTTCGATGATTTGGTGACCATAAAGGGGGGAAAGTAAAAATACCATAACGAAGGCTAAAAATAATATTTGTATGAATTTAACATCAAGGAGTGTTTTTTTAGTTAATTGGTTTTCTGTCAATGATATAAATGGTCGTATCTATGTGAATCCTTTGAGATTATTGATGCCCTTTGTGTGAGTATTTTTTGGGAAAACTATGTCACTAATATCTCCAAAAAAATTGCACCAAACCATGAAGTGTGATTATTTCTTACTTAATATAAGGTAAATATATTTTGGTTTAATACTTTTTAGCTTTAAATGATATCTCTATACGTTCGTTCCTTATCCGATCTGTTTCATTACTATACCAGATTGACCTATGCATGTGTACCTAATGTCCGACTGTTGTACGCCCTCAAAAAAATTTCTTGTTTCTTGGGAAGGTCAAAAACCACTTCTCCACAACCTTTGATCTTGTTATAACTATTGCAATTAGTGTCGTGAGGTGATCAAACAAGGGTTGACAGATGAGTGTGATATTTTTTCCAAATGAAACTTCTAAAAAATAAATAAATGAGGGGAGTGATGAAATGTGAAACATATGGGGATATCTAGGTCAGGAGCTTATGGTTTGACTTTTGTGAATGATTAAGTGAGTGGGTCTTGAAATATGATTGCAAAGGATGTATGGTAGGTTCGGTGGACAAAATCATTTAAGCTTAAAAATGTTAAAATAACATATATTTATTGGATAGCTAGTGGAAAGAATAGCATGGAATGGTTTTCACACACACAAATGGAGAGTTAGTGTCATGGTTTTCTTATTAATTCCTTTCTCAATTTGGTATCATGAATCTTTTTTAATTCCATTATGATATGATTTATGAGACATCTTTTTCTATTTTCACTAGGAAAAAACTCCTTGGTGTGGTTCGTGCATTGATCACATTACATTAAATAAAATTTCCTCAAATATTAAATCTTCATGATGTTGGAAATAAATATATATATTCATCATTTTATTTGGATATGTGGATTTTCCCAGGAGTGCAAATGTTTAGGTGTGGGGGTGTGATCATACCACGATTCACTGTTTTATTCCACCCTTACACCGCTGTTTTAAACTAGTTTTGTAATGAATATTCCAAATATAATAATAAATCTACCTTTTTGTTTTAATAAATTAATTAATGTTAATCAATATTAGAATGGTAAATATTACTTGTTTTTATTATTTCAATGTAGGTGGAGATGATTTGGAGGGCCCTTGATGAAGTGGAAGAAAAATGGGCCAAAATTGCATGGATCCATGGACATCTATCCACGTTATTGTATAGTACGCAAAATCCGTGAATCCAAATGGGCTGATATTTTGTGGGCCGATCCGAAATTTAATATTCTACATTTCATATCAAGGATCCGAATCCTGATTCGACTTCTATGGGGACCATACGAACTGATATGTCCAAGACACCGAATTTTCACAAAGTCAAAAGTGGTGTTCTGTATTTTATCAATATCGCGAGCTATAGTGGTCTAAATGGTTCCAAACATTCGGTGGAAATAGAAAAGACGTTGGGATATAACTTTCCAGTTTTTTCAAAAGGGAGATTCAACTTTCTAATATCCTAAAACCTTTCTCCAAGTGGTTTATCAAAATCTGGGTGCCCAAAACCACTTCTCATTTTGGCTATAAAAAGACACCTTGGGCACCCCATTTGGATGTTCGTCCATGAGGTTAGGTGCTGCCATTTTGGAGTCCCCAAGGAGTCTTCTAAACATCACTTGAAGTTCTGGAGGCTATGTGAAGTGCTACTTCAACATCTTATTATTTTTCCTCTCCCATGGGTTTCTAAACCCCTCGTGATCACCCGGGGAGGAACATGATGTAAATCCCAAGCTTCATGTTTGTAGTATTTGAATGATCTTTTGAATTCCAGTTTTTTGTGTTGTTTTTCATCATCTCCTATTCTTAATTTATTGATTTATGTATTGGTATGTCATCCTCAACTCATATGATCATGTTTGGGGGTACCCATTCAGGTGATGTTTCACACACTGTTCACCACTTTCTTTTACCCCTTTAAATTGCGGTGTTTGAGTGGTTAATATTGGTCAATTGAACTCACATAAGTACTATAAATTCCATGTACATTTATTTCATGATATCACAATGAAATAACATACAAACCTGGACAACGCGTCGAGTTTTTTGTGTGTTGCCTTAGTGAGTTTCGGTTGTGATGTCGAACACAAATCACTCAATCATCAGCAGTGTCCGGTGAATCATTGTGTGTTTTCGACCGAACCCTAGGATATATCCTAGTATAAACTCAGTAACATTATGGTTATAGGTGTTACAAACTGGGGATTAAAATTTCATAACCCTATATCATGAAGCGATGAATGATAAACATCATGTGAGTACCCCGGGTTGATCACGCCTAATTAATTCTGTTAATCTCTACATTGTTTTATCACTTTCATTTTCTATTTTCATATTTAATAATAAAACCCCCAAGTTTTACAAAACCACATTCAATTTCTACTTTCATAATCAAAACCCAATTTTTAAATTAATGATCTAAGGATTAATCGAGAGACGACTTAGGGTTGCTGCTATACTGCAGAAATTCTAGTCAAAATTAAAGAACTAATTTGATGCGCTCGACAACACGATCACCACTCTTCTACCAGGATTTAGATCTGAAACATTTATCACCATCATTATGCTACTCAGATTTTGTGTATTTCTATTGGGAAAACATCCATCAACAAATTGAGGTAGGTGGTCTAAATATAATTTAAATATTTATGATATTTAGATTTATATAAATGATTTTATAATTTCTAGTATCCCTTAGAAATATTTTTCCTTGAATTGGGTTACTATATTGTCCCTTTTAGTTATCAAATCCTTGTTGAAATAGGTGATTTATTGGGGATGTAAACATTAGACTAAGGGTCTTAAAATTTTGATAATAAAATTGGGTAAATAGGATATAAGATCTCAGTGCTGTAATCTATATAATTAATTGGGGAATTAATTTTGATATATTGAAGTTTATAATTTGAGATAATTAATTGTGAATTAAAATTTTCATTTAGAATATCATCTAGATAATTAGTTGTGAGATTAATTATCAACAGTTTAGATTGAGAATGATATAATTAATTCTAGAAAATTAATTATGGGATAAGAGTTCTGATATTGGTAAATTAATTAATGAATTAATTAATGAGATTGTGGCATGTAGTTAGTTGTTGTGTTAACTAATGGATTTTATGTATTTAACTAATTATTGAATTAGAATGTTAATTGATATGGATAATTAATTGATCAATTAATTATGTGTTTAATAATGGGTACATTTTCATTATAATGTGATGTATAAATGGTAACATGGTCATCATACATATGTGTAAGAGAATGGGAACAAGGTCATTATAATGTTAAGTATACATGGGAACATGATCATTATACTAATGAGTAAAGAGAATGTGAACATGAACATTTTATTGAGGGGTATGCATGGTAACAAGTTCATCTTCCTTACATGTTTATGATATTGGTATCTTTTTCAATGTGGAATATAAATGTGAAACTAAATAATAGAAATAATGGCACTATTAGTTATGGCCTCACAAAAGAATATTCGAACTCTGGAATAAGTCATATCAGTTATTGAGATATCATAGTACCTTGAATACTTCAAGATTTATCAAGAAGAAATTATTAAGATATAATATTACCTCGGGAACACTTTAGGCTCCATTACGATATGAAGTTATTATTGAGGTATGGGTATCCTTGGGAACCCAGGAGTTAATGTATTTGGATAAGAATAAATGATAATTTAAGAATGTACTTATTATTCAATTGTACTTATTTCCTTATAAAATTTCTTGAAATCTCTATTGACATGACTTGTTTTAGACGATATTGGTGGTGGACTACAGAGCTATACTCACATAATATTCGGTGTACCTAATAGGTACCAAAATATATTATAATGATATAGGACTAGATATGGGGAAAGGCCCTGTGATAGGTGGCTGTTTGAGGATGAATATTTAAGGAGGGAACTGGACCTAGTTCAGAACCCTAATGTGGATTTTTAGTGTCTCTATTTTTGGTTGCATAATATACACTTGTCCTTTAAGTTGTCATATCACGTTTTCACAATCAGTTGAGTATTTTATTTTATGTTTAGCTATCTTATGAACTGAATATTTTCTTGTTTATATATGCTTCTGTGTTTATTTTCTTTTCACTGGTGTTTTATTCTGATAAATGATGGTATAATCTCCACATGAATGACTTATTGGACCCTCACTGCTAGTCAGTGGCATATAGCATACGGGGAGGCGTGCTTGTGGTCATGTGGAAAACTGACTTGTGGCACTGTCGTATGGATCCCATATCAGAACATTACATATGGTGTCAACCACAATTCCAAGTTAACAACCCACAAAAAATAAAATATGAAACAACTATATAAACAATATAATATACCAATTCTAGGTCAAAACATCCATAATTTCTATGAAATGTGACAAAGTATAAAAACATTTCATACACAATATAACCTATCCAAACATGGCCTAAAGATCATTAGTGGAGGATTCCCAAGTGGAATCTTAAATAGTAAACATATAAGATGCCCCTTCTATATTAAATAAATATTCCCTCCATGATGTGAAAATTATACCACCCACACTCATAACTCCTTGCGATATTATACCCCATGATCAGGTGTGTTCAACGTAACAGGGTTATATATATAGTAATATGTACAAATCCCAAAGTGTCACATGTGGGTGATTAGTATGAAAACACCCAATTGATGATCACTACCCATCCCCTACTTACTTTCCATAAAATCAAGTGTATATAATGAAAAAGACATCACTATAGGGTAAGAAAAAAAGGTTAGTAACATCATTATCATACATTAATGTATAACCATTATGACTATAATAAAAAATATCTACCGTGATATTACAATAATTTATGTACATGATTTTGTCTTATCTCTGTGTTGATAAAGGATAAATGTATGGAAATATCATATCTCATCCATTCTAGGTTGAAATATATATACCATAGGTTGGGTAAATCCCTGTCTCATGGGAATAGTAAATTTTTATAGTAAAGAAAGGAAATGATCTCATCCAATTGATGATGGGGGAATTAGTTTATAGAGATAGTTTATTTGTGAACCCATTAAATTAATATACTTTAAATCAATATGTATTATTTTAAAAATTATACAAAAACCCTATACTAAATCCTTTTTACTTATTGATCACAATGTAGCATGTTAAAATAATTTATCAGCTCAAGTTGACAATATAAAAAAGAATACAATAAATTGATTTATTATAAACACATATATCACGTTGGACATCCTAAATCCATAAAATAAAGGAAATGATTAATATTTTAACTTTAAACCCAAATACATTGGTACTGATATAATAAAAAACATAGATTTATCTCAAGTTAAGATTATAAAAAATTATATTTTTCAGTAAAACCTTATCAACCTTCTAAATTTGTTGAATCACAAATTAATAAATAATTATAGTAAAAATTATTATTTTTGTACGAATTCAGTTATACCAATACAAACACCTATCTATCCATAATGGTGAATTGGAGTATAAGTGTTACATCGACTGAGAACTAATGGAGTACATTATTTATGGTTTTAGGAATGGAATTATTCCACAAAAAAACACAGCCAACGTCTGATAATAATAAGATAGGGTTTTATCCACTTTTATTAATTTAGATCAAATTTTTAATCCAAAATGATAATATTGTTCTTTATTTTACCTAAAAGAACACCTTTTATAGCGTTGTGGGAAGGAATCAAATTGGTTTGATAAATAAAAAAAATCCAAAAAATGGGAGAAAGAGATTACAAAAACTGTATTACATGAAATGGGAGGGGTGGAATTCTATATAGAATATATGGATTTACCATACTAAAGATATTTTTTATGGATGATAAGATCCAATATAGACCAATTTTGATAATGTATTTATTTTAGGTGAGGTAGAGGGATAATATAGAACCCAATGGGGTATTAAAGTTGAAATTGTTACTAAAATCCAGTATGAATGGATTTTTAGTGATTATGTATTAATACAAAATGAATTAATTAATCTAACACAAAAAACATAGAGGATCCCTATCTGGTATGAAATACAAGAAAACCTTGTACCAATTGGTGATAGAAATGTACCTATATGACTTGGGATTCTCCTAGGTACCCAGTGATAGCCTACCAATAAAATGATGCCTATTTATCATTGGTACCTGCCCCCCTTACCCCCAAATTCCCCCACTAATCACCTCTAATTGAACTATTGTTCTCAAAGACACTAAAAACACCTATATTGGATATAAATTACAAAAAGACTTAGAGATAAATTAATCCAAAAGTCAATAATATTTTATTACATCACACCCTTTTAGATTATCATGAGAAATTTGCTTCAATTTTATTCACGTTGAAGTAGGTTTGGTCATTGGGCCATAATATCCGTTTCTCCCGCAAAGGTTATATCATGAATATTTTCATAAAACATACTAACCTCAATGAGAGTGATTATCTTTGAAAATAATATTTTATCACTATTAAATATAATATATATATTATTCTATATATTGGATGTATTAGCTTATATATCCACCTCATCCTGTCAGATATTTTTTGATAGTTAGAGTAGATACTTCCATAATTAAAAAAATGGATGATTTTTCGAAAGGCACAAAATCTTAGAGTTGAGGCCAATAGATAATCAACTCTAATAACATTAATAAAGATATCAAAAGGAAAAACATACTTAAAGGTTAAATTAATTTTCTTTCCTTCCTATTGTTGACCCAATATTAGTGTCACTCAAATGAAGATGTGATCAACCACATTGAATTCCAATTGTCTCCTTCAATGTTTGGCATAATAATTTTGTAAGATATGGAATATATTGAGAATTTTTTTTCTTATTTAATTTTGTTTATTTTACTAACTATGACTAGTACCAATTAAAGAAAATTTTCATCTCTCCATCAAATACAGCGGATAACAATAAAGTCTCACATACAATTACTTATCAGGGTCCATTATAAATGATAATTGATGATAATTTTTGTTAGATAATTCCATTTATGGATGGTGGTCAACCTACGAGGTACCAAAATCTAGGATGAAATCTTAAACTATATCTTGTAATATATGGATATTTCACTCAGAAATACCATCAGTCTTAGTGTGAAATGTTACACTCATTTTCACTTGAGACTCTAATTTATATTAAATCCCTTACTAAAACTAAGAAATAAACCTCATATTAATTTTATAGATGAAAATAGATGATTCCCCATGGGTAAATGAATTTATAATGATGGAATGAATAATTATAGACATCAAAAAAACATTCAAGTACTTATTACAAGACATATAAAAATCTTGGTTCCTTTCCAAGTATATCTATATAAATTGTTATAACCTCATCCAAAACCAAATCTAGTTTTCTCATTAGTCCTAATGATGCCATGAAGAGATCAGGGAGACCCAACAGTCACTAACAAAGACCAAATACTTCAACATATGAAAGTGGTGAATCATCATACAAAAAAACACATTTAAACTACCATATAAAATGTAAATACATTCCATAATAAATAAAAATAATTATAAACCATCCAAAGTAAAATTAAAGGTATCCACATTGTAATTCTCCAGTCAAAGTGATCATTAACCATCAAGATACATAATAAGGATTGTATAACTAGATTATATCCCCAATAAAAAATAAATTTTATCATAGGATGGACTTTTATATGGAAATGTATTTTGAAATATCACATGGAACATTAATTAAAGAAAATAATATTTCATTGAAAATGAACCTTTTTATATTTAAACTATGAAATTAAAAAAAAAAATCCATAATCAATTTTATATAAAATATATTTAAATAAAGAATAATTTCAAGAATTTTAGTATAAAGAATTATTTAAAATGGCCTTTTAAACTTCTAAATGAATATAAAATTAAATGAAAATCATGAATGTGTGTAATTATATACATGTTTTATTAGTTAAAGGGATCATTAATTATTCACTATAAAAAGGTATGAAATATACATCATTTGGGATACTACAAGAATATTCCTCTCAAAAACATTTTTAAAAATAAAAAATTTGTAAATTTTTATTCATAAATCATCTTAAAAACTGTAAAAAAATTGAAAACATTTTTAGAAACCATGGGTTTGGAAAAAATTATTTTTTATTGAACATTGAGATAAAGTGGGATTTTATTAAATACAATTTCATAAAAATTTTAAGCACCAAAGAGAAAAAAAATTCTAAACATATTAATAAAATTACAAAAATAAAAATATTAGAAGTAAATATATTTATATTAAGATAGAAATATAAAATATTTCCACCAATAGAGACTTTAACAAAGAAACCCTGAATAATAATGCGATTATCAAATAAACCTGTATCAGTTAGAAAAATTTCAATCATAAGACACATGAA
Source organism: Viscum album (assembly GCA_963277665.1). NCBI lineage: Eukaryota > Viridiplantae > Streptophyta > Magnoliopsida > Santalales > Viscaceae > Viscum > Viscum album. Next base: position 494,299,141 of record OY728158.1, on the reverse strand, counting down.
TGAAATAATGATACATCAAACATTAATACCCATAAGATAAATAAATTGATTATATATCATAAAAAAGTTTAATGAATCCGATTTTCCTTATACAATTTTTAGAAAATTGTTGAGAAAATTATGAGACCAGGCGCTGAGACGACATGGGATTCCATGTTTTAGAGTGCCCATAATGATCCATCGAACAATGTTAAGTTTTTAAATAATGTTTATGATCATTTTTCAATGAAATGTGGAATAAATCTTAAAAAGTGTTACCAAATCAGAAATATGTGGGTATTGTTGCATTTTGGATGGTAGGTTTACCCTCTAAGTTACATAACTTTAGTCGGTGTGAGTCTCCAGTGAGAAAACCTAAAAATAGAATAACTGTAAATAAAATAATTAAAAAATTAATTTTTTTTTCAAATATATATACCACATGAATGGTGAATCAGATTTGAAATCTGAGACTTCTGTTGAGTTTGTAACGAGGTTTTTTTCTTTAAGAGGGGCCTAAAATCAATCGGTGTGGGTTGAGGGTGAAATTTAATTTTTGGACATGAATTTCATTAAAATATTTAAAATAATTATTTTATATGGATGTTATTTTTTAGCACAATGGTGTTTTCCTATTTTATAAGACTCATTAGAAATCCTGGGTTATCATCATAACCCAGGTGTTTCCTTAACGAATGGAGGAGGAGGCTGTCTTGCCTACGACGACAGATCAGAGGTCGGGATTTGAACAAGAGACGATGCATCTACGAATTCCAGTGGAACATGGATTGAAATGATGATATGAATTAAGTATACTTATTTAATTGATACATACTCTAGGTTGGGGGGTTTAATTTCTATGTGATTTTATTTCCCCAATCTTGTTTCTAACGACGAACATGGACCAACCCATGAACATGTTGATCCATAGTTCAATCGTTTATGTGGGATGGTTAAAAATGTTGGATTAAAGTGGGAATTAGATATTATTGATGTTAATTAGTTCTTCATGATTCCTCTGACAAGTACAATTTTACAACGACATGAAAATAAGGCATGGACCATTCTAATAAGTGTTCTTGATGTGTTTCCTATCCCCATTCATTTGTTCTTTGCGGATAGACCCCCATGTTATCATCAGGATTTTCCAAGTGGTTCCAAACGTGAAAAAACCCTGGATTAATGAAAATGAGATATCATGTACATGTTGATGAAGAAAACATACCTTGGGTCACATGTGTTGTTCAATTTTGAAAAACAGATCACTAGAGTGCGACCCACGACCAACAGAAGGAGTACAGATGCTGCCAGCGTGCGGCGGTGTGTGGTGGTATGACCACCTATCAGAAGATGGTCACAAGCTCAAAGGTAAGTGTACGAGGGGCCCACGGATGCATGGCCATTATATATAGTGATGGTCTGTGAAAGCTAGCTGTGGTAGTGGGAGGACGCGGCTCCCCGAGCCACGTCGGATGAAGAACCTACGACTATGCCGCTGGTGGAGCTGGTCACGCAGAACAATCACGTGCAATGTGGTTCGGTCGCATTAACCTAGGGAGACACATGTCCACAATTCTGAGTGTAGCTAGAGAAGATGTGGTAGTAACCACATTCAGGAAAACCGAACTGATATGCTTCAACAAACTGGGCTAGATCTGATGGACCAAACTGGAAGCGGGTCAGGCTAGTAGCAGGCTGGGTTGAGTTGACAGGTTAGGTTGGACCTAGAGGGTTGGGTCATGCAGGATCCGAGTCAGGTCTGGTTGGACCACACATGAACCCAATTGAACCATTTTCAATAAAATGTCCATAACTCTCAAATCGAGGTTATATTTAACAAGATATTTTCAGAATTGGGACCCTTTGAATGAAGTATTCCTTTTGAGATACCCTATGTAACTTTCCATGGATGTTAGTGAAGTTACATTTTTATTGAGGCATAGGTTCTCCTAGAATGATGGTGCTAAATACATAATCTTATGGCTAGCTACGACTTAAAATCTATGTGATTACCTATACTGAGTGTCTTTCATAGACTCTGTGTCTTTCCTAGACTATGTGTCTTACATAGAATGTGTTCTTACCGAGTATTTTTATCTTACATAGACTATGATTCTTATCATTAATGACTTTATAATCCTCTATCCCACCAAGATGTGAGTACTATACTCTTATTGAGGCTATTGGTGTTACTGACACTCCTTGTGTTACCCACACTCCATGTGTTATCTAACCTCTAGGATTTACCTACACTCTATTTGTATCCAATGCTCAATGTTTTACTAATTGAGGGTACTATGAATTCTTATGAAAAAATTGTTTATTTACCACAGACCTATACTTGGTTTTATTTGACCATAGTGACTCTCTTTACTATACCTCTTATAGGATACACTTCATGTTCCTCTTTGGTAGTCTATGTGGTGTTCCTTAGTGGTGTTACATTATGGTATTCCTTCGTGGTTTTCATTCACGGTATTCTTTAGTGGTTTTCCTTTGTGGTGTTACTTAGTGGTGTTACATCATGGTATTCCTCCATGGCGTTAATTCATTATAATAATTAGTGGTTTTTCTTTTTTGGTTTTCTTTTATGGTGTTCCATCATGTTTTTTCGTAGTGGTGTTCCTTTGTAGTGTTCCTTCTTGGTTTTCTTTAGTGGTGTTTCTTTGGGGTATTTATTTTGGGTATTTATTTGTTCTCTTCTTTGTAGTATACTTTTTGAGATTACTTATGGTTTACTATTTTTAATTCATTTATGGTTTGGTGTCCCAACTGAGTATTTTTTTACTCAAACTTGCACGGGATTCACCCCCACGTGTCGTGTCTTGTACAGAAGATCGATAGCCTTGAAAGTGTCCATGGTGGGCTAGAGTTAGGGGTGCTTCAGGGTGACCTGACACACATGGTTGGCTTCATCGACATTCAGAAAATGAACTGTACCTACCCTTCATGTATGGTTTCCATCAGATGAGATCTAGGAGCTTGTACTTTTCTATTTAAGATGGGCTCGTATTCTGGCTTATTTACTTTTTAGATGTACTGCTACTCTCAGTGGTTGTATTAGTGGCATGGATACCTGTTTACACAGTGTCTTCAGTTGAGCACCCTTTGTTGGAGATGTGTGCTCATGTACATGTATTTAGAAAAATGCCTTCTCATTATGGGATACACCAACTTAGTTCTAATCGCCAGCCCCTTCTCTATGGGATCCAGGCATGGGGTAGTCATGGCATGGGCCTTGGGGGACGGGTCATGACAGAGTGGTATCAAAGGGATGTCACTTTTACTCTTGCATTCGGGAAACATTGTTATGTGTTTTAAGTTTGGATTTCAGGCTAGGGAACCTAGTGTTGGTGTAGCGGCCAACGTATCCATACACCAAGACCTTGAATAATTATTTTTGACATGGCACATGAATATTCTAGTTTCATTGGAAATTAATGGTTCTTTCTTCATAGAATAATTGAGTGTGTTATCATGTCCTTCTTGTGTTAGATTCAGCTAATCAGTTATACTCTATTGATAGTTGTACATCTTGTTTTGTTTCAAGATTCTTTCACATAGACAACCATCCACGATTCCACCATGTGATCATGAGGATTATATTCTTGGTAAAGTGTTTGGTACAAAGATTTGTACCAGATACAACACCTTCAGTTGGTGTACCCACTAGACGACCACCACTATAGTATCACATAGTACTCATAGTACCATCGGATGAGATGTGTATGTTGAGTGAACTTCAGAAGTTTGGGAGACAGAGACCCCTCATGTTCTAATGTGAGTCCAAATTTCAAGTGAATGAGTACTAGAGTGAGGTGGTGACCATGTTTTCCTTCCAGTAAGGATTCCATTAGATCATATAGGGGTCCTATCAGTGAGCCTTATACATGGATAAACATGGATATGGTGGAGTTTAGATTACCTGATCTTATGATGTGGTGACTTTATTGTGGATAGAGTATGAAACCCATTCTCAGATAAGGGTCTCTCACCATAAAAAATAAGGGTTATGAGTTCCCCTGAGCTTCTATGGCTTCAATGAGAGGACTTGTTGGTATCTGAGTATTCATTGAGGCATACCAACCTTTTCGTGTAACCAATGAATATTATTTGACCAGTTTGTCAAGGATGTGTTTAGGGACATCTGAGCCACCCATATTACATCATGCACTCCTACTTATGCTTGGGTGCTAGGGAAAACCATTGTTGTTTAAAGTCACTTAAATGAGTGGATATAGCTAGTGGATGTCATCAGTTGTAAAGACGGAATCTGAAGTCAATCATAGAGACATGTACATGTGACATGTTCTGAGAGGAGGACCTAGGATAGAGGATTTATAGCTCATGGATTATAGGGTGAGTAAAATTATCTTAGAGAGAGGAAATTAGTTTCATGAGTCATCTGAGGAAATCTCATTAGAGATTTTCCAGCCTGTCGGGGTGATGAAATGGGAACGGTGGATGGGCCACTAAGGTAAAGACAGTGATAGGAAAAAATGGATATGTCGGGCATAAGATGTAGCAGTGGAGTTTTGGGAGTAGTAATATGGGGTATACATTTCGACATGTTACCACCACCAACCCCATGTGGTCTATAACAGGATTAGGGAGCTAATGGAAAAGGGAAGGGGAAGCCCCATGTGGTCAGGGAATATGACCCCATGGATCTAGGAATGATTTGAGGTGTATTCTACGTCTACTCTTAGCTGATGTATTAATATAAATAGGTGATAATATTTCTACTATGTCACAGATCTTGTTCGATACCTATTGTTTCCAGTAAAACCATTGAATTGACCCATATGTCTGTAGATATCTATGGAAAGATACTCTAAAATTACTCTAGTGATGATAATGTTTATGCCCCATAAAGTGAGAGTTTCAGTTGGAATCACTTGGGGGCAACATCGAGGCCTTACGATGTCATTCATAGTATGGATTGGTTATTGATATCCCATGCTCGGATTGGATTTTTTTATGAAAAAAGGGTGTGGTATTTCCATAGTGATGAAATGGGGCTTTCCTTAGTAAGTGAAAAAGGAAACCCAAGAATCATGGGATAGACTCATACATATGAGGGTCATCCGATCACTCTCGATTTGGCTATACTAACCCTCAGGTTAGTGGAAGTTATTAGTTTTTATTCCCCATTAGTGGTGGAGGAGTACAATAATGTCTTTCTAGAAGATGTTCCATGTTTACCTCCATATAGGGAGATATACTTCTGAATTGTTCAACACCATGAGATGGAACCAATATAAAAGTTAGTATTTCGGATGGCTTTTTCAGATCTCCACAAGCATAGGGTGCAGGTGGAGGACTAGAAGAGTATGGGCTTAGTAAGATCCAGTGTTCGAGGTTTTTTGTGGATTAGCGGAACATTAAACAAGTTACCAAGGAGAATGACTATCCTATAACAAAGGGTTGATGGAAACTTCGATCAGTTGAAAGAGGAATCATTTCTCATGGATATAAAGGTGCACACAAACATTTTTTCAGTTCAGATAGTTCTTGATGAGAACCTTGATCCTATGTTTTCAAGAGGAGGGATTAAATTATGTAGTGTTTTGTGATGAAGCAAGAACCAAACATGGTTGTATCCTAATGTAGAGGCATGCAGTGATTTCCTATGGTTCACATCAGTTGATAACACATGAGTTGAACTATAAGACTTATAATATTGTGTGGGCAATGGTAGTCTTCACATTGAAGATGTGGCGACACTAACTCATGGGCAAATAGTTTATCATCTACTTAGATCACAAGAGTCTCAGTTATGTCTTCTCTCAGATGTTTCTGAACATGAGGATGAGGTGTTTTCTAATGTTCCTCTAGGTCTATTACATTGAGAGAGTCTATACACCATGTAAGGGGGGTTTTGTGGCATATTCACTCATCCAAATATCGAGTTCATAGTTTCTAAATGAGGGAATAAAGTAGTTGGCCTCGTTAAAATTATCCATCATTGATAGAGATGATGAAACTTACCTAAAATTGGGAATTTTTACCCCACTACTTTTATAGTGAATCAGGGAGGCACAAATCAGTGACACCGATAGTGACACTTTACCTGCTCAGTTTTCCATGGGGAATTCTATGATAGATATTTGAAAGGTGTGGAAAACATCGTTCCTTTTAGATGAAGCAAAATAGTATAAGTGGACACCTAGATTGGTGATTTGCGTTAGTATGTACATGTGGGAGTCAAGGTAGACATCGGGGATGATGGAACATGTTGAAGTTGGGCTTACCTGTTGATATAAAAAGTTGAGTGCATGTTTAAATCAGTTTCATAGTTTTTCAACTCACCATGTCGAGCCCCTGTTCTTGGAAGGGGTTACTCTTTTATTCTTTGGGGAGATAGGAAGGAAGTGGGAAATGATATCAATAGACATTATGAAGGGTTTATCACATACGTCCATGGGAAATGATACCAACTGGGTGATCGTTGACCGACTCAACATGTCGGTCACTTCTGAGATTTTCAGGAGTAGAGTTAAATAGAGAACTTGGGATGCCTTTAAGTGAAAGAGATTTCTCGACTCTATAGAATCCCATAGATGACTGATTATAATTAGGATGCTCAATTTTTATCCTGGTCATGGGGATCAAGGTTCGAAAGGAGAGAACCCTTCGTGGGAAACTGATTCTATTAGTGTGCACTCGGTGGAAGTGTGCAAATCTATGGAAGAGAACATTGAAGCATGGGGCTTGTGTTCATTCTCGTATCCTCATCTCTTTGGGTATCCCTAGGTTTTTTATTAGGGGATGTGAATCATTAAGGTGGGGAGAATGTAACAAATAGGGTTTTACTAGTATTATTATTAAAAATATATTGGGAAAATCACAAGACTAGGAGCTAAGACATCGTGTGATTCTGAGGCTCGAATTACTCAGAACGATCTATCAAAAAATGTAATTTTTATAATATAGAGTGAGAAATGTTTTCCTAAAAAATATAAATAACTCTCAAAAAGTTTCCCAGATTATAAATTTGAGTGCACGATTTCTTTCGAGATAGTGGGTTTACTTTAGTGACAACTTAACTTTTGTCAGTGTGGGTCTCTAGTGAGAAAACCCAGCAATGGAATAACCGTAAATAAAATAATGAAATAAAAATATTTTATATTTAAAATACTTATAACTCATGAGTGGTGGATCTAATTAGAAATCTGATACCACTATTGTGATCATAATGGGGTATTTCCATAGGAAGGGCCTAAAATCTACCAGCACGGTTCTAGGGGGAAAGTTAGTTTTTGGACGTGAAATTCATTGAAATATTTAATAATGATATTTTATTTAGACATTATGTGTTGAAAAATTGGAATTTAATTTTCTATAACCCTATTATGAAATCTAGGGATTTCATCATAACAATGGAGATTCCTCGAGGCATAGAGGAGGTGGCTCTCTCGCCGGCGACGACAGATCAGTGGTCGGGATTCGATCATGCAACGAAGAATCAAATTTTTTTTGTGGAACATGTATCGATGTGAAGACATGAATTCAAAATAAACCTACAAGGGATCCAAACTTGAGGTTTGGGGTTTAATATTGGTGTGATTTTCTTTACATGTTATTGTTTCCAATGACAAATGTGGACCAACCCATGAAAATGGTGATATGCAATTCAATTGTTTATGTGGGATAGTTAAAAATGTGGGATTATGGTGGGAATTAGATATTTGTGAATTTAATTAATTGATCATTATCCTTATAACAAAAATGTTTTCGTGATGACATGAACAATGGCATGGACCATTCTAATGTGTGTTCTTGATGCCCTTCCGATCCTTCTTCTTGTGTTCTCTACCAATAGACCCTTATGGTTGCATCAAGGTTTGATGAGAGGTTATGAATTTTACTTGAAACCTAATGATATTTAAAGATGATTTGAAGTACATGATGATGAAGAAAACTACACGAGGGTCGTAGTCATGCTTCCATTTTGAAAAATGGAGCACCGGAGTGCGACTGGCGACCCGGGGAAGGAGGGTCATTAGTTGTAGCGCGAACACCTGTCAGTAGACGACTTCCAGTTTGATGGGTAGCGGTAGAGGGGACTGTGAAGAAATATGCTGATTGAGGAGGATGTGGATCCTTGATTTTCATCAGATGAAGAACCAGCGACAGAGCTGTGGTTGGATTAGGTCATGCGGACCGACTGCGTGCAACGAGGTCAAGCCATGTTGACCCTAGGAGAGACATGGTCAGTAGGCCACATACAGCTAGAGAAGACATGATAGGCGCCACATGGGGGTGAAATGAACTAGTATGCTTAAGCAGACCATTCTAGAGCCAATGGACCAAAGAGGTAGTGGGTCAGGCCGATAGTAGGTCAGGCCCAGGTGGGGAGGGTCGAACCCGATGGAACAGAAAGACACAATAGAACGAATTGACCTAGCAGATCTTGTTGGACCAAGAAAGTTGGTTATGACCCAAAAGGGTGGATCGAACCTGGTGGTTTGGGTCATATGGGACCTGGGTTGGGTCGGGTTGAATTGGTTAGACCGGGTCGGGCCGAACCCAGACCCAATCGACCCATTTTCAATAAATTTCCCATAACTCTCAAAATCTGTCTCAATTTGAAGATCCATTTGCAGAGTTGGGACCATCGTGAAAATGTGGTACTTTTGAAGTACTTTATGTTATTTTTTGTGGCATTTGGTTAACATCATTTTGGATCAATGTGTAGTTCCTCCCGGAACGAGCGTGCTATACACATAATCTTGTGGCTGGCTGCGCCTTAGAAGCTTTGTGATTTTCTAGACTTTGTGTCTTACATAGACTGTGGGTCTTAATTAGACTATGTGTCTTACCTAGACTGTGTGTATTACTTAGACTTTGTGTCTTACATATATTGTGTGTAAAACCTATGCTGATTCGATACTCCACTATCCCACCATGGTGCATGTTCTTCAGTATTTGAGGACACTCTATGTGTTACTGACACTCCGTGTGTTACCAACACTCTATGCGTTATCTGAAAACTACATGCTAATGACACTTGGTATGTTTCCAACTCCTTGTGTTTTAATACTTGAGGTTCATATGGATTTTCACGAAAATCTTGTTTACGTACCATAGTCCTATAATTTGTGTCAGCTGACTCTAGTGAATCTTTTGATTGTATCTCTTAGAGGCTACACATTGAGTGCCACATTGGTAGTTTATGTGGTGTTCATTAGCAGTGTTCCTTCATTATATTCCTCCATAGTGTTCCTTCATGGTATGTTTTAGTGGTTTTCCTTTGTGGTATTCATTAGTGGTGTTCCTTTGTGGTGTTCCTTTATAGTGTTATTTAATTGTTTTCCTTCCTGGTGTTCCATCGTGGTGTTCTTTCATGGGGTCCTTTAATGGTTTTCCTCTATAGTGTTTCTTAGTTCTCTTCTTTGTGGTATACATTTTTTGATTCCTTATGGTTTACATTGTGTAATTCTTTTATGGATTGGGGCCCCTAGGGAGTATTGTTTTACACATACCTACATGGAATTCACACCCATGTGTTATGTCTCGTGTAAATGAATGACATCTTTAACAAAGCCCTTGATGGGATGGAGATATGGGTCTTTCAAGGGGAACCAACAGATGACGTAAACTTCAATAGCTTTCAGACTGCATTCTCTTCCTAACCTTAAGGTAGGTTTTCCTATGGATGATATCCCGGAGCATGTAATTTTCTATTTCAATTGGGATTGAATTCCATCCTATTCACTTTTTAGTTGTATTTTTACTCTCAGATGTTGTCATGGTGGCATGCATACTTGTTTACTCAGTGTTTTTTAGTTGTGAAATCATGCTTGGAGACGTGTGTACATGTACAAATACTAAGGAAAATGACTCCCCTTTATGGGATATGCCTACTCAGTGCTAATTACCAGCTCTTGGCCTATGGGAGGCGAGCTAGGGGTATTCATGGTATAGAAACTAGAGGATTAATAATGAAAAAATTGTAGTATATACACCATAGAAATGAAATAATTGGTAAATATGGTTAATGGATCCACTAAGTAAAAGTGAGAAAAGACACTATTACCTTGAGTCTAACTCGTCATGTATGTTATTTATATTCTTGAATAATAAATTTATTTTCATTATTTAACTGATTAAGAACCTTTTCAAATTTATTATTCCTTTTATTTCAATTATTAAAATGTTATATGTGATTACATAATCAATTTTTCTTACATGGTATGTTTTGATGATAACTTCCTTATACGTCAAAATGACTTTAGTGGGATGACTACGATCAAAGAGGATATTATTTACACATATCTATATTCATAATCAAGAATTAATTATAATATTTAAGAATAAATTATACTTATAAAATCATTGATGAAATATTTTTTTGAAAAATTATTTTCGTTACTATCATGGTGAGAGTAGGCCATATGTACACATGAGTAACATTCTCATTTTTCAATAATAATTTTTGAAAAGAGGAAAGTATTATTTTATACTTCTATAATGATACTAATATCATAAATACCACATTATTTATTTAAATATACTTATATATATCATCCATGAGTTTTGGTGATGAAAATTGAATCGCGTTTCTTTATGAAGGAGTTTTCCCACACATACACGATCGACATTATCATCTTTCAGTGAGTGAAAATGTTAGAAAAGAAATGATATATTATACATTAATAATAATTAATATGTAATAAATTTAATAAGTATTTCATGTATATAACATATATTTATAATATTTTTCATTATTTTCTTTTATTTAAATCATTATTGAAAAATGAATCACATCGCTCTGTGAGGTATTAGTCCGCTATATACACAAATGATGCTATCATATCCCATACATAATGGAAATTAGAAAACATTATATTTAATATAATGAATATATATATATATAATTAGATTATAATTATCATATATATATATATATATATATATTATATCCATTATCATACCAAAACGTGACAGGTGGTAATGGAAAAATGAATTACATCGGTTCCAGATGTGGTAGTCTATCGTACACAAGAATTATGATTTCTTCACCCATTTGATGAAAGTAGAGATGGTTATTGGTAACTACCATAACATAACAACATATAAATATATTTACATTACTGAGGGTACTATATCTTCTTGGACTAATAATAATTGGATGAGGTGGAGATAAAAATAATAAAACACTCATTAAAGAATGTTATCACTTCATCAGATATCCTTATTAGGTTTGCACAAAAAGACTTCATATGATGGATTTTTGAAAAAAGGCATCTAGAATGGGGGAAGGTATGTTAGGTTGTTATTTGGGATAATATTCACTAGAAATATTGTTTAAATTTGTAATGAATATATTATAAGCAGTGGACTTTTATAGGTTAGGTGAGTGGTGCACTGGTAATTTTGGAAATAAAATAGGTGTAACATATTTTTTACATAAAGGTAAAACAAATAGATTATTATTGATAGAATGATATTATAGGATATAAATATGTCCACAAAATATATTTTTTACGACTTCTTCCATCATTATAAACTTAATTTTTTCTAGTTTATCCAATAGCAAACCCATATTTTCATTAACCATAGAAAATAATTCTTAATATTTTTACTATTCATTATTTTAAAAAATTTATATAAAATTACTAGATAAAAAAATTTATTCAAAAATTGGAATCCATTTTCTCAAATTACATTTACATAAGTGGAAAATTTTAATTTAATATTATTCTTTTAGTCACGATGAGAAATCTTGTTTTCAAAGGGATATTGTTCACAAGTAAACAATGTTTTTTATAAAAATTCAATTTGAAAATGATTTATATGACCAAAATTTTATTCATAGAAATAAAATTGAACTTATTTTACATCATAAGCTATTTAAAAAATAATATAACTTTATAAATAATTTACAAAAAATGTAGTTTGAATTAAAAATCATTATTTTTCACTATTCGTCATAAAATGAATCTTTTTAGAAAAATCTAAAAAACCACAATAATATATTTCTGAAATGCATATTTAAAAAATTAACATTATCTTTTTAGATAAATATTCAAAATTTTTTAAACATTATTGATAAATATGTGCACAAAACCTGACTAAACAACCTTTTAAAAAAATACAACTTTTCACAAACAATTTCTTTCTATTTCAAATGGTTCATATTTTATCTCTAATAAATATATATGCATTTTATTTATTTAGACATGTGTAAACCATATAATTTTAATAATATAGTTAGTATTATTCATAACAAACAATTTATTTGATATATTATAAAGGTTAATTATTAAATACTCTTATTTTAATATAGTATCACATTTTGTTCAAACCTACTGTAGACTGAACTGAAAGTTATCATAATGAATGATTTTTTTTAAAAAATTATATATCATAATGTCTTAGGGGGGTTATATAACTTCTTATATTTTTTTTCTTTTTAACATATTCTATAAAATATAATCTTTATATTTTAATTTTTTTTGGGTGTTTGAATGTTCCATTCTACACCACTTTAAATTAATTTCTCCCTATAAATTCTATAAATTGGATGAAAACTAATAAGGATACTTCAAAATCATCTTTTCCTCAGAATACCATACAACTTCCATATGAAGGTGTTTTCACCGCAAAACATTCACTACTTGAGTGTTATTATTTTATAGAACATTCTCTCTCCAATTAATAATCATCGTAGGTTGTTTATTATAGTAAACATCATGATATAGAGGTATGACCATTGAGTTTAGTAAATGTTAAAGAACGATGTACATAATTACTTAGGAGAGATACATGGAACACATGTGGACTTGAGAGAGTTAGTAGAAGTACCAAGAGATAAGAAAATGTCCCTGCACGACCAAGAATCTCAAAGGGGTCAATATATTAGGAGCTCATCATTACTTTATTCATGAATATCATAACCTTATTTCATTTATAAAAAAAACCCCACAAAAACATCCAACTACCAATCAAAAAGACTATTATTGGCTTGTATTTTCTATGAACTCAAAGTTTCCTTACTTTTTGTTAAATGGATATTACATTCCATGAAATTTACTCATCAAGATAATTTCATAATAGATTTATTTCCCCAGCATCATCCTAAATCATCAGTTTTATATAATTCATTCCATAGAGGTCTTTATATGAAGATATCAGAATTCTAAAATTAAAACTTTTTTTTGTAATAAAACTCAACTATAGGATGGTTTTTATTACAACCAAGTTTGAAATGCATAAAATAAAATTTCAATATATCATCTAGGGTATGAATTGTTTTCTCTAAAATGTCATTTATCTTTTGATGATATTATGTGTTGAAACATAACTATATATCCAAATCTAGTAATTTGTTTTCCAAAAAATTGATATAATCCTCAGGTCCTGATCGAAAATAATATAATGTGGTACTATATGAATCCTTACAAATTCTTTAATTTATATTTTGTAAATATAGTCAAGAAAAAATAATAATATTTAATAATAATTATTTTTGATGACTTTGTGAGTAGATTGACTAAAACCAATATAGAATTGTTCTCTTTATCTATTTTTGTATATCCTTTGACTAAATCCATTGTAATATTTCCACATTTCCATTCTATTATGGGTAATGTTTACAACATCCACTTATACTTTTTTCTCTCATCCTAAAGGTACAAACATATCAACAACCTAGTTAAAAACTCTGAAATATCTCTTTTCATTCCATCCAAAAAAATACTCATTCAAATATATATAAATCTTTTTAATTCTAGTACTAATGAGAATTAATGAATTATGAACTTCCTCTAAATTATCATTTTTCAAATTAGGTATATAAACAAGACATACATAGTTCTTTAACCATATTATTCCATCATAAAAAAAGATAAACTTAGTATTATTTATAACATTATTTTATAGATCTAAATATTCCTTCTACGTCATTTTAATATTCACATTGATATATTTTTTTACACTTATGTGAGAAATATAATATTTATCCAATTAATTATGTATTTCTAGCTCAATCCATTGATTTTTTTTGAAATATTGAATCTTTTAGGATCCCCAGTATAGATAAGCTATCACTGTTCATTCGAATCAGGGCATCAGCCACTATGTTCTCATTCTGAAGTAGGTAATATATTGAGTAGTTGTAACCCTTATTCAGATCCAACAATCTTATCTAGTGATTTTTGAATACATTTTTATGAATGTATAATTTAAAATCATATGATCATTTTATATACAACACTTTTCTACATAAATATAAATCCTCTATATCATTAATTAAAAATATTCCATTACATACTCCAAATCATGTGTTGGGAAATTTTCCAAAGAAACATCAGTATTAATGAGGTGTAACATATAACTATGTAATTGTATATGAGAATTGATCTTAGTATCATATATCATGAATCAATATAAATTAAAAATAAATATTCATTGTAGGGTAATGTATGAATAAGTGTGCTAAATAATATTCTATTCCGTTCCTTTAAATTTTCCTCCCATTCATTCATCTAGAAGAACCTGGATCCCTTCCTTGAAAAAATGGTGGGTGTAATAGATACTTGTGAGATATTAACCAAAATACAATGGATAATATATTGTCAAAATAAGAAAAAATAAGATCTTTGTCATAGAGGTTGGTGTGGGCCAACAATCTATAACGTCTGTGTCTGATAGATCCAATGATACACCCTCTCCTTATATTATAAGACCCAAAAGAGAAACCATTTGTAGAAAAAATTCACACTTTTTACGTTATTCACAATTTTTTCTCTTTTTATAGACATAAATACAATTTTTTTGTTATATTCATGATCTTCCTTTCTCATTAAATATATAACAACATCATCTATAGATACCAACACAAACTAATATCATAATCTATAAAAACTCTATTCATTAAATCCCTAAACGTTATGGGTAAATTAATAAGACAAAATGGAATAACTATATACTCATAGTTTCCATACCTTATACTTAATTGTTTCTTGGATATATCCTCCTTATTAGTCCACAATTGATGATATCTAGAATGATGTTTAATCTTGGAAATGTATTATGCTCTACATCATTGATTAAACAAGTCATAAATACAATGTATATGATACATTTTATGGATTGTAGTCTTTTTCATATCAAAATAATCAATGAATAGTTTCATTGACCCTTATTTCTTCTTATGAAAATGTAATACTGCACCTTAAGGTGGAACACTTGGCTGTATAAACCACTTTTCCAGATTCTCCTAGAATTACTTTTTCAATTCCTATAACACAATTGAGGACATTCTATAGAGAGTATTGGAAATAAGTGTGGTACTTTATATGAGTTATATTGAGAAATAAACTCTATGATTCAGTTTATGTTTAGGAAAATATTCTTGAAATACATAAGTAAATTCCATCCCAATTGGTATATCATCAATGTTGAGTTTCTATTCCAACCATCATGTATAAATTCAACATTTGAATAGAAATCAAAACCCATAAAATGGATGTGGTTTCCATATGATGTTTATAATTATTGTCGCACTAATAAAGGATTATAGGTTGGTTTGGAATATCAAATGTGGCATACCTTCCTTAGTAATTGATGTGGGATTTTTATAGAGAAATCCAATCTATTCCTAAGATAACATCAAATTAAACCAGAGGGAGGGAAAATTATTTTTAGAAAAAACATTCCCATTAAAAAAAGTGAAGAAGAAGAATATACTGGGGATGAGATCATCTTTCCATTATGATTTTCACTAATAATTCATCATCCAAGAATTGGGGTGAAATTTTGGAACCCTTAGAAATATATTCAAATATCAATGAGTGGGTATATCCAGAGTCAAATAAAGTATTAGTAGTTCTAGAGTGAATGGTAAGTAAACCTTTCAACACATCATTATCATGCCCATCATCAGAAATAGTGATCACATTTTATTTGCCTTTTTATCTTATCATGAGAGGTTATTGATGTCAATCATCATCATTAAACATTGGATTTGGGAACTGGTTAGCATAATTCCTATACTCCGTTCATTTATAACATTGGAGTGTCTGTTTTGAATCAAGTTCTTCTTTCTCTTTATTCACATCACTCTATGCCTTCTTCCCATTACATCAGCAACAAATTTTTTAATGACATTAATTTCAACACATAAAACATTTAATAGTACCCAAAATATATGTTCATCCATATTTCCTTCCACACATTGAGCATCAAGGAAATATCATCTTTTTATCTTAGTGGTTTTTATTGTTTTCATTGATTTAAATATTTATCTTATTAAAAATACCCTTAAATTGATAGCTAACACCAATATCCATTTCCTCCTTGATAGAACATCAAATTATTTATTCATAGCTACTAAATCTCGTATAGAAAACACCCTTCTAGGACTTGGTTGTATGCCACTAAGGCATCGAAAACCATACATTATGGCTGGATTATAATACCCTAAGTGTGCCACAAAAGACTTATAAAATTTATCTCATAGGAACCAATAGATTAATCATTCATATTCTTTAACAAAAGGAATAATTTCACTATTTTTATGAAAAGAATATGAGGAAATTACTTATTTAAAAAAATTCTTATGTTAATCCCATTAAATGATGTTAATATCATCTTGGTGACTACTTTTATTGATACAAGTCCAACATTAAATTACTTCCACTTCAAAAATGATATAAATCCAAAATTATTTTATAATTCTTGAACACTACAGAAAAGAAAATAATGTTTCAATGGTACTAATTCATTTATAAAAAACTAATATATTAATAGAACAACTAAAAGAATATGGATATTGCCTCATGAAGGACTCAATAGAATGTTGTTGCTTCCTTTTTTCACTTGGAAGATCAGAATGATTCAAATATTGATAATATTATTAGAGAATAACAAGTATGTTATTCATTCCAACTCTAATAATATTTGGTTGATGAAGAGAATATTCATTTCATTTTTTATTCATTATTAACATGATTCCATCAGGTTTTAGCCATCAAAGAATACCATAAATCTATGTTTGTGAAAAAATAATCATATTTGGAACCACATAATCATGTGAAATCACATATAGGATGTCTAATTCATGATTCAATCTTTCAAATATATTAAACCTTATAATTAAACTATATCATTCAAGGCAATTATTCAATTAATTTATGATAGTTTTTAAAGGCATTTTTAATTCCCCAAAAATATCCTCCAGGAGTGTCAAACTAGGTATGTAGCAAGTCCCTTTGTCACGACCATGTAATTATCAATTCCAAGTCAACTCATGCTATTTCAATTTATTTCCCCTAAGTATTACTGTTTCATAGAAACATCCAATTATAATATCCATATATGTATGTAATTTCTTGGAAAATACTCTATCAATAAATCAAAAAAATACTAATATATTTCTTATACTTTGTAATATACATATACATATCTGTAGGAATAAACCTAGATATCTCAATATAGTTTTATCATCCTAGTTTTCCAAGGTTAGCTAAACCATACTCTAATACCATCTATAGTGACCAACACTTTTCATACAAATATATCCCATATTTTTTATTGAATATTGATTACGTAATATAAAGATATATGGTGGAATTGTATAGGTCTATCCCCTTTGGAAACATGGGTATACTAGAAAATGGTTAATAAGTGTAATATATCATCTCCCAATTAGTTCTATATATATAACAACATTTTAATACATATCATTCATAATACCATTATTCATAACCTATAAAAGTGTAACATAAGAATGGGTTATCTAGGATGATCAGTATGGGTATCAAGGTAGATACTAACATAACATGAGTATAAGGATATGTGAATGTTGAAAAAAAAACATCATGGTACCATTTTGGTATTTTTAGGTTGACTGTGCTTGTTTAAAAATAATGTTTCCAGGGATAGTTTTGGAGGTCTAGAGAAATTTTTTACTAGGAATGTTGATAAAAATCCAAGACAAAGGAGTTGATTCCATTAAATAGGTATAAAAATTATTGTACACAAGGTGATAGTGTTTTTGTAAGAACTCGAGTTTTTAGAACAGGTCCAAATCCCAACCTTATTTGATTTTTTCACTACATTCAAGGAAAACTGGAGAAATTTGGTAGTTTCTGGAAAATTCTAGATTACACATTGTGTACGTTCAGTACACGCTGTGTACTCCTGACCATGTGTAGAGGCCATACAGGGAATGTAGGCCTATTGGCCGGGTATAAGGATTTTAGCAAGTACATGTCATGTACTATTTGTACATGTCGTGTCGAGGGGCCATGTATGGGTCTATACATGATGTGTTGGGGATGTCAGACTAGTATAGAAGTACACAGAAGGTACCCCCTAGGTACATGTCGTGTAATCAGTCGGTAATATCTCAACGAAACATCAGCCATTATATGAATAGTTAAATGATACACACATTGTGTGGTACTAAGTACATGTGATGTATTTTCCTTCTCTATTTTCCACTAAAATGGGACGTAGCATCTTTTTAAGGTAGAAACACAAACCCTCGACAGGTTTGAGGGAGGAGAGCCATCCAGATCTTGTTTTTTCTCTCGAATCTTTGTCTGAACTCCATTTTGATCTTCATCAGATGCATTGGAACCCCCTGAGTATGGCCTTGATTCCTCTTCTACCATTATTCTTAATTTATATTCTAAACCAAGTTATAGGGGTTTGAGAGTTTTTGATTCTATTTTAGATCTACCTTGTTTTAGACCTAATAATATGTTGTTATCGGAGGAGTATCATCATACTAGTACGAGGTAGGTGGTGTATACATTCTTTCATGTTTCCTAGATTTTTGGGTGGTGAGGCCAATGAGGCGTGTTTTGGAATTTTTAAAAAGACCATTTCGCACCTTCTTTAATATGTTATATTGATTATGAGACCCATGGGATGGATTTGGGTATTCCCTTTTACATTTTTTTCTTGAGCGGGACCAAGTGAGGGGTTGTTGATCATTTGGGGCATTTTGGCTGGGGATGCCAAAAAAGAATAAGTTGTTTTTGTTTGATTAAAGTACTAAGGTTAATTTTTTATATTATGATATGGAATGTTAGGGGCTTCTAAGACCTTGATACTGGTATGAGACAACACATAGCTAGTGAAAATCAACAGTCTAGTTAGTTTTTCATGTTTTATGTATTTATTTTGATTAAATATATGTGATGTATGATATTTAATATTCTAGAACCTTCAGGTTGTGTTGGGCATGAATAGAATATTCTTTAGTGATACTGATCACAGGTTGGGCATGGCTCAAGTTACATTGGATTGATCTGACAATAGGATTTGGTGTTATAGACATCAGCTTGAGGCAGTGGGACTATCAGGTTGGGCATGGATCGAGTTACTTGGATGGTGAGGCCATTATATTTGAGAAACATGGTCGTAGGGAAATTATTTGACAAAGATGTTGTTTCATGGGTACTATTTGGGTGATTAACACTCACCCGGAAACTTTGAGTAGTGTACACACAGAGAGATTCTGTGATGAGGTGGTTTTGACCACTCATGTGGGTAGAGTCCCCTGTTAGTTGTGGTTTAGGTACTGTTGGTTTGGGGGTGCTTTCCATAGGAATCCATGTGGATGGTGAGGAGCCTTTAATAGATAACATTAAGGATACTAGGTTGGGGGTAGAGGCTCACCGTGCTTTGGGGGTAGACATCACTGTCTCTCTGGTTACTTTATTTACGGGTAGAAATCGATGTCCCTCCGGTTACCTATTTGAGGGAAAACATAATTGTTCTTCTGGGATAATACTATTAGGGTTTTCCTTCAGGATGTCAGTATCTTGAGACACGAGGTGTTAGGAGGCACATGGTGTCATGTTACTTGACTGAGATTCTGGCGTTAGCCGCAGCAGGTGACACTCCATGGTAGCAGCTGATTACCAGTGGAGTTTATGTTTATTTGTGCATCATATTGTTTATTTTTTCTCTTATAAATTCATTACTACTTAAACACATATATTACGTACGTACCATTAGGTGGTATCCAACCAAAATTTGTCTCACACCCTACATGGGTCCTTTGAGATGCATGTAGACGTTATGGATTTACGTGCAGGAAAGAGTTCCGCTCCAGAAGATGGACTTTATTAGCTATTTGATGGAGATGGTAAGGACCTTGAGTTCATTCCAGGATAGTGTTTACTTTTTTTATTTTCCATTCTGTATCATCATGATTACTTGTTATTGTAGTTACTATTGGTTAGCCATTGGATCCCCTTATTATATATTGACATTCTATGGTTGCATGACTTGTCTGTTCTAGTAGTTGTTACAAGTGGTCAACATGCTGTTGTGTTTACTTTACACTGCCCTTGAGTATGTATTACTTCCGCTGTTTATTTCTATTGATTGTGCATCCGCTATGGGGGTTTGGTATGAGTCTACTAAGTCATTTATATCTGTTTCATGTTATATATTATTACTCAGAACAATACCATTATTTTTCCACCTCTAAGAGGGTATAACCTTCCCACTATACCTATAAGACCCTCACTTCTAGTCATCAGCCATTGGATTTTAGGGAGGTGTGCCTAAGGTAGTAACACCTGACCTGCTTAGCACTATTTGAGTGGTTGTTCAGGTCCAGTTCGTTACAGTTTCTCAATGTTTACAAATTTGTTGGGGTTTAAAAATTTGTAGGATTGCTATCATCCTAAAAGATAAATTTCATTGAATTACCTATAAAAATTTGTTATAAGCATGATTTTTTTAATGAATGTACTTTATGAAGGCTATTTTGCAAGGGTTTGGGTTATCATGAATAATCATTAGTAAGGTGTGACTATTTTATTGTAATATTTTTGACTATGAGAAATTTAATCAAAGGTAAATTCCAATGGTTCATCAAGAAGACACGAAGAATAATGAATTTCATGGGAGAGCTTCATGAAATTATGATAATATTGATATAAGCTTCAATAATTATAAGAAGCACCAATAAATATTCCTATAATCACTTTAGAAAAGTAGTGTGACATAATAATGATTCTATGCCTCTGGATACAAGATTGGGGTTTATAGAGGTAGTTCTTTCAAATAAATCACAAATAAAGGATGTTCATGATGTTTATAGAAATACTACTTATAGTGATGAGATTAGTGATTTCTAAGTTAGATTTTCAAATGTGTTCAAGATTTTCTAAAGGAGGTTTCTTTTTGAAGGTTGGTTCGGCTTCACGAAAGATTCCATCATTGAAATATTTGTCTGGTTTATGAAGGAAGATTTTGATTGTGAATAATTGATTAGTTTGGAAAAGGTGTTGTGAGTTTTGAGAAGGAATTGAGCATCATTAATGCATTTAAAAGGTTTTTCCCAATAGATATTTGGTAATATGATATTAATCTAGTGGATGAATGTGGAACTTTAAAATAGCACCTACCTTCAAAAGAGGGTGTATTAATTATGTTTAAGGAATGTATATATATTTCTATAATCATTTGGTAAATACCTTATAGAGTAGTTATAAAATGAATGGGAAGATAGTGAACTTTCCCCACCAATTATCTTTATATAGTGACTCAGGGAGTGACCCTTGAGAAATTAGTGAACTGAACCTAAACCTTGTAAAGGTAATGAGCTTAGAAAAATAATTTATCTAACATGAAAAAAATCTTGGCAGTAGGACTTAGTGTATTTTGTAAATTATAACATCACTGTTGTATAATCCGTGGATGTATCCCAGTGTGGGTAAAACTCATAAAATATGCGTGTCCTTGTGATTTAATTTATATTTAACTTTCAATGCATCATAATCAGATAAAAAAAAAGGATAATATTAGAAAAAAAATTAAGATCAAATAAATTATCCCTCATAATATAGATTTCAATATCTAATGGGGTTAGAAGAATTTAGAAAAGAATATATTTCCACTGATTCACCCCCTCCTAGGGTATCCGAGAGCCTTTTAGACCTAATAATTGGTATCTATGAATTGGTTTATTTTATCATTTTTTTATTTTAGTTGGTTGTGTTGATTGTTGAAATTTTTTTTCTTTTATTATCATAGAGAACAATGTAAATGGTAAGAAATTAAAATAAGAAGAAGAGGTAGGGTGGAAATCATCAATGTGGAAATTTTTATGAAAGGATTGTGATTCAGTTGAAAGAAACAAACAGTGTGCTGCAAAATATTTTGGATGAATCATACAGTAAACATATTTACTCATTCACTAATTTTGAAATAATGAGTTAATAACCTGATATTCTAAGTGATGGTGGAACTAATGATGATGAATAAATTCCAATAAGTCCAAAAGTGGATTTTTACACAAAATAAATGAATCAGATCAGAAATTGGTTGATGAAAAAAAGATAAATATATTCAGATCCATGTAATGGAAATTTGGTTCAATAAGAAAAAAGGATTGAATGAAAATATTATAGTTGTTTCTAATAATCAGAGGTGGAAGAATGATCCACTTTCTAAATATCTATAAAATATGTATATAAAGATAGAAAACATCAAAGATGATGATAGGGAAAAAAATTGTACATGGATGAAATTTAGAATATGAAATTCGTAATTGTTGGGCTTATGTAACACCCCAAGATTTCATAGTGTGTTATTTCTTCAAAATAATTCAATAACTTGCACTACACGCAACACCGAGTTCAATCACACCATGACTTACAAAAAAAATCCATTCAAAAGAGGTTATGAATAGTATTATCTAAATTTTAAACTTTATATAATCCTTATAATTTTAGAATCCATATTATGAGTTTCTTAGATATAATGCAAGAACAAATTCATTTTCAGTATTGCACTTTTATCAACTGTTAATAGTGAAACCTTTTTAAATACAATATTTTAAACTTTTTGACTAAATGGTGACATCAAAAATTTAAAATGAAACATCCCAAGCTTCCACGGTACGTTTCCCTTCGAATAATGCGATAGCGTGTGTTGTACGCAACCTCGAGTTCTAACACACACCACAACTAATTAAAATAGCCGTTGTGAATAGTACTACCTACTTTTTGAAATCATATATATTTTATATTTCAAAATGGACTTCATTTTTGGATTCGGAATATTGAAATTAGCCTAGGGTGAAATTTTGGTACTTTTCGGATAACTTTTATATTTTGATGAATAGTGAAAATTACTAAATTTTAATTAAAAACAACTTTTTTAATCAAAATAATTAATAGTGATAAATTATGAATTTTAGTGGTTTTAAAGTATATTTAGAATATATTTTTACCATTTAATATAATGTTGGTCATTGGACATAATTTTACAATTAAACCGAACATAAACAAGTGTCAATCTTTTGATAGTTATTATCTCTTAAAAACACGTTTTTTTGTTTTGACAGCGGGAATTAATTTTAAATTAATTTCTGCCACTTCTGTGTTTTGAATTTAGGAAAATGGATTCCATATTTGGAATCAGGATGTTCAAATTGTGTAAATAGGTAACTTTTATTTTTAGACATTTTGAATAATTACTGCGGTAAATATTTTATTTACCATGGTTAAGGTTAAATCCGGTAAATAAGGGTAAAAAAATAATATTATAATAAAACTAAATTACCCTAAAACATGTCTTAACCCTATTGGTTGATACATGGTCGACCATGGGCATCTTTGGGTCTATTTTGGGACCCCATGGATCCACTTGTAAGTGATAATGACACTTTATTTTAATTAAGTTAAAATGAATACAAAAATGACACAAGCATATATCTTTTAGAAAAACAATTGTTACATAGGGTTATATATGTTGGATTTTAGATTATAAATATTAATTAGAAAGATAAAAAGATTTCCTAAATAATTATATTTTATTTATAATTTTTAGACATTAAATAATATTTTTTATTTATGACACAATGATGATGCAGTAATTACTATAATAGTGAAAAATTAAAATAATTGATATTATAAATACCCAAATAAATATAATATGAAATTTTTAATGAATTAAACTAATTTTCTAGGATAATATGATATATTAGGATTGATTTAATTGACTTTTTTCGAAGTAATAAATCTGTTATGAGTTTCACAAAAATCAACTATTGAATAATGTCAAAATTGACATAAAAGAGTTTTTAAAACAAATATTATATTATTAATTGATATTAAATTCCTAAAAATCTAAGGTTCGTCCACGAGACTTATATCATGATAGGTGTATCATTAATGGACCACTTGTGGGTAGATTGTATGTATATGGTAAGTTTATTAACCATATAATATAAAAATACAAAGACACATTGTAAAAGTGAAACTAATTAACTTAGAGTTAATACTTAAAGATAAGTTTAATATAAGTACCCAAACCTATCTAAATTCTATTGGTTGAGTTGTTTTATACCCATCCCAACCTTAACCTGTGAATAGTAAACTTTGGAGCCATTGGAAACCGATTATGAATTTATTATAAACTAATATCTCTAGCTTTTCCAAAGGTGCCCCTCACCCCTCTTATAAAAGGGAACTCCTCCTTCCCATTTCTTCACACCTTCAAAGCCTTTTGGTTCGGTCAAACTCTGACCAAATACTCTCCCAACATCCCTCAATACAACCTAGAGGCCTTAGTTTGATCAGAAAGCCATCCTAAGGAGCCCTTTTGATCAAATCAAAAGGAAGAACCCGAAGAAGAGGTAATGATTTCACCACCCTTTTCTAAGTTCATTTCTTCTTCCACTTCTTCTTACATTGTTGTTACCATTATAAAATAATAAATCCAGTATCATATATATACTGTGATGTTATTATAAATATGGTACAACCATATTCAGTATTCTATCCACCCTTTGAATAACATGTCACTATACGTGCGTACGTACGGCTTACCGTCTCCACGTCGTGGTGTAATTGTTATTCAATATAATATTATTTGGATGGGTATAATAATGATGTGTAACTCATGTAAATAATAAATATAACATGTTAAGGATTCTGTATATATGATATACCATCCATTATATATTATTTTAATATCAAAAGAATGATATTGTCGCTCGTGCGTACGTACGGACTACCGTCTCCACGAACGTGATGAGATTCATTCCCCATCGTATCCATTCAAGTATAATTATCATTTGATGATTTAAAAAATGATGTTTAAGGACTTGATATCATTCTATATATGAATAATATAAAACCTATCCTTTACAAACATGTCTTACGTAACAAAACATATAAAATAAAACAAGTAAGTTAACACCCGAAACAACGATAATACTAAGATATTATTATCAAATCAATATTAAAAGATCATATATGATATCATATTAATGTATATGATTATTGCATAATATAATAACAATTATTTCACCATTATACAGGAGGTTAACCTACCCCAACCAAGGAAAAGTACAAGGTAAGGATTTATTTCGCAATCTCTTCATTATCCGAGATTGTTTATACATAATTATCTACTGGGACCTTGTTATCATCCACATCCATGTTTCTTCAAAATGTATTTCAAAACATTTCTAATATTTAAAATAATATGGGTTAAAGTCATTTATACCCTTTTTTGACTTTTTATAAGAGGTTTATAAGGGAATCTTTCCGTCGTTTTCCAAACAAGGTTCTTTTTAACCTTTTCGACAGAATTAAGATAAGAATTTTTTTTTAAAACTTATACGGCGGGTGCGGTTATTTTCCGCCGTTATAAAATTGTCAAAGCTTCCCTTACAAGCTTATAAGAACATTTTCAAGAAAATGTTTTATTTTATATGGCTCTTAAATGATTTCAAAAATAGAAAGAGATATTTCTCTAAAAAGTGTTTTTATTTCATCTATGTCAACATCCTTTGACGGATTTTACGCTTATTTGAAGTTGATTTATTATACAAAACTTCCATATTGTAATAATGTTTTATGATATGTTTGACTGTGGATGTGCCATTTATATAGCATTCATGGTTTATGAGTAAAGTATTGACATTTCGTATGCTAGTTCCAATAAGAATTTTTATGTTATATTTCAACCTTTACTTCATATGAATGTGTTGGACAAGTATGTTCCAGGTTGGGGACTGGTTAAAGTAAGCTCTCCAGGTTGGGGACTGGTAAAAGTAAGCCCTCCAGGTTAGGGACTGGTAAAAGTAAGCCCTCCGGTTTGGTCTCCGGTTATTAGAAGGACTCCGGGTTGGTGTCCGGTTATTAGAGGCACTCCGGGTTGGTGTCCGGTTATTAGAGGCACTCCGGGTTGGGTTCCGGTTATAGTTAGCCCCAAGGTCTTGGGATGAGGCCTTGACAAAGAAATTAAAGTTCAGAATTATGCATTCCAACATTATGAAAGTGGTTATTGATTTTTGCATGTGATTATTCGATTAGTAGAATATCCATGTGAATAAGTAAATGGAATTATTTTATTTTATTTATGCCATACCATGTTGAAAGTTAATGTTTGAAAGGATTTTGTTTTAGTTATACATTTCCTTAAATGTTTATTATTATTTATGAAAGTTTCCGCTATATTGTTATCCTTACTTGGCATTTGAGCTCACCCCTTTTCTATGTTTTATTTTTCCCAGGAAGTGAAGAAGTAAATTATGAATGACCTGTAGGGATATTATGTGGGGATATGAGTGTGGATTATGGATACATTATGTTGTTGTAGTAGTTTTTCATTTTATGATGTAATGTAAAACTTATGAATATATCTAGTGTTTCCAAGGCTACTAAACCAATCGGTCTTTCGAGATTTGATCTTTCTTGTGATCATGCCAATGTTATGTAATAATGCACCGACTCTGGGTAACTAGGGTCGGGGTGTTACAGTTGGTATCAGAGGAAGTTTAGTACAAACCTTGGAAGCTAGATTTAGATGAACTCTGATTAGAGCACGTAGACCTAAGATGAACTTTGAGGATTAGTATAGAAGAACTTACTAGAATTTTGGTATTGTAGAGATTTTGTGAGTTTTCCGAGCAATACATCCCTGTCTGGATACGAGCAGGTAGAGGCGGCTCTGGCACAGATGTACCTAGGGGTAAAACCCGAAAACACCGCTTTGAGCTAGACTCGAACGGGAACTAGTGCACGACGACGGGCCTTGCTTCACTCTTGGTTACGACACTCCCGGGGGATATGCTTAGGATAATTCTCATTTTCTTTACAAACCATTATGAAGGGTTTATGAGTATATACATCCTCAAAGGAGACATTTTTATGATTATGGATTATATCCATAAATAGTTCAATTTATGTTAAGTGTTTTATAAGTATGGGATTATGTATTTTGATTCATAAACTGATCTAGTGTATGCCATTGTTTAGAAATGGTGCCCAGTAGAAGGAATGAGAACTCCAGAAATGCACATGATCCAAAGATAAGGAAAGATCATATCTTTCATGGTCTTAAGCTAGAATTTATAAGAGAAATAGTCTCCCATGTATTATCATCATATGAAGAAATAATATCATGTGTTGATAAGATAATTAAAGAGTTTACTGAGTCCTATGGCTTTGAAGGGAAGCAAGAGAAGAAATGGATGGAAGAGAGAAATATGGATAAAGGGAAGAGGGAAAAGAAGAATTTTCCCATATGTGGTAACTGTGGAAAGAAACACCCTGGAACTTGCCTGAAAGGAATGGGAGTTTGTTATAAGTGTGGAGGAAAATGGCACAAAGTACGTGACTGCAAGGGTTAGAAAATGGTTTTAAATGTACAATGCTTCATTTGCAAGGAGTTTGGACACTACGTGAACCTATGTCCCAGTCATCAGACTATGCTGCAAATGATGTTATTGGATAATAATCAAGTTATGATACTACCACAGATGAAGAGGAATGATTAGAGTTCTTATGTTGATTATGTCAATTGAGTGTTGTATCAATAATGTACTTGTTATAATAATTATGGAGTATATAAGGATTGTACTGCAGTACTATTTCATTAAGGACTTGAGATTGTGTGGAACAAAGAAAAGTGACTCAATAGAAGGTTACTTTTTTGGAAAATATATGTTTGAGAGAAAGATAAACCATAATATGGTTCTGATACCGAGGTAGTGATTTTAGAATAATACATGATTGATTTGGATAAATTATATTGGATATTATTGACAACCTTGAAGCTGATTAATGATTTGTCTATTCCATCATTGTTGGGGTTTAAAACATTTTTGGATTAATGAAGTATATCCAGCATTCTATATGGAATAAGGGAGCATGAATGTAATCAATAAGGAATATAGTAATACATGATGAAGGTATTCATATGCTATTACGGGGTAAAAAGGATCTATATTATGTTTACCTTCCATATAAATGTTGGACTGTGAGTTTGGACAGAAGTATTTTGGATAGTTCTAGTTTGGATTATTTTGGATTGCCATAAAAGGACAACCCGGAGGTCGGGCGGCAACCCGTCGCGTCCGGCAAGGCTGCGAGACTTGAACCCGCAACCGAAGGGCGACAAGGGTGTATCACCTACCACTGTCCCATGAGATGTCCTGAATTAAATAATGTAGTTTTTTTAAAAGATCTGGTAGATGAATTATAAATTCATTTATTTTGGAACCCTATACGAATAGTATAAATCGAAATAAAAATTTACGTTCTATTATCTTTTAGAGTGAAAGATGAGTTTGTGGTAGAAATTTATTAATGGGTAAAATTCTAATTATAAAGTAAGTATATCTCCTTATTATCTTATCCAATCTCATAAATAAATTCCTCAACATTAATAATAGAAACTTAGAACAAAAATGTTGTCCTAGATGATACCTTAAATCATCACAAATTTATGGATTTGGGATTGTTGGCCTTTTCATAGCCATGTTCTCTACCACTCTCCATCAGATAATTGATGGTTAGATTTCTCTTCCATATCCATATTTTCCTACATGAAACCCTAGTATGTGTTATTTTCGGTAATCTTCATACTTTCCACTCATTATTTTAAATATAGGCCTCATTAATTCATTTTTCGATGTGGGATTTCAACTAAGATATTTTGAAACATCAAAAAATGTGTTATCATAATACCCTATGTTTTGTTGAACCGATGGTATTTCAAATCATCATAGATTGATGAATTTAAGGACCTCAATTTTATACTTGTTTGTGATTGATGACCTCAATCACTACCTATAAATATTTACGTTTTTCCTCCAATTATATGTCTCTAATTGCCACCAATGTTCTCCTAATCGAGATCAT
This sequence comes from Viscum album, assembly GCA_963277665.1. Classification (NCBI taxonomy): domain Eukaryota; kingdom Viridiplantae; phylum Streptophyta; class Magnoliopsida; order Santalales; family Viscaceae; genus Viscum; species Viscum album. The sequence continues at coordinate 494,270,021 of OY728158.1, read as the reverse complement.
AATTTGGTGGTGACCCTTTCATTTCTCTTTTCCTCATATTAAGACTAAATTTTAATAACCCAATTTCCAATGTGGGTTTTCCCACAACCTTTTATTTTCGAAGAACAATTTCAAATTGCGAGGACGCAATTTATTGAAGGAGGGGAGAATGTAACACCCCAAGATTTCATAGTGTGTTATTTCTTCAAAATAATTCAATAACTTGCACTACATGCAACACCGAGTTCAATCACACCATGACTTACAAAAAAAATCCATTCAAAAGAGGTTATGAATAGTATTATCTAAATTTTAAACTTTATATAATCCTTATAATTTTAGAATCCATATTATGAGTTTCTTAGATATAATGCAAGAACAAATTCATTTTCAGTATTGCACTTTTATCAACTGTTAATAGTGAAACCTTTTTAAATACAATATTTTAAACTTTTTGACTAAATGGTGACATCAAAAATTTAAAATTAAACATCCCAAGCTTCCACGGTACGTTTCCCTTCGAATAATGCGATAGCGTGTGTTGTACGCAACCTCGAGTTCTAACACACACCACAACTAATTAAAATAGCCGTTGTGAATAGTACTACCTACTTTTTGAAATCATATATATTTTATATTTCAAAATGGACTTCATTTTTGGATTCGGAATATCGAAATTAGCCTAGGGTGAAATTTTGGTACTTTTCGGATAACTTTTATATTTTGATGAATAGTGAAAATTACTAAATTTTAATTAAAAACAACTTTTTTAATCAAAATAATTAATAGTGATAAATTATGAATTTTAGTGGTTTTAAAGTATATTTAGAATATATTTTTACCATTTAATATAATGTTGGTCATTGGACATAATTTTACAATTAAACCGAACATAAACAAGTGTCAATCTTTTGATAGTTATTATCTCTTAAAAACACGTTTTTTTGTTTTGACAGCGGGAATTAATTTTAAATTAATTTCTGCCACTTCTGTGTTTTGAATTTAGGAAAATGGATTCCATATTTGGAATCAGGATGTTCGAATTGTGTAAATAGGTAACTTTTATTTTTAGACATTTTGAATAATTACTGCGGTAAATATTTTATTTACCATGGTTAAGGTTAAATCCGGTAAATAAGGGTAAAAAAATAATATTATAATAATACTAAATTACCCTAAAACGTGTCTTAACCCTATTGGTTGATACATGGTCGACCATGGGCATCTTTGGGTCTATTTTGGGACCCCATGGATCCACTTGTAAGTGATAATGACACTTTATTTTAATTAAGTTAAAATGAATACAAAAATGACACAAGCATATATCTTTTAGAAAAACAATTGTTACATAGGGTTATATATGTTGGATTTTAGATTATAAATATTCATTAGAAAGATAAAAAGATTTCCTAAATAATTATATTTTATTTATAATTTTTAGACATTAAATAATATATTTTATTTATGACACAATGATGATGCAGTAATTACTATAATAGTGAAAAATTAAAATAATTGATATTATAAATACCCAAATAAATATAATATGAAATTTTTAATGAATTAAACTAATTTTCTAGGATAATATGATATATTAGGATTGATTTAATTGACTTTTTTCGAAGTAATAAATCTGTTATGAGTTTCACAAAAATCAACTATTGAATAATGTCAAAATTGACATAAAAGAGTTTTTAGAACAAATATTATATTATTAATTGATATTAAATTCCTAAAAATCTAAGGTTCGTCCACGAGACTTATATCATGATAGGTGTATCATTAATGGACCACTTGTGGGTAGATTGTATGTATATGGTAAGTTTATTAACCATATAATATAAAAATACAAAGACACATTGTAAAAGTGAAACTAATTAACTTAGAGTTAATACTTAAAGATAAGTTTAATATAAGTACCCAAACCTATCTAAATTCTATTGGTTGAGTTGTTTTAGACCCATACCAACCTTAACCTGTGAATAGTAAACTTTGGAGCCATTGGAAACCGATTATGAATTTATTATAAACTAATATCTCTAGCTTTTCCAAAGGTGCCCCTCACCCCTCTTATAAAAGGGAACTCCTCCTTCCCATTTCTTCACACCTTCAAAGCCTTTTGGTTCGGTCAAACTCTGACCAAATACTCTCCCAACATCCCTAAATACAACCTAGAGGCCTTAGTTTGATCAGAAAGCCATCCTAAGGAGCCCTTTTGATCAAATCAAAAGGAAGAACCCGAAGAAGAGGTAATGATTTCACCACCCTTTTCTAAGTTCATTTCTTCTTCCACTTCTTCTTACATTGTTGTTACCATTAAAAAATAATAAATCCAGTATCATATATATACTGTGATGTTATTATAAATATGGTACAACCATATTCAGTATTCTATCCACCCTTTGAATAACATGTCACTATACGTGCGTACGTACGGCTTACCGTCTCCACGTCGTGGTGTAATTGTTATTCAATATAATATTATTTGGATGGGTATAATAATGATGTGTAACTCATGTAAATAATAAATATAACATGTTAAGGATTCTGTATATATGATATACCATCCATTATATATTATTTTAATATCAAAAGAATGATATTGTCGCTCGTGCGTACGTACGGACTACCGTCTCCACGAACGTGATGAGATTCATTCCCCATCGTATCCATTCAAGTATAATTATCATTTGATGATTTAAAAAATGATGTTTAAGGACTTGATATCATTCTCGATATGAATAATATAAAACCTATCCTTTACAAACATGTCTTACGTAACAAAACATATAAAATAAAACAAGTAAGTTAACACCCGAAACAACGATAATACTAAGATATTATTATCAAATCAATATTAAAAGATCATATATGATATCATATTAATGTATATGATTATTGCATAATATAATAACAATTATTTCACCATTATACAGGAGGTTAACCTACCCCAACCAAGGAAAAGTACAAGGTAAGGATTTATTTCGCAATCTCTTCATTATCCGAGATTATTTATACATAATTATCTACTGGGACCTTGTTATCATCCACATCCATGTTTCTTCAAAATGTATTTCAAAACATTTCTAATATTTAAAATAATATGGGTTAAAGTCATTTATACCCTTTTTTGACTTTTTATAAGAGGTTTATAAGGGAATCTTTCCGTCGTTTTCCAAACAAGGTTCTTTTTAACCTTTTCGACAGAATTAAGATAAGAATTTTTTTTTAAAACTTATACGGCGGGTGCGGTTATTTTCCGCCGTTATAAAATTGTCAAAGCTTCCCTTACAAGCTTATAAGAACATTTTCAAGAAAATGTTTTATTTTATATGGCTCTTAAATGATTTCAAAAATAGAAAGAGATATTTCTCTAAAAAGTGTTTTTATTTCATCTATGTCAACATCCTTTGACGGATTTTACGCTTATTTGAAGTTGATTTATTATACAAAACTTCCATATTGTAATAATGTTTTATGATATGTTTGACTGTGGATGTGCCATTTATATAGCATTCATGGTTTATGAGTAAAGTATTGACATTTCGTATGCTAGTTCCAATAAGAATTTTTATGTTATATTTCAACCTTTACTTCATATGAATGTGTTGGACAAGTATGTTCTAGGTTGGGGACTGGTTAAAGTAAGCTCTCCAGGTTGGGGACTGGTAAAATTAAGCCCTCCAGGTTAGGGACTGGTAAAATTAAGCCCTCCGGTTTGGTCTCAGGTTATTAGAAGGACTCCGGGTTGGTGTCCGGTTATTAGAGGCACTCCGGGTTGGTGTCCGGTTATTAGAGGCACTCCGGGTTGGGTTCCGGTTACAGTTAGCCCCAAGGTCTTGGGATGAGGCCTTGACAAAGAAATTAAAGTTCAGAATTATGCATTCCAACATTATGAAAGTGGTTATTGATTTTTTCATGTGATTATTCGATTAGTAGAATATCCATGTGAATAAGTAAATGGAATTATTTTATTTTATTTATGCCATACCATGTTGAAAGTTAATGTTTGAAAGGATTTTGTTTTAGTTATACATTTCCTTAAATGTTTATTATTATTTATGAAAGTTTCCGCTATATTGTTATCCTTACTGGGCATTTGAGCTCACCCCTTTTCTATGTTTTATTTTTCCCAGGAAGTGAAGAAGTAAATTATGAATGACCTGCAGGGATATTATGTGGGGATATGAGTGTGGATTATGGATACATTATGTTGTTGTAGTAGTTTTTCATTTTATGATGTAATGTAAAACTTATGAATATATCTAGTGTTTCCAAGGCTACTAAACCAATCGGTCTTTCGAGATTTGATCTTTCTTGTGATCATGCCAATGTTATGTAATAATGCACCGACTCTGGGTAACTAGGGTCGGGGCGTTACAGCTTACTACATAGCAATCTGAACTTGTTCAAGAGAACCAAAATATACAATAGAAAAATGCATGTTGTAATGATTATATTGCTCATAAAATTCTAAAGTAATGTTTCCAGATGACATTATACCGACCCTAGTCTTTTGACAAAACATTACATTAATTTAAGCATAATTATACATCAGAGGACAAGCCAAGGATCGTGAAGTTTAATGTCTTTAAAGGAAAGGTTAGTAATCAAACATTATGGAAATTTTTTTATTTAAAATCTATAATGATATCCTATCATCCATTGTCATCATACATTTTCATAGGATAAATTGAAGATAACAAGAAAAAAGGGATGAGCTAAATGCCCAGTAAGGGACTAACCATAAGAACAAAACATTAACACATGGGATAAAAGGCTTGACATAATGATATAAAAATGAATTTAGCATATGGAATCATAACATATAATAATGGGATCATACAATTTTGTAATCATATTATTGTGGAAGAAACAAAAAACATGACTTTATTACGAGTCATAGCAAACCTCCAAGATCGTTTCACATAGTAGCACAAGCCAAGTATAACCACCAAGACCATCAGACATAACATCTCATGAGACATAACATTACCCAATTCATTGGAGCAATATCGGGGCACAAAAATTTAAACACTTCCTGATTATGTTTTCCACATAATGAATCATACATAATCAATCATATATAAACGTAAGCGTTACCCATGAAAAGAATTGGGTACCACATTCCTATCATAAAGCATAATCAATGGGTGTATCATAAATGTGTCCATGAAATAAAGTAATTAGAACATAAAAGGATGTTCATATGGTAAAATAGGAATATATAATGGTATATTATATCAAATAAAAGTGACAATATGTAATAAATGTATTTGAAACATTTTAGTATTTAAAGATTTTTCTGTGGTTTTAATGAAAATACTATAGAGATTTTAAATTATAAAAGGGAACACTATTTTAAATAAAACCACAAGTAAAACTATAATTATTTCATAATAAAAATTCTAATATTATAAAGATGATTGTTGATAAAAATTGAGGATAGTGTGCACTTGAAATCGAGTAAGAATTTAGAAAGTTCCCTTAAAACATGTTTGCGTACTGAGAAGTATTGAAGAGGGAATCACATAAAAACATGTATATACCAAAATTAAAATGATAGAAGGGCCTTGATATATTATTTTTTTACATTTAAACAGAATTTATAATATTCACATATATATATTAGATAAATTCATTTTGATATAAAGAAAGATATGGAAACCTGAAATAATAAAGGAGATTCGCGTAGAATTCCTCACAGATTATCAATATGGTATCGGGTGTACGTAGAAGGGTTGAATGAGATAGAAAGGGGTTTCTCATATATAATACTTCTTGAAGTAAGTATGTGGAGGTGAGAAATCATAACAATTAATTAGGTATTACACATAAAATTGCATATCATAGAGGAAATTTTTGAATAAAGGTGAAATGGAGACGATCCCTTACCTTAAATCTGATGGTGATCTTTGGTAGAAATTAATGACCTGAATAATAAAACCAGGTTCATTAATTAAAAATTATAGAACCTATTATATAAATAAATGTTTTATACTAAACTTTTTTTGTTAATTCATAACCATTTTTATTTTTTATGATGTTCAATTCCATTGTTTGGGTCAGTTTGTTTTTATAGTTTCCTTGAACAGTTCACATGTATTCATGAATAAAATTTATTTTATAACACGGGTAAACATCCAGAATTGTAATTATAGATTATTAATTATGGTATATAACATTTAATGATTTTATAAATAATTTTTTTATATACCATGTTAATGGATCATTAGATAAAAATTTAATGACGCTCGTTTGGTTTAAATCGGGCGGTCTTTTGACCACAACGAACTTGTTTTATTTAATCATTTAGTAATATGTACACAAGATAGTTCCATAACATTAAATAGGATATAAAAAATATTACATTTCATGGTTAAACCATAAATTTTTTCATGACCAGATCTAAAGGAGGTAAATAAAAATGAAAACTCGTCGTTCTTGAAGGTGATAAATTATCACCTCACAACCAAAATTTTCCTTTATAAAATAAAAAGAAGAGGATAAGGGAGTTGGATGATGTATTGTCCTATTATTATCTAAAAATTAAATTATATTTAAGATAATGGAGTTACCATACCATTTGTATGAGGACAGGTGGGGCTATATTTAAAAAATTAACATTAAATTGAAATGAAATTAAAGGAAAGGAGAGAGATGGAGAGAAGAATTACCTCTTGAATCCTCTTTAAGGCACCTTGGATTGGTATTTTGCTGAGACCAAAAGATATAGGACGTGGGGAGGGGATAGGGATGATTTTTGGGGTAGATTTTAGGCAAAATACTGATGCTTTTGTGGTGCGAACAGAAGTGGTAAGGATAGGTGATATTTATAATGGAGGAAAGGAGAGTTTTCATAACTCTTAGTTCCTTAGTTTATTCTTTTCCCTCAAGACCAGAAATAGTGATGATAACAAGACCAAATATAGTAATGTGTGCATGTGAGTTAGATATAATGGCCTTAAATCATCCATACATCAACTTATGACATCATAATTCATGTATTTATCATTTATCATAAATTATCGTATTTTACTGTTCACCAAAAATTCATGTATTTCAGAAATATCCCAAAAATTCACCCAAACTATTTACTAGAATTTATAAACAAAAAATGAAATCCATTTTCCAAAAATAATTTTTTAAATATTATTAATTTAATATTTAATTATAATCAAAATTTATTTTAGAAAACCAATTTTAAAACAATTATTTACATATTCCAAAATATAGGCACATCATACATTCACTTAAATATTATTTATATACTATCATAGGTATTGTTACAATTAATTAGGTTATATCACTATTCATAAGGATAACATTACTATTCATAAGGGTATGTTACTATTCCCGATAAATTAAGTTGGACGTATTAGACTCTAAACAACTTACTGATCACAACCGTGTATGTTAGATTTTCAAAATTCAAATCACAGAAGTGAACATATTATGTTTAAAGGTCACATAGTACTCATTAGGTCATTGTGTTGTGATTTAATGAGATTATATGACATAATTATAATAAATAAATTTCTATTGAAATATTTGGGTCATTACATTATCCCCCCTTATGAAATTTCTCCCTCAAAATTTCATTTTACTTGTTAATCCGTAAACATGTATGGGTAATTTTCCTTCATTGCCTCCTCTAGTTTCCATGCTTCCTCTTCACACTTATGGTTTCTCCATAGTACCTTAACCAGATGAGTAGTATTGTTATGTAAAACATTATCTATATGATCCATGATCTTCACTGGATTCTCTTTGTAAGAATGATCATCCTTAAACTGTTCCACCTTTGAATAGAGTACATGTAATAGATCTGCTATGTACATCATAAGAGGGATACATAAAAGAAATCGTGTACTTTGGACATTGTAGGTTGAAGTTCTGGTGGATTGGCCATAGCGCTGACTAGATCAAGGATCTTGAAGGGGCTGATGTAGTAAAGACTTAATATTTTTTTCTTCCTGATCCTCATGAACTTCTTCTATAGAAATATGCGTTGAAATACCATGTCACCAATGTTGATGTCATGGTCTCATTGATGATTTTATACAGAACTCTTCTGTTGACATTGGGCTTCCTTGATATGATACTAAATGGGTTTCACCTTCTCCACTATTAATTCTACTATATCAGGTCCTAGAAGCATACACTCACTGACATCATCCCAACACATTAGTGTTTTTCACCTTTTCCCATAAATGACCTCGTATGGTTCCATTCAGATGCTCGAGACGAAACTATTATTATAGGAAAATTCAACCAGTGGAAGATGTTGTTCCCATCCTCCTTGGTAGTCTATAGAATATGCTCTCAACATATCTTTTAGTGTATGAATAGTTCTCTTAGATTTACCATATGTTTGAGGGTGATAGGCCCTACTGAAGTCGAGTTCAGTGGTCAGAGCATGTTGGAGACTTTTCCAAAACATCAAGGTGAATCTCAGATCTCGATTATATACATTATATATTGGTACTCCATGAAAACTTACCACCCCTTTGATATATATCTGTTAAAGTTGAATCAATTAGAAGTCCACTCTAATTTTGATAATGTGAGTTGTCTTTGTAAGATGATCCACCATGACCCATATAGCATTGTTTCAACTAGATGTCCTTGGAAGTCCACTGAAAAAGTCTATAGTTATGTTCTCCCACTTCTATGTTAGAATGGGTAGTAGATTCATCTTCCCCTTACACTTTTCTTCTCATCCTTCACTTATTGAAAAACCAATCACTTTGATGTATAATCAGCAATATATCTATTCATATTGTCCCCAAAAAAGTTCTCTCATAGATCTCGACACATCTTTGAGATCCCTTGGTGAACAAAGAAGGTTCAAGCTATGTGCATCATCCAAAATCACCTTCTTTATCTCTTGATTGGATGGTACACATAAACATGACCCTAATCATACAACTATGTCCTTGTAAATTTTGAAATTTGAGGATTTCCCCTTTCTGATAGCTTCCACCCTTTTCTGAATTTTCACATATTTTCTTCGAGCATCCATTATTTTTTCCCTGAGGGATGGTAGAGTTATCATTTGAGAATTTCTTGATGATGATCATCCCTTAATGATTTTCATGTCCATCCTCTAAAAATATAAGAATATTGGATCCTTTTTAATTCTTATCATTGATATAGATGTAGGATCCTTTCTACTTATAGCATATGCCACATTATTTGCCTTACCAAGATGGTAGTGGATTGAGAATTAATAATCCTTAATGATCACTATCCATCTTTTCTAGCACATATTATGCTCTTTCTATGTAAATATATATTTTAGGCTCTTGGAATCAGTATATATATCACACTTCTCCCCATAGAGACAGTGTTTCCCTATTATCAATGAAATGATCACCGAAACTTACTCGATATCATGCATAGTATAGTTTTTCTCATAGAATTTTAGCTTCCTTGTGGCATGGTATGTCATTTTATAATTTTTCATTTTCACATAGCCTAATCCCTTCATTGAAGAATCATTGTGCACCAAAAAGAGTTATCTTCTTGTTTGGTGTGTGAAAACTAATGCAGTGATGAACCTCTTTTTCAACTCTTTGAAACAGTCTTCTCATTCATGAGTTTAGAAAGGATTTACTTCCTTCCATGTTAGATTGGTCATTAGGTCTGATAATTGTGAAACGTTCTTCAAAAATCATCTGTAATATCCGAATAGACCTAGAATGCTACAGATCTCCGTTATAGATGTTGGCCTGGGCCACTCTTCAATTTCATTTATCTTGGAAGGGTCCATATATTTCCCATTACTAGTGATAACATTCCACATGAATGATACTTACTCCATCCATAACGTAAATTTAATGTACTTTTCATACATCTTTTCCCTTTGAAAATTCTTTAACACTGTATTCAAATTCTCCTAATGTTTCTCTTTGCTCATGGAGTATATCAGAATATCATCAACAAAGACTACCAAATTTTTTTCAAAGTAATCTCTAAATCCTTTATTCATTAAATCCATTACAATTTTTGGAGCATTAGTGACTCTTAAGGGAATCAATATGACCTCCTAGTGTCCATAACTCGTTTGAATGGCAGTCTTGGGAATATATTCCTTCATCAAATTAAAATGTTGATATCTTGAATAATGGTCAACAATATAGAAATAACTGGCCCCAAAAAGATGATCAAACAAGTCATATATATGAGGTATAGGATACTTGTTATTCATTGTGATTTTATTGATCTCTTGATAATCATTGTAAAGGATAATTGAACCATCTATCTTCTTGACTAGGAGGACTGGCACTCCCCCTGATGAAGTACTCAGGAATATAAAACTCTTCTCTAGAATCTTCTTTAATTGATTCATCATCTCTTTCAGCTCTACAGTGGTCATTCTATATGGTTTCCTTTATATAGTAAATGTTATAGTAATAATTATAATTGATAACTCAACCTATCAATCAAAAGTAAGTCTAGAAAACTCTTTAGGGAATACATCGGTGAAATCCCTCTCGATGAGAATGTCTTCAAGCACGATTCCCTCCTTTGTCTTAGTAATTTGAGCTAAAAATGATTTCTCATAAAAAATTAATATCTACAATTGAGACAATTATTCTAAAGGATATTCATCTTCTTATTTTCACTTTTAAAGAGTCTAAGGATGCTTCAGTATGTGAAGCGTGATATCCCATTCTCGATAGTGAATATTGTCTTTATATATAGATATTAAATCCATGACTATGAAAACATCGAACTCCACTAAAGAAAGTATGAAAATATTAGTTGGGAGGTTCAGTCCAAAAAAATTAACTAGGGAGGAGTTATAAACCATGAAATCAATGATTTCCCCATATACTGCTCTCATGGATAACTTTTCCCCAATATTTGAGGTGGGGTTTGAATATTTCTACAAAAATTTAATGATATGAAAGAATGCATAGAATCAGAATCAAATAGTACTTTCTCCATTCTTGAATGAATAACTACATACCTATCACCACATTGTTGTATGGGTCAACCTCAGAAGTAGTAAAATCATAAGACCTTCCTTGTAGCCTTGAAGGTTGTTGTTCATTTCCTCTAACAACCCTTGGATTAGGGCAATTGTATGCAAAATACCAATGCTCTGTGATATTGTTACACTACAATACAGGCTAACTAATGATATTAACCTTCGTTTCTTATCACATATTAGCGGTATTCTTCATATCTCTTTTACATTTCTTGGCTAGATAACTCATCTTTCCAGATTTGAAGCAATTCCTTATTCTCTTTAGACAGTTCCCAAGATAATTCTTCCCATAACTTTTAAAATTGAGATATTTTGTCTTCATTAGATTGTGGTATTTGTTGGTAGAACCACCCATGTTATTCTCTATTTTCTTATTCTTTTCAATGGGATTATGATACCACTGAGAGTATCCAATATTCATTTCAACCTTGAGGGAACAATAGAAAATCTCCCCTTAACTATCAAAATCTCGAATCGCCAATGCATTTCATAGACTCCCATTTAGTCCACTATGGAATAGATCCACATTGCTTTAGATGGTTATAATAAATAAAGATGCTTACCTTGAAAGCCTTGTAAATTTTTATTCATACTCCCCGATGGACTTATCTTCCTTCTTCTTGAGTCTGAGGAACTCTCTTTCCTTCTTGAGACGGAGGTATCGAGGGAATTTGTATTCTTGATAAGTGTGCCCCACTTATCACCTTCCCCTTCAAAATGATAGACCTCTAGTACAAATTTCTCTTCTTCTAAGCAAAGGAGGATGGAGCATATATTTTAAATAGAGTTAATCCACTATTCAGTGAGGATGGGATCAGAAGATCTACTAAACATGGGAGGTATTTTATGAATGAAGTATTTAAAAAAAAATTCACTTTCCATAGAAGACAAGAGAGTTCAACATGATTCAAGTTGTTATTAAAAACATGATCTAGTTGAGAAAGTACTATCATGAAGTTTTTATCAACTGTTTCTATCATATCATACATATAATTAAGGAAATCTTCACACTCCATATCACATTGACCATTGGCACTTGTTCTTATATTTCCCACAATTAAATAAGAAAACAATTACCATTTTGGGTCTTTAATACTTATCTACTAAACTAAAAAAGGAATCTGTGAAAATAAGAGGATAAAATTGTAAATGAAAACTATATCCTAACTTGTGATTCCTTAGGATTAAATATAGGTTATCCTCAATCTATTTATAAACTTATATTCTTAGGGGATATTTTTATTCCCTTAGTAATGGTTTGTGATAATATCATGAATTTGACAAATAATACCCCCTGGGAGTGTCAAACCAATAGCGCAGAAAGGCCTGTTATCATGTAACATGATACCGCAGGTCAGGCCCAAAACTCCTTTTCGGAGTTTCCACTCCAAGGTATATCTGTTCCAGATCCACCTAAACCTGTTTGTATTCATACAGGGATATTTTTTTTTTGATAAACTACAAAATCTATACTTACCAAAATTTAGGGATGTTTTCTTGTACTTTATATCATCCTTAAGGTTCTTACTAACATTCACTATTCATGATCCCCAAAAATAACTAGACCATCCTCTGATACCAACTATAAGGACCCTATCATATTACCATAACATTACATGATTTAAATCATAATTATACATCTGAGTACAATCTAAGGATCGTGAAGTCTAGTATCTTTGAAGGTTAGGTACATAATCAAACATTATAATTTTTTTATTTAAACTCCATAATGTGCTCATATCTTCCATTATGATCATAAATATGTATGGGATAACTTGGGGATAACATAAAAAAATGGATGGGCTAAAATCAATGTAAGGGAATACCCATAAGAATAAATCATTTTCAACTGGGATAGAAGTCATGACATTATGATATACAAAAGAATTTGGCATTTGGAATCATAAAATATAAACATGGGATCATATAATAATGTAATTATAGAAATTTGGCACCAAACATAAAACATGAATTTAGTACGAGTCAAGGATAACCGCCAATATCATTTCACATAGTAGAACATGTAACTCCATGACCCCAGTTACCCAGAGTCAGTGCATTATTACATAGCATTGGCACGATCACATGGGATCAAAATCTAGAAAGACTGAACTGTTTTGTATCCTTGAAAGCACTACATAAATTCATAAGTTTTACATTACATTATAAAATGAAAAACAATAACTAAATTGTCTCCATTGAACACATTAATCCCTTATACTATCCATGAAGGTGAATAATAATATACTTCTTTGCATCCTAGGAAAAATAAAACATAGAAAGTGGTGAGATCAGATGCTCAGTAAGGATAAAAATATAGCGAAAACTTTCAAGAATAAGAATAAACATTTAAGAAAATGTATAAGAATAAAACACACGCCTTATAAACTTAAACTTCATAAAAATATGGCACAAATAAATCAAATAATTCCATTTACTTATTCACATGGATATTCTACTAGTCGAATAATTACATGTAATGTCAATAGCCAATTTTATAATGTTGGAATGCATAATGCCAGACTTCATAAACACATAGTCAAGGCCTTGTGCCAAGACTACAAATAAGATTTTGTCAAGGCCTTGTGCCAAGACACCAGTTTGTCTCATGAGACCTAACGATGCATCGAGAAGCTATAGCGGGTTCCACCCGTCACTTACAAAGTCCAATGCATTCCACATATGAAAAGGTTTAAAAATAACATAAATATTCGTATTAAAACTAGCATATGAAATGTCAATAATTTATCCATAAACCTTGAATAGTTTAAAAATAACACATCCATAGTCAAAAATATCACAAAATCTTCAATACAATATGGAATATTTTTATCATTATAAATCAACATGAAAACACGATTAAAATCCTTCAAAGGATGTTGACATAGATGAAATCAAAACTTTTGGTAGAGAAATATCTCTTTATATTTTGAAATAATTTAAGATTCATATAATTATACAAGAAATAGTTATTTTGAAAATATTGTTATAATATTGTATGTGAAGCTTCGACAATGTTATAATGGAGGAAAATAGTCGCACCCACCATATAAGATAAAAAATACAATCTTACCTTAATTTTGTCGAGAAGGTCATAAAGTATCTTGTTAAGAAAACGATAGAAAGATTACTTTCAAAACATATGTGGTCAAATAAGAGTATAAATGAATTTAACCCATAGTCTAGTAAATATTAAAAATATCTTGAATTACATTTTTATGAAAACATGGATGTGGATGATAAAGAGGTTCTAGTAGGTACTTAGGTATTAACAACATCATATAAGTAAAGAGATTGTAGAATTAACCCTTGCCTTGTAATTTTCCTTAGTCGATGGTTTGTTAAACATCTGTATAATAGTTAAAAAATTTTCATTAAATTATATAAGAACTCTATACATAAATATGATATCATATATGATCCTATAATATTCATTTGTTAATATTATTTCTTTGTTAATAATATTTCAGTAGTATCATCATTTTGGGTGTTAACTGATTCGTTTTTCTCTATATACTTGGTTACGTAAGCCATGTTTGTTATGTATAGCATTCATTAGATACATATAAAGAATTATATTATGTTAATAAACATTATTTTTAATCATAAAATGAAAATTTTTCTTGAATGATTATGATATGGAATGAATCTCATCCCGTTCGTGGAGACGGTAATCCGTACGTACGCACGAGCGACAATATCATTACATTGATGGTGAAATCATAAGTAATTGAATGTTATATCATATATAATGAATAATTATCATGTTATATTTATTATTTAAATTATTTTTACTCATTATTATACCCATCCAAATAATGAAGTGTTTGAATAACAAACTACACCACGACGTGGAGACGGTAAGTTGTACATACACACATATGGTTACTTTTTAATTTATAGGATGGATAGAATAATGAATATGGTTGTTAAATATTTATAATTAAATCACAGTATGTAAAATGTATTGGATTGTTTATTTAGGTATGGAAACAACAGTTAAAGATGAAGTGGAAGAAGAAAATAACTTGAAAGAGGGTGGTGAAATTATTACCTCTTCTTCGGTTGTTTCCTTTTGAGTTGATAAAAATGGTTCCTTAGGTTAGATTTATGATCAAATTAAGGCATTTAGGATGAAGGGGGGATAGTTGAAAGGATATTTGGGTAGGGTTTGGCTGATCCAAATGGCTTTGGAGGTGTGAAATTATGAGAAGGAGAAGTACCCTTTTATAAGAGAGGCGAGGGTCACTTTAGGAAAAGCATGAAATATTATTTTATAATAAAATAATTTTCGGTTTATAATGGCTATAAAATGATTTATTTAAAGGATAGGGTGGGTATGGATCAAAAATATCTCAGAAAATAGGTTTTATACAGGTTTAGGTAACCATATTAACTTTATCATTTAGATTGAACTCTTAGTTAAATAGTTTGACATTTACCATGTCTCTTTGTATTTTTATATTATTTGGTTAATAAAATTACTCTAATAAGACAAGAGAACCCCAAGTGGTTCATTATTAATATATATAATATTATATATGTATTTTGGCCGAACATTAAATTTTTATGAATATTATATCAATTAATAATATAGTATTTGTTTTAAAAACTCAATTATGACAATTTTGACACTATTTTGTATTTTATTTTTTTTGAAACCCATAAAAACATTATCACTTCAAATATTTTTTTTAATCAACCCTAAAATATCATATTAACCTATTAAATTAGTGTAATTCATCATCAATCTCAAATTACATTTATTTGGATATTTATAATATCACTTATTTTAATATTTTATTACTAAGGTAATTACTGCATCATCATTGTGTCATAAATAAATTAAATTATTTAATGTCTAAAAATTATAAATAAAATACCATTATGTAGTAAATATTTTTATATTTGAAATTAATATTTACAGTCGAATTTATATTGTTTTTAACCCTATATTGAAAATGGTTTAGTTATTAAACTTTAAATTTATCTTTTTTAACGATTCTTTAAATAAAATAATAATAAATGTCCTAATCTAATCAAAGTGGATCAAAAGGGATCATATTTTATTCCTATTTTTTTTTCCAAATTAAACTTATATAATAGAATTAGGAAATGTGTTATGGTAATTATAATATTATTTTTACACTTAATTACACTATTTACTTTTTAACGTGGTAAAGAAAAGTCAAATGTTACTATTCACCAAAAATTATTTTCATCTTATTGAACCAAATTTTACTTAATGATATCAAGATTTTCTCATGGATTTTTTAAATTCAACTCACATAAGTGGTAAAATTAGGTTTTATGCAAATTTTAAAATGCTCTTAGAAGGCAGGTAAAAGACGGTAAAACGTTCAATAAAATTTTATATATCTAAACTTATTATTAAATGACTTCAATGAATTACATTGAACATATATAGGTATTATGTGCATATTTTAACCAAAAATAAATTAAAATAAAATAAAGAATTACTTAAATAAAAATTCAATTTTAAACAATAACGCAATTTTTTTCATTATTCATAAAAAATTCAAAGTTTTCAGAAAAATACTGAAAATTCACCCTAAGCTAATTTCATTATACAAAATTCAAAAAAGATGTCCATTTTTTAAAAAAAATTATAAAATTTCAAAAAGTGGGTATTAATATTCATAACATCTAGTTTGAGTGGTCGTGGTGTGTTAAAACTTCAAGTTGTGTACAATGCAAGCTACCACATTATTTAATGTGAAACGTACTGTGGAAGAATGGGGTGTTACAAAACCAGCCAATGCTAACCACTAAGACCATTTCACATAACATCTCATGAGAAAAAACTTTACCCAATTAATTGGAGTTCTATCTGGGCACACCCATATTATCCTTTAATGAATATTTTTCCACATAAATATTCATTTATAATCAATCTTACATAAACATATGGGTTACCCATGGAATGAATTGGGTACCACAATAATGTCAGAAAGCATAACCAATGGGTGTATCATAAAAGTGTCCATGAAAGAGATGAATTATAATATAAATGTAATTTTATAAGGTAAAATATTCTTATATCATGTTAAGTGATTTCAAATAGATGTAATCACATGTAATAAATTTTCTTGTGAAATTTTAGCATTAAAACCTTTTTGTGCAGTTTTAAAGAAGATACTATAGAGCTTTTAAAATAGAATGAGTAACAATATTTTATATAAAACCAGAAGTGAAAAAATAATGTTTTCATAATAAAAATACTTATTTAATAAAGATAATAGTAAATTAATACAATGGGTGGAGTGAACTTCAAATTGTGTAATAATTCAACAAGTTCCCTTAAAACAAGTTTGATTATCAAGAAGTATTGAGGAGGGAATAACATAAAAATATGTATATACCAAAAAGAGAATAATGGAAGGGTCTTGATAAATGAATTTTTTAAATGTATATAAATTTATGAGAATCAAATAAATATATAAGATAACATAATTTTGGTAGAACTATATATAAGGCAACATGAACGAATAGACGAGATTCTGGTAGAATTCCTCACAGATTATCGGCATGGTATCAAGTGTACTTAAGAGTAATAAATGTGATTGAAAGAGGTTTCTAATCATGTATACATCCTAAAGGAAGTATGGGTATGTGAGAAATAAATCCCCATCATTAGGGATTACACATAAATTTTCATATTATAGAGGACATTCTTGAGTAACGGAAAATAGAGAGGATCCCTTACCTTATATCTGATGGTGATCTTTTCTTGAACTTAATGACATGAATAAAAAAACAAGGATAATTAATTAATAATTAAAAAAAGAATTATATAATAAAATAATTTATATAAACCTTCTTATGATAATTCATAACATTTTTTATTGGTTATGAGGATCAATTTAAATGTTCGGGTCCATTTGATTTGTTGGTTTCCTTGAATGGTTCACTTATATTCAGGAATGGAAGTTCAATTAAAACGTGGGTAAACATCAAGAATTGTAATTATATGTTATTTATGATGTTAAATAACTTTAAATTATCTTCAAAATAATTTGTCTATATACCATGATACTGGATCATTAGATAAGAATTTAATGATGATTATTTGGGTTAAATCAGACGGTCTTACGACCACAATGAACTTGTTTTGTCATATAATTTTGTAATATGTACAAAATTAAGTTTCAGAAAAATAAAAAGGATATAATAAATATTAAATATCCTAGATCTACCACAAAAATTTCGTCATTACCAGATCAGAAGGAGGTAAATCAAAATGAAAACATGTTGTTCTTGAAGGTGTTAAATTAACACCTCACGAACACAGTTTGCATTTAAAAAATAAAAAGAAGAAGAGTAGGGGGTTTGATGATATATTATACCATTTATACCATAATATTATAGTATATATATGATAATGGAGTTACCATACAACAATAATGAGGATAAGTAGTGAGAGTTTTAAGAAAAGAACATGAAATTGAAAGGATATTAAGGGAAGAGAGAGAGAGAGAGGAATTACCTCTTGAATCCTTCTTAAGGACCTTGGATTAGAATTTTGATGAGACCAAAAGATCTAGGAAATGAGGGAGGGGATAGTGAAGATTTTTGGGAAGAGTTTAGACATTTCTTGAAGCTTGAGTGATTTTAAGAGAATAGGTATGGAGGGGTGATATTTATATTGGAGGAGAGGAGAGTTTTCATAATATTTAATTCCTTAGTTTATTATTTCTATCAAGAAGAAAAATAGTGATGATTTCAGGACCAAAAATAGTAATATGTCCATGTGAGTTCAATATAATGGCCTTGCATAATCCATACACTATCTTGTGACATCATAATTCATGTATTTATGTTTTATCATAAATTATCGTATTTTACTCTTCACCATTAAATCATTTATTTCAAAAAAATTCCAAAAAATAACACTAACCATTTTTCAATTTGTACAACCCAAAAATGAACTCCATTTTTTCAAAATTAATTTTCTAAATAAAATAAATTTAATATTAAATTAAAATCATAAATTATTCTAAAAAACCGATTTTAAAACATTTATTTTCTTATTCCAAAATATAGGTACATAATACATTCAATTAATTATTATTTATATAATATCATTGGTAAGGTTACTATTCATTACAGTATAATACTATTCATAACGGTATCATTACTATTCATAAGGGTATGCTACTATTCACCAAAAATTAAGTTGGTCATATTAGACTTCTAAAAACATATTTATCTCAACCATGTATATTAGTTTTTCAAAATTCAAAACACAGAAGTGAAAAAATTATGTTTAATGGTCACATTGAACTTAGTAGTTAATTGTGTTGTGATTTCACATTATTATATGACATAATTAAAAGAAATAAATTTCCATTGAAAACATTGGTTCATTATAGCCGTGATAGATAAGATCTCGTAAGAATTGGAAGATGAGAAAACTAGAAGAAATACTTTCATAGGAGAACATAATGCTCAATTTGATTCTATGGATAGGAAGATTCATCAAAAGAGAGAAGAGCTCAAATCATTCAAGAAAGATGTGGGGTAATCTAATGCCAATGGAAATCCAAAATTAAAGGATAATTTTCACTTACTATTTCATTATCCTACTATAGGTTATAATGAAATGAAAAAAATGCTACCATAGAGAATATCATTATAGGATTTTCTCATCCATAAGGCCATCCATATAGGAAAAAATGGGTTTGGATAACATTATTAATCTCTTATGGATTATGGGAAGAGGTATATTAATAGCTATAAAAATAGTAAAAATCATGTAGGTTCTAAAGGGAGACTTAAAAAATATTTTAAATTATATAATAACATTGTGTACAATTTATGTTAGATTCATGGTCATACATCTTGTTTTTTCTGAATCCATGCACTATATTTCAAATTGTGAAGGCAATGATATTTCTGAAACAAAGAATAAGAATAAGCATCATGAAAATACTGAATGGAACACCTATTAGAAGAAAGCATCCCTTAGATGCTATGATTTTGGAAGATAGAGACACACCATGATTATGTGTCAAGAAGCCCAAGCAATCAATGATATAAGAATAATAACTCTGGATACATCAACATCTAAACCATGAAATGATGGCACAAGTTATTTTTAAAATTTGAGATTTTTTAAATGTTATAATCATTGTAATTTTGAAATATATTACTGTAGTAATAATGCAGGGAAGGAAAATAAACTCAAAAAGAGACCATAGACTATAATAGTATGTAAAGGGAAAGCCTACACTAGAATAAAAAGTGAAAAGTTTAAAAATAAGTTTAATGTATCAACGGAAATACATGGTTCTCAATAAAATGTGTTTTAAGAAACTCCTCTATTATGGTCATAGTAGTTATCATTTAAGGAAATTGAACATACCAAAAAGAAAAAGGGCGTAGCTACACAAGTTGGGAGTAAGAAAAATATATGTTCTATTGAGGACCCACCACCATCATGAAATAGTGTGTTTACTTAGATAACTGATAAAATAAAAATAAATAAATAATTCCTTGAAATATTCACATTTCATGCCCCTTGGTGAGAAGTGGATACAAGATTAAGTGACCTCCAAAGGAGGAAGGATCAAGAAAAGATGACAAGAGTAAATACACCTCCTCAAAGAACGAGACATGATAAATGGAATATTTGTGGATAATGAAATAAATAAATTTATACTAGTGGGTGTAAAATCTATATTTTGAAAATGGACAAGACTATAGAACCTACTTTTCATAAGAAGACTCAGTATGTGGTTAAATAATGCGTAGTAATATATTTAGAATAGTTAAAGTTGGATAAACATTTAGAAAAAGCACAAATATAGTACAATTCATTGAAATAATTTATGAAAGGGTTGACCTATCATGATCAACAACATCATCTTCTTGAGGATTCCATTGGTACTTATATCGAAATTTATTAAATATTCCTAATATCTACTGGATGTTTTCTAGGAATAAGTGTGAGATACAATCCATGGGGTGTGTGTGCAGAATGGGAATGAGTTCATAAGTTTAATGGTGATAGACGTGGAAAGAATAATCTGAACAATGGAAATTAACATATCATATCATATTCAATAGGTGGTGTTACACAAAAATTCTATTTTCTAAATAAATATCTCATGGTTGTGTATTTTATAAAAATGATATGATGTGATGGAGAGTCTTATTTTTAAACTGAAGATCTATAAATTCTATACTTGGATGATTTAGTGGTTCTAATTTTCATAGAATATATAACCTATGGTACCATCCCCCAGTTCAGGTGTTAGTTTTCCATCAAGATAAGACATATTGTGGAAGAATCGTATGCCTTCATTAATTATATGATTATACATTTTTCTTAAAATATGGATTTTTTTTGAAAATTTTATATATACTAAGATTTTTTGATAGAATATCAACAATTATTCGATAATAATCTAAGAAAATGAGTTGACATCAATGATGTCACTATAATAGAGACTGAACAAAATATTCAAAAATGTAGTGACTAATTGTCTGATGAATGTGATATGGAGGTATGAAAATCAATAGGAGTAGATGTGTAAAATGATGATTCAGAATAATATACTAATTAATAACAATAGGAGGTAAAACCTATAAATATTTGAAATATGTGGATTTGAGAAGAAATTGATAGACAAAACATCATTGGTGACCAAACGGCACTTTTTCAAACATAGAAAATGAAGTCATTATAGAAAAAATATTTCCTATCCCATATAGATCCAACATGTTGTGATAAAGAATCTATATATGAGAACAAGGTTCAATCTTTGAATAGGGATCTGAATAAACTGAGAATAATCAGATGTGTGAAATTTTTTTGAGGAAATCAATTAATAATTTCATCAAGACTAAGTGGTTATTTCACAAAATTTTTCTTGAAGATGGTGCATTGACTTGAAATAAATCATGACTATTTTCCAAAGGGTACTTCTAGAAATAAGAAATCAAGAATGATGAGACATTTTTACCTATTTTAAGTCTAAAACCAATTAGATTATTCTTGTCCGTAGAAGGGAAAAAATGTATGACTATTTTTTAGATGGATGTCAAGTATGAATTTCTGAATGGGTTTCAAGAAGAAGAAGTTCATATTGAGAACCCATATGGGTTTCTCATTCATGAAGATTATAATAGAGTGTTTCAGTTGAAGAAATCACTATATGGGTTGAATCATGAATCAAGAGTGTGGTATTCATGTATCGATCAGTATATGAGGAATCTTAGTTTTTAGTGAGGTGTATTTGATTATAATCTATATTTCAATGATAGAATTAATCAAAGGGTGATGGTTATGGTGCATATTGATGACATAATATTTGGTGGATTAGATGAAGCAATGTGAAAATTGTTTTTTGAATTCATTTAAAGTAAATTTGAAATGTCTATGATTGTTGAGTTGACATATTTCTTTGGTTTACAGGTTACTCAATGATGGAATGTTACATTAATTTCTAAATAAAAATATTCAAAGTATTTCTTGAGAATATTTGGAATGGATAACTCAAAATAGATAATGGATTTGGTTCCTACTCCGATGAAACTATCCTGGGATGATAAATGAAATTCTATTAATGTGATAGAATACAAGAAAATCATTGGAATTATATTGTACATGATAGAGAAAAGTCCTGATATTTATTTCCATATACCAAGAAGAATGATATCAAATCAATACCATGGATGGAAAACTTCTTGACGTGAAAATAAAAATTTGGTATATCAAGGGAATCGTGGATTTTGGCTTGATGTACAATGAAAAATCTAAATGAGATTTATTGGGTAATAAAGATGAATATTTTTCTTGTTTAGTATATGATAGAAACTTATCATAAAGTGGTTAATTATATCATGGTAGTTTCTGAATTTCATGGATAAAAAAGAAACTGGATTTTATTTCATTACGCATTATAGAACATGAATATGTTTCCACTACTCAAGATTTTATGTGGTTATTTTGGATGAAGAAATAGGTTGCTGATATGAAATTTGATGTGAAGTATCCTATCAAAATCCACTGTTATCATTTATATTCCATAAATCAAAGAAAAAAATCCATGTCCACCACTCAATAACAAATCAAATTGAACTCAAGTATCATTTTATAAAGGCGAAGGTGGAGAAAGGGATTTTGAAGATAGATTACTTTCCTATAGAACAAAAAGATGTATAAATAATGAAAAAAACCTTACCCAATGATGAATTGATACATCATTGACTAGATCTTGGAGTTCTATCAACTCCACTCACTTTAAAAAGTATGGATATGGGATCCTCTCAACCGGAGGTATGATATCTTTTACCAAATGTTTTGATTTATGTTCATTACCCTATTTTAGAAAAAAATAAGGTTTCCTTTAGGATCATTGAAAAAGAGGGAGAATGTGTGGCTATAAAAAGGATGAAAATGTTTAAACTAAAACAGGGTAGAATCTAATAGTTGGAGGAGTGACTTAGGGGGAGTTTTACCATTTTAAAGGTTGGAGGACTATGAAAACCCATGAAATGCTTTTGTGACACGATGAGAATTTGGATTAATGAGGATATAATTCATGGTTTCTTGATTATAACACAATAATATTTATGAATTCTAAATCATGAGAACCCAAGATGTCAAGTAGAGTGATTTTTAAATATGATGATGTTGAAAGTGATCGATCATATGTTATACATCACAATACATTATGTTCATGATAAAATTGGTTTATAGGTTTTGAAACGAAGTGATGTTTTTATGAATATTTCACGCTAATCTTGTTTCTCACGTCGATCATGGATAATTACAGTTAAGAGTATGTGTTGAGTAAATTTGTGATCACTATCTAAAGAGAAATAAGAGAATCATGGTATAAGATGGAAGTAGCTTTAATAATATATCAAACTATGATGAATTTTCAAAAAACCCTAAGGAGAGATTTTTGGGAAACAATTCCTCAAGATAACATTGTAGAATTTTTTTGGTTGATTTTGTTTCATAAAAATAATGTTTGTAAAAATAGTTGTGGATGTACAAAGATATTGTTGACAAGGATTATTGAAAATGGTCCAAGAAAAATGAATTGGTGTTATGGAACTGGTATATATAATTGTTTACATAGGGTGACGTCGTGTCCTACTATTTACCAAATTTTTGTGGTCTAAATTTTTAGAGTCATGGGTATTATTATAATGGAAATATATCTATTGTAGTCATATATAAATATGTAAAATGAAAGCGTTTCATGAGGAATTTGATTCATGAAGGCTGTTTCACGAATTTACGGTTCATTGCAAATGAGCATTGAGAATGTGTGAATATTTAACTGTAATTTCGGGATTATGAGAATCTTCATGAATGGGAATTTACCATGGATATTTTCATAATGAGGGAACATAATGAATGATATGGGAGAGATCTGTGAAATGATGGTGATGTGGAAGCAAGCGTCTGAAATCAATGGAAATAATATATATAGTTCTCTACCCCCTTTAAAAAAGTAGTGATACTTAATGAAGATTCTATAGTCTAGATTCAAGAATGTGGTTCATAAAGGTAGTTCTTGTGAAACATTTCATGAATAAAGGATGTTCTCAAAGGCTATAAAAATACAAACGAATGTAATGAGATTCTGAAAGGCTAAGTGAGATTTTCAAAAGTGTTTTAGCTTCAAAAAAGTAGGGTTAATTATGAAGGATAATTGATATTTTTGAAATAGGTGAGCTACTCAAATTTTTTGGGGTTTAGATAGGTAGTTAATGCCTTTAAAGAATTTAGTAGTTTCATGAATGTGGAGTTAATTTCATAAAGGAACTGGTCATTTTGAATGTTTTAAAAATGTAATTCATAGTTGATATCTGGTAACGATATATTTATTCAGTGGATGAAGGAGGATCATAAATAGAGAATCTATCTACAACATAGTATGTATACATACAGTTTAATTAAGGGACCTACATATCCATAAACTATGGGTGAAATCCTTCCAATAGTTGTGACCAATGGAAGAGGATAAATGTGATTTATTCCATCAAATGTGATCCAAAGAAAAAGGCTCATGGAGTTACCCTTGAAAGAGAAATTAACTTCCCCTAATCCTTTTATAGGATGTTATCCTTATCGTAAAATTGATATAGACTGAAAAAGATTTTGAATGTTTTTCATAGTGAATTTGGTACAACATCACATCACCATTATGTTCTCCTTGGATGTAGCCCTATGAGGGTGTACCACATAAATGTTATGTGACCTTGTGATTTCATTCCTATTTTACTTTAAGTGAATCATCATCAGATAAAGAAGAAAATAATATCATCATAATAAACACTTAAGAGAAAATTTAGTGACCCTCATAATAAAGAGTACAAGATCTATTGGGGCAGAAAGAATTTAGAAAATAATATACATACACTAATTCACCCCAACCACCTCTTAGTGTATCTTGACCCATTTTGGACCTAATAAAGAACTAGATAATAAAATTTTTAAACTATACCCTACATATCATGGAATTAAATATTCATTGATAGAATAAAACATGTTTGTTCATATTAAATGAATCATAATGGAATTAGAGAACATGTGCCATGAGAATATAGAATTGGTATAATAAGTTCATTTACAACATACACACCAGAAAATAAAATCATTTCCTATGTATATATGACTTATTTACACTGATATCATAATAGAGTTTGTTCACTCCCCAAATCATCATAGTTCTTAAGGATCACTCCTAATACAGTTATCATGGACAAAGTCCCTAATAAAAGTAGGTTCACCCCTATTCTAGTCTAGTTTAGAAAAAAAATATATTAATGTTTAACCAATTCATTATAATAAGATATAGGTCACACCCAATTAAAATGGAAATAATATATATGTGTGCCACAAAATCATAAACAACTCATCATATTAGAACCAAAGAAAATAAATGGAATTCATAAATATTTCATCATAGAATAACCCAAGTAAAATAAATTGGTTTTATAATCACTTCATCATTTCATAACCCCTATAAAATGAACAAGTTTTTTAAACATATAGTAATCGTAAATACAAAACATATTGAGAAATAATAATCATTGTATCATTAGATTAAATCCCTAGTAAGTATTAATTATTTTCAAAGGATATCTTCTAAGATAAAAAATTATTTTGAAAGATCACATTGACAATGTTTTGGAGAATATATCCTTTTAAAATTGAAACCAATTATTTATAATCTAAAAATTTATCAAATATTAGTTAAAAAAATATTGAATACATCCTTGTAAACTTTTAAAGGAATATTCAAATCATTTAGCAGCCATATTGGAGGTAAATACAGTACATGTTGTATATATTAAAATGATGATTCCTACAAAAAATTTCATTAAAAATTCAAAAATATTCATATTAAGAAAAAGAAATGAATATTACATTTAAATGATTTTTTAGAAATTAATAATTGGTTGAAATATTTATAGAAAATATTTAGAAAATTTTAAAAATATTCTTGTAATTGTTTTTTTGAAAACATGGACATAGATGAAAAAGAATTTTTTTAACAAAGTGATAAATAAAATCGGTTTTCCTCAAAAAAAGTATTTGGACCATTGAGTAGGTGAATTGGATAAAATAAAGGGAAAAATTTATTTTCATTAAATAACCATAGGATAAGAAAATTAAAGTGTTTCATGAGGTATATATCATAATATTTCATCCTCATAAACTGAATCATAACCAGTTCTGATATACAAGGAGATTGTATTATAAAACCCTTAACAAATTGGTTACTATTGAATCATAAGCCCAATGTAAGAGAGAATATTATATAGATATTTATATAAAATATTTTTTTATAATAATAATAATAAATATAATTCATGGTTATTATATACACCACACAAAATAAATATGTGGTGAATATAGAAAATGTACAACATAAATAAAATTGAGATAAAAATATCTCACCTTAAGTCTTGACATTCCTTGTATATGTGAAAATTTTGTATATAATAAATATATTTTAATTATAAATATATTAAAAAACCATAAAAATAAGTAAAATAATACCTATGATATACTTATGAAATTTTATTAATCATTTTATAACAATTATTTGATAAAATTGTGTTGTGCGTAATAATTGTTTCATTTTTCATGTCTATTTTGGTATATAATTTTCTGTTATTTTACATTTATCACGGATCCATATTCTACATAATTTAAAACAATATATAAATGTAATAAATATTCATTATATATTTATTTATAGTAATCCATTATATTTGAATATTGAAAATGAATTACACTATTCATGGTGGCGGTATGATGTATGTATGCAGGAATGATGATTCAATTTCTTGAATAGAGGGAACCAAAGACATGTAAATATTAATACACATTTTAAAAAATATTTTTATATCACATATATCATATATATTAATTTTATATAACCTTATTAACATCCATATCAATATAAAATTATAAATCTATGACTTTGCATTGTGAAGGTGGTAGTCCACATGTACGAACAAGCGATGTTATCGTTTTCCAATGAATTTGAGGGTAATAATGTAGATGTGATATACTATTTAAGGATAATAAATATTTCATAAATATAATATATAAGAATTACTTCCATTATTATCTCCAATTTTGATAGTTGGTGATGGAAAATGAATTACCTCTAGCCACGAGGCGGTAGTTAGGCATATATGTTGTAAAAACAATTGTTTTCCATTTGATGGATGAAGATATGTATATAGTTTTAAAAATTATAATAAAAAAACTAATATATTGGAATTAATAATTTTATTACATATAAATTTAAAAAAATATTTTAATGAGGTGTAATAAGAAATAAAATAAAAATTCTTGGTTAACAATGATACCTCCTCTTCAGACAACCTCCTTACATTAGAACTATAATATTTCACAAGATGGATTATTATATAAAATTATACATATAGGATGTGGTTAGGGAGGTTATGAATGTATATTTTTAGTTATTTTTCAAAACAAGGCTTTGGATGTATAAATATTATAGTATATGGGGGATCCATTTTATATGTGGGGGAGAGGAAACAAATGAATTTTTTTAAAATAAAACATTATACCCATGTTTTACACATTTAATGAGCCTCTAATGTGGCTCAATATAGAACTGTAGATAATGTATTGTCAAAATAATGATTTTAAAAAGGTTTTGGATAAGTTTTTAGTTAATTTTAACCCTTAACTATTTAATTAAACCCCTATTAATCATGTTTTAACCACAACCTTTGTAATTAGATTTTTACTATTTTTTTTATTCATGATGTCCAAATTTAGGATAAAAATATTATATAATATTATTTAATCTGATATAAAATATGGAATTAATTTAAATAAATCCAATTTATATAAGTGAAATTTTTTAATTTCAAATTAAACTGATGGATTCGATAAAAAATGGTTTTCCAAAGTAAAAGTTCCCATAAGTATGAAAATGTCTAATATCAAAATTCATTAATAAATTGATTTCAATGAAATAAATTAGATTAATTGTGATATTATTCTACAAATTTTACTATGAATATCATCATAAATATATATATATTCTAAATTCATTAAAGGAATCAATAGGTTTTTAATAAAAATCAATAATTTTCTCTATTTATTTAAAAATTAAACTTTTCATAAAAATAAAAAAAATTTACCCTAAGATAATTTTTACATTTTTATTCTAAAAATGAAGTTAATATCTATAAATATATTTTATTAAAATATAAAAAATTATGTTTTTTATATTAAAAAAATGATATAAAAATATTCTTTGGACAAAAAATATTTTCAAAACAATAATTAATGTACTAAAAATTAATAATATTTTAATAATTATAATTTCATTATAGAAAACCACATTACAAAATAATTTTTTTTTGTTTATTACTATTCATACTTCTAAGTATGATGTATTGGTTAAAATAAAATTGTATAAAGGATAATATTAATAGTTTGTTTTGGTTTTTTAAAACTATATTATGGGTGTAGTGAAAGATATAAATGAAATGTATTCATTTAAAAAATTTATTATATAAAATGTTTGTGTTTACAAGTACAATTTATTTAGAGGATGTATAGCCTGAAATAAACATGAAAGAGTTGGTACAGACGGTTACCTTTTCTTTAGTAGTCTTCTTTTAGATTCCTTCATAAGGACCATTTAAATGGTCTTTTAAGAATAAAATAAAATGTAAATCTTATCTAGGGAAGTTTATAAGATAAATTTTCTTGTTTTTTTCTCATGATGGTGTTAGTAAAAGAGTGAGTTTGTGTCCATTTATATGTGAGGATAAGGGAACTCTTGGAATTACAAAGTGTAATAAATCAATATAAATTAATTTTCATTGAAAAATGGATCAAAATTGATATTAATCCTAGGAAAGATGAGGTGGAGTTGAAATAATATCCCCCAATATAATTTGGATAGTGTTTTTTATTTCACTCTTATCTCTTAATTTTAACACACATTAAACCTTTTGACAATTAGCATGATATCAATGTTTTTTTAATATTTAGGGTTTAAGAGACTTACTATAAAAGGATAAATGTCCCAAAATTGGGACCTGATGGACTATTTCAACTACATAAAATTAATTTCTATGAATATAGATATTTTAATAATTTTAATAATTAAAAAAAAATCCATTATAAAATATCATTAATTTAAATTTTGGAAATACATGAAATATTATAATATAATATTTATATATCTCAGGTAGAATGGTTAAAAAATGACATAGATTCAAATAGAATGTGAATATAGTCATAATATAATCATTATATAAAATTTGAATATTTTTAGATATTATTTTAATCCCTATATTTTGGTTTAACCCCTTGGTTTATCAATATATACAAATATGTGGTAATTTTTTTTTCAATATTAAAGGGATATAATTTTACTTATATGTTGAAAATCATAACATAAATAGAAAACATATAAATTTAAACCATTTATATTTTAAAGTTTCCTCTAAAATCATATTATTATTTTTACATAAATTTAAAAAATATTATTTAACATAAAGTATCATTACTGTCATTTTTAACACTATTCATTTAGTTTGACATTATAGATATCAAGGACAGTATTTGATTAACATATAAATCTTTTAAATATACATAATATTTTATATTAATCTATTTATTTCACGGGGATCAATAATTCACCCAAACCAAATTACCGTAATATTTTTTAAAATAATTTATATGAATTTTATATTACTTGCAAAAGAACTATGTCATTTTCATATAAACATTTTATATAATTACTTCATCACAAAAAATTAAAATAAAATTAATAAGAAAAAACAATTATTTCAACATTAAAATACTAAATTAGACAAAAAATATCCACTTTTTATCCTATTGTAAAAAAATGATATATATTAAATTCAAGAGAGTTACATTTTGGAATTTGCCTTACATAAAATAATATAAATGACATTGTCAAGGTAAAATGGTGAAAAAAATTCATTATATTAGAATTTTCTATGTATGTAGTCATAATGCACCCATGAAATGAAATTATTTCTTGTTTTGGAATGATTTTTAAATCTTATTTCATAGTTTTGACTCTATTTTATCCATTTTACCCACATTAAGGTGAAAAGTATTTATCACGGTTACTATTTATAACAAAAAAATATAAATGGGAAATTAACCAAATTTGGGCCACATGATTCAAAATTTTCAATCCATTTTTAATTATTTAAATTATAGAAGTTGAATAAACAAATATTAATAAAAAAATTTAAAACGCAATTATTTTTTTAGAAAAATGATTACTAAGCATAAAAATTAACTTTCATTAAAAACATGAATATTGATTATTTAAAAAGAATTAATTAAATTATTATAAATCAAATGGATAAGGTGTGGATTTATTCTAAATATAACATGAATTTTAATTTACACGATTTTAATTAAAATAAATGAAAGTAATTTAAAAATCAATATTATTCATTATTCACTGAAAGATCGGTCATTTCAGGAAAATCCAAATATTTCACTCGATGTTAATTTTGATATGACTATTACAAAACTTATATTCATTTTATAAAATAAAATTCTTCCAAATTTTGGTAATTAATTTTAATTTAAATTAACAATATGTCCAAAAAATAATTTTAAAAGAAAAATTCATTTTCAAGGAATAAAACAACTTAACTAGAAATTGGGTACATATTTCCTACAAATAAATAGATACATTTGTATTAAGTATGAACATTTTACATATATTTAATAATCAAGTTAATCACATTCATACCAAAAAATTCTATTCTAGTGTCACCTATAAATAATACTATTTTTGTAGTATATATGAGTTATTTTAACATTTTATGTTCCGTCTTAGGAAATATATCGATCTTATTATGATTTTAAACTTAATTTTTTTGTGTTACATTCTACCCGCTTATAAAAATTGTTCCCTCAAATTTTTTTTCTCTTATCAAATGTTAATCATTTTTTAAAAACCCACATATTATTTAGAGATATTTAAATTATTTTTGAAATGGAATGTGAGATACACGAATTTTCCTTAAATAATTATATATTTGGGTTCCCATATATGGAGGAAATTGGTTGGAAGATAAATATAGTCATAGATAAGAAAACTATAAAACAAATAATAATAAATTTTTATAGATAACATGATCACGAGAAAATTTATCCCTAGAAAAACATGAATAATGGAAGTGTTTAATGACCACAAATTCATCATAAATGATGGTAAAAGGTTAACATTTTTAATAAGAGATACATTTCCTTAAGTTGGGTGATTTTTTTCTTGACATGACAGTGAACATGAGAGTAATGATATTTTTATTTCTTAAGAACAATTTCACACTTTTCATTTGCATTGATGAATTTATACATCATCTCTTATTACAGGAAATTAATATTCAAGTTGATTTTTTCATTTTTCTTGCACTAAGATCATCATTTAATAGATCATAAGATCCATACATCATTATTTTCTCTCTCTCTATATATGATACAACATTGTTATCACATGTTATTAAATATAATATATTAATATATAAAACCACTACAATAATACTAAATGTTCAACATAATCAATTCTATAAATAGTTAACCTTAAAACTCTAATTTTTTTAAAAAATTATGATGCTCAAAAATCGTAAATATCTGACCATGTAATATTTTAGATCAAATTAATTGTTATATCCAAATTAAACAAATTTATTATATGGTCATATACTAGTAATGTATGTAAAAAAATCATATGCTCCCAAAAATATTCTAATCAGTGCTATAAATATCCCAAATAACCATACACCCATATTAAAATCATATATGCTTCAAAAAATTAGCTTAATGTCCATTCAAAAAATTATTTTTTCTATAATCATATAATATCCCCACTATAGTGAACATATTAATAACTAATAAAATTCCCTTATTCACAGAATCAATTTTCAATCCCATGGTAATAAATAAGATAAACATATATTCTGAAAATATAAAAACTCTTTTTTCACAATCAACCATAATTACCTCAACATTAGTGATCATATTATCCCTAAATGTTATTGGAAACATTATACTTAAGTCCACAAAATATAAAATCATTATAAAGTAAAAAACATTTTAAAAAAATATATACAAAAGTAAAGGACTACATTCTCATAAAGGTATACCAAAATTGCGTTAAAAATAATTACATAAATGTAAAAAAATGGTATCTATGAAATTAAATATTTAATCATCCATACAGTTATCAATACATGAAAATTTAGTTTTATCCCATATTTCAATTGAATATAATAGGTTTATATGGGTTTTATTCTCTAATATATCATAATAGTCCATAAATAACATATTAGTCGACCCAAGCATATCACTAAGGAGTGAAAAAACAGGTGCGCAGTGAGGACCCACACATTGTGCACCAGAATGATTTTTGATATATATTTTTCTGTCTATTTTTGGGGTTGTTACACATATGTGATTTTTTACTAAAACTATATCCACTTTTAGTATCCAGATCGAGACTTGATTATAGAAAAAATATATAATCTCTACCACAATAAAAATTTAATATTTTATTATATAGTTAGACATATCATCAAATATTCCATTGGGTTATGTTCCCTACTCTATAATTACCTAAATCTAGTTCTCAATTTTTATACTAAAATTTCATTTATACTAAATTTAATGAACCACACCCTATAATCCATGAGTATGTAGTTACTTTATGAAATTTTCAATAGATATAGGAAATGGAATCCAAAATGACCGAATATTTTATTAGTTATGATTAGTCATATACAAACATTCTTCTCTTTTTACATTGATAATTAAATATTCAAAAAATATAGAAATTTATATGAATAAAGTCCTTAAACTACTTCATTTATGACATATTCATATAATAAGGAATGGAATCCAAACAAGGATAATCTAAAATTATCAATAAGAGTTACATACATTAGAATCTATCATGATAAAATAAGTTATAATAAATATATAAAGTAAAAAAACCGAAAATAATTTTTATTTAATCAATAACTTGAGTATGATGAATAAATGGAAATGGTGATCAAATAATTCGATATAAATAATCACAAAATCTTAAAAATTATCCATGGATCTTATAACTATTCAAAAAATCATATTCACATCAATAACCGATTTCATAATTATTGAATGCATAATTTCATAACTATTAAACTTACAATCATAGTCGCGTGCTCATAAATTTTCATTAATGGGTAAGTCCTCAACAAAATACCCAAATGAGTATTTCTTATTAGATCTACCAATTCATGAATGATCTACAATGTCCCCCTCTAATAACTTAATATTTTCAATGTATTAACCATATGAATAAAGAATACAACACAATCAATATTCCATGATAATAAAAATTTATTTGTATATGAAGAACTATCATAAAAAATGTCAATACATTCCCCTATCAATATGGTCATAATACAACCAAAAAATAATAACTTTATAATTAAAACATAAACTTAGGGGTCATATGTAAAATAAATGGTTATTTATATTGATGAGTATTAATACCATAAAAATACTCAAATACTTTCACAGGTAAAAATATCTTACGGGATTTGAAATTCACATTAAAAAAAAATTAAATTTCTAGAATACTAAAAATGAAATATAAATTGAAAAAAATCTAGTAAACATTTAAATGGATAGTAAAATCATTATATGGTCATGATTGATGGAAATTACATTCCTGTTTAGCATATTAAAATATTAATTCCTTTCATGTTTTTTATAAAAATTAAAAAGAATGTTTTTCAGAAAAAGCGACGAAGATTCCTTTGAAATATATTTATAGAAACACATAAATGGGAAAAAATTACAATAAAATTTTATTTTCGAATATTTAAAATATTCACAAACATTTTAATTAAATTATAGTCATTGGAGAAAAATATTCATGGACAAAATAAAAACATGTTTGGTTTTAAATAAAAACATTATTTCAATGTCTTAAATAAGTAAAAGTGTAAAATGAAAGTAAAATATTTATTTTAAATAAATAACTATAGAAAAATAAAATATATCAGGTTAAATATATAATTATTGTACAATTCCCCCAGAATAAACTTCATCATTTACATTGATTTACACCGTTCATGGAGAAGGTAGGTCTTACAAACACTTGAATGCTATTTTGAATTTATTATAGACTGTATAAAATAAATATAAGTAAAAATTATATAATCTATAATTATTATAATATTATATATATATATAATATTCATTAAATATATATTTATTATAATATATTTAAATAGGGAAATAAAAATTAATTGTATCACTTTGTGGTTGTGGTAATCTATACATATCCTAGGGCGACATTGTATTTTTTCAATATATGGTAAGGTAACTAGATAAAAGATATATTA
The DNA here is from genome assembly GCA_963277665.1 of Viscum album. Classification (NCBI taxonomy): domain Eukaryota; kingdom Viridiplantae; phylum Streptophyta; class Magnoliopsida; order Santalales; family Viscaceae; genus Viscum; species Viscum album. The sequence goes on along the minus strand of OY728158.1, from coordinate 494,235,106 downwards.
TATTTACTAAAATATAATTATGTCATAAATATAAAGTAAACTCAATTATTCAATATTTATAACCATACAGTTAAAATTACGATGAAAGACATGTTACACTGCTACTTGGAGAATGTAAATCATGTGTACACATGGGCAATGTTTTTTCATTCCATATTAATAAAAAAGTCATAAAGTAGTTGTAACATTTTCACAATAAAATCTTTGAATATTTATAATACTATATTTAGTATTTTAAGATAAGTACAATAGATTTAAAGGATGTATAGGATTAAATATATATGAAAGTGTTGGTAAAAATGATTACATATTCTTTGACAGAATTCCTTTAGATACCTTATTATTGATCCCTATGGGGGTCCTATAAGAATATCAATAACTCTATTTCATAGACAAGGAATTATAGATTATAATTATTTTTGGGATGTTTGTTATAGGTTTCTCAACAATTTGTAAATGAAATAGAGAAGGGGTGTCCGATTATAATTGGGGGTAAGGGAATTCTCGAAATTACATTAATTATTTACTTAATATAAATTAATTTTCATGGAAAAGGGACCAAAATTGATATAATTTTAATATAATATGAAGGTGATTATAAATTATCACAACCAATAAAATTTGGATTAATTTAGGTTACCTATTCTCCCTTATCTCTTAGTTTTTACCCATGTTAACCCTTCTAACAATTACAATGATATCAATGTTTTTACACATTAGGGGCCAATAAAATTCTTATAAAAATATATGAGACCCAAAAATGGAAAATTGTTTAAATTTTTTATCATATAAGATTAATTTGGTAAAATATAGAATTTTAATTAATTTAAAATCACCTAAATAGTATATAATATTATAAAATATCATTATTGTTTCTTTTTGAAATACATGAAATAATATAATATAATATTTACCTTAATTATATGAAAAAGATCCAAAATATGCTATAAAATAACATGGTAGTATAATTGGAAACCAATATGCAAATAAAAGATTAGGGGACTACTAGTTGTCGACTCCATAAGATGATGTCTTACTGTGCTGTGAAGGTTGTCCAATGTGACATTTATGCATTTTCCATGTCTCCAGAGTTGACAGAGACTGGAACATTGTCTCGTTCAATGAATATATAGTTTTTAATTATTTATTTTTATTGAATTAGATAAACCCTCCATGAAATTTGGATATGTTTGTAATGTATCTTATTCAAACTAAACTCTAGCCAATCATTATTTCTAAACTGAAAATCTTAGAATGCTTTCCAGATAGGCCTTTTAGTCCAATTCCTTGTGTAATGATTTCATAGCATGATAAATCTGTCTACTAGTATGGTAGGTTAAATATGTAAAAACCACCATAGAAAACATGTATTTGAATTATTTATAACTATTATCACCATTTTTGGTACCAAATTGAAGATAAAATTTGTTTTATTAAACATCAATAATTGCGCCACTTGCATTCTAAAATATTTATAGCATTCAATCAACTGTTCTTGTTCTAATGTAATGTCTAGTATATATATCTTCGAAATATATATTATGTTCATTTTACTAAACCTTTTCAGTACTATAATTTTTTCCCACCATTCTCCTTGATACTTATATGTATTCTAAGAAGACAAGAAACTTGGAATTTCATCCTTATCTCTTCCATGATGATCATACTGACCATATCTCAATAAATATTTTTATAATCCTATATAAGGTCTTTGAATTCTTCAATCATGTCTAATATATGGTTCAAAAATCTTTTAAATATCTGATCATATTTACATTTACATACCATATTACAAATTATTATGGACTTATTCATTGAAATATTTGGAATCCTTTTCAAATATTTCCAAAATACCTTTACTGGATTAGGCTCTTCTTCTAGATCATAATCTAGAAATTCATGATCTTGTTCTTTCTGAACATCTTGTTGGTGAATTTATTTTTAAAACCTTTTCTGATTTTCAAGATCTTCCTCTACTTGATCATCTCGTATCTTAAAAATGTATTTATCATTTTTCCATTAGAGATTCCATTCACTTCAAACTTCTAGTTCATGCAAGACTTCATGTTTCTCTAAGTTTCTAAAAATTATAGGTTTTAATTTCCTTCTATACACATAAAAGAATTCAATATGAATTTTATCCTTAGAATTTTTTCTAGGTATTTTTTGCAGCATTTCCTTCTTTTTCATCCTTTCTAGTTGAGGAACCCATGCGTTATAATCCTCCAACCAGAATAGATGAAGACCCCTTCAACTAAAAGAGATTCTCTACTAAAATACCATTTATTTTATAGATTATATCATTCGTTAAATTGATAAATAGGTATTCTACCAAAAAATAATTATCAATGAAAACAAGATATCTCCTTGATTTTATGCTTTCACCCATTACACCTACTACAGTCTAAGTATCATGTTAGTTCATCTATAATGAAATTATATATTCCTTTATAATTTTCTATATTATGTTTACAGTATAACATTTCATTCCTCCATAATAAAAGTCATGCCTGGGTAATCCTTTTTAATTTTATTATCATAAATTTATTTATATAATAACTATGTGTTCATATAGTAAACGATTTTCCCAATAAAAAAATAGCCAAATTTTCATTAAGGACTGCTAGAAATTCTCTTTTATGGATAGAATATTTTTTATACCATATTAAATCATCCACTCTAATATTTATTAATACTTTCATTATGGTTTTTATTATCATTATGATACATCCCCATTTTGAGTCTAATTCATCTATATCTATGATAAGTGTATCTTCACTCCCATATAGATTCTCTAATTCTAGAAGATTCTGTGATTTTTGCTTCAAAATTATGATTACATCAGACTCTTTTTCAATAAGATCCCATGATACCTTACTGGACAAATTTCCTTATATTTATAGATTTTTTTTTAAATCTAAGATGTATTCTCTACAATAACATAATATAACAAAGAAACAGTTGAATCTTCTTACTATCTGTAAGCTCATTGGAAAATGTTTGCAGCTTTTCGAAAATACATTGTTGAATCTTCTTTAAAATTACTTGTATCTCAAATCCTAATAAATCTATATTTGGTTTATATAAATGATCTTTCCTTTTGAAATTATTATCCCTTATTCTCTGAAAACTTCATCCACCTTCTTTAATTTTTTTATATGATCTCATATATTTTTACTAAATAAAGTCACATAATCAATATAGACTTCCACAAAATATGATAATATACTAAATTCATTTTCCATTATGATTTAGAATATCAATGGGTGTATTATAGAGTCTAAATAAGAAAACTAGAAATTTAAAGAAGCCTACAGGAATTGTAAATATCGTTAATTGTACATCCCATTGTTTGATTTTTATCACCGAATATCCTAAAAAGAGATCAAAAGTATTATATTACACTGTCCTTTCATTCCTAATTAGTATTATTTGAGATTCTTTATTAGGAATATTGTATCCCCCAAACTTTAGAGAAAAATTAAGATCACAATAATCAATAAGCATTCTGGACATACCACACTATTTTTCTACATGATTCATTACCATGAATGATATACTATAGTGACTACTTTCACTATTCCTAATTAGTCCAAAATTGTTTTGTTCTTGAACATATCTTTCAACTTCGTTAACTATCGCACATGGATCGACAATTAATTTACTTATGATCACTATATAAGGATATTTAAGGCTAGTTGTTACCTCTAGAATTTCCTTCTCCCATAGTTTTAGAGGGTTTTCTGACTAATTATATAATAAATAATTTATTATCTTAGCCAATTCCTCTTCTTCATTAATCCTTAAGAAATTCAACCAAACAAGCCCATTCCACTACTCAATATTTTTGTGGAATTATCTATCCTAATCTGAGTAGTTTTCTATTTTAACATTAGATACATTATTTTTGTGAACCATTCTCATTTTTCCAAAAAGAAGTTGGAATCAAATAATTCCTGATGATAATTATTTATAAAAATATAACCCTAGGATGATATTTTCTAATTAATGTATTTCAAATAAAGAAGTAATTTGGGAATTGAGAAATAAAACAAATCATCTTCTCTAAAAACATTATTCCATTGATTATAATCTAAACATCCATAGATACTTCTGAAATAAAAACATTTGAATTGTTACCAACTGTTACATGAAACTCTATAGAATCCCAGGTTACTCTAGAGAATCGAATTCTTGTGCAAGATAAGGTACATCCTGTATCAATTAGGGAAATATATACTGTTTCATTAATTCTTCATTTTACGAATGTAACCCACACCTACAATATGCCTAATTTTGATCCTTATGATCTATTCTCATACTTACATTTTCTAACTTCATAGATGACAACTCTAATTGTGAAATGTTTAATAACAAATAGAATTAGTATATTCTTCCTTCGTTATTCCAATGGATCTGGTGAAACCCATCCTCAAGGCCATGTTAGCCTCTTGGGGTTTACCATCTATATTTTCATTGCTCAAATAGATGTTCCTTCATCATGGAAAAGAAGTGTAAATATTTCTACAACTTTCCTTAGAGATGGTCTTCCAGAATTTTAGAACACTATATAATGAAAATTAATTACTCTAACACATCAATTATATATTTTTGGATTTCTTCCAAAAACTATACTTGATGATTTTCTTTTTCTAAATCAATTCCATATTTACTTGAACTATTTCTTTCTATAAAACTAGTTATCTCGACACTGTGTTTTAAATCACCATTTTAAGGTTCTCTAATCTCATTATTGGTTGGACCACACCCATTATTTCTTACAAAACCATCTACATTTGGGAAGAAAGAAGAACTCATGTATGGCATATTTCTAACATCCTGTAAGACATGCCACTGCATATAATATAATCCTATCACCTTCCTTATTTTTTCTTATCAAACACTTAGAGGTTCTAAAATATATTCAATTTGGAAAATATGAGTCTTCAATAAAATTTGGATAGTTTTATATATTAATTTACACCATATTTTTGGGCTTAACCCCTTGGTTAACCAATTGTAACCTTAACAGTTGTAATGATTTTTTTAATATTAAAGGATTATAATTTTATATATAAGGTTAAAATTTGACCTTAAATGGATAATTTATCATATTTTAGAACATTTATAATCTAAATTATCCTATTTTGTGTTTTATTATTCTTTTTGAATAATTTTATAATATACTATTTATCATAAACCATCATTAATTCCATTTTTTGACACAATTCAGTTAATTTTATTCTAAAAAAAATCTAAAAAATATGGTATTTGAATATATTACTTTCACACATCATTACTACGTAATTTCCATATAAACATTTTTTGGGGTACTATAATTTATCCAAACAATAATAAATTAATATATTTTAAAATAATTTATAATATTTTTATATTTCTAGGAAAACCATTGTGTCGGAGTTGTGTAAGAATTTAAAGGAATTATATCATCCAAAAAAATTAAAATAAAATTACTAGAAAAAACATTAATTCATCTTTCAAAATAAAAAATTACTGAATATATATAATTTTTATCATTATGCAACAAATTTTGAAATATGAAATTCGAGAGGTTGACGTTTTGGAATTTTCATTACTTAAAATAATGTAAGTGTAATAATTAAAGGAAAATTGCACCAAAATTGAATATACTAGTTTTTTTAATGTATATGTTTTGAGTTACCCTGATTAAAATAAATTACGAAATGTTTTAGTTTGATTTTGAGAGAAAATTTCAGGTTTTTAACTAGATTTTATCCATTTTACCATTACTGAGATGACAAATTTTTACCACTATTACTATTCATAATGACAAAAATAAAAGTCGCCTATTTAAAAACATGGAATATAATGATTCTAAATATAGTATTCAAATTTCAATATTCAATATATATTTGTGTTAGAAATTAGTTGTACTATAAATTTTTAAATATCAACAAAAAATAGTTTTTATAAACATGTTTTTTAATAAAACAATTAACCTTTTCAAAATCATGAAGGGTTATGATTAAAATTGAATTAATTGAATTATTATAATTAAATTATATCATATGTCATGAAATAAAAAATATAATTGGAATTTTAAATTATAATTTTTAATGAAAATAAATAAATGTATTTAAAAATTAGTAATTTACTAATCAATAAAAGATCCATCATTTTAGAAAATTCTAAAAAAATAACTCTATGTTAATTTTTATATGATTTTTTCAATATTTATGTTATTTTTATAAAACAATATTTCTAAATGTGGAATAAATTAATTAAATTTTCATGAAAAAAATTCAATTAAATCCTTTTTATAGAAAAATTCATCATTAAGGCATTAAATGACTTCACTAAATAATGAGTGTTATTTTACTAAGAATGATCAATAATTTTTTTTTGAGTAAGAAAATTATACATAAATTTAATAATTGGGTTACTCATATTTAATCAATCAAATTCAACAGCTATGTCACATATAGATAACCATGTTTTTATAATATATCTCATTTCACTTATAGCTCAGGGTTACATGATAATAAATATATCAATATCATAATTTTTTAAAAATATATTTTTGGGGTTCTGTATCTCTATTTACAAAAATAATAACAATAACCCATACTATTCATAATATTCACAAGGGGATACAAATAGGTATTAAATGTAATTGAGAAACCATTTAAACATGTCAACAGGCCTTCAAAAACAACAATACTTAAAATAGTATCTTGATTTTCACATTTCTTGGATTTTTATAATTTTTTTAAGAAACAAGACATTTCAAAATATTAAATTTAATTCTATTAATAAATTACCCCACATTTCTAAATCCTTTTCTATATAGTTAAACTTTTTCCTTTAATTATCCACATGACCTAAATGAGGATAATAAATCTTTTAGAATCCTGTATTCCACTAAAATGAAAACATTAATCAATAAATAAGTAGTTGTAATTTCATGTTCCATATTTAATTCAATGTAAATAATTTCAAAAAATTAATTGAAATAGCCAAAAATCGTTCAGAACCTCTATAGAATCTCAAAAAATCAAATTAGGAAATTTGAAAAATTGGTAGACAACTCTTGGAAATCATTTTCTTCTACAATAATTTAAAACATGACACTATCTAAAAGACAGTTTTCTGATAGCATGAAATAAATTGTTCTTATATTAAAAAAATAAATCATGGGAAAACCTACCACATTATAATAGAGGTCAAGTAGAAACAAGGCTCCTTTGATGAAGAAGGCTCCAACAACCATAAGAATAACCATCCATGACCTAGAATCATAGAGGCCACAAAAACCTATTCAAACTCATCATCCCTAGGGTTCAGCTGTATCACAATGATAATGGGAAAATGTGAAACAATAATGAAACAATTAAAATTGAAAAACAGATACATAACCTAGGTGATCTAACTCTAATACAAAAAAATCTCCCCATAGATCTACATTAAGAAAGATGATCCAAGATATAGAAGTATGGTTGAAAGGTGGGTTTCACTTGGGGGTGTCATTAAAAAGCAATGTATTAGGTGATCAGGGGAAGATGTTTCATAAGAGAGTTGAGTCCTTGGCCTGGGTCATCACAGGACGAGTTTGGGACTCTAGCACAGAGGAAGGAATTTATGGTAGGGGCACTCGTTTGGGTGCAATGGTATCTAGGAAGATTGAAGAAACCCCTCCTTTTCTTATTATTTAAAATAATTATTTTTATTAATACTAATATTAATTTTTATTATTTACCAAAAATAATATAATTAGTAATTATTATTAATACATTAAAAAATCAAAACCTAAATACAAAAATATAATATAATATAATATACCAAAAAATATTGTAAAATAATACAATATAATCCAAATGGAAACAGAATTGGAGTTAATATGTACACACTATAAAGATGTTTCTCCAGAATTCATTTGTTCCAAATATAATGAAAAAAATGAGGGATACCATTACACTTGTTAGAGAAGATGGAATCCCATATTGGCTCTACAAAATATTTTGAAATATCCTAAATTGTGATATAACAAACATGATACTATTTTAATATAATTACCATTAAACTTTTAAAATCTAATAAGTTGTTATATTTTAGGATTAAAACTAGATATACCTAAAATCAAAGAATCACACAATCACATAAATCATGAATGTTGGGTTATTGTATGTAAGACATACCACGAAGAACTCTGGACATATTTATTTGACTAGTATCAAAATGTATCTAAGCACAACATTATTATTATTCCAACAATAGTAACCAGTATACTCCGTGAGCATGAATGATAATCACCATCTATCCTTATTACCACAACCCAGATTGAGTGTACCTACTTCGGCCAATGATTGGATTTCTCAGAGTACATTTTTATGATCATGAAAACCATAGTATCACAACCTACCTGAATGTAGTTTTCTATACCCCCTTGGATGGAGTCCTATAATATCATGGACCTCCACAAAGGGGTTTTTTAGAATCATAGACCACCTTAATGTGTATTTTCCTTATAGTATTAGAGACCACATTGAAGGGTATTTTCTTTAGCATATTACAGTCCTCCACAAAGTGTGTTTTCTTTAGAGTATTAGATACCACCCTAAAGGGTTGTTTTCAATATAGTATCATAGACAAGTTTAAAGGTTGTTATCTTTAGAGTGTCACATCCCACTCTGAATTTAATTTTCTTTAGATTATCATATAACATCACACAGTGGTGTTTTATTTAGAGTATCGCATACCAACATGAAGGGTTTTTTCATCAGAGTATCCCTGACCAACCCATAGGAGTATATTCTCTAAATTATCACGAATCTTCTAGAAGATTATATTATTTAGATCATCCCAATACACCACAAATGGGTGATTTCTTTAGAGTATCATAGACAACCATAAATGGTTTTTCCTTTTGTGTATCAATTACAACTACAAAGGGATGTTTTTTTAGTATCAAGGACTACACATATGGGTATTTAATTTTAATAAAACTGTAAATGCTTCATTTTATTTTACCATTAAATTAGAAATAATCCACCTACTATATCAAGATAGATGAATTTTCATTATTTCCATCTAATATTTAATGCTTCAGCAATTTATATTTCATATTATAATTTACCAATATAATTTATATGTTCCATTGAAATTAAAAATGAAAATTTCACATAAGAATGTCTGCTATTTCTATATTGATCTGTAGTAAAATTTACAAGATCAAGACCCTTATAATAGCATTTCATCATTATATTTTTACCACAGGAATATAGATCAAGTTATTCATATATACAACATCCATTTATCATTTAAAAAACGTGGTTCTCTTATTCAAATCATTCTTGAGATTCTACAATCCCATTTCCAGTTCATATAATTATCTACTATTTGACTCGTCCACATATTCACTATTTTTTATTAATTTATCATGGATATCATTACATGTATCACATTTATCTCATAACTCCATTCTAATTGATCATGTTACATGTCCAATTTAGAGTTTAAATGCCAAACTATGGAATTCCTTTCATTCCAGCCCTTATATTGGTCCATAATATATTAAATTAGGGAATTAAATTATGTTGATATCATAATAGTTCAAGAAATTAAATGTCCATAGTCACTGAAAAGTAAGTTAGCATGACCACAATACATACACACTTAAAAATTATGATAATATATAATTAAAATTTAGTGATAACTACCCCCATATTTTTTCAACAGCCTTTTACTTTTTTGATCATACCTTATAGACTAGGCCCACATAAGTTCCAACATAAATCTAGATATCCTAGCATCTAAATCGAAGTGAAACTATGACTAACCACATTCATATTGTTTATAACACAACTCTGAAATGAACCAAATACAATGCCCAAATTATTAATCATAATGAATTATTAATATAATTTACTTTTTAAAACATGAAAACCCCAAAACTCTTACTCATTATCCTTTGATTCCTCACTAGTGATCCAGTGTTCCACCAACTAGTTGGTTACCCCATGTTGTACCAAGGGCCACATCTAGGCCACCCTAAATCTGGTAGCCACCATCTAGTTTTATGTTGGATGCTGGCCATTGGATTTCATCAACTCATCCTCACCATCCCTTTTCTGATACTCTCTAAAGAACCCAAGATACCATTAGAGCCTCAAGAAATGTCTAGAAACATCATTACAAGATTTATAACTCTCTATATTTTTATCTATGGTTCAATTATTAAAACTAAAAAATTGGATATGAGGGTTTCATTAAAACAGTGAACCATAAAAAATATCTTGCCTTTTCATTCACATTAATAAAAAAATACCTTCCCCAAACTCATCTAAATGTATTTTATATATTGAAAATAAATTTTACAACAAATTTCATAATTCTAACCTTTTTTAAAATCACATTCCCTATGATCCACCCCAATTAAAAAAATGTATCAAAATCACATACACACACCTTATTCTATTGCCCGTGGATTTCTTTTCTAGATATAGGTTTTCCCAGAAATCAATCATGAACAAATTATTTTCCCAATGGTGGCCACAAAATGAATTTTGAGAAATAGTTCAATCAATTAATTAAAGTAAAATCCTTCTAGATACACTACTAATATAACCACCACTAATAGTATATATGTGAAAAAAACATTTATATTACATGATTTTTCAATCAATAATATTCCCTGACTAGGTGTCATCTATATTCACACTGGTTTCACTAACATATCACATGACCATTATTAGTTTTCCTCTCATTTATATTTCCACCGAAAACAATATAGGAAATAGATATTTTAAATAGAAAACCCAAACAATATTTTTAATTATTCTTTAATTTGTCACATATTGATTGGACATGCACCAATCAGGTATTGGTTCCTAAAATGAATCCAAAAATCAAGAATTTTTTTGTTGAATAGTTCATCAGTCTATGCAATCCAACCTAGAATACTTAACATCCTCTTAAATTCCATCCTAAATCTGAGAATAATCCTTAATCCAACCCTGTATTCCATTAAATAACAAAGAAAATCACAATATATCAAATATCAATCAATGGAAACAACCCAAATTATAGGCAAATACCAACATTCCATGATAACATGCAGTTCAATTTATAAAAGATCTAGATAGTATATTCTTTGGAAAATACCACTCAAGTCCATGTAATCATAATCCCACAAGATTATTATTTTTATTGATAAAAAATCCAGATTCCATTTTTAATAACATAATAAATGTTTGTCTATGAATCGAAAACAAAATAGGACCTCCACTAGCCCAATGATTGTTCCAGTTCCCTATAGGAAAGTGACAATCTTAAGGGAATCATTGAAATGAATTTGGAATGATTTCAACCATAAATTATAGTTTTATAACAAAAGAATTTATCTGAAAAATCCACTAGGATCCATCCCTAAGATATACATCTAAACAATAATAATATATGAAATAAATCAATAAAAAATAAGTATATATAAAAATGAATAATTAAATTCACACCTCACACTCTGAACACCCAATCCTGATAAAATAACCTCTAGTAGATTACTATCCTCAACCACAAAAATATTAGTACACCTCTTATAACATAAATAAATAAATGGTCTAAATGGATGATATAAAGCATTTAAAGGGTCTTATAATAGAAATTATATGAAAGTAAATGAAATTCTTACATGTCATTTTATAGATAAACTTGGTAAAATGTGGTAAAATAAAATTAACAAAAAATCCCAAATTAATATATTATCCAATAAGAGTCATAAGAAACTTTTGAACCTCTAAATGATATATAATATAGTTTTGAGAACATAGGAAATCAGTAGGCCACCACCCTTCATTCCATATACACACAAAAAATTATTAATAAAACCGTTTCAAATTAGTTTTAAACAATATTCGAAAATTATATTTTTTTCACATTATTTTCAATAAATGAAATAATTCACTCGAGATCTAGTTTCTTGGTATACTATCTTTAAAAAAAAAAACACCAATTGGAAAACCAATTTAAGTGTCCAGAAAAATAGATTACATTTGAATAGTTTACATAAAAACCACTTTCAAATTTTATTTATAGAAAAATAGAAGCTAAGGGAATAGATATATTTATAAAGAAAAAACCATAAGTCAATGGTGGATAAAAAATTCAAAAATAAAAATAAACATGCCTCAAAAATATAAAATAAAGGGAGAATAATAAAAAAAGTAATCATCCACTAATTGAACCACCAATGCAGGAATAACTTCCACTATCTCAACTATAGACCCCTACATGATTTTTTCTTATACATTAATAATATGACCAACCTCCGGGTATATGATGAACCCTAAAAAAATCCATCTGGTTAGCCAACACACATTCTATTCAGAATAGAATTCCATTTATTTACCCACCAAAAACATGAATGAGGAACTAATATAATGAATATATATAATGAAATATTATTTTATACTTCCTGGTAAGATACCTTGTGTAATGTCTTTCCTTTTGGAATGGATGTAATTTCCAAAGGAACATAAATTTTCCCTATTGTGGATAGGTCAATTATTAAATATAACCTAAAAATGGAAATATGAACCTTGAAACACTAAGTGGTGTTATTTTCTAGGTAAAGATTATATATTTATAGGTTCCCAAGGAGTTCAGTTGAGTATTGGAGGGAATAGGCTCCGAATGATCTGTTTTTTTATAGATGGGATGATTGAGGAACATGTTTAGTTTAACCATGTGCAATAACTATGATACCCCATTTCGTACAGAGTGTGGTTTTTATAAATTTTTAGAGGGGTCTAAGAGGCTATTTAGATTAGTGAAGGTGTGCATGGGGTGACCTCTATTTCCTGCACATGGTTTTCCTAAACAATGCTCCTAGAACACAACATTAGTACCCCCTAACTAGTAGCTTCTCATAGTGAGGCGCATGGTTTGTCATAAAATGTGTCATGACCATGTTATTTTATTTGTTCTTAGATAGTAACACCCCATGTTTTGTAAACAGTATTCAAAATATGAATATAAACCTTACATCTTTAAAAAAGGGTAAAATGGTGAAATTTTTCAATAACTTTTTAAAAGGGATTTCCTCTCCTTTCTCCATCCATGCATATAAAATAGCCCATTTAGCCTTTAGAGATACTCCTATGTTCTCCTATGAATAGATATATCTCCCTAATATGATATCATAATCACTTATCATTAGTCTCATTGTATGTGTACTGGTAATATCTTCATCTTTCTTTAGCCTTTCATCATTTGCCTTTCCATTTTCTACATTATCTTTTTATGATCTATTTGACCATATTTTTAAGACTTTTAAATTTTTCATTGATTTCCCTCAAACCGGCTCAGATCAATGATCTATTGGATGAGTGGAACATCCTAACTATGATGTTGGTGGTATATAGATTTTTCCTAAAACATTGTTAGTTTTTAAATTATATAGTTGTGCTACATGCTATATTCTCCATGTATTGTTCTTAAAATTTAAAATTAATTGTGTAATACCTAACGCCTTAGATTATTTTCCATTATGCTTTATTTTAAAAAATTGTATATTTTTTAACTCAACCCAAACCAGCCACTTTTGGTTAGTTGTTATATGCTTTGGAATATATCCTTTTTTAAATAATTGATCCATCATCCTTTAGTTTATTTTGAAATATTTATAAATATTTTTTTCCTATTAATAGATCACCAATCATAGTGTTTTGAGTTTCACATCATGTAAGGGATTCTAACTTGAATTTATTAAATTGGGAAGACAACTACACCATGTTTTGTAATAATACTACAAATGAGGTTTTCGATCTTTATTAATATAGTTGGGTAACCATATATATTTTTTGATATGATAAATGGGGGTGGCCTGCTTTAAGTATATGATACATTTGGTGAGTAAAGCGCATGGTCATGGACACTTAACTATTCGTAAATGAATATTTGAAATGGGAGGCCTATAAACATGTCTTTCCTCATTATTAATTTTAAATGGTTTGATGAATTTTATTACTCATCGATTGATACTTGTGTTCCTCATTATATAATTCCTAGGATGTGATCAAAATCTATTGAGATTATTTGTACTATGGGAGATACTCTGGTTTTTTTGTAGATAACCCTAGTCAGAGTCACATGTTACATGAATTATATTCATCCTAGACAGATACTTGGGTTTCTTATTATGGTCGAACATAGAGAGGATCTTATTCTGGATGAATTTCCATGTTCTCTGAGTGATACTTGGGATTTCTTTTCATGGAATTCCATGTATGGGATCATAATAAATTTTGATGTTATGAGAAATAAATGGATTTTATCTTTACAAAAATCCATGTATGAGATAATAAATTTATAAATATGTAACTCCATAAACGATACATGGGTCCCTCATTATAGGGAACCTTGGATGGGATCATAGCATGTATATATTTTATCTACTTGTTTATTTATCAGATATGTGTAGTAGTTCTCTTTATTTGATGTTGAACCTGACATGCTAAATCAATTGATCTGATGTTCGATCTTATGTTACTCATTAAAAATATAAACACTAAACATTCATTTATATTCCCTATCCATTAAATCACTTTCCTTATGATACTAAGTAAAGTAGTCCCTTAATTTGAACAAGATATTTATTATAATTAATTCTTAGGTAGATTCCTTGACATTAATCATAGGGTGCATGTCGGTGCATGTAAATCTTTGTAAAATATTTATGGATGTATGATTGTATATATATGAAAAAGGTGTGTTGAGGGATTCGAGCTTAAAGAAAAGCATAGTCATCCACGTGTCTTGGAGGAACCTGATCCTAACAGGTTAACTTTTATTTATGTATTTATTTATTTACCTGTTATACATGTACATTGAAATATTTTTTAAACACATATTTTATATCTCTAGAAACCATTGGTGGTGGGATACTAAGTATATCTCACACCTTGGTTAGGGAAACATTACACTGGGTACCCAAATGGACCACATGTTTTCAGTTTCAGGTTTATGGATTCTCCTTATGTTGTTCATCTGTTCATGGGATCATAGGAGTAAAGGACTGAATAGGACCTTGGGATGCTCATGGACTTATCACTTGGGTCTTTTTGCTCATTTTCATTGTACATTTACTATTTATTATTATATTTCCTATAGTATTATTACTTATTATATTATATAACCTCATATAGATAAGCATGCGTGATTGTATATTTGGTATTGGCCATTTTATCAGTTTTTTTATATTAAATTATACCCTATTAATTATTTATACTTACAATGTATACTTATTGATATCTAATATAATTTAGTGATGTATTGATCAGGAAAATATAGTATTCCCATCCTCCTATCATTGGACCACCATTTCTAGTCATAAGACTCTGGAATACGGGGAGATGTGTTTAAGACCTAGTGAGACAAACATCTCAGGGAACCATTCAATGTTTCTCTAGTGTTGGGATGCTACAAGGTGTTTCGGTTGTTTATATTTCCTTGGGTTTACTATTTAATGTAATTGGTTTCCAATAAATTATGAATATTTTAGTTCATGGTAAATATCCATTTTTAGGAATGATCAACCCAGGCACATGTAAAATTTCAAGTGACCATGGATGAAATTTTTGTTCTTATTGTTCATTGTTATAGTTGATTAAGATTTCACCTTGATAGAATTGTTTAATATTAATTATTTTTGACTTATGGTATTTAAATTATTTTACTCATGTCTTGGTAATGAGAATAAGTAGAATTACATTTATCGTCATAGGTGTATAGTGATTCACATTCCATGCATATGTCTTTCCATGTATGTTGATTTCTCAGACTGCATGATGTAGTGATATGTGCCTTAAGTGTTACATAATGCCTCTATGATTTATCTATAATTATTGACTGTGTGTAATGTTTTTTCGATTATTGTTCCATTATTTGTATTTTTACTTATATTTCATTCTTGGGAGTTTCCTATTTATGTAGAAGACTACAATAATAGATAGTACTCACTTATTGTTATATTATGACTTGTTATAATTTCATTAAAAGGTTGGTATAATGAAATGTAAAAGTTGATATAAGAAGTGGTTTATAGAATATCGTGATAGATGAATTCTATTTTACCAACTAATTTAGACATGCTTAATCCATAGACCATCTGTCACATGGGTTAAGAATTTTTTTGTTACATTTAAATGGGATCCAATTTTCAATCTACAAAGTGTATCTAAACTTTATAAATTGGGAAATTATTACACATATAATTTAACCATCATATGTGATAATAATATTCCTTGAGACCATTTTATAAATATAAAACCTATAAAACGTTGTATTTAAATGCATTGTTTTCCCATGAACCTTTTACATGAATAAAACCAACTATGCCATCTAAGACATTTTAAAGATATAAAATAAGCTTAAATCAAAAAAATTATTTCTTTTAATGGTGCTGAATTATTAATAAATGATCCCAATAAGGGTGATTCAAAATTTAAATAATGTAAAAATGTTTCAGGTTCCATTTCGATGAACGATTAATGGCTTAAGGGACCATCATAGGTTGCCTATATTTTGATATTCCGTAGAACTTGAACCCATGCATGTATGTTTATATTATATAGAAATCGTTATATAATGTGTTCGATGTAGCTTATATGGTGTTACATATAGACGTATGGTGGAATATTACTTAAATAACCCCCTTTTTCATTTATATTAAAAATTTTATTTAATTTTAATATTTTCTTTTATGATTATTTAGTTAATTAATATGTCAATAACAACTTAAACAATTTTACCCTATATATTGGAATTAATTTTTTTACTATAAAGATTTTTAATATTTATGAATAAATGAATAACATTTAAAATGGTTTTACAAGATTCAATACCAAAATATGTCAAGATGTTAGATGAATATTAAATATTGAAATAATTTTGATAAAACTATATTTTGTGTTATATTGTAAGATCCACAATTTTTTGGAGATGAATCGAGATTGATTTTCCTATATTCTTTTTTCTTTGGTTGGTTAATTTTCCCTGAGGTTATATTTAGGGATCTCTGTCAGTTAAATTTTGACAAACAATTGAAGAAATAGGGGTGGTAATGGTGGGAAAATGGTATTCACTAATCGTGTTCCATGGACAAGATAATCATGAAACCCAATATTTTGGGGTTTTTTCATGGAAAATGCACGATATTTCTATTTGTGTGCCCTCTTATGAGTAACTGTAAACCCCCAAGAAGGGCTGCATGATTCTAGTGCATAGTTAAGAGATATTGTGCACCCCAATCATTAAACTGTGCATATATAATTATAATCCCGAAAAAATTATAAAGAAATTTCTTGAGCCAACCCCTAAATTCCGTAGATGAACCCATAACTAATTTCTCTCAATTCTGAAGCCTCTTTGAGAGGTTTGAAGGTTGTCTGGCATCTATTCTTCAGGATTAAACGCCTAAATCAAATATCTTCATCCCTCTTAATATGTTAATTTTATCCATCTTTGTTTCTCATTATTCATTCCATATTATCCCATACTATATGGTGTGGTTATTCCTTTTTTGTCTTGATATATATCATGGATTATGGATATATATCTAGAATTAAAGGATCTTGAGTTGTCCAATATTGATTTTGAGTTTCAGATCAGGATCTCTTTCTATGTGGTTGTGATGCTAATTTTTTTTTATTTTCATTGGACAATAATTCATTAATGAATTTATGTAGGTGTTTCATATAATTCAAATCTCTTAGTCTAGATTTAAATTATGTATATTAAATTCTGTATTTTTTATCATTAGCAATTGATTTATTGATTGAATTAGTTAAATTAGTGAATAAATTTTTAAGGGTGATATGATATTTTGGATAATTGAGATTATAGATATGAGTAATTAATTTTGGAATTAATTATATGATATTATGATTTTTTATATTAGTTTTTCATTATGGAATTTATTAGGGAATGTTGAGAATTTTGAACAATTTGATTAACTGAGGAATTAATTGTGGAATATTGATATTATTGAATATAAGAATTTATTGATGAATTTATTTGATTAAGTGAGCCTACGGGCCTTATAAGGGTTCCCCCTCATCCCTTGAAAGGGGGGTTATCAAAAATGAATAAAAATGAAGGCCTTCGGGCCATTCGGGGTAATTATGGTATATTGAGATTTTGAGACGAATATTTAATTGATGAATTAATTATGTGGTTATTTGGATGATATTTATAATTAATTATTCGAGAAATTAATTAAGATTATTTACATGTTTAACTAATTATTGAATTAGAAATGAAGTTCAGAAGATTAAATAATTGTATAGTTATTTAACAGGATTTAGAAGATTACTTAATTTTTGAGTTAATTAATGATATTGAGAAGATTAAAAAACTGTTGATTTATTTAATATGATTGAGAATATTGATTAATTTCTAAGTTAATTAATTATATTGAGATGATTAGTTAATTTTTGAGTTAATTAATGAGATTGAGAAGATTAATTAATTATTGATTCAATTAATATGATTGGTAAGATTAATTAATTGGTGTGTTAATTAATGATATTGATATAAATAATAATTTGTATAGTTGATTAATAATATTGATATGATTAATTAATTGTTGAATTAGTTAATTTTATTAGGTAATCTAGAATGGTAACAATGGAATTATGAGATGTGAAATGAGATATATAACAGAAAAAGTGAAATTATATGATATTACATGTAATATAGAATGGTAATAATGGAATTTTGATATGTGACATGGGATATAGATTGGTAACTACATCATTATGGGATGTTATATCCAATGGATGTATAGTATCCTCTTGTGTGGGCCGAAGTTGGTATTGAGGTCCATGTATCCATAACTACAAGGGAATTTATGTGTTTATGTAAATAATAAATTTATAATGTGATAGGTATTTATTTAGGAATTTTATTTATTTCTTTATACAACTTCATACAGTTTTTATTAACTAGATACTGTTTTAAACACCATTAGTGAGGGCCTACATAGTTGTACTCGCACCCTAATTAGGCTACATGATCCATACCTGAATATATTTCTTGATTTTAGGATTGGATAAGGGGAATGACCTTATGTTAGATGATTTCTTTTGGGATGGGGAAGGGATGATGGAACCAAACATCGTTCATTACCCCCCTTGGGAGTCATTAGTATCTTTATTTTGAGTTCAATTCTGACATTGGATACATAATTTTACATGAAATATCTACTTCTTAGGTTTTATGTTGTATTTATAGTTTTTGTTATCATCTTATACTAGTTTAATCTTGTTATTATATCAATTGGATATCCAATTATTAATGGTTTTTATTTTCCACTAGCGTTTCACCTTGAGAAAGATGGTATACTCATCCCATGACTGGTATTAGACCCTTGTTACTAGTTATATGCCTCTGGCGTATAGTGAGCCGCACTTCGGGTAACATAGTAGACTAGCTTGGGAATCAGTGCATGACACCTATGTCGGGATGTTACAAGGTGGTAACAGATGTGTTTGCTTTTAATTTTCTTTGGTCTTACTATTTGGGGAATGGTAGATGGGATACTAGAAATAGTTAGGACATGGTTTTGATCATCTACATGGGAGTAGCTGACCCATTTATAAGGGGGAACCTGAGTACGCACGATGGGATTGTTTTTATTGTTGTTTTATGTTAAAGATGAATATTATCTAACCTTTGTTGATGTAATTGTTGTGTGATGTGATTAATAATGTTGATATTTTATTAAATTTTACTCATGGTTTAGTAAAGAAAGAGTGTTGAGTATGCAAGCATATTTATAAGATCTATGGTCTATTTTGTGACTTTCCTTATTTTTAGTCATGTACTAGAAAATAGTTTTTAGGTATGTTGTTGAAATGGATCATTTTTCCCTTTCTTTTGAACTTGAAATTAAAAATTATGTCTAATTAGAAATGGAGATAGATTGTAAAATGATTATAGATGAGAATAAATGTGTGTGTAATGAGAGATATGAATAATGAGAATATGTTTAACCTGGTTAACCAATACCAAGGTTTAGTATTGTTAGGTGTAGTTATAGTGCCTTAGATTTGGTTTTGTTGTGAGGTTTGGGGAAATGAATTGTTATGAAATTTTGGGCTTCCTTTAAATGTGTTAATTTTCTGAATAGTGTAAAATGGTGCATATTTTTCTTATAGGGTTATGCCTCCATGATGAAGATAGTTGAGAGGATGACTAGAGGTTATGCATGGAAATGATCCACCAGTAGTGGACCTTGAGGCACTTATAGTTATGGGTGAAGAATTTGGAGAGTAGTTCCATGATAACTTTTCAAGGTTCATGAAAATGATGGAAATAGACCTGGGGTGGGTGGAGAGAAAATTTCTTAAATGACAAGGGATTTTCAGTTGCATAATACTCCAAAATTTTCTAGAGGGGGTAGACTAGAGTGAGATTAGGTATTGATTTAGTTTATCTTTACTATACATGACTATTTATAGACTCTTTCTAAAAATACTTTCATGCTAGCTACTTATCATCTATGGAGATTGGTGAAGCACTGGTGGGAAATTTATGATCTGGATGGACATTATGACTGTATTTTATAGAAGGTAGTTGTGGAGAGGTTATTGGAGAGCTTGTATCTAGATATGTTGAGGGTGGAGAGAGTAGCTGAGTTCGTCAGATTGACTCATGGTATTGTGTCTGTGATGGACTATGCATGAATCTTTATAGAATTTGAGTTCTTTAATCCAGAATTGGAAGCAGAAGAGGCTACATCTGCAAAAACAATTAAGGAATTATATGTGTTATTGAGTCCTAGGTTAACATATTCATGATGAAGAAGTTGTTAGAAGTTGTGAATCGGGATCTTCTAGATGATGAGATCTTGAAGGAGGATTCTAATCTAGAATAGGTGGTAGTTGTTGTATGATTATGGGTATATATATTGTTATAATAAAGCATTTTTATGAGATCGTTATCAAGAGAAGTGTAAAACATAGTGTCCATGATGAAAATTCAGTTATAAGGTACCTTTATCTAGTGATTTTCACCAGTGCAGTAGGCCATTCCACTATCATAGACACTGTAATTAGCCACTAGTGGAGTGATGATCTTGCAGCATAATAGTCCATCTTCATATGTTCTATAAGAACTCATGATAGATGTATAACAATGGTGAATCTATAAATAACCAGATTATAAGAATCAGATATTATACACCATATCATTATGGTAGCTGGATTTCTACTTGTTATAGAGGTACAGGTAGTAGATGTGGTACTTATGGGAAAGAGTGACCGTATCAACAAAGTGGTATAGTATAGTGGAGTCAAAATGCATAACAGGGAATAGGGGATAGGTAGTTTCATGTGTTGCAGCCTACAATTTTGGATATTGAGGTTGGACCATCGATAAATAAAAGTTCTATTATTATATATTATACAATAGTTATTGCCTTATTTGGTACTCGTGACTCTTCTTCCATTACTTCTATACAACATATAAATTGTTTCATATTGGTGGAGGAGTTCATGTGCAGGGTGTTGATGATAGATACACCATTGGTAGTGCAATATTGGGACATCACCTTGTGAAATGGACATTCTCTTAAGGTTGGGGATTATATTTTTCTATGGGATCCCAATATTTTTGACATTTTAGGCTTCGAAATAATTATGGTTATGATGTTTTTAGTAGAATACATTGCCCATATTATTTTTTATTTTATTATAATGACATTTACCTCTCGTAAGGGTGACAATTTCATTCTCTATGCAGAGTAGGATGTCTTGGCGGGCCGATCAGGGCTAACTACATAGAATCTAAGAGAGCTCAGAGTCCATGTTCCAAGACTTTTAATGGATAAAGGTGGTGTAAAGAAGAATTTCATTCCACCTATTGTGGAAAGATTTTTGGATATGTTTCTTAAATATATATTTGCATTTCCTCCTGAGAGAGACATGGAATTCACTATTGATCACATTATAGGAGTTGAACTAGTTTTTATTCCACCATGCCTAATGGCACTAACAAATCATTAAGTGATCAAGAATCAAATGGAGGAGTTTATAAACAATTTTTTTATCCATCTATGTATGTCACCTTTGGGATCGCCTATGTTGTTTTTAAAGAAGGATGTTGGGAGTTATATATTATTTGTAATGCCCCGACCCCAGTTTTCTAGAGTCAGTATATTATTACATAACATTGGCATGATCACAAAAGATCAAATCTCGAAAGACCGATTAGTTTAGTAGCCTTGGAAACACTAGATACATTCATAAAGTTTACATTACATCAGAAAGTGAAAACTACAAAAAAATCTTGTCTCCACACTCATATCCCCATATATTATCCCTGCAGGTCATTCATAAAATACTTCTTCACATCTTGGGAAAAATAAAACATAGAAAGGGGTGAGCTCAAATTCCCATTAAGGATAACAATATAGAGGAAACTTTCATAAATAAGAATAAAAATTTAAGGCTATGTATAACTAAAAAAAAGACTTTTAAACTTGAACTTGAGCATAATATGGTAAAAATAAAATGAAATAATTCCATTCACTTATTCACATAGATATTCTACCAATCGAATAATCAAATGCAATATCAATAACCACTTTCATAATGATGGAATGCATAATTCCAGACTATCAAAACCACGTAGCCATGGCCTCGTGCCAATACTACAAATAAAATTTTGTCAAGGCCTCATTCCAAGACACTAGTTTGTGTCATGAGACCTACCGATGCATCAAGGAGCTATAGCGGGCTCCACCTATCACTTACTATGTCCAATGCATTTCTCATATGAACAGGTTTAAACATAACATAAACATTCGTATTAAAACTAGCATACGAAATGTAAATGCTTTCTCCATAAACCATGAATGGTATAAAAATAACCCATCCACAGTCAAACATATCAAACAACCATCAATAAAATATGGAAGTTTTTTATCATAATAAATCAACTTTAAATAAGCTTAAAATCCATTAAAGGATGTTGAAATAGTTGAAATCAAAACTATTTGAGAGAAATATCTCTTTTTTTGAAATCATTTATAAGTAACATAATTATAAAATAAAACATTTATTTTGAAAATATTATTATAAGCTTTTAAGGGAATCTTATAATATTTTACAACGGTGGAAAATATCCACACCTGCCGTATAAGTTAAAAAAGACATTCTAACCTTAGTTTTGT
The DNA here is from genome assembly GCA_963277665.1 of Viscum album. Taxonomy (NCBI): domain Eukaryota; kingdom Viridiplantae; phylum Streptophyta; class Magnoliopsida; order Santalales; family Viscaceae; genus Viscum; species Viscum album. Next base: position 494,211,894 of record OY728158.1, on the reverse strand, counting down.
CGAAAAGGATAAAAAGGACCTTGTTCGAAAAGCGATAGAAATATTACTTTATAAAAATATTATAAAAAGTCAACAAGGTTATAAATGACTTTAACCCATAGTCTATAGTAATAATGATTTGAAATACATTTTAAAAAAATGTGGATGTGGATGATAAAGAGGTCCCATTAGATAATTATGTATAAACAACCTCGGATAATGAAGCGATTGTGAAGTAAACCCTTACCTTGTACTTTTCCTTGGTTGAGAATAGGTTAAACTCATGTATAATAGTGAAATAATTGTTATTAAGTTATACAATAATCGTATACATTAATATGATATCATATATGATCTTTTAACATTGCTTTGTTAATAATATCTTAGTATTATCGTCGTTTCGGGTGTTAACTTACTCATTTTCTTTCATATGTTTCATTACGTAAGCTGTGTTTGTTATGGATAGGTTGTATCTTATTCATATCCAGAATGATATAAAGTCCTTAAACATTATTTTTAATCATCAAATGATAATTAGACTTGAATGGATATGATGGGGAATGAATCTCATCGCGTTCGTGGAGAGGGTAGTCCGTACGTACGCACGAGCGACAATATCACTCTTGATATTAAAATAAAATATAATTTGATATTATATCTTATATACAGAATCATTATCATGTTATGTTTATTATTTACATGAATTAAACATCATTATTATACCCATCCAAATAATAATGTTTTGAATAACAATTACACAACGACGTGGAGACGGTAAGCCGTACGTACGCACGTATGTAGACATGTAATTCAAAGGATGGATAGAATACTAAATATTGTTGTACCGTATTTATAATAAAATCACATTATATAGAATATACTGGAGTTATTATTTTATAATGGGAATAACAATGAAAGAAGAAGTTTAAGAAGAAAGGAACTTGAAAGAGGGTGGTGAAAACATTACCTCTTCTTCGGGTTCGTCCTTTTGATTTGATCAAAAGGGCTCCATAGGTTGGCTTTCTGATCAAACTAAGGACTCTAGGTTGAATTGTGGGGAGTTGAGAGGATATTTGGGCAGAGGTTGGCCGATCCAAAAGGGTTTGAAGGTGTGAAGAATCGGTTAGAAGTGGTGTCCTTTTATAAGAGAGGTGAGGGGCACTGTAGGAAAAGCTAGAAATATTATTTTATAATAAATTCATATTCGGTTTATAATGGATAAAAAGTGTATTATTTAAAGTATAAGGTGGGTATGGGTCTAAATAATTTCAATAAATAAATTTCATACAGGTTTGGGTTACTATATTAACCTTATCATTTATATTTAACTCTTAGTTAAATAGTTTATCATTTACCATGTCACTTGAATTTTTATATAATATAGTTAATAAACATACTATATACATCCAAGAGACCCCAAATTGGTCCATTAATGATACAAATATCATTATATAAGTCCTTTTTCCGAACCTTAGATTTTTAGGAATAGAATATCAATTAATAATATAATATTTGTTTTAAAAACTCTTTTATGTCAATGTTTTTAGTATTGGGTATTTTGTTTTTTATAATTTCATAAGAGCATTATTACTTCGAAACAAATTTATATAACCAATAATAATATGTCATATTAACCTAGAAAATTATTTTAATTCATTAAAAGTCTCAAATTACATTTATTTTGATATTTATAATATTAATTATTTTAATATTTCATTAATTAGGTAATTACACCATCACTATTGTGTCATAAATAAATTAAATTATTTAATGTCTAAAAATTATAAATAAAATACCATTATGTAGGAAATATTTTTATCTTTTTAATTAATATTTATAATCGAATTTATCTTATTTATAACCCTATATTAAAAATGTTTTAGTAATTAAACTTTGATTTTAACTCTTTTAACTCTTCTTTGTATTAAATAATAATAAATGTCCTAATCTAATCCAAGTAGAAATAAATGATAATATTTTATTTATAAGGTTGTTTTTGGTCGAGATACACTTGCCCAATAGAATTAGGACATGTGTTAGGGTAATATTAATATCATTTTTACCCTTAATTACCCTATTTACTTTTAACCTTGGTAAATTAAAGTAAAAATGTACTATTCACCAAAATTTTTTTTATCTTATTGAACCACATTTTACTCATTGATATTAACCATATCTCTATAATTTTATAAATTCCACTCACATAAGCGGTAAAATTAAGTTTTATGTTAATTTCCAAATTCTCCCAGCACGTGGGTAAAAGATGGTGAAAAGTTCCATAAAATTTTTATATATCTAAAATTATTCTAAATTAACTCCAATGAATTACATTGAACATAAATAGGTATTATGTATCAATTTTTACCTTAATTAAATTTAAATAAAATAAATAATTATTTAAAAAAAATTCAGTTTTAAACTATAACTCAGTGTTTTTTCACTATTCATCAAAAATTGATTGTTCTCAGAAAAATACAAAAAATTCTCCCTTAACTAATTTCGATATTCCAAATCCTAAAATGAAGTCAATTTTGAAAGATACAGTGTATAAAATTTCAAATAGTGGGTATTAATATTCATAACGGCTAGTTTGATTGGTTGTGGTGTGTATTAGAACTCGAAGTTACGTACAACACACGCTACTGTATTATTCAAAGAGAAGCGTACTGTGGAAGCTTGGGGTGTTACATTCTCCCATCCTTCAAATAATTTCTTCCTTGAAATTTCTAGAATACTACTACATGAAAATACTTGTGTGGTTCTTCACCATAAGTTCCCCGGGTTCCCACATTGCTTCTTCCATCTTATGGTTTCTCTATAGAACTTTTACCAGACGAGTCGTCCGATTTCTTAGCTCTTGTTCTCTTGTATCTAGAATCCTGACGGGCTCTTCGCAATAAGATAGATCCATTTCTAGTTCTAATTCCTCATATGTGAGTACATGCGTTGGGTCAGGCATGTATTTTCTCAAGAGTGATACATGTAACACATCGTGAACTTTGGAGAGATTTGGAGGCATTGTCAAACGGTAAGCTACAACACCAATTCATTCTATAATTTCGAAAGGTCCGATGTACCTGGGACTCTATTTACCTTTCTTACCGAAACCTATAACTCCATTCCATGGAGATACCTTCAAGAAAACATGATCTCCTACATGAAATTCCAAATCCTTCCTTCGATTATTGGTATATCTCTTCTTCCTACTTTGAGCTTCTTTGATGTGGTTTTGAATTACCTTTCCTTTTCCATCATTTCCTCCACCAGTTCTGGGCCTACGAGTTTTCTCTCACCAACTTCATCCCAACTGGTTTTTGTGTGACATCTCTTTCCGTATAACGCTTCATATGGTGCCATCCGAATACTTGAATGGAAGCTATTGTTATAGGAAAATTTCACCAAAGATAAATATTGATCCCACATACCCAGAAAGTCATGTGAGCATGATCTCAACATGTCTTCTAAGGTTTGAATAGTCCATTCTGATTGTCCATCTGTTTGAGGGTGGTAGGCAGTGCTCAAATGAAGTTCAGTATCCAGGGCTTTCTGAAGACTTTTCCCGAATTTTGAAGTAAAATGGGGATCACTATTAGAAACAATCAATAGCAGTACTCCATGAAGTCTCACAACTTCATTAATATATAGTATTGCTAGATGTTCTAGTGGTAGATCTTCTCTTATAGAAAGAAAATGTGCTGACTTGGTAAGACGATCAACAATAACCCATATTGCATCGTTCCTTCTAGGAGTCTTTGGTAGCTCCAAGACAAAGTCCATCGTAACATTGTCCCATTTTCACTCCGATATGGTAAGAGTTTGCATGACTCCTCTAGGATTTTGGCTTCCAACTTTCACTTGATGATAAACCATACATCTTGACACAAAATCAGTAATCTCTCTCTTCATGTTTTCCCACCAAAAATGTTCCTTCAAATATCTATACATTTGGTGCTCCCAGGGTGTATAGAGAAATTGGAACTATGAGAATCATCCAACAACTCTCTTTTTAGACCAGGTATATCAGGAACACAAAGTCTCCTCCCAAATTTAAAAATTCCATCTTCATACACAATGTCACTCAATCTCCCATTATCCACAGCTTTAATCTTCTTTTGAAACTCTTCATCATCAGTCTGAGAACTCTTTATCCTTTCTAGTAAAGATGGTTTGGAAACCATTTTAAAAATAATTTATGTTTCACTTTCCATGGTTATTCCCATATCCAACATTACTAGATCCATGAAAATAGGATTCCTCTCAATTCGCATCTTATTCAAAAATCCATTATCTTTTCTTCTCAAAGCATCTGCCACCTTATTTGCCTTCCCCGGGTGGTAGTGTATCGTGCAATCATAATCCTTGAGTAGTTCAAACCATCTCCTTTGCCTCATATTGAGTTATTTCTGTGAGAAAATTTAATTCAAACTCTTGTGATCGGTATAAATCTCACATTTTTCACCATAGAGATAATGTATCCAAATATTCAAAGCAAAGATTATAGAAGATAACTCAAGATCATGAGTAGGATAGTTTTTCTCATGAATTTTCAGCTGTTGTGATGCATACGCAATAAATCTATCATTCTGCATAAGGACACAACCAAGTCCTTTATTTGATGCATTACTATAAATAACGAACCCATAATTACCCGATGGTAGAGTCAATATAGAAGCATTGACTAATATTCTGTTCAGTTCTTCAAAACATTCTTCACACTCTTTTGTCCAAAAAAATTTATCCCCTTTACGCGTGAGCTTCATTAATGGGTTAGCCAACCGGGTAAAATTCGGGATGAAACGTCGATAATAACCTTCTCAACCAATAAAACTGCATAACTTGGTTATAATTGATGGTGCTGGACATTGTTGTATTGCTCTTGTCTTAGAAGGATCAATAAGGATTCCATCCTTAGAGATAATATGGCCAAGAGAAGAAATCTCCTGAAGCCAGAATTCACAGTTGCTAAACTTCCCATATAATTAATGTCTTCTCCGAGTCTTCAATATAATACACAAGTGATTTTCATGATCTTCATAGCTTTTTAAGTATACCAAGATATCATCAATAAATACCACCACAAAACCATTGAGATATTCCTTGAAAACTCTATTCATTAGATCCATGAATACAGAGGGTGCATTAGTCAATCCAAAAGTCATTACTGTATACTCGTAATGCCCGTACCTGGTTTGAAATGTTGTCTTCAGAATGTCTTCCTTCTTCACACACAATTGATGGTATCCATATTGAAGGTCAATATTTGAAAAGTATTGAGCTCCATGCAGTTGGTCAAATAAATCATCAATGTGAGGTAGGGGATACTTGTTCTTTATTTTTATAGCATTGATCTCCCTGTAGTCGATAAATAACCTCATAGATCCATCTTTCTTTTTAATAAAAAGAACAGGGGACCCCCATGGAGAAACACTAGGGAGAATAAATCCCTTATTACTCAATTCCTCTAGTTGTTTCTTTAGTTAAACTAATTCCATAGTGGCCATTCTATAAGGGGTCTTTGATATAGTCCTTGATCTAGGAATTAAATCAATGGAAAACTCAACTTTTCATTCTGGAGGATGTCTAGGTAAATCTTGCGGAAACACATCTACATATTCTTTCACAATAGGTACATCCTCTATTTGAACATTCCTTTCCTCACCCATAGTCATTTTATTCTCTTCCTCCCCAATAATTGAATTTAGTTGAGCTACTAGGGGTGGATCTAGATAAGAATTAGGTGGTGACGATTCTGCTCTAAAGATAAGTTGTTCCATATCATCATCATCCAAAATCGTAACCTCCTTCTTCTTACAATAAATATTTTCATCATGGTCTGAAAGACAATCCATACTAAGGATTATATCAAACTCAATCATACGTATAATGATGAGATCAGCGGATAAAGAACATTTATGTGATCTAATGGGGGTTGATTACCAAAATTTTGTTGCAATGATACTTCCATTATAAGTTTTAACTAACAACTCCATTGTTAAATAAAATTGGAAATATCTAATTTTGTTACCAAACTGGGAAGATATGAAACAATGCAATGATCCAGAATCAAATAAATCATTTTCTAAACTTGAGGAAACCATTAAATTACCTTCCACTACATCGTTCGGAGATTCTACCTTACCAGTAGTGATAGCATAAGATTGGACTTGATCCCTTTCCCTTTTCTGAGGTAAGTTCCCCCGACGCTTAGGAAATTAATTTTCATAATGTACCATCTCTCTAAAATTATAGCATTCCACGTTGACAACAACTCTATTTCTCTTGCAATCATGAGCTTGGTGGCCCTTTTCACTACACTTGTAACAGACTCCCATTCCTTTCAAGCAAGTACCAGGGTGTTTCTTCCCACATTTACTACAGGATGGACAATCAAACTTTCCCTTATTCCCCTTATTTCCATTTCCAGAGTGTTCAGAAGATATCTTCTTCTATTCCTTTGCCTTAAAGTCTTATGACTTAGAGAATTCCTTTTCTATCTTGATAGCACATGCGATAATATCTTCGTATGATGAGAAATATTGTGAGACTAATGCTCAACGGAGAAACAATTTTAACCCATCAAAGAAACAATCAATCTTACTTCTTGGGTTACGTATATAATCTGATGAATGCCTTGCTAACCTTGTAAAGATAGCCTCATACTTTGCGACATTCTTATCCTCCTTTTTCCTCAGACTCAGAAAATGCCTTTCCATATCTGCTCGATGGTCACGAGGAAAGTATTTTTATAAGAAAATATCTTTGAACTCCCTTCATTCCATAGTTGATACTTCATCATATTCCTTTGTGTTTTGTATCAACGACCACCATTGATCATCATCTCTAGTGAGGCGATAAACTTCCTTGACAAATTTTTCCCTTTCACTACTCCCCAAATCCTGAAATATTTTCTCTAGGGAACTTATCCAATGCTCAGATACTAATGTGTTTTTAATCCCATTGAATGTTGGTGGTTACTACCTCCTGAAGCGATCAAACATTGATCCTCCACGCTGCGGATCAGGGTGCTCTATACAGGTAAGGTTATTATTCATAACCTGAGTGAGTTGTCCTAGTAATGCGATTATCTGATCACCACCAGTTGCATCACCAGCTCCACTATAATTATCTTGAGCAGGAGGTCAATCCCTACATGGAGTGTGTGCGTTGATACAATTTCTATTTCTTCCACTAGGCGCCATTTCTAAACAATGGCATAAACTAGTTCAGTTTATGAATCAAAATACATAATTCCATAATTGTAAAACACTTAACCTAAATTGAACTATTTATGGATATAATCCATAATCATAAAAAAAGTTTTCTTTGAAGATTTATATACTCATAAACCCTTTATAATGGTTTGTAAAGAAAATTATAATTATCCTAAGTATATCCCCTGGGAGTGTCGTAACCAAGAGTGCATCAAGGCCCGTTTTTGTGCACCTGTTCCTGTTCGAGTCTAGCTCAAAGCGGTGTTTTCAGGTTTTACCCCTAGGTTCATCTGTGCCAGAGCCGCCTCTACCTGCTCGTATCCATAAAGGGATGTATTTCTCAGAAAACCCACAAAATCTCTACAATACCAAAATTCTAGGAAGTTCTTCTATACTAATCCTCAAAGTATATCATAGGTCTATGTGCTCTAATAAGAGTGTATCTAAATATAGCTTCGAAGGTTTTTACTAAAATTCCTCTGATACCAACTATAATACCCCGAACCTAGTTACCCAGAGTTGGTGCATTATTACATAACATTGGCATGATCACAAAAAATCAAATATCGAAAGACAGATTAGTTTAGTATCCTTGGAAACACTAGATACATTCATAAAGTTTAAATTACATCATAAAGTGAAAACTACAACAACATATTGTATCCACACTCATATCCCCTTATACTATCCCTGCAGGTCATTCATAAAATAATTCTTCACATCCTGGGAAAAATAAAACATATAAAGGGGTGAGCTCAAATGCCCAGTAAGGATAACAATATAGAGGAAACTTTCATAAATAAGAATAAACATTTAAGGAAATGTATAACGAAAAAAAAAGCCTTTTAAACCTGAACTTCAACATAATATGGTAGAAATAAAATTAAATAATTCCATTTACTTATTCAGATGAATTTTATACTAATCTAATAATCACATGCAATATCAATAACCACTTTCATAATGATGGAATGCATAATTCTGGACTATCATAACCACGTAGCCAAGGCCTCATGCGAAGACTACAAATAAGATTTTTTCAAGGCCTCATGACAAGACACTAGTTTGTCTCATGAGACCTACCGATGCATCGAGGAGCTATAGAGGGCTCCACCCGTCACTTACTAAGTCCAATGCATTCCTCATATGAATAGGTTTAAACATAACATAAACATTCATATTAAAACTAGCATATGAAATGTAAATACTTTCTCTATAAACCATGAATTGTATAAAAATAACACATCCATAGTCAAACATATCACAAAACCTTCAATACAATATTTAAGTTTTTTATCATAATAAATAAACTTCAAATAAGCTTAAAATCCATCAAAGGATGTTGACATAGTTGAAATCAAAACTATTTGAGAGAAATATCTATTTTTTTGAAAACATTTAAAAGTCACATAATTATAAAATAAAACATTTACTTTGAAAGTAATTTTATAAGATTTTAAGGGAATCTTAGAAGATTTTACAATGGTAGAAAATAGACTCACCCGCCGTATAAGTTAAAAAAAGACATTCTTAATTTAATTTTGTCGAAAAGGTTAAAAAGGACCTTGTTTGGAAATCGATGGAAAGATTCCTTTATAAACATCTTATAAAAAGTCAACAAGGTTATAAATGACTTTAAAACATAGTATATAGTAATAATTATATAAAATACATTTTTAAAAAACATGTATGTGGATGATAAAGAGGTCCCAGTAGATAATTACGTATAAACAACCTCGGATAATGAAGAGATTGTGAAATAAACCCTTACCTTGTAATTTTCCTTGGTTTAGGGTAGGTTAACCTCCTGTATAATGGTGAAATAATTTTCATTAAATTACACAATAATCATATACATTAATATGATATCATATATGATCTTTTAACATTGCTTTGTCAATAATATCTTAGTATTATCGTCATTTCGGGTGTTAACTTACTCATTTTCTTTTATATGTTTCATTACATAAGCCATGTTAGTTATGGATAGGTTGTATCTTATTCATATCCAGAATGATATCAAGTCCTTAAACATTATTTGTAATCATCAAATGAGAATTATACTTGAATGGATATGATGGGGAATGAATCTAATCACGTTTGTGGAGACGGTAGTCCGTACGCACGTATGAGCGAAAATATCATTATTTTGATATTAAAATAATATATAATTTGATAATATATCATATATACTGAATCATTATCATGTTATATTTATTATTTAAATGAATTACACATCATTATTATACCCATCCAAAAAATAATGTTTTGAATAACAATTACACCACGCCGTGGAGACGGTAAGCCGTACATACGCACGTATGGTGACATTTCATTCAAAGGATGGATAGAATACTGAATATGGTTGTAACATATTTATAATAAAATCATAGTATATAGAATATACTGGAGTTATTATTTTATAATGGGAATAACAAACAAATAAGAAGTTGAAGAAGAAAGGAACTTAAAGAGGGTGGTGAAAACATTACCTCTTCTTCGGGTTCTTCCTTTTGATTTGATCAAAAGGGATCCTTATGTTGGATTTATGAAAAAAATAAGGCCTCTAGGTTGAAGTGAGGTATGTCGAGAGGATATTTGGGTAGAGTTTGGCTAAGCCAAAAGGCTTTGAAGGTGTGAATAATTGGTTATAAGTGGTGTCCTTTTATAAGAGGGGTGAGGGGCACCTTTGGAAGAGCTAGAAATATTATTTTATAATAAATTCATATTCAGTTTATAATCGCTCAAAAGTATATTATTTAAAGTCTAAGGTGGGGATGGGTCGAAATAATTTCAACCAATATATTTGAGACAGGTTTGGGTTACTATATTAAACTTATCATTTATATTTAAATCTTAGTTAAATAGTTTAACATTTACCATGTCACTTGTATTTTTATATAATATAGTTAATAAACATACTATATAAATCCAAGAAACCCCCAAGTGGTCCATTAATGACACACCTATCATTATATAAGTCCCTTTGAAAAATATTAGATTTATAGAAATAGAATATACATTAATAATATAATATTTGTTTTAAAAACTCTTTTATGTCAATTTTGAAACTATTGGGTATTTTGTTTTTGATAATTTCATAACGTCATTATTACTTAAAACAAAATTTATATAACCAATCCTAATATGTCATATTAACCTAGAAAATTAGTTTAATTCATTAGAAGTATCAAATTACATTTATTTTGATATTTATAATATCAATTATTTTAATATTTCATTAAATAGGTAATTACTGCATCACCATTTTTTAATGAATATTTATAATCGAATTTTCTTATTTATAACCCTATATTAAAAATGTTTTAGTAATTAAACTTTGATTTTAACTCTTTTAACTCTTCTTTGAATTAAATAATAATAAATGTTCTAATCTAATCCAAGTGGACCTAAATGATAATATTTTATTTCTAAGGTTGTTTTTGGTCGAGATACACTTGTCCAACAGAATTAGGACATGTGTTAGGGTAATATTAATATCATTTTTACTCTTAATTACCCTATTTACTTTTAACCGTGGTAAATAAAAGCAAAAATTTACTATTCACCAAAAATTATTTTTATCTTATTGAACCACATTTTACTCCTTGATATTAACCGTGACTCTTGGATTTTAGAAATTCCACTCACAGAAGCGGTAAAATTATGTTTTATGTGAATTTCTAAATTATCCTAGGAGGTGGGTAAAAGACTGTGAAAAGTTCCACAAAACTTTTATATATCTAAAATTATTATAAAATAACTCCAATGAATTACATTGAACCTATATTGGTATTATTTATCCATTTTTACCTTAATTAAATATAAATAAAATAAAGTATTATTTAAATAAAAATTCGGTTTTAAATTATAACTTAGTGTTTTTCATTATTCTTCAAAAATTGAATGTTCTCAAAAAAAATACCAAAAATTCTCCCTAGTCTAATTTTGATATTCCGAATCCAAAAATGATGTCCATTTTGAAAGGTAAAATTTATAAAATTTCAAAAGTGGGTATTACTATTCATAACGACTAGTTTGATTGGTTGTGGTGTGTGTTAGAACTCGAAGTTGTGTACAACACACGCTACTATATTATTCAAAGAGAAGCATACCATGGAAGCTTTGGGTGTTACATTGTTTGTATTTTACTAGAAGTTGAACTGGATGAATTTAAAAACTAATATCATCTTATGAAAATTGATTATATTTTTTCCTTATTGAGAGGAGCATAAACCTTTTCAAAGATAGACTTTATATCAGGGTGACATTAGTTGAGAGTAAAGACCTCTGATATATCAAGGACTATATTACGAAGAAGGTATGGCATATATGAGTTCATTATAATTCTATTTGGAATGATAAATGAAATTGGAATGTTTATGTCCTTGATGAAATTTTTTTCCCATCTATCACTAGACTAGTTTGTTGTAGTATTTGTGGATGAAAAATTGGTGTACTCCAAGAGTCATGATGATCATTCCCAAAATATTTACATGTTCCTGATTACACTAAGAGAGAATCATATATATGTTAAGATAACTAAGTGTTAGTTTAATATTGATAATGTAAACTTCTTGGGTCACACAAACTCATTAAAACATGTGTTTGTAGGCCCATATAATGTTTAGGTAGTTGTTTCATGGGAGTAGCTAATGAAAGTTTTCAATATCTATAGATTTTCGGGATTAGTTAGCTATTATCATAGGTTTATCTAGGAATTTTCTCAACTATATGAATCACTTTAAGGTTTGAACAAAAGGAGATAAGGTTTTAATGGTCTAAATCATGTGGGGGTTCTTTCCATTAGTTAAATAAGTGGAATAAATTGGAACCAATATTGATCTTACCTTATCTTGGTGAGGAGTATACAGTGTATTGTGAGGCTTCTAGGATCCGACATGGAGCAGTGTTGATGTTGGAATATAAAGTTTTGTTATATGGGTAATGGAGGTTATGGGAACATGAACAAAAATACCCTACACATGTCATAGACTTGGTTTCAGTTTTTTTATTCCTTAATGTGTTGGTGGATTTATATTTTGTGTGAGAATTTTACTTTGTATATAGATCACAATATCTTGAATTATATCTTATCATAGTGAGATTTGAATATTCTGAAACCGAGATGGGTTGAGTATATGTATTCATTTGACTTTGAGATAGAATATATGCCTCTAAATGGGAATAGTTTTATTGATTATTTGACCATGAAAGCTTATATTTATGAAATTTAAGATTCTAGTGGTGATTGGATGATGATTTTCTCTAGATGAGATACATGTGTTAGTTTTGGAGAATCAGAATCATTCAACTCTATTATCATCTTTAGTGGAATCTACTCTTTTGAGATTGATGAGAGGCAGGAAGTATGAAGATACAGAATGTATAGCTTTGTTAGAAATCCTAGATTGTTGGGTGACAAATTTATACTGGTTGATATATAAGGAACAAATCTTATACGTTAGGAATCAAGTTGGTGTTCCTATGAATATGTGAGAGGAGTTGATGTTAGAATTTCATGCCACGAAGTGGGAAGTACATCCAGGTGTGACCAAAATGAACTGTTACATACAATGATAGTTTTGGTGATCAAGCATGAAAAATGAGATAGATGGGTTTTTGAAATGTTTCTACACCTGTCAATAGGTGAAGTAAAAGCATCAATGACCTGGAGGGATACAAAAACCATTTCCCATTCTGGAGTGGATGTGGGAAGAAGTTACCATGGACTTTATGGTGGGTATCCTAAGGATTCCTTGAAAGAATGATGATATTTCTCTTATTGTGGATAGACTAACAAAATTAGTGCATTTTAGGCCTATACAAGAAACATTCTTAGTGGAGAAGCTTGGATATTTGTATATTTGAGAGTTAGTATGTCTACACGGGGTGTCACAGACTACAGTTTTAGACTACGACATATGTTTTACTTTCCACATATGGAAGGTCTTGTAGAAGGGGCTTGGTACATAAAATTTATTGAGTAAATATCTCCACCCGTATATAGATTGGTAGTCGAACCATACCACATAGGTTCTTGAGGGTATGCTTTTAGAATGTTTTATTTACTTTTTAGGGTCTTAATAAAATCACCGAACTTTGGTGGGGTTCACGTATAACAATAGTTATCATGATATTATTTATATGGAACCATTAAAGGCAATTTATGGTTGGTTATGAAGATCACCTTTACACATGATAGAGGTGTGTGAGTCAGGTTTGTTGGGACTAAGTATCATACAGGACACATAAGAAAAAAGTCTAGTTGATTTAGAAGTATAGGGATATATCTCATAGTAGATATAAAGTCATATGGTGTTAAGAAATGAAAACCCCTATCACGATATTATTCATATGCAACCATTAAATGCCATTATGGTTTTCTATGAAGATCTATGTTATGCTAGATAGAGGTGGGTGAGTTAGTTATGTTGGGACTGAGTCCTATAAATGAGACATAAGAGAAGGTTCAGTTGATTCAGAAGTGAATGGATACTTCTCATAGTATATATAAATTCATAGGATGATAATAAATGAAAACCCCTATATTTTACATTGGGTAATTGAGTTTTAATTTTGGTGTCACCTAGGTTGGGTCACCAAAAGATACAATTAGAGGGTAAGTTGTTGCCTTAGTTCATTCGACAGTTTGATCTTGTAGAAAGAATAGGGTCGGTTGTGTATCGATTAGATCATCCAAAGAGATACATCTCTATGCATAATGTATTCCATGTGTATCAACTATGAAAATGTCACCCCAAAAGATTTTATATAGTTTATGTGGGTGATGTTGATCTAGAGGTAAATGTTTCCTTTAAGGACCATCATTAACATGTGTTAGATCATAGGGAAAACGTGTTTCAAGGAATTATCATTATGATTGTTTTACTATTGTTGAAACATGTATGTGTTTATGAGTAACATGGGAATAATAATATGACATGGGTTATTAGTGGATCAATATTTTTGAATCTAAATTTTATAGTGACATGGGATTTCATCTTGTGTACGAGTTGTTATAAGGATGAGAGATTACAAAATACTTATTTTTTAGATGAATATGGATTAATTTTAAGGGAAACTTATTTCTATGTTTGTGTAACTTCCATTTGTATTTCCCATTGATGTTTGTTTGGATGAAATTTTTAGATAAATGGAAGAAATCAGATAGTTCATGGTTCACACATAGTTTTCCACAATCGTGTGCCCTAGCCTAGAAAACCAGGAAACTCTTTACATTAGGTTTTTACATAGATGGTTCATGGTTTTTCAAACTTTGAAAACTATAAGGAGAAATCATGCACCCCTCTAGAAGGGGATCATAGTTAAGGTGCATGGTTATGAGAAATTGTGTTACTGAGTAGCAAACCATGTGTACATGATTTTATACACCTAAAAATTATTAAAATACCTACGAATCCCTCTTTTCATACCCCGTAATGACTTAGATCAACCCATAACTGATTTATCTTGATTCTAGATCCTCAAGGAGGGATTCCAAGGATGTATGATATCCATTATTCATGATTTGAAGCCCATATCGAGATCTTCACCCCTCTTGGTAAGTGAATCATATCTTTCTTGGTTTCCAATTCCTCTTCCCTTATAATTCCATCATAGGAGGGTAGTTTTTTAAATTTATTATAGATCAAAATTTATAATTTGGGAACCATATATATAATTGAATTATCTTAATTTGATTAATCATAATTTAGGGTTTTGGATTTGTATCTTGTTCTATGTCATTATGCCGCTAAAATAATTTTATTTCTATTGGGAATTCATTCATCAACGAATTGAGTTATGTAGTATATAATTAAAATCCCATAGTATTGACTGAAACTATTTGTATGAAATTGTATAATTAAAATATTATTTTGAGAAATAGAGTACTTGATTGAATTAATTATTATGGCCAATTAATTAATTAAGGGGGATGTGATATTTGGGGTAATTGATATTATGAATTTGACTAGTTAATTATGAAATTAAATATGGGATATTGATATATTTTATTTTAGTAATAAATTTTGGAATTAATTAGGATATATTGATGTTTATGAATTGAGTAATTAATTAGAGGACATTGATATTTTTGAATCAAATAATTAATTGATGAATTAATTACAGGTTATTGAGATTATGACATAAAAATTTAATAGATTAATTACTTATGGTATTTTTTAGATGATATGGATATTTTATTAATTGGAAAATTAATTAAGAGTATTAATGTGTTAAACTAATTTTTTAATTAATAATGAAGTTGAGAAGATTAATTAATTATTGAGTTGATTAATAGGATTTAAAATAATAACGAATTATTGAGTTAAGTCAGTAGATCAAGAATATTAATTAATTCATGTGTTAATTAATTGAATTTAAAATATTAATTAATATTCTAGTTAATTAATGAGATTGAGATTAATAATTTTTGGTGATTTAATTAATGGGATTGAGAATATTAAATAAATGTTGAGTTAACTAATATTATTGTGAAGATTAATTAATATTTGAGTTAATTAATGATATTAATATGAGTAATTAATTATTTAGTTAATTAATAATATTGATACAATTAATTTGTTGTTGAATTATTTAATAAGATTGAGATATGACTTGTAATCTATAATGGTAATAAATCAACTCTTAGATGTCACATAAGAAATAAAATGGTAAAAATGAAATAATGAGATATCACATGTACTATATAAAGGTTAAAATGGAATTCTGAGATGTGATAGGGGATTTAGAATTATATCCATGAAATTTTAGGATGTGATATACTTTGGGTATATTCCAGACTCTTTAGTGAACTGAAGTAGGTATTGATGTTTGTGTATCCTTAGAAACTTTGGTGTTGATGTGGTTAAAAAACGAATAAATTGATAATGTTATAACTGTTTGATTATGCATTGTATTTATTTTTTTATTCCACTATACACAATAATATAGATAAGATATTGTTTTATTAAACATTGGTGTTTGCTTAATGAGTTGTAGTCACACCCTAATTGTGGTTCTTGATCGATACTCAAATATATTTATTCGTCATAGGATGGGCTAAGGTAAAAATTCCATGTGTTAGTTGACAGATTTTGGGAAAGGTCAAGGATGATGGAAGTGGATGTGGTTCAGGACCCACATGGGAGTCATTAGTGACTTTATTTTGAGTTGAATTTTGACACTAGATATGTACATTTACATGGAATATCTACATCATAGTTTTGATATTGTATTTATAATACTGTTTATCTTTTTATACATGTTTTATTATTGTTATGATATCATTTTCTTTCCTATTTTTATGGTTTATTTATTTTCTACTTTTGTTTTACTCTAAAAAAGTTGGTATTTTCACCCTAAGACAAATATTAGAAACTCTTTACTAGTTATATGGCATTAGAATATGGGGAGGCAGGATTGACATCACATTGAACATAAGCTCAAGGCACTGGTGAATGGCACATGGGTTGAGACATTACACCTATGATGTAAAATAAATAAATGTGCTAAGTATAGTTTCCCTTATAACTAGTACATTATGTTTAAATTGATCCTTTAAAATGTTTAAATATCAAATTTAAATAAATGAATCGTGTAAAGTAAAACCTTAATGTTTTGTTCTTAGATTCAAACCTCGAGTAAGATTAGTTTAGATGTTTGTCATGTTTTCCATCAGATGGGAACATGAGAATTTCTCATAGGATTCTTCAAAACTTAATGATAGGTGGTAGAACCTAGTTAATTTTTCAGTTTGGGGAATATACATTCTATTTTATAAATTTGATGGCCTAAAGTATTTTGTTCCCTCAGAACCATAAAAACTGTCTAAGTACATGTGAGTTGTTGTAGACCTGTGGCGTCATTTGGGTGTTTTTTTCTTGAGTAGGAATCATAGTTTCTAAAATGAAAACTGGGAATGTTGGGTGGTATTTCATTAATTTTAATTATTCTATAAGCATGAGAATCATGTAATACTTTTTAGTAGTGAGATATAAATGCCTTAGCCAAGGTTGGATTCTTGGAAAGTTATACTCCCCTTCTTCCTTTTTTAATGGATGATTTGGGAGGTTTTCTATCGGATTTGCAGTCGTATGGTATAATAAATCTCTAGGATACATCCTTTTTTAGGTTTATCAGATAATGAATTCATATGGTTGATAATTCTATGGATAGTATCTGGTGATTATTCATTTTGTTAATGAAAACTTTTGGTAGTATGTGTGGATACACATGGTTCCCATCAAGTTGGTAAAATGGTATAAAAACTTATATGAGTTCAGTAATGATCCCTAAGAACATGAGATATTTGGATTTGATTACTTTCTATCTCCAAGGTAGATTGACCTAGGAGTTAATGAACATTTGACTTGTCCTCATGGATAGGATGATGTCCCAAATCGGATTGGGTGTTTCAACATGTTGGTATGTTTATAGTGGCCTTGTGAAAGATTCTTATGACATGTGTGAGCGTGGATCATAGGAATTTCATACATGAAAAAAACAATGAATCTAATCCTAATTATATTTTATTTTTATATTGTTTCTCAATATTTGTTTTGGATATTTTTTAAAATCATTATAGAAACGACCTGGACCAATAGTTAGTGGTTGATGAAGCAAGTGTTGTGTAATGAGTCTTCATTTTTAGTAAATAATGACTACAATGATCAAAATGTTTGGAAAGTCACATAGATGATTAGAAATAGTGTTTCTTTCCATGTATAGAGAATTAAATAGTACAATAGTAGGTGAAAATAGTCATCACATCTTTTGAATTCTAATATGGATAGTGTGTTTTGAATTATGTATGTTATTTTGACAATTCATGATGATGATATCATTGGTTGTGTGCTATACTATTGAAAAAAACCATTGATCATGGATAGGTTTTTATGGGTTTATTTGAGTGATAATTTAATACCTCATTTGGTAATAACATTGTGATCAATTAATAATGACACTTTAGTAGGATCATCCAAGAACTTTTAGAAGAAAATGACATGTGGTGGTTTGACTTACTCCTTCATGTAGTTGGATATAGTTGTTTGGAAACCATATAGATCACTTCATTTTAGATATGATTGGTGTGCCAATGGTATTCATAGTAATTGTTGATATCTTCTTGGTGTACTCTTTCATTGGTGATGATAATTCTACTCATATTGACATTGTCCTGTGTGTAATAAGGGTGTGCATGTTATACACCAATAAAAAATAAAATTCACTTCTATTTCTATAAATAGACATAGTTGTATTTTCAATAAAAATTAATGGTTGTTTTTAAAGTCATGGTTGATATAGAGTGATGATTAGTTCCCTATGTTGAAACACCTTGGAAAAAATCATAGGCACCATCAGACTCTTTGAATTGACCATCTTTGGGGCCAGTCATTGTTCTAATGTGTAGACATCTTGGCTAAGTACCAAAGTCTCACTTGTAAACAATGGAGTACGGACTACCCTGGATGAGATCCTTGGACTTAGTTTATGATTCTAAGGTTACCATCTAATTTAGTTGGTCTCAGATTGAATGTCGTAGTGTGACAATATATGTCTATTTGATCGAGGATACACCCATGTTCATGATACGAATGAAAACATAAGAGGATGTTGAGTCTCGATATGTCCTTGGAATATGGTTATGAGATTTAGTGTTCATACTCCAAACAAACATGTTTTCACTTTAGAGAATGTTTCATGTATTAGGATGTGATACACCAACTATCTAAGATAAAAGTTTTGAGAATTGTAGAGTAGATTTGGCTCGACATACATTCTCCTGTTTTGCTAAATGTAGTCTAGAGGAAAACTCTCCATATAATATCATCTAAATAGGGCGAGTGATGTGTTTGTAAATTAAGGGGTTCTTTCTGAAAATCATGCATGAACTAGATAATTGAGATCGATTAAGGCTCAAATATTCATTTAAGAAAAGTATCAGGATAAGAGAATCATTAAATGTTATAGAGCTTATAAAATATTAAATTATGAGGTGGAGATATTGTGACACGAATTGGCCTTTAAATTGTAGATCCTATTGTGGGAAGAGCCATATGTCAGATGTTAAAATAGAAAATAAAATGATCTTGTATCAGGTTTTTCAATCTCATGTAAGATTCATCTCAATGTTTTAGTTTGGAATTCAAGAACTATCTGGATTCTTATTGTCTTATATAACATACTCTTAAATGTGTTTTTGGAGGTGAATTGGGTGTTGGGGAAATAACACACATGTTTAAACAAAATATCACGATCGGGGTTTGTAGGGTGTTATTTTCATTATTTCCCCAATTCTTCTTGGTGACAATAATTTCAAATGTGGGGTGGTTTTAATGCCCGATGTTTTAGAAAAGTTCTACTTTTTGAAAGAATTTGAATTTACAAATTTTTGGATGGTTCATTTCATAAATATAGCATTATAATGTAAATCCACACACTAAAACATCTATTAGTGTTTTTTGGATGATTCTTATGTCTTAAGAGGATTACAAGGTATTATATTGGGTTTCCAAGGTATCATGCACTGAAAGATAGGGTTTTTGGAAGGGTTTCATGAGGTACATGATTAGAGCACAAATAGTTTAAACTACGAACATCAACCCTCTAGTCATTGGATCTCCTCCTATCCAGTCATATTCATTGATCTATTAACTTCATACGATGTTAAAATCACGTTTCATCATTCTAATTTGTTGTATTCTGGTATACTATTCATTCTTATTTATCCTTTCATTATTTATATTTCTATTTCTTATTCTACCTTCATACAATCTAATTCTCCCAATTTTTAGGGAATATATTTTTTCTTTGATTTTTCTTGAAATGCCTCAAATCGAGGATTGATATTGGACTAGTACACCATCATATATAGTGGTCTATAGATTTTATCATAATGCTTTTTTAGTTTTTATATTTTTTCATTGTTTCACATGTCGGATTCCACATGTTTTAGCCTTAAAATGTGAAATTAGTTCTATAAGACATGATTCCTTAAATTATTTTTCATTATTATTTAGTTTAAATATTTGGAGGATGTTCACATCAACCTGAACCATTCCATCATGGTAAATTTTTTTATATTATTTTTCCTCTATAAATTTTTACCTAATTAAACAACCCTCATTAGGTGTTGTTTAAAAGGAATATACATATAATTTATTTTATATTAATATATCATGTATCATGGTGTGTTTATTTTCCCATCATCTATGGGATGAATACAAGAATTTTGTAATTTGGAATGAAAACTACTCCTCATTCTATAATAAATCCACCTATAAGGCTCACTATATAAATTAATAAATAGGGAAAACTAAGTAGATTTATTGAAATGATAAATATCTATGGCCCTATTTATTTATAAATTAATTGTGAAAATATAATGGTTAAGGGAATGACATCTACATTAATCATACATGAATATGTGTTATGGAGTTTCTATAATCTTGGTCTTCATTGTTGTAAATTTTATATGGATTGATAAATTTTATTATTCTTTGTGAGATACTTGGGTTCCAAATTATAGAATACTTGAGATGGGATCATAGGATATTGAGATTATATGTACCATGGATGAACCTTAGGTTACATATATGAAATACCTTGAATCATATTATAGGTTACTTGCATTATATTCGGCCATGAGCGATACTTGGGTTTCCTCATTAAGAAAACTGTGGGATAGGCTCATTGGCTAGTTGAAATCTTCATGATTTTGGTGATACATGGATTTCATTTTTACTAACATCCATGGATGGGATTATATAGAATTTTGATTTCATCAGTTATACTTGGGATTCCAATTTACATAAATAAAAGGAAGAGACAGTAAATTATGTGATTTTCATGACTACTTGGGTGATACTTGGGTCCATCATTATTGGATTTCATAGATGGGATCATAGGATGTCTGAAATATGTATTTCATGTTCATTTCAAACATATTCTTATTAGTTATCCATATTTTTTGTCTTACATTATATACCAAATACATTTATTATATATATTGTCTTACATCCCTTATTTCAAAATATGAACCCTTAACATTAATTGACATTCCTAGGGCATGTTTTTACTTACCTTTTAATACTCGGGAAAGGGGTCCCTTAATTAGAATGTGAAATATATTATTAATATTTCTCAGGTGGATGCCTTACCATTATACCTTAGGTCTTCTCCAATGCATGTATATTAGTGAAAATGATTTTCTAACATATTTATATATATAAATAATGATAGGTGTTTAGAGACAATCCATCTTATGTTGAATAAGGTATGGTTGGCCTTGTGTCCTTGCGTAACCTAAGACCGACTTGTTTACATTTATTTATTTATTTATTTATTTGTATATTTTTTATTCATACTCATTTACGTATTTTATATGCACAAACTAGATATATTTAGACTCCTTTGGTGGTCGCCTACTCAGTGTATTTCATTTCTTGTTTTTAACTCCATTGCATAAGGGTACCTAAACAGAGCTCTTATTTAAAGGTTCAGGTTTACATATTTTTCTTTTGTTTTTCATTTATACACGTGATCATAGAAGTACAAGAATGAGTCAAATATAAGGATTCTTATTTAGTTATCCCTTGTTTTTTTTTCATTTTCATTGTACATGCATTGTTCATTATTGTACCCTATATTGTTTCACTACTGGTTAGAAAATGTATCTTCATCCAGACATTATTACATGATTTTATATTCACCATTGGCCATTTTATTTTTATATTACTATTTTATTATGCTATATCCTTTTTTATATTGAATCTATTATCTATTGATTTTTATATGATAAACTATTTCCCTAATCTGATCAATAGGATATAGTCTCCTCCCAACACTATCATTCAACCATCACTACTAGTAAAAATCATCTAGTATGTAGGGAGGAATTCTTGGGGCCAGGTAGAAAGCTAGATTGGGGCACTGTTTAAAGTGGTTACCTGGTGGGGATACTAATCCTAGGATCCCATAACCAAATGCAATATAGGTTAGTATACAATAAATAAGAACAAATTGAATTAAAAGATTAATATTAACACTCCCTCACCTTTGATTTAATCAACAAGATATTTCTATAATCCTAAAATCCAACCAATATAAAAATAAGAAGAAACCAGTAACTTGAACAATTACCAAAATGTAAAGCATATGGGTATCACAAGAAACCATGGAACACTTTAAATGTTCCAATTTAACATTCAAAAACTGAAAAACATTAGAGAAATGTCTCTTTATACATTTTGGAGCTCATGTATAATTTTTTTTGAAAACAATAAGTTTTTTAATATATTTATAAAATTCATTTAATAATCACTCCACTTATATAAATCATCTTCTATAGCCTTATAAATTTTCATTCAAATCACCACATGACCTTAACGACTTAAAAAAATTTAATCCCACATTTCACTTAAAGAAAAACATTAATTTATAAATCTATAAAAGAAATTTCATGTTTCACCTAAAATGTTAAGTAAAATATTTCAAAATTTTATTAAAATCCCCAAACATATTTTATAACCTCAAGAAATTTAAAAATGTCTACTTGAGGAGTGTAAAAAACAACTTGTTTCCTCTATACATGAAAATCATTTATTTGGAATACTTTAAACTAGAACAATAAAGGATTTCAATACAATCCAAGATAAAATCACATAAACTTGTTTAAATTCATCAGAGTAAAGTAAAACAATGATTTTGGGTAAAAATCAATCAATGGATCTTAAATTGAAAATATGAACATTGGATAATCAAAATCAAAGTGATGATGATCAAGAGAGAATGTGTTGCCTTTAATGGAGAAGTATCCATGAAGTAATGGAGCAACCCTTTAGGTCCTAAAATCAAAGACACTAAAAATAAAATCAATCCTATCACCCATAATGTTTTGTCAAATTAATATGGAAATGGAGAAAATGGAAACTATAATGGAATGAGGAAAATAGGAAAACATAGAACATTCCTAGATGAATCAAACCCAAACTATGTCATTCACAACAAAATTCACCAATAATGAAGGTTATTTATAATATAGAGGTTTTGTATAGATATCAGCTCAACCTTGGGGTGTCACACTTGAGAAAGGGGGAGGTGAATGGATTGAGGAGGCTCCATGTATTATAATATGCCTTTTCTAGGGGCATTTCATGATTAATAAATAAATTTTCCTAAGGGGAAGGTGTGAATGATAGGGGAGCTCACTAGGGGTGTGACCGGGTCATGGAGGGGGGTGGACCCTTCCATTTTTCCTATTTTTTCTAAATTAAATTATTATTATTATTATTATTACATTTTATTATATAAGATAATTAAAATAATTATTTACATTTTTTAAATCTTCAATAAAATTAAAACATAATACCCAATTAAAAAAATTACGTTTAAATATTATAAATTATCAAAAAACATTAATCCAAATAGTAACATTATGGATATTATAAAATGATGATTTTTGATACACCATATTAAACAGCCACTTGAGATGACCAAACTACCCATGTTAGTGACACTGCTACACATAAAACATATAGTTCAACAAAATATACTACTTACACCCACCGTAATTGAATTAAATTTGAGTTCATACTAAAGAGGTTGATAATGGTACACCTCTTAAGTCATTTCCCCCGAGAGATTTACCACTTATTATCTCATCACATATCTTTTTTAATCTACTAGAAGATGAATCACATATAGTCTATCCTCAATGTAAACTGCCTATTTCTAAACCACATTTTTATTTTTATTTATTGAAGATGTATTTATTCCCTACTTTTGAAAAAGTGACCAAGTTAATAAATATAAAGGTTTACAATAACTTTGCCAATCCCATATCTAAGTTCCTCAACTTAGTATCCTCATTCCCAATTTGATATAAATAAAATCATAGTAGATCCATATTCATGGCAATTTATTCTATAATAAACATTGATCATTACTGAGGATTTATGAAATCCATTTTCTTTTAGCCAACATAAGTCTCTAGACTAAAACTATAAGAAAAAGAGCTCTTGGATATTTTTCCAAATAAGGAATTTATCTTTCTTAGATTCATGCATGATGTCCCACCATCAATAAACTATCCATTTTATCATGATAGTGGATAAACTAATCTAGTGCTTCTATAATGACATTATTCACTTAAATATATAGTGAATAGAGAGAATCCACTCTACATAATTCTTTTAAGTGTGAACATCATTAAAAACTGGGGAATTTTAAAATTTTAGGACCTTTATAACATCATAGGTAATTAATTTATTTCTTGGAACTATTTTTATAACATCTTACATTAATGAGGGGATCCCCTCCAAGACATGAGGATCTATTACTAGTCAAACTAGATATTCATGCCCATATTTCTCTTCATACATGGTGATTGGTGGATAGTAAATGTCATATTCTATGACAAATAGGAGAACAATATCAATTTATTAACCTTGGTTAAACACTCTATTTTTATAACTATATTAATATGATCAAATCCAACCACCCATTCTACACACCCTTTCTACCTTTTATCCCTCAAATCACATTAATTTGTAGTATACATTTTATCAATAATTTAATTAAGTTAAGGTTTCCTGAAATGTTTTTATAGGTAAATAAACATTCTTTAAACATAATCATGGATAAGTAATAATTCACATTATCAATATAGATAAAAAAATTTCTAATCAAATAATAAATTTCATTTCCATATTGAACAAATGGTTAATAATACATATATAGGAAAAACTATTTTTTTATTTGTTTCTATTTTTTTAATATGAAAATTAAATTCAACAAAACTATGAAATAACAGTACACAAGAAATATTAAAAAAACATGAAATCCTACCAATTACTACTTATAGTTTCCTAGAAAGATGTATGTGACTCTAATATTAATGGAAATCTAATGAAAGAATAAAATAGAAAGGACACACTAGCTACCACTAAAACATATGATTCTATAATAATTATAATTGATTGGAATATTTATGGGTTACCTTTTAATAATTAGTACTCTAATATCTCAGCTAATCGAAATCCCTTACAAATGAGCCTTCAACCCCCACTCTAACACCATTTTATAACCTCAACAACCTGAATACATGAATGGATTATGGATCACATCATCATAACACCTTAGGTATGCCATCTAATTCAAAAAAATCTATCTTAAATGACAAGGTTTTATTATATTCTATGTGGTAGTTGGTTTATCTTCATTAAAACAAATATAAATTAATAAAGTGACACCTCAAAATTTATCCATAACCCTTTGGGTCATTGATTGAGTAACCCAAAACACTATAGTGTATTCCAAGGGTATCTATTTGACAACCTGAATAATAATAAAATATGAAAAACTATATGAACTAGATTATATACCTATTCTAAGTTCATAACATCCAAAAGGTTGAAATAAATTAAAAAATTAGAAAAAGATATGTTATAAACATAATAACCAAACAAAATATTCCTTAGAGATCATAATATGAGGATTACCAAGTGGAAAAACTCATATTTAATATCAAATGAATCCCCTGTGTAACCACTCTCTATTCCCTCTAGGAAGTGGAAATATTACCTTCCATTCTCCAGACTCCACGTGGCAGTCTCGCCTATATCTTGATGACTTCCCCTTATATGGGTCATGTTTAATATGATTGGCACACATCCCAAAGGATAAGGTGTATGGTGTTATTATAATAAAACCCATTATTTGGTCACCATACCACCCCTAATTAACTATATTAAACATAATTGAATTCATGAAATAATATACAGTGCATGAACCAAGAATTAAAGCATACATAACATGCTTTAATGTTTGGAATTATGAGTACAAAAATAAACTATCTACAATGGTAGGTTCCATACCCTTTAAATAATTGATTTAGGATTAGACAATTTTAAATTTAAAACCGATATAGGTAAATCATAAATCCATTAAATTCTATTAGGTTATACATATAAGAGTTAAAGAAAATTCACTTTCTATTAGAAGGTGGAATGAGTATACAAAAAACAATGTGATATCACAACC
The DNA here is from genome assembly GCA_963277665.1 of Viscum album. NCBI lineage: Eukaryota > Viridiplantae > Streptophyta > Magnoliopsida > Santalales > Viscaceae > Viscum > Viscum album. The sequence goes on along the minus strand of OY728158.1, from coordinate 494,185,657 downwards.
CATTGAAGAGGGGTATGGGTTTATAGATTAATGTAAATTTGATCCCATCCTGTCACCATACTCCAAATTAATATGTACCAACATGAAAAATTATATAACATATATATATCAATTCTATTGTACTTTTTGATCACTATGTAACATGTGAAAATCATTTAAGAATTTAGGTAATAAATCCATAAAAACATTGTTTAAATTTATTTATTGGGAAGATGTATAGAATACTAGAAGTTAAAATTCTAATGAATAAATATATAAATGAATAATAGTAATTTATATAAAAATTTATTAGTGCCCATATGATTATAAAAATTACAAATTTCACTTATGTAATGCTTGAAACAAGTGTATAATAAAATATAATCAAACCAACCATTACATATTGTGAAAGGTAAATTAATAATTTGACGTCAAAAATATTTATTTTATTTAATTTGAAAAATACCAATAAAATTTTAATCATATCATTGGTATTATGATAGGATATAGAGGTACACCTATTAAAAATAAATGCAGTAAATTTTTCAATGATTGCGAGGAAAGAATATTCCACCACAACAAACCTGATCAGCCAATGATAATAAAATGTTTGATTTAAATCACATCTATTAAAGGAGAGTGAATATAGAAATCAAAATGATAATATTAAATTATTATTACCCAGACTAAACTCTTATAATTACATCAAGATAAATAATTGAAAATGTGTGATGAATTTTAAATTCACTAGATTAGGGAAAGAATACCTTATACCCACCTAAATACTTTAAATGGGTGTGGAGAAATTTTGGACAAAATCCATAACTTTATGTTTTCTAAAAAAAATATTACTAATCAAATAAAAAAACCAGTATTTAATAAGAACTCAATGTAAGTGAATGATATATGAAATAGATAACCCAAGTAGGATAATAGATGAAAATAGTGGTGAAATTGTGAGTAAATACAGTTTATGGGTTATATTCGTATATTAAAACATAAAAACTACCAAAAACTAAAAATACACCTATTATGTCCACCCTGTACTAGATCCTGATCCACTTGGTGTTCATTGATTCTTACAATGCACCTATTTCACTTGGGGTGACACTTTGTACCTAGTCACAATGTACCAGGTACCTAGTTCCTAATACAACTGGGTACAAACCCTACTTCTCCCCACCATCAGTAATGTAATCTCCTTTAATTTTACCCCTTGTAATATACATTATAAAAATGACATAAAATGGAAAGGAAAAACCCAAAAAATAAAGATTCAAACTAAACAAAATGCTAAATATTTTTACTAAAAAAATAAGAAATAATGGTTAAATAATTATAAATCAATTTAACCTTTAAATTTCTTCTTAGATATAAATATAATATCATCATGTAATTTATTTCATTTCATTACATTTTAGTTTGGTATATGAAGTGGCATCAACAAAGTAGTAGTACTTTTATTTTGAAATATGACTCATCAGTAGATAATACATCGAAAAAAATATTCAATGGACTCATTTTTTATTCTAGTCCACCAAAATTTCTGACATGATTTGTAATACAACTAATAGATATTTAGGTCATAAAACCAATGAGATAGTTAAAATTATATCATTTACACTTTTTATATGATGGTATAAATCCCTATTATTTAATAATGTAAAAGAAAATATTAAAAACATGTGGCCATATATCTATGATCTCCACATAATTGAGTCACTAAATTTAATAGTAATAAAATCTTGATTAATGTCTTTTAGATCCTCCTTTCTAATATATAATTGATTATTTAATTTTAATATGATACAAAAATATCTTACCCTAATCCCCATAGATATAAAAATTAATCCTCTCTAGAACATACCTAAATATCCACTCATCCTTATATTTATTTTCTTTTTAAGGCTAACATTCCCTACTAAGAACATATAATACCACACTTCCATTTATAGGATTATATAGAAACTAAAAATTAAGGGAGTGTACGTATTCCATGCAAAAATATTTCCATAAATTCATATCCTTTTAAAAATAGATATACTATTTGTTTTTATGGTCAATGTATACTAAAAATAACACAATAATAAAATAGTACCTCTAGTATATCAAATAAATAACAATAGTCGTTAACTATAACTCATATATTTTCTTATTAATATTATGTTGAGAAATTTATTTGAGATATAGGCCATCAAATGATGGAATTTCGTCAAAAAAATATGTAATACCCATAAAAGATACATTAAAATATGTTTTCAACATATTTAGTGTCTTAATAGGTATTAGAATAGATGTTATGTTAATACATTTTTTCAATTCAAAAAAAAAATTAACTTTGAATTGACTAAATGAAATTATATTTTTCCTTTTTCATGGTGGTCGAGGGGGTAGTTATATAAGAGATATCCTTGAAAATATTTGTTATTAATCAAGTCATCATTTCTTATAACTTCTCTAGTTAAATTAAATTAATAACTTATAATTCTTCTTATATGAGTAATTTATCATTATTAATATAGAATAAACCTTTAAAATCTATTTTATAAATATTATTCACCCACAATGCTTCCAATTATACCCAAATATAACCCCCACAATCTAAATAACTCTTTATTACTCGTTGATATCCTCCTATAATTCCATGAATAAATAACTTAATTTATGTGAAACACAATTCATTTATTATAAAGAAACAGAAGGTATATTATACACATTAATAGAGTGAATAAATACATTAAATAACTGATATGTTTTAAAATAAACCTATGAAATACCATAAGGTCTTATTCACTGTTGATTCTACCTTAATAACATGTTGTTATATGAAAAACATTTATCCCATCTCGTATGATCAAATAAATCATTGATTTGAAAATATAAATATAAATTCTTAATAGTCATCAATATTAGATTGAAATAATGCACACATAATCATAAAACTATATTATCTTTCTTTATGAAAAGAGAATAATTCCTCCAAAGAAACATACTATCTCAAAAAATGCCTATAGATTCAATCACCAAAGGGAAATCCGTTAATTATATTAACTCTATCGATTCCCCATAATATGGTGGAATATAAATTATGATTAATACTTGTAATACTTTGAACTAGAATATAACCTATAATTTAAATCTAGTTTAATTTAGTTAGAATCATAATAAACTCTTATTTTTTGATAATATTACACAAAATTCCATTATAAAAACAAATTGAAACATAACCTTCATGGGAAAAAAATATAAACCATTAACTAAGTTAACTAATATATGCCAATATTTAGTTCAATAAACCTAAAGATTTATAAATGAGACCACTATAAGAGAACAAGATGGATATATCTTACTCATTTCTAACTATTAAAATGATTGGTTATCAATGTTTATGAGGTTATTAATAAATTATACACCAACTCTATAAGATATAAAACTTTCATGAATAAAATAAATGAAAATTACTATATAAAAAGGGAATGGGTACAAGAAGAATTTAATAAAATAGTATCACTCACCATAAAAGAACAATAATCTGTATATTTTATAGTCTTGTTGATTGAAAGTAATCATCCAAAGATATCAAAAATATTCTGAGGATGAACACCCTACCTAAAAATAGCATATCCAAAAAAACATTGATGGTTTCATATCTAAATAAATAATAATTTTTTTTATATGAATATCTAATTTGGATTCAAATTCATTCTATGACCACACTGATATTATTATACTCCTGTTCTCCTCAATGGAATAGGGAAAAAATACCCTCACTTAGATGGTTCTAGGTGAATGTAATTTCCCAAAAACCCATTAAAAATAATTTCTTCCAACTAAAGGATCTATTTACTTTTAACTATAGAACTATCCTTTATTATACCATAAAATCCCACCAGTGTTAGGAAACTCCTTCATGAATTAATTTTTCAACTCACACTAAGAATTTATCTAGTATCTTAGTAATATCAAAGATAAAATGTTATTCCTCAATAAATTTTTTTATATCGAATACCTCCCAATAATAATGGAGGAACCACATTGTATGAAGGTTCCTATTTTGGTAATAATTTCCATATTTTTTAGAGTAGTTCAGTATGTTCATATAGTTTTTATTGATCCTGGTCTAATCAGAGATTCATGTTCAATATAATCCTATATAAAATCAATGGGTTGAATAAAATTTATACTCTATTTTAATGTATATATTTACATATTATTTATACATTTAAAAATCAAGTATCTCTTAATTTTTTCCACACAAACTATTTCAAATTATAACATATATCCTTCTCTTTAAAAAATTTACATTATAAAAATTATTTTCATTCATAAAAAAATAATTTAAAAGTATTTAAAAGAATAAATTTAATGATAATTATGAAAAATATTAATTAAAATTCCAATTTATGGGTATTCTAGAACAAATAAATCAATTAGTAATTATATTAACTTAATCATAACAAATAAGTGCATTAGAGGACATTATTTATTTATTATTGATGTTTTGTTTAATATTAACTTCAATATGATTCAAATTATAATTATAAAAAACACATTATATAACATATCCTATTAGGTGGAATATTATATTCTACTTATCATTATCAACTAATGATGCATTAGAAAAAATAATTGTAATAAACTAACATGAATATATTCTCAAACTAGTACTCGACCTAATATACCATATATCCAAAGAGAATGCTCAGTACCCATGGGATTGTAACTAATTCCCAGGCATCAAAAAAAAAAGAGGAAATAATGTTCCCAACCAAATACTACAACATAATATGTACATATATATTTAACATAGAAAAAATCGAAAATTTAAATATATTATATAACTGTAACCAAATAGAATAAAGTAAACAACTCAAGAGAAGAAACATACCCAAGTAAAAGTCCAACCACAATGGACTACAAAAATAGTGAAACAGCCAGTCCATGTGATAGAATGGGAAAACAAACACCATCCCACCACTATCTACCCATCCCACCTTACGAGAACCTCACCACCTTAGTATTTCACTTTTCCATTCCATGCATCTAAAGACATAACCATGTTCATGTACCATTGAATAGGTTTGTTGGTTGTAATTTAATAAAGTTAATTAGGGTCTCAACGAAGTGTTCCATATCATGTATTTAAATAATAATCAATTAATTCTAAACTTTAAAGAAAATAAGAAATGTAACGAATTATAGTTTTTATATAAAAATCATGGAAAAATAGATTAATTTCCAATTTTCCACATTTCCAATTAAAGTAGGTAAATCAATTTCAAAATCATTTCATATACAAATATTTTAGTAGATATATTTTTTCAAAAAGAATAATGAATCACAAATAATTTCTCATTCCAAGTCTATGGATCTATAAAAAAGCATAGAAAAACAAAATCAGAACCCAAATTAGCCAAGAAACACATGTAACACCGCACCATGCGTCACACTGGGCCAGGATATATAGGATAGTCATACCTGACATGGAAACCTTTGCAAACATAAAAAAAACTAGACATTTTCATTTAGTCTAGAGATAATAGGAGCACCCCAGTTAGTTAACCGCCCATAGCTCTAACAAGTCAGTAGAACAACAACATTAGGGAGTAGAGGAAAAAACAATTACCAAATCCCCTATTTTGGAAGACACCATTTACTATACCTACCACCTATATATATAAATCTACCAATGTGATCAATTTTTCAAATAAATTCATTTCCATCAAACCATTATTTGAAAATGATTTCACATTCCATTTCACAAAAACCATTTCACATTGATTTGAAAAACCATTTTCATTTACCCAAACCAGGGGAAAACTATACTATTTAAAAACAAATTCAGAACACAAAAAACAAGTCAGTAATATCATTCCATTTAATTTAATTAGAAAATTTACTATGATATGAGAAATTAAGTTCACCAATATAATAAAAATATGGAACAACCAACCGTAATACCTAGGGTTGAACATGCCCAAAAAATGATCTAATAAAAACTAGAACAAAAATATGACAAAGGAGGCCCCAGAATCAATCCAAAAACAATATAATTGTTCCAAATCATGAAAATTATCTATGTAGAATATGAAAAGACACATGGAACTACAATAAAAACTTATTTCATCATAACCAACAATGTAAATTTCCCCTTTAAACAAGATCACAACACAAATCTTGAATGAAACAAGAAGAGAAATCACCATGGATCAATGGATCTGGAAACACAATGAAAAGGGGATACTATGAACAAATAAAAAAATAGTTATAATGGTTAAATCACCCAATGAGATGAAAACTAACCACAATGGTGTTCAATCATCGGATGAAACAATTCAAATTGAACGAAGACTGCAAAAATCTACAGAGAATCCATATAGGTTGAGATCCAAAGGAGCTATGGATTAATGAAATAAAATTAAACTAATGACTCTCCCTAAAAATATTTTTTTCCACATTTACATGGGGTTGATTTCATTTACACATCATGTAGTCCTCAGTACTCAGATATTCCAAAAAATGATCACCTTTCAAAAAAAAACATATCTTTTATTATTACATAGTGTGTAATATGTACAGAATATGTACTCACTTCCCGATGTATATCATGTTCATGATATCATCCCTATATAAAAGACACATCATGTTCACCAATTACACAATGTTTATTTCACTTGAATTCTCCAAAAATTGTATATTATTTCATGAAAGCACAAAACAAAATCGGTCGTTCTTTAAACTCTAGTAGAACCCATCAATGCCATTACATGTTTATACCAAAATTAAATTAATTCAAAAAAAACATTAATCTTCACAATTTAATTCATTTTCCTAAAAAAATACTAACCATTGTTTAGACCCCAATATGAAACCAATTAAAGCGAAAAATAATAAAATATATTGGAATTACCATAAAGTGGGTAATAAGATGTTATAAACTCTCCACATTAAGACTATCCTACCTTGGAAATTCATCATGAAAAATGGTATCTAGTAAAGATGTAACAAAACTGCACCCTCATCAAGACTTGCACTCCCAAGTCTCATGAGATTCTAAAATATTCCCCCACAAAACTCTAACCAATAGAATCAACTTCCCTTGCATGAATTTTAAATGAGATTTAGTGATCATAACTATAGTCTCAACAACAAAAATAGTTGAGTCTAACCTAATTTCATTCCAAAATTGAATGTGAGAGGTATCATGATGATTTTTATAAATCTTTGAATTGTGTAAAACATTAAAAATTCATGTTAATTGATCCATAAATAACATTCAATAAGAAACCTTACCAATCCACTCAATCAACCAAAATGTTCGAACAAATATTAGAACCGACTTCCCTAGTTTTCTAAGATTACAGTTACCCAACCTAGGAAAAATATTCAAGAATAGTCATTCACCTATGAGAAACTCGAAAGGAATATTATTTTCATCCATATAGTATTTGTATATTCTTTTCACTATAAAAAAATATTGTTATATATTTTAAATCCTCACATACATCTCCTCAACCAAACATTGTCCCTCTTAATATGCTTCTACCTCCTCAACCTAAAAACGAAATGATCAACAAGAGTGGCCATAAAAAGTCTCAAAATGATCAATTTTAGTTAGTGACTAATAACTATTATTGTAATAAATTTAAAAAATTCATATATGTATATCCCAAGATCCAACAAAATCCAAGGCATATGCAAGGTACATATCCCCCAGGATCTAATTAACAAGCTCTGTCTGATCGACTCTCTATGAATAATAATCTGCACTCAACTGGAATTGATTACCCATCACCTCCTAGAGACACCCCCTGAATATTCAAGTAAATATAGTATCCATATCATACATAAAGGTATAATGAACTACATGAAACCAACCAACTTATTTCACAAGCATTTTACTAAGATCTTCAATATTTTTAGTGTCTTTGATTGGAATGAAATGAGATCTCATTGTCAAACAATTAATCACCACCCAAATAGCATTCCTAAATTCGAGAGTCTATGGAAATTTGAAAACAATTTCCACATATAACTTATCCCATTTTTAAATAGGGACTGGATGAAGCTGAAGAAAACTAGATGGTTTCAAATTATACAACTTGATCTGTTGGCAGGTGTAATAGTGGGACACAAAATCAGAAATAGAATGCTTCATAACAACTCTATATAATCAATTTCTTATACCATAATACATTTTCATAGTCCCAGTTTGATCATCCAATCAAAATTTTTGTCAATAATACCAAACTGAGGCCCTCAGATATTTTGGGATGACAAATCTATCCCCACATCTAAGAATACCATGTGTATAGTGATACCAACCAGAAATAGTATCCCCACCATAAAGTGTTTCATGAATTCATCTAAACTCATTATCTTGGTACTTATTTTAAATAATGAACATGAGGAGAAATTTTTATCACTGAACACCGGTTAGAACCATACACGAATCATCCTTATAAGTATCCAGATAAATCTGAGAAAAAATTTCCTAAATGATCCCACTCTGACTTCAATTACTAAATATATTGTGATTTATTATTCCTTTTAATATCATCTAGAATTTAATTCCCATTTATTATGGTGTATTTAATATAAAATAAAAAATGTCTTAAGGTATCCCTTAAATTACCTCTTTATTGATTTTTTTCTCACAAAATATAGCTTAAACTATTATGGTCAGAAAGGACTTTGAACCTCTCCCCAAAAAGATAATTTCACTAATTATTAAGAACATGAATAACATAATCAGTATCTAAATCTAGAGTGGGGTAATTCTTCTCAGGCGGTTGATGGTGACCAGAGCCATAATCTACCATTATATCATCTTTTATGACTAGACCAGCAAACCCATCTCTAAAAGCATCACCTAAAACCACATATCCGTCGGTGGGCTTAGGTAAGATCAATATAGGATCCTATGTCAGATGTATTCTCATCCTATAGAATTAATACTTACACATTTTATCACATGTTAATTTGACCCCTTTCCAGGTAAAGGAAATCGAATGTAACACCAAATTTGAGTAATTAATGAAAAACTCTTGGTAGCATCATGAAAGGCCATGGACTCTTTGAATTTCAAAGATGTTATCTTAATATTACAATCATAAAAAAAATCATTTACCTTCTCAGGATCTTCTCATAAAATATGATCATATATGATACTCCCTAATAATTTCACTTCATGGATCAAGAATTTTCATTATGAAATAATTCCATAAAAATGGTGACTCCTCAAGATTTTAAAAACCAAACATACATGGTTCTCTTTCTCACCCAGATCTTGAATATACAAAAATGTCTTCTAAAAACACAACAATAAATTTTTTGAGATAATCATGGAATATCTAATTCACCAAATCCATGAAAATGGATGTACCATTAGTAGAACCAAACAACATCACAGGATATTCATACTGGTCATACATACTCCAAAAATCTGTCTACGATATATCACACTCCCAAACATTGAGATGATGATAACTCAACATAATATAAATATTTGAAAACCACTTTTACCCATATAAATGATCAAAAAAATTATCCACATGAGGTAAAGGATAAATGTTTTTATCCATTTCCAAATTCAACTACAAATAGTTTACCCACAACTAACTTGAACCATATTAATTCTTATTAAATAAAAATGTGTTTTCCCAAGGTAAAACACTAGGGATAACAAAACCCTTTTACACCAGATCCTCTAGCATAATATTGATCTTCTTTATCTTGGTATGTTCTATATGATAACAATGTATCATTCTCATATGTATATCTAGCACTAGGTCAATTGTAAACTTTACCTCCCTCTCTAGAGGAATAATAGAGAAATCATCAAGGACAACATCATAAAACCCCCACACAATGGTTAGAAGGTCAACAAGAGAAGAAAAGTTATCGGGCTCAATTATAACAACAAAAAACAAACACGTGATCTCTGGTTTGGATATTCCTGCACAAATATACCTCAGATCACTCACTCATTCAAAACACCCATGAGCTTATGTCATCTATATTAAATGGGAAACACTAATTACGAAAATAAAAATATGCATCAATTAGAAATAAGAAATTCCATACCCGTGATGATGTGTAATGGATCTAGATACCAAACAAGAATAACCCAAATTAGCCTCACATCATCTATCGATAACTCGCATGAAGGAAATTGAAACCCACAATGTTTCCTTTTACCACGATGTGTCTCTAACACTGTAAAAAAGGTATGATTTACATTGGAAGGTTAATCACATCAACATGAATACAAATATGTATTATGGGGAAGAACATGTATTAAATAAAGATACTTATACTGAGGATGTAATAAATATGGTACCTCTAACTATTATCATACCCACATCTACCTCCATTGAAAATCATCTACTATATGAAAGTGATTCTCTACAGAGGCCTATGGCTGGAGCCCTGTAGTCTTTAATGCATCTGACTATGTTGTGTTATCCTTTGTTGATGATGATTCCTATCTATATTGTGCAGTAGAAATAAACTAATATAAATGTTTCCAATGACCATAATATCAATAGTTAGTGCACATCTTTACATGTAAATGGAAAATAACGTTGTATGTTTCATGCCATTCTACGCTAATACAAAAATATAGGCACAACATTAGCTACAACTCGAGGTGTTGAAGATTCCAACTGTTGAGAGCCACCACCCCCACTCATGTGATAATCCTACCACTTCCTATTTTTCCCTAGATCAAAACTATATCTTCTACTAAGTGGAAGATAATGGGTGGAATAAACAACCATTCCTTCAATATTTACTTTTTCCAGCATTTCCCCATCCACTATATTTACATAGGATGAAAAATTCAACAAAAATACATGTGATATGATATTTGGTTGTAAACCCTGTAAGTAATTATCTTCTATTATATAGTAATTCATTCAAACCTGTAGTGAAAAATAAACCATATTAGTGAAAAAATTGGTGTACAATGACACAAAACTCTCTCCTTACTAAAAAGAGAGTAATTTTATAGGCATTTCCATCATCGATGAATCGATAAAAACTACTAAAAAATAGAGTCTTAAAAACCATATAGTAAAAACCCATAGGTCTACCTTCATATATAATGGAATCCAAAAAATGCTTCATAGGATCCACATGTGTGAATGCTTCCAAAATCACCTTGATATTCTTAATTTTTTATAGGAAGTCAATGATTTGATCGATCATTTCATGTCATTCCTATTCCTTTTAAGATTCATTAAAACCTTACAATGATGTTGGATTCTTATGAAAGAACATATATAATCAATCTCTTTATCATATATCTCTTAGTGGTACCTCAATTACTATATTCTAATCAGGTGTAACATTTTGATCAATTTCATGAACTACTCGCATGATATCCTCCATAAATTGTTGTTTCATCAGATGATTCCATCAAGAATCATCAACTATACCCTCCATATGAACTCATAGAATATGTCTTGGAGTCCTACTTCTTCCCACCAAAATAAACAAAATGACTAAACAAAAGAATAATCTCTATTCAAACTAAAACCCTATAATTAAAAAAAATAAGATTATCACAAAGAAAATATGGGACACACATACCAAAACAGCAAGGAAACTTTAGTCTCATCACAAAAAATCATGTTATGAACTTCCAAAAATCTACCTATCATGCTTTGAAAAATCCTATCTCTAGTCTATCACACATAAAAATATTTGGAAAAATTGTAAACCATGACGCTTTGATACCATATTTTAATGAACTAATCCATATAACCTCTTAAATGGGTACCCGGACCAATATTCTATATACCCAAAGAGAATTCGTGATCCCCACAAGATGGAAACTAGCACCTGTCCATCAAAAAATATATTTTTGAATTATATTAATAAACTTGATGTAATAAAAAAACATATGTATATATAATAGAGAAAATATTGGAAAACATAAATATTTTTTATAACTAAAACCAAATAGTGGAAACTAAATAACACAAGGGTTGAAAAAATCCCCAAGTATAATTCAACCATAACAGAATATAGAAATTGAACACCCAACTATGCCATTTGATTTGATAGGAAGACTCGGACCATCTAACAACCAGCTACCCATCCCAGCTGACAGAAAACCTCATTGCCTCACTACATAACCTATCATTTCCCTACATCGAAATGTATAACCATATCTACACACCATCAATAAATTATGGATGGTGTGAGATAAATGGATCAGTATAGAAACATCCATGTGTTCCATATTAATTCACTAAACAATATTTCAGGATTGATCAACATTAAATAAAAATGGGATGTTATGGTTTAATAGTTTTTATAACAAAAGTTTATCAAAATAGTTAAATTTATCCTTTTTACCACATTTCCAAATAAATAAGGTAAATCATATTTCCAATTAATTTTATTTCCTGATATCATAGTAGATAAATCAATCTAAAAAAATCATTCATCACGTAAAATTTCTCATATAAAATATGTGGAAGTATAAAAAACAACACAAAACAAAAAACAAAATCCAAAATCTGCCATGAAGTACTAGTTACATCACATCAGGGTTCATGATGGGTCAAGATATCAAGGAAATCATACCTAACATAGAAAAGTGGTTTCTCATGAGTCCACAAGACATATGCATCAATTATAGTGAGAAAATGTAAAACCTTGCAAGAGAGCCTCACAATGGCTCCAAAAAGTCCCTAGAATAATAGGACAAGAGAGAAGAGGAAAACCCCAACAAGAAACCCCAAGAAGGATGAAGAGTCATATTACTATATCTTCCACCTAAGTACCCCAACAATTCATGTGCATCTAATTTTCAAAATTAATTAATTTCCATAAGATCATTATTTTAAAACCATTATACAATTTATTTGACAAAATCATTTCACATCACATTGATAACCACTTTTAAGTTACCAAAACAAGAAGAAAATCATCTTTTATAAAATCATAGTTTCACACATACAAAATAAATATTTCATATAATCAAATTTTATATAAAAAATCAATTTATCAAAGAAACATCTATTTAGTTCATCAAAATTTGAAAGAGATAGAACCACCACCCAAAAAACTCAGGGTCGCACAGGACCACAAAGGATCTAGTAATAAGAGAAATAAAACAATTACAACAGATGACCTATTATCAATATACTCATATAATAATTGATCCAATTTATGAAATGGTTTTATGGAGAAGATGAGAATACACATAACTCAAGAAGACACACACTACAAAAAATATATCAAAAGAAACAACCCCTAATACAAGATATCACTACCAATCTGGAATAAAACAAAAAAGAAACATCACTACAGGTCAACATATTTTATAACACAATGAAAAATAACTATTATGATGAAATAATCAAATAATTAGAATTTCTTACTCACTAACAGGGATGAAAACCAACTACATCAGTGATCAATCATCATAATAATCAATCTCAATTGAACAAAGTGTCCAAAAAATACTAGTGATTAATTCTAGGTTGACATAAAAATGAGATATGGATGAAGGAAACCTAATTCAACCGACGAAACACCCTAAATGTTCTTTTTGTGAAATTTAAAAAAAATTTAATTACATTACACACTATGTATTCCTCAAGACTCAGCCATGCTGAAAAAAACCCATCTATATTTTAATAAAAATCATTTATTATCACACTGCATGTATTATGTTCATGGAATGTAATAACTTCAAATTATGCATCGGGTACATGGGATCTTCCTTACATAACATACACATAGTTTACTCCCATTACATTGTGTTTAATTCTCCTCCAGACTAAAAAACCCATAAATTCTTACATGAAAACACAAAACCATCTCAGGTGTTCTCCAAACATAGGGGAACCTCACAAGGAAATAAAAATTTTATACCAAGAATCTATTAATTCAACAAGAAAAATCCATCTCCGAAATATAATTTATTTTCAACAAATATTTAACTATGTCCCCTAGAGTTTAAATTACATCCAATTACATAGGAAAAAAAGAAAAGAGAATGGAATTACCTAAAAGAGGGTAATTGGCTGATACAATAATATTGAAAAAAGTTAAAAAAGAAACCATAAGTAAACTCAACATTCCTTTGGTAACTCAAGTATTAATGGTAAACTAGAATATTTATGTGTTACATCATAATTTATATTAATCATATCTCCTATCTACCCATAATCATACTTTCCATAAGTGGGATCTCATTCTGTTTTGTTACATATTAAACTTGGTATATGAAAATTTACCTAATATTGGTTTCCACCATACTCAAGTGCAATTCTGAAGTGCTAGATTTTAGTGTAATTTATGAGGGATAATTAAAAACTTTTTTTGAAGTGGGGTTCCCTTGTTAAAAAATAACATAATTCAACTATAAAAAATGGTATGACCTTCATCACCATTACAAATATGGAAAAAATTAACACCTTTCAGTTGTTGGGAAGAATCTATGTTATATTGTTTTATAGTTCATACTAATAAAAAACTAAAAAATTTATGATTTCATTTGATTACAAAATATAATTTAAATAGTTATAAAATTGCCAAAAAAAACTCACGACAACCCACATAATCAAAACCATTAAAATAATAATATAATGCTATATGGTGTAAATTTATATATCAAAAAAATAGTCTTAGATTTTCCCATAGAAAACCTATGATTTCTTTATTCATGTATCACTCAAAAAACCTAAAAGTATTCAACTTTACTATTAAATTTCAACCCTAGGAGTCCCCAATATTTGGTTCTTTTCCATTACCAAGATCATGCAATGAAGGATATACAAGAATAATAAATGGAAATGTGTAGGGTGTGTATATTTCATACCCAGTTCATAACATCCCAAGTAAGTAATTAATAATAGATATTTTTATCTATGTCTATTTATGAATTAGTTAGTGTTTTAGAGGCTTAAAATGAGAATAAATCCAATCTTAAGCATGAAATACTCTAATATTTTTAAAAATTGTTTTACCGCCTTTTGATGGTGAACCATTTTTAAATTTAACTTTTGACAATTTTATAAGATATATTGGTAAAAATAAACTTATTCTTTATTATTGGGACATTGAAATTTACTTTGGATAAATTTCTGGTATTTTTCTGATAATGTTCATTTTTAATGAATAGTTAAAAGTGTTGTATTTTAATTCAAAACCTTTTTTTAATCTAGTTTATTTATATAGTTAGATTATCTTTTAAATTGGTTTTAAAGTTAAATTAGAATATATTTTTATAATTTAATCCAATGGTGGTCATTGGAATTAATATCACTTTGAAATTGGACATAAACGAGTGTCAATCTTCTGATAGATATTGTTTCGTAAAAAACCGCTATTTGATTTGACAACGGGATTGAATTATGAGATTAATTAATGAAAATTATATGTTATGAATTTGGTAAAATAGAAATCATTTATGAATTCAGAATATCAAATATATCTTAGGGTGAATTTTTGGTATTTTTCTGAAAAACCATAATTTTTGATGAATAGTGAAACCACAAAGTGGTAGTTACAAAAACTGATTTTTCGTTTAAATGGAACTTTACCACTTATGTGATTTGAATTTAAAAAATACAATATAAAAAATTTTCATTATTAAGTAAAATGTGGTTCAATGGGATGAAAATAATTTTTGATGAAAAGTAACTTTTAAGTTTTATTAATCGCGATTAAAGGTAATTAGTGTGATTTAAGGTAAAAATGATATTATAATAAAATGAAAATATCTTGAAACATTTCCTAACCCTATTGGATGATTCATGTCCGACCCAGAAAACCCATGGGTCGATTTTTGGGACCCCATGGATCCACTTGGGTAAGACAATGACATTAATGCCTTTTATTTAAAGTAAAAGTAAAAATGACACAAACATGTATTGTTTTACTAAAACAATTTTTACATGGGGTTATACAAGTAAGATTTTAAACTATAAATAGTAATTGGAAAGATAATAAAATTTCCTACATCATAGTATCTTTTTATAATTTTTAGATATTAAATATATTAAATTATTTATGACATCATGATGATGAAACAATTACCTCATTATTTAACGATTTAAATAAAATGAAACGATAATGTAAAATCTAAGACCTAAACATGTCAAAAACCTATTGGATGGGTGGATTTAGAACTCTTATCACATTATCATCTAAATACATCAATGTGGGACCTTTTAAATCCGAAAATCTTTTTAAAATAATGTAAAATTTCTTAACTTTCCAAGAGTGCCCCTCCTCTCCTCTTATAAAAGGCCCCCACATCTACCTCCTTACCCACACCTCTCAAGCCTTTGGCTCAGCCAAGCTCTGATAATTTTGTCTCTCCACATCCCTATCATAATTATAGAAGCCTTAACTTAGGCAGGAAGCTGTTCAAGAAACCCTTTTGGTTCAAACCAAAGGGAGTTACCCGATTTTAAGGTAATGTCTTCACTTGTGTTCTTTTGTTTTATTTTTCTTCTCCAACCCCCTAAAATCTTTTTATTAATTTATTTTGTAACAAATACAGTATCTTAAATATACTAGGATGTTGTTATAAGAAGGATTCGAGTTACACTTACACACACCTACATCTAATGGTTAAAGAACATACTGTTTCTGTGGATGGTGAATTTCTGGCTCACGAAACGATGATTGTTCAATATTCTTATAACAACTTCAAAGGTGGCCATTAAGATGTCACTATATTTATATATGATATATAATATGTTAAAATTTTCCTTAATCTTCTGTATTTTTCATTTATGGC
This sequence comes from Viscum album, assembly GCA_963277665.1. Classification (NCBI taxonomy): domain Eukaryota; kingdom Viridiplantae; phylum Streptophyta; class Magnoliopsida; order Santalales; family Viscaceae; genus Viscum; species Viscum album. The sequence continues at coordinate 494,168,907 of OY728158.1, read as the reverse complement.
ATACCTTTATGGCTTCCATTATGGGTATACGCGATATCTTCATTTTTGGAAGTGCGGACTACCTCCCCCTCAAAGTGATTTGATTCGTTAATGCCATATGTGGGACGTATAAAGGATGGAGTTAATGATATTATATATTAAATTATACTATAATTACAATATACCTTTATGTCATTATGATTCTATTCCATAAATTATGAAATAGAAATGAAAGTAGCGTTCATGCGTACGTACGACTTACCGTCTCCATGAATAGTGCATTTCATTTCTTACCTCTAAATGTTATGTAATATTATAAATGCATGTATATACTGGATATATATGATATATATGATATCTAAATCATGAATATTACTCTGGATATAATGGATATATGAACAACTTGTAGTTATAAAGAGTTTATTTTTTACTCAAGTACCAATGATCGTGAAAACGACTATTATTAACTTAAATAATTACATAGTGTTCATGACACGGTAATAAGTGATATAAAAGGAATAATGAACTTGAAAAAGTTTCTTAAGAAAGTAAAAATTAACTCATGTTTATTATTCAGGACGTTAAAGAACGATCGAGTCAAGTCGGACCTGAGGTAAGGGACATCGTCTCAATCTCCTTTCATCGAGGCATATTTTGTTTTATACAAAACTTTCTTTTATACGGTGTATAAACCCCTTTTACTTTTATGTTTATTCAAAAGGAATCTTTTTTATACGAAGTGTATACTAAACTGAAAAATGCAATGTTCTTATTTGTCGTACGTATGCGGTAACAACGACTTCTCCACCGCCGTGACCATTATTTGAGTTTTGGCTTCCTCTATAAGCCATAACATTTTTTTAATGAAAAATAAATACCATTTTTTAATTTTCTTTTATTTTGGTATTGAAAATGGTTTTCATAATGTTTTTATTATATCAATGTGTTGTATTGATATCTTGTGTTTGAAATGTGGAAATGTTATGTTTCCTTTATGCATGTTTTACGTGATACGATTATGTTATGGTTCTTGGGAATTGTTATGAAGATGGGTGGTTCTGTGATAAACTAAGGGAGGGTGAGCCCGATATAGCTCTCCAAAGCATTGGGTAACGTAAAGGAGTTAAACGTTAAGGTTTCTCTGAAGAGATTTAGGGAATATACTGTGATGAGTATTCCAAACATAACCATGAGGGTTACTCCCTAGGTAAGAATGTTATGAATGCCTCAAGTTACCTTTATGTCTTATGATTTCTATGATTTATTCATGATTTGATGAGTTATGTTAAAGTTATTATGTTTTATGGGTAAATTACGATTTCATACATGGAATAATGTTTTCATTTCGTACTTTTATATCCCTTACTGAGATTTTTATGCTCATCCCAAGTTTTTGAAATGTTTTTCACAGGTCAAGGGAAAGGTACATTATGTGATGATAGTGTCAAGGAAGTGTCAAAAATGAATCTGTGTTTTATTTTAAATATGTTTTCATTGATGGGAAAAATGAGTACTATCTTTTATGTAACCACTTTGTTTAAATGTGGAATGTAATTCATGTTTAATGATCTAATTCTCTAAAACTCTAAACCTGAAAAGATCCTCAACATGTATTCTTGAAGTAACTCAATATTAAGTATTGTTTAAGGCTAGGGCCTTATAGTTGGTATCAGAGGTCAGTTTAGATAACTTTAGGAGTTAGAATTCTATTATATTATTATCCAAAAAAAAAATTTACGGTCAAATTGAAATGATATAGCATTTGAAGATTACCATATTGCTTCATCTAAGACATTTTTGTTCATTTTGGTTTTCTGCAGAGGAAACAGGGAAGCAGTGCTAGGAAGGAATATAGAAGGAAATGACCTTCCGAATCAACATCCTGAGATGGTAGGAATTGGAACTGAACAGTTTGTTGCAGTAATGGCATAGTTGACTCAAGTGATAAATGGTGGTGGTATCCATGCATGAGATCAGCCAGATCAACCGCAGAGGAACATGCCAGTGGTGGAACATTTCATGAGGCAACATCCCCCATCGTTCAGAGGACATCTGACCCTCTACTAGCTGAAGGGTAGATTAAATCACTGGAGAAGATTTTCGATGTCATGGGGTGTTTAGGCAATCAAAAGGTTAACCTTTCTATTTATCATTTGGAGGGTGAAGTAGATCAGTGGTGGTCGAGGGCTAAAAATATCAGGGACGCTGATGAGATTGATGCTCTCGACTAGGATGAATTCAATGGTATGTTTCTTGAGAAGTATTTTCCTAAGGCTGTTCTACTTAGGATGGAAAAACAATTCCTAGAATTGAGGCAAGAGGAAGACTCAGTGGCTGCCTATGAAGAAAGGCTCACTCGATTGGAAAGGTATGCTCCAAATTTTATCTGAGACCTTGATAGTAAAATCAATCGTTTTTACTCAGGATTAAAGCCAAAATATAGAAGGGCTTTAGCTTCTCGCGATTTCAAAAGTTATGAAAAGATTGTTCGATGTGCTGAGAAGGTGGAAATAGAGTTTACCGATGATCAAATGTTCTATAACAACCAGCAGAAGAAGAGACCGAGGTGGCAGGAGAAAGGAATGAATTCTTCAAAAAGGTCTGACGGTAAGAAAACTAAGTTTCCACTTTGTGATAAATATGGTAAAAAGCATGCTGTGGAATGTCTTCTGAATTCTGGGAAGTGCTAACAATGTGGTAAGATGGGACATAAGGTTCGTGATTGCACTAAAAAAGATCAGGGTGATGGTAAGACCAAATTTGATTTATAGATAGTGAAATGTTTCAAGTGCAATGAGATGGGTCACTATGCAAATGAGTGTCCGACAAAGAGCTCCTGTGATGGGAAGCAGTTAAAATACAAGCAGAAAGGGGTGGTGAAATCCTTTGCAACTGCTTTAGTAGATGTTGGGCCATCAAATGAAGTGGAATCAGGTACTTTGTTTGTTTTTTCAGATTATTCCAGTGTGTTGTTTGATTCGGGGTCAACACATTCTTTCATCTCTGAAAATTTTTCTCGTAAAATGGGAATACCATCTCAAGAAATGAATCCTGAACTTGTGGCAAAAACACCTGGGGGAAATGTTGAGGTAAAAAGTTTTTATAAGAATCTTACTATCCTTATCCGTGGAAAGAACCTACTTGCAAATCCTATTGTTTTACTTCTAGTAGAGTTTGATGTTATCCTGGGCGTGGATTGGATCTCTATTTACCAAGATAAGATTGACTGTAGAGCTAATGAAGTTTCTTTTCAAAAATACTTTTAGTTTGTGTACAAGAATGAACCCTTACTATTGATAACATATTAAGAGGCCGAGAAACTTATAAAAGATGGAAATGAATGTTACCTTTCACATATCGTTGAAAACAAGGGAACTGTTCAGATTAATGATGTACCAGTGGTAAATGAGTATCCTGATGTTTTTCCTGATGAGTTTCCTGGAATAATACCAGATCAGAAAGTTGAATTTACCATTGACTTAGTTCCTGATTCTAATCAAATTTCAAAACCCCCTTATCGAATGGCTCAAACTGAACTTTTAGAGTTGAAGGAGAAATTACAAGATTTATTAGAGAAAGGTTTCATTAAACCTAGCACATCACCATGGGGTTCTCCTGTTTTATTTTTTAAAAAGAAATATGGTTCTATGAGACTTTTCATTGATTATAGAGTCTTGAATAACATCACTGTTAAGAACAAATATCTTTTTCCTCATAACAATGATTTGTTTGATCAGCTCCAGAGAGCTCATTTTTTTTCTACGATTGACATGAGATCGGGGTACCATCAGTTGAAGGGAAAGGAAGCAGATATTCCGAAGACCATGTTTCGTACATGATATGGCCATCATGAATTTATAGTAATTCCTTTTGGGCTAACCAATGCACCTACTGTATTCATGGACCTTATGAATATAATTTTCCATAAGTTCTTGGATAAGTTTGTGGTTGTTTTCATTGATGATATTTTGGTGTTTTTTAAAAGTAAATACGAGAATGAAAGACATTTAACTTGTATTTTTCAAACATTAAAAGAAAATAAATTGTATGGGAAATTCATCAAGTGTGAGTTTTGGTTGCAATAAATTTCTTTCCTTGGTCACATTGTTTTTAAAGATGGGATAAATTTTGATCCTACAAAAACAAAGGTTGTTGAAGAATGGCCAAGACCCACAAATGTAATTGAGATTCTTAGCTTACTTGTTTTGGCATGCTATTACCGAAGGTTTGTTAGAAATTTTTCGTGGTTATCTAGTCCAATGACTAAGCTAACTCGGAAGGGTGTTATGTTTATCTGGAAAAAATAATGTGATAATTGTTTTCAGGAATTGATAAGAAGAATGGTGATTGATCCAGTTTTGGCACTACCTTCCAGTAATGGTGAGTTTGTTATCTACAGTGATGCTTCATTGAAAGGACTTGGTTGCGTCCTAATGCAGAATGATCAGGTAATTGCTTATTCTTCACGTCAGTTGAAAACTCATGAGGTAAATTACCCTACACATGATTTGGAATTAGCTGCTATTTTTTTCGCTTTAAAAATTTGGAGGCATCATTTGTATAGAGTAAAGTGTGAATTATATACCGATCAAAAAAGTTTAAAGTATATATTCACTCAGGAAGAACTGAACTTGAGACATAGGAGATGGATGGAATTAATCAAGGATTATGATTGTACAATTCATTACCATTCGAGAAAAGCAAATAAAGTGGATGATGCTTTGAACCGAAAAAGTAATTCTTCATTAACAATGTTGCGTTTGGAACATGATCCTTTGGTTAAGGATTTGATGAAATTTGTCCTAGAAGTTGTTAGTGTAGGATGTTCTTCTTTTTTGTTTCAGGTATCAGTGAAATATTCTCTATCAGATAGAATTAAGCAAGCATAGAAGCAAGACAACGAGGTTCAGAAAAAGGTAGAGCTGGTTCAAAAGGGTAAGTTGCCTGAATTCAACATTGATAATGATTGTGTTTTGAGATTTGGGAAGAGATTGTGTGTTCCATGTGATTCACAGTTGAAGAGAGAGTTGTTATGTGAAGCTCATAGTTCTCCGTTTTCAGTTCATCCAGGCAGTACTAAGATGTATAGAGTTCTTCGGGAGTATTACTGGTGGGATGGAATGAAAAGGGATATTGCTGATTTTACTGTGAAGTGTTTGACTTGTCTACAGGTAAAATCAGAGCGACAGTTACCGAAAGGGATGCTTCAACCTTTACCAGTACCAGAGTGGAAATGGGAGAATATATCCATGGACTTCGTTGTGGGATTGCCGAATACACCTCGAGGTAATAATGCAATCTGGGTTATTGTTGATCGCTTGACTAAATCTGCTCATTTCCTTGCTATACGAGATAAATTTTCCCTAGACCAAATTTCTCATTTGTATCTTAAAGAGATAGTCAGGTTACATGGAGTTCCCCCTTCCATTGTATTTTATCATGATCCTGGGTTTACTTCTAAATTTTGGAAAGGCCTTCAAAAGTTGTTGGGTACTGAATTAAATTTTAGTACATCTTTTCATCCTCAATCAGATGGGCAGTCAGAACAAACAATCCAGACGTTGGAGGATATGCTACGTGCTTGTTCGATGGATTATCAGGGAAGTTGGGACTAATATCTTTCTTTGGTTGAGTTTTCTTATAATAACAGTTTTCATTCTAGTATATAGATGACACTATTTGAGGCATTATATGGGAAGCGGTGTCGAACTACAGCTTTCTAGGATGAAGTGGGTGAAAGGAAGTTGATGGGACCGGAATTGGTAGAAAAAGTTCAGATGATACAGAGACACATGAGAACGGCTCAGAGCAGGCAGGAGAGTTATGCGGACAACAGGAGGAAGGATCTCTCTTTTGAGGTAGGTGATCATGTTTTTCTCAAAGTATCACCATGGAAAAGTGTAATGCGATTTGGTAAGAAAAGAAAGTTGAGTCCAAGGTTCATTGGACCATATGAAATTTTTGAGAGAGTTGGATCAGTTTCATACCGAGTGGCTTTACCTCTGAGTTTATCTCTGGTACACAATGTTTTTCATGTTTCAATATTATGGAAGTACATGCTAGATCCATCTCATGTTTTGAGTATAGAAGTAGTTCAATTGGAAGGGAACAAATCTTATGAGGAACAACCTATCCCGATTCTTTACCACAAGGAGTAAGTGTTGCGGAATAAGGTGATTCATCATGTAAAGGTTTTGTGGAAGAACCACATCATTGAAGAGGCAACATGGGAATCTGAAAATGCAATGAGGGATAAATACCCACACTTATTTGATAAGTAAATAAATTGCGGGGAGGGAATTTTCTAAAGGGGGGAAGGATGTAACATCCCAAGTATGTAATGAATAATATATATTCTTATCTATGTCTATTTGTGAATTAGATAGTGTTTTATTACCTTAAAATGAGAATAAATCCAAACTTAAGCATGGAATGCTCTAATATTTTTAAAAGATTGTTTTACTGCCTTTTGATGGTGAACCATTTTTAAATCTAACTTTTGGAAATTTTATAAGCTATATATGTCAAAATAAACTTATTCTTTATGATTGGGACATTGAAATTTACTTTGGATAAATTTCTGGTATTTTTCTGATAATGTTCTTTTTTTAATGAATAGTGAAAAGTGTTGTATTTTAATTCAAAACCTCTTTTTAATATAATTTATTTATATAGTTAGATTATCTTTTTAATTGGATTTAAAGTGTAATTATAATATATTATTACCATCTAATCCAATGGTGGTCATTGTAATTAATATCCCTTTGAGATTGGACATAAACGAGTGTCAATCTTTTGATAGATATTGTTTCTTAAAAACACGCTATTGGATTTGACAGCGGGATTTAATTATAAAATTAATTAATTAAACCTCTATGTTATTAATTTGGTAAAATAGAAATCATTTTTAAATTCGGAATATCAAATATAGCTTAGGGTGAATTTTTGGTATTTTTCTGAAAAAACCTTAATTTTTGATGAATAGTGAAACCACAAAGTGGAAGTTACAAAAACTGATTTTTCGTTTAAATGGAACTTTACCACTTCTGTGATTTGAATTTCAAAAATACAATATAAATGATTTTCCTTATTAAGTAAAATGTGGTTCAATGGGATGAATATAATTTTTGATGAAAAGTAACTTTTATGTTTTATTAATCGCGATTAAAGGTAATTAGTGTGATTTAAGGTAAAAATGATATTATAATAAAATGAAAATATATTGACACTTGTCCTAACCCTATTGGATGAGTCATGGCCGACCATGAAAACCCATGGGTCGATTTGTGGGACCCCATTGAGCCACATGGGTAAGATAATGACATTAATGCCTTTTTTTTAAAGTAAAAGTAAAAATGACACAAACATGTATTATTTTACTAAAACAATTTTAAATGGGGTTATACAAGTCATATTTTTGACTATAAATAGTAATTGGAAATATAAAAAGATTTCCTATATCATAGTTTTTGTTTTATAATTTTTAGACATTAAATATATTAAATTATTTATGACATCATGATGATACAACAATTACCTCATTATTTAACAATTTAAATAAAATGAAAAGATAATATAAAATATAAGACCTACACATGTCAAAAAACTATTGGATGGGTGGATTTAGAACTCTTATCACCTTATCCTTGAAATACATCAATGTGGGACCTTTTAAATCCTAAACTCTTTTTAAAATAATGTAAAATTTCTTAACTTTCCAAGAGTGCCCCTCCTCTCCTCTTATAAAAGGCCCCCACCTCTACCTCCTTACCCACACCTCTCAAGACATTGTATAGGACAGGATCTGATCATTTTGTCTCTCCACATCCCTCTCCTCATCCTAGAAGCCTTAATTTAGGCAAGAATCTCTTCAAGAAACCCTTTTGGTTCAAACCAAAGGGAGTTACCCGATTTTAAGGTAATGTCTTCACTTGTGCTATTTTGTTTTATTTTGCTTCTCCAACCCCATAAACTCCTTTTATTAATTTATTTTGTAACAACTCCAGTATATTCAATATACTATGATGTTTTTATAATAATTATTCGAGCTACACTTACACACATCTACATATAATGGTTAAAGAACATACTGTTTCTGTGGATGGTGAATTTCTGCCTCACGAAACGATGATTGTTCAATATTCTTATAACACCTTCAAAGGTGGCCATTAAGATGTCATTATATTTATATATGCTATATAATATGTTTATGTTTTCCTTAAGCTTATGTATTTTTCATTTATTTCATACCTTTATGGCTTCCATTATGGGTATACGCGATATCTTTATTTCAGGAAGTGCGGACTACCGCCCCCTCAAAGTGATTTGATTCGTTAATGCCATATGTGGGATGTATAAAGGATGGATTTAATGATATTATATATGAAATTATACTGGAATTATAATATACCTTTATTTCATTATGATTCCATTCCAAAAAATATGAAATAGAAATGAAAGTAGCGTTCATGCGTACGTACGGCTTACCGTCTCCATGGAAAGTGCATTTCATTTCTTACCTCTAAATGTTATGTAATATTATAAATGAATTTATATACTGGATATATATTATATATATGATATCTAAATCATGAATATAACTCTGGATATAATGGATACATGAACAACTTGTAATTATAAAGAGTTTATTTTTGACTCAAGTACCAATGATCGTTAAAACGACCATTATTAACTTAAATAATTACATAGTGTTCATGACAAGGTAATAAGTGATATAAAAGGAATAATGAACTTGAAAAAGGTTCTTAAGAAAGTATAAATTAACTCAAGTTTATTATTCAGGATGTTAAATAATGATCAAGTCAAGTTGGACCCGAGGTAAGGGATATCGTCTCAATCTCCTTTCATTGAGGAATATTTTGTTTTATACACAACTTTATTTTATACGGTGTATAAACCCCTTTTACTTTTACGTTTATTCAAAATGAATTTTTTTATATGAAGCATTTACTAAATGAAAAAAGTTAATGTTTTTATTAGTCGTACATATGTGGCGACAATGACTTCTCCGCCACCGTGACCATTATTTGAGTTTCAGATTCCTCTACAAACCATAGCTTTTTTTAATGGAAAATAAATACCATGTTTTAATTTCATTTATTTTGGTATTGAAAATGGTTTTCATAATTTTTTTATTATATCAATGTGTTGTATTTATATCTTGTGATTGAAATGTGGAAATTTTATGTTTCCTTTATGCATGGTTTACGTGATACGATTATGTTATGGTTCTTGGGCATTATTATGAAGACGGGTGGTTCCGTGATAAACTAAGGGTGGGTGAGCCCGATATAGCTATCCAATTCATTGGGTAACGCGAAGGAGTTAAACATTAAGGTTTCTCCGAAGAGATTTAGGGAATATACTATGATGGGTATTCCAAATGTAACCATGAGGGTTACTCCCTACGTAAGAATGTTATGAATGCCTCAGGTTACCTTTATGTCTTATGATTTCTATGATTTATTCATGATTTGATGAGGTATGTTAAAGTGATTATGTTTTATGAGTAAAGTATGATTTCATACATGGACTAATGTTTTCATTTCGTACTTTTATATTCCTTACTGAGCTTTTTATGATCATCCAAAGTTTTTCAAATGTTTTTCACAGGTCAAGGGAAAGGTACATGATGTGATGATAGTGTCAAGGAAGTGTCAAGAATGAATCCATGTTTTATTTTAAATATGTTTCCATTGATGGGAAAAATGAGTACTATCTTTTATGTAACCACTTTGTTTAAATGTGGAATGTAATGCATTTTTTATGATCTAATTCCCTAAAACTCTAAACCTGAAAAGATCCTAAACGTGTATTCTTGAAGTAACTCAAGATTAAGTAATGTTTAAGGATGGGGCCTTATATAGTCGGTGGTCAATATAAAACCAGTACCACTCGATTAGAAAAAATATTTTAGGATATAACATCATAAATGAAAACAATGAAAACAAAAAGTAAGGGATAAATTTTTTTAAAAATTAGTGATAATATAAATATTGAGTTTTGTAAAAGAAATATATAACATAATATTTGTTAATAGATAAATATTAATACTATGTGTTTGGTTCCCAATGGATAACAAGAAATCAAGGAAACCCCAGAATAATGCCTTTGACAATTGCATGGAATCCATGTCAATAAACTTGTGAATTGGTGGAAACATGACTTAATAAAATGAGTTATTAAGGAACCTCCTATTACTCCATAGTAATTATTATATCAAATCATTATTGAAAACATAGGTATATTATATATTCAGTGCTAGGTACAATATCTCAACTTCTTGTGTGTGTGTGTAATGTGTTTCAATAGTGAAAATGTATGTAGGTAGATAAAGGACTCCCTTACATACATTTTTCACTCATCTATGGACTGGAACATATTCTATAAATATATATCCATGTATAAAAAATAGTAATGTAATGAATTTTATTATTTATCTCCATTTAGATCTTAATTCACTAGAAAAATGTTTCATTAAAACAATTACTTATAAGACATAAATTAAAATAAATGTAGTAATAATTTTTATATAATATAAATAGTTTGAATACACCTACGGAATATAATTTTATCGAGTAGAAATTTTTTTTACCTTGTAATCAAAAACGTAATATTCAAAGGAATGGGTATTTACAATGAATGATCCTTTAATAGGTAAAAAGTATTTAACATAGAATTTTAACCATATCCAAAACAATATTTTGAAAAAAAATAAGTTAAACATGTTATTCCAATTTAGGTTCCCTCAAACCCATTCCACTATTATCAATTCCATTAAAATCATATAAAACAATAGTAGGTCTCTCCTACCAATACCCATATTTATCCCACTTTTATGGTATAATGGAATATAGGATTCCACTTCCTTATGGAATAGTAAAACCAATTTTAAATTAATATAAGAGTTATGTAAATACACTAATGAAAATAAAAATCTAGAATAAGATGGTGTTTCCATACCTCAATATTAATAAGGCCATGCCTTCACCAGTCTATAGAAGATGAATAACCAAAATTTTTGTTTGATCTCAATACTCATACAACATTATGAATAAGGTATTTATGTTTATTGCATAGAATAATATTAAACATATTGGAGGGATTTTTACCTTATAATTAGAATTATTCACATGCTTAAACATTTATACAATGAATGTGGTTGAATATTGATGGTATTTTATAAGGATGATTATACATGATGGTTTTAGGGTTGGTGTCATGGGGACCAACTGTTTTTCACTTTTATTACATGAATGTGAACTTATTATATATTGTTCATTGTTCTCCATGACTATAATATAATAATGTCCTTGAATATTTGTTAAATTGATATGGTCATGGAAGATCCCCACTATGATGAGAACCTTGAAATGCTATAACAATATTCTTAAATCAAGTTCTACGGTTGGATGACATACTATGATAGGACACATAGTATACAAACCATAACGTGCGAGTACTCGTAAGAAGATATGACACTCTCTCATGGAGTTCACACTTGGTAATCTCCTAGATGGGAGATTAAGAGAATAGACCCGCTAGTAGTAATTCCTCAGGTATTGGTGTCATCAGACATTGTGATCTATGAGTGTGTGTAATCGTCCTTAGAATGGATGATTATCATTAACTTATGTCATGAATCGTGCACATAGATTTTTCGATGATAACTTTAACGAAGATAGTTGGTGGGAAGTAGGGTACATTGGGTGCATCATAAATGACATGTTTTTAATGGATAAGTCAATGAAGGATTTTCCCTTCCATATTTATAGAAGTAGATATCTCGAGCCCTTTGATTGAATAGAACTTTAAAAAAATTTCCATGGCCATGGTATCACGATGAGTTTATTTCTAGAATTCAAAGAATTAAAGATCAAGCATATAGGTTTATGACACTGCTAAAAACCTACTTGATGAGATATTGAGACAAAGGGATTAAATTAAATGGTAGAATTCATATGAGGTTACACGTCAATGAATAGTCAACTTCTTTCCTCTTGGGTGCCTTGACCCATTTCTAGAGAGTAATCTTGGACTTTAGGAAAGCCTGCATAATGCCAACGGGAAAAAGGCCTAGAGGTTCACAAACTAAGTGTATCCACGCATCTCAAGTAGAATAAATATTATTTCTGTATGTGGTTTAATAATTATTCAAGAAAGCCTAAATTATTTTAATGTTGGAGGAAGAATAAAATGAAAACAGGTACACACTGTGTTTTAATGATTACACACCGTGTAGTTTTTATTTTTTTTAAAAATGTACATTCCATGTATTAATTATTACAAACCGTGTAGTTTTCATTTTGGAAAGGAAATGGAAAAAAGTACAAGACGTCTATTAAAAATTTCATGCCATGTAGTTTTTTTATGAAAAAAAAGTACACTCCATGTATCAATGATTACACACCATGTAGGTTCTCCAGTAGGAATTTTGAGGATATAATATTGTTTTATTATATGATATTTATTATAATTAGTGCGGGCGCATGTCAAGGAATTAATTATTCAACTTGTGGGTTTTCAATAAGAGTTAATGAAATAAATAAAATGCATAACACATATATTTATTATCATAAATCTATAACCTCAAAACCGGTTATAAATATCCTCACAACCCCAACACTTTTCCCCAATCGTTGTGCACAACAATTCTAGAGAATTTTCTCAAGGCCAAAAGAACTCCTTCCTCCAAGAAAGATCTCAAGACTGAGAGAGAGAGATCCTCCTCCATTGGATCAACACGATCTAAGGCGGACAATTCTAGTAAAGGTTTCTCCACGTTATCACCCAGAGACTCCTTTGGAGATGTCCAGAGATAGATGGTGCATGTGTAGATCACCACTAGAGGAAGTCTATACTTGGCTTCTGTGACTCAGTGACAAATCACATCAGAGCATGATCAGAAATATCAACGAATAAAGAACGCCACAAAAGGTATTTCTTGTCAATTAATTAAACTAATTATAATCAACCTGTGACGATCCTCCTTTGTGCTTTTGGGACTATTCTTCTTCTTTGTCTATTTCTGGGATTTAGTCTATAGATTCGGGCATATATCATCATATTGATCCCGGATTGATCATTGCTAATGAAAAAAATCCAAGTGGGCACATCCACCCCCGAGCATCCGCTATGCCCAGAACCTTAAATTGGTATCATAGGGAAGTCAGAACATTGACTATAGTTATTTAATTTTCATTGATAATTTACACATTTATATTTGATTCTATTCAAGATAAATTGTTCTATAAAACTGAATGAACGAGATCTGTTCTTCCTCCTTTGTTTCATGATTAACATCACAGAAATGACCTTTTAATTTTAATTTTGTTTAAAATAAAAATGAAGAACTCATCTGGAGGAGCCACTCATTCTGTCTGTACAACACAAAAATACAAGGTGTGTAGTGAAGACTACACACCATGTACTTTGGTTCAGTGAACCGGTACTAGTTCACCAAACCACACCATGTGAATTGAGTATACCTGTGTTTTTATTACACCATGTTAACCAGAATTGAATGGTGGATGGAAACCGGAATACATGACGTGTATGTTGAATCAATACCCCGTGTAGTCCAATCCATCCCAGGTAAAACCATGTACAAGGAGAAGCCGTGTACCGCGTACATGGTATTTCCCGGCCGGTAATTTTGTAACAAGAAAGTACATGTCATGTTAGATTAATCTACATACCGTGTACTCCAAAATTTCTAAAGTATAGAAAACACGCCAAACCTCTGGCGTTTACTTTGGATAAAGGGTGATAAAAACACATGTCGTGCAATATAGCCAACATGCAATGTACTTTCTAGAAATGGAATTTCATTAGGTTTCCTCTAATGTAAAAAGACCTGTACAAGGAATATGGATGAGAAGAATCTCAAGAAAATTCAGAAAGGAATTTATGAAAAATAATTGATTTACTATAAGATCATAATTAATTGAATTCAAGCGCAACTTATCTTAAATAAAAGAAAGATTAAAAGAATTCGAATACTAAATATGCATAAATATCATTTCATGATATGGATGATTAGGATCTAGACCAAATACCATTTGTGTGTGTATGGTTTCATTTAAATTTATTTAATTTAAATTCGTTGGCCCATGATTCTTCTTCTAATAAAATGTAGGGCCTACGTGCCCATGGTTTCTTTAATGTAAACCCCATGTAAGGGAGGATCTCACAAGATAGAGGAGATGGTTTAAAATCCGAAGCTAAGCTAAAACCAACCCAAGAAGATACAAAGGCAGATAGGTGGGAGCTGCAAAACACGAACGATCAGGTTTAAGGTGTTTTTTCTTAGGTCAGGGTTAGCTTATCAAAACCGCTAGATAATCTAACTAATAGAATCTCATGATCATTCCATCTTATTTTATTTCTATATGATTGAATGGTTTATATATTATGTATGAGTTTTATCATTCACATAATTAATGAAATAAAAAAGCATGCAAAGATGGAATAAAATAAAAACCGGTCTATGCGTAAACATTATCAGAACATGGTTAATCACTTAAGAAAGCATCACTTAATATTAAAAAGCATGTGATAATGGAAAACAATGCATTAAGAATTAAAATCCCATTAATACCATATTAATTTAGACCATGCCTTCCATTACATGATTAAGACCGAGACTCAATACAACTATGTGTTTGACCAACCCTTATTGGGACACTTAATTTTATAAAGGAATATCTTATGAAAGTTTCGAGTTGACTTAAACATTTTACATCAAGAGGAGTAGCCCTCGATAGAATTGTTGTAAAATGGAGGAAACTATTGAGAAATCCAAGTCAGGATTTTAGGATTGGGGATTCTACTCAACAGATCAAGGAACTGTAAGCTCACAGTTGGCAAAGACCTACCTAACTAAATACCTTCTAATTTCTTGACCAACCCTTATTGGGGTTATGCGAAGGGGAATATGGATCCATGCCACTAGAATGTCAAAGCAACTGCACATTCCGAGTTCAATGGTGAGGGCTATTGGGACTTGATAAAATAGTGCGAGACTTAATAAAATTTATTATTTATCAAAAAATGTAATCAAGAAAGTACTGATAAATCAGCTCTTTTAACTTTTATAATCAATATGACAAAATCGTCAACCAAATTTTCTCTATGATCAATTCTGGATAAAGACAATATCATCACTGGTAGTAACTTTCATGAATGGTTTAGGCGCCTTCAAATTATCATACGCCATGAACAAATGTTTTACATGATGGAGTCCTTACTTCCTGATTCGCCTGCCCAAGAGTTAGGTGACGATGATTTCCTGGTCTTCTAATCAACATTTGAGTGATGCACTCGACATTCAATGTTTGATGCTATCATCAATTTCATGTGAGCTCATGAAGTCTCATAAAGTCATGGATGCCTACAACATGCTCAAGTGCCTCTGTGGTCTATACCAGGAGAGAGCAGGACTGAAAAGGTTTGCGATCTTCAAGGATCTATTTCAGAGCAAGCTTGGAGAGGGTTCCCCAGCTTGGCCTCATGTAGTCAAGATCACTGGCTATGTTGAGTGCTTGGAGGTTCTAGGGTTTAAACCCCTCGAAGAATTGGGTACCGATATCATTCTTCCATCACTCCCCTAGAACATCCCTAACTTTCTTGTAAATTTCAACATGAACAACATTGAGAAGTCTCTATATAATCTTCTTATTCTTATTTTCCAAGTGGACAATGATATGAAGCGTGAAAAGACTTCAGTACTTATGGTGAATAAAAGTAAAGGAAAAGTGAAGATATTGAATCACAAAGCTTCTTTAAGGCCTTCCAATAAAAGAAATATCAAAGGGGAGGGAAGTGAATATGAGTATGTTTGTTTCGAATGTGGCAAGAAGGGCCACCGGAGGAAAAACTGCACCCAGCCAAGGAAGCAAGGGGAAGCTTCAGGTGCGTTTGTTATCGAATGCAATCTATCTATTTCTAGTAATTGGGTATTTGATACTGTGTGTGGTGCTCACATCTATATCCAAATATAGGAACCAAGTAGATTTAGAAACATTGACTGAGGTGAGGTGGATATGCAAGCATCCAATGGATCCAGACTCACTATTGTACCTATCAGAGACTACCCCCTCACATTTCCTACTGGGATGGTCTTGGTGTTAAAAGGATGTTATTATGTACCCTCTATATCCAAAACATTATTTTAGTATCCAGATTATATACTGATGGATTAATCTTCTTGTTTGGAAATGAATGATGCTACTTTTATAAAGATAACATTTGTTTTGGTAGGGAACATTTATATAAAGACCTTTATGTGTTATACTACACAAACCAACTAATGGAAATTGATGAAAAAGTTAATTCACATGACTCATACCACACCCAAATTTGGCATCACCAGCTAGGTCATGTCAATGAGAAACATTTTACCAAATTACATCAAAATGTGTATTTATATTCTTTCAAACTAAAACCACTTGGTGTATGTCATGCGTGTCTACAAGTCATAATGATCAAAGTCCAATTTAGTGGGAAAGATGAAAGGGCTAAAGAGCTTCTATAATTAGTTCACACAGATGTGTGTGGAACATTTATAGTTGAGGAAAGGGGTGGGTTCTTGTACATCATAACAATTACTGATGATTTTAGTTGATATGGATATATTTACTTAATGAGGTATAAGTCTGATTCTTTGGATTGGTTCAAAGAATACATAAATGAAGTTGAGAACCAGCTTGGTAAGAAGATTAAGAAACTCCACTCAGATAGAGGAGGAAAATAACTTAATCAGGACTTCATTGATTTCTTAAAGTAGTTTGGGATTCTATCTCAACTCACTACTCCTTACATGCCTCAGTGGAATGGTTTATCTGAAAGGAGGAACCGCACCCTGTTGGACATGGTGAGATCAATTATGAGTCATGCGAGTATTCCATTATCCTTTTACAGATATGAATTACAAACAACATCACACATACTAAACCAAGTACCAACTAAATCGATAAATGGTATTCCATATGAGTTATGGAGTGGTCGCAAAGCCATGTTATCAAATTTATATGTATGGGGTAGTTAAGCATTTGTTAAGGCCTCTTCAAGTTACAATCTTGCACCCCGAGGCACAAAGTGTATCTTTATAGGATATCCCAAAGAAACAAATGGATATTAACTATACAACCCCTCAGATAAAAAGGTTTTAGTGGAAAGACATGCCATATTCTTTGAGAGGGAGCACATCTCCAAGAGAGATAGTGGGAGCGAGATAGACTTCGATGAATTCAAGGATCAAGATACACAAGAGTTGTTACAAGAACAGATTCTACAAAGCCTCATGGAAGAAAAATCTTTTCCAGAGACACAAGAACTGCATAGGAGCATGAGATAGGTGAGAGAACAAGAACTATATGGTTTTCTTGTCACTAAGGACGGTGACTCATTATTGGTTGACAATGATGATCCTCTTACCTACAAGGAAGCAGTTTAAGGCACAGATGTTTCCAAGTGGAAAAGAAGCCCTGAATTCTAAAATGTATTCCATGTACCAAAACCAATTCTGGATTTTGGTAGATCCTCCAGTTGATGTAAATCTTGTTGTTAATAAATGGGTATTCAAGAAGAAACTAGACATGGAAAGATAAGTCAACACCTATAAGGAACAACTGGTTGTAAAAGGTATTAGACAACTTCAAGGAATTGACTATGATGAAACCTTTTCACCGGTTACGATGCTAAAATCCATAAAAATCCTATTGTTCATTGCTGAATACCATGACTATGAAATTTGGAAAATGGATGTCAAAACAACATTCCTTAACAGGAACCTCTAGGAAGATGTCTACATGACACAACCTGAAGGGTTTGTGACTCCAAAGGATTCCAACAAGGTATACAAGGTGCATAAATCCATTTATGGATTAATGAAAGAATCAAGTTCATGGAACATTTATTTTGATGAATCCGTAATGGAATTTGGCTTCATTAAGAACAAATGTGATCCTTGTGTCTACAAAAGGTTTAGTGGAAGTTCATTCGTTTTCCTAATAGTATATGTTGATGACATATTGCTAATTGGAAACGAAGTACCTATCTTAAAGTATTTAAGGAATGGTTGGGTAAATGCTTCTCTATGAATGACTTGGGCGAGGAAGCATATATTTTTGGGATCAAGATCCATTGTGATTGATCCAAGAGAATGTTGGGTCTAAGTCAAAGTACATACATTGATAAGATACTGAAGAGATTCAGTTTGGAACAATCCAAGAGGGGATTGTTTCCAGTGTCACATTGAATTCATCTTTCCAAGAAAATGTGTCCTCAGTCACATGAGGAATGAAATAGAATGGCAAGGATCTCATATTAATTGGTGATTGGGTCAGTCATGTATCCTATGCTATGTAAAAGGAAAGATGTTTCTTACACATTAAGTGCAGTAGGTAGATATCAAGCTAATCCAGGAGACCTCCATTTGATGGAAGTCAAGACTATCCTTAAGTATTTGAGGCTTACTATGGATATGTTTTTGGTTTATGGAGGGGATGAGGAACTAGTCATCAGAGGATATATAGATGCTAGTTTACAGACTGATCAAGATGACATGAAGTCACAGACTGGGTAAATCTTCAGTTTGAATGGAGGTGCAGCGAGATGGAAGATCTCAAAGCAAGGTGTGATCACAGATTCTACAGCAGATTCCGAGTATATTGTAACTTATGAGGTAGCTAAATAAGTAGTATGGATGTGAAGCTTCGTCCAAGATCTAGATGTAGTACTTAGAAGTAATGGTCCTATCACACTCTATTGTGTTAATACTACAACCGAGGCACTTGAAAAATAGATAAGGTCACATCAGTGGAAAAATAACATACTTTGGAAGTATCATCTCTTGAGGGTTTTTTTCTCAGACAGGTGAAGTTGTAGTGAGAAGTATTTTCACAGAAGACAACGGGGAAGACCCGTTGACTAAATCCTTGACTCAGTAGAAACATGATCATAATGTGATGTATATCAGACTAAAATTCAGAGAAAGTTGGCTCTAGTACAAGTGGGAGTTTCTTAGGGTTGGTGTTCTAAGAAACAAATGTTTTGTACTTTGATTACATGAATATGCACTTATTATATATTGTTCATTGTTCTGTATGAATATAATATAATAATGTCCAGGAATATTTGTTGCATAGATAAGGTCATGGAAGATCTCCACTATGATGAGAAACATGGAATTTTATAACAATATTCTTAAATAACATTCTATTGTTGGATGAAATACTATGATAGGAAACATAGTATACAGACTGTCATGTGCGAGTACTCGTAAGAAGATGAGAATCTCTCTCATGGAGTTCGCCCTTGGTAATCTCTAAGATTGGAGATTATGAGAACAGACCTACCAGTAGTAATTTCACATGTCTTAGTGTCACCAGACATTTCTATCTATGAGCGTGTGTAATAGTCTATATACTGGAAGATTATCATTAACTCATGTGATGACTCGCACACTTATATTTGCTGACAAAAACCATCATGAATACAATTGTCAGAAAGTAGGGTATGTTGGGTGCGTCAGAAATGACATGTTTTTAATGGATAAGTCAAGGAAGGATTTGTCCCTTCGATATTTATGGAATTAGATATCTTGGGCCCTTTGATTGAAATAGAACTGTCCAACAAATTCCATGGCCATGGTGTCACGATGAATTTATTTCTGGAAGTCAAAGAATGATGGATCAAGTATATAGGTTTATGACACTGCCATGAAACATACATGTTGATATATTGAGACAAAGGGTTTAAATTACACGTAATCATTTGTATGAGGTGACACATCAATGCGGCGTCAACTTCTTTCTTTTGGGTGCCTTGACCCATTACTAGATAGTAATCTTGGACTTTAGGCAAGCTCGCCTAATGGCAATGAGGAAGAGGCCTAGAGGGTCACACACTAAGTGTATCCACGTATCTCAAGTAGAATAATGATTATTCCCATATGTGGTTTAATAATTATTCAAGGATGTATAAATCGTTTTAATGTTGGAGGAAGAATAAAATGAAAACAAGTACACGCCGTGTATTAATGATTACAGGCCATGTAGTGTTCATTTTGGAATGGGAATGAAAAACAATCACATTCCATGTATTAATGATTACATGCCATGTAGTTTTTTTATGAAAAAGAAATACACGTCGTGTATCAATGATTATACACAATGTAGTTTTTCAGTCGAGATTTTGAGGATATAATATTGTTTTATTAAATGATATTTATTATAATCAACGTGGGTGCATGTGAAGGAATTAATTATTCGACATGTGTTTTTTCAATAAGAGTTAATGAAATAAATAAAATGCATAATCCATATATTTATTGTCATAACTCTATAACCTCAATCCCGATTATAAATATCCTCACAACCCCAACACATTTCCCCAATCGTTGTTCACGAAAATTCTAGAGAATTATCTCAAGGCCGAAAGAAATCATTCCTTCATGAATGCTCTCAAGATCGAGAGAGTGATCCTCCTCCATCAGATCAACACGATCTAAGGTGGACAACACAAGAAAAGGTTTATCCAAGCTGGCACCCGAAGACTCCTTCAGCGATGTCAAGATATACATGGTGCACCTGTGGATCACAACTATAGGAAGTCTACACTTGGCTTCTGCGACACAACGTTGAATCACATTGGAGCGTGATTAGAAATATAAATGAAGAAATAACACCAAAAAGGAATTTCTATTCAATTAATTAAATTAATTACAATAAACCTATGACAATCCTCCTTTTTGGTTTCGAGACTACTCTTTTTCTTTGTCTATTTATTTGATTCGATCCATGGAGTCTGGAATTTATCATCGTATTGATCACAGATTGATCATTTATAATGACAAAAATCAAAGTGGGCACATCCACCCATGAGTTTCCGCTGCGCCTAGAACCTTCAGATGGAAATTGGATCTCCCAAAATCTCTACAAACTAGAAAAGGGGTGAAAATATATTGAAAATTGTTTTGAGGATTTAAAATCATAGATTAAAGGACTAATATATCCCATTCTAATGAAACACCTTTCAAATATGTTGGTTAAAATAGTTTAAGACTATAATGAACCCATTGGATTCACCCAGAGCATCAACGTCACACCAGATACAATGACGAACATGATACAACATCACCATGTATATAGTGATACACCTAGCATGTGAAATTTAAAAGATAAAAAACTAGAAGTGTAATACAAAACAATTATAAAATGATGATGCAAATTACAATTATATAATCTTAATTAGTGTTTTATATTTCTAAATTTAGTGAATACACATAATGATATTTTGTTTTGAATTAATCTGTAATTGAATATTTGAAATCTATTTAGAAGACAATCCTTTAGTAATATTAATGGATATAATAACCCCAAACTCCCTGAGAGGGGGGTGAATCAGGATTTTAAAATTGTAAAAAAAATACACATTTTATCCATAGTATCCTTTTGGTCAATCTTATTTCCTTATTATAAAGAACACTTATTCTAATTTTTTCTTTCTTGAACACATCTATATCAAACATAAATCCCATTCACATACAATAAATTTATAAATCTCATATATTTTACATTGTTAACCTTCATTACGCTATTTCCAAGGGAGATAAAATCATCATTGTGTTGGTTTTCAAAAATACACTATAAATCATGGTTTTGGGGATAAATGTTTTATATAAGATCAATCATTACAAAGGATCACTTCATGTACAAGATACAATGATAATCTCAATACTTCCCAAGGATTATTTCCTATAGAAATTTTATGGGATTAGATCAATACTTCTTAAGGGTCACACCCTTTATCCCTATCTGTGAACTTTTCCCAAAGATATTAGTTTAAAACATATATATCTATTTTCATTCTATTGACAAGATGGTTTCACCTTGATTAGTAATTGATTTTCTCATTATAAAATAAGAGATAAGATTCTATGGAAAACATAACATTTTTTCTCCAAATTTCACTTCTTGATATGAAAAAATCCTTGTGGGATGAGTTAAAAACTTGACCTCTAATACATCTTAAAAATAATATTAAATTAAATTATGGATAACATCAATAAATTATATATTACAAATATAGGACTAAAATTATCTTCATCGATATCTTCAAGAATATTCTCATCCATTTTTATGTATAATACCTCATCATAAATTATATAATCTAAAAGTATTTTTTCTTTTAAATATGATTATCAATAAAATACATTATTCAGAATCAACATTTTGTTTATCACATTATACCTTCAATGAGGTTCATATTTTTTTATTCATTCTAAACGACTCAGAACAAATAGTTCCCTATTATCATTGTTCTATGTTCTCTATATTTTTTATACTCTCTAATCTACATTATGGATTCCTGTTTAACCTAGAATAATTTTAATTTGAAATTTGAAATCTAAATCTAAATAAACATTTAATATCCCCTCATTTAAATATATCCTTTGAATATTTATTTGATAAATTTATACCATTGTAATTTGAAGGGATTGTTAATAAAATCCTCAAACAAACTGCCAAATAGTCTTCAATTTTGAAAATAATCAAACATATTTGAATTCCACCTGAAAAAATTATGACGTTATGTACCCTATCAAAAAATATTAAATAATCTTCCACTTTAACATACCTCAACCAAAATATGAGTTCCAGAATGATGTTATTCATTATGGAATGTTTTAATGCTTCAAAAAAATATACCTTTTAATATTAGAAAATGATACAAGACTTTAAAATCATTGTCCTATAAGATTTAAATCGTGGGAATCATAGAATATTTCACATAAATTATAATTTAAAATTTCATTTTTAATGATGCAGTACATCATTCATGGTGAGAGACTTTAAAAAACAAGTGAAATTTTCTATTAACTCACTCATTAGTTGGGATTACTTATAGAAAATAGAGACCAGATCATCCAAGCCAATAAAATATGTAAAATTATCCTTTTTAATGTGATTTATATTTCATATTCTGAAAATTTAACAAATAAATATAGTAATGGATAATAAAATTATGAAGTGTGTTGAATAAAAATATGAAGCTATTTTATGAAATGACCTTTGTGTTGTGTTGTGAATGAATCTTATTCTCATTAAAATTATTATTATAATACACACTATACTGGTGTGACTCATGGGGTCACATAATGATATTTATTTTTAATAAAAATTATATAATCTCCTCCTATAATCTCAACATTACTCTTAATTATTATTTTCAAGATTCATCTCCTTCCAAAACCAAAAAAACTAAAATAATAATATTAAACAACATCAAATTTAAGACATTTCCATTATATATTTTTTGAGATTTTCCTTCATCTGATATACGCTATTGAAGTACCATACTCTATCATTGAATATTCAACTTCTATTATCCAAATTTAACCTTTAGTGATTGTTAAAAAATACAACTTTGAACCTCTTTTCAATAATTATATACTTTTATCCTCTCATACACTACTAGAAATGAGGGTTTTAGCGACCGCCAAAAGCGGTCTCTAATTCCCTTTAGAGACCGCCCTGCGACCGCTTTTGGCGGTCGCAGTTGCTCCGTCGCTATTGAGTAATAGCGACCGCTAATGGCGGTCGCTAATACTCTCTTCGAAAACCAACAATTATTTGGTGCCGATTGTATACTGGGGAGCGCGCGGCATGTTGGAGGTGACCCCGAGCTTGGGTTGACAGCAATGGAAGAACCACGGTGGCCGAAGGAAGCGTCAAGGGTGACGTTGGGGATTTAACAGCATCGGTTGACTGCCGGGGGTGAGAGGTTTTCCGGCAGCATTGGTAGGGGCGATGGGAGGCGACGGGGTGGCGGCGACAGGGGGTGACCTGTGGTGGCGGTGTGGCGGCGGGAGGCGTCGACGCTGTTGCAGCGAGTTACATCGAAGAAGACAACGCGGGGGGCGGGAAAAATCCTGCCATTTACATTTCAGTTTTAGCGACCGCTTTTGGCGGTCGCTAATAGCATCAGTAGCGACTGCCAATGGAGGTCGCCCGCTACCATAGGTTCCAAAACTAAAAAATGTAGTAGTGATATACAACATTCAGAATGAATAGTATAACCAAAGTTCTAGAATAATTTTCCAAAAACAAGTTCGAGATATGTAGAGATATTTAGTTGTCTATGTTCATCTCTCTCCAAGTCCATTATCAGGATGTCAACACATCCAACCATTAGTATATAGTGATTGTCAACTTGTCATACAACCCCTTAGTTTTTGTCGACATACAACCCCTATGTTTTTGTTTAAAAATACTACATTAAAAATTATAATTATAGTAATCTCCCCATTAAATTTTGTTTAAAATAAATCCGCAAATAATTCTACAAAATTCAGAAACCATAAATTATAGATAAAATATCTCCACTATTAAATTTTAATTTTTAATATCCAAAAAATGAATTTTACGAACTTATTCTTCTCCCCCCCTTTGAAAAAAAAACATAAAAGGGTTATTTACTCCCCATTTATATAGATGTAGGGGTATATAAATTTTATTATACCACTTTTGGAAATATAATTATTGAACAAAATTTACGAATTAAATTAATAAAAAGACAGACCCTTAGGAATTTTTGAAGGAGACATGTTGATCTCCTCTGTTTAAATTCACAACAATGATCCAATTCAATAATTATAGTTTTAATATAGATTATTTTAATTAGAAAACACATAAGTTTCATTTTTCCAATAATTTAATATCCTTAGAACCTTGATCTTCTTGTATTTTTCTTCATTGTAACTTTAATCAACTCACTTTCCCAAATAAATGAATTCATCAGAATTTCTAGAAATTTAATTTACCACATTATATTGAGATATGAACATAATATTTTATACCTATAAAGCCATAAATCGATATAGGAAACAAGAGTATTTTTTAATAACATCCATTTTTTTATATCACTCACTACTTTCATTATATACTATAACATGATAAATTTATTCCTTCAAATAAACTTCATGTGATCATAGTCACATTCTCAAAAAACTATTTGTATATAAACATTAAATAAAAAAAGTGTGAGACATACCCCAAGAATAATCAAATTGATGATTCCACTTGATTTTCATTTCTAGTTATCTATTTAGTATCTTGAAAATAATTCAAATGATACTATACTATTAGTTTCAAAAAAATAGAAAACATTTCCCGTCGTGATCAAAGCTAATTCTCTATAAATTTATCCATTTAATTATTTTGGGACCACCACCACTGTTTTCCTTGAAATAAATTTTGGTACCTATTCATTCCCAAATTTAAATATGAATAAGTTGATTTGGCTATAATTATTCAAAAGAAAGATCATAGTAACATAATATTATCATATTTTTTCATGATAGTGCATGGATAATATTTATTTATTCTAAATAAAATAAACTTATTTATTAGACACACTGTGCATATTAAACTTATTTAATGAATATAGTGTACACAATAATAAGTGATCACAACTCCCCCTTGATCCATAATTAATCCAAAATTCATACATATAAATTACAATACCATGAAACATTTACTCTAAATTCCCATAAATAAAATATTCTTCTCTGTTGGACAACTCTTTCTTCTCATCAATGAATTATATAGGTTTCTTCGCAAAACTTTTATACTACACCTTCTAATCATGTGGACTTATTGTCTAGAGAAAATAAATTCCTCAAAATATATAACTTATATTCCTTTTTCTAGGAATAAATTTTTATCCTAATTATTATTTTCTACTCAGAACACCAAGATAAGGAATAGATGAATAATAATCAAAATAATATGAATCATACATTCTTTTTTTTGGAATGAAATAAATTTATCTTCCCTCTATTTTAAATTTTGAAATAATTTTTTTAAACCTTTATATAAATATATATTATTAATAATTCCATTACCTAAATTCATATTTTCATACTTTCATTGTAAAACCACTTTTTCGATTCATCAACATTATTCACTTTTAGACATTATTTCCTTCTTTTTTCTTTGTAAACTCAATTTATCTATTCTTTCTCATTCGTTATGGGTTAATTAATTTCCTTGGATGATGATGCATTTAACCATATAAATTCTTCCCCCAAAAGAGTTGGTCTTTTTTCCTCAATATTCTATTAATATTTTTTTGATGACGGATAACATCTATGCTAAGTACTATTATTTTTTAAAGTCATGTATCCAATAGTTTTCAACTATGATTCCACAAAAAATAACATCAAGTTAATTTAATCTATTTATACTAGAAAATATTTTACATTGTGTCCATATTATCTTTTAATATGATTCACCTTTTCATCTCCTTCATGTAATTATACTAATGAATAATTTAGTTCATCAATCCTATTTACCATTACTTGAAACTATGCATTCATTAAATATATTTTTAATTTTCATCAATAATAAAGTAATTAAATTTTTTAATAATTAATATTTACTAATAATTTATCTAAAACAAAATTTTTATATTCATTTAATGATAAATAAAATATATTCTTATAACATATTTATTAATGTGATCCATAAAATCCTTATTAAAGAATAATCGATTTCCTTCGAAAATTTCACTAAAGATCATGTATTCTTCCAATGTTCATATTAAAAACCATTCCTTTAAACATTATTTAGAAATTTGTTTATCATTTCTCTTATCATATAGATGTGACTGATCTTTATCACTAATGACACTAAAAATTGTACTTATATATAAATCATCATCTGATGAAACCTCATGACTCCCATTTTAAACAGATCAATTCATTCTTTAAGAGAAACAATTATCTAATTTTGTTATTTAATAAAAATAAAAAGTATTTTAACAATATTTTATTTTTCATAAGACTTTTTATTCAAATAAATATCGGATTTTTATTCTTCATGAGATGTACCCTCATATTCAAAAAAAATTCATGCTATTTCATTTCATCTTCACGTAGTTAAACAAACTCACAAAACTCTTTTAAAAGCCCTCAAATATTCAGGTTGAAATCTATTTGAATATATAATTAATTAATAAAACCCTCATGATAACCATAAAGAACAATTAATCCCTTTAGTTTATTATAATCATGATATGTAGGATATATGATAAGTTTATAATTAGTTAATAATATTTAATTAAAAAATAAAAATAAATATCCTTAAGCTGGAAAATTCTATGTTTAATTCACAATATAACATATTTTCCCTGGTAAAAAATCTAATAAACTAGGACATTGGTAGAGTGGGTTTAATGATGGTGTTAGTGGAATTAATATATTTCTCCTTACACCGTTTATTTTAGATATTGTTTTATAGTTAAAAACATTTATTCAACATCTTTATTCCTCTAAAATATCCACATGAAAAATAAAGTATATATTTAATATAAAATTTATAAAAATGACTATTTTACCTTATTCACCCACATGGGTTAAGATATAATAAAAAAAATTGTCATTGTGATTGTAGATTAAAATACATTATAACTAACTGTTTGGTGGATTCATGGTTCTGGTATGGTTTCTCATCACCAAATATTACTACATACAAAACATTTAAGGGATAAATCACTACCTCCCAATAATTTTTTCCATTTATAACTTTTTAGGTATCAGTTCACTACTTCTCAAGGTTTACTCCCTTTATATTCCATTGCATGATAATCTAAAAGAAATCATTTTTAAAACATTTAAATATAATCTCACATTATTTACATTAAGGTCATACTATAACTGATACATGAATTTTACCTAATAAAATATCATATAATATAATATGAATAATATAAAATTATTCTCTAAATTTTACTTCTTAATATGATCGTTTACTTTGGATAAGAGTTAAAGAATTCATCTTCAATTGATCATAACACTAATCTTCTTATATATTTTTACAAGTACAAAAACATCACAAATAGTAATTCCAAAAATAGATTTATCTTCTAAATGGTATTAAAAAATATTCTCATACCATTTTCTCTTATGAATATAATATTCAAAGATATACACATAAAATATTTTTTCTTCTAAATTTTTTCCTAACTAAAAAATGTCAATAAAAAATTAAAAAATCTTATTCAATTTGGTTCAATAACATAGCTTGCATTTCTTCTTCCTTCTTCAACTCTCAGAACACACAGTTCCATCCATTATATACTTTTTCCTATATATTTTTATATACTCTCAAATATATAAAAAAATAATATTTTTAATTTAATAATTTAAATATTGAATTCGGAATACAAATCTATGTAAATTTCTAAATTTATTTTATTTAAATATATCATTTGGAACTTATATAGATAAATATCCAATATTAGAATTTTAATCGATACGTAACCTATGTCCTTCAAAACCTCAAACCACCTTTTGTTTTCCAAATCATTATGTTTGTTCAAATTCATCTACATAATAGAAATCACAACATGGAATACCCCTTTATTGAGGGACATGTCGGTTTATTCTTTATCTTACATAAATTGTTGGATGATTTTTGGCATGATTTTATGATTCTTGGAATTTTATTATTAATGGTATCAAACCAATACAATTCTCCAAAATCAAAGACATATAAGATTTATATGATGACAATATCAATTTTTTTTATTCAATAATATTTTTGATCGAGCTGTTCCTAGAATGAAATAATTATTCATGGTGATATATTTTTCAAAAAAACTACTGAAATTATCTAATACATCACTAATAGTGTGACACCACATAATTTTAATGGGAAACATATATTCAGAACCCCTAAAAATGTTATATAATCTGATATTTCATTATATTTATTACATTGATTAAACCTAAAACACCAAATCTGAACAACGATAAGAAATTTATGAGCCATGGTGAAAAAATTTAGGTAAACTCAGTTGTAGAATAATTTTTATGACATGGATTGAATGAATGTTAATAACATACAAATAATCATTATGAAACACATCCTTATTCTATGTTATAAAGGGTTGTGAAATGAGATTTTATTTTCCCACTACTTCTAGAATATCAACAATTCATCTCAACTTGAAATTTTAATATATTCAGTCATAAGGGGTTACAAAGCATAGAAATAATCTCAACTGGAAACCAAATAATTCTTTATAAGATCTAACTCCTTCAAAAAAAATGCGAATAAAGATATTAAATAGAATCAAAATTCATAGATTTTCTTTAAATCCTTCTAGTGTTTTATTTAACAGACATCCATAATTGGAGACAATAACACCATCATTGAATACATAGATCTTTTAAATTATAACTTCACTCCTTATTGATTACTGAAATATCAATTGTTAAACCTTTTCTCAAACAAATCCATATTTCATCTTAATGGTTATATCTTCCATAATAAATAATATATTAAATTATCATGATTAATGTTCCCAATAAAATTTCTTGAAATATAGTGATATCATGGAGTCACTATGCTTCAATCCACAAGTCATTCATCAGGTCTTATACACATCCATCCTTCATTAAATGGATATTTTCAACTCATAATATGAATGATTCTCTATTTTTATCATAAAATATCTAATTATATAAAAAAATTTATCTCATACAACCATTATAATATAGAAAATTAAAATCTTGAGTAAATTAAATAAATGATATTATAAAGGTATTTTTCTTGGCCAAACACTTATAATAATTAACTGTATATTTGATAATAGGAATTTGAAAAATATTTTGGACTTCTTGGATTTGATTTTCTTGAATAATCATTTTATATCATAAAAACCATTTCCCATTGAGGAGGAGATACAAAAATTTTAATGATTAAATGATGATAATCGAGGTACAAATCCAATTTAAACAGAATATTTTTCAAATGTGTGAGATAATTTTGATTTTACATGTGATGAGAAATTCATGGAAGATAATTTATATATCTTACACAAAAGTTGAAAATATGTGGAGTATAAAAATATTTTTAAAGATACTATAAAATGTGTCCAATCATGAAGAACTATGGGGAGTTACAATCATATAATCATAGTTTTCACATGGAACTATGAAAATAAGTGGCTTTGAAATAAGAAGATTGGATTACTACTATGGTAGAGGGTTAAAATAGATCAATAATATAAACACATCATAATTATGATCATACCCAATGGATAATAATGTTTTTTGGAATTTTTTTTCTAAAATATTATTAATGAGAAAGGATAAGAGTTAAAGAACAAAAATCATATTGATTTCAATGAGTAATCTATAATTTAGGGTATTTATATTTATTAAACTATTTATATATATGTAATGAATGAAATGATACTAATATTTTTCTATGAAACTATGATGTTTTCTAAATTGTTATAATATTGGTGTTGTTAAATGTATATCTTTAATAAGATTTTCATATTTAAAACATGGGGGATTTATTCTTGATGATTCATTTCATAAGTGTATAATATAACGATGTCTCTCTACAAGATAACAAGATATCCCTTATCAGAGTAATTGATTATGTATAGTTTCATTAATATCATTAATTTCAATAAAGGTATGGTGTAAAATTTTTTTTTTAATAAAGATAAAACAAATTCATTTGTTATGAAAAATTTTATTGATATCATAATTTTTATCTAGAATAAAGTGATAATTTTTTATAATATTTCTTCCAAAATTATGAAACACTTAGAAAGGTATTTTCTAGTGAGATTCTATTTTCATTGGGTTTTCTAATGATGAAAAGATTATATTATATCTTTATTTCACAAACTAATTCTCATAAGGTATTGAAATTACTTGTAATATTAGACACTAGGGAAGTATCTAATAATATTTTTTAGGGATAAATGTCTTGATTATACAGAATGATGGATTTTAGATTGAAGACCATTAAAGGATGATTAAAATATTAATCTTGATTATAGCTTCAAGAGTTAATATTCTAAATTTTGTTACACAATAAGCACAATTCTAAATAAATCTAAATGAGTATCATATTATCATAATAAATAGTACCTTTCAATCTTTCAAATAGACTATTGAAAATGTAATGATTTATTATAACACTAAATCATTACTTCATTATGTTTTTAGCTGCTAATTACTTGACTGATTTTCAGGTTTGAAAGACTACTTCATGAGGAAATAACTTTATTATAGGAATATGAGTTATTTGGGACTGTTATATGTGAAATATTATCACACATATAAAAATATAATTTTA
Source organism: Viscum album (assembly GCA_963277665.1). NCBI lineage: Eukaryota > Viridiplantae > Streptophyta > Magnoliopsida > Santalales > Viscaceae > Viscum > Viscum album. The sequence continues at coordinate 494,137,738 of OY728158.1, read as the reverse complement.
TTATATTGTAGAATCATTATACACATCTCAACTAATTTAGTTAAATTTATAACTAAATACATCAGAGTTGATGTCACATAATAACTGATTATGGGTTTTTACCATCACATTGAAATTAAATCATCATAGAATGTAATTTAATTTTCAAGGTAAAAACACACTGAAATAAAAACCATATCAAGAAGGAGAAACTAGAATGTGTTGATCTCAATTGTTATACATTTCAATAAATGAGAAATTCACACATATCTTGGTAAATCCCCAGACAAAGGAATACTTCCAGCTGTTGATTATATTGTTGTAATTGATTTCCCACCAAACATTCCAATGTGTGTATGGTTTTTTTCCATAACTCGTTATATTTTATTTTTTTCATAAATAATGAAAATATATGAGTACTTTCCCTTGTAATTGTGGATAATTAAAAGTCATTACAAGTGAAAATTAAGGGAGATAAATTTTTTATTTTGTATATCATTACAATGGGATATGAGGACATATTGGTATGATGGTGTTTGTTTTGGAAGTTAAATTTTCACCCAAAAATAAAATAGAGGAAATTAAATAGTCCTTATAATGTAATTTAGTAAAAGCAGTATTGATAATATCTTAATGATACTTTTTTAACATAGTTTAGTTCTATAAACTATGGTTTTGAGTATTCTCATTGTTCTATTTGGTAATGTTAAGTATAAATATATAGAACATTGAGGGGAAGCTATCACATTTAATTGAGTTTTTATTTCATGAGATAGGATTTTTTAGGATGCATTTATAATCAACATTCTTATGGTCTATATTTTGTTTAATAGATCTTATCAAAAGTAAAATGAATTTTTTTTGATGAGTTTTGAAAATAATATTATGACAAATGATTAACTTCACAACAATTCCCTATACCTGTTAAATATTTTTCATAAACATGATAGTAATTTTTTGGTATATATTGGTTGTTATATAATTTTTTCATGAGTTTTTTTAGTTTTTAATTTATTGATTTTATAGATTAAATAATATGTAGGTATTATACCATAATATATACACATTATTTGAGTACGATAGAGGATATAAGATAATTACACAACTATGTATTTCCAAGAGGATTTAAAAACACACTCCTATAAATTGTATCATAATATATGAGACTAAATTCTAATACACATGTTGTATAGTTTTTTTAAAATATATCAAATTGGAGATCAATTAATCAAATTATAGAAATTTCTTATTATAGTGAAAATAATTTATAGACATTATATAGTAACTTTAATGAAAAAATTAATAACTCTATGATTGAAAATACCACATTATAATTTTCATGAGATGTATGTTGACTTTGAGGACTTGGTTGATTATTTTATTGATTTTTTATGAGATTTTATCCAGAGTTTTTGGATCTAAATTTTATAAATAAACACATCATAAATAAAGAACTGAGACATGATTTATAAGGTTCTATAAATATTTAGGGTTTTTCATATAGCTGTGGGAAAAAACTATTCTAGAGGTATTTTTAGTGGAAAATGGGATATGTTTTAGTAGAATAAAATGGTAGAGAAAACATCCATTTATTGGTGATACTTTTTAGAATATTAATAAATATTTTTCATGGCGATTTTCACTTATGATTGATAATTATTCCTTGTATCAATTTATGATACTTTAATGAAATTAAAAAGTATATACCTAATTCATCTTATGTTAATTTTTGATAATAAAATAACGATGGATTACAACCACCAACTACTAGGGATGTAATTGATGGGATTTTTGAGGATATATAACCTCCTAAACATTGAAAAAAATTTATCTGAAACAAAATTAATCCTAAAATTGATCTATTAGTTTGTAATTAATAAAAAAATAATCATGGTGTACCTTCCACTATTATACATGAATCATACATAGATTTCATAAGTTTTTCTTCAATATTACTGAGAGATATCCAAAGTAATCCTTCCTACAGAGGTATCCATAGATCATGGGAGTCACCTAATGTTAATGTAGGACCTATCTCAGTACCAAATTCTTCTAGAACCATTTTTAAAAGGGGTATATATATGATACTTATAATGAATAATCATGAGTTGTTTCTTTCATGAGTCATGTAAAAGATGAATAGAACACTTTTTTTTAATTGAACCAGTATATATAATCATCAAGGAACTCCAAAAGTTTTTACAATATAAATATTACCATTTCATAAATTTTTTATGTTTCTAAACCCATTTAATTGTTTTTAATTGACCCCTATATATATTTTTGTTGCATAAATGTACTTTTACAACATTCAAACTCCTTTAATTTATCATCATATAATAAATATCAAAATATGATATTTTTTGGGATGGAAGATGTATGGAATTAGTACATTTTATTATATAAAGTTAATTCAATAAACACAAATCATTTCATAGTGAATGTTAAATAAAAATTCATTAATCTATAATAAACCCCCGAATATAATACATTTTTATCATACCTATTTTAATACATAATCCAATAATATCACACTATCACTAAAAGAATTTTAAACTTGGAGAACAATCACCTTGGGTAAAATAATATACAAAAAATCATGAAGAAATATCCTATTCATTTTTGGATATCCCTGATACTAATTTTTGAAAAGATATCCTTAATTCTCACAATAAGTTACATCACATGTAAACCAAAAATTGAAAATCCTTCTTTAAATTCATCCATATATCTTAGAAAACACCATTGTGGTAAATCTAAATGTTTCATTGTTTTGATCATCATTCTCATAATTAAAATGGTGACCCTAAGATCCTTTATGGTGATGTAAGAAATTATGAATTCACAAATTCATAAATACATGAAATGATGATCCTAAAAAAACATTTCATACTACATAAGAAACAAAGGGACTTTTTGTGATCTCCATCAAAAACATGTATCCCTATACCTATTTTTTCAGCTACATTCAATGAAAGTATAAATATTTACATGATATATTTATCTAGGAAATCAAGTAAAAATAGTTTATAGAGTATGTTAGTCTTTAATAGATATTTAAATGTTCTTGATTATTAGAGTATAGAATGTACATGTAAATAAATACGTCACATATCATTCTTGTTATTGGATAATAACATCATATCCCCCTCACCTAGGTATATATGAATATTTTATGTACTACCTAGGTATGTTAATATACATCCCATTATATCTCAATTGATGTGTTAGATTTCATAAACACAATATTAGATGAAAATGCAATATTTATTAAACTCCAACCAATGAAATTATCTAAAATATACCAAATGAACCTTTTATTATCTAATTTAAAATATTTTAGAGTAAAGTTATAATATTAGGAAAATTATAATTCTAGTAATCTCTTCAAATTTAAGTGTTGTAAAACCTAATATAAATCATGCTCCCCAATTACACAATAGATATATTGTGAAAAAATCTGTATGGTAGATATATAGGGGTTAATTTATAGAAAATAAAGTTTTGTGAATGATAATATCATTTCATATATCTATTAAAACTCTTATTCACATAATAATCAATATTTTATCGCAAACATTTATACTCCCTGGAAGCATCAAACGACAGTAACAGAAATTCATACTTTCAGTGGTTAATTGTTATTTCACATCATGAAATATATGTAATCAAAATTAATTATGATAACATAGAGTCTACATTAATTATAATAAGATAAATATTATATTATTAAACTAGTTTATTAATACTTAACAAAATAAGAAATAAGCATATATCTACCCATATCATGTAGAATAGATTTCCAGATTATCCTTACATTTGCTAGACGTTTCATGTTTTGTTAAAATAATTAATCTCTATGTAATTCATTCCATATATATATATGTGACCTTCTAAAAAACACAAACTAAAATCTTTTAGTGAGTAAAATCAATTATGTAAGCTAGTTTTAATAATGGTGAGAATTATGAATCATATATCTATAGTTCATCTTTTGAATATAGTATTATATCTCATTTATTTCACATCATCCAATGTTACGCTCTAAATAACTTATGTTATCTACATAAGAATAATTATATGGTAATAATAATAGTTATTCTTGTACCCTATCTATCAATTATGTATTTCAGATAAATTTTATAAAAAATGTTACTCTTTTCAATTTTCATCTCTAACGCTTCCTATGCACATTTTGGATATAAGTGTACATTAAATTTTTTAGAATAACTAAATTTATCTCCTTATATTTCTATTTAATATCACATCCTCCCCAAATTTATGATGTCAAGTTGAATTAACTGGATATAATAATTTATTTATCTTCTATAACTCTAGATATACTCCATATATAAAATTAGAAACTATAATCACTTGATAATATCACACTAAGATGCAAAATTTCATCTTAAAAAAAATATTTATTATTTAGTTGGTTTATTATTAAATAAATTATTATATATATATGATATACTATATCATATGTTTTGGAGAAAATTATAAAAATAAGCTATTATTCTTTAAAATATTACACTAATGATTATTAAAGTATGAATTTCACATATTTTAATACAAAACATAGATAGACACTTTTACCCAAGATAAATAATTTTTACCCAATCTTATTCTAAAAATGTTATAGAATTGAACCTAAATATAATAATTCGAATTACCATCATCACATATATTTCAAAAAAAATATTTTTTAATGAAATAGTCTCTTATCACATAATATAAATGAGATAAAATTTAACAGATTTTATTTAGATCCATATGATATTGAAATTTTACATTGAATTTAACTAATTAACTCATAACTATTAATATAGTAAATAAAAAAATATTTATCAATTATTAAAATTATTTTAATCTATTTTATATTTAAAAAAAATGTAAAATATATATTTGGTCTCACATACATTTTCAAAATCGATGAATTACATTATATAATACTAATACTAGATATGGACTTTCCATAGAGTTTTCTAAAACCATTCAGGTGTCCTGGAAAATTCCATCATATGGAACGAAATTTCTTATTTACTAATTCCATAATTAGTTTTTAATGATTGGGTCTAGCTATGAAGAAATTTAAAATATTTTCATTGTAAATTATACCAATAATGATCATAACAATAATAAATGAAATCCACATTTAAATGAATAACTACTTTTTTATGTAATGTAATTAATGAAACTACATGCACATCTTTGTCTATTTTGGATCATTGTAAAATGTATATTTTCATTTAACATTTTGTTAATCATATTGACCATTGATAGTAATAAACATCATTTAAATTTTTTTGATTATAATATATTAAGAGTTTTCAAAAAATCCAATTGACTTCGATGGAAGAAGCAATAAACATGTTGTGTAGGACCACACCGTATGTGTCCCATTTATCAATGATTTAAAGGGATATGGAATCAATATGATTTTAACTTGATAAATTAATATATAAATCATTAATGAAACCATTTATCAGTGAATTTCAATCTTACATAGATCACAACTCATATAATGTTCACTGAACAACAACAAGAAATCCCCAGCATTTCACACCTCAGCCTTTGGGAGTATGCTGATGTAATTAGGAGTAATATTTCTAGACCATACTAGTATGAATTTGTAGATTTCCATTTTTAATAAAATAATGGTTTTATTTATCTCTTCCTGATATTAAAATTTTTAATGAGTTGATAAAAATTAGATTTTGATCCAACAAATCAAAAAAATTAATTATTTTGAAAATATACGATTTTCATTAAAACAATAATTTCGATAAATTAATGAATTTAGAAATAAATTATATTTTTGAATAATATAATATTAAGATAAATTATCTATAAAAATTAAAATATAATTTAATAATATTCAAATATAATTGTTATAAGATCTAGAAAACTATTGTGGTTATAAAATCTTATATTTTTCAATTAATGATTATTTTGATTTAAAAAGCTTATATTATCATACTAAGATAACTATTTTAACAAAATAAATATTATTTTATAAATGTTTCCATATAAATTATCCAATGGTTAATTTTTCACTCTTTTAAGAGACAATGAATATTTTGCATAAAAATTACATTCGTTATAAATATACATTATGTTTTAAGATATCATAATATCCAAAAAGTGATGTAATAAATAGGATAAAAGGAATAGCTAACAAAAAAAAATTCAAAATTCAAATAAATTTTTTTATAAAAGTTATTTCTTTAAATTTATAAACTCTAACTGAATCCTCCAAGATATATATTATATTTTAATGTTTTCAGCACAATTATTTATGAATTAGACTCAATTATGCATCTCCAATTGTATTATTTTAAGGTATTTCATTATTAGCCATATAAAATATTTAAAATAACTCCTCTATGGTATAATCCATTTTTAAAAACCATGTAATGGTTAGTAGTTTTTATAATATTTTTTATAGAGTTTAAACCCAATGTTAAGAAATTAATAATGAACATACCTCTATTTTTACGTAAACACCCCACCCAACATCCGACTCATATTCACTAAAAACCCATTTATAATGAATTTTATCTCACTATCCCTATATAAGTCCCCGAATGTGTTCATAATATATTAATAATATACTCATAAACTTTTAGAAACTTCATCTCAATGTAAGGGATCATATACCCTTCTTCTTTATTCAAACACTTTCTCTGTATTATTCTTTTTAATTTTTCATTTTTCATTTTAAAAAATGTTTTTAGACATACATTTTAGAATAATTATTTTTTCCAGGGCATGATATACTACCTTTAAATCTATTTTACCCATCTATGAATCGTTTTGTTCACTCATTAGGTTGTCGAAATTATCCTTCCATTTTCTATGACAAACAGTTGTGTGGTGAATACTCATCCCCTTTTACACTTAAAAGTTTTACCAAATAATAACCTATGAGAGAATTACTGGTGACTTAATTTGTGTAACTAAATATCAAAAATATTGGGATTAAATGTTTTGGATGGTTTTCTTATAATATATGATCAATATGGAACACAAATTCATGTACATGGTATAAATGTGACATGTGGTCCTGAAATTATATAGTCCTACAATGCTTTGGTAAAGTTTTTTATCTCTTGAGATACCATATATTTTTCCCATGAGGATATCCTTTGAACACAATGTTATTATGTCTTATTGGATATCATTTACTTATTCTTTTAATGTCATGTTTTATGTTGTTGTCACATTCTTATATTTCAATGATGTTGTCATATTATATCATGCTTCGATATTCACATTTTTGATTCTCACCAACTATACTTATTCCAAATTGATATAACTTTTTACTAACATGTATTACATTCATTCAGTTATTCTTTGATTATTCCCTTACAAGTATTTATAGCTCACTCCATTATAATGTGTGTCCTCAGGTTATCCCATGTAGTTTTAGAAGAGTGATGGAAAATTAAGAGCATGTTAAAGAGTTATAAATAATTTTATTGTACCCATGTTTTATGTTATTTTTCAATGTATGTAATTTCGTGAAGACACTAGGCCTAATGATCTTCCACTATTTTATTAAATGTATCATTATTTTATAAATCCTGAATTAAGTTTTACAAAATATATAGCACTCCATATTTGGAATCATAGTGAGCTCTAGTTATTTTGGGGTATTAGGATGAGAAACATTTATCAAAATCCTTAGGGATAATATTAATACCTAGTAAAATAACCCTAAATTATGGTAACATATAGATTAATTGGTTTCAAAGAAACAAAATCCATATCAATATTCTATTAGTGGATTAAGATTTGGCATGGTTATACCTAGGTGTAATAACCTGAAAAATAGTGTATTGGTAATTCACTCGATTATAACCTGGTTTATAAATAAAATAATTTTTCGCAGAACTATTTTTACATTATGAAGGGAAAAAATGAAAAATTTTATTTTAAATAATAGACCATACATAAATTTTATTGATGTATAAAAATTCACATCTTAATGAATATATATAATTTAGGAGTTATTACATCAATGTTTAGAGTATCCTTTTAATATTCTTAATACTTCAAAAAATGTGTTCCCTAAGTCTAACATTCTAAGGAAGTTGATAAAAAAATGGAATGGTGAAAGGAAGCCCTATTCTCCATTCATTAACCGAAAAAATCATATGTGACTATAGTTTTATGAATTCACTCATATAATGAAAGTTTAATAGACACATTCAAACACTTACTCAAAAGATGGAGGTATATATTTTAGTGAAAATATAAAATGGGTAATCATTCCGTCATAAGTATATAACATATCCCCTGCCCATATTTGAAGGCTAGACATCCCAATAATCCTTCTGATACTCCCTTTAGTATAATTCTATGTAATTTTGGGTTTAGATTATCATTCTTTATATAGAACTAATCTAAATTCATAGGATATGTAATTCACCCTTCGATTCTATATATTTCAAAGAGGATGATGAATATCAATTGGTATCATCATCTCAAGCATGCATATTTTTACCCTATGAGAAATCATATCTTATAAAATTGATTGAGACTAATGAAAAGGTCAATATTGAGGACGTTACCTTTGTAATGGAAAATACAGATGTCTTTCATAAATAATTTCCTAATAATCCTCCAAGTATTGAGGTTGAGTTCAAAATCATTATAATACCTGGACATTTTATAATATCCAATATACTATAAAGAATCACCACTATTGAAATTTAATTCACAAAGATGATGCAACAAGAAAGTATTAATTAAGGGTTTATATATTAAATGGAATAAATATGTGGTCTGATAGTATTATTCATCGTGATGAATTATTGGCTCAAGTGACTCTATATTGATTATCATGATTTATATAAGATCAAAGTAAATAAAATGTTTCTATTGACAAAGATTAATGAAATTTTTGTTCATCTATGTGGATCCTATTACTTATCAAAGATAAATATATTGTCAAGATCTTATATAGTAAGGGTAAAGATGGTGGATATCCTAAAGACTAATTTTCATACATGGTATAATCACTATGATTTCATAGTGACTTGATTTAGAATCACTAATAATCTAGATATTTAAATGGACTTAATGAATAAATTTATGAGTCATTACCTTGAAAAATATTTGGTAGTCTTTATAAATGATATTATTATCTACTCCAAATGTAAATGGGGACATGGAATAATTTTGATCTTGTACTGAAGAAATTTTGAGAGGAAACATTTTATGGGAAGTATTTTACAAATGTGTTTTATATAAACAAGGTAACATTGCTAGGGAATGTCATCACTAAAAAAGAGATATTTGTGTAACCTATAAAATAGAGGAAATTTAAGGATGGACCATACTAACATCTGTGATGAAGAGTCATAATTTTCTTGGATTAAAAGGGATATATTGTTGATTTAAAAGATACATCTCATGATTTTAAATCCCACTAAATAATATACCTCAATGGGGATTGAATTGTCATTGGACTATTGTATGAAAATAGAGATATAACGAGTTAATGATAAGGCTAATCACTAAACCTATGCACACATTATTGACCACTGGGGAAGGATTTGTGATCATTAATGATAAATCCAAAAGGGACTTGGTTTTTGATTCATACAAGAAGAAAAGATGATAGGCTATACCACCCATGAATTAATGGTGCATGAGTAAAAATACACAAATTAATGATCTTGAATCGGAAACATTGATCTTTGCACTAAATATTTGTTCACATTATCACTACATGTAAAAGTGTGAAACATAGATAGATCGTAAAATCTGAAACTATATATTCAGATAAAAAGAGCTCAATATGAACCAATTAAGGTCATTAAATCAAATCAAGGATTATGAATTTTTAATATGTCATTATCCTCAAAAGGTAAACGATGTGGTATATTCTACAAGTAGAAAGGATCCTAAAACCCTATGTAAGATGAGAATTGAAAAGCATCTGATCATATTAGATGTGGAAAGGATATTCATGGGAATAATAAAATCTAATTAATTAAATAAATTCTAAAACATGCATTCCTTAGAGGATCATAGAGTCCCAAATAGATGGTGCAGATCCATAGAAAAATGTAGCAAAAATTTTATAGTTCAAATTAAATAATGATGATGTTATAATGTTTGGAATATTAATATGTGTCCCATAAAAAACATATTTCAAGAGGGAACTTATATACGATTCACATAGATCACCTTTCTCTATTCCACGAGGAAGAACTCATACGTATATAGATCTTGAGAAAAACTTCATGTGGGATTACATAAAGTGGGATATAAAATAAAATGTTTATATTCATGGTATACAAACAATTCATGTATGAACAACCAAATTATAATGTTACGATTTAACCATTTTCCATACTAGTGTGGAAATGGGAAAATATAAAAACATATTTTTTTGCTGGACTCCCTAGGGAATCTAATTGAAATTATGCAATCTAGGTGGTAGTAAATTTCCATATAAAGCCATAACATTTAATAGAAATCAGGGATGATTTCTATATTTACTAACTTGACAATATATACACAATTTAGGAGATAAGATAACATATACTACCACTCAATATTTTATTTGATTTAGATATGAGTATTTTCTCAATTTTCTGGAGAATCCATCAACAAGAATTTAATACAAAGGTGGGGTTCAATACTACTTATAACCCTTATACATATGGTTGGTATGATAGAACCATTTAAAATATAAATTATATATATAGATATTATTTAGTTTATTTATAAGGATATTTGAATCAACACCTTCCCTTCATGTCATTCTCAAATTTACCAATTCCCATTCTAGCATCCAAATCGAACCTTATGAGGCTCTGTATGGGAAAAGGTGATATACTATGAAATGTTGGGATGAATTTGGAGAGAATAAGATGTTGGAAACTTATATTTTCCAAGAGATGATGTAAATGTTTCAATCCATTAAACATCATATGAAATATATAAAAAGTGGATGGAAAATCTATACGAACAATCAATGATATGAACTGGAGCTTGATGTCTGAGATAATGTGTTACTTAATACATTTTTACATAATAATTTCATTTGGATTGGGGAGAAGGGAAATATTAGACAATGATAACACATAAACTTTGAGATACTTGATCATATCAAATTTGTGACCTATTGAATATAACTCGCACATAAACTATATCAAGTACAAGATGTGATTTATGTATCCCTTTTGATGATGTATATACCAGACCCCTTGGATGTACAAAATCTATAGGTTGTAACTTTGGAGAATTATCATTCATTTGAGGAGTAGCATGTGAAGATATTATATTTTAGTGACATGGTTTTATGAAACAAGACAAATCACCTGTTCAAAGTGTTGTGGTGAAACCACAAATTTTTCCAGATGACATGGGAACCAAAAGAGATTTTGAAATAGAGGTACCCTCATCTTTTTACAATATGAAATAAAATTTGAACAATAAAATTTTTGAGGGGGAAGAATTTTATGATCTGAAAAGTTAGAAATGAAATCAAATTTTAAATGGATAAATTTCATATTAATTAATTTATTTATGGGAAACAAATGCTCTACTTTGGATATTTTGGATCATTAAAAAATATATCTTATCTAATTTAAAAGATCATTAAGTATATTATTTATTGAAAATATTCCTATTTCACAATGAACATTGTGATTATTATATATTAAGAGCTATAATAAAATTAAATTGGAATGGATGAATGAAGTGATGTCCATAACCAGTCAGATCATAACAAATATAGTCTATTTATCATAGATTTTGAGGGAGATGGTAATGAAACGCCAATTCTCATTGGCTTGAGAGCTCAACGAGTCATTACTAGGCCTTAAGCGACATCCCCAAGGCACCCAAGGCTTGCAATAAATGTCGAAGGGTTTCAAGATACATGGGGGAATATTTACCCTTTAGTCTAAAACAACCAACAAATAGAGAAAACAAAATAACATCTCCAACAAAGCACTATATGATGCATGATTTAAAACCAAAACAACTCAACCATTAATTTTTATCAAAAACCAACCAAAAGTACCACAGTGAAATCCCACACTAACATCAGAGTAAAAAGCGGAAAGAAAACTCAAAGACTATAAGACAACAACCCGACTCCATGCTCCACAAGCTCCAAGTTCCAACATCACAAACCAACCCAATTATCACGAAGCAGCGCTCTAAACATGTGACACTTTACCTTTGCCAACATCTCGGTATATGACATCCGCAAAATCACCAATGTGCCAATGCAGGGGGTGAGTAATGAAACTCAGTAGGTTTTCCCCGATGACTTCCCAACCCATTCCTCTAGGATAAAACATGTTAGCACATTTATATAAAACAATTTATATAAAACAATTCCAAAACAGTTCACAATATAACAAGTTCCATGTCAAAACCATTTTCCAACAAAAACAATCTTCCTCATGAAGAGAAACCAAGCAAGTTTTCAATGAAATTCTCATTTCCAATTTGGCACATTCATTCCAATTCACAAATCCACACAACCAACCATGAATGCAACCTGAACCTCCCTATACTCGCGAGTGGTGAGTTATCCTTCCACTAAGTCGTCACTTAGTGAACTACCTTGATGGGGGTACTTCACGACCTTATCCATCCCAACCTAATGATAGGGGAACTTCTTGCCCTTATCCATCCCAACCTATTGATGGGAGTACTTCTTTCCCTTATCCATCCCAATTCATATGAACACACACCACAACTATGAAATCCATGCCCAAAACCAAGTGTGTTCAAAACCTGTCAATAAAGCATCACCCTTTTCATTGAAAATCATTTCTTTCAAGCAGTAAAACCATAGACAATTTAAAATCACCATTTTAAATTTACTTCAACAACCACTTTCCAAAAACACACAATTTTCATCACCCGTTACTAAAAAGGGATTTAAACCATTCTTTCATTATAGATAAACAACCATTTCAATCAAGGGAAAAAAATTGAAACACACTGGGTCAAAATGGGCGAAACCAAGCCACAGATGAAGAACTCCCAAGAACACTGGGTCAAAACTCCAAAACCCTCCTTAGATCTCTTCTCCTAACACAAACAAGTCCAAAATATGTCATATTTTGCATCCACACCCTTATATCTACCCTTAACTGGTGTAGATCTTTGAAAACGAGAGAAGAGGAGAAGTAGATCTAAGTAGATTTGAGAAACCGATCAAGAATGATCACATACCTTAAGAATCCGGCTTTGATTCACCAAGAGAATCCTTCGGATTGCCTCCTGAATGCTTGGGAGATGTCTTTTAACCTTCAAGGGAGATTAATCCTGAGTTAGGGCTGCTTAGGGGGTTTAAACAAGGCAATTAGAGGAAAAACGAGTTAGATTCACAATTTTAGGATTAGACAAACCGTGTGTCGACCATGTGGAAGCCACTGCCTCCAAGGCCCACTATGCACGGTTTGGCCGCACGGTTAGACAAACCGTGCGCCGACTGTGCTACTTCCCCTTTGCCTCAAAACATCATTCCATGTTCTCCAGAATCTCCCATTCAACACCCTTTTCTTTAAAACCAATAAAAGCATCAAGAAAGGGTTACATACCAGAAACCGGGGGTACTACATAGATTAAATCACTAAGATTTTCTTTTGATTAATCCTAAGATGAAACTAAATAAATAAAGTGAAATTGATACCACTTATAGAAAATGTTCAATCTTTTCATGATTATTGGGTGAACCATGTTCTTCTAACCACCCCATGACATCCACACTATCACACACTATACACTTAGTTGGTATGATAGTGAATAAAGGTTTATATATCTATACCCAAGTTATATTATTGTTTATATTTTCCTTTTTCATAAAATAATTAGTATAGTTAACCCTTTCTATTATTAAAATATTCATGAGTTGATCAAAATTATATGTTGATACAAAGAAAACAAAATTATACTTTTGAAAATTTATTGTTTTAATTAAAAATACTTTTTTATAAATTAATGAATTTTGGAATAAATTTTATGTTTATATAATATTATTATTAAATAATATTTATATAAAAATGATAAACCGGTTTTGTGAATTCCAAATATAATCTATAAAAGGGCCAGTAAACTCTTTTTCCAATAAAAACTAGATGTTTTCAAAAAAATGATATTTTTTAAATGAATAAATTCTTATATTTTTATAATTGATTCTCTGAAATAAACATTCCTTTTGTAATTATCATGCTGAAATTATCAAATGGTGAATGTTTCCTAATTTTCTGAGATCGTAAAATTTTTGGGTAGAAATCAAATACAGTATAAATATATGATATGTATTATGAAATCATAAGAGCCAAAAATGGATTTAATAAATAGTATATATGGAATCCACGATAGATATCTTTTTCCCCTTTTACGAATTTTTTTATTTAATTAACTCTATAGAACCTATATTATTTTTTATAGTTTTAAAATGAATTCTCTATAATCATGACTCACATCCACATCACCAATTGTATTATTATAAGGTGTTTAGTTCCCAGACTTATAAGATATTGAAAACCACTCCTCTTTAGTAGAAACATTGTGAAAAAACCACAGTAAGGTATTTATTTGGAATATTTTATCACATATAGTCAAAAACCTATGTTTAGAAATTAAAAAATAATTCTACTACCTTTTTATATAAAAAAACCCAACCACCCACTCATATTCACCCAGAACCCCATTAAGCATAAATTTTTCTTTTTATCCCTCCCTAAATACATCTCAAGGTACTCCAAAGAACATACAAATAACTTTTAAATATTTTAGAAGTTCTTTCTCAATGTAATGGCTCATCTACTCTTCCTCATTATCCATGAACATTATTTTTCTTATTACTTTTTATTTCTATTATTCATATTGAAATAATTTTTTGGCATATCTATTACAATAAATATTATTTACAAGTCCTGATATACTTCCTTTTACTCATATTAAACCCATCCAGAAATATTTATGTACACCTATGATACTGGTGAAATTATCCTTTCATTTCCCATGCCAAAATATTTTATAGTAGATACACATTCTTATTTCCACTATAGGGTACTAATATAGATATAACTGTAATTCATTTAATTTAAATATCATTTATTTTACTCACACTCCTTAATATTGTGATTGAATGTGAAGAAAACATTTATTATTTCTTATAATATATATGGTACCTAAATGTACATGCATGATATGAATGAGATAGGGGTGCCTAAAAAAATATATCCCTCTAATGCATTGGTATGTTTTTTTATCTCATGAGATACCATATACTAGTCAAGAAAGAGCATCCATATAAAAATATTTTATGATTTCATGGATATTACCCTTGAATTTTGATTATGAATTCAAGTTTTATGTTATTTCTAAACTTCTATATTTCATTGATGTTATGATCTTATATAATGATTTTATGATACTTACTATAATTCTCACCAATTTTATTTATTCCACCTTTATATTACTCTTGACTAACATGTATTACTACCATTTGTTTATACAGTGATTGTTCCCTTACTAGTATTTATAACTCACCACATTCTTATGTGGTTCCTCACCATATACCATTTAGTTTTAGAAGAGTGATTGAATATTTATTACATGTTAGGGAGTTCTAAATAATGTCAATGTACACCTATTTTAGATTATTATGTTATATAACTGAGTTACCAAAGAAACTACCAATAATTATATTCTGGGATTTTATTAAATGTTTCTTTATTTAATAAAACATGAATTAATGTTTATTAATGATATGTTTTCTCATAAAACCTCTATCATTGAGTAATATTTATATAACATGAAATCCAAGTAATAATATTTCATGACCATTTATTCTCAACACATAAGATAAAAATTTAAGGAATTTATTCTCCTTATTATAATATTTATAACTAAATGATATTTATAGTTAAACAAGACATAATGTAAACCATTATCCTCGCCAAATAACTTTCCATACTCAATGATATTGAGTAAATGATATGTTAATAATATTTTATGTCATTATTTCACCTAATTCCTTTCAATCCTTATATGGATCCTTTTATCATTCACACATGTATCTTGATTCAATTATTAAATAACATAAATATTTGATTATTTTGGAAGTTTATGTACTACCTTGTTTGATATTTTTTCCACTATAATAACATTTAATAAGTTTTACACAAGTCTAGAGAAGTTACTTACTTTAATCTTCTTATTGGCTTAATTTTGATCTCAAATACATTTTCAACGATGATTATTTCATTATATATATATTAGATAATTTTTATATTACTATCATGTTTTACAATCATTTAGTACAAAACATTATTAAATGATCCCCCAATAATATGATGACCCATTTGAAAATTTCATAATATACTATAGTGGGCCATGATTTGAATTCCATGAATAAAATACCCCCGATTTGGCATTAAACTCCATACTTGGCTACATTGGTGTTCTATTATGCCAATCATTTCTATATGAATCTTCGATTTTGGATATAAACCTATTTTCTCAACCTATTATATGGAATAAATCAACACAATTCCATTTATGTCCTAGTCTTGGATTTCCCAACTATGTGTTAACCAAATCAAACACCAAGAACATGTTACTTAACTCTTAGGGTCACCTCATTAATTTATTTTCATAGAAAAATTGATCATGGGGCTCCACATATAGGAATAAACCTACTTGGTTGGATGATGAATGTGTTAAAAAGGGTTGTATTTTGATGAATGACAACCTAAGTCTGACATTCCTTTTAGTAAACTTATGGTTGTTTTCCCATACATTTGAGGTTTCTCAAGTTGATTTGTTTTTATGTTTTAGAGGCGTTTATAGTTATGAATAGTTAAGGTGCAATGTTTGGATATAATTTATTCAAAAATTTTCACCTTGTTATGTGGGTAATAGGGTATATCACAATTTTATTGGGATAAAAATGTCATATGAGTCAATTGTTTAGCCCATGGGGGTTTTGGGATAACAACATACACATGTTTTCTGAGTGGTTTGGAAACATATGAGATAAAACCATGTGGTCTACCTACGTTGGGGTATTTTTGTTATTTTAACTTATTTTTAATTGTTTCTTTCACCCATATACTCTCCCATTTGAAATCCATTACCCATGTTCCTCTTAAGGGATATTCACACATTCCTCAAGAATTTCCAAGTAGATTCAATGTGTTTTCATGGTGATTTTTCATTGGACCATTACAAATGATCCCCTTGCTTCACTTATTTTTGATTTCTCTATTTTTATCCAACAACACTAACCCTATTGGTAATTAATTGAATTTTTCTTTCTTATGGTTGGTATAAATTGGGGCATCTAGATTGAAATAGTTGTTTACCATAGTAGGAGTTCCTTTCCAGTGGATTTCATGTAAGGTTATAAGGATAGACCACTTGAGGTTGGTGATTCCATTACATTTATTTTATTTTAGAGGTCCCTTGATTATTGGGTTTTGAAAATTCATGTTTAACCTATAAAAGTATAGTTCCTATTCTCTTATTTGAATTTTCTTAGCCATTACTTTACTTGGTTTCTCTATCATGTGGATAATACTAGTAATTTTGAATCTAAAATGGTTATTTGTTAAAAAATGGATTTTTTATTAATTAAAAATGTTTCATAATATTACTATAGTGGAATTTATTACGGGAAAAATATTTCATTTGTTTTAAGTCAACGGTATTTTTTAAAGAGATCTTTCATTATCTATTCCATGGGTTTCATTTATTTTCAATGTGTGGTGTTGTTTTATATGTGTAGTGGAGTTCCCTGGGTCTTTTTGGGTATGATTATTTTTTATAAACAAGTTATTTGGATTTTTTAGATTAAAAAGTATTCTAAAAGGTATTTACAAATGTAAATGTTATATATATATAAGTTAATTTATGGTTTTCACTTTTAAAGTGATTTCGATTGTACCCTGATCAAGAACCCTTGTAATGTTGATGATGTTTATATTTATCAATGAGATATATGATTTTTATATGGTTCATGTTTTTTGAGGTATTGAGGATAATTTTAATTATTGTATTGGAAGAGGTTGGAAGGATGTGATTGTTGTGATAGATCATGTTTCATTGTTAGTATTATAATATATTTTTGTTTATTCAAGACCAACATACATTATTATTCTATAGAGATACTGAGGATACTAAGTGAGATGTAGTGGGGCATTATTTTTTTGGATGAGTATTAGAAATGGATAGTCCCCCTAGATTCACATACCACCTGGATAGTAGGGTATTCATCAAGGATATTGGTTAGAGTGATTTGATTGATGGATGTGTTCCTATTAACTTACCAGTATAAGGTCCACCTATGCATTTCCTAAGCTATCCTTTTAGTCCTAATGGTATTTCCTTCTGTTATGTATCATATTTTATTCTTTAATACTATATATGTTAACTTGTGTCATTGTTGTTTATTTTATTGTGTGTTTTTATTATAATTTCATGATGTGTTTACCCTTTTATGGTTTTAGTCTCGATGTTGACAAGATTTGTTCCATCCATTTAATATAATTATTTATATCCTTTTAAGGTTTTGATTCATTATTTTTTCCATATTTCCTTACATAAATTTAATTTGGGTGTGGAAAACATTTTAAATAAAAATGGGGAAAATAGATTACAGAGTGAATTTATTGGTTGGAACCTTTAATATATTTGAAACTAAGTATATATTTTTTTTAAAAATTATTATTTTCTAAAGATAAAGTCTTAAAAGTTTTTTTAAAAAGTAATTATTTAAAAAAATCCATTTTAGTTATATAGTTATATAAATAAGACATTTTCATTGATGTTTATATTTCATAATTTTTCATACCAAATTTTTATTGAAAATGAAAGACTAATTTTCAATGCATTATTTTAAAATTAGATGGAATGGTATATTTTATAAAAAATGAAATACACTAATGGTGGTATGCTACAAACTTTGTATCTCACCCTACATACTCACATTTGTGGGTTTTTAGTCTTCATGTCATATGCATGTTTCTTCAAGTCGTGGATTTCAATTTGTTTCTAGTGATGTCTTCCATAGAGTGTGTATGGTTGTTGTGATTATGATGGTTACTTGTGTATAATATGGTGATGGTGATTGGCCTCTTGGTTTCATTGAACCAATTTTCTCAAATTTTTATTTTGGCTTCATTGGTCTTCTATTTTTTTCTATCAGATTCTATTGTAGTTTTGTGACAATGATTATCATTGTTATTTATTGATATGCCTTTATAATTTATCATTATAATTTATCTTTCTTCCATGTTTAGATGTTTATTTTTATCTCCTTAAGGGTGAATCCATCCCCAAAAGTTTCATTTTATACCCTTGATTCTTTTCATTAGCCCAGGGGGATCATAGAATCTCCTAGGTTATGTAGTGGGATGATTTGTGCACTAGTTTGGATGACAGCCTATGTAGTTCATTACAAAATCGTATCATAGTATATATTTTTTTTGAAAGGTACAAAATTTCGTGAGACTCACCTTATTTTTATTTGGTTCTTAGAGGTATATAGGTATTATGTCTATTAGTACTTTTGTTATAGGTCTGGGGAAGTTCTCGTCCTACTCTTCTTCATATTGGATCTCAAGTTCCCTTATGTGGTCCAAAGTCATCCTTTAAATTTTTAGGTTCTGGTATATTTTTATTACTATATTATTGTGTGTTGTTCTATTAAAATGAGTTTTATGGATTTTTTTGGAGGCATCCCATGATATTACTCATATTAAAGTGGAATTGGAAATGTTTATAGGCTTTATAATTATGGTGCATGGTTGGTCAAACAATGTTCAGGCTATACAGAACATTCTTGATAACTTCCAATGGAACTCGTGCAATATGAGCATGTTCTCAAAATTTGTGCTGCAAAACAATGAACTTTGAATAGTGATGGGAAATCTTGTTGTGTCCCCTCATTTTTTATCTTATCCCTCTTTGTGTTTCATTGTGATTTCTTTTGCATTTTTAGTTGATGTTTTTTGGATTTTTAAATATTTTTAATAGAAATTTGTTTTTGTCTTTGTATTTATGGTTGTTTAGAAAATCTTGTTAGGGTTTCATAAGTAGTTTGGATAAAAATTTTCTACTCTAGATAATTATTTGAGTTTATATGGTAATGAAATAATGTTATTAATGATTTAAGGTGATTAGTTCTAAAAAAATTGGTTAGTTGAATATTTTTTATTAAATAAATTATCCCCTATCAAAATATTCTAGGGATGTCATGTTTTAAAATTCATTAGGTTTGTGGTATGAAATATTTCCAAAAAGATATGTGGAATGGATCAAAATGTTGTTTGTGACCTCAATTTTGGTTTATTTGCATTGGGTTTCCCTTATGTGTAATTATTTAGGTACATTGGAATCTAATTTGGTTTTTTTAGATTTGGATATTTCATTTATGTTGAATCTTAGAGTTATTTGATTCACTTTTTTTGTGAATTTTTAAACTGATTTTACCATAATAAAATTTTAAATTTGTCAAGGAATTCCTTGGTTAATTTTCCTAGGGATCTAGGAGTTCTCATTCCAATCTCTAACTCTACCCATACTTGTGATCATATGGTAGAACCATGTTCTTCTTAGCTCATGGGTCCTGATCAAGTGTTCTTGAACCTGTATCCTCTTGTGTATATGGTGATCTTGGATCCCATTTTGTGATTGAGTGGTTAGAAAATTTTGATTATATTTTTAACTTTTTATAATATCTTAATGTCTCAAAGGTGTAGTGAACCATTTTTGTTTGATGGTTTGGAATTGTAATGGTTTAATCTCTATATTAATTCCAAACCATTTGAGAAACCCTCTAAGAGGTATTTCCTTGTTTGCTTCATTCATCAGTTTTATCCTAAAGAAGTGAGAGTCAAAAAGGAAATGATGTTATGAGGATCCTTTTGGGTGATTATTCTGTGATTTTCTATATGAAAAAAATTATATATTTATAATTTTTTCTCTTGATTTGGTTGTTGAAAATTCAAATAATATATGTCTTTTATTTCTAGAGGCCTTCATCCAAAATGATGTTCGTCATTGATTTTTTGTATCCAGCCTACCTCAGCGGAAGCATTTCTCAAGGCCATCATTATTGATGTCATTTAGGTAGGTAAACATAAGTAAGGATGTGATTTTATTTTCACTAAAGCCAATAATGATTAGCTACCTAGTGAGAGGGGAAGTAGTGAGGTTGTGGTGATGGTATTCAATATTAACAACCCCTCATTCAAATCTTATTAAATTAGTATCTAGTTGTGATTTTCTTTTGTGGTGTGTCTGCAAAATTGAAATTTTGTTTGCCTAAATATCTAAATACCTACCATTATTGTGGTTTTTTAGGTCACATCTTAATGGTGTAGGAGAATTTTGGCCATCAGAATAATAATTATTGAACCTATCATGACTATTTTTTTCTTGTGTTTTCTGGTGTCCCATCCATTAGAGAGTCAGATAATAAGAATTGTTTTGGGGAAATCTACATTTTTTGTTATACCATTATTCTATCAATATTATTACATATTATATCCTTTGTGTATCGAGTTATTTATTATAAAATAGATGAGAGGTCTTGAGATTTTATTTTTGTGACTTTTGAAATTTTTATTCCTTGTTATGTTTTAATTCTCATTGTTGTTTGTGAATGGTGTAGACAATGGGTTGGTTTTTGTTAGCTTGTTGGACATGGGAAGAACCTAGGGTACATTATTAAATACATGGGTGTATTTTTATTGTTTTTTATATGTTTAAACCACTAGGATGTTTCATCCATTTGTATTACCCTGAGATGATATTGTGGGGAGTTGGATCAAGAACCCCTCATATTCCAAATATGACCTAGTGGTTATAGAGCATTAATTTCTTAGTGAGGAATGTGTTTTCTCCCTATAGAGCCATGATGTCAGAGGGTATAATGATAATGAATTGATCCTCACAAGGAATCTGTATATAGTAACATCCCCTCGAGTTCCCAGTTCGTTATAAACATTTAGGTACCTATAAGTATCCCACTCAATGATAGATAACTATAAAAAATGGATTGACAAGTAAAATATAATTTTATGGTTGAAGGGAAAACACCATGTACATTGTTAGGAATATTTATATTGTCCCTCAAGAAAATAATACACCAAAAATGCATCTATTGGATGGGAATTAGTACCTTGTTTGGTCTTATTATGGAAAATAGTATACACACAACATTTTCTCAAATGATATATGCTGTAAAAAACACACATGATTCGGTTAAGTCGAATGTAATTCCATACTATGTTTGAAAACACTATATATGTTGCTATAAGAAATACAAATAACCAAACCTATGTAACAAAATCCCATAAGGGGTCTAACAATTTGGAACCATTTTTCCTATTAACCCACAACGTTTACTGCACCTCATATACATAGGGATTGTGTCATCAACTTCTGCGTCAAACATATCACTGCAAATACAAAAGACATAAAATATAGAATGTAACCAACGATTTATTAATAAGTATAATAATGGCATGAACCTATATGGGAAATCACTAATTAGGTTATTTTTGACACTTTAATATTTTATCCGCATTCATCTACCAAATCAAACACACTAGCATGACTATAAAATTTTAAACTTATGTGAAAAATATTATGCATAAAAAATGCATTTTTCATCTTCTATACAAAACGTAAAAATCAGTCACTAGCCTCTCAAAAATGATATGATATTCTAAAGCAGAAAAATAATAATAAATTACACACAACATGTGCATCACTCAATGTGAAAATCATATATAACTGTAATATAGCTTATAAATAATAGTAATATCAGCCTTAGAAACTTGGACTTCCGAACTAAAATGATGTTATCGATGTAGCATTATGATATTCATCACATTTTATAACACATTATTAAAAAACATGTTTACCATATCCCAAATAGTAACACAGTAATAAAGGACTTTGTGGATATGAATTTTTCACATCCTGGCCCTACTCACACTATGAATAGTAAATGAACCAGTTCATGAGAAAGCCTCAATAACACCTACTTATATTCCAAAGATTGAAAACTTGTAGTGAGGGACTATGGTGTGCCCATGGGGAATCTATACCCTCATATAAGTGTAAGTAAAATAATAAAAATAACTAAACATCATCCAAATCATTAATAATTAGAGTGTGTAACAAATAAATCTAAATATGGTTGAAATAAATGAGATTTGGTAAAGGTTTCAGTAGCCATGTCATGTATATAACAATTATCTCCAATTATTTTGATACTATATACAATTCAATAATGAAAATTAAATACACAAGGATCATCATCTCTTCTGAGATGAACCACATACCTTGTCTTCATGGAACATATTGAGCTGCTCCAACATAATCATAAGAATCCACATTATTTTCTCCACCGGATCATGCATCCCATATCCTTAAACTATCCCTCATGAATCTATGTTCATCGTGGAATAATATATAAGGTCTTGAAATACATTAAGGTTCACATATAGGGGTGATAAAAACATATTTTTAGGCCATCCCTTATAGTTAATCTATAACCATTTTACATAAGTTAATGACCATGAAATATTAATATCCATTCCAATAAATAATAATAAAAAAAATACAACATTGATCCTTGGGTTCATGATCCCAATTGACCATACCTTCTTTGGCCAGTGCAAAAAATGTTTCTGAGAAAAAAATGTCACCATATGGGGACATAAGTAATACTCTTTTCACCAATAAATGTAATCTAGGATTTGGGGTATCAACTATAAAAGTAATAAATAAGACATTGAGAAGCTTCTTAGGTATCTTAGGAATACCACTATGGCCATGTGTAACTAATAGAACCCATAAAACTTCTTAGCATTCCTTCAACCAGTCTGAAGGTGGATTCCGATGTCTCGGTCCATATGTAATCAATACATTGAAAAAAGGATAATTCCTTTGGGGGAATACCAATATGGAATATATAAGAAACAATCCATTGGTTTAATAAAATAAATTATCATCTTTCAATAACTAGATCAGTAACCCATTCCTAGTTAGATTTGGGAAATACCATAATGACCATTCCACCCGACATAGGGGATTATCCCTAGAATTGATTGAGGAGATCATCATCAATCCTCAGTTATTTCATAATAATCCAATTTTCATTAGAAAATGTGACACAACAAGGCCTCTATAATAAATAGGATCATATAAATCTTGGATTATCTAGAAACAAACTAACTAAGAGTAGTTTTTGAGATACATTCAATTGCCTCTTCTGTATTTCTTATGCAATGTGGAATCCCAATATCACTAGGCTTTCCGATGATGGTAAAATTTAATCTAATACCTCATATAATTTGGGTAATAGGAATTACCTATGGGAATTACCACCATACCACCACATCCCAATAGTCCCATAGACAAATTTACAAGAAGTGAAAACATTATTCATAACTATGTCAACATAAAATGAGTGAAACCATGAATAAAAGAGTAAGGTTGGTTGAATGCCTAAACCTATCACTGATTCCATAACCCCATTGGATAATATGTTTTCTTTGTATTCTATGATGACACCTTCTACCATATCTATCAAAAAAATAACTCTATTTCTCAGGGTTATTAAACCAATCAGGAATCCAATGGGGCCCCATGGGTTAATAAATAGGATTATAATCTCTAGAAAGATCCACATGGTCAACGTATAAGTGGAGGTATCCAACTTATGAACCTCTAGGTCATTACATATTTAGAGTCATCCCTCTTGGGTTCATCAATAATGGTAAACGTAATTGGAATCCATCTTGGGATTATATAAAATATTATACATGTGGAGAAATTTCAAATGGGAACCTCTAGGACAGATCATATGTAGACGCATCGCACAAGGTTTCATCGATCATAAACTAATCAATTTGTTGAAGCTCATATCTTCGAGGTAACACACTTTCTGGCAGATTCATCAAACAAATTTATTCTTGTCCATAAGGTAAATCCAATTAAATATTGTTATATGGTTATTATTTATGGTAAATATAAATCTCAAGAACCCATGATATGTTTTCTAGAAAAGCTAATATATATGTATCCTTGGGTAAAAAACAAGTCATTCTAACAAGGGACTATCCTATTTTTTCTCCAAATGAGTACATTAGATATCGTATTCCATGTGAATAAAGTATTAAAATGACCATCATATAGGTCACTTCCAACATATCACTCTCAAGCAACTTCTAAATCCCTTTATTGGTAGATTAACCTCTCAAATATAATTCATTCACTTCAAAAAACCTCTTATATATTTTTTAAATACATGATGGGATCAACTATAGTTCTCTATAAAGATAATTTTTCAAAATGGACACTTATTTTGAACAATTAATAATCTATGGTGTAAATGTATCCAAAACACTTAAATGGGAATTAAGGGTTCATTACAAGACATGTTCTCTTAGTACATGACAAATACTACAAATCATCCAACTTCTTTATGTTCTTCTACATTACCTAGGAATATTTAGCATCATATCATGTAATACTATATAGCTAGGTAATACATGTAGTTTCATTGTGTACTACATTACATCTAGGGCACACCTGAGGTATGTCTCTGTACTACTACACAACCATGCCCCCCTTACAGGGAGTTTCTACCTAAGAACTTTAATATATGAAGGTGTATGAATACACTGCGTGTACTCATAGTAAAAGGCTTATAGTCTCAAAATACCCCATATACCAAATTACTAGACAACATATCCATGTAGCACTATATGGTGTGTGCTAAAATTAAATTGAATGAACTTTCTAAACCACTATCTTCCTAAAATATTAAGAACATGCGGTATGTGTTCATGGAACCACACAAATTTTTATTGATAACACCCATATTTCTTAGATTATGCATAGATCGACCAACATGGAGACTTCATAAGTCATTATTGGGACAAAAATATTAAAAACTATATATTTTTAGTGATTTATAGCTAAAACAAAAATGTACCACCTTTGCATGGAAACCGCCAATGCTTCCCCTGTATTTACGCTCTGCAACTGTCACATGGTGATATGACTCCCCCCGAGATCTATGGTGTCACCTCCCTACTTCCCCTCCCTATCCTATATTATTAATAGTAAGGTAATGCTCCAAAGGGATACTAAATGAGAATATATGGGGGGAATATGAATTAAAGTTAAAAATAAAATGGGGAAAATGAAAAGGAAAACTGAAAAATGGAAAAAGGGTTGGCCAGAATGCCTAACATGGGTTTATGCCTGAATTATGAAAAAAACCTCATTTCGAATAAAATCACAAGTAATGAATCAAAATATGAATCTACATTTAAAATATATCACTATTCGAACACATGTGAATAAAATATTACTAAATAATGTAAATAATAAATAATTATTATTCTGTGAAATCTCTACTATCTCAGAATTTCTCAAAACCCATGTGATGTGGTAAATATCATATTAAAGGACCAATAGAGTGGTTATAACAATAATATTATATTATCTTCTGGGTAAAAAAATCAATTTTACCGCTTGTGAGAATCTATATAAAAATATAAAAATTTTATCTCAATTTTGAAGCCTAAAAACAGGGTTCTTTAAAATACCATTGAATCATCATTTCACATTTTCATGAATTAATTTTGGACTTAATTTTCTCTATAAATATATTGATTATGAATATTTAGAAAACACTCCCTGATCCTTGACTATCATATCTTTACATTTACTAGCCACCTAAATAAACTGATTAAAATAAATTAATAAAATATATAACGTTCTCAAATGACCCAATAACTAAAACTAGACCTTAGTGGTTAGTTGTAATATAAATAATCCCTTGAAACATACCACATAAGAAAAATTCAATAAATAAAATAATGAGGTTTTACCAAATGTAGTTTGGGAATGATTTCTTGTATTACTCACATGGACACCCACCTTTTAATAAAACATCTCATAATTGAAATATGAATGTAAATAAATTAATACATAAATTCCTTAATATTAATATAAACAATAATTGGTCTAAATAAAAAAACTTCCATGATAAATAATATATAACAAGGGACTTCTCAACAATCATTTCATTACTATGGCTATATCCTCATCCAATTTACCCTGTCAAGAACTCAATTTTATATAACTCAAAATAATAATATTAAAATATTCATGTTCATTAGTAATCATGTAAAGGTGTGAATATAATAAATGAGTAGGTTTTCTTTGATGAAATACAAGGTTACATACCTTGTAAATCATTATATATTTTTTGAGTGTGAAGAGACCACTTTTTGTATGAGTTTTATTTGTTTTCAAATGATTGTCATTGGATGTAAATGGTGTTCAATGAGATATAAAGATCTCAATGTGATCAATATGATAAAGTAGTTCCTAAGTTAATGGAGCTTGGATGATTTCTCCATGTCATAAATGTCCAACATCATGTTAATGCTATGATGACCTTTAGTTTCATGATAATGGATGGAGAATGCAGTTAGATGTTAAAAGAAGTTTGTGTTGAAATTAAATCAGACACACTATTTTTAAGAAATACTTTCGTATAGGTTCATCAAATTATCATTGGGTTCAGAATGATGTTCTTATTGTAATAAGGACGATAATTGTATTAATAATGAATCAGATACAAATATGAATATAAAATGGAGGCTTGATGGGAAGAAGATAGTGTTAGTGGTGAAAATTGTATTAAGCACTAGTTAAAAAGAAAAGTTGTTCTGCCTATCATATAATGGTTTGATTACAATGAAAGATTTTACTAGAAGAAAAGGATGTAACAATAATTTATTTTTTAATTATGAAAATTCATTGATGGTCTGTATTTTATGAATATATTAAGTTATTTGGATTACATATGATGCAAGCATTATGAAGGAAATGAGGATAAAAGGAGATTTCAATCCATTTATGTTTGATTGGAATGAAATTTAATACTTGATGAATGAAAATAATCATGGTTGGTTTTATTGATGCAAAGTTATAAAGTGGTGTAGTTTACCATTACTTTACAAATTTTTGGGGAAAAAATTTAGATTTGGGATAGCGTAATGAAACATGGATTCTTTTAAGGCCTTGTGAAAATATGGAAGATGAATTAGTTTTTTGAATATAGGATTCTTAATGTTTTTTCATAAAGAATCAAATAATTTTGATGTTGAGCTCTGATAATATGAGACTAGGAGAAGTGGAGCATTATGAATAGTTGTTTTCTGAAAAAAAAAACATCATGGAAATGATTAAGGAATGTGGTACCAGAAGGATCAGATGATATTCATGAAGATATGGAGAATCGAGAATGATGATAGTATCCCTCTTAATTAATAGACGTAGAGAATCACTAGTGTATGATGGATTGACGGTGAGATCTATGAAAAATTAAAATATCAAATGAGCATCATGAATGGAGGATCTCCACAAATATATTTTTTAGTGATCTAAAAAATGCGTTGGAGGTAGTGAAACACCGCGAATGGGGGAGCCTATAAATATGAGGTAACCCCAGTATATTTGTAAAAAAATAAAATCCGACATATCTAAAATAGATCTGATTTCATGATGGTAGAATAGCTCTGTGAATATACTTTTCTAAGTGAGCCTGAGTGTCCCAAAAAGGCTTCTAAATTCTTGAATGATCCCAATTATTTTATGTAATTGTTCCTTCGTGATGATGGTATATTACGTGCTAAATCAGTTAGCTTCACAAAGATAGAGATCTCTGCGAATATAGAGAGATCCATGAAATCTGATACATTTGGTAGGAATTTAGCTTCAAAAAGGAAGTTTGATCCATGAAGTTAGTTTTCTTGGCAATGTATGTGAGATTTTCAAGGGTGATTTGCGAATAAAAATTCTAAATATGTGGTTTAGGTGAACCAATGCTTGGTAAGACACCACTATGGTATTCCATATAAAAGTATATCTAAGAAGAAGAGATTGGATAATCAATATTAAATTATTCAGGACATATTAGTTGTGATGATGCTAATATAATATGGCCTTCATTGATTTAATAATCCAAAAGAAATTTTGTAATTATTAGAAGAGTTATAAGAAGAGATATCAGTGCATTTGGGTTTTCATTGAAGGAGAAAATGAGAAGGAGATTATAAGTGACTAAACAAATAGATATCAGTTGAATATAATTTGGGTTAAATAAAATGAAGTTTTCATTAATATACAACACATTAATATAATTCTAACTAATAGAAGAAGAACGTTTTTCAGCTATCTAGTTTGTTTATGTGAATAACAATGAAGGGTTACTTGCATGTTACTAAGACAATAACAAGTGAAGAGTGGCAGAACAAAGAAGTACTATGACATCAGACATGACTCAATAGGTGGAGGATTCTCTTGGTGTAACATACCCTTTTCAACAGGGAGAAGTCTTTCTTAGGAGGTAGTATAAAGAACCAGTAAGGAGCTTCATTTTGGACTTGGTCATCATCGGTTGAGGGAAGTATAATTTTTCATTCCTCTTCCCAGGTGTAGGGACTCACACTGGATAAAGGATTTTTTTCTAAGCCAACACAAGGTAACCTGTTACTAAATTATAGTGATGAATCTATTCACTTTCCATACCCATACATAGTAATGAATATCTAATCTTATTGAGTATTGAACCTTGTAAAAACATCATGTGAATATTTTTACTTCTTTCAAATTATTGCACAAGGAAGGGAAAATATAAGAAGAGAATCAAGATCATAACCAGTGAAGAGGTATAGGGATAATAATATGGAATTTTATTAAAAATTCAAAAAAATTAATTCACCCCCAAACTGTTAGACATATCACAAAATTGTTCTTTCATAGTGATATAAAATTTTCTATCACACTAATTCCAACAAAAAAATACCATTATGGTTGATTAATATAACTCAAACCACCATTCCACGAACACACGATCACTTCCTCTAAAATCTATACAAACCAACCATTACCAAAACATTCCATGAACACCAAAAAACCATTAAAAAACTATAACATTACCGACAAGAAATATTTAAATGTGTTTCCCATGATAACTATTTTCCAAACCAACTCAAGGGAGCACATAAGGATTCTATGTAAAAAACACTTGGATGACACTACTCATGGGAAAAACCGTCTACCCCAATCCAACCCCATCTAAGTTGGCGTCACCCTTACACTGAAGTAGAACAACCATTAATCTAAAAAGTTAATTCCATTTTCAAATATTTTATTTAATTAATTGTAATTCGAATCATACCCTTTAATGTTATAGAAAAATGTATGCTTAACAGAAATTATGAATTAATAATATACATTTTTTATTTTTATATATTTTATATAACACAAATCATGTGTTGCAATAAAACTCATTAATGTAATATAAAATCTTAAAACATATATTATACACTGTTATACATTTTTATAAACATTTTTATGTATTTTTAAAAGCCTATAATATTTAACAATGCATCTTCTGTATTTTCATATTTTTTTAATAAATATTTACAGTCATTTTTCATATAATTAAAATAATTTTTAATAATGTATACATAAAATATCTAATGTAAATTATACATCGTTTAAAACCCCAAAAAATTATATTTCTCCCAAAAAAATGTTTACAACATGAGACAAATAAAATAGAGAGGTGAGAAATATCCATTGTCCATATTTAAATGAAATAATTGAAAATTAAAAATTCAAGATAATCCATTTAATGGTGAATAACATCAATATAACTATTATTCGATAATATTTAACCAGTTGAATCCCACCATCCTATTTATTCATCACAGACACCATTACATATAAAACACATATACATCATCACATTCAACCAATTTTATCAATATAAAAAATCTTAAGAATAAATGATCAAAACCATTTTCATGCAATAATTCATGAATTTATATCAAAACTAATTGGTAAAAACTATAAAAATATATTAAACATTTATAAATATAGAACTCTAATAATTATCTTGAAAACTAAATAGCTAAAGAATTATTTTCACTCATTCTAATTGAAAATTTGTTTCCATCTAATCAAAATTATCTATTATATATATATAATTTAAATAAAAGCTAACAAATGAAGAAATAAAATCACAAAAAATAATTTTCAATGATAATTATTTACCATCAAATGTTTTGATTTCACATAAATGTTGATAAAATAAAAAAACATCACTTCATTATATACATTACTAATTATATCAATTTTTCCTGATGAGGGAATTTGATATGATTTTTATTTAAGTAATACTCATTATCCCTAATTAGCTCTATATTAATTTTTTTATATACCACCAATTTTTTGAGATAGAAAATTAGTATACCAAATTCCTTTCATTATTTGTAAGACATAAATATTTGATATAAATTTAATGCAATTAAAATATTTGAATATTAATTTCATTTTACATGTTCTATTTGACTTATATATTTTATATGAACAGATTTTATATCGAATATATAACACTTACATATTCATTTACAATTTAAAATTCATGAATATATAATTTTTATTAAGAATTATATATTAATTATTCATTTACATATTTTATATACATTTAAAATTATTCAAATATAACCTACTTTTAAAAATTGTTTTTTATTTATTCTGGTATTTATTATCATAAATTACGCTTAACTATATCAAAAACCATTATAATTTATGAGATATGTAATAGTTTATATTTCATCATAATCACAAAAAAATGAAATATTAATAAAACAATGATTGAAAAAGAAAAAAAAAGTGTAGATATATATATATATATATACATATAAACTACAAAGATAGTGGAAAAAATTATAAATTGTCAGAAACTCAAATACCATATATAGATAAAGTAAACTAATTTATGTTCACAATTTTATGTTTTTGAATTCAAAAAAAATTAAGTTGAATATGAAAAAATTTCAAAGGTTATTAAGAATAGTTTAAAATAATTAAAATCGAAAATTTATTAGATGTTTTAGCCTTAATGAGTATAAGTTAAACTAAACTAGTGAGACACAATCAATTTTTTTACTGAAATTTTGTAAACTATAAATATTTATTCAAAAATATATTTAATTTTAGAAACCTAAAAATTTTACATATTCAGAGTGACTTAATCATCCTATTTCTACAACTAATGTATGAAACAATGGTAATAATGGGAAGTGGTAATGAAATTTGTGGTATTAAACTATTAAAGGTGCTCTCCAAATTTGATAAAGGATGGAAATGAGAGAGAGAATGCCTAAAAAATAATATTTAGATGCCTCATAAATAAATAAAATATATATTAATAAAATAATATATTTATAACTAGTATTTAATGCATATAATAGATAAAATACATACCTTCAAAGATACAATAGGGAATTATCAGTTGTAACAACCCGTATTTTTCTGGTCGGTTGTTTTGAGCAAAAATTTGAATTTTTTAGCTGTTAGATGCTCATGAGGGGAAAAATGGTCATTTAACCTACCATATTATCTTGGATAATTTTTCTAACAACTCCATTGGTCCCAGAATCAAGAGTTTACCCTAGGACATGTGTTTGGAAGAAATATGAGCTATTCAAATTTTAGCGGAATATTTAATATTTAATATTATAAAATTAAATATTAAATTATTCTCGTAGGTTTGTTTGTCAATTGTCACGACCCCCTCCCCACAAAGTGTACCCCTCCAGGGCCGACAATGTGAGAAGGGAGATAATGACCCCCGAGTCCCGCCTCCAGTAGGCCCCAGGTTGGCAACTAGCACCGAGGGTATAATACAAACACTAATGGGAGGCATTACCCTCTAAGAGAACACATGCAAAAGAGAGAGATAGAATAGACTCCAACCAACTCCAACTCATAACTGAAAATATAAAAGAAACCCAAGTACATATATGAAATGTCATGCAAAAGTACTACAACTGAAAGGGAAAACTAAAAGTACCCAAAAGAAAGAAAAACGGCAGCGACCACATGCCCGAACAACTCCTCCTCCAACCGCAAGCTAGTAGTAACCAGCTTGATCTCCAACCTGCTCCAAGTGACCTGAAAAACAGTTTATATGTACATAGGGTGAGTATAACAGTATACTCAGTAGGATCCTCCCCAAGACTCTCGTGCAAAAGTAAAGAGAGCATGCTAAAGCCCAGTGAACAACAAGTGAAACTAACTCGTTATCTAAACAGGTATACTATGTTCCCAACCTCACCATGGCTACTCTCACCAAGTAACGCATACAAGAATATAGAATATAGTAAATAATATCAAGGGTACCCCGCTACTACTTCCCCACTGGTTTTCCGCTTTGCCCCAACGACATACGTCATGTGCATCTCTCTCCAAAGGCTTGCCCGCAGACACCTGGGCTAAGCTCCACAATCTGCACCTCGTGCACCACAGAGGCTTGCCTGCAGACACCTGGGCGAAGCACCACACCGTCCTCACAAGCAAAGGTAACCAGGTAATTTCTGGGAGCCACCACAGCTCGCATAACGTGTATCATACGTCGGGTATAATACCTCAAGCCATTACAGCCCATACTCCGAGTAAGGATCCTCAAGCCATCACAACCAATACACGTTACACCTATAGTAGTCCATAGGGTACTATATCTAGAATATATGCGTGTGAATAACCACAAGCCATTACAGCCCTCTACACACATATATGGGGTAACTAACCGCTTGCCTCATGGCACAAGTATCTACCAAGAGAAGAGAGTGGGGCCAAAGGGGGTAGTCAGCCATTCAACCTCCCATCAAAATGTTGGGGAAAACACCCCCCCCAGGGCTCAGAATCCCAGGGGTGTCAGTTTCCCTTACCGACAAGGTGGAGTAGCGTATAGAAACACAAAAATTACAGAATATATATAACTCACAACCACACTATGGGCATTACCTAGTCATAGGCACAACTAGAGCTAACGTCTCTCAAACTCCAGGCTGCTACTTCTAAGACTAGGTATCCTATAAGCACACAATGATTTGAAGAGCTTTATTAGATTACTCCATTCTCATTTTATCAATTCCATTGTATGTTAATTAATTCTTTAAACATTAATTAACCATGAACAATTTACCACATTAAACTAAATTGGCATCACATTCAAAACTGCTCCTTTTTAGGATTCACATTACTATTAAATTCCAGCTTCTCCATCCCCGTGGATTATCACCATTTAATCAAACATTCATTACAGAATTACTTTTCCACATTCCCAGGAATTCTAGAAAAAAATCCTATGCTTCTAAACACAAAGGAGGCTCAACACGGTGAGTAGATATACTACCCGTCGAGTCTTTGCCGCCTATAGAAAGAGCATAGACCCATCCTCCATCGAGAGGCTAAACACGGAAAGCACGTGGCATACCCCGCGTGTCTTCGCCTCCTTCGGAAAGAGGGTAAGCAAGACCAGTTGCCTTGAGAAGTGGGGAAAAGTAAAGCAGATAAGCAACCAAACCAAACCACCAACATCAAACCATCACATTCATCTCATACCATCACCCTTGCTGTCCTCCCCGACACCCATATGCATAAACCGATGCATCTCGCCACACTAGGCGTCATCCGCTGCCACAACCACAAGTCTCCATGCCTCCACATATCACAACAGCCATCCAGGCTCACATCACAGCACAAGCAGCAGGAAAACAAACATCACAAAGTGGGCTCTCGGCCCTTTAACAAACAAGAGGGTAACTCAGAACCCTTTTAGAAATTCCCACATAATCTGTTCTCTAATCCATATTGAATTAACAGATTCATTAGCATGCCTCTTTATCTTTAGCCAATTATTTAACAAATAATTCCAGCTTTACATTCTTTATCAATTTCCATCATGAACGAGCAACAAATTAAAGAAAATCATAGATATCACTCTATCTAGGAAAATATGAGGCAAACCGTTATCATGGTACAAAGTAACAACATACGATCAACCAATTCTTTTAATCCGGTTCAAGTATTTAATTAGGTCAATTTCATTGTGATCCAAAGAGATAAATCATGCTAATTCTACGATTGCACATATACAATTAGAGAAGCCATGAATCCCTTACCTCGAAGAGTTCTTGACGTCCTTTATCCACACAATGGGTCACAGTCCTCTTCTCCTCACGACAGCTGCATCCACCGGAGGATGCCACGGTATGACAGTACCAACCAACCCCAAGAAAACCCATTAGAACCATGTAGATTACATGCTAATATGGAAGGAAGAACAAGAGAAGGTGATCCCCGAAGGAACGATGATAAAACATACCTTATATCGAAGAACGATCGACAAAACTTGGTTGCATCAATAGAGCGGAACTGATCTGAGTAACGTTTGATTGTGAAACTCCTACGAGAATGATTGCAAGAGAACCAGGAGGAAGAAAAACGAAGAATGATATCTCGTTCCTTTTAAAAAAAATTAGAGAGGCGACAGTTTAAGATCCGGTTTATTCTCCATTAAAAACGGATCGCATTAACCCACGCGGTTTGACCAAGTAAAAACATCCCGGCCTTAGGAATAATTAATATAGGATTTATGGCCTTTGAATCGGCCTTAAAGTCCTTAAAATAAGGTTTTAAAAGTATTTTACGTCAAAGAAAACGTCAAATTTGCGAAGCTGGAAACACTGTTCACATACTCAAAATTTGGAAAAGTATGGAATCGGTAGCTCTTATGGAGTCTGGAAACACTGTTCATTTGTGAAATTTGGCAAAGTATGGAATCGGTAGCTCTTATGAAGTCTGGAAACACTGTTCATTCGTGAAATTTGGCAAAGTATGGAATCGGTAGCTCTTATGAAGTCTGGAAACACTGTTCATTCGTGAAAATTGGCAAAGTATGGAATCGTTAGCTCTTATGAAGTCTGGAAACACTGTTCATTCGTGAAATTTGGCAAAGTATGGAATCAGTAGCTCTTATTAAGTCTGGAAACACTGTTCATTCGTGAAATTTGGTAAAGTATGGAATCGGTAGCTCTTATGAAGTCCGGAAACACTGTTCATTCGTGAAAATTGGCAAAGTATGGAATCGGTAGCTCTTATGAAGTCTGGAAACACTATTCACAGAACTAAAAAAATTGGCAAAGGAAAGAAAAGTTCACCGATAGAGCCTTACCGATAGAAACACAAGTCTACTGATAGATCCTCACTGATAGAAGTTCACCGATAGGACCTCACCGATAGAAACACTGTTCACTGAACCTCACCGATAGAAATCCACCGATAGGACCTTACCGATAGAAACACTGTTCACTGAACCTCACCGATAGAAGTCCACCGATAGAACCTCACCGATAGAAACACTGTTCACAGAACTAGAAATTTGGCAAAGTGTTAGCCGAGCTACTGCTGGACTGCGGCTACAAGTATACCGAGCTATCAGTATGTCGTGGCTACCGGTAAACCCAGCTACCGGTAGGATGCGGCTACCGGTAGACCGAGCTACCGGTAATCAGAAGCTACCGGTAGACCGAGCTACCAGTAGGCAGCAGCTACCGGTAGACCGAGCTACCGGTAATCAGCAGCTACCGATAGACCGAGCTACCGGTAATCAGCAGCTACCGGTAGACCGAGCTACCGGTAATCAGCAGCTACCGGTAGACCGAGTTACCGGTAGACAGCAGCTAGGGGATAAGTCACCTTGTCCTCCCGGAACACCTCCAACACCACATTTTTACAAAGTAATGGACCAGGGAGGTCCGGGCCATTACATTAGATACCTCTCAAAACATTCTCGTCCTCGAGAATTAAAAACCAACCCAGAAGAAAAGAGGGGTCCGAACAACCACCCCATAAGATACCTCTCAGGGGAAAACCACCATGAGTTGTTCGAAATCTGGAACAAAACTCTGACATCCGGGAACAAATAATCCATACCCAAACAATTCATTCACAACATCACATCAAAGGTACATAAATAAAATATCAAAGGTCTAACCAGAGAGGAAACATCATTACATGGAAAGAGTTAATCATTAAACAACTCTGGGTACTGAGCACGTATCTGTGACTCACGCTCCCAGGTACTCTCCTCCATGCCACCGTGTCGCCACATGACACGAACTAAGGGGATAGAACGCCCACGCAACACCTTCTCCTTGTGGTCTTGGATCTCCACAGGTCGCTCCTCGAAGGTTGCATCATCGTCAATATCGATCTCTCCCCAATCGACAACATGAGATTCATCATGAAGATAACAACGAAGCTGTGATACATGGAAAACATCATGTATCCGACTCATCTGAGGGGGAAGTGCTACTCGATACGCCACAGATCCAACACGATCTAACACCTCGAAAGGCCCAACAAACCGGGGAGAAAGCTTACTTCCACGACCAAACCTTCGCTGCCCACGACGGGGAGTCACCTTTAGAAACACATGATCCCCAACATTAAACTCTAACGGTCTCCTTCTTTGATCAGCATATGATTTCTGACGATCCTGTGCTGTCTTCATCCTCTCACGAATCACCTGAACCATCTCTGTTGTATTCTTCACTAGTTCTGGTCCGAGGATTGCTGACTCTCCGACCCCAGTCCAGCACAACGGAGAACGGCATGGCCGGGAATACAAGGCTTCAAACGGCGCCATACCGATGGTAGAGTGAAAACTATTATTGTAAGCGAATTCTACCAAGGGTAAGTGCTTCACCCATGAACCTCCAAAATTAAGAACACAAGAGCGCAACATGTCTTTAAGAGTCTGGATGGTTCGCTCTGTCTGACCATCCGTTTGAGGATGAAAAGCAGTGCTAAGGCATATTTGAGATCCAAAAGCATGTTGGAGAACTCTCCACACCCTAGAGGTAAAACGAGGATCTCGATCAGAAATGATCGTCCTAGGTACTCCGTGAAGCCTCACCACCTCCTCCAGATACTGCCTCGACAAAACCTCCACTGAGCTCGACTCCTTGATTGATATGAAGTGGGCCGATTTAGTTAAACGATCCACTACCACCCATATAGCATCATGTCCTCCTGGAGCTCGAGGTAAACCTGTAACAAAGTCCATTGAGATGTCCTCCCACTTCCACTGAGGAATCTCTAAGTGCTGGAGAAGACCACCAGGAACACGGTGTTCGGCCTTCACCTTCTGGCAGACTAAACATCGAGACACATATTCTGCAACTGAACGCTTCAGCCCAGGCCACCAAAACTGACTCCTCAAGGATCGGTACATCTTCGTCACACCAGGATGTACCGCCAAGGGTGAACTATGGAACTCTCCGAGAACGGTCTCGCACATCGCCAAGGGAACAGAAAGCCTGCCATGATACAACACTCGGTGTTGTTCATCCTCCGACCAACCATCAGGGGACTCACCACATACAACTCTGTCTCTCCAAACATCCACCTCTAGATCACCCAACTGAGACTCTTCCACCTTCTGCATCAGGTATGACTGCACCGTCATCTTGAAAAGACAACCTCTACCCCCAACTTCTCCCATATCTAGATGCAAAGCTGATAGCTCTTCCATCACTCTCCAGGAATCACCAGATTCACGCACAACATCATTACGTGACTTTCGTCTTAGTGCATCAGCTACAACGTTCCCTTTTCCAAGTGTATACGATATTTGAAAGTCGTATTCCTGCAAGAACTCCATCCACCGACGCTGCCTCAAGTTCAAGTCACATTGGGAGAAAACATACCTCAAACTCTTATGATTGGTGAAAACCACAAAGTGCTCACCTATGAGGTAATGTCTCCACAACTTTAGAGCAAACACCACGGCTGCCAACTCAAGATCATGGGTGGAATAGTTGCGTTCATGGGGACGCAACTGCCGAGACCCATAAGAAACAACGGACCTCTGCTGCATGAGAACACAGCCTAGCCCCAGATGTGAAGCATCACAGAAAACATCAAACTGGACTCCCTCCGCTGGAAGACAAAGGATTGGAGCACTTACCAACTTCTCCTTTAGATACTCGAAAGCTGTCTGACACTTATCAGTCCATATGAACGCTTGATCCTTCCTGGTCAAAGCTGTCAGAGGAGTCGCAACTCGAGAGAAATTAGCCACAAACCTCCTGTAATAGCCTGCGAGACCAAGGAAACTTCGTACCTCTGACACGGTCTTGGGGGCTGGCCAAGACACCACTGCTTCTATCTTTGAAGGATCCACAGCTACTCCCTGTTGGGACACAACATGTCCCAAGAAACGAACTTCTCGAGCCCAGAACTCACACTTGGACAACTTCCCAAACAACCGATGTTGGCGAAGAACTCCCAAAACGGCTCGTAGATGCTCTGCATGCTCCTCTTCTGATGTGGAGTATACAAGGATGTCGTCGATGAAAACCACAACAAACTTGTCCAGGAATTCACGGAACACAGCATTCATCAACCCCATGAAAACAGCTGGAGCATTTGTCACACCGAATGGCATTACAACAAACTCATAATGCCCATGACGACAGCGGAAAGCAGTCTTCGGGATATCCTCATCCTTTACACGCATCTGATGATATCCTGACCGCAAGTCGATCTTTGAAAACCAACTTGCACCCTTCAGTTGATCGAATAGGTCATCAATCCGCGGGAGAGGATAGCGGTTCTTTATTGTCACTTTGTTTAAGTGACGATAATCGACGCACAACCGCAAACTGCCATCAGCCTTTTTCACAAACAAAACTGGTGCACCCCATGGTGACACACTTGGCCGAACAAAACCACACTGCAACAGACCATCGAGCTGAATACGTAGCTCTCGTAACTCAGAAGGGGCCATCCTGTACGGAGACATAGAGATAGGAGACGCTCCTGGCTGTAGCTCGATCCCAAACTCGATCTCTCGTCGAGGGGGTAAGAATACAACCTCTTCTGGAAAGACTTCAGGGTACTCTTCTACGACCCTAGGAAACACCAACTGTTGAACCTCTGAAGAACTCAACATCATCCCAGCCATCATGGATGATAAGGATGAAACTCGTCTATGACTCATCCGAGGATCTCTCTCACCAACAAACACTACTTCCTCTCCGTCTTCATCAAAGAAAACGACCTTCTTCTTGTAGCAATCCACAATAGCCTGCACCGAATACAACCAATCCATGCCGAGGATGACATCATATGGTTGTATTCGTAAACATAGGAAATCTCCCCAAGAGCGGTGCTGCCCCAACACTAGCTCACAGTCTCTACATACTTCAAACAAGCTAGCTCGACCTCCAACTGGCGTAGTCAACGCCAAGGGCACTGGAAGCCTCTCTACCTCAAGTCCCAAAGCGTGGACAAGGGTAGGGGATATAAAGGAGTGTGTCACTCCTGAATCAAACAAGGCATACACCAAGGTAGAAAACAAGCAAAGGGTACCTCGGACGACGTCTGGCTCGCCTGGAGCTGGAAACGCTAGAGCATGAAGCTGACCACGACCACCTCCACGGCCTCTCTGACCCTGATGAAGACCACCACCACGGCCGCGCTCTGCTCTCTGAGGACGGGGAGCATCATGGGGCTGTCCTCTGCCTGCTCCATCTACCCTCTGGTGATCTAAAGCTGGTGCAACCTGCTGCTGCTGCCTCGGCTGGAACTGCCTCAACGGAGGAACCTGGAGTGGAGCGCCTGGTGCACGATGACTGCTCTGAAAAGTTGGGCACTCCCGCTGC
Organism: Viscum album; assembly: GCA_963277665.1. NCBI lineage: Eukaryota > Viridiplantae > Streptophyta > Magnoliopsida > Santalales > Viscaceae > Viscum > Viscum album. The sequence continues at coordinate 494,097,134 of OY728158.1, read as the reverse complement.
TGATGACCACGTCCACTACAAGAAAAACAAGCGCCTGATCCCTTGGCATAGGTCTGAGAGTTGCTACCTCCGGAGAAACGAGATGGGAAGGGCTGGGACCTACCCCCAGGTGAACAGAAACTCTTCTGTCCTGAAAACCGGGAACCCCGGACCACAGCTCTGCTTCGTGAGGAATCATGACGATTCCCCTCTCATGACGATCCGGTCCTGGTCAAAGTCCTCTCAACAACCTCTTCCCTCGCCAGCACCTCAAGATATGTCTTCAGCATAAATGGGGTGACCTGGCGCTAGATCTTTGGACGCAAAGCCTCCTCGAAATGCCTCGCCCTGGCCTCCTCATCTGGTAACAGGTCTGAAGCATATCGTAGAAGGTTCCTGAAACGGATTCCAAACTCTCGAACACTGGAGCTCCCCTGTCGAAGGGTAAGAAGCTCCTGGCGACTGGATGCCTTCGCAGTCGATGAAAGAAACTCGACTCTAAAACTGTCTCGAAACTCCTCCCATGAGATCGCTGACTCCTCACGATCCCCGAGGAACAAGAACCACCACTGTCTCGCTGCTCCACGCAACATCGTCACAACCAAGGACACCCAGTGTTCCTTCCGAGCATGAATAGAACTGAAGCCTATCTCGACCTCCTCTAACCAGTCTTCTATGACTGCATCTGAAACGGAGCCCTCGTACTTCTGTAGACTCTGGCGCTGAAACTCTCGGAGTGTCTTCCTCCAAGTGTCATCGTCGTCAACCTCTACCCGGCGGCGATCTGCTAGAACAGCCTGCTGGGCACCTTCTGCGCAAACCTGACGAGGACGTCGACCTGGAGCCATACCTGTAAAATAACAACTGTTAGAGCTCCTAAGCCTGGAATATGGAAGACTCAACATTAATTAATTAATTATTTTGTTTTATTAATTTTAGGTTACCTATCCCAAGGTCTACCCATTCAAACACAGGCGCAAAGAATAATGATGCATGATCCTTTCCTAGGTCTCTACCCTGCAACCAGTATCACTTTGTTTAGTAGCCACCGTAAACTTAAAGGTCCGTGCAATGGATCATAGGGGGCCCTGAACGCCTATGTCTCTGCCGGTCTCCAGTGTTTACCCCACTTTCTAAACATGAATGACACCGTTTCCCTACCATCCCATGCATCCTCACCTGTGCCTAACTCCAAACTCCATCCTATCCCTCAACCAGAGCTCTGATACCACTCTGTCACGACCCCCTCCCCACAAAAGGGCCGACAATGTGAGAAGGGAGATAATGACCCCCGAGTCCTGCCTCCAGTAGGCCCCGGGTTGGCGACTAGCACCGAGGGTATAATACACACACTAATGGGAGGCATTACCCTCTAAGAGAACACATGCAAAAGAGAGAGATAGAATAGACTCCGACCAACTCCAACTCATAACTGAAAATATAAAAGAAACCCAAGTACATATATAAAATGTCATGCAAAAGTACTACAACTGAAAGGGAAAACTAAAAGTACCCAAAAGAAAGCAAAACGGCAGCGACCACAAGCCCGAACAGCTCCTCCTCCAACCGCAAGCTAGTAGTAACCAGCTTGATCTCCAACCTGCTCCAAGTGACCTGAAAAACAGTTTATATGTACATAGGGTGAGTATAACAGTATACTCAGTAGGATCCTCCCCAAGACTCTCGTGCAAAAGTAAAGAAAGCATGCTAAATCCCAGTGAACAACAAGTGAAACTAACTCGTTATCTAAAAAGGTATACTATGTTCCCAACCTCACCATGGCTACTCTCACCAAGTAACGCATACAAGAATATAGAATATAGTAAATAATATCAAGGGTACCCCGCTACTACTTCCCCACTGGTTTTCCACTTTTCCCCAACGACATACGTCCTGTGCATCTCTCTCCAAAGGCTTGCCCGCAGACACCTGGGCTAAGCTCCACAATCTGCACCTCGTGCACCACATAGGCTTGCCCGCAGACACCTGGGCGAAGCACCACACCGTCCTCACTACCAAAGGTAACCAGGTAATTTCTGGGAGCCACGACAGCTCGCATAACTTGTATCATACGTCGAGTATAATACCTCAAGCCATTACAGCCCATACTCCGAGTAAGGATCCTCAAGCCATCACAGCCTATACACGTTACATCTATAGTAGTCCATAGGGTACTATATCCAGAATATATGCGTGTGAATAACCACAAGCCATTACAGCCCTCTACACACATATATGGGGTAACTAACCGCTTGCCTCATGGCACAAGTATCTACCAAGAGAAGAGAGCTGGGCCAAAGGGGGTAGTCAGCCATTCAACCTCCCATCAAAATGTTGGGGAAAACACCCCCCAGGGCTCAGAATCCCAGGGGTGTCAGTTTCCCTTACCGACAGGGTGGAGTAGCGTATAGAAACACAAAAATTTCAGAATATATATAACTCACAACCACACTATGGGCATTACCTAGTCATAGGCACAACTGCAGCTAACGTCTCTCAAACTCCAGGCTGCTACTTCTAAGACTAGGTATCCTATAAGCACACAACGATTTGAAGAGCTTTATTAGATTACTCCATTCTCATTTTATCAATTCCACTGTACGTTAATTAATTCTTTAAACATTAATTAACCATGAACAATTTACCACATTAAACTAAATTGGCATCACATTCAAAACTGCTCCTTTTTAGGATTCACATTACTATTAAATTCCAGCTTCTCCATCCCCGTGGATTATCACCATTTAATCAAACATTCATTACAGAATTACTTTTCCACATTCCCAGGCATTCTAGAAAAACATCCTATGCTTCTAAACACAAAGGAGGCTCAACACGGTGAGTAGATATACTACCCGTCGAGTCTTTGCCGCCTATAGAAAGAGCATAGACCCATCCTCCATCGAGAGGCTAAACACGGAAAGCACGTGGCATACCCCGCGTGTCTTTGCCTCCTTTAGAAAGAGGGTAAGCAAGACCAGCGGCCTTGAGCAGTGGGGAAAAGTAAAGAAGATAAGCAACCAAACCAAACCACCAACATCAAACCATCACATTCATCTCATACCATCACCCTTGGTGTCCTCCCTGACACCCATATGCATAAACCGATGCATCTCGCCACACTAGGCGTCATCCGCTGCCACAACCACAAGTCTCCATGCCTCCACATATCACAACAGCCATCCAGGCTCACATCACAGCACAAGCAGCAGGAAAACAAACATCACAAAGTGGGCTCTCGGCCCTTTAACAAACAAGAGGGTAACTCAGAACCCTTTTAGAAATTCCCACATAATCTGTTCTCTAATCCATATTGAATTAACAGATTCATTAACATGCCTCTTTATCTTTAGCCAATTATTTAACAAATAATTCCGGCTTTACATTCTTTATCAATTTCCATCATGAACGAGCAACAAATTAAAGAAAATCATAGATATCACTCTATCTAGGAAAATATGAGGCAAACCGTTATCACGGTACAAAGTAACAACATACGATCAACCAATTCTTTTAATCCGGTTCAAGTATTTAATTAGGTCAATTTCATTGTGATCCAAAGAGATAAATCATGCTAATTCTACGATTGCACATATACAATTTGAGAAGCCATGAATCCCCTACCTCGAAGAGTTCTTGACGTCCTTTATCCACACAACGGGTCACAGTCCTCTTCTCCTCACGACAGCTGCATCCACCGGAGGATGCCACGGTATGACAGTACCAACCAACCCAAAGAAAACCCATTAGAACCATGGAGATTACATGCTAATATGGAAGGAAGAACAAGAGAAGGTGATCCCCGAAGGAACGATGATAAAACATACCTTATATCGAAGAACGATCGACACAACTTGGTTGCATCAACAGAGCGGAACTGATCTGAGTAACGTTTGATTGTGAAACTCCTACGAGAATGATTGCAAGGTTCTAGCGTCTCGTAGATGAGAACCAGGAGGAATAACAATGAAGAATGATATCTCGTTCCTTTTAAAAAAAATTAGAGAGGCGACAGTTTAAGATCCGGTTTATTCTCCATTAAAAACGGATCGCATTAACCCACGCGGTTTGACCAAGTAAAAACATCCCGGCCTTAGGAATAATTAATATAGGATTTATGGCCTTTGAATCGGCCTTAAAGTCCTTAAAATAAGGTTTTAAAAGTATTTTACGTCAAAGAAAACGTCAAATTTGCGAAGCTGGAAACACTGTTCACATACTCAAAATTTGGCAAAGTATGGAATCGGTAGCTCTTATGGAGTCTGGAAACACTGTTCATTCGTGAAATTTGGCAAAGTATGGAATCAGTAGCTCTTATAAAGTATGGAAACACTGTTCATTCTTGAAATTTGGAAAAGTATGGAATCGGTAGCTCTTATGAAGTCTGGAAACACTGTTCATTCGTGAAAATTGGCAAAGTATGGAATCGGTAGCTCTTATGAAGTCTGGAAACACTGTTCATTCGTGAAATTTGGCAAAGTATGGAATTAGTAGCTCTTATGAAGTCTGGAAACACTGTTCATTCGTGAAATTTGGAAATGTATGGAATCGGTAGCTCTTATGAAGTCCGGAAACACTGTTCATTCGTGAAAATTGGCAAAGTATGGAATCAGTAGCTCTTATGAAGTCTGGAAACACTGTTCACAGAACTAAAAAAATTTGCAAAGGAAAGAAAAGCTCACCGATAGAGCCTTACCGATAGAAACACAAGTCTACTGATAGATCCTCACTGATAGAAGTTCACCGATAGGACCACACCGATAGAAACACTGTTCACTGAACCTCACCGATAGAAGTCCACCGATAGGACCTCACCGATAGAAACACTGTTCACTGAACCTCACCGATAGAAGTCCACCAATAGAACCTCACCGATAGAAACACTGTTCACAGAACAAGAAATTTGGCAAAGTGTTAGCCGAGCTACTGCTGGACTGCGGCTACAAGTATACCGAGCTATCAGTATGTCGTGGCTACCGGTAAACCCAGCTACCGGTAGGATGCGGCTACCGGTAGACCGAGCTACCGGTAATCAGTAGCTACCGGTAGACCGAGCTACCAGTAGGCAGCAGCTACCGGTAGACCGAGCTACCGGTAATCAGCAGCTACCGGTAGACCGAGCTACCGGTAATCAGCAGCTACCGGTAGACCGAGCTACCGGTAATCAGCAGCTACCGGTAGACCGAGCTACCGGTAATCAGCAGCTACCGGTAGACCGAGTTACCAGTAGACAACAGCTAGGGGATAAGTCACCTTGTCCTCCCGGAACACCTCCAACACCACATTTTCACAAAGTAATGGACCAGGGAGGTCCGAGCCATTACATAAATAAATTTTAAACAAAACATCGGATTGGGATTCCATATATTCCGTTGAGTCCGGAATGGATATTTTAGCCTAGGGAAGGCATAAACACATGTCGGGCGCTGGGCTGGCCTAAGCCCTTTTTTCTTCTTTTCCCTTTCTTTTCTTTTCTTCATTCTCTTCTTTACTCCTCCTCCTTGAAAATGTCTCCTAAGACTCCTCCTTGTCCATTTACTTTGGGGAGAATTGAATTTTGATAATGATAGAGAGTTAGGAGGAAAGAGGGGAACCTATTCAAAGCTCTCGATGTGTTGAGTCAGTGTGTGGTAACCGTGAGCCGTGAAATCAACCGAAGCTTCAGCAGTTTCCGCCCAAAGGTAGAGCCATTTATTTTTTCACATTAATCCCATTTAAAAATGTTTTTTATGTATTTAATTATTTATATTTCTTTCTCGTTGCCTCTAAGTCCAGATCTATTATTTTGGGTGCAAAGATGGGCATTTCAGGAATTTTGAGGGATTTCCCGTATAAAAACCCAGAAAACACAGCGTGTGTTCCAGGGGTACATGCTGTGTTTTCATCCCGTTCATGGAAGATGAATTTATCTTAAGTACACACTATGTACATTGAGTACAAACTGTGTAGTGGGTGGTCATGTGACTGGCCGTCTGAAATAGAACACAAAATTGTAGTTTTTAAGGAGTACACGTCGAGTACTATAAGTACACGCCGTGTAGTGGCACATTGGCATGTGTTTGGGTGAAACCACACACAGAGTGACTTTTTGTGATCTTATCATGATATGTAAAGTAAATTACATGCCATGTACTATTACATAGGCAGACCCCATGGGTCTGGCCATGTGTTCTGGCCATGTACTACTTCAACATAGTTTTTCAGATATCTTGGGCCCAAGAAGTACGAATTGGGCATGTGAGTAGTCCATTCTGAGAATTTTTCCACGTAGATTGTAATGGTGGAATTAATTTTACAATTATAGGTCTTATAAATGATGTTTTTGGGGCTTTTATAAAAATAGTTGGGTTCTTTCTCTAGTTATCGAGTTCTTCTGTTACCTGAGAGTGAGACTGGGCTTGATTGATAGGATGGTTGTTCAGACCAACCAAGTTGAGACTTTTTGTGATGAGATGAGCTATAAGATATCTCTTGTGATATATGATTTTGATCATTTTTTCTCTTGTGAGATATTCTCTTCTGGCCTATGCGGCTGTGGGACTGAATATTCTAAGGATCCCCTAAGGATGCCTTTACTTGTGTGCAGACCCAGGGAGTCCCTTATAGGATCTATCTCTTGTTTTTCCTTTGATAGGACCCATTTTATGAAATTATTATATTTTCCTTTATTTGAGGTTTACGGGTTGGATTCCTCCCTTATTCATTGCTAAGGATCCCGTGTAGGATGCCTTCACCAGTGTTTACTTGAAGATCCCGAGTATGATGCCTCCTCAGTGGTTGACTTGAGGGACCCAGTGGGTGCCCATTGTTTAACCGACCCGGAGTTGTTATGTCGGGTTTGGGTAGAGATGGTGATTGGGTGTCACCTATAACCTGTTCCAAACTAGTGATCCCTTGGGGATTTGGATGTATTATGGGGTTGGGTGTTCGGGCCAACCTCACTTGTTTGTTTTTATATGACTTGGTTTGCTGATGCTGTAGTAGTTACCAAAGGTGCTTCCTGGTTGTTGGATGTTGAGGTTGATGTGAGGAATCTTCCTCATTTGTTGGGATTCTTACTATGCCTATGTTTCTAAGTAGAGGTGGTTCGATTGTGAATAGGGTTATTTACCTTTCTATGGATGTGTTTTCCCCTGTTGCTTGATATTGACCGTTTGGTCTGGCTTTTCCTGTTAGGCTGCGTTGTTTTCCATGACTAGTATTTTTAGGATGTAGGGATTTTATCTGACATTCTATGTTGTGTTGTAGTTTCTTATCCAAGTAGTTCTTGAGGTTTACTTTGGCTGCTGATTATCATTTTATTATACATGACTATAGTGGGAATTTACGTTGAGTGCTTCCTCATAGAGTCTTTGATTACACATGACTATAGGGGGAATTGACTTTGAGTGCTTCCTCAGAGAGTCATTGATCACACATGACTATTGAGGGAATTGATGGTAAGTCCTTCCTCAGAGAGTATTTGATTACACATGACTATAGGGGGAATTTACATTGAGTGATTACTCACCGAGTCTTTGATTACACATGACTATAGGGGGAATTGATGTTGAGTGTTTCCATAGAGAGTATTTGATTACACATGACTATAAGGGGAATTGACATTGAGTGCTTCCTCAGAGAGTCTTTGATTACACATGACTATAGGGGGGAATTGACGTTGAGTGCTTCCTCAGAGAGTCTTTGATCACACATGACTATAGGGGGAATTGACAGTGAGTACTTTCTCAGAGAGTCTTTGTTCACACCTGACTATAGGGTGAATTGACGGTGAGTGATTCCTTAGAGATCATTTGATTACACATGACTATATGGGGAATTGACGGAGAGTGACTCCTAATAGAGTCTTTTTCATATCTTCTCTTTTATTTTGAACTAGAGGGGTTAGAATGTGAGTAATTCCCAGAGGCCTTTTCTTCTGTTTGATCGGTTGAACTAGAGGGGACAAGCTGTGAGTACTTCCCAGAGGGTTACTTGTTTTTGTTTAGCTTGTTCAGAGACATATCTTCGGCATTGGACGAAGCAGGTACATGTCGATGGGATTATGGACCTAGAGATAGAATTATTGATTCATGACTTGATGGGCACGACATCCAACACAACACCCTTGAACAAGATGTCCAGGAGATCGGACTTTTGGTCCTAGGGATCAACTGCTGATGTTTTTGTTGTTATTTGAATCACTAAATCTTGAATATTCATATTCATGTATATGTGTATAGGAATGGGACAATACATGTGTATGTATATTGATATTGAAATCCATGATGTCACTTTCCCTATTGACAGAGATTACATACCCTAGGTTCGAATTTGGTTGCATGTTTGGTTTACTTTATTTTGTTGTGTTTCAGCTAGGTTGAGCACATTGCTATTTCACACACTTAGCAGCACAACTATAGGTTGCTTTTCGGGGTGCCCTACTGAGATTCTTTCTCACCCCTGCATGTGTAAATCAGTTTACATATAGACCTTATGTCTTTTTGTTAGGTTGCGCTCACGTTTTATAGTGGATAGGCCTGAGGCCAAGTGTTTCATGATTGAGCGGAGCTATTTGAGTGGTTCTATAGACTGGGCTGCTGCAGTTCAACGGTTTCTGGAGATCGGGTACGTGGGTTGGATCAGAGTTAGTAGTTGATCCATGTACATTAACTTTCAGCATCTTTTGTTCTTGTATTCGTATGGTTGGCATGGTGGGTGACAAGTATTGTATTTATTTTCATAGCTGTTTGGGATTGAACACATTTCACTATTTCAACTTGTTCTATTTCAATTGTTTATTCCTTACGCACTCTGTTTACATTCCACTATGTGTGATACTTAGTTATTTCTGCTGTTTCTTACTCTAGTATGAGGGAATAGTCTCTCCACTATCACACCCTAGGCCCTTGCTTCTAATTGGAAACATCTGGCATACGGGGAGGCACGCTTGAGCATGTGTCTAATCGGCTCAGAGCACCGGTCAGTGGCTTCTGGGTCGGGTCGTTACTTCAATAGTTTAACATGAAGGTTTCTTGACACTATTTTATTCAATATACATAATTTTAAAATAAGGCTATTGGAATCTATATCATGAATCCTTGATCTATTAAATTTTTTTTTGTGGCCTATTGGAATCAATTTCTATAATTTTTCAGCCGAAAAAATCACATATTTTGTATGTATTAGAGATTAAATGTAGATAAAAACATATAATTGTTCATATAATAATCAAAATTTAAAACATAATACAAGATAATAAGAGATAAAATAATGTTATGTATAAAAAATAAAATAATAAAAGATAAATTTTATGAAAAAGTAAATTAAATTAAAAGAAAAATTAATTTCAAATAAGTGAGAGCTGCTGAGATTTCTTCCTTGTACTAAGTGATAAAAACAATAAAGAACAATATTAGTGTTTATACTATTTCTAAAAATTCACATACTATTGGGGAACTAGCTGACATGTCTTATTTCAAAACATCATATAAAACAAGTAACATATAATAATTTATACTATATAAGTATTTTCGATAATATTTTTGAAAAATGTTCATAAATTATTTATTATGTGTATTTTGATATAAATTTAAGCATTATAGTTTTTTTTAAAATAAAACAAACATAATTTATTTTTTTTAAATTGTAATATAAGTAATATGTTCTGTAAGTTTCATTATGTGAAATAAAGAATAGACTATATTATAGAGAAAATAAAGAAAAATAATTTTGATAACTCACTTTTTAAATATGAAATGTGGACAGATTAGTACAAAAGTAATAATCATAAGTACATATGAGTGTTATAAAAATTTAATAGTAGAAACATAGGTTTTGAAATTGGGGTTTTAACATTGGTTCTTATAAATTTATGCTGTCATTTATCGGCAAAACTGTTAATGTTGGGTTTTTTTAACTAACATTAAATGTGACATAGTAAAACAATTCACAATGTTTTTATAAAAAAAATTTATTTTAAAATTCCTTAAAAAACAATTTAAAGATGGTTTTCATGAAAATAAATGTTAAAAGTCATTTAAAATTATATCAACCCCCCTGAAACCCTGATTTTTTTTGTTTCAAACAAATTATACCAACCAATTACAGATCTTGACAGCACCCAATGGTACTGAATGATCCTCAATGATGATCAATCTTCTCTTTCAATTTATTTTATTCACTTTTAACATTTTTTATAATCAATATTCCACCCTTCATCCTTTTTTCATAATCCATGAGATATTCTCGTCTACCCACAACTACAGTTTAAGGTTTTTGTTAGATATTTTATTACATTATTTTCACACTCTTTTCCCATGAATATTGTAGTTTCCCCAATTTTTATTGATTTTGAGTGAGTTTATTGGAAATTTGGATCTATTTTTCATTATTAACCTCCAAATATTATAATTTATTTTAAAAAAATTAAAATTGTTTAATTGTTTTTTATAAATTTTTATAATATATTAAATTATTTATATGCATTTTATTATAAATTGAATGAAATTGATAAAATTTGTTTAATGTTATATGATTTTTATGAATTTATATATTGTTTAACTATATTTTTTGTAACTATTTTTACTGATAATTGTTTGTATTAATGATTTTTTTCAATATAATGTTTTTGGTTAATATTATTTTTTTCATATTTTTTCCCATTTAGAAGCTATTTCTATCGATAAAATAAATTTTGATTATTTTTTATTAAAATTTGTTTTCCATTTTAAATTATTTTTAATGCATATTTTTTTTTTGAAAATCTATGCATGTTTAATTTATCTAATTATACATATCCATATTCAATTTCCATTAGTTTTTTAGTGATATGTTTTGATCATTATGTACAATATTTTTATGATGAAATTGTTATCAATAATTGATTATTTTGATTATATTTTTTTCTATTTAAAATTTAATTTTTTATATATATTTTTAAATTTTATATGTTTTAATACATTAAAATTTTATATTGTGATATCATGTAATTATTTGGTGATAATTGAATAAATATTTTAAGAACCAATGATGAATATTGAAGAATCATTTATAATTTCTTGGAATTTTCTATCCAAAATATTCAAAATAATGATTTGATTTTTTTTGAATTGATTGAATATAATAATTTTTACATAGATATAATTGAATGAACATAAAATTTACTATGTTTTACAACATAATTAAACACATTTATTCCACCAAGGTAAAATAAAAGAAAATTTAATATCTATTGTTGATGTAAATATTAAACATGTGACATAGAATCATATTGATGAATTCATTCATGATGTTGGTTTTTAGACCTTCAAAAAAATTTAACTGTTGAATTATTGAATATAGATTATCACAAATCACTATTCTCCTGATTCACTAAATTTATTGTGTTATCAACAGTTGTGATATTGCATAAATTCAAAGAACGAAATAGGTGGAGTAAGAAATGTTAATCTGAATTATAAGATATAATCAATGATATACTTCTAGAAAGAAAGGGGATTCAAAATTCCAATTATGACGTAAATAAAATATAATTAAAAATGGGATTGGGGTATAAATATATACATTCTATTCCCAATTATTGTGTGTTTTATAAGAAGAAATGGAAATTTTTATTAAATTTTTTTAAATTTGGGGCATAATGATATAAAATGGATAAAAATACACATTGATTCATTATGATGTTCCAAAATAAAACCTAAAGCTAAATAAATTTTCTACCATATAATAATTCTTTTTTTGATGTGTCTATTTCATATTCAAATTATTCAAAAAGGTTAAGATTAAATAAAGATGATTGAATCTATGATGGAAAATTATTTCACCCTAATAAGTCAACAATGTGAAAGATATTTTATAACTAGTTTCCTAATAAAGGTATGTTGAATATATGGAATGAATCCATATTGGATCCTTAGAGGAAAATATATTTTATGGCTTATTTTTTAGTATTTTACAACTTTTCCATGCTTATATGTATGAATAAAGAATATATTATGATGAGATTGATTATTTCTATGAAAAAAATCTAGAAAATGATAATGATGTGTATCGTTCATGACTTATTGATGATTTGAAACATCTGTGGGAAACATGTTTTAAAATTATTGATATATATAATAAATTGTATTTTCATGTATATGATATGATAATTCTCACTATAAATTACATTCCTTCAGTTGTAATTTTAATTAGATATAGTGTTAAGAGACGTATATTATGTCCAATTTGTGAAGAAGATACATTATATTCTCAATTTGATAATTGAAGAAATATATTATACATGGGAAATGAAATATTTTTGGGAATTGATCATCCTTATGATAGATTGAAAAAATTATTTTTATGGTTCATAGGAATATAATCTACCCTCAAAACCATTTTCAGAAGAATAATATTACAATTATGTGAGAAATATTGATTTCACATTTATAAAGATTAGATGTTTTGGTTATCAAAAAATATTTGTAATAAATAGTTTAACTTATTAAAACAAACTTATTAGATATTTTTAGAGATATAACATTGCATTGATTTTATTCATGTTGTGAAACAAATATGTGATAGTTTTATTGAATCATTTTAATACCTAAGAGGAACGAAAAATGGTGGATTTCATTCTTTGTTGGATTTGATATCCATGGGAATAATATCGGGGTTTTCTTCCATGGAATTGGAGATTCCTTTCAGCCTTTGTTCTCTTCCAACGAGCTCCCTATAGTGATATTCTTTCTTCTTCCTGGGGTTTCATCCCATGGTGTTCTTTTCAAGAGAGTCTTTACAACTTTTGTCTTCTTCTTATCCTTATTCTTTTGTTTTTATTCCCATACTATTGTTTCCTTCTTGATTAGGGCTTTACCCCTGAACCACCTTCATCTTTCCATTTCATTTATTATTATTTGGGTTTTACTCTCAAGTTCGTTTTAGGATTTAAAAAATGTTTTCTCTTTCCTTGCTCCATGTTGGTTTTTGGTTGATACTTTTTTTCTGTTAGGGAGTTTCAGTGGGGTTCTATCCAATATTTTTCCGGTGATGATCTATCGATGATGTTCTATGTTGAGTATGTTGGTGATTCCTTGGTCCTATATTACAATGAATGCCCTTCCCACTCATACTTCTATATGGTGTCCATATCCACTGTTCCCTTCCCATTTAATCGAGTACGATAGTTTCTTTGAGTTTTTGTGTTGTGTTAAGAATTTTGGTGGGGGGGTTCGAGGTGGCCCGACCTCCATTCATGAAATAGTGAGGTATCGGTTTTGTTGGGTGATGTTGAAGAAGATCATAACTCCCTATTCTGGGTCCATGCTTCTCCTACCCTAATTTTTCTTTGGATACCGCTTATCCACCTCAGTTTGGTATATCAAGGTGGTTGTGACATAAGATTTGGGAGGTGTTTTTAGAGTTCATATCAGGGTTCCATGAGGCATGATATTCATCTGCCTTATTCTACGTCCTTTTGTAGCTGTTATGTGGCCTGGTGATGGGGGATGATGACATGATTTTTTTGATAGGTTTTTGCATTTTGGTGTGGTGTTTGAATAGAAATGACGATGATGGTGGTGGATCATCATGTATAGTAGTCACGATGAGGGATGTCCTATGTGATAGTGGTGATGGTGATGAGATGATAGGCTAGTGATATGATAATTGTTGCGAGGTGATATGGCTTCCTCGATGGGGGGGGGGGTTCTTAGGTGTCACGCTTTTCCCATGATTTTTTTGTTTCCAATTATTGATTTTGAATTTTAAAATTTAAATGTGGTTTTTGGGATCTTGTAATATTGTATAATGTTGTTTATTTTGGTTTATGTTTGAAATTTACATCTGGTATTTTGTAAGGTTCCCACTCAACCACGAAGTATCATTTTGAGAATGAAGAAAAGGGATTTTCGGAGGAGGTTAATATATTTTGTTTGTGTCTGGATGGTAATAAAGTTCATAGTGGATGTTAATAAAATGTGTGTAATTTCATGTCATGTAAGGATTTTAAATTTATAGGTATGAAATATCATGAATATAATGTATTTATATAATAACTTCTATCGAATTCACAACATTTTTAATTGTTGACACCTGTTATATAGACTATCACCATGTTATGTTATTTTTATTGAATCCATTTATAGTAATGTAATTGATCCAAATATTTTATATATGTTACAGAATGAATTTTCACTTACATATTTTCTAATAGAAATTTATTTTCCACCAACCTATTTGGTATAATGGATCATTAATTGATTCATTTGTATCCAGATAAAGGAATATGTGGTTCTGTTTCTTTACATTATATATATGATTTTGAAATATATATAAAACATTGGATGGGAAATGTTAAAAATTCTTACAGACCAGATGCCTCTATTTTTCAAAATATTTTGTTGGAAGAGGTAATTGATTTCTTTACTAATTATTTTTGTGATGTGTATAATATTGGTCTCCCTATATCATGATATTTGATATTTGATATTGAAGGTATAGGGATTAATGTATTAATGGTAAGGTTCATACACATGATGATGTTATACATGAAAATTTATATATGTTGAATAATACAAATGGGTTTAAATCATTTATATCATCTTGTAAACTAGGATAAAAGGTACGATATTCTAGAAAATATTGTTTAAAAATAGAGAATTAGAAGAAATTTTTTTCACAATTCAAATACAAATTCAACATAAATTTATCAACATCAATAACATTGAAATATTTTGAATGGGGGACATCTATTAATGTGATCACATGGTCTGGATTTGATAATAATTGGAACACATTGTACAAAAAATTAGGACGAAAATAGTACTACTCAAAATAGTACGGAAATGTCCATCTCCTATTAACTTCCATTTTGAGTGAAATAAGTGAAAACCCAATTTCTACATAAAATACATATATTTGAGTTCTTAAGGATATAAGGTAAATTTAGTAAACTAAATTTCAAGTAATAGTGTTTATGTGTTATTGGATTGATAGTTATAGTGGGTTGAATTGTGATGATTAAGAATTTAAACTCATTGATTTGAAAAGATTTAATTGGAAAGAGGAACCAATTTTCATGGTGAAACATGAGAAGAAAGTATTTTATGTTATTGAATTATTTAATGATAAATGGTTTGTAATTTTTCAAGGGAAATTAATTCTTTTGGGTGATGAGGATTTTGACGATGTTACAGATTTATGTGATATTTCTTCATCTATTTCATGATTTCAAGAAGTTAAAAATGCATATAATGTAGACATTTTACATGTTGTATGAAATGATCACACTTAAGGGATATGGGAAAACACTAAATTACTCTCCTAAATATTCAGGTAAATATTTATAATCTATTTTTCACTATCGACCTCAAAAAATTTTAATTTGTCTTTTCATCATTTTTTTCATTTATAAATTTTTTTAGTCATTATAATGAATTTCAATACAAAAAATATTATCATGTTTTTTATTTTTAAATTTTCATTATGATGTGAATTATTTCCTAAAAGTGATGCATGTTCAAATTATTTGTTTTTCTGTGATTATTTGTTTCTCTTAAATATTCCGAGGAAGGATTCTACCATGGTGGTCATGTGGTTCAACATTATGGTCCTACCTCTTCCCTTCATACACCCCTCCTTCCATCGGGAATTAGTGACTTGGTTGGCACTTTCTGGTGGGCTGATTCCCACTCCCATCTACTGAAAAACGACTCCATGACTAGGACTTGTGTAGAAGTTGACCTGTCATCCCCCCTCTTAGATCGCATCCTTCTTAAGGATGTGGTAACCTCTTATGGTGGAAAAAAGTACCAGTCATCCTCGATCTAGTTTTGGGATCATTTCAATCTATATGTAAATTATATTGTGGTGTGTATAAATTCTTTAAAATATTTCTCCTCTACAGCCAGGATCTCCTCCTCAAATCTCTTTTTTTTCATTTTCTGAATAAACCACTTTAAGGGTAAGGGGAAACCTCACAATAAAAGAGCCAAATTCCAAACATCAAAGGACCAAATTTCAAACATCACAAATAGCCTCCAAAATCCACCCCAAAACATCAAAACACAAATGCATATTTCAAATCCACCTCCTCAAGGCACGCTTTTGGATTCGCAATCCACCCCTTGTCGCCATCGCATCACATAAATCTGAAGCCCACCGGAAGGACCCATTACCATTATAAAAAAAAACAGAGAAACATCAAAAAAGACGTCAAACAACCCCATCATCCTTCATCTATCCGAAATAAGAGAAATCAACAAAGCCAAATCAAGAAGGAACCAAACAATCTTCAGATCCAATCTCACACATACCAATATTCACTACTTCTCCATCACCGATCACCACAAAGCTCACAGTCGAACGCCATTCACAAAAACCCAAAACCTAACTTCAATCTGCAAAGGGCCGAACCAAATCCTCAATCCCTTGGAGTAACATGGATCTAGTCGGGTTATGTTTCCATCCATTCGTTTGCTGGCCCTGTTGAAGCTGGACCATCGAAGCTTGGTTAGGCAGTTGAGAATCATCAGTTTTTAAGAAGACCAAGGACCCCCTTATGACACCTATCCCAAGCCTTATCCTTCTCCCTCTCCCTTCCTCCTCCTCCTTTATTATATTTCCCACCACCCGCAATTCCCCTCTCCCCTTGTCCCTCTCTTACAATCCCATTACCCCCTTCTCTCCATCCACCCTACTTCCCGACCCCTTCCCCTCCCCTTTGAAAAAACATTGTCCCTTACATTCTTAGAACACTTTATCCTCCGCCCCTCCCTTGTAACGACCCAAAGTTTCATTAATGGAAATACCTCTTGATCTTATTAAATGTCTCTTTATATAATTTTTTTTATAAAATTTCAAATTCTTTGGTTTTATGATAAGAGTTGTGACCGTTACTTTTATAGCCATTGAACAGTGATCACATGATTAGTATAAGGCTTTAACGAACCCAATTTTACTCAGAAAAAGAAAGCGATGGCCTCATCCAGTAGAATTGCCCCATACGAAGCCCATTTGTCGGAGCTCGGAAAAGAGGTAGCATCCTTGGGATTCTCCCTTGACCAAGACCAATATGAGCTTCATTATGTCAAGCTCAAGCATGACCGTCTATGGGAAAAGTGGAAGTTGATTGAAATTACTACTCGAGCAATGTTATCCGAGCCACCCCAAGAGTCTGTCACCATCGCACACCTTACCCTTAGGTCTTATGTGGCTGTTTTCAGGGGTTATGTAACAAATAAGTAGTACTATGTTCATGTACATTATTTTTTTATATAATAATGAATATAATTTCTAGTCATTTTTGATACATTGTAAATAGTTTTTAAAGTACAAATGGTGGTTTTAGTTATTATATAATTAAGAAATCTATTTTATTAAATTAAGGGATTTTTAATTAAATAATATTTTAATAAAATAATAATATTATTATGAAATTAATTTTTGTTAAATATAAATGATCTTATAATTTAATTAATGCAATTAAAATTTTTATTAAGGTTTGAAATCCATTTCTGTCAAAACCCGTGAATTTTCGATAAATGTAGATTTTTATTTTAAAATTGAAAATTCACATATTTATAAAATTATTTGGATAAAATAAATGTCATTTCTGGAATCAGGACGTCGAAATTATCCAACGGTGAATTTTTCATAATTTTCTGAGATAGTCAAATTTTTGGGTAAAAATTAAATACCATTTAAATATATAATGTGTTTTATGACATCATAATGACCCAATGGTGATGTAATAAAATTCCATAATCCTTATGTTCGTCCAATATATGTTTTATCATTAAAATAATGTGATTTTGGGTTTTTTTGAATTACTTTTCAAAGCATTAATGGACCCCTCAAGACATATTCAACACTTTGCCTTTTTAAATTAATTTCCATGGGAGTGTGACTCACATCCACATAAGCAACCTTATTATTTTAATAATTTCGGACTTGGGCCATATAAAATATTGTTTTCCTCTTCCCTTTGACAAAAACCATGGGAAAAAACCATGGGATGGTTTGTGGTTTGGATTAATTTAATGTAAGGGGACCCAAACCTATATATTAAAGCATTCCCTCACCTTTACTATATAAACCCACCCAAGCTCCCACTTTATCCTAACTAAAATCATTTGGAGTTCGTCCAAACTCTGTCCTAATCTCTCTAGAATCCTCCCAAGAAGCCTCTCACAAGCCTCTCTCCAGCCTTTGGAAGCACACTTCCAAGTAAGGGGTTTTTTTTCCTTTCTCATTTTTTTTCAATTTTCTTTAAGTTGTATTGCCCTTTTAATTTCAATTATGAATGTTAGGGTATGGTTTTGAAACTCCCCCATACTTCCCTCTTATTGTTTTAATGATGGGAGACCCCTTTCTCTCTCATTAAATGCCTCCCATTTACACTCGTTACTATGCCGAAATTCTGAAAGGAACTTCTCTCTCCTCTTTTATATTCAAGCAATAATTTTGTATCATGAATCTAAATTCCATTACAATTTTTGGGATATGTATCTATATTAAATCCTTAATGTCCATTACATGTAAATATGATGAATAACCCCTTTCTCTCTCATGAACCTTTTTTATGAATTCTTATGTCACGCCGTTACACTGCCGAAATCGCACCAATTTTCTAAGCCAATGTCATTGTGTAGTGAATACCATGCCCATTTCTCCATCAAGGGTATTCAACTTTATGAACACTTACTTATTGATTGTAAAGTTTCATGAATTAATTCCACATTCCTTTATCGTGGAATAAATGATTATGTTTTATGAATCCATGTTTTATGATCCATGTGGCACACTTATGCATGAAATGAAATGTTTAAGAAGGGTGCGCCCTTATAGCGCTCCAATGCATTGGGTAAAGTATATTATCATGATACGTCATGTGCAATGAGTTTTGACTCATGCTAATTCAAGTGCAATGAGGGTTTACTCGTGATACAAGTGAAATGAGGGTTTACTCGTGCTTTATGTGCAATGAGGGTTTACTCATGCTCCATGTGCAATGAGCCTTGGCTCATGCTAATTCCATGATAAGTGTTGTTGCCACATCTCCATGTTATGATTATCATGCTTTATCATGACTTTATGTTCATTTTTCTTCTATTCTCTATTTATTATTCCTATTTTCTAACATGTATTCTAATCCTTAAGTTATTCAATGTGTACTCCCTTACTGGGCTTTATAGCTCACCCTTTTCTTATGCATGTCCTCAGGTTATCCCATGCAATGCTAAGTACGAAGGAATGTAGTGGTCATGAAAAGGAAGTTTTCAATAAAGATGTTGTATTTCATGATTTAAGTTTTTATGTAATGATTCTAAGCCCCAAAGACACTAAACCTCTCAATCTTCTTTGTTGTATCAAGTGTAGTTTTATTCAATAAATCATGTTTAAGTTGTAATAAAAAGCAGGGTTGTCATAGTTGGTATCAGAGGATAGGTTTAGTTATTTTTAGGATTAGGAAAACCCTAGTAAAGCCTTAGATACAAGACTAAGTATAATAAAAAAATCCCTAAGTTTTGGTAAATACTAACTAATTGGTTTATAAAACAAGTACATCCCTGTATGGATATGAGCAGGTAGAGGCGGCTCTGGCACAGATGTATCCTAGGGGTAAAACCTGAAAACACCACTTTAGGCTAGACTCGAACGGGAACTGGTGCACGACAACGGTCCTTGCTGCACTCTTGGTTACGACACTCCCGGGGGATATGTTTTGATAAATTCACAATCTTAGTATGAACCCTTATTAAGGGAAAAAATTCCCTAAGAATATATGTTAGAAAGTAGATCATGAAAATCTTAGATTGAAGCCTATAGAATCATGAGTTAAAAACATTAAAGATTATTTATAAGTCATCAACTTTTGTCTTTGGATTACCCTTTATGTGTTACCCCTATATTTACTTTTATTCCAGCCAATGGACGGTAATAGGAGTACTCGGGATAACAACCGTTGTGAAGATCAGTGTGATGATTGTACTAATGAGGTGCCAAATCCAATGGGAGCGGGAATAGAGAACTTTGTCACACTTCTCTCTCAGCTAACTCAATTTTTGAATAGAAACACAGGTCAAGAGGAACGTTCAACCCCCCAAAGAAAGAACAAGTCACTATCGAGAGCTTAATGAGACAAAGGCCTCCTAATTTTAGTGGAACATCTGATCCCATGATCGCTGAACAATGGATCAACTCCATTGAAAAGATCTTCTCCGTCCTCCAATGTTCTGAACAAGAGAAGGTTCTCCTGGAAGCTTATCGTATGGAGGGTGAAGATGATCAATGGTAGACATTGATCAAAAATACGAAGCCTAAGGAGGAGATCGAGGCGTTGGAATGGAAGGATTTCTGGAAGATGTTTTTTGGTAAATATTTTCCACGCACCCTCCGGATTAAGATGGAAAGGGACTTCCTTTCCCTCTAGAAAAAAGATGAAGAATCTTTTGGAGCGTACGAGGAAAACTTCACAAGGCTTGCACGATACGCTTCCAGCTTTGTCGTTACCCCTGAATGCAAGGTCGACCGCTTCTTTGGTGGGATAAAGCCTAGCTTGCGGAAATCATTAGCGATCCGTGACTTTGAAAGCTATGAAGAAATTGTCCGATGTGCCCTCAAGGTCGAAATGGAGATCGGGGAATCACAGGGGTATCATGGGGACAAGAAGCGTAAGGTGGACTTCAATGCTGGTTGGCCGATGGATAATTCCTATGGTGCTAAGAAGTTCCAGCATCCCACTTTCTAAAAGTGCGGAAAAAAGCACAATGGAAATTGCCTTAAGGGGACGAGAAAATGCTTCAGCTGTGGAAGAGAAGGGAACCTAGCTGTTAACTGTCGGCAAGAAGGACCCGCAGCTGTGACAAAGGATAGGAATCCTCCGTTAGAACCTCAACGCGTTGTTCAATGCTACAAATGCAAAGAACCGGGTCATTTTTAAAATCAGTGCCCTAATCCAAGGGTTATTGGAGGCAACCAACAACCTCCAAGACAACAAGGAAGAGCTTTTGCCATCACTTCTACCGAAGTGAACCCCGACAAAGAAGTGGTGACAGGTACGCTAGTTATTCATTCAAGAATAGAGAATGTACTTTTTGATTCAGGTTCTACGCATTCTTTTATATCTCGAATGTTCAGTAGAATAATCCCAGCACGACCACAAATCATGGAAGTAAAGATGTCAGTGAGTACAGAAAATGGGGCAATCATTGCATCCCATGAATATAAGTCCTCCGCTGTTATAATATGTGGATTGAATTTCCTGGAAAACCTCCGCCATACTCCCTTTGGTGGGATTTGATGCAATTCTTGGCATGGATTGGCTTTCCTTATATAGATCCAACATAAATTGTCGGGAGAGGGAAATCACACTCCATATGAAGAATCGACCCCCAATTCTTTACAAGTGTCAGGAGGAAGATGAATCTCCTTTAGCTCCATCATCTCAATCATGGATATTACTACCCTATGAGCATGCGTATCTAGATCAGATGATTGAGTCCAAAGAAGAAACCATCCTTGAAGAAATGCCTATTGTGAGGGAATTCGCGGAAGTGTTTCCCGAGGAACTGCCTGGTCTTCCTCCAAGAAGAGATGTTGAGTTCTCAATTGAAATTATACCTGGGGATCTACCAATATCCAAGACTCCATATAGAATGGATATTGTAGAGCTTGAAGAGCTGAAGAAACAACTACAGTAGAATCTGGATAAAGGGTTTATACGCCCAAGTGCTTCACCATGGGGTGCACCAATCCTCTTCGTCAAGAAGAAGGATGGATCAATGCGGATTTGCATCGACTATCATGAAATAAACAAAATCACGATAAAGAACAAGTATCCTCTCCCAAGAATCGATGACTTGTTTGATCAGCTGTGTGGAGCACAATACTTCTCCAAGGTGGACTTGCGGTTGTGATATTATCAAGTAAGGGTGAAGAAGGAAGATGTCCCCAGGAATTCTTTTCGTACAAGATACGAGCACTATAAATTCATAGTAATGCTTTTCAAACTCACCAATGCTCCAGAAATATTCATGGACTTGATGAATATAGTCTTTAGAGATTACCTTGACAAATTTTTGGTAGTCTTTATAGATGATATTATAATATACTCCAAAACCAAGGAGGATCATGAGGAGCATTTAAAAACTGTACTAGAGACTTTGGCCAAGGAGAAGCTCTATGCAAAGAACAAAAAGTGTGAGTTCTGGTTGAAGGAGGTCTCATTCTTCGGCCATATCATCACAAGCAATGGAATATTTGTGGACCCCTCCAAAATAGATGCAATTGAGGGATGGCTGAGGCCAACATCGGTAACGGATATCCGTAGCTTCTTGGGGTTAGCTGGATATTATCGACGATTTGTGAGGAATTTCTCATGATTGTCCAACCCTCTTACCAATCTAACTCGAAAGGGAGTAAAGTTTTCTTGGAGTGATGAATGTGAAGAAAGCTTCAAGGAGTTGAAAAGGAGGCTTATCACTGTGCCTGTGCTCACTTTACCCACAAGTGGGGAACTTTTTGTGGTATTCAGTGATACCTCAAAGAAGGGATTAGGCTGTGTGCTGATGCAGAATGATAATGTGATATCCTATGCCTCAAGGAAGTTGAAAATCAATGAGAGAAACTATCCAACGCATTATCTAGAGTTGGCGGCGGTGATCTTTGCCTTGAAAATCGGGAGCCATTATCTCCACGGAGAGAAATGTGAGATATATACTGACCACAAGAGTCTTAAATATATATTCACACAGAAATAACTTAATATGCGCCAGAGAAGATGGATAGAGGTCATCAAGGATTATGACTGTTCAATCCATTACCACCCTGGGAAATCGAACAAGTTAGAAGATGCCCTAAGTAGAAAGGATCCAGTGATTCCATCAATGATTAGAATTGAGAAGGATCCAATCATCTTAGACTTGAGGAAGATGGACGTGAGAATCATAAAGAAGGGAACATCATCAATCCTTTCAAAAATTATTGCTCGACCATCTCTTTTGGAAAGGTTAAAGGATTCTCAAAAGGATGATGTGGGAATTCAAGAAAAAGTGGAAGCTATCAAAAAAGGGAAATCCTCGGAGTTTAATGTTAATGATGAAGAAACTGTGCGGTTTGGGAAAATACTATGTGTTCCATCATGTCTGGAGCTGAAGAAGGAACTATTGGATGATGTACATAGTTCAAATTTCTCTATTCACCCAGGGAGCACAAAGATGTATCGAGATCTCCGAGAAAACTTTTGGTGGGATAATATGAAGAAGGAGATCGCCGAATATACATCAAAGTGCCTAGTGTGTCAACAAGTGAAGGTAGAGAGGCACAAGTCTAAGGGGATGATGCAACCATTGCCCATACCAGAATGAAAATTGGAAAACATCACCATGGACTTTGTCACCGGACTTCCAAGGTCATCCAAAGGAAACAATGCAATCTGGGTTGTTGTGGATCGTCTTATAAAGACTGCACACTTCATTTCTATTAGGGAGGATTTCTCATTGGATCAACTGGTGCAGATATATATTAGGGAAGTGGTAAGGTTGCATGGAGTACCACTATCTATTATGTCAGACCAAGATCCAAGATTCACCTCTAAGTTTTGGAAGAGTCTTCAACATGCTCTGAATACTGAACTGAATTTTAGTACGGCCTATCATCCTCAAACTGATGGCCAATCAGAGAGGACTATCCAAACACTTGAGGATATATTGAGAGCATGCTCAATGGATTTTAAAGGAGGATGAGATCAACATCTTCCTCTGGTTGAGTTCTCTTATAATAACAGTTTCCACTCGAGCATCCAAATGGCACCATATGAATCCTTGTATGGGAAAAGGTGCAGAACACCGTCATGTTGGGATGAGGTCAGTGAACGTAAGCTGCTTGGACCATAAATGGTCGAGGAAATAGTGGAGAAGGTGAAAACCATTCAGCAGCATATCAAGGCAGCCCAAAGTCGATAGAAGAGTAATGCAGATAATCATCAATGATACCTTGAGTTTAAAGTTGGAGTCATGGTGTTTCTACGCATATCTCCGTGGAAAAAGGTCATGAGGTTTGGAAAGAAAGGGAATTTAAGTCCAAGGTACATCGGCCCCTTCGAGGTTCTTGATCATGTTGGGGATGTGGCCTATCGACTAGCACTTCCACCTACTATGGCCAAAGTACATGATGTCTTTTATGTATCCCTCTTAAGGTCGTACATACTGGACCCTCCACATGTACTCTCTTCTAAGGTGGTACAATTGGAAGATGATATTTCTTATGAGGAGCAACCAGTGAAGATCTTAGATCGTAGAGAAAAAGTTCTATGAAATAAGACAATGCCCCTCGTCAAGGTATTGTGGAGAAACCACAAGTTTGAAGAAGCGACTTGGGAATCAGAGGATATGATGAAGCTAAGTTACCCACATTTGTTTTAGGGTGGGAAAAGGAAAATTTCGAGGGTGAAATTTCTTAAGGGGGGAATATTTTAACGACCCAAAGTTTCATTAATATAAATCCCTCTTGATCTTATTAAATGTCTCTTTATATAAAATGTTTTATAAAATGTCAACTTCTTTGGTTTTATGATAAGAGTTGTGACCGTTACTTTTATAGCCATTGAACTGTGATCACATGATTAGTATAAGGATTTAACGAACTCAATTTTACTCAGACAAAGGAAGAGATGGCCTCATCCAGTAGAATTTCCCCATACAAAGCCCATTTATCGGAGCTCGGAAAAGAGGTGGCATCCTTGGGCTTCGCCCTTGACCAAGCCCAACCTGAGTTTCATTATGTCAATCTCGAACTTGACCGTCTATGGGAAAAGTGGAAGTTGATTGAAATTACCACTTGAGCGATGTTATCCGAGCCACCCCAAGAGTCTGTCACCATCGCACACCTTACCCTTAGGTCTTATGCGGCTGTTTTAAGGGGTTATGTAACAAATAAGTAGTACTATTTTCATGTACATTACATTTTTATATAATAATGAATATAATTTCTAGTCATTTCTGATACATTGTAAATAGTTTTTAATGTACAAATGGTGTTTTTACTTATTATTTAATTAAGAAATCTATTTTATTAAATTAAGGGATTTTTGAATTAAATAATATTATAATAAAATAATAATATTATTATTAAATTAATTTTTATTAAATATAAATTATCTTATAATTTTATGAATGCAATTAAAATTTTTATTAAGGATTGAAAGCCATTTCTGTCAAAACCCGTGAATTTTTTATAAATGTCGGTTTTTATTTTAAAAGTTAAAATTAACATATTTAGAAAATTATTTAGATAAAATAAATGTCATTTCTGGAATCAGGACGTCGAAATTATCCAACGGTGATTTTTTCATAATTTTCTAAGACAGTCAAATTTTTGGGTAAAAATTAAATACCGTTTAAATATATAATGTGTTTTATGACATCATAATGACCCAATGGTGATGTAATAAAATACCATAATCCTTATGTTCTGCCAATATGTGTTTTATCATTCAAATAATGTGATTTTGGTTTTGTTTGACTTACTTTTCAAAGCATTAATGGACCCCTCAATACATATTCAACACTTTGCCTTTTTAAATTAATTTCCATGGGAGTGTGACTCACCTCCACATAAGCAGCCTTATTATTTTAAGAAGTTCGGACTTGGAAATTATAAAATATTTTTTTCCTCTTTCATTTGACAAAAACCATGGGAAAAAACCATGGTATGGTTTGTGGTTTGGATTAATTTAATGTAAGGGGACCCAAACCTAAATAATAAAGAATTCCCTCACCTTTCCTATATAAACCCATCCATGCTCCAACTTTATCCTCACTAAAATCCTTTGGAGTTCGTCCAACCACTGCCCTACTCTCTCTATAATCCTCCCAAGGTGACCCAATCTCCCAAGAATCCTCTCACAAGCCTCTCTTTAGCCTTTGGAAGCACACTTCCAAGTAAGGGTTTGTTCTTCCTTTCTCATTTTTTGTCAATTTTCTTTAAGTTGTATTTCCATTTTAATTTCAATTATGAATGTTGGGGTATGGTTTCTAACCTCCCCCATACTTCCCTCTTATTGTTTTAATGATGGGATACCCATTTCTCTCTCATTAAATGCCTCCCATGTACACCCGTTACTATGCCGAAATTCTGAAAGGAACTTCTCTCTCCTCTTTTATATTCAAGCAATAATTTTGTATCATGAATCTAAATTCCATTACAATTGTTGGGACATGTATCTATATAGACTCCTTACTGTCCATTACATGTAAATATGATGAGGAACCCCTTTCTCTCTCATAAACATTTTTTATGAATTCTTATGTCACGCCGTTACGCTGCCGAAATCGCACCAATTTTCTAAGCCAATGTCATTGTGTAGTGAATACCATACCCATTTCTCCATCAAGGGTATTCACCTTTATGCACATTTACTTATTGATTTTAAAGTTTCATTTATGAATTCCACATTCCTTTATCATGGAAGAAATGATTATGTTTTATGAATCCATGTTTTATGATCCATGTGGCAGACTTATGCATGAAATGAAATGTTTAAGAAGGGTGCACACTTATAGCGCTCCAATGAATTGGGTAAAGTATAGTATCAAGATACATCATGTGAAATGATTGTTGACTCATGATAATTCAAGTGCAACGAGGGTTTACTCGTGCTTCAAGTGCAACGAGGGTTTACTCATGCTTTATGTGCAATGAGGGTTTACTCATGCTCCATGTGCAATGAGCGTTGGCTCATGCTAATTCCATGATAAGTGTTATTTCAACATCTCCATGTTATGATTATCATGATTTATCATGCCTTTATGTTCATGTTTCTTTTATGATCTATTGATTATTTCTATTGTCTAACATGTATTGTACTCCTCATGTTATTCCATGTGTACTCCCTTACTGGGATTTATAGCTCACGCTTTTCTTATGCATGTCCTCAGGTTATCCCATGCAATACTAAGTACAAAGGAATGTAGTGGTCATGAAAAGGATGTTTTCAATAAAGATGTTGTATTTCATGTTTTAAGTTTTTATGTAATGATCCTAAGCCTCAAAGACACTAAACATCTCGATCTTCTTTGTTGTATCAAGTGTAGTTTTATGTAATAAATCATGTTTAAGTTGTAATAAAAAGAAGGGTTGTCATATCCCTCCTCCAACTATCTCAATGCCTTTTAGGTTGGTTTTCCAAGGGCAAGGCTCCATTTTATCTCCCATTGGAGTCCTTTTCAGTTCGTGGAACTGATCTTCATTTCATCCCTTTCTCTTTTCCAGAATGATTCAGTGCCTTGGTGTAGGAGAAAACCTCCTACCTTCCTTCCTTACCTCCCATCACGTAAAATTGTTCCTTCATCCAAACTCTTTTGGTTAAGCGATGGGTATCCTCCCCTCATGCCTTTTCTACCACCCCTGCTTCTGAATCTATTAGTTAGTCTCCATTATCATCAAGATGTCTATCCTTCCCTTCATGCTCTACCTAAAGAAAAATGTGCACCAGGTCATATGAATGATTGTTTCTCCCATCAACTATAGATATTAAGAACATTTTCTCCACTATTATTAACTAGATAAAGAAATATCATTTCTAATTCTATCCTTGATGATTTGGAATGCTATAGGTCTCAACACCTGAGATAAAACTGATTTTATTTTTATTTAGGGTTTCATGCACATTGTTCTTTTGGGGTGATTCTTGAACCAAATTTGGGTTCTACCAAACACCCAGATGTCGTGAGGTGGGTTTTTTTAAAGACCTGGAAATTCTGTGGAATTTTTTTTCTTAAATTCATGGGATTTTTACGAGTCTGTGAAAATTTACGGTGCATGATTCCAGGGCCCGGTGTGCCCGAAATCAATTTATGAAGTTTTGTTCGGGTACGTTCAATAAATTTACAAGTGGGATTTTATATCTTTTGAACCAGTGCTGGAAATTGAAATCTAAGGGAACTGTTGAACACACATCGCCATTATTCGTTTAAGAAGACTTTCACCTCAACGACAGTTGGTCGAGGATGGAAGTTAGTATTATGTTTTTAAAGAATAATTTAAATAAAAATATGGTGTTCAACTTAATTTTATTTCGGTGGTTAGAAACTCCAAGTTGAGGTTGGGGGTGGGGTCCACCACTCTATAACATCCCATGAAAGGTTATGGTGGTGGGGCCCACCTGAACATTACATCCCTTGGGAGGATAAATTTTGGTGGGGACCACCCGAGTTTATAACCCCTTTAACACCCCATTTAAGTGGAGAAGTCTATTTACATTCTAAACTAATTAATTGAGCCTACTCCCCATAAAAATTTTGAACTCCCTTAATTAATTTGTTCCTACACACAAAAATTAATTAATTGGATCCCCCCTTAATAAATTCTCCATTTGAATTTATTATGCCAACAATTTAATAAAAGGTGATATTTTATTATTGTTGGGTTGGCATAATCTTTTGGAGGAGCTTGGGGAGGAGAGGAACTCTCCAATGAAGAATGCGAAGAATACCATCTTCAACTTCGTCACCTCCAGATGCTCATCCGCCAATGAATAACACCTTCTTCCTTATTCAACTGGAACAAAGGAGGGAGCGCCGTCTTGAAGAACGCCGGCGACGCCATACTTGGAATACTCATTTCTGACATCCACGAATCGACGTCTGCCCTTTTGCCATGACTTCATCAACGATCATCGACAAACAAGGTAGAGGATTTGAATTGATTTTGTTCCCGTTCTACGTCGTTCAAATTATGGAATGTGAATTGTCGTTTGGTATCACCATAATGAGGAGGGCTCAGACTGCACAATCACAACCCAACCCTCCGTTTGTTGTTATTATTTGTTGATGATGGAGACGGAGCAACGACAACCGGTGACGGGCTGACCATGAAGAAAAACAGCAGCGCAAGGGTCACTGGGTCACCGGAGGGGTGCGGTGCAGTCGTGCTGTGTGGAGAACCAGGTCGTGGCCAGCACATGCCGCAACGGAGCAAGGTTGCCTGCCATGCAGTCAGAGGGGCACAACACCATCGTGCCACATGGGTGGAAGGGCCGCGGTGGTCGGACGGAGGGGCGCGACACCGTCGCACCACGGTGGAGGATCCAGGAGAGGCCGACATCGGGCTGACCGCCGGTGGTGCGGAATCGGCTGGTCGCTCGACTAGCCGAACAAGGTGGGACCCTCCTGGGTCCTACGACTTCTGAACCGGCACTCAGTGCCAGTTTCGTTCTACAAGAAGGGGAAGTTCGGCACCCCCCCACATGTGGCCAACCGGGTTACGCGGCGGTCGGCCACCCAGGCCACCCGACACCAGCCAGCCGGGCCACGCGGGCCGCCGTTAGGCCGGGCTGCTCTCAGGTCGGGCCTTCCTCTCGGGTCGGGCCGGGCCATCCCCTCAGACTGGGTCAGACTCCAGTCCGGACTCAGGTCGGGCCGAGTCAGTCCGACTGGTACGGACCGGACCCGGAACCACTCTGGCCTATTTTCACCTTTTTCACCCATATCTTGGGCTACAGGTGTCCGATCGACGAACCTTCTACTGAGATGGAAAACATAGAGAGAAAATGTTCTTTTGGAATACCCCACTTGAGGTTCGGACAAATATGGGGTATAGTCAGGTTGGTTTAAACCTAAAACCCAACCGGGCCCTCGGGACAGAAATGCCAAAACTAACAAACCGGGCATCCGATTGACGCACCATCTATTGCGTTGAGACCCCTTTGACGGGGAGGACTATTGAGATACTTTTAATAGGGACTTAATGTTATTTTTAGAATCTACATATAGTTCAAGGAGTAGATCCTCTCGGAGATGAGCGAGCAGAGTGCGGAGACCTAGTAGATAGCTGAGACCAGACGACTGCTGACCTTTCAAGTCAGAGTGTTTTGACATGTCCAGTTGGGAGAGCCTCTATTTGACACGGACGAACCATAGTGGGGAGCACATCTATGTGATTCAGTAGACCCACTGTACTCGACAGGAAGAGTACCTCAGCATGCTATGAGGGGGAGCTCCTCTATGTGAGCGCGACAGACCCATAGTGGGGAGCGACTTTGTGTGAGAAGAAGATCCACGGTAGTCAACATGAGGAGTACCACAGCAGTCCAAGAATAGTGGGAAGCACCTCTGTGGGACGCTTAAGGCCCACTGTTCTCGATATAAGCGATGTACGCAATCATCCGAGGTTCCAATAGTATGACTGGGGATGTTACTTGATATTGCCCCTAGAATGAAATCCATGTTTGAGATGAGTTAATGACTTTTGTGTTTTCCTCATGATTGAGATGGGTTACTAGATAACTTAGGTATATATATGGGCATATACCTAAGTAATGGTTCTCTATTGATTCCATACACATTGGTTTATCCTTGTTGGATTTTGTGAGACCTTGAGGGTCTCAGGGTCCCTACTGAGTGTCGTTATACACACCCCTGCACGGGCTATTCCTGCACCTGGTTGTGTTGGTTTCAGATGAAGGATAATGACAACTGAGGTAGAGTGTAGTAGGACTAGATGATACCCAGAGGTGGACCACTCAATGAGAAGGTACACAAAGAAGACGGATGGACGTGGAGTGCTGAAGAGGCCATCTGTACCTACCCTTTAGGTAGGAACTCCGGAGGACGACCCATTAGCTGCTTTACTTCTTCTTTTAGTTTTACTTGTACATTTTCCATTTCCTTGTACATTATTGTTGGGATTTATTTCCATCTTCTTTTACATTCATAACTCTGTTTGGTATACAGTTTTACTTTGTGTTTTACTTCCAATTGCGTACTCTGTTGTGTGTGTTTACGTTTTTAAAGGAAATGCCTTCCCAGTTTAGGGATTTACACCTTTGGTGCTAGTTGACAGCCCTTGGCCTATGGAAGGTGGGTTTGGGGTAGTCACGATATTGGACCCGGGGGATAGGTCGTGACAATTTTTTATCAGAGGAGTCAGTTCTACCTCAGAACATAGGAATATGATCTTTCTTTTCTGTGAAGCAATAGTGTTAAGGGCACTAAGTGTGGTTTTCAGGTTAGGGAGTTTAGTGTTGGTGTGGGCGGCTGACGTATACATAAACTAGGACCCTGACTATTAATTTCTGACTTAGTTCATGAAGACACTGATTGTGTGCATGTCTTTAAATGTTTACTTAAGGTAGCTCAACCAGGATAGCTCACCCGGTATAATCTTTTGACCGTGTCGCATCTGTTTATTTTAGGATGCCTCCCCAGAGAGACCCGAGGGTCATACGTTCTGACAACCCATTGAGTGATGAGGCCTCGTTGTAGGGAACTTAACCAGTAGAGGCACCATCAGTTCCACTTCCCACTGGGCCACCGATGCCACCAACCCTAGCAGTGGACGTTGCATGCTGCTTGATCGTGTTTCATGAGTTCCAACACCCGAGGCCACCCAGGTTCTAGGGACAGATGGACCCACAGGTGGATGAGGATTGGCTGGAGGCTGTGGTGAGAGTCTCCAGGATAGTAGGGACACCATCAGACTTCATGGTGATCCTTTCCGTGATTCTCCTTGAGGTAGTAACAGACAGACGGTGAAGCCTGATGCTCCAGGTCTATGACGAGGTGACACAACTCTGGACAGACTTCGAGATCCTGTTCTGGGTAGTGTTTGTTACATCCACCCTTCAAGTGGTACAAATACATGAGCTAATATATATACAGTAGGGTAGCATGATAGTGGCACAGTACTCAGTGAGGTTCACCACCCTCTCGTGATAGTCCACAGATATGGTGCGGGACCCATTCTTCGGGGCCCGGACCTTCGAGCAGGGGCTCAGGAGAGATATCAGGGATTCTATGATCTCCCTCAACATCCCGATGCAGGTGGGGGTGTTAGAGAGCCCTCTTAGTATATAGTATCCTTGCCGAGCAGTATCCGATAGTGAGACCCACTACTAGTCGACATGAAACAGAGTCTTCTACAGCTAGCAATAGACAGATGACGCAGAGGTCCAAGATTACCAAACCCATGGGTGAACGACTGCAGGACTCAGAATTTGTTGTGTGGGGCACCTGAGGCTCTGACATAACTGACAGGAGTAGGCATTGTTACTCATGTGGCGGGCAGGGTCACATGGCTCGTGATTATCTGACCCTCCGTTCAGATGATCAATAGATAGTTGAGGGACGTCCCAGGCAGAGGCTGAGGTTCGATCGAGGCAGTCCACATGGAGTAAGGGGACATCGAAGAGGAGCTGGTCATGTAGTTGGTAGAGGACAACATTATGAGATGCTACCACCACCACCACCAAGAGGTCCACCCCGACCATAGGGAGATGGTGTATAGGTGAGAGCTCAGCTTCATGCAACTGAGGCATACAAACATGATGCTCTGGATATGATTCAAGGTACTATCTGTGTCTACTCCACCTTAGCTGCAATTCTTATAGACACAGGTTCCAGTCACACTTTCATTTCCACTACCCTCGTTCAGAGCTCGGAGATTCCAACAACGTCGTTGGCTCGATCCTTATAGATATAGACTCCTACGGGAGAAGACTCGATGATTACAGACTACTGCTGGCAGTGTGAGCTTACTCTAAGAGGTGAGAGCTTTGGCTGGGATCTCCTCATAGAAACATCGAGGCCTTATGACATCATGTTGGGTATGGACTGGTTATCTATAGTCCATGCTCAGATTGACTGTATTAGGTGAAAAGTGTGGTGTGTCTACACATATGGGACCAGGCTCACCTTCACTGGTGAGAAAGGAAACTTTGCAGCATAGGACGAACATACATGGATGAGGGTGCAGCCAATCACTCACCAGTTTACTTGCCTTAACCTCGGAGCAGTTTATGTGGAGAGTCCAACTTATCTTGTAGTGGTGGACCAGTACACGGATGTTTTCCTTAACTATGATCCATGACTACCTCCTCGTATAGAGGTGGACTTCTACATTGACCTATACCACGGGACGACATCGATATCTACTCCAGTATATAGGATGGCTCCCACTGAGCTTCGTGAGATGCGAGTATATCTAGAGGAATTACAGGGAAAAGGATTCATCTGGACCCGTGTTTCTCCCTGGGCAGCCCTGATTCTATTCACCAAGAAGGCATATGGGAGTTTGTGGCTACGTGTCGACTACCGTCACCTGAACCAGGTGACCGTAAAGAATAACTACCACTCCCGAGGATTGACGACCTCTGGGATTAGTTCAAGGGAGAATGATGGTTCTCAAAGATAGGGCATAGATCAGGCTATCACCAGCTCCGAGTTCGAGACAAGGATGTGCTGAAGATGACCTTCAGATGTCGGTACAGACAATACGAGTTCATGGTTATGCCCTTTGGCGTAACCAACACTCCAACAGTGTTCATGAGTCTCATGAACAGGATCTTCCAGCCTTACCTCGATCTCTTTTTCGTAGTCTTCATTGACGACATACTAATCTACTCAACTACTGATGAGGAGAATGCCTACCATTTCCAGGTAGAACTGGACACACTCTGAGAGCACCAGCTTTATTGTATGCTCTCGAAGTGCCAGTTTTGGATTCGAGAGGTTCACTTCTTGGGACATGTCATCTTGGATGCTAGAGTTGCAGTGGATCCAGTGGATATCGAGGCAGTACTTGATTGGGAGCCACCTAGTACTGTGATGGAGGTACAAAGTTTCTTGGGCTTGGATGGATACTACCAGATATTCGTTCCATACTTTTCCGGAGTTTCATCACCACTATCAGCCTTGAAAGAGATGGGGAAACCCTTTGTGTGGTCGGAGAGATGCCATCATAGCTTTCAGGAGATGAGGAAGAGTCTAACTAGTGCCCCCATATTGAGGCTTCTAGAGGAGGGCATAGGGTACATAGTTAACAACGACGCATCAGGGACCAGACTCGGGTGTGTCCTGATGTATAAGTGAGCTGTGATCGCGTATGGTTCTCGACAGCTGAGACAACATGAGAAAAAAAATGCTACCCATGACCTGGAGTTAGCAGCAGTGGTCTTTAACTTGAATATGTTGCAACACTATCTTATGGGAAAACGTTTTACAGTGTACTCCGATCAAAAGAGTCTCAGGTATATCTTCTCTTTGAAGGACCTAAACCTAAGATAGTGGCATTGGCTTGAGTTCCTCCAAGACTATGACTTTGAGATAGTCTATACTCCTGGGAAGGGTAACGTTTTTGCGGATGCAATCAGTAGGAGATCTATTATACAACTGCTAGGAGAGGCGGCATAGCAGCTGGATGCTTTACAGATATCCTTTGTGGATTGGGATGGAGCAACCTATCAACAGTCTTTTACAGTCACTCCTCCACTTCATCAGTGAGTTAGGGAGGCACAACGTGGGGATGCTACCTGCGAGACGTGACATGCTCATATATCCACACGTCAGGAACCTGATGGATTTCATGAAGTTGTGGAGCACGTCATCCTCTTCCGAGGACGTACCATGTTACCAGTTTCACTTCAGGAAGAAGTGTTGAGGGTGTTCCACACATCCCATTTATCAATACATCCAGAAGTGGTGAAGATGTACTAGGACCTCCGACGACTGCACCAGTGGCTAGGTATGAAGAAGGCGGTAGCGGAGTTTTTCTCATAGTGCCTCACTTGTAAGAAAGTGAAGGCAGAGCACCAGGTACCTACAGGCTTGGTTCATCCCATCGAGGTCCCAGAGTGGAAGTGGGATGTGATATCCATGGACTTCATGATGGGTCTTCCATGTACATCAAGGAGTCACGATTTGATATGGGTGATCGTTGAACGACTCACCAAGTTGCCCCACTTCCTACCGATCAGAGAGCAGGGCTCAGTAGAGATCTTGGTATGCCTCTATGTGTAGGATATTGTGCATTTTCATGGAGAAAATTCTTCTATTGTCCTCGACCGTGAGGCACAGTTTACTTCCTGGCTATTGAAGGGGTTGTAGGTGGCTTTCGAGACCCAGCTACATCTGAGCATCGCCTTCCATCCTCAGACAGATGGCTAGACTGAGTGGACCATTCAGACCCTTGAGGACATGCTCCGGGCCAGTGTCCTCGACTTTGGTCGTAGCTGGGAGGATCAATTACCATTGGTAGAGATTTGCTAAAACAACAACTATCACTCCACCATCGGTGTGACACCTTTTGAGGCTTTATATGGTCGACCTTGCAGATCGCCACTGTGCTGGACAGACCCAGGGGAGTCAACACTAGTGGGACCAGAGATGGTACGGGCTACCACAGAGAAGGTGCAGAACATCCAGTGGCGGATAAAGACTGCACATAGAAGGAAGAATTAATTTGCTGATAGGATACTGAGACCTCTGGAGTTTGAGGATGGTGACCACGTATTTCTACGGGTCTTACCTCGACGAGGTCTACAGAGATTTTTCCACGACGATAAGTTTTCTCCGCGATTCATCAAACCGTTCTTGGTCCTCAACAGAGTAGGTGAGGTGGCCTACCACTTAACTCTTCCACCTCAAT
This sequence comes from Viscum album, assembly GCA_963277665.1. Taxonomy (NCBI): domain Eukaryota; kingdom Viridiplantae; phylum Streptophyta; class Magnoliopsida; order Santalales; family Viscaceae; genus Viscum; species Viscum album. The sequence goes on along the minus strand of OY728158.1, from coordinate 494,061,770 downwards.
TGAACCGGGTGAATGTTGTCTTCCACGTATCTTAGCTGAGGAGATACGTGCACGACCCTTCCAACATCATTGACCATGGAGAGTTGGAAATTGATGACGGGGAGACTTTCATGGAGGTTCCAGTGGAGATTGAGGATCGATAGGAGCGGGTCCTTCGTGGACGGTCAATACCTCGGGTGCGCGTTCGTTGGTAGCACGGTAATCTCTAGGAGAGCACATCGAAGCGTGAGGCTTAGATGCATGCTCAGTACCCCCATTTTTTCCCTTAGTTCGAGTTATAGCATACAGGGACATAAAGACCTGAGGTGGGGAGAATTTAAAAACCCGAAAATTCCATGGAATTTTTTTCTTAAATTCATGGAATTTTTACGAGTCTGCAAAAACTTACAGTGCCTGATTCCAAGGCCCGGTGTGCCCGAAATCAATTTCCGAAGTTTTTTTCATGTATGTTCAGTACAAGTACGAGCGGGATTTTATATCATTTGAATTGGGGTTCTAAATTGAAATATGAGGGCATCGTTGAACTCACAGCGCTAGTATTTGCTTAAGAAGACTTTCACCTCGACGACAGTTGGTTGAGGATGGAAGTTAGTTTTGTGGTTTTAAATAATAATTTAAATAAAAATATGGTGTACAATATATTTTTATTTTGGTGGTTAGAACCTCCAAGTGGAGGTTGGGGGTGGGGGCCACCACACCTTAACCTCCAATGAGAGATTATGGTGGTTGGGCCCACCCGAACATAACCTCCTATGGGAGGATAAATTTCGGTGGAATACACCTGAGTTTCTATCCCCTTTAACACACCATTTAAGTAGAGAATACTCTTGACCTCCTCCACTAAATAATTGAGTCTACTCCCCTTTAAACTCTTGAACTGCCTTAATTAATTTGTGCCAACACACAAGAATTAATTATGTGGAGCCCCCCTTAATTAATTCTCTATTTGAATTCTTTATTCCAACTATTTAATAAAAGGTGAAATTTTGTTATTGTTGGGTTGGAATAGTCTATTGGTGGAGCTTGGGGAGAAGAAGAACTCTCCAACGAAGAACGTGAAGAACGCCATCTTCGACTTCATCACCTCCAGACACTCATCTGCCAATGATGAACACCATCTTTCTTCTTCAAATGGAACAAAGGAGGGAGCGCCATCCTTGAAGAACACCGACGATGGCATACTCAGAATCTTCATTTCTGACGTCAATGAATCGACGCCCTCCCTTTCCCGTGACTTCGTCAACGATCATCGAAAAACGAGGTATGGGATTTGAATTGATTTTTTCCCATTATACGTCGTTCAAATTATGGAATGTGAATTTCCATTTGGTATCACCATAACGAGAAGGGCTCGGAGCACACGAACACTGCCCGAACCTCACCCTATGTTGTTCTCATTTGTTGACGATGGAGACAGAGCAACAACGGCTTGTGACGGGCCAACTGCGAAGAAAACAGGTGGCGCAAGGGACGCCGGGTCACTGGAGGGGCGCGGCGGTGTCGCGCTGCGGGGAGAACCAGGCCGTGGCGGAGCAAGGCAGCCATCTGGGCAGCCGGAGGGGCGATGTTCCGTCGCACCGCACTAGTGGAAGGCCGCAGCCAGGAGGGACGCGAAGATCGGATGGAGGGGCACGATACTGTCGCACCTCACAGAGGACCTGAATAGCGGTGTCATCGCACCACAATGGAAGAGCCCGGAGCGGCCGGTGTCGAGTCGGCCTCCGGTGGTGTGGAACCGGCTGGCCACTCGGCCAACCAGACAAGGTGGGACCTTCCTGGGTCCCGTGGTTTCTGAACCGACACTTAGTGCTGGTTCCGTTTGACAAGGGGGGGGGGCGACACCCCCCACATGTGGCCAGCCGGGCCATGCGGTGGCAAGCTAGGACCCGCGGCGCCAGCCAGCCGGGCCCCGTGGCGGCCAACCAGATGGACCATGTAGACAGCCATCCAGCTGGACCACGCGGGCTGCTCTCGGGCTGGGCCGCCCTCTCGGGCTAGGCCTCCCTCTCATCTAGGGCCTCCCACTCAGGTCGGTCTGTCCCTTCAGGCCGGACCCAAAACCGGTTTGTCTTGTTTTCACCATTTTCACCCGTATCTTGGGATATGTGTGCTCGATCGACGAACCGTCTACGATGAAAGAAAACATATAGCGAGGCAGTTCTTTTGGAATACCCTACTTGAGGTTTGGACATAGTTGGGGTAGGATCGGGTTGGTTTGAACCTAAAATCCAATATGGCCCCTAGGACAGAAATGCCAATAAATCACAGACCAGACATCCAATTGACATGACGTCTGTTGCGTTGTGACTGCTTCGATGAGGGGGACCTTTTAGATGCATCTACTAGGTACTTGATGACATTTGGTGAATCGACCTGTAGCTCATGGAGAAGATCCTCCCAAAGACGAGCGAGCGGAGTATGAAGACCTAGTAGATGGCTGAGACCTGATGAGTGATAACCTCTTGACTCAGAGTGTTTTGACAAGTCCAGTGGGGAGAGACCAAGTGTGATGCAGTAGGACCATAGTGGGGAGCACCTCTGTGTGATGCAGCAGACCCATGGTACTCCAAAAGAGGATTACCTCAGCAGGCTACGAGGGGGAGCACCTCTGTGTGAGCACAGCAGACCCACAGTGGGGAGCGCCTCTGTGTGAGCGTAGCAGATCCATGTTACTCGTCAGGAGGAGTACCACATCGATCCAAATATAGTGAGAAGTGCCTCTATGTGACGCGACATGCCCAATGTACTTGATAGAGTAGGAGTACGCCATTAGCCAAGGTTCCGATAGTATGACTGGGGATGTTACATGATACAACCCCCCTAGAATAAAATCCTGGTTTGAGCTGAGTCAATGAATTTTGTGTTTTCCTCATGATTGAGATGGGTTATTAGATAAATTTGGTATATGTATGGGAATATACCTAAGTAATGGTTATCTGTTGATTCCATACTTTGTGGTTTATCCTTGTTGGATTTTGTGAGACCTTGAGGGTCTCATGGTCCCTACTGAGTATTGTTATACTCACCCCTGCACGGGCTATGCCCCCACCTAGTTGTGTTAGTTGCAGATGACGGATAGCACTGACTGAGGTAGAGAGTAGCAGGACTGGACATTACCGGGAGGTGGACCACTCGGAGAGATGGTACACGGAGTGGATGAACGAACGTGGAGTGCTGAGGAGGCCATCTGTACCTTCCCTTCTGGTAGGAACCCAGGAGGACGACCCAGTAGCTGCTTTACTTTTTCCTTCAGTTATACTTGTAACTTTTCCATTTCCTAGTACTTTACTGGTGGGATTGTATTTATGGTCCCCTTTACCTTCAGCACTCTCTTTTGTATACAGTTTTCCTTATTTGTTTACTTCCAGTTGCGTACTCTATTGTGTGTGTTTCAGTTTTTAAAGCTAATGCCTTCCCAGTTTAGGGATTTACGCCTTTGGTGCTAGTCACCAGCCCCTGGCCTATAGAAGGAGGGCTTGGGGTAGTCACGATATATGCCCCGGGGGACGGGTCGTGATAGTTTTAATGTGATTGTTTCTATATTGTGAGCCCAAAACACCAAAATCTTGGTTTTTGGGAAGCCATCAATCTCATTTGTAAATTTTATTTCTACTGGTCATCATCTCTTAGTTATGGTTTAAGTTAGGGTAATTTCATGTGTATGATCTTTTTTCTGTGCTAAATATGAATCTTGGATTCAAGAGAAACAATGGATGGACCTTATCTCATTCAACCCTGAATCGGTTCCGTGACTGGTTGTGGGATATTTTAACTAATTCATGGACCTAGCTAAGAATAAGTGTGTCAGTTCCATTTCTTTTAATTACATGTTATGATTTTCCACCTTAATGTCCTAGGAAGGCCATCATAGTCTTGGTTACATGGGTGATAGGTTCCTATGGTTCAAAAATCAATGAGTCACTCATAAGATGTGGTTTAGGTCGGATCACTACCTTGGAAATATTTAGGCTATTGGTGATTTCTCCAATATAGAGGCTATTCACTTGAACCATTCTCTATGAGAACTCTCCCCTCATCTTATCCATCTGAATCCAGGTTCCTCGAGTGATCAATACATTTCCTTATCTATGAGGTGGAATTCTAACACTGAGTATCTGATCACCATTCAATGATCGTTTGATGCTCGCTGACAATAGATATCATAGAATAACTTCCATAACAAACTTAGGTGTCTGATAGTGGATCTACAGTCTTAGTCTATTTGACATCCCATAGCTCGGCCCTCCCTAGATTACATTATGAATGAAATTGAATGAATAGAAATAACTCTTGTATAGGAATGATATTCTTGAACGTTTTCCTCATTGGCCCAAAAGAAGCAATTGTATAACAAGAAAATGCTCGATCATGAAATAGTCCTTCCTGATCATAATTGAGTAACATAGATGAAGGAAGGGGACCCCAACATGACATTTTTTTTCTTATTTTCCTGAAATAGAGGCACTGACCTTAGGCCCTGAATATTTTTTTTGGAAGATGGATCATTCATGAGTGACATTTCTGTTATAGGTGATATGGTTATCTCCCATTTCAGGTCTTCGTTTTGTACCCCAACCCCCACGGGTAGATGGTGCTCCCTTAGACCCTTTATACCTTATTCAACACCATTATGAGGATCATCTATGAGAATTCAAATGTTATCCTTAAAGGTTACTTCGAGGAGGAGGTTTGGGATTCTATCACATCCTTGAATTAGTATATAACACATGTTCCCAATGGCTTCTCTAGATTCTTTTTTCATCTATTGGAATGTGATTAAGGCTTACATTCCAATCGCCATCCATGATTTCATTATGGTGGGGGGATCCATTATGTTTCTAGCTCCACCCCCATCATTCTAATTCCAAAATTCCTTAACCCTTCCTCCATTTCTCAATACAAGCCCTGTAGTTTTTGTAATTTTTATAAGGATTTTGGTAACATTTTCAACTGAAATCTTTCTCAACTCAGGCATAGATGGATTTCATATGAGCAAAATTCCATTATTATGTGAAAGTCCATTCACGAGGTGATGGGTTTGTGCAATAGATGTTTAGCAACATTGAAATAAAGGTCATTGGGTATAAAATTCCTACCAAGTTGCACATGGATAAAGCCTATGAAAGTCTTAAATGGTCCTCCATTATCTGTTCCATGATGTGTATGGGCTTCTATGAATGGGTAATTAACACATTTATAGGTTTCTGTAGCTCCCCATGGTATTTTTGTGTCTTTCAAGGGTATGAAGTGTGCTTTCCTGAAACTGGTTAGAGGCCTGAGATAAGGGAATCCCTTCTCTCCCATTATCTTTATTATGGCTCATGATGTCCTCACCAAGTTTTTTTCTATCTCTATCTATCCCCCTTTCCACTTTGGGTCCCATGCCACTAGTGTGTCACATATTCATTTTTTAATATGGAATTATATTATTTATTAGTGGGTGTATATCATATATTATAGTCTTCAAATTCATCATATAACAAGATTCTTTCTGGAGTAGGAAAAATTTTAATATGGGGGGAAGATTGGGGTCTTTTTACCAAAATCTTGTCCAGACAGACGTAACGCTGCCATTGAATCAAGATTTGGAAATGAGTGCATGGAATTTCACATCACCTATCTGGGTTCACCCATATCTCTAGTAAGGATTCATATTATCAACATTTATGTTATTTTTGTTAATTTCATTAACCACATTAACAATTGGAAGAATAAATTTTTATCCTTCAGTAGTAGATTCACTTTTATTAATTGTGTGTTGTCTTCGATTCCCATTCACAATCATTCTACCATAAAGGTTCCAAAATCCCTTATCATAATTATTGGATTCACGGTGAAAGTATATTTATAGGAAGATCTAGGGGGGGAATCTGCAAGTGGGACTCATGGAGAAATCATGAAAACTTGTTGCGGATGGGGACATCTGAGCTAGAGACATTAAGCTAACCTTGCATTTCCTTCATGGAATGATTTTGTTAGAGGTTATCAAAGGACACAATTAATGGGGGAGATTTATTAGGGATAAGTATAGATTTGTAAATCAGGTGAAGTAAATACATCCCTCGTAGCTTTAGAAAACTATGAGTGTCTATATTCCTATCCTTCGATCCCACTCCCACTGGATTCTGGTCCATGGTGAGGTTAGCTTCTGGAAATGTAATTGTTGGATGGGATCCTTGAATTTATAGGGTTTCTGTACCCTATAATCTATTTTAAAGATTCAATCTTCCACCCCACATTCATTTGGTTACTTTTTGAGCCCTCCCAACATGCAATGTATGATAGAATTTGGAAAGAGGAGAATCTAGAACAAGGAATTTCAATAGACAGGTGTATTTTTACATGCTCTGTGGATATGAGGTTCTCTACTAAGGCTTAGTGGAAGTCTCTAAGCTCACAGCCTAGTCGTGATCCTTGGGGTCCCCACACTTGGTGCAAGGATACCCCTTCGAAGTTCAATTTCCTGGTGTGGAGAATCCAGAACCAAGTCATCCCCTCTGATCTTATGGTCAAAGGCAAAGACGTTCACCTGGACTCTAAACTATAATCCTTTTTCCCTCCATTGGAGGATTATATGAATCATATTTTCTTTCAAATTAGTTGGGTAGACCTCATATGGAGATTTTGGGTGAGGTTTTTGATCCCTCCCAAGTAACGGACTCCCTCATCTCATTTCACCAATCTTGGTTCTCTGGATGTCTAGGGAAAGAGGTTAGAGCTGGGGCGATGCTCCTTGTTGTAGGGTGTTGGGGATTATGTATGGTGTGTAATCAGGTTTTTCATGGTTGAAGGATTTATTCTTTATCTTTAGGGATGACATCTAGCTGCACTATAGTGGAAATTATCAGTCTATTGAAACATGGAGAGGGTGTTCCTTCCATAAGGTTTTTTTGCTTGGAAATATTTCCTCCGAAATTCCTTGATCTAGACAGTCCAGAATTTGGGTTCTTTGGATCCTAATTTCCCACATCCTCAAGATTAGTGTTAATGGTGAATGTTCAATCAGATTTATGCATGGAGGTGGCATGGTCTGGGATACCTCTGCCTTAGTTTTTTATGATTTCTGTGCCTTCTTTCGTCATGGTGATTCCCTTAGGGAAAAGGCTAAGACATTTCAATGTGGGATTTCTATCTGCAAAAATAAGAACATGTCCCTATCCATGGTGGAGACCGAATTCAAGTTCATTTTAAATTCCCTTACTGGGGTTTCTCACCCTCCATGTAATATCACCAATTTGATTGGTGAGTGCTGGTCTCTCCTCTCATATGACATAGAGTTTCATGATACATGCCGTAAAGGTAATTGTTTTTGTGGATTTCATGGCCTTTATGTATTCATATGACTTCCCCTTTTTGAATTTTACCACCCATGGATCCTTTCCCACTTCTGGGATGGATAATGTTATGGGGGACTCCCTTGGTCTCCAGTTTTTTAGACCACCTTGATTTTTACTCCCCCTTCCCCTTCCGTTTTCACCTATTTTTATAATTTATTTATTTGATTTTGTTGAGGACTGTTAACCGGTTTATGAATGATATTTTATGGAATTCCTAAGAGTAATATTTCTAAACATATTTTTTTAGATTTTTCAATGGATGAAAAATGGGGGGTTAAAAATCATTGGGCGTAGGTACTGTAGCAGTACTGTAAAGGTACTATATTTGCGGCAACACTGTAGATCGGTGGGTACTATAGCGGCGACATAACACTGTAGCGGTGTTGGTACTGTAGCAAGTGGGTTACTATTCACCGAATGGGCATTGGGCCAAAAAATTGGGCATATGGGCTATGTAATGGGCTACATGCCCACTGGGCCTTCGGGCTATGTAATGGGTTTCCCTCTACCTAGTTAAAAGAGGTATTTGATTTGATTTAATAATAAAAATTAGGCTTCAACCCCAACCTTTTTTCAATAAAAATATTATGCATTTCATTAAATTTTATTTATTCAATTATAGATAAAATTTAACTTTCAATTGAAAAAAGTAATAATATAATTCATATAATTTTTGGAAAGAGGATTTATAAAATTTAAGAAAAAATTTATATTAACTAATATTTTGGGGGTTAAATGAGGAAATGATCCATGGATTAAGTATGATTTTAAAGATATAGAGAAATGGTAGATGTTTTTCTCTATTCGGTAAGATAAAACTTTTATGGTATGCTATTTATCTTTGAAATTTTTTTATTTAATTAATTATCATTACATTGAAACTAATTTATATTTATATTTTGTAACAAGTCTCCCGGAAAAAATTCCAAGATATATAGTCTCACAAATTATACCTTCATACATTTTCATGAGGAGGGTATCCTTTATTATAAAAAAAATTATTGTTGAAACATTTAGTGAATAAAAATCAAGACAAGTAGCGGCTCTGAAGATATTCCACTTGACCCTACATCTCTAATCGATCATCATGAAAAACGTAAAGGGTAAAGAATATCAATAAAGATAATGTATTTTATTAATAAAACAATGGATGTACCTAATGATATTGTAAGTAATTAATTTTCAGTTTTCCTTAGTTTTACTTTTTAGGAAATTCATATCACTAATATTAAATATGAAAATATTACCCCAGGAGGACCTTTAAGATAAATTGTCATTAGGGACCATTATCCTTAAGGGTAGGAAGAATATTCTTACAACAGCTTTTGAAAGGCAAAGACACCCTATCCACATCAAAGGGTATAAGGATGGTATCATATTACAAATGTTTTCGGTCATGCCCTTAGTGTGACATCAATGGGTGTATAATATCAGGTAGAAATAGATTCTTAGAAGGGTGAGACACAATAATTAAATTATTAAATGGAGGATAAGATTAAAATATTTTTATCATCTATTCTTGGAAATGTTATGACATGGATACAATATACACATCCCTTCTACCAAGATCTTCTACCACCTTATTCTAACACGATCGTGCATTGTGTGTTTCATGCTGGGGATCCCCATATACATATTATAGAATATATAATTTTACATCATCTAGGAGATTTTTACATCATCCTATTATGTATTTAGGTCATGTAAGAGTAGAGGTAGATGTTATTATTGAACCAAATGCTCATGTTTCATTGTCTACTAATGATGTATACATAGTTGGATATAGTGGTAGAAATTTTTTAATTTATCCAACTGATCTTTTCATCATCATTCATATGTGGAATTTTCTTCTTTTAATTTATTTTAAAAATAATAATTAATTATATGATATTATTAAACTTACCTTATATAATATTATCTAATATTGAAATAATAAATTCAAAGAAAAGAAAATTCATGTTCTACTACCTTCAGATATTACTCAAGAAGTTGATTTGGTAACAAAGTTATTAAATTTTCCCTATATTTTATAATTATTATACTTTTTTGATGAGTAATGATATATCTAAAAATAATTATACATTAAATATTATTAAAATTATCATAAGGGATATTATAAAGGTTCCTCCACACACTGTACTTATGTTGTAGTTATTTTCCATGTAAATTAATTTCAATTATTTAATTATTTTAATTAATTAAACATATTTCATATTGACTTAATTTCATACATTATTAAATAGTTTTATCTATAATATTTTCAGAAAATGTGATTTTACATTTTTTTATTGTAATGACCAATAATATATTTCAAATTATGTAAAATATTTGAACCATGAATCCAAAATTCAACATGTTTCTAAAATAATCAAGAACATGGAGATCACATTCTAGGTTTTCCATTAATTTTTGTATTATAATAAATATATATTTGTGAAACACTATTCATTATACAATTATTAATGATGAATATTTTATTTTTTAAGTGGAAATTGGATATTATTCCTGTTTTTGTAAAATAATGATGATAATATTGGTTATTCTCTTTATGGGGTGGTGTTTAAAGACGATTTAGGAAAATTTTAATGAATTGTATTTTTCCATACTTTTAGTTCATTGATCATAATTTTTTAATTTTAATTTTTTTTATAATTCTTATTTGAAAACAATATTGGTCTTGGAATGGGTCCAATAGTGCTCGTTATCGAATAGAGAAAGTAGAAAAAATGATTTTTTGATAGTTCATGTGAAGTACTTTTATATTACATAATTCATTGCTTTTATTACATATATGTGGTTTTTTAAATATCTTTTTATTAAAAAAACATAATTATAAAAGAAATTTTGAATGTGGATATTGTGTTTTAGAAATCATTTATATGATAGTCACGAACTGAACCACAATAAAGTATAAAAATGTAAGTTTCATTATAGCACTTACAATTTAAAAATATATGTTATTTTAAAAATTTGTAAAAATATATTTTGTAAGATTTTAATGATTTTTCATCTTATACATCCAATTACTAGAATAATCTTTAAAATTTATTTTCACAATATTTTCTATGTTTGACTAATTTTGATATTTAGTTTCATTTAGTTGTATATTTTTAAACATTATTATAATAATTATTCATATGTTTGGTCACTCTTGTATTGTTTTTTTTCAATTTTTTACTATTTTATATTCTATAGATTGATCATGTATATGTGTTATTGCTTAATTTATAACATTTTGGAAAAGTAATAATTTTAAATGTCTTTTTTCTTAAAAAAATTAATGACCGATAGTAGGATTTTTATATTGTTTTTACTAAAACCGATGTCAAAATAAATCCTGTGTTAATTTAGATGATTTTTTAATAAAACCAATTTTGTAATCCCTTTGGACGTTTTAATGCTTTCAAATTTTAAAAAATTACAAACATGGGAATACCTATATAATTCCCATTCTATAATGGTTTTCAAAATATGTTTATGAAGACTAACATGGAAAGTTCCACTTTCTGCATCACATGTATGACTGTAATTTATAAATAATGTTGAAAGGTAAAAAATTGACGTTGAAGGTGTTTTTCAACTAGTTTTTTAGTCCTATAATTTTTATTATAAAACTAAAAAACAAATGATAATTTACTCACCTAAATTTAAATTAATGTTCACTCTTATTCATTATTTCAATTTTATATATCATTAAATTGATATATATTTTAATTATATCTATAAGTGTGACTTTATCCTCAACACATATATTATTACATCATTAGAAAGGAATTCTGAAAAATAATTTCCATGTTATAAATGAAAAAAATCATTTCCCTAAGAATAAATCATTAGAGCTACATCTTATTAAAAATTTAAAAAGATCAATAAAAATAAAAATAGTGACAATTTGGAATAACTCTATTATTATTTTAGTTTGTTTATTGTATTCCTATGTAAAAAATAATTCACAATAAATACCAATAAAAATCCCCCATGGTACCTTAATTATCAAATTTGAAAGAGCATAACATATATAAATATTAATTATACTATAAAATTAAATGCATAATGTGGTAACTATTTTCCATAACTAAAGAAAGATTAATTATTTTAAAATGAAGCACATATTGAATGATTCCATCTGAATCATCTATGGAAATGTAACAATATATATATATATATATTAGACATAATCAATTAGTATCATTTTATAAATTTTAAAAAGTTTTAATGAAACAAATTTGTTAAAAATAGATCATTTAATTTTTACCGCAATGTAATGAAGTTGTGAATAGTATCATAAATGATTAAAATTTAAAAAAATAATTGAAAAATAATAAATAAATACCCAAACCATAACATAAATATGATTATATATAATAACAAATCCTCTTCAAATTCTATAAGAATATTATTCTCGCTGCTCAATTTGTTGACCAATACATATTCACATTAGAAAGTGGACATACATTACATAAAATTTGGCAATTAAATAAGTAAATTTTATGGGTTTTGAGACTTCATAAAAAATATCTTTAGGTTCAAAATAATCAATTACAACATGTTTATGGATTAATAGTGATGTCTATTTCCATATGATTACTTTTTAATAATGTTTAAAAATATTGTAATGAAAATTTATTTCTCATTTAAAACTAATTAAATGGAAGTCAAAAATGTTAAATGAGGAACCCAAACCCATACCCCATGTTCTGATACTGAAAACACCATATTTAATAAAATTAATTGGATACCAATTGAGATAATCATTATTAAAATGACATAAATTTCACATTATTTCTACACTTCAAAATAATCTCTCAAAACTCATAGAACCATATTTTTAGTTTATTTAAGGAACAATTACCTAGATATATTATTTTAAAAAACTTTTGAACATTTATTTATAAGCAATCCATTCAATAATCTCATATAATCATCTCATTGGTTACACTGATCTTCATAAACTACGTAAATTGAATCATAGGAAATTTGTGAGCTCAGATGCTTAATAAGGGTACAAATAAAAATAAAACTAAAATATCATAATTTAACATAAGATAAGAATATGCGTATAATAAAGATACATAACAAAATAATACCCAAATATTATATCATAAAACATGAGTCATGGAATATGATAAGGAAAAAAATTATAAATAAATCAACAATTTAAGAAACATGAGTAAATGAACATTATCAATGAAATCATAATAATGTCATATTAATAATCATATGATTTTTTCATAAACATAATCATGGAGAATGAATTATGAAAAAATTTATATATGTATACCCTTTTATGTTTGGAGAAAATAAAAGATTGTATACCCAATTATTTTGTGTGAAAATCCAAGGATGTCCATAAATCATTATCTCATGACATATAAATGCATAAAAAATTCATTAAAGGGAGATATAGGAACCCACATACAATCATCCATACATATGAGTGTCATAAAAATCATTCATTTATCAAATAATAAATAACCCATGGGAGGAAAATGAGATTCATATATTTTTCAAATAAAATCATTTATGTAAAGCATTCATAATTCCATCAATAATGATAACTTGACATAACCATGGGAAATAAGGGGGTATCTAAAGATATTAAATGACACCCATGGTATGTATTCTTTAATCAATATAATTGTTCATATATTATTTACATGTTATAGATATATGTAATATGGTTAAGTTAATAATTTTCTAATTAAATTTATGTATGTTATTTAGGTGAACATCAATAATTCAATGGAAGAAAATATTGAGTGTTCACATAGAAAGTACATTGGAAGAAATATTATATTCATAATCAACAGATGACTATGAAAGAAATAAAATACAATAATGGATCATTCCAATAATAGTGAATAACCTTAAATAAGATATATATATTTATATATATAAAAGGTAGATGATGTCATTTAATGAATATAGTCATTCATGTATAAGATATGTCAAGGGATGTTGACCTATATGAAAATCATTTTTGGTGTTTTAAAAATAAAAACTCCTTTGAAAAATATTTACCATGATATTTTGAATTCATTTTAAATGTAATAGTTTGTAAAAAATGAAACCAATAATTTATTTTATAAACAAAAAAATATTGAATGAGATTTTCATATAAAGAAACAATGGAGGCAGAAATATATGTTCAAAGAAAATTTTAAAATATATTATTTTTTAAAAAAAATGGCATATAAAAATGTGAAAATTATTTCGGTTTAAAACATTTTAAAATGTGGTCAAGGTAGTTGATGATGACCTTTTTTATTTTTTGAAAAAAATTGGGACATCCATTAAATGTGAAGTTAAAGATAAAACCATGATTATAAATATATATTCCATATTTATTTTTTTACAATACCTTTTTTGAAAACCACATAGCCTTAAGAGAAGGTAAAACTTCCAGTTTAAACCAATGTGAATGGAAACAATTCTCACAAAGTATAATGAGCGAGGATGATTTTTTTTTTGATATGATAAATTCTATAAAATTCTCCATATGGGTTATCATGTTTTAGTGGTCTCAATTTTAAAATATGTTTGGGAAAGGAAACCTTACGGATTGAGTAACATTTAAATCAAAAATCTTGTAGGAGAATGTAATTGGAACTAAACATCAAATAATATGAATGAATGATAATTCATGACATAATATAAAAATAAATATTGTTTACCACATATAAAAATAAATTGACAAATAACAATAATTTGGTCTCAATAAATAGAAATTAAGACCAAGAAACCCTATCAAGTAACATAATAATTTATGTGAGAATAATTTTATATGTGGTTATAAGGATGATTATTATAAACCTATATAATAATAATGAAATAATATAAAACATATTACAGAGGTATAATAAATCAATCTTGGAACAATATAATTCTATATGAATGTTTCTAATGAACTAGAAAAACATTAAATTGACATAATCACTTATAATATTATAAAAACATAATTAATATGCCATTAAGAAAGTGGTTTCCAATGATACATTAAATAACATGAATAATGAGATTACAGTCATATAAAATATTAAATTGTAATTAGATACACAATTGTAAATAAAACATTGTTTATAATAAAATGTATGTCTTAATGAATTGAATATTTATTGAATAAACCCCTTCCCTAGTCATGATATGCACTATAAATGAATCTAAATTCATAAATAATCAAATTATGATTATTTTATACCATATTATAATCCTTATTCATTTATATTTCATTTAATAAGGACTATTTAATAACATGTTCATTTTTTTATTATATGGGTTTTACATGTGTTGGTTATTGGAGGAGGATCAATCAATTTCTACGTAACACATTTGGTATGTGGGCCTTTGTTTAAGTTTTTTTAGATTAAATTCATAATCTATAAAATTGTCTGGTTGTTTATCCATTATCAATATATTAGCATTAAATTTTCACATTCATTAATGTTTTTATATAATGAACTCAGGTTAGGAAAGGTACTCTAATTTTGTCATTTTTTTGGTTAGGTTTACTATGGTGATTTATTTTTAATATCACCTATAAAATGTCAAATATTATAATTATATAATATTAATTGTGTCTTAAAAATGATTTTTGTACCTTAAATATTTTTTAAAATTCATTCATTTAATCATTTTATAGCATAGTTTATGTAGGCGGTCAAACTGACCCAAACAAGAACACATATTACTAAATGGGTGAGTATGGTTAAGGTGGAAAATAATATAATTATAATATAATATTTATGACATTATTTATATTTCATAATTTTGGTGAATCATATTTTAAATTTTTTTTCATAAAAATTATAATTTATATGAAAAAAGTACTTCATTGAAGTGGTAATCTATACAATGTATGATTGACATTTTAATTTTCCGGTGAAATAGAGGTAATTTAGTTGTAGTGGAATTTTTTGATAAATAATAAAGATTATTCTACATATTTAAAATTTATTCTAAAATTTAATCCTTATACCATGTGAATAGAGGCGGTGGTGAAACATGGAAGACGACTCTGGATGGAGGTGGTAGTTCATATAATCATATGATTGATGTTTTTAAGAACATTCTTTTTCACTCTGGTATGGATCCCTTTAATTTTGTTCTAAAAGATTATTTTGGACCAAATTTAGATGCCTTTTGAGCTAATGAATTTTTTGGGTGTCTAAATATATTTTGGAACCCATAACCAAGTCTAACGAGAGAAAATTGCCTATCGCACGATTAGAGTAAACCATGTGAGGTAGGTTGCTCCATTAGTTTTAACCTTACAAAGTAGGATAATGTGGTGATAAATAGGTCAATGGTTTTCCCAAACTAGGTTATTTATGCCAAATAGCCATGAGAAAATGTTGTATCCAAATTTTAGAGTCATTTTTCATGGTTGGATCACAATTTCCGTAACAATGGTGCATAACCATTAGTTAGGCACCTCTATATAGCTACATGTGCATGGTTTATGCACAATATAGAAAATATGGGGAAAAAATATGAGAAGAATAATTTTGGGGTAAAAAGTTTCTTTTTACCTTAATGATTTTTTTTCTGGCCACCAATATTTTTGTTTTCCCGAAAACATAACAGCTTCAATCCACCCTTTTGAAGCTTTTTTCAAACCTAAAATTGGATTAGAATAAAACATACATTGGAAGTATTATTTGATCACTATTTATCTAATTGGATCTACACAATTAATATCGTGAATAATTTTTTATTTTTTTCAACATTATTCCTCTCAAGGAAGCAATTTACATGTAAGATTATAAGCCCTATATTTAGGGGATTGACCTGTTATTCAGATCTCTTCCAATAAAGACAAAATTAGATGCTAATATTGGATTAGGAGAGTCATATGAGTACAATGTAGGTGGTATATAAAATATACACCATATTTCGTCATTTTATAAATTCTTGTGTTGGAACAAATATTTCGTTGGGTGTCATCTATTGAATTTATATTTAATGATTATCTTAATGAGCACCATTTTCTAGGACCCATTCCATATATGTTTTTTGTTTTTTACTCCCACAACACCAACTACCCCAAGTAGGCTGATCTTCCATTAAAACTCTTAGTTGATTTTGAGCTTATCTATTCAATCGTTTAGGTTAGTTGATACTTCATCTAGTTAAAGGTTAGATTCTAATTGATGCAATCAATAGAGAATGACATATACCTTGTAATCAAAATACATTTCCTTCCTAAATTAATTGATTCATCTTGATTAGTAAATTATAATTGGAATTGGAATGTATATTGTTTAAAAATGACTTATCTTAATTTTATATGAATAAATGGTTGGTTGCATGTTGTAGCACCTTAATCCACTTATGATTGAAGGAATCCTAATGAACCATATGAAATTATTATGACATATATAGAATAAATGGTTTCATTCCCATTTATCCTTTTCAAACAAATAAAAAGTAACGTCTTAAACCATTACATATTAAATTGTATGAATGTTATATGGATTAATTAATTAAATGATTTAAATGTAATGTTACAAATTATGTATACACCATGAAATCATTATATAATTGGTCATATTTGAGTTAGGTTCTAGATTTCTAAGGGAATGACTTGATCTATTATGGACTCCATTCAGATTCATGGATATTGGTTTCCTTGATTGTGGTACACCTAGGAACCTGATCCATTTTTATCAGTGGATGCATGATATGTCACTATAGGATCAATAATTTACTATAAATGATGTATTTGATAAACCCCTTGGATCCATCGTAGCATATATAGAGATAAGGTACCGTGTATGCATCCTTGGGTCGGGCTATAGCTTATCCTATTTTAACTTGGATGTAATCCTTGTACACACTTAGAATACTTATAGAGGAATGAATTGGATGATGATCCTTTGATTACAATCTTGCCCTTATTGCCCAGCTACAATTATTACTGAGTTAACATCCCAAGAGTTTTTTGTTTCCTTGATTATTTACACGTAACCCTTTCATTATTATTTTCATCTGGTTGACTTGTTACACCTTGGAACCATTACTAATATTATTATTATGTGATGTCAGTACTGGCTATACCTCACGTGACTTAATTATATAAAATGGAACTAATTAATTAAATAACGATTTACATATTCATACACCAGCCAAGGGATGATGTATATACATGGGTATTTATATTATTTGACACCATTAATTTTATATGTTTTCAGGATTTCACATTGTTTCATTTTATATTACCTAGAAAAGATGTTATAGGAACCAATGGTGGTGGCCTACTTAGATTTATTTCACACCCTATATGAGCCGCCATTGGTACTTGGGTAGACTATATATATAGAGGTCTTGACAAAGGGATGTAGATTACTCTGGAAACTTGATTGCTTATCTATTACACTTCTAAAAATAGACCTTTAACAATGCTATTATTTATCAGTGATATAATAATATTCTAATAAATGACAAATTTATTAGCACTAATGAAATCAATGATAAATTTAACCTTCTAACAATGCTTTTATTTTAGCGTTGATAAAGGAAACCTTTATCAGCAATTTTTTTAGAGATGATAAAGGGTATCCTTTATCATCTATTTATTTTTAGCACTGCTAAATTGTTTCCTTTATCAACACTTTATTTTTAGAACTGATAAAGGGTATACATTATCAGTGCTTTATGTTCAACCCAGAAAAATATTTCATTCATCAATGCATTTTTCACACTGGTACAATTAAATAATTAAATAAATAATAAATAAAATATATGTTTATTAAAAAAATATTAATTTTTTAATTAAATAATTATTCATAAAAATGAATTCATTGATCATACATTATTAAATATTAAAAAAAATTAATTATATAGTCAAAATAATTAATATTGTTAAATTGTATAAATTAAATATATATATATATATATATTAATGTATATAAATATGATTTATATATTAGAAAATATTTATGCTCATCACATTAAATTTTCATATATTTGTTAACTAATGGAATATAATTAAAAATTAATATGATTTAAAAATATATACTAATTTCATCCTGTGCGACATATAACTGAATGTCGTTTGATTTTTCAATTTAATATGAATTAAATATATTTTTTTATTGATTTCACATATATAAAATTAATGCATTTTTATATATTATATGCAGACACATAGAACTTGTACATTTCTTCAATATTGTTAAAGTGTACCCATATTCTTACCTTATTCTATTCACCAATTTTATATATATATATATGCACTAAAAATTAGTTATTAATTAATAATGTCAAAAATATATTTACAAAAAAATATTTATAAATAATTTTTTTTGTAAATCTATATTCACTATATTTATAAAATTATATATTTATAATTATAAATAAATAAATATTTTTTAATGTATTTATATAATTATAAAAGAAATATTATGTCTATTTCAGTAATTGTTAAATGTATAATAAATTTACTTAAATAATCAATATATTTACAATTTATTTATATATATTAGATATATATATATATATGTATAATTATATATATAATGATATAAATAATATTTAAGAAAAATTCTATAATTATAAAAAATTATAAAATTATAATATATATATTAAAAAGGGAATATATTTACTATATTCATATATATATATATATTAAGTATTTCTTAATATTTAGAATTTTTTATTTATAATTATAAATATAAATCCTTTAAAAATGCTTTTGTAATATGAGCTGATAAAAGAATCCTTATTAGCACTTTTTTCTGCACTGAAAAAGTTGAGGAGTTATCAACTATAAACAATTCATTGATAAAATGAACATTTATTAGTGATATAAGTTTAGTGCTGATAAATACTGGTTTTATCAGTGCTTTTTTAGCACTAATAAATCTTATTTTTATCAGCACTTATGTAATGTGCGCAGATAAAATGGACCTTTATCTGCACATAAGTGATAAGTGCAGATAAAAGGGAACTTTAAGAGTGGTTCTTTGTAAGTGTTGATAAAAGTGTCCTGATCTATTTTAAATTTTTTTTGGGAGGAATGATGCGCTTGTAAGGTGCTCCATGTTGGGTTTCCCCCCGCCGCCCTCTTCCTCTCCCCCGCTGCGGCCCAACTTCCCTTCGATGCTTTGGCCGGCGGGTCCATGGTATGTAGTCTCTCCTGTGGCGGCAGCATCTCGAACTTCATGGTGATATCACTGTTTTCTGGCCTTCTTCTCACCCTAAGTTGGACAGGGCTTCGGTGGCATGGTGACGGTCCAAAGTTTGAGTTCTCCGCTGCTGTGGTGAGGATGGTGTCCTGGTTCCGTGTCGTCTGGTTGCATTGGGCGGATCTGGTCGCCGTGTATATGCTTAAAGGTGGCGGTGGTATTGTGATTCAGGTTTTTGGTGGTTTTTCTTGATCTCCATCTGCTATTTTTGGTTTCTAGCTGGGCGATTTAGATGGGATGTTGGTTGTGGACTGGATTTGATTTCGTGTTCTACGGTGGGTTTGCTTCGGCGTTGTGGCGGCGATGTGGTCTTAGAGACTTATTTTGATTTCTTTTGGGTTTTGGTGATTCTATCAAGGGTGTAGAATGAAATATTTATTGCTTTTAGTATATTTTTGTAGTATGGATGGAGGAGCTTCAATTTGTGAAGGTTTCATCACATGCCTGATTTTGGTGTTTTTTCATCTATTGTGTTTGTTTGCTTTGAAATGGTGAAGTTGTTGGATGAACACACTGAATTGGTTGAATGATCTCTTAACATTGTGCTTTCTTATGGCCATGTGGTTTGAGGTTTGAGGGTTGGTGGTTTGGCCTTGAACTGTTGTACCATGATGGTTTGGTTGTTTTTTTCGTGTAGTCATGTATAGTTTCTCACTTTTTCTTTAAAAGTGTTTGAACAACTAAAAATATAATTTTCATTCAGTATTTTAAAAATTGTAACAAATTTCAAAACCCATCATTATATAGACTGTTTCCATGGAAGCCACCTTCTATCGGTGCTCCTCCTTAGTGAATCGATGGTCGGATCACACCAATTGACTACCTCCGAACATCTCATTCGACATCCGAAGAGGGACTGATATTTTCTTCAACCTAGCAAGGTAAGCTTACCGATTTTCTTTATTTATTTTTGGTTTTGTTTTTGATTTCTTCTTCTATAATTTATTTATGATTTTTTATTTATGATCTATTGTTTACAATTTTTTTGTGATCCATTTTTTAGGGAATTATCTGTGGTCCACGGTTTATAATTACTATTAATGCATGATTCATTGTTTATATCTGACACTGAACCTTGGGTTTATTCATTACTATTTTAATGATATGTTTTATATCTTCTTAATAACTAATTTTTATATATATATGTATATAAATATGTATAAATTTTGATATATATTTTTGTTTATTGTCTACTTCTTTGAGGAACATTTTTGGTTCCCTATTGATTATATATATGCTGAAACCTTAGTGGAAATGACACATCAGATACTATTTTTTTGGAAACATGTTAGTGGAGTGATGTATGTTCCTTTATTGATTTTATGTATCATAATATCTAGATCCTATTAGAATTCACTATGGTTCTTAGTTTTGTTATGGATCATATTCAAAGGGGCCATCATCAGTTATGCACATGTGGTTTTATCACATTAATCCTTCAATCATTGAATAATTATCATTCCTTTAGTTCATTTTATGTTTGAATATCATGTTATCATCTATTTAATATTTTTTATAGAATATAATTGAGAGTGTTTTTATACTAGTGTGACATGTTTGTGTGTTAATATAGGTATTACATCATTTATTTCCATTTTTTTTTTCTGAAAAATATGCCTATATCAGGTAATGATGATTTTGGGTCTGCATGTCCATTGACCCTAAGGGTCATGCTAGAATTTTTTTGACCACTGGTACTAATTGTTTTTATTTGGGGGGGGGGATCTCCCATTTATTTTTTACACCCAAAGTAAAAACCATCCTTTTGTGACATGACGTGTGTTGGAGGTTTTAAGATGTTATGTCCTAGTATTGTTTGGGTAATTATTTTTAATATCATTACAATATACATATTTTTCTATAAATATATATGTTTAGTGATACTGTCATTTATTATATTCCATTATCTCCCTCTATTTTTCCAAATTTCAAAAGCCCTTATTATAGTATTTGAAATATCTAAGTACTCATATATTCTAGTAGAAATGATCTATATTACCCCTATTAGAATTGTCAATAAATTTCACTTTTTATAATGAATGTCTTATTTGTATTTATTTATTTATATATTTTATAAAATTAATCATTTATGAACTATATAGTATGTATATGAACTGAAAATGTATGAATGTAAATCATTTGAAAAATGAATATGAATATGGAGTTAAAGAGTTCATCAGGTTTTCTAGATAGCATACTAACAACCCTTCTAAAATATTATGTTTGTGTTTACATTATTGTTATTATAGAATAATTAGTCTGTAATAGTTATAGGAACATTTGATTTCTCATAGAATAGAACAAAGATATTAATGAATGCCTAAAAATGGGGAAAACAGAATGTGAACATCTATTGGGATGATACTACATTTTATGATTCACTTGATATGTATACCTTTGTAAACGATGATGGAGACCGCATGGAAGAAATGAAAATAGAAATTTAATATGAACTTCGTGATTTTCCAAAGTTGTTTAAAGAGTTAAATAATTCTAAGATATTATTTTATATAAGTTGTACTAAATACAAAACATTATCAGACGTATTGAGGTTATATAATTTAAAAGTTGGAAATAGTTGGAGTGACCCCATCTTTACGGAACTACTTTTTATTCTGAAAGATATGATATCAGAAAAAAATTAACTATCATGCTGAACATATGATGCTAAAAATAATTTATGTTGAATGGGTATGATCTCTAAAAATAATAATTTCTTGTACAATTTATTACCTATTTTTTCTCAAGGACCATAGATCACTCATCAAATGCCCTTTCTATGGTGCAGGTAGATACAAGAAAAATGAATCATGACCTTCGTAATCTTTGTTTTACATTTATATAATTCCATATATTAGAAGGATATATAGATGTTAGGAAGTTTCAAGACAATTCACATGGAATGTAGATAAAAGAACAAAACATGGGACCCTATTTCATCCAACATATTTTCCTCAGTATAAAAAATTGATTTTGAGTTTACTGAATTTAGAGATGAGCTGAGAAACTTTCATCTTGCATTATTTATTGATGGATTAAATCAATTTGGTGTAAAAAGTTGTACTAACAGTCAATGGACCATCATATTGTTAAATTATAACATGTTTCCATGGTTATTCATGAAGCTCAAATACATTATGTTGTCTCTAATTATATATCAACCAAAGAAACTTTCTAGTGATATTGATGTCTATTCGGCTCCATGGATCAAAGATCAAAAATTGACTTGGGATACAAGAGTTTAAATGTATGATGCTCATAGAAGTGAAGAATTTACAATGAGGGACATGTTTTATGAAATGATAACTAAAATTCCCATTTATGGATATTTATCATGCTATAAAATTAAAGGCATGTTCAAATTTCCCATTTGTGAAAAATGTACATAATCAGTTCGGTTGAAATATTCTTAAAAGGCCATGCTTTTAAGACATCCAAAATTTTTACCTTAATGACATATATACCGATCCTAGAAAATAATATTTGAGGGAATATATAACAAGGTACACCACTATCTCTTAAAATGGGTGATGAAAATTACAAAAAATTAAAAAATATTTACACTAGTTTTGGGAAAATGTTTCTGAGAAATCATAAAAAATTAGGTTAGAAGAAGAGATCAATTTTCTTTGAATTATTGTATTGAAATTTTTTGTAAGTCAGACATTTTCTTGATTCAAATCATGTTGAAAAAATTTATTTGATCATGTTATATTCATGTTTCTAAATATTCCTAGAAGTAAGAAAGATGGAATCATGTCTAGGCTAGACTTGATTGAAATGGGGATACGGGGGGAGTTGGCACCGGTTAAGGGTTAAAGGAGGACTTTTCTTCTCTCAAAGCATACAAGCTATCCAAAAAAAATTTCAATTTTTCATTTTCCTTACAAATGTAAATGTTCTATAGGGTTATTCAACCAATATCATGAATGCAATTTCAATGATTATTTTTGAGTTAGAAGTAATAAAATCACCTGAATGTCATGTTTTGATACAAGATTTAATGCATGTTGTTTTCCATTGTATTTTTGCTCAAATGCATTACATAATTTAACCTGAATCTTCTTATTTTTAAAAGCCATAGGTTGTAAATTTGTAGTCCTGACGATGTTTCCCATCATGAATAATTATATTAAAATCATATTATATAAACTCGAAATGTTTTCCCAACATCATATTTTTATATAATTTTCCACATGATGGGTCACTTGGTCAGATAGGTTCAACTATGTGGTCATGACCATTACATAGGGACGTACCCCATTGAATGGAATATGAATATTTTGAAAGGGTATTTCAAGAATCAAATACAAACATAATGTTTTATTACTGGATGATATGCTGTTGAAGAAGCTATTGAATTCTATAATGATTACCAATTAGTTTTCTAAAGCATCGGTCTCCAAAACTCTTGTCACAATGGACGCCTTATGTGAGAAGGGATTTTCAGAAGAGATTTTTTAAAATTACCTTAACAGAGTGGGTGCAAGAAAATATTTACATATTATATAATACTAGATATTTATATCCATATATTGAAGCCCATAATTAAATACATAGATATTTTGGTTCGTCAAGGGATTAAATATGGATATCAGATAGACATAATCAACTGTTTATTGGATGGTTCTAAGATCAAATTTTTATGGTCTTATCTGAAAATTGAAATTCAATTGTCGAACGACTTCAATTTCTCGCCTGAGGTCAAAATTAAAATTTTATATCTTACACTGGGTTTATAATAAATCGGTATATGTTCTATACAAATGAACATGATGAGTTTTGTATGATGGAATATAGTGTAGTTACACTTCTATCTAAAGATATTCACATATCTAGTCCAAATGATAGAAATCCAATTTGTGAAAATATGTCATATTTTGGAATTATCGATCATATATATGAGTTGGATTTTAAAAAATATCAACTGCTACATTTTCATTGAAAATGGGAAGACAATATCAATGGAGTGAAATATGATGAACTTGGATTTTTGAAGGTGAATTTCTCTATAGAAGAGGGGAAAGATGAGTCGTTCATAATGTAATCTCATGAAGTGAATGTATTTTATGTCACCAATCCAAAAAAAATTCTTTTATTTTCTTACAGGAGACTAAAAACAATATTGAGGTTAGATGATAATTCAATCATGGATAACCCTTTTATAGGGACATCAAAATCAGTTCATGTCATTCCCAATGTAGAAAATGGCTTCTAGATTATTGGGGACCACAAATCAAGGATTTGGATTCTCGAATTGGGAACCAAATCCATGAAACCCTTAAAAAAGGAAAGAGAGAGAAATGAGAAGGTAAAAGTGTTCTCTAATATATTATGTTTTCCCTCATAATATTATATGTTCTCTACTACATTATCATAATCGAAAATTAAATGTTTGACTAATCATGCAGAAACTGTCATCTGCAGCTGATGATGCTTCCAATCCCTCAAAAGAACAAACTATAATGAAGAAAACCCTTCAGATAGATGCAAAGGTAATGTTATTATATAGCTTCTCTATTTTTATGAAAAAATATATAAGTGAACATCGATTTAATTTTCATTATTCATTGAAAAGTTCATTTATTTTAGGGGATTTATATACATGTTTCATGCCTTTGTAAGAAGAGAAACAATGTTGTCTCTACTCAATTAAAGAGGTAATCTTGATATTTTCACAATAAAATCATAGTCCATATAATTAATGTAGTATTTCATATTTATGTTCAAATTATTTTTTAGTGTGACTCATAATAATTTCTTTCTCAAACAAATGTATTCTATCATTTATTTGAGGTGGTTTGTTCGATACTACTAATGCAGTGTTGTCATTTATAGAAAGAAAGTTAATGGAAATCATGGTAACATTGATATATGAGATTTTTTTGAATGAGTGTAATAATTTGTATTTATTAATTGAATAAATAAATGTTTTAAATGTATATAATATAGTGTTTTTCTTGTATTTGTGTTTCGAATTCCATTTCATTTAAATTTTGTATTGGGACTTGTTTTTGTTGATATATAGTGTTTTTGTGTGTTTTTGGTGATGAGGTGTGATGTAACAGCATGTTGTAGTGTTCTATTACAGTAAACTATAGTATGGACCATTATCAGTGCTTTTACAAGCAATTATGATGAAAACATTTATCAACTCTTTTAAAAATTTCATAATAGAGACATTTATCATCACTTCTATAAGCGGTGATAAAGGTCCACATTATAAGTAATTCTATCAAAATTGATAAAGGAATCCTTTAGTGGAACTAAATTAAAGTGATTATAAAATTCCTATGATTTCAAGATTCTTGGGATGATTAATGCCATTTCAATCATTGTTAAAGGCTTGTTTTGTTATAGTGTTAGGATGGAGCAGGTTTCAAATGATGGAGAGAGATATAAAGATTCTTGGGATAGTTTTTGAAATCATTTTTTGTTAATTTTTTATTGTATTACAATCTCCTATTTTGTATCCATGTTTTCTATATTAATATATACATGAAATATCATCATCATATTTTTTATATTTTTATCAGTTTCACCTATTTCTTATTATTGTTGTTCAGAAATATTTTGATGTTCCTATTTTCTTATATTTCTTCCACTATTTATGTAAAACCCCAGAATGATGAAGGGTTAAATGACTAAATGATATGAATCATGTCAGCAAGGTGCGACTTCTTTTTGGGAGCCTACCTAGTTAGAACTCCACAGTTAAGCATGATTGTCTCGGAGTAGTGATCAGGATGGGTGACCTTCTGGAATGTTTCCCAGGGTGTGTGTGAGTGTGGAAAAAGCATAGTGGAAAGGACATGTGTTGGCTTGTGGGTACTATCATTAGTCCTATGACCCATTCAGGCATGTGGGTGGGCCCCAATGTGGGGACCACATGTCTGCGGGGAAACTGGAGGAACCTGGTGGGCTAGGACCCGACAGCCTTGTTAAGGTGGGGTGGTTGTGCTGTCACTAGGACCCAGATGTCAGATTTGGTATCAGAGGTGGTACCCAGCCTTAAGTGTAGTGAACTACCTGGTTTGTGTTGTAGGGCCCACAACGAGGACGGTTTTCTCTAAAGGGGGTGATTGTAACACCCCATAATGATAAAGGGTTATGTGACTAAATGATATGACTCATGTCAACAAGGCACACCATATTTTAGAGAGCCTACCTGGTTTGAACTCCACAGTTAAGCATGGTTGGATTAGAGTATTTTTAAGGATGGATGACCATCCAGGGTGTGTGTGAGTGAGAAAAAAGAACACTGGAAAGGACATGGGATGGCATGTGGGGCTGTTATTAGTCATATGACCTGCTCAAGCACGTGGGTGAGCCCCAAGGTGGGGTCCATGTGTCTGTGGGGGAACTAGTGGTACTTGGCGGGCCAGGACCCGATAGCCATGTTAAGGCGGGGTGGTTGTGCTATCCCCAGGACCCTATTGTCATAATTTTCATATTTTTATTATTTATATATTGTGATTCACTCTGTTAATATGGTCATAGTCTTCCCATGGATACTCCCTAGGCCCTCGCTACTAGTCAGAAGCATCCGGCATTCTATGAGATGTGCTTGAGTCCATGTGTCCAACTAGGCTCAAGGCACCATTAGTGTCTTCTTGGTTTGGGACGTCACAAAGTGATAGTAATGGATGTTACATTATTTATTTACAACTTATTGAGAAAATATTAGATATTAGGAATTCTTGGAACATGGTTATAAGATGTTATTGGGAATCACAGAGCCATTTTCAGGGTAAAGGATGAGTTTCATAATTTTTTATTACTATTATTTTTTCCTATTATAGTTGATATCATTTCATCATTAAGTCATGCACATGATATGTGGAGTTATTGGTTATTATTCTGATTGAAGGTATTATTTCATCCATGGCACCATTTTGTGAGGTCAAGGATCATTATTACATGCATCACATTGGCACATAAAATTCATATTCCTTGCATATTCTATGCCATATAGGTGCATTTCACTCTTAGAATATCATAATATGTCTCTAATTGTTGAGTGGTCTCTTTTTATATATAATACTTTTTCTTTTACTTGTTTGTGATTGAGTGGGTTCTAGCTATAATTTATGAGGTGTTATTGGCCATCTTAGGTTGGAATTTTTAATTTACCCAATCTAATCATTAGAATAAAATCGGATGGGTGGAATTTTAATTGATAACATTCATGGGCCTTGATTTACTGGGAATTGTGAACCATTTTAAAGGAACTTGATATATGTTGTAATAAAACTCAAACTCTAAAAATGAAAAATATATTCGAGAATGAAACGGTTGCACGTCCTTATGCCACCTTGTCATGTTTATGAAAGGTAAAGAAATGAACAAATAAATTTGATAATAAAGGAATGAAATGGTTTCTAGAAAATTATAAGGTAAGTTATAGTTGACCAAACTTCTTATATAACCCCATCAATTTATAATTGAGAAATTATTAATATCTGGCCTTCTAATTGGGTATATTGGGTAATATACCATGAGTAGTTAGTGCTTTTCATTCATTCATCTTCGACTAGTGTTTCTATCTAACTAATTATAGATTTTTTGAGGCATGTCTTAGAATTTGTAGACCAAAAGCACTATAATGTCCTTTTTTCATGTGCTAGGAGGGTGGCGATGACCATGCTTTAGATGTAGCGGGCCCTGGGCTTCTAGTATTACCTCTAAGAGTGTCACTTGGGGCACCTCCTGTTTGGAATAATTTGGGAATAGATTCTCATGTTAGAGGTAATTTCATATGTTTTAGGTATTACATGAATGGTTCTCTATGTCTTATACTTGTGATGGGTGATCTAACTCGTGATTTACAGTATCAAAATCCTTTAGCCTTCTCAATGGATAGTGGTCTATTGGGTATTTATTTTTTCCAAGATGCCACTTTTTCTATTTTTGATCATTTAGATATTATTATAGAGAGTATGGTCAAGATTGGTACTTATATTCTACAATATTTTACAAAAAACTTGTGGTTTGTAGTTACCAATGCTCGTCACCATCAGGGCATGTTTTGGGTCGATATCCATACAACCTTCTATGATATGTTCTTTCCTCAGATTATGAGAGTTTATTGAGCCATAAAGTTCATTTATCTCAAACATGTATTTATGTCATTTATGGAATATTCCATGAATTTCACTAAGTTACATCTCTTCATAACACTTCTAATCGTTGATGATATTTCACATGTTAGATGCTTCAAGGATGGGATTTAGTATTCCATCTAAAGCCATGTTAAATTCTTTTTCCTACCCACCTTTTCTAAAATAGTCATTCTGGCTCTTATGGTTGAGAAAAACATGAGTGGCATTCATAATTCTCAGTGTACAGGAACAGTGTCATGAGATGCTAATAGTTCTTCTTCTAGGAGGAAGTGATTCGTTGAGGGTTTTCATTAAGGGCGTAGCTGCTAATGTTCTTATATTAACAACTCTATGGGGTGTCACCCATGTACATGACAGGGGAACCTAAAGCCTTAATGTGATTGACACCCTCTAGAGTGCCAGTCTTGTAGTCGTATAGGGCATCTTGAAATATTTTTTAGGAATAGTCAATAATATTACAATGGAAAAGGTTCAACCCTAGCTCCACCTTCTAGGGAATGTTATTTTACTCCAAACCAAGTGTGGAGTTGGAATAGCATTGGTAGAACTATACAAGGAAGAGGTTTTTTCCATAGTAGTTAGACTCTTGATCACCAACAGTACCAGTAGAGCTATTTTGATCCTGGAAGTCCAGTTGTAGCATTGTATTCTAGATTATGTCATTTTCATGCACTATATCCAATTCATGAGGATCAGACTGTAGGATTGTCTATAGTACGAGGTAATGTTCTAGTAGAATCCACAATAGTATCTGATTTATTTGATTTAGGATCTCCATTGTCTTTCATCTCTTTATCTAGGATTGGAATCCTTGGCCTAGAAATATAGGATCACATTGGTGTAATGACCTCAGGACATAGTTGAAAATTTGGTCTGAGGGAATACACCAATGTTAGTATTATCTGCTAAAGGTATCCATTAAACCTATGTTACGGTACTTCTTTTTTATCTAGATTATGGGCTTCAATGTTATTTTTAGGATGGGTGGGTTGGCTTTATATCATGACTTTTTAGATTTCAATTACTAAAGGTTGTCGTTTTCATCACTATATGGAATCAGTTATTTGTATAATGGTGAATGGGACATCTTGGCTCATTGATTTGGACTACAATATCATGCTATAGGTGGAGTAACTTCCTAGATTAAAAATATCTTCACTGAGGATCAGGGTTTATACAAGGATGAATACTCTCCATTACTGTAATTTTTTAGGGATATTTCTCCTGGAGACATTTCTATCATACCCCCTAAGAAAAAGGTAGAGTTTACAATTGAGATCAATCTAGGAAAAGATCCATCATTAATTTCTCCATATAGGATAGATAATACTGATATCTAATATATTAATTTGAAGTTAGAGGATTTAGTGGATAACTATTTCATATGTTCTAGAACTTCAACTTAGAGTTTGGTCACGAATTTATTCAAGAAGTAGGATGGGACCCTTAGTCTATGTGTTTATTATAGATATTTTAACCAACATATGGTTAAGAAATATAATCAACTAACTTTATTAGATTATCAATTTGACAAGATCCAAGGATCTATGGTGTTTTAATATATCAATATGAGACCGTTCTATCATCATGTGTGAGTAAGTCCATGAGACATACCTCGTATAGGTTTTTTGTATATTGTATGGGTTTAATGAGTACATTTTTATTCTATTCAATGTTACAAAAGGGCCATCTATTTTCATGTATCTAATGAATATGGTAGTGGAACCATATCCAGATACATTTTTCATAGATATTTTGAATGAAATATCAGTTTATTCTCATAGCCGTAGCCACCATGATAATCACCTTGATATTTTATTGAGTAAATCGAGAGGGCATCATCATTATTCAATGAATTATATGTTCTACTTATAGATTTAAAATTTTTAGTTCATGGGACATATAATCTTGTAATCAGAAGACTTTACTGAGAAAAATAAGGTTAGTTTTGTGGGTTCTTAATAGTATCCAAAGAATGTTTTTGATATAAATAGATTATTAGGGATGGTTGGATATTATAGTAATTTCATTAAATACTTATCATTCCCTGATTCAGTACTTAATTGTACTACAATTTAGTGTGTCATTTTCATGTGGTTACAAGAGCGCGAGGAATCCTTTTAGGAGATAAATGGAAGGCTTGACTTGACGCCTATTCTGGTTGTATGATAAGCATGGAATATTCTATATCATGTTCTTTGATTCATTATTCATTGGCCTAAAATTAGTGCTAATATAGGAATATGTATTCATTGTTTACAGATCTCTCTAGTTGAGGATTGATGATAAAAATTTCCTCATGCATGACCTCAAGCTCGATGCCATTGTCCATCCATTATGTTTCTGCAGGAATTATCTTTTGGGTGAGTGATTTGTGGTGTATAAGGTCCAAAAAAGCCTCAAATGTATATTTATAAGATTTTACTTGAATCTCAGATAGCTAAGGGAAGTCTAATATCCTAATTCCATCGATTTCAAGCTTACCTATGCACCTAGAAAACAAAATGTAGTAGTTTATGCATTGAGTCAGAAAAATTGAGCACTAGACATACAACAAGACACTGATGAATGGAAATTAATGGACATATTATCTGAGCTACATCTATAGTTTCATAAT
Source organism: Viscum album (assembly GCA_963277665.1). Taxonomy (NCBI): domain Eukaryota; kingdom Viridiplantae; phylum Streptophyta; class Magnoliopsida; order Santalales; family Viscaceae; genus Viscum; species Viscum album. The sequence goes on along the minus strand of OY728158.1, from coordinate 494,030,509 downwards.
ATTCAAGAGTAGTCTTAAATCTCATCTTTGATAGTTACCTCTTCCCTGTTTGAGAGGTTGATGAACATTCAATTTTAAGATCTTGAGTTCTTGGTTATCTGTGAAATTATTTCAAGGGATAACCCACCTCATAATTAGTTTGTGAAAAGAGATGACATCCTTCATATACATTGGAGTGTTTGGGTTCTCATAGATATGAGATATGAGTATATGCGAGAGTCCCACACTTCTTAGTGGGTATTTAATCCTGTTATCTCTAAAATGAATCGAGAATTATGATGCCAGTATAGTTTCCCTGGGATAAAATGTTAGATAGAAGTCTTTACCACTTGGTGTTCCACTAATTAGAATGATAAGTCAGATAACTAGGGACCTATATGGCATCCCACCTTCTTATTACATTACATTTTACATATAGAGGATCTTTAAATTCTAGTGTCTTGGAAACCAGGAACAATAAAACTTGAATACAACATAAAAAATTTCTCTAATCCACTTATAAGGCTTCACCATAAGTTCTTCCCAAGTAGAATTACTGCATCTCATATGCTGGAGACATACATCAAAGGAAAGGGTGAGAAAAAAGCTCAGTAAAGAAAACAAGTGAAATAGTTGACATGTGATCTTGAGAAATATTAATAAGAACATGATAAAAGTCATAAAGGCATGAGAAATGGAAGAATAGGAATATCATAACAAAAAGAACATGAATCTTAACTTGAATTTTTGTATACAACATTTCATTTAGACATTCATGAACATATCACCAAGGTTTAACCCTGAGGTTTCATAAAAATTATCAAGGTTATTCACCAAGCTATTGTGAAACATGTCATATATGGAGATTAATTATTTACCCAATGCATTGGAGTGATATCAGAGCACGCCCTTAACATGTATTTACTTTCATGTGAGCCACATATATAAAAATCAAACATTTCAAAAATATCCCATATACAATAAAATAAATGGGTTTCATTTCAAAATTGTGACGTTTTAAAAGTTCTTAAAAATAAAAATATTATATCATTTATAACCCATGGAAAGAGAGTGAGGGTTACATGTATGTCCATTAAAAAATAAAATATATAATTTTTATATATTTATTAAAACCCATAGAAACGAAATAGGTCTGGGTATTCACATAAATAAACAAGATAATTTCTTGAGAGAAAGAGATTGAAATTTTGAGACGAAATTTCTGCAGCATAACTGCTACATATCATGGTTTTAGAAATTAATAAAAAGAGAGGGTACAAGGGTATCCCACTCATAAATAACTCATATTAAAATATAAATACATAATAACATGGTATGGATATTTTAATGTCATACCACAGAAAATGAAACTTGAAAGGAAAGAGAAGATGCATCATCTTTTATAAGAAGTTCGGCAGCCTAACAACATCACTTAAAAATTCAGAAAAAAATGATGGGAGCCGAAAGGGTATCTCAAAAATTACACATGAAATGGATAGTAAATATAACATATATGAACATATCCTCAACATAAAGAGATGGAAAATATAAGACACAACATAAAGGAAGTCATGACTTAAAAGAGGAGGGTGAAAGAATCCCTTACCTTGAAGAGTAACTTCGAATGCTTGATGTTTGGGACCTTGGGAGGCTTGAGGGATCCTTGGGAGGACTCCTTGGGAGGTAATGGGACCAGAACATAGTTGATGATGATTTTGGAATGAAATGAATGAGGTAAATGGCTTGGTATTTATAGGGAAAGTGAGTGAATAAATTAGTAATTTCCAAGGGACACCTCATCGGTGGTATTTTCCAAACCATGGGCTTGCCCATGGCATTTTCCCATGGTATTGGCCACTTGGGACACATCATATCACATATCACTATTCATAATTCGACCATAAATCTTACATCATTATTACATCATTAATGATGTCATTAAACACCCAAAACTCAAAACTGCATTTTTACTATTCACTGAAAATTCATCTATTTCAGAAAAAACCCAAAACTTCACCCTAACCTAATATCGATTCTCTAAAATAAAAAATGAATTTCATTTCATGAAAATAATTTTCTAAATTTTTTTAATTTAATTTTTATGTAAAATCATTATTTATTCCAAAAATACAACTTTAAAACTATAACTCATTTTGTAACACCTTTAAAATGTAATCAAGGCCCCATAAAATTATCGTATAACCATAATACAATAATGTAACAATTTATGATTAAATTTTATGAAGACAAATTTTCATTTTATATTATTAAATTTATTATAAAATTTTAAATAAAATATTTTTTCCATTCAATAATACCAAAACTTAAACTATGATCGTTTTTTTCACTTTGAAATGTCTAAAATGTGTTTATATATTTATTGGTGAAGTTTTTATTTTTTGGGTCAAATTACTATTCATTACTATTCATTAATACTCATATGGGTATGCTACTATTTCTACTTTACTATTCACTAAAAACCATGTTGATCTTATTAGACTCTAAATTTCTCACTGATCACAACTACAGAAGACCATTTTTTTAAAATCATTTCACATTATTAATTATTTAATGAATACATAAATATCTTAAAAATAACATTATCACTAAATTCATCAATAATACACATCCTATATTTATCCAGATATTCTATATTCACAAAATTTTCCATAAGAAGAAATAACAATTTTTATTTATATAAAAGTATTACACAAAGCAGGTAAGGTCTCAATACATAGCCCCTTATAACCCCAGTATATGACCTAAGTGTTCGGTGGGATATGGTGATAGAATCTTGCGGTGGCCTGAACAACATTACCTGAGTGGTGATTTCTATCATATTGAACTTCTCCCTTAGGCAATTCCATTCAAGCTTCATACGTTGAAGTTCGGCTTGGGATTGGTCTAGAGAAAAGCCCAGTGATGCTACCTTCCTCCCAAGCTCTGACAGATGGGCTTCATATGGCTGAAGTGTACTGGATGAGGCCATTCAATATTCTTTATATATTAATTAACCATGATAACCCTATTTATAAATAACACAATATTAAGATTATAGTTTCAAACTGTCATATTGACCAACGGTCATATAACAGTCGAATCCCAACAGTTACAATTTAATTATACCCACTTCATTAAATAAAGGATATAGTTTTTTGAGTATAAAATAAAATAACACATAAAATTTAAAAACAAATATTATTAAAAAGTTTTGGTCGTTACATTCTTCCCCCATTAAAAAATTTCGTCCTTGAAATTTTATCTCATACCCACTGATGGGAAAAAGTGTGGGTACTTCTGTCTCATGGACTCCTATAGTTCCCAGGTTGCTTCAAAACATTTTTGGTTCCTCCACAACACCTTAACAAGGTGGGTAGTCTTGTTGCATAGATCGTTGTCTCTATGATCTAAGATCTCCACCGGCTTCTCCTCATAAGAGAGTTCATGTTCTAGTTCTACCACCTATGGATTTAGTACATGTGAAGGGTATGGTATGTACTTCTTCAAGAGGGATACGTGGAAGACATCATGAACTTGTACTAGATTTGGAGGAAGTGAAAGTTGATAGGACACTACTCCCACACGATCAAGAATTTAATAGGGGCCAATGTATCTAGGGTTGAGCTTCCCTTTCTTCCCAAACCTCATGACTCTCTTCCAAGGTGATATCTAAATAAAGACATTGTCACAAACATCGAACTCCAAGTCCATTCAATGGTTCTCGGCATATCTCTTTTACTGACTCTGAGTAGCCTTATTGTGTTGTTGGATGGCATGGACCTTTTCTGTCATCACCTGAACAAGATCAGGCCCATGAAACATTCTCTCACCAGCTTCATCCCAACAAGTAGGAGTTCTACATCGCTTCCCATATAGAGCTTCATAAGGTTCCATTTGAATCCTCGAGTGGAAGATGTTGCTATAAGATAACTCAACTAAAGAGATTTTTTGATCCCATCCACCTTTACATTCCTTTGAGAAAGGTCTCAACATGTCCGCTAGTGTTTAAATAGTCCTTTAATAATGGCCAACAGTTTTGGAGTGATAAGCCGTACTGAAATTCAATTCAGTGCTCAGAGCTTGATGAAGACTTCTTGAGATTTTTGATGTGATCCTTGGATCTTGATCAGATATGATAGAAATTAGAACTCTATGTAGCCTTACAACTTCCTTCACGTAAGTCCTGGAAAGTTGATCAAGAGAGAAATATTCTCAAATAAAGATAAAATGGGCAGTCTTGGTGAGGCGGTCCACAATAACCCATATCGTATTATTTCCTTTGGAAGTTTTCAGGAGGCCAGTGATGAAGTCCATAGTGATATTTTCTCACTTCTATACTAGTATGGGAAGTGGTTGTAATACCCATTTAAAAAGTTGTCACTCCGCCTTCACTTGCCAACATACCAGGCACCTTGACGTATAGTCAACAATCTCCCTTTTCATATTATCCCTCCAATAATGATCACGAAGGTCCCTATACATTTTTGTGCAACCAGGATATATAGAGAAAGTAGAGCTATGAGCTTCATACATTAGCTCCTAATTTATTTCTGGAATAGATGGAACACATAGTCTTGTACGAAATTTCAGTACGCCTTCTTGATCAGTATTGAACTCAGGAAACTTCCTATCCTTCACTGCCATAAATTTATTCTGTAACAAATGATCTTATTTCTGAGATTTCTTGATATTCTCTAGAAATTATGGTTGAGAAATCATTTGGGTTAGGGTTGATGATATCCCATCCCTTATAATTTCCATGTGCATCTTTACAAGGACATTGATCAAAGGATCTCTTTGAATCCTCATTTTGGACAGAACAACTGGGTCTTTCCTTCTTAATGCATGTGCAACTTTGTTTGATCTTCCGGGACGATAATGAATTGAACAATCATAGTCTTTAAGAATTTCCAACCATCTCATTTGTCTCATGTTCAATTCATTTTGTGAGAAAATATACTTCAAACTTTTATGGTCTGTGTATATATCACATTTCCCCTAATAAAGATAGTGCTTCCACATCTTCAGAGCAAAAACAACTGCAGCCACCTCCAGATCATGCGTAGGATAGTTCTGATCATAAGTCTTCAACTGTCGAGATGAATAAGAAATGACCTTGTTATTTTGCATGAGGCCACACCCAAGCCCTTTCAGAGATGCATCGCTAAAAATAACGAACCCTTCTCCACTCGGGAAAAGAGTTAACAGAGGTGCAGTAACCAATCTCTTCTTCAGCTCAAAGAAACATTCATCACACTCCTTTTTCCAGATGAACTTGACCCCTTTTCAAGTTAACTTGGTTAATGGATTATAAATTCATGAAATGTTTTTCACAAACCTCCTATAATATCCCGCTAATCCAAGGAAACTACAAATCTCAGTTATTATTGTAGGTTGAGGCCACTCCTCTACAACATTTGTCTTTGAAGGGTCAACTGTGATTCTTTCATTAGTAACAATGTTCCCCAAGAAAGAAACTTGTTGTAACCATAATTCACATTTACTGAACTTTACAAAAAGTCTGTCCTTCCGTAGTGTTTGAAAAATAACCCTTAGATTATCCTCATATTTCTCACGACTTTTGTAATATATCAGAATATCATCAATAAAAACTACAAAAAAGTTATCAAGGTAGTGTTTAAGGAATATATTAATCAAATCAATAAAAATGGTAGGTGCATTAGTCAGTCCAAAAGTCATAACAACAGACTCATAATGCCCGTATCTTTATTGTAAGGTAGTTTTTGGAATATCTTCTTTCTTCACCATTAATTTGTGATAAACAGATCGAAGATAAATCTTAGAGAAGAATTGAGCCCCATGAAGTTGGTTAAATAGGTCATCAATTCTTGGAAGAGGGTATTTGTTCTTTACTGTGATCCCATTTAGTTCTCTATAATCTATGCATAGTCGCATCGATCCATCCTACTTATTCTCAAATAGAACAAATGCTCCCCAATGAGACACATGCGGTTGGATAAACCCCTTCTCCAAAAGATCTTGGAGTTGTTTCTATAATTCATCCAGCTACACAATTCCCATCCTATATAGGTTCTTTAATATTGGGTGAGATCCAGGTATGAATTCAATAGAGAACCCTACCTATCTTTCAGGGGGGGTCCATTCACCTCCTCAGGAAATACATCAACATATTCCTGGACGATGGGGACATTTTATATCCTCAAACTCTCATTTCCTTCATCTTCTTCACCGATCAATTCAATAAAAAACGATAGAGGATGTTCTTCTAGAAAAAGATCAGGTGGAGATATGTATCCTTGGAAGATAACTATAGGTTTTCTATTCAAGACTACTGATATTTCCTTACTTCTGTATTTGATCTAAGCATTATACTTTGAGATCCAGTCCATCCCTAGTATAATGTCAAATTAAAGCATGGGAATGACTACTATATTTTCAATAATATTGTGCTCACCAAAGTAAATATTATAGTTTCTAAACACTGATGATACTGGGATAATCTTACCAGGTGTCTTGACTGATAACTCTACTTTTAGAAAGTCTAGGGTTGATTCCAAATTCGATGCAAACATCAAGGAAATAAAAAAATGCGTAGAACCAGAATCAAAAAAAGTACTTGCTAGCTTTGAGAAAACAACAAGAGTAACTGATACCACATCATTTGGAGATTCAACTTATGCTGTCATGATAGCAAAATCACGACCTTTCTCCCTTGGCCTTTGTTGGGGCTGATGGTGGTACCCCTCCACTGCCCTCAGATTTGGACAGTGATTGGCAAAGTGACCAAGTTTTCCACACTTAAAACACTGGACATCATGTAGGGTCTGCACCATCTTCTACTTTTTATTAGAGTTTGGAAACTGAGGATTCACCTCATTATGACAATTCCTCACAATATGGCCATCTCTTCCACGCTTGTCGCAATTCCTGCTCCTGAGCAGGCTGCTCCCCGAATGCTTCTTCCCACATTTATTACACATGGGACGTTGCACTTGCTTGACTCTTTTCCCAGATGAAAGGTCCTCCCTAAGCTGGTCCCCATCGTTCTCTTTTTATCACTTGATTTAGGAGACCACTGCATCTCACCAAACTCCAGTTCGACTTTCACAACACTCTGCATGATCTCCCCATTGTTTTAATAATATCGGTTGGCTAGATTCTTCTGCAAATGAGGTCGCAGTTCACCGAAGAATCTATCAAACTTAAATTTGGATCCATGACAAAGCTAGAGGTATATCATGAAAGTCGGGTGAAGTTCATCTCATAGCATCTGATAGATTCGTTCTCCTTCAAATTCAGCTCGAGAAACTTCTTCTCCGTTATTGTTCTCATGGAACGAGTGAAATACTTACTAAAAAAGATCCCTTTGAACTCTTCCCACTCCAAAGATTCAACTTCCACTCTTTTACTTGAGTTTTTAATCAGTTCCCATCACTCATCTGGTTCCCCTTCTAAGTGATAGACGGCCAGGGTGACCATCTCTTGCTCTGAACATCGGAGCACAAAAAAGATCTTTTTGATGGAGCTGATCCACTGCACAGAAATCAATGGTCTTGTCAATCCACTAAAGGTTGGTGGTCGTTGATGCATAAAGGACTCAATAGAATGTTGTTCCATTCGTGGTGAGATCGATCTCTCAACTCGGTTCAAGTTATTTTCCATAACTTGAGTCAGTTGTTTCCTCATTCGCATGAATGTTTCCATTCCGGCTTCCATTGGAGGGTCTTCAGCGGATGGTCCATTGTGGTCCCCATTTGCACAGTTCCTCCTATTGCCCGCCATTTTCTAAAATAATAAAACCTTAGTGAGAAACATATTTCATTTACGAATCTTTTAACTATAAAAGATTTTATGTCTCAAAACGTCATTCTTAAACAATTACATTTCTCTATAATTCCTTAATAATGATTTATAAAAATCTTGTGATTAACCAAACATATCCACTGAGAGTGTTGTAACCAAGAGTGCAGTAAGGCTCATTGTCATGCACTAATTCCTGTTTGAGTCTAGCTTAATGCGCTGTTTTTGGTTTTTACCCTTATGTACATCTGTGCCAGAGCCGCCTCTACCTGCTTGTATCCAGACAGATATGTATTTTTTTAATAATCCACTTACTCAATATTCACCAAAATAATAGAAAGTTTTCCTATATTTAAACTATTCTATAGAATTATTCTGGAAGTTTTCATAGCCTAATTTCCATAAATAACTAAACTATCCTTTGATACCAACTATGGAATCCAACCTTTTTATTACATTACATTTTACACACAGAGGATCTTTAAAGTCTAGTGTCTTGGAAATCAGGAACACTAAAACATTAATACAACAAACAAACATTCTTCTAATCCACTTGTAAGGCTTCACCATAAGTTCTTACTATGTAAAATTACTGAATCTCATATCCTGGAGACATGCATCAATAGAAATGGTGAGCAAAAGGCTCAGTAAGGAAAACAAGTGAAACAGTTGACATGTGATCTTGAGAAATATTAATAAGAACAAGATAAAAGTCATAAAGGCATGCGAAATGGAAGAATAGGAATATCATAACAAAAAGAACATGAATCTTAACATGAAAAATTGGCTACAACATTTCATTTATACATTCATGAACATATCACCAAGGTTTAACCTCGATGTGTCATAAAAATTACCAAGGTTATTCACTAAGGAATCATGAAACTTGTCATCTCTAGAGATTAATTCTTTACCCAATGCATTAGAGTGATATCAGGTCACACACTTAATATGTATTTACTTTCATGTGAGACAAATAGATCAAAATAAAAAATTTCAGAAATAACTCCTAGCGAATAAAATAAATGGGTTTCATTTCAAAATCGTGATGTTTTAAAAGTTCTTAAAAATAAGATTATTATATCATTTATAACCAATGGAAAGAGAGTGAAGGTTATATGTATTTACATTACAGAATAAAATATATCCAATTTATATATTTATGAACACCCATAGAAAAGAAATAGGTCTGGATATTCACATAAATAAACAAGATAATTTTTTGAGAGAAAGAGACAGAAATTTTGAGACGAAATTTCTGCAGCATAACGACTATATAACAGGGTTTTAGAAAATAATAAAAAGAGAGGGTACAAGGGTAACCCACTCATAAATAACTCAAATTAAAAAATAAATACACAATAACATGGAGATAAGAACATGGTATGGATATTTAAATGACATACTACAGAAAAGGAAACATGAAAGGAAAGAGAAGATGTGACATATTTTATAAGAAATTCAGCAGCCTAACGACGTCACTTAAAAATTCATAAAACAAATTGATAGGAGTGGAAAGGGTATCTCAACAATTATACATTAAATGTACAGTAAACATAACATATAGGAACATACCCTCAACATAAAGAGATGGAAAATAGAAGACACAACATAAAGGAAGTCATGACTTAAAAGAGGAGGGTGAAAGAATCCCTTACCTTGAAGAGTAACTTCGAAAGCATGATGTTCGGGACCTTGGGAGGCTTGAGGGAACCTTGGGAGGACTCCTTCGGAGGTAAGGAGACCAGAAATTTGTGGAGGATGATTTTGGAATGAAATTAATGATGGAAATGGCTTGGTATTTATAGGGAAAGTGAGTGAATAAATTATTAATATCCAAGGGACACCTCATCAGTGGTATTTGCAGAACCATGGGCTTGCCCATGGTATTTGACCATGGTATTGGCCACTTGGGACACCTCATAGCACATATCACTATTCATAAGTCGACCAGAAAGATTACATCATTAATGATGTCATTAAACACCCGATACTCAAAACTGCATTTTTACCATTCACTGAAAATTCAACTATTTCAAAAGAAACCCCAAAATTCTCCATAAACTAATATTTATGCTCTAAAAAAAAGTCAATTTCATGAAAGTAATTTTCTAATTATTTTTAATTTAATTTTTACATAAAATCATTATTTATTCAAAAAATGCAACTTTAAAACTATAACTCATTTTGTAACACCTTAAAAATGTAATCAATGTCCCATAAAATTATCATATAACATAAGACAATAAAGTAACAATTTATGATTAAATTTTATTTAAATAAATTTCCATTTTAAATTATTAAATTCATTGTAAAATTTTATAAAAAATATTTATGGCATAAAAAAATACCAAAACGTAAACTATGATCGTTTTTTTCACTTTCAAGATGTCTAAAATGTATTTATATATTTATGGGTGAAGTTTCTATTTTTTTGTCAAATTACTATTCATTACTATTCATATGGGTATGTTACTATTCCTACTTTACTATTCACTAAAACCCAAGTTGATCTTATTAGACACTAAATTTCTCACTAATCACAACTGTAGAAGAACATTTTTTTAAAATCATTCCACATTATTAATTATTTAATGAATACAAAAATATTATAAAAATAACCTTTTCTCCAAAATTCATAAATCATAAACATCCTATATTTATCCGGATATTTTAAATTCACAAAATTTTCCATAAGAAGAAATAACAATTTTTGTTTATATAAATGGATTACACAAAGCAGCTAAGGTCTCGATACATATCCACTTATAACACCAGCATAGGACCTAAGTGTTAAGTGTGATATGGTGATAGAATCTTAGGGTGGCTCGAACAACATTTCCCGAGTGGTGATTTCTATCAGCTTGAACTTATCCCTTAGGAAATTCCATTCAAGCTTCATATGTTGAAGTTCAGATTGGGTTTGGTCCAGAGAAAAGCCCAATGATGCTACCTCCTTCCCAAGCTCTGAATGATGGGCTTCATATGGCTCGAGTCTATTGGATGAGTCCATTCAATCTTCTTTCTATATTAATTAACCAAGATAGCTGTATTTATAAAAAAACAATGTTAATATTATAGTTTCTAATGTTCATATTAACCAATAGTCATATAACAGTCGAAACCCAACCGTCACATTTTAATTATACCCCTTCATTAATTAAAGGATATAGTTTTGTTGAGTATAAAATCAAATAACACAAAAAATTTGGAAACAAATATAATTAAAAAGTTTGGGTCAATACATTCTTCCACCCTAAAAAAACTTTCGTCCCCGAAATTTTATCTCGTACCCTCTGTTGGGAAAAGGTGTGGGTACATCTGTCTCATGGACTCCTCTGGTTCCCACATGGATTCTTCTCATTTGTGGTTATTCCACAATACCTTAAAAGGTGGGTAGTCTTGTTGCATAGAACTTGGTCTATACGATCTATGATATCCACCAGCTGATCCTCATAAGAGAGGTCATGTTCCAGTTGTACCACCTCTTAATTTAGTACATGTGATGGTTCAGGTATGTACTTACTCAAGAGGGATATGTGGATGATATCATGGGCTTATGCTAGATTTGGAGGAAGTGCAAGATGATAGGCTACTTCTCCCACATGATCAAGAATCTCAAAGGGTCCAATGTACCTAGGGTTGAGCTTTGCTTTCTTCCCAGACCTAATGAATCTCTTCCAACGTGAAATCCGAAGAAATATTTTCTCACCAACATCGAACTCCAAGTCCTTTCAACGGTTCTCAGCATAGCTCTTTTACTGACTCTGAGTAGCCTTCATGTGTTTTTGGATGGCATGGACCTTTTCTGTCATCTCTTGCACAAGATCAGGCCCAAGAAACTTTCTCTAAAAAGATTTATCCCAACAAGTAGGAGTTCTACATCGCTTCCCATATAGAGCTTCATAGGGTTCCATTTGAATGCTCGAGTGAAAGCTGTTGTTATAAGAGAACTCAACTAAAGAGAGATGTTGATCCCATCCACCATTTAATTCCATTGAGCAAGGTCTCAGCATGTCCTAGAGTGTTTGAATAGTCCTTTCAAATTGTCCATCAGTTTGGGGGTGATAGTTTGTACTAAATTTCAATTCAGTGCTCAGAGCTTGTTGAAGACTTCTCCAGAATTTTGATGTGAACCTTGGATCACGATCAGATATGATAGAATGTAGAAATCCATGTAGTCCTACCACTTCCATAACATAAGTCCTAGAAATTTGATCAAGAGAGAAATATTCCTGAATAGAGATAAAATGGGCAGTCTTGGTGAGACGGTCCACAATAACTCATATCGCATTATTTCATTTGGAAGTTCATGGGAGGCCAGTGAGGAAGTATATACTGATATTGTACCACTTCCATGTTGGTATGAGTAGTGGTTGAAATACCCCTTTAGGAAGTTGTCACTCTGCCTTCACTTGCTGACATACCGGACACCTTGATCTATAGTTAGAAATCTTCCTTTTCATATTATCGCACCAATAATGATCACGAAGTTCCCTATACATTTTTATGAAACCAGGATGTATAGAGAAAGTAGATCTATGAGCTTCATCCATAAACTCCTTATTTTTTTTGGGATAGATGGAACACATAGTCTTGTATGAAATTTTAGTACACCTTCTTGATCCGTATTGAACTCAGTAAAATTACCATCATTCACTGCCTCAAATTTCTTCAATAACAAAGGATCTTCTTTCTGAGATTTCTTGATCTTCTATAGTAATAATGATTGAGAAATAATTTGTTTTAGGGTTGATGATTTCCATTCCCTTATAATTCCCTTGTCTAGATTTACTAGGTCATTTATCAAAGGATCTCTTTGAATCCTCATTATGGAAATAACAACTGGGTCTTTCCTGCTTAATGCATGTGAAACTTTGTTTGCTCTTACGGGACGATAATGAATTGAACAAACATAGTCATTAAGAAGTTCTAGCCATCTCCTTTGTCTCATGTTCAATTCCTTTTGTGTGAAAATATACTTCAAACTTTGATGGTCTGAGTATATATCACATTTATCCTCATAAAGATAGTGCTTCCATATCTTCAGAGAAAAAACAACCACAGCCAGCTTCAGATCATGCGTAGGATAGTTCTGTTCATGAGTCTTCAACTGTCGAGATGTATAACCAATGACCTTGTCATTTTTCCTGAATATGAACCCAAGCCCTTTTAGAGATGCATCACTAAAAATAATGAATCCTTATCCACTTGAGGGCAGAGTTAACACAGGTGCAGTAACCAATCTCTTCTTCAGCTCTTGGAAACATTCCTCACACTCCTTTGTCCAGATGAACTTGACCCTTTTTCGACTCAACATGGTTAATGGATTATAATGTCGTGAAATGTTTTTCACAAACCACCTATAATATCCCTCTAATCCTAGGAAACTATGAATCTCAGTTATTTTTGTAGGTTGAGGCCACTCTTCTACAACTTTTGTCTTTTTATGGTCAACTATGATTCCTTCATTGGTAACAATGTGCCCCAAGAAAGCAACTTATTGTAACTATAATTCACATTTACTGAACTTTTCAAAAAGTCTCTCCTTTTGTAGAGTTTGCAAAATAACCCTTAGATGATCCTCATGCTCCTCATGACTTTTGGAATATATTTGAATATCATCAATAAAAACTACCACAACGTTTTCAAGGTAGTATTCAATGACTCTATTCATCAAATCCATAAAAATAGTAGGTGCATTAGTCAGTACAAAAGGCATAACAACAAACTCATAATGCTTATATTTTCATCAGAAGGCAGTTTTTAGAATATCTTCTTTCTTCACCCTCAATTGATGATAACCAGATCAAAGACCAATCTTAGAGAAGAATTGAGCCCCACGAAGTCGGTCAAATAAGTCATCAATTCTTGGAAGAGGGTATTTTTTATTTTCTGTGATCCCATTCAGTTCTCTATAATCAATGCATAGCCGCGTCGATCCATCCTTCTTCTTCACAAAGAGAAAAAATGCTCCCCAAGGAGACACACTCGGTTGGATAAACCCCTTCTCCAAAAGATCTTGGAGTTGCTTCTTTAATTACTCCAGCTCCATATTTTCCATCCTATATGGGGTCTTTGATATCTGGTGAGATCCAGCTACAATTTCAATGGAGAACTTTACCTCCCTTTCCAGGGGGGGGGGGTCCATGCAAATCTTTAGTAAATACATCTATGCATTCTTGGATGATGGGGAAATTTTCTATCCTCAAACTCTCATCTCCTTCATCTTCTTCATCGATCAATTCCATAAAAAATAATATATGAGGTTCTTCTATACAAAGATCAGGTGGAGATATCTCTCATTGGAGGATAACTATAGGTTTTCCATTCAAGACTACTGATATTTCCTTACTTCTACATTTGATTGTAGCATTATACTTTGAGATCCAGTCCATTCCTAATATAATGTCAAATTCCTGCATGAGAATGACTACTAGATTTGCGATAAGATTGTTCTCACCAAATTAAATAGTATAGCTTCTAAACACTGATGATGCTTGGATAATCCCACCAGGAGTCTTGAATGATAACTCTACTTTTATCAAGTCAATGGTTGATTCTAAATTATTTACAAACATAGAGGAAATACAGGAATGCGTAGAACCAGAATCAAACAAAGAACATTCTAGCTTTAAGTGAAAAACAAGAGTACCTACTACCACATCATTTGGAACTTCCACTTCTGTGGCCATGATAACAAAAGCACGACCTTTCTCCCTTGGCCTTTGTTGAGGCTGATGGTGGTTCCCCTCCACTGCCCTGGGATTTGGACAGTGATTGGAAAAGTGCCCAAGTTGTCCACACATAAAACACTGGACATCAAGTAGGTTCTACACCATCTTCCCCTTGTCGTTAGTGTTTGGAAGCTAATGTTTCACCTCACTATGACAATTCCTCACAATATGGACATCTCTTCAACACTTATAACATTTCCCACTCCCGAGGAGGCAATTACCGAATGCATTTTCCCACATTTATTACACATGGGACATTGCACTTGATTGCCTCCTCTTCCCTGATCAAAGTTCCTCCCTAAGCTGGGCTCCATCGATCTCTTTTTATCGCTTGATTTATGAGACCACTACATCTCACCAAACTCCTGTTCGACTTTCATCACACTCCGCACGATCTCCTCATAGCTGTTATAATCTCAGTTGGTTAGATTCTTCCGCAGATGAGGTCTTAGACCACTAAAGAATCTATCAACCTTTCCATTTGGATCCATGACAAATCTAGAGGTATATCGTGAAATTCGGGTGAAGTTCATCTCATAGCTTCTGACAGATTCATTCTCCTTCTCCTTCAACTCGAGAAACTCCTTCTCCAGTCTTGTTCTCATGGAACGCGGGAAATAATTACTGAAAAAGTTCCCTCTGAAGTCTTCCCACTTCAAAGCCTCTAATTCCACTATTTTCCTTGTGTTTTTAATTATTTCCCAAAACTGATCAGCTTCCACCTCTATGTGATAGATTGTTAGGGTGACATTCTCTTGCTCTGAATGGCAGAGCACATAAAAGATATTTTTGATGGAGCTGATACACTACTCAGAAATCAAAGGGTCATTAGATCCCCTGAAGGTTGGTTGTCTTTGATCCATAAAGGACTGAATATAATGTTTTTCCCTTCACAGTGAGATCGGTCTCTCAGCTTGATTCAAGTTATTTCCCATAACTTGAGTTAGTTGGTTCATCATTCGCATGAGTGTTTCCATTCTAGCTTCCATTGGAGAGCCATCAGCGCATGGTCCACTGTGGTCACCATTTTCACAGTTCGTCCTATTGCCTGCCATTTTCTAAATGAATAAAACCTTAATGAGAAACTTATTTCATTTAAAAATATTTTAACTATAAAGGATTTTATGTCTTAAAACATCATTCTTAAACAATTACATTTCTCTATAATTCCTTAATAATGGTTTATAAAAAGCTTGTGATTAACAAAAAATATCCCCTGAGAGTGTCATAACAAAGAGTGCAGTAAGGCCCATTGTCATACACCAGTTCCCATTATAGTCTAGCTCAATGTGGTGTTTTTGGGTTTTACCCCTATGTACATTTGTGCCAGAGCCGTCTCTACCTGCTCGTATCCAGACATAGATGTATTTCTTTGAGAAACAACTTACTCAATATTCACCAAAATACTAGGAAGTTTTCCTATTTATAAACGTTTCTACAGGATTATTCCTAAAGTTTTCATATCATAATTTCAATAAATAACTAAACTATCCTTTGATACCAACTATGGCATCCCACCTTCTTATTACATTACATTTTACATACAGAGGATCTTTAAAGTCTAGTGTCTTGGAAACCAGGAACAATAAAAATTGAATACAACATAAAACATTCTTCTAATCCACTTGTAAGGCTTCACCATAAGTTCTTACTAAGTAAAATTACTGCATCTCATATCCTGGAGACATACATCAATGGAAATGGTGAGAAAAAGGCTCAGTAAGGAAAACAAGTGAAACAGTTGACATGTGATCTTGAGGAATATTAATAAGAACATGATAAAAGTCATAAAGGAATGAGAAATGGAAGAATAGGAATATCATAACAAAATGAAAATGAATATTAACTTGAATATATGGCTAAAAAGTTTCATTTATACATTCATGAACATATCACCAAGGTTTAACCCCGAGGTGTCATAAAAATTACCACGGTTATTCACCAAGGTATTGTGAAACTAGTCATCTCTAGAGATTAATTTTTACCCAATGCACTAGAGAGATATCAAGGTGCACCATTAATATGACTTTAATTTTATATGATCCTCATAGATCAAAATCAAACATTTCATAGATAACCCATACAGAATAAAATAAACGAGTTTCATTTCAAAATCATGACGTTTTAAAAGTTCATAAAAATAAGATTATTATATCATTTATAACCCATGGGAAGAGAGTGAGGGTTATATGTATGTCCATAATAGAATAAAATATATCCTTTTTATATATTTATTAACACCCATATAAACTAAATAGGTCTGGGTATTCACATAAATCAACAAGATAATTTCTTCAGAGAAAGAGATAGAAATTTTTGAGACGAGATTTCTACAGCATAACGACTATATAATAGGGTTTTAAAAAATAATAAAAAGAGAGGTTACAAGGGTAACCCTCTCATAAATAACTCATATTAAAATATAAATATAGGATAACATGTAGATAATAACATGGTATGGATATTTTAATGAAATACCACGTAAAAGAAAACATGAAAGGAAACAGTGGATGCGACATCTTTTATAAGAAATTCGGCAGCCTAACGGTCACTTAAAAATTCAGAAAACAAATTGATGAGAGTGGAAAGGGTCTCCCAAAAATTATACATGAAATGGAAAGTAAATATAACATATAATAACATACCCTCATAATAAAGAGATGCAAAATATAAGACACAACATAAAGAAAGTCATGACTTAAAAGAGCAGGGTGAAAGAATCCCTTACCTTGAAGAGTAACTTTGAGGGATTGATGTTGGGTACCTTGAGATTCTTGAGGGAACCATGGGAGGACACATTGGGAGGTAAGGAGACCATAAATTCATTGAAAATGATTTTGGAATGAAATGAATGAGGGAAATGCCTTGATATTTATAGGGAATGTGAGTGAATAAATAATTAATTTCCAAGGGACAGCTCATCCGTGATATTTGCAAAACCATGGGCTTGCCCATGGTATTTTCCCATGGTATTGGAAACTTGGGACACCTAATAGAATATATAAATATTCATAAGTTGACCAGATATATTAAATCATTATTACGTCATTAATGATGTCATTAAACACCCGAAACTCAAAACTGCATTTTTACTATTCACTGAAAATTCAACTGTTTCAGAAAAAGCCCAAAAATTTACCCGAACCTAATATTGATGCTATGAAATCAAAAATGAAGTCAATTTCATGAAAATAATTTTCTAAATAATATTAATTTAATTTTTAAATAAAATCATCATTTATTTCAAAAATATAACTTTAAAACTATAACTCATTTTGTAACACCATAAAAAAGTAATCAAGGTCAAATAAAATTATCGTATAACCATAATAAAATAAAGTAACAATTTATGATTACATTTTATGAAGATAAATTTCCATTTTAAATTATAAAATTTATTATAAAATTTTAAATAATATATTTATTGCATACAAAAATACCAAAACTTAAACTATGATTGTTTTTTTCACTTTTAATGTAACACCCCGACCCCAGTTACCCAGAGTCGGTGAATTATTTCAATACATTGGATTGATTACAAGGAATCAAGTCCCAAAGGACCGATTGATTTATATGTCTTGGAAAATAGATTATATACATGAATGTTACATTAAACGTTATAACATACAAAAAAAACATAAATAATCCTTTATGAACGCCATTATTCCCTTGGATAAACCCTGCATATCAATCATAATACACATCTTGGATTACTGGGAAAAATAAAACATAGAAAAAGGTGAGCTCAGATGCTCAGAAAGGATAACAGTACAATAGAAACTTTCATAAATAAGCATAAATATTTAAGGCAATGTATTACTAAATCAAAAGCCTTTTAAACTAGAATTTAAGCATAATATGGAAAAAATAAAATGAAGTAATTCCATATACATATTCACATGGATATTATACTAGTCAAATAATCACATGCAATATCACTAACCACTTTCATAATGATGGAATGCATAATTCCAGACTATCATAACCACATAGTCAAGGCCTTGTGCAAATATTACAAATAATATTTTGTCAAGGCCTTGTGCCAAGACACTAGTTTGTCTCATGAGACCTACCGATGCATCGAGGAGCTATAGCGGGATCCACCGATCACTTACTAAGTTCAATGCATTACTCATATGAAAAGGTTTAAACATAACATAAACATTCATATTAAAACTAGAATACGAAATGTCAATAATTTATCCCTAAATCATGAATGGTATAAAAATAACACCTCTATAGTCAAACATATCACAAAAACATAAATACAATAATTTATGATTTGTATCATAATAATTCATCTTAAAACAAGTTTAAATTCCATCGAAGGATGTTGACATAGATGAAAATGATTTGTAATAATCTTTGAGAGAAATATCACCTTTTCATGAAAACATTTAAAAGTCACACAATTTAAAAAGGAAGACATTTAAAGACATTTTTGAATATATTTATACCATACCACTTTGAATCTTTTGAAAGGAATTAACATTTTAAAAACATTCATGTCCATATAAATGAATCCTTAAAAACTATTTTGAAGACATGGACATTAGTGAGAAAGAATTAGAAGAATAAATATTTAATACATTTAAAATGATGTTTTTTAAAAAAAAGTTCCTTAAAAGAATCCTTTGGAGAACTCTTTCATTAAACACAGACATGGATAATAAATATGTCTCATTAGATACTTACGTAAAAACAACCTTAGATAATAAAGTGATTGTGAAATTAACCCTTACCAATTTGTAACTTACGAAACATACACCCCATGAAAGAGGTATCATACAATAAATATGTAAATACACATAAATTAAAGTGCATTACACAAATAATACAATTATGTGATGTACATACACCACAAAAAAGGTAATAGTGGCAATATGGCACGAATCTCACGAGAATAAGGAGTGAGATGAAAACCCCTTACCTTTCACTTTCCTTTAGTGGAGGGTATGTTTAACCTCTTATATGAAGGCCATAGTGCGTTATTAAATTATACCAGACCCATATTAATATTTATGATATCATACATTATTCATTTATGACTTTATACTACCCATTTAATAATTATTTCCATGTTAAATTAACATTTCGGGTAATAATCGCTTTCTTTATTGTATGTGTTTTAACTTGTTACTCTTGATTGTATCACTTAGATCATGATTTAAATAATTCCAGAATATAAAACATGATTTATATATCATATATATTTAGAATATAAATATTTATAATAAACATATATATGAAATGGAAAAACACTATTTATGGAGATGGTAGTCCGTACGTACGCATAAACGCTGTTTCCGTTTTCATATAGTATTGATAGAAGTATGTGAATAAGATATATGTAAGTACATAAATACTTATATATATAAATATATATATATCATGTATCATTATTATGTCATATATTACATACTTATTAGTAATATATATTTTTATAATCGTCGTTGAATGGTGAACTTGGAAATGAATATCATCGCCTCGTGGAGATGGTAATCCGTACGTACGCATGAGTGAAAATATAATTTTTTTGATATTAAAATAATATATAATTTGATGGTATATCATATATACAGAATATTTATCATGTTATATTTATTATTTACATCAATTACACCATGACGTGGAGACGGTAAGCCGTACGTACGCACATATGGTGACATGTCATTAAAACAGTGGATAGAATAGTGAATTTGGCTATACCATAATTATAATAACATTACAGTATATAGAAGATACTGGAGTTATTATTTTAGAATTAAAATAAGAATGAAAAAAAAGTGGAAGAAGAAAGGAACTTGAAAGAGGGTGGTGAAATTATTACCTCTTCTTCGGGTTCTTTCTTTTTATTTGATCAAAAGCGCTCTTTAGGTTGGCTTCCAGATCAAAATAAGGCCTCTAGGTTTAAGGGTGGATAGTTTATAGGGTATTTTGGAATGGGTTGGCCGAGAAATATGGCTTATAAGGAGTTAATTAGAGTGAAAGAGGAGTTCCATTTTATAAGAGGGGTGAGGGGCACCATAGAAAATACATAAAACATTATTTTTTAATAAATTCATATTATGTTTATAATGGCTCCAAATTGATTTCTTTCAAGGATAAGGCGGTTATGGGTCGAAATACACTCAACCAAAACGTTTTAGATAGGTTTGGGTCACTTTATTAACCTTATCTTTTAGTTTTAACTCTTAGTTAATTAGTTTGACATTTACCATGCCTTTTTGTATTTTTATATTATATGGTTAATAAACATACTATAAACATTCAATCTAACACCCAAGTGGTCCATTAATTATACAGATATCACGATATAAGTACTTTGGCGAATCCTTAGATTTTTAGGAATAGAATATCAATTAATAATATAATATTTATTTTAAAAACTCTTTTATGTCAATTTTGACAATATTGGGTATTCTGTTTTTGATAAATTCATAAAAGCATTATTACTTCGAAAAAAATTCATATAACCAATCCTAATATGTCATATTAACCTATAGACTTATTTTATTTCATAAAAAGTCACAAATTTCATTTATTTGGGTATTTATAATATCAATTATCTTAATCTTTCATTAATACGGTTATTACTGCATCACCATTGTGTCATAAATAAATTAAATTATTTAATGTCTATAAATTATAAATAAAATATCATTATGTATTAAATATTTTTATATTTATAATGAATATTTACAATCGAATTTATATTATGTATAACATTATATTAAAAATATTTTAGTTATTTAACATTGATTTTAACTATTTTAACTCTTCTTTGAATTAAATAATAATAAATGTCATAATCTAATCCAAGTGGACCTAAAGGGTCGTATTTTATTCCTACGGTTTTTTTCGATCGAATTACACTTATCCAATAGAATTAGGACATGTTTTAGGGTAATAATAATATCATTTTACCCTTAATTACCCTATTTACTTTTAACCGTGGTAAATAAAAGTAAATAGTTACTATTCACCAAAAATTATTTTTATCTCATTTAACCACATTTTACCATTTTATATTAACCATGTCTCTTGTATTTTTGAAATTCAACTCACAGAAGTGGTAAAATTAAGTTTTATGTGAGTTTAAAAATTCTCCTAGGAGATGGGTAAAAGACGGGGAAAAGTTCAATAAAATTTTTATATATCTAAAATTATTATAAACTGACTCTAATGAATTACATTGAACTTATATAGGTATTATGTATCTATTTTTACCGAAAATATATTTAAAGAAAATAAATATTTATTTAAATAAAATTTGGTTTTAAACTATAACTTAGTGTTTTTACTATTCATCAAAAATTGATAGTTTTCAGAAAAATACCAAAAATTCACCCTAAGCTAATTTTGATATTCCAAATCCAAAAATGAAGTTCATTTTGAAATATAAAATTTATAAAATTTCTAAAGTGGGTATTACTATTCATAACGGCTAGTTTAGTAAGTTATGGTGCACTTGAACTCAGTGTTGCCTCTAGTGCAAGTTATTGAATTACTTTGAAAAAATAATGTACTATGAAATCTTGGGGTGTTACATTCTTCTGTCCTTCAATAAATTATTTCCTCACAATTTGAAATTGTTCTTCGAAAATTAAATATTAAAAATAGAAAATACAATTGTGGGAAAACCCACATCGAAAATTGGGTTAATAAAATTTAGACTTACTAAGAGGAAAAGGGGAATGAAAAAGTCACCACCAAATAATGATCTCGATTAAGATAACATTGGTGGAAATTAGAGACATATAAATGGAGGAAAAATGTAAATATTTATAGGGAGTTATTGAGGTCATCGATCAAAAATAATTGTAGAATTTTGGGCTTCAAAGCAACCAATTTATGATGATTTAAAATACCATCGGTTCAACAAAACGTAAGGTATTAGGATAACACATTTTTGGTTTTAATATTCCTTACCTAATGTTTAATATTTTATTTCATCATAGAATAAGAGAAGAAAAAAATGTTTACTTGTCTAGCAGATTTCATCCATTAACTAATTTCTACCACAAACTCATCTTTCACTCTAAAAGATAATAGAACATAAAGAATATATTCTATTTACCCTATTTGTATAGGGTTCCTAAAAAATGAATTCATAATTCATCTACTATACCATTAAATAAACTACATTATTCAATCCTCGACATCACGTGGGTTAGTGATAGGTGATACACTGTTGTCTCCCTTCGGTTGCGGGTTCAAGTCTCGCGGTATTGCCTGACGTGATGGTTTATCGCCCGACCTCCGTGATGTCCTTTTATGGAAATACAAAAATAATATAAAACTAGAATTATCCAAAATACTTTTGTCCAAACTCACAGTCCAAAATTTATAAGGAAGATAAACACAATGAAATTCTTTTTGCAGCGTAATAACATGTGGACACCTTCATCATGTATTCTTTGAAAACACTACAACATCCTAAATTACGATAAAACCTTATTGATTACATTAATGATCCCTTATTCCTTATAGAATATTGGATATACTCTTTCTATCCAAAAAATATGTAAACTCCAACAATGATGGAATATACAAATCATTAATCAGTTTCAAGGTAGTCAAGAATATCCAATATAATTTATCCAAATCAATCAAGTATTATTCCAAAATCACTACCTCGGTATCAGAACCATATTATGGGTTTTCTTTCTCTCAACCATATATTTTACAAAAATTTAACCAGATATTGACTCAATTTTATTTGATCCACACAATCTCAAGTCCTTAATGAAATAGTACTTTAGTACAATCCTTATATACTCCATAATTATTATAACCAGTACATTGTTGATACAACACTTAAATGACATAATTCTATAATAACAACATAAGAATTATAATCATTCATCCTCATATGTGGTAGTATCATAACTTGATTATTATTCAATAGCATCATTTGGGGCATACTCTGATGATTTGGAAATTGGTTCTCATAGTGTCCCGACTCTTTACAGATGAAGCATTGTACTTTTGAAACCTTTTTCTGACCCTTGCAGTCATGTACTTGGTGTCTGTAGCACCCCTAGTTTGAGGTATTTGGACTTTTTTATGCATCTTTATGTGTTTAAAGTTCATGGGATGAGTTGGGAAGAGTTTGGGAGAGTTTGAAATGGTTTTGGACAAGTTTGGAGGCTTTTAAAGGGGTGCACGGTTTGAGCACGGTTAGAGGAAACCAAGCTGGTTCCCTAGGAAACCGTGCAGACCCTTTTTCTCAAGATAGTAGGCCTCGCTCGGCCTGCAAATGGTTTTCCAAACCATGCGAGGAACTGTACAGACCTTGGTTTTCGAGGAAATGGCGTGCACACCGTTAGCGCACAGTTTTCCAAATCGTGCGGGTTAACCATGCAGCCACTTAAAGTTAGGGTTATAAGTTCCGGGCTCACTCAGGATTGCCTCATTTCACTCCTCTCTTCCTCCCACTCGAGCCTCACTTGGGTTTTTGGTTTCTCAGGAGTTAGGGGACCTCTCCCACTCGTTTTGGAAGCGATTCAAAGGGGTTTCAAGGTGGAGTCATGGTGGTTTCTCCCGAGTAAGTCTCTCCTATTGGTTTCCTTGTGTATTCCTATATATCTACATCCCTCTCTTTCTTGGTTTTCTATATCTACACTTTTTTTGTGTAGATATAGGGTTTGGGTTGCCTTGGATGATGATTTTGAGGCCTTCTATGGTTAGGGAAGGGGATCTGGAGAGGTGCTGGTGGTACGTTCGCTGGATTTGAGGTACGGTGGCTTGTGGATCGATTCCTCAGGAACCCTAAAGGTAGGAGGGCTTCTCTCTCGACTCCACTTGGTTAGAACTAGTGGATCCTTGTTACAATTAATTTTTTATTTTTGAAATTAATTGTGTTTTGATGTTTGCAATTGGTGGAAAATCCTTTGGGTGATGTTTTGGGGTTTTTTGGGAAAAAGAGGGTTTTGTGGTGAAATGATTTTGTTGTGGATTTTAAAATGGAGATTTTAAAATGAGATGCTATGGTTGATTTGTGAAAATTATTGATAGAAATGGTTTTCAATAAAAAGGTTGTTTTTATTGAAATAGGGTTTGGCAAGGAAAATGGTTTTCCATAAAAAGGTTGTTTTATTGAAATAGGTTTTGTCATGGAAAATGGTTTTCAATAAATGGGTTATTTATTGAAGTGAGTTGACATGTAATGGAATTTGTTGATTACATGGTGTTATTGTGACCGTGATGGATTATATTCTTGGTTGTGATTGGTTGAATTGTTGTGTGGAAGTGGGAGGGAAGTACCACCATAATAAAGGGGGATGGATAGTGGACGGAAGGTCCCCCATAAATGATAAGTGGACGGGAAGAGCCACTAGTTGTAAATGGATGAAACGAGGTGGATGGAAGCTCCACCGTTATGATAGTTTTGTTGTGTAATGCTTTGCAAGATGGAATTTTCGTGCTAATGTGTAAATGTTGGAATGGTTGTGGCTTGTTGGTTGGATTTCCTTTGATTTCTTGTGTTGGGTGTGATGGCTTGGTAAGAGCATGATTGGATTATGGTAAATGTTGCAATTGTGATTATTTAATGTAAACTATTTTATATAAACGTGCTAATGGTTTTATCCAAGTGCCGTGTGTAGGGAATTCATTTGGGGAAATCCTACTGAGTTTTAGTACCCACCAACTTCTTTGGAACGTTGGTGTCTTTGAAGATGTTGTATACCATGACATGGGAAAAGGTAAGGCATCTCCCTCCTTTAGTGGTGTATCGTGGTGTATTAGTGGAGCATGAATCTTTGAGCTTGGTGTGGAGCTGTGGTGGTGTCATGGCTCGTAGTGGTTGTTGTTTAGTTTTCCACTTGTACTCTGATATGGTTGGTTGTATTGGTTTTGGGTTGTATTGTAGAATAAATTGGTTGTATTTTTGGAATACATGTTTGGGTTGAAAGTCCATGCATCATTAGTGGATGGTTTGGTTGGTTTCGTCTCCAAGAAAAATTGTTCCCCAACATGATCTTGAAGCCCTTGACATTTATTTCTTGTCTTTGGCATCTTGGGAACGCCGCTTAAGTCCAAGTAGCCCTCACCGCCTCCTCAAGCCAATGAGGTAGGGGCGGGGTGTTACAAGTGGTATCAGTTTGTTGAATTATTTGGAGTTGATTCTTGGATTTGGTGTTGACATTAGTTGTGGTATACTCCTTGAGTCAGTATGGTATCAAGGTGCTGGAATGTCGGAACTTGGAATGTATAGCATAAAAGAACGTATCTAACCCTTTTATTCTGAAATTCAAGTTACCAGGGAGTTGGGTACATAATTGTTTTGAAGACACCTATAGGCATTGGATATCTCATTGTCATGGGTGTAGCCAATGAGATCAACATGACATGCATGGTAGAAATGACTTCCCTCTAGGATGCATATTTCATTGGGATATAATGATTTATGATGTTATATTAATATGTGAAATTGTATTCTGAATAAATTTGTATTTTGAAAATGGTTTGGTTTTCAAAATGGTGAAACATGGCACATGAGGAAAAATGTGAACTGGTGGAAATCCTTATTGTGATAATGTTGTTAAGTGTGATTTGAAATGGGATCTCATGATTTCTACGGAATTGAGACTCATGGATGTTTGTTTACTATTTATATAAATGGTACCGGGTAGGTGTCATAGAGACCAACCGGAGGAGGCTGCTGAGAATGTGGTTGCACGTGAGCCTCAGGTCAACGATCAGCTAGTGCAAAGTATAATGAAATCTTTCCAAGCTCTGGGAAGTGGGAATAGAGTGGATGAACCAAGTAATGTGGATCATGCAATTCAGTTTCAAAAGCAGAATCCACCCATCTTCAGGGGTGATTCAGAGCCAGAAAGGGTAGAAGCCTAGTTGAAAATAATGAACATGATCTTTGAGTTCTTGGGAATGCCGGTAGAGATGAAAGTCAAGCTGGCCACGTATATGTTGTAATATCTTTCCCTTCAGTGGTGGGAGTTGGTAGCCCAAGCTGGGACGGACCAGGGTATGACATGGGATGGCTTTGAAGAATGGTTTAACAAACAATTCTACCCACATACGTTTAGAATTCAGCGTACGATTTATTTCCTCAGTTTGAATCATGAGCTGATGTTGGTGACAGAGTATGAGGCTAAGTTCATGAACTTAGTACGGTTTTCACTAGAGGTGACGGGTAGGACATTATTGATGGAAAGGATCTTTTAAGCGAGGTTGAGGCAAGGAATCCATTCAAAGATAGAGGCGCTATGTATAGATGATTACACAGAGATAGTGAATAGAGCCTCAGTGGCTGAGCACGATCTGTTGGGCGCTCCGGGCGGGGGAAGCATGATGGTACCTATGGGGAATAGTGTGAACTCTAATTCTGGGTTCAAGCAGAAGAGGGACACTTATTCCCAGGGTGGTAATATAACATATAATCCAATGCAAGCTAATGGGCCATCAAGATGGGATGTTTTCAGTGTGGTTCTATAGGCCACATCAAGCATGATTGTATGGAACAACCTCGAGCATGTCATAATTGTAAGCATATGGGCCATCTGCAGCGTTGCTATCTGAATTCTCCAAGGTCAGGTGCGCGTGACACTCATCAGGGATCGCAGACATCATATGCTTTGATGGGACGGGGGAAGCAACATACCCCTCGTCAACAGAGCAAAGTGGGTAATGGTGATTCTTGGAATACCAGAATGCCTCAGCAAAGAAATAAAGTGAAGAGTGTGACAAGCAAACATGTGTTTGGTACTGAACAGGTTATGGTGGATGATCAGTCAGGACCATCCACAGTGCGAGGTATCATTCTTTTAAATTCTACCTTGATGCAAGTGTTGTTTTATACGGGTTCTTCACACTATTTTATTGTTGTGCGTGTGATTGATTTGTTAGGTTTAAGGGTAGAAATGAAGCCCTCGGTTTTGAAACTTCAAACTCCTCTGGGTCGAAGAGAGTGTCGAGATTTCTTGTGTAGGGAATGTTGTATCGTTATGGGAAAGGTTGAGAGAGTTTGGAATTTCTCAATGCTTGAGATGGATGGGTATAATGTAATCCTGGGAATGGAATGGCTGGTGGATTTTAAGTCCCGCATCGACTATGATGCACGAAAAATGGATTTTATGACACACAATGGTGTTAGACATCTCTTTAGAGGAGAGAAGCATGAAAGGCAGGGTGTAACAGGTTTGTTAGCACCAGTAGTGGGTACATTATCATATCATTTGGTGGTGTTGTCATTGGAATCGGTAGAGGGTGTTGAGCAGAGTGTTCCTCCAGCAGTGGTGGATCAGTTCATGGATGTTTTTCCTGATTAATTCTCTGGGTTACCTCCCGTAAGAGAAGTGGAGTTTACGATTGATCTCCTTCCGAGGACCAGTCCTATATCACTTACGTCTTATCAGATGGCATCAGCTGAATTACGGGAATTGAAAATCTAGTTGGAAGAGTTAGAAGACAAAGTGTTTATTTGGCCTAGCTCGTCTCCGTGGGTAGCGCCAGTGTTGTTAGTGAAAAAGGCATATGGAACCTTGAGGCTATGTTTTTATTATCATATACTTAACCATGTTACGATAAAGAATAGATATCCACATCCATGAATTGATTATTTGTTCGACCATTTGAGGGGAGACCAGTGGTTCTCTAAGATCAACCTGAGGTCCGAATACCATCAATTGTGGGTGAGGAAGGAGGATATTTCTAAAACAGATTTCAGAAGTAGATATGGCCATTATGAATATGTGGTTATGCCCTTTGGTCTAAAGAATGCGCCAGTGGTGTTTGTGGCATTGATGAATTAGATATTTCAGAGATATCTGGATTCAATTTTGGTGGTTTTTGTCGAAGATATTCTGGTGTCTTCAAAGACAAGGGTGGGGAATGAACATCACTTGGCGACAATGTTGGGGATCTTGAGGGATCATCGGTTGTATTCCAAATTGACAAAGTGTTACTTTTGGATATAGGATGTTCATTTTCTTGGCCATGTGATTTCTGAAAGGGGTGTTTCAGTGGATCTAGAAAAGATAGAGGTTGTTGTCTTGTGGCAACCACCAAAGAATGTGTTTGAGATACATAGTTTTCTTTGTCAAGCTGGGTATTATCGGTGTTTTTTTCATGAATTTTCACGTTTGGATTCTCCAATGATAGCTTTTACAAGAAATAATATTCCATTCAAATGGAATGAAAAGTTTCAACAGTGTTTTGAAGAGCTAAAGGGTCATCTTACATCAGTAATAATCTTGGTTTTTCCTGAATCAGGAAGATGGTACGTGGTGTATTGCAATGTATCAGGATCAGGGTTGGGGTGCGTTCTCATGCAAGGGAATCATGTGGTTGCATATGGATCATGGCAGTTGAGATTACATGAGAATAACTACCCAACTCATGATTTGGAGTTGGAAGTAGTGGTCTATGCTTTGAAAGTGTGGCTTCATTATCTTTTCGGTGAGAAATTCATGGTATATACAGATCATTAGAGCTTGAAACACATTTTCTCAAAAAGGGATTTGAACTTGAGGAAAAGGAGATGGATGGAATATCTCTAGATGTTTGATTTTGACTTGATGTACACACCAGGTAAGGGAAATTTTTTGGCGGTTGCATTAAGTAATAAATCATATTCTCAGGTGGTGAAACAAGCATCATACCAGTGGTAGTGGATGTTGGTTATAGCTGATATGCGGCTGGAATGTGAGGACCAGGGCGATAGAGGGGTCTTCATTCCGGTTTTGTTGATTCATGACTTGGATGGCCTGGTTAGAGAGGCACATATATCTGATTCTGAGTGTGTGACCATGGGGTTGAGACTCAATGGTGGGGAGACCATTGAGGGTTGGCAACTGAATGGAGATTCAGTTTTGTGTTTTCAGAATCGAATGGTTGTACCCGTTTCTTGTTAGGAGGATCTTCTCAGGGCCTATAATCATTCCATGTGGGTTGTTCATCTTGGAATTCAGAAGATGTATAAATCATTGAATGCGTAGTTCTAGTGGGCTGGTATGAAGAGAAGTGTGACTGAGTTTGTTTCGAGATGCTTGACTTGTCAGCAGGTCAAGGTAGAGCATCACATGCCAGCCGGAATGTTGCAGTCTTTACCAATCCCTATTTTGAAGTGGGAGAAGATAGAAATGTATTTTGTCACAGGTATCCCAAGAACGGTCAAGAATCACGATACTATTTGGGTGATAGTGGATCGGATAACGAAGTCGGACCATTTCATCTGGATTCGTGAATCTCATACGGTGGAGGATCTGTCCAAAATCTATATCCAGAAGGTGGTAAATAGGCATGGTGTTCTAGTTTCGATTGTATCAGATAGAGATCCGAGGTTTACATCTCGTTTCTAAAAATCCTTATAGAAAGCCCTTGGAGCACAATTGACGATGAGTACGGTGTGTCACCCTCAGACGGATGTTCAATCTGAGAGGACGATACAAAATCTAGAGGATATGTTGTGGGATTGTGTCATGGATTTTGGTGGCTCATGGGAGGATCACTTGTCGTTGGTTGAGTTCTCATACAATAATAGTTATCAGGCATCCATACATATGGCTCCGTTTGAAGCATTGTATGGGTGGTCGTGTCATTCTTTACTATGTTGGGTGGAAATGGGCGAGTCTTCGATGGTTGGACTGAGTCTTGTCCAGGAGACTACGAAGAAGATCATGTTGATTAGGAAGTGAATGGAGATGCCTCAGAGTCGTCATAAATCATATGCGGATCATCGTCGATGGTCCTTGTCGTTCCAGGTGAGTGATCACATGTTCTTGAAGATCTCTCCTAGGTTGGGACTTCGTCGGTTTGGGAAGCATGGAAAGCGATCTCCGAGAAATATTGGACCTTTTGAGGTTCTTGAGTGGCTTGGTGAGGTGGCTTATCGTTTTCCTTTTCCACCACAGTTTAGTGTAGTGCACAATGTGTTTCATGTCTCGTAGTTGAAAAATTATCAGCCGGATTGTGACCATGTGATTCGATGGGATCATGTTGAGTTTGAACCAGATTCTTCATTGGCGCATGTGCCAGTATGGGTTGTGGATAGGAAAGAGAAAGTATTGCATGGTAAAAGAATCGGTTTATTTCGTGTTTTGTGGTAAAATGTTCAGATTCAATAGGAGACTTGGGAGCGGGAGAAAGAGATGGTCGAGCAGTGGCCCGAGCTCTTTCGGCAAAGGGCGGGGTCATTACTTTCCGGGGACGGAAAGTCTAATGGTGGGGAGAAAGTGGAACCCATGGTTTGAGGTATGTGGGATTTGTTTATGCATATTTATGTGTTTAAATTTCATGGTATGTGTTGGAAAGAGTTTGGGAGAGTTTGAAATGGTTTTGGATGAGTTTAGAGGCTTTTAAAGGGGTGCACGGTTTGAGCACAGTTAGTGGAAACCGTGGGGGTTTCCCAGGAAACTATGTGGACTCTTGTTCTTGAGGCAGTAGGCCTTTAATGTTTTGCGCATGGTTTTCCAAACTGATTTAGGAAACTGTGTGGACCCTGGCTCTTGAGGTAGTGGCATGCGCACGGTTAGCGCACGGTTTTCCAAACCGTGCAGGCTAACCGTGCGACCACTTAAAGTTTGGGTTATAAGTTCTGGGCTCACTTGAGATTGCCTCATTTCACTCCTCTCTTCCTCCCACTCAATCCTCACAAGGGTTTTTGTGTTCTTTGGGGTTAGGGGTTCTCTCCCACTCATTTTGGAAGCTATTCGAAGTGGTTTCAAGGTGGATTCCAGGAGGATTCTCCAAGGTAAGTCTCTCCTTTTGGTTTCCTTGTGTTTTCCTCTAGATCTACATCCCTCTATTTCTTGGTTTTCTAGAACAACACTTGTTGTGGGTATATCTAGGGTTGGGGTTGCCTTGGATTATGATTTTTATGCTTTTTAGGGTTAGGGAAGGGGATCTAGAGAGGTGCCGGTGGTGTGTTCGCTGGATTTGAGGTGTGGTGGCTTGTGGGTCGATTACTTGGGAACCCTAAAGGTAGGAGGGTTTCTCTATCGACTCCACCTATTTAGAACTAGTGGTTCCATGTTACAATTAATTTTTTTAGTTTAAATTAATTGTGTTTTGATGTGCGAAATTGGTGGAAAATCTTTTGGGTGATGTTTTGGGGATTTTTGGGGAAAAGAGGGTTTTGTGGTGAAATGATTTTGTTGTGGATTTTAAAATGGAGATTTTAAAATGAGATTCTATGGTTGATTTGTGAAAATGATTGATAGAAATGGTTTTCAATAAAAAGGTTGTTTTATTGAGATAGGGTTTGGCATGGAAAATGGTTTTCAATTAATGGGTGATTTATTGAAGTGAATTGACATGTAATGGAATTGGTTGATTAAATGATATTGTTGTGACCGTGATGGATTATATTCTTGGTTTTAATTGGTTGAATTGTTGTGTGGATGTGGGCGGGAAGTACCACTATAATTAAGGGGGATGGATATTGGATGGAAGGGCCACCATAAATGTTAAGTGGACGGGAAGATCCACGAGTTGTAAATGGATGAAACGGGTTGTACGGAAGCTCCACTGTTATGATTGTTTTGTTGTGTACTGATTTTCAAGATGGAATTGTTGTACTAATGGGTAGATGTTGGAATGGTTTTGTCTCGTCAGTTGGATTTCCTTTGATTGCTTGGGTTGGGTGTGATGGCCTGGTAAGAGCATGATTAGCTTATGGTAAATGATTCACTTGTGATTATTTTATGTAAACTATTTTATATAAATGTGATAACAATTTTATCCTAGTGGAATGTGTAGGGAAGTCATTTGGGGAAATCCTACTGAGTTTTAGTACTCACCCCCTACTTTGGAACGTTGTTGTCCTTGCAGATGTTGTATACCATGACGTGGGAAAAGGTAAGGCATCTCCCTCTTTTAGTGGAGCATCGTGATGTCTTGGTGGATCATAGAGATTGGAGCTTAGTGTGAAGTTGTGGTGGTGTCATGGATCGTAGTTTTTGTTGTTTAGTATTCCTCTTGTACTATGATATGGTTGGATGTATTGGTTTTGGTTTGTATTGTGGAACAACTTGGTTGACTTTTTTGAATACATGTTTGGGTTGAAAGTGAATGCATCATTAGTGGATGGTTTGGTTGGTTTCGTCTCCAGGCCAAATCGTTTCCCAGCTTTATTTTTAAGCCCTCGGAATTTATTGCCTGCCTTTGGCATCTTGGGAATGTAGATTAAGGCCAAGTAGCCCTCACCGCCTCCTCAAGACAATGAGGTAGGGGTGGGGTGTTACATTTTCCTTTTTCTCCACACTTATAACAAACTCCCATTCCCTTTAGGCATGTTCCATGGTGTTTCTTCTCATAGTTATCACACATGAGAAAATTCTTATATTCCCTCTTCCCTTTATCCATCTTTCTCTCTTCCATACTTTTCTTATCTTTTTTCCATTCAAATCCATAGGACTCAAAGAATTATTTACTTATCTTATTAACACATGATTTTATTTCATCATATGTTGAGAATACATGGGATACAATTTTACTTTTATATGTTTGCTTAATACCGTGAAATATATGATCCTTCTTACTCTTTAGATCATATGTATTGTTGGAGTTCACATTCTTTCTACTGGGCACCATTTCTATACAATGTCAAACACTGATTAGATTATGAATCACAATACATAAATCCAAGCTTCTAAAACACTTAAGATAAATTGAAAAGTTTATGGATATAATCCATAATCACAAAAATGATTTCTTTGAGGAAGCATATACTCATAAGCCCTTCATAATGGTTTGTAAAGAAAATATGAATTATCCTAAGTATATCCCCTGGGAGTGTCGTAACCAAGAGTGAAACAAGGCCCGTTGTCGTGCACCAGTTCCCGTTCGAGTCTAGCTCAATGCAGTGTTTTCGGGTTTTACCTCTAGGTACATCTGTGCCAGAGCCGCCTCTACCTTCTCGTATCTAGACAGGGATGTATTTCTTGGAAAACTCACAAAATCCCTACAATACCAAAATTCAAGGAAGTTCTTCTACACTAATCCTGAAAGTCTATCTTAAGGTTATGTTCTATAATCAGATTTTATCTAAATATAGTTTCCATGGTTATTGCTAAACTTCCTCTGATACCAACTGTAACTCCCTGACCTTGGCTACCCAATGTCAGTGCATTATTTTAATAAATTGTCATGATTACAAGGAGTCAAGTCCTGAAGGAAAAATTTGTTTAGAAGTCTTGGAAAATAGATTACATACATGAATGTTACATTAAACATTATAACATACAAAAAAAACATAAATAATACTTTATGAACACTATTACTCCCTTGGATTAACCCTTCAAATCAATCACAATACACTTCTTGGAATTCTGGGAAAAATAAAACATAAAAAGGGGTGAGCTCAGATGCTCAGTAAGGATAACAATACAGTGGAAACATTTATACATAATCATAAACATTTAAGGCAATGTATAACTAAAACAAAATCCTTTTAAACATGACCTTTATAATAATATGGAAAAAATAAAATTAAGTTATTCCAATTACTTATTCACATAGATATTCTACTAGTTGAATAATCACATGCATTATCACTAACCACTATTCATAATGATGGAATGCATAATTCCAGACTATCATAACCACATAGTCAAGGCCTTGTGAAAAGACTAAAAATAATATTTTGTCAAGGCCTTGTGCCAAGACACTAGTTTGTCTAATGAGACATACTGATGCATCGAGGAGCTATAGTGGGCTCCACCCGTCACTTACTATGTCAAATGCATTCCTCATATGAAAATGTTTAAACATAACATAAAAATTCATATTAAAACTAGAATAAGAAACATCAATACTTTATCCCTAAACCATGAACGGTATAAAAATAACACATCCATAGTCAAACATGTCACAAAAACATCAATACAATATGGAAGATTTGTATCATAATAAATCATCTTCAAACAAGTTTAAAATCCATCAAAGGATGTTGACATGGATGAAAATGATTTGTAAAAATCTTCAATAGAAATATCCCTTTTTCATGAAAACATTTAAAAGTAACACAATTTAGAAACGAAGAGATTTAAAGAAATTTATGAATAAAGGTGTCCCAACCAACTTTTAAACTTTTTAAAGGAATTAAAATTTTTAAAACATTCATGTCCATATAAATAAATCCTTAAAAACTATTTTGAAGACATGGAAATTAATGAGAAATATTTAGAATAATAAATATTTAAAACATTTGAAATGATGATTTTGTAAAAAAAAAGTGCCTTAAAATAATCCCTTTGAAAACTCTTTCATGAAACATGGAAATGGATAATAATTATATCCCATTAGATATTTACGTAAAAACAACCTCGGATAATAAAGAGATTGTGAAATTAACCCTTAAAAATTTGGTAACTTATAAAACATACACCCCATGAAAGAGGTATCATAAAATGAATATGTAAATACACATACATTAATGTTTATTATAAAAATAATACAATTATGGGTAGTACATACACCACAAAAAAGGTAATAGTGGCAATATGGCACGAATCTCATGGGAATAAGGAGTGAGATGAAAACCCCTTAACTTGCACTTTCCATTAGTCAAGGGTACGTTTAACCTCATGTATGAAGAAGTTAGTATGTTATTAAATTATAATGTAACCATATTAATATTTATGATATCATAAATTATTCATTTATGACTTTATACTACCCATTTAATAATAATGACCATGTTAAATTTACATTTCGGTTAATAATCACTTTCTTTATCGTACATGTTTTAACTTGTTACTATTGATTGTATCACTTAGAACATGATTTAAATACTTCCAGAATATAAAATATGATTTATATATCATATATATTTAGAATATAAATATGTATAATAGACATATATATAAAATGGAAAAATACCGTTTATAGAGATGGTAGTCTGTACGTATGCATAAACGCTGTTCCTGTTTTCATATAGTATTGAACAGAAGTAAGTGAATAAGATATATGTAAGTATATAAACACTTATATATATATATATCTATATTATAATTATTATTTCATATATTACGTACTTATTAGGAATATATATTTTTATAATCATTGAGGAATGGTGAACTTGGAAATGAATCTCAACGCGTCGTGGAGACGGTAATCCGTACGTACGTACGAGCGAAAATACCATTATTTTGATATTAAAATAATATATAATTGTATGGTATACCATATATACAGAATCTTTATCTTGTTATATTTTTTATTTAAATCAAATAAACATCATTATTATACCCATCCAAATAATAATGTATTGAATAACAATTAAACCACGACATGGAGACGGTAAGTCGTACGTATGCACGTATGGTGACATGTAATTAAAAGGGTAGATAGAAAAATGAATTTGGTTGTAACATAATTATAATAACATCAGAGTATGAATAAGATAATGGATTTATTATTTTATAATGGAAATAACAAATAAAAAGGAAGTGGAAGAAGAAAGGAACTTGAAAGAGGGTGGTGAAATCAGTACCTCTTTTTTCGGGTTTTTCCTTTTGATTTGATCAAAAGGGCTCCATCGGTTTGATTTTTGATCAAACTAAGGCCATGAGGTTTAAGTGAAGATAGTATAGAGGGTATTTGGGTAGGTTATGGCCGATCCAAATGTCTTAGAAGGTGTGAATTAGAGTGAAAGAGGAGTGCCCTTTTATAAGAGGGGTGAAGGGCACCTTTGGAAAAACATAAAATATTATTTTATAATAAATTCATATTCGGTTTATAATGGCTCAAAATTAATTTAGTTCGAGGATAATGTTGGAATGTGTATAAATACACTCAACAAATAGGTTTTAGATAGGTTTGGGTCACTTTACTAACCTTATCTTTTATTTTTAACTCTTAGTTAATTTGTTTTACATTTACCATGCCTCTTTGTATTTTTATATTATATGGATAATAAACTTACTACCAACTTATAATATACCCCCAAGTGTTCCATTAATTATACACCTATCCTGATATAAGTCCTTTGGACGAACCATAGATTTTTAGAAATAGAATATCAAGTAATAATATAAAATTTGTTTTAAAAACTATTTTATTTCAATTTTGACACTATTTGGTTTTTTATTTTTGATAAATTCATAAAAAGCCTTATTAATTCTAAAAAACTTCATATAACCAATCCTAATATTTCCTATTAACCTATAAAATTATTGTATTTCATAAAAAGTCTCAAATTACATTTATTTGGGTATTTATAATATCAATTATATAAATATTTCATTAATACCGTAATTACTACATTATCATTGTGTCATAAATAAATTAAATTATTTAATGTCTAAAAATTATAAATATAATACCATTATGTAGGAAATCGTTTTATCTTTCTAATTAATATTTATAATCAAATTTATATTATGTATAACTCTATATTAAAAATGTTTTAGTTATTAAACATTGATTTTAACTCTTTTAATTCTTCTTTAAATTAAATAATAATAACTGTCCTAATCTAATCCATGTGGACCTAAAGGGTCATATTTTATTCCTAAGGTTTTTTTTGGTCAAATTAAACTTATTAGATAGAATTAGGACATGTGTTAGGGTAATAATAATATCTTTTTTACCCTTAATTACCCTATTTACTTTTAACCGTGGTAAATAAATGTAAAAAGTTACTATTCACAAAAAAATATTTTTATCTTATTGAACCAAATTTTACTCATTGATATTTACCATGTCTCTCGAATTTTTGAAATTCAACTCACAAAAGCGGTAAAATTATGTTTTATGTGAATTTGCAAATTCTCCTAGGAGATGGGTAAAAGACGGTGAAAATTTCAATAAAATATTTATATATCTAAAATTATTATAAACTAACTCCAATGAATTACATTGAAGTTATATAGGTATTATTTATCTATTTTTACTGAA
The DNA here is from genome assembly GCA_963277665.1 of Viscum album. Taxonomy (NCBI): domain Eukaryota; kingdom Viridiplantae; phylum Streptophyta; class Magnoliopsida; order Santalales; family Viscaceae; genus Viscum; species Viscum album. The sequence goes on along the minus strand of OY728158.1, from coordinate 493,993,145 downwards.
AATTAATTTTAATAAAATAATAATTATTTAAATAAAACTCTGTTTTAAACTATAACTCAGTGTTTTTCACTATTCATCAAAAATTGAAAGTCTTCAGAAAAATACCAAAAATTCACCTTAAGCTAATTTCGATATTCCAAATCGAAAAAGGAATTCCATTTTGAAAGATAACATTTATAAAATTTCAAAGTGTGGGTAATACTATTCATAATGGTTAGTTTGGCAAGTTATAGAGCGCTTGAACTTGGTGTTGCATGTAGTGCAAGTTATTGAATTACATTGAAAAACTAATGTACTATTAAATCTTGGGGTGTTACATTTAAGATTTCTAAAATGTATTTATACATTTATGGGTGATGTTTCTATTTGTTTGGTCAAATTAATATTCATTACTATTCATTACTATTCATATGGGTATGTTCCTATTCCAACTTTACTATTCACTAAAAACCAAGTTGATCTTATCAGACACTAAATTTCTCACTGATCACAACTGTAAAAGACCATTTTTTGAAAATCATTTCACATTATTAATTATTTAATGAATACAATAATATTTTAAAAATAATCCTTTTTCCTAAATTCATCAATAATACACATCCTATATTTATCTGGATATTTGAAATTCACAATCTTTGCCATAAGGAGAAATAAAAAATTTTATTTATAAAAAAGGATTACACAAAGAAGCTATGGTCATGAAACATATCCCCTTATAACACCAGCATATGACCTAAGTATTAGGTGTTCTATGGTGATAGAATCTTGGGCTGGCTCAAACAACATTGCCCGAGTGGTGATTTCTATTAGCTTGAACTTCTCCCTTAGGAGATTTCGTTCAAGCTTCATACATTGAAGTTCGGCTTGGGCATGGTCCATAGAAAATCCCAGTGACACTACCTCATTCCCAAGCTCCGACAGATGGGATTCATATAGCTCGAGTCTTCTGGATGAGTCCATTTAATCTTCTTTCTGTATTAATTATCCAAGATAACCATATTTATAAAAAACACTACATAAAAGTTATATATTCCAATGGGAATATTAAACAACGGTCATATAACAATCCAAACACAACAGTCACATTTTAATTATACCCACTTCATTAATTAAAGGATATAGTTTTGTTGAGTATAAAATAAAATAACACACAAAATTTGGAAACAAATATAATTAAAAAGTTCAGGTCATTACATTCTCCCCCCTAAAAAAATATCATCCCCAAAATTTTGTCTCTTACCCTCTGATGGGAAATGGTGTGGGTACTTCTGTCTCAGGGACTCCTCCAGTTCCCACGTGGCTTCTTCACGTTTGTGGTTCCTCCACAACACCTTAACAAGGTGGGTAGTCCTGTTTCATAGAACTTGGTCTCTACGATCTAAGAATTTCATAGGGGCCAATGTACCTAGGGATGAGCTTCCCTTTCTTCCCAAACCTCATGACTCTCTTCCAAGGTGAAATCCGAAGAAAGACTTTCTCACCAACATCGAACTCGAAGTCCCTTTGATGGTTCTCGGCATAGCTCTTTTTCTAACTCTGAGTAGCATTAATGTGTTGTTGGATGGCATTGACCTTTTCTGTCATCTGTTGCACAAGATCAGGCCCAAGAAAATTTCTCTCACAAGCTTCATCCCAACTAGTATGAGTTCTATATCGATTCTTATATAGAGCTTCACAGGGTGCCATTTGAATGATCGAGTGTAAGCTTCTTTTTTAAGAGAACTCAACTAAAGAGAGATGTTGATCCCATCCACCTTTAAATTCAATTGAGCTAGGTATTAGCATGTCCTCGAGTGTTTGAATAGCCATTTCATATTGTCCATCAGATTTGGGGTGATTGGTCGTACTGGAATTCAATTCAGTGCTCAGTTCTTGTTGATGACCTCTCTAAAATTTTTATGTGAAACTTGGATCTTGATCAGATGCGATAGAAAGTAGAACTCCATTTATCATTACTACTTCATTCACGTAAGTCCTGGGAATTTGATGAAGAGAGAAATCTTCCCAAATGGAGATAAAATGGGCAGTCTTGGTGAGACAGTCCACAATAACCAATATCACATTATTTAATTTGGAATTTCTCGGGGGGTCAGTGACAAATTCCATAGTGATATTGTCCCACTTCCATGTTGGTATGGGTAGTGGTTGCAATACCCCTTTAGGAAGTTTTCTCTCCACCTTCACTTGCTGACATACCTAACACCTTGACATATAGTCAACAATCTCCCTTTTCATATTATCCCACCAATAATGATCACGAAGATCCCTATACATTTTTATGAAACCAGGATGTATAGAGAAAGTAGAGCTATGAGCTTCATCCATCATCTCCTTCTTTATTTCCGGAATAAATGAAACACATAGTCTTGTATGAAATTTCAATACACCTTCTTGATTAGTATTGAACTCAGGGAACTACCCATCCTTCACTGCCTCAAATTTCTTCTATAAAAAAGGATCTTCTTTCTGAGATTTCTTGATATTCTATAGTAATGACGGTTGAGAAATAATTTGTGTTAGGGTTGGTGATGTCTCTACCCTTATAATTACCATGTCCATCTTTACTAGGACATTGATCAAATGATCTCTTGGAATCATCATTATGGATAGAATAACTGGGACTTTCCTACTTAATGCATGTGCAACTTTGTTTTCTCTTCTGGGACGATAATGAATTGAACCATCATAGTCTTTAAGAAGTTCCAACCATATCCTTTGTCTCATGTTCAATTTAGTTTGTGTGAAAATATACTTCAAACATTGATGGTCTGTGTATATATCACATTTATCCTCATAAAGATAGTTCATCCATATCTTCAGAGAAAAAAAAACTACATCCATCTCCAGATCATGCATAAGATAGTTCTGCTCATGAGTCTTCAACTATCGAGATTCATAAGCAATGACCTTATCATTTTTCATGAGGACGCACCCAGGCCCTTTTAGAGATACATCACAAAAAACAACGAATCCTTCTCCACTTGATGGGAGAGTTAACACAGGTGCAGTAACCAATCTCTTCTTCAACTCCTGGAAACTTTCCTCACACTCCTTTGTCCAGATGAACTTGACCCCTTTTCGAGTTAACATGGTTAATGGATTAGAAATTCGTGAAATGTTTTTCAAAACCTCCTATAATATCGTGCTAATCCAAGGAAACAACTAATATCAGATATTGTTGTAGGTTGAGGCCACTCCTCTAAAACTTTTGTCTTTGCAGGGTCAACTGTGATTCTTTCATTGGTAACAATGTTCCCCAAGAATGAAACTTATTGTAAACAGAATTCATATTTACTGAACCTTCCAAAAAGTCTATCCTTCCATAGAGTTTTCAAAATAACCCTTAGATAATCCGCATGCTCCTCACGACTTTTGGAATATATCAGAATATCATCAATAAAAACTACCACATAGTTATCAATGTAGTCTTTAAAGAATCTATTCATCAAATCCATAAAAATAACAGGTGAATTAGTCAGTACAAAAGGCATAACAACAAACTCATAATGACCAAATATTGATCGGAAGGGAGTTTTTGAAATAACATCTTTCTTCACCCTCAATTGATGATAACTAGATCGAAGATCAATCTTAGAGAAGAATTAAGCCCCACGAAGTTGGTCAAATAAGTCCTCAATTCTTCGAAGAGGGTATTTGTTCTTTACTGTGATCTCATTCAGTTCTCTATAATCAATGCATAGTTGTGTTGATCCATGCTTTTTCTTCACAAAGAGAACAAATTCTCCCAAAGGAGACACACTCGGTCAGATAAACCCTTTCTCCAAAGGATATTGGAGTTTTTTCTTTAATTCCTCTAGCTTCATATTTTCTATCCTATATGGATTCTTTGATATCGGGTGAGATCCAGGTACGGGTTCAATGGATAACTCTACCTCTCTTTCAGGGGGGTCCATGAAACTCCTCAGGAAATACATCATTGTATTCCTGGGCGATGGGGACATTTTCTATCCTCAAACTCTCATTTCCTTCATCTTCTTCATGGATCAATTCCATAAAAAATATTATAAGAAGTTCTTCTAGACAAGGATCAGGTGGATATATCTCTCCCTGGAAGATAACTGTAGGTTTTACATTCAAGACTACTGATATTTCCTTACTTCTTCATTTGATCTTAGCATTATAATTTGAGAGCCAGTCCATCCCTAGTATAATGTCAAATTCCAGCAAGAGAATGACTACTAGATTTGCTATAAGATTGTTATCACCAAAGTAAATACTATAGTTTCTAAACACTAATGATTCTTGGATATTCCCACTAGGAGTCTTGACTGATAAATCTACTTTTAGAAAGTCGGGGGTTGATTCTAAATTCTTTGCAAACATGGAGGAAATGAAAAAATTCATAGAACCAGAATCTAACAAAGTACTTGCTAGCTTTTAGAGAACAACAAGAGTACATACTACCATATAATTTGGTGCTTCAAATTCTGCTGTCATGATTTCAAAAGCACGACCTTGCTCCCTTGGCATTTTATGTGGCTGATGGTGGTTCCCCTCCACTGCCCTCAGATTTGGAGAGTGATTGGCAAAGTGCCCAAGTTGTACACACATAAAACACTGTACATCAGGTAGGGCCTGCACCATCTTCCCCTTTTCGTTAGTGTTTGGAAGCCGAGGCTTCACTTCTCTATGACAATTCCTCACAATATGGCCTTCTATTCCACACTTGTAACATTTTCCACTCCCAAGCAGGTTGTTCCCCGAATGGTTCTTCCCACATTTATTACACGTGGGACGTTGCACTTGCTTGCCTCATCTTCCTTGATCAAAGGTCCTCCCTAATGTGGGCCCCATAAATCTCTTTTTTTCTCTAGATTTATGAGACCGTTTCGTCTCACCAAACTCTAGTTTGAATTTCATCACACTCCGCACAATCTCCTCATAGCTGTCATAATATCTGTTGGCTAGATTCATCCGCAGATGAGGTCTCAATCAACCAAAGAATCTATCAACCTTTCCACTTGGATCCATGACAAAGCTAGAGGTATATTGTGAAAGTCGGGTGAAGTTCATCTCATAGCTTCTAACAGATTCATTCTCCTTCTGCTTCAGCTCGACAAACTTTTTATCTATTATTGTTCTCAAGGAACGAGGGAAATACTTACTGAAAAAGATCTCTCTGAACTCTTCCCACTCCAAATCTTAAACTTCCACTCTTTTCCTTGTGTTTTTAATCAGTTCCCATCACTGATCAGCTTCCCCTTCTAAGCGATAGATGTCCTGGGTGACATTCTCTTGCTCTGAATAGCAGAGCACAAAAAATATCTTTTCAAGGGAGCTTATCCACTTCTCAGAAATCAAAGGGCAAGTCAATCCACTGATGTTTGGTGGTCTTTGATGCATAAAAGACTCAATAGAATGTTATTACCTTCATGGTGAGATCGGTCTCTCAGCATGATTCATGTTATTTCCTATAACTTGAGTCAGTTGGTTCATCATTCAATTGAATGTTTCCATTCCGACATCCATTGATGGTCCGTCAGCGCATGGTCCATTGAGGTCACCATTTGCATGGTTCCTCTAATTTCCCTCAATTTTCTAAAAGAATAAAACCTTAATGAGAAAATTATTTCATTTACTAATCTTTTAACTATAATGGATTTTATGTCTTAGAACATCATGCATAACCACTTACATTTCTCTATAATTCCTTCATAATGATTTATAAAAAACTTGTGATTAACCAAACATATCCCCCAAGAGTGTCATAACCAAGAGTGCAGCAAGGCCCATTTTCATGTACCAGTTCCCGTTCTAGTCTATATCAATGCGGTGTTTTCGGGTTTTACCCCTATGTACATCTGTGCCAAAACCGCCTCTACCTGCTCGTATCAAGACAGAGATGTATTTGTTTGATAAACCACTTACTCAATATTCACCAAAATACTAGGAAGTTTTCCTATATTTAAACTTTTCTATAGGATTATTCATAATGTTTTCATATCCTAATTTCCATAAATAACTAAACTATTATTTGATACCAACTATGGAATCCCACCTTCTTATTACATTATATTTTAAATACAAAGGATCTTTAAAGTCTAGTGTCTTGGAAATCAGGAACAATAAAACTTGAATACAACATAAAACATTCTTCTAATCCACTTGTAAGGATTCACCATAAGTTATTCCTAATTACAATTACTACATCTCATATCCTGGAGACATACATCAAAGGAAAGGGTGAGAAAAAGGCTCAGTAAAGAAAACAAGTGAAACAGTTGACATGTGATCTTGAGAAATATTAATAAGAACATGATAAAATTCATAAAGACATGAGAAATGGAAGAATAGGAATATCATAAAAAAAATATCATTAATATTTACTTTAATACGTGGATACAATGTTTCATTTATACATTCATGAACATATCACCAAGGTTTAACCCCGAGGTGTCATAAAAATTACCAAGGATATTCATCAAGGTATCGTGAAACTTGTCATCTCTAGAGATTGATTTTTTCCCAATGCATTAGAGCGCTATTTGGGCGAACCCTTAATATGTCTTTAATTTCATGTGATCCTCATAGATAAAAATCAAACATTTAATAAATAACCCATAGAAACTAAAAGAAATGAGTTTCATTTCAAAATCGTGACATTTTAAAAGTTCTATAAAATTAGATTATTATATCATTTATAACCCGTGGAAAGAGAGTGAGGGTAATATGTATGTCCATTCCAGAATAAAATATATCATTTTTATATATTTATGAACACCCATTGAAACGAAATAGGTTGGGTATTTACATAAACAAACAAGATAATTTCATCAGAGAAAGAGATGGAAATTTTGAGATGAAATTTCTGCAGCATAACGACTATATTACAGGGTTTTAGAAAATAATAAAAATAGAGGGTACAAGGGTAACCCACTATTAAATAACTCATATTAAAATATAAATACATAATATAATGTAGATAAGAACATGGTATGGATATTTTAATGACATACCATAAAAAAGGAAACTTGAAAGGAAAGAGAAGATGTGACATCTTTTATAAGAAATTCGACAGCCTAACGACGTCACGTTAAAATTAAAAAAACAAATTGATTAGAAAGGAAAGGGTATCTCAACAATTATACATGAAATGGATAGTAAATAGAACATATAAGAACATAACCTCAACATAAAGAGATGGAAAATATAAGACACAACATAAAGAAAGTCATGACTTAAAAGAGGAGGGTGAAAGAATCCCTTACCTTGAAGAGTAACTTTGAAAGCATGATGTTTGGGACCTTGGGAGGCTTTAAGGAACCATAAGAGGACTCCTTGGAAGGTAAGGAGAGAATAAATTCATTGAGGATGATTTTGGAATGAAATAAATGAGGGAAATGTCTTGATATTTATAGGGAATGTGAGTGAATAAATAATTAATTTCCAAGGGACACCTCATTAGTGGTTTTTGCAAAACCATGGGCTTTCCCATGGTATTTTCTCATGGTATTGGCCACTTGGGACACATCATAGCATATATCACTATTCATAAGTTGACCGGAAAGCTTACATCATTATTACATCATTAATGATGTCATCAAACACCTGAAACTCATAACTGCATTTTTACTATTCCCTGAAAATTCAACTATTTCGGAAAAAACCCAAATATTTACGCTAACCTAATATAGATGCTCTGAAATCAAAAATGAAATCCATTTCATGAAAAAAAATTATAAATATTTTTAATTTAATTTTTAAATAAAATCATCATTTATTCCAAAAATACTACTTTAAAACTATAACTCATTTTGTAACACCATAAAAAAGTAATCAATGTCCCATAAAATTATTGTATAACCATATGAAAATAAAGTAACAATTTATGATTACATTTTATGAAGATAAATTTCCATCTTAAATTTTTAAATTTATTATATATTTTTAAATCAAATATTTATGGCATACAAAAATACCCAAACTTAAACTATGATCATTTTTTTCACTTTTAAGATGTCTTAAATGTATTTATACATTTATGCGTGAAGTTTCTATTTTTTGGTCAAATTACTATTCATTACTATTCATATGGGTATGTTACTATTCATGCTTAACTATTCACTAAAAACCAAGTTGATCTTATTAGACTCTAAATTTCTCATTGATCACCACTTTAAAAGACCATTTTTTGAAAATCATTTCACATTATTAATTATTTATTGAATACAAAATATTTTAAAAATAACATTTTTCCCTAATTTAATCAATAATACACATCCTATATTTATCCGGATATTTGAAATTCACAAAATTTTCCATAAGATGAAATAACTATTTTTATTTATATAAAAGGATTAGACAAATCAGATAAGGTCTCAATACATAACCCCTTATAACACCAAAATAGGACCTAAGTGTTAGGTGTGCTATGGTGATAGAATCTTGGGGTGACTCAGACAACATTTCTAGAGTGGTGATTTCTATCAGCTGGAACTTCTCTCTTAGGCAATTCCATTCAAGCATCATACGTTAAAGTTCGGCTTGTGCTTAGTCCAGAGCAAAGCCCAGTGATGATACTTCCTTCCCAATCTCTGACATATGGGCTTCATATGGCTCGAGTTTACTGGATGAGACCATTCAATCTTCATTCTATATTAATTAACCAAGATAACCATATTTATAAAAACACAACATTAAGATTATAGTTTCCAACGTTCATATTGACCATGGGTCATATAACATTCGAAACCCAACGGTCTCGTTTTAATTATACCCACTTCATTAATTAAAGGATATAGTTTTGTTGAGTATAAAATAAAATAACACACAAAATTTGGAAAAAAATATAATTATAAATTTTGGGTCATTACACCTAAATGCTTGTTATAGCCGCATCTAGTCCTAGAATAGAAATGGGATGATATTTCCATGGTCTTTGTAGTTGGTTTACCTAGGTATACTTGAGGTAGTTCTGTTTTATGGGTTTTCATTGATATACAGATGAACATATCCCACATATTTTCTTTCTAGGATACATTTTTAGTTTATAAAGATTTTATTTCTATGAAATCATTCAACTAAATAGGATCCCTCATACTATAGTTTCATATTGGGATGAATGTTTCACACATCATTTTTGGAAAGGGTAATAAAATTCTATGTGTCCATAAGTGTTCTTAAGAACATCCTTTCACCCCAAGACCAATTGATAGTTCGAACAGACAGTATAGGTTCTAGAAGAAATGATATGAGAATGATTCCTTAGTTTAAGAAATTCATGGTAGAATCATATCCCTCTCACATAGTTCGCCTATAATAATATCTTTTAATAAAATAATTATATGGATCCTTTTGAGACCTTTTATAGTAATACATGTTGTTCACTCCTATACTAGATAGTGGTAGGAGAGAATCCCTATTATGTCCTCATCTCTTTTAGGAGACTTCAGAACATGTTCACCTAATCATGAACCATACTTCTACTAATCAGTATTGAATGAAATATTATGATGATCTTTGTCGATGAATTATTCTGGTCAAAGTGAGGGATCTTGTTTTCTTATGGGTATCTTCCAGGTTAGGGAATAAGTGGATACTTGTTATTTTTCTATATTTGATATTTTTTATAGTGTTCGGTCAATAGCCTATCGGTTTCTACTACATCAGAGGTATGATCCCATGGGTGAAATTTTCCACATTTCATATATTTTATAGTATAATGCTAACCCATATAATACTTTTGATCTTGTGGATGTTGAGAGAAACTAAAATTCTTCTTTTGAGAAGTATCTTATATGCATTGTTGACTAGATCATGATGTCTCTCTATGGCTGGTTTTTCCATCTATTACCAGTGTTATGGTAGCATGTATATGCATAGTATGATAGTTTGGAGCAGGATGCTGATGTATATTCCCAGTGTCTAGAGTTTTCTCATATAGTGTTTCGATTCACGTGGATGGTGAAGTCAATTATGAGTTCCTTTAATGGGGAATACATTAAAAACATGGGTTTTCACTCTGATATGGATCGTATTATTTTTTTCTAATTATTATTTTTGATCTAATTTTTGATGAATTATGTATTAGTGAATATTTCAGGGGTGTTCGTATATTTTTCAGAGCTTGAAACCCCAACTAGTGTGAGAAAATGTCCTATCACATATTTAGAGTAAACCATGAACGACGTTCTCCAAGGTAGGTATTAACGTTGAAAGGATGGATAATGGGGTGATATGTGGCCCATTGTTTACCCAAATCGTGTGATTTATGAAACACATATATGATAAATTCTACAGAAAAATTTAAGATTCAATTCTCATGGTTGGTGCATGGTTTCCCTAACAGTGATGCTTAACTGTGCGGTATATCCCTCTATAAAATTTTTGGGGCATTGTTTTTGCATGATTTTTCAAACCATGAAGATAAAGAATGTTAGGGAGATTTGTTTTGTGTAAAAATATAGTTGTTCCCTTAATGGAATGTTTTATATCACCCATCTACACTTCTGGTTTTCAATAGGGATGAACATCTTTCATCATCCATTTAATAGCTTCTTTCAATCCCAAACTAGTCATTGAGATCATGCATTCTTCTAGAGTATTATTTGATGGTTGTTCGTCTCATTGGATCCATGTCAGCAAGATCTCGACTCCTTTTTAACCATTCATTGTTCTTCTTCCTATCAAAGGTACTATGGACATGTAGGTTCATATTCCCTATTTTATGGTGTTGATTGGTTATTCTGATCTCATACAATCCATGCCAAATTAGATTCTGATACTGGATTGGGATAGTTGTATGAGTATGATGTAGGTGGTCTATAAAACATCTCTCATGGTTCGTTACATAATAAATTATTGTGTAGGTGTGCCGATTTCATCGAGTTTCATTTTTTGAATATATATGTCATGCTTATAGTCATTCTAGACATTTTATAAGACCCATTTCTTAAATATTTTTTTGAGGTTATTCCCACAACACATACCACCCCATGTAGGGTGATCTTCCATTTATGGACATATTAGGTTTTGAGCCTATATTTTCTACCATTTTGAGGAACTATTACTTGAACTTGTTAAAGTGAGGTGACCAATTAAAATAATGAATAATGTATGGAAAGTACCAACATTCATAAAACTTGACCTACCTAAGGTTACAACTTAATCTTAATTAATAAATTGTAACTGTAATTGAAAGTATATTATAAATATATGACATGGACTAATTGTATAGAAATTAATGTTTGGTTTGATTTCATAGAACCCCTTTCCATCTATGATGGAAGGAATCATAAAGAACCAAATGAAATTATTATGAGTTATATGGATTAAATGGTTGCATTCCTAGTTATCCAGGTCACACTAATGAAATGAAATTCATTGAACCTTGACATATTATATGGTATGAATGTTATATGTATTAATTAATTAGATGAATTAAATGGAAGGTTATTAATTATATATGAACATTAACATCCCTATAGGAGTGGTCAAAATCAAGTTATATTCTGAATTCATAATGGAATTCCTTGAGCTCTCTTAGAAACCATTACGATTCAAGGGTGTAAGTTGCCTTGAGTGAGACCCACCTTAGAACTGGATCCTCATTAATCAAAGGATGCCCATTATGAAACCACAAAATCCCATATTTAATATATAGGATACCTTGGAAACACTCCTTGGATCTAGAGTGGATTCTACAAACATGAGGTTCCTTTGTTACATCCATGGGTATAGCCATATATTATCACATTTTACCTTGGATGTATTCCTAGGATTCAGATTGATCATTTATTGTGGAATTCTTTGAAAATACTGTAACACCCCGAGATTTTATGAAAAATATTCTTTTCATTAATGACTTCTGTTGTACGCTACACCAAAAGGAGCTTTCACAACACCCATCTTTGACTTTCCTTACATTACACGCAATCACGACCTTCCTCGATAGCGTGTGTAGTACGCAATACCGAGTTTCACAAAACAACGATATGCTATTAAAATATTATTAAAACTAGCCATTATGAATAGCAATAACCACTTTTTGAAATTTTTTAAATTTTATTTTTCAAAATGGACTTCATTTTTGGATTCGGAATATTGAAATTAGCTTAGGGTGAAATTTTGGTACTTTTCAGATAACTTTCATATTCTGATGAATAGTGAAAATTACTAAATTTTAATTAAAAACAACTTTTTTAATAGAAATAATTAATAGTGATAAATTATTCATTTGAGTGGTTTTAAAGTATATTTATAATATATTTTTACCATTTAATACAATGTTGGTCATTGGATGTAATTTCATATTTAAACCAGTTATAAACAAGTGTCAATCTTTTGATAGTTATTATCTCTTAAAAACACGATATTTGTTTTGACGACGGGAATTAATTTTTTAATTAGTTAATTTAACTGATATGTTTTGAATTTGGTAAAATAAACATCATTTTTGAAATCATAATATCAAATATAGCTTAAGCCTAATTTTTGGTATTTTTCTGAAAACTTTCAATTTTTGATGAATAGTGAAACCACTAAGTGGTAGTTAAAAAACTAAATTTTTCATAAAACTTAATTTTACCGCTTTTGTGAGTGGAATTTCAAAACTCCGAGAGACACGGTTAATATCAAGGACTAAAATGTGGTTCAATGAGATGGAAATAATTTTTGGTGAATAGTAACTTTTTACTTTTATTTACCACGGTTAAATGTAAATAGGGTAATTAAGGGTAAAAATGATATTATTATTACCCTAACACATGTCCTAATTCTATTTTAAAAGTGTAATTCTACCAAAAACAACCTTAGGAATAAAATATGACCATTTCAGCCCACTTGGATTAGATTAGGACATTTATTATTAATTTATTTAAAGAAGGGTTAAAATAGTTAAAATCAAAGTTTAATAATTAAATCATTTTTAATATAGGGTTATACATAAGATAAATTCGACTATAAATATTAATTATAAAGATAAAAAGATTTCCTACATAATGATATATTATTTGTAATTTTTAGACATTATATAATTTAATTTATTTGTGACACAACGATGATGCAGTAATTATCTTATTAATGAAATATTGACAAAATTGATGTTATAAATACCCAAATAAATGTAATTTGAGACTTTTTAAGAATGAAACTAATTTTCTAGGTTAATATGACATGTTAGTATTTATTTAATTAACTTGGTTCGAACTAATCATTCTGTTATGATTTTCAAAAAAATCAATTACTAAATAGTGTCAAAATTGACATAAAATAGTTTTTAAAACAAATATTATATTATTAATTGTTATTTTATTCCTAAAAATATAAGGTTCGGCCAAATGACTTATATAAGGTTATATATATTAATAATAAACAACTTGGGGTTCTTTTGTCTTGATATAGTAAGTTTATTAACCTTATAGTATAAGAAAACAAGAAGACACGGTAAAAGTTAAATTATCTAACTTAAAGTTAAATCTAAATGATATGGTTAAAATTGATACCTAAACTTGTCTTAATTCTATTGTATGAGAGTAATTAGACCCCTACCCACCTTATATTAGAAATATATCAATTTGGAGCTGTTAAAACCCGAATTTGACTTTATAATAAAATAATATTTTTAGTTATTCCAAAGGTGCCCCTCTCCTCCCCTATAAAAGGGCACCTCCTCCCTCTCCTCCTCACACCAATTTGAGCATTCAAGCTCGGCCAACCCCTGACAAAATCTCTTATCCACTTCCCTAGTATCATCCTATAGGTCCTGGTATTCTTCAAAGACCATCCTTAGTTCTTTAAGTGGAGGTTAAGAAAAGGCGCGTCAAAAAGAGGTAATATCCATTACCAATCTTTTTCAATTTCATTCTTCTTCAACTTCTACTTCTTTAGTTGTTTCATGATAAAGTAATAAAATCAGTATTTATTATATAATTATATGTTATTATAAATATGAAAAAACTCTAATTAACCTTCTATCCATCCTACGGAAAAAGGAAATCACCGCGCGTGCATACGTACGAAATACCGTCTCCACGTCGTGGTGTAATCTATTTTCCGCCACCACCTTAATTGGATGGGTATAATGGTGTAATGAGTAACTATATATGATTATTATAAAGTGATATTTATACTGAAATAGTATACATACAACACAAGTTCACGATCATGAGAACGATATCATCGCTCGTGCGTACGTACAGACTACCGTCTCCACGACGCGATGAGATTCATTCTCCACATTAACCATTCATGAATGATTATAAAGTATATATAATGAATAATAATGAAATATATGACATGTTAAATCTAATGGATTTATGTATATATATATATGTATGTCATGTACTTACTTCCATTCAAGACAATAAGGAAAGGAAAACAGCGTTCATGCGTACGTATGGACTACCGTCTCCATGAACGGTGTGTTTCATTTCATTTATCTATCTATTATATATATATATATACTGAATATATATGATATATAAATCATGTTTTATATTCTGGAAGTAAGTAAATCATGATATAAGTAATAATAATGTCAAAAACAACAAGTCCAAACACCTACGATAAATGAAACGATTTTACCCAAAACGCTTCTTTAACATGGAATTTACAAAAGAACGGGTAATATAAAGTCATAAGTGAACCATATATGATATCATAACAATGAATATGATTCTGTAATAAGTTAATGACATTATTTAAATCATTATACAGGAGGTTCGGATACGTACAAAGCATATCAGACGTAAGGTAAGGGAAATATCACAATCTCATTTTTATCCAAGATTGTTTATACTTTAGTATTTACTGGGGTGTATTTTATCATCCAAATCCATGTTTCCTCAATAGGTAATATTATTTCCATCCACCTACAATTTTTTAAATCCGATTTTACCCTTCGGTGAGTTTTTAGTAAAGGATATGAAAGGAATCTTTTGTCATTTTTCGTACGAGGTACTTTTTGACTTTTCCGACAAAAGTACGAAGAATGTTTTTTTTAACTTATACGACATGAATGGATTTTTAAAACATTATTTCCAAGAAGAATACTTTACAAGTTTTCAAGTTTATTTTTAATCAACTTCTTTTAGTTTAAAATTTTATGACATGTTAAGAAAGGAAAAAGTGTTTTAAAGTAGAAAGGATATTTTCCTTGAGAATGGAGTTCAAGTGTTTTATCAAAATTATTTTCCATCTAAGATAATATAGGGTTCTGTTTTTATCCCTATTATTAAATTGATTTGATTATGTTGTGATGGAATTATTTTTATCTTATATGAATTGTTTTATGATGTCATGTTGTTTAAGAATCCCATTTTTATTACATGGGTTATGTAATGATGTATGATTTATGATTTTGTGGCACACATAAGAATGGTATCATTATGAGATGGGTGGGACCTATATCTCCCTCCAATGCATTGGGTAAAGATTTTATATCTCATGAGATACACATGGCTGGAATGGTAGGTTATACCGGTTCAGTGAAACAGGACTGAAATGAGGGTGACTCGGTTCAGAAATGGACTTTGTCCACTAAGATAGTCTTGGCAATGAGTCTTGACTAATAAGATATGATTCTCTATGATTATGTGTGTATGCCACAAAGTTTCTTGTTTTTATGTTATGATTATTGGGATTTAATTTCACTACTAGTATTTATCACATGTTATGAAATTATGCTCTCTTTTGCAGGTTAAGATTTCTAAAATGTTATGATCTTATGAATATGATGTGATTGATATTTATTTTGTTTACCCTTACTGAGCATTTGAGATCACCCTTTTATGTTTTCTTTTCCCCAAGATATAAAGAAATGTTTTAGGTTAAAAAAAGGAAGATCTTTATGGGATATGTTGAAGATCTTTCACCATGATTAGAAGATTATATTCCGAGTTTCCAAAGACACTAAACTATTACGATCCTTGTGTGTGTGTTTTTGTTATGTACTAAGTATTCTGCAAAAGTAATGTAATGTCCATGTACGTCAAGCTTCGGGTATCTACAAATACTCCATTGATTACACTCTTATCCATGTAGTCAGGATGCAATTATTAGTGATTGTGTGGCCCATGGGGTCTTGTTTGCCTTGTTTATTACCATGGAAGCCATTATTTATTCTTTTCATCATGTTTTCATTATTACACCTTGTAACCTTTACTATCACTATCATGGTGTAATGTTAGGTTTGTGTATTCTTCATGAGAATTATTTATATAAAATTGAACTAGCTAATTAATGAACTTGTTTCAAATTCAGACACTAGTCGGTGGCTTAAGTGGGTTCTTGGGAATTTATATTACTGCACTACATTACTTATATATATATGCATGCTTGTACAAATTTTAGGTTTATATTACATGGAAAAAATGTTATAAACAACATTGGTGGATTCAAACTGATATTTGTGTCACACCCTATATGGGAATCCAATGGTACTCGGAAGACTATATGTATTCATGGGTTGATAATGGGAAGAAAATTGCATCGGAAACATTATTGCATGTTTCTTAGGATGGACTTGGTAGTAGATGATCGAGCTAGAGCTCATGATACATGGGATAGTTTTTGGATTAATTTTTTTTACTTTTTTATAGTATTATTTTATACCAATTTGTATCTAGGTTTTCCCTATTTATAGATACATTAAATATCATCATCATATTTTGAATTTTATATAATTTTCACGTATTTTTAATCATTCATATTTAGATAGATTCTATTATGCATGTTTACTTATATTACATCTGCTATTTACTTATATTTATTGTTGATATTTTTTACTAATATTCATTAATTAGTGTATAGTATCCCCATAGACACCCTAGGACCTCACTGCTAGTTGGAAGCCACTGGAGTTCGGGGATAGGTTTTTGAGGCCATGCGACCAATCTGGCTCATGGTACCTTTAGTGGCATCCAGGTTTGGGGCGTTACAATGTTTTTATATTTCTATACAGATGTAAAAGAATAAATAATGATTTCAAAAAATATAATAGCACATAATTATACTAATGGTAATAATTTAACTATGAATCTATGATTAGGAAATGTTTTGAATGGAATGAATAAGAAGAAATGGTTAAGGATTAAGTAATACTCATCAGGGGACCATAAAGAAGTGATTAGGGTGATCGATGGGGATCTCTAGATTTAGTAAATGGAAGAAAAAATGAGTAGAGGTAATTTGAGTAGGGTTTTATGAAAAAAATTACATGTTTTTTGATCTTTGTGAGGATGGAAGTGATTCCTTTTTATAAGTGATTAAACTTTCACTTTTTTTAACACCAATTATTATTCAATAATGGAATGAAATTATTCAGATTTAATGATTCCATTCAAGGTAAATAATGGATTTTTGGGTGATATTACACATAAAAATAAATAAACAAAAATTTATAGACATTTTATAAACATTTTTAATGTTATTTACTCATATATTTTTATTTTTACATTTTTTTTGTTTTTACCTGTGTCACCATTTTTTACATGAGTGACTTCTGATTAAAAAAATATAAAATAAAACCTCTTTCAAAATATGGTTGGGAAGAAAAAACTCATTCTTAATTTAATATAATTAAAATTTTAAATAATAACAAATTAACTTTTAATTTAAATTATTTTATATATTGAAAAAAATTTATTTAAAAATGATGTTTTAACATTTATATATTCTAAATCATATTTATAATTTATTAATGATTAAAATTGGGTTAATAGAATTTATATACTTTAAAAAATAATATTTGATAAATTATTTGAAAAATATAAATTTAATTAATTAGATAAATATTTCATAATATTTGTAAATCAATTATTTAAAAATAACCCTTTATCCATTATCATTATCATTATTTTTATTCTCTGAAGTCTCATTTTTTGATCAAAAATGAAATTCAATTTATTATATAATATGGAAATTTTGAACACAAAAATGAAATATATATTTTTTGTAATTTCCCAAAAGTGATAAAATTTAATTTTTAATGGAATCTCATAAAAGAAGTTGTTATTGATAAATATTACTTGAGTTTCCAAAATTATAAATATGTGTTTTATAAATTTAGAAATATATTTTTATATGATTCATATTAACTTCTTAATATAATTTTTATATTAAAAATATTTCATAAACAATAAAATCATTCTTTTATTAAGATAACTTCATAAAATTTTATTTTTTTAGAGAAATCTATATTTTTAATATTCATAAAAAACAAATATTTTAGAAAAATATTAAAAATTCACCCTATAATAATTTCGTTTTTATGATCTAAAAAATAATTTTTATTTTACAAAAATAAATTTTATAAATTTATAAATTTTTTTAGTGAATGTACAATATATAAACCAAAATCTATTTTTTTAAAAGAAATAACTTTTCAAACATTATGTATTCTTAACCGAAATTTTTGTCCATTCTTGGATAAACATATTAGCCTCCATATATTATATTATTATTCAATGATTCTTATCTAATATGTATTATATTTTTTTAGTTTGTTTTTTCTTATTGAATAATCTATTAGCACAAAGCTTATTTTAAAGGAAAAAAATATATACTAAAATTTTGTTTCATTATATTCAACTATCTATGAAATTTTAATTATTAATCATTTATGATTGTATGTAAGGGTATTATAAATATATTTATCATTCAGGATATAACTTGTTATATAAAATTTATCTTTTTCTCTTAGGCTATATCAAGGTACTAATCATTCCTCAAGCTACATTAATTATTCATATAATCTTATAATTATGTATGTATATATCCTAATCATAAATTCTTCAAAATATAACATTCCAAATATAATATGAATATCCAAGGAATTAATTTACATTTAAACCATATATTCTTCCCAAATTTAACTTTATATTTTACACTTAATTGGTATTAATATCTAGATCATATAATCACAATATCCAATATATACCACAATACAAAAAATGTGATGAACATCATAAAAAATATCAGGAATCCATTTTTTATTAAATAATTATCAATTACAATATATCAATACTATCTAGATAAAATTTCTAAAAATCAATCATCCATTTAAACATAAGTTTTATTCATCCCTCAATCATGTATTCATCAATAATTTTTATTAAAAATATTTATTTATCATTAAGTCACTTTTTATGGTTAATGATACCATTTAATATATGTTTTCAAACCATTATAATAGAATTACTTAATAAAAATCATTGTATGTTTCACATATTCCCCAAAACTTTTAGAATATATATAATTTCTTCGATAAATATAACTTAATGATAAAAATAGCTAAGAGTTTTAGGATTTAATTTTTTTTATGATATCAACTGTACTTCCTTAGGTATAACTATGAGACACTCATTTTTCATCATAATAATCATATACCAAAATTATAAAAAAAATTATGTATGTTCCTTTATTCGGTTATATAACGTGCTGGATTCTAGATACATACCTTTCATATATTCGTTTTTGTTTTATTGCTTCAATGAAATAATAAAATGAATATGGTGGTTGAAAATATCCAAAATATGAACATTGAAACATAAATCTGAATATATCAACCCAAATAATGTTTTTAACATTTGATACTTTAGGATCAATCGTGACTCTTTTTTCCCAATACTCGGTTATCCATGTCTGTTTCCTACTATGTTCTCTTGCCTAATTTTTTAAGATCATATATAATTTTTTTATAATGGTTCATTAATGAGAATGTGAATTTATAAATCATACGCTTATGGAGATTTTATCATATTTTTTAGTTATGCCTCTTTTTTATGAACCCTGTGATGAATGATTTAAAAAATCTTCCTTTTTATGGGTTATTACACCTACATACATCAATTCCATATAATTTATTCAATTTTTTTTAGTAAGATTTAATTTCAAGGTGAAAACACACATTCTATAAATTACTATAATTTTACAATGATACCTTATACATAGAAATATCCCTAGGGTTTTCACTAATATTCTCCAATCCTAATTTAAAAAATAACAAAAAATTCCTTTGTTACCAACTAAGGTTATCGAGACCCACACTATTAGGCTTGATGCTAAAAATACACACTTTTCAAATTAAATTTGATTATAACTGAGATTATCCTAGAAAAATTTGAATAAATTTCACATTAGTATTACATATCACAAGAATATCACCTAATTTAGAGAAACAGTTGGTTTAATTTATTTTAGGACAAGTTACATAAGAAAATCATTATATAAAAATATTGAATATTTCTCCACAATCAATGTAAAATGAAATCCATTATAGATATCTCATAGGTTACACTAACCTTACTAACCTATGGGAATAGAATCTTATGACAGTTTTGAGAATATATTCTAAATAAGGGAACTAATAATTTATAAAAATAAAATATCATAAGTGATCCTAAGATGAGCATATGGGTTTAGTCAAGATACATAATAAAATCATACTCAAATGATAATAGATCACAAAACATGACTCAATAGATATTGTATGGCCTAACATAATAAATAAATCAAAAGAGTTTGAAAACATGAGTCAATGACAATGCTAAATCAGATTATAACAAAGTAAAAAATGTTGAACAAACATAATAATAGGAAACAATTATGAAAAAATTAATGTATAAACACCCTTTTATGTAGTAAAAAAAATCCAAGTATGTCCATGAATCATTATCTCATGAGATATAAATCCATAACCAATAAATTGGAGGGAGATACAAGACCCAACCTATCATCTTCCCTTCCTATAAGTTCCATAAAAAATAAATATTTAATAATATTATAAAGAACCCAAGAAAATAAATTGGGTCTCATAATATTTTCTATAGGAATTATATAACGAAAATAAACCTAACTCTATCAATTAATATAACATGACATAGCAGTGGGAAAGATGGGTATCCAAGGATATTCAATAACATTATTGGTAAAAACCCTTCAGTAAATATAATAGAGAATTTAGTATTTAATCCATAATGATATGGGGTTTATAATTAAGATAATAATTTCCCAAATCAATCAATGTATGGAATCTTGGTGATTAACCTTCAGTTAATGGAAAGAAATACAGTCTGTTCAGAGGGGAAATACATTGAAAGAAATACATTGTATATAATTAGGAAAGAAAAAGGTGGTGATTGATTTTTCCTCTAATAGATAACAACATTAAATAATACATCTATATAAATAATTGGTATGGTATTATTTGATAAATGTCATAGATCAATTATAATATATATCAAGGGATGATAACCTAGAAGGAAAACATTTTTTAAGAGTTTTATAAATAAAATATCTTTGGAAAATATATATATAATTGATATTTTAAAATAATTTTTTAAAAATAATTTACAATACAGACAGAAAAATAATTTATTTTAAAAACTATGAAAATATGAAAATAATGTTTAATATTATATGACATTAGTGTAGAAAGGATATTTTCACAACTAAACATTAACATGTATTATAATTATTAAAAAAATACCAATATAGAATATATTAAAATGATTTTCATTTAAAAAATTTAAAATAAAATAAATGTATTAAAAATGGCCTTTTTAATATTTTCAAATAAATTTAAGGATATCCATAAAATATGGAATCAAAGATAAAAATATGATCATAAAGAGAATGTTATTTTATATATTTATAATAATACAATTAGTGAAAAATATATCTCTTTAAAATACTAAAAAATATATAGTTTATAACATGATCAAGAGAAAAATAGACCACATAGGATAACTATATGAGAAGAAAATTATTTTGATATAAAAAAGGCTTTTTCGAATTCCTCATATGGGTTATCGTATTTGACATATCTAAATTTTAAAATAAGGTTGGGAAAAATTAACTTTATAGATTGAGTAAAATTTAAATTAAAAACCTTGGAAGAAAATTTGCTTGAAACTAAACACAAAGTACCATTAAAAAATAAAATTAGTGATCTAATATAAAGAGTAGGTAGTATATACACAATAAAAAGTTAAATTGGTGTATAAAAAAAAGAATCTGTTGATAAATAAAAATTGTTAGTAGGAAACCCTTCCAAGTACAATAATCATTGAGGTAAAAATAATTATATAATTATTGTATAAGGAATAATTATATAACCCTACAATAATGAGGGTATATAATAAAAATTATTTGTTATTTGTAATAAAATATAACTATAAAAATACATTTCAATAATAATGTTGGTAAATACATTGAAGAAATCTGAGTTAGTGTAAACCCTTATGATGTAAGAAACATTCAAATCACAACTTATTTAAGGGTGTTGTCTCAAATGAAAAATTAAACATCATGAATAAGGAATGTTTCAGGATAAATAGTCTTAAATATTTAGTTGATACTCCCTTCGAAATAAAATATGATGTATACTAAAATTTACGTCTCTAGGGAGTGAAAATTGAGACAAAAATACATTACCTTAGTCCAAATTAACTATGTTTATTTTTCAAAATTCAAAAATAATAATTTAAATTTATAACATACCTAATTAGTAACATTATTCTTCTGTATATCATTTACTAAATACCATTTTTGATCATATTCTATTAATTTATTATATAAATTTTCCTCATATTGTTGGGGGATTTCCTGAGTGGTAAAGACTCATCGTAATCTTACATCAGAACTATGTTAAAATATAGTTGAGAGTAAATATTTTCAAGTGCTATATCAGTACTGTAGTAGTCATTGAATTGAATATATAGGATTTTATTAGTGAAGTTACAATAATGGGGTACTATCGAGCAGCCATATTCATCCCAAATCATATTTTGGGACACTAGGCCTTAAAACCATCAAGTGGTTGGTAATACATGCATTACGTGCAAGTGGTGATATGGGCAAGATGCAATCAGTTCCTTCGGTCCATCCAATTTTGGTCCCACAGGCCCTGTAATGGGCATTATGTCCACTTGTCCTTCGGGCCAAAATAATATATAATGTTAGTAAGTGGACAGTTGGGTGGGTTATCCCTTGGGGGAAAATGAGATACCTTTTATACCCATTTGTGTGTGATTTCTTTGTGTTTTAATGAAATTGTTCCCCCATGTACCTAACATAATTTCTTTTTCTTATGTAGTTTATTTTAGGTGGACCATCCAATTTTTATGTAAATCTTTTGTTTTCTTGAGAATGGTTAAATGTGTTTTGGAATAAATTAATAATATCCATAATTTTAGGGGGTTTTTTCCATTATTATTGTACTATCATAAAATTTATATAGTAATATAAATTTTTATAAAATGAAATCGAATTTGAAAATGTACTCTGATATGCTCATTTTAGGTGGTTAGGATTACTATGATTGTTTATTGTTAGGATCTCTTGGATATTATCTAGAATTATATTTATATTATAGAAATAGTGTGAAAAAACATCATTCATCATCTTAAATAAATTTTTATAGTCATACATGTCATGTTTTTCCATTTTTGTTCATGTACATGGTTAAAATGCCTACAACATGAACCCATTATAACTTGCTAGGTGAGTATGGTTAAGGTAGGGTATAATTTCATTATCACAGAATAATTTTATTTTTTAAATGTTTTAGAATAATTTTTTACGAGTTTTTTTGAAATAATTAAAATAAATATGAAAAATAAAAAATGTTACTTCATGGAGGTGGTAGCCTATAAAACACTCAGTTAATGTTTTAATTTCCAGATGAAAATGGTCCAATTATAGCAGATTTCAATTTTTTATATTCATAATCATGATTTTAATATATATATCTAACATTTATTATTAAATTTCATCCTTATAACTATTTAATAATCTTATTTGTGAAAGAAAAAATGGGTAACTTCATGGAGGAAGCAGTCCACCAAAATTCACGATCGATGTTCCTTTTTATTTATAAGTATATGGATGGTAGTAAATAATGATTTTTAAATAATATAATAAAACATTTGTATACTAGTTATATATAGGTCATTCTATAATTTTGGTTATGATAGGACCAGATGGTAAATAATATGAATAAATTATTGAGGATTATTTAATACTTTCTTCCGGACATTGAACTTTTTCCTTGATGTATACTTGGAAATGAATGGAATATGGTAACTTATGGTGAACATGCAATTTGAGACATGAAATTGGATCTTAAGGGATGGAAATTTTGTAGTTTATCAAGTAAATTTAACATTTATGAGTAAATTTATGTGGGTAAAAGTGACCCAGTTTTTTATGTGAAAAAAATTGTAAATTTCTGAACATTAATAATTTTTCAAAAATTCTATAAAAAATATTTAAGGGTTTATAGATTAAAAAGTGAGAAATAATGGAATTTTGGGTGATATATGGTTGATAAAAACTCAACTGACAGTTTAAATATATGTTTTAAAAAAAAATTATGTCATTTACTCTTATATTATTAGTTTTACATTTCCGTTTTTACTGTGTTGAGGTAACTAATTTTTAACCATGTAACTTGTGTTTTAAATTAAATATAACATAATAAATATTTAAATAAATAGGTCTTATTAAAAAAAACTTAATCTCCATTTAATATAATTAAATTTATAATTAATAATAAAATACCTATTATATTTACATTTTTTTATATAATAAATTTTATTTTTCTAGAAACAGAATGTTTTCAACATTATGTGTTACTAATATAATTTATGAATTTATTTAAAATTAGATTTGCGATCTTATAAATATATCATTGTTTAAAAATAAAATTAGAGTAATTTTTTAAAATATATTTATTTAATTTATTAGTTAAAAATTATATAACATATATAAATCTATTATTTGAAAATAATGAATTCGCTATTATCATGGTCAATAACATTAATCTCATTAATCAAATTTTTATAATAAAAATTGAACTGAATTCTATGTACTTATATAGACATATTGATCATAGATATGAAATCAAATTTGTTATATTTAATTTCTAAAAGCGATCAAATCTAATTTTTAATGTTAATGAATAAAAAAATTCATTGTGAAATATTACTTGAGTTTAGAAAATGCAAAAATGTGTTTTTAAAATTAAAAATAATATTTTTAAATGATATATATTTATTATTACATATATTTAATTAATATAAAAATATTTTCCTACAATTTTAAATTATTATATTTATAGGATAATTTAATAAAAATTAATGTTCTTAGTATAATTGGTATTTTTCATATTCAAATAAAATGCAATTATTTTTGAAAAATATTAAAAATTCACCTTGATCTAATTAAAATTTATAAATTTAAAATTTATATGGAAATAAAATAAATAATAAAAAAATTATTTAGTTATTAAACTAACTTTAATTACATTTGGCAATCTTAATAAAAATAAATTTATTTTGTTAGTGTTTACAATATTTTTGTCTACTATCTACTGCATCACTTCTATAATTATCACATCTAGTATATAGTGGATTTTTTTATTTTTTGTGTTTTATGTGGAATAATATAATAACATGGTTACTATTTAAGGGGAAGAATAATGTAGTAAAATATTTTGTACTTGCATCATACACATCTTATAATTTTATATTCATAATATTTTTAAAAAAATATAAAATTGAAACCAAACCACCATATATTAAGTGAATTTATTAACACAAAATTTCAATACACACATTTCATCAAAATGTAACAATAATACTAAATAAAATTTAATTAAAAATCGTTATATAATTTATTTTTGAATAATTACTTGCAAAATAAGAGGATTTGATATGGATGAACCAATAGAGAAACATATAAATGTAGTATAGATAAATTTGTAAAATTGAATGATATTAATTTTTTATTCCACAATTTAGAATATTTTGTTATTATAACCCATATATTGGAGAGTTTTTAGGGTATTGGACTCCCTTTGGTATACTAATATACAATTTTAAGAGGGTTATCAGTACTTTCATTGGGAATATAGCACTATCACACCAGTTTGATAGACCCACCTCTAAATAATATTTTTTTTTCATTTTTGTTCTTCCCATACCACCCCACTAAATATCTAATTTAGATTTATAATTTATTTCTTAAATACATAGATACATGAAATTAAAATTATTAAAATCTAAAATAAATAGTAAATATACAAAGAATTCCAAAAACAATATGAGATCCAAAGTGTAATATTTCCAAAAGATAAGGAAGATCTAAATTTAATAGCTTTTTTCCTATTTAGAAATGATACCCTAACCTCTATTATAAAAATGATCACTTAGACTTGGGAATGTATTTTTCTTGGTCACCACATTATATACCTTCAACATAAACTCTTTTTATAACACTCCTTGTATCAATTTTCTTGATAACATCATGACTTCCATTGGTTGAGATTCTTCTAAATTCGTATTTTTAAAAGTCAATAATTGTAAGTGGTGAGACCACTCTACCATAAATAACACAAGAGATTATAGTGGTTTAGATAATTATTACAATTAACATAAAAATAATCACAATGAGTTTCCCATTTGGTCACTGACTAGAGGAAAATTTTCTATAAGAGAATAAAAATGCAGTTTTAATAAAAGGATATTAAATGAGGGGTTCTATTATGGGTTTCTTGAATGGATATGTGGTATTATAATTTATCTAGTGATCGATGGAATAGACAATTTTTTTATTTTCATTTTTTAATTAAATTAAAATAACATATATTATATCCATAACAAGTCACTTTCTGTTTTATCGTTTATATATATATAAATATACAAATAATTTATATTTATATTTAATGTATAATTAATCGAAATATGATAATATATATATATATATGTTACTGAATACTATATTTAACAAAATGTATATTTTTTTATTTTGTTGAATGTAACTTTAAACAACATGTATATGTGTATGTTGTTATTATAGTGCAATTAAAAATAATTTTTTCTCGTAGTGATCATCATCTTAACTTATAAGGCCTCCATACTTATTTGAGATTTTAGTAGTCTCATACATACTCCCTAAACCCACTCTAAAACCACAATTTATAAACATTAAATCACATTTTTTTTGTTATTTATAACCTCTCAATAAATCTCACACTCATACCCACAACATATTCTATAAATTGACAACTACACATAAGAAAATCCCACAAAACATTCTACTTTTACAAAGAAACATTTTTTAATCCAAACAATTACATTCTATTAAAAAATCATTAAAATTATCTAAGAAAATGAAATATATAAACAATTCATTTTTAACCATTTCAATGATCAATCATATTTTTGAAAACTATTATTTTATATTTCTAAAATCACAATAAAAAACATTTAAATCATGAAACCATGGTTTATATAAGAATATGAAACATAGAGACCAACAAAACTCATACTACTTCCATATATCAATTTCCACACATCATGAGTATCCCCACACACCAAAAGCACCATCCTTGAAAAAAAATTAAATTTTCTAATTCAAACCTTAGGAATTTTTATCCAAATAAAAAAAATATAAAAACACACTCAAGGGGTAATATAATGGAAAAAATAAACGAGTCAACAAAATCAATATAAAAAATTTATTTATCCACTATAATTGTAGTGAAAAATTAATATGCTTTCAAATGGTTTATACATTAATTTGTGGAACCCTTATTCTATATCCCTAAAATTCACCACAGAAATTAGAAGAGATTGGGAATAAGAAGAAAAAATAGAGGAAGGGTTTTCCTTAGATCCTTAGGGATTTGGGTTGAAGAAAGAGACCAAAAATACCATAAAAATAAAACAATATGGATCTATCCTACACTATGGTTCAAATCACATAGACATATTAGTGTTTAGATTAAAATATAAATTTCTGTGAAAATTTTTAGATACTGCATAAGTTGATGCTTGATTTGCTAATTGGTATAGATAATCATGAATTTTCCTACTTCATAAAAATTTAACATCGTCTCCTACAAAAATCTCTGAACACTTTATAAAATTTGAAAACTCATTCCTTTCTCAAATGATACCCTTCTAAAATACAACCACTGGCTATAATTTCTACACTCAATACTATTAAATATTTATACTTTAACAAAAAATTGGTGATATACACATCTCTCCTTATCCACCCCCATATCTATTCCCCTTTTGTATCTTATACATCTTTCCTCTCTCACACCCATACCACTTCCATTCATGTCACTATTTGATATTAAATTCAAAAATCTATTAATAAATTTTAATTTTAAAAAATAATATTTCACCAACTTCATTTTTATTTCAAAATTTTATTTCAAAATTTTTATTTTTTATAACTCTGAATTTTTTAACATATTTTTCATTTTTTTAACATGTGTAAATCCAATTTATCCATATTTTATTTTCAATTTTCATAAGTAATTATTTTTATATGAATTTATTATATTAATTAAATTTTAATAATTATAATGTCTATTTTTGTACTAAATTGGTTATGATGTGAAAAATAAAATAAAATGTGTGATTAAAAAAAAATAAATTTTAAACATTATATTTTACATAGCATATTAGAGAAAAGTTTTCTTCAATATTTTTATTTTATAAATTTACTATATAAGAAACAATAGAAATAAATTTTAATAATAGTAATTATTCATATAAGTGTTGTACCATGATTGGATAAACTATAACTAAAATGGGGGTGAATTGATTTATTGAAATTTTGTAGACATTCATAACGAGGTTCATTAGGTATATATTTCACTTATAATATTTTCCTTTTCACATGATATAGTAGGAATAAAAGCATAATGAAAAGAGATTTGATACAATGAATTATGGTGATCCAGGGAATAGAAATATCCTTTTACACTCAACCAACACTCAACTCTAAGAGATTGGAAGTTTTTATGAGACTACCCCATGTTCCATGTACTTCTAGTCCTTTTACCAAGGACTGGATGAATAATTCAAAGGAGTTGTCACTTGGTTCATTAGTTATAGGATCATTTAATAATATTCTTACAAGGATTTACAAAAAAAAAGTTAATTCAGTGTTGTTATAATATGATCCATTAAATAGATATAGAAAATAAAGAGAGTGTTTATATATTAGGATCATTGTTTTAAGATACAACTGACATAAGATAAGAAATATTTAAGATATATGGAAAGAATAAAATACAGCTCAATGAAATTCTCTATAAATTGTAGTAAATATGATTGAGATATAAAAAATGTAGTTTTTGAGGCTTTTTCTTCTTTTCATGTTAACCAGATTAGTGCACAATGGTATTTGAGACTATGTTCTTGAATAATAAATAAGGTTTTTATGTTCTTCTTAATATTATATTTTTCAAAAAATGTTATCCCACATGAAACACATGAAAAACTACACTTTTATATTCATATCATCATAACACTAAAATCTGGGATTTGAGTTTTAAATCCCACATGTTCTTTTCCAAGAAATACCTCATAAAATGTACATACCATTAAATTATCCATTTACATGTTTCCTTTCTCAGTATATTCCTTTTAATATTATCATTTGTCATATATGGTGTTCATCCAAAATTTAATAAATGCATGATAGAATTAATTCTTACAAAAATTTTAAAAATGGTAATAAATAGAAATTTTTTAAGGGCTTTGTCAATTTCATATCACTACATAGCCATGTTTACCATATTTGAATCCATGTAGTCAAATTGATCCATATAGCCAAATTTATCTTGGCCTTATTAATGTTGATGATTTTCTTAATATAGGTTTCATGATCACATATCCAAATTTAACATATAATAACTAAATTATATATCCATTTGGAACCACATTGGAGATTTCACCACATACCCAAATTACATTGTTTATTATTGTACATGAATGATTCACATAATCATTTGATCTATTTAAAAGATTGGACATGTAAGTGATTCATCGACGTAGTATATTTCAACATAGTTGATTTCATGATGTATCCATTTCACATAAAATGACCCATAATGTATGTGTTTTACATCGAATATTTCTCAATGTAGTTATCTCTTCATATATCCAAATGCCACACAAAAAATATTTTCCATACATAGTCAAATTTAAAAAAATTACAATAATTATATCTATAATAGCTACAGGAATTAAAAAAACAAATACTCATAAACACACTATAAAAACAAAAACATTAGTAAAATATGAAGGCTATTTTAGATCATTAATACCTAAATTAGCTGGGATACATTGTAATGAAAATAAAAGTCTAACAATATTCCCCTTTTTGATAATCACACAACCCGTAAGACATTAATAAAAAAGTTATTAAGAGGTTGTAACATTATTTTTCGGAAATATAATGTATATATATAATATATATATATATATTAGAAGTGGTGGTTATCATTTTATTATACCCATAATTAGATACTTCTCTCCTTTTTATTACTCAAGGAATCATCTCCCCATTTGATTAAACAAAAGGTACACATATCCCCTAGTTTTTTCATTAAAAGTAATGTTAAGGATAAGATAAATAAATTTAATTTAACACTAACATGTATTAATAAATTAAGGATTGTCCTAAAGCTAAATTTGAAAAAACATAATGGAATCTAGTAATCAACATATAAATATTAAAAACATTAAATAAAAAAATATAATAAAAATATATGAAATGGATACAAAGTAACTTCATTAAACAGTAATAATTTTTTGAGAAATACATCCCATAAAAAATAAATATAAAAAATAATAGTTAGAAGGCTTGACCTTATTGATAGGGACAAAATGAAAAGCTGGTTTGGATAGAGGTAAAATGAATGTTGTAATGGTTCTAGAGGTAGCAGGAGGGTCTATTATTAGTGGCAACACATACATCCCAATCTCAGTAATAAAACTATCTACATAGCCATGTACAAATCAATCTTGGATATTAAGTATGTTGGATGAGTATTCTATCAATATTTCATTCTGCTTTAAAAAAATATAAGGTATGTAAGCTATAAATCCCTACTTATTTGGATGTCATGAGGGTGAAACTTCATGATTAGATTTCATAGATGAGAATGAATCATCCACCTTGGATTTATCAATTTTATAGATGATGTATAGGTAATAAACTACATCAAATCTTTGTATCGTGCCCTGAAAGGTATTTGAAGGAGTTGTTCTGAGGGTTCTTATCCCTCTAAGGTAAATCATATCACCTTCACACATGTATATTCTCTTGAAGATGTTAGAATTTTATATCTCATGGATAATAGAATATTCATGTCTATGCATTTGTGCTATAGAGGAAAGACCATTTTTCATTATCACTTTAAATTATTCAAACAATCCAAAAGTGAAAATTTGAGAATAATTAAATAAGGGAACTTTGTTGAGGACTTTATTAAGCGTCTTGAAGGTCAAAATACAAATTATTTATAATTTTTTCACTGATACTTATATACTAACCACTCTATAATTCATTGAATTTAATTTAATTTTCATATTAACTATATTCCCTACAAACACCTAATATACTTTCTGGATAGAATTTGATGGTGGTTGTGGAACTGTAGCATTAGTAACTACAAGAGCAGGCTCAGATAAAACCTCAGTCGGTACATTAATTGGTTTCACTGAAGGGAAAATCTTGAGAGTCTAGTAAAAAACAATCCCTTTCTCAATAGAATAAACAATAATAGGGTGAGTTAGTTCCTATTTTGAGGAAGTAAAATCCTTGTAAGAGTAAAAACCTTCAACATCTTCACAATTTACCACAATCATGATTTTTATTATCTGATGATTTCTATATAAGGGTCCGATCGACCTAGATATCGTTCTTAAAATTTCATGTTATAACTCCAAGATCACTTTATGCTTTCCATTGTGTCAATAAAAAAAATGTGTTTTCTAAATCCATACATTTTAAATACTTCTCTGGTGTCTTCGAACTCTTTTAAACGATCCTTCCTAAAATATTCCATCAGGATAGCTGTGAACATATAACATTGTAAATATTGAATCTAAGAGGATAGAGATGTCAACCAAGAAATAATATAATATAATACATTATTATAAT
The DNA here is from genome assembly GCA_963277665.1 of Viscum album. Lineage (NCBI taxonomy): Eukaryota > Viridiplantae > Streptophyta > Magnoliopsida > Santalales > Viscaceae > Viscum > Viscum album. Next base: position 493,961,210 of record OY728158.1, on the reverse strand, counting down.
CAAGAACCATTAAAGGTACCTAGGTATAGTATAATGTAGTTAGTTTAAACCTCATTATGAATTCAAACAAATTAACCAAAACACTCTTCGGCGTATAAAATCTTCCTTTCATATAATAATTTAGAAATTGAATCTAATTAATTTAATCATGATAAATACTGAATAGGGCCACAAATCTATTTCGAAACAGGTCTCTATAAGTTTAAATTAATTCACTAATATCAATGAAGTCTTTCTGGGAATAAAAAACAGTTTTTATCCCTCCCACAAGGGATTTCAACTCCACAATATTTTTTTAACTGATCTCATAAACACAATTTTTCACGTAAATAGCTGTATCTATTTTTTACCAAATTTTTTTTTGTTCCATTCACCCTAATATATTTAGCAAAAACATCTTTTTAAATAGAACTCTCCAATATTTATTTTATGTTATCCTCAGAGGAGGTCAATTAAATCTTTAAAAAAAAAAATAATACTGTCTAGGATTATAAAAATTATTCAAAATAAAAAATGTAAAGGATTGAATTTCAAAACAATAAATCCTATTACATATAGATGTAACATCTCAACCAATGTGCCACATGCCAGTTCCCCGAGCTGATTATCCACATTCCCTCAGGCGTGCCTTCTCACACGCTAGAGGCTTTTAAATAGCAGTGAGGGTAAAATTTAGATATAATGGGGAGTATATCCTTTATTTATCGAGTAAATAAAATATAAGAAATAAATAAAAAAATCCAAATGATAAAAAATAATATCCATAATAACATCACAATCAATATATATGGATATCACACGATGAACCAAAAAATGGAAAATATATAAACCTAAATAGTAGATATTTCATGGCATATATGTGCCATGTGTCAAATGAAAAACTCAAAATAACGAAACTAAAAACTCCCATGTCATCCTAGAAATCATGTTGGGTTCCCTAATCTACGATGCTTCTAAACTCATCCATCTTACATAGGGATCATGACATTATCCTACCCTACAAACATGATTATTATTCAAGTACCGATCAAGAAGTCAATGTTGGGTGTGAGTATAACTCAGTATTCCAACACCAATATCATCAAAAAAATATCTTTTCATTTTTTTATGATTTGGAATAAATAATAAAGTGAAAAAAATAAATTAAATTGGATTCACATTAAATTATTCCCTACTTAACCACATTTTCAGATGGTTCACATTGAATCCCAAACCATAAATACTAGATTATTTCCATGATGGAGTATAAAATTGTTCCTAAAGGATATAACATTTAATTATATCATGGGGTTCAATTAATCAATTTATTTCAATTAAATCATTCATACAATGGGGGATGAGAGAAGTAGTCTGTCACACCATGTGTATTTGGAGTTGCAATTCCTATACTAGAACTCTATGATCACATGTATACATTAATATATTTGAGCCCTAGAGAGGCAGTCTAGCACACCATGGGTATTTGGAGCATCAGTCACTATACCAAAACATAGTTTTATATATTACATCACATGATTCCATATTAACAACCATTTATCATCAATTATCAAAATTCATTATTCACTCAATTCACAATTTAATTTATCAAGATAACAAAAATTTCAATTCAACCTTTTCCTACTATCACCACACCCTATGGGTGGATACCCATTTTATAAATAGTAAATCATAAATTCTATAATTCTTATTATTCATCAATTGAGTAATCCCATTATTCATCAATTCTTTAATCACATTACAACTAATTTCACTATCACATGGGAAAATTAATTAATTAATGAATTCTATTAAATATCCAATTTACTAACATGGAAATTAAAATTTCAAAATTACATAAAAATATTTAAAATATATATTAAAGGAATTGAAAAATAGATAACATACCTCATGGTCATTTATGGATTTTTTCCAAACCAAAATTCCCAAAATTTAAGCATAATGATCGAGATCAGAATAGAATAGAAGATCTAGAACTAAAACATAAGGTTATGATAAAATGGATTAATATCAATAAAAAATATATCTAAACCATTTCCAAAAGATTAAAATTAATTTATCATCATTGTGAAGGAAAAAAATAGATATGGAAAACCAATTGGGGGAAGAAATCACATACCAAATAAAAGCTGGTCCTTCGATCAGATCTTCAATTCTCTAGGAAAATGGTTCATGAAGCTTTAAAATCATCCCAAAAGATTCAGAAATCATAGGAAGTAGTTTAGGATTAAGTGTGGATGAATATGGGTTAATATCATGGGAAATTTTAATAAATATTTAGATAATATAAACTCATACACCAGGTTTCCTAGGGTGAGGCACATGATTTTCCCAACTGTGCACCTTAAATTTGAACCTCCCCTTAAGGGTTCATGATGTCTTCTATGTGGGAAAATGGGTTCACAAACAAGGCTCCAACCATGAAAACCACCTATGCTTGAGGGTGCACAATTTACTAGGGCGGGCACATGGTTTGGGAGAGCTATGTTCTAATTGTGTACTGCCCAAAATAGCTCTAAAAACAACCAAATTATCTTGAACACAGACATGACAATCCTCAACAGAAGTACAATATAAAATATGGTCAAATAATACCTGAACAAAATTATTAGTCAAATCTATAATGGTTGGTGCCATAAATTCTCTCCACCATATAATATATCATCCTATTTTAGTACTACCAAGTGTTTCTAAGATTCTCAGATAAAAAGTTTGGGCCATTGAACCAACATATCTGGTTCTCCCTGTTGGGCGGAGAGTGATGGCAAGTGGGGGGGGGGTGAATTGCCTTTTAAAAATGATTAAGAATTTAAAACAAAGTTAAAGGTGCAGCGGAAATAAAAGAGGCAAGACACAAAACTTGATAACGGAGTTCGGCTTAAACCAAAGCCTACATCTCCGCTCCCAACTCAACCGTTGAGAGATTTACTACCGCTTGCTTTTTAATGGTTTTAGCAAGAAACCCACTAGACTTTAAGGTAGTCTAGAACCTATTATAGCTTGCTTTTAATGGTTGAGCAAGAACCCACTAGCCTTCTTACAGGTGAAGGCTAGCTCACCTATGACTCAAGCCTTTTAAAGGGAAGGCTTGACTAACCTCTTCACACCTTGAAGGTGGTGTGAAAAAACAAACAAAATGAAGATAAAAGAAAGAGGGGTTTGTAGGCACAAACCCAAATTGATGCTCAAAATGATAAAACAAGAAAACCCGTAATGTGGAGAAGTCTTGGGCGCCAATGGATTGATTGGAGTTGATGAAGAGCGCTCCCAAGCTTCTATGGTGATGCTCCTTGGATGTGGAAATGGATTGGAGCAATTGAGGTTCCTTGAATGAATCCACCGGAGGTTCGCCAAATGATTGAAAAATCTTCCCGTGGGCTTACTTTCATTTCCGGGGCTTCCTAGTCCTTTATTTATAGAGGGGGAACCCTCAAATGGCCTTTGGGGGTCTTCGGAGCCGTTGGAGAGGCCTTCGGAGCCGTTGGGAGTCAAGTGGACAAGTCTGGTCAAAGCCCAACGGCTAGTTTGACTGGCTCCACCGGCTGACCGGTACAGATCCACCGGTTGGCCGGTGCTTTGGAAAAGGGAGAGGCCTTCTGCCCAGGCACCACCGGCTGGCCGGTGAGGAGGCCACCGGTTGGCCGGTGCTGAGACAGTAGCTCACCTCTTCTGTCTGGGTTCCACCGGCTGGACAGTGATGGTACACCGGTTGGCCGGTGGTCTGGACAGAGGGGATACCTTCTGCCCAGGCACTACCGGCAGGCCGGTGGTCATCCACCGGTTGGCCGGTGAACTGAAATCAGTCCACATGGCTTTCATGGCTTCAGCTTTCTTGGCCCAATTCCTTGGCAACCTGAAATCATTCCTATCATCCAAAAACACTTAAAACAAGATTAGATAAAAAAGAGAGTGATTGTGATCATGAAAATTAAACTACGAGGGGTACGAGAGGTACAACAATCTCCCCCTATTTTGATGATCACAATCACCAAAACAAACAATGTAAAATACTGAAATGATAGCCATGCTTTAAAGGATAGAGCAAAGCATTATAGAAAGATTTCTCCCCCAATCAACCAAGAATTTCTCCCCCTTTGTGATTATCAAAATAGCACGGGGCATAAAACTTGATCGATGGAAAGGATTGAAAAATAAGATAGAGATTTTAAACTAATTGAGATTTTTGAAATTTGAATTGAAAGTTTTGAATTGAAAGTTTTGAAAAAAAGTTTTGAATTGAAAGTTTTGAATTGAAAGATTTGAAAATGAAGCAAAAAGGCTTAAACGATCCTAACTCCCCCTAAATAAAAACAACAAATCACCGGGGAGAGGATTTTGAAACCGAGACAAATTTTGGCCCGCATAGACTCGCTAAAAGGGATTTTTCAATCCATACTTGTCTAGTGGAGGGTCTTCTCCTATGAAATTCATCATTAAAGGAAATGGTTTTGGGCCTTCCATACCGGGCATTTTTGCAATTGCACTCATAAATTAAGTGCCCGGGTTATTTACAATAGTTGCAAAATTTATATTGGGAGCTCCCCCTTACAAAAATAGTTGGAGCATGGGAAGAGGAAGCTTGCTTGGAATAACCAAGCCCTTGGGTGGTTCTAGATACGCATTGGGAACCAAGGAGCTTCGAAAGGTTATGTTCACCTTCGGTGAACATAACTAGGGATTCCCTTAAATCCTTGATTGTTGATTCCATAGAATCAACATCGGGAAGGTTTTGGACCTTGAGGGACAACTCTTCCTTCTCTTTGAGAAGTTGATCCTTTTCGGAAGAAAGTTTTTTGAAATTCTTTTTTGAAGCAATAAATTTGGAAGAAAGTTCGTGAAAACCTTCCTCCAATTGATCTCTTGCATGTTGGAGATCCTCATAAGACAAATGATTGAAAGAATTTGAAGAACTAGAGGAAGAGGAGTCGGAAGAGGTTACCTCATGAAATTCCATTAGACATTTTTTACTGTTGTCACTTGAGGAGGAGGAGGAGGAGGATGTGGAGCTATCACTCCATGTGGCCTTGAATGCCTTCTTCTTTTCCTTTTGCTTGGCCTTTTTCTTGTTGAGTGGACAATCGGGCTTGTAATGGCCTTTCTTGCCACACCCGTAACAAGTTACCTCGGGCTCGGATTTTTCGTTGGGTTGAGCCTTGCGGGATTTCTTCTTCTTGTGCTTCTTCATGAATTTGTGCATTTTGCGGGCAAGGTTCTCGATTTCTGAATCGCCGCTTGAATAGGAAGACGATGAGGAGGAGGAGCTTTCTTCTTTTTGAACATTGAAGGCGATGTTCTTTGGAGTTTTTATGAGATTGCCTTCCTTTTCAGCTTGCCTCCTCATGGTGGTCTCGTAGGTCATGAGGGATCCGATGAGCTCTTCGACCGGCATGTTCTTGATGTCTTTTGCTTCTTGGATTGCCGCGACTTTCGGTGCGCATGTGCTTGGTAAGATCCAAAGAATCTTCTTGACTATCATCTCTGTAGAAACATCCTCACCAATAGATTTTCTTCCATTGCAAACGTCAGTAAAACGAGTAAACATTTCAGTAATTGATTCGTGTGGGTGCATGGTGAAACTTTCAAAATCTTGGCGATACATGTCTAATCTAGTGTCTTTGACTTTGTTAGTTCCCTCATGGGTTACTTCTAAAAGTTTCCAAATTTAATAAGAAGAGGAGCAAGTAGAAACATGGTTGAATTCATTACGGTCCAGCCCACAATGAAGAGCATTCATGGCTTTTCCATCAAGCTCAAAATTGGAAATGTCTTCAGGGGTCCATTTGGACTCATCCTTGTTAGATAAAGTAAAGCCTTGCATTACAATCCTATAGATAGGATAACCAATGCTTCTAAGAAAAGTAATCATGCGGGTTTTCCAATAAGAATAGTCGGTTCCATCAAAGAATGGAGCACGACCCAAAGAATATCCTTCGGAGGCGAAAGAAGTTGAAGCCATCACAAAGGATCTTGAATTTGAAACCGGTTAGGGTATTACTCAAATTTTGCCTCTGATACCAATTGTTGGGCGGAGAGTGATGGAAAGAGGGGGGGGGGGGGGTGAATTGCCTTTTAAAAATGATTAATAATTTAAAACAAAGTTAAAGGTGCAGCGGAAATAAAAGAGGCAAGACACAAAACTTGATAACAGAGTTCGGCTTAAACCAAAGCCTACGTCTCCGCTCCCAACTCAACCATTGAGAGATTTACTAACACTTGCTTTTTAATGGTTTTAGAAAGAAACCCACTAGACTTTAAGGTAGTCTAGAACCTATTACAGCTTGCTTTTAATGGTTGAGCAAGAACCCACTAGCCTTCTTACAGGTGAAGGCTAGCTCACCTATGACTCAAGCCTTTTAAAGGGAAGGCTTGACTAACCTCTTCACACCTTGAAGGTGGTGTGAAAACCCAAACAAAATGAAGATAAAAGAAAGAGGGGTTTGTAGGCACAAACCCAAATTGATGCTCAAAATGATAAAACAAGAAAAACCGTAATGTGGAGAAGTCTTGGGCGCCAATGGATTGATTGGAGTTGATGAAGAGCGCTCCCAAGATTCTATGGTGATGCTCCTTGGATGTGGAAATGGATTGGAGCAATTGAGGTTCCTTGAAGGAATCCGCTGGAGGTTCGCCAAATGATTGAAAAATGTTCCCATGGGCTTACTTTCATTTCCGGGGATTCCTAGTCCTTTATTTATAGAGGGGGGAAGCCTCAAATGGCCTTTGGGGGTCTTCGGAGCCGTTGGAGAGGCCTTCGGAGCTGTTGGGAGTCAAGTGGACAAGTCTGGTCAAAGCCCAACGGCTAGTTTGACTGGCACCACCGGCTGACTGGTACAGATCCACCGGTTGGTCGGTGCTTTGGAAAAGGGAGAGGCCTTCTGCCCAGGCACCATCGGCTGGCCGGTGAGGAGGCCACCGGTTGGTCGGTGCTGAGACAGTAGCTCACCTCTTCTGTCTAGGTTCCACTGGCTGGCCGGTGATGGTACACCGGTTGGCAGGTGGTTTGGACAGAGGGGATGCCTTCTGCCCAGGCACTACCGGCGAGCCGGTGGTCATCCACCGGTTGGCCGGTGGACTGAAATCAGTCCACATGGCTTTCATGGCTTCAGCTTTCTTGACCCAATTCCTTGGCAACCTTAAATCATTCCTATCATCAAAAAACACTTAAAACAAGATTAGATAAAAAAGAGAGTGATTGTGATCATGAAAATTAAACTACGAGGGGTACGAGAGGTACAACAATCTCCCCCTATTTTGATGATCACAATCACCAAAACAAACAATGTAAAAGACTGAAATGAAAGGCATGCTTTAAAGGATAGAGCAAAGCATGAGAGAAAGATTTCTCCCCCAATTAACCAAGAATTTCTCCCCCTTTGTGATTATCAAAATAGCACGGGGCATAAAACTTGATTGAGGGAAAGGATTGAAAAAAAAGATAGAGATTTTAAACTAATAGAGATTTTTGAAATTTGAATTGAAAGTTTTGAATTGAAAGTTTTGAATTGAAAGTTTTGAAAAAAAGTTTTGAATTGAAATTTTTGAATTGAATGTTTTGAAAATGAAGCAAAAAGGCTTAAACGATCCTAACTCCCCCTAAATAAAAACAACAAATCACCGGGGAGAGGATTTTGAAACCGAGACAAATTTTGGCCCGGAGAGACTCGCTAAAAGGGATTTTTCAATCCATTCTTGTCTAGTGGCGGGTCTTCTCCTATGAAATTCATCATTAAAGGAAATGGTTTTGGGCCTTCCATACCGGGCATTTTTGCAATTGCACTCATAAATTAAGTGCCCGGGTTTTTTACAATAGTTGCAAAATTTCTATTGGGAGCTCCCCCTTACAAAAATAGTTGGAGCATGGGAAGAGGAAGCTTGCTTGGAATAGCCAAGCCCTTGGGTGGTTCTAGATACGCATTGGGAACCAAGGAGCTTCGAAAGGTTATGTTCACCTTCGGTGAACTTAACTAGGGATTCCCTTAAATCCTTGATTGTTGATTCCATAGAATCAACATCGGGAAGGTTTTGGACCTTGAGGGACAACTCTTCCTTCTCTTTGAGAAGTTGATCCTTTTTGGAAGAAAGTTTTTTGAAATTCTTTTTTAGAGCAATAAATTTGGAAGAAAGTTCGTGAAAACCTTCCTCCAATTGATCTCTAGCATGTTGGAGATCCTCATAAGATAAATGATTGAAAGAATTTGAAGAACTAGAGGAAGAGGAGTTGGAAGAGGTTACATCATGAAATGCCATTAGACATTTATTACCATTGTCACTTGAGGAGGAGGAGGAAGAGGATGTGGAGCTATCACTCCATGTGGCCTTGAATGCCTTCTTCTTTTCCTTTTTCTTGGCCTTTTTCTTGTTGAGTGGACAATCGGGCTTGTAATGGCCTTTCTTGCCACACCCGTAACATGTTACATCGGGCTCGGATTTTTCGTTGGGTTGAGCCTTGCAGGATTTCTTCTTCTTGTTCTTCTTCATGAATTTGTGCATTTTGCGGGCAAGGTTCTCGATTTCTGAATCGCCGCTTGAAGAGGAAGACGATGAGGAGGAGAAGCTTTCTTCTTTTTGAACGTTGAAGGCGATGTTCTTTGGAGTTTTGATGAGATTGCCTTCCTTTTCATCTTGCCTCCTCATGGTGATCTCGTCGGTCATGAGGGATCCGATAAGCTCTTCGACCGGCATGTTCTTGATGTCTTTTGCTTCTTGGATTGTCGTGACTTTCGGTGCCCATGTGCTTGGTAAGATCCAAAGAATCTTCTTGACCATCATCTCTGCAGAAACATCCTCACCAAGAGATTTTCTTCCATTGCAAACGTCAGTAAAACGAGTAAACATTTCAGTAATTGATTCGTGTGGGTGCATGGTGAAACTTTCAAAATCTTGGCGATACATGTCTAATCTAGTGTCTTTGACTTTGTTAGTTCCCTCATGGGTTACTTCTAAAAGTTTCCAAATTTCATAAGAAGAGGAGCAAGTAGAAACACGGTTGAATTCATTACGGTCCAGCCAACAATGAAGAGCATTCATGGCTTTGCCATAAAGCTCAAAATTGGAAATGTCTTCAGGGGTCCATTTGGACTCATCCTTGTTAGATAAAGTAAAGCCTTTCATTACAATCCTATAGATAGGATAACCAATGCTTCTAAGAAAAGTAATCATGCAGGTTTTCCAATAAGAATAGTCGGTTCCATCAAAGAATGGAGCAAGACCCAAAGAATAGCCTTCGGGGGCGAAAGAAGTTGAAGCCATCACAAAGGATCTTGAATTTGAAACCGGTTAGGGTATTACTCAAATTTTGCCTCTGATACCAATTGTTGGGCGGAGAGTGATGGCAAGAGGGGGGGGGGGGGTGAATTGCCTTTTAAAAATGATTAAGAATTTAAAACAAAGTTAAAGGTGCAGCGGAAATAAAAGAGGCAAGACAGAAAACTTGATAACGGAGTTCGGCTTAAACCAAAGCCTACGTCTCCGCTCCCAACTCAACCGTTGAGAGATTTACTACCGCTTGCTTTTTAATGGTTTTAGCAAGAAATCCACTAGACTTTAAGGTAGTCTAGAACCTATTACAACTTGCTTTTAATGGTTGAGCAAGAACCCACTACCCTTCTTACAGGTGAAGGCTAGCTCACCTATGACTCAAGCCTTTTAAAGGGAAGGCTTGACTAACCTCTTCACACCTTGAAGGTGGTGTGAAAACCCAAAAAAAATGAAGATAAAAGAAAGAGGGGTTTGTAGGCACAAACCCAAATTGATGCTCAAATTGATAAAAGAAGAAAAACCGTAATGTGGAGAAGTCTTGGGCGCCAATGGATTGATTGGAGTTGATGAAGAGCGCTCCCAAGCTTCTATGGTGATGCTCCTTGGATGTGGAAATGGATTGGAGCAATTGAGGTTCCTTGAAGGAATCCGCCGGAGGTTCGCCAAATGATTGAAAAATGTTCCCGTGGGCTTACTTTCATTTCCGGGGCTTCCTAGTCCTTTATTTATAGAGGGGGAACCATCAAATGGCCTTTGGGGGTCTTCGGAGCCGTTGGAGAGGCCTTCGGAGCCGTTGGGAGTCAAGTGGACAAGTCTGGTCAAAGCCCAACGGCTAGTTTGACTGGCTCCACCGGCTGACCGGTACAGATCCACCGGTTGGCCGGTGCTTTGGAAAAGGGAGAGGCCTTCTGCCCAGGCACCACCGGCTGGCCGGTGAGGAGGCCACCGGTTGGCCAGTGCTGAGACAGTAGCTCACCTCTTCTGTCTGGGTTCCACCGGCTGGCCGGTGATGGTACACCGGTTGGCCGGTGTTCTGGACAGAGGGGATGCCTTCTGCCCAGGAACTACCGGCTGGCTGGTGGTCATCCACCAGTTGGCCGGTGGACTGAAATCAGTCCACATGGCTTTCATGGCTTCAGCTTTCTTGACCCAATTCCTTGGCAACCTGAAATCATGCCTATCATCAAAAAACACTTAAAACAAGATTAGATAAAAAAGAGAGTGATTGTGATCATGAAAATTATACTACGAGGGGTACGAGAGGTACAACAATCTCCCCCTATTTTGATGATCACAATCACCAAGACAAACAATGTAAAAGACTGAAATGAAAGGCATGCTTTAAAGGATCGAGCAAAGCATGAGAGAAAGATTTCTCCCCCAATCAACCAAGAATTTCTCCCCCTTTGTGATTATCAAAATAGCACGGGGCATAAAACTTGATTGAGGGAAAGGATTGAAAAACAAGATAGAGATTTTAAACTAATTGAGATTTTTGAAATTTGAATTGAAAGTTTTGAATTGAAAGTTTTGAATTGAAAGTTTTGAAAAAAAGTTTTGAATTGAATGTTTTGAATTGAAAGTTTTGAAAATGAAGCAAAAAGGATTAAACGATCCTAACTCCCCCTAAATAAAAACAACAAATCACCGGGGAGAGGATTTTGAAACCGAGAAAAATTTTGGCCCGGAGAGACTCGCTAAAAGGTATTTTTCAATCCATACTTGTCTAGTGGCAGGTCTTCTCCTATGAAATTCATCATTAAAGGAAATGGTTTTGGGCCTTCCATACCAGGCATTTTTTCAATTGCACTCATAAATTAAGTGCCCGGGTTTTTTACAATAGTTGCAAAATTTATATTGGGAGCTCCCCCTTACAAAAATAGTTGGAGCATGGGAAGAGGAAGCTTGCTTGGAATAGCCAAGCCCTTGGGTGGTTCTAGATACGCATTGGGAACCAAGGAGCCTTGAAAGGTTATGTTCACCTTCGGTGAACTTAACTAGGGATTCCCTTAAATCATTGATTGTTGATTCCATAGAATCAACATCGGGAAGGTTTTGGACCTTGAGGGACAACTCTTCCTTCTCTTTGAGAAGTTGATCCTTTTCGGAAGAAAGTTTTTTGAAATTCTTTTTTAAAGCAATAGATTTGGAAGAAAGTTCGTGAAAACCTTCCTCCAATTGATCTCTAGCATGTTGGAGATCCTCATAAGATAAATGATTGAAAGAATTTGAATAACTAGAGGAAGAGGAGTCGGAAGAGGTTACCTCATGAAATTCCATTAGACATTTTTTACCGTTGTCACTTGAGGAGGAGGAGGAGGAGGATGTGGAGCTATCACTCCATGTGGCCTTGAATGCCTTCTTCTTTTCCTTTTGCTTGGCCTTTTTCTTGTTGAGTGGACAATCGGGCTTGTAATGGCCTTTCTTGCCACACCCGTAACAAGTTACATCGGGCTCGGATTTTTCGTTGGGTTGAGCCTTTCGAGATTTCTTCTTCTTGTGCTTCTTCATGAATTTGTGCATTTTGCGGGCAAGGTTCTCGATTTGTGAATCGCCTCTTGAAGAGGAAGACGATGAGGAGGAGGAGCTTTCTTCTTTTTGAACTTTGAAGGCGATGTTCTTTGGAGTTTTGATGAGATTGCCTTCCTTTTCAGCTTGCCTCCTCATGGTGATCTCGTAGGTCATGAGGGATCTGATGAGCTCTTTGACCGGCATGTTCTTAATGTCTTTTGCTTCTTGGATTGCCATGACTTTCGGTGCCCATGTGCTTGGTAAGATCCAAAGAATCTTCTTGACCATCATCTCTGCAGAAACATCCTCACCAAGAGATTTTCTTCCATTGCAAACGTCAGTAAAACGAGTAAACATTTCATTAATTGATTCGTGTGGGTGCATGGTGAAACTTTCAAAATCTTGGTGATACATGTCTAATATAGTGTCTTTGACTTTGTTAGTGCCCTCATGGGTTACTTCTAAAAGTTTCCAAATTTCATAAGAAGAGGAGCAAGTAGAAACACGGTTGAATTCATTACGGTCCAGCCCACAATGAAGAGCATTCATGGCTTTGCCATCAAGCTCAAAATTGGTAATGTCTTCAGGGGTCCATTTGGACTCATCCTTATTAGATAAAGTAAAGCCTTGCATTAAAATCCTATAGATAGGATAACCAATGCTTCTAAGAAAATTAATCATGCGGGTTTTCCAATAAGAATAGTCGGTTCCATCAAAGAATGGAGCACGACCCAAAGAATAGCCTTCGGGGGCGAAAGAAGTTGAAGCCATCACAAAGGATCTTGAATTTGAAACCGGTTAGGGTATTACTCAAATTTTGCCTCTGATACCAATTGTTGGGCGGAGAGTGATGGCAAGAGGGGGGGGGGGTGAATTGCCTTTTAAAAACGATTAAGAGTTTAAAACAAAGTTAAAGGTGCAGCGGAAATAAAAGAGGCAAGACACAAAACTTGATAACGGAGTTCGGCTTAAACCAAAGCCTACGTCTCTGCTCCCAACTCAACCGTTGAGAGATTTACTACCGCTTGCTTTTTAATGGTTTTAGCAAGAAACCCACTAGACTTTAAGGTAGTCTAGAACCTATTACAGCTTGCTTTTAATGGTTGAGCAAGAACCCACTAGCCTTCTTACAAGTGAAGGCTAGATCACCTATGACTCAAGCCTTTTAAAGGGAAGGCTTGACTAACCTCTTCACACCTTGAAGGTGGTGTGAAAACCCAAACAAAATGAAGATAAAAGAAATAGGGGTTTGTAGGCACAATCCCAAATTGATGCTCAAAATGATAAAACAAGAAAAACCGTAATGTGGAGATGTCTTGGGAGCCAATGGATTGATTGGAGTTGATGAAGAGCGCTCCCAAGCTTCTATGGTGATGCTCCTTGGATGTGGAAATGGATTGGAGCAATTGAGGTTCCTTGAAGGAATCTGCCGGAGGTTCTCCAAATTATTGAAAAATGTTCCCGTGGGCTTACTTTCATTTCCGGGGCTTCCTAGTCCTTTATTTATAGAGGAAGAACCCTCAAATGGACTTTGGGGGTCTTCGGAGCCGTTGGAGAGGCCTTCGGAGCCGTTGGGAGTCAAGTGGACAAGTCTGGTCAAAGCCCAACGGCTAGTTTGACTGGCTCCACCGGCTGACCGGTACAGATCCACCGGTTGGCCGGTGCTTTGGAAAAGGGAGAGGCCTTCTGCCCAGGCACCACCGGCTGGCCGGTGAGGAGGCCACCAGTTGGCCGGTGCAGAGACAGTAGCTCACCTCTTCTGTTTGGGTTCCACCGGCTGGCCGATGATGGTACACCGGTTGGCCGGTGGTCTGGACAGAGGGGATGCCTTCTGCCCAGGCACTACCGGCTGGCCGGTGGTCATCCACCGGTTGGCCGGTGGACTGAAATCAGTCCACATGGCTTTCATGGCTTCAGCTTTCTTGACCCAATTCCTTGGCAACCTGAAATCATGCCTATCATCCAAAAACACTTAAAACAAGATTATATAAAAAAGAGAGTGATTGTGATCATGAAAATTAAACTACGAGGGGTATGAGAGGTACAACACTCCCTCCCATGTTTCCTTCTGTACATGTCTATATTGCCACAATACTCATACTATAATCACATTATTTCCTCACAAAACCTTTTCACAATAATCCACAACTTTTATTAGATTATCCTCAAAGGATGCATCCATCTCATGATCAACAACATCAACATCGATCACATGAGAACAGTCGGGGTGATACCACAGAAGCTGTGACACATGAAAAAAATTATGCATATTAATAAAACATTGATGAAGATTTAATCTATATTTCATTGGTCTAATTATCTCAATTATATCAGAAGGTTCAACAAAACTGGGTTCCAACTTTCCCTAACTCCAAATCCTATGGAGACACAATATCTATTACCACTAAAAGAATATATTATCACCCATTGTAAACTCAAGGGGTAATCAACATTGATTAGCATATAAATTTATTTTATTCTAATCCAAATACATGTGTTTTTAAATCAATTGAACATGAATTTATGTCTCTTGCATGAGACTCAGTCCCCAAAATAAGAACTCACCCTCCTCCATCCAACATAGAGGTGATCGTTACGGCCTACCATAAAGTTCCTCATATGGTGCCATCCGAATATTTTACTGATAACTATTATTATAAAAGAACTCAAAGAGTTATTGATACTTATCCCAAGACACCCCAAATTCTAGGACACACACCAAAATCATATCCTCCAAAAACAATATAGTATGATCTTATTTCCCATATATATATGGTTGGAAATCAATAATAAAAAATACTTGTATACCAATCACTTTAAATAAGCCTTTTCAGAGGTGTGGAGTGAAATCTGGTTAACAATCTAGAACTATACTCTATGGAACCCCATAAAGATGGACTATCTCCTAAACGCACATCTCCTCCAATTGATCCATGGAATTTGTTTCTCAAATATCTAAAAAATGAGGTAATTTCATAAATCATCCCATAATCACTAAAATAATACCATTTTCTAAGGATTACTTGGGATACCCACTAGGGAGTCCATGGTAACATTCTATCACTTCCATTGCGAAAGGGGAACTGGTTATAGAAAACCACCTTGTTTTTTATGGTTGTACTTCACCTATTGGCAAGTGTAACATCATGTAAAAATCAAGGAAATCTCTTTTTTAATTCTCCTTTACCAATACATTCAATGTAGGTCATGATAATTTTTGGTAAAACAAATATGCAGTTCCCACTTTGAGGAATGAAACCTACACATCAGCTCCCTAGACATACATATAGGCACAATAAAATAATTTATGTGATAGATTATCTCATCCTCATCTATAGTCCAATAAAAATATGACTCCCCATTATTATGAATTTTCCCTAAGGACAAACACTATAGATAATAATAATTCCTCTCTCTAATATATATCATATGTGTTGCCTCAAAAGATATTGATGTGATTATCATCTATTTTGGGACCTCCCAAAACACATTATGAATCTTAGACTATATGTTCATTATCATCCACTCAAAAATAGACACCTAAAATGCTTGAGTCTTTTCCTTCCTACTTAGAGGATAATCAACATTGTTTCCTTTTCCTAGAGTATATTTTATCTCAAAATCAAATTGAATTTTTATACTCAACCCACCTCCTCCACCATAGATTCAAATCTCAATGAAAAAGATATGCATTGAGAACTTGTGATTGGTATATATAGTAAACTTTTCACCAAACCAATAATGCCTCCAATAATTCAAAGAATAAACCACATTAGTTAACTCAAGGTTGTGTTTAGGGTAATTCCATTCATGTGGCCTCAACTTTCACAATCTATAAAAGACATCTTTATCCCCCTTTAATCAACATTGCTCATATTTCTATCTTAGATACATCACAAAACATGGAATACTGATCAACTAGAATGGGTAGGATCATGATAGGTGAATTAAATAAATATTTATCAAAACCTAGAAATAAATTTACCATTCCCTAATCCATTAAAAAATAATTCCCTTCCTTTTCAAGCATAAAATAAGTAATACTAAGGAGGAAAATTCATGAATGAACCTCTAATAAGAACCTATTAAGACCAGAAATCCACAAATATCAAAATAGTTCGAAGGTTTTTTAAAAAAAAAACCACTTCTTGTACACTCCCTAGGTCCATTTACACACATTCCTTGAAGATTTTGTAACCCATGAAATGTACATGGTTGAACAAGAATTGACAATTAGATAGATTTGGGCATAGTTGATTCTCTCTCAATGTACTCAAGACAATGTCAAGGCCATGGGTATGATACTAATTTTCCGTGAATTATACCATTATGTAATCCAAAAAACAAGGAGAAAATGATCTAGTAATGGGTGGAATTTATAGATAATTCAGTCTATAAGTATTGCACGATCATTATTTAGCCCGTAAGGCATTATAAAAAAATCATAAAGTCGATATCTGCTTATGATTGCATTCTTGGGTTTATCATATGGTCAATCTATCAACTGATTATACCTTGATCTCATGTAAATATTTGAGAATGTGAAATATACTTTCATCTAGTTAAAGATATAGTTGATGCACAAAACTGGATATTAGTTCTTTTCTATCATCTAGTTCAACTTTTTGAAATCAAAATAGAAGAAAAATATCCCCTCATCCTTATTAGAATAAAAAAGTATACATCCCCAAAAATGAATTCTCATATAGATAAATTCATTACCCGTCAACTCATCTAGCTAATTATTGAGATCATGATTCCCTATTGGTTCCATTATATAAGGTTTAATAGAAAATGACTCCACTCCAAGCATGAGCTCAATAGTAAACTCAACATCTCTCTCAACTGTGAGCCCTAATAAGTACTCAAAAAACACATCATGGAACTGTTCCACTATCGGTGGAAAGATATAATGTTTCACACCACATTAATCTATAAAAATTCTTAAAACTTGGGTGGTAAGATCCCTTAATTTCTTAAAAAATTCCTCTACCTAGACATCCTAGATATCCTACTCTCACTAATAAACATAAGTGTTACTCTCTAGAGAGGTAAATGTTACTCTCCTATGGTAACAATAAATATAAGAATAGGATTATACAAACCATTCCATACAGAAAAATCATGTAAAATACTGACATGTCAAATATGTAAAGTTCCTAAATAAAATAGTAATCCCAATCTCATATAGAACACAACCTACATTAGAATATGTCACTCAATCGTACTTCCAACAGTGCATCAACCATCATAACCCCACTCAGAAATTCCACTTACACACTCAAACTATTACCATGTTGTGTAGATATAAATTTATTAGAGGAACTTATATATAATATGTTAATATAAATACTATAAGATACAAAAATAGTATATCAAACTATCGATGGATCAACCTTGTTATCCATAAGTGTAGTCTGAAATATTTTCAACTATCCTGTATATATTCCTTTGGCTGAGGTCTGAGAACCCTAATATTCACCACTATGTTGATATAGGTGATCTTTCCCAGAAGTACCTCATTAATTACCACAACCACCATGGCATTTAGTACTCCATGTTCCAGACTGATAAGGGGTAAAAGATCACCTTTCGTTATTCTGACTTCTCCTGGATCCTCTGTCACTATCCATATGTAATGGGTTTCTGAAATACTTCCTTAAGTGATCTGTCCTATAAAAAGCTTAGTATTCCACTTGTGCTTAGGGAATCTAGATATGAATATTTCCTAACTTACAACCCTGGTATTATTATATTCAGTCATTGATTTGAGGAACCAATCCATTTCCCTAGACACTATAGTTTCAATTTCCCTAGTTGAAACATTCATAGATACACTTCCAACTCTAAGAATAGGTACCTCATAGTCACCTAGTATAAACAACATTCATTCCACTAGATACCTTCTTCAGGGCCGACTATGAAATGAGAGCGTGATACACAACTTCATAAAATATTTTATGCCAAAAGATAATAACCTTGGAATTAATCTCACATTTAATCCCATCATGAAAATGTTTCTCCACAAAAACATCATCTCCCTCCAACAATTGATCAACATTCTTAAAAATAGTGGAGTGGTTAGCATAATCCATCACATAAAAACTACAACAAGTCAACCACATAAACTCTAATTCACTCTCCTACTTGAGCTTATTATTGAAAAATTTCTCCATGAACTTCTCTTGAAAGTACTTTCCATCCCATGTTTTCCATCATTCCATAACAACTCCAGATGCCAGTCTAACACTTCACTTGAACATGTAATATATAAGTATCATGTTTTACACAATTATCAGTATGTTTTTCTAGTTGTTCAACAATCTTCTAGATAGACTCAATCCAAAACTGATCTTTGGAAAGGCCTCCCTCTCAGGTAAATGTTAGAGGGTGCTACAACATGAACTCCCAAGTAAAGTAGTGTATATTTTACCTAACACACTCTATGTCTCTTTCCCTAAACTGTATAATCCTAGAAAACACTTAATTGATATTTTTTCTCTCTTCCTCTCCTAGAACTATTAGAGCCTCTGGTTCCACTACCGGAGGCACATTTCCATATATTTCCTCTTGACGTCTTATCATCAGGCATTGTCTAGGAGGCAGTTTTATACATTTTCAAAAAGATTTATTATGACAAATTACACATCAATATCAAATTTTCTTAAGAGGTATTCATATATATCCATATCAATTCATCCCTAATACCCTTCTATGTGGTCAAAACTGATGCATTATCACTTCCCTCAACCATCCCTTACAATGGTCATGGATAATATTGGGTATTAACTTTCATAGTTCATGTTTCTCCCAAAAACCCCATTTATTAATTGAAATTACAATATTTACTATCATTTAAAATTTTTGAATTTCATATTAGGCACCCTAACTATTTAAATTTAAAAATTAAAATAAATCATTTTCATTTATCAACAGACCCTGAAATCTACATTTCCCTACATGCCTAAAATGATGCATGACACATAATACTTGTGAGTGACTAGAATGAGGCATGTATTCTCAAATACCATGCCTTAATAGACCAAAAATAATAATATCTAAAAATAATAACATCATATAACAAGTGAAAACCTACATGCAAAATAAACTTCAACTATGATAAAAAACATCGACAACAATAATCCCACCATTGGTGCTTGGGTTTTCATTTATATATGGGTTAGATAACCCCATGAACAAGCTGATGACCAATTCCCAACTCATCCAAGTATCTTGTATACCATTAATAAATATTAACACTATATATTAAAAATGTAAATATAGGTAATAAGACTTTATGATGTCTCAACCTAGGTGCCACATGTCGGTGCTTCGAGTCAATTGGTCCCCTGACCCTAGGCACACAACCATATATGCCAGATATTTCCAAAAAATAGTGAGGGTATAATATATATATATATATATATATATATATTATGGGACGAATATACCCTCTATATCAAAGTGTTAAAACAACTGAATTAAATAACTAATTATAATGTTACAATAAAAATAACAAGAATAATGGTATAATCAACCTAGACGAATTTTACATGATGTACTGAAATGGGAGAAAAATATCCAAACCCAAATAGTTGATATTTCCTACCAATTATGAGTTATGTGTCAAATGAAAAACGAAAAATAAAGAATCTAAAAACTCCCATATAGTTTCCAATATAATGTTTGGTTCCCTCGTCCATGATCCATCCCAACTCAACTATCTATTATAGGGCTCTTTCCCTTATTCTATCTTGAAAACATGAAGTCTATTCGGGTAACAATTATGAATCCTCACAAAAGGGATATTGAAGTTTATTATTTCATGGGATTCCATTAATCTATTCATTTCAATTATATCACTCATACAATGGGGGACTATAGAAGTTGTCTAACACCCTATGGTTATTTGGAGCAGTAGTACCTCTCCCACAACTCAGTGATAACATGTATACATAATATATTGGGGGCCGAGAGAATAATTATAGATCCCCAAGGGTATTTGGAGTAGCAGTCCCTATTTCACACCTTGGTCATAAATATCACATCACATTGTTCCATTTTTTCATCCTTTTATCATCTATTATCATAATTCATTATGTGGCCATTTCCCAATTAATTATTCCTGAAAGCATAAATTTCAATTAAAAATTTTCATCTTATCAGCACAAAACAGGGGTGGATTCTTGTTTCATAAATCATAAACCACCAATTTAATAATTAAAATTATTCATCAATTATATAATCCCATTATTAATTCATTACTTAATCACAATTAAAAATAATTTCGTTGTCACATTTTAATAATAATTGATTAATTAATTAATTGTGATGGAAATTCCCCAACATGGAAATTGAAATTCAACAATTACATTCACATATTAAAAATAAAAATATGGGATTTGAAAATTAGACAACCTAACTCAAGGTTTTTTATGGATCTTTTCCAAACAAAAATTCCAAATATTGAAGAGGAACAATCCCGATCAAAGTGACACAGAAGATCTTAGAACAAAAACATATATCAAGATCAAAATGATTTATATCCATGAAGACATAGTTCAGAACAATATTTAATAGATGAAAAATCATTCTTCTTCAACCAAATGTGAGATAGGAATGAGGGAAAACCAATTAGGGAAGAAATCACTTACCGATGGGATGTTTATCCTTCAATCAATTATTAAATTTGCCTGTAAAATGGTATGTGGATCCATGGAATCATCTTGAGTTATTATAAAATAATATTAATAGTTTTAGGGTCGAGTGGGGGTTAGTAATGGATACAAATGGGGGTACAATAATTTTTAATAAATTTTCTAGATAATAAAAACCCACAATCATGATTTCGTCTGCTAAAGCACATAGTTTTCCAAATAGTGTGTATTAACCATGACCCTCTTTATAGGGTTTCATAGTTTCTCCTATGTGGGAGAATGGTGAGAAAATCTATGTACCAACCATGAATTCCCCATATGTTTTATGGTGCACAATTTTCGTAGTGGGAGTATTGCTTGGGCCAAAAGCGGACTTCACAAAATTTCTTTAATAATATCCAAAATACTCCTAAATGCACTCAAGACAAACCTCATAAAAAGAATGAAAAAATATATGGTTAATGGATAAATGAAACTCAATATGAATAATATCTAAAGTGGTCTATATCTTCCAATATAAGGTGTATCCTAATGAATAGGAAGAGGTAAAGGCACATGTGGTGTATATTAATGGTCAAAAGTATCCATAACCATATCCTTAGAACTATCTCCACTAGTTGGCGATCCATTTATAATTATATCCATTTTATAATTCTCCACATCATCTTTAGGTGTTCCTTAATCAACTAAAACACTAGGAACAATTTCAATTGGACTTTCCTTATGAACAAAAATATTTGTTTCGTCAATTTTCTCAACATGATAAACTACTTCATCAGCTTAAAAAACTTAGGTTTATTAGATCTGAACTATCTCTACTATAATAGGATAGTCTTTAGGCAGCTAGGGCTCTAATCTTGCAACCACTATCTCCTGTACCACCCTATTTGGCACTATATCAACTCTTTATTTATTACTATTTGGTGACAATTATGGTGGCTTCACCAAAGAAACACTTTCAATACCAACAAGTATCAAAGAATTTGGGATTTTTTCCCAAGTATAGCCAATATTTTTTAAAATAATAACTGAAAGTGTTTTACTATTATGGGATTTCATAACCAATTCATCATTGAGAGACACTTCCTTCATCTTAAAAACTATAGGGATAAGATTTCCAAAGGCGTAACAGTTTAACTTACCTTTATTTTACACCAGGGATGCATAAACCTCTTCATTTATCTTGGAAATTTTGGCTATAGATTATGTATTGGAAAATATAAGACCTACGTATCTTGAAATAACACTTTATTCATCTCTAGAACTATTTATAAAATACTAGTCTGAATAAAATTTCAAAGAACCTTAAATTGATACCTTAAATCCTTTACTGTATTATTTTCCAAAGGAGTGGTTCCCAAAAAAAACACTACCACTTCAGTTGGACCAATTGATCACATATAAACTAGATTCAGAATAAATTAGAACTCCCCCTATAGAGTCTTTGAAATTTCCCCAAGAATTATACTGAAAAACTAAAATAGAATTCCCATTTACATTTGACGAAAGAAAATCCACTATTTATTCAAACGAGAACTCATTATTCTTCTTAAACTAATTCACTTATTCCTCGAATACAATTGAAAAATTATTATCATTGCAAAAAAATATTCAACATCAATTTGATGGTCCTTATTCAAAAACATATCTCTATTCGTTAACCAACCCATGTCTATAGCTTTTCCAACTTGAAACTTATATGGTGCACCACCCATCTTTTCTTCCTTGGAAGAACCAGAGTTGTCATCATTTCAATGCTTATAATTTCCCAGGGAAGATATATTTTTATGAGTTAGAGAGTGAATTTAGAGAGATGATAATGTAAAATAGTGAATGTTCATCTTCTGACAGAAAAACACATGAGAAGAGAAAGGATCGAGATTCGATTGAGTATTAGCTCACGAACCCGATTCTAAAATGGATTATTTATCAGATTTAGAATTATGGTAGATTATAAATTGATATATAATAAAATAAAATCTAAAATAATGTAATTTAATTTCTAAAAAAATTTATTAATTTTAATAAAAAATCATATTATTTTAATTTAACTTCCATAAATAATTAAAATATATTAATAATAAGTTAAAAGAAGATTAAATAAGATAAATTAAACTCATTAAATATCTAATAATGCTAATTATATTTTCATAAAATCAATATGATCTCATTCAAGGGGATTAGTAAAAATATCTATTAAACGATTCTTAGTAGAGACAAATTATAGAGTAATATTACCTTATTAGTGTGATCTATTATGAAATGAGGACTTAAATCTATATTATTAATTCTACAATTATTCTATGGATTATTTAAAATGTTGATCGTAATATTTTTAATCACATTTGAATGATACTTGTTTATAATTGAATACATAATCCATTAATGTTTATTTTATCCACAAAACATACGCACAAAAAATAGATGCAGTAATATATTTAACTTCCATGGTAGATAATGAAAAACATCATTGTTTCTTTCTAGATCGGGAGACCATGGATATACTTAGAAAATGACAGGTTCCTGAAACATTATTTTTACATTTTCTAAAACCACCAAAGTCAACATCAGAATATGATGTCATGATAAAATTATATGTTTTTTAAAAATATAAGGAGATCGAAATATTTCCTTTTAAATACCTTAATATTATATGGGAATCTTTTAAATGATATTTTTTGTATTTTCTTCATCTTTTGAACATAATAATTTATAAAACATAATGTTTGGTCTAATAGAGATCATATATAATATAAACTCAATTATTCCACCATATAGATTATTATCAACTGGTTTCCCAACATCATTCATGTCAATAGTTTAATTAGAACTCATAGGAGTTGTAATTACTTTACCATTTTAGGTAGAGATAATTTATTTAATTATAGTTTTTGTTTTCTTTGATTAAAAAAATTCCAAAAGTCCTATTTATAAATCTAATAACCTAGAAAATAAATCATGTAAGTCAATCTGATTATTTCAAATTCAATTTTCATGAGTTTTTAAAATTAATTAAAAAAATAGAACAAAAAATGTAATGATCAACATGTATATAAAATAATAATATATTTTAAGATAATGTTTTCTTCAATAGATTAGAATCTTAATTTCATACTAAAAATACATTTAATAAAATAGAATAACTTAAAATTCCATAGAATGATCAAGCTACTTTTTTATGTCTATAAAGAGCTTGGGTAATTTTTAAAACTGAATTTTGAAAATTTGGCATCTCAAAACCAAGAGGGTTTTCAACATAAACATTATATATATGAAAATAATTTTATAAATAATTATTAACATACATATAATAATTTTTTAATTTATATATAAAGCATAATCTTGGAGAATCCAATTGGATTTTAATCGAGAAACTGGTAAAAATGTCTCTTCATAATTTATAGATTCTTCTTTGTGGTTCCCTTTAAAAACCACTCCATCTTTATTACTAGTGATCACACATTGGTCATATTATTTATTCACAAAAAACCTATTTCCTATAATAAGATATTCAAAGGGTCTATCAACTAATTCTCATACCTTATTGTTCTTAAATTGGTTTAATTTTCCATTCATTGCAAACACCAGGCTCTCACCAATGAAGGATTCCTCTATTTATTTGTGTTCAAGTTGAGATAAAGAAGTTTAAAATTATAAAATATTTCCTACACACATTCAAGTCCCAATAAATTCATCTTATCCTCCTATAAGTGTTTCTAAGGTATTTTTCTAAGGGTCTTAGTCAATCTAGAAAACAATATTTCTGATTCACTAGAATCCATCCATTCAGGATTTGGTTCTAGAAAATTTTGTGACAAATTATGATCTTTTTTATTATAAAATAGTGTGTTAGGTATCATGTTTTTAGAATAATCAATTAGTACAACTTCTTGAGGCATTTGTTTGTCATAAGCATCACTTTCATCAAATTTTACTTGAGTAGATTCCTTATCAATCTTTGGCATTTTTTTAAACTCAATATAAATTTAATATTGTAGAATATATGTTAAATATTCTTTCATCAGTATTTGGATCTTCCAATAGTATCCATTTAGTTTTTAATATAATCATTTCATCCCAAAACATTGAAGTATCTACGTTTGGTTTATCTGTTATTCCATTTCTCATTTGGTTATTTTTCAAAGGTCAAAAAACAATTCATCTATTGAAAAAACATTATATATTTAAATATTAAGCACATGAATTATGTAGACAATTATATTTACATTACAATGGTCTAGAAATTTATTGAAAATTTATTTTCCTAGTTTAAAAAACAACATTCTATTAAGGTTCCCTAGGGGGTATAAAAAGTATTTTTAATAACATGTTTTTAACAATAAGAATTGAAATAATGGTTTCCAAATTCTATTCCATGGTAAATTCATAAATAAATAATTTCGGCATATTAATCTTTTTAAACCAATCTTCAAAAATATAAAATAATATAATTAGATTCACACTAAAGACATAAAAAGAAACACAATGTAAATATATAACTTTCATTAACAAACACCTAAATAAAATATTTTTTCTTATGTTTTTATTTATAAATTTCTTAAAAAAATACATTTGAATATGTTTTAGGGATATAGAATAAGAAACCTCTTTAATTGGTTTAAAAGAATACTTTTTTTTCATTCCCATTTTTCATGCATCAAATAATTTCATTTTCCTCAATTAAATTTTTTGTAAGTTAAAAAATAAATATCTTTGAGATAATTTTCTCAAAGAACAATTATTTTAATGCATTATTAATCTATCTAAATTACAAGATTTTTTAGTTTACATATTGAAACTAGTCACATTTTGTCTACTCAACCAATTTAGATCTTGAGTATAGACATTCTTCATTCTAGGTTCCTTAAATTTTAGAATTTTATCTTTAAAAAAAGAATAGTAATTAGTAGAAATTATCAGTAATATAACATTCATCAAATAGTTTTTAACTAATTAAAATAGTTTTCTTCAATACATCCATATATTGAACATTTATTATGATCAGTAAGATGGGATTTTTAACTTATCCAACTATTATAATCATTCACTTAGAATTTTTAACAAAAGTAGGAGTGACGCCACTAATTTTTGATAATGTTTAGAAATTAGATAAATATACACTCATAAAAAATGAACATCAAATATCCTTATTCAATTTATAATTGATTATTTTGGATGTCTTTCCCTAAAAAATAATTATGAAACCTTTTTACACATATTCTCTTCGGTCCATAAATGTTAGCATCTATAGATTTGGGAAACCAAATCTATTTCTGTTTTCTATAAAATCCAACCCTATATTTTGAAAAAAAAAATTAAAGAAAAAAATTATTAACCAAAAAATTTAAGGGTTTCTTAATATATAATTATTTTTATGGTTCCATAATTCTATTTAGTGAAAAAAATTATTTTAGAGATGGTTTTTAGAACTAGGTACATAATAGTTTTTATTAGTATTTAGTTATTCCCCATAAATTCATATAAAAAACATATTCGAAGGGGATTTCGTAGTTACAAGAATTTGATTTATATACTTGTCACTTTTTTTTAAATAATTGTAGAATTTTTAAATTCATGGAATTGTTATTTAAATTTTTCTATCTTTCTACCGTGTTAAATACACTATGAAGTAGAGTTTTTTTAAATTGGTTTTAAAATATAGAATTTTTATATTTATATGGTATATTTCATTTCTTGAAACATCATAAGAATTTATTAGAGTTTTATTTTTCTTTTTAAAATATTCATATTTGGTTTTCAACATGGTAAAATACTCATTTAATTCAACATAATATCAATTTTTAATATAAAGTTCATATTTATGATTAAAAGAATAATAAAAAAGTAACTCATCTGATTGTGACATAAATCATATATTAATCTTTTGATGGGAATTTTAAAATTATGATTTTGTAGATATTACATTCCTAGAATACATAACAGAACTCTGTGTGGTCTTCATATCCCACTGGGATTTCATCTTATTGCCAACATTTTTTAAATCATTTTTTTGTGTCTTTTTATTGTCATCCAATTATAGAAAATCTAGTTTATTATGTCAAAGATTATTCAATTCATACCATCCGACATCTTAAGAGTTTATACATTCATTCTAGAAATAATTTAAGTGTTTATTGAAACAAATTCCCTTTTTATTTAACTTTTTGAACCTTCGAGTTTAATGATAATATTTTTTACCTAAAGTAGAATTATTTTAGGTTCCCTCATCACATGAATCAAATTTTTTTAAATTTTCATTTTTTATATAAAATTTTGAATTTTGAATATTTAGTGATGTATTCACCTAGTTAACGAATTTATGATATCCATATGCATTATGCATCAGAGCCTCATGAATTATAATAGGTCTAATAATATATTTTATTTTAAAATTATTTACTTTTTATGATTCCCTAATATCATCCAAGATTATCGTCCATCTTGGTGGTTGAATTTTGATGATTTTAACTATTGATTTGGTTTAGGAATTATTTTTTCCAATGAAACTACATTATGGAACTCTTATATAAGCCTTCCATTCTACTAAGTGATAATATTTCCCTCCATCATTATAGAAGTATCAAAATTAATCTTTGTTGTATTATATATAGATTTTTCACACTCTCTATACCTTTGTAATACACTGAAATAGTCAACCATATTTAATGAGGTGATTTACATTTTTAAACTCATTTGAAGTCAACTAGACCTAGTCACGTATTATTGAATTAATAGCTTTTAATTTTATATCATAACAAACTTTACGGTTAGAATCCCATGTTTTTGGTTTTATTTTCAAATTTAATAATTCCTCAAAAATTAAGATAAAAATTCTATCCAAGGTTATTAAAATAGATTATCATATATGCCTTCTGGTAACCATAATTCTAACCATTAAATTAAGATGATCTCATCATAGACACAACTTCTCTATTTTCAGTCACTGTAACCATCTTGAAGATCAACTTTACACTTCATCCTTTGAAATATGATAACTAAAAAGGAAAAAGCATTGATACCATTTTTTGTCTTGAGATAGACTTAATTATAAATTAAGAGGGGGTGAGTTGGGTTCATTAAATTTACATAACTAATAAAATCAACCTCTCTATAGAATTGATTAACTTAAATTTTTTTTAACACAATCAGAATTCAAAAATGAAGCACAATGAAAAGATATTTGGCATAAATATTTATATTTGGGGGATACCATAGTTCAATAAACCAATTATCAACACTAAGAGCTTGTTGATTTTTACTATACAGGCCCTTTTACAAGGTACTTCTATTCCATTTCCATAGGACTGCATAAATTTGTGAAAATGTTTGAAACTTATTAAAAAATCATTAGGTGATTTCAACCAGACTCCATAAATATTTTATTATCTATAGCCTTAAAGTTTTATTTACTATGAAACTTCACAATGAGAGAGAGAATAAATATAGTGTTTATAGATGAGGTTCACAGTTCTAATATACAACTGAAAATGTAAGAGAAATATCTATAAGTGGGAAAAATAATTAAATATACCTCTGATAGATTCTTCTAAAAAAGAATAAAGATGATTTAGATAGCACCACTATTGATCTTGATGCTTCTTCTTCCTTTCATAAAAAATATAGTAGTGCATAAGGAGATTTGAGGGTGATTTCATATACGACAGAGTAGTTTATTCTATTCTTCTAAATAATCCATTTTTCTCAAATGGGATCACACATTAATTTCATGAAAGAATTACCTTTTAAATGCACAACATCATATCCTTAAAATCAGTGACTGGATTTTTTAAATCCTACATGCCCTTTTATTGGAAATACCTCTGTAATAGTACCGACACATAAATTATCATTGTACATGGTTCTTTTATCACAAAATTACTCCTATTAAAATCATTTTTACCATAAATATGTATTATAACATTTAATGAATGCATGAAAGAATTAATTCTCATTGAAATTACATCAATGGTAACAAATAGTATGTCGTCAAATGATGTAGACAATTGAAAATCCCCAAATAGTTGAGTTATACAGATTTTAATTCATATAGAAGAATTAATCCACAAAGCTAAATTTATTTACTCCTTCCTCAATTGGATTGTATTTGTAATGCCCTAACCCCTGATTCCCAGAGTCGATATGTTATTTAAATATATTAGAATGATTACAAGTAATAAAATCTCAGAGGATCAATCAGTTTAGTATTCTTAAAAAATAGATTACATAAATTAACTTTAAACTAAAATTCATAACATAAAATACAACATATATAATTCATTGATAATTCCATTATTCTCATAGATTACCCCAACATATCACTCATAATACACATCTTGGCGTCCAAGGAAAATAAAATATATTGAAGGGGTGAGATCAGACGCTTAGTAAGAGTAAATAATATAGAATATTCTCTAATAAATAAGAATAAACATTGATGGAAAGTATAAAATTAAAACATAATCATTTTAAACATATATATAAACATAATATGTTAAGAATAAACCAAAATAATTTCATTTAAACATTCACATATATATTCTATTAGTTGAATAATCCCATGTAATATCACTAACTAATCTCATAATGAGGTAATGCAAAATTCCGGTCACCTGCACTATCAATATATATCCTAAAGAAAGCTACATTCAAATTTTATCCTCATAACAGTTTATGTTTTTGGTTAGAAACCAATCTAATCTATGTCAATATCTATCATCCAGACATTGTCAAACTGATTAGAAGACAAATGAGAAAGGATTTACAAAAACTAATTTCATCTCATGAGTCCTACCAATGCATTGAGGGGCTGTAGAAGTCCCTTACCCCCACTTACTAAGTCCAATACATTCCTCATATGTAAATGGTGAAACATAACATAAAAATTCATATTAAAACTAGCATAAAAAATGTTAATAATCTAACCATAAACCATGAATGGTATAGAACATCCATAGTCAAACATATCATAAAACCTTTAATACAATATAGAAGATTATATCATAATAAATCAACAGTAATTAAGAATAAAATCCATAAAGGATGTTTATATAGATGAAAAATATCTACTACAACCATTAAAACTCTTTAAGAGAGATATCCCATTTTTATTTGAAATCATTTAATATTATCACAATTATTAATTAAAACATTTTTTATGAACATAACCTCAGAATATATTGGGGAAAACATCAAAATGTTATGGCACTATAATGGAGTAAAATATCTTCATTTTTCATATATGTTAAAAACATTATTTCCATAATATTTTTAAAAGGTCCTAAAGTACCTCATTTCTAAAATATAAAATGATAACTTTTTAAATTTTTTATAAAAATTAAATCTTGGGTCTAAATGGCACTAATTTTTTTAAGGAATATTAATAATATTTTGAAATACATTTTTTAGAAACATGAACAAGTACAATTAAGCTGTTCTAGTTGATAATAACGTATAAAAAATCTCGAATAATAATGATATTATGAAATTAAACCTTACTTAAAACCTTAGAAAGGTTCCCTTTTTAAATTATTTAAATTAAATTAAAAATAGAAATAATATTTATTTTATTATCCTTATATATACATATAAATAGTCATTTAAAATAATATAATGAATATATAAATGGATAAAAGATTAATTATTTAAACATTCAAAGTGTCCATGTCAGTTTGCACACATAAATCATAAGCCTGATATTTTAAAATGACTCTTTAACTACCATGTAGATAAATTTATTCATGATATTATATATAATATGGTATTTTCATAAAACAAACACTATAAATAGGTGGCAAACACGACTTATATCTCACTAAAATAAAAAATCATATAGAAATCTCTTACATTGATATCCCTTTTGGGTGATCATCCTTTAACCGATGATATAATGATTTCAAGAGTGTTACTAACATATTATAGAAATAAAATCATTATTATAATTTTATATATCATCTCCTTATAATATCTTATTATCCATTATTTAAATATATTTCATTATTTCACTATTTCAGGTGTTAATTGCCTAGTTTTCTCAAGTAAGTTTTGACATGTTATTTGATTCTTCTAATAATTTGATCATAATTTAATTATCTCCAAAATTTAAACCATGAATTAATTATCTTATATATGGAGTACATTTTTTTATAATAATATAAAATTCTTGGATTTATCTTATGAAAAACACTATTAATAGATACAGTTTGTCATTCGTACATATGAGACTTATTTTCATTTCTTTGTCGTATTAAAATATTCCAATGTGAATGATACATATGTGTTCTATAATTACTGTATCACATATATGTCATATATATTAAATATATTTTTTAAAATATCTTTAATATGTTCCATTTATAGAGAAAATGAATCACATCGCTTTGAGGGGGTGATAGTCTAGACGTTCACAAACGATCTTATAGTATATGTACAATATGGAAAAAATGAAGGTACAATTTAATATAAAATTTAAATAATATGAAATAGGACATAATGTACATATTAAAATATTATTTAATCATAATAATAGTTTTCAGACCATCCATTATGGAGGTAATGGAAAAACAACAAAAAAGTTCACAGAAATGATTAACTGGCATAACATGGGAAACAAATTCATTCCATTGAATAAAAGGGGTTGATAAATTTACAAGATATGAGATATTCCACTAGAATAAAAAAAATCATGTGTATACTTGATATTATTTTTATCATGAATTTATGGATAAAGTATTTGTAGAGAATGCAGAAATAGAAAATAAATTAAGATAAGTACATTAAGAAAATTACCTCTTGAATATCACCACCATGAAAGACACATGAGAAAATTGGATATGGTATTTTGGTAAAAACAGAAGCACTTGGAAATGGGGATAGTAAAATTAGTGTTCTGGGAAGTGATTTTAAGATCTAAAAGTCTTTGTGGGTTTAAATGGTGAGGCGATGGTTTGTATTTATACTTGAGTATAGGTGGGTACAAGTTATTAAATTATTAATTATTTTATATTTCATGATTACCACACTGAAGAGGAATTAATTTCAAAAAATAAGACTTTCAATTAATATTTTTTAGTATTGATAGGCTTGATAGACAATTCAAAAACCATTAAATGTTTCAAATTTTAGGTATGTTATGATTTCACCTTTTAACTATTACTCTTGTCACTATTCTACCGATACAATAGTAAATTGTGTTTTAAACAAGTAAACGTTTGTATACCTAAACATAAATTGACCTTATAAACTAATTCAGAATTTATGATTCCAAATATAGAATCCATCTTACTTAATTCAGTTAACAATATTTGGATAATTATATTATAAATTAATTCTGTAGACACAATGAAAAGTGTGTTTTTAAAATGAATCTTTCAAAAGTTGGAAATATTTTTATATCTAATTTAAATTGGAAATTGATTCCAATGAGATATATTGTATTGATTGATATAACATTAATATAATTATACATTAAAATCATATAAATGTAAAGTCTAACAATATAAATAAATTAGATGAAGAAGCAGTTTTGAATTAAAATGTAGTATTGTTCAGTAGTCTCGGGTCATGTAATCTCTGAAACCTACGGGCCATGTAATCTCTAAACCTACGGGCCTTGAAAGGGTTCCCCCTCATCCCTCGAAAGGGGGGTTATAAAAAATCAATAAAAATGAAGGCCTTCAGGCCATTCAGGTAGTAGTATAGTTCAGTAGTCACTAAAATTTGAAATTTATTGAGAAAATACCAAAAATATAACCAAAGTAAATTGTTATCTCTTACTTCAAAATAAGACAATTATTTTTTAAAACTGAACTTATAAATTTGTCAAAAAATATATTTTAAATTGGTGTTTCATAAAAAGGAGGTAAAACTATGTATTTTGAAAAATACTTATTTTATTGGATTTGATCATATATCATATCAAGAAAACAATGAAAATGATTTTTAAGCATTATATTTTATATAATTAAGTTATTAATATTCACTATTGGTATTGTAAAAGATATGTTCAAATAGATCATGGTGAGTTTGAACTCGATGTTATGTGCAATACAAGCTATTAAGGATAACACACAATGAAATCATAGGGTCTTACATTCTCCCTTTCTTCAATAAATTTCATCTTCACTATTTGAAATTTCATTTAAAAAATAAATGTTTTATACTCAAAAATAATTTTTCGAAAAACCCACATTAGAAATAGATTTAATAAAATATTCTCTTAATATGAGGGAAGTGAAATGTGAAGGTCACCACCAAATTATGATTTCGAATAAAAGAACATTAATAGAATGAAGAGTTACATACATGGAGGAAAAATGAAAATATTTGTATGGGTTGATTGAGGTCACCAATCAAAAACAATTTATAGATGAATATAAATTTTAGGGAATCAATGTTATAAATATATAATGACATAAATTATCATAAATTCAACAAAAATTAATATAATATGATAATACATTTTTCAGATATTTTGTCTAGGAGTTGAGGGATTATTTTACTATCTAGATAAGAACTCAAGAAAACATTCTTGATTTCATTCTAGGTCTCTGTGTAATCTTTTAATTATGATTTGATCTATTTTCACTTAATTTTTTTCACCTGTGGAAGGATATTCAAGATGATTCTTTAAGCATAAAGAACATTTAATAAATTGTATGGTCCATAAGTATTTCATTCATCCTTTAATTGTTTACTAAAACAAGAAATGCTAGAACATAATATCCAATAAATCATACAAAATCCAAAATAATAATAATTTTCATTTTTCAACATAAACCAATTAAAGCATAATAATCGACAAAAATACATCTATACAAATTCATTGTCCAAAAAGTGCTCTAAATTTACAAAACCAATCTTAACATTAGATTCCACAAAAAACATAATCTAACTCTTAATGTAACATAACAAAATTTTCACCACCTTTAAATCCTTAGTCAGAAATCTTATCCTTCCAAATCCTTAAATAATAAGTACCATAGTACAATACTTATATATCTCATGAATCATATATCAATAGATCCATAAATATAATAATTCATGAAATCAAAATTCAAAATAACCTTAATAATTCTACTTCTATCTTAAATCCTTAACTACACTTTAAAATAATACTAATTAATACCTCTTTCAATTCGTTTATCTTTAGTATTATCTTCACCAATATTTGTATAACCATTGGATGTATAACCTTGGAGATCAGAATATTGACTAGAACTCAAAGCGTAATGTGAGTTACACTAATCATATTGATATTGTCATGAATAATATTTTATAGGATCTCAAAATGATTCCATATTCTTTCCAATACACAATTTCATAGGATTAACCTAGCTTTTCTCTTACCAGATCTAAATGATGATAACAAATACATAGAATTATCCTCAAATTCATTCATAGGGTTATTTTTTCAGATAAAGTTTTTATAAATGTAATTTCCATTGTTGTTTCAAAACATTTTATGATTCCAATTATAAATCCCTAACCCTAGAGGCCTTGATCTAATGAATTATTTTAATATATTGTAATTATTACAAGGAATAAAAAACAGTAGGACCGATTAGTTTTAGATTCTTTTAAAATAGATTACATACATGAACCATAAATTAAAATTCATAACATAAAATACAACATAGATAATCCTTTGAGAACTACATTATTCTCCTAGATTAACCCTTTATATCAATCATAATACAAATTGTGTAATCTTAAAAAAAATAAAACATAAGAAAGGGGTGACCTCAGATTTGTAGTAAGAGTAAATAATATATTAGGAAGATTAATAAAAAATCATAAATTTATAAGGATGCAATAAAACCAAAACATAGTCCTTTCAAACAAAAACCTGAACAATATATGGAAAGAATAAATCAATATAATTCCATTCAAATATTCACATGTATACTATAATAGTTGAATAATCACATGTAATATCAATAACAAATATCATAACGAGGAAATGCAGAATGTCTAATGTCTTCAAAATAAACATATATCCTCAAGATAGCTACTGTCAAGATCTATCCTCATAATAGTTTATGTCTGCATGTAAAAACCCCTTTAATATTTTAAAAGATCATTCATCCTGAAAATTTTAGACTAGTTGGAAAAAAAATATGAAGGTTTTTTTCCAAAAAATATCATCTCATTAGACTTACCGATCCATCAACGGGTTATAGTGGGCCCCTCCCATTACTTACTAATTCCAGTACTATCCTCATATGAAAATCGTGAAACATAACATAAACATTCGTATTAAAACTATCATTTGCAACATTAATATGTTAACCATAATCCATGAATTGTATTGTATGTCCACATTAAAATATATCATAAAACAATAAATACAATATAAAATATTGTATCATAATAAATTTACATCAATTAATTATAAACTCCAACAGAGGATGTTGATATAGATGATAATCATCTAAAAAATCCCTTAAAACTCTTCAAGATAGATATTTCATTTTACATTGAAATAATATAATATCAATGAAATTATAAATGAAACATTTTATTTTGAAAATAACGAAGTAAGATTATAATGGATGCTTTAAATTTTTAAGGCTTCATAATATAAGAAAATAGTTACTTGCACCATATAATTTAAAAAACATTATTTCCTTAATTTCTCAAAAAGGTTATAATGTACAACATTTAGAAAATGATAATAATATTCCTTTTAAAAAAATTATAAAATTTAAATAATGGGTATATATGGAATTATACAATTTTTGAGGAACTGTAATTATATTTTGATCTATATTTTTACGAAACATGGACATGTAAGGTTAAGATTTCCTAGTAGATACTTACATATAATCAATATTGGATAATAACGAGATTGTGAAATTATTCATTACATAAAACATTAAAAGGACTCATTTTTGAAAACATTTGAATGAAAATTAAAATACACAAAAAATTTCCTTAATAATACTTTAATATCCATATAAAAAGTTATGTAAAATAATATCAAGAATATTTAAATGGGGAAAGGATTAATTATTTAAACAATAAAAGCATCCCATTTATCTTTGAACATTTAAATCATAGTTCTGATATCTTAAAATGAATCTTTAAATAACATGAACATTAATTTATTAATTATATAAAATATAATCGGGTCATTAAAAATTCAACAAACAAGAAATAGGTTGTGAACATGGCTTACATATCTTGAAAAATAAATGTGATATAAAACTCACTTACCTTGCGATTCCTTTAGTGTAATAATACTTTAAAATCATTTATAATGGTTTAAAGAGTGTAAATACCTTATTATATAACCATAACCAAGTTTATAATATTATAGATGATCATTTTATAAGATCATATTACCCTTTTATTAACAATCATTCATTATTTAACTATTTTGGATGTTAGTTGCCTAGTTTTCTCAAGTATGTTTTGGATTTTTATTTGATTTTTCAATTATATAGATATTGATATAATGATATCTAGAATGTAATCCATGACATATTTGTCTTATATATTTTTTAAATAAATATTAAAAATAATCTATAATGTTTTGAGACAAGAAATGAAATGCACCATTCAGGGAGATGGTATGTCTTACATATGCACGAACTCTACTTTCATTCATTATCATATTAAAATTATTGAAATGTGAATGATACATATGTATATTATAATTTAAGTATCATATACATGTCATTTTTGTTGCATATTTGTATTATAATTATCCTTAATATATTGCATTTATAGCACGAATGAATCACATCGCTTTGACGGGGCGATAGTCCACACTTCCACAAACGATGTTATTCTATATACAAAATATTAAAAACATTAATGTATTATTTTATATAAAATTTATAGAATAAAAAATTAGATATAATATATATATATATTAAATTATTATTTAACCATAAAAATATTATTAAGACCATCCATTAAAACCTTAATGAAAAAAAGTCCAAAATCAATATTCATGAAGTCGGTTAACCAACATATGATGGAATCAAATTTCATTTATTTGAATAATTGGAGGTGAGGGATAACATGGATTTTATATATTCCATTGGAAGCATAACAGTACTGTGTATGTATGATTCTAAAGTTACCATGAAATTATTGATGAAGGATACTAGGAAATTGTTGAAAAATAAAACAAATTAAAAGAGGTACTTAGGGAAAATTACATCTTGATTATCACCTCCTTGAATTACCCTATAGGACCTTGAATTTGGACTTTTGGTGAGACTTGAATCACTTAAATACGGGGAGAGAGAGAATAAGTGGTTTTGGTAGATATTTTAGGACCTGAAATTCTTTTTGAGTCGAAACTAGGAGGTTAGGATTGGTATTTATACATTAGGAGAGTTGGGTTTCAGGGATTAAATTATTGATTATTTTATATTTTAGGATAACCACATTGACATGGAATCAATTTCAAAAAATTAGACATCAAATTAATTTATTTTATTTTTGTTAGGTTATTTAAACACCTCATCCAACCATTAAATTTTTCAATTCTTTGGTATGTTAAGATTTTACATTTTAACATTTACTCTTATCACTATTTTACATTTACAATGATAAATAATTTTTCTTACCATGGAAATTTTTTTATACAATAAAATTTAATTAACCTTATAACCTAATTAGGACCCTATTATTCCAAATTTGGAATCCATATTAACTAATTAAATAATCATAATTGGAAAAATTATATTTAAAATTAATTTTTCATATAAAATGGGAAATATGGTTTTTACAGTGAAATGTTAAAAATATCGAAATGATTTTATATATAAATAAAATTTGAAAATGAATCCAATGAATAATATTATTTTAATTGATAAAACACAATTTAATTATACTTTAAAATCACATAAAAGTCTTTAATCACAATATAAATAAGTTAGATGAAAAATTATTTCTTTATTAAAATACAATATATTTCACTATTTACTATGATATTAAATTTGTCAAAAATGTACCAAAAATTAAACCAATGTAAATTTTGGGGTCCTTATTCCCAATAAAATATTATTTTTCCAAATTTAACTTCAGAATATATCAAAACCTATATTGAAAATGGGTGCACCATAAAAATATGGTAAAACTGCATTTTTTGTAAAAATAATAATTTTATTGGATTTGTTCATATATCATATCATGACAAAAAAATGAATTTTACAAATTATATTATATATAATGTAGTTAATACTATTAACTCTTTATATTTTAACAGCTAGTTTATAATAGATTATGGTGGGTTTAATCATGGTATTTCATGCAACCCAGGCTATTAAAGATAATGTACCATGAAATCTGGTGGTGTTAAATTTTATTCATATATGGTTCTTGATCATATATCTCAATTTGACATATCTAAATTTTATTATATAACCATTTAAAACCAGATAGCCAATATCACCATGTAACCAAATCAAATAGTCGATTACTCTATGTAAATGATTCATATAACCCTTGAATTTATATAGTTGATTGCCCATATAGGAAATTCATCAACGTAGTCAATTTCCATATAACCGATTTCAATATGTAGGGTTTTGATATAGGTTAATCATTCACATAGTATATTTACATAGTTCATTTCACAATGTAATTGTCTCTTTTAATAGTTAGATTACTCCCATTTCTGATTTTTCATACAAAGTAGAATTTTATAAAACCTCCAGAATCTTCGTACTTAACAACAGAATGACTTAGATAATAACAATTCATGATGAACACACATAAATAACAAAAACACCATCAGCATAAAAAATGCATTTCTGATCATAATAACCTAAAGCACATAGTGATGGTGTTTCACGATAGTGACGATGGTGTTTTATCAGTGCTGAAGATGGATTCCAGTGGTAGTTAACAGTGACAATGATAGTGTTGGTTGCTCACGGTGGTGATGGGGGCTTCGAAGGAAGGTTATAGATGGAAATTTTGGTGATGATAGTGAAAAAGGTTTTCAGTGGTGATGGAGACCGAGGGGTGTTGATGGACGACATCTCTGGTGTTAGGTGTGCATCCCGAGACGACGACGACTGAGGCGTGATGATGGTCATGTTGTCTTTTGAATTTTAAATTTTGAAATGGTTGTTTCATTTGGAAGCATTGTGGAGTCATGGATGGAGTTAACGGTGGACAATGGTTTTTCTATGGACCGACATAGGTTGGCACATGGCGTAACTTCTACATAGATTTTGAAATTATATTTTTTACTTTATGTCTTCTTTGTTTCTAGATTTTGATGTTGGTGGGTAGTGATAGTTTTAAATCCATTTCAATGTTTCATCTGGTTGGAACTTTTAAAAGGTTCACACTTATCCTTTAAAAGTGTTATTATAAAATAGAAAATTTAGATTTGAAGTATACATGGTATTTTTTTGAAGAACATAAGTATGAAAAAAATATATCAATTATAATTATATCATTCAATTCATGTAATAAATTTTATTTTTTTATTTTAATTCTTTTGATTTTAAAATTAGATATAATAATTTCCTTACAATAAAACAATTTTTTAAATAAATCATAGAAACATATTATTACCTAATTTCCCTTGGATCAAATATTTTTCATAATAGTGAAAAGTTGATTTAAAAATAGAGAAATTTTTTGTTCTTACCTTTTTATTTTATAGAATATGAGATTTATCACATAGAATTTTAAATATTCTAGAAACTAAAATTTATATTATATATGTGATGAGATAACATTCATTTGAAATGATTCATCTTTCAATTTAAATGTAATTCCTCTCATGTATGAGATGAGATAATTTTTTACACTGATACATTACTCAAAAATTAAATTTATCTCATATGAGAGATGAAATAAATTTAACTTATATTTATACCTATATAAAAAATTAAATATATCTCACACATAACCATGTACTCGATGGGCTACACTACAAGAAAAATAAAATATAATAAAATATAATATCATTTTTTTCATGTAGTAAATTTCCTGGGAAATGATATGTATTTTAAAATATTAAACCATCTCAAGCTTATGGAAAAATAAAATTGACAACGATGTATTCTTATTATATCAAATGAATCATTGTAAACAGAATTTTTCTAATCTCATCCAGGGTATAAATTTAAATATTTTAACAATGAATCATTGTGCATGAAATTTATATAATCTCATATATTAGTTGAGAAAAATTTTATTTATAATGATATAAATTTTATAAAAATAAATTTTTATCATGTAAGATATTAGAAAAATTGTACCTATAATGATGATTCTCTTACGAAATGATATTTTTCCCATATATTAGATGAGTTGAATTTCACCTATTGAATTATATATTAAGGAAAATAAAATTTATCTTATGTTTGATATGATAAAATTTTTTGCATGTTGATAAATAATTTATAAGTTAAATTACTCTCATATATGGGTTTACATAAATTTCTCCAACAATGAAACTTAATTTATAAAACAAAAATTTCCCCTTGTATTTTAGTAGAACATTAACAAAAATAATATATCTTTTGAGAAATAATGTTTTTCTCCGGTATGAGATTAGAAACATTCCATATACAATGATTTATATTTTATAAAATAATATAAATGTCATGTAAAAGATAAGAAACATTGAATCTACAACGGTGCACCATTTGAAATAAACATATCATATGTATTAGATGAAATAAATTACATATACTATTTTATAATTTTAGAAATTAATGTTAT
The DNA here is from genome assembly GCA_963277665.1 of Viscum album. Lineage (NCBI taxonomy): Eukaryota > Viridiplantae > Streptophyta > Magnoliopsida > Santalales > Viscaceae > Viscum > Viscum album. Next base: position 493,921,086 of record OY728158.1, on the reverse strand, counting down.
ATCTTGTAATCAATTATATAAATTTAAATTACATTAACAAATATTTTATAAAATTAATTTACCACCTATATTAGATCTGATAGATAACACTGTAAATGATGCATCTATGAAAAAATAAAATATATCACATGTTGAGACGAGAAAAGTTTTATATACTATAATATATCATTTATAAATTGAAATTATTATGAAATTAAACGGTAAAAGGTAACAATTTTCTATTGTTACATCTCTTTAACATAGTAAATTTTTTTTTCTCACCATATTTTCATAATACATTATGTTTAAAAAAATAGTATTTTATATCTAGAGTACGTCTATTTCATAAATTTACACATAAAAAAATTAATAATAAAAAATTTAAATTTATCACATTTATTTAACGAGATAACTGCTTCTCCAAACATGAAACATGATTACTAACACTATTTGGATTTTAGGTTTTTTCATTAACAAATTTATATAATACAAATATTGAAATTATATATTATTTTTTTTATAATATAATATTTTTGTTTAAAAGTATTATTTCTATATATAAATTTTATATTTAGTTTTTATATCATGATAAATTTATTATTAAAAAAAATATAATTTTTTTATGTTAAATTAATATTGTCTAGTAAAATAAATTTAATTTATAAAATAAATATAATATTTATGTAAAAAAATACAGATAAATATAAAAATATGTTTAAAAAATAAGACACATAAATAAGGATAAACTTAAAATAAATATTATGAACAAAACAATTATGATAAAATGATATTTTTTAAAAAATTTTAGAAATATGTCAAGTTAATAGGATGTGAGAGTGGTTTGGGGGAGGAATTGAATGATGAACATTATGTAATAGAAGAATATGGGGGTAGAGATGAGAGAGATATGTTGTTTATTTTATGATATGACATATAATGTATTAATTTAGTGTGCATTTTGAATGTAAAAATAATAGAACTCATTTTACAAGATCAAGAGGGGTGTTATATTATCTCTAACTAGTATCATTTTAATGTAAAAACACCATGCATTGTTCAGACACTAGAAAGTGTTCTCCTTTTTCCCTTCCCATTTTAAATAATGTTTCTATTTATTTCCTATTGATAAAAACAATATTTAATGAATATTTTTTTATACAAATGTTGGATAAGAGTTTTCATCACATACCATTTTTTTAAAAATTACTAAATTTTTGCATTTTATGTTGGAGGTTCACTAATTTTTAATGAATATTTTTCTGGGATTATATTACGGGACCTCATATTGGGTATTTATTTTGTTTTTTGGGAAAAGGTTACCATAATTTAATGAAATGGTCCTAAAAGTGTGAAATTTCATGACACTTTTGGAGGTTTTTAACAACTTGAAAACATTTCATGATTTACATATAATTTTATAGTGAAAAGGGGGAAATTTTTTTAGGCTATTCAATTGGAATTTATTATAACTTTATAAATAATTAAACCCAGAACATATTATACTGAAACATATTATAATGGAAAAAATATAATAAAAAAATATATGATAGTTTATATTAAAAATAAAAATGTTAATGGTATGTGATTTTTAAAAAAAAATTGAGTAGTGGAAGGAAAAAATGTAGGTATCTCCTAGGAAACACAAGAAGCACCGAAAAGGGTAAGAATAGTTGTAGGGAAGGTACCTAAAAAAAATAATCTCCATAATTAAGCCAAACCACCATGAAATAGCAGAAATGGATCCAAATGTAATGTAGAATTATGACAGTGTGGGGGCGTTGGTTTTTTCAAGAAACACTTTACTGTAAGAAACAATAGAGCTATCCTAGTGTTTGAATGTGAAGGATAAAAATAAAATAAATATGAACACAAACACTAATGAAAAAAATAATAGATTGACCATGAAGAAGAAAGTGAAACCAGTATACAATGTGTAATTAGTAGGGGCTTCATGATCATTTAGATCTTGACATGCCTTTGGATTCTCAGCATATTCATAATTGCAAAAGGATTAGATATGATATCTAAATGAAAATATGTATATGTGAAATTACTCTATAAAAAACACCCTCTCCTTAATTTTCAAAGATGTATAAAATATGCTCCATCCTATAAAATTATAAATTGAGTAAGATTAATGTTGATAAAAATATAAAATGAATGATATGATGAAATATTGTAAACACGCGAATCCATATAGGCATATCCCATAGTATGTGAAGTGTATAAAAGTGTGTTTTTGTGCAAATTTGTAATATCACCCTAAACTGATTTTTGTTGTCATATGGTGAACTCTTTGGGAAGAAATATATTATACTCGACATGAATTTCCAAACACTCCATGTAATGAGAATGATAATATCACAATTGTCCCCATCATAAATAGACTACCTACCTTTAATAGTGTTTCAGGAGTATGTTAAATATATCTAAACTACCTCATTAAATTATATTGTTGTTCCAAAATGATGATATGACGGTGTATCAATGGGGATACCACTTTATAGTTGTTTGTAATTTTTTTATAGAATGATGGAAGTGATGTAATGATAACTCAAGACAATAAAATCCATTAAATATTAAATACCATGTAGATAAATATATAAAACTGTAATAATAATTTAAATAAAATTTAATTATATTTTTAATATAATCCTCAGCATAAATTTAGTTTTTCTCATATCACATGCATTAATACTTACAAATATGATGTGAAAAAAGTTTATATTATGCCTCAGTGTGTGTATGTGTGGAATGGATTCTGACATAACCAGGTAAGCTAAGTAAAATAGGGTTAATATATGATGGAAATTATATATTAAGATACACATTAAAATTAAATATATGAATATTATATTTCCCCTAAGTATATTTCATCAACATATTTTAATGAAGTTGTACAATAAGCTAAGGAGCAATGTGATGTATATTCCCACATCCCCACATCTAAAACAAAGCAATAAAACCCCCAATCTTGGTTTTCACCGAAATACATGTTATATAGACGAATATGAATATATATGATATTATAATTGGTCACCATGTTTTGGAAGTTTTCTTATCCATGTCCTCCAATATTGGTACATACATCATGTGTACAAACATGGAAGATTATTTGGTACAAATTATGCCTTAAAGTAGCCATAATATATACATGTGTGTATTGGATAAGATTGATGTCATCAAAATCATCCAGATGTACTATAATGTTCTCATTTAACAAACCTATATGATATTGAATACTTGAAAAAATACATTACTTTTAAAAACATAAAGGAATCAGAAATAGTGGATGATGGAACACTAGTCTCCCCATGTCACACTGGTAATGACCTATCCATGGAATGGGATACTCAATATGAATATCATATACTCTAACATTGTTGTCTTCTCTAACTCAGTATATGAATTTTTTGAGTCTCTATATATCATATCTCATGTTATACGACTAAAATATAATGACTAATGGATTTAAAATCACACATCATGACCCCATAAAATCCTGTGCGATGAATATTAGGTTAGCTGATGGTGAGAGTGGAAACATGAGAGAAATGTCGTGATCCACTTATATAGAGTTGTCAAATAAAACCACTCTCTATCATGTAACGAGGTTCATGGGTCTCCTAGATGAATAGAATAACCAACACAATCTATCTATATATATTATATTTTCATAAATTTATGTATTCAATTTATTAGTTGACAATATTATAATTTTATAAATACCTAATTTAATAATAAAATAATTACATTGTTATACATGTTAATATGGTTGAATAATAAATATTAAAATAACATAAAAATATTTATTTTTAACAAAATAAAACATAATATTAACAAATACATCCATATAATTATAGGTTATAACCACATATTAACCCTTTGAATTGTTTAATGAATATAATATTTGTGTACGCTAATTTTTGTGGGTGTAACCACCCTAACCACATTGATTACATCTCCATGTTTGTCCCTACCTATGGGTCTAGTGCATCTCTAGAACATTTTGGGAATTCTTATACTATTAATTTATTTATTTCTTGTGTTTTAATAGTTGAGGGAAGTGTAGAGGAAGGAATATTGAGATGGAGATAAATTTTATATGGAGGGTTGTGTTGTAGCATGTCTGATGTGCCACATCATGATGAGTTGGTTGGTGGAAGAGGTTTTTTTATTGTATGGTGTGCGCACCATAAGTATTTGTGTTTTGACATGGATTTTTCTATAGTGTGGGGTAAGAGATATTATATCTATGTATCTCCCTATCTTGAAGTGGAACATCAGTTGTTGAAATATGGGTTTAGATTGTGTTGTTAGTGTCCATGGATAACTCTTATATAGATATTACCCAGGATTACATAATATAAAGTCTCACAAGATAATCATATATAAGGGGATACTGCAGTATGATTATAATAATTTAATCATGGAGTCTTGATTGGTTGGTTTTCTAATTTATTTTTTTCCTGGGAATATTATTTCATGGTTCCTTTTTCTACTTCATGGTTCCGTTGAAGATGTATCATGTTTGAGAGAAAAATGTCATGGATTTCATTATGAACCTCAAGATATAAACTTTTATGGAATCTAATCCTTGGTTGTTACATAACCTTCATTAATCATATCATGTTTATGGTGTTTTGACCCACTGAGATCTGAGTAAACCCATTCCATGTTTTTCAAATCTAGGGATCACTGAGTTGTGATTATTCCTATCATGTTTTAATCTTTTATTTTTCTAATTTTACTCTAAATTATGGTTTCATCTCAAATTATCTATTTTTTCCAACTTCCATTAATCCCTAAGATTATTTACGTGTGTTTTTAAATGGACTTTAGTAATTACTTAGAGGACCAACAATTTTTGGTCTTTTTAATGGTCGATACCTCTCATCATAGTTCATTTTTTTATTTTCTTAGTTCCATCTAAATTCCATATTATTTCATATTTTTTGAGAATATTTCATAGTGTTTTTCATTTCATTTAATTATTCTTCATTCTTAGTATTAAAAGAGGTAGGTAGTGCATAAGTCCATTTTTTCCTTTATGGTTCTCGGTGGTTTGTTTCTTCAATCTTATTTATTATTGTAGATATATTTCTAAATAATCACAATAGGATGGGAATTTAAGTATTCTCATTTAATTATATGTTCATTTTGAAAAAACAATCTTTTTATTTCATTTTGTGGATAATATGGATTAATAGAAATTATATAATGAACATATTAATAAAATTTAAGGTAATGGGTGATTTTCATGTGTTTATGGGATCTGTTTATATTGTTTTATGTGTTGAATATATGGTTAGTGGTTACTATTATGATAGATATTTTTCATACTATTATATTGGTTATATTACTTCCAATAAGATTAAAAATAGAGATATGATAATGAATTTGCGGTCATGATGTTTTAGAAGCCATTATTGATATTTTAATGATTAATTTATTGAATGAATACTAAATTAGGTGTTGATGATATTATTTCTTATGATTTATTACTTCATTTATTATGAATTTTAGCTTATTTGTGGTTTCTTTTATAATTGAGGTTAGATTGGTCTTACTCGATGGTGTTTGTGATTAGATAAGAAATCCTAGTATGTTTTTCTATTGGTTTTTGGTATATATATTTCCATTAGGCGGTTTTGGTTTGATTGATGAGGAAGATAGAGGAATTTTGTTTTGGATGTTGTTTTGGATGTTTCAATGGAATTTAAAAATGATTTTTTAGGTGTCCATATGGTGATTGGATACCATGTTAAATAAACTAAACCTAAATATTAATTAATTATACATTAATCACATGATTTAAATAATACATATCACAAACATTCACACAACCCAATGACATAAAGGAATAGTGTATTGGAGATTATATACGTGAACATATTAATATTTACTCGTTTCTCCATATTCAAAATCCTCTAAAATCCTTTCTAGTCATTCCACATATTATACTCATCATCATAACCAAAATAACTAATAACATAATAAAGGGTTGAGCTCAAATGCTCAGTAAGGTAAAAAATATTGATATTTCATCATGAGTTTGATCATAATTATATGAGATAACTTGGGAAGGGAATAAATTTCCTATTGAAATGAACATGGAACAATAAGAGTGGTTCATAAGCCATTATAGAATAATATATAATCTAAAATGAAAAAACTTATATCAGGGAAAACGATTATGGAATAATGAGACATTAAACATGAGTCAAGGATCATGTTCATAAGCATAAGTTTATGACATAACATTGTGTAAAAACATAATAATATATAAAGATGTTAGGGATTCCCACCATGAAATTCTCCAAAGAGTAGGTTTTCGATAATGTCTCATATACCTTCTTTGGAATGGTATAATCCACCTTGTTGAGTTGAGATTATTCTTTCAAAACTTTATAACCTTATATTTTAAAATCACTATCCACCCAATTAAAATTTTATTCTTTACAAAATTTTATAATTCCAAATTTTCAAATATGTTAAGTAGAAGAAGTTTATATTTTACGAGTTTAAGAATAACCTTTTCATAAGATAGAACTTCCTTACAGGACACACTTATAATTTTTAGACTACCTAAAATGTTATAAGGTTCCTTATATGTGTTTTTATAATATCTATAAAATTATGTATAAAAACTTTCATTGAATGATGTTTTACTAATTATACTATAAATACATTATCGGATGGAGACTAAAATTTATCTCAAACACACTTTTCAAAAACCTACCAAATGAAAAACATCAAACATATCACCATAAAAACATCTCTCATCCTTCCAGATAGAATATATAGGCCTTATAAGAGTGTTAAATAAAAATTATTATTGGATGGAGACACTACATTGAACCACTAATCTGAAGAATGGGTTCCTCAGATTGTCATGACCCATCCTCAGGGCCTGTGCTCTGACTACCCCGACCCGCCTTCCATAGGGCAGGGGCTGGCGGCTAGCACCAAAGGCGTAAATCCCGACAAAAATTGGAAGGCATTGCCTTTATAAAGTAAACAAACACCATAGAGTAAGCCAGTAGAACTAAAGAATAAGTAAACTGAGTACAATTGTAAGTGCGGAAAAGTAAGTGGGCCCGAATACAAACCCAAACAGAAAGTAATGTACAACTAGAAAGGAAGTACAACAACTGAAAAGTAAAGTAGAAACACCGAGCCATCCACTGGAAATCCCACCTGAAGGGTGGATACAGATAGCCTCCTCAGCTCCTTGGGTCCTGCCGTCCGCCCCCTGTACATCCCGCCCAGTGGTCCACCTCCAGGTACCGACTCATCGTAAAATCCACCTCTGGGCACCGAATCGATGTGATATCCACCTCCGGCCATCGACTCGTTGTGAGTTCCTCCTCCAGGAACCGTCCATCTCTACAATCCTCATCCTAGATCAACGGTGTCCGTCGTCTACATCCAACACAACGTAGTGCGGGCATAGCCCATGCAGGGGTGAGTATACGCTACTCAGAAGGGACCCCGAGATCCCCGAAGGTCTCCCAGAATCCACAAAGGATAATCCACAAAGGATAATCCACAAAGGAAAGATACAATCACGAAGTAACATCCAACACAACTTAGGTATATGCCCATACATATACATAAGTCATCAATTCCAGTTTAGCTCCAACATCTGAGCCCAAGTTCGATCACGTCCACACAGGATAGTACATCCCAATCCAGATAGGAAAGCAAGCCAATCATATCGAAGATGATGATTGAAAGTCAAGACTCATCTCACCCAGGTATACATCATTTTTATAGAAAAAGGAGATGATCAGATGTAGTTACTGATTCATCTAGTTGGGACCCACGTAGGATACTAGAGGAGCTAAGCTGTCGGGCCCACGTAGGATACTACAACTGAGGTCAATACTATCAGACCCACGTAGGATACAAGTATTGTAGTCGTCACCTATGAACCCACAAATGATTCCAGTATGGTTGTTGTCATCGTCGAACCCACAGAGTATTCTAGTATGATAGTCTTCACCGTAGAACCCACAGAGGATTCTAGTACGGTTGTCATCATCGTCGAACCCACAGAGGATTGTAGTACGAAAGTCTTCACCGTCAAACCCACAGAGGATTCCAATAAGATTTTCATCGTCGTCGAACCCATGGAGGATTCCAGTATGAAGGTCTTCACCATCAAACCCATGGAGGATTTCAATACGGTTGTCATCATCGTTGAACCCACGGAGGATTCCAGTACGAAAGTCCTCACCATCGAACCCACGAAGGATTCCAATACGGTTGTCATCGTCGTCACAGCCAGCTCTAGGGTTCCCGCACACCGCATGCTCATTTCTGGTAGGGTACACTCCAGAAGCCAAGGGGTCGATGACACGTAGTCTGAAGTTGATGTATCCAAAAGTTCTGTCTCGTCGATAGGAACTCAACAGGACAGAGGGCGCGTCAATCGGATGCCCAGTCTGAGAGTTATCGACTTTTTCGTCCCAAGGGCCTGGTTGGTTTTTAAGTCAAAACCAACCCGACCGTACTCCAACTGCGTCCAAACCTCAAGAGGAGTAAGCCAAAAGGTCCGTCTCACTAAGAGGAATACAACAAAGTCGACGACACATCAATTGAACATCCGGATCTCAAGTTATAAGCGTTTCCACTCCAAGGGCCTCGTCGGTTTCGTGTTCGAACCAACCCAGCCATACCCCAAGTTCTCTGAAACCTTGAGTGTAATATACCAAAACAATCGTCTCATTCCAAGGATCACATCACAACTAATGGTGCGTCGATCGAAGGTATGTATCCGAAGTTACAGACATTTAAACGAACCTGTCTGGTTTTAGGGGGTTTTTGGGCCCGGACTGACCCGGCCCAAGACCCACTGGGTCGGCCCGATCGGGCGCCGCCCTGCCCGGTGGGTGTGGCCCGGCCCCGCCGGTGTGGCCCGGCCCGGCCTGGGTGGCCAGGTGGCCTGGCGCGGGCGCAGTCCGCGTGGCCAGCTCGACGTTGGCCAAGCTGTCACGGAAGGGGGGGGGGGCACTACCCCCCTGTTTTGAAATGACGGCCCCCACATGGGGGATTCTCCTTTTTCCAGCCGGGGGTTACGACCCCTAGCCTTCTCCGAACGGCCTGCCCGGCTGGCCGGCCGGTGCTGCCACCACGAGACCCTGCGGTCCCGCCTCTCCGACGCACCGGTGGCCGGCGGTTCCTACCGCCGTTCCCTGCTCTTCCATGGACAAAGGTCGCGGCCTTGGTCTGACCGGGGGGGTGCAACGGCGCCACGCCCCTCTGCCATGGCCCTGCTCCGGCTGCAGTCTCTTCATGGTTCTTCGGTGCGGCGCGACGGCGTCGCGCCCGTTCGCTGCTGCCCGACTCCGGTCGCGGCTTCGTTCAGCCTCGACGGTGCGGCGCAATAGCGCCTCGCTTCTTCACCGTGTTCCTCCTTGATTCTGTGCAGTGCCGATGCACCACGCCGCCGTTTTTCGAGCTTCAACAAAATCAACAACAAGGGGGGGGGGTCGGCCGTGTTCGTGTGGTCTGAACTCCTCCCGTTATAACGATATCAGGCGGCCCAAAAATATAATATCTTCGTCAAGAAAGTGCAAATTTAATCCCCCAAATTTGAACTCAAACCCCTACCTCAAAGAGTTGTCAAACGATGGTCATCGCGGAGAAAAGTCGTCGCGGAAGACGCAGTCGCGGAAGACGACGTCGCAGAAGATGGCGTTGCGGACGATGGCGTCGCGGAAGACGGCGTCCCGGAAGACGGCGTCGCAGAAGATGGCACCGTGGAAGACGGCATCGCGGAAGATGGTGTCACAGAATGAGGCTCCGTATACGTCGTCGGTGCACGACCGATGAGGGATACGACGTTTCGTTGTTCTCCGAAGAAGGTGTCTCTCACCGGCTGTGGAGAGGTGAGGAGATGGCACGACGATTCCCTTGCGGTGATGGAGTTATTCGTCATAGACTTGGCGTTCTTCGCGTTTTTCTACGAAGAAGAAGATGTTCCTCAAGAGCGCAAGAGTCCTCTCCTTGTTTCCGCACAACGAATCAACCCCCCAATAAAATAAGACACTATCTTATTTAATTAACACTCACGCTAGCCATTAATTTGAAATTCAAAAATATCTCATTAAATTAATAAAATTAATTGATGAGCATTATATATTCAAATTAATCCTTGAGGGTTGACTTTCCATTAAATTGGGGGGTGGGTGAGTTACACAATTAAGTGCTCGTGGGAGGTTTAAGGGATTTGAAGGGGTAGGGCTCGTGTGGTCCCCACTTCACTAATATCCTACCTAGGGGAGTTAGGATGTAGTGGGTCCCACTCCAACCAACATTCATAGGTTAAAACTACTTAGAATAGAAAATAAAAATTATAGCATAAATATTTATTTCATTCCTTAGTTAACCCATTCTTTTTAAAAAAGACCTCACCCGAGTAAACGCAACTATAGAAAAGGTGTTCTTAAAAAAATATCGGCGCTGCGGTTTAATCTGTGCCCTCAGATTTCAATTCCAAGCACCGGTTCAAAAGTTAGGAAAACCCACTCGTTCGTTCACTGAACGTACCCGAGCTAAACTTTGAAAATTGATTCCAGGCACACTGGGCCTCAGAATCAGGTGTCGTCAGAAACTGTGTACTCGTAAAATTCCAAAGAAATTAAGAAAAAAAAATTTCCTTAAAAATTCAGGGCCTTTACATTACTCCCACCTTAGGGATTTACGTCCCCGTAAAGCTATAACACAACTAGGGAAACAAAAGAGGGTACTGAGCACGCATCTGAGCCTCCAGCTCGCAAGTGCTCTCCAGGAGGTTCCCATACTGCCACCTAAGGCGCATTAAAGGAATCAACCGTCCACGTAGGACTCGATCCTATCGATCCTCAATCTCCACCGAGACCTCCGCAAAAGTCTCTCCATCGTCAATTTCCAACTCCTTATGGTCGATGATATGCATCGGGTCATGCACGTATCTCCTCAGCTGAGATACGTGGAAGTCGTCGTGCACCTGGTCAATTGAGGTGGATGGTTCAAGCGGTAAACCACCTTTCCTACCCAGTTGAGGACCTAGAAGGGACCGATGAAGCATGAAGATAACTCGACGCCCTAGCCAAAACTCCGTAATCCACGATGAGGTGAGACCCATAAGAAAACGTGGTCACCATCCTCGAACTCTAGTGTTCTCCGCCTCCTGTCAGCATAAGACTTCTGTCGACACTGAGCTGTCCTCATCCGCTCTTGGATGACCTGGCCCTTCTCTGGTCCTACAAGAGCTGCTAAGATTTCTTATTTTCTGATAAGATAAATCCGATCTAATCCCCTGGATGAACCATGTTCTTTTCCTAATACAGTCAATCCCGACATGGATGATACTAATCCATATCAAGGATGACGTGGTAGGGCCTCGACGCTACTACCAAGAGATCCAACTATTACTCTCACCTCCAAGGGTTGAGTCACACTGTCGTCATCAGTGTGGGGTCACTGGGTCTCCTCCAGTAGGTATCTCAAAACTGAGGGTCAAGTCAATAGTTTTAAACTGGAACCTCTTAGTATCAACTATATAAAAAGGACAGGGAACCAAACATCACAAGGAAAAGTGTCTTTTATTACCGCAGCTCAAGGTACAAAGACACAAAACATCAACAAGGCTAGAAGAAACATGAACAAAAGTCCCCATGTCTGGAGCTAGTCCCACTCTTGTCCATATACTCTTGGATCTCCACGTTTTTAAGCCTCAGCTGCCTGAAGATGAGCTCTCCCCTGTCCAACCATTCCCTATGGTTGGGGTGGTCTCCCTGGTGGTGGTGGTAGGGCCTCAAAGAATCTCCCACCACCCGCTACTCGGCCAACTCATCTACCTCTTCCACCTACTCCCTACGGACCGCCATGATCGAACCTCTTCCTGGGAGGTCCCTCTACTACTTGCTACTTATCAGCAGGACGAGTCGGGCAGTCTCGAGGCATTTGACCCTACCCACCGCATGCGTAGCACTGTCCGCTCCTCGTGTAGCTGACTCTCCTTCGTGTGCCTCGCACAACCGAATATGCATCCTGATATTTCTCATATGATGGTCTGGCCCACTTGGACCTCTACGTCACCTATATGCTGCCAGCTACAGAAGACTCCGCTACGGGTCGTCCTGCGAAGGGTCCCGCCGCCGGTGACTGCTCGGTGAGAAAACTCTCCACTAGAAGGGCTCTCTCCAACACCCCTACCTACGTCGGAATGTTGAGGGAGATCATCGAAGCCATGATCTCATGACTCAGTCCCTGCTCGAAGGTCCGGGCCTAGAATAATGGGTCCCGTACTATGCCCGTCGAATAGCAAGAGAGGTCGGTAAATCTCACCGAGTACTCGGCGACCGTCATGCTGCCCTGCCACAGTTGTAGTAGATCTTGAATGTGCACCCCACGGAGGGTGGCTGGGACGAACTCTGAGCGAAAGAGGCTCTCAATGTATGTCCAGAGGAGGGATGCCTCGTCGTGCACCTGGAGCATCAAACTCCACCATCTTCTTATTGCCGCATGCAGGAGGCACGCTACAAGGATCACCCTGAGGTCAGCTGGTTTCCCCACTAACCCGAAAACTAACACAACCCCCTCCAGCCTATCCTCGACTGCCTGATGGTCTCTATCCTCACGGAACCTGGGCGGTCATTGATGGTGAAACTTGTACAGTGCACTAAGGAAACATGCACTCTCAGCGGCTGGGGCGGGTGGCATTGGTGGCTCGGCGGGTAGATGTACTGCCGGTGCCTCCGCTATAAAGGGGACCTGTACTGAGGCCTCGTCGCTCAGTGGGCTGTCGTCTCGCACAAAGTTCTGAACCCTAGATGGCTGCCATTCTGGGGCCATGTTTAAAAGAAACAGGTTTGCCACGGTCAAAACAGTATACCTGGTGAGATGACACAAAGTAATCACAAAAAAACTTTTGAATCACACATGCAATCCGTGTTTTCATGCACTGAGTTGGAAATCAGAAGTCAGGGTCCTGGTGTACGGATACGTCGGCCGCCGCACCATCACTGGACTCCCTGGACAGTTAAACACACTCAATACCCTTAACACTATTGCTTCACATAAGATAAAGATCAGAGTCCTGAGTTCTCCAGTAGAACCGAACTCCTTTGATACCAATTTGTCACGAACCATCCTCAGGGCCCGTGCCGTGACTACCCCAAGCCCGCCTTCCATAGGCCAGGGGATGGATACTTGAACCAAAGGTGTAAATCCCGACAAAAATGGGAAGGCATTGCTTTTATAAAGTAAACAAACACCACAGAGTAAGCCAGCAGAAGTAAACACTAAGTAAACTGAGTACAGTAGTAAGTGTGAAAAAGTTAGTGGGCCAGAATACAAACCAAAACAGAAAGTAAATTACAATTAGAAAGGAAGTACAACAACTGAAAAGTAAAGCAGCAATCCTGAGTCGTCCACTAGAAATCCCACCTAAAGGGTGGGTACAGATAGCCTCCTCAGCTCCTCGGGTCCTGCCGTCCGCCCCATGTACGTCTCGCCCAGTGGTCCACCTCCAAGTACCAACTCGTCATAAAATCCACCTCCGGGCATCGACTCGATGTGATATCCACCTCTGGGCACCGACTCGTCGTGAGTTCCTCCTCCACGAACATTCTAGCACTACAATCCTCAACCTCGATCAGTGGTGTCCGTTGTCTGCATCCAACACAACGTAGTTCGGGCATAGCCCGTGCAGGGGTGAGTATACACTACTCAGTAGGGACCCCGAGACCCCCGATGGTCACCCAGAATCCACAAAGGATAATCCACAATGGAAAGATACAATCATGAAGTAACATCCAACACTAATTAGGTATATTACCATACATATACCTTAAGTCATCAATTCTAGTTCGGCTCCAACATCCGAGCCCAAGTTTGATCACGTCCACACAGGATAGTACAACCCAATCCACATAGGAAAGCAATCCAATCATATCGAAGATAATGGTTGAAAGTCAAGACTCAACTCACACAGGTATAAATCATTTTTAAAGCAAAAGGAGATGATCAGATGTAGTTACTGATTCATCTAGCTGGGACCCACATAGGATACTAGACCAGCTAAGATGTCGGGTCCACGTAGGATACTACAACTGAGGTCAATAGTGTCTGACCCACGTAGGATACAAGTACTGTAGCCTTCACCGCCAAACCCACTGAGGATTTCAGTACGGTTGTCATCATCGTCGAACCCACGGAGGATTCTAATACGATAGTCTTCACCATCGAACCCACAGAGGATTCCAGTACGGTTGTCATCGTCGTCGAACCGACGGAGGATTCCAGTACGAAAGTCTTCACCGTTGAACCCACGGAGGATTCCAATATGATTGTCATCGTCATCGAACCGACATAGGATTCTAGTATGAAAGTCTTCACCGTCAAACCCACGGATGATTTCAATATGGTTGCATCGTCATCGAACCCACAGAGGATTCCAGTACAAAAGGCTTCACCGTCGAACCCACGGAGGATTCCAATACGGTTGTCATCGTCGTCGCAGCTAGCTCTAGGGTTCCCGCACACAACATGCTTGTTTCCGGGAGGGTCCGATCCATGAGCCAAGGGGTTGATACATCAACTGACACGTAGTCCGGAGTTGATGTATCCCAAAGTTCCGTCTCGTCGATAGGAACTCAACATGACAGACAGCGCGTCAATCGGACGCCCGGTCTGAGAGTTATCGGCTTTTTCATCCCAGGGGCCCGGTTGGTTTTTAAGTAAAAGACAACATGACTATACACCAACTTCATCCAAACCTCAAGGGGATTAAGCGAAAATGTCCGTCTCACTAAGATGAATTCAACAAAGTTGACGACACGTCAATCGGACGTCCAGAGCTCAAGTTATAAGCGTTTCCGCTCCGAGGGCCCGGTTGGTTTCATGTTCGAACCAACCCAGCCACACCCCAAGTTCTCTGAAACCTTGAGTGTAATATACTGAAATGACAGGCTCGATCCAAGGATCGCATCTCAACTGACGGTGCATCGATTGGAGGTCTGTATCCCATGTTACGAGCATTTAAACAAACCTGTCCGGTTTTAGGAGGTTTTTGGTCCCGGACCGACCCGGCCCAAGACCCCCTGGGTCGGCCCGAACCGGGAGACTCGACCCGGGTCCGAGTCTGGCCCAGCCTGGGTGGCCGGTTGGATTGGCGGGGGCATGGCCCGTGTGGCCAGCTCGGCGCTGGCCGAGCTGTCGCAGAAAGGGGGCGGGGGTGCGCTGCCCCCCTGTTTTGAAACGGTGGCCCCCACATGGGGCCCTCATTTTTCCAGCCAGGGGTTACGACCCCCGGCCTTCTCCGAACGGCCGGGCCAGCTGGCCGGCCAATGCCGCTGCCGCGGGACCCCGCGGTCCCGCCCCTCCGACGCGTTGGCGGCCGACGGTTTTGGCCGCTGCTTCCTGCTCCGCTGCGGCCAAAGGTCGCGGCCTTGGTCCGACCGGCGCGACACGCCAGTGCCGCGCCCTTCCATCGCGGCCCCGCTTCGGCCGCAGTATCTTTGTGGTTCTCCAGCGCGGCGCAACGGCGCTACGCGCCTTTGCCGCGGCCCGTCTCCGGCTACAGCTTCGTTCGGCCTCGACGGCGCGGTGCGACACTTCTTCACCATGTTCTGCTTTGATTTCGCGCGGTGCTGATGCACCGCGCCGCCTTTGTTCGAGCCACAATAAAATCAACAACAAAGGGGGGGGGGGTAGAGGGTCAGCCGTGTTCATGCTGTCCGTCCTCCTCCCATTATAACGATATCAGGCGGCCCAAAAATATAATATCTTCGTCAAGAAAGCGCAAATTTAATCCATTAAATTTGAACTCAAACCCCTACCTCAAAAAGTTGTTGAACGATGGTCGTCACAGAGAAAAGGCGTCTCGGAAGACGACATCATGGAAGGTAGCATCATGGAACGAGGCTCCGTATACATTGTCGGTGGACGCCCGATGAAGGATGCGGTGTGTCGTCGTTCTCTGAAGAAGGAGTCTCTCACCGGCTACGGAATGGTGAGGAGATGGCACGACGATTCCCTTGCGGTGATAGAGTTCTTCGTCGTAGACTCGGCGTTCTTCGTGTTCTTTGACGAGGAAGAAGATGTTCCTCAAGAGCGCAAGAGTCGTATCCTTGTTTCCACACAACGAATCAACCCCCCAATAGAATAAGACACTGTCTTATTTTATTAACACTCACGCAAGCCATTAATTTGAAATTCAAAAAGATCTCATTAAATTAATTAAATTAATTAAAGAGCGTTTAATATTCAAAATAATTTTTGAGGGTTGTCTTGCCATTAAATTGGGGGGTGGGTGAGTTACACAATTAAGTGCTCATGGTAGGTTTAAGAGATTTGAATGGGTGGGGCTCATGTGGGCCCCACTTCACTAATATCCTACCAAGGGGAGTTAGGATGTAGTGGGTCCCACTCCAACCACCATGCATAGGTTAAAACTACTTAGAATAGAAAATAACAATTGTAGTACAAATATTTATTTCATTCCTTAGTTAACCCAGTTTTTTTTTAAAAACCCCACCTGAGTAAACGCAACTACAGAAAAGGCGTTCTTAAGAAAATACTGGCGCTGCGGTTTCATCGGTGCCCTGAGATTTGGATTCCGAGCACCGGTTCAAAAGTTAGGAAAACCTGCTCATTCGTTCACTGAACGTACCTGAGATAAACTTCAGAAATTGATTCCAGGAACTCCGGGCCTCAGAATCAGGTGCCGTCAGAAACTGTGTACTCGTAAAATTCCAAAGAAATTATGAAAAAATATTTCCTTTAAATTTCCGGGTCTCTACACAGATTCCATTGTAACCAACTCTAATATATGATGGATATCATCCATGTTTGTTTTATTATTAATATAAGCTACATTCAAGGAGGAGAAATATTTTACACATTTGACGATCAAATTTTTTTTATGATTTTTGATTGACATATTGTTACTTCAGACTGTTTCAATTTTAAAATTTAGAGATTTTTTTCTTAAGGAAACTGTTGTGAGGATTATTGTATATGCCTTAAGAATGTTTGATTTATTTATTTGCTATATTTGATCTGCTATGATCGCGGTCTTAAAATTTTTAAAAAGGAATATGTTTTTTAGATATTATGATTTAGGTTTCCCAAGATTAAGGAAACAATGGTTGTATTAATCATATAATCATTGGAATTCTTGGAGTAAAAAAAAGAAAGAAATTTATGGTTATCATAAAACGTTGGATACCTGATGTCAATATTATTAAATTCCTTAACACATAAGTTTAAAGTGTGAATATTTTGGTATTATATTTTTTATTTTTTCCTCAAATGATTTTTATTAGTTTAATTATTCTTGTTTTAAAATTTTCTATTTCTATTACGATTTTTTTATAATATTTTTACATTACATGTTACAAACTTTTTGAAACTATTAAAATAATTATTATTGGTTCAAATTTTGTTCGACATAATTTTTTAAGAAGTTGAAAAAAATTTATGTTTAGTTTTATAAAATAGAATCCATCCCCCACCCACCCACGACAGTCTTATAGTAAAACAAATTTTTTTTAAATCCAAAATTTTTAATCATATGTGGTTTTACATGATATAAATTGTTACAAAAACATATTTTTGTAGAAAGTAGTTTTTTTGTTTCTAAGATAGTATGTCTTTATTTTAGGTGGCATGAGAATTTAAATCCATGTAGACCACTTATATTTGTTGGTGATAATTATGAATATTATATAGATCACATTAATACCATCATTATAAACATGAGAGTAAACATGTTCCTTATTATAATGGGATATTATAAAGTTAAAAAGAAGAAGGATATTATATTTACCAGAGAAGAGAAAGCCCAATATCTTATTAAATATCTATTAAAAATTCTTTATTATGTTATATGATAACAAATATCTACAATCAAAATTATTTCTATGAAATTATAAAAAAATGAAGCAACCATATGTTACTCACTTTGGGACAAACGAATTGATTAAAACAAAAATATATACATTGATAGAATATTATATATTTTTTTCATTTCAACTTGTATAATTATATGAAAATATGCAGAAATAATTCATGGTCACTGTAAAATGTCTAAAATAATTGGGATAAAAAGTATTTATTGATGAAAAGCTCATTGGTAAAATGAAATATATTTTTCCAAATTAATAGTAGTATAATAAAACAAATTCTAATGATACTAAGATTATTAATAAGATTAGATTTTATTATTTAATTATAAATATTTTTTAGTGTGAGGGTATAATAAATAGAGATTACATGAAATACAAGAATAAAAATATTTTATATTTTCTTCAACATCAATAGTTGCTAAGAAAGTTTCATCATATGAATAGGTAACTAAGTATTAAAAAAAAGATAAAGTTGATATTGAATGCTGATATTTATGGTATAGTTATAATGAACATAATAATATATCTAAAAGGTTGATTTTTTTTGGAAATAAAAAAAATTATATTAAATTATAATAAAGAATCCAATGGAACGAAGTAATAATAAATACTCTTCTGAGATTATTTTCTTTGAATGTAATAAATCCAGTCATATTTGTAAAAATTGTACTAGATTAAATGGGATGGATTGTAAGATATAAAATATTATAATATATAAAATAAAAAAGGAATGAAAATAATAAAATCATCACAAATTTATAATATATGTGGTGGATACAGAACTATACAAAATTCTTGAAATAACAGTAGTGATATTAAAAACATTATGGGATTATATGGTGGGATTCCAATGAAAAAGTAATTATTCTTGGAGAAGGTATCAAATAAATCCTTAACCAACACAACATTTTATGAAAATTATCCTTATTCTGAGGATGAATGTTTTACAACTTATATTATAGAAAGCATAATTAGAGATGATGAAGAAACTTTTTCATCTAGTTTTGTGGACATTCTTAGATATGATATGTTACTTCGAAAATAAAATAATAATGTTTCCAAATAAAATATGAAAATAAAGTGGATATAATTTCTTAAATAAATTATATAATTTCAAAACATTCCTTAAATATATAAAAATATAAAAAAATAATTAGATAAGATATATATTTATACCTCAACAAATGAAAGGAATGATTTAGTTGTAAATCTAAATAATGAGATATTAATTCTAAATAAACGTCAATAAAATTTTAATAGTTTGATAGAAAATTTATATAATATGTATAGATCTCTGGTACCATATTTAATACTTCTTACATTTGTTTTAAAACATCAAAATATCATTTTTAAAATGACAATTTTTTACTAATAATATTGATCCCTTCTATACAAAATGTCATAGATGTGGACACTAGAAGAATAAATTTTCCATCAATAATGTTGAATATTTTGAATCTAATATAGGATATTTTTCTAAATAATTATCAGTTTTATAAAACATATATTTGGAAATGTGAGGATTTAAAAAATTTATTTTCTTTAAGAATTTTGTTTGAAATAAATTCTAGGTTCAAAAACCTAATTTGTCTATTCTTTGTGAGAAAAGCTATATACCAACAATAAAAATACATAGTACATGGTTAATAAATTTTCCTAACATATGAATTTTAGAAAATTATTTTTTAGAATATTACCTAGATAAATGTTTGTAAGTATACATTTTGATATAACGATGAAGAATAAATATACGGTATTTGTGATATTTTTTCGTCCTAAAAAATATTTAATTTCAAGTGTTTTACTTATTATAGGCATTAATCATAACCTCATTAGCATAAGTAAAGTGTTTTATAATGGTTAAGTTTTCAACTTCAAGAATTATAAATATACTATTAAAAGTTTATAGGAAAACTTTATTCTTTAGATTGACAAAAATGAAAATGTATACACTCTTAAAATAGAAAACCATGGAAGATATGATCTTTCATTCCTCAGTACCATAAAATATCAATAATTGTTTTTGAATAGAATGTTATGATAATGTAATGTAATAAATTAGTCCAAAATTGTTAATAAATTTCTATTTATAGATCTCTCATAGCATAGTTTTAATGCTACAAATGTTTGTAATCATTTTCTATTTGGAAAGAAACAAAAGACATATTTTAAATCTATAAGTAATGTTTCAACATATAATGCATTGTAGTTTTTGAATGTGGATATATTTGGTCCTACAACAAATGAATGTTTTTAGGAAAATATTATGTCTTTGTATTAGTTAATGAAAACACTATATATATGTGGGTCTATTTTATAAATAAAAATTCATAATCACTTTTATATTTTAAAATTTGTATATCCCATGTCTAGAATGAGAAAAACCGGTATTTGGTAGCTATTCACAGAAATAAATGAGGAGAATTTACTTTTTTTATTTTGAACTATATTATAGTAAAAATATGTAGTACATAACTTATATTCCTATAGAACACCATAAGAAAATGTAATATTTTAATTAAGAAATATATTTCTTTAAGAGACTACTAAAACCATATTATCTAAATACTTAATTTGTAACATCATGTGTTTTTTTTAAAATATTTTGTTTCAAATAAATTTATTATTTTAGATATTTTCCATTTCAAATTACACAAGTTATGTCTTCAACTATATACAACACTGATTTTATCTTGTGTTACAAACAACAATGAGTTTCTTCGATAGCATGCATTATATATGATGTCGAGCTTTAGTTTACCATGAAGTATTATATGATTGTTATAACCAAATAGTTAAATAGGCTGGTATCAGTAGAATTATCTACATTTTGAAATATAAATATAAATTTATAACTCAATATAGATTTATTTACAAACTATTAGTAAACCACCATTCAATTGTTAGTGAAGTAATTATATTAATAAATGAATTCAAAATTGTTATTTATTTATTTTTATAATAACATACAATAAATAATTTGTAGGTAATTTCAAAAATTTATTTGATAAAATTAATTTTTTTTGAAATAATTATATCAAAATTAACTTATGGTAAAATGTTTGGCATTTTTTGAAAAACATTGATTTTTTTGTGAATAGTGAAAAATACTGATTTTTTAAAAAGTATCATTTATTTTAAATAAATTAACTAATATAAATTCCCAATTATGTTTTAAATTATATTAATTATTTATTATTTATACCTAATCCAATTAATTATTTTTAAATAAACTTTATATTGGATTTTAAAATATGTTTTTTTGTTTTAAAAAACGGGGTTTTATGAAAACTGTTTTAATAATCATAATGTTTCACCATTTTAATTATTTAAAAATATACCTAATGGGGAATTTTGTAAAGTTAATTTATATATTTTATATTAATTACTTTTCATTTGATATTTATATAGTGATTATTATGAAAGATAGAGTTAATATAAAATCATCTTCTCCTCTTAAAATACTCCAATCGAAAACCACATTTTTCGTCACATATGTGAGTGTTGTTTAAAATTTAATTTGTTAAAAAATTAAAAAAAATATTTTAAAAATTAAAATTATTTTTTAAAATAATAATTTAAAAATTATATTATTGTATTTTTGATATAATTCTATGAAAAGATTAATTTTTTTGATGAATTATAAAAAATACTATAATTTTAATTGAAAACAACATTTTGTTGAAATAACGTATAAAGGTAAATTATATTTTTAATTAGATTCACAACAAAAATATTTCAATTTTATATCTAATAATAAAAATTTCGAAATTGGATTCATTTTCATATTGAAAATGGATATAAGACTTTGTAAACATTTGAACATTTTGTCTTTTAAAACCACCTTTCTCCTCATGTCTACTAGATTAATTTTAAATTAAATTATTCCATTTTTATGACTGAAATTTAGATAAATTGATTCCATATTTGTATTCAGAATAATTTATATTATCTAATAATGAAATAATAATGGTTGTAAAAATTAATTGTAAAAATAGTAGAAATTATTTACCGTAGTAAAAGGTAAAAATGTGTCTACTAGGGTTAACAAAAAAGATAAGGGTTAAAAATATCCAAAATTGTACTAAACCCTATTGGATAGAAATATGTCATATTTATTTATTTTATTATTGATAATATTCCATTATTGGGCCCTTTTTATGTAACGTCCCCCAATCCAACACTCTCTCACGTGGCTGAAATGGGTTGGTTATGAGACCTCAAGCATACCTCCTATGCAACCCTAATTTTTCTTGAATTACTATTAAAAAAATTTATTGTTAAAAAACATAAATATATTTAGAAATTAGGATATTAGGGTTTATTGACTTGTAAAAATTAATACCACACATAAATTTTAAAACATAAAACATAAATATTGATTTAATTCCTTCTTCTTTAGCTTCATATTGTTTCTTGTGTTCTTCTTAATACTAGTATTCACCTGAGGATATACATGAAAAATGGATAATATAAAATCATATTAATAGTATTTATAATAATATAACATGGCTATATAATAATAATTTTCATCATAACACATGAAATGGAATATAATCAGCAGAGGAAGCATTAATAAGAGACTTAGAATGTGGCAATGCATAAAAATTAAACATCATGTCTTAGGGGTCAACTACCACACATAGTTGTAGACAAAAATAACATAATGTTCACAAATATTTCCCATTAATCATGAGGTTATTCAAATTAAAATATTCATTGTAGTTCTATATAATTTGGATCGCACCCGTCACATCATAACATTTACATTGCGCTATATAATTTTGGGTGCAACTGTAACTTTATAACCTTTACATCATCATGCACGCTACATAGAACCTATATCAATCATGAAAATAAATAACTACTGTATAATAATGGTTTTATTTCATAATCATACATTAATAATCTTTGGGTTTCGAAATGACAAGAGGGATAACAAACTTGATATAAGAATCATCAGGCCTGACATAGAAGTAAAATGTGTGTTTGGAAAGGAGAGTTGTTTTGAAAAATAGTATGTTTATCATAAAATCTGTTAGAAAAAAATTTATATCCCATAAATTATAATATAATTATTAATAAATTATTTTTAAAGAATATCCATGATTAAAATGTTGTGAAATAGGGAAAACCCAAAGAAATAAAGTTGGGTTAGAGAATTCCCCTTACCTTTTGTCTGAAAGAATACTTCACATTAATGTCCAGTATAATCACATTTTATTCATTAATTAATAATACTAGAAACTTTTATGAATTAGTATTATTAATTATGGTATTATTATGTTCTTTTATAGGACATAAAATGAGTTAAAGAGTTTAAATTCATTTTTCAGGAGTGTTCCTTTTCTATGTTTTGATGATCCGTGCACAATTATACATGAATGATAGATCATGTAATATGCGGGTAAATATCTAGAAATATTTTTATATGTTGTAAATTATATAATATTAGTTTAAATTATCTCACATTTAATTTTGTTATATACCGTGATGATGATTCATTAGATAATTTTTATTTATGATTGTTTTTGGTTAATTTTAGCTTTTTTCATCACAACATACTTGTTTTCATTTATCCTTTAATATTATCTATATAAGTTAATTCCATAACATAAAACGGGTTACAATATACAAATTAAAATCAAATTTCAACCATTTAATGGTTTTATATACATATTTGAAGTCATTTATGGAAAATGAATGTTCATTATCCATGATGTTGGTAAGTTGACACTTCATGGGAGACAATATAATTTTTAAGATAAGGGAGAGAGAGAGAGAGATGAGTTTAATGTTTGATCTTATATTAACATTATATAATTCCATTATATGTAATATAATGGAGTTATAATTCCATTTGGATGAAAAGATGTGATATGGAATAACAAAATAAATTGAAATTGAATGGAAATTAAAAGAAAAGAGAGAGGATTTAACTCTTTAAATATCCTCTTGAGATCCTTCTCAAGGAACCTAGGATCGAACTTTTGATGCAACCAATATCTCTCAGATTTGGGGGTGTATCTGGGAAGGAATTTTTGGGAATAATTTGGATAGATATTGAAGCTTTAGTGGTGCGAGGAGATGAGGGTTGAGGGGTGGTATTTATTGTGATGGAAAGGGGTATTTCCCATTTTTTTAACCATAGATGACTCAATAATTCCTTTATTTAGTTTTTATCATATATTAGCATATGTCACTATTTACTAAAATTTCATGTATTTTTTAAAAATCCAAAAAATCACCCTATTCATTATTCAACATGTAGAATCCAAAAATAATCTCTATTTTATGAAAGTAATTTTATAAATATGATTAATATAGTTTATATTTATAATAACCATTTACTTGAAAAGTACTTATTTTAAAATCATAATTGATTTTATAACACGTTGAAAAATTACATAATGTCTTGTAAAATTATTCTTAAAATCATAAAACATTAATATATTAATTGATGAATACATTTGAGGAAAAACAATTTCTTTTCAAATGTTAAATTAATCAAAAAATTGTAATTAAAAGATTTTTTACTTAAAAACACCAATAATTAATTATTAATTTTTAAAATATTTACCTAATTATACTATGATATAATTATATCATATTTTCACTTATAAGATTCCTTGATTTTATTTATAATTTATTTGGTGTGGTTACTATTATTTTTCCATTTTACTATTACTAGTGATCATATTACTATTCTTAAGGTTAAGTTACTATTTCAGTGGTATATGTTCCTTAACATCTAAAAACACATATTATGTAATTAATTACTCATTTATAAATACTTTATTATGATATCTAAGTGAAATTGTGTGCTCTATACTATATTATATTACAATAAGAAGAGATAAATTCCATTGATAAAAGTTTGGTTCATTACATTCTTCCCTCCATTTGAAATTTCACCCTTGAAATTTTGTTTTACATAATCATTTGAGGTTACTTCTCTTTCATCACCTCCTCTAGTTCCCACGTTACATTTTCATACATAATTTTCCTCCATAAAACATTTAAAATGTGGGTTTTTGTGATGGGTAGAACCTTATCTCTCTAATCTAGAATCATTATTGTTTACTCCACAAAAGAGAGATCATCATCCAGCTGAACCCTCACTGAGTTCAGCACATATGAGGGATCTAGTATGTATATCCTCAAGAGTGATATATGGAAGTCATCATGAACATTAACCTTATTCAGGGGAAGTGAAAGATTAAAGTCCACAGCTCCTATGCGGTCATCAATCTCAAAGGGGCCAATATAACACGAGATTAACTTCCCATTCAATCAAGACCATATGACTCTCTTTCATGGAAATATTCAAAGGAAGGATTTATCTCCAATTTTGAACTCCAAGTCTCTTCTATGGTTGTCATTTTATCTATTTTTCCGACTCTGAGCTGCATTGATATGTTTTTGGATATCCTGAACCTTCTCTATCATCTCTTTCACAAGATTTGGTCCAAGTATCTTTTTTTCACCAACTTCATCATAAGAGGTTGGAGTTCTGCACTTATTTCTATACACATCATTATTTGTAGCCATCAGAATACATGACTAGAAGCGATTATTGTATGTGAACTCAAATAGATAGAGATGTTGATCCCATTCACCTTTGAAATATAATGAGAATTACTTTATCATATCTTCGAGTGTTTGAATATTCCTTTCATATATTTCATCATTTTGGGGTGATAGGTCATGTTGAAATTCAATTCAGTACTCAAGGAATATTTAAGACTCCTCCGGAATTTAGATGTGAACCTTGTATCATAATCAGAGACAATCAGGAGTGGAAATCCAGGATGTCTTACTACTTCCTTCACATATATCATTGCATGTTTTTCAAGATTGAGGTCATCCAGAATAGTAAAAAAGTGAGTAGTCTTGGTGAGTTAGCTCACCATAACCCATACTGTAATATTTTATTAAGATGTTTTCGGGATAACAAGGATAAAGTCCATGGTGACATTCCGCATTTCCACATGAGTATATGAAATGGTTTCATCATCCATTTTTACTTTTTCATTCGCCATCCACTTTCTGATATATCAGGCACATTGATATATATTTCGTAATCTTATTCTTTATGTTCTTCCACAAGAAGTGGTATTAGATATCACAGTACATCTTAGTGCTACCATGATAGATTTAGAATTTTAATCTATATGCATTGTCCAATATATCCTTTATCCCAGGTGACTATGGAACACAAATCACAATTCCAAACTGAATTACACCATCATCATCGATATGGAACTCTTGAATATTCTCTTTCGTTACTATATTCACCTTATTTTAAAACATTGTATCATCCCTTTGTGCCTCCTTAATCTTCTCTTCAGTAGATGTTTTGGAAATCATTTGGTAAAGGTAGGATTTATTCCCTTCCATTATTATTTCCAAGTCCATCCTTTTCAAATCCATGAATATAGTATCATTCTCCATCCACAACGTGGAAAGAGTGGTGTTTTATTTTCTTCTTAGAGCATCATCTACCTTGTTTTCCTTTCCTGGGTGATAGTGAATAGGAACATCATAGTCTTTGATTAGCTATAACCATTTACTTTTATGCATGTTGATCCCTTTTTGTATGAATATATACTTTAGGCTCATATGATCAGCATATATATCAAACTTCTCACTATATAGTTAATGATGCTAGGTTTTCGAGGAAAAATCAATGATGCAAGCTCTAGATCATGCATATGGTATTTCTACTCATTGATCATCTACTTTCATGTGGTGTACTCTATCACAATTTCATTTATCATGAAAAAACAATGCAATCCTTTCTTGGAAGCATCACTGTAAATCATAAAACATTCTACACTTTTTGGTAATGTGAGTAAAAGTCCAGTGATAAGCCTTCAATTTTAATCCTTGATGCTTTAATCACATTCTTCCTTCTAGATATAATATCCCCTTTCTTTGTTAAATTAGTTAAAGGGGTTGAAAATCGTGAGAAATTTCTCACAAAACATTAATAGTACCCTACTAAGCCAAGAAAACTATGGATTTCTATGACACTATAAGGTCTTGGTCATTTCTCAATTACTTTAGTTTTTGAAGATTCCATACAAATTCCCTCAATTGTGATCACATATCCTAAGAACGTGAATTTTTTCATCCACAAAGTTTTTATGAACTTGGTGTACAACTTATCCTTCCTCAATGTCACCAACACATGCCTTATATGTTCTTCATGTTCCCCCATTAACTACGAGTAGATGAGACTGTGATCAATAAACACTTCCCCAAAATTTCATTAAAAAAATATCTAAAGTCTCTATTACTCAAATCCACGAAGATTGTAGGGTCATTAGTATGTCTGCATGGCATCACTAAAAACTCATAGTGACCATACCTTTTACGGAAGGCAACCATATGAATATATTCCTTCTTCATCTGTAGCTAATGAGATCCATAATGGATATCAACCTTTTAGAAGTATTGAGCTTCTCTCAACTGATCAAACAAGTCCTCAATCCTTAGAATAAGATACCTTTTATTTATTGTGATGTTGTTTAGTTCCCTATAATCGATACACATTCATGTTGTTTCATCCTTCTTCTCGATAAATAACATAGGGTAACCACATGGTGATGGACAATGGAGTGTGGAACCTTTACTCAGATTCTCTTGCAGCTATTTATTTAACACCTCTAGTTCGATAGGAGAAATATAATATGGAAATTTCAATATTGGAGTAGATTTGGGAATGAGTTCTGTTTACAACTCAACCCCATGATCCGATGGTATTCCAGGTAACTCTTCAAAAAATAAAACATTATTTTCCCTCATGATTGGAATTTTCCTTAGGTGGATACCTTTTATTGGATCAATAATTTGAGCGAGATATTCTTCTTCATATGGAATCAACACCCACACCATTGAAGGATTTTACAAAAAAGATACATTATCTCCCTTGCACAGGTAAAGGACCAAGTGATGGTATGGAATATGAAAAGATGTTTAATTTTCTTGATAGTTAATATGTAATCTATATAAAGAGAGGAAACCCATCCCCAGTATAGAATCTAATTCCACCTAGGGAAGTATTGTTATAGTTTTTAGATGAATCTTCATACATAAACAAATAGGTGAATATTCCAACACATGTGTTGCAATGATTTAACCACTATGTGTTTTTACGGATATATCTGTTTTATGGTTTTGGGGATTCGATTCAATAGTTCTATAAATAATGTGAGAAATAAAAAATGCATAGAATTAAAATAAAATAAATTTTTTTCCATTCATGTGTGAATATTAAGTGTACCATGTAGGAAATCATTCTCTTACTCCACTTCTATAGTAGTTATAGCATAATCCTTCCCTTTCTCCTTTGGTATTGGTGGGTGATGAGGCTAATTATCCTTGAATAATCGAGGTTTATTTCACTATATTTCATAGTACCCATTCGTACTACTATTGTTGGATTGGACCATGGTTGGGGATCTCCTTTATCCCCCACATTGTCCTTTATTTTTAGGTCTCTTCAACATTCGTGAGCTTGGTGGACTTATATACCTCACATGAAGAAGTTTCTCATCCCATTGATGAAGTTCCCATGATGCTTTTCACTCTTTTTTGACATGTGGGTGGTTGAGTTTTCTTTCCAATGTTCTCAATAGATCCTCCTTCTTGAATGTCCATATTTCGTTTCATATCACTATATCCATGAGACCATTCTCCAAAATCCATCTCCACGTCGAGATCACATCAAATTAATTCTTGATAACTCACAAAGCCTCAAATTTCAAGATCCAGCTGATGGTGTATTTTAAACCACTAAAAAATCTATAAATTTTGTTATCGTTGTTTATAACAAACATAGAAGCATACCTTGAAAGGCTTGTGAAATTTTATTCATAGGTTGTGACAGATTCTCCTTTGTTTCGTTTTAGATCTATGAATTCTATCTCCATATTTGTATGAAGAGTTTGATGGAAACAATTATTAAGAAACATTTTTTTATTTATTCCCACTCTATATCTTCAATTTTTCCCTAGGCTTGGTGTTGTTATGCTAATTAAACTATTGATCAACTTATCCATATAGTTGATAAACATATATAGTGACCTTATCTATCTCAGAAAATTGATGTAAAGAAAATATATTCTCTAAAAAGTCGAACAACTTTTCCTCATCTAGTGCATTAGAAGAACCACTAAACGTTGGTTGTTGTTACAAAAAAAACACATAATATCCATTTTATCTCTCTTAGGTGAAAGAGGATGTTCAACGTTATTCATGTTATTATTTATAACCTAATATATAGGTTATAATCACCATGAAATTTTTAAATCCACCTCTCAATGAATTTTATAAGTCATTTGGAAAATATCTTAATTGTACCTCATAAGGGTTGTTTGCCTGGTTTCTCTTGGTTCCCACCATTTTCTAAAATAGAAGATGTTAGAACAAAACATTAGTCAATGAGTCAGGAATAAACAATTTAATCCTTTATTAAATGAAGTCTAAAGGCATATCTTTTAAGATCTATATGTTTATCATTTTCTAAAACAAAGCATCTTGGGTTCTTACTTATACTTAGTCACACAGTAAGGGTTCTCACTAAGGTTCTCTAATCCTAATTCCAAAATTAACTAAATTATCATCTAATACCAACTATAGAAACCCAGGTTTTTCATTAATTACTATCTCATCATCATAATAAAAAACAACATAAAGACAATTCACATTAAAGATCATAATTTTTGGTGTCTTGGAAAAATTAAGACCATGAATAACTTTTACAACATAAAACATAAACATTTCTTTTATTCCATCTCCCCTACCTTCTTATTATCCCTTGTGTTCTCCATAGTACAAGTTTTCACCATAGGATAACCATAAAAAAGGGGCGAGCTAAAAGTATAGTAATAGGATCGATAACAATATAAAATATATTTATCATAATAATTATCATCATAACATAGGTATAGGATCATAATCAAGAGATGAAACATTAATAAGAGACATGGAATGTGTCAATGCAGAAAAATGAAACATCTTCTTTTAGTGGTAAACTACCGAACATAGTTTTAAAACATGATAGAATCATGTTGATCCATATTTCACACTAATAATGGGGTTCTTAAAATAACCCAATTAATGGGAGTGCAATATAATTCAAGGCACACCCATCACATCATAAAATTTTCATTGAACTATATAATTCTGGGTGCACCTATCACATCATAACATTTACATTATCATAGATTCCATGTAGAAAATATATCAATGGTTGAAATAAATAACCCATATAAAGTAATGTGTTTAATCCAATAAGCATAAATTCTTAAGCATTGGGTTCCCAAATGATTATAGAAATAACATACTTTATATAAGAATCACCAACATTGAGTTAGAAGTAAAAAGTATGGTTTGAATGAAGAGTTCCTTTGGAAGACATTATGTTTGAAATAAACATTATTTTAAAACATTTAGATCCAAAATAAGATAACATAATTTTAATGAAATGGTTTTTATGGAATATACAAACTAAAAATGGGGTGAAAGAGGGAAACCCCATTGAAATAGAGTTGGGTTTAAGACTTCATCTTACCTTTTGTCTCAAATCATCCATCACATTAATGTCATATATAATCACATGAAATTCATTAATGAAAAATTATAAAACTATTTATAGATTAATATGATTCATTATGGTTTTATTATGTTCTGTTTAGGCCTTGTTAATAGTTATAGTGTTTAAATTAATTGTTTGGAAGGGTTCTTTTTCAAAGTTTTCATAATCGGTTCACTAGTATACAAGAATGGATGTTCATGTAAGATGAAGATAAAAAACTATGATTGTTATTAAATGTTTTAAATTCTATTATATATAAATAAATGTTCTTATTAAGGATTGTTTTATATACCATGTGTATGATTCATTAGATAAATGTTAATGATGATCATTTTTGGTTAATTTTGGTAGTTTTTTATCCCAATGAACATGTTTTTTTATCCTTTAGTATTATGTGTATAAGTTAGTTCCAGAACATAAAATGGTTTAAAAAATACACATTAAATTATTTTTTCAAAATTTTAATGTATTTATTAATTTCCTTGATATAATTTTTGTAAAATGAAATTTCATAACCCACAATTTTGATAAATTTACTCTTCGTGGGAAGCAATTTCATTTTTAAGATAAGAGAGAGGGAGGGAAAGTATAATTTTGGATCATCCATTGGCCTGATATAATTTACATATATTTAAGTTATTATATTTATCATTTGATTTTCATGATGGGAGGTGATGAGATAATATGTAAATAAATTGAAATTGAAATGAAATTAAAAGAAAATAGAGATGATTTACCTCTTGAATTCTCCCCTTAAGATCCTCCTAAAGGCACCTTGGCTTGGACTTTTTAAGGGACCAAGTGCTCTAGGTAATGGGGGAGGATATGTGAAATATTTATTGGAATAATTTGGAAAAGGATTGAATCATGAGATGTGTGAGGAGAAGAGGGTGTGAGGGTGGTGTTTATAGTGGAATAGACATGTGTTTCCTCATTATTTAAATCATTAGTTTATTATTCTATCTCAAGAAAAAATAGTTATTATTCCATGACTAAATATAGTAAAATTGGAAGGTAATTCAGGGATTATAGGATTACATCAGCCACATACATCAGTGATGAATCAATAATTCATTTATTTAGTTTTTATAGTAAATTATCTTATTTCACTATTCACAAAAAATTAATGTATTTTAGAAGACTCGAAAACAATCCACCCTAAAAATTTTCAATGTGTAGAATTAAAAAATGATCTCCATTTTATGAAAATAATTTTTAAAGTTTGAGTAATTATATTTTTAAATAAAATCAATATTTACTTGGTTAATACAGATTTTAAAATTATAACTGATTTTGTAACACTTTGTGAAATCTCTTAAGGTCTCATTAAATTATATTAGAATCCTAATACATAAAAATATTAATTTATGGACACATATTATGAAAATAAATTTTCTATTAAAATTTTTATTTAATCACAAAACTATAATTAAATAATTACGACTTAGAAAATTACTAACACTTAAATTAATAATTTTTTTGAATATATACTTACTTATAATATGATATAAATATTTAATATTTTCACTTATAAGATGCCTAAATTTATTTATAATATAATGGGTGAGGTGATTATTCATTTTTCTAAATTACTATTCCTAAGTGTCATATTATTATTTCTAAAGTCAAGTTATTATTTCTTCAGTATAGGTTCCTTAACTTCTAGAAACACTTATTATTTTTTTAATTCCTCATTTATAAATATTTTATTATGGTCTATAAGTGATTTTAAGTTCATTATACTGTATTGAATTACTATAAGAAGAGAGAAATTACATTGATAATAGTTTTGGTAGTTACACCTCCCCATATGTTAAACACTTCTGACTACCAGCAAAGTTGTAGCAAGTATAGTAGGGATTATATACCCCATGGTTTTATAGTTACAATACAACCAAAATTCGAAATATAAATAATAATAAAAACATTAGTGTTATTAAATAATTGAAACAATCTGATACGGTAGAAAACCAAAAATAAAGCAAATTGATTAATCCAATAAATAAAAAAGTAATAATGTAATAACATGTTGTCAGGGAAAGAAATTACATGATAGAAGTATAATAAATAGAATGTTAATAGAAATAAATAATGCCCTAGTTATGAACCCCCTTTCAATAAAATATTCAATCACCATCTCACCTTGCTAAAAACAATCAACATCATGGACTTTTTCCCTTGTCTAATATTAGATCCATGTATTCTCCTCAGGTACCAAATAGTTGCCTAAATAGGGTGTGATTAAAACTCATTAGGTCAACACCCCCATGTCTAAACATAACCAGTATAATAAAAGGTGTATGGTATAATGAAATAACAAGTGTACTAATTAATTAATCAATTAAATTAATACTATATCAACATTCTTTATCTTCATGCCAGAATATCTCTAATCATGTCTTACGACCATGTCATCCAAATCCATATAACCATAAAATAACAAATACATCCTTAGAACCATGTTAGAATGTATCTGAGTATGTATTAACACCATGAAAACCACAACATTATAAACATGGAAGAACAGAACTATATAACAAATGTATAAATCACACAAATCTGAGTGAAAATCCACTATATATGTATTTCATCATTCAATCAGGGCTATTTACAATATATAATCAATTTAGTATGTATTGTTGGAAAGCTACATATATTATAATTTCATCATGTATTAGGGCCTAATCCGTTATATAAACTGTTTATTTTGAATCTCTAGGAATAGCACACTATATAATTATGTTATCATGTTTCACTAGGCTAATTCCCTATATAATCATTTCTTCATGTTTCAATAGGATGACACCCTATATAAGCATTACAACATGAAAAATCAAAACATATATCATAGCAATAAGGATATCACAATATCACACCAGAAATCTCAATGGTTAATTCTGAAAAGTGTAATTTATTATTCCATTACACATTTAATTTAACCTATAAACATAAACCAATGACAACCCAATCACTTCAATAATTTTTCCAATCCAAGGTGAGTATATATAAAGAAATAACTCAAATTTATTTCCATAATAATCAAACATTAATACATTAATCAATTAATTTTTAATCAGGGGTTCTCTCGCCCAAATGGTATCCATAATACATTCATATAAAAAATGGATCCAATGGAACTCCATTGAATAATTCAAATCATAATTTAATTTATTAATATGCATGATATGTTTACACAATTTTCATGTTGCAATATATGAAAATTTCTAAACCATAGTGTTAATTTTTAGAATGCCCACCTTATCTGGAAAAAAATTGAACACTTCCAATAGAAAACATCAACATGGATGAAGGTAAAAAATACCTCAAGGAGAACATAAAAAAAAACCAATCATGTTCTAAACCAACAATGATAACAGTAAAGGTATTACAAAAAAAAACGATTAGAGACTGAAGGTAGAGAAGATAAATCCTAAAAACCACACTTTCTAGGGATTATATGTATGATCGGGATTTTCAAAATCAAGAGAATCACTCATAAATTTCTTGGAATCTTTCCTATTGTTGAGAGGAGGAAGTTACATGTGAGATGAATGTGAAATTAGCATCACAACATACATTAAATATGTTAATCATGGATTTACATGGTGAGTAATTATGTTACACATTATGTAATTTTGTTACACATCATGTATTTATTTTTTGATTGATATGTGAAAAACCCATTGCCTCAACTACAAAATAAAATCTCCCAAGAATTAAAGGATGTGTAAACCATTTACATGGTGTTTAAATGTCTTTTAGATTGTGTATGACCCATTTTCTATAAATGAAACCCAAACCCCCTTTGAGGATTCTCAATAAACCAAGATCCCTTACTAACATATTTCCCATTTATACCAAAACCCCATTAATTAAATAAAATATTCATCCATAACATTAATCATTTTTCTATATAAAGGATCTCCACATGGATCCTCTCTAGTTTCCTCAAGCTTCCTTATAACCCATGCATGTGTTTATTAAAAATTTCACAAGCCCGATGAAAACACAACCACTGATTTTTAAGGATGAGAAAAAAATGAACTAAAATAATTTTGAATAAATACTCATAAATATACAAACCTATAAAAGTATTTTATCTTAAATGTGACATAAAAAAAATATGGATTGAATTATTTTTTCAAAAAATTATAAGTGTGACACTCACCTTACATATAAAAGGCCACCCATTATCATATCCTATCAAAACCATCAAACCAAATTTTTTATAAAATTTATTCCTAAATTACATACCCAATTCCATCCTCTAATATTATAATCTTTAGTTTGGATAGAAATCTAACATAGGAAGGATTTTGTTGCAATCCTAACTAGGACACTAGAAGAGAAGGTTACATTTATCAATGATAATTTTTGTTTTATTTATCTATACACCACTTTAAATTATTATATAATATCCTAATTATATTACATATACTGATATGATTTTATTTTAAGGTAATTAACAACAACCATCTCCACTTATATCAAATGGGATAATAAATTAACATTCATTTGTAGGGTGGACTACCGCCTCACAAACTGATGTCTTAATTTTTTTCATTAACACCTATCACAATTTTAAATAACGATAGATTTATAATTTATATATAATATTTAAAATATTATTAGACTTATATAAATTTTATTTATCACATACAATCAATCATTCCATTTTTTAGAAATAGGATAAATTCACTCATCTATACTGTGGACTACCATTTTGTGAAGCGATGTTATTCATTCAAGATTTACATGAAAGGTAATAAGGATGGATAGAATTAAAATGTGTGATATATATGACATAAATATTATTATTTAATGATAATATATCATATACCTTTGTTTATTAAAATCTGAAAAAATGGTAATAGCATTCATGTGTATGTGCGACCAACCATCTCCCTGAACATTGTATTATATTTTCTATATCGATATTTTATAGAATAATACAAATACAAATAAAATTAATATATATAATATTAATATCATTTTAAAAATTCTTGAGATTATTTATCCACGAGAAAAGTAATAGGACAAAAAATAAACAATCAAAACATACAAAAAACACAACAATTATTCCCTGAAATGTGAAGTTAACATGAAATTGTTAATAAACATGTTATAAAAGGCCATAAGTAAATAATATAGGGTATGCTATATATATATATATATATGATTCTTTAATATATTTATAATAAACCTATATTTTTTACTGATGATGTTTGAACAAGTATGAAAGATGTCAAGACATAAGGTAAGATATTTCTTGTCTCACTTTTTTATTTTAGGTATACATATGCAAATTTACCAATCATTTAATTTTTCTATTGTATACACTACCCATTTTACATGATTTATAATTAATAAAAAAATTATTTTTATTTTTATTTTAATTTTATGTTCTTATTTATTTGGTATTACAATTCAAAATATTATTAAAGCGGTAAAGGGTGTTTTTGTCTCATTTTGACTTCTTTAAGACTTATGTTATGTTATGAACCCATATTATGAGGTATATATACAACCTATTCGTTATTTAATATCCAAAATATATTTAAAATCAATATATTTTAACATTGTTTTAATTAAATTCATTTATGGGGATTGAATTTCAGAGGTACCAACGTGTTGAGGATTTTATGTTATAATCTCATTGGTGTTCCAGATTGACAATGACTATGTTTCTGATTATTAAATATTATGGAAAATGTATCAAGAGAATTTTGGAATTTCGTAATATATATTTATTTCCAGATAATAATTTTTTCCAATTCAATTTTATATTTTCATGAACTCAAGAGTTCAAAAATAGTTTTTTAAGAAAAATTACCTTTTTGGTTGAAAATATGTTCTCTTCCAAAACCATGTTTTCTAAAAATGTTTTCAAAAACATTTTAATATTTTTCATTGTGTTTTGAAATAAAATCTTAACCATGTTCTATTATATTTTACAAAAATTATGTAAATATTCATATCAAATTACAAACAATTCATGGTTTCATTTTTCTAAAAATGTGATGTATCTTCCTGTCATCATGACCATTATTTTCTTTAAATATTAATTTATATGTTTTTTATGGTAATTTTATAATAAATGTATTATGAAAACATTTTATGTTTTAAAAGTTTTTTTTAAATTCTAATAGTTATTTTCCTCAATAAATTCTTCAAATATTTTTGTAAATCATCCTTTATAAGATGCCGATATTTTTAAAAAAATGTATTTTTAAAAGGGAATTTGTTTTGAATATTATTCTTAAAGAGAAATTTTTTTCTCAAGAAGTTTTTTAAAATTCCATTAAAAATAATTTTCATCTAATATAACATATTCTAATGTTATCTATGATTTACTATGTTTATGAATCAATGATATCATTGTTATTCTTTTTTCTGGATGGTTTATTATGGAAATATTTTTATGAATCCCATTTCACATTCATAGCTTATACAATGATATAATTATTAGTAAACCCACTTATTTTTCATGGGTTATACTATAATTAAATGAGGAAGTGATTATGAAACCTATATATTTTCTACCGGTTATAATATCATGAAATGTTTGTGAAAACAAATTTATTTCAAGGGTTATGATATGATGATATTTTTATAAAATCCATTTCATTTCATGGATAATGATATGATGAATTTTGGATTATATTGTGGCACAAATATATACAAATTTCATTATGATAAGGAGGTTATGTTACAACCAGTGATCGTGGTTATGTTATACAAAATAAGGGTGCGACTTATATCCCCTCTAATCCATTGGGTAAAGATTAATATATCATGATATAGATTGGAGTAGAATGGAGAGTGACCCTATTTTAGATAGTAAAATTGTCTAATATGAGGGACTTGGAAGTTAACCTTGACAACATTGTTTATATTCAGAGTGAAGACATTCCCCAGGGAGAAAATGGATTCCACTAGGGATGGTGGTGTTCCCTGGAAAAGAGAAATAGCTTCCTATGGATTTCCCTGATATGAGTTTCCCAGGAGCCTTGAATATTATAGAAATTAATTTCTATGATTATGTGTATGTCATATTATATGTATATAAAATGTAATGACATCATAATTCACTTTCTTTGACTTCCTTACTATTGTTTTCATATAAACTACCCATATTTGTTCCATTAATTAAGATTCTAACCATTGATATACATGTAATGGTTATCTTATGTTTTTCTCATGTTCTCATACCCTTGTGGTCATGATATCATGAATGATTTCCCTTTTTTACCCTTACTGAGTATCTGAGATCACCCTTTCATATGTTTCCTTTCCACAATCTATGAATAAGGGTTTTATGTATGGTATTATATGAAGATTAATAAACGGGATTCTATTTGAGCGAAGCATTTAAGATCATTTTCTAGATTAGATGAACGTTTTACATGTTTCCAAAGGCACTAATCTATTATGGTCCTCAAGTATGTGTTTGTGTAATATAATTAATACTCATTTAAAAATATGTAATATCTATGTATGAGTGTAATGGCCTTGACCTCTCTGGTCTATTACTTTGAGAATATGTGGTGCTAGAGGTGTTCTGGGAAGTCAAGGTGACATGGTGGTGCGTTTGGGTGGAATTTTGAAGAATGTTAAAGGGTAATAGATTTCACACGGTTGGCACACAGTTTGCCTAAACATTGCGGCCAAACCGTGCAAAGCTGGTCTTATAGGTAGTGGCTAACACACGGTTAGCGCATGGTTTGTCTAACCATGCAGACTAACCATGCGAGGAGGGGTTGTCGAGGCAGAAGCTAACACATGGTTATCACACAGTTTGTTAAACCATGAAGAGAAAC
Source organism: Viscum album (assembly GCA_963277665.1). NCBI lineage: Eukaryota > Viridiplantae > Streptophyta > Magnoliopsida > Santalales > Viscaceae > Viscum > Viscum album. Next base: position 493,882,780 of record OY728158.1, on the reverse strand, counting down.
CATGCAGGAAATTAAAGATAGATCCTAAAATTGTTGATCTAACTCGTTTTTCCTTTAATCATCTCGTTTAAGCCCCTAATAGGCTATAACTCTGGATTACCTTTACTTGGAGGTGGAAGAACCTCTCCCAAGAGTTTTGGAGGCGATCTGGAGGATTCTCTTCACGAATCAAAGCCGGTTTCTCGAGGTAAGTGATCCTTTTGTTTGGTTTCTTAGATCTACGTAGATCTTCTCCTCCTTTTCTCTCGGGATCTTAGATCTATGCTCGTTATGGGTAGATCTAAGTGTGTGGATGACGTTTGTGATGAGATTTGGTCTTGGTTGTCTTAGGAGAGGAGATTTAAGGAGGATTCGTGGAGAATCGACTAGGTTTCTTGGGTGTTCGTTGACCGTTGCGGTTTCCCTCGAAAACCATTGAGGTGGGGGATTCAGGGCTTCTCTAATTGTTTATGTGAAATCATAGAGTTAGCATGATTTAACCCTTTGGTTCACAATGTAATTTACCTAATTAAATAATTTAAATGGATTAAAAGAATTGGTTTGGTTGCATGTTGTTTCTTTGTATCATGATAACGGTTTGCCTCTTGATTTACTAGATAAGTGTGATATATATGCCTTTCTTTTTAGCATGTTGTTCTTGATGGAAATTGATAAAGAACGTAAATACATAATTAATTGATAATTTATTGGATAAAGATAAAGAGGCATGTAAATGCATCTGATTGTTGTCGTTGTTGTAGTTATTCTAATTTGATGTTGATCAAATTTGGCATAGTAAGCATGTTTAATCTTTGGTGACAGCTTACTAAATTGGTTCATGATGTTGGAACCATCGAAATGAATTGTTAATTCAATATGGATTAAATAACTTAATTGATTTCTATGAAGGGTTCCGAGTTACTCTCTTGTTGTGAATTAGGGCTAAAAGCCCATTTGATGTGATTTTTGGTGTTTGTTGTTTAAAGGCTGGATGCCTTGTTAAAGGGCCAAGAGCCAATTTGTTGTAATTGTTGTTTTCCTACTGCTTGTGATGTGATGTGACCCTGGAAGGGGTTCTGTGATATCTGGTGTCATGATGTGACCCTGGAGGGGTCTTATGATATGTGGAGTAAGGGATGCCTTGTGGTTGTGGTAGCAGATGACGCCTAGAGTGGCGAGATACATCGGTTTATGCATGTGGGTGTCAGGGAGGACACCAAGGACGATGGAATGGGATGGTTGTGATTGTTGGATTTTTTTGATCCTTGGTTGTTTATCTACGTTACTTTTCCCCACTGCTCAAGGCAGCTGGTCTTGCTTACCCTTCTTCCGAAAGGGGTGAAGACGCACGGGGTATCCATGTGATTTCTGTGTTTATCCTCTCAAGGGAGAATGGGCCTACACTCTTGCTATAGGCGGAAAAGACTTGATGGGTAGTATATCTACTCATCGTCTTGAGCCCCCTTGTGTTTAGTAGCATAGGATGCTTTTCTAGAATGCCTGGGAATACGTTAAAGTAATTCTGAAATGAAAGTTTGATTAAATGGTGATAATCCATGGGGATGGAGATGCTGGAATTTAATGGTGATGTTGTAACATTAAAGAATAGTAAATTTTGAATGTGATGCCAAGAAATTTTATGTGTGGTTTTTGTTCATGGTTAATTAATGTGCAAGGAATTAATTAATGTAAAGTGGAATTGATGAAAAAGTAATGAAGTAACCTAATAAAGTTCATTAACTGGTTGTGTTATTATAGGATGCCTAGTCGTTGAAATAGAAGCCTAGAGTCTGAGAGATGTTAGCTGTAGTTGAGACTAAGACTAGGTTATTCCCATAGTGTGGTTGTGAATTATATATATCCTGTAATCTTTGTGTTTCTATAGGATACTCCACCCTATCGGTAAGGGAAACTGACACCCCGGGGATTCTGAGCCCTGGGGGGTTTTTTCCACAACATTCCGGTGGGAGGGTGAATGGCTGACTACCCCCTTTGACCCCGCTCTCTTCTCTTGGAAGATACTAGTGTCGTTGGCACAGTAGTTAGTTTCCCCCATATATGTGTGTAGAGGGTTGTAATGGCTTTTGGTTATTTCCACACATATATTCTGGATATAGTATCCTATGGACTACTATAGGTGTAACGTGTATAGGCTATGATGGCTTGAGGACCTTTACACGGTGTATGGGCTGTAATGGCTTGAGGTACAATACCCTACGTATGATACATGTTATGCGGGCTGTGGTGGATCTCCAAAAATACCTGTTTACTTTTGGTTGTGAGGATGGTGTGGTGCTTATCCCAGGTGTCTGCGAGCAAGCCTTTGTGGTTGAAGTTGTGCAAATTGTGGAGCTTAGACCAAGTTTATATGGGTAAGCCTTTGGAGAGAGATGCACATGACGTATGTCGTTGGGGAAAAGTGAAAAACCAGTGGGGAAGTAGTAGCGGGGTAGCCTTGATATTCTTTCCTATATGCTATATTCTTGTATGCGTTACTTGGAGAGAGTAGCCCTGGTGAGGTTGGGAAAATAGTATACCTGTTAGGTGACGAGTTAGTTTCACTATTGTTCACTGTTCTTTAGCATGATTTCCTTACTTTTTCATGAGAGTCTTCAGGGAGAATCCTACTAATTATGATGTTATACTTACCCCACGTATATATAAAATGTTTTTTAGATCAGATGGAGAAGATTGAAGATCAGCCTGGTTACTACTAGCTTGTGGTTGCAGGATCTGTTCGGGCTTGTGATCACTACTGTTTTACTTTCTTTTGGGTACTTGTAGTTCCCCCTTTCAGTTGTTGTAAATTTTTCATGACATTACATATATGATCTTGGGTTTTCTTTTACATTTCAGTTCTGAGTTTGAGTTGGTTGGTGTCTGTCTTATCTATCTCTTTGACATGTGTTCTCTTAGAGGGTAATGCCTCCCATTTGTGTGGTTACCATACCGTCGGTGCTAGTCGCCAACTCGGGGCCTACTGGAGGCGGGACTCGAGGGTCATTATCTCCCTTCTCACATTGCCGGGCCAGGAGGGGTACACTTTGTGGTGAGGGGATCGTGACAGAGTTGTATTAGAGGTCTGGTTGAGAGATAGGATGGAGTTCGGAATTAGGCATAGGTGAGGTTGCTTGGGTTGGTAGGGAAATGATGTCATTCATGTTTAGAAATTGGGGTAAGCACTGGAGACCGGTAGGCACATAGGCGTTTTGGCCCCCCTATGATCTGTTGCACGGACTATTAAGTTTACAATGGCTACTAAACATGGTGATACTAGTTGTAGGGTAGAGACCTAGGAAAGGATCATGCATCATTCTTATTTGTGCCTGTGTTTGAATGGGTAGACCTTGGGATAGGTTAACCTAAAACAAATGAAAGAAAACAATTAATTAATTAATGTTCAGTATTCAATATTCTAGGATTAGGAGCACTAATTGTTTGTTATTTTGCAGTTATGGCTCCAGGTCGACGTCCTCGTCAGGTTTTCATAGAAGACGTTCAGCGGGCAGTTCCAACAGGTCATCGGAGGGTAGTGGTTGACGAAGACGATGCTTGGAGGAAGACACTCCGAGAGTTTCAGTGCTGGAGTCTGCAAAAGTATGAGGGATCCGTTTGAGATGAAGTTAGGGAAGACTGGTTGGAGGAGGTCAATATAGGCTTCAGTTCGATCTATGATCAGAAGGAGCATTGGGTGTCCTTGGTTGTGATGATGATGCATGGAGCAGCAAGGCAGTGGTGTTTGTTGTTCCTTGGGGATTGTGAGGAGTCAACGATCTCGTGGGAGGAGTTCCGATACAAATTTAGAGGCGAGTTCCTTTCTTCGAATGTGAAGGCGTCTAGTCGCCAGGAGCTTCTTACCCTTCGAAAGGGGAGCTCCAGTGTTTGGGAGTTTGGAATTCGTTTCAGGAACCTTCTACGATATGCTTCGGACCTGTTTCCAGATGAGGAGGCCAGGGCGAGGAATTTCGAGGAGGCTTTGCGTCCAGAGATCCAGTGCCAGATCACCCCATTTATGCTGAAGACATATCTTGAGGTGATAGCAAGGGAAGAGGTTGTTGAGAGGACTTTGGCAAGGACCAGATCATCACTAGAGGGGAATCATCGCGATTCCTCACTGAGCAGAGCTGTGGTCCGGGGTTCTCGGTTTTAAGGGCAGAAGAGTTTCCGTTCACATAGGGGTAGGTCCCAGCCCTTTCCATCTCGTTTCTCCAGAGGCAGCAACTCTCAGCCCTATGCCAAGGGATCAGGCGCTTGTTTTTCTTGTGGGGGTTGTGGTCATCAGCAGCAGGAGTGCCCGACCTTTTAGAGCGGTCATCATGCACTGGGCGCTCCGCTCTAGTTTCCTCCATTGAGGTAGTTCTAGCTGAGGCAGCAGCAGCAGGTTGCACCAGCTTTCGATCAGCAGAGGGGAGATGGGGCGGGCATAGGACATCCCCATGATGATCCTCATCCTCAGAGAGTAGAGCGAAGCCGTGGATGTGGTCTTCATCAGGGACAGAGAGGCCATGGAGGAGCCCGTGGTTAGCTTCATGCTCTAGCGTTGCCATCTCCAGACGAGCCAGATGTCGTTCGAGGTACCCTTTTCTTTTTTTCTAACTTGGTGTATGCCTTGTTTGATTTAGGAGTGACACACTCCTTCATATCTCCTATGCTTTTCCATGCCTTGGGACTTGAGGTAGAGAGGCTTCTAGTGCCCTTGGCGTTGACTACGCCAGTTGGAGGTCGAGCTGACTTGTTTGAAGTATGTAGAGACTATGAGCTAGTTTTGGGGAAACACCGCTCTTGTAGATATTTCCTATGTTTATAGATACAACCATATGATGTCATCCTCAGCATGGATTGGTTGTATTTGGTGCATGCTATCATGGATTGCTTTAGGAAGAAGTATATCTTCATTGGTGCAAATGGAGAGCAGGTGGTGTTTGTTGGTGAGAAAGATCCTCGGATGGGTCATATATGTGTTCCATCCTTATCAACCATGGCGACTGAGATGATGCAAAGTTCTTCAGAGGATCGGCAGTTGGCGTTTTCTAGGGTCATAGAGGAGTACCCTGATGTTTTTCCAAAAGAGGTTGTAGCCTTACCCCCTTAGCGAGAGATCGAGTTTGGGATCGAGCTACATCTAGGAGCATCTCCTATATCTATGTATTCATATAGGATGGCCCCTTCTGAGTGATGAGATCTACGTATACAGCTTGATGGTCTGCTGTAGTGCAGTTTTGTTCGGCCAAGCGTGTCACCATGGGGTGCACCAGTCTTGTTTGTGAAGAAGGATGACTGTAGTTTACGGTTGTGTGTCGATTATCTTTGCTTAAACAAAGTGACAACAAAGAATTTCTATCCTCTTCTGCGGACTTATGACTTATTCGATCAACTAAAGGGTGCAAGTTAGTTCTCAATGATCGACTTGCGGTCAGGATATCATCAGATGCGTGTGAAGGACGAGGATATCCTAAAGACTGCTTTCTATTGTCGTCATGGGAATTATGAGTTCTTTGTAATGCCGTTTGGTGTCATTAATGCTCCAGATGTGTTCACGGGTTTGATGAATGCTGGGTTCCATGAGTTCCTGGACAAGATCGTGGTAGTTTTTATCGACGACATCCTTGTGTACTCCACATCTGAAGAGGAGCATGCAGAGCATCCATGAGCTATATTGGGAGTTCTTCATCGACATCAGCTGTTTGGTAAGTTGTCTAAGTGTGAGTTTTGGGATCAAGAAGTCCGTTTCTTGGGTCATGTTGTGTACCAATAGGGAGTAGTTGGGGATCCATCGATGATATAAGCAGTGGTGTCTTGGGAAGCCCCCAAGACAGTGTCATAGGTGCAAGGTTTCCTTGGTCTCGTAGGCTATTATAAGTGGTTCATAGCCAATTTCTAATAGGTTGCGACTCATGTAATAGCTCTAACCATGAAGGATCAACCCTTATAATGGACTGATCAGTGCCAGGAAGCCTTTGAGTATCTAAAGCAGTGGTTAGTAAGTGCTCCCGTTCTATGTCTCCCAGTAGAGGGAGTTCAGTTTGATGATTTCTGCGACACCTCGCATATGAGGTTAGGCTGTGTCCTCATGCGGTAGAGGTCAGTTGTTTCTTATGGGTCTCGGCAGTTGATTCCCCATGAACGCAACTATGCCACCCATGATCTTGAGTTGGCAGCCGTGGTGTTTGCTCTGAAGTTGTGGAGACATTACCTCATTGGTGAGTGCTTTGTGGTCTTCACCAACCAAAAGAGTTTGAGGTATGTTTTTTCCCAGCGTGACTTGAACTTGCGACAACATCGGTGGATGGAGTTCTTGCAGGAATACAACTTCAAAATATCATATACACCTGGAAAAGGGAATGGTGTAGCTGATGCGCTGGGCTGAAAGTCACGTAGTGATGCTGTGCGTGAATCTGGTGATTCCTAGAGAGTAGTAGAGGAACTGTCAGCTTTGAATCTTGACATGGGAGAAGTTTGGGGAAGAGGTTTTCTTTACAAGATGAAGGTACTATCATCTATTATGCAGAGTGTGGAAGATCCCTAGTTGGGGGATCTTGATGTGGAGGTCTGGAGAGACCGAGTTGTTTGTGGTGAGGCCTCTGATGGTTGGTCTGAGGATGAACAACACAGAGTTTTGTGTCAAGGAAGGATTTTTGTTCCCTTGATGATGCATGAGACGGTTCTCAGATAGTTCCATAGTTCACCTCTAGCAGTACATCCTGGTGTGAAAGAAATGTACCGAGCTTTGAGGAGTCGATTTTGGTGGCCTGGGCTCAATCGCGCGGTTGCGTAGTTTATGTCTCTATGTATAGTCTTCCAGAAGGTTATGGCTGAACACCGTGTTCCTGGTGGTCTTCTCCAGCCATTATATATTCCTTAGTGAAAGTCGGAGGAAATCTCAATGGACTTTGTTTCAGGTGTACCTCGAGCTCCGGGAGGACATGATGCTATTTGGGTGGTAGTGGATCGATTGAAAAAATCGGCCCACTTCATAGCGATAAAGGAGTCGATATCAGTGGATGTTTTGTCGAGGAAGTATTTGGAGGAGGTGGTGAGACTTCATGGAGTCCCAAGGATGATCATTTCTTATTGAGATCCTCGTTTTACCTCCAGGGTGTGGAAAGGTCTCCAGCATGTATTCGGGTCTCTACTATGTCTTAGCACTGCTTTTCGCCATCAAACGGATTGTCAGACAGAGCGAACCATCCAGAATCTTGAAGACATGTTGCGCTCTTGTGTTCCTGATTTTTTAGGTTCATGGATTAGGTAATTACCCTTGGTGGAATTATCTTATAATAATAGTTTTCACTCCACTATAGGTATGGCGTCGTTTGAAGCCTTGTATTTCCGAACTTGCTGTTCTCCGTTGTGCTGGACTGGGGTCAGAGAGTCAGCAATTCTTGGACCGGAACTAGTGCAGAATACAACAGAGATGGATCAGGTGATTTGTGAGAGGATGAAGGCAGCGTAAGATCTTCAGAAATCATATTCTGATCAAAGGATGCCCTTAGAGTTTAATGTTGGGGATCATGTGTTTCTAACAGTGGCTCCCCATCGTGGGAAGCGAAGGTTTGGTCGTGAGAGTAAGCTTTCTCCCCGTTTTGTTGGGCCTTTCTAGGTGTTAGCTCGTGTTGGAGCTGTGGCGTACCGAGTGGCACTTCCCCCTCAGATGAGACAGATACATGATTATTTTCATGTATCACTGCTACGTCATTATCTTCATGACGACTCCCACATCATCGATTGGGGGGAGATCGATGTTGATGATGATGCCACCTTTGAGGATAGACCTATGGAGATCAAAGACCGCAAGGAAAATGTGTTGCGCGGATGTTCCATCCCCTTAGTTCGTGTCTTTTGGCGGCACGGTGGCATGGAGGAGAGTACATGGGAACGTGAGTCACAAATATGTGCTCAGTACCTAGAGTTGTTTGATGTTTATATATTTTCATGTATCGTTGTAACTTTTATGGTTATGAAACTTTCATGTTTATGATATGGCTCCCTTTGTTGCTTTGGTGGCTCTCTATCTTTTGAGAGGTATATTGAGGGTTGGTTGTTCAGACCCTGTTTCGTTTTCTCTTTAGGTGGGTTTTGGATTCTCGAGGACGATAATGTTTTTGAGAGGTATCTGATGTAATGGCCTGGACCTCTCTGGTCATTTCCTTTGTGAGAATGTGGTTCTGGAGGTGTTCTGGGAAGTCAAGGTGACTATGGGGTGCATTTGGGTCACTTTTGAGAAAATTTAAAGGGTAATATCTTTCACACGGTTGGCGCACAGTTTTCCTAAACCGTGCGCCCAAACCATGAAATTATGGTCTTGGAGGTAGTGGCTAACATACGGTTAGTGCATGGTTTGTATGACCATGCAGACTAACCGTGTGGGGAGGGGTTGTCGAGGCAGAAGCTAACGCACGGTTTGCGCACGGTTTGTTAAACTGTGCGGACTAACCGTGCGAGCACTTAAAGTTAGATCATAAAATTGTGTATGAAACTTTTTTTTCCTTTAATCACATCGTTTAAGCCCCTAATCAGCCATAACTCGAGATTACCCTTACTTGGAGGTGGAAGAACCTCTTCCAAGCGTTTTGGAGGCGATCCGGAGGTTTCTATTCACGAATTGAAGCCGGTTTCTCGAGGTATGTGATCCTTTTGTTTGGTTTCATAGATCTACGTAGATCTACTGGTCATTTTTTCTCGAGATCGTAGATCCACACCTGTTATTGGTAGATCTACGTGTGTGGATGATGTTAGTGATGAGATTTGGTCTTAGTTGTGTCAGTAGAGGAGATCTAAGGAGGATTCATGTAGAATCTACCCGATTTCTTGGGCGTTCGTCGACCATTGCGGTTTCCCTCGAAAACCTCTAAGGTAGGGGATTCGTGGCTTCTCTAATTGTTTATGTTCAATCGTAGAGTTAGCATGATTTATCCCTTTGGTTCACAATGGAATTTACCTAATTAAATACTTGAAATGGATTAAAATAATTGGGTTTCATGCATGTTGTTGCTTTGTACAGTGATAACGGTTTGCCTCTTGATTTCCTAGATAAGTGTGATATATATGCCTTTCTTGTTAGCATGTGGTTCTTGATGGAAATTTATAAAGAACGTAAAGCCGGAATTAATTGATAATTAATTGGATAAAGATAAAGAGGCATGTAAATGAATTCGGTTGTATCCATTGTTGTGGTTATTCAAATTTGATGTTGATCGAATTTGGTAGAGTAAACATGTTTAATCTTCAGTGATAGCTTACTGAATTGGTTCATGATGTTGGAACCAACAAATTGAATTGTTAATTCAAGATGTATTAAATAAATTAATTGAGTTCCATAAAGGGTTTGGAGTTACCCTCTAGTTGTGAATTAGGGCTAAAATCCCATTTGATGAGATTGTTGGTGTATGTTGTTTAAAGGCTGGAGGCCTTATTAAAGGGCCAAGAGCCAATGTGTTTTAATGATTTCTTTCCTGCTGCTTGTGCTGTGTTGTGACACTGGAAGGGGTGCTGTGATATCTAGTGTTGTGATGTGACCCTAGAGGGGTCTAGTGATATGTGGAGGTAAGGAGGCCTTGTGGTTGTGGCACCAGATGATGCCAAGAGTGGCGAGATGCATCAGTTTATGCATGTGGGTGTCAGGGAGGACACCATGGATGATGGAATGGGATGGTTGTGATTGATGGATGTTGTTGATCCTTGGTTGTTTATCTACTTTACTTTTCCCTACAACTCAAGGTAGCTGGTCTTGCTTACCCTTCTTCCGAAAGGGGTGCAGACGCTCGGGGTATGCCACATGCTTTCCGTGTTTAGCCTCTTGAGGGAGAATGGGCCTACGCTCTTTCTATGGGCGGAAAAGACTTGATGTCTAGTATATCTACTCACCGTGTTGAGCCCCTTGTGTATAGTAGCATATTATTCGTTTCTAGAATGCCTGGGAATAGGGAAAAGTAATTCTGAAATGAATGTTTGATTAAATGGTGATAATCCATAGGGATGGAGATGCCAATATTTAATGGTGATGTTGTAACTTTAAAGGAACAATAAATTTTGGATGTGATGCCACGAATGTTTAAGTGTGGTTTTTGTTCATGGATAATTAATGTGAAAATAGTTAACTAACATAAAGTGGAATTGATGAAAAAGGAATGAAGTAACCTAATGAATTTCATTATTTGGTTGTGTGCTTATAGGATGCATTGTCTTAAAAATAGCAGCCCAGAGTCTGAGAGACGTTAGCTGTAGTTGAGGATAAGACTAGGTTATGCCCATAGTGTGGCTGTGAGTTATATATATCATGTAAATTTTGTGTTTCTATTCACTACTCCACCATGTCGGTAAGGGCTACTGATAACCTGATGATTCTGAGCCCTGGGGGGTGGTGTTTTCCCCAACATTCTGGTGGGAGGATGAATGGACGACTCCCCCATTTGACCACGTCCTCTTCTCTTGGTAGAAACTAGTGTCGTTGGCACAATAGTTAGTTTCCCCCATATATGTGTGTATGGGGCTGTAATGGCTTGTGGTTATTTCCACACATATATTCTGGATATAGTATCCTATGGAATACTATAGGTGTAACGTGTATAGGATGTGATGGCTTGAGGAACCTTATGCAGTGTATGGGAAGTAACGTCTTGAGATTCAATACCTGATGTATGATACACGTTATGAAGGCTATAAGGGCTCCCGGAAACTACCTGGTTACTTTTGGTTGTGAGGATAGTGTGGATCTTATCCTAGGTGTCTGTGGGCAAGCCTTTTTGGTGCACATGGTTCAAATTCTGGAGCTTAGCCCATGTTTATACGGGTAAGACATTAGAGAGAGATGCACATGAAATTTGTTGTTGGGGAAATGCAGCAAACCAGTGGGGAAGTAGTAGCGAGGTACCCTGGATATTCTTTACTATATGCTATATTCTTGTATGAATTACTTGGAGAGAGTATCCATGGTGAGGTTGAGAACATGGTATACCTGTTAGGTGATGAGTTAGTTTCACTGTTGTTCACTGTGATTTAGCAGGATTTCCTTACCTTTGTACAAGAAGCTTTGGGGAGGATCCTACTGAGTATACTATTATACTCACCCTACGTATATATAAACAGTTTTTCAGGTCACTTGGAGCAGGATGGAGATGAGGCTCATTACTAATAGATTGTGGTTGCAGGAGCTGTTTGGGCATGTGATCACTGTTGTTTTACTTTATTTTGGGTACTTGTAGTTTCCCCTTTCAGTTGTTGTACTTTTTACATGACATTACATATATGTACGTGGGTTTTCTTTTACATTTCAGTCTTGAGTTGAAGTTAGTTGGTGTCTATCTTATCTCTCTCTTCTACATGTGTTCTCTTAGAGGGTAATGCCTCCCATTTGTGTGTTTTCCATACCCTCGGTGCTAGTCGCCAACCCGAGGCCTACTGGAGGAGGGACTCAGGGGTCATTATCTCCCTTCTCACATTGCCAGCCCATGAGGGGTACACTTTGTGGGGAGGGGGTCGTGACAATGAGAATCCTTTTTTATTATAAAATTGATAAACATTTTTTCGATGAAGAATTTATTATTATTTACTATATTATATATTGAGTTATACTTAGGAAATTTTTTATTTAAAAACCTTAAGAGTTATCGACAATAAGAAAACAATACTATCATACATCATATTTGTTGGAAAAAATGTATTAATTATGAATAATAGAGTTAATTTATATAACATTTCTCCAAAAAATGATGTATTTTTTTCCTTGGATATTTAATAACTATTAATTATTATTGAAATTTTAATAAAATAGAAAAAAATATCGAGGAAACAATGCATATAAAATTTGATGAAGCTGATCCTTTTGTTTTTAAATTTACCCATACTACATATTTGGGTTATATTCCTAAAACTATTCAACAAACTATGTTGAAAAATTATTCTCCTAAGGGGGAAAAAGAATTTTTTTAGAAGTCATACATATATACTAAATTCAACCAATTTTTAAAGAAAATAATTATATATTACCATGGAATTAGAAAATATTAAGGAATAATCCCATTGTTAATATAATTATTCATGTAGATCAACTTGTAAAAATTATATGTTCTTAAATAAATGAATGCGAACATGTTGTCTTTTTATCATAATATAAACCTATGACTACTGATAAGAATTTTGGTGATGAATATTGTATAGAATAAAAGTAGGATGGAATCATTGAGTTATAGAAAATTTCCATATAGAATTTGATTGATCTCATGATATATTTTATTATAATTGGATTAAAATGGTTTTTATGAAATAAATGTGATGAACATGGAGTAATATAATGAAATAATGGTATACAGATTAATAAATCCAATAATATACAAGAATGTAAATACTATGAAGAATCCTTAAATCTAGTATCTAGACTTAAAGCTATTTCTTTTCTTATATATTATACAACATTATAATATTTTAATCCTTTTCATGTAGATGGAAAGTGTTATTTTAATAATGGATATTTTTTAAAAAACTTGGGGTTGAAGCCTCTTTTTTATTGAAACCAAATATACCTTTCTTTCGTAAAGAAGACCCATTACATGGCTTGTAGGTCCAATGGTCATTAAATCACATCACATGGCCTTAGAGGCTCATATTATTAGCTTATAGGCCCTCCGGAAAATGTTTTTAAACATACAAAGGCACCCTATAGAAATAAAAAACCCAAAGAGCATGTATTATATATTATCTTGATTTTTGTTCCAAAAAACACTTAAGAGAGATTCATACATGACACTTTTAATTAAAAAAACTAATGATATCATCATTGTTTAAATTTTTGTCTATGATATCATATTTTGATCAACTCAAAAATATCTTTCTAATCCTTTTTTAAATCTTGTGAAGTCTAATTTTTAAATGAGCATGATGGGTAATCTATCATTCTTTCTTGATTTTAAAATTTTGCCAAAAATAGTTTGAAATTTTATATCTCAACAAAAGTATATAAATATTTACATAAAAGGTTTGGTTAAGATAATGATAAAATTATAACTACACCTATTAAGAACTCAAAAATAATAATATCTTCATGAATCTAGGAAACCATTAGATCAATAATGTTTTAATGGAATTGATGGTAGTTTATTATATCTCATTACTAGTGGACAAGCCATTATGTTTTCTATAGATTGTTATTGATATTTCAAGATAATTTTTACGTGTTCCAATGTTAAATCTGAAAATTTAATTTTTTGATACCCTAATGAGACTATAGATATTGGAGTATTTTAATATTCTAAAAATTATTTTTAATTAATAAATATTTAGATGCTGGATTTGGTGGATATAGAATGGATAAAAAAATATCTAGAAAATTTTATTTCTTAAGAGAAGCATTAGTTTCAGGGTTTTGTTAAAAACAACACTTAGTAAACCTTGATAATAATAAATATAAATATTTAGTTGTTAAAGTAGATATTCTCAAGTGTTTTTATACAAAACACACTCACTGATTTGACATTATTTTTTCAGAAACTATTATTTTTGTTGATAACATGTATTCTATATCTAATATTAAGAACCTAAAACATCATTTATGAGAAAATAATATTTAAATAAGTAAATATTTTCCTTATTATCACAAAAAATTATATATATTTTTACAATTCATCAGAATGTGGGCACAACATGATGATATATTTAAAAAACTACTCAATTCTAATATATTTGAATATATAAAAGTAAATTTTGGAATGGTCAATATAATAAGTTCATTTTTAAAAATCCTATTTAATGATCCCCTTATAAGGAATAAAACATCAACAAATATGGAGAAATTTTTTTCTATGTTTTAAAAAATATCATTAAAAATTTTCTTTAAAAATTTCCCTCAAAATTTCATCCTTATAGAATTTTGATAAATTTTCCCATACAAAAATTAAATTGTTTCAAGAAATTGTTTGGTAAATTTCATTCTACATGATTACTATATAAAACATTATAGACCAATTATTTTGTAAAAACACCTCATGTGTTTCAGTGGGAATAGATCTACATGAAATATCATCGAACAAACTCTTTCCTTATTCACTCTTTTTAGAAAACCATTACGGTCATATATTACCAAAAAATATTTTATAAGAATGTTTAAAAAATTTCTCCAATATGAAAATTTTCAATGTTGTTTTGTAATTTTCATTCCAATATATTATTATATATCATCATGTAGTATATATAAAATTCACAAAATATTTCTTCAAATATCATTACAAAATTTTATGTTTCATTGGAATAAATGTTTGTTCAATAAAACATAAATCAAACGATAAAAAAATACAAGAGTTAATATATTATAACAAATTTTTAGAAACTCTATTACTCATCATTATTTTTTAGGTTTTGATTCTATGTCATTGGATCTAATGAATATTAGATTTCTATTTCTTTAAGCTTATATAATGAGAGAGTGGGTCATCACATCTTCAGCACTTAATAATTATTTTTGATATATCTTGCCACTATTATCTTCCATAATATTCTTTATAGTTGATTAAATTCTTCATGTATATCTAATAATAATAAATTACATATTCTAGTTATTTTTCTATGATAATGTCTTATAAATAAAGCATGAATGAGAAAAAATTGTACGAAACATAAGATTAATTTCTAAAGCTTGCATTAATTTTTCCTGATTTCAAATCCTCATATGTCACAAAATATTTTTATTACATTTTTATCCATTAATAGAGAGTAGTATATATTTTTTACATATAATGAAGGAAATATACTAAATAATGTTTCCTCTATATTGTTAGGAAAGTTATTAAATCTAAACATAAAGTAAATATATTATTTGGATAAGATCCCTTTGGAAGGGGAAGCCAATATCTTAACTCATATGTTGTCTGAAGATATTATATTCTTTATGAAGTATCATGTGGAAACTACTCATTTTCCATTATATTAATATGTGTGGAATTGTTCACACTCATCTTTTTATGCACGAATTATAAAATTCTGGCTTTAAAACATTTTTATACAGTGAAAATGTGATAGATACACTCTTAAAGTGATGTATATCATTGTTTTCTATTTCTTATGAAACATAATAATGTTAAATTTATATAAGTTTTTGTTTAGTTGCATTGGGGTAGTGAATTTAGGATCTCTAAATTTAAGGATTCTTCTTTGTACATGTTTTATTTAATTTTTTTTAAATAAATATGCAAGTTCATAAGATCAGTAATAATCCTTTTCTAGTAAGGTAAAAGTAATCATTTATTGGATAATTGTCTATTAAAAAATGGGGTTATTATCTTTTCTTCACACAAGTAATTTTGTTGGAAAAAATGGACAAAGATGTGTCCATTACTAAAACTAAAAAACATAAGGAAAAGAGTAAACATGGTTAAAATTACCCACCAATTCCAAGGAAGAATGTTAAAAAATTTATGATGGAACTCTTCAACTCTTTCATGAAAATAAATGTGAAAATATAAAAGATATTACATCGTTTGGTTTGGATATGGACGAATATTTCTACATAAAGGAGAAAACATATAAAAATATTATAGATGATAGAAATAAGAGACATGAAGAAAAATAAATAAAATAAAGGGTTTATATATATTTCATAAAGGGGGTTGAAAAAATCCTTTCAAAATTTAATGTTGTGAAAAAGGGGAATGTTTATAAGTCAGATCATCCTTTTTATTAATTGGAAGAAAAGAAACTCAATTTTCCACACAACCATCATCATTTCAAAATTAAATCTTTAAATAATTTCATTTTATTAAATTTAGTATGGAAAAATTCACAATATCATTAAAATGTTCTTCAAAATAATTAAATATAATACTAGGAAAAAATGAAAATCTTACTAAAGAGTTAAAGAAAGCTTTAGGCAATAAAGATATGTCATTATAAATTTCTAATTCTTTATATAGAAAATCTCAAAAAGATATTGATATTAGTGATTTAGATAAGTAAAAATAGACATAAGAATAATATAAAAATTCATGGACAAAATCATCAGAATATTATCGAGCTAATGAACATGTGGATATTTTGGATGTTTCTAAAAATTTATCTTTTTAGGGAAGATGGGACTGTTGACCATATAGTTCAAAAACTCTATCAATTTTAGATGTTTCATTAGATTCTACCAACTCTTCTAGAATTACTAGAATCAAGTTAATAGAGATGAAAATTAATTATGTCAACTAAGTAATCTTTCATATAAATGGAATCGATAAAATATTTCTATATATACAAGAAGGGTGCAAGTATATCCAAGAGATATTGGATTTTTTATAAAATCATATCTCGTTAAAATAACATATTGAGGTAGTAATTTTTAATGATGTTGCGGTAGAGGAATTTGAAATAAAATAAAGAGTGTAGTTAATAAAGATCAAATATGATATCAAGTGGATAAAACATGGGAAATATGAAATCATGTATACTGTTGAATAAATGGACGTAATTAGAATAGTAAAAAAATTACTTTCTAAATTAGTTAGCTCCATAAATTACTATGTTTGTGAGAGTTCAATAGGAGTTGATAATTTGAAATTACTTTGAAGGAAAAATTACTAATAAATTTACAAACAAGGGGAAAATATAAATGATCTGGAAGAAGAAGATTCAATGTTGAAGGAGATAGTTTCTAAATTAGATAATTATCAATGTTTTACAAAGAATATTGAATTTATATGAGAATGAGTTTTAAGAATGAATTCAGTATCTGTTGATTTAGAATGGTTCCTAGACCATATTGAGATTATGAAAGTGATAATCCTGAATCTTTCAATGAAATATTTTTTTTTGATACTCTTGAATTTTTTTAATAAAAAAACTCAATTATTTTTTGGATATATATTTTTCGATCTATTTTATTATTTAAATGTTAGGATATGTTTTTTAAAAATTTATTTGGATGAATGTCCTACTAATAATTTTGGATGACCATATTTCTTATATTTATTTGATGAATTTATATTTTCATATAAATTTTTTCATGTATAAAATTTTCCCAAACATTCAAGGTACTACTTTTTTCCATATATAAATATTTTCAAAAATAAAAATGGTGGAGAAAGAATCCGAAAATATTAGAAAAGGAGTTATAGTGTATGTATATAAACGTTTTTGGAGAAAGAATATAAAGGGTTTAGTGAAAGGTAACATTCTAACATTGGAGAAATTATATAAGATAGGAGGAGTGATTTTATTTAAACAATCATTACTTTTTAAATTTAAATTTGTTTTTTTTCTTTTCAAAATGAGAGATATTTTTGACAAAAAATTAATATTCCATAAATTTATAACCTATATTATTAAAATCATAGTCAACTTACATAAAATATAATATAATACAAGCTTTTATACTTCTCATGTTTCCTAAGTTGTTTTGGTGAAAAGGCTTATATTTTACAACATGTAGAATGACCTTCCAAAGGACGTAACATCCATATCGGAAGAACATGTGCATTTAAACTAGTAAATAGGTTTCAAAGTTCACCAGACATAGGTTTCTAAAGTCCATAAGATAAATTATATCAAATTCTATTAGATGATGTTTTTATAATTCTACCAAACAGACTTCATCAGATGGATATATACATTTCTATCAAATTAACTATTCCAAAACAGATCAAACGAAGAACATATTAAATTAATATATATTTAAATTGATGAATATATAACATTTTTTAATAAATAAGATTTTTATATGAAAAAATATTTATTTCCAAATCATATAAAAGATATTTTGTTAAAACATTCATATAAATAAATAAATAAATATATGTCTAAAATAATTTTTATATATTATTAAATATGAATACTAAATCATAAAAATTATATGTCAAATATTTAGTAAAAAACTATTCATTTATTTAATTATAAATATTTAATGTTATTTAGAAAACTTTTTAAATAATACATTTTATTTTATCAATTTCATTTGTTTTTTCTATTCGGCATATATATCAAATAAAAATTATTTAATTTATAATTAAAAAAAAAAAATCAATATGTCACATTAAATATGTCATAAAATAATTTCATACAAATACATATGAGAAATTAATTCATTTTTTATAGAAAAACATACATAAATAATATAAATTGTTAATATTATAATTTATTTAATTTTATTTATTATTATTTATCATTTATTATTTAATATATATATATATATATTATTTACTACATATCATTCAATTTCTATATGAATATTTATGATATATTATTTAATAATATTTATATATATATATTAAATTTATTCATTTTTACTAATAATTATTTTATAAAAAAATTATTATTTTTGTAATTTAATAATTTAATAATTTTTTATTTTTTTTAATATTTACATTAATAAGTTGATTTATTAAGTTTTTTTATATGTATTGATTAACATTTAATTTTATTAAAATGATTACAGTTTACATACTTAATATATATTAAATTTGATTTAATCATATATTCATTTTTTAAACAAATTTATTTAGTTAATCTCTTATTAATTTTTAAAAAAAAATCAATATATTCATAATTTAAATAATTTTTAATCATTTTTAAATTGTATTCATTTATTATTAGTTATTCATTAATAATCTATAAATTTTTATTACTTTTTTTGATATTTATAAATTTTGATATTTATTTGTTTAATATTTTTGTAATTTATTTATTTTTTGATGTTTTTTATACATAATTATTCAATAATATTTTTAAAATTTAAAATATAAATCATACATATATATATCATATAAATAATATTTCCTTAAATATGATTTATAAAACTCAAAATATGTATATTTACATTCAAAACTCATATATTTTGTTATAATGGTTTATAATTAAAAATTAATAATAATTAAAAATATTGACTAATTTTATCATGTAATTGACATTTACATAAATAATTTTTTTTCAATTTTACAAACATCATATAACACCCCAATATTTAATGGTATCTCTTTCTTAAATAGTTTCAACTCATTAGATATCTCACGATGCACATAACACTTTTTCTCTAGGAAACAAACACATTTCTATAACCTAGCCATTAATATTAATTTTCCCCATTAGTGATTCGAATTTCCAAAAATAGATATACCCGGTGATGATCAGTATGATATTTAAAGTATGATAGGATCTACATAATTTTTTATGAAGTGTAAATTACCCTTATTAGTAATAACATACCCTTATGAAAATTTACTTGACCAATATGAATAGTAAACCAGCAAAACTAATAGTAACTTCACCCATGAGATTATAAATAAAATGAAGTCGCCGTATAAATGAAGGTGAATATTTTTAATTAAATGCTGGTATTTTTGTGAAAAATAAATATTTAATTATAATAGTATAATTTATAAAATTATCTAAAAGATAATTCATTTTATTAAATCATTATTTTATTTTCCTAGGACTTTAAGATAATTTAATGAGAACTTAGTTAATGATTCCAATTGTCCAAAAATCAGTTATAATTCTAAAATTT
Source organism: Viscum album (assembly GCA_963277665.1). Taxonomy (NCBI): domain Eukaryota; kingdom Viridiplantae; phylum Streptophyta; class Magnoliopsida; order Santalales; family Viscaceae; genus Viscum; species Viscum album. The sequence goes on along the minus strand of OY728158.1, from coordinate 493,863,336 downwards.
GTATTTTTCAATTAAATGATGATTTTAATTAAAAATTAAATTTCTCACATATAAAAAATTATTTTCGAAATATAGAGTTCATTCTTGGATTCCACAAATCGAAAAATGGTTACAGTATATTTTTCGGATTTTTCTGAAATACATGAATTTTTTATGAATAGTAAAATATGATAATTTATGATAAATGATAAATACATGAATTATTAAGTCATGGATGATTTCCTGCTGAGAAAAGAACACTTGGTTCTAACTCACATGCAATTATTACTATTTTTTGCAAGGAATCATCGCTATTTCTTGTCTTCGGGAATAATTATAAACAAATAATTAAAATATTAAGAAAACCCTCCTCCCATCAATTATAAATACCACCCCTCACACCCTCATTTCTTCACACCTCTCAAGCTTCAAGAAATTTTTAAATTAATCTCGGATATCTCCCTATCTCCTCCCCCAATTTCATCAGCCCTTGGTATCCTCAAAAGACCAAATCCTCTCTTCTAAAGAGTATCTCAATGGAAGATAGATTCAAGAGGCAAATTCTTCTTTTGAATTCTTTGGTTTTCTTTTCCAATTTCCTTGTTATCCTTTATATTATCACCTCTTCCCACCAAATGTTTGGAAAAATACATTACCATATATTTACTAGAATTTTTATATAATAATGGAATATGTGATCATCATCTCTTCTATTCCCTCCATTTATACTTTAAATGAAAACACCGTCCGAGAAGTGTTAATTTATCACTTTCAAGGAAGACGAGTTTCCGACACACATTATTATCTCCAAGACTAGTCATGAAAACATTTTAATGGTTTAACCAGATCATAATATATATATTCTATCTTTTTTAATGTTTTTCAATCCTTAGAAACTCAAAATATAAAATAATAATACAAAACAAGTTCAGTGTGCACAAAATCACCAAGTTAATCCAAGCGTTTACCATTAAAATTTATCAATTGATTCATCATCACAGTATATAAATAAATCATTATAAGTTCATTTATATATCTTTCATTTCACAAATAATATATATTAACAATTTTTTATCTTTATCTACATCTCAAATGAACTTATATCCATGAATATAAGTCAACCGAATATGAAAAACAAGGAAGAAAACCCTTCAAAAACAATAAAATTAAGCATCTTAAACCCATAAAAAATGCAATGAATGGACCTAATATGGTTAAAATAATTCAATTAAATGTTTAATAGTTTATGTAATTATAAATTAATTTATCTAAATTTGATTATTAAGGTCATAAAGATACATTTAAGAACACCTTCGGGCAGAAGGTAAGGGGTTTCTCATCTAACTATTAATTCTGTGAGACTTCCATTGTTCGCACATATTTATTTTATGTGGTGTATGTGTACATACATTTGATATATAATATCATGAATCTATTTATATCCATGGTATTATGTTATTCATTTGGTGATTATTAATTTTTTGTTATACGATTCGATTGATTACAATGTCGTAAGGGACATTGTCTCAATTTTCATTTCATTGAGACTTATTAGGTACTATGCACCTAATCGTTCTTATTTAGGGTGTCTACTAACCCTTTGAAATAAATTTTCATTTTAGATTATAATTATTTTAAATATCCATTTTCTTATATTAGGGATATTATTATTTCCTTAAGTCGAATACCATTTCATGTGCGGTGTTTATTTTAAATGCTAATTTAATTACAAAAATATTACATAATATGTATCATTTACTAAATATAGATATTTAGAATGAATGTTTTTATTTTATTAAATCATATAATAAATAATTATTTGGAATAGAATTGATGGGTGGGGCCCGCTATATCACCTCGATTAATCAGCATGTCTTATGAGGAAAACTAGTTGGCGAAATACCCTTAGAGTCTATTTCCAAAATAATTAAAAGGGTTTCTAACCACATACATAAATAGTCTCGATGGTATAATGGTTCACATACCAGATACATGACATCCAAATAATAAGCATTATTTTTATTTAGTATTTATTTATTTCATTCCATGAGGCATTAACTATGAAAAAAATATATGCATACATTTTTAAACACATATTATTATTGGGAAGTGTTTTTATTTATTCATCATGTAATATTAGTTGTGTTTAATTGATTTTGATTCACTTATTATTGATTCATGATACAATAATATGTAACCCTTACTGATAATTTGAGCTCACCCTTATTATGTTTCCTTTCCCCAGATTATGAAGATGTGAACTTTGAATAAGCTTTCATGGAGGCAGTTTATTTCAGTTTTCTACGTATTATGTTTTATTTTATATTGTTCCTAATGTACTATGTGAATCATGTATGTAATCTGGTCTTCAAAAACAACTAAAATAATTGGTCCTTTGGTATTTTATTTCTTGTAATCATGCTAATATATTAAATTAATGCATCGACATTGAGTTTCTGAGGTCGGGGAATTGCAGTTGGTATTAAAGGAAGTTTAGAAACAATCATGGAAACTAGATTTAGGAAACATAGTTAGAGTACATAACCATAATATATACATTGAGGATAAGCATAAAGTAACATCCAATTATTTTTGTAAGGTAGAGGCTATGCTGGTCTTCATAGGAAATACACCACTGTCAGGATACTAATGTGGATGTGGCTCGGGCACAGATATAACTAAAAGCAAAAACTCTAATAAGGAGTTTTGGGCTTGACTCGGGGTATCATGGTACATGAAAACGATCCTTACTATGCACTTAGTTTTTCACTTCTACGGGATATTCGTAGGATATTTAACATTTTTTTACAAACCATTATGAAGGATTTAAAATTAAATAGAAACAATGTTTATGATAATGGTATTATGTTTTTAAAAAAATTCAAATTATGTTAGGTTTTTTCTAGTTATAAATTATGCATTATGACATAATTTAGTTTATTTTATTATTTATTAATGGAAAAAAATATAATAATTGGAATTAATACCCGTGGACAATGTAGTGATTTACCCCTTGAGAAAGTCAACACAATCAGTGTTGGAGCAGATTAAATCATGACCATATTGGGGAAACTTACTCATGTTGTGACAAATGACCATGCTACACCTATATTAGATCATTTCATGTTGAAGAAGACCCCATATTTTAGTAGGAAAATTAATTTGGTGGTAGCTGAACATAGGATCATGTCCCCTGAAAAAATATTTCTAGCCATGTGATGCAGTGAAAATGAAAATATAGTACTTCTAGTATATTGCCTCATTAGTGATTCTGATCAATGATGGTCATTGATCTAGAATATCACATATGAAGAAGAAATAGAATATATGGAATGGATAACTTTTATGGAGGTATTATTAATCAAATATTTCCCTCATGAACAACAATATGAAATAAAGAGGAAATTATTAATACTAATGAAAAGGGAAGAAGAGAGTGTTACAGACTATGGATCTACCTTCACAAGACTATATAGGTATGAAATATATAACCTATGTGATTCAGAGAGAAAGATTTATCATTTCATTGATGTCCTTAAAACATGTCTTTTAATTGTACAATCTTATCAACAATTTTCATTATATGATGAAATTGTATTAAGTTCCACCAAAACAGTGATGAAATTTTCTAGACCAGATTTTACCAAGGGAAACCAATATAAGAAACGATTTTTTGATAACCATGGAAAAGGTAAAGAACCAAAGAAGTAGGGAACAAATAAATCCCCATTATGTGAGAACTGTGGAAGGAATCATCATGGTAAATTCATTAAACTAATGGGATACAATTGTAGAGATATGTAACACTATAAAAATGAGTGTGTTAAGTGCAAAGAAACTTGCCTCAGAAAAATAAATGGGGGAAAGGGAATGCTTATGTGATTATAACTACATAGGATGAAGTTCATAATGATGTGGTGGATGGTAAATTAATTGTTTCCAAAAATTTAGAAAATCATTTATTTGATTTTGGATCATCACATTCCTTTATATCTTCCCATTTTCCCAAGAATATTATATATTTCCAATTTTATTTAATAAAGATGTTTTCTATAAAAACTCTTAAGGGTAGTATTGTTGTAATAAATATTTTTCAGTATGTCCCCTTTGTGACACACAAACGTAATTTAGTTGTTGACATTATCAACATACCTATGATTGACTTTTATATAATTCTTTATATGAATTTGATTTCAAATTATTATTTGATTGTTTATTGCAAGAAGAAGGATGTTACAATTTTTGACATTGATGTAGAATCTCTTATCTTTAGAGCCGAAACATCATTATCTAGATCGTACCTAGATCCACATTTAGTATCTATTATAAATTAAATTATTGGTTCGTAAGATAAAACATTATATATGGTTATTGAATTTTAATATGTACCTATTATGCATGAATACATTGATGTTTTTCTAGAGGATTTACCTGGACATCTACCAGAGTGGGGAGTTGAGTTCTCTATTGATTTAATTCCTAGTGTAAGAGCTATATCAAAGACTCTATATAGAATTACCATTGTATATTTTTTATAACTCAAGAAATAAATATAGAATTTGAGTGATAAATGATTTATCTACCCCATTGTTTCACCATGGGGTGCCCATGTTCTCTTTGTCATGAAGAAAGATGGATCTATGAGGTTGTGCATTGACTATAAGGGTATCAATGCTATTACAATTAAGAAAAGGTATCATCTTCTTCACATAGATAGTTTTTTGATCAAATTCATGGAGCCCAATATTTTTTTAAGATTATCTTTCGAGATATGTATCATTAGTTGCGTAAGAGAAGTATGATATTTCTAAGACAACATTTTGAACCAGGTACGTGCATTATGTTTTTACTGTAATGCCTTTTTGACAAACTAATCAAACCCTTATTTTAATGTATCTAATGAAGAGATTTTTCAAGGAATATAATGATGATTTTTTTGTTGTATTTATTGATGATATCCTAGAACACTCCAAATGCTACGAATACCCTGATAATCACTTGTAGATTATTATAAAAATGATAAGAAGAAATGAATTATATGGGAAGTTTTGGAAGTGTGAATTTTGGATTCTATTGGTTTATTTTATTGTTCATATTGTCTCTATGGATTGAATCTTAGTTTTTTTTACGATGAAAAATGAAATCCAAGAATGGGCTTTTCCAATGACCATAACAGAGGTATGCACTTTTTTGGGCTTAATAGGTAACTATCGATATTTATTTCATAATTTCTCTCAATTATCTAACCCACTATCCATGCTCATATGTAATGTGGTTATGTTTTTATGGATGGAATAATGTACATAATGGTTTGAAAAATTGAAATGATAATTTTTGAATTCTCTAATTTTGATTCATCCCTCTAGAAATGATGGATTTGTGATATACAACGATGAATCAAAAAATGGACTGGGTCGCATCCTTATAAAAAATGATAATTCTATTTCTTATTCATATAGATATTTAATGAAATATTAAAATAATTATCCAACTCATGATCCTCAGTGAGAAGTTGTAATAATTTATCTAAAAATTTTGAGACACTATCTCTATGGTGAAATATGTTAGATATATACAAATCACAATAGTTTCAAATACATATTTACATAGAAATAATTCAACATGTGGAATAGGAGAAGGCTTGAGTTACTTAATTATTATTATTTTTCAATACACTACCACATAAAAAATGCATATATGGTGTCAAATTCATTAAGAAAAAAATATCATGGACTTTTGACCACAATAAGGATTGAGAGAGATCCTATATTCATGAATATACTAAAAATTGATATTGGAATTTTTAAAGAAGGGGAAACATATTTCCTCTTTAAAGTGATTTCTAAACCATATTCAATAGATTAGGTAAAAATATATCAATATAAAGTTGATAATAAACAATGTAAAATTAAAACTGTTAAGGATCGAAGATTGGAAAACATCATGTATGGGGATGGGGTTCTGAAATTTTGAAAGTGGTTATGTGTTCCATCATTACCTAAGATAAAAGGCGAACTATTAGATGACTCTCATAGCTCAAATTTCTCTATAAAACATGTTAGTACCAAGATGTATATAGATATGATGGAATATGTTTTTGTGGGATGACATGAATGTAGAAATTACTGACTACGTATCAAGGGGTCTAGTTTTCCAATAAGTGAAATGTGATAGGTAACACCCTATAAAACTGATGAAACCTTTACCAATTCATATGTTCATGTGGGATAAAAGTATGATGGATGTTTTCATATGAGTAATAAGGAAAAGTAGAAGGAATGATTCAATATGTTTAGTTATTGATCATTATACAAAATCGGAACATTTCATTTCTATAAGATTGGATTTACCACGTGAGTTCATGGAAATACTTTATATTAATTGTGTTGTAAGACTTAATTGTGCACCTCTTTAATTTTTTCTGATCTATATCCATGATATATATCAAAATTTAGGAAAGTATCCTAAAGTCTTTGGACACTGAGCTTTCTATGAGCAATGCTTATCACCCCTAAACCGATTGATAGTCAGAAAGGAAAATTTGAACACAGGAAGACATGTTGAGTTCATGTTCTCTTAACTTTGAAGGTATGTGTGATCAATACATACCTTTGAAGGATTTTTTCTACCATAATAATTTCCAATCATGTATTAAAAAGGCTCCATATAAAGAATTATATGGAAAGCGACGTTGAAATCCAACTTGTTGGGATGAAGTAGGTGAGGAGAAACTTATCGTCCCAGAACTTATTGAAGATAAAACAACAAAGTTAAAGTCAATTGAAGACCATATGTAAGATTCCAAGATTAGAAAAAAGAGTTATGTGGACAACTAAAAAAGGTATTTTAAATTTAAAGTGGGAGATTATGCCTTTCTAAATGTATCTTCGTGGAAGGGTGTCTTAAGGTCCAGTAAGAATTGGAAATTGGGTTCTTGGTACATGGAACCGTTCGAAATTCTAAAAAGAATTTGTGCTATGTATTACCATTTATAAATTTAACCAAGTCACTCCAATGATCATAATGTGTTGTAGTTTTAATTTTTATGGAAATACATGTCATACCCAATTCTTGTACTCTTCTATGAAGAAAAAGAGTCGGAACCTCATTTGTCAAAATGTGAAGAGTCTATCAAGAATCTTGACCCAAGGGAGTTGGTATTGTGAAATTGGATAAATTGACTAGTAAAGGTTCTATAGAGAAACCATAAAATGGATTAATTAATATGGGAACTAGAGGATGTTATGATGAATAACCACACACATCTTTTTAGGTAGTAAAATACAAGAAAACGTTCGAGGTCGAAATTTACAAAGGAGGGGAGAATATAACACCCCATATTTAATGGAATGTATTTATTAAATAATTTGAACTCATTAGATAGATCATATTGCATATAACACTGAGTATCTGATAAAAACCCACTTTACTATAACCTAGTAGTTAATCATAATTTTACCACATCTGTGATTTCAATTTTGATAAATGGACATACTCGGTTGCAATCGGTATGATATTTAGAGTCTTATAATAACAACTTAATTTTTAGTTATTAGTTACCTACCATTATATATAGTAATATTATCCTCATGAATAGTAAATTGGTCAAATTAATATTATCCAAAACCATGAGTGTATAAATAAAATTTCGTCACCATATAAATGAAGGTGAATATTTTTAATTAAGTTTTGTTAATTTTTGTGAGTTATAAATATTTAATTACATTATTATAATTTATAAAATAATTTAAATAAAAATTAATTTTCCAAAAAAATTATTCATTAAAAAATATTTTCTATCCCTGTGATTTTAGTATAATTTAATGAGACCTCAGCAAATTTTTTAACGTGTCATAATTCCAGTCATAATTTTAAAATTAGTATTTTTCAATTAAATTACTATTCAAATTAAAAATTAAATTTTACAGATTTAGAAATTAATTAACAAATAATGAATTTATTTTTTGGAGTCTACACAATAATAAACTGTTATGGTGAATTTTTGGGAGTTTTATAAAATACATGAATTTTTTCATGAATAGTAAATCAAGATAATTTATGATAAATACTAAATACATGATTTATAGAGTCATGGATGATGTCCTGGTGAAGTAAGAACACTTTTTTCGAACTCACATGATATTATTACTATTTTTGGTCATGTAATGATCTCTATTTCTTGTTTTTGGATGAAATAATAAAATAATGATAAAAAATATTATGAAAACCCTCCTCCCCTCTATCATAAATACCACCCCTCACTCCCTCCTTACTTTACACCTCTCAATATTCAATACATGAATATATTCTACACAAATATCCCCCTATGATCATCTCCCACTCCTTTCATCCCTTTTTATCATCAAAATACCAAATAATATCTTCTAAAAAGTCTCTCAAAGGAATATTGATTCACAAGGTAAATTCCTCTTTTCAATTATTTGGTATTTCTTTTCATGTTCCATTGTTAACTTTAATATTCTCACCTATTATCATCCAAATGTTCTAAAAAATCTTGTACCATATATTAACTTTAATTTTTTTATAATGTAATATGTTATTAATCTCTTCTTTTCCCTCATTTTATACTATAAATAAAATATCGTCCATGATGTGTTAATTTGACACCTTCAAGGAAGACGTGTTTTAAATTTGTGTTACTCTCTTAAATACATGAAATGATTCTTTTTTAATAGATAAAATAGATAATAATATATATATTTTACCTTATGTAATGTTCTAGAATCCTTACACACTCATAATATAAAATAATAATACAAAACAAGTCTATTGCGCATGAAACCACCAAGTTAATCCAAGCGCTTAACATTAACTTTTATCTAATGAGTCATCCTCATGGTTTATAACCAAAATAATTATATGATCATTTATACCTCTAAAATTAAAATAATAATATAAATTAACACTTTTTTATGTTTAACCACATTTCAAAAGATGATCCATTCCTAAATACAGGTCAACTGATCATGAAAACCAAGGAAGAAAATGCTTCCAAAACCATAAAATTGTACCTCTTACACCAATAAAAACCGTAATTAATAAACCAAATATAGTTAAAAGAAATCAATTAAACCTATAAGGGGTTCTATACTTATTAATTAATGATGGAAAAATTTATTGTTCAGGTCATTAAGATCAATCGAAGAACACATTCAGGCATAAGGTAAGGGTTTTGTCATCTCACTTTTAATTCCATGAGATTTCCATTATTTTCTCCATATTTTTTGTATGTGGTGTATATATACATTCATTTGATATATAATTTCACAATTATATTTATATTAATGGTAATATGTGATTCATTTGGAGAATATTTATTTTTTGTTATACAATTCGATTGTTTACAATGTGGTGAGGGACATTCTCTCAATTTCCATTTCATTGAAAATTATTTGGTTTTGTTCTCATAATATTTTTAATGTGGTTTATATACTGCCCAATTGAGATAATTTTTCATTTTAAATTATAATTATTTTAAATATCCATTTTCTTGTATCATGGATATTATTATTTCCCTATGTTGTATACCATTTCACATATGGCGTTTATTTTGAATGTTACTTTAACTATGGAAATATTGATTAATATGTATCCTTTACAAAATATGTATATTTAAAAATAATAATTCTCTTGTATTAAATCATATAATGAAGACTTATTTGGACTAAAAGTGATGTGTGGGTCCTGCTATGTCACCTTGATGCATCGGCAGGCCTCATGAGACAAACTCGTTGGCGACAAACACTTAGAATGTTTTTCCAAAATAATTAGATGGGTTTCTACCCACAGACATAAATTGTCTCGACAATATATTGGTTAATGTTCCAGATACACGATGGAAAAATAATAATAATTACCTTCTGTTAGTATTTAGTTTTTTCTTTCAATGAGGTTTTCACTATGAAAAAAATCAATGGATGCATTTCTATTATCATCTTATTAATGCAATGTGTTTTCATTTATACATCATGTCATGTTAGTTGTGTTTAATTTATTATGATTCAATTATTATTGATTTTTGATACCACTATATATAACCCATACAAATCATTTTATATCACACTTTTTATGTTTCTTTTCCCCTAGTTATGAAGAAGAGCACCATGAATAATCTTTCAAGGAGGCAGTTTATTTCAGTTTACCTGGAGTTATGTTGTATTTTCTATCTTTCCAAATGTACTATGTGAATCATGTATGTAATCTAGTTTTCCAAAAAAATTAAACTAATCTGTCCTTTGGGATTTGATTTCATTTAATCATGTTATTATATTAAATTAAATCACTAAATTTGGGTTTCTAGGGTCAGGGCGCTACATTTGGTATCAAAGGGAGTTTAGCAGCAATAGTGGAAACTAGATATAAGAAACACAGTTAAAGGACATAACCATAAGATAGACATTAATAATAATAGTAGAGTAACATAATAGAATTTAGGTAAGGTATAGTATATTTGGGTCTTCCTAGGAAATACATAATTTTCTAGATAATACATGTGGATGTGGTTGGGGAAAAAATTTACCTAGGACTAACAAAACTGTTAAGGAGTTATGGGCTAGACCCGGGGTATCCTGGTACACAATAGTGGGCCTTATTGCGCACCTGGTTTGAAACTCATTGGGGATATTATTAGTATAATTAAAAGTTTCTTTAAAAACCATTATTAAGGATTTAAAATTTAATAGAAACCATGTTTGTAACACCCCAAGCATCCACGGTACGATTCTCTTTGAATAATATAGTAGCGTGTGTTGTACGCAACTTCAAATTTTAACTCACCATAACCAATCAAACTAGCCGTTATGAATAGTAATTCCCACTTTTTTAAATTTTATAAATTTTTTCTCTCAAAATGGACTTCATTTTTGGATTAGGAATACCGAAATTATCTTACGGTGAATTTTGGGTATTTTTTTGAAAACATGAAATTTTTGTTGAATAGTGAAAAAACACTGAGCTGTAGTTTAAAACCAAATTTTTTATTTACATAATTATTTATTTTATTTAAATTTATTTTAGGTCAAAATAGATACATAATACCTATATAAGTTCAATGTAATTCCTTGGAGTTAGTTTATTATTATTTTATATATATAAAAATTTTATTGAACTTTTCACCCTCTTTTACCCACCTCCTTGGAAAATTTTAAAATTCACATAAAACATAATTTTACCGCTTCTGTGAGTGGAATTTCAAAAATCCAAGAGACACAGTTAATATCAAGGAGTAAAATGTGGTTCAATAAGATAAAAATAATTTTGGGTGAATAGTAACATTTTACATTTATTTACCACAGTTAAAATTAAATAGGGTAATTAAGTGTAAAAATAATATTATTTTTACCATAACACATGTCCTAATTCTATTTTCCAAGTATAATTAGACCAAAAACGACCTTAGGAATAAAATATGAACCTTTTTGGTCCAATTGGATTAGATTATGACATTTATTATTATCTAATTCAAAGAAGAGTTAAAAGGGTTAAAATCAATGTCTAATAACTAATACATTTTTAATATAGGGTTACACATAAGATAAATTAGATTATAAATATTAATTATAATGATAAAAATATTTCATACATAATGGTATTTTATTTATAATTTTTAGACATTAAATAATTTAATTTATTTATGAAACAATATTGATGCAGTAATTACCTAATTAGTGAAATATTTAAATAATTGATATTATAAATATCCAAATAAATGTAATTTGAGACTTTTTATGAATTACACTAATTTTTTAGTTTAATATTACATATTTGGGTTGGTTAGATGAATTATTTTTGAAGAAATAATGTTGTTAAGACTTTAACAAAAATCAATTATTAAATAATGTCAAAATTGACATAAAGGAGTTTTTAAAAAAAAAATTATATTATTAATTGATATTCTATTCCTAAAAATCTATGGTTCGGCCAAATAACTTATATAAAGATAGTTTTATCATTAGTGGACCACTTGGGGGTCTATTGGAAGTATATAGTATGTTTATTAAGTATATAATATATAAATACAATGAGACATTGTAATTGTCAAACTATTTAACTAAGAGTTAAATAAAAAAGATAAAGTTAATATAGTGATGCAAACCTGTCTAAAACCTATTGTTTGAGTTGTTTTCGACTTATAACCATCTTAAACTATAAATAATCTTCTTTGGAGCCATTATAAACTGAATATGATTTTATTATAATATATGTTTTCTAGATTTTCCTAAGGTGTCCCACACCCCTCAAATAAAAGGGCACCCCCTTCTCTCTAATTCACACCTTCAAAACCTTTTGGCTCAGTCAACCCCTGCCCAAATTTCCTCTCAACTTCCCTCACTTCATAATAGATGCCCTCCTTTGGTCAGAAAGAAAACATAAGGATCCATTTTGATCAAGTCAAAAAGAAGAACCTGAAGTAGAGGTAATGATTTCACCACCCTCTTTCAAGTTCTTTTCTTCCTCCAATTCTTCTTTATTTGTTATTTCCATTATAAAATACTAAATCCAGTATCTTCTATATACTTTGATGTTATTATAAATATGGTACAACCATATTCAGTATTCTATCTTTCCTTTGAATGACATGTCACCATCTGTGGGTACATACGGCCTACCGTCTCCACGTCGTGGTGTAATTGTTATTCAATATATTATTCTTTGGATGGGTATAATAATGATGTGTAATTCATGTAAATAATAAATATAACATGATAATTATTATTTATATATTATATAACATCCAATTATATATTATGTAAATATCAAAAAAATGATATTGTCGCTCGTGCGTACGTACGGATTACCGTCTCCACGAATGGGATGAGATTCATTCCCCAACATATCCATTCAAGACTAAATTTCATTTCATGATTAAAAATAATGTTTAGATACATGATATAATTCTGGATATGAATAAAATAAATCCCATCCATAACAAGTATGGCTCACATAACAAATAATTTAATGGAAAACGAATTCGTTAACACACGAAATGATGATAATACTAAGATATTATCATCAAATCAATGTTAAAAGATCATATATGATATCATATTAATGTATATTATTATTGTATAATTAAATAAAAATTATTTCACCATTATAAATGAGGTCAAACTACCCTCGACCAAGGAAAAAGTAAAAAGTAAGGGGTTTTTTATCTCACTTTTAATTCCGTGAGATTTCCATTGTTCACCAATTATTTATTGCATGTGGTGTGTGTACTTCCCATGAATGTATTGATTGTGTAATATACATTAATTTATGGATACTTACATCATAATTATATGATCCATAATTCATGGAGTGTATGTTTCTTACATTACAAAACCGATAAGGGAATTTTAAATTTCAATTTCTACTCATTCAGCTTTACACATACATCATTGATTATTTTACTCCAAGATTATGTGTGGAATCACTATTCATTTTTTATGTAAAAATTGCCACTTCCCTTTCTGTGGATATACTTTTGATACACATAGTCACTCCATTGATAATTTTTCAAGTCATCAATATGAACTTTATAAGAGTAATTTTAACTCAATCTCCATTTGTTGAGATAAATAACCAATTCATTGGTGTTGTCTTTACAAGAATATGTGTGAATGTCCTCTGATTGATTTACACTAAATATACAATCATATTGAGTGTATTTATATTTTTAACACATAATTAAATAATTTATTTATCCTTAACCTAAGGATACAGTCTTTATAATAGATTTCATCTCAATTTACAATCTATTGAGTCTTCTTTGTTGTTATACACCAAATCCCTTTTATATGGTGTATATAATGTACTTTGACATAGTATATCATGAATAACTTCATTCTCATGATATTTAAAAAATGATTACCTCAATTATTTGTATTAAAGTGTATCTATTTTGGTTAGGAACTCTAACTAAAATATCATTTTGAAATGTTTTAAAGATTTATTATTCTAACTCTTTCTCATTAATGTCCATGTTTTAAAAATGGTTTTAAGGATCTATTTATATTGACATTAAAGGTTTAAAATTAAAATTTCGTTTAAAAGTTTCAAAGTGGTATGGGACACTTTGATTATAAAATCTATTTTAAATGGATTCTTGACAAATAGTATGAATTTTAAATGATTTCAAGAAACAGGGGGATATTTCTCTCTAATAGTTTTGATGAATATTTTCAACTATGTAAATATCCTTCATTGTTCTCAATGGAGGTTAATCTGATACAATATAATCTTCAATATTGTATTTAATGAGTTATGTTTGACTATGGATGTGCTATTTTTATACCATTCATGGTTTGTGGATAAAGTATTGACATTTCATATGCTACTTTTAATACTAATGTTTATGTTATGTTTCAAAATTTTCATATGAGGAATGCATTGGACTTAGTAAGTGACGGGTGGAGCCCTCTATTGCTCCTCGATGCATCTGTAGGTCTCATGAGACAAACTAGTGTCTTGGCACAAATCCTTGACAAAATCTTATTTGTAGTTTTGTAACAAGGCCTTGACTATGTGGTTATGATAGTCTGGCATTATGAATTCCATTATTAGGAAAGTGGTTATTGATATTGCATGTGATTATTCGACTAGTAGAATATGAATGTGAATAAGTGAATGGAATTATTTCATTTTATCGTTGCCATATTATGCTGAAGTTCAAGTTTAAAAGGCTTTGGTTTTAGTTATACATTGCCTTAACTGTTTATGTTTATTTACGAAATTTTCTGCTATATTGTTATACTTACTGAGCATCTGAGCTCACCCCTTTCTGTAACACCCCAAGATTTTATGAAAAATATTCTTTTAATTTCATTAATGTCTTGTGTTGTATTCTACACCAAGATTACCTTGCACTATACGCAACACCGTATTAGCTTGCAGTATACACAACACTATTCTTGGATCGTGTTACACACAATTTTGATAATAGTTATTCTACGAAACATTGAGTATATATATATATATATATTCAATGTATAAATGAAATATGGTTGGATTCTGTTATATGAAACAAAGAAGGATTCTTTCACAACACGCAACCCTAACTTGGCTTGCATTACACGCAATCGCGACCTTCCTCGATAGCGTGTGTTGTATGCAATACCGGGTTTTAATAAACAATGATATATTATTATAAAGTTGTCATGAACTAGCCGTTATGAGTAGTATTAACTAAATTTTGAATTTTATAACATTATTATTCATCTTACACATTTTCTAGAACATGGTATAAGAACAAAATAAATTTTTCGGGTAAAATAAGTATTTTTCAAAAAATGTAGTTTTGCCGCCTTTTGATGGCGCACCCACTTTAAATATAGTTTTTGACATGTTTATATGTTAAATTTTACAAAATAAAATTCTTCTTTTGAATCAGGATATAAAAATTTACATTAGATAAAGTTTTGATATTTTTCCGACAACTTTCATATTTTAATGAATAGTAATAACACGCTATATTTTAATTAAAAACAACTTTTTTCATCATAATATCTTATGTGGTTAAATTATAATATTGAATGGTTTTAAAGTATAAATAGAATATATTTTTACCATTTAATATAATTTATGTCATTAGCATTGATTTTACCTTGAATTCGTAGGGTAAAACAATTCAATCTTTTGCAATGTTTTAAAGAAAAACTCATTTTCTTTCGACATCGGGATTAATTTTAATTTAATTTCTGCATCTTTTGTGTATTGAATTTGGAAAAATGGATTCCATATTTGGAATCAGTGGGTCCAAATTATGTTAATAAGCTACTTTTTATTTTTGGGCATTGTGAATAGTAACTACGGTAAATTTTATTTACTATAGTTAAAGGTAAATCGGGTAATTAAGGGTAAATATAAGATTATAAAATTACTCTAAAACTTGGAAAAAATCCTATTGGATGGATAAAAGTAGACCCATATAACCTAAGGGTTGGATTAGATTCATTTTATGGACTTTTGTCCATGAAAATAATTTAATTATTATTAAAACCAAAGAATGTGACAACATGTCACTTTCCTAAATCGTATAAGTATAATAATTTTACTTTAGTGATAAAATCCATGAAACATCGAACATGAATAGTCTCCAGAAATATAGTACAATTATCTATATCATAGGAATTTATTTATAATTTTTAAGGATAAAATAATTATCATTTATTATGACATAATGATGATGCAGTAATTGTCTTATTAATGAAATATTGACATAATTGATGTTATAAATTCCCAAATAAATGTAATTTGAGACTTTTTATGACATAAATTAATTTTCTAGGTTAATAGGACATGTTATTATTGATATAAGTAACTTGGTTTGAACTTATCATTCTGGTATTAATTTCATAAAAATCAGGTACCAAATAGTGTCAAAATTGACATAAATTAGTTTTTAAAACAAATATTATATTATTAATTGTTATGTAATTTCTAAAAATCTAAGGATCGGAAAAATGACTTAGATAGGGATATATATATTAATAATAAACAACTTTGGGTTCTTTTGGCTTGTTATGGTAAGTTTATTAACCAAATAGTGTAAGAAAACAAAAAGACACGGTAAAAGTTAAATTATTTAACTTAGAGTTAAATCTAATTAATAAGGTTAAAATAATAACCTAAACTTGTCTGAATCCTATTGTATGGGGGTATTTCGACCCATCCACACTTTATCTTCGAAATAAGACCCTTTGGAACCATTATAAACCGAATTTAACCTTAATATAAAATAATATTTTGAGATTTTCCTAAGGTGCCCCTCTCCTCCCTTATAAAATGGCACCTCCTCCCTCTCCTCCTCACACCAATTTGAGCATTCAAGCTCGGCCAAACCCTGCCAAAATCTCTTCTCTACTTCCCTAATATCATCTTAGAGTTCTTGGTCTTCTTCAAAGACCATCCTTAGTTCTCTAAGTGGAGGTTAAGTGAAGGCGCGTCAAAAAGAGGTAATATCCATTACCGATCTTTTTCAATTTCTTTCTTCTTCAACTTCTTCTTCTTTAGTTGTTTCATGATAAAGTAATAACATAAGTATTTCTTATATACTTATATGTTAATATAAATATGAAACAACTCTAATTAACCTTCTATCCATCCTACAGAAAAAGGAAATCACCGCGCGTGCGTACGTACGGAATACCGTCTCCACGCCGTGGTGTAATCTATTTTCCGCCACCACCTTAATAGGATGGGTATAATGGTGTAATGAGTAACAATATATTATTATTATAAAGTGATATTGATACTGAAATAGTATACACACACTCCAATACAATTCCACGATCATGGGAACGATATCACCGCTCATGCGTACGTACGGAATACCGTCTCCACGATGCGATGAGATTCATTCTCCATGTTAACCATTTAAGAATGATTATAAAGTATATATAAGAAATAATAATGAAATATATGACATTATAAAGCTACTGGATTTATGTATATATGTATTTCATCTACTTACTTCCATTCAATACAATAGGGAAAGGAAAACAGCGTTCATGCATACGTACGGACTACCGTCTCCATGAACGGTGTGTTTCATTTCATTTATCTATCTATTATATATATATATATACTGAATATATATGATATATAAATCATGTTTTATATTCTGGAAGTATGTAAATCATGATATAAGTAATAATAATGTCAAGAACAACAATTCCAAACACCTACGATAAATGAAACGATTTTACCCAAAACGCTTCTTTAACATGGAATTTACAAAAGAACGGGTAATATAAAGTCATAAGTGAACCATATATGATATCATAACAATGAATATGATTCTGTAATAAGTTAATGAAATTATTTATTTATTATACAGGAGGTTCGGACACTTACGAAGCAAATCGGATTTAAGGTAAGGGAAATATCACAATCTCATTTTTATCCAAGATTGTTTATACTTTAGTATTTACTGGGGTGTATTTTATCATCCAAATACATGTTTCCTCAATATGTAATATTATTTCCATCCACCTACAATTGTTTAAATCCAATTTTACCCTTCGGCGAGTTTTTAGTAAAGGATATGAAAGGAATCTTGTGTCGTTTTTCGTACGAGGTACTTTTTGACTTTTCCGACAAAAGTATGAAGAATGTTTTTTAACTTATACGGCATGAATGGATTTTTAAAACATTATTTCAAAGAATCTTCCTTTACAAGTTTTCAAGTTTATTTTTAATCAGCTTCTTTTAGTTTAGAATTGTACGACATGTTAAGAAAGGAAAAGTGTTTTTGAAGTAGAAAGGATATTTTCCTCAAGAATGGAGTTCAAGTGTTTTATCAAAATTATTTTCCATCTAAGATAATAAAGGGTTCTGTTTCTATCCCTATTATTACATTTATTTGATTATGTTGTGATGGAATTATTTTTATGAATTCCTTTATCTTATATGAAATGTTTTATGATGTCACGATGTTTAAGAATCATATTTTTATTACATGGGTTATGTAATGATGTATGATTTATGATTTTGTGGGACACATAAGAATGGTATCATTATGAGATGGGTGGGACCTATATCTCCCTCCAATGAATTGGGTAAAGATTTTATATCTCATGAGATAGACATGGCTGGAACGGTAGGTTATACCGGTTCAGTGAAACAGGACTGAAACGAGGAATGAACTCGGTTCAGAAAGGGACTTTGTCCACTAAGATAGTCTTGGCAATGAGTCTTGACTAACAAGAAATGATTCTCTATGATTATGTGTGTATGCCACAAAGTTTTATGTTTTAATTTATGATTATTGGGATTACATTTCACTACTATGATTTATCCCATGTTATGAAATTATCATCTCGTTTTGAGGTTAAGATTTCCAAAAGATATGTTCTTATGAATTTGACGTGATTGATATTTCTTTTGTTTACCCTTACTGAGAATTTGAGCTCACCCTTTTATGTTTTCTTTTCCCCAGGACATAAAGAAAAGATTTAGGTTTAGAAAAAAAGAAGATCTTTATGGGAGATGTTGAAGATCTTTTACCACAATTAGAAGATTATATTCCGAGTTTCCAAAGACACTAAACTATTACGGTCCTTGTGTGTGTGTTTTTGTTATGTACTAAGTATTCCGCAAAAGTAATGTAATGTCCATGTACGTCAGGCTTCAGGTCTCTACAGTTGGTATCAGAGGAAAGGATTAGTCAACCTTTGGAAACTAGGATGCGAAAACGTTAGTGAGATCCCTAGAGATATTTCTAAGGTATGTCTAGGGATGTCCCTAAGGATAAGTATACGAACTACGGTAACGATCTTAGAATTTAACCTAAAATGTTTGATATTGAGGGAACTCCCCCTTTACTATGTTGTTTTCTCTAGCATGATTTTTCCTCTCACAGAATTATTTTTTTGTTTTAGTTAATGGAGGGAACCAGAAGGAATTCGGTTAACATTGAATCCAATGGACAAATGGGTGACTATGAGAAACAAAATTGTGTAATGCCTAGAGAGAAAGATATTGTGATTAGGCCGAATCAGTCATCGCGATATATGATTAACAAGGTGAAATTTAGTGGTATGCCTAATTCATCAAATAAGAGGAAGATGGACTTTTATACATGTTCGCATGTGGAGGATCATAAAGAAATGAAGATTGAGATTTCTAAAGAAGGGAAGAAGAACCTCGAGGAATACCTAAAATGGAGGGACAGATGTTATCTGTGTGGAGAAAAGGGTCATAGAGTGACAGGCTGTTATGGAGTTCAATGTCTTATTTGTGGAGAACATGGGCATTACCCAACTCAATGTCCTGACCTAAAAAGTTACTTCTAAATCAAGGAAGGAATTATTCCAAGAAAATCATTGAAGAGGATGGATTGATGTGTTTATGTATTGTTATTCAAGAATAATGTTGTTGACGTACTTTTATGGCTTATTAGAATATTTTTGTATTAGTCTATTGTGGTTTTCAATAATTTTATGGTACCGGTAACCATGTAAAGTGATTGAGATATTTTTAGAAAAAAGATGATATGCGCATAATTAATGGATAAGGAAAAAATGAAATGTTTGACAGTATTCATGAGCTCATGATTGATATAAGGACTAAGTTTATAGAATTTTGAGGATTTTGGTATGTGGAAAGAGTTATATTTTGACAACACTCATGTTTTCACTAAGATTCAATGGGTATTCATTTTTCAAGAGATTACATGATTATGGTATTCACATGACTGGAATGTGACGAACAAGATATATGACGGATAAATGATGCCATTCACGTGATCATTTTCTCTATACTATGAGCTTGGACCAAATTATTTTAGATAAGCCTAAATATTGGAATGGATTATGTTGGACATAAGTTAGTATTGTTTAAGGATAAATTTTTTTTTGATATTGTTGATGGGATATTATAATAATGTAGTTTTAGAAAAAGGACAACCTGCAGGACGGGCGACAACCCATCGCGTCAGACAAGGCCGTGGGAATCGAACCAACAACCGAAGTGCGACTGGCCTTTATCGCCTACCACTGGCCTACAGGAAGTCCCTGTTTAGTAGAAAATAGTTTTATTATATTAAGCAGTATGATATAAGAAGTATAAGTCCATTTTAGAAACCATATATGATTAATCACACTATAGATGGACTTATGTATTTTTTGATAACTTTTCTAACCTTTTGTTTGAGATAGATGGAATGACCCATCATTCTATCACATGATCTGCTAACATATCACGAATGACAAATTCAACTTCATTTCTTTAAGAGATGAAGTGGAAATTGTCCAAAGAACGACCAACGGTGAGACTATACCGAAATAACGAAAGTATTTCTTCGAATTCCAATTTCATCAACTTTAGGGAAATGATATTGAAAACCAAAAATGTTGTCCTAGTGATCTTATATCTGATGAATCAGATGGTACCCTAGATCATCACAAATTTATGGCTTTGCGATTGTTGTCTTTTTCATAGCCATGTTCTCTACCACTCTCCATCAGAACTTGATGGTAAGATTTTTCTTCCATATCCATATTTTCACCTATGTTCTCCTACGTGGAAACCCAGTGATGAGTTAATTTGGGTAACTGTTACATTTCATACTTTAGTTTTTAAAGCCATATTTTGGTATTCCTTTTTACGATGTGGGTTTCTATTAAACAAATTTCAAGTAGTAAACCATTTATAATCCCGAAGAATTTCGAGGGCGAAATTCATTTTGAGGGGGGTAGAATGTAATACCCCGAGATTTTATGAAAAATATTCTTTTAATTTCATTAATGTCTTGTGTTGTATTCTACACCAAGATTACCTTGCGCTATACGCAACACCATATTAGCTTGCAGTATACGCAACACTATTCGTGGATCGTGTTACACACAATTTTGATAATAGTTATTCTACGAAACATTGAGTATATATATATATATATATTCAATGTATAAATGAAATATGGTTGGATTCTGTTATACGAAACAATGAAGGATTCTTTCACAACACACAACCCTGACTTGGCTTGCATTACACGCAATCACGACCTTCCTCGATAGCGTGTGTTGTATGCAATACCAGGTTTTAATAAACAATGATATATTATTATAATATTGTCATGAGCTAGCCGTTATGAATAGTATTAACTAAAATTTTAATTTTATAACATTATTATTCATCTTACACATTTTCTAGAACATGGTATAAGAACAAAATAAATTTTTCAGGTAAAATAAGTATTTTTCAAAAAATGCAGTTTTGCCGCCTTTTGATTGCACACCCACATTAAATCTAGTTTTTGACATGTTTATATATTCAATTTGACAAAATAAAATTCTTCTTTTGAATCAGGATATAAAAATTTACATTAGATAAAGTTTTGATATTTTTCTGATAAATTTCATGTTTTAATGAATAGTAAAAACACCCTATATTTTAATTAAAAAAACTTTTTTCATCGTAATATCTTATGTGGTTAAATTATAATATTGAATGGTTTTAAAGTATAAATAGAATATATGTTTACCATTTAATATAATGTATGTCATTAGAATTGATTTTACCTTGAATTCGTAGGTTAAAACAATTCAATCTTTTGCAATGTTTTAAAGAAAAACCCGTTTTCTTTCGACAACGGGATTAATTTTAATTTAATTTCTGAATCTGTTGTGTATTGAATTTGGAAAAATGGATTCCATATTTGGAATCCGTGGGTCCAAATTTTGTTAATAAGCTACTTTTTATTTTTGGGCATTGTGAATAGTAACTACGGTAAATTTTATTTACAATAGTTAAAGGTAAATCGGGTAATTAAGGGTAAATATAAGACTATATAATTACCCTAACACTTAGAAAAAATTATATTGGATGGCTAAAAGTATACCCATATAACCTAAGGGTCGGATTAGATTCATTTTAGGGACTTTTGTCCATGAAAATAATTTAATTATTATTAAAACCAAAGAATGTGACAACATGTCACTTTCTTAAATCATATAAGTATAATAATTTCAATTTAGTGATAAACTTATTGAAACATCTAACATTAATAGTCTACATAAATCTAATACAATTATCTACATCATAGGAATTTGTTTAGAAAATTTAGGGATTAAATAATTATCATTTATTATGACACAAAGATGATGCAGTAATTGTCTTATTAATGAAATATTGACATAATTGATGTTATAAATGCCCAAATAAATGTAATTTGAGACTTTTTATGACTTAAATTAATTTACTAGGTTAATATGACATGTTATTGTTGATATAAGTAACTTGTTTTGAACTTATCATTCTGTTATGAATTTCATAAAATTCATGTACCAAATAGTGTCAAAATTGACATAAATTAGTTTTTAAAACAAATATTATATTATTAATTGTTAATTAATTCCTAAAAATCCAAGGTTCGGCCAAATGACTTAGATAAGGATAGATATATTAATAATAAACAACTTGGGGTTCTTTTGTCTTGTTATGTTAAGTTTATTAACCCTATACTATAAGAAAACAAAAAGACACGATAAAAATTAAATTATTTAACTTAGAGTTAAATCTAATTGATAAGGTTAAAATAATAACCTAAACTTGTCTAAATCATATTGGATGAGTGTATTTCGACCCATCCCCACTTTATCTTCGAAATAATACCTTTTGGAACCATTATTAACCGAATTTGACCTTAATATAAAATAATATTTTGAGATTTTCCTAAGGTGCCCCTCTCCTCCCTTATAAAAGGGAACCTCCTCCCTCTCCTCCTCACACCAATTTGAGCATTCAAGCTCGGCCAAACCCTACCAAAATCTCTTATCCACTTCCCTAGTATCATCCTAGAGGTCTTGGTCTTCTTCAAAGACCATCCTTAGTTCTTCAAGTGGAGGTTAAGTGAAGGCCTGTCAAAAAGAGGTAATATCCATTACTGATCTTTTTCAACTTCTTCTTCTTTAGTTGTTTCATGATAAAGTAATAACATAAGTATTTATTATATACTGATATGTTATTATAAATTTGAAACAACTCTAATTAACCTTCTATCCATCCTACGGAAAAAGGAAATCATCGTGCGTGCGTACGTACGGAATACCGTCTCCACGCCGTGGTGTAATCTATTTTCCGCCACCACCATAATTGGATGGGTATAATGGTGTAATGAGTAACTATATATGATTATTATAAAGTTATATTGATACTGAAATAGTATACATACACTCCAATACAATTCCACGATCATGGGAACGATATCACCGCTCGTGCGTATGTACGGAATACCGTCTCCACGACGCGATGGGATTCATTCTTCATGTAAACCATTTAAGAATGATTATAAAGTATATAAAAGAAATAATAATGAAATATATGAAATTATAAAGCTACTGGATTTATGTATTTATGTATTTCATCTACTTACTTCCATTCAAGACAATAAGGAAAGGAAAACAGCGTTCATGCGTACGTACGGACTACCGTCTCCATGAACGGTGTGTTTCATTTCATTTATCTATCTATTATATATATATATATATACTGAATATATATGATATATAAATCATGATTTATATTCTGTAAGTAATTAAATCATGATATAAGTAATAATAATGTCAAGAACAACAAGTCCAAACACCTACGATAAATAAAACAATTTTACCCAAAACGCTTCTTTAAAATGGAATTTACAAAAGAACGGGTAATATAAAGTCATAACTGAACCATATATGATATCATAACAATGAATATGATTCTTTAATAAGTTAATGACATTATTTAAATCATTATACAGGAGGTTCAGACACTTATGAAAAAAAATCAGACTTAAGGTAAGGGAAATATCACAATCTCATTTTTATCCGAGATTGTTTATACTTTAGTATTTACTGGGGTGTATTTTATCATCAAAATACATGTTTCCTCAATATGTAATATTATTTACATCCACCTACAATAGTTTAAATCCAATTTTACCCTTTGGTGAGTTTTTAGTAAAGGATATGAAAGGAATCTTTTGTCGTTTTTCGTACGAGGTACTTTTTGACTTTTCCGACAAAAGTACGAAGAATGTTTTTTTTAACTTATACGGCATGAATGGATTTTTAAAACATTATTTCCAAGAAGCTTCCTTTAAATGTTTTCAAGTTTATTTTTAATCAACTTCTTTTAGTTTAGAATTGTACGACATGTTATGAAAGGAAAAGTGTTTTTGAAGTAGAAAGGATATTTTCCTCAGGAATGGAGTTCAAGTGTTTTATCAAAATTATTTTCCATCTAAGATAATAAAGGGTTCTGTTTCTATCCCTATTATTACATTGATTTGATTATGTTGTGATGGAATTATTTTTATTAATTCCTTTATCTTATATGAAATTTTTTATGATGTCACGATGTTTAAGAATCCCATTTTTATTACATGGGTTATGCAATGATGTATGATTTATGATTTTGTGGCACACATAAGAATGGTATCATTATGAGATGGGTGGGACCTATATCTCACTCCAATGCATTGGGTAAAGATTTTATATCTCATGAGATAGAGATGGCTGGAACGGTAGGTTATACCAGTTCAGTGAAACAGGACTGAAATGAGGAATGAACTCGGTTCAGGAAGGGAATTTGTCCACTAAGATAGTCTTGGCAATGAGTCTTGACTAACAAGAAATGATTCTCTATGATTATGTGTGTATGCCACAAAGTTTCATGTTTTAAGTTATGATTATTGGGATTACATTTCACTACTATGATTTATCCCATGTTATGAAATTTTGATCTCTTTTGCAGGTTAAGATTTCCAAAAGATATGTTCTTATGAATATGTTGTGATTGATATTTCTTTTGTTTACCCTTACTGAGTATTTGAACTCACCCTTTTATGTTTTCTTTTCCCCAGGACATAAAGAAAGGATTTAGGTTTAGAAAAAAAAATAAGATCTTTATGGGAGATGTTGAAGATCTTTCACCACGATTAGAAGATTATATTCTGAGTTTCCAAAGACACTAAACTATTACGGTCCTTGTGTGTGTGTTTTTGTTATGTACTAAGTACTCCGCAAAAGTAATGTAATGTCCATGTATGCCAGGCTTCGGGTCTCTACACCTTCAATGTTTTATTTTTCCCAAGATGTGAAAAGTATTTTATGAATGACCTGTAGGGATAGTACGAGGGGATATAGAGACAAGATGTTATTGTAGTTTTTCACTTTATGATGTAATGTAAACTTTATGAATGTATCTAGTGATTCCAAGGCTACAAAAATAATCGATCTTTGAAGACTTGATCTTTTGTGATCCTGACAATTATACGCAATAATGCACCGACTCTGGGTAACTAGGGTCGGGGAGTTATAGTTGGTATCAGCGGAAGTTTAGCACAAACCTTGTAAACTAGACATAGATAAAATTTGATTAGTGCACATAGCCCTAAGATAGACATTGAGGATTTGTATAGGAGAACTCTCTAGAATTTTGGTATTGTATAGATTGTGTGGGTCTTCGACGAAATACATCTCTGTCAGGATTCTAGCTGCTAGAGGCGGCTCTGGCACAGATGTACCTAGGGGTAAAACCCAAAAACACCGCTTTGAGCTAGACTTGAACGGGAACTAATGCACGACAATAGGCCTTGCTGCACTCTTGGTTATGACACTCTCGGGGGATATGCTTAGGATAATTTACATTTTCTTTACAAACCTATTTGAATTATTTTAATATAAGATGAGAATAAATGACCTTGGTTAATCCTAAGGTGTTTCAAATTAAGAATATTGTGTCATGATATTCTCTAAATGATTTTATTACTACTATTACTCACACAATGCTTTCTGGTTTTAGTCAATGCCTGGATTCCAGGGAAGTCATAGTAACTTTGAGAATGATGTAAAAGGTGGGAATAGTGGTGGAAATGGGAAACAAAATAGAATGTTGATAGGTGTAAAATAAATCGCGTTCATGCCAAATCATTTTTCCAAAAATATGATCAACAACATATATATTAACCAACTCCCAGACTCAACAAAGAAGAGAAAGGTGATGAATGATAAGAGCTCTAGTAGAGGAGACCATGGAGAAAATACTCCTCAATTTATATCATGCAGGAAATGTGGATAGAGACACCCAATAAAGTGTCTCAATGGAACAAAGAAATGCTTTATGTGTGGGAAATTAGGACATAAAGTGAAAAAATTTAGAGGAAAAATGAAGAGTACTATTGAAGAATATAAAAATGGTCCCAAGAATCAATTAATAGTCATTTTCCATAAATGTTGGATAGCTGGCCATTACCCGAGTGAATTATTGATTCTATAGGATATTTTCTTGGTCAAAGAAGAAGCTATGTTGAAATAAATGGTTGGATAAATGTTTAAAAGTATTAGTTCTCCTTGTTGATGGGATTACTTTGGAATAATTTTCTATTGTGTTTGTAACCCAGCAGTTTTCCATGTGAGAATGATATTTGTGGAAGACTTATATTTTCTCTTATAGATATAGTTATAAATAACCATTTTGTTTTATATGATATATGGGTTTGAGTCAATTACAAGTTATTATATTTTGGGATGAAAATGCAAGGTATGAGATAACATTTGTGGTTAAATTATGTTATGGTTATTTTAAGGAAATAATCTCATTTTGATAATGTTATAAAATATATTTTTTGAAAAAGGACAACACACAGACTGTGTGACAACCCGTCGCGTCAGACAAATTTGTGGGAATCGAACCCACAACCAAAGAAAGATTGAGATTTATCACCTACCGCTGGACTACGTGAAATCCCTGGTTAGTGTGACTAATTATTTTTAGTTAAATGGTTCTATTGATCAATAATAAGTTGATTTGGGATCTTATGTATTATCAAATGAATACCCTTAGTATAGGAAAATGATTTGGTGATTAAGTGATAAATGTTATTTTGGAAGATGTTCTCTTTGTTGGGAACACTATATGCCCAAGGAAAATAAAATACTGTGGGATTTCGTTTGAGGAGTAATGGTGGGTTTTTATCTATGTTTTTTTATTATGGATTTATAGTGATTTGGATTATTTATAGAAATGATTAACCTATAATAGAGAATATTTGATTAGGTTAATTACTTTTAATTTTGTGACTTTAAGATAGTTGATGTCATTTGGAGATATAATTTAACATGGAAGACTACATAACCAAATTATTCCATGTTTTGGGTTTCAATATTATTTTGCATTATATTAAAGGATTTTAAGGACAATTTTTTATTGAATTCTATTCATTTAGATTTGGGGTATTGTTGGTTTAATATTAGCAATTAAGATTAGTGTTTCTTTGTCTAATTGAATATCCTTTTGGGGGATCATCAGATCTTATACTAACTATTTTGTTTTTGATTAATCTTTAAAGACAAGGTAAATATATATTTTATCCTTTGTGGGTCATGTGATTATATAAGAAGTTTATTCTAGATCTTCTAGTGTGATCATGTCTTCTTGAATACTCATCGTTTAAAAATGAGTTAGTAGTAGAAATTTATTAAAGAATCAAACTTTACATAGAAAGTATGTATATCTCTTTATGTTCTTAGTCAATATCGGAAATGAATTCCTCATCTTTATGTAATGTAACTTAAAAAAATGTTGTTCGTTTACTTTTCCTACAGGGAAACTAATGACTGTTTGCCCCACCACAAGTTTGTGGTTTTCTTATTGATAACTTTCTCAAGATCATGTTTTATATCCCTCTCAATCAGAACATGAAACTTAGTTTATCATCCATATCTATGTTTTTCTACATGGAATCCTAGTATAGGTTATCTCGGGTGACCTTTGTACTTCCTTTTTTTTAAAGTTACAGTTTTATTGACTCTCTTTCCGATGAGGAACTTTCCATTATATCCCCAAGACCAATTTTAAAAATTGGAAGGATTCAATTTATTGAAGTATTGGAGAATGTAACACCCTAAACTTCCATGGTACGTTTATCTTTGAATAATACAGTAGTGTGTGTTGTACGCAACTTCGAATTCTAACTCACCACAACAAATCAAACTAGCCGTTATGAATAGTAATACCCACTATTTGAAATTTTATAAATTTTATCTTTCAAAATGGACTTCATTTTTGGTTCCAGAATATCTAAATTTTTCTAGGGTGAATTTTTGGTATTTTTCTGAAATCATTCAATTTTTGATGAATAGTGAAAAAAACACTGAGTTATAGTTTAAAACCGAATTTTATTTAAATAATTATTTATTTTATTTAAATTTATTTTATGTAAAAATAGATACATAATACCTATATAAGTTCAATGTAATTACTTGGAGTCATTTTATTATAATTTTATATATATAAATATTTTATTGAACTTTTCATTGTCTTTTACCCACTTCCTAGGAGAATTTTCAAATTCACATAAAACATAATTTTATCGCTTCTGTAGGTGGAATTTCAAAAATATGAGAGAAGCGGTTAATATTAAGGATTAAAAGTTCATTCAATAAGATAAAAATAATTTTTGGTGAATAGTAACTTTTTACTTTTATTTATCACGGTTAAAAGTAAATAGGGTAATTAAGGGTAAAAATGATTGTTTTTTTACACTCAAACATGTCCTAATTCTATTGGACAAGTATAATTCGACCAAAAACAACCTTAAGAGTAAAATATGAACCAATTTGGTCCACCTAGATTAGAATAATATATTTATTATTGTTTAATTTAAAGAAGAGTTAAAAGAGTTAAAATCAAAGTTTAATAACTAATACATTTTTAATATAGGTTTACACATAAGATAAATTATATTATAAATGTTCATTATAAATATAAAAATATTTATTACATAATGGTATTTTATTTATAATTTTTAGACATTATATAATTTAATTTATTTTTGACACAATGGTGATGTAGTAATTACCTAATTAGTGCAATATTAAAATAATTCATATTATAAATATCCAAATAAATGTAATCTGATGCTTTTTATGAATTCACACAATTTTATAGTTTAATATGACATATTAGGGTTTTTTAGATGAATTTTTTTTGAAGTGATAATGTTGTTATGACTTAAACAAAAATCAATTTTTAAATAGTGTCAAAATTGACATAAAGGGGTTTTTAAAACAAATCTTATATTATTGAATGATATTATATTTCTAAAAATATAAGGTTCATCCAAAGGACTTATATAATGATATTTTTATCATTAATGGAACACTTGGTGGTCGCTTTGAAGTTTATAGTAAGTTTATTAACTATATAATATAAAAATATCAAGAGACATTGTAAATGTCAAACTTTTTAACTAAGAGTTAAATCAAAGAGATAAAGTTAATATAGTGACCCAAACCTATATAAAACCTATTGGAGGGATGGTTTCCGATCTATACCCACTTTAAACTTTAAATAATATACTTTGGAGCAATTAGAAACCAAATATGAATTTATTATAAAATAATTTTTCTAGCTTTTCCTAAGGCGCCCCTCACCCCTCTTATAAAAGGGAACTCCCCCTTATCTCTAATTCACACCTTAAAAGCCTTTTGGATCTTCCAAAACCTGCCCAAATATCCTCTCAGCTTCCCTCAATTTATCCTAGAGGCCCTCCTCTAGTCAGAAAGCCATCTTAAGGATCTATTTTGATCAAATCAAAAGGAAGAACCCGAAAGAGAGGTAATGATTTCTCCACCATCTTTCAAGTTCCTTTCTTCCTCCACTTCTTCTTTATTTGTAATTTCCATTCTAAAATAATAACTCCAATATATTATATATAATGTGATGTTATTATAAATATGGGACAACCATATTTAGTATTCTATCTGTCCTTTGAATGACATGTCACCATACTTGTGTACGTATGACATACAGTCTCCATGTTGTGGTTTAATTTTTATTCAATATATTATTATTTGGATGGGTATAATAATGATATGTAATTATGTAAATAATAAATATAACATGATAATGATTCTTTACATACGATATACCATCTAATTATATATTATTTAAATATCAAAAGAATAATATTGTCGCTCGTGCGTACGTACGGATTACCGTCTCCACGAACGCGATGAGATTCATTCCCCAACATATCCATTCAAGACTAAACATCATTTGATGATTAAAAATAATGTTTAGAGACATGATATAATTCTTTATATGAATAAGATACATCACATCCATAACAAATATGGCTCACATAACAAATAATGTAAAGTAAAACGAATCCATTAACACCCGAAACGATGATAATACTAAGATATTATCAACAAATCAATGTTAAAAGATCATATATGATATCATATTAATGTATATTATTATTTTATAATTCAATAAAAATTATTTCACCATTATACATCAGGTTAAACTACCCTAGACCATGGAAAAAGTACAAAGTAAGGGGTTTCTTATCTCACTTTTAATTCCATGAGATTTCCATTGTTCACCACTTATTTATTGCATGTGGTGTGTGTACTTCCCATGATTGTATTCATTATATAATATAATTAAATTTATGGATACTTACATCATCATTGTATGATCCATATTTCTTGGGGTGTATTTTTCCTATGTTACCAAATCGATAAGGGAATTTGAAATTTCAATTTCCACTCATTCGTCTTTACGCATACATCATTGATTATTTTACACCAAGATTATGTGTGTGATCACTATTCATTTTCTTATGTCTTAATTTCCACTCCCATTTCTGTGGATATACTTTTGATAGACATAATCACTCCATTGATAATTTCTCAAGTCATCAATACGAACTTGATAAGAGTAATTTTAACTCAATCTCCATTGGTTGAGTTAAATATCAAATTCATTGGTGTTGTCTTTACAAGAATATGTGTGAATGTCCTCTGATTGATTTAAACTAAATATCCAATCATATTGAGTGTATTTATATTTGTCACACATAATTATGTTGTTGATTTATCCTTAATGTAAGGATAAAGTCTTTATAAGAGATTTCATCTCAATTTACATTCCATTGAGACTTCTTTGTTGTAATACACCAAATCACTTTTATTTGGTGTATATAATGTACTTTGACATAGTATATCATGCATCCCTTCATTTTCATGATATTAAAAAAAATTATTACCTCAATTATTTGTATTAAAGTTTCTCTTTTTTGGTTAGGAACTCTAACTAAAATATCATTTTAAAATGTATTAAAGATTTATTATTCTAAATCTTTCTCATTAATGTCCATGTTTTAAAAATGGTTTTAAGGATTTATTTATATGGACATTAATGTTTTAAAATTAAAATTTCATTAAAATATTCAATGTGGTAAGGGACACTTTGATTATAATATCTATTTTTAAATGGCTTCTTGACAAATAGTATGACTTTTAAATGATTTCAAGAAAAAGGGGGATTTTTTGTCTAATAGTTTTGATGAATATTTTCATCTATGTAAATATCCTTCATTATTCTTGATTGTGGTTAATATGATATAATAAAATCTTCAATATTGTATTGAATGAGTTATGTTTGACTGTGGATGTGCTATTTTTATACCCTTCATGGTTTTTTGATAAAGTATTGAAATTTCATATGTTAGTTCTAATACGAATGTTTATGTTATGTTTCAAACGTTTCATATGTGGAATGCATTGGATTTAGTAAGTGACGGGTGGAGCCCGCTATAGCTGCTCGATGCATTGGTAGGTCTAATGAGACAAACTAGTGTATTGGAATAAGGCCTTGACAAAATTTTATTTGTAGTCTTGGCACAAGGCCTTGACTATGTGGTTTTGATAGTCTCTCATTATGCATTCCATTATTATAAAAGTGGTTATTGATATTGCAAGTGATTATTTGACTTGTAGAATATCCATGTGAATAACTGAATGGAATTATTTCATTTTATCTTTTCCATATTATGATGAATTTCTAGTTTAAAAGGATTTTGTTTTAGTTATACATTGCCTTAAATGTTTATGTTTATTTATGAAAGTTTCTACTATATTGTTATACTTACTGAGCATCTGCACTCACCACTTTCAATGTTATATTTTCCCTAGGATGTGAAGAAGTATTTTATGAATGACCTGCAGGGATAGTATGAGGGGATATGGAGACAAGTTTTGTTGTAGTTTTTCACTTTATGATGTAATGTAAACTTTATGAATGTATCTTGTGATTCCTAGTCTACTAAATTAATCAGGATTTTCATACATGATCTTTTTTGATCATGCCAATGATACATAATAATGCACCAACTCTGGGTAACTGTGGTCGGGGTGTTACAATGTTTATGATTATGGGATTATCTTTGCATAATTTTTCAAATTATGTTATGTGTTTTCTAGTGACAAATTATGAATTATGGCATAATTTAGTGTATGAAATTACTTAGTGATGAAATAAAATAGAATAAAGGTAATCAATACCCATGAATACTGTTTTTATTTCCCCACTGAGCAGTCAACACAAATAGTGTTGGAGTGGATCTGATCATGACCATATTGGGAAAAAAAATCATAGTTTGTGATGAATGACTATGCTACACCTATACTGTATCATTTTATGTAGACGAATCCCCCATATTTTAGTGGTACTGAGGTGGCCCTATTTTTACACAGTTTCCACATCCTTTTTATTAATTTTTTATGATTTAATTAATTATTTTTACAATTTTTATCTAATAAATGCACTTTTGTATTTTTATAATTAAAATTTTCAAATATTCATTTTTATAACAATTTATGTAATTATAGACACTTAAATAATTAATTTATTCTTTATTTGTTTTTGATATAACTAATTTTCAATTTTTCTACTTAATGTTTATCTATTTATTATTAATAATTACTGAGTTTGTTAAATAATTTGAATTTAATTTTATAAATTTTCTCATCCGGTAACTTAGTTACCGCTTGCTAGACTACCGGTAGCTAAGCTACCGATATCAGGGTTACATTTTCTCTACCAGTAGCCAGGTTACCAGTACTGTCTAATGGTGACCTTGTTTCTTTTTGCTTACCGGTAGCTTGTTTTGAGATGTAACGATGACCTTGTTTATATCGATAACCTTTGTCACCACAATTATTTCCTACCAGTAGATCTCATCTAAGTATAACAGTAACCTTATTTTTAAGTCTTATCATTTGCCTTTAATTTTATAAATACCGGTGAGTATTAAGGTTGGTTAAGTTAATTATTCTTGACTTTTTAATAAGTTAATTTTTATTTTAAACAATTATTTAATTGACGTAATCCTATTTAATTAATTTAGACTTTATTTTAATATTTTATTATTCGATGTGGTTTCACTAGAATAGGTTAGCATTGATAATTAATTTGTTTAGACATCCTGCTAGTTATTTAAGTATATAGTATGTGTTTTTAAATAAATAAATTAGTTTGATTTTAATTTTATGTGCTCAAAGAGTTAATTAATTAAATAATTAATATTTTTTTAAACATTAATTTTATTATTTTATGCATGGAGATTGTTTATTAAGTCACAAAATTTTGTTTTAGTCTACCGGTGAGGTATATGAGAACTAAAGGCGACCCTTTTATTTATGCTGCATAACACCCCTTCTATCGGTAGCCTTGATACCGATCAATACCTCGTTGTTACTTCGTTGTATCGGTGACCTTGCTTGTATCATTGATCTCACTTTTACCGGTGAACTTATCACAGTTTCCTTTTTCTATCTTTAATTGAATTGATATAATTTATTTATTTATTTTATTTTATTTTCATCCATTAATATAAATTATCTTTATTAATTTAATAGTATAGTTATCTGCTTAAAATATTTAAGTTAAGTTTGCTAATATAACGTAATGTTCATTTTTAGAGCTATTTAATTAATTGACATTGTTTTTTAAAACATTTAAAATAAATTAAGTTTTATGCAGTTTAATTTCTCATTTCAATTATTTATTTTTAATTTTGTTGTTTAAATTAATTCTTTAATTTTGTATTATTTAATATTTCTAATAATTTAATTAGTTAATATTTTATTTTTTTTAGGTTTGTTGAATTTTTTTTATATTAATTAATTATTTAGATCATTTAATTATTAGTTTAGTTAATTTTTTATTTGAGTTGTAGTTAAATTAACGCTTGTGATGGTGTTTCGTGTATTTGCAGCTACCGATAGATGACCTCACCGTTAGCCCTTTGTTATTTTTCCTCAACGATACACCTCTCACGTCATTGTTAGCCTTATTTACTTTTATTAGTGACCCTGCGGGCACTCTTTTTCCCCCCATCAGTAGCACTTTCTCTCTTATCAACATACTATTTTTCTCCCTCACCGATATCTCACCCTCACAAATATGTTTGTTCACGCTGCTCCTCACTTATTTCTCGTCTCTATCAGTTGCTCCCTCGCTGACGACCATCATTTTATTTTCCTCACTGGTAGCTGACAACTCATCATCGTTTGCACCTCTCTTCTCATCATTTTCCCCAAAACTCAATCACGCTGCCACGACACCTCTTCCATCAGCTTCACACCGACGTCCCACCCCCAAACCTTGAAATTGATCCCCCCTGTTTCAAATCAGGACACTATCTTCTTCAACTGCATTTACACACAAGAACAAATCCACGCATTCGAAGCCAGTTCCAAATTTCATCTCAAACAATAGTACATTTCGAACACTTTTTTCACAAATCAACAAAAACCTTCACAAGATCTAGAGGATCTAATGCCAACATGACCTTTTGGCTACTGACTTGAGACCGAATCGAGGACGTCGCGACCATTCTACCTTGCACCGCCAATGTGGAGTGATCCTCATGTCGACCGCTGAATCGTGCCACCACCGGCTTGGAGATGCTGCATCGCATTCGAATCAGAGGAGATAGTCACAGGTTTGAGGCCACTAGAAGGTGAGGAGGTCCGCAGCTGAGAAGAGTCGTTGTTGTCTGCTGCCGCTGAAAGTGATCCGCGCTGGAGCCGAGGGAAGCCTGTCCGCCATGGGTTTTCTCTGTTGAAGTCACACCATGGGGGAAGAGGGCGCCACATCTACTGTTGCATGCTGCGGTATGTTGATGGAAGCTGTCCAGCCACTGAAGACCTGCATACCACCGGTTTAGGAGGAGGAGCTGTCCGCCGCACCTACTGGAGCTGAGGAGCGTCACCGCGGTTTGCACAGGAGGAAGAAACCCTCCCCCTAGCGCCGATAATTTTGGGAGGGGGTGATTTAGATAAAAAAATATATAATAACAAAAAGTTAACAAAATAAAATAATTAATGTAATGTAAAAATCAAAAAACAAAAAAACAAAAGTTAAATCTAAAGTTAAAGTAACTTTTAATAAGTCAAATGAATAGAAGGAAATTTATAAAATTAATAAACTTAAACAATTATAATATTAATAACTAAATAAGTTATAAATTAAATTATAAAACTAACATAATAATAAGTATTAATAATTAATTAATTTACTATTAATAATATAAATTTATAATTCATAATATTTATAAATAAAATATAAAATATTCAAATTAATTTAAAAATATTTAAAACTTAAGTATTAATTTCTAAATTAAAATAAACTATTAGATTAATGGAATAATTTTATTTCATAAATAGTAATTTCAATAATTATAGTTAATGTATAAATAAAAATAACTATTAAAATCTATGTTATAAATTTTTAATTACTTCTTTACTTATATCATAATTTTAATAACATAGTTTAAAGTGTTAAAATTAGTAACTGAATAAATATGTCTATAAACTTAATTTTAATTAATAACAATTTAAAGTATTTATGTTTTATCATATTTAATTATTTTATAAATAATATTAAAGTAAATAATTATCAATTAACTTTAGTTAACTATGAACTAGTAAAAATAACAATTAACTTTTAAAAATAACCATTTTTCATTCTTTATGTTCGTTTTTATT
This sequence comes from Viscum album, assembly GCA_963277665.1. NCBI lineage: Eukaryota > Viridiplantae > Streptophyta > Magnoliopsida > Santalales > Viscaceae > Viscum > Viscum album. The sequence goes on along the minus strand of OY728158.1, from coordinate 493,827,028 downwards.
TATTTCTCTTTTCTAACTATGCAGGTTCATTCAAGGAACTTAAATGCATCCATGTGAATTCAACTAACTCGGTGGGAGTTAGTTATGTGGGAAAAACTAGTGCGACATGCTTGTCGTGAAAAACAGAAAATTTTTCAGTGCGTGGGTGAATAAATTCTGAAGTCGGTGGAAGATGTTGCAGTGACGTGTAGAAGATGACAAATGGTATTTTAATCAGAGAAAGAAATGGAATTGGAGCATACATTTCATACAGAGACATTCACTCAACGAGCACATCATTCTCATCACAGAGCAGAGTACTCGGAGCACTTCTCAAAGAACAATCCTTGGAGATCCGAGGTCCAGGAGCAATAATTCACACGAGCAGAGGGAGTTTTATTCTTCTGTTTCCTTTCAAAAATCTTCCTCTGTAATTGAATGGTTGTAGTTTTCGAGATGGTGATAATGAAAAATATATTAGTTATCTATGTTTTTAGTTCGGGGAGAGTTCTGGTTGTACTGGTGATTATTTTTCATCATTTTCATTAAACATTTTTTTTGTGATTAGAATTGATCAGCGAGATCAACTCTAATTAGACAGTAATGTTTTGTACCTCAATCACTGAATTTTCAAAACTCTGTAATCATCTGGTGAGTTTGATTATGGATTCATCTTTTAAGTAATCATCTTAAAATGAAAACTTCAGTACTTTTGGCTAGTTTGTACTGTTGCCATTTTAAGTCATGTTTCTGAAGTTGTGCTTCTTTGGAGTTGCGAACTCTAAGTTGTACAATTTCCGTGACTCAATTCATGGAAAGGTAATAAAGTCACCTTTATGCAGTGGTGCAATGAATTATTATTATATGAATAAGAGAAACAATTTGAACCAGTAGACTAGAGTAATCCCCGAGTGTTATTTTTTGTTTGTCTTTTATCAGCATCTTATTCTCTTGGTTGCATCTTATTTTTAGTTGTTCTCAGTTTCAGTGTAGGTTAGAAAAAATTTACAAAAAAATGTGTGGTTTTACTTTTCATTTTATAAAAACATAAAATATATTAAATGTCAAAAAAAAATATTAGAAAAAAACCACTCCGCTGCTGACAACAGTGGAGTTTTCAATGTTTTTAGTTCAGTAGGGGCCAATTTAACTTCCCTATGGGTTCGACCATTCTTTCCACATATACAGTAGTTTGTAGGAATATAAATATTAAATTTTTACTGACTTCAATGATGGTTCAGGTAATGATTTTTGTGCCATTACTAGGGAAGGCATGAGCCATTACTCAACAAACACATTTAAAAAAACACAAATCTAAAAATCTAAAAAAATAATTTTTTTGAATACATTAAAAAAATGTGTTTTTTCAATCTGAACTGTTACTGATGGTACATTCTACTATTGTTGGCATGAGCACAAGATCTTCTGGTGCTAGATTAGAGCCCCTCAACCCTGAATTAGACAAACATCACACAACTCTTAGAAGGAAAAACAAAATTGAAATGGAAAATTTAGATAATAGAGTTCCTGAGAATAATAACTTTCAAAATAACCATCTAGAACTCTTAGATGAACAGGAAATACCTCAGATGAGAAATTTTCAACTTCTCCATGTGTCTAGCAACCCATCTTCGATTAGGCTTAGTCCTAGAGCTCGCAACTATGAGATGAAACTGTCACACATTTCGTTGCTGCCTACGTTTAATAGGCTCTCTAATGAGGACTCATTAGCATTAATTAAAGATTTCTACAACACTCTACATCAACCACCTTTATTAGGACTCACTGAAAATGATCTTATGATGAGAGTCTTTCCCTTTTCCCTTAAAAGTAATGCTAGGAATTGGTTTTTAAGTTTAGATGAAAACATTTTTCAGAATTGGGATCAAGTTTACAACTCATTCATTATGAAATCTTATCCCCAAAGATTAAAAGGAGAACTCAGAACTAAAATAACTAGTTTTTATCAAGAGGATGGAGAATATTTTCATGAATATTGGGATAGATTCACGGATCTACTTTGGTAGTGTCCTCATCATCAACTCCCATCTCATCTCCTCATGGATACCTTCTACGAAGGGTTGTCCTCCTCTAGATAGAATTTAGTGGATCAAGCTTCTAGGGGTAATTTCAATTATAAAATTGATGAATAACTTAGAAAAATCTTTAACAACCTAACCCTTAATTCTCAACATAAACATTCAAGAAGAAGGAGATTGAATAGGAGTGCTAACACCGGTTCAATGAATGAAACTCAAGATCAACTAGCAGAAATCACCAACCAACTTCAGAATTTATTGATCCATAATTCTAAACAAACATTAAATCAAATTGAAAATCATAATCAGTACCAGTCACTAAGGAAACAGTGCACTCAATGTGGTATGTTTGGGCTCTCTGAATTTTTTTTCCTAATTCTTATTTAACTTCCCAATAACCGGAAAACTCAAACATTGTTAATTATGGTCCTAGGATGCCACAAAAAGAAGATCCATTCTCAAATAATAACATCCAAGGCTATAGGAACCATCCAAATCTGTACTGGAAGGACCAAGGAGTCATTAGACAAAAAACTGCCCCTAACTACTCTAACCAACCAAGACTAAACTTTCAATGTCAACAAAGGGTGGAGTCATCAAACACACTAGGAAATAATGATAATCAAATGTCTTATAAACTGAATCAAATTTTGAATAAAATTAATTTAAAAGAGGAAAAGTACATAGATCAAATTAATAAGCATCAAAATCAATATGATTTTGATAAAATGAAAACTGATGTTAGAATGCATAATATGGAAACACACCCAGGCCAAATAGCTAGAGATTTGACTTCTAGGGATAAAGGTAGACTTCCAAGTACCATAGAACATAACTCTAGGGAGAATGTCATGGATTTTGTCACTATAAGTGGCCTTAATACTCTGAATTTTGCTGAAAAGGACCATGAAAATACCCAAAATGAAAATCTACCTCATTCTGGAAATAAAAATCTGCTTTGCACACATGCTGGAAATTCACAGAAAAATGTTGAAAATGATGAGAAACTGAGTCTGTCTCCTGAAACTCAAGCTGAAACATCTCTTAAAAATAAAAATAATAAAGGAAAAGAAAAAGTTGAGGAAGAGGTGAGGGATTTTCCTACTGAACATAGAAAATTTTCCCCACCCATCCCTTTTTCAGAGAAGCTGAAACCTCAAAGTAATACCAGGGCTGAACTAGTTTAGTTCCTTGGTCTCTTTTATAAGCTTCAAGTGAACATCCCATTTATCCAAGCCTTATTTCAAATCCCATCTTATCTGAATAATGTTAAGAAAATTATTTCAAACAAAAAGAACCTTGAAGAATTTGCTACCTACAGCCTCACTGAAGAGTACAATGTTGTGCTTCAAAAGAAAATCCCCCCAAAATTGAAAGACCCAGGTAGCTTTGTAATCCCTTATACTCTAGGAAATTATGGTTAGCTGAACTGTCTGTGTGATCTTGGTGCTAGCATTAACCTGCTCCCATACTCACTGTTTCGACAGTTGTGGCTTGGTGGTATTCAACCCACCACGGTCATACTGTAGTTAGCTGATAGATCCTTTACTCATCTTGTGGGTAGGGTAGATAACCTTCTAGTTGGAATTGGGAGGTTGTTTCTGCCTGCTGACATTCTTGTCTTAGATATGGAGTGTGATCAAGAGGTACCTATCATACTGGGTAGTCCCTTCATGGACACATGTGGTGCTGTTATAGATGTATCTAAGGGTCAAATGATATTAAAAATTGGAGAACAAGAAGAAGAGTCCAATTTTATTAAAAATATTAAAGGAACAAATGATTCTGAAAACAATTCAAAAAGTGAGTTTCTTGAAGCTGAAAGTTCTTATAAGAATCAAGTTGAACATATTGAAAAATCTGAAAATCAATCCTTTGTTGAAGATATTAATTGTGAAGATGAAAAGCTTTGTGAATCTGTTTTGGATACTGAAAATTATTTTGTAATAACTAATCTGGAAAATCTTCCAGAACTGGACAACTTTCTAGCTTCTGTTGTAGGAGAGTACTATGTTTCTGAAAGTAGGACATTCCTGAGTGATTTTGAGGGTGTTTCTATCAACACCAACCTTGATGATCACTTTGATGATACTGAGGGAGAACTTATAAGACAACTTGATGATTCTGCTTTGATAAACCTGTTGAAATCTGATCTGGAAAATCTGAGCAGCATACTGCCCACACTGGACAGTGACACTGTTATTTATGAATCTGAGCGTGAAATTGAAAATATTTCATCTTTTAATACTACATACAAAAAATATTTTGAAGATCATGGACCTACTAGGCCTAAGAGTCTACCTTAGAGTGTAGAACCACCAGATCTTGAACTGAATCCCATCCTTTCTCATCTTAAATATTCATTTTCGGGTGAGAACTCCACTTTGCCTGTAATAATTTCTGCTAAACTGAATGACAATCAAGAGAAAAGATTGTTGAATGTGTTGAAAAAGTTTAAATCTACCATAGGTTGGTCAATAGCTGATATCAAGGGTATTAGTCCCACATTTTGTATGAAAAAGATTACTATGGAACCTGACCATAAGCCGAGAGTAGTATGTCAAAGAAGATTAAATCCAAACATGAAATAAGTTGGGAGAGAGGAAGTAATTAAACTACTAGACACTAGAATGATATATCCCATTTCTGATAGTGCTGGGGTCAGCCCTGTCCAGGTTTTCCCCCAGAAGGGAGGTTTCACTATAGTTAAAAATGAACAGAATGAAGAAGTCCAAGTTAGGAAAGCCACAAAATGGAGAGTTTGTATAGATTATAGGAAGCTTAATGCATCCACTAGGAATGACCAATTTTCAATTCCCTTCTTGGATCAAATTATTTATAGGATTTTTGGAAATTAAATTTTCTATTTTCTGGATGGGTATTCTGGTTGCAACCAGATTCCTATTGATCCAAATGATCATGAAAAGACAACTTTCACTTGTCCCTTTGGAACATTTTCCTATAGGCGGATGCCCTTAAGGTTTTGTAGAGTACCAACCACCTTTCAAAGGTGTAGGATGGTTATCTTCTCAGATATTATTGAGTGAATTATTGAAGTTTTCATGGACGAATTTTCTATTGTGGGGAGTACTTTCAAAACTTGTTTAGGAAATCTTGAGTTAGTTTTAGAGAGACGCATTGAAACCAACCATGTTCTTAATTGGGAGAAATGTCAATTCATGGTCACAGAGGTTTTTGTTCTTGGTCATAAGGTGTCTAAGAGAGGTTTAGAAGTTGATACTGCTAAGATAGAAGTTATTCAAAAACTTTCACCTCATGTTAATGTCAAGGGTGTTAGAAGTTTTCTAGGGCATGCCGGTTTCTATCAGAGATTCATAAAAGATTATTCTGAAATTACTAAGCCCTTGTGTTCTTTGCTGGTCAAGGATGAAACATTCAATTTTGATGAAAACATTTGGAAATAATTTAATCTTCTTAATGAGAAACTCACTTCATAACCTGTCATCACTGCACCTGATTGGAAACTACCATGTGAGATTATGTGTGATGCTAGTGACATGGCTGTAGGTGTTGTCCTTGAACATAGGAGAGATAAGAAGTTGCATGTGGTGTACTATGCTGGTATACTGTGAGATGATGCCCAAATTAATTACACCACCACTGAAAAATAATTTTTAGCTGTTGTGTTTTCTCTGGAAAAGTTTAGACAGTATCTATTAGGTTCTAAAGTCATCATTTTCACCGATCATTGTACTTTAAAATATTTTCTGTCTAAAAAAAAACTAATCCCAGGCTGATTAGATGGATTCTTTTGTTAGAAGAGTTTTATTTAGAAATTAGGGATAAACAAGGAGCTAAAATTTAATTGATGATCACTTATCTAGGCTTCCTTTTACTCAATCTGATTCTGAAAATCCTAGGTAGATTAACTCTTCTTTTCTCGATGAAAAGCTGCTCACTGTATTAGTTAGAAAATCTTATTGGTTTGCAGATTTTTCCAAATTCCTTACAGTTGGTGTCATTCCTGAAAATATTTCCAACAACCAAAGAAAGAGATTCATTTCTGAACTTAAATACTACCTTTGGGATGATCCCTTAATGTTTAAGCGGCGTGATGATGGTATTCATAGGAGATGTATACCTGAGGAAGATATGTTGTCTGTCATAGAATATTTTCATTCTTCACCTTGGGGAGGACACAATAGAGGTGAAATAACCGCTAAAAAATTCTTACAGTCTGGTTTCTATTAGCCTACTCTCTTTAAGGATACTAGGAGATTTTTGGTTGGACGTGATAGATGTACGAGGATGGGTAATGTTGGTAGGAATTAGGATTTATCCCTAAAAGGAATTCTGGAAGTTGAAAATTTTGAGGTCTGGGGTTTAGATTTTATGGGACCATTTCCATCATCTCATGGGAATGAGTACATTCTAGTTTTTTTTTTACATTGTTTGAAAGTGGGTTGAGGCAGTACCTCTACCCAACAATCAAACAAACATTGTATTAAAATTTGTTAAAATGAATATTTTTACAAGATTTGGTGTCCCAAGAGCTTTTATCACTGATAATGGAACACATTTTAAGAACTATAAGTTTAAATCTCTAATGGATAAATATGTTTGTGTTCACAAAACTGGTACTGCTTACCATCCACAGTCTAGTGGACAAGTGGAATTTTCAAATAGGTAACATAAACAAATTCTTGAGAAAAATATGTCAAATTCTAGGAAAGACTGGTCTCTTAAACTGGATGATGCTTTATGGGCATATAGAATTGCTTTCAAGACCCCAACAGTTATGTCTCCTTACAGGATTCTTTTTGGGAAATGTTTTCATTTACCTGTGGAGTTGCAACATAAGTCATATTGGGTAGTTACGGCTCTAAACTTTGATTTTAATAGTGCTGGTGAGAGGAGATTACTTGAGTTGAGTGAACACAATGAGATTATGAGAGAGAGTTATGATAATTCAAGGATTTATAAAGAGAGTACTAAAATTATTCAAGAATCTATCATTCAAAACAAAGAGTTCAAACCTGGACAGAATGTCCTTCTATGTAATTCTAGACTCAAACTCTTTCCTGGAAATCTTAAGTCCAAATGGTCTGGACCGTTTACTATTGTGAGAGTGCTGAAGAATGATGCTTTATAAATTGTTGGTGAAGAGAATAAACCCATGTTGTTCAATGGGAAAAGTGTGAAATTGTATTTTGAGGGAAAACCGAAGGGCTTGGCTGCCTTCACTATGCTTGAAAACTTTTATTGAGATGAGTCCAGCTAGGGAATTTAAATCCAGCGCTGCATGGGAGGGAACCCATGGTCTTTGTTTTAAATAAAAAGTTTTTGATTAAATAATGCCCAACTGAAGACTTTAAAATCATTTCTTCATGGGAGGTAACCCATGTTTCTTTTTGTCTTTAAGTTGTTTCTGTTTAACCTTGAATAAATTGCTGCTTCTATGCTTCATTTTTGTGAAATACTTTTTACTGCTTGTTCTTTGTTTCCTGGTTCAGTGTTTTTAGGTTGCTGCTGCTGTGTAATAAAAGAGTGTAATTACTATGATCATCTCTAGATAAGAGCTAGTCAGGGAAGTATTCTAACTTTCTTCATTTATTTTCTACTCCTGTTTTTGTTCATAAAATTCCACTTACGTTAAAAAACATCTTGTTTTAGGAATCCGTTTACATGTCTTTATGTTGTGCTTAAAAAATTCTGTATGTGCCTCCTTGCTGCAAAATTGATTTTCACTTTTGTTAAAACCATTTCACTGCTTGAAATTAAGTGTGGGGGGTATCTTTCACTGGTAGTTGGGCTTTCAGTTGGAACTGATTATTCTATAAGGTGTTTAGCATGCTTCTTTCTGTTATATTGAACATCCATTTGAATCATATTTTGTTAGAATGATTACACCCAATAAACTATTCTCCCACACCTTGTATTTCATTGGAAATTAATGTTAATGTATGTTTTTTATATGAATCTGCAATTTATTTATTCCTTTGTGGCAAACAATATTTTTGAACTTCATTGAGACCCTTTAAAACATGTCATAAATCTACTATATTGAAAATCTGTTATGAACCTTAATTGATTAATTGTTCTTATCCATATTTAGAAGTCAACTTTGGGGAAAAAGATGGGTTTTAAGTGTGGGGGAGGGGTCAATTCTTGACTGTGCTAAACTGTGCTTTAATGTAAGCCCATCAATTCCCACTAAAAATTCAAAAAATTTGTTAAAAAATGGAAATGTTTTTTAAAAATTCTTGCATAATTTTAGGATTCACACTGTAATCAATTGGGTCTTGACTTAGTATAAGTGCCTTACTAGTAGTAAGAACATATTAGAGTATGAAATTAATGATTTTGGATGATTGATGAGTGTTCTTACTTAGTGATTTAATAGAAATTTGGTTTAGGACCTACTTCTGGAATTGATATGGGTACCCGGTTTGTGGAATTATGAGCATAACTTTTGGAACTAGAAGTTTGATTATGATTCTAGGGACCTCATTATTTTCTTTTAATTATTAAATTTAATTTCTTTTAATAATCCAATGTAAATTAATTATATTTAAATCTTTTGAATCTTGAGTAATTTGGGCATCTGGGATCCCACGGTGAGTCTTTGAGACCCTAGATGTTGGGTGCGTTTCGGTTTACTTTAATCCCTCTGTTCATCTTGAATAAGTGTTTATGCACGGTGCTTAGCACAATGATACATGGCTTGGGATAAATAAATAAAGTGTCTAGTATAAAAAATGAGCTCATTAAGGTGAGGGGAATGATGAACGCCAGATAAATAAGGGATCAATTTGTTTATATGGGATTCATTTATGTTGTATCACTGAGGTGATTAACAAAAAAAATAATTATTTTTGGAACCTAGTTGAAAAATTCAAAGTACAGAGTTCCTTGGTTAAGATCTTTATTCCATTGATATTTTATCTCCTATCATTTTTAGACTTAGAACCTGCGTTTGAATTGAAGTGAGTCACTAATTTGTATCACATATGAGGTATGGCATCTTCTTTGATGGATGGTATTTGTGTTCTTAATTACCCTTGAGTTTTTGTTATGGGAGAGATTCATATGAGTAACTCATTTTCTTAAAGCCTACTGTTATGTATTTTCCTCTTTTTTGAGTGTTGGACATGTTACATTTTGAGAAAAATTATAAACAACCTTCAATGTTTTTTCAAAGATAATAAAGCATGGGATTTTTTGAGGACAAACAATGCTTAAGTGTGGGGGAATTTGATGTGGCCCTATTTTTACACAGTTTTTCACATCCTTTTTATAAATTTTTAATTATTTAATTAATTATTTTTACACTTTTTATCTAATAAATTCACTTTTGTATTTTTATAATTAAAATTTTCAAATCTTCATTTTTTATAACAATTTATGTATTTATGGACCCTTAAATAATTAAATTATTCTTTATTTGTTTTTGATATAACTAATTTTCAATTTTTATACTTAATCATTATCTATTTATTATTAATAATTATTGAGTTTGCTAAATAATTTACATTTAATTTTAAAAGTTTACTCATCTGGTAACTTAGTTTCCGCTTACTGGACTACCGGTAGCTTAGCTACCGATAGCAGGGTTACATTTGCTATATCGGTAGCTAGGTTACCAGTACTGTCTAACGGTGACCTGCTTTCTTTTTGCTTACTGGTAGCCTGTTTTGAGATTTAATGGTGACCTTATTTATACCGGTAACCTTTTTCACCACTATTCATTCCAACCGATAGATCTCATCTAAGTATAACGGTAACCTTATTTTTATGTCTTATCAGTAGACTTTAATTTTATAAATACTAGTGAGTATTAAGGTTGGTTAAGTTAATTCCTCTTGACTTTTTAAGAAGTTAATTTTTATTTTAAACAAATATTTAATTTATGTAATTCTATTTAATTAATTTAGACATTATTTTAATATTTTATTATTCGATGTGGTTTCACTAGAATAGGTTATCATTGCTAATTAATTAATTTATACATCCTTCTAGTCATTTAAGTATATAGTATGTGTTTTTTATTAAATAAATTAGTTTTTTTAATTTTATGTGTTCAAATAGTTAATTAATTAATTAATTAAGAGTATTTTAAACATTAACTTTATTATTTTATGCATGCTGATTATTTAATAATTCACAAAATTTTGATTTTGTCTACCCGTGATGTATACGAGCACAAACAGTGACCGTTTTATTTATGTCGCGTAACGCCCCTTCTATCGGTAGCCTTGCTACCGATCCGCACCTCGCTGTTACTTTGTTGTATCGGTGACCTTGCTTGTATCGGTGATCTCGCTTTTACCGGTGACCTTGTAACCATTTCCTTTCTCTAACTTTAATTTCATTGATATAATTTAGTCATTAATTTTATTTTATTTTCATCTATTAATATAAATTAACATTATTAATTTAATATTATAGTTATCTGCTTAAAAGATTTAGGTTAAGTTTGTTAATATAACGTAATGTTCATTTTTAGGGATATTTAATTAATTGAATTTGTTGTTTTAAACTTTTAAAATAAATTATGTTTTATGCAGTTTAATTTCTCATTTTAATTAATTATTTTTAATTTTGTTGTTTAAATTCATTCATTAATTTTGTATTATTTAATCTTTCTAATAATTTTATTATTTTTTTTTTTTTAGGTTTGTTAAAATTTTAATTTTTTAAAATTAATTATTTATTTAGATCATTTTATTATTTGTGTAATTAATTTTTTATTTGAGTTGTAGTTCAATTAACGCTTGTGATGGTGATTTATGTATTTGCAGCTACCGGTAGATGACCTCACCGTTATCCCTTTCTTATTTTTCCTCACCAATACACCTCCATCCTCATTGTTAGCCATATTTATTTGTATCAGTGACCCTGCACACACTCTTTTTGCACCCCATCGGTAGCTCTTTTTCTCTTCTCACCTCAATGTTTTGCTCCCTCGCTGATATCTCACCCTCACAGATAGGTTTGTTGGCGCTGCTCCTCACTTATTTCTCGTCTCTATCGGTTTCTCCCTCACTGATAGCCATCCTTTTCTTTTCCTCACCGGTAGCTGACAACTCCTCACCATTTGAACCTCTCTTCTCATAGTTTGCCTCTTAAACCAATCACGCAGCCACAACACCTCTACTATCAGCTTCAGACCGACGTCCCACCCTCAAACCTTGCAATCGATCCCCCCTGTTTCAAATCATGACCCTATCTTCTTCAACTGTATTTACGCACAAGCTCAAATCCATGCATTCGAAGTTAGATCCAAAATTCATCTCAAATTAAAGTACATTTCCAACCAGTTTTTCACAAATCAACAAAACCCTTCACAAGATCTAGAGGATCTGAGGCCAACCAGACCTCTTGGATGCTGACTTGAGACTGACCCGAGGAAGCCGCGACCATTCTACCTTGCACCGCCAATGTCGAGTGCTCCTCATGTCAACCACTAAATCACACCACCACCGGCTTGGAGATTCTGCATCGTGTTTGAATAAGAGGAGATCGTCACAGGTTTGAGGCCAATGGATGGTGGGGAGGTCCGCCGCTGAGAAGAGTCGCTGCTGTCTGCTGCCGCTGAATGTGCTCTGTGCTGGAGCCAAGGTAAGCCTGTCCGCCATGGGTTTTCGTTGTTGAAGCTGAACCACGGGGGAAGTGGGTATCACATACTCTGTTGCGCCCTGCTGTATGTTGATGGAAGTTGTCCAGCCGCTGAAGACCAGCATACCACCGGTTTAGGAGGAGGATCTGTCTGCCACACCTACTGGAGCCGAGGAGCGCCACCGCGGTTTGCACAGGAGGAAGAAACCCTCCCCCTTGCGCTGATAATTTGGGGAGGGGATGATTTAGATAAAAAAAATATATAATAACTAAAAGTTAACAAAATAACATTATTAAAGTAAAGTAACATGTAAAAAGAAAAAAAACCAAAAGATAAATCTAAAGTTAAAGTAACTTTTATTAAGTCAAATGAATATAATTAGATTTATAAAATTAATAAACATAATCAATTATAATATTAATAACTAAATAAGTTATAAATTAAATTATAATACTTACTTAATAATAAGTATTAATAATTAATTAATTTACTATTAATAGTGTAAATTTAAAATTCATAATATTTATAAATAAACTATAAAATATTCTAATTAATTTAAAAATATTTAAAACTTTTTTATTAATTACTAAATTAAAATAAACTATTACATTAATGGAATAATTTTATTTCTTAAATAGTAATTGCAATAATTATAATTAATTTAGTAAATAAAAATAACTATTAAAATCTAAGTTATAAATTTTTAATTACTTTTTTACTTATATCGTAATTTAAATAACATAGTTTAAAGTGTTAAAATTAGTAAATTAATAACTATATCTATAAACGTAATTTTATATAATAAAATTTTAATAAATTTATGTTTTATCATAGTTAATAATTTAATAAATAATATTAAAGTAAATAATTATCAATTAACATTAGTTAACTATTAACGAGTAAAAATAACACTTAACTTTATAAAATAACTATTTTTCATTCTTTCGGTTCGCTTTTATTTATTTTTCTTGTCTAACTATGAAGGTTCATTCAATGAACTTAAACACATCCGGGTGCATTATACTAACTCAGCGAGAGTTAGTTATGTGGGAAAAACTAGAGTGACGTGCTTGTCGGGAAAAAATGCACATTTTGCAGTGTGTGGGTGAAGAACTTCTGAAGTCGGTGGAAGATGTTGCAGTGACTTGTAGCAGATGACAGATGGTATTTTAAGAATAGAAAGCAATGGAATTGGTTCATGCATTTCATAGAGATACATTCACTCAATGAGCACAACAGTATTGTCATAGAGAAGAGTACTCGGAGCACTTCTCGGAGAACAATCCCTGGAGATATGAGGTCCAGGAGCAATAATTCACGCAAGAAGAGGGAGTTTTCTTCATCTGTTTCCTTTCAAAACTCTTCCTATGTAATTGAATGGATTTAGTTTTCTCGATAGTGATACTGAACAATATATTAGTTAGCTATGTTTTTAGTTCGGGGAGAGTTCTGGTTCTACTGGTGATCATTTTTCATCCTTTTTAATAATTTTTTTTGTGGTTAGAATTGATCAGCTAGATCAACTCTAATTACACATTTCTATTTTGTACCTCTCTCATTGAATTTTAAAAACTCTGTAATAATCCGGTGAGTTTTATTATGGATTCCACTTTTAATTAATCTACTTGTAATGAAAATTTCAGTACTTACGGCGAGTTGTACTGTTATCTTTTTAATTCATCTTTCTGAAGTTGTTCTTCTTTGGAGTGGCAAACTCTAAGTTATGCAATTTCCGTGACTTAATTACTGGAGAGGGAATAAAGTCACCTTTATGTAGTGGTACAATGTAGAATTTTTATATGAATAGGGGAAACAATTTTAACCAGTAGACTAGAGTAATCCCAAAGCGTTATTTTCTATTTGTCTTTTATCAGCATCTTATTCTCTTTGTTGCATCTTATTTTCATCTTTTCTCGGTTTCAGTATAGGTTAGAAAAAATTTGCAAAAATATGTGTGGTTTTACTTTTTAGTTTATAAAAACATAAAAAAATATTAAAAGCTAAAACAATATTAGAAAAAAAACTACTCCGCTGCTGACAATAGTGGAGTTTTCAATGTTTTTAGTTGAGTAGGGGCTAATTTACCTTCCCTATGAGTTCGAGATTTCTTTCCACATATACAGTAGTTAGTAGGAATATAAATTTTAAACGTTGATAGACTTCATCTATGGTTTAGGTCAGGTACTAATAAATGGGTGGTATATGAATTGAGGATCTGGTCCCTTGAAAAAATATTTCTATCCATGAGATACAGTGAAAATTAAAAGATAGTATTACCAGTATATTTCCTCAAGGGGGGTTCTGATCAAGGGTTGTCGTTGATATTGAATATCATATAGGAAGAACAAATATAAGATATGGAATAAAGAACACTTAAGGAAATATTCTTCAAAAAATATTTCCCTTGTGAACAATGAACTGAAATGAAGAGGAAATTCCTTAGCCTAAATCAGAGGGAAGAAGAGAGTATTTCAGGGTATGAAGCTACATTCACAAGATTCTCTTGGTATGAAATATAGTATGTACTTGATTTAAAAATAATTATTGATCATTAATTTGATGTAATTAAACCATGTATTTTAATGGCACTAGCTTTGTAAAAGTTTTCATTATATGATGAAATTGTATTAAGTTCCACCAAAATAGAGATAAAATTTTCTAGATCAACTTTTTTAAGGGAAACCATGATATTAAGTGTTACTTTTATATTCCTGGAAAAGGTAAAGCACCCAAGAATAAGGGAATGAAGAAATTACCATTATGCGAGAACTGTGGGAAGAATCATCATGGGAAATGAAAGAAACTCATGGGAGTTTTCTAGAAGTGTGGAGAAAAGGTTCATCATTATAATGAATTTAAGGGGAAGAAATAAGTTAATGATGTTCATTGCTACAATTTTAGAGAGATGGAACACTATGAAAATGAGTTTCCTAAGAGCCAAGGGAAATTTCCTTAGAAAAATCCACGAGGGAAAGGGAATGATTATGTGATTACCACCGTGGAGGCTGAAGTTCCTATGGATGTGGTGGATGATACATTAATTATTTCCTAAAACATAGCATATGATTTATTTGATTTTGGATCATCACATTTCTATATATCTACCCAATTTCCCAATAAAATTAGACACTTCTAATTTGATTTAATAAAGCAGTTGTCTGTCAAAACTACTAAGGGAAGTATTTTTGTAATAAATATTTTTCAATTTGTCTCCTATGTGATATAAAAACGTTATTTATTTTCTAACCTTATCAACATACCGATGATTTACTTTGACATAATAATTTGTAAGAATTTTATTTCAAATTATGATGTAAAAATCTATTGCAAGACTACGGAAGGTAGATTTCTTTATTGATGCAGAATCTCTTATCATTGGAGCATAAACTTCATTATCATGATCTTATCTCGATCCACCTTTATTACCTATTATAAATGAAATTATTGGTGAGGAAGATAAAACATAATATATGGATATTTAATTTATAGATGTACCTATTTTACAAGTATAAATTGATGTTTTTTCAGAGCATTAATCTGGACATCCACCAGATTTAGATGTTGAGTTCTTTATTTATTTAATTCTTGGTGTAAGACCTATATCAAATAATCCCTATAGAATGGTCACTATGTAATTAGTATAACTCAAGAAAAAACTAGAGTAATTGAGTGATAAAGAATTTATCTACCCCATTGTTTCTCCATGGGTATCCCTTGTTATCTTTGTTAAGAAAAAAGATGGATCTGTGAGGTTGTGCATTAACAATATGTAGATCAATTATATTACAGTAAAAAAATTAACATCTTCCTCACACTGATAATTAATTTGATCAACCTCATGGCGCCTAATATTTTTCAAATATTATCCTTCGATCTAGATATCATTAGTTGGGTATAAGGAAGGAAGATATTCATAAGACAACATTTCAAACCAGGTATGTGCATTAAGTGTTTACAATAATACATTTTAGATTGAAAATGAATCCTCTATTTTCATGGATTTAATTAGTATAGTTTTCAAGGAATATATTGATTTATGTTTTTGTGGTATTTATCTATGATATTTTATTACACACCATGAGCTAAAAATACCATGATAATCACTTGCATATTATTCTGAAAAAACATAGAATAAATAAATTATTTGAGAAGTTTAGGAAGTGTGGATTTTGGATTCAATATAGTTCTTTTATTTCCCATATTGTCTCTAGGGATATAATCTTTTTTGTGCCTATGAATTGGAAGGCAATTCAAGAATGGCCTATTCCAATGAACTTCTGAGGAATTTGGTTTTATTAGAATATTAGGATTCTATCGACGTTTAGTTCATAATTTTTCTCGATTTTCTAACCCAATAACAAAGATCAAACGTAAAAGGGTTAAGTTTTTATGGATGAAACAAATGTACATAATGCTTTGAAAAATTGAAAATAAGACTGTTCAATGCCCTAATTTTGAATATTCCCCCTAGAAATGATGGATTTGTGATATATAGTGCTGAATAAGAGAATGTATTGGGATGTGTCCTTATGAAAAATTATAATTCTATTTCTTATGAATCAAGGTAGTTGAATGCTCATGAAAATAATTATCCAACTCATTACCTTGAGTTAGCAGTTGTAATATTTGACTTAAAAATATTTGATACACTATCTCTATGGTGAAATATATTAGATATATATTGATCACAAGAGTTTGAAATACATTTTTACATAGAAATAATTAAACATGAAAAATTATAAGGCTCTAGTTACTCAATGATTATGATTTTTCAATACACTACCACCCAGGAAAAGAAAATAATGTGGAAGATGAATTAAGCCGGTAATATCATGGACATTTGACCCAAATGGGGATTTAGATAGATCCTATATTCATTGATCTACTAATGATTGTTATGAGAATTTTTAAGGATGGGGAAAACTATTTTCTCTTTCAAATGGTAAATAAAATATCATCACAAGAAAGGTATAAAGATATCAATATGAAGATGGGAATCTACAAAATAAAATCAAAGCTGTTAAGGATCGAAGGTTAGAAGAAATCAATTATGAGGATGGAGTTCTCAAATTTGGGAAAAGGTTATGTGTTCCATCATTACCAAATATAAAATGGGAATTATTAGATTATGATCATAGCTAAAATTTCTCAATAAAAAATGGAATAACCAAAATTTATAGAAATCTAATGGAATATATTTTTGGGGGATAACATGATGTCAGAAATTATTGACTATGTATCAAGGTGTCTTGCTTTCCAACAAGTGAAAGTTTAGAGGAAACACCCTAGAAGAGTCATGAAACCTCTAACTATTCCTATGTGGAATGAGGATGAAATTATGTTTGAATTTTTCATCTGACTACTAATCAATCCTAGAAGGAATGGTGCAATATGTGTAATTGTTGATCATCATAACAAATCAGCACATTTCATTGCTATAAGATAGGATTTACCACATGAGTTCCTGGAAAGACATTATTTTAATTAGGTTGTAAGAATTCATAATGCATCTCTCCGATTTGGTCAGATTGAAATCCTATATTTATAAAAAAATGGAAAAGTCCCCAGAAGGATTTGGACACAATGCTTTATATGTGTAATACTTATCACCCAAAAACTGATTGATCATATGAAAGGACTATTCAAACACTAGAATACATGTTGAGATCATGCTCTCTTAACATTCAAGGAATGTGGGATCAATATATTCATTTGGTGGAATTTTCCTACAATAAGTTTTTCCATTCTTGTATTCTAATGGATCCATATGAATCATTATATGGATTGTTGTGTCGAACTCCAACTTGTTGGGCTGAAGTAAGTGAGGAGAAACGTATACTCCAAGAACTTATTGATGAGATAAATACACTGGTAAAATCAATTGATGACTATATTTAAGATGACCATAGTATGAAAAATAGTTATTCATAAAACTATATAAGGGATTTGGAATTTCATGTTGGAGATCATGTCCTTCTAAAAGTATCTCCGTAGAAGGGTGTCTTCAGGTCCAGTAAGAATGGGAAACCGAGGTCCTGATATATCGGACCGTTCAAAATTCATGAACGAATTGGAGCTATGTATTACCATTTATAAATTCCACCAAGACTCTCCAAATATCATAATTTTTTCCTTGTGTCATTGTTAGAGAAACACATTTCAGACCCAATGCATGTACTCTCCTATGAAGAAATAGAGTTGGAACCTGATTTGTCATATTGTGAAGAGCCTATTGAGATTCTTGACACAAGGTAGATGGTATTGAGAAATCAAACAAATATATTGTTAATGGTTCTCTAGAGAAACCATAAAATGGATAATGAAATTTTGGAACTAGAGGATGTTATGAAGAATAACCACCCACATCTTTTTAGGAAGCAATGTACATGAAGAAATTCGTGAGCAAAATTTACGAAGAGGGGAGAATATAACACCATAGTATTTAATGCTATGTCTTTATTAAATAATTTTAACACATTAGATATCTCACAATCCACATAATATTGAGTCTCTCATAAAAAACTTATCTACTATAACATAGCCATTAATCTTAATTTTTCCAGTTCTGTGATTTGAATTTTGAAAAATAGACATACACGGGTGCGATCATTCTGATATTTAGTGTCTGATTAGATCAAAATTATTTTTGGTGATTAGTAACATACCCTTATGAATAGTAATATGATATTTATGAATATTAAATTTTCAAAAGGAATAGTAACGTCACCCATGAGTGTATAAATAAAATTTAGTCTCCTTATAAATGAAGGGGAATATTTTAAATTATGTTTTTTTATTTTTGTGAGTTATAAATATTTAATTCCAATTTTATAATTTATAAAATATTTAAAATGATATTTCATTTTCATAAACTTTTTTCATAAATCAATATTTCATATCCCTGTGATTTTCATGTAATTTAATAGGACCTTAGTTAGTTTTTTAAAGTGTCATAAAATCAGTTATAATTTTAAAATTGGTATTTTATGATTAAATTACTATTTTAGTAAAAAAATTAATTTCTCGTATTTAGAAAAATATTATCAAAATATGAATTTCATTTTTGGATTCTACACAATAAAAAATGGTTACATTTAATTTATTTAAATTTTTCTAAAATACATGAATTTTTTGTGAATAGAAAATTAGGATAATTTATGATAAATGCTAAATAAATGATTTATTGAGTGATGGATGATGCCCTACTGAGGTAATAATAGTTGGTTAGTAATCAAATGAACTTATTACTATTTGTGTTCGTTTATCATCACTATTTTTTATCTTTGAGAAAAACAATATACTAATGATTAAAATATTATGAAAACCCTCCTCCCCTCCATTATAAATACCACCCCTCATACCCTCATTTCTTCACACCTCTCAAGCTTTATGCCTTGTGTAAATTCTTCTCAAATATATCTATAATATCTGCCCCCACTTATATCATCCCTTGGTATCTTAGAAATACCAAATAGTCTATTCTAAATAGGATCTCAAAGGAAGATTGATTCAAGAGGAAAATTCCCCTTTTCAATTTTATTTTTTTCTTTTCAAGTTCCCTTGTTATCACTTATATTCCCACCTATTATCATACAAATGTTATGAAAAATAAATTACCATATATGTAATAGAATTTTGTTATGATAAATTATTATGTGATCATAATATCTTTTTTTTCTTCATTTTATACAATAAATGAATACACTATCAATGTTGTGTTAATTTATCACGTTCAAGTAAGATAGGTTTTAAATTTGCATTATAATCTTCAAAAATGGTCATGAAACCTTTCTAATAGTTTAACATGATCATAATATATGTATTTTATCTTATTTAATGTTCTATAATCCTTAAAAACTCATAATATTAAATAACAATACTAAACAAATCTATTGTTCATAAAGTCGCCAAGTAAATCCAAGCGTTTATCATTAACTTTTACCTAATGAGTCATCCTCATGTTATATAACAAAAATCATTATAAGATCATTTATATATATGAAATTTCACTAATTATACATATTAAAATTATTTTATGTGTATCCTCATTTCAAACAAATATCCATTAATGAATATAGGTCAACTGATCAAGAAAACCAATGAACAAAATGCTTTAAAAACAATAAAATTGTACCTATTACACCCATAGAAAATTCCATGAATGAACCGAATATGGTTAAAATAAATAAATTTAATATAGAGGGGGTTATGGAATTATTAATTAACTAAGAAATTTTTTATTATTCTGGTCATTATGATCAATAGAAGAACACATTCGGGCATAAGTTAAGGGTTTTGTCATCTCACTTTTAATTCCATGAGACATCCATTGTTTTCCACTTATTTATTGTATGTGGTGTTTTTTTACATCAATTTAATATATAATATCATGGTTCTATATATATTCATGGTATTATGTGATACATTTTGTGATTTTTAATTTTTTATTATCTGATTTGATTGATTACAATTTGGTGAGGGACTTTGTCTGAATTTCAATTTCATTGAAACTTATTTGGTATTGTTCACCAAATCTTTATAATTTGGTGTATCGACTACCCCGTTTAGATATTTTTTCATTTGAAATTATAAGTATTTTAAATATAAATTTTCTTGTATCATGGATATTGTGATTCCCTTATGTCGTATACCATTTCACATATTGTGTTTATTTTGATTGCTTCTTTAACTACAAATATTATTATTTCCTTAAGTCGTATACCATTTGGTATATTGTTCTTGTAATAAATCATAGAATAAATAATTATTTGGAATATAAGTGATGGTTGGGGCCTATTATATCACCCCGATGCATCGATAGGTTTAATGAGGCAAACTTGTTTGCAAAAAACCCATAGAGTTTGTTTCTAAAATAATTAGACAGGTTTCTACCCACAGACATAAATTGTCTCGATGATATAATGGTTCATGTTCCAGATACATGATGTCCAAATAATAATCATTCTCGTTATTTAGTATTTATTTATTTCTTTCCATGTTTTTCTCACTATGAAAAAATTTATGGATTCATTTCTATTCTACGCCTATTAATGGAAGGCGTTTTCATTTATTCATTATGTAATATTAGTTGTGTTTTATTGGTTATGATTAACTTATATTTGATTCGTGATACCACTATATGTAACCCATTTTGATCATTTTTTCTCACCCTGATTATATTTCCTTTCTCGAGGTTATGAAGGAGAGAACATTGAATAAGATTTCAAGAGGAAGTTTATTTCTATTTACTTGGTATTATGTTGTATTTTCTATCTTTTCATATGTACTATGTGAATATTGAATTAAATATGGTTTTCCGAAACTATTTAACTAATCTGTCCTTTGGGATTTGATTTATAATAATCATCCCAATATATTAAAGTAATACATAGGCTCTGGGTTTCTAAAGCTGGGGTGTTACAATTGGTATCAAAAGAAGTTTAGAAGCAATCAAGGAAACCACATATAAGAAACATAGTTAGAAGACATAACCCAAAGATAGACATTAAAGATAAGTATAGAGTAATATCCT
This sequence comes from Viscum album, assembly GCA_963277665.1. Classification (NCBI taxonomy): domain Eukaryota; kingdom Viridiplantae; phylum Streptophyta; class Magnoliopsida; order Santalales; family Viscaceae; genus Viscum; species Viscum album. The sequence goes on along the minus strand of OY728158.1, from coordinate 493,805,898 downwards.
TGAATTTTGGTATGGTAGAGGCTATGTTGGTATTCCTAGTAAATGCATCCCTCTCTATATACTACATGTGGACGTGTTTCAGGCACAATTGTAACTAAGAGTAACAACTCTGGTAAGGAGTTTCGGGAATGACCTAGGATATCCTGTTACACGAAAAAATCCTTACTACACCCCTAGTTTTACACTTCTGTGGGATATACTTAGGATAATTCAAATTTTCTTTACAAACCATTAATAATCATTTAAAAATATAATGAAACCGTGTTTATGATTATGGGAATAACTTTTCATAAGTTGTCATATTATGTTAAGTTTTTTCGAGTTTGAAATTATGAATTATGAGATTATTTAGTGTATTCCATTATTTAGTTATAGCATCAGATATAATAAATGTAATCAATAACCTTGAAAAATGTATTTATTTCCCCACTGATAAAGTCAACATAGTTAGTGTTCGAGTGGATTGTCACCTATCGACCGGTCAAGGTTCTAGTGTTCTGCTAATGTGTATAGCAGCACTCGGGTCGAATCCTCGGCGATGATACTTTGTAATAGTCATTTGTTTTTAGTTGATTGTATTTTTATTGGGGGTTTTGTTTGTAAAGATTATGAAATAATTTATGGATGATGTTTGATTTCAAAAATTGATAAATATTGGGGTGAGTTCATTATTGGGGATTTAATCTTATGAAATCCTTGAGCTTTTCTTTATATTTAATTAAATTAATACCCGCTTCAAAAGATGATTTTGATCGGAATTCCCAAGTGTTAAAGCTTTAATCCAAGCCATAACTTAACTTATGTTTATAATAATTACCATTAATTGTTTATTTTAGTGTATTTTTGGTTCTAATAATCCATTAAATCCACATATTAAACAAAACATATCATTAATCCATGACATCTAAAGTTCAACATACACAATATTAACTAAAAGAATACTCATCGAGAAAAGGCTCTCAATCACTTAATATCCCTAAATTATAACTCAACTAAATGGTATATTTACTCATCAATTTAAATTATTATTAATTTGGTTATAATGATTAGGATGATAAATTAAGAAGATAAGGAAAATAAAGGGATAAGAAAAGAGTGGTATGTCGAATACACACACAAATGATAATGAGAATTAAGAACAGAATTTCGATTGAATGAGGAAGAAAAATAAGGTAAGGGGATTCAACTGTATTTAAAATATTTTAATAACATCAATATTAAACTACAGAATTTGGATGAGAATAATATATATTGAAGAAGCAACTTGCATTAAAACAGAATTACAAAAGAAAGGACTTACAAAATTACAACTATGAAGAACATAAAATAAAATAAAAAAAGGGATAAGGAAAGGTCTCTCAAGTGAAAACATGAGTATGGAAGGTACTTACAATCCTTTATCAAGGCTTTGGTCATGCCAATATGATCTCTTATTTTCTTAAATACCAACCCCCTTGAAGGAGAGGAGGGGGATGCATTTATAGCCTAAGGAAGTGGACAGTTTTCATTCCTAATCTGTCCCTCCATTTTCATCTCCATGTTGGTTATTCATACATCTGAATATTGAGAAATATCCTTCTTCAAAGTTGTATATAATGATGTTTTCCGACCTATCTCAAAATATGGATTCATTTCGACTTATTTATCCAATGTTATGTCAGGTTGATTAAACAATTTTAATCTGTCCATTTCAATCCTGTCTTTTTGATGTCCAAAATGTGAAAGGGTTTTTGAATAGGAAGATGCCTTAAAACCCGAATTTTGTCTTCAAAAAAGTTGGCTCCCTATATCTCTTATTTAACACTGAAATATTTCAGCTCAAAATTATGTCTATATCAGGATCCATGTCATAAACACTATACCGATTTAAATTCTCGGTCAGAATGGTGGGGTGGACTTCAAAGCATTAGTTGAACCCCTTGTCTTTAGAGTTGGGCCTTAAAATTTTTATCTAGTACTCCGTTAATTATCCCCTGAACTTTGGAAGAGAATAAATAATTTTTACTTCCTGATTGATCCCAGAAATTAAATCTTCATGGCTGGTCCAGTTTCTTCACGGGTTCTTTGGGTCATCTTGTGTGGTCCATGGGAGCCTTCAAATGGCAGAATTGGCCCATAATGCCCTCTAATGATATGTGATAAATTGAATAAGGAATACTACAAAGCAAGAACCACAAAATTTTAATATTTTGGGTGATACTTATAAATAAAATAGAAAATTGACTCAATTGGACAACTTCTACAAATTCTCAAAAATTATATTTAGTATTAAAACATTAATATTTCACACAAATTATGCACATTTCATATAAAATAAGTAATGGGAGTATATAATAAGTCATGAAAATATAAATAAAATCAACTCCCGCACACTTAGTTTTTTATATGTCCTCATGTGAAACAAATATAAAAACATGAAAAAATCATTTTCACTCACCAACAAATATTAAAATTTTGTTTTCTCCAATCAGGGGAGGTTTAGACTATTTCACTCATTCATTTTGAATTCAACCACAAGTTTTTACAGAAACAATGTTCCAAAACTAATTCATTTTTTCATGCTGAAATTTAGAAATGGAAAATGTGGACACTCAAAACTCACACCACTCAAGATGATAAACTTCATTTGTGGAGGTTCAATCTTTCACCAACCAAAAGTGAAAATCATAGTGTTTGAAAGAGCTCTCAGCTTCCAATACCTATCCAAAGTTAACAATAATCAAGAGGTCTTTTTAAGGGGTTTTTCTGTGGCAATAAGATAGTAGGAATATAATGTCCATGAGAGAGAATAAGAGGGTTAAAACTCCAACATAGAAAAATAAATGCACATTTTTTTGGAAATAAAACATGGAAGGAAATGAAAACACATATTTACAAGGGAATGATTGTGTGATGAATGACAAAATAGAGGAAGAAAATATTAAGGTAATGTGAATATGGAATATTTACAGAACACAAAACTTCTCCCAATCACATAAGAATATAATACAAGTGTTCTGTTTTTCTTTTTTTTCTCTTTTTTTGAAAGTAGAACTTGGAAAAGATCTCACACACATATCCGAACCCATGATTGATCTCCTCAAGACACTAATTTTAAAAGTTATAACAAGATCAAAGGTTGAGGAAGGGTTATTTTTTACCTACCCAAGAAACAACCAATTTTTTTTTGAACACTTTTCAATAACATTTACGAAATTTCATAAATTAAAGTACATTACATTCCCCAAAACACAATGAATGGAAACCTCTCCCCCACACTGAAATTGATGCTTGCCCTAAGGCAGATGATAACTCGTTGAAAATAAATAATAGGGTTCCAAAACAATGAAATCCATTCCCCCCACACTTAAATTTCAAAAAATTAGGCAATGAAAATCCATGTCGATATAGGGTGGAGAAAGGTATTGGGATTGTAATGTGGATATCAAGGAAAACGTTTTCATAGGCTCGAAGGGGCTTTCAAAAAGAGGATAAATGTATGGTTAATGGGAGGCTATTTGGCTATTATAATTCTCATGTGGTTCAAAAAAATTACTCTATCATATTAATGCACACTAAAGTAGGAAATTCAGCTCAAAGGTCCACAAACTGAAGATTCAAAAATAGAGGTGAAAAAACCACTCATTTTGAAAAGATGGTCATAGGTAGTCGTTGCATGAAAGATAATATTGGTTCTCATGGTTGGGGAAAATCATTTTACAAATCAAAAATGGACCATTAAAAATTTGTTGGTTTTGATACAAAATTATTTATCCAAATTCATGATGAAAATAAAAAAAATTTGAGATGAAACCATGTCTTTTGACTCCCCAAAAATGGTTGGAGAAAATGTGAAAATTGAAGGAGTGTAAGTATGACTCTTTTGTTTTTTTACAATTTTTTTTATTTTTTAGGCTTTTTAGTGTTCTTTAAAATACACACCCACAAAAAAGAGAAAGATAAAAGGAAAAGGTTTTGAAAAAGAACGTGGTAAGAAATGAAAGAGGGATGAAGAAGAATAAGGAGGTAGGGATAGGAAGAGATAGAGAGAGAGAGAGTTAAAGGGAAAGAGGTTCCCCTGGTTTGGATTTGGTGGGTTTCCATCTCCATCCAGTGGTGGGTCAACTGCAGAAGTTGGGGATCCAATGGAAGCTGTGGTGGTTCCTGGGATATGTTTCCTTTCATGGTGATGCTTTAACCGATGTCCATTAACTGTGAATGTCCTTTTGGAATAGGGGTATTGGACTTGCACTGCACCTAATGGGTAAACATTAGTAATAACAAAAGGACCTTCCCAATGAGAATTAATCTTACCTCGGTGAAGCTGAAATTGAGAATTGAAGAGCATTAACTTTTCACCTTCATGTAATACCTTTCTCAGGATGTGTTTGTCATGGAGTACCTTGGATTTTTCTTTCTAAAGAACAGAATTATAATAAGAATCAAGTCGAAGTACCTCCAATTCAGCCAATTGCAACAATCTTTCTTCACCTAATTTTTAATGATCAAAATTACAAGTTTTCACTGCCCAAAATTTTTTAAGTTGGATTTCAACTGGAAAATGACATGATTTACCAAAAACTAACCAAAAATGAGACTTCCCAATTGGTGTTTTATAGGCAGTATGATAATCCCAAAGTGCTTCACCAATTCTTTCAAGCCAGTCTTTTCTAGTGGGTTTTACAATTCTCTCAAGAACTCATTTCACTTCTATATTAGAAAGTTAATCCATCCCATTTGTTTGGGGATGATATATAGTTGAAGTTTTATGTACAACCCCATTCATTTTCAAAAGATATTCCATGGTTATATTACAGAAATGGGTTCCTAAGTCACCGATCAAGGCATGATGCATTCCAAATGTATGGAAGATGTGTGTCTTTTGGAACTCACTAATAGTGTGTGAATAATCCTTCCTAGTGGGTTTGGCCTCAACCCACCTAGAAACATAATCAACTATAATAAGGATGTATGAGAATCCATTGGAAGGGGGAAATGGTCCTATGAAATCGATGCCCCAAAAATCAAAGATCTCACAAAAAATTAAAGGATTTTGGGGCATTTCATTTCTCTTGGAAATTGTGCCAAACTTTTTGCAAGTGGGATATGATTGAAAAAACTCATGTGAGTCCTTGAAGAGTGAATTCCAGAAGAATACAGAGTCTTGGACCTTTTTGGAGGTCCTTTGTGGTCCAAAGTTTCCACCACCAAGCATTGATTGACAAAATTCTAAGATGGGAGAATGTTCCTTTTCATCGACACATCTCCTTATTACCATGTCGTCCCCAGTTTTCCAAAGTTTATTTTCTTCCCAAAAATAGTATTTTGAGGCACTATTCAACTTCATTTTTTGTTCTTTTGAATTTTTTTTGGAAAAACACCAGAAAGAAAGTAATTTAAAATTGGGGCATACCATGGTAATTTTGGAGTGAGAAATGAAAGGTTCTCAGTGGGGAATTCAGGATCAATGATTTCAGAATGAGAAGAATTAGAAATTCTACTCAAGTGATCAGCCAGAGGTTTTTCTTTTACTAGTCTATCTTTTATTTCAAGGTCAAACACTAGGAGAATTAGGATCCATCTTAATAGCCTCGATTTGGAATCAGTATTCTTGAGTAAGAACATTATAGCATAATGGTCTATGAAGATGATGATTTTGGAACCTAAGAGATAGGGATAGAATTTATCTAATTCAAAAAACCATTTCTAAAATTTCTTTTTTTGTGATAGTGTAGCGAGATTTAATTTCATCCAATTTTTTTGAAGCATAATAGATGAAATGAGGAAGTTTTTCTCTTCATTGACCAAGAAGAGCCCCAAAAATTCTATCAAAAGTATCACACATTAACTCAATGTGTAAGGACCAATCTGGGGGTTGGGTTATCGGGGCATATGTAAGAGAAGTTTTGAGTTTAATGAAGGATCTCTTGAAAACATCATCAAAATGGAAAGTGACATCATTTTGTAGCAATAGAGTGTGTGGGAGGGAAAGTATACTGACGTTATGGATGAATTTCCAATAGAAACTGGCATGACCGAGGAATGAAGAGATGTATCGAACAGAAGTGGGTTGAGGAAGTGATTGGATCAGTTCAATTTTGGCAGGATTGAATTCAATAACATTTTTTGAAACTATATTCCCTTGAAAAATCCCATTTTCAACCATGAAGTGACATTTTTCAAAATTTAACACAATTTTGCACTTGAAACACTTTTGCAGGACTAGAGAGAGTGAATTTAAACAAGATTCAAATGACTCACCATAAATGGTGAAGTCATCCATGAAGACTTCCATGCAGTGGTCAATGAATTCATAAATGATACTCATCATACACCTCTGGAATGTCGCAGGAGCATTTCAAAGTCCAAAGGGCATTCTTATATATGCATATGTTCCAAAGGGGCATGTGAAAGTAGTCTTTTCTTGGTCCTGAGGTGCGATTGGGATTTGGAAGTAGCTGGTGTATCCATCAAGAAAGCAATAGTGTGACATTCCAACTAATCGTTCTAGATTTTGATCAAGGAATGGAACAGGGAAGTGATCTTTTCTTGTTTCAACATTCAATTTCCTATAGTCAATTCACACACACCATTTGTTCTTTACTCAAGTTGGGACTACCTCTCCATGTTCATTTGTGACAAAAGTTATCCCACCCTTCTTAGGTACAACTTGAATTGGACTAAGCCATTCACTATCAGAAATTTGGTAGATAATACCATCTTGAAAAATCATGGTGATATCTTCCCTAACTACCTCAAATATGAATGTATTGAGTCTTCTTTGTGGTTGTCTAATTGGTTTTGATGACTCCTCAAGATGGATGTGATGCATGCAAAGGGCATGGTTGATTCTTGGTATGTCATCTAGGGTCCAACCTATGGCCTTTTTGTTTTCCTCTAACACCTGATCATATTTGGACTCTTCAGTTTCAGTAAGAGAAGAAGAGATAATGAGAGGATGTGAGTGATCACAGAAAATGAATTCATATTTTAGGTGTTCAGGAAGAGGTTTCAGATCAGTCTCATCTTTCGCTTTTGGGATAGACAACTCAGGAATGGAAGAAGAGACTTCAGTGGCTTTAGATTCCGTTTCCTTAAAACTATCCAAGGTGGAGCAGTAGATATCAGAATTGATGTGGGATTCAATATAGTTTTTAAGATCATCTATATTGATAGATTCTATGAATGAAATGTCCACATCAACTTCACCATTTATGACTTTGTTAATCATGATGTAGATTTTACAGGATCCTTTGTCATTAGAACATGAAGAACATGGTGGATTGGGGGGGGTTTGTTTGCAGATATTATGAAATAATTTATGGATAATGTTTGATTTAAAAATTGATAAAGATTGGGGTGAGTTCATTATTGGGGATTTAATCTTATGAAATCCTTGAGCATTGCTTTATATTGAATTAAATTAATACCCACTTCAAAAGATGCTTTTGATCAGAATTCCCAAGTGTTAAAGCTTTAATCCAAGCCTTAACTTAACTTAGGTTTATAATAATTACCATTAATTGTTTATGTTAGTGTATTTTTGGTTCTAATAATCCATGTAATCCACATATTAAACAAAAAATGTCATTAATCCATGACATCTAAATTTCAACATACACAATATTAACTCAAAGAATACTCATCAAGAAAAGGCTCTCAATCACTTAATATCCCCAAATTATAACTCACCCCAATGGTAGATTTAATCATACATTTAAATGATTATTAATTTGGTTATTATGATTATGATGATAAATTATGAAGATAAGGAAAATAAAGGGATAAGAAAAGAGTGGTGCGTCGAACACACACACAAACGATAATGAGAATTAAGAACAGAATTTTAATTGAATGATGAAGCAAAATAAGTTAAGGGGATTAAACTGTATTTAAACAATTTTAAGAATATTAATATTAAACTATAGATTTTGGATGATAATAAGAGATATATATGAAGAAACATGCATTAAAACAGAATTACAAAATAATGGACTTACAAATTTACAATAATGAAGAACATAAAATTAAATGAAAAAAAGAGAGGTGGAAAGGTATCTCAAGTAAAAACTTGAGTATGGTAGGTCCTCCCAAGCCTTTGGAAAGGCTTTGGTCATGCCAAAATGATCTCCTCTCTTCTGAAATGCCAACCCTCTTGAAGGAGAGGAGGGGGGGGGGGGGTGCATTTATAGCCCAAGAAAGTGGACTGTTTTCATTCCCAATATGTCCCTCCACTTTCATCGCCATTTTGGCTATTAAGACAACCGAATCATGAGAAATATATTTATTCAGAGTTGTAGATAATAATAATGTCCGACCTCCCTCAAAATTTGGAGTCATTTGGACATCTGTATCCAATGTTATGGCCAGTTGATTAAACAATTTTAATCTGTCCATTTCAATCTAGTCTATTTAATGTCCAAAAGGTGAATGTGTTTTTGAATAGAAATATGCATTCAAAACCGAATGATGTCTTCAACAAAGTCAGCCACCTATATCTTATCTTTCACACTGCAATAGCTCTGCTCTAAATGATGTCTAGATCAGGACACATTTTATATACACTGTACTGATTTTAATTATTGGTCAAAATGGTCGGTTGGAATTCAAAGCATTTGTTGGACCACTTTTTATAAGAGTTGGGCCTTGAAATATTTATCCAATACCCCTTTAATTATCCCACTAAATTTGGAGGAGAATAAAAGATTTTGGACTTCCTTATTGATCCCAGAAATTAAATCTTCATGTTGTTCCAGTTTCATCACCGATTCTTTGGGTCATATTGTGTGGTTCATAGGAGCCTTCAAATGGCAGAATTGGCCCATAAACATTATCCAAAATTATATTTAGTAGTAAAACATTAATATTTCACACAAAGTATGCACATTTAATATAAAATAAGTAAATGGAATATATAAAAAGTCATGAAAAATATTAATAACATCAACTCCCCCACACTTAGTTTTGTGCATGTCCTCATGTGCAACAAATATAAAAACATGACAAAATCATTTTCACTCAGCAACAAATATTAAAATTTTTTTTATCCAATGAGGGGAGGTTTAGAATATTTCACTCATCCATTTTTAATTCCACCACAAGTTGTTACAGAAACAATGTTCCAAAACTAAATCATTTTTTCAGGCTCATATTTAAAAATGGAAAATGTGGACACTCAAAACTCACACCTATCAAAATGATAAAATTCATTTGTGGAGGTTCACTCTTTCACCAACCAAAAGTGAAAATATTAGAGTTTGAAATAGATCTCAGCTTCCAATACCTATCAAAAGTGTATAAAAATCATGAGTCCTTTTTAAGGGGGTTTTCTGTGGCTATGGGACAGTAGGAATATAATGTCCAAGAGAGAGAAAAAGGGGATTAAAACACCAACATAGAAAAAGAAATGCACATTTTTTTAAAATAAAACATGGAAGAAAATTAAAGCACATATTTACAAGGGAATAATTTTGTGAAGAAATACACAATAGAGGAAGAAAATATGAAGGTAATGCGAAGATGGAATATTTACAAAACACAAAACTTCTCCCAATGACATAATAATATAATGCAAGTGTTCTTTTTTTATTTTTATTCTCTTTTTTTTTGAAAGTTGAACTTGGAAAAGATCTCAAAATAATATCCCAATCCATGATTGATCTCCTCAAAACACTATTTATAATAGTTATAATAAGATCAAAGGTTGAGGAAGAGTTATTTTTGACTTACCCAAGAAACAACCCAATTTTGTTATTCTTTTTATTTATTTAATTTTTTTTTTGAAAACTTGTCAATAACATTTACAAAATTCCATAAATTAAAGTACATTACATCCCCAAAACACACTGACTCCCCCACACAGAAATGGATGATTTCCCTGAAGTAGATGATAACTCATTTAAAATCAATAATTGGGTACCCAAACAATGAAATCCATTCCCCCCACACTTAATTTTCAAAAAATTATGCAATTAAAATTCATGTTGATATAGGGTGGGAAAAGGTATTGGGATTGTAATGTGGCTATCAAGGAAATGGTTTTCATAGGCTCAAAGGGGCTTTCAAAAGGATGATTAATGTATGGTTAATGGGAGGCTATTTGGCTAATATAATTCTCATGTGGTTCAGAAAAATGCCTCTATCATATTAATGCACACTAAAGTAGAAAATTCAGTTCGAAGGTCCACAAACTCAATATTCACAAATAGAGGTGAAAAAACACTCATTTTAAAAATATGGCCACAGGTAGCCTTGGCATGAAACCTAATGTTGGTTCTCACGGTTGGGGAAAATCATTTTCCAAATGAAAAATTGAGCATTAAAAATTTGTTGGTTTTGAGACAAAATTCATTATCCAAAGTCATGATGAAAATACAAAATTTTTTAGATGAAACCATGTCCTTTTACTCTCGAAAAATGGTCGGACAAAATTTGAAAATGGAAGGAGAGTAAGTATGACTTTTTTTTACATTTGCTTTATTTTTTACATATTTTAGTGTTCATTAAAATACACACCCACAAAAAAGGAAAATAGAAAAGTAAAGGGTTTAAAAAATAATGTGGTAAAAAAATTATAGAGAGAAGAATAAGATGAAATAGGTAGGGGGAGGAAGAGATAGAGAGAGAGTTAAAGGGAAAGAGGTGCCCCCTAGTTTAGATTGGTGGGTTGCCATCTCCATCCAGTGGTGGTTCAACTACAGAAGTTGGGGATCCGATGGAAGTTGAGGTGGTTCCTGGGATGTGTTTCCTTTCATGGTGATGATTTAACCGATGTCCATTAACCGTGAATGTCCTTTTGGAAGAGGGTTCGTGGACTTTCACTACACCAAATTGGTAAACATTAGTAATAACAAAATGACCTTCCCAATAAGAATTAAGCTTACCTGGGTGAAGCTTAAATTGAGAATTTAAGAATATTTCCATTTCACCTTCATGGAATACCTTTCTCAGGATTTTTTTGTCATGGAGTACCTTGGATTTTTCTTTGTAGAGAATATAATTCTTATAAGAATCAAGTCAAAGCTCATCCAGTTCAGCCAATTGCAACAATCATTCTTCACCAGATTTTTCAAGATCAAAATTATAATTTTTCACTACCCAAAATGACTTATGTTGGATTTCAACTGGCAAATGACATGATTACCAAAAAATATCCTAAAATAAGACATCCTAATGGGTGTTTTATAGGCATTTATATAATCCCAAAGTGCTTCACCATGTCTTTTAGGCCAGTCTTTTCTAGTGGGGTTTACAATTCTCTCAAGCACTCGTTTCACTTATCTATTAGAAAGTTCATCCATGCCATTTTTTTGGGGGTGATATGCAGTTGAAGTTTTATGTACAACCCCATTCATTTTCAAAAGATATTCCATGGTTCTATTACTGATATGGGTACCTAAGTCACTGATCAAGGCATGAGGCATGCCAAATCTATTGAAGATTTGTGTCAATAGAAACTCAATAACAGTATGTGAATTATCCTTTCTAGTGGGTTTGGCCTCCACCCACCTTGAAACACAATCAACTGCAAGAAGAATGTATGAAAATCCATTGGAAGGGGGAAATGGTCTCATGAAATCGATGCCCCAACATCGAAGATCTCGCAAACAATTAAAGGCTTTTGGGGCTTTTCATTTCTGTTAAAAATTGTGCCAAACTTTTGGCAAGTGGGACATGATTGACAGAACTCATCTGAGTCCTTGAGTGTGAAGGCCAGAAGAATCTAGAGTCTAGGACCTTTCGGGAGGTCCTTTGTGGTCCAAAGTGGCCACCACCAGGCATTGAGTCACATAATTTTAAGATGTAAGAATGTTCATTTTCATCGACACATCTCCTTATTACCATGTCAGCCCCAGTTTTCCAAAGTTAATTTTCTTCCCAAAAATAATATTTTGAATCACTTTTCAACTTTATTTTTTTTCTTTTGAAAATGTTTTTGGAAAAAACACCAGAAACCATGTAATTTACAATTGAGGCAAACCATGGTAACTTTGGAGTGAGAAATGAAAAGTGCTCAGTGGGGAATTCAAGATCAAAGATTTTAGAATGAGAAGATTTAGAAATTCCAATCTAGTGATTAACCACTGGGTTTTCTTTTCCTGGTCTATCTTTTATTTCAAGGCCAAACTCATAGAGCATTAGGATCCATCTTATTAGACTCAGTTTGGAATCACTTTTCTTGAGTAAGAACTTTATAGAAGAATGGTCTGTGAAGATGATGATTTTGGCACCTAAGAGATAGGCCCATAATATATCTAATGCAAAAACCACTTCTAAAAGTTCCTTTTCAGTGACATTGTAGTGAGATTGAGTATCATCCAATGTTTTTGAGGCATAATAGAAGACATGAGGATTTTTTTTCTTCTTTGACCAAGAACAGCCCCAACAGCTCTATCAGAAGCATCACAGATCAACCAAAGGGTAAGGACCAATCTAGGGGTTGGATTATCAGGGATGTTGTAAGAGTAGTTTTGAGTTCAATGAAGGCTCTCTTTCAAACCTCATAGAAATGGAAAGTGACATCATTTTGGAGAAACCGAGTGGGTGGGAGGGAAATTTTACTGATGTTATTGATGAATCGCCGATAGAAACCAGCATGACCGAAGAATGAACGGATGTCTCGAATAGAAGTGGGTTGAGGAAGTGATTAGATCACCTCAATTTTGGCATGATCGACTTCAATGCCATCTTTTGAAACAAGGTTCCCTAGAACAATCCCATTTGCAACCATGAAGTGACATTTGTCAAAATATAACACAAGGTTTCAATTGACACACTTTTGGAGAACTAGAGTGGGTGAATTCAAACAAGATTCAAATGACTCACCATAAATGGTGAAGTCATCCATGAAGAATTCCATGCAGTGTTCAATGAATTCAGAAAGTATACTCATCATACACCTCTGTAATGTTGCAGAAGCATTGAAAAGTCCAAAAGGCATTCTTCTATATGCATATGTTACAAAGGGGCATGTGAAAGTAGTCTTTTCTTGGTCCTGATGTGCGATTGGGATTTGGAAGTAGCATGTGTATCCATCAACAAAGAAATAGTGTGAATTTCCAGCTAATCGTTCTAGCATTTGATCAAGGAATGGAAGAGGCTAGTGATCTTTTCTTGTTTCAACATTTAATTTCCTATAGTCGATGCCCACATGCAATTTGTTCTTCACTCGAGTTGTGACAACCTCTCCATGTTCATTTTTGACAACAGTTATCCCACCCTTCTTAGGTAAAACCTGAATTGGACTAACCCATTCACTATTAGAAATTTGGTAGATAATACCAGCTTTAAGAATCTTGATGATCTCTTCCCTAACTACCTCAAGTATGAGTGGATTGAGTCTTCTTTGTGGTTGTCTATTTGGTTTTGGTTACTCCTCAAAATGAATGTGATGCATGAAAAGGGAAGGTTTGATTCCTGATATTTCATCTAGGGTCCAACCAATGGCCTTTTTTTCATCTAATACCTGAGCAATTTTGGACTCTTCGGTTTCAGTAAGTGAAGAATAGATAATGACAGGATGAGAGTGATCAAAAAAAAGGAATTCATATTTCAGGTGTTCAGGAAGAGGTTTCATATCAGTCTGATCTTTCACTTTTGGGCTATACGTCTCAGGAATGGAAGAAGGGACTTCAGTTGCTTCAGATTCATTTTCTTTAATACTGTTCAAGGTGGAGCAGTATAGATCCGAATTGATGTGGGATTCAAGAGAGTTTTTAACTTCCTATATATTCATAGAGTCTATGAATGAAATTCCCACATCAACTTCACCATTTATGACTTTGTTAATCATGGTGAATATTTCACAAGATCCTTTGTCATTAGAACATGAATAACATGGTGGATTGGGGTTCGATTGACTCTTAGAAGTGTCCTCAGAAGCATGGATTGTGAATGTAGAGTGATCCTCAGATGAGTATCGCATGGCTTGGGAAATGTTGAATTTGACGAGTTGGTCACCAAATTCCATGGATAAGTGCCTGAATAGACATCAATCTTAGTTATAGTAGTCATGAGGAATGGTCTTCCTAGAATTAGGGGACATTGAGAAGAGTTCGTCTCACCTCCCATGTCTAGGACATAGAAATCTGTAGGGAAGATAAGATCATTCACACGAACAAGGACATCCTAAATTATTCCCTCAGGACTATCTGTGCTTTGATTGGATTACTGAATGACAACACCCATTGGGTGCAAGGTACCTAGAACAAGGTTGGAGATGATGGATATAAGCATGACATTAATTCAGGCTCCTAGGTCTATGAGTTCATCATCACAGTTTGAACTTCCAATTTGGCATGGAACCATAAAGTTCCCTATATCTTTGCACATTATGGGAATATACTACTCGGTGAAAACATTTTCAAAGGTCCTAAGTTTCCCCTTGTGGGTGCACAATTCCTTAAGAAACTTGGCATACTTAGGAATTTGTTTGATGGCATCTAATAGAGGAATATTAACGTCAACATGTCTAAACATGTCGAACATTTCAGGATCAGGTTCAAAGGACTTATTTGGCATAGAAATATCTTGAGGAAAAGGAATTGGATTCCTAAGTGGAATGGAAGGAGGCGAGAGAATGGATTTAGATTCCTTTTCAAGTTTCTTTTTCTTTTCATTTTCTAGGTCAATATTCAAAGGAGGGTTAGATGACTTATCTTGATGCATAGTAATTTTCTTTCCCGATCTAAGTGCAATTTCACTTACATTACCCTTGGGGTTTGGTAAGGGTTGAGCTGGAAGTTGGGAAGAATTAGATGGTTGCTTCTGACTAAGGTGGGATGCCAGTTGACCAATTTGGGTTTCAATGTTCTTGAGGTTAGAATGGGTGAAAGAGTCAAGATCTTCCACTACACTTTCCCATGGTTTCTTTAAAGAAGAGGCTTATCATGAATTGGGATTACCTTGATTTTGGTTCTTGGGAAAGAAATTTCATTGGTTTTGTAATTGGGATGGATCACTAGGATAATGGAATCCAGGAGGAGGATTGTTCCATTGAGGTTGAGGAAGAAAAGGATAAGGTTGTTGGAATTTACCAACACCTTGACCATATTGAAACTGGTTTGGGTTTTAATGAGGTAATTGAGGAGGACGAGATATGGGATTACCATACCTATAGCCTTGGTTATAGGATGAAGAGAAGGGCTCATAGTGAGGTTGGTTGAAGTTTCTAACAAACTGACCTGATAGTTGAGGGTTGTTGTTTCGCTGAGCATATGCTTTATTGAGCTCCATTGGTCCAGATGAATTAGATTGATCCTCTTGTTGTTGTGGACATGTGTCAATTGGATGAGATAAATAGTTGCAGATTCCATAATTTTTGACAGGTCCAGGAAACATTTATTGCGGAGAAGATGAGGTTGGGGATTTGTTATCTACAACTAATTGTCGCACAAGACCTGTAAATTCACTCATCCACTCGGTCATCTTGTTCGGCTAAAATGACTGATTATCTTGGGCTTGATTGACTTGAGCATGTTCTCGAGTATAAAATTGTTGTGTGTTTGTAGCCATGTTACTTATGAGATCTCTTGCATCTGCAAGAGTTTTATCAACAACAGCACCGCCACTTGCGGCATCAATGAGAGTTCTTTTGATAGACAATAAACCCTCATAGAAGTATTGGATCAAGAGTTGGTCAGGAATATGGTGATGTGGTCAGGTTGCAACATTCTTTTTGAACATATCCCAGTATTCATGGAGTGATTAACTTGGGAACTGACAGATACCACTTATTTCCTTTCAGATAGAAGCAGTACGAGAAGCAGGAAATAATTTCTCTAAGAAGAGTCACTTCATGTCATTCCATGTGGTTATGGAACCCAGAGGAAGGTAGTAGAGCCAAGACTTAATAGTGTCATCTAGGGTGAAAGGTAATTCTCGGAGTTTTATTTGTTCCTCAGAAACCCCTTGAGGCTTAATGGTAGAGAACACTACTTTGAACTCTTTAAGGTGGAGATGTGGATCCTCACGAGCTGGCCCATGGAAATGAGAGAGAAGATGAATCAAACACTATTTGAGTTCAAAGTCAACTTATATGTTTGGATATTGAATACCAAGAGGTTGGTAAATCATATTAGGGGCATCATGTTCTTTAAGTGTTTGTTCCCCAGGATTGGCCATATCTAATTCAATTGGTTGGACAAGGACTAGTTCTTGAATTATTTCATTATCTGTTATGTTCCTCCTAATTTGGCGAAGTGTTCGCTCAATTTTAGGGTCAAAAAATCCGAGGGATTTTTTGAGAGGCTACGGGGCATTCAAAATGATGTTGGATGGAATAGAAAGACATATTTTTCTTTGTATTTTTTCAGTTTATCCTTTTTATGAGAAGACGGGTTTTCTTTGTGTTTTTTTTCAATTTTATTTTAAATTTTTTTTTTGTTTTTTTAAAATAACCAGAAACTAATGAGTACTTAAAGAACCATCCCTGGAAACAACGCCATTTGAAATTCATTTCCAATTGTCACTTATTGACTGGTCAAGGTTCCGGTTCTCTACTAATGTGTATAACAGCACTCGGGTTGAATCCTTGGGAATGATACTTTGTAATAATCGTCCGCTTTTAGTTGATTGTATTTTGATTGGGGGGTTTGTTTGCAGAGCTTATGAAATAATTTATGGATGGTGTTGGATTTAAAAAATTGATAAATATTGGGGTGAGTTCATTATTGTGGATTTAAGCTTATGAAATCCTTGATATTTTCTTTATATTGCATTAAATTAATACCCACTTCACAAGATGAATTTGATCAGAATTCCAAAGTTCTAAAGCTTTCATCCAAGCCATAACATAACTTAGGTTTCTAATAATTACCATTAATTGTTTATGGTAGTGTATTTCGGATTCCAATAATCCATGGAATCCACATATTAAACAAAACATGTCATTAATCCATGACATATAAAGTTTAACATACACAATATTTTCTCAAAGAATACTCATCGAGAAAAGGCTCTCAATCACTTAATATCCCCAAATTATAACTCAATCAAATGGTATATTTACATATGAATTTAAATTATTAGTAATCTGGTTATAATTATTATGATGATAAATGAATAAAATAAGTAAAATAAAGGGATAAGAAAAGAGAGGTGTTTCAAACACACACACAAACGATAATGAGAATTAAGAACAGAATTTTGATTAAATGAGGAAGAAAAATAAGGTAAGGGGATTAAACTATATTTAAACTATTTTAAGAACCTTAATATTAAACTAAATAAGGTGTATGATAATAAGAGATATTGAAAAAGAAACTTGCATTAAAACAGAATTACAAAAGAAAGGACTTACAAAATTACAACAATGAAGAACATAAAAGTTAATGAAAAAAAGAGAGGAGGAAAGGTCTCTCAAGTGAAAACATGAGTATGGAAGGTTCTCCAAAGACTTTTTCAAGTCTTTGGTCGTGGCAATATGATCTCCTATCTTCTGAAGTGCCAACCCCCTTGAAGGATAGGAGGGGGATGCATTTATATCCCAAGGAAGTGGACTATTTTCATTCCCAATCTGTCCCTCCACTTGCATTGCCATGTTGGCTATACAGACAGTCGAATATTGAGTAATATCCTTGTTCAAAGTTGTATATAATAACGTTGGCTGACCTCTCTAAACATATGGATCCCTTTGGACCTATTTATCCCAATTTATCGCCGTATGATTAATCAATTTTAATCTGTCCATTTTAATCCAGTCTTTTTTATGTCCAAAATGTGAAAGGGTTTTGGAATAGGAAGATGCCTTCAAAACCGAATGATGTCTTCAAAAAAGTCATCCTCCTAAATCTCGTATTTCACACTGCAAATTCGTAGCTCAAAATGATATCTAGATTAGGAGCCATTTCATCAATACTATACTGATTTTAATTCTCGGTCAGAATGGTGGGCTTGACTTAAAAGCATTAGTTGGACCCCTTGTCTTTAGATTTGGGCCTTGAAATTTTTATCCAATACTCCTTTAATTATCCCTCGAACATTGGAGGAGAATAAAATAATTTTGACTTCCTGATTGAGCCCAGTAATTAAATCTTCATGGCTGGTCTAGTTTTTTCACAGATTCTTTGTCATCTTGTGTGGTCCATAGGATCCTTCAAATGGAAGAATTGGCCCATTATTCTTTCTAATGATATGTGATAAATTGAATAAGGAATCCTAAAAAAGAAGAACCATACAATTTTAATCTTTAGTGTTAGAGTTATAAATAAAATAGTAAACTGACTCAATTGAACTACTTCTAAAAATGCTCAAAAATTATATTTAGTATTAAAACATTAATATTTCACACAAATTATGCACATTTCATATAAAATAAGTAAAGGGGGTATATAATAAGTCATGAAAATAGTAATAAAATCAAATTCCCTACACTTAGTTTTGTGCATGTCCTCATGTGAAACAAATAAAAAAACATGACAAAATCATTTTCACTCACCAACAAATATTAAAATTTTGCTTTCTCCAATCAGGGCAGGTTTAGACTATTTCACTCATCCATTTTGAATTCCACCACAAGTTGTTAGAGAAAAAATGTTCCAAAAATAATTCATATTTTCATGCTCAAATTTATAAATGGAAAATGTGGACACTCAAAACTCACACCTCTCAGGATGATAGTATTCATTTGTGGTGGTTCACTCTTTCACCAACCAAAAGTAAAAATCTTAGAGTTTGAAAGATCTCACAGCTTCGAATACCTATCTAATGTGCACTAGAATCAAGAGGTCTTTTTTAGGGGTTTTTCTGTGGCTATGAGATGGTAGGAATTTAATGTCCAAGAGAGAGAAAAAAATGGTTAAAACACCAACATAGAAAAAGAAATGCACATTTTTTTTGAAATAAAACATGAAAGGAAATGAAAACACATATTTACAAGGGAATGATTATGTAAATAATGACAAAATAGAAAAAGAAAATTTGAAGGTAATGCGATGATGGAATATTTACAGAACACAAATATTCTCCCAATGACATAAGAATATAATTCAAGTGTTATTTTTTTCTTTTTTTCCCTCTTTTTTAGAATTTTGAACTTGGAAAAGATCTCACACTCATATCCCAACCCATGATTGATCTCTTCAAGACACTAATTGTAATAGTTATAACTTGATCAAAGGTTGAGGAAGAGTTATTTTTCACCTACCCAAGAAACAACCCTATATTTTTTTTATTTTTTAATTAATTTATTTTTTTGATTCTTTTTGAACACTTTTAAATAACATTTACAAAATTACATAAATGAAAGTACATTACATTCCCAAAAACACATTGAATGACAACCTCTCCCCAAAACTAAAATGGATGCTTTCCCTCAAGTAGATGATAACTCATTGAAAATCAATAGTAGGGACCCAAACCATGAAATCCATTCCCCCCACACATAAATTTCAAAAAAATATGCAATGAAGCTCCATGTTGATATTGGGTGGGAAAAGGTATTGGGAATGTAATGCGGATATCAATGAAAATGGTTTCATATGCTCGAAGGGGATTTCAAAAGGTGTATTAATGTATGGTTAATGGGAGGCTAATTTGCAATTATAATTCTCATGTGGTTCAGAAAAATTCCCCTATCATATTAATGCACACTAAATTAGGAAATTCAACATGAAGGTCCAAAAGCTTAAGATTCAAAAATAGAGGTGAAAAACATACTCATTTTGAAAATATGGCCATAGGTAGCTGTAACACCCCGACCCCAATTACCCAGAGTCGGTGCATTATTGTGTAACATTGGCATGATCACAAAGGATCAAGTCTCGAAAAATTGATTAGTTTAGTAGCGTTGGAAACACTAGATACATTCATAAGTATTACATTACATAAAAAAGTAAAACAAAACTACAACAACATATTTTATTCATATCCCCTCATACTATCCATGTAGGTCATTCATAATATACTTCATCCTGGAAAAATTAAAACATTGAAAGGGGTGAGCTCAGATGCTCATTAAGGAGAACAATATAGCGGAAGCTTTCATAAATAAACATAAACATTTAAGATAATGTATAACTAAAACAAAATAATTTTAAACTTGAACTTCAACATAATATGGAAAATGTAAAATGAGATAATGCCATTTACTTATTCACATGGATATTCTACTGGTCAAATAACCACATGCAATATCAATAACCACTTTCATAATGATGTAATGCATATTTCCAGACTATCATAACCACATAGCCAAGGCCTCGTGCCAAGACTACAAATAATATTTTGTCAAGGCCTCGTGTCAAGACACTAGTTTGTCTCATGAGACCTACCGATGCATCGAGGAGCTATAGCGGGCTCCACCAGTCACATATTATGTCCAATGCATTCCTCATAAGAAAAGGTTTAAAATTATCATAAACCATAACATAATTGTATCACATAAAACATGCATAAAGGAAACGTAAAATTTCTACATTTCAATCACAAGATATCAATACAACACATTGACATAATAAAACATTATCAAAACCATTTTCAATACCAAAATAAAATAAAAGTAAAACATGGTATTTATTTTTCATTTTAAAAAAAGTTATGGCTTGTAGAGGAAGCCGAAACTCAAATAATGGTCACGGCGGCAGAGAAGTCGTTGTCACCGCATACGTAAGAAAAAAATTCTTTTTGTATTTTAGTAAAAACACTTCGTATAAAAAGATTATTTTTGAATAAAAGTAAAAGTAAAAGGGGTTTATACACCGTATAAAGGAAATTTGTGTATAAAACCAAATATGCCTCAATGAGAGGAGATTGAGACGAAGTCCCTTAAAAAGAATATTTTTTTAAATAAAATAGATCTATTATGTGTATTCACTATAATTACACATAAAGAAAGTAAAAATACAAGATAGGACATAATAATATCATGACATAATTTGAAAGTAGGAGATTAACCCAAAGAATGGAAATTGGGTTAAGAAGTTCCCTTACCACGTGCCCGACTTGAATCGACCATTCTTTAACCTCCTGAATAATAAACTAGAGTTAATTTATAATTTCCTTAGAACATTTTTCAAGTTTATTTTTCCTTTTATATAACTTATTACCATTTTATGAAAATTATGTAATTATTTAAGTTAATAATGGTCGTTTTGTTGATCTTTGGTACTTGAGTCAAAAAGAAACTTATTATAATTACAAGTTGTTCATGTGGTGAAATATCCATTATATCCAGAATTATATTCATGATGTAGATATCATATATATCATATATATCCAGTACATACATGCATTTATAATATTAAATAACATTTAGAGGTAAGAAATGAAATGCACCATTCATGGAGACGGTAAGTCGTACGTACGCATGAACGCTACTTTCATTTCTATTTCATATTTAATGGAATGAAATTATAATTATATTAAGATACACTATAATTCCAGTGTAATATAATGTATAATACCATTTAATCCATCCTTTATACGTCCCACATATGGCATTAACGATTCAAATCACTTTGAGGGGGCGATAGTCCGCACTTCCTAAAATGAAATTATCACATTTACCCATAATGGAAATCATAAAGGTATGCCATAAATGATAAATACAGAATAATAAGGAAAATAAAAACATAATATATATCATATATAAAAATAGTGTCATCATAATGGCCACCATGAGAGGTGTTAAAAGAAGATTGAACAATCATCGTTTCGTGAGGCAGAAATTCGCCAACCAGAGAAACAGTATGTTCTTTAACCATTAGACGAAGGTGATGTAAATTTAAATAAATTCCTTCTCATAAAAAAATCCTATTATATTGAAGATACTGGTGTTGTTACAAAATAATGTAATAAAAAGATTTTATGGGTTTGGAGAAGAAAAATAAAACAAAAGAACACAAGAGAAGACATTACCTTAAAATTTGGTAACTCTTTTTTAATTTGAGCCAAAGGCTTCCTTGGGAAGAATTATGCCCAAAGTGAGGCTTCTAGGAGTAATAGTGGTATTTGGAGAGACCAAATGGGCCGGGGTTGGCCGATCCAAAGGCTTTAGAGGTGTGGGTAAGGTGGTATAGTTGGGGGCCTTTTATAAGAGGAGAGGAGGGGCACTCTTGGAAAGTCATGAAATGTTACTTTATTATATAATGAGTTTCGGATTTTAAAGGTCCCACACTTATATATTTAGAGTATAAGGTGATAAGGGTTTGAAATATACTCATACAATAAGTTTTTGACAAGTGTATGTATTAGATTGTACATTATCTTTTCATTTTATTTAAATCGTTAATTAATGCGGTAATCGCTGCATCATCATGGTCTCATAAATAATTTAATTTATTTAATGTCTAAAAATTATAAAAAATATCATGATGTAGTAAATTATTTTAGCTTTATAATTAATATTTATAGTAAAAAATATTACTTTTATAACCCCATTTAAAAATTGTTTTAGTAAAACAACTCATGTTTGTGATATTTTTATTTTATCATTAAATAAAACGTTTTTAATGTCATTTTCCTAAAAAAGTGTCTCCATGAGGTCCCCAAGTTGATCCATGTATTTTCTTGGTCGGACATGACTCATCCAATAGGGGTAGGACAAGTGTAAAGGTATTTTATTATTTTTATAATATCATTTTTACCTTAAATTTCACTAATTACCTTTAATCGCGATTAATTAAACTTAAAAGTTACTATTCACCAAAAAATTATTTTAATCCCATTGAACCATATTATAATTCCTAATGACAACCATGTATGTTGGATTTTTGAAAATCAAATCACAGAAGTGGTAATGTTTTATTTAAACGAAAAATCAGTTTTTTAACTACCACATAGTGGTTTCACTATTCATCAAAAATTGATGTTTTCCAGAACAATGCCAAAATATCACCCTAAGCTATAATTGATATTAATAATTCACAAATGATGTATATTTTACAAAATTCCAAAAATATAAGTTGCATTAATAAATTTTATAATTAATTCTTGCTGTCACAACAAATAGCGTGTTTTTAAGAAACAATATATATCAAAAGATTGACAATTGTTAATGTCCAATTTCAAAGTGAAATTAATTCTAATGACCACCATTGGATAAAATGGTAAAAATATATTCTAATTATACTTTAAAACCACTCAATAGTATAATTTATCACTATAAATTATTTTGATTAAAAAAGATTTTTTTAAGTATTTTTCACTATTCATAAAAAATTTGGAAGTTCTCAGAAAAATACCAAAAATTCAACATAGGCTAATTTTGATATTCCGAATCCAAAAATTAAGTCCATTTTGAAATATGAAATATATATAATTTCAAAAGGTGGGTATTACTATTCATAACTGCTACTTTATTGGTCGCGGTGTGTTAGAACTCGAGGTTGCGTACAACACACGCTGCTCTATTATTCAAAGAGGAGCATACCATGGAAGCTTGGGGTGTTACATTATCCCCTCCTTCAATAAATTGCATCCTCACAATTTAAAATTTTACTTCGAAAAGAAAAGGTTGAAAATAGAAAATACCTTTGTGGAAAACCCACATCGGAAATAAGGCTAATAAAAATTAGCCTTAATAAGAGGGAAAGGGAAATGAAAAAGTCACCACCAAATTATGATCTCGATAAGGAGAACATTGGTGGAAATTAGAGAGATATAATTGAAGGAAAAACATAAATATTTGTAGGGAGTGATTGAGGTCATCAATCACAAACAAGTGTAAAATTGAGGGCCACAAAGCCTTCAATCTATGTTGACTTAAAATATTATCAGTTCAACAAGACACAAAGTATTAGGATAACAAATTTTTTGTTTTAATATAACTTTACTAAAGTTTAAGAATTAATTTATTCATATAATAAGAGATAGGTATATATATATATTTATACTTGACAAGTAGAGTTTCAACCGTCAACTAATTTCAACCACAAACTCATCTTTCACTCAAAAAGAAAACAGAACTCAAAAATATTATATTTATCTTAATCGTACAAGGTTCAAAATAATAACACATATCATTTAGATTAGGAATACTATTTTGTAATAACCAGGGGCTTCCTTTAGGCTAGTGGTAGGTAATAAAGGCCTGTCACACTATGGTTGTGGGTTCGATTCCAACAGCTTTTTCCGACGCGACGGGTTATCCTCCGACCTACATGTTGTTATTTTCCTAAAACTATAGTATTATAATATTCCAAAAATAATATTCAGATGTGTTTTAACAATAAGCAATACTCTACAAGGTTCAACATAATCAATTCCAACATTTATAGTTATCCAAAATACTTATGTCCAACTCACAGCCCAAAGTTTATAAGGAAGGTAACCATAATGAAGATCCTTTTTTCCATGTAACAACATGTAAAAAACTTCATCAGGTATTCTTTTAAAACACTAAAACATCCGGAATTACCATAAATCCTTATTGATTACATTCATGATCCCTTGTTCCTTATAGAATACTTGATATACTCCTTCTATCCAAAAATGTATACAAATCATTAATCAATTTCAAGGAAGTTAAGAATATCCAATATAATTTATCCAAATCAATCATGTATTATTCCAAAATCACTATCTTGGTATTAGAACCATATTATGGTTTATATTTCTCTCAAACATATATTTTCCAAAATTTTAAACTGCTGTGGAGTAACTTTTCTTGGTTCCACACAATCTCAAGGCCTTGATGAAATTGTACTGAAGTACAATCCTTATATACTTCATAATTATTATAACCAGTACATCAATGATACAACACTCAAATGAAAAAAATTCTTTAATAACAACATAAGAACTCTAATCATTCCTCCTCATCTGTGGTAGTATCATAACTTGATTATTATCTAATAACATCATTTGGGGCATACTCTAATGATTTGGACATTGGTTTGCATAGTGTCCCCACTCCTTGCAGATGAAGCATTGTACATTTGAAACCTTTTTCTTACCCTTGCAGTCACGCACTCGGTGTCCTTTTTCTCCACACTTGTAACAAACTCACATTCCCTTCATGAAAGTTCCAAGGTGTTTCTTCCCACAGTTATCACATATTGGAAAATTCGTCTTTTCCCTCATCCCTTTATCCATAATTCTCTCTTCCATCCTTTTCTTCTCTTTCTTCCCTTCAAATCCATAAGACTCAGATAATTCTTTACTTATCTTATTAACACATGGTACTATTTTATCGTCTGTTTAGAACACATGGTAGACTATTTACCTTCTAAATATTGGCTTAATACCGCAAAAGATATGATCCTTCTTACTCTTTGGATCATACGTATTGATGGAGTTCACATTCCTTCTACTGGGCAAAATTTCTATACAATGGCATAAACTAGGTTAGTTTATGAATTGCAATGAATAATTCCAAACATGTAAAATACTTAATGTAAATTGAACGGTTTATGGATATAATCCATAATTATAAAAAATGTTTTCTTTTAGGAAGTATATACTCATAAACCCTTCATAATGGTCTGTAAAAAAATGAGAATTAGCCTAATAATATCCCCCGGGAGTGTCGTAACCAAGAGTGCAGCAAGGCCCGTTGTCGTGCACCAGTTCCCGTTCGAGTCTAACTCAAAGCGGTGTTTTCAGGTTTTACCCCTAGGTGCATCTGTGCCAGATCTGCCTCTACCTGCTCGTATCTAGACAAGGATGTATTGCTCGGAAAACTCACAAAATCTCTATAATACCAAAATTCTAGGAAGTTCTTCTGTACTAATCCTCAAAGTCTATCTTTGGGCTATGTTCTCTAATCAGAGTTTATCTAAATCTATCTTCCAAGGTTAGTATTAAACTACCTCTGATACCAACTGTAACCCCCGACCCCAGTTACCCAGAGTCGGTCCATTTTTGCGTAACATTGTCATGATCACAAAAGATCAAGTATCGAATGTTTGATTAGTTTAGTAGCCTTGGAAGCACTAGATAAATTAATAAGTCTTACATTACATCAAAAATTAAAATAAAACTACAACAACATCTTGTATTCATATCCCCTCATACTATCCACGCAGGTCATTCATATTATACTTCATCCTTGAAAAATTAAAACATTGAAAGGGGTGAGCTCAGATGCTCAGTAAGGATAACAATATAGCGGAAGCTTTCATAAATAAACATAAACATTTAAGATAATGTATAACTAAAACAAAAGCCTTTTAAACTTGAACTTAAACATAATATGGAAAATGTAAAATGAGATAATGCCATTTACTTATTCACATGTATATTCTACTGGTCGAAGAACCACATGCAATATCAATAACCACTTTCATAATGATGGAATGCATAATGCCAGACTATCATAACCACGTAGCCAAGGCCTCGTGCCAAGACTACA
This sequence comes from Viscum album, assembly GCA_963277665.1. Lineage (NCBI taxonomy): Eukaryota > Viridiplantae > Streptophyta > Magnoliopsida > Santalales > Viscaceae > Viscum > Viscum album. The sequence continues at coordinate 493,779,629 of OY728158.1, read as the reverse complement.
AATACGATTTTGTCAAGGCCTCGTGCCACGACACTAGTTTGTCTTATGAGACCTGCCGATGCATCGAGGAGCTATAGTGGGCTCCACCCGTCACTTATTAAGTCCAATGCATTCCTTATATGAAAAGGTTTAAAATTTTCATAAACCATAACATAATTATATCACATAAAACATGCATAAAGGAGACATAACATTTCCACATTTCAATCACACGATATCAATATAACACATTGATATAATAAAACATTATCAAAACCATTCTCAATACCAAATTAAAAGAAAATTAAAACATGGTATTTATTTTTCATTTTAAAAAAAAGTTATGGCTTGTAGAGGAAGCCGAAACTCAAATAATGGTCACGGCGGCGAAGAAGTCGTCGTCGCCACATACGTAAGAAAAACCATTCCTTTTGTCGTTTAGTAAAAACTCTTTGTATAAAAATATTCATTTTGAATAAAAGTAAATGACAAAGGGGTTTATACACCGTATAAAAAAAAGATTTGTATAAAACCAAATATGCCTCAATGAGAGGATATTGAGACGAAGTCCCTTACAAATTTTTTTTTAAATAAAATAGATCTATTATGTGTATTCACTATAAGTACACATAAAGGAAAAACAAATACAAGATAGGACATAATAATATCATGACATAATTTGAAAGTAGGAGATTAACCCAATGAATGGAAATTGGGTTAAGAAGTTCCCTTACCTCGTGTCCGACTTGACTCGACCGTTCTTTAAACTTCTGAATAATAAACTAGAGTTAATTTATAATTTATTTAGAAAAATTTTCAAGTTTATTATTCCTTTTATATCACTTATTAACATGTTATGAACATTATGAAATTATTTAAGTTAATAATGGTCGTTTTGTCGATCTTTGGTACTTGAGTCAAAAATAAACTTCTTATAATTTCAAGTTGTTCATGTGGTGAAATATCCATTATATCCATAATTATATTAATTATGTATATATCATTTATATCATATATATCCAGTATATAAATGCATTTATAATATTACATAACATTTAGAGGTAATAAATGAAATGCACCGTTCATGGAGACGGTAAGCCGTACGTACGCATGAATGCTACTTTCATTTCTATTTTTTATTTAATGGAATGAAATTATAATTATATAAAGGTATAATATAATTCCAGTATAATATAATGTATAATACCATTTACTCCATCATTTATACATCCCATATATGGCATTAACGATTCAAATAACTTTGAGGGGGCGGTAGTCCACACTTCCTAAAATGAAATTATCTTGTTTACCCATAATGGAAATCATAAAGGTATGCCATAAACGAAAAATACAGAATAATAAGGAAAAAAACATAATATATATCTTATATAAAAATAGTGTCATCATAATGGCCACCATGAGAGGTGTTAAAATAAGATTGAACAATCATCGTTTCGTGAGGCAGAAATTCGCCAACCACAAAAATAGTATGTTGTTTAACCATTAGACGAAGGTGTATGTAAGTGTAAATAAAATACTTTTCATAGCAACATCATAGTATATTGAAGATACTGGTGTTGTTACAAAATAAAGTAATAAAAAGATTTTAGGGGGTTGGAGAAGAAAAATAAAACAAAAGAACACAAGAGAAGACATTACCTTAAAAACCTGTAACTCTTTTTTGATTTGAGCCAAAGGCTTCCTTGGGAAGAATTCTGCCCAAAGTGAGGCTTCTAGGAGTAAGAGTGGTATGAGGAGAGACAAAATGGGAAGGGTTTGGCCGAGCCAAATGCTTGAGAGGTGTGGGTAAGGTGGTAGAGGTGGGGGCCTTTTATAATAGGAGAGGAGGGGCACTCTTGGAAGGTCATGAAATGTTACATTATTATATAATGAGTTTCAGATTTTAAAGGTCCCACACTTATATATTTCGAGGATAAGGTGATAAGGGTTAGAAATATACTCATCCAATAGGTTTTTCACAAGTTTATGTCTTAGATTTTACATTATCTTTTCATTTTATTTAAATCGTTAATTAATGAGGTAATCGCTGGATCATCATGGTGTCATAAATAATTTAATTTATTTAATGTCTACAAATTATAAAAAAATATCATGATGTAGGAAATATTTTCATCTTTCTAATGAATATTTATAGTAAAACATATTACTTGTATATCCCCATTAAATTTTTTTAGTAAAACAACTCATGTTTGTGACATTTTTATTTTAACATTAAATAAAAGGTTTTTAATGTCATTTTCCTACCAAAGTGGCTCCATGGGGTCCCCAAGTTGACCCGTGGATTGTCTTGGTCGGCCATGACTCATCAGATAGGTGCAGGATGAGTGTAAAGGTATTTTCATATTTTTATAATATCATTTTTACCTTAAATTTCACTAATTACCTTTAATCGCGATTAATTAAACTTAAAAGTTACTATTCACCAAAACAAATTATTTTAATCACATTGAACCACATTATTCTTCCTAATGAAAACCATTTATGTCAGATTTTTGAAAATAAAATCACAGAGGTTTTAATGTTTCATTTAAATTAAAAATCAGTTTTTTAACTAACACTTAGTGGTTTCACTATTCATCAAATATTGAAGTTTTTCAGAACAATGCCAAAATTTCACCCTAAGCTATAATTGATATTCAAAATTCAAAAATGATGTCTATTTTTAAAAATTACAAACATATAAGTTGCATTAATGAATTTTATAATTAATTCCCACTATCACAACAAATAGCGTGTTTTTAAGAAACAATATACATCAAAAGATTGACAATTGTGTATGTCCAATTTCAAAGTGAAATTAATTATAATGACCACCATTGGATAAAATGGTAAAAATATATTCTAATTATACTTTCAAACCAATCAATATTATAATTTATCACTATAAATTATTTTGATTAAAAAAGTTGTTTTTAAGTATTTTTTACTATTCATAAAAAAATTGGAAGTTCTCAAAAAAATACCAAAAATTAAACATAGGCTAATTTTGATTTTCCGAATCCAAAAATGAAGTCCATTTTGAAATATAAAATATATATAATTTCAAAAAGTGGGTATTACTCTTCAAAACCGCTACTTTTATTGGTCGCGGTGTGTTAGAACTCGAGGTTGCGTACAACACACGCTGCTCTATTATTCAAAGAGGAGCGTACCATAGAATCTTGGGGTGTTACAGTAGCCTTGGAATGAAAGCTAATGTTGGTTCTCACGGTTGGGGAAAATCATTTTGCAAATCAAAATTTGAGCATTAAAAATTTGTTGGTTTTGACACAAAATTATTTATCCAAATTCTTGAAGAAAATATACAATTTTTGAGATGAAACCATGTCTTTTGACTCCCCAAAAATTGTTGGACAAAATTTGAAAATTCAAGGAGAGTAAGTATGAATCTTTGTTTTTACATTTTTTACTCTTTTAGGTTTTTTAGTGTTCTTTAAAATACACACCCACAAAAAAGAGAAAGAGAAAAAGTAATGGGTTTAAAAAAGAAAGTGGTAAAAAATGAATGACAGAAGAAGAAGAAGAAATAGTTAGGGAAAGGAAGAGATAGAGAGAGAGGTAAAAGGAATGAGGTGCCCCTGGTTTGGATTTGGTGGGTTTCCATCTCCATCCAGTGGTGGGTCAACTGCAGAAGTTGGGGATCCGATGGAAGTTGAGTTGGTTCCTCGGATGTGTGTCCTTTCATGGTGATTCTTTAACTGATGACCCTTAAACGTGAATCTCCTTTTGGAAGAGGTTTCTTGGACTTGCACTGCACCAAATGGGTAAACATTAGTAATAACAAAAGGACCTTCCCAATAAGAATTAATCTTACCTGGGTGAAGCCGAAATCAAGAATTTAAGAGAATTGGCTTTTCACCTTCATGGAATACCTTTCTCAGGATGTTTTTGTCATGGAGTACCTTGGATTTTTCTTTATAATGAATATAATTCTCATAAGAATCATGTCGAAGCTTCTCTAGTTCAGAAAATTGCAACAATCATTCTTCACCAGATTTTTCAAGATCAAAATTACAAGTTTTCACTACCCAAAATGACTTATGTTGGATTTCAACTAGAAAATGACATGATTTTCCAAAAACTTGCCTAAAAGGAGACATCCCAATGGGTGTTTTATAGGCAGTTCTATAATCCCAAAGTGCTTCACCAAGCCTTTCAGGATAGTCTTTTCTGGTGGGTTTTACAATTCTCTCAAGCACTCATTTAACTTCTCTATTAGAAAGTTCTGCCATGCCATTTGTTTGGGGGTTATATGAAGTTGAAGTTTTATGTACAACCCCATTATTTTTCAGAAGATATTCCATGGTTCTATTACAGAAATGTTTTCTTAAGTCACTGATCAAGGCACGAGGCATGCCAAATCTATTGAAGATGTGTGTCTTTAGGAACTCACTAATAGTATGTGAATCATCCTTTCTAGTGGGTTTTTCCTCGACCCACCTAGAAACATAATCAACTGCAAGAAGGATGTATGATAATCCATTGAAAGGGGGAAATTGTCCCATGAAATTTAAGCCCCAAATATCAAAGATATCAAAAAAAATTAATGTCTTTTGTGGCATTTCATTTCTCATGGAAATTGTGCAAAACTTTTGGAAAGTGAGACATGATTGACAGAACTCATGCGAGTCCTTGATGAGTGAATACCAGAAGAATCCAGAGTCTAGGACCTTTTTGGAGGTCCTTTGTGGTCCAAAGTGGCCACCACCAGGCATTGGGTGATAGAATTCTAAGATGCTATAATGTTCATTTACATCAACACATCTCCTTATTACCATGTAAGACCCAGTTTTCCAACGTTTATTTTCTTCCCAAAGATAGTATTTTGAATCACTTTTCAACTTCATTTTTTGATATTTTGAAAATCTTTTAGGAAAAACACCAAAAACTAAGTAATTTATAATTGGGGAATACCATGGCAACTTTGGAGTGAGAAATGAATGGTGCTTAGTGGGAAATTTAGGATCAATGATTTCAGAATGAGAAGAATTAGAAATTATACTCAGTTGATCGGCCATAGGGTTTTCTTTTCCTTGTATATCTTTTATTTCAAGGTAAAACTATTGGAGCATTAGGATCCATCTTATTAGCCTCGGTTTAGAATCACATTTCTTGAGTAAGAACATTATAGTAGAATGGTCTATGAAGATGATGATTTTGGCACCTCAGAGATAGGGCCAGAATTTATCTAAGGCAAAAACCACTACTAAAAGTTCATTTTCAGTGACAGTGTAGTGATATTGAGTTTCATCCAATGTTTTTTAGGCATAATAGATGACATGATTAAGTTTTTCTCTTCTTTTACCATGAACAGCCCCAATAGCTCTATCAGAAGCATCACACATCGACTCGAAGGGTAAGGACCAATCTAGGGGTTGGATTATCAGGGAAGATGTGATAGAAGTTTTTAGTTAAATGAAGGATCTCTTTCAAACCTCATCAAAATGGAGAGTGAAATCATTTTGAAGTAATTGAGTGAGTGGGAGGGAAATTTTACGAAAGTTATGGATAAATCACTGATAGAAACCTGCATGACCGAGGAATGAACGGATTTCTCGAACAGAAGTGGGTTAAGGAAGAGATTGGATCACTTGAATTTTGGCCGGATCGACTTAAATACAATCTTTTGAAACTATGTGCCCTATAAAAATACCATTTTTAACAATGAAGTGAAATTTTTCAAAATTTAACACAAGGTTGCACTTGACACACTTTTGGAGGACTAAAGAGAGTGAATTCAAAAAAGATTCAAATGACTCACCATAAATGGTGAAGTAATCCATGAAGACTTCAATGCAATGTTCAATGAATTCAGAAATGATACTCATCATACACCTCTGGAATGTTTCAGGATCATTGTAAAGTCCAAAAGGCATTCTTCTATATTCATATGTTACAATGGGGCATGTGAAAGTAGTCTTTGCTTCGTCCTGAGGGGCGAATGGGATTTGGAAGTAACCGATGTATCCATAAAGAAAGAAATATTGCGACTTTCCGGCTAATCATTCCAGCATTTGATCAAGGAATGGAAGAGGGTAGTGATGTTTTCTTGTTTCAACATTAAATTTCATATAGTCAATTCACACATGCCATTTGTTCTTCACTCGAGTTGTGACTACCTCTCCATGTTCATTTGTGACAACAGTTATCCCACCCTTCTTAGGCACATCTTGAATTGGACTAACCCATTCACTATAATAAATTAGGTAGATACTACCAGCTTGAAGAATCTTGGTGATCTCTTACCTAACTACATCAAGTATGAGTGGATTAAGTCTTCTTTGTGGTTTTATAATTGGTTTTGATGACTCCTCAAGATGTATTTGATGCATAAAAAGGGCAGGGTTGATTCCTGGTATGTCATCTAGGGTCCAACCTATGGACTTTTTGTTTTCCTCTAACACCTCAACATGTTTGGACTCTTCAGTTTTAGTAATTGAAGAAGAGATAATGACAGGATGTGAGTGAACACGGAAAATGAATGCATATTTCAGGTGTTCAAGAAGAGGTTTCACATCAGTCTCATCTTTCACTTTTGGGCTAGACAACTCAGGAATGGAAGAAGGGACTTAATTTGATTCAGATTCATTTTCCTTAATACTGTCTGAGGTGGAGCAGTAGATATCAGAATTTATGTGGGATTCAAGATAGTTTTTAAGATCCTCTAGATTGATAGAGTCTATGAATGAAATTTCCACATCAACTTCACTATTTATGACTTTGCTAATCATGGTGCAGATTTCACTAGATCCATTGTCATTAGAACATGAAGAACATGGTGGATTGGGGTTCTATTGACTCTTAGAAGTGTCTTTAGAAGCCTGGATTGAGAATGCAGAGTGATCCTCAGATGGGTATCACACGGCTTGGAAAATGTTGAATTTGACCAGTTGGTCCTCGAATTCTATGGATAAGATGCCTGAATGGACATCAATCTTAATTATAGCAGTCATGAGAAATTTTATTCCTATAATTAGGGGAGATTGAGAAGATTTCGTCTCACTATCCATGTCAAGGACATAGAAATCATCAGGGAAGATAAGATCATTCACACGAAAAGGACATCCTCAATTATTTCCTCAAGACTGGTTATGCTTCGATTGGCTAACTGAATGACAACAACCGTTGGGTGAAAGGGACCTATACCAATGTTGGAGAAGATGGATTTAGGCATGACATTAATTGAGGACCCTATGTCTATGAGTTAAACATCAACGTTTGATCTTCTAATTTGGTATGGAACCGTAAATGTCCCTATATCTTTTCACTTTATGGGAATAGATTTCTGGGTAGAAACATTTTCAAAGGTCCTAAGTTTCCTCTTGTGGATGCACAATTCCTTATAAAAATTGGCATACTTAGGAAATTGTTTGATGGAATATAAGAGAGGAATGTTGACTTCAACACATATAAACATGTCAAGCATTTTAGGATCGGGTTCAAAGGACTTCTTTGGCTTAGAAATAGGTGGAGGAAAATGAATTTTTATCCTAAGTGTAATGGAAGAAGGTGAGGGAATTGATTCAAATTAATTTTCAAGTTTCTTTTTCTTTTCATTTTCTAGGTCAAAATTCAAATTAGGGTTGGATGACTTATCATGAAGCATTGAAATTTTCTTTCCTGATCTAAGTAAAATTTCACTTACGTTACCCTTTGGTTTGGGTAATGGTTGAGGTGGAAGTTGGGAGGAATTATATGGTTTCTGCTAACTAATGTGTGATGCCAATTGACCAATTTGGGTTTCAATGTTCTTGAGGCTAGAATGGGTGAAAGTGGCAGGATCTTCCACTGCATTTTCCCATGGTTTCTAAGAAGAAGAGGCTTGTCCTGAATTAAGATTACCTTGATTTTGGTTCTTGGGAAAGCGATTGTATTGGTTTTGGAATTGGGAAGGCTCACTAGAATAATGGAATCCAGGAGGAGGATTGTTCCTTTGAGGTTGAGGAAAAAAAGGATAAGGTTGTTGAAAGTTACCAACACCTTGACCATATTGAAACTGGTTTGGGTTTTGAGGAGGGAATTGAGGAGGATGAGATATAGGATTACCATACCTATAGCCTTGGTTATAGGAAGAAGTGAAGGGCTCAGAGTGAGGTTGGTTGAAGTTTCTAACAAACTGACCTGATAGTTGAGGGTTGTTGTTATGTGGAGCATATGATGCATTGAGCTCCATTGGTCCAGGAGAATTGGATTGATCCTCTTGAAGATGTGGACATGTGTCAGTTGGATGAAATTAAGAGTTACAGATTCCATAGTTTTTGACAGGTCCAGGAAACATTGATTGCGGAGAAGATGAGGTTGGGGATTTGGTAGCCACAACTAATTGTCACACAAGAACTGTAAGTTCACTCATGCACTTGGTCATCTTGTTCGGCTCAATTAATTGATTATCTTGGGCTTTCTTGACTTGAGCATGTGTTCGAGTATGGAATTGTTTTTTGTTTTCAGCCATGTTACTTCTGACATCTCTTGTAGCTGCAGGAGTTTTATCAACAAGAGCATCACCACTTGCGGCATCAATGAGAGTTCTCTCCATGGACAATAACCCCTCATAGAAGTATTGGATCAAGAGTTTGTCAGGAATTTGGTGATGTGGGAAGGTTGAAACAATATTTTTGAACATCTCGTAGTATTCATGGAGTGATTCACTTGGGAACTTATGGATACCACTTATTTCGTTTCTGATAGAAGCCGGAAAGAATTTCTCTAAGAAGAGTGACTTCATGTCATTCCATGTGGTTACAGAACCCAGAGGAAGGTATTAGAGCCAAGACATTGTAGTGTCAGCTAGGGAGAAAGTGAATGCTCAGAGTTTTATTTGTTCCTCAAAAACCCCTTGAGGCTTCATGGTAAAGAACACTACATGGAACTCTTTAAGGTAGAGATGTGGATCCTCACCGGATAGCCTGTGGAAATGAGGGGGAAGATGAATCAAACCTGATTTGAGTTTGAAGTAAGATTCTAAGTTTGGATATTGAATACCAAGAGGTTGGAAATTCATATCAGGGGCAACAAGTTCTTTAAGTGTTTGATCCCTAGGATTGGCCATATCTAATTCAATTGGTTGGACAAGGATTGGTTCTTTATTATTTGATTATCTCTTATGTTCCTCCTAATTTAGCAAAGTGTTCACTCAATTTCAAGGTCAAAAAAATCCGAGGGATTGTTTGGTAGGATACGGGGAACTCAGAATGATGTTGTAAGGAAAATGAAGATGGGGTTTTCTTTGTATTTTTTTCAGTTTATAATTTTTATGGGAAGATGGGTTTTTCGTTGTGTTTTTTTCAATTTTTTTTTAAATTTGGTTTTTTGTTTTTTTTTGTTTTTTTAAATTACCACAAACTAATTAATAATTAAAGAACCATCCTTGGAAAGGGATACATTTGAAATGTATGGCTGATTGTCACTTATCGACCGATCAAGGTTCCGGTGCTCTACTAATGTGTTTAGCAGCACTCGAGTCGAATCCTCGACGATGATACTTTGTAAAAGTCGTTTATTTTTAGTTTACTATATTTTGATTGGGGGGGTTTGTTTGAAGAGTTTTTGAAATAATTTATGTATGATGTTTGATTTAAAAAATTGATAAATATTGGGGTGAGATAAATATTGGGGATTTCATCTTATGTCATCCTTGAGCTTTTCTATAAATTGCGTTAAATTAATACCCACATCACAAGATTATTTTGATCGGAATTCCCATGTGTTAAAGATTTAATCCAAGTTGTAACATAACATAGGTTTCTAATAATTACCATTAATTGTTTATGGTAGTGTATTTGTGGTTCCAATTTTCCATGGAATCCACATGTTAAACAAAACATGTCATTAATCCATGACATATAATGTTCAACATACACAATATTAACTCAAAGAATACTCATCGAGAAAAGGCTCTCAGTCACTTAATGTCCCCAAATTATAACTCACCACAATAGTATATTTACTCAATCATTTAAATTATTAGTAATATGATTATAATGATTATGATGATAAATTAAAAAGAGAAGGAAATGGAAGGGATAAGAAAAGAGTGGTGCGTCGAACACACACACAAACAATAATGAGAATTAAGAACAGAATTTCGATTGAATGAGGAAGAAAAATAAGGGAAAGGGATTCAAATGTATTTAAAAAATCTTAAGAACACTAATATTAAACTACATAAGTTGGATGATTATAAGAGATATTGAATAGTAAATTTATATTAAAATAGAATTACAAAAGAAAGGACTTACAAAATTACAAAAATGAAGAACATAAAACTAAATGAAAAAAGAGAGAGGAGGAAAGGTCTTTCAAGTGAAAAAATGAGTATGGAAGGTCCTAACAAGCCTTTGGAAAGGCTTTTTTCACGCCAATATGATCTCTTCTTTTCTGAAATTCGACCCCCCTTGAAGGATAGGAGGGGGATGCATTTATAGCCCAAGGAAGTGGACTGTTTTCATTCCAAATCTGTCCTTCCACTTGAATCGCCAGGTTGGCTATCCAGATAGCCGAATCTTGATAAATCTCCTTATTGAATGTTGTGGATAATAATGTTGGAAGACCTCTCCCAAAATATGGAGTCATTTGGACCTATTTATCCAATTTTATGGCGAGTTTATTAAACAATTTCAATCTGTCCATTTCAATCCAGTCTTTTTGAAGTCCAAATTTTGAAAGGATTTTTGAATAGGAATATGCCTTCAAAACCGAATAATGTATTCAACAAAGTCGGCCTCCTATATCTCGTCTTTCAGACTGAAAAATATCAGATCAAAATGATTTCTAGATCAAGATCCATCTCATCATCATTGTACAAATTTTAATTCTTGGTTAGAATGGTGGGATGGATTTCAAAGCATTGTTTTCCCTCATTGTATTTATAGTTGGGCCTTGAGATTTTTATCCAATAGTTCTTTAATTATCCCCCGAACTTTAGAGGAGATTAAAAGAATTTGGACTTCTTGATTGAGACCAGCAACTAAATCTTCATGGATTTTCCAATTTCTTCACAGATTGTTTGGGTCATCTTGTGTGGTCCATAGGAGCCTTCAAATAGTAGAATTGGCCCATGATTCGTTCTAATGATATGTGAGAAATTGAATGAGGAATCCTAAAAAACAAGAACCACAAAATTTGAATCAGTAGGGTGAGAGGTATAAATAAAATAGTAAACTGACTCAATTGGACTACTTCTATAAATTCTCAAAAATTATATTCAGTATTAAAACATTAATATTTCAAAAAAATTATCCACATTTCAAAATGTAGTGATTTCCCTACAGAGCCAGTCAACACAGTTAGTGTTGGAGCAGATCAGATCCTAACCATATTGGGGAAGCATACTTAGGTTGTGATGAATGACCATGATACACCTGTATTTGATTGTTTCACGTGGAAGAAGCCCTCATATTGTAGTGGGACTACTAATTTGATGGTAGCTTAAATAGGGATCAGGTCCCTTGAAAAAATATTTCTCGCTATGAGATGCATTTAAAATGAAAAGATAGTACTGCTTGTATATTGCCTCCAGGGTGATATTGATCAATGGTGGTCCTTGATCTAGAATATCATAGAGGAAGAATAAATATAAGGTATAGAATGGAGGACTTTTACGAAAATATTCTTCAACAAATATTTCCCTCATGAACAACAAACTGAAATGACGAGGTAATTCCATAGCCCAAAGAAAAAGGAATAAGAGAGAGTTGTAGAGTATGAAGTTACCTTAACAAGACTATCTATGTATGAAATATATTAAGTACGTGATTCCAAAATAATGGTTGATCATTTAATTTAAGGGATTTAACCAAGTATTTGATGGGAACTATCTTCTAAAACATTTTCATTACATGATTAAAATGTATTATGTTTCACCCAAATAGAGATGAAATTTTCTAGATCAAAATTTTTCAAGGGAAACCATGATAAGAAGTTTTATTTGGATAAACATGGAAATGGTGAAGCACCAAATAATAAGGGGATAAGGAAATTTACATTTTCCGAGATCTATGGAAGTAATAATCATTGGGAATTCAATAAACTCATGGGAGTTTTCTATAAGTGTGGAGAAAAGGGTCATCATTATAATGAATTCAATTGGAATAAATAAGTCAATGAAATTAAATGATAAAATTGTAGAGAGATATAAGATGATGAAAATGAGTGTCCAAAGTGACAAGGAAAATTACCTCAGAAAAACACACAAGGGAATCAGATTGATTATGTGATTACAACTATGGAGGTTGATGTTTCTAAAGATGTGATGGATGATACTTTAAAGTTGTTTCCTAAAACATAGCATATGATTAATTTGATTTTGGATCATCGCATTCCACAATATCTTCCTAGTTTCCCAATAATATTATAAATTTCTTATTTTATTTAATAATGGAGTTGTCTGTCAAAACTCCTAAGGGATGTATTGTTTCAATAAAGATTTTCCGGTCAGTCCCCTTTGTGACACATAAATGCAATTTAGTTGCTGACCTTATCAACGTTCCTATGATTTAATTTGACAGAATTATTTTAATGAATTTTATTTCAAATTATGATGGGGAAATATATTGAAAGAAGATAAATGTTACAATTTTTGAGATTATAGAGAATCTCTTATCTTTAGAGCAGAAACATCATCATCTGGATCTTATCCAGATCCACCTTTAGTAGATATTATAATTGAAATTATTGGTGAGGAAGATAAAACATCACATATGGATTTTAAATTACAATATATACTTATTGTGCAAAAATACAATGATGTTTATTCTAAGGATTTACCTGGACATCCTCTAGAGCAGGAAGTTGAGTTTCTTATTTATTTAATTCCCAGTGTAAGACTAATATTAAAGACTTCTTATAGAATATAAACTATGGAATTATTATAACTCAAGAAACATATAGACGAATTGAGTGATAAAGGATTAATATTCCCTAGTGTTTCTCCATGGGGATCCCATGTTATCTTTGTTAAGAAAAAAGATGGATCTATGAGGCTATGAATTGACTATAGGGAGATCAATGCTATTATAATATATAACAAGTATCCCCTTCTACGCACTGATAATTTATTTGATCAACTTTGTGGATCCCAATATTTTTTGAAGATTGACCTTCAATCTAGATATCATTAGTTTCATATAATGGAAGAAGATATTCATAAGATAGAATTTTGAAAAAGGTATGGGCTTTATGTGTTTACGGTAATGCCTTTTGGACATAATAATACACCATTTATTTTCAAAGATCTAATGTATAGAGTTTTCAAGGAAAATATTGATGATTTATTTGTGGTATTTATCGATGATATCCCAGTGCACTTCAAAAGCTATGAAGACCTTGATAATCACTTGTGGGTTATTCTAAAAACACAGAGAAGAAATGAATTATATTGGATGTTTAGAAATTGTTAATTTTGGTTTTAATAGGTTTATTTTTTTGTCCATATTGTCTCTATAGATATAATATTACTTTTTTCTATGAAGAAAAAGGCATTACAAGAATGGCCTATTCCAATGAACATAACTGTGGTATACAGATTCATTATTATAGTTGGTTACTATTGATGTTTAGTTAATAATTATTCTTGATTCTATAACCCACTAACCTAGCTCACAGGTAAAGGGGTTGTGTTTTAAGGAAGAAATAATTTATATAATGTTTTGAGTAATTGAAATGAAAAATGTTCTATGATTTAATTTTGACTCATCCCTCTGGAAATGATATATTCATGATATATGGTGATTAATAGAAGAATGGACTGGGCTGTGTCCTTATGAAAAATGATAATTTTATTTCTTATGAATCAAGGAAGTTGAAGTCCCAGGAAAATAATTATCCAACTCATGATCTTGAGTCAACAGTTGTAAATGTTGATCTAGAAATACGAGGCATTCTTTCTATGGTGAAATATGTTAGATATAAGGATCAAAAGAGATTGAAATACATTGTTACATAGAAATAATTCAACATGAGGAAAAGAAGAAGGCACAAGTTACGCAATGATTATGATTGTTCAATACACTACCACCTAGAAAAAGAAAATAAGGTGTAAGATGCATTAAGCATGAAATATCATGGAATTTTGACATAAATGAGGATTGATTGAGATTCTATATTCATGGATATACTAAAGATTGATATGGGAATTTTTTTGGAAGGGGTAACATATTTACAATTTCAAATTATTGTTAATCCATCTTCATTAGAAAAGGTAAAAAGTTATCAATATGATGATGAGAATCAACAAATGAAAATTAAATCTATTAAGGATTTAGATTGGCAGACACTGTGTATGAGGATGGAGTTCTGAAATTGGGGAAGAGGTTATGGGTCCCATCATTACCTATGATAAAAATTGAACTATTAGATAAAGCACATAGCTCAAATATCCTTATAAACCCTGGTTCCACCAAGATGTGTAGAGATCTGATGAAACATATTTTTCTAGGATAACATGAAGTGACATATTATTGACTATATATCAAGGTGTATAATTTTTCAACAAGTGAAAGATGGGAGGAAACACACTTGAGGAGTCATGAAACCTATACTTATTCCTATGTTGAAGTGGGATGACATTACGATGGAATTTTTCATAGGACAAGCAAGTACACCTAGTTGAAATGATGCAATATGGGTAATTGTTGATCATCGTACAATATCGACACATTTCCTTGCTATTAGAGAGGATATACGACATAAGTGACTAGAAATACATTATATTAATTATGTTGTAAGACTTCATGGTGCACCTCATAGATTTTTTCTGATCGAGATGCATGATTTATATCAAAATTTTGAAAAAATCTCTAAAAGGCTTTGGACACTGATCTTTATATGAGTACAGCTTATCACCCCAAACTAATTGACAGTCTAAAAGGCCTATTCAAACACGGGAAGACATGTTGGGATCATGCTCTCTCGACATTCATTGTATGTGGGATCAATAAATTCCTTTGATGGAATAGTCATGTAATAATAGTTTCCATTCATGTATTCAAATGAATATATAAGAAGCATTATTTTGAAATCGATGCCGAAGACCTACTTGTTGGGATGAAGTTGGGGAAGAGAAAATTATAGTCCCATAACTTATTTAAGAGACAAATAAAATGGTAAAATTAATTGAGGGCCATATTTAAGATTTTTAGTGTAGGAAAAAGGATTTATTTCGACAACTAGAGAAGGGATTTTTAATTTCAAGTGGGTGATCTTGTCTTTCAAAAATTATCTTCGTGGAAGGGTGTCTTAATGTCCAATAATAATGGGAAGATGAGATCTTGGTACATCGAACTATTAAAAATTCTAGAAATAGTTGGATCTATGACTTACCATTTATAAATTCCACCAATTCTCTCCAATGTTCATAATGTTTTACACATGTCATTATTAGAGAAATACATGTTAGACCAAATGCACGTACTCGCCTATAATGAAATATAGCTAGAACCTGATTTTTCATACTATGAAGAGACTACCGAGATTATTGACATAAGGGAAATGGTATTTAAAAATCAGAAAAATCAACCGGTAAAGGTTCTCTAGAGAAACCATAAAAATGGAGGAATAAATGTGGGACCTAGAGGATGTTATGAAGTATAACCACCCTCTTCTTTTTAGGGAGCAATATACATGAAACATTTTGAGGACGGACTTTATAAATGTTGGGAGAATTTAACACCCCAATATTTAATGGTTTGTCTTTCTTAAATAATTTGAAATCATTTGATATATCACAATCCACATAAAATTTAGTCTCTATTAAACAACCACTTTACTATAACCTAGATATTAATCTTAATTTTTCATCTTTTGTGATTTGAATTTTGAAAAATGGACACACACAGTTGTTATTAGTATGATATTTAGAGTCTGATGGGATCAACATAATTTTTAGTGATTAGTAACATACCCTTATGAGTAGTAATATGAACCTTATGAATAAAAAATTGTCAAAATGAATAGTAACCTCACCCATGAGTGTATAAATGAAATTTAGTTACCTTATAAATGAAGGTTAATATTTTTAATTAATTTTTGATATTTTTGTGTGTTATAAATATTTAGTCCCAATATTATAATTTAAAAAATAATATAAAATATAATACCTTTTATTAAAATTTATTCATAAAATTAATTCCTAAATAAATTTTTTTATCCCTGTTATTTTATGATAATTTAATGTGACCATAGTTAGTTTTTTAACGTTTCATAAAGTTGGTTATAATTTTAAAATTGGTATTTTTTGATTAAATGACTATTTTAATAAAAAATTAAATATCACATATTTAGAAAATTATTATCAAAATATAGAGTTAATTTATGGATTCTAAACAATAAAAAATTGTTATAGTGATTTTTTGGGGTTCTTCTAAAATGCATGAATTTTTGGTGAATATTAAATTAAGATAATTTATGATAAATTCTTAATACGCGATTCATTGAGTCATGGATGCTATTCAGTTAAGGTAAGAACACATAGTTCGAACACATATACATTTATTACTATTTTGTTTCATGTAATCATCATTATTTTATTCCTTTTGGGAAAATAATAAACTAATGACTGCAATATTAAGAAAACCCTCCTCCCCTCCATTATAAATACCACCCCTCACACCATCTTTTCTTCCCCCCTCTAAAGCATCAAGACATTCTTAAATTATTCTCAAATATCCATATAATCACTTCCCCCACTTCCTTCATCCCTTTTTTCCTAGAAATACCAATTCATCTCCTTAAAAGAGGCTCTCTAACGAAGATAGATTCAAGAGGTAAATTTCCTTTTTCAATTCTTTTGTTTTTTTTCAAGTTCCCTTGTTATCTTTTATATTCTAACCTCTTATTGTCCAAATGTTATTAAAAAACAGTACAATTTATGTACTCAAAATTTGATATGATAATTTAATATTTGATCATAATCTATTCTTTTCCCTCATTTTATGCTATAAATGAAAACACCATCCAAGATGTGTTAATTTATCGCGTTCAAGGAAGACGAGTTTTAAATTTGAATTAATATCTTCAAGACTAGTCATGAAAACATTATAATGGTTGAACCATATCATAATATATTTATTTTATCTTAATTAATGTTCTAGAATCCTTACACACTCATAATATCAAACGATAATACAAATCAAGTCCATTGTGTACAAAACCACGACATTAATCCAAGCGTTTATAAATAAATTTATCTAAAGAGTCATCCTCATTGTATATAACCAAAATAATTATAAGATCATTTACACATCTATAATTTTTCTAATAATATATATTAACAATTTTTTATGTTTTACCAAATTTCAAATTAACATCCATTCATGAATACAGGTCAACTGATCATGAAATCCATGGAAGAAAATGCCTCCAAATCAATAAAATTGAACCTATCACACCCATCAAAAATTCCATGAATGAACCTTATATGGTTAAAATAAATCAATTAAACATATAAGGGGTTCTTGAATTTTTTTTAATGATGAAATTTTTTATTATTCAGGTCATTAAGATTAATCGAAGAACACATTCAGACATAAAGTAAGGGTTTTCTCATCTCACTTTTAATTCCATGAGATTTCCATTGTTTCCAACATATTTCATGTATGTGGTGTATGTTTACTTCCATTTTATATATAATATAATTATTATATTTATATTCATGGTGTTATGTGATTCATTTTGGGATTATTAGTTTTTGGTTGTATGATTCGATTGAATACAATGGGGTAAGGGAATTTGTCTCAATTTCTATTTCATTCAAAAATATTTGGTATTATGTACGTAATATTTCTAATATGGTGTATCTAAAACCCCTTTTAGATCATTTTTCATTTGGAATTATAATTATTTTATGTTTATACTTTCTTGTATTAGTGATATTATTATTTATTATGTCGTAAACCATTTAACATACAATGATTATTTTGAATGCTAAATTAACTATGGAAATATTGATGAATGTGTATCCTCTAATCAATGCAAACATTTAAAAGGAAAATTCATTTTGTATTAAATAATTTGATTGAGAATAATTTTTATATTAATTGATGGGGGTGACCCTCTATATCCCCTTGATGTATCGACAGGTCTCATGACGCAAACTACTGGGAGAGGTACCCTTCGAGTTTGATTCCAAAATAATAAGACATGTTTCTACCCACATACAAAAATCATCTCGAAGGTATAATGGTTCATGTTCTAGATACATGAATTGAAAATAATAAGAATTATCTATATAATTAATCTTATATTTTTATAATTGAGTTTTTCACATTGAAAAAGTCTATGGATGCATTTCAATTCTTAGCTTATTAATGGAAAGTGTTTTCGTTTATTCATCATGCCATATTGGTTGTGTTTTATTTATTATGATTCAATTATTATTGATTCATGAAACCACTATATTTAAAAATTATTGAGCATTAGACCCACCCTTATTATGTTTCATTCCCCATGTTATGAAGAATATAACCTTGAATAAGATTTCAATTTGGCAGTTTATTTCAGTTTACTATGTATCATGTGCTATTTTCTATAATTCCATGTGTACTGTTGGAATCATGTATGTAATCTGGTCTTCCAAAATTGTTAATCTAGTCAATCCTTTAGGATTTTATTTCTTGTAAATATTACAATATAGTATAGTAATGCACCGGCTCCAGGTTTCTGGGGTTGGGGTGTTACATTTCATACACGTGTTCAATTAATTTCACACATACATATACATAATTTGTGTCTTTATATTGAACTCACACACATATAATATTTTTTAAAAACATGGTAATGTAAGCATAAATCATTTTCATATCCTATAAATACCCATTAGTTAGAAATTGTACAGTTTTATTCATTATTAAAATATTTAATACAATCTATATTTATATTCCATATAACTATATTATGTAATTTTCATATAAAATTAAAAAATAATTATTTCTAACAAAAATTTGTTTTCATGGATTATATGGTTCTATTTAATATATTGATATAAAAAGTAATGAATTTTAATTTTAAAAAATTAACTTCATTTTTTTATTCATAAATTTTAAATCATCATTTGATGAATTTTTGAGAATTTTATGAAAATATTGATTTTTCAATGAATAGTGAAAATTACTGATTTTTAATTGTAAGTTGTATTTTCTTTTAAATTATTCAAAAACTAATATTCTATTATTTATTACATTTAAAATTTTATTTCTCTTTTTTATTTAAAATTATCCAATTATGCTTTCTAAAATAAGTTTTATACTTTATTTTAGTATAAAAACATTTTATATTTAAAAATGACATTTTTCTATAAAAAATATTTCGTTGCATTTTACCTGTTTATTTTTAAATTAAATTTTGAAACTTTTATGTTTTGATTTTTAAAGTGAATTCAATATTTTGAATTAGTTATTCCATATTTGTAAAATATATTCCTTTTATATTTGATCAATTTTAATAATAACATTAATAAATTGTGTTACTATGGTAAAGGATAAATCTAGTAATTAAAGTTAATAATAAAATGATATGGACTATAAAATGACCCTAAAACTTGCCTCAATTTTATTTTACCATTCCATTTCATCCATACCCATCCAATATTCGGTTATATATCTTTCTTTCTATTTATATGTGATTTTAACCTTTATAATATTCTATTTATGGAAATTTTAAAATTGTCACACCCTTGTTTTTTATTATTATAATATACTTATCAAGGGGGTAAATAGTGGATACATTTTGGTTATAAATATTAATTTAAAAAATAATAGTTTAATTTCGCATTGTAATTTATTTTTAATTTTTAGTGTCTCTATAATGACCTTAAATTCCTATGCCTTTCTAACGCATTAATAATTCAGTTAATGATAAAATAAAATTAATTATATTAACAATATTATGATAACAAATAATTTGGAATATTTAATTTGATCCAATAATTTTCAGATAACTATAATTTTCTATAAATATTTTAATTTATAATATTCTAATTCTATAATTTTATTTTTGTTATATAAAATTAATGTAAATAAATAGTTCTAAAATTTCTATTATTGATATTTCATTAAAGTAATATTTTATTAAATTATGTAAAATTCATAAAAATATTATATTCAGGAATGTTAGTGTTGTATGGTAAATTTTATTAAATTTTGTTGATTTATGTGTCTTTTTTCATTTTAGAGTGACATTATTAACCCATAAATTATAGAAAATGTCAATATTTTGATAATTATCAAATGAACTAAAGAATGGTTAAAACCAAAAGATAAGGGTAAATAACTTGTCAATACCTATCTATTTTTTATTTTTTTATTTTTCATCACTCCCAATTCTATATTATAAATATATTAGTTTTAAAACATTATAATTTGAAAATTAATTTATATTAATTTAATATTTTGATAAATTCAATGAGGGTCCTTTTCATCTCTTAAAAATGGGAATCCCTTATTCTCTTTCCATCACACTAAAAACCCATTATTTCACTATCTACCCAAATTCCTTCCTAGAATCCATAAAATCATTCTAGAGGTCATTTTTAGGTATAATACCAACCCTAAAGGGATTAAGGTGTCAAGCGAAGGAGACTTTACAAAAAAGGTGTATTGTTTTTAGCCATATGTTTTAAATTCATTTATTATTCAACCTACTTAAAATATTCTGTAACAATGATTCTATAATAAAAAAATTATCTTACATATTTTTGAGGTGTTATTATGTTACTTTCAAAATATATAACCATATTCACTTACATAAAAATGGAAACAAAACCACAATTCATGTCTATGGCGGACTATCACCTCAGGAACCGATGTAATTGATTTCCAATAATTGTCTCTAAAGAATGGTGTCAATGATTAATTTTATATATATTGTATTCATGAAATATTTATCATTTTAAAAATATAATATACCATTTACTTTCTTACCTTTATATTCATTGAAAAAAGATAACGTCGTTCATGAGTAGGTGTGGAGTACCACCTCTATGAAGTGATGGGATTTTTTTTCATCACCACATCACATCGATGATATATATTGCTATAATTAAAGTAATAAGATGAAATTTATGATATACTTATCATTATTTAGTTATAAAATCATACTTACCATATTTATATAATGACCGTTAAATAATGGATTTTTTACTCATGCATACGTACGACATACTGTCTCCATGATTAAAACGTAGTTCATTTTTCATAACCACATTTTATTTTTTTTAATGTATAATTAATGCATTAAATTGTTAATTATATCATTATTATTGTTTTATATATTTTTTTATAATTACCTTTTTACCCTAGTTCACTTACTGAATCCATTTTTAATATATGAAATGAATATCGTCAAAACATCAAAGATGAATTAATTAAATAAATAAATAAATATTACATGAAAAGAGATAAAATTAAAGGAATAATAAATATGACAAAAATTTCCAATAACATAAATAGTTTTATTTCGTTTATTACTATGAAAGATAAAGAAAGTACATGATGAGTCAGACTCATGGTAACAGACTTTAGTTTTAAAAATACTATTTTAATATTTCCCTTAAATCAATTTTTTTCTTCCAGATCCATATTTGAAAATTATTTTATGAAAGTATTTTTAGGGAAGTAAGGGAATAATTTAGTAAATTTTTTTATATTTTACTTTTTTTCAATGGTTTCAAAAATAAATGTTTATATTAAATGTTTTAATTCTCTTTTAAAATAGTTAGGAAATATCTTATTTTATTGTATACTATGATAATAAATTTTCCTACCACAATAGACGTTAATATATTTTTGGAGACCATCACAAGAGTTCATATTTTATTCAAATAAAACCCCTCTATTCATTTATTCTAGTAATTCTTGTTATGAAAATTTTATTTTGATGAAAAGGTGTATATTAATATCTAATAATCATTTCTTATGGGTGCAAAGAATGTTTTTACAATACAATATTTAATGTGTTATAATTATGTTATGGTTACTAGTAATTTATTATGTTAATGGGTTGTTATTTTATAAAATAAATTCCTTGGGATCCCTTTATAGATCGTTAATGAATTTGGTAAAGGGAAAAAGGTAACTGATTAAGTTTCTCCTAAGAGATTATAGGAATATACTTTAATGGTTATTTTAAGTATAACATTGATTCTAATTTAATGTGTAACTGTGATGGTTAATCCTAGTATAACAATGATGGTTATTCCATGTGTATGTAATAATGACTTTAATATGATTCCTCATATTACTGAAATTATTTTTCTATACTTTTAATTGGGTTTTATGGTAATAATGCAATTTCACAAGGTAAGAAAAAGTATATAATACTCTGTATGGTTCAATTATATAATTTTTTGAAAAAGTTATTATAATGTTTTAATGATTTAAAAAAATTATGGGTTTAATTTTAACATTAATATTTATAATGGAATATTTTATGAAAATATATTTAAAGAAAAAGTTATTTCTTTTATGATTAAATGTTTATTTCAACCCTAAATTTTATTTTCAAAAAGGAATTTTTTTATATGTAATCATGGAATAACAATTTATCCCTTTATTTAAAATCCCATAATGTGATATTGGTGATAAAACCATGTATTAATATTGTTTTTACAAGTATTAATGATCGGTAAGGGAAAGTAATAAATACCTGTTGAATGTTATGATAATTTTTCATGAAACAAAATCATGTTTTACTTTAAGTGATTTATATGTTGAAAAAATTGATTATTAGTAGAAGTTTCCTATTTATAATATATGATTTTATTATATAAGATCTATGACCTAAATTTATAAAACCATAATGCTTAACTATATTTGGCAATGAAATAAAATGAAATATATTATAAAGAGAATATATTAATTAATGTTTAAGGTTAGGTCCCTAGAGTGGGTATGAGAGATTGAATTAAATAACATTAGAGGTTTATAAAATGCTAATATAATTATATCAAAAATATTTTAATATATGGTTAATTTCAAATGTATATAATTTCATTTTTACCATTTTGAATCATTTATATTATATCTATTTACAAGAGTTTTCCATAGAAGAAACATGTATGAAGAATTAAAAAGGAACCAAGGGTTTATATCATTCTGAATTAGCAACCTTGAATGGTTGGAATAGAAAACGATTATTGTGCTTTTGTGATCTCAATGTTCATGAAAGGTAGAAAATTTGGAGGTATCCCTGCTATATATCAGCTAGATATACCATAAATGAACATTTTTATAGTGGAATATTTTACGTGGAAACACCCACTTTCATTAAGTGGATATTTTAACCCATTGGTAGCTTAATGATGGATTAAATCCCTAGAAAAAAAATATTTTATGTCATGATATTTTCAGATAATCAAAATTTAAGTCTTTTTATTTACCATTTCTAGGGTGAGTCTAATAAATGGTGAAATATTTTTAATGATACTAAATAATGTGAAGAGATTGATATCATAGAATGGGATGATTTTAATAATATATTCCTTGTGAAATATTCTTCTAAATCTATTCATGAAATTAATATAAAAAAGTGGAAGAGTTAGTGAATACGTATAAAGAAAAATTTACCATATTATTAAGTTTCACACAAAATTTTATATGTTATATTTTTTGTAAGATTAATCAGTTTAATATATGATTAATGCCATGATATTGAAGGTAATTGGATTCCTATGAATCCAAAAGACATATGAAACCTTTCTTATGTTGATAATTTGGAAATGGAGTTACCTAATGATCATGTGTACATATAAAACCATCCTAAAAATAGGTATTGTTGTCATGAAAAATGGAATAATGGATCAAATAAATTTGATGGTGAGAAAAATAAATTATTAATATTTGAGATTCATGGTAAAATAAATGTACAAAATTCCCTATGATGTCTGGTAAGTGCTTCCACGGTGGTAAGATAGGTAATATAGATCATAATTACAATGAAAAATATCATGGTAGTGGGATGAATTTTTTTGAATAAAGATATTATAATGTTTTAAATGTAACAAGATGGGTCAGTATGCACATTAGTGTCTAAAGAAGAAATTGAATGATGGGAAGAAGCTAGAATATAACTAGAATGGTGTGGTGAAATTCATTAAAATATCATCATTATATATTAGGTCATTGAAGGATGGGGTATCAATTATATTTCTTCATTATTCATATTATTCTCATTTCCTATTTGATTTATGGTACACACATTATTTTATTTCTAAGAAATTATTAAGAAAATTGAAAATTTCACCTCAAGAAATGAATTTTGAACATATAACTAAAAACACTTTGGGAGTTATTAAGGTAAAAAAATTAAAAGAATATTTTTATCAATTTTATGTAAGGAAATTTCTTGAAAACCTTATTTTATTTCCCCTAGTATAGTTTTATTTTATTCTGGATATGGATTGGATTTCTGTTTACCATGATAAGATTGATTATATAACTAAAGAAGTTGTTTTTAAAGAATCATTTTAGTTTTTATATAATATTAGACCCATACCCTTCAAAATATATACAGATTCTAATATTCTAGTAAAATATTGAAACAAAATCTATCTTACATATATTTTTGAGAATATGAGAACTGTATAGGTTAATGATTTTCCAGTAGTAAACTAATACATAGATATTTTTTTGATCATTTTCTTAGTGTTATACATAGATAGAATGTTTAATTTACTATTGATTTTGTTCCAAATTCTAATCCAATTTCAAAACCACGTTATCAAAGGGATCAAGTAGAACATCTAGAATTATAAAAGATGTTTCAAGAGTTTCTTTATAATGAATCTATTCATCAATCCAATTAACCATGGATTGATAATATATTCTTTACTAAAATTAAATATGGATACATAAGGATATTTATTTATTATAGATCATTGAATTACATTACTGTTAATAATATGTATATGTTACTATATATCAATGATTTTTTTAACCATTTCTAAGTATATTAGTATTTTTTAAAGGCTGACCTAAGGTCTAGGTACTGTTAGATAATGGTTAAGGATTAATATATTCCAAAAATATGGATTCATAATATATTCATGAATTATGAGTTTCTTCTTATTCCTTTTGGGTTAAAAAAATCCCCAACTATATTTATTGATATTATGAATATAAATTAACCCAAATATTTGGAACATTTTATGGAAATTTTTATTAATGATATCTAGATTTATTCAAAAAAATTATGATGATCATGGAAAATAACTAAATATTATTCTCAAAACCCTAAATTAAAATAAGTTATATTGAAAATTACTAAAAATTTATTTTTAATTACAATAGATTTGATTACATGGGAACATTGTAAATAAATATGGAATAATAGATTCTCCTTGTAAAATAAATTGTTTAATGAATGGAAAATACCTAAAAATATTATTAATATTCTTATTTTTCTTCGATTATCAGGTTATTAGTGGTAGCTTATTGTGAACCTTTCATAGTTAACTAACCCACTAACAATGTTAACTCAAAAAGGAGTTATATTAATATGGAAAAAAGAATGCAATGATTGATTTTAGGAAATATTAATAAGATTGTTTAATGCTCCAATTTACTACCTTCGCCTTAAAAATGGATACTTTTTCATCTTTAGTGATGCTTCTTTGAAGGGACATGGTTGGGTCTTGATGCAGAATGACCATGTAAATGCTAATTCATTAAGTCAACTAAAACCTGATGAGTTAAATTTTACCACACATTCTCTAGAATTACCTATTGTAATTTTTTCTATGAAAATTTATAGGCATATTTTATATAGGGAAATGTGTGAAATATATAATGATAATATATGTTTGAAGTATATATTCACTCAGAAAGCGTTGAATATGAGTAAGAGGAGATGGCTGGAATTGATAATGGATTATGACTACACAATTCATTACCATCCAGGGGAATAAAAAAAGTAGCTGATGCATTAGGTAGAATAAATAATGCTACACTAACCATGGAATATTTAGAACATGACCCTTTCATTAATGATTATAATAATTTCATCCTCGATGTTTTGGATACTGAAACTCCTTCTATTGGTTCTTATGTCAGAACAATCATCTATTTCAGAAAGAATTAATAAAGATCATTAGGAATAACAGGAGTTATATGATATTACATAATTAGTAAAGAATTTAAGGTTTCTTTAATTTTACATTGATAATAATTGTGTTTTGATATTTGTAAATGGATTAGGTGAGCCTTCTAATCCCTAATTTGAAAGATAATTATTGAGTGATGCTCACAGTTTTCCATTTTCCTTTTATCGTGAAAGTTGTAAAATGTATAGAGAATATTTGGATTTTAATAAGTGGGATTGAATGAAAAGTGATATTTATTAATTTACCATGAAATGTTTCACTTATCGGTATGTTAAATTAGAATAATAATTAACCAATGGTATTCTTCATCCCTTTCCAATGTTAGAGGGAAAACAAGAAAATATATTTATGGACTTCATGGTGCAATTACGAAAAAACTATTCAAGGAAACAATTTTATTTGGGTTAATGTTGATTGATTTAATAAATCTACACATCTCGTTCCCATTCAAGATATTAGGTCTTTATACCACCTTTCTTGATAGTATATTAAAGATATAGTCGGGTTATATAGAGTTATTCACTCCATTGTTTTTAAGGTGATCTTAGGTTCACTTAAAATTTTTGGTAGGTACTTCAAGAGTCATTGGGTACTAAAACACATTTTAAAATGAATTTTTATCATCAAAATTATGAATAATACGAGGGAAAAAATTTGACCTTGGAAGACATGAATATTTCTATTTCAATGGATTACCAAGGATGTTGCGATCAATTTTAATCTTTAGATTTTTTTTCTTAATATAATAGTTTTTATTCTTGTATATATATGGTAGATTATGAGGCATTATATGTAATTTGAGGTCGTACTCTAGCTTTTTGGGTTGAAGTGGGAGAAGGGTAGTTTGTCGGACAAAGTTGGTACTCAGAATGGTTGTGAAGGTGAAGATAATTTAGTAAAATATGATGATAATTCTGAGTATAAAGTAATTTGTTTTCAAATAAATGGAAGATATATATATCTTTTGAGATAGGTGGTTATTTGTCTCATAAACTATCTTGATAGAAAAATGTGATGTGTCATTGTAAAAATAGGAAACTAAATTCATTGTCCATTATCCCATGTGAAATCCTCAATAAAAATTCATTAGTTTCTTACAATGTTTTCTTACCTCTGTATTTATCCCAACTACACAATGTTTTTCATGTTTGGTTGTAATAATATTATGCGTCAAATTTACCTTAGGTTTTAAGCACTAAAATAATTCAGTTGGAAGAAAAAATTCTTATGAATAATATCTTGTTCAGATTCTTGACTATATAGACAATATATTATAGAACAATGTAATTCACAAGTTTATGGTTTTATAGGAAAAAAATATGGTTGAAGAGGCAATATGGGAACTTAACAATGATATGACGGAAAGGTATCCCCACTTTTTTAATAAAAGAATAAAATTGTGATGATGCAGTTTCCATCTGGGAGGATGAATGTAACAACTTGAGTAATTTTAGAATAAAACATTTTCATGTATTATAAATGTTCATTTGATTGATGTTTTAGATATATATTCATTAAAATAATGTTATGTAATTTTACTGTCAATAGGGAAAAAGAATTATTTCTTACCAAAATGGGTTTTCATGATTTATAATGTTTTAAATAAAATATTAATTTAAAAATTATAAAATTTTAATTGGAAAAAATTCTATTCACTTTTGAATTTGGAATTTCAAAAATGTTTTAAAATGAGTTTTGTGAATTTTATAAGAAGGGTGATTTTTAAATGAATAGTCAATATAACTATTTTAAAATTGAAAACTATATTTTATTTAAAAGTATTTACATTGTAAAATTATATTTTCTAAATTATATTTTTTTATTTTTTATTTAAATTAATTGAATTTTAGAAATTTAAGACAATTTTATACCATAATTTAATATAAAAAACATTTTATATTTAAAAATAGCATTTTTTTTAAAAAGTTTTCTATCATGTTTTTATCTCTAGGGTAGGAAAATGTTTATATTGTGTCTAAAGATAATTTTGAAAAAGAAAAATTTTAATAAGTCGTTATGGGATAATGATTTCCCTATTTATATTGATATAGCTTATAAATTTTTTTGCATCCCATGTTTTAAAACATTTTTCATAGGTAGTAAAGATTTTAAAGGGAATGGAAGAATTCGATTTGAATTTCTTGAAAAACTTTAATGAGAATAAATTATGTTTTTCATTAATTTTTTTCCATTATAGAAAAATTTGATACTTAATAGAAATGTTCTCTTTGTAATATATAAGATTATTATGTAATTAACTACATGAATATCTTTACCTAATATATATTTGGGAGTGAAATTAAATTAATTGTAGTCTAAATACAATAGATTAATTATTATTTAAGGACATGTCCTTATAATATTTTTTGTAATTTACTCAATTTTTAATATTTATTTTTGAATTATATTTATTATCATAATATATTTAATATATATTATAGTTGTAATCCATAAATTGTTTTCCATTTATTTCAATTTTTATTCAACATATAATATTAACAATTATTTAATATGTCTTTGAATTTTTCATTTTTAATGTTATTTACTCATTGATAATAAAAAAAATTTAAAATATATTTTTATATATTTATTTGTAATTTTTCATTGTATGATATTTTTATATTTTTATCCATTTTTAATATTTATATATAAAAGTTTTGTCATTATCATTTAATGATTTAATACTGTTTTAATTTATATAATTAATATATATTCATTTTTGTTTTGATATATATTAATCTTTTATTTTTTTAATAATCAATATAATTAATCACACTTTATTATTTTTTAATATTTTTTCAACCAATTATTTTTAATTATAAATTTCCACTCTTTATAAATTTAATTCATTTATAATTATTTAATATTATATATTCATTAATAGTTAATATTTGTTTTTTAATTTTATTAGAATTTAGTTTCATTTAATTTTTATTACTTTTCTATTTTTTTAAATTTTTAATTTTTAATAGTTATTTATACATAATTATTCATTAATATTTATAGTTTTTAATATGGTTGAAATTTATATATTTAATTTGTATTCATTTATTTTCAATGTATTTTCATTTTTAGTAATTCTAAGAATTTATATATTATATATAATTCATTGAATTTTTTATCTTTTAAAATAATCTTCAATTTTATTTGTAAAACATCCCTCATTTATAATATTTATTCATTTAATATTATCTTTTCATTAAAGATGTTAATTAATTATTAACTTTGTTATTATTTATTCATTTTTATTAAATATCCATTTTTATTAAATATTCATTTAATATTTTTAATTAATTTTATATAGTTTTCATCATTACATTCTAAAGGTTTCTGAAAAATAATATTTTTCTAGAGAAAAAATAAAATCACAGATAAGTGTATATATTTATCAATACTAGGATGTAGTACTTATAAAACCTCTCTTTGTCAGAATATTCCAAAAAACATAGATAAAGATCACTTTTTTCTACACTAAAAATTGATGATAGAAGCTCTTCTTTATAAATATTAATATTTATCACTCCTAAAAAGTGATATTTATGAGATATTTATATTTTACCATTGATAAATATGGGTATTTATCCGTTCTTCTAAAAAATAACTAATAAAACCTTTAGAATTTTTTCAAAAGAACCCTAATAGAGGAATTAATTTTTCACATTGTAAAATCTTTTGAGGAGTTGAAATTTCAATACTACTATCCCTCAAAACTCCTTGAATGATCAACACATTCAAAACCAATGGTATGTAAATTCTGATTCATCGTTCAATATATTTCATTATTTAATCATTTTCAGTTATTCTTTTAAGTGTTTCTAATTTTTGCAATGTATTTTAATGGCACGTGTAATAAATTTTACCTCAATATACCACCCCGATTATCCACCCAATCTCCAATGCGCTTATCCATTATTGCTTCACCCCCTCACTCATCCTCACATTTATTATCTATTATTCTAAAATCAATCTTGGTAGTTTTGGAATGTATTTTTGTACATATTTTTCATAAATATAATTAATTTTTTCATAAACTTATCAGTATTTATTGTTTCTAGAATATTTTATAAAAGTGTAAACCATTATTGATTTATAAATCATTGTGATGTTATTTGAAAAAAAAATTGAGATCAAAAATTTTAATTGATCTATTAGAGTTACTTGAGGAGTGCATTTGATTTTTTGGAATTTTGGTTGTTCTAAATTTAAAATGAAAATTGACAAAAAATCATTATTACCAAGAGTTTGATGTGCTAAAAGTATCACTGAATATATTCTTTGAAGTTAAAATTAACTTCGATTTATATAAACTGGTCTTTTTAAAAAATGTTTAGTGGGTTTCTTTAATATGACATATAAAAAATTGTTGTAAATTTTTATTTTTCCAATTTATATTAACTGAACCTTTAAATATTAATAATATTATTTTTTTAAAATCATGTTTAATTAATATATTAAGAAGTGTATGTGGTATTTTTTCTAATTTAAATAATTTTTCTAAATATCTCATGCTAAAAAATAATTGGGGATCTAATTTTTTAATAATTTAAATAAATACCATTTTTTAATATATATTATTTTTGGGGTTTTTATAACTTCTTGTAAATTGATTTATATTTATGTTTATACTTTATTTAAAAATTTACATCCTTAGTAGACATCACTTGTTTCCATTTATTAGTGTCTTTATCCTTTTGATATTTTCCTTGAAATGTGTCACCTCCCTCGCATATACCTGATTGGGAACATCCATTACACACCACTTCATGTTGTCCTGAAGAATTCCTCATCAAGTGTTTTTATCACCTCAGTCACCACAAAACTCATTCTTCTACTAGTCTACTCAATTATTCTTGGCCTCACTATTTTCTTTAGATATCATTCTATAGATATAGATACTTTTCAATTACCAAATGTCCCGTATGATTTCAATTGAACATTGAATTTTTTGAATCATGTATGTATAATCATATAAGATATCTTCAAATTAATCACTAGGTAATTTTTTTGTAACATCCGTATATGTTGTTAAAAAAATACTGTGTTCAGTAGAATACAAGTTACACAACCCTGATCTTGAACGAAAAAATAAATATTAATATTTAAATGTGACAATTATATCCTAGTAGATAAATTAGAGGGAATTAATAATATTAATTAGCTTTTGAAATTTATAATTATCTTACTCATTTCAAATATATTAATTAGTTAGTTTTAAATAATTTCTATATTTTTACTTACGTATTTTTATTCTTCCAAAAAAATTCAAATATGAATTTATTTCTTTTTAATGGTCATTCATATAATTAATTTATAAAAATCTCCTGAAAAAAAATTTAAAATATTAATTTAATATTTTAATTCATCAGGTCAAAATTATATTTGGATAAATTTTTGATAATATTCCAAAAAATTTTTTTTTTCAAGGAGTAGTGAAAAAAGCTGATTTTTCTTGTATATTTTATTTTTTTATGTATTTACATGTAAAAATAATGTTTCGGATTGGTTTTAAATTTTTATTAGTTCATTATAATTTAAAATATTCCAACATCAGTTGTTAAAATGGATATTTTTCATGAATTTACTATAAAAACATTATATATTTAAAAGGTAATTTTATGAAAAAATAAATGTTTTTGTGTGTCACCGGTTTTATTTTAAATTAAAATCCGAAATTTCTATGTCTTATATTTTTATAAAAATAATTGATGTTTCAAATTAGTGGGTCCAAATTTATTAAATTGTTCAATTTTATTTTGGCCATTAGGAATAATAACTTTAATTGTTATGGTTACCATAATAAACGGTAAATCCGTAATTTAGGTTTAAAATAAAAATATAATGACCATAAAATGACCCAAAACCATACCTAAATATTATTTTATGACGGTATCTTAAACATAATCATCACAGTCCCAAATTTATTACCTTTTGGGGCCACTTGTATAAGATTACGCCCTTTATAAAATTTTATTTAACGAAAATTCAATCATGTCACACTTTTGTTTTTAATAATTGAAATATATTTAATAAGGTGTTATATAGAAGATATATTCAAATATAAATATTATTTTTAATTAAAATAAATTTATCTTAATCTAGGAATTTTAATTTCTTGTTTTTAGTGAATAAATAATTAACTTAAATTCTTGTACAACAATAATGTAGTAAATATTTAATTAATGGATAAATAAAAATAAAATTATAATAAAAATTAAAAAAAATTATTTAATTTTCAGTATTTAATGTAATAAATTATTTTTCTAGATTAACTTGACAATTTGGATATATAATAAAACTTTTTCTCTGAATCATAAATGTTATATTAATGTTATTAAAGTCAAAGTAATGAATAGTTCTAAACAGTGACATTATTGATATTTTATAATAAATAATATTTTATTAAATTATATAGAATTCATTACAATATAAAATCCATCAAAGTGATTAGGATATATTTTAGAGTAAAAAATGGTCTATTTATTGGGTTTTATTAGTTTTATACTAACAATATAAACCCTCAAAGTGTAAAAATCTATGTTGTGACTGTAAGCGTTAAAAGGTATAAATAAGGGTTAAAACATAATGATGAGGCTATAAATATTGCCAAAATATATATTATTTTTATTCGATGAGTGTTTCTAGATTTATAATAATCATATATTATAAATTAATATTTTTTTATCCATTTGGTATTAAAAATTATTTTATATCAGTTTATTATTTTGAGGCTTTCCAAGATTGTACCTCCTCTCTTATAAAATGTATCCACTACTTCTCATTTCATCATACATAAAATCAATTTTATTTTAGAAAATATATTAATAAATACCTTCCCATAATTCACGTAGTCATCCTAGAGGTCTTATTTTAGGCTTAACATCAACCATAGTAGTTTTAGGTGTAAAGAAAAAGAGATTGTCTAAAAAAGACATATCGTTTTTAATCAAGTGTTTTTATATTGTTTATTCTTCCACATTACTAAAAAAATCATCAACCATGGAAATATTAACAATCCATTATCCCAGATAAACATATATATCATTATTCTAGTCTATCAACCAATATCCAGACCCATTTCCATCAAATGGGTAAAGAATTTATCATTTGTGTGTGCCGTAGACTACCGCCTCACAAACCAATGTAATTAATTTTCCATAACATTCCTTAAATAATGGTTATAATGATGTAATTAATGTTTATATATGATATTAATTAGATATATATCATTATTAAAAGATAAAATATCATTTATTTTTTATCTTATCATTCATAGAAAAAATATAACTTTGTTCGTGCGTACCGTGTGGACTACCATCTCACGAAGTGATGTGATTCTTTTTTCATCAAAAAACCACAATGATGACATATGTAATTTTATTTATAGAATTAATATTATATTTATTGTATTTTTATATTTACATAATGATAATATAATACTTACCTTATTTCTATAATGATCTTTGAAAATTGTAAATGTTAAACATGTGTACATACGAACTACAATCTCCATGATTATAACATAGTTCATTTTTCAAAAAATCATGTTTAATGGATGGGTATAAAATTAAAATTTATGTATTAAAATGGTAATTATTTCATTTTTATTATTCTAAATATTATATAGTAATGACCACATTGATCATAGTCAATATATAGTAGTTATTTTCGACTAATGTACTGGATATCATCAAAACATTTGATTTGAACATAAATGATAAAGTACCCGTATATAACATGGTCATAAGTGATACATATGGAATAATGTACTAGAATAAGGTTCTTAATGAGGTATAAAATTAACATATTTTTATTATTCATGACGATAAAGGAAATATATGATGAATTGTACATGAGGTTAGGGACTTTCTTTTAAATCATAATTAAAAAGTGCCCCTTTCAATTTTTTTACCAAAATCAAAAGGAATGTTATTTTAACATATAAAACATGAACATAATTCCCCAGCATCATTAATAAATAAGGATTAAAAGTTTACTTTTTATATTTTCATGGTCCTTTTCTAATAAAATGGTTACATTATTATGTGTTGAGTTTTTTAATTTTAAATGTTTTTTCTTTGAAAAACTATATTTTTACATTTGAATGTATTTCCCACATGGGTTTAAAAGAAATTTCTACGGTTTTATTCATGATATTTTCCTTGAATATTATTAATTATATTTCTAGACCCATTAAAGCTTATAGTTTATCCCGATATAACTTATATGATGTTTGGGCTCCATTATAGATCACCATTGCACTAGTAAATGTTTGGATGTTGACCATGATTGTTCTCCCAGTAATAAATATAATTGTTAATACATATATAATGGTAATGTATTCTATAAATTAATAATTTAATGTTCAACATGAAAGTCTTATGTGATTATTTTTGATGAAAAATAAAATTTTATCAGTGATAGTTAATATAATTTTAACTGCAAAGGTTACTCAATTTGTAACCACGATTATTATTCCAATTTTAAGAGTAAAATGTATGACATTGTCAAAAAGTGTACAAATGATTTTCAGTATTGAAAAGAAATTTTTCTGAATTTATTTAAATTTATATATTTATAATTAATTTTTTTATTAATTTTGTTTGGCATATAAGTATTTTTATTGGGTATGAAAAAGAGTTTATTTTGAACTCAGTGTTTATTTTGAAAATGGAAAAGTTTTATATGTACTCATGGAATAATGTTTAATTTAACTCTTTTTATGTCCCCTAATAATATTTTTATTCTTATCACAAAATTTAAAATGTTTTTAAATGTTTTTATAGAATATTTGGGATATGGATGAGATCAATATGATAATTGTAAATATTTTTCATGGAAAGAAAAAATGTTTTATTTAGAAGGGTTTTGTTTGGTGGGGAAAATGGTTATTGATTATAACTCTTCTCTTGTAATGAATGTGTTTACTATGTAAGATATCATCCATGTTCTTCAAAACTCTAAAATTAAAATATAGTCAAGATTGTTAGAAAAGTAAATATTTGTAAAGTCACTAAATTAAATAATGATTAATGTCAGGTCCATACAGTTGGTATGTGAGAAGGGTTTAGCCCAATTTGGGGATTTTAATTTTTTATTGTGAGGTATTCGTAATTGTTATTGATATCATAATGGGTTTATAATTTTCAGTATTATCATTTTTTTGTTGGAGAAACCCATTTCTAGGATTTATGTTTTGAAAATTGGAGGTGACTAAAGATATTTTAAGAGACATTTATTTTTGAAGTAATTCTGTGTTATTAATTTTGGGATATAAAATTAAAGTTTTTAGATAACCTTTATGTTCAAAATATTTCATTAATGTTGAATATATAAATTTATTTTGAGGATATTATCACATTTCCTAGAACATTAAAAGGATTATATAAATATTTTTTTATGTAAAAGACAACCCACAGGTTGGGTGACAACTCATCACGTATGAAAATGTCATGTAGATTGAACACATAAACAAAGCAAAATAAGGGTTCATTGCTTACCACTGGATTTTGTGAAGTCTTGTTTGGTATGATTTTTTTATATATTTAATATATTTGAATAATTACAGATATTTCCCTTTATGGAACATATTTTTTATCTAATAGATGACCATGGGATTGGGAAATGATTTGGTGATTAAGCGATAAATATTATTTCAGATGAAATTCACTCTTTTAGGACTGCTATATCGTAAATTAAAATCAAATAATAAGGGATTTTATTTTTGGAATAATTTTTGAATTATATTTTGGATGTATATATATAATTTTATTATAGATTTTTGTTGATTCAGGTTATTTAATGAACAGATATGAATATCACGAAAGTTATATTATAATGGAAATTAAATGTTGGTATACGACTTTACGAGTGATTGATGATATTTGGAGATAAAAATAAAAAAAATCTTGGAAGACTATTTGATTGAATCCTTCTCATTTTGGGTTTCAATATTAGTCTAAAATATTTTTTGGGTAATTTTAAGGATAGATATTTGATTAATAAACTATGTCAAACTTTTTGCATTACTATTTAATTTTGGACATTCTAGAGTTTTTTCATAGTATAAATGATTATTCATTTTGGATATTTATTCCCCATATTAATAACCATTTTGGTTTTGGATAAAGTATAATGATTAGTGGAATAGACTATCTTTGCATTATTGAGTTTCATATCTATAAAAGTTGATTAATGTTCTTCTAATGTGAAATATTCTTCTTGAAGACTCACCATCTAGGTAAAAAAGATGAGATTGTGGTGTAAATTTATTAAAGGACTAAATTCTACTTGTCATGTATGTATGTTTATTTATGTTTGAAATCTATTTTTAAAATAATTTCTCATATTTAAGAAAATTTATTTTCAATATAAAAACTTTATTCGTTTATTTTCATAATGAGTAATCAATTGATTTTTTACCCATCACAGATTTATGGTTTTTGGATGGTTACCATTCACAAGACCATATTATATATCACTCTTTTAGCGTTAGTTTTTATATTCCATGTCCATGTTTTCAAACATGGAAACATAGTATTTTTTACTTTATGTTTCCTTCATAGTTTCTATTCGCTCAATTCACTAGGAATCATTTTTATGCATTCTATGAAGTGGGGTCTCAACAAACTTATTCTTATACTTCAAACCCATAGTTATTAATCCTATGTTAAAATTGTGGGGATTATATTAATTAATGTGGAAAATTTGATATCTATATATTTTAAAAAACACTATGTTTAATAGTGTACAAGAAACACAACACAAATCATAGACTAAAAAATAAATATTAATATTTAAATGTGGCCTTTTTCCCCACTTGTTTAATAGGAGAATAAAATTTTGATGACGTAGTTTCCATTTGGGAGGAAGAATGTAACAATCCGTGTAATTTTAGAATAAATCATTATCATGTATTATATATGTTAATTAGTTTGATATGACATGGTTATATTCAATAAAATAATATTAAATAATTTTTCTATCAATAGGGAAAAATAATTATTTCTAACAAAAATAGGTTTTCATGATTTATAATCTTTAAATTAACATATTGATTTAAAAATTATAAAAATTTAATTTGAAAAAATTCAATTCTTTTTTGAATTTGGAATTTCAAATCTATCTTAAGATATTTTATTTCTGAATTTTATAAAAAGATTGATTTTTCAATGAATAGTTAAAATAATTGGTTTTTAATTGAATACTATATTTTATTTTAAACTATGTACACTATAAAATTATATTTGATATTATTTATTTAAAATAATTGAATTATGGGAATTTAAAAGATTTTTTTACCATAATTAAATATAAATAACATTATATATATAAATAGCATTTTTTTAAAAAAATTTCTATAATGAATTTATCTCTAGGGTGGGAAAATGGTTATTTGGAGTCTAATGTTTATTTTGAAAAAGAAAAATTTTAGTAATTAGTTATGGGCTAATCTTTTCTCTATTTATTTTGATATATCTTACTAAAAAAATTCTCATCCCATGTTTTAAAATATTTTTCCCAGCTACTAATGATTTTTAAGGGAATGGAATATGTCTATTTGATTGTCTTGAAAAAAATTCTTGAAAATAAATTATGTTTTACATTAATTTTTTTCCATTATGGAAAAAATTGATACTTAATAGAACAATACTCTTTGTAATATATAGGTGTATTTTGTAAACTTTACGACCTAACTATCAGAATTTCATGACCTAAAAGATATTTGGGAATGAAATAAATTTAAATCTGGTCTAGATACAATAGATTAAATATTATATAAGGACATGTCCTTATAATAATGGGATGGCACCCTAATCTCACGACTCTTCCCCTCTCCTGCTCGGCCTGTCTAGGGTTTCTCGATGAAACCCTCCGCTTGGGGTAGGTGGTGCATCTGAGAACCGCTTCTATTTCTTCATTTCTTCTCCACTTTCGACTCCTTCAGTCTCCTTCATCCTCTGTGGTCCTTTCATTTGGTCGATGTCGGCCTTTTTCCCTTTTCTGATGGTGCGGATTTCTTGTTGTTCTTCTTCTAGGGTTTTTTTTGGTTCTGTTGAATTCAGTCACTATCAAAGTCTCTGACTACTACAACCCTACCCTGATCTCGCATTCCTGTGCTACTCTCCAGGTCAGGTTTGGAGTGGTGGTAACATGGGGGTTTTGGGTTAAGGGGTTTGGTGATCGCTGTTTCTTCAAGCGCTTCTGTTTTGGCTCAACCCTGGTGTTAGATTCTAGTCTCAGTCATGCCTTTCTGTAGTCGTTCAGAGACCTCAGCTGCTCTTATACCTACCCTAACCTCAAGACCTTCTTCTTCTCTCCGAGTCAGATCTGAATCGGTGGTTCATCAAAGGTTTTTGGAGGTGGGTTTTGGCGGAAGATGGTTCCCCTCGCATGGTATGTGTCATTTTTTGGTGGTTCTTTGTTTTCTTCCTTTTCTTTAGCAGCCGATCTACTCGAGACGAGATCGGTGAAGGTTTTGATGGTGTTTTCTGGTATGGATTTTCATGGTTTTGGTTATGGAGGAAGCCGTCGGTGGCTCTTGACAGTGTTGTTTCTAGTTGAGGTTTCTTTCTTGTCTCGTTTTGTTGATGTGAGTTTTAAATGTACTCATGTATTGGATTTTCTGGTTTGCATCGGCATGGTGGTGTTGTTTAATCATTGTTACGAAGGACTCCAGTGATTTCCAACAACTGGTGCAATGTTTGAATAGTGATGAAGATGACGATCTGGATGACGCTGATGGTGGTGTGTGTCTTCTCCGGCGGTGAGAATGACAATTTTGATGTCACTGATTGCAGATGGAAGCGACATGACTTTTTCGGCTCTCTTGGTTTGAGGTTGTGATGGATGATAGTTCGTGGGTCGAGGTGGGTTAACCTGTGGATTGATGTGGGTTAACCCGTGGATCGAGGTGGATCTGGCGGGTGAATTTGTCCTTTTGAAATTTGAATGTGGAATGAAGTGCGTAGTGGTTTTGGAAGTGGAATATGCACGGACAGGTGGCTCTATGTATGGTTCCCACTTACCCATAAAGTGCCTTTTCAAATAATACAAAAAAAGGATTGTGTTTGTGTGTCCTCATAATATTTTTTTATTGACTCGATTTTTAACATTCATTTTAGATTTATCTTTATTATCATAATATATTTACTATATATTATATTTGTAAAATGTAAATTTTATTCATTTTTTTTTAATTTTTATTTCATATATACAATTTAAATTTTTAATTTATTCATTTTTAATATTATTTACTCATTAATAATCATAATTTTTTTAAATATTTTTTAATATATTTATTTGTAATTATTCATTGTCTAATATTTTTATAATTTTATACATTTTTAATATTTATATATAAAAGTTTATTCAATAGAATTTAATGATTCAATATTTTTTTAATTTATATAATTAATATATATGCATTTTAATTTCAATATATATTAGCTATTTCTTTTTTTAATAATCTATATAATTAATCACACTTTGTCATTTTTTAATATTTTTTCAATGAAATGCTTTCTTAATTATAAAATTTAGCTATTTATAAAATTAATTCATTTAAAATTATTTTATAATATTTATTAACAAATAATTAAAATTATTTTTTTAATTTATATTTGAATTTATTTTGATTTAATTTTATTTATTTTACTAATTTTTTAATTTCAAAATTTTTAATATTTATTTATATATATTAATTCATTAACATTTATGGTTGGTAATATGGTTGAAATGTATATATTTAATATGTATTCATTTCTTTTTAATTTATATTCATTTTTAATATTTTTCATAAATTATATAATATATAAACTCTGTCTCGCGGCGCATGATGGGATCGTGGGGGAGAAACGTGCGCTACCCGACGATTGATTAGAGAAGATTGGGTTCTGCTTAATCACTCATATCAGGTGCACCATTTTCGCCTCAAAACGCCCAACGGTCCCATATCCAGCAATATGTGGACCTGCTTTCTAAAGGCAGGCATTCACTAGGTGGTTTGACCAGCAATGCTTTAGAACTCACATTGGTCGAGAGGATGAGTAGTCGGGCTCATCACACCCTTTTGGGGGAAATTATTTCCTATTTTGGGACTCTCTTATAGATTTAAGACGTATTCATATGTTTGAGAATATTTGGTTTATACCCAAGCATAGTATCCACGGATTACTCTTGCTTGGAAATGGTTAGTTGGACACAGGGGTTCTGAATCATTTATGCCAGATTTTTACTATCCCTCGTTGGATTAATGACCCCAGAGAGTCTGGATTCATTGAGATGACACTGGTTTAAAGCACCGTAACTAGGTACTTTGGAGTTTATTTTCATCTAGGGGAGATAAATAACGACTTGAGAATTTGGATCGAACCTGTGGTACGGGCCTCCTACATATCCCCACGAGAGGAATCAGAATCCACGTAGTTCGGTGGTACGATTTAATGTCATGCGGGACAAAGGATGAACCGCCGTGAAGGAAGTCGGAATGACCGAATGTTGGGCTTGAACCTCAGGGAGGCTTCCTATATACCCTGCCTAGGAGACAGGGAACAAAGTCTACATAGTTCGGATTGGGATGTCGGAGAACAGACGTGAATGTGGACCCGGGGGTCCGATGGTGATCGGGCTTGAAACTCTTGGAGGATTCCTACGTATCCCTGTGGTAGGGAATCAAAGTCGACGTTGTTCGAATTGGAATGGGGATTACTCTATGAGGCAGCCCAGGGTAATGGATTGGGGCTTACACACTAAGGAGGCCCGGGAGAGGATGTCATGGTCGATGCTTACTCTAAGCCAACGTGAGTCATGCTCGGTGTGAGAAACAAGAGGCAGCAGGGACCAGACTATCACTTCGCGAAAGGTGTGTCCATGGGAAGTGCGATGGGGATTACGTGTGGGGGTGGCCCAAAAAGTCAGGCTTACTCCAGGAAGGATGCCCATGGTGATAAAGCCCAGCAGGAAAGGGACTTGGCCCCGAAGAATAACGGAGCAGCCCCCCTTTCCCACTACACCCTTCCATGGCCATGCCGTGGGGAAGTACGGAGGTGCATGAGTGCTTTTTTCCGATGGGTAGTTCGCCAGTCCCTAGGGAGGGGAGAAGTGCCCCAGTCCTAACAAGTGGAGGGGAAGAAAGGGGACTCCCGAGCTTGGACTCTGAACTATCATGGGTATGTGGACCCAGGAGTGAATCGTGAACCCGCTCAAGGGATGGGGCAACCCCTTCGCCCTCACCTACCGTGGGTATGTGACTTCAGAATGGCATGCGGATGCGCCTGAAGGTTACATCACACGGGTGTGGTGGCTCTGGTGGAGGCCACTGCTCGGTTCCTATGAATGTTCCAATGAGGGGGTTGTGAAGGATCAGGATGGATTGGAAGGATTTTATCTGGCTCGAGGAATGGAAACTTTGAAGGATTTTGTAGGCCAAACGGGTATATGAGGGGTGGCGCCCAATGCGTAGGGAGGTGCTACCTGGCTGGAGAGGCTGTCCGCGAACTAGGGTACTCCACGGACTCATGGTAATCACCCAAACCAGGATGGTTCACAACTTTGGGGTCGGCCCTTGTACCAGGTTGGTATGTGGAGGGGTCCACGCGAGCAGCGGCGACCAAGGGAGACACCGATCGGAGGTTCGTCGGTCGGGGCTTCGCCCGGGTAGGAGGGTGATACACGGTGTGACGGATCAGAAAAGGGGCATAAACTCCTTCGTCCACGGGGAGTGCATCCAAAGAGGGGCCATGGTTCGCGGTCTGCTTTTCTTTGTTACTTTAAGTTTGCATTTCACCAAGTTGTTACACATTTTAGTTTCCTTATTAATTCGTTTCCAACTTCATACCTGTTCTGGATTGTTAACCGGAACTTTGCTATGTGTGAAATCCAAATCTCCTTCGAAATCCTTCCACCCGAATCTGATCGATCTCCTTTCATCCTTCCCACTCCATTTCCTTTTATAGAGTGGGGGAAATAGATACATATGTGGTCATGCGGCACATTTTATAGAGGCCCATGACCGGAAACCGGTTTACGGATGACGTGGTCAATTCGCAACTCACGACGGCATTGAACGCACCTCCCTCACAAACCAAACTACCTCAGGGAGTTCTTCGCGGCCGTACAGGGTTAGGCCTCCATTCCGCGAACGACAGCGGATGCGGCGCGGGCCGGTTGACGCGGTTCACAACTGGGGAGGTTCAGGATGGTGGACCGGCCTGGCCCTCATCCTGCTTTGAGCCCGTGGAGGGCTCCTGCATCGATTCCGTGAATTACAGCAGTCCGTGGGGGAGGTGGACTTTTGAACCAGCCGCGTACCATCACTGTTGGACCGATGTGCGGACCATTCGGTCCTTTGCTGATTTCATGGGTGATCTTTATATTTTTTCCCAATTCTTTGAGGGAAATTGGGTAGAATACCCTCTTGAGTTAAAGGGATTATCATTCTCATTTGCAGAT
Organism: Viscum album; assembly: GCA_963277665.1. NCBI lineage: Eukaryota > Viridiplantae > Streptophyta > Magnoliopsida > Santalales > Viscaceae > Viscum > Viscum album. Next base: position 493,737,091 of record OY728158.1, on the reverse strand, counting down.
TTTTCAGGACCTTATAAATGCCCCCATCAGAATGGGGTCTGATCTGAATTAAGAGGGGGCCATTTCGATGTAGAGTGGTCCTGAAACATGGATGGTTTGTAGTAGGAGAGTGGAACCGGTAGGGGAACATGCCTATAAATACGGGGGGGGGGCTTCCTTTTTCTTTTACCAGATTCTTCATGAAACTAGAGCTCTCTTGATTTTTGTCTCCATGTGCTCGTTCCTTCATGATACACCTCGTCTGTGAACCAGCTACCGCTTCTGCAAACCATTCCTCATTCGCGCCTGCCTTAACCTACAGACCAATCTCCCAACCTCGAACTAACACTTTTAATTAATTAAAAAGTAAGTCATGATGTGCCACGTAGGAACTCGCTCCATGGTTTTGATGGTATGCAAACTGAAATATTCCAGACATTGAAAATTTCTTATGTCTTCTGAACCTAACTATTTATATTTGGGATTAAGAATCTAAGGGGAAACTTGGTTCGTGGTTTACTGGCCAATGCTCTGAAGGCCAGAGTACTGCGGACCTATTCCGCATAGGTTTGGTTTGCGGGATGCAGTCATCGTGAACTATATTTTGAGGCCTGTTCGTAGACCTCGTCATGAAGGCTTCTTGACTCCTTTTCCATATGCTTGGTATTTTTGTCCAGATTTTATTATTCTGGACTAACCATTTTCTTGGTTTTTATCAGGAAGAAAACATGGTTCCCCCTCACCCTGCACCCAGGCCTGCTTCCGAGCCTATCCTAATTGGTCCAGAGAGATGTATTATTATGATTAGTAGGGATGATAGCATCAAAGAGGACCCCATCCATCCAATCATTCCCGACGACAGTGTTTTGAAGGACTTACTCTCCCACGGAATTCTAGGCTATCCGCTATCGAATCGTCTTCCGATATATGGTTTTGGACTTCAAGACAACATCCCTATCCCCCTATCTTCTTTGGTCTTCTATCCCCTTGCTTGGAAGTTTTTCTAAAGTGAACTCAAGAAAACCTTGCCCATTCAGGAGAGATGATTTATGATTCTGACCCAAAAGACACTTTTATTTTAATAGGCTCTATTTGGACTTAGAGTGGTCAGTATAATCAAGAATTCCCCCAAGAGGCCGTCCTCAAGAGTTACCCCTCCATAATTAAACTTGCTCGAGTGGTTCCTGATGCAGGATGGATTCCCAGGTGGGATATCTGGTCTCGTGGACTTTTATCAAATGACTGGGCCTGGGCTTTCTAGGTCCATTATCATTTCCATGAATTTCTCAAGTCATTGGTAGTGGTAAATCTATACTCCATAGTGTGGGATTCCCAGTATGTTGTTTACCTGCCATCTTCGATCCTGCCTGACCTGCTTAGTTGCGGGTGTTCAAGCACTAATACTTTGAACCTTGTCCATGGGGAAGTTGGTATTAGCCTATGGGATATCTATCAACTGTGAGGGCTTCCAATCATCGATGAGATGTATGAGGAATTTTTTCCCACCCCTGATGCATGGGATGATGCCGAACATGTGCCTTCATTGGCAAGGGATCTACTGTTTATGGCAAAGCGGTCGCTGGGTCACCCCTTACGGGCCAGCACTCATATTTCCTATAACACTTGGATAGTGTTATTTCTGAAAACCACTGGTCCTGTGTTGAAGATCATGCACCCTAGGACTCATCCTTCTCAACAATCACGAACTATCCCAGGTTCCTACTGGGTAGTTCTGGAGGCGGGTGACTACCTTTTACGGGGTTACGAGGTGCGTCTCGGTGTTCCGCCTATGCTCAGGCTGGCAGGTCTTCTTGCCATGTTTTTGAGCGGATGGCTATTCCCTTCTCGAGATATAAACCCAGGCATCAGAGCTTGCACCTTAGTGATGGCAGTTGAGTTAGCATAGGGTCGCCCGATGAATTTGGTCATTCCCACTTTGGATCGTATTTACGAACTACTACGCCACATGCAGGAGGGCGGGTTACCCTATAGTCTGAGTGGGCCATTTCAATTCTTATACGGCAGGATATCGAATCATTGCCGCTATTATGAGTATTGTCATAACACATTCATTCCTCTTCCTACCTTTCGGCCTAACCTACTCGATATAGCTGGGGTTCGCTTGAAGTCCCTCCATTCTGATGAAGTCATCAAGCTCTTGAGTGACTTCTCCCAGTTTGCTTTCCGTCCCTACCACACCCATTCCAGCATTATGGTTGACAACCGCAGGGGGAGCCTAGAGGATCATTCTTACATGATTTCACTATGGGATGGGTTTTTGTCTGCACGAGTTTACGGGGTTTCTCTATGCGAGTTTTATGACTTCAACCTTTTTCACGCCAGTTTGGGTGTATGAAACTCAAAATTTCCCTTCTCTTTTCTAAGACTTGAGGACTACACCTAGCCACTCTCCATTAATGGTGGTTGATGCTGATGCTGGAGGGATCTGACACAAGCATTACCTTTCCTAGCATAGGAGCGGCTGCCAGCCTATCCTTGGAGTACGCAAGAATGTGGGTAAAACCTTATCCCGATGGGATCTTGGGGAAGGTTGTCAGGTAGGTTCCCAAATCAGGAGTCATTATGGCTACTGTTCCTACCACACCTTCCTCATCGGCTCTGAGGGAGGACCGACTAATAGCTCGTCGGTCAAAGCGACTCATGTGATTTTCCTCTCCCAGCCCCTCTGCGGCCAAAGTTCAAATGGACCCAAACTTCTTGGAAGTAGATGAGGATGACCACATGGCTTCGGGTCCCAGCGAGACAATTTATGATGTTTTTCCAGCTGATACCGAACATAAAAACTTGATTCCCAAGCTCGAACCGGGGTTAGAAGCTTCAAACCTTCCAGCTTCAGAACCATCTTCTAGCGTGCACATGTCTGCGCTGATCGCAATGCCAGACTTCGTTCCCGTGTTATCTTGAGATGATACCAAAGATCCTCATGTCATGGTACCGAGTAGTTCACCGGTGGTCCTAGCCCCGGATTTGCGAGATTGTTGCCGAAACTCTTCTGGTTGTGATGTAAACTAAAACTAAATCTCTCCGACAACTCTCCTGGGTTTTGGGTCAGGTGGCTTTGACTATCAGCAGTTTCATTTTCTCTCTTTCCAGGTTGTCATGGACCATGGGTAATTCTCCACTAATGAAAGAAAATGGTCTCACCTCTCTGCCTCTCATTGCGGGACTCGAACCTTGGAGGAAGCCATGATAAAGCTCCATCAGCTGATAACACAGGAGGCGAGCTCCTGATATCAGGCGATCGGGCTATCTACCTAGTTGCATGAATGTGAAGTACATAAAGCAACGCTGAGGGATCAGTTGTCAACTCTGACTGGTATCCTTGAAGCCACTAGGAAAGGGATCAACTATCTCTAAACAATAGTGGGGCATACTCATTCGGTTGCTGATGTTGAGGTCAGGGAGAAGGTTGTGCTAGAGAAGACTCGCAACAAACTCCGCCACAAGGTTGCCGATCTAATGGAGAGAGTGATCCAGGCTCCTTTGGGATGGTCAGGGCCATTCTTGTACACTCTGTTTTTCATACCCCCCCCCCCTTTTCTATGAGGGAGAGGCCCCAGCTTGTGGACATCCTCCCTTTTTGTTCAAATGGAATACAATCTATGGCAATCCTTTTTTACTGTAAAATTTGATTTTTATTGGAACAATTATTGCGTAAATAACAACTCACTGAATCAGAATTAATCATAATTCAGGAAAATAGAAACAAACTCAAACTTTTGCTTGGACCATCAGATCCAGCAAGCATAGTTTGACTATTGCTGGGATTTTTTAGAAAAAACCCCACAATATTTTTTACTTTTCTTTTAATATCCTAATTTTTCTTGGGCCCATTTGGTGTGGACCTAGCGGGTATGGCCCAAATTTTTCTTAGCTCACCATTTTCATGTTTTCGGCCTAACAAGCTTTGCGCCTCTTTTTGTGAGAGGTTTAATGTCCCACCAAAAAGACTATCATTACTGATGTTTTAGGTCCGACATCTTTGACCAACTATGGTTGTTCAAGGGCCCCAACAAGGTTTGGTTGATTAAAATATGTCTCAATACCTTTTAGATGCATGTGGGGGGAACATGTTTTGATTCGAACGACATGAAGAGCATGTCTCAAGGAATGGGAGTCGAATCGACGTGCAGAGGTAGGAAAGTCATCGCCTAAAAAAGTCATGCCTTTGGTAGACAGGATAGGGGCGATCAATATGCAGAGCCGCTGAGGGCTTGGTATGAATTTTTGTGAAAAGGTGTCCTTAGTTCAATGACTCACCATTTTTGATGGCCTAAGGACTTTATGGAAGTCTGGCTTGTGGACACCACCATGGGTGGCTTAGAGGATTATGAAAACCACCAGGGCTGGCTCGGAAAGGGTGTGTGACGCCTGAAAGGGTGTGAGAACATCTGTAATAATCAGGAGTGTGGACTCAGGGTCCCTGTCCTATGCATTTATCTATCATAAAGGATGGTTGGAGCTTGGAATAGTTTAAAGTCTTGCCGATTGGACAATATCTAGAATGGGACGACTTCTCCTGGTTCTCGGTAATCTTGTCAGAGAAATTCCACCATATTCAGGAAGGGTTGTGAATGAGGATAGTAAATTGTAGCTTAGAGGGTTTCTGAATCCCGGGATGGACATGGGGGCTCAGGGGCCAAGAGGCATAGGGAGAGAAGCATGGCCTAAGGAAATATTTCCTTTGGTAGACAGGCCAGGGGCAATCTATATGTAGAGCTGCTGAGGGCATGGTATGCATAGTCATGCAAATGTGTCCTTGGGTCAATGATTGCATTCTCCTGATAGCCGAGAAACTTCAAGGATGTTTGAGATTTGGGACCACCGTGGGTGGTTTATGAGAGTTCATATTTTTCTGAGTATAGAGTATGGATTATGAGGAGAGGGTTCTAGGATATGGGAGAAAAATCTAGGCTAAATTTCCCGAGAATGGGTGAAGTCATTCCTTCTCATGATGGTGTGAGACAATGGTTTGTGCAGGTGTGACCCATGCACCGAGGGACATAGAAAAGCCTCCATTCCTTACTTGACCCATGACAGGTTTGACCATTCAATTTAACATCATAAGGCAAGGGCGGCTTCCGTGCGTTTTAACATCAAGCGGAAAGGACGATGAGCATTAATAAAGGATGATGTGCAGTTTAACGTCGTGCAGTGAGGAAGGGGGGAATTTTTTTTCTGATGCTGTGCAGTTTTAACGTCATGCAGTGAGGACACAGGGAATTTTTAAACCAATAAAAATGCTTGTAGTTGGAGGCATTTCCTTGGATGTTTAATGCTTGGTCTTTGCAGCTTTATGCCATGCAGACAAGATGTTCTGTGCAGTTTAACGTCATACAGTAAAGACGTAGTTTCAAAGGCTGCTCTTGATCAAAATGTAACTAGGCCTGAACATCTCGGCATGTCCAAGACGTGGAGTGGTTTTGATGGTGTAAACCCTAGTTTCAGGGATTCTTCGATCAGGAGAGATGAGATGGGGGCTCTGAGGCTGGTAAGCGTATGGGGATAGGAAGAGTGTCGCCCGAGAAAATCTTGCCTTTAGTAGATGGGACAAGGGCCATCAATATTCAGAGATGTTATGGTCATGGTATGCATAGTTAGGCAAAGGAGTCCCCGGGTCGATATCTTTCCACTTCCGATGGCCATGAATGGTTCTGAGGATCCGCGAATATCCTGGCCACGAATTCTGTCATTTGGTAAGAAAATATCTAGACATGTTGGGTATATTCGGCCCTGGTTGCTATTAAAGCATAGAGAGCTCCCTGTGCTGATATATCTTGCGCACCGGGGTGTACCTTTACTCCAGGCAGTTTAACATCGTGTGGTAAGGATGAAGAACTCTTAGTTTAGAGGTCATAGAGCTCGGACCATTTGGTGACTATTACTGCAGTCACTCAAAGGATAAATGAGTTACCATGCTCTGATATACTCAGAAGAAGGTGGGGTATGGAGGTTGTAAACTGTAAATCTTAGGTTTCCCAGATCAGGAGATGTGGTGTGGGGGTTCTGAGGCTGGTATGAAAATAGAGCTAGGAAGAGTACCACCCATGGAAATCTTGCCTTTGGTAGATGGACCAGGGGATATCAATATATAGAGCCGCTGAGGGCATCGTATGCATAGTCATGGAAAGGTGTCCCAGGGTCGATGACTTTCACTTCTGATGGCCATGAATGATTATGAAAATCTGAGAATGCTCACTGTACAGAGTTCCACATGTGGGGATAATAGTTTCTGAGGATACATGAAACATCTTCACTGTAAATGTCTGTTGATTCAAGGCAACCTAGCCCTGGATTGATGTTTGTAGATGCAGGCCGTCATGTGAAACACGGGCAGATATATAGGCAAATTGGGAAGGGATACCCTGGAAATGTTTGGATGTGAAAAGGGGGACGAACATTTAAACCACTGCTCCATAAATTTCTGGATCATGAGATATGATATGGGGGATCTGAGGACGGTAAGCGTACCGAGCTAGGAAGAGTATCACATGAGTAAATCTTGCCTTTGGTAGATGGGCCAGGGGCTATCAATATGCAGAGCCGCTGGGGGCACCGTATGCATAGTCATGAAAAGGTGTCACTGGGTCGATGACTATCCACTTTTGATGGCCGTGAATGGTTATGAAGATCCATAATTATCCGAGTCATGGAGTCTGATGTATGGAGAGGATGAATTCAAATGTGCAAGGAGTATTTCCATTTTGTTTCGCCATAAATCTTTGGTGGGTCACGATGAATTCCTTGCAATTTAAAGTCGTGCGGTGATGACGAAGCCCATGCAGTTTAACGTCATATGGTGAGGAAGAAGTCTGTTCAGTTTAACATCATGCGGTGAGGACAAAGTCCGTGTAGTTTAACATCGTGTGGTTAGGACGGAAGGTATATATACCTGTGTTTTCTTTTCTCAGCAGCTGGGCTGGGAGATAAGATCCTTGCATCGCTATGTATCCCATGAGGGAAGGAATCAAGCCACACATAGTTCTCTTTGGAGTACACCTCGTGCAGGTCTGGTCCTTACATGGGGGGAAGGAGGCATTTTTAAATCTTCTTATCCATTCAGTTTAACGTCATGCATTAAGGACGAGGAATACAGCCCGTGTAGGTTTGGTCCTTACATTGGGAGAAAGGGAATTTTTAACTTCTTATCCGTGCAGTTTAACATCCTGTGGTAAGGACGAGGAATACACCCCATGCAGGGTTGGTCTGTACATGGGAGAAAAGGGAATTTTTGGGATGAATACACCCCGTGCAGGTTTGGTCCTTACACGGGGGAAGAGAGCATTTTCAACTCCCTTTGGGGGGGATGGCTGGGCCAAGAAGGGGGTCCTCACGTCCCAACTTATCCTACAAGGCCAGGAATCAATCTGTACATAGTTCTCTGAAAGGGTACACCCAATGGAGGGTCGGTCCGTACACGGGGGGGGGGGGCATTTTATTTCTTATAAATGTATTTTAACATCGTGTAGTGAGGACAAGGAATACACTCTGTGCAGGTCGGGTTCGTACACGGGGGAAAAGGGAATTTTTTTATTTTATTTAGGGGTGGCTGGGCCTATGTGGGGAATCCTGGCGTCACTACGTATCCTACGAGGGTATAAATCAAGCCGGACATAGTTCTCTTAAAATATAATACACATCGTGTAGGTCTAGTTCATACACGGGGGAAGAGGAAATTTTTCGATCTTTCTTATCCATGTAGTTTAACATCATGCGGTAGGGACGAGGAATACACCCCGTGCTGGTCTAGTCCATACACGGGGGAAAGGGCATTTTTAAATATTCTTGTCCGTGCATTTTAACGTCATGTGGTAAGGATGATAAATTCCCCCCGTGTAGGGTTGGTCCATTCATGGGAGTAAAAAGGCATTTTTTTTATTCGAGGGTGGTGGGGCTAGGATGGGGAATTAGGGCGTCAATAAGTATCCTTCATGGGTACGAAACAAGCCAGATGTAGTTCTCTAGAATCCACGAAGTTGAAAATCATGCGGTGAGGACGAAGTACTCTTAGTTTAGGGTCCTAAAGTTTGGACAGTTGGGGCTTGGTAGTTTAATGTCTTACAGCTTGAAAAAAAAAGAAGGTGGCTATGCCAGGATGGGGAACCCTGGCGTCGCTACATATCCTATGAAGGCATGAATCAAGCCGTACGTAGATCTCTGAAAGAAGTACACCCCGTGAAGGGCTGGCCCATACATGTGGGAAGGAAACATTTTTTTAATTTTAGTCCATTTGGGGGTGGATGGGCCAAGATAGGGGATCCCGACATTTCTATGTATCTTGCGAGGGAAGGAATCAAGCCGTACATAGTTCTTTTGGGGAATACACCTCATGCGGGTCTGATCCATATGGGTGAAGGGGGTATTTTTGGCTTTATTTGAGGTGGATGGGCCAGGGTGTGGAATTCTGGCGTCACTGCGTATCCTGCGAGGGCAGGAATCAAGCCACGCTTAGTTCTCTGAAAGACAATACACCATGTGATGCTATAGTTTGTACATGGGGGTGAAGGGGAATTTATTTCTTTTATCATTATCTGTGCAGTTCAACATCGTGCGGTTATGACGAGGAATACACCTCGTGTAGGGCTGGTCCATACACGGGGGGGGGGGGATAGGTCATTTTTATCTTTTATTCGGGGGTGGCTGGGCCAGGATGGGGAACCCTGAGGTCTTTACGTATCCTGTGAATGTAGGAATCATGTCGTACGTCGTTCTCTGAAAAGAGTACACCCCGTGCAGGGATGGTTCATACACGAGGGAAAGGGACATTTTTTTTTATCCTTTTTGGGAGTTTCTGGGCCAGGATAGAGGATCCTGACGTCACGAAGTTTCCTGCGAGGGAAGGAATCTTGCTGTACGTAGTTCGCTGAAATCTTTGAATTTTAACGTCGTGCGGTGAGGTCAAAATACTCTTCGGTTAGGGTCATAAATTTTGGACCATTGGGTAATTGGCAGTTTAATGCCCTGCAGCTCGGACGATAACTGCTTTTAGTTATTCCGATGAGGATGAAATACTCTTAGTTTAGGGTCATAGAGTTTGGACCGTTGGGTGCTTAACAGTTTAACATCCTGCAGATCAGATGATAACTACTTTTAGTAATGCCAGTGAGGGCTAAAAACACTTAATTTATGGTCATAGATTTTGGACCATTGGGTTCTTGGCAGTTTAATGTCCTGCAGCTCGAACGATAACTATTTTAATTTCTATGAGAAATACATCTTCAGGAATCTCGCATTTGTAGGAGCGGTAGTGAACATCCCATTCATGGAGATCAGGGCATACGCTCTGTTGGAGTAGACCATGTGTATAACATATGGTCCCTCCCACTTGGGATCTAGGTTTGGAGGCTTCTTTTCAGGTATCATTGGGGTCTGGTGGACCAACACCAATTATCCTTCCAAGAAAAAAGAAAGATAGACCTTTTTATTGAAGGCTCATGCAATCCGGTTCTGATATACTTCCAGATGGTTTGATGTGTGAAACCGCTTCTCGTCTAGCTTCTCTAATTCACCGAATTACTTTTATGATTTCTCATCATTGGATAATTGATCACAAACTGCAACACGGAGTGAGGGAAATTGGAGCTCAATGGGAATGACCGCTTCTGTTCCATATAATAATGACCACGGAGTAGCCCGAGTAGTGGTATGGACCGTGGTTCGATAAGCCCACAATGCATGAAAGAGTTTATCCAGACACAATTTCTTGTCTTTTCCCACCATTTTTCTGGAGAATGTTTTTTAGGGTCTTATTGAAAGCCACTATCTGTCTGTTGGCCGCTACGTGGTAGCAGGACGAGTGGTTAGCCTTGATACCATATTCTTGGTATAGTTTCCCCAATTCATCAGAGCCAAAGTTGGTGTCGTTATCTGTCATTATGGTATTAGGGACGCCAAATCTAGTGATGATATTGGATTTCACAAAGATGAAAATGTTTCTTTCCCCGAATTCCTTAAGGGGAACATCTTCTGCCCATTTGGAAAAGAAGTCGGTTTCCGTGAGGATATACTTCAGCTGTTTGGCTATGGCGGGAGGATATGGTCCCATGAAGTCTATTCCCCAGACAACAAATGGTGAAGAGTACTTGGTCTGATGAAGTAACTTCGGGGGTTGGTGTATGAAGTTAGCATGAATTTGGCATGAGTGGCATTTTTCAGTAAAGTGCTCGTAATCTCGTTCCACTATGGGCCAACAGTACCCAAGTCTTCGAACCTGATGGGAAATTTTGGACCCCAGCTGGTGTGTTCCAGATACCATTGCACGTACTTCAGACATGACGGAAACAGTTTATTCTCCATCAATTCTTCTTATGAGGACTCTGTTGATACCTTTTTTGTAGAAAACCTCCTACTGACCCATGCAACCATATATGAAAAATTTGATTTCCCTTCTCCATATTTTCTCTCGTTCATCCTTGTCTGATGGAAGTTCTCCCTGTTGAAGTTAGTTTCCAATGGGGGTCATCCAGTCAGTGGCAGGAGCGTATGGTTTAGGGACAAAACTGACTTTGTGGATTTCTTCCATCATATTTTGAAAAAATGGCAAGACCATTCGATGGTGAGAAATACTGATAACTGTTTCATCCTAGTCTGGGTCGGTTAGGGCTGTGGCTGCATTAGCTAATACGTCGTCCTGGGCATTCTGAGACCGGGGAATATAGGTTAATGTTGGTTTCTTTAGAGAATTCAACCATTAACCCTCAAATGTGTTCAAATAGGGGAATCAACTCTTTCTTTTTGATAACATGGTCATCTTTAACTTGCTTGATGACCAGTTCTGAGTCACCTTTTACCTTAAGGTGTTGTACTTGTTCCTAGAGTGCGAGGTCTAGGCCTGCAATGAGGGCATGATACTCTGCTTCATTGTTCGTACATCCTCATGAAAGGAGGAAGGAATATGGAAAGAATGCCTTTTCCGGGGACACGATTATGATCCCCAACCCCACCTTGTTAAATTTTGTATCCTCCATCCTTTTCCCGATTGGGCTTCGGGACGCGCCGTCGAAGTACATTTCCCATGCTGGGAACTCTTCTTGAACCGAGAAGATGTCTTCATCGAGTTAATCGATGTCTGTTATGGTGGTCCCTGTTGAAGGGTGCACTGCCAAAAAATATACTAACCCCTGGACTTTGATGGATTTCTGAGGCACAAACTGGATGTCGATTTGTTGCAGGATGACTGCCCATCAGGACAGGCACCCAGTCAGCAGTGGGTGGCTAAGGATTTACATGATCGGGTTACTACGCGAGACTAAATGGTCTTCATGATGTTGCAGATAATGTTTCATCTTTTGAACTGCGAAGACCAAGGCCAAACAACTCTTATCGGTGTTTGAGTATAGATTCTCAACATCCATCATGGTTCAGCTGAGGAAATAGAGACTGTTTTCACTGTCAGCGTCATTATTTTGTGCGAGAAAGGCCCCCAGTGACCTCTCAAGGGTCGTCACATATAGGATGAGAGGTATTACTTCAACCAGGGGCATGAGCACCGGTGGGACTAAGAGGCAATTATTTAGGCTTTCGAACGCCTTTTGGTAGTCATCTGTCCATTGGTACGTGACTCCCTTCTTCATTAACCTGGTAAAGGGAAAACATTTTCCTGCCAGGTTGGCTATGAACCTCCTGATATATGCCCGATGTCCTTGGAATCCCCTCAACTCAGGGAGATTGCTGGGAGGTGGTAAGACAAGGATAGCCTTTGTCTTTTCAGGGTCGACATCGATGCCACGATGGCGTATGACAAAGCCAAGAAATTTCCCAGAGGTAACCCCGAAGGAGAATTTCAATGGTTTCATCATCAGACTATGTTGTCGAAGTTTGTTGAAAACGGTCTCAAGGTCTAACCGGTGATCAGAGCGATGTCTGGACTTAACCACCAATCATCCACGTAGCATTAAATGAATCTCCCCAGGAATGGTTTAAAGACATTATGCATGGCACATTGATATGTGGCACCAGTATTCTTGATACCAAAATGTATAACCCTGTAACAAAATACTCCTTGAGGGGCACTGAAGGCATTGGATTCTTCATCTTCTCGGGCCATCCAGATCTGATTATACCCAGAACAACCATCCATGAAGGAGAGAGCCTCATACCCGGTTGTTGCTTCGATTAATAACTCGGTGATCAGAACTGGGAAATCATCTTTTGGTCAATGCTGATTGAGATCTTTGAAATCAATGAAGACATGGATTTTTCCATTAATTTTCTTGACAGGGACAATGTTGGCCAACCGGATGGGTTACTGGACTTCCCGAATGAAGCCTGCTTTAATGAACTTATCGACTTCAGCCTCTATTTTGGTAGCATGTGTGGGGTGTGTTCTTCTGGAGGCCTATTTATAGCTTCAGTGGTCTTTTGGAAGACCTAGGTGATGTGTCACCACTTCGGGATTGAGTCTCGGAATTTCTATGTAATTACAAGAAAAAAACATGACGATGTTGACTTTAGAAAGCGTTATATACCTCGTGCTCCTTGGGGGACATGGCTGCACTAACAAGAGTGTACCATTGGTCTTCCTCAGTACCCAGGTTTATTTCCATGAGCTCATCCACCGTGGTGGATATACCTTCCTCAAATGCGGGAGGTGCATCCCTGAGATCACCCTCCGCTTCTTCTCACAAATCCTCATCTTCTTGATCCAGTGAGGGGAGAGCTCTTGACTCAGGCTCCTGCGATTCCAGTGGCGAGGCATTGTGGGATTCCTCGCTCAAGTATTCTCCCCCAAATTGAGGGTTGAAGGACGTTCCTACATTGTCACGCTCGGCCGTTATTGCTGAAGTCATGAGGACAGTTGACTGTGTGTCCAAACATGAACCCCTGCTCTCAACAAGGTTGATGGGTAGTATGTAGTCTCTACCGAGCTGTCTGAGGGGGTCCTCAAGAACCATTTCATGACCATTTAGAGTGGGGATCCAGTCGACACCATCAACCGAAGGCTTCTTCATCTGTTGCTCATAGAACCCGTCGTCAATGTAATGTGACTCGGAGAGCTCAAAAGGGGCCTTATCGGCGTGCAATGTCCTACTTTTCCCATTAACGTAGTACTTAATACAATAGTGGTAGGATGAAGGAATAGCCATGTGCTTATGGGGACACGGCCATCCCAGCAGGGCATTGAATGTTGTGTTCTACCGAACCACCAGGAATTCCTAGTAGGACACGAGGTCGCCAAAATGGGTCTTTAGCTTAATTTGTCCCATTGGCTTCTGTTCACTCTTTTCGTAACCTAGCAGAGTTGTGGTCATGGGTATTAAATCACCCTCACTGTAGCCCAACTTATGGAGTGTCTATAGGGGAATGAGGTTTACTCCAGAGTTGTTTTCACTAAAGACTTCACATATCTCAACACCATCTAGTGTGCTAGACACATATAGTGGTTTTATGTGTCCTTGAATGATGGCATATTCATCTAGATCGGTGAAGGAAATCACTTCATTGCATTCAGCCAAACCAGTCTCTGTCTGGTAAATCTCGGTGGCAGCTACCTTGGCTTGAAACACCTGGGGGCTTAGCAATGATTCTATAAGCGCCTCCCTGAGGTTGGCTGACAAACTCAGGGGATCCAAGATTGACGGTTTGGATGGTACCGACGCCAGCTACTTAAGGATATCATATTTCTGCTCCAGCGGCCGACACTTCTCTGTTTGTGGGGGAGTCTTATCAATCACTTTGGGAGTTGGAGTATGTGATGAAGAGGTACTGTTCGTGGGGTCGGATGTCAATGGTGTTCGCACATTTTGGGGACTTGGCCCGACCGGTCTATTTGTGTGCACTAAGCGGCTAGATGCTTGTTCCTCCTCTGATGGGTACCACCGAATAATAGGGCCAGAGTGGCTACTTCCAGAGGTAGAGGGACATTATTTCTCTTTCTGAGTCCGTTGAAGGGCTCTCCCATGGGTTTCCGTGATATTGACGGTTTGTGCCGAGGTCCAACTATAGGGTTGGTTTTGGCCAAGACTGTGCCTCCCCCGGTATCCCCTGCCTCTATAATTCCTCATCCCAGCTCCTTGTGTTGGGAACATGGGTTCATAACCATACCCTTCATGAGGGAACGATTCCATAAGATGGATAATGTTTATGGAACCAAATATTGTCTCCTCGCCCTCTGACATGTCAACCCGATCGGTTGTCCTTGATGGGGTCATTTGGTTGGTCGATGCCCGTGGTGCTAAGTTTGAGGGCATAAAATCCTCTAATGTCAGGGCTAACTTCGGCCTCATTGTGGTCTTCTCCTCTTGTGCTTGATTCCTCAATTTTTATCATGCCTGGATGACCGGCTCGTATAGGGTTGTGAGGCAGATATTGTCGGTTGTGCAGCATCAGGGGTTGTTGGCGGCAACACCGGCTACTGTAGTTGAGCTCAGAGTATGCCCTGGGCTCTATTGATAGTCTTCCAAGTCATCCAATCATCAAAATTATACTTTTTCTTGCTGTTGACTTCTTGCCACCCCTCCCCTTTGTCGGAGTCTGTGGTAGAAATATATGTCACATGTGCTGGGGGTGGTCCTAGCTTGGCCTGTCCGGAGTCTACCATCCTTTGTAGGAGTTCATTGAAGACAAAGCATTCCTGAATATTGTTCCCCAACATTCGAGGGTAGGGATAGTAATATGGAATGTCATTGCGTCCGACTTCTTCGGGTTTCCATGGCTTCGGGAGGTGGAGCAAGTTGCAATTCATGGAGGCGATGATGTAGCTTCATACTTGGTCCTCTTGGAATGAGAATACTTTGTGTCTTCATTCCTAAAACTGGTTCCACTTCGATCCTCTCTGATCATCCCGCTTAGGTGGAGGCGACCGCTGATATACATGGGGGACTTGACAATATAGTGGAGGCCTAAGTGGTGGAGTAGGCACAGGGGCTGGATTGAGCGTTACAGTGGACGCTTCAGCTCTAGCTTCCCTTTTTTCTGGAGCCTTCCAGGTTATTCAGGACTTTAGATTACTCTGATGCAGGGAGTCCTCAATTCTCTGGGCAATGTCCAAGAGATGGGGGAAGCCAGTGGTGCACTCTATTGGTATGAGCAGCATTCACAGCTCATCTCGAATATTATCGATGCATATGAAAAACATATCATCATGAGGCATTGGCCTATTCAGAGAGTAGGTTAGACATTCCCATCTAGCGATGAAATCTGAGACCCTCTCGTTCTCCATCTACTTGCAGTTATTAAGGTTTCTGACCGTTGGTTTAGAAAACGTTGGGCTGAAGTGGAATAGGAACTACTGCCGAAGGTCTTCCCAGCTTTTTATTGACTGGGCTGGCAGACTCGTATACTAGGCGATGGTAGATCCTTGCAAGGTCCTTACAAATCTTCTGAGTTTCATTTCTTCTTATTGTTCCATAGTTTCCATCATAGGGTTTCTATAAGACACGTAGTGCATCAAATGTTGTTCTGGATTTCTTGATCCATTGAAAATAGGGAATACAGGGCTCCCAAAATTGTGTAGAGGTGGTGTGTTGCTCACCCAATCTGGGTAAGGCTTCCGCTCTGACTGTATCAGATCTTGTCGATCATCCATTGCATCCAATGCTTTTAGTGCCTCAATGGTGTTGGTGAGATCCTAGTTTACATTCAGTTGGGCCCGGTCTTAAGAAGGTGTAGCCCAAGGCATTGCTTGAGTATCCAGCTTAGTTGGAATCAAGGATGCATGTGCCGTTTGTGACACCTTCAGAGGGTTCAGACGCACTCGCTCTGGTTTCTACATGAGTGGAGGGAAGTCTTGGTTTTCATCTGGATCCACATTTAGGTAGATGGACGGGTCGGGCACCTCATTGGGCGGGATCACTGACCGTGCTTCGTTTTCCGGGGAAAACCTTGGTCTTTGAGGTGCACTTACTGGGAGTGCGAGGTGTAGTCCTTCTTGGGAAGCACTTTCAATAAGACAGTTCCTCTGCAGTAGCTTGGCGTTAAGCTGCCTCAATTCATTCATTTCCACTTCCTGTCGAGCGAACCTCTCTTCGAGCGTAAGTGGATCGTTTTTATCGAGAGAATGAGGCAGGTTAAGGGTAACTGGTCTTTTATTCTTATCCTTGTTGGATGCTCACAGGGTAAGCGGAGGAGGTTTAGCTGGAAGGGTGGCCATATTTAGGGCAGCCCTCTGGTTCCGGGTGTGCACACATGGTGGTTCATTGTGGGTCATAGCCTGACCATAATCATCTTCTCTTGATCCATCCAGATTTGCTTCATCTCTGGTATCACCAGTGGGGATAGCCTCTATGGTGTTGATGGATGTGTATCACGTGGTGGAGAAGATGTCATCATTCATAGAGGAAGAGGATCTCCCACGCCTTTTACTGGTCTTCCCATTCATATCATGGGATCACTTTTGAGCGCCTTGACGAAGGGTGACACAGAGAGATATTTGATGCAACCTTACGGTATACCTCCCTTTAAGAGGAGATGATGACTCAAACGACGAGATAGGGCAGGAACCTCCTCTTTTAACAATCCTCCCTAGATGAGAGAATACTGATTCTCATGGGGGATGTTGTTGTTGAGGAGGTAAAATTCCCCAATCCCTAAGGGCTGGGGTTTTCTCCCTTCCTTGGATGTTGAGTCTCTTCCCATTTTTATTGGTCTTATAGGGGCATTTGTTGTTAAAAATGCCCCTAGACCTGCAGGATGGGGTTGACCCTAGATTGTGGCAGTGGTTGCTGCTATCGCTACCTTCCTGATCTTGTGTGCCCCCATTCAAGGGTGAACTGGGCTTTCTATCAAGTTCTTCTGTGAATCAATCCCTTCTGGGGAGGCAGGCAACGACCGCTAAATTGGCCTCTCTTAGGCGAGAGCCCTCTTATATGCTCTCTGTGGCCTGATTCATGAGTTATTGGATGGCTTGTTCCTGTCGGGCCTGATGCTTCTGGGACTTACTCAAGGCATGTCTCTATTGGGTGTGTTGTCTTTCCTGAGGAGGGACCCCACTCGATTGTTGTCTTGACATGATGACGTTGCAAGACACCATGCCGAACAGGTTCTTCTATGTGGGGAACAGATTGAAATGAAGAGCTCCATGTTCTCCCCATCCCCTGATATGGACTCCCGTCAGAGCGTCACTGATGAGGTGGCACAGTTGGTGCAGCACATGGCGGCAAGCTATCTCCATGTTTTCATTATGCCTCTCGGGATGCTGTTGTCGCGCCGAAGGAAGATCTTCCAAGTCGGTGTGATGCAGGAGGTCTCCTATTGTCTTAACATGGTCTAGATACCCATCGTAGGGAAGGAAGCTTGATTTCATTTGATGGAGTGTTGTCCATATATTTTAGTGGATGTCATGCACGCATTCTTCCAACAAATTTCTGGGTATGTCGATTTGAGAGGTGGCCATGGGCCAAAACATAACTGGTATATCATCCCTGGTCAGTCATTTCCTCAGGTGAAACATGTCTACATACTCTTCCATTAGTGATTCTTCTACCTGGTCATCCCAACTGACATGCTCACTGATAGTGTGGTTGGAGGCAGTGGGACTGGTAGGTATCGAATTATCAAATGGGCGATTCTATGGTGGTTCAGAAGATGAACATGGCCCCTAAATGTCTCCCAATTTAAGAAGGGTGTCGTTGGTGACTATATGGGAATCTGACATGCATGATCCCGTCCTTCTGAATGCCTCGGCATATGAGGGATTTTCTGTGCTTGATTCGGTAGAGGGAGGACCTTCCTGTCGATATGATATGTCATTGCGGGGAGGACCTTCGCAATGGTGGCTGCAATGGCTAGGACTACCATTATTGCTACCATATGGAGGGAACCCATGGTGTACACTCTGGGGAGGACCTTAAAAATGTACCGCAATGAAGGGTGGTCCTTCTCGTTGGTTGTCATCTAGGAGGGGAGGGCCTCCGCTATCCATGTCTTAATGAAGAGGGCTACCATTACTGCTTGACGCCTCACTATATAGAGGAATTTTGCAGTGCATACCCTAGTAAGGACAAACAAGGTGTGTCGCAGCAATTGGAGGACTTTCTGGCTTTGTAGCGTTGTTATGGGGAGGTCCTTTGCAACAAATGCCATCATGGTGAGGATGACCATCATTTTTTGACTTTCGATGTGCATCCTGGGGAGGACCTTCAAGGCACACTACGACAAGGGTAGGACCTTCTTGTTACTTGGGTCCACTACGAGGAGGACCTTTACAATGGAGGTCGTGGTGGTGAGGACTACCATTAAAGCTGCTACAACGGCAAGGACTACCTTTATAGCTGTCGCGGGGAGAATATCTACGGGGTACACCCTGGGGAGGGCCTTCAAAATGTACCGCAAAGAAGTGTGGGAATTCTCATTGATTGACGTCTCTACGGGGAGGACCTCTGTTATCAGAGCGGCGAGGACTACCACCGTGATCTGATGCCTAGCTGCGCAGAGTGTCGTTGCATCATAACCCCTGGGGAGGACCTTCAAGGCAGGCCATGATAAGGGGAGGGACTTCTTGTCATGATGATACATCACTGTGGGGAGGGCCTCCGTAGCTGCGTCTATGATAGCAAGGACTACTGTCATAATTTGTGGTCCCACTCTATAGAGAGTGCTTGTAGTGTATACCCTAGAGAGGACCTTCAGGGTGGACCGCAACAATTGGAGGGCCTTCTGGCTGCTCAATCTTCTGGTCATGCGGAGGGATGCCACGACTCGGATAAAAAGAGATTCTTTTGTGATCGATCATTATATGCCTATGGGGGAGGCCCCCGCAGGTGCTTTGGGGAGGACCTTTATAGGTGTTGGTAGTGAAATTGTAGGGAGGACCTTCGCAACTGCTACTGCCGCTCCCATAATATGGTAATGGGTGGGCAGGGTTTTGAACCTTCGATATGTTCTTAGCAGTGTTGGGAACCCCATCTCCCAGTAGAGCGGAGTCATGAACCCACACTTTATTTTCTGTCTACCATCGATGCATTTGAGGTTCTTTCCTATGGGAAACGGGGACCGTCTGCTGTTGATAACAACCTTCACCTTTGGGTCCCTTTCTAATTGGGTTCCTTGATGTTGTTGGGGAATTCCGATGAACATCTTGACTATTAGCAGGGATATATGCCTGCTCTGGAGTATCCACCATGATGGACAGGTGTCCCCCAGTTGGAACGAGTGAAGATGCTCGATCCGGTTTCCCTTGTATCATGGAATATTGTCGATGACCCTCCTGGGAGGAATCAGGGATGCAGATCTTCTCTTAGGAAGCTATCTCATCTCTTAGATCATTCGCCTCAATTGGGGAGATGGGATCATGGGACCGAGTCCTTGTTGTTTCCCCTGAAGAAATCACATTCTATCAAGTCTTCAAGATATGATCTGGGATTTATTCCTGCTCTTCCATCATTTCCAGGATATGTAGAGATACATCTTTGGTTGGAACAGCTATGAAGGACCATTCCAGTATTGGAGTAGGAATATCTAGCTCCAGTCCTCCGGCGGTCAGTGGGTACTGAAAATTCTCATATGTTGGGGTAGGTGAACGAATATGCCCCTATTCTGGGATATGCCAGTTTATCTCTCTGTTTGACACCGCATCGGGATGGCAGACTTTACATGCATCTGCATGGATCTATCCATGCATATGTTGGTTTCCCACCATCTCTAGTCGGTGGCCTTTGTTGGTAGGGAGACGTTCCCACCTATTAATTACTACCATATCTGGATGGTGGGATTTTTTTATCGCCACCACATCGGGATGGTAGGCATCAAGGGTATCTGCTAGGGACTGGTCCTGCAAGTGCTAGGTCAGCACCATGTCTGGTTGGTGGCTTCAAGGCACTGGGCATGGAAAGGTGTCTGCTAGGTAGGTGATGTCCTGTGAGAATGACGGGCTTGATGGAGCTCGGCAGGGATGTGCGCCTGTTCATATGATTCCGCTACATTTGGGTGGCGGAATTTGGAGGAGTGGGCAGGGGTATGTGCCTGCTCGCAATACGTCTACGTGACTGGGAAACAAATCACCTCCTCAGGGACAAGGGTGATGGTCGGTCCCTGGATGTAAGTTTTCCACCCTCGTCGGGCGGTCCGAGGGGCCGGAGCTCGGGGAGCATGGGCCTGGATCCTTGGGGCTACGTCCTCCTTAGCATGATGATATTGAGTCTCAGCATAACCGTGATGTCATCTTCCAGTGGGGGCCTTAGAGAGGAACCCCTATTCAGCAGGGATGAAGTCCTCAATGTCGACCTCATCTACCTCCCTATGATAAGGGAGGTATGAGTTGTCCTGTTACGGGGATAGACTCCAGAAACGGTTTGAGACGGAAACAGGGGCCGTCTGGATCTGCTTTGGTGGCAGCTGCTGGGCAGGCGACCGGTGAGTCCTGGCGGATTGGAGGGCATGCATGGCTGCCTCCACCATTGGGAGAGTACCGTTCAAGTGGTACTCTCAGATCAACGCATTTGTGACCCAGTATTGAAGACGGTGGGTAGGTGATGGGGTCCTCTATTTGTGAGGAAGTCTAGTCATTGTATTGTTGGAAGCACGCGCCTGTGAGTTCCATTGTGACTCCATTGGATCGAAGGGAGTTCTGAGTGATACCTGTAAAATGTTTTAACAAATACAAACAGCAAACCTGTCAAAGCAGTATTTCATGACCCCATGTGTAATTAATGACCTTTCTTATCCCTCCTTGTGAGTATGAAGGGGGTAGAGGGTGGTATTAGGTTAAATCTGTCATAATTGGTTAAAGATTCATATCGGGTTCACCATTTTTTTTCTTCTGGCGCACGACGGGATCATGGGGGAGAAACATGCGCTACCCGACGGTTGATTAGAGAAGATTGGGTTCTTCTTAATCACTCATATCCGGTGCACCATTTTTTCCTCGAAACACCCAATGGTTCCATATCCGGCAATACGTGGACCTGCTTTCCAAAGGTAGGCATTCACTAGGTGGTTTGACCAGTGATTCTTAAAAACTCACATTGGTCGAGAGGATGGGAATTCGGGCTCATCGCACCCTTTTGGGGAGAATTATTGCCTCTTCTGGGACACTCTTATAGATTTAAGATGTATTCATATGATCAAGAATATTTTGTTTATACCCATGCATAGTATCCATGGATTACTCCTGGTTGGTAATGGTTAGCTAGACGTAGGGGTTCAGAATCATTTATGCCCGAGGTTTACCATCCCTCATTGAATTAATGACCTCGAGGTATCTGGACTCATTGAGAGGACACTCGTTTAAAGCCTCGTAACCAGGTACTCTAGAGTTTATTTTCATCCAGGGGGGGTAGATAACGACTTGAGCGTTTGGATTGAACCCGTTGTATGGGCCTCCTATGTATCCCCACGAGAGGAATCAAAATCCACATAGTTCGGTAGAACAGTTTAATGTCAGGTAGGACAAAGATGAACCGCCGTGAAGGAAGTCAGAATGGTCGGGTGTTGGGCTTGAACCTCGGGGATGATTCCTACGTACCCTGCCTAGGAGACAGGGATCAAAGTCCACGTAGTTCGGATTAGGATGTCGAATAACCGATATGAATGTGGACCTGGGGGTCCAATGGTGATCGGTCTTGAACCTCTTGGAGGCTTCCTACATATCCCTGTGGCAGGGAATCAAAGTCCAACTAGTTCGAATTGGTATGGGGATTACACTCTGAGGTAGACGAGGGTAATGGATTGGGGCTTACACTCTGAGGAGGACTAGGAGAGGATATCATGGTCCATGCTTACTCTAATCCCATGTGAGTCATGCTCAGTGTGAGAAACAAGAGGTAGTAGGTACTAGACGATCACGACGCAAAATTTGTGTCTGTGGGATGTGTGATGGGGATTATGCGTGGCAGAGGCACAAAAAGTCAGGGCTTACTCCGAGATAGATTCCCATGGTGATAAAGCCCAGCGTGAAAGAGACTAGGACCCAAAGAATAAAGGAGCAACACCCTTCCCCACTATACCCTTCCATGGCCATGGTCGTGGGGAAGTACAGAGGTGCATGGGTGCTTCCTTCTGGTGGGTAGTCCGCCACTTCCCAGGTATGGGAGAAGTACCCCAGTCCAAACAAGTGGAGGGGAAGAAAGGGAACTCTCGGGGTTGGACTATGCACTACCGTAGGTATGTGGACCCAGTAGTGACTCGGGAACCCACTCAAGGGCCAGGGAAACCACTTCTCCCTTGCCTACCGTGGGTACGTGAACTCAGAACGTTGCGCTGGAGCACTTGAAGGTTACATCACATGGGTCTAGTGGCTCTGGTGGATGCCTCGACTCATGGCCAATGAATGGGCCAATGAGGGGGTTGTGAAAAATCAGGTCAGATTGGAAGGATTTTATCTGGATAAGGGAATAGGAACATGAAAGGATTTGGCGGGCCACACGAATGTATGAGGGGTGGATCCCTTCGTGTATGGAGGTGCTACGTGGCTGGAGAGGCCATCCGCGAACTAGGGTCGTCCGCGGACTCATGGGCATCCCGAAAACCACGGTGGTTTGTGG
This sequence comes from Viscum album, assembly GCA_963277665.1. Lineage (NCBI taxonomy): Eukaryota > Viridiplantae > Streptophyta > Magnoliopsida > Santalales > Viscaceae > Viscum > Viscum album. The sequence continues at coordinate 493,714,673 of OY728158.1, read as the reverse complement.
CTTTGGGTTCGGCTCGCGTACCAGGATAGTACGCGGAGGGGTCCACGTGAGCAGCAGCAGCCGAGGGCGACGCCGGTCGGAGGTTTGTCGGTCAGGGCTTCGCCTGCGTAGGAGGGTGCTACGTGGTGCGACAGATCAGAAAAGGGGCATAAACTCCCTGGTCTGTGGGGAGTGCATCTGCGGAGGGTCCATGGTTCACGATCTTCTTTTCTTTGTTACTTTAAGTTCGTGTTTCACCATATTCAAATGCGTATTCGGTTCATTATTAATTTTTTTTAGGTTCATAACTATTCTGGTTCGCGAACCGGAACTTCGCTGTTTGCGAAATCCTAAGCTCCTTCCTTCAAAATTCTTCCACCCAAATCTGGTCGATCTCCTTTCCTCCTTCCCCCTCCATCTCCTTTTATAGAGTGGGGGAAAAAGATACATATCTGTTCATGCAACACCTTTTTCAGAGGCCATGACCGGAAACCCGATTTACGGATGACATGGTCAATCCGCAACTCGCGGGGGCATGGAAAGAACCTCCCCCGCGAACCAAACTAGCTTGGTGAGTGCTTCGTGGCCACGTAGGGTTCCGCATCCATTCCGTGAATGACAGTGGATGTAGCCCGGGCCGGTTGACGCGGTTCACAACTAGGGCGGTTCGGGATGGTGGACCGGCCTGGCACTCGTCCTGCTTCACGCCTGCAGTGGGCTCCCTCCTCCATTCCACGAACGAAAGTCGTCCGCGGGGGAGGCGGACTGCTGAACCAGCCACCTACCATCACCGTTGGACCGGTACGCGGACCGGTCAGTCCTTTGCTAATTTCTTGGGTGGTCTTCATATTTTTTCCCAATTCATTGAGGGAAATTGGGTAGAATCCTCTATTGATTTAAAGGGATTATCATTCTCCTTTGTGGATTTTTCAGGACCCTACAAACTCATTCATTTTTATATTTTTTAAAATAAACTTCTTTTATAGTTATTAAACCTCACTCGTTTATAATATTCATTCATTTATTATTATCTCGTCATTAACAATGATAATTAATTTTTAACTTTTTTAATATTTATTTATTTTTATTAAATATTCACTTATTATTTTTTAATTTATTTTATATATCTTTCATCATCACATTCCAGAGGGTTCTGATAAATACTTGTTTTTCTAGAGATAAAATTAAAGCACTAATAAGGGTATATCTTTATCAATACTAGGAGGTAGCGATTACAATACCTATATTTATGGGTACATTCCAAATAATGCTTATAAAGATCACTTTTTCTGTACTATAAATTGTTGATAGAGACTCATCTCTATCAATTTTAATATTTATCACTCATAATGAGTGATATTTATGAGTAATTTCTATTTTACCCTTGATAAATATGGATATTTATCAGTTCTTTGATAAAAAATAACTAATAAAAACTTTAGAATATTTTCAAAAGAACTATAATAGAGGAATCAATTTCATGATTTGTTAAATCTTTTGAGGAGTCGAAACATCACTACTCTTATACCTCAAACTCATCTGATGATCAACACTTTAAAAACCCATGGTATGTAAATTCTGATTCAACATTCAACATATTTCATTGTTTAATCATTTTCCATTCTTCTTTAGGTGTTTCTAATTTTTCCAACAGATTTGAATGGCACATGTATGTAATTAATATGTGCATAAATGATTAAACAATGTGGCTTTGTTGTTTTAGAATCTATTTTTTACAAGTTATTGTTAAATATAAATAATATGTGCATAAACATATCATTATTTAGTTTTTATAGAATATTTTTTAAAAGTGTAAAACATTATTGATTTATAAATGGTTGTGATGTTATCTGAAAAAAAAATTAATTAAATTTTTTTAATTGATCTATTGAAGTTACATGAGGAGTGCATTTAATTTTTTTGAATTTTGGTCGTACTGATTTTTAAATGAAATGTGATAATAAATAATTATTTCTGAGAGTTTGATTAGCTAAAATTTTCATTCAATATATCCTTTGCAGTAAAAATAAATTGTGATTCATATAAACTGGTTTTTTATTTAGTTTTTTTTTTGAAAATTTGAGTGGGTTTCATTAATATGACTTATAAAAAATAGATAGAAATCATGATTTTTCCAATTTATAAAGATTTAACCTTTAAATAGTATTAACAATATAACATAAATGGACTTTAGCGGCGGTTTGGTTGCGGCGGTTCACAAAACTGTCACTAAACTTTATTTTTAAAATGGTTTCGTGGTGGTTTATAATAAACCGCAGAGAAAACATCTCTTTTTTTACGCTCCCGACCCCTCCCCTTGACCCCGACCCCAATTATCCCCCAACCCCCCATGAACCCATGGACCCCTTCTCCCGAACACCCCTCGTGACCCCCTTCTCCCAGAGACCCCCCGACGACCCCCCCCCCCCCCCCCCGACGACCCCCTACGACCCCTTCTCCTGACGACCCCCCTTCTCCCAGCTACCTCCCTTCTCCCAGTGACCCCCCTTCTCCCCCATGAACCACTGCGACCCCACGACCTCGCGGCCCCTGACGACCCCACGACCCCCCTTCTCCCGGCGACCCCATGAAAAGTTAGTGATTTGGGGTTTTTTCTTCTTCACCAGTTAGTTATTCTCATTCATGTTTTCAAAATAGTTTGTTATCTACATTATATGATTTATATTGTTGTTTATAGTGGTTTATAGTATTGAAATTGGATAAGAAAATAATGTGGGTAAGAATTATTTGATTAATTAAACTGACATGAGATATTGATTACCCTTCATCCATCAAAACTCTTGAATTTGAAATATTTCTTGAATATATTTATGTTTGGTAATTGGATTTGATAGCTAGTGTTTATAGGTTTTCTAGTGCTGAAACCTATTCGTAATTATTCTATTAATTCAAGTTGGTAATGATCAGGTTCGTTATGGAAATAATTATTTGGGGCTAGATGAGTCTATTCTCAGGTTCTAAAGGATTTTATCATTTTTTATGGATGTAGTTTCCCCTTTTGTTTCGGATTATAATAAAACTTTTTGATTTTATATATGTGCGGTCTAGGGTGGTAGAGGCATTTTAAGATTGATGTTTGCGGTTTTGATGAAAAAATGTGGAGGATGGTGTTTGTTAAGATAGGGGATATCTTTTTTCAATTTATTGTCATATGGTTAATAGGAATAGATTCCTCATATTGAGAGTTGTGTTATCATGTTTTTTGGGTTATTGTGTGAAGACTTTTGATGGGTTGTTTATGTTTCAATTTAGAGATGGGTATTCACATCTTTCTTATTCATTGTAGAGTGATTTAATTTATTGTTATCAAATGGATGATTGTTTTGGTTCCCAAATACTTGTTGTAGTTTCTATATTCCCTATTTAGTGTATCACATTGTGGTAGCTTATGATTGATCATTGAATACCATGATTATGAAATTGATAATGAAATTTACATTGATCTCATGGGATAAGTATTGATGTTGGTTTATGGGATAATGGAATCGATGGGATTATTATATTAATTCTCATAGGATCATTTGATGGAAATCTAAAATTTGTAATGGAAAATAATAAATCCAACTTGATCTAATGAAATAAATTGATTAAATAAGAAATTTTATTGCATTTAACAAATGAGTGGAGATTAATGTCTCTTTACTATGTAAAAATGTTTACTGTTGATGAATCATGAAACTTATGTTCATGAATTGAATCTAGTCTCTACTGGTGTAGTAAAAAATTAAATGGATACCAAGAAACCTCAATGAAAAGTGCATAGGCAACACAAAAGGACATCCATGCAAACCCAAGTTCATGCCAGGCCTACTCTACTGGAAAAAACTAAACACTAAGCCAAGTTTAGAAGTGCATGTCAAACATTATAGGCCCAACAATGACCTTACTATAATTAATCACAAGAATATAATATCTAATATAGCTTCAACATGTGCAGTTCCTAATGTGATCACATCAAAAAAAGTATGGGTTTCACTTCACCATAGCACATAAACTTGAGAATATTCTCCAAAAATTAGTACAATTATATTATTCTTACTTTATGATCAATGGATTATCTTTATTATATTATGTTTCTGTAATCATACACCATCAAATATATGAATCTCTTTCTCCATTTATTAGTAACAATGTGTTTTAATTTTTTTTAATATTTTGTAGGAACATTGATATATACATGGATAAGAGCTGGATCACATTACCGAGGAATGCACCTCAGTATGTTAAGGGTTGGAAGTGGTTTTTAGATTTTGAAATTTCTAATCGATTATTTTAAGGGAGAATAATATGTCTATGTCATAAATGTAAATTTGGAAGATGGTTTAAGAGAGGTGAAGTTTATGAACATTTAATACTGAAGCAATTCCCTGATCAATATTTGTGTTGGATTTGGAATGGAGAATGAAACGTTACAGAAAGATTGAGCACTGATGGTAATCCATAGAATGAGATCCCAACTTCGTCGACAATGGAAAATGAAATGCAAAACCTCATAAATGATGCACTCAACACTACAAGAGACCACAATAAACATCAAAACATAACTGAACAACCAGATGAGGATGCTAAAAATTACAACATGAAAAGTGATGTTTTTGTGACTATAACACAACCAAATCAATATTGTAACATATCATTGGATACTCCTGTTAATTCTGTGGAGCCAAATGTAAGAGAAAACTTCACTGAGGAAAATGTGTTTCATGATTTAGTTGATGATGGAAATCAAGAGTTGTATAGTGGGTGTTTGAAATATTCAAAGATTTATTTTTTGGTGATGTTTTACCATAACAAATGTCTATGTGGAATTATAAATAAGGCAATGTCCATGATATTGGAATTGATTCATGATTCATTTCCTAAAGAAAAAATTATCGAGTCTTTTTATGATATGAAAAAAGTTGTTAATAGGATTGGTCTAAATTATATAAAAATTCATGTGTGTCTCAATGATTGTATGATTTAATGGGGAGAGGATTCACGTATACATAATTTCAAAAAATGTTCTTCTTCTAGATGGAAGTCAAATGTTGATGTTGGATGTCTGAATCAACATAATTTCATGGAGAAGAAGAAAAGGAACACATCTGCAAATATTTTGTGTTACTTTACTTTGAAGCCTCGATTGAAAAGATTATTCATGTCATAAAAAACCACTGAACACATGAAGTGGAATTCTGTAGATAATGACAATGATGGGTTAATGAGACATCCATCAGATTCACAATCGTGGAATACATTTGATTCATTACATCTAGATTTCCCAGATAGTCCTAGGAATGTTCGATTGGGATTGGTTGTCGATGGATTCAACCCATTTGGGACTTTGAGTACGAGTTATATCATTTGGTCAGTTGTTTTGATCCCTTACAATCTGCCTCCATGGATGTGTATGCAACATAAATCTTTTTTCATTTATATTATTATTCCTTGAAAAAAAAAATCCTAGATATGATATTGATGTATAATTGCAGCATTTGATTGATGAATTTCAGGATTTATGGAGCAATGGTGTTGAGACATTTGATGCTTCATCTAAAACAATGTTCAAAATGCTTGATGCTTTAATGTGGACCAATAGTGACTTCCCTGGGCTTGGGAATTTATCTGGTTCGAACACTTACATGGGTTTGGCTTGTCCCATTTGTAACTTTGATTTTGATCCCAAATGGCTGCCTCATTGTAGAAAATGGTGCATCTTGTGCTGTCAAAGATTTCTTGATGCATCTCATAGATATCGGCTGAAAAGATCAAAATTTAATGGTTTCATTGATCATAGACCACCTCTATGGTTATTATCTGGTTTTGAAATATTGAAACAACTTGAAAATGTTGAAACAGAATTTGTGGAGGCTCATCATTTGAATGATAGTGGAAAAAGGGTCTGAAGTGCATCGTCAAGTGAAATCAGAATGCAACAATGGAAGAAAAAAAGTATATTCTTCAAACTTCTGTATTGGGAATTTAATTTGTTGCGGCATATTCTTTATGTGATGCATATTGAGAAGAATGTCTGTGAAAATTTTATTTTCACATTACTTAATGAGTATGTAAATTCAAAGGATCATCTCAATGCTTGCAAAGACTTACAAGTAATGAACATAAAATGTGATCTCCATCTAGATGAGAATGAAAAGTATGCTCCGAAAATTTTTGCAATGAAAAATAGGGATAAATATATATTCCATCAAATTTTAAAAAATGTGAAGGTATCTGATGGGTATTAGAGTAACATCACAAGGTTTTTTGACTTGAATAATCATAAGTTACAAGGATTGGAATGTCAGTATTCACATATTCTGTTACAATAGTTACTACCAATGGCATTGCGTACATTATTTCCTGAAAAAGTTACTATTATTGTACTCCAATTATGCACATTTTTCAGTCAATTATGTGAGAAATCTATACATCCATTTCATCTTGACAACCTCCAGGATAGGTTTGTACCGACCTTTTTTGAAATGGAGATGATCTTTCCTCCATCGTTTTTTACTGTCATGATGCATTTAACTTTGCATTTGGTTGAGTAAGCTAAATTAGGAGGCCTCGTTAATTATCAATGGATATATCCAATTGAGAGGTATTTTATTTATATGTTTTCCAGTTAGGTAAATAAAATTGGATTTTAAATAAATGCCTAATTATGATTATTTTATTTCACAGATATCTTGGGAATTTGAAAGCATACGTGAGAAATATAGCTCAACCAGATGTCTCTATTACTGAAGGCTATTTGGGTGAGGAGTATCTTACCTTTTGTTACAGATACTTGGATGATATCGAGAAAATATTTAATCGATTTGGACGTGTTGAAGATTAATAGACTCAATCTCTAATACATAATAAATCAAAAATATTCCCTACAATTGGCCGATTAGTTGGGAGGACCTCTAATGTGACACTGATAGAATTGAAATTATTACAAGCACATAGATATGTGATGCTGAATAGTGAAATTAAAAATCCATTTATTGAAGAGTTGAGGATATAAACAAAGAGATGAATGAGAGGTCAGATATGAAATGAGAAAGATATAATGAGAGCTGTGAATAAAGAGATTGTTGAATGGTTAGCATGACGTGTAGTTTCATAAATATTATAATAAATATTAATATTATTTTGACACATAAATTTTGTAAATATAATAAATTATATTTCTTTTCTTAGATCATGAATACTGATACTCGAGTAGAGTTGTCAGAAGATTTGAAGTTTCTTGTTAGAGGTCCTATAAAACATGTTAGGAAGTTCGACGATTACAATGTGAATGGCTTTAGATTTCGTACAGTTGGATGAGAAGTGTGTTTAAAAACACAGAATAGTGGTATAATTACATTTTCTGAAGTGGGATACGATGGAAAGATTCTTGATATTATTGAATTAAACTACCACATGCATTTTTCTATTTCTTTATTCAAATGCAATTGAGTCCATATTATCAGAGGTGTTAAAAGAGATTCCTTGCAATTTACTTCTGTGAACTTATCTTGCTTGATGGATATTGGTGATCGTGAACTGCATGATCCATATATATTATCATCACAAGAAAAAATGTTATATTTATGTGAATGATGTTGTGGATGATGGTTAGAGTGTATTTTCTCATGTAATACAAAGAGATTTTTATGATATGGGTGATGAAGTGTAAGATGTGACCTCTGAAATTGAAAATCATCAACAATAAGAAGTAGAATTATTTTTCTATCCTAATATTGAAAATATTATTCCAGCAGAGATGAATAAAGTGGAAGAAATAATGGAGAAGGAAACCGACATGATTGAAGGGGAAAATGATTGTATATACAGTTATTTATTAATTCAGCAACCACTTATTTCATTTGTGTAGTCATTCATTATCATTGATATATATATATATATATATTGTTTATTAGTACTGGGCATCTATTATCATTTTTAATTTTTTCCTAAATCTTTTTTTGAAATATATATTACGAACATACTTTTATTTGATTAATTGATAGGAATGTCAAGGAGGAAGCAATACACTATTTCATCTACTACTACGACAGATGATGATCCATCTATCTCACCCCCCCCCCACGACATTTGACCCACCAGCTACCAACACCCCTACACCACCTCCCCCTGAACCGTCTCTCACACCCTCTGTGGGTGTCCCATTAGAGGCGGAGTCGTCAACTCTCCCTTCAAGAGCCTCAGTAGTGGGGCAGCAACACGCCCCTTTCAGTTCATCACGGGCATACTGGAGGGTCACTGTCATAGGTACAAATTTTAATATATATAAATTTATTTCATTTTGTTTGTACTAATTTTTTATCATTGAAGATGAAAAAAATGTAACCATGGATAAAAAATAAACAGTTCAGATGTCTAGAATATTAATGTTAAGAAGATAGTTGTTCCATTTGATTCATTTGGGGTCCCAACGGATGACGCTGCAAGGTTACTTGGCCAGATTCCAGGACAACTGGTAGCGGAGCCCAATTCCCTACCTATTTCTAGTTATGATTGGAGACAAATGCCTCCAAGTTGGAAAAATGAATTTTTTATTCCCAAATAAATGTAATTTTAATACATTATGGTTTAATTGAATTTCATGTTACTAATATGTTCACAATGAATTTATGTATACAGATATTCATCCACTTTACAGTTGCTGATGTGATAGCATGAAAGTGGACGTTGAAAAATATTGGTATGAAATGAAATGACTTAAAATGAAGATTGTGGTGTGTTGTCAATGATACTTCGTAAACCGTGCAACAAATGTATGAGAAGCTACCCAGTGGGGTACTAAAAGAACAGTGGAATGTTTTTGTTGACATACATCATGATGAGAAGCGGATGGTATTGAAATATATATTATTATATTTTCCTCATTTTACAATTAAACATGTATATGAAGAGGATATGACAATGAATACATTACTCTTAAATTGAATTTTATTTATTTCAGGATCTCTCAAGACAGAATGCATCAAACTGGGCTAAGCAAGTCATCCCTCACACTATGAGGTCAAAATGAATTTCTAGAAGTCGAACGACTTTGGTAATATTTTCATTAGTTTAAATATTTGTAAGACAATATTATCTATTTAATTTATTAAATTGTTGATTTATCTTTGCTTAACACATTCACAAATTTTAGGGCATGAATCATCCCAAACTGAAGTGTGGTTGGATGTGCACAAAAAATAAGATGGATGTTTTTTTAATGAGCTTGAAAAAGAAGTTGGGGTATGAAATCAATTTTCTATTATAATAACTTATTATCAGTTTTTACTGTGTTAATATATATTGATATTTTATTTATAAGTAAAAATTAATGAACTATGGGATGCCAATCCTGGGAAGCCTACTCAGTCTCCCAGGATGACCCAGTTTCTAAAGACCTTAGGAATGAGTATCCTGGTAGAGTGTGTGGGATGGGTTTCAGACTCGTACCATCTGAGGTATTTGGCAGGCCACCAGGGATTCCAGCTGCATCTACTATTGATTATAGTCAGTCCATAGCAGAAGATTCTTAGAGGGAGATTGATTCTCTACGAACCATAGTTCAAGACCAGGGGGATCAGGTATCCACATTGCCGAAAGCGTTGACTGATATATATTAGCAGATGAGCAGTTATGCCCCCGGTGGTAGGGCATCGACCGGTGGTAAGCAGGTAAATCACAAAAAATCAAAATCATTTAGTTTTCAAACTTTTATTGGTTTTATGTTTAAATATAAATATGCAATAGTATTAAATTTTCAATATATTGGTCATAAAGGTGACAGTAGGAAGTGGATATGGAGGTGGAGAGGGTCATGATACGTGTTCATCATCGGACCGTGAGTAGTTGTATTGTCGATGTGTTGGAAAAATATGAGAACAATTGGTTTGTTTATGTATCATGTGTGGCACTTAGTTTCCACCAAATATTTTCATGACCTAACATTTTCTTGATTTCTCATGTTTCCTTTTATGAATTTAATTAATTTCTAATGTTTACTTTTAGGTCTTGATTTCTCAAGTGCGGTATGCACTATATATGTCAATTCTTTATTTTTGTGATTCATTTTTTATGATTAATTTTTTATAAGTATATTTTTATAGAATTTTAGGACTGAAAGGGACAAAGATATTATGTATTTATATTATGGTTCTATGTTTGTTATGTAGTGTTTGACCCACATTAGGAGCTTTTAGGTTTTGTGCATATTTGTCTAATGGATGATCCATCTAGGGTGATATGATTCGTGTTCAGGCACAATCATGTTGTTTAATCATAGGTGAATGTATTTTGGTTGTCCACCATATCAAAAATAAATCAGGTTCTTATTACATAACATAACTCGATGTAAGGTTTGGGCACAAAGTAGGGTAGTTCAGTTTGTTGACCCAATAGAAAAGTGTTTGGTGGAAGGAAGTGACACTTTGTGGCCTATCCTTAAGGGAATAACTTCTAGATCATTTGTGTTGGTAATTATATTTTCTATCATTGGCGTGGGAGGCAGGGATACATGGGGAGACTGTGTGATAGAAATCAAGTTGAGTGTTGAGATTGTAGAAGGATGAGCCATCTATATGAATTTTTTAGATCTTTTCCTATAGTATACAGTGAATGAGTGTCTGCAATAATTACACATTTTGGGGTGGGGAAATCAGATTCATGTTAGGAAGGGAGATATTGTTTGGTCAATCGATCACTCTGAAGCATTGGTCAAGGTCAAAGCATCTAGACACATGACATACATCACTAGCGTAGAGGAACTGCTCAAGGTATATGAGCTATATATTAGATCCACAGATCAGTTTAATTGTATAGAGTGAGACCAATAGTTGAGGAACAGAGTGTTGAACCTTCTATAGTGAGAGGTACTATTTTGGTAGCTTCTACTTTAGTGTCTAATTTTTTTTATATAGGTTTGTCTCCTTCCATCATATTTGTGCTTGTTGTGGAGATCCTTGGGCTTGACATTTAGTTTTCCTATGAAGTTATGAAACTCAAAACATTTTTGGGGATTTTATTAGAGAATTTATGTTAGTGTAGGGAGTGTACCTTGATATAAGTGGGTGTCACCTTGAATGGGACCTCGTTTTCCTCAAGATGATGGTTTTGACCTCATTCTTGGTATGGAATGGTTGTTCCCCTACTATGCTTACATTGATTGTTATAGCCAAAGGGTGTCATTCACATCACCGTAGGGTGGGTTTTTTATTCACAATGGTGAATAGGATGTACGAGAAAGATGAGATGGACTCGAGCATCATGGGTTGGGTGTGATGATATACTGAATTACTTGATTATATCTTTATCAAAATGAAGGCATTGTAAAAATTTACATGCCAACAAGGCTCATAGAATCTAAACCCGGTCCTCAGAATCCCTGTTGTAAAGTTACCAACCAATTCATTTCATATGTTCTCATAATAGAGTTAGGGGCATGATTATGTTGAATAATTAATGATGATACAATCACAAAAAAATTAACTTCGTAACATAAGTGCATATATGAGTTTATGTTTGTAGTTTCGAGTTGTGAATTTTTTATTTATATTTCTAAAGGATGTGCTTTCCTTTTATACATGGAATCTCTTTTTATTCTCTATATATGTTACTAATTTTATTTTTTCCAATATACATATTCATGTATGTGCTTATTTTCTAGTATAAAATACTAATTTTCACTTATATAGAAAGTAATTGTGACATGACTATTGTATGAACCGTTATTCCACTATGCATTACTAGTACTCACTTTTATAGAATATAATTCCATTATTGTATGCACTTATTTTCAAAGAATTAATTTTGGAAAAGATTCAAATTATTATTATTTTAATGAGTAATTGATTGATCGTGTTATGCTAATTCACAGGTTGGGTAGTAGTTATTTATAACCTAGTGGTTTGGAAAAAGAAGAATGTGTCAAATTATATTTTCATTAGTGGTAAATGTGAGAAATATCAATTGATTATAATAAGAAATCTTATGATAAGAATAATGATATGATATAATGACCATAAATTATGAATATAATACACAATTCATCATATATTACAAGTGGGATGTATGTCGATATGTATTGTTATGTCAAGGTTGGAACAGATATGGATGGAATAGGTTGAACCTAGGCTTGTCATTGTTTTCATGAAATATGTTAGACATGCTTATTTATAATTTTTTTAATGGTCTAATGGCCATGTGATATGTTTATCTTAATTCCATTACTGAAAGATGCATTTGATTGTACTTTGTTAAGCATATATTTTCATATTGGATAGTATGTATTCTATTAGACTATTCGTATTGCAGAAATGGTTTGTTTTTCATGGCACTGGTGCATGGGATGTAGAGCTACTTTTTTTTAAGGGTCGACTTTTAGCGATAAATCAAACCGCCACTAAATGAAAATGGTAAAATTGTAGCGATAGTATTAACAGCCGCTAAATATTGATATTTTTCTCGTAGCGGTAGTTAAAACCACCGTGAATAAAAGAGATCCACCAGCCCTAAAACCACTGCTAAAAAAACCAGAACTGCCGCGAAATGAGGCGACTAAGACGATTCATTTAAACCACCTCGAAATGGATATAACCGCCACTAATAGTTTCCCGACCTGCATTTTAGCAGTGGTTTCCTAAAACCGCCGCCAAAGCATATAGCGGCTGTTTAAACTACCGCTGTATGCAAAAAAACTACCGCAAATAGGTTATTTTCATGTAGTGAAATATTATTATTTCAAATCATGTTTATTATTTTAATAAGAAGTGTATGTGGTATTATTCTCAATTTGAAATCATTTTTTTTGATATCCCTTGCTAAAAAATAATTTAGGATCTTATTTTTTATTGATTTATATATATAACATTTTAAAATATATATTATTTTTTTGGTTTTTATAACTTTATGTAAATTGACTTATATTTATGTATATTATTTATTTAAAAATTTACATACTTAGTTGACATCACTTGTTCCTCTTTATTAGTGTCTTTATCATTTTGATATTTTCTTCAATGTTTGTCACCTCCCTCATATATACCTGATTGGGAACATACATAAAACACTACTTCATGTTATCCTAAAAAAATTCATCTTCAAGTGCTGTCATCACCTAAGTCACCACAAAACACATGCTCCTACCGGTCTACTCAATTATTATTAGCCACACTTTTTTATATATAATTCTGGAGATATATATACTAATCATTTACGAAATGTCATGTATGATTTCAATTGAATGCTATATTTTCTGAATCAAGTTTGTATAATCATATGAGATATCTTCAAATTAATAATATGTAATTTTTTTTGTAAAATCCATATATTTTTTAAATAAAATACTATGTTCGGTAGAATACAAGATACACGACACTGAGCATAAACAAACAAACAAATATTATTATTTAAATGTGACCATTATAACCTAGAAGATAAATTAGAGAAAATTAATAGTATTAATCGCATTTTGAAATATATAATTGTCCAACTCATTTCAAATATATTCAATAGTGTGTTTTAAATAAGTCTTATATTTTTACTAAAGTCTTTGTATTCGTCAAAAAATAGTTTTTTTCAAATATGAATAATATTTTCTTTTAGGGGTCATTATTATAATTAATTTATATGAATTTCCTTAAAAATATGAAAAAATTAATTTAATTTTTTAATTTATCGTGATAAAATTAAATTTTGATAAATTTTTGATAAATTTCAAAAAATATTTTTTTTCCAGGAGTAGTGAAAATGCTGATTTTTTGTGTATTATATTTTATTTTAAGGTATTTACATGTCTGAATTATGTATTGGATTAGTTTAGAATTTTCATTAGTTCATTATAATTTAAAATATTCAAACATCAGTTTTTAAAATGGATTTTTTCATGAATTTACTATAAAACATTTTATATTTAAAAAGGTCATTTTTTAAAAAGAACTATTTTTTTTGTGTGTCATCAGTTTTATTTTAAATAAAATTATTAAATTTATATGTCTTGAATTTTTTTAAATGAATTTGATATTTGTAATTAGTGGGACCAAATTTATTAAATTGGTCAATTTTTGTGCCATTATGAATAGTAAATTTAATAATTTTGTTTACCATAGTAAACAGTAAATTGGTAATTTAGGTTAAAAATAAAAATATAATGACCATAAAATGACCAAAAAACTTACTTAAATATTATTGTATGATTTAATCATAAACATAAAAATCCCTGTGCCAAATTTATTATCTTTTAGGTCAAATTGTATAATAATTTTACCTTTATAGAATTGTATTTTAAGAAAATTAAAACATGTCACACTCTTGTTTTTAATAAGTGGAATATTTTTAATAAGGTGTTATATAATAGATATATTCAAATATAAATATTTTTTTTAATTCTAATATATTTATATTAATGTTAGAATTTTTTTTGTGTTTAGTGAACATATTACTACCTAAAATTCTTGTATAACACTAATGGGGTAAATATATAATTTATGAAAAAATAAAAATAAAATGATATTAAAATTTTTAATTTAATTTGATGTATTTAATGTTATAAATTAATTTTCTAGATCAACTTCACAATTTAGATATATAATAAAATATTTTTTTCTTAATTATAAGTGTTATATTGATATTATTAAAGTCAAAGAAATGAATAGTTCTAAAAACTAACATTATTGATATTTTATAATAAATAATATTTTATTAAATGGTACAGAATTACTAACAATGTAAAATCCATCGAACTGATTAAAACATAGTTTGAAATATCAAAAATGGTCTTTTTATTGGTTGTTATTATTTTTATAGTAACTATATAAACCCTCAAAGTGAAAAAATCTATGTCGTGATGGTAAGAGTTAAAAGGTTTAAATAAGGGTTTATACAAAATGATAAGGTTATAAATATATCCAAAACATATATTATTTTCATTAGATAAGGTTATTTAAAATCCTAATAATAATATATTATAAATTATATTTTTTACATATCTGGTGTTAAATATTATTTTAAATTAATTTATTATTTTTAGACTTTCCAACATTTTCCCTCTCCTCTCTTATAAAATGGATCCACTACTTCTCATTTCATCATACATAAAAATAATTTACTTTTAGAAAATAAAATAAAAAATACCTTCCTATAATTCCTCTTGTCATTCTAGAGGTTTTATTTTTGTATTAACACAAGCCATAGTAGTCTTAAGGTGTTAAGAAAAAGAGATTTTCTAATAAAAATGTATCATTTTTAATCAAGTGTTTCAATTTTGTTTATTCTTACACATTCATAAAAAATCAACAACCATTGTAAAATAAAAAACCATTATTCTACATAAACTTATATATTATTATTTTTGTGGAATAACCTATATGTAGACCCATTTCCATCAAATTAGAAAATAATTTATCATTTGTGTGTACCATATACTACTGCCTCGCAAACCGATGTAATTAATTTTCCATCACTTTCTCTAAATACTGGTTGTAATAATTTTTTTAATGTTTATATAAGATATTAATGAGATATTTATCATTATTAAATGATAAAATATCATTTATTTCATTATCTTTTCATTCATCAAAAAATGATAACTTTGTTCATGCAGACGTGTGGACTACCACCTCCACGAAGTGATGTGATTATTTTTTCTTCACAAAATCACATAGATGATATATATATTTTTCTTTAAATAAGTAATAATATATTTATTTAATTTTGATATTTCTATAAATAAAATATAATACTTACCTTATTTCTATAATGATCTTTGAAAATTGGAAATATTAATCAAGTGTACGTACGACCTACCGTCTCAATAATTTTAACATATTTCATTTTTCAAATAAAATTTTAAATGGATTTATATAAAATTAAATTTTTTTATAAAAATGATAATTATTTCTTTATTATTATTCTGAATATTATATAGTAATGACCATGTTGATCACAATCAATATACAATAATTATTTTTTACTAAAGTATCGAATATCATCAAAACATCTGATGTGAACTTAAATGATTAGGTACATGTATATAACATGGTAATAAGTGATATATATGGAATAATGTACTTGAATTAGATTATTATGGAAGTATAAAATTAACATAATTTTATTATTCAGGATGATAAAGGGAATATATGATGAATTGTACTCGAGGTTAGGGATTTTATTTTAAATCATAATTAAAAAGTCCCCATTTCATTTTTTTACAAAAGTGAAAAGGAATGTTCTTTTAACATATACAACATGAAAACAATTTCCCACCATCATTAATAATTAATTATTTGAAGTTTAATTTTTAAATTTTCAAGGTTCTTATCAAATAAAATGGTTTCATCATTATGTGTGGATTTTTAAAATTTTAGATGTTTTTCTATGAAAAATGGTATTTTTATATTTTAAAGTGTTTTTTGCATGGGTTTAAAAGTGATTTCAAGGGATGATTTAATTATATGGTAAGTGTGTATTATTAATTGATGTTTTAAACCCATTATATCTTATAGTTTATCCCAATATAACTTATACAAAGTTTGATCTCCATTATAGATCACCATTGTAGTGGTAAATGTTTAGAAGTTGACCATGATGGTTCTTACTGTAATAAATATGATGGTTAATCCATGAGTAACTGTAAAGGATTCTCGAAATTAATAATTGAAATTTAACCATGAAAGTATTATGTGATTATTTTGGACGAAAAATGAAAATATAATGGTGATAGGTAGTAAACTTTTAACTGCAAAGGTTTCTCAATTTATAAACACGATCTTTATTCCAATTTTAAGAGTAAAATGTATGACTTTGTCAAAAAGTTTACATTTTATTTTCAATATTGAAAAGAAATTTATCTGAATTTATTTAACCATAAATATTTATAACGATTTTTTATCAAAATATTTTGGTATAGAATAATATTTCATGGGTAAGAAAAAGAGTTTATTTTGAATGAAATGATTGTTTTGAAAATGGAGAATTTTTATATGTACTCATGAAATAATGGCTTCTTTCATTATTTTATGTCCCTTAATAAGACTTTTATTCTCATACAACAATTTAAAAAATATTTAAATGGCTTTAATGAATATTTGGGAGAAGGATGAGGTCAATATGAAAATTGTAAATATTTTTCATGGAACGAAATCATGTTTTATTTAAAAGGGATTTGTTTGGTGGGATAAATGGTATGAGATTATAAATCTTCGCTTGTAATGAATGTGTTTACTGTGTAAGAGATTATCCTTTTTATATAATACCCTCAAATTAATATAACATCAAGATTTTAAGAAAAATAATTCTTTTCTAAAGTCACTAAAAATAATGATTAAGGTCAGGTCCATATAGATCGTTTGAGAGAAGGGTTTAGCCAAATTTGGGGATTAAAATGTTTTATTATGAGGTATTCTTATGTTTTATTGATATCATCAGGGGTTTATAATTTTCAGTTTTATCATTTGTTTAAAGTCTTAAAATCCTATTTTGAGGCTTTCTGTTTTGAAATTTTGAGGTGACTAATGATATTTTTAGAGACATTTATTTTTGAAGTAATTATGTGTTATTAATTTTGGGATATAAAATGATAGGTATGAGATAACCTTTGAGGTCAAAATATTTCAATAATGTTGAATATATTAAATTTAATTTGAGGATATTATCACATTTCATATAACATTATAAGGACTATATTAATATTGTTTTATATGATGGACAACTCGCAAGTTCATTGATAACTCATCATGTATGGCAAGGTCATGTGAGTTGAACACATAAACCAAGGGAAATAAGGTTTCATTGCCTACCACTAGATTTCGTGATTTCCTAGTTAGTATGAAGTTTTTTAATATATTTAAAATATTTTAAGAATTAAGGTTATGCTCATTTATGGAACATATGTTTTATCTAATAGATAACCACAAGATTGGGAAAAGATTTGTTGATTAATCGATTAATATTATTTTGGATGAAATTCACTATTTTGGGACTCCTATATGGTATATTTAAATAGATTAATATGGGATTTTATTTTGGAATAAGTGTTGAATTATATTTTGGAAGTATATATGATTTTATTATAGATTTTTGGTGATTTGGGTTATTTATAGAAATGATAATCATATCAGGGAAATTATCTGATTGTGAAAATTACAATATGGTATATGACTTTAAGAGCCATAGATGATATTTGGAGATAAATATTACTAATATCATGGAAGAATATGTGATCAAATCCTTCTTATTTTGGGTTTCAGTATGAGTCCAAAATATTTTTTGATTAATTTTAAGGATAATAATTTTTTTAATGAACTATGTTAAACATTGAGTATTACTATTGAATTTTGGATGTTAAAGAGATTTTACATCGTATTCGGGTTTATTAACTTTGGATATTTATTGTACCTATTAATAACCATTTTGGTTTTGGATAATACATAATGATTGGTGGAATAGACTATTTTTACATTGTAGTGTTTCTAATATTTAGAAGTTGATTAATGTTCTTATGATATGAAATATTATTCTTGAAGACTCACAATCGAGGGAAAAAGATGAGATTGTGGTGTAAATTTATTAAAAAATAAAGTTATACTTTCCATGTAATTATGATTATTTATGTTAGTAGTCTTTTTTAAAAATAATTTATAATATTTTATTTTAAAAAAAAACATTATTCGTTTATTTTCATAATGAGAAATCAATAGATTTTTAACCCATCACTGATTTATGGTTTTTTTATGGTTATATTTCTCAATACCATATTATATATCACTCATTAGTCATTAGTTTTTATATTCCATGTCCATGTTTTCCTACATAGAAATATAGTCTTTTTTATCTTAGGTGACCATCATAGTTTCCATTCACTAAATTCAAAAGGAATCATTTTTGATGATTTCAATGAGGCGGGGTTTCAATAAAGGTATTCTTAAAAGAAAAACCCCTAGTTTTTTATCCTATGTAAAAATAGTGGGTATTAAATTACTTTATAGGGAAAATTTGATATCTATATATGTAAAAAAACACTATGTTCGATAGTGTACGAGATACAGAACACAAATCATAGAAAAATAAAGAAATATAATTATTTAAATGCGACCTTAATAACCTAGATATTAAATCGATGGGAATAAATATTATTAACCACATTATGAAATATATAATTATTAAAATTATTTATAAATTTTTATATTAAATTTTTTATATAAGTAATATATTTTTATTAAGGTCATTTTACTCATCAAATAAATAAATTTTCATCAAAAATTATTGTTAATGCTTGTAATGGGTGATTATTATAATTACTTTATGGAAATATCAGAAAAATAAATTGAAATGGATAATTTCATTTGTTAATTAATCATGAAAAAAACATCAAAGGAATTTTTGATGAGTTTCTAAAAATATTGATTTATTAAAAATAATGGAAAATACTAATTTTTATTGAAATCTATATTTTATTTAAAAGTATTTACACGGTAAAAATATATTTTGGATTAGTTTTAATTTTTTATAAATTAATTTTTGATTTAAAATAATAAAAATTTTTGTTTTTGAATTGTATTTTATGCATTAATTTACTATAAATTTATTTTTTTAAAAGGGGCCTTTTTTTGAAAACAACTAATTTTTATTGCATTTTTCTTGTATAATTTTAAATTAAATTCTTAAACATCAATGTTTTGATGTTTTCAAAATGGATTCCATCTTTGGAATTAGTGGTTTCAAATTTAATATATATTTCCATTTTATTTTATGTTAATATGAATAGTAACATTAATAATTATGGTTACCATAGTAAAGGGAAAATCCGATAATTTATGTGAAAAATAAATATATAAAAATAATAAAATGACCCAAAAAATTATTAAATCATATTATATAAGAGTATTAGAACCCTATTATTATAAGGGTATAATTGATTACTTTAAGAGGCCACATGGAAAAGATTATGACCATTATAGTATTTTATTGAATGAAAAGTCAAACATGTCACACTCTTATTTTTATTAAGTGTAATATTTTCAATAAGGGGTTATAAAAATGTTATTTTTTACTATAAAAAATATATTTTAATATATTATATTTATATTCATCATGGTAATTTATTTCCAATTTTTAGTAAGTAAATAATTACCTTAAATTCTGGAACAACATAGGTGCAATAATTATTAAATTTATAGAAGGAATCATATAAATGATATTAAAAAAATAAAATTACTATAAATTGAGATACTTAGTGTGCTAAAAAAAATTATAGATGACCATAACATTATATATATATATATATATATGTAATCCAATTATAATTGTTATCATTATATTATTTGTGATGACCCAGACTCTCAGGGTCATTTCCTTTTCCAAAAATCTGAATCCTAAAGGGGTACTGTCTTGGCGTGAGGCCGATCGGCGTGACCGATCGACACAACTGCTTGGTGAGACCGATCGGTGTCACCCAGCCTTGTCGGGGGTTTTCCAGGGACGTGCACAAATTGGGTTTCAAATCCTATTTTGTCCCCTTTAAGCTTGTTTTAAAGCCTGATAGCGCCCATAAATGTTTTAATTAAATATTTAATTAATTAACCTGGTGTGTGCATAGGTTTAAACTAACCGACCCCTTAATAACGTGTGGGGTCGTGTGGTCAACCCACGACCCCCACTCCTTACGCGGTTCCACGTTGTTATCTCAACCATCCCTGGCATTTATAAACTAAAAGGGTTCTCCCTAGGTTATTTTTATCGATCAACTTGTGCTAGTAGTACCTTTCGTTCAGACGAGCAGCTTTTCGTTCGGACGAGCCACATCGCTATCCGTGAAGTTCCGCGCCCGGCCTTAGCATCGATCGTTGATCAACAGGTCAGGAATTTCTCATTCGTCTCTCCCTTTTGTGTATCATATGGGGTGGGAATGCTTTTGATTCTGTAGAATTGGATGAACAAAACCTAAATAAAGATAATGAACCGATTCTACGAAGAACTAAGGGGGGACTGTGATTGATGATGCTGCTCTGTTTTATGATCTTCATTTATGAATTGTGCGGGCTTACGCCTACGGAAAATCATGGCCATTGGTGGTCTTTCTCTCTGCACTAATGAACCCCTAGTAATGTTTTAAATCGCTTGTATTGTGGTTGTAAACCCTTGCTGTGTAAAGGAATCTGGTTAATTACTACATTCTGCTAGATAAATTGAAAGCACTAGGATCAATCCTTTTTCTATAATAACCCCAATTAAAGAACATGGAAATTGTAATCATGGAGTGTGTTAAATCTTATAAATATGAAAATACTGGCATGGGCCTGCTTTGCTTGGTGGTAGTGGTTTGACTGTTCTTCTTTCACGGGACGGTTATTGGGAGACGTGGGAGGGGATTGGATCCCCTGTTGTTATACTCTCGGTGGTTGTGAAATTGGATATGGGATCCCCTGTGTTATGCTTTCAGTGGTTTTGAATTTTAAGACCGAGTGTTTACCTTGTTTATATCACGAATTGGGGTGGGATCCTCTATTGTTGAGAAACCCTTTTGGCACCTGGATGTTGGAAATGGGGCTGTATCTTGGGGTTTTCTTTGGTTGTTGTGGATTTACGAGAGAATAAGGTGTGGATGTTATAGTCAATGCTTGACTGTTTGCTTTCCTGGACCTTTGCCTTTGCTTACTAGTTTCCCAAGTAGGTGAAGATCTCAATTAAACATCATTACTGAACATAAAAACAAGGATGGGAAAATGGGTTTTCGTTTGGTATGAGTTGTGACTCGGACTTGAGTTTGGTTTGTGTTCCTTAGGCTGGCTAAAAAACAATAACTTGGGAGAGTTCTTGTTACATATATACATACTTGTAGTTTTGTGTTTCTTATTCGCGCCCCACCCAAGTCGAGCACTTAGTGCCGAACACCCCCATTTCATGGGGGAGGGTGTTTTTCCCAACACTATTATTAGTGGCTGGTTAATATCTTTTTTTCGGCTCCATTTCCCGGATAGCCCAAGTATCTTCGGGTAGGCTGTGATGGCCTGAGGTCCATTATTATCACAAGAACCTTCGGGAGGGGTAGTGTGGTGGTTATCGCCCAGTTGTGTGCAGGCAGGTAGTTTCCCAAGTATCATCGGGATGAGACCCAGGTTTCTTCGGTCATGGCAGTGGATCTTCTAGCCCCGGTGTCTTCAGCCATGGCGGTGATCGTTCTGGACTAAGTGTTTGTAGGCATGGTTACGTGTGACAGTTGTGGCCCAGTTGTGTGCGGGCGGGGTTTGGCAGTGGGACTGCGTGAGGTTGTGGCCCGGGTGTGTGTGGGCGGGTGTGGGAGTGGGACTGCGGTGAAAATGGCGGGATTGTTTCGATGTGTAGGATGGCTTCAATAACCAGTGGGAAAGTGGTACAGGGTACCCAAACATCGATGTTCTCTTATTATATATACTTGACTTGCATTATTTGGGGAGTGTGCCTTGGTGAGGCTTGCGTGGATAGTTTAACTTATTAGGTGTTTGGTTTAATCTTTTTCTCACAAGACTTTAGTATGTTTCCCCACTTGTGCACGAGAGTCTTTGGTTTTCCATACTGAGTATACTTGTGTGCTCACCCTACGTATATAAAACTGCTTTCAGGTTTCCAGGAGGACTTCGGGGATCGCGCGAGACCATACTAGCGCAGGACCTTTGGGACAGTTGTAGTTTCTGTTTTTCTTTCTTTGGTACTTTACCTTGTAGTCATTTTTTTTGTACTTGTGGTATTTACTTTTGGAACATGCATATGGTAATGGTTGTTCTTGGATTTACTTTTACTTTATGCTTTTGGTGTTTTTGGGATTTACCATCTTATCTCCTGATCCTATTAAAAGAAAAAAAGGGTAATGCCTTCCATTTAGTGAGCGATTTTATACCATTGGTGTTGGTCGCCACTCTAAGAACTATTTAAGGCGGGTGGCGGGGGTCATTATCTCTCCTTCAACTTGAATAAGGAAGGGCCTAGCAATCTTCTGACCCTTCCCTCCTTTTGGTGAAGACGGGTTAGGATAGAATGGTATCAGAGGTATGGTTGAGAGATAGGATAGAGTCTGGAGTTATGCACAGTGAGGATTGCATGGGATGGTAGGGAGACAATGTTGGGTGACCTTGGTGCGTGAATTAGGCCAGGGAAGACCGTCTAGGACACAGGATTGTAGGGCCCCCCGTGATCTGATGCAAGGACACTGGACCTACCGAACGACTATGTGAGGCCATACTGATTGCAGGGTAGAGACCCCAGGAAAGGTACATGCATCATAATGACCTGTGTTCTTGTGTTCCTGGGGTGTCTTGAGAAATAAGAATAAATAAAAATATTATGAAGTTTTAAGATCAATATTCTGCACTACTTGGGATTAGGCATTCTTTGTTTACCTTGCAGCTATGGCACCTGGAAGGCGACCACGTTTGGTGCGGGTGATCGAGGCTCCAGAGACTACCTTGGCCGATCGGCAGAGAGCTAATCGAGAGGAGGAGGACTAGTGGCAGAAGACACTTCAGGCCTTCTAGCGACAGACCCTCGAGAAGTATGAGGGCAACACCTCTAATACGAAGATGAAGGGATGGCTAGAGGAGCTAGCGATAGCCTTCAGCTTGATTTGGGATCCGACCGAGTATTGGGTTCCTCTGGCCGTCATCCAGATGTGGGGAGCGGTGCGTCAGTGGTGGATGCTTTACCTGGGGGAGAGGAGAGAGGCTGAGGTGGCATGGGCTAATTTGAAGAGGGAGTTCAGGGCTGAATTCTTCTCTTCGACGATGAAGGTGGAAAAGAGACAGGAGCTACTCTCCCTCCAACAGGTGAGTATGTCAGTGAGGGAGCTAGGAATAAAGTTCAAGGACCTCCTATGTTTTTCTCCCGACCTTTTCCTGACGAGGAGTCTCAGGAAAGATGTTTAGAGGAGGGACTCCGACCCTCCCTCCAGTATGTTGTTACCCCCTTTACCCTCCCGACGTACTTGGAGGTCCAGAATAAGGCCGAAGTGGTGGAGAGGATGCATTCTCTAGGAGGTGTGTCACAATATGGGATCCAACTGGGACCATCGAAGGGGAAGGCCATCAGCACCAGGCCTCCAGTGTTAGGACCCTCCAGGTTCCAACCAGTATGGAGGAGGCCGCAACAGTTTCAGTTCTGATCCCTTGGTCCTCGGCCTTTTCCTTTGGGCCCGGGATAGTAGTGCTTCGTCTGTGGGAGCCATAGGAATATCCGGAGTCAGTGCCAAGACCGGGTATAGTATGAAGGTGGTGGACAACCCCAACACCTGCCCCAGCAGCAGCTTCCAGCTAGGTCCTTTCAGCAGCAGCAGCAGTAGGGACAGCGAGCTCTCGCTCCTCCGAGGGCAGACGTTGCAGGAGGAGGCCGACCTCAGGGTGCTCCTCAGGGACCTCGACCGGGGCATGGTTGGGTAGGTGGCTGACAGCCGAGGGGTAGAGGACCTGGGTGTGGACAGTTACACGCCGCAGATGTAGTAGTTCTAGTTGGGTCGGAGGTCGTTCGAGGTACGACCAATTTATTTAGCCCCATTTCTTATACCTTGTTCGATACCAGAGCTTCTCACTCATTCCTCGCACCTAGTCTAGCCCATGATTTGGGTATATATGCTGAGAGACATCCAGTTCCCCTGGTGCTGAGCACACCAGTCAGAGGTCAGACCGACATGTTATTTGTTTGTCGAGGATGCAGACTGATGATTGGGCCACAACAGTCGGTTATGGATATTCTTCTGCTACAGATACAGCCATAAGATGTCATCCTAGGAATCGTCTGGATATTCTCTGTGTGTGCCATCATCGAATTCTTCCGAGGAAGGGTTGTGTTCTCAGACTTGGGCGGCCGACGTGTTACCTTCACCAGCGAGCGGAGCATTTAGAAGGGCAGCAGGCGAGAAGAATCCCTCCTCTCCTTGTTAGCTGAGCTGTAAGTAGAGTCAGTAGATGCTGAAATGGTGGAGGTGCCAGAGATTGTCTGTGAGTTTATGGACGTCTTTCCTGAGGAGGTGATGACTCTACCCCCTCGACGGGATACTGAGTGTGGGATAGACTTGCAGCCTAGTAATCAGCCGATCTCGATGGCTCCTTACTGGATGGCACCTTCGGAGCTATGGGAGTTGCGGATTCAGATTGATGATTTGATGAAGAGGGGTTATGTTTGATTGAGTGCGTCACTGTGGGGTGCTCCATTCTTGTTCACAAGGAAGGAAGATGGTGGTCTCAGGTTGTGCATAGACTACAGGAGGCTAAATCGGGTGATGATCAAGAATCGCTACACTCTTCAAAGGATAAACGATCTTTTCGACCAGCTGAAAGGGGCAGGATGGTTCTTGAAGATCGACCTGCGGTCTGGGTATCACCAGTTGAGAGTGAAAGAGGATGACTTCCCAAAGATGGTGTTCAAGTGCAGATATGGAGACTTCGAGTTCGTAGTCATGCCTTTCGGTGTTACGAACGCCCCAGCTGTGTTCATGGTGCTTATGAAATCCATCTTCTGGGAGTACCTGGATCGGTTCATAGTTGTGTACATCGATGAAATCCTGGTCTATTCATGATCAGAGGAGGACTATGCGGAGCTCTTGAGGATGGTTTTGGAGGTCCTCCGACAGCACCAACTCTTTGGGAAGTTGTCGAAATGAAAATTCTCGACACGAGAAGTGCACTTCCTTAGGAACGTGGTGTCTAGGCAGGGGGTAGCAGTGGACCCATCAAAGGTTGAGGCAGCTGTTTCTTGGGTAGCGCCCAAGAATGTGGCAGAGGTCCGTAGTTTCATCGGGCTGGCAGGTTACTATCGGAGGTTCATACCCAACTTCTCTCGAGTTGTAGCCCCTCTGATAGCCCTGACCAAGAAAGACCAGGTATTCGTGTGGAGTGAGCAGTGCGAGTCAGCCTTCAGCTATCTGAAGTAGAAGTTGGTTAGTGCCCCAGTGCTGAGATTACCAGAAGAAGGGGCAGCTTATGAGGTGTTCTGTGATGCTTCCGGACAAGGCCTGGGATTTGTGTTGATGCAGCGACAAGGGGTGATCTTATATGGGTCTAGGAAGCTACGCCCTCATGAGCGTAATTATTCTACCCACAACCTGGAGCTTGCAGCGACCATTTTTGCACTGAAGTTATGGCGGCACTAACTCATCAGATAACGCTTTGTGGTCTTCACAGATCACAAAATATTGAGGTATATATTCTCCCAGAGGGACCTAAACTTGCGGCAACGGAGGTGGATGGAGTTTTCCAGGATTACGACTTCAAGATCTCCTGCACTTCCGGGAAGTGGAATGTAGCGGGTGATTCCTTGAGCAGGAGATCACGGAAGGATGCAGTCCGAGAGTCAGAAGACACCTAGAAGGCAATGGAAGAGTTGTCTACCTTACACCTGGATGCGAGGATGGATAGTAGTAGAGGTTTCCTGTATCAGATGGTAGTAAAGTTGTCTCTGTTTCAGAAAGTGGAGGAATCTCAGGGGGGAGACCCAGAGTGAGAAGTGATGCACGACCGAGTTGACCAGGGCAATGCTCCGGAAGGATGGACAGAGGATGGCCAAAACCAGATGCTTTACCAGGGAAAGATGTTTGTTCCAGAGGCAATGCGCGGAAAGGTTCTCAGTGAGTTCTACAGCTCACCCCTAGCAGTATACCCTGGAGTGTCCATGATGTACCAGGGACTGAAGAGACAGTTTTGGTGGCCCGGAGTGAAGCGAGCAGTGGAAGAGTTTGTGGTCAAGTGCTTAGTGTGTCAGCAAGTAAAGGCTGAACAACGAGTTCCAGGCTGCCTATTTCAGTCTCTAGATGTCCCTGATTGGAAGTGGGATGACATCTCGATGGATTTTGTCACGGGACTACCCAAGGTCCAAAGGGGATACAAAGCCATCTGGGTAGTGGTGGACCGGTTGACAAAATAGGCTAAATTTCTGGCAATTAAGGAGTCAAGTGAAGTGGATGCCTTGGCACAAAGTTACGTGGATGAGGTGGTGTGGTGGCATGGAGTTCCGAGGTCCATAGTCTCAGATAAGGATGCATGTTTTACCTAATGAGTCTGGAAGGGTTTGCAATATGCTTTTGGCACCCAGCTACTCTTTAGCACTGCTTTCCACCCCTAGACAGATGGGCAGATAGAGCACACCATCTAGACGTTGGAGGATATGCTGCGGGCATGTGTTCTGGACTTAGGAGGATCATGGGTGCGACACTTGCCTCTAGTAGAGTTCACCTAAAATAATAGCTATCACTCTACAATTGGTATGGCCTCGTTTTAAGCCTTGTATAGGAGGCCATGCCGCTCACCTGTGTGTTGGACCGAAGTCGGAGAGGCGGGCATCCTTGGACCGGAGGTGGTGCAGAGCACGACAGAGAAGGTTCAGCTTATACGGGAAAGGATGAAGGCGGCCCAAGACAGAAAGAAGTCATATGCGGATACTAGGAAGAGGCCCTTGGAGTTTGAGGTTGGAGGCCATGTGTTCTTGAAGGTATCCCCTCGGCGTGGACAACAGAGGTTCGGCAAGGGGAGTAAGCTTTCTCTAATGTTCATCGGGCCCTTCGAAGTGTAGCGGCGGGTCGGCAAAGTGCCTTATCAGCTAGCGTTACCACCTCCGCTACTGAAGATACATGATTTATTCCATGTGTCCCAGCTCCGTCGGTATCTGCACGATGATTCACATGTCCTCGGCTGGGGAGAGGTGGAAATCGAGGACGACGTGACTTTTGTGGAGAGACCAATGATGATCGAGGATCGCAAGGAGAAGGTGCTTCGTGGGATAACCATTCCCTTGATTCGTGTGTTATGTAGACATGGTGGGCTTGAGGAGAGTATGTGGGAGAGGGAAGCACAGATGTGTTCCTAGTACCCAGAGTTGTTTTGAGTTTTGTACTGTTCGGTTTATAGCTGTTGTGGAAGAACGTTTTACCTTGTTGGCTATGAAATACTGGGTTTCCTTCCTCTGAATGTCTGTGAAAAGTCCTAGCTATGGGGAGGGGAGGACTTGACCCCTAATCAGGACGCATTAAGGTGGATGCGATTAAACCCGTGCGGGCGAGTCAGTGTCTCCCATAGCGGATAGTATCTTGACATGGGGAAGAAGACTCCCCAAACGACCTGGCTGGGCAGTTTGACGTGGTATGTTGCTTGGTTCTTGACAGCAAGGCGTTATTAGTTAACAATGAGGTTCACTTTTGAGATGTAGCTTTTGAGGTGATTGTTCGGACCCGTTCTTTCCTTCTGGGTTGTTTAATTTCTCGAGGGCGAGAATAGTTTGAGAGGTATCTGATGTGATGACCCAGACTCTCAAGGTACGTTCCTTTGCCAAAAATCAGGATCCTAAAGGCGTATCATCTTGGCGTGAGGCCGATCGGTGTGACCAATCGGCATGACGGTTTAGCACGACTGCTCGGTGAGACCGATTGGTGAGACCGACCGATCGGTGAGACCGATTGGTGTCACCCAGCTTTGTCGGGGTTTTCCAATGACATGCGCAAATTGGGTTTTAAACCCTATTTTGACCCCATTAAGCTTGTTTTAAAGCCCAGTAGTGCCCATACATGTTTTAATTAAATATTTATGAATTAACCTGGTGTTTTCAAAGGTTTAAACCACCCAACCCTTTAATAATGTGTGGGGCCGCGTGGTCAACCCACGCCCCCGCTCCTTATGCTGTTCCACGTTGTTATCTCAACTGTCCCCGACCTATATAAAAAAGGGTTTTTCCTAGGTTCCTTTTCTCGATCACCCTGTGCTAGTAGTACCCTTCGTTCAGACGAGCATCTTTTAGTTCGGACGAGCCGCATCATTATCCGTGAAGTTCCACGCCCGACCTTAGCATCGATCGTTGATCAACATGTAGGGAATTTCTCCTTCGTCTCTCCCTTTTGTGTATCATGCGGGGTGGCCATGCTTTTGATTTTGTAGAATTGGATGAACCAAACTTAAATAAAGATAATGAATAGATTCTATAAAGAACTAAGGGGGGGTTGTGATTGATGATGCTACTTTGTTTTATGATCTTATTTTCTGAATTGTTCGGGATTACACCTACTGAAAATCATGGCTGTTGGTAGTCATTCTCTATGCACTAATGAACCCCTAGTGATGTTTTAAATCGCTTCTATTGTGGTTGTGAACCCTTGCTGTGTAAAGGAATTTGGTTAATTACTAAATTCTTCTAGATAAATTGATAGCATTAGGATGAATCCTTTTTCTGTGATAACCCCGGTTAAGGCACACGGAAATTGTAATCATGGAGTGTGTTAAATCCTATAAATCTGAAAATACCAGCCTAGGCCTGCTTTTCTTTGTGGTAGTGGTTTGATTGTTCTTCTTTCACGGGCCGGTTATTGGGAGACGTGGGAGGGGATGTGATCCCCTGTTGTTATACTCTCGGTGGT
The DNA here is from genome assembly GCA_963277665.1 of Viscum album. Taxonomy (NCBI): domain Eukaryota; kingdom Viridiplantae; phylum Streptophyta; class Magnoliopsida; order Santalales; family Viscaceae; genus Viscum; species Viscum album. The sequence continues at coordinate 493,685,347 of OY728158.1, read as the reverse complement.
TGTGAAATTGGGGACGAGATCCCCTGTGTTATGCTTTCAGTGGGAATGAATTTTAAGACTAGGTGTTTACCTTGTTTGTATCACGAATTGGGGTGGGATCCTCTGTTGTTGAGAAACCCTTTTGGCTCCTGTATGTTGCACATGGGGCTGTATCTTGGGGTTTTCTTTGGTTGTTATGGATTTATCAGAGACCCGGGTGTGGATGTTGTAGTCAATGATAGACTGTTTGCTTTCTCGGACTTGTGACTATCCTTACTAGTTGCCCAAGTAGGTGCATAACTCAATTAAACATCATTACTGAACATAAAAACAATGATGGGACAAATGGGTTTTCGTTTGGTATGAGTTGTGACTCGAACTTGAGTGTTGTTTTTATTCCATAGGCTGGCTAAAAAATCTAAACTTGGGAGAGTGCTTGTTACCTATATACATACTTGTAGTTTTTTGTTTCTTATTCGCGCCCCACCCAAGTCATGCACTTAGTGCCGAACACCCCCATTTCATGGGGGAGGGTTTTTTTCCCAACACAATTATTAGTGGCTTGTTATTAGCTCCTTTTCTGCTCCCATTACCAGATAGAACAAGTATCTTCGGGCAGGATTTGAAGGCCTGAAGTCCATTATTAGCCCAAGAACCTTCGGGCGGGGTAGTGTGGTGGTTATGGACCAGGTGTGTGCAGGCAGGTAGTTTTCCTAGTATCTTCGGGATAAGGCCTAGGTGTCTTCGGGCGTGGCAGTGGATCTTCTAGACCAGGTGTCTTCGGGAATGGCGGTGATTGTTCTGGCCTAGGTGTTTGCAGGCGTTGTTAAGTGTGACAGTTGTGGCCCAGGTGTGTGCGGCCAGGGTTTGGCAGTGGGACTGCATGAGGTTGTGGCCCAGGTGTGTGCGGGCGGGTGTGGTAGTGGGACTGCGGTGAGAATGGCGGGATTGGTTCGATGTGTTGGCTGTCTTCAATAACTAGTTGGAAAGTGGCGCGGGGTACCCAAACATTGATGTGATCTTATTATATATATTACTTGACTTGCGTTATTTGGGGAGTGTGCCTTGGTGAGGATTGGGTGGATATTTTACCTTGTTAGGTTTTTGGTTTACTCTTTTTCTCACGGGACTTTAGTACATTTCCCCAAATGTGCATGAGAGTCATTGGTTTTTTCTACTAAGTATATTTGTGCACTCACCCTACGTATATAAAACTGCTTTCATGTTTCCAGGAGGACTTCGGGGATCGCACGGGACCATACTTGCACAAGACCTTTGGGACAGATGCAGTTGTTGTTTTTCTTTCTTTGGTACTTTACCTTGTAGTCATTTTGTGTACTTGTGGTATTTACTTTTGGAACATGCATATGGGAATGGTTGTTCTTGTATTTACTTTTACTTTCCGCTTTTGGTGTTGTTGGGATTTACCATCTTATCTCCCGATCCTATTAAAAGATAAAAGGGTAATGCCTTCCATTTAGTGAGAGATTTTATACCCTTGGCACTGGTCACCACTCCAGGACCTATTGAAGGTGGGTTTTGGGGGTCATTATCTCTCCTTCAACTTGAAGAAGGAAGGGTCTGTCAATCTGTTGACCCTTCCCTCCTTTTGGTGAAGGCGGGTCGTGACATTATTAAAGTTGATTTAATAAATAGTTCTAAAAATTGAAATTATTGATATTTTATAATAAATAGTATTTTTTTTAAATGACATTAAAATCATAAATATATTAATTTTGGTTAGGTAAATATGATAAGGTTAAAATATAAATCATATTGTATTTATTGGTCATTTTTTATAGTAACTATATCAACCCACATAGTGTAAAATTCCATGTTGTCACCGAAAGAGTTAATGGGGTTAAACATGGGTTAAAACCAAAAGATAATGGTATAAATATAGTAAAAACTATATTATTTTTTGAGGTTATTTAGACCCATAATCATCTTATATTATAAATTAAAAATTTATGACCCACATTTTATTAAATATTATATTATATTAATTTTTTTATGTTCAAAGAGCACCCCTACCATGACAAATAAATGGGAGGCACTCCATCTAAATTATTAAAAAATAAAACAATTTTTTTCATCAATTACCAGCTTAAATACCATTATATAATACCTAAACTCATTATCGATGTCTTATTTTAGGCATAATTCCAACTTTAGTGGTCTTAAGTTGTGAAGATATAAACATTTCCAAACGAAGAGGTATCATTTTTTAATCGAGAGTTTATATTTTTTTTATTCTTATATATCATACAAAAACCCCTCAACAATACTGAAATATTAAATACGGTATCCTTTATATATTTATTATGTTAGAGTAATAAACTTTTTTCCATCAGCTCTTCTATCAAGTGGGAAAAACTATCATATTTTTGTACGATAGATTACAGCCTCGCAAAATGTTCTAATTCATTTTCCATCAACATCTATGAAGATTAATTATAATGATGGAATAAATATTTATATATGATATTAGTGAAATATCTATTATTATTGAATTATCATATATAATTTATTTTCATACCTTCCCATTAACAAAAAAATGATTATGGTGTTCAGGTGTACGTGTAGACTACCACCTCCATGAAATGATAAGATTCATTTTGCATCACCAAATCACATTGATGATATATATATCTATATTTAAAAAAATATGATATATATTACATTATTATCATTATATAACGATAAATAAATAATTAACATATTTTCATAATGACATTAGAAAAATGGAAATGTTACTCATGCATATGTACAACCTACCGTCTCCGTGATAGTAACATAGTTATTTTTTCATAACCATGATTAATTTATTATTTCATATATAAAATTATAATTATATTATTATTAGTATTCTTTAGATTATTAATTAGTGGACAATTTTACTATATTCAACATACCAAAGACATCTGGTACTTCTGTACCGAATATCGTCAAAACGTCCAAACGTGAATTGAAATGATTATGTAATTATATATATATATATCAAAAATAAATAATATAAATGGAATAATCATCCTGAAATTTTTTATTAAGTAAATATAAAATTAATATAAGTGTATTATTCAATAAGATAAAATACATACATGATGAATCGTACTCGAAGTACGGGACTTTTTCTTAAATCCTGTTTTAATATTTCCCATTTTTACTCTTTTTACCAAAGTCAAATGAATTTTTTTAATATATATGGAATTACTGGAGGTTTATATCATCATAATTATACACTTATTTAAATTTTTCTTTTTGGTTTTCAATTTTATTTTTATATAAATTAGTATATTTATTATATAAAAAGTTTTTTGATTTAAAAATATTAGAAAATATGGTATTTTTATATTATAATGTGTATTAAACATTAATTTAAAAGATTTTTCAAGGTTTTTATTCATGATAGGGTCATTTTAAATTATTTATGAAGTATTATTACCTATTATATCTCATGGTCTATCCTATTATATCATATATGAAGTCTAAGACACATTATATCTCTCCAATGCATTAGGTAATTTTTGAATTGTGACAGTGATGGTTACTCTGAGATTAACTATGATGGTGAATCCATGAGTTAATATGATGGTTATTATGAATTAATGTTCATAGGTTAACAATCATGGAATTCCATTTTTATTTTTGATAGTTACTCCAAATTTAACCATGATGGTCACTTCACATCTAACAATGATGGTTACTCCATTTTTTACCATGATAGTTATTCCAATTTTAACAGTTAAAAGTATGAACATATGTAAAAAAATTATCTGATTTTTAAGTTTGTAAAGAAACCATTATTATTTTATTTTAACTTAATATTTCAATTAAAATGTTTTATTAATATTTTTGGGTAGATAATTTTTATTTCTGGGGTAAGAAAAAGTGTTTATTTTGAACTTAATTTTTATTTCAAAAAGAAAGATTTATATATGTTCCAATAGAATAATTATTTATTCCATTATGTTTATTTCCCTTACTGAGTTATTTTTTATCATCCCAGATTTTAAATAATATCAATTTTTTAGAAAGATTTGTTATAATGATGCGTTCAAACTGAAATTTGTTAATATTTATCTTGGAGAGAAATCATGTTTTTATCTAAAATGTTTCTTTTGTTGGGAAGATAGTTACTGAGTATATTTTTTAACAATTAATATATAGGTTTATTATGTAATATTTTTTATTAAATATCTAAAACTCAAAACTAAAAAGAACCTTACCATTTTATGAAATATAATTCTAGTCTAATTTCACCCTAATATGTAATGATTATGTTAAGGCCCTTACATTTGTAAACTAAAAAGTGTCAGTCATCCAAAATTTCTCACTCCCTCAATATCTGAAGGTAATATTTAAGTTAGGGTTTGAATTGAACATCGAACATGAGGAATAAGAAACCATGTTCATTGTATCCTTCCTTCCCTCATGAATTAAAAATCAAACAATTCTTACCATTTGATTTCATTAACACACTTGAGAAACTAAATCCATTTAATATTTACATTTCCATGAACATCTACAATGTGTATTTTGCAACACAATATTGGAAGAGCTTATTTAGTTAAAAAATTCATTCTTGTAAGAATGATTAAAAATGTGATTGTAAACAAAATAATGTTTTTGTATTGTCCTGGATTTTTTCATGTATTATTTTAATATTATATGGGAATTAATTTGAGACCAGGCTCTGAGACGGAGTGCAGTTCCGAGGCCCAGTGAGCTCAGAAAAAATGTTTGAATTTAATTAAATAATTAAATTACGCGCGCATGTGGTTTTCCTAAAAAAGTAGAATAACTCATAAAATGTTTCTCTGATAAAAAATCTAAAGGCACTGTTGCGTTCAGAGCAGCAATTTTACCTTAGGCGAGGCCTAACATCGGCCGGCGCAGGTCGGGGGTGAAATCCAATTTTTGGGAGATAAGAGTAACAAAATATTTAAATAAAAATATTTTATTCCGCAGCGAAATCTTTTAAAACTGCTGCAAAAGATATCTCTTATCTTTTTTTTAATAAAGACTTGTGCATGGGTCCAGGGTTACAAACCTTATAACCCTGAAACCCTTGGCGGCTCTGGAGGCTCTGGAGAAGACCTCCTGACGTGGCAACGATGTTCTTGACGATTTTCGCCGATGTCGACGATGCGGCGACCAGATCCTCGCCAACGAATATTCCCGATCCAGGTAGGATTTTTTTTGATTTCCTTCCCCGTTTATGATTTCTGCGACCAACGCGGACTAATCCATGAACAAATTAGCTTGCGGATTGATCGTTCTTGTGGGACAGGTTTTTTGGGGATTTTAAGGTTGTTTGTTTTTTATCTAACGGCGACGAACCCGAATCGTCACGAACAATGATCGAGGTTCGTCCCTCTTATTTGATTCTTGTATTTTTCTCCCCCGCGTTTTTTGTTTCATTCTACGCGTTCTTGGAGAAAATCGATCGTTGCACATTCTTTTGTTAGCGCAACGATCCCAGATTGAACATCCAACCCCGGGGCGATGTCACGGAGGTGAGATGACGGTTTCAGCAGGTGATTCAGAGCGGATTAGAAGATATGAGTTTTTGGGAGTTTTTCTTCGGAGGGATCATTCAAGGTTTATGATCTGATTTAAGAGCCGAAAACACCCATTACGATGTTCGTATGACAAAAGACACCCATCCCTAGAGTATCAGGATGAACGGATGAGAAACTGAGGATCCAGAGGTTCAGCCGCGGCGCCAGGAAGAAGGCGGCGTTTCTGGAAAAATCCCAACTACACGCCGTGTAGTATGGGCTACACGACATGTGTTCATCGGCGGACCACCTGGAATGTACTCCGGGAGTAAAAAGACATGGGTTGGGTACTCGGCCAACGAAACGGCGTGTATACCATTCCCCGGTCAGACCCTTCTAGATACACGGGATACCCCGTGTACTGGTACACGGGCAGGTGACACAGAAACGGGATGGGTACACGTCCAAGGAAACGGCGTGTATACCCTTCCCTGGCCAGACTCGGCCAGATACATGGGATACCCCATGTACTAGTACACGGGTAAGCAGCGCGGGAAGAGGTCGTGTACAGGCACATGGCCAACATACACAGAGCAAGCCCAGGTGCTCGGACACAGTGTCTAATTCTTCTACACACCATGTAGTTACTTTCTATCCAACAAGCCGAATGACATCGGCCGTTTACACGGGCAGTACCCTGGGTCAAGGAACACGACGTGTGATTATTCTACATGCTGTGTAGTCTAGTTTTACATAGACTGGACAGATGACAAGGGTCATTACTCAGGCAGTACCTGGGGTCAAGGAACATGGAGTTTAACCATACTACACGCCGTGTAACCAATCTTACATGGCTTGAGCCACTTGTCTTCTGTGACTTGGAATAGGTTTCTTAGGGTTTGTACCCTTGGTCTTTTCACTGTAGGTTCTGGTATCATTTCTTTTATATAGTATTATGATCCCTTTTGTAGGAATTTCTGAATATATTTGTTGGAATCCCCTCTGTTAGACTTGGATCTGGATCCTCTATTCATTCTTGGAACCCTAGGTAGAGTTCTCGGTATCGACGTGACCAACTTTACCTGGGCGCCGATCCTCTGCTTAGCAGATTAGCTCAGACTGAGTTGTCGGAATCACCCCATGACTTGGTTGTGGTCCTCATCTAGCCACCATGTTCTCAAAGTACATGTGGAGTATGTTCTCTTAGAATGAGTACTTCATATCTCTCTCTTCAGACCTAGGAGTGTGTTCTCCTTGTTACGTGATTAGTGGAATCATCGGGCAAGATCTTAGTGGTGGTCTCACGATAGTCGATCGTGTATGAGTATATCTGGATATTCTTGTTATATGTTCTGTAGACATATACTGTGTGGAGATGACTATATCTTTCCTCTGTGGTATTTCACTTGTTCTGTTTCCTTTGTCGTTTCGGGGTTTCCTACTGGGTATTTTTATACTCACCCCAGCATGGGCTTTGCCCGCACGTGTTGTGTCTTGTGAAGAGGATTGAGCCTGTGACAGGATTCGAGGAGGACCCGGAATAGACGATACTCAGTGAGATCAGACGGGCCTAGGTGTGTTCCTATGGCTATAGACTGTAGTCCCAAAACCTTTTTTAAACGTTGGACTTTGTTACAGACTCTCTTTTGGTGGGCTTGTACTTTTTGCCCAGGGTTTTACTTTCTTGTACTTTACTTTCCTTCCGTACTTTGTTGATTGGTATTTAGTGTATGCTTGCATCTTTTCCATTTTTAGTAGTTTTTACTTTTCATCTTTGTGGTATTGGAGATGTGTGTGCGTGTGTACAGGTCTACAGGCAATGGCTCCCATGTTAGTAGAATTCCTTCTCGGTGCTAGTCACTAGCCCCTGGCCTATTGGAGTTAGGCTTGGGGAGTTGCGGCTCGGGCCCCACTAGGATGGGTCGTGACAGAGTGGTATCAGATGTGGTCAGTTATACCTTAGGACCGAGAATCTGTGAGTTGGTTGGGGCAATAATGTTAAGTGTTTCGAGTTCGGATTTTAGGCCAGGGATCCTAATGTTTGTGCGGGTGGCCGACTATCCATACACTAGGACTCTGACAACCTGTTTTTCGACTCAGAGCATGATAACACTAGTTGATGGGGAAAATAATGGTATGTGCATCATATAGGAATGGTTTTTGGTTTCCATGTCCTTCTTGAGTCAACTCTCCAGATATACTCACTGACTGAGATACATCTTGTTTTTTTAGCATGATTCCTCCACGACGCGTACCCGCTAGGATCTAGCTGCTCGATCATGATGATGACCCCCTCAGTGATGAAGCTTCGATACAGGGATCATATCCCCTAGTTTTACCATCGGGTGGTGTTCCAGTTATCCCGCCACCTGTGGAGAAGTGTTTAGTGCCTGTTGTACCAGTGGAGGAGGAGCGTAGACTGAACACACTCCACAAGTTTCAGAGATAGAGACCCCTCAAGTTTCGAGGCGACCCTGACCCTCAGGTAGCAGAGACTGGCTAGAGGCAGTGATCAGAGTCTTCCGTTTGGTTAGGACACCAGCAGACCAGATGGTGATAATGGCAGCTAGCCTTCTGCAGGGCTCGGTAGGGAGATGGTGGAGTTTGGTTATCCAGACCCACGATGAGGCGACTCTTGCATGGTCAGATTTTGAGTGTCTCTTCAGAGATGAGTTTTCACTGGTTACTCGGAGACCAGTACATATACAGGAGCTTCTTCAACTCCAGCAGGGAACCATGTTAGTGTCTGACTATTCATCGATGTTTATTGACCTCTCGCGGTACTCGATGGATATGGTCAGAGATCAGTACTTTTGAGCTCGGGCTTTTGAGTGGGTCTTGCGCAGAGATATCCGAGCTAGCATCATCCATATGAGCATTCCTACTTATGTTGGGGTTCTTGAGCGGGCTTTGGTGGTCGAGAGCCTCTTGGTAGAGAAGAGACAGCCGACAATTGTCATTGGTGGGAGAGCTGGAGCAGAGACCTCGGCAGTATGGAGCTGACGTTAGGGACCCAGGCGTGGGAGATGATTTCAGAGGAGATCCTAGGACAGGGGATCTGCTGTACAGGGTTCGTAGGGTGCATCTATCCAGCCTCGAGAGAGGCGATGCTACTCATGTGATGGCAGGGGAAATCTCACACGAGATTGTCCGACCCTCCGTACTACTGACACGGGAGTAGTGGATGGACCACCAAGGTAAAGGCAATGTGTGGGGAAGACAGATCCGCAGGGCGGAGGACGCGGTAGAAAAGTTGGGAGAGCAGTTGGAGGTGGTCAGCCTTTTGACCATTTACCACCACCACCCCCAGGAGGTCCACCCCTGGCTCAGGGAGCTGGTGGACAGAGGTAGGGACAGCTGCAGGCAGCAGTGGCTTATGACCCAGGTACTCCCAGAATGATTAGAGGTACAATCTATGTCTTTTTTACTTTGGCTATCATACTGATAGACACAGGTGCTAGTCATTCCTTTTTGGCTTCTTATCTTGTTCGATACCTTGAGATTCTAGTTGATCCATTGACTTGGCCCTTACGCTTAGAAACACCGACTGGAGAAGATTCATAGATCACACACCTCTGTAGACAGTGTGACCTGACCCCTGGAGGCGAGAGTTTTGGTTGGCACCTCTTGGTGGTAGTGTCGAGTTCTTATGATTTCATTCTTGGTATGGATTGTCTATCCACAGTTCATGCCCAGATAGACTATTTTTGGCGAAGGGTGCGGTGTGTCCACAGTGATGGAACGGGGTTCTCTTTTTCTGGTGAAAGAGAGACCCAGGAAGTGCAGGATGGACTCGTGCATAGGAAGGCACAACCGATTTCACATCAGTTGGATAGCCTAGCCCTTGGCATGATAGGTGTTACAAGTTCCAGTTTCTAGCATTAGTGGATGAGTAAGAGGACATCTTTCTGGAGGATGTACCCGAACTACCTCCCTGTCAGGAGATAGATTTCTTCATTGAGTTGCAACCCGGGATGACACCGATATCAGCATCAGCATATCAGATGGCTCCTGTGGAGCTTCGTGAGCTGAGAGTGCAGCTGGAAGACTTACAGAATAAGGTCTTTGTGAAACCCATCATTTCACCCTAGGTGGCCCCAATGTTGTCTTCCACGAAGGCAGACGGGATCTTGCAACTATGTGTGGATTACCGATGCTTGAATCGGGTGACCGTGAAGAACCAGTACCCACTACTGAGGATCGATGACCTCTTCGACCAGTTGAGAGGGGCACGATGGTTCTCGATGGTTGATCTATGATTAGGCTATCACCAGTTGTGTGTATGGGATGAGGATATACAAAAGACGACTTTCAGATGCCGCTACAGTCACTATGAGTACTTGGTGATGCCCTTCGGTGTGACCAACGCCCCAGCAGTGTTCATGGGACTCACGAACCGGATCTTTTAGCACTACCATTATCGGTTCATATTAGTCTTCTTCGATTATATCCTTGTGTATTCTGCGTCCGAGGAGGAGTACGCGAGACACCTAAGGATGGTTCTGGATACACTCCGAGAGCACCAGCTGTATGGGAAACTCTCGAAGTGTCTGTTCTAGATATAGGAGGTTCACTTTTGGGACACATTATCGCAGCAGATGGTGTAGTAGTGGACCTAGCCACGGTGGAGGTAGTACTAGTCTGGGAGCCACCCTGGAACGTGATGGAGGTGTGAAGCTTCCTGGGGTGGGTTGGCAATTATCAGAGATTCATTCTTGATTTATCCAGGATTTCAGCACCTATGAAATCTTTGACCCGAAAGGGGTATCCCTTCATGTGGACCGAGAGATGCCAGCAGGCTTTCCAGCAGTTGAGACAAAGTCTGACGAGCGCCCCGATCTTGAGATTATCGGAGGAGGGTTTCGAGTACATAGTGTTCTGCGATGCATCAAGAACTGGGCTTGGTTTTGTCCTGATGTAGAGGAAAGCAGTGATTGCCTATGGCTCACGTCAGTTGAGGCCACATGAGTAGAACTACGTGACCCATGATCTTGATTTGGCAGTGGTAGTCTTCGCATTGAAAACGTGGAGGCACAACCTGATGGGCAAGCGGTTTACCGTCTACTCTGATCATAAGAGTCTCACATATATATTTTCTCAAAATGATCTGAATTTGAGACAAAGGCGATGGCTTTAGTTCCTCTAGTATTACGACTTTGAGATCATTTACACACCTGTGAAGGGGAACATTGTGGTAGATTCTCCCAGCAAGAAATCCATTTTTCAGTTGCTGGATGAGGCGATGAGGCAGTTGGCCTTTTTATATTTATCCTTCATGGATAGAGATGAGGGAGCTTACCTTCAGTCAGTGGTTGTTACCCCTCTACTCTTATAGCGAGTCAGGGAAGCATACCATGAGGATGCAAGCTGTGAGACACTATGTGCTCAGATATCCACAGGTTTTGCGACTGATGGATATTCAAAAGGTGTGGGGCACGTTGTTCTTTTCAGAGGGTGTACAGTAGTACCAGTGACATTATGGGAGGAGGTTTTGAGTAAGTTCCATACATCCCCTTTGGCGGTGCATCCAGGCATGGAAAAGATGTATTAGGACCTCCGACATCAGTTCTGGTGGCCAGGAATGAAGTTGTGTGTGGCAGAGATTTTTTCTCGGTGCCTTACTTGTCAGCAAGTAAAGGCTGAACACCAGGTGCCAGTAGGCTTGACTCAGCCCCTTGAGTTTCCATATTGGAAGTGGGATGGGATATCCATGGACTTCGTGACAGGTTTACCATGTACGTCCAGGGGACATGATGCCATCTGGGTGATCGTTGATCGACTCACCAAGTCGGCCCACTTCCTAGCCATACTGGAGTAGAGTTATGGAGAGAGCTTGGGACACCTCTACGTGTAGGAGATAGTTTGACATCATGGATTTCCATCCATCATTGTCTCAGATCGTGATTCTCATTTCACATCCCAGTTCTGGAAGGGATTGCATGAATCTTTTGGGACACAGTTACGCTTCAGCACAACATTTCTTCCCCAGACTGATGGTCAGACAGAGCGGACCATCCAGGTTCTGGAGGATATGCTTCAAGCTTTCATAATTGACTTCGGTCGTAGCTGGGAGGATCACCTACAACTGGTGTAATTTTCTTATAACAACATTTATCATTCCACTATTGGTATGGCACCATTCGAGACATTTTGCGGGCGACCTTGTAGGTCACCGCTTTGCTGGACTGACCTAGGAGAGTCAGCACTTATGGGCCTAGAGATGGTGAGAGCTACTACATAGAAGGTTCAAGTCATCTAGGAGCGACTGAAGACTGCATCGAGTCGGCAAAAGTCTTATGCCGACAGAAGGTGGAGGCCCTTGGAGTTCAAGGAGGGAGACCATGTGTTTCTTCGGGTCTCACCTCGATAGGGATTGTGGAGAGTTGTCCGAGGTGGAAAGCTATCTCCGAGGTTCGTCGGCCCTTTCCAGATTCTGAGAAGAGTTGGAAAGGTGGCGTATCACTTGGCTCTACCTCCTCAGATGGACCGGGTACACAACGTCTTCCATGGGTCATAACTGTGGAGGTATGTGCATGATTCATCACATGTTATCGACTGGGGCGAGCTGGACATCAATGATGGAGTGACCTTTGCTGAGTACCCAATGGAGATCGAGGATCAAAAAGATAAGATCCTTCATGGGTGAGCTATTCCCTTAGTGTGTGTTCGGTGGCAGCACGAGAATCTCCAAGAGAGCACATGGGAGTGGGAGGCTCAGATTCACGTGTAGTACCCACATTTTTTTGGTAGCCTTTCTTTTGGCTTTTCAGGGACGTAAAACCCGAAAGTGGGTGTCATGTAATGTCCCAGATTTTTCCATGTACTATTTTAATATTATATGGGAATTAATTTGAGACCAGGATCTGAGACGACGTGTAGTTCTGAGTCCCGGTGAGCCTGAAAAAAATGATTTAATTTAATTAAATAATTAAATTACGTGCACATGGGTTTTTCTTGGAAAAGTGGAATAACTCCTAAACAGGTTCTTGGATTAGAAATCCAAAGTCACCGTTGCATTCAGAGTAGCTATTTTACCTCAGGCAAGGCCTAAAATCGGCCGGCATAGGTCTGTGGTGAAATCCAGTTTTTGGGACGTAAGAGTAATAAAATATTTAAATAAAAATATTTTATTCCACAATGAAATCTTTTAAAATTTCTGCAATAGATATCTCTTATATTTTTTTAATAAAGACATGCACAGGGGTCTGGGGTTACAAATATCATAACCCTGAAACCCTTGGTGGCTCTAGAGGCTCTAGTGAAGACCTCTGGACGTGGAAATGACGTTCTTGATGATTTTCGCCGGTGATGACGACGCGACGACCATATCTTCGCCAACGAATGCTGTGGATCCAAGTACGATGTTTGTTTTTGATTTCCTTCCCCATTTTTGATTTCAATGATGAACGCGGACTAATCCACGAACTGATTAGCCCATAGATTGATCGTTCTTGCGGGACGGGTTTTGCAGGGATTTTGAGGTTGTTTGGTTTTGATCTAACGGTGACGAACCCGAATCGTCACGAACAACGATCGAGGTTCGTCCCTCTTGTTTGATTCTTGTATTTTTTTCTACCTCAAGTTCTTCATTGCGTTCAACGCGTTCATGGAGGAAATTGATCCTTGTGCATTCTTTTGTTGGTGCAACAATTTTAGATTGAAGATCCAACCCTGGAGCGATGTCATGGAGGTGCGACGACGGTTTCGACAAGCGATTCGGAGTAGATCGGGAGATACAAGTTGTTGGGAGTTTTTCATCGAATGGATCATTTGAGGTTTATGATCCGATTTAAGAGCCTAAAACACCCGTTACGATGTTTGTATGACGAAATGAACCCATCCCTGGAGTATCGAGATGAACGGACGAGAAACTGAGGATCTGGAGGTTCAGCCACGGTGCGAGGAAGATGACAACATTTCGGGAAAAATTCCGACTACACACCGTGTAGTATGGGCTACATGGCATGTGTTCTTCGGTGGACCACCTAGTGTGTACTTCGGGAGTACATGGACACGGGTTGGTTACATGGCCAAGGAGATGGCGTCTATACCCTTCCCCAACCAGACCTGGCCAGATACACAGGATACCCTTTGTATTGGTACATGAGAAGGCGACACAGACATAGGATGGGTACACGGCCAAGGACACGGCGTGTATACCCTTCCCCGGCCAGACTCGGCCAGATACACAGGATACCCCGTGTACTGGTACACAGGCAGGCGGGATGGGAAGAGGTCGTGTTCGGGCACATGGCCAGCGTACACGGAGCGAGCCCAGGTGCTCGGACATGGCATGTAATTCTTCTACAAGTCGTGTTGTTACTTTCTATCCGACAAGCTGAATGACACGGGCCGTTTACATGGGCAGTACCCGGGGTCAAGGAACACGACGTGTGATCATTCTACACGTCGTGTAGTCTAGTTTTACACAGACTGGACAGATGACATAGGTCGTTACTCAGTCAGTACCCGGGGTCAAGGAACACGATGTGTAACCATACTACACTCCGTGTAACCAATCTTACATGGCTTGAGAAACTTGTCTTCTATGACTTGGACTAGTTTTCTTAGGGTTGGTACCCTTGGTCTATTCCCTGAAGGTTTTGGTATCATTTCCTTTATACATGAGTATGATCCCTTCAGCATGAATTTCTTAATAGAGTTGTTGGAATCCCCTCTATTAGACTTGGATCTGGATCATATATTCATTCTTGGAACCCCAGGGAGAGTTCTCAGTATCGATGTGACCAACTTCACTCGGGCTCTGATCCTCTACTTAGTGGATTAGCTCAGACTGAGTTGTTAGAATCACCCCATGACTTGGTTGTGATCCTCATCTAGGAACCATGTTCTCAAAGTACTTATGGAGTGTGTTCTCCCAGAATGAGTACTCATATCTCTCTCTTCAGAACTTGGAGTGTGTTATCCTTGTTACGTGCTTAGTGGAATCTTCGAGCTGGATCTTAGTGGTGGCCTCACGATAGTCGATCGTGTATGAGTATATCTGGATATTCTTGTTATATGTTCTGTAAACATATACCGTGTAATGTCTCGGATTTTTCCATGTATTATTTTAAAATTATATGGGAATTAATTCGATATCAGGCTTTGAGACGGCGTGCAGTTCTATGGCCCGGTGATCCCAGAACAAATGTTTGAATTTAATTAAATAATTAAATTACGCACGCATGTGGTTTTCCTGAAAAAGTGTAATAACACCTAAACGGGTACTCAGATCACAAATCTGAAGACACTGTTGCGTTCAGAGCAGCAATTTTACCTTAGGTGAGGCCTATCATCGGTCGGCGCTGGTCGGTGGTGAAATCCAGTTTTTGGGACGTAAGAGTAATATATCATTAAAATAAAAATATTTTATTCCACATTGAAATCTTTTAAAACTGCTGCAACAGATATCACTTATCTTTTTTTTAATAAAGACCTGTGCAGGGGTCCAGGGTTACAAACCTCAAAACCCTGAACCCCTTGGTGGCTCTGGAGGCTCTGGAGACGACCTCCTTACACGGCAATGACGTTCTTGACGATTTTCGCCAGTGACGACGACGCGATGACCAGATCATCACCCACAAACGCCGCGGATCCAGGTAGGATGGTTGTTTTTTATTTTCTTCCCTGTTTTTGATTTCCACGATGAACGCAGACTAATCCATGAATATATTATCTCGCGGATCTATTTTTCTTGCGAGACGGGTTTTGCGGGGATTTTGAGGTTGTTTGGTTTTGATCTAATGGTGACGAACCCGAATCATCATGAACAACGATCGAGGTTCGCCCCTCTTGTTTTATTCTTGTATTTTTCTCCCTCGTGTTCTTCGTTGTGTTTTACGCGTTCTCAGAGGAAATCGATCCTTGCACATTTTTTTGTTGGCACAATGATCAATGATTGAAGATCCAACCCCGGAGTGATGTCACGGAGGTGCGATGACGGTTTCGGCAGGCGATTCAGAGTGGATCGGGAGATACGAGTTTTCGGTCGTTTTTCCTCGGATGGATCATTCGAGGTTTATGATCTGATTTAAGATCATAAAACACCCTTTATGATGTTCATATGACGAAACGAACCCATCACTGGAGTATCGGGACGAACAAACGAGAAATCGAGGATCCTGAGGTTCAGCCGCGACACGAGGAACACGATGGTGTTTCTGAAAAAATCCCGACTACATGATGTGTAGTATGGGCTACAGGGTGTGTGTTTTTTAGCAGACCACCTGGTGTGTACTCCAGGAGTACACAGACACGGGTTTGGTACACGTCCAAGGACACGGCGTGTATACCCTTCCTCAGCCAGACCCAACCAGATACTCGGGATACCTCATGTACTGGTACACAGGCAGGCGACACAGACACAGGATGGGCACACAGCCAAGGACCTGGCATGTATACCCTTCCCCAGCCAGACCTGGCCAGATACATGGGATGCCCCATGTACTGGCACATGGGCAGGCAGCATGGGAATATTCCACGTACGGGCACATGGCTAGCGTACACGGAGCGAGCCCAAGTGCTCGGACACGACGTGTAATTCTTGTACACGCCATGTAGTTACTTTCTATCCGACAAGCTGAATGACACGAGTTGTTACACGGGCAGTACCCGGGGTCAAGGAACACGGAGTGTAACCATAATACACGCCGTGTAACCAATTATTCATGGCTTGAGACACTTGTCTTCGGTGACTTGGACTAGTTTTCTAAGGTTTCATACCCTTGGTCTTTTCCCTGAAGGTTCATGTATCATTTCCTTTATACAAGAGTATGATCCATTCAGCAAGACTTCCTGAATAGAGTTGTTGGAATCCCCTCTGTTAGACTTGGAGTTGGATTCTCTATTCATTCCTAGAACCCTAGGTAGAGTTCTCGGTATCGACGTGACCAACTTCACCAGGACGCCGATCCTCTACTTAGCGGATTAGCTCAGAATGAGTTTTCGAAATCACCCCATGACATGGTTGTGATCCTCATTGGGAATCATGTTCTCAAAGTACATATGGAGTGTGTTCTCCAAGAATGAGTACTTTGTATCTCTCTCTTCAGACCTAGGAGTGTGTTCTCCTTGTTACGTGCTTAGTGGAATCTTCGAGCTGGATCTTAGTGGTGGTCTCGCGATAGTTGATCGTGTATGAGTATATCTGGATATTCCTGTTATATGTTCTGTAAACATATACTGTGTGGAGCTGATTGTATCGTTCCTTTGTGGTATTTCACTTGTTGTATTTCCTTTGTGGTTTCGGGGTGGCCTACTGGGTGTTTTTATACTCACCCTTTCACGGGCTTTGCCCACACTTGTCGTGTCATGTGAAAACGAGCGAGCCTTTGACAGGATTCTTGGTGGACCAGGACAGGATGGTACTCAGTGAGATCAGACGGGATGAGGAGTGTTCCTAAGGCTACAGAATGCAGTCCCAACACCTTTATTTATAGGTCGGACTTTTTCACAAACTCTCTTTTGGTGGGATTTTACTTTTGGTCCAGTGTTTTACATTCTTATACTCTACTTTCCTGTCGTACTCTGTTGGTTGGGATTTAGTGTATGCATGCATCTTTTCCATTTTTAGTAGTTTTTACCTTTCAGCATTGTGGGCTTGGAGATGTGTGTGCGTGTGTACAGGTTTATAGGCAATGCCTCCAATGTTAGTATCATGCCTACTCGGTGTTAGTCACCATCCCCTGGCCTATTGGAGGCAGGCTTGGGGAGTTGCGGCTCGGGCCCCACTGGGACAGGTCGTGACAGAGTGGTATCAGAGGTGGTCTGTTCTACCTTAGGACCGAGAGTATGTGAGCTGGTTGGGGCAACAATGTTAAGTGTTTCAAGTTCGTCTTTCAGGCCAGGGAACCCAGTGTTGGTGCGGGCGGCCGACGTATCCACACACCAGGACTCTGATAATCTGATTTTCGACTCGGAGCATGATAACACTAATTTCAGGGGAAAATAATGGTACATTCATCATATATAAATTTGTTTTGGTTTCCATGTCCTTCTTGAGTCATCTCTCCAGATATACTCACTGACTAAGATACATCTTGTTTTTTTAACAGGATGCCTCCGCGACGTGTACCCACTAGGATCCAGCATCTTGATCATGAGGATGACCCCCTCAGTGTTGAAGCTTCGATAAAAGGACCAGATCCCCCAGTTTTACCATCGGGTTCTGTCCCAGTTATCCCGCCACCTGTGCAGCAGTGTTTTGTTCCTGTTGTACGAATGGAGGAGGAGTGCAGACTGAGCGCACTCCACAAGTTTCAGAGATAGAGACCCCTCAGGTTTCAAGGTGAGCCTGACCCTCAGGCAGAAGAGGACTGGCTTGAGTCGGTGACCAGAGTCTTTCATTTGGTCAGGACACCAGAAGACCAGATGGTGATCCTGGTAGCGAGCCTTCTGTTGGTCTCGACAGGGCAATGGTGGAGTTTGTTTATCCAGACCCACGATGAGGCAACTCTTGTGTGGTCGTAGTTTGAGCATCTCTTTAAAGAGGATTTTTCACCGGTTACCCTGATAGTAGTACGTATACCAGAGATTCTTCAGCTCCAACATGGAACCATGTCGGTGGCTGACTGTTCATTGAGGTTTACCTACCTCTCACGGTACTCAATGGATATGGTTAGAGATCAATAATTCCAAGCTCAGACTTTTGAGAAGGGCTTGCGCAGAGATATATGAGCTAGCATCATCCCTATGAGCATTCCTACTAATTTTGGGGTGCTCAAGAGGGCTTTGGTGGTCGAGATCTTCTTGGAAGAGCATAGAAAACCGGCAATTGTCAGTGGTGGGTGAGCTGGAGCAGAGACCTCGGTAGCAGGGAGCCGACATTAGGGACCCAGGTGTGGGAGACATTTTCAAAAGAGATCCCGTGACTGGGGATCTACCTTACAGGGTTCGTAGGGTGCATCCAACCAGCCTCGAGAGAGGTGATTCTACTCATGTGATGGCAGGGGACATCTCGCTCGAGATTTTCCGACCCGCCATACTACTGACACGGGAGCAGTGGATGGACCACCGAGGAAAAGTAAATGTGTAGAGAAGATAGATCCGCGGTGTGGGAGACGTGGTAGTAGTGCTGGAAGAGCAGCTAGAGGTGGTCGTCATTTTTACCGTTTACCACCACCCCCTCAGGAGGTCCACCCCAGGCTCAGGGAGCTGGTGGACAGAGGTAGGGACAGCTGCAGGCGGCAGGGGCTTATGACCCAGGTACTCCTGGAATTATTAGAGGTACAATCAGTGCCTTTTCTACTTTGGATTCTGTACTGATAGACACTGGTTCTAGTAATTCCTTTCTAGCTTCTAATCTTGTTCGAGACCTTGAGATTCCAGTTGAGTCATTAACTCGACCCTTACACTTAGAAACACTGACTGGAGAAGATTCAAAGATCACACACTTCTGTAGACAGTGTGACCTAACCCTTGGAGGCGAGAGTTTCAGTTGGAACATCTTGGTGGTACCGTCGAGGCCTTACGATGTCATTCTTGGTATGGATTGACTATCCACAGTTCATGCCCATATCGACTGTTTTAGTTGAAGGGTGCGGTGTGTCCACAGTGATGGAACAAGGTTCTCTTTTTTTGTTGAAAGAGAGACCCAGGCAACACAGGATAGACACGTGCATAGGAAGGAACAACCGATTTCACATCAGTTGGCTTGCCTAGCCCTTGGCGTGATAGGTGTTACGAGTTTCCAGTTTCCAACAGTAGTGGCTGAGTATGAGGACGTCTTTCCGGAGGATGTCCCCGGACTAACTCCCCGCCGGGAGATAGATTTTTTCATTGAGTGTAAACCCGGGATGACACCGATATCAGCATCAGCATATCGGATGGATCCTGTAGAGCTTCGTGAGCTGAGAGTGCAGCTGGATGACTTATAGAAGAAGGGCTTTGTAAGACCCAGCGTTTCACCCTGGGCGGCCCCAGTGTTGTTTTCCAAGAAGGCAGACGAGATCTTGGGGATATGTGTGGATTACCTGCGCTTGAATCAGGAGACCGTGAAGAACCGGTACCCACTATCGAGGATCAATGACCTATTCGACCAGTTGAGAGGGGAATGATTGTTCTCGAAGGTTGATCTATGATCAGGCTATCACCAGTTGCGAGTACAGGATGAGGATATACCAAAGACGGCTTTCAGATGCCGCTACGGTCACTATGAGTACTTGGTGATGCCCTTCGGTGTGACCAACTCTCTGGCAGTGTTCATGGGACTCATGAACTGGATCTTTCAGCCCTATCTTGAACAGTTCGTAGTAGTCTTCATCGATGATATCCTTGTGTACTCTGCATTCGAGGAGGAGCACATGAGACACCTAAGGATGGTTCTGGACACACTCCGAGAGCACCAGATGTATGGGAAACTCTTGATGGGTCAGTTCTGGATACAGGAGGACCACTTTCTGGACACTTTATCTCAACAGATGGTGTATCAGTGGACCCAGTGACATTGCGGGAGGAGGTTCTAAGGGAGTTCCATACACCTCCTTTGGAGGTACATCCAGGCGTGACAAAGATGTATCAGGACCTCCGACGTCAGTTCTGGTGGCCAAGAATAAAGAAGTGTGTGGTAGAGTTTGTTTCTCAGTGCCTTACTTGTCTGCAATTAAAGGCTGAGCACCAGGTGCCAGTAGGCTTGACTCAGCCCCTTGAGGTGCCAGCGTGGAATTGGGATGAGATATCCATGGACTTAGTGATAGGTTTACCATGTACGTCCAGGGGACACGATTCCATCTACGTGATCTTTGATCTACTCAACATGTCAGCCCACTTACTAGCCATACGAAAGTAGAGTTCAGTAGAGAGATTGAGACGCCTCTACGTGCGGGAGATAGTTCGACTTCATGGAGTTCCATCCACGACCGTCTCAGATCATGATGCTCGTTTCACATGCCGATTGTGGAAGGGATTGAAGGAATCTTTTGGGACGCAGTTACGCTTGAGCACAACGTTTCATCCCCAGAGTGATTGTCAGATAGAGCGGACCATCCAGGTCCTGGAGGATATGCATCGAGATTGAATACATGAATTCAGTCGTAGTTGGGAGGAACACCTACCAATGGAGGAATTTGCTTATAAAAATAGTTATCATTACACTACTGGTATGGAACCATTCGAGGCTCTGTACGGGCGACCTTGCAGGTCACCGCCTTGCAGGACTGGCCTAGGAGAGTCAGCAATTATGGGCTCAGAGATTGTGAGAGATACTACAGAGAAGGTGCAGGTCATCTAGGAGCGTATGAAGACTACACAGAGTCAGAAAAATTCTTATGCCGATAGAAGGTAGAGGCCCTTGGAGTTCGAGGAGGAGACCATGTGTTCTTTCGGGTATCTCCTCGATAGGGATTGCAGAGATTTGGCTGAGGTGGCAATCTATCTCCAAGGATCGTAGGCCCTTTCTAGATTCTGAGTAGAGTTAGCGAGGTGGTGTATCTCTTGGCTTTACCTCCTTAGATGGAACGGGTACACAACATCTTTCATGTGTTGCATTTACAGAGGTACATGCATGATCCATCTCACATTATCGACTGGGGCGAGCTGGACGTCGATGATGAAGCGACCTTTGCTGATTACCCAGTGGAGATCGAGGATTGATAGGAGAAGATCCTTAGTGGGAAATCTATTCCCTTAGTGTGTGTCCGGTGACAGCATTGGAATCTCTAGGAGACCACATGGGAGTGCGAGGCTCAGATTCGCATGCAATGCCCACATATTTTTTAGTAGCCTTTGTTTTGCACTTTCGGGGACGTAAAAGCCCTAAGGTGGGTGTGATGTAATGTCCCGGATTTTTCCATGTATTATTTTAATATTATATGGTAATTAATTCAAGACCAGGCTCTGAGACAAGATGTAGTTCCGAGGCCCGTTGATCCCGGAACAAATGTTTGAATTTAATTAAATAATTAAATTACACGTGCATGTGGTTTTCCTGAAAAAGTTTAATAACTCCTAAATGGGTGCTCAGATCAAAAATATGAAGGCACCATTGCATTCAGAGCTGCGATTTTACCTTAGGTGAGGCCTAACATCGGTCGGTGTTGGTCGGTGGTGAAATCCAGTTTTTGGGACGTAAGAGTAATAAAATATTTAAATAAAAATATTTTATTCCGCAGCGAAATATTTTAAAAATACTACAACAGATATCTATTATCGTTTTTTATAAAGACATGCATAGGGGTCCAGGGTTACAAACCTCATAACCCTGAAACCCTTGGTGGCTCTGGAGGCTCTCGAGAAGACCTCCTGATGCAACAACGACGTTCTTGACGATTTTCGCCAGTGACGACGACGCGGCGACCAGATCATCGCCAACGAACACCGCAGATCCAGGTAGGATGTTTTTTTTATTTCCTTCCCCGTTTTTGATTTCTACTATAAACGCAGACTAATCCACGATCAGATTAGCCCGCAGATCGATCGTTCTTGTGGGACGGGTTTTGCGGTGATTTTGAGGTTGTTTGGTTTTGATCTAACAGTGGAGAACCTGAATCATCGCAAACAACAATCGAGGTTCATCCCTCTTGTTTGATTCGTTTATTTTTATCCATCGCATTCTTCATTGCGTTCTACGAGTTCTTGGAGGAAATCGAACGTTGCACATTCGTTTGTTGGCGCAACAATCCAACATTGAAGATCTAACCCCAGAGCGATGTCACGGAGGTGCGACGACGGTTTCAGCAGGCGATTCGGAGCGGATCAGGAGATACAAGTTTTTGGGCATATTTCCTTCAATGGATCATTCGAGGTTTGTGATCCGATTTAAGAGCCAAAAACACCTGTTACGATGTTCGTATGACGAAACTAACCCATCCCTGGAGTATTGGGATGAACGAATGAGAAACCGAGGATCTTGAGGTTCAGCCACGGCGCGAGGAAGAAGATGGAATTTCAGGAAAAATCCCGACTACACACCATGTAGTATGGGCTACAAGGCATGTGTACGTCGGCAGACTACCTGGCGTGTACTCCAGTAGTACATGGACACGGGTTGGGTACATGGCCAAGGACACGACATGTATACCCTTCCTCAGCAAGACCCGACCAGATACACGAGATACCCTGTGTACTGGTACACGGGCAGGAGACACGGACACGGGATGGGTACAGAGCCAAGGATACGGCGTGTATACCCTTCCCTGGCCAGACCTGGCCAAATACACGGAATACCCCATGTACTGGTACACGGGCAGGCGACACGGGAAGAGGCCATGTACTGGCACATGGACAACGTACACGGAGCGAGCCCAGGTGCTCGGACACGGTGTGTAATTCTTCTACGTGTCGTGTCGTTACTTTCTATCCAACAAGCCGAATGACACGGGTCATTACACGGGAAGTACCCGGGGTCAAGGAACACAGCGTGTAACTATACAACATTCCGTGTAACCAATTCTTCATGGATTATGCCACTTTTCTTCTGTGACTTGGACTATTTTTCTTAGGGTTCGTACCCTTGGTCTTTTCCCAGAAGGTTCTGGTATCATTTCCTTTATACAGGAGTATGATCTCTTCGGCAGGACTTCTTGAATAGAGTTGTTGGAATATCCTCTATTATAATTGGAGTCGGATCCTCTATTCATTCCTTTAACCCTAGGTAGAGTTCTCGTTATCGACGTGACCAAATTTACACCGGCGCCAATCCTCTGCTTAGCAGATTAGCTCAGACTCAGTTGTCGGAATCACCCCATGACTTGGTTGTGATCCTCATTTGAGCATCAGATTCTCAATGTACTTGTGGAGTGTGTTCTCCCGGAACGAGTACTTCATTTCTCTCTCTTCATACCTAAGAGTGTGTTCTCCTTATTACGTTCTTATTGGAATCTTTTAACTGGATCTTAGTGGTGGTCTCGCAATAGTCGATCGTGTATGAGTATATCTGGATATTCCAGTTATATGTTCTGTAAACATATACTGTGTGGAGATGACTGTATCTTTATTTTGTGTTATTTCCCTTTTTGTGTTTCCTTTGTGGTTTCGGGGTGTCCTACTAAGTATTGTTATACTCACCCCCTACACAGGTTTTGCCCGCCGTGTCATGTCTTGTACAGACAAGCGAGCCTTTGATAGGATTCTAGGCGGACCAGGACTGGACGTTACTCAGTGAGATGTGACGGGACGAGGTGAGTTCCTACCGCTACAGACTGCAGTCCCAGAACCTTTCTTTATAGGTTTTACTTTCTTACGGACTCTCTTTTGGTGGGCTTGTACTTTTGGCCTAGGGTTTTACTTTCTTGTACTCTACTTTCCTATCATACTCTGTTGGTTGGGATTTAGTGAATGCATGCATCGTTTCCATTTTTAGTAGTTTTCACTTTTCAGATTTGTGGGCTTGGATATATGTGTGTGTGTTTATAGGTTTATTGGCAATGACTCCCATGTTGGTAGCATGCCTACTCGGTTCCAGTCACCAGCCCCTGCACTATTGGAGGTAGGCTTGGGGAGTTGCATCTCGGGCCCCACTGGGACGGGTCGTGACATTCTGGGTGGAGCTGACTATATCATTCTTTTGTGGTATTTCTATTGTTGTGTTTCCTTTGTGGTTTTGGGGTGTTCTACTGTGCATTTTTATACTCACCCCTGCATGGGCTTTGCCCGCACGTGTTGTGTCTTGTGCAGACAGGCGAGCCATTGATAGGATTATAGGTGGACTAGGACTAGATGGTACTCAGTGAGAGCAGACGGGCCAAGGTGTGTTCCTACGGCTACAAACTGCAGTCCCAACACCTTTCTTTACAGGTTGGACATTGTTACGAACTATCTTTTAGTGGGCTTGTACTTTTGTCCTAGGGTTTTACTTTCTTGTACTTTACATTCCTGACGTACTCTGTTGATTGGGATTTGGTGTATTCTTGAATCTTTTCCATTTTTAGTAGTTTTTACTTTTCAGCTTTGTGGGCCTGGAGATGTGTGTGCGTGTGTACAAGTCTATAGGAAATGCCTCCCATGTTAGTAGCATGCCTACTCGGTGCTAGTCACCAGCACCTGGCCTATTGGAGGCGGGCTTGCGGAGTTGCGGCTCGGGCCCCACTGGGACGGGTCGTGACAGTTTTCATCATTATTAATTAGGTTAATTCACCTACATTATCATTATTAGTGCCCCAGTTTTATAAATTTTTACTAGTATTAGTTTCTTCCCCCTATTGAACCCTTGAAAACATCCATATGTGCTTTTGTCTTGTTAAAAATTTAAACACAATTACCACTCTAATATTTTTCTAGATTTAATTCTCTCTATTAATTCAATGGTGGTTGAGTTTCCTTTTAATGAGATCCTAGGGTGTTTTACTATACTCCAATAAAAAATTTGAGATGAGGCTTTCTATTAATCCCACTATGAAACTTCTCTAACATGTGTTGATATTGATTATTTCATCTTCTGATAAGAGATCTTCTATATTGATTCTTAAGAAACCTATTACAAAAAACACACCTAACCCACCACATATCAATCTATGAAATAAATAAACATTAACTCCGGCCTCTTTTTGTAATGCCACATAGAAAAATTATGAAACCCATTCTACAATTTCCACGTTTTATCCAATAAAAATTTAATTTGATAAACTGGAAAAAAACCAAAAGTTTACCCTGGGTTTTTTTTTCCTGTCCCCCGTGTGTAAAAAAATAACTTTCTTGTAATCATCATCTATAACATTATTATTTTGCGTTCCCCTTTTTATAAGTACCTAAAATACTATCCTTTTATTATGAATACACTTTGTGTATTTATTTTTTATGTACAAAAAATATTATATAAACCTAATAGGATGGATATGATTGAAAAATATATGATAGTTCGTCCTATGATAAAAGAGTATGGGGATCGAGTGAAAGAGTCCATAAATTTTTTAATGGAGAATTTTTACTACCCTTATAAAATACTTTTTCAATGTTTAAATTTCATTTATTCATGGAAAATTAGTCCAGATAATTTGGAAGAATATTTAATTTAACATGGAGGATATTAGAGCTTCAAATGTTGGTCTAAACATAGGGTTAAATTTAATGTACATACAGATTGTAATGATACTATAATTTATATATCATATGCTATTAATACCATTATAAATGATGATGGAAATCATATTGAATAAATTATTATGGAAATTGATAATGATCTTCATGACTGTTGAATGTTGTTTGAGAAGATAAATAGCCATTCTAAGAGACCATTTTATAACAGTTGTACAAAATATAGAACATTTTCAACTTTATTAAAGTTATATAATTTGAAATTTTATAGCAGGTGGATTGAAAAATATTTAAATGGATACTTGGTCTCCAAAATGATATGATTTAAGAATAAATTAAACTTACATTTCAAATATATAATGATGAATGAATGTTATTTTTCATGGGAAATATCTTTGAAAAAATAATTTCATGTCCAAATTAATTCATATTGTTTTTAAAATACCCTAAATCACTTATAAAATTACCTAATTTTGGTGTAAATTAATACATGATTGATGAATGTAGTCCATAAAATATTGTATGGTACTTTCAAATCATTCCATGGTTTAGAAAACTATATAGATGTCAAGAATCCTCTAGAAAATTAACATGGTATGCTGATAAAAATGATGAATATGGGAAACTATGTAACCCATCAGACTCCACTAAGTGGAAGAAAATTGATTATGAGTGTCTAGAATATGGAAATGATCCATCAATCCTCCATATTTAATTATCTACAAATGGAATAATTTTTGTTGTTATAATGTGTCTTACACATAATACATGGATAGTTATGTCGGAAAATTATAAGAATTCAACCCTATTTTTGCATGAAGGGAAAATTCATTATGTTTCCTCTTCTTTTATCGTGACCAAATAAACATGGTGATGGCATTTATGTCTATTTGGCTTTATTAACAATGATATGAAATTCATATGGGCTATGGGTAGTACATTTTATAATGCACATAGAAGTGAAGAAATCACCTTGATATCCATGTTGTGTAATATGATAAATGAATTCTCAATTATGGAAATTTTTGGGGTTATAGAATTATGGGAATTTTGGGGTGTCCCATTTGTAAAGAATCAATATGCTCAAATTAGTTGAATCATTCCTCAATGACTGTGTTTTTTGGACATCATATATTTTCACCTTGACATTATAAATACCTATCCTATATGAAATCATTCTATGGGAATACATAAAAAGGTATAACACCATCTCCACTAATTATTGATCAACTATTTGAGAATGTAAAATATATTAAAATTGTTCAAAATAAACCATTTAAAAAACCTTATATAATCATGTTGGAAAAAGCGGTCAATTTAATTTCAATTACCATACAAGAATCATTTGTTTTTCATAAATTTTCTTGATGTCATCAAAATAGAAAAATTGTGTATTTGATAGTATTATAGGAATGTTTCAAAATATTTCAAATAAATCAAAAATATTGAATCAAGGACAGGTGGGAAAATATTTTCTTTCTAGATAAGGGGAGATATGGAACTGGTGAATGGTGAAATCTATAATTTACTTTATCTGGTGGATTGAAATCTATCCACGAAAGAAAAAAATATTTTTTTTTTAATTTTTTAACGTTGTAAATGTTTGATAGGGGTATTCATCAAATATCAATAATTTTGTTTAAATCGATAATTTGAAGTTAAAATGTATAAAATCGCACTATATTAATGCTTTTATGAATGATTTTATGCCCATAACATTACATTGAATTCTTTCTAAAAAAAAGTTTACATTCATTAAACATGATACTTCTTTTTCAAAACAATATGCAGTAAAATTATATACTTGTTGATGTTTCTAATCATGTATAAGAATATTGCAGTCATATATTATGAATTATAGTTGTTTTTACACTATAAATCATTGATATAATGGTCCTCCTAGTGGTTCACATTGTTATATAGGTTCAACTATGTGTTCCTTTCTATTATAGATATATGTACCCCATTGAATGATATATGTTGATTTTGAAAGGGTATGTCACGAATCAAAGTAGGTCAGAATTTCTTTTTGACAAACAATATAGTTTTCAAAAAAGTTCTTGGATTATATACCGATTAATTACCAAATGTTTGTAGAATAAGTCTCCCAAAGTCTCGTCACAAAAAAAACCTTATGGGAGAAATTATTTTAAAAAGAGATGATGTTTTAGTTTTTATCATATGAAAAGAGAAATATCACCATTAGATTTTAAATTATATTGTTTATGTTTCTCCATACATTGAATCCCACAAATAAATTATTAGACATTTAAATCCATCATGGTATTAAATATATAGATAAAATATATAAATAAAATATATATAATAAATATTTTATAGATTGTTTGGAGATAATATTTATAAGGATTTATTTGGAAATATGAATTCAATTATCCTGTGAATTTGATGGATAGCCATGAGAACAAATCTAAATGTTATATCTTACATTGGTTTTTTAATTAATGTTTTTATATTCTATATAGGGGACTATGATAAATGTATTATGATAAAAAAAGTTGATTTTCGCTATTAGAAGAGGTAATGCACACATCTGGTTCCAAGGATAGAAGCCATATTTATGTGACAAGGTCATATTTTAGCAACCTTGAATAGATAGATGAGTTTTATTACAAAAAATTTCAAGTTCCTATTTTATGTTAAAACTTGGTTTAAAACCTGAGTGTGGTTAACGTTAATTCATTGGTCATCGTGAAAATGAATTTAAGTCTAGAAGGGTATAATGATGATCCATTCAAAATTTTATTACAATAAGTGTAGGTGTTTTATGTCGTTGTTCAAGAAAAAAAAGAATTATTCAATTTTCATGTGCGTGACTAAGACAACTATAGTGTTAGATGAAAATTCAATTGAGGATATCCCCTTAATTATGAGATCATAATCATTTCATGGTGGTCACAATTTAAATAATGCTTTATACATTAAAAGGGATCACATATATGGGATTTTGATACTCGATAGAGGGTCCAAATCCCTTCAACTGTTAAAGAAAAAATAAAAGATTTCAATGATAACGTTAAAGTATTTTTTAATATAGGGTGATTTTCTTAATTATATTATGTGTTCTCTAATTAATTTATGTAATATATATTTAATATTTTACTAATAATGAATATAATGACTTTTATAAATGTTTATATTACTAATATTGTAGAATATCAAACGATTGATGTAGAAACTATGATTTAATTATGAGATCAACAACACGTTGGTGAAAAAATAGGAAAGACATAGCACCACAATGTTCAATAAAAATATCAAGTAATAGAGAATGTGTATAAAATTTGAGGTTGGATGGAATAAAAAAACATGTTGTCCCCAAAAATTCAATGTTAATTAGATATATTGGGCTCATAATGAGAATAAAGCTACTACATAATATAAATATGTGCCACTATATCTTTCCCATTTTGAAGGAACACATTTGGTAAGTTAATAAGGTAATTGTTTAGTATAATTTCTCTATTTTATAAAAAATATATATACTAAAATATTGTTTTATTGTTTTAATCCCATACAAAGATCATTTATTTTAGATGATTTCTAAAAGAAATATGTATTAATGGCCACTATAAATTCTTATAGAGGATTTCCAAAATTCTTAAAAAGAATTATATCGGGGACGTTGAGGAGAATGTAAACCAGCACCCACCTGTTACATTTTCAAACAATGTAAAATATGATACATGGAAATATTTCATTCGACATTGTGATGAGAAATAATATTATCTGAAATATATTTTATAATTTTGATTTAAAATTATTTATTTTATAGACTTTTATTAAATAACATAGTTTATGAAACTGAATGGTGGTGATGAAAATATACAACTTTCAACAAAACCAAGTACCCCTACTATCAATATTGTACGGTGTATGATTCACTTGAAACGAAAATGGTATGTATTTCATATATAAAATAACATTTTTATATGACATGAAACAACATATACTCCTTTTTTATATTCAGATTGATGAATCAAAACATGAAGCCACTTACCACTAGGTAATTTTCTATTGAGGGAGCCCATATTTATAAGGAGGTAAATATAGTTGATGAAAAAAAGTATTATTGGAATCATGTATAATTATGAAATAAAAGTGATCCCTTATGATTTACAATAGTATTAAATAAAAACATGTTTTTATGTTCACTTGTTTCTATAAAATTTATACATAAGAATCAGCATTGAATATACCTATATGAAAACATATTTCAGTTGCTTTCAAGTGGATAGAAAAATATGGAAATGTTATAGGTTTAGGTTTTCCAGTTCACCTAAAATATGTTTTGATATGATAAAGCTTTAAATATATTCATATGAGATGAAAAAATGAATATAGGCATAAATACTTTCCTTAAAAGATATTATTTTTTCCCTGGTTTGAAAGACTAGTAAATGAAGAAGGATTAATGTAAACTTGAAATGGGACATAGATCATCACATGAAGATCCACATTACCCAACTATATCTGAGGGTATCTATTCCCCTAAATTATATACCTTAACTAAGGTAATTACACTTTCTCTAAAATGTGAATAAAAATATTCAATAACATTACATTACTAAAAATTTATGTTGTAAAGGTATATGTAATTTATATCTATATAGACCCATTTATATTCTTATTGTGAGGGGTAAAACGTATAAAATCATTGGATACAAGCTCTAAAAAAATAACTCCAAAAATATCAAATGAGAGTGGGGATTGAAGTATCCCATGAGCCACGCACTGAGCTTCCAATTTCACTATATGATATGGATGTTATGGCGGTCGATAATTCTGTTTGTATTTTCATAGCATGGTCATGTAATATTATAATGATACTTGATGTATATCCTAAAAAACAATTGAAAAAATTTAATAGCTGATGGAAAATTTATGAAATGAGGTATGTTTTTACTGTGGGATAAAATGATGGGGATACAAAATTTCAGATCATCAAATTCTAGTTAATCAACCCAGAAATCAGAAGGTCCTTTCATAAGTACCTTCTACTATCCAATTCCACTAACACATATATTAACATTACAAGTTCATGAAAACATAAAAAAAATGGAAATATTTCTTACATTCAATATGAATAATACATATTTTTATATTTCAATATAAACATGGTTGGTATGGATATTATAAATTGCACTATCATGTTGAATGTCTGGGATTCCCAATTGTGAACATATACATGAGGTATATTTTCATAGTATGTATGTCAAAAAAATTATATACTATTCATTAGAGATGGAAACAATGTAGGCCTTTTATAGGCTTGTATATTACTAAAATATAAATGAAAAAACATTAAAATCATGATTTTGACTCATTAATCCCTAAAACATTTATACCACACACATTCATTGGAATTAGAAGAAACTAAAAAGAAAAAAGATCTTCTAAGTGAGGTATTTGAGAAGAAAAGAAAAGGTGAAAAACTCTTCTTATTTCCTAAAATGAAAGTGTAAAACTCTATAATATTATAATATAAAATATATATTACTTTTTTAATTTATTTTTTAGGAAGAACTAAATGTTCATTACTATAAATTTGATTCAAAAAATGCCTATTTTTTGGAACCAATGCATGTATTTCCATCAAAAAAACAACATTTAAGGACTATTATGAATTTTTAATGCACTACAATCAACATTTTACAAATAACATTTTAATTATACCATTCACTTTTTGTTTTAAAAATACTTTTCCTATGATGGGGATATCTATAAATTTAAGATAAATCATGGTTTGAGGTTAGTGACCAAACATAAAAAGACTATTGATTTCAACAAATTAATATAGATAAAGAAATATATAGTAATATTTAACTATGAAAAAATATTTAAAAACATTTTACATATTTTGTTCTATTTTTTGGAAAATTTAGATGAAAAATAATGATAAGTATTGTGGATATTACATTTGAAAATTTATAAAAGAAGCTATAATTAACGAAAAGACTTACATCCTCAAACATGTAATTTATAATAGTAATTAATATATCATTAAAAATAATTTATAATTATTTGTTTTGTCAATATTTTATAAGTACTACCAAGATTTAAAACAATTGACATACTTAATTAAAGAAGTTAATAATTTTAGAGATGAGCATGAAGATTATATGGTATCAGAATGTTTAATAATGTAACGCCCTGACCCCAGTTACCGAGAGTAGGTGCACTATTACGTATCATTGGCATGATCACAAAAGATCAAGTCTCGAAAGACCAATTAGTTTAGTTGCCTTATAATCACTAGATACATTCATAAAATTTACATTACATCATAAAGTGAAAAACTAAAACAACATCTTGTCTCCATAGACCACACTCATATCCTCATACTATCCCAGTAGGTCATTCATAAAATACTTCGTCACTTCTTGGGAAAAATAAAACATAGGAAGGGGTGAGCTAAGATGCTCGGTAAGGATAAAAATATAGAGGAAACATCATAAATAAGAAAAGTCATTTAAGTTCATGTATAACTAAAAAAAGCCTTTTAAACATGAACTTTAGCATAATATGGAAAAGATAAAATGAAATAATGCAATTTACTTATTCACATGGATATTCTACTAGTTTAATAATCACATGAAATATCAATAACCACTTTCATAATAATGGAATTCATAATTCCAAACTATCAAAACCACATATTCAAGGCCTTGTGCCAAGACTACAAATAAGATTTTTTCAAGGCCTTCTGCCAAGACACTAGTTTGCCTCATGAGACCTACCGATGCATCGAGGAGATATAACGGCCTCCACCCATCACGTACTAAGTCCAATGCATTCCCCATATGAATAGGTTTAAACATAACATAAACATTCATATTAAAACTAGAATATGAAATTTCAATACTTTTTCCATAAACCATGAATGGTATAAAAATAGCACATTCATAGTCAAACATAACTCATTAAATACAATATGAATGATTGTATTGTAAAATATTAACCTTAATCAAGAATAATGAAGGATATTGACACAGTTGAAAATAAGCATCAAAACTATATGAGAGAAACACCCACCTTTTTCTTGAAAACATTTAAAAGTCACACTATTTGTCAAGAAGCTGTTTTAAAAATAGATTTCTAAATCATAGTGTCCCATAACACTTTTAAAATATTAAAAGTAATTTTAATTTTAAACCTTCAAATTCCATATGACTAAATCCTTAAAAGCATTTTTAAAAGATGTACCTTGATAATAATGATTTATAATATTAAATCTTTAAAAAGTTATAAAATGATATTTTAGTTAGAGTTCCTATCCAAAAGAGAGACACTTGAATACAAATAATTTAGGTAACACAAACTTTCTAATATCATGAGAATAAATGGATTCATGATATACTATGTCAAAGTACATTATATACACCATATAAAAGTGATTTTGTGTATAACAACAAAGGGGTCTCAATAGAATGTAAATTGAGATGAAATATCTCTTAAAGACCGTATCCTTAGGTTAAGGATAAATCAATGACATAATTATGTGTAAAAAATATAAATACACTCAATATTATTGAATATTCATTGTAAAAAAATTCAAATTACATTCGCATATATTCTTGTAAAAACAACACCATTGAATTAGATGTTTAAGTCAATAAATAGAGATTGAGTTAAAATTAATCTTATCAAGTTCATATCGATGACTTGAGAATTTATCAACAGATTTACTGTGTGTATCAAAACTATATCCACAGAAAGTGGAGTGGAATTTATGACATAAGAAAATAAATAGTGATTCCACACATAATCTTGGAGTAAAATAATCAATGAAGTATGCGTAAAGCCGAATGAGTGGAAATTGTAATTTGTAATTCCATTACCAATTTGGTAACTTACGAAACAAACATCCCATGAATGATGGATCACAAAATTATGATTTAAATATCCATAAATTAAATTATATTACACATTGAATACAATCATTTGGAGTACACACACCACATGCAATAAATAAGTGGTGAACAATGGAAATCTCACAGAATTAAAAGTGAGATAAGAAACCACTTACTTTGTACTTTTTCCTGGGTAAAGGGTAGGTTAACCTCCTGTATAATGGTGAAATAATTGTTATTGAATTATACAAGAATAATATACATTAATATGATATCATATATGATCTTTTAACATTCATTTGTTGATAATATCTTACTATTATCGTTTTTTTGGGTGTTAACAGATTCATTTCCATTTATATTATTTGTTATGTGAGACATATTTTTTATGTATGGGATGTATATTATTCATATCAAGAATTATATCATGTATCTAAACATTCTTTTTAATCATCAAATGAAATTTAGTTTTGAATGGATATGATGGGGAATGAATCTCATCGCGTTCGTGGAGACAGTAATCTGTACGTACACACAAGCGATAATATCATTCTTTTGATATTAAAAGAATATATAATTGGATGGTATATCATATATACAGAATAATTATCATGTTATATTTATTATTTACATGAATTACACATCATTATTATACCCATCCAAATAATAATATATTGAATAACAATTACACCACGACATGGAGACGGTAGGCCGTACGTACGCACGTATGGTGACATGTCATTCAAAGGATGGATAGAATAATGAATATGGTTTTACCAGATTTATAATAACATCCAATTATATAGAAGATACTGGATTTATTATTTTAGAATGGAAACAACAAAGAAAGAATAATTGGAAGAAGAAATGAACTTGAAAGAGGGTGGTGAAATCATTACCTCTTCTTCGGGTTCTTCCTTTTGATTTGATAAAAAATGCTCCTTAAGTTGAATATCTGACCAAATAATGGAATCTTGGATAAAGTGAGGAATGTATAGAGGATATTTGGGCATGGTTTGGCCGATCCAAAAAGCTTTGGGGGTATGAATTTGAGAGAAGGTGGAGTGACCTTTTATAAGAGTGGTTAGGGGCACCTTAGAAAAAACATAAAATATTATTTTATAATAAATTCATATTCGGTTTATAATGGTTCCAAAGTGAATTTTGAGAGTATAAGGTTGGTATGGATCTAAATCCTTTCAAACAATAGATTTTAGTCAGGTTTGGGTCACTATATTTTCCTTATCATTTATATTTAACTCTTTGTTAAATAGTTTGACATTTACTATGTCTCTTTGTAATTTTATAATATTTGGTTAATAAACTTACTATATACATCCAACAGAACCCCAAGTGGTTCATTTTTGATACAAACATTATTAATTAAGCCCTTTGGCTGAACCTTAGATTTTTTGGAATAGAATATCAATTAATAATATAATATTTGTTTTAAATACTCTTTTATGTCAATTTTGACACTATTTAATAATTGATTTTTTAAAAAGTTCTAAAAACTTTATTAATTCAAAATAAATTCATTTAATAAATCCTAATATGTCATATTAACCTATAAAATTAGTTTAATTCATAAAAAGTCTCAAATTACATTTATTTGGATATTTATAATATCGATTACCTTAATAATTCATTAATTAGGTAATTACGACATCACCATTATGTCATAAATAAATTAAATTATTTAATTTATAAAAATTATAAATAAAATACCATTATGTAGGAAATGATTTATCTTTTTAATGAATATTTACAATCGAATTTATATTATGTATAACCCTATATTAAAAATGTTTTAGTTATTAAACTTTGATTTTAACTCTTTTAACACTTCATTGAATTAAATAATAATAAATGTCCAAATCTAACCCAAGGGGACCAAATTGGTTGATATTTTATTCCTAAGGTTGTTTTTGGTCTAATTATACTTTGCAAATAGAATTAGGACATGTGTTAGGGTAATATTAATATCATTTTTACCCTTAATTTCCCTATTTACTTTTAATAGTGGTAAATAGAAGAAAAAAGTTACTACTCACCAAAAAATATTTATCTTATTGAACCACATTTTACTCCTTGATATTAATCGTGTCTCTCGTATTTGCGAAATTACACTCACAGTAGCAGTAAAATTATGTTTTATGTGAATTTGCAAATTCTCCTAGGAGATGGGTAAAAGACGGTGAAAAGTTCAATAAAATTTTAATGTATCAAAAAATTATTATAAACTGACTTCAATGAATTAAATTGAACTTATATAGGTATTATTCTTTTATTTTTACCTAAAATAAATTTAAAGAAAATAAATAATTATTTAAATAAAATTTTGGTTTTAAACTATAACTCAGTGTTTTTCACTATTCAGCAAAAATTGAATGTTTTCAGAAAAATACCAAAAATTCACCCTATGATAATATCGATATTACGAATCAAAAAATGTAGTCCATTTTGAAAGATAAAATGTATAAAATTTTAAAATGTGGGTATTACTATTCATAACTACTAGTTTGATTGGTCACGGTGTGTTAGAATCTCGAAATTGTGTACAATGAAATCTATTACATTATTTAAAGGGAAACGTATCATGGAAGCTTGGGGTGTTACAAATAACATATAATTAAGTCATTGACTATAATTTTTATAATAAATTATGGGATATGACCTTAGATAAACATTTTGTTTATGAAGAAATACTATTGTGATTCTCATATATTATTTTTGACCTATTTCTCAAGAAAATGATTTATTGTAGGTTGTGCTCTATAAATTCTGGAAGAGCTGGTAACAAGTATGAAACTTCTTGTACTCTTGAGATATTGAACTTTAAGGACTAATCTAAGATAATGAAAATAGAGAAATGGGTCAAGAATGTATAATACATCCTAAAAAATTGAACTCCTACTATTTATGTTGTAAATTATTCAAATATAATTCCTGAATATAAATAATAAATGATGTTATTATTTAAGAATTTTTGTTCTCAAAATAATTCTCTCATAGATTTGATGACATCTATGGTGAGAGTTTCATATCACCATAGATGTGACACAACTCAAGAGTACTTGGTTTTGAGAATAATAAGAAATAATGTGATGTATACGAATTAACTAAACTACAATATGATGTGCGATGTTCCTATTATGACTCAAAGTTAATTATGAAGATTATAATTGAATAGTTAGTTCAAACAACATGTCACATACTAAAAATTGAGAAAAAAATTATATTGTTTTGATAATTTATGAAAATAAATACATATGCCATTTTTGATGTGTAAAACTATTCTACACCTCAATCTGATATACGGTGTACTAGGTATGACTCGAAGTGTATTTTTTTTAAATTTGATATTTTAGTTCAAAAATATCACATACTCAAAATTGAGAAAACCCATTCAGATCATTTTAATAATTTTATAAAATGATCAATAAGTCATTTTTGAAATTTAGGAATTAACTGCACCTCAATCGGATACAGAGTGTTCCTAGTATAACTCTAAGGGTAAGATTTATTTTATAACAGGAATTTTCATTAAAAAACGCATTATATAATTAAAAATACACAATCAAAACCAAATTCATTTCATACATTAGTAAAATGTTCCATAAGTCATTTTGGATGTGTTTGAATTAGTTTCACCTCAATATTATGCATAGTGTGACCAATATGACTTGAAATCTATTTTTCCAGTTTAAAATTAATATTAGTTAAAAAGTCATGTATCATACTCAAAATAGAGAAAACACGGTCAAATTGTTTTGATACTTGAAGAAGGATATTAATAATTCAATTTTTATTTGTAGAAAGAAACTGCATGTCAATCGGACAAACAATTTTTTTGGCATGACTCAAAGTTTGTTTTAAATATAAAAGTTTAATTTTAGTTTAAAATGTGTGTCAAGACACAAAAATGAGAAAATAATCTTGGATTGTTTTCAAACATTAGTAAATAAACTATATAATTAATTTTTGACAAGTATGAATTGACTGCACATCAATATGACATATGATGTGACCAGTATGAATTGAATTTTTTTTATTTTAAATGATCAATTTTTTTAAAAAAGTCCTTCACATATCCAAAAATTAGAAATAAAACTATCATATTATTTTCAAATTTATGAAAACAATCCATAATTCATTTTTTATATGTAGTAATTGACTATATGTCAATATAATAGATATTGTGGAAGGTATGACTCAAAGTGAATGTTTTCAATATAAATGTATAAATTTTGTATAAAATGCGTATCACTATAGAAAAATACGAAAAACATATTATATTTCATTCAAAATTAAGAAAATGATCTATAATACATTTGTGTAATTTATAAATCCTGCAAACATCAATAAAATACATGATGTGGTCGGTATGACATATGTGTGTATTTTTAATATAAAAGTGTCAATTTAGGTTATAACACACATATAAATTCCAAAAAAAAATCTTAGGTTTTTTAAAATCAGTAGGAAAATGATCGACAAATCATTTGTGGCTTATATAAATCAACTACACATCAATCTGACACATGATGTAGTTGATATTACTCATTGTATGTGTTTTCATTATTAGAGTGTTATTTTCTGTTTAAACATGAATTATAGAAAAAATAGATAAAACAATCACATATTGTTTTCAAGATTTTGGTGAAATCCATAATTAGTTTTTTACATGTATGAATTCACCATGCATCAAAATGATAGACAATATAGAAAGTATGAATCGAAGTGCATGTTTTCAATATTGAAGCTCCATTTTAGTTTAAAACATATGTCACATAGAAAAGCCCATGAAAATAATCTCATATTAATTTTAAATTATAGAAAAGTTATACATAATTAATTTTTTATGTATAGGAATTGACCGTACATCATTCAGACACATGAAGTGATTGGTATCACTCAAGGTGTGTTTTTTCAATAAAAAAATGTCATTTTCATTTAAAACACACATCACATATCCAAAAATAGGGAAATATGCTATGATTGATTTCAAAAAATATTTAATTCATCCATAATTCATTTGTGATATGTTATAATTGACCACATATAAATATGATTTAATATATGCTTGGTATGATGCAAAGTGCATGTTTTCCATCTGAAAGTGTCATTTCAGTTAAAAAAGAGAATCACATAGAAAAAAACACAAAAATGGTCTTATATTTTTTTTAAACCTTATTAAAAAAACCCAAAACATATTTTTGATGTGTAGAAATTGACATCCCATAAATACGATTCATGATATGGATGGAATGAATTCAAATGTGTTTTTGTAATATAAAAGTGGCATTTTTTAAAAAGTGCATCATTATCCATAAAAGAGAAAATGAACATAGATTATTTCCAAATTTGTTTAGAAATTTATGTAATTAATTTTTAACATGTTGGACTTGACCACATGTAAATCCAACACAAAATATAGACAATATGACTTGATGTGTGTACTTTCAATATAAAAGTTTTTTTTACTTTATAACACACATCACATTTCAAAAAAAAATTAAATGGTATTCAGTTGTTCTTAAAATGTAGGATAATGATACATAATAAATTTCTAACAGGTAAGGCTCTTCAAAACATCAATATGAGACACTATGTTCCTAGTATGACTTGATGTATGTTTTTTAATATAAAAGTGTCATGTTAGCATAAAACATTTTTCACTATACAAAAATGTTTAGATTTTATCATATTTTTTTAAATATTCAAAAAATGAACCAAAAATCATTTATGACACGTAGGAATTGACTAAAAATCAATCCAAAAAATGATGTGGTTGGTCTTTCTTAAGGTGCATAAATTCAATATAAAATTTCTATTTTATTTTAGAATAGATATCACATAGCCCCAACCAAAGAAAATAAACTCATATTGTTTTAATAAATTATGAAAATGATCCATAAATAATTTGGGTTGTGTAAGAATTTACCACATTTCAATCCAACACATGATGTGTTCAGTTTGACTCAATGTTCATTTTTTCAATATAAATGTTTCATTTTCTTACAAAACATGTATTACATATCCCAAACATAGGAAA
This sequence comes from Viscum album, assembly GCA_963277665.1. NCBI lineage: Eukaryota > Viridiplantae > Streptophyta > Magnoliopsida > Santalales > Viscaceae > Viscum > Viscum album. The sequence continues at coordinate 493,645,967 of OY728158.1, read as the reverse complement.
TTATCTTGAATTATTTTCAAGAAAAAATACAACAATACATTATTCATTTGTGACATGTAGGAATTGACCACACATAAGTCAAATGAATGAAAAATTACTCATATCATTAATATTTATAGTAATTTACAACAAAACATATCATATGTGGATTATATAGCACTGAAATTATAATGTGTTAATTTATTTGATTACTATTACTAAAATAAACATTAGTTGTGCATGAGGGATAAGATTTTATATAGAATTTGATCTTCAGAAAAAGTATTCTAGTTTTGATTGTGTATATGGTTAGTATTTTTCTAAATTAATTATAAATATGAAATCAATTTAAATATTTTTATGTATATTTTGAATTGAAATGTTGGTGAAATGTTATATTTGTATTCTAATCTGATTTTTTGTGTAATTTTATTCTTTTCTAGGTATCCTAATTGGTTTTTTATAGGGATGATACATGGTTGTAGTGGTGCAACAACTAATATAGCCATTATATGCACTATAAAAAAGCATCGATAAATTTTTATATTGATAGTAACATATAAATAAATGATAAAGGGTCCCTTTATGAGGGATAAAATATAATTTCTGATTAAGGAACCCTTTATCAGTTCTTTTTTTGTGATGATAAAGGGAGCCTTTATAAACTATTTGTTATCATGAATTATGGTCACACACTCTTAATCGATCTTTGGTATTCATTTCTTTTGTCACTAAAAATAATTTTTACATCATATTTTAATGCCTCGAAAATTTTAATTGCAGGATACCACACAATTAATTATGACCAGGGAATAAAGAAAATTAGAATTACATCCCTTAGATCCATATTCATGTACTAAGGGAATCTTGTTAGAACAGAAAATTCACACTCTTCATAAGCCCCATCAATTATTGTTGGTAGACATTCCAATGTTGATTATGTTATATCTATGGAAGTTAATTCCTTGGATGATTAAGGTATATCGGTTGTATATGTAAATGATTATGGTATGAAAACAACTCTATAAAATCATAATGCCTTTTTCTATCCATATTATTTACCTTTTCTGCATCCCTTTCATTATGATGGTGGTGGAAAATCTTCCTTAGTGGTCTATATGGAATTATCATGGGAGATTCAATATCATGTGGATGATGAAATTTTAATGGATTATCTTCATATGCACGACTGCATAATGTGTGGAGATGATCTCTAGAAGACAAGACATCTATATGAAAAACCCCATCCAAAGAAACCATCCACCTATGGATAAAGGATCTTTATAATATGACATATATCATCAAAATATAAAATGATTGTGATTCATGTTGATACTATATAATATAATATCAATGAAATGATGAAATTTGGTAAACATACTGGGATATAGAGGCATATCCCATGGAAAGTAAGGTATATAATAGTTTTTTATTCTGAATTGTATAATCAGCTAAACCTAATGAGTATTGTCATGTTATGGTCCCTCTATAGAGAAATATATTTTACTCAAAATTGATATAAAATTACTGAATGTTATGTTGATGGTTAGGTAACCAATCAACCACCTATATCCCTATAAGCTCCATAGTGTGTGGATAAACTACTATTTTTGGTGTGTTAGGAATATAATTAATGTATCAAAATTGCATATAACACAATATGGTGTTTTCCCCATGATGATATGTAAGTTTATGAGTTGGGACACATATTTACAGTTTCTAATTTTTTTTTTAGTATGATGGATGTGATTCAATGATAGCTCAAGAGTATGAAATCCATGCCACATGAAATTCCAATGTAGACAGTTATATAAAATTAAAAATATCATTTTAATTATATTTTCACTATATTATATTAAAAACATCAACATAAATTTATTTTTTTCATTAAATAATGTGGTTTTATACTTTTGAAAATATGTTTAAAACTTTTGACATTATTCCTTGGTGTGTTTGTATAATAATAATTCTGATTCACCATGTAAACTAAATAAAATAATGTTAGTATATGAATAAAAAGTATATATTAAGAAATATATTAATGTAAATGATGTCAACATACCTATTATCATAAGTATATTCACGAAATTAATTTTGAGGATGTTTTACAGTGAACTTAAGAGAAAGTTTTTGTATGTTTTCAGATTTTCACATCTAGAAAATACTCCCCATAATCATGGTTTTATCAAAAAAACATGTTTTGTAAGGGTGTTTTTATATATATGCTATTATAAACTATCATTGAATATATTATGTTTTCCTTTAAAGGTCCTCTAATGGTGGTACGTACGTCGTGTGTACTAATGTGGTGGAGTATTTGGTACAAAACTTGCCTCTAACCAGCCACATAATATGTACACATGTGTATTTGATAATCATGACCTCAACGAAACAATATAGCAGTATTGTGAAGTGATCATCCATCCAACCCATATGAAATTGATAAATAAAAAACAGGACTCTTCTACAACATAAATTCATCCTAAATAGTGGATGTTGGAACACTAGTCTTTCAATGTCACATCATTAAAGACCTATCCGTGGATGGGAAGACACAATATAGATATTATATCCTTTAACATGGTGTTCATCAGCCCATTAGGTATGTGAAATGTGTGAGCCTTTATAAATCATATCTCATTCTACAAAACTATAATATAATTATAAATGGATTTAAAATTACACATCATGAGCCCATTAAATCTAGAGCATTGAATGTAAGGTACAATGGTAACCAGAGTGGCAAGATGAGAGAAATGATGTGATCAACAAACAGATATCAATCAAATCAAAGAACTCAAAATCATATCATGAGGAACATTTATCTCTAATGTGAATAGAAGAATATACTCCATCTAAATGTATTATATTTTCATAAATTTATTAAATAAATTTATTATTTAACACTATTAAAATTTTATAAATATTTAATTTAGTAATTAAAAAATTACACTATTATACATGTTAATGTTGTGGATAACATAATTCTAAACAACTCCAAATTTTTTATTTTTAACAAAATATAGTAAAATATTTACAAATGAATCTTTATAATAATAGGTTAAAACAAAAAATATACTCTATAAATTATTTAATTATTAACCTATTTCTGTAGGGTTATGCGTGTGGATTTAGCCACCAATACCAAATAGATTACATCTCGAGGATTGTCCCCACCAAGGGGTATAGTCCTAATCTAAAATATTATAGTATTTCATGGGAAATTAATTTATGTATTTCAAATGAAGGAATTGTTGTGGGAAGTATATAGAAAGGAAGATGAAGTAGGAGATAAATTTTAGGTTGAGGGAAGTTTTGTGGCATGGATTTATGTTCTAAATCATGAGCAATGGTTAGTGGAATAGGTTTCATTACAGTATGGTGTGTTTACCATATGTATTTGATATGTGACATGGATATGTTTTATTGTGAAATTGGGGATAAATGAGATTTATATATCTCTATGTATTGAAATGGACCATCGATTGTGGAATTATGGGTTTAGATTACATTGTGGACATCTATGAATTTCTCATACACATATTTCTTTATGTTATCCTTATATAATTCCCAATGAGATAATCATATATAAGGGGATACTACAATGTGAATATATTAATTAAATCTTGTAACATTTAGTAGTTCGTTTTCTATGTTCTTCTTATCTGAGGTATATTGGTCCACAGTCCCTTTCTTTACATCAGGATTTCCTTTAATCTATTTCATGTTTAAGGGGAGAAGGTCAAGGATTTCATTATAATCATCAAGATTTTGGGTTTCAAGGCATATCCACCCTTCTTGTTCCATGACTTTCATTAATATTATCATGTTTAAGCCTGATTGAACTGATGATATTTTAGTTATACCATGCTATGATTTTTAATTCCAAGGTTCATTATACTATAATTACCCACTTCATATTGTGATCTTTTATTTTTCTTATTTTATTATAAATGTTAGTTTCATATAAAATTCTATATTATTTTCCCAACGTCATTCATACCTTGGGACCCTTATAGAGGGGTTTTAAAACACTTTCGTCATTCTTTGGAGGCTCTTCAATCCTTCTCTTTATGTGGTTGAGACCCCCCCATATGAGGTCAATTTTTTTCCTTTTCTTGGTTCCCTATATATTCTCCCTTATACATTCTTTTTAGAGATTTTGTGATAGTGGATTATGTTTAGTTTCCTTATTCTTATATTATGGTTGTGATATATTTTTGTTGTGCCTAGGTCCCATGGGGTTTCCTATAATGTTCTTAGTGGTGCGTTTATTATTCCATTCATACTATTGTATACTTTTTTAAATGAAATGGTTATGGTAGGGGATTCAAGACCTCTCCAATATTTTAATTTTAATTTGGATCATGTATAATTTTTATTTTATTGGGAGGATACTAATGATTAAAAAAAATGCAATAGTGAATCAGAGTAATGAAATTGAGGGGAAATAGATAAATTCCCATGTGTTTATTAGATCTTTTTATTTAGTTTTTATTTTTTTCTATTTAGTTGATAATTAATATAAAGACCCGGAAATTTCAAGGAAATTTGTTTTTTCTGGATTCTTTGGAATTTTACGAGCCTGTGGCTTTTGATGACACATGATTCCGAGGCCCAGTGATCCTGGAATCAATTTCTAATGTTTATCTCGGGTACGTTCAGTGAACGAACGATTGGGGTTTTCAATCTTTTGAACTGGTTCATGAAATTGAAATCTGAGGGCACTGATGAACTCTCAGCGCCGGTAATTGCTTAAGGGGACCTTTAACGCAGTTGTGTTTTAAGCGGGTTGATTTTTTATTATTTGGGGATTTAGTTCAAAATAAAGAAAATTTATGAACAATTTTTAATTTTTTATCTTCAGGAGTTATTCTCTCCCATAGAAAGTCGTTTGTGGGTCCCACGACCAACCAACATCCCATGTGTGAATAATTTAAAGGTTGGGCCCACACGAGCCCCAACCTTCCACCTCCCCCTAAACCCCTTAACCTTCTCCCAATAAGTTAGGATAAATGGAGAAATTTATTACTAAAAAGAAAATAAAATATAAAAATTTGTCCATAAGTTAGGATAAATGGACATGTAATCTGAAATTAACAAACACATAGCTTCAAAAAAATTGATTGGAATCATGATACCTTAAACATGAGTCTATAGGAATAATCATAGGGAAAATATTATGACTTAAGATTATGGAATAAACATATGTATAGAAAAACTATATCGAGGAAACCCACCATGATTTTCATCATGGAGTTGGATTAGGCTAACCAATCATGTACATTGTTAGGATTGTGATAATCCTCATTTTTTAGTTGAATGTTTTCTATCAATTCATTTTAACCATACATTTAAAAATCACACTCCACTACCCAAAAAGATTTAATCTGTGATAATTTTTATAATTCCAAAGTTTCCTATGTTATTTTATATAAATGGTTAATTTTTTAAAAGATGGATAATAACCTTTTAGTCTATAAAACATCCTAACAAGATGTAACATCCAATTTTTTGGACTGGATGGAATTTACAGGTGTATTTAAAATTTTCTGTCTGGGGAAAGGACAATTAGAATTTTGGGCACTAAGGTTTGGTTCTTAGGGTTTATATATTCTGATATAGTTATTCATATGTGGTTTATGTTTCGGTGGAGGTATTAGGGGTTCAAACAAACACTATAGGAAGTACTGATGTCTATAATTCTTTAAATAGATTTTATGAGTTTTACACATCGTGGAATGAATTCTTGGGGTGTGTCCTTGTGTTTTCACATCATCAATGCTTTGTGAAGGCCTCGAGGAATAAACAACTTATATCTGTTACATATTTAGGAACTGTTACACAATGTAAAAAAATTACACACACTATAATATTTTGGAATCCTTTTTTAAAAAGGGGTAATAGGGGATCAACCCCTCATTATACTTCATGAAAATAATGTCTTGAATAGATTCGACCCACTCAATGGGTTTATTCTATCTCCCATATATTTATTCTATTTTTATTTTCATTGGTCTCATTAGTTTGGTATCGGTAAGCTCTCAACTCTTTCGTCCTCCATTAATAGTTTCTCCCACCATCTTTATCGTTAACTTCATGCAATATAATTCTCCCTATTTTCAGTATGTTCATCCATTTCTTCGATTTCACTCAAACTGTCTCTATTCAAGGATCTATATTAGGTGATTGAAGCATCCAAGGTATAAGGGATGTGGTCTACATATATTTTCCATTATAGACTCATCATTAATAAATGATGTCATTGTGTCCCATTCCAAACATTATGTGTTTCACCTAATAAATGAGAAATTAATTATTTAGAGTCTGATTCATTGTTTTATATAGTCTTTATGATTTTATTTAAATGTTTGGAGGTTTTCCACATCAATACAAGCTAACCCTCATGTGCATCATCTAGATGTATTTCGCTTCTTCCATGATTGGAAAGTTTGTACACCCTTATTATGGTCACCATAAATGTTTAATTTTAATTACCAGCCCTTACCATTATTGGTAATCTTTTAATTTTGATGAATAATCATATTATATAAAATTATTGAATATTAATTAGAGAAACATAATATGATAGCCTCATCAATATTATAATAAAACAATATTTTATGGTGTTCTGTCTTGTAAAATGTATGTGAGATAATTAAATAGATTTACTCATAATATGGGTGGATGGAAATTCCACCCTCATGTTTTCTAATGACCAAACTACCTACTATGTGGAGTGTCCTGACTCAACTTACATAGATAACAAAAATTAAATGTAATGTAAATTGTAAGACCTTCCCATGACTTTTTGTTAATTTTAAATTAATCCTTGGGATAGTAAATCAATTTAATAGTGATAAATTTCTTGAATAGTACGTGGCCTTCATTATATTATAATTAAAATCAAATAGGGATACTTGAGAGAAAAATGGATTCTGATGTATGAATTATGTGTATGGGATCATTCGATATTTAAAAACTATATGTACCAAGGGGAATATTATATACCTTTTTAAGTAATACTAGTGATGGGATCATAGGTTCGCTGATTAATGTTATGCCTTGAGAGATAATTCGGTTTCCACTTTATTGAACTCCTACAACATGCTCATTTATTGGTTTAGATTATTATCCTCATGAGTGATACAGGTATCCTAGGTGAGTTATCATGGACATGCTCAGTGGAATGATGGTCACCCCATGGCACAATCATTACTATGTCCCCTATATATGATGCCTAAGATAGAATCATATTGTTTTACCTATATACAATATAGATAGTGATATCTTGGATTTAACTTTATGGATCTCCTTGGATAGACTCTTATGGTGATGTATAATTTTGAGTGCTCTTGGTGCGATAATCGAGATTCTACTTTAAATATCAGCCCGGATGGTCCTAGGATCCATTTTTTATTAAAACTAATAATGCCTCTAGTTAAATATATTTTAAATGGTAGTTTTCTTATAAGGACCTGACCTTAAACATTACATAATCTTGAATTAAAGGAATAATTCACACTGAGGATCTCTTCAGGTTTAGAGTTTTAGATAATTAGGCCATAACTATTACATTAATCTAAAAAAATACAAGGTAGACACTTCTACTCAGTTTCCATTTTTTTATAAAATAAAAATCTATTGAAAAGAAGAGTCATTTCTAGTTCCATGTTTTAGATTGCATGACATTTCCATAATCCCATTCTTGACCCTATTCCACTTTATGTCCTCAGAAAAACATTTCAAAAACTTGGGATGAGCATAAAAAACTCATTAAGGGATACACAAATAAGGAAAACTGTTAGTTTTTCAAAACAACAAGTAAACCATGAATACTTAATCCCATGTAATACATGTCACCTTTATAAACTATTAAATACTCTTCACTGAATAAAAGGTCATTTCTTACCCTTTTGTAACCAAAAGATTACCATAAAACCCATATAAATATCACATAACATATAAAGGTAACATGGGACATAAATATTCTTAAGTGGAATAACCATACGGTCGACTTCCACACATATCACAAAATGGAATAGACATACAGCTGACTTACATTCCCAATGCATTGGAGTTTATAATGTTACCACCCATCCTGGTTTATCACAGCACCACCGGTCATTTGGTTTATCACGTAACCACCCGTCAAATGTCCAAGTACCATTATAAAATCATAAAACAAAAAATTTTACAAATATAAACATTTCAATAATAACATTTAATTTGAAATAACAGTAAGTAATTTCAAGATATTGAAATAATAATTTAATTTCAAAAACCATTTTCCATACCAAAACACCCAAAAACAGAATAAGGGATTTCCTTTTCATTTTAGAAAACATTAAGGCTTATAGAGAAAGCCAAATAACGATTACGGCATCAGAGAGGTCATTGTCACCACAAACATTACAAAAATTTACTTTAGTCATTTAGTAAAAGGCTTCATAGAAAAAAGATTCCCTTTGAATGAATGTAAAAGTCAAAGTATTTTTTTATACACCATGTAAAAGAAGAAGGTATATATTATCGATATATGCCTCAATGAAAGCAGATTGAGACGAAGTCCCCTACCTCGTGTCCTACATGACCCATTCATTCTTTAATCTCTTGAATAATAAACTAAAGTTAATTTATAATTTATTAAGAACCTTTTTCATGTTTATTATTCCTTTTATATCAATTATTACCATGTTATAAACATTATGTAATCATTTAAGTTAATAATGTTTGTTTTGTCAATATTTGGTACTTGAGTCAAAAATGGACTTCTTATAATTACAAGTGGTTCGGATGGTCAAAATTTCATTATATCCAGAATGATATTTATGATTTACATATCTTTTATATTATATATATCTAGTATATACATGTATTTATAATAGTAAATAACATTTGGAGGAAATAAATTAAATGCACTGTTCATGGAAACGGTAAATCGTACGTACGCATGAACACTACTTTCATTTATATTTATTCTTTTAGTGGAATAAAAACACAATGATACAAAGTTAAATTATAATTCCATTATAATATCATATATAATATCATTAACTCCCTCCTTTATAAATCTCACATAGGGCATTAATGAGTCATATCACATTGAGGGGGCGGTAGTCTGCACTTCCTCAAATGAAATTATCGTGTTTACCCGTATTGGAAACCATAAAGGTATGATGTAAAATAAAAATACCAAAGAATAAATAAAACATAAACATAATATATATCATATATAAATATAGTATCATCTTAACGACCACCATGAGAGGTGGTAGGAGATAATCGAACAATCATTGTTTTGTGAGGCGTTAGTTTTCAATCTAGAGAAACAGTATGTTCTTCACCCATTATATTGAGTTGTGTGTAGGTTTACTTCAAATAATTCTCCTAAAAACTTCATATTATATTTTTTGTATTGGTGTTGTTATAAAATAATGGAATAAAATTAGTTTAGGGGTTTGATAATTAAAATAAAAGAAAAGAAGTTAAGAGGAATCGTTACCTTTAATTTCGGTAGCTCCCTTTGGATTGAACCCAAAGGACTTCTTGAAGTGCGTTCTACAAAATATAGGGCTTATAAGAGGAGAATAGATATATTGATATTTTATTTGGTCTGGGGTTGGATGAGGCAAGGGTCTTGAGAGGGGTGAGGAATTGGTTAGAAGCAAGGGATTTTTATAAGGGGGAGAAGGGCTCTTTAAGAATGTGTGAAAATATTATTTTATTATATAATGATATTCAGTTTCTAAAGGTCCAAAACTGATTAAAGTCGAAGATAAGTTGAATAATGGTCGAAATAAAATCATCCAATAATAGTTGGACAGGATTTTGATATTTTTTTTAATATTTATAATCTTTTTTATTTAAATCTTTTATTAATGAGGAAAATGCTGCATTATTATTGTGTCATAAATGATTAACTTTATTTTATGTCTAAAAATTATAAAACAAATACCATGATGTATAAAATCATTTTATATTTCCAAATAATATTTATAGTCGAAAATATAATTTATATAACCCCTTCTAAAAATTAATTTTCTAAAAGACATATGTTTTTGTCATTTTTGCCTTTACTTTATGTTAATTAATCTAAAGTGTCATTGTCACTCCCAAGTGGCTCAATGGGGTCCCAAAATCAACCAAAAGATGTCCATGATCGTAAGTGAATCATCCAATAATGTTTGGACACATTTTAGGGTAATTTCGTATCATTATAGTATTATTTTTACCTTGATTACCCTATTTACCTTTAACCGCGGTAAATAAAAGTCAAAAGTGAATATTCAACAAAAATTATTTTCATCTTATTGAACCAAATTTTACTTACTAATAACAACCATGTATGTAATATTTTCAAAATTTAATCCAAAGAAGTGGTAAATTTTCATTTGAATGAAAATTTCAGTTTTTAACTACAACTTAGTGGTTTCACTATTCATCAAAAATTGAAGTTTTTCAGAAAACTACCAAAAAATCATCTTAAACTATATTTGATATTACTAATTAAAAACTGATTTCTATTTTACCAAATTCAAAAATATATAAGTTTCATTAGTTAAATTAAAATTAATTCTTGTTGTCAGAACAAATAATGTTTTTTTGAGAAACAATAACTATCAAATGATTGACACTTGTTTTTGTCCAATTTCAATGTGAAATTAATTCCAATAACCAAAATTGGATTAATTGGTAAAAAAATAATCTAATTAAACTTTAAAAATAATTAAAAAGATAATATATCCAAATCAATAAATTATATTAAGCGGATCTTTTGAATAAAAATAAAGTAATTTTTACTATTCTTAAAAAATGAACTTTAGCAGAAAAATACCAAAAATTTACACAAAGTATATTTTAATGGCACAAATCTAAAGAAGATTTTTATTTTGTCAAATAGAACATATAAAAGTGACAAAATATATATTTAAAAAGGTTTCTCCATTAAAAGGTGGAAAATCGAACTTTTAAGGTAAATTATTTTTGAAATTAGATTCATTCACATTTTAAGCCCCTAACTTTTATTTAAAAGACATGTATATTCATATTGTAGTTAGTTTTGTTCATTCCATCCAATATAATGGCAAGGAGTTAACTACCACTTAAAAAATATTATATTAATAGTGTGAAACGTAAGATTTCAACGAAACCCATTGTTGCGTGTCAAGTACGCCATAGAACATAGCAACCCCTTTAAAGTAAAATTAATATTTAATTCACAAAATATTAATAAAAAAGAGAATGTACTATTTCTTTATTTACCCGGGATGCTACATCTTTACCCCTTTTGGAAATTGCGTCCTCACAATTTTATTCACTTATCAAATAAGTGGGGGTACTTATCCCTCATAGCATTTTCAGATTCCAATGTTGCCTTCTCAACCAAATGGTTTTTCCACAAACCCATTACTTTGTGAATTTCCTTCTTTTGCAACACTTGCTATATACAATCAAGAATCTAGAGTGGTTGTTCCTCACGAGAGAGATTCTCTTCCAACTAAACTACCTATGGACTAAAAACTTGATATGGATCTTGCATATACTTTCTCAGCATTGAAACATGAAAAACATTGTGTGCCTGGGATAAACATGGAGGTAAAGACACTATGTATGCAACTGATCCAACTTTCTCTAGGATTTCAAAAGGTACAATGAACCTATGACTCAACTTTTCCTTCTTACCAAAATGCATCACACTTTTATATGGTGAAACCTTGAGAAAGACATGATCACCTACCTCAAAAGAAAGATCCTTACTCTGGTTTTCCGCATAACTATTCTATCTACTCTAAGATGTTCTCATGTTCTTCTGAATCAACTAAACTTTTTCTGTTATCTCTTCTACCAATTCTAGTCCCATCAACTTTCTATTACCTACTTCATCCCCAAATGTTGTAGTTCGACAAAATTTTCCATATAATTCCCCAAATGGAGCTATTTGTATACTAGAATGAAAACAGTTATTATAAGAAAATTCAACCAAAGAATGTTGATGGTCCCAACTTCCCTGGTAACCCAGTGAACATGCACATATCATATCCTCTAGGGTCTAAATTTTTCATTCTGACAGCTCATCTAATTGCGAATGAAAATATGTACTAAAATTTAATTCATTACCCAACAACTTCTGAATTCCTTTCCAAAAGTTATAAGTAAAGTTGGGATCACGATCAGATATAGTGGAGAGGGGAAATCCATGCAACCAGACAGTCTCTTTAACATAAACCCAAGAAAGATGATCTAGAGACAAATTATCTCAAATAGAATGGAAATGAGAAGATATATTCAACCAATCAACAATAACCCAAATTGCATTATTACCTCGATATGTCTTTGGTAATCTCACAACAAAGTCCATGGATATATTTTTCCATTTCCACTCTGGCACCGGTAAAGACTGAAGCATCCCTTTTGGTAACTTCCACTCTACTTTAACATGCTAACAAGTCAAACACTTCACAGTAAAATCAGAAATATCTCATTTCATTCCATCCCACCAGTAATACTCCTGAATATCTTTGTACATCTTTGTACTTCCAAGATGAACTAAAAATGGGGAACTATGAGCTTCACATAAGAACTCATTATTCAACTTTGAATCACAGGGCATGAAAAATCTTCTTCCAAACCTCAAAACACAATCATTATAAATTTTAAAATCAGGAAACTTACCCTTCTGAACCAACTCTACCTTTTTTTAAACTCACTATCTTCTTTCTGTGCTTGCTTTATTCTGTCTAGTACAGATGATTTCACTGACACCAGAAACAAAAAAAAATTTCCTACACCAAAAACTTCTTTGAAAAAGTTTATCAAATAAAAAACCAAAGGATCGTGTTCTAAACTTATCATGGTTAATGAAGCATTACTTTTTTGACTCAAAGCATCAGTCACTTTATTTTCCATTCTTGGATGGTAATTAATCATGAAATCATAATACTTGATTAATTCCAACCATCTCCTATGTCCCATGTTTAATTATTTTTCAGTGAATATATACTTCAAACTTTTTAATTCATTATATAATTTACATTTTAATCCATACGAATGATGCCTCTAAATTTTTAAAGAAAAAACAACAGCAGATAATTCCAAATCTTGTGTAGGGTAATTTAACTAATGAGGTTTCAACTGACATAAAGAGTAAGAAATTACCTGATCATTCTGCAAAAGGACACATCCAAGTCCTTTTAGTGAAGCATAACTATTAATAAAAAACTCCCAATTTCTAAAAGGAAGTGTCAAGACTGGAGCATTGACAAATCTTCTTTTCAATACCTGAAAACAATCATCACATTCTTTTGTCCAAATCAACATAACACCTTTTCGAGTTAACTTAGTCAGTGGTCTAGATAGCCATGCAAAATTCTCAACAAACCTCCGGTAATAAACATCCAAACCAAGAAAACTAGGAATCTATGTTATATTTGTGGGTCTTGGCCATTCTTCAACAACCATTGTTTTAGTAGGATCAACAGTTTTGCCATTTTTTGAAACAATGTGACCAAGGAAAGAAATTTTATGTAACCAAAACTCAAACATTCTGAATTTCCCAAACAGTTTCTTTGTTTTAAGGTTTTCAAGACAACCCTTAAATAAATTTCATGTTCCTCTTTACTTTTAGATTAAACCAAAACATCATCAATGAACACAACCAAAAACTTATCCAAGAACTCACAGAAAATTCTATTCATACGATCCATGAATACAGTAGGTGCATTGGTTAAACCAAAAGGCATAACTAAAAATTCATAATGGTCATATCTAGTAAGAAATGAGGTCTTATGAATGTCTTATTCCTTTAATTTCAACTGATGGTACCCAGACCTCAAATCAATCTTTGAAAAATACTGAGCTCCCTGAAGCTAATCAAACATATCATCGAAATGAGGCAAAGGATACTTGTTCTTAAAAATGATGTTATTCAATGATCTATAATCAATGCAAAGTCTTATAAAACCATATTTCTTTTTAACAAATAAGACAAGAGAACTCCATGGTGATGTGCAAGGATGAATGAAAACTTTATCTAATAACTCCTGCAATTTCTTCTTTAACTCTAAAAGTTCAATTTGAGACATTTGATTATGGGGTTTTGAAATTGTATTAGCATTAGAAACTAAGTCAACAGTAAATTCAACTTTCTAATCAAGTATAATACCAAGCAACTCATTAGTAAAAACATCAAGATACTCATTTACCACTGGAACATCATTTATCTGAATAGTTCCTTTGTTTTCAACAATATGTGTAAGGTAACATTCATTTTCATATCTTACATGTTTCTCAGGTTCCTGATATGTTATCAAAATCAAGGGTTCATTCTTGTACACAAACTGAAAATATTTTTGAAAGAAAACCTCTTTAGCTTTGCAGTCAATCTTAGCATGATAAACAGAAAGCCAATCCATACCCAAAATAACATCAAAATCTACTAGAGGAAAAAAATAAGCTTTTCAGTTAGATTCTTCCTGCAAATAAGGAAAGGAAGGTTCTTATAATTTTTTTGTCTCAACATTTCTCCCTAGTATTTTTACCATAAGATCGGGATTCATATCTTGAGATGGAATTCCCAATTTACAAGAAAACTTCTCAGAAATGAAAGAATATTAAGACCCTGAATCAAACAACACATTTGCATAATCTGAAAAAAGAAATAGTGTACCTAATACAAATTCATTTGGTGTCCCAACATCTGCTAAAGTATTTGCGAAGGAATTCACCACCCCTTTCTACTTGAAGTCTGGTTTCTTTCCCTCAGTTGAGTTCATCATTGGACACTCATTTTAATAATGACCTATTTCATTGCACTTGAATCATTTTACATAATGTAAATCATATTTTGTCTTACCATTACCTTGATCTTTCTCAGTGCATTTATAAGCCTTATGTACCATTTTACCACATCCTTAGCACTTACTAGAATTCAAAAGACATTCCCCACCATGCTTTTTACAACAATGTTCACAGACTAAAAACATAAGTTTCTTACCATCAAACTTTTTTGGGGAGTTCTTCCCTTTCGTCTACCACCTCAACCTATTATTTTTCTGCTTTTCAAAGAACACCTTATCATCAGAAAACTCAATTTCCACCTTCTTCGCACATTGAACAAGTTTTTCATAACTTTTGAACTCATCAGAAGCTAAATCCCTTCGATACTTTGGATTTAATCGTGAGTAAAAATGGTTGATTTTACTTTCAAGATCTCATATGAAATTAGGAGCATACCTTGAATGTTGAGAAAATTTTTCTTCATAAGCAGCCACTGAGTCATCCTCCTACCTCAATTCCATGAATTGTTTTCTATCCTATGTCGAACCAACTATTTCCAACGCTTTCGCCGGGGCGCACACATCCATCAGCGGAGGACGCGCGGCTATTTCCCCACATTCCCGCTTTCCAAAGGCGAGCGACATCCGCTCCTTATTTAGGGATGTCTGCTCCTTGATCGAAACTGGGATGATGGGATGTCAGTTCCTCCTTCTGTGGATTCCTCCTCAGAACTCGTCACCTAGTCTGGGTCTCCCTCATAGATTTAATACGTTGTTCGTGAAACTCTTCCTAGTGCCATGTTTCCATGGACGCTGGATAATTACACTGCTTCTGTCAGGACATTCCAATGGGTCTGGTCAGGGCAGCAACCTTCAGTCAGGGGAGTAGTCACATCGAGGCATCAGTAGCGTGTCTGTATGCTGGGGGAATTGGCGTGTCTGTCTTTTGTCCCTTGTCATGGGGCTTCTTTAGGGCGTGGAAGCCCGAGTCATCCCACATCGAGCGTGGGGAATCATATTCCCTAGGCATATATCTGAAGATTTCCTCAGCTTCCTATGTTTGACACAGGGTATGCCACAGGTTTAACGTCCAGCGGAGACGGTTACGCCAAGGGCGTGCCATATGTGGTTTTCCTTAGGCATCTCATGTTTATCACGAGGTAGGTCGCAAGTTTAACATCCAAAAGAGATGGGTCGGTCTGAATGTTGTGAAGAGGAGCGGAATGGCATGATCTCATCGGGATATGACGGTCCAGATGAGGATCAGGGTGGATGATGGATGTGTGGATGAAGCGGAGGGGGACTGAGATGGGACTATCACAAGGGAGACAGTGAGATTGGGCTTGAGCCATGAAGAGGCCTCCTACGTATCCCTGTGGCAGGGAATGAAAGTCCGCATAGTTCATGATGGTGCTGGCGAGCCGACGTGAAGGTGGACCTGGGCCTGAGGGGTATCGTCAGCGAACCGACGTGAATGTGTTCGGAACGACCGAGTGATGGGTTTGAACCTCATAGTTCAGAATGGTGTGTCAGCGAACCGATGCGAATGAGGACCATGGTCCGGATGGTGCGGGGCTTATACACTAGGTTGCCCAGGTGCTGGTAACCTGACGTGAAGAAGGTCAGAGTGACCAACAGGTGGTGGGCTTGCACCTTTGGGAGGCTTCCTACATACCATGCCTTGACATGGATCAAATAACTCGTAGTTCAGGTTGGACACCGGAAGGCTGACGTGAATGAGGAGGACCAGGGGGTCTTAGTGGTGGTGGGCTTGGACCTTGTGGAGGATTCCTACATACCATGCCTTAGCACAGATCAAAGACCACGTAGTTGATTTTGGTCACAACGACTTGCCGCTGGACTGGAATGCAGTTTCACGTCGTGCGGGACGAAGATGAACCCTGACGTGAATAAACGATGAGAGGTGGGCTTGAACCTCATGGAGGCTTCCTACGTACCCTTTCGTAACATGGATCAAAGAACATGTAGTTCAACAGGTCTTCATCGGCGAACCGACGTGAAGGTGAACCTGGGGGGTCCACTTATGGTGGGCTTGGACCTCACGAGGATTCCTACGTACCGTGCCTTGACATGGATCAAAGACCTCGTAGTTCGGGAATGGTGGTGGGTGTCGGAGAACCGACGTAAATAAAGGACCTTGGTCCGATGGGAGATGGTCTTGAACCTCGTGAGGCTTCCTACATACCATGCCTTGATATGGATCAAAGTCCTCGTAGTTCAGGTTGGTCACAACGGCTTGCCGTTGGACTATAATGCAGTTTAACGTCATGCTGGACGAAGGTATAACCTGATGTGAAGAAATGACAGATGGGATTGAACCTCGTGGAGGCTTCCTACGTACCATGTCGTGACATGGATCAAAGACCTAGTAGTTCGGGAGAAAAGTGGTGTGCAGTTTAAGGTCATTGCGGGACAAGGGCATACATTTTAACGTCATGCTAGACGAGGGCATACAGTTTAACGTCATGATGGATGAGGGCATACAGTTTAACATCATGCTGGATGAGGGAATATAGTTTAACATCATGCTGGACGAGGGCATAAAGTTTAACGTCATGCTGGACGAGGGCATACAGTTTAACGTCATGCTGGACCAGGGCATACAGTTTAACGTCATGATGGATGAGGGCATACAGTTTAACGTCATGATGGATGAGGGCATACAGTTTAATGTCATGATGGAGGAGGTCATACAGATTAACGTCATTCTGGACGAGGGCATACAGTTTAACATCATACAGGACGAGGGCATACAGTTTAACGTCATGCCGGATGAGGGAATACAGTTTAACATCATTCCAGATGAGGGCATATAGTTTAACGTCATGCTGGATGAGGGAATAAAGTTTAACGTCATGCTGGACGACGACATTGCCATGGCCGATTCTTACTCTAAACCCACGTGAGTCATGCTCGGTGTGAGAAACAAGCGGCAGCAAGGACCTGATGATCACGTCGCGAAGGGTGCATCCATGAGAAGCGAAGAGGGGCTTATGCGTTAGGAGGCCCATGGTGATGGGACTTACTCCAGGATGGAGGCCTGAAGTACTAAAAAGCGTGGCGGGAGAGGGATTTGGGACCAACAATGGAAGGCGCCTCGTTCCCTATCGCGCCCTCCACTGGCCTTGGTAGTGGAGAAGTGCGGAGGTGCATGGGTGCTACCTTCCGCAAGAGAGGCATGGGGCTTATACCGGGGACGGTTTCCCTTCTCCCATGGACATACGCTACTCCGATAAGGAGGATATCATCCCTTGTGGAGGGGGTGACCCCATCTCTATGGAGACGAGTGGCGTAGAAAAAATGTCTGAGCTGGGGGGACCCTGCGTGCGAGGCACGGGGCCAGATCATAGTTTAACGTCATGTGTTGAGGATGAGGTGCTTGGTAGTTTAACGTCCTGCAGCTTGGATGAGGTGGGTTTACTCCACACCCCTAGGACATACATAATAGGTACCCTCTATTCCTTGGGGGAGGGAAGGTACTGGAAAGGCCATGGTAAAAGGGGGTCGCGGAGCGAACCATCGAGGGGTCCACGTTAGCGTGGCTATGAGAAAAAGCAATAGTCGTTAGTGTGCCTATGCGAAGAAGCATTAGGCGAAGCAACGCTGCGGTTGGTGTTGCTCATGGGATTTTGATATCACGTCGTGCAATCCCGGAGGGTCGCACGGGAAGAGGAATTGCCAAGCAAAGGAGTATGCTTTGCGAAGTGGAGTGCCTCGGCCTTAGCATGGGGCAAGGGTGTGACTGGGAGGTGCCTCGCGAAATGGAATAATAATTTCGGAGAACTGCCTCGCAAAGCAAAGGGGCCTCGCGAAGCATGGTGCTGAGAAGCAGTGTGCTTCACGATGTACATCAACCCTGCCTTGGAATGTGGATCCCTAGTACCGGATGGGTGTTTCGCGAAGCAAAAACGCTCCGCGGCTACTCGGGTTCCCTTGGGAATCCACTTCCTCTGCGAATTCCCTTAGGATTTGTGATGGGAACCCCTCTCGGAAGAGGGTCTCAAGACGAGACAGGGCAAAGGCATCTCGCGAAGTAGAGGTACCTCGCAGAGCTCATGATTCCCCGGAGCGAAGGGTGCTTCGCGATTTGGGAGATGAGAAGCCGAAAGGTCGGATCGTCCTTCCTCTTGGGCTCGGCGGGAACCTAGTATTTATAGGCTAGGGGTGCCGTGAAGTAGACCTCACGCGACACAAAGGGGCGGTGGTTTCTTCGCGTCGGACTCGCGAACGTCAGGGTGTTCGCGGAGCGTTACCGCCTTCTATGCTCCGCGGCGGGCTCGCAAACGTCAGGGAGTTTGCGGAGCGTTACCGCCTCTTGTGCTCCGCGGCAGGCTCGCGAATGTCAGGGCGTTCGCGGGGCGTTACCACCTCCTGTGCTCCACGGCGGCCCGCGAACGTCAAGTCGTTCACGGGGCGTTACCGCCTCCTGTGCTCCACGGCGGACTCGCGAACGTCAGGGCGTTCACGGGGCGTTACCGCCTCATGTGCTCTGTGGCAGGCTCGAGAACGTCAGGGCGTTCGCGGGGCGTTACCGCCTCTTGTGCTCCGCGGCGGCCGCAATGCACGGGGCTGCTTCGCTCCATAGCTTCGGGAGGAAGCGTGCGGGGCCTCTTTTCCGTCCCTTCTTTGCGTGCAATATTTTGGCGCCAAAAAATGCCCCCCTTCAGACTTGGAGCCGCGGGGGGACGAAGGGTCGAAGTCTGAGAGAAAAATCGCCAAAATGAACGGCGTTTCGCGATACGGCCTCACGAAGGGGCCCGCCAAGCTGCCGGCGGCCACGCGGTCCGAACGCGCCGCGATGCTCCGTGCGGGCGGGACGCGCCGTGAAGCACCAGGGTCGCCGCCTATAAATAGGGGGGCTGACCTCTCTTTTGTCCTCTCCTGACTTTTGTCCCCTTTTGCTCTAGTCTTCGCGAAGCTCTGCGTTCTCCGCGTCCGCTCTCCGTGAATCGAGCTTCGCAGAGAATCATGAGTCTCTGACTCCGTGACCACGCCAAGAGAACTTTTTTTTCCGGCCTGGGCCAGACTCTGTGGGTTGGTTTTGCGTCCGAACAATGCAAGGGATCTTCACGAGAAAGCTTCGCGGTCCAACCCGAAATTTTTTCTGAGTTCCAAAACTGAAATGGCCCATCGAGAGGTTGTATTGGGGGTCCTTGCAGACACCGCCCAGAGATATGAGATGGAAAACTATCTAGGTCTAGGAGAGATGGTCTGAAGCCACTCGGACCATACTTCTTTGACATAACACCTATCAAAGGGTCAGAAGAACTATCTGCAGTGCATGAAATTTCCCTTGTATGGCTTCGGGCTGAGGGATGACGTCTTCATCCCTGAGGCAAGTAGGGACGAACCAGCTTCCTGGTTCAAGAGCACGCCATGTCAGCGCTAGTGGTTCAGGGCGGCCGATGGCCATGCGCGAGAGGATTTCACACCCGTAACTGCCGACTGTCTTTACAACCATGTGAACAATATTGACGGGAAGCCACTACAACCGGAGACGTACTCTCCTCTGTACTGTACCATACTGAAGGCGACGTTGTAGGATCCGATGAATGGGTGGTCCCATGAGTGGGACCTACGCCAGGGTGGAAACTTCACCAATGAATGGGCATGGGCCTACTGGGTAGGCGCCTCATGTGAGGAGCTTGGGGCAGAGCTGAGGGGATTGGGTTTGTATTAGGCAACATGGGCCTCCCAATTACACATTTTCCAACCCAAACAACTGATGTCGGAGCTACTGAGCAGATGGTCATCTAGAACCAATACTTTTCACCTGGACCATGGAGAGGTGGGAATCAACATGTAAGATGTCCACCATATTTCAGGGGTTCTGATCATGGGGGCCATGTGTGATGAGTTCTTCCCTATCATGAGCGCGTGGGAGGGCACATAGCTGATTCCGCGACTGGCCTTAGCGCTGATGGCACTGGTCCCTGGAGAGGACAAGGAAGCAGTGAGGGATGTCCACTTTAAGAAGTAGTTCGAGCAGTTCCTGGACTTCTCGGAGAATCGAGAGTTTCCACCGAGGCCTCTAACTTGTCCGAAGGCGGCTCAAAAGGGCAAGGAGAACTCATACTGGCGGGTCTTGGAGGATAGCCAACGGACGACTTGGGGTTTCAGTGTCAGCACTGAACAGCAGCCGATAGTCAGGCTGGCTGCGTTCATCGCGGACAACTATTAGGGTCGGTGATGGAAGGCCTCCTCTATCCCAAGGTCGGGGTCGAAGGGCAGCAAAGACCTCTCATGGTTGTGGGGTCGCCATGGCGGCGAGACCCGCGTCGACCGAGGGTGTGGCAGAAGCGGAAGATCCGGTGATTCTGGAAGAGCAGGGCCATCCGGAGGGGCGTCCACCGAGGAGATTTTGTAGGATATCCACTCAGGCTCCGGGGAAGCGGCTGCATCATATCGACATGGCAGAGGATGCGGTCTTCCCAGATGCCTAGGAAATTTGGGATGTCAACCAAAAAAATTTCAGCCCACCCGAGATATGGGCGCACTTGAATCGCCCTGGGATGGAGTTACCGGGCATAGGCCCAGTCCGGGATGGTTTCACGGCGTCTCCGGCAGAGGCGGAGCGATACTTGAATGAGCTGGAGGACTACGTCCACTCCAGTGGTGTCCCACGCCCAATGACAGACCGGGTGAGGGTACTGTTGGATCGGAGGGTCCCCCCACAGCTGTCAGCCACCGATCTGAGGGATCACTGCCCCCTATCGGAAGAATCAGAGGACTCCTCTCGAGAGGATGAGGCTGGTGGAGGGAGCCCGTTCGAGGAGGGAGAAGTTAGAGACCAAGATTCAGATTCTAATGATTTCACAGAGGCTCTCAAGAAAGAATCCGAACATCTTTCCTTACGTTCCGTTCTCGGGCCATCACAGATTTCTGACCGATGTTTGAACCATGAAAGAGGAACTTGTACGTAGGCCTCGCTCTCGCCCATTGGCAGGTGATGATGCAGGACCTTTAGAACCCGCGCCTATGGCTGCGTCTTGTTCTGCATCCGGTTGGGCCGGAGGACCCGAGGTGGCTCCTCAGGAATCTCTAGACCTTCCAATAGTATACGGATGGCCACGCCTCGGGGTCCCGTCAGCATCGACTCAAGAGCAGCACCAGGAGATCGATCTATGTATATTTCCTCTACTAGATTCACTGTTGTCACATGTAGATTGTTCCAACTAATGTTTTTGTCTCTCTCTTTCATACAGTTCTTCGACTGGCATGGGCTGCTGCGGCAAGGATGGTTGGGATGTCTGGCGGCATCCCTCCTAGTAGCATGCTGGTGATGGTGGAGATAGTCCCCCCATCTCCCCGAGCTGCTACACACACTGTCACCAACGGGGCCACCAGCAAGGTCGTGCCTGAGGTTATTGAAGTGGAGTCTGATGACGAGGATCAATCGGCCGACCCAAGTCCCATCACGACTGCTCCGGCGCCAGATGTCGTGCCAGATTTAACAGTAGATGCAGATCCTGCCGAGGACGTCCGGCAGGCATATCCCACGTACGAGCCTACCAATCGCGCAGACTGGGACAAAACGGCCTCCGACGAGGAGGACAACAGCGTAGTCCACTGCCGATCGTGGAATCTGATCACACGCTTCATCAAGGACACCCCCCAAATGCTATGGCTGAAAAAATGGACAGACTTCGCTCGTGGATGCGCGAACTGTGCGTTGGGGGAGTGGATGCCCAACGTCCTCATGCGCTCATCCAAGATCTCATGGCCGAGCAGATCCGTGAGTATGATCGCGGGCTCAGTCTGGGCTAGAAGAGGAGGAAGGTGACCAATATCAAGAATCTCTAGGAGGCTGAAAGCGAGGTACAATAGATGCAGACCCGGGAAGATGAGCACTGAGCATCTCTTAATGCACAATCTGAGCTGATCTCACAGTTGAAGGCCCAGCTGGCAGAGGCAGAAGATCATATGAGATAGGCTTCTAGAAATATCGCTACCATTCAGGCTGGCGTAGAAAGGGCCAGAGCCAAGGCTGACGAACTACACCGTGCCGCTGCTGAGGAGGAGCAGGAGTTGAGTTGGAGACAACATGTCTTGGACGCCACAAGCCGAAGGGTGGCGGAGCTGCAACGTTCTTTTGATGGGGTCAACCCGTCCATGGGGGGAGTCGACCCCTGGGTGTTGTAACAAATTACAAACCATTTAATGGTAATTTTGTGCTTCAAATTTTTTCTTGAATACCGTACCATGCACGATTTCCACTGTTTGCATCGGTTCATTACATCCCTATTTTTTTGGCGAGACGTCCGACAATAATTCCCCAAAGTCACGTGGGTCAAGCCCGATGCGAGAAATAGGAGATAGTTGTCTCATCGTCCCTCCCAACATGGGAGTGGAAAACAAGTTTCGGGCATCTGGGGTTTGGATAACCATTCCGGATTTCCGGAAGGTGGGAGAGGCCTGGCCGGAGAAGGAGGTTCTTAGAACAGCCTAATTACCATTTCTTTAGCGTGATCTTATGCACGAACGGTGCAATGCCAGGGGCACTGAAATCGGTCTCAACAGATGGAAATGGGAAGTGAGGATCACGATACCCAAGATTCGGAACACTGTGGGGATGACATGACAATAAAGGACAATCGTTAACCATGGCGGAGAAACGATATCCTTACTGCGTTAGCCTGAAATGGGGACAACAAATGATGGTTGACCGTTGACCATGTTCGAAACATTGGACCAGGTCACAAATGTCGTCGGTCAATTCTTCGGGACGTTGGCCCAGGATAGTAGGCAGACCCTAGGTTGAGCATCCATACTATTAGGGGGTCCTTCTAAACATGACCAGTCTTCTGGGACGTTGGCCCAGGACTGTAGGTGAGCCGATGCAGCATGAGACCAGGCCGTCAGGGGGTCTTTTCAGACATGAAAGGGGACGAGGGTCCGGATAAGGGGCACGCAAAGCGTGGAATATGTAGTGATGATTTGTCCGAACAGAATCCAACATTCATGTAATTACACCACCATGGTGGGAGTATGCCAGATGGGCGCATTGGTTTGATCATGGATCATTCCTTCTTTGGGACAGGGCCTCTCTAACGAGGGGTCCGGCCAGGGGGCCAGAAAGGGGAAGGACGAGATTTATGATTTCTATGGGCTGTACCCTCGGCAAAATACTAGGGTGTCTCTACGTATCCCATGAGGATGGGAATCAAGGCATCGGTAGTTCTGGAGTAGAGGCTCTGGTGCATCCCATGATTAACACGGGGCATCTTGAACTTGTTCAGGGTAGAACCGTAGTTTAGTGTCATGTGTTGAGGACATATGGACTCCTTTACTTTAACATCATATGATAGAACGTGGAATTAAAGGGAAGATCCCATGGATCGTGTGGTGCGGTAGATATGAAACTGATGTGAATAAGGACTTGGAGTCCAAATCACACCACGTACCCCTGGAAGAAACTCTTTAGGCTGAGGGACCAAGAGTGAGGATTAGGCTGGGCCCGAAGCAGAGTGGTCGGGTCTTCCTACGTACCCCAGGAGGATAGGAATCAAGCCATGCGTAGTTCTAGAGGAGAACAGATAGGAAAATTCCTATGGGATGGACCCTAGAAAAAATACCAGGGTGTCTCTACGTATCCCATGAGAATGGGAATCAAGCCATATGTAGTTTTGGAAGCGTAGTTTAATGTCATGCAGGACGATGAGAAGACTGGCTATGTTGGTACACATCCTTCCAAAACTACTAAGCCCACGTGAGTCATGCTCGGTGTGGGAAACAAGAAGTAGTGGTGGGACTTTCCTGACAAAGAAAAAAAGAGGGCAGGTTAGGGTGAGGGGACGCTCGGTGAATACCAACCCCATGAAACTAACACGCCCATGTGGCGCACTTAGATGCGCGAAGAGATAGAGCCGAATATGTTGGAATTCCACTTGAACATTAGGAAGTGGAAATGTGTGAATCCTGACGCTTGAGATTTGGATCACAATGATGGCGGTGTGACGATAGGGGGTAACTGTTAATCGTGGCAGAAACGCAGCGTCCATATCGCGTTATCCTAGAATGGGGACAGACAAATGAGGGTTGACCGTTGACCATGTTCGAAACATGGGACCATGTTGCAAATGTTGTCAGAGATCCTTAGGGACGTTGGCCCGAAACGATTGGAGGGCCCTTAGGTACACCTTCTAGGGAGAGACCTTAAGCCTAGTATCCATGTCGTCCAAGGGTCCTTTTGGATGTGGAAGAGGATTAGGATCCAAATAGAGAGCTCACGAAGCTTGGTCAGGTGACAAGGGGAATGTCCCCATGAAAATCCCACACTTCGGGCTCTTTGTCAAAACACATCTGAATATGACAACGAGACGTATTAGATAGAGGGGGCTGAGTCCTTTCCAACAGGGAGGTCTCAGTTTAGGGTCATAGAATTCGGACCATGAATGGGTAAGGGGGTAGGGGACACATGGCAAGGCGGTTACAAAACCCGATCTGAATGAGGACCTAATCCCTACTTACCTTGTGTTCTCTGGGGAAATGCTCGAGTTGAGGGACCGAACATGAATGTTAGGCTGGGCCTGCGGGGAAGTGCCCAGGCACTCCTACGTATCTCATGAGGATGACAGTCAAGACATATGTAGTTTTCAAAGGTGGCACGGTAAGGTACCATTTCCAGGGGAAAAGGGGAAGTGCGGGCTTGGCCCTTGCACCAAAAGAAGCGGAATTGGATAAATCTTGTTTGTCCTTTAAGGTGAGTGGTTTTTTTTGAAGTGACATGCCTAGGGTAACAAGCCCTGGTGTCGCCACAAGAATAAATCCATGATAGGCATTGACAAATGGAATGGCATGTGACCAATACCCAACGTGATGTCCTCTACAACGAGGTCATCACAATGCAATGACGTTTTACGTCGTGCGGCTAGGACGATAATGTCACAGTTTAGGGTCGTGTCAGAGGACCAAGCATGCATTTTAAAGTCATGCAGCGCAGACGTAGCAGAGACGATTCTAGGCGGGGAATGTGTATGGTGTCATGCGACACAACCGATGTGGATGTGGACGTATCCCACACCACGCCATGTAGTCCCGTAGTCAGGGTACCGAAGGTAGGACGCTTAACTCAAGCTAGACCCAATGACAGGAGGTATGGGTGTTCCTACGTATCCCATTAGGATGGGAATCGAGATGAGAGGATCTTAGCTTATGGTCATAGAGCTCGGAACATGGATGGTGACAACTTTCTGTGTAAGCGCAGACGTCAACCAGGTCCCTAAGCCCACATGAGATAAACTCGGTGTGGGAAACAAGGGGAGGAAATTCTTATCGCAATACATAGGGCATCCATCAAAGGGGAGTCGGAAGAGAGCCTCTAAAGACACCTTTAACACGACTTTGTCCCCGTAACGTGCAGATGCGCACTGAGGAGTACTACCAAGAGCTTCGAAACTCTACTTGGACAAGATGAAGTGATGAAGGATGTGAATCGTGTACCCGACACTTTGGTCTTAATGGGGATTTGGCGTGGCGATGGAGGATAACTATTGACCATGGTGGAAAACAGTATCCATATCGCGTTAGCATGAAGTGGGAACAACAAACGAGCATCGACCGCTGACCGTATTCGCAACGCAGGATTTTATCAATTTGTTGTCCAAAACCCTTGGGGGTGTTGGCCCGTAACGGTAGGAGATCCCTTGGGCGTAGTATCCAGGTCGTTCATGGGGTTCCCTCTATGTGTGGAAGATGACAAAAGCCCTGATGAAGGGATACACAAATCCTGGAAGATGGGTGCGGATGTGTCCACGTAAAGTCTGGCCTTCCAGGTAATAAACTGGAGTACCCTTAGGCACATTGGTGAACCGTCGGAAAGGGTCGATGAAACAGCTCGAGAATGAGAGGCGCATGGCGTGGTTATTACAAGACCGACATGAATGAGGTCATAATCTCATACCACGTCATATAATCCCCTCGTGGAAGAAGGGTAAACCCAGGGGCCAAGGTGCGATGAAGATTCCCGAGAGATGGGGCTGGACACGAAACCTAGACATTTAGGTGATCTTGCGTATCCCATGAGGATGGGAATCAAGCCACACGTAGTTCTCTAGATGCAGTTTAACATCATGCGGGATGAGGAGGGGAGTAATATATCCCTAAATAGGGGAGGTGTATGGTATAGCGAATAAACCGACGTGAATGAAGACATAATCCCACACCACACCATACACTCTCATAAGAGAGTACCTAGGCCGGGGGCCCGAAAAGGCCAAGGGGCATGATTGTTAGGCATTGGTCAGGAAGGACTGACCTGCTTGCAGTTTAACATCTTGCGTTAAGGATGAGGGCCAGGGGCCCGAGGAGGCCAAGAGGACTGAGGTTGGGCATTGGTCAGGAAGGCCTGACCTGCTTGCAGTTTAACATCTTGAGGTAAGGATGAGGAAAGAGATAACTATATCTCATTCGGGGAGGTGTACGGTGTGACGAGTAACCCAGCGCGAAAGATGACGTAATCCTACACCACGCCGTATGTCTTGACCCAAGGGGATGATTTTGGCTCTTGGGCTGGGCCAACAGACGAAATGTCCGGGCATTCTTATGTATCCCATTAGGATGGGAATCAAGCCATACGTAGTTCTTGACGGCCATGATGTTTAACTTCATGCCGGACAAAGGATTCATCTCATTTGGGGATATATATGGTACGGAAAGTAATCCGATGTGAATAAGGACATAGTCCCACACCACACCGTACAATCCCACAAGAGAACCTGAGTCGAAAAAAGCCATGGGTCCTGAGGTCGAGTCGCGGTCAGGAAGGTCCGACCTTCTTGTAGTTTAATTTCTTGAAGTAAGGACGAGGTCCGGGGGCCCGAGGAGGCCAAGGGGTCTGAGGCTGGGCCTCGGTCAGGAAGGCCTACCCAATTTTCAGCTTAATGTCTTGCAATGAGGATGGGGGGAGGTCTTAGTTTAAGGTCACAGAGCTCGGACCATTTTGCAGTTTATCGTCTTGCAGGACGAAGATGCAGTTTAAGGTGGTCTAGGACCCTTTTTCCCTAGTCAAAGTATCGCTTGAGGAACTTGGCATTATTGGGAGGGGTTATGCGCTCACCATTCGTGGTTTCCAAGGGGTATGCTCCGTTGGGGTAAACCTTGTGGATGACGTAGGGTCCCTCCCATTTGGGCTCTAGCTTGGGTGGTTTCCTACCAGGAATCATTGGTGCTCGAAGGGCCAAAACTAGATCGCCCTGCAGAAAAGAGTGAAGGCGAACCTTCTTGTTGAAGGCCCTTGATATCTTATTCTGATGTCTTTCCAGATTGTGCAGGGCACAAAGACTGTTCTCGTCCAGTGCTTCCAATTCAGCTAGATGGATTTCGGGCACCTCATCTGGCGCTTGCTGGTCATAGACTGCAGTGCATAACGATGGTAGGTGGATCTCAATGGGTAGGACGGCCTCAGACCCACACACCAAGGAATATGGGGTCACTTGGGTGGAATTGCGAGTCATCGTCTGATAAGCCCAGAGGGCGTTGGGGAGCTCGTCCGACCAACTTTTCTTGTTCTGACCAACCATTTTCTGTAGAATGTTAGAGAGGGTTTTGTTGAACGCCTAGATCTTCCCGTTTTCCTGTGCATGATAGTGGGAGGTATAGTTCGAACGGATATTGTACTTTGCATACAATTATTTCAGCTCAACCGCTCGGAAGATGGTTCCGTAATCGGTGAGGACAGCGTGAGGGACCCCAAACCGGTGAATGATATTGGAGCTCACAAAGTCGATGATGGAATGGGTCTTGACCTCTTTAAGTGGAACTGCCTCTGCCCACTTAGAGAAGAAATATGTAGTAGTTAGGATGAACCTACACTGGCGATCTTTCTCTGGTGGATATGGTCCCACTACATCAAGTCCCCACACCGCAAATGGCCAAGAGTACCTGGTGGAGTGGAGGGGTTCCGGTGGCCGATGCATGAAGTTGGCATGAACTTGGCATGTGTGGCAACTCTTGGAAAACTCAATAAAATCATGGATCATAGAGGGCCAGAAGTACCCCAACCTCCGGATTTGATGGGATAGCTTTGGCCCAGTTTGATGGGCACCACAAGAACCGGCGTGGAAATATTGCATAACCTAAGAAATATCGACTCCTTGAATGCAACAGAGGAGAATGTCATCGAAGCTCCGCTTATAGAGGGTCTGCTCAAGGCTAGGGACACTCTGGAGGGTAAATTGCAGCGCGTGGTGTCGGATTCGCTCGCGCTCGGCCCGATCGTCTGGGAGGCATCCATTTTGGAGATACTCAACAAAAGTTTCCATCCAGTCGGGAGTGGCTTCAACCACTGTGTCTGACGAACTCGGGACACCTGACGTAGAGGGCCCGGTGGTGAGATGACTTACCCATAGGCCGTCATTGTCCTCTTGGGTGACGGGGGCAATGAATCTCCGGTGTGCCACATGCATGATCAAATAATCTTGCTCGGGTTCTGCGAGCGACGCAGCTAAGCCGACCAAAGCGTCAGCTCGACCGTTCTATGACCGAGGGACATGTGTGACCTCTGGTCGAGAGGAGAACTGGGCCATTAGGCGGAGCATGCACTCCAGCAATGGCACAAGCTCCGAATTCCTAATGACATAATCGACATTGACCTTCTTGATTACCAACTCAGAATCTCCTTTCACATGTAGATGGGGCACGTCGATCTCAAGGGACAACTCGAGGTCGATGATGAGATCCTCGTACTCTGCCTCGTTGTTGGTGCAGCCTTATGACAACAGGAATGAGTATGGTAAGACGTCCTGTGCCAGGGTGATGTAGACGATACCCAGGCCTACTCTATTGAGCTTAGGATCATCGAGCCTCCTACCGGTGGGGCTCTGGGAGGAACCTTCAAAGTGCATTTGCCAACATTAGACGGTACGATCGACTGAGAGAATCGTCTCATAAGGAAAATCCAGGTCCAAGGATTGATCCGCGGAGGTTGGATGGGCACCTAAAAAGTCTACCAACGCCTATCCTTTAATGGCCTTCTGTGGTACGAACCTGATATCAAACTGCTGTAGAATCACTGCCCACCGTGCTAGTCGGCCAGTCAACATGGGGCGGTTCCGGATGTACTTCAGTGGGTCTACCCGAGAGACCAATTGCACCTCATGGTGCTGCATGTAATGTCGCAGCATCTGTATTGAAAGAACGAGCACAAGGAAACCCTTTTCGATAGGGGATTATCTGATCTCTGTATTGAGAAGCATGTGATTGAGATAGTAGAGACTGTTCTTCGTACCCTCGTTACTCTTCTGGGCGAGCAGTTCACTGAGGGATCATTCTAGGGCGGTCACGTAAAGGACCAGCGGCTTCCCGGAGATGGGTGGCATCAAAACCAGAGGTTAGAGAAGGTACTTCTTGATTTCTTCGAAGGCGGTCCGACACTCATCATCCCATTTGTAGGCGGAAACCTTCTTCATGAGTCGGGAAAAGGGTTTACACTTGTCAGCTAGATTCGCGATGAATTGGTGTATATAGGCTAAGTGGCCTTGGAGACCTCGAAGATCCTTAATATTGCTCGGGGGAGGCATTTGGATGATGGCATTGATCTTCTCTGGGTCGATCTCAATGCCCCGGTATCTAACAACAAAGACAAGAAACTTTCCATAGGTGACCCTGAAGGCACACTTTAACGGGTTCATCTTCAAGTGGCGGGAACGGAGGATACCGAACACTTTCTCAAGGTCTTTAAGATGGTCCTGGCGATGGCGCGATTCTACCACTAGGTCATCCACGTAGCATTCCACCAGCGTCCTGAGAATTGGCCTGAATATGCGATGCATGGCCCTCAGATAAGTGGCACCTGCATTTTTCAGGATGAAGGGCACAACCTAGAAACAAAAGGTACCTTGGGGAGCCCTAAAAGCAGTTGACTCCTTGTCCTCGGGGTCCATCCGGATCTGGTTGTACCCGGCATACCCATTCATTAAAGAGAGGGCTTGGAACCCGGCCATAGCTTCAATTAATAGCTCGGTCACCGGGAGGGGAAATTCATCCTTTGGGTAGGGGCGATTGGGGTCTTGGAATTCGATGCAGACCCTGATCTTCCCATTCTTCTTCCTGACTGGAACAATGTTGGCAAGAAACTTGGGGTACTGGACTTCCTTGATGATGTTGGATTTGATAAGCTTGTCATCTTCGGCCTCAACCATAGCACCGTGAGAAGGGTGCATCTTTCTGGGGGGATGCTTAAACCCGCGATGGTTTGATAGGAGGCCCAGACAGTGAATGGATACCTGGGGATCTAGTCCCTCCATCTCGTTGTAACTCCAGGAAAACACATCATGGTGTTTCTTGAGAAAATCTACGTACCTCTGCTTCTCCTCGTAGGACATGGCTGCACTGATCAATGTGGGTATCGGATCTACCTCGATACCAAAGTTCACTTGTACCAGTTCATCAACCATGGTAGAGACGCCTTCCTCAAAGGCGGGGGGAGCATCCTCCAGATATTTCTCTCCACCCACGGAGGCATTTCCCGCAAAGGAGGCTTCCTCCGAGCTATCAAACCCTGATGAGTAGCTGGTGTCGGCTTGGGCAGTAGTGGTCATCATATCAGAAGACCCACTCGCCACTGAGACCATAGCAATGAAGGCAGTTGATCCTATACCATCTGGCCTTTGGCCCGAGGGGCCACGTTTAATGACATCGAAGCAGTGGTGAAGGGTCGGCCTGAGTCAGTTGATTCCAGCCCGGCAGAAGAGACACGTATGATATACTACCATTGTCATAAGCTTGAAATTCTGGTACCGCACAGGGGTAGGAGGCTCCGGGATCACCTGAGCCTGGTTGGTGTAGGAGTACGAGGTGTGCTTCTGTCGTTGCTTGGACATGGGAACACACCTTCCTTTAATACCTGAAACAACAAAACACTACCCCATGTTCGGGGTCGTGGCCTCCGATCGATGGATCGGGAATATGTATGCGTAATCCAGACCTTCCCATGGATCACTTGCGACAGGGGCATGTTCATCCTCACTCACTAGGATTTGCCTATCCTTGCTCTTGTAATAATCGGCGTCCAGATAGCGGGCTTCACAAGATGTGAAAGGAGATGCATCTCTTTGGAGAATGCCTACTCGACCATTGAGGGAGTATTTGAGGCATTGGTGATACGACGAAGGGACTTCTGCGTGCAGATGGAGCCATGGCCTGCCCATCAATGCATTGTAGGAGGTGTCCTAAGAGACAACTATGAGCTCGGTGCTGGAAATTAGGCCACCGAACTGGTTCTTCAAGCAGATCGTGCCGACTGGGGATTGCTCGGTCCTGTCGTATCCCTAGATTCTATGGTCGGAAGGCGTCAAATCATCTTCAGACAGACCTAGCTTTCGCAGTGTCCGATTCGGGATTAGGTTGATACCGGAACCCATGTCAACGAGGCAGCGGCGGACTTCCACGCCATTGAAGTGGCCAGTAATGTACAGTGGGTGAATATTCCCCTGTATGGAAGGGTCTTCATCTTCACCGGAGAATGAGATAACTGCCTGGCATGCGGCGTTCTCAATTGTCTCAGCGTGGAAGGCTTCTACAGCTGCTACCTCCGTCTCAAACTGAAGGGGGCTCCTTAGGGCCTCGGCAAGTGCCTTGCGCATTTCAGACGATAGGAGAAGGGCCTCATGGATAAAAAGCCTTGCTAGAATTCTGGCTAGGTGCTTCAAGACATCATACTTTTGTTCCAGGCGCGAGCCTCTGCTTACAAGAGGTCGTTCTGCAGTTGGAGGCATAGTAGGTCATGTCGGTTGAATCGGCGGTTGGCTAGTGCTGGGTACACCCAGCTGCCTACTAGTTGAAGCCTAGAATGTAGTCACTGGGTTAGGATCAGACAGCGGATATTGTCCTGTAGCTGGGCATGACTGACTGTGATACGGACTAGGAAGCTCTCCCTGATCTAGTAGCACAAACGGCGGTGGAGGTAGAACTGAGGGCATCAGATGAGGTTGCACATGCGGAGCTCTGTGTTGAGCCTGCTGTCTGGTCTCAGCAGCATGCACGGCCTAGCTGAAAGTGCCCGCTGAGGTGCCTCGACAACCAGTGTGGTTGTGATTCCACTGGCGTTGATGTCGACTGGGGACCTTGGGGAGGCTCGTCTGGCGTTCCCCTTGGTCGAGAGTCATATAGGGCTCTACCAGCTCCACGGTGTTAACTGAAGTGTACCCCTGGATGTCGCTCGATGAGTTATCCACCACCAGGAAGATTCTGGGATGAATCCCCATTTTAGGGGGCATAAAGTCGCCAAGAGTTCGGGATAACGATGGCAGTGGTGGAGCGCGTTGCTTCTTCTTGCGTCGTCGCAGCTTACCCTTTTGGGAAGAGGTCGACTATAAAGACGATGCAGAGGTACTGGCTACTTCCCCCGAAGGTTCCGGATGATTCAAGCATGCCCGAATGATACCTTGGGAATGGGCGATGGTTTTTTGAGCCATAAAGTCGTCGTATTTATGGGACCCATGGCTGGGAACCTGCTGCCACTCGCCTTCTCTGTCGCTACCGATCTATGACCCTGCAAAGACACCCGCTACTTGTGTTAGTGCCGGGCCCAACCTGACTATGTTTTTGTCGACATGGTCTTGAAGCCAGTCTTTAAACACATATCATTGCTTGAGGGTGTGCCCCAGAATCTGATGATAAGGACAGTAGTTGGGGTGATCAGTGAGGTTTGCCTCTATCGGCCTTCTGCACTCGGGTAGGCGCACAATCCCTTGCTCTAGAGCACTTTGGAAGTAGCCAGGCACCTGATTTTCGTTGAACGAATAGGTCTGGTGCCTTCTTTCCAGATAGGGGGCCCTGGGGGCGTGGCCCTGGCAAGGGCCTGGAGGGGCCTGCCGAGGAGGTGGTTCCTGATTGTCTCTCCTAGGTGGTGGTGGCGCACTGCGCAGTGGAACCTGTCGATTCTGAGGCGGTCGCTGCTGGGCAAGAGCATGCGCATGAGGTGGGGGACTTCTGCGGGGTTGCGGGGACGGTGCCACTGGAAGTAATTCCAACTGTTTGGGGGCTTCTATTTGGTCCACTACGGCGGGTTCGGTTCTGGAAGCCCTCCTGGCCGAGATCACAGTGGGCAGCAAATGTGCCTGACTAGCCTGTTGCAGAGCCTCCTCAAGGCGCTGAGCCTTATCTGAGAAATCTAAAAACCCTCCAGGGTAGTTCTGGGTGATCAGGGAAGGAACCCGCTCTATTTTAACGTTCCCTACACACATCTTCAGTAATTTATCCTGAGTCAGTGGCATGTCAAGGGAGTACGTAAGTCCCTTCCACCGAGCGATGAAGTCTGCGACTCGCTCATCAGGCCTTTGTTTGCATTAGAAGAGGTCTGTGATGCTGATCTTTCGCGTGGTGGAGATGAATTGGTATAGGAACTGCCGGCAGAGATCCTCCCAACCGGTCACCGATCCGATAGGGAGCTAGTTGTACCAGAAAAATGAGGGGCCCTCCAATGTTTGTACAAAACATCGGAGCATGTAAGCTTCTTGCTGGGCCGGAGTCCCTAGAATGGGGCCACACCTGGAAGAAAAGTGGGCCAAGAGTTGCAGCGGGTCCACTGTCCCGTTGAAGGGCGAGAAAGTGGAGTTCCCAAAACCCGGGGGTTCAGGAATATCATCCACCCATGCAGGATATGGCTTGCCATCCGGTGGGACCGCCACCTGCCGCGTTTCAAATGCTTCGAGGCGGGCGATGAGTGCCGCTATAAGATCATATGGGCGGGGGTCCCTATCTTGACGGGGATCCCTAATCACAAGTGCGTTGCTAGGTTCTTTGACATGGTAGATGGCTTCAGCCGCTCATGGAGCGACTGGCGGAACGATATGCGGCGTGGCTGGGGGAACCTTGGCTATATTCCTCAGATTTCCCTATCGTTCAGGAGGGTTTGGCGAGACGTATCGCGCTTTCTTGCCGTAAGTTCCGACTTCTTCCCTGTCTGTGGAAGTAGCATGATCAGGGTTTCCCAGAGGCATCTCACCGGGGGGAATTGTTCCGGCCTATGCTGCCCCGTCTTGGGATTACCATAGTCGGGTCGCCGCTCTGCAGCGCGCTCAGCCAAGAGTTCGTCAACTAGCCTCTTCTGGTCAGCAAGCTGCTGGCGTAATGCAGCCTTCTCGGGATCTTTGTCCGTCTTCTGTACAGAGGCGGACGGGTCGGAGTTATTTGGAGTTCCGACGTGCTCCTTACCCTTACCTACGTTTCGACTGAGTACCAGCGACTTAGTGGGTACATGGAGGCCTTGAAGGTTCCTCTGCTGATGGGTAACCCTCCCTGATGGGTCCAGTAGTGGTGGTACGCCCTCGGGGGGCAAGTCTCCATCGAGAAATTCAAGCTCGTCTTCCTTGTCCACTATGTCAGCCATGTGGACCGCAACTCCTCTCGAGGGCATGTCCTCAATGTCGCATAACGAATTGGGTTTCCGTCGGATAGGGCTGAAGATGAGAGCAGAATAGTGTCCCCAGCCACAGACATGCACATGGGGGGTAGCTTCCCTGATGACCCTGTGGAGTACTTTGAAACTCTGAACGCATTTCCGTTGGAGGGTGCTCTGACGGCCCGGTGACTCAGGGTGCTGGGCCACAGGGAGTGCAGACAAGTGGATCAGGTGGCATTGCTCGCCGATTTCTTCAAAGTTCTCTCGACTACTGGGGTACATCACCCGCTCGTAACGAAGGCGGAAGTGTGTCTCCCATAGGGTTTGGAAGAAGCACCCCACTTCCTATGGGGTAAGGGACTCTGGTGCGAGAAAGTTCGGTGATGTCGTTGGCCAGAACTTCTCTGGGAAGTGATCCGCTGCGAGAATGCTCCAGAAGCTCCTGGGTTCGGACTCGAGATCTGGACTTGTATTGCCCCACTCGTCAACCGGGGGTGGCTGAGGGACCAGTAGTAGTATCGAGGTGGACCGCTGGGACAGTGAACTTGGCGGCGGAGAATATGGAGATCGAGCTGACTAGCCGCCAAATTCCGGGCCATCCTCTGAAGAGTGAGGTGACCTGACAACGATATCACAATACGATGGTCTGATAACCACATCTTCTAGAGCAAGAGTTGCGGCCATCGTCGGTGGGTTACTCCATTGCTCCACTGTCGTTGGTCCCAAAAACAGCTCCCCGTGATCTTTGGTAGAGGTAGAAGGCGCTTCTGGTGATGACGGTGGTGATTGCGCAGTCGGGACCTGCGGAATTTCCACAATTTCATCCTCCTGGATGTACCTACGGAGGGAGGCGGGAATCCGGTGGACCTCGCATTCTGGGAGAATGAGGCTGATGCGTCTGGTCCCTTCCCCAGTCATTGACAAGGAGGAGCGGGGGGAAGGATCCATCACTGAGTCGCATTCCGCTTCAGAGTCCCAGAAACGTGAAGGCTTGATCTCCACCCGGGCCTTCCCAGGACTCTTCTTGTGGCGGCGACGACCCGCTCTCCTGCCCCTAGATGGACTTTTGGGACATGGTTGATCCTCAACATGTAGTCTTGGGGCGGCGTTGACGTCATTGTAGAGAGGGCCCCCGCTTGAGATAACCAGGGTGCAAGGGGAACCAAGGAAAATGTCGAAGGGTATATGGGGAGGGCCTCCATGGACAGTACCCACGTGGACGGAGCGAGGCTGACCTTCACTCCTCGAGTTGTCGGGGCAAGGAGGACCTTCACCAGTTTCAGAGAGGATGTAGGGAGTACCCCCATGTTGGAGAGGGACCGGATGGTCAGTGCCTCCACATCGACGGTCGGGGGCCAGAGAAGGGACTCCATACCCTGCATGGTGGGTGCGGGAGAGGTTTCTACGCCGAGCATCACTACCGCGGGGAATGTCTTTTTTCGTGATGGGGGTAGCACGAGGCATGTCTCCATGACGAGATTAGGAGCGGGGGAGGCCCATGCTCTGCGAAATAGTGGTATGGGGAGGCCCTCCGTACGGGGTGACATTACTGTGAATTTATTCTGGGAGATCACCAATCAGGCTTGTAACCCCGGGAGCCAACCCGATCTGCCCATGGGGCGGTTGGAGCCTCGGTCCTGGTTGAGTGAAGGAATGCCCATGATCAATGTTCGAAGGGACCCCATGATGCATGTCGGTAGTGGACTGGGCCACAGTAGCTGTTCACGTTGACGCCCCTTGACGAGCTTCCTCAGCTCGGGCCTGACGCTAACGCCGGGTTAGACGGGCTCGCGCAGGTGGTGTAGGGGCATAGCCTACCTGCTCTTCTGGCGAAGCCGGTCAGCGGAACTGATGCGTCCGGGTGGGAGCCCTTTCCTGGATCCCCTGACTTGGGACTCTGAGCGGGCTGAGCCAGACATCACCCGCCTCATCGGCGTAAGGCGAGAAGTCGTTGAGGCATTCCGGGGACATGCTCTCGAAATGATTGAACGTTGGGGTGGGGAGCAGGGGCTCTCCGCGTGGCCTTTTAGGGCAGCGTTGACGGCAGGGCCTGGGTACCTCCAGGTCCAGCTGGTCCATATCCCGAGTTGAGATGACCCCTCCCTCCTCATACCTGCGTACAAGGTTGTTGATCACCCTTCACTGGATGATCTCTAATGGGGAGAGGGGACGAGGGCACCCCGTATTCACAGATGTAGAGGTCGTCGTGGTGGCAGTAGAGCCATGTGGGGTGGTTGTTCCTGTATTGCCTTTGCCCCTGCGTAGGTGAGTAGGTGGTGATCATGTCTCCGTAGCAGCAACCTGGTTCATGGGAAACGGAGAGATCAACACATCAGCACTTTGAGGAAAATGATTGAAAACTAGTGCCCCAGCGTCATTCTATTCTCCATGTCTGTAAGAAGGATCCACGCCAACACGTTGCAGAAGAGAATGCCCCACGTTCTACTGCCCCAACATACGGTGAGTTTCATGCCAGGCCCACTATTTTCTTGGCGAGACCCGGCGCCGTATATCTTAATCCGGTGACACGTTAATCTACTAGTGTCTCGAGCGCTAATAATCTCCACTTTTAGGAGAAGAATTTCACATCGGGTTCACCATTTCTGTTTCCGACGCTTTCGTCGGGGCACGCTCATCCGTCAGCGGAGGACACGCAGCTACTGCCCCATATTCCCGCTTTCCAAAGGTGGGTTTAATCCACTCTTTATTCAGGGACATCTACTCCATGATCGAAACCAGGATGATGGGATGTCGGTTCCTCCTTCTGTGGATTCCTCCTCAGAACTCATCACCTAGACTAGGTCTCCTTCATAGATTTAATACGTTGTTCATGAAACTCTTCCCAGTGCCATGTTTCCATGGACGTCGGTTAATTACACCGCTTCTTTCAGGATATTCCAAAGGGTCCAGTCAGGGCAGCAACCTTCAGTCGGGGGAGTAGTCACATGGAGGCATCATTAGCGTGTCTGTATGCTGGGGGAACTGGTGCGTCTATCTTTTTTCCCTTCACATGGGGCTTCTCGAGGGCATGGATGCCCGAGGCATCCCACATCGAGTGCGGGGAATCATATTCCCTACGCATATATCTGAGGTTTTCCTCAGCTTCCTATGTTTCACACAGGGTATGCCACAGTTTTAACGTCTAGCGGAGACGGTTATGCCAAGGGCGTGCCATCCAAGGTTTTCCTCAGGAATCTCATGTTTATCACGAGGTAGGTCGCATGTTTAACGTCCAGCAGAGACGGGTCGGTCTGAATGTTGTGAAGAGGAGTGGAATGGCATGATCTCAATGGGATATGACAGTCTGGGTGAGGATCAGGGTGGATGATGGATGGGTGGATGAAGCGGAGGGGGGCTGAGATGGGACTATCGCAAGGGTGAAAGTGAGATTGGGAATGAGCCTCGAATAGGCCTCCTATGTATCCCTTTGGCAGGGAATCAAAGTCTGCGTAGTTCAGGATGGTGTCGGCGAGCCGACGTGAAGGTGGACCTGGGCCCGATGGGTATCGTCAGCGAACCAACGTGAATGTGGTCGGAACAACCGAGTGATGGGTTTGAACCTAATAGTTTAGAATGGTCTGTCGGTGAACCGATGCGAATGAGGACCTTGGTCCGGATGGTGTGGGGATTACAAACTAGGTTGCCCAGGTGCTAGTGACCTGACATGAAAAAGGTCTGAGTAACCAACAGGTGGTGGGCTTGCACCTCTGGGAGGCTTCCTACGTACCATGCCTTGACATGGATCAAATACCTCGTAGTTCAGGTTGGATGCCGGAAGGCCGAAGTGAATGAGGAGGACTAGGGGGTCCTAGTGGTGGTGGGCTTGGACCTCGTGGAGGCTTCCTACATACCATGCCTAAGCACGGATCAATGACCACATAGTTCAGGTTGGTCACAATGACCTGCCATTGGACCGAAATGCAGTTTAACGTCGTGCGGGACGAAGATGAACCCTGACGTTAATAAACGACGAGAGGTGGGCTTGAACCTCGTGGAGGCTTCCTACATACCATGCCTTGACATGGATCAAAGACCCCATAGTTCAAAGGGGCTTTGTCGGCGAACCGACGTGAAGGTGAACCCGGGGGGTCCACTTATGGTGGGCTTGGACCTCGTGAGGCTTCCTACGTATCGTGCCTTGACATGGATCAAAGACCACATAGTTTGGGAATGGCGGTGGGTGTCGGAAAACCGGCATAAAGAAAGGACCTTGGTCCGATGGGAGATGGGCTTGAACCTCGTGAGGCTTCCTACATACCATGCCTTGACATGGATCAAAGTCCTCATAGTTTGGGTTGGTCACAACGGCTGCCGTCGGACTGTAATGCAGTTTAATGTCATGATGGATGAAGGTAGAACATGATGTGAAGAAATGACGGATGGGCTTGAACCTCGTGGAGGCTTCCTATATACCAAGCCGTGACATGGATCAAATACCTCGTAGTTCGGGAGAAAAGTGGTGTGTAGTTTAATGTCATTTGGGGACAAGGGGATACAGTTTAACGTCATGCTAGAAGAGGGCATACAGTTTAACGTCATGCTGGATGAGGGCATACAGTTTAACGTCATGCTGGACGATGGAATACAGTTTAACGTCATGCTGGATGAGGGCATACAGTTTAACGTCATTCTGGACGAGGGCATACAGTTTAACGTCATGCTGGACAAGGGAATATAGTTTAACATCATTCTGGACGAGGGAATATAGTTAAATGTCATGCTGGATGAGGGTATAGAGTTTAACATCATGAAAGATGAGGGCATACAGTTTAACGTCATGCTGGACGAGGGAATACAGTTTAACGTCATGCTGGATGAGGGCACACTGTTTAAAGTCATGCTGGACGAGGGCATACAGTTTAACGTCATGCTCGACGAGGGAATACAGTTTAACGTCATGCCGGACGAGGGAATACAGTTTAACGTCATTTCGGATGAGGGCATACAGTCTAATGTCATGCTCGACGAGGGCATACAGTTTAACGTCATGCTGGACGAGGGCATTGCCATGGCCGATGCTTACTCTAAGCCCACGTGAATGATGCTCGGTGTGAGAAACAAGAGGCAGCAAGGACTTGACAATCACGTCGCGAAGGGTGAATCTGTGAGAAGCAAAGAGGGGCTTACGCGTTAGGCGGACCATGGTGCTCGGACTTACTCTAGGATAGAGGCCCGATGTGCTACAAAGTGTGGTGGGAGATGGATTTGGGACCAACAATGGAAGGCGCCTCGTTCCCTATCCTGCCCTCCGCTGGCCTTGGCAGTGGAGAAGTGTGGAGGTTCATGGGTGCTACCTTCCGCAAGAGAGGCTTGGGGCTTATACCGAGGTGGTTTACCTTCTCCCATGGACATATGCTACTCCGAGAAGGAGGATATCATCCCTTGTGGAGGGGGTGACCCCGTCTCTGTGGACACGAGTGGGGTAAAAAAATGTCTGAGATGGGGGGACCCTGCGTACGAGGCACAGGGCCGGATCACAGTTTAACGTCATGTGTTGAGGACGAGGTGCTTGACAGTTTAATGTCCTACAGCTTGGACGAGGTGGGTTTACTCCACACCCCTATGACTTACATAACCGGTACCCTCTGTTCCTTAGGGGAGGGAAGGTACTGGCAAGACCATGGTAAAAGTGGGTCGCGGAGCGAACCATCGAGGGGTCAACATTAGCATGGCTATGTGAAGAAGCAATAGACGTTAGCGTGCCTATGCGAAGAAGAATTATGCCACGAAATGATAAAGGTGGTGTTGCCCATGGGATTTTGAGATCACATCGTGTAGTCCTGGAGGGTCGCATGAGAAGAGGAATTGCCATGCAAAGGAGTATGCTTTGCGAAGTGGAGTGCCTCAGCCTTAGCATTGGGCAAGGGTGTGACTGTGAGGTGCCTCGCGAAGTGGAATAGTATTTGTGGAGCACTTCCTCGTGAAGCAGAGGGGCCTCGCGAAGCAAGGTGATGAGAAGCAGTGTGCTTCGCGATGTACAGTGACCCTGCCTTGGCATGTGGATCCCTAGTACCAGATGGGGGTTTCGTGAATCATAAATGCTCCATGGATGCCCGAGTTCCCTTGCGAATCCCCTTCCTCCGTGAATTCCCTTAGACTTCGCGAAGGGCACCCCTCTCAGAATATGGACTCAAGACGAGACAGGGTGAAGGCATCTCGTGAAGTAGAGGCACCTCGTAGAGCTCATGATTCCCGGGAGCGAAGGGTGCTTCACGATTCGGGAGCTGAGAAGCCAAAAGGTCAGATCGTCCATCCTCTTGGGCTCATGGGGAACCCAGTATTTATAGTAAAGGGGCAATGTGAAGTAGAACTCATGTGGCGCGAAGGGGCGGCAGTTGCTTCGCGTCGAGCTCGCGAACGTCAGGGCATTCACGGAGCGTTACCGCCTCTTGTGCTCCGCAGCGGGCTCGCGAACGTCAGGGCGTTACCGCCACCTGTGCTCCGGGGTGGGGTCGCGAACGTCAGGGCGTTCGTGGGGAGTTACCGCCTCCTGTGCTCTGTGGCGGGCTCGCGAACGTTAGGGCGTTCGCGGAGCGTTACCACCTCCTATGCTCCGTGGAGGGCGCGCGAACGTCAGGGCGTTCGCAGGGCGTTACAGCCTCCTGTGCTCTGCAGTGGCCACGATTCTTAGGGGTGCTTCACTCTATAGCTTCGTGGGGCTACACGCGGGGCCTCTTTCCCATCCCTTCTTTGCGTGAAAAATTTTGGCGCCAACACCACCATAGGAAAAAAATTTCTCATGAAACATAACATTGAATTCATCCCAATCTAGAGCATCAATATTCTCACTATCCCTGATATTTTTCACCATCGACCACCATTTATCAGCTTCACTTTCAATACGGTAAATAGCGAGACTAACCATTTGATGTTCTGATCAACCCATGTCACCAAAAATCTTTTCCTGTGCTTTAATCAACCCTTCTACTAGCACAAGGTCAGATGACCCTTTGAATGATGGGGGATGTTGCCTCAGAAATGATCCACTACTGACATTTTCCCCTGTGTTTGATCTGGATGATCACATGCATGGATACCACCACCATTTATAGCCTAAGTCAATTGTACTATCACTGCAAAAAACTATTCAGTTCTGATTCCGACCATCTCAGGTTGCTGATTTGGAAGGTTGTCTTCCTCCTAATGTCCTCCCATTATAGATTCCATGTTTCCTCTATGAAAAACCATTCTGAACACAGAAATATATTAGGCGAAGCAACATGGTAATCTCTAAATTCTATATCATTTCAATATTACCATAAATTAATTTATGGATATTAATTTAACCAAACCCTAACTCCTAAAGTTTTCTAAACCTCCCTTTGATACCAACTATAATGACCCGGCCTTAAAAATTACTTAATCTTGAATTAAATGAATAATTCATACTAAGGGTATTTTCATGTTTACAGTTTTATAGAATTAGGAAATAACTATTACATTACTTCTCAAAAATTACAAGGTAGACACTTCTACTCAGTTTCAATTTTTTTATAAAATAAAAACTTTTGAATAAAAGAGTCATGTCTAGTTCCACGTTTTAGATAGCATGACATTTACATGATCCCATACTTGAACCTATTCCACTTAATGTCATGTGGAAAACATTCCAAAAACAAGGGATGAGCATAAAAATCTTAGTATGGGATACACAAAGAAGGAAAACTGTTAGTTTTTCAAAACAACAAGTAATCCTTGAATACTTAATCATAAGTAATACATTTCACCTTTATTAAGTTGTAAATAATCATCACTGAATAAATGATCATTTCATACCCTTTTGTAACCAAAAGATTACCATAAAACCAATATAAAGAACACATAACATATAAAGGTAACTTGTGACATTAACATTCTTAAGTGGAATAATCATACGGTCGACTTCCACACATATCACTAAATGGAATACCCATACGAGCGACCTCCATACCTAATGCATTGGAGGTTATAATGTAACCACCCATCCTGGTTTATCACGACACCACGCATCATTTGGTTTTTCACGTAATCACTCATCAAATATCCAAGTACCATTATAAAATCATAACACATAAAATATTACAAATATAAGCACTTCACTAATGACATTTAATATGAAATAACAAGAAATAATTTCAAGATGTTGAAATAATCAATCCTTTTCAAAAACAATTTTCAATACCAAAAAAACCCAAAAAAATAATAATGGATTTATTTTTCATTTTAGAAAACATTAAGTCTTATAGAGGAATCCAAATAACGATTACGACGATAGAGAGGTCACTATCACCGCAAACGTTAAAAACATTCTGTTTGTAATTTAGTAAAACTCTTCATAGAAAAAATATTTCCTTTGAATGAAAGTAAAATTCAAAGGGTTTTATTATACACCATGTGAATGAATAAGGTATATATTATCGAAATATGCCTAAATGAAAGGAGATTAAAATGAAGTCCCTTACCTCGTGTCTGACTTGACCTGTTCCTTCTTTAATCTCCTGAATAATAAAATAATAATAATTTTACATTCTTAAGAACCTTTTTCAAGTTTATTATTCCTTTTATATCACTTATTATCATATTATAAACATTATGTAATCATTTAAGTTAATAATGTTTGTGTTGTCGATATTTGTTACTTGAGTAAAAATGGACTTCTTATAATTACAAATGGTTCACATGGTCAAAAGTTCATTATATCCAGAATTCTATTCAAGATTTAGATATCATATATAACATATATATCCAGTATATACATGTATTTATAATAGTAAATAACATTTGGAGGTAAGAAA
Source organism: Viscum album (assembly GCA_963277665.1). Classification (NCBI taxonomy): domain Eukaryota; kingdom Viridiplantae; phylum Streptophyta; class Magnoliopsida; order Santalales; family Viscaceae; genus Viscum; species Viscum album. The sequence continues at coordinate 493,602,075 of OY728158.1, read as the reverse complement.
TGAAATGCACTGTTCATGGAGACGGTAACCTGTACGTACGGATTATCACTACTTTCATTTAAATTTATTATTTTAATGGAATTAAAACATAATGATACATAGTTATATTATAATTACAGTATTATATCATATATAATATCATTAAATCCATCCATTATACATCCCCAATATGGAATTCATGAGTCATATCACTTTGAGGGGGCAGTAGTCTGCACTTCCTCAAATGAAATTATCGTGTTTACCCATAATGGAAACCATAAAAGTATGATATAAAATAAAAATACTGAAGCATAAATAAAACATAAACATAATATATATCATATATAAATATAGTGTCATCTTAATGGCCACAATGACAGGAGGTTGGAGATAATTCAACAATCATCGTTTCGTGAGGTTTTAGTTTTCCATCCACAGAAACAGTATGTCCTTAACCCATTAGATGGAGGTGTGTGTAAGTATAGTTCAAATACATATCATAACAACATCATTGTATATTTAAGATACTCATGTTATTTTAAAAGAAATTAATAAAAAGAGTTTAGGGGTTGGAGATGTAATAAAAAATAAAATAGGTTAAATGGAATTGTTTCCTTTAATTTGGGTAACTCCCATTATATTGAATTAAAAGGACTTCTTGAAGTGCGTTCTACCTATGGTTAGAATTCTGGTAGAAGGAGAGGGATCTTGAGAGAATATTTGGTCAGGGTTTGGATGAGTGAAGTGGCTTGAGTGGTGAGAGGAATTGGTTAGAAGTGAGGGTTTTTTATAAGGGGGAGGAGGGGCTCTTTAGGAAAGTGTGAAAATATTATTTTATTATATAATGATATTAGGTTTATAAAGGTCCAAAACAAATTAAAGTAGAAGATAAAATGACTCATGGTGTAAATAAAATCATCCAATCATAATTGGGCAAGTTTTAGATATTGTTTTAATATTTATAATCTTATTTATTTAAATATCTTATTAATGAGGTAAATACAACATCATTATTGTGTCATAAATAATATAACTTATTTGATGTCTAAAAGTTTTAAAACAAATACCATCATGTATGAATTATTTTTAGATTTTCAATGAATATTTATAGTTGAAAATATAATTTATATAACCTCTTTTAAAAATTAATTTACTAAAAGTTATTTGTTTTTGTCATTTTTGACTTTACATTAAGTTAATTAATCTAAAGTGTCATTATCACTCCCAAGTGGATCAATGGGGTCCCAAAATCAACCGAAATATGCCCCTGGTAATCAATTACTCATCCAATAAGGTTAATACAAGTGTTATGGTAATTTTATATTATTATAATATTATTTTTACCTTGAATTACCCTATTTATCTTTAACCGCGGTAAATAAAAGTCAAAAGTTACTATTCTCCAAAAAATATTTTCATCTTATTGAATGAAATTTTACTTACTAATAACTACCATGTATTTTGGATTTTTGAAATTTAATCCAATAAGAGGTAAAATTTCATTTAAATGAAAATGTCAGTTTTTAACTATTACTTAGTGGTTTCACTATTCATTAAAAATTAATGTTTTTCAAAAAACTTCCAAAAATTAAGCCTAATCTATATTTGATATTCTGAATTTAAAAATTATGTCCATTTTACCAAATTATAAACATTGAAGTTTCATTAATTAATTTAAAATTAATTCTCACTGTCAAAACAAATAACGTGTTTTTAAGAAACAATAACTATCAAAAGATCGACCCTTGTTTATGGAAAATTTAAAAGTGAAATTAATTACAATGACCAAAAGTGTATTAATTGGTAAAAATATAATCTAATTATACGTTAAAACCAATTAAAAAGATAATATAACCATATAAATATATTATATTAAAAGACACTTTTGAATAAAAATACAGTATTTTTCACTCTTCATAAAAAATGATCTTTACCAAAAAAATACCAAAAAATTACCGAAATTAAATTTTGATGTCCTGAATATAAATAAGAATTTTATTTTGTCAAATAGAACATATAAAAGTGACCAAAACTAGATTTAAAGAGGGTTCTCCATTAAAAGGCGGTAAATTGACCTTATAAAGTAAATTATGCTTAAAATTAGATTCATTCACATTTTACGCCTCTAAATTTTATTTAGCAAACATGTATAATCACATTATAGTTAGTTTTGTTCATTACCACCAATAAAACATCTAGGATTTAACTACCATTTAAAATAATAATATTATATTATTAGTGTGCAACGTAAGATTTCAAAAAGAACCCGTTGTTGCATATCAGGTACGCCATTAAACATAGCCACCCCATTAAAGTAAAATTAATATTTAATTCACAAAATATTGATAACAAAGAGAATTTATTATTTCTTTATTTACCCAGTATGTTACATTACTTGTTTAGAAGAAGTTCCCACCCATCTAAATTAGATAGATTTATTTGGTCCATATTTTTAATTGACCTTTATGAAAGGACCAATTATGTTCCCATGTGATAACACAATATAAATATATGTATATATGTATGTATATGTATGTATATATATATATCCTACATAATATTACATTACTTCTGAGACATCTAGATTAGTCCAAATTATATATGGTCATTTAGGGGTCCCTTAGGAACCTAATGTATACTTATTTTGTTTGCTTATTTATTTACTAATTTTTCAGTTATGTATAATAACATTATTATTTATATTATCAAACTAGATTATGCTTTAGGAAATGATGTAGGTGAACCACTAAGTATATCTCACAACCTACTCATGCAACTATTTCATTAGGGTACCCAAGAACAAATCATGTTAAATCTTTAGAGTTTAAGCTTCTATTATCATGATTGTACATGGTAGTTTGGAGAACATGATTAATCCAGATCTCAGGGTTCTCAAAGAGATGACCCTTGGGTAAATTGTTCTTTTCTTATTTAATTCATTATATTTTATCTCTTATTATATGTTTACGTCTCTTTATTTTATAGCCTCATAGGGACATGCATACGAGGTTATATATTTAGGATCGACCATTTCATATGTTGTTATATTTATAATCCATTTCATTATATTTTATCAATAACACTTCTCCTATTTGTTGATTTATTATTTATCTATTATAATGTTGTTATAATCTAATCCTGAGGGTATAGTATCCCCAGCATACCATCATTAGACCCTCATTACTAGTCGGTAGCCTTTGGCATACATGGAGGAACACATCTATACTTTTGACTGACTTGATCAGGGTTCTTTTTACCGGATCCTGGTTCAGGATGTTACAAAGTGGTATCATATGAGGTTTTTTTACCATTTGTGTTGCTATTTCTGGATGTTATAAATGAAACTATGAATGTTTCATCACTTGGTAAATAACCATGTCTAGGATTTATCAACCCATTGAAGTGGGAAAGGCTATGTGAATAGGGATGTCATTTTTTTTCATGTTGTTCATTGTTAATTTTGATTATGGTTTCAACTTGAGTGATTGAATTACTTTTTTTGATAATTGATTTATGAGATTATAGTGTTTATCCTTTTCTTGATATGGAAAGGGAGTATCATTACGAGCATCATTCGAGGAACATATAGATTCACATGCCACGCATATTCCCAGCCAATTAGATTCATCAATTAATGTGTCTTGTGTGTCCATTATAATTCATGTTTTGTACCATGATAATTATTTTGGTAACATTATTAGTTTTACACCTTATAAAGTGCTTCTTTTTCATTCTTGTCAGTATAACTTGCTTGCATTTATTGTTCATCATTATTACCTACTTGTTTTTATTAGTAAATAATATTCCATGATACCTGATTACTTATCATGCTTAACTTCATACCATTTTTCGAGAATTAATTAGTATTCTTTCCTTTATAGGTCATAATTATGTGGTTTCATATTAATACATTTCAACTTACTTCTTAAGATAGCATACACAGTTATAATTTTTATATACGATTGGTTATTTAAGTATCATCATTAAAAAATGATGTTTTCACATATATATTGAAGGTCTCACATTAACAACTCGGTTATGACATGTTTGATCCTTGGTCAATCAATTTAATGAGCTGAAACATTTATTATTGTGATTAAATAGGATCCAATATTAAATTCATAAATTGTATGGGATTTTAATAAATTGGGAAATGGTTACCCCTATAATCAGTCCAAAATTTAGGTGATTTATATACCAAGATAATATTATAGAAATATAAAATATCTTGAATTTTGACTTAAATTGAATATATTTATTATGAATATTATTCTTGGCTTGACCAAACTAGGTCGTCTTTAGTTTGTTATGTCTATGTAATAGAACCCACTAAGAGTGTTTAAAATATTAATTTCTAATATGTTTCGAGTTTCATTTCGATGAATGAGAATGACTTGAAGGGACCCTTTTAGTTATCCTTTATTCATACATTATAAGGACCTTTATAGGTCATCTTTTCTTACTATACTATAGTACATCACCTCATGGGGTTATTTTATGTTTTTTAGGATAGTTAGTTTAATTTTTTTAATCACCTATATGGGGTCACATATGGATGTATGGTGGTATCTTACTTGACTAGTCCCCCATTTAATCTATAAAAGAACCAATAATTCCATTTTGTATTATACATATATGAGTTATTAGTTAATTAAAACAAAAATTACAACCTAAATGGTGTTTTACTATATATATTGGAATTTAAATTTTAATTAAATAATATCGGTTTTGTGAATCCTTATAGATAATTAAAATTAAATAAAAGAGATTTATATGATAAATTCCCTAAAATGTGATAGGATGTCATCTAAATAAATTATCCTTGTAAGAAAATTGTAAAAATTTATTGTTTTCTTTGTGGTGTTAGATAAATAAGTTTAATAATTATAAATTTATTATAATTGGTACTTTATGTACAATTTGATCATCGAAACGATTAAATATATTCATGAGAATTTATGTAAATTACTTAAAATAGAAACTTAAATTTGTTTGTTTCTAGACCCATAGGTTAGGGTAGTTTAAATTCTTTCATGGGTAGTTTCCTTGAAATGGAAACACGAGTATTACCCATAGACTCCTTCTTGTATATCATAAAAATAAATGATAGACACTTCTGTTTAGTGACTTTTTCGTTGTGACCCCTCATGTAGGGTATATTATTTATGTTTTATTAAGGGGATTGTCCAAAGGAGGTATCTCTCATATAAAATTGAATTCTTTTTAATTTCTTGTGAACTTTTTTAGATACATGGTAATGTTAAGGTTCTGTTTTAACCTTGTACGACTCCACAATTACTAAAATGAAACTCATGTTGGATGGGTGGTCTTATTGTCTTTTGAACCTTGTTATGGGTGAAAGAATCAGGTAATGCTTATTTTCTATGGCGTATACATGGCTAGGTAATAGTCATCCATCTTGTTGGACATGTAACCTATCTTCTTCTTCAGTGTTGGGAGTCGCAGAAGATCTTTATCCTGTTTTATGAATGTATGGGATAATATTTTTCTAGGATGGTTCTTTTTAAAGGCCATCAGATATTAAGATGCATAGGGATGATACCTTTATATAGTAACAAATATGATTCATTTTTATTGTTAAATATTGGGATTGTATGTGTTGATACATGTGATACATGTCAAGTGGGTAAAACGATATAGGGAAACATTTGAGTCTGATGATAATAATTTGATCCTTGATGCATTATGATTGAATCTAAAGTCATCACTAAGGTAGATTTACCTAGGTGTTAGAGGAAATAAGACTTATCCCAATGCATTTTATGATTTTGTAATAGGGTATAGTGTTTTGACACACTTCATGGTTGGATTTTGATTTTAACCCCTATGCTATCGAACATATGGATGTAACTCAGGATATGTGTCACACATATGTCTAAATGAGAATCTAATCTAGTGCCCCATATAGCAGAAAGTTTTTATCTCCTTCATTTTAATGATTTATAATGTGTATTGGCTTTGTACAGAACCCATTTTCATTGTTCAATGGAGCACGTGGTGTGTGATGAGTTCCCTTTTTCAGAAAATATGATGATAAGGAAAATCCTAAGGTGGAGAGTTTCATGTAAATCCAAGTTATACATGTTCCTCTAGGAATAGGTTACTCCACAAGGACCATTTCATGATGGTTTTTACATATTTTTAATACCCCTGAGGATGGAATGTTTATTATTTTGTTGGTACCTACAACGCAGCTTGATAATGAAATGGTTCGCAGTGTATGCAACCTTTGAAAAAAAAATGTTAGTCAGTGATGAAATTTGATGGTTTTTTTTTGTGAGTGACATGTGGTGCCTCAGTAGTGAGGGAATCATGGTAAAATAATGAATAAATATTGGTAGGATCATCTGAGATTCTTCAAAATATTCAACCTTAGGTGGGTCAACTATCCATATGTTGAATGGTTGGAGACGATTTGTTCAAAACCATAGCAAGCACCTCATATTAAATGAAGTTGGAGTTTCATTGGTAATTTTTGTAAATAATTTAAATACTCATAGTATAATCTATGTTTATAGAAGATTATATCCCCTACCAGGGCATCAACCATGGCACACAAAGAGATCCCCAGTTATACGTAGAGCTAAAATATTCAAATTCCATTTTGTTCCCTAAATAGACTCTTTTAAGTTGTGCCTTGAAATCACTGTTGTTTATAGAGTCAAGGTTATTACTAATTGATACTTTGTTTCCTTTTTATTATTTTATTTGATGGAATCATAGACCCCAATCATTCCCCTTTGACTTGACCACTAGGTGAATTTTGCTTTAAATAAGTCAGTATTCTTGCGATGTTGATGTTTTGGATATGTACTTACATATCACTTGTAAATGATGTTGTATAAACTACTATAGATGGGATCATTGGATTGTGGTATATGATTTTGAGGTTACCCCAGACGTGATGTCTGACTCAGTTTATTCTAATTATGTTTTCGTGATCCAAGGTTGTTGGATTGGGTATATACCCATGTTCATGTGGGGAATGACAATATAAGTGGAAGTTGTGGATTGAGATGTCACCATAATCTAGTTGTGGGATTTTGTGGATTTTATCAAAGTAAATAAGATGTGTATAAGGATAATGCATCTAGTTTCAAGGTTATATACATCATTCGCATAATATATTCTTTTTGGGAATTATTATCTTGAAGAGAATAAACTTTTTTTCAGATAGTTTTGGTAAATGAAGTCGGTGAGTAACCATTTTTGCATGTCTATGGGATGAGGCAAGTATAGTTTGAGTTGGATTAGGATTTTATGAAAACTTGGCTTGACCAGTCCATTTTATATAGATTGAGTGTAGATGTTTTGATCAAGCTAAGAATCATTCAGTGAGTATCATGAAAATGCTACAGGCATGTCTAAATAAGCAATTCTGATGATGGGGAGTACCATGTCACAAAATTGGTCGTTAAATGTTAGAACCCATGGAGGTATGTGTTATGGGATTATTAATTAATGATAAGATAATGTGAACATGTTTTATGTTAGACAGTCTTGGGTATTCTTTGTCTCAATGCGTTAGTTTATGAATTCAAATATTGAATTGGGTTTCTACAGATTATGTGTCGTAGGCTTAAATTTATTTTTCGAGGTGTTTAGGGAGTTCAAAATGCAATGAATCTATTTAAACAAATTTTTGAATCCCAAGAAGGTTTTTTGTGGTTTTTTTGGTCAAAAATTATTCTTGGGGATGAGAATTTCGTATGTGTGGAGGTTGTAACATCCAATGTTTTGGACTGTATTGATTTCCCAATTTAATTCATAATTTTCCATTTGAGGATGAGTTGTTTTGAATTTTTGGAACTATGGTGTGGTTCTGAGGGTATTGACACCTAAAATTTTGTTTTTATAAATTTTTTAAGTTTTTATGGAGGTCTTAGGGGCTAGGGTGAACACTAAAATAATAACAAGAGTATTGGATTCTGAAAATAGCGAATGTGAGTTTCAACATCTTATAAATCATTTACATAATGTGTAACGGTTTCATGATCTGTGGGTTGATGGTTTCACCATGTGAAATATTTGGTTATGTCCTTGAGGAATACATGACTGGTGTCTGTTACACATAATGAATCTTTTACAACAATTGGAATAGTTACACATCATGTTATATTAATAAATCCTTTTTAATAATGGGACAACTATGATTCTTCCCATCATTTCCCTTCATGAAAAGGAGGTCACACACAGCTCCTCCCCTATAAAATGAATTCATGTATCTCCCCCATATGTTGTCAATTTTTTTGATTGGTCTATTTGGTTTCATTGTGGTAAGCTCTCAAATCCACTTTCATCAAATCTCAGTTTCTCTCACTGTCATCAGTTTCATCCTCATGTGATCTTATTGTCCCTACTTTCGGTGTGTTTGTATGTTTCTTCAATTTCTATCAAAATATCTCGATCCAAGACATTATATTGGATGAGTAAAGATTACTTGGTATACCATATGTTTTCAATATATTTTTTAATTAAATTATATCTATTTATAAACTATGTCATTGTTTCATGCATCAAGCATTCCATGCATCAAGTAATAAATGTGAAATTAATTATATAGAGTCTCATGATTTTTTTAGATTGTTTTTAGGCTTTAAATTGAACCATTGTTGGTATTCCGCCTCAATACGAGTAACTCCTTGGGTGAGTTTTCTAGATTTTATGGCTTATGCCTAACTGGGGAAGTTAGGAAACCCATATGGATATCCCATAAATGTTTAATTTATAATTCCATGACTTGATCACTATTGGTCATCATTTTAGTTTTGTAAATGAATCCTATTATAAGTAATTAATGAATAGGATTTATACAAACTTAATATAATTTCCTCCCCATGTTTATAATAAAAACACATTTTAATGTATGTTGTATTTCAAAAAGTGAAAGATGTAATTAAAAGGATTTAGTCATAATGTGGGAGTATGGAAAGTCCACCCTCTTGTTCCCTATAGACCAAACCACATCTTGTGTGGAATGGCCTGACCCATCTTAAACAGTTAACCTAAATTAAATGTAAAGTGAATTATAAGACCAAGTCATGTGATATTTTTTTAAACTGTAAATTATTCTCCGAGATAGAAAATTAATTGAACCATGAGGAGTGGAATTCTTAGTACCTAGCCTTATTATATTATAATTAAAATAAATTATGTATACTTGATCAATACATTGATTACAATATTGGAAATATGTGTAAGAGCATATTGACTATTTATAAAATATATATACCATGGGTGATACCACTTTACTTTTTATTTAATACCACGGTCAGGCTCATATGATCCCTGATTTATTTTATTCCTTGGGTGATACATGGATTTGTTCTTTAAGGAACACTAAGGGAATGATTATTGGAGGATTGAGATTATTATCCCAATGGGTGATATAGGTACCCTAGTAAAGATACCATGGATTGTATTAGTCGTAATATTGTATCACCATTCCATGAGTGGTACTTTTTCCCCTATGTGTGATACATTGGATGGGATCATTAGGTTATTACTTTGTACCATACCACGAGAAACACTTGGGAATCCTCTTTTGGATCGCCTTGGATGGACTCTGGTGACGATGGGTAATTTACAGTGATCCATGTCTGATATTTTGGATTCATCTTTACAGATCAAAAAGAAAGGGAATAAGATGTATTTTATATTAAAAACATTAATACTTGTTTTTAAGAATCGATTAAATGATAGTTTACAAGTTTAAGGGATTTGTATGACAAGCCACAGAACCTATTTGTGTTTGGTCTATGATTGTAATCATCATTTATGAGAATCCAATTTCTATTCCCTTATGATTATGACATGTATATATATTCATATATATATTAATTATATCTCTATTGGTCATCCTTATATTAGAGACAAAGGAATTAGGTTGAATCATGTATGGTTGGTCAGGGGTCCCTCAAGAACCTGATTCTGACATATTTACCTTATATATTCACTACATTATCATCTATGCATGCACACTACTATATTAATATTAATATAATGGATTATGATTTGGACACTATTTTTTACAGACTTGTGATTATATCTCACACACTAATTGGGATTTCATTTCCCCAGGGTAACTGAGAAAACCTCTTTGGGTAGGGTTATGGTATATGATTGTGTTGTCCTGGTTGTACTTTTGAGTCTAGAGCATAGGACTGAGCCGAAGCCTATGATTCTCCAGGATATGGACCGTGGGGAATTTTTTTCATCTCTTATTTCATTTATTGTATTTTATTTATGACTTTATATTTACTTATTATTATTATATATCCTAATATGGACATAGATTCATGGTTATATCAATGGAGTCGACCACTCTATATAGTATTACATTTATCATCAACTAATTTGTATTTTATTTATACTACTACTATTGTTGGTTGATTTATTATTTATCTCTTATATCATTTTGGTGGTCTGATCATGTTGGTATAGTAACCCAACTATATCATCATCAAAACTCATTGCAGGTCAATATCCACTAGAATACAGGGAGTCTTCCTTGAGGCCATGTGACTGACCAGCTCGAAGAACTATTTAGCAGCACCAACATCAGGATGTTACACCGAATGAACATATAGTTTGTACATAAGATTAAATATTACAATGTTCATAGTATGGAGGATTTTAAGGTATATAATATCAATGACAACAATAATAAAAAAAATTAATAAATTGATAGACTTCATCAGTTAGAGACATAAATGTCTACCCAAAAATATTTTCCAAAATAAAAAATAATAATGAAATTCATACATTTCACTAGACAACCATTTCTCATTCAAACAGGTCGACTCTACAATCATTTTAATGGTTCTTTATCAAAAAAGTTAGACACACATGTTATAATGAACCATTAAAGTGAATAACAAGTTTATTTAAGGTCATTAAAACCACCACCGAGATATACTAAATATGACCATAGGATGTTTTCATATAAATAGATGTTAAATTCAAGGTTGAGGAATATTTTACGTCTTTAATGATATAATGTTTTTTTGATGTATTATTAATATCTTGGTACATAAGGGCAATTCAATTGTAAATACTATAATGTATTTTTTCAATGGAATCTACTGTAGGGATTATTGTTAATACCAAAATAAATGTTTATTTTTCAATCACTATTTTCAATATAGTTTGATCATGGGATTCTGAGTCTAATGAAGAAAGAATTTTTTTGATCTTTTGATTGAGGGTTCCTCATTCTAGGGAAATAGAGGCTAAACTAATATTTTTATCAAGGGATTTCTTAATCTATGAAATAAAAACTATTACCATTAGGTGAAATTATTAATAACTAAAGTAAAGTTTATTTACATCCTTAACACATAAGTTAAATTTTTGTAGCGTCTTATAAAATGTTTTATACTTTTTTCTTAAATACATGGTATAAGTTTAGTTATAGTTATTTACAAGTTTTTATTTTTCTTATGAATTCATTTATAACTATTTACATTATATTTTATATACTTTTTACAAATCTAATAATAAATTTTAGATGAATAAATATTTATTTGATATAATTTCTTAAGAGTTCAAGGAAAATTTGAATTTTTATTTTATAAAATATAATAAACCCCACCCCCCACAAACACCTTCTTTTGTAGTTACACATATTCTCTTTTAATCCTAAATTTTTCATCACAGTAGTTTCTACATTTTATAAACTATCACCCCAAAATTTTTAATACAAAATAGATCTTTTATATATAAGATGGTAGGTTCTCCCATTGGAAAACATTCAAATTATATACAATAAAACCACCTATATTTTATTGTGTTTATTAATAATATTAGTGATATTTCATGAAAAAAATAATTATAAATACTAGAGTAGATAGATATATATTGAGGATATGGGATTATAATTTTCTTAAAAATGAAGTTAATAGATTTAAAAAATAATTTAAATACGTAAATCATATTGACAATCAATTCAGAAATAATTTATTATGTTCTATGATAAGAAATATCTACAATCATATTTTCATTTTGAAACAGCAAATAAAATTTGGATGAAACTATTTGTTACAAATTTTTTAACTTCCAAATTTATTGATTCAAGAAGTTCTATATTAATATAAGATTATAGAGATATTTATAATACATGTAAAATTATTTAAAAAAATGAATCAATGGTTAATTACCATTTCTAATAGTATAGAATATTTTGGAGATAAAGACATGACTAAATAAGTTAAAATCTTCTCAGAAGAAAAAATATAAAGTTAATAATGAATGTAGTTTATCAGAAAAAAGTGAGAATAAAAGTAATCAGGTTTTTAAAAGGATAAATAAATATTTTGGAATTAAATATTCTAGATAAATGTGCAAAAAATATCAAGGGAAATAAGTTATAAGAAATATTCTTATGATATTATTTTCTATGAATGTATGATACATGGTCATATCATGCCACGTTTTATTATATTTAAGAGAAAGGATAATAAAGAGAGAAATAAAAACAAGTTCTACAAGAATAAATGAAATAAAAGAATAAAAACCTCATTCACATCGAGTGTAGTGGTAGAGACTCTTCTTCATAGAAATCATCATTATATAAGTAGTGAAAGTCATAAGATTATGGGAATATATGATATAATTGTGAATAAAAATCAATACTTCATAGCTACTGTTTCCATTAAATCCTGAAAAAATTAAATTTGAATGAAAATTATCTTAATTTGAATTATTATTACTTTACTTATGCTGATAAATTATTATATTTTATATCTTATGATAAAAATTATATACAACTATTTTATGAAATATATGTATATGTTACTTCACTAGAAAAAAAATCACATGACTATGAAAATGAAAAGGTAGAACTATCCATATCTAAATCTATAATTTTGAAATTTTCTTTATGGATTTGGAAGAATACTAAATAATTATATGAAAAATATAGTTCTACCTCTATAACATAAAATAATGATTCCGTTAAAATTATAAACTCTGAAATATTTAGTCCTAAGTAACTTCTATCAAATTTTAATACATTGCTAATTTTTTTTGTTAATACGTTGAGATAGTTAAGGCCCAAGTGAAATATTTTCAGGGTTTTTTTAACAACATAAAAACAATATATTCTAAATATATATTTTGTTTCAAAAAATAACTCCATCATATGTGAAATTCTAAAGAGGTGAAAACTGGAAGAATAGATGTTTTGTGAATAAAGTTTTAATTATGATTTGTATAATACAATAAATTTAGAAAGATGTTGATATAAATTTTTTATTTTTGAAAAAAATTATAGGCCCATTAAATTATTGTTCAAACACTTAATTTTACTATTTTCAGGTATGGAATCTATGTACCAATAGGAAAATATACGGTACATGTATAGTGGATGACCTGGTAATTTTAAAGGTAACAAATAATTCTTTTATAATATTATGAAGTTGAATGGTGGTATGGTCACATATGAAGATAATGCTTAAAAACTAATATATGGTATCAGTGATATTTTTCTTCTTGGATGAGATTTATTTTAAAGTGTTTTATATGTTGTAGTAATTAATAAATATTTTATTAGAATATGACAATTGTGTGATGATGGATTCCTTTCCAACTTCTAGAATGATAAATGTACTATCCAAAAATTAAAATATATTTTTTTCTTTCTAATGATTGAAATAAAAATGTATACAATCAAACCTAAGAGTCCATAGAATCCAATATCTTTATTTCTTTAGTGAAATAGAAAATCAATATTGGTTATAAAATAGAGGTTTAAGATAGTTTAATGATGTAAATTTATCATATATTTATAAGAAAATAATAGGTTAGAAATCTATAAGATATTAAGTATAATACAACTAAATTTTATGATCATTATCAATTTCGAAAGAAACAAAAGTCATGTTTTAAATCTATTAGTGATTTTCAAATTTTGATGTTTTATAGTTAGTTCACAAGGATTTATTTGGTCCTACACAAATGTATATAGAGGAATACAAAAACATTTTATTTTTCTTAGTTAATGAATACGCTAGATATACATGATTATATTTTCTATGGAAAAATTTAAAATACTTTTAAGGATTAAAAATATATATAGCTCGTGTTAAAAATGAGAAAAACCTACTTTTGGTTACTATTCCCAGTGATCGTCATTGATATTTTAAAAATTCTAGTTTTGAAACTTTTTCAATAAAATGGTATAATACATAACTTTTCATCTCCTAGAACACCTCAAAAAAATAGAGTAATTGAAATAATAAATAGGGTTCTTCAGAAGATTACTAAAACTTTTCTGACTGAACACTCAATTACTAATCATTTTTGGGATGAAGTAGTTAGTACTACCTATTATATAATAAATTCGGTTTTAGTTATACCATTTAATAATAAAAATCATTATTTTTTTATATGAAGAAATCCAATACGTTCTTACTTTAGATTTTTTGGGTGCTACGTATACATTGAGAACACTAATGATAATTTACATAAATTCACACCAAAACATACTAGATAAATTTTTATTGTCTACTCAATAACTAATAATGAATATATAGTTTTTTATATAATAAAATTTACTATTTAGGATATGTTTCGTTTCATGAATGATGAAACTGATCCGTTTGTTTTTTAAAATTCAAAAACCACAGCTTCTGATAATTTTTTTATACTATTTTTTAAGACATGTTGTAAAATTATTCTCAGGAGAGAACAACTAAAAAATTATTTTAAAAATTTATACCACTAGAATAAATTCAACCAATTTTGAAGAACATCATTTTGTAATCACGATGAATTAAATAATTTTAAGGGATCACCTTACTATTAATATCATATGTAATGTAGATCATCTAGTCAAAACATGAAGTTTCTTAAGAAATGAATGTGAACATTATATAATTTTAACAAAATTTGACACAAACAAAATAATAATAATTAAGAGTATGGGTTGGGGGCTTGACAATTTGAAAGGATCTAAGCGGCGATTGCTGCAGATCCAGACCCTCCCCCACCAGAGGGGAAGGGACCCTTCAGATTCTATTCCACCTTCTCTCTTTTCTCCAACACAGAATTCCTCCCACACTTCCCCACAATTGATATTTTTCTAAAAGTTCCCAATTAGCACATTGGATTCCCTAATCATGATATATCACTCTTGGAGTTATAGGATGCTTCTGCGCTCCTCAACATGACCTTGGTGGACCGCTTCAGGAATCGTAGTCCATTGGTTGATGCTTTCAACATGTTTTTATTCAGTTGTTAGGGTTTTTGGGAAAGTGAAACTATCAGTCTTATCAATAACCATCGTATTATGGTTTACTTCACAATGGATGAGGTCTTGATTCTTTATTGGTCTAGAACTCCTCACACATGCATCCACTCATGATTATACCTATTTTGATGGTCCTATACCTTCTATACGAATTGTGACACACAGAATACATCTCCTCGGGTATGTTTTCCTTGTCTTCAACTTCCTTTTTAAAAACCCTCCATTATTTGAATTCTTTGAAATCATGTCAGGAATTTCATGTTCTTGGATAAACGAGCCAACTTTGTGTCTCACCCTATCTCCCCACATATATGTGTGGAAGTAGATGTTTCAAAGCTGCATGTAGAATGGATTTGGATCACAGTTTGGGAGGATTACCCATGTAGACATTCGGGGATCTATGAATCATGGTCAGAATAATTTTCTTTAAGTGAACACTTGGGGAACATAACATCTGTTTGTCTCCATAACTATTATCATCATGGGGAGATTGTTCCTGCTACTCGGAGTGATTCAGGACCACCTATAGGTCCCTCATGTGTTTACTTGAATGTGTAGGATGTGTATAATCACCCACATCAGAAAGACAAAGTACCATTGAATTTCAAACAGGGGGTCCCAAATATCTCCATGAATTTGAAGTGTGAATGGGGTGTTAACAGGCTGTCAGTACAGGAGAGGGATGGGGATGTAGTGGAGGCACACCGGAAAGCATCAAAGGATGCTAAAATAAACCCAAACGTTTCTGATATTTTCTACCATCTAAGAAAGGATTTGGGTGTTACCTTATCTTTTGGTGTTCTTCATGTAGGGAGGGTTAGGGTTAGCATAAAGTTTGGTATAGTTCTGGAATTGGAGAGGCACAAGGATATGGAGGTCCACATGGATTTTGGTATGGTCATGCAAATAGTTTCACTCAAGGAAGCTACTATAAATGAAGTAGTTAATGAGAATATATATATGGGTGGGGATCCAAAAAATTCATTCATTGATGAAGGCCCTATTAATTTTCAATACATGGTTCATGGTATTAAACAGCCTTGTGGTCCATCCATTTCGATGCATTCAATGCTAGAAAAACCTTCATATGAAAGGAAGGTTAAATCTGAAGGTAGTTTAAATAAATCTCAAAACCAATTTTATATACTGGGAGAAGGTTAGGGTGATTATCCAAGTAAAGGTATTGATATGGAGGCCATCCTTGGTCTGGATCCCTCTATGGGAAGTGAGGTTTATCAAATGGATATGGAATCATCTTTGAACTTCCCTACTGAGTCTAATGAAGTGGGTATTGAATAGGATTATCTTAAAACCACTACAACGAAGGGGAAGAATACCTTTACTAATTCATAAGGATTTATCAAGCATACCCGAAGGACATTCCCAATGAAATACCACTCCAACATACCTATTCCTCCTATAACTAGATCTAATGGTTAACGTTAACCATCATCGAAGGTAGGTAATGGTGTTGGCATACGTACGAGGGATGATTCTGTATCTAATGAAGGGGTTGGTTAGGTTCCCTCTATGGATGATGACCCTCCCCTATATAAGGATTTACATCCTATTGGGATGTACTGTGAGGAGGTGCAATTTGAAAATCCTCTAGGGTAGCTGCATATGGTGTGTACTCCATTTGACTCTTAGAAATAGATTGACTCAGTGAGGAAACACATGGATCTTCTCTTTCACTCAGATGAAGAAATAATGGATAAAGTCCTAGGTATTGTGGAATCACATGAATTAATCAACCAAATGATAGAAATAATTTTTATAATATAAACTACAAAAGGGAAAAGTGAATGGATTGATTGGAAGAAATGCATCTTGATTAGAGTTTTCAACATGGAGGTAAATAAAATGAAGGAATACATACAGTCTTGGGACATCATGGAGGAAAATTATGGATACATCCTGTAAGATGATCTTAGAAATCAAGTAAACATTATTACCTAGATAATGTGTAGGTAGTTTGATTCTAATCAGCTCAAATTGTTCCTCAACAAAAATATAATATACGTTGGTGCTTAAACTGTTCTACTATTAAGTTTCTCACTTCGCCTTAAATGTTTTTGAAATAAAAATTTCATATTGAAAAAACTAACAATCCTAATGATGCTTTATTTAATGATTATTATATATAAGAAATATAGGATTATATCTATGAATTGGATGGGAATAAAGTTTAGACATTGTAAAAACCTCTTAATAGCTTTCTTAGATTTTACCCTTTTTCAAATGGATGTGATGTGTTCTTTTCTTAATTAATATGTTTAAGGGGAAGTACATGTAGAACAACCACTTAGGTTTAAAAATAAAAAATATATTGATAGTGTTTCTAAACATACCATAGAACTTAGTAATGTTAATTTAGCCTAAATATCCTGGTACGATATATTAATAGTATTTTTTTTGTAAATTTTTTTTAGGGGATCTAGGAATCCAAAATATTTTATTAAAAACAAATTAAAATTACAACATTTTTCACATTTATTTCTACTAAATAAAATTTGGTTCAAGTCCAAAATATATATTTTATTTTTTTCCTGATCATATGATGTATGAGTTAGAAATGAGCATCATGGGTAAAAAGACTTTTTCCTTGGTTTTAAAATTTCTCAAAAACCATGAGGAGATTTTATATCTCAAAAAAAATTATAAACTATTCACATTAAATGTTTGTGTATGATAATGATAAATATATAGGTACCCATATTGGGGAATATAAATCCATGGATATAGATAAATTTAGGAAACCTGTAGATCAAAATATTTTTAGATGAATGATTGATAGTTCACTATATCTAAAAACTTGTCGACTAGAGATATTTTTTTTATATGATTACATGTGATACTTACATAGAATACAAAAGAGTCAAATAATAGATATGTAAAAATAATTTTCTATTACCTTGAAAGGACTATATGTCATGGACAAAGATATTTTTCTAAAAATTATTTGTAATTAAATATATTTTTTGGATGCTGAAATTGGTGGATGTAGAAAAGATAAGAAAAATTAAAACTAAAACATGTCATTTCGAAAGAGAGGATTTAGTTTCATGATATTGTTATAAATAAAACTTGGTAGAACTTTCCACTAATGTGACTGAATATATAGTAGTTGGAAGTTGTTTTACATGGAGTTTGTATGCAATAAAAACTCACTACCATTGGAATGAGTTTTCAAAAATAATATTTTGTTTGATAACACATGTTTTGTAGATCTTTAAAAGAAACTAGCACATCACTCATAAGAAGACCACCTATATATAAGAAATCATTTATTTTAGTAACAAAAAAAAGTAGAACTTATTTATTTAATTCATCATTACGAAATCACAACTTAGAGATATATTTAATAAACACCACAATTTGGATATATTTAAATATATTAAGCACGATATTGGAATTGTAAATATAACATTATCACTTATTAACATAGTATTTACCAATATTCTCATTGTATATAAATTCTTTAAAAAAGTGGGAGAATGTTTTCTCTATATATAGACAAATCCTTATAAATTTTCATAAAATTGGTTTCATTAAATAATTTAAATTTTTAAAGAACTAATTTTCTGTAAATTTCTCTAGAAATATTTTTTGAAAAAAAAAATTTGAAATTTTTTTTGATATGAAACTTCTTACATATTATCTTATAGAGATCCACCAAAAATATAATTAAATAGATCCTTTTATTATTCTCAGTTTTTAGAAAACCACTAATTTCATTTATTAACAAACAGACATTCATATGGAAGGTTACATAATTTTATCTCATTGGTATATTTTAAATATTTTGTTATAAATTTTTTTGGTCTATTATTATAATTATTTCAATGTTATCTATTAAATTCAAGAAAAATTCTTGAAATACTTCTAGAAACTATTATGTTTCCTCATAAGAAATTATTATTTGATAAAACATATATCAACTGTTACAAAAAAATAGAGAGTTAATATAATTGTAAATATTTTGAGAAATGATATTATTTTTTTTATATTTTTGAGGGTTTTCTTATAATCCATCATATTTGAATAAGATAAATTTAATCTCTCTTAACGTTTATAAATAGAATTATTGGTTCAACACATCTTCATCTGTGTATTTTTTCAAGGCAATACTCTCAAAACCTTATTCTTCTAAAGATTGATTTTCTCATGTTCATCAGATTCATCATGTTTTTCCAATAAAATTTAATGGGGTATACCAGTGATTTGTCTAATATAATAGATATTAATGAAAGGCTGGTTGATAGAAAATGATAGGAAAATTTTGATTTAATTATAAGGCATTGAAAAAATGTTTCAATTTTCATTTCTAAAGTATTAAAAATATGATTCATTTCTAATGTATGAAAAATTGATAGGAAAAATATGATATAAAAACTATGATTCATTCCTTACTCATAAATTTTTGGAAATGTAAGGATTTTCCCAGAATTCTCATAGTAAAACTACACTTTTTATGTAAAAAGGTTATGAAATTTCTATATTTATCTTTTTATGTAGTAATCGTAGAATTATGGGTTAAGAACTCTCTTGTGCAAATAAAATGAGATAGATACACACTTAAATTTAAATATATCTATGTTTTTGTTTCATATAGAGTATGAGAAACTATAATTTAGTTTATTTTTTGTTTAGTTTCATCAAGGTAGTGAAATTTGAATCTCTAAAGTTTAAGATTATTCTTTATCAAAGTAATATTAAAAAAATTAAACTATATGTCAGTTTATAAGATCAACAATTCAAAAACTCTATTAAAGGAAAAGGGTTCATTTATTGAAGAATATATTATTAAAAAAATGTTGATAGTTTTTTTCTATTAATAATTTTCTTGAAAAAATAGAAAAATATGCATCTTTTAATGAAACTAAAATAATTAATGAAAAAGTTTGGTAATAGTGGAAATATGGTGAAAAGTATCCTCTAATTCCATGGAAAAATTATAAAATAATTTCTAATTAATTTTTTCAAGTGTTTCTAAAAAATGAAGGTGAGAAAATAGATGATATCCAATTATTTTGTTTGTATATGGATGATGAATTAGATATAGTGGATAAAACATATAAAATTTTCCTAGAGGAAGAAAAGAAAAAGAGGAAAAATTATAAGAATAAAAGTTGTCTAGATATTTCGAAAAGGGTATTGAATAAATACATTCAAAAGAAAAAGTTTTTAAAAATGGAAAATTTTATAAGTCAGATCAAATTCTATATATTCAACTAGAACAACTCCAAAATAATGCTTCAATTTAACCTTCATCTTTTCAAAAAGATGACAATAAATAAGTTTCTTTTGATAAAATTCTATATGAAAATATTAAAAATAATGTTTACAAATGTACAGAAAATTAGAAATGGGAAAATAGAGAATGAATGGTTATCTTTGTAAAAAGTTAAGTAAATCCTTATATCTTGTAAATATATCCGCCAAAAAAATTACTTCTTAGTCTACTCAATATAAAAAATACATTGATCATAAATTTTTTAAAAATATAAATTCTAAGTATAATAATATCAATATTCAGAAACAAAAGCATAAGAAAAATTTATAACTAATGTCTAGGTGAATATTATTTAAATTTCTCAAAATCTATAAGTTGAAAGAAGATAAATCCTCAACCTTATAGAATATAAACTCAATCTATTCTATATATTTTTTCCAATTCCAGTAAATATACTCTAAGTAAAAGAATTAATTTAATAGAGATAAAAATTAATTACATCAATGAAGTAATTAATGATCTTTATTGAATCATGTTAATCATTCTAGACATACAATCAATGTGTATATACAAACTTTGAAAAATAGATTTGATGAAAAATAAAATGCTTTAAAACAACTTTCTAATGTATTCATTTTCAATGAGGAAGTTTTTAAGGACTTAAAATATAAATAAAAATTATATTAATTAATGTCTAAGGTTTTAATCATGTGTATAAAACATATAATAGGTGATATCAAGTAATTTTTTAAAAATATATATAGAAAAAGAAAATAAATAGAGTAAATTTAAAAATTTGTGATCTCTATAAATTATAATGTTTCTAAGAGATCAAGAGTAGTTGATATTCCAAAATATATCACAACACAACAAAATAATGAAATCTATAAATAATGGAAGAAGATAAATGATTTTTAAGAACAAGTTTCAATGTTTAATGCTATGGTTATTGAATTATAAAATAATCAAAGTGATATCAAGAAGATTGGAGTTCTAAAAAAGTAGTTGTGAGAGTCATGTTAATAGAGTGTAAATAATAAAAATTCTATGAGGATGTTACTAAGATTATATTGATCATCATGAATATTTAAAATAAATATTCATTTTTTCTGAATGTTTGAATGTTTTTAATAAATAACCTCAAATATTTTTTTGAAATATATTTATGGACGGATTTTCTTCCTTAAATGTTCAGATGGATTGTTTTACAATTTATTTTTATCAATATATCTCTTATAATTTGGTATGAATATCATTAATATATTTATGGGTTGAATGTTTTTTTATATAATTGGATTGTGTTGAATTTGTTTCCCTAATATTTTTGGAAACACTTTTTACCGCATATAAATTATTTAAAATATCAAAAAAGGGGAGAAAGAGTCTAAAAATTTGAGAAAAGTGTTTTAGAGAATGTATATGAACTATTGGGGAGAAATAATATAATGTTTTTTTTAGAAATTGAAGGTTAAAACAAAGGATGTATTATTTAAGACATTGGGGTATGTTTTTTTATATATTTATTTTTTCTATTTAAAAGTTTTGTTCTTTAATTTAAAAATAGATGAGATTATTGAGTTAAAAGTAATATATCTTAAATTTATAACCTTACTTTTTAACATCACAATATACTTCTTAAAAATCTTCTACTTTACTAGCGTATGTACCCCCCATTTTACATAATCTATTTGGTAGAAAGGGTTTATATTTTATCAAAAGGAGAATAACATTTCAAATATACTAAACATCCTTATTGGAAAAACCGACATAGTATACACTAGACAAAATATAAAAAATCTAACTATATATAGTATTTATAAATTCTAGATGATAAAGTATAAAAAAGTCTATGTATTTTATTTTTATTAATTCTACCAGAACGTCTTTATTGGAAAAAGGCATACTTGTACACAATAAGAAATTTTCCAAATCTTACTAAATGAATAACATTATAAAATTTACCTGATTAAAATTTTTCATTATATTGGATGGAATCTACCCGAATTATAATTATTTTGTATTAAAATTAAAATTGGATGTTATTATAAACCTTTCATGTGAGAATGGTTTTTTCTGATGCTCATGAAACCGCCTCCAAGATATATAGAAAATAACTATTGAGATTTTTTTATAAATATAATATGAATTCAAGGTGGATGAAGCTTTTACATATTTGAAAATATAAAATTTTTGTGGTTTTTTAGTGACATCTTTTTTTTGATATTGATTTAATTAAAACATTTAGAGAGTATTTTTATTAAGGAATTCACTGTCAGGAATATTGTCAATGCATTAAAAAAGTTTGATTTTTAATCATTGTGTCTAGACTCATTTGATAGAGAGATATTTTTTTGGAAGACATAGATTCATCAACTCTTATAATCAAGATTTAACAGTTCTAGGAAAACTATGTTCGTACCAATCCTTTTATTGAGGGATTTTTCAGTGTAATAATTGAAAAAATTTAATGTTAGGTAAAAATATTTGATACCAAAAGTGCATGTCATTTACTTCCATTACAGTTAAGGTTAAATTTTTATATTACTATAATAGTTTCTCAATGTTTATATTATATAGTTTAGATAAGTTTTATTATAATATTTTTTTAAATTTTCTATTTCTACATATCATATTTTAGAATGGTTTAAAACTATATATTATATAATCAATCAAACTCTGATAATAAATTTTATATATATAAATTGTTCTATGATATAATTTCATAATATGTAAATGAAAATTTTTATTTTTATTTTATAAACTAAAATACCCACCTATATTTTATTAATATATATAATTCATTCATCCTACACACCTGTGTACCCTTGGTCTTGGCATAAAACATCCTTTGTACCCCTTTGGCTTAGAAAAATTCCTCTTATGTACCCTTTATCTTGGGATAAATCTTATTGTGTACCCTTTTGAGAGAAAAGACGTTATCATAAACCAATGCATTGGAGGTAAATATCTATCCCCACCAGTCATGATCCATACATATTTGTACTAGCAAAAATCAATCATAAATATATCTCTAATAACCATTTAAAAAATAACTTTCTTCTTAAACATTACAAAATACATCCCATAACATTAACATAAAATATCAAAGGATATCAAAAATTACATTTTGCAAAATGAATAATATAATAAAAAAATAAAATGGAAAATTAAAACATCACTTCATGATTGATAGACCATGGGGGAATGGAAGTGAAAATATATAATTTTCCACAAAACCTGTTATACATTATTATAATCATTGAATTGAAAATTACTTTCCAAACATGCGTGACAATGAAATTATATGAAATTTGAAAATTTTATTATAATGATTTCAAAATAATATATCCTTTAAAAGATGTTAATATTTTCCAAAACTGTGTACTGCAAAATAGAACTTGTGATTTTTAAAGGATAGAAAACACTTATTAAATTATTTTTCGAAATACATTTCTTTTAAATACCACATCATTACAAGAGTATTAAACTTCACTTAAATATTTGTTAAATACAATTGTCAAAAACATAAAAAATAATCCATATTATCTTTTGAAAAAAAAGAGAACATTGTATTGAAAGAAAACGTGGACATGGATGAAAATTTTCATTAGTAGGAATTGGACTTATTTTTACCAACATTATAATTTTATTTTAATTTTTTTTTCAAAGAACTTTTTATTGATAATGAAATTAATTTACCCATATAAAAAATTTAAATAGCTTATAAAATGGGGGGACAGTTGGATTAAAGAAATCATGAAAAATTATATTCAAGTAAGAAAGACTATGACCCAATAAATCATAAATTTGGTCAATGAAACTATTAAAAATTTGATAATGTAAGAATAATAGAAGATTGTGATAAATATCATGAAATAGAAATTAAAATTTCAATAAAGTCAATATATATTAATCTATAAAACAAATTGGGTATTCAATTCACTATATAAAATAATTTATAGCGCACAATATAAAACTTTCCCCACAGATTTGAATATGATAAAAAGAAACTCTTACCTTTACTCTTGATTTCCACGTATGTGATTTAAAAACATGTATAATTAAAGAACTATATAAATAAATAATTTTATAAAAATATAGATACCAGAAAAATTATAATTTTCTTTTATAATCATTATATACATGTATATTAGTTATTTTTTACATATTTTCTCACATTAGTTGTTTATAGTTTTGACCAGTTGTACTGGGTTTGTGAGTGGTGTTAGTGTTATTATTTCACATGAATTTCATCATTACAATCTCATGAAATTTAATATAATAGGTTACTTATAATTATTTATTCATTTTTAATTTTTTTTATTGTTTCATTTTCTATCCCTGAATATGAAATCTACAATAAGCACACCTTGGTGATTTTCTTAACCAATGGAAGGTGTTTTCATAATTATTGAGTTAAATATTGATATATATATTCAAAACCCAAAAAATAAATATTTATATATTTATAAAATATTATACCATTAATTTTCTTTTATCCATCCATGATATAATCTCATGGTTATGTTCATGTAAGTGGTGAAACTAACGCAAACATTAACACAAATTGAAGAATAAATGATTATGAGGTAATTTAGTTGAAATATCATTATCACAGAAGAATAATGATATTATTTATTTTTTATTAGTGTGATATATCTTAATTTTAAGAAAATTTAAGAATAATTAATTTATAGTAAAATATTACCTAATATGAATACTTTTTTCATCTTAGTTTTCGTATTTTAGACTATTAATTTTATAATAATCATTAATCATTCAAATAATTAATATGTTTGTTAATTTTTATTAAAAAAATTCTTTCCTATAATAAAAATTTTATTTATCAATTAAAACCATTCTCATGACTATCTATCTATGGTAGTGGTGAAATGAAAAAAATATAACTTGATCATTCTATGGAGGAGGAAGTCCATACGTATCAATATATATAGATTTCATTTATCAAAGAATAGGGAAACAAATAAATATTATTTAAAATTTATGAAAATAAAATATTCCATAAAGATTATAATTATATATTAAATTCATTATTAGTATAGGCCTTGTAAGGTGGTGATGGAAATTGAAATATGTTGTGTCGTGGAGGCTATAGTCTGTACAACCCACAAATTATGTTATTTTCTTAATGGAAAAAGGGAAAGGTGGTTAATGATTATATCATAAATATAATAATATAACATTATAATTATTATACCTATTTTTTCTTTACTATATAGTGAATATAATTCTTATGAAGAAGAAAAGTATATGAATAAATTGAAATGAGGGAGGATCAGTTAGAAACCTATACCTTTCTACATCGAATATCACCGTTACAAAAGGGATTAAAACTTTGAGGTATGGTCTTTTGAAAAGACCAAAACCTAAGTAATCTATTTTTTATTTTTCAGAAGTGTTTTTTGGAAGATTTGGGACAGAACATATTTTTTTGTAGGGTTAAATGAGGATAGGTGTGCCCTTTTTATAAGTCAAAATAGATGAAATTTTCATAAATTCTCAAAAAAATTCAATAATAAGAAGTCACTCTCAAATTTATTTGTCAAAAATTAATAAATTATAGATATTATACGAGATGATGTTGATCCACACCTCAAAAACTACTTTATAAATCTGTTTCAAACATGTTTCAATCCCTTTAGACCTTGAATTATTACTTTTATCATTTGAGTTTTTACCGCAAGAACTTGTTTTTACCAAAAGTAAATTAATATTTATTCCTAAAAATGAAGTCGTGATTATTAGATAATTTGGATCGACTAATTCTAAAATTTTAATTAATTTTATATTATTCAATATTTAAATGTGATAAAAATTAATTTTTAATTACTACTGTATAATTTATTAAAAATAAATTTTGATATAATATTACTCATGTTTTAAAATATCAAATATAGCTTTTTAAATAAAAATAATATTATAAAATATTTAATGATAGTTATAAGACATATATTTTTCTATAATAATGTTTCATAAAATTTAGGTTTTTCTTATATCCCAATTATTTACTAAAAGCTATGCCATTTCGGGAAAATATGGTATTTTTAACTATTCACATAAAAAATAATTAATTTAGAAAATCTCAGAGTACCATCTTAAAGTTATATTGTAATTATTATTATAAAATTATTTCTAAATTTTTAAATTTAATTTCTAAAATTTTGTTAATTCCATATTTGAATAAAATCCTAAAATATAGTGGAAAACTACTCATATTGGAAAATAGCTTCCTAAGATGTTGATTATTCTTTATAATTATTTCCCTTCACTTAATAATTAATTTTATGGTAATATTTTATATATATTATAAATATATTTTATTATTATTTTGACATATTATACTTATTATTTTTAAAAATAATAATAATATAATGAAAAATTTAATCATAATATAATTTTTTTGTTGTTTTAGCTATATTAATTAATTTTATTTTATATTAAAAGTACACTTTATTTAAATTTTACCCCTAAATCCATTATTTTATTACTCATATTTATTTCTACTAATTCAATGCATATGTTTTAGTGGTTATATTTATTAGTTATATCTTTATCTAAATTTATCATGGTATTCATTATTGTTCAGTGATTATTAATATAACATCCCTATCTGTCTCACCTATAATATGGTGGCTAGGTCGGTGGGTCAAATGACCTCAAGTGATAATCCATGTATCCATAGGTTATTAACTAGCTGTGAGGGTATTGGGAGGTCATAGTGGAGAGGTTATACCCTCTAATTAGAGTTTACAACTGTATAATAGAATATAAATAGAAGACAAGTAGCAGAATTAGTAAATACATAAAAGCCATCATGGGAAACAGTAATAAACAATTGAAAAAGACACAAAAGACAAATTTGACATTACTAAATAGAAGTGGCCAATTCCAGTTTATAAAAAATTTAAATTCATTACATGGTAATGATACATGACAGAAAGCAGTTAACAATTGAGCACACATAACAATATAGAAAAAAAAATAATAAAATTAAGTGAAACCCCGCTAGAGATTGATGTTATTAATATTTTCATATCTTTATACATACTCCCTTTTCTAATTTTATATGAAATGTGCATAATTATTGTGAAATATT
Organism: Viscum album; assembly: GCA_963277665.1. NCBI lineage: Eukaryota > Viridiplantae > Streptophyta > Magnoliopsida > Santalales > Viscaceae > Viscum > Viscum album. Next base: position 493,574,472 of record OY728158.1, on the reverse strand, counting down.
AATGTTTAAATATTAAATATAATTTTTAGCACTATTTGGATTTATCCAGATTCCAATATGTTTAATGTTTTAATAATAACTCCAACCCTACATATCTAAATAGAATTATTACTATTTTTTAGGGTTTCCAATTCCAATTCCAACATTTCATTATAAGTCACCATTGGCAAATTCGTCCATTTAGAGGGTCATATGGACCCCACAAGAAGGCCAAAGGAAATTGTGAAGAAACTGGACCATATATGAAGGTCGAATTACTGGGCTCAATCCAGAAGTCCAAATACCTTAATTATCCTCCCACGTACGGAGGAAATTTAAAGGCGTCCATGATAAAACTTTCGGAACCCAATCACAGAAACAAAGGGGTCCAACTGATGCATTGAATTCCAGCCCACCATTCTGGCCGGTAATTAAAAATAGCACACTAATATTGAACTTTCTGCTGATGTAGATATCCATTAGAGATGAAATTTTTCAGTGTGAAAGAGGAGATTCAGCCTGCCAACTTTTTTGAAGAAATGAGTTTTATTTGAGGTCATATTCCTATTCAAAAACCGATTCACATTATGGACTTCGAAAAAGTATGTATCGAAATGGACAGATCAGAAGTTTTTACTAAAACACCCATAACTTTGTCTCAATAAGTCCAATGGCCGCAAAAGTTTCATATTAGACAGAAGACCTCTTTATCTAAAACTTTAAACAAAGATATTTTTCAATATTCGGCTTTCTGGATGTACATATCGGCGAGCCAAGTGGAGGGGTATTTCTGGAATGTAAACATTCCACCACCTTGGGCTATAAATACATCCCCTCCTCTCCTTTCAAAAGGGTTGGCATTTAAGAAGAGAGGAGAACATATTAGAACGACCAAGGCCTTTACAAAGGCTTGGGAGGATCTTCCATACTCAATTTTTCACTTGAGAGACCAATTCTCCTCTCTTTGTTTTCACTTAATTTCGTGTTCTTCGTTTTTGTAATTTTGTAAGTCTCTTTCTTTGTATTTATGTTTTAATGAAAGTTACTTATTCAATATCTCTTATTCTCATCCACCGTCTGTAGTTTAATATTTATGTTCTTAAAATAGTTTAAATTCAGTTGAATCCCCTTCCCTTCTTCTGCTTCCTCATTCAATCAAAAATCCATTTTTAGTTTTCTTCATCGTTTGTGTGTGTGTTTGGAGCACTACTCTTATCTTGTCCCTTTATTTTTCTTCTCTTTATAATTCATCACCATAATCATTATAATCAGATTGGTAATCATTGTAATGGCTGGGTAAATCTTTAATTTGGGTGAGTTATAATTTAGGTATGTTAAGTGATTGAGAGCTTTTGCTCGACGAATGTTCTTTAAATTAATATTGTGTATGTTGAACTTTATATGTCATGGATTAATGACTTTTTTTGTTTAATATGTGGATTCCATGGATTATTTGAACCACAAATACACTACCATAAAAACGTAATGGTAATTATTAGAAACCTATGTTACGTTCCGGCTGGGATTAAAGCTTTAACACTTGGGAATTCTGATCAAAATCATCTTGTGACATGGGTGTTAATTTAATGCAATATAAAGCAAAGCTCAAGGATATCACAAGCTTAACTACATAATGATTAACTCACCCCAATCTTTATTAATTTTTTAAATCAAACATCATACATAAATTATTTCATAAGCTCTGCAAACAAACCCCCCAATAAGAATACAATTAACTAAAAACAAATGACTATTACAAAGTATCATCGCCGAGGATTCGACCCGAGTGCTGCTATACACATTAGCAGAGCACCGGAACCTTGACCGGTCGATAGGAGACAATCGGTCGTGCGTTTCAAATGGTGTCATTGTCGGGGATGGTGCTTTATGTAGTCATTAGTTTCTGGTTATTGTAAAAAAAGCCCCAAAAAAAATTTAAAAAAAATTAAAAAAACACAATGTAAAACCCGTCTTCCTATTAAAAATCATAAACTGAATAAAAATAAAAAGAAAAACCCATCTCCTAATTTCATCCAAAATCTCAATGAATGCCCCGTAGCCTCCTAAACAATCCCTTGGATTTGTTTGACCCTGAAATTGAGAGAACACTTCACCAACTTAGGAGGAACATAAGAGATACTCAAATAATTCAAGAACCATTCCCCATCCAACCAGTTGAAATTGAAGTGGCCAATCCTAGTGAACAAACCCTAAAAGAACTCGATGCCCCTTATATGAATTACCAACCTCTTGGTATTCAATATCCAAACATAGAAGCTGAATTCGAACTCAATTCGGGTTTGATTCATCTTCTCCCCCATTTTCACGGGCTAGCCGGTGAGGATCCACATATTAACCTTAAAGAGTTCCAAGTAGTGTGCTCTACCATGAAACCTCAAGGGGTTTCTGAAGAACAAATCAAACTCCGAGAATTCCCTTTTTCCCTAGATGACACTGCTATGTCATGGCTCTACTACCTTTCTCCTAGTTCCATAACTATATGGAATGACATGAAGCGACTCTTCTTAGAGAAATTCTTTCCTGCTTCTCGTACTACTTCTATCCGAAAGGAAATAAATGGTATACGTCAATTCCCAAGTGAATCACTCCATGAGTACTGGTAGAGGTTCAAAAAGCTTGTGGTAACCTGCCCACATCATCAAATCCCTGACCAACTCTTGATCCAATACTTCTATGAGGGGTTATTGGTTATGGAGAGGAATCTCATAGATGCCGCAAGTGGTGGTGCCTTTGTTGATAAAACTCCTGCAGCAGCAAGAGATCTCATAAGTAACATGGCTGCAAACACACAACAATTCCATACTCGAGCACATGCTCAAGTCAAAAAAGCCCAAGATAATCAATCAATTGAGATGAACAAAATGATCGAGAGGATGAGTGAACTTACAGGTATTGTCCAACAACTAGCCGTGGCTACCAAATCCCCAACCTTGTCTTCTCCGCAATCAATGTTTCCTAGACCAATCAAAAACTATGGAATCTGCAACTCTCCATCTCATCCAACTGAAACTTGTTTACAACTTCAAGAGGATCAATCCGATTCATCTGGTCCAATGGAGCTCAATGCAGCATATTCTCAGCGGAACACCAATCCTCAAATATCAGGTCCGTTTGTTAGAAACTTCAACCAACCTCACTCTGAGCCCTTCTCCTCTAACATTAACCAAGGATTGAGGTATGGTAATCCCGTCTCTCATCCCCCTCAATTCCCTGCTCAAAAACCAAACAAATTCCAATATGGTCAAGGTGGTGGTAACTTCCATCAACCTAATCCTTTTGTTCCTCAATCTCAAAGGAACAATCCTACTCCTGGATTCCATTATCCTAGTGAGCCTTCCCAATTCCAAAACCAATACAATCGATTTACCAAGAACCAAAATCAAGGAAATCCCAATCCGGGACAAGCCTCTTCTTCCAAGAAACCATGGGAATGTGCAGTGGAAGATCTTTCCTCCTTCACCCGTTCTAGCCTTAAAAACATTGAATCTCAAATCGGTCAACTTGCATCCCACCTGAGCCAGCAACAACAATCAAATTCTTCCCAACTCCCAGCTCAACCATTACCCAACCCCAAGGGTAATGTAAGTGCAATTGCACTTAGATTGTGAAAGCACATTGCTATGCCTCATGATAAGTCCACTAGCCCTCTTTTGAATGTTAACCTAGAAAATGAAAAGAAAAAGTAACTTGAAAAGGAACCTGAAACCATTCCCTAACCTACTTCAATTATACTTAGGAACCCAATTCCTTTTCCTCAAGCCGTTTCTAAACAAAGTAAGTCCTTTGAACCTGATCCTGAAATGCTCGACATGTTTAGACACATTGAAGTCAGCATTCCCCTATTAGATGCAATAAAAAAAAATCCTAAGTATGCCAAATTTCTTAAGGAATTGTGCACCCACAAGAGGAAACTTAGGACCTTTGGAAATGTTTCCACCCACCAGTCCATACCCATTAAGTGAAAAGATCTAGGTACCTTTACAGTCCCATTCCAAATTGGAAGTTCCAACTTTGATGATGCACTCATAGACCTAGGAGCCTCAATTAATGTCATGCCCAAATCCATCTTCTCCAACCTTGGTCTAGGTCCCTTACATCCAACGGGTGTTGTCATTCAGTTAGCCAATCAAATCACAGCCAATCCTGAGGGAATAATTGAGGATGTCCTTGTCCGAGTCAATGATCTTATCTTCCCTGCGGATTTCTATGTCCTTGACATGGAAGGTGAGAGGAACTCTTCTCGATCTCCCCAAATTCTAGGAAGACCATTCCTCATGACTGCGAGGACCAAGATTGATGTTTATTCAGGCATCCTATCCATGGAATTCGGTGACCAACTGGTCAAGTTCAACATTTTCCAAGCCATGTGATACCCATCTGAGGAGCACTCTGCATTCTCAATCCATGCTTCTGAGGAAACTTCTAAGAGTCAATAGAACCCCATTCGATCATGTTCGTCCTCTTCTTAAGATATAGGATCTTGTGAAATCTGCACTAGGATTAACCAAGTCATAAATGGTGAAGTTGATGTGGACCTCTCATTCATAGCCTCCATCAATTTAGAGGAACTTGAAAACTCTCTTGAATCCCATCTCAACTCTGATCTCTACTGCTCCACCTTGGACATTATTAAGGAAAATGAACCTAAAGCAACTGAAGTCCCTTCTTCTATTCCTGAGTTTTCGAGCCCAAAAGTGAAAGATGAGTCTGATTTGAAACCTCTTCCTGCACACCTGAAACATTCATTCCTCTTCCATGATCACTCATATCCTATCATTATCTCTGCCACAGTTACTGAAACTGAGGAGTCCAAACTTGTTCAGGTGTTAGAGAAAAAAAAATGGCCTTAGGTTTGACCCTAGATGACATACCAGGAATCAACCCTGCCCTTTGCATGCATCACATCCATCTTGAAGAGTCATCCAAACCAATTAGACAACCACAAAGAAGACTCAATCCACTCATCCTTGAGGTAGTTAAGGAAGAGATCACCATGCTTCTTCAAGCTGGTATTATCTACCCAATTTCTGAAAGTGAATGGGTTAGTCCAATTCATGTTGTACCAAAGAAGGGTGGGATAACTATTGTCACAAATGAACATGGGGAGGTAGTCACAACTCGAGTGAAGAACAAATGGCGTGTATGCATCGATTATCGAAAATTGAATGCTGAAACACGAAAAGATCACTACCCTCTTCCATTCCATGATCAAATGCTAGAAAGATTAGCCGGAAAGTCACACTATTGATTTCTTGATGGATACACCGGCTATTTTAAAATCCCAATCGCACCTCAAGATCAAGAAAAGAATACTTTCACATGCCCCTTTGGAACATATGCATATAGAAGAATTCCTTTTGGACTTTGTAATGCTCCTGCAACATTGCAGAGGTGTATGATGAGTATCTTCTCCGAATTCATTAAACACTGCATGGATGTCTTCATGGATGACTTCACCATTTATGGTGAGTCATTTGAATCTTGTTTTCATTCACTCTCTCTAGTCCTTCAAAAGTGTGTCAAGTGTAACCTTGTGTTAAATTTTGAAAAATGTCACTTCATGGTTGCAAATGGGATTGTTCTAGGGAACATGGTTTCAAAAGATGGTATTGAAGTCGATCCTGCCAAAATTGAAGTGATCCAATCACTTCCTGAACCCAACTCTGTTCGAGAAATCCATTCATTTCTCAGTCATGCTGGTTTCTATCAGAGATTCATCCATAACTTCAATAAAATTTCCCTCCCACTGACTCGTTTGCTCCAAAATGATGTCACTTTCCATTTTGATGAGGTTTTCAAGAGAGCCTTAATTGAACTCAAAACTGCTCTTACATCTGACCCGATAATCCAAACCCATGATTGGTCATTACCCTTTGAGTTAATGTGTCATGCTTCTGATAGAGCTGTTGGGGTTGTTCTTGGTCAAAGAAGAGAAAATATTTCTCATGTCATCTATTATGCCTAAAAAACATTGGATGAAACTCAATATCACTATACTGTCACTGAAAAGAAACTTCTAGTAGTGGTTTTTGCCAAAGATAAATTCCGGCCCTATCTCTTAGGTGCCAAAACCATAATCTTCCAAGACCATTCTACTATAAAGCTCTTACTCAAGAAAAGTGATTCCAAACTAAGGCTAAGAAGATGGATCCTAATGCTCCAAGAGTTTGACCTTAAAATCAAAGATAGAACTGGAAAAGAAAACCATGTGGATCATCACTTGAGTAGAATTTCTAATTATTCTCATTCTGAAATCATTGATCATGAATTCCCCACTGAGCACCTTTCATCTCTCACTCCAAAAAATACCATGGTATGCCCCAATTGTAAATTACTTGGTTTCTGGTGTTTTTCCTAAAAAATTTTCAAAAGAACAAATAATGTAGTTGAAAAGTGATTCAAAATACTATTTTTGGTAGGAAAATAAACATTAGAAAACTGGGGTTAACATGGTAATAAGTAGATGTGTCGATGAAAATGAACATTCTTCCATATTAAAATTCTGTTACTCACTTCCTAGAGGTGGACACTTTGGAACACAAAGGACCTCCCAACGGTCCTAGACTCTGGATTCTTCTGGCCATCACTCTTTATGGACTCACATGAGTTCTGTCAATCATGTCCCACTAGCCAAAAGTTCAGCACAATATCCAAAAGAAATGAAATGTCCCAAAATCCTTTAATCTTTTTTGAAATATTCGATGTTTGGGGTATCGATTTCATGGGACCATTTCCCCCTTCCAGTGGATTCTTGTACATCATTCTTATAGTTGATTATGTTTCTAGGTGGGTCGAGCCCCAACCCACTAGAAATGATGATTCACATACTGTTAGTGAGTTCTTAAAGACACACATCTTCCATAGATTTGGCACACCTCGTGCCTTGATAAGTGACTTAGGAACCCATTTTTGTAATAGAACCATGGAAGATCTTCTAAAAAAGAATGGGGTTGTACATAAAACGTCAACTGCATATCACCCTCAAACAAATGGCATGGCTGAAATCTCTAATAGAGAAGTGAAAATGGTACGTGAGAGAATTGTTAAGCCCACCAGAAAAGACTGGCCTGAGAGACTTGGTGAAGCCCTTTGGGCTTATCGAACTGCCTATAAAACACCCATTGGGATGTCTCCTTTTTGGATAGTTTTTGGTAAAGCCTGTCACTTACCAGTTGAAATCCAGCATAAGTATTTTTGGGCTATGAAAACCTGTAATTTTGATTGTGAAAAATCTAGTGAAGAAAGATTGTTGGAATTGGCTGAACTGGAGGGGCTTCGACTTGATTATTATGAGAATTCCAATCTTTAAAAAGAAAAATCTAAGGAACTCCATAACAAACACATCCTGAGAAAGGTATTTCGTGAAGGTGAAAAGGTAATTCTCTTCAATTCTCGATTTCGTCTTCACCCAGGAAATCTTAATTCTTGTTGGGAAGGTCCTTTGTTATTACTAATGTTTACCCATTTGGTGCAGTGCAAGTCCAAGACCCCTCTTCCAAAAGGACATTCACAGTTAATGGACATCGGTTAAAGCATCACCATGAGAGGAATCACAATCCTAGATCATCATCGACTTCCCATGGATCTCCAACTTCTCCAATCGACCAACCACTAGATGGAGATGGCGACCCGCCAAATCCAAACCAGGGGGCACCTCTTTCCTTTAACTCTCTAAATCTCTTCCTCTCTCTACCTCTTTCTTCTTCTTCCTCACTCTTTCATTTTTTACCACATTATTCATCAAACCCTTTCTTTTTCTCATTCTTGTGTGGGTGCGTATTTTATAAAAACCATAAAAACTAAAAAAACCAAAAAAACACAATCACTTAAAAAATTACAAAAAAAGAGTCATGCTTACTCACCATCGAGTTTTGAAATTTTGTCCAACCATTTTGGGGAGTTAACATACATGTTTTCATCTCAAAAATTTGGTATTTTCATCGTGACTTTGGATAAAGAATTTTGTTTCAAAATTAGCAAATTTTGAATGCTCAATTTTTTATTTGGAAAATGATTTTCCCGAACCGTGAGTAACAACGTTTTCTTTAATTCCAAGGCCACCTATGGCTATCTTTTCAAAATGTGTGGTTTCACCCCCATTTGTGAGTCTTGAGTTTGTGGACCTTCGAGATGAATTTTCTACCTTAGTGTGCATTAATATGATAGAGGCATTTTCTGAAACACATGAGAATCACAATAGCGAAATTGCCTCCCATTTCCATTACATTAATCCTCCTTTTGAAATCCCCTTCGAGCCTATGAAATCCTTTTCTTTGATAGCCACATTAGAATCCCAATACCTTTTTCCCACCCAATATCAACATGGATTTTCATTGCATAATTTTTTTTTTGAAATTTAAGTGTGGGGGGGGGGGGGGATGGATTTCATTGTTTGGGTACCCTATTATTGATTTTCAATGACTTATAATCTGCTTGTGGGAAAGAATACATTTCAGTGTGGGGGAGAGTTTTTCATTCAGTGTGTTTTGGGGAATTTAATGTACTTCCATTTATGTAATATTGTACAAATGATATTGAAAAGTGTTCAAAAAAAATTCAAAAAAAATAAAAAAAATGAAAAATTGGGTTGTGTCTTGGGTATGTCAAAAATAACTCTTCCTCAACCTTTGATCTTGTTATAACTATTACAATTAGTGTTGTGAGGAGATTAAACATGGGTTGGGATATTATTTTGAGATCTGTTTCAAGGTCAACTTTCGAAAAAACAAAGAAAAAAAGGAATACAAAAAAAGAACACATGCATTATATTCTTATTGGGAGAATTTTTTTGTTTGGTAAATATTCCATCTTCTAATTACATTAATAATTTCTTCCACTATGGTGACTTTCTTAACACAATCATTCCATTCTAAATATGTGTTTTCATTTCCTTCTATGTTTTATTTCAAAAAAAATGTGCATTACTTTTTCTATGTTGGTATTTCAACCCTCTTATTCTCTCTCTTGGACATTATATTCCTACCATCCCATAGCCACAGAAAAACCCCTCAAAAAGACCTCTTGTTTCTTGTTAACTTTGTATAGGGATTTTACGCTGAGATCTCTTTTCATACTCTTTGATTTTCACTTTTGGTTGGTGAAAGAGTGAACCTCCACAAATGAATTTTATCATCTTGAGAGGTGTGAGTTTTGAGTGTCCATATTTTCCATTTCTAAATTTGAGCATGAAAAAATGAATTAGTTTTGGAACATTGTTTCTATAAAAACTTTTGGTGGAATTCAAAATGTATGAGTGATATATTCTAAACCTCCCTTGATTGGAGAAAACAAAATTTTAATATTTTTTGGTGAGTGAAAATGATTTTGTCATGTTTTTCTATTTGTTGCACATGAGGACATGCACAAAACTAAGTGTGGGGGATTTGATGTTATTAATATTTTCATATCTTTTTACATACTCCCTTTACTGATTTTATATGAAATGTGTATAATTTTTTTGAAATATTAATGTTTAAATATTAAATATAAATTTTGAGCACTATTTGGATTTATCCAGATTCAAGTCTGTTTAATGTTTTAACAATAACTATCACCCTACTAATACAAATTGCATTATTATTGTTTGGTAGGGTTTCCAATTCCAATTCCCACATTTCATTTGAAGTCACCTTTGGCAAATTCGTCCATTTAGAGGGTCATATGGACCCCACAAGAAGGCCCAAGGAAACTGTGAAGAAACTGGACCATATATGAAGGTCGAATTACTGGGCTCAATCCAGAAGTCCAAGTACCTTAATTATCCTCCCAAGTTCGGAGGACATTTAAAGGAGTCCATGATAAAACTTTCAGAACCCAATAACAAATAAAAGGGGCCCAACTGATGCATTGAATTCCATCCCACCATTCTGTCTGGGAATTAAAAATAGAACACTAATATTGACCTTTCTCCTGATGTAGATATCCATTTGTGCTGACCATTTGCATTGTGAAATAGGGGATTCGGGTGGCCAACTTTTTTGAAGAAATTATTTTTATTTGAGGGCATCTTCCTATTCAAAAACAGATTCACATTATGGACTTCTAAAAAGTATGTATTGAAATGGACAGATCAGAAGTTTTTACTAAAACCACCATAACGTTGGCTCAATAGGTCCAATTGACGCCAAATGTTCACATTAGATAGAAGACCTCTCTATCTACAACTTTGAAGAAGGAGATTTATCAAGATTCGGCTGTCTGTATGTACATATCGGCGAGCCAAGTTGAGGGGTACTTCTGGAATGTAAACAGTCCACCACCTTGGGCTATAAATACATCCCCTCCTCTCCTTTCAAAAGGGTTGACATTTCTGAAGAGAAGAGAACATATTGGCACGACCAAGGCCTTTCCAAAGGCTTGGTAGGATCTTCCATACTCATGTTTTCACTTGAGATACCTTTCCTCCTCTCTTTGTTTTCACTTAATTTCGTGTTATTCGTTTTTGTAATTTTGTAAGTCTCTTTCTTTGTGATTCTGTTTTAATTAAAGTTACTTATTCAATATCTCTTATTCTCGTCCACCTTATGTAGTTTAATATTTATGTTCTTAAAATCGTTTAAATTTAGTTGAGTCCCCTTCCCTTCTTCTGCTTCCTCATTCAATCGAAAATCAATTTTTAATTTTCTTCATCGTTTGTGTGTGTGTTCGGCGCACTACTCATATCTTGTCCCTTTATTTTTCTTCTCTTTATAATTCATCACCATAATAATTATAACCAGATTAGTAATCATTTTAATGGCTGGGTAAATCTTTAATTGGGGTGAGTTATAATTTAGGTATGTTAAGTGATTGAGAGCTTTTGCTCGACGAATGTTCTTTAAATTAATATTCTGTATGTTGAACTTTATATGTCATGGATTAATGACAGGTTTTGTTTAATATGTGGATTCCATGGATTATTGGAACCACAAACACACTACCATAAACAAGTAATGGTAATGATTAGAAACCTAAGTTACGTTACGTCTTGGATTAACGCTTTAACACTTGGGAATTCTAATCAAAATCCTCTTGTGACATGGGTGTTAATTTAATGCAATATAAAGCAAAGCTCAAGGATATCATAAGCTTAACTACCTAATGATGAACTCACCCCAATCTTTATCAATTTCTTAAATAAAACATCATACAAAAATTATTTCATAATCTCCGCAAACAAACCCCCCAATCAGAATACAATTAACTATAAACAAACGACTATTACAAAGTATCATCGCCGAGGATTCGACCTGAGTGCTGCTATACACATTAGTAGAGCACCGGAACCTTGACCGGTCGATAGGCGACAATTGGCTGTGCGTTTCAGAGATCTACATGAGAATCATGAGCTTTATCTCGGTCCTTCTCTCTGAACTCCCTTGAACCAGAACACTTCAAACAACCTATATCCTACAAATATAATGTCTACTCAAGTACCAAGGGTACCTGAGAAAGGTGTGAGATATAAATCACCATAGGATGGCACCTATAGTGTCTATCCTATTATAGAAAATGCATTATAAAATTAAAATTGTGTAATATAAAATAAATTTATAATGAATATGAATTAAACAATAGTTATTGGGTTTGGGTTCCTAAATAGATATTCATCCTATACTACCTACTTCATCCTATGACAGAAGTCTGAAAAGTATGGTTGAGAAAGGAAGAATATATAAAAAGGGGCCAATAGTAACATGGAAAACCAAGGAAGTCATGTACCTAAGATTTTTTATTAACCTGGGGTCTAAATCACATGTCATCACATATGAGTGTTATTAAAGTAAGGAAAAAATATCAAGTACAATCACAATACATTAAAAATTAACGATGCATCTTAGTCGTGTACATTAAACCCCATTAATTTCAGAGGTGGAGTCTGAGCCCATACCTATGGTATTGATACTGTACATCTAATAAAAATATCCAATGCCACCAACCCCATAAAAATTGATCCTTTTGAAATTCCAAGAATCTCTTGTGGTATGTTAACTATGAGTCCATCTCAGGTATCACACATAAGGGACTATGTACCAACTAAGGCTTGGCATAGCCGTCTTCCCAACAGGTCTATCTTGGGATACCCCTTAGGGAACCAGTATCACCAAACTGTATAATAGAAAGCCTGAGGGAGCCCTTTTCTGGAGATCCTAAAACATCACAACCCACGCAGTCTATATCGTAACCTATTGAGTAAGGAGAGTCTAATTGTGGGTTGTAAATATGGGACCAATGTTCTCTCCCTGGCACAATTTCTTTTAAAACAACAAGAGAATAAAATATCACAGACCATGTAAGGAATGGGGATTAAGCTACATGTAATAATCCTTAAACAATTACATGATAACACATGCAACTCAACTTCATATGTTAGAAAAATTAACAAGGAATTTCATAAGGTTCAAGCCACTAATAAGGGAATCATCAATAAAGCAACTCGTATAGTCAATGAATTTTAAACAAGGCATGTGTCATCAATGTTACTCTTACTAATATGTCATCAATGACATATCATCATTTCAATCTATCAAGCTTTACTGTCACAATCCTTCCAAACCATTTAAATAGGTCAATAAAGAAGCACCAAACAAGGTATAAGGAGTCATTAATAGGAAAGGTACTCATGTAACATGGAAGGGGTAATTTTTCATGAAATTCAAATTTTATTAAATTAAACCTAATGTATACCATAGGTGGTTTGAACCACATATGGGATAAAATATTATCTTCAATCATAGGGATTATCAAGAGGGGCCCAATTCATAATTAATTTCTTATTAATCAATTTAATGGATTAATAAGGTGCCATACACAACCCAAGGAAATTTTCAACATTTTATATAAAGCCTACTTAGGACATTTAGGATGGATCAACCAAAGGGGTGGCTGAGAGGAAAGGTGAACACCCCAAACAGGTTTCTCCATAATAGAATATTACAACAGACATGATAAAACAAATCGAAAAATTTAATATGTTATAGCAAGGCATCAGAAAAAGGTTTTTGAGAGCGGCATAATAGCACAACATGAAATAAGTGACGAAGAAAAAGGGGAAGTGGTAGATGAACTAAAAAGTTAATACTTATTTAAATTTGGTCGATGCACTTTAGAGGTTCCTTGGATCATCTATCATTTTTCAAGGAAAGAATCTTTCTTTATAAATTACCAAGAAGGTTCACGTACAAAAAATCAATTTAACAATTATAATCTCCAACCTTAAGAGATACTAAGGCATTATGTAAGGAATGTATAAAATTCTATCACTACATTTTTATCATGAAGGCGGTTCACCTCTATTGTAGGGGTTTTATTAAAAACAACTGATATGTTTTAACAAAAAATAATTTATCCTCATTAATCATTTTTGTGACTTATTCAAGGGAAGCATTTAATCCAAACCAAGTGAAATAATTAAAAACTAAGACTTGTATTAAATTAATTAAGGAATATTCAAGACTAAAGGTTAATTGAATTGGATTATACATCAAGAATAAGACTAAGACAATGATTTCTAATTCCACTTTGTGTCCACTCACATGCACATACCACTCTATATATATATATTTATCTATGTGTTTTGTGTGTGTATGTATGCCCTTAACCCAATTCCTATATTCCCCACACAATGAGGGAATACACATATGGTGGATATACAAATATTTATATATATATACTGTTGTATATGCCCGAGAGTCTTCCAAAATTTACCACAACCCACTACAAAAAAATCATGGTACCCATAAAAATCATAATATTTTCAAATTAAATTTGTGAAAACCAATAGAGTGTTTAAACCCTTCCCTTAGATGGTGATGGAGAACCGAAACAACCTAAACCGCCTCTCCATTAGTGGTTGTTTTGGTAAAACACATCAACATGACCCAAGAGGTAATTTCCAAAACCCTAATATAGAATAAAAACTAAAAAACACAAGACTAAACCGTTGGTTTTGCCGAGAATAAAACAAGAGATGGGAGACCCGGAAATAGGATGAAAGTGAAAGCAGGGTGATCAGAGAGGCTTTCCATAAATATTATATGGATAATCATGACAAAAATGGTTGAATTGATGAACTGGATTGGTTCCATGGAGAGGGGGTCACGTGCATATGGTGTTTGGATAAAGGGTTTCACGTCGCATGGAGAGGGGGTAAGGCTAAGGGTGGTCTCACATAGGGAGGTTGCATGGAGCGAGGTATGGCTAAAAGGGATGTCTCATAAGGAAAGGGAGACCCAAAGAGGGTTCTGTCATGTTGAAAGAGGAGGGGGGAGAGACCCCATGGTCTCAATAAGGAAAACCTAATCAAAAATTAAGAATAATAATAATAACTAATGATAAAGATAATAATAATTATCATAATCATAATAGTTATTAGTATTATTATAATATTATTATTGTTAGAAAATTTTCTTATTTAATTAATTTTTATTTAATTTTTATTTAAAATTTTCACATTTATTTAAAAAATGCATCACAATGTCATCTCTAGGAAAATTAGGATTAGGCGCTCAGTTTTTAAAACGGCCTACCTAACAAATGGAAAATTTTAATTTCCTTCTCTTTTTCATTTGGTATAAAACATGGGTCATTAGAACCATACCAACATTTAAAATCTAGTACTCAAGAAACCTTCATGGGGGAAATAAAACATCACCCAGCCTATATGGTCCATGAATTCTCTTTCAAATGGTCACATTGTGTTTCCCATAACCCAATTCAGATATCATCACTCCTTAAACACATGACACATAATTTTTCAAATCCCAAGGCAACACTCATTTTACAACTGAAACACTAAGATGACACACAAATATGACCCTTTAAAGAGTCACATGATCTTTTCTTCATCACGTTAAACAACTATCTAAAGGATATTTCATCCAAAGGCTTTAACATTAGAAAGGGGAAATTCTTACCCATAAAACCTTCAATTGTCAGAAATTTTATAGGACACACCCTCACAAAATTTAGCACCACTTCACATTTGATTTATGAAATGATTAAAATGGTAGATTAACCATTGACCTCAAATCCCAATTCAATCTATCTTTTCATGAAAATCCCTGGTAGACAAAATCTCCACTCGTCACACCAATCCTTGTCTTAGATGGATGATGTTTTACAAGAAGAATGACAATGCCCCCTCCCAAGGAATCTCACAATCAACATAAATATATCAACAGAAGGAAATTCTCATCCTTTGATGATGTTCCATACCAAACCATTAAAAAACCATATATAAATCATGAAACACTAAAAAACCAATCTAACAAGACCAACCGATTTAAAACATCAGGGCTTCGTAAGACCAATACTCTCTTAGTTTACTTAATGAATGTCAAGATATGGTAAATTCCCATCAGTATGAAGGTTACACTAAGAGTATTTAAATGTTTTCCTATAAATGTCACCAAAACAGGAAATAATAATAGTTAAACCATAATCGGTCAACTCATATTGAAATAAACTCAACCTCACATACTGACTCGCTATCATTAACCAATCACTGAGCCATTACCACTCGAGGTATCACGTGATCGTTTAAGAATAACCAACAAAGTCCCACCATGACCAATGTAATTTCTCAATGGTTTTATACACTACCATACACACCAATATCATTGTTCCAAGAATGTATTGTCTTGATTTAACGATTACAAGCCTTACAATCATTTATGTAATTTTTGTTATTCAATAATGGTCCTCTTTGGTTGTGTTTCTTCTACATCGAAGGAAATGTATTTAATATAATTGACATGACACTTACCAACATATTAGTGTTATAATAATCAAGAAGAATATATAGTATAGCTTATCAAAAGCACACTAGCTCATAGCATCTATAAATGCAACTGTTTAACAGTTGGCATGATGGCCAAAACGATACCAAGCGATGTGCCCAAAAACCTCAGTCTTTGGAATTAGTCCCAAGCATTTGGATGAACATGAATTTTTATACCCATGTAACTCTACTCAGAATATAACATGGGACTACACTTAACAGTTCAATGCTCAAAGATTCCACCAAACTCAACAGGTTTGACAAAACTTTAAATAGTCGATGGTTACCTTGTATTCCGATGCATACTACCCTGAGATTTCATGATCAACCATCACATTCGGATTACTATACATAGTTTTTCTACCCTATGAAATCATGTATGAAATGGTCCGTACATTGGATTTTACCCATCATCATATTTCCCGATATAATAATTAACATGGATGATGTCGTATCAAGTCATATTTCACTAAGAAAATGAAAGGGTCAAGCAACCTAAAAATAGTCTAACCATGCCCGAGGATTGTCTAACCAGCTGAAACTGAGCATCACTCTGTGATAACACCCATATCAAAGGCCATGTAAAACATTACCACCCATCTAAACAAGGGTGTCATTTTATGAAAGGGGAATGACTAGGGACAATGAAACATGAACATTACCAAATAGAAGAAGACTCATGGCATTAGAAAGGCTTTTATGTTCTAAGGGTGCTATAGAGCACGATCTAGCCCCATATGATGTAAAAGTGTTAAATCTAACATCTGGTTGCACTAAAATATTTCATTGGTATCTAAACCCTATCATCTAATCCGTTACTAAAAGAAATAGAGCCTATATAAAATTCTCGTTCTTCCATTCTATGGAAACTCAAAGAAGATTTATCTACCATTACACAAGGGTCTTAAATAGAGGACACGATTGCAAGATTCATTACCAATCCCTTTACATTTGACAACATTTCATAATACGACATGCATATTTTCAACAGTACAGTCATATGGATAGCCATTTAACAATCCATAAAGTGACCATACACTTAACATGTGGGATCAAGATTCCATTTAACTGCTACCTGTCCATTTATCCCATGCAATCAATTACATTAAAATGAAACTATTTGGTCATCACAAGAAGCTAACCAAGGGAAGACATGCTATAGGAATAAAAGCATGGAATATTAACACCTATATAGGTTATATAACAGGATTTCTAAGATACAAAACAACAAGGAATATCATTCATGGAACTCAATCATATCATCATGAAACCTATAAATTCATCAACATTTCATGGAATATTCATGTAAAATTTGTGAATATGTGCCTATTATGATGCATGAAATTCTTCATCCTTTCCATAAATATAAAAGGGTAAAATAAAATAAACTCCATAAATCCATAAGTAGTGGAAATTATATCAATCACTTGAGGTGAAATCATGTCAAATGTAATATCGATAAGAATGAACATAAATTTCCATCCCTAGACACTATGTCATTTCTCATATGTGGGGTGATCAGTCTCTACCGCGTCTATGAACCAAGAACCATCACATTCCAGGTCTCATGTATACCAACCCAAAATAGTAATAAAAAGTATGGAAACCTCCCACTAATACCACTTTGTAATGTCCCATTACATCTCACCTCTAAGATAGTGGCTGAACCAGAGGATCACTTGACCTCAAGTGCATCTCTCCATATGCTAGATGCTTCCGACAAGAAGTGAGGGTCCTAAGAGGTGATAGTGGGGAGACCATACCCTCTTATCATAGTTGAAAAACAATATAAAAAAATATAAAAAAATTACAAGTAGCAGATGAAATAAATAAATAAAGTTCAACAACGAAAATATTAATAAATAATTTACAAATTATTAGAAGATAAATTTGAAATAACTGACCAAAAGTGGCCAATACTAGTTTATACAATAGATGAATACATTACATGGTAATGATACATGATATAAAGTATTAAACAATAAAACTTATTTACAATATATTATAATAGTAAGAAAAATACAGTAAATTTCCATGGGTTATCTCCATGAGTATCATGAGATCCATCTCAGTCCTTTTCTCTAAACTCCGAGGTACATGACATATAGAAAAAAACCTAGATCCTACAAATATAATGTCTACTCGGGTACCAATGGTACTTGAGAAGGGTGTGAGATGTAAATAATAATAGACCATCACCCATGGTTTCTAGACTAATCCATACAATGAATTATGAATTTAAAATTGTACTACACAAAATAAATGAATAAAGCTGATAAATTAAATAATAGTAACTAGGTATGGGTTTTTAAATCTATATTTTTTCCATTCTGATTTCTTCATCCTAATTCATAACTCTTAAAAGTATAGTTTTTTATGAAGAATATATAATCAAGGTCCAATAGTAACTTGAAAAACCAAAGATGGTATGCCCCCAAGCTTGTTATTTAACATGAGGTCTAAATGTTACATCATCACATAAGTAAGCTAGTAAAGTATGGGAAACAAATCAAGTGCAATCACAATACATAAAAATTAATAAGGGTGCATCTCAAGAATTTACATTAAAAATCATCAATTTCATAGGTGGAGTCTGAGACTGTCCCTGAGGTATATATATGGTGTATCCAATCAAAATATCCAATGCCATAGAGCTCGTCCCAATTGATCCTTTTCAAAGTCTAGGTATCACTTGTGGTATGATAACTATGAGTCCATCTTGAATATCGAATGTATCAGACTTATTATCAACAGATGCTTGGATTATCCATCTTTTCAATGGTTCATTCCTTGGTTACCCCATAGATAGTTGGTATCAACCAATAGTATAACAGAATGCCTGGGGGATCCCTTGTCTTGAAAGCCTAAAACATCACTTTCCCAACCCACCGTCTTGTAACCTATCAAGTATGGAGATTCCAATTGAGGGTTATTAATATGGGACCCACATTCTCACCCCATCTCGATTTCAATTAAAAAAACAAGATAAGAAAATATCATGGAGAAAGAATGTTATGAGGCTTAAGCTACATGGAATAATCCTTAAACAGTTGTATGTGTAACACCCAAAAAATTTACAAATAGATTTAATATGGGATGCATGAATCACTATGTCCTTAAAAACACAACTTTGAAATAACCCAGCCAAATAAATATAATTTTTCCTCCTTTGTGATTTGAATTTAGAAAAACTTACACACACAGTTCTGTTTAGTAAGTTATTTATAGTCTAATAAGAAAAACATAATTTTTAGTGAATAGTAACATACCCTTATGAATGGTTACCTACCCTTATAAATAGTGACATAGCCTTATGAATAGAAAATAATAGTAAATTTTAAAAAAATATAAACTCCCCTTATTTATGTATAAATTTAATTTAGACATATTATAAGTGAAAAATATTATCATAGTATAAGTATTGGAATTTTTGTATATCATAAATATTTTATTTATAATATTATTATTAATTTAATAATTTAAAATAAAAAACTATTTACATAAAATATAATCATATATTTTTATATTATTGTATTATGTTCATAAGATAATTTTTTGGGACCCTGATTAATTTCTCGTGGTGTTAAAAAATGTGTTATAGTTTTAAAGTTGTATTTTGGAATAAATTATGATTTTATTTAAAAATTAAACTCAAAATATTTATAAAATTATTTTCTAAAAATGGAGTTAATTTTTGAATTATACACATCAAAAAACTTTTCGGCTGATTTTTTTGATATTTTTCTAAAATACTTGAATTTTTTTGAATAGTAAAAATACAGTATTCAGTTTTTGGTATGTTTAATGATATCATAATGATGTAATAATTAATATAAAATTCTGGTATACTTTTTTAAATTAATATATGATATGAGGTTTACCATGTGTCTAATACCATAGAAAAATACCATGGTCAAGCCCAAGGTTTTGCAAAAACCACTAATGAGGTGTCCCTTTAAATTAATAAATTATTCCCTCTCATTTATTATAAATACCCACTCATTATTTCGTTTTATTTCATTAAAAACTACTAATCCTTGAAGATATAGTATTTTTTCCACCATATTAGTCCTAACAAGGTGTCCTCAAGCCCCCATTGTCCCAACCATCATGTCATAGGAGTTACTCTACAAGGTAAGAGAATTCTCAACCTCTCTTTTCCCATCCAAGTTCAGTTTTATGTGGTTTGTATTTCATGTTTTCATACCATGTTTTTAATTACATATTATTATTTCCCTATAATATTTTATTTGTATTTTATGAATGGGTTACCCCTTCCCCCTCTTATTTTAATTTTTTCTAAAACCATGTTGCATAGCCGTTATGTTTTAGAATTTTCATCTCAAAATCTCTCTCTTTTCCAAGAACTCTTATTATGTTATTATATTTTAATTTAAATTGTTTTATGCTAGTATATGGAATTAAATATCCCCATTACATTCCTTATTATGTATTAAATATGACATACCCTTTTCTACAATCAAAATATTTTATTAAATCCTATGCAACGTCGCTAGGCTGTCGAATTATCATCAGAGATTTCTCATTTTTTCTTTTATTTTGAGTTCCTTTCTTTCCTTTTTTTATCTCCCCTCATCCAAATGATATAATAATTAAATTATATTACATGAAATATAATTTTATTATTCTGTTGGAATATTTCATCATCACCACTCGTTTCCCTTCCTCTTATGCTAAAAATAAAAACGTCATCCGATATGTGTTAATTTATCACATTCAAGGACGACAGGTTCTCAATTTGTATTACCAAATTAAATTATAATCATGATACAATTTTTATGTTTTAAAAATATTATAATATTTTTATTTCATATTATTAAATTTTCTTTAACCCTTACACCCTCATAATAAAAAATAATAATTCAGAATAAGTTCATAATGCACAAAACTGCCATGTTAATCAAAGCGATTATCATTATAATTTATCAAAAAAGTCATTCTCATGGTATATAAAAATATTCATCATAAGGTAATTTATATCCCATTAATGTCACAACTAATATATATCAACAATTATGGATGTTTTACCACATTTAAAATGAACTTCCATTCATAAATTCAATTAAACAAATCCTTAAAACCAAGGAATAAAATTCTTCCAAAACAATAAAATGAAACCTATTAACCCCATAATAAAGAAAATTAATGAACCTAATAAGGTTATAATAAATCTATTATATGTAGAATATTTTCTGGAAATATTAATAAATGAATTTAATTTGGTTATCTAGGATACTATGATCAAGTGGATAACACCAACAGACTTAATGTTAGGGGTTTCTTCATCTCACTCCCATTTTTGTGAGATATTCTATATTCACTACTAGTATCTATGTATTGTGTATATATACATCCAATTTATGTTTCATATCATGAATCATTATATTTTAATTATATTTAATTTAACAATGAGTATTATTAATTTTGGTTCATACGATTCAATAGATTACAATGTTTTAATTATTTTCTACCCGAACCTCTAATTTTATTTTTGTTACTCTTATTCTCTACTCATCGTAATGAAATTATTAGTTATTAATATGTAATCCTCCTAAAATTCTGTATTAATTTTCCATATATATGTACTAATCATAGTACTTATTTATTTTATGGGGAGTTATATGTTTAAAAAGTATTATTCAAAAATGCTTCCCAAAATACAATCTGGATTCAAAGAACTTCCCGAATTGCTATCTATTTTGAAGCTCACTATATATTCTATTTTGAGCCATATTTATCTTTATAAAATAAAAAAACTATCATGAAAAGGGTATTTTGGTTTATTTATGGTTTCATGAAAGAAAACATGCCTTTTCCCTTTAAAATCCTTTAATATCTTCCTTAAACTGCATTAAATGTTTTATTTTTAAAGCTTCTTTAAAAACAAATTTTAAATGATTTCGCCCCAATAAGACATTATTTAAGCCTCAAATATAATTCAATGAAATTAAATTTTATTTTCTGGTATTTATATGTTTACAAACTAATTTCATGTCAAATAAAAAAGATTTTCTAAAAGAAATCTTCTTTCCAAAGTAAGAACGGTTTTTCTCATCTCACATTATCTTTTTTGAGATATTTTCCTTTTCCAACACATATTCATTTCATGTGGTGTATATAATTCCCATTTATGTATCATATAAAGAGTATACTTATTCTCATGATGTTCTATTGGATTATGATTTGAATGTTTCAAGGTGGTATGGGACACTTTGTAATGTTTAAGGATTGTTTCCCTTAAAGATTTTTCAATGTTGTCTTTTAAAAGTATTTTCACTTATATATCCTTTTTTGAATCATTTAATTAGTTGAGGATTATATTTTATTATATAATATACCATATTTATTTGAATGGTTTATGATTTGTTTGACTATGGTTGTTTTATCTTAAAACCATCCACTAGTTTACTTCGAATGGTTAATGTTTATGCGTAATGTTCGAGGAAGGTTTTTTACATTTCATATGTTACTTTCAATATGAATGTCTATGTTGTTTTTTCATCCCCTTTAATATGAGGAATACATTGGATTTATTATGTTTCCATTGAGTCCTGCTATATCCCCTCAGTGTATCGGTATGTCACATGGGAGAAATTGTGGTATTAGCATGATGCCATGAAAAAATTGATACTTCCTGGCATGAGGCCTTGACGGTATGGTTATGATGTCCCGAATTATGAATTACTTCATTATGAAAATAGTATTGATGGTTCATGTGGTTATTTGGATAATATAATACCCATGATTATGTTTTATTGTGGCATTATTTATTCATCTCTTATTCCTAGAATAATGTGTTAAAGATTATTTTTAAAGGCATAGGTTTTAGTTATTCACCATGCCTAATGTTTTTGTTAGTGTTATCATTCACTATACTTCATACCCATACTAAGAATTTTATTTTACACCTTTATTATGTTTAATTTTATTAGAACATGAAGAAGTTTTTTTATGACTGACGTGAAGGGATAAACTTATAGTTGAGGATGTTCCCAATAAAAATTATATATTGTATTTCTTTTCAAGTTTTAATTTTGAACCTATGGATATATCTAGTTTTCCAAAACTACTAAACTACTAGGTCCTTCGGATTTGATTTTTTGTAATCATACCAATGTAATAAAATAATGCACCAGCTCTGGGCTTCTGGGGTTAGGGAATTATAGTTGGTATCAAAGGAAGTATAGTGGAATACTTAGAAACTAGATATTGAAAAATTATATTACTGAACAAAACCATTATATAGACTTTGGGGATAAGAAAACAATGAAATATTAGAATTCTGGTAAAGAATAGATTATGTGGTTTATCAAGAAAATGCATCCCTGGCTGGATAACAGCATGTTGAGATAGCTCTTGCACAGATAGATCTAGGGGTAGAACCTGAAAACACCGCTTTGTGGTAAGCTCGAATAGGAAGTAGTGCACGACAATGGGAATTGCTGAACAATTGGTTTGAAACTCCTAGAGGATATGATTTGGTAAATTATAAGCTTATTACATTCAATTATGAAGGATTTATGCCCCCAATGTAACCAAAGTATATGGTTCAAGGATTTACCACAAATTAAACTTATGCTAAGATTTATACCATGTCTATAGTTATAGAGATTTTATAATTTTAAGAGAAAATATATAACATGGGTTTGATTAGAAATAGATCCTAGCTAAAGGAATGAGAACTTCAACAACACATAAAATATGAAGAGTAAGAATGATCGTATCTCTGATGGTATTAAGCCATCATTTCAAAGGAATATTGTATCCCTTGTATCCTCATCATATGAAGAAATAGTATCATGTGTTGAAAATTTATGTAAAGACTTATTTGAGTCCTATTGCTTTGAAGGTAAGGAAAAGAAGAAGAGGATGATGGGAAAATAAATTTATAAATGGAAGAAGGGAAAGATGTATTTTACCACATATGATAATTGTGGAAGGAAACACCATGGTATATGCTTGAGAGAAAAAGGATTTTGCTTCAATTGTGGAGAAAAAATCCACAATTCTCATAATTGTGAAACAAGAAGAGAGTTTATTATATTCAATGCTTCAACTACAAGGATATGGGACACTATGTAAATCAATGTCTCAACCGCCAAAGGAATATACCCCAAATTCTGATTTTGGATTATTATCATGTTATGATTCTACCGCAGATGAAGTAGAATGAATAATATGACTAGTCAATAATCATGTCATTTGAATATTTTGACTATAATGTATTGGCTGTAAGAATAATGAAATATATAAGGATTGTACTTCATTACTATTTAATAAAAGATTTGAGGTCGTATGATGAATGGTGCAAACAAAATTGATTCAGTGGAAAGTTAAATTTTTTAGAAAAAACATGATTGGGGGAAAGACAACCCTTAATATATATTTGATGTTGAGATAATGATGAAGAAATGATTGATTGGGATAAGTACTGAGTACATTGGTACTGATTATTGAATTATCAAGAAGTGTTCTATGCTATCATCGATAGAGTTTAAAACACTTTTAGATTTAAGGAATATATCCAAAAATATGTATTTTACTCATGGAATACAAAAGAATTCATGTTTCCAATATGGTTTTTACGGTAATTCATGTTATTACCATATTTCAAGAGGATACATGATGAATTTATTCACATGTTTAAAATATGAATTTTAGAGATGATTCTTGTTGATTAGGGGTTAATGATAAGTTCATCATGGAAATTTAGAGACCTTCATTATAGTGTGGTGAATAATTATATTTTGTAATTTTTTAACCGTTTAAGAAAGTGTTTAAGGTGATCATTGTATATGGTTTTAGAGATTAATGCCACAACATAATGGTTTTATTATTATTCCATGACCATGTTGTCCAATTAGGATGAATCGTTTTATTAAAACTAATGAATTTTCCCTATCCTATTATTAATATGATATTTTAACCATATTATGATGTGGGTTTCCTATAAAGTAATTTTCAAGTATCAACAATTAACATTCAAAGTTCAATTTCGAATTTCGTGGAAGAAATTTTTTGAAAGGAGTGGATAATGTAACACCCCAAGAATTTACAAATCGATTTAATATAGAATGCATGAAACATTGAGTTTCTATAAAACACCAACTTTTCATAACCTATCCAAGTAAACATAATATTTTCACCCCTATTATTTGAATTTCAGAAAACTAACATACATAGTGGCGTTGAATAAGATATTTTGAGTCTGGTAAGAGAAACATAAATTTATGTGAATAGTGACATACCCTTGTGAATAGTAACCGTCCTGTTATGAACAGTGAAATACCATTATGAATAGTAATGAATAACAAGGAATATCTAATTGTATGAAAATAGAAAGTTCTCCCATGAATGTATAAATATAATTTAGACATCTTATAAGTGAAAAAATGATCACAGTATAAGTATTGGTAATTTTGTATATCAAAAATCTTTTATTTAAGCTTTTCTGATTAATTTAATAATTTAAGATGAAAATTTATTTTTATAAAATATAATAATAAAATGTTATTTTATTTTCTTATGGTTATAATAAAATTTTAGTGGACCTTGATTAATTTCTCAAGGTATTATAAAATGGATTATAGTTTTAATGTTGTTTTTAAATAACTTATAATTTTATTTAAAAATTAAATTAAAAAAATTTATATAATTATTTTCAAAAAATGGTGTTTATTTTTTAATTATACACATCAAAAAATGGCTAGGGTGAATTTTCGGGATCTTTCCAAAAAGACATGAATTTTTCATGAATTGTAAATATACACTTTTTCGTTTTTGGTTTGTTTAATGACATAATAATGATATAAAAATAAATATTAAATGGTTTCATACTTCTTTATAGTAATATATGATGTTATGTGTCCCAATTGTCAAAAACCATGGGAAACTACCATGGGAAAGCCCATGGTTGTGCAAAAAAACACTAATGAGGTGTCCCTTTAAATTAATAAAATAATTCCTTCTCATTTACTATAAATACCCAATAATTCTTTTATTTTAATTCATTGAAAACTCATAATCCTCTAATATATAGTATTTTTACTTCCTCAATAGTCCTCCCAATGTTTCCTCAATACCCCAAGGTCCCAACCTTCTAATATTAGTAGTTACTCAACAAGGTAAACGAATTCTTAGGCACTCTTTTACCATCCATGTTCCCTTTTATGTGGTATGTATTTAATGTTTTCATGCCATTTTTTTATTTCTATATTATTATTTACCTCTACTATTTTATGAGTTTTTTATGAATGGGTGACCACTATCCCCTCTCTTTTTAATGTTTTCTAAAACCATGTTGCATAGTCGTTATGCTGCAAAATATTTGTCTCAAAATCTCTCTCTTTTTCAAGAACACTTATTATATTATTATCTTTTAAGTTAAATTGTTTTATGCTTTCATTTATCATTATTTATCCCCATTACATTTCATATTTTTTATTAATGATGATATTCCATTTTTCTCTTGTAAAAATATTTTATTAAATATTAAGTGACGTCGTTAAACTGAAGAATTTTTTTGAGAGATTTCTAACCTTTTCTTTTATTTCAAGATCCTTTATTTTATTTTTTCATATTACCCAATCCAAATGCAATGATAATTACCGTAAATTAAATGAAATGGAATTTTATTATTCTAATGTATTATTTTATCATCATCTCTCTTTTCCCTTCCTCTTATACTAAAATTGAAAACACCACCCGAGATGTGTTAATTTTTCAAATTCAAGGACGACCGGTTCTCAATTGGTATTACCATATTCAATTATCGTAATGAAACCATTTTTATAGTTAGATCAGAATATAATATATTCATTTCAACTTATTTAATGTTCTTTAACCCTTACCCCCTCATAATACAAAACAATAATTCAAAACAAGTTCATTATGCAAAAACCACCAAGTTAATCAAAGCGTTTATCATTATCTTTTATTAAACAAGTCATCCCCAAGGTACATAAACAAATTAATTATAAAATAATTTATATCCCAGTAATTTCACTAATAATATATATTAAAAATAATGGATTTTTAACCACATTTAAAATGAACATCCATTTATGAATACAAGTATAATGATCACGAAAAACAAGGAAGAAAATGCTTCCAAAACAATAAAATTGAACCTATTAAACCCATAAAAATGGCAATGAATGAACCTAATAAGGTTATAATAAATCAATTAAAAGTATAATTGGTTATGGATATATTAATTAATGAATTTAATATGGTTATCTAGGACACTGATTTCAAGTTAAGAATACCATCAATCTTATGGTAAGAGGTTTCTTCATCTCACTCCCATTTGTGTGAGATATTCCGTATTCACTACTACTACATGTGTATGGTGTATTTATAATGAATATTAATGTTTAATTTCATGAATGAATTTATTTTCCAGATAATAAATTTTTAATTAATGATTATTAATTTTGGCGAACATGATTCAATTGATTACAATGTTTTATGTATTTTCTACTCGAACCTCTATTTTCATTCGGGTTTCTCTTATTCTCTACTCACCCCAATAAAATTCTAATTTATTGAAATTTAATCATCTTTAAATTATATATTATTGTTCTATATATGTGTACTAATAAGATTCCATTTTTATTAAATGGGGATTTATATGTTGTAAAATGATCTTTCAAAAATTCTCCCCGAAATACAAGCTTGATTCAAGGAACTTCTCGAATTATTACCTATTTTGAAGTTCACTCTATAATATGTCTTAATAAATTTTAATCTTTATTAAATGAAAAACTTTAAAATGAAAATATATTATGGTTCATTTCTAGTTTTTTGAAAGAAAATGGTAATTTTTTCTTTAAAATCCTCTAATATCTTTCTTAAACCGCAAAAAAATGTTTTATTTCTAAAGCTTCTTTAAAAACTCTTTTTGAATGATTTACCTAAATATTACTTTATTTAAGAATAAAATATAATTTCAATTACATTCAATTTTATTTTATGGGATGTACATGTTCACAATATGATTTCATGATAAATAAGAATGATTTTCCAAAAGAAGTTTTCTTTCCAAAGCAAAAATGATTTTTATCATCTCACTTTAACTTTTACATGATATATTCCTTGTTCACCACTTATTTATATCTTGTGGTGTATGTACTTCCATTTGGTATATCATATAAAAATTCCTCTTATTCTCATTATGTTATAAGGTATTATTATTTGAATTTTTCAAAGTGGTATGAGACACTTTGGAATGTTAAAGGATTTTTTCCCATAGATATTTTTCAATGGTTTCATTTAAAAGTATTTTCATATATATTTCCTTTTTTGAATATTTTAATTAAATTAATTTTATCTATTATGATATCATATACCATATTAATTTGCATGTTTTATGATTATTTTGTCTTTGGATGTTCTATCTTAAAAACATTCACCAATTTACTTTGAATGGTGAGTGTTTAGGCTTAATGTTTGAGGAATGTTATTTACAATTCATATTTAATTTCAATATGAATGTTTAATTGTTTTGATTTCATCCACATTCATATGAGTAATTCATTATAATTATAAGGTGTTATGTGTGGCCCAATATAACCCCTTAGTGCATCGGTATGTCTCATGAGACAAAATAGGGTGTGGGCATGAGGCCTTAACAAAATTTATATTTATGGTCATGGAATGAGTCCTTGATGGTATTATTATTTTGTCCCATATTATGAATTATCTAATTATGAAAATATTTTTTATGGTTCATGTGGTTATTTGTCATGTATAATACCAAGGATTATGTTTTATTACGACATTATTTATTCCACTCTTATTCCATACATAATGTGTTCGAGTTTATTTTTAATGGCATGTGTTTTTTATTCACCATGATTAATATTATATTCCACTGTATTTATTTCCCGTACTTAGCATTTGATCTCACCGCTTTCTCATGTTTTATTTTTCTAGGACATGAAGTGGTTTTTTATGACTGGCCTGTAGGGATATACTTAGAGTTGTGGATGTTCCCAATTAAAATTATATGTTTTATTTATTTTCAAGTTTTAATGTTGAACCTATGTATGTAAATATTTTTACAAAACTACTAAAATACTCAAAACGTTGGGATTTAATTCCTTGTAATCATGAAAATGTATTAAAATAATACACCAACTCCTTGCTTCTGGGGTTGGGGTGTTACAATATGTCAACACAAGAAACTCAATTTCAAAAGCTATAAATGTTGTCAAGTAATTTTATATGATTAAAGACACTAAAAAGGGCATAAAAAATAATTCAAATAGAATAATTAATGAATTATAAACTAGGCATGTGAAATCAATGTGACTCTTACCACTATGTCATCAATGACATTTCATCATCTTATGTTATCAACCATGAGAGTCACAATCCAGAAAAATAATTTAAATGAATTTAGAAAGGAGAACCAGTCAAGGAATTAGTAGTTTGTTAATAAGGAAGGTACTCATGTAACTTGGAACCAATAATTTTTCATGTAATTAATTTTGACTTTAAATAAACATCAAGTATTCCATAGGTGGGAGGTACCACACACAGGATAAAATATTATTTTAAATATTAGGTATTATTAATAGGGACTGAATTCATAATTAATTTCTCATTATTCAATTTAAGGTATTACTAAGGTTACATGTACAACCCATGGAAATTTTCCACATTTTATTTAAATGAAACGTAGGATATTTAGGATATCTCACCCAAAGGGGAAGATGATATGAAAGGAGAACACCCCAAACAGGTTTCTCCATACGATAATGTAACAATAAACATGAAAAATTGAACCAAAATAATTAATAAGTGAAAATAATGCATCACCAAAAGGTTTTAGAAAAGTACACAATGGCACTACATGTAATATGTGATGAAGAAAAAGGGAAAGAGGGTAGATGAACAACATTTTTGATTATAATTAAAAATTAATCCATGTACTTAGGAGGATCCTGGGTTCATCTTCATTTTTTCCAAGAAAGAAATGTCATTTAGAAATAACCAAGCAGGTTCATGTACAAACCTTCCATTTAGCAATTGTAATCTCAAATATAAAAAGACAAAAATTCATTAAGGTAGGAAAGAATAAAAGTCCATCACTACATTTTTATCTTGAAGGTTGCGCACCTCCATTGGATGGGTTTCTATACAACAACATTAATTGGTTTTACAAAAAAAATCATTTATCACCTTCAAGAATTTCAATGAATTATTCAAGGAATCAATTAATCTAATCCAAGAAAATTTAATTAATAAATAAAAAAAGTATCCAATTAATTAATGCATTAATAAGATTAATGGGAAATAAAATGGGATCCTGCCTCTTGTAGAAGACCAAGATAATGCTTTCTAACACATGTTTTCGTCAACTCACACACACACACAAACACACACACACACATACATATATATATATATTTATAACCTTTACCCAATGCTCGTATTCACCACGCTATGATGGAATACTCACATGGAGTATATATTATTTTATTTAAAAAAATATATTTTATCTGCCTACAAGCCTTCCAAAATTGACCACAACTCACTAAAACAATACATGGTGCCCATAAAAATCATAATATTTTCAAATTAACGATAAGAATACCAATAGTGGGTTTAAACCCTTTCCTCAGATTTTGGAAGTGACTTGAAACAACCCTAACTACCTATTTTTCGGTAGTTTTTTCCATAACACACATCAATATAACTCACAAGGACATATTCACAACCCCAAAATAGAAAAAAGAAACTGAAGAACACATTAACCCTTAACCATAGGTTCAGATGAGTGTAAACTGGGTGATGGGTGACCCATGAATTGGCTCGATGTGGAAGTAGAGGGAGCATAGTGGCGTACTATGATTATTCAAAGGAGAATCATAATAAAAATGGTTTAATTGATGAATTTGAGTGGTTTCACATAGAGGGGGTTGTTCACCTATGGGGTTCGGCTAAAAGGCATTCCATCGCCTTGCGTGGGGGTCATGTAGAAGGAGTTTTTCCAGATGGAGGGTTAAAGTATAGAGGTCATACTGAGGGAGGTCACATGGATAGAGGTCACCCAGAGGGCGGTATGTTAAAGAGGGATATCTCCTTAAGAAGGGGTGCTAGGGCGGACCAAGTCTTACTACAGGAGAAGGGGAGAGATACACCATCGTCTCTAAAAGAAAAAACCAAATATAAAATTAATATTAATAATAATAAATGATGAATATAATATTGATATTAATAATCATAATCATAATAATAATAATAAAATATATTATTATTATTAGAAAATTTATTATTTAATTTATTTCAATTAATTTAATTAAATTTATTTATATGACACATCACAGTGTCAACTCAATGAAAATTATATTCTAACACTCGGTTTTTCAAATGACCTACCCATCAAACAAAAAAATTAAATTTCAATTTCTTTTTTGTCTAGTTTAAAACAAAAAATGTTACAATAATGGGGAACACTATTAATAAATATTTATTTAAAAATTTTTTTTAAAATATTAGGGCGTTGCATCCCCCCTCCCCCTCCAAATAAATCAGATAGTGAAAATTTTAATTATCACTTACTTGGAAAACTAACAATGGGTGTCTAAGAGATAGACTCGACTCATAATATAATTTATATAGTTCTATCAACAAACATTGGAAATACATTTTTCTTCTGATTATTTCAATATTATTATTGATTTTTCTCTAATAATTTGTGATAAAAATCCCTCATAATTATGTATCATAACGTCTCTGATAAATTTCATTTAGAGAGAGCATGTAGTCTCCATTTCACTGATATATGATCATAGTTTAGTATAAAATATGATGTCATCTCCCTATCTTTTTTATTATTATGGATTCAATTTAGAGATTGTTAATATATTTATTAAATCAAATCAAATTTAATTAGATAATATTTTATAAAACATAACATGTGGTACACTAATAAGATATGTTTTTTCCTAATATTGTTAAGTTATTGATGTTTTGATTTGATGCTTTTAAAAAACTTTTTTGATATACTAGAGTTAATAGAAATAAAATCATTTAAAAAGTACACTAATCTAAATTAGAGGATAAGTAATCACTAATTATTATAATCCAATTAATTATTACAATCTACTTATTTCAAGGAAATTTCATATGAATTTCCTATTTCTATTTGATTACATATATGTTGACGTTGAGTATTTCTATCAACCCAAGGTTCTATTCACTTGTTATAGTAATGTGAATAATTCTTAAAATTGATGAATTTGGTTAAGTATTGTTTTATTGAGTTGGTTATTCAATATATCTATTTTATTATTTAGCCACTTCATATCTATTACACGTTAAATTACTCATTGACATTCTCTTCAATGAATGAAAAAAATTACTTTTTCCTTGGATACAGTCCTCCCTTTACTTCTTCAAATTTTTTCTACATGGAAAAGACGAATTTTGTCTCCTCTATGATTTCTATCACTATAATTTCCATGGAATGAATTTTATATCTTATTTTACCTCAAAATATGAGAATTATGAGGGTCTATAGTTATTACATTTTACATAATTTCTCATCAAATTATATCATCATAACTTTTAAAATGCATTATAGATTATGAGTTCTCAATAATTATCATGAAACCACTAAATAAATTATTAGACGTATGTTCATGGTCAATGATAAAACTAGAGGTGTACCTTGAAAGTCTTGCGATTTTTTATATATAAGTGATAATATATAATTTCTCAGTTTTATTCAATATATAAATATATATCTATTTTGATATGAATATTTTTGGGGGTAAATTTACTAAATAATTCCTCTTTAATCATTTCCCATGTCAGAGAATTTATTTTTTTCCTTTGTCCATATGATCATGATTAGGGTCCAACATTTATCAGCTTTACCTTCCAAATGATATGTAGCTAAAACATCATTTTCATGACCTATTATTTACATAAAACAAAATTCATTTTCTAATGTATTTATTAATTAATCAAGAATTGTTAAATCGTTAGTAACCCTGAATAATAGCGATCATTGATGCACGAAAAAATTTATATAATGTTACTCATTACTTGGTGTGTTTGGGAGCTACAAATGGTTTTTATTATTCTTTATAAAATATGATATAATTTCCTAGAATTTTTTCACTCCATTATAGATTCCATTAGGTTAATTTCTAGGAAAACATCTATATTGTCCATTACATTGATTGCTAACTTGGTTTATCTTGGTTTTAGCCATTACAATAAAAATAGAATATTGGAAGTGAGAAATTATTAAAGGCATGGAGAGATAATTATTATCCAGTAATAAATAAAACATAAATGAAATATACAACCTAACATATGAATAACTTGTTTTCAATTAGTGATATCAATGTTCATAACCCTACTTAGTTCTCTAACTGAACTAGTTAGTTATTTATATCATTCATAATGGTTCATAAAGAGAATGTGGATTAATCAAGGTATATCCCTCTGGAGTGTGAAACTAGTTGTATAGTTAGGAATCTTTATTATAAACAACATAACAATTAAATTAACACCTACAATTCCCTTTTCAGATTTATTACCCCTGGATATATCTATGTTAAATCCTACATCAACTTGTATTATCTTTATAGTGATGAAATTTTTATGAGAACCCCCTAATATATAGTTTACCAAAACATTATGATATTACCCTATACATAGACTTATAACATAGACTTTTCCTTATGGATTTTTCTAATTTTCTCTAAACTAATTCCAAAATTAAATAAAATCCACATTAATTCCAGCTAAACTAAACCATGAAAAATATAATATAAATATTATATTAATCACATGATTTAAATATTAAATCTCATAAATAGTCACACAACCCTAGGAACTAAATTTTTAGTTTCATGTAGTTTAGATACATGAAAATCATAATCTAAAATAATATTTCAATAATTTAACTCTTATAGACTCCATTATAGACTTTCCATATTTTATAATTAGTATCATAACCTAGTGAAGGAAAACATAATAAATGGGTGATCTCAAACACTCTTTAAGAGAAAACTAGTCAACATGTCATCAAGGGATAAATCAAAATCATATGAGAAAACATGATATGGGGATAAATTTATTTATAAAAAGAAAATATAATAATACAGGTTTTCCATGAGTCTTGATAAAATTGTAATTAATCTAAAATGAATAAATGTGTACCATGGAAAAATTGTGGGCAATAATGATATATTAAACCTAGTTTAATAATCATAATAATAGGAATAATATTAATAAATAATAGTGTGGAATAGACATTAACAAATAAAAAATATTCCATGGATACCCACCAAGTAATTAATCAAATAGTTTTCTTAGGATAACCACACATGTACCTTGTTGGGCTTCAGATAATCCTCTCATATACCATTTGTATGAGGATAAAATCTCTCTCGTACCCCATTGGCTATGAATAAATCCTCCCATGAAACCATTATATTGGGATAAATTCTATCATAGAGAATTTTAATCTCATGATTAATAAATTTAAACCTGTGAATTAAAAAGTGATATTGAACCTCACCAATCATCAATGATACATATGTGTGCCACTTAAAATCATTAACAAACATATCTTGAAAAACCCCTTGAAAAAGAATAGGCTTATTAAAAATTCATAAAACCTTACATAAGATAAAATAAAATATTACAAGATATAAAAATTCCCATTTTCAAAATCTAATCATACCATAATAAAATTTAGAGGATGATAAAAACATCAATTCATGAGAGTTAAAACATTGAGGAAAAAATATGTGAAAATAAAATTATTTTCACAAAACCTTTTAGATATTATTATAAAAGATGTTGTAAAAATTACATTCAAAACTTATTTTTAGGATGGAAATTGAATAATTTCAATAACCTTATTATAAAGGCTTTCAAATAAAATATACTTAAAATGACATAAATCTTTTAAAAAAAGTTGATTGGAAGATAAAACATTTAATTTTGAATGGATGGAAAGCACTTTTTAATTGTTTTTTGAAATACCATTTCGTGAAAACTCACATCATAAAAATAGTTTTAAACTTTAATTATAAAAGGGGTATATAGAATTAGGAGATTAATATAAATTAATTCATATTATCTTTCCCAAAAATGAATGAGAATATTGGTGGGAAAGGAAACATAGGAACTTAAGGCAACATTTTTTTGTTTAGAATGAGAGTTACTATTACCAATGTTACATTTTTATTATGAGAAAAATTATCAAAAAAGTGGTTATTGATGATGATAACTAATATAACCATATAAAAAAGATATAAATGGGTAAATTTTAGATTCAATGAAATCTTGAAAAATTATATTCATGTATGAAAGACTATGTCCCAATGAATTCGAAATTGAGCCAGCCAAACTCTTTTGTAATTGGTAATGTATGAATTAAAGGATATTGAGAGGAAATCAAGAAACGAACATTAAAATGTCATGAGATAAGAATATTTTCATACGTGAATGAAATTTTTAATTGAATACACTATAAAAAAGGAGTTATGGAACAAAAAATCAAAAAGGTCATATAGATTTGAAAATGAGACATGGAAACTATCACATTTACAATAAATTTTCACTTATGTTACCTAATCTTCTATATAGCAAACATAAAAATCATAAAAATTAATTTCATAAAAATATTCCTACATTAAAAAATTTATAAAATTCATTCATAATCATTATCTATAATAATATTAGTTAGTTTTTACCTACATTCTCATGTCCAATATTTATAGTTTTGGTAGTTTGTACATTATTCATAGAAGTTGACATATTATTATTATTTTATGAATTTTCATAAATAAATGTTCATTAAATATAATTTAGTGGGTTAATTATAAGTATTTATGAATTTTTAATTGTATTTAATGATATTTTTATTCTTTATCCATGAAGATTAAATTGATAATAAGCATGCTTTAGTGATTTTATTAACCAATGAAAGGTGTTATCTTAATTATTGAGTTAAAAACTGATGTATCCATTATAGAACCAAAATAAAATAAATATTTCAATATTTATGTCTTATTATACAACTATTTATGATTTTATAGTCACCATTGTTATAATTTTGTGGCATTGTTCAAGTAAGTGTTCAAACTGATCCCATATTAAAAATACCATGATTAATGGATGGTTGTGTAGTGATTTAGATTAAATATCATTACACGAGAAGCATAATGGTCATATTAAGGGGTTTTTAGTGTGATATATCAAAACTGGATTAATTTATTAGAATAAGTAATGGATATGAAAATATTACAAAGTAGGATTATATAGTTTTTTTCTTAGTATGCTGGTTTAAAATGGTTAATTTTATCATGATTTTTATCGTTCATATCATAACTAGGTTATTAAACTTTTATTAACAAAAAAATTAATAAATATCATATTTATTTAATAAAACTATTCACATTACAACCCATTTAAGTTAGCGATGAGATGAAAAATATAAATTTATTATTCCATGGAGGTTTTATCCCACACATACACATAAATGATGATTCCATTTAACATATAAAAATTAAAAGTAGTAATATAGTCTATAATTTAAAAATATAATATATAAACTAAATATTGGAATTATATATTTTATTATTTATTAGGTCTATCCTTTTTAGGTGGTGATGGAAAATGAAACATGTTGGGTTGTGGAGGGGGTAGTCCACAAAATCCACGATTCACATTTTCAATTTTCGTATTTGAAAATGGAAGGGTGGTTAATGATTTTAAATTAATTATAATAACATAATAGAATAATAATTATTCTTATTTTATCATCATAATATTGTAAAAAAAAATTGATGATGAAAATAATTTATAGAAATAGTAAAGAGGGTGGTGGAGTTTGAAATCTATACCTTACTACTTATATTATCTCAAAATTGAATTGGAATAAAATATAAAGGTATGGTATTATGAGACTAAAAAACCTCCTTTAAGTGTCAGGTAGTGTTTAGTAATGTTTTGAGAATCATTTTTTCCAAAATTATGGTGTTTTGGTGTGATGAAAAATTGGGAGATGAGTGTCCATTTTATAAATAAAAAGGGATGGTGTTTTTTTAAATAATCAAAACATTTCAATAATGGGAAGTAACTATAAATTCTTTTGGAAAATAAATAGAAATATAATAGGGATTATGAAATATAATTTCTAGATAAAACTTAGGAAAATAGTTAGAAACATTTTTTCAAAATGATTCACCAACATTTCGACTTAAATTACTACTTTTGTAATTTTAGTTGTTACCGTGAAAACTAGTTTTTACCTATGGTAATTTAATATGTAATCCTAAAAATAATATATTCTATATTAGATAATTTGGACCCCCATATTTTAAATATTAAATTCATTTCATTTGATTCAATTTATAAATGTGTTAAATGTTAATTTTAAAATACTATTGAATAATGTCTTAAAAATATTTTTTGGAAACTATTTATTATATACATAAATATAAAATATTGGTTTTTAATTCCAAAATAATATTTTTAAATTTAAAATTTTACTTATAATAAATTTTTTTAAGATCAAAATGAATTCATAATATTTTGTTTATTACTATATCCATATGATGCCATAAATGTAATTGTATTTTCAAAAATGGGATTTTTCAGTATTCATTTAAAAATCAATTATTTTAGAAAAATTACAAAAACTAAAACAATATTACCTTATTTTGATAAATAAAAATATGATTTTAATTTTTTTTTAAATTGAATTTCTAAAATTTTATAATTCAATGTTTAAATAAAATTTAAAAAAATAGTTATAATTTTTCCATATTGGATAATAAAATTATACAATGTTAAATATTATTTATTTTTATATTCAATCAATTAATAATTAATCTATTCATAATATATTATTCATATTATCAAAATATATTACTATTATTTAACAACATTATATTTTTTTAATTCGGATAAAACACTGATTTTTGAAAAAAAAAATATTTTTACCAATAAAATGGTTTTATTAGTTGTTTTAGTTATACTAATTAAATTTTGTTAGTAATAAAAGTACACACTAATCTCAAAAAATCATATTTAATAGTGATTTTACTATTATTCATGCCTGGTAATTCAATGGTTTGGCTTTAAATATTATATTTAATACTTATGTTTTTATCTATATGTATTGTGGTTTCATTTAACTTCATTTCATCTTATGGGGAAATATATTCAAAAAAGTATTTATTTAATGAAATATATTAAATAATATATTGGTTTTATAGTTTTTTTGGGTTTAATTATAGTTTCTTAATCTCATAGAATATAACTAAAATTAATGGAACTAGTAAAGGGTAATGTGTTGGGAATTAATAAATAGTTAGAAGATTCATTTAATGAAATGGCTTGGATTAAAATTTATTGGTGGGAATAAATTTAGCTGATGATTAATCAGGGGATTGGAATTATTTATAGTTAATAAATATAATGTGCATGATAAGTTTAATTCTATAAATAGTAATGATGAATTAATTGTGAATTAATAAATATTGTTATAGATACCTTATGTTAATAAATAGTTTTAGTTTATGTCATATTAATTGAAATTGTTGTCATCAAGTGGTTGTAATGATGTAGTAGAAATTATGGATAATAATAGTGTTGGTTTGGTATGAACTTTAGATTGGGTTTGTGTGTTCCAATTATATATCTTATATTTTTATATAAAAAAAATTTCATGCCACAACCTGAGTTATGTAAGCTTACCGATGCCCATATGGTTTTGTGTTCAAGGTGTTTTCCCCCAATAACCAGGTTATATTGGGAACATATAGTTTACTACTCCCTCAATCCTAATAAATCATTAAACATAGTATGAACTATGATAGCTCATTGTTTTTATATATATAGGATTTAAGAGATTTATGTTTTGGTGTATATATATATTTCGACGTCTAAATATATGTTTTTGGTGTTAATGCACGGTGGAGGAAAACCATAGTATGAGGGGGAAAGATGTTTATGTCCTTTATGTTCATAATGTCCTACTCTAATTAGGATGTTATGTGAAAATTTGATGTGGTAGTGATGTGGTTTATTATGTTATGATATGTGGATAAGTGTTTATGTGATTATAGAATGGTTTAAAGCACATTACATATATCTTTGGGCAATGGGAGTGAAAAAATTATTAGGAATTTGGTTATGGGATACCTCCTTTATATTTTGACATTATGAAACTATTCATGGATACAATATTTGTTAAGTAAACCTTGGAGAGGATGAGTGATATTTGACATGCCATATGTTCATATTGGTTCTTGTGTTTATTCATTGAATATTTAGTATACTTATTCCATTTTTTCATGATATATTTCAGATAGGATCATTTGATATATAGTAGTATAATCATCAATATATAAATATTATATGTTTGAAGGAGGGATTTAGGGATCAATCTAGACTGTATTAGCTCAAGGATGTTGTGATATGTGTTTCTATCATTTTTATAGTGGCTGCATTTTGAAATTTTATCTTCGAGACCTCATTTATGTAAAACATTTAAAATAATTATAGATTGAATTTATTTTATATTATATGGAATTAATTATTAGTTTATCATATGTTCCTGTGATTTTGAGAGTAATTATTCTCCTTTTAATGTAATCATACCCTTAGTGATAATCACTAACCCATGGATTATTGGGGGTGGGATTATGATGTCACTCTTATTTTCACTCCAAATTTGAGAGGGGTTCCTAGTGGGGGGAGGTCATGGAAGAGTGATATTAGAGATGTGAATGTGTGATTTGATTGATATTAGAGTTAGTCACTAGTGATACTTCAATGGTTTGTTAGGGAAACAATATCAATCAATCTTAAAATGTGACCTGGAAGGGGAGACTATCCCATAAATAGTTGTTTAGGGAATCTTATGATCTTATGCAAGGAAATTAATATTGTGGAACATAACGGGTAAGATGACACTGCCTATTGGGATGAGACTAGAAATGGTACATGAAACATGTAATTTGTACCGATGATTGAATTAGGGTGATTCTGGGGAAGTTAAAATTAACCTTATTAAACTATATTCCTTTTATTCCATATTATAGAAATGAAGATATTTTTTATCTTGTAAATATGGATGATGTTTTCCATAAATTTTTGGATCTTTTTGGTGAGGTGTTGTAGGATAGACCATTATTTATTAGAATAGTTGACTTTATAAAGAAGTATAAGTGTTATAAAAATAAACTTTATGAGTTTTAGTATTATCATATGGAATTGTGAGGGAAATATCACAAATCTGGATATTAAGAAATTGTTGGAAATATATAGATAAACTTTATATTTATCCATTATAGAAAGGATCATTGGATATCATTATTTTTCATCCATTTGAAGGATTTATATAACATTGTTGGTTTCAATTCATTTGGGAATACCAGGAGTCAACCATATCCTGGGATGATTTTTTTAGTATTTCCATGTGGAGTTTATATTTTCAATAATGAAGGTGTATCGTAAAATGTGTTTCTATCTCTTCAGTAAGGGAGTATGAACATGAAGTATATTCGGATTTTGTTCATGCACTTTATCTATGATGACCATATTTATTGACAAGATGAGGAATCCTGAGTGTATTGTTTTTAAGTGGTATTTTATCCTAATATTAAGTATTATTTTCCCCCTTTTGAACTTATTATGTATCTAGAAGTGTAAGTTATGATATAGGTGATTAATAGGATGCATGAATAGTCTATGTTTTCTTATGAGGTTAGTCATAAAAACATCTTGGGTTGTAGAGATAGATATGGAAGATCCTAGATTTTTGTTTAATTACGGTTTTATATTATAAAGAAGTAATTCTTAGTAGACTTCTTCAAGTTTCTATAGAATTGTTACTTTTCATTTCTTTACCACTAGTTTTAATGGTGTAATTTTATTTTTGATTTCTTGTCCGTTAGAGTGTTTTACTATTCTAAATGGTGAGAATGGAATAAGAACATAGCTTTTGTTGAAACCTCTATCATTGATGCCTCTAATGCCATTTTAGTAGAAGGTTTAATAGTATTCCAGTAAATATATGGGAGAAGTAGAAGGTATAGAAAAACTACATGGAATTTTATATCCTTTATGATATATGGTCAATCGTATTTATGGATTTTTCCCCGAGAATGACTAGAAAATAAGAAGGTCAAGTTTTTATCAATTTTATTAATTAGAGTTTCTAGATCCACATGGAACATCATCTGAGATACAGTATTATTATCTTCTAATTTTCCATTCATTATGAATGATTTTAAAGATTTTTATTATTTTATTTTACTTTATTTAGTCCACATATTTTGACTCACTATAGAGAGGAATCCATTATTGCATGTGCTGACTACAATAGTAAGAGGTCGAGTTTAGTTTTCTTGATATATATAAGTGTTTTGAATTGATGGTGCCACAAAAGTCCTTTGTGGATTTCTTCATCCCATACATATAACCATACAATTTCATTCTTAGAATGGATTCATTGTACTATATGTTTGGATTGATCAATTTCCACTAGAGTGGAGTTTTATTTTTAATTTGGAATCCTAGTATATAGTTTCTATAAATGAATAGGACAATCAGATAGGTTATAGGTATTGGGTGTCATTATCTTCTGATATCAGGTAGTTTTTTTGGTGGTCAATTAAGGTTTAGGAAGTTTTTTTCCTATATTTTTTTAGTTTTCAAGTCGTTTTATCATAAGAGTTTTTGACACTATCCCCACAATGTGATATCACATTTGGGATATATTTTAGACTGGGGTCTCTTTGGTTTTGATGCATCCTTATCAGATAACACCTTTGGAGTTGCAGGAGATCATTAATTCAATTTATTAGTTGAAAAAAAAGGTTTTCATTATACCCATTGTAAATCCATGGGGTGATATAATGTTATTATTTGAAAATGAATATGGTAGTTTGTTCTTGTTCATATTCTATTGATTTTTGAACAAGGTGACAATCAACAACCATTATCCCCTTCTTAGGATAGATGATCTCTTCCATAAGTTAATAGGATCCTATGAGTTTCCTACAATCAATCTATGGATTTTATATAATTTTATGAG
The DNA here is from genome assembly GCA_963277665.1 of Viscum album. Taxonomy (NCBI): domain Eukaryota; kingdom Viridiplantae; phylum Streptophyta; class Magnoliopsida; order Santalales; family Viscaceae; genus Viscum; species Viscum album. The sequence continues at coordinate 493,532,605 of OY728158.1, read as the reverse complement.
GGTGAAGGAAGAGGATATCCTAGATACATGATTCATGAGTTATTATGGAAACATTGAGTTCATGGTTATGTATTTTGTTTTCATGAATACCATTATTGATTTCATTGGACTCGTAAATTCAATATTTTAAGAGTTTTGGGATCATTTTAATGAGTTATTAATCAATTTCATACTTTTGTATTCCAATTAAGATGAGGATATTCTTGACTATTGATGAACTATTGTATAAGTTATTTTAAAGAATAATGTTTTTGAGATAATATGTGTGTGAGCTCTATTTTTCTAATGTATGTGGTGTTTTTTGGGGGATTTTCAGTTGATACAGGAAGGATCGAAGAAACTTTTTCATAGGATGCACCCAATAATATCATATATGTTCATAATTATCTATGTATTATGGGATATTATATGATTTTATTATCAATTTCTCTCATATTATATCAAATTTCATACCATTGACTAAGAATTTTCAGGCAATTGAATACATTGATCAGTGTCAAGAAACATTCATCTACTTGAAGGAAAAGTATATCTCAATTATTCTCCTTCATTTTCTAGTGGAGAGAATATTGTTAAATATTTTATTTGATGATTCACACATTACATTGAGGTTTGTTTGGATTCCATATAGATAAGTGTTCTAATATGGTTTTAGGAAGTTATATATTTAGGAACATAATTATTCCACTGATTATCTTAACTTGGTAGAAGTGGTTTTTTTCTGAAGCAGGGGCAACATTACCTTATTAGTGAATGCTTTTTTGTCCTTAAAATCACAAAATATTGAGTAATATGTTATCTTAGTGGGTTTTAAATATACATAAAATGTTATGGATGTATTTTTTATAGTATTTTGACTTTTAGATATTTTATACACCATGTAAATAGAATGTAGTTTTTGATGTGTTGGGTAGGAAGTCACACTAATCTATTGTTCATGAGTCTACAGATTCATAGAGATTAATGAAGAATATTATTATAATTTATCATATTTAATATGATTTTGTTTGTGGTTTTAAATACCAAAAGAAAGTGGAATCCTAAATATTAAAACTTATAGAGGATTCTCAATAGAAAGACTCAGAGATAGTGTTGTTGTGATATCAACTATTTTTTTGGAGATGATTCTAAGGTATGGTTAGATGATGATTGACCTTACGTGTTTTTTCAATGGAATTTTTAACATCCCTGACATGCAAATACTAAACAGTGTTTGTATCGGTGATTCTACTGAGACATTAGGCATACCTCCCAATATAACATAGGTTCAAAACTAGCCGATGGGTATATAGTTTTATCGTTATCACATTATACCCTCATATCAATGTGAGAAATATTATAAAATATAAAAAATTACACATCAATAAACAATCACAATGAATATCAACAGAAAACTGAAACCATCAATAATAAATTTATACATTAATATAGAATGTTGATTATGTTATTATAAAACACTGACCACCCACTGGTCCAGTCCCATATACAAATAAATAAAAAAATAAAATATAAGGATACCATAATAATATCCTCAAGCCATATCTAATCTAGTCTCTAAATGTCATTTGAGTTATACCACTCAATCCTATAACTCTGGGACTCGACCAAACATAAACATGTGATCAATGAATTCTTCTAGGATACAAACTTTTCATGCCCTCATGAAAATTATGGGACCAAAAATAAGTAATACATCACCGTGACATTATTATAAATAACTAGTAATTTAGGTGTACATAAGTGATATACATAGATAAATAAATAAATTACTACCTATGTATAAATTAATTACAACTATCAATCCCCAAGTTCAAACACGAAACTTGGGATCAACCCAAACCTACTTTTTCTAATTTTAGTGTGCCTTTTAGAATGTCATGTAGTCATTGAAACCACTAGCATTTCATCTATAAACTCATAATAATATCTATTCACTGTCGAGAAAACATCAAATCGGGTGAGGGAGTTCCCTTCTTGAAAAAATGCATCCAAAAACTCAAAGGAATGTCTATACCCTATCAGGAATAAATTTCCTTGGTCCAGGGAATGTCCTAAGAGTAAAAAATAACAAAAAACTCAAGGGAATCCCCTGCCAGGAATCCATCACTTGGAGACAAGGAAAACCCTACTAGGAGAATTTCATCTAGAAACTCAGGAATGTTTCATGATAAGAATCCATCCCCTGGACCTAGGGAATAAATTATAGGGAAATCCACATCTAGAAACTCATGGTAGTTCCGTATTAGTAATCCATATCCCAAAACTAGGGTTACATCACTAGGAAATATAAATCTATAAATGAATAGGAATTCCCTATAAGGAATCCATTTATCCGATAATTTATGGGATTTTCTTATGGGGTACTAATTCATTTGGAAACTCAATGGTATGACTCTCCACTATCATGTATCATGTCACCACGTAGTAAACATAGAGTCTAGATCCAAGGAAATCATCCAAGGCATCCCATGTTTCTCAATTCATCTTGGAGAGTATTGAATCCCACATGAATTTGATCATACCAAACATCCTGATAGGGTCGTGCATCAATCTGAATCTGTATCACAAACCCAAGGTAGTCTTCTCAATTAAACAACCTATCATTATCAATATATCAATATTATGATCACATAATGAATTTGGATTCTATAGTGAACCTCATAATCATCACTACCATTCATATTTTTACCCTCTCCATGCCATAATCTTACTATGGTACCCATTGAGTTCCCATGTATCACATTATAGCACGATCACCCTCTGTGGGTTCCCTTATCTCAAACTCAAATCTCAAGCCAATATCATATCTTATAAATAATATCATCCCACATTTTTATTTTAATAACAAAATGACCTCTTGGGTATCATAAGATACCTCATACATGTAACAGATAAGGGATATGGCCTCAAACTCTTCCCCTTCCCACATCATATTAGGTTGGCCCTATCACACAACCTATCCATCAATATCAATAAGATAAACCAACCTTAGTAATAATATGTCATTCAGGTATTAATATCCCCACTAACATGTCTACTAGACCAAAAGTTTCGATGAATGATAAGGTTCTCACATATCTTATCCAAGCTAAACGCACCAGTCTAACACCATCATATATTCAGATTTCACTAAAGGGACCTATTACATGGTCCAATACAACTTAATCATTTAATTTAATTTTATTTATGCACCTTCGGGTATAAGTTTCATAAATAAAACATTTATAGTTGAGGATGTATCCATCTATAGATGAGGTATTAATCTATTTCATAAGATCTATCATATCTATGGAACATTTCTCAAATCATTCATGGGCCTTATATTTAAATTAAAAAAATTATTTGAAAAAAATTGGTTGATCTATAATTGTGGAAAGACCACACATATCACATTCTATATATATATATAATTCTTAATACCAAATGGGTATGCACTAGGACCATATATCTCATTTATAAAGGTAAACCCATTTAGAAGCATGATTATCCATCCTTACTGATACCGTTTCAAAAAAACAAACCATAGTCCATCCACATGATACCTTAATTCACTCTATAAAATCCTATTTAATTAGTTATAATCATTTATAATTAAATAAAAAATTTACAATTTATTAATCAATTTAAATCATTTGGGTATAAAGGTTAAATTTCTCACTAATCAGCCACATCACACTGAACCTTTGAGGAATGAGGTTTGTTCTAGTCCTGACATTAACATAAACCTAAGAAATATAAACTAAACATCATTAAATAATTATTTATCCATAAATTTTATCCAATTTAGATGAAACCCTTATAAAAACCATATAATAACATACCTCCCACGAATTTATTTGTAACTGTAAACTGATACCATAATGGAATTTCCTCTAGATATACCATATGAAATTATCATTGAGTAGGAAAATTTCACCAAGACCTATTGAAATCATCTCCCCAAATCCCCATCCAACTAAACCCAAAATTAGAAGATAATACAAATATAAAATTGGGGAACATATGGAGGGATATCACCTCAAATTATCATGATGAAACACTAAGGATCTACCATTATCAAAGAATATTCAAAAGGGGTTAATGATAGATAAAGATGTATATCCCATCCCATTTGGTTAACAAAATAAAGTGTAACTCGTGTGGTTATTAAAAATAAACCCCTAGTTGAATTTCCACAATTCCCCTTGAAAATATGGAATCAAACACAAGTTTATAGTTTGAATTATGGTTTTATTCAATGAATCTTCCTGAAAATTTTCCGAGGCCCCCTATATATAAGAACCTTTATGTTGTTACCCCTATCCATTTTATGGATGATCCAAACCCGTAATCCCCTCACTGGGCTACCCCATTCACTGTCTAAAAGGAACCCATTAATGTTGTTCAATGAGTGAATGACCCTTCAAACCATTAATTTATTGTTGTTTAAAAAGTTCTCTATAACGACCATCAGCCTATAACAATTATGCCCAATAAAACCACAAGGAATTCTCCTAGCCTCAAAACATACCCAAAACACCTGTCTGAGATGTCAAAACACTCAAAATCTTATTCTGAGTCACAATTCTTAAAATTAACCCCACATAAACTAAAAATCCATATTACCTTAACAATTAACAATGTGAAAATGAATAGGGTATTTCAACCTCCTCAATATAGTACACCTCTTCCCTAAGAACAATCAACGATCTTTTAACCATTAATACCAACCTAACATGATCATAAATTCATTCTCAATTCACAACATTTTTTCTCAGAACGCGGAATGATCTTCTACTTCACATCTCCAATCATAAGGTGCTTTTTTAATGAATGACAAATCCACTACTCATCTCCATCACTGAAACACTAAGACTATTCTTAACCATTCCCATATATCCCAATACACTACGATGTCATTAATAAATTCATCCACAAGCTTGAAGATCTTCCCACCATAATCAACTACTAATGTGATGATTTTGGGGAAAATTCTCTTCACCGTCAAAAACATCTACTGAATACAATTATCATCATTTAGTTACCTTATTTAGGGGGTTTCCATCTCACAACACCCAACCACACATGAATACATTGGTGAAACATATTCCATCCAACTGTCTTAAGAAACTAGACTTCACCCCCTCATGAGAAATCATGCCACCTCCCAATATTGATGTTTTAACTCACGAAGGCATCCAAAGTTCATTGAACATCAACATAAATGTTCAAACATGTTACTCAGTATAATTCCATAGTTATATACTTGACCCACGAAAACATCCTCCATGCTCTAACCTTGATAATTAGTGAAACTCTAAACCAACACATGCTCATACCATATCCAAACCACCTCGATCTCGATTACAAAACAAGACTCCACCAAAAATTATATCTAAATTAAAATTTTAGTATTCTCCATGGGACCCTATATAATTTGATTTACCAATTCAATAGTATCGAAATGCCACCTTGACCATCTGATGTCTTTCCTCATCACACCCACCATCCAAAATCTAGTATTATCTCCATGACTACATGGAATGACTATACATGGCCATAAAAATACTTCAAAAGTTCTAACATGATTCATCAAAAACAAATCACTCCTAACATAATAGTCATATTACCCTCAACATCAAAGAAAACTTTGATTATAATTATATCACAGCCTTAAATGGCTAATAGATCACTCCCTGCCATACAACATTCTTTATAACACTCCCTAAGTGCAACCTCAATAGGTTTCAAAATCGTTTGTGTTTCACTCCTCTTAACCCCTTCCCATCTCATCATAGGAAAGACTTGTCGATGGTCAATTCCTAGATCTTCCATTCCACCACACATTCATCCATTTTTAATTTTACCTTCACCATAATGTGACATTTATCATTTCATCAAACCATGATCACCCAATCCCACTTAAATATCACCAACTACATTGGTCCTCAGCATGTACACTATCGCACACCAATCTATAATTCATTGTTTCATGCATAAATAGTGTGTACCACCTCCATCCCATACAAATTGAATGGGTGTATTATCTCCTAAAACTAATTAAAATAACCTAACTAATCCTTCCTTGAGTCATATGTCACCAAAACTAAGACCATATTCCCAATCCTCTAACCATAATCCAAAACATGTCAATCTCATCTATCCCGAACCACCCTCACCGATCCTCTTCCAAAAATAATTTCAAATATTTTGTGGTCTTCTTATATAGCCCACCAACAAAAATATTTTTAAAAATAAAATATCTAATCCATGAACAAAACACATTTGATCCAACCATTTTAAATAAAAAACTCTATCTCATTAAGAACCATACTGTAAAAATGAACGGTCAAGAATTCTACTAATCATGGACTATAAAACCAAAATTTGATACCAAAAGCACCTCAAGTCCCTTTCTTCACAAAAATCCAAGGTATCACCAAGCCTAAACTATATACATGGGGTAAATAGATGTGCACCAAAACCATTAGATGAAGCATCTACCCAAGGTTCACATCTCAAAGATATCCACAAGCCTAGGCTAACCATTTCCTTAGGTGACCCTCACATATATCCCTGATCATATAAAATGTAATACCTAAATCAGTAATATGTTAATCGAAACATGAAAATAAATAGGATCTCCAAACCGACACGTATGTCTTATATCAACTAAATCTTAACTCAATAAAAACACATCTATGTTCTCATCTCAACAATCATTTAGAAACCCACGTGAAAAAACACCAACTATTTTGTTCCCACATATATGTATATATATATCAACAATAAAATTTAAAATTGTATTCCTATTAAGAATATGTTCTTACTAATAATCCAAAAATGGGACTACCCCCTCATGAATCAAATAGTAGACAGATCTCCACCAAGCCTCTTCATATGAGTGACACCCCTTGTGGATCACTATCTCATGAAGGTTCAGGTGTATGTATAAGAACCTCAGTCTATAGTGATTTGTTTTGAGGGTACTATAGTCATATGTTTCATATTACTGTAATTCCTCCAAAAATATATATAGGAAAACAAAATATCAGTTTCTTTAGTTTAAATAATAGAACGTATTTTCCAATCAACCACAACGGTTCTATAAAATAATCCCACAAAAACTTATGTTAACCTACTAGGGTCACTATACATACCTTACTAAAGGGACTTCATACCCATTATCAAGGATCACCACCCCATAAATTCACATGACATGCCATTATAGGTAAATGTATTCTATTTCATTTGAGAAGAATACTAACAACAAGTTTTATGAAAAAACACCATAAAATCTTTTAGTAAGACATTAAGTATTTACAAAACTTTATTATTGATATCAATCACACACAATAAATAAATTTCAAGTGAATCCTTCCTTAAAAACAGTATGCATAAATAAAAACATAGTTTTAATGGTACAAGATCCAATACCTATAACTCATAAATACAAAAAACTCTACCATTTCATGCTATTTTAAATAATCTAACTATAAATAAAAAATCAATAATAGAAATCCCATATCCCCAGAAACCTGAAATTCCACCCAAATATTTTATTCATGAAGAACTAGTATGATGTCAACCATATTATTTAAAGAATCCTCATTTCAATTGTCTACCATAACCTAAAATAGTAATACAAAAAATCTATTATACACTCTATGACATCAGTCGCATAAGAGCTTTAATACCACACTATAACATCCTAGACCTATGAACACCCATCAATTTTAAGATTGATGATGTCATTGGGATTTTATGTGAACATATCATATTATAGAGTTTTACCAATAACAGTAGAGGTTTATAGTGATATTATATGGAGATATACCCTATATAATAGTTTGAAATATCATAAAATAACAAATAATAAAACATATAAATGAAAAATAAAATAAAATAGAAATAAATAATCTAAAACAATAAATAATCAATGAATTTAGAGATAAAAACTCATAGTCATACCTGAATACAAAAATTTCCACCCAAAGGTCTGGTCCCATATATAAATAATTTATAGAGTAAAAGACATTGTGGTCCTGATTCTATCCTGGGGCCTCATCACAGAGAGTCTCTAAATCTCGTCTGATTCATCATATTCATTCCTAACACCCTATGACTTTTCCCATTCTAAACCACTGATTAGTGAGGTCTTATCGGATACCAAACTTTCATTAAAGTCTAAACTTGGTGTTAATAAATATCAATATGGAACCACTAATGTTCTCTTATACATAACCAATAAATGAAGTGGAAAGATGTGATATTCATAGATTAATAAATAAATTACTATATATGTATATATTAATAACCACTGTAGATCCTTGAGTTCTAATGTGAAACCAATAATCAACACAAACCTACTTCTCCCAATTATAGGGTTTCTATGAGCACATCATGTAATCACGATAACCAATAACAGGTCATCCAGAAACACATGTTTGTATCTACAACCTAGTAAGAAAATATCACAGCGAGTTTGGGCAAATCCTGATAATAAAACGCAATCAAGAAACTCAAGGGTCCATCCCCATCCTTTTAGGAATGCATGATCATGATCTAGAGATTACCATTCTTGGAAAATTATATTTTGAAATATAGGGGAGTTTTAGTTAGGAATCCATATCATGGATTTAGGGCATATGCTACTAGGAAAATGACATCTGAAAACATAGGAGAGTTCTTTACCCAATACAAACTACTACAGGAGTATGATCAAGGGCCACCTATCTCATTTAAAAATAATAATACATTTAGAATCTTACTCAAACATCCTTGTTGAGACCCATCCATGTTCAACCGGCCACCATATATCCACATAATTCCCCAATTTAATTAATTATAATCATTTATAATTTATTAAAAAAAATTAATTATTTAATCAATTTAATTAAATCAGTTTTAAATGATTAATTTTTGACCGAGCTACCTATTCATGTCGAAACTATGAGCAATGAGGTGTTTTATAATCTCAAATCACACCCAAACATATTACATGTAAAATCCATATCATTCACTAATAGTTCATCAATTAATTTCTTCAAATTTATTTGAATACCTAAATAAATAAATATAGTGATGTACCTATATCAAAAAACATATAATAATGTATCCAGACCATCTTAGTACAACCTTTAGATACACAATATGAAATCACCATCCAGTGGGACAATTTCGCCATTCTCTATTTATATAATCATCCCAAATACCTATTCAAAAGAATCAAAAATTAGAACTGAAAAGGTATAAATAACAAGTGGAAGATATGCATAGATCTTACCTCAAATTGGTGTGTCGAAAAACCAAGGATCCATCTGGATCAATGAAGCGTAAAAGGGAGAGGAGAGCCAAAGGGGATCTTACATACCATTCTGTTGACAAAATTAATGGGAACAAATGTGGTTCTTAAAAATAAATCCCTATTGTAATTATCACAATGCGCCTATAAAATATTGAATCCAACATAGTTTCACAGTGTATACTGGGGATTGATGCCATGAATCCTTTTTCAGGTTGGGTGAATCCCCTATTCAATGACATTACCATTATGTAAAACATGTTCACACTATGAATGATCTGGAGAAATCACCCCCTCATCGAGCTACCTTGTACATATCCTGAAAGGCCCTCTGAAGGCCATTCACGACATGAATTACTCTTTGATGTAGTGAATGGACTTCTGCTGTAAAAATTCAGAAGCCTGGACACATGGACTCTAAATTGATGTCCACATAACCCTCATGAAATCCAAAGAGCCTCAAAACACATCCAAAACCCCTTATTTGATATTTCTAAACATTAGGAATAACAATATGATTCTCATTTCTCAAAACAAACCCCTCATCCATAAAAATTAAAAAAATCCTAACGAATTCACAACCTGAAATGGAACATGGTTTCAAGGAATTTTGATATTCCATCAGTGATCTGAGAGGTGGTTCATAATAATTTCCATACCTCACCCTTTTTATTTTAATCTATATATATTAAATGTATATCATTTTCTATGTTTTCTATTTTATGTCCAAGGATAATGTGGTCACTCGAATGGTTAGTGTCACAGTTCTTAATCATCCAACGAGTGAAGGTTGATACACATATTCCTAGAGGTTTTTCATATCCATTATTTATTCCAATTTGGATAATAGAAAACATTTAGATATATTTAATCATTTTTTTCTTTGATAAGATGGATTATGTGATGTAATTTGCGTGATTGTTGACCAATTAATGAAATTAGATCATTTGTTAGCGATCAACGAGTTGATTATTTTGGATGATTTGGAAATAAAATATGTGGATGAGATTGTGAAACAACATGGGGTTTGAGGATGATTATTTGTGATAAAGATCCTCATTTTACCTTGTGATTATGGGGAGGTCTTCAACATGATTTTTTCTCTCGGTTACACGTTATCAATGTATCCCATCCTTTGAAAGACATTGTTTCTAATATTAGGACTCTGTAGATATTAGTGGTAATTATTAATGAATGTTTTTTAGAATAAATTGGTTCTTTTAGTAATCATTTTCTTTTTATTCATATATGTTTTTATACTTCACTGGTTATTTGGTGAATAATTTTCCTTTGATTGAGTTTTCTTAAGATAATATTTATCACTCTACCATTAAATTAGTAGTGTATTGATAGTTTTTTTACATGAAACACAAAATTAAATCAAGAAAAAACATATTAGATAAATATTGTTAATAAAATTTTATAATAATGAGACTTAAAATAAAAAAATGTTTCAATCAATTAAAAATGAAGACAAGATATGATTAAGGACACTTAAAGTTATAAAATGGAATTTTTTAAAACATTTTTTATATATTATATTTTAAATTATAATCTAACTATATAAATTATTTATTTTATATTTTCTAATATGAAATTGAATTTTCAATTAATCAATTAAAAATTATATTATAGTTAATATTTTAGTCTTTTATAAAATGATCAATTTTTAGATGAATAGTGAAAAAATAAAGATTTTACTAACACCATAACTCCTTTTAAATTATCATAATACAAGAATGAATTAAATTTTTTTTGATAAAATTTAAATAAATAATTTAAAAATTCCATTTTGAATTTATAAAACTCATATTTCATATTTTGGAAACTGAAGTAATATTTTACTTTAAAAGTTGTTTTTACTTAGTTTTGTTAAAAAATAAGGCATCATTACTTCTATAAATGAAATATAAAAAATTTTATTTACTATTTTATATCATAATATTAATATTCTATAATTTGAATAATTTCATTTCATGCAATAAAATTATAATCACTGATATTAAAGTTAGTGACCATGACAATAGTGAAAGGGTAATTTTCAAGAAATTTATTTTTAATTAAATTTAATTTTTAACCAATAAATTATATTAATATATATTATTTAATAAATATGATATTATTTTTACACATATATAAAGTTATATTATCACTAAAATTATTGGTAATTAATTTTATATATGAGTAAGAATACACAATGTTTAAAAAATAATGTTTCTACAAAACAAATTTTCTATAAAATATTTGTGTTAATTTATTAGTAAAAATTATATTATTTAGAAAATTAATTATATTTAATGAATTTAAATTTTATTTTTTATCATTAAAATTTCGTAATATGGGTTACCTTATATTATTTTGAAAATATAAATTACGTGGTTAAAACTGGTTACTATGGTGAAAACCAAAATAAAAAAATATAAAAATAATATGGTAAAAGAGTTGAAACTTGATTAAAACATGTATTAAAATGAATTTTATAGGATATATAGATATTATCTAACCACAAAAATCTTTATTTAAAACATTTGGAACCACTGACCCCATAATAGTTTCTTTCCACAGTTGAAATAATAATGGGTTTCTACAAGAATATAGTTTTCTTCACTTATGAAAGAAGGTAACTTCCACCACATCTCTCCAACCATTAAAATTCCATTTAAAAAAATAAAATCATCCATTTTATATAATAAAAGTTATCCAAGATTCATATAATTTCTTTTCATGAAACATATTAATCTATAAAGTATTAAGATGTTACCCATGGGATAACATTCATTGAGAGAGATCATATTCTCAATGGAAATCACTTAATTAATTTATTTTTACACCCCCTAAAGCTAATATATCTATGAAAATATAAAAAAATAATAAAAACATTTGAAAATGTTATTATACCAATTTAATATCACTTTTCTACCATCCTCTAAAACCATTTGGAAAATGAATATAACATCATGCATATGTGACTATAACCTCCATCAACAGTGTGATTGATTTTTCATTAGTTCCTTAAATGATTGCTTCCAAATGTCTATATGAGGTATTTATATGATATTTATGAAATTATTAATATTCTAAAATTATAAATAATTCCTTAAATTCTTCATGATTTTTGGAAAATGGACATTTTTTCTGTGTGTATGCGCAGACTACCACGTCCAAAAAAGTGACGTATTACTTTTTTTCCTCTAGTTTTTTATTATTTATATAAATATATTAGAAATATATTAAACACCATTAAAATATAAATAAAATAATTATTTTTCTAATATATTGATATTGTACCTAAAAATTACTTTCTTAACCATAATCACCTACAGAATATAGCATCCACTTGTTTGGGTCAGTTTAACCACCCACTTGAATAATGCTATAAATTTATATCATAAATGAATAAGAAAATAAAAAAAGATAAATCATAGTTTGTTATAAATTAATTATAAAATAATTTAATTTATGGTTATATTATGGTTATATTAATATTTTTATTATTACTATGATACCACCTCTCATTTCTTTAAAATCATTAAAACAAGCCCGTCACCAACGTCATCATCACGAATCATAACGAAAATAAATATGAAATGAAATTATAAAACAATAAAACATTATAAAACATTTATATCATTACTCATAATGATATTTTAATTATGAAATTTTAATCTATAAAATATAAATCACACCAACATTATAAAACTTGTACAAATCAAACAATTGAAGAAAATAACATACAATAATAAAAATAAAATATAACTAACTAACATATTTGTAATGAATGATTATAATAAAATTATAAAAAAGGTTATACATATGAATAATTTTCTAAATTAGGTTTTTTAGTTAGTTATTTTAATTATAAAAGATTTTATATCATGTTATACTTAATAAATTAAAGTTAAGGGTTCTTTAATATCAATTTTTCTTCATTGAGATATGATTTCTATTTGTCACTTGTTTCCTTTTGTGGTTTATATAAAAATCTTGTATTTATTTTTTTGTAATATTTTTAATAAAATATAAGGGGTTTAAAATTCCATCTCACGTTAAATATTTTAAAAATAATTCTCACATTCATTATATTTTAAGGGGTATATATTATCCATGCACTTTTTTTAGATCTCAGACTGATCATGCGACGACACTGGGAGGGGAGAATTAGTGTAGCTAGATTTTACCATATATTAGTTAAGTTTCAATTCTCCCCTCCTACCCTTGAACAAATTCCATGTTTAAGAGTTATTTATCTATTTTGTCCTTTTCACAATCTTATATACATGTAATATAGATTATTAATCAAATAGAAGTACACGTAAGTTTTTACAAGTTTCAGTATTTATGTGAGAACCTAATCTTTGTTGTGATCAATCTATGGTTGTTTCATGGATCATAGGATCACTATATATTTTTAGTGATTTAAAATTACTAGAATTATAATATATTTTTTTTATGAAATAATCAATATTATTGAGTGATTTTCAATCTTCATATTGTTACCACTAGTTCTTCAATGTTGTTATTTATACTGTCACTTTCAATTGTTCAAGTATTTTCAAAAAACATTATGAAAAATATATCTCTGTTACATTAGATGACTTTTCCTCAAATGAATAATTTTTTTCCAAAACATTATGAATTTTAATTATATTATAAAAAAAAATATGATATCATCATTGGCCATGTACTCTTCAATAATTAGAAGATCCAACTTCCACTACAACTCATTGATTCCCCAAAATGATTCACTAAATAATCCCCTATCATATTGAATGTTGTATTATTATTAAATTATCAAATTATTAGGTAGATGGTCCTTCTATCAATGAATTTCTCACCCTGAATATAATTTTTGAAAGTGATAAACACGATATCTTAAATATTATATTATGAATGAATGAAAGGGAACAACACAAATTTTTTTCTTCTTGGACTTCCAACTCAAATCTTATAAGCATGAAATAATTCTTTATATTTACACAAGGTCATTTGTTATTATCATTATTCTATGTTACTTATAAAATGTATGTGTAAGAAATAATTAATCTATTAATATTTCACTATTTTCCTACTATGTCCAAAATTCAAATTACCTCATTTGATGTACATGAACAAATCCCTTTCACATGATCTCCTACTGGTTTTTTGTTCTCCGACACCTAAATGGTACACAACATGTGTTATTTATTCTTAAAGTTCACTATTACTTTATGTAAAGGATATAAGTTTTTTTATTCCATTTGTGGAGTCATAGATACCATCATAACATGGATCCTTTGAGATAGATGTTTCATGAGTACCCTCAAGGGTTCATCACATTAACTAGAATAAGTAGTTGAATTTCCTCTTAATGAAATAACAAAATTTTATTTAAACCTTATTTCTCCATTTGTGGAAATAATTATATAGTATATTTTTATTTTTTATGTAAGGATTTTATATGAGGAACATTTAATTTCAAAACAAAATGTGTATTTAGGATCTTCTATTCATGAAACATTGTCAAGAGGGAGTATTAAAATTGTATTGTTATATCTTGAAAAAATTCACTAGTTATACTCTCCTTCGTGAATCTACATAAGGATAGTAGGAGGTTCCTCTATGTGTAAGCCGAAATCATATTGGGATATTATCTCTATGAAATAGTAATTCACATATTCTTTATTTTTTTTAAACATGGGCTCTCTCCAAAATAGAAGAATAAAACAAAGTCTTGTCCCACACATGGTACTTATAAGGCACGATTCACTACCTCCCATTGCCTCATTCATCCACTTTTTATTTCATTTAAATGGTCAATTTATAAGCCCATAAAATATGTTGTTTGATCCTATTTTTATTTCCTATTTATATCGTATTATTTAAATACCTCAACATTGGTTTTATTATATTCTTTTCCGCCACTTGTTGCTGAAAATAATTGTGTATTCTGAAAACAATTTCATGTTCATGTGACACAGATCACATGCATCTCATACTCCCATATGATCATAATTACATAAATTTTTTAATTAGTGTTTTCTATTTGGACTTTGTTTTATTTAGTCAAATGAACTTTCATGATGCTTCGATCTTGATTTGATTATCATGTTGATCAAATGGAAATAAAAATATTGGCTAGATCTTTAGATGTCCCAGTATGAAGAAAAACATGATGCGTGTAGAATTATCATATTTCCATAGGTAAAAGATGATATCGATGAAGTTTTTATGGATTGGATCTAATCACATTAGATGGACAATGTTCTATCCATATGTTTTTTAATAGGTGAATAGTTTCGTATCCACAGGCATCCCACATCAGAGTCCAAGCCAGATGAAACTTTCTATAACATATATCATATTCCCAATGATTCATTATGCCACCATCAAGGTCAGACTCTATATACAATATTCACACACCCATATAGGAATGGGTGACCCACTTATTCCCTTGTGCACCACCAAGAACTCATTGTGGGTACTTTTTGCTCAAACCTTTCTTCATACCCTTCCAAGTGATCGCACCTATGGTAACATGGCTAGATGTGATGCCCCACTCCCACATAGTTAACCCTTAGGTCCCACATGTTTGGTTTATGGGGTCCTCACATAGCCAATGGCTGGATATTTTTTTATGAACACCCTATAAGAATAATATAAATACTGAGTAAAAGTATTATATTCCCAAGCCTCTTCAGCCTTTTTCAAAAATATTCATCTTGAAAAATATATTTTTTCATGAACTTAAAAACACTTCCCCAAGAAAATACATATTTGAATGGTATTATCACACTATTCAAAAAATACATTCTAAGATAATGAAATATTTCATGGCCTTCATTTGAAATCAACTTAATAAACATCAAATAATGTATGATAATTATGTGATAACTTCATGTGATATCTTTCTTCTTTTATTAGTAAATTCAATTATAAATTCCAAATATATTTATCTATAAATAATCATCACCATTAAAATGTTTTGGAAAATGTGAACATCATTGGAACATGTCTTGGTGAATATGTATATCTCTGCCAACATCAAACTTACAAGGAGAATTACTCAAGCCTGAAGTCCAATTACATTAAATGAATCCATAAAAAATCATCAAAAATCATCACCAAACTTCATTAATATTCCTATAATTCTTTACATCTTTCTCTTTCCATGATTAATCTGTAATCACAACAGGATTCACCACACATTTACTATGATTACTTATAATATATGGAAAACAAATACATCCATACTAGTAAACCATCTGTATGGTCTTTTCAATATCCCCCTTTGGTTTTATTGTCTATACAATTTCTTTAACTTAATTAAATGACTCTTCACCCTCATAATGAAATAAATTCAACGGAACCATTTTTTCAACTAATATTGATGAGGAATATATAAAATGATTTAATAATAATGGGCCTTTATCTTATTATCTAGATTACTACGTGAGAAAAAATCAGTGTACAAAATAAGAGTTATTTTACTAATATGTAAATGGTATCTCGATGATTAAACATTTGATATAGTTTCTATATTTATCATCCCTGTGGAATTAAAACCAAATTTTTTCCAAAAAATATATACAAAACACTTTACTCATTAAATAAATTTGAAATTTAAATTGAATAGATAATTTACACTCACTTTCTATGAGAATACTCATCATCCAACACCCCCCCTTTGTATACATATTTGATAAAAGAATGACATGGGAAAAAAGTGTAATTGGGTTACCCCTTTTTTAGCTTTAGTAGACTGAATTAAAATTATATATATTCATAGAAAACACTTTGATAGAAAATCATTTATGTTTTTTATCTCTTAAGTAGAGAAATTCATTAATTTTACCAGATGGGTAGTTTTATCACATAGTATTGTATATGTTCCTATTTATGATCCTCCATTGTAAAACACTTCATGTTTCACAAAAAAAATTTATAATCAATCAAACTAGTTTTCTTCTGCATTTTTCATTAAATTCTACTCTTTTGAATGAGATTCACCTTATTAATACCTACAATGGAAGCACAAAAACCCTAAATAAGTAGATAGGTAACAAAATGGAATACGTATAAGCTTCATATAAAAGTATTACTAGGCTAAATGTTTTCTATCATCCTAGAGACTTATTCCCTTATAGCTCTAAAGCATTTAATATTATTAATGATCATATCACTTCTATATTTCACATTTTTATAATTCATTTATAGAACATTATCTTTTTCTTCTTTTACCTTATTATTGTGTTGATTTTTAGTCTTCACATATTGCAACACTACTATAGTTTTCGTAAATGGTTGTTTTTCTATCTTAAACATATCCTTTTGAGTAGATAAATGTTTCATACAATTTATTTCATTATTTAGTATTTTTTAACCTTCCATGAAAGTTTTTGTGAGACACTTGAGTTGTCATATTTTTTCATAATCACATGAAATTAAAGTTATTCTTTATCGGTAAAAACATTTTCCTATTCTATATTTTCTTTATGTAGTGAATCATTTTCAAAAAAACAACTCTCTAGAATCTTGTACCTGAACTAGAAAAATAATTAACTGTTTCTTCTTAGCATATTCTAATTTAGATTTTCCATTTGTATTTTTTCAATGTTGTTGAGTAGCATTTATTATTTAAATAAACAAAATTTTCTTAATGATTATCTTAAATTAATTTTTTCCTTTTTTTATATCTTGGAATTATCCTCTTTATGTTATCATCTTACTCACATTCATTTTAATTTCCATGGACTATTTGTAGTGTCCCATGGCATGACATTTATATACATAGTAAAAGAAAATTTTCTTTGTTGAGATAAAATTATTTTCTTCAATATTTTCAATTTTCTATGGAGTGTTTTTTAGTTATTTCTATAAGTGGAATATTTTTCATCAGTTATTTATCTCTCATGGATGCTAGCTATGGGTTGTTTCTAACCTGATTTTCTTTAGGTTATATCATTGCATTCACATTAATATATGAGGTGTTCCTTGAGGGTTCATAAGATAACTATTCATCTATGTAACTACATATTTTACAGTACTCATAGAAATCATTAATATATTTGAATATATTGATAGTTTAAAATTAATTATATACTATGGAATCTATTTCTGATTTGTGGGTTTCTTTATTTCTTCATATCTTTTCCCCCAGAATGTGGTCCTTTTTATTATTTATTGATTTCCATAGTATTCCAACACCCAGAATCCTCATTCCCAAACTTCCAGTAGCACTAGTATTACCAAAATAATCTTCTTTATTTTCTTGTATTATCAGTCTGACCAGATTTAATAGCTTTTTTCTAGATTTATGTCTATTTTTTTAGAGAATCATTATGGGGGTTATTTTTCATTAATATTTCTCATATCTACCATAAATGAATTTGTGAATTTATTATCATCTTTGGCATATATTCTGAGATTTTGGCATTGAACCTACATTAGTATATGAGATTTCGTTAATAGAAACATAATTAACTAGGTATTGATCTAACTTTGTCTATGAGATTTAATAAGGTTTATTAATATATGACTTCAATCTCTTATTACCACTAATATGAGTTTCATAACTCACTTAAAAAATTTTGACATAAAGATCCCACTATTGTTCTTGACTGGCTTCATATGTCTTGGTGGAAGAATTATACTTCTCACCAATATATGAATTTCTAAGATGAGTAACCGTTAAATTTCCCAATTTAACCTCTTGTCTAATACATTTCAAACTAAGGGAAAACATGTCTTTTAAAATAATTCTAACCTACCTTCATATTCATTAATAATTTTATTAACCTAATCTATATGTTGTATACTACCTTAATACAATGAGTTTTAATGGTATTTGATTCTTCTAGATTTAAATTCTAATTGGCATTAGTTTCCATTGGGGATAGTTTAATGTGTTTCTTATAGATCATTGATCTTCTCAATATACTCTTCAAGCAACTTGGTCTTTTCTTCCACTAATATACCAATCTCCCTAACCTTACAAGTTTTTTATTCATGTTAATCATTTATGTTATTCATGGAAAATTAGAAAAAAGATTCAAGTTCATGGATTACATCACAAAGGAATTATTATAATGCTCTCATAAATTTAACCTTTCAATTATTATTCAATTATTGAAATTTTTTCCTTGAAAATAATCACTAATTCTTTGATTGCATTGTAAAGGATTGTGAGAAAACTACACAATATTAAATTCTTACAATGTCCATCCTCTTATTTCTTTATTTCCTCTTCAAGATATATTTTTTGTTAATATACTCCTTGAAAAGAAATATGTGGAACCAATTCATCCGTAAAATTATTAATAAATCTTTTAAACTGATAGGGAATTAATCAAAAATTTTGATAGATTAGTCTTCATCACACTCTCTATATCTTGATCTTGTTTCTTCAAAAGAGACATTATTGACTAAATCGATAAGATCTAACTAATTCTTATCTTATTTATTTAGATTTTCCTCAAACTCATAGATTCTCTCTTCATCATATTTTTCAAATTATTTGAAAATACCTTTATGTTTTCTTTAATAGGAGTTGATAATAAGTCTTCCACCTAATGTACTTCATAATTGACATCAAATATTAACTTGAAATAAAAAAATTTAGAACTTTTATCCAGTAAAAGGTAAATATTACCAATGATACCACATGTAAAGCTTATATGGATCGTGTAGGGTCATATATATGGGTGAATCAGTATATTCGACTTTTACTGATCATTAATTTCTTTTCAATCGTCCCCAGTAATCTATAACCTCTTCCCCAATTTAATGTAATTGATCTTTTTTGTTCTGTCAACCATCATACACATATGAAATTTTGATAATATAAGAAATATTAGTGCCCATATATTTCTAAAATTTTTGGTCCTATTGTAATAACCTACTTCTTTCTGTGATCAACCCATTTTTGTTTAGAAAATTTTCTTATCACTGTAACTTTTTATTGTTTATAAACATATATAAGTAGAAAAAAAAATTTATGCTGGAATTAATATATCAATATGAGTGAGTGGTGTTCTTCATATTGGTACCATCAGTCCTTTAATAGAGTTATTTATACTGGAACCATCGATTCTTCAAATATTTTCAACAAAATTTCTTTAAAAGATCCCTATATTTCATTAGAAGTAGATTTATTAACTAAATAACCTTATTCATCAATTTTAGGTCTTCAAATATTGTAGTATCATCAACATAGATTATATTCACATCGGCTTATCACTCTTTAATAATTAGAATATCTATCAAACACTTAATCTCACTTCATTCTTTGAATGATCAACTGTATAATTCCACAAATCACTCCAAATTATCTTCTTCATCGATTATAATATATTTATATAGATACTTCTTCAAACAGTGTAATTCCCAGCCTTAATCATATGTTTTAAATTTATGCACGTAGTATCTTACATATTATTTAATGAAATAATAGACTTGAAAAACTCATATTCTTCTCTTCTTGTATTCTCAACTGAATTCATGAAGCCTTGAAATAATGCATGATCATTTCACATGTCCATTTTTTATTATCATTATTTTATGTGACTTATAAAATTCTTGTGCATAATCTAATTGTTCTCTTCACTTTTCACTATTTTTTTATTTTTTTAGAGCTAAAATTTTACATGTTAAATCCATGACCAAAATATTTTCATGTGATATCATATTTGTTTTTTTCTCATTCACATAAATGTTATATCATATGAGTTCTATATTATTAATATTTATTATTCTATAATGTAAATGATATAGTTGTATCACCTTCCATAATTGTTTATAGAAAATATCTCCCCATAACATTGTCCTTTTTAACAAAAGTGTCATGTATTTTCTCATGCCTTCTTCATATAAAATATAAATGGTAAATAAAACATTTTCATCATGCAATAACTATCAAAATAAAATTATTTATCCTTTATTTAAATTAATATATAGAATATTATTATTCTTCATATAATTTTTTATAAAAATAAATTTTTTTTGTGAAATAGTGTGTAAAAAAGAGTTTTTATTTTCATTATTGTGTCATGTGTAAGTATAAAAATTGTTCCAAAAAAATCATGGAAAACATGTCAGTTGTCCTATCCTTAATGAAGTTAAGTAACTCTAATCAGATGTTTCTTCAAATAATAAGAAATCCTCCTATGTTATTCTATTCATGAAATATGTTTTTTTGGATGCTCTATTTTTCTGAAAATAAGATCTCTCTCAAAAATAGTAGAAACAACTGAAGGCTCATCCCAACCTAGGTATTTATAGGTGAGGAATCACTACCTTCCAAAACCATATTCCACTAATTTTTATATCTTTTCAAGGAACATTTTAAAAAACAAAATAATAAATATTTTTCAATCATGTTTGGAATGAAGTTTGATCTTTTATTTCCTAAATACTTCCATGTGTGTTTCCTTCAATTCTGTGGGTCTACTAGACACAACAAATAATGGATAATTTTTGAAATGATGTAACCTACATGTTATTTAAATAAAATGAATCTCATAATCCAATAAAATCATTATTACTGTAAGGAACATCTAGAACATAATTTTCACAGCCTTATAATGTGTCAACATCATAATAAAGAAAGTGATGTTTATGGAATTTTCTCTTAAGAATGATATGTCTAGATATTTTTATATGATAAATTAGAGCTTTATTTTTTCCATCCTCGTGTTAAATGGTTTCTCTAATTACATAAATATTTTCATTAATATCATTTTCAAAAGGTTAGGGTTTTAATCGATATAAAAAGATCCCTTATTAAATTTTTTAAATTCTCTATAAGGGTAAATAAGGGTGATAGTATTTCTATATCACTGAATACTCTCAAAGGTTATTCCTTAATGATATTATTCATGTTAGTATTTAACAGAATATCAAATATGGAAGAATATTATTCAATCCCTCACATCACCATAATGTTAATGAAATTATTCATTTTTGAAAGGCCTATAATAAAACTATTTCTTCCATTAATGTTGTTTTTTTCATTATGATGAAGTAGTTGAATAAGAGATTAACTAGAATAAATCATTTGTTTTATTTTGGGAGATTGGGTTTATTTATTAAAAAAATAGGGTTTATATAATTATTAGTGTAATTAATTGAACCCTAGCATTTATCATCTTTAATATGCATCTTTTCTAAGATAAAGTGAAATGATACCTCATTCAAAACATTTATTCTAGGATAATTGCTCAATTGGAATCCTGAAAGGGGAAATCTTTGTCTATTAAAAGAATAATACTCATGATAATCTCAGTGGGCACCTTCATGATTGTCTATATATTCTATTTATATAAATGGAAAACAAGCCTCATCAATAATCTGAAAAAACTAATCAAAAAATATCATTTGGGATAGATATATTCATGAGTGAAATTCATCAATTTTTCATTGAAAAAATGCATCAAAACAATTGAAATGGGGGGGGGGGGGCTTCGGCATCAAGGGAATCAGTCTCTTAATTGATATTGCACTTTATAAATTCACTTGAAACCACATTACTACAAATGATGATTCTCTAGATTTTATCTAAAAATAGTATCACTAATATTATACAAAATGGGTAGCTCTACTATAAATCACCACTAGTTATTCCTGCCATAAAACATTTTTATAATGATGTCATGAACATTCCAAGTAAATGTATTGAAGGAAATCCAATATCAACAATTTTAATTCATTAGAGATCGATCATCCACTAGAAGAGGATATGGTTGTACCCCATGACCTAAA
Source organism: Viscum album (assembly GCA_963277665.1). Taxonomy (NCBI): domain Eukaryota; kingdom Viridiplantae; phylum Streptophyta; class Magnoliopsida; order Santalales; family Viscaceae; genus Viscum; species Viscum album. The sequence goes on along the minus strand of OY728158.1, from coordinate 493,509,588 downwards.
GGGCATTTCAATTACTAATATGAACTCTAATTATACTTATTTACATGAATTTATAGCCCTAATATTTTTCTAAATTTATAGAGATATAATTATATTAATAAGGATACTCATTTCTACACACCGAACATCATGGGCCTTATCAACACTAGAGAGTGCTATAGAAAAAATGGGAGAAAATCATTATTCTTATGTTGTTAGTTTTTTCTCAAGATATTTCATTCCCGGAGTGAGGTCCAAACTCTTATGGAGAATCTAGACAACCCATATAACTTTAATGTACATTCTTTAATAATATTGGTTAAAACTCCCCCTATATTATACCTTTATATGAAGGATTCTGGAATCATTGATCATTTATTTTTCTCATTCTAACTCATATCATTTTTATGGGACTATCTATTTTACATATTAAACACCATAATCCACCTGGAAAATTTTGAAAATATGATGAATTCCATGACATATTCAAACCATAGTGGGTAGGTCTTTCATCATCTCATTTCAACAGCATCCTCTACCATTTCTTATATATAGAGTGTATGGAATGAGTTATCATTCAAAATTAGTTTTTACTCATTATTTGTGGGAATCATTAACATTAATAGGGATGTGATTTTTTTTTTCAAATAATAAATAGGTCCCATAAAAATTGAATGCTTTAATACTATCATTTTATGTATATTTAGTATTCTTAGAAGGATAAAAACCCACTGGTCATGAGATCAATTCAATGTAACCTTTTTATTCCATCATGGGATAAAGTAAACTTTAATGGGGTAGATTCATGTTAACTTGGAACCACGGGTTTTGGTAGTGTCTTTCATTCCCATCATGGTCTCATCAAGGATTGATTTCAAAATTTTCTTGGGTATATAAATTCTTATTAGCTGGATTGTTGAGAATAAATCAGGAAATTAGAAATTCTATTCTTCGTTGCTAGGGGACTGTCTAGATGGAATCTTACTTAACTCTTGTTATGTAGGTGCTAATGTCCCATTAAATATTTTTTTCTTAGAAACTTATTCTATATTGTATTGAATTTATTTAATATTTAAATCATTTATTCTTGAATATTACATATTCATATAGGTATGAAAATATATTTTCTAATTTCTCAATCAAGGCATTGAATTTCAATAAAATGAATTAATAATAATTTCACATGTATCATCAGAACCCATCATTAATATATATCAAATTAGTTACATCATTCTCTTTCCATAAGTAATCTCTAATCACATATGACTTTATCATACATTAACATTGATTACATATAATATATTTATAGTAAATACAATTATACTCATCATCCATCTATAGTGTTTTTTTCAGTATTCACCACATATTTCATTTTGTGGTGCATATCTTAACCATGTATTTATTATTGTAATAATTTTCATTCAATATAATTTATTTATAAATCCATATTATATTCTATATTTTTTTGTATTTCAATTCATGTGGTATCAAAGTTGCAAGGGTCGTGATAACTAAATCCCCTTAATTGAGTTATAATGCTTCTTTATCAACATCATTCTTAAATATCTGGGTTACTTCCACCCTAATATCTTATGTTATGGTAATTTCTATTTTAATACGAGGAGTATTAATTTTGAATTCAATTATTTGAACTTGATGGATTAATTCCTCAAAAATTATTTAATTTTTTAGAATAATCAACATCTAATTTGTCAATGTTTTCCCCTCCTAGTTCATATTTTCCTTTCCCACCACAAAACAAATTTATTTTTAGTAACCAAATTATTTAATATCATATGTGACCTTTACATTTTTATTTTCTTCATTTCAAATGGAATTTTTATTATCCATTTTTGTAATTTGTGTTTTCAACAATATTATTTTAATTTATTAAAATTTTTATTACTTTAATGATCATGTATTCTATATTCTACACTAAATTTCATTTCAAAACCATTTTATTCTTTTCATGGAACCATTTTTGAAGATCCTTTTTAAAATTAATAATTTTAAATTCTAATTTTTGAAAATGAACTTTGAATGTGACCTGTAACTTCTTCTATTTATATTATGTCAAAAACATTTTCCATTAACACTATTATTGTTTCTCTCATCGTATGAGAATTATTTTTTTATAAATATTTAATTATATGTTTTAAGAAAATCCCAATTGATATTAACAATTCACTAATTTAAAAATATTTTTTTATTTTTTTAATTTATGGATATAAAAGTTTAAATTCTCAACGAAATTATTCATTTTAAAATTTATTTCCAATTCTTGGGATGTTAAAAATTGAGACTTCCATTTTTTATATATTTTCAATGAATTTTTTTAATAATTATTTATTTTATGATTTTTTATCCCTTTTTGGTTTAAAGGTCAATTTTTAAAATATTTTACCAATATCATATTGTTTCATTATATAGGAATCATTTTTAATTAGTTTTCAATCATTTAATAAAGGGATGTTCTTCTTGTTTTTTGAAGTTATTTATCTGGTAAAATTTTCACTTCCATTTACCTATATTTATTTTGGATTTATTTTCCTGAAAACTATTTTTCATGAATATCCCCCTAAACATTCTTATAAAATACACTTAGGGTGAATAAATTTTAATCTTCAAGTGTCTATATTCTTGAGGTAAATTTTTGAGATACCATCTGGAAATACTGTTAAACCCATCGTTATTTCCATTATTACCCTATCATATGATGAATGATTTTTTGAGATATAATGCCCTTGTATATGTTTTTATGGTGGGTTTTATATAACCCTCTAATGCAGTAGTTAAGTTTTTATATTTTATGAGATCATAATATGGTGCCTGAACCTGATACAAGTTTGTTTGGTACAAATGTCCGTGAATAAGCCTGATGCAAGTTAAATACTTTCACAAGATTTATTTTGATACCAATGCGAATTAGTTAGGTTAGCAAGATTTAGCATAAACGCACAATGAATTAGCTGGTCTCACTAGATTGAGTGTGGACTCGATACGGTTATTAAGGTTTATATTGTTATGGTTTCCAATGTTTATGTATACTCAATATTTCTATGTTATATTCCTATGATCTTGTTTAATATTTCATATCACAAGATTATAAACACTATTTAAATACTACATATTTGTTCATTTTAAATAACATATCCTTCAATCATGACTTATGGAAAACTATTAATTTTTAATTTTATTTTTAATAATACGGTTATCCCATACTAATGTTTTCTCATTTGCTTATGATCTAACCATTTATGACATATTGATTAGTTTTTTCCTTCTTGAGAGTTTAAATCATCACATTCTTATGTTTCAATTACCTAGGTTATGAAGATGAGTAATTCCAATTAGGAGTTTAGACGGGGTTCTTGTGTGGTTTGATTTTGGATAAATGTCCACAGTCATTGTAATGAAATTTTTTATCTTGCTGATCCTCAAAGACACCAAATCTCACATTCATGGGATTATGTGATTATTGTGAGATTTATTCTTTATATTATTGTAAAATATGTATTCTTAGTATATAATATCTCACTTATCCCTAATTACAATTGGAAATTGTGTTATTTTAGTACTAGATGAGGGGTTATGGGTCTAAGGATCCAGAGTTTGTATCTGAGCAACCATTATTATTTTTTGGATTAGTTTAGTTATTTTTGTGATTATTATAAGATAACCATATTAAAACTCATGGGATAACTCTTTTCATATTATAACAAATTTAAAATTTGATAAATTGTATGTTTTGTTGTTTGTTTTGGAAATTACACCTCTATCTAGTACCTAGTAGGTGGATTCAGTTATGGCACAAAGGAACCTAGGGATTATCATCCTTTAAAAGTTTAGTTGAGTATCAAATATATATTCACTCATTACTTGATGACATGGAAAAAGACTGTACACCTATCTATAAACTTTTGAGGTAAATGCAAGGAATAATTCAAATTCTATTTATGAACCATTTTGAAGTATTTTTATGGAATTTGAGGATCAAATATATATCTAGTACTGTAAAAAGACCTAATAGAAAATAACTATGGAAAAACTATGTTAAACCGATGTATTTATATTTTGATTCAATTATATCCTTGTTTAACATAAACTATACTTGGTATGAATGGAGGTGTCACTAGAGATTATTACTTTTTATTAAGTTGTCATATGAATGTGATCATTTATATCTAATTTTATTAGATATTATCATAACCATTTTGGTTATATTATTTCATTGGAAATGGGATTATTAAAATGATGATAAAAAATTTATGTCCCTAAAAAATCCATTAACTAACCAAAGTTAAATATTTAGTTTAAATTGCTGAGATATTGGAAAAATATCAATGCATGCCCATTATATGAGAAGTAATGAGTAACCAAGTATATAATATTTTGATGCCGATTTACCAATAAAAATATATATTTTTTGTTTCTTATTGATCCCTTATCTTCTTTTATTAGTAAGTAATGATTAAAATTGATAGGATGGAATTTATTTTTCAGAGGAGAATATAACACTGTGATATTTTGGAATATATTTATCATTTAAATTAACATTGTATTGATAGATTTTCTTACACAAACACTAAACTAAAACGGTATCTGACATATTAGATAATTATTATTAATAAAATTTATGGATATAACAAATTTAGTAAATAAAAATGTTTTAATCAATTATAAATTCATAAAAAATGTATTAATGACATCAAGATTTTAAAAGGGAATTTTTCAATAAAATTAATTTTTATTATATATTTTATTTTCATTTAAAACATAAATTTATATATTTTATAATATAAATTTTTTAAAATAAAATTTATTTTTCAATTAAACTTGACAAATTTAAAATATGTTATATTTTTATATTTTTTTAACATTATTTATTTTTGGGTGAATAGTAAAAAATACAGATTTTACTAATACCATCACTTTTATGACATTATTATACAATAATAATGACTTATATGTTTTTAAATAATTATTTATGTAAAAACATTTATTTAGAAATTAAAATAAACCATTTAAAATTACTATTATGAATTTATAAATCACAGTTTTATCATTTTCTAAACTTAATTAATGTTTTACTCTAAACAATAATTTTACATGATTTTATTAAAAAAATGCATTTCATCATTTTTTTAAATTAAATATAAAAAATGATTTAATATTTTAGATAATAAAATTAATATTATTTAATAATTTTAATTTCATTTTTTTGGAAAACATTATTATTACTAAGATTAATGTTAATAGTAATGATAACGGTGAAAGTGTTTCTTCGATGAATTTTTCTGTTAATGTCGTGTAAAATTTATTGAATCAATTAAATTAATAAATTTATATAATTACAACCATATTATTTTTACACTTATATAAAAATATATCATCACTACTTAAATTGGTAATTAATGTTATATAAGATAAATAACACTTAATGATAAAAACATTGTTTTTATAAAAAAAATAGTTTTTCTATATATATTATATTTTTTAATTTAAAAGTTAATTTTATATTATTTAGAAATTGGATTATACTATATTGATACAAAATTTATGTTCATAAAACCAAAATTTTAAATATGGTTTACATTAAATTTTTTATAAAATATAAATTACTTGGTTAAAAACTAGTTACCAAGGTAAAAACGAAAATGGTAAAATATAAATATATAGTTGTGAAAGGCTTGAGACATCTTTAAAACATGAGTGAAAAATTAATGGTATATGTTGTATAGACCTTATAAACCCAAAACATAACTATTTATCACTTATTGAGACATTGAACCTTGATTAGTTTTTTTCAATCATTAAAAAGGTTATGGGTGTTTACAAGAATTCCATTTTCTTCACTTACAAAAGCATATCACTTACACCACATTTATCTAACCATTCCAAATATTTATCACAATAGAAAAATATACCATAGTATCTTCTCAACTATATCAACACTTCCTATAATCCTTTTTCTTTCAAAAATATCAAGCTAATGAGCCTTATATTTCTAACCAAGGGAGAATATCCAAATGTATAATTAATGTTCCTAGTCGAGATCTCTTAGTTCCTTTCTTATTATACACCATTAAAAAATTGTATATAGGAAATTATGATAACATAAATATTAATAAAATTATGAAATTTTATTATACGATTGAAATATCAATTTTATAACTTCAACCAAAACCATTCGAAAAATAAAGGCATCGTCTTTTGTACATGTGAACAATGAACTCCATGAACGACATGCTTTATTTTTCATCATCGACTTATAAAGACTATCTTAAAAGTATATCTAATGCTGAATACGATTTTTATAACATTATTAATATTCTTAAATTATAAACCATGCCCTATCTTCCTCTAATTCTATAGAAAATGAACGTGTCTCTCATGCATACGTGTGGACATCCACCTCCTCAAAACTATCACATTTCATTTTTAATCTGGTATTTTCTTATTCATATAACACTTTTTTAACCTGATCCACCACCTATAAAACATATTAGTGATATATTTATTCTTATTTTATAATTATATATTATCCATATATTCTATTTTTCTTAAATTTTCATTCATTTTAAGGGACTTATAAATCTATATCACAATCTATCATTCAAAGGATTTTAATTCAAAAGATAGAAAAGTTGGAGGGGTCTTATTAACTCAAATCCCTTCATTGAGATATAATGTTTCTTATTTAAATTATTTCTTCCAATATGGGTTTCTTCCATCCTTATATTTTATTTCATGTTACATTCACTTTCTATCTAAGGATAATAACTTTTTAATTCAAATATTCTATTATAATGAATTTATTATTAAAAAAATATTTCCTTGATTAGAATAATTATGATCCTATTTAATGATGGTTTCTACTCTTTGTATGAATTTTACATTACCTAAAATTGAATTATTAATATTGTGAAACCCAAATATGTATTTTTTCATGTAACCTTTACATTTACCATATCCACTTTTCAAAAAATAAGTTTTATTATCACTTTTTAGGGTGTAGGTTTTCAACAAAATTATTTTGATGTATTAAAATGGTTTTTACATTAGTGTTTGTATGTTTTATATTCCACTATAAATTTATACTAAATATTTTATATTCTTTTTGAGGATCCATTATCTAAGATCCTTTTCAAAAGTAAAATTTTCAAAAAATTCACTAACACTTTTTGAAAATTAATTTTAATATAACTCGTAACATTGCCTTTTATAAGAATGGAAAAAACATTTTCCAAAATATATTTCATTGTTTATATCATTGTATGATAGTTATTTTTTATTAATATTCTTCTCCAAATATTGAATTAGTTTTCTAAATTATTTTTAAAAGAAAAGAAAATATTATTATATTTTTTAAATTAAATGTTTGATTTTAAAACAAATTATTTATTTTAAATGTGTTCTTAATGTATTATGGTTTTAAGAAATAATTATTCTATGTTTTTATGTATTTTTAAATAATTTTTTTAAAAAAATAATTCTTTAATAATATTGGTTTTCTAAAAAAAATTGGTTTTAAATTGTAATATAAAAAATTACCAAGACTAAAGTATTTAATTTTAAATATAACATTTTTAAGGATTTTTCAAACCATTATAATAGGAATATTTCTTCATGTTTTTAAAATTTATTTGTGTGATAATATTTCAACTTCAACTTTCTTCTTTATGTCTCAATAATTTTTTCCTTATAATTTTTTTTTCATGAATCACCCTCTTAATGTGTAGAAAAACACATTTAGGGCATCAAATGATTATATTCTTGAGATTAATTTTGTAGATACCATTTAGAAATGTTATGAAATAAATTTTTCATTCCATTGGTTCTTTATGATATCATGAATAATTGATTTCATATGGCACACATATGTATGGATGTCGGTGGGTGATGTCTTATATCTCCCTCAAATACATTGCCTTGGGTTTTATATCTCATGAGATAATGATATTTAGTATGAACCTGGTGTGGGTTTTCTAGGTTCACAAAATTGACCAAGAACCCAATTTGGGTTAGATAGGTTTACATTATTGAGTATGAATGCCATATGAATTAGATAGGTTCATAAGATTGAGTGTAAATCTGATGTGGATTAGCTAAGTTCACATGATTAAATATAAACCAATAAGGTAGGTTTGGTTCACAGTGTTATGGTTCCATATACTTATTATTATTCCATATTTCTATGTTATATGAATATGAATATACTAATGGGTTCATGTTTAAAGTCACACGATTCTGAACATGTTTTTCAGGGTTCTTCATTGTTAATTTGATATTACATGTCCTTCTATCAAGACTGATGGAAAACTCTTGCCATTCTATTTTTTTATAAGATATTTCTCTGCTAATAATATTTTCTCTTATGATTATTATCTAATTCATTATGACAAATTAATGAGTTTTTCCATTACTGAGAATTTGAGAACACCCCATTCTTATTTTTCACGCCCTCAGTAGTGAAGATGTGCATAACCTATAAGGGGTCTGTAAGGTGGTCTAGTGAGGTTTTATTATGGATTAATATTCACAAGTATCATAAAATAAGTTTCTCATATAGTGGATCCCCAAATACTCTAAACCTTTCATTCATGTGATTATATGATTATTGTGAGATGTGATGTTTAAATTATTGAAATATGTGTAAGCTTAGTTTTGTTAAATATAATATAGAATCACATCGAGTTGTAGATTATTATTATTTTACCACCAAACCTAGGAGTGTGGGTCTAAGTATCCGCACCTATGGTTATTTAAAAAAGATATCTAGGGTTTTTAAAGGTTTATCCTCATAATGGGAAGTTGATTTTCAGTCGTTGCAAAAGTTTTTTCACTAGTATAGAAAGTCTTTAGAGGTATTGGAGAATATTTTGAAGTTTACACATTGGTTTTCCATTCATATTGAGTTATATGTTGATAAGGATATAAAATTCATGGAGTGACCAATAAAGATTTAGTATTGACACGATATTGTATTTTGTGGTTGTAATATTCTCTTGGTTCATGTCTTGTAGATGCATAGTGGCTTGGAGGAGTTACATGGTAATGTGAGTGACATATGTGCACTTAGTATCCCAACACATTTTTAACTTTATTTTACCATGATGTTGAGGTGATCGATTATGTGATAATTTGATTAAAATTATTTACCCTTTTGTTTAATTGTGCCTTAGTGATGGAATAATTTCTATTTGAAAGGTATCTATTTGTGATATTTGGGTTTTTTCAGTGAATTTATTCTTGGTTTGGTTTTTATTCTCATGGAAAAAATAATTTCAGATGTATCAAAGGTAATAGGTAATGCATTTTTATAATTCCATTTTCCACCATTCAAGTGTTATTTGTGTTGGGAGGAGGCTATATGAATGAAAATTTAGTTAAAGAATAAGTTTTAGTTGGAGGGATGTGTTGTGGTGCGGCATGTTGTGTTGTAAAATGATGAGTCATTTGGTAGGGGAGGTTTTTTTAGTTGGATGCGATTATTTTTTATGAGTTAATTTGTAACAAGTTTTTTTATTGCAGTATGAGGGTGATCTATAAAATTTAGATATCACTCTTTCTCCAAAATGAAATACGGGTTAAAATTTAATGTTTTTATATTATGGATTGAAGGTCTATAGATTACACTTATATTGAGATTCCATGGGTAAATATTACATGAATTCCCATAGGTTAATATTATATTAGGGGTAATAACCATTAATATTCTAACTACACCACATAGTCTTAGGTGGTTGAACTTCATGGTTTTTACAATATGATATCTATTGTGCCATGGATCCTCTTTCTTCTCTGTTGTTTTAATTGAGGGGTATCCTTTTTCAGAGTATAAGGTCAAATATCATGCTGTGATCATTGGGATTTTGAGTATCATGGTGAAACCACCTTGGTTTTACTATATACTTATTAATCATATTGAGTTTAAAGCTGTTTTACCCCTAGATATATGGGATATCACACCATGATTTATAGATCAGTGGTGCATTGCAGCATGATTAAACCTTTCACACTATGACCTTTTATTTTTCAATATATATTATGCATTTTTGTTTTATCTCAGATTCACTCAAATTTTCCTGACATTTTTTGGATCCTAGGTTTTATGAGGAGTGTTTTAATATCCTTTTTGTCAATCTTCAGAGTATCTTTAATTTTTTTTCTTCATATAGTCAAGGCCCTTGTTTGAGGTATGATTTCATTCTTCTTCTAAATTTACTATTCATTCCCTCTAGATTCCTATTTTTTTATAAGTTATAAGTATGGTTTTTATTTGATTTCATTGTTCACGGGTTTTGGGTTTTAAAGAGGTTGGTTGAGAGTAAGTTTCATATGTTTTCCTTAACTGTTATTGGTTGTTTAATCATTCTTCTTTCATTGTTATTTTATAGAAAATTATTAAAGCATCAATTGTGGTAGAGAATTATGTAATACTTATTCCCTATTTTTATGTAAATGTGGATGAATCATACTTTTTTCTTTTCTTGGATTCTATATATTATCCAAAATAATAAAAAGAGTCAAAATAATGAAATTGAGAGTAAATGGGGTGATTCACATCTGTTTATGATTTAATTTGATTTTTTAATAATTTTTGTATTTTTATTTTGTGTTTGATGTTGAGATAAATCTTGATTTCAACTATTGGAATGATTAAATTTCCCTCTATAAAAGTTTAATCACTTAAATATGTTAATAAATTTGTTGCTTAGAAAATCTAGAAAATATTACTGATTTTCTAATAATTAACGTGTATAAGGAATATGAAATCATTGTTAGAAGAGATTATTTTACGTGATTTATTTATGAATTCATTATTAATTTACATAGTTTTTTATATTTTTGGTATGAGTGGTTTTTATAGGGTGTTTTTGTGGTCAGTTATTGGATATCAGTATGGTATGGTGATGATGGTTTGATAAATGTCTTTTGATGTGGACGGATTAGCCCAGTTAATGTGTAAAGTGGAGAAATGATGTTTCGGGAAAAATTGGATGGTATAGTGGATGATGGATTATGTTTTATGGTGGTTTATATGATGATGTTTTCAATTGGATTATGTTGTGAGGTATTTTACCATAATTATAGAATACGGATGGAATAAATGGAATCAATAATGGGAAATAGACTAAAAAAATAGATGAGGGGTTGATTAATGAAGTGAAATGGTTAGGATAAAAACATGAAGTTTTAAATAAATGTGGATTTCTATTAATGAATTTATTTGCATTAAATATAGTTGATAATGGAATATGACATGTAATGGTGATATTTATCTTAGTCATCTTATGTTTTTGGGAGATGATGTGAGTGATCACAACTATCCTAGGAAAGTGATTTCCCTAAAATTTAAAAAAATTGAATTTTAAATAACTAGAATATGGCTAGTAATGGAAATTCTGAAAATAATAATGTTTAATGAAATAAAAATATATTAATATTGTTATGGTTGCCTTATGTGAATTAATGGGGATGTTTTTTGGCATAATGATGGAAATAGTTGTTATCCCAGAGGAGTAATGATGTGGTGGTAGTTATGGGTGATGGTAGATTCAATTTAGTGTGAACCCTTATGTTAGTATTGTGTGTGATTACTATACAACATGTTTTTTTATTTGATTTTTATTACAAACAAGTCAAGTTAATTAACATTATTGAAGACCATATGGTATTTATTTTCATATTATTTTTAATATCCATGTTTTATAAAGAATATATGTATGTATTATCTCTCTTCCTGGTCCACCTTCAGATGTGGGGCTCAGTTTTTATACATATATGCGTTGTAATGGATTTAGGTTTTGGTGTGTATATATACTAGCTGATCATATTATGTGGTTATGGTGTAGATTCATGGTATGGGACATGTGTGCATGGAGGAGGGAATGAGGTTGATATCCTTCTGGTTCATGATACCCTACTGTGATGAGTTTGTGAAGTGTGTTTGTGATGTGGCCATGGTTGGTGGTATGTGGTTATCCAATTATATGGACGGTGTTAAATAAAAAGGCATGTGTCGTTGGGGTGTAAGAGTGACTTAGTCTGTGGATAAGTGGTGGTAGGGTACCACTTTGACATATATTCTTTTGATATAATGTTTTTATACATGAATGTGATATTGGGTGGGTTTCCTTATAAAGGTTGACATACAGTTGACCAGGTGTCACTACAAGAAAAATTATATTTAGCAATAGTTTTAACCTCAACTAATTTCCGGTCCAATAATCATTTTGTGGTAGTTTTTATGCTAGTTTAAAGCACCGCTAGATGATTCACAGTGTTTTATATTTAAATATTTTTAAAAAATATTTTTTCCATAAATACACTTTTTAAATTTTAGGAAAATTTTTAATTATTTAAAATATATTTTTATTTGTTTTTTATTTATTTCAAAAATTTTAACATACTTTTTTATATGTAGAATAGTAACTTCACAAAATTTCATCCTTCCAAATTTCACCCTTCATTACAATTTTATCACACATTCTCACATAATTCCCTAAATACTAACCACTTCATCAAATGCATTTACATATATTAATATTTCATTAAATGTTATTTAACCAACTTCTTTCAGTGTTTTCTTTACATTTTATAATAACATCTCAACATGTCACACATCGTTAAACTACTATCGCTCATTCTCATATAACTCTCAAAGTACTAACCACTCCATCGAGAAAATTTAAATGAAATAATATGTTATTATGTATTATGTAAACTATTTTATAAAAAAAATACATTATACAAATAATTAATGAGTAAAATCACAAATTCATTTTTAATCCATAATGATTAAAAATTATTCATTATTATTTTTAATTAATTAAAAATTAATTATTCAATTAATTATTAATAAAAAATTCATTTATAAATAGACTATACTAATTAAAAATTAATAATTAATTAATAGATAATAATTAATTTCAATTTTAAAAAAAATATAATTAGTATTTATGAAAAATTTAAAATTATTCATTAACAAATAATTAAAATTTTAGATAAAATGTAATTAATCATTATAAAAAACATTCAATTGATAATTAATAATAGATAATTTATTTTTAATAATTAATAATTAATAATTTTATATTTTATATTTACTAATTAATATTCATAATTAAATATTCATAAATAATTTATAATTAATGACTTTAAAAATTCAATATTTAATAGTTAATAATTACTATATAATAATTATTAATTAATAATTAATGTTTAATAACGTTTTTGTAAAATAATTATTAACTTATAATTATGAAAAATTTTAAATTTAAAATTAACCATTAATAATTAATTAAATTTCAAAATAATATATACTTTAAAATTTATTATTATCAAATATTATCAATTTCACAATTCCTTTTTAAAATCCACCATTAAAATTAAATAAAAAATAAAAAATCATATTTATTATTGGTTTTATAAATCCATTACTCAAAAAATTAAAAATATAACAATAAATGATGATTTTTAAAACCAGAGCTAAATATAATTCTCCCTACAATGACATGTCAATATATAATTTTTTTAACTGAGAAATTAGTATACTTCCTTCATATTTTTATGATAGGTTATATGGAGGATCTTAATAAGATTAGTATTATGCTCAGCATTATATATATAAATGTATCTATCATATTTTTAGGAGAAGTTAGAGATCAAGAAGGATGAACTAGCCTGAGGAAGTCGTGATCAGGTTTTTTTGAAACCATAGAGGTTTCATTTTTATATTTTATTTCAAAGACTGCATTTATGTTAAACATATTAAAGCAATATATATTTAGTTTAGTTTATATTATATTAATTTTATTGTTATTTTTTTATGCACCAAGGATTGAGAGTGTAATGCCTACATTTTGTGTGTGATTATAACCTAGGAGATAATCTCCAACCTAAGGTCTATTGGAGGTAAGCTTCAAAGGTCACTGTCATCTTCACTATAGTCTCAAGAGGGGTTCTTTGTGGGGGTGTATTATTAAAATATCATTCTGAATGTTTTTGGACTTCGACCTCCTTTGAGGTCACTACAGTAGTGTAAGTGAATCAGTGGATATGAAGGAGTACTAATACTCCTTGATAAGAATCCATGGATAAATGTAGTTGATATTAATATAATGGATAAAATACACAAGATCAATAAACTACACCCAACAAATATTATATATAACATTTTGTAATGAAATTTACACAAGGAAACGTAATGTTTTTTTGTTTCCAAAATCATAGTAATAGTACTTCAATAGCAACATAATCACACAACCAATGCTACCAGTTAATGGATAATAACACGCATCAACCTCAAATATACTTATTTTATGTTCAAATGATCATGTATAAAATAATGTAACATTTTATAAAATACTATCAATGTCTTAATACAAATGGTTCCAGTGTTACATCCCTCTCTATAGACCCCCTTCAACATTTTTTATACTTTATACAAAGTACATGACTTAGTGATGGTAGTTTTTTTATACTAATATGGTGATGAGAAGTATATAAACTATTTTTAAGAGTGTATTTATTCAATCCAAAAATATTAATCATAATGTGACCATATCTCATTTAATACTCATATGTTAGTTACTATTTTTATTTGGTAATTTTAATCATATAGTCATATACCTCTTGATTTTCTATTATGATTCCATAATATGTTCCTCTTTCTTTTTTTATTGCGGTTTATATGATATAATAAAATTTACTTTTTTTAGTGATTATAAACTTATATGAATACTAAAAATATTCTCTTTCAAAAATAATATATTGAAAAGAGGATCAATAATATTCTTTTTCATGGCCCTATCCTTTATTTTATTATAATAATTATATGAAATATGACTAGTGCAATATTAATGATTATTATGTGGTGTAATCTGTGTTATATATATATATTGTATAACCTATTTCATCACTTGATTCTACTTTGAAATATAGAAAATTACTTTCATATTTTACATGTACAATCAAAGGAGATCCAGAAACCTACTCTAAGATTAAAAGTTATCATTCCCAATAATAGGGAATGAAAATTGTATTGGGTTGTGATATTTATAATTAAGTTCTGAAAATCAAATAATTACATTACAATTTTTGTATAGAAATGTGTCTGAGATTATAGTAAATTTATTATAATTCAGGAATATATCTACACAAGGTGAAAATACCCAAAATGCTTAGTTTAATACCATATTCAATTGATCAAATTAGTTTTTTGGATGATATAATTTGTAGTATATAATGCATAAAAAACATGATTTTTTAACCCAACAATCCATATGTTGTGGTAAAAATGATAGAAATCATCCCGAAATAAAAACATATTCAAAATGGCTTCCTTTTATCCCATATATTCCTTGTAATAAGATATAATGTATTCATAATGTTATTTTATTCTCTATTTTATAAGAGCCACATGAAAATCCTAACATATTCTTATAATCTTAACAAAAATTATTTAAATGAATTCATCATATAAGGATATCTGACCCTATGATAATCATGGGATCAAACAACTTTGATGAGTATATTTATAGATACTCTAAAAACTAAATTTTTATCATGTATAGCTTGAGAAAATATCTAAAAAAATTAATTCTACATGTAATACAAGATTTTACAATGATAACTCCTTAATTCCTTCACCTATAACTATAATGTAACTCAATGTGATATTATTTTATCACAATATTTATTTTACTTTGACATTAAGTTCTTCCCTTATGTAAAATATATGTTCATCCACTACTTAATGCAAGCCGTCAATGATTCCTTGAAATTTATTATTATGAATAATGATAAACCAATCAAATTTCAATAATAATGACATGTCTTCTAACTAAAATTAGTATTCCGTAAATCCATAGGATATCATATAGTAAACTATGGCTTATCATGATGTATGAAAAGAACATTAGAAAAGGTGTTTATCTATTCCTAAGGACATTTCAAATATTATGAAATTTAGATATAATAATATCTGTATTGGATTGTCATATTCTATGAGAGAAGTTATAATAAATGGGATACTTGGATATGTAGTATCATTTTACAGAAGTGATTCATAATGAATAAAATAGTTTGATTCATTTCCCTCACTTCCATGACTCATTTCTCTCTTCGAATATCCTATGAGTTTTACTATCATTAATATTTTATAGAATAGTTATAGTCCAAAGCTACAGGTGATTTCACTAAATCCATTACTTATAAAACAATGAAACATATGAGTAATTACATGATGTGGATTAATCAATCAAAAAAATATCATTAAAAAACATAAATGAGGTTATTCCTATTTTAGGTTGTGTGTGATCCTCCTATTTGAAACAATTCCCTCCCTGGAGATCTATATTCATTCTTACATAGTCATTGACTTACTAACATAATGTGATGGAATTATAATATCATGCCTAAAGAGATTGGGAGGTTTTCGAAACTTGTGGGTAAAATATAGAGATACTAAACTTCTAGTTGTTCCATGGTGATTTTATTTTAAAAATAATAGAAATAATTTGGAATAACTAAAAATAGTCAAAGGTATTCATGTTCAACATTTCATTTTTACATGATTTCAGTATCAGATGCATGTAAAGTGCTCAGGTCTATTGAGATGACTGAGAGGGGCTAAATTAGTGATTTGTATATTTTTTTGATTTATTTATTTTAGGATATTGTATGTAACACATGTAGATAAGTACATTACTTCTCTCATTGATGTCATTACTCCCATTACATGTCTTATGTTTAAACATAGATATGAAAATATAAAATTCTTATGAACTTCTAGAGAAGTTTATAAAAATAATATTTATATTTTATAATGAAAATATGAAATGATAATGGTAGATAATATAAAAGTTTAAGGTTTAGTGATTTTATTGAAAAAAATTACATTCAAAATGATTATATTTCACCATACACACAATATTATAATTATGTAGACTAAATAAGAAATGTAATTTTGGGGGATATTGAATGAATAATCTTGATCGAAAATGATAATTCTCAATATTTTTTAGGCAAGTTGCTGAATAATAATTTTTTTCAGAATACATGTTTCCATAGGATGAAATTTGATTTGAATTCATATGAAATATATTATAAAGAAATACCATGTTTAAAATATCTTTAGTTTTTCAAAAATCCTTTAATTATAAAGATAATGTGTGATAATATTAATATATTTGATCAAAGAGGTTTTGATGGAATATTTAATGGATACCCTCTTAATGGTAGAGTATACATGTGTTATAATAATTAAATAAGAAATATTGTTAAATCTGAATATGTGAAAGTTTTTGAAGAGTTTGAAAAGAAATATTCAATGTCAATTACAAATATGGTGGAAAAGTAAGATGAGGTGCTTTTAATGGAAAAAATTAAAAAATATCCAAATGATGATAACCGTGCTTATGTAGCTCAAAATAAAGATTCAAACTCAACTATCTCAAGTGATGATGAATAATTATATTCATCCCATATTAGGATGAGGAATCAACTGTAAGATTACAATATCATTAGAGGTAAATTAAAACAATTTTCAACCATAATAACATCAAATTTAGTTTCACCTACTTCCTTATATCCATGGGTTGATCCAAATATGGTGATGAATCGATGACACATCAAGAGTGGAATGATTCCATGAATGAGGAGATAGATCAGATTGAGAAGAATGATACTTTTTTACTTGTACCAAAACCAAAAAATAACAATGTGATTGGTAAAAATTGGTTGTTTTTAAATAAGTTGAATGAGAAAGGTTAATTTATAAGAAACATTTCATGACTACTTTGAAAACGTTACTCATACTTACACTCACTGATTTTTATGAGACTATTTATCACGTGGAATGATTAGAAAATATCAAAAATATTTAATTTTTTATTATAAAATGAAAAAATAAAATATTTCAAATGTATTTCAATTCATCTTTTAATAATAGTGATATCAATAAAGACATTTATATTGAACAACTATGTGTCCTCATTCTTGATAAATATGAAATTTATGTGTGAAAGTTCAATAATTCATTGTTCATGCTGAAGAAATATATAAGATCTTCGTACTCTAGATTGGATACTTTTTTAAAGAATTTAAACATCAACAAAGTTTGAGTTTATAGTAACATATATATAAATGAATACTATGAAGTCTCCCTAATTGTGAATGTTTATGTTCATGATATCAATTTTCTAGGGAATTATAAAGAAACATGAAAGAATAATTATGAGGAATTGAAGAATCAATTTGAAATTTCCATGTAGGGAGAAATGAAATAATTTATTGTCTTCCCAACCTCAAAAAATAAGAAATATATTTTCCAATATAATAATAATATTTCTAATGAACTTTTAAATAAATATTTCATGGAATATTCATAGCCATTTTACACAACTATTTTAGTGGAACAATGTTTTCAATTTATGGATATGAAAAATAGGTTGATCTTAAAGAGTTTGGGAAATTTTTTAGAATTTTTTTACATCTAATATATTCAATAACAAACATAAGATATACTATTAAACGTCATTTTAAGTATAAAAATGATATATATAATCAAATATTATATATGTAAAATGAATTATTAGATATATCTAAGGCACACCATACTTTTGTATAAAGTATTAGATCTCAAGTAATATTATTCTATATGGATTTACAGATACATACTTGGTAGAAAAAATTGATGGCAGAATATCCACATCGGGTGAAGATTTTGTTTTGGGGGAAATTTGTGTGTGTCAGTATAAAAATAATAAATATTATAAAGCTTTTATCACAACTAAAACTAATTATGCTTCATCCACTAAAGTTTCAACAAAACACATATGGATAGAGTCATAGTTATAATATTTTTTATTAAATTTTACAATACCCCATCTCTTAGTTTGTGATAATGAATGTGTTATAAGTCTCATTAATAATCTTGTGTAGCATTCCCATTTTAAGAACATTCATATTAATTATCACTTCATCAAATAGACAATGGCGAATAATGAACTAAAATGGAGTTGTTTATTATGAAATAGATTTTTTTTGTATTCACTAAAACATTTCTAAAGAAAAAATATCATAATATGATGTTGAATGACATTGTATAACTTCTCTTTATTAAAAACTAAGTTATTTGTACCAATCACCTCTCAATTTTTTCCTTTTTTTAGTGTAATAAATGTGGGAGAAAATGAGGAAACATGAATCTATTCATTGGTATGTGCTTAACTATTTAATGAAGATCATATATTTATTGGGAGTTTTTAAAAGTTAGAATATGTGATGTATTTTAATGTTTTATTTATGTGATTTCTATTAAATTTGTTCCTGGAGGAAAATTTTCTTTGTGATGAATGTTCATAGTGTAAGGAAAAATAATCTTAGGTGTAAAAAGAGTCTCTTAAGTCACTACTTTTAGAAAAAATGGTATTATTGTTCAACTATTCTTTTATCCTAAACCAATTTCACTCAGGTAGGATTATAGTTATTGGATAAATAATCAATCTCGTTAGTTAACACATTTTAGTGATTTATATTATTTGTTTAAATAGAAAATCCTAAGGGGATATTGTGGGGACTAAGATATATTGAGGGGTTTTTAGCCAGCTATAATATGTTCAGTAGAATTTGGTCTAGATTGAAGAAGGTTTTATCCAACTATTAAATTTTTTTAGTAATAAAAAACAATAATCATTATTAAGCCTTCTAATAATGGTGAATGGTTGGAGAGGACTAGATAGTGTTTTCCTGACTAAGTCTGATAGAAATACATTTCAGGATAAATTAGTTTGTTAAATGTTTTTTTTTATTTTTTTCTAATTTCAAGGGCCATTAAAAAAACATGTTCAGTGAGTATAAAATATAGTGACACTTTTCTAGTTGTAATGTTCAAAAAATAATAAGTATTTTAATTCTCATGTTTGAAGGATGAGGTAATAGGGGAGAATTTATCATGAGTTTAAAAATGGATAAACCATTTGGTGGTACAAACTTCCGGATATTAAGATCTTTAATGTTCATTGGGTGAATTATTTAAAATGATTGTTGAAATTAGGAAATTGGTTATTGTTAAAAGGGGTGTTGTTGAGGGATGAAATCAATCAAATATCATTAGATAATTCCATCAGTAAAATTCCATTAGAATAATCATTCATAAGGTTGTTAGAAAGAAATATATTTGTACAATCTTAATCACATAGACATGTATTAAATTAAGAAAATATGTTTTCATATAATTATGAAATATAATGTTGTTATTGAAATAATTGGAAATCATTACTCGCAAAAGCTTCTACAAAATAGATATGTGGATTAAATTTTTACTAGTTGGATGTTATTTATTAAGCTTTTGAAAAGATGCCAAATATGATTACATTGATATTTTTGTTTAATATTCCAAATATCATAGATAAAATTCATGATATTCACTATTATTTAAGGAATTATAAATTTGTTTGATATTGTAGAGTTTTATAACAATACACTATAAGTATTGATAATAAATTCAAAGAAATATTTTTTATAGTAGGTTTAAAAGTTATGTTTTCATTAAGTGGGAAAATAAATTTGGGTTTCCAATTTTACTCTTTTGAACAAACCTATATAAAGTGGTGTTTAAAAGATCATCCTTGTTTTATTGTTCATGTTTGGAAAATCCAAATTACTCAAGAATTTGTATGAGAAATAGATATAAAATGAAATTTAGAAATCCAAAATTTGATCAACGAATGTTTTAAACCATGTAATATCTTTGTTGAAGAAGAGTATGTTATCAGACATTGGGGTTATGATCAGAGGAAATAGATCTAAGACAATAGAAAAGGTTTAATAACATATATAATAATATAACAAATGATAAGGGGTTAACTGACAAGAAGTGCACATGAATGTAGTGTCTATTTTAAGTAGGCATTGAAAAAATATTCATATAGATATTCATACAGATAAATTAGATGAACATGTCAATGGCTAGAATTTTTATATATATGTACAATGAATAAGTTATTTAGTACTATTGGGAATGTAATTGAAGAATAAGTAATTGTGATAAGTGAAAATGTAAATAATTATGATAGTACAGTGACTATATACTAAAATATTTTGGTGAAGGTTTCAAATAGTTATTATAAAAAATATTTGTTACACTATTATCCTTGTAGATATCACATGCACTGTTGTTTGAAAATGGTGAAATTAAAGTGCAAGGATATTCCTGGGTTGATACAGCTACGTAAAACTAGAGTAATTTATAGTGGATTTTATGGTTTTGTAATATTTTCAAACCATTACAAGAACTAGATACTCTTGTTGAGTAGTGAACTATGTAAATACTTTTGTTCATGTGGTAGTGCATACAATATTTTTTTATAAAAATAATCTCTATTCAAAAAGTGGGGAATATTGATGCCTATAAAATGAAGGCATTAAAATAAAAGATCACATATTCAACAATTTCCCCTCTCAGTGGTTATATTAGTCCTTTTAAATGCATTGTTTACAAATAAGTATACTTCCCGCCTCCCAAAGGGTTCATTATACTGGATCCCACTAGCTAAATATATCTCCAAAAAATATTCTATCCAGCTCAAGATATGATATTTATACTACCTCCAAAATTTTATTTAAAATTAATCCAAACCTTTATTCAATAGTTCTTTGAACTCTATTATATTTTGGTGTAGAGTTTCTGTGACCATGTTATCATTAATGTACCCATGTATAGATGATCAGCAAGATATCTTTATCCTTTCTCACAAGATCATTACAACATGATAATATCAAAAGTATAGGAATGTTATATTTATTTACTCTTTCTCTTCTCACCTTTAATAATATAATTTTAGTGTTGGTCTTCTTCTCCAATCAATATCATTTTACGATACAGTTGTATCATAGTATTTTCTTTAGTCTTTCTCAATGCACAATTATGTGTTAGATGTAGTCATATTATACTTTGATACCATCAAGTCTTTTCATTTTAATGAAGTATCAGGTTATCATGTGTCTATTCTCGTCTTCTCTTGTGCTTTATTATTCATATAAAAATTAAGAATAATATTATCTCCCTATTTGAATTATAGAAACTCTATTCTTTTGGGGTTGTGATATCCTATTATTAAAACATGAAAATATTTCTAGTATGAATTTCACTTGATCAGATTCAATGACTTAATTTAAATCCTCATTAAGAATTTTTATTATTTTTCTCTCATCTTATATTTTACTAAAAAATCATTATCTATAAAATCCTAATCTTTTAATTAATTTTTAATATCTTCCATGTGTGAAATGTCTTGGCATGAAATATTATCTCACAACATAAAATTATTCTTAAATTTTTGATATATGTAATCTAAATTATTTTTTATAATTGTGACATTTAAATTCATGAATATCAGTTAACTTCGTCATCTTAATTCTTTACCATTTCTTCAGAATTTATAATTTTGTAAATCTATAGTTTTCTAATTTCCAAAAAACTAAATAACCATAGAATTTTTATATATATATCTTCCAATGTTACCACACCTTTTACAATTTTATTTAATATTCATATAACTCTTATGAACTCATGAATATTCTCTTCCAAAGTCATTATATACACTTACAAAGTATATGTTTTTTTAGGAATCCCAAAAACACTCTTCCAAAGTTTATTAATACCCTTCCAAAGCCTAGGGAACTCATCCAAAGTTTCTATGTACACTTTATAATTTATTTTTTACTCACATAAAGTCATTAGAGTAATCTTTCAAAGTCTAACTTTTTGAAATTTTCAAAAATTGATGACTTTTATGATGTCTTAGTTACACTTACAATATATTTAGTTTTCCTTCCGAAGCTTCCATAAAACATTAAAACACTTATTTTACTCAAATATAAATCTACTAATGTTAGGATTTAAAATTAGTAAGTAATATATTAACTCCTTGAAACTAATTGGTTACTCTTTTGAACTCACTGGTCCCTTTTTTGAATTTACACTTTTCCAAAATTATGCATCATATCCAAAATCCAGAATTCCTATCATCATATTCAATAATCTATAAAACAATTCTAAGCATTCTAAAATACTCTAAAACAAATCAAAACAACATTATAAGACCTTTATAACTTATTTTTTATTCATTTAACATGAATAACCTTTGGATGGTTTCTCTACTATTTTTCCAAACTGTATTCCTCAATATCAACTCCGCAATATCTACATATACCTATATACTAAATTCCATAATCCAAACTAATTTATATAATTACTCTTCTATATATCATTCTCTTACCTTGAATATTATCTCAAAAACATCAAATTTAAAGGGGTGCAACATGAAAACATTTTTACTCAAAATAGTAGCATCAACACTTCATCTTCCTTTCCAATTTACAATGGATGTAACTCTATCTTTATACATTGACTTTACACACAAAACATATTGATAAAAAATAAAACTCATTTCCATAAATTCATTTAGATACTTCAATTTTCCCCTTATATTTTTTAAACACCCAATTTCCATCAAAGTCAATGTTTTCTTCATTGTATTAATAGTAAATAAAAAGGAATATAGTGTATGAATATCACTCTTATCCAACCATTATATATAGTTTTCACAATATCTTCTTCTACCTCTTTTATTTTGAATCTTAGAATGATCTAAATTATTAAGATAAGGATGCCACCACACACAACTTATTAATGAGTCTATTTGGAATAAATAATAATTATATGTGAGATAACCTAGTGAATAAAAGAAGAGTGATCTTGAAAGATCACAAATTTATACAAAAACATATATAGCATGTGATTCAACTTCCATTTCTTCATTTTAGGGGATTTTATAAATATATTTATCATGAAATATATATTTGACTCATATTTAACAAATATTATAATTTCATTCCAGTGAAATATTTTTAACACCCTCTTTTTTCTAAATATTCACTCCCCCATAATTACTAATTTTAAAAAATTAAAAATAGGGATTAAAGAGTTATTAATTTACCATAGATTCAACTTTACATGTGTGTTGTCTAGAATTCAAGATTCACATGGAATAGTTCATATTTAATAGACACCTCTTTGTAGTAAGTTCCCCTCAATGGATGCACTCATATGTTTACTATGGTTTATTTTATTTAGTAAGACACCACGATGAAATTTTATTTGTTATTCTATTATGATTATTAAAATCAAACACCCCCCTATTAAAAAAATACCTACAATTACCAACATGTTTGTAAAAATAAAAAAATATAGGTAAACATGGATAGGGTTTTATTTCACTTTAACTATAGTGTAATGGTATAGATTTACCTCCCAACAATGATCCTCTAGTTCATCAAATATATCACTTGAAATACTATTCAATCCATCTTCTATAAATTCTTTTCTTTAAAAATTCATAGGGTACATGGTCTCCATCCACTTTTTAATTTAAACTTTCTGTGGAATCTTCTTATTCTAAGCAATAACAAAACATTAATCTTCACATTATTGCTTCTTATTCTTTATATTTTTATCTAGAGATGGAAGCAAAAATGAATTATTTTCTATGTTATTTCCAACATGATCAAACATCATGAATGAAATCTCATGAAATTCCTAGTTTTCAGTTTTTATAACCACTCAACTTATTTTGGACTTTATTTTTTATCCTTATCAAAAGAATTAACTTTTACCATCTTCACCTTTACCTTTTAACAAAAACTACCTTGACCAAAGTGGTAAGGTCTCATATTTATTATTTGATCTCAATTTAGTTTAGTAACCTATAAGCTATATCCTAAAAGTATTTTCATATAAACATCAAAATTATGACCATATTGGTGATACCTTCCTCAATTTTCCTATAGGCGGTCATTTTAATTTTGTATAGACATACCTTAAGATTTTCCAAATTCAAAAATCTTTCTTCTATGAGTTTTTGTACTTCTAAATGATCCACTATTATACATTATAAATATCACCCCTTTATTTAGGCCAATTATTTGGAAGTAACATATTGTGCCATTACTTTTAGAACATGTATCCAAATTAACTAAAACAAAAACAATATCATTTTAAGATCTATATTTCATGTTTTTTATTAAACTATTTTTTGAAAATTGATTATTTTATAGATGTAATATAATTTATGCCTTTACTCTGTCTTGGGATCCTTTATTTTATCATCTTATTCTCATCTCACCTTAATATATGATTTATATTTTCATGATTGTATTTTATAAAAATCAATCCAATTTTGGTAGTTAAGCCTATTCTAAATTATGAACTAGAATTTGAACAACTATAATATACTAAATAACATTCAACTTTTTCATTAGTATGATATTATATATATATTATTGATTTAACATAAATCTATAAATCATTCTCATTATTTTATATTATGTTATTCATTGTATTTTTATCTTATTGTGTCCTATAATATTCACCTTGTAAATATTTATCTTTTTAATTATATCACTCTTCTTCACGTCTTAGTTTCTTTTCAATTTTTCTAGTTGATATATTATCTTCATTGTATTTTTATTTTTCTCAATAAAATATTTCATTTCAAATCATATAATTTGCTTGGTGTATCTATCTTCTTCCTCTTTACCACTGCTTGAATAGGCTTTATGATTCTTTATATGAGCCATAAATGTTATATTATGAATACCATTATCATCTGAACCACTCAATGTTGATGTGCCTTAAATTTATTTAATACTCACCTTATTTCATAAGGATTTTCTAGAAGGCTTCTTATTTTTTCTAATATTGTCTTTTCTTAATTCTTACTGGTTTACTTTTACAGAATTCATCTTCCTCATCATTAGTTTCAATCTCGATATAGTTCTTCTTTGAGAATCCAATTGAAAAATTCTCAATGCCTCTATAATTAAAAAATTTATGAGGAATCATACATTTGTTTTTTTTTCCCTATTTTTATGTTCATGGATATAAATACAACTTAATTATGATCTTATCTTCATCTATTGTTACTTTTTGAATCTGAATCATATTAAATATTCATTTCCTTGATATTTTATTCCTTCTTGGTTTTTAATTCTATCTCTTATTTTTATTATTTTTAAATACATGTGAATTACACATTTAATAGTTAAGTAGTGTTTTTTGAAACTCACTGAGAAATAGTTTTCCTATCTCCAACAGGAGTGATATCATTTATTTAAATATTTTATGGAAATTTTTAATCTACATATCTAAAATCAGTTAATCCTCCATATTGTCTCTAAATCCTCTAATATATATTACTCACTCATTTACACTTGTAATGTAGTTTTCCATTGTATCATAATCCATCTATATTCCTTCCAAATTAGTTCCCCAAATATTATGATTATCCTCCTTAATCATTACATTGTATTCATATATATTTTAATACTTCTCACACATCTCCTTGTAAATTTCATCTCGTATTAACTTGGTATAAAATGCTTTACATATAGATAAAATGATGAAATTTATATATTTCTCATACACTTCATTATATAATCTCTTCAAAGTGGATAAAATCCCTCTATTACAACATCACTCACCTCAATAATTATGACTGAAAGTTTTAAAGAATGTGGTTCTTCCATATATGAAATTATTTCCACGAATAATAGGTACACAAATGTTATTGAAAATATTTATATTATTCATTTTTATATTCTAGTAGTTCTTGGATATTTATTAGGGAATTAATTCTCCTATAACACTTGATTTTCTCATGTTTTTTGATATCACTATTAGGGGGATGAGGTGAATCATTGATCCCTTTGTTTTTACAAGTTCATTCTTTTCAACCAACCTCTATGATTAATTAAGATATAATTTCTATCATTTTTAGTTATATAACCTTTTTCTATATACAAAAAGATAAAAAGATAGAAAATAAAATGGAGATTTATAAGGTTTTTCCTCAATGTGAGATCGTACTCCTTGAAAAGTTCATGACAAGTTTCAAGAACTGGATTATCCACTATAAATCATTGTGTGTAAAAGTATAGTCTATATTATAAAAATATTGACAGATAATATCTTGAAATGAAAAATTCACAAGTGAATATAGTGGATTCATCCAAAATAATTCTTTATACTGGATCCCACTAGTTGAATATATCTCTTAAAAATTAGGTGGCAGTATCCTAATGGTTGTTATATACTACATACCAATAATTTCTCTATGGTCTTATAAACATTCCTTGATATGGCCTTAAAATTTTTCTATCTTCTAGTGAAGTTTGTGTATGGACTTATTCTCATTCATGTACATACATTTAGATGATCAATATGATCACTTCTACATTTATCCTAATCTCCAAATGATATGAAGATATCTTCTATCATAAGAATATTCTAATGTTTTACTCATTCTCTTCTCAACTTTAGTAATGTAGTTTAAATGTCGGTATTCTTCACTACTAAATCACCTTATATAATAAAGTTTTATCATAGGCTTCTTCATTGTCTTCTTTGATGCACATTAATTTAATGGATTCAATTATATTTTCCTTCAAAACGAAAAAGTGTTCTCTTTTTTAAGAATTTTCATGTTCTGATGTATCTCTCCTCTTCTTCCACTAATATTTTATAATCATAGAAAAATTATGAATAATATTATTTATATATTTGAATTATATAAATTCACTTATTTTATGGAGTGATATTCACTTTTTTAATACAAAAATATATTTCCATTTTGAATATAATTTAATCTCAGTCAAGGTTATCATTAAAATAATCCTTATAGCTTGGAATTATTTTCCTCTCATATGATTTTTTAATATCACATTCTTCACAAAAAAAATCATATATTTTAATTCATTTTAAATTTATTCAATGTGTAAAAGGTAAGGGTGTGGAATATTTTCTAATGGGGTGGAATTCCATATAAATATTTCGTAGATTGAATCAAAATTATTCATATTAATTATGACATTTAAATACATGAATATCGGTACACTGAAACATCTAAATTATTTCTCATTTATTTATATTATATAATTTTGGAATTCAATGGTTTATAAATTTTCTTAAATTATTTAAAATTTAGATGTTTGGTAATTAATATTCCCAACTTTCGATGCCTTTTCCAATTTTATTTAATAGTTAAATGACTAGTGTGATCTCATGAAGTTAAACTTCATAAGTTAGAAAGTAATATTTTAATATCTAGGATTAATCATAAAAATTCTATACTTACTCTTACAAATTCCTACATTACCCTTCTAAGGTCTATGGTAATCATACAAATATTCCATGTACTCTTATGAATTTAGTTGTTACTCTTATAATGTCATAACAGAACTCTTATAAAATCTTCTTTAGTGAAATTTTTCTCAAACTAATGGATTTTATGAAGTCTCAATTACACTTCCATGGTATGTATCCACCTTTTTGAATTCATAATCTATATTTAGTAGCAATGAATTTACATTAAAATAACTCTTATATTTTGGGATTTAATCGTATGAAGTACTACATCTACTCTTGAACTCAGTGGTTTCTTTTCCAAACTCACTAGTTAATTTTCCAAATTTTTACATAGAAAATTTAATCTTTATCTCTAAATTAAATAATTCCTCTCATAAAATTAGAACATTTTTATTCAAATATGTGCATTCTAAAACACATAAAAACATCATTCAAATATATTTGTTATAAATTTTAGCATCCTCAAACCACAAAAAACATTGGGTGATATATCTACTATTTAAGTTATCTTTTCTTCATCAATATATTCTCTTAAATCTCCCCAATTATCTAGCTACTCAAATCTATAATACAAACTATTGTAGATAGTATCTATTTTGAATCACTTATCCTTAAATAAAATATAATATCAAAAAATAATCACATTTAAAGTGATATTGCATTGAAAATTGATTACTCAAAATATTATCAGTGATACTTCATCATTATTTTCCATTTTGATTGTATAAAATACATCCACATACAATGAATTTAAAATGAAATCATATTTACAACAAATGAAATTCATACTAATAATCCCATTTGGGTACATCATCCTGAATATTATTTTAATTTATGGTTTCTTTTTTCTTATGATGTTTATATTAAATTTAATATTTTTTTAGAATACTATTACTTGTATCAGAAACTTTTCATGATATTTGATTCATGAAATTATTTGATAAATGATTTTTTTCCAATAAAAATACAAGTTGAATTTTTTTTAATAAAACATGATATTTTTTTATGCTTCACTGAAATGTTCCTTATGATATAAGGATATCATAATCTATGATTAAATACAAATATTTTATTGTATATAGGATATTAAATATTCTATCAAAATATTGTATCCTATGAAAGGAAAAGTTGGGGATATGACAAACACTGAGAGGGGGTGAATCAGTATTGGGGTCTTTTAAAAAAATTATAACTTTTTATCCCGATACCTCTTGACCTATTAGGATATTGATTCTTTTATTCTCTTTTAACTATCACATGCAGTATTATGAAATTAGTAAAATTAATACCTGATATTTTTACAATCTTCCCAGATCAATAAGAGAAGCTACATCCTTTCCGTGTATGGGTATGAATAGTACATTTAGTCTCCACTATAATTTAGTAATGTTAAATAGTGGATTGTCTTAGAAAACAATTTTTATGCCAGTGTGATTACCTACACTTTGGATGGGGGGATGAGACAATCATACTTCCCTGAATTGGTGATGACCTAATCCAAATTATAGATCTATCTAGTTCTTTAAACTTCCTCCCAAGACAGTGTTCTCCTTATTTATGAGGGTTTGTAACACCATGAATATCCCCCATCTCTTGATTTATTCCTGTTGTCATAATGATGCTTGATATTTGACTTTTTACTTTTTACTATCTTAGCAGCAAGAAATTAAAACTTATTTCTTTTTCACATCAAGAAATATTTTAGTTTTACAATCTTATTCTCCTTCTTCTTTAGTGAAAACCCAGCTTCACTGAAACTTCTTATTCTAATTTCTAGAATCACAAAATCCCTTTGTGGTTATCAAAAAAATAAATACCATCTTAGATTTTCATCATAATAGTTAAACAACCATGAATGATTATCAATAATTATTTATGAACTATCTATTCTTTTTATTCTCTTCTCTTCTTCTTGGTTTAGTTAATAGTTTTTAAAAATAAATTGCACTAAAACCTCATTGTTATTAAATAATGATATTTCAAATTAAAAAATTAATATTTTCTTGAAATATATCATGGTTAAATCAAAGGAATCAAGAGTGTTTTAGGTATCCCAAGTGGTTTACATTTTCACATATGTATTCAAGAATTCGTGCAATGTTTTCATTCTCTGTTCACTTTACACAACTCACATTTGGGTGTGAAATGGTTCAATAAGTTTTCATGGAAGAATAACTTGATTCATGGTGAAAACCATTGTCCTATTCTTGTTTAATAAACCACACACAATCTAAATCTGAATCTTTTCTTATTTACCTGAAATCAAACCCGAATGGGTGATACCCTTCTCATACACACTTCCTCTTCTATTTCTCTTGTTTAAATGAAAACACTAACTTCAGGTATCATTTAATTATATACATGAGTTGATGTGAATTATGCATGAATTTAACCCCTAGTAATCATGCGTTCATCTTCTTCTCAAAAAAATAATTTTGAAAATAGTGTATTCCTCCTTATCTTTCAAATAACAGAATCCAACCTGTGGGCTTTGTGGGTCTTCTTCACAAAGTACACTATGTTTTCGGTTCATTTTTCATGCTCATCTTCAATAAATAGGGTTTTTCGATATTCTTAATGAAACTAGAGGGGTTCTTGGATCATCCTCACACAAGATATGTGTGGTTCTTCTATACATAGAGAGTACTAATATCATTCATATAACCAAAATGGTTCTTGGTTCTTATTCACAAATCCTTGATTGTTCGCAATTTTTCTTTATGAAACCCTCATCGTTTATGGTTCTTCTTCACAAACCCAAATGATTTTCATTTTATGATTTTCGTTGGTGAACTAGAAGATCATAGAGACTCTATTTTCTGAGGAAAACAATAGCTCACTAGTATATGCATGCAGAATCTGTTCTCGGTATCATGGATTATCCTTTTATTGGAAAATATCACCCACCCCCTCGACTTCATTTAATAACTATGTAAAATCCACACAAGATATTATGTTTAAATCCATCGAGATCTCTAGATTTTAATATTTCCAAACCCAGATATAAGATACGCCATGAAATATGTGATGTTTCCTTTTTTAGTGTGGTCCTTTTTTACGATAATTAAATTGTGTGCATGTGATGCATGCAATATTCATTTAAAATAATGATCGAAACATCCAAGTGGCCTCACAGCTTTATTTTCTTTAGTCGAGACTTCCATCAATTTATCCTCATGCATGAAATACTTAGATTGAATTCATGGTTCGGGTTTGATCAAATAGACTTCAAAATGTCTGTTTGATCCTCATTTGATATCCACGGATTGATCATAGTGATTTTTCCTTCTTCTCTAGTGATACAGTGGTGGAATTTTAGCACTGGAAGGAGGAAGATGATGGCACGAGTTATTTAAAAGCTACAGGAGCTTCAGATATCCCCAATTCAAAAGAACAAGGCACGAGATTTGATGAATAACTATGACCATACTATATTATGAAGACATAAGTCAGGAATTATTGGACAGTCGATTAGGGCATGAGATGAGATGGACAGTTTAGATCACATTGAAGATCATCTCACATCAAAACTAAGATGCAGCTTTCCTCCTCATTATAATAATATGAACTCAGATCTCAGTTCATATTACTCTCTCCCCTACACAGTACAACCTCTTACTAGATTTTGTGGATGCACTCAGTGACCACCCTCTATATGGTCCTTTGGCCCAACATATACATGGGATTTCCCCCATGATCTTCTACAAGAATACCCCTCCATGCAACCACTTGTGGGCTGTCTTGGAAGGCCTCCTTTGAGTACGGTTAACACAATGTCCTGTATATGACCTTTCCTCAGGCTTTCCAGCTGGCTTAGAGGGTAGGACCGCTTTTTAAATAAACCTCATTAAAATACATGGCTAAAACCCAAGTGTGCAATTCAATATCAAATCTATATCCCCCTTCATGATTATAATTTCAATCCCATGCATGACCTTATATTTTTCTCTCCTTATATTCTTTTTTTGAACAATAATTTCAAAGAACATCAATAATTTCACTTCATCCAAAGGTTGATGGTTCATCAAACAATTTAAATTTTTTAATCAATGTATCAACTTTGATACTTGTATTTTGAACTTAGGACTAGTTCAAAAATTGTCTAATTTATC
Organism: Viscum album; assembly: GCA_963277665.1. Taxonomy (NCBI): domain Eukaryota; kingdom Viridiplantae; phylum Streptophyta; class Magnoliopsida; order Santalales; family Viscaceae; genus Viscum; species Viscum album. Next base: position 493,477,281 of record OY728158.1, on the reverse strand, counting down.
AACAGGGAGAATTTGAAAAACATAGAATCCAATGATATGAATCCACAACAATTCTACAGGAATCACCACTTCAACCAATCTCCAGTATCTTTGGATTTTCTTCTTTATATTTATCAACATTGATAGACTTTTACAATCTTTAACATTTGAAATTATTTGACAACAAATACAACTCACACACAAAAGTGGTCCCAATAGTCATCCCTTTTATATTTGTTGGAAATACCAAATTTTCTCTCTCAAATGAATTTGTCAATGTCAATATATGAATCTTATCTCTCTCTCTCCTTTGCATTTATTTTTCTCCCCCCATTCACTTTTCAAAATTTCATTTCACTTTTTATTCCCCTTATTATCAAGAAATACAAAGTTCACGAAAGAGAAAGTATCAGTCCATACTTTAGAAATGTGTCATCCATCATTTCACTCAATGCTTACTTGAGATATTCTCAGTGTAGAAAATAAAAGGATTTAATTTAGAAAAAAATAATTCCATTACCTACTAATCATGATACCTCATAAGATGAGAACTCATGTACTTGTCTCAGAGGATTGTTCACTTTAATTTGAGGCTGAAATTACTAAGAGTGAAATGCATTTTTTTGAGTACAATCAACCTAAAAATCATGAAATCACTTCCAAAAATGGATCAAAAACATTCAAGTGCCATATATATGATAAGTGACTTTGGGGTACATCTATTAATATTATGTCTCTGAATATTTTAGTTACTCCACCTTTGTAAAAAAAATTATTTTTAATAAAAAGGATGATATATTAGTCAATGGAATACATTTCCCAATGTCCTGAACTTAATGCAATTTAAAAATAATTTTATACCGATTGAAATGATAATTTTCGGCAGATTCTTCATTTGTCTCCCCCTCAAGGGAAAACACTTATCATCATTATTTTTCAGGTTCTACCTCTGAGAACATGTTTCAACATAAATTTCGTGTATTATAAGAGAAAATAAAATACACACTGATATAAAGGAATATGGTGGATCGTCCATGCATCATCAATGTGAATATAATGGTTGACATGTTTTTCTCATCCAAGTTTCATTGTCTCCTCTAGTCTTCATGCCTGCACATTTGAACTTCAATTTTGATATATGTTGAGCCAACATAGATCTATTCACATCCTATTTTACTTTTTGGGGGGAATTTTATTCTTAACAACCTTTATAGATGATGAAATATTGTTATTCTTGAGGACTGCTTCTTTCGTTGGTTGTATGGTTAGACAACTGTTTGAAATGTTATCATGTTTCTTGCATCTCTCACAAGACAAACTGCATTTACACTTTTACTAATCTTTTCTGGTCTACTTTCATGCTTCCTCATACTTTCCATATCTTCAGGACAAATAACTAACATGTCATTATAAACTCGGTATCCTTCTTGGATCTTCCACATGGGTTCTTCTTAGTGTTATTCTTTTTATAAATTCATTTGGATGAACCACCCTTCAACTTCATGGATTTTCAACCCAATGTATTCTCCCATTCCATTCATAGAATCTTATTGAGAAGATTTTTTTTCAAAATTATTCTTATTTCTTCATAAGGAATCTTTTTCATTCTCAGAAAGCTTCTGTGATCATCTATTATTAGTAACTTGGGATTTATATTGAGATGAGCATGCACCAACCTTGTGACCACTCTCACTGCATATATCACAGATATTGTCGTGTAGTCCAAATATATTTATAGTATATTGGTGCTTCAAGATCTATGGATAATTCTTCTTCCTCTATTTATTTCCCTTTTTTGATATGGGATTCTATTGTGCTTTTATATTTTGAGTACTTTACCAAAAATTTCATACAAAATTCCCAAATCTGTTTTAGTTCCAATATTGACCCGCAAACCACGATTTCCTAACGTCTTAAATATGATATTATTGTGTATTTTTCTATATGTGTTGTTATTTTTGTGGGTAACCATATTAAAAATTATTTTTCCTATCCACCCTAGTCATATTGGTAGGTACCTCATCACCTTTCCTCATACACACTTGTATTGAATCTATCTTCCAACCACAACAGCTTGTGGAAGAAAATTTAGATACATGAATACAAGATGATAGGAATTTTACCTGAACCTTCTCATATTATTTTTATAGATCAATGGGTGAATTAATGATTATATTATAACTTGTTTGAGGTATTTCAACCTTATAATCCTCTAATAATCATTGATTTCCAGTAATAACTATCTTCTTCTTTTGTGAAGTGTCAATATGAGTCTTTTCAAGATTTGTTAGTTGTGCTTCCACTTCTAGACATTTCAAATTAAGGATGATTTTTTTATCTTTATTAATAATAATATTTTATTCACATAACTTATTTGTTCTTTTATAGTCATATCCATTCATCTTTACTTTTTTTTGTAATAAGGAGTCAAGTTCCTTGATCTTCTTAGAAGTTTCTTCCAAATATAAACTCTTGACATTAGTGTTCTTCTTCCACTCATTTTAAAGTGCATGGATCTTTTATTCTAGATACATATTGATTCCCTCATTATATTCAATATCATTGATCCTTTGTGAGTAACTCATTAAAAATTCATTCTTTGTTTCTTCAAAGGATCTATGTTTTCTATAGAGCACTAAACATTAACAGATTTTTTCTTATAGGACCGTCTCCAAAATATTAGTTTTATATTTTAGTTGGGTGATATTCTCTTGCATACATTGAAATATTTCACAAACTAGGAAAGAATTTTCTCCCTGAACACCATGTAGAATAAATCTTAATCTATCAACTGATATTTCTTGAGAAGTTGTAGATTGATCATCACTACTTGTACAAACATTTTCATCTTCGGAACAATTTTCAAATGTACTAACACGAACATCCTAATCACTGGAGATAGGAAGGTTGTCCATATTCTTGGTGAAAAGTTGAGCCACCTACTCATTAATTTCCAAACATGATCTGTCTTCATTTTCAGCAAGGAATGGATAAAAAGACACTTTCTCTTCCTTAGATAAGAGGGGCTTCTTCTTCAATTTTCTCTTCTTCTTGTTTTTCCTATTCATCATGGTCATAGTATATATATACTTCCATTAATAGGTGACTAAATCTTCACCAAAACTAAAATTAATTATTTCCTCAAGAAAGAAACTCATTTTTTCCAAAAAAAAAATAATAACTTCACTATACAGAATCAATAAAAGGTGAACCTGCACTCCGATACCAATTAAAATGACTAGTTTGGGATATTCCTAACATTGAGAGGGGGGTGAATCAGTTCTGGGGACTTTTTAAGCCAATTTATAACTTTTTATATTTGTACCTCTTGGCCTATTAGGATCTTGAATCTCTTAAGCACTTTTCCCAATACCATTAAACAATATGAAAGTAGTAAAAAATGCAAACAATATTTTTTCAAGGATCTCCACTCAATAACAGTTGATACATCCTTTCTATGTATGGGTATTACATGTACATGAATTCTACACTATAATATAGAATCACTTTAAAATTTTTTGGCTTTGAAATAAATTTGTATGCTAGTGTGAGTCCTTTCACTTTAGAGGGGGAATGAAACAATCCTACTTCCCTGAATAAGTGATGACCTAGTCAAACATGTAGGTCCATGCGGGTCCTTTATACTTCCTCCTAAGATAGTCTTCTCCTTATCGATGAGGATTTGTAACAACATGAAAGTTCTACACCTATTTTTTCATGTATGATGTCATGGTGTTTCTTGATCTTCCACTCTTCACTGGTCACATTATTAGTAGCAATCAATAAAACTTCTTTATTCTTCATAACGATAAACTTGACAGCTACAAAATCATCTTCTCCATCTTCTTTAGTGAAAAAATAGTTGCACTAAACTTCTTATTCTTATTTATAGAATCTCAAACTCCCTTTTTTATTATGAAAAAAATAAAATCTAGTTCATCTTGGAATTATCATAGTTAAACTTCCATGAATTATTATCAGTATTTACTTGGGAAATCACTAATATTCTTCTCTTCTCTTCTCTTTGTCATGGTGTAGTTAATATTATTTTATCTGAATTTCCCCAAACCATCAATGTTATTAAATAATGATCTTCCACATTAACAAATTAATTTTTTCATGATATATAGGTTTGTCAAATAAAATTAATCCAGAGTGGTTTGGGTATCTCAAGTGGTTCACTTTTTTACATATGCATGCAATCATGAAGGAAATGTTTCCCTCCTCTTTGTCTCTTTACACAACACATGTTCATGTCTGAAATGGATCAATAAGTGTGCATGGAATCATGCACTTTATTCTTTATTCAAACCAATCTCCACTTTTTGTTTCCTAACACGCACATGATCTGCCTCTTCTCTTTTATTCATTGCATGCAAACAAACTGAATGGGTGATACCTGTTTCACACACACTGCCTCTTCCCTTTCTCTTCTTTTTTTATGCACACACTAACTTATGGTATCTTTAAAATATGTATATGTGTGATTGTGAGTTATTCATTCATGCTACCACCTTTTCTCATGTGTTCTTATTCTCAAAACCATTACTTCTTAAAACAAGGTATTCAACCTTATCAATAAAATGGGAGCATCCAACCCATGGGCTTTTCGATTCTTCTTCAAAAATCACACGAAGGGTTTTGTTTGGGGTTTATGTTCTTCTTCAATTCATAGGGTATGTGACTCTTCTTCACCAAATCATAGTGGTTATATAATCTCTTTCTTACATGGGATACATTGTTCTTCTACACTAATAGAGTGTGGATATCCTTCACAGAACCAGAATTGTTCACAGTTCTTCTTCACAAAGCCTTGATGGTTTATGGTTCTTCTTCAAAAACCCTTGATTGTTCTCATTTAATCTTCACAAACCAAAAATATTTCTATTTTCATTATTTCCCTTCACAAACTATATGATTGGATAGACTCTACATTTTAAGGAAAACAAGAGCTCTCATGTATATGTGAGTAGAAGCCTTGCCCGGTCTCTGGGTTTCTCCATTTAAAGACAAAGATCACCCCACTTCTTTATTTAATCCCTGAGTCTAATCCCCACAAGATATGAAGTTTAAATATATAAATAAATTCATCATATAATAATTTCCAACCTAAATAAAATATACACCAAGAAATATGGGGTGATTCCATTTCATGTTACATCCTCCTTTATGGTAAACAAATCACGTGCATGGGATCTAGATTGCATAAAATATACATTTAAAAACAAGCTCGATTCCTCCATGTAGCCTCATAAACTTGATTTCATTGGATGAGACTTCCCTCGACTTATTTTTATGCATGCAGGATGTATATTTCATGTAAGGTCTCAGTTCGACCTAATAGCACAAAAAATGTTCGCATTATACTCATTTGACGGCTAGGGATCGATCATCATGATTCGACCATCTTCTCTGGTGAGACAGAGGAATCATTTAAGAACTAGGATGAGGAAATTAATGGTGCAGATGATTCAAAAGTCACAAGAGAATCAGACAACCCAAATTCAATAGGACAAGTCATAAGATTAGATGAACGACTATGATCTCACCAAATTCCGAATACATATTATACGGATGATTGGATGGTCGAGAGAGGCATGGGATGAGATGGATTATTGAGATCACTCTAAAGGATATCCCATATCAAAAATAAGATGTTCCACTCCATTTCTTTATAAGAAAAGTCATTCATCTCTCGACTTAGATTACTCTCTCTCCCCTCCCCAATACCGCCCATTATAGGATTCTGTAAGCATGAACTACACCCACCCTCTCTATAGGCCTTTGTACCAACCTATGCATGATATTTCTCCAATACGCTTCTATGGGAATACACATGCTTACAACCACCTGTGGGATGGCCTGGATGGCCTCCCTTAGGTGCGTTTGATCCAGTTTTCTGCATACGCCCCTGGTTAAGGATTGCGAACTACCATAGTGGGATGGTTATTTTTTAAGTAAACCTCATAAAATTACTTTTTAAAAAACCAAGTGTGTAATTCAATATCAATTTCATGGAATCCTTCATGCTTAGAATTCCAAGACCATGAATTTCCTTCTCTTTTCCTATCCTTTTATTCTTTTTGGAACATGAATTCCAAAGAACTTCAATCATTTCTCATCATCCAAATGTGGATGGTTCTTCAAACACATTAAATGTTGTAAAAAATGTATCACCTATGATACGTGTATTTTAAACATATAATTATTTCATAAATTGAATTATTTAACAACATGGAGAACATCCAAGTGTGGCATCGCATGCTATGAATCCATAACAATTCTCTAAGAATCATTGCTTCAACCAGTCTCCATTATCACTAGAGTTCATTCTTTATATTGATCAATATTGACAGAATTTCACTCTATGACATCTGAAACTCCTTGAAAACAAATACAACTCATACAAAAAAGTGCTCCCAACATCCTTGATAGCACTTCCATGTGTTTTAGAAATAGTTTCATATTATTAAAATAAAATCAATGTATATCGTAAAATATAATTTATTATATTTTTATAGATTGGGTTATAAGCCATAAAATATGACTAATGACACCTGAATATTTAATACACTAGGGTTTATCAGTCATGTATTATGATTGATCCTGAGTCGTTAAATAATATATGTTTTGAAAAAAAAAATCTATTTTCACATTTTAATTTATTAATATAATTTATAAATTTTTTATAATTTATAAAAAAAGTTTTTTGGAATATCTATTGATTTATAAAAAAATATAAATTAAATGGTATATAATTATTTAATTAAATGTTTTTTGAAACATTAATTAATAGATATTCGTTTATATTATGTTCCAATATTAAAAAATACATCTTCAGAATTATATGGCTAATGTTATATTATAATTTTTTATATCAAATATTATTAGAGTATTTATAAAGATATTATTAATTATAAATTAAAAAAACATATAATGTGTTTTTATATTGAAATTTTAGAATTGTTCATGATGATTAATTTGATGTGTTCTAATTAAAAAAACATTATTTTGAAATTATTTTAACCATATCAAAAAAAATTAGAATGATATCATCATATGTTTAAATAATTTTAATATGTGATGTTTAGATTATGGAAATTGATTACATAATATTAATTGAAACATAAAGTTTTTGTATTTCATAAAATATAATATATTAAATAAAATTCCATAAAATGATATGAATAAGTATATATTAGTAAAAAATTAATGTGTTTATGTTTATCTTATTATGAAATGTCCATAATGAATTATGAAATATTTATAATTATTGAGTGTTCATAAATGTTTTTCTCATGTTAAATTCTTTAATTGTTCATGTATTTTTTATTACCTTTTAATTTATAGATATAATTTATATATTATGAATTATTATGTATTCTTTAGTTTACGAGAAAAACCAGTTCTTATAAATTGTTATACCATACTAGGAATAACAACATAAGATTTTGTTTTCATCTACCTTGAACGTGGATTTTTGTTAAATATATTAGCTTGAATTTAGATTTTAAATATATTTTATACATGTTATGTCATAGGTTCATCTTGAATTTGATTATCCCTTTAGTAAATTAACATTGGTTAGAGGGTCTTTGGGTTGGACATCTTATAATCATGGAGAATTATTAATTTTTCTAGAATATTTAGTGTCATCTATTTGTGACTTCAGTCTTACCCTTTTAGATATGAATTTATTTTATAATTTTAAACCTTTATATGAAGAGTTTTTGTAAAAAATTATTGATATTAATTCAGATATATATGAATATTATTGGATTCTATATTATGGTGAGTAATAAAAACATGTTAGTTACATAAAGAGTTTTAAATTAATATAATTTTAAAAAGTTAATTAGGTAGTTGGAATAGGGATTCAAAAAAGAAAAAATTAGAATCATGCATACATAAAGGGAATCACATGATATAAGATAGGGTGATAAAAACTCTATAAAAATAATATGTTTTCGATTCCTTCTAAAGAAAACACATTTCAAGAACTCAATCATCAATTTGGGTAGTTTCATACTAAAGTTTGGTACCCATAGATTAGCCTATGAAATTCATGCTAGGTTTAGTTAATCCTAAGGGTTATGTAACCACTTTCCATTATTATATATGGGTTAAAAATATCTAGTAAACACTTAGGGTTATGATACAATAGTAATAGAGTTTTTTATTTATATGATGGATTGGGAAAGATGTTTTCTTAACTAATCAACAGTCATATATGATTTGAATTGCATAATGTCCAACATAAATAATTGGGTGTTGAATTTTATGCTATAAAAATATTATTTTCTTAGTGAAATATGGATCTTGTAATACCAATGTATATGATTATTTTAAAATGGGGTAATCATTTTAGTGGGATCCCATTTGATATAAGTCCTTATTAAATAAATTTAAAACATGATACTTTTTGACAAAACGTTTTTTATATATAATTACATAATCATTATAATTCTTGGACATGAGATGAATTTTGGATATGAATAAACAAATTGGTTGTAATTTCCTTCACTTGTACCAGCTTGAGAATAATTATCAAGCATCAAAATAAATTATATGTCTTGTAAGAACCTCTTTCTATGAAACTAACTAATAAAGTCTTCAAACTAAAATTGTTATATTACAGTGACAAGAATCAAAAGGATTCCCTATAATACTCCAATCACATTCTTTTCACCATGGAATACATGTTTCAAAAGCAACATAAGGCCACAGATGATTAAAAGAAGATATAAAACATGAAAATTATTTTTCCAATAATAAGTTCGTCCTGAAATGTCTGAATTTACATAGGCTCTATTTAAATGTAAATTATGAATGAAAACTCAATATAAACTCATGTTATCAATATTATTGGGTAAACTAATGACTTAGGGAGGCTGGGTTGACCTCTTAGGCTTGATCTAGCCACAGATATCATTTTATAATCAATGTTAGAATGGTCATGAGAGTTTATTATGAATTATAATATAAATGAGTTTGGTAAAGGTTTACCCTATCTCCACAATATTTTGAAGATGGATGATAAATACGTGGGTAGTTTATGATCAATTTCCAGGATGATTCTGAAGAAACAAAATTGTAAGATTTTTGGATAGTGAGTAGAAAATAGGTCAATGAGGGTCCAAAGTGCCTCCAAAACCAAAGAAGATGAAGGAGGGGAAATTTTTATTGTAGTAAAAATATCAATTGAAATATAAACTACCAAGAATACATTATGGTTTCCAATAAACCATATAGAGATTCCAATTTATTTATTAATGATGTATAATTCAATTTATAGATTCTGAAATCTATATGATAACAGTTGTATATTTTAAAAATATATATGTTTAAGAAAGTACTTAGATGTAATTTATAGATAATTAGAACTTCATGTTTTGATTTAATCAGATAGAGAAAGTAGTTATTACATTGAGGACATAAATTTGAGGAGCACTACAAGATTTAATTAATATTTAATGAATTTGATTTTTTGTCTCATTTTTCACTTGCGTCAGTTTTTATCATACACATGGATCATTTTTAGTGTGAATTTGGTAAAATAATTTGAAATGAGAAAAGGATAAATATATTTTTCATCATGGATGAGGTGTGTTTTAATAATATTATTTAATGTTTTCTACCACAAAAAATGAAATATTTTATAGAGTATTCATTTTATTAATATTTATAACCACATAAAATGCTACATATGATATAGAGATAATTTTGTTTAAATTTTATTATTAAACCAAAATAAGATTTATTTTCTAAACACAAATATGATAATATTTATTTCTTACACATAAATTAATTCAGGTATCATAGCATGATATTATGTATAAAATACAGTTTCCAAGAGGGTAATATATTTTCTATCTTAATGAAGTTCAAATTAAACAAAAAATATATATTATACCAGTTAAAGATATTATTCAATTTCAATAAACATACAAAATGTTTTAGTCTGAGATGATAATTGTATTTTTAAAAGTTACATTTTATACAATAATAAAGGTAATTCTACATGATATCCTAATATATTTTTGGATATCATAATAAAGATAAAATGTAAAAGATACACTAGTTAATAAATTATTTCAGGTGAAAAATTATATAATGGGTTCCAAGAATGATGATAATTAATTTAGAAAGTCTATAAGATGGTAACAAGATTTATTAGTATCAAAAAATTGTATGTTAAAGAGTTATGGATTTTGAATATGTTCAATAAGTTGAACATTAGAAATATTATTCCAATGTATCACCCTTGTTAAAACAATATTACTTCATAGATGATTCTCAATGAAGTGTATAGTGGGGGATTTTTATTAGATGATCGCATAGAGATATGGTAGGAATTATATATAGATTTAATGAGTTAACAAAACACCATGAACTGAAATAAAAAAGGATAATTTGGAATTCTATCATAAATGATTTATTAGATATGTTCTTATATAAGGTTTTGAAAAATATTATATAAAAAATTTAAGAATATGAAATGTATCATAAAAAATCTCAACATTATTATTTTCTCATGTTGGCTAAACATATAAATATATATATATATATATCACTAAGTTAAATATTAATTTAACTCTTGAAATATGACCTTGACTTATCTGTAACTGATGTTCACTGTAGAATACTATAGGTTATGATGAAATGATAATGTTATCATGAATATGATTCTGTTATGGAGATGCAAAATATTCTCTTGGGTTATAAAAGTTTTTTTTCACTAGATTAACCATGAAGTATAACACATAGAGTTTTATGTACTATTCATTTGGTATATTAATGGTTTTATTGTTTTTTTGAGTCCCCATTACATGAGAGTAGATAGATACATATCGTGAGAACTTTTTTATTATGATAGACTTCTTATGTAGGACACGAGGCTAAACTAATCAGGGGTGGTTGGGTATATTTTTCATCATGATGATGATAATATCTTAATCAAGATGGGATTTTTCCTCTCATATGACATCTATAACATGTTATCCCTCGATTGAGATAGATTGGGGGAATTTATGGAAATACATTGAAGGTAAAAATGTTATAATTTTTTACCTATATGAGAGGCATGTGATGTGCTCATTAACAATATGAATGATATGTGATGTATTCCTTCATCTAGTCAGTCTGTAATCAGAGAATCAAGAATGTTTGATGAGTCCATATGGTATTGACATATATTGTGTCCCATGGTCACTCAATGTCTTGGACCAAGGTAACATATAAATATGTACCCATCCATCTGATGTAGATGGTGTATATAGTTTTATAAAAACAATTGTTTGATGGATATCATGTAAGATCCCTTGGTATCTTGAGTAGCATTTATGGACAATCTTTTATTACATTTATAGATATATTGATTCATATTTGTTTTCAATGCTATAAAATATTTTTGGTCACACTTTATGGTTTAGTAAATGGTTATTGAGTATAACTCAGATTGATTCCCTAAAACTAGTTTAGTGGTTTATCCAAAATCTCTTTGGATGTAATTTTCAAAAGGTATTTCATGTGATGTAAAACATGGTGAAACTAATTATAGATATATAAAAGAGTTTTGAAAGTTATCTAAAAGAATTTTTTGTATAATTCTTGAAGCTATTGTATTGGTTTTGGTATATAGTGAAATGACATAAAAGTCTATTATTATTTGGTATAAGGGGTTGATTCAAATGAATGTGTAGTAAATCAAAAATATATTGTATAGTATGATAGGTGTTTTTATAGGGTATGACAATCACATGGGAAAAGGAATTAATACATGCTTAAGGATATATTTTATTCTATGATATGGAGATATCATAAGATCATCCTGGGATAGTCGTATTGTATGATATAAGATTTCATATTCTGACTATATGGATATGTTGTATCATGAAACATAAATGAGTTATAATGAATCAAAAACTTTTATTCATTTTCACTAAATTCCATAAATCATTTAGTTTTCTGTATCTCATATTCATTTCACTACCATTAATATTTAATGGGATAGTTTTGGACAAGAGTGACATGTGATTTAATCAAATCCATTACTCATTTATTAATGAAACATAAAAGTAATTTTATGTTGTGAATTCATGGTTTGGATAGCATCCCCATAGAATATATAAAGGAGTCCCGGACTTGGGATGTTTTCATGTGATCCTCCTGGTTGAAACACATCCCTCCATGAATCTCTCTCTTGATACGTTTTTAGTCATCAAGATACTAGCATAATGGTAAGGAATCAAAAAATACCTCCCAAAGAGTTTGAGTGATTCAATAAAACCAATGGATACACCATCGGGGGAATAAACATTAAGTTGTTCCTTGGTGATCATCCTCAAATAGTAAAAAATGAATTGATAGTGGATAAAAGAAATGAATGGTATGCATATTCTGTATTTAAATTATATATCATTTTTATAATAGTGAAATGAATGGTATGCATATTCTTTATTCAAATTATGTATCATTTTACTAACTGAGAAAAAGATATTCCGGGGATTAAATTTTTTTCCCTATTATATTTAGATTAAATGTTAATTTATTCATAAAATCCTACCACCAATGATCATGACACCAATTGTAGAGGGTGACTAAAAGTTCAATATAACTACATAGATATTAGTTTAAAATTTAGTTTAATATTTTTCTAAATCTACATCCTCATCAATATTGTCTATATCATTTTATAAATCATCACCATATTCAAAATTTCAGACCATCATTCTTACCTTTTGAAAGGACTTTCCCTAAAAAATATAATCTCTCTATGTCTCTCTATAAGGATTTTTTGTTTGATTATACAATATGGTACCATATGGCTATAAATAACTAACTTATATGAAAAACATATAAGTTAGAACATGTATTATAAATTTATCCCCTTTGGTAGCATATATAGTGACATACAGCTCCATAATTTGACTTCTATGTTGATTTATAAACAATTAAGATACTTCCTACTAGTCATCTCCATTAATAAGCTAATAGGATATATTCCACCATCTATCATTATATTGAATATGTCTACAAATGATAAACTGTATTTCCTAGTTAACTATATGATTTAAAAGACTGTATTTTTCTTTTCCCAGCTTCTAATGTTCTAAAATATTTCAAATTTTCAATTCTTACATGTTTTATTCTTTAAATAACTCCATGATTGGTATAAATTACTTCCTTTTCCCAAAAATATTTCATTTAATACAATTTTATCTCCACTACATGTTGTTTTTTATGTTTTTTTTCAGGCCCCTTGTTCTGCATAGTTCTTCCCCACATTACCTCTTCCCAAATGTGGGTGGATTCTATAACTTTAATTGGTGATATTGGATCCTTGATCAAACTGGGAAGTTAGTATATTGGTTCCTCCTTCCATGGATTCATCCATGAAACTCATCACCATGTTTGGGTCTCCCTCATATATTTAAGTAGTGTTTGTGATCATTTTTCATGGTGCCATATCGATGTGGATTCCAATTAATTATTATTTTTCTACCTTGATAGGGAAACAGTCATTAGTTAGAGGAGTTAGTAACATTGGTCATTTTTTCATTTCATGAAACGGGTATGGTCTTTCATTTTTAAAAGATTCCCCTTTTTAAGTGAGAGGCATCTCATATAATTCATCTTAGGTGTGGAACCTAATGAATCTTATTCCGGTCATGAAGTAGCTGACACTGGTGGAATAACTATTCCAAGTATTTTTTAACTTATACATCCCATGGTTATTATATGGGGTAGATATTTAGAATTAGGTCATAAGTTTATCATCTTTTGAAGATGGTTGGGTGGTTAAGTGTGTCCCCAAGGGGGATGATTTCACACTTGGGTGTGGTGGATTGTGTCCCCATGGAGAATAATTCACACTTGGGATTTAGTGGAGTGTGTCGCCAAGGGGAATATTTCACACTTGATATTTGTTAAGTATTTTCATATGGGGGAATATTTCACACATTTAATGTGATGAAGTGTATCACCTAGGGGAATATTTCCCACTTAGAAGGTGGTGGAGTGTTTCCCAAGGAGGAAGATTTAATGTTTAAAATATTTGGTGGAGTCTTTTCATAAGGAAGAGATTTAACACTTGGTGTTTTGTTGAGTGTGTCCCAAGTGGGAATATTTCACACTTGTTATTTGGATGATCTTTCCCATAAGGGGATATTTCACACTCAGGGTTTGGTTGAGTATGTCCCAAGGGGGAAAATTTCACACTACGGATTTGGTTGATTGTGTCTATAGGGGGAAGATTTTGGAGGACCCCAGGACACTCAGAGAGGGGAGGGGTGAATCAGGGTGTCAACTTTTTCTTTCAAAAAACAAGGATCATGTTCCCATGTTGGTAGGAACTAGTTAAACCTGTATTATGGATATGATTAGCAATGAAACATTCACATGAAAAGAGATGTCAGAGCAATTTTTAATTGGTTCACCACTAAGGGCTATGTCTAACGAGAATACGCTGATAGGTAGTCGGTCGTACCAAATTACCCTAAACTTCACTAGAAGTGGATTACAACGGTTTGGGCACAGTCACTCTATCCCAGGCTCACTGCCTTTACAAAGGTTCAGGGATAGCTCAATGCGTCCCTTGGGACACTCCCGTTGACTCCCCCTGGCTGACTGACTTTGGTGATATCCCACTCGGTTTATAGAAGTGAAGGTATCTTCAATAGATTTTAATTGAAGTATTTGCCTCTACTTAGCACGAGACTCTGATTACATCGAAGACTGGTAATGATGCACTTGAACGCACTGAACCACTGAACCGGATCATCAGAATGTGTAAACAGGATACACAGATGATTTCATGTAGCAACAACCCTTTGCGCGCGATTTCTCACTTTGTACCGAAGGTATCAGGCAATCTTCCATCTTTCATGCAGCTCTAAAATGACCGATGTCCTTTAACTATACCTGGCGCGCTTCCCCAAGCCCGGTGCACATGTTTCAGGACGGTGCGCATGTCTCAGCACACAATTCCAAACCAGCACCCAATTTCACCCCAACCACTTGTGCGGAACTCACTTCTTCAACTTCAAACTTGGGTGACTCACATCCTTTTACTCCCAAACTGATTTTGGCATGCAGCTATGAACTGATGCGCAACATCAAAAATTGCCGCGCAAGTATCCTCAAACTACTTACACAACACCGCCTTCTTCAACTGAAAACTTAGGTGACTTTCTTACTTTCTTTCCTGAACCACCTTCGGTGCACAACAAACGACCGGCACGCAACTTATACTTGGGCGACCACACACCACTTGCACGACCACCACACATGCGCTATGAGAGCTCTGATATTTCTAATTGTTGAACTCTTCACAGAATTTGGAGGGTTCAAAATGTATTTATAGGAATTTAGATACCCTGTGTGACGGTGTGCAAGTCTCCCCTTGACGTGCAAGTTTCGACGCGCAAGTCTCCTGCCACACAAATCACTTGTGCGACCAACCCTAAAACTTGGGTGCCCCTTATCCCTTTTCCATATTTTGGTGCTCTAATCTTGAAAAAAATAGGGCAATCATGTTTCCTCACCTTCAAGTACACGATGCACAAGTCCCTTTTCCAAAAACCACTTTTCTCCATTTGTCGACTTTCAGGCCCAAAAATTAGGCAAACACTGGAAAATGGAACCACCTTGTATCTACTATTTTTGTACCGCCTCCAGATCATCCATTCCTTTGTCGAAATTCTTGAATCAAACATGGATCTTTAACCACAATCCTTGAACTTGACATGCCACTATGAAATCCCCTTTTGTCAACAAATTTTTGTGTCATTTTTTTCTTTGTCAACACTCACAATCACCTCAAAAATGCTTCTTTTCTGTGATTTTCCTTCTTCAACAACTCTTTTTCTTTCATCACCAACTCCACTATTGTGATATATGTACTTTGATAGATCTTTTTTTAGCATCATCACCTTTTGATACAATGTTAAGTGCATGGCCATCTCAGAATTCCAATTCATTGCACGTTGTCTTCTTCTTAAACCGTCATTCTCTACCTCATGAAAATCATATGAATCTATTATTCAGGAAGTCTCTTGCCTGGTTCTCATTCAATAATGAAGAATTGCATGGTCTTCATCAAATCCCCATTCTTCATTAATTATCCATAGATGGATTATACTTTACCATTCTTCACTGTTGTAAACAGTGTGTCACCTTTGACACAAGCTCTTTGAACTTATGATCAGTACAACAATCATCTAAATTTCCATTCCTCTATTTCATTGGAGTACTTATTGATCTCCAACATTTTGATCTTCATTGAAAACTATTGACAACAAAAAAAACCTTATACACAAATTTGTCCCAGCAATCTCCCCCTTTTTATTTTTTTGTCAATAAAAATCTCATAAAATGAATACATCATCGTCAAAATGAGAATCACCTCTCTTGTCATTACATTTGAAACTTTCATTTCACTGTATCCCCCCCTTATTGAAAAGAAATACAAAGCTCCTTGTAGGGAGGGTATCAATATATACTTATGAAATGTTTCATTAATAATTTCACTCTAAGTCTACTTGAACAATGCCTAATGTAGAAAACAAGAGGATTTGATTCAGACAACATGTTTTTCCAATATTCATAGATCATGATACCACATGATATGAGAACTCGTGTATTTTTTCTTCAAGGGTGTACCACTTTCATTTAAGGCTAAATAAATCAAATTTGATAGGGAATAATCAACCTGAAACTCATGTACTCACATCAGAAAACAGATCAAAAACATTCAAGTGCAATTGGCAAGATAAGTGTCCTTGGGGCACTTCAATTCTTATTATGTCACTGATCAATTCAGTTACGCCCCATTTGTAGAATGATATTTGTTCTGAGTTACCAAGGTTGAGAGATTTGGAAATGAAATCCCTTCTCCAATGATATGTTCTTAATGAAATTAATAGAGTAATTTTATTTAATACCATCCGGAGTTGATACTGATTGAAATAATGATTTTGGAAGCTTCTTCATTTTTTCTCCCCCTTAAGGGAAACACTCCTCATAATCTTCATTAAGAGTGATCCTTCATCATATTAATCTTTCAATATCAATTGAAGAATCTTCCAAGGATGGAAACATAGTCATCTTAGCTATCAAGAGTTGACACCATTCACTACTTCTCATGTTCTCCCCCTAAGAGCATGATTCACTGTCAATTCCCTTCATTATTAGCACAAATAAAATACAAAAATGATTATGGGAATAAGGTGGTTCCTCCTTGCTTCATCAACATGAGCTGCATGTTTGAGGTTCTTTTCTCAACCATGTTCATTTGTTAACTCCAGTATTCATGCTTCCATATTTGAACATATGTTCTGATATGTGTTGATGTGGCATGGTTCCCTTCAAATTTTCTTCTGCATGGTATGGATAATTTTTCTGCTTAATAACCATTTTGAATGATGCATTCTTACTCCATCTGAGGACTGCTTCTTTCTTGGGTATTATGGTTAGACAACCTTTTTCAATGAGACCATATTTCTTGCATCTCTCAAAAAGAACTTCTTTGACATGTGTGTTTCTCTTGGTTTGCAATCTATCATGATTTTTGTCATCATCACGTGAAATGTTTCCTTTTCCTTTGTCACCATCCTTGGCCTTTTCATCTTCAAGTTTCCTCATTCTTTTTAAATCATCTGGACAGATGACCAATATGTCATTTGGAACTGTTACAGCTGGTTTGGATCTTTCACATGGGTTTATCTGAGTTTCATCCCACTTATTTTTTCTTTTGAATGAATGACCCTTCAATTTCATGGATCAAAAATCATGGGTCTTCTCAGCTCCCCTACTTGAGGTATTCTTGGGGAAATGTGTGTTCACAATATTCTTCTGATTTCGTCCTAAGGAAAATGCTTCATACATAGCTGGAATATGAGGTCTTATTTCCTTATCAATAGTGAAATAATGTTGATGTGGGCATGTGACTACCTTGTGACCACTACCGTTGCATACATCATAGATGTTATCAAGCATTCCAAATCTGTTTGCTATAAACAGATGCTTCTGGACCTGCAGTTGTTGCTTCTTCCTATCTAGATTTCTTCCCATTGATACATGTTTCCTTTGTGCTTTTTCATTTAAGGGACTGTACCAACAGTCCAGTGCACAATTCCCAAATCTATTTCATAACCAACATTGACCCACAAATCTTTTCTTCTTTATATCTTCAATATGAGTTTGTGGGGTCATCTTCTTAATTGTTTTTGTTCTATCTGAGGAACCATCTTCTTCCTTTTCCGTCCCATCTAATCTAGCCATAGTGGTAGGTTTATTATCCTAATCTTTCCTCATCCATACTTGCTTAGAATTTTTCTTCCAACCTGCACTTTTTGAAGCAACGTATTTAGAAACAATATTACAGGTCTGTATGGACGGTACCTTCACTTTTATAGCTTCTTGTGGTAGATCAATGAGTGAAGTCATGATCTTCTTATCCCATGTCGGATGTCTTTTGACTGTAGAATCCTCCAGTGAGCATTGAGTACCAGCAGCCATGGATTCTGTTTCATTATTTTGTGATGTCTCAATATGTGTCTTCTGAATATTTGTCAATTGGGTTTCCAATTTTTGACCTTCAATATTAGGGATGATCTTATGATCTTTAATCATGATAATATTCTCTTTATAATCCTTCTTCAATATTTCAACCTCATCTAAATGTATCTTAAAAATTTTTTGTAACAAAGAGTCAAGTTCCTTGAATCTCTTGGAAGTTTCTTCCAAACCAAAAATCTCGACATCATTGCTATTTTTCAGCTCAACTTCAAGTGAATGGATCTTTTCATTTATAGTCTTATTGACTCTCTCTTTTTATTCAAAGAATTTAATCTATTTGGTGAGCTTTAATCATTCTATAACTTTTACTTCCAAGACCGTTTCCACATTATCAGCTTCCCTTCCCAATTGGTTGATCTCAACCTGCATGCATTGAAATATTCTAAAAACAGGAGCAACTCTTTCTTCAAGAATATCACGCAGGTAGGTTATTAATTTCTCCTGATCACTTGCGATAGAAGTGTCTTCCATTCCTATGGTAGAATCATGATCCACATGATCGATGAATTCCAAGCCTGATATTTCTTCATTATTGGAATGGCATGGAGAACCAGACACTGCATCTTCATTGGATATGAGGGACTTCTTCAACTGCTTCTTCTCTTTCTTTTCCCTGTTCGTAATGGTCTTGCTGGAAGTAGGCTTCTACTCAGAAATTACTAAATCTTCATCAAGACCGCACTTCATTGTTGACTTTAGGAAAGGAACTCAAATCCTCTTCTGAATAGAATTACTATGGTGTAACACCCCGACCACAGTTACCCAGAGTCGATGCATTATTACATAACATTGGCATGATCACAAGAAAGATCAAATATCAAAAGACCGATTGGTTTAGTAGCCTTGGAAACACCAGATATATTCATAAAGTTTTACATTACATCATAAAGTGAAAAACAACTACAACAACATAGTATCCTTATCCCACACTCATATCCCCACATATTATCCATGCAGGTCATTCATAAATTATTTCTTCACATCCTGGGAAAAATAAAACATAGAAAAGTGGTGAGCTCAAATGCCCAGTAAGGATAACAATATAGCAGAAATATCCATAAATAAGAATAAAAATTTAAGGAAATGTATAACTTAAAAAAATCCTTTTAAACTTGAACTTCAACATAGTATGGAAAAAATAAAATGAAATAATTCCATTTACTTATTCACATGGATATTCTATTAATCGAATAATCACATGAAATATCAATTACCACTTTCATAATGATGGAATGCATAATGCCAAACTATCATAACCATATAGCCAAGGCCTCGTGCCAAGACTACAAATAAGATTTTGCCATGGCCTTGTGCCAAGAAACTAGTTTGTCTCATGAGACCTACCGATGCATCAAGGATCTATAGCGGGCTCCACCCGTCACATATTAAGTCCAATTCATTCCCATATGAAAAGTTTTAAACAAAACATAAACATTCGTATTAAAACTAGCATACGAAATGTCAATACTTTCACTATAAACTATGAACGGTATAAAAATAGCACATCCATAGTCAAAAATATCACAAAACCTTCAATACAATATAGAAGTTTTATATCATAATAAATCAACTTCAAATAAGCATAAAATCCATCAAAGGATGTTGACATAGATGAAATCAAAACACTTTTTAGAGAAATATTTCATTCTATTTTGAAATCATTTAAGAGTCATATATTTATGAAATAAAAAAATTTCTTTGAAAATATTCTTATAATCTTTTAAGGGAAGCTTCGACAATTTTATAACGGCAGAAAATAACCGCACCCACCGTATAAGTTAGAAAAACATTCTTACCTTAATTCTGTCGAAAAGGTTAAAAAGCACCTTTTTTGGAAAACGATGGAAAGATTCCTTTATAAACCACTTATAAAAAGTCAAACAAGGGTATAATTGAGTTTAACCCATATTCTAGTAAATAGTAAAAAGGTTTTGAAATACATTTTTAAGAAACATGGATGGGGATGATGAAGAGATCCCAATAGATTATTACGTATAAACAACCTCGGATAGTGAAGAGATTGTGAAATAAACCCTTACCTTGTACTTTTACTTGGTTAAGGGTAGTTTAACCTCCTGTATAATGGTGAAATAATTGTTATTAAATTATAAAAGAATCATATATATTAATATGATATCATATATGATCTTTTATCATTTTTTGTTAATAATATCATAGTATTATCATCGTTTCGGGTTTTAACTAACTCGTTTTCATTTATATGTTTTGTTATGTAAGACATGTTTGTAATGGATAGGTTGTATCTTATTCATATCCAGAATGATATCAGGTCCTTATACATTATTTTTAAATCATCAAATGATAAGTAAACTTGAATGGATACGATGGATAATGAATCTCATCGCGTTCGTGGAGACGGTAGTCCGTACGTACGCACGAGTGACAATATCATTCTTTTGATATTAAAATAATATATAATTGGATAGTATATCATATATACAGAATCATTATCATGTTATATTTATTATTTACATGAGTTACACATCATTATTATACCCATCCAAATAATAATATATTGAATAACAATTACACCACGACGTGGAGACGGTAAGTGGTACGTACGCACGTATGGTGACATGTTATTCAAAGGATGGATAGAATACTGAATATGGTTGTACCATATTTATAATAACATCACAGTATATATATTATACTGGAGTTATTATTTTAGAATGTTAACAACAAAGGAAGAAGAAGTGCAAGAAGAAAGGAACATGGAAAAGGGTGGTGAAATCATTACCTCTTCTTCGGGTTCTTCCTTTTGATTTGAGCAAAACTGCACCTTAGGTTGGCTTTCTGATCAAACTAAGGCCACTAGGTTGTAGTGAGGGAAGTTGGTAGAGTATTTGGGAAGATTTTGGCCGAACCAAAAGGCTTTGAATTTGTGAAGAAATGATAAGTATGAGTGCCCTTTTATAAGAGGGGTGAGGGGCACCTTTGGAAAAGCTAGAAATATTATTTTATAATAAATTCATATTAGGCTTCTAATGGCTCAAAAGTTGATTATTCAAAGGTTAAGGTGGGGATAGGTCTAAAACCATTCAACCAATAGAATTTAGACAGGTTTGGGTTACTATATTAACCTTATCTTTTAGTTTTAACTCTTAGTTAATTAGTTTGACATTTACCATGTCACTTTCTATTTTTATATTATATAGTTAATAAACTTACTATATACATCCAAGAGACCCCCAAATGGTCCATTAATGATACACCTATCATTATATAAGTCTCTTTGCCGATCCTTAGATTTTTAGGAATTTAATATCAATTAATAATATAATATTTGTTTTAAAAACTCTTTTATGTCAATTTTGACACTATTCAATAGTTGATTTTTGTGAAACTTATAATAGAATTATTACTTCAAAAAAATTCAATTAAATCAATCCTAATATGTCATCTAGAACTGGCACTTTGAGAGCTTCCCAAAAACTAGTTCTCTCGGAGTACATCTAGAACTATCCACTGGTGTCTCGCATGCTCCTCCTCTGACGCCGAGTACACAATGATGTCATCGATGATGATCACCATAAATCGGTCTAGGTATGGATAGAAGATATGGTTCATCGGTCTCATGAACACTACATGGGAATTTGTCACACCGAAGGGATAACCAAGTACTCATAGTGACCATAGTGTAATCTGAAAGTCATCTTCAGTATATCCTCATCTCGTACTCGTAACTGGTGATAACCTGATCGAAGGTCAACCTTCGAGAACCATTGTGCCCCTCTATGCTGATCTAAGAGGTCGTCAATTTCTGGCAGTGGATACTTATTCTTCACCATCACCTTGTTCAGGCATCGGTAATCCACACACAACCTCAAAATCCCATCTTCCTTCATGGGAAACAAGACTAGGGATGCCCGGGGGTGAAATGTTGGGTCTTCTGAAACCCTTTCTCTACAAATCCTCCAACTTCACCCTCATCTCGTGAAGCTCTACGGGGGCCATCGATTAGCTGGTGAGAAAATTGGTGTCGTCCCAGGGTGTATGTCGATATAGAAGTCAATTTCCTAGCAAGGAGGTAATCCTAGAACATCTTTGGGAAAGAAGTCCTCATACCTCACCACTAGGAATTGATAGATCACAACATCTACTACTCCGAGGGTAAGGCTATCCATCTCATAAGTGATCAGCTTCACACTCTTATGCATGAGCCCGTTCTGTGCTTCATGGGTCTCCTTTTCTCCGAAAAAGGAAAACCTCGTTCCATCACGGCAGACTCACCGCACTCTTCGCCTAAATCAATCAATCTAGGCATGGCCCAAAGATAAACAATCCATACTGAGAATGACATCGAAAGGTCTCAACGCTAACACCAAGAGGTTCCAACCGAAACTCTATCCTCTAAGGGTAAGATCACACTGTCTTCAATGGTGTGTGATCATTGAGTCTCCTCCCACAGGTGTATCCAATCGTAAAGATCGAGTCAAGGGTTCTATCATAATCTCAAGTTTTTGCACAAGACATGTAGCGATGAAGGAATGACTGGCACCTATTTCTATAAGTACGGAAGCTAAGTTAGATAAGACATAGATCATACCTCATATCATCCCTAGAGTCCCTGGATCATATTCCTTAACCGCATGTAGTTTTCCCACCCCTATCCCCTAGCTCCTTAAGCCTGGTGCAGACCTCCTGGGGGTGGTGGTGGAAGTAGAACAAGGAATCTGCCACCACCAGAAGCTCTCCCTGATCCTCTACCACGTCTGCCGCATGGCGGGTCTGTCTGCACCATTCTCTGCCTCTGCCTTGGTGGTCCATCCACCATTTCCCTGTCAGCAGCTCGACAGGTTGGACAATCTCTAGCGAGATGTCCTCTATTGTCGCCTGCGTAGCACCGCTTCTCCCTAGGATGACTGGATCCATCCTGAGAGCTCTGGACTGTCGATACCCTATCTTGGGTCCTCCTCTGACTTCTCTCATGTCCTCATCTCCACATCCAACATCAGCTCTCTACTGTCGAGGTCTTCACACCTGTCTGTTTGCTGCTGGCTGTCGTCGGCTATCTCTGCTCTGCCAAGAATCTCTTGATCCCCAAAGCCTTCTCGAGCACTTCAGTATATGTCGGAATTCATTGAGGCATGACAGTAGCTCGGATGTCCCATTTTAAACCTCACTTGAAGTTCATAGATTTTAAGTACTGATCCCTGGCCATATCAATCGAGTACCGGGTGAGGTTGGTCAACCTCAATGAATAGTCAGCTACCATCAAACTGCCCTGCTGGAGCTAAAGAAGCTCTTGAATTCATTTGTCTCTCAGCATAACTTGATAGAACTCCTCTCCGAAGAGTCTCTCAAACTCTATCCATGAAATTTTCTCCACGTTGTGAGTCTGTCTGGCCAGTCTCCTCCATTTTACCACTGAACCCTGAAGAAGGCACGCCCCTATGATCACCATCTGGTCTGCTGGTGTCCTCACTGAACAGAAAACTCTGGTCACCGCATTGAGCCAATCCTCAGCCACCTAAGGGTCGAGCTCACCTCGGAACCTAAGGCATCTCTGTCTCTAGAACTCATGGAGCGTTCTCAACCTACGCTCCTAGTCGGTCGGTACTCTGGGTACCACGGGCTGCTCCACTGGTGGTGGTATAGCAGGTGCACCACCTGGTGGCAATGCCTGTGGAACTGGTCCCTCTATCGAGGCCTCATCACAGAGGGGATCATCCTCATGATCGTGATGCTACATATTAGTGGGTATGATTTATGGATAAATCCTTTATGGAAACAAGATGTATCATGGTCAATTAGTATAACTGGATTTCTAACACAAAGGATATGGAAAACACAACCCATTCTTATATGATGCATGTACCATTATTTTATTTCCCCGTAACTAGTGTTTTTATGTAATGAGTCGAAAATCAGGTTATCAAAGTCCTGGTGAATGGATACGTTGGTTGTTTCAGCAACACTAGAGTCTCTAGCCTGAACGCCAAGCTCAAAACACTGAACTCTGTTTCCCCAAACCAATCTCACAGACTCTTGGTCCTAAGGTAGAACTGACCACCTCTGATACCACTTTGTCACGACCTATCCCAATGGGGCATGCGTCGTGACTCCCCAAGTCTGCCTCCAATAGGCCAGGGGATGGTGACTAGCACCAAGTAGGCATATTACTACATGGGAGGAATTGCCTAAGAACTTGTACACACACAAAATATCCAAGCCCACAAATGCTGAAATGTAAAAAACCACTAAGGAACAAAATTCATGCATACAACTAAACCCAACCAACTGAGTATGATGGAAAGTAATGTACTAAAAGTAAACTGGTCCAGAATACAAGCCCACGAAAAACAAGAGTCTGAAAAACTGCAAATTCCATCCTGTACTGGGACTACTGCTCATAACCAAAGGAATTCTTCAGCCTGCAGGGAACTCAAAAAGCTCAGTCCTATCCTGTTCTACCTTAGACTATATCAAAAGGCTGCTCGTCTGCACAAGACATGACATGTGCGAGCAAAGCCTATGTAGGGGTGAGTATAAGAATACTTAGTAAAGGACCCCGAAAAGCACAATGCAAGTACAAAAAGGAAAGGCACAGTAATCTACATACAGTATATGTCTACTGAACATATAATAGAAGATCAAAATCCAGATATACTCAAAAAAATAGACCCATAGTTTAGAGATAAGTCACACAACCTTAAACCCCCGCGAGGGATTCAGTTCGAAGATTTCAACAAAGTACTCAATCCGGGAGAACACACTCCATGGGTCTGGTAGCTCTAATGACATCTGTCCGAGAGGTACTTTTCATTGAGATATGTCACGAGAGGTAGTTACACTCATTACGGGAGACACACTCTTGAGTGGGAAGATCACGATAGATAGAAGAACTCATTAAGGGAGACACACTCTTGAGTGGGAAAGATCACAATATAGAGTAGAGGATCACTACCAGGGCCATGGAAGGTATCAAGACTCATCCGGATTCACCAGCTAGGTGATTCACCAGCTTGGTAGAGGATCAACACCCAGTAGAGTTGGTCACATCGATGCCTAACTCTACCTAGGGTCAGGAATGGATAGAGGATCTCGCTTCAGGCCTCTCGGAGGGATACAGACTCTATCACGGAAAGTCCTGTTGACGGGATCTTACTCTTATAGAAGAAATTGATGATTGACCTTCAGGGGAACAAGAATAAGGGGAACTAACCCAAATGAAATATGTCCAAGATATAGTGAACAAGAGGACCATTCCATTTTCTAAAAAGTACATGGTGTGTAGAAAAGTTACACATCGTGTTGTCTGACCCCGGGTATTGCCTGTGTACAACGGCCCAAGTCATAAGTTTGGTCACTTAGAAAAGTGAGTAAAAATCATGTAGTACAGTGTACACGCTGTGTTCGAGTGACTGTGGTCAGCCCCATGTACGCTGGTCGTGTGCCCTTACACGGTCCGCAACCCGTGTACTCCAACCCGTGTAATCAGTACATGGGGTTACCCGCGTTACTAGACTCACATGGCCGTGTGATTGAGTACACACTGTGTAATTCATCCCATGTCCGTTTATCCCTTAGATACATGTCGAGTCCCGCATATCCACCACTGCCATGCTGCGTAGAGAGTACGTGCCGTGTTGTCTGAAGCCGTGTAGTCCATCCCGTGTCCATGTACCTTCCAAAATACACACAAAGCTTCGGGGGAATTCCAACATGCCATGGGACCATGGTCACATGCTATTTGATTCCTCTATGACCTCCAAAAACCTAGCTGACACCGCCTGTACAACGTGGTGTGTTCTTCGGAAGTACACGCAGTGTATCCCAGAATTTTCCAGAAACGATGCTCCTCACCGACGCGCCTCTCATACTACCCCGATCGTCAATTTGACTATCTGATATCCATAAAACTCCATTATCCATGTCTCCCTAACATCCCAAGGTCATCTCCATTGTTTTCGGGCCTCCAGTCGGCCCTGCAAACACATTTTGATCAACCCCCACGAAGAACGGTCGAAGAATGATAATTCTCATACAGTGTCGATTTGTCATCCTCTACCATTGTCGCACCTCCGGTAGGTCGTCGTAATGTCGGATCTTCAATTTGGGATCATTGACTCACAAAACAGATGTACAACGATCCGTTTTTCATCACCCCACAAAGAACACGAAGAACAGGCAAAATAAAAATGGGGGAGAAATCCAATAAGAAAATCGAGGAACGAACCTCCACCATCATTCATCACGGCTTTCATACACTCTTGTTAGTAGGCTTAAATAGAGAATAATCAAAAAACAATTAATCATGGATTAATTCCCCAAAAATCACCCCATCAGAAACCCTCCCGCAAAAATATACGAATCCAAAGATCAACATGTTTGTGGTTGATCCGCCTTCGTCGTTTAAAATCTAAAATGGGGAAAAGAGAATTGAAATAACAACCCATACATCATGAAGGAATCGACCGCTGATAAAGGGTTGCATTGCTGTCATCATTGAGATCTTCATCTTTGTTGGCACAGTGATTCACAGCTTCGATCTGTCGTCTTTCGTTGCCGAGTGTTTTTCTCCAAGGCTCCATAGATTATCCAGATCTTCCTCTAAAAAAATTTCAACGACCACCATTTGATTAACCTATTAAAAAAAGAAACATGATTTGGAATTCCGTAACGATGGAACATTAATGAGTCAGCGTTGATATTTCTATCTCATTATGACGCGACATTTATTAAAGAAACAGTTTCCCCATCACCGTGTTGTAGTGAATGTTTCCATATAAAATAAAAATAAACACTACGAATTTATTTTTATTTTTATTTTACAAAAAACGTTTAGAAATTAACCTTTTCCCTTGACCTATGATGGTCGAGGTTAGACTCATTCTTAGGTAAAGTCATTGTCCCGGACGTAAAAGTGCCCTCATATTTTTAATCTGGGCATCCATTTGGAAACTGCCACAACCGCGCACAAGTGCCGACTCACTTAACTTAAAAAAGTTCAAACCACCATTCCAGGATCACCGGGCCTCGGAATGATGTGTGGTCTCTGCGCCTGGTCTCATAATAATTCCATATAATATTTAAAAATAATACACCGAAAATCTGATACATTACATACCCTCCTAAACTCTTAATGTTTGTTTGTTTTTGACTCCTTGTATTCATGAGCATGTTTCTCTTTCTACACATCACCACCACACTTAAATAATTGTTCAGAAAAAATCCCTCATGGTATCATTGAATCATTTTTTAAATGATAGTGTTTGTTGACAAACTGGGCCTCTATGTTATGTTTATTGAGAAAGAAGACCACGATGTATAACTTTATTGACAAAGGGGTTTAAATGGTGATATTTCGGTTTCAATAGTGTTTGATGGCTATCCATGTTTGATTAAAGATCATCAACAAAGGAATGGACGATCTGGAGGTAGTTCAAAAATATCAGATACGAGGTACCATTGTTTTCTAGTGTTTGAAAAAAAATTGGTCCTGAAGAACGGAGAATGGAGAGATGTGTTTTTGGAAAAGGGAGGTGCGTGATAAAGGAAAGTGGTGCGTGAAATATTTGTGTGGTGCACGAAAAAGGAAATTGGTGATTGAAATATTTGAATGTTAAGTGAAAAAGGAATGTGGTGCGTGAAATATTAGTATGGTGCAGGAAATAGAGGACTAGTGTTTTTCATGAAAGAGGTGTATTGTGATCAGAAGCTCGAAAATTGGCAGACATGAGGTGCACTAAATATTGGAGTAGTGCGTGAAAAATGATGTTGTGCGGAAGATGTGTTTTTCACGATCGAAGTGAATTATGTGCTCAAGGAGGGTTTTTCATGCAGGGGTCGATTTTTCCTATAAATATGAAGTGATCCCCCTCATTCGAAGCAGCTCAAAACTGAGAGTGTATCCGAGATCTGGTGCGCGAAATTGGAATACACAAGGGAGTTGTGTGTAAATGTCAAGTTTGCGCATAAAGTCAGGTTCTTGCACATATAGAAAAGGTTTTTCATCAAAATAAGGTTGCACAAAAAGTTCAGGCAGCGCATAAAAAGGATTTTGTGCATTAAGAAATGGTTGCGCATAAAAAGAAGGTTGCGTGTAAAGCTCAGGATACATGTAAAAAGGTTGTTTCATGTAAAGAAAAAGTTGTACATAAAATAAGGTTGTTGTACATAAAACAATTGGTTGTGCGTAAAAGTGGTGTTGGGGAAAATTGTAATTCATGCATGGTAGGGGAATTATGTGCAAGTTGCAGTAAGGGCTTCTTGTAAAAATTGGAGTTTCCTGGTACACCCGGTGCAAAGTGAAATTCATATGCGGGTGAAAGTTAGACGTCAACAGAGAATCTATAAATAGTTAAAGATACAGATTTCATTAGTGATAATGAACTGACCTACAAGTCCATAAACTGTGTGTGGATCCTTTCTAGAGCATTGAGAAAAGGAAGAGGAGGAAGGTGATCCTTTCTACTGGTAGTGAGCAAGAGAGAGAGGGTGGAATAGAGAGTTACACTTGGGAAAATAATGAGCTAACCATAATCATTGTAAAGCTAGTGAGTCTAGGAATACAAGTGATCTAGCCCGAACATTGTAAATTGGAAGTGAGCTTTAGTGGATTTGGTATGTCGGCACATCATCGGTGTATGATCCTTGGACGTAGCCCAGTGAGGATGAACCAAGTAAAAATCATTGTGTCCTGTGCATGATTTAAATTCTATTTATACTTTTCTACATGAAAGGGAGATAAGAGAGTTTTTATTAATAGCAAACAAGATCAATAGGGGTAGTTGTTTTAATCTATCATACCATAATTCAACCCCCCCCCCCTTCTCAGGGTATCAAATCTAGTGGACCTAACAATTGGTATTAGAGGGAATGTTTGATATCAGTGTTTCTATCTCAAATAGAGGTCACCAGTTACAAAGGGATTCTGATCTTCGATGGGAACAATTTTCAGCTATGGAAGAATCGGAAGCAACACTACTTTTGATTCTTTGGAATTTATCTGTTCACAGTAGAAATGCGTGGTATAATAGAAGATATTAATAGTGGTGCATTATATGAAGATGAGCATAGAGAATTAGATGTTGATTCCAATGTAATTAATGCTTTAGAGGGATCCCTATCCAATGAAATTTGTATGATGATGATTTCATGAAAAACATCACATTCCTTGTGTGAAAATCTATTGATATATATGAAGGAGATACAATGTTCAGAGAGGAATATATGATAGTGTTTTTGAACAAGTATGAAGATCTGAGAATGAAGCTGAATGAGTCTATTGATTCATTCTTTGACAGGGTAAATGTTGTAGGGGAAGATATGTGAGGTCTTGGAGGTGTTATTAAAGACATAAATATTGTCAACTGCATCTTGAGGAATCTACCACCTCGGTTAAATCTAAAAGTTTCCATTTTTTAAGATAAAGACCCAAAAGAGTTGACATTGGATTACCTTCACAACACCCTTGTTGCATATGAAATGATAGATGATGATAAAGATGTTGTGTAAAAAGGGAAATCCAATGAGGTGGCATTCAAGGCTATGAAGAACCTCACCATTGAAGATTCTTTGGAAGGAGAAGATACAGATGAGGTTATTACATTCCTCTCCTCAAACCATCAAAGAGGAGAAGGAATGTTTAAAGGGATCCTTCTAGTTGCTTGTTTTGGATGTGGAAAGGTTGGACATCTTGCAGCAAGGTGTCCCAAAAATTTCCAAGAGGATGATGATATCCATGAAATCAAAATTCCCAATAAGAATTATCAATCCTATGGGAAAGGAAAGAAATAGTTCAAGAGAAATTTTTTTAAGAAGAAGAACCTTATTTCAAAAGAAAGTGATAGTTCAGACGAGTCTGTGGTTGAGAAGGTTAAAGAGATAGAGAACTGTAGATATTATGGAGAAAATGCTATGGTGAAAGTTGTTGGTAGTTCTCAGAGGAAGAATGAAACTGAAGATGATGTAGAAGAAGAATAATTTGAGGGAAGATTTGATGTGCAATATGAGTTACAGGATGCTCTTAAGGAGATAGATGTTTGGAGAGCCAAAACAAAGAAATCCAAAAAAGTTGTTCATGATGCCAAACTATATATGCAATAGCAAGAAGAAGAGAAGTCTGAGTTGATGGAAGAAATTGGGATACTCAATTCATCAACACAAGAAGACTTAGAATTAGTTTGTGAGTATAAAATAAATATTGATGAATAGAAAAGGGATATTGACATCTTGAAGAACACAAGGAAAAATAAAATCGAGTATATTGAAAACATCAAGGAGAATTTGTCGGTATATGGAAAAAAGTTAAGGAACAAGAAAAACTTTTGATTCCCAGCACGTTATTGGGAAAGAAGATTTTTCATAAGACCTAACAGATGAAAGAGGATCATATTGTTTCCTTAGTAAAGATGCAAGAATTATGTTTAGATAGTAAGGCTAATTCGGGGATTGAACAAAAACAGAAAGCTATGAATGTTGAAGTCAGACCACAAGCACCCATTCCAAGATTAAAGGATGATTTGTGAATAAACAAAATTCAGAATATTCAGAGATCCCATAGGGAAACTAGAATTTCTAAAATGACTTGAAGGAATGAGCCATATATCAGGTGTTATTGTTGTGGAAAGATAGAACATTCACAGTACGTGTGTTCCATAGCCAAGAGATATCGAAGGGAACAAGAACAGAGGTGGTATCCAAACAAATAATGGTTATCTAGAACATATTTCTAAGTACATTGTTTTTGATGATGAGGATTTAGGAACATGGCTAGGTACTTTACTTTAACCACATTGTGAAATGTGCCAAAGGATAATCAAAATGTTCGAATGTAGCAGATCAATGAACCAACAGGCGTGTTGAGAATGCGAAATATATTTGCAGCTTTGCATGATGAATTTGGTTTATCGTACTCTGAGAAAGATCAAAAGTCACAATCCATTCCAAGTGTGAAGGCTAAAATATAGACCAAGAAGAAAAATTATGAGAAGTCAATGGTGGAAGAAATTGGCCTTAAAGCATCAAATCATATTTGTGTGTGGATCCTTGACAGCGGTTGCACATCTCACATGATAGGTAATAAGGATCTTCTTGCTGGCGTAAAATATGACAAAGAAGGAGTTGTAATGTTTGGAAATGATGAAGTCCTAAAGATTATTGGATTATAAAATTCCAAGTTTGTGGGAAATGAGATGAGACATGCTGATGTCTTAGTAGTAGAAGGCCTCCGTCACAATTTTCTCAGAGTGAGTCAACTATATGACTCGGGAAATTCAATAAGGTTTACTAAGAATATTTTTATCGTCAAAGCTAGATATGTGTAGTGGTTCTACAGGGAAAAATATCAAAGGGAAATCTATATGTGGTAAGTGGATATAAAGATATCTACTTTCTATAGAAAGAAGAAGAAAACAAGTTGTGGTATAAATGACTTGGTCATCTATGTCAACCATCCTTGGAAGATCTAGTAATGTGCGATGGAGAAAGAGACCTCCCTATACTATCACGTGATTGTACTCACACGTGTTATGTATTCCGACAGGGGAAGATCATCAGAAATATGTATAAGGAAGAGGAAAATAAGTTAACAAGAGTTCTCTAATTGGTGCATTCTGTTGTTTACGGGACTATCACACCATGATAAATTGACAGAAATAGGTACTACATTCTTTTTATTGATAAATATAGCATAATGGCATGGGTATTTTTAATTTCCCATAAATGTGTTCAGATGCTTAAAACAGTATCGGAGAGAGTGAAA
This sequence comes from Viscum album, assembly GCA_963277665.1. Lineage (NCBI taxonomy): Eukaryota > Viridiplantae > Streptophyta > Magnoliopsida > Santalales > Viscaceae > Viscum > Viscum album. The sequence continues at coordinate 493,444,991 of OY728158.1, read as the reverse complement.
ATGGATGCTTGGATAGAAAATTCTGAAGTTTCATACTGATAATGGTTCGATATTCACAAACAGTCATGTGGAAGATTATCTCGAGAAACACAGGATAAGGAATTGAATTTCCTCATTGAGAAATCCCTAACAGAATGGAGTGGTTGAAAGGATAAACCGGCTTATCATCAACATGGGCAGAATGATGCTCATAGAAAAAGGCCTACAAGAGAAATTTTGGAAGGAGGCAGTATTGAAATCTATCTAAATTTCTAACAGGCATCTGTTGTTTTTGAAGAAAGTAAAGATTCCGTATGAGAAGTGGTATGTAAAGAAGTCAACAGTGACATACTTTCTAATATTTTATGTAAGTGCTTTATCCTCAACAAGGATAAAAATAGGAAACTTGAGTCGCGTGTAGATGAGGGGATATTCCTTGGCTACTAAAGAAAAAGAAAATCATACAAATTCTTTAATAAAAGTCTGGGAAATGTAGTTGAGAGTAATGATGTCACTGTAGTAGAGAATGAAAATTATATTCAACAACATAGTGAACAATTTCTAGATGAAAGTGATGAGGAGGAAAGTAATGCAGGGGGAGTAGAAGTGGCTGATGCTGATTTAGAAGAAGATACTGATGATGAGCACGAGGAAGTAAAATTTGTTTCTGCTCAGAAGCTGAGAAGTCGATCTGATATTGAAAAGAAGAATATCATTGGTGATTAGTCAGCTCTATTTTAGACAATAAGAATAAAATCCATAAAATAGACATTTTTCTTATCTCAGGTACAACCTATGTGTTTTACTGATACAGCTGATGATGAAAACTGGGTTCTGGCTATGAATAAAGAGCTGGATCAGATTGAGATGAATCTGACATGGGATATTGTTTTGAGGCTAGTAGATAAAAATTTCATTGGGACTAAATGGGTCTATTGAAACAAAATTAATGAATATGGAACAATGATTCGAAATAAAGCACAACTAGTATGCAAAGGATACTCCTAGATATAGGGAATAGATGTTGATGAGAAATTTTCACCAGTTTCAAGGCTAGAGACAATTAGATTATTCCTATCCATTTTAGTGAAATAAAAGTTCAATATTTTCTAGATGGATGTCAAATATGAATTTTTGAATGGGGTTCTAGAAGAAGAAGTGTATATTGAGCATCTAGATGGTTTTCTCATTCATGAGGATGAGAACAAGGTTTGTCGACTGAAGAAGGTGTTGTATGGGCTGAAACAAGCACCAAGAGCATGGTACTCAAGGCTTGATCAGTACTTAAAGAAGCTTGGTTTCCAGTGTGGTGGAGTTGATTACAATTTCTATTTCAGCAATAGTAATCAAAGGATGATGGTGCTAGTTTATGTTGATGACATAATATTTGGAAGATCAAATGAAGCACAATGCATAAATTTTTCCGAATTCGTGAAACATGATTACGAAATGTCTATGATTGGTGATATGACATTTTTCCTTTCTCTACAGGTGACACAAGTAAAGAATGGCACATTCATTTCTCAATCCATATTTTCCAAGGATGTTATGAAAATATTTGGAATGAAAAAATTACAAGGATATGAAGACTCTAGTTGCAACCCGGATGAAATTATCTAAAGATGGTAATGGAAATGAAGTTAATACCACCGAATATAGAAAGATTATTTGGATTTTATTGTACCTGACAGTGACGAGACCTGATATTGTTTTTTCTAGATAACAAGCAGTGGGATATCAAATTAATCCTAAAGACAGACACATGATTGCAGTGAAAATAATACTTCGGTATATCAAGGGCATGGTGGATTTTGGTTTGATATATAGTGACAAATCTCAGTCAGAGTTATTCGGATATACTGATGCAGATTGGGCCGGTTCAGCGGATGATAGGAAATCAATGTTTCGAGATGCTTTTTATCTTGGTGGTTTGTTTGTTTGTTGTCTAAGCAAGAAGAAAGATTACATTTCATTGAGAACCACATAAGCGGATTATATTGCGGCCCCTCAAGCATGTACACATTTATTATGAATGAAGCAGTAGCTTGATGATAAGGTAATTGAAGTGAATTCTCCAATCAAAATCCATTGTGATAGCTCAACTGCTATAAATATCAGCAATAATCCCATCCATCAGTCAAGGGAAAAAGCACATTGAGATAAAGTGTCATTTTATCTATGAGAAGGTTGATTGGGGAATTGTGAAGTTGGAGTATTTTCCTATAGAACTACAAGTTACAAATATTTTGACAAAGGCCTTACCCAATGAAGCTTTTGAGAGGCATCAACTGGATCTGGGAGTTCAATCTACTCCCCGTACTTGAAAAAGTGTGGATATGTAACCCCTCCCCTCCCCCCAAGGTATGATTTTTTTAAAATGTGATGATATGTGTTCTCTACTCTGTTGTTGACCACAAAGGAGTGACATTTTGGTACGTTGACAAAGGGGGAGAAATAGGCACTCCTCCAGTGGGAGAAACTATGGATAATGAAGGGAGAAAATGTCTTAGTCAAAGACACAAGGAGAAGCTGATAGGTGGAGTAGTGAGATTGGGGGAGAGAAATGAGAGAGGGGGATATTTTTTAATCTTACAATGCTATAAGTGATCGATAAAAGTGTAGATTTCACGAGAACTAAGGATTGTGATAAAAGTAGAAGTGTGGTTTTGGGATGGTGTCAGAATGTTTCCAGCTATCACCAATTGGTTTCAGAGTGGTGTCAATAATTGGTATCAGTTTGGAAATTGGTATTAGTATGGTGTCAACAGTTGGTGTCAGAAATGAAGTGATTCATTGATGATATTTTCATTTACTATTGTTTCTCATGGAGATCATTGCTTATGTGGCCTTAGAGTATGTGTCGAGTGAATCCTTGAACTCTATCAGAATCACAAGGGGAAAATGGTGGTAGATTTTTGAAGAAGCTTTGAGACGTGTCAAGGTGAATAGAATTTTTAATGAGAAGAGTTGTCAACAAACCCAAAGGGGGGATTTTTGGGAAAAAATATATCATGGTATCATTGATTCATTTTTGTGGTGATTGTTTTTGTTGATATAGTGGGCCTCTGTGTTGTGTTTATTGACTAAGTAGACCATGATGCACAAATTTGTTGACATAGGGGGTTTACATGGTTATTTTTTGGGTTCAAGAGAGGTTGTTGGCTATCCATGTTCGATTGATGAACCTCGATAAAGGAATGGATGATTTAGAGATGGTTCAAAAGGAGTATATACAAGGTGGTGTCGTTTTCTAATGTTTGCCAAATTTTTGGGACTGAAAAATGGAAAATAGAAAGATGTGTTTTTGGAAAAGGGAGTTCTGGGAAAAAGGAATGTGGTGCATGAAATATTTTCATGGTGAGAAAAAAAGTAAATTGGTGCATAAAATATTTGAGTGGATCATGAAAAAGTAAAATTTTGCACGGAATATTAGAGTGTTGCACGAAATAGAGGATTGGTGTTATTCACCCAAGAGGTGTTTCGAGATCAGAAGCTCAAAAATTGTCAAATGCATGAGGTGCGTAAAATATTGGACCAATGTGCAAAAAATTATGTCATGTAGAAGATTTTTTTTTTTGCGCTCAAAGTGAATTACGTGATCAAGGAGGTTTTTTCATGCAGGGGTCAATTTTTCCTATAAATATGAAGTACCCCCCTCATTCGAAGCAGCTCAATACTTAGAGAGTTTTTGAGATCTGGTGCATGAAATAGGACTACACATGGGAGTTGCACTTAAATGTCAAGTTTGGGCATAAATTCAGGTGTTTGTGCATAAAGAAAAGGTTGTGGATAAAAAGAAGGTTGCGTGAAAAGTTTAGGAAGCGCGTAAAAAGGATGTTGTGCGTAAAGAAAAGGTTGCGCGTAAAAATAAGGTTGCACGTAAAGCTCAGGCGGTGCGTAAAAATGTTTTTTCTTGTAAAATATGGTCGTTGTGTGTAAAACAATTGGTTGTTCCTAAAAGAGGTGTTGCATGAAAATTTAATTTCAGGCAAGGCAAGAGAATTACATGTAAGGTGCAGTAAGGGTTGCACGTAAACATTGTATTTTCCCGATACACCTGGTGCAAAGTGAGATTCATCTATGGGTGAAAGTTGGACGTCAACATATCATCAAAAAATTGTTAATGATGTGGATTTCATTAGTGATAATGAATGGAACTACAAGTCTATAAACTGTGTGTGGATCCTTTCCAAAGAAGTGAAAAAAGGAAGAATAAGAATGTTATCCTTTCTACCGGAAGAGATCCAAAGAGAGAGAGAGGAACAAGGAGTGACCCTTGGGGAAGTAGTGAGATAACCCAAAAAATTGTAAAGGTAGTGATCCTAGGCATAGAAGTGATCTAGCTCGAACATTCTAAATTGGTAGTGAGCATTAGTAGATTTGGTACATCAGCACATCGTTGGTGTATGCTCCTTAAGCGTAGCCTAGTGATGGTGAACCAAGTAAAAACTGATGTGTCCTATTCATGATTTAAATTATGTTTATACTTTTCTTTAGGAAAGGGAGATAAGAGAGCTTTTCTTAATAGAAGTACAAGATCAATAGGGGCAGTTTTTTGAATCTTTCATACCCTGATTCACCACCCTCTTAGGGTATCTAACCTAGAGAACCCAACAATAATTAATGAGAGAAACAAAAATAAATCCCTAATCCCACATGAGTCCTCTTCAATGTGGGAAACAATAAAAAAAGATGTGATTTATCACGTATATGATAGTTCAATACATTGGTCCATCACTCATGGTCTAAATCATTCATTTACTACTAAGATTTTACTAACCATGAAATATTTGGTTCTAGAGTTTTACTCTCTTTATAGATGATTTGATTTCTCGGCATATACAAGTAAATTAGTTGGGTAATTCTAGGGGAATTTAAGTCAACTCGAAAAAATCAGATTGATAAAGGGAGTTATTTGAGATGGCTGAAATTTGGATCAAAAACAAGGGGGGTGTGGTGATGGAGGATGAATTATGACCATGTTAGAAACACAAATTCCATTTTCATTTTTTCAAGGATGAGTAAAAACAAATGAGGATCAACCACTGACTATGTTCAAAACATAGAACTTATATCAAAATTTCATCAGAACTCTTTAAAAGAAAGTTTCCAAGATGGTAGGTGATCCATTATAACCGGAAAACATTACCAATTTGGGGGACCATACATACTTGAAATATGATAGGGATCTAAATCAAGGGAGAATTAAATTATAAGTATGAACTAATAAAATTTCCAAATGGAGTCCAATACCCTCATAATTACACCGCCATGGCTTTGAACACATTGGGTATGTGTATCATTCTGAAATTTGAATCATCCTGTAAGGGGATCATCATCTCAGATGAGAATAAAAAATCTTGTAACATGAACAATATGGTAGGTGACTGGCACCAAAGGGGGAAAGTGGCTTCTCGGGAAAGAGTTTATTAGTCTTCATAGTTTACATCTTGAAATGAGGATAATGAAAATGTATTTTTACATCATAGGGTAGAGATGATGGTCATTAATTTTAGAGCCATATACTGAGGATGATGTATATGTAGTTTAACATTATTCGGTGAGTATGATGCCTTGTATAGTTCAACACCATGTATTTAGGATGTTCATAGCACAATTCAGCATCTAGTGGAGAAGATGTGTGATGGTGTGAATAAAAGCTACCCAGCCATGGTAATGGAAAAAATAAGAGGTTAACCTAATGGGGGTACCCCCTAGAGGATCTCATGAGTCAAAGGGAGCATGGTATTTTGATCTAAAATTTTCTTGAACTAATGAATTCAAAAATCATTAAATGGTTTTTCTGTAGTACATAGTGGTTCCCTAATGAATTTGTACCTCTTTATTATTATCCCATTTTTTCCAAGTTGTTTGAGAGACCGGTTGGGGGGAAATCTGACCCTTGTATAGGTTTCCCCTATGGGTGTTTATCCTGAAATACATTTTTGCCTATTTCCTTGGGAATTTTAAGGTCATATCAGACAGACCATGATATTTGAAATAGTATAATGTCATGGATCTCAGACTCAAGGTTTAAAATATTTTAAAGTTGTAATAATTGGGCCATAAGATACAAATATTTTAAGGTTGTAATGCTTGGTCTATGGGTTGTAAATTGTTTAATTTTGTAGTGTTTGGAACATGGGTTTTAAAATAGTTTAAGTCACAACTCATAGACCAAGACTCCTACTTTATGGTCAAAGTGATTGGACCATGGAATAACAAATATTATAAGGTCATTATTCTTGGATATGAGGGGAATCACTATATAATGGTTATTATGTTTTGGAGGGGTTCAAAATCGATATGAATGTCCTATTTATGAGGCCTTCCTCCAAGAAAATGAATATGGGGTGAGTCTCACACTAATTAAGGTTGTGAATATTGTACTATGGGTTTCATATAACAAAAGAATGTGTATATCATAAGGGAGAGGTACCCTGATGGAAATGAGGACCTTAAAAGGTGAAAACACATGGCACATTCCTAGGGTAACTTGAATGTAGTTTGAATATGTGATTCTTGTACATAGCCTCCATCGTTAAGGTCATTTATTTTGGTCCATGGGCGTGCACTCATGAATCTCAAACTTTATGGAGGAAAACTCCATCCCAAATCCTAGGCCATCATGATTCATGCTCGATGTTAGAAACATTGATTCATATAGAGTTCCCATTATTTATAGGGTAGAACACAGTAAGGGGGAGATGTAACTAATTTAAGGAAGACCCATGAGGGTAGATCATGACTTTCAACATCGGAAAAGTAAATGGTACGGACTTATAGGATGGGAACAACTATTGACCATCTTCAATACACATGTACTACACCCACTATGGTCAAGGATGGGGAGAAAAATGTGTGGTAGACTATTGAAGGAGGTTGAAATGTGGGAGCCTTTATTTGTCACTGATGAACCATGGAAGAATGAGACTAGGATGGTAGGTGAGACAGTGTGTCCAAGAACCATTTCTATTAGGTATCTCATTAGAATTGGGAGGATATTGATTATCCATATTGATGAAATTTTTAATCATTAAAATGTAATTGGGTAATTTCTGAGAGGGATTGTTGAGTACCCTAGTATCTATTCCACCACGTTCTCAAATGTGTTGAATGAACATGTTGGTAGGTGAGGATAAATTCTAACCTATAAGGGGGGGAAGCTCAAAATGATTTGATAGTATGGATGGAACCAAGATATAAGATCCAAGAATCACTATGTATCTCATGGGAATGGGAATTATGTTGTACATTGATATGGAAAGAATTGAGGTATCATACAGATGCTAGAGGGGCATTTTCATCACTAATGGGGGAATAAAGACATCTCAAATTGTTCATATGAAAAATCTTTTTTCCAATGTATTCGGTAAGACTATAGTTTGAAATCATGCACTGAGGATGTTGGTTATGGTCATCCCATACTTGTCATATTAGGCATCCCTATTTTCTATTGGGTAAGGCTATAATTTAACATAATGTGTTGATGATGTTTTTTTTGGTTCATCTCAGATTTATCTTATGTGGAATCCTGGTTTCTTATGGGGTAAGGCTATTGTTTAACCTTGTGTGATGAGGATTTAGGATTTTCATTTTAATTTCATATAACTCAAAATATTATTTCTAACATTTTAAGGTCATGGAGCTCAAACCCTATGGGAAGATACTAGTTTATGTTCTTATATCATAGACCAGAGTGTTTAGATATCCTAAAGAGGATTGTGTGGCATGAAATAGTTATAAAACAACATAAACATAACTCTAAATAAACCCTCTACCACACAAAACATGATAAATTGTACCCAATTTATATCATGATATGGAAGGGGAAAAGGCCTCATAATGAGTTAATTGTGGGGGTGGACATAGGATATGAAATTTGTCCATTTCAACAAATACCATGATAGTGGGAATCAATTCGCATATAGTTTTATAATGTGGAACTATAAGAGATTGATTTTAGTGAAGGGTGAGACTCTTGGGGGAATAAGTAATGAAAAATATAAGGGCAATTAGCATTCTAAAACACAAGGGATAAATAAAACTGTGTGAAGATGGTGGATAAAGGATTTTAGATGCACATATTTTATAATCATAGTGCTCGGACTAGGAGTAGGTACTTTGAGGATATTTGGATGGTTCCAAGATGTAAAAACCTGTTGTGAAGGATCCAAGGAGGCCTTACATCTCACGAAGAAATCCTAACACAAAATACACATAGTTTAATGTCGTAAGTATTGGTCCATGGGAAAGGCCCCAAAATAGGATTGTTCTTTGTCTAGTCCTGAGACAATGGATCCATTCATCCCTACATATCCCATTAAGAATGGGAATCAAACCATATGTAGTTATGGAGTGTGGTGTGATAGGGTACCATTTTTATAATGTGTAATCCACTCTAGAAAATATATTGAATCATCTCATATTTATGATGTGAGGAATACCTAATTTAAATCAGGTAAATATACTATTTCATACCATGTGATAAGGATATTGGTTTAGTTAATCTCATATTTATAATATTAAACATCTCAGGTTTATACAGGGTATGTCATAGATTTTAATGTCATTTGTTAAAGACATTAGTGATATGTATACATTGTATTTTCTATTATCCCTTCCAGATTTTGGGACACTAGTATATAACATCTAATTAATGGGTAAAGAAATATTATTGGGGGAATAAACCTAAGGAAGAGGCCCAAGTGAATTTTGGTTTGATAGTTTCATAGGTAATGGGTGGTTTTGTGATGCAATTCTAGCTGGTCCCAAATACAAGAGGTCTAGGTGTCATTATATATCCCATGGAATTGGGAATCAAGGAACACCTAGTTCATGATTTTGGTGTGATTATAAACCAATTCCAGTAAAGAATAGGTATTATCCCCTTCAATGATAATGGGACTTTTTTTTCTATAGTTTAAATGTTATACATAAGGACATTGGCTATCCAATTTCTGTTCTTGTAGCTATGAGAAAGGGGAATTTAAAAAAACTTATTAATTTCATGATGCTTAGATTTGGGGTGTATTTGTTTCAAAGTTGTTTTTGTGGGATTAAAGAGTGAAAACCTTACATGGAATGAGGGTGTTGGAATCCCATGTTCGACATAAATATCCTGATACAAACTAAACATATTTTAGGGTCTTGATAATTGGATCATATGTGGGTCCAAAGGGCAAAATATTGGTGGAATTAATTTCTCCCCCACCCCTTTGAGGGAAGGGTTTATGATGAGCCATCATCTACCCAAATATATGCGCTCTAGGAGTCACTTCATATCCCATGGGAATGGGACTCAAGTTGCACATAGTTTCTAAACATGCCATGGTAGAACACCAATACTGGTAGTGGGGTTTATCCTCTCTTATGAGAGGATTGTGGCATCCCACAATTTTCATGGGGCATCCCATTATTACTACATGGGTTTAGAGTATATTTTATCATCGTTTTCTAATAAATTTGTTGTTTTTTCATCCCACACATTGTCTTTGAGGCATCCTGTGTTAATTACATATGATAATACTTAATTTTAACCTCATACACTGAGGACATTGGTCTTTGTAGTATAAATTCATTCCCCTCATACTATGGATGCTGCATTTTTATGGACATGAAGCTCAAACCATAGTGGTTTCAAATAGTTTAAGGTCATAATTCTTAGACTAAACATTTTTTCAGTATAAGGTCATAGATCTCAAACCCTGGTTATTGTAGTTTAATGCCATGTTTCATTGACCATGGGGCTACAGTTTAAGGTTTCATGAATTTACCATTGGTTCACATGAAGTATTTCTTGATAAATATTGTGTTGGAGGGGGTTGTGATATGGTCTCCATCCATAGTGGTTAAATAGTATGTCCAATTGGAATAGAACTTAAGTATAATGTATGTTCCTTCCTATTTGGGCCCCAACTTTGATAGCTTTTTTATGGGTATCATTTGTGTAATATGAACTGATATCATGTCACCCTAAAGGAAGGAGAAAAGGAAAACCTTCTGGTTAAATGCTTTTACTATCTAGTCTCAGTACCTCTATATATTATGATATGCATGAAAAGTATTTTCATCATTCAATTATAACTCAACTAGATGGACTTCTATCATTATTTCTGTTGTACATTGGTTTTAAATAGTCATTTAGAGGGATGGAAACTAATTTAAAATCTGTATGACTGCCTCTGTTCTATTCACCATGGAGTATGGGGTTTAATGGGTGGAATTTTGAATTATCATTTGATATTCCCAAAGGGCGTTGGGGATATTTTCTGGCCAATTCTTTTTTTAGGCCACCATTTTATACGTGATTTAAATAGGGTATTTTTGAATGCCTCAATCCAACTATTTGTTTTTGTATGGTCATGAGAAGTGTGGTTGGACCATATCTTGTACTCGGTAAATAATTTATTCATCTTGGAATCACAGAATTTTGTGTCATTTGCTATGTGAATAATGTGTGGCACCACAAATAGATGGATGATGTGAGATCTCACAAACTCAATCATGTACTTGGTTTTGATTTTTTTTAGGAGAACCACTTCTAAAAATTTGGAAAATATGTCTATTTTTGTCAAAATGAACCTCCACTATTGAGTTTTCACTGGAGGGTATGGCCCCACAACATCACGTCTACATTATGCATAGGGAAAAAATATTAGGTAGTGTGTAGAATCTCTGGTGGTCAATATAAAATGATATCATAGATATAACATGCATTACACCTCTTTATAAACTCAATGAATTCATGAACCATGGTGGGAAAGAATAATACCAACTTCCAAATTTAGCGAGATTGCGTCAATATCTCTATATGGAATAAAATGATCTCATAGACCTCTTATATAACATGATGTTCTATTGAACCCATGCTATAGTGTGTTTGCTCAAGATTATCCCCTCTTTGGAGGGTAAATTGTGTTGTGTTCTGATTGATTCTCTCTTGCTCAATGTGTTCTGACTAGAGAATTACACAGTAGATATACTCAAAAAATGGATTCATCCAATCTATTATTTCCTTGAATGTTTGGAAAGTAGAAGTACCTGGATCCAACCAATACACATATTGGTATCCATCATCTAATGTGGAAGGAGAGATATCTCTTTGATGTTCCACATAAATGACTAGGTCATCCTAGTTGGTTTCAGTTAGGGAAGAAACTAAACATTCCCAACCATAGGCTCAACCATTCTAGGACCAAGGAACATGGGTCACCTTTAGTTGGGAAGGGAACTATACCATCAAATGATAGGTACTGTCTAGAAAGGGAGAAAGATCTTTTTTTATGATGACATTGTCACCCTAGATATGTTTTATGACTAGCTCAGAGTCTCCCTACATGTTTAAATAGGTAAATCAATATTGACGGTCAACTCAAGATTATTAATTATATTTTTATAAATTTATTTGTTGTTGGTGTCGCCTTCTGACTATAGGAATTAGTATAACATGATAGTTTATGTCGTAGTGATGAAAATGATCCCCATGCATACCCTGTTGGGCTTGGGGTGGATGATCCTTCTATTGATAGAGCTTTTGGATACACCATAGAAGTGAACCTCCAAAAATGGTATAGCCTGGTCTATTTAGATAATAGATTCATCTGGAAAATTGATATCAACTGAAATTTCATCAGTGGATGGTTGTAAAGCCCAAAAATTGTCCAGGACCTTACCTTTGATGTCCTTTTTCGAAAAACCCTGATTTAAAACTGATGGAGGATTACCACCAAGAATTCCAATCACCCTTTCATCATAGTGTGATTGAGGATATACTTTAGTGGGTCTACTCAAGACACCAGTTGTGTCTCACAGTGATGTAAATAAGGTTTTAACTTCTACACCTCTAAGAGAATCATGAGAAAACTCTTCTAGATAGGGTAGAATCTTGTCTTTAGGTTGATGAGAATTCTGATGATATAGTAGATACAACTTTCCCTACCCTAATTGTTCTTCTAGGTTATAAGGGTGATGAGGGACCATTCCAATGCAGACACATAAATAACTAAAGTCTTTCATATGATAGTTTGAATCACGGCTGGATGGTATATTAAGTAGTATATCGTATCCACAAAGGCATTTTAGAAATCCTCACCACACTGGTAAATGGTGAATTTTTTAATGATCCTTGATAAGGGATTACACTTGATGGGATAATTTTCGACAAATTGGTGTATATAGGCTAAGTTTCTTTAAATTCCCATAAACTCTTAGAGATTTCTCAGGGGATCCATTTTAATGATATCTTGGAATTTATTTTGTAATATCTTGATTCCTATATACCTTACAATAATGTAGTGAAATTTTTTAGATGTAACCCTGAATGCATGCATCAAATGGTTCATCATTAAATGTCTAAAAGAGAGAATGTTTAACACCTTCTCGTGATCCTTGATATGGTTATAACACTTATAGGATTATACCACATGGTAATCAACATAACACTCTACCAACATCTCAAGAATTGGAATAAATATGTTGTGCATGGCCCTATGGTAAGTGGATCTATAATTATTCAAGAACAAAGGTGTCACCTGGTTGCAGAACCTTTTTCGGGGCACCCTAAAGGTAGTGGAATCCTCATCCTTTTGGAATATCCAGATATAATTATACCTAGTGTATCCATAAATGAATAAGAGGTTCTAAAATATAGTCATGGAACTAATCCATCAATATATTATCAAAAGCGGAAATAATCATTCAGAAAATATCGATTGATGTCTCAAAAGTCAATGAAAAATTTCATCATATCATTCTTTTACTGACTTAGAAATTTTTCTCTATCCACCTTGGGTACTAGACCTCCTTGAAAAAATATCATAATAATATTGTCAAATTTATCCTCAACTATTGCTCCGTGGGAGGAATGCATCTTTCTGGGAGTTTTTTTGAATTCATGATTACCCACTAAGAGGCCAAGGTGATGAATGGAAACTTGAGTGTCTAGACCTTTTATCACATCATATCTGTTGGAGAATTTTTTATGGTTCTATCTCTGGAATATGACATACTACTACTTCACTTCTGGTGACATTTTTGAACAAACTAGTGTCAGCTTTGGAGCCTCCTTAGTAACATGGTTCACCTGGGTTAGCTCATTAACAGTGGTGGAGACACCCTCTTCAAATATAGTTGGGGAATCTTCTAAATCCCCTTTATCATCTATGATAGTGGGAGGAGGTGACTATTATATGATAGATAAACTAAGGGGATGACAAGTGTATTCTCTGGTAGATATGGAATCCATAATGAGAAGTTTACGTTCTGATGTGACTATGGTGAAAAAATCTATTAAGCCAATCCAATTCTGTTTCTGTCTATGAGGTTAAATCTCGATATCGAAACAATAGTTATGAGTCACCCTTAATTGATTTATCCCTGATTTTTGAACATGAGGGAATGTTGTGGATTTATTTTCATTGGTTAAACTTATCGGTACTTCACAAGAGTATGGTATCCCAATTGTATTTTGGAATTTCTATTTTTGGAGTATGAGGTAATTTTCTAGAACTCCTTTTTCTTAGAGGTGATTAAATAACCCCATAGCCCATGAATCTGGGGATTTAACTGATGAATGAGGAGATTGAATATTTCATTAAATTTTATCCATGGTTTAGATGTAGTGTTTTCTAGACTGTTAAGGTAATTGATGTACACAACCTTGTCGATATGAACCTACTTTCCTTACCTTTTATGGAAACTAGCATATAGATTGTGGGCCTCATAGGAGTCAATGGGGGTGCACCACCATTGAGTACCCCTACTTGGCCATATATATATTATTTTAGGCATTGGTGATATAAATAGTTGATCAGTGGATATAAATAATGTCATGAACATCCCAGTAGCGTATTATAGTTATTATACTATGAGACTACCATAAATTCAGTTCTTGATATCAGTCCTCTAAATTGATACTTCCTCCGAATCTTTACATTTGGTTTCTAGTCACTCTTATCATAGCCCTAAATTTTCATCTTGGGAGGAGTGAGATTCACTTATATAAGTATCAACTTAAAGAGTATCTGGGTTAGAATGAATTTAATATCGAAGCAACTGTCCACTGGTAATTAGAGGATTTCTATTCCACTCAACTAACCTATGATATAAAATGGTCATATGTGTCCAAAAACAGTGATACCCAAATCTTATTAAGAAAATGACATGATGGACCAACATTCCTATTTCTCAAACTATTTTGTGTAGTTGGCATCATCGTTAGCTTCCTCATCCTCGAACTGAAGGGTCTTTTCAATGATTTGATGAGGGACTTATACTTTTATGTGTATAGGAGAAGTGCCTCAAGAATCAGAAGCCTCGTTGGTTTGTAAGAAATTTGATTAATCACATCCTAATTCTATTTCAGGGGAATATTTTTTCCAATGGAGGGTTGTTTTGTGGAAAGGGGTGTAGAGGATGTCATTGGACAAATTATTGGGGCCTATCTAGTACTATAGATATTATGTTTTTGGCTATCTTGCCTACTCTAAACAACTGATGGTTGGTCACTGTTCATGTTAGGATGGGACCTAGGAGGACATAGTTGATTGAAATACACTTTTAGATGAGTTCTTAGGTCAACCAATATAGTCGGTTGTGGGGAAAACATAACGAAGTGGACCAGGAAGACCAGGATAGTTGAGATTTGTGCAAGCCTTTCTACCTAGCTTAAGTAGCATTAAAAGCCTAGTTTGAAACACTATCATGATAATTTTTAAGGTTATATTTCACCATACCTCTCCTCCATCAATGTTGTATGAATATGACTATGGTTTTTTCATGGAATTTATCATTGAATTTCATTTTGAAGTGGTCCACCAGTTTGGAAGAATTCATAGAGGTGTATTTTTTCTCATCATCGGTGGATTAATCTAAGGCTAGGTGTACCCTAGGTGTATATCCCAACTCAAGATGGATTAAGTCTCCAAAGATATAATAAGGATTTCTAACTAATGTAGGACACTAATTTACCATATTCCATTGACATCGATTTTTCCAATACATGGGAGGCGACAGTTCTGAATTAGAGGAAAATCTCAGAGGAGGCATGGTAACTATGGGAGGTTCTGGCTTACTTAATTGGTCATGCCTGATACCAAGGGTGGTGGAGAGTTTCCTATGATCCAACCAATAATTTTACTTCTTCTTCCCAAGTCTAAGAACCTATTTCCACTGACTAGAGTCTTTAATGTCACTATTGGGGTCAGTGGATACATGTTCCACCTTTACTGAAACATTTTCCAAAGTTGACTAATCCATGATCTCTTATTCATAGAGAAAATATTTTAATACAAATAACTCATAAATTATGTTTATGAGGACCCTATGATGTGATCAGTGGTATACACGGTCAATTAGTTAAGCCCCTTGGGGTCTTTTTCATTTTGAAAGCTCGAGTATTCCCATTTATAGGGAATAGAAGAAATATAATAGGACATGTACATCCTTGAAGTAATATACTTTGTTCTTTATTTTTATAAAAGGAATGATGGGATCTTGGCCCTAATGGTGGTATAGATCCACATTATCTCATTGAGGCAGTTTCTCTTGGAAAGGATGTGTCTAAAGGGGCTACATTGAGAAAGGTTGTTCTTAGTGGGGATGACCTTAGTGAGGATCATTCAATAAAGGGTCCAGTAGGTGTACAAGCTTAGAATCCTCTTCATGAATAGATTAAGTTGTCTCTAATTTTATGTTCCTTATCATGGGATATGTAAGGGGAAATGGGAATAATCATTGTTTGGTCCACTTCACGACTTCTTCCAGATCCAGATCAATTTAGAGAACTCCTGAAATCCACCTAAGTGGTTTAGGGATATAAGGGAAAATACCATCTCATCTCTGATGTTCTCAATAAAAATTATAAGTATTTTTTCTAGGGAAAGTGTCATATCAAGAAATTATGTGATCTCCTTCCATTGTGTGATGAAGTTAGTGACTCACTCATCGATATTCTTGTTGCATTTGATGTAACACCCCAATATTTCACAGTGTGTTATTTCTTCAAAATAATTCAATAACTTGCACTACACGCAACACCGAGTTCAATCGCACCATGACTTACCAAAAAATTATTCATTAAAAATAGGTTATGAATAGTATTAACTAAATTTTAAACTTTATATAATCCTTATAATTTTAGAATCCATATTATGAGTTTCTTAGATATAATGCAAGAACAAATTCATTTTCAGTATTGCACTTTTATCAATTTTTAATAGTGAACCCTTTTTAAATACAATATATTAAACTTTTTGACTAAATTGGGACATCAAAAATTTAAAATGAAACATCCCAAGCTTCCACGGTACGCTTTCCTTTGAATAATACAGTAGCGTGTGTTGTACGCAACTTCGAGTTTTAACACACACCACAACCGATCAAACTAGCCGTTATGAATAGTAATACCTACTTTTTGAAATTATATATATTTTATATTTCAAAATGGACTTAATTTTTGGATTCGGAATATCGAATTTATCCTAAGGTGAAATTTTGGTACTTTTCGGATAACTTTAATATTTTGATGAATAGTGAAAATTACTAAATTTTAATTAAAAACAACTTTTTTAATCAAAATAGTTAATAGTGATAAATTATGAATTTGTGTGGTTTTAAAGTATATTTAGAATATATTTTCACCATTTAATATAATGTTGGTCATTGGAAATAATTTTACAATTAAACTGGACATAAACAAGTGACAATCTTTTGATAGTTATTATCTCTTAAAAACACGCTTTTTGTTTTAACAACGAGAATTAATTTTAAATTAATTTCTGACACTTCTGTGTTTTGAATTTTTAAAAATGGATTCCATATTTGGAATCAGGATTTTCAAATTGTGTAAATAGGTAACTTTTATTTTTATGCATTTTGAATAATTACTGCGGTAAATATTTTATTTACCATGGTTGAGGGTAAATCCGGTAAATAAGGGTTAAAAAATAATATTATAATAATACTAAATTACCCTAAAACGTGTCCTAACCTTATTGGTTGATACATTTTCGACCATAAAAATCATTGGGTCGATTTTGGGACCCCATGGAGCCACTTGTAGGTGATAGGGACACTTTATTTTAATTAAGTTAAAATGAATACAAAAATGACACAAGCATATATCTTTTAGAAAACCAATTTTTACATAGGGTTACATATGTTGGATTTTCGACAATAAAAATTCATTAGAAAGATAAAGAGATTTCCTAGATAATTATATTTTATTTATAATATTTAGAGATTAAATAATTTAATTTATTTATGACACAATGATGATGCAGTAATTACCATAATAGTGAAAAATTAAAATAATTGATATTATAAATACCAAAATAAATATAATTTGAGACTTTTTATGAATTACACTAATTTTCTAAGTTACTATGACATGTTATGATTTATTTAATTAAATTATTTCTAAGTAATCATTCTGTTATGAGTTTCACAAAAATCAACTATTGAATAGTGTCAAAATTGACACAAAAGAGTTTTTAAAACAAATATTATATTATTAATTGATATTAAATTCTTAAAAATCTAAGGTTCGGCCAAGATACTTATATCATGATATGTGTATCATTAATGGACCACTTGGTGGGATCTTAGATGTATATGGTATGTTTTTAACCATATAATATAAAAATACAATGAGACATTGTAAAAGTGAAACTAATTAACTTAGAGTTAATACTTAAAGATAAGGTTAATATAAGTACCCAAACCTGTCTAAATTCTATTGGTTGAGTTGTTTTCGATCCATCCCCACCGTAACCTTTGAATAATCAACTCTGGAGCCATTATAAACCGAATATGAATTTATTATAAATTAATATTTCTAGCTTTTCCAAACGTGCCCTTCACCCCTCTTATAAAAGGGAACTCTTCCTTCTCACTTCTTCACACCTTCAAAGCATTTTGGTTCATCCAAACTCTACCCAAATACTCTCACAACATCCCTCACTACAACCTATAGTCCTTAGTTTGATCATGAAATCCAACCTAAGGATCCCTTTTGATCAAATCAAAAGGAAGAATGCGAAGAAGAGGTTATGATTTCACCACCATTTTCCAAGTTCCTTTCTTATTCCACTTCTTCGTACTTTGTTTTTACCATTCTAAAATAATAACTCCAGTATCATATATATAGTGTGATGTAATTATACTTATGGTACAACCATATTCAGTATTCTATTTACCCTTTGAATAACATGTCACCATACGTGTGTACGTACGGCTTACCGTCTCCACGTCGTGGTGTAATTGTTATTCAATATATTATTATTTGGATGGGTATAATAATGATGTGTAACTCATGCAAATAATAAATATAACATGTTAATGATTCTGTATATATGATATACCATCCATTTATATATTATTTTAATATCAAAAGAATGATATTGCCGCTCATGCGTACGTACGGTCTACCATCTCCACGAACGCGATTAGATTCATTCTCCATCTTATCCATTCAAGTATAATTATCATTTGATTATTTAAAAATAATTTTTAAGGACTTGATATCATTCTTTATATGAATAATATACAACCTATCCATTACAAACATGGATTACGTAACAAACCATATTAAAAAAAATGAGTAAGTTAACACCCGAAACAACGATAATACTAAGATATTATTAACAAATCAATGTTAAAAGATCATATATGATATCATATTAATGTATATGATTATTGTATAATTTAATAACAATTATTTCACCATTATACAGGAGGTTAACCTACCCCAACCAAGGAAAAGTACAAGGTAATTGTTATTTCACAATCTCTTCATTTTCCGAGGTTGTTTATACGTAATAATCTACTGGGATCTCTTTATCATCCACATCCATGTTTCTTAAAAATGAATTTCAAAACATTTATACTATTTACATGAATATGGGTTAAAGGCATTTATAACCTTGTTTGACTTTTATAAGAGGTTTATAAAGGAATCTTTCCGTCGTTTTCCAAACAAGGTGCTTTTTAACCTTTTCGACAAAATTAAGGTAAGAATGTTTTTTTTAACTTATACGGTGGGTGCAGCTATTTTCCGCCGTTATAAAATTGTTGAAGCTTCCCATACAAGCTTATAAGAATATTTTCAAAGAAAATGTTTTATTTTATAAATATATGACTCTTAAATGATTTCAAAATAGAAAGAGATATTTCTCTAAAAAGATTTTTGATTTCATCTATGTCAACATCCTTTGATGGATTTTACGCTTATTTGAAGTTGATTTATTATGATACAAAACTTCTATATTGTATTGAAGTTTTTGTGATATGTTTGACTGTGGATGTTATATTTTTATACCATTCATGGTTTATGGTGAAAGTATTGACATTTCGTATGTTAGTTTTAATACGAATGTTTCTGTTATGTTTAAACCATTTCATATGGGAATGCATTGGACTTAATATGTGACGGGTGGAGCCCGCTATAGCTCCTCGATGCATCGGTAGGTCTCATTAGACAAACTAGTGTCTTGGCACAAGGCCTTGACAAAATATTATTTTTAGTCTTGGCACGAGGCCTTGGCTATGTTGTTATGATAGTCTGGCATTATGCATTCCATCATTATGAAAGTGGTTATTGATATTGCATGTGATTATTCGATTAGTAGAATATCCATGTGAATAAGTAAATGGAATTATTTCATTTTACTTTTTCCATACCATGTTGAAGTTAAAGTTTAAAAGGCTTTTGTTTTAGTTATACATTGCCTTAAAAGTTTATGCTTATTTTTGAAAGTTTCCTCTATATTGTTATCCTTACTAGGCATTTGAGCTCACCCCTTTTCTATGTTTTATTTTTCCCAGAATGTGAAGAAGTAAGTTATGAATGACCAACATGGATTTTATGTGGGGATATGAGTGTGGAATATGGATACTGTGTTGTTGTAGTAGTTTTTCACTTTATGATGTAATGTAAAACTTTTTGAATATATCTAGTGTTTCCAAGGCTACTAAACCAATTGGTCTTTCGAGATTTGATCTTTCTTGTGATCATACCAATGTTATGTAATAAGGCACCGACTCTGGGTAACTCGGGTCGGGGCGTTACAGTTGGTGTCAGAGGAAGTTCAGTACAAACCTTGGAAGCTAGATTTAGATAAACTCTGATTAGAGCACGTAGACCTAAGATGAACTTTGCGGATTAGTATAGAAGAACTTCCTAGAATTTTGGTATTATAGATATTTTGTATGTTTTCTGAGAAATAAATCCTTGTCTGGATACGAGCAGGTAGATGTGGCTCTGGCACAGATGTACCTAGGGGTAAAACCCGAAAACACCGCTTTGAGCTAGACTCGAACGGGAACTGGTGCACGACAACGGGCCTTGCTGCACTCTTGGTTACAACACTCCCAGAAGATATGCTTAGGATAACTCTAATTTTCTTTACAAATCATTATGAAGGGTTTATGAGTATATACATCCTCAAAGAAAACATTTTTATGATTATGGATTATATCCACAAACTATTTAATTTATTTTATGTGTTTTACAAGTTTGGGATTAGGTATTGTTATTCATAAACTAATCTAATTTATGCCATTGTTTAGAAATGGCGCCCAGTAGAAGGAATGAGAACTCTAGAAATGTACATGATACAAAGAGAAATAATGATCATATATTTCATGGTCTTAATCCAGAATTTATAAGAGAAATAGTCTCACATGTATTATCATCATATGAAGAAATAATATCATGTGTTTATAAGATAAGTAAAGAGTTTACTGAGTCCTATGGCTTTGAAGGGAATCAAGAGAAGAAAAGGATGGAAGAGAGAAAGATGGATAAAGGGAAGAGGGAAAAGAAGAATTTTCCCATATGTGATAACTGTGGAAAGAAAAACCCTTGAAGTTGCCTGAAAGGAATGGGAGTTTGTTATAAGTGTGGAGGAAAAGGGCACAAAGTACGTGACTGCAAGGGTAAGAAAATGGTTTCAAATGTACAATGATTCATTTGCAAGGATTTTGGACACTACGCAAACCTATGTCCCAGTCATCAGACTATGCCGCAAATGATGCTATTGGATAATAATCAAGTTATGATACTACCACAGATGAAGAGGAATGATTAGAGTTCTTATGTTGATTATGTCATTTGAGTGTTGTATCAACAATGTACTTGTTATAATAATTATGGAGTATATAAGGATTGTACTACAGTACTATTTCATTAAGGACTTGAGATTGTGTTGAACAAAGAAAAGTGACTCAATAGCAGGTTAAATTTTTGGAAAATATATGGTTGAGAGAGAGATAAACCATAATATGGTTCTGATACCGAGGTAGTGATTTTAGAATAATACATGATTGATTTGGATAAATTATATTGGATATTCTTGACTACCTTGAAGATGATTAATGATTTGTATATTCCATCATTGTAGGGGTTTAAAACATTTTTGGATTACTGAAGTATATCCAGCATTCTATATGGAATAATGGATCATGAATGTAATCAATATGGATTATGGTAATTCCGGATGTTTCAGTGTTTTAAAAGAATACATGATGAAGGTATTAATATGCTATTACGGGGTAAAAAGGATCTACATTATGTTTACCTTCCTTATAAATGTTGGACTGTGATTTTGGACAGAAGTATTCTGGATAAATTCTAGTTTGAGATTAATTTTGGATTGCCATAAAAAGACAACCCGGAGGTCGGGCGGCAACCCGTCGCGACCGGCAAGGCCGTGAGACTTAACCCCGCAACCGAAGGGCGACAAGGGTGTATCACCTACCACTGGCCCACGAGATGTCCAGGATTAAATAATGTAGATTTTATTAAAAGATCTGGTAGATGAATTATAAATTCGTTTATTTTGGAACCCTGTATGAATAGTATAAATAGAATTTTTTTTTACGTTCTATTATCTTTTAGAGTGAAATATGAGTTTGTGGTAGAAATTTATTAATGGATAAAACTCTAATTATAAAGTAAGTATATCTCCTTATGATCTTCGCCAATCTCATAAATAAATTCCTCAACATTAAGAAAAGGAACTTAGAACAAAAATGTTGTCCTGGATGGTACCTTAAATCATCACTAATTTATGGCTTTGGGATTGTTGGCCTTTTCATAGCCGTGTTCTCTACCACTCTCCATCAGATAATTGATGGTTAGATTTTTCTTCCATATCCATATTTTCCTACATGGAACCCTAGTATGTGTTATTTTCGGTAATCTTCATACTTTCCACTCTTTATTTTAAATAGAGGCCTCATTAATTCATTTTTCGATGTGGGATTTCAACTAAGATATTTTGAAACGTAAAAAATGTGTTATCCCAATACCCTATGTTTTGTTGAACCGATGGTATTTCAAATCATCATAGATTGATGAATTTAAGGACCTCAATTTTATACTTGTTTGTGATTGATGACCTCAATCACTACCTATAAATATTTACGTTTTTCATCCAATTATATGTCTCTAATTGCCACCAATGTTCTCCTAATTGAGATCCTAATTTGGTGGTGACCCTTTAATTTCTCTTTTCCTCATATTAAGACTAAATTTTAGTAACCCAATTTCCGATGTGGGTCTTCCCACAAATATATTTTCTATTTTCAACCTTTTATTTTTGAAGAACAATTTCAAATTGCGAGGATTCAATTTATTGAAGGAGGGGAGAATGTAACACCCCAAGATTTCATAGTGTGTTATTTCTTCAAAATAATTCAATAACTTGCACTACACGCAACACCGAGTTCAATCGCACCATGACATACCAAAAAAAAGTCATTCAAAAGAGGTTATGAATAGTATTAACTAAATTTTAAACTTTATATAATCCTTATAATTTTAGAATCCATATTATGAGTTTCTTAGATATAATGCAAGAACAAATTCATTTTCAGTATTGCACTTTTATCAACTTTTAATAGTGAACCCTTTTTAAATACAATATTTTAAACTTTTTGACTAAATGGGGACATCAAAAATTTAAAATGAAACATCCCAGGCTTCCACGATATGCTTTCCTTTGAATAATACAGTAGCGTGTGTTGTACGCAACTTCGAGTTTTAACACACACCACAACCGATCAAACTAGCCGTTATGAATAGTAATACCTACTTTTTGAAATTATATATATTTTATATTTCAAAATGAACTTCATTTTTGGATTCGGAATATTTAATTTAGCCTAAGGTGAAATTTTGGTACTTTTCGGATAACTTTAATATTTTGATGAATAGTGAAAATTACTAAATTTTAATTAAAAACAACTTTTTTAATAAAAATAGTTAATAGTGATAAATTATGAATTTTTCTGGTTTTAAAGTATATTTAGAATATATTTTTACCATTTAATATAATGTTGGTCATTGGACATAATTTTACAATTAAACTGGACATAAATAAGTGCCAATCTTTTGAGAGTTATTATCTCTTAAAAACACGCTTTTTGTTTTCACAACGGGAATTAATTTTAAATTAATTTCTGCCACTTCGGTATTTTTAATTTTGAAAAATGGATTCCATATTTGGAATCAGTATGTTCAAATTGTGTAAATAGGTAACTTTTATTTTTATGCATTTTGAATAATTACTGCGGTAAATATTTTATTTACCATGGTTAAGGGTAAATCCGGTAAATAAGGGTTAAAAAATAATATTATAATAATACTAAATTACCCTAAAACGTGTCCTAACCTTATTTTTTGATACATGTTCGACCATAAGAATCTTTGAGTCGATTTTTTAACCCCATGGAGCCACTTTTATGTGATAGGGACACTTTATTTTAATTAAGTTAAAATGAATACAAAAATGACTCAAGCATATATCTTTTAGAAAACCAATTTTTACATAGGGTTATATATGTTGGATTTTGGACTATAAAAATTCATTAGAAATATAAAAAGATTTCCTACATAATGATATTTTATTTATAATTTTTATAGATTAAATAATTTAATTTATTTATGACACAATGATGATGCAGTAATTACCATAATAGTGAAAAATTAAAATAATTGATATTATAAATACCCAAATAAATATAATTTGAGACTTTTTATGAATTAAACTAATTTTCTAAGTTAATATGACATGTTAGGATTTATTGAATTAAATGTTTTCGAAGTAATTATTCTGTTTTGAGTTTTACAAAAATCAACTATTGAATAGTGTCAAAATTGACACGAAAGAGTTTTTAAAACAAATATTATATTATTAATTGATATTAAATTCCTAAAAATCTAAGGTTCGGCCAGGATACTTATATCATTATATTTGTATCATTAATGGACCACTTGGGGGTCTCTTGGATGTATATGGTAGGTTTATTAACCATATAATATAAAAATACAAAGAGACATTGTAAAAGTGAAACTAATTAACTTATAGTTAATACTTAAAGATAAGGTTAATATAAGTACCCAATCCTGTCTAAATTCTATTGGTTGAGTTTTTTTCGACCCATACCCACCTTAAATTTGAATAATCAACTCTGGATCCATTGGAAACCGAATATGAATTTATTATAAATTAATATTTCTAGCTTTTCGAAAGGTGCCCCTCACCCCTCTTATAAAAGGGCACAGTTCCTTCTCATTTCTTCACACCTTAAAAGCCTTTTGGTTCGTCCAAACTCTTCCCAAATACTCTCCAAACTTCCCTCAATACATCCTAGAGTCCTTAGTTTGATCAATAAAGCCAACCTAAGGAGCCCTTTTGATCAAATCAAAAGGAAGAACTCGAAGAAGAGGTAATGATTTCACCACCCTTTTCCAAGTTCCTTTCTTCTTCCACTTCTTCTTACTTCGTTTTTACCATTCTAAAATAATAACTCCAGTATCATATATATATATATAGTGTGATGTTATTATAAATATGGTACAACCATATTCAGTATTCTATCCACCCTTTGAATAACATGTCACCATACGTGCGTACGTACGGCTTACCGTCTCCACGTCGTGGTGTAATTGTTATTCAATATATTATTATCTGGATGGGTATAATAATGATGTGTAACTCATGTAAATAATAAATATAACATGTTAATTATTCTGTATATATGATATAAGATCCATTTATATATTATTTTAATATCAAAATAATGATATTCTCGCTCGTGCGTACGTACGGACTACCGTCTCCACGAACGCGATGAGATTCATTCTCCTTCGTATCCATTCAAGTATAATTATCATTTGATGATTTAAAAATAATGTTTAAGGAATTTATATCATTCTGTATATGAATAATATACAACCTATCCATTACAAACATAGATTACGTAACAAAACATATTAAAAAAATGAGTAAGTTAACACCCGAAACAACGATAATACTAAGATATTATTAACAAATCAATGTTAAAAGATCATATATGATATCATATTAATGTATATGATTCTTGTATAATTTAATAACAATTATTTCACCATTATACAGGAGGTTAACCTACCCCAACCAAGGAAAAGTACAAGGTAAGTGTTATTTCACAATCTCTTCATTTTCCGAGGTTGTTTATACGTAATAATCTACTGGGATCTCTTTATCATCCACATCCATGTTTCTTTAAAAATTATTTCAAAACATTTTTAATATTTACAAGAATATGGGTTAAAGTCATTTATACCCTTGTTTGACTTTTATAAGTGGTTTATAAAGGAATCTTTCCGTCGATTTCCAAACAAGGTGCTTTTTAACCTTTTCGACAAAATTAAGGTAAGAATGTTTTTTTTAACTTATACGGCGGGTGCGGCTATTTTCCACCGTTATAAAATCGTCGAAGCTTCCCTTACAAGATTATAAGAATTTTTTCAACGAAAATGTTTTATTTTATAAATATATGACTCTTAAATGATTTCAAAATAGAAAGATATATTTCTCTAAAAAGAGTTTTGATTTCATCTATGTCAACATCCTTTGATGGATTTTACGCTTATTTGAAGTTGATTTATTATGATACAAAACTTCTATATTGTATTGAAGGTTTTGTGATATGTTTGACTGTAGATGTGTTATTTTTATACCATTCATGGTTTATGGTGAAATTATTGATATTTTGTATGCTAGTTTTAATACGAATGTTTATGTTATGTTTAAACCTTTTCATATGGGAATGCATTGGACTTAATATGTGACGGGTGGAGCCCGCTATAGCTCCTCGATGCATCGGTAGGTCTCATTAGACAAACTAGTTTCTTAGAACAAGGCCTTTAAAAAATATTATTTGTAGTCTTGGCACTAGTCCTTTGCTATGTGGTTATGATAGTCTAGCATTATGCATTCCATCATTAAGAAAGCGGTTATTGATATTGCATGTGATTATTCGATTAGTAGAATATCCATGTGAATAAGTAAATGGAATTATTTCATTTTACTTTTGCCATACCATGTTGAAGTTCAAGTTTAAAAGGATTTTGTTTTAGTTATACATTGCCTTAAAAGTTTTTGCTTATTTTTGAAAGTTTCTGCTATATTTTTATCCTTACTAGGCATTTGAGCTCACCCCTTTTCTATGTTTTATTTTTCCCAAGATGTGAAGAAGTAAGTTATGAATGACATGCATGGATTTTATGTGGGGATATGAGTGTGGAATATGGAGACTATGTTGTTGTAGTGGTTTTTCACTTTATGATGTAATGTAAAACTTTATGAATATATCTAGTGTTTCCAAGGCTACTAAACCAATCGGTCTTTCGAGATTTGATCTTTCTTGTGATCATACCAATGTTATGTAATAAGGCACCGACTCTGGGTAACTTTGGTCGGGGCGTTACAGTTGGTATCAGAGGAAGTTTAGTACAAACCTTGGAAGCTAGATTTAGATAAACTCTGATTAGAGCACGTAGACGTAAGATGAAATTTGAGGATTATTATAGATGAACTTACTAGAATTTTGGTATTGTAGAGATTTTGTAAGTTTTCCGAGCAATACATCCCTGTCTGGATACGAGCAGGTAGAGGTGGCTCTGGCACAGATGTACCTAGGGGTAAAAACTGAAAACACCGCTTTGAGCTAGACTCGAACGGGAACTAGTGCACGACAACAGGCCTTGCTGCACTCTTGGTTACGACACTCCCGGGGGATATGCTTAGGATAACTCTCATTTTCGTTACAAATCATTATGAAGGGTTTATGAGTATATACTTCCTCAAAGAAAACATTTTTATGATTATGTATTATATCCATAAACTATTTAATTTATTTTATGTGTTTTACAAGATTGGGATTAGGTATTGTTATTCATAAACTAATCTATTTTATGCCATTGTTTAGAAATGGAGCCCAGTAGAAGGAATGAGAACTCTAGAAATGCACATGATACAAAGAGAAAGAAGGATCATATATTTCATGGTCTTAAGCCAGAATTTATAAGAGAAATAGTCATGCATGTATTATCATCTTATGAAGAAATAATATTATGTGTTGATAAGATAAGTAAAGAGTTTACTGAGTCCTATGGCTTTGAAGGGAAGCAAGAGAAGAAAAGGATGGAAGAGAGAAAGATGGATAAAAGGAAGAGGGAAAAGAAGAATTTTCCCATATGTGATAACTGTGGAATGAAACACCCTGGAACTTGCCTGAAAGAAATGGGAGTTTGTTATAAGTGTGGAGGAAAAGGGCACAAAGTACGTGACTGCAAGGGTAAGAAAATGGTTTCAAATGTAAAATGCTTCATTTTCAAGGATTTTGGACACTACGCGAACCTATGTCCCAGTCATCAGACTATGACACAAATGATGCTATTGGATAATAATCAAGTTATGATACTACCACAGATGAATAGGAATGATTAGAGTTCTTATGTTGATTATGTCATTTAAGTGTTGTATCAACAATGTACTTGTTATAATAATTATAGAGTATATAAGGATTGTACTGTAGTACTATTTCATTAAGGACTTGAGATTTTGTGGAACAAAGAAAAGTGACTCAATAGCAGGTTAAATTTTTGGAAAATATATGGTTTAGAGAAAGAGAAACAATAATATGGTTCTGATACCGAGGTAGTGATATTAGAATAATACATGATTGATTTGGATAAATTATATTGGATATTCTTGACTACCTTGAAGCTGATTAATGATTTGTATATTCCATCATTGTTGGGGTTTAAAACATTTTTGGATTGATGAAGTATATCCAGCATTCTATATGGAATAAGAGAGCATGAATGTAATCAATAATGATTATGGTAATTCCGGATGTTTCAGTGTTTTAAAAGAATACATGATGAAGGTATTAATATGTTATTACACAATAAAAAGGATCTTCATTATGTTTACCTTCCTTATAAATGTTGGACTGTGAGTTTGGATAGAAGTATTTTGGATAAATTCTAGTTTGAGATTAATTTTGGATTTCCATAAAAGGACAACCCGGAGGTCGGGCGGCAACCCGTCGCGACCGGCAAGGCCGTGAGACTTAAACCCGCAACCGAAGGGCGAAAAGGGTGTATCACCTACCACTGGCCCACAAGATGTCCTGGATTAAATAATGTAGTTTTTATTAAAAGATCTGGTAGATTAATTATAAATTCGTTTATTTTGGAACCCTGTATGAATAGTATAAATAGAATTTTTTTACGTTCTATTATATTTTAGAGTGAAAGATGATTTTGTGGTAGAAATTTATTAATGGATAAAACTATATTTATAAAGTAAGTATATCTCCTTATGATCTTAGCCAATCTCATAAATAAATTACTCAACATTAATAAAAGGAACTTAGAACAAAAATTTTGTCCTGGATGGTACCTTAAATTATCACTAATTTATGCCATTCGGATTGTTGGCCTTTTCATAGCCTTGTTCTCTACCACTCTCCATCAGATAATTGATGGTTAGATTTTTCTTTCATATCCATATTTTCCTACATGGAACCCTAGTATGTGTTATTTTCAGTAATCTTCATACTTTCCACTCTTTATTTTAAATAGAGGCCTCATTAATTCATTTTTCGATGTGGGATTTCAACTAAGATATTTTGAAACGTCAAAAATGTGTTATCCCAATACCCTAGGTTTTGTTGAACCGATGGTATTTCAAATCATCATAGATTCATGAATTTAAGGACCTCAATTTTATAATTGTTTGTTATTGATGACCTCAATCACTACCTATAAATATTTACGTTTTTCCTCCAATTATATGTCTCTAATTTCCTCCAATGTTCTCCTAATTGAGATCATAATTTGGTGGTGACCCTTTCATTTATCTTTTCCTCATATTAAGACTAAATTTTAGTAACCCAATTTCTGATGTGGGTCTTCCCACAAATATATTTTCTATTTTCAACCTTTTATTTTTGAAGAACAATTTCAAATTGTGAGGACGCAATTTATTGAAGGAGGGGAGAATGTAACACCACAAGATTTCATAGTGTGTTATTTCCTCAAAATAATTCAATAACTTGCACTACACGCAACACCGAGTTCAATTGCACCATGACTTACCAAAAAAAGTCATTCAAAAGAGGTTATGAATAGTATTAACTAAATTTTAAACTTTATATAATCCTTATAATTTTAGAATCCATATTATGAGTTTCTTAGATATAATGCAAGAACAAATTCATTTTCAGTATTGCACTTTTATCAACTTTTAATAGTGAACCCTTTTTAAATACAATATTTTATACTTTTTGACTAAATGGGGACATCAAAAATTTAAAATGAAACATCCCAAGCTTCCACGGTACGCATTCCTTTTAATAATACAGCAGCGTGTGTTGTACACAACTTCGAGTTTTAACACACACCACAACCGATCAAACTAGCCATTATGAATAGTAATACCTACTTTTTGAAATTATATATATTTGATATTTCAAAATGGACATCATTTTTGGATTCGGAATATCGAATTTATCCTAAGGTGAAATTTGGTACTTGTCGGATAACTTTAATATTTTGATGAATAGTGAAAATTACTAAATTTTAATTAAAAAAACTTTTTTAATCAAAATAGTTAATAGTGATAAATTATGAATTTGTGTGGTTTTAAAGTATATTTATAATATATTATTACCATTTAATATAATGTTGGTCATTGGACATAATTTTATAATTAAACTGGACATAAACAAGTGCCAATCTTTTGATAGTTATTATCTCTTAAAAACACGCTTTTTGTTTTAACAACGGGAATTAATTTTAAATTAATTTATGCCACTTCTGTGTTTTGAATTTTGAAAAATGGATTCCATATTTGGAATCAGAATATTCAAATTGTGTAAATAGGTAACTTCTATTTTTAGGCATTTTGAATAATTACTGCGGTAAATATTTTATTTACCATGGTTAAGGGTAAATCCGGTAAATAAGGGTTAATAAATAATATTATAATAATACTAAATTACCCTAAAATGTGTCATAAACTTATTGGTTGATACATGTTCGACAATAAGCATATTTGGGTCGATTGTGGGACCCCATGGAGCCACTTGTAGGTGATAGGGACACTTTATTTTAATTAAGTTAAAATTAATACAAAAATGACACAAGCATATATCTTTTAGAAAAAAAAATTTACATAGGGTTATATATGTTGGATTTTCAACTATACAAATTCATTAGAAATATAATAATATTTCCTACATAATGATATTTTATTTATAATTTTTATAGATTAAATAATTTAATTTATTTATGACACAATGATGATGCAGTAATTACCATAATAGTGACAAATTAAAATAATTGATATTATAAATAACCAAATAAATAGAATTTTAGACTTTTTATGAATTAAACTAATTTTCTAAGTTAATCTGACATGTTAATATTGATGTAATTAAATTATTTTGAAGTAATCATTCTTTTATGAGTTTCACAAAAATCAACTATTGAATAGTGTCAAAATTGACACAAAAGAGTTTTTAAAACAAATATTATATTATTAATTGATATTAAATTCCTAAAAATCTAAGGTTCGGCCAAGAGACTTATATCATGATATTTGTATCATTAATGGACCACTTGGGGGTCTCTTGGATATATATGGTAAGTTTATTAACCATATAATATAAAAATACAAAGAGACATTGTAAAAGTGAAACTAATTATCTTAGAGGTAATACTTAAAGATAAGGTTAATATAAGTACCCAAACCTGTCTAAATTCTATTGGTTGGGTTTTTTTCGACCCATACCCACCTTAAACTTTGAATAATCAACTTTGGAGCCATTAGAAACCGAATATTAATTTATTATAAATTAATATTTCTAGCTTTTCCAAAGGTGCCCCTCACCCCTCTTATAAAAGGACACTCTTCCTTCCATTTCTTCACACCATCAAAGCCTTTTGGTTCGGCAAAACTCTGCCCAAATACTCTCCCAACTTCCATCACTACAACCTAGAGGCCTTAGTTTTATCAGGAAAGCCAACCTATGGAGCCCTTTTGATCAAATCAAAAGGAAGAACTCGAAGAAGAGGTAATGATTTCACCACCCTTTTCCAAATTCCTTTCTTCTTCAACTTCTTCTTAATTTTTTTTACCATTATAAAATAATAACTCCAGTATCATATATATAGTGTGATGTTATTATAAATATGGTACAACCATATTCAGTATTCTATCCACCCTTTGAATAACATGTCACCATACGTGCGTACGCACGGCTTACCGTCTCCACGTCGTGGTGTAATTGTTATTCAATATATTATTATTTGGATGGGTATAATAATGATGTGTAACTCATGTAAATAATAAATATAACATGTTAATGATTCTTTATATATGATATAACATCCATTTATATATTATTTTAATATCAAAAGAATGATATTGTCGCTCGTGCGTACATACGAACTACCGTCTCCACGAACGCGATGAGATTCATTCTCCATCATATCCATTCAAATATAATTATCATATGATGATTTAAAACTAATTTTTAAGGACTTGATATCATTATGTATATGAATAATATACAACTTATCCATTACAAACATGGATTACGTAACAAAACATATAAAAAAACGAGTAAGTTATCACCCGAAACAACGATAATACTAAGATATTATTAACAAATCAATGTTAAAAGATCATATATGATATCATATTAATGTATATGATTCTTGTATAGTTTAATAACAATTATTTCACCATTATAAATGATGTTAACCTACCCCAACCAAGGAAAAGTACAAGGTAAGGGTTATTTCACAATCTCTTCATTTTCCGAGGTTATTTATACGTAATAATCTACTGGGATCTCTTTATCATCCACATCCATGTTTCTTAAAAATGTATTTCAAAACACTTTTACTATTTACAAGAATATGGGTTAAAGTCATTTATACCCTTGTTTGACTTTTATAAGAGGTTTATAAAGGAATCTTTCCGTCATTTTCCAAACAAGGTGCTTTTAACCTTTTCGACAAAATTAAGGTAAGAATGTTTTTTTTAACTTATACGGCGGGTGCGGCTATTTTCCGCTATTATAAAATCGTCGAAGCTTCCCTTACTAGCTTATAAGAATATTTTGAAAGAAAATGTTTTATTTTATAAATATATGACTCTTAAATGATTTCAAAATAGAAAAAGATATTTCTCTAAAAAGAGTTTTGATTTCATCTGTGTCAACATCCTTTGATGGATTTTACACTTATTTGAAGTTGATTTATTATGATAAAAAACTTCTATATTGTATTGAAGGTTTTGTGATATGTTTGACTGTGGATATGATATTTTTATACCATTCATGGTTTATGGTGAAAGTATTGACATTTCGTATTCTAGTTTTAATACGAATGTTTATGTTATGTTTAAACCTTTTCATATGGGAATGCATTGGACTTAATATGTGACGGGTGGAGCCCGCTATAGCCCCTCGATGAATCGGTAGGTCTCATGAGACAAAATAGTGTCTTAGCACAAGGCCTTGACAAAATCTTATTTGTAGTCTTGGCACGAGGCCTTGGTTATGTGGTTATGATAGTCTGGCATTATGCATTCCATCATTATGAAAGTGGTTATTGATATTTCATGTGATTATTCGATTAGTAGAATATCCATGTGAATAAGTAAATGGAACTATTTTATTTTACTTTTTCCATACCATGTTGAAGTACAAGTTTAAAAATCTTTTGTTTTAGTTATACATTGCCTTAAAAGTTTATGCTTATTTTTGAAAGTTTCTGCTATATTGTTATCCTTACATGGCATTTGAGCTCACCCCTTTTCTATGTTTTATTTTTCCCAGGATGTGAAGAAGTAAGTTATGAATGACCTGCATGGATTTTATGTGGGGATATGAGTGTGGAATATGGAGACTATGTTGTTTTAGTAGTTTTTCACTTTATGATGTAATGTAACACTTTATGAATATATCTAGTGTTTCCAAGGCTACTAAACCAATCGGTCTTTCGAGATTTGATCTTTCTTGTGATCATACCAATGTTATGTAATAAGGCACCATCTCTGGGTAACTAGGGTCAGGGCGTTACATTTAAGGAGGTTGATTATTCTTTTCTCGCAGAATATTGAGCTAAAATAGTAGAGGAAATATCTACAGAGGTCCTCATAGTTAGTAATTCCTCCAATTTGAAGTTGGCTATACTAGAAAAAATAGGTCCATCCAGAGTTTGGATAAAGCATCAAATCTTGGTGGCATTCCTTTTTTCTAGACTCCCCAACATTTGACTATATAATGAGGTTATGTTTGATAAATTGTATATAAAAACACTCATATCATTAAATGGGATAAATCTTGGTTTACTAAACTCTAGGGGATATTTAAAAAAATTCCACCCATGTTGGGTAAAGATTTCCTTCACTTGGAATTGCCACATGTCCTGTTTATAGAGCCTCAATTAAGGTGATGTGAGTAGCTATCATGTCATATTGATGAGGATTTGTAACCACCAATGCATTAACAGACTAATCAACTCAGGTAAAACATGGCCTTGATCCTAAGGTGTATAATCAAACTGCTCAGGTACAGTGGGTGACTCAAATCTCAATCATTTTCCATAGCCCTTAGCTTCTTCCCTAATAGAGTGTATAGTTCTCTCAATTTCAAATTGGGAATCTGATCAGTGATGACCAGGTTCCCCACTAGTGTAGGGATAGATTCCCTTTTAAAAATATTATTTTATGGGTTTTTTTGGAAGTAAGATCTGTAGTGATCCTCGTATATACCTATATCACCTTAAGTAAGGTGGTTATCATGAGGTCTGACTCAACTTTTGTTGTAACCTCTAATGGACCAATGATCTCGACAATACCCATGAATTTTTCAAAATACCAACTAATAAGTAGTAATGTCTCGTTGGGGGGACTCCTATGTACCAGTTACTATATCTAATGGTGATTACAAGCAGCTTTCATGGGGTCTGGTTATTGTTGTCTTACCCCTTGTGGTGGTTTTTCATTATCATTTTCGACATTGATTATCATGTTTCCCTAATAATCTGGAGGGTTTATAGTGACCAAATTCACTATGGTTGTATTAAGGATGAAATATTCACTATCATTAGGATATCTGGATTTATTGTCTTCTCGTTATCATTGGATAGAGATGAAATTGACACCAGTATACTACCCCCATCCTATGATCTGTATGTGTTTATATGCCTATTTTAGGACCTAGTAGAGCACAGTGTGGCTCCTAATGTAGGTTTTTTTAAAGAGATTGATGATATTCATATGATTCAGGATGTTAAACTATTGGAAGATCTATGATATCATCCATTTTTTACTATTGGTGACTGGAATTGAGGCTCCCATTGATCCCATGATATGCCAGATACTGATTCTAAAGTGTGTGGAACGTCACTCAGACATTTTGGTGAAATAAATTTCCTTTTCCATAAATAGGTAATCTTAGATTGAAAAATATAGTTACTAGAGGATAAAACATGATTGATAGCTACTAAAGGAAAAGTAGCTCCCACAAGTACACTTATTCACATCCAGGGTGATGGTCCTACTCTTGGTCAACCCAAGCCTTGATTTTCATAGGATTATATAATGGTAAAATCACTAACCCAGAATAGATTTAATTATGATTTATCAAGATAGGGGGAACCACACAATTTAAATTACCACTTCATAAAAAATTCCTATCATAGGAAAATCCAATTTCAAGATAATATATATATATATAAGGTGGTTTTTATAACTTACTCATTCATGAGGGTGATCTCATTACATTAAGGCTCATTAGAGTGTATACCATCATCTGATGGTGTCTATAAAGATCCCAAAATCTCTCCAACTTATGGTGGGGAGGTAGATAAAAGAGAAACTAATAGTGGAAGAGATGGTTTTATTGTGAGTCCTTGTAAGGGGTACAAGACATCCCCTTACAATAGGTACCTATGGTGAGATATATGGATCATGTGGACCTCATCTTCTATGATCGTAAGCCTTAGTATAAGGGCTTATTCCCTAGACTATGTTAGTAGTGGTGACAGTTCCCTCATCAAATCATACATTGTTTCGGAGTTTGAGAGGTCAATAGAGACATAATTCTTCCCATAGTCCCACTTATGATAGTATGGGACTTCTACAAGCAATAAATATTGAGAGTTTCTCGAGTTTCCCCCATCTATGTTTCCACTTTCTCCGCAGGCAATAACACCAAGAAATGTTTTCTACCACATGCACTAAGATGGTTCTTTTGATCATGGAATTATTTCAGCCCAGGGAGGATCTTTTTTCTAGTTGGTTACGATATGGGGAGGATATATAAAATGGTTAGTGGGTATGGAGGGAGGACCTCTCCACTGTTATTCCTCTTTATGGGATGGCCCATAATAGATATTGATGGTTCTGGAAACTGGGAATGTTAATCTAACCATACTTTGAGGCAGCTCGGGTCTCAAACCCAAGTGGAAAAATATGGATCCCCACTAGGTAGTTGTAGGGATCTAATGGTATAACCATATGGTGGAAAGGTCCACAAGATCTATATAAGAATCCTCTTTTTGGGAAACATTTTGGTTCTGACCACAATGTCAATGCTATTTATTCTGGACTAGGGTCGGCTGAGTGGTGATAGATTCATCCCACTCATCAACATATGGATCTGATTGGTTATGGTACTAAAATGTCTTGGTGGGATCACTCCTAGTTTTCTTCGGGGTGGTGGCCACAATGGGTATGGATCAAACATTCCCTAACTCCTTGGAATAGGAGAGTGAGATATTAGAGTTCTATAGGGAGAGTCTCTATGAGTGGTTTCTCATTGGTATGGGGATGGTTTTTTTTCCTATGCACCCCTTAGGAGCGGCAGTGCCAAAGAAGCATGGATTCCTCGAGATCTTGGTGGTACATATCCTTGGATTGATTGACCCATTATTACTCATATCGATGAACAAGGGACTCTAACACCCTACTATGAATCATATCAAAATGTGAAATGGTGTGTGGGTTATCATTAGATTAAGGTGCAATTTATTTCATGGTAGGAGTAGAATTGTGTAGGATTTTCATGCTAACATTTACCCTACACTTGTTCTTATTGGTGTTAGGTCACACGCTCCTATAGATTGAGTCATATAATGTATGTGGAATCATCTGTCAATATAGTTATAGTTATAGTGATTCATAATTCCCCAACATCATCTATTCTTTTTGAAATAGGGGGGATCCACACCGGTGAATTCACATTCCGAAGATGCCTAATTTTATCTCCCACAAGTCGCATGACAATTTGATGTTGGGACCACTACATTTTAGTGGTACCTAGAGTTGAATAACATGATATGGTAAAATTAAAATATAATGGTTCCTTAACATTACTAGTCCCCATAGTTGACTGAGAATATTTTCAGATCCGGTTCACCATTTTTTTTTTTTATGATTTCCACTAGAGCCGTGCATCGCATGAGATTCTACCCCCACATTCCCAATTTCCAAAGTAAATTAGAATCTGTCACTTTAATCAGTTATGACGGATACTTGATCAAATTCAGATGATCAGAATTTGGTTCCTCCTTCCATGGATTCCTCCTTGGAATTCTTCACCTAGTTTGGGTCTCCATTGTATATTTATGTTATGTTTCTGGATGTCATTCCTAGTTCCATCATTAGGTGGAGACAAACTAATTACATTGCTTTTTCCTCGATAGGAATGAAACCTGTAGTCAAAGGTGGTAGTAACATTTGGAATGTCTATTTATTTCTAGATTTTGGGATATTTGGTCATCTATTAAATATTTCATTTTTTAATTTGGATGCATATAAAATAGGTAATATTTGGTACGCAACCTAACTAATTCTATGTCGATCACAATATAGTTGATGCTAGCATAAGTCTTCTAAGAATACTTACCTCAAGATCCCCATGATTATTATATGGGGTATAGATTCAAGATCAAGTCACAATTTTATCATATTTTACAGATGGTTGGGTGGTTATGTGTGGCCCTAGGGGGGATATTTCACACTGGTGAGGTGATAGAGTGTGTCCCCATGGAGGGAAGTTTTTACTATTGTTATTTAGTGGATTGTTTCCCTAGGTGGTATGTTTCACACTCATGTGTTTTTAAATGTTCCCATAGGGAAAATATTTCACACTTGTAAGGTGGTGGAGTGTGCCCCAGTGGGAGATTTCACACTTGGAATGTTGGGGAGTGTGTCCCTAGGGTGGAATATTTCACACATGGGAGGTTTTATGGAGTGTATCCTTAGAGGGGAGACTTCACACTCAATATTTGGTTGAGTTTGTCCCCATAGGGGAATATTTTCACTCAGGATTTTCTTCAGTGTGTCCCCAGGGGGAATATTTCACACTCAGGATTTAGGTGAGTGTGTCCCCAAGGAGGAAGATTTCAGACATGTGATTTTTTTATGTGTGTTTCCAGAGGGGATGAATTCAAACTCCGGATTTGGTTGAGTGTTTCCTCGAGAAGAAATAGTTCACACATAGGATTTGGTTGAGTGTTTCCCTAGGGGGATATTTCACACTTGGGATTTGGTTGAGTGTCTCCCTAAGGGGGGAGATTTTACACTCGGGATGTCATGGAGATGTTGGGGTTTTGGGATTGAAACCCATGGAGGATTCTTACCTCATCTATTTAAGAGACAAGTATCGAAACCAATTTTGTTAGATGTCACAGTTTAAGGTCATGTGACAGGACTATCCATACAGTTTAATGTCATGTGGTAAGGATTCTTGTGTCATGAAAGGATAATAAATGATTGGTAGAGTGTGGCTTAAATGAAGAAGATTCTTGGAGGATGAGGGTCATCCCATGGTATGGGGAATATAGAATCCCATGATGATTATACATGGTAAATCCTGGAATCATCACATGGGGTAAGAAAATAT
The DNA here is from genome assembly GCA_963277665.1 of Viscum album. Taxonomy (NCBI): domain Eukaryota; kingdom Viridiplantae; phylum Streptophyta; class Magnoliopsida; order Santalales; family Viscaceae; genus Viscum; species Viscum album. Next base: position 493,406,747 of record OY728158.1, on the reverse strand, counting down.
TTTAACATAATATTGTAAGGATGTTGTTATGAAGTTTAAAATCATAATAATATTACATAGAGCTAGGAATTTTTATGTCATACATATTTTTTCATGGATTGGGATTAAACCTTAAGGGGGACCACGTCAAGGTGAGAGGATTAAATGGAAAAAACTCTATATCAAAATATTTAAGTTGTTTCCCTCTGGGATGATAATATTAGGGATTACATTTCCACCTTTCATGTACCTCTAGGTAGGGCATGGTATAGACACAGCTGTGGAGGAGTAGAAATTGGGGATCTCAATGTTAGGATGCCTATTATTATGTGGGATAAGAATTAGGGTATCTATTCTTTGGATAAAAAGGTAATTTAATGGTCTAGGATGTTCTTAAACCATAAGTTAAATTGCGCCAGGGACTAGAATTGTTTTCATGCAACATTATTATATTTCAATAAAATTAGTTTGTTTATGAAATGTGTTTCATTACCAGCCCACCACATGGATTCTGGAGGTGTGGGTGCGTGAAACATTTGGGTTTGTGCATAACATATGGTTGTGGAATGGATACTTCTCTTTCATGAAACTTACCATCCTTAATATTTGTTATGTTGGGAACTCTCAACCTCTTGCAAAGAAATGTTGGGGACCATGGGAGTTTAGTAAAGAATGTTTTCTACTTTTTAGTGTCCATTGGGTTTTGGTGTTTTATGATGTCACATAAAAGATATTTTCATGTGTGATAGGTATGCTTTGTCTTCTAGAGATCTATACCCAAAATATTTGGCTGAATATATATATATTTAAGAAATGGGTGGTCAATTTTGTGCAACTTCACTTTGGCGAGTGATTGGGTTGTTCACTTCCCAGCACTTTGTCGATGGGACTTAACCCCACACCATGTTTGGCTTGACATTGACTTTACCAAACAACTATATTATCAGTCATAAGAATATTTTTTCATAAAAATATATAATTTTCCCATATATCACTAACACCATTTTATTCTTTCAAATTTCTCACAGAAATTTTATCTCCGGTGTCACATTTGGCACAAAATACATTTTCATGTGGATCTAATTATTTACACGCAACACTCAAAACTTGTGTACGAACTACTCCTCATCCCTAGGATGTTTTTTTGGTGGTTAGCATAATTGGTTTATGAAAAACTATCATCTCAGTGGGTGAGACATGTTTTCAGTTCCAACAGAAGATATAACATTAGTCATATAAAAATTTAAATAATTTATTTCATTTGACTAATCAACAATGTTAATTTCATTTTTTCAATTAATTATGGTTATTCAATCAATAACATAATTTTTATAATTATTGTAATATGTTATTAATAATTGAATAAATTTTCTCATTTTTTAATAAAAATACTCATCTAATTAAAAATTTATAAATATATTAAACAACTTGAGTCTGGTAGAGTAGGAACTAGTTATCCTATTGACCATAGTCATGGAAAAATCCTCAGATTGATATGGAAGAGGCTAAAAGTGATTTCCCACTACTAATAATTGTTACACCAAATAAGTCTACAGAAAATATTAATTAAAATAACAATTAATATTTCAATTATTATACATTCAATAAAAAATTTAAATTTCATTAAAACTTATTTTAAAATACCAATAAATTCATAAGAATATTTATAATATCAAATATAATTAATGGATAAATTTAAACTACATTACTAAATATAAAAATTTCAATTAATTATTTTATTAATATTTATTAAAACATTTTTTAATGATTATGATACTATAAAAAATTAAACAAATGAAATATCAAATCTACTAAATATTTATCCCAAAACTAATAACTAAAAATATATAAATAACTTAAATTTTGAAGGAGAAAATAATTAAACTATTGAATGGGAGTTCTAAAACTCCATGAAACTACATTAAATTAAGAATAAGTGTATTAAGATAAGGTTAGTTTCACTTTTAAAGGAATTATAATCAAAATTATAAAATGAAATCAATATTTAAGTTTATGTCATGTACTAAAAATGTGTAATTATTCCATGACTTTCATTTAATGGTGACACTAAAACCATGGAATGATTTCTCATTTTTTTCTTTCCCCAAAATGTTTGAAAAATAATGAATTCATTTCATGTATATAGACATGATAGTGAAAAAGACAAATGATTTTACAATTTTTCATCCCCTTTTAATAAACATTTTTATCTAAATCCAACAAAACCTAGTTTTTTTATTGAATAAATTTATGGGTCCTTGATTGTAAAAATATAAGTAATTTGACCATGAAAACCCAAATACACACTCTCCAGTGACACATGTATGCATTGCGTAAATTTTATTAACATTTTAGTTAAATAGAGGGGAGTTTATTAGGGGTATCAAAATAACTACATTAATCCCTCAAGGGTTCAGACGAGTGGTACCTATGTATGTTCCAACTCACACTCTAGGGGAAATAGTTTAGTCTTGAGTCCCTCCTGGATCTTATATTTATTCCTTGTGAACATGGGGATTCAAATCCATTTTTCCTAAATTAGAAGCATGTAATTGAAAGGGTTTGTGGTCCCACCAGTGGTAGAGGGAAATGAGAAATACACATTTTTATCCCATGGGGGTTCAATTGAATGGTACTCATTATCGTGAAAATTATCTCTCTAGGGGTAATTGGAACAAGTTGTATTGTCTCGTTACCTTAATCCATGTACTTGTTGAGTTTTGTTTTGATTCCATTTTTTAAGGTGCATTTGGAGCCTTTCAGAGAGGGATACCTTTTTTAGGGAAAATCACATAATGTTCGAGGATGTATGTTTTTTTTGAATTAATGATATCGAGGAATAAATGTGTCTAAATATTTAAAGGGTGTGTTTCCTTAGGTTTAGTGGTCATAGGATACTTTTGGGAATTTTAAACGATAACAAGGTTGAGAATTATTTGTAGGACCATTTCTCATCATGAATATGATTCATGATATGAATGTTTCTCCAAGAAAAATTCATGAAACATTTTCATAAAGTGAATAATGTTTAAACCATAAATTTTTTTCATGAACTGAAATGGTTAATATTAATATTTTTATCAAGTGGAAATTCCTTTATCATTGTATACACCACATGCGGTATTCATGTCATGAATCGGGTAATCTTTTCATGAATTCCTCATTCCTAGTGGGGTTTTATATAATAAATTCTAAAACATATTTAAATTTAATGTAGATTCTTCTCTAAAACGCCTAAGGATATCCTAGTAATGTTTTGGGTGATTTCTTCCCTTTCAAACATATCATTATGGAATTTCATCTACGGTGAGTTTCCTTACTATTGTTTCTTCCTTCTCCCTACTACCCTTATTTAATAATGGTATGATATCATGACTACAAATTGAATCAGAGTTTGATATTGATGATTTGAGGTCTAGGATTTCTTTTTTGATTTACATCACATTCGTTCTTCTTTGGTGTTTCTCATTGAGGGTGTTTATTTGATCACTGATTAAAGGTAGTTAGTTCCATATGATTTTTTTCAAAAATTTATACCTTTATTTTCTTAATTCATTTGAAAGGAGTGATTAACAAAATTAAACACCCACTTTTGTGTTGATAACAAGGGGTTGCAAAATTGTGAGAACCCCCCAATTTCATGGGAATTGAAATATTGGGTGTATTTGAGAAATATTGATGGATTCGTTTGGAAATTGATTTAATTAAATTATTTGATGATGAACCTTGGGAAAAATTGATTAAAATGAAAAATTATTTGAAAAGGAATAAATTTATGAGAACTAGTGATGTGGGGTATAAATGAGAAAGGCATGTTGAAAACTAAAATAGTGAATTTTTATTTTTAAATGATTTGAATGGATTGATTTTTACATGATTTATTGATTTATTGATTGATGGAAAAATATGTGAACCTGGGTAGTTAGTATCTAATTAGGACAATAACACTAAAATCTATCCCCATAATAGTGGATTGATGATGAAAGCACTAACATAACGTTACTACGACATATTTTTTCTAATAGGGAGTTGAAACTTGATGTCCTGAGACATGGGTCATGTGCACACATTGAGATGAGATCACTGATTGTATAGTGTAAGGATCCAATTAAAAGGAACTAACATACATATGGATTATTACTTTGTTCTATGATATGTATGATTTGATTACTACATTCCACTGATTAATGAACTATTTAACTCATGCCAATTTTTGTATATAAATATTTTATATAAAATATTCATTTAATCATGTTTTGATATATCTTACATCCTTTTTATTATGAATGCATGTTTTGTTGAAAATTTGTAAATTTCATGCCATGAATTTTTATTTAAATTGAAATCAAAATTGGATTAATTGATATGTAATAATTTGTGAGACCATACTAGGATTTAAATCTCCCACAATACCTTTTTATTCAAAGATTTTTATTTTATCTTATGGCATGTCTTTGAAAAAAGAAATTGATACTTTGAGGTGGTGGATGTTCTTGATCCTTGGGCACCGAAGTGATGGAGGTGACTAGTGTAGATGGGATCTAGCTGTTACATGGGATATATCGTGGATTTTACAAAGTAAGATGTTATGTTTATTTGGTGATGTACTATTTGGGGTTTGTTTTACATTATTGATTCTAGTACATTATCCATTTGGAATATTGATCAAAGTTTCTTGTGTCTTTTTTATTTTCTTTCATGGAAAAATCATTCCCTTGTTTTTCTTTTATGATTTTATGTGTTGGATTCCAAGACTTAGGGATTTGGAATGCCCTTCAAGCTGTGATAGGTTCAGATCGGGTTTTAGCCTACCAAGGACTCTACCCTAATTCATTAAAAGGTGATATCAGAGATATAGGTTACGTTTTTCACCTTTCCTTGATGTTAATTTGTATCTTGGCTGTCTTGGTTGAACTGAGAAAGTATTAGTGGGACTTAGGAGTTAGTTATGAGGGGGTTCTTTTCCATTTCTCATCATGACGAGCCTTAAGTCATCGTAGCTATTTTGAAAAAGTGTTCAAGATGAATAATTTTATCTTATTTCAATAATTTTCAATTATTATAATATGTCTATGTTGAAATCCATGTCATGTTGTTTTCTTCATATAATTGATATTCCTTTATCTATTGTTGATTTTTGGATTTTTGTATCATTTTTTATGTTTCGGTATAGTCTATTGATGCTGTGTAGCACCGTGCCTCCCAGAAGACATTTGAAAATCACATAGGAGGAGGATTTTGGTGAACCAGGGTGAGTGAATCCACCATTTCACTCAAATCCTTTGGAGATAGTGTAACACCCTGAAATTCTAAAGTAAGAACCTTATATTTGATAACTTGTATGACACACAACACCAAGCATGTAAGGGAGTATAATATCTAGTTAATTTATTATATATTTACTAATTAAAATAGATTCTATATAATTCAAATCATTCAACCCTGAGTTAGTGAGTTTTACACACCATAGTGAACTTCTTTGGTGGATTGTGTTACACATAAGACCGATATTTACCAAAAAATAATATATTATTAAATTTCTATTATTTAATATAATATGTTATAACCTTGAAATTATGTTAGTAGTTATAAATATTAATAACTAACTTATTAGTATTTATGTTTAATATAAATATAAAATTAATTTTTTGGGAATCAATTAATTAGAAATGAAAATAAGAAGCAATTTGTTATAAAACAAATATTATTATTATTACGCTTCCAAAGGAGTTTTGTCTTAATTAACATAATTAATTATAATTAGTCAATTATTTTAATGAAATATATATGTTAAATATTCAATAAAATATTATATATATATATATATATATATTAGTATTTATATTCATATAAAAATAACAGACTCTACTCTATACATAAAAACCATTATTTTTTAAAAATAAATTTCACCACCTTTTAATGGAAAATCGTATTAAAATTTAATTTTGAAACATTAATTGAATAAATATCAAAAAATCAAATTTATATTTGAAATAAAAACATATGAATTTGTTTAGGGTGAATTATATATATTTTTCTACAACATTTCAATTTTTTAACGAATTTTTAAAAATACTAAATTTTACTACAAACTGCTTTTTCATCTGATTTATTTATATGGATAAATTATACTTTCAATTAGTTTTAAAGTTTAATTATATATTATTTTTATGAATTAATTCATGTTATTTCATTTTATTCAATTTCACTATGAAAGTGATTATTAAAATATTGCAATTAACCGATGTTCTTGCATTAAAATTTTGCATTGGCGTCCTTCCTGTAAGACTAAATTTAAATAAATTTATACCACTTATATGATTGGAATTTTGAAAAAATTATTCCATATTTGGAATCATAATAATTTATAAGGTATTATGTGAACAATTTTTTACCAATCATTATTTTAGACGTGATTAAAAATAATTACCATTATTAAGGAAAACAATTGAGCTTAATAAAGGACTAAACCTTTATCTTAGGGACCCAAATGACCTATCCACTTATCAAAAACCCATTTTATAACCATAATTAAGTTATTAACCCTACATTATTGAGTTTATTTGGTTTTTCATGACTTTTTATATGTAAAAACCTTGGTACACCAAACTTGTTTTCAAAATACAGAGTGAGTCATTTTCCTCCACTATAAAAGGCCAACACTTCTCCCTATTACTCACACATCTCAAACAACTTAGGTTTAGTCATGATATTCCTAATTAAATTCCCAATGACCTTACCCTTGGCCTTTAAGACTCCATTTGGTAATAAAATCTTCTAAGTAATCCCTTTGGTATAAACAAAAAGGAGTTACCCAGTTTTTAAGGTAATGCTTTCCAACAATCTCTTTTCTTTCATTTATTTTCCACAACCTCAAATCTTATTATTCCATGTTCATATAATAAAAACATTTTAATAAATATATATATGTTTTTATATTATTGGTTATACTTACACATACACACACTTCTATTTCATGGGTAACAAACATATTGTTTATGTGTAAGGCGAACTACAGCCTCACAAAACGATGATTGTTTATTTTTCCTTTACCACATCTCATGGAATAGATTATAATTAAATGATGTTTATATATGTTATATATGATATTTATAATTTCTTTATACTTCATTAACTCTTTTTTAACACATACCTCTATACTCTTTGTTTTGTAGAAATATTATAATATCGTTTGGGGAAGTGTGGACTACCACCCCCTCAAAAGGATATGATTAATTCACATTGTACATGGAACATATAAATGATGATTTAAATTAAAAATTTAAAAGATAAAGAAATTATATATTATATTGATTACATATTTATATTAATTTAAATATATCATATATAATTTTCTATATTACCCTTTCACACAAATAGAAAGTGATTACGTCGTTACTGGATGTGTAGACCACCACCACCTCAACATGACGTGATTCCATTTACATCTCAAAAATTATAAATATAAGTATATATGATTATGTAATATTTTATTTATGATATAATTATCATTGGGAAAAGTTATAATTCTACTTACCTCATTTTCATACTGATCATTGAAAAATAAGAACTTTACTCATGCGTACGTACGACCTACTATCTCCCTGACTATAACGTTGATTCGTTTTTTATAATCGTGTATAATGATTGATTTTAAAATATTACTTGGTGTAAAAATATGTTAATTATATCTTTATTTTTTTATTTATATTCTATATATTGACCCCTTTGACCATATTTGACCTATAAAACTTTTTTTCAATACATAAATCAAGTTTGGTCAAAACACCTGATGTAAACTTAATTTCATAATTAATTGTACAAAAAATGGTAATAAGTAAAATAAAATTAATCGTGAAAATGAAAAATGTATTTAATAATATATAAAATTAACATATATTTATTATACTTAAACTTAAAGTATATTCAGCCAAAAGGAAACTCAAGGTAAGGGATTTTTATCTCACATTCTACATCTATGAGATAAATATCATGATCACCATATACATATATTTTGTGCTGTATTTAATACCTAATTTGTTATATAATATCATTAATACTTTTATCAAAATGGTATTATAACATTTAATTTAATATTATTCCATCCTAAATTTTATGATTTAAAAAGTTTCAATGTAGTATGGGGAACTTTTGAATGTTTAAATATTATTTTCCTCAATAATAACTTTAATGATATTTCAATGGTATTTTAATTCAATGAAATTTTAAGACCATTTCTAAATAAAACCTTTAATTTTCTCTCCACTAGTTATTATTGAGAATTTTGAAGTATTAGTACCATTTTCCCACTATTTAGAACTCAATGATTTTTTAGAAAAAAAATCCAAAAAACCCTACATTATTTATCTCTTTAGTCGGAGAACCTGTTTTCTTCTAAAAAACAAGTTTTATTAAAATTACTTGCAAAATTATTTTAAAATTATATGGTAAATTTATTTTTACCATTTTTTTCTTTTTCCAATTTTTTCAAAAGAATATTCTTTTCTCTTTCCCGACAAGTCAATTTTCAAACCTTTTTACCGTGAAAAAGGGATTTACTTTAATCAAAAACAAAAATTAATGATTTACTCACCATAATTTCATTGAAGGATACTTTTAATGTATAAAAGTTTTCTTTTTAATTAAAATTTTTTCCAAACTAAAATTCAATGACATGGTTTTTCAAAAAAAATTACAAATTAAAATTATTTTTTCCTCAAGAATGCTTTTAAAATTTATTTTTATAGTATTTCAATAAATCGACCGCAATAAGCCTCTATTTTAACTCTACATTGGATTTTTTTTATTTATACCATCATTATTTTTCCTCTGGGTGGTTTATTATTGATTTGGCCAAATATAGTATTCACATAAACTTATTTGAATCATTTTTAATTTCCAGAGAAATATTAAATATCTTATGATCATTCAACATCGATTTCCCCCCTAATTATTCATTTCATTTATCATGGACATTAATATTTCCTAAAACATATATCATTTAATATAAATTTTCTATTTTGATAGTTATTTAATTATTTGGGTAAATATTGATAATTCAATATTCTTTATTTAATACGAGTATTTGATATTTTATATTATTTATTTTGGATAATTGATATGAGGAATGACATAGACTGTTAATAAAGGTTAGGGCCCATACATTATATATCCCATCGATGCATTGATAGGTTCTCATGAGATAGAATAGTTGACCATATTAAATAGTTTTCCATCCATGGTTTTAAATCATCTTGTGAAAGGGCTTGATGATATAGTTTTTGAAGTGCCTTGTACATGACATCTATTAAGAAATAATTTCTTTGATTCAATTCTAGTTATTATTCAACCACGTGATTTTTCATTTGTATATATATGGATAAATTTTATTTTCATTTCATTGATTAAATGGAATGTATTTTAGTTTTTTACCTTGCCATATTTATTTTTCCTTATCTAGTTATTTGAGTGGCACGTATTTCCATTTATTACATTTCCATATTGTTTATAAACATCCTTCTTAGTTTTTTATTATGGTATGTGTCTTATATTTTTTACCATTACATAATTTATATTATAATTTACTTCATTATTTTTTCTAAAATATTTTTCCCTTACTGAACATTTTTCCTCATCCTTATTATATTTTATTCCCCAGGAATCCAATAAGTGTTCTATGAAAGATGTGCAGGGATTTACTAGATGGATTATAGTTATCCTCGAAGAAATTTATTTATTTATAAATAAGAAGAAAATATATTTTAATTTATGTATTCATTTTTAATATAAGACTCATTTATTTATTTGGTTTACCAAGACTAATAAACTCTTCGACCCTTCTGTATATGATTCCTTGTATTCATTCCAATATAATTGATAGAAGACATAAACTCTAGGCAATCTGGGGTTGCCTCACTACATATTGTATCAAATGAAGTTGAGTAGAAACCTTGAAAAATAGATTTAGGAAAACATAGTTTAGATAACATAACCCTATAATATAATTTTAGGATAATTATAGAATAACATCCAAGAATTTTTTAAAGGTAGAGACAATGTGTTTCTTCCCAGCAATACAGCCTTGTCTGGATACTACAAGTGTATGTGGTTCTGGAATAGATGTACCTAGGATTAATAAATTTGACAAGGTGTTCCAATCCAGACTCGGGGTGACCTGGTACATGAAAATGGGCCTTAATGTGCACCTGTTCAGACACTCTCATGGTATATTCTTAGGATGATCCACATTTTCTTTGCAAACCATTATGAAGAATTTGGATACATAATAAGTTACCTTGGTTAATATTATGGGGTTTTAGATTAAATATAATATGTCATGATTTAGAAATCCAACAAATGATAATATATATAAACTTTATACTAAAGTAGAACCAATTTATAATAAGTATTTTTTGGATCTAATAATTAAATTTTAGAAGTATATTACCAGTTGTATTTTGGTGATAGAAACATGAAACATCTAAGTAATATGCTTGATTTTAGAAGAATATTTTTTATAAGAAAATTTTATTTAAGGAATAAAGAATTTACATTTTATAGTTGTAAATTTAAAGGTATTGATAACCTTTAGGTTTTATATGATCGCTAATGACATCATACTAATAGTTAAATTATATATGATACTTTATAAAAAATGGTTCTATTGAAAACCACAGATAGAAGATTATTTAATGAATAAATTTAAATGTTGTACACTATATTTATTTTTTAAATTAACTTAGTATGGTTTTAGAAACAAAAAACCTCTATACTATGAGGAAACCTATCAAGTAATGAAAATTTGTGGGTCTTAAACTCATGATTGAAGGATGATAAGGGTTTCACACCAACCACAAACCTACCGAATGTCTTGGTTAATTTCTCATTTTTTTAGTAAAAAAATGACTATTAAATGTTAATAACGAACTAGTAGTATCAATTTTGAGGATTATAGATTAATATATTAACCATATTGGTTTTGGAAGATGGTTAAGGACAAATACTGAGACTTTTCAATCATTTATAAGCCTTACAAAGAGATTCATTAAGTGCTTCGGGCATAAAAATATTAATTATTGGTAACAAATTTCCAGGAGTAAATGGATAAATTACAATTGGATAAATTCACAACCAAAGGATAAGATTTTTCATATGAAATTAAAACCTATCAATTAAGAATATATCATTATATTCTTGTTGAGTAAAATAATCACCCACCATTAGGAAAATTACTTCGAAATAAAATGTTGTCCCAATACCTTGACTTTTTTTTAACCAACAGTATTTTAAATTATCAAAGTTTTATGTATTTTATTCCCTTATCATTCAGTTTATCATCTACTTGTTTATGATTTATTACATCATTTACTCCATATAATTATTTACATGTTTCCTCCAAGTAAATATTTTCAATTTCCACTAATGTTCTCCTATATAGACACCTAGTAATATGTTATTAAATGTGACCCTTGTAATTCTCATTTTATATTTTCTGTATTATGTATTAAAAAACCTTCTCACGATGTGGGACTTCCACATAGGAATTTTAAAAAAATATATCACCAAGATCAGGTTTAAATTGTAAGGATGTAATTTAATTAAAGCGGGGAGAATGTAACACCCCAAAATTCTAAAGTAAAAACCTTGTATTTGATAGTGTGTATGACATCCAACACCAATAGTGTAAGGTAATATAATATATGGTTACTATATAAAATATTTACTATTTAAATTAGATTATATATATTTCAATTCATGCACCACTGAGTTAGCGTGTGTTACACGCAAGAGGTACCTTCTTCAATGGATTGTGTTACACACAAGACCATGTTTTAAAGAACCATTATATATTATTAAAATATAATTATTAAATATAATATGATATAAAATATATTTTATGTTAGTTTTTATGAATACTATTGACTAAATTATGAAACTTTATGGTATATATAAATATAATATTAATTTGTTGGTCACAAATTAATGAGAAACAAAAATAAGAACCAACTGGTTTTTTGGCACTAGAAAACCCATCCAAAAGAATCACGGAATTCTTATATACATGATTTCATATATTATCTCACTTCATAGTCTTCGATTTGACTAGTCGAGAGCCCAAACAGAGTTATGGATTAAAAGTTATGGATCACCAAACTTAGGATGGAAAACTGGTCTGCATAGCCAACTCACGGAGCTCCCCCCACAGCCATGTGAATATATGTGATTTTTGGAATCCATTTTCTTTGAAGAACACTTTTAATAATCACATTCTATAGATCCCCCCCATGAACATATCTCCTACATGATTCCCTTTTTACTTCATGATCCATCTGCGAATGTATCTCTTTGCGGCAACACTTTTTCTACACTGAACCCCTATTGTTCTCTATTGTGAGCCACATGAATGCCACCGACCTCAGATACCTATAAATACTTAGCTCCCCCCACCTCAAATTCATAGTTATTACACTCTTTTATAAGTAGATCTCTAATTTTTTGGTGCTCCCAAGCACAGTGAAGGAATGCCCTTCGGGTTGCTCAAGGTTCCACGAAGCATTAAGCCTTCACTTATTACTCTCCAAATAATGAGCTTCTTTGTAAGATGAAGCCCTAATACACTGAATTATTTCCTTCACAACTCTTACTTCCATCATGAATAAAACTTCCGTTATTAATCCCCATCTGTCATGAGACTCTAAGCTCCACAAAGGTCTATCCTTTTTGAAGCTCCTACCTTGACGCCCATCGGTCCATACCACAGGGGTTGCGCCCCTGCACCCACACTCAATATCTCTATAGAGATGTGGTATGGAACCTCTGATCCATTCCTTTCACTGCATTCCCTAACCCTCTTGGATAATTGATAGTTTCACCTCAATATTTTCATGTTGGGTCAAATACATTTTACCTTACGACCTTATTTGCACCAATATTCCACCCATAGAATACCATGATTCATGATATTCATCTACACTCCATGAAAGAACTTGAGTAGACATAATCCTCTTGGTACCTTTCCCATGTCATGTGTTAATATTATCATCTTTAATTCCCCCAGTACCTTGATTCAAACCATTCCTCAGAAATCTCTAGTATCGTCACCACCTAGATCTTATGCCATAAAAAACCTAAAAGGGTCAATCATGTGTAAGTCCCACACCCGACATTGTTAAGCCTCTTCTACCTATTAGTCCTCACTACATGACATTAAACTATAGTGCACCCTAGATAAAAACAATGGATGACTTTTTTTCTTGAACCATAGATACCTTATGCGTCAAACATAATATTCCAATAGTTCTCACTTTGTGTCTTTAAACTGTATCATACCCTATCATCCATGAAGAGGATTCCTTGTGAATTAAGAATAATATTCCCTCATGGACACAAAAATATTACATTCAGATGAATTTAAATTGAATCATTTCCCCTTGAATTATATATGGTATGCCCTCGTGACCTGATATGAAGAGGATATCATGGGAAAATTTCATGTGTAATCCCAATTCACCATAGTCACTCTTTAGAGGAACCTGGTCACATTACATGCAAAAGCCCCATTCACTATTTCCACTCCTTAGTGCCACCTTGTATTCTTCCATGAATAAGACCCATTTACCATTTTTACTCCTTAGAGGCACCTGGGCTGCTTCCACAAATAATCCGCATTCACTGTTGTTGCTTCTTAGAGGTGCCTATTCTTATTCCATGTGTAAGCCCCATTCATCATTTCCACTCCTTAAGAGCACCTAGGATTCTTCCATGCATAAGACCCATTCACCATTGTCACTTATTAGTATCACTTGGGATGATTCCATTCTTAAGCCTCATTCACCTTTGTCGCTCCATATTGGCACCTAGGACTCTTCAACATGTAATACCCATTCACCATTTCCACTCCTTATAGGAACCTAGGATGCTTCCAAGTATATGCCCCATTAACCATTTCCGCTCCTTAGAGGCACATGGGCTGCTTCCACACGTAAGCCTCATTCACCATTTCCACTCCATAGGAGCACCTAGGCTACTTCCGCATGTAAGACTTATTCACCATTTCCACACCTTAGGGGAACTAGGGTTGCTTACACACATAATCCCCACAACATCCTTGTGGAAACACCCTTGTGTCACGATTGTCAGTTATGTTGTTACCTCTTGTTTCTCACACCAAACATAACTCATGTGATCTTAGAGAGAATAGTAACCATGGCATCCTCTGTAGTATTTTAACCCTATTTAAGTCCCTTGACATCCTCTATGGACCACTAAACATGTCTAATACCCATTTCCATCATCTCTCATCATGTTCAAATGTATTCCCCACCGAAAATTATGGACATTGATTCTCATCCACTGGGATATGTGGGAAGTTTCTCCGTGGTTCAAGCCCATTACTCCCCACAATTCATTTGTCCCAACTACTCCATGTTAGTTCCTTCATCCTTCATCATGTTAAACTACCCCCTCTAAACTACACAGGTTTTGATCCATTTTAGGAATGTATTAATCCTCTTGGAGGTTCAATCCCAACCAATGGTAAACTCTGGTGCTCCCTACTAGAAACAAACCCTCCTGATGTTACATCTTCCCTTTTTGAGCAACATCTCATGGATCCCCCTCCCTATGGTATTCTAATCCAACTGCACCTTGGAACCTATCCATGCATAAGCCCCACACTTCACCATACTCTTCCATCCAAGAGTTTCCCTCTTATAATGATCCATTAACCATATATTAACCCCTGCATTCCTCTAGGACGATTTCCATTGTGTGCACCCTGATTTCATTACCCTATCCAGAACTGATTTCACATTAATTCATTTACACTAGGATACATAGGAATCTTCTTTGTGGTTTAAGACCATCACCCATATTTATCCTGGCCTTTCCTTGGATCTATTGTACCTCAGGAAGATCATGCTCTAACCCAGAGGTGTCACTTATTTCAGATCATTTTCTATGTGCTCCATTTCTCATGAGTCACCTCATTAGGTGTCTCATAGCCTTATCCATAACTACATAGACTTTGATTCCAAGCGATTGGGATATGTGGTAACCCTCCCAGAGTTTCAAGTATAGAACCATCATCTTCATGTCAGTTTCATCTAATTCATCCTCTCCCACTAACATCTCTTACATATCTATCTTGATCCCTATCTATGCTACCAAATCCCAATGGGATCATGTCATTCATCATTGTCTCTCCTTAATGGCACTCGGGCAGCTAACCATTCATATTCCTTGCACAAATCATATACATCAAACAAAGAGTGATCCTTATAAAAAGTGTATATAGCCATGTGTAAGCCCAAAATCACCCATTCAAACTATGTGGGTTTTGATCCAGGTCTTCAACACAGGGTATGTAGGAAGCCTCCTTGAGGTTAAATCCCAGCCAATGGTAAACCTTCGTGTTCTCCTTTTTGTGGTGCACCTCCCAGAACCACCTTTTGTGGTGTCTAGATCATCCCTCAGAGTGTGACATCTTCCCTTTTGGGACACGCCATCATGAGTCAGTCCTCATTTGGTGTTCTGATCCATCGATTTGGTGCTCCCTTTTTTGGATGTACCCTCACAGTGAGACATCTTCCCATTTTTGGGATAGACCACCCTAGGTCTGCTCTTTTTGGGCATTTAGATTCCTCAATCTGGTGATCCATTTTTGGGATTCATCAATCTGGGGATCCCTTTTTGGGATTCACCCTCATGGTGTGACATATTTCTTTTTTGGGACACACCACCCTTGGATCACTCTTTTTGGGTGTTATAATCCAGCCACCTAGTTAATCCTTCATGTTCCCCCTTTTAGGGGTGCACCTACCTGATCCACCCTTATTGGTGTCCAGTTCAATCCTAACCATCTCCACTAGATATTAAAGTTGTGTCCTACACCATATTGAACATGGGGTGCCTGAGGAAATCCTCAGAAACTATGCCTTCAATATAACTATCACTGCAATACATTAAACTCATAGAATTCCCCTGGTTAAACATTAGAATATGATAAAATCCTTAGAGACATGTATCTAGAATAATATACCCCATGATCGACATGGGTATTAATCATGTTTTTCACCCCTTAGAATCCCTCCTATGAGGAAGAATATAAGTGACCAATGTTTCTGTATCTAGAGATACACTGATATGCCTAATGTTACCATACACTCTAATTTAAGGATTCTTCCATCTAAAGACTCGTTGAAATTTCCTGTTAGAAGCATCTTAATTATTTTTCATCCACAAATAGATGTCATTGGGAATGATATTAATGAATAATGATTGAAATCTATGAGGGACACCCAAACTAGTAAATGATTTCAGTGGGGGAGTCCTAAAAATGAAGGACTGACATCCCGTCATCCCATTTAGATCAATAGAAAACATCTTTGAAGAAGTGATGACTGAATCCCACCTTTGGAAAATTAAAATACGGTTCCACAAGTATGTTTCTTTCTAACGATGAGCTTGTTGACTGTGAAATGTGTCAGAAACATGGTTATAAAAAGAAATATTATTATTTGTATACATCTAAAAAAAATATGTCTTAATAAAAATTAATGATTTAAATTAATTGATATTTTTAATGAAATATATTTTTTATATATACAATAAAATATTTTTTATATTCATCCATTAGGTTTGATAGTCATAATATAAGAACAAACTCTATTTCACACAAAAAACTATATTTTTATAAAGGCAATTTTATCAAATTTTAATGAAAACCCATTTTAAATTTTAAATTTTTACACTTTAAATGATTTAAAATGTAGAAATAAACTTTATATTTTAAATAAAAATATAATAATTAGGTTAGGTGAATTTGTTATATTTTTTTCAAACATTTTGTTTCTTTAATTAATAGTTAAAAATATTGAACTTTAGTTCGAAACTATTTTCACTTTTGAATTTATTTGTAATGATAAGTTATACTTTTATTGGTTTCAAAGTTATAATAGATCATATTTTTTTAGTTAATACAATTTATTAAATTTTAATAAATTTCACTTTTAGATTTATTATAGAAACATAGAAAACATTTAGACGTTTTTACTTTAAAAACCCACATTGTCATCACACGTACGTGGATAAATTTAAATAAACTTATATAAAATATATGATTTGAATGTGGAAAAATGTATTAAATATTTATGTTATGATTAATTTATAATTTCTAATATGAAATAATTTTTTTGACCAATAATATTATTGAAATTGATTAACATTATTTATAATTATTAAGGCATAATTGAGCTTAAAAAATGACTAAACATTTAATGTTGGGGCCCAAATGACCTATCACCATGTAAAAAAATGTTTTGATGGAAATAATTATTAAATTAATCTTACATTAGTTATATTATATTGTTTTTTATGAATTATTTAGGTAAAATAGTTGGTACACCTACCTTGTTTTCAAAATACAAAGTGTGTCATTTTCTTCTACTATAAAAGGCAACCAATTCCCCCTATTTCTCACGCCTCTAAAACCACTTATCATTAGAAAATATAATTTTGATTCAGTTAAAACCATCCCTCCCCTTTACCTTTAATCATCTCTTTGGGAATAAATCCTTCAATGAAATCCCTTGGGTATAAACCAAAAGCAGTTTCCTGATTTTTAAAGTAACTCTTTCCAACAACCTCTTTTCTTTCATTTAATTTTATACCCCCCAAAATATTATTCATTAGTGTTAATATAATAAAAAGGGTATCTTTAATATAATAAGATGTTTTTATATTATGTGTTTGACCTGAACTTAAATACACTTCCATCTAATGGGTAATGAAAATATTGTTTCTGTGTACGGTGAAGTATTGCATTATGAAATAATGATTATTCATTTTTACTTTTCCACCTATCATGGTGGAAATAATTATGGAAACTCTGTTTATATATGTTATATATAATATTTATAATTTCTTTATACTACTATAACTCTTTCATAACACATACCCATATGAACACCATTTTGTGAGAATATGATAACATCGTTTGAGGAAGTGTGGACAACCACCCCCTAAAAGCCATGTGATTTGTTCACACAATATAGGGAATGTATAAAGGAGGGTTTTAATTAAACATATGTGATATATATAACCACTATATAATATTTATTTCATAATTAACTTTCTGGAAATATATTATATATCATTTTTTAATACCCTTTCATATATTTAAAAAGTTATAATGTCTTTCATGGATGTGTGGACTACCGCCACCTCGACATGATTTGATTCCTTTTACATCACAATAATTATAAATATAATTATGTATGATTAAATAATTTTGTATTTATAATACAGTGATCATTTTCTAAAGATATAATTCTATATACCTATTTTCCTTAATGATCATTGAAGAATGAGAACCTTACTCATGCATATGTATAGCCTACTTTATCCATGATTGTAATGTTGATTTATTTTTCATAATCATATGTAATTATTTCTTTTAAAATAATAATTGAAGTAAAAATATGAAAAATATTTCCTGATTATTATTTTCTGGACGTTATATAATGACCCCTTGGACTATAGTTGACCTACCAAGGTTATTTTAGACACATAAATCGAATTTGGTCAAAACACATGACATAAACATAATTGAAGTAGTTGTACACAACATGGTAAAAAGTGAAATAAAATTAATGATAAAGATGAAAACTTTTATGAAGAAAGTATAAAATTAACATAATTTTATTATAAAAGATGTTAAAATATGTTCACCCAAAGGGAAACTCAAGGTAAGGGATTCTCATCTCATATTTTACATCCATGAGTTAAATCTCATAATCACCACATACATATTTTGTGTAGCCTATATACTTCCCCTATTATTATATTATATTATTAATCCTTTTTTATTCATGTTATTATAATCCGTTATTTAATATTATTCCTTTATGAGTTTTATGATTTAAAATTTTTCAAAGTAGTATGGAAGACTTTGTAATGTTTAAAGATTATTTTCCACTTAAATAACTTTAATGATCATTAAACAGTTTTTTCAATTGATTAAATTATATGACCATTGTTCAATAAACCTTTTATTTCTTCTACTATGGTTATTCATGACCATTTTCAAGTATTAATACCATTTTCTACTCATTGTAGCTAAAAACGTTTTAGAAAAAAAATTATAAAACCTCACATTATTTCTCTAATTAGTCGGATAACCTATTCTTATTATAAAAACCACGTTTTATTAAAATGTTTTAGAAAAATCTTTTAAAATGATATGGTAAATTCATTTTTACCCTTTTTTCTTTTACCAATTTTTTCAAAAGAATCTTTTCATTGCTTTTTTAATAACAAATTTGTCAATCTTTTTTACTGGGAAAGAGGAATGTTCTTTTAACTCATTTGGGAAGTATATATTTTCTCATCATAATTTAATTTAAGATTCATTTTTATGTCTAAAATTATAGTTTTTGAAGAAAAGTTTTTAAAAAGTGATTTTCAAAGAAATTGTTTTTTCAAAAAAATTTACAAAACAAAATTATATTTTCCTCGAGAATTCATTTAAAATATAATTTTATGGTATTTAAATTCATTAACAATAACAACCCATTATTTTTACTCCACTTGGTATTTTTTGTATTAAAACCATCCTT
This sequence comes from Viscum album, assembly GCA_963277665.1. Classification (NCBI taxonomy): domain Eukaryota; kingdom Viridiplantae; phylum Streptophyta; class Magnoliopsida; order Santalales; family Viscaceae; genus Viscum; species Viscum album. The sequence continues at coordinate 493,387,152 of OY728158.1, read as the reverse complement.
ATTTTTCCTCTGGATGGTTTATTATTGATTTAGATAAGTATAGTATTCACGTTCACTTCCTTGAATCATTTATTATTCCCCTTGAAATATTCAATCTCTTATTATCATTGAACATTTAATTACCCCATAATTATCCATTTCATTTATCATAGATATTACTATTTCCTAAACTGTATACCATTTTACAAATGGTGTATATTTTGATAGTTATAATATTATTTGTGGAAATATTGTTAATTCAATATTCCTTATTCATAAAGGATATTTGATAAGGAGTATTATTTATTTTGATTAATTTATATGAGGAATTCTTTGGAATGGTAATGATTGGTGGGCCAGGATTTTATATATCCCCTTGATGCATCGATAGGTTCTCATGGGAAAAAACTAGTTACACGAATTAAATGGGTATATATCCATGTTTTTAAACCATCTTGTGAAAGGCCTCAATGGTATAGGTTTTAATGTGCCTTAGACATGGCATCCATAAAGAAATAATTTCCTTCATTCAAATCCATTAATTATTCATCCATGAGATTTTAAATTGATATATATATATATGGATACATTTTATTTTCAGTTCATTGATTAAGTTAAATGTGTTTTAGTTTCATACCCTTCCATATTTATTATTCCATATATAATTATTTGAAGGAAATTTGTTTCCATTTATTACCTTTTCATATTTTTTTTATGTGCTACCTTCTCATTTTTTGATTATATGGTATGTGTTTTATTTTATTTAATATTTCATAATTATTATTCTCATTGATTTATTTATTTCTCCTGCTATATTTTTCTCTTACTAAGAATTTTATGTCACCCTTATTATTCTTCTTTCCCCATAAATCAAAGAAGTGTACTAAGAATGATATGTAGGGACTTACTATATGGATTGGAGTTATCATCGAATATATTTATTTATTTAGAAAGATTAAAAAATCATGTTGTAACTAGTGTTGTAATTTGTAATATAAGACTTCTTAAGGTATGTGGTTTACCAATACTATTTAAATCATATATGCATTGTTATTTATTTCCTAGTAATCATTCCAATTTAATTGATAGCATACACTATCTCTAGGATATTTAGGGTCGAGTCGCTAATGATAGTGGTGTGTTTTTTCAATGATCATAGATAAGTGCTTGCACCTGTTACCCTTCATGCTCCAATAGTGATATACCGAAGAGATGGAACTATAGATTGTGATCAATTGGTTCATCATCAAAACTCAGCATCTTTCCAATGTTTGAATGATTCTCTAGAGACTTAAAATTAGTTGAAAAATAATTAAATGCTTTTTGAGTTATTGGAAATTCTATATTTGATTAATGTGAAATGTGTTATGTTCAAGCTTGAGGGACCAAGTATGAGATAGTGGGATTCGATCTTAATTATGAAAAAGTATGAGTACATGGATTATAAGTACTTTAGAGTTCTTTTCACTAATCATTTCTATCAAGATTCAATGGGCATTGTGATATGTATAGAGTTTCTCAACCTCCAGCAAGGTGAAAGGGTTGTGACATATTTTGCGATACATTTAGTGGAGATCATTGAATTTTTACTTGGGGTTTTATCCAACTATTATACGAGGGATTAATGAATCAATATGGCTCTATGACCCAATAAATTATTATAGTTTTTCTTATTTAAGATCACTTATTATGCTAATGTGTAGGATATAGTGTTGATGGTTGATCTTGACATAGTTGGTAAGTTAGGGTTAACATGATTTATTTTCCCTCCAAGTGGATGTTTTTTGAAATCCTTTGAAGGAAAGATAATGTGTGATTATTGTAACATCTATGATTTTCAATTTTTCAATTTTTTATATTATATGGATTGATTTCAAGACCAAGTACTGAGACAGTGTACGATTCAGAGGCTCAGGGTACCCGAATCAATTGTTTGAATTATATAGAAATATTAAATAGTTGTCATGCCAATTTTTTATAAAAAAAATGGAATGAAAAATAAATGGGTTCCTGGATTAGAAACATAAGCACACCATTGTGTTCAGAGTAGAAACTTTTCCTTAGGTGAGTCCTATCATCGACCAGTGTGGGTGTGATGTGAAAAGTATTTTTTGGACATTTTAAAGAATAAAATAAATTAAGTTTTATTTTATTTAATTTTACACGATGAAGAAGCGATTTATCCTTTTTATTAATTATTTTTTAGAGAATTTAGGTTTATCTTTATAACCCTGGATTTCCTCTGAAGCATGAAGAAAGAACCCCCTCCAACGAACGACGACAGATCAGAGATTAGATCATGGATTTCCATGCCAAAAGAGTAGGTGTATCTTGTCAATGATGGAAAATAAATCACTCCTCATCCCAAAACGATCCAACTCATGGTAGGTATTTTATATTACTTCATGGTTTCCATATTCAAATATTCTATGATGAATGCAGAACAACCCACGAAAAGGATGATTTGTGGTTTGATTGTTTGCGGGATGGATATTTGGTGCAGGGTTTGAAAGGGAGAAAGATATTTGGGATTATTATGACTCTTTTATTACCCTTATAATGAGAAATAATCAAGTATTACGTGAAAAAATTACGAGGTTTTATCCTAGGGTGTTCTTTGTGATTTTCTCTTCCCCATTCTTGACGTTCTTTGTCGTTGGACCCTCTTGATAGTGGATCGAATTTTTGAGAGGCTTCAAACAAAATCAAACCCTCAGATTAGTTTGTAGATGAAAAATAGGTTGGATTGATGGATCCCAAGAACTGAAGATCATGAATATGGTTTTTTTTGAAAATTTCTACGCATTGGAGGAACCTCGATAGTCTATGGATGGGACCATTGATGCGCCAATGCCAGAGACATGTGCCGACTGCAGTACACAATGGCCAGATGCATGTGTGAGGCAAAGTGTGTTATGGAGGAGTTATGTGGATGTGGAAGCCCAGTCGTGTCAAAGTTGTGGAAGCCAGCCATGTATGGTAGACAAAGCATGTGGTGGTCACTGCAGGGGTGTGTCTGCTGGGTGCAGACGCGGAGCACTAGCCACGCGGGTTAGGCTGGTTGTGGGGGTTGGAGCTCAGTGAGACAGGCCGGCCCAGGTGGGTCGAGGCCATGTAGATCGGTTCAGGCCAATACAGATCGGGCTAGGGAAAGCGGATTGGGTTGACCCAGTAGAGAAAGTCGGACCCCCGGTTCTGTTAAAACCTGGGAATCCAGACTGGGCCACGGTCGACTGAGATATCGCATGACAACTGTAGTTGGGTCATGGTTGACTGTCAAGGAAGCTCAATTTGTCGTGGCATGGTCAACTGCTGGGGTGTTCAGACCGAGTGGTCGATCGTGGTGGTTAGTGGACCAACTACTAGGTTGTTTCATGAGTTAGTGGACCTTCTTCTAAATTTTCAAACACCCATAACATTCAAATTGTGTATCTATATGAAAAACTATCTATGGTATTGGGACACTTGTGACAAGATGGTTCTCTTCGGATATCTTAAGAGGGTTCTCCTAGAAGTGTGAATACAACTTAATGTAATGAGGTGTAGGTTCTCTTAGAATGATTGTGATTTGAGAGGAATCCTATGGATGGTTGTGACATAGAGATTGGGTGTCTCATGGAGATTTTAGAATCCTAAAAATTGTGTGTCTTATAGAGACTACGTGTCTCAGGGAAACTATGTGACTCCCAATGATTGTCTATCTTATAGAGACTGTGTGTCTCATGGATACTATGTGACTCCCGAAAACTATGGGTCTTACCGAGGCTGTGTCTCTCATAGAGACCGTGTTTATTATTGGAGAGAGTATATCCGGATATTCATGAAATATAAGTTATGGTAACATATATTTAAGGATATTGTTATATTATTCCGTTTTTCTTCTTCCTTTGTGGTATTTCCTATGTGATATGTCCTTTTTGGAATTTCATGTGTGGTATTTCCGTTATGGTTTCCAGGTTCCTAATTGAGTGTTTTTTTTACTCATTCATGTATGGTATTTTCCCACATGTGTCATGTCTTGTGCAGACGATCGACCTTTTGACATAGTCCTGGCTGGACTAGGACTAGACAAGGCTTTGTGAGTTCAGTCAGGTCGTGGTGTTCCTAAATCTTTGAGTAGTAGTCCTTGTACCTTTGTCTAAAAATTTGAATTTATTCTTTACATACTTTTATTTTTTTGGACTTGAATTATGGACCAATTTTACTTTACTACACTTTACTCTCCTTTCGTACTCTGTTGGTTGGGATATAGTGTATGTATACATGTTTTTACATAGTGTTTCTACATTTTAGAATTTGTGTCTTCGAGACAAGTGTGTGTGTGTGTGTGTACAGTTACTTAGGTAAATACCTCTCATTTGTCTGATATGCCTACTTGGTTCTAGTCACAATCCCCTGGCCTATTAGATGTAGGCACAGGGTAGTCATGGTATGGACCCCTCTAAGATAGCTTGTGATAATGAGTCTCAGGGATTTTATTGATATCAAGTATCATCTAGACCTCATACAGTGCTCAGAAGAGGCCCTTTCAGTTTCTTTTTGTGTGTCAAGGTTGTTCATTTGAAATTTGTTTTTAGTGAGCCACAAAATATATGTAGATCTTAGGGTCACTCAGGACAACTACATAAATTATACTATTTTTTATACACCACGGAATGACATGGGATCATTAACACCAAAAAAATACTATGGTTTAATTAGATGCTTCAAGAACTAGTGGGTTACAATCAAAAGCACCCTAAATAATGGTTCTTCACATAGTGAAAGAGTCTCCAGATAAAGCTAACATGGGTCCAAAGATTGTGAGAGGTACCATCACTATAGATAAATCTTTAATGACTATCGTATTTGACATGGGTGTATATCACTAATTTATATAAACTCAGGTTGTAAACTTTCTAAAAAATCCAATGGTTATTTTATCTTATGGGATGGATATTACTATGTCTCTCGGAACAAAGAGATAGTAGGGTATTCTATGTCCTTATAGTATGTTGTATTTAACAGATAATGATCATACCTAGAGTTTTATTTTTCATGACATTAAACCACTTGATTTAATTTTAGATATGGATGGGTTGATTAGTTATAAGGGCTAGATTTATTGTTATCTTCAGCGAGTCTCCTTTACTACAGTTGATGGAGTGTGTTGTTTCATTCATAGAGATTGGGTCCTAAGGATGAGTAGATCCATACATTCTTTTCCTAAGTTGGTTAACATAATTTTGGTGTTTCCTTTCAAATTGCAGATAGAACCTTTGAGTGATGATCTCCCTCCATTTTTCTTTGAGTTTATCTTTATTTTTCCTTCTAAATTATTTTTCTTTCCTTGAGTATGAGATGTAGATTTTTCTATTGATATAGTACATTGTACTCATCTAGTGTCTATTTCTTTTTATCATATGGAACCAGTAGAGTAGAAAGAGTTTATATATTAGTTGTATGATCTATTAGAGAATGGTTTTATATTCTTGAGTGCACTACCTTGGGAGTAACTTGTTCTCTTTTTGAAGAATGCTGATGGAACACTTCACATATTTTTTTATTATTAGAAACTAAATATAATTACTATGAATAAAAAATATACATTACCATGGATTAATGATAATATTTATTGGGTAAAAGTGGTGAATAGGTTCACTAATATATATCTTCGATCTAGTTATCACCTGGTGACAATTAAGGAATCTAACATTCATAAGTCCTCTCTTAGGAGTAGTTATATCTATTATGAGTATCTTATTATTCCATTTAGTATAAACAAGTCACATATAGTTTTTATGGATGTTATGAATATGATATTTCATGAGTGCATTGACTCATTCATATTTCTATTTGTTGATGATATTGTAGTTTACTCTTAGACCAAGGAGGACACTGTATGTTAGTTGAGAGCAGTTTCTAAAATCATGATAAATCATTGAAATTACATGAATATTTTGAAATTAAATTTCTAGATTTAGGAATTGATGTTATTCATACACGTGGTCTCGAATAATGTGGTCTTGAAACATGGTATCTCATTTGATCCTGAGAATTTTAAAGTTATTATGACATGGAAGAAACCACATAACATCATTGAATATCTGAATATTCTTGGTCTTGGTGGGGTATTATCACATATTAAATACATATTTCCCAAATTATGATTCTCCATTTACTAATCTCACTAAAAAGGAGTGAAGTTCATTTGGGATGAGAAATGTTTGATTTTATTTATTGAGAAAAAACACCTTTTAAATTATATGATCGTTTTTATTCTTATAGAAGTAATACATGGTTATGTGGTTTTTTGTGATGCATAGGGTTGGTTTTGGGTTGTCTCCATATATAGGGTGATCTTTGTAGTTCAATATATCTTAGGACACATGAGAATAATTATCCAACTCATGATCTCAAACTCACTATTGTGACACATTCTCTTAAAGGTTGGAGCCATTACCTTTCCAATGAAAGGATTACCATATTTCCAACCATATAATCTTGAGTTATATCTTCTACCAAAAATATATGAATCTCTAATAGATTTATTTGGTTGAGTATATGTATTATTTTGATTTTGATATTGCATGTACCCCCAGTAAGGGGTATTTCATTACTGATTATTTGAGCAAGAAATTCCAAACCAGACCATAAAAGAATAATAAAAAAAGTGGAATCGGAGGATCTATCTTCATCGTTTCATTTTGGGTGTTTGGGATAACGAGTCTTAGGTTGTATTTGAGAGTGTGTAGTTGACCGCCTCTCTTATCGAGATGATTGGGAGTAGTAGTTTGATGAAAAATTTTATGGATTTAAGGACTATATATACGATGTGGAGATCGTCAGTGCATGGAAGTTATCTTCTGAATGTATCATATGCTTTTGAAACTATTTTTCTATAAATTTTCCTATGATAAAGTTAATGATGGGTTATTTCCATATTTCCTAGTTGTCGGTGTACCCTAGAACCACAAATATGCTTTATGATATGTGTCCATGATAATAGTGAATAGGTATGAGAAGAGACTTTGTTGACATTATGTCTTGTCATTGTACCAACAAATAGGTCAAAGTTGAGCACTATATACCTTTGAGTTTTCTTAATCTACTTCCAGTGTCGAATTGGAAGTCGGAAGAGATTTTGATGGAATTTTTTGTAATGTTTTCTCATACCCTTCAAGGGAATAATGTGATATGTGTTTTGATTGATTGGATGAACAATTTGGATCACATTATACTCATTCAAGATATAACCAAAGTTGAGGACTAGGAGAATCTCTATGTGAAGGATATTATTGTATTTCAAGGAGTTATATTTTCCATAATCATTAATAGGGATCCCTATCTCACTTATCACTTTTGAAGAGGCCTTCAAGAATCCATTGGATCCCTGGTAATTTTGAGCATGACATATCATCCACAGATAGCTGTCTATATAGTGTGATCTATATAGAGTCTTGATGACATTCAATGTGCTTACGTTCTTGACTTTGGGGGAGATTAGGATGGCCATTTGGGATTGGTTGAGTTTTATTAAAAAAATACATACTAGTACGCTATTTTAACGGCTCCATTTGAGGACTTATTTTTCCATCCTTATAGATTTATGCTCTGTTAGTTAAGCCTTGGTGAAATTTCTTTAGTTGGACCAAGTTTAGTCCAAGATACAATGATGAATATTTATATGATTCATCCTAAAATGGTGATGGATCAGAGTTGGTTTAAATCCTATATTGGTCATCATTTCCAATATTTTAAATTTTATATTGATGACTATATTTTTTTGGGTGTTTCGAAATTTTTCGTTCACTTATAACCTCGAAAATATAGAAATAATACATTAAGATGTGTGGGACCTTTTGAGATTTTTGAATGAGTGGGGAATGTGGCCTACCACTTGTAATTTCCACTGTAGTTGAATTTGATCCACATTGTGTTTCATGTATTGAATCTTAGAAAGTATATTTCTGATCCGTCTCACGTCCTGATCTGGGAAGATCTTGATATTAAACCTAATCTGTCTTTGACTGAGTATCCAAATGGGATTATTGATTCTGGGAAAACGGGTCTCTGTGGGAATATGGTACCTTTATTCCATGTGCTATGGAATCATGGTTTCGATACACATGATACAAGATAGCATATGGCATTGATGAGAGAGGAGTGGCCCCATCACACTGATATAGAATCTTCATGATAAGATTTATGGGGATAGAAAGTGTTTATGGATTGGACGTTTTTTTATATCACTACCTTTTTTGGGTACTTCTTGACTTTTTTTTATTCAATTTTGTTTGGGCATGTTTCGGGACTTTTGAGGATGAAGATCTCTTAATAGGGAAAATGACCTATGCTCAGGAATGTATGTTTGTTATAATTAATAGAGTCTTGTAATATTTGTGTCTAATGTAATAAAGGGATTATTTATTCGGGTCTAGAGGTTATCAGAGACTTTTGGGAATGTTGTGTAGGAACTAAGAAAGGAATTGTTTACAAGAAAATTCAACATTATGAACATGATTCACAAAATGAATGTTTTGCAAAACAAATCCATAAAACCATGTCATGACATGAATAATGTTCATGTTTTGAATTTTTTTCGGATTTGAAATGATTGATATTGTTATTTTCAACCTGAGACAACACATTTTTCAGTGTATAAACCACTAGGTATATTCACATAATGAATTGAGGATTCACATCATGAATTCCTCATTTTCATTGAGTTTTTGAGTACTAAATCCTGAAAATTCATTCATTCATTGAGAATCCTCTTCTGTCGAATCTCTAGGGCTACCCCATGTGTTTTTTGGGAGATTTTTTCCTTTATTGACATCTTGGTTTGGTGTTTGATCTCTGTTGAGTTTCCTCATAGTGGTTTCTATCTTCACTCAACTACCCTTTTTTTATAATGGTATGTTCTCATGACTTTCAATTGAATAAGATTTTGATCATGATTATTTGTGATCTAGGATTTTCTTATTGATCTCATTCACCATCATTATTCATTAGTATTTTCCATTGTGGGTGTTTATTCGATCATGGATTAAAGTGGGGTGGTTTCATATGATTTTCACTATAATTGAAACCTTTATTTACTTGATTGATTTGAATAAATTTTTCAAATGATTTAAACACCCAGATTTGAGATGATGGATATTTGAATTTTGAAGGGTCATAGAAATGTTGAAAACCCCAGAATATCACTAGAATTTAAAATTTTTATTGGATTTGAAAAGTATTGATGCCTCGATTTGGATTTTTATTTTACGAAATGATTTGATGTTGAACCATTAGATAAATTCATTAAATTTATAGATGATTTAAAAAGGCATGAATTGATTGAAACATATGATTTGGTTTTGAAATAAGAAAGACACATTGAAAACTTAAATTTGGAAATTTTATTTTGTATAGATTTGAAATGATTTATTGATTGATTTATTGAAGAACATGTGAACATGGGAAGTTAGTAGGTAATTGTTAAAATAATTCTAGGATATGACCTCTTAGAAATGGGATGATGATGAGAAAAACAAAAAAAACATATAATAATATGATTTTCACTCACAAAGAGTCGATTCCTAATGGACTATGTCAATGGAATATAGGACACAAAGAGCCAATATCACATATTGAGTAGTTTGAGGATCTAGTTACTAAAAACAAAAATATTATAAAGCTTATTACACGGTTCTATGATATGTCGTATTTGATAAGTACATGAATTTGATTATTGAAATGTTTTATTCATGTCAACTACTTTATATAAAGTTATTATATAAAATATTAATTTAAGACCATTTTGATAAATATGTCATCCTTTAGATTATGAAAGCATGTCTTGTTGAAAATATGTAAATGTTATGTCATGCCCTGTGTTATTAAAATTTTAAGAATAATTTATTTTACTATTGTCGAATTAATCATGGAACACTTGGTGATAACCTTTTGGTCTTTATAGATAACACCATATATTTCCCTTCGAGAATTTGCAGATTGTCTTATAGAAGGTCTACCCAATGGGAAAGCTCCACTTGGAGGTGGTGGATGTTCTTGATATTTGGGACCCAAATTGATGGAGGTGACCATAGGATATGTGATCCACCAATTATATAGGGTATGTTTGAGGTTTTACCATGGAATATATTGTTTCTTTTTGTAATGGAATGTTTGGGTTTTGTTTTACCTGTTTCATTCTAGCACATTCTCCCTTTGAAGTGTTGAACAAACTAACCTGTATATTTTTTCTTTTTCATGTTTTGTGGAAAAATAGTTTACTTGTGTTTCTTGAATGAATTTAGGTTCTAGTCATCAACCTATAGGTATCATGAATACCTTTCAGATTATGTCAGGACCAGCTTGAGTATCTGCATACTAGAGTATCGGGACTGGTTCGCGACAATGGCTCAAGTCCCACAAAACTCTATCATTGTTCACATAATAATAGGGTGATTCAAAACCATTTATTTATTTAGTGAATGTTTTATTTTTCATGTTATGGGGACACAAATGGTAAAGGTGAATGTTCAATACCCACATTTTTCTGTCAGGGGTTCAGTTAAGTGAAACCCATGATTTTCCCTCTTTTCTCTAGGGAAATTGGCCCAAACTCATGTCTCACTAGGATCTAACATTGTTCACTTGTGAACAGTGGGATTTAAATCTATTTATCTATATGGGAAGGGAAATTTCCTTGATTTTAAAAAACCACAATGGTAATAGGGCATGTTTAATACACAAAATTTACCCCATTGGTGTGTCCAACTGGTTAACACCGCTGTAGGGTGGCAGTGAAGTCTTGGGTTCGAATCTAACTTTTTTTCTCCCTATTGAGTGCTACAAATGAAAGAACATGTGTTATTTTTTGTTTATCCACAAAGTTTGTAGTGAAAACCAATAATGATTTAACATTCCATCACTACCACAAATTATCACTTTATCAATGCACTAAATAGAATTTAATAGCATAAAAGGGGGACCCCATTATCAGTGCTAAAAAAGGGCTGATAAAGGGGGACCTATAATTGTTCTAAAAAAGATCTGATAAAGGTGGTATTTTATCTCTTCTATTTTAGCATTGATAGATTTTAACCTCTATTAGAGCTATTTATAGCACTAATAGAGGCCCTACTACTCGTGGGATCTATTATAATTACAATACACTGTTGCAGCAACCTTAATATGGAAAATCCCAAATTTAAGTGAAATAAAAGTTAAATAAAAAATAAATAAAAACAATATATTATAAACATTTAAAAATTTGTTTTGTAAAATTACATTATAAATTACCATCATAAAAAAATAGAAAACATCAATGTTTCATTATTTGTGGTACACGACCCCCTCATAAAAAACATGATCTTGGTATCAGTTACAAAAAAACCACCCAAACTCAAGAAAAAGAATACACCTATTTAAGAAAACCATTATTATATTAGTAATAATATAAATAAATTAATTAAAAATAATATGAAACAATAAATGAATAAAAAGTTAATTTTCAATACAAGGAAACACTTAGAGTCGTACTGTTCACACAGTTCATTGAATTAAGCTGGATCTAATTCCCACATGTCAAAAAAGAATTGTGGATAGTTTTCATATAGTATGGAAACAATCTGAATATTTTAATCAGTTTTGAGTATGTCACATTTCTTTTTAATTAAAATGTCATTGTAAACTAAAAACATGCACATAGAGTCATACTAGTCACATATTGTGTTGGTTTGATATGACACTAATTCTTCCTCATCACAAATGAATTATGAATCATTTTCCTAATGTTTCTATACAATCCAAGTGTGTTTTTTTAGTTTTTAATGAGTTTCATGTGTTTTTGAACTGAAATGTCAATTTTAGAGTGATAATGAACACTTAGAGTCATACTAGGAATAATGTGTATCTGATTAAGGTGAGAATGATTCTTACATTACAAAAATAATATATTGATCATTTTCATAAAGTATCAAAACAATATGAATGGGTTTTCTTGATTTTTATTATGTCACTTTTCTTTTTTTCTAAACATTATAATTTAAATAAAAACACACATAGTGTCGTACCAGTCACACCGTAGATCAGATTGAGGTGTGGTTGATTCCTACACATCAAAAATGACTTATGGATCCTTTTACTAATGTATCAAAACCATATTAATACATTTTCTCAGTTTTGAGTATGTCACTTATCGTTTTTACTAAATTTTCATTTTAAACTGAAAACATGCACTTTTAGTCCATCGATCACATCATGTGTCAGTTTGATGTCAAATGGATTCCTACATGTCAAAGTTGAATTATGAACCGTTTTCTTAAGTTATCAATAAAATGTGATCATGTTTTATCCATTATCACTAAGTGACATGTATTTTGAAGTAAAATGACGAATTAAAATTGATAAAGGACACATCAAGTTATATTGGGTACACCATGTATTAGATTGAGGTATAACTAACTCTTACATGTCACAAATGACTTATGGATCATTTTCAAAAATTATCAAAAAAATATGAATGTGTTTGATTAGTTTTGAGTACGTTACTTTTCATTTTTACTAAAATGACAATTTTAAATAAAACTATACACTTTAAGTCATAATGATCATTCATTTCATCAAAATAATGTGAGGATAATTTCTACACATTAGAAATGAGTTATGGATCATTTTTTTAAAGTATAAAAAAGTAAAATGTATTTTATTTATTTTGATAATTCCACTTGTGTTTTTTCTAAAATGTCATTTTAAACTAGAAACATGAACTTTGAGCCATACAAGGAACACCATGTATCATATTGAGATGTGAAATATTAATACTTGTAAAAATGACTTATGGATCATTTTTTTTAAATTATGAAAAAAAATATGAATGGTTTTTATCAATTTTGAGTATGTCACTTTTCTTTTTTTACTAAAATTTCAATTTTAAATAAAAATACAGTTGGAGTAATACAGATCAAAACATGAATTGGATTGGGGTATGGTTGATTCCTACATTTAAAAATGAATTTTGGATATTTTTACAAATTTATCAAAAAAATGAACATCTTTTCTCGGTTTTGAATGTCACTTGCCTATTTTAGTAAAATTTTGTTTTAAAATTAAAACATGCACTTTGGGTCATACAAGTCACATCATGTGTTATTTTTTATGTGATACTAATTAAAAAATTTCACAAATGACTTCAGAATCATTTTCCTAAGTTATCAAGGAACTTTATGTGTGTTTTCATGGTTTTTAGTGAGTGAGACATGCTTTGAACTAAAATATCAATTTTAAACTAATAACAAACCCTTTAAGTGATACTGTAACCAGTGTGTATTGAATTGAGGTTTGGATGATTCCTACATGTCTCATAGGACTTATGGATCATTCTCCTAATGTATCAAAAAAAATATGAATGTGTTTCCATGGTTTTGAGTATGTCACTTGTCTTTTTTACTGAAATGTTGATTTTAAATAAAAAGACACACTTGGAGTCATGATGGTTATACAATTTTTTCTATTGTGGTATCTTTAATTAAAAATAATTCAAAATTACATATGGATAATTTTTATAATGTATCAAAATGGTAGGAATTACTTTTCATGGTATTGAATATATCACTTGTGTTTTTACTAAAATGTCATTTTAAACTGAAAATATACAGTTTGAGTCATATGAGTCACATAGTGTGTTGTTTTAATATGTGACTGGTTACTACATATTAAAAATTAGTTATGAATAATTTTAATAAATTATCATGATAATACAACTATTTTTTTGGTTTTTAGGGAGTGGCATGAGTTTGAAAGTAAAATGTCAATTTTAAACATTTAGTGGATTATTTGAGTCATATTGGGCACACCGTATATTAAATTGAGGTGTGGCTGATTACTATAGATAAAAAATGACTTATGAATAATTTTACTAAATTATCAAAACAATGTGAATTTTGTTCCTTGGTTTTGAGTATTCCACTAGTCTTTTTTATTAAAATGTCAATTTCAATTAAAAATACACTCTTGGAGTCATATCGGTCACATCGTGCATTATATTGAGGTAAGGATGATTTACGCACATCAAAAATGACATATATATCACTTTTATAATCTATCAAAACAATCTGAAAATTTTTTTGGGTTTTGAGTATGTCACTTGTTTTTTTACTAAAATTTCATTTTAAACAAAAAACATGCACATTGAGTCATACAAGTCACATCATGTGTCTATTTGATGTGAGAATAATTAATAAACATAAAAAATTATTTATAATTATTTTACCTATGTTATAAAGAATATATGAGTGTGTTTTCCTATTTTTTAGTGAGTGGCATGTGTTTTGAACAAAAATGTCAATTTTTAACTTATAATGAACACTTTGTGTCATACGGGGTAAACTGTGTATCAGATAGAGTTGAAGATTATTCTTATATGTAAAAATAACTTATGGATAATTTTACTAAATTTTTATAACAATATGAATGATATTTCTATGTTTTGAGTATGTCACGTGTCTTTCTTACTAAAATTTCAATTTTAAATAAAAATGCACACTTGGAGTCACACTAATTACACTTTGTGTCATATTGAGGTGTGGTTGGTTCCAACACATAAAAAATGACTTATAGATCACTTTATAAATGTATCAAAACAATCTGAATGTTTTTTCATTGATTTTTAGTATATCACTTGTTATTCTATAGAAATGATATTTTAAACTGAAAACACGCACTTTGAGTCATATTGGTCACATTGTGTGTCTATTTGATTAGATCCTGGTTCTTTTATGTAATAAATTACTTATGAATAATTTTCCTAAATTATAAACACAATTCATGCATGATTTCTTGTATTTCAATAAGTGATGCTTGTTTAGAACTAAAATGTCAATTCTAAAATAATAACATCCACATTGAGTCATACCAGGCATAACATGTATCAGATTGGGGTGTGGTGGATTCTTACACATCACAAATTACTTATGGATCATTTTCTTAAAGTATAATAACAATTTGATTTTTTTCTCAGTTTTTAGAAACTCACATTCACTTTTTACTAAAATTAACATAAATATTAAATAAAAAGACACACTTATAACATAATAGTCATATCATGTGTCAGATTGAGGTGTGTATAATTCTTACATGTCACAAATGACTTATGGATCATTTTCTAATGTATCAAAACAATATGAATTTTTTTACTAAATTTTGAGTATGTGATGGGTTTTTTGATCTAAAATGTAAATAATAAACTAACAACATACAATTCGAGTCCTAATGAAGACACTATAGATCAAATTATGGTGGGTAAGATTAAATATGTGGGTTTTTTCATTCGATTATCTGGAACAATATATAAAATAGTGAACACTCTCAATTTGAATTCAAGACGAAACCCCATGTTTCCTGAAACAATTAATTTTCTAGGTAGCATGGGGTTTCTTCTTCCATCCAAAAACTACATGTCCTCTTTTTTCGGGCTTTTTGTGATGGTTGAATGAAAAATATGAATTCACAAAATATCATTGAATAAAATAAATAAGTATTAGATAAAAATGATAAGGAAATTAACATAAAAATAGTAGAAAAAATGATGAAAATATTAACTAAATAAGTAGTGGGAATTCACCTTTTGATGATTTCTATATACATTCAATACCCATTTCATTTTTTTATTATCTTAGTTATATCCTCAAATTCTAATATCACGTTATCGTAGGAATAATTGAACAAACCTTCCCAACCCAAGTAAAATAATCCACCTATATAATAAAATAGTTTGTATGTTAGTAATAATATAAATAAATAAATAAAACATAAATATGAAAAAAAAAATATTAATAAAATTTCAATTTTAAAATGAAACCATGAAATTTGAGTCATAATGTAAACCATGTATCATATTAAGGTGTGGTTGATTCCTACAGAACAAAAATGAAATTTGGATCATTGTTCTAACATATCAAAAAAATGAATGTGTTTTATTGGTTTTGAGTATATCACTTGTCATTTTTACTAAAATAACATTTTAAACCTAAAACACGCACTTTGTGTCATACAGGTCATATCAGGTTTCAGTTTTACATGATAATAATTCCCCTATGTCAATATTACATATTAATAATTTTAATAAATTACCAAAACAATCCCAAAATTTTTTCTTGGATTTAAATGAGTGACACATGTTTTTAACTAAAATGTCAATTTTTACTGATAATGTATTTGGTAAACTATGTGTCGGATTGAGGTGAGGATTATTCTTACACATCCATAATGACTTATGGATATTTTTCATGAATTATCAAAACTATCCTAATGTGTTTTATCAGTTGTGTGTATGTCACTAGTCCTTTTTACTAAAATTAATGTAAATTTTAAATGTAAAGACATACATTGAGTCACAATAGTCACATCGTGTGTCCGATGGATCTGATAAACAAGAGTAATTAAGTTTAATGTAAGATAAACATAGACTATTCAATAGATATCATTGTTTTCATGAATATTTCTATAGGAAATTTGGTGTTTGTAGGATGAATTGAGGAACTTCCATGAATATTAGAAGTCAATTCTACTTGTTGACAACTTGGGATGTACTATAAGTGGGTAAGACCACTTTAACAAGTGTGATGATGATATTATCTTGAAATTACTTGTTATTAGTGAAATATTTGGTTGACCTAACAAAATTTATTAATATACTTCTAACTTTTGATGAAATTAAAATTCATCAGTGTTATTCCTGAAATGAAAAATGCATTGCAGAATAAAAAAAGTGTATCATCATGAGTGAATCATCCTTGTTTAGTGCATGATCATAGTACATGAGTCAATAATCCTTCTTGATTAAGTAATTTCTTTATGATCTCTAGGAGAATTAACATAATATGTATCAAATAAAAATAATGATGAAAATATCTGATAATGTAGAGAAAATGAAGATAAAATCAACTAGTAAGTAGTTGGAAGTCACATATTCATGAAATATGTGTACATTCTGACACCAGGTATGCTACCCATTAATATTTTAAACAAATATATTTTTTTATTGTGAATTCAATTACTTACGATATTCTTGATATTACTGGAAAAATATAAATACACAAAGTATTAATAAATATTTTTAATGAAATTATAATTATCTTCAAAAATACCTCTTCAAGGATTCTAGTTTTTTATGGTATATGATATATTTCATAAATTTTTAAACATAATAACCATAATATGTTTTATTGTTTGGTTTTAAAAACTGAAAAAACATTGAAAAAATATGTAACTAGATTTGATATATGGTTTGACAGTGATATTTTATTATATATACCCTAATACATATCCACTTGTAGATGTCGATATGATCCTTATTCTCATGGACAGTCATCGTGTGATTATTTTGATTATACATAAACATTTCCCTATCATAAAAAAATTCTCATTAAAATATAATATAAAATATATAACATGAATTTTAGTTCTAAAAATCTATATGTATTGTATTAAAAATAGAAAAACAACCTCACATGTGGTTTTTTTATTGGGTATCAATGCAGTGAATCCAGAATATAAATCCTTAAAGTATCTTAATTGATTGAATTTAGTGATCAATGATTTTATAAAAATGGAAAAAATAATGAAATGAATGAAAATATATTTAATATGATTAAATTGTTGAGTTTCCCCCTTCTTACCTGATAATAATAAGAGTACATTGTTTATAAGTTTTCATTAAAACATTGTGGTTATTTTTTTCACTATTACATAAATTTGATTTGATTCTAATGATATTTCTTATGTACAAGTTATGTGAGGACTAATGAGTACATATTTCTATTCCCAGGGTTTTCCCTTCAAATATAATTGATATATACACCAGTAAAAATTATGAATTATATTTCGTCATAATTAACATATTAGATCAGCTATTGGAAAAAAAATCATGAAAACACACCTAATGTATAAATTTCCAATTGAGACCCCTATCCATTCATACATTAGGAATTCATTTACATTCTCAAGATAAATATTTTCATTAATTTCCTCTCCATACATTTTATCTTCAAAATTCATTATGACATTACTACTACTTTGAATCCTTGTATCTTAATAAACCATTAATGTTAGTAAATGAGTATTTTAAATGTGAATGGAAAAATTATTTTTGAAGATATTTTTTATTGGTTGGTTAATTCATTAGATAATTATTAATTGACATTCTAATTTACCCCTTCTCTTTTTCTGTCTATAATAACATTCATCAGTTTAGGCCTTTCCATTAATTTTAAATATTTTTGCATGAAAAATAAATTATAATGGAATACCTCCTTGTTGAAATGTTTTTTACAAGATATAATTTAAATTCGACAAATATAATAATAGCTTGCTTGACCGTATGAATATCTACATCATGAAGTGGAAGAGGTAGCTCAGCACTTAGCTCATGAGGTATGTTAATCCCCACTCTCACAAGACCTGTTAGATGTTGTCTGTATTGTATATTATCTTCTTTGATATGGAACATAGTATCCATCACAACAAGGATATGGGTGGGTGTAGATAGATATAAATCCCAAGAATTTTTCACCTATATAATATCAGTACAGCATATGTATCAATGTCTATCAGATTTAAGTTTAATATAAACAATTATGAGATAATTTATTACCTCTTCTAAGGCAGTTCATTTAGGTGAATGGATCACCTCAAAGCTAGTGTGGGGGGGGATATACATAGTTTTTTTTATTATTTAGTTTATTCTCTTTGATTCCTTCCAATGACATTTTATAAGAACTCTTTTTTTGAATTATTTTTTTCTTATAGGGTAGTTAAACGTGCCAAAAACTCTTCTATTTTCTTATATTTATCCCACTATTCATTTTTTCTCAAAATATGTATGGGGTGACAACCCAAACCCACAAATCTAACACATTCATACTATTTTGGTTTCTTTATGGACACTGATAGTAGTTGTTCATTTTGTATAGATGATAATTATTCTTCTAACTGTGTTGTATAAAAAATATACAAAAATAAGAAATTATTATTCTATAATACTGATTTAAAGAAAAAAAAATATTTTATATGATAATTACACATGCTTACCACACTTTTTGTGTTTCATGATCTATAATTATCTGTTATTTATTTGTGAATTTCACCTCCTATTGAACATGAAGTGGGATAAAAGTGGAGATTGATTTAAAGTCATCAATCTACAAATAAATAAATAAATATAATTATGTTGTAATTTCATGTCACATAAAATTTTTTACGGTGGATTTAAAATACATGTTGTTTTTCAAGTGAATCATACCCCATCCTTGATTTATGGTTGGGGTACATTGGTTTTTCAACCTATTTCCTATTTTCATCACTCAGTTTTCATGTTATAAATTAATAATTATTAATCAATTGGATTATTAAATGTATTTTAAAACAATGTAATATTAGTCACAATGTACCCAAAAGTACTTCTTATTATGAAAAAAAATAAATGAATTTCGTGATTATTGGATTATCAGGTGTGCATACATCTGTGGTGGATACAGGATTATTTTCCATTTAATTTAATTGAGATGAAACTTCAAAATAATTGTGAGAAACATTCAAAAAACCTTTACATCAGGTATTAATACAAAAAAATGGGATTCATCTAATATAAATTCACTCTACAAGAAATAATGAAGAGTAGGTAAATGTTTTGTTATTTTATTTTTTTTTAGTAAAATAAATAAATTTTATTATAATTTTACCATAATCTCTTCCAAAATAAGTTTATTAAGTATGGGCACAACATTACGCCACAAATCAATATCAATCGACATTTTCTTCCGAGTGGTGAATCCAATGTAACTACTGAACATGGCCTAGTTGGGGAAAATAACATTTCCTAGTGCATTCTATCCAACCTAGAATTTGATGACTTTTTTTCTCACCTAAATAATTTTTTTCTAAAATTAATATGCTATAGCAATCCTATTTTTTCTAGGAAACTGTTTCTTTACCATATACCATTTCATCAGGATAAGCATCATTAATATGTTGTTCCAGTGGATTGGTATCATCAGCATGTGTAGAAGGTTTTTATTCCTCTACATTAGGAGCACCAGTAGGTTGAAAAACCTCATTTTCAAAAAACTTAGGAGCATTATCATGTGTAAAAGTCATTATCTGTATAATTAGTTGAACATTTAATTTATATTACATAAATAAAATAGTTAATAGAAAATAATATGAGGTGACTAAATGTACAATTCAAAAAAATATATAAGATGATTGTTAAATTTTTTTTTAAAATCTTGGAGGGATTTGACCCCTCTATAGAGTATCCAAATCTTTTCATTATGGTCTCCCCTGACATACAATACATATTCTACATTGGTACCACTACAAAATGATTGCGATGTCCTTATGAAAGTGTAATTCTTAGTTGACTTTTCATCTCACCCTTCAGTGGTTTTGGTCGATAAGAGAATAATTGACCACTCTCAGATTATAAGATATCAAACATATAATAATTGTACATCCTATGAGGAAATTATAAATAGTTAATATTTGTACCCTTCTTTAAAAAAATCCAAATTCATGAATCTCAATTCATCTATTTTAATAGCACTCTTATTATCAACCCACATGCATTGAAAAGTTGGCATAAGGAATGTTGTATAATATAACTCCCATATATTTGATGGTACAAATGTATGACATATTCACATAAATTTTTTTCCTTACTACTAGATAAATGAATCACTTCATTCACAAGGGTAATCACAATATTTTTCATTATACCATATTCATTATGTTCATTTGTAAAGAACATATAACCATTAATTATATAACCATTTTAAAATAGTACATGCACACTTGGTCCTCTAGATAGCCATAAAAATCGTTCTAAAATTGAATATTAATTTTCTACTAACATATTAATGATTTTTCATCAAAACCATCCTATAAATTTTTTATTATGTGTATTTGATATCCATACTTCATCCCTTTATTGATTAAAATGCCTAATAATTTCTTTATGGGTTTCAACATATAGGGAAACCTCTAAACTATTATACATAATGTAAATGTGGTCCTGCTCCCAATCTATAAAAGTGATGGTGAAAAAAAACCATAAATTCCTTCTCCCACAAGCCACCCAATGTGAGGATATTTTGATAGACTAATAATATCCACACTAGATAATTAGTCGTTATAGAATTAAATATCTTCTATAATAATATATTGATCTGTAATAAAACCTTCTTGTCAAAATAAATTTTTAACACACCATTTGAAAATCTTAATATATCATTCAATGAGGTATATCCATCTATAATTTACAAGGCTTCATAGTAAAGTCTCTATTTCCAAGTGAATCATCATGGGAACCATTATATCAAATAATTTCAGGAGGAAGAACATCTCCAATTCACATAATATTATGGAAATTTTCTTTTTCCGTATTTGGAAATTTTTCTAGATCTATAACATTGTTGAATATAGATTTGAAAAAGAATAAGAGCATGGTTAATGTATAAATTAAATTCTTGGGTATAATGAAACAAAAACCTGTAGGCATTATTTTTTGCATCAAAACATGGCAGTCATGTGATTTCGGGCCCTTTAACTTAAAATCATTCATTAACATGATATTCATGATATTTTATGTGTACCCATAAAGAACCCTTACATCATACAATAACTTTTAAAACTGATATCTCTTCAACATAGAAAGAGTGTAAGTAGTTAGAGGAAGAAAAAAATTCACCATTCATTGGAATTAACTATTGCCATACTCTCATTTAAATCATGTCTAACCCAGATTTTATTTCATCATTTTTTAGAAACATTTAGTAACATGCCAATGACACTTTCACATGAATTCTTTTGAACATGCATAACATCAAAGAAATTCATGATGTACAAATATTATCCAGTATAGTAATTCAAACAAAATTATCTCCTTTTCCAACCAATTTACATGTGGTTTTCCAAAATCCATGTCCTTGTATTTTAATTTATCAACTAATTGATTACCTATTAGTGGAGATTTTGTTTTATATTCTTTTGAACAATCATCAAATGATGTCATACATGATTGGTACATATGTCACTAGGATAGAAATATGTAATTTCCTAAAAACATAGTCTTCAATGAATGTTCAAACCTATCTGATTGTGTACCTTGTTCACAAATAATCCAACCTTGATAACCATTAATACTATATCCTAAAAAAATTATATAAAAAGGAAATTAATTTATCATCCCATAAAACATGTATCTAATTGTGAAATATTCATTACTACATGCATCATATAAGGTAATACCTGAATCCCACAATTATTTTTAATCATTTATCAATGGAACCAAATAAACATCAATATCATAACCCATTTTTTCTTAATGTAATCATATATAACATAATTTATTTTCATTTCATGAAAACCCATGGATGAAAGTTATAATTTTCTATAATAAGAATCCATGTAATCTGACTTCTTCCTTGAAAAAAAAGTATTCAATCAATCAGTAGATAAAACAAGATGAATGTTTTTTAGAAAATTTCCAAATTTAGGATACTCATGATCAATTCTTTTTTCACTTAGGAGAGTCTATCGGGTGAAAAAGTTTCATATATTTATTTATTTTACCTTCATACCTTTTCAATTATCTTGTAGTCTAATCACTTCTATATAGGCTCCTAAACCTTGGAGTGATATAAAATTATCCTAAAACATTCATAAGACCTGATTTATCTTTCTTATATCAAGAATTACCACACTTTGGGAATTTTTTTAAGTGATTTATGGTCTTTACAAAATAGTATATAGTCATTTGGATGGGCATTCATTCTTTAAAGGATAATACCCATTGAATGTTACATTAGTTTATCATCATATGTTCATCAAGGAATCTTATTATCTTCTAGGATCATATCATTCAAGTGGTCAAGTATTTCAGTAAAATTGTAATCAAACCATCCATTTCTAGCTTTTAAATTATACAGCTTCAGTATCGATGACGATACTATAAACCTAGTACAAACACCATTAAATGGAGACTTTTCACAACTCTTTAACATATCAAATAATTTTGGACAATAAAAAAGTTCATCTTCAACTTCCATTTTCATTTCCTCAATATTATCTTCAAAAACATTCACACTTTTAATCACATCGTGGGTATGGTCTTCATCATTTCCACACTTGTAATCATATTAGATGATCTATAAAATGTAGTCGTATCCCGGTCACTATATATATTCAAATTTTTTTGTGTTTACTAAAACATTTTTAACTTATATCTATTTTTTGAAATATTAAGTGTTCTTATAACTCTTCTAGACAAATTAGTCCTAAAACGAACAGCGTAAACATATAAATGTGATTTTATAAGGGTCATATTCATGATATTTTTCAAACTTGATGAGACATTTTACCCCATAATCATAATATTTTGGAATAAAATTGGAATCCATTCATTTTCTATTCATATACATCCTATTTTATTCAAAATTATCAATATTTAACCAAATAAATAAATAATAAAAACTATTTCATATAAAAATTATATCTATGATTAAAATATTATTATAAGGTATGATTTTTAGTGTTTATGATTTTAATAACATCAATTGTTTTATTAATAGATTTGGTCTTAATAATTTTGGTTATCATTTATCATTTTATATATTATCTAAACATAATATACCATCTCATACACTAATTTAGGTCCTAAGAAAGACATTCCCCCTATCTAAACCCAACATAGAGGTGACTAACATATGGAATTTAATAAAATGATTCCAAACTAGCTATTTATATAAATTATTTAAAACTATATTTATATGGAAATTACAATTTATTGGATTTAAAATTTTCTCTCTCAACATTGGTCATAATAAACTTTCTAGGTTTTTGTTTCCTAAAAAAATAAAATATTGAAAGATAATACAAGAATGCTCGCTAAAATTAAAATACACTAGGTAATAACCTGTTTTAAAAAGACATTTTGGTTGTAACCTATAGGAGTGAGAAGGATACATGGAAGAAACTGGACAGATTGAGGAAAAAGAAGGTCTCTGACATGCATGTAGTTCAAACCATTTGGGAAAATTATAAACAAATAGATATTTTTGAGTTGGAGAAATGGATCACAAGTGGACACATACATTGATTTTAATATAACATTATCATTTCAACACAAAAATAGATACACTTTAAAATTAGACAAATATATTACTAAAAGTTTTAAAATTTTAAAAAAATGATTTAATAAAAAATTGATTATGATTTCAATTTCTCTTCATTTTGTTTCGATTGCAAATTTATTAAAATAAAATAAAATATTCTAATTTCTATACATCTTGTTTGGTGGAAATTTTTTATAAAAAATTAAATGTTTTTTTTTTGAAAATATGACATAAATAATGCTTATTAAATTTATATTTTTTCAATACTCAATTATTCCAAATAAAAATTACTATAATTTTAAATTGTAAGATTTATTTTTAAATAAATATATATTTTAATTATAAATATATACTTTAATTATATATATATATCTAATAAGGATATTTATATAAATATATATCTATATATATATATATATATATTTGTAATATAATAGATGAGGTAAAAATGTCCATTATATTGTCGATTGAGTAAAAAAATGTGATTTACTGAATAATGGTAGTTAGGCACTACAAGGGAAAGGTGAGGTGCCTTGGTTTTTGACTTACCTTGTTCGTGGTTATGCGGTGGTGATTTCTAATGAATTTGTGGTTGAACATATTCCTAGGGATACCAATATCACTATAGACTCCCTTTCTCGGGGGAGTAGTCATGATGGCCCCTTATTGGTTTTCTCTATGGTGTGTTCATTACCTCAAGAATGTATTGGTTTTGTTAAATAAAGTGCCTCATGGATTCACCATTTTAGACCACCTTGAATACTTGTTCTATGAAAGGTTCTTCCTTATGAATAAAAAAATACAATTTTAATGTAGTTGGGTTCTAGATAATTGATTCAAGTATCCATTATTGTTAAATTTTGCAATAAAATTTTTAAAAAGTTAATATAGTATTTATAGATAATAAACGGTAATAGTGTATATAGTTAGTATAAATAATGGTAATATCATTATTAAATTTACATAGAAGGATGAATTTATGTAATTAAGAAGTAGAAACATCTCATATGAGGAAAATTTGGTCAATCATGGGATGTAGGTAGCATCACTAATGTTTGTCTTATTCTAAGATTTAATTTAACTATAGTAAGTGTTTTTGGAACAAAATCACATGTGGGATTAGTTTATGTTAGTGGTGATAATTATGAGATCCATGTTAGATAAATCAAAACTATAATGTACCCCTTTGGATTATATAACATTTTGTTATGTCCTTCGATGTACATCATTGACAGGTACATATTCAAATCTTTGAGTTTATGTGAGTGGGTGATTATATGGATCTTGGAACAGCATCCTTTTTTAATTCGTTTTGAAAATGAAGAAATCCTGAAATCCAAAAGAGCTTTCTCTACTCATGCTCTCTCCAGCATCTTCTTTGTTCTTTTCCATTGTTTGCTCGACTTCTACCTGAAATGTGATCTCCCACTTGAACCAATTTTAATTAATCTTCATTACGTACAAATTTTATTTCAAAATATAGGGATTCTAAGGTCAATTGGTAACATGGTGGGATGTTTGTTCTATTTGGATGACAATAGTTGTGCTTTCTATCATTGAGTTTCACCATGGTTTTGTGTTGAAATCAATGTATCTATGGCTTTGGTGGGATACATGTTCATTGATAATGAGGGGTATTTTCACTATAATTAGTAGGTACAATTAGAATTTTGGGTATATTTATGTTCATCTTCCATTATTCATGGTCATTCTACCTCTCTCTACTAGTAAGAGGTGAAAGATGATTCTTCTATGGACTACTCATCTAGGCTCCCAAGATACTTGGTAATGATAATTATGAACCTTCATGGAATAGGTTAGGACCTCAAAAATGTTAACCGAGTGTAGATGACTTCTTTTATATTCTATAAAGAAACCTGGAAGGAATAAATCTGATATCGTAGGGCGTGCTAAATGTGGGGATGAGGCCAATAACCATTGATTCCTCATATAATCTAAAAAAGTTTTCTTGTCTTGGTTTAAAGGTGAGGATATTGATGTTCATATGAAATCTATATCTAGTAGGAGAAGCACTAAAAATTATGTTATAGATTGGTCTTCATTACCATTGGTTGTTGTGATTCATGGATCTCTAAATCCTACATTGATAATCAATTCAGGTGCATTTAGTCCATATGATCTTTTTGAGTCTGGAGAAATACCTTTTCCTCTACAATAGGATCTTGAGTTTTACTCTCCACCGTTTTCTTTATTCTCCACAACTAGTTAGATTCATTAAATGAAACTATGGATGAAAATACTATTTTTTAAGGGTGGAAGATTGTTTCTCCAAGGTGAAAAATAAAGAAATCCTTTTTTTAAGATCTAGGGTTGAATATATTTGAGTGTAAAAGAATAATAATCTCACCCTAATTCAGATAGGGTAAAGGATCATCCCCTCATAGTGGTCATTGGGTCTGGAACAAGGAAATGGAATAATAGAACCAATGATTCTGAAGATTATCCAGACAATAAAGTGAAAAGAAAAATACAATGAAAATACTATTGTGATTTGTCAAAACCCTAGTAAACCAAATCCTCTGGTAATCTAAAACTCACTGAGGTATATGCTAGTCTATCTACTTGGATCATATCCCCTGAGTGGTCCATGACCTCATTTTTTTTCTAAGGAGAAAGCATCCCCCATTTTGATGAGGTGGGGGATACTCAATATGATAGGAAAAATGATCCATGTCATAATCTAAAATCAAATTCGAAGGATACAATAAATAAGGATAATGATAGAACAAATTATTTGGTGCTTCTTCATAACTCAAAGGATGAGATGTTAAAGGATTACTTCCTAATCAACGTTTTAGAGGATGATAACACCAAAATTTATAAAATAATGTTTTGAGTGGATATTAATGACTAGAAATATTATTAAATAAATAAATAAAATTGTATTTTGTTTCATAGATTCAATGAGAGGAAAATACGTTTGGAGGAATACATTCAGATCTAGGACAAGATGGTATTCCAATTTGATGACCTCAGCAAATGTGATATAGACATGCTAGTATCCTCTATTGAATGGAGCCTATATAATGTGTCATATTCCAACGTCATTAGTTTTTTGTGCAATTATTTGGTAATCTCTTTCATGGTTTAACATGTTATTTTTTCTAGCTTTTGTAGGGTTATCAATCACCCCTTAAAATTATTTTTTATATATTAATTTTACTTTTCATAAAATAAGTATTTATTATATAAAAACATAAATTTAAAATGAATTATATGTTTTAAATTAATAATTAACTTCTATATATTTATAGTTTGATTTTGAAATTTACATTCCATATTTTGAATCAAGATATCATAAATGATTAATAAAGTAAACATCATTCATTGGTAAAAAATACATTACATGTGAGAATAATAAAATATGTTGATGCATAATAAATATTATAACATAAGGTAAATGTTAAAAGTGAAGTATATTTTTAAAAAAAACAATGTATATCATTTTAATTTATTACTATAATATCCAATTTCCATTCTTTCAAAATAAAGATTTATAAAAAATAATTATTAATTCAAAATTCGTTATAAATTTTTTATATAAATTATTGATTCAAGATAAACATATTTATGCATAATCAAAATTATCTATTATAAAAAATATTTATAAATTATTTATAATTATTTATATACACACAGTACATAGGAAAAACATCCAAATATCCCCAAAATAAATATATGAGAAGGCTCATATAATTTTAACTGAGTCAAAAAGATGCAATCATAAACTCTCTATATCTAAAAAATACTTGAAATCGAGAAATAATTGTCACACATTGAGTAAGAATAAATAATAAGAGACCAAAAACTAGATTGATGAGAATGTAAACCATTCATGAACCAAAAACTAGAAGAGTATGGGGTCTATAGCCAAAGATGGGATAACTGAATGATGGATTCAACAGGGATCCACAACCATATAAAAACCCAAAGAAAACAGAACACCGCCCCCAATATACCCCAAACCACCATGAACATAGTTGAGAATATCCAAAACTTGAGATTTTGATGGTAAGGGAAGTAAATAATAGGGAATGAATCCCCAACATCATGAAACTAATAATCTAAAACACGGTTTATTCACACCAATATTGGTAATGATCTAAAATAAGGTCGATTCCATAAGTGATAAATACCTATATGGAAGAGGATCATGATTAAAGAGGAGGGTAAATAGTCACATACAGTATATCTTGAGTGGATCGATTTATTGGGAATATTGATTTAGAATGTCATGGAGGGTTCATTTACGTGAAATATTTAAAGGAATGATGAAGGAGTTCTTTTTTAGGGTTCTATTAAAAACATATGGTAAGTCTTCTATCAGCGCTTTCAAAAAAATGATAATGATCTAAAATAGTAATAATTGATAAAATGTATTTTGACCAATTCTTTTTTAGAAATCATAAAAATCAACCATTATGAGTGTTAAAAATAACTTATAAGCACTTATTAATTGTAATCCCTCATTCATTACACATATTTCTTTATTGAAATGCATGAATCCCTGGAAAACATTTTACCTAATTGCATTATTTTCCTTTATTTGGGGGTTTTTTAGACTTTAAATGTGTCTACCTCAATCGAGGATTCTTCCATATATTATCCATTCTATAGATATTAATGAGATGACTTGAAGTACGGACTTTATCAAATAATTTTTTAGTACCATGTGGGTCCATGATTGATGTTTGAACTTCAATTTTAATGATTTCAAAGAATCTTCTGTGCAGTTATGGATAAAAATTCATGGTTTAAATTGGGTATGTTGGAATCCAAAAATTCTTTATGATTTTTCTTTTGTGATTGTAATCCTAATTAGGGTAGATAATGCTACTAAACTTGTTAGATTCATCCCCTTCGCATGAGTTCTACTTTAAGTAGATCAAAACTCTTCTTTTATTGAAAAAGTAATTATATCCACACCGTAGGATGTGTTCAGTCTTAGAATTGAGTATGAGATGCCCCCCCTCAATGAATCCTATAGAATTATAGGGTATTTGAAGACTACATGTATGGGGATCTTGTTTACCCCAACTTTCAGGTTAGAGTAAATTATATATAACGCTATTGAAGGAAGAAAGATATTAGGATTTCATAGCTCAATGAAAATCAGATCAAACAACCTTTTAGGGATATTGTTGTTGCCTTTATTGCCGAAAATTTGAATTCCTCCATTGTTCAGGCACTTGTTACTACTAAAGCCTCTTCATAGGGGGTAAAATAGAATGATGCTTATGGACCTCTACATAATAATAGGTTTATTGAAAATACTAACCCTATCTCTACTCTTTTTCCTTATTATGAAGTGGGTGTATTCCAACAAATTAATTAAAACCTATTATGACAATTAAGTATTAGGATGAAATTTTGGATGATAGTTTCTTTTCCAATACTCATGTTTCCATTAATGATGCCTTGTATAAGGGAATACTGATATCCATATTGATGAGTATTCTGATGACAATCAAGCTACTAAACAGATCTATACATTGGCTAAAGTGGATTTAAATATGTGGAAAGAATGGAATGTAATTTCTTCCAAGAGTCGTAAAGGGAATGAAAATATGGATGTGGTCATCTCAGTTAAATTCAGGTAAAAGAAGATTTCTATTGTCGAGGGGAAGACTGGGAAAAATATATCATGTTTGGGGAAACATAATGTAGAGGTATCATCTAATATTAATAAGCCCACTCTATTTCCATGTGATTCTAAGACAGAATCCTTGCTAATAGAGAATCGAAGGTACATTCTTATCCTTCTTTTGATTGTGTTCATAAGGTAGATGGGTCAATGGAAGGTCAATAACATAAAACACATGTTGTTGATTCTTCTTGTGTAAGTAAATTCTATATGGGACCTGTCTTAGTAATAGATCGTACACTCAAGATGCAGATTTTTCATGCTACTACTACTTCTTGTGAAATAAATGTCCATAAAGGACATGGATTAGTTTCAAAACTTGTTGTTGATAAGTAAATCCATGCTATTGTTTTTTCTTTTAAGATTAATGTACATTAAGGACCAAGATAATTTGCATACTCTGCATTTTACAAGAAAATGTTTCATGTTTTTTCAACAATAGGTGATCTGGATAGAAAAAAGTGCATGGATTCACCTCATATGATTGATAGTGAGAGATTATAATCTTCAAAGGTGTAACCCTCCAAGATAGTTAAACCAAAGACTAATTTTTTCAATTAATTAGACACTTGGTCAACCTTTAAAATATGGTGATTATTAAGGTAAGAACAAACAATTTTTTTGAGCTGCTTGCATTTGGAAGCAGTGAAGAGGATGGTTAGAAAAGTGATGGTGCTTCAAGAGTATAAGAAATGAGGTAATAAATTGATGTGGGTCCTCTAGATGATGGAGGTGGATCCTAGATCCAATTCAAAACATAAAGGGGATGATAACATAACTATAGTAGGGGTGGACACCTATCTCTTCATAGTATGAGTACTCGATCTCATGTTAGATAATGTATTTTGGATTTTTCATTTGATGTTGTGTCTGTGGGAGTTTTTGTTTTGTATGATACACCTCTATTTCTATTTTTTCATTTTAAATTTAATAAATGGGTAATTGATCCTCATATTTAACAAATTATTATAATTTTATAATTTTTTAAATATATATATATATATATATATATATTTATTTATAATTATAATTATAAATAAATATATTTAGTGTTTATTTTTATATAATTATATATATATAATTGTTGTTGAAACCTCTTTTTATTATGAAATCAAATACCTATTTCTATATGGGTAGAAGGAGACCCATTACATAGCACGTAGGCCCATGGCAAAGTGTCCCATGTACCTGGACCAAATGCCCAGTGTAGTGTCGTGCCTGCATCATCCTGTCTGCATTACCAAGCTTGTGTCATGACTACAACACCACCTATTGACATCATGTTTGCATCGCTATCTGCTCGCATCAAGCCTATGTCACCGTCTGTGTCATAAATCCTCAAAGGGGATTATTAGATTCAAACCCTAGAATTTTGAATATAGGATTATGGGGTTTACTAATCATTTGGTGCCCAAACTGTGATATATATATATTTATAATAATAAAAAAATTTACTTTTTATTTAAATATATTTATTATATTTTATAATTATTTAAATATATTTTTTATATTTTATAATTATTTAAATATATATTTGTAAATAGTTTTATATAATTATACATATAATTATATATTTATATATATTTATATAATTATAAATATAATAAATATATTTATTATTTAAATATAGTTACTATAATTTTATAATTATTTAAATATATATTTTTTTATTTAAATATTTTTTTTATTTATTTAAAATTATAATGATAAATATATATATATATTTACTTACATATTTATATATATTTATATTATTATATATATAGATATTAATATTTAAATATATATAATTATAATATAATAAATATATTTGTTATTTAAATATATTTATTATAATTTTTTAATTATTTTAATATATATTTATTGATTTATAATTTTATAAATACACTTTTAAATCATTATATATACTTATAATTTTATAATGAACTATTTTAGTACATGCCATAAAAACACATGTACACATGTTATATATATGTGTGTGTGTGTGTGTACATCCCACGTAGCCAATGATCCTGTACCTGAGTGGTAGAGGCTCTTACTTGGAATCCATGAAAAATAGGATCAAATCAAGGTAGGGGTGAATTTTCGGGTACTTTAGAAGTATTGTAGCAGTTACTGTATCACGACTATTCGGTATTGTAGCAGTATGCACTATTCACCCGATTTGCATCTTCGGTCCACCTGTTCGGGCCTATGGGTCTTAGGGTTTCAGGCCCCCAAAGGCCTTCGGGCCTAGGATAGGGACTTCAGGCCACTAATGACCCTCAGGCTGCAGGGATTTTAGGCCATAAAAAATACCCAGAAGCACGAGCATACCACACAAGAATAGGCTGAGACGAGGTTTCATAGCAAAAAATAGCAACCACCAGAGCAGAGAAAACGGGATTGGATGAGGTGGGCAGCTAGGCGACTTCAATATGAAGATGCTGGCAAGGGGTTTTTTCAAGTGTGTTGGGTCTTGGTCCTTAAATGGTAATGTATTGGGTTATGTATGGGCCTTGTGTCTTTGGCCTACGGGTCAGGTAAGGCTTCCCCTTCAACCCTTAAAATAGGTATTATCCAAAATAAATAAAAAAAATATGTCCTTCGTGCAATTTGAGAGTATATCCCATGTACTTGTATATATATATACACACAAACATACATTTGTAAAAATATAATACCTATACACACACACAAACATGCAATATAATGCATACACATTGACATTGATATAATTATATATGTTCGAATATCACATATTAACAATACATCATTTATATTTATATAATTGTTTGAATTATTAATATATATATATATATATCAATATATCATATTTATATTAATTATATACATGCACTTTTCAATTAATGTATAAAAATAAATCATAATTTTTTAATATAAATTTAATAATTTTATATATAATAAATAAATATATGTATAAATTAATATTAAAAATTGATTAAATATATTGTTTACATTATTAATTAATATATAATAATAAATGAATAAATAAAATTTAATGAATTGAAATTAATATTAAAAAGTGAATTCCTATCATTTACACATACATATACACATAAAAAACATACATATGTACACATACACATCTACACACACACATATACATAGATACACATACGTACATACAATTATACATGTATATATATTTTTAAATTATTTAATATCAATATAAATATATATTTAAATAAATAAATTCATTTATGTATAATTTAATTATTTAAATGAAATATAAATATATTATATTTATTTTAATTATATACACATTTTGTAATTAATGTATTTGAATAAATTTTTAAACATTTTGACTAATATAAATGTGATAATTATAAATATATATATATATATATATATATATATATATATAATTGTTAATCTAATTTTTTTTTTATGTTATATAAATCATATTTATATTTTATTTATATATATTAATATAAATCTAATTTAAAAATATTTAAATACTACTACAAATTTGACTATTGGTGACCACCAAAAGCAGTCACTAATGAGATTTAGATGCCGCAATCCAACCATTGTTGGTGATTACAGTTGGTCCATCGCAAAAGGGAATCAGCGACTTCCAAAGGGGGTCACTATAAGTAGTCCTCAGATGAGCACAATAGTGGTCTCTATGAATAGCATTAGCGACCACCAAAAATTGTTGCAATGTAATATTTCAAAGCAACCACCATAAGTGGTTGATAATGCCCCAGAAAATTAAAAGAAATAGTGACATCAAAGGTTGTTTCTATTGCTCTAGAAAAATAAATCCATTAGCGACCTCTATAGGTTGTCTCTAACCTAAAAATATATTTTTTTAAAAAAATTTCAGTTCTATAGCCACCAAATAACCAAACAAAAAATAGTTGAAGAAAAAGCAATGAAAAAAATATTCATCCTAACAATAATAGTTATCAAAATAGCTACAGATCCGTTCCAATCTTCTATCATGATTAACCAGCTGATAAAATATAAAAAAACCAATAAAACAAATAAAATTCAAATTAACATATTTGACATTAATAAAATTTATTTTGTCAACATATATATATATATATAATAAAAATATTATATATTGTGTTGCCTATAGAGAGAATCATAAATACATAAATGAGACAAAGATAATCTAAAATATATCTTTATAGTATTTATCAGATAAAAAATAAATTTAAATGTAGATAATAAATTTTTGTTTATACTTATCTATCTGAGCATTATATTGATGCTTGATTCTAATAGATTGCATATGATATGAGGAATGTTCTCCTAGCTTTTTACATTAATCAAATTTCATTTTTGTGTTTTGATACCCTCAAGGGAGATATGTCATTTTAATAACCCTAGACAGTGTTACGTATAATTTAACCTCATACTAGGTGACACTAGCACATGATGGATGCGGCATTGATTTCTAATGATCAAAAATATCTTGATGATCATTCTTCCACGATTTCATGTCAATCCAAGTGTGTTTTCTTGGTTTTGGACTCTTTTACATTATTTTTCACTTAACACCATATATGAGGGACAAACAGAACTTTTGATCATGATGA
Organism: Viscum album; assembly: GCA_963277665.1. Taxonomy (NCBI): domain Eukaryota; kingdom Viridiplantae; phylum Streptophyta; class Magnoliopsida; order Santalales; family Viscaceae; genus Viscum; species Viscum album. The sequence continues at coordinate 493,352,812 of OY728158.1, read as the reverse complement.
ACAATTCATCTATCTAATCCACATTCTGATGCATCCTACAGTTTATAAATGACTTAAACATCATTGACATAAATTATCATCATAATAAATGCAAATTTGGTTGGTTTTTCCCCTATAAAGATGATTTTCCCATCATTACAAAAATGATAATAAATGTGAAAATGGACTTTGTAACACCCTGATATTTTATGAGAAATATTCTTTTTAATTTATTTTATGTCTTTTGTTGTATGCTACACCATGATTATCTTACACAATACACAACACCTTATTATCTTGTATTATACACAACGCTATTCTTTCCTTATGTTGCACACAAGAGTGACCTTCCTCGATAACATGTGTTGTATGCAATACCGGATTTCACTAAAAAATGATATATTATTCTAATATCATTATGAACTAGCTGTCATGAATAGTAATAACTACATTTTTAATTTTATAACATAATTATTCATCTTACAAATGTTCAAGAACACGGTATGAGAACAAAATAAATTTTTCGGGTAAAATAAGTATTTTTCAAAAAATGCAGTTTTGTCGTCTTTTGATGGAACACCCACATTGAATCTAGTTTTTTACATGTTTATAAGTTCGATTTGACAAAATAAAATTATTATTTTTAATTATATTATAAAAATTTACTTTGGATAAATGTTTCATATTATTCTGATAACTTTCATATTTTAATGAATAGTAAAAACACACTCTATTTTAATTAAAAAAAAATTTCATCGTAATAATATATATGGTTCAATTATAATATCTAATGGTTTTAATGTATAAATAGAATATATTTTTAAAATTTAATATAATTTATGTCATTATCATTGATTTTGCATTGAATTCATAGGTAAAATCATTTCAATCTTTTGCAATGTTTTAACTTTTAAAACTCGTTTACTTAACAACAGGATTAACTTTAAATCAATTTCTTGAACTTCTGTGACTTTAATTTGGAAACATGGATTCCATATTTGGAATCAGTGGGTCCAAATTATGTTAATAGGATAATTTTTATTTTTGGGTACTATGAATAGTAACTACGCTAAATTTTATTCAGCATAGTTTAAGATAAATCAGGTAATTAAGGGTAAATATAATATTATAAAATTACCCTAACAACTTCAAAAATTCAATTTTATGATTAAAGTCGATACATATCACCTAAGGTTAGGAATATATTCATTTTCTGGAATTTCTACCATGAAAATGATGTAATTATTATTAAAACCAAAGAAAGTGACAACATGTCACTCTCTTATATCTTATAAGTGTAAAAATTTTAATTTAGTGATAAACTTAATAAAAATTAGAACATAAATAGTCTCCAGATAGATAATAAAATTATATACATCATGTAAATCTATTTAGAATTTTTAGGGATTAAATAATTATCATTAATGATGACACAATAGTGATGTATAAATTATTGTATTGGTTGAAATATCAAATAAATGGTGTTAAAAATATTAAAATAAATATTATATGAACTATTTACTATGATACACGAATTTTATAGATAAATATGACATGTTATAAATCTATCAAATAGTTTTTTTCAAATATATCCTCTGTGTGGATTTTATTTAATATCAAATAAATGAATAGTGACAAAATTGACACTACTGTTATTTTATAAAAATAACATATTATTAAATTTTTTAAAAATCACAAAATTATTTAAAAATTATAAATTTATATTTATATTGTCTAAAATGACATAAAATATCCAATTATGGACAATTAACTACACATAAGTAATTATTTATAACAATTTAAAATTTAGAACATTATTACCAAAAATAGAATTAAATAGATTAAATATGGATAAATCAAGTTGATAAGGATTAAAATAAATTCCCAACATCTCTAAATTTTATTGTATGATGATATTACAACCTTGTATTATCTAATCTTATAATATGAGTCACTTTGGATGTTTTTATGTGGGGTTTGTGTTTATTATAAATTAATATTTTATAGGTTTCCAAAAGTGCCCCTCTCCTCTCTTATAAAATGGAACCTCCTCCCTCTCCTCCTCTCACCACTTTGAGCCTTCAAACTCAGAAAAACCCTGCCAATTTCTCTTATCCACTTTCCTAGAAACATACTAGAGGTTTTGGTTTTCTTCAAATACCATCTTTAGTGCCCTAATAAGAGGTTTAGAAGAGGCGTGTCGAAGAAGAGGTAATAGCCTTTACCGATTCTTTCAAGTTCATTTCTTCTTCTACTTCCTCTTATTTTGTTGTTTCATAATAAAGTAATAACATAAGTATCACTCATATACTGATATGTTATTATAAATATGAACCTATCCTATTTCACCTTCTATCCATCCCATAGAAAACGAAATCACCGCACGCACGTACGTACGAAATATCGTCTCCACGCCGTGGTGTAATCTGTTTTTCCACAACCACCTTACATGGATGGGTATATTGGTGTAAAGAATAAATATATATGGTTATTATAAAATGATACAAATTCTGAGATGTTATATCATCCACTCTAATTCCATTCAATAATTATGGGAACGATATCATCGCTCGTGCGTACGTATGGATTACCGTCTTCACGACGGGATGAGATTCATTCTCCAAGTTAACCATTAAAGAATGATTATAAAGTATATAAAATAAATAATAATGAAAGATATGAAAAGTTAATGATACTGGATTTATGTATATTTTATTTACATACTTCCATTCAATTTAATAAGGAAACAAAAACAGCGTTCATGTGTACGTACGGCCTACTGTCTCCATGAATGGTGTATTTCATTCCATTTATCGATCTATTATATATATGTATATTCTGAATATATATTATATATAAATAATTTTTTAAATTCTGGAAGTAATTAATCATGATCTATGTAATCATATGAATAATTACAAGTCAAAACAGGAATGATAAATGAAAAGATTTTACCCAAAACGCTGCTTTGACATGGAATTGACAAATGAACGGGTAATATAAAGTCTTAAGTGAATCATATATGATATAGTAAATATTATTATGGTTCTATTACAAGTTAATAATGTGTTTTAACCCACTATACATGGGTCTCGAACACATACGGAACAAATTGGACCTAAGTTAAGGGATAATTTTTCAAATCTCATTTTTATCTGAGATTTCTTATACGTAAGTATTTACTGGGGTTATATTTTTCATCCATGTCGATAAATTATTTTTAATAAAGTGTTTAATATTATTCTATGTTTGTTTAAATTCATGTTTACCCCTATTTGACTTTTACATTGTGTAATGGAAGGAATATTTCTTTTGTTTACCATACGAATAACTTTTTGACTTTTCCGGAAAAAGTACGAGGAGAATGTTTTTTAACTTATACGGAATGAACGGATTTTTTACTGTTTTATAGAACCTAATTTTCATGAAGCTTCCTCTACAAAATTTCATGATTATTTTCAACAAAATACTTTTCTTTTAAAATTGAATGGCATTTTGGGAAAAGAAAATGATTTTGAAGATGAAAGGATATTTTCCTCAAGAATTCATTTCAAGTGTTTGATCAAAACTATTTTCCATCTAAGATAACATTTTTTAGCATGTTTATGTTTCAAATATAAATTCTCTATTATTTAAATGGTTTTATTCTTCTTATGATTAAATGATATCCATTTTTTATATGGATTATGTTATGATGTGATGATGTTTATGAAACCCATTTTATTCTTTGGGTTATGATGAATGATTTATGTTTATTTTGTGGCACAAGTAAAAATGATTTAATTATGAGATGGGTGGGACCTATATATCTCTCCAATTCATTGGGAAAAGATTTACAACTTATGAGATAGACATGGCTAGAACGGAAAGTGAATCCGGTTCAGTAATACAGGGCTGGAATGACAAGTAAACACGGTTCAGTAATGGTCTTTGTCCACTATGATGGTCTTGGAAATAATGCCTTGTCTACTATGGAAATCATAACATGTGCTTAATGGTCTCCACAATTACATGTTTTATTCCCATGCTGTTTATCATGGATAATGTTCCTGTATGATCTACACCTTATGCACTACCAAGATTTATGTCATTACTCATGATTTTGATATTTTATGTTCATGTTCTAACGTTCAACTATTTAGGGATTGTTTTATGTTTTCCATGTTTACTCTTATTGAGCATTTAAGCTCACCCTTTTTTTATGTTTTATTTTCCCCATGATATAAAGAAAGGTTTTAGGTAAGAAAACCAAAGAGGGAGATCTCTATGGGAGATGTTGAAGATCTTTCACCATGATTAGAAGATTATGTTTTGAGTTTCCAAAGACACTAAACTAATACGGTCTTCGGGTGTCTGTTTTTTTCATGTATTAAGTATTCCGAAAAATTAATGTAATGTCTATGTACGTCAAGCTTTGGGTCTCTACAGTTTGTATCAGACCAAAGGTTTAGTTAAACTTTGGAAACTATGATGTGAATACTTTTGTGAGATCCCTGGAGATATTTCTAAGGTATGTCTAGGGATGTCCCTAAGGTTAAGTATAAATATAGGTTATAGTCCTAGAATTATGGTAGTGATCTTAGAATTAATCCTTAGATGTTATATATTAAAGGCACTCCCCCATTATTATGTTGTTTTCCTAGCATTATTTTTTCCTCTCACACTATTCTTTTTGGGTTTTAGATGATGGTTGGAACCCAAAGGAACTGTGTTGATCAATGTAATGGAAAATGTAATGATTGTCCTCCTGAACAAACCAATTTTATGGGATATGGAGTGCAAAATCGTATTGCTATACTTACACAATCTATGAATCATTCTGGACTTCCAAATGATCAGAGAAGGGAACGATATTATATTGAGTCCTTCATGAGGCAACGTCCACATTCTTTTAGTGGGTCTTCTGATCTACTTGTTACTAAACAATGGATTAGTACCATTGAAAATATATTTTCCATAATTTTCTGTTCAGAACATGAAAAAGTAATTCAAGCTATTTATCGTTTAGAAGGTAAAGCAGACCCAAAGTGGAATCTAATTAAGAATACAAGGCCCCAAGATGAAATTGAATCCATGGAATGGTATGAGTTCAAGAACTTGTTTTTCAATAAGTACTTTACTCGTATTCTTCTAACAAAGATGGAAAATGAGTTCCTTGAGCTTAAGAAAAAGGATGATGAATCTGTTGGTATATATGAGGCAACTTTTACATGGCTTTCAAGGTATGAATCTAGATTTATCATCCAACCTAAAAGTAAAGTTGATCGATTCTTCAGTGGCTTAAAACCAATTCTTCGAAGGGAATTATCTATAAGAGACTTCAATATCTATGAATAAATTTTGGGTTGTGCTATCAAGGTAGAATTAGAAGTTGGTGTTACATATCCATCTCATAGTTTTGACAAAAAATTAAAGATGGAGTTCAAGGAAAAATCTCATAAAAATGGTGAAAAGAAGGTGAATGTTTCTTTATGCTCAAAGTGTGGAAAGAAGCATGGTGAAGATTGTCTAAAAGGTACTAGAAAATGTTTCAAGTGTGGAGAATAAGGTCATCGAGTAGCTAAGTGCCAAAGTAATGGAAAAATGGTTTCTAATGACATGAGTAGAGAAAATACTACAGAGAACGCTCCACCAACACTTCAATGCTTCAAGTGCAAGGAAATAGGGAATTATGCTAATTAATTCCCTAATCCAAGGGTTAATGATGATCAAAATCAACAACCTATTAAGGAAAAGGAAAAAAGGTAAGTCACATGGGATCACTATTGGTAATGTTGAGTATGACAACAATGTGGGGGAATGATTAAGTGTTTATGTAATGGGATTCCAAAATAATGTTGTTGAATCTCATTTATAGTATCGTGGAATATTGGAATATCTATGTATTGGTTTATTGTGGTTCTAAATAATTATACGGTACCGGTAACCATGAAAATTAGTTGAAATATTTTTGGAATGAAGATGATATGTGCATAATGAAGGGATAAGGAGAAAATAATATGATTGATATTATTAATGAGCTCATGACTGATAGGAAAAGGTGACATCATGGTTTGAGTAAAAATAATTTTTTGGATTTTGGTATGTATAAAGAGTTAACTTTTGATAGCATTTATGTGTTCAATAAGGTTCTATGGTAATTAATATTCCAAAAGAATACAATATTAAGTTATTCACATGTTTGGAATGCGATAAAAAAGATATATCTTATGATATATGGGGGATAAATGATGGTATTCACATGCTTGGTTGATGACATTTCTAGTAATCATTTTCTTTATACTATGAGCATGGATAGAAGTATTTTGGATAAAACTAAAGATTTGAAATGGATTATGTTGGGCAGCATATAATATTTTGTAAGGATAGAACCTTTTTTCGATATTATTTCTGGAATGTTATAATAGTGTAGTTTTAGAAAAAGGAAAACCAGCAGGATGGGCGGCAACCCGTCACATCTGACAAGGTTGCGGGAATCGAACCCACAACTGAAGTGAGACAGACCTTTATCGCCTACCACTGGCCTACAAAAAGTCCCTAGTTAGTAGAAACTAGTTTTATTTTCTTAATAGGTATGACAGATGAAGTATAATTGCCTTTCTGGATCTATGTACGATTAATCTCACCATAGATGGACTTATGTATATAACTTTTGATAACCTTATGTTTGAGACAGATGGAATGATCTATCATTTTTTCACATTATCTGCAAACACTTAATGAAAGACAAACTCAACTTCATTTTTTAAGAGATGGAATGGAAATTGTTCAAGGCACGAGCAATAGTGATATTATACCAAAATCAAGTAAGTATTTCTTTTAATTCAAATATTTTTCAACATTTCGGAAATGATCTTGAAACCCAAAAATTTTATCCTAGTGCCCTCAAATCTGATGAATCATATGGTACCTTAGATCATCACAAATTTATGGCTTTGTGGTTGTTGTATTTTTCATATCCATGTTCTCTACCACTCTCCATCAGAACATGATGGTTAGATTTCTCTTCCATATCCATATTTTCACCAATGTTCACCTACGTGGAAACCCAATGATGAGTTAATTTGGGTAACCATTACGTTTCATAATTTAGTTATTAAAATTAATTTTTAGTATTTTTTTTTAAAATTTGGGTTTCTATAAAAGAAACCTTACAGTAGTAAACCACTTATAACCCCGAAGAATTTCGAGGCTGAAATTCATTTTAGGGTGGGTAGAATGTAACACCCTGAGATTTTATGAGAAATATTCTTTTTAATTTCTTTGATGTCTTGTGTTGTATGACACACCAAGATTATCTTGCGCTATATGAAACATTGTATTATCTTGTAGTATACACAACACTATTATAGGCTTGTGTTTCACGCAAGAGTGACCTTCCTCGATAACGTGTGTTGTACGCAATACTGGGTTTCACTAAACAACAATATATTGTTTTAATATTATTATGAACTAGATGTGATGAATATTATTAACTAAATTTTGAATTTTATAACATAATTATTCATCTTACACATTTTCTATAACATGGTATGGGAACAGAATACATTTTTCAGGTAAAATAAGTATTTTTCAAAAAATGAATTTTTCCCGCCTTTTGATGGAACACCCACTTTAAATATAGTTTTTGACATGTTTATAAGTTAAATATAAAAAAATAAAATTCTTCTTTGTAATAAGGATATAAAAATTTACTGTGGATAAATTTTTCATATTATTCTGATAACTTTCGTATTTTAATGAATAGTAAAAACACTCTGTATTTTAATTAAAAACAACTTTTGTTATCTTAATAATTTCTATGGTTAAATTATAATATTTAATGGTTTTAAAGTATAAATAGAATATATTTATACCATTTAATATAATGTATGTCATTAGCATTTATTTTTCATTGAATTCATAGGTAAAATCATTTCAGTCTTTTGCAATGTTTTAACTTTTAAAACTCGTTTTCCTAACAACGGGATTAATTTTAAATTAATTTCTGCAACTTCTTTTATTTTAATTTGGAAGAATGTATTCCATATTTGGAATCATTAGGTCCAAATTATGTGAAAATTCTAATTTTTTTGGGCACTATGAATAGTAACTACGGTAAATTTTATTTACCATAGTTAAAGGTAAATCGGGTAATTAAGGGTAAATATAATATTATAAAATTACCCAAACACCAGCCAAAATTATATTGGATGAATAAAAGCCGACCCATATCACCTTAAGGTCGTAATAGATTCATTTAATAGACTTTTTACCATGAAAATAATGTAATTATTATTAAAACCAAAGAAAGTGACCACATGTCACTCTCTTATATCTTATAAGTGTAATAATTTTTATTTTGTGATAAAATTCATAAACCTTCGAACATAAATAGACTCCAGAAATATAATAAAATTATATACATCATTTGATTTTAAATATAATTTTTAGGGATTAAATAATTATCATTAATGATGACACAATAGTGATGTATAAATTATTGTATTGATTGAAATATCAAATAAATGGTGTTAAAAATATTAAAATAAATATTATATGAAGTATTTAATGTGATGCATGAATTTTATAGATAAATATGACATGTTATGAATCTATTAAATATTTTGGATTGAATATATCATCTTTGTGGATTTTATTTAAATTCAAATAAATGAATAGTGACAAAATTGACACTATTGTTATTTTATAAAAATAACATATTATTAAATTGTTTAAAAATGAAAAAATTATTTAAAAATTATAAATTGATATTTATATTGTCTATAATGTCATAAAATATCTAATTATAGACAATTCACAACACATAAGTAATTATTTATAACAATTGAATATTTAGAATATTATTACCACAAATAATATTAAATAGATTAAATAGGGATAAATCAAGTTGATAAGGATTAAAATAAATTCCCAACATGTCTAAATTTTATTTTCTGATGATATTAAAACCCTTTCTCATCTCATAGTTGATTTTTAGTCACTTTGGATGTTTCTATGTGGGGTTTGAGTTTATTATAAATTAATATTTTATAGGTTTCCAAAAGTGCCCCTCCCCTCTCTTATAAAAGGGATCCTCCTCCCTCTCCTCCTCACACCACTCTGAGCCTTCAAGCTCGACCAAACCCTGACCATTTATCTTCTCCACTTTCCTAGAAGCATACTAGAGGTCTTTTTCTTCTTCAAAGACCAAATTTTGTGCCCTAAGAGGAGGTTTAGAAGAGGCGCGTTGAAGAAGTGGTAATATCCATTACCGATTCTTTCAAGTTCATTTCTTCTTCTACTTCCGCTTCTTTTTTTGTTTCATAATAAATTAATAACATCAGTATCACTAATATATTGATATGTTATTATAAATATAACCATACCCTATTTTACATTCTATCCATCCTATAGAAAATTAAATCACCGCGCGTGCGTACGTACGGAATACTGTCTCCACGTCGTGATGTAATCTGTTTTCCACCACCACCTTACATGGATGGGTATAATGGTGTAAATAATAACTATATATGGTTATTATAACATGATACTAATTCTGAGATATTATGTCATCCACTCTAATTCCATTCAATAAATATGGGAATGATATCATCACTCGTGTGTATGTACGGATTACCGTCTCCACGACGCGATGAGATCCATTCTCCAAGTTAACCATTCAAGAATGACTATAAAGTATATATAATAAATAATCATGAAATATATGACATATTAATTATACTGGATTTATGTATATTTTATTTAATTACTTCCATTCAATTTAATAAGGAAACGAAAATAGCGTTCATGCGTACGTACGACCTATCGTCTCCATGAACGGTGTATTTTTTTCCATTTATCAATCTATTATATATATTTATATTATGAATATATATTATATATAAATCATGTTTTACATTATGTAAGTATGTAATCATGATCTAAGTAATCATATGAATAATTACAAGTCAAAACACGGATGATAAATGAAACAATTTTACCCAAAACATTGCTTTCACATGGAATTGACAAATGAACGGGTAATATAAAGTTTTAAGTGAATCATATATGATATCATAAATATTATTATGGTTCGGTTACAAGTTAATAATATGTTTTAACCCACTATACAGGAGTCTCGGACATATATAGAAGAAATTGTACATGAGGTAAGGGATAATTTTTCAAATCTCATTTTTATCCGAGATTCCTTATACTTAAGTATTTACTGGTGTTATATTTTTCATAATTTTTTTAATATTCTTCCTTATATGTTTTAATTCATGTTTACCCCTATTTGACTTTTACATTGTGTTATGTAAGGAATCTCAATTTTTTTTACCATACGAGAAACTTTTTGACTTTTCCAGAAAAAGTATGAGGAGAATGTTTTTTTTAACTTATACGGCATGAACAAAGTTTTTATGGTTTCATAATGCCTAATTTTAATGAAGATTACTCTACAAGATTTCATGATTATTTTCAACAAAATCTTGTTCTTTTAAAATTTTGTGCCATTTTGTGAAAAGAAAATGATTTTGAAGAAAAAAGATATTTTCCTCAAGAATCCATTTCAAGTGTTTTATCAAAACTATTTTCCATATAAGATGATGTTATTTATCATGTTTATGTTTCAAATATAATGTCTCTATTATTTACATGGTTTGATTTTTCTTATGATGAAATGATATCCATTTGTTTTATATGGATTATGTTATGATGTGATGATGTTTATGAAACCCATTTTATTCGTTAGGTTATGATGAATGATTTATGTTTACCTTGTGCCACAGGTAAGAATGATTTCATTATGAGATTGTTGGGACCTATATCTCCCACAAATTAATTGGGTAAATATCTATATCTCATGAGATAGACATGGCTGGAACAGAAAGTGAATCTGGTTCAGTAATACAGGGCTAGAATGGCAAGTAAACTCGGTTCAGTAATGGACTTTGTCCACTATGATGGTCTTGGCAACAATGCATTGTCTAATATAGAAATCATAACAAGTGCTTAATGGTTTCCAAAATTACATGTTTTATTCTAATTTAGTTTATCATGGTTAATGTTCCTTTATGATCTATGCCTTATAAACTGCCATGATTTATGTCAATACTCATAATTTTGATGTTTTATGTTCATTTTATTATGTTCAAATGTTTAGGGATTGTTTTATGTTCTCCATGTTTACCCTTACTGAGCATTTGAGCTCACCCTTTTTTTATGTTTTCTTTTACCCAGGATATAAAGAAAGGTTTTATATAAGAAAACCAAAGGGGGAGATCTTTATGGGAGATGTTGAAGATCTTTCACCATGAATAGAAGATTATGTTCTGAGTTTCCAAAGACAATAAACTAATATAGTCTTTGGGCATCTATTTTTGTCATGTATTAAGTATTCCACAAAAGTAATGTAATGTCTATGTACATCAGGATTTGGGTCTCTATAGACTTTTTGTTATACCAAAAAATCCAGACAGTATAATGATTCTTGGTTGATTCAAATATATAACATATCATTCAAGGAATATTCTACTATATTTTCACATCAACCAAAAGTCGTTTTCTCATCCCCCCCCTAATTGGTGATATGTCATTTTAATATCACTAGACAATGTTATTCGTTGTTATGCATCAGACCAGGTGAAAAATTCATAGGATGGATGCAGTTTTGATTGTTATAGATGAAAATATCTCAATGATCATTCTCCCATGATTTCATATCAATTCATGTGTTTCTAATTGGTATTGGACCATTTTATGTGATTTTTCACTTAACTCCAAATCTAATGGAAAAACCCACTTTTGATCATATAGAGTATTTTAGGTATTTTATCCATGGGTCATTGCTTCCTATATATTTTAAATAACATAAAGACCATCTTCCTAATATTTCATGTCATTAAGAGATTTTTTTGGTCACTTTTGAACCCTATACATATGATTTTCCCATTATTATTGAAATGATAATTAATGTGGAAATGACCTTTTAATTATACTGATCATTCCAAGAATTATATTGATGAACAATTGATTCAAATAGATGCCATATGATTTGAAAATTTTTATCCTAACTTTTCTTGCCAATTAGAAGTTATTTTCCCTTTTTTGACACCTAGAAGAGGGATATGTCATTTTAATACGACAAGACAAGTTTACCCATCATTTACCATCATACCAAGTGACATGATAATCTGATGGATGCGGTGTTGTGTCCTACAAATAAAAAAAGGATTGTTAATTTGTCTCTTGGAATTTCATGTCAATCCAAGTGTGCTTTCTTGGTACTGAAACGTTTTATGAGATTTTTCACTTAAATATAAATCTATGGGACAAATTATACTTTTAATTATATTAATTGATTCAAGAATTTAATCTATAAGAAAATTCATTATATATATTTTAAATTACTTAAAAACTGTTTTCCTAAGATTTCATGTCAATTAGAGCACATTTTGTCAGTTATAACCCCTATAAATATTTTTTTCAACGGGGTTCATTGGAAAAAGGGACCAAACTAATTTATTGAATGATAATAGAGTAAAATAAATCAAAAGAAGATGATTTTTTATAATATATTTTTTATTAGTGACACATATCATATGGTAAAGCATCTAATAAAAATGATAATAAATTTGAAAATGAACTTTTAATTGTATTGACCAATTCAGGCATAATATTGATGCACGGTTGATTAAAATAGATCATATATGATTTGATGAATTCTATTCTATGATTCCACATTAATAAGATTTTTTTGGATCCCCGATGAGAGATATGTCTTTTTGAAAACACTAGAGAGTGTTACCCATTTTTTCCATCATACAATGTGACATGAGCATCCTATGGATGCGGCGTCGATTCCTACAGATCAAAATAGCTTAGTGATCATTCTCCAACAATTTCATGTCAATCCATATGTGTTTCCATGGTATTGACACTTTTTATGTGATTTGTCACTTAACTCAAATCCAATGGACAAACACTCTTTTGATCATACTAAGAAATTAAGTCATCTGATCCACATGCAGATTCTTCCTATAGATATTAAAAGAAATAAAAATCATTTTCCTACAATTTCATGCTAATTGGAGCTTGTATGGTCAGTTTAGAACCAAAGACACATGATTTTCCAAATATTAGAAAAATGATAATAAATATGAAAATGAATTATTAATTGTATAAAGAAATTTGGGTATCATATTAATGATGGTTAATTCCAATTGATCACATATGATTTGAGGAATGTTATCTAATATTATCACATCAATCAGATGTTTTTTCTCATTTTTTTACCCTGGATGAGAGATATTTAATTTTAATAACACTATATAATATTATATATTGTCCTCTATCAGACCAATTTAACAATGTGTCTTATTTTAGATATTGAGTCACATTAGGGGGTGGCCTACGGTGGGTGGGGGGAGGTTAGCAGATGTTCTAACTACTCCACCCTTAATAGCAAGTTATAATTCTATTTAATACTAGAGTTGATCTTACACCTTGAGGATGTGATTATTATAGTTGTAACATCCTCATAATATATTCAATAAGTGGTTTCCTATGGTATTTTTAATCAATATCATTAATAAATAGCTATTGAGTGATTTTTAAAAAAATTATGTTTCTTATAGGTGTTCAAAAAGTACAATAATCAAAACTACATACTATGGAAGGAAAAAATATCATAAGTAGGAACACCTATACATAATTAAAATTAGAATTAACCATTTATTTTTGGATAATGATATTCAGGCTGTTAAATTAATATAGTGATTGTTTGATGATAATTCCATGAAATGAAGCACTATTATAGCTAGCACGATTTAAAGATTTATTGATTTTTAGAAGAAGCATGAAATATATATAATAAATGGAGTGTATATAGTTCTTGTAAAGTTACCCAATGTAAGAGAAACTATAAGGAATTTAAGGCTCTTATGATGATTCCATGTAATTATAACATCATATAAATATTGGTGTCTCTTATGTATGGTGGATGATCTTAGTATAATATCCTCATGCATGATGTCATTTTGTGTCCAGGAGATGTTGATTTCATCAGAAGAGAAAAATAACTACAGTACTATTTGAATTCATTAGAATGATTTTAGATGTTCAAGCATACTATTCCTTCAAAAATATTAGGTGATGTTTTCATGAGAATCTTATTGTGGATAGTATCTTGGTACCTAGTGTGAAAATTATCTGTTTCCAATAATTATCAAAAGCAGGATGATTAAAAGGTGAGTTTAGTTTGTGGGAATATAAAATTGACAATTGAAATTCTAGAAGTGAAATATAGGAATATAATGTTATATCAAATGAATCTATATGAAAAATGATATTTGAAACAGTTGGCATGAGTTATTAAAGTAATCTATAAAAAAGATCATCCATGAAAAAGAGGAAGCATGCACATACATCAGAATGGAATGTAATAAAAACAATCATGAATGAGCTTTTCATATTCTACATTCTATATAAATTTATATGCATCTGAGTGAGGTCTAATTGAAATAGAAGTACACGAATTCTGCATGAGGGGTCGTAGGAATATTCTCAATCTTTGTTGCAACTAAAAAAATGTATGAACAAAAGAAAATGAGAATATAGTAGATGGTGGTTGCAAAAAATGGAAGATAAAGGTTATATTTTACAAGTGAGCAAACCATTTTATTATGATTAATAAAATATCATGATTCGAGAGTTATCTATCTAAGATGGATAATTATGTTTTGGAAAAAATATATATCCCTTGAATATTGAAAATAAACCTATAAAATTGAATATAAATCATTAAATTACATTTATTTTTATTTCACAAATTAAACTTATCTCTTGAGAAGCCCAAATCTTTTAAATCTTTATGGATTTGAAATTATTGATGTTGAGTAAGGACTTCTGGGAGTAAATTCAACCACCTATTTTCATGATATTATCCTAAATGTATATTAATCCACATCCATGGTGATAATTATGTGTTAAAGGTATAAATACCTTCACAAAGGGTCTCATGATGCATAGATTTACATTTATCATAAAAATAGTGAATAAAATTTCCTGATAAGTTTATGTCCTCTTAACAGTTATATATTGAAATGAATAGTTTATAATGTCTTCTATAATATTATTTATCATGAATATTTATATGTGATAATCATTATGGTTACATTCATGATATGTCTAACAAAATTCTTTGATGAAAAATATTGTATAATATGGAATCCCTCCTTTTATTACATAACTTTACCTAACATTGTGCAAACATATGGTCTTTGTAGTTTAGTATCTTGGAAATCATGAACATAATACCTGAAAACATAAAACACACACTTATAATCTACTTTAAATGATTCATCATGGTTTCATTATAAGTAAAGTTATTAAATCACATATCCAGAGTACATACATCAATGGAATGGGTGAATAGAAGGTCGACTGAGGGAAAACAAGTGAAATAGTTTACATGTGAATTTGAGCGATATCAATAAGAATGTGACGAATATCGTAAAGGAATGATAAAGAGGAATATCATAATAATAATAATGTAAATAATAAATTTAAAATGTGTATAAAACATTTAATTTAGACATTCATAAGCATATCACCAAGTTCTATCCCTAAGGTGTCGTAAAAATTACCAAGGATATTCACCAAGGTATCGTAAAACATGTCATCTCTAGAGATTTATTTAATAACCAAATGCATTGGAGATATATCAAGGATTACCCTTAATATTTAGTTATTTTTCAATGATCCATATAGATTATAATAAAACACTCCATAAAGAACCCATAGAGAATAAAAGAAATGGGTATTATATCGAAATCGTGGCATTTTAAAAATGTTCTTAAAAACTTGTTCATTATGTCATTTATAAATCAAGAGAAGGGATTGAGGATTTTATGTCTGTAAATTCCAGAATAAAAATAATAATTTTTATGTCTTGATGAATACCTCGGAAAATTAAATAGTTTTGGGTATTCACATAATGAAAATAAAATAATTTCTTTGGAAAAAGAGAGATATTTTGAGATGAAAATTCTGAAATTAAAACAGGTATGAAACATGGTTTTATAAAACATTAAAAATAGATGGAAAAAGAGACTAAAATTCATAAAAGACTCATAATATATTATAGGAACATAATGAAATGAAAATAATAACATGGTATGGAAATTTTAATCACATACCATAAAAAAGAGAGCTTGAAAGGAAAAGAGAAGTTGATAATTCCCTTACCTTGAAGAGTAACTTCTAAAACTCTATATTTGGGACCATGGGGGGATAAGGACAACTTTTGAGGACTCCATGGGAGGTGATACTATAATATCTTTTAGGGTTATGATTTTTTAATTTATGGAAATGAAGGAATGGGTGGGAATATATAGTAAAAGGGAGGGAGTTTTTTATTAATTTCAAAGAACACATTATTAGTAGAATTTTCAAAACCATGGGCTTGTATATGGTAATTTCCCATGGTATTGGAAACATGAGAAACATCACATCATATTTTAATCCAAAATAGTCGACCATAATCTTATCTTACTCATTAAATCATTATGACATAGTTATGATTCCCTTAAACTAACCAAAAACTCAAAACTGTATTTTTACTATTCATAAAAAATTCAACTATTTCATAAAAATCTGAAAAATTCACCCTAAATTTTTTTTGATGTGTAGAATTAAAAAATAAACTCCATTTTATAAAAATTAATTTTATTTTAAAATAAATTAAATAAATAAAATATCAATACATAACTAATAATTTCTAAAACATTTATTTACATATACTATGATATAATTATATCACATTACCATTTAAGATGACAAAAATATATTTATACTACATTAGGTGAGGTTACTATTACATTGGTCAAATTACTATGAAAAAGGGTAATAGTAATATTCAAAGGGTCATGTTAATATTAACAAAAAAATTAATTTGATTCTATTAGACTCTAAATATCTTACTGCTCAAAACTGTGTATGTCCATTTTTTGAAAATCTTTTTACATAATAAATTTTTTAATAATTATTTAAAAAAAGATATTTTTTAATATTCATAAAAATAATTCTATTAATCAAATAAAATTCATCAAAAAATACTATTCATCAAATATTATTCATTAAAAAATATTATTCATCAAAAAATTGAAACTTCATAGAAAACAACTAAAAATTCTGCGTAGATTAATTTTGACATTTGAAATTCAAAAATGAAGTTTATATTACCATAATAATTCTATAAGTAGAAGAAATTTTACTTTTAAATATAAAAATTCTAATTTATGAAAAATAATAGCTGATAGAAAATGAATAGTGAAATTTCTAAAACTTAAAAAAATATTTTATCGTTTACTTTTAAAAAGGGTTGTTTTAATCATACTATTTAATTAAAAATTATAAATATTTAAAATAAATTAATTTTTTATAATAATAATATCATTTCTAAAAAGGAAAATTTGAGTGTGAAAGGATAATTTATCGAATTTTTCTCAATTAAACAAATATTTTTTTATGAAAAACTATCCTTTAAATGTGTATATACCATTATTTTTAATAGTTTTTCTAACCCAAATTTATGGATGATGTATAATATTCTCATGAACTAAAAAATATTTCTATGTGCTTATATTATTAAACATAATATAAAAGTTATTGTGAGGAAAGAGATCTATAAATAAAAGAAGTGCTTTTTTCAGGTCATTACATTCTTCCCCCTTGAAGAAATTGCATCTTTACAGTTTTATCATATTATAAATTTGATAATATTATAAATTTTATAATTATAAATCAATTTTTGGTCGTAAAAAATAAATCTTAAAATATATTATTCTTTAAAAACAATTACATTTTCTACAAATCCTTCTTAATGATTCATAAAAAGCTTGGGATTAACCAAACATATCCCCCAAGAGTGTCAAACTAGGAGTGAAGTAGGGCCCATTTTCGTGAAGCAGTTCCTTTTCGAGTCTAGATCAAAGAGATGTTCTTGGGTTTACCCCTAGATACATATGTGTCAGAGCCACATCCACTTGTTGGTATCTAGATAGAGATTTTTTTGTTATGAAATCACCTACTTAATATTTCACCAAAATACCAAGAATATTTATTATATTTACACTTTTTTATAGGGTTCTTCTTAATGTTTTATAATCCTAATTTCCTAAAATAACTAAAATATCATTTGACACATATTATGGAATCCTTCCTTTTTATTACATAACATTACATGACATTTTACAAATAAAGTATCTTTTGGGTTTAGTGTCATGGAAATTATAAACATAATACATGAAAACATAAAACACACACTTCTAATTAAATTTTAAGGTTTTTTCATTCATTCAACCCATGTACAATTACTGCATCTCATTTCATGGGGACATACATCAATGGAAAGGGTGAGAAGAAGGCCTAATATGGGAAAACAAGTGAAACAGTTAACATGTGAACTTGAGCGTTATCAATCAGAACACGAGGACTATCATAGAGGCTTGAGAAAAAGGATTATATTAATAATAATAACTTGAATAATAACTTGAATAATAACTTGAAAATTTGTCTACAACATTTAATTTATATATTCATAAGCATATCACCAAGGTTTATCCCCAAGCTGTCATAAAAATTTCCAAGGTTATTTACGAAGGTATCGTAAAACTTGGCATCTCTAGAGATTAATTTCTTTACCCAATTCATTGTAAGATTATCAGGTAACACTCTTAATATGTCTTTATTTTCTTTTGATCCACATATATCATAATCAAAATTTTCATAAATAATCAATATAGAATAAACTAAATGGGTTTCATATCAAAATCATGGTGTTTTAAAAAAAGTGTTCAAAACATAATTATTATGTCAATTATAACCTAAAAATGGGAATTATGGTTTTATATATTTCAATTATAGATTTAAATAAATTATTTTTATGTCTTTATGAATACACATGTAAATGAAATAGTTTTTGTTATTCACATATATAAAATAAAATAATTTCTTGAGAAAAAGAGATATATTTTGAGATGAAGATTCTACAGCATAACAAGTATGAAACATGGATTTATATAATATAAAAAATATTGGGGATAGGTTTATAACACTCATAAAATAATCTTAATACAATATAGTAACATAATAAAATTTACATAAGAACGCGGTATGGAAATTTGAAATACATACCACATAAAATAAAACATGAAAGGAAAAGAGAAGTCAATAATTCGCTTACCTTGAACAGGTAACGTATAAAACTCTATGATCGGGACCTTGGGTGCTTGAGGAAACCTTTGGAAGACTACTTCAGGGTAATACATTCAGTTATTTTATGGGTATGTTTTTTGGAATGAATGGAAATGAAATAATCTGTGGGTATTTATAGTAAAAGAGATGGAGTATTTTATTAATTTCAAAGGACGCCTCATTAGTGGTATTTGCAAAGAAATGGGCTAACCCATGGTATTTTCCCATGGTATTGGACACATGGGACACCTCATATCATATATTAATCCACAATTGTCAATCATCATCTTATATTACTCATTGCATCATCATGACATAGTTATCATGTCATTAAAAATACCGCAAAACTCAGAACTGTATTTTTACTAATAAAAAAATCAACTATTTCATAAAAATTCCAAAAATTCACCCGAACCATTTTTCGACATATAGAATTAAAAAATGAAATCTATTTTATAAAAATTAATTTAACCTTAAACTAAATAAAATAAATAAAATACTAATATTTAACTAATAATTTCTAAAACATTTATTTACATATATTATGATATGATTATATCTTGTTATCATTAAAGATGAATAAAATATATTTATACTTCCTTAGGTGGCATACTACTCCATTGGTCAATTTAAAATTCATAATGGTAACATTACTATTCAAAAGGTTCATGTTACTACCCACCAAAAAATTACGTTGATCATATGTGACTCTAAATATCTTACTAATCACAACCGTGTATGTCTGTTTTTTCAAAATCATTTCATACAATCATTTCTTTAATAATTATTAAAAAAATATATTTTTATTATTCATAAAAAATAATACTATTCATCATAAAAATATTATTCATCAAAAAAATAATATTCATAAAAAAATGTTATTCATCAAAAAATAGAATCTTCTTAGAAAACTACTAAAAATTCACCCTGGATTCATTATTAAATTTGAAATTAAAAAATGATGTTTATTTTACCATATTAATTCTGTTGGTATGTGAAATATAACTTTTAAATATAAAAATCCTTATTTTTTAAAAATAATTATTTATAGAAAATGAAGTAAAATTGAATAGTGAAATTTATGACACCTAAAAAATAAAATTATTTTTACTTTACATTTGAAAAGGGTGTTTTAATCATACTATTTAAATAAAATAATAATTATTCAAAATACGTTAATTTTTATAATAATTATATCATTTATAAAATGTACAAATTGGGTCTGAAAAGACAGTATGTCAAATTTGTCTCAATTAAACATATATTTTATTAATAAAAACTATTCTTAAATATATATATATATCTCATTATGGTTCATAGTTGTACTATTATGAATTTAAGCATGATGTATAATGTTCCCATGAAATAAAAAGTTACTATATGTGCATCTATTGTAAAACATAATAAACATTTATTGGTAGGAAGAAGATCCATAAAAAAGGTACATTTTTCTAGTCATTATAGATAATACTATCATTATGTTTGGGTTCTAGAATAGACATTACAAATAAATTGTATTCCCTAATATTAGTATGAATATATTCATATTTCATTGGAGACCCTGGTACCATATAATTCAATTTAAAAATGTACAAAATTTTCGGAGGATATGGTGGTCTTGATGACGTTTTTATCATATTTTCCAGGGGTGAGAACACACCGTCTAATGCAAACTTAAATTAACATATGGTTTTAAATACACTAGAATAAATAGAATCATCTAACTTTCTATTAGTTCGTATGTTCTTGGAAATTAGGGTGTCCTAAATTTTTTGTTTCATCCCAAGCATTGTGTCAAAGTATTTGATGTAGTATAAGTAAAATATTCATATTTTTGGGTTCTAGGAGAATGTATTCAGACTTAATCTTGGAAATGAGGAACATCTAAGGAGATAGTTGGTGGGTCACTCTGTCATCCACAGTAGCATAAATGAACTCATGGTATTGTATAAGGGAACTAAACTATGAAGATGGCTCCAAGGCTGTATAGCCTCAATCACTATGAACCGGAATAATAAAATTAATTGGAGAAGAACATACTAAATATTTAGGGTTATCTTAATATGAACCATCCAGTAAGAAGGGTACAATGGATAGAAAGTGTCCATGACGAATTTTCGCAGAAAAAGCACTGTTAAGACCATGAAATCAATGAATATGTTTTACAAGAGAAATCTAATTCATATTAAGAGATTAGATAAGAATAGGAGAACCCAAAGTAGTATTATAAGATGCATGTAGATCCATGAATGGATCACTAACTATCCAGGGCATAGAAAAAGGACAAAAACTTTATCTTAGGAGGAGGTGAAGACGCCTTTTGGGACAATTAGAATCAGATCATTTAGATAGTGATCTACCAACTATAAAGACTCCCACAGGATTGTTAGAAGACATACATAGGGACTATAGGGTGAGTTTCATGACCCGAACAATGATGGGGCTTGAACCGCAACTACCCCAAGAATGCCTTAATTGGCTAAGGACTAGAGACAAGCATCGAAGGCCTAACAAACTTAGGGAGACCTTTTTGTATGTACCTATACACATGCACATAACCAAATTAATGAAAATTGATGAGGAAATGGAAAGGATACAACACTTCTAAAAATACACAACAAATATGCATCAACCTTAAAATAGTACAAGTATAGAAAATTAAACTGAAAGGGAAAAGGGGGAAACACATTCCCAACCCAAAAAGTTCCAAAACATGGAAACAATTGAAATTTTAAAATGGCTAAGAGAGCCCCGCTCATGGATCCCAAACTACGACCACCACACATGGTCCAAACACCTTGTATCCCTTGGCTACTATGATGTCACGATCAACCTTTCTATTTTCTTCAAGGGAAAACCATGTTCGGGAAAGATCAAATAGGGGTATGTCTAAATATACTCAGTAGGATTCCCTGAAGGCTCAAGGGAGTAGAAAAATATGTAATAAAGTGGTGAGAAGTAGATATAATAGAGTATAGTAATAGATTACAACTCAACCCTACAAGAGAATGATGTAAACTCATCCAAAACACAAGGATCTAGAAATGGAGAGAAGATGATATTTCCCGCCAATTCATCGCTACCTATAGTAGGATAGTAGACTCGCCTAACCATGAGAAGCTACACATTGAAAACACATGGCATACATCATGTGTCTTTACCTCTCCTGGAAAGAGAGTAACTAAAACCAAAGGAGTGGGTACTAAAATATGATACATATATATTTTTAGTCAAAGAAGCCCAAACTAAAGAGAGTAAGGGGATCTCTATCTCACATCTCAGCCTAGGAAAAGATTCATTAAAAGTTCTATAAGTAACCACCAATGATTCCCAACATCCTTCACATCTTCGCTGAACATGAAAGTCAAAGGGACTCAATCACCACACCTTAATACTATCTGATTTTTGTGGGTCTACCTCACCCATAAGGTTTTAGGTCGTGTCTAAAGGATGCATATTGGTGGGAAAAGCATCCCTCTTTCTCATGATTTCAACGTTATGTAAACCACATCTCATCACTATGACGCATAGCTAAGGGATCACAAATTCATAGTAGAGGTCTCATTCCCTAATGCATTAGGGGGATTCCACTCTGATATTCATCCTAGAGAACCTACACCCTGATGTGTCAAGGGGATTCCACTATTATAGTCATCACAAATGACCCATAACCTGATCTGTCAGGTGGATTTCACTTTTATAGTCATTATAGAGGACCTATAGCCTGATGTGTCAGAATGGTTCCACTGTTGTTCATTGGGGACCCTCGTCCTAATGCTTCAGGGGGATTCCACTCAAAATTATATGGTAGAGGACCCATGCCCATGTCAATGGGGGATTCCACTCTCATAGTAGTTGTATAGGACTCATATTCATGCCGATATAGGATTCCACTCTAGGTCATTGAGGAACCACTCCCTACTCATTAGGGGAATTCCATTTGAATGGTATCAAGGAACTACCTTGGTCATCCCTACAGGATGGTACATCTCAGAACACACTGATATTCCAATGCTTGATCACTACCATCATTGGACATCACCTGGATAAGAGTCACATCTATAACATCTTTCATTATATCTTGAAATCAACTAAGGAAGTCATTGTTGCATTCTATATAAAAAACACTCAAGATGTGCTACTCGCATGTCGAAATCTGAGTTCAAAAGATGAACATACAATATGTAAAATATTCATAGTGTGGTACACAAAGCATATGGGTCCCATAAGATGTGTGTCCCCATCTCATCACCTAGTCATTTACCCAGCCATACTTGGGTACTAAACTGTGGAAAATTACCCATCCCCCCAGGCATGCCAGCATACTCACAAAGTACGTGGAACCTCTAGCCCAAAGGTTGAATAAGCGCACAATGCTCATTTTTTATCTGAAGGTTGATAACATAATTCTACCGACATTCATATTCAAATAGCCTAGGATAATCAAATGGATCACATCGGCATGATCCTTGCAAAAAAATTAAAAGGATAGACTATTCATTCACCTGAATCGAAGACCCCGTGAAGAAACTACATTTCAAATCATTGTTAACTGATGGTGCTTCGTGGGACCCATGCGGGGATCCTAAAACACATCAAACAGATTGGGCCACTGTGATACTCTCATAAAATTACAAGGTATTGGCTATACATTCATCCCAAATGGGACAACCCCAGTGGTCCGAAAATTTATCCAAGACCAGATCTGGGATCCTCAGGACCCGATCTAAACATCAGTGGTCTTTGGTTGAAGAATCGTCGATGTTTCGATGTGATGAAATGTTGCTGGATCTTCTGATTTCTGTCACGCCTCCTCTAGCACCTGAAACTCGAATCTGAGCATGGATCGGGTCTCATTGGGTCGGGAGATTCATAGGTATGAATATTTCACAAAGACTAGAGGTCGTTTCAGCATGGAGAAAATTTATCGTTGATGAACGTTGAAGAATGCGAAGAATAGGTGATCCCAAATTAAAACAGATGATGTATGTTGTTAGTTTTTCCATCAACAATGGATTCAAAACCAGCTAATTCCAACAGAAATCTAAATTATAAATAAGGATTCAATCGAGGATATATAAAATCTTAAATTTAAATCATTTGTCAATTTTTGATCTATAGTTGTGATCGTTGCACTTCGATCTACCGTCACCTTCATTTTCATTATGATCTGACGAAGTTCGGACGTCGAATAACCATCAGAAGTAGATGACCAAAGCTCTGACGTCTGCGAGAGAAATGGGATAACTCTAGCACATTTCTCTAAACTCTTATTTATAGGAATCTACCAACAGTCATGGAATGAGAACCTCTCACACCCTCTCACCTTAGGTCGCAGCTAGGGTAAACATCGCATTATGAACTCAACAGTGCTCTTGGTTTTCCAATACAATTTCCCATTCAGAATTTATTTGATCTAACATCTGAAATAAAATAATTAGATTTAATTATTTTGTTTATGAAAACACCCTCCATGGATTTTTCTATAGAAGACCTACAATAACAAAGGTTATTTACCACTTAGGGTAAATGCGACACTCCAGACGCAACTGTGGCCTCATACTTCTGATCTGAGCTACCATTTAAGAGATATCCCATTTCCATTAGTTGAATAGTATAACAATACATAATATTTTAATAAAATTTATTCTGGGAACATCTAGCCTTGGAATCACAGGTCGTCTCAGTTCCTAGCTCTTTAATTATATGTAGAAATATTATAAGTTCCTACAAGGAAAAATTGGGTCTCTAAATCATTTCCTCCTTCAATATTTTCATCCCTGAAAAGAAAAAAAAATGGAAATAAATCCGGATACTAAGTTTTCACTGGGCTCTCCTTCTCCTAGGGAAACTCCTTTGTGTTTCTATTCTATCACAATACATGAACCTAGGGGATATTCTAACCTTTTAAAATTTCTCGTGTCGATAACGTGCATAGGATCATTAACATATCTCCTCAGTTGCATCACATGGAAAGACATAGTGCTTTTGATCTAATAGTGGGGTTAGGGAAAGGTGGTAGGAAACCTCTTCAACCCTCTGATGGATCTTGAACGGCCCGATGAACCTTGTGGATAACATTCAATTGTAGCCCAAAACCCACAGGAATGTCCTCAGCATATCCACCAACACCTGGGTAGTGCTCTTGGTATGTTCATCAGTCTAGGGTGAAAGGCTATACTCATCCATAATAGGGTCCCCAATTCCTCATGTAGGCATCCCCACAATTTTGAAGTAAACAACGTGTCACGATCAGATACAATGTCAAGGGTAGTTCGTGAAGTAGGAAGATCTCTCACATGTATAATTTCCCAAATCACTCCACCAAACACTTCTCCTTGTCCAAGGGAGTGCACTGAATTCATGATTCATTCTATTATTACCTAGATGGAATCATGGCCCTTCACTATGCGTGTAATCCTCATGATTAAGACCATGGATATGTCATCCCATTTTGACATTGAAATTTCATGAGGCTGCAACAAACACACCGGAACTCAGTGCTCGGCCTCCACCGACATATAGGTGAGGCATCATGAGTCCAACTCAGCTATGCTTCGTCTCATTTCAGACCCCCAAAACTATTGCAAAATATTTTTGTACAAATTCCCCACACCGGGATGTACATCAAAGCGATAAGTGCTGAAATATCGCGTCACCTCCTCTCGCATCACAACAAGAGCCACTGTTTTGTCCCTAAAACAAGGTATTATGATTCCCTCCTTCAGAATATACATTTTGTGTGTCTCTTGTGGATATTTCATTCATGGAAGATCTCAAATTTGGTATCTCACTATTGGGACACTCGAAGTCGACACCATCGACTAAAGAGAATTGCACCCTTTTGCACCACCAGGGTAAGCTCTAGAGAATCCAACTACTCCAAAGCATCTCGCACTCAATAATCCTAGGAATTCTTGAGAAGGATATATTCTACAACATTTCCCTTTATCAAAGTATACAGTATCTCAAAGTCATTGTCTTGGAGGAAGTTCAAATAGCGTCACTACCTCAGTTTCAGGTCTCTCTAAGTTAAGATGTGCCTGAGACTCGGGTGGTATGAGAAAACCACAAAGTGCTCTCCCAAAATATAGTGTCTCCATATTCTCAGGGAAAGGAATAACCCAACTATCACAAGATAGTGAGTCTCATAGTTCAATTCATGGGGTCTCCATCACCTCGACCTGTACTTGTAAACTGCTAAATCAAGGTTGACATGGAGAATTCAAGGTGCCAATGAATAGGTAAGGTGAGTAAACTCATCCAACCATAAGACGCTAGACACAAAAATCATGTGGCATTCCCCACAATTATTCACTTCCCTTGGAATGAGAGTAAACCCCAAACCAAATACTCATCTACACTCACTAGTGAAATCTCAAGCAAAAAAGGAGGTCCAAAAAAAGACACAACAGAAAATGCTAGGTCCTGCTCCAACAATCCACTGCACAACCCTGCCATGAACACAAAAGTTATAGGGACTCATCCACCACACCATGATATTATCTACTTTAGGTGGAACTAACTCCCCTTCATGGTTTTTCTTATGTCCCCAAAACATGTCTTGGTGGGGAAAGTTCCCTTATTACTCATGAAATCAAAGCAATGTTAAATAACACTGACACGGGGTTACAGCAACACCCTGCATCACCCTGGTAAAAATTTGTGCAAGAATCATTGATAAAAGAGTAACTCACCCAATGTCTAAAAAATTATACTTTGAAAAATGTAGAAAATACATAAGGAGTATATCTTATCATGTCATGTGTTTTAGGATTATAGACATCCATTACCTGTAGTTTTCTACAACCCCAACCACCGTCTCCCTAAGCTTGACGTGGGCTGCTTGGTGGTAGTGGAAGGATCTCTTAGCATAATACACCAAACACAACTCCTTCTTCTCCCTTGCCAACACTTCCTCCCTAGGGACCACCCATTACCTACCTTGGAGATCAATAGTCACTACGTCATCTCTATTGTGGCGGTTCCTTTACTATCTTCCTAGAAAGATTAGAATGTATGGATGGGCTGTCTCTTGCCATGTGACCTCGCTCATCCCAAACATAACACCAGAACTGCCTTGGATATCCTCGTGCTCTATGATTCTTTGGCCCCATATGACTATGTTTCTGAGACTGATTATGGGGTGTCCTATTGTGTCGAGATCTTGTCGACTAACTTCTACTAACCATAGCAGACGTCTTGGCTCGGCCATGCCCACTGCCAAAACTAGATAACTGTCATTTCACTGAAAGAAATCACTCTATCAATTGTTCCTGCTCCAGCACCCTAGTGTATGTGGGGAAGCACAAGCGAACTACATTAACACATATAACTCTATATATTCCCTTCTCAAACATATGTTTTTGGTTGTAGCCACCATGGATCATGTCCAAAGAGTAGTGTGTAAGGTCTACAAACCTAGTCGCATACTTATCCATTATCATCTGTCCCTGCTGAAGCTCAAGAATATACATGAATCCAAACAAAGAATAAGTAGGAGGGGTAATACTCCTCACAGAATAGTTGTTGGATGTCATCCTAGGGGAATACTAACTCATCGTGCATCTGGGTAACCCGACTCCACCAACATCTATCTTCTCTAGGGAAAAGGCTGGCTTCCAAAGCCACTATATGTTCTATCAGTGTCCAAACAAGCCTAAAGAGGAAGACCATTAACTCTAGACAAACCTCTACTGCCAGAGGATATAGCTCATCATGGAACCTCAGTAGTCTCTGAGGTTAGAACTTGCAATGTGTGCTAACCCTTCGCACATCTTCAACCAGTCTGCTAGGACTAACTACTTCTCAAAAGGTGGATGTTCTAATACCTATCCACCTATAGGAAGGGGGTAATATGATGGATCATGAACTAAGGCCTCGTTTCTCATGGAATATTCACCATAAACCATAACTAGTATCTTGGTTGGTTGTCATTGTGGTGGCATCCTAAATCCATCATGGAGTACCAAAGTCAAATGAGAATATATATATATATATCAACCACAAAGGGGAGATGACTCAAGATGGAATGTCTAGGAATCAATCATATATGATGCATGTAAAAATTTCCCTGAAACAATTTTGTCATCCTGAAGATTCAATAAGATCAGTGTCCTAGTGAATGGTTATGTCGGTCGCCACACCATCACTCGACTCCCTAGCCAAATAGATGCGGTCAAGACATGTTAAAATTCTTTCCCTAAACCCAAACAAGACGTTTATTAGGTAAACTTCTGAAAAATGTACCAATGGATTTACCACCATAGATAACACTTTTTCACGGCCCGACCCATGCTAAGGCTTGATCCTCGACTACCCCAAGCATGCCTCCATAGTCCAGGGGATTCCGATCAGTGTTCAAGGCATAAAAAACATAAGGTGGCCTCTTTTTAAGTACTTATACACATGAACAAAACCACTCAAATGAAAAATGCCGAGGAAAATGAAAAGATTAACACTGCAATAAATACATCACAAATATGAATTTACCTCTATAAAGTACAATTACAACAAATTAAACTGAACAGGAAAAGGGAAATGATACACACCCAACCAGAAAAGTGCCACAACCCAGAAAAAAGTGGAAAAGTAAAATTGTTGAGAGTTCACTTCTCCTGGATCCCAATCTATGACCACCGCATGTGGTCCAAACACTATATTTCCCTAAGCTCCTCTGAATTCATGATCAACATGTGAGTTGTCTATAAGGTAGCACGAAGTGAAAGCATAGAATATGTAGGGGAGTGTATAAAAATATTCAATAGGATGCCCCAAAGGCGCAAAGGAGTAAAAAAAGATGTACTGAAGAGGGGAGTAGGGGATAGAATAAGTTTTAGTAATAGTGTATAGCTCAACCCAACAATATAGTTAAGTAAACTCATCCAAAACACAAGGAGCTAGAAATGATGAGATGATAAAATTCTCTCCAATTATTCCCTACCTATAGAAATACATTATAATCATCCAACCATGAGAAGCTAGACATGAAAATCATGGCTCATACCCCACACATATTCTCCTCTACTTAAATTAGAGTAACCATAACCCAAGGAGTGGGTACTAAAATCAGATATATATATATATATATATATATATATTCTCAGCCAAAGAATACCAAATGAAAGAGAGTAAGGGGATCGACATCTCACATCTCATCCTAGGAAAAGAGTAGCTAACAGTTCCATAATTAACCAAAAATGATGCCCAGCATCCCTCATGTCTTCCCGGAATATGAAAGTCAAAGGGACTCAATCATGAATCCTTGATATTATCCTCTTTCGGTTGGTCTGTCTCTCCCACGTGTTTTTAGGTCATGCTATAAGGACGCGACTTGGTGGGGAAATCATCCCTCTTTCTCTTGAGTCTAAAGGTACAACAACCACATATTTTAACTATGTTGTACATCCAAGGGATCATAAATTCATAGTAGAGGACCCATGACCATGTTCGTTAGGGGGATTCTAATCTAATATTTTTCATAGAGGACCCACAACCTAATGTGTCAGGGAGATTCCACAGTTATAGTCATCGTAGAGGACCCACACCCTTATGTGTCAAAGGGATTCCACTCTGATAGTCATGTTAGGGGGACCACACCCTGATGTGTTAAGAGGGTTTCACTCTGGTTCATCCATGACCCTCACCCAAGTGTATAAGGTGGATTCCACTCAGAAGTAGTTGGTAGAGGACCCACAGCCATGCTGATGGGGGGTTTCACTCTCATAGTATTCATAGAGGACCCACACCCATGCCAATGGGGAATTCCACTCTAGGTCATTGAGGACCCACACCAAACCCATTAGTGGGATTCCACTCAGAATGTGTGGAAGAACTACATTGGTCATCCCTGCTGGATGGTACCTCTCAAAAACCGTTGATTACCCACACCTAATCACTACTGTCATAGGACTTCACTTGAATAGGTATCACATCCATTACATCTCGCATCATATCTCATAATCAATTATATAGGGCACCATCACACTCTACATAGAAAACAACATAGATGTGATACTTGCATTCTAAAATAAGATTCCAAAAGAAGAATATATGAGAGGTAGAAGATTTGTAGTGTGGTAAAAAGAGAATGTGGGTCCGACAAGACATGTGGACCTAACTCATCGCATGGTCATGTACCTATCCATAATCATGTACTAAACTTTGGACAAGTACCCACCCCCCCAGGCATGCCAATGTGCTCCATGAGTACATGGAACCTCTGGCTCAAAAGGTGGATGAGTGCACCATGCTGATTTGATCCAAAAGGAGATAATGTAATTATACCAACATTCCTCTTTAAATGGGCTGGATAATCAAATATATAACACTTTCATGATCCTTGCGGAAAAAACCACAGGGTCGACTATTCATTAGCCTGAATCAAACTCCCAGTGAAGAAACTACATTTTGCAGCATTGCGCATGAACGGTGCTTTGTGGGACCCATTACACGATCCCATCACACATCAAACTGATTGTGCCATTGTGATCCTCTCAAAAAAGCACATGGGATTTTTTATTCATTTGTCCCAAATGGTAACCCTTTGAAAAAACTATATTTCACTACAAAAGCCCAAATCCAGCCTCATGGGGCCTGCACCTCCATTTTGGTTTAAGCACCTAAAATCATTCTTGAAAAGTCTTCCTCGTCTCTAGGGTGTTAATACCAATTTCGGTGCATCAATAAGACATATCATGTGGAAATTATTAGGGCTCAATGTTTTAATAATAATAAAATATTATTTTTATTATTTGGGCTTCTGGTGGACCCGATCCACAAACACAAGAATGGAATGCAACCATGGTCCCAAAATTATCATCTCGAATACTAGTGTGTGCTTCTACAAAGGGATCGTCAATTGTACACTCCATGTAGGAGTTATTTTTGAACCAATATTTTATAATTTCATTAAATCTATTGAAACACGAGTGATTTTTGGTCCCATTTTGCTGTTTGGAGTAAACAATCTAAAATGGTCTTATAAATAGCATATCGCTAACAAATCCATTCTGCCATTGACAGAACATCAATTGAACTCCCCAAGTGTGAGTAATGGGGGTTTAACATTTTAATAATAACATTAATATTATTATTATTATTATTATTTTAGTTTCATGTTATTTTAAATTTTTTATTTAGGTTTTTGGACAACTGTGTGGGGGGTCCTGTGGCTGGTCTCCAGCCGCCGCTACCATCCCAAACTGGCAGCCCCCGCAGACCAGAACCGCCATCCTGCTCCTTCTTTCATATGATATAGTGTCATCCCTCTTGTCAAAATTTCGAAGACCATCCACTTAGTCCAGCATGCACATCGTCAAACTGCAACCTTGCTGCCAGACCACTCTCCCTACCAGATTCACACTGCCTCGCCTTCCGTGGACCACTGGGTCCACCCCCGGTGGCAAGAAAATTTTTCTGAGACTTGATTTGGGATCCTCGAAACCCGATCTACACAGTGGTGGTCTTCACTCAAAGAACCGTTGACGTGATGAATAGTTTGTGGACATTATTCTCATTACCAAGCCTCCTCCAGTGCTTGAAACTCAAACTCAAGCATGGATCGGGACTCCTCTGGTTGAGAGCTTCAGGTAAATGTATCTTTTTCTAAGATCAGAGGTTGTGTGAGTATGGGGAAAAGTTATCATTGAATAATGAGGAATAATGTAAAGAATTGGTGAACCCAAATAAAAACAAATAATGGTTGTTGTTAGTTAGACCATCAATAAAGGCTTTTAAAGTAGTGAATTGAAAATGAAATCAAAATCGGAAATAAGGATTCAATTTTGGAGCAGGAGAATCCAAAATAGAAATCCTACCACAATTTTAGATCTGTCATTATGTTCAATGTGCTCTGATCTACTAGATCCTGCATTTTTGTCGTGATCTAATGAAGTTAATTAATTGAATCATCGTCAGAAACATATGGCTAGAGATCCTCCATCTGTGATAGAAATGAGATAACTCTAACTCATTTCTCTAAACTCCAGTTTATAGGAAACTACTAGTAGTCTCAAAATCTGAACCTCACGTGCCCTCTCACCTAAGGTCTCCCCTAGGGTAAACACCATGTTACAAACTCAACGGTGCTCTTATATTTCTAAGAAGAGTCTCCATTCAGAAGTTATTTGATCTGACATCTGAAATAAAATAATTAAATTTAATTATTTTATTTACAAAAATGCCATCTTTGGATTTTTTTTTAAAGAAGACTCGCATCGATAAAGGTTATGTCTCTCCTATGGTAAACACCACACTCCAGACTCAACTATGGCCTCAGATTTTTTATTCAAGATACCTTTTAAGAGATACCCTGTTTTCGTTGCGTGAATAGTATAAAAACACTTAATATTTTTTTAAAATATTTCTAGGAACACTAGGCCCCGTAATCACATGTAGTCTTAGCACATCACTCTGGAAATATATGTAGAAGTATTCCAAAGTATTACAAGGAAAAAATTGGATCTCTATTATGAGGTTCAAAATAGTTATCCAATCTAAAACCAACCTTACCCATTTCCCACCTCTAACTCCTCTTTGTTAAGTACTCTACTGGTATCATTCAGGAAAGTCAATTCAAACACTATCTAATATTTATTGTCCCAAAATATATCTATCACACTATTGGATTGAAAACCATTACTGAAAATGTTTATGAAACTAACAAGGTGGTTCAAAAATAATAACAATCTACTCACACCTCCTTTTATATCATTGAATTGATATAAATATAGCCTAGTGATAGCATATACTACCATAATAGAAACATCAAAAGTACAATTTCCCACCAAATAGTTTTGTGCTAACTAATACTGAAAAATTAGATCGCATTGGATGTCAACTCATACAGCCTCTCCCAAACCTCAATTAATTAAAAAAATTAGAAAATACCACCTCTAGATCTAAAATGAGAACATAAGACACTATTGATGAATCTATATAAATGACCTTTTATTGGACAATAAACTCTCCATAATCAAAAGTACTTCCAATATCACTATAAAAGAATTACAAAAAATATATCCTTAATTACCACTCAATATGAGTACTCAAAGATCATTGGAAATAATGAGATCATTGTTTATCACTAAACATAAAATCAAAAAAATATCACAATGACCCTATAAACCTCACCCCAAACTCTAGAAGGAGATGAACTCATCTATATATCACTAAAACCTCTTACTACCACTAAAACCTAAGATTATATAATAATAAATCTTTCCTAGAAAACATTAAATTATGATTCCATCTGATTATAGACACATCACTACCTCCTAAACCAAGATTACACCACCGATTCACTAAACCTCATAATAAACTCACCACTAAAGGAAAACAAATGCTCATATATCATCTAGATTAACTTGAAATATATGTCAATGTCCTCAAACCAACACCAAGTATCACGATTAGTGATAGACCCCTCATACTTTTAAATCCAATCACAACCCAAATTATATATATATACAAATATATGCTTCTGTATATGTGTAACATCCCGAGTAGGTAATGAATAATATATATTTTTATCTATGTCAATTTATGAATTAGATAGTGTTTTAGAGGCTTAAAACGAGAATAAATCCAATCTTAAGCATGGAATACACTAATATTTTTAAAAGATTGTTTTACAGCCTTTTGATGGAAAACCATTTTTAAATCACCCTTTTGACACTTTTATATGCTCTATTTGTCAAAATAAACATATTATTTATGATTGTGACATTGAAATTTACCTTGGGTCAATTTTTGGTATTATTCTGACAATGTTCATTTTTTAATGAATAGTGAAAAAATACTGCATTTTACATCAAAACTTCTTTTTCATATAATTTAATTATATGGTTAGATTATCTTTTTAATTTGTCTTAAAGTGAAATTAGAATATATTTTTTACCATTTAATCCAATGGTGGTCATTAGGATTAATTTCACTTTGGAATTGGGTATAAACAAGTGCCAAACGTTTCATAGATATTGTTTCTAAAAAACCCGCTATTTGTTTTGACAATGGGAATTATTTTTAAATTAATTGTTGAAATTTATGTGTTTGGAATTTGGTAAAATGGATTACATATTTTTAATCAAAGGTTTCAAATTATGTAATCAAGACTCTTTTTTTGGACATTATGAATAGTAACGACGGTAATTATCTTTAATTATCTTGATTAATTAGTAATCAGGTAGTTAAGGATAATAAAATAATATCATAATAATCAAAAATGACCCCAAAATGTGTCCTAATGCTACTGGTTGTGTCATGACCGACCATGTGATGCCTTGTCCCAAACTTGGGGACCCCATGGAATCACTTTTATGTGATAATGACTTTTTATCTTTTTATTTTTTAAACAAAATTAAATATAACAAAGAATGTATCACCTGAGTAAAACATTTTTCATTTTGTCTAAATATATGATATATTGGACTATAAATAGTCATTGGGAATCTAAAAATATT
The DNA here is from genome assembly GCA_963277665.1 of Viscum album. Taxonomy (NCBI): domain Eukaryota; kingdom Viridiplantae; phylum Streptophyta; class Magnoliopsida; order Santalales; family Viscaceae; genus Viscum; species Viscum album. Next base: position 493,318,130 of record OY728158.1, on the reverse strand, counting down.
CCCTACATCATGGTATTTTTTTTATAATTTTTAGACATTAAATAAATTAAATTATTTATGACATCAAATTGATGCAGCAATTACCTCATTAATGAACGATTTAAATAAAATGAAAAGATAATGTAAAATATAAGACTTAAACTTGTCAAAGACCTATTGGATGAGTATATTTCGAACCATTATCACATTATCCTCTAAAAAATCAATTTGGGACCTTTAAAATCCGAAACTCATTTGAAAATAAAGTAACATTTTGTACCTTTCCAAGAGTGCCCCTCCTCCCCTCTTATAAAAGGCCCCCACCTCTACCTCCTTACCCACACTTCTCAAGACATTGGCTCGGCCAAACTCTACTCATTTTATCTCTAAACATCCCTATATTAATCCTAGAAGCCTTACCTTAGGCAGAAATCTCTTCAATAAACCCTTTTGGTTCAAACCAAGAGGAGTTACCCGATTTAAAGGTAATGTATTCACTTGTGTTCTTGTGTTTTATTTTGTTTCTCCAACCCCCTAAACTCTTTGTATTAATTTCTATTGTAACAACACAAGTATGTTAAATATACTAGGATGTTTTTATAAGAATTATTCTAGATACACTTACACACACCTACATCTAATGGTTAAAGAACATACTGTTTCGGTGGATGGCGAATTTCTGCCTCATGAAACGATGATTGTTCAATATTCTTATAACACCTTCAAAGGTGGCCATTAAGATGTCACAATATTTATATATGATATATAATATTTTTATGGTTTCCTTAATCTTCTATATTTTTCATTTATGGAATACCTTTATGGCTTCCATTATGGGTATACGCGATATCTTCATTTTAGGATGTGCGGACTACCGCCCCCTCAAAGTGATTTGATTCGTTAATGCCATATGTGGGACATATAAAGGATGGATTTAATGATATTATATATGATATTATACTGGAATTATAATATACCTTTATATAATTATGATCCGTTTCCATTAAATAGGAAATATAAATCATAGTAGCGTTCATGCGTACGTACGGCTTACCGTCTCCATGGACGGTGCATTTCATTTCTTACCTCTAAATGTTATGTAATATTATAAATGCATGTATATACCTGATATATATTATATATATTATATCTACATCATGAATATAATTCTTGATATAATATATATTTTACAACATGAACAACTTGTAATTATAAAGAGTTTATTTTCGACTCAACTACCAATGATTGACAAAACGACCATTATTAACTTAAATAATTACATAGTGTTCATAACATGGTAATAAGTGATATAAAATGAATAATGAACTTGAAAAAGGTTCTTAAGAAATTATAAATTAACTCAAGTTTATTATTCTGGACATTAAAGAATGATCGAGTCAAGTCGGACCCGAGGTATGGGACTTCATCTCAATCTCCTTTCATTGAGGCATATATTGTTTTATACACAACTTTCTTTTATACGGTGTATAAACCCCTTTGACTTTTATGTCTATTCAAAAGGATTATTTTTTATACAAAGTGTTTTACTAAATGATAAAAGGAATTTTCTTTTTGTCGTACGTATGTGGCGACAACGACTTCCCAACCACTGTGACCATTATTTGAGCTTCGGCTTCCTCTACAATCCATAACGTTTTTTTAAATGAAAAATAAATACCATGGTTTACTTTTGTTTTATTTTGGTATTGAAAATGGTTTTCATAATGTTTTTATATCAATGTGTTGTATTGATATCTTGTGATTGAAAAGTGGAAATGTTATATTTCCTTTATGCATGTTTTATGTGATACAATTATGTTATGGTTCTTGGGCATTGTTATGAAGATGGGTGGTTCTATGATAAACTAAGGGCGGGTGAGCCCGATATAGCTCTCCAATTCATTGGGTAATGCGAATGGGTTAAACGTTAAGGTTTCTCCGAAGATATTTAGGTAATATTCTGTGATGGGTATTCCAAACGTAACCATGAGGGTTACTCCCTACGTAAGAATGTTATGAATGCCTCAAGTTACCTTATGTCCTACGATTTCTGTGATTTATTCATGATTTGATGAGGTATGTTAAAATGCTTATGTTTTATGAGTAAATTATGATTTCATACATCGAATAATGTTTTCATTTCGTACTTTTATATCCCTTACTGAGCTTTGTATGCTCATCCCATGTTTTTGAAATGTTTTTCACAGGTCATGGGAAAGGTACATGATGTGATGATAGGGTCAAGGAAGTGTCTTTAAGGAATCCATGTTTTGTTTTAAATATTCTTCTATTGAAGGGAAAAAATGAATACTATCTTTTATGTAACCACTTTGTTTAAATGTGGAATGTAATTCATGATTTAGGATCTAATTCTCTAAAACTCTAAACCTAAAAAGATCCTCAATGTGTAATCTTGTAATAACTCAAGATTAAGTAATGATTAAGGCTGGGGCCTTATAATATGTATATGAGAAATGTCTAACATCCATGCCACATCATTGCCTCTACATGGACTATCAAACTTGAAACATATAAAACCCAGTCATAATGGACTTAAATAGATAATGCATTTGTACACCCCATTCAAAACACATTGATATTATTATAATATTACTTGTGTACTGATCTATACGTTTTAGAGTTCCCCATTTGATTATAGAGGACCTTTTATATTAAACTAGATTCTCTGGTCAACTTAATATATTAGATTTATGTAATACTTCTCCCTTAGAATCCATGTAATCAGCACAACTTTCTTAAAAAAACTCCATCCTAAAACCACTTTCTCTGATATTATTATTTTATAGCACACCCCACTAAGTCTCCACTTTATATAACACGTTAGTGTATACCCCCAAAGATTTCCTTATATAGGCCACAAGTTGTGACTAGAACCAAGGGTATATCAATACATATATTTTTATATATATGCAAGTAATATCCCTTTATAAATGAAAACTTTTTGTAACTTATAATAATGTAATTAATTTTCCAAACAAGGTTCATCAAGTTATTTTCAATGATAATTTATACTTACCAATTATTTTCCTATGTTTTCTCATTATTCTAAATGTATTTAGTTGGTTTTGAATACCTACTTTCTCAAATTATATTTTAATGAAAACGTTATTGTGATATTTTAATTTAAAAAAAATACAAAAAAATGATACAGTCACTTTGAATGAGAAACAGGAAAGATAAAACAAAACACACCTCCTAAATCTGATGTGTCATTCAGGACCATGGATGCAAACTACATCTAGTGTGACACGTTCCTACAACAAATAAAAAAAATCAAGATAATAATAATGAATTTAATAAAAAATAAATTAATTAATTAATTAAGTATAACCCTTCGTCGTAATATCCCATTCATCATCACCCTGATGCGTATACTCCTTCAGTACTCTGACGTCAGCTAACAAATGTGCATTTACCTCCTTGAAAGCAGACATTTACACCTCCAAATCCATCACCTTTTCTGTAATACCAGAAAAAATATCATCCAAATACATATTTCATGACACTATACAAAGAGTAATCCCCATGTCATATGTCAAGATATATCCATGTCCATCTTGGCCAATAATGCGATGAAATATCTCAACCATTCACATGGAAATTTGTCGTCGGTCCTCCGATAGTTGTGCTATATAAATGTCAAATTGAGACTTTATAATATCTAAATATAAATATAAATGTATATATGTATGTATGTAAGTATAGAAAATTATTACAATAACATACAATAATAGTTTCAACCTCCAGATCATTTTGATCACGATTCATCATCCACACTAACATTTTATTAGGTAGTGCACCTTTATCCCATAACTGTATACCAATAAGATATAAATATAGAATAGAAACCCATAATAAATAATAAAATTAAAAGGTGAATAATAAATAAATAAAGTCAAATGTTGGATGTGTGATGAGCCTCAAGCCTGTGAGGTAGTCCCTACAATGCATGATTCTCATAATGACATGCTTCGACCTCCTAAATTCAATTATTTCAAATTTTAAACATTTAAAATTCTATGCATTATTTGAAATATATAATCCAAAATAAGTACTCTCCATTTTAGAATTAGTGGATCAATATGAAACTAACTCACGCCACTAAGAGTGGAGAATTCCTCTAAGGACTCTATCTAAAATTTTCGGGGTGCCCACATTTGGTACCCGGTTTTCTCTCTTCAGAATACCATTATGATAATTCCACATTTTATGACATTTTATCACACACATTGATCAAAAATAATTAGGGAACACTCTTATATTATTATTTTTAAGGAAAAAAATCACAAAAGTAAGTATTTTTTCGACATATATAAGAAACTAAAATGATCTGCTTACCTGAACTCCCCTCTTTAGTCGATCTAATGTATCCGAGGGGAATTAAACCCAATCACATGTAGTCAATGAAAATTTTTTGTGGGTTGCATATGATATGACTAAATTGGTGAATAAATGTAGGGTCACCCACACCCAAATGATGGTATGTCTCACCAATTGATACGTCAAGGGTCATGTAAGAATTCTATGATGAAATACCTCACCCAAGCCCTGTCTTATGAGAGGAATAAGAAGTTGAGTCTGATCCTATTGAAAAATATTTCATACATAATTAGACAGATGTTCTTATATATGTTTATTTATTAATTAAATAAAATAAAAACACATTTTCATTCATACATACCTTGACCCATGATGGTATATGGATTTTTACAATGATGTGGATATGGTGCATGTTCCCCTGACATATCTGCAGTCATAGAAAGAATTAGTAATGAAAGGACCCATTTCCTATTATAATTCCATATAATGTGAACTACAAAGGACTCGTGTACTTTTTTTATTGCACACATATGTCATAAAATATAAAGGTATGGTTGGATCAAAACACATGTCTAGGATAGGATATTATATTTCATTATTGCATAACCATAAAATATTCATTGAATGGCTAAATATCTAATACCCATTCATTTGATTCATCAGCAATGAAAAATTCATAAAGGCTAAGTTTCTCAACACTAGGAAATAAAAGGTGTTGATTGTTTCATTATACTATTAATTATTAAATATCATCACTACCATATAATGGAAAAGATAAACGTACATGAATAAAAATAGAACATGATTTCATATATCATAAAGAGAGGCATAAATCTTCTACAGGTAGAGTATTATAGAAAAATATATAAATTTCATTACATGTGGACCACTGAAGTTGAACTAAATACACTTATTTCATCTAAATTACATGTTGGTATCTTGATAAAACAAATAATATTTATAGAAATATTTTCCCTCAAATTAGGTAAGGTTATTATAAGGGACACCGAGATATAGAATGTGAATAGAGAGAGAAATAAAAGGTAGAGGTGAATCAAACTCGTTCTATCTCAAAAATTGGGATGTAAAGAACCTCAAAGAATAAATTAGAACTATAATGGGTTTTACATGAATGTGATCAAAAGAAATAATAAAATTATCATGGATCCATATTGGAAGGCTAAGAAATCAAAAAGAGATAATTTAGGTCTAAAATCTATTGACCAAAGGGTGGTTTATTCTATCCAACCCATTCCAATTAATTCCTCATTCATACCATCATTTTTTATTCACAGTCAATTCATTCCACTTCATCCATCCATCAATTTTGAGGATTATTTAATGAAAATAGAAGGATAAAGGGTTGAGATGCATGATAGAGAATAAATTTTTACTCTATATTTAAACATTTTGTCTTATTCTAGACTAGGATCTATTTTAGCAGGTAAATGAGATTTAATTCATTAATTGTTTCATGTTAACTGAAATATATAAATATGTGATTCAGGATATTTTTATTAAAAATATAATTTATTCATTACTAGTTAATAGATTTTAAGATAAGGGTGATGGATAGAGAGTAGAACACAAAATCTTGGAAAATACTTATGATCAATGTATTTTTTTTAATGGAATTTTAAGGACACTAGTGTTTATTAATTGAATTTATGAAAAATAAAGAACATTTGACCATTTAAAATATCGAATTCAATAAAAAAATTGTATCGATTTGATGTTGGAAAAATAATTTAAATACATTAAATATTTGGTTAGACTCAATGACAAAGTAGATGTGGAATTTTTTTCAATTTGACGATTAATAAAAATTAATGTAAAAGTCAAAAAGAAAACACCATACTAACTAAAAAATAAGGAAAATAAAAACTAACAGTGAATATGGTCACATACCAGACATATGATTTATTCTTTTTCATTATTTCACTTCTATAGAATATGACATATTAAATTTAAAAAAGTTAACAAAAAATATATATATAAGAGGGAAAGATATAACCTATATATTTATATTAATATGGATGGTATCAACTAGATTTATTTTATTAGGTTCACAAAAACTATCCATTTTACTATAAAAATAATAATTGGTAAGTGTTGACACCAAAATCAAGGAAAATCAAGAACAAAAGGAGAGAATTAGGGGGTTTACTCGTGAAGATAAGTCGCGGAGCCCTAGAGCCCCATGGCAGGAGCATAGCTCTCCCTTCACAAACCCACTGAAGATCAAGGAGTTAGGATTCTCTGCGAACCCCATTAACATTCGTGAACCAGCCACGGAGTGAGGAGGTGGGATGATCTGTGAACCCCTTTGATGTTCTAAAACCTACTGTGGACCTAGGAGGCGGGATGCTCCATGAACCCCTTTGACATTCATAAACCCGTCGCGGAGTAAGGAGGCGGGATGCTCCGCGAATCCCTTTGACATTCGCGAACCTGCTGTGGAGAAAGCTCCACGTTCGTGCTGAGTGATCTATGCTTCACGGCGCCTCTTGCCTATAAATACTAGGCTCCCCTCGAGCCCAAAGGAAGGATCCTCCAACCTTTCACCTTCTGAGCTCCCACATCGCGAATCAATTCCTTCTCTACAAACCATGATCTCTTTAAGGTACTTTTTCATCGCGAAGGGTCTTCCCCTTGGTGTGAATTCTGACCCTCTTTAGAGAGGGATTCCCTTCACGGAGCCCACGAGCCTCCGTGAAGGAAGGAGATACCCAAGTGGACTATAGTCATTATAGATCATTTATGCTTCGTGAAACACCCTTCATACACATGTGATCTGCATGCTAAGGCATGGCCATTGTGCTTCAAAAAGCACATTGCATCACAATGTCATGCTTCCCAAGGCACCCTTGCTTCATGAGGATATGCTCCGTGAATGCCTTTCTACTTCACAAAGCACCTCCCAGATGAACATATTCCTTATGCCTAGGCTAGGAGACTTCACTTCGAAAAGCACATCCCTCCACAAATCCCATCCACTTCATGGAGCACCAGAGCTTCACTAGGATTCTACCAATGAACCCCTTTTCTATTCAACTCCTTTTCCCATGCGGCCTTTCAGATTTGCACGAAGCAATTTCAAAGTCCCTTCAACGATACTACCCATTGTGTTTCTTCACCTCATGCTTCTCCGCATAGGCACGCTAATAGCTATTTCTTCTTCGCATAGCCATGATAACGTGGACCCACCAATGGATCGCTCCATAACACCCCCTTGTCATGGCATTTTCGATGCCTTCCTTCCCTCAAGGGAGGGCGGGTATTGGTTATGTAAATACTAGGATTGTGGAACAAACCCACCTCATCCGAGATATAGGACGTTAAACTGACAAGCACCATCGTCCTTATCACATGACGTTAAACTATGACCTCGCCTCGTGCCTTGCACATGGGGTACCCCATCTCGGACATTCTCTATTCCCACGGGTATCCACGGGAGTGAGATCATTCCTCACATGTAATGACATCCTCTTTATCAGAGCAGCGTTTGTCTGCAGGGGAAAGGTCAACCACCCCGGTGTAAGCCCCTACATTTTCTTGAAAAAGGTAGAATCCCTCCTCTCTTCCTGGGTGCCACATTCCTCTCTCATTGGGCGTTGTCACTACCCAGGCCTCCACCCTGGAGTAAGTCCCAATCTCCATCTCTTCAGGCTACTAACCATGCATAAGCCTCTGTTTCCTCTTCAGTCTGCCAAATAAGTGTAATCCCCATTCCATTTCCCACGGACACACCTTCCCCGACGTGATCATCATACCTTTGTTGACACTTATTTCTCACACCAAGCATGACTCACGTGGGATTAGAGTAAGCAGCGGCCATGACATCCTTTTTGGGCAGCCTAGTGTGTAATCCCCACACCTAACCTGAACTTCAAGGTCTTTGATCCCTGCCAAGGAAAGGTAGGTAGGAAGCCTCCCTGAGGTTCAAGCCCAACACCCATTGGCCCCGACCATCTTCACGTCGGTTCACCAAACACCATCACGAACGACATAGACTTTGATCATTTCCAAGGCAAGGTATATCGGAAGCCTCCCTAAGGTTCAATCCCACCACCCATTGGTCTCGACCATCTTCACATCGGTTCACCAAAACCAACCTGAACTATGTAGACTTTGATCCTTGCTATGGAAAGGTATGTAAGAAGCCTCCTTGAGGTTCAATCCCAACACCGAGCGGTCATGGTCATCTTCACGTCAGTTCCCAATCTATCCCAAACTATATGGGTTTTGATCCTTGTATTTTAGATAAGGTATGTAGAAAGACTCTCTGAGGTTTGATCCCACCCAGTGGTAATCCGTTTCGATCCAATATAGCGGTAAGCTGGGTGACCCTATCCAGTGGTATGTCGTTGTGAGGCTATCTTGCGGTAAGCCGTTGTGACCCTATCCAGCAGTAAGTCATTGTGATCCCATCTAGCGGTAAGCTGTTGTGACCCCATCCAGCAGTAAGCCATCGTGACTCTATCTAGTGTTAAGCCATTGCGATCCTATCTAGTGTTATTCCATGTGACCCTATCCAACAATAAGCCGTTATGACCCCATCCAGCGGTAATCCATTGTGACCCATCCAACAGTAAGTCGTTGTGACCCCATCTAGCGGTAATCTGTTGTGACCATATCCAGTGATAAGCCGTTGTCACCCAATCTAGTGGTAATCCATTGTGAACCAATCCAGCGGTAAGCCGTTGTGACCCTATCCAGCGGTAAACTGTTGTAGCTGTTTGGACCCTATCCAGTGGTATACCGTTGTGACCCTATCTAGCGGTAAGTTGTTGTGACCCCATCTAGGGGTAAGCTATTGTGACCCTATCTAGCGATAAGCCGTTGTGACCCTATTCAGTGGTAATCCATTGTGATCCTATCGAGTGGTAATCCGTGTGACCCGATCTAGTGGTAAGCCGTTGTGACCCCATCCTGCGGTAAGCCATTGTAACCCTCTCGAGCGGTAAGTCGTTGTGACCCCATCAAGTGGTAAGCTGTTGCGACCCCATGCAGTGGTAAGCCGTTGTGACCCCATCCAACAGTAAGTCATTGTGATGTTGTCCAATTTTAAGCTTTTGTGACCCAATCCAGTGGTTATCCATTGCAACCCAATCCAGTGGTAATCCATTGTGAACCGATCCAGCGGAAATCCGTTGTGACGCCATCTAGCATTAAACCGTTGTGACCCTATCCAGCGGTAAGTCATTGTGACCTCATCCTCCAGTAATCCATTGTGACCACATCCTGGGGTAAGCCATTGTGACCCCATCCAACGGTAATCCATTGTGGCCCTATCCAGTGGTAATCCTTTGTGACCCCATCCAACGGTAAGCCGTTGTGACCCCATCCAGTGGTAAGCTATTGGGACCCCATCCTGGGGTAAGTCGTTGTGATCCTATCAAGCGGTAAGCCATTGAGACCGCATCCAGCGGTAAGCCGTTGTGATCCTATCCAGTAATAAGCCTTTTGGTCAATATCCAGCGGTAAGCCGTAGCGACCCCATCCAGCGGTAAGCCATTTTTCAACCCCATTCGATGGTAAGACGTTGTCATGTGAACTACGAAGAATTTGATTCCCTGCCACAGGGATTCGTAGGATGCCTCTTCGAAACTGAATCCCAATGTCACCATCATCCTCAAGTCATCTCCATCTCATTCTATACCAACTTCACGTAACCATCCATCATCAATTTTGGTTCTTACCTGGGCCTCCACATCCCGGTGGGATCATGTCATCCCATTATCCATTCACTTTAACAACAACCGGGTATCTAACCACACGTTATCCCCAACATCGGTGTTCCCTCCATGGGTTTCACTCACATGATCCTCTCTAGTCACTATTCCAATCAGTATAATCCATCTCTTCTAGACATTAAACCTGCGACATACCCTGTGTTAATCATAGAAAGCTGAGGAAAACCTCAGATACATGCCTATGTGATAGAATTCCTCGCATTCAACGTGGGATTCCTCGGGCTTCTGTGCCCTCGAGAAGCCCTATAATAAGGGGAAGAAACCCAGATGCATCAGTGTTCCAGCGTCCAGGCATGCCAGTGATTTCCAACGTGACTAATCCCCTGAGAAACGGCTGCTTCCCTGACCGGATCCCTTTGAATGTGCCAACAGAATTAGTGTAATTAACCGGTGTCTATGATGATATAGAACTGGGAAGAGTTTCACAAAAAAGTATTCATCTATAAAGGTGACCCGAATTAGGTGACGAGTTCTAAGGAGGAATCCATGAAAGGAAGAAATGACATCCCATCATCCCATTTTGATCAAGGATAAAACATCCCTGAACAAGGAATGGATGCCTCCCAGCTTTGGAAAGCTGGAATGCAGGGCAACAAACAGTGTCTTCGACCTTGAATAGGAAGATGTGCACGCCTCTGCGAAAGCATCAGAAATAGAAATGGTGAACCCTATGTAAATATCTTCTCCTCAATATACAGATTAGTATCATTAGAAACATCTATGGACAAGCATATCACTAGATCCATCTATCTGGCACTGGGTCTAGCCAAGAAAATAGCGGGCCTGGCGTGAAACTCACCAGAAGTTGGGGCAGTCAAAACATTGGACATCCTGGTTTGTGATGTTGTCATTGTGAATCCATATTACCAGTCATGGAAGACGAAACGGCATTGGGTCACTGGTCATCAATTCCTATCCTTTTAGCACTAATGGGTTAATCTCCCTAACTTTTAAGAACCAAGCTGTTGCCGGAATTCGATCGCCGCCCGCCCACCGACGCAGGGGAAGGGGAAATGCCAACTTGGTAGTCCCATAAGGCTCCACCACTTTGGCGACAATTTCCACACCTATGAACATTGTGAACCCATTCGCCATCTCTACTTCTTAACTCATCCAGCGGAGAGTGATAAACGACCACATACACTGGTACCGGGAGGATGGGATTATCCTGACCCAGGATATGGCCTGCCAGGAACTAGAGGTGTCTGCGCCTCACCACCAACGCCACCCTCAAGGGCCGTGCAGGGAGCCACAGCTCCCCACTACAATGTACAATCATTTCAGGAGCCTCTCCCTGGAACGCCTCGACGACTCTCTCCCCTACGCCGACGAGGAAGGGGATGTTTGGGGAAGCCCGGTCGGGATCTCTTTTCAGGGGCCCCCAAGGAGGGATCCCACTAGGCTGCGCCAGCGCTGCCACCCGGTCCCACGAGTTGAAGAGCAGGTAAGCCATGTACCATCACCATTCTTCCCAGTCCGGTTGACCTGATGCCAGTGTCAGGCACATGCTGAGGAAGATACCCTCCAAGGGGTGTCAACATCAGCGAATACTGTGGCACAGGCCACCGTCGGCGTATATCATCAACCCCTTGCGTATGCTGAGCATGGAAACTTTTATACCCATCCTGGATCGAGGCCCCAACTTCCCCATGAGCAGGATGGGTCGACTCTCCCAGATGCCAGTGCATGTAATGGCTGCCATCAGTATGGAGGCCTTCCACGTACCGCCATCATGGAAAACACGGGTCTTCCCTACTTCCAAGATCGACAAGGAGGACAACCTCATGGTACCCTCAGTCTGAATGATGGATCTTCCCATGGCAGTGTCACTCATACTGAAATCCACCCACGTGCTCATTACATTGGCTATGGAGTCACCCCCTGCCACAGACCACCGGTGTGGGGACACTGTGCATCCAGTCAATCTCTAACGTGGAGTAACTCCCTATGTTCTTATAGAATCTGGAGAAGGTCCTCCTTGCCTCAGTAACCAGAGGGGTGAAGGACATCCTCACTTCACCAGCACCCGGTGTGAAGGCCCTACCTGTGTTCAGCTCGACGAGTATGAGGACCTTCCTCGCACTGATTTCACCAAGGGAAATAAGCATGGGGGTCCCACCTGTGATCTTATCGGCTCGAGCAGAGGTCTTACACAGTCCAGAAAATCCCAGAGGTCCTACCCAAATACCTTTTGATATTTTTCCAGGTACTCCTCGCAGTCTTCCTTGCTCAGGTGGAATCCCTCTCCGCCCCAGCGCCAGTATGGTCGAAGGTCCTCCTCATTCCAGAAATCTGACCTATCCTGAAGAACCATCCTGGGGCAGGAGGGTGGGTCGTCACCACCATAAAAGGAACACTAAGAAGATTTAGACATGGATCAAACAGTTATGCTTCTCAGATTTCTGAAGCTGAATACGACTCAGCGATGGAACCCTCGACTAGATCCTTTGTGTCATGGGTCGGGGAAGGAACAAGGCGCAACAGCCTAGTAATTCTAGAATTCAAGGTCCATCGGATTCCCACCTCCCTCCGCAGGTATATCCAAGAGGTGGAAAATTTGGAAACTCCACTGGTTACGCCTGTGAAATCACCACAATCTTCACCAGAAGCACACTCTACCACAACTAGAGATCTTGTAGAGCTATTCTGGGGACTAATGGTGGGAAAATAGCAGTTTGGTCCACATCCAGCAGCCATATCCCTTGTTCCAGAAACTATGGTAGTTAGCTTGTCTTACCTTGAGGATGTGTCTAAGTAACTTCAGTCTTCGTAGGATAGCCTGAGATGCAATGGTTTGTCAGATCACTCGCCATACTCTCCTCCATCCAGTCTACAATCACAGAGGTCTTCTTCGATATTGTTAACAGTTCCCCAGCCACCTCTAGTTGACTATTGGGGAAATGAGGTGGAAGACCATGAATTTGGACCCGAGATCTTGTGGGATATTCTTGCAGTGGATCATTTCCCCGAGATGTTCTGGCTAGTCACAACACTGAAATTCTGTGCGCTAGATTCCCTCACCCAAGAGGAGTTTGGGTGCTTCAACCAGACCCTCTAGGAGACTCACTTATATATTTATTATCTGCGGGTGGATTACCATAAAAGACAAGTTCATTTCAAGGACATTCTTGTGCAATGTCGTCTTTTCAATTTGGTCATACTCCCATTGGCCCAGCACCTTGATTCATCTGGTCTCCCTAGGACCCTCCAGAAATAGTGTGTTCAGAGCTTCCAGGTGCTCCATAGAATTATCAATGAGTCTTCTCCCCACGTGAAGATCCTTGTTTGGGGGTAGTATGCTGCCATCCTCTTCAGTCCTACCTGACATCACCCTGATTTTTCAGGTGACATAGATGATATGACTCCAGGAAGGGTCATGGTTAACTTGGCTGACTTTCCCGAGGGAGAGAATGAGTTGGATCTCTTTAGGGAGGACCTACCCCCTAAGGGAGTCCCACACCCCTTGGATCCGTCGAGAATGATTACTCGTCAACAGAAGAATCTACTGGGTCATACCATACCCACCGAGCCGTTAGTCCTCAGCCAGAATCCCAGAAAGGGAAAGGAACTCCTCGAAGTCATAAAACCCTATGACCCATCTGGATCAGTGCAGAGTGTGGAGGATGGCCCAGAAAAATCTGCATTGCCTCAACATCTTGCCGAACAGAAGAAGTTGGTCGACGACCTATTTGCTGAACGTGCTGCAGAGCGGCAGTCAGACTACAGTGATCCTCTGTCAGGGCAGTAGAGGCAGGCCCAACTTCCCCTTGGTGAATTGCCTCTAGGTAACCCTGACCATCCTACCCATCTAGACAGGGTTGAAGCTGGAACTTACGGCAAAAGTGCATGGTATGTATTACCAAATCCTTCTGAATGGCATGAAAATCTTCAGAACCCAGCTCAGGTTCCCCCAGCTAACCGACAGGTCATCCCATCAGCCGCTCCATGATCCTTTGTGCCACCTTATCATATTGAATAACCTACCAACGCACTGGTGGTAAGGGTTCCCCATCAAGACACGAACACCTGCCTAGATGATCCAATAGCGACACTCATGACCCATCTCAAATCCTCAAAGGTATGACAGGTGGCACTCCCGCCTGATGGCAAGCCATATCCAGCATGGGCGGATGATATGCCAGTACCTCCGATTTTTGGGGAATCCCACCTTTCCCCCCTTCAATGGGACAGGGGACCCACCACAGAACCTAGACCACTTTATCTCCATGTGTGGCCCCATGTTGGGAACTGTAGCACAGCAGGAAGTTGCCAAACTCTGACGTTTCATACAGACATTAGAAGGGCCTGTATTTGTCTGGTATAATCAGCTCCCCATCTAATCAGTAGCTGGCTGGGAAGACCTCCGTAGGCAATTTCTCTACCAGTTCAGCTCCACCACTTGGAAGATGAGTATCACATACCTCTTCAAGTTCAAGCAGAGGCATGATGAGTACATTTCCAACTTTGTCGCCTGTTGGAAAGGTCTCACGTATTCCCTCAATATGTCACTTACTCAGGAGAAATTTCTAATGATGTGAGTGGGAAATGTCAAGAAGGAGTTGGTCCCCTCTCTGATCAACCAGAACTGTCCTAGGGGATTCCGAGACTTATCTGATAAGGCCTAGTGCTTAGAGGAAGCCTTATATCAAGCCAAGCATGCACGTCTATTTCCACCTGTGATCCCTAGGAGAAGGGCCGCCAGGGCCGAGCCTACCGCAGTATCCTAGATAGAGGACCCTAGGTGATGAGAGTTATTGCCAGTAGAGCTGCCTCCACAGCCTTATAGAGGTCCTCTACCTTAGGCATAGCCACCGGCCCAGCAGCGCCCACCTCAGAATCAACAGGTGACCCCACGCAATGCGCCGCCGCCACCTAGGTGAGATAACCAAGATACACCTCTTCAGTAGGATCCTCCAACACTTCATCAGGGTCAAGCACCAGGGTACCTCTTCCCAGATAGGAGAAAATAGACCTACTCGTTCAATGAGGCACTAGTCCTAGGTTACTTCCACAGTTCCTTGGAGTAGGGGATTCTACTCTTGCTTGAGTGTAGAAGGTCGGAAGTGGAAAACCTCACTGATCACCCTAATTACTGCCCCTACCACCAAATCATGGGGAACACTGTCAAGAAGTGATATATGATCAAATAGAATATTCAAGACCAGGTAGAAAAAAACATAGTTCATTTAGGCCATGTTCCGGCATAGGTGGCATGTGTCTTCATGAGGCCACACAGCAGCAGTGACAGCGAGGGCGAGTGGCATCAGGTTTCCAAATGTGGATCCCAGAAGTAGGATGATTGGATGGATTTTAAGATAGTCTTGTGTGCCCATGGTGCCATACAGGTGCACCTAAATCAGCCAGAGCCTTTAGAAGCTGTAGCCACCACTTCTATATCATCATCTCAGTCGGCCTCATCCCTGAAGAGTAAATACTGGAAACATTAGGGAAAGTAAAGCCCCCTGCCGATGCAATCTTTATCTCATATTCTTGGTGACTTCATTCCCCTGGAGATGGAAATCTCTCCCAGAATCCATCCTATAGTGGATGACTCATCATGTGACGGTCAAGGTTACTCCTCAGTTAACATCATAGAGCTGGTATATCCCAACATGATTTCTAATCAAGAGGGGCACAAGGAGGATCCTCCCAACGTCCCCAGCCATCACCAGCGTCGACGGAGCCGTGGCAATATAATCTGTCAGAGTTCCTCATTCAGCACTTCCAGCTAGGATGTACATGCTACTGAAACCATACAGTAGGCTCCGAGTAGAGCTTAACATATGACTCATTATTATCTGGTGGCATCAGACCCGCCTTCATCACCGTTCGTGTTGCTGGATTAGGAAGAGCCACCCCGACCATGTTGTGACCAGCCACACCCTGCTACAGGATGATCTCAGTCATTTTTTCCTCATCCAGTAGTCACTCTGTAGGCTTCGACTAGTGAGCATAGGGGTATTCTTAGCACCAGTCATCTACCGGCCCAGCCTACAGGGCCCACCGTACCTTTTGTCATGGAGCGACCTCCAGCAAGTAGAAGTTCGCACCTGGCGCAGAAGTACAATGTTCTTAAACATCATTCCAATATTCCAGCAAGGCTCCCCATCCTTGATCCCCTTCTTTTGTTGTCAGATATGCGTGAGGCCCTCACTGAGGCTTTAAGAAGCCCCTTCCAGTTTGAGATTGAAGTAGCAGATGCAGATGCCTTTCATACTGAGTCAATTGAGAATGTTGAATGTCAGGACATCATCTCATTCTCTGGAGAAGATGAAGGTTCTCCCATAAATGGGCACATTCACCCACTATACATCACTGTCCAGTTCAATAGTGTGGAGGTTCGCCGTAGTCTCATCAACACGGGCACTGGGATTAACCTCATCCTGACTCATACTTTGCAAAAACGATTATTGTCTAAAGATGATATGAGCCCCTCTAACATAAGATTCCATGGTTTTGACAGGATAGAACATACACTGGTAGGAAAGATCCACTTGAAGACCTGGTTTGGTGGCCTAAATGCTAGCACAGAATTTATAGTTGTCTCCTTGGACACTACATACAATGCGTTGATGGGTAGGTCGTGGCTCCACTTTCATTTTTTCGTTTCCTCATCATTTCACCAGTGCCTCAAATACTCCCTCAATGGTCGAGTGGGAATGCTTTAAGGTTATGTGTCTTCCTTTTCCTCTTGTGAAGCCTTCTACCTGGATGCCGACTACTACAAGAGAAAAGACTAGTAGATTCAAGCCAACGAGGTCGAGCATGCCACGGCTGCGACCGACCCGTGGATAGATCCAGATGATGCCTAAGTCTTTTCAATCCACGGATTAGAGGCAACGACACCAGACATGGGACAATGCTTTTTTTTCTGGGATGAGGAGGGAACATGTTCCCAGGCCTATGAGATGGCAAAAAATCACCTCTTAAACCTATAAAAATCAAGATTAGGTGATCCCAGATCCCCATACCCCCATAAGGTATCAGGATGTACACCCTATGGCAACGATAGTACATCATACATTCTTATTCCACTGGGTTGGAATTAACTAGATCAAGTTGATGCACCAATATTGATTCGATATCATCAAGCGTAGCCCCTTGAGCCAAATACCAGATGAGATCGGATCAACTGCCTTCATCGCTATGGTTGCGGCAGCACAAGAGTCCTCCGATGCAGTGACCACTAGCGCTCAGGCTGGTACCAGCCTCCAGTCGGGATCTACTGACTTAGAAGAAGCTCCTCCTGCTGAGGATTTCTCCTCCATAAGCAAAGAATAGGATTTGGAGGAAACTCCTCCCACCATTAAAGAGGGTGTCTCTACCACAGTCGACGAGTTGGTCCAGGTGATCCTCGGTAGCGAGGCATACCTGAAACCCACATTGATCAGTATCGGCATGCCCCTCAAGGAGAAACATCAGTACGAAGACTTCCTGAAACAACACCTTGATGTGTTCTCCAAGAGTTATGATGATATGCAAGGACTATATAATTAGGTAGTTTTCCACCACCT
Organism: Viscum album; assembly: GCA_963277665.1. Classification (NCBI taxonomy): domain Eukaryota; kingdom Viridiplantae; phylum Streptophyta; class Magnoliopsida; order Santalales; family Viscaceae; genus Viscum; species Viscum album. Next base: position 493,300,540 of record OY728158.1, on the reverse strand, counting down.
CAGTCTCCTGGAAAATCATCGTGGGTTCAAGCAGCCTCCCAGAAAGATTCACCCTTCTCACGGTGCCATGGTAGAGGCAGAATTTGATAAGATCATCAGAGCCAATTTCATTAAGGAAGTCCAGTACCCCAAATGGCTAGTTAACATTATTCTAGTCATGAATAAGAACAGACAGATCAGAGTCTCCATAGACTTCTAGGATCTCAACTATCACTGTCTGAAGGTTGATTTTCTCCTTCCTATGACAGAGTTGTTGATTGACGCTACAGCTGGATTCCAAGACCTCTCCTTCATTGATGGGTACTCCGGGTAAAACTAGATCCAAATGTCCCCTAAGGATGAAGATTTCATAGCCTTCAGGGCACTGCAAGGTACATTCTGTTACCAAGTCATGTCCTTCAGTTAAAAGAATGTGGGTGCCACCTATCAGCGGGCTATGCATTTCATATTTCAGCTGATCCTCGGAACATTGGTGGAATACAATGTGGACAATCTAGTTGTCAAATCATTCCAGCATCAATACCATCTCAAAGGCATTGAGATAGTGTTCGGATTCCTCTTTTTACGTCACCTGAAGATGAATCCATTGATGTGTTCCTTCAGGGTCACCTCTGAGAAGTTTCTCATCTTTGTAGTCAGATACATGGGAAATGAGATCGATAAAGAAAAGATCAATTCCATTAGCCAGATGTCTCCTCATAGAAACATTCAAGAGCTTCAAGGTTTCCAAGGCCATATAGCTTATATATGCTAATTCATTACGAATCTGGCTCGCAAGTGTAAACCCTTTTCTCGGCTCATGAAGAAAGGCATTGTCTGTGAGTGGGATGAAGAGTGTCCGACTGCTTTTGAGGAGATCAAGCAGTATCTGCTCCAGCCTCTGGTCTTAATGTCACCCATCTTTGGAAAGCCATTGGTCCTTTATGTGACTACTCTGGAATGATCTCTCGGGACCCATCTTACATTGAAGAATAATGAGGGGATGGAGAACAAACTTTACTACCTCAACCATATGCTCCTCAATACAGATACCAGATACTCCCCCATTGGAAGGAGTTTCCTTGTGCTAGTATTCATAGTTCTAAAATTACATCATTACTTAGAGAACCATGAGGTACAGTTGGTCTCCAGGGTAGACCCACTAAAGTATAACCTGAGAAGCCTCATGCTGACAAGCCGACTAGCTCAGTGGGTGGTAATCCATTAGTAGTTAAATATCAGGTTTGTCCCTCAGATGGCTATTAAGGGGCAAGAATTGGAAGACTTCCTTACTACCCATTCTGCTCCTCCTGACCTGTCCTTGGATCTTGATTTCCCCGATGAAGTGATCCTCTCGGTAGATCAGGCCATGATGTGCTTGCAGATGCACTTTGATGGTGCTTCCTGAAGCCCCACTGGTAGAAGGCATAATGATCCCAGACTCAACAGAGTGGGCCTAGGTACTGTCTTTATTACTCCGGCACAAGTCATTCAGCCATACTCATTCCTATTATCAAAAGGCTGAACCAACAATGAGGCGGAGTATCAGGCTCTCATCACTGGCCTCGAGTTGGCCCTCAAGATTGATATGCCCCATTTTCATGTGAAAAGGGATTCTGAAATAGTCATTAAGAAGATCAACGGTGACTACGTTGTTAGAAAGTCAGAGCTCGTACCATTGCTGGAGTGCAATATACAACTAATGGCCCAGTTCTCAACATGGCCAGAAGTTACCCATGTCCCTCGATTTCAGAACGGTCAGGCAGATGCCCTAGCCGGCCTGGCCGTATCACATGTAGAACCCGAGTAGGATGATCTGATTATCCACATGGCACATCAGAGATTCATTGGTCCTGTCACCCCAACTGATGACGACGACCTACAGTTGAACCATATTACCACCAGATCCTCCATGTCAGGACCCCTAGGTCCCCTGGATTCAGTGATCAAAGTGTCTCCCGACTGGAGAGCCCCCTTTGTTGATTATCTCTAAAATGGTTACCTCCTGATTGATCTAGCCGGGTGTGAGCAAATCTGACACCGCGTGTTGTAGTTCAACCTCTAGAACAGCCCTATCCATGAGAAAATCCTCTACAAGTGCGGGTTTTATAGGGTTCTCCTCCATTGAATTCAAGAATTTGAGATTTCTCAGGTCATGAAAGAGGTTCACGCTCGTTCCTACAGGGCCCATCAGGCCAGGCTGAAACTATCCCATCAGATCCAGAGACTAGGGTACTTTTTGTCCCTCCATGATCCATGATTTCATCGAGTTCTCCAAGAGATACCATGCGTGAAAAATTCATGCTATCTTTATGCATCAGCTGTCATAGCCTCTCCACAACACCAAGTACTCTTGGCTATTTGTGGTGTGGGGACTTGATGTCTTGGGACTATATCCACCGGCGTTAGCTCGCTAGTGAAGATTCATCCTGACAGCTACAGATTTCTTCTCCAAGTGGGCAGAGTTACTTCCACTCAAGGTGGTCAAGTCCCATTCCATCATAAACTTTGTGAGTCACAAAATCATCTACCAATTTGGTGTCCCTCATGCCATCCTCGCCGATAATGGCATGGACATCCGAGAAGATGAGCTGAAGAAATTGTATGCTAAGTACAACATCCATTCGAACCAAACCTCTTGCTATCATGCGCAAGAAAATGGACAGATCGAGGCATTTAACCAAAACCTCTCTAACATTCTACAGAAAATGGTTGGTCAGAATAAGAAGATTTGGCCAGACAAGCTCCCTAATGCCCTCTAGGCTTATCAAAAGATGACTCGTAATTCCACCCAGGTGACCCCATATTCCCTAGTGTACAGAGTGAAGGCCATCCTACCCATAGAGATTCAATTTCACTTAATCTTCACAACTTTTTATGGTCAGCATGCTCCAGATAAAGTTGCTGAAATCTGTCTGGCCGAGTGGGAAGCGCTTGACAAGAACGGGCATCATGCCCTGCACAATCTGGAAAGGCATCAGAACAAGATATCAATGGATTTCAACAAGAATTTTTGCCTTCTCTCCTTCATTCAAGGCAGCTTGGTGTTGGCCCTGAGGGAACCAATGATACCTGGGTGGAAACCACCCAAGATGGAACCCAAATGGGAATGACCTTACATCATTCACAATGTTTACTCCAATGGCGCGTACTCACAGGTTACAATGGATGGTGAGCGTGTAACTCCTCCCACTAATGCCAAGTTCCTCAAGAAATAATTTTCTTGAAACCCTAGGTCTCACATGACCATAAACTATATTGTCCTATACGACCTTAAACTGGTCGTTCCCACATGACCCTAAACTATGTGGCAGTCCTGCATGATCTTAAATTGTACAGTCCTACATGATCTTAAACTGTACATCGTCCTACACAACGTTAAACTGGATTTTAAGAACTACATACGGCTTGATTCCCATCCTCATGGGATACGTATGAATTCTTAAACGCCTCTTCATGGCTCCAGCCCTAGTTTCCTCTTTGACTATCCCCTCCTATGCATAGTTCTTTTTGGGAATCCTACATGGTGTTGTGTGGGATTCTTTGGCCCCACCCATGTCAGGGTTACGATGATTGCACTACTTTCCCTCCTTTGTTCTTCTAATCCTCCCGCATCCTCCCCTCAAGATGCTAAACTACCTGGCCTTTTCAGAACTATGTGTGGCTTGATTCCCATCCTCATGGGATACGTAGGATCACCTGAACATTTCATATGTAGGCCCAGCCAAAAACATTGGGACCTCCCACTTGGATGAAACAAGTGGTGTGGTGCAGGATTTTCCCTTCATCCACATGAAGCTTATCATTACCATACCATGTATCCCTATCTCCTGAAGATCTCTATGTATTCTTTTGTCAAACTTTATTAGAGATTGAAGGGCGCATTCATTCTCTACACATCCCATCATTTGGGTTCCCATTACCTTTCACTCGAAAAGGGACCCCCAAAAGGCATGAATGCTAGGCCTAAGGGCTCTCCTCCAATTGCGGGCCAACGTCCTCGAGGGTTTTAGACAAAAAATAGATACAAGTCCCGCGTTGCGAATATGTTCAGTGGTCGACACACATTTTTTGTTCCCATTTTAGGTCATATGATATAGATGATATGTTTCGAACCTGGTCAACAGTTATCCTCTACATTTTCACCACCCCCTTATGTCCCAAACATGGTGTGTATTGGTTTTTTCTGCCCCGCCATCTCTACAAATCTCGGTCTTCTTCGAAAGGGAGTGTAATTCAAGCTATCATACCCTTATGTGATTGGGAGAGCTTAATCCTACTCCTTGTTTCCCACACAGAGCATTGCTCACGTGTGATTATAAGCTATGGTGAGGCAATACCCGCTTTAGAGGCCATATGGCTAGAGTTGCCCAGGGCGCCTAGCCTCAGGTCCTTCGACCCCTTCGACCCCCTAGCCTAAGATCTCATTTAGGAATGTGTGGTACAGTATGGACTCACATCCTCACTCTGGTCTGGCTTTTTCACCATGCCACTTATATCACCTTGAATCACCCATCCCTTCCTTTGTGGTATGTCTCGTGTGTATAGGCCCATCCATGCTTCGTGAGTTCCATCATTTGGGCTTCCTTCACCTTCCATATCCAAAAGGGACCCCTAATGGCATGAATACTCATGCAAAGGTCCCTCCTACCATTTTGGGCTAATGCCCTTGAGTATTGCGAGCGAAAAGTTGATACAAGTCCTGTGTTGTGAATATGGTCAATGGTCGATGCTCAATTGTTCTCCCCCTTCTAGTTACACAATAGTGGATAATGCGTTTCGAACCTAGTCAACAGTTTTCCCCTATCATCATTGCCTCTTTTTTGTCCACCATATGCATGATGATTCACCCTCTCTATCCCACACATATGAAATTAAACTATGCATCTACGGTTCGAGTTCTATGACCCTAAACTAAGATCACATTTTCCCTCACTGCAAGATGTTAAACTACAAACTGGCTGGGACTTTCCATCTGAGGCCCAGCCTCAGGACCCTTGGCCTTCTTGGGCCCCGGGCCCAAGTTCTCACTTAGGGTTGTACGACGTGGTGCGGGATTATGTCCTCATTCACGTCAGGTTACTCGTTGTGTCATACACATTTCCAAATGCGATACCTTAGCCCTACCTTCATCCTCACTGCAAGATGTTAAATTTCATGCTAACTATGACATTCTATCAATGGCCCAGCCTTAGGCCCCTTGGCCATTCCAGGCCCTTGGCACCAGTTCTCACTTAGGGTTGTATGGTGTGGTGCAGGATTATGTCTTCATTCATGTCGGGTTACTCGGCGTGCCATACACACCCGTCATTAGGGTTTCTTGCCCTTATTTTCATCATCCTTTCCTCTAGAACTATGTTTGGATTCATTCCCATCCTCATGGGTTATGTAGGACCGCCCTAATATCTAGTCTTCGGGTCCAGCCCCATCTCTTAGAAACCACGCTGTCATTTTGGCCCCTTGGCCCGCATTCTTCTAGGATAGGGTATACAGTGTTTTATGGGAACATGCCCCCATTCACGTTAGGTTTATCATGACCACATTGAAAGCCTCTATCTCTACTGAGTGGCCTTCTCTCCCTTTCCCTACTTTCATCTCTTTGAGTTGGCTTCCCTTATGTCGGGTCCCTCTACCATCTTTGGTGATTCACCTATTGGCCCATGAGTACTCTGGTCTAGAACCCGGAGTGTCAGATTCTACCCGGACATGTTTTCACCCATTTATTAGGCTTCATGTTCCCCTTCATTTGGGATTCCATTATCTTTCATATCCGAAGGGACCCCCAAATGGCATGTATGCTAGGCCTAAGTGCTCTCCTACCATTATGGGCCAAATTCCACAAGAGTTTCAGACAACAAATCGATAAAACTCTCGTGTTGTGAATATGGTCAACAATTGATGCTAATTCGTTGTTACCATTTCATGCCACACGATATGGATGTTGTGTTTTGAACACGGTCGACAGTTATCCACCATCGTCACGACATCACCTTCAAGCCTCGAATGTTGGTTACATGATTCAAATTATTTTCCACCTCATCAGGTCCAAATAGAATTTTGACACTCCTAGAACTATCTCTCAGTGTGCATTGGCATGTTAGGAGGACAAAATACATGATAAAGGCATCATTTAGTGCTTTTCACTGACTTCCCTTTGGTGTGTTTTCCAGGTACTGCAAAAACCTCTTCCTCCCTTGTTTCCCACATCGAGTTTGACTCACGTAGGCTTAGGAATTGGATTGATTTATGCGTCTACTAGGAAGTATTCCACCTCTCCCGAGTCTGATCTCTAATAACTTAAACTATGATCTCTTTTAGGACACCTAGACATCTCGTCTTTTGGGATCATACTCTTATAGGACCGCATGTCATGGATCATGTGGGCTTATGCCCTCATTCATGTCAGGTTTGCAATAGTCACACCACATGGACCCCTTTCTAGGATTTATCCCCCTCTACTTCTGGTCCCACATGACATTAAACTTTATGTTGTCATGCATGATGTTAAAAGTCACCTTCAAGAACTACATGGGGCTTGATTCCCATCGTCATGGGATACGTAGGGACATCTGGACATCTCATCCTCAGGTCCAACTCAACAGGAGGATAGCCTCTCCTATCCCATATCCTTTAACCTTTTTGGCCCTTCATCCCAAGGTTTCCCCCTTGGAATCGCTCACGGTTTGATGTGGACCTCGTCCTCATTCACATCGGGTATGCTTTACCATGCTGTGCACATTCCCACTGGAACCTCATCTCTCTTGTATATGTCTGAGACATATGACTTTAAACTATGATTCCTAGTCCCACATGACATTAAATTGTTATGCCTTTACCACACGGTGTTTAAATGCATGGTTGGTCCCTTCACATGACCCTAAACTGTGACATTATCGTCCTGGATGCATGACGAAAAACGGCAATGTACCATGATATCCTCACTCAAGGGGGGCCTCATGTTTGGTATCGGTCATACATTGTACCATTTTTCAGCGCATCAAATGGCTTAATTCCAGTGGCAATGTATGGACTTCCTATCATAGTTCCATCACTTCAAAAAAAATACACATTCATTTTAAAGGACAAAAAAGATCTATCAAATACCACTTTTTTCAGTGCAAGGGCCAGACCTGCACAACCTTATTATCTATGGCACTAGTATCATACTGTGTCATCCCACGAACTACATACAGCTTGATTCCCATTATCATGGGATGTGTAGGAATTCTTGTGCACTTTGCATCGAGGCAAGCCTAACTTTTGTTTTTAGTTCCTAGACCTAAAACCTCCCCAAGGAAAAGATAGTGATCTGGACACCAAATCCTCATTCACATTGGGTTACATAATTACCTCACCATGTGTCTCTCGCATTCCTTACCATCTGGTCTGAGCTCTATGACCATAATCTAAGATCACTCATGTCCTTAACACAATACCTTAAAATGAATGACATCTTCCAGAACTATGTATGGCTTGATTCTCATCCTAATGGGATATATAGGAATGCCCAAACATCCTGTCTCTGGGTCCAGCCCCAGGAATCCAAAATCACGTGTCCCCTCTTTTGGCCCCTCGACCTTAACTTTTTTGGGAATGTGTGGTGTGGCGAGTACCTCATGGGTCCTTATTCACATCGGTTTTTGAAAAGGCTTCACCATGTGCCTCCCTTGTCTTTTCCCAATCTAGTCCAAGTTCTATGAACCTAAACTAAGATTTCCCTATGGGAACTACATGTTGGGTTTGGCTACTTCATCGCCCTACGTACAGTCCATTAAATCAAGTCCCCCCATAATGATCCACCTAATGACCTTATGTTGGAAGTGTTCACCCCAGGACCCTCATCCTCAGGAAGGGACTCAACTCCTTCTATCTGATATTTCTTATAGTCGTATTTAGATGAGTATTGAAAAAGAGCCCAAAGTGTGGAATTTTCATAGGGGCATTCCCCTCATTCAATGTTTAAGAATCATGAGCCCTTTATTTAGATCCTCGTTCTCTTCCACGTCTGAAGGGACTCCCTTTATGGCATAGTATCATGCCACATTGGCTTACCTACCGACTTGGGCCAATGTCCCTGAGGACCCAGGACGGCATCTGTGACAGGTCCTGTGTTTCGAACATGGTCAAAGGTCGACCCTCATTTGTCTATCCCCATTCAAGGCTAACACGATGTGGATACTATGTTTAGAACACGGTCAATTGTTACCACCTATCGTCACTCCACCATCATTGTTTTCCATATCTCAAGCATTATAATTCACATATTTCCACTTCCTTATGTTCAAGTGGAATTCTAACATACTCATATTTTCCCCTCTGCAAATCTAGGTGCATTATATAGGTGGGTAAGCATCATTGGGACACCGTTCACCTAGTATCCCATCGCCCCAAACATGTTCCTTCATGTGCTAGAAAATTCCCAACACTACTTCTTGTTTTCCACATCGAGAACGACTCACATGGGTTTTGTAGTTATGGTAGGATGTGTACTGGTGCAGCCATGCCATACATTCCTTTCATCGTCATGCATGACATTAAACTGAGCCCTTAGAACTATGTATGTCTTGATTTCCATCCTCATGGGGTACGTAGGAATTCTCAGGCATGTTGCCCCGGGCCCACCCTAACTTTCTCTATTAGTCCCTTGACCTAAAGAACTTCCTTCGATGATATGTGGTGTGGCGTGGACTTCTTATGTCCTCATTCACGTCCGTTTTATAGCTACGGCACCACATACTCCCTTCTTGGGATCTCACCTTTCACCATTTGTTCTATCGTACAATGTTAAACTATACGACTCCTTATATCCTCAATGCTTGACACTAAACTACGATTCCACCCAGAAAAAGTTCAGGATGCCCTATGTTGATCTTGGGATACACCTGATCCCTTGCCAAAGTGGTCCTGTTCGGAAGTATGTTTGATCCATGATCAGAAGAATACGCCCACCTAATGTTCCTTCATCACGGTGGCATGATTACTAGAGTTGTGGACTCCATTAAAACAACCCATCACTCTAACTCTATACTTTGTGTGCCCTTAATTCGGACCCTCGTCCTCCTTCATGCCTGAAAGAACCCCCTAATAGTATGGATGCTCAGCCCATGGCTCGCCTACTGTCTTGGGCCAATGTTTTGGAAGAAAATGGATGGAATTTTGAGTCAGGCCCCGTGTTTTGAACATGGTCAGCGGTCGGGCCTCATTTGTCATCCCCATTTCAGGCTAACACAATAGGGATACTGTGTTTCAAATACGGTCAATAGTTATTCTTCATTTTCACTCCATCCTACAATGTTCCAAATTTTGTTTATCTTGATTCACACATCCCACTCCCCTATGTTCGGATTAATTCTAACGCCCCAGGCATTACCTTGCTCATGCACAAGTGCACATTGGGAAAGCACTGATTCGACTGTTTTGAGGGCGTCATCCTCCAGCCGGGCCTCTCCCTTCCTTCCCATAAATTTGGATTGGTTGTTCAAAAACGCTAGATGCCTGAATGTTGGTTTGAATTCTTACATTTGGGTAGAATAATAAGTTGGTCATCCCTTGTTTCTCACACTGGGCCCGACCCACGTGAGCTTAGGGATTGATCACTGGCTACTCCAAAAATATTGCAGGGTCCTAAAAAATCTTCAAAGGAGAATGAGAATCCCCTTAATTCAAGAGAGGATTCTACCCAATTTCCTTCAAGGAATTGGGAAAAAATTTGGAGAAGTTAGAAAAATATGAACCGGTCCGCGGACCAGTCCAATACTAACGGTACACGGCCGGTTCCGTGAAGTGCCCCCTCTACAGACGGCTGTCGTTCGTGGAATAGAGGCAGGGATCCTCCACGAGCGCGAAGCGGGATGGGCGCCAGGCCGGTCCATCGACAAAAACCGCCCCAGCCGCAGACCATGCCAACCGGCCCATGCCGCATGCAATGTCATTCATGGAATAGAGGAGGAACCCTGCGTGGTCGCAGAGCACTCCCCGAACTAGTTTGGTTCGTGAGAATGGTGCGTTCAATGCCTCCATGAGTTAAAGATTGACCAAGTCATCCATAAACCGGGTTTCTGGTCATGGGACTCCGCAAAAGGTGCCGCATGACCACAGATACATCTCTTTCCCCACTCTATATAAGGAGATCGAGTGGGAGAAGAAGATGATGGATCAGAGAAGGGTGGAAGGATTTCAGAGGAAGGAGCTTAGGATTTCGCAAACAGCGAAGTTCCAATTTGTGAACCAGAACAGGTATGAATATGGAAACGAATTAATAAGGAACCAAAAATTCATAACAGTTTGGTGAACCGGAAACTTAAAATAACAAAAAATAAGAAGACCGCGAACCATGGCCCCTCCGCAGATGCACTCCCCACGGACCAGGGAGTTTATGCCCCTTTTTCGATCCGACGTACCGCATAGCACCCTCCTACGCAGGAGAAGCCCTGACTGATGAACCCTCAACCAACGTCACCCTTGGCCGTCACTGCTCGCATGGACTCCCCCACGGACCAACCTGGTACGCGGGCTGAACCTGAAGTCGCGTACCGCCCTGGTACGCGGGATGCCTACCAGTCCGCGTACCACCCTGGTATGCAGACGGCCTCTCCAACTATGTAGCACCTCCCTATGCGAAGGGCGCCACTCCTCATACACCCGTGTGGACCAAAAAATCCTTTGTTGTTCCCATTCCCCAAGTCAGATAATATCCTTCCAACCCAGCCCGATCCTTCGCAACCCCCTCGTTGGCCCATTCATCATCCTTGAGCCAAGGCCTCCACCGAAGCCATTGGATCGGTATGATGAAACCGTCAGGCGCATCAGTGCACTGTCTTTAGTTCACATACCCATGGTAATCGAGGGTGAAGGGGTTTCTCCGACCCTTGAGTGGATTTCTGAAGCGTTCCTGGGTTCACATTCCCACGGTAACGCTGGGTCCAGGCCCATAGTCCCCTTTCTGCCTCTCCACTTTCCAGATTGGGGGACCCCATTTCCATTTCCCTTCAACTCTGGCATTGAGCACTCATCCCCTATTCTAAGAGTGAATGGGCGGCCATCCTGGTGTAATCCTCTAGCTTTTCTTGCATGAGGTAGCACCCATGCACCTCTGTACTTCTCTGGTTCCAGGGGCCAAGAGGAGAGATGGACACAGGGGATTTCGTTATCATTTCCCTCTCCTATTGGGATTTTTCACCATCAGGTCTCCATTATATAGTAATCCATGACTTCTCAGGCCACTCCATGCGTAATCCCCACTCCGCTTCCCATGGACGCACCTTTCGCGACGTGATCGTCAAGTCTCTGTTGCCTCTTGTTTCTCACACCGAGCATGACTCACGTGGGCTTAGAGTAAGCACCGACCCTGACCCCAGCCTCATGTGAACTTCAAGGACTTTGATCCATGTCAAGGTAGGGAACATAGGAATCCTTTCTGAGGTTCAATCCCACCACTCGGCCGTTCTGACCCCCTTCACGTCAGTTCATCCTTCGTCCCGCATGACGTTAAACTATACCCCCGAACTACGTGGACTTTGATCCCTATCTCCAAGGCAGGGTGCGTAGGAATCCTCTCCAAGGTTCAAGCCCAAAAATTGGCTATTCCGACCACCTTCACGTCGGTTCATCCTTCTTCCTGCATGACGTTAAACTGTACTCCCAAACTATGTGGAATTTCATCCCTGTCTCCTAGGCGGGGTACGTAGGAAGCCTCTCTGAGGATCAAACCCAACAATCTGTCATTACGACCCCCTTTACATCGGTTTACCCATGTCTTGGGCTGCCTCATAGTGTGGGACCCATCCCAAACCGAACTAGAAGGACTCTGATTCCACTCACAAGGTTACGTAAGAAGCTCATATCACGGGTTCGATCCAAATTCTCAAGTCATTATCTGTCCCCCCCTAGATGACAATAAACTCCAGAGTTCCTGGTTACAGGGATTTAAACCAGTGTCGTCTCAATGAGTCTGAAATCCTCAGAGTCATTAATCCAATGAGGGATGGTAAACTTCAGGCCTAAATGATTCTGAATCCCTGTGTTTATCTAACCATTGACAACCATAAATAATCTGTGGATACTATGATTGGGTATAAACCAAAGATTTGTGAACATATGAATATGTCTTAAATCTATAAGAGAGTCCCGAAACATGAAATAATTCTCCCCAAAAGGGTGCGATGAGCCCGAATTCCCATCCTCTCAACCAATGTGAATTCTTAAGTGTCGTTGTCCAAATCACCCTGCGAACACCTACCTTTGGAAAGCAGGTCCACATATCATCGAATACAGAACCATTGGGCGTTTTGAACCGATTCGAAACAAAAATGGTGAACCCAACGTGAATCTTTAACCAAGAATGAAAGATATAACCAAATCTCACTCTATGCCCCCTTTATACTCACAAGGAGGGCCAAGCAAGGTCATTAATTACTCATGGGATCATGAGATGCTGCTTTGATGGGTTTTCTGTTTGTATTTGTTAAAATATTTTACAGGTACAAATCAGAACTCCCTTCAATCTGATGGCATCACGGAGGAACTCGTAGGTGCATGCTTTAAACTACGCAGTGACCGGACTTCCTCACCAACGAAGGACCCCGTCACCTACCCAGTGTCTTCAACGTTGGGTTTCAGATGCGTTGATCCGAGAGTACCATCTGAATGGTACTCTCCCGACGGTGGAGGCGTCCATGCATGCCCTCCAATCTGCCAAGACTCACCGCTCGCCTGCCCAACAGCGGCTATGAAATCTGACCCATACATCTCCTGGTGCTGTCTCAAACCATTTTGGAAGTCTATCCCCAAAACGAGACAACGCGTACCTCCCTTACCTTAGGGAGGCGGATGAGGTCGACACTGAGGACTTCATCCCCATTGAACGGGGGTTTCGCTCTAAGGCCTCCACCAGAAGGCATCGTCACGGTTACGCCACGACTCAATATCCTCATGCTAAGGAGGATTTCGCCCCGAGGATCCAGGCCCATGTTCCCCGAGCTATGGCCCCTTGGGCCGCCCAACAAGGGCGGAAAAAGTACAACCAGGGAATGGTCATCACCATTGTCTCTGAGGAGGAGCTCCACTACCAAGTCACAAAGACGTATCGCGAGTAGGCACATACACCTATCCGCTCCTCTAGAGTCTTCCATCCAGACATGGCGGCATCATACGAGCAGGCCTGCATCCTCACCGAGCTTCATCAAGCCCGTCACTCTCGCAGGACGACACCTACCCAACAGGAACCTCTCCATGCCCAGGGTCATGAAGCCCACCAACCAGACGTGGTGGCAACCCAAGGCCTGCAGGACCAGCTCCTAAAAGATGCTCTTGATGTCTACCATCCCAATATGGTGGCGATCAACAAAGTCTACCATCTAGATGTGGAGGCAATTAATAGGAGGGCATGTCTCCCTACTAACAAAGGCCATCGACTCGATATGGTGGGGAACCAACATATGCAGGGCTAGCTCCTTGCGGATGCAAGTAAAGTCCGCCATCCCGATGTGGTGGAAAACAGAGAGATAAACCAGCATATCCCGGCATAAGGGAAGATTCGTTCACCTACACTGACACAGGAGAATTGTCAGTACCCACTGACCACCGAACGATCGAAGAAGGATATTCCTACTCCAATACTGGAATGGGACTTCATACCCGTTCCAGCTAAAAATGTCTCTCTGCATATCCTGGAAATGATGGAGGAGCAGGTATCGATCCCAAATCATATCTTACAGACTTTCCAAAATGTAATTGCATCAGCAGAAATAGAAAGGAATCGGGACCGTGAGTCTATCTCCCTAATTGAGGCAACTCGTTTAAGAGAGGAGATATCCACCTCATAGCAGATATGCATCCCTGCTTCCACCCATGAAGGTCATTGGCCATATTCTGCGATACAAGGGAAACCAGATCGAGCAGCTTCACTCGTTCTAACTGGGGGACACCCATCCATCACAGCAGATGATCTAGAGAAGGCATATATCCCTGCTAAAAGTCAAGATGTTCATCAGCATATCTTGGAAGCATCACAGGACCCAATTAGAAAGGAAACCAAAGTTGAAGGGCGTTATCAATAGAAAACGGTCCCCGCTGCCCGTAAGAAAGCACCCTGAATGCGCCGAAGGTAGCCGGAAAATAAAGAGGTGGTTCATGACTCCACTCTGCTGGAATATGGGGTTCCCAATGCCGCTACGAACATATCAAAGGCTCAAAACCCTTCCCATCCATTGCCATATTATGGGAGTGGCAGTAGCAGTTGTGAAGGTCCTCCCCGCAATGTTGTTACCAGCAGCTCTGAAGGTCCTCCCCAGAGCACCCGCGGGGGCCTCCCCCAAGGGCATATAACAATCGATCATGAGAGCTTCTCTTATGATGCGATTCATTGAAGCCCTTCACGTGAACAGAATATCCAGCAGTAAGAAGGCCCTCCACTTTCTGAGGTCCACCCTGAAGGTCCTCCCTGGGGTATACACTGCAAACACTCTTCGTGTAGTGGGACCACAGATTATGATAGTAGTCCTCGCTATCATAGTCGCAACTCTGGAGTCCCTCCCCACAGTGATGTCTCATCACAGCAATAAGGTCATCCCCTTTTCATGGCCTTCCATTAATGTCCTCCCCAGGGGTTACATTGCAATGACACTTCGCGCATCCAGGCATCAAATCACGGTTGTAGTCCTCGCCACTCTGATAACGGAGGTCCTCCCCGTAGAGACTTCAAGCAACGACAAGGTCCTCCCCTCATTGTGATACATTCTGAAGGTCCTCCCTATGGTGTACCCCACATGCATTCTCCCTGTGGCAACTGTGTTGGTAGTCCTCACCACCACGGCTGCCATTGTGAAGGTCCTCCCCGGGATGGCCCCAAGAAACAAGAAGGTCCTCCCTTTATCATACTAGGTCTTGAAGGTCCTCCCCAGGATACACATAGAACGTCAAACCATGATGGTCATCCTCACCATGATGTCAGTTGTTGCAAAGGCCCTCCCCGTAACAATGCTACCCAGTGAGAAGGTCCTCCCCTTGCTATGATACACCTTGGAGGTCCTCCCCAGGGTATGCGCTGCAAAAGTCCTCTGTGCAGTGAGGCTTCAAGCAGTAATAGTAGCCCTCGCCGTTACGACATGGATAGCGGAGGCCCTCCCCGCTTATAGTCGTTCAACGAGAAGGCTCTCCCCTTGTTGTGGTACATTCTGAAGGCCCTCCCTAGGGTGTACCCCACAGTTTATCTCCATGTGGTAGTTGTGATGGTATTCCTCGCCATTGCAGCCGCCATTGATAATGTCCTCCCATAGTGACATATCATATCGACAGGAAGGTCCTCCCCCTGGAGAATCAAGAATAGAAAAGCCTTCATATGCTGAGGCACTCATAAGGATGGGATCGAGAATGTCAGATTCCTAGTTAGTCACCAACAACACCCTACTTCGATCAGGAGATGGCCCGGGGCCATGTTTATCTTCTGAACCACCCCAGAATTGCCCATATGATAATTTAACACCTACCGGCCCCACTGCCACCGGCCACACTATCGGTCAGCATCTCAGTTGGTCCGACCAGGTAGAGGAATCACTAGCAGAGGAGTATCCCAACATGTTGCACCTGAGGAAATGACTGGCCAGAGATGATATCCTAGTTATGTTTTGGGCCACGGTCACCTATCAATTTGACATACATAGAAAGTTTTCAGAAGAATGTGCGCACAACATATGCTCCAATATATGGACAACCATCCACCAGCTAAAATCAATATTCCTGCCCTATGATGGGTATGTAGATCACGTCAAGACAATAGGAGACCTCATGCATCACATAAACCTGGAAGCTCTTCCTCCAGCGTGACAACCACGGCCAGAGATGCGTAAAGGAAACATGAAGTTAGCCTGCCTCCATTCACTACACCAGTTGTGTCGCCTCATTGGTGATGCTCTGACGGGAGTCCATATTAGAGGATGGGGAGAACATGGAGCTCTGAATTTCACTTCGCTCCACACCCAGAAGAACCCGTTCAGCGTAGTGTCTTGCAACGTCATCACGACAAGACACTGATCGAGTGGTCTCCATATTCGGGAAAGGCAACACACCCAGCAGAGACAAACCTTGAGTAAGTCCTAGAAGTTTCTAGCCCAACATGAACAAGCCATTCATGAACTCCTAAATCAGGCCAATGAAAGCATACAACAATCCTCTCGCCTAAGAGAGACCAATCAGCGGTTATTGCCAGCCTCCCCGGAGAGGATTGATTCGCAAGTGAACTCAGCATCAGATCTAGTTCACCTCCAAATGGGGGCACGCAAGATCAGGAAAGTAGCGTTAGCAGCAGCTGCTGCCGCAATCTAGGGCCAACCCCAACCTGCAGGGCTGGTGGCACTTTTAATAACAAATGCCCTCGTAAAAACAATAAAAAAGGGAAGAGACTCAATGTCCAGGGAACGGAGCCAACCCCAGCCCTCGGGGATGGGGGAATTTTTACCTCCTCAACAACAACCTACCCCATGAGAATCAGTATTTTCTCATCTAGGGGGGACAGTCAGAAGTGGAGGTCCCTTCCCTATCCCATCTTTTGAGTCACCATCCCCTTCAAGAGGGGGGTGTACTGTAAGGTCGCATCAAGGAACTCTCTGCATCACCCTTCATCAAGGAGTCCAAAATAAATCCAGGGACAGGAAGTGGAGGACCCATAAAAGGCATGGGTGATCCTTTTCCTATTTGGAAGATGATGTCTCCTCCACCCCGCGATATGCATCCATCAACGCCATAGAGGCTAACCCCATGGGTGACACCAGAGATAATGCAAATACGGATGGATCAGGATACGATGGTTATAGTCAGGCTGTGACTCACAATGAACCATCAGGTGTGCACACCTAGAACTAGGGGGATACCCTAAATATGGCCACCCTATCAGCTAACCCTCCTTCTCTTACCCTGGGAGCTTCCAACAAGGATAAGAATAAAGGACCGGTTACTCTTATCCTGCATCCTTCTCTCAATAAAAATGATCCACTTATGCTTGAAGAGAGATTTTCTCAACAGGAGGATGAAATGAAGGAACTGAGGCGGCTTAATGACGAGATACTCCAGAAGAACCATCTTACTAAAAGCGCTTCCCAAGAAGAGCCACACCTTGAACTCCCAGCAAATTCACCTCAAGGACCAATGTTTGTCATGGAAGATGAAGCACGGTCAGGGCCCCCACCCAATGAGGTGCCCGGTCTATCCAACTACCTGAACACGGATTCGAGTGAATACCAAGACTTCCCTACACTTAGGAAGCAACTGGAGCAAGTACATATGAACCCTTCGAAAGCGTCATAAACGGCATGCACACCCTTGGTTCCGGCTAAGCTGGATCCTCAGGAAATGCCTCGGGCTACACCCGCACAAGACTGATCCCAATAGGATGTAAACTAGGGAATCACCCACACCATCGAGGCACTGACAACTCTATTGGAAGCAATGGATGGTTGACGCACTCCGATACAACCAGAATGGAAGCCCTACCCAGATTGGGTGAGCAACACCCCTCCTCCAACCAATTTTGGGAGCCCTGTATTCCCTATTTTCAATGGTTCCGGAGATCCAGAATAGCACTTCATGCACTACGCATCTTATTGCGACCCTATGATGGGAACATCGGAACAAAAAGAAGAAGTGAAACTCAGATGCTTCATATGGATCTTTCAAGGATCTTCCTTCATCTAGTATACGAATCTGCTAGCTCAGTCAATAAAAATATGGGAAGACCTTCGACAATTGTTCTTGTTCCACTTCATCTCGATGCTGCCGAAGATAATGGGCAGCAACCTCATGAAGTGAAAATAGAGGGAGAATGAGAGAGTCTCTGATTTCATCGCCAGATGTAAGGGTTTGACCTACTCTCTGAACAGGACAATACCCCAAGATGAGATGTTGGCCATATGCATCGATAACCTTCGAGATGAGCTGAGAACACTGCTCATACCAGTGGAGTGCACCACTGGCTTCCGAAATCTCTCTTCCATTGCCCAAATAATTTAAGACTCCCTGTATCGGACCAATATGAAGTCCTGAATAGCCTCACAGGCTCCTGCAAGGCGAACAGTTAGAGCTGAAGCGTCCTTTGTCACACTCAAGCCAGCCCTTGCGCCTTCTCCACTGCCTAGACCTCTACCAAATCGTCAAGGGCCCCCTGTATATCAGTGGCCACCTCCGCCCAAGCGGGGCGATCAGTGAGGATCAAAGCAGGACCAGTTCAAGGAACAAAGCTAAAAAGTATACTCATTCTGAGAGGACCAAGTCTGCAGCTATTTCATCGCCTCCATGAATTTCAACTTGCTCCACCTCCTGGAGCCAAGGAAGCCCGAAGAAGTCGGCCGCGATGGAAAACTGGATTAATTTCCCTACCATCGAATGTTAGGGAACAATATCCAGGAATGATTCACCTCTAAATACCTCATGCAAAGGATGGTAGACTCCGGACAGGTCAAACTGGGACGACCCCCAGCACATGTGACATAAATTTCTACCACCGACTCTGACAAAAGGGAGGGGTGGTAGGAAGTCACCAGCAAGAAGGGGAAGAAATTTGATGACTGGATGACTTGGAAGACTGTCAACTGAGCTTAGGTCATACTCCGAGCTCAATTACAGTAGCCGGTGTTGCCGCCAATAGCACCTAAGGCTGCACATCTGACAATATCGTCCTCGCAACCATCCACGAGTCGGTCATCAAAGCGTGATCAAAAAGGGAGGAGATAAGCACAAGAAGAACATTCCGCAATGAGGACAAAGTTAGCCTCGACACTTTCGGATTTTATGCCCTCAAACATGGCGCCACGGGCACCGACCCACGAAATGGCACCATCAGGGACAACCGACCAGGTTGACCTGTCACAGGATGAGGAGATAATATTTGGTTCCATCAAAGTCATCCATCTAATGGAATCGTTCCTTGATGAAGGGTTTGGTTATGAAACTGAGTTCCTGACAGAAGGGGTCGGGAGGAGGAATCTCAGAGGCAGGGGATACCGGGGAAGACACGGTCGCGGCTGAAACCAACCCTATGGTTTTACCTCGGCCAAAACCATTAATATCACAGAAACCCATGGGAGAGCCCTTTAACGGACTCACTAGGAGAAAGAATACCCCTCCACCTCCACAAGCGGCCACTCTGGCCCTGTCATTCTACGGTACCCATCAGAGGCGGAACAAGTGTCTAGCCGCCTAGTGCGCACAAACAGACCGGCTGGGCCAAGTCCACAGAACGTGGGAACACCGTCAACCTCCAACCCTGTGGCTGGTCCATCCTCATCGCATGCTACAACTCCTAAAATGCATGCTAAAACTCTCCCACCAACAGAGAAGCATCGACCGTTGGATCAAAAATATGATATCCTCAAGCAGCTGGCATCAGTACCAGCCAAGCTATCAATCCTGGATGCCCAAAGCTTGTCAGCAGATCTCAGGGAGGCACTTATTGAAGCCTTGATCAACCCCCAGGAGTTTCAAGCCGAGGTAGCTGCCACCGAGATTTTCCAGATGGAGACTAGCCTGGATGAATTAAATGCGGTGATTTCCTTCACTGATCAGTATGAAGATGCCATCATTCAAGGACATATCAAACCACTATTTGTGTCCGGCATACTAAATGATGCTAGGATCTTCAAAGTCTTTATTGACAATGGCTATGGAGTTAACCTCATTCCCCTACGAACACTTCACAAGTTGGGCTACAGTGAGGATAACCTAATCCCCTCAGCCACAACCCTGTTATGTTACGATAAGAGTGAATAGAAGCCAATGGGAAAAATCAAGCTAAAACCCATTTTGGAAACCTTGTGGCCTACTCAGAATTCCTAGTGGTCCAGAAGAACATAGCATTCAATGCCCTGATTAGAAGGTCGTGGCTTCATAATCACATGGTCGTTCCTTCATCCTACCACCAGTGTATCAAATATTGCATCAATGGACAAAGTGGGACATTTTACGCGGACAAGGCCCCTTTCAAGCTCTCCGAGTCACACTACATTGACGCCAGTTTTTATGAGAAAAAGAAAAGCAAGCCTTTGCTTGATGGTATTGACCAGATCCCTGCTCCAAATGGTCTGGAAATGGTTCTTCATGACCCCCTCAAGAAGATTGGTGGAGACTACATACTGCCCACCAGCCATGTTGACAGTAGGGATTCAATCCCGGACACACACTCAACTGTCCTCATGACTTCAACCATGACGCACGAGCATAGAATTGCATAAACGACCGCTAAACCTCAAAATTTGGGGCGAGTACTTGAGCGAGTACGACCGTAATGCCTCGCCTCAAGACTCCCAAGATCCCATGCCGATAACTCTCCCCTCGTCGGATCAAGATGATGAGAATTTGGGGGAAGAGGAGGAGGAAAATCTTAGGGATCCACCTTCTGCATTTGAAGAAGGTATCTCCACCACTATGGGTGAGCTCAAGGAAATAAACCTGGGTACCGAGGAAGACCCGAGGCCCACTCTCATTAGTGAAGCCATGTCTCCCGAGGAGAACTAGGTATATATCTCCTTCTTGAAGAAACACCGGGATGTTTTTTCCTGGAATTACACGAAAATGCAGGGACTTGATCCCGAAGTGGCGAACCACCACTTAGGTCTTCCAGAAGACTACTGGGGCTATAAACAAGCCGCCAGAAGAACACACCCCTCACATGCTGCCAAAATAGAGGCTGAAGTAGATAAGCTTATTAAAGCAGGCTTAATTCGGGAGGTCAAGTACCACATCTAGTTGGCCAAAATTTTCCTCGTCAGGAAAAATAACGAACAAATCTGGGTCTGCATCGATTTCAGATATCTCAATCAGCACTGTCTGAAAGATTATTTCCCGGTCCCGATTACAAATTTATTAATAGATGCAACGGCCATGTATGAGGATCTCTCCATCATGGATGGTTATTCTGGGTATAATCAAATCCAGATGGCCCGAGATGATGACGAAGCCACTACCATTAGATCCCCTCAAGGAATATTTTGTTACAGGGTCATGCCCTTTGGTCTCAAGAACGCTAGCGCCACAGATCAACGCGCCATGCATCGTATCTTTAAACTATTCCTAGGGAGATTCGTCGAATGCTACATGGATGACTTGGTGGTCAAATAAAGACAACACTTAGATCACCTGTTAGACCTTGAAACCATCTTCAACAAACTTTTACATCATAACCTAATGATGAATCCCTTGAAATGCGACTTCGGGGTTACCTCAGGGAAATTCCTTGGCTTCGTCATACGCCATCGTGGCTTCGAAGTCAACCCTGAAAAGACAAAGGTTATCCTTGTCCTGCCACCTACCCACAATCTCACTGAGTTGAGAGGATTCCAAGGACACCTGGCCTACATTAGGTGGTTCATAGCCAACCTGGCGGGTAAATGTCTACCCTTTACCAGGTAAATGAAAAAGGGTGTTGCGTACCAATGGACAGATGACTGCCAAGAGGCGTTAGACAGCCTAAAGAAGTACCTCTTGAGCTCACCAGTGTTCATGACCCCAGTTGAAGGAATACCTCCCATCCTATATGTGACGGCCCCAGAGTGGTCACTGGGAGCCTTCCTCACATAGAAAAATGTCGCCGACAGTGAAAACAATCTCTATTACCCCAGTCGAACCATGATCGATGCTGAAACTCGATACTCAAACCTCGAGAAGAGTTTTTTGGCTGTGGTCATCGCAGTTCAAAAATTGCGACACTATCTGTAGCATCATGAAGTTAATTTGGTCTCACATAGTAACCCACTCAAGTACAACCTCAGCCACCCAATGCTAACCGGGTGCCTATCCCGATGGGGTGTCATCCTGCAATAGTTTGACATCTGGTTTGTGCCTTAGAAAGCCATCAAAGGCTAGGCGTTAGAAGATTTTCTGGCAGAGCACCCCTCTACAGGGACCACCATACCAGACGTCGAGTTACCTAATGAAGACATATTCTCAGTTTCAGAGGATCTCCCAACATGGGAAATGTACTTCGACAGCGCATCCCAAAGCCCGACAGGGAAAATGATAGAGGATCCCAAATTTAACAAGGTGGGTATGGGGATAATACTCATGTCCCCAGAAAACGAAGCCTTTCCATATTCCTTCATCCTTTCAGAAGGATGTACGAACAATGTGGTGGAATATCAATCCCTCATTGCAGGCCTAGAGCTTGCACTCCAGGTGCAAGTACATCACCTTAAGGTAAAAGGAAACTCGGAACTGGTCATCAAGCAATCAATGGTGACTATGCTATTAAAAAGGAGGAGATGATTCCCCTATTTAACCATGTCCGAGGGTTAATGGCGGAATTCTACACAGAACAAACATTGACCTATATTCTATGGTCATAGAATGCTCAGGCCGATGCATTAGCTAATGCAGCCACAGCCCTAGCTGACCCAGACCGGGATGAAATAATTATCAGTATTGTTCGTTGTTGAATGGTCTTGCCATTTTTTCAGACTTGGACGGACAAAATCAATGAAGTCGGTCCTATCCCTAATCAATATGCCTATGTCACCAAATGGATGACCCCCATTACAAACTACCTTCAAAGGAGAGAACTCCCATCAGACCGGGCTGAATGAGATCATATACGGAGAAGGGTGATCAACTTTGTCCTATATGGCGGCATGGGTCAGCAAGAGGTCCTCTACAAACAAGGCCTCGACGGAGTGCTCCTCAGATGCATTGATGGAGAAGAAACTGTTGTTGTCATAACTGAAGTGCATGCCAGAGTATGTGGAGCACATCAGTCAGGGTCTAAGCTTTCCCATCAGGTTCGAAGGCTTGGGTACTATTGGCCCACCATGGCACGAGATTGTGAGCACTTTACCGTAAAATGTCACTCATGCCCAATTCATGCCAACTTCATACACCAACACCCAGAGTTACTTCATCATGCTAAGTAATCCTGGCCATTTTCCATCTAGGGAATGGACATTGTGGGACCATATTCTCCTGCCAAGGCCAAACAACTGAAGTATATCCTCACGACAATCGACTTCTTCTCCAAATGGGAAAAAGTTGTACCCCTTATGGAAGTCGGGGCAAGAAACCTTTTCAGCTTTGTGAAAGCCAATATCATCACCAGATTTGGCATCCCTCATACCATACTGACAGATAACGGCACCAATTTCTACTCTGCTGAAATGGAGAAACTATACCAAGAATATGGTATCAAGGCTAACCACTCATCCTGGTACCATACAATGGCCAATGGACATATAGAGGCTTTAAACAAGACCCTATACAAAATTCTTGAGAAAATGGTGGACAAAGACAAAAATAATGGCCAGATAAACATCTTCATGCATTGTTGGCTTATCGAACCACAATCTGCACCACTACTTGGGATACTCTGTACTCATTAGTATATGAAACAGAAGCGGTCCTGCCCATTGAGCTCCAATTTCCCTCACTCCGCGTTGCCATTTGTAATCAATTATTCAATGATGAGAAATCAAAAAAATGGATAGGTGAATTGGAACAGCTGGATGAGAAGTGGCTGCACACTTTGCACCATCTGGAAGTATATCAGAACCGGATCGCATGAGCATTTAATAAAATGGTTCGTCTCTGGTCTATCTTGGAAGGAGAATTGGTGTTGGTCCTCCGGACCCCAATGATACCCGGAAAGAAGCCTCCAAAGATGGAGCCCAAGTGGGAGGGACCATATTCTATACACAAGGTCTACTCCAATAGAGCATGTTCCATGATCTCCATGGACGGGCAGTTCACTACCGCTTCTACAAATGTGATATTTTTGAAGAAGTATTTCTCATAATCAAAAGCAGTTTTCATTCCAGCTACAGGACATTAAACTGCCAAGTGCCTTTCACCCGAGCTATAGGATGTTAAACTGCCAAGACTCAATGGTCCAAACTCTATGACCCTAAAATAAGAGTACCCCATCCTCACCACACGACATTAAACTACACGGATTTCAGAGAACTACGTATGGCTTGATTCCTACCCTTACAAGATATGTAGCAACGCCAGGATCCCCCATCCTGGCCCAGCCACCCCCAAATAAAGATTTAAAAATTCCCTTTTCCCCCATGTACGGACCAACCCTGCACGGGGTGTATTCCTCATCCTTACCGCAAGACGTTAAACTACATGGATAAGAAGGATAAAAAAATTCACTCTCCCCCCATGTACAGACCGACCCTACATGGGGTGTACCCTTTTAAAGAACTATGTACAGCTTGATTCCTGCCCTTACAGGATACGTAGTGATGCCAGGATCCCCCATCCTGGCTCAGCCACCCCCGAATGAAGATTTAAAATTTTCCTTTTCCCCCGTGTACGGACCAACCCTGCACGGGGTGTATTCTTCATCCTTACCACACGACGTTAAATTGCATGGATAAGAATAATAAAAAAATGACATCTCCCCCCATGTATGGACCATCCCTGCATGGGGTTTACCCTTTTAAAGAACTAAGTATGGCTTGATTCCTTCCCTTGTAGGATACGTAGCGATGCCAAGATCCCCAATCCTGGCCCATCCACCCCCAAATAAAGATTTAAAAATGCCCTTTTCCCCCATGTACGGACCAACACTATACGGGGTGTATTCCTTGTCATTAGCACACAATGTTAAACTGCATGGATAAGGAGGATAAAAAAATTCTCTCTCCCCCCGTGTACGAAACAACCCTGCATGGGGTGTACCCTTTTAAAGAACTACGTACGGCTTGATTACTTCCCTTGCATGATACGTAGTGATTCTAGGATCCCCTATCCTGTCTCATCCACCCCCGAATAAGGATTTAAAAATTCCCTCTCCCCCTGTGTATGGACAAACCCTGCATGGGGTGTACCCTTTTAAAGAACTACGTACGGCTTGATTCCTTCCCTTTCAGGATACATAGAGATGCCAGGATCCCCAATCCTTGCCCCGCCACCCTCGAATGAAGATTTAAAAAATTTATTTTCCACCTTGTATGGACCAACCATGCACAGGGTGTATTCCTCGTCCTTATCGTACGACGTTAAACTACATGGATAAGAAGGATAAAAAATTCCCTCTCCCCCCGTGTACAGACCAACCCTGCATGAGGTGTACCCTTTTAAAGAACTACATATGACTTGATTCATGCCCTTGCAGGTTATGTAACGACTCCAGGATCCCCCATCCTAGCCCAGCCACCCCCGAATGAAGATTTAAAAATTCCCTTTTCCCCCTTGTATGGACCAACCCTGCACGGGGTGTATTCCTCGTCCTTACCACACAACGTTAAACTACATAGATAAGAAGGATAAAAATATTCCCTCTCCCCCCATGTACGGACCAACCCTGCACGGTGTGTCCCCTTTTAAAGAACTACGTATGGCTTGATTCCTGCCCTTGTAGGATACTTAGCGACACTAGGATCCCCTATCTTGGGCCAGCCACCCCTGAATGAAGATTTAAAAAATAAGATTTTCCCCCGTATATGGACCAGACCTGCACGGGGTGTATTATCTTTTAATGACCTACATATGGCTTGATTCTTCCCTTGAAGGATACGTAGTGACGCCAGGAACCCCCATCCTGGCCCAGCCATCCCCAAATGAAGATAAAAATACCCTTATTCTCCCCATGTAAGGACCAGACTTGCACGGGGTGTACTCCAAAAATAACTATGTGTGGATTGATTCCTGCCCTCACAGGATACATAGCGACGTCGAGATCTTATCTCCTAGCCCAGCCTCCGAGAAAATAAAACACATGTATATATACCCTTTGTCCTCACCGCACAACGTCAAACTGCACGGACTTCATCCTCATCGTATGACGTTAAACTGTACGAACTTCATCCTCACTTCACAATGTTAAATTCCACGGACTTCATCGTGACCCACCCAAGATATATGGTGAAATGGGATAGGAATACTCCTTGTGCATTTGGATACATCCTCTCCATACACCAGACTCCACGACCCGGATAATTTCGGATCTTCATAACCATTCATGGCCATCAGAAGTGGAATGTTATCGACTCGTGGACACCTTTGCATGACTATGCATACCATTCCCTTAGTGGCTCAGCATATTGATAGCCCTTGGCTTGTCTAACAAATGCAATATTTCCTCAGGCGTTACTCCTCCTATCTCTGTATGCTTACCGGCCTCAGGGCCCCCATATCATATCTCCTGATCCAAAAATTTATGGAGTAGTGGTTTACAAGTTCTTTCCCCTCTCACATCCAAATGTTACCAGGGTATCCCTACCTGGTTAGCCTATGAACCTGCCAATGGTTCACATGACAGTCTACATTTACGAATATCAAGTCAGGGCTAGGCTACATTGACTCGACGGAAAATTGTGGTAAAGATGTTTCCTTTATGATTGGACACCATTATCCCTATATTTTGAACTCTGTACTGTGAGAAATATCGGATTTTCATAATCATCCATAGCCATCGGAAGTGGAAAGTTATCGACCCGTGGACACCTTTGCATGACTATGCATACCATGCCCTCATCGGCTCTGCATATTGATCGCCCCTGGCCCATCTACCAAAGGCAAGATTTCATCAGGCGATACTCTTCCTAGCCTCGTATACTTACCGGACATAGAGTCCCCATACCATACCTCCTGATCCAGGAAACCCCAGAGTTACAGTTTTCACCCTCATTCCCTCACACTTATTCAATGTATACTAGAGCCTCCAAACTCAATTGTCTTCTGGGTAATTGTATCAATAGTCAACCGATGGTCCGAACTCTATGACTGCTAAACTAAGAGTACTATGTCCTTACCGCACAACATTAAACTGCATGGAGTAAAGGTATACCCCATGCCGGTAAACTCTTCATGTTTTAAAAGCAACTAGGGACGAACATCCCCAACATGTCCAAATATTTCCCTACCAAACTACAGACTTCGTGGCTCAGACAATCGCAGATCCTCATAATCATTCATGGATATCGAAAGTGTAAATTTATCGACCCGGGGACACCATTGTATGACTATTCTTACCATGCCCTCTGCAGATTTTCATATTGATATCCCCTGTCCCATCTACCAAACTCATGATTTCCTCAGGCGATACTATTCCTAGCTTCGTATGTATACCAGCTCCAGATCCCCCATATCATCCCTCCTGATCCAAGAAGCCTCAGAACCACGATTTACACACTCAACCCCTTTCCACGTCTTGGACATGCCAAGATGTTCCATCCCAGTTACATTCTGATCAAGAGCGGCCTTTGTAACTACATCCTTACCGCATGACGATTAAAACTGCATGGAAAATGTCTTTGCCACTTGGCGTGAAACTGCAAAGGCTGAGCATTAAACATCCAGAGAAATGCCTCCAATCGCAAGCATTTTCATTGATTTAAAAATTCCCCCCATCCTCGCTGCATGATGTTAAACTGTACAGTATCTTTAATAATGCTCCATGTATTTACTGCATGACGTTAAACTGCACAGAATATAAGATTCCCCATATCCTCTCCACATGATGTTAAATTCCATAATCGAACCTATCTTGGGTTCATCCAGGAATGAAGGCTTTCCTCTGTCCCTCAGTGCACGGGCTAGACCTGCACGAACCACTGTCTCACACCAGCATGAGAAGGGATGACTTCACCCATTCCTGAGAAGTTTAGCCTAGATGTTTCTCTCGTATCCAGGAACCCTCTTTTCATAAACCATACTCTGTACTTAGAAAAAGCCGAACTCTCGTAAGCCACCCCTGGTGGTCCAAAATCTCAACTTCCTTGAAGTTGCTTGGCTATCGAGAGAATACAATCATTAATTTAAGGACACCTTTTCATGACTATGCATACCATGCCCCCAGCATCTCTGCATATTGATAGCCCCTGGCCTGTCTAACAAAGGAAATATTTCCTTAGGAAATGCTTCTCTTCATACGCCTCTTGGACTCCGAGCCCCCATGTCCATCCTGATATTCAGAAACCCTCTGAGGTACAGTTTACCAACCTCTTTCACAACCCTGCCTGAATATTGTAGAACGTCTCTAATGAGATTACTGAGAACTGGGAGAATCCGTCCCATTCTAAAGAATATCCCAGCTGGATGACTTTAAACTACACCAATCTCCAACCATCCTTCATGCTAACTAAATGTGTAGTAATGTGGCCTCCTGACCACACTCCTAATTAGCACACATGTTCCCAAACCCTTTCAGACATCACAAACCCTTTCTGAACAACCCATGGCGGTTTTCATATTTCTCCAAGCCACCCATGGTGGTTTCCATAACCCAGAATTCCATTAAGTCCTCAAGCCATCAGAAATGGATGTTCATTAACTAAAGGACACCTTTGCATGACTATGCATACCATGCCCTCAGCGGATCTACATATTGATCGCCCCTGGCCCATCTACCAAGGAAAGTATGCCTTAGGTAATGATTTCCTACTTATGTACACTGATATGGATCCCATTCCTTGAGACATGATATGCATATCATTCAAATCTAAACATGTTCCCCCCCACATGCGTCTGAAGGGTATTGAGAAATCTTTTAATCAACCAAACCTCGTCGCGGCCCTCACCCCACCATATCTGGTCAAAGATGCTCAACCTAAAACATTAGTAATGATAGTCTTGTCGGTGGGACTTTAAACTGCTCACAAAACGAGGCACAAAGCCCGTTAGACTGAAAACCTGAAAAGGGCGACCTAATAAAAATATGAGCCATACCCACTGGGTTCACAGCAAATGAGCCCAGGAAAAATTAGGGTATTAACAAAAAAAGAAAAACAAAATTATGGGTTTTCTACAAAACTCTAGCAATAGTCAAACTATGCTCATAGGATCCCATGGTCCTGGAAAAAATTAGAGCTCATTTATATTTTTATCATTTTCCAGAATTATGATTAATTCTAATTCAGAGAGTTTTTATTTATGCAAAATTTGTTCCGGTAACCATCAAATTTTACAACAAGGAAAGATCGACATACATTGTATTTCATTTGGACAAAAAAGGAGGACGTCCACAAGCTGGGGCCTCTCCCTCACAGTAATAGAAGAGGTAAAATGGAATACAAAAAAATGTCTCTGGCGATCACAAAGGGGCCCGGCTCGCTCTCTCCATCAGATCGGCAGTCGTGAGGCGAAGGTTATTGCAAGTTTTCTCTAGGATGACCTTCTCCCTGGCCTCAAATCTGGCCACCAAATTAGTATGCCTCACCATTGTTTGGATATCGTTAATCCCTTTCCTGGTATCTTTAAGGTTACTAGTTAGAGATGACAATTGATCCCTCAACATCGCCACTCGAGCTTCGCATTCGTGCATCTCGGTAGATAGGGTGGTCACCTGATCTTGAGAGCTCACCTCTACTACTATCAGCTGATGAAGCTTCATCATAGCTTCATAAATGGCTCGGGTCCTACAATGAGAGGCGGCGGGGTGAGAAAGTTTGTGTTCACTAACGGCAGCCTCCCCACGGGAAATGACGACCTAGTAGGCGAGAAAATGATGTTGTCGATAGTCAAACCCACGTGACCCCGAGCCTAGGAAGAGTTGATAAAGGGCTTCAGTTTTAGTCGCCATCTCAGTTAGAGGAGTTTCGGTAACAATCTCATAGATCCGGGAAAAGGCCCACCTTCGCACTGCTCGGTGGACTACCATGACATGAGGTTCTTTGGTATCCTCGCTAGACAGCACAGGAATGAAGTTTGGAATTGCGACCAGTGCAGACATGTGCATTCTAGAGGATGGTTCCAAAGTTTGAAGGTATGGAGCTTCTAACCCTGGTTCGGGCTTAGGAATCAAGTTACTAAGTCCAGTATCAGCTGGCAAAGCTTCAGGAGTTGTCTCGCTGGGACTTGAAGCCACAGGTTCATCCTCATCCACGTCCAAGAAGGTTGGGTCCATCTGTACTTCGGCCGCAGAGGGGTTGGAAAGGGAAAGTCCCCTGAGTCGCTTTGACCTATGAGCCGTCAATATGTCCTCTCTCAGAGCTGGTGAGGAAGGTGCGATAGGCACAGTAGCCGCAATAACCCCCGATTAGGGAACCTACAGGACATCCTTCCCTAGGATCCCATCGGGATAATGCTTTATCCACATTCTTGCATGTTCCAATGATAGAATAGCAGTCGCTCCTATGCCAGGCAAGGGAATGCAAGTGTCAGATCCCTCCCGCATCAACATCAACCACCATTGATGGAGAGTGGCCGGGTATAGTCCTCGGGCGAGAGGATGGGGAAGGGAAACTTGGAGTTTCATACATCCAAACTGGGGAGAAAACCGATATGGGGCGTACAACTCGCACAGAGAAACCCCATCAATCTGTGCAGACAAAAACCCATCCTGTAGTGAAATCATGTAAGAACGCCCCTCTAGGATCCCCCTACGGTTGTCAACCACAATTCCTGAAGGGGTGGGTAGGGAGTGAAAGTGAACTAGGAGAATTCACTCAGAATCTTGACAACTTCATCAGAGCTGAGGGACTTCAAGTGAACTCTAGGTACATCGAGTAGGGTAGGCCGAAAGGCAGGAAGTGAGATGAATATGCTATGTTGATACTCATAACAGTGACAATGATTCGCTACACAGCCATATAATAATTGAAATGACCCGCTCAAACGATAGGGTGACCCACCCTCTTTCATGTGGCTCAGTATTTCGTAAAGGCGATCTAAAGTGGGCACGGCCAGATTCACCGGGCGGCTCCTGCCAGCTTGGCTTCCATCATCAGGGTGCAAGCTATGAAACCTAGGTTGATATCTCGAGATGGGAATAGTCACCCACTCAAAAAAATGGTAAAAGGACATGCCACCATGAGCATAGGAGGCACACCGGGACACACCTCATAACCCCATGAAAGGTAGTCTCCCGCCTCTAGAACTGCCCAGTAGGAACCTGGGATAGTTCATGATTGTTGAGAAGGATGAGTCCTAGGGCACTTGATCTTCAGCATAGGACCAGTGGTTTTCAGAAATAACCCTATCCAGGTGTTATAGGGAATAAGAGAACGGGCCTGTAATCTTCCATAACCAGCAGATCCCTCGCCAAGGAAGGCACCTTTCCGAAATCGTCCCATGCATCAAGGTGGGAAAAAACTCGTCATACATCTCTCCAATGATTGAAAGCCCTCCCATTTTGTAGATGTCCCCTAAGATAATACCAACTTCACTATGGGCAAGGTGGGAAGTGTTAGTGCTTGAACACCAGTGACTGAGCAAGTCCAGAAGGATCGAAGATGGTGGGTAAACAAGAAACTAGAAATCCCACACTACGGAGTACAGATTGACCACTTCCAGTGACTTGAGAAATTATCAGTAATGATAATGGACCCAGAAATCCCAGGCCCAGTCATTTGAGAAAATCCCACCAGACTGAAGATCTCACCTGGGAATCCATCCTGCATCAGGATCCACTCAAGAAAGGTTGATTATGGAGGGGTAACTCTTGAGGATGGTCTCTTGGGAGAATTATTGATTATACCAATCACTCTAATTCAAAATAGTGCCTCTTAAAATAAAAGCATATTTTGGGTCGGAATCAAAAATCATCTCCCCTGACTGGGAAAGGTTTGCTTGAGTGCACTTCGGCAACACTTCCAAGCAAGGGGACAGAAGACCTAAGAAGACAGGGGGATTATGGACGTCGTCTTGAAGGTCGAAATAATAAATTGTAAGACTATTCGATAGCAGATAGCCCAGAAGTTCGGGGGAGATTAAGCCCTTTAAAACACCATCGTCAGGAATGATTGGATGGGTGGGGTACTCTTTAATGCTCTCAGCCCTATTAATCCTAGAAAGACATCTCTATGGACTGATTGGAAGAGGCTTGGTAGCAGGCCTGGATGCAGGTCGAGGAGGAACCATATTTTCTCCCTGCATTATGAAAACCAAGCAAATGGTTAGTCCAGAATAATAAAAACTGGGAAAAAATAACAAGTATATGGAAAAGGATTCCATCAAGAGGTCTTCACGATGAGTTCCGCGAGCTAGCCTAAAAAATGTGGTTCCCGACCGCTGAATCCCATGAACCAGCCCTATGCGGAACAAGTCTGCGATGCTCTGGCCCACGTAGCATTGACCAGAAAACCACGAACCAGGCTGCTCTACGGAATCTCAATCCCGGATTTAAATATTTATGTTTGGAAATTTAAGAAATATTCAAAGTTCAGATTATTCAAGTATTCGGACCATCAAAACCATGTATCGAGTTCCTACATGACCCTTTGTAACTTAATTTTTAATTTATTAAAATTGTTTGTTCGCGGCTGGGAGGTTGGTCCGTGGGTGGAGACATGCACGAATGAGGAATGGTTCGCGGAAATGAATGTTGGTTCGCAGAAAAGGAGTTTCGCGAAGGAGCAATCACGCGGAGAGGAAAGGAAAAATCTCCATGTTCGCAAAGAATTCAGAAAAAGACAAAGGGAAAGGGCCCCCCTTATTTATAGGCATGGAACCCTACTGGGTCCACCCCTCTACCGCAAATCATCAACATTTCAGGACCACTCTACATCGGAATAGTCTCCTCTTCGTTCTGATTGGACCCCATTCCGATGGGGGTCATTTGTAGGGTCCTAAATAATCTAAAAAGGAGAATGAGAACCCCCTTAATTCAAGAGAGGATTCTACCCAATTTTCATAATGGAATTGGGAAAAAATGTGGACAAGTTGGCACAAGATGAACCGGTCCGCAGACCGGTCCAATAATAATGGTACGCAGCCGGTTCCGCGAAGCGCCCCCCTCCGCGGACCACTATCGTTCGTAGAACAGAGGTGGGGATCCTCTGCGAGCACAAAGTTGGATGGGCACCATGCTGGTCCACCGACACAAACCACCCCAGCCATAGACCGCGCCAACCGGCCCATGCCGCATGCACTGTCGTTCGCGGAATAGAGGCAGAACCCTGCGTGGACGCGAAGCACTCCCCGAACTAGTTTGGTTCGCGAGGAAGGTGCGTTCAATTCCCCCCATGAGTTTCTGATTGACCAATTCATCCGTAAACTGGGTTTCCAGTCATGGACCTCCACAAAAGGTGTTGCATGACCACAAATACATCTATTTCCCTACTCTATAAAAGAAGATCGAGTGGGAGAAGAAGATGATGGATCAGAGAAGGGTGGAAGGATTTCGGAAGAAGGAGATTGGGATTTCGCAAACAGGGAAGTTTTGATTCCCGAACCAGAATAGGTATGAAGCTGGAAACAGATTAATAAGGAACCAAAAAAGCATAACAATTTGGTGAATCGCGAACTTAAAATAACAAAAAAAAAGACCGCGAACCATGGCCCCTCCGCGGATGCACCCCCCACGGACCAGGGAGTTTATGCCCCTTTTTTTGATCTGACGTACCATGTAGCACCATCCTATGTAGGTGAAGCCCTGAACAATGAACCCCTGACCGGCGTTGCCCTTGGTTGTCGCTGCTCACGTGGACTCCCCACAGACCAACCTGGTACGCGGGCTGAACCCGAAGCCGTGTACCGCCCTGGTATGCGGGATGCCTACCAGTCCGCGTACCACTATGGTACGCGGACGACCTCTCCAACCACATATCACCTACCTATGCAAAGTGATCCACTCCTCATACACTTGTGTGGCCCACCAAATCCTTCGGTGTTCCCATTCCCTGAGTCAGATAAAATCCTTCCAACCCGGTCTGATCCCTCACAACCCCCTCGTTGGCCCATTCATCGGCCCCGAGCCAAGGCCTCCACCGAAGCCACCGAACCCATATGATGCAACCTTCAAGTGCATCATCACACCCTCTTGAGTTTACATACCCATGATAATCGAGGGTGAAGGGTTTGCGCCGGCCCTTGAGCGGATTCCCGAAGCGTTCCTGGGTTCACATTCCCATGGTAACACAGGGTCCGAACCCGAAGTCCCCTTTCTGCCTTTCCACTCGCCATATTGGGGGACCCCACTTCCATTTCCCTTTAACTCCGGCAGTGAGCGCTCCTCCCCTCTCCTAAGATTGAATGGTCAGCCATCTTGGTGTATGCCCCTAGCTTTTCTTTCAAGAGGTAGCACCCAATCACCTTCGTACTTCCCTGGTGCCAGGGGCCAAGAGGGGAGATGGGCACAGGGAATTTTGTTATCCTTTCCCTCTCCCATTGGGATTTTTTACCATCAGGCCTCCATTATGGAGTAAGCCCTGACTTCTCAGGTCGCTCCATGCATAATCCTCACTCCGCTTCCCACGGACGCACCATTCGCGACGTGATCGTCAGGTCTTTGCTGCCTCTTGTTTCTCACATCGAGCATGACTCACGTGGGCTTAGATTAAGCAACGACCCTGACCCCAGCCTCATGTGAACTACGAGGACATTAATCCATGTCAAGGAATGGTATGTAGGAAGCCTCTCCAAGGTTCTATCCCACCACTCAGTCGTTCCGACCCCCTTCATGTCGGTTCATCCTTCGTCCCACATGATGCTAAATTGTACCCCCAAACTACGTGGACTTTGATCCCTGTCTCCAAGGAGGGGTATGTAGGAAGCCCCTTCGAGGTTCAAGACCAACAATCAGTCATTCCATCCCCCTTTACGTTGGTTCACCCTTCGTCCCGCATGACATCAAACTGTACTCTCGAACTATATGGACTTTGATCCCTATCTCCTAGGCGAGCTACGTAGGAAGCCTCTCCGAGGTTCAAGCCCAACAATCAGTCATTTCGACCCCCTTTACGTCGGCTTACCCACATCTTGGGCCACCTAAGAGTGTAAGCCCCATCCCAAACTGAACTACAAGGACTCCGATTACTCTCACAAGGATACGTAGGAAGCCTGTATCACAGGTTCGATCCAAACACTCATGTCGTTATCTGTCCCCCCCTGCATGATAATAAACTCCATAGTGCCTGGTTATAGGGCTTTAAACTAGTGTCGTCTCAATGAGTCCGAACTCCTCTGAGTCATTAATCCAATGAGGGATGGTAAAACTCGGGCCCAAATGATTCTGAATCCCTACGTTTAGCTGACCATTTCCATCCAGGAATAATCCATGGATACTATTCTTGGGTATAAACCAAAGATTCGTGAACATATGAATATGTATTAAATCTATAAGAGAGTCCTGGAACAGGTAATAATTCCCCCCAAAAGGGTGCGATGAGCCCAAATTCTCATCCTCTCGACCAATGTTAGTTCTCAAGTGTCGCTGGCCAAATCGCCCCATGAACACCTGCCTTTGGGAAGCATGTCCACGTATCATCAGATACGGAACTGTTGGGAATTTAGAACAGATTAAAAAAAATATGTTGTGAATTCAATAATCCAATTCACATATCAGAATTAATGCATGAATCTATCATAAAACAATCAAAGTAGGAAAGTACGTTTGAGGGTTTGTAATCATTATAGTACCTGAGGGTCGATGCCCCCCATGGATGGGTTAACCCCGTCAAAAGAGTGTTGCAGATCCACCACCCTCTGTCTTGTGGAATCCAGGATTTGTTGTCACCTATTAAGCTCCCACTCCTCCTCGGCAGTGATGGGGTGAAATTCATCAGCCACAATTCGGGCCCACTCCATGTCAGTTAGTATAATAGTCATTTCTGTTGAGGCTTGCATCATTCACTCTTAGGCCTCTACCAGTTGGGCCTTCAATATCAATATTAGCTCTGATTTCACATTGAGGGAGGTTGAGTGCTCATCTACCCAGACCTGCAGCCGCTGAGCCTCGTTTTCATCCTCCTTGAGCCTCTTGATGTTCACCTCTTTCCTCTACTACCAGCCCACGCTGAGGCCATAGTCATATTATTGAATCTTCTCTGCCATATGATCTCTGACAATCATGTGGGGACACTGGGAATCCACTCCCCCAGCACATAGTTCACGTAGCTATGAATGAATTCTATCCATCTAATCCAGCCATTGAACTTGGGGGTGTCATCAATGAAGCACTTCATAAACTTCCACGATCAGTGATAGACTATTCTGTTGTCCTCTTCATCAGAGGTCGTTGTGTCCCAGTTAGCATGATTGGCAGGATCATATGCAGGGAACCCCCCTATGAA
The DNA here is from genome assembly GCA_963277665.1 of Viscum album. Taxonomy (NCBI): domain Eukaryota; kingdom Viridiplantae; phylum Streptophyta; class Magnoliopsida; order Santalales; family Viscaceae; genus Viscum; species Viscum album. Next base: position 493,264,634 of record OY728158.1, on the reverse strand, counting down.
CTTATCTGTAGGGTCCACATCTAGGGTTTGATCGGGTATGGTGGGGCCTGGGTTGTCTGATCGATCCTCATCATTGAATCCCACCTCAATGTTCTCGAGTTCTGCCCCGCTAACGGTCCCACCAGTGATCGGGAGCGTTGCTGCTTAGTCGATTCAGATCTCTACCTCCACGATCACCGACTTTCCCTTAAGAATGGAACCACCAGAAGTCCTGACCAACCTCGCCAAGGCATCCCATGCCATTTGAAGAACTGTGCACACCAAAAAGGGGCGCATACGCTAGTTGACATGGTCAATGGGTGACATTCATGATTTTGTTCAGGGAGACTTACAGAGATTTAATTCCTAGTCTCATTATTGGATTGACACTGTTGAGACCCTAAGGCATGGCCCCCCATATATTGTCAAAATTTCTGAAAGCTCCGGAGGAGCCACCTTGGTTTTCCATGCCCCACCAGATGTGGAAATCAATGCAGCCATAGGATAAGATACTGATAGTCCTGCAACTGCATCTGTTGAGGGGTGAGAATGGGTTCCATGTATGAGACTCTCTTGTGCAGTTCAAGTATTAGTAAGAAGTTCAGAATTACTTGGAAGCATAGTTGGAAGAAGGGTATTGGGTTTTTACCTCAAGGGCCTCTTCAAACTCTTCAAGGTCCGAGTCTCAATCACCAACTTCGTCCTCCTCCAATGGGCTCCCTTTACCGGCATCCTACCCCTAAGAGGACTCATCTAATTCCTCCAACAAAGGAAAGCACTCCCTCAGTTCGGCAGCTGACAACTACGGGGGGGGGGGGTGATTCAACAACACTTTCACCTGGTCTATCATTGGATGGGGGCCCCTTAAGAGTGCACAGATTCCTCCATCTCTGCTAGGTATTGCTCCGCCTCCTCTTAGGGTACTGCAAAGCCGGCCTTAACATGTCCAATTCCTATAAAGTCCATCTGATGTTGTTAATGTTTTCATGACTTATTATATACTTCCTTTACTGATTTTATATTAAATGTTCATAATTTGGGTGAAATATTAATGTTTTAATACGAAGTATAATTTTTGAGCATTTTTAGAAGTAGTCCAGTTGAGTTAGTTTACTATTTTATTTATAAATATCACCCTAATGATCCAACTTGTGTGGTTCTTGTTTTTTACGATTTCTAATTCAATATCCAACACTTAATTAGAAGGGATCATGGGCCAATTCTTCCATTTGGAAACCCATATCTACCACACAAGAAGGCCTACAGAATCTGTGAAGAAACTGGACCAGACATGAAGCATTAATTTCTGGGCTCAATTAGGAAGTTCAAATTCCTTTATTCCCCTCCAACGTTCATTGTACAATGTAAGGAGTCTTGGATAAAAATTTCAAGTCCCAACACAAAATACAAGGGGCCTAAATGATTCATTTAAATCCAATCCACCATTCTGGTTGGGAAATAAATTCAGTACATTATTAATGACATATCTCATCATTAAGCATCCAATCAAGCTGAGATTCTGTATTGTGAAAGAGGGTACATAGGCGGCCAACTTTTTTGAAGATAGAATTCGGATTTTAAAGCATCTTCCTTTTCCGAAATCCGGTCACATTTTGGCCATTGAAAAAGCGTGAATAGAAATGGACAGTTTAACATTGTTTATTGAAACCGCCATAACATTGTCTCCATAAATCCAATTGCCTCCAAAGTTTTAGAGTATTCCAAAAACATTAGTATCTAAAACTTTTAAGAAGGAGATATCTCAAGATTCGGCTGTATGGATGTCCAAATTGTCGAGCCAAGTGGAGGGACAGATTGGGAATGCAAACATTCCACAGCATTGGGCTATAAATACATCCCCCTCTTCTCCTTCAAAGGATTTTGCCTTTCAGAAGAGAGAAGAACATATTGGCACAAAAAAATCCTTTCCAAAGGCTTGGGAGGACCTACCATACTCATGTTTTCACTTGATAGACCTTTCCTCCTCTCATTGTTTTCATTTACTTTTGTGTTCTTCTTTGTTGTAATCTTGTAAGTCTTTCTTTTGTAATTCTATTTTAATGAAAGTTTCTTATTAAATATATATTATTCTCATCTACCTTATTTAGTTTAATATTAATGTTCTTAAAATAGTTTAAATATAGTTTAATCCCCTTCCCTTCTTTTTCATTCTCATTCAATCTAATGTTCGTTTTTAATTATCATCATCGTATGTCTGTGTGTGTTCGACAAAAAACTCTTTTCTTATCCCTTTCTTTTTCTTATCATCTTAATTTATCATCATAATCAATATAACCTGATTGCTAATCATTTTAATGGCTGAGTAAATATCTCAATTGGGTGAGTTATAATTTATGTATGTTAAGTGATTGATATCTTTTTCTCGATGAATATTCTTCAAATTAACATTGTGTATGTCGAACTTAGCATGTCATGGGTTAATCACTTGTTTTGTTTAACATATGGATTCCATGGACTATTGGAACTATAAATACAATACCAAAATAAAGTACTGATTGTGGTTAGAATCCTAGTTAAGTTATTTCTTCGATTAAAGATTTAACACTTTAGGAATTCCAATCAATGTAAACTTGTGACATGGGTGTTAATATAATGCAATATAAAGCAAAGCTCAAGGATATCACAAGCTTACTTACCTAATGATGAACTCAGACCAATCGTTATCAAATTGTTAAATCAAACACCAATCATTAATCACTTCATTTAATCTCTGCAAACAAACTCCCTAATCAAAATATAATCAACTAAAAACAATCGACTATTAAAAAGTATCATCATCAAGGATTCGACCTGAGTGCTGCTATACACATTAGTAGAGCATCCGAACTTTGATCGGTCGATAGGAGAAAATCGACCGCGCACTTTCAAATGGATCCATTTTCTAGGATCGTGCAATTAAGTAGTCGTTAGTTTCTAGTTATTTTAAAAAAACAAAAAAACAAAATTTAAAAAAATTGAAAAAAAACACAAAAAACCCGCCTTCCTCATAAAAATCATAAACGGAAAACACAAAAAGAAAAACCCAGCTTCCCCTTTCTTACAAAATCTCTCTGAATGCCCCGTAGCCTCCCAAACAATCCCTCGGATTTTTTTGACCCTAAAATTGAGAGAAAACTTCGCCAACTTAAGAGGAACATTAGGGAGAATCAACTCATTCAAGAACCAGTCCTTGTCCAACAAGTTGAATTAGATATGGCTAATCCTAGGGAAAAACACTTAAAGAACCTATTTTCACTGATATGAATTACCATCCTCTTTGTATTCAATATCAAAACATAGAGGCCGACATCGAACTCAAATTGGGTTAGATTCATCTTCTTCCTTATTTCCACGGGTTAGCTGGTGAGGATTCTCATCTCCACCTTAAAGAGTTCCAAGTGGTGTGATCTACCATGAATCCTCAAGGGGTTTCTGAGGAACAAATCAAAATTCGAGCATTCCCTTTCTCCCTAGATTACTCCACCAAATCAGGGCTCTACTACCTCCCTCGTGGTTCTATAACCACATGGGATTACATGAAGCAACTCCTCTTAGTGAAATTCGTTCCTTCTTCTTGTACTGCTTCTATCTGAAATGAAATAAGTGGTATCCATCAGTTCCCAAGTGAATCACTCCATGAGTGCTTAGAGAGGTTCAAAAATCTTGTTGCAACCTTCCCACACCACAAAATCCCTTACCAACTCTAGATCCAATACTTTTATGAGGGGTTATTGGCTATGGAGAGAACCCTCATTGATGTCGCAAGTGTCGGTGCTCTTATTGATAAAACTCTTGCAGCTGTAAGAGATATCATAAGAAACATGGCTGCGAACACACACCAATTACATAATTGAGCACATACTCAAGTCAAACAATCCCAAGATAATCAGTCTATAGAGCCGAACAAGGTGATAGAGTGGATGAGTGAAGTTACAGGTCTTGTGCGACAACTAGTCGAGGCTACCAAAGCCCCAACTCCATCTTCTCTACAATCAATGTTTCCTAGACCTGTCAAAAACTGTGGAATCATCAACTCTCCATGTCATCCAACTAACACATGTCCACAACTTCAGGTGGATCAATTCAGTTCATCTGGACCAATGGAGCTCAATGAAACATATGCTCAAAGGAACACCTACCCTCAACAATTAGGTCAGTTCATTAGAAACTTCAACCAACCTCACTTTGAGCCCTTCTCGTCTTCCTATAAACAAGGCCTGAGGTATGGAAATTCTGTCTCTCATCCCCCTCAATTCCTTCATCAAAACCCAAAACCAGTTCTAATACGATCAAGGTGCTGGTAACTTCCAAAAACCTTATCCTTTTATTCCTCAACCTCAAAGGAAAAATCCTCCTCCTGGATTCCAATATCCTAGTGATCCTTCCCAATTCCAAAACCAACACAATCGCTTTCCCACAAACCAAAATCAAGGTGATCCAAATTCGGGAAAAGCCTCTTCTTCCAAGAAACCATGGGAAAGTGCAATGCAAGATTGTGCCCCCTTCACCCGTTCCAGCCTCAAGAACATTGAAACCCAAATTGGTAAAATTGCATCCCACCTTAGTCTGCAGAAACCATTCAATTATTACCAACATCTATCTCAACCATTACCCAACCCCAAGGGTAATGTAAGTGCAATTTAACTTAGATCGGGAAAGCAAATTGATATGCCTCAAGATAATTCCTCCAACCAGCATTCAAATGTTGACCTATAAAATGAAAAGAAAAAGATACTTAAAAAGAAATCTAAAACCATTCCCTCACCTCCTTCAATTCCACTTGGGAACCCAATTCCTTTTACTCAAGTCGTTTCTATGCCAAATAAATCCTTTGAAACCGATCCAGAAATGCTTGACTTATTTAGACATGTTGAAGTCAACATTCCCCTCTTAGATGCCATTAAACAAATTCCGAAGTATGCAAAGTTTCTTAAGGAATTGTGCACCCACAATAGGCAACTTAGGACCTTTGAAAATGTTTCCACCCAACAGTCTATTCCCATAAAGTGCAACGATCCAGGGACCTTTACGGTTCCATGCTAAATTGGAAGTTCCAACTTTGATGATGCACTCATAGACCAGGGAGCCTCAATAAAGGTTATGCTCAAATCCATATTATCCAAACATGATCTAGGTCCCTTACACCCAATGGTTGTTGTTGTTCAATTGGCCAATCGAAGCACAACCAGTCCTGAGGGTATAATTCAGGATGTCCTTGTCCGTGTCAATGATCTTATCTTCCCATCTGACTTCTATGTCCTTGACATGGATGGTGAGACAATTTTTTTACAATCTCCTCAGATTTTAGGAAGAACATTCCTCATGACATCTAAAACCAAAATTTATTTCCATGTTGCCATCTTATCCATGGAATTTGGTGACCAACTGGTCGAGTTCAAAAATTTTCAATCCATGTTATTCCCATCAGAGAATGAATCTGCACTCTCTATCCATTATTTTGAAACTCTCTCTAGGATTGTGTTGAATCCCAATCCATCATGTCCTTCTTGTTCTACTAATAGAGGAGTTTGTGAGTATTGCATCCTCATTAACCAAGTCATCAAGAGAAAAATTTATGATGACATTACAAATCCAAACTCCATTGATCTACTGGATTTTGAAAAATCATTAGAATCTCATCTCACATCTAACCTACACTACTCCAACTTGCATGGTAATGGGGAAAAAGAACAAGCATGTTCATTTTTTGATTCAAATATGATTATCCAACATTCATCATTTCCTATCCATGATTCTGAAAATTCTGTTATATGTGAGGTGAACCCTAAACCAATGTGTTTATATTGTCCTATTGGGAGTGAAGGTTGTGATATTTGTTCCATATTTAATAAAGTGATCATTGGTGATATTGAAATTTACCGTTCTTTGGTGAAAAACATTGAAATAAGGGATATTGAAAATTTTATTCAGTCTTATGACTCCACTGATCCTCATTACTCTACATCAGTAAGTGATGAAATAAATGAGTCAAAAAATTGCGATCTCATACTCTGGTTTTGTGTTATCTGAACCTTCCATAAGTGAACCATCAGAATTGAGACATCTTCTTGAATTTACAAGAATAGAAAACCAATTCTCAGTATCTGGACCCCGAGATATGGTGCACATCCCATAAACTGATGCCAACCTCCTCATGGTGAAAATGTAAGGTATTGGTCTTCGATGACCACCTGCTCAGAAAATTCATCATCAACTGCTTCGGTTGGTAGATATGAAATTGGAAGGCCCAATCCACCTTGTACAGACCCACTCTCCTCAGCTCTCCCCTAAATTCTTCACACGAGGCACCTATCCAGTAGGCTCAGGCCCAATCATCTGTAAAGTTTCCACCCTGGAATAGATCCCACTCATCAGACCATCCCTTCGATGGGTTCCTCAGGGCCACCTTCAAGATCGTCAGGTACAGAGGCAGGGATGTCTCAAGATGCAATTCCTTTCTGTCAACATTTTTCAGATGGTTATATAGGCAATCAGCAATAACTGGTGTGAAGTCCTCTCGGGCATGGCCGTCAGCCGCCTTGAACCACTAGTGCTAGCATGATGTGCTCTTAAACTAGTAAGTCAGTTCGTCCCTACTTTCTTCAAGGATGAAGACGTCATCCCACAGCCCAAAGCCATATACCGGCATCCTCTTACATAGTGGAAAGTTCCTAGGTCTTTCTGACAGCAGCTCCACCAGTGAATTATGGTCAAAGTATCTCCATATCTACTCCCTTAGACCTATGTGGTTCGCTGTCTCATTCGTTCATGCAGCATCCGTAAGGACCCCCTGGTAGCCTCCGGGTGAGAAATTCTATTTTAAAGATTGGGAATTCTTTGAGTTTGAATCACGAAGATATTTCGCAGAGAAAGTTTGTGGAGCTTGGTCGTGAAGTATGTTCGCAGAGGCCTACCCCGTCCTTCAGACGTAGTTCGCATAGTGCACCGATGTGAATTCAAGGACTCGCTATGTGCCACGAAGAAGATAGCCCGATTCACAGAGAGCGGTCATGGAGTATGCAGAGCTTTGCGAATCGAGAGTGCTACAAGCCAAAAACGAAGAGAAGAGAATGGAAAAAAGAGGTCATCTCCCCTATTTATAGGCGAGGACCCCAGGAGCTTCGTGGTGTGTCCGAGCTGTGGCGAGATTTGTAGCGCACTCAGCCTCCCGCCGCTCCACTTCTTGAGTCGTCATGGCGAGGCCACTTTATGATGCTTGAGGAATTTTGGCGATTAAACCTCAGAATTTTTTCCTCGCTTTCTCCTTGGATCCAAGTCCGAGGGGGGATTTTGTTGACGAAAAATTCAAAGAAAAGCAAGAACAAAATAAAGCATTAGGGGTATTCCTCGCAAAGACAAGTCGCGGAGCCCCGAAGCCCTATGGCAGGTGCAGAGCTCTCCCTTTGTGAACCCTCCATAGAGCTAGGAGGTGGGATGCTCTACGAAACCCTTTGACGTTTGCGAACCTGCCGTAGAGTGAGGAGGGGGAATTCTCTACTAACCCCTTTGACATTTGTGAATCCTCTATAGAGAAAGAAGGTGGGATGCTCTGTGAACCCATTTGATGTTCATGAAACCGCCGCAAAGCAAGGAGGTGGGATGCTATGCGAATCCCTTTGACATTCCCAAACCCACCGTGATGCAAGCTCTATCTTCGCGCCGATCTAGCTCCGCTTTGAGACGCCTCTAGCCTATAAATACCAGGCTCCCCTCGAGCCCAACAGATGGATCCTCCAACCTTTCACCTTTTGAGCTCTGACATCGCGAATCAATTCCTTCTCTGTGAACCATGAGCTCTTCAAGGTACTTTTTCATCACAATGGGCCTTCCCCTTGGCATGAATTCCACCCCTCTTCAGAGAAGGATTCCCCTCAAACCCACATCTTGTGTACTCAAGGAAAATTTTCTTGAATAGATAAATTGATTGACCAATATTCTCAAAATACCCACGCATGAATCCCAGAATTTGAAATCCAGGTATAGAAGATGAATAGATAAAATAGTGTGATGGATAAAGGAAGAATGATAAATAGTTCCAATATAGTGTGTTATGGATAATACAAAATTTAATAATAGTGATACAGAGGAATAAGGTCCAAAAAATTTAAACAATGAGTCAATAAATGAGAAATAATATATAATACAATTTATGAAATGACAGAACCTTCTATGGGAAGAGTTGTTAAGGAAAAGAACTATTATGGAGGGATACAATTAACATATTTTTGTTATTATTTTCTTATCATAGTTTACATATATTTTTTTTTAGGTATTTTATTATTTAAATTTTATAGGAATTTTATTTTTTCTAATTTTATAAAAATATATTATTTTAATTATGTTTACTCTAATTCGATCCATTTTTCACGCATATATATATCAATGATTGAGACAATAAATAAAAAAATATTTAAATAGTCCATAAAATGTTAACCAATTTAAAAAAAATAAACTAGAGAGAGGGAAAACAATTGTTTATTTCATTAAGCATGAAAATCAAATTTTTCTCCTTCAACGGTCTCACTAAACCCAATAATATTGTCTTTACATTGAAAAATGGTGTTTTAATAAAGATGTTCTGAAATAAAGTAAATAGTTTTAGGTTTATCTCACTTAAATTAAAAACACTCCTTACCATGATACGTTCACAAAAACTCACCAATTTGGATTCGATGGCAAGGTAAAAAAGAAAACTTATTCTGCTTGTGATGCCAAAATGAAAGTTTCATTACTAAATCGTTCATCTCTATATAACACACTATTAAAATTCACCAATGTAAACAGATATTGATAGATATACTTTTATAGACTAGATCAACCCAATTTCACTTTAATAGTATGTATTTCAACCCATTTCCCTTATACAACTTCAATGATATCTTTCAATTTACAATAGTAATAACTAGAATCAACAGATATAAAACCAGGGCCACTATTTTGTATTGCTCATTCAACATATTTAATGTGAAACCTAATTACATTAACATATAAATCTCTGTAATGATGATGCATTATAGATGGACCCTTAGCTATTTTGTAAAATTATTCAATTAGTCTAGAATCATATAACTCCCACAAGTTATAGATCTATATATTTCAAAGAATTAAATAAAATTTCTTCTAGAATGAAATTAGAACTATACTTTAATCATAATGAAAATCCATTTATATATAAAAAATCCTTGAACTAGTGATGAAATGATGTGTAATGGGACTATTGAATTTTATAATCACTCGCATAATACATCCCTTCTTTTAGATCATTATTGTGTTTCCTATAAATGATAATTACATATTTAAATGATCCACTTATATATGAAAATAGAACATTTTAAAGTAAAATAATAAAAGTGAAAAGACACTTACAACATCTACAGTGCAACTGATGGAGTATTGAACAAGATATATTGATGATCTTGTACCCACTTGATGGTGTCCATATTAAATATAGTTCCTTTCCCAACTAGACCATCATGAATATAAGAAGGATAATCTAATTTTGTTTAAACATATATAAGATATTCTCAAAAACAATTAGCACACTCATCCATTAAATAAACATAGGTTATTGATTCCTCCCTATGAACTCTATTACATATGAACCATTTCAATGTTTTCAGATACTTCTCAATATGATAAATCCACCTGAATTTCACTAGACCATAAACCATTACCTCATCAGTTAGTTGTATGGTCATGTGAACCATAACATTGAAAAATTAGGGTGGAAATTGTTTCTCCACATGGAAAATTGTGATTACAATTTTTTCCTAAAAAATCTTTTAATCACCCATTCATTGATATCTTAAACAAATCGTTCTAAAAAATTACTCATCTCATGAAAAATTTGAACAACATTGGGCAACAAACAATCAAAAATTATGATTGGAATAAATTTTCTATGTATAATTTGATTGTCCTAACATATCAACCCTTGTAGTGTCATGATTGTCACATTCACACACTTAGAAATATTATATGTGTAATCATCAGGAACATTGAGAATCTTCAAAATGGACTGAAATGTATCTTTCTATTTTTAACTCATTATATACTGTGTAGTAAGCATGTACTCATTATTTCCCTCACCAAACAATAAATTTAATTGTTTCCATAAACCCATTTCTTCTAAAAAAATCATGCATTGAAAAGGTCCATTAATTTTCCACTGACATCTAAAATGGTCCACAATATATTATCATAAACTATTTTTTCTATGTGCATGACATATATATTATTCCTTATCTTGTTAGTTTTCTAGTAAGTAGGATTAAAATAATACTATTTTTCAATTTTCATTGTGTTTTCTACCTACACCAAGAATATTGGGTAAAGGATGATCCACAAAATCCTAAAAATCATATTTAGTTTGTATGTTTTATTCCTCAATCTGCCATAATATTTATACTCCTGTCATGATATTTGGTGTTGGGTTGAATTATACAGAACCATAAAATTTCACTCTATCCTTTATGAACTTATGTTGAGGGGGAAGAAATCATATATGACCCATGTATAGACATTTTTTACAATGTTTAAGCCATATATTTTATTTACTTTTATTAGAGCAAGGGAATGAAAATCCCCAATTCATACTCCAACCTAAAAAAATTCATAATTCGGGATTTCATTAATTGTTCACAATAAAGAAGCCTAAAGTTGGAAAATTTCATTCATTTCATAGTCATAATTCATCACATTATCACCCAAAAATCCATTCAGCTCATCAATAAATGGTTTAAGGTAAATATCAATCCCCTCCGACTTCTAGGTCCATCAATAAGAGTGGAATTTAATATAAATTCTGGTTTCATAAAAATCCAATGATGAAGATTATATGGAACTTACACCACAAGCCATGTGCTATGAATTTCACTAACCATTGACCTGAATGGATTGAAACTACCTACTAAGAACCCCAATCAGATATTACGACTGTCATTGGAAAATTTAGGGTCTCTCTAATCAAAATCCTTCCATGCAATAGGGTCTATTGAGTGTGTTAGCATTTCACTTTTCATATTTATTTCTACAATCCATCACATTAATTTAGAAACTTTAGATGACATAAATAATATTTTCATCCTTATATTCATTTAAAATTAGTTCAATTTATTTATGGAAATATTTTGACCAAGTTTTTCAATTTTACATTAATGAGTATGATTTTCCCTATTATCCTTCCTCCTGGAAGAGTCATAGACCGTACAATTATTCAAAAGGACAAATTCCTTTCAGAACAAAATAAATTTGTTTTCATAGTCATTTATGGTCTCATATGTGAAACCTAAGTTCTATATAATCATATGAGTATGGTAATATAACTCCTGAATCATAGCATTAGTAGGGAGTACATTTTTCAATAACACTAACAGTATGACGAACAATTTATCTTACCAGAGATTCAAAGTATTCAAGTGAAAAAAATCCACAATAAATGAAATTTTACTATAATAATCACACATAGAATATAAATAAGTTTTTTCATAATAAATTATTTCATAAATCCTCAATGAATCACAATATTCACTAGAGTATGGATTAATCTCACCGGTCTCAAATTTCATATGTTAGTGCCTCTATGAGTCACTAATGAAAATTTCACCTATCCCAATGGTTCCAGGAATCATTATCAGGTTGGTTGTTACAATATCCCAATACCAATGGTTTTTTGTAAAATCGTTGGTATAGGATGTGTTGTGTTACTGACGCACGCCTGTCGTAGGGCGTGGCAAAAGCAATTTCTATGTTTTCCTAATGCAGCACAGTGGCTGACTAGGGTCATCTCACTTGAGGAGCTTTATCAGTTGTTCATATACTTAATCTATATCACCTAAACTAATTATTTGTTTCTTTTATTTAATCTAGGAAGGTAATTAAATTTAAAATAAATAAAAGTTAAAACTATCATGCAGTGAAAAAATGCAATTAATGAAGAAAGAACTTGGTCCTAGGGTTGGATAACACTGGCTCATTCATTATTTGTAAATTGTTTAAATTCAATTTGATAATTCATTTATTGAAACCTAATTAATGAATTAATTTCCCTTTATTTATTTAGTGTGTGATTTTAGTATGCATCCAGCACACCAAACCGCACCTCCTCCAACAGTCAAATAGGATAACACCTCAACCGAGAATGTTATTCCTAAAGGACCCGGCTCCACCGTATGTCGTTTCATACCTTATGGAAACCCCAAATCCACAATATGAAGGGTTTTCCTAAGATAAGGGAGGTAAAATGAATTAATCAAGGAAAAGAAATGGATTTGGAAATAGTGTCGTGGTGGATGACCGCTGCACCCGTGCACTATTCTCACCTCCACCACAAATAGAATAAAAACATTTTGAATTGAATCACATTAATAAAGAACACCATGAAACCTCACCTAGGGCCAAGCCTCGGGTTAGTAACTTCCCTTGGAAAAGTGCAGAGATACCACGATGGAAATAAGGGAGAGAGAAAGAAATTATATTAAATTTGGAAAAGAAAGACGGTGGGAAATAAGGTGGAAACACTTTAATTAACATATGAATGCATTACATGGGAAAATAAAACTAAAAATAAAAAGAGAATAAAAGAAAACTCCTATGTTATCATCATGTCCAAGATCCTCCACTCTAACATTGGTGTCGAACTCCTCCTAGGTTTCTTGAAGGAATGGATGGAGAATGGGATGCTTTGGAAAGGAGGTGAGGGCCTCCTTTTATAGGCAGAATTTAAACCCCGAACGTTTGCACGTTTTAGACCATCTTATTGACCTATTCACGCGTTCCACCTTACATGAATGTTGTTCATATATATCTTTTCCATCTCTCTTCAAACGTTCAGCTAATTTGGAAACGGTATGAAGGAGTTATGAATTTTTCATTCTCGGTTTCTGTTTTTTGACGAAGCTTCTAGGAAGGTTCCTCCAAAAGTATGTCGTTCAATAGCCTCTTTAATGACATCCAACATCCCCCAAATTTATTGTAGAGCCTTACCTATATGTCATAGTGGTATCTCAGGTGGGAACACATCTTTTAGATATGTTTAGGCCAAATTGATGTTCCATTACAGTGGGTGGGTCCACGTTGTCCGGCCGAATAAATGTCCAACTTCAATGAATTTTTAGACCCTTTAGATGGACGAATAAGCTCCTGGTTCAGAAGACAAAAATCAAGGAAATAAAATAAGTATTATAAAAAAATTGAATCAGAAAATTTGGAATTTTATTTTTCCAGAAATGACCGAAATACCCCTGACGTAAAAATCTGTCAAAAATCCAAAATTAGTCGTTTTTCACATTTGGGCTCAAAATAACACTAAAACCTAAAAACATGACAATTACCCATCCAATAACACTTTTTTGGGATTATAAAAAATATTTACAGTATAAAATATATGAAAATGTGAGCTTCATCACTCCCCCACACTTAAACATTGCACTCCTGGGAAATCATCTTACATCCAAATCAAAATCCACACAACAATCAAAAATGAAAAAGTATCAATGATTTTATCCAAAATAGAATTCCATCATGTCTCATATATGAATAATAATTCTTTATTATTTTAATTTCAATCACTAAATTTTTTTCAACCTCATAAATCAATCCATGGCCCAATCACAACCTACCTCACATTGAATTTTATGTCACTCTTCACTCAAGAGAAATTGAATCTATAGTTATACTCATACTTGAAAATCGCATGTATCACCATAGGTTTGTGAAAATTATCATTTCTCCACAGTGTGAAACATGAAAATGAATTTAATCATGAGGGATTTAATTAAAGGTTCAAATGATTCTGTGGCTTAGGGTTTGTGGGAAAATTATTGAAAAAAAAGTTCCAGGCTAGAAAGAGGAGGTTTGACTTTTAAGTACAATGCATGATTAATGCAAGTGAAAACACAGGAAATTGCTCACTCAATACCACTTGTAAATGTGAAAAACAACCCCATCCTTTTTTATGACATGGTACATGAGCCAATAAGTTCTTATAATGAATGATATCATCTATGTTCTCCCTTTTTTTCAAAGCTCCATAAAGGCACAGCTTTATTTTTTTTATAGAGGATGAGATGAAAATTGAATACAATGAATGAATGACAATTCATGCCCTTGATTTTTTAGAGGGAAATGAGTCATAACAGAATGTTCAATGAGGAATTCAAACTCATCTCAATTTTTTTATTTTTTTCTTTTTTTTGAAGGAGAAATGGATGAAACAAATAAAGCATAATGAAATGATGACACATGCCCAATTCTCTTATTGTCCACTGCCCAAAGTATTGACTCACACCTCAAACCACCCATAAATGATACACATCCCAATGAATTCACACGAAATTCCCTTCCCCCACACTCAAACTTGACATAACCATGCAAAAATACTAAAAGTGTGGGTAGGTAATGAAAAATTGGCTTGTAATGTGGCTTAAACCCATAAGGAAATTCATGGAATCTAAGGGCTTACGAAGGATAAATTTAAAGGTGGGTCTCAAGATAAAATGTGGCTATCCAAAGAGATTCCTCAATCATTTCAAATACATTTCTTTAAATCCAAAGCTGCGAAAGAGAATATTCACAAATTCTGGTTCTCACACAAAATTCAAGTTTCCCTCAAGAAAGTGTGGGTATTAAGAAGAATATGAAAAAGTGGTTTAGAATACCTCACAGTATTGGAAAAAAATATATTTTGAGTCATTTTTTTATGTGCATGGATTTCAAAAATTAGTCAAACTCATTAAAATGATTGAAAATCCATTTCAAGGGAAAATAATTCATATCAACAATCATTTAAAATCCATTATTTCAAAAATCATTTCAACTCTTTAAAAATCAATTGATGTGGGAAAAGTGATAAGAATATTCATTAAAGCTCAAAATATGTTTTGGACGAAAAAATGAAAGGAGTTTAAATGATAATCGTAAAAAGTTAACTCCCTTTTGAAATATTGATTCGGTCCTCTTCCTCTAATTCTCAGGGCTTCCTTCCGGATTCATGATCCTATAAAAGAAATATTACTCAATTAATCACAAGGATCATTTCATTTAAGCTCAAAATGAAAAGAGAGAGGGGGCCACATGCTAGACTAATTCCTAATACTGAATTTGAAATTTCAATTACTAGAAATCATGTAAAGATAAATCTTGGTATGATCCCCCAAGTGGGCCCTGGAATCTTTTACTGCCTCTAGAGGGAAGTACCAGCTGTTATCCAAAGTCTGATGGAGGATGAAGTTTCTTTGATTTGAACCACCACATGTGGCTTTTCCCAGCTTGTGCTTCATCGTTGTTCTTGAGGGATGATCCATAGATAGAGTACACCATATCCTCCCCCTTCACAATGAAGTATAGCTTGCATGGTGGGGGTAGAATGAAGTATGGACCATCCTCTTCCTTTCTTTCAACTTGTGCAACCTTATTATCATCCAGTGCTGGCTTCCTGGGGGATGCATGAAGAGAAACCTCTTGACTTATTTTCTTAGGCTCGGCTACCTGGATCTCTTGATGGGGCTCCTCCAGTAGATATTACATGACTTCTGGGAGCTCCATGTGTTCCTCAACAGGTGAATCTTCTTTTGCCTCTTCATCCTCCTGGGAATAATAGGAGTCCTCTGATTCTGAAAATTCAAAACAATTGGGAGTTATACTCAAATTCGTTTCAACAAAATTAAAAGAATTTGAGTTCAAGAATGTATCATCTCCCTGAGTTGGTTCAGCTTGAATCTCTTCTTGATTTGAAATCACCTCTTGGATTTGATTATCGCTGGATGGAGGTAGGTAGTCATGCTCCTCCACCTCGAGTTTGGATTCAACTTCATTGATTTCTTCAGTGAAATTAGGGAAGACATGTGGCAATTTCTTCTTATCATTGAATCTTTCAATGTCAGTTTTGAGTTCATCGGCCATGGATATAAAATATTCAAGTGATATCCATGTTGCGATTCCTCTTTCCTTCTATTTGAACCTTATCATTAGACCATCGGCCCTTCGTTGGAGGGCCTCCTCAGTGTAGTCGTTTTCTTCCTCCCGCACCTGTGAGTAATTATTCTATGCATAATAATTGTAATTTGAATGCATCATGGAAAAATAATTTTTTTTATTTTTTTTAAATGAAAACTATATAAAATTTGGAATTAGAAAAAGTAAAGTAAAAAACCGATTAGCTCCCCGGAAAAGGCGCCAGTTTTGACGCACACCTGTCCTAGGGCGTGGCAAAAGCAATTTATATTTTTTCCTAATGCAGCACAATGGCTGACTAGGGTCGTCTCACTTGAGGAGGTTTATGATTTTTTCATCTACATAATCTATATCACCTAAACTAATTATTTGTTGCTTGTATTTAATCTATGATGGTAATTAAATTTAAAATAAATAAAAGTTAAAACTATCATGCAGTGAAAAAAAGAAATTAATGAAGAAAGAACTTTGTCCTAGGGTTGGATAACACTGGTTCATTCATTATTTTTTAATTTTTTAAATTCATTTTGATAATTCATTTATTGAAACCTAATTAATTAATTACTTTCCCTTGATTTATTTATTTTGTGATTTTAGTATGCGTCCAGCACACCAAACCACACCTCCTCCAATAGTCAAATAGGATAACACCTCAACCGAGAATGTTATTCCTAAAGGACCCGGCTCCACCGTATGTCGTTTCATCCCTTATGGAAACCCCAACTCCGCCGTATGAAGGGTTTGCCTAAGATAAGGGAGGGAAAATGAATTAATCAAGGAAAAGAAATGGATTTGGAAATAGTGTCGTGGTGGACGACTGCCGCACCCGTGCACTATTCTCACCCCCACCACAAATAGAATAAAACCATTTTGAATTGAATCACAATAATAAAGAACACCATAAAACCTCCCCCAGGGCCAAGACATGGGTTAGTCACTTACCATGGTAATGTTCATAGAGATCACGATGGAAATAAGGGAGAGAGAAAGAAATTAGATTAAATTTGGAAAGAAAGACAGTGGGAAAGAAGATGGAAACACTTTAATTAAAATATGAATGCATTACATGGGAAAATAAAACTAAAAATAAAAAGAAAAGAAAAGAAAATTCCTATGTTAGCAGCATGTCCCAGAGACTCCACTCCAAAATTGGTGTCGAACTCCTCCTTGGTTCCTTGAAGGAATGGATGGAGAATGAGATGCTTTGGAAAGAAGGTGAGGGACTCCTTTTATAGGCATAATTCGAACCCTGAAGGTTTGCGAGTTTTAGACCCTCTTATTGACCTCTTCATGCGTTCTACCCTACATGAATGTGGTTCATAAATATATTTTCCGTATGTCCTCAAGATGTCAGCTAATTTTCAAATGGTATGAAGGAGTTATGAATTTGTCATTCTCGGACTCTGTTTCTGGACGAAGCTTCCACGAAGGTTCCTCCAAACGTATGTCGTTCAATATCCACCATAATGACCTCCAACATCCCCCAAATTTATTTTAGAGTCGTCCCTATATGTCATAGTGGTATACCAGGTGGAAACACATCATTTAGATATTTTTAGACCGAATTGAAGTTCTGTTATGGTGGGTGGGTCCACGTTGTCCTCCCGGAAAAATGTCCAACTCTAATGAATTTTTAGACCCATTAGATGGCCGAATCAGCTCCTAGTCTAGAAGACAAAAATTAAGGAAATAAAATAAGGATTATAACAAAATTAGAATCAGAAAATTTGGAATTTTATTTGTCCAGAAATGACCGAAATACCCCTAACGTAAAAATCTGTCAAAAATCCAGAATTAGTCGTTTTTCACATTTGGGATCAAAATAACACTAAAACCTAAAAACATGACAATTACCCATCCAATAACACTTTTGTGGGATTATAAACAATGATTTACAGTATAAAATATATGAAAATGTGAGCTTTATCAGTTACTCTATTCTAATGATTTCAAAAAAACTATTAAGATATATATATATACATATAGATATCAATTGTTCAAGAACTGTGGTCTACATACTATCCAGCATTTTTATATACCAATGGTATACAAATCCATTGGTATACACTCTTCTCCTCAGGCCATCCTACTTAACTGTATACCAATGTTTTTGTAAATCATTGGTATGTACTCTTCTCCATAGGAAACAACATAGGGCCATCATGAAACTCTTCCAGTCATCCAAAACCTTTAAACATGAAACCACTGTTAAACATGAAAGATTTGACTCTGAGTGCCAATCAGAATTGGATAAAGTTAGTTTCAAACCACATCTGGCATGAAATTTAAGAGATAAAAGATGTGTTTTCTGACTAAAACCTACTGTTTAAATAAAAATCATATACATTAAAGGGATATTCATGAAAGATGGTTATTTTTTCATCCATTTCTGGAATTCAGTAATGAGGTTGGGTTATTTCATTTAACCTATGTTCTATTGTTTGTTTTTGTGAGGTGAGTTGGAAACCGTGTTAGGTATGTCATTATAAAATGGTAGAAATGTTTCAATATGATTATTCAAAGGAGGATGAACTAAATCATATGAATTGGTGGTGGTAAGATGAATCCTATAGTGAGAAGCACTATAAGTCTAATAATTATTGATCAATGAAACCATCCACGTTTTTAGATATATGTTATCATGAAAGAAACATCTTGGTGTTTCAATTATGAAAAGAGGCATTGGATCTGGTTTTCCAGTATGAAAACCTTAAATTAATGGCTTTTCCTTGGATGTGTTTTGAGAATTTGGGAGTGGAATGACGTTTTTCAGTATTAAATTATTCAATGATATAGGTCCAGATATGTGGATGGGTTGTCCATTGATACTTATTGGAGATGAGAATAATTATAGTAGGGATATTTTGAAACCATGTATTCATACTAGCATTCAAATTTTGAGGGAAATTTTGAATTATCAATTACAGTAGGGGTCAGTTTTTTAATAGTTATTTGATTTATATTTATAAGGGTTGTAACCAATAGAAAAGTAATTTTGGACATCATACTGGGGCTTGAGATGTAGCCCAGAACCTTGTGGGAGCATCAAGGAGGGGTAGAGGTGACTGCTGAAAAACTACAACAGGCCACTGGATTATTGGGGGGGACTTTTTGAGGGGAAAATTTACAACATTTCCCCCTAGGATTTGTAGCAGATGGTCCCGTTTTCCATGTCCATTTTTTAAAACCATGGGAATCCTGCCCTTCCTCCTCCCCCTTCATGTCTCTTTGATCTGGGGGTGATTTTGTGACTTTTTGTTGGATATTTGTTTTTAGTCCATCCCTATGATATCCTTTTTCAATATAATGGCCACACATGTGTCATCAGTATTCTCACTTATATGTATTTTGGATGTGATATTTATATCTGTTAATTGAGTTGGATTATATTATATTATGGAACAGTTGTAATAACCACACCCACTAGAACATAATAATCAGTCCTCCCACTAGCGCACTAGTTAGGGCTATAATTTGTCCACTTGTTTCAACCTCCACATAGTTTTATTACTTTCATGAATCTATATTTTCTTACCATGATTCCACCAATAATCTGTGTACCTCAGGGTATTTAACCTTTTCAAGGTTCCTCCCAATCTTTTTCTTACCAATTTTGAGTTATCGGATGCATTATCGCTCTATCTCTTATCTCTGTTAGATCGGTTTCACCACCATCACCCCTCGATCAAGATTTTTAACAATTCCATCAATGTATTTAGGGGGATTCATATTTCACGTAATTGTGGCACTAATTGACTCTTGGAAAATTATCATCAATTTCCTCAAAGATGAAATCATGATTACATATATGTCTCATACCCATCATTTTTTCATTCTGTAAATTTCTACAATCATATATGGTCTTTCGATTATCTTTTGATGTGTGATTATCCCTCTCAATGGTATGGGTAAGTCACCATATCCCAACACTCCCTTTTAAATTTTTTTCCATCCATAGGGTGATTGGAAATATGATTGGGTGTTATCTATGTTTAAACCATAAAACTAAATATTGTTTTCATCATGTCACCATGAGTATTTTCATGGAGTTTGAAATATTGAAACCCTCGTTGAATTCTACTTCATATGAAATTAATGTCTAGTACATGTATAGAAAATAATTTCACTTCTAGTCATCATCATTCTTTTCCAACTTTGCAACTGATAAGGGAAATTGGCTAAAATGTTCCATGGGAACTAGAAAGTCCTTATAGGTGACATCAATGAGGAAAAAATGAAATAATATTATGGTATAATTGATTGAGGTCTCAAATTATAATTTGGCATAAGATAGTCTATCCTATTCTGGGATTAATTGAATGAAGATTGATTTTTCTTCCAATACCCCATCCCAAAATGTTTCATGTAATGTTTTGATAGGGTGTGAATCTCATAGAAATAGAGTATCAGCCAATATGGAAGAATTTATTCCCTTCAATACCATTGGGATATAAACTATGTCAATCATTTATGAGTTGTTAAATTATTATGTAGTTGGGATACCTTAGTCTTTAAAGTTTACAATCCAGATGTCTTGGATGCTAAGGGTACTAAATAGAATTTGGAGAGGGTTTTTATTTATCTACATAATTTTTTCATGCAATTGGAAGCATTAGAAATGGGTAATAGTGATATAAATGAGTGGTATAATGTAATTCTTAAATGGAAAAAGAGTCTATGGGGAGGCATTCATGCAATTGTTAGTTGTTCGAAGGTCTCATCCAAATGAACAAGAGGTCTTACTGAGGAAACTAAAAGGAGTAATGTTTATTCCCTAGCTTCCTATGATTCTAAGGTGGATAGTTTGTTTTTGTACTATACTCATCCTGGTAAAAACATTTGATGTAAATGAGATTTTGACATATGGTGATACCATATCAATAAGGTAAATTCATGGAATTGAAAAGACTATTCAAAATTACCAAGGTCGATGACTATGAGATCATAAGATGAGGCTACCTATAATAGGATCCTTGAAAAGACACCTAAAAAAGGGGATTTAGGAATTTGAGGTAATTTTGATCCTCATAAATATGTAGGAAAATAGAAGGAAAAGGGATTTGATGTAGATTTGATAGTTATTAAGCCTAAAAATAACATCACCAATGAGGGACCTTGGGAATCCTATGAGGATGTTGCTGATCATGTGGAAAAAACTGATAATAGAGGAAGAATAGGAATCTGCATCTCTAGTGAAAAGGTAGGTGAGGCTAAAAGGACCTTTAGTTTTTATTTCATAATAGATTCATTAGATATTACTTTAGCTTCTGGTTTGGATATATTAAAGTATTCAAAGGATAAAAAGTCTTGAGGGGCATTAGAAATCCAAGTGATTTTGGATTTTTCTGTTCCTTTTCTCATAAAAAATGATTGATCTATATAATAAATTTTCTATTTTATTTTAGGGAGAACTTAAATATGTTAAGAAATTTATTTATGAATGGTCTCTGTAAGAGAAGGGAGTGATTAAATGGATAAGTATCCTCAGTGATAAGACAAGGCCAACATCCTTTTGTTGTCCCCACAATTGTATTGGCCCATTATGGAAGTGAAAGTATCTTCTATTTTATGATTATGATATGCCTAAGATCCTGAAATCTATTTTCATTATATTATAATGTCAAATTCATCGCTATTGAAATAGGATATGAAATAATTTTTCTAGAAATTCTAGTTGGTTCAAAGTATAATTTTTTGTGATGGAAAATGATTTTGTTCATAGTTTTCTGCATTTATGTATCATGTTGTATGTATATTAATATTTCAAGTTGTTCTTTCTATTTGTGATGGTTCATACTAAACAACTAAAATTTATTGATCATGATTAATAAAAAATTTATTTTAGTAGAAACATTATTGATCAATTTTAGTATATTCATGTGATATATTTAATGGTTTATAATTCATTTATATTATACTAGATGTTGTTCAATGATAATATGTGAAAGGTTATGTATATATGTAATGTATCTTATAATTTTAGTGGATACCATAACACTTGTTTCCAGACTAAGGCATATTAAATATGAACATATTGAGTTTTCATGCATGGAATTTAGGATGTGAATTTTTCTAGTCAATTTGTTAAGATAGATTTGGATTTAGGAACATTTGAGAATTTTTTAGGATACTTAATCAAAATAAATTCAAAATAAAGAACTGGGAAAATATTGATTAGGGAAAAGTATTCTTGGGAAAAGCTATAATTGATGCCTCGTGATTGGGAATACATATCATATGAATCATTGGATATAAAATAGTATAACAAGAATTAAATATATTTAGTCCAGGATTATGTGATCCTAGGATTGTGTCTTTTGTTAGATTTTTTAGATAGTATATGTGAACCAAACTAATGGAGGTGCAAAATTCTGAATATTTTCCCAATCCCTCTAAAGTTATTCAATGTTTCCTAATCCTTTCCATGGTTTGGAAAAAGTAATGAACTAGTTAGACTCTAATATAGGATTGACCAGGATTTAGTAATATTTATGGGTTGTGCCCATGGGCTAGAACTAGTTTCTCTTCGTCGAGGAATCGCTACTCAAGAACAATTTCTCCCACAAAAAAAAATTTATTTGAGAAACCGAAGAAAATAAATAAAATTTCTGCATGAATCATCCATACATCAGACGTCCATGCTGAAGGAAAAGAAAATAAACAGAAGAAACTTGATATAAACAAAAAACAAAAAATATAACACACTAATAAATCTCTCCACTACCCTGATATCCCTCCTCTGCAAATAAAACTGTGTAGCTACCTCTAGTGCCCTTCTGGCCCCCTTTACAGAATATTACTACCCTCCATCCATATAAAGTGGTGATAGGCCTAAGTGCCTGATGCAATAGAGAAAATTAATAAAAAGTAAACTACAACATACCTGTCTTCTATTACTATACAACTCACCGCACAACATATAATAACCACAACACCCCATGGGACAAATCATGGTCCTGTAATCAAGGAGGAAATTAATCCTAGATTCAAAATGACACTATCAAATAGTACATTCCTATCAACTAACAAATAGGCTTCCTATTAATGTTATATAATCAGTGTGGATTAAGTTCCATATTTCTTTAGTTTTGTTATATATATATATGTGTTTTTTTGGTACATTTTCATTAGATTTAGTTTTTCTTGTTTTTGTTTATATTAGCTTAGACAATTTCATTCATTTGGGTTCTAATAGATTTAGTTTTATTACATTTGGTTCATACCATTTTGGTTTAGTTTAGTTTATTTCCTGTTTGTTTTTGTCATATAGGTTTGAATTCATTATATTTGGTCCAATTTGATTCATTGTTTGTAATATCATATTAGTTCATGATAGATTAGTTTGACTCGGTCCAATTTAGTTTCGTTCTTTTATTATATTTTAATTCGGTTTTTTTTTTCATTATCAATAGATTTGGGTTAATCAGATTTACATTTATAATAGTACGGTTTGATTATTTTGTGAATGCTTTTTTTGATGTCACTTTCTATTTTTTATTTTGTTTTTTCTATCCATTGTGGGTTTGTATGGTGCCACATTATTTTGTTCAAATAATTTTGGGTTTACTCATCATAATCTTATTTTGTTTTGTTTCATGTGGTTCATCTTGGTTCATTATGTTTGATGAAATCATAATTGAGGTAGATCAGGAGAGTTCTAACTAGATTATATTGATTAAATATGATTTTTTTGGTACAACATGATATGATTTGTTTTCGATAAGGTTAGATTTAATTTATTTTTTTGGTATAGGCTAATTTAATTTATTGTAGATTATATAGTAATATTCTTTTTTACTATTTATAGGTTAATACAATTCCGATTATTTTTCTTTTTTCTACTTATTTTATGTCCTATTTCAATTGATTCAGTTTAAATGAGTTCACATTGGTATCATTTAATTTGGTTTGTTTTGATTTGAACCTGGTTAGGTTGATTTGATTTGATTCAATTTTCTAAACACTTTATTTCATATCAGACAATTATTCTTAGAAATTTATTTCATTATTTAGTACAAAAACATGGTATGAAATACATGAAATCAGTGTTTCTTTAAATATAATGGAAAATTCATAAGGGAACCTACCTCAAACTCAAGGCGCTCTTCTTATGAAGATGATTACTCAAATCTTCCATTTACCACTTACATGCATACACACTTTTTCATATATATATATATATAAGGAAACCTTTCCCTTATGTACTTATTTTCATGGAAAAATATGTAAAGGGGGATCTAGATATATATACTTATACATGCATACACCCCTTTACCTTACCCACATATTCATTTTTCATATATATATATATATATAATCGCACCTTTCTCCAATATATATATTCATACCTCCATTAGTGAATATATATATATGTGGGGGGGGAACTTATCTATGTATATATCTACCTATGTATTCAAATGAAAGTCGCCTTTGACAATGGAAACCTGAAACCACCATAGTGGCATCCAAACTACTCTAGAAAAACACATAAAAAAGAAAACCCCTAAATTTTAAAAGAATGAAAAAGAATTGATATTTAACAAAGCATACCTAAGACCCATGGTGAATTTTTTGTTTTCCCAAAAAATACTAATTCTGGGATAGGACTAAAAATTTTGAGAGAAATATGCGAGTCTTTATAAAAATATAAAGGAAGTATGTTTCTTTACAATCAATATAAAATAAAAAATAATAATGATTTGGGAAAATCAAATGGATTCATTTAGTGAAAGAGGATGATTGGGCCTATTAAATGGATTTGGAATTGAATAATTAAAGAATTGGTGAGCATATACTTACAATTGTAGTGATCAAAAATGAAACACCCTGACATTTAAGTTTATTTTTATTTCAATATTTCTTGGATTTGGCTTCATTTGTCGAAACTTGAGTTGAGCGTGGGTCCAAAATTTTTGTCGTTTAACATTTTTAGTGGGTTTCAGACTCGTGCGCGGTCACCACACTGTGGGTGGTAGCCGCGCATTCGGCCCAGCTGTCGTGTAGATTTCTATCACTCGGAAGAAATAATATTTTACAGAAATGAAATAAGTAAAACATTTAAAACATTATAATAATAATAATAAATTATGGTGTAGATAATAATAATATTATTATTAATGGTTAATAATATTTTTATTATTTAAAATTTTCTATTAATATAATTATTTATAAATTGTAAATTAATTATTATTATTATTTATATGCAAATGGTTATTTGGTTATTATTATTATTAATAATGAAATATTATTATTATTTATTATTATTCTTATTATTTTGAGAAATTAAAAAAATCAAAAAGAGGGGATCGAAACCCTTGGGGTGGGGTTGCGACCCCCTCCTCCTTCCCCCCACGATGTGGCACAACACAGTGCAGTAGGTCCCTGCCATCCTGGATCTTCAGGAATCCGGCCTCATCCCCATCAGTGCACCAGGAAACTGTGATCCACCTCACCCCGTGCTTCCCCTCACCTTGTGCATGCAGCCCAACCCCAGGCCTTTGTCCTCCACGCTCCTACCCTCGAACCCCAACCTGGCCTCCTCAGACCCCACCAACATCACCGTACCGGGCTCCCCACACCAGCCTTTCCACACCAGCCGAGCTCTCCCACTTGCTCATCCTTTTTATACTGTCAGAAGTGCAACACCGGAATCTCGACGGTCCGACCTCCCTCTCACTGGCATTGAAACCCTCCTATTCTAGAAAAAGCTTCCTGGTTTCCCCTCCCCTTCTGGTCGTGGCCTTCTCCAGTGAGCCCACCTTATCGGACTCCCCCCCAGTATTTATCTCCCTTAGTTTTAGGGGTTTTCAATCGATTTAGAAAAACCATAACACCGTGGGGTTTGATTGTGCATTTTTTTGTTGTTGTTTTAAGGTGTGGAAGGGGACCGCAGGGATTAGTTCTACCTTTCTTAGAAGCAGCATTGCATTTTTACTCCTTTGATGTAGGTGTTTTCCAAATTTTTCCTTTCCCGCACGACTCATGACATTTCTATGTTGTAAAATAATTTCTAAAATATTTTTGCATCTCCATAATTGTAGCACCTAATTTTTTGAATTTTTTTGTGTTAGTTAAAATATTTTAAAATAGTTTTGGAATAAGTATTTAATTTTGTGTAGGTAATTCCATATATAAATATAATTTTATGAACCTTTTTACCTATTTAACTAGGTTAGCATGTTATATAATTAAATTGTTTGGTGCAAACTCACCTTTCAAGTAGGTATAATATGTATTAACTTATTTTGCAGCACATCATGTGATATGAAGTGAATTCTTTGATGAAAACATATAGTGTTTCAGTTTCAAGTGTTTTATGAACTGTGTAATTAATGTATTTAACTGTTCAAGGACATGAATAAATTTTTTATGTGGCGTCGGTGCGTATTTAGTCACAAAAGAGCAGTTGAGTAAATTTTTGTGTTTTAGGCCATGGGTTTCTTCTTAAAGTTGTGTAATGATTTTTTTCATAGTATTTTATTTAATGGTGAAATTTTTTTCTTTAATTTTGAAAATGGTTCTTTTGGTTGTTCAAGTGGTGTGAGTTATTTTTCGAAAAGTGAGAAAGTATTTTTTTTCTTAAGTGTTTTGTTATGAATTTTATTTTAAAATGGAATTCCCACGTGAACTTGGAGAGATCGCGATGTAAGGCCTTATTTGGTCATTTTGAAATGTTTTACTAAATGAGTGAATGATTTATTAAATGATGTTTGACTTGCGAATCATGAGTGAAAAGTGTTTCAGTGTACTTTTGGGTTTATTTGAAAAGGGAGTGGTAATTTTTTGAAAATGATTCTTTCTTTTATAATGACTTTTGGTTCTTTTTGTGGTTTCTGAAATGGTTTGAAATGAAATCTTTGAGAATATTCCCATTAGTCTTTGTAAATCCAAATTTTTTGTTTGTGTTATGTTTTGGGTAATACTTTTTTACATGTTGATTTAAATGACCGTTTGGAACTTTTAACCCAAGGGTAATGATTGGTCTAACTTTTAAAGGAGATTGGGTTTTGGAGAAAGTGTATGCCCAATTGGAAACTTTGAACATTTTATGAAATGGTTTAAATTTTAAATGGTGTGGCGGCCTGGTTGGAACCTTTGAGGATATAATGTATATATATTTTTGGGGCACCACTATAGGGGTGATATCCCTTATGGGTTATCATATAGAGTGTCCGTGTTTGGGGTATGCAAGTGTGGTGAGATGTTTGACGTGTGCGAGGGACTCCTACTTACATAGTGTTATTATAATCACCATGGGTTCTTGGGAGTCTTGTAGATGATCGAGTTATGATTTCTGATCAACCCCTATTAGACTGGATGATATCCCCTAGATTGGTTGTTAGGCCATGCATGATTTTCCACTGGAATGGCCAGTTTTAGGGCGGCCTATTTGTTATAGACTTAGAATATTCACTATATGGTGGTTGGTGGTTCCGAATCTGAGTATGTAGAGAGGTCTTCTAGGGATTTTTAGGATCACCCATGGTTTTTTATCATATTTCTTGTTTACTTTCATTGTACTAGATTCTTTTCCTTCTTGTTTATCTGGTTCTTTTTAGCACTTCCACGGTTTTGATTGTTTTATAATATTGTTATAAAATGAATTATAGGTTTTGGAAATGATCAGTATTTTGTATTGGATTTTAAAATGGGAAATTAATGTTGCTTATTTTAAAATGTAAAAAAAACTAATTTTTTATTTTTATTTCAAACTTGTATTAATGGATTGTTTTGGGAAATGAGACGTTGGATTCAGTGGTTTATCTTGGCGACCCTACTAATCATTTTTATACACAAGACTTTTTATCATTTCAATTGTAGTTTTTTTTCTCAGGTTTTCTTGGTTGAGTTTCTCATTATTGGAGCAAGGTCGGCCTTTGGTTGGGAGGTGACTTGAAAGGTCACATAGAGGTATGTTGAGTTATTTTGTCTATTTCTTTTTCCACTACTCAAGTCAAGTTTTATTATTCAGTTTATTCTTGGTTATTTATTTATATTTTTGGGCTAAATCATTCCCATCGATTAGGTTTTGATTCCTGGCACTAGTTTCCATCCTGTGGGGATCGAGAACGCCCTTTAGGATATGTTGCGGACCGACTCGGGTGACCGGTTCAAAGTCAAACCAGGTTGGGTTGTAACAAAATCGTATTAAGAGAGGACCTTGTTATTTGGGGTTTCTAGTAGATGGAGATTAGTATTTTCCGGACATGAGAGGTTGGTATGGAAATGACTTCATGAACCCTCGCTCATTCATAACCTCAAGTCACCAGGGTTAGTACGGGAATTGAGTCTTTGTTTCGTTCTACTTTGTTTTTGATTGAGGGATGAGAAAGAAGGAAAGATGATGTTACATCGTGATTTCACATGGAGTAGTGACCCATGTGGATCCCTAGTACATAGTTTAAGTTCCTCCTAGTTGTTGACTCTTACTTGGGGCATGGCCCACTACCATGTCGCCAAGTTAAGCATGACTACTAGTCCCTCACTCTGATTGTTTGATGCAAGTTAAGTTTCATCTTGGTTTTGGTTTGTGTAAGTGTGATTTTGAAAATGAAAACAAGAGTTTTTTTTAATGAGAATGAATTTTTTTTTAAATGGCCTCAAATTTGTGAAATGGGTTTTAAAACATAAATATCTTGGTCTAAACATCTAATGTTTTCTTGTAACTGGTAGAGAAAGAGTTTGGGTGCAACCTTAGGCACTCTTTATGAACACTACACACGTGAGGGGATGCATGGGAAGTGCGTGCTGGTGTGTATGGATGAAATAGGATTAAGACATGTTCAATGGTTCATGGGATTAATGGGGTGTGTGCTTGGAAATAAAGGCTTTACCTTTCTTTTTTCTAAAGTGATTTTAAAAAGGGGAAATGATTCTTTAATTTAAATTTGGTCTGAAAATTGGGTTTTGTATTTGGAAATTGGCCTTGAAATAAGGAAGTTTTGAAATCTAAAAGGAAAAAATGGGAATTTTGGGTTTTGTTTGTATTTATTTGGTATTTGAGCCATTCATTTTTGGCTCAGGATGTTGCTTTTAATTGTACATTAATTTGATATTGGTTTAAGGTATGTGTTTTATATGTTGTTCTGAAGATGCCTCCCAGAATGGTCTCTAAGGTTTCTAATAAGTCATGCCCAGTTTATGGTCCTTCTCGGACATTACATGTCCTTTATAGTGATTGGGGTCCATTAGAAGTATAATGGTGGCTTGAAGAGGTCGAGAACGTCTTCAGGATATTGGGAACTCCCGAAGAAGTCAGAGTGTGTGCCGTTTTGGGTCCGTTCAAAGGTCCATCTCTAGAAGAATGGAAGTTTTTTGAACCTACATCACTGCAATTTGGGATCACGTGGGATGTATTTAAATCTATCTTTGTCCGATATTTCATACCCGAATAGGTGAAGATGAAGAATAGGGAGAACTCATGCGTATTCAACAAGTCCAAGGGATGGTGAAGACATATGTTGACCATTTCAAGGAACATATGTCATTTTCTCTAGAAGTAACATCACCGGATTTGAAAAATACTTCTCTCCTCATCGAGGGAATTTTCCTATAGATCAAGGAGTGGTTCCTCTCTTTCAGGGACCATTGTTTTTGAGAAGCTAGTACATGAGGCGTTCTTAGCTGATTTGGTCTCTAGAGAATAGGTGCTTAGCAATCCAGTGAATCCAGTTACTCATGAAGGTTCACAATATGACAAGAAGGATGTACCAGAGGGGCCAGTTCTTAAAGAGTCTTCTGTAGTGGTTTTGGATTCCAGTTCATTGGATCGTTCAGTGGTGTGCCACCAATATGGCCAGTTTGGACACGTGAAGCCATCATGTCACATCCCTCTGAAGATGTGTCATCATTTAGGCTGTCTGGGTCACTTGGAGAAGGTTTTCAGGAAGCTTTACCTGAGGAAGATGTTGTGACCAGATGAATTATAGTGCCTAACTATGAGGTAGGAGATGATTCTTCCATCAGATCCCCAGCCACAGGTCTTGGGTTGATGCTCACGCATAGTTAGGAGTTTTCAGGGGTATGGAGCCTCGGTTTGGGTTTTGTGTCATGTGTTGGCAGTGGAACATTTAATGTCTTTTCATTCTTGTTTCTTTGCTATTAATGTCTTAATGTATTTGTAAGTTCATTTATTCATCATGATGTTAGGATGGACATGTTCTCTTATAATCCAAATAGTCTTCTTTATCTGGATAGAGTCCTCTGAATCTTGTGTTTTTCGTAAAATTGTGTTTGGACTTTGTTTGGGTTAATCTCAGTTTGGATGTGTTCATTTGGAGATGTAAGTGCCTATGGAATAATTGAAGCTTTGAATGTATGCTCTAGTTCACTACTTAGGTTATGTTATTCTCAAGGTTTTTTCTCTAGTGTTGGGGTTTTTTTGGGTCTGGGTCGAGAGTTCAATGTTCTAGTGGAGTTGTTGCTTCATTCGTGCTATAGAAGTTGGTTTGGATTGGTTGGGAGTTCCCATGTATGTTCCCCCCTTCCTGGGGTGGTGTTTTTGAGAGTTAAATCTCTGACCTAGCTGAGTTCTTGTGGTTGGGAGAACCCTCTCCTGTTCTCTCGTTGTCTTGTGTTGTTTTTTCTTTCGATTTCAATAGGTAATGGATTCTTGTTTTATAAATTGTTTGGATGGGTGACTTTTTGGGGGTAGAAAGTGTCTGTGGTGGGTAGAATTGTTAGACCCCAACTTTTAAGTTAATTTTTATTTTAATATTTCTTGGATTTGGGTTCTCTCATCAAGACTTGAGTTGAGCGTGAGCCTAATTTTTTTCGGTTCACATTATTAGAGAGTTTCAGACTCGTGCGCGGTCACCTCATGGTGGGTGGTAGCTATATGATCAGCCTAGGTTTCATGCAGATGTCTCCTTCTAGAAAGAAATAATTTTTTATGCAAATGAAATAAGTAAAAAAATTAAAATGTAATAATAATAATAAATTAAGGTGTATATAGAAATGTTATTAAAAATAATGGTTAAGATTATTTTTATTATTTAAAATTGTCTATTAATATAATTATTAATAAATTGTAATTGTAATTATTGTTGGGACGGAGAGTGATGGCAAGAGGGGGGGGGGTGAATTGCCTTTTCAAAAAAGTATAACAATTTAAGAAAAAGTTAAAGCGCAGCGGAAATAAAAGAGGCAAGACACAAAATTGATAACGGAGTTCGGCCTAAATCCCAAGCCTACGTCTCCGCTCCCAACTCAACCGTTGAGAGATTTATACGACAGCTTGCTTTTTAATGGTTGTAGCAAGAAACCCACTAGCCTTCTTACAGGTGAAGGCTAGCTCACCTATGACTCAAGTCTTTTACAGGGAAGACTTGACTAACTTCTTCACACCTTGAAGGTGGTGTGAAAACCCAAACAAAGGGAGGATGAGAGAAATAAGGGTTTGTATACACAAACTCAAAATAATGCTCAAAAAGATAAAACAATAAAAACCGTAAAGAGGAGAAGTCTTGGGCGCCAATGGATTGATTGGTGATGGTGAAGAGTGCTCCCAAGCTTCTATGGTGGTGCTCCTTGGTTGTGGAAGTGAGTTGGAGCAGGTGTGGATCCTTGAAGGAATGCGTCGGAGGTTCGCCAAATGATCGAAAAATGTTCCTGTGGGCTACTATATTTTTCCGGGGCTTCCTAGTCCTCTATTTATAGGAGAGGAACACCCAAATGGCCTTTGGGGGTCTTTGGAGCCGTTGGAGAGGCCTTCAGAGCCGTTGGGAGTCAAAAGTACAAGTCTGGTCAAAGCCCAACGGCTAGTTTGACTGGGCACACCGGCTGGCCGGTGGTGTCTCACCAGCTGGCCGGTCCTGAGCCACCGGCTGGCCGGTGTCCAGACAGAGAGCAAGCTCTCTGCCCAGGTTCTACCAGCTGGCCGGTGGTCAGCCACCGGCTGGCTGGTGACAATACCAGCTGGACGGGGAGCTCACACCGGCTGACCGGTGGCTCTGGACAGAAACCATTGCTACTGCCAGAGACCACCGGCTGGCCGGTGGGATTCCACCGGTTGGCCGGTAGACTCAGAGAGTCTACTTTCAGTCCTTCTTGGCCCAACTCCTTGGCAACCTTTTTCCTATTAACAAAAACACTTGAAAACAAGTTTGAACAAAATAAGAGTGATTGTGATCATTGAAATCCAAGAGAGAGGAGTACAACAATCTCCCCCTATTTTGATGATCACAATCACCAAAACATGCAAAGTAAAAGACTGAAATGAAAGGCATGCTTTAAAGGATAAATTGAAAAGTAAAGAAAAGCATGAGAGAAAAATTTCTCCCCCAATAAACCAAGGAAATCTCCCCCTTTGTGATTATCAAAATAGCACGGGGCAAAAAATTTGATTGAAGGAAAGGATTGAAAAACAAGATAGAGATTTTAAACCGATTGAAATTTTTGAAATTTGAATTGAAAGTTTTGAATGAAAGTTTTGAAAGAAAAATGCAAAAAAGCTTAAACGATCCTAACTCCCCCTAAATAAAAACAACAAATCACCGGGGAGAGGATTTTAGAACCGAGACAAATTTTGGTCTGGAGAGACTCGCCAAAAGGGATTTTTCAATCCAAACTTGTCTTGTGGCGGGTCTTCTCCTATGAAATTCATCGTTAAAGGAAATGGTTTTGGGCCTTCCATACCGGGCATTTTTGCAATCGCACTCGTAAAATAAGTGCCCGATCTTTTTGCAATAGTTGCAAAATTTATATTGGGAGCTCCCCCTTACAAAAATAGTAGGAGCATGGGAAGAGGAAGCTTGCTTGGAATAGCCAAGCCCTTGGGTGGTTATAGATATGCATTGGGAACCAAGGAGCTTCGAAAGGTTATGTTCACCTTCGGTGAACTTAGCTAGGGATTTCCTTAAATCCTTTATTGTTGATTCCATAGAATCAACATCGGGAAGGTTTTGGATCTTGAGGGACAAGTCTTCCTTCTCTTTGAGAAGTTGATCCTTTTCGGAAGAAAGAATTTTGAATTTCTTTTTTAAAGCAATAAATTTGGAAGAAAGTTCATGAAAACCTTCCTCCAATTGATCTCTCGCATGTTGGAGATCCTCGTAAGATAAATGATTTAATGAATTGGAAGAACAAGAGGAAGAGGAGTCGGAAGAGGTTACCTCATGAAATGCCATTAGACATTTTTTACCGTTGTCTTTTGAGGAGGAGGAGGATGAGGAGCTATCACTCCAAGTGGCCTTGAATGCCTTTTTCTTTTCCTTTTGCTTGGCCCTTGTCTTGTGGAGTGGGAAATCGGGCTTATAATGGCCTTTCTTGCCGCACCCATCGCATATTACCTCGGGCTCGGATTTTTCGTCGAGTTCTTCCTTTCGAGCATTGCAATATTTCTTCTTTTTGTTCTTCTTCATGAATTTGTGCATCTTGCGGGCAAGGTTCTTGATTTCTGAATCACCGCTAGAAGAGGAAGAAGATGAGGAAGAGGAGATTTCTTCTTTTTGAACTTTGAAGGCGATGTTCTTTGGAGTTTCGATGAGTTTGCCTTCCTTTTCAGCTTGCCTCCTCATGGTGATCTTGTAGGTCATGAGGGATCCGATTAGCTCTTCAACCGGCATTTTCTTGACATCTTTTGCTTCTTGAATTGCGGTCACCTTTGGTGCCCATGAGCTTGGTAGGACCCAAAGAATCTTCTTGACCATCATTTCTGCAGAAACATCCTCACCAAGAGATTTTCTTCCATTGCAAATGTCAGTAAAATGAGTAAACATTTCAGTAATTGATTCCTATGGGTCCATGGTGAAACTTTCAAAATCTTGGCGATATATGTCTAATCTAGTGTCTTTGACTTTGTTAGTGCCCTCATGGGTTACTTCTAAAAGTTTCCAAATTTCATAAGAAGAGGAGCAAGTAGAAACACGGTTGAATTCATTACGGTCTATCCCACAATGAAGAGAATTCATGGCTTTGCCATCAAGCTCAAAATTGGCAATGTCTTCGGGGGTCCATTTGGACTCATCCTTGTTAGATAGAGTATAGCCTTGCATTACAATCCTATAGATAGGATAACCAATGCTTCTAAGAAAATTAATCATGCGAGTTTTCCAATAAGTATAGTCGGTTCCATCAAAAAAAGGAGGACGACCCAATGAATAACCTTCGGGGGCGAAAGAAGATGAAGCCATCACAATGGATCTTGAATTTGAAACCGGTTAAGGTATTACACAAACACTACCTTTGATACCAATTGTTGGGACGGAGAGTGATGGCAAGAGGGGGGGTGAATTCCCTTTTCAAAAAAGTTTAACAATTTAAGAAAAAGTTAAAGCGCAGCGGAAATAAAAGAGGCAAGACACAAAATTGATAACGGAGTTCGGCCTAAATCCCAAGCCTACGTCTCCGCTCCCAACTCAACCGTTGAGAGATTTATACGACAGCTTTCTTTTTAATGGTTGTAGCAAGAAACCCACTAGCCTTCTTATAGGTGAAGGCTAGCTCACCAATGACTCAAGTCTTTTACAGGGAAGACTTGACTAACCTCTTCACACCTTGAAGGTGGTGTGAAAACCCAAACAAAGGGAGGATGAGAGAAAGAAGGGTTTGTATACACAAACTCAAAATAATTCTTAAAAAGATAAAACAATAAAAACCGTAAAGAGGAGAAGTCTTGGGCGCAAATGTATTGATTGGTGATGATGAAGAGTGCTCCCAAGCTTCTATGGTGGTGCTCCTTGGTTGTGGAAGTGAGTTGGAGCAGGTGGGGATCCTTGAAGGAATGCGCCGGAGGTTCGCCAAATGATCGAAAAATGTTCCTGTGGGCTATTATATTTTTCTGGGGATTCCTAGTCCTCTATTTATAGGAGAGGAACACCCAAATGGCCGTTGGGGGTCTTCGGAGCCGTTGGAGTGGCCTTCGGAGCCGTTGGGAGTCAAAAGTACAAGTCTGGTCAAAGCCCAACGGCTAGTTTGAATGGGCACACCGGCTGGCCGGTGGTGTCTCACCAGCTGGCCGGTGGTCCACCGGCTGGCCGGTCCTGAGCCACTGGCTGGCCGGTGTCCAGACAGAGAGCAAGCTCTCTGCCCAGGTTCTACCGGCTGGCCGGTGGTCAGCCACCGTCTGGCTGGTGACAATACCGGCTGGCCGGGGAGATCACACCGGCTGACCGGTGGCTCTGGACAGAAACCATTGCTACTGCCAGAGACCACCGGCTGGCCGGTGGGAATCCACCGGTTGGCCGGTAGACTCAGAGAGTCTACTTTCAGTCCTTCTTGTCCCAACTCCTTGGCAACCTTTTTCCTATTAACAAAAACACTTGAAAACAAGTTAGAACAAAATAAGAGTGATTGTGATCATTGAAATCCAAGAGAGAGGGGTACAACAATTATTTGTATTCAAAAGGTTATTTGGTAATTATTATTATTATTATAATATTAATATTATTATTATTATAAGAAATTGAAAAAAAGACATAGTGGGGGTCGAAACCCTAGGGGGTCGTGACCCCCTCCACCTTCTTCCCCCTACTGCATGGCATAGCATAGCACAGAAGTTCCCTGCCATCCTATACCTTCATTCATCCATCCTTATCCCCCTTAACGCACCAAGAAACTGTGATCCTCTTCTCCCTATGCTTCACCTTGCCTTGCGCACACCACACCACCCCGAGCCCCTAACCTCCAGGCCCATGCCCTTAAACCCCAGCCCGACCTCCTCAGACCCCGTCGAACTCCCCGCACTGGTCGAGCTCTCCCCCTCACTCACCCTTTTTCTATAGCCAGCAGTGCAACACTGGAATCCTCGTGGTCCTGTAATGACCCGCTAATTCTCATTGGCTTGAGAGCTCAACGAGTCATTACTAGGCCTTAGGCGACATCCCCAAGGCGCCAAAGGCTATAAATAGATGCTGAAGGGTTTCAAAATACATGGGGGACGATTTACCCTTTAACTGAAAACAACCAACAAACAGATCAAACTAGATAAACATCTCCAAGCAACCACTATATGATGCATGATTTAAAACCAAAACAACTCAACCGTTATTTTCATAAAAACCCAACTAAGTGCAATAAAGGAGTACAAAACCAAATCAGTGAAAACAGTGGAAAGACAACTACTAGACTTCAAGACGAAAACCCAACTCCATGCTCCACATGTTCTAAGCTCCAACATCACGAACCATACCAAGAGTCACGAAGTAGTGCTATAAACGTGTGACACTTTACCTTTTCCAACATCCTGGTATATGACATTTGAAAAAGAACCAATGTTCCAAAGTAGGGGGTGAGTAATGAAACTCAGTAGGTTTTCCCCGATCACTTCCCAACTCATGCCTCTAGGATAAAATATGTCAGCACATTTATATAAAATAATTTATATAAAAAAATTCCAAAATAGTTCACAATATAGAAAATTCCATGTCAAAGCCATTTTTCCAACAAAAAAAAAATTCCAACAAAGCAACCAAGCAAAGTTTCCCAATAAAATTCACATTTCTATTTTGGAACTTTCATTCCATTTCACAAATCCATACAACCAACCATATTACAACCCATGAAATCCACTATACATGCATCGTTATGACAATTCCATACTCATGAGAAGTCTCTCATCGATCTACCAAGTCATCACAAGGTAATTATTCCCCATGTTCCATTACACGTTTGGCACTGAGGACAAGTTTATATTTCAACCAAGCCTCCTAAATGCAATATGAACACACACACCAAGTTTTCCCAAAAACCACACCATTTCAACCATGCCCAAACCATTTCAATAAAACACCATTTTATTGAAAACCTTTTTCCCACAAACCATTTTCCAAATCCTGCAAATACATATTTTAATATCACTATTTTAAAATGAAGAAACCAAAACACTTTTCACAAACCATTCTTTCAATTTCCACAATTTCATCAAAACCCATAAGTCATCACTAAAGAAGATTTATAACATGGTTTGCACCACAATTTCACAATCAAAACCAAGCGATTAAATCAATTTGAACTAAGCCTTCAAGTAATAAGAAAGAGGAATTGAGAGTGAATCCACCTACCTCAACAAATTGGGAGAAACCAAGCCACGGATGAAGAACGCTCAAGAACACAGGGTCAAAACTCCAAAAACCCTCCGTAGATCTCTTCTCCTAATACAACCAAGACCAAATCTTGTCATATTTGGCATCCACATCCTTATATCTACCCATAATGGGCGTAGATATAAGAAAACAAGAGAATAGGAGAATTAGATCTAAGTAGATCTAAGAAACCGATCAAGAACGATCACATACATTAAAAATTCGGCTTCAATTTGCCAAGAGAAGCCTTCGGATCACTTCCGAAACAATTGGGAGAAGTCTTACCACCTTAAAGGGAGAGTAATATCACTTTAGGGCCGCTTAGGAGGTTTAAACAAGGAAATTAAAGTCAAAATGAGTAATATCAACAATTTTAGGATCTAACTTTAAGTGACCACGTGGTTAGTCCGCATGGTTAGTCTGCACGGTTTGACAAACCCTGTGCTAACTGTGCATTAGCTTCTGCCTCAACCATCCTTCATGCACGAACTCATCACATGGTTTCCATTAATAGTGCATAGACTATGCGGAAGCCACTGCCTCCTCAGTCAGACATGCACGTTTTGGACGCACGGTTTGACAAACTGTGCGCCACCCGTGCGCATTCCCCTTTGCTTCAAACTTCACTCCAGGATCTTCCGATTCTCCCATATTTCTCCCATAACTTTTAAAACCAAGAAAAGCATCATGTAAGGGTTACATACTAGAAATCGGGGGTACTAAATTCTTCCCACCATTGGCCTTTATGTCCCCGTAAAGTAGAAAACCATTGCTTGACTGAAAGAGTTCTGGCCACTGCTCCTTCATTTCATTCTCATGTTCACAAGTCCCTTCCTGAATCTGACCATGTTTCCACAAAAACCGCACTAGGCCCATCCTTTTTCCACGCAAGACATTATCCTTCCTATCCACAATCCGCACCGGGATATGTATCAATGAATCATCTGGCTCTATGTCAACGGGATCCCATCTGATCACATGGTCAAGATTGGGATGATACTTCTTCAACTGAGATACATGGAACACATTATGCACTGCACTGAACCATGGTGGTAATTCCAACTGATATTCCACCTCACCAAACCGTTCCAGTATCTCAGAAGGGCTTATATATCCAGGAGATAACTTCCCCTGCTTCCCAAAATGACGTTGTCCAAGCCTTGGAGAGATTCTTAAAAAGACGTGATCACTCACTGCAAATGACAACGGCCTTCGACGATGATCCGCATAAGATTTCTGATGACTCTGAGCCATCTACATCCTATTTCTAATCAACTCAATATTCTCCGCTATTTCTTGGACAAGGCTCGGGCCGACTAGTGAATCTTCACCAGTTTCCACCCAGCATAATGGAGAACGACAAGGACGCCCTTACAATTCTTCAAATGGAGCCATGCGTATCGAGGCTTGATAACTCTTATTGTATGAGAACTCCACTTAGGGTATATGCTCCTCCCATGAGCCACCAAAATCTATTACACAAGCCCACAACATGTCTTCCAATTTCTGTATCATCCACTTGGATTTACCATCCATCTGAGGATGATACGCCGTGCTCATAGTCAACTGAGTCCCAAGGGCTTGTTGTAAGGATTTCCAAAAATGAGATGTGAACCTCGGATCTCTATCTGAGACGATAGACACTGGTACACCATGTCTCTTTACCACTTCTCGAATATATATTTTTGAAAGATCTTCCACCGTATGGGTTTCAAAAATTGGGATGAAATGGGCCGACTTGGTTAGACGATCCACTATCACCCAAATGGAATCGTGTTTCCGGACCGTTCATGGAAGACCTGTAACAAAATCCATTTCTATATGCTCCCATTTTCACACTGGGAAAGGTAAAGACTGTAACATAGCACCTGGTCTCTGATGCTCTACTTTAACCTACTGACAAGTTAAGCATCGTGAGACAAATTCGGTCACCTTACTTTTCATGCCGCTCTACCAAAACTACACCTTTAGCGCCTTATACAAATTCTGTGTACCCGGATGTACATCCCATATTGAATGCTGGTAAGCATTAAGGATTTGTTCCTGACAAACTATAGGTACAACCATCCGATATCTGAAATACAAAACTAAAACTGCTTCCAGTTTCCAGCCATCAATGGTCTCCCCACCATTGAGTTTTAAACTCATTATCAGACATTCCGCATCAGAAGTTTGTGCCTCCTTGACCACTTTTACTAGTTCAGGAAAAAGCGTAGTTGAAAATAGAACTGCAACATCACCTTGGTTTTCACATTCCACATGTATGTCGGCTAAGACCGACATCAACTGCCATTCATCTGAAGCTTCTTTCACCGACTGAGCATATGACTTTCTTCTTAATGCATCGGCCATAGAATTTCCCTTACCTGATGTATACATCAAGTCAAAGTAAAAAATTTGAAGTTATTTCATCCATATCCTCTACCTCATATTCAAATCTCGTTGTGATAAAATGTGTTTCAGGCTTTTGTGATCTGTAAACACAGTGAACTTCTCACTAAAGAGATAATGATGCCAAGTCTTCAAGGCATGGACAACTGCAGCCAACTCCAAATCATGTGATGGGTAATTCTTCTCATGAACCCTCAACTGCCTTGAACCATAAGCAACAACATGGTCTCCTTGCATGAGAATACAACCCAACCCTATTCCCGAAGCGTCACAATATACCACATACCCCTGTACTGATTCCGGAAAAATCAATATGGGTGCTTATGTAAGGCAAACATTCAACTCTTGAAACGATCTCTGACATTCCTCAGTCTATTGAAATGCGTTTTTTTTTTCTTTTTCAATGCTGTCATAGGCGAAGCTAGTCGTGAGAAGTCACACACAAAGCATCGGTAATAAACAGCTAGACCAAGAAAACTTCGTATTTCAAAGACATTCTTCAGCGGTTGCCAAGAAAGAACAGCTTCTATCTTTTCTGGATCCACTGAAACACCTTTCTCAGAAATAACATGGCCCAAAAAATTTACTTCTTGTATCCAGAAATTTAACTTTGACAATTTGGCATAAAACTGATGGTCCCTCAAGATTTCCAACACTATCACCAAGTGTTGCTCATGCTCAGCCCTTGTTCTTGAATACACCAATTTTTCATCCACAAACATCACAACAAAAGAATCCAGATATGGCTGAAATATCTGATTAATCAAAGCCATGAAGACTGTTTGTGCATTCGTAAGACCAAAAGGCATGACTACATATTTGTAGTGTCCATATCTACTTCTGAAGGATGTCTTCAGAATATCCTCCTTCCAAACTCGCAACTGGTGATATCCTGACCGTAAGTCAATTTTGGAGAACCACTGAGCTCCCCTCATCTGATCAAACAAGTCATCAATGCGTGGAAGTGTATATCTAATCTTTATTGTAACTTGGTTAAGTTTATGATAATCCACACATATCCTCAAAGTTCCATATACTTTCTTTACAAACAAAACTGGTGCTGCCCACGGAGACACGCTTGGACAAATAAAACCTTTTCTTTCAAGATCCTCTAACTACACCTTAAATTCCTTTAACTCCGTTAGTTCCATCCTATAAGATATAAGTGAGATATGACCATTCCCCGGAAGGAGATCAATCGTAAACTCCACTTCTCTTACAGGTGGTAACCCTGAGTTTTTTTCAGGAAAAACATTATGAAATTGGTCCACCACAACTGGAAAACTATTTTTCGTGATCTCTTCCAATGATGCAAAAGTCAACACTGTCAATTGGTAAGAGATCATTCCCACCATTGGTGCCAACAAGATCTTTGCACCTCTCTTTACCATCCTCTCTCCTCTAAAGATATGGTCGATTCCATCCTCAGTTGTGAAACTAACCGTTCTCCCATAACAGTCGATGTGAGCCTTAAATTTTGTCAACCAATCCATACCCAAGATTATATCATAGACATCCATCTCCAAAATGGAGAAATCCCATTTCATCTCAGCTCCATCAACTGTTATAGCACATGCTCTACACACGAAGTCTTCACAATCTCTTTCACCAAGAGGAGTTTGCAGTTTTAACACAGAAGGCATCAATTCAAGTTTTAAGTTCAGAAAATCAGCAATCCTAGAAGCAAGATAAGAATGGGATGCTCTAGTATCAAACAACACTTTCATGATGGTAGAATTCAAAAGAATCGTACCTCTCACTATAGATGGTTCAGACTGGTCATCCACAATCACCTGTTCTACTCCATACAATTGCTTTGTTGTTGCACTTTTCTCCTTATTTCCTTGTTGAGATTACCCTGGATGAGGTGTCATAGTATTACTAGAATCACCATAACTAGATATGTTCTACTGGCGAGACTGATTTTTCTGTCCTCTCCCTGTCAAAGCATAAGATTCTTGCGACGCCTAGGAAGTGTCAAGCGCACCCGACCTCAGAGCACTACGACAATATCGCTGAAGATTCCCCATCTTGTTGCAATTGTGACATGCTTTTGGTGGTGCTGTACATTCTCATTTCATTTGGTCAATCGCGCCACATTGAAAACACCCAACTTTCATCATGGGTCGTGGAGGAAGATTCACCAATCCAGTCGTCTGATTTTGATTTTCACTCCCACCTTGGAAGTATGTGTCCCTCTTCCGCTTGTTCCCATCATTAGAGTTCCCACTCGTTCCCATGGGTATCATCATACTTCCTCCTCCCATAAATCCTAATATGTATCTTTCTACAACTATTTCTCTGTTTACCATCTCCGTATAATCTATAATACAGATCATAACTATCTTCGAACGAATCTCCTATTGCAGCCCTAATTCAATGATGCGTGCCTTCAGCGACGCACTTGCAGCAACTTCCGGTGCAAAGCACACTAAATTCATTAATTTAGCCACATATTCCATGATAGAGAGATTCTCCTACTTCAGGCTGAAAAATTCCATCGTCCTCTGGATCTTGAACGTGTGAGGATAGAATTGTTTATTGAACAACTCCTCAAATTCATCCCACCCCAGGCCTTGATCCACCTTAGCCTACACTACTATCTCCCACCACTATCGTGCAAGATCCTCCAGCATGTACGTCGCCAACTTTACTTTCAGTTTTGCGGGTGTGCTGATGAAATCTAAGATACGATTCATCCCACTTAGCCACACCTCTACCCTTTCTGGTTCAGAATCACCCCAAAAGATGGGTGGATTTTGCTTCTGGAACTGGACAGAATGGTCTACATGCCTTGACTCATCCCTCTGATTCCCTGTGTCCACTGCCTGAAATGCTTGAACGATACTCTGAACCAGCTCTTGGTTCACACATGGTTTAGGTGCAATCACATTCTTGGTAGCTTCCTCCATTTGGTTTCTAAGACGTCTAACGGGTGCCATTTTCTATACAAACAACACACGCTGTTAGTCTCACTTCCTAGCAACTGAAGGCTTAGCATTTCAATCTCTATTACAACACTATCACAACATCGATTTCCAACCATTTCTAAAACAGATCTTTTCTTTCTTTTGAAAATCAATCTATTTTTAAAATACATCAACCATTATCTTTTCAAAATCATTCATTTGAAAACGTGCTTAAAATTTCATAAATCACGCTTTTGCATCAAACCATAATCCATTTATCAGAATGATTTATGAAATCCTAGTGGGAAGTCATTTCTGTATAATGCATGCCATGCTCATCTCATTGGCTAAACCCATGACAATGAGATTTCCAACATTCTAGAAGTGTATCCAAAACACTTATGTACCCAACACCCTGGTAACTTGTAGTTCAGTATAAATGGGTTAGCTATGTCCTTTTATGCTATACATTTCAAGTTCTGAAAATCCTACTCCTGTCTAAGATGACAACCCAAGGAATAGAAAAGAAGGAATTTCAACTCTAAGAATAAGAACATCGATGACTACTTGTTAGTCAAGGACCGAACTAGCTGATACCATTTGTAATGACCAGCTAATTCTCATTGGCTTGAGAGCTCAACGAGTCATTTCTAGGCCTTAAGCGACATCCCCAAGGCGACAAAGGCTGGAAATAAATGCCGATGGGTTTCAAAATACATGGGGGAAGATTTACCCTTTAACTAAAAACAACCAAAAAACAGAGAAAACTAAATAAACGTCTCCAAGAAACCACAATATGATGCATGATTTAAAACCCAAACAACTCAACCATTATTTTCATAAAAACCCAACTAAGTGAAACAACAGAGTACAAAACCAAATCAGAGAAAACAGTAGAAAGACAACTACAAGACTTCAAGACGATAGCCCAACTCTATGCTCCACAAGTTTCAAGCTCCAACATCACGAACCAGCCCAAGAGTCACGAAGTAGTGCTATAAATGTGTGACACTTTACCGTTTCCAACGTCCCGGTATATGACATCTGCAAAAGCACCAACGTGCCAAAGAAAGGGGTGAGTAATGAAACTCAGTAGGTTTTCCCTGATGACTTCCCAACCCCTGACTCTAGGTTAAAACATGTTAGCACATTTAAATAAAACAATTTATATAAAACAATTCCAAAATAGTTCACAATATTGAAAATTCCATATCAAAT
This sequence comes from Viscum album, assembly GCA_963277665.1. Lineage (NCBI taxonomy): Eukaryota > Viridiplantae > Streptophyta > Magnoliopsida > Santalales > Viscaceae > Viscum > Viscum album. The sequence continues at coordinate 493,221,166 of OY728158.1, read as the reverse complement.
CCATTTTTCAAAAAAAACCATTTTCTAACAAAGCAACCAAGCAAAGTTTCCCAATCAAATTCACATTTCCATTTTGGCACTTTCATTCCATTTCAAAAATCCACACAACCAACCATTTCACAACCCGTGAAATCCACTATGCATGCATCATTATGATAGTTCCATACTCATGAGCGGTCTCTCGTCGATCTACCAAGTCATGAAAAGGTAATTATTCCCCATGTTCCATTACACAATTGGAACCGAGCACAAGGTCATATTTCAACCAAGCCTTATAAATGGAATATTGACTCACACACTAAGTATGCCCAAAAACCATACCATTTCAACCATGCCAAAACCATTTCAATGAAACACCGTTTTATTGAAATTTTTTTCCCACAAACTATTTTCCAAATCCCAAAAATTCATTTTTTAATATCACTATTTTAAAATCAAGAAACCAAAACACTTTTCACAAACCATTCTTTCAATTTCCACAATTTCATCAAAACCAATAAGTCATCACTAAATAAGATTTATAACATGCTTTGCACCACAATTTGACAATCAAAACCAAGCGATTAAATCAATTTGAACTAAGCCTTCAAGTTATAAGAAAGAGGAATCGAGAGTGAATCCACCTACCTCAACAAATTGGGAAAAACCAAGCCACGGACGAAGAACGCTCAAGAAAACCGGGTCAAAACTCCAAAAACCCTCCTTAGATATCTTCTCATAACACAACCAATACCAAATCTTGTCATATTTGGCATCCACACCCTTAGATCTACCCATAACGGTCATATATCTAAGAAAAAGAGAGAAGAGGATAAGTAGATCTAAGAAACCGATCAAGAACGATCACATGCCTTAAGAATCCGACTTCAATTCGCCAATAGAAGCCTTTGGATCGCCTCTGGAACGCTTGGGAGAAGTCTTACCACCTTCAAGGGAGAGTAATCTATAGTTACGACCACTTAGGAGGTTTAAACAAGGCAATTAAAGGCAAAATGAGTTAGATCCACAATTTTAGGATCTAACTTTAAGTGACCGCACGGTTAGTCCACACAGTTTGACAAACCGTGCACTAACCATGCGCTAGATTCTTCCTCATCCATACTTCATGCAGAGCCTCATCGCACGGTTTCCCTTAACCGTGTGCCGACCGTGCAGAATCCACTTCCTCCTCAGTAAGAGATGCATAGTTTGGCCGCACGGTTTGTCAAACCGTGCGCCGCACATGCACCTTCCCCTTTGCCTCAAAGTTCACTTCAGGATCTTATGATTTTCCCATACATCACCGATAACTTTTAAGACTAAGAAAAGCATCAATTAAGCATTACATACCAAAAACCGGGGGTACTACAGGTCCGACCTCCCATTCACTGACACTAGAACCCTCCACTTCCAGCCAAAACTTCTCGGTCGCACCTCTCCTTCTGGCTGTGACCTTCTCAAGTGATCCCACCTAGTCTGACACCCCCCCCCCCCCCGACATTTTTCTCCCTTTTAGGGGTTTTCATTAGATTTAGCAAAACCATAAAACCATAGGGTTTGATTGGGAATTTTTCTCTTTTTTTAAGGTGTGCGAAGGGACCGCGAGGATCACTTCAACCTTTCGTCGAAGCTGCGTTACATTTTCATGCATTTGAGGTAGGCGTTTTCCAAATTTTTCCTTTCCTGTACCACTCCTGACACATGTGTGTTTTAAATAAATTTTGAAATATCTATTTCATCTCCATAAGTATAGTACCTAATTAGTTGAAATGTCCTTGTGTTAGTTAAAATTGTTTAAAATAATTTTTGAATAAGTCTATGAATGTGTGTAGGTGATTCGGTATATATAAATATTATTTGATGAACCTTTTTACCATTTAACTAGTTCAGCATGTTCAATAATTAAATTTTTGGGTGCGAACTCACCTTTCTAGTAGGTTTAATATGTATTTATTTATTCTGTAGCACTTCATGTGATATGAAGTGCATTATTGGATGAAAACCTATAGTGTGCCACTTTCTAGTGTTTTATGAACGGTGTAATTAATGTATTTAACTGTGAAAGGACTGTAAACTATATTTTGGTGTGGCATCGATGTGTATTTTGTCACAAAAGAAGATTTGAGTAAGTTTTTTGGTTTTAGGCCATAGGTGGCTTCTTAAAGTTGTTCAATTATTTTTTTCGTATTAGTTTATTTAATTGTGAAAGTTTATTCATTAATTGTGAAAATGGATCTTTTGGTTGTTCAAGTGGTGCGAGTTTGTTTTTGAAAAGTGTGAAAGTAGTTTTTCTTAAGTGTTTGGGTATGCATTTTATTTTAAAATGGAATTTTCATGTGAACTTGGTGAGATCGAGATGTAAGAATTTGTTTGGTCCTTTTGAAATGTTTTACTAAATTAATGAATGATTTATTAAATGATTTTTGACATACGAATCTTGAGTGAAAAGTGTTTTAGTGTGCATTTGGGTTTATTTGAAAAGGGAGTGGAAATTTTGTGAAAATGATTCTTTCTTTTTGAATGAATTTGGGTTCTTTGTGTGGTTTTTGAAATGGGTTGAAATTGAATCTTTGAGTATATACATATTAGGATTTTAAAAGGAAAAAATAGGTGTTTGTGTGATGTTTTGGGTAATAATTTAATACATGTCGAGTTAAAGGCCCATATGGAACTTTTAACCCAAGGGTAATGTTTGTACTAACTTTTAAAGGAGATTGGGTTTTGGAGAAAGTGTATTCCCGGTTGGAGACATTGAAAATTTTATGAAATGGTTTAAATGATTAATGGTATGGCAGCCTAGTTGGCACCTTTGATGATATGATGTATATATATATCTGGGGGCACCTCTATAGGGGGGAGTTTCCTTATGGGTTATCATATGAAGTGTCCGTGTTTGGGGTAGGAAAGTGTGGTGAGATGTGTCACACGTACGAGGGCCTCCTACTTACATAGTGTTTTTATAATCAATATAGGATTATTGGCATCTTGTAGATGATTGAGTGAAGTTTTCTGATCAACCTCGATTAGATGAGTTGGTACCCCCTAGATTGGTTGTTAGGCCATGAAGACTTTGCCACGGGATTGGTCAGTTTTAGGGTGGCTAGTTAGTTATAAACATAGGAGCTTCACAATACGCCGACAGGTGGTTCCGAAACTGAGTACGTTTAGGGGTATTATAGGGATGTTTAGGATCACCAATATTTTTTGATCATATTTATTATTTACTTTTTGTTGTAATAGATTCTTTTCCTACTTGTTTATTTAATTATTTTTAGCACTACCCTGGTTTTCATTGATTGGGAATTTGGTTATAAAATGACTTCTGGGTTTTTGAAATGATCAGTATTTGGTGTTTGATTTTAAAATGGGAAAATAATGTTTCTTATTTTAAAATGTGAAAAACCTAGTATTATATTTTTATTTCAAACTTGTGTTAATGGGTTGTTTCTGGAAAGGAGACTTTGGATTATGTGGTTTATCTTGGAAACCATACTAAGCATTTTTATACTCACTCATTTTTTATCATTTCAGTTGTAGGTTTCATTTGCTCAAGTTTTCTTGGAGGATTTGCTCATTATTAGATCAAGGTAGGCCTTTGGTTGGGAGGTGACCTGGAAGGTCACATGGAGTTATGTTGAGTAGTTATGTCTGTTTATTTTTATGCTACTCGAGTTCAGTTTTATTATTCTGTTTATTCTAGGTTATTTATTTATCTTTTTGGGACAAATTGTTCACAATGATTATGTTTAGATGCTCGGCACTAGTTTCCAGCCCGTGTGGATTAGGAACGCCCTTAGGGACATGTTGCGGACCAACTCGGGTGACTGCTTCAATGTCGACTTGGGTTGGTTCAGGACAAAAAATGAAATTAATAGTTGAGAGGAAACCAAAAATATCACATAAGTTGTTCCTGATCACTACCAGGTCATCTTAAACCATCACCTAACAAATAGTTTCGTCCTCAATACTATGTAAAAGACATTGATTTGGTTGTTGAGAATCTAGAACATATCTACCATACATTGGAAATCCATGAAACATAAATAACCAAAAGTAAAAATGATAAACAACCTAAATGAGATTAACATAATTAACATCAATTCAAAATTAAAAAATGAATCATAAAAATAAAATTCAATGAAAGTAGAAACAAACATACACTAGGGTAAGTTGAAATATATAATATCACATACCAAAATAAAATAAAAAATAAATTATACCAATATATCCATTTTAAAATATCATCTTTCTCACCATATCCCCACTCAACCATCGACCAACAAACATGATATGATTATAAAAAAGGATGAATCTTGAACATATACACATAATATGATCTACAAACAAACACAAATAGATATGTAGGATGTAAGCTAATAGGTCTAGTAGGATGTCACAAAGAACCCTAATTTGAAATACAATTATAAAATTGTTTTATTTCAAATATACACCCAAGAAATCCAATATAAATTCCATTATCATTTTTAAAAAAACATTCCTTTTTTCAGTAAATGAAATAATCACTTTGAATCAAAATCCATCTACTTAGCCATTTTTAGTCAAAACATCCATTTTAGAACCAAATATAATAACACAAAATGAGTGACTTTAATTTAAAATGGTTTCCAAAGACATCTTCAAAAACATTTAAAATGATTACCACTAGGAAAGAACCACCCATCATGTGGAAAATACTGAATATGAATGAGATAAGTCGACAACAATAATATAATTAAGTGGAAAATAAAATCAACCATGAGATAATAATCCCTTATTAAATCCAAAAGTCAAGGAGAATGTGTCATGGGATATATCCTAGATCTGAATTTTAGAAGATATAGAATTTACAAAACTAATGTAGGACTAATTATAGGCCTATGTTTTGTCTAAAAAATACAATCCAGTCGCATATCCCACACTAACAACATTGAGATAACCCCCCACCATGTCCAATCTCATGCTAGAGGTTACACTAGAGTCCTATATTCTTACTATTGTAGCATAAATATATAAATCTCACCTAGTTATCTGTGTCCCAATCACCTAAAAAGTGGCAGTGATAGAACATGCAAGGATGATTGATGAACAAAGCACAAAAAATAACTCACCCTCTCCTATAACACCCTCTCATAGAAAACAACCATTTCCAACATCACATATCAATCACATATAGATAATATATCCACCATCATGCTAAAAAAAGGGGGAATCAATGAGGTACCCTATTAGATCAACCATTTAACCCATGAAGTTCCAAATAGGCCTTTACAATTAGACACACTATTTACATTTCAAGAAACCCTTTTTAAAACATGTATTTCACTATTTAATGACCTAAAAAGGATAAAATACATGAATTTATATCAAAAATAACTTTTAAATCTTTATATGAATTTTTACAAGGATTTAAGAATCGCTAGATATTTATTTCAAAGATACATTTGAGATTCATAAATGAAATTCTCTATATCATGACATAAATTTCAATGATCAGTTTAGAAACACCCCATACAATCAAATAGATGATTAATTTCATCATTAATGAATTTAGAAAACTCAACCACTATTTGAATACCAAAATGAAATTTTTTTAATGAAACATGGACATCAAAAAATTGAATATTGAATAGAGAAATCCAAAACATTTCTCCTTTAGTAGTGAGAACCTAAAGGTGGAAATGGTGTTATACATGGTCTTTAAACATCAAAATTACCAATATTGGGTCAACTATGAACCCTATAATATCCCAAAAAACATGTATATTTTGTAATAGAATTTGGAACCAAGATAAAAGAGTGATAGATATAGAGAGTGATATATTAAAAGAGATTGCCTTTTGGAACCAAGATCAAAGAAAGAGATTAACTTTGAGTGTTAATGGGGTGGATAGAAGCTGAAGCCGGAATGGTGGAATCGAAAGGAAGTGGAGCATTGAGTCAGGGTTTTGGCTTTGAGTGGGATGAGTGTGATTGATGACAGAGGAATCGGGCCAGAAGAGGGTTGGCGGGGAAGAGGAGAGGGTTCACGACGGGGATTAGCACGATGGATAATCACGAGAGATGGTTTGCGGGTGAGATGAGGGATTGTGGTGGAGAGAATAATTATGCAGGGAGAGTCCCATGGGGATGAGGCTAGTGGAAATAAAATATGAGGGATAGTATACCTACAGTTCATTTAAAACCGCAGTGATAGCTCTACCTAGCACATCTATCCCAACAGTTATTTTTAAACCGTTGGTAAAGATGTGTGGGTATAGACCCATTTTCCAGTAGTGAGTCACCCTCTGTACCACATCGAAAAGAATTTCATGCATTAGATCAATCATCCTCACATCAACCTCCATATGAATTGTTTCTATATGATGAAAATTAATATATTCCTCCTCATGATGAGTCGAAATCATATAATTTTTCTGAAACTCGTTCAAAAATAGGTTCTCTCTCACGATATCTCATATGAATTGATATTTGTTTTAAAATTTTCTACATGGAAAACTAATATTTTCATTTTGAAATCCTGTAGTAAAATCAATAAAATACATAATGCCCTCAAAATTTTATTTATATGTTCTATTTAGAATATCAATAAAAATATTATCCATATTCTTATATGTATAACAAGAAGTAACATTTACACAAGACTTCATATTGCATGCATTTTTAGAATTTCAAGTCACAAAATATATTTAAAATAATACAACCCTATTGTGTGTGGACTTCAATTAATACTCATCCAAAATAAGAAAACAATTCATAAATGAAATTATCATTGCATTTTAAGTTATATTTAATTATTTATATATTTTATTTTTTAAACTCTTCCTTTGTACTTGACGAAATATTTTGTAGAGATGAGCTTATAAAACATGTCTAGAGAAAACATATATTTTTAAGAGAAAGAAAATGTTGATCAAACAAATATATAAAATAAAACTCACAAAAGATATATTTTTTTATGAAATGAGATTTTTTTTATTTGTTAATTATTGGGAAAAATCCCTAAAGGTATCATTGAAGCATTTTTGAGGTGATTGTGTTTGTTGAAAAAGTGAGCCTCCATGTTGTGTTTGTTCACAAAGCAGGCCAGGATGTAAAATTTATTGACAAAGGGGGTTTACATGGTGATTTTTCAAGTTCAAGAGATGTTTTTTACAATCCATGTTTGATTAAAGAACCTCAAAAAAGGAATGGATGATATGAAGGTGGTACAAAAATAGCAGATACAAGGTGGAGACGTTTTCCAGTGTTTGCTAAATTTTTGTGCCTGAAAATTGGAAAATGGAGAGATGTGTTTTTGGAAAAGGTGGGTGAATGCAAAATTAGAGTGGTGTGTGAAAAATATAGTGGTGAAGTAAATAATGGCATGTTTCACGAAATAGTGATAAGAAGTTTTTCGCGCAATTTTTTTTTCGATATCAGAAGCTCAAAAATTGGAAAAGGTATGAGGTGCACGAAATATTAGAGCAGTGCGCGAAAAAGGCATGAGGTGCATGAAATATTAGAGCAGTGTGTGAAAAAGGAATTGGTGTGTGAAATATATGTGTGGTGTGCGAAATAGAGGATTGGAGTTTTTTGAACAAGAGGTGTTTCGAGATCAGAAGCTCAAAAATTGGCAAAGGCATGAGGTGCGCGAAATATTAGAGCAGTGCATGAAAAACGATGATGCACAGAAGATGTGTTTTTTCACACTCAAAGTGAATTACGTGCCCAAGGTGGTTTTTTTGTGCAGGGCCAATTTTTTCTATAAATATGTAGTGACCCCCCCTTCATTTGTAGAAGCTCAAAACTTATTGAGTAACTGAGATCTGACGCACGAAATTGGAATACACAAGGGAGTTGTGTGTAAACGTCAAGTTTGCACATAGAGTCAAGTGTTTGCACATAAATATAGGATTCACATAAAATGATGGTTGTGTGTAAATCATAGACTGTGCATAAAATGGTTGTTGCGCATAACGAAAATGTTTTGTGTAAAAGAAGGTTGTTGCCCGTAAAACAATTGGTTGTGCGTAAAAGAGGTGATGTGTGAGAATTTTATTTCGCACAAGGAAAGGGAATTACGTGCAAGGTTCAATAAGGGCTGTGAATAAAAAATGGAGTTGCCTAGTACACCTGGTGCAAAGAGAGATTCATCTACGGGAGAAAGTTGAGTGTCAACAGAGCATCTATCAACAGTTAAGGAGGAAAAATTCATTAGAGATAATGAAGAGACCTAAAGGTCTATAAACTGTGAGTGGATGTTCTGAAGAATCAGTGAGCTCACATCAGTTGAGAGAGAAGTGAGTTCTCAAATGGATAATGATTGTAAACCAAGAGGGATAGTGAGTCCACTTCAAACTTGTAAACAACAGTGCACTTAATGTGGGATTGGTACATCGGCACACTACAGGTATATACTCCTTGGAAGTAGCCCAGTGAGGGTGAACCATGTAAAAACTATTGTGTCCTAGGCATGATTTAAGGATTATTCATACTCTGCTATAGGAGGGAGAGAGAAAAGGGTTTTTTCTAACAGAAAAACAAAATAAAAAAGGGTATTTGTTTTAATCTGTCATACCCTGATTCACCCTCCCTCTCAGGGTATCCAGCTAGTGGACCTAACAATTGGTATCTAATGGAAAATTTGATATCAGTGTTTCTATCTTAAATGGAGGTCATCAATCCCAAAGGTATTCCAATCTTCTATGGGAACAATTTTTAGCTATGAAATAATTAGATGCAGCACTACTTTCGATCCTTGGGAATGGATGTGTTCACAGAATCAATGCACGGCATAACAACCAATATTAATCGTGGTGCATTATCTGAAGCTGGGCGTAGAGAATTGTATGCTAATTCCAAGGGAATTAATGCTTTAGGGGGATCCATATCTAATGATATTTATATAAAGGCGATTTCATGAAAAACATCACATTCCATGTGGGAAAATCTATTGAATATATATGAATGAGATACAAAGGTCTGAGAGGCAAAGCTGTAAGTGTTGTGGAAAAAGTATGAAGATTTGAGAATGAACCTGAATAAGTATTTTGATGCATTATTTAATAGAATAAATGTTTTAGTGTAATACATTCAAGGTCTTGAGAAGTTATTAAATACATAAATATTGTAAAGTGAATCTTGAAGAAACTTCCACCGCAGTTAAATCCGAATGTTCCAGTTTTGGGAGATAATGACCCGAAAGAGCTGACATTGGATAACCTGCACAACACACTTGTTACATATGAAATGAGAAATGATGATAACGACGTTGTGGTAAAAGGAAAATCCAAATAGGTGGTATTCAAGGCCATGAAGAACCTCACCATTGAAGATTCTCAGGAAGAAGAAGAGAAAAAGGAGGTGATTTCATTCCTCACCTCAAACCTTCAAAGAGAAAAAGGAAAGTTTAAAGGGAAGCTTCCACTTGTTTTTTTCGATGTGGAAAGGTTGGACATCTTGCGGAAAGGTGACCTAAAAATTTCCAAGAGGATGATTATTTTGATGAAATCGAAATTCCTAAGAAAAAGTCTACAGCCTATGGGAAAGACAAGAAACATTTCAAGAGAAACTTCTTTAAGAAGAAGAACCTTCTTTCAAAAGAATGTGACAGTTCAGACAAGTTTGTGGTTGAGGAGGTTGAAGAGATAGAGAACTGCAGAGATCGTGGTGAAAATGATATGGTGGCACTTTTCAGTAGTTCTGAGAAGAAGAATAAAACTGAAGCTGATGAAGAAGAAGAAGAAGTTGAGGGAAGAGTTAACACGCAAGCTGAGTCAGAGGCTGCTCTTAAGGAGATAGATGTTTGGAGATCCAAAACAAAGAAGGTCAAAAAATTTGATCGTGACGCAATACTCTATATGCAGCAGCAGGAAGAAGAGAAGTCTGGGTTGATGGATGAAATTGAGAAACTCAAGTCATCAACACTAGAGAACTTAGAATCAGTTAGTGAGTATAAAGTAAATATTAATGAATAGAAAAGGGAGATAGATAGCTTGAATAACAAAAGGAAAGTTCAAATCAAGCGTATTGAAAAATTGAAGGAGATGTTGTCGGTTTTTGAAAACAAGTTAAGGATCATGAAAAACTCATAACTCCTGCTGGGACATTAGGAAAGAAGATCACTCAGAAAACTGAGAAGCTAAAAGTAGAGAATAGTGGTTCAGCAGAAAGGAAGCATCAATTATGTTTAGATGTTAAGGCCTATGGGGGGATTGATCGAAAACAAAAATCTATGAAAATTGAAGTCAGACTGCAAGCACCCATTACAAGATTAAAGGTTGATTTGGGCATAAAGTATATTCATCATATTCAGAGATCCCAAGAGAAAACTAGCAGTGCTAAAGAGACACGAAGGAATGCGCCGTATATCAGGTTTTATTGTTGTTGAATGATGGTACATTCATAGTATGTGTGTTCCATAGACAAGATATATCAAAGGGCATAAGAACAAAGGTGGAAGTCAAATAGAGAATGGTTATCTAGAAAATATTTCAGAGGACACTGTTTTTTGTGCAAAGGATTTGGGCACATGGCTAGGTACTATACTTTGACTATATAGAGTAATGTTCCAAAGAAGGATCAAAATGTTCGCAAGTAGTAGATCAATGAGACAATGGGTGTTTTGAGAATGAAAAATAGATTTTCATATTGGCATAATGAAGTTGTTCCATCATACTCTGAGAAAGATCAGAAGTCTCAATCCTTGCTGAGTGTGAAAGAAAAAATATGGACCAAGAAGAAAAAGGATGAGAAGGCAGTGGTGGCATAAATTTCCCTTAAAGCATCAGATCACTCTGGTGTGTGGATCCTTGACAGTGGTTGCACATCTCACATGACAAGTAATAAGGATATTATTACAGGCGTAAAATATGACAAAGAATGAGTTTTCAAGTTTGGAAACGATGAAGGCATGAAGATTGTTGGCTCGGTAAAGGCCAAGTTTGGGGGCAAAGAGATGAGACGAGATGATGTCTTAGTAGTACATGGCCTCAGTCACAATTTACTTTGTGTGAGTCAACTATGTGACTCAGGGAATTTTATAAGGTTTACTAAGAAGATGTGTATTTTCAAAGGAAGAGATTGGGCAATGGTTCTACAGAGAAAAAGAACAAAGGGAAATCTCTACCTGGTAAGTGGGGAACAAGACATGTGATTTCTATCCAGAAAAGAAGAAAACAAGTTGTAGAATAAAAGACTTGGTCATCTATTTCAACTATCCCAGGAAGATCTGGTAAAGTGTGATAGAGTAAGAGACCTCCCTAAGCTATCACGTGATCATACTCACACGTGAGATGCATGCCAAAAAGGGAAGACCATCAGAAAGATATATAAGGAAAAGGAAAAGAAGTCAACAAGAGTGCTCAAATTGGTGCATGCTGATGTTTTTGGGCCTATCACACCACGAGAAATTGACGGAAAAAGGTACTACATTCTTTTTATTGATTACTATAGCAGAATGGCATGGGTATTTGTTATTGACCATAAGTATGATGTGTTCAGCTACTTAAAACAGTACCAGAGAGAGTGCGAAAGGATGCTTGGAAGGAAAATTATGAAGTTTTGTACAGATTATGGTACGGAATTCACAAACAGTCAGGTGGAAGACTATCTTGAGAAGCACGGGATAAGGCATCAAGTTTCCTCAGTGAGAACTCTCCAACAGAATGGAATTGTTGAAAGGAGAAATCAGATTATCAACAATATGGCCAGAACGATGCTCATAGAAAAAGACCTACCAGAGAAATTTTGGAAGGAGGCAGTATTGACATCGGTCTACATTTCTAATAGGGCTCTATTGTGTCTGGAGAAAGGAAAGACTCCATATGAGATGTGGTATAGAAATAATCCAACAATGAAATACTTTCGAATATTTGGATGTAAGTTCTTAATCCCCAACAAGGAGAAACATAGGAAATTTGAGTTTCATAGAGATGAGGTATATTCCTTGGCTACTTAGGAAAAATAAAAGCATACAAATGATTTAACAAAAGACTAGGAAAAGTAGTTGAGAGCAATGATGTCACTGTAGTAGAGAATGAAGAGAGTATTCAACAGCACAAGGAACAATTTCCAGATGAAAGCGATGGGGAGGAAAGTAACACAGGATGAGAAGAAGTGTATGATGCTGATTTAGAAGAAGATACTGATGATGAGAATGAAGAAGAAAAATTTGTATCTGCACAGAAGCCAAGAAGTCGAGCTGAAATTGACAGTAAAAATATCATTGGTGATCAATCGACTCTAGTTCAGACCAGAAGAATGAAGTCACTGCAGTATACATATTTCTTATCTCAAGTAGATCCTAAATGCTTTACTGATGCAGTTGGAGATGAAAACTGGGTTCAGGCCATGAATGAAGGGCTTGATCAGATTGAGAAGAATCAGACGTGGGAGATTGTTTCGAGGCCAGCTGATAAGAATTTCATCAGGACTAAATTGGTCTTTCACAACAAGATGAATGAAGATGGAAGAGTGATTAAAAATAAATAATGAATAGTGTGCAAAGGATACTCTTAGATAGAGGGAATTGATGTCGACGAGACATTTTCACCGGTTGCATGGCTGGAGAAATCAGATTATTCCTATCCATTGCAGTGCAAAAAAAGTTCAAAGTGTTCCAAATGGATTTCAAATCTACATTCATGAATGAGATTCTAGAGGATGAAGTGTATATCGAGAAGTCAGATGGTTTTCTCATTCATGAGGATGAGAAAAAGGTTTTTTGGCTGAAGAAGGCGTTATATGTGCTTAAACAAGCACCAAGAGCATGATACTCAAGGCTTGATCAGTATTTGAAGAAACGTGGTTTCCAGCGTGGTGGAGTTAATTACAATCTCTATTTCAATAACAACAGTAATCAAAGGATGATGTGCTGGTTTATGTCGATGACATAATATTTGGTGGATCAGATAAATCACAATGAAGACAGTTTTCCGAATTCATGAAACATGAGTTTGAAATGTCTATGATTGGTGAGATGATGTTTTTCCTTGGTCTATAGGTGACACAAGGAAGGAATGACACATTCATTTCTCAATCCAATGATTCCAAGGAGGTTCTGAAAAGATTTGGAATGGAAAATTCCATGGAGATGAAGACTTCGGTTGAAACCCAGATGAAATTATCAAAAGATGATAATGTAAAGGTAGTTAATATCATAAAATACATGCAGATTATTGAGAGTTTACTGTACCTGATAGTGACGAGACCCAATATAGTTTTCGTCGCATGCCAAGCAGCGTGATATCAAAGTAATCCTAAAGAAAGCAACATGCTTTCAGTGAAAAGAATACTTCGGTATATCAAGGGCATGGTGGATTTTATCTTGATATATAGTGACAAATCTCAGTTAGAGTTATTGGGATATACTGATGCAGATTGGGCCGGTTCAGTGGATGACAGGAAATCAACGTCAGGAGGTGACTTCTATCTTGCTGGTTTGTGTATTTCTTGTCTAAGCAAGAAGAAAGATTACATTTCATTGAGGACCATAGAAGCTGAGTATATTGCGGCCACTCATGCATGGACACAATTATTGTGGATGAAGTAGCAGCTTGATGTTATGGGAATGGAAGTGAAGTCTCCGATCAGAATCCAATGTGATAACTCAAGTGATATAAATCTCAAAGAAAATATCGTCCATCACTCAAGGACAAATCACATTGATATAAGGTATCATTTTATCAAGGAGAAGGTTGAGTAGGGAATTGGGAAGTTGGAGTATGTGCCTATTGAACTACAAGTTGCAGATATTTTGACAAAGGCCATACCCAAAGAATCTTTTGAAGGGATTAAATTGACTCTGGGAGTCTAGTCGGCTCCCCACACATGAACAAGTGTGGATATGGAACCCCCCCCCCTCCATGAGGTATGGTATATTTTTTCCTAATGTGCTGATATGTGTTCTCTACTCTATTGCAGACCACAAAGGAGTGACCTTTGTGTTCGTTGAAAAAGGGGGAGAAATAGTGACTCATCAAGGGGGAGAAACTGTGGCTATAGAAGGGAGAAAATGTCCTAGTCAAAGACATGGAGAGAAGATGACAAGTGGAGAAGTGAGATAGAGGAGAGCAATGAGATAGGGGAGAGTATTAAATCTGATGATGTAAGAAGTGATTGATCAAAGAGTATATATCACGATAGCAGAGGATCGTGATAAAAGCAGAAGAGTGGTTTTGGAATGGTGTTAGAAGGTTTACAGCTATCACCAATTTGTTTCAGAGTGGTATCAACAATTGGTATCTTTTTGGCAGTTGGTATCAGTTTGGTGTCAATAGTTGGTGTCAGAAATGAAGTGATTCATTTATGAACTTTCCATTTACTCTTGTCTCTCATGATGAGCATTGCTCATGTGGGCTTAGAGTATATGTTGTGCAAATATTTGATTGTTATCTGTATTGCAAGAGGCGAATTGTGGTAGTGGCTGGAAGAAGCTGTAATGAGGTATCAAAGTATAGAGAATCGTTATGAGAAGAGTTGTTAACAAACCCAAAGGGGGCGATTGTTGGGCAAAAATTCCTCAAGGTATCATTGAAGCATTTTTGAGGTGATTGTGTTTGTTGACAAAGTGGGCATCCGTGTTGTGTTTGTTCACAAAGCAGACCACAAAATACAATTTGTTGACAAAGGGGGTTTATATGGTGATTTTTCGGGTTCAAGAGATGTTGTTGACTATCTATGTCTGATTAAAGAACCTCGACAAAGGAATGGACGATCTGGAGGTGGTACAAAAAGAGCAGAGACAAGGTGGCGTCGTTTTCCAGTGTTTGAAAAAATTTTAGGGTTGAAAATTGGAAAATGGAGAGATGTGTTTTTGGAAAAGGGAGGTGCACGCAAAATTAGTGTGGGGCCTGAAAAAGAAAGTTGTGCACGAAATATTGGCGTGGTGCGTGAAATAGTGGTGGGAAGTTTTTCCCGCAAAAAAGTGTTTTGATATCAAAAGCTCAAAAATTGGCAAAGGCATGAGGTTCAAGAAATATTAGAGCAGTGCACGAAAAAGGAATGAGTTGTGCAAAATATTAGAGTAGTACGCAAAAAAGGACGTGGTGCGCGAAATATTGGCATGGTGCACAAAATAGAGGATTGGAGTTTTTTGTGCAAGAGGTGTTTCGAGATCAGAAGCTCGAGAATTGGGATAGGCATGTGGTGCGTGAAATATTGGAGCAGTGCACGAAAAACGATGTTGTGTGGAAGATGTGTTTTTAGCGCTTGAAGTGAATTACGTGCTCAAGGAGGGTTTTTCACGCAGGGTCAATTTTGCCTATAAATATGAAGTGACCCACCTTTATTTGTAGAAGCTCAAGACTTAGAGAGTATCTGAGCTCTGGCGCATGAAATTGGAATATGCAAGGGAGTTGCGTGTAAACGTCAAGATTGAATGTAAAGTCAGGTGTTTGCTCGTAAAGAAAAGGTTGCACATAATACAACGGTTGTGTGTAAAGATCAGACTGCGCATAAAAAGGTTGTCGCGCGTAAAGAAAAAGTTGTACGTAAAAGAATTTTGTTGTGTCTAAAAAAATTGGTTGCGCGTAAAAGAGGTGTTGCACGAAAATTGAATTTCATGCAAGGAAAGGGAATTTCGCACAAGAATCAGTAAGGGCTGCGTGTAAAAATCGGAGTTGCCCGGTACACCCGGTGTAAAAGGAGATTCATCTGCGGATGAAAGTTGAGCGTCAACAGAGCATCCATCAAGAGTTAAGGATGCATAATTCAATAGAGATAATAAAGAGACCTACAGGTCTATAAACTGGGAGTGGGTCTTCTGAACAAGAAGTGAGCTCATTTTAGTTGAGAGAGCAGTGAGTTCTCAAATTGTGAGTGGTTGTAAACCAGGAGGGACAGTGAGTCCGCTTCAAACTTGTAAACAACAGTGTGCTTATAGTGGAATTGGTACATCGGCACACTGTCAGTGGATGCTCCTTGGACGTAGCTCAATGAGGGTGAACTAAGTAAAAATTGTCATGTCCTATTCATGCTTTAAGGTTTATTCATACTCTGCAACGGGAAGGAAAGAGAAAAGGGTTTTGTCTAACAGAAAAACAAGATAAAAAGAGGCAGTTGTTTTAATCTGTCATACCCTGATTCACCCCCCTCTCAGGGTATCTAGCCTAATGGACCTAACACTAATAGACAAGGAAATCCGAATAGCTAGTTAAAGGACAAGTAAATATAAAGACAACACTCAGTCTATATTATAATATACGAATAAGTAGTAATAATTAGTATTTTTTAATAATAGAAGAACTAAAAATAAATATATTGCGGCGGGGACTCTGTTAGGTCCATCTCAATCAATCAATCCTCACAACCCAAACCTTAAACCCTAGATGGGTCATCCCTTGAGAAATCAACGAATTCGAGGTGTTGTCCACATCTTCCCACTCTTTCATTGTTAATCGATTTCTTGTTTTCTTAAACATCCATGTACTACAGAATTATCAATCATTATTTGGAGTGTTTGGCGTTTTTTTAATTTAATTTCACAAAATTATAAATATATAAACTAATCTAACTTTACAAATAAAAATATTATCCATTTGGGGGTGAAAGTTAAAATGAAGGGTTGCTGGTTGCACTTTACATATTCATGATAAACCAAAAAAAATTCATGGTATGTAAACAATAGTTTACTAATTCAAATTGACAGAGTTATGGTACAAAATAATACACACAGATCATCCCTAATTAATCAAGTATTCAAGATATATGATTATAAGATGTCAATAAATTGAAAAAAGTACACACCAAAAAAACGATTCACTCATTTGTGTCAAATCCACGATTCTTTTTATTTGAAAACCCGTTGATCAAAAATCATAAGAGAAGGACAAGTGAAGGAGTATTGATCTCTTTCAAGAAAGTCTTACACCAAATAATATCACTTGATGGTGAAATGGTTTATATAACTACTCAAGATTCATCGATGAATGTAGCAGATTCAATTCATCATGTATCATTCCAAATCAAAGCCAGTATTTGATTTCAATAAATGTGCATTATATGAGGCATCAATGCATCAATCCATACAGGGGTTAACCATTGATACATTAAGGTGTAAGATTGATGCATTTAATAGATACATTAAATTGTCTGCATCTAATCAATCTGTTGTGATGCAGTGGTCAGCATTGAACGAGTCGTGCGGACACCAAAGAAGGTTTGCCATTTCTGGACGATCCACAGAGATAGGAATGCAGACCTCAAACATCCCCACACCGTCCATTCTGAGACGCCCGCTCCGGCGCCGGTGATTTTGTGGGAGGGGATGGAGACGGCGACTCAGCGAAGGGTGATGGTGGTGGCCGACCCCAACAGGGAATCGGCGGCGGCGCTGGAATGGGCGCTGTCGCATGCGGTGGTGGAGGAGGACGAACTCATCCTCCTCCACGTCCTCACCGCCCAATCCTGGCGGACCTCCTTCACCACATTCCTAAGGACCCCCGTCCGCCCGGCGGCCGCATCATCCACAGAAGAATGCGGCGGCGGCGGCGGCGGCGACGGCGATTGGGATTTTCTGGATGACATGCGGCGGGATTGCGAGGCGAAGCAGCCGAAAGCACGGGTCCAGGTGGAGAGGGTGGGGATGGCGGGAAACAATGACAGAGCCGCCGCCATTCTTTTCCAGAGCGCGGCGCTGTCCGTCGACCTCCTCGTGATTGGGCAACGCCGGAGTTTGTCCGCCGCCATATGGGGGTTAGTAGTAGTTGTGATTGTTATGAAAGGAAGATGGTGCGCTGATGGCGTTGTGACAGGGGTAAGCGCAACGGAGGGTCCACGATGGGGGGCAAGGGGATGGACACGGCGGAGTTTCTGATCCACAACAGCGTCTGCACTTGCGTCGGGGTACAGAAGAAGGGCCAGAACGCTGGTTATCTTCTCAACACCAAAACCCAGAAGAATTTCTGGCTGCTCGCATAAAACGCGAGGGGCGATGGATCAGACAAATTTTAACTCAAGGAAATCTCTTCTCAAAGGTGCATTCTCATCCAACACAACATTGTTGAGGGAGCATTATAATTGTGAAAAAAAAGGATCATATTTTGTTCAACTCTACTAGTAAGTGTATCAATTTTTAAAACTCAAATTGGGCACAAAACACTTGAAAATTCATCATCCCAACACGAAGAATTTTTCTATCATCCCAACACATTTTTCACATATCTAGAAACATATCGTTTTTTTTAGCACCCTATCACAACCGGGACACACCGCTTGATATCTGCAACCAAGAAAACTTTCGATACATGGGTATTTCCGCACTGCGTCGTTGACAATTCCCTCACCATCGTTGTGAACACAACATCCCCTTCCCGATTATCTCTGGGCAGTTATTTCTCCTTGATGCTAATCAATCACCCCAACACCCCTCCATCCCCTACATCTTGGCAACCCCCTTGTCTTCTATTCTATCTTGTCCCTCTGTTCAGTGCTCGCTGGCTGCTTCATCGCTCGTCGATTCTCTCTCCCAGTTGCACCATCTTGGCAGCCTCAATGTTCTTCTTCTCTGTAGCGACATCTTGCCACTCTCTGCTTCATTGGAGATACTTAGGTGCACGCATTTATAAGAGTTATACATGTCATTCAAAAAAAGTCTCCCTGTTTTTTTTTTCAAAAAATCTCATGTCGAACTATTTTTTTCAAACCTCGTTAATCATTTTTGAAACCCTCTTATCACTTTCTCTCTCTCATATTCAAATATTATAATAATAAATCCCTAGAAGAATTTTCGGCTCACCCTTAAACAAATCTCCATCTCGATGCAAATTCATCGTCCCATAACGATCATGACTGGTCGATGATTGTTGGCCGCTTGGCCATGACATTAAAGGTTAAGATGGATGATGATGTGGTGAAGTACTCAAATTTTAAATCACAGTGGAGATTGTTCGGAGTTATTTTAAATTTGAATTTATGAGATATTTTTTAACTGACTCGCTTTAAAGTGGGGTCTTTTTTTTTGAAATGCCTTTTTTAAAAGGGGGTCTGGGGATCCAAAAGTCATTATAAATATGTTGGTGAGTGGAGTGAAATTGCAATCACAGGTACGCTCTGTGGCTGCGAAATAGAGAAGGGGAAGCCTGCAATTGTGGTAGCACCAATAAGGGAAAAAGAGAGGAAGCCTTGCAACAACAACCAATTGAAGGGTGGCATGCGATTCTTGCACCAAGATAAAGATGAGTGGAGAGGTGTGGTATCGTGAGAATTTTGTAATTTTGATTTGACGATAAAATTCCAAATTCTCAGGTGGAGCATGATTTTCCCGAACCATGACAATATTTGGTATTTTCAATTTATTTATGGTTCATCGACAATTTATTCCCCAACTCAATCACACCCACAGAAGCAAACCACCAGAACTCCAATCGTGGAAGAAAGTCCAGAACATTTGAGAATCGAACGAACCCATAAACTCAAGGTACCGAAATTGAGAAGACAAAAAACATCTGAGCCACTATACTAAATCTCTCTTATAATGGTTTTTGGTGTAGCGGAAGCACCTGAAAATGGGTGATATATTAAAATTTATTTTAATAACCATTACCCGAAGCCAAGTGCAAAGATCTTAAAATCAAATTCATAATTAATTTTTTAATATTCGAAGAAATAAATATTTGTGCTTAGGAACATTCTTTATTTGTGGATGTTGATCCTCTGAAAAGGCCGTTTCAAATTACCTTCGTTGTGTTGTGAGGATCCAAGGATAAAATCCCTCTAGCGGTGATTCTAACGTGCTCCTATGATCTCCAAACAATACCAATCGATCTCCGGGTGTTGGCACAACGAGTCGAATGTCTTGTGTTGTTCGTTCTCGATCGCTCATTCTTCAGTCTTGAAGAATTCTCTCTTGCACTTCTTGTTCATGAGAGGGAGTGGGATAGAGGAGTTGAGAGAGAATTCCTTATGCGCAATAATTCCCTATTCTCAATTTTGGATACTCTACACAAAAGACATAACCATCTATTTATAGAGTTATGATTTAAGTTAAAATATTATATAATTGCATACAATAAAATAAATAACATTTATTACCTTTAATAAACCACATGCCACATAATAATAATTATATTATTATTATTTTGTTGCACGCACCAACTTGTACCATAGATTATATTATTTAATGGTAATGTCAATTAATATTTGTCATCAGAATCAGTCTTGGTCAGTTCGAACTCCTCTATCATTTACTAACAAACCAAATTAATATTTTATTCACAATATAGCGAATATATATTTAATAAAATATTAAATAAATAAAATAAAATTTTTATTCATAATCGAACAAATATATATTTATTTAATTTATGTAACCAATATAACATAAATATAATTATTCCTTGGACTTGAGAATAATATTCATACTATTAATTAAACTTAAATATATTTTAATCGAGGTCAACAGATAAACTTTGTTTGTGAACCTCATGAATTCTTTCACATTGGAATTAGGCATGCTTTCCTAAAGTCCACGATTACTGTCTAGTAATGGGTCAAGACACCCAGGAGAAAGAAATTAAGGATGCGACATCGACGACCACATATGAATGATCCATGTCTAATATAATCCCTTTATCAAAATATCTCATCAAGCAGGTTGCAGATCCGTGTCACCAATCTATATGTTCGATATGTCATTATTTGACTACCTGAAATAAACACGTCATTACACCATATACATGGAATTTAATGCGACAGTTCTACTCTAATAAAAAGGCCAAGATATCAGATTTCCTAAAGATGGAAAAGACAAATCCTTCCTTGAATTACTCATTAATGACATGTCACTCATGACACACACAACGTATCCAACTACAGCATGAACTTTTATCATCATGGTTTTCGAAATACATCTATGTACGCAAGTTGTAACATGAATTAATAATATTACTAAAATATAAGGGTCATCACACACACACACACACACTCGTAGATAGGAATATCCAATAACACCCAAACATGTGGAATTCCTTCTGGCAGGTCATTTCTCATAATCTACCATCTTGGAGATTACCAAGTGCTAACTTCTCGACAAGATGTCTTATTTGATTACGAGTACTCACACCTGACAGTCTACGTAATTTGCGTCCCATTATAGTTCACCATCCAACCGAAGAACATTATTTGAGAATATCGTCATAGCACATCAAGGTTATCGTCATTATGGGGAACTTTCATAACATTATCAATGTGATGTATAATCTAGGAAATTATTACATTAGTGTTGGCCATAACAAAAACAAATATGTAATATAAAGTTTTATTAAAATTTAATACATCAACTATTCATGTAATCAATGTAAAAATAGTTGGTAATATGGAACCAACTACAACAAACTCCCACTTGGACTAGAGCCAACTGCCTACAACCTTCAGTCCTCTAGACCTCACATGATAGTCATGTTTTTGCTGAGTCGAAGCTTTATTCAAGGGGTCCTCCATGTTATCTTCCATGTAAATACTAATCACTAAAACATACCCTATCTGAGAAAAATCCCTCAATAGAAGATACTTTTGATGTATGTTCTTCGTTCGCTGATGTGACCTAATCTCTTTTGCACGAGCCAAAACTATAGTATTATCACTATAGAGAGTGAGATGATCTTTATAACTAGGTAAAAAATTAATCTTTTGGATGGATTTTCACATCCAAATTTCTACGTTTTCTTCCTTAGAATCTACAATATACTGATACTCTACTTTAGAATCTACAACCGCAACAAGATTTGAGCTCATCTCGCTCACATCATCTCTATTCAAAGTGAATATGTATCCGGTTTGCGACATAATGTCATCTTGATCAGTTTAGAAACTAGCATACTCATATCCTCTGATTACTAATTCCTCATATCCTCCATAATCCAGGAACATATCCTTAGTACTCCTATGATACATAAGTTTTGTACTGACTTCCATCCAATGGCTATCACCTAGAGCCGTTTTTTATCATCCGACTACAGTTAATATAAATGAGACATAGGAGCTAGAACATAGCATGTCATACACGACTAACCTAATGACTCATGAAAATGGAATAATTATCATTCTGTTTCACTGCTCAGGTATGTGAGGACACATTTTCATGGAAAGATGAATTCCATGTGACATTGGAAAAGTCCCCTCTTGGATTGTTCTATACTAAATCTCTTTAGCATCTTGTTAATGTATATACTTTGACATAGGTTGAGAAACCTCTTCGATCTATCACAATGGATCTTAATCCCAATAATTTATGCTACCTTTACCAATTACTTTATAGAGAATAAATTATTCAACCACTACTTAAAAGACTGTAAGACTGGTATTTCATTTCCAATGAGTAATATAACATCAACATATACTATAAAGAAAATGGTGAACTCCCAATAAACCATTTATAGAAACACGACTCACATTCATTCCTTTTGAAACCAAATTCCATTATAGATACATCAAAATGAATGTTCCATGACCCAGCTGCTTTCTTTAATCCATAAATGGATCTTTGCAACTTCTACACCTTGTTGGCATACTTTGGGGTCACAAACCCATTCAGGATGTTTCATATAGACATCTTCCTAATGGTTCCCATTAATAAAAGATGTTTTTACATAAATTTTCCAAATCTTATAATCACGGAATGCCTTAATGGAAGGTATAATTCTAATGTATTTTAGCATTGTAACTGGTGAAAAGGTTTTTTCGTAGTCAATACCTCAACACCGTATAAACCATTTTGCATCTAGTCGCACCTTATAGGTAATTACTTGTACTTCCATGTCCTATTTATTCTTTAATACCCATTTAAAAACAATAGTCTTTACATTTACTAGAGGGTCTACCAACTTACAAAATTCTTTTTGGAACATTGAATCCATTTTTTGAATTCGTGGCTTCTTCCCACTTGGAAACATCTATGCCACTTACTTATTTATTGTAGGTTAGAGAATAATTATTATCAACTAATAATGAATCACCATACTCAGTGACTAATAAACCATACCATTCTCGTTCTCTAACCTCACTATTACACTGATACAATAATTGTGTCTCTGAAACAATTTCTTCTTCAACGGGGCTTTATGAATTTTTTTCCTGTACTAACTCTTGTGTATCATGATCTTGGACTTCATCTAATTCTATCTCAATCCCACTATCTACTTATTGGATATAAGATCCTCCTCAAGAAATGGGGGAAATCTATCAACCACATCCTATTTTTCTGAAGGATTGTATAGGTTGTATCCCTTTTTTGTTGGGATATCCTATAAAGATACACTTTGTTCCTCAAGGTGAAATATTGCTACTTGAAGAGGTCTTATCAAATCTTCCACAACCCATACATGTATATAAGAGAAAACATGTTTCTTTACATTCCATAATTGCTATGGTATACTTTCTTTCACATTATTTTTCACTCGGTTTAGTACGTATGGTGCTGTTTATAACATGTATCCCCAAAGGTATAACGGAATAATCATATGAATCACTATTTATCTCAACGTTTCCAACAAGGTGTGGTTCTTAATTTCACTCACACCATTCCACTGAGGCGTATAAGGAGGATTGATTCGAGATAAAATCACAAATTCCCATATATAATCAATGATGTTGTGATTAAGGTATTACCCAATTTAGTTCAAGAGAAGTTTCATAATATTATTACCAAATTGGTTCTCAACATCATTATTTTATTCCTTGAATTTTTCAAAAGAATCCAACTTATACCTCAAAAATGTAGACATACCCATATCAACAAAAATCATCAGTAAAAGTTATGATATATGAGTATTTACCCCTTTCTTCAATAGGAAATGATCCAGACATGTCAATATGATCTAATTCAAGAATCTCTTTATCCCTTTCACCTTTCCCACTAAATGGGACTTTAGTCATTTTTCCATGCATACATGTGTGATGTACACCAAGTGTTTTTAGTTCAAAAGAATCTAAATATCCATCTGGATGTAATTTAATCAAGTGTTATTCATTTACATGACCTAGCTGGTGATGCCAATGTTGGATGTGTTATGAGTTATGTGAGGTAACTTTGTTATCAATTTACATTATTTGGTTCATTTAATCCAACACATAAAAACCATTATTTAAATGTTCCTTACCAAAAAAACTATTTTCCTTATAAAATAAGCTACAATTATTCCCAAATTTTAAAATAAATTAATCCTTATATTGTCTAGATACATAAATAATGTTTTTGGTAATTGATTTAACATAATAAAATCCCTTTAAAACCAAGATCATTCTAGTTGGAAACTTGTAGTGGAATTCCCCGATAACTACAAAAACAAAGTATAGTTGGATGCTTGAAGATCTACCTATCCTCGATCAATCTTTCAAAATCTACTTTGTTCCTGTGTTTGATCACATATGTGAGAACCAAAAGATGTATCTAGTACCCAATTTGTAGAAACCAATAAATTTCACTTGATAATAATTGTACTTTATGCTTACCCATTCCTCTTTGTCTAGGTGTAGTTTTTATTCCAGTGGCCCTTATTTCTACATGTGAAACAAACAACATCATATCTCCTTTTATTACCCTTGATCTTCCTCTTCTTGGAGAGGTGTGAAGAAGATTTGGACTTAATGTTCTTCAATTTACCTTTATTTTTTTGTCACCATAAGGATGGAAGGATTTTCATTCTTCATATCCTTATATACTTAGAGAAGAAGAGAAAGAATATTTTGAAGAGACCTATCAATGTTGTCCGTATTAATATTTAAAAAAACCAGATAATATATGAGGGAGTGATACAAGAATGAGGTCAGTGCCTAGTTATTTGGGGAGTTTAAACCCTAGCACCAATAAGCGCTCCATGTAGCTAATGATCTTAACTACGTGAGGCCCAGTTGGGGAACCCTCTCTAGTATTGCTTTGACAGAGTGCCTTGGAAATATCAAATTATTCCAATATAGCTATTTATTGGTAAATACCACAATGGTGCTCAAGCATTCTATACGCATCAATATTTTCAAAATACTTCCTTAGTTAACTAGACATATAAGAAATAATAAAAAATTGAAATTAGACCCCATCTCTCAAATTTTGTCAAAGACAAGAAACTCTTCATCATTCACCTATTTAGTGGGCGGATCAGGTATTGAGGATTCTAGCACATAATATTTACGTTCATGGTGTAGAACGAACCAAATGTGTCTAAAACACTCATGGAAGATATTTCTAGTTAGGAGGTTATATTTCTACAATAATAATCATAGAGATAGTGTGGATGATGAACTTATAATTTTATTCTAAAATTTAAAAAGTGAATATTATTATTATTATTACTATGATTGATTACAAAATAAGTGAGATATAATAAATTAAGTGTTTATATTTATTTATTAAATCCCCCAATGTTTTATCAAGTCTCAATATCCATCACCATTGGACTCAGAATTTCAAGTTTCTTTAATATTCTAATGGAAAGGATCCCCTTTACTTTTCTTAATGGTACAGAATTTGACCGTGATAGCCATAATAATGTAATTAGGTAGGTGTTCTTTCCAATTGTTGACTTACATCTCCTTGATACGTTTAGTGGATTCCCCCTTTTGAAAATCCTGACACGGATTTTCTCAACACATGCCTGAAAATTTCTATTGAACAGAACATTTTCGTTAAACTAAAAACTATTTCAGCTAAATCAAAAAAAAACTCCCATGAGAACTCCTTGATAAAATTATGTTTCCAGACTTTAGACATGTACTACTGTTAGTTCTATTGTTTCATTCCCAATCATGTAATGTATGGCTTAGTGTGAATAAATATTTAATTAAGGAATTGTAATTTATTTTTCAAATTTTTTTATTTAGTTTTATCCTTTACATGTATTTTTATTTTTAAGCGGATGTTATGTAATTAATTAACCATGTTGGATAAAAAATTTACGATAATTCATTTATTTAATTTCCATCATTTCACATTTATGTATTTATTTATATGATCGTGGCCTTGAATCTATAAAATAAATAATTGAATAGATATAAATAAATAAATAAACCATTCATGATCATTATATAATGGTTGATTTAATGAGAATACATTAAATCAACCTTTGACTTAGGGGATATAACTCTTATTGCCGATCTTGGCATGAGTTACAACATTCCAACTATGTATCACCTAGGTTGGAATCATTATGGTTTCATCCTGATCTACCTCCATGCACCTTGGGATTCTATATTAATTACAAATATCTATTACTCACACACAAGTGAGGGGAACCAAAGGATTGGTTAAAAGGGATTGCATAAATATCCTTGAACACATAGGTACTAAAAAATAGTGGATGGAGGGATGACTCACATGATGCCCTTTAATTTAATATCAAATAATTGAAAACATATGGAATAAATTAAATTAAAACATCCAACATATATACAGGTCCTAGTCAAACCCAGGAGAAATCATATATGAAATGAATACCCAAAAGTAATTGGCTAGCATTAATTTTTTATCTATTATTTTATTATTTAAGATAAACACACTTACATTAAATAGTTAATCCCATTTTATCTTATTGATAATCTAATCTTAATT
Source organism: Viscum album (assembly GCA_963277665.1). Lineage (NCBI taxonomy): Eukaryota > Viridiplantae > Streptophyta > Magnoliopsida > Santalales > Viscaceae > Viscum > Viscum album. Next base: position 493,194,669 of record OY728158.1, on the reverse strand, counting down.
GGAGATACCCATCGTTAATGACATTCATGGAAAATAAATTTAAGAACCAATAATGATATATTAATTATAATAAATTAACTGATCATTTAATTTTTTTAAAACCATTATTAATTTGTCAAACACACAACTGTGTGCCAATCAATAAAAGAAGGTTTTAATACTGAAATATCAAATTTAATATAATTTTAATTTATTCAATTAATGGGAGACTACATGACATGTACATGTAGCTACACACTTTGTACCTTGATTGGTATATATCCAAGTCATATTCTTGGGGATTAATCACATTAACTTGGCCAGACTACATGAAATGTACAAGACAACTATACCCTATATATCCTCTTTCAGAGTTCCATGGTTGGGTCAGTCAACTAGCAGTGTGAAATACAAGCACAAAATGTAATTAATTTCTAGGTGCATCAAGATACAATGTGTATAATTATAATTTGTGTGACCCTGCAACATGTGTTGTAACCTAGTTTTACTAGTCAAAGATTTGGAACTTCCAAATGACATCTCCAATCATTATTCATTCATTATTAAAACTTTAAGACTATGAAACACTAAATGAACATGATTAATATTTCAATAACATATTAATTAAAATAGGATTAAAGAATAAACAACTTTAAATAAAATTACAAATTGCAATTATGCACTGAAAAATAATCAAATAAGTAATTTTAAATCCAGACACGATCGATCTAATACAACTTAATGGTTTCAGGCATAGTTTAAGCATGCGAAGGTGGGTGATATATTAAAATTTCTTTTAATAATCATTTCCTGATACCAAGAGTGAGGATATTGTATGCCAAATTTATAATTATTCTATATAATATTTGAAGAAATAAATACCTGGGCTTAGGAACATTATTCGTTGGAAAAAGTTGATCATCTTAAAGGACATTTCAGATTACCTTCACTATGATTTGAGGATCCATTGATAGAATCCCTCTAGAGGTGATCCACACACACTCTTAATGTCTCTGAGAAACACCACTCAATCTCCGGGTGGTAGTGTGATAAGTCAAATGCCATGAGTTATTTTTTATTGATCGCTCACTCTTCGGTCTGGAAGAAATATATTTTTCAATAATCATTCATGAGAGGGAGAGAGATGGGGGATCTGAGAGAGAATTCATTGTGTGTAAGAATTCCCTATTCTCAATTTTTGATACTCTTCAAAATAGACATAGAAATAAATTTATAGTGTTTGGATTTAAGTTAAAATATTATTTAATTTCATATTATCCATTAAATAACATTTATTAACTTTAATAAAAACCATTAACTATAATAGTAATTATATTATTTTTATTTTGTGGAACACACCAACTGGCATAATAAAAGATATTATGTAATGGTCCTGTTAATTAATATTTTTCACTGGACTCGATATTGGTCATTTCGAACTCCAAAATCATTTATTGAGAAACTAAAGAAATATTTTATTCATAAAAAATATTTTATTCACAATCTAGAAAGTAAATTATTTTTAAAATATTCAATAAATAAAATTAATATTATATTCACAAGTAAGAAAATAAATAAATATTTGATTTATATGATCAATATAACATGAATAAAATTATTCCCCACACTTTTGAATTATATTTATTCCATTAATTAAACAAAAATATAATTTAATCGAGATCAATGGAAACACTTATTGTCTAACCCTCTAGGATTATTTCTCTTTGGCATTAGGCGGTCTGGCCTAAAGTATATGATTATTGTTTAGAAATAGGTCAAGGAACCTTAGAGAAATAACTTAATTTCATAGCTTCTACAACCATATATGAAAGATCACTGTGTAATATAATCCCATTATCACAATATGTCATCCAGAAGGTATCAAATTTGTGTCAACAACCTATATGATCAATATATATTTCTTTGGATATCTAAAATAAACTTGTTGTTACAACATGGAAATGTAATTTAATGAAATAGTTCTATTTTATTCAAAGGGTCGAGACATAAACTTCCATAAATTTGGAAGGTACTAATCCTTCATCGATTCATTCATTAATGACATGTCACTCATGATGCACAAAACTTATCCATGTTCACCATGAGCTATAATCATCATGGTTTATGAAATACATCAAAGTACACTAGTTTTAACATTAATTAATAATATTCATAAAATCTATGGATCATCAAACACACTAAAAGATGTGAATATCTGATCAAACCATAACATGTGGAATCCCTATTGGTGGGTCTGTTCTCATAATCTCCCATCGTGGAGATTACTAAGTGTGAACTTCATGAGAAGAATCCTCATCTGATTATGAGTAATTTCACCTGACAGTATATGTAGGTTTTCATCATTACGAGTAACTTATATGGTCGTATCAATGTGACATATACTCTCGGAAATTATTAAATTAGTGTCATGTAGAACAACAAACAATATTCAATAAGTGGTTTTATTAATTTTCAATACATTTAATATTCATGTAATCAATGTAGAAAAAGTTGGTTCTAGGACATCGACTCCAATACCTTCTTCATACACTCAAGAAAACAAACATTTGGAATAAACAACCCAATAGAAATACAAACAAACTTTTGAAATGATAATAGAATATTACGTGGTGTGGAATTTAGTCCTATACTCCATGGGAGAACAATGTTGGTTTATTTATATTAATAGAAGATGGAAGAGATATTACATATGATAAAACAAAAGGCACCCATGCCCACTTATTTATAGTGGGGATCAGCTAATGAAATTGATTCCACTACCTACTATTGTTCATGGGGGATCCCTCCATTGGTATTGGACACCTACTATTATTTTATAATACACTGGCTCAATGGGTGTCTTATGATAAACAATGCAATATCTCTTTATATGTATCCATTGGAAACATATGGGCTCTCATTGTGAAATGATTCATTAGTACTTTCATCATCTAAAATTTATCACTTTATGAAACCCTCAATGAATCTTATGAATCTTTTTAAAACACCATGTTATTTGGATGCGCCACTTGATTTATGATTCAATAAGTCCATATTATGCTATCTAATTTCTTTGGTTCTAGATATCCCACCTCCACCGAAATTCCACTATCACAGGCTTCCCACGTGATCCCAAACCTAATTTTTTGAGTCACTCGTTTCTTACTCAAAGAAATAGAATCATTAAATATTTCATCACATACATAACAACATTCCACCTAAATACACGTTTTAAGGATTCAATATTTCTCTAATACTTGTAAATTTTTTGATTCACTTCCCTTGCATAGAAACAATTAGTATCTCTATTCCCCACTTTGGTCACCCAAGTCCTATAGATGAATAGTATTTCCTCATACTTTCTCAGAATAATACATTAGTGAGCATGTCAACTATATTTGAACTACCACTAATATTACATATTTATTACATCCCGTCCACTAGAATATTCTTAATTAAGTGATAATTCAACTTGATGTGCTTAATTTCACTAGTGAAACACCATATTTTTAGATAAGTGGATTATATATTGACTATCATAGAATAACACAACATTTTACAGACTCTTTACAAGTTCCTCCAACATACAATTTTAGTATATAATTTACCCCTAGTTTGTGAAACAAAAACATATCATGATTTTGTAGTGGAAAGTGTATCTAAGGTCCATAATCTCAACATATAGATAATTTTAAATCCTCTAAGGGTAAAAAAAAAAATCCTATGGTACTCTTCCTTACATTTATATCTCCAATAAAGTCTAAATCTATATAGCCCTATAACTAATCATTTTTTCAAAAACATAAGGCCAGTTCTTCCAAAACTTTGAGATATCATAAGATCTACTACAGTACTTCCAAGTAATTCTTTCTTGGATACACGATGAATCTTCTCACAATTTCCACTACATTATCAATGTTTTTTCATGTATAAATCATATTGTACATCATAATTTCATCATCTAATGAAAAAAACATTCACCTTGTACATAAAATCATCTTATATTCTCAATGATTTCTCTTTATATAACTTGAAGTGTTCAATCAATAGGGAAAACAGGTGCTTATATCCTCTCTTTCTAAACCTCAATAGGAGCTTCTGAATGTACTCCATTTGAGATAAGACCATGTTGAATCCAAATATGTTATTTTTTGTAAATGGAGTATGTTTATGTTTTTTTTTCAATCCTCACATGGAAGAACTTGGAGTTTTTATGGAAAGGGATATTACAACTCAAGAAGACAATAATATTTAATGTGGTGTCATTTCCTAGTGCTTTCCAATTTTTTGGGTCGAAAAAGCAGAGAATGGAGAAAATTCATTTTGGAAAAGTATGTTGCACGCAAGATTGAAGGTGGTTTGGAAACATGTTAACAAGGAATGTTTTGGGGTACATTGCCTCAAAATATGGGAAATGAATAATAGCGTGGAAGTTTTGAATGTGTGCGAAAGACATGGTTTCATGGAAGAAACCATTCCACACAATGTGACATAAAAAGGGGTGTTGCACACATGGGGAGAATCTTGCGTGATGTGTCAAAATATTACACGCATGTTCACTGAGGCCAATAAATTTGTTTCTACTCGTACTGAAGATTTCAGAAAGACTAAATTAATATCTAGTTACACTAATGCACAAAATACATGCACGTGGAAGAGATTTAGACCATGAAACTTGGGTGAAATGTGTTCTTTTATTCTAAAAAGACCCAATGAGCCTTATGATGTATCCATGTGAAAGATAAGAGGTGCGGAAAAAATAAGGGTTGCAAAAAAGATATCTTTCACAAAAAACCCAAATCATGTGTGTAAGAGTAAGTGTTGCGTGTAAGTGATTTTTTGGCCTTATTTATAGAATTGGATATCTCATTTGTTCGATCAGTGCTTCTAAGGGCATCAATTTAGTAATTTGATGCAAGAAGTGTCTCATGATATATAGGTACAAATAATTCAATGAAAATCTATTGAAGCAACCTTCAAGTTGATAAAATAAGTTAGACATCCTTCAATGAAGTGAGCTAGGGGGACTCATCAAAAGTGATCCAGGGGATTCTATGTGTTGTCCCTAAATCCTTGTAATGGAAGAGCACCTGACATAGAGGGACTATTTAAAATATTATATATTCCACATGTAGTGAAGATTAGTGGATATAGGTATGCCTTGGAATATACCAGTATATGCTTTTTATAGTAGCCCTATAGAGACCCTAGCCTTTTACATTTATCATTACATGATTTTAAGCATAATTATAAATCAGAGTACAATCCAAGGATTGTAATTTCTAGTGCCTTGGAAGACTCTATACAGGAAAATTAAAACAAGGAACTAAATATAACATTTCAAAATTTAGTCTAAATAAAGATCCCCTAACTTCTATTATTCTCATACATATTCATAGGATAACCTGAGGATAACATAAACAAAGGGTAGAGCTAAAATTCCCTGTAATAGAATAAACATAAGAACAAATCAATAGAACATGATATAGAAGACATGTCATGATGATATAATAAGTCATGTAACATATGGATTAATAAAATATAAAAATGGGATCATATAAACATGGAGTCATAATAATTTGGAAGAAACATAAAACATGTATTTAGAATGATTCAAGGATAACCCCCAAGACCATTTCTCACAGTAGCACAAGCCAATGATAACTTGTAAGACCTTCACACTTGTTAGAACATGCCAAGGCTAACTGCCAAGACTGTCTCACATAACGTCTCATGAGACTCAACTTTACCTAATTAATTGGAGTGATATCTAGGCACACCCATCTTAATATTTCATGAATATGTTATCCACATTAAGAATCATACGTAATCAATATTACATAAACATAAGGGTTACCCATGGAAAGAATTGGGTAGCATAATCATGTCATTAAGCATAAAAAATGGGTGTATCATAAAAGTGTCCATGAAGAAAAGAACTAAAATATTAATGGAAATTCATAAGGGAAAATATGAATGTATTATTTTATGAGATGTCAAGTATAATTTAAAGCATCTAGTAAATGTATTTAAGAAATTTTATTATTAATAATTTTTTGTGCGGTTTTAAGGAAAATACTATAGATCCTTTAAAATAGAAAAGGAAAAAAATAATTTATATAAAAACATAAATGAACCAAGAGGGTTTTCATAAAAAAACTGATATTATAAATACAATAGTTTATTAAATCCAAATATAGAGTGCAATTAAAATTGGGCAAGAATTTTTTAATTTCTATCAAAATAGGTTTGCTTATCGGGAAGTATTGAGGATGGAATCACATAAAAACATTTTTATCCACGAAAGTGAATAATGAAAGGGTCTAAATAAAATAATTTGGTACATGAAAAAAAATTAGAATATTAAAATTAAAATTAAAGATAAATTAATTTTGTTAAAAGAATGATAAGGAAAACCTAAAGAACAAAGGAGGTTATGGTGGAATCCCTTACGGATTATTGGAATGGTATCATGTGTACATGATAGTTATTAATGAGAGATAAAGTGGTTTTCATCACTTATAAATCTTTAGGGAAGTATGGGGGAGGTGTGAAATTATACCCCAACATTAGAGATTACACATAAAAGGTCATAACATAAAGGTCATTCTAGAATAAAATTGAAATAGAGAGGATCCCTTGACTTATGTTTGATAGTGTTATTCACTTCATATTAATGTCCTGAATAATAAAATTAGGTTCATTAATAATTACATTGTAAGAACACAGATCTTCTTTTCAGGTATGTTTTTTTCTTTTTCTGGAGTTTTTGAGAAAAGAGGAGTTGCTGGAAATTTTTGAAGTACACACCATGTACTTTATGAGTACACACTGTGTACTTCCTTGCTACTGAAGGCCATGTTCTGGCCATGTAGGGGCCACACACACGGCCGTGTAAGGGTTTTTGGAGGCCGCTTAAATCGGAGTATAGAAAAGGCGAGTACACGCCGTGTACTACAAAAGTACACACTGTGTACTTTGCTTTTTTCATTAAACGCACTGGGGTCATGTCTAACCCCCAGAAGCATCCTCTTCTAGGTTTAGTTCAACCGAGAGAAATCGTATGAAGTTGAAAATTCTCTGAGACCCCGACACTCTTTTTGTTCACCAAATCAATGGCCGTCGATTGCATTAGAACCGCAGCAGCAAGCTCTTCCTTATTCTTGAGTTTCATTCCATGATTTTCCCTCTTTCTCATGTTATCGTGGGTTGAAATTTATAGACGTTTTTGTAGATCTTATACTCTACAAGGAAATTCATTCCCCACAATTTAAGTATATCGATCTATTAACAATAATGTAGGTGGTTTGTGCCTTTCCGTTGAAAGTCATTGAATATTTTGTGCAAATTCCACCAATACCCTTGAATGAGGTATTATGTGTTTACCTTTTTAGCCATATTGGTTGCCTGCTTTTACTGTATGATAGAGTAGAGGACGTTAATTGTGATTAGGGTAATTTTGTTGTGCTTTGGATGTATTGCCCATAAATGTTTACCTGTTTTGACCTTTGGGTCCTGTTTACCTATTATGATTCTATTTTCATTCCATTACTAGTATAGTAGGATGATATGAGTGTAGTTATAAAGAGCTGATATGCCATAGAATTCTAGCCAAGTAGTTCTTGAGGTTTACCATGGCCGTTACACGTGCTATACTTATTTGATTTACACAGGGCTGTGAGAGCCTAGTATAATAGACCACAAATAGAATGGACGTAAGGGATTTTCTAGAGTGTCTTATAAATTAAGATGCAAGACCACAAGGATAATTGATGTTGAGTGCTTCCTCAGAGTGTATGTAGTTCCTTGACGCATGCCATAGGGGGAATGAGACATTGAGTGATTCCCCAGAGCGCGTTTAGTATGATATGAGACTACAGGGGGAATTGACAGTGAGTTCTTCCTCAGAGAGTCTATTATTTAGCTGAACCAGAGGGGTGAGACTGTGTGTGCCTCCCATAGGGTTGGTATTGCTTGTTTGTTGAACCATAGGGGTTAGTCTATGAGAACTACCCAGAGGGTTACCTGTTTGTTCTTTCTTGCTTGAGTAGCTATTTTTCCTGTTTGCAGATTAAATGCTTGAGACTGTGGATTTCTTACTGTTCAGTATCTTCCTATTTATTGTTTTCTGTACTTTTACCTGCCATATATTCACTGAATATTTGGCACATATCTTGTGGTGGTTTTATACTAGGATTTAGTATCACACCCTATTTGGGCCATGCTTTTGGTCACAAATATATTATATTATTGCAAGTATAGATAAGGGAAATCACCATTCAACTTATGGTACTTGATTTTCTATGGATCTGGAGAGCATGGGACCAAGATATGGATTGTGATGCTAAAGAGTTTATCTGTTTTCCTTTTGTACTTTGGTTTAGTACTATTTTCTGCATTGTGACTTGTTTGGCTGCTTTCCTATACATATATGTATCATGCATCATTTATATATATTTACGCTCTAGTTGTTTCTTTATCAGTCTTCCACTGTTTACTGCTATTGGATATTTACTGCTTTCGCTATTGCTTTAGTTTATTTTCTGTTGTGTACTCTTCCAATGAGGGCATAGTTTCCCCGCTATCACACCCAAGGCCCTTGTTGATAGTCGGCAGCCTCTGGCATTTGGGGAAATGCGCTCGAGGCCATGTGACTAACCAGGTACGGGGAGCCCTTGGGTGGATTCCGGAACTGGGACCTTACAAAGTGGAATCAAAGGGATTATTTTCTCTTGACTTACTATTTAGAGCCTATAGACATGGATAAGAGGGAATAGATACTTGGTAATAAGATGTGACCTAGAGTAGCTAACCCATGTACAGGGAAAATCCATACCACCTCATTTATTACAATATTATTGGTTTGCAATTTTATAGTTGATTTGATTTCACCATTGGGTAATTTACATGCCTTGTACTGTTACTGTTGTTTTTATTTATGTTCTATTTCTTTCGCAACCCGATGAGATGAGGGCATTCCATCTAATGCATCATATAGACACTTTCTAGAAATCACATGTCATGCATTCTTGCCATGTCATCTAGGATTCATTAGCAATTTCATGTTGTTGTGATACATGTTATGTAGAATATGCATGCTATTGTGATATATTCCTTGATAGAGATATTTTCTTCTTATTAAAGCATTTATTGTGTAAGTCTTTACCTAAATGAATGAAATTTTTTGATTTGTGAGGTGTTATAGGCCCTCATGGACCGGAATTTTGTGGATTGTTGACTTTTTTACCTTGTTTGAAACTTGTTAAAGATTACAAACATTGATTCGCAGGGATTATGGGCCCTTACAGATCAGAATTTGGCACTTCCAATGTTTGTTTTTGTGCTTTCTGGGCTCTAGAGTAGTTTCTGAGACTTACTGTCCAGAAAAACCCAGAATACACACCGTGTAGTTTTCTTCTGTTTGGGGAGAAATAGTTTTTCTTAAGTACACATTGTGTACTTCATGTACACTCCTTTTATTCTCTAACCATGTCACATGCGGTGTGGGAAGAGACACAAGATAAGGAAAATCTTGTGGGAACACGCCGTGTACTGGTTGTGCCCGCTGTGTAGTTTAATCCTACGAACCTGTTCGTGTAGCTAACAACATGGGTCGGTGGAGTCTCTTCTTATACACAATGTGTCCCCATGAACATGCCATGTAGTCTGACCCAGGTACCCGACCATGTCATGAACAACATGGGATGGTGTTATCCTTTCTCATACATGCCATGTCCATCTGGAACACACCATGTAGTTCGAGTTGCAGGTCAGGCCATGTCACAAACAACACATGCTAGGTGAGGATTATTGAGTACACACCGTGTCTACCTTGAACACGCCATGTAGTTTTGTCTTAGTAAAGCCGTGTGGCTTTACCGTGTAGAAGGACTTGGGATGGGGAAGAGGATCCAGGTACACACCATGTTTTTGGACAACACGCCGTGTGTTTGGGGTGTTACATGACCAGTTTTGGAAAATGTAAACGCACATGTAAATGACTTAAGGGAACACACCATGTAGTCTTCATACATGCAGTGTAGTCATGTTTTGTAAAAATTTGAAAGCATTCTACCCCTATTCCCTTCCTACACATCTAGTTTTCAGTCCTTGAAAATGTGATCTAAAGTGTGTGTTTGACCTTGTAGAGTCATGGCACTGAGACGTCCTCCGATGTATTCCAGTTGCTAGGTGGTGATCAGACATTGGATATGGCTGATGAGGGAATTCCTGTAGATCCTCCTATTGTGCCAGTCCTAGAACCAGTAGTGATACCAGTTATAGGTGTTGATGCGTAGTTTAGGGAAGGAATTCTTAGGATTATTCATACCTTCCAAGGAGCACCACCTCCTACCTCGTCTATGGAAGAATTGACGTGGATTTTCTAGCAGCAGTATCCTCCCACCTTCTCCGGGGAATGAGGACCGCAGGCTGTAGATTCATGGCTAGAATCCATGCTAATGATCTTTGACCATCTAGAGATGCTTCCAGAAAGGCGGGTCAAGCTCACTACCTACATGCTACGAGACTCCTCTTTGAGGTGGTGGGACGTGATGTCATAGGTGGTTCGTCAGTAGGTTATGGAATGGGAGGCGTTTTAGTGTGTCTTTTATGACTACTTCTATCCGGAGACCCTGAGGGCCGACCGATCCCGGGAGTTCATGAGCCAAGATCAGGTTACTATTTCTTTCATGGATTATTCCTCTCGTTTCACCAAGATTCAACGTTTCACACCTCTCCAGGGTGGGGATGGGTTGTTCTTGGCATGGAAGTTTGAGGATGGTCACAGGTATGAGATCTGATCGCAGGTGAATATCTTCAGGTTGACTTCCATCACTTCTATCATCAACCAGCTACTGATTTCAAAGTGTAATCTGAGAGATTCCAGAGCTGAGGACTAGGGCGGTTCCGCTTCCAGAGTTAGTTCCTTGCCTGCTGACAACAGGAAGCGCCGCAGGGAGTCTTCACGTGGTGATCTGAGGAGGCGAGACAGATCTTCAGGTAGCTCGGTGGTATGATAACAATGTGGAAGGGTTGGGAATACGAGGCCGCAATGCCAGAGGGATCCAGTGGAGTGCCGATCTTGCAGCAATATGGTCCAGCCTCAGCGCTTCTGTCAGGTTTTCTCACCCGCAGTTGGTGACATGGGTTTATCCATGACTCCTCATTCAGGATCAGTGCCTCCATTTTCTCACTAGTTTAGGAACTGGAGTTCTTCCGGCTGTTCGGGCCAAGGTGGTGGTCGAGGCCATGGTGGTCAGTCACCGGTCTATCAGAGAAAATAGGGAAGATCAGCTTAGAGCGGTCATGCAGGGTTACAGGGTCGTGGTACAGGTCATAATTTTGCAGTGGAGCAGACCTAGTAGGAGTAGGATCCCGGACCCTCTATAGTTAGAGGTACGATTTTAGTATCCTTAGGTTTATCTACTTCTGTTTTCGATACAGGGGTTTCCCATAGATTTATCTATGTTTCTATTGTGGAGCGCCTTGAGCTTTGCATTTTTAATCAACCGATACTTTTACTCTAGACACACCATTGGGGACTAGGACAGATAGTGTACATCAGTGCAAGGAGTACCCTCTAGAGGTGGATAGGTATCACTTTCTATGGGATCTCTATGTCCTAGAGATGACAAGATATGATGTCATTTTTGGAATGGACTGGCTAGTTCTCTTCTAGGCAGTCGTCGATTGTTATCGCTTTAGGGTGAGTTTCATATCACCAGAGGGTGGATATTTTCTTCATTAGGGTGAGTGGGACGTTCGGGCGAGAAGAGCAGGTCCAGAGCATCATGGGTTGGGAACAATTACATCCCTGATTTCTAGACTTTATCTGGATGAACAGGGGACATCACAGTTAGACTTTCCTCCAGTTGTGGATCGTTTTAGATATGTCTTTCTAGAGGACTTTTTAGGTTTTCCTCCAGAGCGTGCTGTAGAATTTTCTATTGAGCTTGTGCCCAAAGCGGCACCGGTGTCCATTACTCCCTATAGGATGGCTACACCTGAGTTACAGGTTCTCAAGAAGTAGTTGGAGGAGTTGCAGGAAAATGGTTTCATCTGACCCAATACTTCTCCTTGGGGTTCTTCTATTCTATTTGCAAAGAAGGCAGATGGTAACCTTAGGCCTTTTGGGGACTATCAGAAGTTCAACCAGTTGACGGTCAATAACTGATATCCCTTTCATTGAATTGATGATCTCTTTGACCTGCTTCGAGGAGCCCGAGTGTTCTCGAAGATCGACACGAGATCTGGTTATCATGAGTTGCATGTTAGACCATCAGATATACCTCTTACAACCTTCAGGAGCATGTATGGTCTGTACGAGTATATGGTTATGCCGTTCGGTCCCACGAACACACCTGCAATTTTCGTGGCGCTGATAAACCGAGTGTTCCATCGATACATAGAATCTTTCGTGGTGGTCTTCATGGATGATATCTTAGAGTATTCACACACTCAACATGACCATGATAACCATCTTGATCTCATTTTGATTAAAATGAGGGAGAATCAGTTATTTGATAAGCTCTCAAAATGTTACTTTTGGATGGATCAGATTCACTTCTTGGGTCATGTTATCTCCAAGATAAGAGTATCAGTAGACCCAGAGAAAGTGAGAGCTGTAGTTTCCTGGGAGGAGATGAAGAATTTCTTTGATGTGCAGAGTTTTTTGAGGCTGGATGGATACTACAGACGCTTCATACAAGACCTTTTCACAATTAGAATCACCACCGATGGGTCTGAATAAGAAGGGTGAGAAGTTCTTGTGGTCAAAATCTTTTAAGTCAGCCTTTCAAGTGTTGAAAGGGAGGTTTACTTTAGCACCGCTACTAGTCTTTTCAGATCCATCCAAGAGCTACAATTTCTACTGTGACACTTCAGGTATCAGTTTAAGAGCTGTGATTATGTAGAGAGATGGAGTCGTTGCATACGAGTCTCGACAGTTGAGTCCACTTGAGAGGCACTACCCGACACATGATCTCGAGTTGGCAGCTGTTGTTCATGCCTTACACTATTGGAGACATTATATCCTAAGAGAGCATTTTTTGGTTTTCTCTGACCACAAAAGTTTCATGTACAACTTCACTCAGCATGATCTGAATCTGAGACAATGAAGGTGGGTCGAGTATCTGCAGTCCTTTGACTTTGAGCTTGCCTATACACTAGGGAAAGGCAATGCAGTGGCTAATGCGTTGAGTAGGATAACTCAGAAACATGAAGTTCAAGAGGCCAATAGTGAGAGGTAGCTTATGAATCTGTTCTCTGAGATGCATCTAGAGGTCCATGACGGCCAAGGACAAAATTTTCAATCTTCTATAGCCGTTTCCTCTAACCTTATTGATCGAGTAAGGATGAGGTAGCTATCATACTCAGAAGGCCTATTCATATAGGAAAGCGTGTCCGGAGAGGACCCTATTCCTTGATGGACCATAGGCGAGGATGAGATCTTGCATTTCTAGGGATGAATATGGGTGCCAACAGATATACGTGAGGAGCTGATGCAAGAATTTCTTTCCTCAGTTTGGGTAGTTCATTCTGGTGTCACCTTGATGTATCGGGATCATCAACGCTAGTATTGGTGGCCAGGTATGAAGAGGGATGTTGCTGGTTTCGACTTGAGATGTTCCACTTGTCAGTAGGTTAAAGTAGATCATTAACAACTGACAGGTATTTTATAGTAGTTACCCATTCCTGGGTGGAAGTGGAATGACGTCATGATGGAATTTGTGACAGGGTTATCGAGGTCGCCTCGAGGGAATTATGAAGTTTGGGTTGTCATTTACAAACACACGAAGGTTTATCAATTTTTTCCGATCAATGAGACCTTCAGTGTTGATGATCTAGGATGTTTGTAAATCTATGATATTGTTCATCTTCATGGAGTTCTACACTCCATTGTTTCAGATAGGGTTGCACGCTTTGCTTCTCAAGTCTGGCAGGGGCTACAAAAAGCTTTGGGTATGTAAGTGCTTCTGAGTACAGCCAACCAGCCTCAGACAGATGGCCAGTCCGAGCGTACGATTTAGGTGCTTAAGGATATGCTCCGAGCATGAATTTTGGACTTTGGAGGTTCTTGGGAGAAGTATATACCTCTTGTGGTGTTTTCCTAAAATAATAGTTTTCGAGTGACTATTCAGATGGCACCATATGAGGCTTTGTACTGTAGGCCATGATGATCACCCTTATGTTGGCTGGAGGAAGGAGAATCATCTTTGTAGGGATCTCGTTTTGTTCAAGAGACCACATAACAGATAGATTTGATTCGGAAAAGGATAGCTACTACACAGTCATGTCAGAAGTCTTATACTGATCAGTAGAGACGACCTTTAGAGTTCGAGGTCGGGGATCATGTTTTCCTGTGTGTCACAATGAGGATGGGGCACAGGAGGATTAAGAGACATGATAAGATTTAACCTAGGTACGTCGGACCATTTTAGGTGTTGGAGAGTGTTGGGCCGGTTGCCTATCAGTTGCAGTTACCTCAGAGGTACCAGGCTATGCATGACGTTTTCACGTTTCTCAGCTCCGATGTTACTTTTCAGACCTATCTCATGTCCATCAACCCGAGGAGGTTTAGATTGATGTGGATACATAGTTCGAGGAGCATTCGATCAATATTGTTGATCACAATACAAGGATTCTCCATGGCCGGTCTGTTCCTCTCGTACGAGTTCTATGGCAGCATGGGAGGGTATAGGATGAGACTTGGGAGAGGGAGGCCGATATGCGAGCACAGTTGCCAGAGTTGTTCGTGGTTTCTTCTCCTACACTGCTCTAGAGAAATTTGGGGACAAATTTCTTTAAGGGGGGAAGTTTCTAAGAACCAAGATCTTCTTTTCAGGTATGTTTTTGATATTTCAGGAGTTTTTGAGAAAAGATGAGTTTCTAGAAAATTTTTAAGTACACACCGAGTACTTTATGAGTACACGCCGTGTAATTCCTTGCCTCTGAAGGCTGTGTGATAGCCATGTAGGGGCCATAGGCATGGCTGTGTAAGGGTGTTTAGAGGCCATTTAATGTGGTGTACTAAAAAGGTGAGTACACACCGTGTACTCCAAAAGTACACGCCGTGTACATTTTTTTTCATTAAACACACCGGGGTCACGTCTAACCCCAAGAAGCATCTTCATCTTGGATCTATTCTTCCAAGAGAAACCATATGGTGTCAAAAATTATCCGAGCCCCCGACCCTCCATCTATTCACCAAATCGATCGCTGTTGATTGCGTTAGAACTGCAACGGTAAAATCTTCCTTCTTAGTGAGTTTCATTCCATGATTTTTCCTCTTCCTTATGTTATCGTGGGATGAGTGTTATATACTTTTTTGTAGATATTCAGCAATCTAAGGCGATTCAAGCCCCGTGGTTCATGTATATCGATCTCCTAACATCAATGTAGGTGGTTTGTTCCTTTCCATTAAAAGTCATTTAATATTTTGTGAAAATTATACCAATACACTTGAACGGGGTATTGCGTGTTTACCTTATTAGCCCTATTGGTTGCCTACTTTTCTTATATGCTAGAGTTGAAGTTGTTGATTGTGATTAGGGTAATTTTGTTGTGATTTGGATGTATTGTCCTTGCATGTTTACCTATTTTGACCTTTGGGTCCTGTTTTCCTGTTAGGCTTTTGTGTCATTTTTATTCCTAGTATAGTAGGATGGTATGAGTGTAGTTCTAAAGTGATGATATGACATAGAATTCCCGCCATGTATTTCTTGAAGTCTACCTTGTCCGTTACACGTGATATACTTATTTTATTTACATAGGGCTCTGAGAACCTAGAATAGTAGACTACATGGATAATCGACATAAGGGCTTCTCCAGAGTGTCTTATAAATTATGACGTGAGACCACAGGGGGAATTGACATTGAGTTCATCCTTAGAGTGTCTGTAGTTCCTCGACGTGGGCCACATGGTGAATGAGATGTTGAGTACTTCCCCAGAGCGCCTTTAGTATGATACAAGACTATAAGGAGAATTGACGGTGAGTGCTTCCCCAGAGAGTCTATTATTTAGCTAAACAAGAGGGGTGAGACTATTTGTGCCTCCTATAGGGTTTCTAATGCTTGTTGGTTGAACCAGAGGGGTTAGGCTGTGAGAACTACCTAGAGGGTTACCTGTTTGTTCATTCTTGCTTGAGTAGTTGTTTTACCAGTTTTCAGATTAAATGCTTGAGACTGTGGATTGCTTAGTATTTAGTATCTTCCTGTTTATTTTTTTTATATACTTTTACCTACCATATATTTACTGACTATTAGTCACTAATATTGTGGTGGTTTCCTATTGGTATTTAGTCTCACACCCAGTTTGGGCTACGCTTTTGGGGCCAAACAGATTATATTATTGCAGGTATAGAAAAGGGAAAGCACCCTTTGACTTCTGGTACATTATTTTCTACGGAGATAGAGAGCATGGGACCAAGATATAGCTTGCGATGCTGAGGAGTTTATCTGTTTTCCTTTTGTACTTTGGTTTAGTAATATTTTCAGCATTGTGAACTGTTTGGCTGCTTTCCTGGACATATATGTAGCATGAATCATTTATATATATTTACGCTCCAGTTTTTTCTTTATCAGTCGTATGATATTTACTGCTATTGGATATTTACTACTTCTGCTATTTATTTTGTTTATATTCTGTTGTATACTCTTCTAATGAGGGAATATTTTTCCCACTATCACACCCAAGGCCCTCACTGCTAGTCAGCAGCCTCTGGCAATTGGGGAAATGCGCTTAAGGCCATATGACCAACCGGGTACGGGAAACCTCTGGGTGGATTCTAGAATTGAGACATTACATACATAACCTATTATATATGAAAAAGATTTAATATAAACTTTTTGGGTTCATTAATGAATATTTTGATTGGTTAAGTGGTTCAATTTCATTGTTCGGGTCTGTTTGTTTTCTTAGTCTTTACGATCAACTTACTTATTTTCATGAACATAGATTCATGAAAAATGGGGATGGTTGTCCAGAATTGGAGTTATATTTTATAATTGAACATCCATAAGGTTAAATGGTTGTAAATTTAATTTTTTTACTTGGAGTGATATTGAATATTTATACAAAACATTAATGATAAACACTTGGATTAATTTTGCAGTTTAACTCATAATTAAATTTTTTTGTATTATTATATTATATCATATGTGAAAAAGGATTACAGAACATAAAATATGATAATATATATATATATTATGATCTTTTTGAAAAATTAAATTGTTTCATGAGCATTCTAGAAGATGGAAATGCCAATTGATAACCTGTCGTCCTTGAATGTGATAAATAGACACATCTCAGATGGTATTTTCATTTATCATATAAAAGTAGGGGGATGGATGGATTATGATAAACTATCCCATTAGAATAATATAATTCCAACACATGATGTTAATTGATTAATCATACCATTTAGGTGAATGGAGGAGAGGAACAAAAGATGAAAAGAAAAGAACTAGAAAGAAAATTAATGAATTAGAAAGAGGAATTTACAACTTGAGTTTATCTTCTTTGAGAGCCCCTTAAGGGGAGAAGATTTGGTATTTTGAGGATACCATGGGCTTTTAGACATGGGGGAGTATATTTGGGATATATTTGGGTAGAATTTAATGAAGGCGCAAGGCTTTATAGGAGTGAAGATAGGAGGGGATTGTGGATTGGTTTTATAGTGGAGGGGAGGAGGGTTTTCTTAATATTATAATAATTAGATTATTATTTTTTCCATAAGACAATAAATAGAGATGATTAAAAGACCAGGTATAGTAATAATTTCATGTGAGTTCTAGATATTGGTTCTTACATCACTTATGATGTCAGTAATAGTGGATTTCAATTATAATATATTTATGCGGTAAATTAATGTATTTTACTATTAAAAAAAATCTTGTTTTTCAGAAAAATCCCAAAAATTGACCTTAACCATTTTTCGACGTATAAAATCCAAAAATGATATTAATATTAAAAAAATAATTTTCTAAATTTGAATAATTTAGGTTTCAATTTAAATCATAATTTACTTGAAAAATACAGATTTTAAAATAATAACTGATATTATAATGCTTTCAAAAATCACATAAGGTCTTATAAAATTATATTTAAACCAAAAGAAATAAAATTATTAATTTATGAACACATTTTAGGAAAATCAATTTTATTTTAAATTAATTAATTAATTATAATTAATTATTTATGACTTACAAAAATACTAATACTTTTTATATGGTCATATTATCACTTATAAGATGCCTAAATTTTATTTATACATTCATGGGTGAGGTTACTATTCTCTTGACTGATTTAATATTCATAAGAGTCATATTACTATTCATAAGGGTAACATTACATTTCATAAGGGTTAGTTACTATTCACAAAAAATTATGTTTGTCTTATCAGACTCAAAACATCTTACTGATCATAACTTTTTAAGTCAGATTTTTAAAATTCAAATCAAAGAAGTGTCAAAATTATATTTAAAGGTCACATATAACTTAGTAGATCAATGTGTTGTGATTTCATTTGATTATATGAAAAAATTATAATAAGGTATTTTGCATTGATAAAACATTGGGCCATTATATAAATCAACCCTTGTGAAATTTCACCCTTGAAATTTCATTTTACATTCTAAGACATAAACAAGTGCAAGCAATTTTCCTTCATTGCCTCCTATAGTTCCCAAGTTATCTCTTCGCACTTATGGTTAAACCATAGTACTTTGACCAAGTGATTAGTCTTCTTACGTAGAACTGTATCTCTTAGATCCAAGATCATTACTGGATGCTCCTTGTAAGAAAGACCATTCTCCAACTGTACCACCTTAGAAGAGAGTACATGTGAGGGGTCTAGTATGTACTTCCTTGAGAGGGATACATGGAAGACAACGTGTACTTCGGCCATGGTAGGTGGAAGTGCTAGTATATAGGCCACAACTCTAACATGATCAAAGATCTCGAAGGAGCTGATGTACCTACAACTTAACTTTTCTTTATGAAAAAATATCATGACCTTATTATATGTAGATATGTGTAGAAATACCATGTCTCCAACATTGAACTCAAGGTCATGTTGATGATTGTATCCATAACTATTTTATTGACTTGGAGATGCCTTGATGTGATTCTGAATAGTTATCACCTTCTCCACTATTTTATTGACCATTTCAGTACCTAGCAGCTTCTTCTCACTGAATTCATCCCAACACACCGATATTCTTCACATTTTCCTATAAAGGGATTCATATTGTGCCATTAAGATTCTCAAGTGAAAACTATTAATTTATAAGAATTAAACCAGTAGAAGATGTTTGTATAATCCTCCATTTAACTCCATTTAACATGATATGAAAATATCTTCTAGTGTCTGAATATTTTTCTCAGATTTTCCATCAGTTTGAGGATGATAGGCCGTAATGAAATTTAGTTTAGTGCTTCGAGCATGTTGGAGACTTTTCCAGAACATTGAGGAGAATGTCATATCATGATTGGATACAATAGATAGTGGTAATCCATGAATCCTTACCACCTCTTTGATATATATATATATATATATATATATTCATGTAAGTTGATCCAATATTATGTTCTATTGAATTATGATAAAGTGATTTGTCTTCGTAAGACAATCCACAATGATCCATATAGAATTGTTTCCCCTGGATGTCCTTGGATGTCCAGTGAAAAAGCCCATAGTGATGTTCTCCGACTTCCTGGTTGGTCTGGGTAGTGGTTGCATCATCCCATTTGACTTATTTCTTTCAGCCTTCACTTTTTGACATGCCAGGAACTTTGATGTATGCTCAACAATCTTCTTCTTCATATTGTCCCACCAAAATTCCTCTTAGAGAACTCCATACATCTTTGTACTCCCTAGGTGAATAGAAAAGGTTGAGCAATGTATGTCATTTACAAGTTCCTTCTTTACATTTGGAATGGATTTTACACAAAATTGTGACCCAAATCATAAAATTATTCTTCATCAATCTTGATCTCTATGGATTTTTTATTTCTAACAGCTTCAACCTTTTTTGGAATTGCCACATATTTTCTTTTATCATCCTTTGTTTTCTCCATGAGAGATGGTTGAAAAATCATTTGTGAAAGGATTGATGATTTTACTCCCTTAATGATTCCCATTTTCTCCTCAAAAAATAATAATATTGAATCCTTTTCAATTATCATCATTGATAATGATGCAAGATCCTTTCTACTTAGAGCATCTGCCACCCTGTTTTCCATACAAGGATGGTAATGGATTGAACAGTCACAATCCTTGATAAACTCTATCCATATTCAATGGTTCATATTAATATTCTTCTATGTTAATATATATTTGAGACCCTTATGATCAATATATATCTCAAACTTCTCCCCATAGAGATAATGAATCCATACTTTCAATGAAAATATAACACCTTCCAACTATAGATCATGCGTTGGATAGTTTTTCTCATTTATTTTAAGATTCCCTAAGGAGAAGGATATCACTTTTTGACATTGAATCAGCACACATCCTAATCCCTTCTCTGGTTCGTCACTTTTCACCATAAAGAGTTATCCACTTGTTCAGAGTGTGATTACTGGCATAGTGATTAGCCTCCTTTTCAACTCCTTAAAGAAGTCTTCACATTCTTGAGTCTAGACAAACATTACCCCCTTCAGTGTTATCTTGTTCATTGTTTTTGACAATCGTGAAATGTTATTCAAAAATCATTGATAATACCCTTCTAGACCCAAAAATCTACGAATATTTGTTACAGATGTTGGTATGGGACACTCTTCAATTGCCTTTGTCTTGGAAGGGTCTACAAATATCCCTTTGCTGGTGACAATATACCCCAAGAATGATACTTCCTCCATCTAGAACTCAAATTTATATTACTTTTCGTACATCTTCTCAATTCGCCAAGTCTTTAACACATTATTAGAATACCCCTCTTGTTCCTCTTTACTATTAGAGTATATCAAAATATCATTAATAAATACTACCACAAATTTGTCAAGGTAATCTCTAAAGACTCTATTCCTTAAATCAGTGGAAATTTCTAGAGCATTAGTGAGTTCGTGGCCATTACTATGTACTAATAGTGTCCATACCTCGTTCGAAAGGAAGTCTTGGGAATAACTTCCTTCCTCAACTTTAATTGGTGATATCCCAACAAAAGGACCACCTTAGAGAAATAATTGTCCCCACGAAGCTGATCAAACATGTCAACTATCTGTGGTAGGGGATACTTGTTCTTTATTGAGATTTTATTGAGCACAAAATAATCAATGCAGAGGTGCATTGATCCATCCTTCTTTTCAATGAAGAGGTCAAATGCACCCCACAATGAAGCACTCGTGTGTATAAAACCCTTCTCCAGATTCTCCTATAACTACATCCTTAGCTCATCTAGATCTATGGTGGACATTCTATAAGGTTTCTTTGATCTATGAAAATATCTAAGAATAATTTCAATTGAGAACTCAACCTCTCAGTATATTGATAGACCATGAAACTATTCAGGGAATACATTAGTGTAATCCCTCACGATGGGCATGTCTTCAAGAATGATTCACTCCTTTGAATCAATCATATGATATAGACATTCTTACTCATAAGGAATTAATATACACACATAATAAACTGATTTTAAATGAGATTTATCTTACTCCTTACATTTGTAAACTATTATAGGATTCTTCAAGATGTGAAGAGTGATCTCACTTTCCCAATAGTTGATGTTATCTTTGTATAAAGATATCCCATCTATGCCCAAGATAGTGTCAAACTCCTTTAAAGGAAGTATGAAAAAATTTATTGGGAGGTTCAGTCCAGAAACGTTAACTGGGGAGGATTTACATACCATAGAGGGAATAATTTCCCCATTTTCTATTCTCATAGATAAATTTTCCTCCATATTTTGAGGTGGTGTTTGAATAATTACACTAAACATTCAATATATTAAAGAATTTTTAGACACAGAATAAAATAGTACGTTCTATATTATTGAATGAATAAATAGCATACCTATCACCACATCATTGTCTTGATCAACCTCAAATGTAGTGATATCACAATCCCTTCCTTGTTTCCTCATAGGTTGTTTTTGATTTCCTTAATAACCATCTACTTATGGAAATTTTTCTCATAATGTGGTTATTCCTTGTAGTTATAGCACTGCCCTATAGGCCGAGTGTTGATCTGAACCTTCCTTCCTTCTTCCACATTAACAGGATTCTTCATATCCCATCAGAATTTTTATCCATATGTCCCAACTTTCCACATTTAATTCAATTCTTGGTTCCCTTTAGATAGTTCCCATGATTCTTGTTCCCACAATTTTTACACGTGTGATGATCGAGCTTCTTCCCATCATTGAATTTATTTTCAACACCACCCATATGAGATTCCATTTTTCTCTTCCTGTCAATGGGCCCATGATACCATTGAGAGTCTTAGATCTCAATGTCAACATTGATGGAACAAAAAACAATCTCCTCATAGCTGTCGAAGTCTCAAATTTAAATTAATTTTCATAGAATTGGCATTAGTCCGCTAAAGAATTGATACACCTTGCTTTTAGTGTTCATGAAAAAAACTAGAGGTGTACCTTGAAACCCTTGTAAGGTTTTCTTCATAGGACCCGACTGACTCATCTTTCGTCTACTTGAGTTTGAGGAACGCTCTTTCTATCTTGAGATAGAGGGTTTGGGGAAAATATTTGTTGAAAAATATTCTCTTTTATTCCCCACATTACACAAAATCAATTTCCTCATGGGCATTCTTATTATTGATAAGTTTCCACCACTGATCAGATTCCCCATAAAAAATATAGACCACCAGTACAACTTTATCTTCTTCTAAGAACCAGTGGACATAGAATATAATTTTAATGCAGTTAATCCACTATTTCACGAGGAGGGGATTAGATGATCCACTAAAAAAGAGTGTCCTTTTCAACATGAAGGATTAAATGTAAAATTTCTCTTTCCTTAGAAGATTATAGTGTTCTGTTTTATTGAAGTTATTATTTATAACTTGAGCCAGCTGAGCGAGTACACTCACGAAGTTCTGAGAACCCATTCCCATCAAATTGGGCATATCATTTGGGAAGTCTTCACATTCCCTATCACACTGATTATTGGCACGTGTTATTATATTTACCACCATTAAATTAAAAAATAAATTACAATTAGTGTGATTTAATACTTAGATATTGAGCATAAAAAAAACTTTTAACATAAGAGGATAAACTTGTAAAGGATAAGTATATCTTAACTTTTTATTCCCTATGTTTAAATGGAGGTTATCCTTGATCTATTTCATAACTTTTATTCATATAGATTTTTTTTTCATTCCATTAATAATGGTTTATAAGAGTATCATGAATTTACTAAATCATATCCCCCGGGATTTTCAAACTAAAAGTGTAGTAAGGCCCATTGTTGTGCACCAGTTCCCGTTATAGTCTAGCTCAAAGTAGTGTTTTCATATTTTACCCCTACATACATCTGTTCCAGATCCACCTCTACCTATTTGTATTTAAAAAGGGATGTATTTTCTTGATAAACCAATTACTCTATAATTTCCTTAATTTAGATTTGTTTTCTAATACATAGTCTCATCCTTAAGGTTTTTACTAATGTTCTCTATTATTAATCTCCAAAAATAACTAGGCCATACTCTGATACCAATAATAGAAACCATATCCTTGTAAATTTAAAATTAAATGATTTTAATCATAATTATACATCATATTACAAGACATGAATCATAAAGTCTAGTGTCTAGGAATACAAGGTACATGAAACTGAAAAAATGGAACTAAATTTAAAATTTATTTATTTAGTCTTCATAAAGATCCCCTAACTTCCATTGTGATCATAAATATTCATAATATAAAATAGGGATAACATTCACAAAGGGATGATATAAAATGTATAATAAGGGAATAAATGTAAGAATGAAGCATTAACACATGATATTGAAGGCATGACATGATGATATAAAAATGCATGTAACATATAGAATCATAACATATAAACATGGAATCATATAAACATGGAGTCATAATAAGGTGGAAGAAACATATAACATGTCTTTATCATTTTTCAAGGCTAACTTCCAATACTATTTCTCATGGTAGCACAAGCCAAGGCTAATCGCCAAGACTGTCTCACATAGCAGCACATGCCATGGCTAACAGCCAAGACAGTAACACATAATGTCTCATGAGACTCAACATTACCCAATGTATTAGAGCTCTATCTAAGAACACCCATCATAACATTTCATGAATATATTTTACACATAAAAAATCATACATAATCAATATTACATAAACCTATGGGTTACCTGTGGAAAGAATCAGGTACCATAATCATGTCATTAAGCATAACAAATCAATGTATCATAAATGTGTCCATGAAGAAAGAAACTGAAATATAAATGGAAATTAATTCATAAAAATATGTATTATTTCATGTTATGTCAAGTATAATTGAAAATAGGTAAGAAAAGTATTTAATAAAATATATCATAAAAAATATTTGTATGGTTTTAAGGAAAATACTATAGAGACTTTAAAATAAAAAAGGAAAAAATTCATTTTATAAATAAAGTAGTGAACCAAGAGGTTTTTGATAAAAAAGTCATATTTTATAAAAAAATGGTGGATTAAAATAGAAGATAGATTGCACCGGAAGTTGGGTAAGAATTCA
Source organism: Viscum album (assembly GCA_963277665.1). Lineage (NCBI taxonomy): Eukaryota > Viridiplantae > Streptophyta > Magnoliopsida > Santalales > Viscaceae > Viscum > Viscum album. Next base: position 493,169,978 of record OY728158.1, on the reverse strand, counting down.
GGATGTTTTCTCAAAACAAGTTTTCTTATCAGGAAGTATTGATGAGAGAATCACTAAAAAACATGTATATCCCTGAAATAGAATGATGAAAGGGTATTAATAACTGAATTTGGTACATGTAAATTTTTTTTAGAAGATTCACATAATATTTTAATAGAACTTCATTTTGGTAAAATAATTATAAATCAACTCGAAGGTACAAAGGAGGTTTGAGTGGAATCCCATACAGATTATCGGCATGGTATCAGGAGTACATAAGAGGGATTAATGAGAGAGAAAGGGATTTATCATCACTTATAAATCATGAGGGAAGTATGGGGGAGGTGGGAAACTATACCCCTTCATTATGGATTGCACATAAAAGGGAATAACAAAGAGGTTATTCTTGAATAAAAGTAAAATAGAGAGGATCCCTTTCCTTAAGTCTGATGGCGTTTATCACTTGATATTAATGACCCGAATAATCAAATTAGGTTAAATAATAATTCAAAAAACTCTTATATATGTATAATATTTAATATAAAATTTTTATGTTCATTCATTACCTTTTTATGGGTTAAGAGGTTCAATTTCATTGTTCGGTTTTGTTTGTTTCCTTGGTCTCTAAAATCAGATTACTTATTTTCATGAATGAAGAATCATGAAAAATGGGGATGGTTTTCCAGAATTGGTGTTATTTTTTTAGTTAACATCAATAAGGTTACATGGTTGTAAATTTAATTTGTTTACTTGGAGTAAAGTCCAATCATTATATTAAACATCAATGATAAACACTTGGATTAATTTGGTGACTTTGCTCATAATTAACTTGTTTTGTATTATTATTTTACATCATGTGTGGAAAAGGATTCCAAAACATATCATAATATTAAATTAATATATTATTATCAAATTAAACCATAAAAATGTTTTTATGAATAGTCTAGAAGATGGTAATGAAAATTTAGAACCCATTGTCCTTGAATGTGATAAATCAATTCATCTCTGATGGTATTTTCATTTATATTATAAAAGGATGGGGTATGGAGAGATTATGGTAAAATATCCCATTACAATAATATAATTCTAGTACATGTATGTTACTAGAGTTATTATACCATTTATTTGAAGTTATGTGAGGAAGGAAACAAGAAAAGAAAATAACTTGAAAGAAAATAAAAGAATCAAAAAGATGAATTTACCTATTGAGTTTATCTCTATTGAGAGCCTCTTAAGGGGGGAGAACTTGGTCTTTTGAGGATACCAAGGGATGTTGGAAGTGGGGTTTATTATTGGGGATATATTTGGGCAGAATTTAAGGAAGGAACAAGGTTTTAGAAGAGTGAAGAGAAGAGGGGAGTGTGGGTGGGTTTTATAGTGGTGGGGAGGAGGGTTTTTTTAATATTATAATAAATAGATTTGTATTTATCTATAAGATAATAAATAGTGATTATTAAATGAAAAATAATATTAATAAGTTAATTTTAGTTCGAGATTTGGGTTATTACATCACTTATTAGGGAAAAAATAGTTGATTTAAATTATAATGTATTTATACAGTAAATTACTATATTTTACTATTCACTAAAATTTCAAGTTTTATTTTCAGAAAAGACCCAAAAATTCACCCTAACCATTTTTCAATGTTTAGAATCCAAAAATGAAATCCATTTTTTGAAAATAATTTTAAAAATTTGATAAATTTAATTTTTAATTAAAATGATAATTTAATTGAAAAATACGGAATTTAAAACTATTACGGATTTTATAATGATTTTAAAAATCACTTGAGGTGTTATAAAATTATCTTCATAACAGAAGAAATAAAATTATTAATTTATGAAAACATTTTAGGAAAATATATTTTCTTTTAAATTAATTAATTAATTATAATTAATTATTTTTGACTTGAAAAAATACCAATACTTTTACTATGGTAATATTATCACTTATAAGATGCCTAAATTTTATTTACACATTCAAGGATGATGATACGATACTATTGGTAAATTTACTATTCATAAGGGTTATATTACTATTTATAACGGTAAAATAACCATTCATAAGGATTAGTTACTAATCACCAAGAATTATGTTTTTTTATCGGACTCCAAACATCTTACTGATTGCAGCCGTGTATATCAGATTTTTGAAATTCAAAACACACAAGTGTCAAAATTATTTTTCAAGGTAAAATATTACTTAGTAGATAATTATATTTTGATTTCATGTTATTATATGAAACTATTGTAAGAAGATATTTTCCATTGTTAAAAAATTTGGTCGTTAAAATCCCTTAGTTGTGAACCATGTAAAAATTGTTGGGTTTTCTTGCTGTGTGTGATTGTTTTAATTTCTGCACATTAATAGGTTCATACTAACTTGGGAACAAGATCCGTTGTTTAGAGAAAAGTTCACTCACTTATTAAAGCCTACCCTCTCAGGGTTTTCTAGGGTGATTCAAACCAAATATTTAGTATTCTTTACTCTTTCGATCCGTATCCCAAAAATCATTAAGGATTCTCTGATATCAATCATTTTGAACCTTCCAAGAAAATCAAATTTTACATCTTGAATTTTATTCATGTATGGTACCTATAAGGGAATATCATTCAAATAAAATAAAAGGATGATGAATCCCGCATCCTTGAATACACTATGATTGTAACATTGGTATTAGTTTCTCTGAATGGACACATTCTTATCTAGAAAGGCACTGTAGTTTTGGTTCCACTACCTTTGTGATAACTCCAATTCATAAAGGATCTAGTTTATCTTGCACTCTTGTCCCTCATTATAACTTTCTAAATAATACCTATGGAAACATCTTATATATTTTTAACTCAAAATCACCATGATGGAAATTATTATTCATATCCATCCATTCTAGATACCAAATCATATAAGAAACCAAACTTAACACTTTCTGGATGGTTGTGTGTTTTACCATTTGAGAAATGATTTTTGATAAATATATCCTTCCTTCTATGAAACCATTTTAGAATTAACTTGGAATTATACCTTATCCAAATATCAACTTTATCATTCAACCATAAAATCCATTTTTTATATAAATTATTCTTCCCATATGGTAGTATTGTTATCCCCCAAATTCAACTTATGTGAAACAAATTCCTTTCATCTTCATAGATAAATCTAAATTTTCCTATTCTTTGAGACTTATCTCTTATTATGAGATCTTAGAATCGACTATATCCTTATGAAGAGAGTAGTAAAGATTAATTATGAACCTTTGACCACTCACATGATCTTGAAAGTCCCTATAACTTAGACTGCCATTTTCCCTTCCCAAAACTGTATCTTTTGGAACATCACCATTTTAATCTATTCTTGATGATTATTCATTCCTTGAAGATTCTAGTAATTATTTCGACCTTACTAGATCTTTTGGACATTCCAAGCTTCCGAAAATTTCTGAAATTATATAAATTCTAATTCTTTTTTAAATAAACTTGGATATAGTCAGTTTATTCTTTATTACCAATTCCATATTCTAAAGTGTTCTGATCTTTCTATAATAAATTATATTAATGTGAACAATTAGGCCTCTAAAAATCATCTAATTTTCATTTTACCAAAATTAGAAGCCAAAATTTTCATCACAATACCCAAAAAAGAATCATTTTTGGGACTTTTCATCAAGTATTCCCTATTGATGGAATCAATATGGACCTAAGTGATATTTTTTAAAACATTTAATTAGAAATATTCCACTAAATTTCTAGACCATATTTGTTCTAGAATATTTTACTCCAATAGTGAAGATGTAATTATATTCATCTGAGAGGAAACAAAGTTATAATAATCTTCCCAAAAATACTTTGGGAAACTTGTGTGGAACCACATACATTGATCATTTTAAATTGGAAGATAAATAATCCATTATTATATACCATTCTAGTTTAGCATCCTTATAATAATATTATAAATCCTAATTAATTTTCTCTAGGAAAACTCTAGAGTTCTTTCTACCGTATTCGCCACCATTAGAAATCTTTAATCCCTTAGGCTTATTTTTGGCCTTTTTCTCCACCATGTATCTCCGTAAATAAATATATGGGAGGCCCCTGATTTGTAATAAAGGAAGTAAACCCATACTTTCCTCATTAAATTAATGATGAATATAACAATGTATAATGAACCACTTTGAGATAAAAATAGGTATGCATCTCCAACATACATATGCATTAGCCCCAAATTTGGAGGCATAATGTACTTACATATATAATAAACAAAACCATTATCATTCCTACAAGTATAAAAATATCATAAGCTCTAAAGTCTATGTGACCAAGATTTAGCATACCCCTTTCTTATAAGTCATGAACATTATTCTCACTCACGACCCAAGATGAAAATGACACAACTCTTGGATATAGGGCGTTGACGATTAAAAAATATTTGCCATTAGATACAATGTTTCATATTTTAGACCTTTGAGCACTACCATGGATTCATAGTTGATCATCCGCACTCTATCAATAGAAATTATTCTAGAAACTCCATTATCTAGTAAAACTATGTAAATTAGATTCTTTTGTAACCTTAGTATGTGTTGAAATCCTATACACTCCAGGAATCAATTGTTTGATATTAAAATATTAACATTTCCATTCCACATGATCTTTAGAGAATCATAACCAGAAAGACGAACCCTACCAAACCTACCAGACACATAATTCACCATGAATACCATCTTAACCATATAATGGAACAAGGCTCCAAAATAAATGATCCAATATTCCAATGAAATATTAACACTTAATATTAACCTTCCTCCATCCTCAACTATGGTGTATTCTAAACAATTGGAATCTACCCTTCCAGAAATAACTATGTTATCCCAATAACACCTCCTCAGATTCCCTTTTTTCACCAATTCTAACATATGTGCATTGGCCCAACCAAATTTATTTCAATTATTTCAATATTCTCCCAAGGCAACATCAAAACTTTCAATGAAATAGAGCATCCTATTCCTTCCACATTGAGTGTGGTTCTAGATGGTACCAAGACTTCCCTATTCCTAATATCTTAATTCAAAATATGATTGACAATGTATTCAAATACAAGTTCACTATTTCTAAAATAATTTATTATGTATGTCACTATCATGACCCACCCCCATAAGGAACCCCACATTGGTCTATAGTAAATATGAGAGTGAACACCCTAGGAATACGACCAATATGGTTTGGGCGGGAGACTAGCACCAAGGGTATAAAATTTAAAAATGAGATGCATTACCCTCATATATCCTAGGAACATATAGAAAAATTCAGTGATATATGACATAATATAAAATAAAATCATCATACAATAATAAACAACAATGCATGAAATGGAATACAAGTACAAATACCTTAAATAAATAGTTAAATAAATTTTTTAAAGCATATTCTCTGACCACAACTCCAAGATTCAAAGTAGTAAGGTCTAACATAATCTTCAAACATGCATTGTAAACCTAGAAAATAGTGTAATTATATAGGTGTGAGTATACTTATATACGTAAGATAATCCTCATCAAGACCACCTATAAAAATGTGTAAGAATCATACTAACACTTTTTTAATAAAAAATAGTACCATCAAACACCTATTAGGTCAAATATCACCTATCCTCACCGAGGATGACTCACTAAATACTTCATCCATGTATAATAAAATAATATTGATGCATATAGTACAAGTGTACCCCGATACCACTTCACCATTGGTTTACCACTCACACACACTATCATAAAATTTCATATTCATTAAAAAATTCTATACAAATATAAAATCACAGTAGATGTGGGTTGTAATGCATCCCTACTTACCCCAAATCACACAGGGTCCAATTTTTTTTCATTTGAACTAGTAAATATCCACAACCACATATCCAAATCATACCACATAACCATATACCCATGGCCATATGCCACATGTACATATCATAGTTTTACATAAGTTTTACATCATAATAAGGTATCATGAATGTGAAAGAAATCAACCACATGCCCCATACTATTATAAATGAACCCCACTATTTGTACCACATAATCATCCCATCATCATCATCACATAAATTACTATATCAAACTCTGTCCTTCATTTCTATACTGCGACTGAAGGGAGATAAGAGAATAGGTGGCAGTCATCCATTTGTTCCCTCTCTACCCTATATATTGGGGACCACACTTGGAAACCAAAATATTTGGGAATCAATGTGGTTAACTGACTCAGGTGGGGTGCATATGAAAAAAAACAAAACAAAAATAAATATATCCACACAAATAACAAACAAATAAGGTTCCCACCATGACTGTATTATCCCAGAAATTCCATGTATTTTTTTAAATTATATGGGATTTTTTCGAGACCAAATGCTCAGACACCACCTGATTCCGAGGTCCGATAATCTTGGAATGGAATTATGAACAATTTTAAGTTAATTTAAATAAACATGAGAGTGGGTTTTTTTCTAACTGTTAAACTAGTGATCAGATCCAAAATAAGAGGGCACTGTTGAAATCAGAATGTCGAGATTCTCCTAGAATGGAAAAAACTTCAACCGGTAAATTTTGACAGGAAAAGTTAATTTTTACACTTTTTGAAAAAAATTAAATTACTTAAAAATATTTTTTTCCCTATCGTTGGGAAATTGAATGATGGTGCTGTGGTGTAGCGATAAAGAGATGATGAGTCACATTAAATGAATCTCATTAATGGTTCGTAAGTGTGCATCAAAATGATGCATGAAATGATGCGTAACAAGCATGAAATTTTATAAATGAAATAGCATAACGACGTGACGATGCTGCGTAACAGACACATCGTGACATGTTTTCTTTTGATGGGTTAATGTGTTGAAGAAATGGGGATAAAGAAGTCGAATTTCTTTGAAGAACCTATGAAAATGTTTCTCTCTAATGATGAATCAATAATGCCAGTGGATCGCTAGCGACATCAACACACATCAAAGAATGGGACTAGAGGGTGACGAATGCTGATGGATTCAAACAGAATGTGAATCCTCACGAATGGAACACTTCAATGATTAAATCCAATGAGATAGGTGTTTTCTTTGTTCTTGAGTTTCCTCATTCTTTATTCTAAATGATGAATGCAGATCAACCCACAAATAGGTTGATCTGCAGATCACTAATTCCTACAGGAGGGTACTTATCTTGGGGTTTTGTTCCAGGATTAATTGATTAAATTGAACTATAACTTCACTTATATAACCCATGTTTCTAAACCTCTAATGTAGAGGGTGCGTGGTGACACAAAAAAGTCCCGATCCACTCCACCTTGTCAGTTTCGTGCATTCTTCGTGGCCACATCTTCAAAATGGAAGAAATATTGATTCGAGGTCATAAAAAAAATGAAATTCCTAGAGATCATAGGTGAAAGAAGCACGAATAATGGACCACCAGAATAGACCCAGTGGTCTGCAGAAGAACATGCCGATGTCGCCGTGCCATGACGGCACCCTAGAGGTAGAAACCATGTCTGGCTCGGACTGTGGTGAAGTGGAAGGAGCTGGAGGCTTGGACATCAGAGGGAGAAGGGACAAAGATTCGCTTGGCACATAGTCCCATGACCATGTGCGGAACCCAAGTAGCTAGGTTCGACCTGCCATGTGACAACACCCTGACCGCACTACATTTTAGGGTTGAAGAAAGCCGGTCCACCAGAGGCAGACCAGGAAGGGCGTGATCCAGACCTAGCGGGTTGAAATCACACCTTGCAGGTTGGAACAACACCCTGTGGGCCGAAACCACCCCATTGGGTCTGGCTGGATGGGACCGGTTTTCCAGGAGACCCGGTGGGATGGACCCCTGGCCAAACCAGGCCAAGTCTAGTGAGGTCCATTGGGCATGAACCACTGGCCAGGCCGGACGAGGCCAACACAAAACCAAATCGGGTCAGTTCAGGTTAGTTGAACTAAACCGGGGAATATGGATCCCCCGAGCTGGGTTGGTTGGATCGGTCCAACCAGGTTGGACCGCGCCCAAATGCAACCGGCCCCTGATTACTAAAATGCCAATAAATTACAAACTTGTCATCTGATTGACAAGCCTTTTGAGAAGTTGGAACCCTAACAATGTGGTAGATTATTTGTAATAATCTATGGAGGCTTTAATGGATGTTAGAATATGAGTAATTGATTGAGGATCGGTTCTATTGAAATCAAGCATACTACGTATGACAACCCTGCGGTTGGCTAAGACATGAAAACTGCTTACAAGTGACCTTGTGTGGATCAGATATGATGGCCCAGTGGGACGTAGTTCTATGTGACCTAGAACACCCATGGTGGGGAGAGACTCTATGTGACTTGGCAGAAACACGATACTCGACGGGGAAGAGTACCTTAGTATGGACAAGGTGGGAAGTGGCTCTATGTGACCCGACTGGCCCACAGTGGGGAGAGGCTCTGTGTGATCTAGCATACCCAAGGTACTCATTAGGGATGAGTACCACAACAGTCAAAGGTTTGTGGGAAGAGGCTTTCAGTGACCCGGTAGGCCCACTGTACTCATTGAGGATGAGTTATCTAGTACCCCAAGGTGTTTGATGATATTACTAACATTATACATTCCAAACCTAGATTATACATGGTGTGAGATGTCTTGTTTTGTGATCATTCTTTGTGATCATGTTTTTGAGATTGATTACGGATTGTGTTGTGATTTTTCTTTGTTGGTTTGGGGTCCCTAATGGGTATTTTTTTACTCAACCCTCCACGGGTTCCTCCCGCATGTGTTGTGTCTAGTGCAGATGACCGACGACTTGGAAGAGGACTTGGTGGCCCATGAACAGGTGGTTCCCAGTGAGATCATGATGGTAGGATGTTCTTATATGGCTTATGGTGGCTACTCTATACTTAAAAATCATGGTGGGTTATTAGCGGAAGGATTTCCATCGATATAGAACTTTATATTTCCGTAGTTGTCATTTTTGGGTATTTATTCGATCCAATTTACTTTCATTTGAACCTTTACACTCAGTGGTTGTTAAGTAGCATGCATTTTTTCTTTTATAGATTTGGGATGTGGTTCTGTGTGGGTGCATATAGGTACTCAAGAAAATACCTCCTACTTGCAGGTTAACACCATCGACCCTATTCACCGACCCATAGCCTTCGGTTGGCGGGTCTGGAGGATGTCACAGTACAGGCCCCGGGGGATGGGTCGTGATAAAGTGGTATCAAAGGTGGTCAGTTCTACCACAATGACTGGGAGTATTTTGTTTTGTTTTGGGAAACAACGTTAAATGTTTCGAGTTCAACGTTCATATTTGGGGAGACCAGTGTTGGTGTAGCGTTCTACGTATCCATACACTAGGACATCGAATTATTATTTTCAACTCTATACATAAACGCATTGGTTTCATGAATAATATAATAAATGAGGGTTTCCTCATGTTCTTATTGAATTAGAGACAACTCACTAGGTATAATCTATTAACTGTGGTGCATCTTGATCTTTTTTAGGATGCCTCCACATAGAAATCTAGCTATGATTCCGATACATGACCATGAGGATAGCCCACCTAGTGATGAGGCATTGGTTCAGGGACCAGTGCTAGCGATGGCCCCAGAAAGTGGTGCACTAGCATTACCACCACCTATTGATCAGAAGTTACTGCCATTGTTAATAGTAGAGGATGCACACAACCTTAGTGCCTTGCACGACTTTCAGAGACAGAGACCTCCCATGTTAATGGGAGAGATAGATCCTTGGGTCACTGAGGACGGGCTGGAGGCTGTCATGTGGGTCTCCAACTTAGTGAGGATTCCACATGACCAGATGGTGATATTAGCCGTGAGCCTTCGTTAGGGCTTGATAGAGAGATAATTGATTTTGACGGTTAAAACTCACGATGCGTTTAACCTCTCACTGGATGACATTGAGTGTATTTTCAAGGAGTATTTCTTCCCCATTACCTTGTGCTCAACTCACATACCTAAGCTTCTCCACCTACAAAAGGGATGAATGTTAGTGGTTGAGTTCTCTAGGAGGTTTACAGGCCTCTCCCGCTACTCTACAGACATGGTTTAAGACCCTTTATTCTGGGCCCAATCCTTTTAGTAGGGACTCTGATGGGAGATCCGGGAATCTATGATTTCCCTCCGTATCCACACTTAGGCTGGAGTGCTATAGTAGTCTCTTCTAGTAGAGATATTCCTCGTAGATTGGGAACCGATGGTGGGAGATACCACCAGAAGACAGGTGGCCGAGTCATCCATTGAGAGCATCCGACAGATGATATAGAGGTCCAAGAGGGACATATCATAGGAAGGGAAAGCCCAAGATAGAGGATCAGTGGTTCAAGGACAACAATGCAGCGAGGGTCAGTAGATGAACAACAGATGCTACTCGTGCAATGGGCAGGGACACATGGTTTGTTACTGCCGGACCCACTACACAGATGATCAACAGAACATCAAGGGACCGCCAAGGTAGAGGCATAGGGTTGAGATAAGAGGTCCATAGGGTGGCATACATGGTAGCGGAGAAGCCTGAGTAGTATGCGGTGGGCGATGGTTCGAGGTACTACCTCCAACACCCCTAGGTGGTACACCATAGCCTCAGGGAGTAGGTGGACATGGGAGATATCAAATTCAGGTAGAGGAGGCCTATTAACATAGTTCTTCAGAGATTATTAGAGGTACAATCTTTGTATTCTCTAATATAGCTATAGTTCCTTTAGATATTGGTTCTTGTCACTCATTCATTCCATAGACTTCATTCAATGCTCGGAGATTCTAGTGGTGTTGTTGGCTCAATCCTTAATATTAGAGACTTCCACATTAGGGGATTCAATGATTACACATGGGTTTCGATAGTGTGATATTACTCTTGGAGGTGAGATCTTTGTCTTGGATCTTCTAGTAGAGGCATCAAGAACATACGACGCCATCTTGGGTATGGAATGGTTATCGTTAGTTCTTGCTTAGATTAAATATATTTTCCATAGTGTGTGGTGTGTCTGCAAGGATGGGACTAGGTTTTCCTTCACCAGTGAGAAGGGAACTCTTGCAGCATAGGAAAAGCTTTCTCGGAGGAGGGTACAACCGATTACTCACCAATTGGATATCCTCACCCTTGGTGTGGTGGACGAGAGGAGTCCAATCTTTCTTGTAGTGGAGGATGAGTATGAGGATGTATTTCCTGAGGATGTTCAGGGACTACATCTTCATAAGGAGGTAGAATTTGACATCGACCTGTACCCTGAAATGAAATTGATATCCACACTGGCATATTGGATGGCTCCCTTAGAGATTCTTGAATTGAGGGTGAAATTGGAGGAATTGCAGGAGAAGGGCTTCGTGAGGCCCAAAATTTCACAGTGGGAATCCCCAATGTTGCATTCCAAGAAGGAATATGAGATCCTGAGGATATTCATGGACTTCCAGTGCCTAAACTATGTGACTAGGAAGAACAATTATCAACTACCAAGGATTTATGACCTCTTTGATCAACTAAATGGAGCGAGGTGGTTCTCAATGATAAACCTCAGGTCAAGATATCATCAGCTTTGGGTACGGGATGAGGATATACCGAAGACAACCATTATATGAAAGTATGACCACTATGAGTTTTTGTTGATACCTTTTGGCATGAACAATGGCCCAACAGTTTTCATGGGACTCATAAATCAGATTTTCCTTCCCTACCTCGATAGTTTCGTGGTTGTATTCATTGATGACAAATTGGTGTACTTGGAGTCAGAAGAGGAGCACACTACACACCTGCAGATAGTCCTGGATACACTCAGAGAGCACCAAATTTATAAGAATCTCTCAAAGTACCAATTCTGGATTTGGGAGGTCCACATTTTGTGACAAGTAATCTCAGAGGGTGGAGATGCAGTGGACCTGAGAAAGATATATGAATCGATTGCTTGGGAGCCACCCAAGAGCGTGACTAAGGTTCAGAGTTTCTCGGGGATGGTCGGATACTACCAGAGGATCGACCCTAAATTATATAGAATAAAAGAACCTTTATTAGCCTTGACATAGAAGTTAAATAACTTCATGTGGATATAGAAGTACCAACAGAGTTTTCAAGAGATGAGGCAGAGATTGACGAGTGCCACTATCTTGGGACAACCAGAAGAGGTAGTTAGGTATATAGTCTTCTACGATACAACAAGTACTGGGCTAGGTTGTGTATTGATTTAGGATCGAGCTGTGATCACCTTCAACTAACAAGTGTCTAGGTAACATGAGTAATGCTACACACCCATGACCTATAGTTAGCAGCGATGGTCTTTGCTTTGAAGATGATGTGGCACTACTTAATGGGTGAGTGGTTTAGAGTCTACTCTGACCACCATAGTCTCAAGTATATATTCTCAAAGATGGACATGGCCTTAAGATAGAGGAGATATATATAGTTCCACCATGAATATGAATTTAAGATAGTCTATAATCCTACTAAGGGGAACATGGTGGCAGGCGCCCTAAGTAGGAGGTCCAGTTTGCAGCTACTGAGTAAGGCGACGAGGCACCTAACCGCAATTCAGATATCCTTCGTGGATGATGAAGGAGTAGCTTAACATCATTTTATGAATACCACTCTTCCACTCTTATAGTGATTAACGAAGGCACAACTTTGGGATGTTAACTACAAGGCCTGGCATACTCAGTTTTCCTCAAGACAATATCTTGATGGATTTTCGATAGGTGGGGAGAACATCATACTTTTCAAGGAGAACACTATAGTACCAGTGAAATTGTTGTATGAGGTGTTGAGGGAGTCCCATAAATCCACTTTGGAAGTACATCCTACTATGATGAAGATGTACTAGGACCTCTGACATCAGTATTGGTGGTCAGGGATGAAGAAAGAAGGGGCAGAATTTGTTTCGTGATGCCTCAATTTTCAGTAAGTGAAGGCTGAGCATCAGGTTCCACTAGGCTTGGAGCATCCACATGAGGTACCAGAGTGGAAATAGTATGGTATCTCAATGGATTTCTTGATTGGCTTACCACACATGACCAATGTACACAATTATATCTGGGTGATCGTTGACCGACTAACCATGTCGGCTCGCTTCCTCCTCATCTAGGAGTGGGGATCAGTAGAGTGCTTGTGACACCACTACGTCCAGTAGATAGTGAGGCTCCATGGGGTGAAATTAACGAGAATATCAGACCATGATGCTCAATTAACATCTTGGATGTGGAAGGGATTATAGGAGGAATTCAAGACTAAGCTATTCTTAATCAAAACCTTTCACTCTCAGACAAATGGTTAGATGAAGCAGACCATAAAAACCTTAGAGGACATGCTTTGTGCTTGCATCATTGATTTTGGTCATAATTTGGAGGACCACCTACCATTGGTGGAGTTTTCATAAAACAAATTCTATCACTCCACCATTGTCATGTCACTGTTTGAGGCCTTGTACGGGTGGCCATGCAAATCACCTCTATGTTGGATAGACCTAGGGGAGTTATTACTATTGAGTCCAGAGTTGGTACGGGCTACCACTGAGCAGGTTCAGATCATCCTAGAGTAGATGAGGACTGCATTGAGTAGAAAAAAATCATATACAGATAAGAGATAGAGGCCCTTGGAATTCAAAGCGGGAGACCGTGTGTTCCTTTGGGTCTCACCCTGATGGGGATTGTGAAGATTTGGCTAGGGCGGCAAGTTATATCTGAGGTCCATCTGACCTTTCCAGATTTTGAGCAGAGTTAGAGAGGCGGTGTACTGTAACACCCCATGTTTTTGAAAATAAACGTTGAATGAATGGAACAAAAAGTACCTAAAAAACATGACATGTTATAATCTAGCTTCTAAACCTAACTTTTCCTGTTCTATGTTTCGAATTTTGAAAAACAGTCATTTAGATTTTCGCTCAGTATGTTGTTTGGAGTCTGATAGAATTAACTTAATTTTTGGTGAATAGTATCATAACATTATGAATAGTAATATGAACCTTATGAATAGTAAATAATATTATTATTTTTTCTTAAGGATACATGATAATTACATATTGTTTAATTTTTCATGTTGATATAAAATGAGTTATAGTTTTAAAATTGTTAATTTCTTAATAAGGTAGGATTTTATTTAAAAATAAAATTATTAATATATAGAAAATTATTTTCAAAAAGGGGAGTTCATTTTTTAATTTTACACATCAGTTTTTGTTAGGGTGAATTTTTGGGATTTATATGAAATTATTGAATTTTTTCTGAATAGTGAAATATTGTAAAATACCGTATATACAAATTATTAGTTAAATAAACAATTTATGACATCATGAGTTATGAAATCACACATGGTTCTAACTCACATGAACTTATTACTATTAAGGGTCACATTAATCAACACTACTGGCTGTGTTGACTGAAATAATAAAATAATGAATAAAATATTCATATTTTACTCTTCTCCTCCACTATACCCCCCTCACTCTCTCTTATCTTTACTCCTATAAGAATTGAAGTTAAAAAAGGATCTTCCCAAATAAACTTCCATAGTCACTCCCCATTTACATGATCTCTTGGTATTTCCAAAAGACCAAAACCCCTTCCTTTAAGGAGGTTATTATGGAGGTGGATTGAAGAGGCAAATTCACACTCTATTTATTTCAATTTCATTTCAACTTCCTTTATATTTTTATCTTCATCTAACATCCTATATCCAAATGACCATGATAAATCTAGAACCATCTATATACTATTATTATACCATGTAAATGTAAGAACCATCATCTATATCCTTACTCTCTCTCTTTTATTTTATAAACAAAATCATTATCCGTGAGGTTCTAATTTAAAACCTTTGTGGAAGAAAAAGTTTTTTTCTTCCATTTCTCCTTAATTAATGGTCATTAAACCATTTTTATGGTTTAAATAGAGTATAATATATGTATTATAACCTAATTAATATTCATTAACTTGTATATTTACATAATATTAAATCATATGACCAAAATAGTTCCTACTAATCATAATTCCGCTAAAATAATATAACTGTTTTTCATTAATATTTCATCTAATGATTCATCCTCATTCCATGTAAAAAAATGATATAAATTACCATTAACAAAAATTGATGTTAATAATTAAATTTTGAATTTAAATTTTTATATTTACATCCATTCTACATGAACTCCATTACATAAAAACAAGTAAACCGTTTATGAAAATAAAGAAAACAAACACTCTGGATAACTACCTATCAATAAGGACATAAATGAACTAATAAAATTATGATAAACTAAATAAATATCTAATATGTTCTGAATTAAGTTATTAATAATCCTAAATTCATATTCCAGGACCTTAAGTTCAACAATGGAACAAATTTGGACTTAAGGTAAGGGTTTTCACCCTAACCTCCATTTTCAACCGGGTAACTTTTATTGTCTAATTACCTCAATGAAATTCTCATGTATTATTTTGTACACATCATAAATTCTGTTGGAGTGTTATATATATGTTTACCAATCATAATAATTCCTTATTTTATGGGGAGTCATGTGTTTTAAAATGATCTTTCAAAATTAGTTCTGAAATTCAAGCCCAATTCAAGGGAATTTCTCAAATTCTTACCTATTTTCCAGGAACTACATAATTTGTTTTAGTAACCAATATCTTCCTAAAATAACTCATTTTATTATTAAAATACCATATTAATTCAATTATTTTTTTATACAAATATGTTTCTAAAATAACTCTTCTTTTCAAAATAAAAGAGTATTTATCTCAATAATTACTCAGTGAATTTATAAGAGTATTCTTGTCTGTTTCAACTCTCCTGTTGACTATTATTTATTATTGGTATTATTATTTTATGATATCATATACCATATTTAATTTTATGGTTTATTATTAGTATTATTGTGTATGTGCTATCATAAAACCATTCACCAATTTACTCAAAATGGTTTTTGTTTAAGATTAATATCCATGGAATGTTATTACATTTCATAGGTTAGTTTCAATATGAATGTATATGATGTTTATGTTTATCCCCAATAATATTAGGAATTAATTGGACTTATTATGTTATGGGTGGGACCCTATATATCCATTTTATGCATCGATAAGTCTCTTTATTCAAATAGACGTGGAGTTTGATGAGGCCTTTCTATTGATATATGGTTTTGGCCGAGGCCTTAATCATTTTTAGACATCTTTGAAGAGACCTTGAAGATATGTTTTAGAATATCCAACATATGTATTTAACTCATTATGAAGCTAGATATTAAAATTTTAGGAGGTTATACCCATGATTATGTTTTATTATGGAAATAATTACTTAGCTCATATTCCTGCCATATATTTTTCACATTTTTCTTTTAAAGGTACATGTTTTCAATTATTCACCATGCCTAAGGTTTATGTTATATTCTGCCATATTTCTTACTCTTATAGAGTATTTGAGCTCACCCCTTTATTATTTTTCTTTTTCTCAGGATATGAAGAATTAAATTATGAATTACTTGTAGGCATAATCTTGGAGGCCTGGTTGTTTCTAATGGAATAAATTAGTGTGGTTTTTCCTTACAATATGTAATGTTAAACTTATATATATATATATATATATTGTTTCCAAATCTACTAAACTATTTGTTATTTTAGAAAACAAATTTCTAGTAATGGAAGAAATGTAATGTAATATGACAGCTTTGGGAAACTGGGGTTGGGTACTGACATGAATCGCCTAGATATCCACCCAAAGATGCACTAGGGGCATGATGTTTTCGACGTGTCACAGCAGAGGAGGTTCATGCATGATCCATCACACATCATCATCATGAGAGAGATGGACATTGATGATGGCGTGATATTTCCATATTTCTCGGTAGTGATAGAGGATTGAAAGGAGAGGGTTCTTTGTGGATAGTCGATTCCTCTAGTGCGCATTTGGTGGCATCACATGAACCTCTCGGAGAGAACATTGGAGTGGGAGGCTCATATTCATGCTCAGTACCCCCAATTGTTTATTTATATTTGTTGTGGAATATGAGGATGTGAATACCTAAAGGTGGGGGTAATGTAATGTCCCAAAAATTCCATGTAAATTTTTTAAATTATATTTAATTATTTAGAGACTAAAAACTTTGACGACACTGGATTCCCAGGCCCAGTGAGTCTGAAATGGAATTTTGAACTCTTTTTAGATCATTTAAATAAAAGTGAAAGATAGTTTTTTTATCTTTTAAACGGGTGTTCATATAAAAAATCTAATGGAATCGATGAACTCAGAATATCATGATTCTCTTAGAATGAACTTAACTTCAACCGGATATGGTCGAATGAAAATGTTAATTTCCAAAATTTTGGAAAAAAATAAAATAATAGAAAAAGTTATTTTATTTTTGTTTCCCAACCATCTGACAGTGGAACAATGGTGCTACTGTGCAGTGACAAATAGACGATGTGTCACATTAAATGATGCTCATTAATTTCTCATAAGCATGCGGCGTAACAATGCATTAAATAAAGCATAACAGAAACACTGTTTCATAAATGAAAGAGTGTAACGACGTGATGATGAAGCGTAATAGGAATAATGGGATGTATTTTATTTTAATTGTTTAAAACATTAGATAAATGAAGATAAATAAATGGAATTTCTCTGAAGAACCTAAGACAATATTTCTCTCCAACAAAAAATGATGAATGCCGGTGGATCGCATGTGACGTCAACACACATCGAAGAACAAGACTAGAGGGTGATGAATGCCGAATTCTTTGAACATAACTTGAATCCTCACAAATGGATCAATGAAACAATAAAATCTAATGAGTTAGGGGTTTTCTTTGGGATTATGTTTTCCCATTATTTATTCTAAACGATGAACATAGTTCAACCCACGAATAGGTTGATCCACGGATCACTCGTTCTTGTAAGAGGGTACTTTTCATGGGGGTTTTTGCTGGGATTATTTGATTAAATAATAATATAACTTTAATTATATACCCTATGATTCAAAACCTCTAACACAGAGGGTGTGGGATGACCCGAACAAGGCTTGAAACCCTTCACCTTGTGCATTTTGTGCATTCTTCATGGCTGTAGTTTTGAAATGGAATCAAGGAGTATTCGAGGCCATCACCAAAAGATGACATCCCTTAAAGGCCGTAGGTGAAAGTGGAATGAATAATTGACCACTGGTGTTGGCCGAAGGGTCCACAAAAGAAACCACCGTCTACGCACCATAATGGCATGCCAGAGGTAGCAACCACGACAGGCTTGGGCCACAATGAAGCGGCCGGAGCTACCAGCCAGGCCAGAGGCTGGTGGAGGGACGCAACATGATATGGCATGTGGTAACTTGACCGCGTACGGAACCCAGGAGGCTGGGTTTGAGCAGCCGTGTGATAGTGCCCTGGATGCACTATGCGTCTAGCCTGATGAAAGCCGGTCTGCAAGAGGCTGACTGGGAAGTGTGCAACCCGCTCCCAGCGGGCTGGGCCGGCTGATATTGGGTCACCAGGGGACCAGGCGGGCTAGAGCCCCAGCCAACCCAGACTCAAACCAGGCTGGGTCAGGTCAGTTTAACTAAATGAGGGAATGTGGTGCCCCAGGACTGGTATGGTTTTGTTGGTCCAACCGAGTCGGATCAGGCCTAAATGCAACTGGACCCCTCTTACTAAAATGACAATAAAATACAAACTGAGCATCTGATTGAAGAGATATTTGCGGGGTTGGAAACCTCAAGATAAGAAAAATATTTTTGTATACTCTATAGAGGTGTTCATATAAGTTGGAATATTAAGAATTTCTTGAGGTTTGGTTCTCCCGGAATCAAGCTCCATGCATACAAAAACCCTCATGGTGGTCTAAGACCAGAAAGACGCTGAAACGCGACCCTATGTGAATCAACTACAATGGCCCAGTGGGATGAGGCACTATGTGATCTGAAAATCCCATGTTGGGGAGCAGCTCTATGTAACCTGGAGGACCAATGGTACTCGACGGGGAGGAGTACCCTAGTATGGATAAGGTTGGAAGCGGCTCTATGTGACCCGACATGCCCACAGGGGGGAGCGGCTTGATGCGACCCAGCATACCCAAGATACTTATCAGGGAGGAGTACCACAACTATCCATGGTTAGTGGGAAGTGGATTTGTGTGACCAATCAGGACCACTGTACTCATTGAGGAGGAGTTATCTAGAATCCCAAGGTGTTCGACAATATGAATGATGCACTTACTTTCCTACCCTAGATTATACCTAGGGTGAGCTATTTTGATTTGTGATCAGGCATCGTGATCATGATCTATGATCATGCATCGTGTATTGAAAAAGGATTTATTTGTGGTATTTCCTTGTTGGTTTCAGATCCCTACTGATTATTTTATTACTCACCCCTGCACAGGCTCTGCCTGCCAGTGTTGTGTTTAGTCCAGATTACCAAAAACATGGCAGAGGACTTGGTGGCTCAGTACTAGGTGGTGCCCAGTGAGATCAGGCATACATGACATGATTGTACAACTTCTGGAAGCTACTCTATACTTACCGATCTGGTGTGTTTTTCAGTGAATGACATTCCATCGATCTTTTACATTCTCTTGCTGTAGTTTACTTTTGTTGGGTTTTTATTCTGGACCATTTACTTTCAGTTGTACCCTTACACTCGGTGCCTTTTTAGTAGAATTCATGTTATACTATCCATATTTGGGACACAGTTGTGTGTCCATGAGTATAGGTACTCAAGAAAATTCCTCCCACTTGCAGGTTGATGCCTTTGGTGCTAGTCACCAACCCATGGACTTCAGGAGGTAGGCTTGGTGGATGTCATGGCATGAGCCCTGGGGGATGAGTCATGACAAAAACATTACCACCATACTTTTCACAACGTTTTTCATCAGGCCAAAATTATTTAGCCAATATTTCTATCTATAAGAGAATAACTAATCCCATCCTTCACACAAAACCATCACATCATTGTTGAATTTTTTTCATTTAGGTTTTACCACTTACAGAATTTGAGAATTACAATTATACCGACCATATTAAGTTCATTATTCCATTCATGGATTTATTCAATAAAAATACATAAAATAATTTATGGTTCCATTCATGGAGCTCTTACTACGCATAAATCAATACCATTCCAATCATTGACTATCCATTTCAAAATGTACGATTTCTAACAACCATTACATATTCAATTCCATTACATATTCATTATTATTTAGTCATTAGATATCAATTACATTTAATTATTACCCTTTTCCATTTCATTTTTTCCCTTCCCAGTTTATTAACACCCATATTCATTTATTTTAAATCCATAATCATACCTATTATTACCATTCATATCTATTCCATCAAGCTGTTATAACATGATCTCCCATAATCCGTACAACTACACAACCATTATATCAACATACCCCACACATTCCAGACCAACAACCAAAATATAGTCCCCCTATTTTTATATAAATCACATGAATACAACCAACACATAATTCATCCATTAGAAAATATTTTCCCCATCCAATTATTTTTCAATAAATTAATGCTTTCAAAATATCCCTTCTATTACCCACTTTAAGCGATTTATCTGATTATAAAGTTAAAAATCAAATCAACATTATTTTCTAATGTAATCACAATAACGTACATCATCCAACCATATAATGGAAACAACAAACATTAACAACATGGATAAACAAAAACAACCCACACTAAGAAATCCCTATTAAATAAATTTTTTCATAAAAATATAAGTGTTTCCATCAAAACATAATTAAATTTATTATATGTTATTAGTTAATAATTTCATTGAAATATTTATTGGAATATTATTTTATGAAGGGTGATTCAAATGAATAAACCACAGTAAGGTATATGAAATATGAAAAAAAGAAAAAACTCTAACAACAATAATAATTAAATACCAACCACATGAGTAATAACATAAAAAATTTAATCACTTGTGAATCACACCTTCCCATTAAATCATTTTACTATGTTCCATTATATTTTATAATCCAATCCATATTATCCACCCAATTATTGTTAGAGCATGTTAACACCATAAACCCACATAAATAAAAGAGTGTAATGCCATTAATCCCTCTCCCCAACCAATGCTTCATAATATTTTTCAAAAGAATGAGGAAAAGAGAAGACTAAAAGGCTAAAAAAACACAAGTGAAACCTCAATAAACCTAAATCACAATAAAAACCACAAAAATATAGGACCCAATAGCTCCTAAAATGAACTATAATCATTGAACCAAATCCCATGATAATTTAATTGAAGAAAATAATGATAATATGAGTAAATATAATATTGGATCACAAAATAGAGATATATTGAATATGAGGATCAAGGATGATTAAAAGGGTAATAAAAGGTCCCCAAAAAATACACATAAGGTCATCCATTGTTGGGAGAAAAAATAGATGTTAAATGAGATCTGGAGGTGTTTCTAAATTTAGAACTTCGATGGAAAAACATAAGATGGTTAAAAAAGGAGTATAGGTTATTCCACAATGGGGTTAAAAAATATAAATATTTAGAAACCACATTATGTATCCCCCCTTAAACTCAATAAACCCTTTAATATGATATAACCAAGGTAAATACCATGAATAAAGACTATCACGAAGATAAAATACTCAAATATTGTGAAATCAAAAGGAATCACTCAATCCCAAACATATCACAACACAATAACCATGACAAAATGATATCCAAAATGATAGTACCACATAATGAAACACTCTATGAACCACAATATAGCAAAAATAACCACATTAAAAATCCTTGTAATTTCTTTATCACAATAAAACCAAAATCAAAACCATAGAATAACAAAAGTACCACAGTTTAAGGACCACCGAAAACTCAGAACAATGTAATCCACGCCCACAGATCCATGGAACGACTAACATTGGCACATTACGATTCACTTATTCTCAGAATAAATCTCCACTCAAGCTCCACCTCCCTTCCTAAAATATCATCAAAAAACCTCCAACACCTGAAACTCACAATGTAATTACATGGAAAGGGTTATAAAATTATAGTTACCATTATGTACCATGGTTTTGGAAGTAATGAGGGAAGAAAATAATCAGACACTTGATCCACAAACTTTCCTCCCATTGATTTAAATTGACTATAGATAATATTCAAGTCATTGACATGATCAACCACTAGTCCTACTTCCAAAATTCTTAGTGAAATAAACTCCACTTAATAAACAATTTGTTCATTATTATTATTTTCTCATACATATAGAAAAGAACATTGAACAAATCCACTATGGTCTTCATCACCAATATATTATAAGAAATATTCTATGTTAGGAATATCAGTATCACACTATGTGTCTTCCAAACAATCACTTATTATTCTAAATTATTCATTTCATATGGTTTGACTCCATTCATTAGAATATCTAGGTCTGTTTTCAATAGATAATCCTAATTTTTCATCCTTAAGAATCTATATTCTATCTTGTTGAATTTATAAATACAGCTCTTTGATTATTTTGAAGTCATTCCGTAAGAAATAGATAATTCCCACTAAAATGAAAAATAATAAACATAATGATGTTACAAGGAGAGTATGATCTTGATTTTATCGAGCCTTGATACCAAAATCTTTAAGACCATCAATTGAGATGGATCACCATAATAGAACCATTATAATTCAACTTGTTTAGTATATAGCCTCTAATATAAAAGTAAAACAACAAAAATTTAACTATAGAAAAAGTTATAGAACTTATTACAATGGGATAAACCCTAAAAATATTTATACCATAACCAAGAAGAAAAAATAAACCCCACACACTAAAAAAAATATCCCTTCCTCACACACTCATGAAAAAAAAGTTTAGAACAAAAAAATACAATAAAAACAAAAAACCACTTTTGAAATGATAATAAGATATTATATGGATCAAAAATTTGTCCTAATCTATAAAAAACCACTTCATTCATTATATTATTTGAAGAATAAAGTTAAAATAAAATTGATACACCACAAGTAACCATAAATAACCTATTTATATTGATACCCAATGGTTGAAACTGATTACACCACAATTAAATGTTTAAGAGGATCCTATCATTAGTATTTTCAACCTTCTGATTTATATAGAATAGATCACCTCAATCATTATATACTGGGGAATAGAAAATTTCTTTTTATATAGACTTTGGTAGCCTCTAGGATATCCTTACCTAAAATATTATTCCACACTTCCATCATCCAAAATTTCCACTGACTCTTTCTTTAATTAATATTACATATCCTTTTATAATAATGAGTTATTTAGATGTGAAACTAATTTTATGCTTCAATAATTATATCTTCCACTTTTTGTCTATCCTGGTTTTGAATGTCCTACTTATTTCAGATTCTATCCATGGAGTGTTTCCAACATGATCTATATCCCAGGTTTTATAGTCATTATTTTCAAACTCAGTGTACCAAAATCATGAAAGGGTTCAACACATTAATAAGATGATCCTAAATCATTCCCAATTTGAATCTAGAGAACCACCCTAAAAGAGTTTTTATTTGTCCATTTTTTCATCAAACCCCTTAAATTCAATCTTTCCTCTCATTAATAGAAACCCAGTTGATTCTTTTTATGATTTAGGACTGTTATGTGGTTATAATTGTCTCTAAAGTGATTGATCATGAGATTGATGATATTTTAAACCATACAAAACATGAAGTTATAATAAGGATATTAACATAATATTTTAATCAGGGGGTAAATTTTATAGTGTGGTTAACTGAGGAGAAGGTGGATCACTATTACTACTATAATGGGTGGATCATTACCACGCCTAAAAATCCTATAAAATAATTCCCTTAAATGACGTAATTGAGATTCAAACACATGGTCATATCTGATAGTACTTGATTGTTTTCCTTACCATAACCCAAAAATAAATTAATAATATTACTAGATATACCTTTAGTCTCTATATTAATGATATATAAGTACATTATTGTGTTTCCACACTAATGTGAAAATAATTATGATCATTTAATACCAGCAACTTAGGTATATGGTGATGTCAAATGGATCACTGCCACAATATTTTTGGGAGGATAAACACAATGGAAACTATCATTTTTAATATATTATTATAACTCTAATGGGTTAGATCCTATAAAACTCAAAGTGATAATAATATTAAAACATGCATATTAATATTTTAATTAGGTTTAAAAACCATTCACTATATTTAAATAGTTATGGGGATATTTTATTATATGATACAAAATTAATAAGATCACATGCACAAGATCCAAAAATTAGTATCCTTATGTGGCTAGATAAAACATTATTTTTTCATAAAAATTTATAATATATTCTTCTTAAATATATATGAAAAATATTCATTAGTATTTCATAATATCTCCTTTAAAATATTTATAAAAAAGTTTACTTTAATTCCATTGGAAATTGGAAGAAAAAAATAAAGGACTAATTTTTTACACTCAATTAGAGTAAACATAAAAGGAATAATAATCAAGGAATAATCATGAAACATGAAATATGAAATAATGAATAGACATATAGTAATGCTAAAAAATTATTGAGTATGATAAAATGATTCATAATTATGGAAAACATAATTCTAAACATCTTGATCATATAATTGAGTCCTTTTTAGAGGAAATATACTCATAGGTAATGCCGAAACCGTTACCAAATCTCATTATACCTATAATTTCATTAATAATTTTTATAATTTTGATATTTTCTCGTCACTTTTATCATCCAATATATTTCATTATATGCTAAAATTAATTATACATACTTGAAATAATGTTTTATAATGAACAATATACAATCACTATGAATAATATTAAATTAGGATTGACTTACAAGGTTATTTGATATAGAGTAGATGAAAATAGAAACAAATTAAGATTTTTTCGTAGATAATGGAATGATATGGAAATATAGAATAATAAAATTCAGTCAAATACATGATAGAGTATTAGATTAATAGTTTTCACAACACTTTTCTCATAAAATACATTTAATTATATGTGAAAAGTAATTTGATACTGTTGAAATAATGTTCGATAATGAATAATATTAAATCACAACACATAATATTCAATAAGTATTTAAATATAATTTTATCTCATATAGAGTCAACAAACATAAAAACAAATTAATAGTTTCTGATAGATAATGGAATGATATGGAAATCTAGAATAACTAAATTTAATCAGATGAATGATATAGTATTCATAATGAAGGGAACATGATAAATGTTGTCCATACATAAATATTATTTGTGTATATTGTATGAAATGATAATTAATGAATAAATTGAATGTATAACTATATATAAATGAATTTTTACAAATATATTCCACATTGAGATACCATGATAGTGATGGATATAAATTCTCTAAAATTATAAGTATTTGTCACATATATTTGATTCTCATTAGGGATCTAAATCAATTCAAGAAGTAACTCCCAGAAAAACTGACATCAATACACTTTTTTCAATATAAGATGTTCTGAAGGTCCAATTAAAAGTTTAACGAGATATTCCATAAAAAATTTAAAAAAATATCTATCTCAAAACTTTCAAATAAAAAATAAAAAAATACATATCATACTTATATATTTAGATAATAATTTTAAAAAGGGTCTTAGTAGTATCAAAGATAAATATTTTATATCTTTTATAGTTTCATGAACATATTTTAAGAAGAGAAAATAAAAAACTAATATTAAAAGTACATAAAATGAAAAATATTAAAATTGGTTTAAAATATAAATTGAATATGAAAAAAATTGGATATGTATACATACACAATAATGAAGAACAATAAGAGAGAGACTTAGGGGGTATAGAGAGATAGAGGGTGAGAGAGAAGAATGAAATTCTTACCATATTTATCACTTATTATCCTTAGTAGTATAACCCAAAACCGTTTGGAATATTCAAAAATACATATTTGAGTGATAATAACATTAAGCGAAATATTAAGAGAATTGGAGTGAAGAGAAAAGGGATGTATAAGTGAGTTTTTAGAGTGAATCATGAAGAATTATTGAAATTAATTTATATAAAAATTGGAAAACTAATTGTTGAAATTCAATTTAAATTAATCAAAAATATTTTAGGATAACTATTTATGAAATTTAGACTATAATTATTATTTTTTAAATCATTAAACAATGAACTTTGACATTTTATTTATTAACATGTATAGAACAATTTATTCATAAAAACAGTTTTAAAAATGGTTCAATACTTTTTTATTATTCACTTTACTCTATAGGGATAGAAGTTGAGTTTATTTTTTGGGAATATATTATTAAAATTATTTAATATATTTTAATTATTTAATATATATTTTAAATAATTACCTTATTTGAATGTTATAAAATATCATAAAACATATTGTTTACATATATTGTTTATACTAATTATCTAATTAATTTAGAAATCCTTTAAAATTCACTATTTATGAATTCTAATTTATTGATTCAAAATTCATGATACATTATAAGAATTTTTTTTATAATTATGATAAATAAAATTATTAAATAAAAACAATATATTCCTTAAAATATGAATATTTTGGGTTAGTGAATTATTTATTTTTCATGTGATCAAAAAGGTAAATTAGTTTTTTATTTATATATTAATATTTAATATTTAATTATGAAAAATAAGTTTTTATTATTTCTATTGTATATATCTAATAAATTAATGATGAATTTTTCTAATGGAAAGTCAATATCTAAGAAATAGTCATGTAATGATTATTTAAATTGTTAAATAAAAATCATATTTTCAACTTCCAATGGTTATTTAACAAATATATTAACCTTATAAATTGACATAAATTAACTCAATTGTATCCCCAAAATAAAATTCCTCATGTGTTTATTTGTTTTATAATTTTTTTTAATTTTTAACCTATAGTCTTTCCCTAATTTATTTGTATCTTTATATCTTATTTTTTATTAAGAAATAAGATCAAATATAATTTTATCGTCCAATAATTTTTTTGTCTATTTAGAAATTCAATTTTTAGTAGCATTGATGATGGTATAAATCTAATTTATTATTTCACTACTATAAATAATATTTGGTTTTTATATTGACTATGGTGATAACAATATAATATTTTCAAGAATAAAGTCTTCGTTTTTTCATTATCAGTGCTTGAAAATAATCTTTCTCAAAATTTAAATCGTGTCTGAATCCACAATAATGTAAATCTTAATACTAGTCTTCTAATGATACTATATCACCTTATCCAACTTTTTATTCCTCCAATGAATGTTCACTGGTATATTCATTGGGTTTCACACAAAATATTCATTATATTAAGGTATATATACGAGATCTTCATCATATTTCAATAAATGTTATTATCAGATATATCCCATTTTTATTACATTTTTCATACATGAAATGTATTTCCTTATAATGTAATCATAGAATATTCCATGTATTATAGATAGGTTTGTTGGGGTACCCAACCAATATTTCATATCTCATATCCACTCTAATATCTAAAACTAAAAAATTTAAATTTATCTTAGACATAATGTCCCAATGTAATCCAATACACATGACCAAAACAAAAATTTCAAAAAATTGATAGGTTTATTTCCTCAATTGATCAAGGTTATCGAATGGTGGCCATGCTATTAAAGATATATCTGAGAATTATTTACCCTCTTGATAAATGAATCCACATTTTAAACTATAAATGAGTATAAAAGTTTTGAATTATGATAAATAAAACTATTATGTGAATATTTGACCTATAAAACATCTTTCCTCACTAAAAACAATACCCCATGGAAAAAAAATAATGTTAATAAAATGTTAAAATATATACTAATATGTATCAAAATAATGACCAAATATTGGATTAATTGATTAAATATGATGATATGATTATCCCAAGAAATTTTATCCCACAGATATGATCCATCCCCATCCACATAGAATACCCACTATATGCCTTGTATTCTAGTCGCAATGGCCTTATCCATAACCAAAATATATATAAAAAAGTGGATTTATTGACATAAAATGGTGTATTTTTTTGTTTTTAACATAAAAAATAAGTATATCTCCTCTATGTGGCCCAAAAAATAATTCATTGTGTTGTCATGGATATATATGATTTTTTTTATTTCATGGTATGTGTGTATAATAGTCCATTATTAATAAAAATATTATATAAATTATATGACATGTATCCTAAAAAATGATCTATTAACAAATAAATGTAAACATTGATTTTTTAAGATTCCTTGTGCTTACCAAGAAATTATAAGGGTTGTCCATAATCACTTTCTGTAGTACCCAATATAGTCTTATAGATCATTAAAAAAATTATATTTATTATCCAAAATATGGTGGGAATATAATAGTTCATAAAGATAACTACATATTTATTATAAAGGGAAAAATATCATCATAATGTTATAAGTATCCTTACCACAATGTTAATAAATGACATCATGAATTAATTACTTCAATCACAATATAAGGAATACAACTCATCATAATTCAATAGATTTTGAACACCAAATGTAATTCATATTATCAAAAATTAATTAGTGTCTACAATAAAAAGAGTACATATCACATCATAAATTCTCTTATTCTCTTCACCATAAAGGGAACATATCCTTTTATAATTTTATTAGTCTTCTCATTATTGAGGGTAATCATATCATATAAATTTTATCAGTGTCCTCAATATGGTTGGAATATATCTGTCCTAAAATCATCAACTTTATCACCATGGATAAGACATATTCAATCATAATATTATAAGTCTCTTTATCATTAAGGTAACATATCCTCAAATTTTATTCATATACATAACCCTTATATACTCATGATATGTAATCTAATTATATCTATACTTATGAGTCTTTACCATGGAGCCTAGGTAAACCATTATTTTACTAGGATGCAATAATTTAATTTTTATAATTAATATAAAAGATTCAATTTTTATAACTATATTATATATTAATTATTCTCACATAAAAATCATTTTATGATCAAAATAAATATGTTTACATTATTAGGATCCAAGATAAGATAAAATTTTACTCATGTGTTCATTTCGAAAGTTATATTATTATAACACATTAACATTTATCCATTATCAAAATAATCAATACATATAAATTTATATACTTTGAAATGAAAAATATATATAAACCCAAATCATACCCATAATGAGAGGATTTAAAAAGTCTTGAACATTTATGCCCAAATTGAAATATGGTGTTTGGGATGAATTTATTGAAAAATTAGCGAAATAGATAACTCATGATATCATTTTTCTTAAGAGGGTGTCACCATAGACAAAATGGACAAGGATCCTTTATTGAAAAAATAAAAATTTACATGTTCCCCAAGGAAAAGATATTATTACAATATTTCTATAAAAGATAAATCATATTTGAAAAAAGATCATATAACCAAGTGGGGTCATTTATGACTCCTATATTTGTAATCATATCCACCTCATTGTTTTCCTCCTAATAATTATAGATGATGATATAACGATATTTAGTGAAAAAAACCAAAAACCCATCCATTTTCCTTTAAGTATCCATGAGAGATGAATCATGCCATCACATATATCTTGAAAAATAGTTGTTTTATATTAAATACAAATATTTTTCTAACATTGTTTCCATAAAAAATACACCATAGTGATTACACTAAGCATTTTAAAGTCAATGGATGACGTGATACCATATAATACATAGTTTCAATTGAAGAATTCCTAATTATGATCATGAATGATGGTACTACAAACTGAAGGGCCTGTATTCCCTTTTAATGTTCCAAATACATTTATTTATATATTTATTCTAAAAGAGGATTTCAATAAGACCTCAATGGTTTGATATTGTGGCATATAATTTCCAACAATATTGAATTTTCTCAATATAAAAAAATATGTAAATAGAATTGAAATAATGGTCAGCTTTGAGTGAAATTGATTAATTAATCAAAAACATTATCCTCACTATAGTTTAATTATGTTTTAAGGGTATTTTGTTATAAATGAGGGGGTTCCATGAATTCAATATAATGTATAGGTTCTTAGACACAACCACATTGAGTAGGTTGCTGAGTTGGTGAGAGACATTCACACCTATAAAAAGATGAAGCCAAGATGTTAGAGAGGATGCTTATAGTAATGGGAATTCAAAGTGGTTGAAGAATGATTTTTATAAGGTCGAGGTAGTGAAAAAATAATAATATGTGAATGTAATATTTCAAATTTCTATTTAAAAGGTAGAATCTGTAAAAAAGAAGAATAACAAAAGGTTTTAAACAAGAATAAGTGGGATTTTTCTTATGATCAAGTTTCCATATAAGGGTCAGGCCTAGGGGTATGATCCAAGTCTTATTGAAACTATTTATCTACGAAATTTCATATATATACTCAATATTAATTGAATGATAATATAATTTTAAATTCATAATTCTAGTCTTAGAAGCTTCCCAGAATAGAACATCATCACTAGGAGAAAAAATGTAATTGTTGAGAAATTTGCTAACTTCCTCTAGAAGATCTAGTTGAGGAAAGCCTATAATATCTTTATTAAATATTTTTAGATTCGGAGGGTTGTTATAAAGATGAATATAAGGCATTATATTAGTACTAGGATACTTCCTAAGATAGAAATTAAGAGATGAATCTCTATATTTAATCTACTAAGGGTGTTACCTAATGCTATAAAATGATGATTTGATGGATAAAAATATTTAAGAATATAGGTACTGCAGATTTTCCCTCCATAAATTTTCTAGGAATCTAGATCATATAAATTTTAAAGCCATCAATTCACTATTTAAAACACTCCATGTTAAACGGTCTTGGATAAAATCATTTAAATTATTGATGTTTTGGAGACCCAAACATCTATTAATGAGAGGCTTACATCAGATGGTGCAAGGGGAAGCGACCAATTTACATTTGAGGATGCTACCACTCCAAATTAAATTCTTAATAAAGTAATATAGCTTCACAACCAACTATATGGGATATTTTTAAATCATAAAGAGGTATAATAATTTAGAAACAAAGAAGGATTTTAAAAATAATGTTCAACTATCCCTCAAGATGGATTTTTCATTCGAAGATGTGAGTTGATTTATGATTTAGTCAGAAATATTATAGAAATAATTAAATTTTGGTATCCCTTAGAATATAGGGACACTAAGGTAGATAAGGTTTATAACTCCTTATCTAATACAAAGGTCTAGTAGGATAAAATTTCTTCATGCATGGTTGATCCCCTTCCCAAAGTAGATGAAATATTTGTTCTAACTGAAGACCTATCCTGAAAAATTTTCATAGTGGGAGTTATATTTCATGATGTTTTGAATGTTTGTTTATCCTCCTTGCATGAATAGTATGATGTAATCCTCATAAACAAGGAGGGAGGGGATATGCAGACTCTTTGAAGCATGGATGAGTTGATGTTCTCCATATTCCACCATGTGTGTAAGGGGAATTGTAATGCAATCTTTATAAACAGAGAAAAGAATGGTAGAGAGAGTATATCATCATGTAAAACCACTTGAAGATTTAATGTAGACCATGAGAGATCCATTGATGAACACAAAAATCTAAGAATATCCAAAGATATATTTGACCTAGTCAATAAAAATACCATTAAAATCTAAAGCTATGTGACACCTTATATATTAATTCCCAATCCACAGTGTCAAATGCCTTATTAATATAATTTTTAAGAGAAATTCAACCAACTCTATTTGATTTCCTGAGGATATTGATTCATTCAAGGGATAACCTAATGCATTCTAGAATTGTTCTAACTTTGACAAAACCAAAATGTTTCCAGTATATACTCATTTTGGAAATTATGGAATGTTTATTAGTAAGAATATGGGTAATTATTTTTTTGATGGTGTTGACAAGGAAATTGTTCTTAAAGTGATATATCTTAGAAGAATGATCAACTTTAGGAATCAAGGTCAGGAATTTATCACTGAGGCAATTGGATGGGGCTTCATTAGGGGGAAAAGTTGTGACCAACTAGAACACATCCGATTATATAAAATCCCCAAATTTCTAATATAATGAGTTGTTAAAGCCATCAAGACTCAGAGAAATGTCAATACCAAGGATGAATAATACAACCTTAATTTCAAACTCAAGAGGAATTATAGAATGAAATATTTTATATTCAATACTAATAAGATAAATAATGCTACTGAAAACTAAGTCTTTATTTTTATTTGGCCCATTATATATGTTATTATAATTAGAGAAAACATATTTTGAAGTGAATTTTTCATTATCAATGACATATTCACCATATTTGAGTAAAGAGTGGGGTCTATAATGGTTTTGATAAATTTGGAGGGAGTAATATAATTTAGAATTTCTATATCCATCCATGAGACAGTTAAACTTGAAGTAATCCTTTTGAATTCTATTATTTATATTGTGTAGGAAATTTAACATATAAGTGAGTTCTATCTCTTGGGGATGGACCATCAAAAAATCAATATTAGTGGATTCATCCTACAACTGATTATGACAAGAATTGAGAGAGGAAATATTACAATCAATCATATTAGAGGGATCCCTACACCATCACTTGAGTTTATATTTCAAAAGTTTCAGCTTCCCAACACATGGAAAATAAATATATACACAGTGAGAAGAGTTCCATAGATCATGAATAAGTTTACTACAATCAGAGTGGATGGGAAAGAAAATATTAAACCTAAAGGGAAGGGAGGGTTGGAATTAATGGTAATAAGGATGAATAGAGTGGGGTGGTCATTAGAGTTGATATTGATAACGGTGATTCATGAAATAGAGCCCCATTATTATGGGAAATCCCATTGGGGATGGTTTAGTAAATCATTTTTTTGAAAATTACTTTTTTTTATTATAAAAAAATGAGAAACCACATAGACTAGGCAAACAAAAAAACAACACAAGTAAGAAAAGAGAGGAGAAACACCAGATCAAACACCCATACCTACCCCACCCCAGCAATTGAGTCATGATAGAAAGCCTTCACCAACACAATACCCTTCTGCAAGAAGTCCCGTGCAAAATGCAGGGGCACGGTACTGATGGCGTAGCCATACCCTCTCAAGAAACCAAATCCAAAAGTCCTCCATCGATGAAGACTTAAAACTCTGATCCCCATATGGCGCAGGTCCATGTAAAAGCTGGAAAAAAGAATCTAAAAAACCAAAAAAAGACAACCAGCAGAAAAAAACATAGGGTTCTACAACTCCCACAATAATCCTGTCAAAGCAACTGGCCAAAACGACCAACTTGATCAGAACCACTTAGAAGAAATTTAGTATTACTCGAGTCTCTCTCCATAAAATTTTTCCATGATAAAGATGAAACTTGTCAGTTGACAACCTCCAAAATCCTTTTCTAGAACACAGAAGCAAGTTGATCCCATGTTTGAATATACTCCTCAAT
Organism: Viscum album; assembly: GCA_963277665.1. Lineage (NCBI taxonomy): Eukaryota > Viridiplantae > Streptophyta > Magnoliopsida > Santalales > Viscaceae > Viscum > Viscum album. The sequence goes on along the minus strand of OY728158.1, from coordinate 493,136,504 downwards.
TCTGATAACCCCTCTATTAAAACCCCCTACTAGAATTGAGTCCTCTCTACCAATCCATGAAAGTTGTTACTCATTAACGGGCACCTCAAGCGACCTCCCATCATCTTAGCTGCCTCCTCCTCAGTTGCATTGAGCATCAATACCTTCTCTGTCACTGCTTCTTCAGAATTTAAAAGGATCACCACATCTCCATCACCTTGCTCCCTTATTCTTTTAAGTTTCATAGACTACCTTTTCATCTTCTTGTCCTTTATCTTCTTTGCAGAGCGAGTCTCTAAAGGAGGAGGTAATGAGTTGTAGTCCTTCTTCCACTTCCTCTTTTCGAGACCCCTAATACTCCTTGGGCTTGCATCCTCCTCCTATGGTTGCTCCTGATCACACCCTGTGAAGGACTACACTCCGGCCCCAAAACCCCCACCTAAGGAAGTGGGTTCAGAATTCATATCAGCCTCTTGAAGGCCTTCAAACCTATTATGCCATGAAAATGAGGTATGCATCAATTCCAGACCCCCTCCCACAGTCACCATCCGAGCATCCCTTCCATTCATATCACCACTGCCACCCAAAGGAGTAATCTCCATACCCAAACCAGTCTCCCAATCCAGTGAAATTCGGTCAAAAGACGCTTCTTGATAGGGCTGTAAGAAGAAATGCCCCATGAACTGAGGCTGTTTGTAAACATCCTCTAAAACAACACCCTGTGTATAAAATGTTTTTGGAACCTTAGGACCCTCCTTGTTGATTTCATATTTATAATCACCTTCAGGTCTATAAGGACCATGTCTGACCATTACATGATAATCCAGAACTGAGTCTGGCCTGCTCACACCACTGAGATCAGCTATCGAACTACTACAAACTTCTTGGACTTTCAGATTTGGAGCCAAAGCCAATGGATGCCTCTGCCTCACCTTGTTGTCTGCACCGGAATACAAAATTCCCAATCCAACTAAATTACTGCTATCTCCCTTGTCCTCATGGACTGGACAAGGGTTGTGAGTTTGTATGCCTTCACAATCCGATCCCTGCCCTGCTAATTGCTCTTTGGTAACCTCCGAAGAAGAGGCACTATGCTGTATAGTGGTATTGGGATCACTCTCCATTCCTCTATCCAAATACCGATTTCCTTTCCATGTATGTTCTCACCTTTTGCTTCAGTTTCCACATCCTGCACTGCTACTGATTTACCACTATCCCAGCTCCTCGGTTTCTCTTTGAACTAATCTGAGGCTCTCGACACTGAGGATTTAGAACCCTGACTTTCCAGAGTCTAGAACTGCACCGTGCCAACTCCTTGCTTCCCTGCCAGTTCTGCGGTATTCCCCTGGTTCCCACCCTATCTGCAAAAATCACTTGCATGACCCAACTGCCGGCAAGAAGAGAAAAAATTCACCCACTGCTCATAAACAACTTGTTGTTTGCACCGAATCTGCTCACCTGCTTCAATCCACACATATTCAACCGGTTTTCTCGATACGTTAGCCTCCAAACACCCGTGGATTTATTGGATGACAAACAATGGAGGTACGTGAATCAACAAAAATAAATAGGCCCACCACATTCCCTAACATGCACATAATAGAATGATTCTGAAATGGAAGAGGCATTTGAGGAAGACTAACCCAAATCGGGACTATAGGAGAATCGCAGTTGAGATAGAAATCACAACTCCACCGAGCCAAATGGAAACCACATTCACCGCACTTCCTGGGACAACTGAAAAGAGCACGAGCAAGGTCCTCAGTCGACGAAAAACGCACCATCAAGTTCCTCTTATAAAGCAGGCCGACTACCACCCGATCTTGAAGCCCCCAAAAGTTGAAGACGAACCTATTGAAGTCATCCACCGAAAGTTGTTTGTTCCTAACCCTTGCAACCAATGTTAGATTAAGGAATCTTTCTGCCTCTGTAAACTCCAATGCCGATAGAGGAATCACTGGTGCACCATCTCAAAAACCTAGGACCTTTGGATCCAAGTTTATCGAAGGGAACCTCAGAATAGAGTTAGGGTTGGTGAATGGATTAAAGATGCATCGCTGACCATTACGAGGATGCTGAGTATCCTCCACACACGCACCTATTAGCGGTGGATGGGGGAGCATCTCCAACTCCATTAGGATTTCACCATGAGAAAACGCCTCTAAGAGAGTCTGGAAGTGAGTAAATCTTTCTAAAAAAAGTTTTATTGATGTGGATCACATACCAGTAGTATTTGACAGAAAAAATTTTATATAAAGTTATTATTTCCTTTAATTAATGTTTTTAACTCTCTTTTAGAGATTATGGAGTGAACTGCACAAATCTATTCATAGTATGACATAATAATATTTGTAACACCCTGACACAAGAGAAACTAAAACAGTGACCGGTGACAATATTCTGCATGGTCTCATGTGTGGATCCCTATATTTCAAGGGTTTTTGACTAACAAAGAGGGTCCATGACTGTATTCTGAAGATATTATACTCTCATAATCATAGTATCACAATAGCATATAAAAATAAATCAATAGTAGAGGTAGATGAAAAATAGAGCATCATGAGATAACCACTAAAAATAAATAAATAATTAATAAACAATAGTAAACAGATAACCATGCCAATTCCAAATACATGTCCATGCATGAACATACTATAATGTACTTGAAAAATACATAAAATTGGTAATAAATAAATATAAATAAACTAAAATATAATAAAAAATTAAAATACCCAATTCAAGTATGAAACCTGACTATATGACCAGTCCTAAGCACCATGTTAAATCTAAGTCCATAAGAGGTAAAACAATTGAAGCACTATCTAATGACGTATCTTGAAACCAATTGGTCTTTATATGTACTAAACAACATACCAAACAGTATGTGAGATAAAATCTATAGGACACCACTAATGGTGTCTAATTCAATCCAGTAAGTGAATATAAAATATTTAGTGTTTTGGTATTATAAATTATCAATGAATTAATAACAATAAATAAGCCATGATTAGGTTCCTCAAGGACACCTAATAGACCATACCTGCTTCTGCCTATGTAAGAATGTCTCCAAACAGTTTCATCACACACACACAAACACATATATGTATACATATAAATATATATTAACATAAATAAATATATATATTTATATTCACAAATATATATATATATATATATATATATATATAGAGGAATTGACGTATACAACAATGGTGTTCTCATATAGTAGTAATAATATATTACAACTATCATTATTTAAATATGGGTATAAGACCATGTATCTAAATAGAGGATATAGAGTTTTGTTCATTAAAATACAATTAAATGATGTAATAATTCATGTACAACATCATTTCACATAAATATCATTAATAGAATTATAGTTTTCCCATCCTGGAAATTTGATAATGTAATAATTAATCAAAGGCACATAAGTATAATCCAAGGTAGTACATTAGTGAAATATTATAATGATGTGAAATTACATGTCTAATATTTTAGACTAAGGGGGAATGTGAAAAATCATGTAAAAAACCCTAAAATAGACCTCTTAGTAATAATCATGTATATGATAATCCACTTTCACAGTGATCCCTTAAGAAAGGAATTCCATAAAGAGAAACTTGGTATCACTAGAGGCATAATTTAATTGAATTGACCCATGATCTATATGAGGTGTTCATACTAGGGAAACCAAGGTCTACTCATGGTGTACAACAGTTCACACATAGGTAGTTCTCATTTATGAATTTTAATATAGTCTATGAGAATTCATTTATTCCAATTCAAAATACAGGAACAAGTAAGGATTAATAAGGGTATAAGTGAACTATCCATAGGTAGTTATCACTATACATGTTAAATTTTATATAATATGATTGTGAAATTAATAATAAATTAATGGGTATGATTAAGCCTGATAGTTCCATTTTTTAATTGACATTATAAAGAATAAGAAGGGCCATGCTAACATACAAGTCATTATAAATTTATCCTAAACCATTTATCAAGTGAGACCTTTCAAGTATTATTTTCATTAAATGTTATCGGAAATGTGGAGATTCTTTCCATTAACATTTCATTATATTTGAATTTAACATCTCATTTAGGGAGAGGAAATTTAATTCACCTCTAAAATAGTAAACAAATTTATAGATAAGTCATATGAGTCTTGGAATGTATGTGACACACTCAATGGGGCGGTTCTAGTAGAGACAAAAAAACTCCAATGGTGCAAATTAAGTTCACAATGATAATATACATTAAGGTGTTATAATTTAAAATATTAAATTCACATTTATGATGTGTTACATGGAATGTCCAGGTTGCAACACAATGAAATATTTTATAAACATGATAGGATTTAATGGAAATATATAATACCACCAAAATTATAGCATGTATAATTCACTCATCCATTCATAGGAATTGATTTGAGTCAGAACAGTAGAAATCATAAAACATTTTGAAACACCATACAAATTAGGAATATGAGATTAAATGGAAATAACATCCAATTTGTAAAAGGGAAAAAGTGAAATAAAGTAAGAGGAATCGTAGTCTTACTAAGGGTGATCCAATTAAACTAACATGGAGATATTTTGGTTATGAGACCTTGGGTTCATGGTTTTAAAAACTGTGTGGCACCCCTTATAGGGGCGCATAGTTAGGGTGCACGGTTAGAACTAATTGTATACTAACAATGTGACTACCCTATCATTTGAAAAAGAAATATTTTGGAGCAGGAATATCTTATAACTCATACAAAATATAGATAAACCTCTCAGGACATTAACCCTATCTAAAAAATATCAAATTTAAGTGTTCCTATGAAAATATTTAAATTTTGAGGCTCATATTAAGATTCGACCAAACCACCGAATGAAAAGATAAAACTTCCTTTTAATTTACAACTGTTACAAAACCTAGGTGTTATAATCTCCCCACCATAGAACATATTATTTTTGATAATACTTGGGGAAAAAAGTGTCATATGACCAAATTGGGTTGTGAAATTTTAGTTGAAATAGACATGGTGAATTTTAAATAACCAATGTACCTGCAATCATGAATTCTAACACATGGTACATAATCCAATTAAACTTGAACCAAAACTCATATTCAAAATAGCAACATCATGATCATTATTACCCCATACTTTCTATCATGATACATGATAAAATCATCATCACTTTCATATTTTGTAAATAATTCTCCCCACCATATGATCTAGCTTCCCATTAACAATTCCAATCTCTCATACACTTAGAATTGTAATTTCTTATTGAAACATGGCCATAGAATTCAAATTATGCTCCTGGAATGATTCTATACTTATGAAACCCAGTCAAACATGACGACTCTAATCTTTTTCCTTGATTAGATCTAAATGGTTAAATCCCAATTTACCATTATCTAAATGGACATTCCATCTTTTTGTTGAAAATACATGGCCAAATATTACACTTCAATCATCACCTCTAATGATGTATTTAATTTGGTTCCCCATTGGGCATAATCAACTAACCATAAGAAAGAATGTTGGCCACTTCTAGTTGACTATTTTAGAAAATGATTGGATTTAGGCACTGAAAAATTATCAAAACTATATTCGAATCCATTTAACCAAGGGAAAAAAGGATCATTTAGAGCACACTCATCAATGATCATAACTGACTTCTGGTGATATCTCATAGATGAAACATCACTTGTTCTATAATCAAATAACATCAATGTTCCAAAATAGTAGTCTAATAACTGGACTTATGATCTTACAATGAATTTCACATGAGGGTCATCCTTAAACCAGAATAACATTTAGTTATCATAGAATAAATATGATGCTTCCTCAATGTACTTATGGAAAAATTAACAGTGTATATAACCATATTTTATCTAGTATTACACCAATAATTTAAAAGTAATTACCACTGATAAACCTATATATCACTCCTAAGGCACACTCTATAGAAACAAGTTGTACCTTCCATGAATTAAACCTTATGAACCACGTCTCCTGATGATGCGTGACTAGGTCTAATTCGGAGTCAAAAACATTATAAAACCATAAACATATATAGATATAGAACAAGATGCATGATTTCTATCCTCAACCCACTATTAATATTTAATTACCAAGGATTCAGTCAAATTACTCCAGATTGATCTATTGAGAAACATCTAACTTAATAGTTGATGTAGTATTTCTAATATCGATCACATCGCCTTAAATAAATAGGTACCTATGACCATTCAATATCATCAAAATAAGTCTAATATGGACTCATGATGTTTTTAAATTGTTAGATACACAATTAACCACTTCATCATTATGATACCTTGTATTCAACAATTATTCACCAACCCATCTACTACCAAATACCTTATTCAATCTGAGCATGAATCTAGCATAAAAAATCTATCCAAACCTATATCTTGGTTTTATATTAATAAATGTATCATAGACAGTAATACTCAATCTTACTGGCTCCATGGGATGTAAAAAGTTGTTACAACCATTCTCACATTGTCCTCTATGACTGAACTCTTTCAAATCCTCCAATACATATTTTGAATTTTCTAAAAAATCCACTTTAAGGATATCTGGAAACCACACATTCTAGAAATCCAAAACAAAACACCCCAAATTTCGAAATTGAAAACACCCTGTGCCAAACCAAATTCAAAATGAGATTAAAATTTGAACCAGAAACACCAATCACCATGGGCCAAAAGTTCTGAGCCACAAGCTTCCACCATCATAAAATCCAAGACCATCATCCATTGTGCCATCATCTCCATCAATAGGTCCCCTTAAAAAATCACATCCGCGTCCTAATCATGCCAATCTCCATAAACAAACATACTGAAAATTGAAGTGAATAGTATCCTTCAAATCCATTGACCCAAACCAAGTCCAATGAAGAAGTTGTAAAGAACCATCACCATCGCCAGAAAAATGAAAAAACCATTGATAATCACCACTGTCATCATGACGTCATTGTCACCACCATCCAAACACCACACGTCGGTGATCAACTAAGGCATTTTATGTAAAACCAACTTTAAAGAATTATTTATCCACTTTATCCATCCATGAGTTCTCATATCCATTATTAGTTAAAGAAAAGTTAAATTCCATGTTATAGAGGAAGAAAACCTTTAGGTTGATATTGGATGATAAATTAATGTAATCATCATAATAAAAAATCTAAAAATTAGAATAAAAGGCCTCTTATCATTTAAATGGATTGATAATGTAATATTCCAACATATATTTATATGTAACCTATAAAAGTGGATGATGAAACATTAAATAAATATACTATATTTTTAACAATCATGCCCCCATGGGGTTAGTTATGAAGGATTATAATGATAAATGTGACTTATGAGGGTCCCATCATACCAAACATGGTCCATCTAAATTCAACCCAATATCAGTTGTTTTATTATAGAATTATTAAGAACATTGCAAGTTTATCCAATAATAATATCATATCAAGAATGAAATAGTTTGGTTGATTCCAATTTATCCCATTAGCATAAAACATTATGACCAACCTACCAGGGTCGAATCATGTTCACGATCAATAAGAAATCATTTAATTTAATTAAATTAAATAAATATATTTTAATTTTATGTTCTCCTCTATAAGTCAATATTTAATAAAATTAATATTTATAAAATAGTCTAGTTAGATGAATTACCATTCCCATGTTATAAAGGTACATTACTTTATTAGTTAAAATTTAAATTCATGTAATAGTAGAATTTTTTTTACCTTCAGTATCAGAATATAAAAAGCCCATATATGATTGTTTGATTATAAAGGTCACCCTTCCTAATTTATAAAGGCCAATATACCTTATAAATTGTTATTTTAGCCATTTAATCATAACCATAAATGAAAAAACCCATGAAACCAATATTTTATGGATCAAACAAGTCATATTTTGTTAATTTATGTGCCACCATCAAGCCATATATGAAAAAACCGTTTCAGTTGTTTCCATCACTTTAGTAACCAATCATATATCATAATTATCAAAAATAAAATTATAAAAGATAAATGAATAATATTAGGAATTAAAAGATACTAAATAAGTATAGAATACAAGTAAACATGTAAATTACCACCCAAGAAGGGTTTACAAGAAAGCCTCAATAGGTCTAGCAATGTAACCTACAAGGAATGGAATATGAATGACATTTCAATCCTCATGTTCTTATAATGATGTATGAATAGTACATCATTTCCATATTAGGTCATGTTTTAAATACCATAAATCTCATAAATTTTAAATAATTGGAAAATTATATCAATAACCCAATGTGAAATAGTAATCAACTATAATAAAAACAGAATCAATAATGCCATCACTAGTAACTTGATATTTTACACATGCTTGGGTTAGCTGAAACCAGAAAAAAGATATCTATCAAGTGATGATAAATATTTTAGTATGTTGTATGAAAACCCTAAATATTATGATAAATTAAAATAATACTATGATACCACTTTGTAACATCCCAACTTGGGAGGTAATAAAATGGTTCCCCAAGCTAGTTTACCAAATATCCTTAAGCACACCCCCTGTTTTCTAGAGGCAGCTGATTAATAATAAGGTTCTATAATAGTATAATGGGTTGAATGTACCCACATAATCAAATTATCACAACAATATATAATAATAAATAAATGGTGAAAGAATAAGAAAAATATAGAATCAATATGGTTGATGGTGGCGGCTTCTTCAAGGCTTTGTATGGAGGTCCATTCCCCTCTTACTCTGCTCTGGCTTCCAGATCCCTTAATCTTTTCTAGGTCGGTTGGGTGTAAGGTTTTAGAGGAGGTTCTGGGATGTGTCTGTGCGAGCGGATGGTGCATCACGAGATGGATTTTGGTGATTCTTCCAATGGTCAATGGTGGTTTCTTGGTTTTTTGCGCTTGATGGTGTTTCCAATGGAGAAGGTTTCTGGTCACAACAACATCTTATGGCTTGTTTTTGGTTATTTTCCTCTACTCTGGCACCAGGATCCAAAAATCATTCTCCCAGTGGGACTTGACTGATGGGTCTCATGGTGTTTTGGGATTTGTAGATCGAGCATTCGATGACGTTCTAGGAGGCATTGTTCGTGATGGATTCTTCTCTCCATTAGGGTATCTGTTAGGAATGTTCTCAATGGATCTGGTTTGTTTCCATTTTGTGTAATGTTTGTCATGAATGGTGATGCTTCCGAAATACTGTGCTAGTATGGTTTTCGGCTCATTAAGAAGGTGATTCGAATATGACAAGGTTGTTTGTCTTCAGTGTTTGTGGTATGTAGATTCAGTGGGATGATTTCTGGAGATCTTTGTGACAATGGTGTTTTTTTAAGATGGTTAATCATCTATCAATGGAATGGATTGAGGAGGACCACTACTCAATATTCATGACTCGAGGTAGTTTGATGGTGATAGGTTCAATGCATATCGTTTTGAATTTTAAATTTCATTTTTTGGATATTTTTTGAATTTCAAATTTCGGATGTGAGGGTGTGATGGATGAACCGCTTGAATGCAAGGTTTCCACTTACCCATAAAGTGAGTTCTTAGAAAATACCAAAAAATGGATTTGGAGGTACTCATCACCTATATCCATGTAAAATCCTATCCCATAAGAGGTATCAAAAATTAAACATAATCCACGGACCTATCCTGCAACCAAGAGGTATGTCTAGGTAAAAAATGGCAGCCCAAACTAAATTTGAGATAAACTCACTAAGACACTAACAATGATGTATAACGATATACATTTATTGAATATAAAATAAGTAGTGTTATTTAATAATACATAAGTTATGAATAAATAATTAGAAACAATTCGAGATCTAGTTCCTTAAGGAAACCTAGCCGACCATAAATACTTCGACATAAGTTAGAATGTCTCCAAACAATTCCATCGCATATATTTGTGTGTGTGTATATATAAACCTCATCCACACAGACATATATATTTTTAAATTTGTACATATTATTATAGAGAGGACCTGCGGTATATAACCAAGGCATCCACATATAGTAGTGATAGAATATTATTAATCTCATTGTTTAAATATGGGCACATTCCCACGAATTTAAACACGAGACATAGAGTTCTATGCCAAAAAATCCCAATAAATGATGAGAAACATCATGTCCAACATCATTCTACATAAGTCACGTAAGAATAATCCAATATAAAACCTCTAGAAAATCTAATAATGTAACAACCAATCAAAGGATCATAAGAAGCACCTTAGGTAGTACCTATGGGAAATTTGATAATGATGTGAAACTCCATGTACATCATACAAGACCATAAGGTAATTTGAAGTATCATGTCCCAAAACCCTAAATAAGGCCTATAAATAATAATCATGTATAAGATAATACACTTTACACATGATCCATTAACAATAAAATTTTATAAATATGAACATGATATCAACCAAGGGGTAGTGAAATGCAATTGACACTTGAGTTTTCTGAGGTGTCCCTATAAGGGAACCCAACTTCCCCTCATGGCGTAGTGTAGTTCAAATGAATGAAGTTCAAATTTAATAGATTAATCATAATCCATGAGAATTAAAACAATACAATTCACAAGATAAGAATAAGTAAAGAGTAATGAGGGGCTATGTGAACTATCCATATAATAGGCTTGGTGAAGTACCCATGTCATAGGTGAATTACCCTTGTCATAATTAGTATGATTCATTATGATTGTTCCATTTTTTAATTCATGATGTAAAGAATAATGAGGTCCATGCAAGAATACATGCAACTATAAATTTATCCTAAATCATTTATCAAGTGATACTACTCAAGTATTATGTTCATTAATTGTTACTGGCCATGTAGAGATCCTTTCCATTAACATTTCATTCCAATTCCATTCAGCATCCCATTTAGGGAGAGGCATGTCAATGCACCTTGAAGGTGGTTCTTAAATTACATTATAAGGCATAAGGGTGAAGGAATGTTAAAGAAAAAACCAATATGGTTCTTCCAGATGAGGTAAAAAACCTCCAATAGTTCAATTTAAATTCCTAATGACAATATAAACTAATGTGATATCATTTACAATATTAATTTCACATTTATGTGGCAGCCCATATAACGTCAAATGATTAAAAATGAAATATTTTATAAAAATAATATGTTATAAGGGAAATCATGATACCACTTATATTATACTATGGTAGTTTCATGTAATAACCCATGATTTTATGGTATTCCACTTTTTAAATTTAATCTATTTGATAGATTACATTACACAGAACAATGAGCTTAATCAAACAATTCAAATATTATTATTTAATTATAATAATAATCACCTTGAAATTGGAATGGTTGGAATTAATGAGATAAAATAAATTATGAAAATATAGTTTAAACGTGTTTATAAGGTGAATTCACTTGTTACTAATTAACTACAAATTAAAATAAAATCCAATTGAACATAAATGATGTATTTCTATAAAAAAATATTTTTATGCCCACAATGCTAGTTTATCATAATAAATTGAATTAATAAATATTAGTGAAAGATAATAATTAAATTTAAATTTTATATATTCAATAAAATGGTATTAAAATTCATTCAATGAGTTTGATAGGCTTATGATAACAAATAAATCCATTTTTAAGTATAAAAAACTATAATGCTCTAAAAGGCAGTTATGTCGCATTTTGATAGAGAACCTATTTTAAATATAAACTTTGAATCTTTTATAATTTTTATTTGAAAAAAATATCACTTTTTAAATATCAACATCAAAACTATAAAACATTATTTTTTAATTTTTTGAAGAAGTGTCATTTTTTGATGAATAGTGAAAGTACTGCATTTTAATTAAAAAATGATTTTTTGTCCAAATTATTTATATAGTTAAATTATGTTTAAAATTAGTTTTCAAATTAAAATAGTTTAATTATATATCATTAAAACTAATTTAGGCCATCCTAATCAATTTCATATTGAAATTGGATATAAAAACATTTCATGCTTTTGAACATTTCACTTTTAAAACCAAATTTTTTGTTTTATATATGGGATTAATTTTAAATATAATTTTAACCATTAAGTGAATTTAATATGTTTAAATGGACTAAATATATGGAATAATAATTTATAGACATTTTTTAAGGTAACTTTAATTTTTAGCTATAAAAAATTTACCATTGTAAAAAAATTATTTACAACGTTATAGGTAAAATAGTGATAAGGGTTAAACATAAAAGGTAAAAGCATAACATACCTAAATATTAAAACATTTAATGGTTGGTTTAGGTATTATATGAACCTAATTAGACTCAAAAAAATTAATTAAGAATATAATTCATTGAAATTAATTCAACCTCAATGTGGTCGACTTTAATTATAAAATAATCATTATTTTAATCACTTAAATCCACCTATCCAAAAGTAAAATAACACCCTCACCAACCCATATTTAATCAAAATCCTTGAAGATCTTCATATATTGGAAAAAAATTTTCCTAATAAATCTCCCTTAAACAAATTATTCAGGTCTCACCAGAAGATCAAATCTATGGTCCTTAAGGGTCTCTTGAGGAGGTGATATTCAAAGGTAATTTTCTCAAAATGTGTCCATTAATTTATTTTATTTTTCTATTTTCTCCTCAAATATTTAATAAATAAAATAATAATAACTCTATAATAATTTATATAATGATTTTTTATGTTTATAATTTAATATATTATATATTTCCCTTTTGTTACCCCTCTCATTGAAAGAAACAAAATTATTGTCCATGTTTTTCTAGTTAGTCACCTATGTGAATAATGTCTTTGTTTGTTTTCCATTACCACCTTTATGGAAGGTTATAAAAATATTATTATAGTTAAATAATATTTTAATAAGTATATAATAACTTATTTAATGTTATGGAATTAATATATTCACATAATAGTAAATAAAACTAAACTAGTCTGTGGTGTTTGGGAAAGACCCAAAAATTAACTAAAGAATTATCATTGACATTTTATCTAAGGAATTATCATCACGTCAGAAATAAAAATTATATCTGGTAAAATTTATACTTATAGAATTAAATTAATTAAATTTTATTCCACTTCAATATTTTTAATCCCATTTTACAAGAACATCCATAATTTTACCCAAATGAACCGATCATGATACCATTAAATGAACGTACCCGAAAAAATGAAATTAATGAAATATTATTAATGAGTATATTTTAATATGTTATAAAAGGATAATATAAGGTATTGTAAATATTAATGTTGTTCATTAATTAGTTAATAAAATTATTTAAATAATTATACAATATTTTAATGTATGCGATACTAAAGTAAAACATTAGGTACGATTTTTATATACCACTTTTACTTCAGTGAGATATATGCTTTATTCACCATTTTTTATTTTGTGGTATATATAACACACTATTGACATGTTATATTGTTAATATAATTATTCTCACAATATTATAAGTTTCATTTAATTATATTCTTTTATGGGGATTATAATTCAAATATTTTAAAGTGGTATATGACAGTTTGTAATATTGAATGATTATTTTCCTCATGAAATTTTCAATGATATCCTTTTTTGTATATGTAAAAATGGTTTGATTAATCTTAAAATACATTGAGTTTGATCTCTTATGATACTATATTGAATATTTTATTAAGTAGTTATTGATTATCATGACTGGTGATATACTATTTGATGCCACTCACCATATTACTCTGCATGGTTTGTGATTATGTTTACTAAATAGGGAAAGTTTTTTACATTTTATTTTCTTGTTTAAATATGAATGAATATATTGATTATGTTTCACCAATTTATTATTATTATTAATGAATTAGACCTATTATGTGATTGGGGGGGGGGGTAGGTCTCATGAGACAAACTAGATTGGATTTTATGTACGAACATACCCATTTATTATATTCTTGTAATTAAGACTTGAGGATGATAGATTCGTGGAACAATTCCTTGATAGTTTTATATTCTTGGTACAGATACTCAAAGGTATATTTCAAATGACTTTAACTACTGGTTCCATAATTATGATAATATTTATTGATTTCTATGTGATTATTCTATTATTAGAATATCCATGGTTATGTTCTTTAACTCATGTTATTATTTATATGGAAATATTTGATCATCAATTTATCCTACCATATTATGATAAAATTATTTATTAAAAGACATGTGTTTTTGTTATTCATCTTACCATATTGTTTATACCTATTTGATGATGATTGTTTTGGCTGTATGTATACCCCTACTAAGAATCCGAGATCACCCATTTCTTATGTTTTTCCCCTAGAATTATGAGAAGTTTATTATGATTGATATGTAGGGTTACGCTAAGGGGGATAATGGTGTTCTCAAAGGAATATTTTTAATTTATTTTTAAAATTTAATTTAAATGTAAAATATTTATCTAGTTTACCAATACTAAAAAACTATTCAGTCCTTTAGGATGAAATTCCTTGTTTTCATGAAAATGTAATAAAGAAAGGCACTACCTTCAGGACACTAGGGTCATGTTCATTATAGTTGGAATCAAATGATGTTTAGTATAATACTTGGGAACTATATTTAAGAAAAAATATATTAGATAATATAATATTATGATATTTTTTATGAAAATTATATAAAAACCTAACAAATAAACCATGTTTATAACTATGAGATTAACTATGCATGAAAGTTTCATATTATGTTAATTATTTCACTAGATTTGAGGTTATAAAATATTTTCCATAATATTATGATCTTATATAGTGTATCTCATTATTTATAAATGGATCCGATATAAATAAATGAGAACCATATTATTGAAGATAATCCATGTAGGAATTCACCTCCTTGAAAAGATAATGGAATTGAAGTAAGAGTTGGAGATGCGGTTATAGATGAAAAAATTATAACTATATGGGGAAAACTGATTAGATATGAGAAATAATATTTCCCATATAAAGTATCATAATCCACAATTTGGTGTAGATATTTTATATCTCTTTATGTGATAACAACATTAATTATTTATTGGGGATAAAAATCCATTTTAAGATGAGAAATGGATAAGTTATTTAGAGAAGATATTTATTAATTTTTAAATAAATGATAGGGAAAATTTTTTCATGGAAATTTATCATCTTTATATATATTTAGATCAATGGTGGTCATTTATTAATAACACTATGAAAGATTAGGAAATTGAAAACATGGAATGAAAGGATTTTACAAATATTTTCATGGGAAAATATATCCCTCATGAACTGTGAGATGATATGGAAATTAAAAGATTAAGTTTGATACAAAAGGAGGATGGAAATGTTTCTAAGTATGAAGCCAACATTACAGGATTATCATGGAATTCTATGGACTACATATATAACCCAAGGGTTAAAATAGATAATTTCTTTAATGGATTAAATCCATTCCTCTAAAGCACATTAGATTCCAAAGCATTCTTATAATAAGAGGATATATTCTCATATGCTATCTAGACCGAGAAAGAATCCTCTATGTATTATGACTTTAAGGGAAACCAATAAAATGAGAGAATGATATAACAAGAGATAGATTAAGGAAACAAAGGAAAGAATAATTTTCTTACATGTTATAATTGTTGAAGGAAACATTATGGTAAATACTTAAAAGGAAAAAGAGATTGTTTAAACTATAGGAAAAAATGGAACCATTCTTATGATTGCAAGGAAATGATTTTTTCCCATTTTCAATACTTCCACGGTAAGGGAATATACATAAAAAGAAGTAAATATATTATGTTCAATATTATTATATTACTATTGTCAATGTATAATAATTAAAGTATTTGGGTATTTGGATTCAAGAATTATGTTGTAAAAGTATTTTATTAATAATATAATGGTTATAAGAATAAAGAGATATATAAGTATTACACTTTAGTACCTATTATTTAAGGATTTTAGAGAATATTTTGAATGATACTGATGACCAAAAAAAGTGATTCAGTGGAAATTTCAACTTTTGGAAAACCCATAATTGATGAAAGATAACACTTAATGCATGCTTGATGATAAGGACCGGTTTATGCGATAATATTGGGTAGTTATATGATTGTTTATGTTGGGTTAAATACATGTTTTTATTTAAAAAATACACCTACTATTTTATTCTGTTTTCAAGGTGACTATTGTATTCATATATTTGGTATGTGATAATAAGAGTTAAATTATTATTGTTGGGTAATCCAATGATGTTTTTTTAAAATTTTCAACATTCCTTATAATTTTTTGGACTGTGAATTTTTACTGATGTATTTTGGATAAGTCATAAGGGTAACTACTTATGGAATATATTATGTTGAACATTAGATTTTATTGTTTTTCTATTAACATGTGTTAACCAGTTTGGTTTCACTAAAAAATTTAAGGCTAATTGAATAACATGTTGATCTTATGATTAATTAAATTTATTTAGTTATGAAAAATTCAACTTGATTATCCATTTTTAGCATAATATACGATGTGAAAATACATTTAAATACAACCAAAGGATAATATTATTCTTAATACATTTAATGAAATAATGTAATCATATTTAATCAAGTTATTATATGGATATTAAAATAATCCCTCAACTCTAAGAAATGAATTTAAAATGAAAAATGCTACTTGTTTAATTTACTTACCAGGAAATCAATGGACTCTTTAACCCATCCCATATTTATGGGTTTGTAACTGTATAATTTTGGATGACCATGTTATTTATCAATCTCTATTAGAACATGATGGTTATATTTCTCCCTCATGTCACATTTTTCACTAAACACTAATTTTATCATATTCTAAAGAAAAATTTTGGGGTGACCTTCACATTTCCCTTTCTATATTATTAATAGGATGTTTTATTAACCCTATTTACAATGTGGATTTTCCATTTTGTTTTCATGTATCAACCTTTATTTTTAAAAGTGAAATTTCTTATTCTGGAAAATTAATTTATTAACATTGTGGAGAATGAAACACCCCAATTTTTTTTTCACATGACTCATTATGAAATAAATCTATTTGATTATTTATGTTATATGGAACACTCAGATTTAAAAAAAGTATTAAAATATAATTATTTAATTGTGATAGTTTTCACATAGCTATTGGAACGATGATAATGAGTGATATTAACTAAATTATGAAAAAATAGTTTACACATGTTTGTAAAAAGAATTCATCAGTTACCAATTAATTATAAATAAAAATTAAATCCAATTGAACATAAAGGATTTGTTTTGATAAAAAAATATTTTATCCCCACAATGGTTTTTTATCTTAATAAATTGAATTAATGACTATTAGTGATAAATATTAATGAAATTTATATTTTATATATTCACTAATTTTTTTTCAAATCAATTCCATGAGTTTTATTGGATTAAGATAAGAAAATAAATGTATTTTTAAGCATAAAAAAATGTATTGTTCCAAAATATAGTTTTTTTGCCTTTTGATGGATAATATATTTTAAATAAAAATTTTGACACTATTAGAAGTTTTATTTTAAAAAATAATGTTCGTTTTTGAAATATAATTATCAAAATTATCTTAGGGTAATGTTTTTTTTATTTTTTTAGAAGTGTGATGTTTTGACGAATAGTGAAAAATACTAAATTTTAATTTAAACCTTTTTATCCATATTATTTATATATTTAAATTATAATTTAAATTTATTTTAATGTTTAATTATTTTAAATATAAATAAATCAAAAAAAATTTTAGTTAATTTTAATAAATTTTAAAATGAAATTTGATATAAAAAAATTTCAAAAATTTGACCTTTTCACTTTATAAACCCGATTTTCATCTTATCCGTGGAATTAAATTTGAATATAATTTGGCCAATTATGTGAATTAAATTAAATAAAATGGATTCCATATTTGTAATTAGAAGGTCCAGATTAAGTTTTAAGGTCAATTTCATTTTTATTTATAAAACATTTACCATGGTGAAGAAATTATTTATTAGAGTGTACGTACAATAGAGACAATTGTTGAAGTCAAAAGGTAAAATCATAAAATACATAAAAATTAAAATATTTAATGGGTTTTCAAGGTATTAATCGACCCTAAAATTCCATAAAACATAAATTTACTATTTAATTCATTTAAATTAATTCCACCTCAATGTTGTTGGATTTAATTATAAAATAACAGTTATTTTAATCTCTTATACCCACGTATCCTCAAGTATATGTACCACACCTCACCACCCCATTTAGACTAAAAGTCATTTAATATCATAAAATATATTCCAATACTTATCCTAATAAATCTCAATATCTCCATGTTATTTTTTTATCAT
This sequence comes from Viscum album, assembly GCA_963277665.1. Lineage (NCBI taxonomy): Eukaryota > Viridiplantae > Streptophyta > Magnoliopsida > Santalales > Viscaceae > Viscum > Viscum album. The sequence goes on along the minus strand of OY728158.1, from coordinate 493,118,143 downwards.
CCCAATACCAAATCCAAGGTCCTAAAGGTTCTATTGTAGAGTTGATATTCGAAGGTAATTTTCTCAAAACACATATCTTAATTTTTTATCTTCTATTTTCTCATAATATTCTTCATTAATCAATTAATTGTAACTCTATAAGCATGTATATACTATAATATTATGTTAATATTGTAATATCATATGTATATCCCTTCTATTACCTCATATTATTCAAAGAAACAAAACTATTGGCCAAGTTATGTAAGTTAATCACATCCATGAATAATGTCTTTGTTTGTTTTCAATTACTGACCTCATAGATGTTCATAAAACAATTATTATAGTAATTTATGAATTTTATAGGTATATTATAACTTTTTTAATTATTTTTAGTTAACATATAGATATAACAGTAAATAATACAAAACTAGTTAGCAGTTTTCGAAAAAACAATAAAAAATAACTAAAAAATTACCATTATTGTTTTATCTAATAAATAAACAACATATAAGAAATAAAAATGATATATGTAACCATTTTTAAATATTGAAACACATTAATACTATTTCATTCCAATTTTATATTTTAATCCCATTTTATAATAACATCTAAAATTTCCATAATTGAAGTATCCATAAAACCATGAAACAAACATAGCCGAAACAATGAAAATAATAAAATAATATTAATTAATGGGGCATAATATATTATAAAAAAATAAAATAAAGTATTATAAATATTAATATTTTTTATTAAGTTAATAAAATTATTTAAACCATTATATTGTAGGATAAAGTTTAAAAAACTAATGTAAATCATGAGGTAGGGGTTTTTCATCTCACTTTTACTTCTCTAAGATATATTCCTTATGCACCACTTGTTGTCTGAGTGGTTTTTATAATGAAAAATTGAATGTTTTTATCATGAATCTACTTATTATTATGATATTATAAGTTTCATTTAATTTTATTCCTTAATGGGGATTATAATTAAAATGTTTCAAAGTGGTGTGATACACTTTAGAATGTTCAAAGATTATTTTCCTCAAGATTTTATCAAATATATCATTTAAAATATTTTCATATATTTGAGTATCATTTGTTGAATCTTATTATTCATTTAGGATTATCTCTTATGATACCATATTCCATATTTTATTAAATTGTTATTGATTAGTTTGGATGAGGATGCATTATTTGATACTATTTAAAATATTACTCTGGATGGTTTGTGATTATGTTTTGTTAATGGGAAAAGTTATTTTAATTTTTAATTCTCATAACAATAAAAATGTATATTTAGATTATGTTTCATAGCTTTAGCATAGGGAATCTTTTGGGCTTAGTAAGTGATGGGAGGGGATCATTATATCCCCTCGATGCATTAGTATGTATTATGAGACAAATTATATTGGGTTTTCGCCAAGGCCTTACCCATTTATTAGGTACTTGTCATGAATCCTCGATGTTGATTTATTATTGTAAGGAAGCTTTAATATTTTTTCCTGGTATAAAGCCTTGAATGTATCTTTTAGATTTATGAAATTATGAATTCCATCATTATGATATTAGTTATTTATTTCTATATGATTATTTGATTATTATAATATCCATGGTTAAGTTTTCAAGATTATGTGTTTATTTATATGGAATTATTTGATCACATTGTATTCCTTCCATATTATGATCATGTTATTTATTAAATGTAATGAGTTTCAGTTATTAATCTTACCATGTTGGTTACGAATATTTGAAAATTATAAGTTCCATTGTATGTATATCCTTACTGAGCATCGTAAATCAACCATTTCTTATGTTTTATTTTTCCACGGGATACCAAGAAGTTTATTGTTATTGATATGAATGGTTATTATAAATATTATATTGGTGTTCTCAAATAAAATTATTATTTTTTATTTTATTTTTAAAATGTAAATTTAATTTCAAATATGTATCTAGTTTATGAAGACTATTATATTATTTTTTCCACTGGAATATGATTATTTGTAAACATTCCAATGTAATACAATAAGGAAATTCCCCCATGATACTGGGGTTGAGGTAATTACACTTCACTTATCCTTTATCAGGATTTTATTCAAGATAGAATGAGTGAAATAAGAAGAATAGTCAAACAACAAAAAAACACGGAATATGATATCCCATGAAAATATTATCCAATATAAAAAAATAAATGAATAATGTAAGTAAGATTAATTGTAGTATTACCAAGGGGGAACCAATGAAATTACAAGTCAGTGATTCCAAGATCATATAAGGGAGATACATCCATGGTTTGGAGGATATTCAAAAGGGAGAACCTATGTGAGGATTTTGTGCATATGGATGAGAAGAAAATAGGATTTGAAGAGATATAGAAAGTATGGGAAATTGGTAAATTACAACCCTTTAATTAACTTCATGGTTTGGTCAAACATTTTAGAAAATTGTGCATTGACTATGTGGTACTACTATCCAAAGGGACACCCCCTCGCATGGTTAGGTGCATAGTTTGAAAAACCATTCACAAAACCTATGATCCTTAATGCAATATTCTACAAACAATTTTCATGGAAATGTGTCCTTGGGTGCATTGTATTAAAAACCATGTGACAACCCTTAGAGTGATACATAGTTGGGGTTCACATTTTTAAATAACTATGCACTAAAAGTGTTCCTCACTCCATCTTTCCAAAAACTGGGTTTCTAGAGCCTGATGCTCCCAAAACCATTCCAAACTCCTAATACACCTCTCAAAACTTTACACCCATATAAGAACATCACATTTAATTATTATAATGAAAGTATTTATGTTCTAAAGATTATTTTAAGATTTATACCATCCACCAAATGAAAATCTAAACTTATTTAGAGTTTCCAACCAATTCAAAACACTGATCGTTTCAAACTTGAGGACATGAAGAACAATTAAAGGGTCATTGATTCTGCCATTAATATTTCCAAGGTTTTTCCAAATCCTTCTTAGGTCATGACAATTTTTTTAGAATAAATTAAATAATAATACTTGTGAAAATTAGGATGTTTAATCTCAAAAGTAATGATTTTCTATTGAATAAAAAAATGAGCAACATTTATAATAGAAAAGTGTGAAAGAACCCAGAGATTCACCACTGGGGAGGGGTTATTATTAACACTAATGTTGAAAAAAACTATATTTTACTAATATAAAAAGATAGGAAAATAAACTATTTTTGACAAAAATATTCCAAGAGGTTTTTATTTGTGAATTTCAAGATATATCTATAAATAGTTGACTGATTTTTGGGTTATCCAACCCGTGATAGTTCTTGAAGAAAATATTCATTTCTTTTTGTTTTTTTGTTAGATCCCCATTTTTACATATATACCTATTTCTTATTATTAGGATATTTCATGATTCTTTAAATATTTTTTAGATAAGGGACCTAGGTGTCAGAAATTTCATTATGCTCGACATCTAAGATAGGATCACTTGAATGGTTCCAAGGTTCCATTGAAGATAGAGTGTTATTCATAAAATTTCATTTAACATCTAGAGAAAAAGTCTGATCTATAAATATTCCATTATCCTATATTGATCCATGTGATTTTTTTGAGTTTGGGGTCCAAAAAGGCAAGCTATCCTTCATGGAGACCATTGTGACATTCACTATAATATTAATAGGGACATTCTGACTAAGATTATTATAATTTTATAAATATTCTGGTATAAAAGAATCTTATTTTACATTAGTGTCAAGAAAATATTTAGACATTTAAATTTTACCAGGTTGGGAAAATGTAACTAAATTATTATGATAATTGATCTCAATATCATCCTAATTTTGTAGATAGATGACCATATTCATGATATTGTGTAAACATTCTAGGGAAATATTTATATAATCATTGTTCTCTATGGGATTTTATTCTTCTTAATTATTATTAGAAAAAAATATTTATTTTTGTATCTGAGAAAAGAGTAGAGGGGTTTTGATCTTTTTTCTCTTTATGAATAAGCTCATCCCAATAACTCCTAGATATGATTTTTATGTTAGGATCAATTGATTGTTTGATTAACAAAAATTTCTCATTATAGTTTTTCTTATAGGGTTCCAATTTCTCAAAGATAATTGCTTTTTATTTTTATTCATATTGACTTATTTCTGGTTTAGCTTTTATCTATATTTGAACCACTATACAATTAGATATTGAGTGACCCAAAGGTCTATATACCTAACAGAAGGGTGAAATATACTCATACTCTACTTTGAAATCATATTTGTGATCATTAGTAATGATACTAACTTTAATGATTATTTTCTTCTGAGTATAATGTGGGAAAAAATACAAATTAGTATCAATTTCCAATAATTGTTACTCCATCTATGTAAGATCCAAGATTTAAGATCTACATTAGTAATATGTAATCCATGGAGTTTCCCAAAAAGGGACATTCCTTTTCATATTGATTAAGAAACTTTTTGTGACTCACCCATATGTTCTAAGGAATCCATGGTCTAGTTCTATCCTTTAGATGACTCATACATTACATTGTTGAAGGATTTCTCCCAGTTTGGATGAATTGAAGCCATGGATTCATAGAAAACTAGTATATAAAAGGATAACTATCACAGATTTTAGGGTAAGGTGGTATAGTTCTTTCATAAGGTTCGTTATGATACTTCATCATATCATTAAAAATATTTTTAATAGTTTTGTTATGATTTAATGCATTTAGAATTTGATTTGACTATAGATCCTTGAATCATGTCATTTACATTGGTAAAGTAATGTGGTGATGTCTATATCATGTTTTCTAATGTTTATATACTGTAGGTATCTTTAAAAAAATTTGATATAGGGAAGTCCCCATTATTTGGTTTGAGTAACCATTTTGAGGATTTATAATCATCAACATGAGAATTTAAACAAGTGTTAATGGAAATATTCTTTGTTTCATGAAAATCTATGGGAAATATGATTGTAGTGGAAATCATGGTTTTATGGACCTGTGATGATCATTATGGAGGACTCACCAGACCCTCCTCCTCCAATATATGAGTATCCAACCCTTCACATGTTTTTCTTCATTATAGTTTTGTTTCTTTAGATCACATGTTTATTTTATGTATAAAAATAAAATGTATTTTGTAGTTCATCAACACCCATGTGTTCCCAATGGTCCTTAGTTTTTTCAGAATTCATTTAGATATATAAATTTACCCATATGAATTATCTAGGGAAACTGTTTTGATTTCTATAGCCTTGGTAGGGAGTATTTATCATCATAGTCCGCCCATTGATTTATTTGATAAACTTAAAAATTAATAGATAGAGTTACATTAATTGAATTATTTAGAAAAATTGATACATTTTATGTTTTAATTTATTTTATTATTGAATATTATATTTAATTATCTTGGTCTAGGGATTTTATTACTTTTTGTGCTTTAATTTACATATTTTTTATGGTATTTTGATCTTTGTACAAAATGTGATCCTTGTAAAACATTTCATTAGTGTTAGTTCCAAATTCTCTTACATCTATTTAAAAATATATCCATCCTTATGATCTTAGATAAATAATTTTTCTATTAACTATGTGACAATTGGAAGAAAGTCAACATGAAACATCTGATTATGGCTCTTATTTGTGTGGAAGTGGATTTACTGAGGACTCCTCAAGATTTTGTTTAGATTAAACAATGGGTGATTTCAAGTATCACATACACAATATTTTTTAATTTTAAAATGTTTTATTTTTTTATCTATTTTAAAAAAGGGCCTAAAATTTTCAACTCTTGATGGGGAAACATTGAGTTTTATCTATGTGATGTCCTCAAAAAAATTAACCAGTGCAGTGGTGGTTGAATTTTTTCCAAATTTTAATGTTGATTATTTTATTAGGTCCTAGTTTTTGGTATCCTAGAATTTTCAAGAGTGATGAATACTTAAAGTGTAGAGAGGGAGTATAGATATAGGTCCCCCATTAATCTCATCCATTCCACATATAATAATGGGATTACATAGGTTCATGTTGTTGTAATTTCAATCAATAGGTAGAGAAAAAGGGATTAAAAGATAACTATTGGGTTAATACAAATTTATATGGGTGAATCATGGAAAAATATCAGTATGAATCCCTTGCATAGATAAAAATTATAATTTTATTTTCATCAAAAAACTGTATATTTTTAAAATTATTCTATGTTCTAGAGATGATATTTAAAATTCAAATAATTATGAGTGTGGGATTCTAAGGCATATAGGGTAATATATTTCCCCTGATCATGATACTTATCTAAATTCTCAAAAGGGTTTGTTTGTTATACCGTATATAGGGGATAAACAATTTGTTATCATGAAAAATAGTTCAATGAAGATGAATAAGGAGGAGGAAAATAAAAAAGTTTAAACCACTATAAGTACAAATAATAATTTTTAGTTTTGATGATTCTTCTCATATCCTGATGAATATATCATTTTTATCTCTTATAGAGATCAATCTATTGTATATTCATTTTTCCAATTGGTTTAGTTCATTATCAATCTACCATTTATAATGACCCATAATTTTAGAATGATTTTTTATTGAATAAAAATTTATTAAATATTAAATATTAATATATTCTTATAAAATAAATAGAAACCAAAAAACTTTATCTCATTAACAATTATCATTATAATGGTTTTTTATAAAACCAATTAAAATTCCTAAAATTACTAGTACAAAAGAAATACAAAATAGAATACCTAAAATGGGAATGTATGGATAACCCATAACTACTAGAATGAGAAACCCATTTAAAATTATATATTAATGAAATAAAATATGAGAAAAACAATAAAAACCATAAGAAATGAAAATATAACATTAGAGAGAAATTTGTGGTTAATTTTGAGTGAATGAATGTAGTGGGTTTTATAGTATTTAAAGGTAAATGTAACCATTAGGATTCAAATATTATATGAAAATTTATCAATATGAAAATTGGAAACTACACCCCAAGTTGATTATTTTATCACTATTATTAGTGTTTATAAGTTGTATTGATGAAGGATAATTGATACAAAAAAAAATAGAATTGATGACCTCACCTAGTAGAGTCATGAATCTTGAAGCCCATTCATCAAAACATGGGAGGGAGGTAACGTCCCTGGGGTTCTACCTTGACCATGAAAAATATGATCTTTAATAGGTGTATCTTGAATGACATATCCTACGAATGAAGTTCAAGTTAGGTGAGATTACCACATGGTTGATATTATCCAACCCACCCCATGAAACTACCACCATCACAAACGTTACCGATATCACATATGTGGGTGTAATATGGGGTTACGTGTCAAGAATTTAGTAACATAAATTTTAAATTAATTCATATAAATACAATTTTATTCCATAAATTCTTATAATGAAAATTTTTATTAATAACATATATGATTAATTGAGTGGAATTTGTAAATTTGATTTTTAGACATAAATAAAACATAATAATATTTTTCTGGAAAATATATACACCATTATAAAAAAATCTGGTATTCAAAATACTATTTTTTAATAAAATATAATCTTAAAACATATTTATTAAAATATAAATGAAAATATTATTTTATATTGACCTTGGAAATTTTTATAAGTGTCATAAATTAGGCTGTTTTTTAAAACCATTATTTTTTAAATTCATAAACATTTTTGTATTTAAAAGTTATAATTATCACATTTAGAGAATTTTTATGATAAAATAAACATTATATTTGACATCACCATGTAAAAATTATGTTTGGTTGAATTTATTATAATTTTCTAAAATACTTTAATATTTCTGTGATTAGTAAAAATACTGTTTTGGGTTTTTGGTATGTTAATGAATTCAAATTTATGTCATAATGAAGTAATAATTAATAAAAAAAATTGAATTCCTAAAATATATTATTTTATTAAAATTAAGTATTTTAATATATTTCAATCAAATTTTTATGTCTATAATTGTCTTTCTGAAGTCTAAAATGGAAAATTTGACATAAAAACATTATTTTGTGAGAAATATAATTTTCCATAACAAAAAAAGTAATAAAAATAATTCTTGGTTTTTATGGGTTAATATAGTTTGCAATGTGACCAAAATATTAAAATCTATGAGAAAAAACCATGTCTAATCCAATAGTTTTTAATTTTTCTACATCCATGTTTTCTGTGACCAATATTTGGAAATTATAAAATAATTCCTCCACATTTTTTTACAAATAACCATAATTTTATCCGTTTAAATTCACTCTGAATAAATTATTCAAAATTTTCTGATGTGTTTACCTCCCAATAATCCCCCTAATATTTTTCTCAAGCCCCCAATTTTCTATTTCTCATGACATATTAGTAACTCTTCAAGGTAAGAAAATTATCCTTCATTTCTCTTTAATTCAAGAACCAATTTTTTATATGTCTTATAATGTTATGGTTACTCAATTTTATTAAACTTTTTGTCGTAAAATTAATTCCAAATTATGTTTTATCAATGGGATACCATTTTCACACCTCAATTTTCCTTTTTATAAAACCACTTTTTATACTCATCGTGATGCTAGATTTACTTCTCAACTTTCTATCACTACATAAGAAATTCACTTTTATTTTACTTTTTTAAATACCCAATTGTAATGGCTCGGACCTCTCCGGCCCATTCCTTTGTCAAAAAGAAGGTCAAGAAGTGTTCTGGAGGGTAAAATATAATTTTTCCACACTTTTTTGAATTTTGAAACTACACGCCGAGTAGTTTGAGTACACTCCGTGTACTTCCTTTCCGGGTACACCCCATGTTGCAAGTCGTGTCCTTGCTCTGTGGAATAATGGGAGCACGCCATGTGACCAGTTCTACACACCGTGTAGTCCTTCCCCGCGTACGCGTTACCAGTCAATGGCCGTGTACCATGTAGGAGCCGTGTCCTTGCCGTGTACAATGAATGAGTACACACCGTGTGTCCAAACTACACGCTGTGTAGTCCTTCCCCGCGTATGCGTTACCCTCAAACCGTGTGTTGACCAGTCAATGGCCGCAGAGCCGTGTTGGAAGCCGCATGGATACCATGTGAAAAAACAGAGTACAAGCCGTGTACCATAAAGTAAACGCCGTGTACCATAAATTACACGACGTGTACTTTTTCTTTTCACACCTATAAAAGGAGGGGTCCCCTCCTCCTTTCAACTCACACCTCTCCTCCCCTCTCCTTTGAGCAGAGCTCTCCTAAGAGACTCGAAGGCTCTTCCAACCATAACTTCTTCGTCCGAGCTCCGATTTACGATCCGTCAGCGGCCACAGGATCGTAACAACGAGGTGGAAATTCCAAGCCTGGGTCCGTTGTCTTTCCTTTGGACTTTACTTTCCGCCTTCCACCTGAGGAGGTTTTTCCGGGACCCGACAGAAGTGACAGACGCCAACGGACGTCTTCTAAGGTTGATCCGGGGGAGCGTTGTGATCAAGAACCTGTTAAGGTAGGGATTTTACCTTCGTCTCTCTAATTTGTGCATCATTCAAGGTGGGTGTTCTCTTGTTTACATGAAACACTTTTGAACCAATTTAATGAAGATAATAACTGGCTTATATAATGGGGATGGGAAGTTGTGATTGCTGTTACTTTATATCCTGTGATATTATGTTCTGAATTGAATGAGCTTCTACCTACTGAAAATCACAGTTGTTGGGGACCTTTTCTTATGCAATTAAATATTTTCCTCTCCTTCTGTATTTTCTTATGGATGGAAACTTTTTGGAATGTGGAAATTGGTTAATCACGTAAAGTTGGCTGTTAAAATCTGGAACCCTTGTGTGATCACCCCGGTTAAAAAAAATCGAATAATGACGATGTGGGAGTTGTCTTGGTTACGAGACATGTTTTGGGGGTGTTTTGTGGGTTGTTGTGGATCGGGTGAGCAACAGGGCTGCGGTTGACTTGGTTGTGGGTTGGTGTGAATTTTATGATGGTGATGGGAAGCAGGGCTGAAATAAATGGTATTAAAGAGATAATGATGTATGGTACGGTTTTGGTTATGGTGGCTGGAAGCGGGGCTGCAGGGATGGGTTTAAAAGTGAACGGATAGTGGGTTGTGACTAATAAATAAAATTTAGAAGAGTTAATGAATGATGGGGCATGGTAATGGAACATGAATGTTAATCAATGGGGTTGGTTAATTGATAAGAAGGGATTTGTTATGTTACTTGTGTTTTTCCTAACATGATTTGTGGATCGTAGGGATATGTTTTACAAATGATTGGTGTGTTTAGTTGTGGATATTTGCCCTGTAGTTAAGGAACTAAATATCTATTTCTTCTGAAATGTGAAAACCTAAAGGGGGTTGGGTTTGTTTGTTGTATGCATGCTTCGAAGTATCAGTGCCGAGGCATGTGCACAGTTTCTCTTTTTAGAAGCCATAGGTTGGGCTGTGTGGTTGGTATATATATATATATCGGTATCTTTTGTGTTTTATTGCACCCCACCCATGTTGAGCACTTAGTGCCGAACACTCCCATTTTATGGGAGAGGGTATTTTTCCCTTAGTTACTAGCTTCTTCCTGCTCCTTCTCCCCTAGGCTGTGATGGCTTGAGGCGACCTTACACCTAAGACTCTTTGGGTAGGTTTCGATTGGGGTGGTTTTAGCCCAAGACTCTTTGGTCAGGTTCTTCTGTTTCCCAAGAATCTTCGAGATGAGCCCCAGGTGTGTGCGGGCGGGATACGTGGTTGTGAGGCCCAGGTGTGTGCCAGCGGGATACGTGGTTGTGAGGCCCAGGTGTGTGCGGGCGGGATACTTGGTTGTGAGGCCCAGGTGTGTGTGGGTGGGATACGTGGTTGTGAGGCACAGGTGTGTGAGGGCGGGGAGAGTGTGGCAATGTCAGAACGTTCTTCATTAGGAAGAGCAACTAACTAATGGGAAATGGTGAGGGGTACCCAATACTCTTGTTTTGTATATACTACTACCTGTTGTGATTGTGTTTTTGGTGAGTGTGGCTGGTGAGGTTCGGTGGATAGAATTACTTGCTAGGTTTCTTCTGTTGTTCTCAAGGGACATTAGGATGTCTCCCCACTTGTGCACGAGAGCTTTAGGTTTCCATACTGAGTATACTTGTATGATCACCCTACGTTTACTTTCAGGTTTCTAGGAGGACTACCAGGGCTGTGCGGGACCCTACTAGTTGGACGATTGGAGTTGTTGTTGTTGTTGTACCTTGTTTTCTTTTGGTATTGTACTTTGAGCTTTCTTGTACTTGTACATTGTTATAAAATTATTTAAACATGCATGTGGGCTTGGTTTGGGTTTATTTATATACACTGGTTCTTTTCCTTTTTGGTGGTTGACTTGTCATATTTCCTGTTATTTAAAAATAAAAAGGGTAATGCCTCCCATATTTGTGAAAACTCATACCGTTGGTGCTAGTCGCCACCCCGGGGCCTACTGGAGGCGGGACTCGGGGGTCATTATCTCCCTTTCACCATTTCCAGCTTAGGAGGGGCATCTTTGGTGGGACGGGGTCATGAAAGAATGGTATCAGAGGTGATAGTTGAGAGATAGGATGGGGTCTGGAGTTAGGCACAGTGAGGATTCCATGGGATGGTAGGGAAACATTGTTAGTTAATCTTGGTGCGTGACATAGGCCAGGGAAGACCGGCTAGGACATGGGATTTTAGGGCCCCCCCGTGGTCCGATGCAAGGACTTTGAGCCTACTGAATGACCAAGTGAGACTACATTGATTGCAGGGTAGAGACCCTAGGGAAGGTACATGCATCATCATGATTGTGTTTTACTTGATTTGGGTGTTCTGGGAAAGAAATTGAAATAAAATGATGAAAAAAACCTTGAGTTTTTCCTTACTACTTGGGATTAGGTGATCCATGTTTACCGTACAGCTATGGCACCTGGATGTCGGCCCCGGGTGGCTCAGACGGCCGAGGCCCAGCAGATTCAGGCGGTTGATCAGTTGAGGATTGACCCAGTAGAGGAAGATAGACAGTGGTAGAAGACTCTCCGTTCTTTCCAGCGGCAGACACTCAAGAAGTAGGAGGGTAGTAATTCGGATATGGAGACGGAGGGGTGGCTTGAGGAGCTAGGGATCGCTTTTACCTTGATCCATGCCCCGAGGGAGTACTGGGATCACCTAGCAGTCAGTCAACTGAGAGGTACGCAGACGAGGTGGTGAGCTTGCATGGAGTTCTGAGGACTATCGTCTCAGATCGGGATACTCGGTTTACCTCATGAGTATGGAGGGGGTTAAAACTTGCTTTTGGCACCCAGCTACGCCTTAGCACTGCCTTCCACCCCCAGACCGATGGGCAGATAGAGCGGACTATCCAGATCATGGAGGACATTCTGCGAGCATGCATTCTGAATTTTGGAGGATCATGGGTATGACACTTGCCTTTAGTAGATTTTTACTACAACAACAACTTCCACTCTACTATTGGCATGGAACCGTTTGAGGATTTGTATGGAAGGCCATATTGTTCACCCATTTTCTAGGAATAGGTTGGTGAGACAGGTGCTCTTGGGCCAGAGGTAGTGCTGAGAACCATAGAGAATGTCTATCTTGTACGTGAGAGGATGAAAGTGGCTCAGGACCGACAGAAGTCTTATGCTGATTGTCGTAGGAGCCCCTTGGAGTTCGAGGTGGGGGATCATGTGTTCTTGAAGTTTTCCCCTCGACGGGGGTAGCAGAAGTTTTGTAAGGGGATAAAGCTCTCACCCAGGTTCATCGGACCTTTTGAGGTGTTGAGGTGAGTCGGCGAGGTGGCATATCAGCTGGCCCTGCCACCTCAGTTGGAGAAGGTTCATGATGTCTTCCACTTCTCCCAGCTTCATCGGTACTTACACGATGACTCCCACGTTATCGAATGGGGAGAGTTAGATATGGGAGATGACACGACCTTTGAGGAATGACCATTCAAAATCGATGATCGTAAAGATTAGGTGATCCATGGACTAACCATTCCCTTGGTTCGTGTGTTTTGGAGGTATGGCTGCCTCGAGGAGAGCACTTGGGAGCGGGAGACCCAGATGCACGCTCAGTACCCGGAGTTGTTTTTACTTGTTTTTTCCCTTGTTTTTCTGAGCTTGTTTTGATGTTGTACTCTGTACCATTGATATATGGAATGATTGGCTTGTCAGTTGTGAGACCTTTTGTTTCTTTGTTCCCTGGTAATGTGTAACATGTCCGGATGTGTGGGAAAGGGAAAAACTTGACCCTTAATCGAGACGCATTAACGCGAATGCGATTGAACCCGTGCGGGTGAGTCAGTGCCGCCTAAAGCAGATAATATCTCGACATAGGTGAAGGAATTTCCCAAACCCATGTGTTCGGGCAGTGTGTTGGTTGTGCGGTGTTGGGGTTAGTGCGAGTTGAAAAATCCTTATGTATGAAAGTGGGAAGACCCAATTCATAATCAAGACGCATTATTGAGGATACGATTAAACCCATGAAGGCGAGTCACTGCCGCCTAAAGCGGATAATATCTCAAAATAGGAGAAGGAATTACTAACACATATGATTAGGGTTGTTGGTTGGGTTCTTGTTATAACGAGAACCCTAAGAGGTATCTTGTTGGGTTCCTCTGGGTTGGTTTTGAATTCTCGGGGACGAGAATGTTTTAAGGGGTATATGATGTAATGGACCGGACCTCTCCGACCCATTCCTTTGTAAAAAAGAAGGTCATGAAGTGTTCTGGAGGGTAAAATGGACCTTTTCCACACTTTCCAGAATTTCGAAACTACACGCCGTGTAGTTTGAGTACACGCCATGTACTTCCTTTCCGGGTACACCCCGTGTTGCAAGCCGTGTCCTTGCTGTGTGGAATAATGGGTGCATGTCGTGTGACCAGTTCTACACGCCGTGTAGTCCTTCCCCGCGTACGCGTTACCATTCAATGGCCGTGTACCATGTAGGAGCCGTGTCATTGCCATGTGCAATGAATGAGTACACACCGTGTGTCCAAACTACACACCGTGTAGTCCTTCCCCGTGTATGCGTTACCCTCAAACCGTGTGTTGACCAGTCAATGGCCGCTGAGCCATGTTGGAAGCCACGTGGAGACCGTGTGAAAGAACCGAGTATACGCCGTGTACCATAAAGTACACGCTGTGTACTTTTTCTTTTCATGCCTATAAAAGGAGGGTTCCCCTCCTCCTTTCAACTAACACCTCTCCTCCCCTCTCCTCTGAGAAGAGCTCTCCCAAGAGACTCTAAGGCTCTTCCTACCATAACTTCTTCATCCAAGCTCCGATTTACGATCCATCAGCGTCCACGGGATCATAACGATGAGGCAGAACTTCCGCGCCTGGGTCTGTTGTCTTTCCTTCGGCCTTTCCTTTCCGACTTCCACCCGAGGAGGTTTTTCCAGGACCCGACAGAAGTGACGGACGCCGACGAACATCTTCTAAGGTTGATCTGGGGGAGCGTTGCGATCAAGAACTTGTTGAGGTAGTTATTTTACCTTCTTCCGTCTAATTTTTTCATAATCCGGGGTGGGTGTTCTCTTGTTTAGGTGAAACACTTTTGATCTAGTTTAATGAAGATAATAACTGGATTATATAACGGGGATGAAAAGTTGTGATTGCTGTTACTTTATATCCTGTGATATTATGTTGTGAATTGAATGAGATTCTACATACTTAAAATCACGATTGTTGGGGGCCTTTGCTTACGCAATTAAATGTTTCCCTCTCCTTCTGGATTTTCTTATGGATGGAAACTTTGTGGAATGTGGAAATTGGTTAATCACGTAAAGTTGTATGTTAAAATCTGGAACCCTTGTGTGATCACCCCGGTTAAACAAAATGGAATAATGAACATGTGGGTATTGGCTTGGTTACGAGACATGTGTTGGGGGTGTTTTGCGGGTTGTTATGGATCGGGTGAACAGCAGGGCTGCGGTTGACTTGGTTGTGGGTTGGTGTGAATGTTATGATGGTGATGGGCAGCGGGGCAACAATAAATGGTATTAAAGGGATAATGATGTACAGTACAGTTGTGGTTATGGTGGTTGGAAGCGGGGCTATAGGGATGGGTTTAAAAGTGAACGGAAAGTGGGTTGTGACTAATAAATAAAATGTGGAAGAGTTAATGAATGGTGGGGCATGGTAATGGAACATGAATTTTAATCAATGGGGTTGGTTGATTGATAAGAAGGGCTTTTTTGTGTTACTCGTGTTTTTCCTAACTTGATTTGTGGATGGCAGGGATAAGTTTTACGAATGATTGGTGTGGTTAGTTGTGGATAGTTTCCCAGTAGTTAAGGAACTAAATAACTATTTCTACTGAAATGTGAAAACCTAAAGGGGGTTGGGTTTGTTTGTGGTATGCATGCTTCGTAGTAGCAGTGCCAAGGCACATGCTCAGTTTCTCTTTTTAGAATCCATAGTTTGGGCTATGTGGTTGGTATATATATACATATCTGTATCTTTTGTGTTTTATCTCACCCCACCCATGTTGAGCACTTAGTTCCGAACACTCCCATTTTATGGGAGAGGGTGTTTTTCCCTTAGTTACTAGCTCCTTCCTGCTCTTTCTCCCCTAGGCTGTGATGGCTTGAGGCAACCTTACACCTATGACTCTTCGGGTAGGTTTCGATTGGGGTGGCTTTATCCCAAGACTCTTCGGGCAGGTTCTTCTATTTCCCAAGAATCTTCGGGATGATGCCCAGGTGTGTGCGGGCGGGATACGTGGTTTTGAGGACCAGGTGTGTGTAGGTGGGATACATGGTTGTAAGGCCCAGGTGTGTGCGGGCGGGATACGTGGTTGTGAGGCCCAGGTGTGTGAGGGCGGGATACGTGGTTGTGAGGCCCAGGTGTGTGCGGGTGAGGAGAGTGTGGCAGCGTCCGGACGTTCATCATTAGGAAGAGCAGCTAACTAAATGGAAATGGTGTGGGGTAACCAATACTCTTGTTTCTTATATACTATTACCCGTTGTGCTTGTGTTTTTGGTGAGTGTGGCTGGTGAGGTGGGGTGGATATAATTCCTTAATAGGTTTCTTCTATTCTTCTCACGGGACGTTAGGATGTCTCCCCACTTGTGCACGAGAGATTTAGGTTTCCCTATTGAGTATTCTTGTATGCTCACCCTACGTTTACTTTCAGGTTTCCAGGAGGACTACCAGGGCTGTGCGGGACCCTACTAGTCAGACAGTTGGAGTTGTTGCTGTTGATGTACCTTGTTTTCTTTTGGTATTGTACTTTGAGATTTCTTGTACTTGTACCTTATTATAAAATTATTTAAACATGCATGTGGGCTTGGTTTAGGTTTATTTATATATAATGGTTCTTTTCCTTTTTGGAGGTTGACTTGTTCTATTTCTCGATATTTAAAAATAAAAAGGGTAATGCCTCCCATATTTGTGAAAACTCATACCCTTGGTGCTTGTCGCCACCCCGGGGCCTACTGGAGGCGGGACTCAGGGGTCATTATCTCCCTTTCACCATTTCTAGCTCAGGAGGGGCATCTTTGGTGGGAGGGGGTCATGACACCAATACTCTTTATTTTCAAGGGTTATTCATCTAGATAGTTTTTTAATTTTATTTGTGGATTTACACAAAAGAGAACCACATTCCCTTTTTATTGTCCCACAATTATGTAATGATAATGTCTTTAATCTCTTTTGTATGCCAGGATTTTTAACAAGAAGCTCATTCTTTATTCTCCATGGTCCTTAATGTAATGATTTTATATGATCTATGTGGCCCACATGAAAGTAATAAATATGACGTGTGTTCCGTAATAGAACTCCAATACATTGGGTAAAAAATTTAATCTCTATAGATGACATGTTTTATGATTCCTTGGTAAATAACCTTGGTAATTTTCATTTATAACACATTGTGATAAAACATAATATTCTTCTTAATGTATCATTTAAATTTTGTAGAAACATTTACATGTTATGATCTAGGTTATTATTATTATTATATTCCTCTTGTTCATGTGTTACTTTTATGCATATGTTTCTTATCGATCTGTCTCATGATCACATGCTGGTTGTCTCTTTTGTTTAATCCCTTATTGGGATTTGTGATAAGCCATTTCCATTGATGTATGTCCCTATGATATGAGATGTTGTAAAATTAACCTTTTGTAAACAAAAAAAAATAAATTTCAAGTGGATTAGAGAAGTGTTTTTTGTTTTCATGTATTATGTACCTTATTTCCATGAAACTAAACTTCAAAAGATACTTTGTCTATACTATGTATTGAAAAGTTATTCAATAAAAATATAGGATTCTATAGTTGGTATCCAGAAACGGTTTAGTTATTTGTATACATTATGACATGAAAACTCCAGTCTGAACCCTAGGGACAAGTATAGATACAGAAAAACATCATGGTATTATTATATGTATTATGTAAGTGGTTTTATAAAAATAGATCTATTTATAGGCAAAAACTTGTTGATGTGGCTCTAGCCCAGACAAGTCTCGGGGAAACACCAAAAAACACCACAATAATATTAACTTTATTGTGATTTTTTGTATGAAAATTAACCTTGTTTCACTCCCATTTTCACACTCAGAGGGGATATTTTGGGTTAATAACAAGTTTCATATGAACAATTACGATGGATATATAGAAGATGCAATTTTTATTAACGAATAACATATTTATGCCTGATATTTGAAGACATAAAAACCATTTATAATTAAAATATTCATAAAAGAAACACATTTCTCACTAAATTCTTCTTCTTTTTAAAAAATGGAGGGAAATAGGAGGAACCACTTAAATGAAGAGTGTAACAAAAGACGCACTGAAAAAATTCTGATGGATGATGAAGTGGAAAACATCAAGAGGATGATGAATCAAATAACTCAAGTTATGAATAATAACTTGATTCAATTAAAGATAATAGATTCACATTAAAGGGAATAAATTTCCATTTAGTTTTTCATGTATCAATGACTAACTTTATTTATTGGATCTACCGACACATTGATGGAGGAACAATGCATAATCTCTATAGGAAAGATATTTTTTGTTATATTTTATTCTAATAAAGAAAAAGTCACCCAAGAAGTATACCGTTTAAATGTAAAATATGGTTAGTGTTGAAAATGGATTAAAGACCTGTATGAAATATTGGATATTTATTAAATAGAGTGGGAAGAGTTTATGGGAATGTTTTTCAGTAAATATTTTCCCCATTTGGTGTGAAAAAAATTGAGAAGCTATTCCTAGAGCTAAAGTAGAAGGAAAATGAATCAGTGAGATGATATGAGATGATATTAATAATACATTCTCGATACAACTATAGCTATGTAATGGATCATAAGGGAAATTTTGGTAGATTATTTAGTGTCCTAAGACCCCATATTCTGAGGAATATATTGAATTGGAACTATAAAAGCTATGATGGGATATGGAAGAGTGATATAAAGGATGAATTATACTTTTAAGAGACACAATGATCATATAGATTTAATTAAATAAAGAGATAAATATATAAAATCTCATAGAAGAATTTCAATAATGTATGTAGATAAAAGAAAGTCAAACTTCTCAAGTTAAACAAATGTATGAAGAAGCATTGGGGAAACAGATTTCTTCAGAGTGGATAGTGATGAACAGGTGGAAGAGATAACTATAAATCATGATAGTTTCATGGTGTGTATATCCTTAAATTCTTAACATTAATGACTATGGGAAGTTGGTTCTATCCCAACTAGAAGTTCAATGCTTTGAGTTTGGATACCTTTGTCACTATTCCAATCAATTTCTAAATCAGATGATAATAAAGGAAAACCACCACCATCCTCATTATATTCTAAGATATTAACATCACGAATTTTCTATCATGATGGATGAATTAGAGATTCTAAATGTTGTGGTGGTAGGTAAACTCATTGTAATCTTAAATATAAAAATTACTTTGTTTGATTTTGGTTCCACACATTCCATTATTTCATCCATGTTTAAAAAGAATATAAAAACTACCCCTAAAATTATATAACTAGAGTTATTATTCAATACTCTTGGAGGTATCATCCTATCATCATCAGTATATAGAAACTATAGTATTAACTTGGGTGATTACAATCACATCTCAAATCTAGTAGTCATTATCATAGATAAATTCAACAATATATTTTAGACTGAATATCTATCAATATAAAATTCCAAGATAAACTATATAAGAAAGGAAATTCCCATATTCTTGAATAGAAACCCAATAGTTATTTTTATAAGAGTGATATATTATACTATGCTTTATCTAGAACCACTCCCATATCATTTTTTATGGAAATGGTCAGTGAAAAGGAAGATGTAGATGGAATTATAAACATAGATCAGGTACCCATAATTCATGAATACATTGATGTATTTCATGAAGAGATAAATGGGGATCCCATAGAAAAAGAGGTAGAGTCCTCTATGAAACTAATACCTGGATAAGAGATGATATAAATGGTATCATATAGAAAAGAAAATATGCAGTTAGGGGAATTAAAAAAACAACATCAAGATATTTTGGAGAAGGGATTTATTTGACCCTGTGTGTCCCTATAGGGTGCACCTGTATTCTTGTCATGAATAAAGATGGATCAATTTTTCTATGAATTTACTATATAGAACTTAATGTGATCATAATAAATAATAAGTAACATCTCCCAAAGATTTATGATTTATTTTCTCAGCTTCATGGGCCTCAATTCTTCTCCTAGATTGAAATCCGATATGGAAATCATAAATTAAGGGTGAATAAAGATTATATTCTAAATACTACATTCTAAACAATATATAGTCATTATGTGTTTTTTTCTATTCTCTTATGTTTGACCAATGCTCTTTCTGTATTTAGGGATTTGATAAATGAGTCTTTAAGGACTACCCTAATAAATTAGTGGTAGTTTTTATTGATGATATTATGATACATTCCAATATTCGTGATGAGAATGAGGATTATCTAAGGGTTATATTGGGAATTAAGAGGAAGGATAAACTATTTGTAAAATTTAGAAAATGTGAATTCTGGATACAAAAATATTCATTCATGGGGCACATTATAACAAATTAAGGAATCTCAGTCAAACTTGTGAATAAAAAGGTTATAGAGAAGTGTCCTTATACTAAAATGGTAGCAGATATTTATAGTGTCCTTGGTTTAGTAGGATATTATAGGAGGTTTTTGAAAAAGAAATAAAAAATTTATAATCAATAAACAAAGTTAACTCGAAAAGGGGATAAGTTCATCGAGACAAAGAATCATGAATAATGATTCAATGAACCTGAGAAGACATTGGTTTCTATACCTTTGTTATCTGTTCCCACATTCGGAGAATGATTCATTATTTATTATGACACGTCTTTGAATGTTCTTGGGTGTATCCTCATGTAAAATGAAATAATGATTTTTTATGAATATCGATAGCCAAATTTTCTTGAGTAGAATAATCATACATATGATCTAAATCTATCTGTGATTATTTTTTCTCAAAAAATACGGTGGTGCTATATTTTTGGGGATAAATGACATATATAAACAGAACAAAAAAGTTTCAGGTATATTTTCATTCAATATTAATTTAACATGAGATAAAAAAGATTTGTTAGAAATTATTAATGACTGTGACTGTTTAATTGATTATCACCATGGAAGATGAAACAATGTCACTAATTTATTAATTGGAAAAAACCATGCTATGATGTGAATGATAAAAATTAAAGGATATCCTTTGATCAAGGACCTAGTAAAATAGGTCATGGGTATCCTAAGATAATGGAAATCATCAAACATATGTTGAATGATTTCTCAACCATAATTACTAGATAAGATCAATAAATCTCAAAGAGAATATCCTTTTGTTAAAAAATATGATAAAGGATATAATGAATAGAAATATTCATGATTTCAATTTTTATCAAGATGGTGTATTGAAATTTCATAAAAAGATATGACTAGAATCTATCCAAGAGATAAAGAAGGATTTGATAGATAAATGTCATAAATCAAAATTCTCAACACATATTAAAAGAAGTAAAATGTATAGTGACCATTATGATCATTATTTGTGGGATAATATAAAAAGGGGGAGTGTCGAGTAAACTATAAGTTGTCTGGTGTGTAAAAATGTTAAATATGATAAACATCTTTTTAAAGAGGTAATGAAAACACTACCCATACGAACATGGAATTGGGAAAAAATCAATATGGAATTTTTCACTGGTCTATCAATAGCATCCCATATAAATAACGTGATATAGTTTTTAAGGAATCAACACACCAGGAGTACCCATTTCATCTCTATTTTAGGAGATCTCAATCTCGACCAAGTTTTTGGGATTTATGTGAAGAAAGTGGAGTGGTTTCATGTGGTTCCCCTTTCTATTGTTTCTAACCATGATCCAAGGTACACATATATATTAATTATAAGTCTTCAATATTCTATGAATAATAAATTGAATCATAGTACAACCTATCACCCCCAATCTAATGGACAATATAAAAGGACAATTCAAACACTCAAGGACATGCTTAGAAGATTATTAATGTAATTTAAAGGTGGATGGTTCTAACACCTCCCATTAGTTTAGTTCTCAAATAAAACAAAAATCAAATCAAATATTAAAATGGATTCATATGAAGCTATATATGGTATGTGATTTAGAACTTATACATGTTTTTATTAGTTAGTGAGATGAATTTTTGTGGGCCCAATCTTGTCAAAGAGATGAAAAAAGGTTCATACCATCCAACAAAATATGAAGAATTATCAAAGTCATTATAAGAGCTATGCAGATAATTTTATATGGGACATGGTAATTGATTTTAAGGAACAAATTTCCTTTGAATATAAACATGGTATAGAGTCATGTAATATTTAAAGAATATGGAGGATAGCCCTAGGTACATTGGCCCCTTGAAATCCTTGTTCATGCAGGAGTATTAACTTATTAGATAGAAATTGCACAAAATCTATCTCAAGTTCGATATTTATTTCATGTATCTATATTGAAGAAGTACATACATAATCAATCACATGTACTGAATCCAGAGGTGGTACAACTAGAACACGACCTCTCTTATGAGGAGGAACTAGTGGAAATAATGGATAATAGAGATAAGGTTCTATGCAACAAGGCTAACCACTTCGTCAAAGTGTTTTGGAGGAACCATAAATATAATGAAGTGATATGGAAACTCGATGAGGAAATTAGATAGGATTCACCTCACCTTTTCTCAACTGAGTGAATAAGTTGAAATTTAAGGGATAAAATTTATTAAGGGTGGAAGAATGTAATGAACTATAACTTTCAGATTATTTTTGTTTCTTATAAAAATGTTTTTTTAAATATTATATAATATTATATAGATAAAAAATAAGTAGAAATAATTTTTTTTATCTCATTAAAAATTATCATTAAATTAGTCATCTATAAAACAAATTAATATGCTAAAAATTACAACTGGACAAAAAATATAAAATAAAATAGCTAAAATGGGAAAGTATGGATCTCCCTGATCTACTAGAATCATCACCCCATTATAAATTCTATAGAAATAAAAAAAATATTAGTAAACAAATAAAAATATAAATAAATGAAAATATTACCATATGTTTTTTTTTGAATTTTGAGTGAAATAATGTAGTGTTTTTATAGGGTATAAAGGGAAATTTTTCTGTTGGGATTCCACTGTTATATGATAGTTGGTAAATATGACCATTGATTAACATGTCCCCTGTAATGTATAAACTTGTTTGATAATTGTACCATAATAATTAGTGTTTATAATAAGTAATGATAAAAAATTATTGATATAGAAATAAGAATCGACGACTTCAATAAGTAGAGTCATGCCATTTGAAGACCACTTTTCATAACATGGGAAGGATTATAATTCAATGGGGTTATAACTTGACCAAGACAAAGATGATATTAAATAGGTTTATATTTAATGAAATCACCTATGAGAAATTTTCAAATTATTGGATATTACCACTCGGTCGATGTTAGCCAAGACACCCAACCAAACTATCACCATCAGACACCTTACCCTTAAAGTGTATATGGGTGTAATAAGAAGTAAAATGCCTAGAAATTAGTTAAGTAATGTGTAAATTCCCTCATATTAATAAAATTTTATTTCTTCAATTCCTTAGAATATTTTTTCATAATAAAATATATGTTTAATTGATATGATTTTATAATTTCATTTTTTTGACACAAATAAAACATAATTGTATTTTTCTAGAAATGATCTACAATTTTATAAAATACCTTGTTATTCTGAATAATATATGTTTTAATAAAATAGTATTTTAAAAAACACTAATCAAAATATAAAATATAAAAAAATTATAATGTCATAGGACATTTTTAAATGTTTTATAAATTTGAATGTGGCTTAAAAACTCTAAGTTTTAAATAAATAAATATTTTTATATTTAATATTTAAATTTATCGCATTTAAATATTTTTTTATGATAAAATAAAAAATTATATCTAAAATCATAATTATGAAATTAGGTTAGGGTGAATTTATGATAATTTTCTAAAATAATTTTATTCATGAATAGTAAAAATACATTTTTGGGTTTTCGATGTGTTTAATGACTTCATATTTATTTTATAGTGATTTAATAATTAATTAAACAAAATACATGATATAAAATATGTTATTTAATTAATATTATATATTCTAATATATTTTAAGCAATTTCCAAAACCTATAATGGGCTTTATAAAGTATAAAATGTTTTCATTAACTTAAAAACATTTCATTGTGAAAAGTTTAGTTTTCCATGAAAACTGAAGTAATAAAAAATGATTCTTAGTTTGGTTGGGTTACAAGAACATATAATTTGACTCAAATTTCCAAAAAATTAAACAAAAAATTGTAAGCTAACAATTTTTAATTTTCCCACATCATAGTATTCTAATAACTCTATTTAGAAATTATGAAACAATTCCTCAACTTTTTATATAAATACCAATCCATTCTCCATTTCCTTTCAATAAAAATACATACTGAATGATTTAATGTGGTTATAAATCTCAATTATCTCACCCATGGTGTCCTTAATCCCACATGGTTTCATTCCTCTAGATCTATGAGTAACTCTTCAGGGTAAGGGAATTGTCCTTCCTTTCTCTTCAATTCAAGTACATATTTTTGTACATATCATCTAAATTTCTTGTCTACTATCTTTTATTACACTTTTGATCAAACTATGACTTCATAATTTTGTTTTATCAATGGAAAACTAGTTTCCCTTATAAATTTAAGATCATTTAAAATGATGTTTTATTACCGTCATGATGTTGAATTTATTTATCAAATTTCGTTCTCTACTTAATAAATTATATTTTATATTCCATTTTTGAATATCAAACTTATAAAATTTCCCTGGGTATTAACCTAGATATAAAAATTATTTATTTCATTCTAGGATTTAATCATATGAAACCCACATTCCCTTTTTATGGGCGTAAAATGATGCAGTGATCAGGTCATTATTCTATTTTGTATGCCATGATTTTTGATAAGAACCCTATTATTTATTCTCCATTTTTTAATAATAAAATGATTTATTATTATCTATGTATATCTTATAAAATTAAGACATATGAATGGTGTTCCCTTATAGTTATCCAAATCATTTGACAAAGAATTAATATTTATATATGACATGTTTTACAATACCTTGGAGAATAATCATGGTAATTCTCATTTATGAAACCTTTGTGACAAACCATGGTGACATTCTTATGAATGTATCATTAAACTGTTGTATCCACATTTTCATTTTATTATTCATGTTCTTATTAGTATGATATACCTCTTGTTCATGCATTATTGTTATGAATATTGTTCTTATCGATAAGGCTAATGGTCACATGCTTATTGTCTCCCTTGTTTATTTCTTATCTTAGATTAATGTTGACCCCTTTCCTTTGATATAAGTTCCCAAAATATGATATTTGGTAAAATTAACCTATAGTGAACCCATGAAGATGTAATTCAAGTGGAATATAATTTTTTTTTATGTTTCTATGTATTGGGTAAGTTATTTCCAAGTAACTAAACTTTAAAAGATCCCAATTTTTTACTATTTAATTAAATTTTATGTAATTAAAAGGTGGGAAACCATACCATTACCCCAATTTCATTCCCAAAATGTATTATAATCAATTTGGTTATTTAAATGGAAAATATATAATATTTTTTATTTATTTCATTGATGTTGTTTTTTGTGGAACTGGGAAATGTAAGAAAATTGTTCTTAGTGAGAGGGTTCATGATTAAGCTATGTTTTAGTGGCTAATTTTTTTGGTGTTTAATATTTATCCTAATATAAATGATTTAATACGGGGGATACTCAATATAAAGTTTATTCCAAAAATTTTTAATAATAATATTAGGAAGGTAGTTTCTCTTAATAATTAATTCGATAATATTGAAAATGAAATTGATTAGGGCGAATTTAGTGATTTTTTCTAGAAACATAAGACATGGAGTGAGGAGAATAAAAAAATATTATGTTTATTTTATTTTATGGATATAGTTCAATATTTGAGTGCACCAGATCTGATTTTATTTCATGAAAAATATAGAAGGTATTGGATTTTTATATAGCTGAAAGTGATTTTTAAATGATAAAAGGAGTATACATCCTCTTAGAATTATTTGTATTTAGTAATCTTTGTTTTTTATAATCAGGTTCCAACTTCATTTAAAGTATATTTAATGATCATAAAAGTTTATAAAATAAAATACTTCACCTTTTATTTTTTTGTATACACAGGGTAAGTCATAGATGGCATGATTTTTTTTATTATTTTCTTGGATATATAAAATCTGAATAAAATGAAAATTTCATCGAAAAAATTGTTATATAGGTGAATAACTCAAATATGGTAATTTGAAAATCTCAATTCATAGTTATTGAAAAAAAATGTGTATTGGGAAATAATATTTAGATAAATTTTGATTTGGGAAAACAATATTGTGGGGAATATTTTTCAATCCTATAGTATGGATAAAATACATATTTTATTAAATCTTTATGATATGAAAATTATGGATAATTAATGGGATTGTTATAATATTATTATAATGATGCATTTTCTGGGTATACAAGTACCATTAAAAGATATTTTTTATGAGATCTTGGATATTATACATGAAGATATATGTTTCATTAAAATAAAAAAGATATGTTCATAGTAAATATATATAGAGATAATCATGGTTATATAGTAGTTTCATGGGGAGATAAAAAATATTTCTAATTGATGTTCTCTAAAAGTTTAATGGGAATTTAATAGGGATGTGAAAGATGAATTACTTAATTGTGAAGTCTTATGAATATAGATTACATAAGTTCACATTTTCACTAAAAGTTTTAAATTTATTTAGTATTTCAAAATTTCCCACTATAATTATAGAGGTCCAATCGTATATGAGAGGTGATATCACAACGAGGGAGGAAATATTTTAGGGGTAGTGAGTTTTCTCTTATTATTTTTTAGTCTATTAAAATTTATAATTATTTTCATAAGATTAATGTAAATCATTATTTATCCTTCAATATGGTCCCCATATCATGGAGGGATAGAGATATTCATTTGTTTAATTCATTTTTAAATTTATTTAAATGATAAAGGTTTGAAAGTGGGATATTAATATGTCATAATAAATAAAAATAAGAAGATCCAAATGTGAAAATTTTAAAAAATATTGAATATCCATTACTTTACAGAAAACCTTTTAAGGTATTCCCTTCTGATCCTAAAATATTTTTATAAAGTATTTATATTTTTGTGTTCATATATTTCCTTTAATATTAAAACCCATAGTGAATTTGATTAATTATAAATGAATACTAACATTCAATATAAATAATTTCAATTTATAAAAGGGTTAGATGTCATTCATTTTCTAATTAGTCAATATAGTAGTATACAATATGATTATATATAAAATCAATTTTTTTCAGTATAACATTATGTGATCACTCTAAAGAGCACCACATGGATTTAAATATTAAAAAAATATTATTTAATGTATTGGGGAAAGTACCCTCAAATTAAATTTATACAAAATTTCTAGTATTAAATCCCTGAAAAATTATTTGGTATAAGTCAAGGAGAATCTATAAAGGTTAATTGAAATTAAAATAATAAAAAACTAATGTTATTTTGAATTTTTTCAACGATAAACACATATTTCCCAAAAATTTCATTAATATGTTCTTTATCTATGTTTTTAAAAATTTTAGAGACATGTGTAGAATGGGTGAGTTAATTAAAGATGTATATCTTGTGATGTGTGTACTATAAATACTTATAAAATATTTTAATAATGATGTTTCCATTATTAATGAAATGAATATTTTAATGATACACCTTAATGATCTTTAAATCACTCCCATTTCATACAAGATGATAATAAGTGAAGAAATTCCTATAATGGAAAATAAAATGAAGGAGATATATTTTAAGTCCATAAAACATTTATATTTAATATAACCTAAATAATGAAAAATATCATTAGGTAATATCCCCAATATTATCTAAAATTAAAATAATAAACGGAAAACTATTGGGGTAAATTATAGTCTCATTAATCAAAAGTGGAAAATGGTTTCCATTTAACACCGAAGTGCCCGATAAAGATTAAATAAAATAAGTGAAAAAGAGTCTTCAAATGGCCCACTATTAACATATACAATCCATCAAAATTTTATTGAGGTTAATATAAAAAATATTTATCTCCTTTAATGATTTTTCTTCAAATACATTATTATAATATAATATGAATATTTTAAAAATGAATCCATGGCTGTTGTTGTTAAAATATATAAAGATATAGAGTATAATTAACAATATATAAACATGATAAATAATATGTTCTATAATTTAATGTAAAATTTGATGTATCCATGGATAAAATTACTATATAAATTATTCAATTATTAAATGATATAATTATTGATAAATAATAAAAATATTATATAGAATATTAAAAATAAGAGAATGAGTAATTAAAGATAATCTATAAACGTTTAAATATTAGAAACATTAAAATAAATAGATTGTAACTGAGTTAAATATAAATGTTTAATAAAAATATAGAATTATAGAATTATTTAGAACCCCCTTTAATGATAATTGAAAGTTTATTGTGGTGTAAGAGGATGAATTTGTAGAATAAATAATATAATGTATATATTATATTTGATTATAAAAACACTATATGAATTTTGGAAAACTTTTTAAAATTGAGAGAATATAAAATTAAATGACAAAATAAGACTGTGAATTGATAATTAAATAATCTTGATGATTTCATAATAAATAAAATAATAAAAATAAAAATATTTTAAGGTTTAATGTATAATTCATAACAAGAAATACTAAATAATAAATGGAATAATAATGTTATGATACCTATGAATAAAGTTGATTTGAGGGATTCCAACAAGAAATATTTTGAAAAAAATAATTTTACACACTATGAGTAAGATGTTATTCTTATTAAAATCTAGAATGTTCAATTAATAACTATTCATTTTCTAAGATAATGTGGTTTTAAGATACTTCTCAATGAAAATAAAAGGAAGGTTTATAGTGATATTTTTGATCAAATAAATTTTTATATGATAATATTATTTGAATATGTCATGGAAATAAATAAATATATTTTCATATAATAATATTTAGATAATATCTCATGAGAATAAGAGTTCAACCATATATATTATACTAAAATGTAGAATTAAAAAATTATATTCAATGGAAGAAATTTTTTTCTTTTTAGGAATAATATTATCTTATATCTTATGATGGTGAATTTAATTATAAATACATTTACCAATAAATTATTAAATTTTGGTGAAGTAAGAGATTTAAAACAAGAATATGGTTACATTTTTTCTCAAGAATGTTATTGGAGATGATATAAATGTTTTAAAAAATAAGTGATTTTTGAATATTTTAGTTCGATAAATTTTATAAAAAAATATATTCCATAGTTTATATAATAAAATATTAGATATATAAAAATCTATAGAACCTTTAATTTGAAAATTGATGTCACATACATGAAAAAACATATATTCTTTAAATGTAATGTTTAAAGTAAATATATTAAGTGTGAGTGAGTTTTTTTTGACTTAGGAAATGAAATTTACATTATCTATAATTGAATAATAATAAATGGAAGATACAAACTTGTTGTGAAGGTAATAAGGTTATAATGATATACTTTGCAAATAAATTATGAAACTAACTCATGTTTCCCTCATAGTAAGAATTCAAATATGTTGTCTCATGAACTAGTTGGCCACATAAATTAAAATTCCATGAAAATTTATAGTTCTATAACACTACAAAACCAGTTTCCTAGTTAACGGGAAATAAATATCATGTTCTAGGTTCATTCTTTGAAGCTAAACCTATAATATGTTTGTTTAAATCCAACATTAACAAGTTTATATAATTGTTAATAACTATATATTTTGATAAGAGTGGTTTAACCAAAAAAAATGCTATAGATTTCAAATATAGTTTTTTTTTTATTGATTAATATAATAATTCATATTACGAATCTCTAATATTTAAAAAATATGATAAATTGTATTTCATGAAATGATATTGAATGGAAATGGAACTGATGAGTTGTAAAATTATTCATAAATTGAAATATGATAATATATTGAAATTATCTAATCACATGGTTGAATATAATCCTAAGAAACATGAGATTTTATTCATGTATTTAGTATGAGGATACATAAAACAATGAGGTTTCTATGGGAAATAATTATAATATCAATAACATGGAGATAATGATGTTGATAAAAAATGATATTTTTGAGTTTTTTTAGAAAATACTCTTTTATGTGAGGGTTTTATGTATTAAATATATCATCTTCATCCCTATTGATGAAACTAATAACTTTGAGATTTAATTCAAATAAGATAAAATCTTTAATTACATTTATATTTATAATAGAAAGTATAATATATTGAATTAAGAAGGTTAGTGAGGTAATTTCAAGTGTAAAGGTGATGAATGAATCATTATTAGATATTTACTGTAAATAATGTAATAAAAATGTTTCAAAAAAGAGTACATAATAAATGAATAAAATCAATGAAATCACTATTATTAAATATATTATTCATACTATATTTATCAATAAATAGACTCAAAAATTTTATTGTGACAAAATTTGTTTTTTTGATGAATCATAGGTTGATTTTGAAGAAAATGTTGATGTTTTATTATATTAATCCATAGAAATACCTAGAATGTAACCTGGAATTGTTTAACGAAAATTTTTATGGAAAAAAATTCATGGTTTAAATAAATATGGATACAATTTCTTTTTTAATGAAAATGATATCAAGTATTAATACAAATGTCATTTAAAAATAAGAAATGGAGGATAATTTGGGTTAATGTGATAAAGGAATAACATGAATTTTTTTTGAATAATAGCACATGAGATCCTACCCAATAACAAGGAACAAAAAATATCATCAAAACCAAATGGTAAATTTAAAGTAAAATTAATTAAAGCTAAAAAATAAATTAGAAAGATGGGATGCTTGTATACAAGGGGTATTCTAAAATTGATGATGATTATATTTAGGATGTTATTCATTAATAATAATATTATAAGTTATGGGGATTTTCTTATACATTATAATAAAAATAATGTTCTAAATATCTTATATGTATGTGGATTTAGTTTTCATAAATTTGGTTTTTCAAGAATGGAAATTCTTTTAAAATCAAGATATTTTCATGTAAAAAATGATAATTTATAGGTAGATAAACTCAATAAATATTTATATGATTTTAAGAATGTTTTTAAATAATGATATTGATAAAATTATCTATTTTTAATGTAGTTGTAATTTCAGTATAGAGGATTTGATAATAAAATTTATATAAATAATATCTTCAAGGATATATTTATAATTTTAGTTCATGTTGATGAAATCATATTTTTAAATAAAAGGAAGAATGAAGGGAATCTAATGATATATTAACACTTAATTAATGTAACATAAGAAATTAGTAACACAAAATCATAAAAAAACACTATTGAATCCTAAAACCAAACTATTTATAAAATAATCTTTTTACCTTTCACCAAAAACATTTTTCAACCACTATAATCATAAAAATTATTGATGTAGAATACTAATAGTTATTAAATGTACTCCCTCTTACATAGTGTATCCACATGTCAAAGTTGAATAAAAAATCACATGGGTAGGATCCTCCACTGAACAATGATACAAATATATCACTCAGGCTACTGGCGAGGGAGAAAGTGTACCACCCTCGAACTTTTCTCCCAGATCAAGTTCTCATAAACAAATTCTTTTCATAGTAGCAATGAAATAAACCAATGTGGACCAATTTTGACCCGCAATAATTAAAATATTATCTATATACATTGAGTCACATAAATTTTATGAACCATTTAGGTTTATTGTTTTATAAGATTTTAAATTAATTAAAAAATATCATGTCAATATCAGAAAATAGAAATTTATTCCATTAAATAAGAAAACAATTAACACATATCAAGTCTTCATGATCTCCCACAAAATTCTCTACAAATTATAATATTATAGAAATATCATGAGAAATACATTTCTTCATAACTTGGGGAAATATAAATATAAAAATTGTGATATAAAATTCAAAATAAGGGTAAATGTAAATTATAAAAAGAGAATACTATAACCAAGCATTAATAATATGATAGGAATAGATAACAAAAAATTGTTCCTTAATAGAATGAATTTGAAAGAATAATATATCTATAGATAACAATGGGAATGAAAAGACTGCATGGATAAAAATAAATGTTTCCTTAGTGATGAGATGAATAATTTCAAACAACCAATTCCATTCCATAAGTCAAGACATCATGATATATTTTCAGGGACCCGTGTCTAGAAAATAATTTTTTTTTTGTGTATACATACACTAAAATACCAAATCGTGTTTGTCTCATGGGACCCATCAATGCATCTTGAATCTATATAATACAGAGTCCCACCGATCACCTATTTATGTCCAATGAAATCACTATATAAATGAAAATTATATTAAAAAAATGAATAATCCTCTTTTCTTGGGAATCAACAAACATCTATATTGAGACAAAAAACACAAATAATTTCTAAGTCAATAAATGTGATAATAGACATAATTCATCATATGAAATAAGGTAGATGGTTAAAAAATACATTATCAACATTCATTAGTAATCCAAAAAACATCCGTATTAAAATTACAAGTATAATTATTTTCAATATTTTCCTGATCACAAAACTGAATATCTTTATAGATAAGAATCTTTAGAACTAACACCTTATAAAGTAAATGGTATATGGTTAAGTAAATAATTTCCATAATAAAACAATTTATTCATTATATCTTAACATCTAAGGAATGAGATATAAGTATTTCAAAAAGGAAATGCATCATAAGAAAAATTATGCCTTTAATAGCGGATGATTTGGTAAGATAAAGGTAATGATGGATATTTTCATTGATTGAAAATTAAATTAGAAAATCCACCCACATAAAAAATTTGGATTGTTGAAAAAGACCATATCTCAAGTGTAACAAAAGAAACATATAAGGATTTTGATATAGATGGATACTATCCTTGAAAGAAGAATTATTTGAATGGTACTAAACAAGAAGGGTTCAATAACTAGACAGTTTCTTACAATGAGTCTAATCCCCCCAATTGATAAATAAAAATTTTAAAATATTTGTAATTTCATGACCATCCCTCCAAAGGAACCCCAACTATGCAGATAATGAAGGAGGATTGATTATTACCCCTGAGACTTACCTCTAGTGGGCCTTGGGTCGGAGACCAGCATAGAAAGTATAAAAATCTTACTTATTGAAGGAATTAACCCCATTAAGAATTTAATACTAGGTGAAATAACATATAACCACCATGAAACACCAGAACATAATATAAATGAAAAAAAAACATTCTCAAAATTCATGGAAATTTTCAACAACAAAAATAAAAGTCTCTAAGTAAATAATTCAGACATGTCCTATGACATCAACTCAACAATAAATCTAAATCCTAGCTATTAATATCTATCTATATCCCCAAAATCCCTCTTGATAGCTAAAAAATATTTTATATATGTTTAGGTTGAATATATCATGTATATTCACCAAGGTCGTACCCAAGGACTCTAGTTCACATGTGAAAATAACATACTAATTCACAAGTGAACAAAAAGAAGTACCGACATTCACCTAAAAAGGTCAACTGACTAGTCCTATCCCTGTCATAGAACTATCATCGAATCCCGAATCCAATATAGTATAATAGTATATAAAAACAAAAATAAAAGGTTCCCTGCAACTTGATATCCACTGATTTTTTCTCTCATGAACCAATATTAAACATACCATCCTCTTATCCCCTCCACACATGTCACATAAAATATCCAACTATCTATAATGTGGGTCATGATACATAAAATCCTATCCCAATATCTTGTCGAGTCTAGAATTTGGTTCTATTATCATTCTTCATCGCATCAAAACCAAATCACATAACCAAGGTAGTCGGGTATCATGAACAAGAAGTACGTGAACATCATTCCCACTGCCTACCATTTATTACCCCTAACCTCATATCACATCCTCATCATCATTGGGAGGTCTCAAACACCAACCCATCATCTCATCACTGGGTAATATCAAACACCAACCATTATCATCATTGGGTAATCTCCAACACCAATCTGTATCATCACTATTTCTAGAGGGAGAGTATAACAACCCCGAACCCAAACTCACAGATCGAGTGTGAGAAATATTATCTCTACATTTCTGGATTATATATGGATTATTGTGACCCAATTTTTGATATCCAATAATTACAACATCAAATGGATATATTAGATAACTTAAATTCCAAAAGTCCTTTTAGGAATAGTTTTTTAGATAATTAGAGAAAACTGTTTCATAAATAATACCCATGTCTTCTAGTGAGTGTTCCTTCCACTAAACCTAGTTTTTTAATATTTCACATTAATTCATCACCATTTTATATATAAAACCATTATAGATATAATTCAATTAATATAATTATATATAATTTAAATAATGGGAAACCTAAGTTGGATGAGAATAAATGCTTAGTAAAGGAAAGCATAATCATTAGCAAATGAATGTCATTAGTAAAAATAATATGACCATGAGTTTATGATTTCAAAATAAAAGTGTATGAGCATAACATAAGAAATATATACCCATAAAACCAAGATTAATAAACATTTTGAATTAAGTAAATATTTAATAAATGAAATATTCATGAGAATCAATAATCAGGATACACGTGATATCAATCCTGATCAAAGGAAACATTTAAAGAATAATATATTTTCACCCATAATTAGTATAAAATAATTTTAATTAAACAAAAACTAGTTATATTAACTTGATAAATAATAATAATTCTATAAAAACACATATAAATAATATATGAAACTAATATATAACATGGGAAATAATTTCTACTTCACTATCTCAATCACTCTTATAAATGGAATAATCATATGTTCAAATTCTATACCTAATGAATTAGAGTGATATCATGGACCCACCTATCCTTAGTTTATCATAGAACCACCCATCCGTAGATAATAATTTAACCACCAATAATTACTCTATAAAGGAACCAATCATAAACATAATCAATTACCAAGATCAATAACATAATCAGAAAATATGAAAGCTCTCATTACATCATAAACCCCTTAAAACACAATTATCCCTTTCATAACTTTATTCACCTATGAAAAAGGAATAGGTTCTATGGAAATATATTTTAAACAATAATAAAGTATCTAGAGAAATAATTAAGAGGGAGTCATTATAAATTATACCTATTAGAGATTAAGTAACATCAAGTTTTCTTTCACATTGATGAATGGAAAATCTATTAAAAGTTCATTAAAAACATTTTTTGTGAAAATAAAATTTTTCAAAGTGAAAATCACTTTTCAAAACAAAAAAAATTATATAATATTTTGTAAATATATTTCTTTGAAAATAAAAATAGTAAATTTTAAATTAAGATTAATAAAATATAATGGAAATAATGGTGTGAAAAATGTTCATGTCATAATATTTAAAAATAAACAATTCTTCCAATTTTTTTTAAAAGATTCAAAAGTGACTAATTTGGAAAACATTAAGAAATATTTAAATTTTATAACCTTTTAATATAAGGTAGAATATCATGTAAAATTGTTTTAAAAAAAATTATATTTATAAAATTACATTTTAAAAAAGCATTTGAATTCAAGGATATGAAATAGAAATATTCCTGATCTAAAATAAGATAAAATATCAGTATACCATATAAATGATTTTCTTGATGTTTATTTAATAAATAATGTAGTAAATGAAATATAAATATGTAAACCAAAATCAATAATGAAGGAGAATAAAATATATGTTGTTCAAAAACATAAATTTATATGATTTAATCTAATAGAACCATGAACATAAACAATATCAAAAAGAAAAGAAGACTGTGATATAAAGACTTCACCACTTTATTAATCTTTTCAATCATAATCACCATGAAAGGATAACATTAAGTGAAACTCTAAAATCCAAAAAAATAAGTAGATTCATGATATAAATTTGAAATATTCAGTATATTAAGAACATAAAACAATATAGGGGAGTATCATATATGCATGTCTCAAAGAAAGGTAATTTGAGATGAATTACCTTTACAAAATATCATATCATTGAATTTAGAGTTAATCAATGAGGGATATAATGTTGAAAAAATAAATAACCAAAAAAGTAGAGGAAATGAAGACTAAAATAATATATAGATCAATTTACTTATAATAATTTCATAACATAGTCCATGAAAATGTTATATATCCTATTAAAATGAAATTGAGTTAAGAATCCTTTTACGACTTGGTAACTTTCAATCCAATTCCCATGGGATGAAATAATTCAAATTTAAACATAAAAATACCATGATATATAAAGGATTAATTTTATAAAATTTAAAAGTGGAAATGTATTCGACACAAAGTATAAAAAAGTGGTGAATATGGAATATGTATCATAAAAATAATAGCGAGATGAGAAACCCTTACCTTGACTGTAGACTTTTCATGTATATTTTTTAACTCATATATAATGATATTATATAAAATATTTTATTTCTAAAAAAAATATTTTATTTATTTAATAACTTATTATTAAATCATTTATATCATTTATTTCAATTTCATAATTAAATATTTAATCAGTTAAGTCCACATCAATTTTTTGGAGGATGTTTGGTCCATATTATCAAAATGACTTTGATATCCTGATCATTTTCAAAGGTTCCATTTTTCAATTATATCCAGAATAATAATCATAAAATAATTTTTATTTTTATAAATATTTGATACTTTTAAATCTAATAATTAAATAGTTTTATAAAAAATGAACTCTATTACAGTCATGGAGATGGCTAGTAGTACATACATAGGAGTAATATTTGCATTTTTAAATTATCATTATGGAAAAATATAAGTTTTATTTTATTTTTATATAATTATAATAATATAATAAATTATATATTATATTTTTAAATATACTTATATATAAAATATACATTATGTGGTTATGAAATAAATAATATAATCACTTTGTGGAGGTGGTATTCTACACGAACAAATAAACGATGTTATCATTCTTCAGTGAGTGGAATGGTATAAACTAAAATTATATATTATTTTTAAAAATGATAAAAATGTTATTAATGATATAATTTTTTAATATATATCTCATATATTTATTAAAAAAATTCCTATTAGAACCCTTTTAAAATGTTAATAAAAAATTAACCACATCGCTTTGCAAGGCGATAGTTCTTTGTACACACGTGCATCATTATCATATCCCCTACAAAAGAGAAAGTAAGACAGTATATGTGATATAATAATTTAAGAAGTATAATTATGTTAAAAAAAATATATTCTTTAAATCCATCATTATAGAAAACTTTAAGAGGTGGTGATGGAAAACAAATTATATTAGTTTGCGAGGCGATAGTCTGCTTTACCCACAAATGATGGTTTTGTTTTTCACTTGATAAAAGATGAGATGAATATAGGTTAAAAAATTAACATAATAAAATATCAGTATCTGTTATATACTGGTTTTATTATTTAATCATGATTTAATAATATCTTATGGATGTGGAAGAATAAATAAATAAATAACACTCATTATAGAACGAAACATGTTCTTTAGAAAACCTCTAAATGTTTAAACCAAAATATTTCCTAGATGGGTTTTATTATAAAAAGGAATATAATATTCATGGAGTGAATTAATAAAGTCATTTTTTTTTATTTTATGAGATAAAAATATTTTTATTTGTGTGAAGAGTATAGGAAATATGGTGGTCCCTTTATATGTGTGTTTAGTGGCACACTTGTAATTTTTGAAAACAAAAAATGATAATCACATTTTTCACATTACAAAAGGATCCAAAATGAATCATTATCAATACATATATGATATAAGGTAAAAATATGTATATAAAATATAATTTATACAAATTTATAGGTCATTTTAATTCTTATTGTTTTAGTTTAAGCCCTCAGTAAATATATTTTAACCTTAACTACGATAAAATATTTTAATTGTTTTTACTATTCATTATAACCAAAAATTAATTTTAATTTATTATATAACATAAATAATAATTAATAAAAATATGTAATCCATATTTACAAATTAAACTCACATAATTGGTATAATTTAATTTAATATAAAACCCATATATGTGACTAAAATGCGTGTTTTTAATAAATGTATTTTCAAGAAAAAGTTGAATTTATATAAATTCTAT
Source organism: Viscum album (assembly GCA_963277665.1). Lineage (NCBI taxonomy): Eukaryota > Viridiplantae > Streptophyta > Magnoliopsida > Santalales > Viscaceae > Viscum > Viscum album. The sequence continues at coordinate 493,080,247 of OY728158.1, read as the reverse complement.
TACCAGTAACAGTCATTAAATGAATATAAATTATTATTTATAGATTTATAGTATTTAAATTTAATTTAAATAATTACTATTTACATGTTATTTAAATTAATTAAAATTTAGAAATATTATGCAATTTAAAATAGGTTTCAAAAATTCTGTTTTAAACCCAAAAAATAAACTTATAATAAAATCTAGCATAATGTTTGTTAAAATTAAATTAATTTTTTGTAATACAACTAAATAATAATAATTATATAATAAATAAAATTTTACTCATAATATAACTTTTAATTTACTTAATATATTAAAACAAAATCATCATTTAACAAAAATTGGCATTTTCACTATTCACTAAAAATCAATATTTTATGAAAAATCCTAAAAATTTCACACTAAGCTAATTTTGATATGATGATTTAAAAAATGAAATCAATTTTATCAAATAAATTTTATTAAATATTTATAAATTAAATATAATATTTTCTAAAAATAATAAAACTCATTTTTTGAAGAAAAAGTATTTTTTAAAAAACAATTAATTTAATAGAAATTAATAAATTATTTATGAATAATTTATCAATAAATTTATTTTTAACATGAAATTTATATATTAATATTTCATAATGTAGTTTATACAATTCATACATTAAAAATTATTGCTTAAGTCATAATTATCATATCTAAATAATAATATTTCATGGTTTGTTTAAGTTCATTATTGTATATCAAATACGATATCAAACATAATGTTATCCTTTTAAAAATATCATGTTGTTACATTGTCCCATATTTAATAAATATCATCCTCATAATTTTTAATTTATATAGGTTACCATGTGTTCAAATTTGAAAATACCATTATTATAAACCCACGTCATAAAAGGTGTTAATACAATATTATCTTAACAAGAGATAAAGGGATGTAAAAAGGAAATCTGGAGTAACACATATAAGGTTTTTAAATAAGAGGGTATTGGTTGAAACTGAATTCATTTATTTAGAAATGATACTATTTAGATGGTAACATTATACCTTTTTTAATGAATGAAAAGTCCATCGAATTATTAAAAATAAATAACATTTTTATTTCAAGTTACTTTTCCTAATGTCGAGGAATTACGTTACCATATATAATAATAACATAAAGAAATATACTTAAATGAAATGTATTATTTCATCCATTAATAATTTCCACCATCATCTCATATTTCCTCTAAATTATGAGTACTCAATAAAGACATTTCGTTCTTGAAGAACTAAAAATCAATTTTTAAAGGATCAAATAACCATAAAAGAGAAAAATATATATTAGACCTATATTTATAAATTTACCAAAACAAAAATGGTTAGAAAAAGGTAATATATTTTTTAAAATCAATAAAATATCATATAATTAATCACTAGGATATGATAATCATTTTTAAAAATAACCTAAATCATGAAAAATCCAAAATAAAATCAAATATGATTTGAAAAGATAATTCATAATTTATTCCTAAAATAAAAACCTATAATGTTATTTTTAACGTAATCATGTAATTTTCCCCAAGATAATGAACTTCAAACTTAGTCACATAGTCACCAAATCTATTTTCTATCACATTGTTATCTATATCATATGATCCCAAATTTTAATTACCCATATTTTCTTCAACATCATAGACATGATAAAATACAATGGTTATCAATAACATAAATTTTTTTTATACAAAATGTGAATTCATACTTAAAATTAAAAACAATATGTATTTATACTTATATATAATAAATTTTCTCCCAAAATTTGGTTAATCACTTTATGATCTCACCTCTTAAAACCTTAAAAGGATTATTTAAGGCTTTGAACTTATGATCAAACATAATTATTTAAACCTTTAATGGTATCCAAAAATATTAATATAACCAATTATGGAAACATACTAATCTATGAATCATTATAAAACATACTCTAATAAAATCTATTACATCCCTGAACTCACACACCCAAATTCAGCGGTAGAAAGATTATATTTATATTTCTATATTTTATACTGATGAATGTGACCGATTTTTTTCCATCCAAATCATATAATATCTAAAAGATTTAAAAGATCACTTACCTACTCGTAGACCTGTTAGGTTTAGAGTTCTAAATAATTAGCATAAACACTTAAATAAATAATACCCATGTCTTAAATTGAGAGTTCCACCCACAAACTCATCATTTTTTATTTAACATTAAGTCATCATCATCAGCCATATGAAACCCTTATGAACATAATTAATTTATCATCATTATTGATAACTTGAGAAAAAGAAAATATAATAATGATGATCTAAAGTGTTTTTTAAGGAAAACATATTTAATTATTAAATACCATCAATGAGAATAAGTTGAGTATAAGGATATGATGACATAATCAATGTGTATGAGCATAACATAATAGATTAATACACTTCAAACTTTGACAATAAACATGGGACATGAAATTTTTCTTTAACAAAGTAAACAATCATGAGAAGATATAATTATGTTCGATGTTATGTAAATCATGATAAAAGTATATATTTAAAAAACCATTGTTTTTCGACCATAATAACTAGAAAATTCATTTCATTATACATACACTTATATATTACCTTGTGAAGTCATTAGATTTCACAAAAAAACATAATGATAATAGATAAAACAAGTAAGAAACTTGGGAAATAATTTATATATCACTCTTACAATAACTCTTACATATAGAGTAACTATACATTCAACTTCCATAGCAAATGAATTTGAGGGTCATTATGGACCCACACATCCTTAGTTTATCATAGAACCACCTATCCTTAGTTAATAAAGTAAATATCCAAAATTAGTTTAAAAAGAAACCACCCGTCAATATAATCAATTACCTAGAACCATAAAAAAATTATAAAAACATAAATTTATTAGTGAATCATAAAATTCATTAAACAATAATTTTCCCTTTTATAAATTGATTAGCCTGGAAAAAAGAAATGTGTTCCATGAAAATCCCTTTGAAATAATCATAATACATCTAGAAAAAGAGAAAGGATGATATCATTAAAAATAATCACAATTATAGATTAAGTATTATCGAGGTTTTTTGTAATCATTCAATGTAAATACCATTAGAAGATCATAAAAACATTATTTAAGAAAATAAAAATTTTCCATTGAAAATCACTTTAAAAAAAGAAAAAATCACCAAATATTGAGAGAATTATATTCATTAAAAAAATTTTTAGAAACTTATAAGGGCATGTTCAAATAAAAATAATTTATTTAAATTGATAAAATCTATTCATGTCATAAATGTCAAAAATTAGAATTACTTTCAAAAAATTTGTACAAGAAGTCAAAAGTGATTCGTTGGAAAAAATTAATAAATTACCTTTTTTTGAAACATTTTAAAATATGTTAAATGATCATGTAATTTATTAAATTTATTTTATAAAATATTTTTTTAGAAAAAATGGGTATGAAAGAGGGAGATTCCAAATCTAAAAGAAGCTACAAGATCGAATTAACTAATAAATGATTTTATTTAATTAATAAATAAGGGAGGATATTGAAATCAAACATGTAAAACACAAAAATAACTATAATATATTAAAATATATGTGGATAAATAAAAAATTGCTTTTGATTTACTATCAAAGAAACATGGATATAAACAATCATGAAAAGAAAGAAAATTGTAACATAAAGACTTCAACAATTTAGTAATATTTTCAATCATAATCACCACGGAAGAATAAATTCAAATGAAACATTAAATATAATAAAAATAAGGAAATTAATTATATACATTTTAATGGGGAATTATATATACCTATAAAAGAAGATAGGTTCATATAAAAAATGTATGTCCTAAAGAAAAGGAATTTGAGATGAATAACCTTTATAAAAGATCATTTCATTGAGAGTTAATAAATTTAAAGATAATGTAAGAAATTTTAAATCCACAAAAAGTGTAAAAATAGAGTTTATAAAATTTATATTTCAATTCACACATACCCATGGAATAAAAAATGTCATGAAAAAGTGTTATAACCTAATGAAAATAAATTGAGTTAAGAAAAATTTTACCACTTGGTAAATTCCAAGTCAAATCCCCTTGAATTAAATAATTAAAATTTAAACATAAAATACAATTAAAAATAATGGATTCATGATATAAAATTTAAAAGTGGAAGTATATATTCCACAAAATACAAATAATTGGTGAATATGTCAAATGTATCATAGAAATAAAAGTGAGATGAGAAACCCTTACCTTGAGACTAGAATTTCCATACATGTCCTTAAAATCATTTATAATGAAATTATATAAATAATTTGATTTATTAATAAAATTTTATAGGTTTAATAATATATAAATAATTCATTTATTTTAATGAAAATTTTAAATATTTCACCCCTTATATTCACATTGGGTGTTTTAGGGATGTTTCAGACCATATTTTCAAAACCGATTTGATATATTTTTTATTGTCAAAGGGGTTATTATTCAATAAAATTAAAAATAATAAACCAGAAATGATTACAATTTATATACATTAATTGTAAATTCAAAAGAAATCATGAAATATGGTTATGAAAAATTAACTACATTACAATCATAGAGATTGTAATTCATGAGTACACATGAGTACCATTTGAATTTTTAAACGATCATTATATAAAAAGGTAATTATTATTTTATATTTCCGTAATTATAATCACATAAAAAAACATTAATAGATTAAATATAATTAGATATATATCATCTATTTCATGCGATGATAAAATATATTCTCAACACTTCTTGTAGATGGTAGTCCACATGTATGCAGAAATGAAATTATCTTTTTTCAGTGAGTTGAATGGTAAGAAATAAATTAATATTTTATAATTTAATATTGGTAAATATATAATTAATAGAATTATTATATAATATATATCACATATATTCATTAAAATTATCCTTATTTTCTCATATGTAATGAATTAGTGAAAAATGAATCACATTGCTTTGCATAGGAGTAGTTTTCTGTACACACGAGCAATGTTATCATACCCCCATAGAAAAATAGATAATGATTAAATATCTTAATATAATAATTATAATTATATTAGAAATATCATATATTTAATGACAATCCATAATTATAACCACCCATAAGGGAAGGTAATGGAAAACAAATTACATCAGTTCGCGAGGTGGTAATCCTCCATACACGTGAATACCAGTTTAAATTACTACTTAATTGAATAAATGATGTATCTTGATTAGGATACTAAATTAATAGAATATAATTATTTTGGGGATATGTGTGTTTTTTATTTCATCGTGTTTTAAGAATATTTTATGGAGGTGTAAGAAGATATAAATAAAAATTCATGGTTATAAGTGATACATCTTATTTGGAAAAACATTCAAGGATTAGACTAAAATTATTATTACATGGTTTTTATGATAAAAAAACCTCAAATATGTGGGGAGGTATTCCATAAATAAATTTTTTTGGTTATTGGGTGAAACAGAAGGCCTTGGAGTTGTGAAGAGGAGAGTGGATGGGGAGGCCCTTTATAAATGAGGTGACTAACACAATTATAATTTTTGGAAATAACAAATGATACCCAAATTTTTCACATTTAAAAAGGATACAAAATGGATTATTATCACAAATTAGATTATATAAAGTCTATATATGGATAAAAAGTATATTTTATAATAGTTTTTATATTATTTTTACCCTTATATTTTTAGATTAACCCTTGAAAATCACGTTTTTACCTTAATTATGGTAAAATATTTTTACTGTTTTCAATTATCATTTTGAAAAAATTAACTTGAACATATTATATATTATAAATTATAATTATTTAAAATATATAAACCATTTTTCAAAATTAAATTAATAGAAGTGGAATAATTAAACTTAAAATAAACCCCACAAAAGTGACGAAAAATCCGTGTCTTATGAAATGTAATTTTTAATCCTGAGATGGTTTTATATAAAAATTAAGACTAATATTAAAAATTATATGAATTTAAATTAAAATTTATAGATATATAATCCATAAAAATAATCTAAATTATATCCAATTAGGGGGTTTTTATGTATTTTAAATGGAGATATAATATCCACTTTAAAATAGTTCTCTAAAAATGGGTTTTCAAACCCAAAAAATTAAATTTTAATAAAATATAGTATAAATTTTATTCAATTATAATTAATTTTATTAAATATAAAAAATGTATAATTATTTTAAATGAAATAAAACTAAAATCATAATGATACTTTTAAATAATTTAATTTATTAAAAATAAATGAATGTATTACCACAAGCGGTATTTTTCACCATTCACTGAAAAATTAATATTTTACAAAAAATATCAAAATTTCTCCCTCATAAAATTTTGATATGATGATTAAAAAAATGACTTCCATAATATCATAAACAATTTTTTAAATATCCATAAATTAATTATAATATTATATCACCAAAACAATAAAAATCCTTTTTAAAGAAAAAATAATTTCAAAAAATAAAATTACATTTTTAAAATTTATTTTATTATTTACTAAGAATTTATGGAAAAAATTATACTAAGTTTCAAACACCCACATAAACACTCTGAAAAATATTTATATATCATATATTAGTTAATATTATTAATACCCAAAAAGTTAATGTGTATGTTATAATGGTCATATCTAAATAATAAACATTTGTGGTTTATTTGAGTTCAATGTTTCATGTCGAATATGATATTGATCATAATGTTATTATTTAAAAAATATCAAGGTGTTATAGAGAGTAGTAAATAGGTTGAATCAATCCATTTAAATCACCACTTTTCTATATATAAGGTAAAACACCTGTAACTCAAAACATTTGGGAATTGGTATGGTCATCCAACTCATTTTTGGGACATATAGAAACAATATATAAATAAAAGATATTTGGATAAAAAAAATATCACCCAAAATATGGATTAAAATAATTTATTATATCTCAATCCTTAACACCACAATAAAACCACACGTTGTCCGCCAGAACAGTCGCCACTAATAAATGCATCATTCCTCATAACCACTATAAATAACCACATGGTTTCCCCTATCGATTACATGTTCCACTATTTTCTGAATTAATAAGTTTCTAGTAACTATAATTTCCTCACCCATTTCATTCACATTAAAACTACCCATTAATTTATCATTAATGTCATTTTATATAATTACCATTCATCAATTTTAGTGTATTCTCATTTTAAAATTTATCCCATACATATTAATTTACAAACCCATGTCATTATAGTTTCATTAATTTAAATTCATTAACCATATTATTAGAAAACGAACACAACCACAACACATAACAACTCATCCATCATACATCGACTATCACCACACCACATCATAATCTAATAAATCTCACCAAAACCATAACATCTATCTACAATAACCAAATATCACAACCACCACACACCATAAAACATCATGTACCATTCCAACCAACTATTTCATCACTTACCAACACATTCCACAACCCGATCTATTCACCACCATCACTGAAAATTAGCCCATATCACACAAGGAGATCACCAATAACATTATCACATTAAAAAAAATTCATATTCCATAGTTTACCTCAATTCTATATTTAACAAGGGCTACAATTAAATTATTACTTTGCATGGGTATTCTCACCCAAATTCAATATTTATATGAGAAACTAATCCATTATGTAAATATATGTTATTATCTTTTTATATAGGGTGAGATAAAATAATAAACACAACCATGGATTTACAATTATCACAACTATAACACCATAAAGGATCCCAACAGTGATGATTTAAATTAATGGTAATAAAAATGTAAAATCACATAGTAAATAACATCAAAAGTATTAAAAACATGTGATTAATGGCCATTTAAATTTAATTTAATATTTGAGAAATTAATTATCTTAATATGATGACCCATTTTATCCACCCAAATGAAAATAAAATCCTGGAATCCTTATTAATTGATTGTATGATTATTGAGGACTGCAATAAAATAGAATTTAATTCATAATGTAGCCTAGTGGATGACTAGGGTTATCCATCAAAGAAAAAGTGTTAAAGAGTCTCATTATCCTAGAAATTTTGTATTTTTATTTTGCTTTCATAATTTTGAAATAATCCAAAATAATAATTTTTGTTTTGTTTTTGATTAAATAGAAACATGAAAGGTAAAGGAGATAAAAAATCATAGAGAATGAATGTAAGAAATGAGAATTTTATTTAGGATGAATTTTATTGAAATCTATCATCATTTTAGTATTTTAATTCATATTGCTCAATGAGTAAGTTTAATATCATTCATCTATTTGAATTGCACCATTTAATTTTGTTTGAAAAAACTAATCTAATCAAGATATCCTCAAGTAAACTAGTCATTTCATTTATTATCATGGGTGTATGTGTAAGAAACTTTCTCAATATAGTAAAAAACACACTCATATACCATGTAGAAATCACATAACATTATTATAATCGAACCCCATGACATGACTGGAATGACTTGTGATCTAAATAGAAGAATTATATAAAGAGTTATAGTTAGAAAAGTGTGATTGTGATATGGAATTATAGAGTGTAAATTTTGTGCTACCCATTCCACTTACACTATCTCACTAGAATTAGAGGGCAGATAAATTAATAATTAAATGTATAAATTCATTATCTCCATTGTGATTTTATTTTAGACCACCCAAAATGGGTTATGTCTCCATTACTATGAAGATAGAAGTCATCATGGATTCATATGAGCGAAAAACATGAATAAATTGAGGAGGAAAAGAAATTAACAACTTGATTTCAAAAATAATTGAACAAACATAAGATTCAAAATTTAGAAAGAATTAAATTAAAAATAAAGGTTAAGGAACCTAATTGTTGGTGGTGGAATATTTATATTGTACTAGAGTGAGAGTTATTTATAGATCTGTTAAGAAAAAAACTCTTCCCTCATAGTTAGTTTCGAGGCATTATCTTATCTTCAAGAGGATCGAAGTCGCACATCATAACATACTGTTGAGATTAATTTACCCAACACATCCTCTTTCCATGATTGAGCATGAATTTATATTTATTATGATTCATCATAGTATTGTTTTCATGTGCTACTTGATATGGACTTGATCTAGGAATTTGGATTGGGCCTAGAAAAATATTGGGCTTCAATGCTGAGTGTATGTCTTTAGACGTCACTACAATGAAATCTATAATAAAATTATATATACATATATATTATTAATATATATAGTTATATATTTAGATTGATATATATATATATATTATGTTATATATAAATTTATAGAAAAATATACAAACTTTTTATTATATAAATTATATAGATGTATATAATTATTAGTTTATATATTATATTATATTATATATTTTTTTTATTTTCTTTCATTAGGAATGTATCACGATGGGAGGGATTTATTATGTGGGGTTCTTCTTTTTAATAGGTTATTATTAGCTCTATTTTCATTAAAATATTATGTGGGGGTGGAAGGATTTGATGAGAGGATGTCAGATATAGTTGTCTTCTTCTTCTCCTTCAACAAGCTCTAGATCCGGTAAGGTGGCAGTTCGCAGTTTGGATTTCGATGATATAATAATCTTCATCTAGTGGGCCTTTATTCCTAGGTTTTAGTATTTGATTTTTGGGTATTGATTCTATATGTAACTCCTTAACCCTAGAAGCCTAGTGCCCAGAAATTACTTTCTTACATTGGAATGATTACAAGTAATCAAATACCAATGTTCCAATCAATTTAGTAGTCTTGAAGCAACTGGATTCATATATGGAACTAATTTTATAATTGGAGAAGAAAACAACATATAATATGTAACAAAATTTAATGAATTGCATCCTTGAAAACCCGAAAAGTGATATCTTTTTCATAAATTGGGAATGGAAAAAAATTAATCTGGGTGATCTCAAATGATCAGTAAGGGTTACATATATTGGAACTAGGAAAAAATAACAATTCAATCAAAATAAATTTTAAGTAATCAATATGGCATGATGAATAATTGAAAAACACACACCATCTATAATCTCGTAATGAAAGTGCCACCATAGATTTTTTCATAGTGAAAACCTCATAGATAGTAATGAATAAATAATGAATAAAGTGAATTATTTTTATTTTTATTTCATGTATCAATCACACAAACCATTATAAATTCGAGATATTTTATGAATGTGGGTAGAGACCTATCTAATTTTCGAAAAAAACACAATTCTTTTGTTGCTAACTAGTTTATCTCATGAGACCTATCAAAAAATTGAGAGTATATAGTGGGCCCCATCACATATAGTACAAATTATTCTTTATAAAATATGATCATACATAATTGATATACATATTCATATTAAAACTAACATATGAAATGAAAATAACATTCCCCAATCATTAAACAGAAACACAAACCATTCAGAGTAATATGGCGAATGGTGTCAATATTAACCATAAACAATAAAAATAATCAGAAACCATTTAGGATCATATTTTAGATGATATAATATGAGATAAAACTTAATTTAGTACATATTTAAACAAATGATTTTGACATATATGAATATAATTTTAAATTATACAATTGAATAAATCTTGAAGAAATGATCCTTAAACATTCCAATGTGTCCCATACCACCATGAACCATTGAAATCATAATCCATTAAAATATAATTAGTATAAGGAGACTCTTGATAACAAATAATATAGAGCTATATATACACCACAAGAAATAAATAAGTGTTTAAAAATGAATATATCTCATAAAAATTAAAGTGAGATGAGAGAAATTCTTTTTTACATTAGAATGAAGAGTTATTTTGGAAAATCATTTGTATTTTTCATCAAATTGTATTGCAAATATTTATATCCCAGAAAATAAAGGGAAAGGTCATTGAAATTATATTTTTGGCTTAAATAATGTCTTATTGAGGTGATGTCATTTAAAAATAGTTTTTAATGAATATTTAGAAATAAAAAATTTTATTGTGTGTTTTGAGGAAAATATTAATGAATTTTCAATTGAAAAGGCATGTTTTCATTTATAAAACCATGAATAAAAAAAGATAGATTTTTCATGATAAAGTATGTCATTTAATAAAGATAAATATTTCTTAAAACATAATGTATAGTGAACTTCAAAATAAGTAATAAATCGATAAGATCCTTTAATCGGGATTGCTCATCAGAACGATTTTTTAAAAGATTATTTTAAAACACGTAACTACACATAAAATAAAGAAGGATTATGATTGTTAAAAATATATACTAAATTAAAACAGAATTTAAGAGGAGGAAATAGGTATAAATAATAATTTCATGTAGTTATGTAGAGAATAAGTGCAATCGAAATGTAAATGGAGGTTCAGGTAGAATATACATAAAATGTTGCAATCAATTGAATCCTATAACAAAAAATCAATAATCCTCAAATTATAAATTGAATATAAATAAAATAGAGATATTGATGATATTAAATATAAATTGTAAGTATACATACACCATAAACAAGTAGCAAATAATGAATATGGTATATGTCACAAAAATGGAAGTGAGATGAAGAAACCCTTACCTTAAGTACAAAGGCGTCCTCAACTTGATCTTAATGACCAAAATAAGAAAAATTAGGTTCATTAATTAATAATTAAATAACAAAATATCCATGAAAGTGATTTATTATTACCTTATTACATTCATTCATGACCTTTTTGATGGGTTAAGAGGTTCAATTTGTTCGTTTGGGTCCGATTGTTTCATGAGTGGTATACTTATATACATGAATAGAGAACCATGTAAAATGGGGATGGTTGTCATGAATTGAAGATATATTTTATTATTTAAGATAAAGAAGTTTACATTATTGTAAATTTTATTTTTTAACTTGGAGTGAATAAGAATCGTTATATAAATTATTTAATGATAACCATTTGGATTAATTTTTTGTTTTTGAACACAACGAACACATTTTTATCAATTAATAAATAATATGTGAAAAAAAAGATTCCAGATCCATATATGAGACATAATAAATATATTATATTCTGGTAAAACCATAATAATGGTTTCATGATCATAATTTATTGTGAAAATAGAAATTCAAGACCCATCATCCTTGAATGTTGTAAATGAGCACATCTTAGAGGGATTTTTTATTACTAGCATAGAAGAAGGGTAAATGAGAGATGATAATAAATTATTACATAATCACAATCTATTGGGGTTTTCATATAATTTTGATAAGGAGAGGTGGGATTGAAAAAAAATAAACTCGAAAAGAAATTAAATGAATGCAAAAGAGGGATTAACCTATTGAATTAATCCTCCTTTAGGGCCTTTTTAGGGGAGAGGATTTGGTCTTTATATGAGACCAAAGACTGATGGAAGTGGAGGATAAGCTTGGTAGAGAATTTGGAAATAATTTAGACAAGGCACAAGGATTGATTGAATTGTAGAGAAGAGGTAGGGATGGGTGATATTTATAGTGGAGGAGAGGATGGGTTTCTCATTATTTTAATCATTAGTTTAATATTGTTGCTAAATACTATGAATATTCTAGATTCATGTGACCCAAAAACATAATAATTGAATATGAGTTCCAACCAAGTCTTCATACATCATAATTACATCACCTATGACTCAATAAAACATGTATTTTACATTTATCATAATTTATCGAATTTTACATGTCATCAACAATACTTGTATTTTAGAAAAATACCAAAAATTCACCCTAACCATTTTATAATGTATATAATCCAAAAAATGGAATCCATTTTTTCAAAATTTTATTTATAAATATTTGAAATTTAATTAAAAAAAATAAAAATTTACACAAAAAATATAGATTTTAAATTTAAAACTGATATTATAATACTCTAAAAAATTAACCGAGGTGTCATAAAATTATCCTAACATAATAGAATAAAACCAATTTATTAGGAACAAATTTTAATGAAATTAAATTATTGAAAATTAATTTATTAATTATAAAAATTTAATTAAATATTTTTTACTTATAAAAATACCAACACATAATTTAAAATAGTCACTTTCATTTATAAGGTGATTAAATTGTATTCATACTTTCATGGTTGACATTACTATTGAAAAGAGTCATATTAATATTCAAAAGGAAAATATTACTATTCATAATGGTGTATTACTATTCATAAGGTAGGTTACTATTTATAAAGGTAGGTTACTATTCACCAAAAATTAAGTTTGTTCTATCAGACTACAAAAGTAACCCTGAATGCAACTTTGTATGACATATTTTTGAAATTAAAATAATTGAAGTGGAAAAATTTGGTTTATTTACTCAATTATAATAAAGTTTTGTTTTGTAGAGACTCAACGATTCATGCATTCAATTTTATTATTTTTAAATATTTGGAGTGTTAAATTCTACCCCACCTAAAAAAATTTCATCCTAAATATTTTGAAATTGAATTTCAAAAGTAAATGGCTGATACATGAAAATTAACTTGTGGGAAAGACACATTAAAAATATTGTTAAAATATCCTCTTAATAAGTGGGAAAGGGAAATGCTGTTAGTACAAAACTATGCATTTTGATGGGATAACATGGTCATTAAAGAATAATCAAACCATCATGTTCTGATTTAAATTGATAGAGAACATGATCATATGAAATATTATTACCACAAAACTAAAATCTATAGCTATGAAAAAAATATAACAGGAAAAATATTTTTTAAGACTCTTTTCCTAGAGTTGAGTAATTATTCCCATTTGTAAGAGTATGAATATACGTTTCAATTTCTTAGTCATAGTATTATTCTTTGATTGTTCCTTGAAGTATATATACTTCAAAACTTAACACAGGTTTCATAATTTGGTAACATTAAACTCTAAATCCTAAAACAATGAAAAACTCAAACCATTTAATAAATGGTTTATCTTTTCAAAAGTTCATGATCCAAAAATTTAGAATCATTCCCACATCCATGATTGCTATATCCATGTACATGGGGTCCTTGGAAAACTTCATTTTTTATAAATCCATGATCCATCATACTCAATGCATCTACTACATTATTTTACCTTAATCAATATAAAGGTATCCTAAATTTTCACATTCCAAACTTGTAAATATCTTTATCAGGTATCCTCTTGAAATATGGTAATAAATCAAATCACCATAAAACCTTATTAGAAACAATAAATTATCCTTAAAAATTATATTATATATATTCCTTATATCCATAAATGTTGTAAACTCCATTAATGATAGCATATAACACTTGTAGACATGTCAAAAATTAGTTTTGAGGTAGTGAGTATGTATCCAAATCAATAATTTCATCATTATTATCTCAATCATTTGGAATATATTTATGGTTTTAATTCCGTAATCCATATACATTCCCATTATATTGAACTTTTACAGAGTCTCTAATCCTTTGTACAATTTATCATACTACGTCAAATTCTTAATGAAATAGTATTACAGTACAATTTCCATTTATTATATAATTCTGATAACCAATAAATTGCTGAAAAAATATTCAAATGACATGATTCTTGATGAGTAATATTAATCATTCCAATTTATCTTCAGAAATATCATGACTTCGTCATTATCTAGTAACATCATTTGGGGAATATTATTTTGACACTTGGTATATTGATACACATAGTGTCCCATTTCTGGGAAATTTAAGCACTGTAGTTTGAAAACCATTTCATTACACTTTCAATAAAGAACATTTTGGTCCCTTTATCTAAACTTGTAATAGAATATTTTTACTTTTAAGTAGGCACCAAGGTTTTTCCTTCCATAAGTACCACAAGTTGGAAAACTACCCTTTTTTAATCTTCCCTTTATCCATTCATTCCTTTTCCACCATTTTCTTCTCTTGCTTCCCTTAGAATCCATAAGACTCATAGAATTATTTATATACCTTGTTAACACAAGATATTATCTCCTCATTTGATGAGGATACTTTTGAGACTAGATTCTTATGGAATAAAGGCTCAAGAACATAAGAGATTTGACCCATCTTACTCCTTGCATCACATGAATTTCTGTAGTTCTCATTCCATCAGATAGGTGATATTTATAAACAATGAAATATAGTATATCAACTCAAAGACTTATGAACTTTATATAACTCTAAATATGGTATAACACATAACTTAAATTTATGCATCGTAAATCCTAGAACCATATACTTTGGTTACTTTGGGTGTGTAAATCCTTCACAGTGGCATGTAAGAAAAATGTGAATTATCTTAAGAATAAACTCTAGGAATATTAAACTAGGTACGAATTAAGTCTAGTAATTGTGTATCAAGTTACCTCGAGTCAAGCTTGGAACACCTTGTCGTAGCTGTTACCCCTAAGTACATCTATTATAGAACCACGTCACATTTGCTATCCAGAAATGGAAGTATTGTTATTAATACCCATGTAATCTCTACCTCACTAAAATATTAGGATATTCATGTATAAATAGCATTAATTTCTCTCTTAGGGTTTTCCTCCCATATCTATTTTTCTTAAATCTAGTTCCCATGGTTTCTACTAAACTTCTTCTATTACCAACTATACCTCCCCAAACCCAGAAGCCCAAAGATGGTGCATTAATTTTTTATATTGGGATGATTACAAGTAATAAAATACCTAAGGTATGACTAGTTTAGTAGTCTTGAAGAAACTAAATACATACATGGACTCATTTTAAATTTGGAGAAGAAAACAATATATCATACATAAAAAATCTAACATACGACATCCTTGAAAACTCAAAAAGTGATATATTCTTCATAACCTGGGGAAGGAAAACAATGGAAGGGGTGAGATCAAATGCATAGTAAGGGTTACATATAGTGAATGGATGAAATAATAATTATTTAATCATAATCAATTAGACATAATCAATATAGAATGTTGAATAATTGAAAAACAGACACTATCAATAAACTAAGAATGAAAGTGCATCCATAGATTTTTTCATTGTGAAAAACTTTTTGATAATAAAAAATAAATACTAAATAAAGATAATGATTATTATTTAAACGTCATGTATCTGTCACATGAACCATCATACCATTGAGAGAGTTTATTTCTATGAATATAATCCCCACTAATTTTTGGAAACAAACTCTAAGGATTTGTCACATACTAGTTTATCTCATGTGACCTGTTGATGCATTGATTAGATATTTTTGGCCACAACCATAAAAATAGTCCAAATAATTCTTTATGTGAAAAGGGTTAACATAATATACATATAAATTCATATTAAAACTAACATATGAAATGTAAAATTCATTCCCCAATCATTAAACATAAACACTAACCATTCAAAGTAATATCGTGAATGGTATCAAGATAGAACATCTACAGTTAAACTAAATAGAAACCAGTTATCAACATATTATATATGATATTGTAAGATATAATACTAAATGTATTAAAATGTTCAATAAAGGATGATGACATAGATGAAGAAAGTTTTAAATGAGACCATTGAAAGATTCTTGAAGAAATAATCCTTAAACAATAAAATGTTTCCCATACCACATTGTATAATTGAAATGATAATGCCTTATAATATCATGAGAATAAATATAATATTTATAGCAAATACCAAGGATATGTACATAAACCACATTCTAGGAATATGTAGTGAACATGGCATATATCTCATAAAATATAAAGTAAGATGAAGAAAATCCATTTTACTTTGGAAAGAAGAGTTCATTTTTAAAATCATTTTTATTTTTCATGAAATGAGCTTGTAAATATGTATATAATAGAAAATAAAATGGAAGGTAATTGAAATTATATTTGAGTCTCAAATGAAGTATTATTTTGGTTAAATCATTTAAAAATTGTTTTTGAATAAACTTTAAAAATAAAACATTTTAGTGCCGTTTAATGAAAATATTAAAGAATTTTAAAGCCCAAAGGCATGTCTGCAATCATGAAACAAGAAATTAACCAAAATAGTTTTTTCATGTTAAAATTTTGAATTTTAGAAAGTTAAATATGGATTAAAAAATATTATAGAGTGAATTTCTTAATAAGTAATAATTTGAGAAGTTCCTTGAATCAGACTTTAATTTCAGAACGATTTTTTGAATGATTATTTTAAAACATGAAAATCCACCTAAAATAAGGAAGGAATGAGATGGGTAAAAATATATAGAACATTAAAAAATAATTTATGAGGAGTTTATAAGAATAAATAATAATTTCGTTGAGGTGATTAGATAATAAAAGCAACCCGAATGTAAATGTAAGTTTGGGTAGAAAATACTTAAAACATAGTTGTCAATTGGATCATAATCCTAAAATGATATGATTAATATAATGAAAATAGATAGATTCAAGATATTCAAAAATCAATGGGTATTATACATACACTATACACATGTAGTTGTAGTGAATACAAAATATCTCCAAAAAATAGATGTGAGATGAAGAAACCCTTACCTTAAGCCTGAAGGTGTTCTTCACTTGATCTTAATGAACTTAATAATCAAATTTATGTTCATTAATTAATAAATAAAGAACACAATATTCATTTAATTGATTTATTAAATCCTTATTAAGTTCGTTCAGGTCTTTCTGGATGGGTTAGGAGGTTCAATTTCATTGTTCGGGTCCGTTTGTTTCCTGATCAGTATGAATATATACATGAATGTAGAATCATGTAAAATGAGGATGGTTGTAGATAATTGAAGTTATATGCTATTATTGAACATATATATGATAAAATGGTTTTAAATTTCATTTGTTTACTTATATTAAAGATAAATCATTATATAAATTATTTAATGATAATTGTTTGGGTTAATTAGAAGTTTTTGAACACAACGTACTCATTTTACTTTATAAATCAAAACCATGCATAAAAAATATTCTAGAAACATAGATGAGACACAATAAATATGTTATAGTGTGTTTCAACTATAATAATGGTTTCATGAGAATAATTGAAGATGGCAATATAAATAGAAAACCCATCATCATTGAATGTGGTAAATGAGCATATTCTAGATGCTGTTTTTTTACTACTAGAATAAACGAAGGGTAAATGAGAGATGATAATAACTTATTCCACAATAATAATAAATGTATAGTACATTTAAGGTATTGGATTGGTCAAAAAATTTGTATTATTATAGTTTAGGATGGAAAAGAAAAAAATAAACTTGAAAAGAATATAAATGAATTTAAAAGAGGAATTTGAATCTTAAATTAATCTTACTTGATGGCCTCTTTAGGGGAGAGGATTTGAAATTTTTATGAGTCGAAGGACTATTGAAATTGGGTTAGAATCTTGGTAGGGTATTTGGGAAGAATTTAGACAAGGAACATGGATTGATATTCATTAAGATAAGAGGTAATGAGGGGTCATATTTATAGTGGAGGAGAGGAGGGTTTCTCATTATTTTAATTATTTGTTTAATATTTTCACTCAAGAATATAAATAGTCTTTATTAATGTGAACAAAAATAGTAATAAGTGCATTTTTGTTTTAAACATGCTCACCTACAACATACTTATATCACGTATGACTCAATAAACCTTGTATTTAGAATTTATCGTAAATTATCTTATTTTAAAATTCCTAAAAAATTCAGGTATTTTTTAGAAATACCAAACATTTATGTCACGAACCAACACGGGTTGACCCCGAACAGGTCACCAGAGTAGGTCTGCGACATGGACCGAAGGGCGTTCCCGAACCCCATGGGCTGGAAACTAGTGCCGGGCATCAAGATTTAATTTTTGGGAACGTTTTGGCCCATGAAAAAATGTCAGACAGATAAATAAAAACTATGGATAAAAATAAAACTAGCAGTGGAACAAAATGAAGATTGCACATACCTCCATATGACCTCTTGGTCACCTCCAACAACTACAACCTTCCTCACACAAGAATACAAAATATGAATTTGAACCAAGAAACTGAACCTACATCTGAAAGGGGAGGATAGGTGTGAGCATTTAATAATGCTCAGTAGGAAATCCAAAAGTGAACCACATAATCCATGCATTTTCCAGTTCCATAATAGACCAAAAATACTAGTTTTAACTACAATTATAAAAATAAGGTTTTCATATTTACGCTGCATTTAGAAAACTAACAATAACAATTCCACTTCCCTTATAATTCAAAAACAAGGAAAAGAAAACCAAAGAGGGGCTCACAAAAACTTTTCCAAAACAACTAATTGGAAGTTCATTTTAAAACCAACCTTACACAAAAAACGTTTCTAAGAAAACACCAAATCCAAGTTCAAGGGTATGATTCCATACAATGTAAGGGCAACAGTACTAATAGTTCTCATATCAAAGGATCTCAGAAAATCTATAAAATCGAAGGAAGACTAGAACATACTATATATGTGACTCATAACGCCCAAATGCTCGATATCACCCAACCTGGCCTAACCAAGGTTCCCAATCCCCTAGTAGAGTATAATAAATTATAAGGTCCACTAGCCAATGCGTAATCTAAAATAGTGACGAAATCATTCTCAGTAAACCCCCTTGATATTCTACGTTTACGTGATATGTTCACAATGAGGTGTTCAACACATTCAAATAACAAGCCATATATATATAATCCAACATGCGACATAAACCAGCACCACCCCGAGCACCTCAAGGTTAGTCCCATTCCTTAAAATAAATATTCTCAAAAGGGGGCCCATGCCAAGGACCCTCCGGGCATACGATCGACAAACATGGCAACGGTGTTAACCAAGGAGTGGTTTTCCAAACATACAGTTTCAAAGATGGAAAACATGCCTCTTACAATTCACACATATCAAACCTTTTGTAAACATCCAATCTAAAATTCCAAATGGGCCTTTAGCTTCACAACTCTCATCCTTTTATGAAAAAATTTTATGAACAAATTAAAAAACAACCAAAACTAACATCTTTATACCAACATGGCCAAATTGACCCTTAAATAAAACAATTACCAAAATCCTTCTCAAGTTAACTTTAAGTCAATTTAAAACAACAACACCTAATGAAGTGCCAAATGGGCTTTGACTTCCACTTTCACCCAAACACACCCCACAATTTTCAAACACCCCTTTCATTTTCCAACAACTCACCCTAGCATGTTTCCAGGGAAAATCGGGCCAAACCAAGAGGAACACTCCAAAAACATCCAAAAAAATTTGAAACCAAAATTTATAAATACACCATTTGTTTTCAAACCAAAAACACCCACATCACCCAATTATAAAATACCACACAATTTCATAAACAAAAATCCTATTTTTATACAAACACTAAACCATAACTAGAGAAATAACCATGTTCCATACACAAAATCCAATAGCATATTTCAAACCAATTAAAAAAACATTTCTATGGGAAAACCCCACCAAAACATCCTATTTCACCCAAAAGAACGAGTGGAAATTTACAAACATGTAAGGCATCACACACAAGGCAAAAAACAAGATTCATGTAAACCCTATATTTAATGACACCAAAAAACTTTATAACACCACAACATGTTTTAAATAGGAACCATGTAGATGTGTAGGAAGATAATAAATAAACTAAAATATCAAGCATTAAAGACAAACAATGGAAAGGAAATGCATGGATTTTCTTACCTCAGGTCAAGTCGAAACATTCTAACTCAAGCAAAAGCTCGCTCGTACGTGTGAATGCACACACATCCACACACACACACACACATTTTAAATGATGAATTTGTTCCCTGAGCCTTGTGGGAACATGGAATCAGAAGATATATATTTACATATATCCATACTTGGGAAAACACGTGTGCGCATTTGGAAACAATCTTGACCCCCTAAAACATGTTCCGACACCCAAATAAAGCGGAAACGACCAATGCACCTCTCAATAAAATCCAGGGACTCAACGATATAAAAATGACCCAAAAAATAAATAAAATGAAAGTGTGAAAGGGGTGAAAAACATCACCGAAGACAACGATGGTGATCATGAGAACACTAAAAGAAAAGATTGCACACAAAAATAATTATATGTACAACAAATAAAATAGAAGAAAATAAAAACACAATGATGAAACTAAATAAAAGACATGTACACAATAAATAAACTCTTTCCTTGGATGGTGGAATTGAACCAAACATGCAGCGAGGCCAAACACGCCCCACGAACAACAGCAGATGATCCGAAGTGATCTGAATCACTTTACCTTCAGTGGCGGCGGATAGAACAGGGTTTGACATGACCCAAGACACCCTTTGCGAACACAGTGGGGGAATTTGTGGCCACATCGAAGTTCACAGAGGTGTTGCGGAAAGGGATTCAGGTTCGTCACTACTGGCCGCCGGAATGGGGGCGGGGGGTCGAGTTCTCTGAAATCACACCGAGAAGGGGGTAGAGGGGCAGCATCGGACTGGGAGGGGTAGCTGTGCTGGACCGGGAGGTGAAGCTGCGCCAGACCAGATGCTGGGTGGTGGGAACCTGTAGGGTGAGGTGATGCCGGTTGGGTTGGTTGGTCTGTTGCGCCAAGGAGTCCATATCAGCGGGGGTCGATGCACGTTGGCAGACGAAGGGGAGGAGCTTGCCATGCTTCTAGGAAGGGGAGATGGGAGGCGACGGCCTGGGCAATGGCTTGCAACGCAGAACAATGACGGGGGAGGCCGACGATGGGGTGCACAGCGAGGGCTATGGGGAAAGGGGGGGGGGGGAGGGTGTAGCCCACGACTAGCAAGGGAGAAGGGGGGGAGGGGGGGGGGCTCCAGGTAGTCTAGGGTTTCACATTTATTTTCTTTTTTCCTTTTATGTTATAATAATAATAATAACAATAATAACAATAATAACAATAATAATAATAATAATAATAATAATAATGATAATAATATTAATATTAATAACATAATTATACTAATAATAAATGTAAAAATAATAAAAATAAAATCTTGTTCATTTGAATACTTTTTTTACTAATATATATTAAAAACATTAATAAATTTATAAATGATCATTTTATCATAAAAATATTAAAACCATTTTTAACAAATAATTAATAAAAAAATAATGACAGTAATAACAGTGAAAATAATAATAATTTTATTATTATCTACAGAATAATAATATTATAATTATTATGGTGCAAAAATTTAACCCACTTCATTTTTATAAAAATTTATTTATTTTAATCATTATTTAGCTGTACAAGTACGTAGACCGACTGTGCGGCTACGGCCGATCGTGCGGTGCCCGTGCAAAAGCCTGAAACCCAAAAAAAATTAAACGTTAAAGGTATTAGACTCGCGCTTGCCCTGCACCTTGGTAAGGCTAACCAAAACCAATAAATAATAAAATAAAATAATTAAAAAGGGGCTCAGGGTGTGACAATTATCCCCACCACAGCCATTTTCTGCCCCTATAAACTCACCAAGATAACAGTTGACACTACTAGAGTCCATGACCAATCCAAACCATAAGAAACCAAGAGGCTCAGAGTGACCATTACAAACACATGTCACACATGACCAACTCAAGAACAATCAATGTCTGAAGTTGAGGGTAGAACACCGATGGGTTCTCCCCACCACAAGAATTCACTAATACGGTATGCCTCAAAACTGAAACACACCACCCCAAGAGGGGGGGGGGGGGGGGCAATGCGGGAACTCCCAAAAAAAATCATTCATTTTCCCCATATGTACCGAACAACACACTTGAGTCTTCGACGTAAATCTTGATACGAAACAACCCAACAACTTGAGGATGAGAAATTAACTCAACACCTCCCATCAATGTCATGAAACAAACACCCCTTATCAAACATAGCTGAGACCAACTCAAAATCAGAACAGGTCCATTCGTTCACAACCCACACCATTCAAAGAGACCGAAAAATTTAAAAACCACACTGAGAGTAGATAAGTCCGCTTGGATCATGTGGGAATGACATCATCACGCCACCACAACAAATATTATCTTACTACAATGACGAGAATAGAATAAAGAAAATTTTGGATATTTCCATTCCAAAGATGAAAACATTATCCAGATTGAGGTTCCACACACCCTCGGAAACTCCTGACTATGTGCGAGCTTCACCCTGAGACATGTGGCTGGGGCCCTGATGGTTGAAGCATCTCCTGCCTCATAGTCAGGTTATAGCAGCCCCCAACCAGAACTTCTTCCTCGAATGATGCTTCATTCAGAACCTTTCCCATTGACCTATATGGTCACACAATAGTTGTACATTGGAGGGATGATACAAGATGGATTAGGTTGCTCAAACTGGCCAATCTAGTGGCACGCGAGGTAACGGTCTGACAAACTGTAGGTTGACACCAAGGAACCAAACCCTTAAAATATAGGTTCTTCTAGCACACCACGCTCACCATATGGGGAACCCTAATGAAAACTGACCGCACCCCAAATCCTAACGAAGATAAGGTACCCAACATCCACTAATCCAAAACTAGGCCCTCAGAAAACCCGAGACAACACAAACCTCAACAACACTGGGAGTTCCCATGAACCTGAAGACATGCTATCTTTTTGAACTATACAACTTCCTTTAACAAACATCGATTACCTCGATAAGTAGGCAACAAATAGAAGAACTGGGAAATAGGGCATAAATAATTAACATCTTTTAGAGGATTTTTGGGTGGCATACTCATAACATCATGAAAAACACAATCAAAACCGGCAACATTCCAAAACTCAATCGATGTAACAACACAATATAAGGAAAAAAATTCCCTAAGAAAAACATATACAAACAAAAGAAAAAATAACTTTTCTAAAACCATTATTCCATTAAAATTTTACAACTCGCCTATGGAACCTTATGAATTTTTACATGGGAATTCATTCAATCTCACTCACATCATCTACGAATAAGTTCCCCCACGCACTCTCCATGCATACCCATGCACGTGTGACCATCCATAAGGAGTGCAAAGGTTAAAAAATTTCTTTTCCTTACCCAATCCAAACACATGCTAAATTTTTTTCCGAACTGACACATTATCTCTTTAAAAACCCACATTACTAAATTCAAATTTTTTTTTGGAAGAAATCCCTTTTTTTTTTCGAGATCACTTTCATTTTTAATGCACACTCACATCAACTGAGTTTAAAATGAAACACAACCAACCATAAACCATCGAAATGAGGAACTAATGTATGTGTCTAACCTGGCGACATGGTGGTGAGCCAAGCCCCAAGTAAGTCATAAAACTATGAAGACCTTAAATCAGGAATTTGGACTCTACATGGGTCACCACCCCACGTGAGGCCGCAACGTGAACCGATTCAACCCCATTTTCATCCATTAATCCAAAAAAATAAATAAAAAAATACTCAAATCCCAGACTACCCCTAGTAACTCAGGTCACGTTGTGAGCGGTGGTGATCAGGCACCAACCTGTAACCTACCTCCTGAGCCCCGACATTCCTAATCTCCTTCTATTGGACACCCCAAATAACAAAGGCCCCCTCTGATACTATTTTGTCATGAACCAACATGGGTTGACCCCAAACCAGTCACCCGAGAAGGTCCGTGACATGGCCCGAAGGGTGTTCCTGATGCCCACGGGCTGGAAACTAGTGTCGGGCATCAAGATTTAATTGTTGGGAGAGATTTGGCTCACAAACAAAAGACAGAGAGATAAATAAAAAAGGATGATAAAAATAAAACTAGCAGCAGAACAAAAACAAGACTTCACATACCTTCATTTGAACTCCTGGTAACCTCCCACAACTATAACCCGCCTCGCACAGGCAGATGAAACAAGAATCTGAACCAAGCAACTGAACCTGCATCTGAAAGGGGAGGATAGGAGTCGGAATTTAAAAATTCTAAGTTGGAAAGCCAAAAGTGAACCACATAATCCATGCATTTTCCAGTTCTAGAAGAGCCCAAAAATACAAGTTTGAACTACAGTTATAAAATTAAGGTTTTCATATTTACACTTCATTTCGAAAACTTACGATCACAATTCCATTGCCCTTATAATTAAAAAAAAAGGAAAAAAAGAGGGGCTCACACAAACTTTTCCAAAACAACTACTTAGAAGTTCATTTTAAAACCATCCTTATAGAAAATACATTTTCAAGAAAAAACCAAAACCATGTTCAGGGGTATGATTCCACACACAACAAGGGAAATGGTACTAATAGTGCTCATATAAAAGGATCACAAAAAACCTATGAACTCGAAGGAAGACCAGAATGTACTATACATGGGACTCATCTTGAAGGCATGCCTACTCTCAATGATGTCATAACTCCCAGACGCTCGGTATCTCCCTACCGAGCATAACCAAGGGGCCTAATCCCCTAGTACATTATAATCCGTATTAAGGGCCACTAGACAATACGTAATCTAAACTGGTGTAGCGATCATTCTTGGTAAACCCCCTTGCTATACTAAGTTTCGGTGCTATGTTCACAAAGAGGTGTGCCACACATTCGAATAACAAGAAATATATATATAATCCAGCATGCGACAAAAACTGACAACACCCCAACCACATCAAGGTTAGTCTAATGCCTTAAAATAAATATTATCAAAAGGAGGCCCATGTCGAGGACCCTACAGTCACATGATAAATAGACGAGCCAAGGGTCCTAACAAAGGATGTGTTTTCTAAACATACATATTCAAAGATGCCAAACGGGCCTCATAGAATGCACACATATCAAACCTTTTGTAAACATCCAATCTAAAATTAAAAATGGGTCTTTAGCTTCACAACACTCATTATTTTATGAAAAAATTTATTAACCCATTCATAAACAACCAAAAATACTATCTTTATACCAACGTGGCCAAACAACCCCTTAAATAAAACATTTACCAAAAACCTTCCCAAGTTCAATTTATGTCAAGTTAAAACAACATCACCTAAGAAAGTGCCAAACATGCTTTGACTTCCACTTTCACCCAAACACACCCCATAATTTAAAAACACACCTTTAATTTTCCAACAACTCACCCTAGCATGTTTCTGGGGCCAACCGGGAAAAACCATGAGGAACAGTCCAAAACCAACAAAAAAAATTGAAAACAAATTTTATAAATACACCATTTTATTTTATCCCCAAAACACCCACATCACCCAATTATAAAATACCACATAATTTCATAAACCAAAAGCCTGTTTTTAGAAAAACACCAAACCATAACTAGGGAAATCACCCCATTTCAGACACAAAATCCCAGAAAAATATTTCAAACCAAATTAACAAAACATTTCTATGTGACGAACCCAACCTAAACATCCCATTTCACCCAAAAGAATGAGTTTCAATTTAAAAACACGTAAGGCATCACACACAAGGTGTAAACCAAGATTCATATAAACCCTATCTTTAATAACACCCAACAACTTTTGAACAGCACAAAATGTTTTAAAGAGGTACCATGGAGATGCGTAGCAAGAAAATAAATTAATGAAAATATTAAGCATTAAGGAAAAGCAATGGAAAGTAAATGCATGGATTTTCCTACACCAAGTCAAGCCGGAAATTTCTTACTCAAACAATAGATTGCTCACATGTGCACATGAACACATATCCATATATATATATATATATATATATATATATATATATATATATACCTTTTTACTGATGCGCGTGTTTTCCATTCTATGAGAGAACATGCACTCAGAAGATATATATACATATATCCATAGCTGGGAAAAAGAATGTGTGCACTTGGAAAAGACCTTGACCCCCCCTGCAATAAGTTCTGACACCTAACATAAAGCATCAAAGACCAATGAACCTCTCAATAAAAACCAGAGACTCAATGATATAAACAGGACCAAGGAAAAATAATAAAGAGCACATGGGGTGAAGAAAATCACATCGGACAGGAGCTGTGATCAGGAGAACATGGCAAGGAAAGATTTCACACCAAAATAATTATCTTTACTACAAATAAAATAGAAGTAAATCGAAACAAAATAACGAAACTAAAAAAATACACATGCGTGATAACAAAACTCATACCTTGGATGGTGTCGGTGAACCAAAACATGCAGCGAGGCCAAACACATGCTGCGAACAACAACGAATGATTTGAAGTGATCTGAATTGCTTCGCCTTCAGTGGTAGTGGATGGAACGGGGTCCGAAATGACCCGAGAAAACCTTCACAAACCTTGCGAGGGAATCCATGGCCACGTCAAAGAACGATGAGGTGTTACGCAAAGGGATTCAGGTTTGTCTCTACTGGATGTCAGACAGGGGGGTCGTGTTCTCTGAAATCACATCGGGAAGGGGGACGAGGGGTTGCACTGGGCCGAGAGGGGAAGCTTCACTGGATCAGCATGGGAAGCTACACTGGACCAGGAGGCTAGTTGGCAGGAACCCCTAGGGTGAGGTGAAGCCTACCGGGTCGGCTGGTCTGTTGCACCGAGGAGGCCAGAGTGGTGGGGGTCGGTACGCTCCAGCAGACGAAGGGGAAGACCTTGCTGCACTGTTGGGAAAGAGAGCCAAGAAGCGACGATCTAGGAAGCAGCTTGCAGCGTGGAACAACGATTGGGATACCGAAGCTGGGGTGCACAGCGAGGGCGACAAGGAGGGGGGGGGGGGGGTCAGCCCATAACCCGTAATGGGGAAGGGGGGGGGGGGTGCCATGTAGTCTAGGGTTTCACATTTTATTTCTTTTTCATTTTATGTTATAATAATAATAATATTGATAATAATAATAATATTAATATTAATAACATTATTATAATAATAATAAAAGTAAGATGAATACAAAGAAACATGTTCATTTTATTTCTTTTTTTTCAAATATATATTAACAACATTAAAAATTTTATAAATGATAATTTTATCTTAAAAATATTAAAACCTTTTTTAACAACAAATTAATATTAAAAAAATTAATGATAACAATGAAACTACATATAATAATAATTTTATTATTATCTACACCATAATAATATTATAATTATTATGGCGCAAACATTTGACCCATTTCAGTTTTATAAAACTTAATTTATTTGAAACAATATGTAACCGCACAAGTACGTAGACCGACTACGCGGCTACCATCGATTATGCGGTTCCTGCGAACTAGCCCTAAACCCAACAAAACATTAAACGTTAAAGGTATTAGACTCATGCTCGCCCTGCACCTTAGTGAGGCTAACCAAAACCCATAAATAATAAAATAAAATAATTAAAAAGGTGGTTGAGGTGTGACAATTTATCCTATCAATTTTTAATGTGTATAATCCAATAATGGACTCAATTTTATCAAAATATGTTTCTAAATATGTGAAATTTAATTTTAAATAAAATCATTATTTACATGGAAAATAGTGATTTTAAATTTAAAACTGATTTTTTAATACTTTCAAAAATTAACTGAGGTATAATAAAATTATTATAAAATTATAAAATAACCAAATATTTATTAGGAATACATTTTATTAAAATGAAATTTATTTTTTAAATAATATATTAATTATAAAATTTTAATTAAATATTTATTTCTTACAATAACACAAACAATTAATTTAAAATTTCACTTTCATTTATAAGGTGGTTAAATTTTATTTATACTTTCATGGGTTAGGTTACTATTCATAAGAGTCATATTACTATTCATCAGTGTAACATTTTAATACATAAGGGTATATTACTATTCATAAGGGTAGGTTACTATTAATTAGGGTAGGTTATTATTCACCACAAATTATGTTTGTTCTATCAAACTCCAAAAGTCACCTTGAATGAAATTGTGTATTTTAGATTTTCAAAATTCAAATAAAAGAAGTGGAAAAATTTTGGTTATTGACTCGGTTATAAAAAAGTGTTGTTTTTTAGAGAATCAGTGTTTCATGCCTTCAATGTTGAGTTTATCTTTAAATCCTTGGGGTGTTACACTATGGTTGGAGGTATGGTTTGGGATTTTCAATTGGATGTAAGTGGGATCTATTGTACAGTGTGTGAAGGTGATTAGGGATGGGGATGAATGCTATAGTAAGGTGGATGGAAGTGAATGAGGGTTATAATTAACAGATGGTGTGGTCAAGGTCACCTGGGTGACCATTAAAAGGCATAGGACATGGTGCAAGTGATGGTTTCACGAGAGGCATGCATACTATGAGAGGAGTGGGGGTGTGGAAGAGAATCTCATGGTAAGTAGACTTCCAACAAAAAAGGTTTTCAATAGGTATGGGAATTTTTAATTCAACATGTAGTTAGAAATGCCTAGTTAGTCTACTAATTGTGTACGCCTTTTTAATTTTTTCGATCTGTAAAATAAATAATTATTCAATTTATACTATTAATAAAATATAAAAATGATAAATAAATTAATATAACATCTACAGTCTGAATTATAAATTCAATTTATTTTATTCAAACTAAATTCCATATTTTTAAATATTATTCATTTAATTTCAAATTCTCAACTTCATTTAATTCATGAAATGAAAAAATGAATTAATCTCAAAATATCCATTGAAGAATTTAAATTCCAAATTTATTGCACTAATTAAAATATTAATTGAATTTTTATAGTTTCAATGTATAGATCATTTTCAAAATAAATTAGAATGGATCATTCAATTTAATTCAAGTTATGTATAAAAAATATCATTAATTAATCTATTTGAACATTTAAGTACAAATTATTAAGAAGCACACAAAATATATTTTTATCCAGTATTTGATTTAAAAGTACGTGTATTTCCAAATAATAACAGATTAAAATATGGAAATTTATGGCTCACATAATTCTCCCACACTTATGTTATTGTACTCCTAGAGAATTTATCACCGAGTTAAAATTATTAAAAAATAAATAGAAAGAAAGATCAAACATGGAAAACAATTTAATTGCTTGAGTAGAGAGAATACAAATATTCATCTACTATTCACTTTATAATACCTCATTTATGAATCAAGTCACTACATCATTTCAAATTAGTAAAATATTTTATTTAGTAGTGAATCAAAGTAGATTTAAGTCGAATTAGATGTCTAATAAAATCACTTATATTTAAATATTTATCTTATGTTTTTAAAACATAGGTTTATTTAGCACATTATTTATACAACTTAAATGAATGTGTTGGAAGTAAATTTACCTATTATATATGGGTTCAATATTCACCCAATCTAAAAGGACTCACTTTTTAAAAGGAACTTTTGATTTTACTTTTCCCAGTCAAAATTGTTTGAGAAACTCTATACATAAAAATTATTTGACTTGGCTCTATTTAATTACAAAAGCACACCCATAGCCATTGTCTTAGACTTCCATTATGGGTATCAAAATGATAATTTTTTTTCAAGGTTGAAAGTAATTGTATTATTTTTCATTTAAGCTGGATCTCTAATGTGTTTTTCTAATAGAGGCTATGTTAGTCATATTATGTTACAAATTCCTATGACTTGAATTTTTAAAATTGATTCAACACAAATCTTTTCACTCACAGTCTATCCCATAATTCTAAGAGTAATAATTCATAAAATTAGTGATACAATTACTCAAAATCACATAAAGATTCATAGTTTTAGGACCAAATAATTTTATCTACTCAATTATGGTATTTTTAAACATGGAATGATAGCCATGTTGTTCTTGAAATGGGGTGAAAAATTGAAATAAATTGCTATATAAAAATTTTAAAAAAATATTTAAAATAAAATATTTTTAAATAGAGAAAAAAATAAATTTATAGAATATTTATATAGATTAATATTTTATTGTTTTTTTAATTTTAGTTTTTGGAATTAAATACATACATAAATAAACAGAACAAATACTCTCCAAAAATAATATAACATTTTATTATATTTTTATTTTAAAAAATCTTTATATAAAAATACTCATAGTGAATAGTAAAAAGATATTTTATATATTAAAAAACAACTAATAAGAAATTAAATAAATAGTATAGTTTGGGTTAATCTTCTCCCACTATAATTATTAAATAGTTCCCATTTTACATTCTAGTAGAAACAACTAAAGATTCATTGAATAAATAGTGAGAAAATATTGATACAACTGACTGATTATTTCATAGTTTGTTCAAGTTAAGATCTCTCCTGGGTAATTGTTTTGGACATTGGAGTTAACCTTAAAAATATAGTCTATTTAAGGAAAATTGTTGAAAATAATATAAAACTTTAGAAAATTAATTTTATTAGAAATTAAATAGAAATGAAAAAGAAAATAAAGGAAAAGAATCATGGGTTTATCCCAACCATGTGGTGGTATAGTTGAACAACCAATGTCTATAGAGCCTATTGACTATCTGGAGTCCATATAGGGATTGGAATTTTGTGGTAGGAACCTCCACTTGTGTGTTCTTCCATAGATCATTTCTACTTATTTATGGTGGTCCCTAGAGAGATGGTGTTGCATGTATACCCCCTAGTTAGTGTATATTAATTCATAAAATGATGGTGGAAGAATAAAAATTGGGGCCTCCTTGGGTACTTCCATGTTGATTGTGGATTTATCTTCATCCAATGGATCCTCTACATGTGTTTCTTGGATATATAAAAATATAGAGGAGTTATTATGTACCTAAATTTGAATAAAATTTAAATATTTTGATTTTATATCTAAATTATAACTTTCAAATGAAAAAATTCCTCAGTTTCTTTATGATCAGAAAGCAATATGATCTTCCCAACTATACCTCCCAATAATTAATGTTTTCATTGATCTTGAGGGTGTATAGTTTCCTCCATAGGTCTAGAGACTCATTCTTCTTAAAAAATAACTTACATTATAAAATATTTGTTAAAAGTTTATATAGAAGACTCCTTTAATTTTTCAATGAATTATTCATCAAGGTCCTCTTTCTCATCACTCTGGTTAGTTTCATCTTCAATTTATATTACCTCTATTTTTTCTTCAATGGGGTCGACAATATATTCTTTATCATTATCATCCAGAGTGAAAATCATTGTTACTGAATCTAAAAATTTATAATTTAAGAGACTAGTGGGAAATTAATTTTTTAAAAACATTGAAAGAAATTAGTCTATATTAGTGGTAAATCCCTCATTAGTTTATGTATGTAGTTTAATATCTTGTATTAATGCTTGTTTAAAATTACTTTCTATAGATGATGGTAATATTGACCACTCTAGATTCTCTTCAAATTTATTCTCATTCACTTCATCATTATCCATTATTTTATGTAATAATTGTCTTGATTATGTAATTTCATTAACAACAGGAGGGAAATCACTAGAAATATTATTTTCATTTAAAATAAAAATAGAAAAATTTGAAACAAATTCTCCCTCCAAAATTTTATCATAAATATTCTTTTATTAGTACCTAAACTCTGGAAATATGTGCTCAATAGTGACCATGTGATGATCCTCCAATTCTAAAAAATAACCATCTTCTTTTGGGAAATCTTCTTTGGAAAAATATTAATGGCTCTAACTCTCCGTATTATTATGTCTTTATTCTCTCCATGTGTTCATGGATGGTAGTTGAAATTTCATATCCTTAACCTTTCAATTAGTCAATCATTTATATATTTTCCTCTTATTTTTGGTTTACTTAAAAATACATCAATATTGATGAATATTTATAAATTTACTATTATTTTAGTTCTTATTCAATTTGATAGTGTAGAGTTATGTGTTGTTTATAATTATTGGGTTTATTTATGTAGCATCTTCCATCCTCCCACCGATTGGTGTGTAATGGATGTTATTGATAATGAATTTAGAAGTTCATATCCTAATATTCGTATGGTAATGTGAACTACCCATAGGGGTAAAAATTCATTAAATATTAATCTCAAAAGAATACTTATCCTAGGATAAGAAAAATATAAAGAAAAAAAAAAAAAAAAACCAGAAAACTTCATTTACAATTGTGTTAAAGATAGTGGGATCTCCACCTTTATCTAAGGAAATAGTGCCAAGTTTATCATGTGATTTTCATTTGTCACAGTTAACCAAAATTTCTACTCCTAATGCAACCTACTGTCTGACTGGAGTCATATCTCAAGGAGAAAGGGTTAAGGAGTGTCACTAACATAGCTCTTATGTAAATTACTTTTGTTTTCCTAATTTTGGAAGTATCTAGTCTATAATTGTTTGTTGGGTTTTTGAATAAATAGAAACATGAAAGGGAAAGTAAATTCAAATCCATAGTGGTTGAATGTAAGAAATAAAAATGGTATGATTGAATAATTCCATTGAGAACTATCATCATTTACTTTTGTTCTAAATCATCGAACTCATTGTGTATCTTAAGTATAATTCTCCTATTAATTTTACCCTATTTCCTTTGGTATGAATCCACTAATATTTTTAATATATAGTCATTTCAACTTGTCAATATATATTTTCTTCTAGATTTATGGGTAAGAAAATTTATTAATCAAGTGAAGAAACTCAATCACAAACCTAGAAGTAATCACATACAATTATTCCAATTGAATCCCACGACACCACTAGTATAATGTGTGATCCAAATGGAGTTATGATTTTATGTGTTATAGTTAGAAGAGTGTGAAACTATTAATGGATTGTAGAGTGTAAATCACATACTCAATATTACATGTCAACTATCACAATATAATTGGAGAGGATATAAATTAATAATTAATCATATAAACTTAAGATCATAGGTGTGATTCTCATTTGGACCACCTGTAATGGTTTCGATCTCTATGATCAGGGAGTTATGAATCACTAATACATCATATGGGAGAGAAACATAAGGAAAAGAAGGGGGGGGGGGAGAAGAACACTCTTCAATTTCAGAAAGAACAAAATGAATATATGATTAAATATACAGAAAGATATAAATTACAATCGAAGGAAAAGAAACCTAATATGGAGAGGCTGAATTTATACAATAGACAAGAGTGATATATATTTATATAGTAGGTGAGATAGTAAATCCATCTTCACATTTAGTGTTGATGCTATATTTTGACTTTATCTAGATAGATTCTATGTATCGAAGTGAATAGTTGAGATTAATTTATATAAAACACTATATTTCACTGATTGTGAAAACATTTATATTTGTTCCAATGCTTCACAAAAGCTTTGAAATTTTGTAATTAATGTGGGCTTGATCTTGAAATTGGGACTGGACCTGGGTGAATACTGAGCTACAATACTGGGGTTGAGACTTTGGACGTCCCTACATAGAAAAGTATACAAATATGTGTATATGTATTGATATAAATATATTTATAATTATTTAAATATAAATTAATATATATATATATCAATTTATCTTGTTAAATATATATTAATAGATAAATTTTTATACTTAATGTTTTATAATAATATATAAATATAATAATAATTATATATATATATGATTTCATTTAATTTTTTTTATTTTCTCTGGTCCTCTTTCTTCAGGTCTGGATTGCGAGGGGATGGAGTTCTTGTGTGGGTTTCTTCTTCTTCAAATGTTATTAGTGAAATGGTGGTATTTAATGGGGGGGGGGTGGATTGAGCAAAGGAGGTCAGATATGATGATATTAAACTCCTCCCATATCAATTTCTAGATCTAGTGAGCTAGCTGTTAATAGTTTGAATGAAGATGCTACAATGATCATTATTTGGTGCCCCCATATTCCTGGGTTTTGGTTTGATGTTTTTAGGTCTTGATTCTCATGTAGGATGTATGGTTTGGGATTTTCTGGGGGCTATGGGTGAGATATACTGTAGGGTGCATAAAGGTGACCATGTACATGGGTAAAAGCCACAATAAGTTTGAAATCTATGAATAATGGTTGGGATTAGATGACGATATTATCATGATCACCTGGGAGACCATGATAAGGCTTGATTATTGGGGGAGGTGAATGTTTCATAGTCATATATATTATCATGAGAGTAGTGGTGGTGAAGAATAGTGTCTCATGATAAATATAATGGTTGTGAAAATGGTTTGCAGTAGGCAATGGAAGTTGAAATTCAAGGTATGGTCATCTGCATATGGCCAGTCTACTAACAGTGCTTGAATTTACACATTTTTAAGAATTAAAAATGGAAAATTATACAGAGTATTATATTAATACAATATAAATTGGAAAATCAATTAAAATTAAACATGAAGGGTGAATTATAAATTTAATTTAATTTAATTTTATTTATTTTCAATTTCAAAATTATATTAATTTAATTTCAAATTTTTTATGTTTATTTAATTAAAGAAACTATTAAATCAATTAAATTCAAAACAATATCATTAAATTATTTTAATTACTGACTAATTCTAATAAAATTATAGATTTAATGCTTACAATTATAAAGTAAATATCATTTTTAAAATTAACTTTTATGACTCCATCAATTTAATTCTAATGATGAATTATATCAATGAATATCATTAATAAAAAAATTAGTATATATGTCTAGATTATTAGAAATCACAAAAACAACAGTTTTACTTTATATTTTTACTTAAAAGTAGGAATGTTTCAAAATAATAACAGATATAAATATTGAAATTTATGGCTCACATATCACATGAACATAAATAGGGAGATAATGAGGATCCCCAACATCATGGAAGATTTCCGAATCACCACACACAATGGTTTGAAGGATAAATGATCAGGATTCCAAAATCACACAAATAAACCTTGAATAAACCAGAATAACATTAAGGTTTATAAAAAATTCAACCCCAAAGACTCCCTGAACAAAAAAAATGTTAATTTTTTTTCACAAAGTGGAACAAAATATCTCAATTGATAATAGGGTATTTAAACATCATGGATATAAAATGATGAAACTCAATATGGAAGGGATAAAATTAAGAGGAAAGTGGTTGAAATATACTGGTAAATGACATAGGTTTGAACCAAGTTTCGAGGGAAATGAGATAGTAATAAAATAATTCAAGAGATATAGAATATATAAACTGGTTGGTCCTTTACACATTCAGGATGCGAATCCAAAATTGACATCATGAGTATTCAAGAGGTCCTATGATTTTTGATATGAAATAAATTATGGCTATGAATCCTTCAAACTCTACACTCAATACACATCTTTCAATTTTTAGGCCACCTTGGTCTCAAATTAATTCACATAATGGGTTAATATTTCACATTTTGAGTCACTAATACATAGAACTACCAAATAAAACATCAAGTAATGAACTAAAAACCTGGATTCCACAAAACATACCACACATCATGATTCAATTTTAATATCATGAGAAACCTATTTCAATATAATTGAAGCTTTAAACTCCCTCTAAACCTCCTCAAGCCTCCTCGAAATATCCCCATCTCTTAAACCAGAAAAATAATTGGTTGAGAATGAACACACTATTAAAAGGTATATCAATAAACATAATTCCCATAAATGTGAATAATTTTGAATATGAAAAGGAAAATTAATGCGAAAATAATAGAGATTATTTATATTTTATTAACATTATCATAAAGACAAAGTAATGGGGCATATTCAAAATTCATTTTCCAATGGTTCAGTGAATCTTTTTAATAATATTACCTTAAAAAATAATCTACAGTAATGAATTCTTGAGAAAAAGATAATTGTATCTATGTAAATGTGGTCTCAAATATAAAGAATTTAGTGTTGAAAGGATAAATCTATTTTATTTTATTTTATTAAAGTATGTTTATTAATAAACTGTATCATTAAGAAAATTATTATAAAAATATTTTTAATTAAAAATTCATTTTCCTTGAGGGGAAGATAATGTTTCATATAATAAAATATTCATGTTGGAGAACCCAATTTTGGAAAAGAAAAGTCAATGTTGATACATTATAACTCAAATAATAGATATTTGAGTTATCAATTTCCATAATAGGAATCATACTCTAAGAATAACAAAATATTTGAAAAAGGGGTTTATCTGTTAAAAATGAAAAGAATAACTTAATACCACATTATACAATCAAAGGTATGGATTAACCCAAATTTTAGGAAATAAGTCCAAGAGAATGATCATAACTTAATGAATATAAATTAAGTTTCCAAAAACTCATACAACCAGGCTTACACTTGAGTCAAAATAGATTGGAATAAAATAAAATCACTTTAATTAGTATATCCCAATAATAAAAAAGAAATAAATTATAAAATATTCATAGTATTGTATATCAATAGAATACCATAAAAAGGAATCATGGTTCACAACATGTAACATATCTCAAAGAATCAAAATTGAGAATTATAAAACCCTTATAAATTTGGAATCCTTAAAAAAAATGAATTACATAAATATGTGAAATGAAATAAATAAATCAATAATCACACTATATAAATTATTTTATGCTTAAAAATATGAAATATGTGTCTAGAAAGAAAATTTGAGACAATGAACTTCTTAACTTAATTCATGAATTCTACTAAGGAACATAAATATACAGTATAAAAAAAATAAATATCTTAATAAAATATTTAAGAACCTTTTCATATATGTAATATTTTATAAAATTTATGTATGCTTTTTCTCCAAATTTATATTAGTTAGATATTATATATTTTCAATATCGGTTGTGAGTAATGTTCATTTTATTGAATTATTTTCTTAATAGTGGTGTTTTTATTTTTTATTATCCCATTGTTCATCATTTAAAGATCATAAAATTTAATGAATTGATGTTTTATAATTATTTATAATGTTATAATTTCATTTTATGCATGTTTTTATTACGATCATTAAATATGAAATCAATGAGGAGCACATTTTAAGGATTTATCATAAATCGAGTTTGGTATAAATATCCATGAGTATAAAATTATGGTTACCATTATATAACCAAAAAATAATATATTTTCTTATTATTGATATCATATATTATCATTAATTTAGTTATCATTGGCATATATGATATTATTTTACATAATTGTTTAATTAAGTGGTTTGACCAACTCAAACATGAATATACCAATATTAATGGATGATTATGATTATGAAAGTGGTATATTTTAGAAATAATATCATTAATTTAGAAAATTAAAGATATATTTTATATAATATTAATGTAATTAATTAAATTTTATGTTTTTAATAGATAATAAATAAAATAAATGAAAAATTATATATAATCATTCATGGAGGTTTTATTCTACACAATGTATGATTAATGTTTTCATTTATTAAATTATGAGAGGTAAAGAGATTGGAGTAGAATTTATCTTTTCATAATAATAATTATATTATATATTTTACAATAATTATTCAATTTCACCCTTATAACTAGTTATGAGAGGTGGTGGTGAAACACAAAAGTATTCACTTAGTAGAGGTAGTATCTAGGACAAAAAACAAATGATGGATTATTTTTCATTTATAGATAATGGGAAAGGTGGATATTTTTTATTCCCATAGAATAATAACATTAATTTTACAAAATTTATTAACTAAAATATATATGAACAAAAATATTATATTTAGGAAAGTAATAATAAAAATAAATATTGTTGGGAATAAAGTCCTCATGTTGAGGACTTTAGCTTTCCCTTAGAAGACACCTTGTAAATAGAGATATTAAGACACTATATTTTTACTAGAGGCTAAAAAAATAATATGACTATGTGGGAATTGAAAATTCGAATGTTTTAAGTGGAAATATATTTTTTAGAGTAATCTTAAAGGGGAGGAGAGAGGACCCTATTTTATGTGGTGATAATATCAATTTTTGTGAATATTTCAACATAATATAAGAAGAAAACATGTTTCAAACATCAATATGACTTCAAAATGGAATATAATGGAGTTGAGTTTGATATATTGGCATGAATAACTTAACCATTCAATTTAACACATGTTTTATTAATGTTTCTAAGTCCCTTTAATCTTAGAATTTTCACTTTTAACGTGATAACTAGTTTTTAACTAAGTAATTTTATTTTAATTCAAAAAAATAAAATAAAATGGACCTTATTAGATAATATTTAACAATTTATTCAAAATATAAAATCCATTCTTTCAGATAAAATTTATGTGTGTAATAAAATCAAATTTTAACGATAGAACATGCAATGTGTAAAAATATATTTTTATAAAAAGTATATTTTTAATATTAAAATGTATTTATTGGATAAAATTATTTGTGATATTAATTATTACGATGTAAATATTTTATTATAATAAGATAAAAGATATTTTGATTTTAAATATTTCCAAAACAAAATTTTACCAGAATAATATTTAATTAAAAGAAACGGCTAAACAAAAGTTTTTATTGGATATTTTTACATATGTTCTGGAAATTTTAAAATTTAGAATGGATTTTAAAAAAGTGTAGTTTTAGTCATTAAATACTATTTTTATTAATTAAATATTTTATAAACTACTAGTTATATTTTTATTTAGTGATAATTCCATAAAATTTATTATTTTGGTAAAAAAATGAATTTTTCACTATTCACCTAAAAATAAACTATTTTAGATGAATTATAAAAAATAATATTAAAATGAAATTGAAACAATGAATATAAAATTTAGTTTAATATTTTCAAAATAAATTTATAAAATTTGAGAAATTAACTATAACCCCCCGATCATAGTTACCTAGAGTCGGTGCATTATTATATAACATTGGAATGATACAAGGAATCATGTCCCGAAAGACCAAAAAGTTTAGTATTATTGGAAACAATAGACATATATGAGTTCAAAATTACAACTTGAATAAAATACAAGACTAATTTATTCCATTAGAAACATCCAAGCCTCCTAGATTATGTCTATAATTCACTCATAACTAACTTCCTCATATCCTAGGAAAGTGAAACATAAGAAATGGGTAAGCTCAAATGCTCAGTAAGGGTAAGAAATATAGTGGATTATAACATAAACATTCGGCATAGTGAATAATTGAAAAAACATGCCTTTTAAAAATAATAACAATGAAAAATTTATGGAAGGAATATGAAATGAGTAAATAATTCCATAATAAAACATAGTCATGGGTATTATACTAGTCGAATAACTACACGAACCATCAATAATATCTTCATAACTAGGGAATGTATAATACAGTACATTCTGAATAATTTTTTCAAGACCTCATCCGAGTTGTCTAAAAATGATTAAGGCCTCGACCAAAACCATATATCACAATTGGGAATGTCCATGGCCAATTCCACGTTTAATTGTCTCATGAGACCTACTGATGTACCGAGGAGCTATAGCAGGCTCCACCCATCAAATTCTATGTCCAATACATTCCTCATACGAAAAGGTTGAAACATAACATAAACATTGATATTAAAACTAGCATAGAAAATGTCTATACATTAACTATAAACCATGACTAGTATAAATATAAAACAGCCACAGTCGAATATATCACAAAACCTTCAATACAATATGGAAGATTTGTATCATAATAAATCAATTTCAAACAAGTTTAAAATCTATCAAAGGATGTTGACATAGATGAAATACAATTTTTTTGAGAGAGATATCTCTCCCTATTTTGAAATCATTTAAAAGTCATGAAATTATAAATGAAAACATTTTTATTCTTATAATATTATAAGGGAATCTTAGAAGTTGTTATACTGGGTGAAAATAGCCGCACCCACAGTATAAGTTAAAAAAACATTCTTTCTATAATTTTGTCAAAAAGGTTGTAACAGTTCTTGTTTGGAAAATGATGGAAATATTACTTTATAAAAATTCATACAATGGTATAAATTACTTTAACCCATAGTCTAGAAAATATTAAAAAGGTTTTGAAATATATTTCCAAGAAACATTGATGTAGATGAAAAGTGGTCCCAATAGATACTTATGTAAAATCAAATTTGGATAATAAAGAGATTGTAAAGTTAACCCTAAACATGTACACTTCCTTAGTAGATGGTATGTTAATGTAACAGCCCAAGAATTTATAAAAAATATTCTTTTTAATTTTATTAATGTCTTGTGTTGTACGCTACACCAAAAGGATCTTGCACAACACGCATCCTTGACTTGCCTTGCATTACACGCAATCGCGACCTTCCTCGATAGTGTGTGTAATACGCAATACTGAGTTTCACTAAACAACAATATGCTATTAAAATATTATTATAACTAGCCATTATGAACAGTAATAACCACCTTTTAAAATTTTAGAAATTTTATTTTTCAAAATGGACTTCATTTTTGGACTCAGAATATCGAAATTAGCCTAGGGTGAAATTTTGGTATTTTTCTGAAAAGTTTCAATTTTTGATGAATAGTGAAACCACTAAGTGGTAGGTTAAAAACTGAATTTTGCATAAAACTTAATTTTACCGCTTCTGTGAATGGAACTTCGAAAATCCGACAGACACGGTTGATATCAGTAAGTAAAATGTGGTTCAATGAGATAAAAATAATTTTTTTGGTGAATAGTAACTTTTTACTTTTTTTACCGCGGTTAATAGTAAATAGGGTAACTAAGGGTAAATATGATATTACTATTACCCTAACACATGTCCTAATTCTATTGGATAAGTTTAATTCGACCAAAAACAACCTTATGAATAAGATATGACCATTTAGGCCCACTTGGATTAGATTAGGACATTTATTATTAATTTATTTAAAGAAGGGTTAAAATAGTTAAAATCAAAGTTTAATAAGTAAATCTTTTTTAATATGGGGTTATACATAAGATAAATTCGATTTTAAATATTCATTAGAAAGCTAAAAAGATTTAATCCATAAGGGTATTTTATTTGTAATTTTTAGACATTAAATAATTTAATTTATTTATGACACAATGATGATGCAGTAATTATCTTATTAATGAAATATTGACATAATTGATGTTATAAACACCCAAATAAATATAATTTGAGACTTTTTATGAATTACACTAATTTTCTAGGTTACTATGATATATTAGTGTTGATTTAATCAACTTGGTTCGAACATATAATTCTGTTATGACTTTCAAAAAAATCATATATCAAATAGTGTCAAAATTGACACAAAATAGTTTTTAAATCAAATATTATATTATTAATTGTGATTTTATTCCTAAAAATCTAAGGTTCGGCCAAATGACTTAGATAAGGATATATATATTAATAATAATCAATTTGGGGTTCTTTTGGCATGTTATAGTACGTGTATTAACCATATAGTGAAAGAAAACAAAAAGACACGGTAAAAGTTAAATTATTTTACTTAGAGTTAAATCTAATTGATAAGGATAAAATAATACCCTAAACTTCTCTAAATCCAATTAGTTGATAGGATTTCGACCCATTCCCACCTTATCTTCGAAATAAGACCATTTGGAGCCATTATAAACCGATTATGACTTTAATATAAAATAATATTTTGAGATATTCCTAAGGTGCCCCTCTCCTCCCTTATAAAAGGACACCTCCTCCCCCTCCTCCTCACACCAATTTGAGCACTTAAGCTTGGCCAAACCCTGCCATTTTCTCCTCTCCAC
This sequence comes from Viscum album, assembly GCA_963277665.1. Lineage (NCBI taxonomy): Eukaryota > Viridiplantae > Streptophyta > Magnoliopsida > Santalales > Viscaceae > Viscum > Viscum album. Next base: position 493,037,802 of record OY728158.1, on the reverse strand, counting down.
TTACCTAGAATAATCCTAGAGGTCCTGGTTTTCTCCAAAGACCAATCTTAGTTCCTTAAGTGGAGGATTCAAAGAGGCGTTCCAAAAGAAGAGGTAATATCCATTACCGATCTTTTCAATTTATTTCTTCTTCAACTTCTTATTCATTAGTTGTTTCATGATAAAGTAATAACATCAGTATTACTTACATACTGATATGTTATTATAAATATGAAACAACCCTAATTCACCTTCTATCCATCCTACGGAAAAATGAAATCACCGCGCGTGCGTACGTACGGAATACCGTCTCCACTCCGTGGTGTAATCTATTTTCCACCATCACCTTACAAGGATGGGTATAATGGTGTAATGAGTAACTATATATGATTATTATGAAGTAATATTGATACTGAAATAATATATATATACTCCAATACAATTCCACGATCATAGGAACGATATCATCACTCGTGCGTACGTACGGAATACCGTCTCCACGATGTGATGCGACTCGTTCTACATGATCTTCATTTCATAATGATTATATAAATGAATTGAATGAATGAATATGGTATATACTACACTAATACCATTCTGGAAATGAATTATCTATAACCTAAAGATAAGAATAAGAATTTATTCGACAAAACACGCATAAGAACAAAAAGTTATAAAGACCCGAGTAACAGGTAACAATGAAATATTACTAACAAGAAGCTAATAATATGACCATATATGATCTCATATCAATATGTATGATTATGGAATAAGTCAATAACATTATTTAAACCATTATACAGGAGGTTCGGACACTTACAAAGCAAGTCGGACCTAAGGTAAGGAAAATATCACAATCTCATTTTTATCCGAGATTGTTTATTCGTAAGTATTTACTGGGGTGTATTTTATCATCCACATCCATGTTTCATCAATATTTAATATTATTTCCATCCACCTACAATTGTTTAAATCCATTTTTACCCTTCGGTGAGTTTTTAGTAATATGTACGAAAGGAATCTTTTGTCATTTTTCATATGAGGAACTTTTTGACTTTTCCGACAAAAGTACGAAGAATGTTTTTTTAACTTATACGGCACGAACGGATTTCTACTGTTTTATAAAGCCTTATTTTCATGAAGCTTACTCTAAAAGATTTCATGACTATTTTCAATAAAATCTCTTTCTTTTAAAATTGCATGATGTTTTGTGAAAAGAAATTGATTTTGAAGAAGAAAGGATATTTTCCTCAAGAATTCAATTCAAGTGTTTTATCAAAATTATTTTCCATCTAAGATAATAAAGGGTCATGTTTCTATCCATATTTTTACATTTATTTGACTATGTTGTGATGGAATTATGTTTATGAATTCCTTTATCTTATATGAATTGATTTATGATGTCATGATGTTTCAAGAATCCCATTTTTGTTACATGTGTTATGCGATGATGTATGTTTTATGATTATGTGGCACACATAAAAAAGGATTCATTATAAGATGGGTGGGACCTATATCTCCCTCCAATGCATTGGGTAAAGATTTTATATCTCATGAGATAGACATGGATGGAACGGTAGGTTATACCGGTTCAGTGAAACAGGACTGGAACGAGGGTTACTCGATTCAGAAAGGGACTTTGTCCACTAAGATAGTATTGGCAATGAGTCTTGACTAACAAGAAATGATTTTCTATGATTATGTGTGTATGCCACAAAGTTTCATGTTTTAATTTATGATTATTGTGATTACATTTCACTGCCATGATTTATCCCATGTTATAAGAATATGCTCTCTTTTGCAGGTTAAGAATTCCAAAATGTTATGTTCTTATGAATATGATGTGATTGATATTTATTATGTTTACCCTTACTGAGCATTTGAGCTCACCCTTTTATGTTTTCTTTTCCCCAGGATATAAATAAATGTTTTAGGTATAAAAAAAAGGAAGATCTTTATGGACGATATTGAAGATCTTTCACCAGGATTAGAAGATTACGTTCCGAGTTTCCAAAGACACTAAACTATTACGATCCTTGTGTGTGTGTTTTTGTTATGTACTAAGTGTTCCGCAAATGTAATGTAATGTCCATGTAAGTCAAGCTTAGGGTCTCTACAGTTGGTATCAGAGGAAAGGTTTAGTCAACCTTTGGAAACTAGGATGTGAGAACGTTAGTGAGATCCCTAGAGATATTTCTAAGGTATGTCTAGGGATGTCCCTAAGGTTAAGTATACGTATAGGTTATAGTACTAGAACTACGCTAACGATCATAGAATTAAACCTAAGATGTTTGATATTGAGGGTACTACCCCTTTATTATGTTGTTTTCCCTAGCATGATTTTTGCCTCTCATACTATTCTTTTGGGGTTTTAGACGATGGCTGGAACCCGAAGGAACCGTGTTAATGCGGAATGTGATGGGCAATGCAATGATTGTCCCCCTGAGCAACCAAACTATATGGGAGCCGGAATGAAAAATCTTGTAGCCATGCTCACACAACTTTCTCAAGCTATGAATCATGCATGACTTCCAAACGAGAAAAGGAAGGAGCAACATTCTATTGAGTCCTTCATGAGGCAACGTCCACCTTCTTTCAGTGGGTCTTCTGATCCACTTGTGGCTGAACAATGGATCAGTACTACTGAAAAGATATTTTCAGTTCTTCAATGTTCTGAACATGATAAAGTCATCTTAGCAGTATATCGTTTGGAAGGTGAAGCTGATCAATGGTGGAATCTTATCAAGAATACGAGGCCAAGAGATGAAATTGAGTCCATGGAATGGGACGAGTTCAAGAACTTGTTCATCAGTAAGTACTTCCCTCATATTCTTCGAACAAAGATGGAGAAAGAGTTTCTTGAACTGAAGCAAAGGGATGATGAATCTGTTGGTACCTATGAAGCGAATTTTACAAGACTTGCAAGGTACGCTTCTGGTATTATCATCCAACCTGAAAGTAAAGTTGATCGATTTTTCAGTGGCTTAAAACCAAGTCTTCGAAGGGCATTAGCTATAAGAGACTTCAGTAGCTATGAAGAAATTGTGCGTTGTGCTATCAAGGTAGAAATGGAAGTTGGTGTTACATATCCATCTCATGGGTTTGACAAGAAACGAAAGATGGAGTTCAAGGAGAAAACTCAGAATAATGGTGAAAAGAAGATGAATGTTTCCTTATGCACAAAGTGTGGAAAGAAGCATGATGGAGATTGTCTTAAAGGGACTAGAAAATGTTTTAAGTGTGGAAAAGAAGGCCATCGAGCAGCTGAGTGTCGAAGTAATGGAAAAAGGGATTCTAATGAAGTGAATAAAGCAAACACTGCAGAGAACGCACAACCAACACTTCAATGCTTCAAGTGCAAGGAGATGGGACATTATGCCAATAAATGCCCTAATCCAAGGGTCAGTGATGATCGACATGAGCAACCGCTTAAGGCAAAGGACAAAGGGAAGTCACATGCAATCACTATTGGCAATGTTGAATATGACAACGATGTGGTGGAATGATTAAGTTTTTATGTAATGGGATTCCAAAATAATGTTGTATCATGGAATATTGGTGATATTATGCGCATAATGAAGGGAAAACGAGAAAATGAAATGTTTAACAGTATTCATGAGCTCATGATTGATATAAGGACTAAGTGATATCATGGTTTGAGTATATAGAATTTTGAGGATTTTGGTATGTGGAAAGTGTTAACTTTTAACTGCACTCATGTTTTCACTAAGGTATTCAAGAGAATACATGATTAAGGACTTTGAATGTTTGGAATGTGACCAACAAAACATATCTTATGATATATGGGGTTTGACGATGGTGTTAAATCTCTGGTAATCGTTTTCACTATGTTATGAGAGTGGACTGCAGTATTATGGATAAGCCTAAAGATTGAAATGGAATATGTTGTACATAAGTTAGTATTGTTTAAGGATAGAATTTTTCTCGATATTATTGATGGGATGTTATAGTAATATAGTTTTAGAAAAAGGACAACCTGCAGGACGGGCGACAGCCCATCGCGTCGGACAAGGATGTGGGAATCAAACCCAAAACCAAAGTGCGACCGGCCTTTATCGCCTACCACTGGACTACAGGAAGTCCCTCTTTAGTAGAAACTAGTTTTATTTTATTAAGCAGTATGATATATGAAGTATAAGTCCATTTTAGGAACCATATATGATTAATCTCACTATAGATCGACTTATGCATATAATTTTTGCTAACCTTTTGTTTGAGACAAATGGAATGACCCGTCATTCTATCACATGATCTGCTAACACTTCACGAATAACAAATTCAACTTCATTTATTTAAGAGATGAAGTAGAAATTGTTCAAGTCACGAACAACATTGAGATTGTACCAAAATAAAGTAAGTATTTATTCTAATTCAATTTTCAACTTTAGGGAAATGATCTTGAAAACCAAAAATGTTGTCCTAGTGATCTTATACCTGATGAATCAGATGGTACCTTATATCATCACAAATCTATGGATTTGTGATTACTGGCTTTTCCATAGCCATGTTCTCTACCACTCTCCATCAGAACATGATGGTTATATTTCTCTTCCATGTCCATATTTTCACCTATGTTCTCCTATGTGGATACCCAGTGATTAGTTAACTTGGGTAACCATTACGTTTTATACTTTAGTTTTTAAAGATAATTTTTGGTATTCCTTTTTACGATGTGGGTTTCTATCAAAGAAACTTTCAAATAGTAAACCGTTTATAACCCCGACGAATTTCGAGGGTGAAATTCATTTTAAGGGGGGTAGAATGTAACAGCCCAAGATTTTATAAAAAATATTCTTTTTAATTTTATTAATGTATTGTGTTGTACGCTACACTAAAAGGATCTTTCACAACACGCATCCTTGACTTGCCTTGCATTACACGCAATACCGACCTTCCTCGATAGTGTGTGTAATACGCAATACTGAGTTTCACTAAACAACAATATGCTATTAAAATATTATTATAACTAGCCGTTATGAACAGTAATAACCACCTTTTAAAATTTTAGAAATTTTATTTTTCAAAATGGACTTCATTTTTGTACTCAGAATATCGAAATTAGCCTAGGGTGAAATTTTGGTATTTTTCTGAAAACTTTCAATTTTTGATGAATAGTGAAACCACTAAGTGGTAGGTTAAAAACTGAATTTTGCATAAAACTTAATTTTACCGCTTCTGTGAATGGAATTTCGAAAATCCGACTGACACGGTTGATATCAGTAAGTAAAATGTGGTTCAATGAGATAAAAATAATTTTTTTGGTGAATAGTAACTTTTTACTTTTTTTACCGCGGTTAATAGTAAATAGGGTAACTAAGGGTAAATATGATATTACTATTACCCTAACACATGTCCTAATTCTATTGGATAAGTGTAATTCGACCAAAAACAACCTTATGAATAAAATATGACCATTTAGGCCCACTTGGATTAGATTAGGACATTTATTATTAATTTATTTAAAGAAGGGTTAAAATAGTTAAAATCAAAGTTCAATAAGTAAATAATTTTTAATATGGGGTTATACATAAGATAAATTCGATTGTAAATATTCATTAGAAAGCTAAAAAGATTTACTCCATAAGGGTATTTTATTTGTAATTTTTAGACATTATATAATTTAATTTATTTATGACACAATGATGATGCAGTAATTATCTTATTAATGAAATATTGACATAATTGATGTTATAAACACCAAAATAAATATAATTTGAGACTTTTTATGAATTACACTAATTTTATAGGTTACTATGATATATTAGTGTTGATTTAATCAACTTGGTTCGAACATATAACTCTGTTATGACTTTAAAAAAAATCATATATTAAATAGTGTCAAAATTGACACAAAATAGTTTTTAAATCACATATTATATTATTAATAGTTATTTTATTCCTAAAAATCTAAGGTTCGGCCAAATGACTTAGATAAGGATATATATATTAATAATAAACAATTTGGGGTTCGTTTGGCATGTTATAGTAAGTGTATTAACCATATAGTGAAAGAAAACAAAAAGACACGGTAAAAGTTAAATTATTTAACTTAGAGTTAAATCTAATTGATAAGGATAAAATAATACCCTAAACTTGTCTAAATCCTATTGATTGATAGGATTTCGACCCATCCCCACCTTATCTTCGAAATAAGACCATTTGGAGCCATTATAAACCGATTTTGACTTTAATATAAAATAATATTTTGAGATATTCCTAAGGTGCCCCTCTCCTCCCTTATAAAAGGACACCTCCTCCCCCTCCTCCCCACACCAAATTGAGAACTTAAGCTCGGCGAACCCCTGCCATTTTCTCCTCTCCACTTCCCTAGAATAATCCTAGAGGTCCTGGTATTCTCCAAAGACCAATCTTAGTTCCTTAAGTGGAGGATTCAAAGAGGCGTTCCAAAAGAAGAGGTAATATCCATTACCGATCTTTTCAATTTCTTTCTTCTTCAACTTCTTATTCATTAGTTGTTTCATGATAAAGTAATAACATCAGTATTACTTACATACTGATATGTTATTATAAATATGAAACAACCCTAATTCACCTTCTATCCATCCTACGGAAAAATGAAATCACCGCGCCTGCGTACGTACGGAATACCGTCTCCACGCCGTGGTGTAATATATTTTCCACCATCACCTTACAAGGATGGGTATAATGGTGTAATGAGTAACTATATATGATTATTATGAAGTAATATTGATACTGAAATAATATATATATACTCCAATACAATTCCACGATCATTGGAACGATATCATCACTCTTGCGTACGTACGAAATACCGTCTCCACGATGTGATGCGACTCGTTCTACATGATCTTCATTTCATAATTATTATATAAATGAATTGAATGAATGAATATGGTATATACTACACTAATACCATTCTGGAAATGAATTATCTATAACCTAAAGATAAGAATAAGAATTTATTCGACAAAACACGCATAAGAACAAAAAGTTATAAAGACCCGAGTAACAGGTAACAATGAAATATTACTAACAAGAAGCTAATAATATGACCATATATGATCTCATATCAATATGAATGATTCTGGAATAAGTCAATAACATTATTTAAACCATTATACAGGAGGTTCGGACACTTACAAAGAAAGTCGGACCTAAGGTAAGGAAAATATCACAATCTCATTTTTATCCGAGATTGTTTATTCGTAAGTATTTACTGGGGTGTATTTTATCATCCACATCCATGTTTCATCAATATGTAATATTATTTCCATCCACCTACAATTGTTTAAATCCATTTTTACCCTTCGGTGACTTTTTAGTAATATGTACGAAAGGAATCTTTTGTCGTTTTTCATATGAGGAACTTTTTGACTTTTCCGACAAAAGTACGAAGAATGTTTTTTTAACTTATACGGCACGAACGGATTTCTACTGTTTTATAAAGCCTTATTTTCATGAAGCTTCCTCTATAAGATTTCATGACTATTTTCAATAAAATCTCTTTCTTTTAAAATTGCATGATGTTTTGTGAAAAGAAATTGATTTTGAAGAAGAAAGGATATTTTCCTCAAGAATTCAATTCAAGTGTTTTATCAAAATTATTTTCCATCTAAGATAATAAAGGGTTCTGTTTCTATCCATATTTTTACATTGATTTGACTATGTTGTGATGGAATTATGTTTATGAATTCCTTTATCTTATATGAATTGATTTATGATGTCGTGATGTTTCAAGAATCCCATTTTTGTTACATGTGTTATGCGATGATGTATGTTTTATGATTATGTGGCACACATAAGAAAGGATTCATTATAAGATGGGTGGGACCTATATCTCCCTCCAATTCATTGGGTAAAGATTTTATATCTCATGAGATAGACATGGCTGGAACGGTAGGTTATACCGGTTCAGTGAAACAGGACTGGAACGAGGGTTACTCGATTCAGAAAGGGACTTTGTCCACTAAGATAGTCTTGGCAATGAGTCTTGACTAACAAGAAATGATTTTCTATGATTATGTGTGTATGCCACAAAGTTTCATGTTTTAATTTATGATTATTGTGATTACATTTCACTGCCATGATTTATCCCATGTTATAAGATTATGCTCTCTTTTGCAGGTTAAGAATTCCAAAATTTTATGTTCTTATGAATATGATGTGATTGATATTTATTTTGTTTACCCTTACTGAGCATTTGAGCTCACCCTTTTATGTTTTCTTTTCCCCAGGATATAAAGAAATGTTTTAGGTATAAAAAAAGGAAGATCTTTATGGGCGATATTGAAGATCTTTCACCAGGATTAGAAGATTACGTTCCGAGTTTCCAAAGACACTAAACTATTACGATCCTTGTGTGTGTGTTTTTGTTATGTACTAAGTGTTCTGCAAATGTAATGTAATGTCCATGTAAGTCAAGCATAGGGTCTCTACAGTTAACCTTTTGTATAATAGTTAAAACATATTTATTAAATTATACAAGATCTATATACATAAATATAATATCGTATATGATTATCTAATATTGATTTGTTAATAATACTTCAGTGGTATCATTGTTTTGGGTGCTAAATGATTCATTTTACTCTATATGATTGTTTACGTAAGACATATTTTATATCCATAGGATATATTTGATTAATATACAGAGTCATATTATGCTCATAAACATTATTTTTAATCATAAAATGAATATTATTCTTGAATGATTATAATGAGGAATGAATCTCATCGCGTTCGTGGAGACGGTAATCCGCACGTACAGACGAGCGAAATTATCATTATATTGATGGTAAAATTGTATGTAATTAGATGTTATATCATATATAAAGAATCATTAACATTTAATATTTATTATTATAATTAGTTATAATAATTTTATTCCTATCCAAATAATGAAGTGTTTTAATAACAAACTACCCCACGACGTGGAGACGGTAAGCCGTACATACGTACGTATGGTGACTTTATCATTTATAGTATAGATAGAATAACTAATATTGTTGTACCATATTTATATTAACATCAATGTATGTAGGAGGTACTGGAGTTATTATTTTTGGTTTGGGAACAACAAATAAAGCGGAAGTGGATGAAGAAAAGAACTTGGAAGAGGGTGGTGAAATTTTTACATCTTCTTCGGGTGTTTTATTTTCAGTTGATCAAAAGGGATCCCTAGGTTGCATTATAATCCAATTAAGGAATCCTGGATGAAGGGAAGGAAGTTGGGAAGACTTTTGGGTATGGTTTGGCTGAGCTAAATGGAATTAGAGGAGTAAAATTAAGAGAAGGGTAAGTACCCTTTTATAAGTTAGGTGAGGGTCACTTTGGGAAAAGATTGAAATATTATTTTATAATAAATTCATTTTAGGTTTCTAATGGTTAAAAAAATTATTTATTTAAAGGACAAGGTAAGGATGATTTGAAAACCTCTCAACCAATTGGTTTAAGACAGGTTAATGTCTCCATATTAACATTATCTTTTATATTTAACTCTTTGTTAAATAGTTTTACATTTACCATGTCTCTTTGTATTTTTACATTATATGGTTAATAAAATTATTGTAAATTACAAATATAACCCCAAGTGGTTCATTATTTATATATATAAACTTATCTAAGTCCTTTGGCCGAAATGTAGATTTTTAGAAAAATTATATCAATTAATAATATAGTATTTGTTTTAAAAACTCAATTATGTAAATTTTGACACTATTTAGTATTTTATTTTTTTAAAAGCTATAAAAACATTATCACATAGAATAAATTTTTTTAATCAACCCTAATATGTCATATTAACCTATAAAATTAGTTTAATTCATTAAAAGTCTCAATTTACAATTATTTGGATATTTATAATATAATTTATTTTAATATTTCATTATTAAGGTAATTACTATATTCTCATTGTTTCATAATTAAATTAAATTATTTAATGTCTAAAAATTATAAATAATATAAAATTATGTAGGAAATACTTTTGGATTTCTAATGAATATTTATAGTTGAATTTATATAGTGTGTAACCCTATATTAAAAATGGTTTAGTTATTAAACTTTGAATTTAACTCTTTTACCTCTTCTTTAAATAAAATAATAATAAATGTTTTAATCTAATTAAAGTGGACCAAAATGATCATATTTTATTCCTATTTTTGTTATTGGTCAAATTACATTTATCAAATAGAATTAGGATATGTTTTAGGGTAACTATAATATCATTTTAATCCTTAATTACCCAATTCACTTTTAACCATGGTAAATAAAAGTCAAAAGTTACTATTCAAAAAAACTTATATTCATCATATTGAAATTTTTTTGACTTACTGATGTCAACCAAGTATCTCAATTTTTTGAAATTCAACCTAGAGAAGCGGTAAATTTATGTTTTATGCTAACTTGTAAATACTCCTAGAAAGTGGGTAAAAGACGGTAAAAAATTCAATAAAATTTTATATATCCAAACTTTTTATAAAATGAATCCAATGAATTAAATTGAACATATATATGCATTATGTATCTTTTTTTACATAAAATAAAATAAATAAAATAACTAATTAATTAAAATAAAAAGTCGGTTTTAAAAAATAACGCAGTGTTTTTCCCTATTCAGGAAAAAATAAATGTTTTTAAAAAAATATTAAAAATTCACCCTAATCTAATTTCGATATTCTGAATTATGAAATTAATTCCATATTGAAAAATTAAATTTATAAAATTTCAAAATGAGGGTATTACTATTCCTAACGACTCTATTGGTCATGGTGTGTTAAAACTCTAATTTGCGCACAACGCAAACTATTGCATTATTCAACAAGAAATGTAATGTGGAAGCTTGGGGTGTTATATTAACTTTTAAAAAAGTAGATAAATATAATGAAAAATAATTTCATTGCAAAATATTCTTTTAAAACAATGTTAATTATTCTTATTCTTTTTTCAAATGGATTACTAAAAAATTAGTATTAATATATTAATCATATTAATATAATATTTTATTCTTAATATATTTTGTTTCATAAGAAAACAACTGAGAATAAACTTTTTAGAAAGGGTGTGTTTTAATTCATAAAAGTGTCTTATTAGTTATTTAGCTAAAATAATTTAATTTATCAGTGTCCTAGCATAGATAATGAAAATTATATGTATTTAAACATATATTTCATAATATGGTTATATCTATTTTTACCATAGAATTCTACTACTACAATTTAGTGTTTATATATTATTTCATAGTTCTTTGTGGTATGGTGTTGTATGTATTAGACATTATGAAACATTTCAGGTCATAAAAAAATATATAATTTATATTCTATGGCTGTTTCATTGAGCCTCCCTCAAATAAATTTCAACCCCTTAATTTAAATTATTACTAACTAAGGAATGTTGGTGAGGGTATTCTTATCATATTTATTACCTGGGATATAACTTTTAATATGACCTTTACCATACACTATTAAGTCATAATAAGTTACTTATATTTCATAACCCAATTTTAACCTTTCATATAATCATATACTCTGGTATTCATATACTATAATCATCCATTCTTTATGATATACCTTTCCCTAAACCATAAAAATCTCTAAGACATTAAATTTACTACCCTAAACCACTCACTATGTGAATGATCAATTCGTGAAGTGAAAATAGGGAATTGAAAAATTAAATAGTTGAATTATTTTCCTATTTTAGGGGTTATCAGTCTCATATAATCAGTGGGAATTAGGCTCAATTTGATGTCTTTAAAAAATTTGGTTCACCCAAAAGGGGTGAGTCAGTTAGCCACAGGGAGATGTCGACCTTTAGGGATTCATCAAGGAGAGGTGCATCATAGATATGTTTTGTTTTCATTTATTTTATATAATTTACCATTATTTAATCCTATATATATTTTTTTATTCAATATCTATATTAAATTATCTCTTGTCTAATGTATCCTCTATTGGGTGTGATTCATTCATCAGTAGTGATAACCCGATGATGTTTGACTAAACATGTAAAGGGGAGAAGATCTGGTTAAAAGGAGTCTGTACAAAATATTTTTATTCAATATTTTCTGATTCAGTATTATGAATTTATAAAAATTCATTATGATTAGAAATATATTTTATTTTTTATAAAACCATTGTAAAAAATATTTTATCAATAATCAATCCCCATAATTGTAGAGATGATTGGTTAATGAATGGTGGATCAGAATATTTTCCTTCTTTTGATATCAACTTAAGGAATTATAGGTATTTTTAATTTTTTGATTAAGTGGGTTAAGATTATATGGTAGTTTCAATAATTGTTGACCAAAATACTATTTAATATAATTAATTAATGTACAACTATGTTTTACAAGTAAATTGGTATTAATCTAACTAGGAAAACTACCCCAAGAAACCGGTTCACCTATCCTTTATATTCCCTATTTAATTTCACATACTTTTCATGTTTGTATTTAGTTTAAAAGTTTTATTTAGAGTAAATTGAGCATCATAATCCTCAAAATATTTCTATTAGATAATATTTATTTGAGAGTTTTAATTTTTCTTCTATATTATTCATAGGATCAAGTTCACGCTTCCACTACTCTATACCCTTGATGCTAGTATGGTTTGGGGATTATAAATTTATAAAGAGACATTCACCGAAAAAAATAATGATGCCTTTCATGTGTACACATTCTTGAAATCATTTTTAGAGAGTATGGAAATATAAATAATAACATGATATCAGTTTCTTAGGTTATAATCAATTGTTATCTAATTTCTATTTAATTATTTAAATTTAAGTATTTTTATTTGTTTTATATTTTACACACAAGATAGTTTTTTAAGAATATAGGTTAGAGTATACATTAGAAAAATACTATGACCACCAACATTAGTATATAGTAAATACCAAGAGGAAATAACCATGTGAAAAAAGAAATTTTATAGGGCAGTCATAGCATGTATATGTATAGAATTGTTCATATTCATACAGATACGATGAATTCTAGACCCAATAGTGGAATGTTTCCTACGAAAAGACCCATGTAAGAGCTTCTGACTATCAAGACTACCCAAGAAGATCCTATCCTAATTGGTATAGTAAATAATATCTTTACATTAAACACCATCAAGAGAAAAACTCAAAAGACATACTAACTTAATTACTCACATGGAATAATGAAGTGTTAGATAAAAGGGTGGATGATTAGGATACATATATAAGAGAAATGGTAGTAATGACTTATCAAGCTTCTAATACTAATATATCATTAAATTATCTTGTAAATAGTCTATTTTATACACTCTGATACTGGGATTGAAGAAGATAATTTATTCTAAGAAGTTAACTCTCTTAGAGGAATGGAAGGAGTTCATCAAGACAAATCATAGGAGGAAAATAAGGAAAAGTAGATGGATTATGGTAAAATAACTAGAACATATGAAACATAATATTATAAAAATTGAAAATATACCTCAAGTATCCATTATATGCTTGAATGTAGCAGAAGAAAAAGAATAAGAAGAAGGATTTGATGAAGAATGAGAAAAATCAATCTCTCTATTGTGTTCAAAATAAAATGATATATAATAATGAGTGGGTGGAGGCTAAAGAATGGGATTTGATTAATATTAAAGAAAAATAAAAATTTAAGAAGTTATTAACGTGGAAGATGTGAAAGAGGAATAATTGAAACCATATGAATTTTCCAAAAAAGTAATACCATCAGCATGATAAAAAGATGAGCCGAGTGTTGATATTCAAGGATTTATCCTATAATTCAAATATGAAAAGAAGTAAAAAGAATAAGTTGAGAAAGATAAATATGTATTCTATTATGAATTATATTTTATTGAAATTCCTTTAAATATTTCCTCAATATAAATCCCGTCACAAAAAGATTCCAAGAAGAAACACATAAAAGAAAGGATAACATGCATGCTGAGTGAGGAGCATTTCAAGTCAGTTTTAAAACCAAACTAGATAGCACTATACCATTCACCCATTACCTGAATCAAAAATCATATTTATAGCTACATATCTAAAAGTATCACTATTAAGAGGTTACCCTAATTTTTAATTTCTTTCTTGAACATAGGTTTTATTAGAGTTTTTATAACTAACATCATGGATTATTCTGTTATATTTTTGAGTTGAATTTATAGAACATTGAACTATAACATGTTTATTATTTTTAATATTCCACTAGAGGAAGAAGTTTAAAGAAGATAAAACATTAAAAAGGAAAAAAAGAAGAGAAGGAGGGATTAACTTCTAGGGAAGTAGTGTATGATTTTTATAAATTATACTTCTCTTCACCCTCTCTATATTTTAATTTGAAAAAAGCGATGATTTTTTCATGAGTTCAAATGATTCATATTATATTATAAATTATTGATTTTTTTACTTCTTACTCAATGATCTAGGATATGTCGTAACATAGAAGAAATATTTTTACTTTTTGGAAAATTTGAATTTTCATTCCCCTAAATTATAGATATTTAGGTTAGTATTTTGAAATTCACATCCTTACTTTGATTTAAAATTTATTAAAAATTATTATTGAAATATTTTTTATTATTGACAATGATTCCTAGAATCTTGTATTGAGTAAACTATTTATTTATGTTCAATACATGACCCTATTGACATATTATATGTTCTCATTTCAGGAATTATTCTATTACTACTATTTCCCATTCCTTTCTTAGTATATTTATTAAGTGATACATGGGACATGTAAAACTATTATAAAATGCATTGATATCTTATGAAGGATATGACTGAACAAAATCCATTTTAAAATTAATTATTAATTATGATTGATGAGCCCTTTTTCTTGAGACTCATATATACATTGAATATATTTTTCCCATAGAATCCATAAATGGCCATTGTAATATTCAGCCACTTTACATGGCTATTTATACTTTCTTACTATAATATATATTTTTTATGATATTAAATTGAATTAATATGGATGAGAGTTTTTATAATGGAGATGGAATTGTGTATCTTATGGAGAGAATTATGGGTGTTTCCACATGATTTTAGGGTGAGTATCAGGTTTACATTAATTGTATTTAACTATTTCTCCAACATATTATTGGGAAAATAAAAACATAAAAAAAAGAAAATAATACCAAAAACTAAGAAAATGAAAAAGAAAATGTGGAAAAATGGGTTGTTCTTAGTTTGGTAAAAAATCACCATTATCAGACCAATGGTATTACAATCATATGGGGATAGGTATTGGGTTTAAGGATTATTCTATATATAACTTGATCAAAAAATAAAGATAAAAAAAATCACAATAGGAAAGGGTCTTATTTCATTCTGATTATATAGTTTATAATAATTTATATTGTGAATTTAGGAGTGTGTGAGATGATATAATATTTTGTTGGAATATTTCATTGAGCTTATATTTTGAGTATCATGTATTCTAATTTATATTTTTCCTTCTCTTTTATTCTCACTTGAGGTATAATAATAAATTAATTAAAATTTATCAATGAATGATGATATAAAAAAATTCAAGGCGAGATAAATCATAAATGTCATAGATGTTGTCGATTTGTTAAAAGATATAGGTTAAAATGGAAAAAATATTGATTTTTGAATTAAAAATGAATCATGAAATTTGATTTATTTATGGTTTATGTTTTTTTATTTAATAATATTCAGTTGAAACCATTTATTTTTGAGAAAAATAATATTAAAATTTCATTTTTTATTGTGAATTGATGTGGATATGTTTCTTGAGGGCGAGAAAAGGGTTGAGTGTGGGGGATTTATATATATATAATTAGAAACTATATTTTATTGTTTTTAATATGTTTTTGTGTTAACTTTTTATTATTTTAATATGAGATTCACTCTTGGTTTCCTCAATGTGTGTGTTTTTATGGATGGATTTTTTTTCAGAATCTAATGAAGATGCAAGTAATTCATGTTATGAAAGTTAGTTTTGCATCCTGAGATATTACATGTAGACAATATACTATAGATCATTTTGAATTTATAGTTTCATATCATTTTTTAGGATGTAATATTAGAGATTAAAGTGTCTCACACTATAAATCATCATTCACATCATGAATTCATTAATAAAGAGTAAAAGAAATGTTGTAGAACTTCGTTTGATCTCATGAACTCATGCCCGAGGCTTAAAAAGTCATTATTATATAACATTGTTAGATATGGATCAATTAATTGTGTGACTAATTATGAATCACCATTCTAAAACATTAAATATTTTAAAATTCCCTTATAAGGCCTTTGACCCATTCACCACATGAATTATAAATTCACTATATGAAAACAGTTCATCAAAAGATCCATAAGTCACATTATTTTATTATTTTAAAGTGTTTTTAATTATTTTTTACTTATGGAACCTGGTATTAATTTTTAGTCATTTAAAATAATGGTTCTACATTAATATATATATCTTTAAGCCTTGGGGAGTGGTTGAAATCTTGGGTATAGACCCAAGGAAGTGTTCTATATTGGTGATTTTTTCAATTCTAACTATAATTTCCCATTATATATTCTATGGTATTGTTTTTTGTTATTCGATTTATTTATTTAATTTACACTTGTATTATATTTAATCTATTGGTTTTTGTTAATTAATTATCGATGATTACCTAATGATGATTGACTATACTCATATGAAAGAGTGGATTTGGTTGCGAAGGGTGTATATTACATGTTTTTTATTATTTCTTCACACATTCAACAAATTGATTTTATGAGTGATGTAATGTGACTAAAAATATATTTTATTATTATAATATCATTATAGAAAATATTTTTATAATAAATGAACTTCATATTAAATGAGTTGATTGATCTATGAACAATAGATTAGATCTTTCTCATACATTTAAACCACGTTAATGAATTATGGTTATTTTATCTTTGTAAATCAAGAGGTTCCTAATTCTAGGTATGTTTCAATAATAATTGAAAAAATTAACATAAAAAAAAATTAATTATTGCACAAATATTTCATTATATTTCTTTTAATGTAATATAGAATTCATCTAATAAGGAAACTACCCTTAGAAAATTGTTCCCCCATATTATTTCATTTCTATATACATTTATCTAATTTTAATGTATTTGTTAAATTTTAATTATTATTAATTGAGTGCAATGATACTAATATGATTAATGTGAACAAACATTTAGATGATGGTTTCCCTTGTGCTTCATTATTTTACATGGGATTGACATTAGGATCCCAATATTATATACTATTGAAGTCAGTATGGTTGGGAAATTATACATATCTAAGTAGATATTTAATTGAAGTGAATAATGATAAATTTTGAGTGTATCAATTTTTTTTATCATTTTACAGGGGCATTAGTGCGTAAAAAATACTTGAGACCAATTAGTTGGGTAAAAAATTAATTCTTATTAGACTTTTATTTAATGATTTTAGTTTAGGTCTTCTATTTGGTTTTTTTATATTTTAAATGTATGAATGTTTTTGGTGTTTTAAAAAAAGAGTTTATATCAGACTATTATTATTCCCCACCACCAATAGTGTAGATTGAACACCAAGTGGATTATACTATATGGTATAAATATAATTCCTTAGGGTATCCAAAATAACATGTTGGATAAAATGTGTCACATTCTGATGGATATGATGAATTTCAACTCCATAAATGTAATGATACATATAATTAAGGCTACACAGTAGCTCCCAACTATATGAAAAACTTTGGAAGATCATGGGATGAGAATAATAATCAAGAAGACACTAACTTTCATCAAACTCAAGAGAATAATTTAGAATAAAAACTAAGTACATTTCTAAAATATTACATTGAAGCATCAGAAAGGAGGTTGGATGATAAAAAGGAACAAAAAAAGAATTGGTATAAATGAATATTCACCATGATCATACTATTATAACATTAAATTATTTTTATAAGTAATATATGTAACATCCCAGGTAAATAATGAATAAAACATTTTCATATTTATTAATATTTACTAATTAAATATTAATTTTAATTAAAAGGGGTTTCTACGTTCGATAGCGTACTCGATACGCAACGATGAGATTCTTTGAAAACTTACGTTGTACACTAGTAATATAATAATATTATTTTAAATGGTAGTTAAAATGAATTCGTTGTATTGGCGGGAATGGATAGAAATAACTAAAATATGATTATATATGTTTTTTAAATGTTTTTACATTTATCCAATAAAAGATAAAGGCTTAAAATACAGAAAGAATTCAATTTTAGGCATTTATACCGTAATTTTCACTAAAGGTTCACTTATCACCTTTTGATGGTGAACCATCATTATATATAGTTTTGATCACTCTTATACATTCTATTGGACCAAATATAACTCTTCTTTAGAATCAGGACATCAAAATTTACTTTTTGTAAATTTTTGGTATTTTTCCGATAAAGTTCATTTTTTTAATGAATAGTGTAAAATGTTGTATTTTAATTCAAAACCAATTTTTAATATAATTTATTTATATTATTAGATTATCTTTTTAATTGGTTTTAATGTGAAATTAGAATATATTTTTACCATTTAATCCAATGGTGGTCATTGAAATCAATTTCACTTTGAAATTGGACTTAAACTAGTGTCAATCTTTTCATACTTGTTGTTTCATAAAAACACGCTATTTTCTCTGACAACGGGAATTAATTATTAAATTAATTAATGCAACTTATATTTTTTTAATTTTGTAAAATGGACTTCATTTTTTAATTCGGAATATCAAATATAGCTTAGGGTGAACTTTTTGTATTTTTCTGAAAAACATCATTTTTTGATGAATAGTGAAACCACTAAGTGGTACTTAAAAAACTGATTTTCCGTTTAAATGAAATTTTACCACCTATGTGTTTTGAATTTAAAAAATCCAACATACATGTTTTTCATTAAGAAGTAAAATTTGGTTCAATGAGATTAAAATAATTTCTTTGTTGAATAGTAACTTATAAAGTTTTTAATCGCGATTAGAGGTAATTAGTGCAATTTAAGGCAAAAATGATGTTATAATAAAATGAAAATACCTAGACACATGTCCTATAATTATTGGATGTTTAATGGAAGACCAAGAAAAGCCATGGGTAAACTTGGGGACCCCATGGAGCCACTTTGGTTGGAAAATTACATAAATAACTTTTTCTTTAATGTTAAAGTAAAAATGAAACAAACATGAGATGTTTTACTAAAACAATTTTTTACATGGGGTTATACAAGTCAGAGTTTTGGATATAAATATTCACTAGAAATATAAAAATATTTCCTATATAATGATATTTTTTTTATAATTTTTAGACGTTAAATAATTTTAATTATTTATGACATCATGATGATGCAGCGATGACCTCATTATTTAACGATTTAAATAAAATGGAATGATAATGTAAAATCTGAGACATAAACATTCCAAAACCTATTGGATGAGTGTAATTCGAACCCTAATCACCTTATCCTCTAAATACATCAATGTGGGACCTTTAAAATCCGAAACTCTTTTTAAAATAAAGTAACATTTTGTAACTTTACAAGAGTGCCCCTCCTCTCCTCTTATAAAAGGCCCCCACCTCTACCACTTTACCCACACTCCCAAAGCCTTTGGCTCATCCAACCCCTACCCATTTCGTCTCTCCACTTCCCTATCTTACTCATTGAAGCCTCACTTTGTGGAGAAGTCTTCCCAAGGAAGCCATTGAGATCAAACCAAAGGGAGTTACCCGATTTTAAGGTGATGTGTTCACTTGAGTCCTTTTGTTTTATTTTGCTTCTCCAAACCCCTAAAATATTTTTATTCATTTATTTTGTAACAAATACAGTATATTACATATACTAGGATGTTTTTATAAGAAGTATTCGAGCTACACTTACACACACCTACATCTAATGGTTAATGAATATACTGTTTCCATGGATGGCGAATTTCTGCCTCCCTAAACGATGATTGTTCAAAATTATTTTAACACCTTCAAAGGTGTCCATTAAGATGAAACTATATTTATATATGATATATAATATGTTTATTTTTTCCTTAAGCGTCTGTATTTTTCATTTTGGGCATACCTTTATGGTTTCCATTATGGGTAAATGCGATATCTTCATTTAAGGAAGTGCGGACTACCGCCCCCTCAAAGTGATGTGATTCGTTAATGCCATATGTGGGACGTGTAAAGGATGGATTTAAAGTTATTATATATTATGTTATACTAGATTTATAATACACCTCTATATCATTATTATTCCATTCCATAAAAATATGAAATAGATATGAAAGTAGCGTTCATGCGTACGTACGGCTTACCGTCTCCATGAACGGTGCATTTCATTTCTTATCCCCAAATGTAATGTACTATTATAAGTACATGTATATAATGGATATATATGATGAATGATACATCTAAATGATGAATATAATTCTGGAATTAAAATATACATACCTCTCATTTAGTGTTTAATTCCATTAATATGACAAAGAAATGAAAGTAGTGTTCATGCGTACGTACGACTTACCGTCTCCATGAATGGTGCATTTCATTTATTACCTCTAAGTGATTATGTAATATTATAAATACATGTATATGATGGATATATATTATATATATGATATACAAATCAGGAATGTCATTTTGGATATGAAGAACCTTTGACCACACATGTAATTGTAAGAAGTCCATTTTTGACTTAAGAACCAAATATCGACAAAACAAACATTATTAACTTAATGATTACATAATGTTTATAACATGGAAATAAGCGATATAAAAGGAATAATAAGCTTGAAAAAGGTTCTTAAGCAAGTAGAAATTATCTCAAGTTTATTATTCAGGACGTTAAAGAACTATCGAGTCAAGTCAGACCCAAGGAAAGGGACTTCGTCTCAATCTCCTTTCATTGAGGCGTATTTAGTTTTATACACAACTTTCTTTTATACGGTGTATAAAACCCTTTGACTTTTACTTTTATACAAAAGGAATCTTTTTTAAGAAGCGTTTTACAAAACGACAAAAAGTAATGTGTCTTTTAACGTAAGCAGTGACAATGACCTTTTCCTCCGCCGCGAGTATTATTTGGTCTTTGGCTTCCTCAACAAGCCGTAATGTTTTTAAAATAAAATAAATACCATATAATCTTTTATGTATTTTGGTATTGAAAATAGTTTTGATAAAGGATTCTATTATGTCAATATATTTAAATGATATATTGTGATTGAAATGTGGAAATGTTATCATTCCTTTATATTTGTTTTATGTTTTATGATTTTATATTGGTACTTGGACATTTGACGGGTGGTTACGTGATAAACCATATGACGGGTGGTGCCGTGAATACCAGGATGGGTGGTTACGTTATAACCTCCAATGCTTTGGGTATGGAAGTTGGCCGTATGGCTATTCCATTAAGTATGTATCGAAGTTGACCGTATGGCTATTCCATTAAGTGATATGTGTGGAAGTCTACCGTATGGTTATTCCACTTAAGTATGTTTATGTCCCATGTTACCTTTATATGTTATGTGTTCTTTATATGGTTTTTATGGTAATCCATTGGTTACAAAATAGTAATTAATGAAATTTTATTCGGTGAAGAGTTTTTACTACTTCATGAAGGTGAAGGTATTACTTTGATAAAGTTATACATGGTTTACTTGATGTTTGAAAAACTAACAGTTTTCATTCTTTGTGTATCCCTTACTGAGCTTTTTATGCTCACCCCAAGTTTTTTGAAATGTTTTTCACAGGAATTAATGTGGAATAGGGTCAAGGATGGGATCAAGGGAAAGTCATGCTCTATAAAACATGGAACTAGACATGTTTCTTTTAAAGAGTTTTTATTTTATGGAATCTTAGTAGAAGTGTCTACTTTGTAATCTTTTGAGTTGTAATAGTTATATCCTAATTCTCTACAACTATAAACCTGAAAAGATCCTCAATGTGAATTATTCATTTAATTCAATATTAAGTAATGTTTAAGGCCGAGGCCTTATAGTTGGTATCAGATGTCGGTTTAGAAAACTTTAGGAGTTAGAAAATTGTCAAATTAGAAGTTAATTTATGGTATGACTGAAATGATATAGCATTTAAAGATTACCATGTTTCTTCACCTAAGATATTTCTTTGTTAAGAATGGTTTTTCGTAGAGGAAACAAAAAATATTTTCTGGGAAGGCATACATAGGGAAATGACCTTTCAAATCAGTATACTGAGATGGTCAGAATCAGAATTGAGTAGTTTACTGCAGTAATGGCTCAGTTGAATCAGGTGATAAATGGTGGTTGTCTTATTGATGATATTTTGGTGTTTTCTAAAAGTAAAGAGGTGAATGAAAGTCATTTATGGGTTATCTTTCAAACCTTAAAAGAAAAGAAACTATATAGAAAATTCAGCAAGTGTGAGTTTTGGTTACAACAAATTTCTTTCCTGGGTCACATTGTTTCAAAAGATGGCATAACTGTTGATCCTGATAAAACAAAAGTTGTTGAAGAATGGCCAAGACCCACAAATGTAACCGAGATCCGTAGTTTTCTTGGTTTGGAAGTTTACTACTGAAGGTTTGTTGAAATTTTTTCACGGTTATCTAGTCCAATGACTAAGCTAACTTGGAAGGGTGTTAAGCTTATCTGGACAAAAGAATGTAATGATTGTTTTTAGGAGTTGAAAAGAAGATTGGTGAATGCTCCAGTTTTGGAACTTCCTTCCAGGAATGGTGAGTTTGTTATATACAGTGATGCTTCTTTGAAGGGACTTGGTTGTGTCCTTATGCAGAGTGATCAGGTAATTGCTTATGCTTCACTTCAGTTGAATAATCATGAGGTAAATTACCCTACACATGATTTGGAATTAGATGCTGTTGTTTTTGCTTTAAAAATTTGGAGGCATCATTTGTATGGAGTAAAGTGTGAAATATATACTGATCACAAAAGTTTAAAGTATATATTCACTCAGAAAGAATTGAACATGAGACAGAGGAGATGGCTGGAATTAATCAAGGATTATGATTGTACAATTCATTACCATCCGGGAAAAGCAAATAAAGTGGCAGATGCTTTGAGTCGAAAAAGTAATGCTTCATTAGCAATGTTGCATTTGGAACGTGATCCTTTGGTTAAGGATTTGATGAAATTTGTCATAGAAGTTATTGGTGCAGGATGTTCTTCTGTTTTGTTTTAGGTATCAGTGACATCTTCTCTATCAGACAGAATCAAGCAAGCACAGAAGCAAGACAGTGAGTTGCAGAAAAAGGTAGAGCTGGTTCAGAAAGGTATGTTTCCTGAATTCAACATTGATAATGATTGTGTTTTGATATTTGGGAAGAGATTATGTGTTCCTTGTGATTCACAATTGAAGAAAGAGTTGTTATGTGAAGCTCATAGTCCTCCGTTTTCAGTTCATCCTGGCAGTACCAAGATGTATAGAGATCTACAGAAGTATTACTGGTGGGATGGAATGAAAAGAGATATTGCTAATTTTACTATGAAGTGTTTGACTTGTCAACAGGTTAAAGCAGAGCAACAGTTACCGAAAGGGATGCTTTAGCCTCTACCAGTTCCAGAGTGGAAATGGGAGAATATATCCATGGACTTTGTTGTGGGATTACCGAAGACATATCGAGGTAATAATGCAATCTAGGTTATTGTTGATCACTTGACTAAATCTTCTCATTTCCTTTCCATACGAGATAATTTTTCCCTAGATCAACTTTCTCATTTGAATCTTAAAGAGATAGTCAGGTTACATGGATTTCCACTCTCCATTGTATTTGACCATGATCCCAAGTTTACTTCTAACTTTTGGAAAGCCCTTCAGAAGTCGTTGGGTACTGAATTAAATTTTAGTACAGCTTTTCATCCGCAATCAGATGGGCAGTCAGAACGAACAATTCAGACCTTGGATAATATGCTACGAGCTTGTTCGATGGATTATCAGGGAATTTGGGACCAACATATTTCTTTGGTTGAGGTTTCTTATAATAACAGTTTTCATTCCAGTATACAGATGGCACCATTTGAGGCATTATATGGGAAGCGGTGTCGAACTCTAGCATTTTGGGATGAAGTGGGTTAAAGGAAGCTGATGGGACTAGAATTAGTAGAAGAGATGGTAGAAAAAGTTCAGTTGATTCAGAAACACACGAGAATAGCTCAGAGCAGACAGAAAAGTTATGCAGATAACCGTAGGAAGGATCTATCTTTCGAGGTAGGTGATCATGTTTTTCTCAAGGTTTCTCCATGGAAAAGTGTGATGAGATTTGGTAAGAAAGGAAAGCTGAGTCCAAGGTTCATTGGACCATATGAAATTCTAGAGAGAGTTGGATCAGTTGCTTACCAAGTGGATTTACCTCCTAGTTTATCTCAGGTACACAATGTTTTTCATGTTTCGATGTTGGGGAAGTATATGCCAGATCCATCTCATGTTTTGAGTCCAGAGGTAGTTCATCTAGGAGAAAACCTATCTTCTGAAGAAAAACCAATCCGGATTCTTGACCGAAGAGAGAAAGTGTTGCGAAAAAAGGTAATTCACCAGGTAAAGGTTTTGTGGAAAAACCATATGGTTGAAGAGGCAACGTGGGAATCTGAAAATGATATGAGGGATAAATACCCCCACTTATTTTGATAAGTGAATAAAATTGCGAGGATTCAATTCCCAAAAGGGGGGAAGGATGTAACATCACAGGTAAATAATGAATAAAACATTTTCATATTTATTAATATTTACGAATTAAAAATTAATTTTAATTAAAAGGGGTTTCTACGTTCGATAGCGTACTCAATACGCAACGATGAGATTCTTTGAAAACTTACGTTGTACACTAGTAATATAATAATAATATTTTAAATGGTAGTTAACATGTAGCCGTTTTATTGGTGGGAATGGATAGAAATAACTAAAATATGATTATATATGTTTTTTAAATGTTTTTACATTTATCCAATAACAGATAAAGGCTTAAAATACAGAAATAATTCAATTTTAGGCATTTATACCCTAATTTTCACTAAAGCTTCACTTATCACCTTTTGATGACGAACCATCATTAAATATAGTTTTGATCACCCTTATTCATTATATTGGACCAAATATAACTCTTCTTTAGAATTGGGACATCAAAATTTACTTTGTGTAAATTTTTGGTATTTTTCTGATAAAGTTCATTTTTTAATGAATAGTATAAAATGTTGTATTTTAATTCAAAACCAATTTTTAATCTAATTTATTTATATGATTATATTATCTGTTTAATTGGTTTTTAATGTGAAATTAGAATATATATTTACTATTTAATCCAATGGTGGTCATTGGAATCAATTTCACTTTGAAATTGGACTTAAACTAGTGTCAATCTTTTGATACTTATTGTTTCATAAAAACACGCTATTTGCTCTGACAACGGGAATTAATTATTAAATTAATTAATACAAATTATATGTTTTGAATTTAGTAAAATGGACTTTATTTTTGAATTCGTAATATCAAATATATCTTAGGGTGAAGTTTTGGTATTTTTCTGAAAACATCAATTTTTGATGAATAGTGAAACCACTAAGTGGTACTTAAAAAAACGATTTTTTGTTTAAATGAAATTTTACCACCTATGTGTTTTGAATTTCAAAAATCCGACATACATGGTTTTCATTAAGATGTAAAATGTGGTTCAATGAGATTAAAATATTTTTTTGGGTGAATAGTAACTTATTAAGTTTTTAATGGCGATTAGAGGTAATTAGTGCAATTTAAGGCAAAATGATATTATAATAAAATGAATATACCTAGAAACATGTCATACCCTTATTGGATGTGTCATGAATGACCATGAAAATCCATGGGTAAACTTGGGGACCCCATGGAGCCACTTTGGTTGGGAAATTACATAAATAAATTTTTATTTAATGTTAAAGTAAAAATGACACAAACATGAGATGTTTTACTAAAACAATTTTTACATGGGGTTATACAAGCCAGCGTTTTTACTATAAATATTCATTAGAAAGATAAAAAGATTTCCTACATAATGATATTTTTTTATAATTTTTAGACATTAAATAAATTAAATTATTTATGACATCATGATGATGCATCGATGACCTTATTATTTAACTATTTAAATAAAATGGAATGATAATGTAAAATCTAAGACCTACACATGTCCAAAACCTATTGGATGAGTGTATTTAGAACCTCATCACCTTATCCTAGAAATAAATCAATGTGGGACCTTTAAAATCCGAAACTCTTTTGAAAATAAAGTATCATTTTGTAACTTTACAAGAGTGCCCCTCCTCTCCTCTTATAAAAGGCCCCCACCTCAACCACCTTACCCACACTCCCAAAGCCTTTGTATCGGCCAACCCCTACCCATTTTGTCTCTCCACTTCCCTGTATTACTCCTTGAAGCCTCATGTTGGGCATAAGTCTTCCCAAGGAAGCCTTTGAGCTCAAACCAAAGGGAGTTACCCGATATTAAGGTAATGTCTTCACTTGAGTCCTTTTGTTTTATTTTGCTTCTCCAACCCCCTAAACTCTTTTTATTCAATTATTTTCTAAAAAATCTAGTTTCTTCCATATACTAGGATGTTATTATAAGAAGTATTAGAGATACACTTACACACACCTACATCTAATGGTTAAAGAACATATTGTTTCCGTGGATGGTGAATTTCTGCCTCCCGAAACGATGATTGTTCAACATTCTTTTAACACTTTCAAAGGTGGCCATTAATATGACACTATATTTATATATGATATATAATATGTTTATGTTTTCCTTAATATTCTTTATTTTTCATTTTGGGCAACCATTATGGTTTCCATTATGGGTAAACGTGATATCTTTGTTTAAGGAAGTGCAGACTACCGCCCCCTCAAAGTGATGTGATTCGTTAATGCAATATGTGGGACCTGTAAAGGATGGATTTAAAGTTATTATATATGATGTTATACTGGAGTTATAATATACCTCTATATCATTATTATTCCATTCCATAAAAATATGAAATAGAAATGAAAGTAGCGTTCGTGCGTACGTTCAGCTTACCGTCTCCATGAACGGTGCATTTCATTTCTTATCCCCAAATGTAATGTATTATTATAAGTACATGTATACAATGGATATATATGATGAATGATATATCTAAATGATGAATATAATTCTGTAATTAAAATATACATACCTCTCATTCAGTTTTAATTCCATTAATATGACAAAGAAATGAACGTAGCGTTCATGCGTACATACGCCTTACCGTCTCCATGAACGGTGCATTTCATTTATTACCTTTAAGTGATTATGTAATATTATAAATACATGTATATTCTGGATATATATGATATATATGATATAAAAATCAGGAATTTAATTTTTGGATATGAAGAACCTTTGACCACACATGTAATTTTAAGAAGTCCATTTTCGACTTAAGAACCAAATATCGACAAAACAAACATTATTAAATTAATTATAACATAATGTTTACAACATGGAAATACGTGATATAAAATGAATAATAAGCTTGAAAATGGTTCTTATGAAAGTAGAAATGAACTCAAGTTTATTATTCAGGACGTTAAAGAACGATCGAGTCATGTTGGACCCGAGGTAAGGGACTTCGTCTCAATATCCTTTCATTGAGGCATATTTCGTTTTATACACAACTTTCTTTTATACGGTGTATAAAACCCATTGAATTTTACTTTTATAAAAAAGGAATCTTTTTCTACGAAGACTTTTACAAAACAAAAAAAAGGAATGTTTCTTTTAACGTACAAGGTGACAACGACCTTTTCCGCCGTCGCGAGTATTATTTGGTCTTTGGCTTCTTCAAAAAGCCGTAATGTTTTTAAAATAAAATAAATACTATATACTATATTATGTATTTTGGTATTGAAAATGGTTTTGATAAAGGATTATATTATTTCAATATATTTAAATGATATATTGTGATTGAAATTTGGAAATGTTATTATTCCTTTATATTGTTTTTATGTTTTATGATTTTATATTGGTACTTGGACATTTGACGGGTGGTTACCTGATAAACCATATGACCGGTGGTGCCGTTAATACCAAGACGGGTGGTTACATTATAACCTCCAATGCATTGGGTATGGAAGTCAGCCGTATGGCTATTCCATTAAGTATGTATGGAAGTTGGCCGTATGGCTATTCCATTAAGTGATATGTGTGGAAGTCGACTGTATGGTTATTCCACTTAAGTATGTTTATGTCCCAAGTTACCTTTATATGTTTTGTGTTATTTATATGGGTTTTATGGTAATCCATTGGTTACAAAAAGGTAAGTAATGATATTTTATTCGGTGAAGAGTTTTTACTACTTCATGAAGGTGAAGTTATTACTTTGATAAAGTTATACATGGTTTACTTTATGTTTGAAAAAATAAAAGTTTTCATTATTTGTGTTTCCCTTACTGAGATTTTTATGCTCACCCCAAGTTTTTTGAAATGTTTTTCATAGGACTTAACGTGGAATAGGGTCAAGGATGTGATCAAGGGAAAGTCATGCTATATAAAACATTGAACTAGATATGTTTCTTTTAAATAGTTTTTATTTTATGGAATCTTAGTAGAAGTGTCTACTTTGTAATCTTTTGAGATATAATAGTTATGTCCTAATTCTCTAAAACTCTAAACCTGAAAAGATCCTCAATGTGAATTATTCATTTAATTCAATATTAAGTAATGTTTAAGTCTAGGGCCTTATAATACATGTATACATTTTAATGTAGGGACTAAATAAAACTAGTTTAGGAAGAATTTGAATCCATTTGAAAAATGGAGGAAGGACTTCATTATGAAAATTTAGTAGAGAAAAAAAATGAAAAATAAGTGGAGCATGTAGAAATTGATAGAAAAAAATTGAACTCCAACATATGAATAAAAAATAGATGAACCTCAATAAAACCATCGATGATTTAAATATGATGAATAAATGAAACAAAACTCCATCACACACTAATAATAAGAAGAATAAAATAGTATAATTATCTCATTGAGTGAATGGTGGATGAATAATACATATTTTATAACATTCATGAAAACCAAAAAATTAAAAATGTAAAAATAATGGAAGAGGAAAAATTGGAAGACATGGAAAATTATAATTTTTTCCTAAAATAACCACCTTTTGTTTGTGAAAAGGAATAAATGTGTGCTAAAATTAATGATTTCAACCTAGAATTAAAAAAAGAAAAGAATAAAGAAGAAGTGGTTGAGAAACATTACTAAAAAATCTAGTTAGAATTATATTTCCTTGTATTTTAATTAAACATTTACTTAATATGTAGCCCATGAGAAAAAATTATCCCGAGAAAACATTAGAAAAGAAGAAGAATATGAACACCGAGTGGCGATAATTTTAAGTGAGTTTCAACAACAGACTGGGGAATATTGTATAATTCTCTCATTGAATGACCCAAATGTAAAATTTTAGCTACTGACCTTAAGGAAGTACTACCAGAAGGAAAATTGACCCCTTAATTACATTCTAGGAAGTAGTTTATTTCATTATATTTTTTAAGAACTTTCCACATGTTCGGTTGAAATATATTTTTGAGGGGAGCTTAAAGAACATAGAACTTTCACAATGTTGTTTATGATTTTTATGTTCAAGAGGAGGATGATGTTCAAAGAAAATAAGACACTAAAAATGAGAAAAAAGTGAACATGGGTTGAGTTTCATGGGAAGGGAGTACTATTATTATTTTCATACATTTATATTTAGTCTCCTATTAAATTCATTTGTAAAAGAGATAAAATTTTTCATGAAAAAAATGAATCAGATTTTCGCAAAAATTATTTAATTATTTATGTTTTAATTACTAGTGGATATTTTTTATGTCATTAGGCATTTCATTCGGTGGCTATGGGAACATAGGACAAGACCCAAGCCTAGGTGGGGACACCAACCACTCCCCCTTTATGTTGTAATTACTGATCTAAGAGATATTTTGGATTAGGAGAAATATTTTTACTTATTACAATTTTTTAATTTTCATGCCTATAAATGTCTAAGATATTGGTGGATCTCTTTGATGTAACATTAATCATTTGATTTATAATTTCATAATAATAATTTCTTATATAAGTTTGACTCTTGATGTTTATTTTTAGAAGATTTAATTTAGAAAACAAAGTATTTATATTCATGGCAGGGTTTTATTGAAATATTATATATTTAAATTCCTAAGAAGATTCTAAAACTACTATTTGTAATTATTTTTTGGGAATATTCCTTATGTGATACTTGGGAAATGTAAAACTATAAGAACCTATATTGATAAATTTTCAAATATATGACTAAAAAATTTATCTTTTAAATTCAATCCCAAATTTCAATAAGAAATCCCTTTTATCTCGAGTCTCACATGTACATTGATCTTACTTAGACTATATATTCCATAAATGACACATGTTATTATTTGGAAACATTATAAGGATATTTTTTTCATTCATACTAATATCTTTGTATTTTTCATGACATTAAATTTAATGAGTGTCGGGGGAGGGTTATTTTTGGTGAAAATGGGATATTGTTTCTTAATTGGAGGATTTAGGGTGTTTCCATGAGATTTAGTGGTAAGGATCTCAATTAAATTAAAATTATTCAATTTTCATTACCACTTTTTATTGAAAAAAATAAATTTAAAAATGATAAATAAGAAAAAATAAATTTATTAAAAAATGGGTTGTTTATCCCTTATCTTCAAAGTCATTTTATTCTCAATGTTAACCAATCATGAATAATTTCATATATAGCTTTATATGGTAAATAAATTATATTATATTGAACATTATTTTTAAGATCATGTACTTGAATAATGATAATAACTCCATAATATAGTTACCTAGAATTATTAATGAAAACAATTCATGGGGGTGTAAATAAGAAATAACATAAATATCGATGAGATATTAAAAGCTCGGAGTTAAAAAGGGAAATTTATTGAGTTGTAAATTATAAATGAAATATAATTTTTCAATATTTTATTGGTTATGTTTGGTGTTTTTATAATATTATTTTATAAATTTTTATTTATGAGAATAATAATTTGAAATTTCCCTTGTTGATTTCTGATCCATTTAGGTTTCGATGTTTAGAATTGTATTTAAGATATGAATATGTTGGTGTGTGGGATAAGTTGATATCTATAATTTTAATATATAATTTCTTAATTTTTTAATATAATTTTTAATTTTTTTTTTGATTTAATATTGTAAATGTGTTTTTATGAAAGGATTTTGTTTGAATGGAATCTGAACAAGCTACAAGTTATTACCATAAATGTTTGGTTCATGTAATTTGATATAAAAAACATACACTAAGGAAAATATAATTAGACGCATATTGATTCATTCAATTATTCTATGAAAAAGGATTATATCTAGATGCATTTGAAAACATGAAGTACTATTTAAACAATGAATGAATACACAAAGAATAAAAGGTATACATCAAAACATTATTTGAGCCAAGGAACACATGACTTGTGCCAGAAAAATCAGCGAAACTCTTAAATTTATTTATATTATATCAATTAATGTAATGTGTCATTATGTTACCTCATAAAAAAGTGTAAAAAGTTTCATTTAAGTCCCCTGATCCGTTCACCACGTGAATTATCTATTCATAGAATAAAAATGTAGATTTTAATATTTAGAAGTCATTATACTTCTCTATTTATATGGGGTTTCAATCTAGTTTGACTATTAGTACTTTGGATTTATTTTAAGTCTTTAAAAGGAGGATTCTCCAATAATAGATGAATATATTAGCTACATGGATGTGTCGACGTCTAATGTTTCATCTCTGGGAAGAGTATTGTAGTTAGGTTTTGTTTTACTTTGTTTTTTGAAATTTCCTTTTATATAGTCCATAATATTTTTTATTATTATTAAATTTCTATCTTATATTCTCTATTATCTAATCCATCTATGATGGGTTATGGTTTATTTATTGTCAGTTGTAACCCAATGGTGATAGACTAAACTTTTATGAGAGAGATATGATTAAATGGGGTTTGTATTGCATGTTTTGATTTTATCCCCACTCATTTGAGGACATAGTTCTATATCTATTTTGATATGATTAAAATTAAAATTTATTTTTTTATTATATCAAAAATAGAATTAATTTAATAATAAAGGATCCCTAGTGGAACATATATGATTGATGCATGAACTATTTTTTTAAAGGATGGGAGAAAATCTAAATTTTTATTATTAAAGAAATGACTAATTTTTATGATTGGGTAGAGGGGGACACTTTACATATCCCATAGGCCCATGGGCATTAAACCAAAAAATCAAGTCCCAAAAGCCCATTTTTGACCCAAATGGCCCTTTAGTGAATAATAATGACATAGTACGCAGTATTTTACAATAACTCCTACAATACCTCCACCACTATAATTCCAATAATAGTTCCTCTGCCTCTATAATGTAACCACTTATACAGTTCCTCCATTTTAAAATTACTACTACAGTACCCCACAATAGTTCTATTAATATACCCAGAAATTCATCCCTGCCCGAATTTGATCCTGGATCTTCTAGATGCCAAACATGAGCATTAACCAATTGGGTATAGGATCATTGGCGACAATTTAATTGATTATCCTCCTAGTTTTGCAATCAAAATAATACATTCTTGTTATTTTTTATTTTTTAGGTTCAAGAAGGCTAGTGTGATTTGGTAGATTCAATAATAATTGATCAAATTACTATTGAATACAATTAATGATTACACAACTATTTCATTAGATTATTTCATGAGTAAAGTGGAATTAATCCTATTAGAAATAATTTACTTGGAAACTGGATCCCCTTTGTTATTTATTTTCTATCATAGTTTACCATATTTTCATTTCAATCTTTAGTTTAGAAATTTTATTTATAGACAATTTAGATTCATGATCATGAAAATATTATGAAGTTATAACATATATTCAAGATTGGTCACTATGCTCCCTGTTCTTTGTTGGATCATCCCCACACTTCCACAATTCTAAAACATTATTTTTAATAGTTCAAGAATTACATATTTTTAAATTGATGATGACTTATATTAACTAATGATTCCTTTCATGTATATAATGTCATTATGATTAATTGTTATACATCATGTTTATATTATGTTATTAACCAATTATCCCTTTTAGGGTTATTACCCCTAGGAACATTTGTTCCAAATCATGTATCTACCTTTTTTATTCATATAGAGATATCATTTATACAAGAAAAAACAATAACTACTTTAACAAAATTTGAGGATGTTATCCTATACTTATTCTTATCCCTTAGTTTTATACAATGGGTTTAACTAATGTTCTCTTATCATAATGCCTAAAAAATTTAATATTTCTTCAATTAGCCTAAAGGACTATCAGTTCCTCTCCAATCATGATGAATCTTATCTTATCAACATTTAAATTATCCGAAACTAACATCCTAAACTCATAATTTAACTAAAATTTTCAATGAATCCAATATTGAAACCTCAAATCCATACTCCCAGACCCAGTTCTAATAAATAACTTCTTTTAATGTCATCTTTGAAGTGAATTGAAGCGACACAATTTTAACCATTAATAATTACAATATAACCTATAAATATTGAGTTACATATACATTGTGGACCTTTCAGTTTTAGTGTTTTAAGGATTTAGTAAAAACTGTTAACTAAAAATTCTAAGGTATTTATTATCAAAGAGAAATTTTTTCCAAAAAAAAATAAACTCCTTAATCTATTACAGGTCTTCATAATCTCCCAAAAAATTCTATATACACGCTACTCTTATAGACATATCATGTGTGATAAATTTATTCATAACATGGGGATATTGAAGAATAATAAGGGTGATCTCAAAAACTATGAAAGGGAAAATTTAAGCCATAATAATCAATGATCATATCTAAGTATAAGATTGGTATAATAATATAGCAGGAATAAATAACACAAAATAATTCCATAATTGAATGAAATTGAAATAATAATATATCCATAGAAAATAGTCGAAATGAAAATATCACATGGATAACAATAATTGGTTCTTTAACAATTATAATCATAATGTTAGACAACTACTTCCATTCCCTAAGACAATACATCATGATACTTGACATCATAAACATTCCCTTAAGTTCCAATGTACAGGAAATCGATTTTTTATACATGAATACACCAAAATAACCAATCTAGTTTGTTTCATGAGATATATTTATGCCTGTAGGTAATATATAATACAAGTCCCCACCCATTACTTATTTCAGTCCAATGCATTAATCATATAAAAGAAATAAATATGAATACAATTCTTAATCAAAATTCCATAAGGAATAAATAATAATTCATATTAAGATAGAAATATATAGAACATCAATACTTTTCACATCATTAAATGTGATAACATAGACCTACGTCCTACAAAGAAATAAGGTGGATGGATAAATAGTTCATAATTTACTTTCCATAGTAATAAAAAACATTTGGATTTAAATAATGGTTACGCATATATTTAATATTTCTCCAGTCAATAAATGGAAGAACCTTATATGTATTTTTGTATCAAAATAACACTATATAGTGTAATGATTATTTGTTTAACTCAATACTTTACCTAATAAATAAATTTATTGAATCATGGCGAACACTATACAAACAAAGGAAATATTGAGTGTTTATATGGAAATGCATTGGAAGAAAAATAATTTCTAGAATATAGGATGGTTGGGAAATATAAATGTAGTGATGGATCATTTCAGTGATAATAAAATAAAATTTCATAATAAACCAAGATAAATAATGTGTATTTTTTAAATCATAACCCCTATGTAAAAACTAAAACTTTTAAGGATGTTGACATAGATAGAAAACACTATTGAAATAAAAATAATTTGAATGTTACTAAAAAATAATGGATAAAAAATTAGATTGTTTGATATCATGAGTTTAATCTGCTAAAATATAAATAGTTTAACATAAATTAGAGGATATATAATGAAATATCATTCTCATATGGTTTAACTTTTTTTAGTATGAAAAGAAGATGGAATTGAAAACATAATAGAGTTTTAAGAAATTATTTCTTATGTTATAATAAAGATAATGTTATGGGTCACATTCAAAAGGAATTTTTGAAAATGTGAAGTGAATATTTTCAAGACATCTACTTTTAAAAAGAATATCCAACAATGTATCCATGAAAAATACATAAAGGTACCTCGAAAAATGTATTCTAGAAGATAAAATAATTGACAATAAAATTATAATTTTTTTTATTTTTTAAAGTACATCTATTGAAAACCCACATAATAAAGAAATTCATTAAAATTTATTTTTAATTAAAAATTATTTTTTTAAGATAGTAAGTTAATGTTAAATATAATAAAATAGTTGTTGGGAGAATCCAATTACGTAAAATCAATGTTAAAGATGAAATATTATAACTCAATGAGAAGATAACTGTGTAATCAATATAATTGTGAGAAACATACTCCATGAAGCCCAATATAATTGAAAAGGGGTTTATGTGGTAAAAATGTAAGTAATGTATTAATATCAAATAATACAATAAATTAGAATAATGAACCACATTTATATTAAATGGATTCATGTGAACAAACATAACTAAATGGACAAAAATTGAGTTACAAAAAACACTTACGAGATGGGTAAAACATGATCCAAAATATACTTATGTAAAGAAATTTATTTGAATTAGTATATGACATGAATTAAAAATAAATAATGTATAAAGCATTTTTGTTATACTGAATTAATAAAACACCATAAAAAAGGAAATATAGTGTATACATGTATCATTTCTCGAAGAATTATAATTTAGAACAAGAAAAAACTTATATACATGGTATAAATAAAATAAAAATCCATTTTAATAAGAAATTGTTATAAATATTAAAACCCCATGAATTACATGGATATGGTAAAATAATTCCATTATTCCGTAATCACACAATATCAAAGATATCATGGTTCCAAATATGAAATATGTGTCAAGAAATTAAATTTGATACAAGGAACTACTTACCATAATTCACGAATTCCCTTATATCACATGAATCTAAATTATAAACAATAAGAATATTAATTAACTTTTTATAACCTTATTAATATCTATAAACTTTTATAACCTCTATTTATAATTATTCTCTATATGTGTATTATTTTTTATTATCTATTTTCAATATCAGGTGGGAGTATTCTTGATCACATTGAATTGGTTTTGTAATAGACTTATTGTTATTCTTTATTATCTAAAATTTAATCAATAACAACTAATACAAATTAATTTAATTGATATTTTATAAATATTTATAATGTTATAATTTAATTCTATGGTATTTTTGGTTATGATCATTAAAAATGAAATCATCGATATAAGGCCCCAGCCTTAAACCTTACTTAATCTTGAGTTATTACAAGATTACACATTGAAGATCTTTTCAAGTTTAGAGTTTTAGAGAATTAGATCATGAAACTTTCATTACATTCCAAATTTAAACAAAGTGGTTACATAAAAGATAGTATTCAGTTTTTTTCCATCAACGGAAACATATTTAAAAATAAATCATGGATTCTTTCTTGACACTTCCTTGACACTATCATCATATCATGTACCTTTCCCTTGACCTGTGAAAAACATTTCAAAAAAACTTGGGATGAGCATAAAAAGCTCAGTAAGGGTTATAAAAAATATGGAAAGGAAACATGAGTTCATATTTAAACAAGAATGAAATCATACTTTACCCATAAAACATAGTCACTTTAACATACCTCATAAAATAATGAATAAATCATATAAATCATAAGACATAAAAGGTAACTTGAGGCATTCATAACATTCTTACGTAGGGAGTAACCCTATTGGTTACGTTTGGAATACCCACCACAGTATATTCCCTAAATCTCTTCGGAGAAACCTTAATGTTTCACTCCTTCGCGTTACCCAATGCATTGAAGATCTATATCGGGCTCACCCGCCCTTAGTTTATCACGGAACCACCCGTCTTCAAAACAATGCCCAAGAACCATAGCATAATCTTATCACATAAAACATTCATAAAGGAAACCTAAAATTTCCACCTTTCAATAACAAGATATCAATTCAAAAAATCGATATAAAAAAATTATGAAAACCATTTTCAATACCAAAATAAAATAAAAGTAAAACATGGTATTTATTTTTCTTTTAAAAAGAAAGGTATGGCTTTTAGAGGAAGCCGAAACTCAAATAATGGTCACGGCGGCAGAGAAGTCATTGTCGCCGCATACATACGACAAAAAAAACATTCCTTTTTTCGTTTAGTAAAATGCTTCGTATAAAAAGGATTCATTTTGAATAAGAATAAAAGTAAAAAGGGTTTATAAACTGTATAAAATAAAGTTGTGTATAAAACAAAATATGCCTCAATGAAAGGAGATTGAGACGGATTCCCATACAAAGACGGTATCCTTGGTTTAAGGATAAAACAATTACATAATTATGTGTGACAAAAAAATACACCAAATATAAGAGGATATTAAGTGTAAAAAAATTAGAGGCTATTCATACATATTCATAGAACAACATATTCAAGGAGTACAAGTTTATCCCAAAGAATCAAATTTGGGTTAAGAAGTTCCCTTGCCAAAATTTGACAGCCTTACAACGTCACTACAAAATTCAGAAAATGAGTTGATGAGAGATAAAAAGGGTATCCCATCACATGGACATAAAATTTAAATCAATAAGGATATAGAAGAAAATATCCCAACATAATAGTATGTGAATTAAAATACATAACAAAAGAAGTCTTTTAAAAGGAGGAGGGTGAAAGGTTCCCTTACCGACATGGGTATCTTTCAAGACATGCACCCCGTGAAAGAAGGAAAATAAATCATTGATGTAAATACTCATAAATGAAAGTATATTACACAAAGAGTAATATAATGGGAAGGACATACACCACTGAAAGTAAATTGTGGAAAATGTAGCATAAATCTCACGGGAATAAAAGTGATATGAAAAATCCATTACAAAAACTCGGTAGCCTAACGACACCACTTAAAACGTACAAAAATGGATTGATGAGATCCATTAGGGTCTCTCATCATATTAAAATAATTTTTACAAAAATAGGAATATAAAATAACATCCCAATCATAAGAAATATGAGCTTAAAAGGAATGACATAAAAGAGTGTACTTTAAAAGAAAGAGAGGGGTCAGATCCCTTACCTCAAGTCCAAATTGTCTTGTTCGTTTCTTTATAATCCTGAATAATAAACTTTGGTCAATTTATAATTGCCTAAGGAAATCCTTTATATATTATTATTCCGTTCATATCACATATTATAATGTTATAATAATTTTTTATTAATGTTAGTTCATATCAGACGTTTTTGCCGATGTTTGGTACATGAGTCAAAAATGAACTTGTTTGAAAAATGATTTTCCATGTAGTTATAAGTAAATAATTTCCAGAATAGTATTAATGATTAAAATATCATATATATCTAGTAAACATTCATTTTATACTATTAAATATAATTTGGAGATAAAAAACGAAAAGCACCGTTCATGGAGACGGTAGGCCGTACGTACGCATGAACACTACTTTCATTTTTTTCTTTGTCATATTAATGGAATAAAAAATAAATGATATATATATATATATATTATAATTACAGTATAATATATATTTTATATAGGTCACATATGTTCATTAATTTCATTCTTAATACATTCCATGTATTGCATGTACGAGTCACATCACTTGAGGGGGCGGTAGTCCACACTTCCTCATATGAAATTATCACATTTACACAACTTGAAAAGAATAAAGGTATGGTTTAAATATAAAATACAGAAGAATATAGTAAACATAAATACCATATATATAATATATAAAATACAGTGACATCATAATGGCTTCCTTTAAAGGTGTTAAAAGATTATTGAACAATCATCGTTTCCTGAGGCAGAAAATCGCCAACCATAGAAACAGTATGTTCTTTAACCATTAGACGAAGGAGTGTGTAAGTGTAGCTCGAATCATTCTTATAAAAACATCCTAGTATATTTAATATACTAGAGTTTTTACAAAATAAATCAATAAAAAGTGTTTAGGGGGTTGCAGAAGCAAAATAAAACAAAAGGACTCAAGTGAAGACATTACCTTAAAATCGGGTAACTCCCTTTGGTTTGAGCTCAAAGGCTTACTTGGGAAGACTTCTGCCCAAAGTGAGGCTTCAAGGAGTTATAGAGGGATGTGGAGAGACATAATGGGCAGGGGTTGGCCGAGCCAAACGCTTTGGGAGTGTGGGTAAGGAGGTAGAGGTGGGGGCCTTTTATAAAAGGAGAGGAGGGGCACTCTTGGAAAGTAAGGAAATGTTACTTTATTTTAGAATGCGTTTCGTATTATAATGGTCCCACATTGATTTTTTTCAAGTATAAGGTGATAAGGGTTAGAAATACACCCATCCAATTGGTTTTGGACATGTTTTGGTCTTAGATTTTACATTATCTTTCCATTTTATTTAAATCGTTAAATAATGAGGTTATCGCTGTATCATCATGATGTCATAAATAATTTAATTTATTTAATGTCTAAAAATTATAAAAAAATTACTATGATGTAGGAAATCTTTTTAGCTAATGAATATTTATAGTCAAAAATCCGACTTGTATAACCCCATGTAAAAATTGTTTTAGTAAAACATCTCATGTTTGTGTCATTTTTACTTTAACATTAAATAAAAAGGTATTTAAGTCATTTTCCAACCAAAGTGGCACCATGGGGTCCCCAAGTTGACCCATGGATTGTATTGGTCGGCCATGACACATCCAATGAGGTTAGGACATGTGTATAGGTCATTTCATTTTATTAAAACATTATTCTTACCTTAAACTACACTAATTAC
Source organism: Viscum album (assembly GCA_963277665.1). Classification (NCBI taxonomy): domain Eukaryota; kingdom Viridiplantae; phylum Streptophyta; class Magnoliopsida; order Santalales; family Viscaceae; genus Viscum; species Viscum album. Next base: position 492,997,866 of record OY728158.1, on the reverse strand, counting down.
CTTTAATCGCAATTAAAAACTTAATAAGTTACTATTCACCAAAAAATTATTTTAATCCCATTGAACCACATTTTACTTAGTAATGACAACCATGTATGTCGGATTTTTGAAATTCAAAACACAAAGTTGGAAAAATTTCCTTTAAATAGAAAAATCAGTTTCTTAAGTACCACTTAGTGGTTTCACTATTCATCAAAAATTGATGTTTTCCAGAAAAAAATAAAAACTTCACCCTAAGCTATATTTGATATTACGAATTCAAAAATGATGTATATTTTAAAAAATTCAAAACATATAAGTTTCATTAATTAATTTAATAATTAATTCCAGCTGCCAAAACCAATAGCGTGTTTTTATGAAACAAAAAGTATCAAAAGATTGACACTAGTTTAAGTCCAATTTCAAAGTGAAATTAATTTCAACGACCACTATTGGATTAAACGGTAAAAATATATTCTAATTTTACTTTAAAACCAATTCAAAATATAATGTAATCATATAAATAAAATAGATTAAAAAGAGGTTTGGAATTAAAATACAACATTTTTCACTATTCATTAAAAATTGAACTTTTTCGGAAAAATACCAAAAATTTACACAAAGTAAATTTTGATGTCCCGATTCTAAAGATGAATTTTATTTTGTCAAATATAATACATAAAATTTTCAAAAAGTGGATTTAAAAGTGGTTCTCCTTCAAAAGGCGGTTAATCGACCTTTTAAAGAATATTAGAATGTCTACGCTTAAAATTGGATTCATTCGCATTTTTAATCCTCTAGCATATATAATCATTTTGTAGTTAGTTCTGTTCATTCCCGCCATTAAAACTTCTAGTAATTAACTACTATTTAAAGTAATATTATTTTATTATTAGAGTGCAACGTAATATTCCCAAGAAACTCGTTGTTGCATATTGGGTACGCCATCGAGCATAGCATCCCCTTTAAAGTAATATTAATATTTTATTCACAAATGTGGATAAATGTGAAAATGTCATATTATTTATTTACCTAGGGTGTTACATCCTTCCCCCCTTTTGGGAATTGCGTCCTTGCAATTTTAAAATTAGGCTTGGAAACATCCTTGAAAGTCCCACATCGGAACAAGAGTCGGTAAAACAATCACTTTAAAATAAATAAAGATAAGTACAGAGGTCACCCGAGATAACCCGTACTAGGATTCCATGTGGGAAAACATGGAAATGGAGGAGAAAACATAGGTTCATGTTCTGATGGAGAGTGATAGAAAACATGTCTAGAAGAAAGTTAACCATAAGAAGATAACAAACTTGTGATGGGTTAAACGGTATTCGATTCCCCAGTAGGAAAAGATAATAGACAACATTTTTGTTTTATGTTACTCTTCATTGAGGAATTTATTTTTGATCTCAAGGAAACATACTTGTCATGTTGACTTTCAACTTTTACTAGATTTCTTACACAAACTCATATTTTCTCTAAAAGACGAGTATTTAGGAAGACTTGTTCACAATAAGATTACTATAATCAACTTATAGAGAATCACCTAATCCACAAAAGATAACTATATACTTACCATTCCTTTAGAATTTAACTAAAACCAAAACCAAAATGGTTAGTACAAGATCAGATAATCTAGAAAAGGATAACCCTTTATAAAAAGAAAATATATTCTTAATCTCCAAAATTTGTCCAACTAAACCCAAAGTTCAACGAGGACCATTCGATAAACAATTTGTCCATAAAATTATTCAAAGTAAAACAAACTAGGATTAAAACCCAAATATTTGAAGGATTTAGTCACATAGTCTTCCAAGTTAAATCGTAACATTTATCTCCAAACAACATCAGTTGCTCTTAATGTCTCGTATTGAAAAGTAATTATCCTAATCACATATCCTCATTGATTGGTTAATAAATTTCCATAGATAACACAAAATCACCTTACTCTTAATTAATAAAATAATCTAAATAAAAAGAATCAGTCAACCTAACCAGGGACTTCACGTAGTCCAGTGGTAGGTGATAAATACCAGTCACACTTTGGTTGTGGGTTCGATTCCCGCAGCTTTGTCCGATGCGACGTGTTGTCACACGGTTTGCGAGTTGTCCTTTTTATAAAACTCCAACAATAACCCTAACATGTTTTAACCTCAATTGTTTACTTATACCTCTCATTTTCATCCAAATTCGTTATGATCTCAACATCTTAATTCTTGAAGTCTTATTTCACCACCATAAGATAAATTAAAATGATTCCCAAAATGAATAACATCATACCTTGATCATGGCGTCCACTCTATTTCATCATCATCTTTTTCACGTAGGTAGAAGTCCCATTCTTTACAACAATGATTTAGAGATCCTTAAAAATCATTTACTTCCTCCATCCAAATACACCTTGTACAACATGGGTCATATGGGTGTTCACAGAAATTTTTTTTTGGAAAATAATCATGTATGACATATAATTCCAAAACATCTGATAAAACATGATTTCTATAAAATAGTCAGACAGAATTTGAGTTGAAACTTTCTATTATTGGTTCTTTTAAAATACCGTAAGTATGTGCTGGGATACTATATTTTTAAAGAAAATATAAATAGGTTGTTCAATTTTCTCCTACCTCAGCACCATTTTTAAAATCATAATATGCTTCAAATTCTTGTGATAAGGTTAAATATTTGAAAATACCTTGATAATATTTAACTTTCTTGAAAATATGAGAATATTGTGAAAATAGTATTTGTCTAAAAACAACCCATGATCCACGATGACAACGAGGTATAGTGGAGGTGTTTGATATCTCAAACAATTGCTTGCAAGTGAGTTGTATGCTAGAAAAAGTTTCACAATTATCTGAACATGACTTTGCAATAATTATTGCAAGCATGTCATCAGGAAGTGATAGGAATGTCGTTTGAGATCCTTCCCCTTCCATTCGTAACTGACTTTACTTTACATGAAAAAAGTTTCAAAACAAGGATTTAACTGAAATAATAGATATAAGGACCAATTATAAGGCCCCAGCCTTAAACCTTACCAAATCTTGAGTTATTACAAGATTAAACATTGAGGATATTTTCAGGTTTAGAGTTTTAGAGAATTAGATCATGAAACTTGCATTACATTCCATATTTAGACAAAGTGGTTACAGGAAAGACAGTATTCATTCTTCCCATCAACGGAAACATATTTAAAATAAAACATGGATTCTTTCTTGACACATCCTTGAAACTGTCATCACATCATGTACCCTTCCCTTGACCTGTGAAAAACATTTCAAAAACTTGGGATGAGCATAAAAAGCTCAGTAAGGGATATAAAAATATGGAAAGGAATCATGAGTACAAGTATACATAAGTATGAAATCATACTTTACCCACAAAACATAGGCATTTTAACATACCTCATAAAATCATAGAAATAATATGGCATAAAGGTAACTTGAGGCATTCATAACATTCTTACATAGGGAGTAACCCTCTTGGTTACGTTTGGAATACCCATCACAGTATATTCCCTAAAATCTCTTCGGATAAACCTTAACGTTTCACTCCTTCGCGTTACCCAATGCATTGGAGAGCTATATCAGGCTCACCCGCCCTTAGTTTATCACGGAACCACCCGTTTTCATAACAATGCCCAAGAACCATAGCATAAATGTATCATATAAAACATGCATAAAGGAAACATAACATTTCCACATTTCAATCACAATATAACATTTTAGTATATTGAAATAATGAATCCATTCAAAAAGAAACCATTTACAAAACCATTTAAAACATTTAATAAAGAGATTTTTGAATCAAAGTGTCCCATACCACCTTGAAGCTTAAAAATTTAAACCATTAATATCCATATAAATTAATCCTTAAAACCATTTTGAAAACATGGATATTAATAAGAACATTTAAAACGATATTTTGGTTAAAGGGGTTTTACCAAAATTAGGGACACTTGAATACAATAATTGAGGAATAACATTTAGTCAAAGCTTTATAATATCATGAGAATAAAAGGATTCATGATATAATACTCCAAAGGACAGTATATACACCATATAAGAGTGAATTGGTTCATAACAACAATGAACCCTCAATAGAAATGTCAAATGTGATGAAATCCCTTATAAAGAAGGTATCCTTAAATTAAGGACAAATCAATATAAAAAATATGTGTGACAAATATAAATACACCCAATATAAGTGGATATTAAGTGTAAAACAATAAAAGGTCATTCACACAGATTCAATGGATGACATATTCAATGACTACATGTTGAACCCAAAGAAATCGAAATTGGGTTAAAAAGTTCCCTTGACAGCCTAACGACATCACATCAAAATGAGTTGATGAGAGATAAAAAGTGTATCTCATCACTTGGACATAAAATTTACATCAATAAGGATATATGAGAACATATCCCAACATAATAATATGTAAATTAAAATACCCAACAAAAGAAGTCTCTTAAAAAAAGGAGGGTGAAAGGTTCCCTTACCGACTTGGGTATCTTTCAAAACATACACCCCATGAAAGAAGGACAATAGATCATTGTTGTAAATACTCATAAACGAAATTATATTACACAAAGAGTATAATAATTGGCAGTACATACACCACTCAAAGGAATTTGTGGCAAATGTAGCATAAATCTCACGGGAATAAAAGTGAGACGAAAAATCCCTTACGAAAACTCGGCAGCCTAACGACACCACTTAAAACTTCCAAAATGGATTGATGAGATAAAATAGAGTATCCCATCATATTACAATATAATTTACAGAAAGAGTAATATAAAAGAGAATCCCCCAACATAACAAAGAGGAGCTTAAAAGAAGTGACACAAAGGAGAGTACTTAAAAAGAAAGAGAGAGGTTAGATCTCTTACGAAAATTCGGCAGCCTAACGGCGCCACTCAAAACTTCCAAAATGGATTGATGAGAGAGATTAGGGTCTCTCATCATATTTACATAAAAATTACAGTATAAAATAACATCCCAATAAAAAGAAATATGATCTTTAAAAGGAATGACATAAAAGAGTGTAATTAAAAAGAAAGAGAGGAGTAAGATCCCTTACCTCGGGTCCGACTTGACTCGATCGTTCTTTAATCCCCTGAATAATAAACTTGAGTTAATTTCTAATTCCTTAAGAACCTTTTTAAAGTTCATTATTCCTTTTATATCACTTATTACCATTTCATAAACATTTATGTAATCATTTAAGTTAATAATATTTGTTTTGCCGATATTTGGTTCTTAAGTCTAAAGTCGACTTCTTACAATTACATGTTGTTCCTGTGGTCAAAGGTTCTTTATATCCAGAATGACATTACTTATTTGGATATCATATATATCATATAAATACAGAATATACATGTATTTATAATATTACATAATCATTTATAGGTAAGAAATGAAATGCACCGTTCATGGAGACGGTAAGCCGTACGTACACATGAACGCTACTTTCATTTCTTTGTCATATTAAGGGAATTAAAACTAAATGAGAGGTATGTATATTTTAATTACAGATTTATATTCATAATTTAGATGTTTCATTCATCATATATATCCATTATATACATGTACTTATAATAGTACATTACATTTGGGGATAAGAAATGAAATGCACCGTTCATGGAGACGGTAAGCCGTACGTACGCATGAACACTACTTTCATTTCTATCTCATACTTTAATGGAAAGAAATAATAATGATACAGAGGTATATAATAATTCCAGTATAACATCATATATAATAACATTAAATCCATCCCTTATACGTCCCACGTATGGCATTAACGAATCACATCACTTTGAGGGGGCGGTAGTCCGCACTTCCTAAAATGAAGATATCGCGTATACCCATAATGGAAGCCATAAAGGTAAGGCACAAATGAAAAATACAGAAGTATAAGTAAAACATAAACATATTATATATCATATATAAAAATAGTTACATCATAATGGCCACCTTTGAAGGTGTTAAATGAGTACTGAACAATCATCGTTTCGGGAGGCAGAATTTCACCATCCACAGAAACCGTATGTTCTTTAACCATTTGATGTAGTTGTGTGAGAGTTTAGCTCGACTAAATCTTATAAAAACATCCTAGTATATTGAATATACTTGTGTTTTTACAAAATAAGTAAATAAAAAGAGTTTAGGGGGTTGGAGAAGAAAAATAAAACAAATGAACATGAGAGAATGAATTACCTTTAAAAGTGTAACTCCTTTTGATTTGAGCATAATGGCTTCCTTTGAAAGGATTATTCCAAAAGGTAATCCTCTAGGATGAGGATAGGGATGTGGAGAGAGTAAATGGGAAGGGGTTGGCCGAGCCAAAGGCTTGAGGAGTGTGTGAAATGAGGTAGAGGTGGGGGCCTTTTATAAGAGGAGAGGAGGGGTACTTTTGGAAAGTAAGAAATATTACTTTATTTGAAAATGTGTTTCGGTTTTAAAAGGTCCCAAATTGATATTATTCGTGGATAAGGTGTTAAGGGTTCTAAATCCACCCATACAATAAGTTTTTTACATGTGTAGTTCATAGATTTTACATTATCTTTCCATTTTATTTAAATCGTCAAATAATGATGTCATCACTACATCATTATTATGTCATAAATAATTTAATTTATCTAATGTCTAAAAATTATAAAAAAATACTATGATATAGGAAATATTTTTATCTTTACAATGACTATTTATAATAAAAAATATGACTTTTATAACCCCACTTAAAAATTGTTTTAGTAAAACATATCATGTTTGTGTCATTTTTACTTTTACATTAAATAAAAAGTTATTTATGTCATTTCCCAACAAAAGTGGATCCATGGGGTCCCCAAGTTGACCCATGGCTTTTCTTGGTCAGCCATTACACATCCAATGAGGTTAGGACATGTGTCAAGTTCATTTCAGTTTATTAAAGCATTATTTTTACCTTAAACTACACTAATTACCACTAATCGCGATTAAAAACTTAATAAGTTACTATTCACCAAAAAATTATTTTTATCCCATTGAACCACATTTTACTTCTTAATGACAACCATGTATGTCGGATTTTTGAAATTCAAAACACATAAGTGGTAAAATTTCATTTAAACAAAAAATCAGCTTTTATAAGTACCACTTAGTGGTTTCACTATTCATCAAAAATTGAAGTTTTTCAGAAAAATCTCAAAAATTCACCCTAAGCTATATTTGATATTCCAAATTCAAAAAGGAAGTCCGTTTTAAAAAATTCAAAACATATTAGTCACATTAATTAATTTAATAATTAATTCCCGCTGTCATAGCAAATAGCGTGTTTTTATAAAACAATAAGTATCAAAAGATTGACACTAGTTTAAGTCTGATTTCAAAGTGAAATTAATTCCAATGACCACTATTGGATTTAATGGTAAAAATATTTTCTAATTTCACTTTAGAACAAATTCAAAATATTATCTAATCATATAAATAAATTAGATTAAAAAGTGGTTTTGAATTAAAACACAACATTCTACACTATTCATTAAAAAAATGAACTTTATCGGAAAAATACCAAAAAATTACACAAAATAAAAGAGTTTACACAATGAAAATTTACAAATGCATAATTGTATTCATATGTATGTTCTTATGCTAATAAAAGAGTTTACACAATGATATACATGTTTTCACCAAGATGGACTTGATTTTGCACATTTTAAACTCAACTATCTGTTTTAAATGCCTATGACATTCATTTATCATCATATGTGTAAGTTATGAATGGCTATGATTTAATTGGGTATTTTGATGTATGGAATGTTGAGTGTTATGTTTACTTTCTTAAAACCCATGTTTTTGAATGTTAACTTTTTATGTGCACGAAGCATGAGCATGCATTTCTTAATGTTTTTAATGAAAGAACTGTTTTCATGTTATGAACACATATGTGGAAATGGGGTTAAAGTAAGAATGCATGGAACCCCATTAACGAATGACCATGTCAAGATATGTGAGGGATGTATAGGACTTACATGTGACGGGTGCGCCCGGAATTATATAGCGCAACAAGAATGATGTGACGGGTGTGCCCAGAATTGTACAGTTCTCCAATGCATTGGGTATAACAATAGTATCATGAGATGAACATGTGCGACGGTCATGGCAGTTAGCCTTGACTTGTGCTAAGGAAGCAGGGTGGGCAGTGAGCCTTGACCTGTTAAGTATGTATACGGTCTTGATGAAAAGTCTTGACAAAGTCCAGGATTATACATCCCCTCTGCATGTAATGAAAAAGGTTAACTAGAGGTTATTTCAACTAATAGGACAACCCCTAGTTGAAAGCTCCCAAGATCATGAAGATTGTACTTTATATAACAAGAACTGTTTTTCATATGGTAAACTGTTAGATGAACTGCACTTCACTCATGAACCATGATATGCATGTTTTCCCTGCTTAGCCATAGAATTCTTTTAGAATTAAAGTAACCTTGTTTTAACATTTTGCATTGTTTATTCTAATTATATTGCGCACTCTGATCATGTTTACATTAAAGCTCATTTCAAGTATGTGCCTATTTGTGCAAGTAGTTTTCAAAGAAAGATGGATTTCATGTTTTAAGAAAAGATAATGTTTTGTTTTAGAAAAGTGTTTTATTCTCTTCGAAAGAACTTCTTTGGGAAAGGATTTTCTAAAAGTGTTTTAAAACCCCTTACTGGGAATTTTTGCTCACCCTACGTTTTTGTTAAAAATTTTCAAGCATGGTTGATACCAATGATGGTAACCGAAAGCAGCTGGTTTCCCAGAATCCTGAACCTCACGATCTTCTGTTGTAATGAGACATGATATTTAATTTGTAATGATGTAATGTTAAGTATATCATGTCTCATTAAGCACCCTGGTTTTGGGGGTCGCTACAGTTGGTATCAGAGGATGGGTTCATGGAACTCTGGAAAACCAGGTGATATAAATATATTTCTAAGACTAACTAAGTAAAAATGTTATAACTTTCAGATGGCTGATGTACCTACCGACCTTTTGTCACTTCCCACTAATGCTCTAGAGAACATTATATCTCTAGCCATTCATGAGAACTTTCTAAACTATTCCCAAATTCGCATGACGTGTAAGCACTTGTACAATGTGTCAAACTCATCTAGGGTTCTTAGTCTCCACCGGGGAATGGGGATGGATTATCTCCTAATGATGATGACCCAGTTTCCCTCTTATGCACGTCGGGGAAGGTATCACGAAGGAATATTCCGAGTGTTTACAACTGGCGAGGAATTCGGCACAATTCTTGATAATCCTTTTCAAGAAGCTGCTGCTGCCAGAGACCTCCAAGCGTCTTATCTGTGCCAGGTCCTGCACTATGGCTTCTGGGGCCAGTTAATGGACTTCGGAGCATTGGAAAATGAGTCCACCCGTGTGTCTCTTAGGCAAGAAGTGTACACCTATGTTTCCCAACTCCACACCCCTCACACTAAACTCAGGAGGCGTTATAAATGTTCTGATGAGTTTAGTCCTGTATGTTCATCTTGTGTGTGGTTTGAAGAGTTAGGAAGTTTTTCAACTCTTTGTGGCGTACGTCTTGTAAACTCAGACTTTGCCGTGTAAACTTTTCATAAATGAAAGTTCCTTGTTTCCTTTCATGTCTTCACCGTATCTATGTTGTTAAGAGTTTCCCATCGATGTTTGTTTTTAGGTGGCTGGACAAACAAAATTCTCATCCCTACCCGATGAGCTAGTAGAAGTCATCTTGATCAAGGCATGCATGGTGGATTACCTGTCCTTTCACCACCTGTGAGGGTCCTGCCAGTGTTTACTCAATTTAGCAAACGGTCCAGAGATTCTTCGGCTATGTAAAGATAATGATCGCATCTTTCACCTCATCGCTGCTACTCAACTCCCCTGCTATCGGCGAAGGGGAATGTACTTTGAGGGCCTGTTCCAATGTTTCAGTCTAGCACAAAACTTTTCTGCCAGAGCGTGTTTCCTCGTGGCCACCCAGGATGGACAGCTCAGTGCAGCTTATATGTTCCATGTCCTGAACCTCAGTATCCTCAATCGCATCATCCCTCTCAACTACCTCGAGAAGGATGTGGACAGAAGAGTCATCAGGGAGTTCATATACTCGGATGTTTCCGAGATTTGCATCACACGAGCCTCCCTTTGGAAGCCTGTGTGCAGTACACACGACCTGGAGTTCAAGGAGCACTGTTCGAGGTGCATCTGGAGTAGGGAAACAGAAGATCTGTGTGCCAACTTTGGTGTCCAGTTAACTTAGCCAGATCCACTCTTTCGGTAGAATTTTACTTATGGGGTTTTCTGTTTTTCCTCTTTTTTATGATAAAATTGAGAAGGCACAATTAATTGAAGGGGGAAGTAATGTAACAACCCGAGACAACCATGTTTTGTTTTGACAAGTTTGTTTTCCAATATCACCCGTTAAGTAAACCAACAAACAACTAATAATAATAATAAAATGCATCAAATGGATAGAAATTCCTTTTATTCAAATAAGCAACATTTTGGCTACAACATCCTCTGACCAAACGAGAAGGTAAACTAACCGAAAATTTCAACCAAGAACCCGATTACAATGATGGGAAGACTGCTTAAAACTACTAGGAGCCCGAGAATGCGGTAGGGATTTCGAGCATCCATCATAAGGAACATAAGGATTGCTGAAGTCACCGTGACCGTGCTCAGCACCAAGGGGATCACACGAACCATCTTTTCTTCTCCTTCAGTCACATGGGGTAAGGGACACCCGAGACCAAACCCCTTTTTATAGGCACCTTAATATGACCGTTGAACCCCAAACGGCTATAAATTTGACGGTTGGTTCCTAAAGAATCTTGTGATTATTTTTGACCGTTTAATAAAATCGGAATAACAATTGTATTTTGCTTTAATGTTTTAAAATTTCATCAATGTTAATTTAGTTTTCCCAAAATGTTAATTCTAGTTTATGTTTCTAAACGGAAAAAATCAATATTTTTGTTTTCTTCCATTATACATATTAATTTTAACAATTGAACTTTTATTTTCTATTTATATCAAACTGGATGAATTTTTTTGATTTATATGTATATTGCATCGAATTAGATATATTTTTTCTCTTATAATTCGACCCTTATTATTTATTTTGGAAACTTTATTAAATTATGATTTTATTTACAAATCTCGCGTCTTTAAGTTTACACAAATTCTTTTAAGCAACCAATTTCTTTTTTCTCTCCTTAAAAGAGTGTATCCGAATGTTTTCATCAAATTATAAATTAAGGTAATTATTATGTAATTCAGAAAAATAAAAATAAATAAATAAACAAACAAATAAATATATATTATGATGAATAAATCAATGTTTTCTTTAATTGATTAAATGAACCTCTAATTTTCCAAAATATAATAATTATGGTTTAAAAATAATATTCTTAATATAATAAGGCCAATAAAAATTTTGGTATTTTTAAAATAGAATATATACATATATATACATATGTTTATATAATAAGATGTTTTGATTGAATTAATTATATTTTTATTAACCAATGATTTTTTTTAAAATAATAAAGGTGGTTTAATAATGAGAATTCATTAATAATAATAAGGAATTCAATGAATTAATAAATTAATATTAACAATGTTTTTTTTAAAAAAAATAAAGAAAACAGCTGGAACCGCATTTTGTAAACCGCGGAGAACCCAGGCCGTCCGATCCGGCCTCCCCTGATCTTGGACGTTGATTTCTTTTAATGCCGCAATGCATCATAGCCGTCCGATCTTGCTGCATATAATCTCAGCCGTCGTTTTTTTCCCATGTCGCGCGTCTCATCTTCCTCGCGCCGCTGCTTCTTCTCCTACCTCGTGATGCCAGACCAGTAGACTAGGGTGCCATTTTCTCCTCTAGGCCGGTGCGTAGCCCAGCTGTCTCCTTCTTTCTTCAAGCAGACACCGACCCCTCACCTCGGCCGAAGTCCTCTTCTTCTTCTTCTTCGTTTTTTTAAACTCCCTGTTGTACCGAAGGCCGAAAGGGCCGGCTCCCCAGATCTCTTTGGCTTTTGGACTCCGGTTGCTGGATCGTCTTCCTCTCCACCTTCTCGTCGAGCTAAGTTAAGGGACAAGTCTTGTCTTTTTCTTTTTTTCAAGATTCGGTTGGTATATATATATATATGTTATATATATATATATATAGTTGATGGTTTGTAAACCCGTTTTTTTTCATGCCTCTTTGCTGCATCATCTCCTCGCCGAGCCAAGGTAATGGTGTAGCTCCCACTGTCTGCTTCGGTTATATAAAAAAAACCTTTGGCTGACATATACATTCTATATATATATATACTTATGTATACAAATATGTGAAACCCATGTTTCTACCCGCTGCCTTCTTTGACCTATTTGGAGTGCCAAATGGAGGTAAGGGGAAATCTCGGTTTTCCTTTAAGATCTAAACCCCGGTGTATATATATATATATATATACAAGTTTATATGTATATATACCCATATGCATATACTCACCCTGTGTATGCATACCCGAATGATAGAGAAAACCCCTCTACCTCACTTATGTTTTGATATAAAAACGCAGGAGACCAGAATTAAGTTGTGTTTTTTACAATTCGGTTTATATATATATACTATATGTATATATATATATATAAACATATATATATATATATATTCATATACACATATTATAAGATTATATGGAATATTTTCTCAATGTTTATACCCCATGATTTTTCCTTCCTTCTATAAAATGGAGATTTTGAGTAAATAGATGAATAGGTAAAATTGTGCAAGTGAACGATGTATATTGTTGTTGTATATACACACATGTATGTGTATCAATATGAACTTAGTGGCCATGTTTACAATTTTTATAAAGCATGACGAAGTTTATGGGTTGGTTGGATTTCAAAATCATTCTCGAAACTGAGAATTTTCATTTATCACTGCTTTGGGAATCATGATTTTTCTTAAAATGGATAGTATAGACTCCTTGAACTTTTAAAAATGCATACTTGTATTCATAGGTATGTTCTAATGCTAATAAAAGAGTTTACACAATGATATACATGTTTTCCCCAAGATGGACTTGATTTTGCACATTTTAACCTCAACTATCTGTTTTAAATGCCTATGACATTCATTTATCATCATATGTGTAAGTTATGAATGGCCATGCTTTAATTGGGTATTTTGATGTATGGAATGTTAAGTGTTATGTTTACTTTCTTAAAACCCATGTTTTTGAATGTTAAATTTTTATGTGCATGAAGCATGAGCATGCATGTATTAATGTTTTTAATGAAATAACTGTTTTCATGTTATGAACACATATGTGGAAATGGGGTTAAAGTAAGAATGCATGGAACCCCATTAACGAATGACCATGTCAAGATATATGAGGGATGTATAAGACTTACATGTGACGGCTGCGCCCAGAATTATATAGCGCAACAAGAATGATGTGACGGGTGCGCCCGAAATTATACAGCGCTCCAATGCATTGTGTAAAGCAAGAGTCTCATGAGACGAACATGTGTGACTGTCTTGGAAGTTAGCCTTGACTTGTTCTAAGGAAACATGGTGGGCAGTGAACCTTGACCTGTTAAGTATGTATACAGTCTTGATGAAAAGTCTTGACAAAGTCCAGGATTATACATCCCCTCTGCATGTAATGATAAAGGTTAACTAGAGGTTAGTTCAACTAACAGGACAAACCCTAGTTGAAAGCTCCCATGATTATGAAGATTGTACTTTATATAACAAGAACTGTTTTTCATGTGGTAAACTGTTAGATGAACTGCACTTCACTCATGAACCATGATATGCATGTTTTCCCTGCTTAGCCATAGAATTATTTTAGAATTAATGTAACCTTGTTTTTACATTATGCATTGTTTATTCTCATTATATTGCGCACTATGATCATGTTTACATTAAAGCTCATTTCATGTACGTGCCTCTTTGTGCAAGTATTTTTCAATTAAAGATGGATTTCATGTTTTATGAAAATATAATGTTTTGTTTTAGCAATATGTTTTATTCACTTTGAAAGAACTTCTTTGGGAAAGGATTTTCTAAAAGTGTTTTAAAACCCCTTACTGGGCATTTTTTCTCACCCTACGTTTTTGTTAATGTTTTTTAGGCATGGTTGATACCTATGATGGTAACCGAAAGCAGATGGTTTCCCAGAATCCTGAACCTCACAATCTTCTGTTGTAATGAGACATTATATTTAATTTGTAATGATGTAATGTTAAGTATATAATGTCTCATTAAGCACCCCGGTTTTGGGGGTCCCTACACCTTCCATCATGTCATAATTAATACACACAGTAGTGAAAATTAATTCATTATTTTTTCACAATACCTTGACTATGATAAATTCATATGTAGTAGTTTTAATCTTTAAAATAACTAGCTCCCTCCAAAATATCCAAATATGGTTATTTGTGGAAAATTATGAGGATTGGGAAAACACCTTTTTGGTAGAAAATAATTAGATTCCATCCTCTTTATATTTATGTTCTTTAATCATAATAATATCATAGGGATAATAAAAAACTGACTTTGGATATATTCACATTTGGAATGTTCCCTCGATCACTCTGATATTTCATAGGATGATAGATATTAAAATGATTTTTTATAAAAGATATCCCTAATTTCTTCCCAATATTCTCCATATGAAGACAAAAACAAATAATTTCCAAAGTCTCATCCTTATAATGTGAATGAGTGAGTATATTTTATGTGTTTTTTTCTTGTTTTAGCCCACACTTCCTTGAATTTCTCCTCATCCTTCTTATAAGTATCAATGATATGTTAGTATTTAAGTCTTACTTTAGTAAGGAAATAACATTGAATGAGGACATTGTTATAAGAGAATTTGATACAAAAACCTAATTCTTATTATTTACATGTTACATAGGAATCTCATTCACCATAAATGAGATAATTTATGTTTTGGTCAGTGTTGATGGGACTATCATATCTGTTCCTAATATTATGGAACTGCTCTGGTTCATTTCCATTACATTATTTATGGATTATAAGGCCCCATCATTAAACATTACGTAATCTTGATTTTCAATCAATAATTTTGTTTCTTTTATGATCATTTTAGGTTTATAGTTTTATATATTTTTTCCACAACTATTACATTACATCCTCAAATATTACAAAGTATACAATTCTACTCAAACCAATTTTATCACAACAATAAAATTCAATAAAGAAAACAAAATATTATTTTTTGGATAAAAATATTCTTTGAATTATTCATTTCTCTGACCCTTCGTCATACCCTATGAAAAACATCTAAAAAACAAGGGATGTGCATAAAAATCTCAGTATGGGGTATAAAATAAGGAATGAAAACATAAGTCCACAAATACCTTCAAATCAATAAGATCATACTTTTTACTGATAAAATAAATGCTCATTAATATAACACATGAAATAATAAGATTTATGAACAACTTATAGAAATCATAAATTATAATGGTAATATGTCGCTTCCATAACATACTTACATTATAGCTTTCATAACCACATAGGGAGTAACCTTCATGGTTACATTTGGAATACCCATCATAGTATATTCCCTAAATTTGTTTGGATAATCATTATTATTTACCCCCATCATGCTACCCAATGAATAGGAGAGATCTCTCAAGATCACCTGACATTGGTTTATCACAAAACCACCCTTATATGTAAAAAATACCCACGAACCATAACATAATCATAACACATAAAACAAGCATAAAGGAAATATTACATTTCCTCATTGTAAGCACAATATATCTTTTCAAGATATTTACATAATAAATGATTTCTAAAAACCATTTTCAATACCAAAATAAATAATAAGGGAATATGGTATTTATTCCCTTGTAAAAACACTACGACTTGTTATGGTAGTCAAATATTAAATAATTCTCACGGTGGTGGAAAGGTCATTGTCGAAACATACATTAAAAAGAATCATTTATTTTGTAAATTAGTAAAACAATTCATAAAAAATATTCCTTTTTAAAATCGTTGAATTAAATTAAAATAAAAAGTGTTTAATTATACATGGTATGAATGAAGGTCAGGTATAAACCAAAATAAGGATCAATAGAAGGATATTGAGATGATGTCCTTTACCTTTAGTCTGACTTGTCTCGTTCGATATTTATATTCCTGAGTAATAAAAATTGGTTAATTTATTCTTACTTCAGAATGATTTTCATGTTTATTTGTCATTTTATATTAACTATCATCATGTTATAAAAAATACATAATTATTATGTTCATATCTATCAGTTTGTTGATATTCCATAGTTGAGTCGAAAATGAACTTGTTTGATGTAAATTGTCCATGAGGTCAACAACCCATCATCTCAAAACTATTATTCATGATTTAAATATCAAATGTTTCCAGTATATATATATATATTTATAATTTATATAATATTTGGAGATAAGAAATAAAATGCACTGCTCATGAAGATGGTTGGATGTACATACGCATGAAGGCTGCATTCATCTCTTTGTCATATTAAGAGAAAAATAATAAAATGACATATAAATATATATTATAATATTAGTATTAAATTTATTTCCTGTATGACTCATAGGTTTAATAAAAAGGTCCTTTATATATTCCAGGTACAGAATGAACATGTCATATCACTTTGAGGTGGCAGTTGTCCACACATACTCAAATGATATTATAATATTTTCACATCCTGGAAATCATAAAGTCTTTTTGTAAATAAAAATTAAATAAGAATAGTGACAATATAAATATAATATATATATTATATAAATATAGTTCCATCATAATAGACAACATGAGAAGTGGTAGGGGAAAATTTAACAATCATCGTTTCATGAGGCAATAGTTCACTGTACACATAAACAATATGTTCATATCAATTATATGGATGTATTTGTAAGAATAGTTCGAATACATTTCATAAAAACATCCTAGAAAATTTGGGATACTGGTTTTGTTATGTAATCAAATAATAAGAAGATCATAGGGAGCGGAGAAAAAAAATAATTGAAAGGAACTTAAGAGAAGACATTACTTCTAAATCGGGTAACTTCTTTTGAATTGATCCAAAAGGATTTTTGGAATTGACTTATACCCAAGGTAAGGATTTTAGGAGTAATGGAGGGATGATGGGAGATTATTTGTGTAAAATCCAACGAGACATGGGGACTGAGTGGTGTTATTAAGTGGTTAGTGGTGGTGGTATTTTAGAAGATTGAGGAAGGGCACTTTAGGAATGTCTTGAAATATTAATTTATTATAAATTAAATTTTGATTAAAAATGGTCCAAAACTCATTTAATTCAATAATAAGATGATTTTTTTTAGAATACCAATAATCTAATAATTTTTAGACATGTTTTTCATATTTTTTATCCTTATCTAACCCTTATTTTTCCTATTAATCTTACAATGATAACATGTAATTTACACATTATGGGTTACTATAATTACTATATCATGTCAAACGATTAAAAATACATTTATAAAATATTTGGACTTATATTAACCATATGTATGAGTATTGGATTTTTTGGAATTTAATATCATTTAATAATTTATTTTATATTTTAAGTTATGAATTATGTCTATTTTGGACACTATTCATACTAAATTTTTTTACAAATCCATAACAACTTAATTCATTAGATAAAATATATAATCAATAGTAACATTTAATATTAACATAGTGTATTCATTTATGACATTAATTATTTGAAATAATATTTATTTTAATATTTATAATATCATTTATTTGGATCCTTTATTAATGAACCAATCATTACATCATCATTGTATCATAATTAAATTTATTTATTTAATGTATAAAAAATTTAAATAATATATCATGATATATGAAATCTATTTATCTTTATAATGAATATTTATAGTCAAAGATATTAGTTATATAACCCTATATTAAATTGATTTTATAAAGATAAATGTTTATATTATATTTTTTATTACAATAAATTAATTCTTATAACATGTTATTATCACAACCAAGTGGATACATGGGATCCTAAAATCGACCCAAGGATGACCATGAATGGAAATATCTCAACCAATAGGATTAGGACACGTTTTAGGGTAATTTTTTATTATTATAATATTATTTTCTGCCCTCATTTACCAGATTTGCTGTTTAACCATCGTAATTAAAAATAATTACTGAAGTCACTATTCATAATGTCCAAAAATAAAAGGTACCTATTTAAAAAATTTATATATTATGATTAAAAATATTGAATATGTTTTACCAAATTCAAAACATATAATTTTTAGACATTAATTTAAAATTAATTCCCAATGTGAAAACAGAAAATTGTGTTTTTAAGAAGTAAAAAATAACAAAAGATTGACATGTGTTTATGAACAATTTCAATATAAAACTACATCCAATGAAAAAAATTGAAATTAATGATAAAAAATTAATCCAATTACAATTGAAAATGATATAAAAAGACAATCTATCTATATAAATAAATTATATTAAAATAATATTGAATTAAAATGAAGTATTTTTCAGTATTCATTAAATATGAATTTCATCAAAAAATACCAAAATTTTATCCAAGTGAAATTTTGATGTTCCAATTCTATGAAATAATTTTATTTTGTCAAATTTAATATATAAAAGTGACAAAAAATAGATTTAAAATAGGTCTTCCATCAAAATGAGGAAAATCGACATTTTAAAAATGTTAGTGTATTTTATGCACAAAATTGGATCCGTTCTAATTTTTAACCTCTAAAATTTAATGGATAAATGTAATAACAATTAGAAAAAATTTATAATCATATTGTATTTATTTCTATTAATTACTACCAATACAATATCTAATAATTAACTAGCATTTAAAATAATAAGAAACATTTCATTATTTTTGAGTATAACTCAAAGTTGTTTGTTATGTATGATTTCATAGAAACCCAGTGTTGCATGTTGATTATTTTATCAGAAATATAATCTACTTTAATGTAAAAATAATATCTTATTCATTAATATTAATAGGAATGAAAATGTATTATTCTATAAATACATGTGGTCCTGCATTATCCCCCCCTTTTTGAAATTTCATCCCCACAATTTTATTTACCTTTCAAATAAGTGGGGTTATTTATCCCTCATATTATTTTTAGATTACCATGTTTCCTATTAAACAATATTGTTTTTGTAGAAAACCTTTTCCTAATGAATTACATTATTACAAAACACTTTGTCTCTATGGTCATGAGTCCGGACTGGTAGATCCTCGTAAGAAAGATTCTCTTCTAACTGAATTGCTTCTGGACTCAAAAATGAGATGGATCCAGCTTATACTTCTTAAAATTGAAACATGAAAAACATTATGTACCTTGGATAAACATAGAGGTAAATCCACTCTGTAAGAAACTGATCCATATTTATCTAGGATTTCATAGGGTCTAATGAACCTCTGTCCCACCTTTCCCATCTCACTAAAATGCATCACACATTTCTATGGTGAATAATCAAGGAAGACATGCTCACTTACCTTGAAATAAATTTCCTTCCTTTAGTTATTCTCATAATTTTTTTTATACTCTGAGCTATTCTCCAATGATTCTAAATCAACTGAATTTTTTTCCACCACTTCTACCAATTATGGTCCCATAAACTTCCTCTCACATAACTAATCCCCAAAATCTGGTGTTTGACACCACATTCCACATAATTCTTCAAATGGTTACATCTGAATATAGGAATGAAAACATTTATTATAAGAAAAATCAACCAATGAATGATGTTAGTTCCAAATTCCATGGAAATTCATTGAACAAGAATGAATAATATCATCCAAAGTATGATTGGTTTGTTCTGACTGCAAATCTAATTGTGGATGAAAAGTGGTACTAAAATTTAATTCCATTCCTAATGACAATTGAAGGCCTTTCCAAATGATATAAGTGAACCTGAGATCATGATAAGATATAATGGAGAGAGGAACTCCATGTAACCCGACTGTCTTTTTCATATAAAAAAGTGATCGTTGATCTAGAGAAAGAGTATTTCTAATTGAAATAAAATGAGTATATTTAGTCAATTGATCAAAAATAACCCATATTACATTGTTACCTCGAGATGTATCTATGATGTTCAAAGAGATTTTCATTTGTTGTCAATGTGGATTAAAGTGCATTAGAGTTGAATTTGTTATAATTGAGAAGTAAATATGTGAATGAAAGGTATTGATGAAGAAGTTGGTGAAGCCTTGGATAATTTTTGTTGATTCAAAGCATTGAATACTACACATGATAAATTCTCCAAGAGTATATAATTCAGGAGATCATATAACCAGTCTTATGTTCCAAGCATTATATCTAGGTGATACTTTGTTATAACACTTTAAGAATTCCATGTACTACTCAATTTCATGAGGATAAAGAAGATCCATCCAATTACACTTAATTGGTTGAATGTTGTGAATAAAATCAGATGATTTTTTGTGCTGATCCTTAAAGAATAAGAAATGTGTTTTAAAGTGATCACATCACTCATTACAACAATAAAGGCCATGACATATTCCTTAATGCATTAATAATTAATAAATTCACCATTTATCATCCATGATTGGATTAAATCAACATATTAGAGATCATTTGGAATTTATGATATCAAAATAATTGAAAGGATGATGCTTGATTTTATTGAAGAATAAATGAGGCATGAATGGGATTTGAATGAAGAAGGATGGTTTGGGATTTTAAGGATGAATTCATACTTGATTTTTATACTAAATACTCAGTAGTTTCCTTTAACAAAAAAATCAGGGACAATCATGGAGGACATCTGACGCTCTCGTGCAAGGTATATGTGGGACCTGAGGGTCTACCACACCCAAGGGGAAGGCCTTAAATATAGCCCGCAAGAGGCACATGCAGGCCATGTATAAGACTACAGGTGCCACATGGTGGTGAACCTGTGCAGTGTGGGTGCTAGAAGCGTGTCTTGAGGAAGCATAATGGGTGCTAACAGTGCACCCACAGAACATGGTATGGGGTGGTTCCGTGAGGGGAGGAGAAGAATTCTAAGCATTATCTTCCATAGATTTATATTTAAACCATGAGAAATCTATGAGGCATTTCAATGATGTATGATATTTAAAAACACAGACATAATATACTTTGTCCATCTGATCACGCTTGAGATGTCAACCGCACATTGCATCTGCACCATGCCTTCTAATCATGGATGCCCTTGGTCAATCCGATCTAATCCAATGGCCATGGAATCGTCTTCAACCTAGAGCCGATTGGAGAGCCACCCAACACCACTAATCACTACTTACATATCCAATCCACCAAGATTGATCTCCCAACCATCATTAGAGCTCAAATTTAGTATAGAATGATCGTTCGGAAAAACAAATACATACATGCATTAAAATTTGGATGAATTCATCGAGATGAATAATTCAAACATGGTCGAAGAAAACGAAATTGTGAGGCCATGTCAAAATTCTCAAAGCCTTACAAAAATTATCACCATGCATTCTTAAATGCATACACGTGACGATAATGATACAATGAATAATTCATTGATTGAAAAGGAAAAAACTGATATTTAAGTATTTTTTTTACTCATGCTTGAAGTTTTCAATTATGAAGACCTCATCCCTTAAAAGATTTTAAACTCTCTAAAAATCTCACAATATTTGAACACATGGAAACATTATTCATCACCAATAAATAAAGATCCCTCGAACAAGGATCTATTGTTGAAAATATTGAGACAAATCTATTGTTTCTACGAAAAATAGAGCACCATGAGAAAGGTTCCGCACAACTTTTCTATGCAAAGGAGAGTCACTAAACTCTTGCACAAATCAGTCCCGTGAATATCTTACATGAGGAGAAGAAGCACGAACCACCCTGGTTTGTGAAAGAATCTAAAGACATGAAAGGTTCCTTAGAACCCTCGCTGTGCTTTGTGCATGAAGAAGATCCCACGGGTAAAACCACAGGTTCCTTGACAACCTTGTTCCACCTTCGTGAAGATATAGATTATAACTATTCCTTGGTAATGTTAGGAGATATTTTTTCACCTTCTATGGGAAGAAGAAAAACATGAGCTGAGTATTCCTTTCTTGTTTCAAGAAAAAGGAAGAACTCATACTCCCTAGTTTGCATGAAGAAGAATAACTGTGCCCTCCTATTTTACACGAAGAAGTAATCTGAGCCAATTTATAGAGAAAGGAAAATTCATGAATGACACACATTCATGCATATTCCAAAATTTATACACCAAAGTTTTCATGAAAAAATACACACATTGAATACACACATTTGGTTTTGAAAATGAACACAAATCAAAGAAGGATTGTGTGTGCACATTTTAAAGAAGAAGGAAGATGAATAACACACAAAAGACACACACCTATATTGAATCTAAATCAAATAATAATTATGTGAGTGAAAATATAAAAATAAAAAATGTTTGTGTGATATTAAGTGTGAAAAAGACAAATGAAGTGTGTGTTCTCAAAATATTACACCCATTGGTGTTTACACAAATGAGTGAAGAAAGAGATTGTGCATGCATACAAGCATATACCTACACATGTGAAGACACATAAAGGAATATATAATTTGTGTGAATACTAAGAAAGAATAATCCATGAATACAATGCATGTTAAAAATATTTAGACCCATGCATGAAATTATGCATGAACATTTGCACATATATCAATTCAGATGATGCCTAATGAGCTGATCCTTAGTGTTTGAATAATTGTGTATGTGATTCCAGCCTAGAAAACTAGTATAAGGTTTAGTTAATTCAGATATTTCACTAAGGAAGAAGAAAGTGAGATATCCTAATACAATAGGTATTGGGTCCCATTCAATCCATGCATGACGTGAATGGAGATTGAGACTGAAGCCAAACATAGTTAAAGATGTCCTTTAATCTGAGTGTTCAGTAATTGAGAATCCAAGAAGAGGGATCATGCTGATATTGTGAAAGATTGTTCTTGAATATTATATTATTGAAGATGTTGTGTGCACCATTGGGACACATATATGTGAGTCTAGGTCTTCATCAGAAGAAGAAATAATTGCCTGAGCATTATTGAACTGAGCACTGACCAACTGAAGTGATTAGAATTATTGAGCAAGGACAACCGTCCCAACCAAATGCTGTTGATGATTTATGAATAGATACACATGGAAGTGTGATTCAGAAATCCTGTGTGGGAAGATTAGATTATCATTTATAGTGAATTAAATAAGAACTTAAAGAAGGAAGATGCTCATGTGACTCAAGATCTTGAAGAACCCCGTGAGATTCAGGGAGGAGAAGAAGTCTCCAGTAGGACTATAAAGAAGGCCTATGGGATTCTGGTAACAATTTTGGAAGAAGTATAAAGAACCTCATCTAGGAAATTGGAGAGATATAGTGGGATTCTTTATCGACCATTTTAATTACTCACCGAATTATAGTGGAGAATTTGTGTTTGAGAGAATAAAAAACACAACAAGGATTAAGTCTTTGAACCGAAGCTTGTAAATACTTGTGTTCAACTCCTTTACATTTTCAACATCATTCGAGGTAAGAAAGAGAGACATAAGAAGAGTGTACGGTGGATTTAACCATCCATATAGGTTTAATAGAAAATAATCTATTAGTGAAATGTTTTAAAGGGATCACTGATTTATCCCCAACCCCTCTCAGTGATTCACACTGCTATAGGAACTTCAATTCATATTTTAGGCAGGTTACCTCTAAAAGATCCAAGGGAGTCTTTATGAATTAAATATTTGAGGAGATGAATGAGCAACCTCAAATGGATATTTCACCCAAGACACAAAAAAAAAGAAAGAAGAAAAAGGACAAGAAGATGAAGATTAAGATTAATACTAATGGAGAGACACTATCTAATGAAGGTAATCAGAATAGTTCAACATGGGATAATACTTATTATTATTTAGATGAATCATGGTCAAGCAATGATAATGATAGATCAATTACTAATCATCATACTACAGTCAAATATCATCTGACTAATGTCCCTAGAGATGTGGAAAGACACATTTCTTCATGAATGAGTGTACTAAAAGATGAAAAATTATAGTTGTAAGAAGAAGCTAATACCATGGAAGAAGTATTGGAAAAAAAGGTTGTCATATCCATCACTCTCACAAAACTAGTGAAGAAAAAGGAATAAAAAGTACTCTTTGCTATGAAATACATACACAAGTTACTAAATAATTACAGGAGAGTATTTTTGAGAAAGAATTATTTGAGATCATATTTCTAGAATCATTACATACATATGAAAAGTTACACCAAGTTTCTATGGTTGTCAAAGCTGCCCAACTAGAAGAAAAATCCCACAAGCTAAAGAAGCTTGAAATCTCTTTACAAAAATTAAGAAATGTCCATGAAGAACAAATAATAATGATGAAGGAGAATTAAGAAATCATGTTGAGATCAGTTGCGGATGAGATGAACTCCCTCAAAATGAAGTGTTTAGAATTGGAGGTGAGATTGAAAAATCAACAATCACCCCAAGCTAATACATCCCAAACAGATGAAATATGATATTTTCCACTAATTTTTTCATTGAGGAATATGACTCAAATAGGAATATAAAATCGTCCTCTAAATCAATGACAACATCCTCCAACAAGAAAATATACCATAAAACAGTTATTTATGTTTCTACTAAAACAATTTCATCTACAAGTATAGATTCAAAACCAATATATGGGAAGATGTGGATTGATAAAAATATCAATAAATCCATCAAAACATCTAGGGTGGATACTGGAATATTTAAGAAGTAAAACTCCTAAAAATATTCTCCAAATAAATACAGAAAATTCTAGAAAAAAATGCACTAAATTTACCCAGACTGATACTATATGTAAAAGAATGATATTTTTTGGATGTTGTTGGTATTGTTGGATGTTTGGGAATCAGGATAATTATTTCTAGAATAATATACCAGCATATTAAAATTTGGGATGGCCTATATTTAGGGAATATAGGTGTGAATTAATGAAGCATCATATAAAGAAAAGGAAGAAAACACTAATGAAGAAGATTATCTCTATCAAGAACATATTTGAGTATCTTCAATAACTCTGTGATAATTACCAGAAAAGTGGTCACAGTTATGATGAGTTCTGGTTCAGTTCCACCATCCCTCAGGAATATATAGATAAGAAGCATAGACCACAAAAAGGTAGGATAAATCCAAAAGAGTTGAAAATTATTCCACTGGGAATAAGAAATACAATGAATTCAGGAAACCAGTGAAAGATATTATTCCCAAGAAGAAGTTAAATCTGGATTCCAAGATGTCAACTCATCCAAGGAATGATGTTTTTACTTTGGAAAGAAAAGTCATACCATTGATCACACCAAACCAGACATGGAAATTAATGGAAGTAAGATGAAAATAAAATTAGAATCAATCAAGAAGAAAATGGGATTGACTAAATACATTCATGAAGATATTCTTAATAAGTTTCCTAAGAAAGGTAACTTGAAGATAACGAAGAAACCATGTGGAAGCTCCAAATCAGAAAATGGTAAGAATGAGTGTTTAGTTATCTGGACTAATCATTTTCAAATATCTAGAGAACTGTAAAGAGATGATGATAAAATATTATCTAATGGTAAGGAAAAGGAAAAATAGTTCATTTCACATGAAGGAGAATTAGAATTTCATGAGTGGTTTTCAACAAATGATAACCCTAGTGTCTCACAACTATTTTGTGGAGGGTTCATGAAGTCTAGACATCATGAAAAAAACTGTTTAATAGTTTTACCAGGCCAAATGAAAAAAATTGAAAATCGTGAACAAATGAAAGCTACTCCACTACTGAATGATGTAATGAAAAATAATCCACACATGTTGAAGGTGAATGGAGGTAAATAATCCATGTTGAAAATACAAAATAAAAATTTAAAATTGAGAGGAGACATCATTATTAATATTACTAGACACTTTAGAGCTAAATAGAAAGGAGTTATTGGGTTGTGGGAAAATTCTCATCCCTAGTGCTTCAATTAAGAAGCTCACAAGTGTTCCATATTTTTCCCTAATATTTTTTTTATATATTTGTGATTACTTTACAAGGAATTGAAGACGGATATAATTATCGAAAATGATAATTGAATGAGTAATGTGGAGAAAAAAAATTTGGACTCATTATTCATGATTTTAAAATAACATTAAATGTTCCTCAGTGGAAGATTATAAACACGTATATCTTTAAGGTTATCTGATGATATTTTCAACCATGGTAAATCAAAGGGCGTTCATCCCCTGAGGGGGAGAAAACGTGAAGGATATGATATAAAATATTATGTCATAACAAAACTTGAAATTAATAACTTCTCAAAAACCTAAAACCAAGGTATTCCAATCACAATTTCATCCCATGTTCTTAATTGTAATTGTCATGTAATTAAGGGGCAGTGCCTGATTGATGACATGTTGGGATAAAAGGGGATCATTATCTTATTAGTAGAACTTTTTAATATGTTTTGTGAAGTATGTGTAGGATTTAGCATTTCATTTATAAATTTGACTATTTCATCCCCTGTGATATGAGTTGATAAATTCTGAGCATTATTTCACATATACTGTTTTCTATCGACAACATTGAAATACATGGTCATATCTATCTAGTTTTCTACACTAGGTTAGCCCAAATTAGACTTAGAGTTGATTTACTAAAGGCTCTTTGCATTGTGGACCATGTGACATCATCCTTATCTCCTAAACATTCCAAAAAATATTATTCAAGGGGAAGAAGACATGTTTTTGAAGATACCCCACTTACACCATTGAATTTGGTTTCCAATAATGAGGGAGGGGGAGTATGTCACACATATTGACCCATTCAAAGTGTTCTGAAGTGATGTTGACAACAATATAAAAAGGGGGATATTGCATTACATAAGAGTATCATTTGTTGTCAATATGGATTTATGTGCATAAGATTTTCATTTCTTGTCAATGATAAGTCAATATGTGAATGAAAGGTAATGATAAATAAGTTGGTGAAGACTTCGAGAATTGTTGTTGATTCAAATCATTGAATAATACACTTGATCAATTCTCAAAGAGGATACAATTATAAAGATTGTAGAACTGGTCTTAAGATCCAAAACTTGTGTCAAGGTGATAAATTGTTACAACACCTGATAAAGACCATGAAACACTCAATTACAAGAGGAGAAAGAAGGTCCATCAAATTAATCTTAATTGGATGAAGGTTGTGAATAAAATCAAATGATTGTTTGTGCTAATCCTCAAAGAAGAAGACATGTGTTTTAAAGAGAACACATCATTCCTTACAATAATGAATCCCAGAAATTATGCCTTAATGCATAATGAATTAAAAAATGATCCATGCACCATCCATGATTAGATCATATAAACATATTGAAGATGATTTGGAATTTATGATCTCAAATGAAAGGAATGGATGATGCTTGATGTTTAAGAATCATAAAGGGGGAATGCTTGTTCTTTGATGAAGATGGATGGTTTGTAATTTTAAATAAAAATTTGATACTTAGTTTTTATAATAACTACTTTGTAGTTTACAAAAAAATTAGTGCCAATATTAAAGGCCAGCAGAAGCCCTCACCCAAGGAATACGAGGGACCCAAAAGTTTACCGCGCCCAAGGGGAAGGCCTTGAATCCAGATTGCAAGAGGCCCATGTGGTCCGTTTATAATCCCAAAGATGCCCCATAGTGGTAAAACTGTGTAGCATGGGCTATAGGAGTGCGCCCAGAGGAATCATAGTGAGTGCTAAGAGAGAACCCTCAGAACACGATATAGGGCAGTGCAAAGAGGGGAGGAGGAGAATTCTAAGCATCAAATACTGCAGATTGATATTTAAACTACAAGAAACATGTGGGGTGTTTCTATGTGGGACGAGATTTAAAAACATGGATGCAATCTCCTTCATTATCTGACCACACGTGAGATCTCAACCACATGCTTCATCTATGCCAAACCCTCTAATCAAGGCCTTTCATGTTCGATCGAAGATGATCCAATGGCCATGGCATTGTTTTCAACCTTCGACCGAATGGAGAGCCACCTAAAGCCACTACTCACCATCTCCATAGCTGATCCAATTATATTGATCTACCGATCATCATTGGAGCTCAAATTTAGTACATGATGATCATCCAGAAGAACCGAATAAATGCATGCATTAAAAGTTTCAAGCATGCACCAAGATGAAGAATTCCAACGTGGATGAAGAAAACAGTGTTGTGAGGAAATTTTAGAATACTCTAAGCCTTCGTCAAAATGATCTACATGCATTCATAAATGAATGAACATGAGGATCATGATACAATGAAAAAATAAGCATTTGAAAAGGAAACAACTGAGATTTACGTATATCATTTTTACTCACGCTTGATGTTTTCAATACCGAATATCACGACCCTTTAATAATTTGATCATCTTGGCATATATCATGGGATTTGAACATGGGGAAACATTTTCCCTCACCTATAAATACAGAGCCATTGAACTAGGATTTTTTATTGAAAATATTGAGATAAATCTCTTGTTTCTATGAGAAATAAAGCACTACATGAAAGGTTCTACGCAACCCTGCTCCAAAAAAGACAGATGCACAAATATCGCATGAAGCAGTCCCGCACATCCCTTGCATGAAGAGAAGAAGCACAATCTTCCCTGATTTCTGAAAGAATCCAAACACATGAAATTTTCATTTTAACCCTTTCCATGATTCATACATAAATAAGGTCTCGTGGGTAAAACAACCAGTGCCTCGACACCCTTGTTGCAAATTTGTGATGATAGAGCCACGAACCATTAGTTGGTTCTGTGAAGGAGATCATTGCACACATTTTGTGTGATGAAGAAAAACTAAACTCGAGGATTCCTACCTTGTTTTGAGAAGAAGGAACAACCTGGGCTCCCTGGTTTGCATGATGAAGAAAAACCATGCCCTCATATTTTGCATGAAGAAGGGATACGACCTACCTTTTAGAGAAATAAGAATGCATGCATGATATAAATACATGAATATGAATGAATTGAGACACCCAAGTGTGCAAGAACAAATCCAAAAATTGAATACACCCATTCAGGTTTGAAAAAGAGCACAAATCAAAGAAGGATTGTGTGTGCACATTTTAAGGAAGTAGAAAGAATAATTACACACAAAAGACACACACCTATAATGAATATAAATCAAATAATAAGTATGTGTGTGTAAAGAACCAAAGAAAAAAATGTGTGTGTTATTTTAAGTGAGAAAAATAAAGAGGAAGTGTGTGTGCTCAAAAGATTACACCCATTGGGGTTTACACACAAGAGTGAAGAAAGAGATTGTGCATGCATGCATATATGTACATGCACTTGTGAGGACACTTAAAGGAAGAGGTTACGTGTGTGAATATTGAGAGAGAAGAATCATAGAAGAAGGTGCATGTGCAAAAGCATTAGACCCATGAATTATATCATGAATGAACACATGCACATATATCAATTCCGATGATTCCAAGTGAACTGATCATTAGTGTTTGAATAATCACATATGTTTATGTGATTATTTCCAAGAAAACTAGTAGATGGTTTATTACACTCATCTATTAATCTAAGGAAGAAGAAATTAAGATAACCAATTACAAGAGATATTTGATCCCATGAAATCCATGCAAAAAGTGAATGATGATTTAGATTGATGCTAGAATGTTTTAATGAAGTCCTTTTATCTGAGTGTTCTGTAATTAAGAATCCAAGAAGGGAGAAAATACTGATATTGTACATGATAATTATTTAATATTATATTATTGGAGAAGTTCTGTGTACCATTGACACACATCTAAGAGAGGCCAGGTCTTCATTAGAAGAAGAAATAATTTATTGAGAATTATTGAACTTATCACTGATCAACTAAAGTGATGGGAATTATTGAGAAAGGACAACAGACCTTACCAAAGGCTATTGAATATTGTTGAAGAGATACACATGCATGTGAGATTCAACAAGCCTACGTGGAAAGATCAGAATATCATCTGGAGTGAATCAAAGAAGAATATAAAGAATAAAGCTGCTCATGTGACTCGAGAGATAGAAGAACCCTATGAGATTCCGGGAGTAGAATAAGTCTTCTTTGGGACTCTGAAGTAGGCTAGTGGGATTATAGTAACACTGTGTTTTGTAGTATAAAGAACCACTTATGGGACTCAGGAGAGATACATTGGGATATTGTATTGAACAATGTAATTACTCACTAAACTATAGTAGAGAATCTATGTTGGGGAGAATAACCAACACATCAAGGAGTAGGTCTTTGAACCAAACATTGTGAATCCTTGTGTTCAGTGCCTTTACATATTCAACATCATTAGAGATAAGGTTGAGACACACCAATAAGAGTGGATCAAGAATTTAACTATCCATTGAGGTTTAATTGAAAATAATACAATAGAAAAATGTTTTAAAGGGATCACCGATTCACCCCATCCCCCTCTTAGTGATTCACACTGATCTAGGAACCTAACTCTGGTAATACCACCACGAAATCCCTAGACACATATTCCCATTTCCACTATGGTTCTGGAAATGGCTGAAGAATCCCTTTTATTAACTTATAATATGATTTAAACTATTTAAAAATCAAACATCTCTCGGTAAAGTCATCAATATCCTTGTTCATTACAAACCATAAGTAATACTCTCATGGACCTCTAAACATCATTGTAATTCCAAGATGAATTGAAAATGGATAACTATGAAATTATCATAATAGATATTTCTTCTAATTTGAATAAAAAGGCACACAAAATCTCTTCCCATAAAAAGAAACGATCTTTATCAATGTTAGATTTTGGAAACTTACCATTCTAATCTAATTCTACATTTTCTACTACTCACTATCTTTTATATGCACTTGGTTAATTCTATCTTATAGAGATGATTTCACAACCATATGAAACAAAATAGATGAATTTCCTACACCAATAACATCTAACCCAAAATTCATCAAATCAAAAACCAAACGATCTCATTCTAAACATACCATGGTTAATATAGAATTACTCTTTCAACTCAAAGTGTCAACTACTTTATTTTCCATTCCTACAAAATAATTTATCATGAAATCACAATCCTTTATTTATTATAGCCATATCCACCGTCTCATGTTTAATTATTTCTATGTAAATATATATTTAAAATTTGTGTGATCAGTATATATTCTTCACATCACACCATACAGATGATGCCTCTAAATTTTTAAAGAAAAAAACAACAACTAATTCCAAATCATGTGTATATAAATTTAATTCTTGAGTTTTCAAAATATGAGAAGGATAAGGAATTACCCAATCATTCTTAATCAGGATAGATCTAAGTCCTATTAATGAAGCATCACTATAGAGAGAAAAATTCCCCATCTATGGAAGGTAGTTCCTAAACTAGTTCATTCACCAATATTATTATCAATTTCTTAAAAAATTCATCACATTCTTTTTTCTAGATGTACTTAACACCTTTTTGAGTTATTATGGTTAGTGTGTTAGATAACCATTAATAGTTTTCAACAATCCTTTGTTAATAACCTCATAAACATTGAAAACTATTTTTCTAAGTTATATTTGTGGTTCTTGTCCATTCTTCAAAAACTTTAGTTTTTGAAAGATCAACAATTATGCCATATTTAGGAAAAATTGTGACCAATGAATTATATTTTTTGCAACCAAAACTCACACATGATAAATTTTCCATATAGTTTCTTTTCTTTTACGGTATACAAGAGAACCCTTAAATGAATTTCATTCTCCTATTTACTTTAATAGTAAACTAAAATATCATAACTAAATAAAACCACAAACTAATCAAAGAAATCCTATAAAATTATATTCATATGATCAATGAATAAATTAGTTAAATTAGTAAACCAAAAAGGCATAAATAAAAATTCATAACAGATATATCTCGTACAAAATGTGGTATTCAAAATGTTTTCTTGCTTTAATTTAAACTAATTTTACCCCGACCTCAAGTCACTCTTTGAAAAATACACTTATCCCTAGAGATAATCAAATAAATCATCGATATGAGGAAAATAGTACATGTTCTTAATAGTGATGTAATTCAAGGATTTATAATCAACTCAAAGTATCACTTAACCATATTTCCTTTTTAAAAAATTAGACAGGATCTCCCATTGGTGATGTGCTAGGTCTAATGAAACCTCTATCTAATAACTCCTGAAATTTCTTATTCAACTCTGAATTTTCAATTTGAGCCATTTGAGAGGGTGTTTTGAAATTTAGTTAACACCAGGAACCATGTAGACAATAAATTCAACACTTGATTAGGTATTATACCAGATATCTCATCAGGAAAAACATCAAGATCCTTATTGACCACTGGAACATCATTAACATGAATAATTCCTTTGTTTTCAACAATATTTTCAAGGTAACATTCATGTCCATATTTTACTAGTTTCTTATCTTCTTTATAGGTTATCAAAATTATGTTTTGATTATTATACGCAAAAAAAATTATTTATGAAAAGAAACCCCTTTAGCACTTAATTCAATGAAATATTGATAATCAGAAAGTAAATCCATACCCATAATAACACCAAAATATACGAAGGAAAAACATTATGGTATATCGATAGATTCAATCCACACATAAGGAAATAATGGTTATTATAATTTCTTTTTATCTCAAAATTTACTCCTGGTGTTTTTACCATAAGTTTAATATTAAAGACTTGAGATGGAATACCCAATTTATTAGAAAATTTATTAGAAATTAAAGAATGTGTAGAACCAGAATGAAAAAACACATTGGAAAAATATGAATAAACAAATAATGTACCCGATTCTATTTCATTTTATGGCCCAACATCTTCTGAAGTAGTTTCAATGGATTTCACCACCCCTTTCTGTATGTAGTTGGGTCACATTCCATCATTTTAATTATTCATTGGACACTCAATTTCATAATGACCCATTTCAGTACACATTAATCATTTTACTGATTGTAAATCTGATTTTATGATTCTAATAAATTTAATTTCTTTATTGTAATAAGGAGACTTATGTATAATTTTACTACATGAGATGCACTTAACAGAATTCAAAAGGCATTCCACAGTGTGCTTTATAATAAATTTTTCACAAAGAACAAACATAATTTTCTTACCATCAATACTTTTTAAATAGTTCTTACCTTTCATCTACTACCTCAACCTATTATTCTATATTTTTTAAATAACTTTTAATCATTGAAAAACTCCATTTTAACCTTCTCCAGACATAGAAATATTTTTTCATAACTTTTCAACTCACAAGACACTAATTGTTTTAGATAAAATGACATTAATATTGAGTAATAATTATTAATTTTAATATCAATATCTTGTATGAAATTTTGAGTATAACTTTCCAGTAGAATGAATTTTTCTTCATAAGTATCCATTGAGTCATCATCCTGTCTCAATTCCATGAATTTTTTTCCATCCTATGTTGAATAGCCTTATGAAAATATTTCTCACGGAACATAACTATGACTGAATCCCAATCAAG
Source organism: Viscum album (assembly GCA_963277665.1). NCBI lineage: Eukaryota > Viridiplantae > Streptophyta > Magnoliopsida > Santalales > Viscaceae > Viscum > Viscum album. The sequence continues at coordinate 492,964,248 of OY728158.1, read as the reverse complement.
ATCATCAATATAATCACTATCCCAAATATTTTTTACCATCGATGACCACTGATCGGCTTCACCTTTAAAATTTTAAATAAAAACACGACCCTTTTGATGTTAAAAAAACCCCATGATATCAGAAATCTTTTCCAGTGATTTTATCCACACTTCATCTAGCACGAGGTCAGATGATACACTGAATTATGGGGGATGTTGACTCATGAAAATATCTAATAATAACATGTTTATTTATGGTTAATCTAGTTTATCTCATACATGGATATCACCACTTTTTATATCCTGATTCAATAGTTCCATCACTATAATAAATTGTTCAGTTTCACTTCCTACTATTAATGGTTGCTGATTTGGATGGTTGGTTTCTTATTAATGTTGTCCCATCATAGATTCTGAATTTACTATTTTGAAAAAAAATCTAAGCACGGATATATCTTATACTAAGAAACATGGAAATCCTAAAATATTATCTCACTTCAATATTACCAAAAATTAAAAATAATTTATGGATATTCATTTAAATATATCATAACTCCAAAAGTTATCTAAACCGACCATTGATACCAACTATATAACCCTAGACTTAATCATTACATAATCATAATTTTCAATCAAGAATTTACTTTATTTTAGGATCATTTTTAGGTTTAGAGTTTTAGAGAATTCGGGAATATCTATTAAATTACATTTTAAAAAATTACAAAGTATACACTTCTACTCTATCCATTTTTTTCACAATAGTAAAACTCTTTAAAGAAAACATGAATTATTTTCTTGATAAAAATATTATTGAATTATTTCTTTATCATACCCTTACTTATACCCTGTGAAAAACATTTCAAAAATATAGGATGATCATAAAAACTCATTAAGGGTTAAAAAATAAGGAATGAAAACATTAGTCCATGAATACATACAAATGAATGAAATCATAACCTTCACCAATATATCATAAGAAAATTAATATACCTCATTAAATCATGATATTTATGAATAACACATAGAAATACTACCTTATAAAGGTAGCTTTTGGCATCCAAAACATACTAAAATTATAGATTTCACATCCACATAGGGAGTAACATTCATGGTAACATTTGGAATACCCGTAACAGTATATTCCCTAAATCTCTTTAGAGAAAATTTATAATTTATCTTTTTCACATTACCAAATGAACTAGAGAGATATCCCATCCTCACCCATCATTGGTTTATCATAGAACCATTGGTATAACTAAAAAATTCCCAAGAACCATAACATAATCATCACACATAAAATAGGCATAAAGGAAATATGACATTTCGACATTGCAATCACAATATATCATTTCAAGATATTGAAATAATAGATTCCTTCTCAAAAATATTTACAAGAAAAAAATATATAATTAGAGTATATGGTAATTAATTTTTTTTGAAAACATTATGGATTATTAAGGAAGACAAATATTAAATATTGGTTGCGGTAGTGGAACAATCATTGTCACCACGTATGTTAAACAAAATTCCTTTTGGAATTTAGTAAAATGATTTCTAAAAAAATATTCCTTTGGAAGCCAATGAATTAAATTAAATCAAAAGGCTATAATTATACATATAATAAAAATAGGTTTTGTATAAACGAAAATATTCCTCAATGAAGGGATATTGAGATAGAGTCCCTTAACTTTAGTCTATCTTTTCTTATTCGTTATTTATATTACTAAATAATAAATGTAGGTTAATTTATACATTCTTCAGAACATCTTTCATGTTTATAATTCATTTTATATTACTTATCGTCATGTTATAAAAATTACATAATTATTTAAGTACAAATCGGTAGGTTTGTCGATATTCAGTACTTGAGTAGAAAATGAACTTGTTTGATGTATATTTTACAAGTGTTCAAAATTAAATAATCTCTTGAATATTATTCATGATTTAAATGTCATATATATCTGGTATATATGTATTAATAATTTCCATCATATTTAGTGATAATAAATGAAATGTACCATTCATGGAGACGGTAGGTCGTACATATGCAATAATTCTACTTTCATCTCTTGGTAATTTTAATAGAATAATAATCAAATAATTTAAATGTATATTATAATACTAATATGATATTTATTTTATTTATGTCTTACAGGTTTAATGAAACCATCCTTTATACAGTATATGTATGGCATGGAAAAGTAATATCGCTTTGAGTGGGCGATAGTACATTCTTCCTTAAATGAAATTATCGCATTTACATATCATGGAAATCATAAAGTTATATAGTAAATACAAATTACAGAATTATAGAGAAAATATAAATATAATATTCATTATATATAAATACAGTGCAAAAATAATTTCCAACACGAGTGGTGGTAGGGGAAAATTGTACAATAATCTTTTCATGAGGTAGTATTTCACTGTACACAGAACAAATATGTTCATATTCCTTAGTTGGAGGTGTGTGTAAGTGCATTTAGAATACATAACATAATAGAATCCCAGTATATTGAATATAGAGGTTTTTTTATTTAATCACATAACACGAAGTGTATGGGTCTTGGAGATGGAAAATAAAGGAATGGAACTTGATAGAATATGTTACCTCAAAATCGATTAACTTTTTTATATTTGATCCAAAAGGATTTCTTGAATTTCCTTCTGTCCAAGGTAAGTATTTTTGGAGTAAGGAAGGAATAATGGGAGATTATTTGTGATAAATTTGAAATATCCAAGGTTCTTGAAAGGTGTGATTAAGTGGGTAAACTTGGAGGCCTTTTATAAGAGGGAGGGGGGAACTTTAGGAAAGTGCTGAAATATTAATTTAATATAAATTAAAATTAGATTAAAAATGGTCCAAAACTCATTTAATTGAAATTTATGGTGATTTTGGTATTAATACACATCCACTATTAATTTTTATACATGTTTTGAATAATTATTTATCCTTATCTTTTTGGTTAAACCGTTATTTTACCCTTTTAATCTTATAGTGATATCATGTTATTTCTACATTGTGGGTTAATGTAATTACCATATCATTTTAAAAAACCAACAAAAAAAGTTATTTAAGACATATTCAGACTTATATTAACCATTTGGACGAATCATTAATTTTTTTCAATTTAATAACATTTAATAAACTATTTTATATTTAATGTTATGAATTATTTAAATTTTGGAACCTATCCATACTTGAATTTTTTAGAAGTTCATAAAAAATTGATTCCTTCAAATAAAAAATGTTTAATCAATGATTACTTGTAATATTCAACTAGATAATTCATTTATGACATTAATTATGTCAAATAATATTTATTTTAGTATTTATAATAACATTAATTTGGATTCTTTATTGATTAAGAAATCACAACAACATCATTCCTTGATAATTAAATATTTTTATTTAAAGTATAAATATTATAAATAAAATATAATGATGTAGGAAATAATTTAATATTTCTAATTAAAATTTATAGTACAATATATCTCTTATATATCCCAATATTAAAATTATTTTATTAAAAGATACATGATTTTGTTTTATTTCTATTTACTTTAAATTAATTCTTATAACATGTCATTATCAAACCCAAGTGGATCCATGATGTCCTAAAATATACCCAAGGATTACCATGGTCAAGAATATATCATCCAATAAAATTTAAAAAAAATTTAGGGTATTTTTATATTATTAGAATATTATTTTTTCACTTATTTACCAGATTTACCCTTTTACCAGGAAAAATAAAAATAATTACTGCAGTTACTATTATAATGTCCAAAAATATTATGTACCTATTTATACAATTTAGACCATATGATTCAAAATATTAAATCCATTTTTAGAAATTCGAAACATAGAATTTGTGGAAATTAATTTAAAACAAATTCTTGTTGTCAAAACAAAAAAGTGTGTTTTTAAGAAGTCAAAATGCCCAAAAGATTGACATGTGTTTATATCCAATTTCAATACAAAATTACTTAAATGGACAAAATTGAATTGAATGATAAAAACACAATCCAATTAAAAATTAAAACCCATTAAAAGGACAATATATCTAAATAAGTAAATTTGATGAAAAGATAATTTTGAAATGAAATGTAGTAGTCTTTTACTATTCATTAAAATATGAATTTCATCAGAAAAATACCAAAATTTCATCCTAATTAAATTTTGATATCGTACTTGTAAATAAGAATTTTATTTTTTCAAATATTATATATAAAATTGAAAAAAACTCGATTTAAAATGTGTTCCCCATCAAATGTTGGTAAAATGACCATTTAAAAATTGTAGAGTGTTTTATGCTTAAAATTGGATTCATTCTAAATTTAAGCCTCCAAAATTTATTAGATAAATGTAAATAAATTTTTTAAAAAATATAATATTATTGTAGTTATTTCAATTCATTCCCATCTGTAAAATTACTAGGTGTTAACTACCATTTAAAATAATAATAATATTATATTATTTTTCAATATAACTGACTGTTGTCTACAACATAAGATATTAAAGACACCTGTTGTTGCGTGTTGAGCATGATATCAGAAAAAGAATCCCCTTTATTTAAAAAATTATATCTAATTCCTTATTATTAATAGAAATGAAAAAGTATTAATCTATAAATACCTGGGATCCTACAGCATTCCCCCCTTTTGGAAATTATGTCCAAAAATATTTATTTACTTATCAAATAAGTCGGAGTATTTATACCTCATAGTATTTTTAGATTCTCATGTTTCCTCTTCAACCATATGATTTTTCCACAAAAATTTTACATGATAAATTACATGATTCTGCAACATTTTCTTTATATGGTCAAGAATATGGACTAGTTTTTTTCCTCATAAGAAAGATTCTCTTTAAACCGAACTACCTCCAGACTCAAAACATGAGATGGATCTAGAATATACTTCCTCAACATTGAAACATAAAATTTTTTTGTACCAGGGATAAACATGGATGTAAAGACACTATATATGCAACTAATCTAAATTTCTCATGGATTTCATAGGGATCGATGAACCTCGCACTCAGCTGTCCCTTCTTACAAAAACACATCACAATTTTCCATGGAGAAACATTGAGAAATAAACGTTCAACTACCTAGAAATAAAGATCATTACATTGGTTATCCGTATAACTTTTCTTCATACTCTAAGCTATTATCATGTTCTTCTAAATCAACTAAACTTTTTTCTACCTCCTCTTCTACCAATTTGTGTCTCATAAACTTCCTCTCACCAACTCTATCCCAAAAAACATGATTTTGACACCTATTTCAATACAATTCTTCAGATGGTTCCATATGTTCAATAGAATAAAAACTATTATTATAATAAAACTCATATAAAAAAATATATTCATACCAAATTAATTGTTGATCAATTAAACAAGAATTTAGCCTATATTCCAATGTCTGAATTGCTCATTATGACTGCCTATCTGACTGTAGAATAAAAGATGTACTAAAATTAATTCATTTCGTAATGACCTTTGAAGTCCATCCTAAAATATGGAAGTGAACATGGGATCAAAATTATATACAATGGGTAAGATAACTCCAAGAAACCTAGCTATCTCTTTCTTATTCAATCGATAAAGTTGATCCAGAGAAAGAGTATCTATAATAGATAAAAAATGAGTAGATTTGGTCAATCTATCAATAATAACCCAGATGGCATATCTACCTTGGGTACTATTTGGTATTCCAAATTCGAAATCAATGGGTAGATTTTCCCACTTCCACTCTAGAACTAGAAAAGGCTTAATCATCCATTTCAGTAACTGTCACTCTTATTTAACCTGTTAAAAAATCAAAAATCTCTGGGTGATGTCAGCAATATCTCTTTTCATTCCATCCAACCAGTAATACTCAGGAAGATCTTTGTACATCATAGTACAACTAGGATGAACTAAAAACATAGAACTATAAGCATCATATAATAACTATTTTTTAGTTGTGAATCACAAGACACACATAATCTATTTCAAAACCCCAAAACACAGTCTTTTTCAATGTAAAAATCTATAAAATTACCCATCTAAACCAATTCTACCTTTTCCTATAACTCACTATTTTCTTTCTGCGCTTTCTAAATTTTATCTTATATAGATGATTTCACTTCCAATTGAAACAAAATATAGGAATACCTTACACAAACATATTCCAATCCAAAATTCATCAAATCTAAATCCAAAGGAAATAATTTAAAACATAGAATGGTTAATATAGAATTACTATTTGGACTCAAAGAATTAACCATATTATTTTATTTTTCTATATGGAAATGGATCATGAAATCATAATCCTAGATTAATTCATACCATATACTCTATCCCATGTTTAATTATTTCTATGTGAATATATACATCAAACTTTTGTGATAAATATATATTTCACACTTCACACCATACAAATGTTGCCTCTAAATTTTTAATGCAAAAAATAATAGATAATTAAAAATCATGTATTGGGAATTTAACTCCATCATTTTCAACTGATGTGAAGCATAATAAATTACCCTATAATTCTTAATTAGGACTCAACCTAATCCTTTTAATGAAGCATAAATGCCGATAAAAAATTCTTTATTTTTTGAACGTAGTTCCAAAACTAAAGCATTAACCAATCTTCTTTTTGATTTTTGAAAACATTAATAACTTTCTTTTTCTAGATGTACTTAATTCATTTTCAAGTTAACTTAGTCACTTGGATAGATAACCCTGAAATTATTTCAATTAACCTCATGAAGTAACCTTATAATCCAAGAAAACTATGAATCTCAGTTAAATTTTTTGGTCATGCACATTTTTCAATAACTTTTTTTTGTAGGATAAATAGATATGAAATATTTAGAAACAATGTAACCAAAGAATAAATTACTTTGTAACCAAAACATACACTTTTTGAATTTCCATTACAATATATTTTCTATTATGGTCTGCAAGATAACCCTTAAATTACTTTCATGATCCTATTAACTTTTAGAATATATATAAATTTTATCAATAAACACAACCCAAAACATATCCAAGAACTCATGGAAAATTTTATTCATTTGATTGATGAATACAAGAGGTGTATTGGTTAATCCAAAATGAATATCTACAAATTCATAATGGCCATATCTAGAACGAAATGTGGTCTTCGTAGTGTATATTTCCATTAATTTCATCTGATAGTACCCTGACCTCGAGTCAATCTTTGAAATATACTGATCTCCCGAGAGTAGATCGAACAAATAATTGATATTAGGGAACATATACTTCTTCATAATAGTGATGTTATTCAAGGATCAATAATCATTGAAAAGCCTCATTGAACCATCTTTGTTTTTAACAAATAAGTCATGAACACCCCATGGCGATTTTCTAGGTTGAATTAAACCTATTTTTAATAACTTCTATACTAGATTCTTATCTATAAAAGTTCAATTTGAGCCATTCGATGGGGGGGGTGTAATTAGGTTAACATTATGAACCAAGTCAGTAAAAAATTTTACATCCTGATTAGGCATTATACTGGTAAAATAATCAGAAAAAATATCAAGATACTTATTTACCACTGGCACATCACTATTCTAAATAGTTACTGTTTTCAATAATATAAGCAAGGTAAAATTATTTTCCATATTTTTCTAGTTTATCAGCTTCCTGATAAGGTATCAAATGTAAGGGTTCATTATTTTACAAAAACAAAAATTATTTCTAAAAATAATGCACTTTAGCTCTATAGTCAAGCTTAGCATGTTAAAAGGAAATCTAATCCATACAAAAAATGACATCAAAATCTAATAGAGTAAAAAAAAAATGATTTGTAGGTAGATTCTTTCCGCACACAAGGACATGACAGTTATTATAATAATTCTTTTTCTCTAAATGTTTCTTCCAGGTATTTTTACCACAAGTTCAAGATTCATATCAAGAGAAGGAATTCCCAATATACAAGAAAATATCTCATAAATGAATGAATGTGTAGACCCGGAATGAAACATCACATTAGAATAATTTGAATAAACAAATAATATACCGAATTGTATTACATTTGATGGCCCCACATTTTCTGAAGTAGTTGAAATGGATTTCACCAACCCTTTCTATTCGTAGACTGATTGATTTCAATCATTTGAGTTTTTTATGAGACACTCAATTTCATAATGGCCCATTTCATTAAACATAAATCATTTTATTGGATGTAAATAATTTTTTATCATAACACTACCTTGATATTTTTCAATGAAATTACGAGCCTTATGTCCCATTTTACCACATCATAAGAACTTAAAATAAATAAAAAAATAATTTCCCAGTATGTGTTTTACCACTTTGTTCACAAATTTTAAACATAATTTTATTACCATCAATCTTTTTTGAAGAGTTCTTCCCTTTCATCTGCCACCTCGACCTCTTATTCTACTATTTATCAAAGAACACCTGATAAACAGAAAACTCCATTTCCACCTTCTATACTCATCAAACAAGTTTTTCATTACTTTTGAAATTATGTGAAGATAATATCTTTATATTAATGGGATTTAATCCTGAGTAAAAAAAATTATTTTACTATCAAGATCCCATATGAATTTGGATCATACCATTACAGTCAAATGAAATTTTCATCATAAGAAGCTATTGATCCATTCCCCAGCCTTAATTCCTTTCTATCCTAAGTCAAAATGATTTAGGAAATTATTTCTCAAGGAACATACATTCGAATGAATCTCAATCAAGATAATCAATATCATCATTTTCCCTAATATTTTTAACCATTTACCACCACTAATGGACTTCACATTCAAAATGGTAAACAAAAAGACCAACCTTTTGATTTTTGGAACACCCTAGGACATCAAAAATCTTTTCTTGTGATTTAATCAACCCTTTATCTAGAATGGGGTTAGATGATACTCTTAATGATGGGGGATATTGCCTCATAAAATGACCCAATACTCACATGTTTATTTATAGTTGATCTAGATGGTCTCGTGCATGGATACCACCACTATTTATATACTTTGAATACTATACCATCACTGTAACAAATTGTTATGTTATGATTCTGACCATTTCTAGTTTTTGATTTCATAGGTTGTTTTCAACTTGATGTCGTGCCATTATAGGTAACCTATTTCCTCTATAGAAAAACAATATGAACATAATATATCTTAGATGAAGAAACATGGTAATCATCAAATTTTTATCATTTCAATCTTATAATGAATTAAAAATAATTTACAGATATTTATTTAACAATATCATAACTCCTATAATTATGTAAACTGACAAATGATACAATCTATAAGGCCACAACCTTAAACATTACATAATCATTATTTTCGATGAAGAATTTAAATTCATTGAGGATCTATTCAGGTTTATATTTTTAGAGAATTTGTCTATAACTATTACACTATATCTTCAAATATTAAAAAGTACACATTTATACCGAATAAAAAATTTTCAAAACAATAAAACACCTTAAAGAAAATAATAATTCATTTCTTGGTATTTTTTTTAAATTATTTCTTTCAATTTACCTTCTTTAAAACATATGAAAAACATTTAAAAAACATGGGATGAGCAAAAAAAATATCAGTACAATGTATAAAATAATGAAATAAAACATTATTCCATGAGTACATAAAAATAAATTAAATCATAATTTTCACCCATAAAACACAAGACATTTAATATAAATAATGAAATAATAAAATTTTTTAGTAGATTTTTGAAATCATAAATATTAAATGAAACTTGCGGCATCCCTAAGATAATTACACTGTATCTTTCATAACAATATTGGGAGTAACCTTCATGGTTACATTTGGAATACCCATCACATTATATTTCCTAAATCTCAAAGGAGAAACTTTATAATTTACCACTGTCATGATAACAAATGAATTAGAGAGCTATATTGGGCTCAACCACCCTTAGTTTATCATCGAATCTCCCACATACATAAATAATTCACAATAACTATAACATAATCATGACTCATAAAACAATCATAAAATAAATATAACATTTCCACATTGAAATAAAAAAATTTCATTTCAAGATATTAACGTAATAGATGTTTTTTGAAAACCATTTTTAATACCAAAATATGTCAAAAGTATATATGGTATTTAGTTACTTTTAAAAACCTTACATCTTGTTAAGGAATCCTAATATTTTATAATTCTCGCGGTGGCAGAAAGGTCATTGTCACTGCGTAGGTTAAAAAGAAACATGTCTATTTACATTTAGTAAAAAGATTCCTAAAAAAATATTACTTTTTATAACCATTGAATAAAATAAAAATAAAAATGGTATAATTATACACTATAATAAAAGTTCATCTATAAACCAAAATTTCCTCAATTAATGGAGATATAGATAAAGTCCCTTTCCTCGAGTCTATCATATATCATTCATTATTTATATTCCTAAATAATAAATGTTGGTTAAATTATAATTTATTTAGAACATTTTTTATGCTTATTTTTTATTTTATATTACTAATCATCATTTGATAGAAATTATAGAATTATTTAACTTTATATAGGTTGGTTTGTCGATATTCCGTACCTGAGTTGAAAATGATCTTCTTTGATGTAATTTATCAATGTGGTAAAAATTAAATAATATAAATAACATTATTCATAATTTAAATATAATATATATCTATTATAAATGTATTTATAACTTCCTTAATATTTGGAAATAAGAAATTAAATTCACCTTTCAAGGATATGGTAGGTCGTACGTATGCATGAACGCTACTTACATTTCTTTGTCATATTAAAAGAATAATAATCAAATGACATACATGTATATTATAATACCTGTATTATATTAATGTAATTTATTTATCATAGGTTTAATAAATACATCATTTATACATTCCATGTATATAAGGAATGTGTCATATAACATTGACGGGGCGGTAGTCCATATTTCCTCAAATGAAATTTTTGTATTTACACATTATGGAAATCATAAAGGTATGTTGTAAATATAGGTTACAAAATCATAGAGACAAGATAAATATAATATATATAATATATAAATATATATGCATTATAATGGCCACCAGGAGAGGAGGTAGGGGAATATTGAATAGTTATTGTTTCGTGTGGCAGCAGTTCACCATACACAGAAACAGTATATTCATGTCTATTAGATGGAGGTGTGAGAATTTATAGTTCAAATCCTTCTCATAAAAATCAATATTATATTGAGGATAATAATTTTTATGTAATATATTAATAATAATATAATATATATGAAGAAGTGAAATAAAGGAAATGAACATGAGATAAGACGTTACCTATAAATCAGGAAACTTCTTTTGATTGGAGCCAAAAGGAATTTTTGAATTACCTTCAGCCCAATGTTTGGATTTATTAGGAAGGGAGGAATATTGGGAGATTATTTGAGAATATTTTTTATGATCCAAGTGGATTTAGAGGTGTGAGTAAGTGGTTAGAGGTGGTTACCTTTTATAAGAGGGAGGATGCACACATTAGAGAAGTCTTGAAAAACTAATTTATTATAAATTCAATTTCGATTAAAAATAGTCCAAAACTCACATAATTATAATATAAGATTATTTTGGCTTGAATACCCATTAAAAAAGAATTTTTATATATGTATTAAGATTCTTTTTATCCTTATAATTTTTGTTTAAGCCTTATTTTATGATTTTTAATATTATAGTGATATCATGTTATTTACACATTGTGGCTTAATATAATTACATATCTTGTTGAAAAACCCCAAAAAATTTAATTTATCACACATATTGACTTATATTAACTTTTTGGAAGAATATTACAATTTTATTAATTTAATATCATTTATTAAACTATTTTGTGTTTTAAGTTATGAATTATGTCAATTTCGGACACTATTCATTCATGACATTTTTAAAAATTCATAACAAATTGATTACTAAATAAACCAAAACAATGTTAACATGTAATATTCACCTAGATAATTAATTGATGAAATTAATTCTGTAATATAATATTTATTTTAATATTTATAACATCATTTCTTTGGATCCTTTTTTAATTAAGTAATCACTGCATCATCATTGTGTCAAAATTATACTTATTTATTCAATGTCAGTAAATTATAAATAAAATAACATGATGTAGGAAATATTTTTATATTTCTAATAAATATTTATAGTCGAATATATAACTTATATTACCCTATATTGAAATTGTTTTTGTAAAAGAGACATGTTTTTTGTTATATTTCTCTTTACATTAAATTAATTCTTGTAACATGTCATTATCACACCGAAGTAGATCCATGGGATCATAAAATCGATCCAAGGACTCAATGGTTGTAAATGTCTCATCCAATATGATCATTACACATTTTAGAGGAGTTTTATAATATTATAATATTATTTTTTACCATTATTTACCATATTTACCCTTTATCAATGGAAAAAAATAATTATTACTGAAGTAACTAATCATAATGTTCAAATATAAATGGTACCTATTTAAAAAAAATTAGCACATATGATTCCAAATATGGAATCCAATTTCCCAAATTCAAAACATAGAATTTTAAAAAATTAATTTAAAATTAATTTCCGTTGTCAAAACCAAAATGCAAGTTTTTAAGAAGTCAAAAATACTGAATGGTTGACCTGTGCTTATGTCCAATTTCAATGTGTAATTACATATAATGAAAAAAATTGAACTAAATGATAAGATAAAAACCCAATTATTCATGAGAAAAATTAAAAAGAAAAATCTATCTTTATAAATAAATTTGATGAAAAGATAGTTTAGAATTAAAATTCAGTATTTTTCACTTTTCATTAAAATATGGATTTCATCAAAAAAATAACAAAATTTCATCGAAGGTAAATATTTATGTCCCAATTCTAAAGAATAATTTTATTTTGTCAAATAAATCATATAAAAGTGAAAAAAATATATTTTAAATGTGTTCTCCATCAAAAGATGGTAAACCAATCTTTTAAAAATATTAAAGTGCTTTATGCTTAAAATTTGTTTCATTCTCATTATAAGCCTAAATATTTATTGGATAAATGCAAAAATAGTTAACAAAAAGTGTAATCATATTTTGGGTAGTTCATTTCATTCCATCTAATACAATGGCTAGACATTAACTAGCATTTAAAATAATAATATTATAATATTATTTTTCAGTATAACTCAATGTTGTGTGAAATGTAATATTTCAAAGAAACTTGTTGTTGTGTGTTGAGTAAGCTAAAAAAAGACTCCAATTTATTGTGAAAATAATATATTATTCATAAATACTAATATAGATGAAAAATAATTTTTCAATAAATTATTGGAATCCTACATGGCGGATAACATATCTTTTGAAGTGGGTAACTAAGGATAAGGCACTTTCATGTTGCATATGAGTTCTCAATTGATAGTCCACATGTCACTATGAGTATGTATTATCTTTTAAATTGACCAAAAACAAGTGTAATTTAGAAATATTCTAAGACACGGTAGAAGAGATATGATTCAGCCAATCTCATGATGAATATAATACCAGATGAAACCCATGAGCATGTTAAAATATCCTTTCATAAATTTAATAAAATGGGTCCATGAACATACTCAGTGGGATGAGATGGATCTTTTATACATGAATAAGAAATAGTCTTGTTTCAATAACCACTATATCCTTGAAGATGATAGTGAATACCATATCTGACTCTAGCATGATGATTGAGTTTTTGGTAAGAAAAAATAACCTCCTCAACACATAGTTTCAAACGATCCATTAGAGGATGGGATAAATAATTTTCAATGAAAATATGAGGGGCCATGGATAAAATTATGTCTGATATTTCTTGGTCATATCAACCATAATATCCCAGAGATTTACCTATTCCATTAAGAACTAATGGTATTTATAATGGAATTTGTAGGCCTAGGAGTTGAAGAAAAATTCTAGTCAATAAAAGATCTTTCCTCTTAAAAATAAAGAGTCCATATAAATAGTAGTAAGAAGTTATGATTGAAAGAACATGCATCCCATGAAAATACCAAAACAAAATCTTCATTTAATTAGAGAAAAATACAGATATTCCAGAACATACGGACGTTGACCATGACTGTTGAAGAGAATCCTTAACCTGAATTAGTGCAACAAGTAAACACTGAAACAAGAGGTTGATCATACTCATCCATGGATAAGGGGGACTATAAATTAATCAAAACAAATTTTGACAAATATCTATCAAAATATCCAAACATCAGCACACCACCCCAAAAAATATTAGGTTTGGTAGATACTTGGACTGGAAGAGACCATAGATCACTATCTTAGATTGGAAGAGATCATTTATTATCATCATGAAATTAACCATGTAGGGAAAACCAACATGAATGGGATGAATAAGAATAATTTAATGAGGGTAGATAACAGAAAAAAGACCCTATCTTCAGTACTTGATGAAGGTCAACAATGATGACATTGATATAGGGGTCAAAATCATTAGAAGAGATAGTGGGATAACCAATGGAAATATTATAGAAGGGAAATTTAAAATACCACATGATGTTTATCTTTGGATGAGGAATCCATTCACATTTTTATAAAACTAGTAATTCACCCAATGAATTCACATAACATTACTAATTTGTATTTATTTTCAATAAAATAGTCATATTTTGAAAAAACAATAATTCATATTAATATTGAATATATTTAATTGATATATAATTAATATATAATAATTTAATAAAGGTTGAGAAATAGTTTGGACATAATATAGTAGAAAATAAATAGTATAAGAATTATGGTATAAAAATTTATATTGTGCATTCATGATAGATAATTCAATTACATTAATGAAAAAATAATTCAAATGGATAATTAAAATTATGATCATTATAAAAATAAACCCATTGTCAGTTCTTGAACTAAATCATAAATATCAACTACTTTCCTCTTCAATTATGATGTATTTATATAAATTATAGTGTGACTCCAACCTGTGACCTTGTATGTAGGATCAAGAACTTTCACCCCCCACACTGGGATTGTTTACTAATGAATTTTCACCCATTCCCATCCCATATTGGTTCCTACAAATTTCCATTTATTTAATTGATTTTTGAAATCAACACATTAACTCAGATAAATGATATAATTTTCTCCAAGTCTAACAAATGAGTAATAATTCAGATAATAGGTGAATATTTATATGAACATTTCATATTCCATTTTTAAAAATCATCACATAAAAAATTTGGTTTCATTTCACTCATCAAAAATAATTTATATCGTAATAGAAAAATAAAGAAAATAATTAATTAGAGATTAATATTAGATATTAATAATAAAAATAATTTTTTTGTGATCAAATTCCAAATAAAATATACAACTAAGATATTTTAAAAAAAGGAATCAAACATTTAATTAAAAACATACTATCATTCTATCAAATAATTATCATTATATCTTTATATTATCCAATGAAAATATATGTCCATGTACAAAACAATACCTTGATAGATTTATAAAACATAATCTAACCAATAAATTAATGATAATAAATTTTAGTGGTTTCCATAAGCCTATAATGTCAAACTAAAAATTGGAAACCAAGATAATGTTAAATAGTTAAACATTCAATGTAAATGTGTGTATATTGAAATGATACCTAAAAAGACTACTTATTTCATACTACAAAAAATAAGACATATTGAAACTATATATAGATTTCATATAATATATACATTATAATTTTTAATACAATTTTTTTAAATTAATTTCTAGTAAATAATACCATTCAATAGAAGAAAAAATACCTGAAAATCATTATTAATTACAAGATAATGGGAGTATATAGCCATCATGTTATAGTGAAAACCAATTTTCATATTTCCATGGTCTATTAAAGTCATTAAATTAATTGTATCCTACATAAGAAAACTATTTTTATAATAAAATGATTGAAGAAACTATAGTTCAATATAATAGAAAAACCCAGGATAGTGAAAGAGCTAATAATAATATTTTTCCCCTCAACATATCCCTATTGATATGTAAGAATGATTTGATATTACAATCCAATATTTTAATCAATCACTATATTTTTTTATATTACTTTTATTTGAAATTTTTTGTTGTTACATGTCTTCATATGCACCCAAGAACATCCAGATAACAAGTGTTGTATGGTTAATTTCCTGGCATGTTGTAAACAGGCTGGTCTAGAGCATTCCCAACTACAAGATTGTTGTGTTAGACAAACTTGATAACTCTTCCAATTTTAATGTGTACATTGAAATACCTGAACTGGTTTATTTTATTCTCATTTCCAAGTGCATTGACATTATAATAGACTTAACAACTCCTACTGACAAACCAATATTCATCTAGAAAATATGGATAAAAATTTCTTTTAATGGCTTATGGTATGTCATATGGGCGGCCCATTATAAATGATCAAGGGAATAATTATTTAGAAGACTTGTGTGTACAAATTATATATAATAATTATATATATATTCATTAAATTTATACTTGTAATGAATATATAATATATAAAAATTTACATTCAAAAAATTTATATATACTATTAACATATATATGGAAGTATATATGTTTTTTTCATATATATACCATACATGTGTTATGTATACAAATAGAGCATACATATATTGTATTTATATACAAAGTAAAAATATTTTTAGTACACGTTAACATAAAATCACATAAATAATAGTAAAAAGATTTCAATCTTTTTAAAAATATGAATAATCTTACATCATTAAATATGGAATATAAGAAATTTAGATAAAAAATTTGAAATAATTTATATAGACATAAGAGAATACAATAAGAGAAAAATTTCCCAGGATAAATGAATGTATATAGAAAATATATTATAGAAGGAACAAATTAAAAAAATAAAATCAAATAAAAAAATGAAAACAAATTTCTTATCAAATTAGGTAGAATAACTATATTTAGAATTAAATTGAAGTAGAGCCAGTGAGTAGATGTATATATGAAATTTATATATCTGGAATATAAGAGGACTAGTACAAGGGGAAAATGAAATATTACGTGAATTAGAAATTGTAAATGGATTAAAAATGAATTAATAAAAAATTAAACTATATCCAAATAATAATTCAAAAAATATTCAAATTATATAAGTAATGAGACAACTAATAGATACAAAAAACCCTATATTATGGAAATGAAAAGTGAAGATTAATGATATGAACTCAAGGAAGTATACCTGATTACTGAAATTAGAGGGAGGTCATGAAATGGGATCCATTTTCAGTTTTATAATTATTTCATATATGATATAAATTTTTAAAACTGAAGGTTTATATTAAAATTTATTATTCATGAAAAATTATTTTGATAAAT
Source organism: Viscum album (assembly GCA_963277665.1). NCBI lineage: Eukaryota > Viridiplantae > Streptophyta > Magnoliopsida > Santalales > Viscaceae > Viscum > Viscum album. The sequence continues at coordinate 492,946,862 of OY728158.1, read as the reverse complement.
GATATGTTAAAAATTATTAGATGAAGAAAAATGTGTAACTTAATATTTAATTATTTTTTAAAAAATGTTCAAGAAATTCAATCCATTATAGATGTGTAAAATATTTAATTATATGTAATATAATAATTTCTAAGAGTGTTTGAACAAATAATTTCACTTCTAGAGAACACATAATAAAAAATAAGTGGTTTATCCCTTCTGAAATGTTTAGAAAAAAAATTTTGCGGTGAAAAAATTGTGTTAAAAATAACATTAAAGTAATTATGAATTATAAATTAATTTATGCAATATAGGGGACCAAATAAAATCTCATCCATGAAAATAATGAAAATATGATTCCATATAAATACCTTTAAACTATCATATTAAGAACATGATAGTTTTATATTTATAACACAACCTTCTCCCTAGAATATACATAACCATTTTTTCATATGAGGGATCATCCCTCCAATGTTCTAGAAAAAATTATGGTTTCGAAATGTAGACTAATGAAATAAAAAAACAACTTTTCATGATTGATAAAAAAGGAATGGGGTCACAATATACCCACTGTAAAAATTATCAAATTCAAAAGAAGAGTAGAATATGATAGAGTAATGGTCATTAGTGATGAAACTTAAATTTTAGACCATAAAAAATAAAATAAATAAGAATTTGAGAAGCAGATTCAATGAGCCTTGTACATATTCAATCGATTTACATAGAATATATGGGGACTGGTACTAGGGGTAATAAAAAAATAGCAAGAATTAGAAAATAACAATTGATGAAAAATAAATGAAAAATGAAAAAAATAATTAAAAAATTAAAATTCTGAAAAAATTAACATTATAGAAGTAAAGAGACAAGTAACTAATATAAAAAATATACATTATAGAAATTTTATGAGTAGATTAACGATATGTACTCAAGAAAGTATACCATATGACTTAAATTAGAGGGTGACGAGGAAAAGTGGTCCATCATTGCTTGATAGATATTTTTTATAAGATATAATTTTTTAAAAATTTAGGTTTATAATAAAAAATTACTGTATAATCAAGATAATTTAGATATTAGATTTGTTAAAAATTAATAGACAAAGATAAATGCATATTTGGATATGAAAGATCATTTTTATAAATTCATCAAAAACTGTAAACAATACAAGGAAAAATGAGTGGTGATGTGGAGGAGATCAATACCTAATAAAAATGGTGAACATGCAATAATTATTGGACATGAATGCATGTATAAGTGTTTAACACATTAAAAAAGAGATAGATTTATAGTTTAATATAATAAATATGTATAGAAAACTAATAGCATCACTAAAGAAGCTTGTTTTTGATATCTCATTTACAAACGAGTTCAAGAATCAAACAATATAAAAGATAAAAAAGGATATTTTAATAGGACATATAAAAGAGTATATTTTAAATAAATGTTAATATTATTTCACATAAACAACATAATTTTTTTTTGTTTTCATGATAATAGGAATAATCTCGTGGCATTATAGAAGATATATCAAAAATATGGAAATATAATTTTAAATAAATTACCCACACGTCATAGAATTTAATACTTTGAAAAAGTACTCATGATAAATGATTGATTATAATATATATATATTATGGTAGGAAAAAATTTAAAAAATAGAATAAAAAACTAAAAATAACATCTTATTAAATTCAAGACAACATCGAACATTGAATATAAGAGTACCACATTTATTACATAGAAGTAATTAAGCTATTAATCATTAAATACAAATTATAATCATGGACTTCATAAGATATAATAGGCACATGTGGGTGAGGTAAGATTAATTGAATTAATTGGAAACCATAGCTAACAAAATCCTATTATATGAGATTAAAAATAGATTTAGAAGCCATAAGTAACATTAACTCATAGTTTTTGGGCCAACATTGGAATAAAGTTGCCTACCTATATAAAAATACGATGTTCTATAAAATTAACTTACAACATCACCTTTCGTATGAGTAATTCGATAGACATAAAAATCTTATCTTATGATAGGGTCCTGTGTAAGATTAATTTGTTATAGGGAAACTTGTGCAGAGTAAGAAAGTATTCCTAGAAACCTATATAGTAATATAATTGTATTGGTTCATGTGTGATTGAACCATTCAATTCAAAAAAGTTGGATTTTAAAATATTTAGAATATCATATATATATTATGTTACTCAGTTTTTGTTAATGAATGAATAATAAATTTTACAATATTACGTAGAGAATATATGATCCCAGTAATGATCTAATACCATTGATGGGGTTAAAAGTATTGATTAAAAATTAATTAGTATAGTTGATGAAATTAGAATCCTAAACTCTGAAGAACACCATACCTGAAACATGAGACCATGATGTATACAAAATGAAACATTTTGTGTACATTTACAATATAGTTTATAGTGATACTATTTTCAAAAAAAAATCTTGATAATGAATACTAAGAGATAGATGAATGACTCCACCCACTATGGAATTTCTATTGGTCTATGTTAAATTCCCAATTTAATGGTAATGATATTTCACCCACAATTTATTTTCAAGTATCTCACTCAGGAAATGGGTGTGAGAGAAGGAGAGATACAAAATGAGGGGAGAATTGAATAGAATAATTGAAGTCATTAAGGAAACCAATCATATTGATTATTGTAACGACTCGAGTTCGGAGCCCCTCCACTGGTGCCTCATACCCGGTTCGCAACATGACCCCAGGAACATTTCCCCAAATTTCAGAGGCTGCCGACTAGCAACGAGGGGCTTGATGAGTCGGTGGGGAAACTATGCCCTCATTCGGTAAAGTATGCAATGTAAAAACAACCAGACACAATAGCAGAAACAATAAACAACATACAACAATAGAACTGAATAGCAGAAGCAATGGATAAAATAATGATGATGCAACATGGTACATATGTCTAAGGAAAGCAGAAAACAATCCAACGTGATGAAGTACAACTGGAAAACCATGTGCAAAGGGAAAAAAATAAACTCATCAGCATTGCGAGCCATGGATCGGTCCCATGCTTTCCATCACCAGTGAAATCAATAACCTGAAGTGGAAGGGCACTTGCCCTTATCTATACCTGAAACAACAGTCTGTTTGGGCCCAAAAGCATGGCCCAAACAGGGTGTGAGATTCAATACCAGTAGGCAATCACCCAAAGATCTGTGCCTAACAGTCAATGAATACATGGCAGTAATAAAACAAGAAGCAGTAAACAGAAAATCACAAGCAGCTACAATCCACAGTTATAATAAATAAAGTTCACAAGTAAACAGCTAGCAAAAATAAGGAAAAAGTTAACCCTCTGGGTAGATCTCATAGCCTAACCCCTATGGTTCAACCTATAAGTACTAGAAACCCTCTAGGGGCACACACAATATCACCCCTCTGGTTCACCTATGAAAATAATAGACTCTCTGAGGAAGCACACACCGTCAAATCCACCTGTAGTCTCGTATCACACTAAAGGATATCTGGGGAAGCACTCAACGTCTCATTCCCCCTGTGGCACGCGTCAAGGATCTAAAGACTCTCTATGGAAGTACTCATCATCAATTCCCCTGGTGGTCTTACTTCATATTAAAAGACACTCTGGAGAATCCCTTACGTCAATTCTTCCTTTGGTCTGCTACACTCGGTACCCACAGTCCTGTTTGAAAATAAACATGCTCAGTGCATGTACATCGTCCACATTAACCACATGAACTACTTGGATATCATTATAAGTCTCAATATCATAACAAAGCAACAGTTCCACTATCCTACATCTAGGCATTGCAACATGAAAAACACCAAACAAGAAAAACAAGCATGGAAAACCAACCTGAGTACAAAAAAATTACTATACTCACAGGCATAAACCACTACTATATCAATCAAGAAAAGTAGGAAAAAATAAGGGGGAAAACAAGAAACCCACAATTCCCCGCCCAAGGGAATTTTTGGAATTCACACAAAATACTCATCGACTTTCAACAGAAAGGCACAAACCACCTACCTCAATCCTAGGAGATCGAAATACGTGAAACACGATGATTGATTCCACTTAGAACGTCATAGATATGATAAAACACACAAAACTCTCAACCCACGATAACTCAAAAACAAGGAGGAATCATAAAACAAAGCTCAAGCAGAAGGAAGAACTCACCGTTGTGATTCCAATGCAATTGACTGTGCTCAAATAGGAGAACGGATGAAGAGGTGGGAGCTCATCGACGATTCGGCCGTACGGGTCACTCTCGGGTGAACGAGACCTAAAAGAAGACGCCTCTGTGCTTCAGGAATGACCCTGGTTCATTTTTTCAATAAAAAATAAAGTACACGGCGTGTAATTTTAGAGTACACGACTTGTACTGGGTCCTTTCCGTACTCCGCCAAAATCGGTCTCCACATCACCCCTACACACCGTGTGTGTGGCCCGGGAACAGCCAGCACACGGCTTCAAGCCAGAGATGAGTACACGACATGTACTCAGAAAGTATATAGCATGTACTTTGAAAATTTCTAGAAAGACCATTTTTTCTTAAAAATTCCAAAAAAAGGAAAACCTACCTGAACCAAAGATCTAGGTTCTTACAAACACACCCCCTTAAAGAAATTCATCCCCGAATTTCGCTAACATGGTTTAGAAGAAGAATCCCCAAACAACTCTGGCCACTATGACCATAGATCAGCCTCCCTTTCCCAAGCCTCCTCCTGTACTCGCTCGTGATGCCGTATCACCCGTACAAGAGGAATAGACCGCTCACAGATAACCATCATACTTCGATCAAAAATCCAGATAGGATGCTCCTAAATCGATGCATCTTCTTCAAGATCAACCTCCTTAGGTTGAAAGACATCAGACGTGTCTGAAAAGTAGCATTAGAGGAGAGAGACGTGGAAGACGTCATGCATGGACCGATACTGCTGATGTAATTGTAGCTAATAAGAAACTAGTCCCACCCTCTCCAAGACCTCAAACAGTCTGACGTACTACGATGAAATCTTTCCCTGTCTCTGAATCCTCTTGTGCCCCAACCTCAGTGCGACACGCAGAAAAACCTGATCCCTGACCTCAAACTCCAGAGGTCGTCTCCAATGATCAGCATAATACTTCTGTGGAGACTGTACTATATCCATTCTCTTCCGAATCAACTCTATCTACTCCGAAGTCTCCTGTACAAGATGAAGTCCCAGCAAATCTCTCTCTCTCCTACCTCCAGCCAGTATAAGGGTGATCGGTATGGCCTACCATACAAATCCTCATATGGTGCCATCTGAATGGTCTCCTAGAAACTGTTGTTGTAGGCGAACTCCACTAGAGGAATATGCTTCTCCCAATAAATTTCAAAGTCCAGGATGCAAGCTATGAGCATATCCTCTAGCACCTTTATTGTGCGCTCGGACTGGCCATCAGTCTGGGTATGGTATGTTGTACTCAAAAGTACCTGTGTACCCAAGGCCTTCTAAGGTCCCATCCAGAACCGAGAGGTAAAGCGCGCAACCCTGTCTGAAAAAATGGAGTGTGGAACTCCATGCAGATGAACGATCTGTTAGATGTAAAGTCTTCCCAGATCATCGACAGTGAAGGTATCCTTGATCGAAAAAACAAGCAAACTTCGGGAGCTTGTCGACGACAACCCAAAAAACATCGTTCCCATGACGATACATCGGCAACCCGGTCACAAAATCCATCGCAACATCATTCCACTTCCACTCCGGAATGGGTAACTGCTGTAAGAGGCCTGCTAGTCACTGATGCCCTGCTTTCACCTGCTGACAAGTAGAACATCTCATGACAAAACTAGCAACATCATTCTTTATACATGGCCACCAGTATTGGCGATGAAGATCCCGATACATATTGGTGATGCCAGGATGAACTTCCCAAATAGTGGAATGAAAATCCCATATCAGATCCTCGCGTATGTCTGCTGGCACCCATACGAGTCCCTGGAAACACAAGATCTCATCCTCACCCACTGTCCATCCAGGACGAGGTTCCTCTCATGACACACTCTCTTGTAGGACTAAGCCTTCCGAGTCTGATAGTTTCCTCATCCGTACCCTATCAAGTAGGGTAGAGGTAACAACTACAGAAGAAAGGATATTCTATCCCTATTTGTCATGCACCTCCAGATGCATCTCAGAGAATAGAGCCATCAGCTGCCACTCACTGCCGGCCTCTTGCACCGCCTGAACCTGAGTTATCCTTCTCAACGCATCTGCCACTGCATTTCCCTTTCCTGTAGTATTGGAAAGCTCAAAATCACATGACTAAAGATACTCGACCCACCTACGCTACCTCAGATTCAGATCACGCTGAGTGAAGATATACTTGAGACTCTTGTGGTCGGTGAAGACTGCAAAGTGTTCTCCCAGCAGATAGTGTCTCTAACAACATCAGGCATGAACAACAACTGCTAACTCCAGATCATGAGTTGGGTAGTTCCTCTAATGCGGCCTCAACTGCTGAGACCCGTACTCAACGTCTCCATCTCCCTACATAAGCACAGATCCCAGCCCGATACCAGAAGCATCACAGTAAACAATGTATCTCTTGCCTGGCTCTGGAAAGACTAGTATCGGTGCTGACATCAACCTCCCTTTCAGCTCCGAAAAGGCTAACATACATGAATCTGACCATAAGAACTTCACCCCCTTATTGGTCAGACCTGTCAAAGGTGCTTCCAGATGAGAAAATTCCTGAATGAAGTGTCTGTAGTATCCAACCAGCCCTAGGAAGCTCCAAACTTCAAAGACATTCTTCGGCTTCTCCCAGTAAACTACAACTCTCACTTTCCCTGGGTCCACATATACTCTTGCCTCTTAGATGACATGACCCAAGAAGAGAATGTGATCCATCTAGAAGTGGCACTTTGAGAGTTTTGAATAAAGCCGATTCTCCCTGAGTGTACTCAGAACGATCTCAAGATGTGTGGCATGGTCGTGTCGAGTGTGAGAATACACCAAGATATCTTCAACGAAGACCACGATGAATGAGTCTAAGTAAGGTTGAAACAATCGGATCATCAGTGCCATGGAAACTGCAAGCACGTTCATGAGACTGAATGGCATGACTGTATACTCGTACATACCATACCTACTTTTGAAGGTTGCCAGAGGTATATCTGATGGTATAGCATACAAATGATGATAACAGGACCTCATGTCAATCATCGAGAACCCCCACGCTCCTTGAAGCTGATCAAAGAGGTCATTGATCCTTGACAAGGGATATCGGTTCATGACCGTCAGCTGGTTCAGCTTCCAATAATCCACACAAATCCGAAGGGTACCGTCTGTCTTATTCACAAACAGGATAGGCGAACCCCAATGAGATGTAATGGGTTGGATGAAGCCCTTTTCCTGAAACTCCTCCAATTTCTTCTTGAGCTCCTGTAACTCAGTTTTAGCCATCCTATAAGGAGGAATGGACACTGGTGCCATTCCTGGCATGAGCTCAATAGAAAAGTCTACCTCACACTCTAGAGGAAAACCCAAAAAGTCCTCTAGAAAGACGTCCCTAAAACGATCCACCACCTGAGGAAAGTACAATTGTGAAGTCCCCTGATCATGCAGATAAAGACTAGAAATCTAGGCTATCAACCTTTACAGCCCATGATGCTCGAGTCTTACTCAACTCGCCTGAACATCCCACTCGCCTCTATGAAGAAAAGATTCACCCTATGGTGAAACGAAACTCACTCTGCGGTGATAACAGTCGACGATTGTCGGGAAGGGAACCAACCAGTCCATCCCAAGGATGACATCACAACCTATCATCTCTAGGACATAGAGATACTATAAGAAACGATACCATGCAACCATGAGATGACACTCTCTACACTGGCGTACACTAGATGTCCTCGTCCCCAAAGGTGCGTCTAGTGTTAATGAGTCGTCAAAAGAGAAGACACAGATCCCAACGCTCTCCATAGTAGAAACAGAGATAAAAATTTGTGTATCACCAAAATCGAAAATAGTTGAAGATAAAATAGAGGATACTAAGATCATACCTCGAACTGTAGAAGGGAAGGTATCCTGATCCTAATAAGTCTGATCCATAGAGAAAGACTGGCCTGTACCGTAGCCCTGCGCCCCTGGCTGACCACTCTGAGCTGATCCTCCCTGCTGGTGATGAGGGACTGGTGGTTGACCACCACAGCCTCGACCTCCACCTAATCCCAAACGGCCGGAAGAACTCCAGTTCCCAGACTAGTGAGAAACTGGTGGTGCTGCTCCTAAACGAGGAGTCATAGAAGAGACCCAGTCACCAGCTGCTGGTGAGAAAACCTGGTATAAACCTTGAAGGTGACCCATCTTGCCACAATATCGGCACTCCATGGGGTCCCTCGGGCACTGTGGCCTCATGTGCCCCGACCGACCACACTAGTAGCATGTCACCTGACTGCCTGACGATGCATCACGCTTCCTCGGATCACCGCGCTTAGACTCCATATGATGATTCTTTGTGTCATCTGGAGGTAAACTAGCTCTGGAAGCAGAACCACCCTGGCTCGTAGCTCTAGAGTCTCTCATATTGCGCTCCGCCATTAGTGTCGGGTTCAGGATGGAAGTGATGGAGGCCAGCTGGAAGATGTTCACCTGCAAGCGGATCTCCCTCCTGAGACCATCCTCAAACATCCTTACTAAGAACACCCCACTTCTATCCCAGAGGGGTGTGAAACTCTGCAGCTCGTTTATTCAAACATATGTTGTGAAAATTTTGTTTAAAATTATATAGAATACCATGTAATTAATTATTTACTCCATCCATATCCAAATGAACTGAAACCTGTTTCAATGATATTATAAAATATATTAAACTTATATCATCTCAATAAGAATCAAACTAATCTAGAAGTTACATTAAACATCAAAATTCATCAATCTATTGTAATTATTGATCACCCTAGTCCATGTATGTCACATTTGATGCATCTTTATACCTATAATTCTCCATGAATTCCCATATATTCAAAAATATTCTTTAAAAATCAATGTCATGTATATCATTTTTCAGTATATCTCCAAAATTATTTTATCTATATAATTATATCCACCATATTATCTAACCATATATAATGAAAAATAAATCTCAAATTAAAACATGTATTAATATTTAATAACACTATGCGTTATTCCCAAATATACTTCATCATTATAATGATTGACATAAAATAAAACACCAAACACACCTTTGGTTCAGACACCCCTACCCCATTGGATTTCTTTTAAAGCTATCATAAATTAATAATTTTTAAAAATACCCATAAACATCAAGGATATATATTTTTTATCTCTTAATTTCCTCAAATTTTGACATTAAATTTTAATGGTCTAGAATAACGATATCCCCCTTAATGATACAAATCATTCAATAGATTTATATTGAATAATACCAATAATATTCATGAAATTTACTCTCATTTTTTGGAGAAAACATTTATTATTTTAGAATCATTTAGTCTATCAACTACCAACTCAATATATCACCTGTTAAGACTAAATTAAATATTATTTTACAAATTGACTCCATAAAATATTGTCTCTAATATGTAATTGTTCATGATTAATATTCCATCTCAACTCATATTCCCAACTGTTGAATTCTAAATTAAAATCCTTATGTTCAATCCATGCTTGGTTCACCAAGATGTGTTATCAAAATCTATAGAGTCAATATTATACTTTAAAATTTATTCAATATTAATTTTTTTTGAATAAACTACATATTGGATAAATATTATTCTCGATTTACATTTTATCTTCAAACAAATAAATGTGTAATAGAATTTTATAGAAAATTTTATAGAGTGAATTTACTAATTGGAAATTATCCATTAAAAAGTACTTTAATCTTACTGAGTTGAAAATTAGTGTAGAATATAAGAGCCTAAGTTAACGACATCAATTTTTTATATGTTACCTAGCTACATCCATTAATCCATACATCCTAAATAACTTTAATATTCAAACATTTATTCATATAATCTCTGTTAAACTTGAAAAAATAATCAATAAATAAACAACATCAAACTTCTTATGTGAGTTAAACCACATAAAAAAATTATTTATGGATATATTGGAAATAAGAACAAGAATATCAAATTTATTTATAACTCATACTTTTCAAATATTTAATTTTTAGAAACAGAACCCAAAAACATGACCTTAATCATCAATAAATATTTTTTAGGAAAAAAAGTTACATAGTTTATATTTCAAGGAATACATTAATATAAAATAATCATGTATGAGTTTTTATGATAAAAATTGTATATAATATTAAAAATATATCAAGATCATCTAAAGCCCATGATGTTGTTGATACTATCATTATTTTATCCTGATTTTTTATCATTCCTCTTCAATATATGATATCACATAGAATATTACCTTATGATATATTTTTGATCTTATAATTCCACATGATTATTCTTAATAACATTTAAATGGATTTTATATCACATGAATTCAAGATTAATATATAAATAAATTAAAGTTATTTATCTCATCATATAATTATTTCTTTATATTTGGTATCCATAGTGTGTTCATTGATGAACTTTTTAATTAATATTTTGACTTTATGATATTAGTAATTTCTTATAAACAATAAGTTTCATGTATATTTCACTCAATACTCATATGTATTATATCATCCTAATCACAATATGGATCATATTTCACCCATAAGACATAAAATATTATAGCAATTTTTATAAACAACAAAGTACATAGAGTGAGGGGTACATCTATGTAATCCAAAAGCAGAGTAATGTGGTCAGCCATAGTGAACAAACCATTGTTTATAACATAATTATAAGACATTATTATGTTTAACCTTTAAATCCCACTCATAAAAACATAATTCCAAATATATTCTTGAGAATTACCTATCTTCATTTTTTTCACCTCCATTTTGTGACTAATCCCACTAGTGCATGTTTATTATATTGAAAAATAATTGATGCGTCATTATTTAAGGTTATTATACCATAGTTATCTAATAAATATCTTCAAAAAATTCCATATAGTTAACTTAGTAAAACCACTAAGGAATGATTTATGTTTTTCCTCTTCTATTTAAATTATAACCACCTCTATTTTTTTCATATTTGGTGAGTATTTCTTCAACTGAACATCCTCGATTTTTTTCATAATGATAATATTATTTATTCTTCCTCCACATTTTATTTTATTCTATACATTAATTAAATTGTGTGTGTGACATAATTAGTGGTTGATTTACCCTCTATTTCACTCAATTTTCACATTTTTAAAATCTAGTGAATATTCTGGTCAATGTAGTATATTATTTATCTTTACATATAAGACTATCCATTACCATGGTAACATGAGTTCTCTAATTATTGTAAGATTTAATTTTTATGATGAAATATCATTCTGTTTGACCATGGTTTCCAAAAACAAAACATATCCTTATAAAACCATAACTCATGTAGCTATGCCCTGGTTGAGATGAAATAGAAGAATTTATTCCATCATTGATCATAATGTCCTCCAAATACACACCCATGGTGTGTCCCAAAACTGTAAAATAGTATCAGTTAAATGCCACATTATTTTTTAAGATATTATATTCTATATTTTGTAAGAATATTCCTTATCTTCATCATTTACAAATTTCCTCTATTAATGATTTTATTTTCAATGGGGAGGATTTATGTGGGATATAAAATTTTTTATATTACCTTTATAGATTTATTATTTGAATCTAGATATTAAATCCTCGAATAATTCTCCTTTAGTTAGGAATCAATGTTTTTTATCCTTGATCTAGCTTCTATTCCATATTTTTCCCTCTCATCATGCTGTCTTTTAAGATGGATAATTATTTATTGTAGTTCAATATTATCATCCATCTGATTCATTAATTATTGTAAAAAATAATCATGATCAATTAGTTATAAATTTTTAAACCCATTATTGAAATAAATTTATATAATGTGAATATTTCTATCTTCTTCCTATTTTTCCCAAAAAACAAATGCTATTATAAATGTGTAATCCACTCAATGATTTATCTCTTATTGATCCACCATTTCTTGAAAATAATTTCTCACTTTTGTTTCTCTATATACACTATTTGGATAGATGCATTGAATTAATTTCCAATTATTTAGTTAAATCATAATCCACATCAATATTTCTGGAGCAATATGACTTTTTATATTGACATATATATTCTATGAAGATTTTAGTATGATAATCAACACAAATATTATTTTTATATTGATTGGTGTGTATTTTTGTACAAAAGTCTTATTCCTATTTCTATTTATTTTTACCTTTAACATAAGGATATATTTATCCAATTTTTATTGTGATAACTCAATCTCTTTAAAATCAATGTATCTATCTTATATAACATCCAATGTATTCAATATCAAGAAATTAGTTCCACACTGAGAGGTTTTATTGTATACCTTATTATAAAATGATTAACCAAAATATTTTTATCTATAAATATCTGATTATTTCACTTTGCTTTGTCGAAGTAATATTCGAAACTATATTATCCATGATATCCTCCCCACAGTCCTATAGGAAAATAATACTATATTAATTCTTACCATCCCACCCTATGACATTAAGAATATAAGGCCTTACAATTTATTCCTTATGAGAAAAACTATAAATAATTATAAATATTTAATATTTAATTAGATATTTTAGGCTCTGAAACCACTTGTTAGGACCAAGTAGAGTGTAATCACAAAGATAGGTGTGATTCAATGTGCACATCGATTAAATAATTTTCTTTTTTTACCGCATGGTATGTATGAATTTTTTCCTTATTATGAAGGATCTCATTCAACTATCAACCTCTCAATGATTCCATAATGAATCAATCAACAGATATGAAAAACTTTAATGCGTACACTGGATATAAGGATTTTAATTGGATCACCACAAAATTCTAATCCAAGAGAATATAACAATAATGTGTCGATATACGAGGTAATAACACTACTCAATAATGATTATACAATGGTTTTGGAAAGAATCATTATCAATCTTAGTGAATCAGCCTCTTATTCTCCTGCATGCGCTACTTCTATAAAGGTATAGTTAGTTTATAGAATTGATGGTATCTTCAATAGTTTATAAATACTATTGTCTCTTTTAAATCAATATTGTTTATTAGAAAAAAAATATAACTCCCTATCTCCATTAACCCAGAGTTGAGGGTTATTTTACATCACTATAACAATATATAAGTGATTATGTCCCAAAGTATTGAATAGTTTGGTATTCATGGAAAATTGGATACATGAGTGAATATAAAATTACAAATAAAAATGTAAAATACAACATTGTATTTTTTTTAGAACATTATTATTACATCCAGAATATCATTTCAAATATATTGTAGTACACTTATAAATATCATAGGGAGAGGGAAAAAATAAAAAGTTTATATTATAAACCCAGTAAGGGAACACATATTGTGAAAACAACCATATAAAAAATAATGAATGAAAAATAAGACAAGAATAAATGATTATAACATAATTCAATATAAATAATCACTTGAGCTTGATCCTTTTCCATGGATATCATATCTAGTAAAATAATTACATTTAATTATATAATTGATTTTATAATGACAATATGAAGAATGTTAAAGATATTAATCTTACCACCGGGTTCTTATTCTAAGACTTCATAACCATACCCTAAAGGTATCATGGGAATACATCATAACTAAATAAGTTAGTCATATTCAAAATACCCAACCCATATTGTATCATGATACCTATAAATGTATCCATGTTCTATGTAATTCAATTCCCCAGCCACAACGTAATAATTCCGTTGAATTCTTCATATGAATGAATAAGACAACATTATAAAAATGCCTTAATAATCTATAACTATTTATAATGGATGAATTGAAATGAACAATTTCAACACTTTCCCCATTAAAAATTATCATAATTCATTGATAGAATTAATGTTGATGATATCATTAGAGTATATCCTTGCTAATTCAAAGTATTCCTCAAAGGATGTCAACAAGAATAAAAATATATTTAAAAAATCAGTTGAATATTTTTTTGATGTAAACACCATTTTAGTTTCCAAAAAACATATTTAAGATATAATAATTTCTAGGAAAAAAAGAAAAATATTTTATATGATAATTATTATAGAAACCATTAAAGGAATCATCAATGAAAATAATAGTCACATCAGGTGTAAGATGTGGTCAAAATATATATAAAAACATTATTTTTATACATTATAATGAAAGTAAACACGTGAAACAAAGAAAAAATTAAATTTTAAAACTTTATAAATAAGTTAAATGTTTTTTAAAATAAACTTAATAAATAATTGAAATGAATACAATAAATTCAATAAATAATTTTATAAAACATGGACACTGAAGAAAAAGTTTATTGACCCAAGAGGAAATATGGTCGGATTTTTATTCAAAAATGTCTTCTTGATCAAATTAAGTATAAAAAAAATTAAATATATATCTTACGAAAATATAATACTTGTAATTATAAAGATAATGTTATTATAATTTCAATTAATGTAAATTTAAATATAAAAAATCTGAAATATAAATGATATTTTGGAATAAACCTTTACCACTTTGGTATCATTAGAACAAAATGACAAAAATTGTCACATTAAATTCCATTATTGTAAATAAATTCATGATATAAAATATATATTATTTATTTTAAACACCACATAAAAAAAGTGGTGATTATGACATATTTATAAGAAAAAAGTGATACAATAAACCTTTGCAAAGATCATTACATTGAATTGAGAATTAATAAATTAATTGATTATGTGAATCAAATTTGAATCCATATAAAAAATTGTAATTAAAAAATAAATTATTATAAGTTCATTAAATATATAATATTGTCAGAAAATATTCAATAAATAAAATATATAACATGGTGAAAGGAAATTATGATAAGAAACCCATTAACTAAAGTCATAGTCACCACGTATGTACATTATCTCATGCATAAAAATGTTATATAAATTTAAAAAATTTCTTCAAAAAATTTATCAGATTCATTAACTCAATTTTATCCCTTTTATTTTAATTATTATAGTATAGTATATATTTATCAAATCAATTATGAATGTGTTAGATGTTTTAAAGGAATTCAGTTTATAATCGCTGAATAACATTGGTTAGTTGACCATGGTAAAATGGGTAATAGTTACATAATAACCTTAATTTTAAAGATGAAATAATAATAATTTTTATATGTTAAATAAAATTTTATAATCATCCATGAAATTCAGACATGAAAAATGAATAACATCATCTCATGGTGGTGGTAGTCCACATTTACACACTAGTAGTGTTATCGTGTTTTAAATAGTTGTAAGGGTAATAAGTTAGGTTTTATGTTATACATAAATAATCTTAATTATTTTATTAATTTATTATATAGTCATTCAATTAACCATAATTACCATCCATGAAATATGGTTATGGAAGATGACTCATATCACTACTTGACGGTGGTAGTCGATATGTATGCATAAGTGATACCATTATTTTTAATTTGATGGAAAGGAGGTGAAAAAAGGTTATCCCATAATAATAATAAAATATATGTATATTTATGATATTACATTCATTATGTTATAATGGACACATTATATATAGAGTATGTATCAGAAGAAATAGAATTTTTAAGCGTCTGATAAGACAATTACCTCTTCTTTGAGCGCCCCCTATTGGATTACAACTTTAGAATTTTTTGGATGGTTTTAATAGAAGAACCGAAGCTCTAGGAAGTTGTTAATAAATATGAAATGGTATTATGGTCTGGAGTATATGATCAATAATAATCAATGTTTTTGAATAAATGTGAATTGGATATTCCTTTTTATAATTGAGGGAACATACACACTTGGAATTTGTTAATATTTTTAAATATAATATATATCATAGTCATGTCATGTTGCCTGAAATTGAAGTATTTTATATGGAAATAAATAATAAGGTCTGAATCCATTAGTCCAAAAAAAATTATACATGTATTTGTTCCATTTTAAACCTTATCATTGGATTCAAAACCCCATATCAACTCTTTTTAACCATAACCTCTCCAACATTGTTTTTAGATTTATGGGTCATAAATATAATTTTAAGTCGACAAGAAGATAAAAAATGGTACATGGATGAAATTTTAAAACATTTAACATTCCAGGTTTCCTCTTTAGTTTTTTGAAATCCTTTAATTAAAAACATTTTATCATATAATATTTTTAATGTCATTTTTGGGACTATTAATTAAATTTGAATTCATAGACATAAAAACAGAAATTAAATTATAATATAAATGCATTTAATATTAATTATAATTTATAGTTACCTATTTAATTCGTCTAATAACACAATGAATCCAAAATATATTAATTTCTTTTGTTTCTAAAATTATTTACCTTTATTTTTTAACTGCTTGCATGAGCACTCTAACCATATTTTCTAAGAATTAAAGTTAATTATATCATCACGAAGAATTTAAAATAAATAACTATAATAATAATTTTTTTTTAATTTTCAAAATAATAATTTATAATAATTTATAAAATATTTTTATATCTATGAATACATAAGAGATAAATTATATTCAAGAGAGATACATTTTTTTGTTTATCCTTTTCTGAAAATAATATAAAAGTCATTATCATTAGAAAATGGATATAAAATTACATATATAATAATTTAGGATATATATGGTAGGATTAATCTCATAAAAATAAATAAATTCATGTTTTGGATTCATTTTGAGACCTCAGCCCATAGTTTTAACATCAATTAACCTATTTTTTCCTTATTGTGAGAATAAATCTTTACCATGGATACTATTCATAATGAACAAAAATAAAAAAAGAGAAATTTTCCAAATTTGAACCTCCTAGTTCCATATATGGAAACCAATTTTTATTATGAAAACTATATATGCAGGAAAAATAAATTATAATCCAGACGCGTAAAACACAATGGATTTTTTTTTAAGAAAAATGAGTTTTTAAATGCAAAAAGGAATTTGTTCCAAACTCAAGTATAATATTGATTACATTGTTACTAATTAGTTTATTCTTTAATAAATAAGAATTTTGTTACATTATGATAAAATTTAAAATATAATATGACTTTTAAATTTTTTTATTTTATAAAAATAAATGACAACATTACAAAAATCATAATTTTTCACTATTCACTAAAAATTAAATCCTTTTAGTAAATAAATCTAAAAAAATAACCATATAATTTTTTTGAAATTATTTTTTTAAAACACATATCTTTTACTTATATCAAATTTATAAAAATAGTAGAAATTAGTTATAATATATGTGTACAAAATGAAATAATAATGATTTTTTAATAAAGAATATTTTTGAAGAATGAAATGGAATTACTGAAAATAGTGAACATATTTTTTATGAATTAATAAATAAGTATTCATTTTATAAAAATACATTACTTGTTTTTATTGTTTGGTTATTCCTAATCATTCCTCCAATATAACACCTAGGTTTTAATAGTCACATTTAAATTATAATATTTTTATAGTATACAATAGTTTTCATAAAGGTTAGTTTTTTTTATAAAAGGTATCGAGCATAATATTATTTTAACATAATTTTGTGAAGTTATAAAAACCCCATAAAAAATTTCATCATATTGTTTTTATCTTAGTAATTGAGTTTTCAATATTTGATGATACAATTTTTGAAAACCTATATCACACAAAGGGAGAATGGAACTTCTATTACAAAGGGGAAGTGGGAAATATAAAATTTACCTGAAATAACACTTCATTGAATTCCTAGATAAGGTGAATATTCATTGGATGTGAAAATAGGTACATGGAGGAGAAAGATAATTCCTAAATATTGATATATAGTTATAGATAACATGGTTAAGATAATGTTAATGACCAAAGAACCATAAATTAGCTTGGGATAATGGAGATCCAAAATTTATATAAAAATTATTGTGAAATGATATGATTTGTTTTCAAGATACTTCAACTAGAGTTGAGTGATTCCTTTATCATAAAAATATAGAGCATGATAAAATATACCTATATTTTTTTATTTCTATTCCATAATCAAAATTTCAAAATTTAGTTGTGCTTCAATAAGTGTTTCCACTTGTACATCATTCTATCTTATAAATAATAAATGGTGATTTTTTTCATCCCCAAACATTAAAATTAACAATAAATGGATCATAAGATCCACTAAATATATTAAAATACATTTATCTATCCTGAAGATATTTACTAAATCCAAAATTGTTTTCAAAATTAAAGATAAAATTAAAAAAACATTATAAAGGAATAAAAAATATAATATCCAAAATATCTATAATAATAGCCAAAGTTAAACATAAATTATTCAATAAACATCTAAAAATTAAACTATTGAAAAATATGCCCAATAAATTTCAAATACAAAAAATAAAAAATATTTGATCAAATATTCATTCAATGTCTACCTAAAATTTATTTCCATGCAAAATTAATCGGTTATAAAAACAAATAAAAAATTTTAAATTCCTTAATAAAATAATATCTAAAATATGATAAAACATTCTATAAATAAAATAAATCAACATAAATAAAAAATAAAATAATATATATTTCTAAAAATTAACAAAATATTTATTCCTAAAAGTTTGTTTACCTTAATCATATAATTCTACTAATATAGAGTAATTATTTAAAAACAACATTAATAACTTATTCACCAAATAAAGTTTTAATTCTATGGTTATCTATATAATAAAAATAATGTTTTGAAAATTTATTTAGCATTCTATCCCAATTAACCAAATTTAGATCAAATATTATATTAAACATAAAGGTTATAAATACGTTTCAATTTAAGAATAGATACTATAAAATAGTTCTTCTTCAAATAAAATTTTCACAAAAATATAATCTTATACATAGTTATGTATTCCCATTAATTTCTCCCAAAATATTTTTAATCATATTAAAATCGAATCTCATAAAACCTAAAAATATGTATCTATTACTTTAAAATTATGATAAAAAGTAGACAAATCAACCCATGAATCTTTAGGTTTTTCGCACATCACTACAACATACCAAAGGTTTCTATAGTTTTTATCCTCCCATTTATCATAATAGTTTATAAAAAAAATATGAATTATTTCAAGCACATCCATTGAGAGTGTACAAATGGGTTTGTAATATTAGGCCCTATCATTATAAAATGGGGATGAATGAGTTAAAATAAAATCCACACCTTTCAAATTTTATACCCCTAGTCACATCAATTAAACAACTATATCCCACCTTCAATTATCCAAATAAGGATGTATTTTTCCTGAAAACCAATAAATATATACTTTACCAAATAGTCAAGACATTTCTCTCTAACTAAACTTATCCATAGAATCATCATAAAATTATATTCTCGAATCAATGTTTTCGTAAATCAATTTCTTATGGGTCCTACTAAAATTCCTTTGATACAAATTTTAACACATCAACCCTAGTTTTATGGAGATGGTGGCTATTTTACTACACTAGAACAAGATACTAAGGAATATATTTATAAGAATCAAATTGTTAAATAATAATGGATAAATAGATAAATTATTAATCAAAAATTAATTTTCAAATACATAATTAAATATTTAATTTTGTTTTAGAAAATTATTATTCCTTCTATAATATCCTTTCATATCAATCATAGTTCACTTTCTGGAATCATAGGTAAGGGAAAAAATAAATATGTGAGTTTCAATGCCCAAATTGGAAATGAATAAAGTAGTAAATACCATTGAAACAAATAAAAATAAATAAGATGGAAGGAGCAACACACCAATATTTTTTAATGTAATTCATTTTTAAATAATTTTATTCTTTAATTTCTTTTATAGAATACTTCATCATGTTAATATTGCGCTACACTTAACGACGAATTAGCTTACGTTACATGCAAATTTTTTTTTATAAGAAACATAATTTTATCAATGTATTTATTTTAAAAAGAAAATTATAACATATCCATTATAACGGTGATGAAATAGATTAAATGAATTATGAAATTATTTCCTATAATTGTATAAAAAATTCGTTAAAAAATTAAAAAAATGAAATTTTTTTATGAAAAAAATTTAATGTGCACAAGTGTGTTTTATACCAATAAATAAATAAATAAATATTGTTGGATTATATTAATGAATTATATATTTAATATATTCAATCTATTTTTCAATATTAATCTTATCTATTTTTAATACATAATATAACAATAAATCTAATTTTACGGATAAGAGAAGTACTTTTCTAAAAAGTCATTTTTTGGGATTTTGATGGTGCACTTAATTAAAATATAGTTTTTGAAAAATTTATATATTTTATTTGAAAAAATAAACATCCAAATTGTATTTTTGAATTTAAAATTTACTCTGGGAGAACTTTTGGTATATCTCTTTGAAGTTTCGTGTTTTGATGAATAATGCAAATACTGATTTTTATTGAAAAGTGATTTTTATTTTAAATCATTCACAAAGTCGAATAGTTTTTTGGATCATTTTTAAATATAAATTACATCATTTTTAATTATAATAATGTAATTATAGTTTTTTAATATTATTTTATACACAAATTTAATTTAAAAACATTTTATTTATGAATAGGGAGTTTTTTTCCCGAAAAATGGTTTTTCATGGAATTTTAGAGATTTTATTTTAAATTAAATTAAGATAATTATTAGTTTTAAAATTTTAAAAATAGATTCAAAATTTTTATTAATAAGTTAAAATAAATTTAATAGGTTTCTTTTATTTTTATCCAATCTGAATTGTAACCATCTTAAATTATGTTACCACGGTGAAAGGTAAATTTGGTAATTTTGTTCAAAACAAAATGACAAAAACTATCAAATGACTCTAAAAAAATCAAAAATTTTGTTTTATGAATATAATTATACCCTTAACATATAATTATGTATTTAAATTTATTTAATGGACACATGACTATGAAAATTAAATATATAGTATTTAAATAAATGAAAGTCACAAAATGTCACTTTCATTGTATTTAATGTCCCTTATGTTTCCACATTGGAAAAACAATATGTTAGAAAAGAATATATCAATTAAAATTTATATTACTAATACAATTTTCATAATATAAATTTATTTTTTACTTTTGGGGTTACTTAGATGAAATTATGTCATTTATAATATTTTGTTTAATAAAATTTTAAAGATGTCACATTCATGTTTTAAATAGATAATTTTTTTAATAGGGTTAAAAAATAGATATATTAAAATAGTTTTTTTAAAATATAGATTCATTAGCATCACCATGTTATTTTTTTTAATTTTTAGTGTGAAAATATGAATATTTAGTATTTATACAACACTGATGGTGTGATTATTTTATTAATGGAAATACCGAAAAAATGTTACTAAAAATATTAAAATCATTATAATTTGAGATAATTAATTTGATAAAAAATTACATGAACTTGACCTAATAGGGATAGAATAAAATATTTTTTTTAAAATTTTTCTTACTATCTTCATATTTCTAAAACTCCAAGTAATTAATAGTGCCAAAATTGTCACTAATAATATTTTTTTCAAAATAATATTTTATTATATTATTTAGACATTATAAAACATATTTAAAAATAAAAAAATTATAATATGGAAAAATATTTTATAAATATTTCATTTATAATATAATTCACATTAGATAAGAAAAATTAACAACCCTTTAATGTTGAAAAAGTGGTGACATTAGTTAAAATTAAAAAATTCTAACTAATAGTTTATCAAAATGACATGGTTTAAAATTACACCAAAATTTGTATAAAATATATTATTTCATGATATTAAAACAATGTACCATATTATATTCTAATACATGTAATTTTGGAGAAACTTGTAATGATATTGAAATTATTATAAATTAATAATTTTTGAAATTCAAAAAGTGACCCTCACCTCCATTATAAATAGAACCTCATCCATCACTACTTCAAATAACATTGAGATTTCTAGATAGAAAAAAATATGACAAATTATATTATAAAATTCCTTAGTAAAATTATATAGGTTTTTTATTCTCAGAAGACTAAATCTAGAGTCAGTTAGCGGTGATCTGAAGGACTTATTTTGAAGATGAGGTAACCGCTCTAACAGATCACTCACTTTTTTTTAAAATTAGCTGCCTCCTCTAAATAAATAATGTATATCACAAAATAATAATTTAATGAACCTAAATATTATGAAATTATATTATTATTATGAACACACAATTATAAATCTTGTTTCCTATTAAATAAGAAATGAAAGTATCGCTCGTGCGTACAATCGACTTACGATCTCCATATAGTTACACAATCCATTTTACATCACCATTTTTTATGACTTGGAATTAATATGGTTTAAATTTTTATTTCTGTTATTTATTATATAATTATACTTATATAATTATAATTCAATATTTACCTTTTTACCACTTAATCTTTTTGGAAATGATAACAGCACTCATGCGTACGTATGGCTTACCATCTCCAAGCTACAATGTGATACTTTTTTCATCTATTATTCACATAGATTGTAATAATGAAGAATTTTCTAATATAAATGATCTATGTAACATAATTTTTTACGATATTAATAATATATCATATATATTTATTTATCTTAATATGAAAATAAAATAAAAATAGCATTCATGCGTAAATACAGTGTACAATCTCCATGAACATTTTATTTAATTTTTATCATTTTAAATTAGTATAAATAATTTTTTACAAAATATATATGATATTTATAGAAAGGTAAAAATTATTGATATGATTAAAACATGTTATGTGATAGAGGAACCAAAATATTAAAAATAAAAACACATGTGAGAAACAAAGCGGTTATAACCCAAAATAATACTTTAACTTGAAAATTGTTAATGAATAGAAGGGAATAGTAAATCATATATGGTATTATATAATTGAATAAGGTTTTATAATATATTTATAATAAAATTATATTTATTATAAGTGAGGTTTAAAGGAGAATGAAGAGATCCAAGACATAAAGAAAGTATATTTTATCTCCCTTTCTATATCTGTGATATACCAGCCATATTCACCACTCATTTATTTTATATAGTGTATATAGTAACCTATGAAATGATAGATAATTAATTTTATTTATGTCATGAATTATAATTTTAAATTTAAGTTATTATTTCTTGGATCTCATGATTCAAAAATTTACTAATGTAGTAATGGTTTCTTGTGTCACTTTTATTTACAAGGTTCACATACCTTATACACTAACAACTTCTTCTGCATTGTGTATATAATTACCATGAATGAATTTTATTGGAATTATTATTAAGATAGTAGTATTTTAAAATCCATATATTTTTCTTTCTTTCATGGGGAATATTATTCTAATGATAATATTTGGAATATTTTTTAATTTCACAATATCATTTTTATCAACTATTATTTCTGAATAAGTATTTAATGGGGAATAATTTTTTTCCATTTCCATGTTTTATAAAAATGTATTAAAAAATATTTTCACTATTTTTATACAACTATTTGTTTTATTTTTAACCAATTTCTAATTTTTACAGAACGATTTCATAGGTTCTTTTTTTTTCATTTTTATAATGAGGTGAATTTTGAAATTTTTCATCAAATGAATGAGAAGATTTTATTTTAAATTATACTGTATGAAAATATTTTTCCAATTTCTTGACTCCTTAATTCATTTAAGAATCCCTTATCATCATAGAAGGTAATTTTCAATGAAATTTTTTCCATTTAAATTTGTTTTCTATTTTATGTAAAGAAATCATTTTCAAAGAATAATTGATATTTTCATAAAGAATTGTTTTCATGTGATATATAAAAATTATTTTACATATATAATAATATTATTTGAGGTTACATAGGTTTTTATTGGAATAATTTCTTGCATGGTGTCCCTATTATTCAAATGGTTGTTTTATTTTTATGACATAATGATATTTATGAAACCCATTTATTTTTATGAGTTATTCTATGATTGAACGGTGTTTATGAAACCCATTAATTATCATTGGTTTTGATATGATGAATAATTTATTTTATTATTGAACACACATATATATAGTTTTAATTAAGTTATGGGTTTGCCCTACATCCTACTCTAATTTATTGGGTAAAGATTTATATCCTATGAGATAGATAAGAGTGGAAATAGAAGTGAACTCGATTCAATAACATAAAACTATATCTGTATTAAACATGGTTTAGTATTTCATGGATGGATTGGGGAGTGAACCAATTTTATTAAGTGACTTTTTACACTATATTGGTATTGTAAATGAGCCTTGACTAATATGGAAATGATTTTTTATTCTATTGTTTGTGAAAAAATTTCTGGTGTAATGTTATTCTCTCACAAAAAATGATCTTTGATTCTTTATAAACATATATGATTTATTCAATTATAAAAAAACATGATCTATGATATGCATGATATTATTTTCCAAATATATTTTCATGTTCTTGTGCCCTTATATTAATATTATATCCTTTAATTTACCCTTACTGAGAATATAATATCACCCTTTCTTTATAATTCCTTTCTATAGGTTATAAATAAAGGTTTTAAGTAGGATTTATAAAGGGGAAGGTATTTTTTGTGATAGGTTAAAGATATTTTTCCAAAATATAAAAATTTTGATGACACCACCAAATTTGTTTCACGCTGTTCTTCGTAAAATTGAAGATATGATTCTCACATAGTGAAAAAATATCAAGTATGAGTAAATATGTTTCAAATAAAGTATGAAGTTGCATTCTATATTTATATCTTCCAAATTTATATCCAAAATAAGGTATATGTGGAAATAAACCTCCTTGAACTGTTAGTTATGGTATTCTAAAATCGATGATGAAAAGGTGTCAATTTATTAAATTTCAATTTCCAAGTTTCATATGAAAAGACATGGGGTATTTACCATATAATGAAGTGTTTATCTCATCGAGAAATTTTAATTGACATTTTATGAAGCCCAAATGGACTTAAGGATCAAAATATATGAAACTTAGAAGATAGATGAATTTTGTAAAATAATTTCCATCACTTACATAGAGGACCTATGTTGAAGTATATTTTTCATACCCCTATGTAGAAGAGCTACATGGAGGACACATGTAGAGAAACTGTGTGGAAAACCTCACTTCAACCTGGTACCATCCTTGCATATACATAGGACCCTTGGGAACCCCATTTTAGAGGTGGTAAAAGTTGGAAGAACTCCTGAATCTTCAATTGCATAACTCCTTTTCCGATGGTCTGACAAACTATCAAGTAATTATCAGAAACATGAGAGAAGAAAAAGTTAAAGGGGGGAAGGTTTTTCAAAGTCCCATCAAGATCCTGGACACATGGAGTTGTGCCAAGGACCTACACCAAGTGCCTATGCACAACACTAGTGCAGAGCTCCTGCATGGAGCACCAACGCGAGGTACCTTGGAAAAGCACCTGTGTGGAGAACCTACACAGAGCACCTGCAAGAAAAACCTTAACTGAGCAACTGTGAAACCCAACTAGGCAGCGCACCTACATAACCCTATTGTTACATACCACGGGGGATACACCCTATATACCCCATCTTGGGATTTGTTACAGGCTGCAGTCTTGGCCCTCCGAGCCAATCCCTTCGCATACATCACCGAGTCGCTTGAAAAATGGAGAGTCTCATCATGAATATTTTAGGCCAATGTTGAAAAAATGATCAACTGTTCCCTTTATGTATCTGAACATCTAGCCATGGAATACCATGATTTGTGACACACTATCACACTCAATAAATTCTATTGAGTTTACTTACTCATCATGGTTCGTTTCACATGTTATGAGTTTGGACTGTCCTTATGCGTTCCTCGAGTACCTTGAGTCGATGCACTACTTACGAAATCCGTCAAGCCTCATCACATAACTCCTATGTCAAGTTAAAAATCAATGTAAATACTTCATAGGATTAATCCCCATCCAATACTCAGATGGGAATCCTTTTTAAGAGTAATCCTAAACCACTCTCATATGGGAATCCTCCCTATGAGTAACCCCATCCTATCTAAAATGGAAATCCTCCCAATTATTAAGCCCCCGACAATTCCCAAATGGACATACTTCTTATGAGTAAGACACAAATGATTTCAAAATGTGAATCCTCTATAATAGTATTCCCCAACCAACCACAAATGTTTATCCTCCAAAGGATTAATCCCCAACCAATGCTCTAATGGGCCTCCCCCTAAGGAATAATCCCCAACCAAATATCACTAAGAATCCTCTTTATGAGTAAGACCCAACTAATCCCCAAATGGGAATCCTCATTTAGTGTAATACCCAACCAATTCATAATGGTAATCCTCATTAGAATTCATCCCCAATGAAAACAATCCCAGGGAATCTTTCCTGGATCAATCCCCCAGTCATTCAGCCCGGACCTAATGACCTTCACTTTGATTTCACATTGAAAAGTTCATTCCTCCATTCACTCTCCCGCCATCACCTCATATTATTTTTCTTTAGGAACTCCCTCTTACATCATCTAATGATAAAATGTGTAGTTTTATGAATCATTCACATACCCTAGTTTCTCACACCAAGCATGACACATTTCATCTTAGAGAGTTATGGTGATCACAACATCGACACAATCCAAAAATATTTAAATACGAGAACTCTGATTCCCACCATGATTGGGATACATAGGAAGCCTTAACTAGGTCCTAAGATAACAGGATATCCATATCAGAAATCCTATATTAATCAAGTCTTCTTTCTTGAGGAGTAATCCCTGATCTATTTCTCTCAAAAGATCATACACCCGTACAAAATTTAATGGACTATATGGGATATGATTCCCATCCCAATGGGATACATAGGAACCCTCCCTAAGGATCAAAACCAACACTCCAAATCAACCCTATTCTTCTTGGTTTATATTCCCATCAGGGTCTAATACCACTTGGAAAATCATATTTTTTCTAGCTTCCTTGGGCGGCTTATGAATAAGTCCCACACCAAGCATTTACTAAGAAACTTCTTCAAAGATGTCCTTGCCACATGTAATTAAACCATGCGGTAAGGTCCTTAGGACATGGAATTAAATGGTTTGACTTTCCCATCAAGTAAGACCGAACTACGACGGTTCTAATTCAATTCACAAGGATTTGTATGTAGCCTATTTATGGGTACGATCCCAACATCAAAACAAAATTTCTCCCCTGGATGATAATAAATTATAGATTTCCCCACTGAGTGGATTAAAATTAGTATAATCATAAAAATAGTTAAAATAATATATAAATAGTATATTGGAAGATAACGTTGTTGGATAACCCTGAATAAAAATAGATATCTCCATTAATAAGAAAAATAAAATACATACAAATGATTCTAAATTTCAAACATGATACTAATTGATTGAAACATTCAATGGAAACCTATGTTATACTTGTTAGATTAATAAGGATTCATGAAAAAATATAAAATATATAAGAGAGTAACAATGTAAGAAATAATTACCCCAAAAAAGGTGTGATGAGCCTGACCTCCCATCCTCTCAACCAATGTGTGTTCTTAAGTATCGTTGGTCCAAACCTAATGAACACCTGCCTTTGGATAAATAACCACTATAATTTTATAGTTCCAAAAAAAATCTTATGGAATACTCCCTGAAGTAGTGATTAATAAATAGGAAACACATTATGATAACCATCGAACCAAAAATGGTGAACCCAACATGAATCCTTAACCATGTTGATATGGTAACCCATCTATCAGAACATTATAAATTAATAAAGGAGGTCCAGACAGAAAGATATATCACACATGTGTCCACAAAAAGGATTTTATTTAATGGAGTTAATTGTTTTTATTTGTCAAATTTTCATAAAACTACCTTCATTCCAAATGACTTCCTTCACGTTTCCACCTATGAATTCCCCAACTACTGTACCAGATCGATCCACATTTCCTCGAAGCTACAGTCACCAACTCAAAATCATCAATTATTGGTCTCCAAAGTATAAGTTTGGGGAAACCATAAACATGGTATTATCTAAACCTTAGAGGATTCCCTACAAGCTCTCCATGTTAATAATGACCCCTATCTTCTGTTCAGTGATGACCAGTGGTCTAAAAGATGACAATTCTAGCCACCACCCTCAACCATTTCGGGTCCTTATCCCCAAAACACAATAAACAGTCCCTCTCATACTAAAGGTAGGTAAATAAAGGGGTCACTAATGGACTCAACTCTAAGAAACATAGGTTCTTTCTAAGGGCTCCCAAAAAAAATATCCACAAATAGAATCATGCAGTAGTGAACCCCCAACCTGATGGGGGTGTTTTCTTATGTTCTCCGGTATATGTCCCTTAGACCCGGGTGCACAAGACGAACCATCGAGGAAAACATCCAGTATAGTAATATCAGATTCCATATTTAACCCCCTTAGGAGAATTCCAACAATTTATCTTGGTGGTAAATAATGAATACAAAGAAACACCCTTCTTCTTTAATTTATCCAGCCAGAAGAATCATCTAGAGGCACCCAACTAGTCACACTGTAAAAATCAGGTGGAGTACCGTGAGAAATCACATAAACCTACTTACAAACTATTTATGAGTAAAAATACTCGTCATTCTGTATTCACAGAATCCCACCAATAAAATATTATAGAAACTTTTAAGAGGGAACGTAAACCTGTCTACACTCACAAATACAGCCAATAGTCTCATCAATGAGAATTGAAAGAAGTCCATCAACCATGCTTAGAGTAAAATAGGCTGTATGCACTTACTCCTAGAATCCATCCGACCTTCCATCAGTCTCATTTGGAAACACTCAAATAAGACATTTTTAAAGCTCTGATCACAAACCTAGTGCATACTCAATTCTTTATCCACACACATGAGTACTATATGTATCTACTGATAGGAAAGAAATGATAAGTACATGTAAATACACCTACTCTAGATATTAAATGGAATTATATTTCAATTCTGGTCACTGATGTAATCAAAAAATTATTAGAAAGTGTGAATTTTCATACAAAAATCCCCCTCCCCCATATTCTGTATGCCTGTATGAATATCATAATGACAACATTAGCAGTACCAGGGGCACAAACACATAATATTGTCCTCACAGCTTGGATGACTCATCAGAGTTCCATCCCAGATCGAATACATACATTTATTCTATCCTAGGAGGGTTTTGTGTCATACTCCCCCATATCATATGGAAAACCAAATTGGGAACATACACCATCTCCAATTAGAGATAATGGGTCTTTTCTAATAGCCACTCCAAGGTAGGGACATACACATGCCATGATGACCAATTATCCTATAAATTATCCCAAACTACTTGTAAGAGAGAATCTAATAAGATGTATTGAAAAACACAGTTAGAAAATCAAGAGTCAATCTATGATCTGGATCCTCTTAATACAAGTGTTCTTAAATCCCTCAAACATTTATTTGTTGCAACTCAAGATCCTACCCTTCCGTTAAAATATTATGGGGGTGGTAGTAGTAATTGTGAAATTTTCAAACATATATTTCATCATAATGTTATGCTTCATGAAAATTATGTTAATCTAGAGAACCTATCTTTGAATGAGAGCCACAATAACCCTCCATGTGGGTTGAAGACTAAGAAGTGAGAGGATTTATCACTTGATTTAATCCACCAAGGTGCTCATCCCCATGATGACATTCACTGCGAAAGATCTCTCTTTAGTAGTATTACACAATGTCTGGATAATTATACAAATGACAATGCTGGTATGAGAAATCCCTATTATCTCAAGGTGAATTCCAACATAATTACAATCATGTCTCATGCCTTGTTACTAACAGGTGAAATAATTTCTCAACTAGAAGAAAACCGAAGGTGATGATCATTCTCGAAACATCCGATGAGTCTGTTGCCTTCGAATATAGAATAGTATAAAAACACTAATTATATTGTTTATTATAGAAAAATTAATAAGAGTTCCCTATGGCCATACCATGTTGAAAAAAATATTGAAATAGATAAAGACCATATGTGGAATATGAGAAAACAATTGGATAAGGGGGGAATACTAGTCATGTTTTGGCCTTTGAAAATCTCTCAATTAAACATTCCATAATTAGTGGAAAAATATTGTATCCATGATATCCACCTTAAATAATGAAATAATTATCATAATATGAATGAAAAAGTATTACCGGATCATGAATATCAAAGTCATGTCAAGGTACTAGAAGGTTTACAACTCCAAATTGACATGGAATCTCTTTAGGTTTCATGAAATCTTAATGTTGAAGGGAAACAAATAACTCTTCAATGTTCGTGTATAAATGCATTAAAGAAGTTGTGAAAATTGATTATGGAAACCCCATATGGTGTTCATATCAGAGGATGGGTTCACATAGAATATTGCATTTCACTACCCTCAAAAATTAAAAAGGCCTACCGAAATTGGTATCATGAAATTTTATTTCCCTAGGCTGGCAAAAAAAAATGAAATTATATTAAAAACCAAAGAAATGATCAGTGAGAATAGGCCTCAGTCGATTTTAAACAATATAAGGTGCAAAAGGAGAAAGATGTAAAGATACTTTTTCATCAAGCATATCAGAACATTAATAAGGCCTTACACTTAGATGATTTCAGCCATTAGATTATAAAAATGCCTAAAATAACACAAATGAATTCTAAAATAGAAAATTTACGTTTTTGTCAGATAATTAACCCAGCCAATGTTTAGACCAATATTAATAAAATTAGAATAGAAACTTCACTAATATAATACATTGCAGTTTAGAAACTACCCCAACCCGTAGGGATGATAACCTTTTTAACTAAAACTTCAAATTCATCAAATAGAGTTCAAATTTATGAGGTAGAAGAAAAATAATAGCCCCAACCTAAAGGGCTATTGGATTTTTAAAAACTACAATCCCCTCTTTAGAGGAAGTCATCTTTCTCCTGATTTGAGAAGAATTCAAAAAGTAAACTCACAACAATTCGATCCTAGGATTCCCTTCATGTTATTTTCAGTCAAATAGTTCCCTATAAATCAGCATATAGGAGAACAAAGTCTCATAGAGGGCACATAATGGGACAATATTATAAAGATACTGACAGAATGCATTCAATGCATTATTCATTGGTGAATTTCATTAATAACTTTATAGAATATTCTCTAGAAAATGAGTCTATTTTAGGGGATTCAAAGGATGAAGTTCTTATACATAATATGACAAACATTGAAGCAAATGAAGGAGGTGTGAATACCCAAAATTAGAGGTTTACCTAGAATATAGGCATTCCCTCAAGTAACCAACTCCTGCCTCTTCAAAAGGGCTCTAACAAGGGGAATGATAAAAGACAGATCATGTCCCAATTTTACACTAGTGAAGGGATATATATTTCACATGAAGAAAAATTTTTCTAGCAAGAGGAAAAATGAAGGAGTTGAAAAAACTCAATGCATAGTTACTCTAAAACAACAATCCTAGATGATGTGCTCCACATCATGATCCTTATCTTGAACATTCTATAAGAACTATCAAGTAAAGAGGTTTTGATGAAACAAAATATGTGGATAATGATTTCCTTCAATTGGGTACACAACCAATACATGATCAACAACATCCTTACATTCCTGTCCCTATGGGTTATCCAAGACAAATAAATTCAGTATAACCACTATGGGTTTTTCCAATCCTTTCACAAGTACAAGATCAATCTATTGTACCTATATAAGTCCCAAAAAATCTAGATACTCACTCAATGCTTATGAATAAAATTGGGTAAATAAAAAAAATCATATGATGTTATGATTTAATAGTGCACACTAGTAAAATAGGAAATGAAATATCACCAATAATGGGTAGATCTGATTTCTCCCCCACTAAACATTTTTAATACTACATTTCCAATAATTAATGGTTTGGGAGATCCATAATAGTACTTAACACATTTTTTCTCACTATGATCATATGATATGTACCCCTCAACAATAAGATGTAGTGAAACACAAATATTTTGTGCAATCATTACAAGGGATAGCCTTTGTTTAGTATAGAAGATTGTTGTCTAGATCAATTACTTGATGGAAATACCTCTATCAAAAATTCCATTTCCAATTCATCTCAACAATGCCAAAGAAAACTATGTTTGATCTTACAAATTGAAAACAAAGGGAGAATGGAGCATTTCAAATATCATTTATTGATGGAAAGGATTAACATATTCCTTAAATTGACCACTCCCTCCATAAGAGTTACAACCTATCTATGTGGAAAATATCCGTGATGAGTTACACACACAACTAATTCATTTGAAATACACTGGAGGGTTTTAGGAACTACTTTAATCTCCCATCAAAGAGAGAATTCCATCGTGGAAACTAAAGATAATTCTTTTGTAGTCCCATCAGTTTCAGGATGGAGAATACGGAACGAAGTGGCTTCTAAATTTATACTATAACAAGCACCTGTACATTCTTCTACATCAAAACCTTCATCATATCAAAGGGTTTATCCTTCCAAGAATATGTAGCAATGAAAACCTCATAAATACGATAAAAATGATCAAATTAGGAGATAGTTTTATGAATTAATGAATGAAGTGTATTATTTTTAGAATTAACAGGTTCCTGATTACTTCATTTCATCTTTGGAAGACAATTTACTTCAGTTTACATGGTTAAAGATACCAAATAATGAAAGATATGAAGATATATCAAATTATTTCCCCTTTCATAAAATGATGGGTAATCCCATACAAGAGTGTTTTTTTTCAATGATATATGGTCAAAATGGTAGACTCTTGACAATTCAAACAAAAAATATCATCAGATCTAGTAGAACTTGTTACTACTACCAATATTGATGAAGCATATAGATTTTATGAAGTCAAATGAAAAAATTAACAGATGTATGACGATTGGTTGGTTAGGAAAATGGTCATCCGAACTCATTCCATTATATGAACACAGTTGAAACAACCAATTGTCCCCCTACCACTTCTGCTATAAAAAATCTATTTTCATTAAAGGATCAGTCCTCTAAAGGCCAATCCTGAAATAAGCAACAAGATAAAAAATGTAAAGGGAATTCATTAGACGATGAACACATGTAAAGTCCAAATATTTCTTAGACTTTGGAAGATGTCATGCCAACTATGTCCAAATTATGAGCACTTCCCTTCCATACCACATAACAAGAACTGATCTATCATGAAAAATCCTCATCAGATGAAGAACTGATTTTATTTTTCATTAATGTTATCCACTTAACAGATCCCTATAAAAATGGTGATTCTATTAATGAATATAAATTTCCAATACCTAATTGTAGAGATAACAGATGAAGTCATGGAAAATGATACATGGGAATATGTGGATATTCTAGAAGACACTATTTTAACTATACCCATACTTGAATTGTTTATGTTGTTGAAACACATGGGAGACCCCTATAGTGGGATCTGAAAGAAGAAGGAAATTCTCCCACACATAAAAGGATCAGACTGGAAATAATTATCATGAAAGACCTTTTGGAGGTTATACCACCACTCTCTCAGCAAATAGATAGAACTAGCCATTCTAATCAACTAAGAGAAGTAGTATTTCTAGATTACACTCGGGAAAATTGTACATCTACATTAGAAGCATCATATTCCAAATAACCTATAAAAATGTATCCCCATGCCAGAAAAAATAGACCTTTAGACCAAAAGTTTGATGTATTGAAACATCTATCCCATATACCAGCCATGTTATCAATCTAGGATGCATTGAATCTATAAAAAAATATTCCAGAATAAATTATTGAGGCTTTGTCATGTCCTCAAGAGTTGAAACCTGGGTTGCTGCTACTGAGGTTTAATATATAGGGAATTATCCTATAAAATCCCATGTAGTTATATCCTTCAGAGATCAAGATGAGGATGATGTTGTATAAGGAAATATCAGGCCCATATATTTATCTAGAAAGTTTAATGATATAGAAATTCGATGATTCTTCATTGATAATGGCTCTAGAGTCAACATCATTACCATCTGTACAATTCATTTATTGGGTCCCTTTGAATCTGAATTATCACCTTCTGCATTTATGTTTTATGGTTATGACAAGAATGGAAAAGAACCTCTAGGTGAGATTACGCTCAGAACATTGTTTTGGGATCTTGTATCTAATTCTAATTTCATGGTTGTGTCACAAGAAATAGCTTTCAAAATTATACTTGGAAGTCCTTAACTATATCAACCTACAACCATTCATTCATCATACCACCAATGTATCAAATATTGATTCAATGGTAAAATTGGGACATTGCATGGTGAAAAGGCCCCATTCAAAACATGTGAATCTATGAATATAGAGGCAGAGTTTTGTCATTCAAAGGGAACACCATCCCTTGAAAAAGATAGAATAATAATTGATTCTCCAAATGGTTTAGATAATATCCCAGCTAACCCATTCAAACATATGAGTATAGATTACATGATTCCTATTAATCAAATCGAATGGATAGAACTAAACATGCACGGATAGAGTGACTTCAATTATTTCAGTTGTGTTTATTTAACCGAAAAACAAGGGTAAAAGTATTGATCTACTAACTAGGGATGAAAGATTTTATAGAGATTTCTTCATCTCATCCATAGAACTTCACCAAATCATTGATTCATTGGATAGGCTATAAGAAGTTTTCGCATTAGTTGAGGAAGACAAGGATGCTGATTCCCAAACCATATTTTTCTATTCAATACTCCAGGATGACCCTTCCTCCTCAGTAGGCTAAAAAATGGTTACTTCTTCTTTAGAAAGTCAAAATACTAACTCATCCCCTTGCTCTGAAAGCTTTTCTTCATAAAATAACCTTTAAGAAGAACCAGATGGGATAACACATGAGGAATAAACACAACATGAAGAAGATCTCAAGGATGCACCTCTAACATTTTAGGAAGGTGTCTCCACCACTATGGATGAACTCTGAGAATGAAATCAGGGTACATAAGAAGATCCACAACGAAATCTGATTTGGGCGACCATGACCACAAAAGATAAAGAGGTGTAAACATAATTTATAATGTGACATTGGGATGTTTTTTCTTGGAACTATACATAAATTCTAAGACTCAACCAGGAAATAAATACCCATCATTTGGGTTTAACAAAAGAGAATCACAGATTTAAATAGACAACAATAAGAACACACCCAGCCCATGCCTCTAAAATTCATTGTGAATATGAACAGATTATCAAATATAAAATTTTATGGGAGGTTAAATATCAAAAATGGTTGAATAAATTTGTATCAATAAAATAAATTAATCGGTAAATCAGAGTTTTCATTGATTTCATAGATCTTAACCAGCATTGTCCCAAGGATTACATTCCTATTCCAATCATAGACCTTTTTATTGATTCGATAGCTGGCTTCGAATCTATCTAATTACTGGATGGATACTATAGGTATAAATAAATTTTAATGGAACCCAGAATATGAGGAATATACTTATTTTGGATCCCCTTAAGGAATATATTTCTATTGGGAAATTCCCTTTGGTTTAAAGAATATTGTTTCATTGTATCAATGTTCCATGCACTATATTTTCAAACTATTATAAGGGGAATTTATTTAATTATTTTTAGATTATATAGTGGTTGGGTCCAAAAAATTTTATGATCACTTGAGAGTTCTTGAGACCATATTCATCATGCTTCAACAATATAATTTGAAAAAGAACCCCTTGAAATGTGATTTTGGGGTAACATTGAGAATAATTCTCGATTTCATTGTATGACATCGTGGTATTAGAGTTTTTCCCAAGAAGACTATGTCTATTCTTTATATGTCATCTCCTCAAAACATGAATTAATTGATAGGTATTCATGGAAACCTGGATTAATCATCACATTATCACTAATTTATCATGAAAATTTTCACAGTTTATGAAATTAATGAAAACGGAGTTACTTATCAATGAACCAATGATTTCAAAGAGAAATTTGATACCCTTAAGAAATATCTCTTAATGCCACCAATATTAATTCCATATTCTGAAGGAAATATACCAATTCTCTATGTGACATATTTAGAGCGATCATTGGGTTTTCTCCTTGTACCGAAAAATTATGGCCGGAATGAAAAAAACATTTCTTGTCTTAGTTGAACAATGATCAATGTAGAAACTAGATATTAAAGTATTGAGATGTTATGCCTACCATTAATCTTTAATTTTTAGAAATTGAGACACTATCTACCGTATCTCGATGTCCACTTTGCATCTTGTAATAACTCGATCAAATGTTTCATCAGTCACCCTATATATAAAACATGTTTGGAATGATGGGAAGTTATTTTGAAATAGTTTGAGATCCTGTTTGTGCCTCATAAATTATTAAAAGTTGAAGACATGGTATACATTGTTGCTAAACAGTTATCTACAAAAGATACATCATTGAATACTGAACAACTTGATGATGAAATATTTTTTATTCAAGTTACTACCCAAACATGGGAAATGTACTTTGATGGAGCTTCCATAATTACAATGGGGACGATAATGGAAAACCCTAGACACCAAAAAATTATGTTAGGAATTGTCCGTGTGTCCTTAGATAAGATAGTTTTTCCATATTTCTTTCAGTTATTAGAAGGAGGTACCAGAAATGAGGGAAACTATCAAGCTCTCATTGTAGGCCTATAATTGGAACTCTGCGTACAAGTGAACCACATGAAAGTGAGAGGCGATTCATAAATAATAATAAAATATATAAATGGAGAATAAAATATTAGAAAAGAATAATCAATCCCTTCGTATGATTATTTTTTAGGGTTAATGAATTTCCCTCAGAGACAAAATTGTCTTACACCCCACAACTAAAAAAATTCCTGAGCATATGAATTGGAAAATTCAAAAAAACCATGGAATATCTGAATAAGGATTATAAAATCATCACTATTTTTCATTTTAGTGTGGTTTAACCTTTTATTCAGACATGAATGGAAGAAATTAACAAAATCAACCCTATTTCTGAGAAATATGGTCATACGATGGTATGGATGATACCTATCATTAAATATATTCAAAATGGAGTACTTCTAATAGATATAGTTGAGAATGAATTGGTCTGAAAATGAGTGAAAAATTTCAATCTTTATGATATCCCATATCACCAAATTCTCCCCTACAAATAATGCTTTGATGGAGTCCACTTCTAGTTTATTTATGGGGAAGAAAGTGCAGTTTTCATGAAATAAGTACATGAAAGAGTTGTGGTGATCACCATTCTAGGCACATGATTTCTTATCAAATAAGAAGGCTCAGATTCTTCTGGCCTTCAATGATGTGGGATTTCATGGATTTCAAAAAGAAGTGTTACCCATGCCAAGTGTATGACAAAATTATTCATCAACCCCCAGATTGGATTCATACAAAAAAATACTCATGGAAATTTTCTATATAGGGAATGGATGTTGTAGGACATTATCCTTGTGCTACAGCTAAGTAGTACAAGTATATTCTTAATCCTACGGATTTCTTCTCCAATTTGCCTGAGGAAATACCTATAATAACTTTTGGACCATAATCATTGTTAAATTTTTCAATGCTAATATCATAACTGGTTTTGGTGTACCTCATACCATAATAATGGAAAAAGACCCCAATTTATATTCTGTTTAGGTAAAGAAGTTATATTTAGAGCACAATATAAAATACAACCATTAATCTCACTATAATAAAGTGGCCAATGGAAATATAGAGGATTTTAATAAGACCCTACCAAATATATTCCATAAAATCATTTATAAAGATTTGAAATATTTTCCTGATAAATGTTTTCCTGCTTTATGGGCTTATCGAACTACTACCCATACTGCCACTTGGGAAACACCATACTCATTGC
The DNA here is from genome assembly GCA_963277665.1 of Viscum album. Lineage (NCBI taxonomy): Eukaryota > Viridiplantae > Streptophyta > Magnoliopsida > Santalales > Viscaceae > Viscum > Viscum album. Next base: position 492,908,824 of record OY728158.1, on the reverse strand, counting down.
TATATGGAACATATGCATTTTTTCCTAATGAAATTCATTTTCCATCACTCAGAGTTTCCGTATGTGATCATTTATCTATATATGAGTAGTCTCAGAAATGAGTTGATGAGTTTGGATGATTAGATGAAAATAGATTGCATAATTTTCATAATTTGAAAGCCTATTAGAACATAAAAGCGCAATCATTTTACAAGATGGTTCACCTCTGCACATTTCATCATGGATAATTGGTATTAGTCCTCAGAACTCCAATGATAATAGAAAATAAACCTTCAATGATTTCTCTAATATGGGAAGGTCCTTACTCCATACATAATGTTTACGCTAATGGAGCTTATTCTATAATATCAATGGATGTAGAACTTTTTAAAACCTCAACCTTTGCAATCTTATTATAATAACATAGAGTAATTTCCTAGTATAAATACATTAAACTAAATAATAACCATATGCATCCATGCAACATGAGGCTAAAATGTTTAACATCTTTGTCCTTTCACACGATATTAAACTGCAAGAAATCATTTCTCCTTGCTAAACGACTTTAAACATTACGGTTAATGTATTCATCATTTTATATTAATATGTCCCTTGTGATTAAACAAATTGTAAATCATTGTGGTTACTTAAAAAATGAGTAACTTCTATGCGCAAGAATTAATCACATCATTTCTACTCCTTAGTGGCACATGATTTCCATTTCTCTCTTTGTTTGAATCAGATCTACATAGAGACCTCATTTCAAGAACTATGTGTGTCGTGATTCTCATTCCCATGAAATATGTAGTGATTCTTGTATCTCCAATATTGGGCCCACATAGAATTATAAAGAAATATATTTCCCTTTTTATTGCTGTATATGAACCAAATCTATAGATATTACTCTTCAAAGATATATGTTTTGATTTTAAATCCATCTTGTTTTTTGTTTAACCATTATTCCAAAATGTGAAAGAATCCCCCGTCTCTCACATCAATCTCACATGGTGTGGGGAACTATTTTTTCATCAAGAACTATGTTTGGATTCATTCTCATTTTAATGGGATACATATAGACACCTAGATCTCAAATCCAGGGCCCATCCCCCACAAAATAATCCCTCTTCCCCACATCAAAATGTGATTGATATGGGGAACAACCTCAAGATCTATTTGTTGATTGGTATTTTATTTAGCAAGATACATAGTGACATCTGAGATCTATTCTCTTGTCTAGGCATAATATTCCTTTTCACGTCATAATCACTTCATGTTCTTATTGCATGACTTTAAACTGGACATCATAATGTCTTTGCTAGATGACATTAAACTTAAAAATTCCCAAATAACTATGTATGTATGTATTCTCATCCCCTAGAAAAATGTATTGAGAACTAGGCCTTAGATCCTAGTTTTAGCCACATGATAATGTTTTAACTCTCTTCCATATATAATTAACAATCTATATAGGAGTCTACATTTTTGTTCCTCTTCGTAGAGAGACAACCAGTAAATCAAAATATAATCATATTTTACCAATGAGTCTGATTTATGTAAGGGGCTAAAAAATCATGGCCAAAATTGATTTAAATAATTTCCCTCTGCATTGAGTATCACCCCTATCATATTTCACACTCTAAATCTTTAATAAATTCAGATCATCATTATAATTCTTTGTTTTTTTGGTGGTAGAGTTTCTGATACATGACAACTATTTTCCATGACTATACAGTACATGGCCCAAAGTGGCTTGGAATCAGTCACCTAAATAACATGACTATCATTCAAAAGATTCCACTTTTGGCTCTGTATCATATGTTCTAGTTGTCCCTACACAATACAGCCCCATATTGGGGTTTTTTCTAGTAGCAGAAACTTCGTTCTTGGTAAAATAATCTTCTATCCCCCTTCAAACATTAATGAAAATATACAAGAATCTGTGTCTGAAAGAGGTTATCCATTTATATTTGTAAAATTACTATTCTATTTATATGATAGCCATCAATACCATGGTTTACACATTTTCCATATCCACATGTTCGAATCAAATTAAAATAACCTTGGATCATTTGACCACAAATCATCCATTTTTCATTTTTATTTTCGTCCTAGTCAGATGAACTAAAACTAAAGACACCACACTTCTTAGGTTTGGGTTAAACCGTTGTAGAAATCCATTTCCTCATTTTATTTGGAAATCATGATGGGAAATTATATTAATAAATTCAGGAAACTTTCTACATAAAATAGTATTTGTAATTTGGAAAATAAGTATCTCCACAAACATTCTTCATTTTTTAGCAATAGAATGTTAGAATTCATTAGATCTCTTTTAACTTACTAAGAAGTATGTGCCCTTATGTGGAATTTTATAAGTCACCTACATAACTGGTCTATTAGTATAAAGATTTCCCTATTTTTATATACAACATATGACCTAGTTTACTCTGCATAATATATCCCATATAATGAGTTTTTCAAATAATTATAACTTATTTAATGGAAAAATCTTCTTCTAATTATTTTAGCCATTTTCCAATGCATTTATCTGGATATATAAATTCCCAAATCATAGTATATAATTTTTCCTTTCCATACTTGAATATATTATTATATTTCTAGACAAATTATAAGGAAATTTGGGACTTATACACCATTGTTGAAAGGTACATAGCATAAATTAAATCCATACAATGTCCTTTTTGTATGACATGAAACTGAACAACATAATGTCATTTCTAAATGACTATTAACTCCTCAGTACAATATTAGAAATCCCCCTTTTTAAAAAATTTTAATCATTATTATTATATATAAAATTTTTGTATTTTTGATATTCCCAATTTTTAGCTTATGTTTACACATATTTCTATTATATTCTCGTTTATATTTCCTTGGATAAACATTCTACAATGACCTTCAGACATCCAAATCTAAAATCCATTTTCTATCTATAATATGATGTCATAATTATTTAGGGAACATTTAACATACTATGGATTATGTTACCCTAAGTGGCCTTTCATTAGTAGACATCATAATAGGCCTTTCAGTCAATGATGCCACAATTTTCCTATGCAGCATATTCCCTAGTTGGACCTGCATAATACAACCTATATAATGGGTTTTTCAAATAATGGTAACTTTTTTCATAGAAGAGACCTCCAATTTTTTTTTTAAATATTTAATTTACTGAACATAAAAAAACATAAATCAGGATCCCCCTTGGATATATCGAAAAAAATATCTGGGATTTCCCAACCATCAAATCTTAGTTCGGTTTTTAATATGATAATTCATGGTCAAATAAATTTGACATAAAATATTAGCATTATTAGTCTAACATGAGGGACTTTAAACTATAAATAATGAAAGAATAGTACTCACCAGGTTAAAAACCCTCAAAGGGAACCCTGAAAGAAAGTCGAGTCTCAGCTCTCTAGTCCTATATTCTGAATGGTTTAGGTAATATCATGAAATAAAAAAATAATGTTAAAAGACACAATGTTTGTAGGGCTGTCCATTTAACCCTTTCAAGAGTCATACTATGTTTTCTAGGCCCCATGGAATATAAAATTAATTTTAGAATCCATCCAAACATGATGTAGATCAAAAGTATAATAAAGGATTTTAGAATGCGTCATTGCTCTATATTGTTTTCTTAGAAAAATATTCATATCATTCTAAACATATATACTTATAAGGGGGGATTTTGATGACACCGCTGAATTTGTATCATGAGTTTCTCCAAAAAATGATGTTATGATTCTCACATAGATAAAATATGTCATGTATGGGTAATTGTGTTTCACTATTAATTAAGAATATGTAGTTTGGATTTCTATCTTCCAAATAAATATCCATAATTAGGGATTATTGTAAAGAACCCCCCTTAAAAAGTTGGATATGGATTTATAAGATCAATGATGAAAAGGTGTCTATTGATTAAATTTTAATTGAAATGTTTTATAAAAGAATAAATGGGAAATGAAACATCAAAATATGTTTATATCTCTACTAGATATTTTATTTGACTGGTCACAGAGACTAAATGGACTTATGGATCAAAAGTTATGGAACTCGGAAGACAGATAAGTTTTATAAATGAATTTCCCTCCCCTGTGCTGAGGACCAATGCAGAGGACATATACAAATGTATATTTTTCACACCCCTACAAGGAATAGCTACACATAGTACCAACACATAAGACCTATGTGGAAAACCACCTTTGAATAGGTCCCCTCCTTTCCTATAAATTTGACCCTTGGGATCTCCATTTTAGGGGTGGAAAAAGTTGGATGACCTCCCAATTCTCCCATTGGGTAGCTCCTTTTCCCAAGTTATCAAAAACTATCAATTAATTCTACAAAACATTATAGAATAGAGAATTAAATGTGGAAAAGTTTTTCAATGTCTCGTCAGGGTCTAGGACACAATAAGCTATGGCATGGACCGACACCAAGGCCTTACCCTGAGTACCTATGTGGGGAAATCGTGTGGAGCACCTGTGCAGATAACCTACATAGAGAACCTGCACAATAGAACTGGGCAGCCCACCTGTTCTAGAGAGTGGGTCCATACCACGGGGGCTATGCCCCCCACACCCATGGTCAGGATTAGTGTCGGGCTATGGTCTCAAATCTCCAGCCCAGCCCCTTCACATCTGTTATTAACCCATATGAAAAATGTAGAGTTTCACCAAGAACCTTTAGGGTTAGGTTGATGATATTTTCCACTACACCCTTTAGCTGTCCCAACTTCTATCCTTTTAATACCATGATTTTAGACACTCTATCACACTCAATGATGTTCCTTGAGTTTACTTACCCCTATTGTTTCCTATCACATGTTATGGGTTTAGACACTCTTTATGGATTTCTTTAGTACCTTGAGTCTATTCACTCTGCAAGAAACTCCTCAAACCTCATCACCTGACTCCTATGTCTAGTTAGTCCTCAATGGGAATCCTTCGTAAGTGTAATCGACAACTAATCCTAGAATGGGAATCACAATTAGAAGTATTCCCCAACTAATCTCAAATGGTAATGTTCCTTAGGTGTAATTCCCAAAAAATCTTAAATGGGAACCTCCTTAATATTAATCCCTAACTAATTCCCAAATGATCATCTTCTTAAGACAACTTTGTTTGTATGTTTTATTTGTTGTCAACAGTTTTCAGTAATGGTAAAAATGAATAAGGAACTCTAAAGTGAATGTAGATTTGGCAAAGTAAAGATAACTGGATAATTGTTATAGATTCCAACCATTGGATTCCACACATGGGAAATTCTGGATGTTTATAAATTCAGACGATTGATTCACTAATCCAATGTTCATTGGACTTGTGTCAAAGGTGGAAATGTTTTTACAAAATTGAAGTATCATACATTAGAGGATGATTGATGTTATTTGGAATAGATAATACAAAAAGAAATTATAATAATAGTGGTTGAAGAAGATTAGAATAGGAATATAAAGGTGGTCATGCATGGGTTGGTTTGTGTTTAAAGGTGGTAATACATTTTAGTTCATACTTATATTTCATCTATGTATTTTTAATGGATTTACATAAAACAATTGTCTAGACCATGAGAAAGCTATCTACCCTCAACCCTAGAATCATGTGGGAACAAAGTCGACCGCGCCCATGGGGAAGCTAGTAATTAGTAGCCCTCAAGCCATAGATAGTTGGCGCAGAGCACGCCTGCAGAGTAAAGGCCGAATCGTGAATAGGGTGGGTACAATGCTCTCTCATAGAACACAGTAGGGGGTGGTAGCATGGAGAGGTTAGGAGAATGATGAGCAACTATTGGGATGAGTTGATTTATAAATTGTGACAATTTTGCATATCGGTTTTGATGTGAGTTGATGTTTTTAATTAAAAGAGTGATCTCAATCGCTCAACTGACCCCGCATGATATCATGGTCACTCAACTAATCTCACATTACTTAATTTAATCATGTATTCACATCAATCCCACATCACGTGAGTATGACCTCGATCCATCAGATCCTCTCGATGTTTGATGTAGCTCAATCCATTTTCTTCCATCTCTAGTGATCACAGGAGCCATTTATAGTCACTGGTGATGAAGACTGAACCATGATGACCCACTTAATTATTTAAAAGGGGGATCATGGAAACATCATGAGTGTTATTGGATTGAACCAAAATTATGCATGTAATCTCCATCTTGGATGCATGCAGATAACTCAAAGAAGAAGAAATAGGCTGGGCTGATGAAAACAATATTGTTTCATACACGTGGACAATTTGTGTGTAGACTCGAATTAATATTTTCATGTGATCCACATCGCACATACGATATTTCCTCCCAAAATATAAGGCTCCCGTGTTAATGAGGAAACACCCAAAGATCTCATATTGTCATCAAATATGGATATGAAGAATTAAAAACATCAAATTTCCTAGGCCTTCAATGATAGGTTATTTATGAAATTTTCTATGGGATTTGAATACAGAAGGAGATTTTACCCTCTATTATAAAAGGAGAGACACCATTACTATTGAAAAATGCTGCTTCTGCAATCCTGAGATTTCTTATTTCAAAAAAAGAGCATTTCATTGGGCATTTACTTTGGGAAGGGAAACCAGGGGACCCACAATCCTTTTTCTCTACGAATAAGAGATCCTAAAAGTGATTTACAAGTGATTTACACTCTCAAACCACTTTTGGAAGAATAGTTCATGCGAAAATGCGATTTTTTTCTGAAACATTCACTGTTATTTGTGAAGGATGAGTCATAATGATCATGTGATTGAGCCTCATTCTCCAAATGTGATTCATGAAGACCAGCACACTCTGTGACAAAAAAGTGACCACACATCCTCTGTGTGAAGAAAAATTCCCTTTCTCATTCGGGTACATGAATTGTAGAAGAACTCTCTCAGGTTTTCATGATACAATAATTCGATTTTTCATGTGATTATGTTTGAAAAGGGATAATATTTCACAAATAAATCCTCCACATACATTCATTCATGCATGTGCATTTCTTGAACAGGCATGAGGCATTGTGTGGTAGTGGGAATATGGAGTTCACATGAGGAAAGGGTTGCACCCATTCGAGTTTAAAGAATCACATATATAAACCTAAATAAACATGCTAATAAAGTACAAGAGAAAGAAGAAAATGAAAAGAGAATAGGTTGTGTGTGCTCTCAAATTATTACACCCTTTAGGATTTTCACACAAGAATGTGGAGATTATATTGTATGAATGCATTCATTCACATTCATACGTGAATCCACTTAAATAAAATAATCAGAACATGTGTGTTCAAATTTGTAAAGAAGAAGAAAAAATAAATGGAAGAGTTAAATTCCATATGCATGATAACATGAATTCCTGAAAAATAAGGAAGAATTAACCTTTATTATGACATGTGTGCCAATCCTCATTATCTGAACAATCACATTGGTGTATTTTATTTTTTCAAAAGAAGGAATAAGTTTTGTGCAGTCGGTTGTCATAGTAAGAAGAAGAAAGAAGAAGAACCAGTATAATTGGTTTTACACTAGAGAAGAAGACAAATAATGAAGATACTTTTTTTCTTACTACTTTCCAAGTAATCATGTGAAGACCATTTAAATAGGTAAAGATAAGTATCTACCTTTTCAAGAAGGCAGTATACTATCTCCATAGTTATTATATGGGATCTAGAAAGGTGATTATCTATAGTCTTCCTCTATGTGTAGGGAATCACAATGGGAAGTGTTTATCTCCTTCTATTCTCCATGTGTAGGGAGCCACACTAACTAGAGGATTGTTTTCCTAGTCAACCTCCATAAAATCATATCACTTTATTATAGATAATCCATGTATTGGTTATCACTACACATGGCAAGGACTAGCTGCTCAAATTGAGTAATGAACCTTGTAAAAATATCTTCTTCATATATTTACTACATTCTATTATTGCATGTGATAGGGAAATGAGAATAAGAGAATTAGGATCCTAACAGGTTAATAGGTATAAAGACAAAAAGTTAGAATTGGTTTAAAATTTCCTCAATATTGATTAACCCCCCCTCAGTGTAGCCATATCCCTAACTGGTCTTCTAAATTGGTATCAGAGGGAAAAGATCACATCTATTAAATTCTTTACAGTAATGTTATTCTATTTTATTGTGTTCAGTTTTTTTCCTGATTTATAAATGAAGTGATGTTTTATAGAAGATGTAGCTATCTCGGATCAGAAGATCAAATCTACCACGACCATAACAAAAATGAAAAATAAGGATAAGGGAAATTTGAAATTAGCAGTTATTATTATCTTAAAAAGTGGAAGTTTCTATTTTTATATACCTTGCTGAAAATGAAGACATATTATCCTTGGAATGTAATGAGCAGGTGGATCAAGTTCCTACCATGAAGATGCATAACCTTCATAGATCATTTGATCAAGAGGTGCATGTTAGTACATTTGAGACATATTATCATGAAGAAAATGCTGGCCCAAGTGGATATGGTCAATCTATAACCTCTTAAGAATTATTTGATGATATATTAAGAATGATTCTGCATGGTATTGTGTGTGGATTATTTCAATGCATGCAAGATGATATCCCTCAGATGAATGAAGAAACTAATGTTTTGGATAATGGTCTATAAGATACTTTTGTTGAATGACTAAAGATATAAAGATAGGTTTGATCCTTTGAATCAAGAAAGGGGAAATTTAAAATATGTTCCTCAAAATGGATCAAAGAATTTGATGAGAAATAGGGAGTCAATAAGACTCTAGATGAGAAGATCCAATCACATGAAAATTATCTAAAGAAGAGGATTGATGTCAAGGGTTTAAATTTGGATGGAAATTCCACGAAGATCAAAGAACAAGACTTTTTGATACAAAACAATGTGAAGCTTCATAATGATGAAGTGGAAATATTAAAAAATACATGTGAAATGAAGATGATCATGATTGAGGACCAGGAGATCATCCTAAATATAGAATCTATAAAATTGGAATATGAGTTTGCCAATTTAGGGAAGACACATATTGAGTCCTCACAAAAGAAGGTGAACATTTATACTGGTATTCTATATTTATTGGAGGATTCTAAAGGGTGAAATAACTCCAGCCCATGATATGAAGATCATACCTTCACTCAGTGATCTATCACAAGTAGCAGAGAAATAATAGGTATAATCCACACCATCTTATACCAATGTGCATAAATTAGATTCTACAAAAGTGAAGGGTGGATGAAAAATTATAAACACGTATGAATGATGAACGGTGATGAGATACCCACCACCATGGCTAGGGTCCATAAGATTAATAAGCTAGAATATGATTTCCCATAGTGAGAAAAACAAATTAATAAGAAGAATCAACAACCTTTCATAGAAGACATCAAGAAGACAAGGTATCTTGGTCATTTTGGGTGTTTCAATAGATTTTGGAATTGTGCATTGGATTGTTTGTACAATCCCTTAAATAAAAAAGCATAAAAATCATATATCTAGGGGGAGAAAACTAGAGAAGAAGAAGCAACATCCATAGGTCTAGAATCATATGTATTCAACAAATAGAATCAGAATGCTTGAAAAAATCATTAATGTATGCAATTGAAGTGGTCCCAAGATAGTTACATGTTCATCATAACATGGATCCAAATAAGATATGAAAAGAAGATCACAAAACTTGGGTCATAAAGAATATGTATCCTTATGATGAAATTAGAAGAATGTTCTAAAAAACAATTATCCCATGAAGATTCCAAGAATGATAGGTTAGAATACCTTGGATTCTAAATCCATTAAGGTGAAGTAAAGGTCATCCAAATTAACTTATAATAAAGATATCACTGAAAAGAATCCATGTGAAAGATCCAATCTTGATGCCTCAAATTATAATGAATTAATGATTATCTGGATTGAATATTTGGAAAGAATGAATGAAATTGATGTTGCACGAGCTAAGGATAGTGGAAAATAAAAAAAATATTTTACATGGATATAAAAATGTCCTCTGTGTGAGGTTCAACATGGATGGTCACACTGCTAAAAATTTCATTACATTTATTCTATCCTAAGAAGAATTCTTTAATAAGATGAATGTTATATCATGATATTCTAGTGCTTTGAAATCTCTTGAAGAAGGAAGGATCACACACAAAGAGATGGAAGAAGTGATAATATCCACACAACCAAAATCATAATTTATGATCAAATGTGCTTGTGTGAAGAGTGGAACAAATGAAGCATCTTGATTGAGAAAACCATCTCAACCTATATTTTCACATTGATGATTCAATGAGGATCCACCTTATTACCACAAATCACTGTGTATTGTATTCATTATTATTATATAGGAAAATTCAGTTAAAACCAGCTCTCATAGGGAGAACATAAGTGTCAGATATGAGAAGTTTTCCCTTGAGGGGGAGTCAAATGAAGAAGAATACAGAGTTATTATTCCAATTAGTATGAACTTCAGTTGGTATCAAATTCTATTAGTATGAATATTGTTTACAAATCATGTAATTGGAAAAGGTATATTATTTATTAATCTCTCATCCTTCGTAACTCAAAATATAGATAATTCTACAAAGTGGTAGTAACTAAATTAATCATTGACATAAGAAAATTGGATGAGTTCACATCTCATGAGGTATCAGGATCAGTAGATGATGAATAATTTTTTTGTCTAAATCAAATCCTAAATCTTTCTACACCTAGCATGGCTTATGTGGACATAAATAAAATAATCGATGTCACATTTCTTATGTATGTAATTATACCCTTTTCCCATGAACATTTTATTTATTTTCAATAAGGTGGAGAGAAAGTGAAATAAATGTTTGAATAGAAATAAGGGGAGAGAAAGAAAAGTGATGGGGAATGAAGATTCACATTTTGACATTGACACATTCATCTGGAGAGAACATTGAAGTATTTCAAAAAAATAAAATAAAAAGGGGGAGTTTATTGGGACCACATTGTGTATAAGTAGTATTTTTTGTTTATAGTTTCCAATAATATCCATGATGAAGAAGAAACTCAAATGTGAATAGAGATTGGTTGAAGTAATGATACAAGGATAATTTTTATGTATTCATAGCATTAGATTACATGATTGGAAAGTTCTCCATGTTGATCAATTCATCTGATTGATGAACTAATCTAAACATCAATGAACTTGTGTGAAATTTGACACATCAATTACAAAATTGAAGTATCATTTTGTGGGTATGATTTATTTTTTTTGGAATTGATAATCCAAAAATTAAATTAGAAGAATGGTGGTTGAAGAAGATTATAAAGGAAGAAAAATGTGGCCATTCATGGGTTGGTTTTTGTTTAAAGGTGTCCATGAATTTTAGTGAATACATAGTTTTCTACTAAATATTTTTATTTTATTTACATATGAATATTTGGAAAGAACCTGATATTGCTAGCCAACCTCAACCCATGGATCTGGAAAAAACAAAGTCGACCACACCCATGGGGAAGCAAGCCAGAGCCATCCCACAAGCTGTAGAGAGTTGGTGGTGAGTATGCCTACAGAGTAAGGTCTAAAGCATGCATATGGTGGGAACATAGTGCTCCCACAGAACACAGTACGAGGCCGTATCATGGATAGGGGAGGAGAATTATGAGCTATTGTTGGGATGAGTTGATTGATACACCGTGACATTGTCACATCTCCATTTTGACGTGGGATGATATTTTAAATGTACTGAGCAATCTCAGACATTCATCTAATCTCACATGATAAAATGGTTGCTCACATAATATTTTTTTTCTATAATCTAATCATAGAATTCCATCCACCCTGCATTGTGTGAGTATGAACCCAAGCCGTTCAGTCCTCCCAATGTTCAAACCATCCCAATCCATCGTCTTCCTTCTCCAGAGCTCACCGTAGACACTAATACTGAAAGGAAATGAAGACCAAACAATGATGTTCAACTTACTTCATTAAAATGAGGATCATTCTGACATCATTAGGGTTGTTGGATCTAATCGAAACCATTCATGTAATCAACGTCTTGACAGCATGTAATTAACTCGAAGAAGAACTTAGTTCAGCCGAGGAAAATGAAGTCGCTACAGCCACATGGAAGATTTGTTCATAGACTCAAAGGAATATTTTCATGTGATTCTCATCTCAAGCACAATATTTTATCCCTAGAAATAAGGCTTCCACATTGAAGAGGAAACACCCAAAGATATCGACATATATTCGAACACTGATTTAATGATTTCAAAATGCCGATTATCCCATGCCTTAAAAGCCAAAATTTTCCTGGTATTTCATATTGAATTTGAATCCAGAAGGATAAGTATCCCTCTCCTATAAATGGAGAGGCATTGAGAATGTTGGATAATGCAACACTTGCATTCTCAAGAGCACCCATTACGAAAAAAGATCAAATCTCTATGCAATACCTCGGTGAAGGGAAAGTAGAGGGCCCGTGAGCCTTCTACTCCGTGAAGAAGAGATCCCGAAAGTGTTTAACAAGTGCTTTGGACTATAAAACCTCATGGAAAAGAATTGTTCCCATGAACAAATTATTTGTTTCTCAATCCATCATTTTTCTTTGCAATGGAAAAGTAACCATGTTCCAGTGGTTGAGAACTAGACTTCCACTGTGCCTTGTGAAGACCAACACATTCTATGAAAAGAAATGACCACAATCCAATTCGTGAAAAAAATACCCGTTACCATTTGGTTACATGAATTGATGAATACCCCCTCCTGATTGCATGATACACTAATTCAATATTATAGGGGATTATGTTAGAAGGAGGAGAATCATTCATGAAGATGGAAAGCGCATAGATGCCTGCATGCATGTTCATTGCTTGAAGAACTCCAATGCTTTGTGTGGTTGTGTGAAGAAGGGTTACCAAGAGTAAAGGGTTTCACCCATTCAGGTTTAAAGAATAAAATATATAAACCTAATAAAATTCCATAATCATGTATAAGGGAAATAAGAAAATGAAAATATAAGAGATAGTGTGTGTTTTTGCGTTCAAACTATAACACCATTGGGGTTAGAAAATTATAAAGTTAAGAGGAGAGTGAATGCATGCATGCAGGTAGTTTCATACGTGAAGAAATTTAAGAAAAGATTGATGACAAGTGTGTGCAGGCATGTTTAAAAGAAGAATAATAAAGAAATGATATAATTCAATTCCATATTGATGATCACATGCATTCATGAGAAGGATATATGAATTAACCCTCATGAATCCAAGTTATCTGATCCTCATTACCTGAACAATCACATTGGTGAACGTGAAATTTTCAAAAGAAAGAAGAAGATTAGTGCAGTTGGTTGTTGAACTAAGAAGAAGAAATAAGAAGATCTAGTACAATTGTATTTTTTACTTGAGAAGAAGATAAATAATAAATAGAATTTCGTGCCTACTGATTTGAAAGTAATCAAGTGAAGATCAAGGAAATAGATCAAGAGTAGAAACTACCTTTTCAAGAAGGAATAATATCATCTCCATAAGTAGTATAATGAACTAACTTGAGGCTAAAAGATGGAAGAGTATTATTTCCCTTCCCTCTCCCAGGTGTGGGGAATCACATCAGGAAAGTAGATTTTCTCCCTTCCCCCTCTGAGAGTAGGGACTCACAATGCGAAGAAATTATATCCATTCCTCTTGAATGTTTTTGGAGTCACACTGATTAGAAGATTATTTTACAAGTCAACAACTGAAAAATCATTTCACTTTATTGTAGAGAATCCATGTACTGGTCATCACCATACATCGAAAAGACTAGTTACTCAAATTGATAAGTGAACCTTGTAAAAATAACATGTTCCCATTATTACAACCTTCTATTATTGCATGCAATAGAGAAAATAGAATAAGTGAATCAAGATCCTAATAGGTCAGGATGTATAGGGTTAAAATGATTGAATTTTTTTAAAACGTCCACAACACTAATTCATCCCCCACCTCTCAGTGTTAGGAATATCCCAAACTCGTCCTCTCATATCCTCAAGAGTAAGCCCAATTCAATTCCTAAATGGGCTTCCTTCTCAGGAGTAAGCCCCAAACAACCTCAAATGGGAAACATCCTTAGTTTTAATCCACAACTAATCCTCTAATGGGAATCATACCTAGGAATAAGAACCAACCAATGATCAATGGGAATACTCCTCAGGAGTAAGCCCTAACTAATCCCCAAATGGGAATCTTACTTTGGGATAAGCCCCAAGTAATGCTCAATGGGAATACCACAATGTATTAATACCTAAAAAAATATGAGGGAATCCCTCATAGAGTAAGACCTTAGTAATTTGGGCCAGACCCAATGACCATCACATTAATTTTACATTGGAAGGTTCATTGCTTCGCGCCCCCACCCACCATCACCTCGACAAATTTTGTGGTAGGACCACCCTCTTATATCAATAGAAGAGAAAGTTTGTGGTTTTTTGAATATTTCACAACCTCTTGTTCTCCCACTGAGCATGACTCATATGCGCTTATAGTATTTTGATGATCACAACATCAACACAATCCACCAATTTTGAACTACGAGAACTCTGATTCCCTCCACAAATGGAATACATAGGAAGCCTTCAATAGGGCCTAAGATCCATGGATATCCTCTTCATGAATCCGACCCTAATCTAGGAATATCCATTTTGAGTAACACCCAAATAATTCCTCTCAATGGATTATACACCCATGTGAGATTTAACGAACTACATGGGCTTTGATTCCCATCCAAGAGGGATACATTGGATGACTTCCTGAGGTTCAAACCAAAAACTACAAATAAACTATGTTCTTCCTTGTCCATATTCACAACAGGGTATAATTCAACATTGAAAACATATATTTTTATATTTTCCTTGGGCTTCTTATGATTAATTGCCACAACAAGAATTGAATAAGAAACTTCTGCTTAGATGTCTCGACCACATGACATTAAACTATAATATTAGTTCCTTATCACATTGCCATAAAAAGGTATGATGTGTCCCATTAAGTGGCACCGAATTACAATGGTTCTGATTCCTTTCACAAGGATACATAGGTTTCCCATTTATGGGTACTATCCCCACATCAAAACAAAAATTCTTCTCCCTAGATGAAAATAACTTCCATAGTTCCCCACTTAGTGGCTTAAAAAATAAAATTATCATAACTACGGTTAAAAGAATATCTAAATAATATATAAGAGTAAACCATTTATGAAGATCCTCAAATAAATATAGATATCTCAATTAATGAATAACCTTAAATACATACATACAATTCTAAACTTCACACATGCTAATAATTGATTTCAAATTTCAGTGGAATCCTAGGTTATACATCGTAAATTAACATGGATACATGAAAATATAGAAAATATTTAAGAGAGTCCCATAGTAGGATATAATTCCCCCAAAAAGGGTGTGATGAGACCAACCTTCCATCCTCTCGACTATTGTGTTTTCCTAAATATTGTAGGTCCAAAACTAATGAATGCATGCCTTTGGAATATAGGCCCCTTTAGATAATGAATCATTAGATTATTTTTTTCCATTAACAAATCCAATTGAAAATGTCTATAAGTAGTGATTCCTAAAAACAACACACATTTTTATAAGTGATGAAACAAATTTGTTCCATGTTCTCAAATGAAACAAACTATTATAGTACTCGGGAATGTGTTTGTGTAATGTAAAGAATATTCATCTAAATATATGTAATACCCATGTTCCTTAATTTGTGATTGTTATAGAACAAGTAAATGGTGATGAAATAACTTCATCTAATTAATATCACGAGATTAAATTTTTTATATATATATCATAATTGATTAAATAATTATATGGATGTCACGACCTGTCCCCCTAGGCCCATATTGTGACTACCCCAAGCCCGCCTTCCATTGGATAGGGGTTGGATACTAGCACTGAAAAGGAGTATCCCTATAATGGGAAGACATTTCCAATAAAACTGTATAAACACACAACCCAAGAACAAAAAAATAAGCAACCATGATGTAAACATCTATAGTAAAAAGTGTACTGAAAGTAAAGGGGCTAGAATACAAGACCAACTGAATGGTACAAGTACAAATAAAAAAGGAAAACACCACCTAGATCATCCACCGAGGATCCCAACTAAATGGTAGGTATATATCATTTCCACAACACTCCACGTTATCCCGTCTCCTCTGTATACTACCTGGTCCTGGATCTCTCAAGTCTCAGCCCATCTACTCGTCATCTGCACAAGACACAACAAGGTGTGGCTGAAGCCCATCCAGGGGTGAGTATAATAATAATCAATAGGGACCATGAGACCCCTAAAGGTCATATATAATTCCCCAAAGGTATCCTAGAAAGCATGATATCAATAAAAAAGTACAAATAAATTTACATAGATTCAACTGGGTATAAGTAAAGTAAATAAATGTAGATGATTAGTCGAGGAGCTAAATCATATTATTCTGTCTAGAGGCACTACTGATGACCATATGGAGTGTGAACCACACATGATCGATAGGTACTAACCCTCGATGACTGACACAAGATCTAATCCACCCAAGATAGATAAGTATTTACCCCATAAGACCCAAACGTGATCTTATACACCAAGGACTGATAGATACTAACCCCCAAAATACCAACAAATGATATGACCCACACATGATCAGTATATCAAAGATCCACGATAGACTTCTCTATGGTAGTTCCTCATCAGGCCGCACCCTACTGATCCACATAAGGTTTCTAGAATGTTGATCCACACATGGTCACCGGGTGAAGATCCACACATGATCACTTGGTGCAGATCCACACAAGATTTATAGGTGCTAAACCACACTAGATCAGTAGGTGCTGGACCACATAGGATCTCTCAGTACTAACCTCCATAGTATGAGTCTCTAATCTCCAACTCACTACCAACCACTAGATTCCCACTCATAGCACACTTGATTCTAAGATAACCAATATTCAAGCCATTTTTAGTATTTTAACCATCACAATGTCCCATGAAGAAGTGACCCAATGTTCCTTCACGACATAAGGGTCCCAATGTAAAAGATGACGTGTCAATCGGAAGCCCGGTCTGGGAGATATGGAGACTTTTGTAAAAATGGATCAGTTGGATTCAGTTTTGATTCAATCTAGTTCTCATGTTAAACTCCGTAAAAACTCAAATAGAGTATATCCAAAGTACCTCCTTGTCACATGGGTATTTATTAGATAGACGGCACATTAATCAGATGTCAGGTCTATTAGTTACATCCCTATTTATGAAACCCGGGGAAACACATCTCGGTCTGGCCCGACTCGGTCATGCCTGCCGAAATACACCAAAGGGGATCATTCCCAGAAGGGTTAACAACACCACTAACGAAGTGTTGAGAGGATAATCGATTAGTCAGTTATGGGTGTTTAATTATTCGGGGACCTGTTGGGTTTGGGCCCGGTCCGACTCGTTCAGACCGACCCGACATAACGGGTCTGGGGGTCTACCTGACCTCGTCTGGGTCTGTCCCATTGAGGGTTAGGCTGGCATGCTCATAGGATAGGGCTATAGGTTAGTCTGGCCTGCCGGGCAGGTCCATCCCACGAGGCGGACCATTGCATCCCGTTGGCCCCACTCTTACTAGACCGTTTGCCAGCTGGTGGGGTGCTTTCTCTCCGCATTTATTGGTTGGTCGTTTCACTTACTGGGTTTTGAAAATGCATCGTGGTGTGGGACACACCACAGATTCATGACATTGTCGGTTATCCAAGACTTCTTCTTCTAGTGGTGGCTGTAGGCGGCACATTTGTCCCGCGCGGCTGGCTTGGGCCAGCCGCCTTCAGCCACAACGACATATCGCCGCACGCCACCTTCCATCACCTGCGGCTAGTTTCCATAAATTTTCTCTAGGTACCATTGACCACCATCGACATTGTGCAATGACAGTTTCTCCCATGGGTCACTGGATGTGCTCTGGTGTCCGTTCATAGTGCCGCCTAGGACTACGACTCTCCCGTGCTACCACTGTCATAGTGTCACCCACTATTTCGGGTTTCCATCAGTATTAGGAAACCATCTTGGAAGAACGGAGAATGACTAAAGTAGTGAAGGGTTTGGGCCTTGTTTTCTTGGGCGACTCCCTCCGTGCTAATATGACAGCCAATGAGAAATTATTTAATTCATGAAAGGCAACTTCAAAATAAACCCCCTACCTGAAAGAGACATTCACTAAAGATGATCAATAGAACTCCTTCATTGTTTACATTGGTTTGTGATTCAATGGAACTCATCACTACTTGCTAGAACAAGTATCTCCTTCCACGTGGTTGGTGCTACAGTACTTGTCTAGAGCATCGTCGCTTAGTGAATCCGTTCCAACACATCACCTCAAGATCCATAAAAATAGGAGTGGGGGAGGGTTAGTAAGGAATGTGAAATTAATGGGGTTCATTTTATTATGGAACCTCCAAATTACAATGGTGTGGTTACAAGATTAAAGGGCAGTAAATCCATTTAATATCTTGACATGTCGTTGGTCCCTCCATCGCACCTTGTCCATTAAAGGAAAATAAAAATAGACAAATAAAATATCATTGTTATTTTATTATTATATAAAAAGTCTAGAATATAACTTTTTCTCCCAACCTACTACAGTCAATGTGAAGCCTCAATTAAGACAATCCCAGCCTAGTGGATTCAATAGTGCAATCAAATTTTTATTCTGAGCACCAGATCAAAAGTTAGAAAATACCTCCCACATGTTTAATGATCACACCTTAAAAAAGCACAAAAATTTATTTTGAGCACAATGGGTCTCAGAATCACGCCCCATTAATTTTCAAATAGTCGTAATAATTCTATAAAATTAAAAAAATTAAATGGAAAATCTGTGTCTTTACATTCTCCCCACCCTAGTGCTTTTCTTCCCCAAAAATCCATAACAGAGACTATGGAAAAAAATGAGGGTACTGAGCATGAATATAAGCCTCCCACCCCCATGTGATATCCTAGAGGTCCCTGTGCTACCAAAAAACACACACCAGAGATATCGATCATCCATAAAGTAGAAACTCCAGTTAATCCTCAATCTCCACCAGAACCTATGTAAATGTCTTCCAATCATCATTGTCCATCTGTCCCTAATCAATAATATGTAATGGATCATGCACATACTTCCTCAGCTGCAAGACATGGAAAATGTCATACAACCAATGCATTTATGGGGGAAGAGCGAGGCAATAAGAAACCTCTCCAACTCTACGGAGAACTTGAAAGGGTCCTATGAAACCCAGAGATAGCTTGTTGCCCCTGGAAAATCTCTGGAATCCTCATTGAGGTGAGGACCATAGGAAGACATAGTCTCGCTACTCTAACTCCAAAGGCCTTTGTATCCTATCATCATAAGACTTCTGTCTTCTCTGTGCAGTCTTCATTCTCCCCTGAATGACCTAAACCTTCTAAGTGGTATCCCATACCAACTCTGGACCCATAAATTCTGACTCCCCCTAGACTATCCTACATAGAGGTGATCTTCATGGTTGATCATACAAGGCCTCAAATGGAACAATAACGACGGTGGAGTGATAGCTATTGTTGTACGAAGACTCCAACAAGGGAATGTGATCCTCCCAACTGCGGCCAAAATCAAGGACGCAAGCACGAAGCATGTCCTCCAGTGTCTGAATGGTCCACTACATCTAACCATCCTTCTATGGATGAAAGGAGGTTCTCAAACATAGTTGTGTCCTGAATGACTTCTATCCCTTCCACAATAAGTTTGTAAAACATGCATCATGGTCAAATACAATCATCAATGTCACCCCATGAAGTCGTACAATCTTCTATATGTAGAGGCTTCACAAGCCCTCTATTGATTCCTACTCTCGAATGGGTAAGAAGTGGGATGACTTGGTGAGTCAGTCAACGATCACCCAGATGGTATCATGTCCCCTAGACGTATGTGGTAGACCCATCACGATGTCCATGTATATACTACCCAACTTCCACTCCATTAACTCAAGTGGCCGCGCTAATCCTGCAGAAACCTGATGCTCTAACATCACTTGCGAACAAGTGAGGCATTGTGAACCAAAATCTGCCACAAACTTCTTCATCCTTGGGAACCAGTGCGGACAGAGGAGTTCATGGTACATCTTTGCCACACTAGGATGTATATGTAGAGGGGACGTATGGAACTCCCTCAACACCTCCTCCCATAGCGAAATTTGTACCATGGTACGTCCTCTAAAGAGGATGACATGATCCCCACCATCTTAAAATATATCAGGTGCCTATCCTGAGGATATATGAGCATGTTGAGCCTCAAAGTAAATGTTCCAAAGATGTGCCTCCCAAACTCGCTGATGAAGTGGGGGACTGACAGTCATTGACTGGAGGTAGGATGCTTCATCTCTATCCAAAAAAAGATATCTATAACGTGATTAGCTGCTCTGTCGCCCCACTCAGTAACTGTAAACCAGACCTCCTACTGAGTGAGTCTACCACTAAATTCCCCTTCCTAGGACTATAGACTGTATCAAAGTCATTGTATTGGAGAAACTCCAGTCATAGTCACCATCTCAGGTTCATGTCCTTCTCGGAGAAGATACACCTATGACTCTTATGATCAGAGTAGACT
Source organism: Viscum album (assembly GCA_963277665.1). Lineage (NCBI taxonomy): Eukaryota > Viridiplantae > Streptophyta > Magnoliopsida > Santalales > Viscaceae > Viscum > Viscum album. Next base: position 492,888,231 of record OY728158.1, on the reverse strand, counting down.
GTAAAACATTCTCCCATCAATTAGCGACTCCACATCCTCAAGGTGAAGACCACTTATACTAACTCTAGGTCATGGGTAGTGTAGTTTTTATCATGAAATCTTAGAAATCGTGATCCATAATCCATCATTTCCCACTCCTGCATCATGATACATCCACATTTGGTCCTTGATGTGTCATAATATACTACATACCCAATGCCCTCTTCCGGTAGCCTCAAGATGGGGGTACTCGTCTGTCTCTACCTCATCTCCTAAAAACTCTGCTGGCATATCTCCATCCACACAAAGGCTTATCCCTATGTCTTCAACATTGAAAATAGTGCCGCAACTCTGGAAAAAGGCGGGGAAAAATCTTTGGTAGTACCTATCCAACCCTAGGAAACTCCGCACCTCGGTCACACTCTTGGGTATATCCAAAGCTAGCACAAAATCTATCTTCACCAGATCCACTCCAACTCCAGAATCCGAAATAATGTGTCCCTGAAAGTGGACCTCCCGTATCCAGAACTGGAACTTCAATAGTTTACCATAATGTCGGTTCACTCAGTGTGTATCCAGAACTATCTGTAGATGATGAGCATGATCCTCCCCCGTTGCTCGGTACTCCAAGATGCCATCGATGAATACCACCAAAAATCAATAGAGGTATGGATGGAAGATTCTGTTCATGAGTCCCATGAACACTATAGGGGCATTGGACAAGTGTAATGACATGATTAAGAACTCATAGTGTCCATAATGATATCTTAAGGTCATCTTCTGCACATCCTCATCTCGTACCCTGAGCTGATGATATCTTGATATGAGATATATCTTTGAAAACCAACGATCTCCCTTCGGCCGATCGAAGAGATCCTCAATCCTTGGAAGTGGATACTTTTTCTTCACGGTCACCTAGTTCAGGAATGAATAATCCATGTAGAGATTGAAACTCCCATCTTCCTTTATAGTGAACAAAATTCGGTGCTACCCATAAAGAAACACTAGGCCTTATAAACCCCTTCCTCTACAATTCCTCTAGCTATACCAGTAAATCAAGAAGCTCTATAAGAGACATTTGATATGCTGGTGTAGATATCAGTTCCATCCAAGTGAACAAGTATATGTATAATTCCACCACATTGTAAGGAGGTAGCCATGGAATATCATCAGGGAAGACATCGACATACTGGTCCACCCCTACATGATAGCTCAGACTCTCAACATCAAGTACTCTGAGGGTAGGGCTATCCCAATGATGTGTGATTGGCTAAATTATCTTCTAGGTAAGTCCTTCTTATGATTAAGAAGTTCCTTTCTCATTGGTGAAGGAAAACCTAGTCCCATCATTGCAGACACACCACAATTTACACCTTATATAGTCAATCTGAGCATGGACTGTGGATAACCAATCCATACACAAAATGATGTCATTAGTCTTTGCCTCCACTACAAGAAGATCCAAGCCGAAGGTCTCTCCTTCAAGCGTAATATCACACTACTGGAACCAATGTATAATCATTGAATCTTCTCTCTTAGGAGTCTCTAATCATAATGATTAAGCAAATAGATCCACCATAATCTTCGAGCTCTGAATGAGTGTCGTGGCAATGAAAGAGAGACTGAAACTACTGTTTATAATCACTGCATCTAAGGTGGAATATACAAGATCATACCTCGAATCATATCAATAGAAATATGATCGTAGGCCTCAGCTGCCTAGAGTAGAGCTCGTTCGTGTCCTCCTACTCCCTGTGGTCGGGGTGGACAACCTCGAGATGGTGGCGGTAGAATCTCAAACCATCATACACCACCTGCTACATGACCTGCTCCTCAGCCAACTCTTCCAACCTGTGGAACCCCTCACTATAATCTCTACCTCTGCCTCGAAGGTCCCTCGATCATATTCTAATCATCAGTATGATTGGTCAGGAAGTCGTGAGCCATGTGGCCCTGCCCGCCATACGTGAAGCTCACCCTGCCTCCCAGCAGACCTCCTCTGCCTTGCAAGCTCCACAACTCCAACCCTACATCACGGGGTTATCCAACAGAAATTCTAGTCCACTTGGATCTCCAAGTCATCGACCTAATACCCACTGTAGAGGACTATGCTATGTGTCGCTGGGTGGTGGGTCTCACCATATGTGTCTACTCAGCAAGGAAAATCTCCACCAAGAGTTCACTCTCTAGCACTCTAGCATGCATCGGGATGCTGAGAGATATCATCGAAGATCTAATCTCCCATAAAAGTCCCTACTCGATGGTATGATCCCTGATGAATGAGTCTCTCCCCATGTCGGTGGAGTAGCGCGAGAGTTTACTGAACATCACCGAGTACTGGGCCCCAGTCAGCCTACCCTACTGTAAGTGTAAGAGCTCCTGAATACACACAGAGCATAGTTTCACTGGAACGAACTCTACCCTGAAGAGGCCCTTGGTATATGCCCAGTTGAAGGTAGCCTCATCTTGTGTCTGGAGCGTCATGCTCCACCATCTCCCTAATTCTCCAAATAAAATACTGGCAGCTAGGATCACCATCTGGTTGACTGGTGTCCCAACGAGGTGAAAAACTCTAGCCACAACCTCCATCCAGTCTTCAGCCACCTGCAGATCCATCTCACCTCAAAACCTCTGCCGCTGGAACATGGGATACATTCTCAGTCAGTGTGCACCATCTACAAGTGGGTCTGGTGGAAACAACTAACCAAAGGGTTATGGTGTAGTTTGTACACCACCCGATGGTACTATCGCTATAAGAGGGCCCTTCACCGAATCCCCATCCCTGGGTGGGGTGTTATCGTGTAATCCTTCAAAAATAATTTCTAGATTTCTACATGGTGGAATATTGAAAATAAATTTGTGTTCCATGATCATTATGTTATACTCGGTTAGTTGACTCAAAGAGATCAGAGTAACAACAATTTAAAAACACATGCATTAAGTGTTTTCATGTACCGAGTTGGAAATCAGAATTTAGGGTCCTGGTGTATGGATATGTCAGCCTCCACACAAACACTAGTATCCCAGCACTGAAAACCACCATCCAAACACATAACACTATTGATATATTAAAAAATGAGAGACTTAGTTATTCCGTATAACTGACACCACTTATACCACTTTGTCACAACCCATCCCCCGGGGCCCGTGCCATGATAACCCCAAGCCAACCTTCCTTTGGCTAGGGGTTGAATACTAGAAATGGAATGGAATATCCCTATAACAGGATGGAATTTCCTTTAATAAAAAATAAACGCAAAACCCAAGAACACAACATGAAGAAGCCTCGAAGAAAACTGTTATAGTAAAAAGTCTACTGAAAGTAAATGGGCTAGAATACAATCCCAACTGAAAGGTACAAGTATAACTAAAAAGGTTAAATAGCTCTTGGGTCATCCACCAAGGATCCTACATGAATGGTAGGTATACATCGTATCCAGAACACACCATGTCAAACCATCTCCTCCCTGTAATGCCTAGTCCTGTCTCCATTATGTCTCATCCCACCTGCTTCTCATCTCCATGAGCAAAATAAGGTACGGGCACAACCTATGCAGGGGTGTGTATAACAATACTCAGTAGGGACCTTGAGACCCTAGAAGGTCTCTCATAATTCCACAAAGGGAAACTAAAAATCATGATCTGAATCAAAAAAGAAAAAATAATTAGACACAACTCAAACTAGGTATTAGTAAAGAACATATGTTTAGATGATTAGTCGAGAACATTGATAATATTATTTTCTAGAGAGGAACTGATACTGACCACATAGAGTCTAACCCACAAATGATTGATAGGTACTAACCCCCACTGACCCACACAGAATCTGATATTCCCAAGAATTATAGGTACTAACCACCGCAAGACCCACACATGATTTGATCCTCCAAGGATCGATAGGTACTAACCACCAAAATACCCACACAGAATTTTACCCACACATGATCGGTATGTTGCTGATCCATAGTAGGCCTCCTTATAGTCCGTCCTCATCGTGTAGCACACCACTAATCCACACAGGGTCGCTAGAATAGTGATCCACACAGGGTCACAAGACTGTTGATCCATACAGGGTCTCTTGGTGCTGATCCACATAGGATTTCATGGTGTTGATCCACACATGATCTTTAGGTGATGAGCCACACATAATCCCTAGTTGCTAACCCATAAAAAAATTCCCAGTACGGAAATCTGTATGATCAATCTCCAACCTCCACCTCACTACCAGCCACTGGATTCCCGCTCATAACACGATTGATTCTATGATAACAGATCCTCAATAAAACGGTCATATTTCAATTATAATGAATTCTTATGAAGAAGTAACCTGATGATTCATCACGTCATAAGGGTCCCAACCCAAAAGATGGTGCATCAATCTGATGCCCGGTCTGTGAGGTATGAGATCTTTTGTAAAAAAGGACCGGTTGGATTCTAGTCTGATCCAACCAAGGTCACACTTCAAACATTACAAAAATTCAATTGGAGTATATCCAAAGTGCCACTTTGTCCGAAGGGTCCCTATTCCACATACAACAAGTAAATCAGACGCCTGATCTGTTAGTTACTGCCCTTTCTGTGAAATGGGGGGAACCAAATCTCATTCCAGCTCGGCTTGGTCAGGCCAGCTATAATATTCCAAAGGAACCACTTATAAAATGGGTCCCAACACCACTGATGAAATGTCGACAGGTCAAATGGTTCATCTGTTATGGGAATTTATTTATTCTGGGGTGGTTGGGTCTGTGACCGGTCTGACCGGCCCGATGCAACGGGTCCCAGGGTCTACCTGACTTCACCTAGGTCTGGCCCATTGAAGGTCAACCTAATTAGTTCCTGGTCCTGGGAGGCGGTTTTCCCTACCCACCAGGTGGGGTTCAGCCTACCCCCACTGGATCACCTAGCGGCGAGTCCGGTATGCTTGGCAGGTCTCCTTCGGCCACCGTGGCGCGCCATCACATGCCACCTTTCACCGCCCACTACAACTTTCCGTGGGTCTTCTCCAGGTACCTCTAGCTTCCGCCGATATGGTGCATCAACAATTTCTTCTACGGGTCACCAGACATGCTTCGATGTCCATTGTTGGTGCCTCCTGTACCTACGGCTCTCCTACGCAACCACCTTCATAGTGTGAGCTACAATTTCACATTTCCATCAATCTAAGGACACTGTCCCCAAAGCACAGAGTATGAGAGAAGAGGTGGAGGGTATGTGCCTTGTTCGTTTGGCCCAAATCCTCCAGGTTAATGTGATTTCAAGAGGGAGATGATTTAATTCATCAAATATAACTTCAATATAAACCCTCTACCTGGATGAGACGTTTACTGGTGACGATCGACAGAACTCCTTCGTCATTGTCATCAATTCATGATTTGGGGGCACTCATCACCACTCGTTGAGACTGGTCTCACCGTCTAATTGGTTGGCGCCATGTTACTTTTCCATAGCTTTGTCGTATGGTGAAGCCGTGCCAATACTCCAACCCAATATCCAAAATAATAAGAGATGGGGAGGGTTAGTAACGCATATGGAATTAATGGGGTTCATTTAATTAAGGAACCTTATAAATTCCAACTGTGTGGTTACAAGAATAAATGGGAGTCAACCCATTTAATGGATTAACAAGTTGTTTGTCCCCCCACCGCAATATGTCCATTGGAGGAAAATAAAAATTGATAAACAAAATAACATTGTTATTTTATTATTCTTTTAAAATTCCAAAACCTAAGTTTTTCTCCCAACCTACTGCAGTTGAATTGATACCTACCTTAAAAAAATCCTGGCACTGTAGATTCAATGGTGCCCTCTGATTTTTAATCTTATCACCAGTTGAAATGTTAGAAAATGATACATGCACCTTTTCCGAATGTACCTTAAAAATGTTTAGAAATTCATTTCAGGATCACCGGGCCTCAGAATCTTACGCCATTAGTTTTCACAGACTCATAATAATTCTATATAATTAAAAAACATTACATAGAAAAGTTAGGTCTTTACATAGGACATTAATAAATTATTTAAAAATAATGGAATTTATAATGTTAGAAACTATAAAATTACCATCGATGCCTTATTAAAATACACCATAAACATACTATCATTTCTTCATGAAAAGATATCGTGCATAAATATATATAAAATATTCCATATAGCCAGCCTATTTTTTCTCATGAGACATACTAACAAATGAATGGGATATATAATTCTGATACCCACATGTTATTTAATTAGTTCAAAAAATTATTTCTTTAAACAAGCAACACAAATTAATCTGCATGTCTTAATAATAAATAACAATTCATATTGGAATAACAAGCATATGAAATGTCAATACTTGTCTAAATTAAAATGAGAATAATCCGTACAATGAAAATTTTTGGGCAGCATGAGTATATTATATATCCTATAAATCATAGTATTCATCAATTTATATTGAAATATATAAAATAATTTGTAAAGATCAAAAAACAATTCTTGAGGAATAGAACCTTTTCATTTTGAAATATTTTATTTAAAATCTATCAATTTTTATGATATTCAGAAAAATATTTCCTTGAAAATAACCCTATAAGCATGTAAATAAATCTTAAAATAAAATATTATTCATAATTAAGGAAATAATAAATGAAGACATATACAATTTTTTTTCAACTTTGAAAATAAAATTAATATTCTATATACATGAAATGTTAAAAGTATTACTTTTTTAATACATCAAAAAAAATATAAATGATATTTGAAAATGATCGTAAAAAATAATTTAAACATAGGAAATAACATTGCAGAAATATTTTTAGGAAACATGGACATTAAAGATAATGTGTCTCGACCAAAAGCAAGTAAGGTCGACTTTGGTTTTAAAATGTTTTTTCTCGATCATATTAAGTACCTAAAAGATAAATATTAAAATAAAAATTTTAAAATACATATATAAATAGAGAATTATAAAATTTATGGATTTTAAAATAGAAAACATAATAATTTCCCTCAATTGAAATTTAAACAAAAAAATCATAAATAGAAATGAGATTATAGAATAAACTCTTATCACTTTGGTAGATTCTGTATCCAACCCCTATTAAAATAAATAATGTGAAATCGTAAGTTAATTAAATTAACCTAAATAAATTTAGGATATAAAGCATTAAATCGGTAGTATAAATGTCACCTAAAAGAAACAAGTGGTGAATATGGAATTTTTATCACAAAAAAAGTGATATAAGAAAACGTAACATATATTGTAACCCTAATGAGTGAAATAATTAATTATGTTATTTAGTGAAACAAATGAAAATACATATGAAAAAAGTGTAAATAAAATATAAAATAATGATAGGTAATTCTATACATAATCTTGGAATAATATAGTCAATAATGAAGAGATATAACCAAATGAATGGAAATTGAATTAAGAAAACCCTTACCTCAAGTATGACTTTCCACACATGTTATTTATCACCTCATTGAGGTGGTTGTCCATAAATGAGCATAAGAGACGTTGATATTATTTAACGGGTAAAAGGGTAAGAAGGTAGTAATATATTATATCTACATAATCCTAGTAATGAAATTAATATAATATATATTAATTAAATCTATCATAATAACTATCCATGAATTATGGTGATGGACAATTAAATATATCACTACGTGGAGGCTGTATTCCATATGTACGCAAATATGATACTTTTAATTCCAATTTGATGAGAAGGATGTGGAAATTGGTTTTAACATGAACATAATAAAATCTCATTATATTTATGATATTTTATTAATTATTTTAGGATTGATAAAACATATTACTTGTTATTAAAATAACAATTAAACATTGAAAGAGTCGAGTAAGAAAATTACCTATTCTTTTAGTGACCTCTTTTAGATTACACCTTAATATTTTTTAGGATGGTTCTATGAGAATACCAAAATATTTAATTATATAATAAGTATTATTATAAGGTATTAGGATATGTATTTTCTAATATATAATTTATAAAGGATAAGTGGAGGTTCACTTTTATATGTGATGGAAATGATACACTAGGAATTGAATAAATTTTTTAAATATAATACATATCATAATCATGTTTAGTTGAAAAAATTTACATAATTTAGAAATTATTAAATTATATCATTTAATGATATTTAAACCATAATATTTGAACATGAATAATTTTTAGTTTGAACCATAACATTAGGTTAAACCCCCTCATTATCCTTTTTAACCTTAGTAATGGTAACACATTTTTTAACTATTAAGGGTCCTATATTTTCTTATAAGATTATAATTGGGTCACAAATGGCCCATGAATTAAATTTTTAAGTCACTTACATACCAAATGTTCACTTTATATTTATTTTTGTTTTATTTTAAAATTATTTATTTTCATATTATTTATCTTAAAATACCATTAAAGTGATTTTGGGGACTATTCATTTACTTTGAAATCAAAGTCATCATGAATGTAATGGAATTAGAATATAATGAAATTAAAATGAATAATAATTTATACTTTCAAATGAATTTCAGGGACTACAACAATTCATCTAAAAAATATAAATTTTATTGTTTGTAATAACATGTACCTTGATTTTTCTATTTCTTGAAAAACTAGTGTATAATATTTTTATATGAATTTAATGTAATTATACCATTACTATGAATTAAAAATAAATTAATTTCATAAAAATAATTATTTTCTATTCAAATAAACATTTTATATTCACTCAAAACTTATTTTTATCTATATGAATTTATATAAGTGAAATTAATGTAATAAGGTGAAAATTTTATATATCATTTCCTTAAAATAAAATAAATGTCATTATCAAAGGAAAATACATCAAATTTATTTATATTAAAATTCAGGATATCTATAGTTGAATTAATATCAAATAATGAAATACATAATTTTTTTGGTTTTGTTTCAGACCGTATCCTATATTTTTATCCTTAATTAACATGTTTTACACTTACTACGGTGAAAAATATTACCCATTGATGCGATTCAAAATGAAAAAAATAAAAGAACGATATGTTTAAAATTTAAAACTCCTAATTCAGAATATGGAATCAGTTTTTTGAGAATAAATTTATATAAGTTAATAAATTCAATTCTATTATAAATTCCAAAAAATTAATTATTTTTATAAAAACGATGTATTTTTCAGCACAAAAAATGAACATATACAAAAAAATTATAAATTTTATTTATATTTAATTAATTAGATTATTTATAATTAAATGAGGCTAATGTTTCCTAATTATAAAAATAATAATATAACAGGACATTTAAATTACATAATTTAGTGAAAGGAAATAACAGTTTTACAGAAACTAGTATTTTCACTTTTCAACAAAAAATATATTTCGTAAGAAATAAATCCCCAAAAATCCACCAAAATCTCCAAAATATATTAAAGATAGTCTATTTTTAAAAATTATATTCCTTACCATAAATAAAATTTCTAAAAATATTTTAAATTTATTATAATGTCCACGCACAAAATGTAAGAAAAACTATTTTGAGGAAAACTAATTTTTGAAACATGGAATATCTCACTGAAAATTTAGTACGTATATATTATGAATCAAAAACTAAATATTCATTATATAAAAAATTTATAAATAATTTTAATAATGTGGCTATTTATATTCATTCCACTAATTTAATGGTTAGTTTGTAAAGGTAACATTTAAATAATAATATTTTTATTGTTTAACATAGTTTAATTAAAGATCGGTGTTTTATGTTAATCAAGACATCAAGAATAGTATAATTTTAAAAAAAAAGCAGGGAATAAAAAAAATATCCTAATCACTAAAAATAGTTTTTAGTAATCACTATGTACGTTTCAAATTTCTTCCCCAAATTTAGTTTTGAGTATCCAATTCCTATGTGGGTTTACTATTTATCTTCCACATGATCACACAAATGACCAAGCACTCAAGATTATATTAATCCAGTACTATAATTAAATTTGTCATCATCCATCTTCAATTAGACATATAGCTATATGTTTCATTCAAACACCTCATTCATCGGTGTTCTTCACTTTTTTGAATGTTTCAATAATTCACAATTACATTATTCTCCAAAGAAAACCAAAATTTAAAATATATTTTATTATACTTCATCAAAACCATATATGTTCATATATATCTTTACCAAATTTTTGTTCTAATAGATGTAGTTTTTATATTCTCCAAAACCTCCAACATTTATGAAATCAGTTGGATCAATTACATTATCTTTAAAGCTCAATGATAATGAGATGTGTCTATAAAAATACTATGGTACAAATTATTTCATTAATATTGATTAAACCTATAGAAATATTAATTAATTTTTTATTCTAAATTATAATCATACATTCAGCTATTTACTAGTATCTATTATATTATATTTATTGTGTCATGGTTTTATCTTCCATTACAATTATTATAACATGAAAATTGTCAAAAAAACCCTCCTAGGTCATAAAGCTAGTCATCAGACTCCATGGGTTTTCTATAATGCCTTAGGTGAGTTTTTATGACACCATAAGGTATTACCTTATAAAGTCACTTATCAGTCTAATGAATATCCCCTTAACTGAAATATGTTCTTTTAATGTGATTTTCCTTACTCACAAACCCTTCTAAACATCATATTAGGTCCCCCCATCCGAACACTACTTCAAGCCACTGATGGTTATCTACGGAATTCAAAATAGGTAGGCTCCAGGAAAGAAAGGTGCACCCTATTGAATAGTTTAGTGAAATATAGTCTTTTATAAATTACATTTCCATGGGTGTTACAATCCCCCAATTTATTCAATAGCTCCCTTGTTAGGGACCCTCCACTAAAAACTCAGGTAGTTCCACTATACCCATAGTAATATATTGAATCATATACCATTTGTCTTGACCCTATTTCACCAAGCCCTAAACTGCATCATCAAACCACATGAAGCCCTATAATACCATAGTTTATATTCAATAATGAAATAGTTTATTATACATTGACGTAACTTCTAAAACTAAGAGCTGTCCCCATGAGATAATAAATTTTCATTCAGTTTTCTTTTTTCACTCACAAACACCCTGTGAATCATATTTGGAGGCCACCTATCCTAATAATACTAAAATACAAGAATGATTAACTACAGAGTTATAAATATGTATTCTATTGAAAGTAAACTTGAAACTTATTGACAATGGTGGTAACACTTATTATCCTATGATTTTATTTTCCAGGGGTGTAAAAAAACTCATAATTATATTGAGATATATGGTCCAAAACTAAATCCCATACTACCACTTTTTCAAATATTTCAATTTTTTTTCAATAGAATACCACCATATATGTGGAAACATTATGTCATTACAATTAACACAGATGCTTAATTTTAATATCTTGTATAAATTCCTCGTAGTTAACAATGTAATATAGAGAAAAATATATCTATTTAGGTATTTATTGTAATCTATATTTCTATATCCCATGTTTTCCCCACTACAAATTAAATTTTAATCTCCTCAATTATCTATATTGATTTATTTGAAAGAATTAATATTTAAATAATTCCCTATAATTCTACATTAAACTCAAATATTAATTAACCATTAATTATAATTCTACTTTAAAAGTAATTATTTCTATATTATTTTGATTTCTGTACACTTTAACTCACTCTTATGTAGACCCTACCTTAATATCATTCACCCTATGATATTTTGTGTAAATATTATATTGAGGGATATAAATTTAAGTTATTATAATGTGAAGACCAATTCATTCTTATACAACATTAGAACCCTTAAGTTATTCTAAAAAAATATTCATGAAATTTTAGTTAATATCACTTTGAAGAGATCTCAATTGACACATCCCATCCCAACAAAATTATTCACACATGTGAACAAAATTATTCGTTGTAAAATTGGTTTTAATCTGATGAAACTTCACTTACACAGAATCTATTGTTATATGAGATTTGAAATCCCACTTTACATAATATCACTAGACACATAAAAGTCTCATATTTATATTATATAGGACTTATTTAGGCTATGTTAATATCACTTAGCTTCACAAAGACCCAAGTTAATTCAACATAGAGTTCTAAAATTCCAATTAAATATGACACCACTTAAGACTTTTCAATTTAATCTCAGTTAGTGTTCTAAATATAAAAAATTATAATATATATAAAACATGTCACCTATTTAATGTGAATTTTCCTTATAAATTTTATTTCATTTGACATATCACTTAGAGAAACCCATTTAATCATATATAAAACCTAAATTTCTAGATTATTCATATATCAGCTACAAAAATGCTATATAACATTAGAAAATTAAAAATTAATTCATAATTTACTTCATCCTTATTCAAATGACCTCAAACATATTCCTATGATAAATTTAATTATAATGAACATAATCCAACAAAGACATATTTCACATAAAACATTATACTTCATCAAGCTATTGTAATTCATGATATCTCAAAGCCATTATATCCAATTTCATAAATCCTTATAAACCCAATTTCAAAAAGATCATTGGTATTAAAAACACATCCTAAAACAACAATTTCATTTATTATGATGATCAGTATCTATATTATATTATTGAATCATTGTAATGCTAACCATCATATTCTTCTCCCACATGTAATGATAAATCCACCTCAATGTCCATAACATCTTCATCTTCAAATACACTAGTCCTTATTTAACACTATATTTCATGATTTGAATTATTGAAAACAAATCCAACCACAATGAACCATTGGTTCCAACATCAAGCCATAAAGACACCATATTATGTAAAATATATCAACCTCAAATAAATAAATTCATACATTTTTTTATTATCTAAGAAGAATGAGACATATTAATACATTGAATTTCATTTCTCCATGTAAATTATTAAATCATATGTCACCCATAAAAATTGATAACCAAATCAGAATTCAATTATCTAGATATGGTTATAAACATATTTAGCCTATCAAAATTTAAGTCCCACATGTCATACCATTATGTATGAGGATAAATATCTCATTGATTAATAACAAACTAAAATGTGATTATCAATATATATGAATATACTCAGATTATTTAAGACTCTGTGATAGTGTAACTAAGGTATCAAGGTATATTGGATCACATGAAACATTACCTATTAATCCAATTTAAAGAGGATTAATAAGAATCATTCACCCTGAGTATAATAATGACACAATTTATGAAATTCAATATAGTATATGTTGTGGATTATCCAATACATATTTTTTTTCCTTATGATAGAAAATTAGTATCTCTATATGAGTCCTAACTCATATTAAAAATTAATTGTTTTAACAACTGAAAAATCTCTTTGAATAACCTAATTTAGATATAAAAAAGGGTATACATTCATGGAATAATTTTCATTTTATTCCATAAAATATATAGACCACATAAATGATCGATAATGTATAAATGTTATTTATACGATAATATATTATTATATTCATAAACATATTTATATTACCAAAAAAAAATACAAAAATGATAATATTTACCTTATGTAATAGAATCTTTACCAAATGACCATATATTTACATAATTTTCTGGTACTTTTAAAAATGTTTTAAATGATGTAATATTTATCATATATATATATATATATTTACATATGATAAATTCTTCTACTATAATACTTTAGTGAGATAACATCGAAGAAGAAAAATTATTTTAATATTGTGGAGATTTAAGATTCAGATTCCTTATGTTCACCCATTTAGCTTTATATGAATACATCTTCACAACATATATGGTTATCATGTTAATGTATTTTATATTTTTAAATATATATAATTTTTTAAATTCCATACCATAATCATATTGAAATATTTAATTAAAATAATTCTTTTTTAGATAATTTGGTAGTATATTTACACATAATTATTAACATTATCATTACTACTTAAAAATACAAATTAAAAAATCAGTTATTAATTTCCTTTCATATTTAAATTTACTAGTACCATTATTTATTTATATTTTATTTATAATTCTCTCTGTTCAAATATACTACCAATATTCTCTTTGAAGATATGTTTTACAAATAATTATTTCTAAAACATAGACTCTTTTATGAAAATAAAATTAATCTAATTTCCTTTGTGAGAATATTTAACAAATAAAAATTATTATTATATCTCATACATAACACTTATCTATATTATAGAAATTTCCATGTTAGAATAAATATTTATCTATTAGAATATTCCAAAAATGGATAATGCCAACTGTTTCCATTATATTATTAATAAAATAAATTGATAAAAAAATTATCCATCATAAAAAATTAATTTTTTGTATCTATTCAATATATGTTATAGGGTTGATTAAATCAAAAACATGTTTCAAAACTACATCATATAATTTCATTCAAAACAACCATTATTTTACATATGAAATTTCTAATGTCATAAAAAAATAATTGGATCATAAATATACATCATGATTAGAATTCCCAAATCCATCAATATTGATGTAATCAATTATGTTATTATGTCTAAAAATCTATTTTAACGTTATTTTTTAAAATTAATGATTTATTAATCATTTAATAATTCTGAATGTTTAACCATATTCATAAAAAACCTAATTTGCAGTTGGTATCACACACCCCTAAATAAAAAGAATTACTTTTAATAACATTAATATCTATGGTTCACTCTCTATAGTGTTTCACACACCACTTTAGGTATTCTGGTAAATTATATCTACAATTAATATACTATCCATTATAGAAGCATAGTTAATTATTCTTGAATCCAACTGTCACGACCCGTCCTCGGGGCCCGTGCTGTGACTACCCCAAGCCCGCCTTCCATAGGCCAGGGGCTGGTGACTAGCACCAAGGCGTAAATCCCAGTAAAGGGAAGGCATTGCCTTTGTAAAGTAAACAAGCACCACAGAGTAAGAAAGTGGAAAAAGTAAACACTAAGTAAAAACTGGTACAACAGTAAGTGCGGAAAGTAAGTGGGCCAGAATACAAACCCAAACTGAAAGTAAATTACAACTCGAAAAGGGAAAACTACAACTGAAAAGTAAAGCCGCAACGTCGAGCCATCCTCTGGAAGCCCCACCTGAAGGGTGGGTACATATAGCATCTACAGCTCCTCGGTCCAGCCGTCCACTCCGAGTACACCCCACCCAGTGGTCCACCTCTAGGCACCTTCCTGCTCTGCCATCCTCGACCATGATCTGTGCTGTCCGTTGTCTGAAACCAACACAACGTAGTGCGGGCATAGCCCGTGCAGGGGTGAGTATAAGCTACTCAGTAGGGTACCCGAGACCCACGAAGGTCTCCCAGAATCCACAAAGGATAAACCACAAAGGAAAGATACAATCACGAAGTAACATCCGTCACGGCTTAGGTATATTCCCATACATATACCTAAGGTATCAATTCTTATTCGGCTCCAACATCCGAGCTCAAGTACAACCCAGTCCACACAGGAAAGCAAAACGTAAATACACACAGGATAGCACAACACAATCCACAAAGGAAAGAAAAACAGGGTTTCAGCTCACACAGGTATACTTCTTCGAATGACGATAGAGATGATCACTGATCCAACTAATCTGTCGGACCCACAAAGGATGGATAGGTACTAACCCCCGCAATGACCCACAAAGGATCTGACCCACAAAGGATCGATAGGTAACTAACCCCCGCAAAGACCCACACATGATCGGTCACACACAGGACCTGTAGGCGCTGGCCCACACAAGACCGCTGAGCATTGACCCACACTGGATCAGACCCACACAGGATCAGACCCACACAGGATCGGTAGCACTGACCCATAAAGGATCGCTGAGTGCTATAGTCGTCGCCGTCGAATCCACTGAGGATCTCTGTACAGTCGTCGTCGTCACAGTACTAGTTGCAGCCAACTCTAGGGTTCCCGCACATAGAAAGCTCGTTCGGGAGGGTCCGATCCATGAGCCAAGAGGCTGATACATCAACTGACACATAGTCCAGAGTTGATGTATCCAAAAGTTCTGTATCGTCAACAGGAACTCAATGTCGCAGAAGGCGCGTCAATCGGACGCCCGGTCTGAGAGTTATTGGATTTTTCGTCCCAGGGGCCCGGTTGGTTTTTAAGGAAAAACCAACCCAACCGTACTCCACCTACATCCAAACCTCGGGCAGAGTAAGCCAAAATATCTGTCTCACTTAGAGGATTCCATCAAAGTCGACGACACGTCAATCAGACGTCCGAAGCTCAAGATATGAGCATTTCCGCTCCGAGGGCCTAGTTGGTTTCGTGGACGAACCAACCCGTCCGAACCCAAAGTATTCCGAAACCTTGAGTTCGATATACAGAAACGACCTTCTCAATCCAAGGATTGCATCGCCACTGACGGTGCGTCATTCGGAGGCCCGTAGCTCATGTTATGAGCGAAAGACCAAAAAGAGTCTGGAAACGGGGGGCCTGGGCCCGGACCCACCCGACACAACCCCCCCTTGGTCGACCCGACCCGGGTCCGGGTCCGACCCGGTTTGGCGCGACTCGGCCTGGCCATGCGGCCCAGCCCGGCCTGGGTGCGACCCGACCCGGGGGGTAGGCCCGGCTCGGCTCAGCCGCGCCGGTCGAGCGGAGGAACCGCGAGGTGCTGGCCCCCACGGGATGAAGTGTCGCGGCCCCTCGTGGGGCCACGTTGGGTCAACGGACGTGGGTTTGCCGCATCCAGCGTGTCACCGGACTCACGCAGTCACGGGTCTGGTCAGCCGCCGCCACCGCGGCTTCAGCCGCGGTGGCTCCATCTGGCGGCACGCCGCCGCCTCCGGCTGCCGGCGCTACCGCGCCGGCGACCCGTGCTGCTGGTGGGTTTCGCGGGCCACCGGAGTTGCTTCAGGGGTCTGATTCCACTTCCTCCTGTGCCGAAGCTCCTCCCAGGTCCCATTCTTCACTACTAGGCCCTCAAATCGCCTTTACAGCCCCGTTTGTCATCGTCCTCCGTTTCGCGCACCAAAAACGAAAAAGTGCGATGGGTTCGGACTTGTTCGTTAGTCCGCACCCACCGTGTTAGCGGTATTAAAAGAAATATTACACAACAAATGTTTAACAAATGTCACGGGTATAAATCACAAAGATTTTTACGAATCAAACCCCTACCTCATCGAAGCCTTCGAACGTGCGTTCTTGGCGGAATTGATCGTCGTGGAAGAAGAGGATCGTTGCGTTGCGGAAGGGCGTCACGTCGTCGCGGTATACGGCGTTGCGTCGATGAAATCCGAGGATCAAGAACATACAGATTTAATTATAAAAATTAAATCCTGGTTTTTTCTATAAACCATAGAGAAATTAAAGGTCCGCAATCTCTTACCTCAACGGATGATCGATGATTTATCACGGATGAAGGAACGTCGCGGAAGAACGTCGCGGGAGAGGAATCATCGGCGTTGCGGTACTTGGCGTCGCGTCGTCGATCTCCGAGGTCTCGGCGTTCTTCGTCTCCCTTCGTCGAAGGCCGGCGTTCTTCTCGTTCTTCGCATTCTTCACGTTCTTCGCGTTCTTCACGAAGGAGGTTGAAGGACTTAAGGTTCTGTCAAAATCCTCTCAACGAAAAACACACAAGAAGAAGAATGTTGGTGTTATTTTATTAACGTGCCAACCAATGAAAAAAGATAAGTTAAGAAATGACTCATTAATTAATAGAATTAATTCAATGAATAAAACTACCCAATTAAAAGGAGTGTTTAATAGATTAAGAAACGCCCCAGTTGACTTTCAATTAATAGGGGTTTTCGCGGGTGCGTTACTTAGCGGAAAAGAAACGGTGGGGCTCGTGCGGGCCCCACCTCACAAATATCCAACCAAGAGGGTAGGATATTTTTAATTGCATCCTATCCGCTTTAACTCAGCTTAAGCAGCTTTAAGTGGGTTTTAAGCAGCTTTAAGTGAAATAAAATAATGTTTTTCGTACCACGTTATTTTATTTCTTATCTTAATGCCCAAAAATTTAAAAACCACACCCGAGCAAACACAACTCTAGAAAAGGCGTTTCTAAGCAAATACCGGCGCTGCGATTCCTTCGGTTCCCTTGGAATTCGATTCCGAGCAACAGTTCAAAAGTTAGAAAAACCTGCTCGTTCGTTCACTGAACGTACCCGAGCCAAACTTCGAAAAATGATTCCGGGCACACCGGGCCTCGGAATTAGGTGCCGTCAGAAACTGCATTCTTGTAAAATTCCAAAGAAAATTAAGAAAAAAATTTCCATGAAATTTACGGGTCTTTATATCACTCCCACCTCAGGGCTTTACATCCCCATAAAGCATCACCACAAACTTAGGGATACAAAGGCGGTAATGAGCACGCATCTGAGCCTCCCGCTCCCATGTGATCTCCTGATGGTTCCTGAGCTGCCATATGAAGCGCACTAGAGGAATCGATCATCCACGTAGTACCCGCTTCTATCGATCCTATATCTCCACCGTGACCTCCGCAAAAGTCGCCCCTTCATCAACGTCTAGCTCCCCATGGTCAATGATGTGCGTCGGGTCGTGCACGTATCTCCTCAACTGAGATACGTGGAAGACGTCATGTACCTGGTGCAACTGAGGTAGTAGAGCCATGTGATAAGCCACCCTGACGATCTTGCTGAGGACCTGGAATGGTCCGATGAAGCGTGGAGACAACTTTCCGCCTCAGCCAAATATCCGTAATCCACGTCGAGGTGAGACATGCAAGAAGACGTGGTCGCCATCGTCGAACACTAGTGGCCTCCGCCTCCTGTCAGCGTTAGACTTCTGCCAGCTCTGAGCTGTCCTCATCTGCTCCTGGATGACCCTGACCTTCTCTATCGTGGCCCTGACCATCTCCGGTCCCACAAGAGCTGCTAAGATTTCTTCTTTGACGATAAGAGAAATCTGGTCTCATCCCCTGGATAAACCACTTTCATTGCCTAATACAGTCAATCCAAACATGGATGACAGTAACCCATACCAAGGATGACGTCGTAAGGCCTCGACACTACTACCAAGAGATCTAACCGTTACACTCACCTCTGAGGGTTGAGTCACACTGTCGGCATCATTGTGTGGAAACTACGTCTCCTCCAGTAGGTACCTCTCAAGTGAGGGTCAAGTCAACAGTCTAAACCGAAACCTCTTAGTAACAACACAAGAGATGACAGGAAAGTAAATGCCATAAGAAAAGGTGTCTTTTATTACTGCAGCTCAAGTACAAAGACACAAACCATCTACAAACATACATCATAAGCTAGGGAAACAAAAGTGGGTACTACGTGGACGATCAATTCCTCTAGTGCGCTTCAGATGGCAGCTCGGGAACCTCCAGGAGAGCACTTGGGAGCGGGAGGCTCAGATGCGTGCTCAGTACCGCCATTGTATCCCTAAGTTTGTGATGAAGCTTTACGGGGACGTAAAGCCCTGAGGTGGGGTCGGGTCGGTCTAGGCCAAGACCCCCCCATTTCCGGACCTTTTATTGTGACAACAGGGTCCCGCTGATAGCACAGACACCCCGCCTTAACATGGCCATCGGGTCCTGGCCTACCAGGTACCACCAGTTGCCCTCACAGAAACGTGGGGCCCACCCCATGGTCCACCCACATGCCTGAATGAGTTAGCTGACTAATGAAATTCCCCACAGGCCAACACTTGTCCTTTCCTGTGTGCTTTTTCCTCACTCACACACACCATGGGAAACTTCCCAGAGGGTCACCCATCCGGATCACTACTCCAGGCCAAGCACGCTAAATTGTGGAGTTCTAATCAGACAGGCTCTCGAAAAGGAAGGTGCACCTTATTGAAATGAGTCATATCATTTAGTCATTTAACCCTTTATTATTTGGGGATGTTACAATCACCCCCCCTTTAGAGTACAATGCCCTCGTTGTGGGCCCTACATCTCAACCCAGGCAGTGCACCGCACTTAAGGCTGGGTTACTCCTCTGATACCAATTGTGACAACAGGGTCCCGCTGACAACACAGACACCCCACCTTAACATGGTCGTCGGGTCCTGGCCTACCAGGTACCACCAGTTGCTCCCACAGACACGTGGGGCCCACCCCATGGTCCACCCACATGGCTGAATGGGTCATCTGACTAATGACATTCCCCACAGGCCAACACATGTCCTTTCTAGTGTGCTTTGTCCTCACTCACACACTCCATGGGAAACTTCCCAGAGGGTAACCCATCCTGATCACTACTCCAGGCCAAGCACGCTTAATTGTGGAGTTCTAATCAGACATGCTCCCGAAAAGGAAGGTGCACCTTGTTGACATGAGTCATGTCATTTAGTCATTTAACCCTTTATTATTTGGGGATGTTACACCAACACTAGGATTCAGTTAACTATTTTTACTATTAGACCCTCTATGGGTTTTTGTATTTTTTAGGTTTAATATATTACTATTTTTTACTATCATCATGGCAGTACATCATAGACCCCGAGTATAATTTTTAGTTACCCTCAATATATTACCAAGATCAAACACTTTCATATTTTTTCTATAATAAATGACTCTTAATATTTTATAAATGTTTTTATAATAATTTTTATAGTCATGTTCAACATTTAAGTAGACCCTATCCATTCTAAGTCAATAGGATACCACATCATACTGATTAAATGAGTAGAGGAAGATGTTACTTTGGAAATTTTGTATTAATAAATTCTTTTGGAATCTCATAAATATTATCCATGACTATATCATGATAATATATTTTATGTTTATAAATTATTTTTAATCATATATATTATCATATTAATTTTGGAACAAAGGATTTATAGAAACTGGTATGAGATTAGAGAAAAAATAATATCATTTTTATAATATAATTATTTATCCAGTTCTACATATTTAATATCTTCAATAATTGTCTCTTAATATAGGTATATCTCAAACATATATATTTTTTATATTCTATTAATAAATATTTTTTTGTTTTTGTATCATTCCATCCAATGTATTCTATTATGTTTATCCTTTTTAAAATACAATTTTAATTGTTTTTTTAATGGTGATGATAAAATTTTTTTTAAAAAATAATATTTTATTAATTGATTATTGTGTATCTCATGTTTTTAACAATTAATATTATTGAATATAATATCCAAAAATGATAATGAATTTAAAAAATTTAACATATCTAATTGTAATATATGATTTTTACTTCACTATTATTTAAGCTGAACTTAGTGTTCCTAAAATAACACTTCTATTTAGGAAGCTAATAATTTCAACCATATCATATGTTCCTATTTGATATATTACTATAATATTACTATTCAAAATAAATTAAATGGATTATGTTAAATTAATTCCTATACTAACCTAATTTTTTGGGTTTCCTAGCTATGTATGACCTAAGTCTCATGACCTATACAATCACTTAATACTATTAGGTTTACAATTTTATTTTTCCATGATAAATGATAATCCATGGGAATGAATAAAAATAATTAATTACCCATTTGGATGAATGAGGTGTTGATAAGTGTTTTATTTTGAAAGAATCAAACATATATAATTATAAGGGGTTTTAAAATCATACCATCTTGTTTCATAAATTTTTTTATATGTCTGCATGATTTTTATGATAATTCTTCATACCATACAGCTTTAATCAAATTATTTTGTTCCTAAATTATTAATGTATAATAATATATACAACTAGTTATGAACCAAAAAATAAAATCTAATTATGTCTAAAAAATCAAAATTTATCTCGTGTATAAGTTACATGAAACCATTTAATATAAATGTTTAAAACCATATACAATAAAAATCCATATATAATTTTTTTTATAGATATCCAACACATAATTTTATTATTATAGAATAAACACCAGTGATAGATAAATTTTTAACACATATCCCCACAATCTATACATCAATACACAAGAAATTATTTAATTCAAAGACAATTCTCTAGCCAAATAGGTATAAATAACATTCAAACATTATTATTGAGTTTATAATTCAAAAGGAAGTAATATTATTTTTTAACAAAACAAAATATAATATTAGAAATAAAAAATAATTCCTTATATTCATAGTAATAAATTTATAATAATTTTATTAAATAATTAAAATTAAATTATACATCTAAAGATATTATAAAAAATTTATATTCATAAATAACAAAAAAGAATAGAATAATCATTTGATTGAGCAATTCAAATATATCACCATCTAGTGAAAATATATCAATATTTCTTAAATATAAAATATATAAATAGATTATAATTTATACATTCATTCATTGACATTCCATAACATATAATAATAATAACTTTATAATTATATTATAAATATAAACATATAATATTTAATAATTTATATGATATATATATATATATATATATATGAGAACATTTATATTAAAATATATTATTCATAATTAAATATTATCCTTTCATATTCTATAATATATTAACATTTCATATTTATAATATAAATAATGTACATTATTTTAATATCATAAGATTTATATTTATTTGAACATTTGATCCAATCCAGTAAATCCATTTTGTATTGGTTGAAAAAAATTTCATAAATAAAAAATTTAATATGAAAAAAATAATATTATAATATATGAATATTTTATTAACCAATATAAATATTTTTTAATAGGAAAATGTTATTGTCTTTTTAACTTTCATGCTTCTAGTTTTGGAGGTGTCGAGAGGTAGTTCTGAGAAGAATGGTACGATTTGAGTTAGAAATTTTATTTAGAGATGGAGTTGTGGCATGGAGGTATATGTTGTACTATGGGAGGTCCTTTGGATGTATTTATACTAAATAGTTAGATTGGTTATGACATGGAGGCTTAATGTTTCAAAAAATGGGGGTCGTACCATTTTAGGGGCCCTTGAGGCAGGGCACATGGGATATGGTATGATATAGATCAATAATTTTATTGAGGTAAAGGGAAAGACATAGTTTATAGTGTGGTTATACCCACTTTGGCATTGAAAATATAAGAGTGATTTTGGTCCATTCTTCCATATTAACTTTTTTAATCATTAGGAATTGGTTGCACAATGGTTTGGTTTGAGTAGTGGATCATGTGGCATGGAAACGACCGTTGAACTATATTCCATCTATGTATTTAAATGATATGAGGTATCTTTTTTTGTGTGCATTTTAGGAGGTGTTTTTACTAGGGAAATTACGGTATGGATGAACCTATTGCATAATGGTATTGTTGAAAAAATTGATGTTTGGTAGTTTAATATTCCCAAACTTCATGATCTTATATTTTCCAGAATGGGTATAAATTTTAAGACTTAATCACAAACCATCACTCTTTCATTGGTTCTCACACCCCTTCTATGACCTCAAGTGTGATTTTTGGAGACCTTTTAAAAAATTG
Source organism: Viscum album (assembly GCA_963277665.1). Taxonomy (NCBI): domain Eukaryota; kingdom Viridiplantae; phylum Streptophyta; class Magnoliopsida; order Santalales; family Viscaceae; genus Viscum; species Viscum album. The sequence goes on along the minus strand of OY728158.1, from coordinate 492,864,848 downwards.
GTTTGGTTTTGTCCCTTGGATATGAGATATCCATTATTGGTAAAACTAGCTAAGTTATCACTCATTTGTTTTTGGAATCTTCAACATTCTTATTTGGGGGACTCTCAATGTTGGTGCACGTTAATATTGGATGATGTTTAAACTATGAACATGATGAATAATTTTATGATTTTGGTATATCATAGGGTTTCCTTGGTGTGATGTGGTCTGGAAGTTTTCTCCAATAATTCCTTTCATAATAGTTTTGGAGTAATAGAATGAGGTAGGTAATTCATGAACTCTCATCTATTTTGTGTGTAAGAAAAAACATTGATTATTTCACTTTCCATGAGGGGGATATTAAGGATTATATAAATATGATAATGAACTAAACCTAATGAAAATTGATGAAAAAAGGGGGATACAAATGTGTAATCTTTCTGTACTGATATTTTCTCATATAATAAATGGAATCTTCCGAAATTTGTAAAAATGATAGTTTTTAGGCATATATTAATATTTTGATTTATTATTTGAATCACTTTAATAAATTCTTAATAATGAATTAATGTAATGAGAAAGTTGTGTGAAAATGAATATGAAATAAAATCATCGTTTAATAAGGAAAAAAGTGGGAAAGTAAATGTTGGAGTCTATTGTTTTTGTTTTGTTTAATTGATTATTGTTATGCCTATGTTAGTTTTTTGATGTGAATGTTTTTATGGTGATTAATCAAGATGGTTTCTGATGTGACAGATATGAGATGGTTAGGGTTTGATGGCTGCAATGTGTTGGGAGGTGGGGATTTTAAGGTTAGTATGTGATGTAACAAGGGTTGGTTTTGTAGTTATTGGTAGATATTGAAAATAAAATTTGTATGGCTTATGATGGATGGATATCACAAACCATCCCGGGTCAACCCAATCCATCAATAGATCTGGATCACAACATGAACTCAAGAATGAATTCGCATATGAAAGAGGATGCGAACTAGGAGAGAGGGAATAAGACATACAATGGGGAGACTATTCAACTAGATCATAGTTAATTAACATTGAAAAAAATAAACACATACATATCCAAATCATATAACATGGTGTGTATTATAAACAATTGAAATATAATTATTCCATAATAAATTAAATGAAACATAAATTCATATATATTCTTAGGTATATATTCGAAAACTAGTTTTCCAATGGACTAAACGTTAAAATAAATAAAAAAATTAAAAAATTTAAAAAATACATTTGGATATCTTATAAATTATAACCCAAACTACATACCTAGTATCCACAAATGCAGCAATTTTCTAACTAAATATAAAATATCACATTAGTCACTATGATAAATTGTGAAACATTGGTCCCTTTTACACATCTAATATCTATATATGATCAAAAAAATATAATATATATTGTCTACATGCAAACCATGGTTCATATATAGAGGGAGATAAATAAATCTCACCAGGTCACCCCAATGGCGTTCATACCATATGCTATCAGAAAATTTTCATGAAAAAAATGATATTCCTAGGTTAGTTGATCAAATAATACTTGCATAAAATTTAATAAACATCATGATTAAAAAATTAAAGAAAAAAACCACCCTTGATACCTGGACTAACATCCTAGGTAGTTATAACCTTGCTCTGGATAGCCATTGGACAACGTGTAACACATGGCTCACCAATCCACAAGACATCAGGAAAATCCTTTTGATTATAGGAGCTAAAAAATATCTAGAACCTGGATTTGCATGAATACAAAACCCTAGGATGTGATCATAAAAATGTACCACAACAACACATCAAATGAGCTCTAAGAATCTAATAGCAAGATTTGAACTAATGATAGGAACTCTACTATGGAACTGCTCAAACCTGTCCTTTGCTTGAATGTATAGAAAAATCAATCTAGCTAGAAGTCATTTCCCAAAAATGTGCACTACCCCAAGGGTCCCTCTATCCAATGGACCAAAATTTCAGGCATACTGTCCCAGGGGTCCTAACAAACAAGGGATAAAAAATGTATATTTTCTATCCTATTGGTCTAAACCAAATAGTTTAGATCACAAAAAATCTATAAAAAATACCTCTAGAAAGCTCATATATCTCAACTAGAGGGTTTACTCAACCAGATAATCTATTAGAACCCTATAACCAACTCACAGTAGACACACAATCAAAGATATAATTATTAAACTCAGTGAAAATAACAAATAAAATATAATGTCAACAGTATCATCTCATATAAAAACATAAAAAGATCTAACTTAAATATTTTTTTACATGTAGGAACATGGGTTAGACAACACCTGAACACACTATCCCAACCCTATACAATGAATCACCACTATCATCCAATCCATCAGGAACCAAACATAGATCAACCAAATCTATAACCTGCCATCATCAACACTAAATCCCAAGACCTACCATATTAGGGTGACTAAGAAATAGGGTTTCCTCAATAGGTCCAACAAGGAATAGTGTAGCCACTATGGTCCCCTAAAGAAAATAAAAAACCTTGCATCAAGACTACCAAAATATACCTCTACCAAACTCTCAACACACAACATATTATTTCAAATCATAGAAAAGATGAATCATAGTGAGGGCTTCACCTCTGTTCTTTCAAAGCAGCGATCACGAAAGGATTATTCTAACCTTCCTAGGAACGTGTCTACCAGATCGTCTTCGAAGATGTCTAGGAAGGTGGAGAAATACCTTTTTAAGATTTTCATTTAGGATAAGTCTCAATCTGATTGGGATCCTTCTAGTGACTCTGATTATGGTAATCATTTTTCCTACTATGATATTTGGACCTGGTGTTTGGTGGATGAGGATTTCTTTTGTTTGTTTGATCACATCCGCCTTATCTGTACTTTTTATTTCCTTTTAATAAATGGCCATAAGCTTTGCTTCTGGATCTACTTGATGGGTATAATTACAAATCACCATTCCATAAATAGAATCCTATATCATCACCATTCTAATAATGGAATCTAAAATTGTTAACTCATAAATATCTAAAAATATACTCAATGAAACTCTGCTGAACTGACCACTCTATAGAACCCATTTAACCACTAATCATAAAAATTAATATAAGTGAAACATTGAGGGTACATCAGACCCTTATAAACATGATCTCACTGGCACAATGTTTTACTCTCTACCCCATGATACCAACCCATTTTAAAGGATCCATTTAATCTAAACCTCAAGAGAGTGTTCTATGACCTTATCATCCCAAATCCTGAGAAACTACTCATGACATATAGGGACTATCTGAAAATCTCATCCAAGATACTACTTGATACCACCATCCAATAACAATTCAAAGAACATAATATAACATGCTTAGTGTGCTAAATCCAAGACAAGTGATAATCCCACAAACCTAACTCGAGACTCAAATTACTCATCCCAACTAGATTGGGGATTCTAAATCGAAACATAAAGAAAAAATAATACCACCAAATATCTCCCAATTGTAAACATCATCCATACATCCTCTCTAAATTATAAGTACTCATCCATCGCGATCTATGTGGAAAAAAACTTTGAGTGGGATTCTCACATGTAGAATTCGATATCAATGATGAAAATTAATGAATCACCTCACATTAGGCAGTACATGGTGTGAACATTTTGTGAATTTCATGTATCCCAAAATATCCTACATGGTTGTGTACACCCCCTCCCCCGATTGGCAATTTTCCTAATTACTGGGTGTATACTTGCTCAACATGGTGTTCCACCCACACAGGGTAGTTACTCATTTACATGGACATGTACCCCACAGGGGGTAAGGCCATAGGATAAACATTCCAAAGTATCATGTAACATACACAAGCTATAGTATTTTACACTATATGGCTCTGTTCCCTGACACATGGGTTCTAGTCAGGCCCTAGGATACACCCCAAGGGTAAGATCTCAGATTATTCTGGTGTTATCTCAGGAGCATTTTTCAAAACTCATTGATGTTTTTCAGTAACTTTAACTTGGATTAGTGTATTTGGGTGTAGTTGGGTGAAAGTTTTAAGGAAAACAAGTGGAAAATGGTGGGGGGGGGGGTGCATGGTTGGCACATTGTTTGAAAAATCATGCGACCAAACCATGTCATGAATGCAAAACTAGATATAAAAGTCTGCATGGTTTGCGCATGTCTTGAAATCCCATGTGGCCAAACAGTGCGAAGAAATAAAAACTGAACATAGGAGTCTACATAGTTGGTGCACAATTTTCTAAAACCATGATCCAATGCTTCGAAAATTCTGCACGCATGATTATAATTCTGAACATCCTTTTTAAAACCATATGATTCCCCATGACTTCTATATTTTAGACCTTGGATTGGGATTAAAGAATAATAGGTGTTTTAAAAACCTCAAAGAGAGATTACAAGGTGATCTGAACATAGTTAATCTATATTGAAATCTTGGATTAAAGATCTTCTCCCCTCCCAGTATGTGGATTATATCTTGTTTATTCTCCCATTCTTTCCTCTATATTTTAATTATATTTTCTAGGAGAATATCCACTATTTCTTTGGATCTAAAACTATGTGTTTAGATCTAGATATAAAATTTTGGATATAGATCTAGTTTTTCAATATCATGATGCCATGATCTTAATTTTGGGTTTAAGGGGTTTAGATTAGATTCTTGATTTATGATGTTGTGCCACACAAATTTTGAGTATTTTCTTTAGAATAACTTCTATCAATAAACTAAGTAAGGTGGTATAAATCAAACTCCTATAGTCATGATTTCTAAGATGTTTATTAGTTTATGAATTATGTTGATTACCTTGATAAATGATTTCCTAAATTAGAGTAATGAGGAAAGCGGAATTGATGCGTGTTTACATTGGTTATTTATTGATAATTGAATCATGAAAAAAACGAATGGTGGGTCGCAAAAATTGACTGATATTTTGGATATTTAGTTTTGGGTTTTGATTTTGAATTTGAATTATTGAATCGATTGTATTAAGATAATTAATTGGGGGAATTAATTATGGAATTTTGTTTGTCTATGAAAGATGATCTATTGTAAGAATTAATTATGCGCCATGATGTGATCAAAGATAATTAATTATGAGAATTAATTATATTTTTTTGGGATTTTATTTGGATAATTAATTGTGAAGAGTTAATTATGGAAAGAGTATTGTATTTCTTTATTAATAAATTTATGAAATAATTAATGAGTTATATAGTTAGTTATGTTTTGAATTAACTAATTTCCTTTGATATGTTTAAATAATAGTTTGATTAGTAAATGAATAATGTGGAAAATTCATACGAATTAATGAATGATTAAATGGATTAGATTTTTCTGGGCCAGGAATGGCATCCTAATCCAATTATAAGTAGGTAATTGGACATGGAGTTTTCCCCAATAGTTATATAAGATTGAGATTATGGGGTGATAGGCATGATGACCTACACTGAATAAGAATTGGACTTCTAGGATTGACGACCTACACTCATCATGATTTGTGGTGCTAGGCATGATGCCTAATAAAAAATGATCAATGATGATTCAAATGATATTTTGGGTGTTATAAATGATGACCTACACGAAATGAAAAATGACAATGAATGATGATTCAAATGGGAAACATGAATTTAACATAGCCTAATGTGATGATTAAAGATTAAATGACATTGTGATAAATGTTTAAATTATTCATTTTATTTATTGATTACTTAATTTTCATGCACAATATATTGACTAGAATCATTTTAGACACAGTTGGTAGGGGCCTACTGATTTTTACTCACACCCTATACATGCCACCAAATCGGCACCCGAGAAGACATTCTTATTGCAAGGAAGGATAAGGGCATGGGCCATGGATATATTGTTGTTTGGTATTTGAGCATGGGAGGTGGAATTAGATGTGATTAGGGATCCTATTTGTTGTCATTGTGTCTTTAAATTTAGTTGAATTATAGAAACATGTTACTTGAATTGTCATAAAATTCTTTACCTTTCAGTCGAATATTCTACGTTTTGGTTTTTACAATCATATGTTATGGAGCTGTTCCTGTTACTTATATATGCATCCGTACATGGTTATTTTTATTTTCTTCTATTTTTAAATTGTTCTGACAATAGATGGTATATTATCCACAATACCAACGTACTAGACCCTCTCTCCTAATCGGCACCCTCTGGCGTACAGGGTGGCACGCCTAAGGGCATGTGGCCAACCAGCTTGGGGCACCATTCAGTGGATCCCTGATTGGGATGTCTCAAAGTTTTATCAATGGATATTTCTTGTCATTATTATTAATTTGTATTAATATTTGGGGAAAAGGTAGATATGAGACTAGGAAGATTCGAGGATTGGTAATGAGCTCATCCATGGGAGTTGCAAACCCACTTATGGAGGATTGTCTAAGAACTTAGGGAGGGATTGTTATGATTGATGTTTGTTTTTACAGTTTTATATAATTTCACCTTAGGTGATTCAGTTTTGGTGTGATATGATATTTGTTTTAAAAATTGTTACAATTTGATTTATGGCTTAAAGTGGCCCAATAGTTGAGTTTTCATGCATCATTTTAGGCACTCAGGGTTGTTGTTACATGAATCATTCTAGGTACTCAATATAAAATGGGTAATGGGTAAGTTATAGAAAATGAACTATTTTCCTTGATGTGAGATTAAAACAATGATGAAAAATGAGAATAAATTTTGGTCTAATTAGAACCTTGATTGATGAAAATGGGAATTGTAAATTAATTAATTTGAAAAAATGTGACTAATTAAGGGTTGAATGAATTAATGAAATGGAATGCACCCTTATTAACCAAGACCATCTTATAAGATGACTATGGTTAGTGATAAGGCCTCAGTGTTGACCCCACGTCAAGAAACAAAGAGAGAATTGACATGTTAAATCAAGTTGTGTTAGTTTATTCCCTTATATAATTTTAATAAGGTTGCATTATGAGGCCTGAGATGTGTGTATGGCTATATAGTTGTATGCTTCCAAGACACTTATTGAGGGAGAGACCGAGGGGTATGGTCTGAAATGAACTTCCCGATAGGGAGCATGAGGCACCATTGGTGAATGCTGAATAAGAAGTATAGATGTTCTGAGAGAACATTTATCATTTCATTTAATTCATGTAAAGAGACCTAGGGCGGGATCAGAAAATAATGTCTGAGTTGACAAGGCTGTTTCAGCTGTAACACCCTCTTACTTTTACTAGAGAGGGTGGACCTGAGGGAGCTGAATTTTGGATTGAATCCATAGATATGATACATTACCATTTGGAGACTCATGCTAAGAGGAGGGTCAATTTGACTGCTTATATACTGTGGTGTTCCCTGAAGTGGTGGTGGGAAAATCAAGTAAGATCTATACATACCGATGATATGTTATGGAATGAATTTTTGGAGAATTTTTTGGAACAATTCTATCCTAACACTTTGAGGCAAGAGAAGGATGTAGATTTCATGCATCTGATATAAGGAAGAATGTCTATAATGGAGAATGCCAAAAGTCACACATATTTACATCGTTATCTCTAAATCATTGGAATAAAATGAGATATCTTCGGAAAAATGATTTCATTGTGGACATAGGTGTAATATTAAGTCCCAGGAGATTATATTTATGATAAAGATATTTTTATTAGTGGTTAATCAGTATCTTATTTCATAGGGTATCATGAAGTAGGCTTCTAGTACTAGAAATATAGCTAATCAATCAGTGAGTGTGCCTTCAGAAATTAAGATTCTCCGTCACAAAAATCTTTGTTCGGACAATGGAAATAAATGTGTATAGTTATGAGGAACGGGTACACCAAATCTTTCTCATGTGAATTTCCACTATAGGGATAGGTATGGAAATGATCATACACATTGTCCATGACCACCAGTGGAGTGCCAGTTTTGTGGCAAGATGGGAAATCTATTTATTTTTTACATGAATCAGTGGCATGCTGGTGCTAAGGGAGCATCTCCTCAGAGTAAGAGTGTGGGATGGGATTATTCTACACAATATTGGTATGGTATTTGAAGTTCTACTTGGAGAGGTAGTAGAGGCAGTGGACACAGTGCTTCAGGGTTTGATTTCCTATACCAGCAGAGTGGTGCCACTCAGTGGAGTCAGATGACACCATAGGTAAGAGGGGAAAGACAATTATATGTAGTGCAATATACACTTGTGGTGAGGGAGGCTGGTCTATTGATAGTGATAGGTTCTATTCCATTTTCTTCTACTTTAGATACTACCTTGTTAGATACTACTGCCTCACATTCCTTCATATCTGCAAATCTTGTTAATGGATTGAACCTGGAGGTGGATTCCATAAGCGGGGTGATGAATATAGATACACCATTGAGAACGTAGTGTAGGGATATCTGTTTATGCATGGGATGTTTTCTAGATATCTGAGAGTATTGTTTCCTTTGGGATCTCTGTGTCATTGACATAATAGGATTTGATCTGATTATGGGCATGGACTGGCTAGTAGCATACTGATCCAACATAGATTGTTGTCGCATGAGAGTGTCCTTTCTATCTCTTGTGGGTGACCAATATGTCTTATGTAGAGAATGGGATATCCATGTATGAAATGCTAGGAATATTAATCAATAACTAGAAGAGCTCACAATAAAATTTTCTAGTCTTTTACTAGAAGATGGGAGTGGTAGGAATGTCTTCCTTCCACTAATAGTAATACTATTTCAGAATATATTTCATGAATACTTTTTAGTGTTTCCACCTAATAGAGAAGAGGAATTCACTATTCTACTCCTACAAGGGTGAGCCGATATCAATTCCTCCTTTCAAAATGACACTAACAAAGCTTCAAGAGAACAAAACACAGTTAGAAGAGTTAGATGAAAAAGGGTTTATCTTTCAATGTACATTTCCATGGGGATCACCTGTTTTCTTTACAAATATGGATGATATGAGTCTCTACATGTATATCGATTAACATAAATTTAATAAATTGACAATGACAAACAAATATTTTCTTCTAAATATCGATGATATGTTTTACCAGCTAGAGGGGGATAGAGTCTTCTTAAAAATTGATATGAGATCAGGGTATCATTAGGTGATATTTCAGACCTCTGATATAACAAGAAATTCTCTCTGGAGTAGGAATGACCTCTATGAGATTGTCGTAATTCCTTTTGGGTTGACTAATTATCCAAAAATGCTTATGGTCTTGCTGAATAGGATATTTAATCCATACATAGATCACTTAGTGGTGGTGTTTGTGAACAACATCTTAGTGTACTCTATGACTGATGACGGTCATGATCAATATATTGGCATTATTCTGGGTAAACAAAAATAGAATAGGTTATATGAAAATCCATCCAAATGTTAGTTTCATATTAACATGTTACACATTTTAGGGCACATCATCTTGGAAGAAGGTGGGTCTATAGACCTAGAAAAAGTGCATGCAGTAATTTCTTAGGAGCAGCCTAGAAATGTTTTCGATATTTGAAGCTTTTTGGGATTAGATACTTATTATAAGAGATTTATCCATGTTTTTTCCCAATTGGTTGCACAACATACTAGTTTCAAAAAGAAAGTGGTATAATTAGATTGAAAAGAAGCATCTGAAAATGTGTTCCATGATTTGATGAAGCCCTTAACTTCCACACCAATTTGATCTTACCTTAGACAATTGAGGAGTACAAGGTGTATGCTGACACTTATGGGGTTGGACTCAGAGTTGAGGTGATACAAGGGGGTAGATTCGTTTCTTATGGGTATCGAGAGTTGAGGCCACATGAACAGAATTACCCTACTCATGACCTCGAGTTAGCAGTAGTGGTTTATGCTCTCAAGTGTTAGAGACAATATCTATTAGGTGAAAGGTTTATTGTTATTATGGATCACAAAAACTTGAAGTATATCTTTTCAAAGCATGACTTGAATCTTCAACAGTGAAAATGGGTGGAGTATATGATGTCCTTTGATTTTGAACTAGAATATACACCCAAAAAAGGGAATATTGTGTGTGATTCCTTGAGAAGAAAAACTCAGACTAAGTTGGTACTTGAGTCCAGTGTGGAGTGGAAAATGATCAATTTGATGGTGGATATTTATGTGGTAGTTCAGGAGAGTTAGGATAGGATGACTCTAGTTCCATTAGTAGCAGTGTCTACACTCATGAGATAGATTATGGATGCAGTATGAGGATCTATAGTGTTTAACCTTATGGGAAATACTTGATGGTGGGGAGACATAGTCATTCTTCAATATAGATTAGGATGGTATAATCTATGTGAAAAATCATGTTGTTGTGCCTACGAGTATGTCAGAGGAACTTATGTGTGAATTTCATGCTTCAAGGTGGGCGGTACATCATGGGGTGACAAAAATGTACCATGAACTTCAACAATAGTTTTGGTGGTTTGGTATGAAAAAAAAAAATATAAATTTTAATAACAAGACATTTCACCTGTTAAAAAGTGAATGTAGAGCATCAATGACCTTGAGGCCTATTGCAGCTGTTACCTATTCTGGAATCGAAGTGGGATAACATGACTATGGATTTTTTGGTAGGAATTCCAATGAATCTTAGGAATAATGATTATATTTGGGTCATTGTATAATGAATAATGAATTTATCACCATTCTTTCCTCTCATAGAAACCTTTAAAGTAGGGAATTATGGAGAACTATACATGAAATAGATTGTTCATTTGAATGTGGTGCCACATACTAAAATTTCATATCACAATTATGGGGTTACTTCATGCTTATGGAAGGGCATATAGAAGGTGATTTGTTCCCATGTTCTATTAATTATGGCCTTTCACCCATAGATAGACGGGCAATTAGAGTCTACAATACATGTGTTAGAGGATATGCTGCAAGCATGTGTGATTGAATTTGGATGTTCTTGGGAAAATCGCCTGTATTTAGTAAAGTTTTCTTATATAAATATATAGTAGTAAAAGAATAAAAATTGATCTTGACAAGGAACATTATTTTAGACCTTGTATATCACTAGTATGTTGGTTAAGGGCTAGTGAGTCAGATTTGTTGGGACAGAGTCATGTTCAAGAGACATCAGAGCAGGAAAAATTGATTCAAAAGCACATGGATATGGTTCAAGTATGCATAAGTCATATAAAGATAGACGAATAAGGCCCCTAGTGTTTACAGAGGCTGATCATGTTTTCCCTTGGGAGTCGCCTAGATTTGGCCACTACCAGATACATAGGAATGGAATTTTACCACCCAGGTTTGTGGGACTCTTTGAGGTGCTGGAGAGAATCGTGTCGGTGGCGTAATGATTAGCACATCCATAGAATTTAAGCACTATGAATGATGTTTTCCATATTTCAAAAGTACAGTGGTATCACTCCGACCCTTATCATGTGATTTATGCAGAGGATATTGACCTCAAGACTGATGCGTCGTTTGAGGAGCATCTGGTATATGTTTTGGGTCGTAGTGAGAAAGTGTTATAAGGAAAGACCATGCCTTTAGTTCATGTCTTATGGAAACATGGAAATGTTCATGAGAAAACATGGGAATGAGAATCATATATTAAAGATCAATTCCCAAATCCATTTGGCTTGGAATCTTTGAGAAGTTTGAGAGTCCAGCTTGAGGATGTACTATTTTAAGGTGGAAAATTTGTAAGATCTCAGCATTTTCTAATGTCATCATGGGTGTGTTTTTCGGTATATTTTGATTTTTGCAAGTACCTTTAACTTTTAGTAGTGGCTTGGGGTGCGTTTGGGTGATCTTTTAATGAATTATAAGGGATAATGTGATGTGCATAGTTTTCGCAAGGTTTGAAAAACCACGTGACCAAACCATTCCATGTGTGAAAAATCAGACAAATCGGTCTGTAGGGTTTGTGCATAGTTTGAAAAACCATGCGGCAAAACTGTGCCAATAGATCAAAACTGAACAGAGGAATCTCCACAGTTGGTGTATTATTTTCCTTAACCATGCACCTCTTCCCAGGAAACCATGCATGTGGGATTTAAATTTAAAAAATCTTTTTTCAAACCACAAGAACCCCCAAGACATCCATATTTTTGACCTTGGCTTGGGCTTGACAAAAGCTAGGTTTTTCTATAGCCTCTCAGAGAGATTCCAAGGTGATCCGAACACAGTTTTGTGAGATTTAAATCCTAGATTGAAGATTCTCTCTCTTATCAGTAGGAGGCATTCATCCCATTTATTATCCCATTCTTTCTACTATCATTCCATGACATATTCATGGAGTATCTCCACGATTTCATTTGATCTAAAGCTATGAGTTGAGATCTAGATCTTGGATTGTGGATATATATCTAGTTTTGAAATATTTTTATGCCTTTGATTGAAATTTTTGGTTTATGGATTTATATTCAGAAATTGATTGACGATGTTGTATTGCTCTGATTTTGGTTATTCATGTAGGTATAACATCTGATAATAAACTGAGGTTGGTTGTCTAAATAGAACCCCCATTATCATGATTTATGAAATTTTTATGAGTTTATGAATTTTATTGATGACCATGATTGATGATTTCATAAATTGGATCAATTAGGAAAGTGTAATTGATGTGTTTTTACCTTGTTGATTTATTTATAATTGAATCACATAACAAATGAATTTTTGTTGGCCAAACTAATTGATATTTTGAAGATTTAGTTTTTCTTTGTGATATTGTATTTGAGTTATTGAATTTATTTTATTAAGATTATTAATTATGAGGAATTAATTATTGAATTATGTTTAGTTATTAAACATGATTTATTGTGAAAAATAAATATCTTCCATGATGTGATAAAAGATAATTAATTGGGAGAATTAATTATGACATGTTGGGTTTTGATTTGGATAATTAATTATGAATAATTAATTAGGGAAAGAGAAATTTTTTTATTGATTAATTAATTCATGAATTAATTAATAGGTTATATTATTAGTTAATTGTTGAATTAACCGATAGCCTTTGATATGTTTAACTAATAATTGTATTATTAAATGAATAATGTGGAAAAAAATTATGAATTAATGAATGATTAAATGGATGAGATTTTATGGTGCAAGTAATGGGGTCCTAGACTGTTTATAAGTTGGGACATGGACATTGTATTCCTCCATATTAGTAATCCATGCTATAGATTATTGGGAGATAGGCATGAATACCTACAATGAATGAGAATTAGAGTGCTAGGCATGACGAACTACACTCAAAGAGATTTTTGGTTCTTATAATGACCTCTGACACCAAATAATTTATGATAATGATGAATGATGATTCAAAAGTTATTTGGGGCGGTAGGAGTCACGACCTACACCAAATGATTAATGATAACGAATGATGATTAAAATGGGAAACATGAATTGAACATGGCCTAATGAGATGATTAATGATTAAATGACAATGTGTTAACTATTAAAATTATTCATTGAATTTATTTCATTATTAAATTGCTTGCACTGTCTTTTGACTAGTCTCATTTTAGAGGTCGTTGGTGGTGGCCTACTGAGTGGTACACACATCCTATTCTGTCCGCCTCATTGGAACCTAAGAAGACATTGTTATTGCAGGGAAGGATAAGGGAATGACCCTGGGATATATTGATGTATGGGATTGGAGCATGGGAGAGGGAACCAAACATAATTTAGGACCTGTTCTGGAGTCATTGTGTCTTTATGTTCAGTTTCATTGTAGACACTAGCACTTGCATTTTCATATAATGCTTTACCTTTATGTGGAATATTGTACTTTTTGGTATCAACTATCATATGTCATGGATATGTTCTATTTATTTATATACGCATCCATACATGGTGACTTTTATTTTTTATTTCTTATTTTTTATTCAGACAAAAGAGGATATAGTCTCCCCCAAACTGACTTACGAAACCATCAATACTAGTCATTACCCTCTAGCATACAGGGAGGCACGCCTGAGGGAATGTGGAAAACTGGCTCGTGGAACCGTTTAGTGGCTCCTAGGTCGGGACGTCACACTGAGTCTCTCATCATGAAATGTATTCAACACAAAAGTATTGTAACCCGCATTTTCAGGCCTTCACCAAAAAACAATGAACTCAATATACGTTTTAATAAAATACATGTAGTTTTATTGAGATTATGTTTTGAAAAAAACCATTATGTTAACCCCAAATGACTAATTTTTCCCAAACACACACACACCAAAAGTTCCCTCTAGGGTGTCTATGAAACTAATTTTTTTATTAAAACACAAAAAAATTAAATTAAAATCGATTGGGATAAAATCCTAATGTAAAGAATACCTTGAGATGTCTCAGGGATAATCTTTATCCCTAGGTTTGCAAGACATTCTTATCAATGTCTACACTAGCTTGACATTCATTTTATGACATGATAACCTCTACCTTTACCCCTATTTGTATATTGAATGAACAATAAAAAGTGGGAGGCCCCTTTTTATATGTACATATATGTGACGAGTATGGAAAAGAGAAAAAAAATAAAGGAAATAAATGAAAATGATGTGAATAGGGGAATAACCCCAACCACAAACTGAATGACTACGGTGAGTATATACCTCACCTATAAAGAAACCTCATTCCAGACTAAACCGTATAGTTATAATTTCAATCCATCGCTCAAAAAATATGATAGCACTAAATGAATGCACCTAAATAAATAAAATTTAATTTATTCAATATTAAATATTCTATTAAAATTTGAACGGTTCATATTTCTACCAAATTCATATCTAATGATAAACAACCTAATCCAAGACCATTATATTTGTATGATCTATTATCTTATATATTATGACAGAATAAATTAAAATTTTTCTTTTGAAGCACTCTATAGAAAAAAGTATAAATTATTGTAATTTTAAGAATATGTAATGATATAGATCATTAAAACCTCCTCACTATAGATTATTTTTTCCCTCGATAGGCCTTGGTGGTAAAAATGATACCAAACTTTACCTAGGGAAATGGAATATCCAATTCCACCTTGACAGTCCACCTACTGGTCTCACAATGCCCGTATCTCTCAAAACATGAAGTTAATTCATCTTTTACCTCCCTAACACTCACTTACAAGTGATTATCCTCATAATCAACCCACAACCAACAACAAACACCATTACTAATTTTTCTTCCATCATCAAATGTAGTGGCTTAATATAGCCATCCCACTCACATCTGAGTGTAAACCTAAAACACTAGCTTCCACCTCCTCCTGTATCACTAGGAATGACATACTCTATTATAAAAAAACCAAATTTAATGAGAAATAGAACATATATCATCTTATATTGAACACCACACCATAAGGATTCATTTATATAATAATGGATTATCCAAAAATCCCTAAAAATCATCACACTCCACGTCAAGCCTGGTAGATTCCCCAAAAACATCTAACAATCTACATCAGTCAAACTATACATGACCTAAATATCTTAGTATAATATTCCTTAACCATAGACAATTATCTTCATGCAGATTAGTTTATTGAATGAATAACCCTTAACACCCATATTAAAAACAAGGAATATCCATCATGCCATCTTTAACCACATAACTAACTTCCACCAATGAATTATCCCTAAATCTTGAGTTCCAAACCATGATCTCATCATAAAACATAAAGTGAAACAAGACACAAATGGGTTATGAATAAAAAAAGATATTCTCTCAAGACAACCCTGAAGAAAAATCACCAATAGTGCTCCACTTATCAATCCAAAGGCATCATTATGCCTTAACATGAAAAATATTAGCGTGACCACAAACTTAGAGGAAATTAGGCCTAATATAAATGAATCTCAATCAACGTTTCCTCCATTGAGATGATTCCAATGATAGAGAAATGAAATCCCTCACTAAAAAATTGTCTCTATTCATCCCTTGATGAAGTTACTGAATTTAAACACCTAGAGAATATCATAATGAAAAATCCACATGGCTCATCATCGGAGGAAAATACATGTAGTTACGTTGAGTATAATTCCACCAATGATCTATCTAGTGAATCCTTATATAGGTCAATGTAGGTAATTTAAATAGATTAACATATTTAATAAGTTAAAAGACATATAGACATACAGATATTTAATAAAAATTTGATGCCTATCATGATTCATGGAAACATTCCTCTTTGCATCAAGATAAGATCTACAAAACCATAAATCACTAATAAATAATCCTAAAAATCCATGTTCATCGTTGAAGGTGAAAATAACATAACTGTAACATTGAAAAACAGGAAAACAATTCCCATAACCTCATTAACATATAATCACAATCAGAAAAAAGGTTCATGACACACCCATTTGATATCCATCATAGGATTTGACACATTTTAGACCTTTTTTCTACCAACTCACAAAATCCTATAAAAAGAAAAGATATGATACCATTTTTTCATGAATGGAAAGGGAAAACTCAATATGTCATGTAAAAAATCTTATAGAAAGGACTTAATCACATCTTCTCATAGTCTTGAGGATGATGACTAAAAATAAGGTCTTTATCTATATAATGGAGGGACTATGCCTCTGATCAATGTATAATAAAAATGTAAATAAACTAAAAACATGGAAACACAAAATGAAAATTAGGGAATTTATACTAAATAATATAAATAGATATATTATGTAATAAATTCAATGAATCATAAATTAATACATAATCTCACGTATTCAACTATCGACTGATCATCCACTACACCAACACCAAAAACACATAATAAGATTAAATAAAATAAGATATACATAAGACACTCTTGATGATTTTAGGTCAATCTTGATACTCAACCTGCATAAAATTTGAAATACTCCATCTTGATCCTTGGAGATAAAATAAGTTGACCCACTCAATCCTAAAATACTTGTCCTAAACTTGAATAACCTATATATCCATGCTCAACCTAAATTCATCTATAAGGTCGGTCTTTACACCACAAAACACATACAGGGGGTGAGAAATAAATCATAGTAAGCCATCCCCAACAATGATACTAAAAACTATTTCCATAACATGTTCATAAATATGTCATATTCCCAAACTACATGAATAAGGGATACAAGAATAATATATATATAGGGATTTTCCAAAAATAAATTAAAAAAAAATCTCGCTAGGATCTTTCCAAACAATCGAGGTTAATCTACCATCATTACCCCTGACCGATGACTTATAGCATGTGCCTCAGTACGTCACATGAAATCATGCAAGTTCAATAGATATGAAGGGATTCCAAAATTTTCAATGTAAGGAAAATATATGAATTCCAAAACATCGTATCTTATCTTATGTTTCTAATATAATAGTTCATACACCGAGCTTCATGACTCCAATAATAACATTTCAGCTGGTGATAAGATGTTTATATCAAACCATAGAGAAAATCTCTAATTCCCAAATGTACTATAAAACCAATACGGAAAAAAGTGAGGTTCCATCAATATAAATAATAAAAATACAGGATTATAAAAAATAAAACTACGTTTAATAGAAAATATGACACATGACATCATGCCTAAATGAACCATGATTAATAATTATTTTAATATGATTGTTATAACCTAGACATTAAATTGAAGGATTTGGATTATATTAAATGATTTTTGGAATATTTTTAATGGTGCTAATCAATATAAATTTAATGATAAATTCCTTTTTAATAATCACTCAACTTTTATTAATTCTATTTTACTCTTTAAAAATGTGTTTTCTGCAGAAATGGATTTTATTATTTTTCATGAGAAATTATTTTAATTAATGTCGGGAAATTTTAGAAATTTTATTTGATTAATATTATACCATTTATTTAATCACCATATCACAATTATATTATGATGAAATTTAAATATCTATTTGAAATGTTTGATTTTTCAATGACTAGGGAAAATAATGATTTTTATTGAGAACATTTTTCATTTTTAATTATTTAAAAAAATTCCTTTTTGATTATTTTTAAATTTTAATTTGTTAATTTTTAATATACATGGTCAAAATATGGTCCTTATAATTAGTTTAATACTAGGATATAGTATAAAAGATTTTTATACATAAAAATAATTTTCTTTAAAAAAAATTTGTCCACCATGTCTTATGGGGTCTAATTTTGAATCAATTATTTCCACATAAGTGAATTGAATCTTGAAAAATGGATACTATATTTTTTATAATAAGGTAAATACTTGGTAAATCAAGGTCCTTTTTTATTTATAATAATAACTATAGTAATCAATTATCACTACATCAGGGGTAAATTAGGTAATTAAGGTTTAAAATAATATACCAAGGACACATAATTTACCCTAAAACATGTATTTATCCTAATTTATGAGTGTATTTCTGAAATTTTCATCAAATTATTTAATATATGTCCAATCTATAACATATTTTTGTTTTGACCTTTATAATATTTAAATAATATATTATGAAGAAAATATCACTTTCCTACTTTTAATAACTAAAATATTTTCTAACAAGAATAAATACAATATATATTTTATAATAATGATTAATTATAAATATAAAAATACTACTATCATACTAATTTATTTATAAATTTTATTAATGAAATAACTAACTTAAATTATTACACAACACTAACATTTATTCACTTTATAGAAAATAAAATAAATTATTTAAAAAATATTAAAATAATATAAATTGAATGATTAATTATGTTCTATGAATTATTAGATAAGTACATCATGGTAGTAATTTTTTAAATGATTAAATTATAACTAAATTTTTTTATGTTGTTTTCAAATTCAAATTTAATGGAAAATTCAAAAAATAAAATTAATTATATTTTGTAATAATTAATATTATATTAAAAAATATAAAATTCATAAAAATAAAATATTCATCTAATTTAATTTTATATATATTAAAATATTAACTGTAACCCATTTATATACCTCTATTACTATTATAGAAAATATATTTACCCTTCAGAATATTAACAACACCATTCTTAGGGCAATTGACAAAAGGGATAATATGGGTTGAAACAAAATAAATAGAAGGAAAACTAATATAAAATTTAAATTTTTTAAATATATTATTTTGAATCAAAATAATCATATATAAAAAAATTATTATTTTGGATCTTTTTAGGTGAAATTAATTTTTATTAATATAATATTTTCTGAAATTTTAATAGTGCCCCTCCCCGCTCTTATAAAACGAAACCTCCTCTGCTATTTTATTAACACATAAAATACCTTTTTGTTGGGAAATTACATTTAAAAATAACTTTCTCACATCCTTACCACATTATAGTGTAATTGTTTTGGGAATAATACCAGCCTTTGAGGTTTTGAGGTGTAACAAAATGAATGTTATTTGAAGAAGATATATATTATTTAACTGACTGTTTTACATTTATTTCTTCTAAAACATCCTTAAATTATTATTTTACATTTATGATATAATAATATCACTCTATAATATATAATTTAATGTTTCTAATTTAAATTAATAACCTACATCTATCTCCTCTTCCATCAAATTGGAAATGAAATAGTGGTTCATTTGTATAGAAAACAGTCACCTCACAAACTGATGTAATTTTTTTTCCATATTCACCACTAATTGTAGTTAATGATAATTGATTTAATGTATATATATATGATATAAATTAAATTTTTATCATTATTAGAAATTATTATATAAAATATTTTTTTACCTTTCCATAATTAAATGATGATAATATCGTTCATGTATATGAGTGGATTAAAATCTCGATAAAGCGATGTAATTTTTTTCACAACCACATCACATGGCTATTATATATATGTTTTTAAATAATTGAAATAATATTAATAAAATATTTATCATTATGGAATGATAAAAATTCACTTTTCTTATGTATATCATGATATTTGAAAATGGAAATGCTACTCATGCGAATGTACGACTTGCCATCTCAATGATTGTAATGTAGTCCATTTTTCATTACTATTTATAATTGTTTGTTATAATTATAGAATTAAAGTATAAAAATTATAATTATTTCAGGATTATTATTATTTATATGATTAAATATCTACCACATTGACCAAAGACATCTTTCCAAACATATTTTGGAATTATTAGTTGAATATTATCGAAATGTATAATGTGAGCTTAAAAGTGTAAGTAATTAAATATAACATTATAATGAATGAATTAAAATGTAAAATAAAACTGAAAAATATTTTTTATGAATATAATAATTAACATAATTTTATTACTCATCATGATAAATAACATATGTGATCTTTCATACTCAATGTAAGAGACTTTCTTTGAAAAACCCCTCTTTTAATGTTTTCCTTACAATTTTTTTTCATTCATATCCATCTTCTTATATTTTATTTAAGAATATTTGTATTTATTATTAAATTTATGTAAATGTTTATTTTAACCAAATTTTATGTTCATTACATTTTAAAAAATAATAATATTTTTATGATTTTATGTAAGGGGTAATTTGTATTAAAAAAATAATTTAAAATTATGTTGATTTATTTTATAAATCATTCTATTCCATGACCAGGTTATAAATTTTTTTTATTAAAGAATTTATAGTCACATAAATGAATTATAAAAGAAAATTTAATGTCACTTTTTTTACTTTATATAATATTTTTATTAAAATGAATCATTTTTTAAATTTTATATAGAATGTTGTGATTTTCTTTACAAAAGACAAAAGGAATGTTTTATTTTAACATATAAAACGTCAAAAGATTTTCCCACCACTCCAAACATTACATTATATTTGGATTTATATTTAAGATACCTTATTTTTTAAAAATAAAAATATTATTTCCCTTTTATCTTCATATTTCTGAAATGGGTTTTAAATAGAATAAATATTTTTGATATCTAGAAATGTTTTTCTTATGGGTGTAAGAGATTGCTGTGAACCACCCATTATCTTGGGGATATGAACTATTTTTAGATAACTAACTTTTTATCTGTATTTAATATTTTGTAATGACTATAATTTAAAATATTTTCCACTCATATATACGAATATCTTATTATCAATTATTTTGATAGTGTAGTACATGCCTTGAGTTCATTTCTAAAATACCTTCATTATGAAATTTCCTTTGATTATGACATGAGAAAATATTATTCAAAACTTTCCATTCCATTGGTAATTATTATTAATATATGATATGATTAATTTCATTTTGATTAAAACATAATCATGAACATATTATGATGGGCGTGCCCAGATGGTTATTAAAAGAATTGGATAAATATGTTGTCTCATTTGACATAGTGTATGAGATTAGGGTGTAAACCAAATCCATGATAAGACTCTGTCCACCATGTGATATAGAATTTTTTGTCGTCCATGAATTATTTTTATGTCGTGTGTTTTTATTTTTATCAAATTTACTATATTTACACGATCATACAACACCGTTCCATTTTTGTTATGATACCATGTTATTACTCATGAGATTATTTTTATGGTATATTATATTCTAATTATAATTGGTGAGATGTATTTTTTTTTTAAAAAAAGCATTGATTTTCATCATTTCAAAGGAAAATTTATGAGTTTTATTTTTACATTATGATTTCATATGAAAGGTTTTATGATGATCTATGGGGATAATATTTTTTTAAGGGGTTATAAAATACTTATTTTGAGTCTAGTGATTAAATTTGAAAAAAATATTTTTTGAGTATTTGTAAACATAGAAGTTTATTTATTTATTTTTATAGGTCTTTTACAGATTTTTTCTCATCCCAGGTTTTATATTATTTTTTTCATTCAGTTTCAAAGAAGAGTAGGGATAAGGATGAGGTCATGATGAAAATTTTGAATATATTTCATGAATGGAAAAAAAATTATATCATAAAACTATTATTTTGTGATAATAATGGATACTATGTGGAAGTGTCCAATTTGGGATGTAATAATTATTTATTAAAGGTTTAGGAAATAATTTTCAAAATCTCAAGACCTTATATATCCTAAAATGTAATAAAATAAATTATGGGATTTATATTCATGATTATTTAATGTTTAAGGAAGGATATTTACAGTTTTTATCAGTGTAAATGATTATAGTAATTTTTAAAAATCTAATGATTGCATTAGAGGTTAATGTATGTGTTATGGATAACATGATTGGATTATGAGTTTATGTTTGAATATAAGTTCAATGTATTATACAACCATTTGGGATAATGTTTAATTAGGTTGAGGTATATTTAACCCTTAGGTTCAATATGAATTATTATTTGAGGGTGGATATTATTTTAATATGGTTAAAGGTATTGGTCACCGTTAGGGATTATATGATCTTCAATTATTAATTTTATTTCTAAGAATATTCAGCATATTTCAAGGGATTTTTTAAAATTATGTTAATATTGTTTTTGTAAAAATGTCAACTTATCATGTCTGAGAAGGCCATGGGTTTTGGATCCTCATCCAATGGGAAATAAGCATGAAACATATAACACTGGATTATGTTAGAACTTGGTTAATATGAAACTTATTTATTTATAGATGATTTTATAGACAACTATTATGTTGTATTGAGGAAAATATTTTTTATGGATAGATAACCATGATATTGAAAATTGATTTGTTTCTTAGGTTATTAATGTTATTTTGGAATAAGATCACTATTTTAGGAACTTTATATGTTTAAGATAAATAGATTATTATAAGAATTTTTTTGGAATAAAGGATGGATTATATTTTGAAAGCATTTATAATTTTAATGTGTATTTATGGCGATTCTGGTTATTTATGGAAATGTTTTCCATATCATAGATATTATATGATTATGGAATATATATTTCTTGTATGAGATAATAAGAGTGATTGATATTATTTGGAAATAAATGTTAAGATTTTCTTATAAGAACATGTGACCAAATCAATATAAAATATTGTTTATAAAATTTTGAACAATTTTATGGTTAATTATTTGTTGAATGATCTAAGTTGAATTTTGGGTGTTTTTATTGAGGAATTAGTTATTAATTTTTTATTTCTTTATATGATAGTTTATTCAATTTGACAATTATATTCATTTTATCCATTTTGGTTTTGTATAATTTTTAAATACAAGGAGAATATGTCGTTTTCATTTTAATGAATTATGTGATCCTTTATAAGATGATTTTATTATCTATGAAATTAATAATTCATCTTGAATACTCATTGTTATATGAAAACTATGAAATTATGATTCAAATTAATTAATGGATGAAAAAAATGTTATAAGTTATGTATATTTACATATATTATTTTTCTAGAGGGAAAATTAAATATTAAAATTTACGAACAGGGTCATGAAACAAAAATTTAATCCTATTACTTTCATTTCTAGTGAATCAATGATATTTTTCACACCTCACTATTTTATGGTTATGTGGTCATTAACATTCCCTTATTCAAAAATTATTATGATCAATGATCTCTATCACTCTCCAATATTATTTGGAAAATAAATTTTTTCCCTATGTATATGCTTTTAATTCCCACCAATTTTCTTATTTTTTGGCACATAGTTATGTGATTACCTTCATATTTCATTTTCCCACATTTCAATATGAGGTTTTATTAGAATTTTTACTATGTATAATTTAAGAAAAACTATTTTTCAATGTAAAACATTTGTTTAAAATCACAAGTTCAAATTACAAGGTTTTAATTTTTTAAAAGAGTTAAAAAAAACAACATGATATTTAAAAAAATAAAATTATGTTCGATAGCAGATATGACACAAAACACTAAGCCTAATTGAACCATGAAATAATATTTTTTCTAATTATGACCATTATAACCTAGTAGTTAAATTTTCAGGTATGAATATGAGTAAGTTCTTCATAAAATATATAATGGTTATACTAAATATAAATGTATGGATAAATTCATCTTAAATAATGAATCATTTTTTTGTAAAGAAATTTTATTCTTCAAAAATACATTTTTCTTTAAAATGTATTTATTTATCTTCTTGATAAAATATTATAATTAATTTATATATATTTTATATATTTTATTTCATAAAGAGGTTATCATTTTTAATTAATATTATGAAAATTATCTTTTAGTTATGTTTTTATATTTTTCAAGAATGTTTTATTTTTTTAATGAATATCATAAAATATTAATTTTATTAAAAACAATATTTTTTTTCATGTATTAAAAAATTAAAATTATAGTTAGGATTAGTTTCAAATTATAATTAGTTTATTATTATTAAACATCATATAACTATGTTCCATGAAATGAATTGTATACTTATATATAGTATAATAATATATTATACATAAAAGTCATTTCTAAGAAAAACTGTTGTTCATCACATCTCACAGGTCAAATTTTAAATTAAATTTTACCAATACCGTTAACTAAATAATGAAATATGGATTCCATATTTTGAATTAGGAGGTCGAAATATGGAAAATATGCCCCTTATATTTTATTCTTCATGAATAGTATCTATACTAAATAAAAATCATAATAGTAAGTGTAAATCAATTAATTAAGATTAAAAATAATATGATGAGAAGTGAAAATGGATAATAAAACCTAACGTTGTCATATTAGATGAGTGTATTTAGAAACTTTTCAACCAATTCTTAAATATATGGAATTTTTTTATATTATGTTTATTATAAACTTTATAATATTTATGTAAATGATAAATACAAAAAATTCCACTTTATTGATTTTAAAAAATAAAATATTTTTCTAGATGGAAAAAATAGACTATTTTCAGTTAAAAAGAATCATTTCAATGATAAATTATTTTTTATCATGTTAATTTATTTATAATTTTTTGAAATGATATAAATACTTTAAATTATTATGAAATAATGACACCATATTTATTCAATTAATATAAAAAAAATTAATGATCCTAAAAAAATTATATGTAATGATAATTATTTGAATTATTATGTTACATGATTTCATTAATAAAAATTACATATTAATAGTGTTTCATAGTATTATATTCAAATTCCATGAATGTCATGTTGTTTTCAAAGTCGAATTAAATGAATTTTTCACAAAATGAAGTTAATGATATATTATAATAAATAATAATTTATTAAATTATTTATAATTTCTAAAAATCCCATATAAAAATATTTTATTGGTCTGTGTTTAAAATATTTCAAACGTTTTAAATTTTTGAACCAGATTTACAATTATATTATCTATATTTACAACTAAATAGTATAAAACTTTTTTATCATGTTAATTATCAAAGATTGTCAACACAAGTTAAAATAAAGTGATTAGTGTAAAAACCTAATTGAAAATTGTAAAAATATTATTTTATTATTTATTAAATACATATTACCATCCAATATTCAATTTATATAAATTTAGATCATTTTTCTATGATAATTATTTTATATGAATTTAACATTTCAAGAAATTCCAATAGTTTCATCATCATGATTGCCTCCTCAAAATATGTAGCCCTCTTGGGTTCGCAATGTGAGAAGGGAGATAGTGACCCCTCAAGTCCCTACTCCAATATTACCCTGGTTGGTGACCAGCACCGATGGTATAGGAAACATGCAAATGAGAGGCATTTCCATCTAAGAGAACTCATGCGAAAGAGAATGATAATATAGACACCAACCAACTCCAACTCAGACTACAATATAAAAGAAAAACCATGTAAACATATGTAATGTCATGTAAAACAACTAAAACTGAAAAAAAAACTTCAAGTAACAAAAGATATTATAAACAAGAATGACCACAATTCCCAAACAGCTCCTATAACCCCACTCTAGTAGTAACCAACCTGATCACCAAAATTTTCCATGTGACCTGAAAAATATTTTATATATACAAAGGCTGAGTATAACAGTACACTCAATAGGATCCTACCTCAATCCTCTCCTAAAAAAGTTAATATAGAATGGAAAATCATAGTGAACAACAAGTGAAACAAACTCATCACCTAAACATGAATTCTATTTTCCTAGCCTCCCCATGGAGAATATCACCAGGAATCATATAATATAGTATATAATATAATAATGAATATAAAGGGTACCCCGATACTACTTCCTCAAAGGTTTTTATCTTTTCCCCAATGTTGCAGTTCCTAAGAATCTCTCTCCAAAACCGACATGAAGACACCTGGGTGAGAACTACCATATACACCTCGTGCAACAAAAATCTTTCCCATAGATAGATGTGCAAAGAACCACACCATCCACATGACCAAAAATGTAACCGGGTAATTTTTGGGAGTCACCACAGCCGAGATAATGTGTATCATACATCAGGTATTATGCCTCAATCCATTTTAGCCAATACTCCATGATAGGATCCTCAAGACAGTACATCCAGTATACATTATAACTATAGTATCACAAGGGAAAAAATATCCAGAATATATGTGTCTGAAATAACCACATGACATTACATCCCTCTACACACATATATGGGAAAAAATAACTATTGAGCCTAACATCACATGTAACATACAAGAGAAGAGAGTGAGGTCAAAGTGGGTAGCTACCCATCTATCCTCCCACCAGAATGCTGGGGAAAAAATCCATATGGCTCAGAATTTCTAAGGTGTCAGATTCCCTAACTGATGGGGTGGATTAGTGTATAAAACACAAAAATTATAGAATATACTATATCTCATGACCACACTATGGGCATAACCTATTATTACAATCAACTGCATCTAATGTCTCTTAGACTCCTGGATGTCACTACTAAGACTAGGTATCCAATAAGAACACAACCACCTAAATAGATTTATTACATTACTTAATTAACTTTTTATCAGTTTCGCTTTAATTTAATTAATTCTTTTAAAATTAAAAATTTTACATTGTTTTTCATTAGCATCACACCAAGGTTTCACCCTCTCTAGGAATAACCAAACCTTGTCCTAAACTTCTCAGAAATATAACCTCAGCATTGTATACCAGAAATCTCCAACTCATTATTTAAAATAATTTATTATAACATTTAATAACATCATTTTATCATTCCCATATTCCAAATAATTCTAGAAAAACATTCTATGCTACCAAACTCAGGGGACTCAACATAGTGATTAGGTGAACTACACATCAAGTATTTCCCACCTATAGAAAGTGCATCAACCAATCCATACTTGAGAATATAATCATGTAAAGAACCTGGAAGACCTTGTGCATCTTCGCCTCTTTTCTATGGAGGGTATAGAAGACCAACTACCTCAAGTAGTGGGGAAATTAAAAAAAATAAACAAGGAAGAGATTCAACAAGAAACAAAATTCATAGTAGTAGGTAAGCCCATTTTCAACCTGTTTCATTACATCCACTGTCATCTCCTACACCCACCTGTACAAATAGATGCATCTCACCCCTCTAGGCATCAACAGCTGCCACAACAACTGGGAATCCATGCCCCCACATCTCACTAAAGATATCTAGGCTCACATGACATCACGAGCAGCACAAAGCAATCACCTTCTCTACTGGGATCTTGGACCTTAAACAAGGAATTCTACCTTCACAATAAAACGAATCTCATAACTCCATGCATATGCCTCTTTTTCCTTTACAAGAAAGAGGGTAACTAAAAACCATACCAGGCATTATATTATATCAAACAACTAGTTCTTTAATCCATCTAGAATTAAATGATTCATTAGTTGTTGGTTTTAAATTTTGGAAACCTAAATAGAGAGATATCATAGCTACAAAAATTTAATTAAATAATTAATTTTACATACCTTTAAAATACAATCACCAACATGATTCAGGTTTAACAACCAACTGTAATAGGATTGGACATATACATCAATTTGATTAACATAAAACTTACAAAAAAAGACACATTAATTTACATGTCTCATCATCATTATCCACTTAATTAAATGTTTTTTGAGACATTACATTATTTACCAATTTTAGCTAGAAAAACTTAATAACAATAAAAGCTAAGATATCAAACTATCTTGCAAATCAATAGCCAAACCGTTATCATGGTGAAAAGAAACAAAATGTGATAAAACCAATTATTTTAATCTAGTTAAAGTATTTAATTAGGTCAATTAAATTGTGATCTAAATTAAAAAAACATGATAACTCAACATTTTCACGTAATGAAATAGAAAAGAAACGAAATCCATAACTCAAATGGTTTCGGGTCCTTTTCGCTCAAGAACTGATCAAAGCAGTGGCTCACTATCACATTCCCTGAAACAACTGCATCTACATGGGGATGTCATGGCACAACCACATCAACAAAAACCAATGGAATATCCCTTAGAACCATGGAGATCAAAATCCATCACTTGGAAAAGGGAAACATGAGGAAAATGATCAATGATACCACAATAATAGAGGTAGATCTTACCTTGGATCGAAGAGGGATCGATTAAAGGAAACGTGAGATCTATCCTAGATGAATATATATCTAAAACTCCACATAAGGGGCTGTTGGGTAGCATGGGATGAGAATTAAGGAACCCTATGCTATAAGGTTTGAATAACTGGAGTGGCCGGGTGTCTTTAAAATACCCAGTGATGGAGTATTACTTGACTTGTACCTCGTCGTCACATCATGTACCGGCTTGAGGCCGACTTACACCAAAAAATTCATTTCCATGTAACTCTATTTTATATTTATAAAACACGAATCTTACACATCATGTCCCCCTTAGTCACATCTTGTATCCCCATATTGATAGCTTCTTATAACAGAACTCCTCTAGACGTCCTCTGATTCTTCTCCAAGCACCTTAGTTATTGAAAACATGAAATGGGTTGATCAATTTAGATCTGATACCTTTCATCTGTAATATCTCAAAAAATTGTCATCCTAGAAAATCAAAAACCAACCTAGAGAGGAAATTGATAAGGGGTTGTTTGAACAAACACTCCATGCGGTAAATCTCAAGGCTATCACAATCTTAGGAGATAAACCACATGAAAATAACAATGCAACACCTCTCGATAACCACAAAAAGATCCTAAAAGCTCTCATGGGGGAGATACCTATAAAGTAGATCATGCCACAACAGAAAACAAAAGGATGTTATCTCATAGAAGATAATGTTCTATAAACATAAATTGAACATCAATAAAAGGAAAGAGCAAAACATCGATCAACATGGGGTATTGAGCACGTATCTATGACTAACATTTCCATGTACTCTCCTCCACTCCACTATGTCTCCAAAAGACTCAAACCAATGGGATTTAATTTCCATATAACACCTCTTTTTGGTCCTGGTTCTCTATAAGCAGATCCTCAAAGATCTCATCATTGTCAACATCGATATCACCCAAAATGATGATGTGAGAATCACAATGAAGATAACGACAGTGCTGTGACACATGAAAAATATCATGTATCCTTTTCATCTACGGGGGGAATTGCTGGTCAATACAACATGGCCCCAACACATTACAACACCTTGAAAGTCCCAACAAACTAGGGAGATATCTTACTCCCACATCCAAACCTTCACTACCCATTATGGGGATTCACCATTAGAAACACGTGATCCCCAACATCAAAATCAGAATGTCTCCTCCTTTGAATGACATATGATTTCTGACTGTCCTACGATACCTTCATCCTCTCACGAATCTTCTATGGTATCTCTTTCTTATTCTTCACTATTTCTAGTCCAAGAAATACTGACTCTCCAACCCCAGTCCAACACAATAGAAAATTGATTGGTCGGAAAAACACGGCTTTTAAAGGCACTATAAAGATGGTGGTGTGAAAAATATAGTTATCAACAATCTCCACCAAGGGTAAGTACCTCATCCATGAACCTCAATAATCTGAGATGAAAGAGTACAACATTAATGACCTAAAGTTTTTCAACAAAAATTACCTTCATAAAATTATGTCATAAAATCACATGAATGCACAACATAATGAACTACTATGTGATAAGTGAATTTAAACATAATTTTGTCACTTCTGTGTTTGGAATTCTGAAAATCTGACATACACAGTTGTGTTCAAGATGATTTTTGGAGTTTGATAGAACAAACTTGTTTACTAACATACCCTTATGAATTTTAAAATGAATAGTAATATGACCCTTATGAATAATAAAGAATAATAATTTTTTTTCTTAAGGCAATATGATAATGAGATATTAATTAATTTTTCAATGAGAAATAAAACGAAGTGCACCTTTAAGATTGTTATTTTTCAAATTAACTATGACCTTATTTAAAAATTATTTTAATAATATTTAGAAAACTAATTTTGAATAATGGACTTCCTTTTTGAATCCTACACATCTAAAATTGGTTTGGTAAATTTTTGGTATTTTCCTGAAGAACTTTACTTTTTGATGAATAGTGAAATACAGTAAAATACCGTATATACAATTTAACAATTAAATACACTATTCTTGACATCACCTATGATGAAAGGACACTTGGTTCGAATATACATGAAATTATAACTATTAGGGGTCACATTAAACAATACTATTTGTTGTCTTGAGGGATACAATAAAATAATGAATTGAATATTCAAAATTTACCCCTCCCCTCCACTATAAAAACCACCCTTCACACCCCCATTCTATCAAACCTCTCAAGATCAAAGACTTCTCTAAACTCTAACTACAAATCCTCCCTTTACCCTACCCCACATCCAAGAGCTTCTGGTCTCATCAAAATACCAAGCTTAGGCCCTTTAGGAGGTTCTCAGGAGAAGGATTCAAGAGGTAATTTCTCTCCCTCTTCTCCTTTAATTTCCTTTCAACTTCAAGTTCATTTCTTAATCTATCCCCACCTATATTCATCAAAATCGAATTTTATCTCCATAATTATATATATTATGTAATTTTATGATTATAATGGGATATTATATCATCCAACCCCTTTCCCTCTTCCTTTTATTTCATTAAAGAGAATGTTGTTCGTGAGGTGTTAATTTATCACCTTCATGAATGACATGCTTTCGTCTTCCATTTCGACCTTCATATCTGGTCATGAAACAATTTTTATGGTTGAACCATAATATGTTATATGTATTATGTCCTTTTTAATGTTCTAGAACTGAATTATGAACATATTACAATGTGATAAATTAAAACAAATTTATTGTGATCGAAAAACCGCCCAAATTAACCAAAAAAATCATCATTTAATTCTTATCTAATGATTCATCCACATAGATATAATATGATTCATAATAAGATTATTAAAACTCCTATATTATCATTAATGAAATGTAATATCTATTATGTATGTTTACCCATGTTCTACCCAAACTTCAATTTAAGAATACAAGTGAACCACTCAAGAAAACCATAAAAACAATCATTCCCGAACAATATTTTTAAGCTCTATAACTCATAAAAAGGCACATAAAATCACCTAATGAAACCATAATGAACCATATTAATGTACACAAGGTTCTTTATTTCTAATTAATGAATATAATTTCATTATACATGATATTAAAGGTAATGAAGCATTCAAATACAGGGTATGGGGAAATATCGAACCCAATTTTCATCCTTTGGGTACTCCCTCTTTAACTCCATTTTGGTATGGTTACTCCTTAAAGATAATTTCATCATAAATATCGTAACTTTTATGGGATATACATGTTTCATAATGATGTTTATGTCAAACTAAATATTTTCCAAAAGAACTCTTCTTTTATGAACTAATCTTTTACCTCTCATTCATGGTTGATGGTTGTTATATCAAGTATGATGTTCCCTCTTTCTTTTGGGAACACAAAGCTTATGAATGTATAAATATTTGATGAAAAACATTCCTTTACATGGGTTAGTTGTGTTTACTTTTGATATGTGTTCTACGTGTCCATCATGATAATGATAATGTTATGATGTGACAGGTGCACCCGAAATTATATAGCACAATATGAATGTTTCAAAGGGATGGGTGCACCCAGAATTATATAGCGCTCCAATGCTCTGGGTAATGTAATGAATCTCATGAGTAAATGTGAAATGATGTGTGAACAAGTTTCTATATTAGTTCACAAGTATGTTTGGTAGTTAACCACTAAAACATGATGTTTCATTTTTATCCATCGCCACATTTCAATTCTTTTATTTATGTTCCTCTAATGTTCATGATTTCTTTACCTATGTAATGATTATGCTCACCCCATGCTATATTATTCTTATCTATCCTCTTACTGGGATTTTATATAACCCCTTTTTAATGTATATCCTCCGGTGGATATATATACTGAGGAGAGGACCAGTGACAATAAGAATCTAGAGAAGAAGAAATTAAATAAATGATTAGGCTTGATGTTGTAATTGTTATATATGTCCTAGTTTTCCCAAGACACTAAACTGTAGGATCCTCTATGTGTAATAATATTATGTTTTTACCTTTAAAATGATGTAATAGTAATTTATGAAAATGTTGAGATGCTATAGTTGGTATCAGAGGAACGGTTTAGTTAATTTGGTAATTAGGATTAGTGAACCCTAGAGAAAACCACTAGAATGAGACTAAGTACAAGTAGGAACACAAGAATATCTACATAGGGATCCCATATGTTATGTTTTTAGTATAAATTGTTTAAATGTATATGTTATTCATAACATGTTTACTTATGTATTGTTATAACCTATTCTATTTTAGAAAATGGTGGGAACCAGGAGAAATCATGCCAACAACTCGGGCGAGGGCCAATGCAACGATTGCCCGAACGACATCACCAATGATTTGGGAGGTGGAGTTCAAAACGTCACGGTGATTCTTACCCAATTATCTCATGTTATGAAAAATAACCATAATAATGGGGAACATCCTCCTTCATCAAAGAGGGAGAAATAAGATATCAAATGTTTTATGCAGCAACAACCACCAACGTTTAGTGGATCTTCTGATCCACTAGTTGCGGAACAGTGCGTTAACGCAATGGAGAAGATCTTATCTGTTCTTCACTATTCTTAGACTGAGAAGGTGACCCTATCCATTTATCGTCTATATGGAGAAGCTGATCAATCGTGGTATTTGATTAAGAACACCAAGCCAAGGGAGGAAATCGAAGAGATGTAATGGGAAGACTTTAAGACAATGATACTTAATAAGTATTTCCCACATACTCTTTATATGAAGATGTAGAGAGAATTTATAGAGATCAGGAAAAAAGAAGGAGAATATATCACAAGCTATGAATTGAATTTCACAAGTCTTGCAAGGTACACTTCAGGATTTGTTATCCAAAATGATAAAAAAATTGATATATTCTTTAGTGGATTAAAACCATACCTTTAAAGGCTCTTGAAATTCGATACTTTGGGAGTTATGAAGAAGTTGTTCAATGTGATCTCAAAGTGGAGATGGAGTTTGGATAATTGTCCCATGGCTATGGTGATAAGAAAATAAATATGGAGTTTCAAGATGGTGGATCTAATGACAAAGGTGGGATGAAAAAAAATGACCCACATGCCAAAAATTTGAGAAGTTGCACTATGGGAACTGCCTCCAAGGGAAAAGGAGACGCATCAAGTGTGGGAAAGAACAACACCATGCCCAAGAGTGTCGAAAAGACATAAAAAGGAAGGAGAATGTAGACAATGAAAGGAGATAACCGCTCGTGGTTCAATGCTACAACTGTAGAGAGATAGGGAACTATGAAAACCAGTGCACTAAACCTCGAGTTCTTGAGGGTAATCAACATCAGCAACCATCAAATACATAGAAAAAAGGTAAGGATTAAGCCATCACTACTGTGGAGGTGGAGCATGATAATGGAGTCATACAAGGTACACATACTATTCACTCATGAATGGAAGGCGTCTTATTTGATTCTGGTTCTGCGCATTCCTTTATATCTTGCAAGTTTTCTAGAACTGTAGAATTGAATCCCCGAAAACTTGACGTAGATATATCTATAAAAACACCAAGTGGTGAAATTATTTCAACCCAAGTGTTTGACTATTCCCCTATTGGTGTATGTGGGAATATTCCTCTGGAAAATATCGTAATACTTTCCATGGTGGAATTTGACTCTATAATGGGAATGGATTGGCTCTCATTATATATAGCACATATCAACTATCGGGAAAAGAAAAAATCCTTCCATATTCCGAACCATCCCATGATCTTCTAAAAATTCAAGGAAGATTATGAATCTCCTTTGAAAAATCTGTCAATAGTGTGGGTGTTGATTCCCTATGAAGAAGCATACCTCTCCCAAATGGATGAGTTGAAGGAAAGATCCAACCTTGAGGAAATTACCATCGTGAGGGAATACAGTGATGTATTTCCCGAAGAGTTACCCAAAATTCACCCAGATCATGAGGTAGAGTTCTCATTTGAACTCATACCCAGAGCTACTCCTATATCGAAGTGTCCCTATAGGAAGGATCCTATTGAATAGGAGGAGTTAAATAAGTAGCTGCAAGAGCTTCTGGAAAAAGGGTTCATATGACACAGTGCATCACCATGGGGTGCACTAGTGCTTTTTATGAAGAAGAATGATGGAATAATGTGACTGTGTATCGATTATCGGGAACTCAACAAGATCACCATAAATAACAAGTATCCTCTTCCAAGGATTGATGCCCTGTTTGATCAGTTAAGAGGTACTCAATACTTCTCAAAGTTGGGTCTTCGTTCAAGATATCATCATGTAAAGGTGAAGAAGGAAGATATTTAGAAGACTGCCTTCCGTACAAGGTATGGGCACTATTAATTTTTGGTGATGCCCTTAGGACTTACTAATGACCCTGAAATCTTCATGGATTTGATGAATAAAGTCTTTAGACATTACCTCTAAATTTTTTGGTAGTGTTTATCGATGATATTCTCATCTAATCCAAGAGCATGGAGTAACATGAAGAATATATAAGACTTGTGTTGGAGATATTGAGAAAGTAGAATTTGTATGCCAAGTTCTAAAAGTGTGTCTTTTGGATAGAGAAAGTAAGGTTACTGGGACATGTGATCAAAAGTGAGGGAATTTCTGTGGATCCTTAAATGACTAAGGCGACTGAGTAATGGTCCATGCCATCTAGTGTCACCAAAATTTGTTGTATTCTTGGATTATTTGGGTACTACTAACATTTTGTGAGAAAATTCTCACGATTGTAAAGCCCACTAACTATGTTAATATGGAAAGGGGTAATGTATGTCTGGATGGAAGAATGAGAGGGAAGCTTCAAGGAGCTAAAGAGAAGGCTGATCACAACACCTGTACTCACACTAACTAAAAGTTGAGAAAGTATTGTGATATACAGTGATGCATCAAAGAAAGGATTAGGATGTGTACTCATGAAAAATGATAAAGTGATAGCCTATGCCTCACACTTGTTGAAGATCTATGAGTAGAACTACCAGACTCATGATCTAGAACTGGTAGCCGGGATTTTTTCCTTGAAAATCTGGCAGCACAACCTTTATGGTGAGAAGTGAGACATATAAACTGACCACCGGAGCCTAATGTATATATTCACCCAAAAGGAGCTCAACATGCACCAAAGGATATGGTTAGAGATAATCAAGGACTATGATTGCTCTATTCACTATCATCCCGGAAAGGTGAACAAGGTAGCTGATGCTCTAAGTAGAAAAGAACCTCCTACTCTATCCAAGCTGTGTATTGAGAAAGACCATATCTTCATTGATATGAAATGAATGGATTTAGAAATCATAAGGGCAGGGGATACATTGTACCTTTCCCAAATGATTGCACAATAGTCCATCCAGGAGAAGATTAAGGAAACACAAAGGGATGCTGTAGAGATACAAAAGAGT
Organism: Viscum album; assembly: GCA_963277665.1. Lineage (NCBI taxonomy): Eukaryota > Viridiplantae > Streptophyta > Magnoliopsida > Santalales > Viscaceae > Viscum > Viscum album. The sequence goes on along the minus strand of OY728158.1, from coordinate 492,829,128 downwards.
GTGAATGTCATTAAGGAAGGGAAGATACAAGAGTTCCATATCGACGATGATGGTGTGATTCGGTTTGGAACACGACTTTGTGTGCATTCGTCACCTGGGATAATCAAGGAGATATTGGACAATGAACATAACTCAACTTTCTCTATCCATCCTAAGATTACCAAGAAGTACTGTGATCTCCGGGATCAATTTTGGTGGGATAACATGAAGAAGGAGATTTCGGAATATATATCATGGTTCTTGGTATGAAAAAAAAGTTAAAGACGAGTGACAAAAGTCCCAAGGTATGATGTAGCCATTGCCTATACCCATGTGGAAATGGGAAAATGTTAATATGGAATTTGTCACAGGTCTCCCGAAGACGTCAAATAGAAATAATGCGATATGGGTTGTGGTTGACTGACTCACCAAGACTACCCATTTTATCATTATTCGGGAAGATCTATCACTTGAACAACTTGCAATGATATATGTGAATGAAGTGGGGGGACTGCACGGTGTTCCACTATCAATTGTCTCTGACCGAGATCTGAGGTTCACATTTAAATTCTGAAGGAACCTTCAACATGCTTTGAGTATTGAATTAAATTTCAACATGACCTATCACCCCCAAACTGATGGCCAATATTAAAGGACTATTCAAATTCTTGAAGATATGCTTAGATCCTTCTCTCGAGAATTCAAAGTTGGATGGGATCAGCATCTCCCATTGGTTGAGTTCTCATACAAAAATAGCTTCCACTTGAGTATTCAGATGGCTCCATAAGTAGCTCTGAATGGAAAGTGATGTAGAACTACAACCTGTTGGGATGAAGTTGGAAAAGGAACGTTACTTGGACCAGATCTATATCAATAGATGACAGAGATGGTTGAAGTCATCCAGAAACACATCAAAGAGGATTAAAGTTGGAAAAAGAGCTATGCTGACAACCTTTGATGGGACTTGGAGTTCGACGTTGGAGATAATGTTTTCCTTTGAATATCTCCATGGAAGAGAGTCATGCAATTCAGGAAGATAGGGAAGCTATGACCAAGGTATATTTTCCCCTTTGAAATCCTTGACCACATAAGAGTCATGGCCTATCGGCTTGCCCATCCACCAAATATTTCTATAGTTCATGATGTTCTTCATATATCACTCATGAGGAAGTACATACATGATCCCTCACATGTACCAAACTCAGAGGTGGTGCAGGTGGAAGATGATATCTCCTATGAGGAGCAGCCAGTAATGATTCTGGATAGAAGTGATAAGGTTCTATCCAACAAGACAACACACCTTGTCAAAGTGTTGTGGAGGAACCATAAGTTTGAGGAAGCAACTTGGGAACCAGAAGAGGAGATGAAGGAAAAGTACCATTTCCTGTTTATGTAAAATGAAATTAAGAGGGCGAAATTTAATTAGGGGGGATGAATGTAATGAGCCAATGTTTTTAAATAAAAATTTCCTTCTTAAAATTATGTTATAAAATCACATGAATTCACAACATAATTAAATACTATGTGATAAGTGACTTTTAAACATAATTTTGTCACTTCTGTGTTTGGAATTTTGAAAATCCGACATACACGGTTGTGTTCAAGATGATTTTTGGATTCTGATAGAACAAAATAATTTAGTAACATACCCTTATGTATTGTAAAATGAATATTAATATGACACTTATGAATAGTAAATAATAATATTATTTTATTTTCTTAAGGACATAAGATAATGAGATTTTAATTAATTTTTCAATAAAAAATAAAACTAAGTGCACCTTTAAGATTGTTATTTTTAGAATTAACTATGACTTTATTTAAGAATTAAATTAATAATATTTAGAAAATTAATTTTAAAAAATAGACATAATTTTTGAATTTTACACGTTGTAGAATGTTTAGTGTAAATTTTTGATATTTTTCGGAAAAACTTGAATTTTTGATGAATAGTGAAATACAGTAAAATACCATATATAAAATTTAATAGTTTAATACACTATTCATGACATCACAAGTGATCCAAGGCCACTTGGTTCGAACTCACATGGACATATTACTATTAGTGTTCACATGAAACAATACTATTGGTTGTCTTGAGGGATATAATAAAATAATGAATTAAATATTCAAAATTTACCCCTCCCCTCCTATTAAAAAGCACCCTTCACACCCTCATTCCCTCACACCTCTCAAGCTCGAAGACTTCTCTAAACTCCGCCCAAACATACTCCCTATCCCACCCCTCCCCCCCACAGTCAATAGCTAATGGTCACATCAAAAGACCAATCTTAGGCCGTTAAAGAGGTTCACATTAGAAGGATTCAAGAGGTAATTTCTCTCCATGTTGTCCTTTAATTTCCATTCAAGTTCAAGTTCATTTCATAATCTATCCCCACCTATCTTCATACAAATGGAATTTTATCTCCATTATTATACATATACTGTAATTTTATGATTCTTTTGGGATATTATATCATCCAACCCCCTTTCCCTCTTCCATTTATTTTATTAATGACAACGTTGTTCATTAGGTGTTAATTTATCACCTTCAAGAATGGCATGCTTTCTTCTTCCATTTTTACCTACAAATCTAGCCATTAAACCATTTTTATGGTTGAAACAGAATAATTTATATTTATTATTTCATATTTAATGTTCTGGAACTGACTTATGAACATATTATGATGTGATAAATTAATACATGATCGTTGTGATAAAAAAACCGCCCAAATTAACCCAAACAATCATCATTTAATTATTATATATTGATTCATCCACATAGATATAATATGATTCATTATAAGATCATTGAAACTATTTCAATCTAATTAAAAACATGTAATATCAGTTCTGGATGATTACCCATGTTCTACCCAAACATCAATTTAAGAATACAAGTTAACCACTTAAGAAAACCATAAAAATAAATATTCCCGAACAATGTATTTAAACTCTATAACTCATGAAAAGGAACATAAAATCACATAATGGAAACATAATTAACCATATTAATGTACAAAAGGATCTATATTTTTAATTAATGAATATAATTTCATTATACCGAACATTAAAGGGAAGAAAGCATTCAGATACAAGGTAAGGGGAAATCTTGAAGCCAATTTTCTTTCATCGGGTACTCCATCGTTCACTCCATTTTGATATGGTTACTCCTTAAAGATCATTTCTTCATAATTATATTACCTTTTCCGAGATATAAATGTTTTCTAATGATTTTTACATCAAACCAAATGTTTTCCAAAAGAAATCTTCTTTTAAGAACAAAAATTTAACCTCTAATTCATGGTTGATGGTTCTTGTATCAAGTATGTTGTTCCCTCTTTATTTTTGGAACCCAAAGCTTATGAATGTATTATTATGTGATTAAACCCATTCATTTACATCGGTTATTTATGTTCACTTTTGGTATGTGTTCTATGTGGAAATCATGATAATGATAATGTTATGATGTGACGGGTGCTCCCAAAATTATATAGCGCAATATGAATGTTTCAAAGTGATAGGTGTGCCCAAAATTATACAATGATCCAATGCATTGGGTAAAGTGATTAATCTCATGTGTAAATTCTAAATGTTGTGTAAACAAGATTCTTGATTGTTTCACAAGTATGTGTGGTAGTTAACCACTAAAACATGATGTTTCATTTTTATGCATTTCCACATTTCAAGTCTTTTATTTATGTTCCTCTCATGTTCATGATTTCTTTACCTATGTCACGATTATGCTGATCCCATGCTATATTCTTCTTATATATCCTCTTACTATGCTTTCAGCTCACCCTTTTTTATGTATATCCTCAGGTGGCTACATATACTAAGGATATGACAAGTGACAATAAGAAGCTAGAGAATAAGAAATTAAATAAATGTTTATGCTTGATGTTGTAATTAATTTGTATGGTTTTAGTTTTCCCAAGACACTAAACCATTGGATCCTCTATGTGTAATACTATTATGTTGTTTACCTTTAAAATAATTTTATAGTAGTATATGAAAAGGACGGGATGCTATAACAACATGTCCAGAAGAGTTTGGACGGTCCACTTTGTTTGGATGTCAGTCTGAGGATGAAAAGAAGTGCTAAGGAATAAATGATAACTGAAATCATTTTGGAGGCCTCTCCACACACTGGAAGAAGAATTAGGATATTGATTTGAAATTATCATCCTTGGTACTCTATGGAATCCCACCACCTCCTCTAGATACTACCTTGACAAAACATCCACTGTGGTCGATTGCTCAATTGCTATAATGTGGGATGATTTCATCTAATGATACATGATTACCCAAATAACGTCACAGCTTCCCTGGGCTCGAGCTAAAAGAGTAACAAAGTCTATTTATATTTCCTCCCACATCCACTACAGAAAATCTAATGAATGTATAATTCTATTAGGGACATGGTGCATGAACTTCACCTTCTTCCAGACCAAACATCGAGACACAAACTCCGTAACTGAATGCTTTATCCAAGGCCACCAAAAAAACTCTTCAGGGCTCAGTACATCTTTGTCAAGACAAGCTTTAACTCTAAAGGAAAACTATGAAACTATCTGGGAATTTTCACATGAATCTTCAATGGAAAGAAAAAAAACATTTATAATACAACACTTAGGGATGATCATATTTAGAATAACCATCAAGGTCCCAACCGCAAAAAACTCGGTCTCACAAGAGCTCCACCTCTAAATTCCCCAACTAGGACTCCTCCACTGGCTGTAGAAGAGATGATTTCATGATCATTTGAAAATAAAATCCTATTCCCAAAACATTTCCCATATTGAGGAATAAATCTGAATATTCTTCTATCACCCACTAGGAATCACATGATTCATGCACTACATCACTACGAGACTTCCTTCTCAGTGCATTAGCTATAACATTCCCCTTTCTAGGTATATACAATATTTCATTGTCGTATTTCTATAAGTACTCTATCCACTAAAGATAACACATGTTCAATTCACATTGGCAGAAAACATACCTCAGAATCTTATGATTGGTGAGAACCACAAAGCACTGTCCAAAAAATATGGATGGCTATCCATTAGTATCAAAGAACACCACCATCCTCTTGACGAAAACAAAGATATCCCACACAAAATAAAACCAATCCATGTGGAGGATGATATTTTATGTTTGAATCCAAAAACATAGGAAATACCCCACAGAGCGGTGTTGTCCAGCACATTGTCACAGTCTCTACAAACTTAAAAAAGTAATCTCAACCTCCAACTGGCATAGTCTACACCTTGGTCACTAGAATCCTATCTAACTCACATCTCAAATCATGGAAAAAGAGAAAATAATATGAAGGATTGTGTCTCTCCTAAATCAAACTAGGTAGGCACCAATGTAGAAAACACAAAAAGGGTACCTTGAATGATGTCTAGCTCACCAAGTTCTGGAAACACTAAATCATTAAGTTGACCAAAATGACCTCTACTTCCTCTAGGAATTCGATGGAAACCTACACTACAAGTCAGATATTTTCTATAAGGATGGGGAGCATCACCGGAGTGCACTCTTCCCACCCCATTTGCTATCTGCTGATCCAAAGATAGTGCAACCTGCTGCTACTGCCTCGGCTAGAACTTCCTCTATAGAGTAACATGGAGTAGAACACATAGTGAACATTGACTGCTTTTAATGTTTGGAATCTATTACTACTGAAGACCTCAACCTTTACAATAAAAAATTGCTTGATCCCTCATAATAGGCATATTATATGCCACCCATGGTTAAATGAGATGCTGAGGGCCGAGACCTACCCCTAGAAGAACAGAAACTCTTTTTTCTGAAAATACATGTACCCCAGACAACAACTATACTTCATGAGGAATCCTGATGATTCCTCTATCATGAAGATCCAGTTTTGGATAACATTCTTCTCATGAGCTCAGCCTCTCCAATATCTTATGATATGTCTAGCATAAAAGAGGTGACATGGTGCTGGATATCTAGACACAAATCCTCCTCAAAATGCCTTGCACTGGCCTCTTCATCTAGAAATAGGTCTGAAGTAAATAATTAATGGTTTATGAAACAGATTCTAAACACTTGCACACTAGAGGTCCTGTATTGAAGGTTAAGAAGATCCTGGAAACTGGACACATTTTAGCAGTAAAAAGAAAATCAACACAAAACATGTCTCAGAAATACTTCCATGAGATCACCAACTCCTCACGATCCTCGAGGAAGAAGAACCACTACTGGCTCACTGCCCCATGAAACATCGTTACAAACAAAGACAACCAATTCACTTTCTGACCACATATTGAACTAAAGACTATCTCATACTCATCCAACTATTCTTCTGTGACAACATCTAAAATGAAGTCCTCATTCTTCATAGACTCCGGCACTGAAACTATAAAATTTTCTTTCACAATGCATCTTCTTCATCAACCTCTACACTACAGTGATATGTTGGTGTAGCCTAATGAACATCTTCTATGTAAAACTGATGAGGTTGATGACCCGGTTCCATACATGAAAAATTAAAAAAAATTAGAGCTCCTAAACATAAAATATGTTAGAATCAACATTAATTAATTGGTTTATTTTATTCATTTTTGGTTAACATATCCTGATGTATACCCATTCAAAAACAAGAAAAAATAATTATGATGAATGATCCTTTCCTTTGTCTTTACCCTACAACCAATATCACCTCATTTAGAAGCCACTGAAAAAATAATGGTCAATGCATCTGATTAGAGGGGCCCTCAATGCATCTGTCAGAACCTGTTTTAAATGTTTACATCCCTTGATAATCTTGACTAACACCATTTCCCTACCAACCCATGCATCCTAACCTATTCATAACACAAAAAATATATTCTATCCCTCAACCATCCCTTTTATACCAATCTATCATGACCCCTCCCCATAAGGTGCACCCCTCTTGGGCCAATAATGTGAGAAGTAAAGAAGTGACCCCTGAGTACTACCTCTAGTAGGACCTGGGTTGGAAACTAGCACCGAGGGTAAAGTAAATACACAAATGGGATGAATTACCCTCTAAGAGTACACATGCAGAAGAAAGAGATAATACAGACACCAACCAACTCCAATTCAGACTGCAATACAAAAGAAAACCCAAGAACATATATGTAATGTCATGGAAATCTACAACAACTAAAACAAAAAAACTTAAAGTACAAAAAGAATGTGAAAATGGCATTGACCATGAAGCCCAGCCAACTCCTGTAACTCCAAGATAATAGTAACCAGAATGATCTCAAACCAAATCCTAGTGACTAAAAAAAGAATTTATATATATGTAGGGTGAGTATAAAATTTTAATATATAGGATCCTTCTTGGAGCCTCTTGTTCAAAAGTATATAAAGTATACTATATAACAGTGAAACAAAACTGGAACTAACTCACCACCTAAGTAGGTATACTAATATCCAATATTCATGGTGGATACTCTCACCATGTACTGCATACAGGTGTATATAATATAAAATATAATATCAAGGGAACCCTGATACTACTTCCCCACTATTTTTCTACTTTTCCCCAACATCGCATGTCCAAAGCATCTCTGTCGACAATGGTCAGCCCGAAGACACTAAAGAGAGCACTAACACTCACACCACATGAAATATAATTCTTGACCTCATACACCTGGGTAAATAACCACACCATCCACACAACTGAAAAAATAACCAGGTAGTTTCTGGGAGCCACCACAGCCTGCTAAATGTGTATCAAATGTCGAGTATTATACCTCAAGACATTACATCCCATACGCCGAGTAGAGTCTCTCATGCCACCGTAGCCTATACACTTTATAACTATAGAATCTGAAAGGAATCTATGTCTAGAATATATTTGTGTGAAATAACCACTATCTATTATAGACCTCTACACACATATATGGGGAAAACTAACCGTTGTGCCTACCAGCACATGTAACTACGAAGAGAAGAGAGTGGGGCCAAATGGGGGTTTCATTCAACCATCATCCCACCAAAATGATGGGGGGAAATACCCCCAAGGGTCAAAATCTCCAGGGTGTTACTTTCCCTAACTGATGGAGTGGAGTAGCATATAGTAACACAAAATTTACATAATATACTATGCCTAAAAACCACTCTATGGGCGTTACCTAGTAATAGACTCAACTGCAGCTTACACCTCTCGAATTCCCAACAACCACTACTATGACTAGGTATCCTATAAGCTCAAAACTATTTAAATAGATTTTTTACATTACAAAATTCCCATTTTGGTCAATTTCACTTTATGTTAATTAATTCCTTAGCCATTAAAAATACCACATTGAATTTCAATATCATCACACCAAGGTTTCATACCCTATAGACAAAACCAAACCAATTCCACTACTTTGCAGAAATATATCCTCATAATTGCACCCATGAAATCTCCAACCCAAGCGTTAAGATAATTTATTGATACTTTTATTAACAACACTATTAATTTCCTATATTCACTGGAAATCTAGAAAAAATTTCTAAGCTACCAAACACAAGTGGATCAACAAAGAGAGTAGGTGAAATTCCTATCTTGTGTTTCCACCGATAGTAAGATCATAGACCAATCCATATTTGAGAAGATAAAAACGGAAAACATGTTGATACACCACATGTCTTCGCCTCTTTTAGGAGGGAAATCCAAACATGTTTTCTCAAGTACTGGGGAAATTAAAGAAGATAATAAATCAAGAAATTAAATAAGAAACCACATTCACAACAGTGAGTAAACCCAACTTCTACCCGTTATATCACCTCCAGTGTCCTCCCCGAGACCCACCTGCATAAACTGATGCATCTCTCTACTCTAGGCATTAACTATTACCACAAACACTAGGCCTCCCTGCCCCCACATCTCAAAAAATCCATCCAGGATCACATCACATCACACACAAAAAGAAACAAACATCATTTAAACTGATATCTTAGCCGTTACACAAGGCATTATGACTTCATAAGAAATGGGCACTCACAACTCCAAGAGTAAGGATTCATGGCCTTTACAAGAATGTGAGTAACTCATAACCCTACCATGCATTATATTTTATCAAACAACAAGTTCATTAATCTATCTTGAATTAACATATTCATTATTAGTAGGTTCCAAATATGGGAAACCTAAACTTAAACCTATCATAGCTACCACAAATTAAATTATTAATTAATTTGGGATGCCTTTTAAAAAATAAAATATAATGTTCATGTTTAACAACCAACTGGAATAGGCACACACATATGAATCAATTAGACTAACTCCAAAATTATAGGAACAACTATATTCATTTATAAAAATCGTTATATTTTTCTATTTAATTATCAGTTAATTATGGATTTATATTATTTCGAAATTTCATGAAGGAAAACATGCAATCAAGATAATAATTGATATCACACTATCATGAAAATCTAGAGGCAAACATTTATCATGGTGAAATAAAGCAACATGCGATCAAATAGATTCTTTTAATACAGTTTATTTATTTAATTATGTCAATTAAATTGTAATAATAGAGGATAAAACATGTTTAATCTACATATTCATGTAAGGGAATAAAAAATAAATTAATACCTGACCCTAAAAGGTTTCCGACTTTCATCACTTGAGAATAGATCAAAACAGTGGACCATGACTGCCTCGCCCACAACCACTACATATAGTTGAGGATTTCATATCCCAACCACATAAACAACGTCCAAGAGAAAACCTATTATAACCATTGAGATCAAAATCGATTGCATGGAAAAAAATGAAACAACAGGAAACAGATCAAATAAACCACAAGAACAGAGGTATATCATACCTCAGATCAAATATGGATTGATGAAAGGAATTATGTGATTGATCCTAAAGGAAGAGATATCTAAAACACAATATAGGGGTCTACTATGTCTCATGGGATGAGAGGAAATGAAGCCTTAGCTATAGGGTTTGAAAACCCCTAGTGGCTGGGTGTTATTGAAATACCCAGCGATGGGGAAGTACATAATGTGTACCTCCCCATCATGTCCTCCATCGCCTTGAGGCCGACCAACTCTGAATAACGCGTCACATCAGTGCTATATTTTATTTATCTAAAAACAGAATAGTACACATTGTTTCCATCTTAGTCACGTCGTGTATCCCCCCTATTTTCTTCTTCTCAAGACCAAACTATTCCAGACTTCCTCTGAGCCTTATCTGAGCACCATGGTCATCAGAAACACACAAAGGGTCTATCAACATAGATCCCTTCCCTTTAATCCCTCCCATATCTCATAATGGGGCACCAATATTAAATTTTATTCACACTTAGAAAGGCTATTAGTTCAAAAAATACCTAACAAAATCCATTCCTAAAATCCATCCACATTACCTATTGGATTTTGGAGGGATGAAACAAACCATAGAGGTTTCTTTTTATAAGGAAAAAGATGTTTTTGAAGATGAAGTATAATATTCAACCGAATGTTTTAGTTTTATTTATTCTTCCAACACCATTAAATAATATACAACCATTATGGTATTATAAAATCACTATCTACAATAAAAGTTTTTTTCATTATGTTAATTTCATAATGCATATTTTCCTCTTCTTCTATAAAAGGGGAAATGAAACTTTATTTGTTAAGGATGAGGGACTACCGCCTCATGAACTAATGTAATTTGTTTTAAATCATCACCATTCATTAATTTTTATGATGATAGATTATATATATATATATAAAAAATATTTTAATTACTTATTAATAATTATGTAAAATTCATATATCATATATTTTCTTACCTTTCCATTTTTTTTAAATTTGATATCATTTTTTATTCATTTGTGTGGATTACCACCTCTATCAAGTGATGTGACTAATTTTGTGTTACCACATCACATGGGTGTTATATATAAAATTATTTAAAAACATAATAAGAAATTTATAATATAATTTTTATTATGAAAATATTAAATAACACATACCATATTTAAATCATGATTATTGAAAAATGGAAATGTTACTTAGGTGTACATATGACCTACAGTCTCCAAGATTCTAAGATAGTTCATTTTTCATAGCCATATTTCATGGAAGATTTTAAACATATAATTTATATATAAAAATTATAATTATATCATTATTATTAGTATAATGATGATAAAATAAAAACATCATTGACCATAACCAACATTCTGAATTCATTTTGAACTTATGAGATTATTCTCATCAAAATGTTTAATATGAACTTAAATGATTGAGTGATTGAATATAAAATGATAATAGATAAAATAAAAGGTATAATAAAACTGGAAAATACCCTTAAGAAATTAAATATATATCATAATTATATTACCTTATAAAAAAAATGTAACTGATTATTTGGACTCATGGTAAGGGTATTTCTATGAAATTATATATTTTAATGTTTCACTTAAAACTCTTTTTCTTCATTGTCCATGTAATTATAAATATTTCATGAAATTTTTTATTTATTTTTTATTAGATTATAATGTTTATTTTGACAATATTTTTATTTATAATGATGATTTTTAAAAATAATTATATTTTGGTTTTATATAAGGGGAAGATTCCATAAAAAACCACATTTGAAATGTTTTGAAAATATTATTTCTAAATCTTTCTATTCTGTGTCCACATTTTTAAAAATATTTTTAATGTATTTATATGGAAATTAATGATTTATAATAATTTTTTGTCCCTATATTTAATTTATTTCAAATTTTTTCAAAAAATGTAGTTTTACATATTCGATATAGAACTTTTATTCATTCATTACCATCAATAAAAATAATTTCTTATTTTAACATATACAACATAAATAAATTTAGATACATTGAAAAAATTATTTTATACATGGATTTATTTATAATATTATTGTTTTGATTAAATAAAAATATTATTTACCTATTTTATATGTTCTTCTAGAAAGAGTTTTAATTGGACCAGATATTTTTATATAGAGAAAGGTTTTTCTTATGGGTGTAAGGGATCTCCCTGAATGACCCTTTATCTCATATTTAAAACCTATATCTTAATAACCCACATGGTTTATATATTTAATATTATTGGAAAATTATAAATTATATATATATATATATATATATATATCACATATATACCTGGCTTGTTTTCCCAATTTTTATGGGGTAATACTCCCTTATATTCATTTCTCAAATTCCATTACAATGAAATAACCTTTTATTGTGATATAATGAAGATTATAAAACCCATTTATTTAAATGTGTAATTATTTTCATCATTACTTTAGATTTATTTAATTATTTAGAACATATAATCATGAACAAGTTATGTTTGGTACACCCATATATTGCTCAAATTCATTGGGAAATGTTATTTTATTTTGAGATGTTGTGTATTGGATTAGGGAGTAAACCAAATCCAAAATGGGATTTTGGCCACCATATGTTGTTTTCATGGAAGTTAGCCTTATCTTAATATTACGACATGTTTTTTATTTTCACCACATTTCCTATGTTTCAATGATGTTATGTTACCATTTTCTTTTTGTCATTCTCCAATGTGATTACTCATTAGCATATTTTTATAAAAAAAAGTATATGAAACATTGAATGTTATATATATATATATATTCTTGAAAAAAAAAGATTCATAATTTTATCATGATTTCAAAGGAAGATTTATGAATTTTATTTACTCTATTAATATTTATAATGAAATGTTTTATTAATTGTTTTGGTAGAGAAGTTGTTTTCTTTGGTAATAAATATTTTATTTTGAGTCCAGTATTTAATTATGATAAAAAATATAGTATAAATATTTATGATTGGAAAATTTTATTTATTTGTTTTTATATATCCCTTACTATGATTTTTTTTCTAATCACATATATTTAATTTTATTAAATTGGTTTTGTGGATGAGTAGGGACAATGATAAAGTAATGATGAAAATTGTGAATATTTTTTATCAATTATTTTATATTATAAATATTTTTTGTTGTTGGAAAATGTCATGAATGGCCCTAATTCCTTATTATTATTATTTTTGATATTATACTTTTCAAGGGGTGAGGTGGAACCCTTATAAGTCATGAAGTCTTAAGAGATAATTACATGACCCATAGGTTTCAAGGGAATCAATAAGACAAGACAACTTAAAACTACATATCACCAAAAAATGTCATGATATCAGTACTATACCTTCAGAAGGATTGTCGGCTAGCTGTCCTATGAGGAGCTGCACATACCCAATACCGATGGAAATTCCATACCCTCTCATTCTTCAAATTCTGTTTAGATCTGCTATGGTGAATGCACTATATTTTAATCCTCCCATGGATCCTTGTCCCTTATAATAATACGGATAAATCAACATATTTCATGTGGAATGAAGTCCTTGAGAGACAACATGCCTGGAGGCCATGGGTGGTCTGAAATCCTTGCAGGACCCAAGGACCAAACCAGTGTCCTGAAGGCCTAGGTAGATTAAATGTTCATATTTCAATAGTACCAAACAATACCTACCATAGTTTCTAATACAACACTATTATAGTACATGGAAATATGTATCCACTCGGATTTTATCTTGGGTCTATTGGATGCATTTTCCCATTCATCACCAACATAGATAAGGATCAAGTGCTGTTATGTTGGAAAATGGATACTAAGTAGAATTTTCTAAATTGGGATGTTATATAAATACATATAATGGTAATGGAATATGAAATTTAACCAACTCATATAACTCATATATGATGTTTTACATTGTTACATTTTCATAAGATATATGGACTCACATCTCGAAGAACCTAATAGTATAGTAGTAATGGTAAACTATATATATACATGATTCTCATCATACATTTGAAAATTGAATTGTATCATTTTTAAGTGAATATCATTATTAATAACGAAATTAACTTTCATTTTATTATATTTAAACTTCTTTGATTTATAGGAATGGAAAATAATTAAGAGTGAGCTCAGATTCTCGATAAGGTCAAATTACAACAAAAGCTATCATAAATCAATAAGCATGATCAACATGGAAAGGTAAATAACTGAAAAAAATTACATTTAAATTACTATAATAAAATAATTATTATGTAAATGTAAATAACTAAATACACATTCAATTTAATCAATAACATGACTATCATAACTGGATAAGTCACAGTCATTATTGAATGATAAATAATGGAAGACACATTATATTAATTCTATAAAATATTAATGAAATTCATCCGAAGGAAATACCGGTATGAAAATATCATAGATAATAATAAATAAATTCTCAATGAATCAGACTTATAATTATTGGTGTTCATGATCTAATGAATTATGATACTTACACTGTCAAGACCTTTCTCAATATAGTTTCAAACTGAGGGGTTTGAATACACTAGAAACCCTTTTAACTAAGGTTATCCAACTCATTAGACTTATGAAACTAATAATTCATCTAGGTAATATCTATGACCAAGAACCACATGAATCATTATGTTCGAACAATTCTTCATATATCAAATAATTGAATTTATTCATGACAATATTCCTTACCAAAAAAATTTCTTTAACGAGTAAGGAATATCTTTTTAAAATTATTTCCCTAATCAATAATATAACATTGAAAATAAAAATGTATATAGAAATGATATTTAGTTTATGAAAATGAATATGTATGATAAATAATATGGTCATCCTTGAGAAATTTAATGTCCAATGACCATAGGAAAGTGATTAATTTTCAAAAAAAGTTAATGACATTAAAATGAGTCAAGGAAGTGAATTTAAATTGTATCCTTGTTCAAAATAATAATAAACCATATAGATGAAGAATAATGATGTTATCAATACAATTTATCACTAGTTTTGTATATATAAAATAATAGATGTTTATCATTAATGAATAGAAATTAAATAAGAAGGTCTATAAAAACATTATTGTAGAAATTATAATTTTCACACTAAAAATTAACTTTTTAAAATAAAATTTCAAAAAAATAATATAATTTTAATATAAAATAAAATTTAAAACTTATAATTGAATATTTAAAACAATGAGTGGACATGATGACCTAAATTATATATCTATCGTAGATGTGAAAAAAATATTCTTTTTATATTTTTTGTTAAAGCCAATTGGGCCTTATTTGTAAAATTAAACGAAGATTCCATTTAAAAATATTTGAAAATTTAAAATGTGTAAAACATTATTTAATAATTCATTTTATGAATTTTAAAAATATTTCTGAAAATATTTTCTAAGAATACGGGTTTGGAAGAAAAATTATTTTGGAAGAATGATCAAAATGATGTTGGGTTTTATGAAAAACTTTTTCTCAATAATTTCAAGTACATAAAAGTGGTAAAATGAAAATATTACCTAAAAAATTAATGTGTAAATAGTAGAGAAAAAAATTAATGGATTTTATTATCAATTTATTAAACAATTTCCCTCAATGAAAATCAATGCACAAACAATTTCAATTAGAATAAAATTGTGAAATAAATAATAACATTGATCGTAACAATGAAGTGAGAATTAATAAATGAATCTATTATGTGTATCAAAATGTAAACATACATAAAAAAATTATAAAAAATCAATATAATAAAAAATAATTACAAACATAATCTTAAAATTTCAACGACAATTAAGAAGTATTATAACCAAATGAAAATCAATTGAGTTATGAAATTCATTACCATTTGTTAATTTTCAAGTCAAATAAAATTAAATGGAATAATTAAAGATAAAATTTAAAATATTATGAATTATGAAATATTAATGATATTAAATGAATAAGTGGTATTATATACACCATATAAATTAAATTAGGTTTATAAGATTATAACAAGCCTTAGTAAAGATAACATGATCCAATGTACGTTACATAATAGTCTCTTTTGATTGAACATTATTAAATATAATATATAATGGTTTTATGAATGATATTAATTTATAATATAACATTATTTATATTAATTATATCATATAGGATCATATTTTAGAATATTTCCACCCATTTGATAGTATATTTTATTATTTTCACTGTTTCAGTTGTATATTGCCTTGTTATTTCATTTGTGTTTTTTTAGGAAAGTTCATGTTCTTTGTTATCTTATATAGATCCATCATATAAAGATATATATTAATTTTAAAAACATAATTTTTTGTAATTATATGTTTTCTTATAATCATTCATGAAGGCTGTATATTGAAAATTAATAACATTACTATGTGGGGATAGTAGGACATACGTACACATGGGCGATGATATCATTCCATTAAGAAGTGAAAGGTTATGGGAATGGATGATATATTAATATTAAATAATAAAAAACATATCATATCTATCAAATATATATATTAAATTTATCCTTATTATTTTCTTGGTAAAGCTTATGTGAAAACAAATCACATCCATTCGTGTGGCAGTGGTCCACCATAAACACGAGTGATGTTATTTAATTTTAAAATGAATGGAACCCAAGAAGGTATATGTGATATTATAATTAAATAATTATAATAATATAATAATTATTATATAAATGTTTTAAATCCATCCTTATATTAATCCTTGAAGGGTGTTTATTGAAAACTAATTACATCAATTCATGAGGCGGTAGTCTGCCACACCCAGGATCAATGATTTCATTTCACATTTAATAGAAGAGGAGATGGATAAAGGTAATGAACATGACATAATAAAATATATAGATATATGGGAGTTACTAAGGTAAATATATATTCATGTTTTACTAATATCTTATGGTGGTGGAAGATTAAAAAATTACAAACACAGATTTATGAACATTAACTATTCTTTAGAAAATTTCTTCAGGATTGAGTAAACACATCCTTTGTTAGATTTATGATCAAAAAAATGAATTAAAAAGGTTTTTAGGGGATAAATTAAGTTATTTGGTAAGATAAATTATGAAAAAATGGCTTTCAATGTCTAAATAGGGGAAAAGAGGGTGTGGCCTTTTATAATTGTTGGAGAGGACACACATATAACTTTTGAAAACAATCAATTACAGTGCTATTTTTATCATAAAAAAGTGAAAAAATAAATATTTATGAAACAATTATAGGTTATGTGGTCCGAATGTTTCAATAAAATTGGTTTTTGACATGTTTTTGGTTATTTTATCCCTTATCATCTTATTTTGACCCCGATAAATTATTTTTTACTTTCACCACAATAACAAATCTTGAATGGTTTTATTATTAATAATCTTAAAAAAATAAGTTGACCATATTATATAATATAAATTATGATGATTATATGTATGGAATACATTTTTTTAAATTTAATTCACATAAGTGGATTAATCCAATTTACAATTCAACACAGAGATGCAATTTAGAAGCAGGGTTCCAAAGGTAAAATTATCATATGTATAGAAGTTTTTAATATCAAATTCAATATGAAATTGAATATAGTGACATAAATAAGTTAAATTGTAATATAATTTGAAAGATATTTCATTAAATATAATTGAAAATATAATTTAATCTTATAAAATATTTAAAAGAAAATGCTGCTTAAAATAAAAAATCAGTGTTTTCACTATTCATCAAAAAATGAATCTTTTAGGAAAAATAGAAAATAAAATTCAATGAATATTTTTATTGGATGATTATAGAAATAAATTTAATTTTATAATATAAATATTTTATAAGTGGAAAAAAATTAATTTAAATTGTTTTCACAAAGCGTGAATAAAACATTTTTTGGGAAAAACTATGTTTTTTTGTAAAAAATATTTTATATTAAATGGTTCTTACTTTAGTAATAATCGATATATAACCATAATTAGCACAATTTAATTATTAGTATTCATAAAATCAAATATAATTTCTAGTTTCTAATGTTATACCATATTAAGGTTCATTTAGACTCATTGATTATAGTAGTGTAAGATGTCAAAGAGATTAAATTAATAAAATATATTTCATTGGTTGTTTATGCTCAGTGTGGCATCTCATACACTAATGAATAAAATGTTATTTTTTTCATAATTTTGGGGTATTAAAACTTAATTATCTATAAAACTGGACCATAATGATCCTATAATGTTGGAAAATTATCTCTTGATTTAAAAATCATTATTATATAATGTTTAAGGCTATGTATTTACATAAAAATTCCCATAGTTCCCTTCATAGACTAACATGATTTTAAGATATAACATACTAGGGGCCCCAAAATCAGTAGAATGAAAACTGTATATGAACTATACTTGGGGTATTCACCATATATCCAAGAGAACATAATGTCCACAATTTCTATCTTCTAAATAAGTCAGAACTCTCAACCTGACAGGTTCACTCATCAAGGTAATCGATTAGCTACCATGAACGTCCAACAGTATCCAAAAAACCAAGGACATAATTGATCAACATAATGTATAACACCCAATATAATATCACATTAAAGGTATTCTATCAAATACATACCTATGTAAAAACTATCATAATTATTTTTATCCATATAATCTTGTAGTTCTCCCTATTCATGAACCCACTGTCTAAAACCTCAATTAGGAACACGCTCTATTACCCAATCTTTTGGAAAAAAACCCAAGTCATCTAATCCTCACAAATATTTTTATCACCAACAAATATTATCACCCACCTTAACTGGGTCACTAAGAAATGCATAATCCTTACATGGTCTGACATGGAATAGGGAACCCACTAGGGTCCATACAAGTACATCCAAAACCTCATACCTAACTATCCATAATAAATATTATCCCAAATCTCAAAGCACCACATTTAATAAAAATATTTCTATATCACTATGTAATCCTAGATCAACAACACACCCAAATGTTTTTCCCAAAAATTCCATCAGAAATATCTCAAACTCCACCAAATATCACCAATCCAATCAAGCCACTCTATGACACTTAAATGAGCAATTATTTGAAATATGATTAAAATGGAATCATTGGGGGACCATAAAACACTTATCAACCTCATCTAATTTGAACCTAAATATACTTTCCATCCCATGGAATCAACCCAACCCGAAGGCTCTATCCCATCTAAACCTCAAAGTATATTTCTATAAACTCAATTGTGAAATCCATGGGAAATGAGCCTCAACATCCTTGGACTATCTTACGTTATCATCTAATATAATACATGATCGCTCCTTTTAGGAAACATCCAGAGAAACTAAAAAATTGTGTTTATTATTCCCAATATAAGAAAATGGAAAAGACCATGACCCTCACTCTGGAAACACATCTTATATCCCATCTTATGGGAAGAATCTAAATCCAATCATCAATGGAATCCTATCTCCAAATATTTCCCGAAACATAAAACCATCTTAATGTTCCTTACATGTGGAAAGGATAAATCCTATATAACCTATGTGGAAAAATTATTTTAATTGAAAAATAAAAATTATAATTCCATCTCGAAGGAAAAAACCAGTAAAACACTTCTAAAGTGGGAGTTTATGAGGTGTACCTTGGGTACATTGCGTGTAACCCCAAACACCTTTACTCTCCATGTACCACCCCTCACCTATTTTGTACACTCATTATGAACATAGTGTACATTCACCCTATATGATGTGTCATCCACATGGTTCTCCTAGATTTTTTTGTAGTTATATAATACACATGGTGTTAGGAAAAAATATTTACAGACCAATTTGTTGTGTACCTTGAATGGGGTCTATATGTGTACCCTACATGGAAATGTTCAAAAACATGAGATTTCTATCCATGCCCTATACAACAACCTGATCCCCCAATACATGGAATGTCACGAACCCAGATGATGTGAAACCCTCATATTTGACTCTTTACTAAGAAAAATAACCCATGATGCATGTTCATTAAATACATGTCATGTGTTTAGAATATAGAAATAGAAACCATTGAAATCACATAGAACACATAATTTACCCCAAAATAGAAAAATACCCTCAATGGACCCCTAACAACTCATTAATGATATTAAAAAATAATTAAACTATACTATATGAATCACGGTGAAAAAAATAAAAAACACAACATACTTTGGGCTATACAACATTGAATATTAGGTCATCGATCGATAAAATTTTCCTATTGAGTCTTGATCTAGCTTTTTAGTGGATCCCTAATGGGATCCCCTCTACATATACCCATATTTCTATATTACAAGTACAAAAAAAAGGATAGGCCCCTAGTGTTATACAAAATAATACATGTAGGTATAAATTTATGTGAAAAAAGAAAAATAAAGAAAAATTAAATAGAAAAGGAATGGAAAAAAGTTTCCAGAGACAATTCCTGAATCCCGATAAGAGTTTATGATTTCCATATAAAACACCCAATTATATACCCAACTCAATTTCAAGAATTTCGTTATAACACATCAAGAATAAGATAGCAGTGAATGATCATGTGAGAATAAATTATATTTAATTATCTCAATATAAAATTATCCATGAAAATTAAAATGATTTGGACGTTCTCTCAATACATATCAACGATTGAACAACATATTTTGATAATAATAGTGTGGTCATGAATGTTTTTAAGATATTTTACAATAATAAAATATCTTTTTTTACACTGAAACACTATCATGAAAAATTGAAATTTCTCTTAATTTTTAGAACCCATAACAATGTGGGTCAATATATGGGATATTATTTCATTACAACAATTTGAAATTGGGGTGTAAAGATTTTCTTAGGATAATTGAAAGGTTTATTTGTGGTATATTTAATAGATTATAGGGAGAAAAAAAATATAAGTAGTAATAATAAAATTGGTAATGGGTTTAGTCTATAAATAAAATGAATGATGGGATATGGTTGATATTTTAATGGATGAAATGAATGAAAAATGTTAGAAATTAACATGGGAAATGAAGAATAATAGTATGTCATTAAATATGGAATTTAAAGAAATAATAAAAATGAATTTTACGGTAATATAAAATTTATAATAAGCATGATAGTATGACTAAACAAGTATTATGAATGCATTGAGTGGTTGTTTTATGTTGGAATTGGGATGATTGTCTTGTGGTAGTTAGTAGAAATGATAATGCATGTGTTGATAGTAGTGTGGTGATGGAGGTGATCATTGATATTTTTGTTTTTGTATGAACCCTCTATGTTGGGATTATATGAGGATATATACATTTATGATGGATTTTCCTCGTGATTTCATTATGCTCCCAACTAAAGTCATATAAAATTTCGATGAAAAAATGTGTTTAGTTTTAGGTGTTTTTTCAATTATGATGATTGGAGAGGGAATGAATGGATTAATTTCCCCTCTTCAATACTCTACCTCTAGATATTATATTGTTTTCAATTTCTCAAGACATATATGTACAAATTTACAAAGTATATCGTGTACTAGAAGACACTACGAGGTATCGATTTTAGTGGAAGTTTTTAATTGTAAGAAAAGGGAAGAAAATTCATATCATTTATCTTAAAAATACCCAACATTACAAGATATATAATTTGTGGATGAGACATGGTATGTGGCAGTGGCTATAGATTGTGGGGTAATGATATGATGATTAATTTTATTGTTGATTATGTGTTGATTAGTATTGGTTGAGATATAGGATTTCCTATTATGATTTTGTGACACAATAGATATACAGGCTAATTCATAAAAAATGTTGGACCCTACATAAGGTTGGGGTTGGTAGGTTCATGACCTAAACTACATCAGTATAAGAGAAACTTAGCCTTGGATAAATATCATTGGGTAGTTAGAGTGAAAACCAAATTAGAAAATGGTTGTTATAATTACCGAAATCAAGTAACCAATATCATATGTCTACATTATTATAATTTTAGGAGATACAAGGGAACACAACATGAAGGATCCATAATTTTAGAAGTTATGGGAGACTAGATACAAACATGATTTATATATAAAATTGGAAAATAAAATTTAAGATGAAAAAAATTATTGTTTCTTTAAAGATAAATTGAATATTTATTGTTTTCTTCCAGGGGATTGGAAATAATATTAAAGGGTGTGAATGTATAATTAGTGGGGGAAATCATAAAGTTGAAGCTATTATTATTATATAAGTAATTATCATTATATAAGAGTGAATTATCAATAAAAACTATATTTATCAATAAATTGAACTTCAAAATGTATGCATGGAAATTGAAAACATAAAAATCACATCGATAATAATAATTATAATATTAATAATGTAAATTCATAATATTAAACATTTTGATCGTACTATTAGGGTCCTATGCTGAGATATTATGAACCATATCACTAGGTACTTATGGAATGATATATTACTTAATAGGTCAGTATACATCAAACACCTGACTAATTTAGCCAAATATTTTTCTCATGAGACCTTTCAATACATCAAAGTGTTTTTACAACCAAACCCCACCATTCACTTATATATTTCCAATTCATTCCTAATTTATAGAATCAAAAAATACAAACCATATATTCCTAATAATACAATAACTATCCATATTTAATTAATAATATTAAACATCAATATTTTCTAAGTAAATGAAATAACATTTTCAACATATTTCCATTAACTAAAAAATTATTTTTAAATGGTATACATTTAATATAATATCAAATTAGTGGACATAACGTTGATTATATACACTGTACTAAAAATATGGACCTGAAGAAGAAAAATCATATCAAATGAATAATAGAGAGTGATAGATAACATGATCACGATAATGTGATTGATCATGAAATAATGTATTACCAAAAAACCAATAATAGATGATATAAGGACATAAATTCCTCAGAAATAGGTGTTTGAAATAAACTATTTTGATTGTATAATAGAAAACAACTTAAATCCATTACAAATTTTTATAAAAACAATGTTATAAATCACTAAAAAAATTACATTTTTTAATAAAATAGTAATTTTTTTAAATATAAAAACTAAAAATTAACAGAATAATGGATAAAGTATTTTCTTTTAAAAAATTCAATCTTTTAGTTTATTATAAATAGTGAATAATAGTTTTAGATGTATGAAAATCCATTCACACAAAATATTTTTATATTAATGTTTATTTTAAAAGTTTTATATAAATTCCAATATGAATAGTTTGAAAAACAATAAATTGATTAATTTTACACCATTTTAAAGAAAGTACCAGGTAATATAAAATTTTCTTTACGAATAATTTAAAAGTATATAGATACATTAATAAAATAACTTGAAGAATATGGATTTTAAGACATGGATTTCTGGTAAAAAAAGAGAAATAAGGCCTATTTTTTTAAAAAAATGTCATTTCGATCTTTGAGTACCAACAAGAGGAAAAATTGAAAGAAAATCATGGAATCCCAAAAAATAATTAGATAAGAATAAAATATATGGGGATTAATAAAAAAATACCATATAATTCTTCCAACACCAATTTTGAAATGAATAATTATGAATGAATGTTTAATAATAAAATAAACCTATATAGATTTAATAACCTTTGAATATAATCCAAAAAAAGTGTAAAATAGAATAGAAACATTAAATACCATTAATATAGATGAATTAATAATACATTATTTTATAGGGTTACTATAAACATCATATAAAATATGATCAATGAATAACCTCAAATATATCTCATTGGAATAAAATTTAGAAAAAAAATACCCCCAGATTCCTATTCGACCAGATACATTATATCCTCATGAATAATTAATTTAAATTTATTAAATATTTTTTTATAAACTTACATAGTAGTATTTCTGATCACACTATTTTGGAAAAAAAATGATGTGTTTTTTATATGTGATTGCATTATAATTTAAATGATTTAATATAAGATATGTTCTTAATTTTTTTTATTTTAAATTATTATACATGATTTTGATTTTGAGAAATATGAAGGAAACCATTCGAAAGGGTGAACAAAATGACACTTCGCACCACGATCATCTCTCACGGTGCTACATCGGATGGTGATAATGATCATATAGCACTTATAGAGGATGAAAACTAAAGAAAATGAAACATATATTCTTGTTATAAACACATATTACACATAGTATAAGATATTTACACTGTAAGTAGTTTCATTTCACCATATGATCCAAGATGCGAAAGCAAGTCACGAATCATCATTACACGACATGAAATATAGTTACACGATGTGACATGGGTCAAATTTCCAAAAATCAGTTGGGATTTTATTGAGATATGCCCCATATTAAAATCCATTTAGAAATTCCAGGATAATCATTACTTGATTTGGTTACCCATTAAATGTCATGTAATACCACGATATAGAAAAAACTAAATATTTCTAGCATATCATCCCATGAGATTTTATATAACCATTTGACCCGTTTCATTTATAAAAGGTTCTTTTTGACCAGTTGAGGCTGAATGATGATTTATTTCTTATTTACATGGGGTTTGTCCAAGAGTTCAATAATATGTACAACGCTTGATGGGTTACCAACAATAGGCTACAATAGTGTTCATCTATTGATATATTTTGTTATTGTTATTGTTTTTCTATCTTTGATGTAATACTTTAATGATTTATATTTTAATTGAAATTTATATTTTCATTCATTGTCATTATAATTATCTATCATCTATTTACTTCATAATATATTGTGGGTGTAATCATCATTATGTGATCAATTAACGATGATTGGATAAACCACATAGGGGAGAGAGGAATCAATTAAAGGGGTCTTGTTCCATTATTGATTGATTTAACTTCACTCATTAAATATATTATATTCGATAGTACCATGTTGAGCCTATAGTTTTACTTTATTCATCATTGAATTTTTGCCATATGATTCAATAATGAATGATCCTCACGATGATTGAGATGATTTATTACTGATGATTGAATGTAATTATTCTTATTCTTTTGACAATCAGAACACTAAGAACATTAATTATTTTGATTAATCTAACCATGAATAATTTGGATTTAAGGGCAGTTTGTTAGGGAATGAAAATTTGCTATACCTAGGTAGTAACCCTATCGAATCCTCTTGGTGGTCATGCCACAAGCGTCAAATATATTCCTAAAATATTTTCCAGACCCCATATAAATATTCACGGAAATCATCACTTGGACTTCTCTAGTGAAAAATATTATTTTTTTGGCCAAAATGGGTCAAACTATTTCATAAAATTTAGTTGGATGATCTAATAAAAGTCGATGTTGTTTTTTGTGTATAGGTATTACATGACGTGTAATGGGTATTTAGGTCATGTAGTTCTAATCCAATATTTTCTCCATGGATTTTTAATTTGTTCGTATCTTATTCGAATATCAGCTCAGTTGTGAATCATCATTACACAATGTGACTTATAGTTACATGATGTGATATGGGTCAAATTTCAAAATCTCAACTAAGATTCACATAAGATATGTGAAGATTCAAAAGCTGTAGAGAAAATATTGGATCAACATTACACAATGTGAATACCAAATACACGTCATGTAATTCCACAATACAAAGAAAATTGTTGATTTCAAGAAAATATTCTGATGATATTTTATGAAATCATTTATCTTGTTTCATCCATTATAGGACGTTTCTACCATAGGAAGAAATCTGATTATTTCTATACCTATTTATATGGGTTTCGACAAAGTGTTCAAGAATATACATGATGTTCGAGGTGAAACCAATGAAAGTATTTCGTAGTGTTCTCTATAAAAAGGTTTTGTTTTTAATTCATATATCTTTATTTGAGGTAATAATAAAATGATCTATAGTTTAATTATAATACATCTTTTCACTCATTCTCTTTCTCATTTTCTATCAGCTTTTTTCCTCCCTAAATTTTTTCATTTTATCATCATTTGAGATCACACAATGATGATTGGATAAACCCCATATGGTAGAGTTGAATCTGTTAAAGGATATTTGTACCATCATTGTTTTATGTACCTTCACTCATAAAATTGATTATATTCTATTTTATCATGTGGAGATTCCATGTCTACATTATATATTGTTGAGTCATTGACCACATGATTCAATAATGAATCGATCCAAACATGATTGAGATTATTTATTCATGATAGTTGAATACAATTAATCTTATACCTTCAAAAATCATGACATAATGAACTTTATCTATTTTACATCATCTGACAAAGATGAATCAGGATTCTAGATTAGTTTTATAGGGAATGAACATTTTCTCTTTATATGGTGGAACCCTAGGGAAGCCTCTCGGTAGGTGTGCCTCAAAATTAGAATATATATCCCTTAAATATTCACCTTACCCCATATAAATAGGCAAGATAATCATCACTCACCATCCTTTGGTAAAAAAAACATCCTTTTATGGCCGAAAGAAGTCAATCTATTTTAAAAAATCCCATCCGAAGATCCACTGGAAATCAGTATTTTTTTGTATTTTGGTATTATAATACATGTAATGGGAAACCAAAAAATGTAATGCTGATCCCAAATTTTCTCCATGTATTTTGAATATATGTTTATCTCAGAAAAATCTCAGATGATCCTTGAATCATTATTACATGACATTAATTCGAGTTACAGGACATGAGATGGGTCAAATTTCCAAATCTCAACCAAGATTTTCATGAGTTATGCACATATTCAAAAGCGAGGTATAAAATCTTGGAATATCATTACATGACAGGAATACCCATTACACATCATGTAATACCCTAATACAGTAAAAAATGATTTCATACAGATCTTCCAATGGGACTTTATGAAATCGTTTGACCCGTTTTGGACATAAAAGGGTGTTTTTGAGAAGTAGAGGTCAAGAGATGATTTACTATCAAATTTATATTGGGATTAACACTGTTTTTAGGAATATATATGAAACATGAGGTGCGACCCCAAGGAGGCTACTATATGGTTCCACTGTAGACTTGTTTTTTTTTATTTTGTTTGTCTGTTATTGAATAAGTAACTGAATGCTTTCTATTTCAATTCCAATATATCTTTTCATTAATTTTCCTTCTAATTGTCTTTTAAATTTTCTCTTTCCTGTGTATTTGTGTTTAATCATAATTAGTGATCACCCAATAATGATATGATAAACCCCCTAGGGGAGAGAAGAATCAATTAAAGGGGTTCAGTGTGATCATTGTTCGATTTATAATTGCACATAAAATTAACTGTATTAAATATTATCATGTTTAGCATGGCTATCCAATTTATTCATCATTTATTAATTGAACATATGTTTTAATAATTAATGAAACACAACATGATTGAGATTATTTATTCATGACGATATATGTAAGTATTCTTCTGCTTTTGACAATCAGAACATAATGCTCATTAGTTTTTTTGATTCATATTACCACACTGAATTGGTATTCTAGGGTTTTTTGATAGGTAATTAACATTTCCTCTATCTATATTTTTTTAGGTCACATTACTGTTTGATATAATTATTTTTTGAGTAAGATTGACTAATTAATTTAGCCAAACTGCCCCTAGAATTTGATTCACATCTCTTATGTGTCTCTATTTTGAGTCATTTATTTTAATTACATAATTATTATAATAAAATTAAACCAAAATTTGAGATAATTAATCATTATTATAGAGATTTTGTCACTGGGTTCCCCACTCTCTATAGGTTAGCCCCCTCACATCTGATATAATATGCCTTTGTAGTTAGTATAGTTTGGGACAATAAATCAAATCCGACTGTATCCTATATGAATTCAACAAAACGTTTTGGTGAGTCAATTTATGATTTAATTTTCATTTTATAATCATATTACATCCATTAATTTTATATTTCTTCCTAAGATTGACCACTAAAAGTTGTTTAGTTAAATTTACAGATATTTATAAAAAATGTTCAATATGGTAAATTTTTTTATGAAATGTTTCTATAATCTAAATATTATTAATAATGTATTGAATATAATAATTATTAATTACATACAATCTTATAATCATCTACGGTGGTGATAGAAAAATGAATCACATCACTTTTTGGAGGTGGTCGTCCACATATACGCATAGACGACATTATCATTATCCAATGAATAGATGGGTAATAAGGTGGATGAAATATTAATTTTATATAATAATATTTATATTATAAATATAATATATATAATAATTAATTATATCATTATAACCATTCAAATATATTAATTTTGAACAATTAATTATACCACCATGTAGAGATTATAATCTGTATATATGTAGAAGCATTGTTTTAATTTTAAATTGGATGGAAGTGAGATATAAAATGGTTGTAACATTAATATAAAACATATTAGTATGATAAATATACTAATATAATTATGTTTATATGGTTAATGAAAATTTGTAGGTTCTTTAAGAAGAAATAAACCTGAAAAGTATCTAAATGAACTCATACTTATTATTTTGGTAACACCTATTTTATTAAACCTTAAGACTTCTTAAAGTGTTATTTTTAAAATAAAATAAATTATTTGTAGGGAAAATTAAATTTGGTAGGGTATTTGGGTAGTTATTTTTTTAGACAAGTGGCTTAAAAAATGTGTATAATAGGGGATAAAAAGATCCCTTTTATATGTGTGGTGGGTGAAAAACATATAATTACTTCAATAATATATTATATAATATAAGTTTTATTGAAGTAAAGTAGTTCCAAATTGTCATTTTTTATATTATTATAAGGTTATTTTTGAAATAAAACTGATCAATGAGATTTAATCAACTGTTTTTCTCCTAAGGACTTATCCCATTATTTTTAACCTGTAAAATCCATTTAACATTTATCTGAGGTGATAAATTTTTACCCTGTATTCCATTCATTATGACAAAATATTATATTGAACTCATTACATAATATTAATTATACTTATTAAAAGTATACAATCCATTTTTGAAGATTCAATTCATATGTGTGGGATAAATAACTTTTAATATAAGTTTAAAAAAGGTAATAGAAAATATTTTTTGAAAAAATATCACTCAATCATAAAAATAATTTTATAAAAAATTATTTATCATGTTGATTCCTATATAAATAATTGGATTATTTTAAATCAATGTATTCTTATTTTATCTTGAAACTAGATAGAAATAAAAAATGACATTGTGAAATATTGTTTAAAATAGATTAACCAAATTAATTTTTACTTGAATAAATACATTAATTTGATATCTAAAATGGTAAACATAGATTTATATATTCAAAATTTTATTTTTAAATTATTTATATTACTTAATCAAGATATATTTTGTCTAAAAATTTGATTGATAAACATTAAATTAATTATTATATCTTAATATTGTCGTAAAAGTAATATTATTTGTAGAATCAATATTTTTCACTATTTACCCTTAAAAATAAATTATTTTTGAAAAATATCAATCATTGACTCTAATATTATTTTTCAATCATGAATTAAAAAAAATTAATTTTATCAAATTAAAAATATAAAATTGGTAATTATCATTTTAGTCACATTCTTGGAATAGGGTTATATATACTACTTTATTGTTTCATTAGAATAAAATGCTTACTTACTATAATTTATATTCATATGTTACATTCTTTCCCCAATAAAAATATCAATCCTAAAGTTTCTAGAAAATAATCTCATTAAAAAATTGGGTATTTATTCGTCATAAATTATATAGGTTCCCATATTGCCCTTTATATCATAATATTTCTCTATAGTACATTTTCAAACTGAGTCCTTTGATTCAACAAAACATATTCTCTAGTGTGAAGAATATGGATATATTTCTCCCAATAATATCAATATGAATCTAATTATTTTTATTTATAGCTGAGTATATGTGTAGTGTCTATTATATACATCCTTAGTAAGGAGATATGGAACACATCATGCAATTTAGAGAGGTTGGGTTGCATTGACAAACGATTAGCCACACATCCAATTCATTCCAAAATATCAAAAGAACAAATGTACCTGTGACTTATTTTCCCTTTTTTAGAAAAAAATAACACTTTTACATGAATATACCTTCATGAAAAAATAATAACCAACTTGAAATTTATGAAAATTACTTTAGTTATTGGAGTAACTCTTTTTCTTATATTGATTTTTCTTGATATAAATCTGAATAGTTATCACATTCATTTTCATCATCTCAACAAGTTATAGGAATAAAAGTTCTCTTTTATAAAATCATACAAAAAAGATAATGTATGACATATTTTTATAAAAAATCAAGAATATGATACAATTTTAATGGTTTTATAGAAGCTATTATAATATGAAATGTTATCGAAATGTAACTACTGATTACCATTAATGTAATGTTAGAACAACCTCATCCTGCATTATAATGATTGAATTTTCCATTGATATTATAATGAACCAAAATTTTATAAATAATATTCCATTAGTGGTTAAATTAAATTCAGTATAATGATTTAAAATACCATTAAGACTCACGAAAATTGATAATATATCCATTAAAAAGTGATCGTATGATTAGCAGAAATACGAGGTTTTGAAAAATACAATTATTACATAGAGAGGAAGTGGTGGGATCATCCATAAGTATAGTAAACTATTAATATCTTTTTTATGAGCTTTTTAGGGATATAACATCACTGGGATTTTCCCATGAACAATCCCAAGGTATGATCCGATTACATATGCATGAAAAAACTTATTATAGGACTAATTCAATCTCATAGAGATGACGAGTTAAATTATGTATGTTGTACCACCCCATTAAAGTATCACCATATAACACATTACCCATATGGTTTTTTTGTTTAATAATGTTAAATGTATCAAAAACATAATAAATAAATATTTATATTATGTCTTCAAAATAAAAATTGTTATATCTGCTTCTTCTTTTTCTACATTAAAAGTTATTTTGATTTTGATATGTTTAAACAAAAAATATATTTTTGGATAATGTGTAGTGTCAATTAAGACATAAAATTTAATTAGTTAATGTATTTTAAAAATAGAATATATTTTTATAAAATATTAGTAATAAATAATTTATATAAAATTGAAATGATAATTTAATTTTTCTAAAGGAAAATGTAATTTTCAAAAGTGGTTGAAAATTATTATTTTCAAAAACCCATAATTTCTGAATAAATGAAACTTATTATTTAAAAAGTAATTATTCACATATTTAGAAAATTACATGTAAAAAATAAATGTTATTTTTAGAATCCAGACATCAAAATTATTTGATGGTGATTCTTTCATAATTATTCAAGATGGATGGATATTCCGGTAAAAAGTAAATATGGTATAAATATATAGTGTGTATGATGACATAATAATGATAAAAATGATGTAATATATAAAATATATGTTTTATAAGACCAAATATATCTTTAAACATTTATATAATGTGATTTTAATTTTATTTTGTTAAATTTTTAATGACTTTATGAATCCTCATAAACTTTTAATTTATTTTATGTTTTTAAAATTATTTCTTTAAGGACATGAATCACATCCATATATCCAAGGGAAATATTTTAATAAGTTTTAGTCATGTAGTTATTAAATAATTATAACTAATACCTTATGGTAGAAACCAGAAGAAAAAATTTGGATGGCTTATGGTTTATATTACTTTATTATATAGATACAAAAACCAATTTTTGAGAAATAATAAACTCCACTACTTTTTCCAATATTGTATCACCCATGATACCATTTTACAAAACTCAAAACCTTTTAGAAAATACATAATCTTACCTACCCTCTCTATATTCCTCCAATGGTGCACCCAAAATCTCATTAAGCTCCTCCCATGCTTTTAAAACCACCCTCACTTGGAAAGGGATCTGCGACTCTTCTTTTAATTGCAGAAACTCTTTTATGTTACGCCACTTAATTTCAAAATATTCTTATTGGGATATGTTATTATATTTTCCCTTACTTTCCATTATATTGAAAAATTATGAGAGACCACTTTCACTCTAATTAATACCTCCCATGAACCGTTATCTACACTTGTTACCTTGACAAAATTTAGTGAGGTATCATCTCATTTTCAACTTTATTCAAGAATTTTCATTATCTTTTTACTTTATCTCCAACCCATAATATTGTGATATTTTCATAAATATAAATATTAATGAATTTTTTCCATGTTATGAGATACACATCACAATATAAATAATACCTTCCATAAAAAATTGAGTGGCCACGCTATGATGTCAAAAATTCACCAAGATATTTCATGCCAAAAACCTATGTAAAGAATACCTATAAAAATGTTCTATCATGTCTTTTCATATTTATTAAAATATAATTATTTTATTAGGGACCTAAATGTTTTTATTCTGTACTCCTTCATCATTGAATAAAATTTGATGGTAAATAATTCCATGTTGTATGATCTAAGTGCAACATTAATGAATGTGAATGAAATTAAAGTGATAGATTGACTTGGAATTATACAATGCCCCAATGAATTGGATAATTTTTTAGTACCATGATATGTCATTAAATGTATTAATAAGTGAACCTAATCAATCACAATAATTTTTTAATCATGATTTCATTGCAGTGATCCTTGACCAATGTTTATGATTATATGTTTAATGTTGTTTCCACAATTTCCCATGATGCCTTTTTGTTATCATTAAATTGCATGCCTAATTTTCAATGATTATGAGTATCTCCCATTTTATGTACAATTTATATTCCTATTTTCTAACATGTAATTATTTAATCATTTTATTCTATGTTAGTTCACATTATAGGATTTATAGGTCACCCATTTCACATGTATATCTTCCTATTATACCATTAATTTTGTAGTATGATAAAATAATATGATAATGATAAGGATGTTTTGAATAATGGAACTGTATTAAATATTTTAGGTAATTATGTAATGTACCTAGTCCTAAAATACACTAGACCTATCGATGACTCTAGTTATATTATGTGCACTCTTATGTAATAAATCATGAATTAATGTGTAATAAAGAGTTTGGTTGTCATAGTTGGGATCAAGTGAATGTGTAGTTTTTTTGGTATTAGGATTACAAAAGTATAGTGAAATCCTTAGGCTTAATACTAAAAATATGAATATATTCCTAAATCTTTGAAAAATATAGAGTAAGTGGGTTTCACACAAATACATCCTTGTATACATACTATATGTGCATATGGCTCTGGCTCAAATGTACCTTGGTGTAAAACCCCAAAAAATGCATTAATATAGACTAAATTTAGAACTTGTGCATGAAAATAAGCCATTTGTGAACCAATTTTGACACTCCCAATGATATGACTTGGTAATTCGTGATTTCATTACAACAGTTATTTTGCAAAACAATGCATATATGATTCTATATCTAGAAATTGATAATGGATAACATAGATTGAATCCCACAAATTCACAAGTTAAATAAATACATTCCATTTATATGTATTCCTTTTAATTTTTTTAGATTCAAATTTATGTGTTTAATAGTATTAAATTTATCGCCTATAAGTCTATTTTGGATAAATTAAATGGTTAGATCTAGAAAAAAACGTTAATGGTAGGGTTATTGTCCATAGTTCTATGCATTCTATATTATCACACAATTTTAATAGAACCATTAAAACACCACCACAATGTATGGAAGTAGATAAGTCAGTGAAAATGAAAAATGGGGAAATTATTGCATCCCAAGTATATAAATACTCCCCAATCAGAATATTTTACATGAATTTACAAAGTAATTTTATTATACTCCATTTATATTAATTTGATTCAGTTTTTTGTATTTATTGGATTTCTCTATATAGAGCCAAAATAAATTTCAATGAGAAGGAAATAAATATCTAAATTGTAAATCATCCTCCATTACTATTCATGTGAAAGGAGGAGGATGAATATTATTTAGATAAAACATCTCAATCATGTTTATTATTTCCCTACAAGAAATAATATTCAATTCATATTTTTGAGTTTATGGTAACGATCATCCTCTAATATATTCCCATTATGATGAAATACACAGATGTGTTTACTGATGAATTTCATGGTCTTCTTCTTAACAGAGAGGTTGAATTTTAAATTACCCTTATAATTAGGGTGTTTATATTTTCCAAGACTCAATATCTAATGTCTATTTTGGAATATGAGGTTCTGAATAGACAACTATAGGAGAATATAGATAAATGGATAATATGCCTAAGTGATTCACCTTAGGGTGTGCCAATACTCTTTGTTAAGAAGTAGGACGGTCCAATGTTCCATTTCATTGATTATAATGAGCTTAAAAAGATATATATAATGAAAAATTATTCTATGAAAAATATTTATGATTTATTATATCATTTATGTGGAGCCCAATAATTCTCCATGGTGGATCTTTGGTAGGGTATTATCAAGTATATGTGAAGAAGGTGGATATACCCAAGAAAACATCCTATACAAGGTATGAGAATATTGTGTTCATAGAAATTCCAATAATAATCACTAATTCTCTATAAATATTCCTATATTTGATGAGTAATGTTTTTTATATATTTCCATGTAAATTTTTGGTAGTATTTAATTGTGATATTATAATATAATCCAAAAGTATGGAGGGGTAAGAGGAGAATCTGAAAATTATTCTAAAGAACTTATGAATGTATAATATTTTTAAAAATTATATAAAATATTATTTCTGGTTGAAGTATGTCTCATTCACAGAGAATAGTATGACAATAAATGATATTTATATAGACCCTTAAAATATAGAAGAAATTAAAGGATGGATGAGGAAAACATCTAGGATATAAATCAGTATTTTCCATTGTTTATTAATATCAACATTTATTTTTGATAAATTTATCACAATTATACAAAATTGTACCTATTGGAAATGAAAAGGATGGAAATGGGAATCTTAAAGGTAGAAACATCATAAAAAATTTCAAAAATTATTGATCAACCTTTTCTTCTAGTGAGGATAATGTTTGCTCAGAGAGATGATGCTAGAATTCAAAGGAAAATAGAATATATGTGAAAAGAAAAATCCTAATAGTTTAATATTAATGAAGGAGTTGTGATATTTGTGTCAATACTACATGTACCACCAAATACTGACTCAAACAAGG
This sequence comes from Viscum album, assembly GCA_963277665.1. Classification (NCBI taxonomy): domain Eukaryota; kingdom Viridiplantae; phylum Streptophyta; class Magnoliopsida; order Santalales; family Viscaceae; genus Viscum; species Viscum album. Next base: position 492,794,103 of record OY728158.1, on the reverse strand, counting down.
AGTTATTGGATGATACACATATCTCAATATTATCCATACATCCATGGATCACAAAGATGTATCTTGACTCATATAGGACTACTGGTTGGAAAATATGATTAAGTAGATTGTAGAATATACATCAGGATGTCTTGTAGTTCATCAAGTGGTGGCGGAGTAGAAGATATCCATGGGAACAATGAATGCATTTACCATACCTATATGGAAAATTTGAAAACTTTACCATTGAATTTTTCACTGGTCTTATGAATACATATAAATTAAATAATGTTATATGGGTTGTAGTGGATAATGTTACAAAGATATTTCACTTCATTTAAATTCAAGATCACTTCTCATTTGATCAAATTGAATGGATATACCTTATAGATGTGGTTAGGCTTCATGGAACACCATTATTAAATATAATCAATGGAGACCCAATATTTATATCAATATTCTAGAAGAGTCACAAACATGCTCTTAATATTGAGTTGATATTATTAATGACTTATCTCCTTCAAACTATTGTCCTATATGAGTGGAAGATCAATAAAAATAAAGAAATGTATAGAGAATTACAAATTGACTGAAATGGAAAAGGGTATCAATATATATATTTGGATGAGTTTTTATAAAATAATATTTTCCACTCAAGTATCTAAATTGATCCCTACGAGGACATATATGGTAAGTGATATAGAACACCTTCATGTTAGGATGAAGATGGGGAAAAAATTGATAGGTATTAAAATGGTTGATGAAATGGTAGAAAATGTCAATACCAATAAGAAGTACATCGAGGCTACTTAGAGTCGAAAAAATATCTACTCTAAAAATCAATGATGAGACCTAGAGTTTGAGATTCAATTCAAATTATTCCTACACATATCTCCATGGAATAAATTCATGAGATTTGGGATGAAGGTACATGTGAGAATAACATACAATTTCCACTATAAGATCCTAGATCACATTATAGTGGTGTACTATTAACTAGGACTCCCACATACACTATATAAATTAGATTATGTGTTCTATGTATCAATCTTGAGGAAGTATATACCAAAACCCTCACATGTTCTGAATCAAGAGGTGGTATAGTCGCAGAATGATCTTTCATATGAGGAAAAGCCAATGGAGATCTTAGATTATAGTGAAAATTCTCCATGAAATAAGACATTTAACCATGTCAATGTTATATATTGAAAGCACATTTTTAAGAATGTTGAATGAGTACTATAAGAAGATACAATACATATTTACCCTAATATTTTTCGTGTATAAAATAAAAACATTAAATGGGGTAATACTGTAACAGCACCAAATTTATAAAACAATATCTATTTTGGTTGAATTAAATTCCCTATTACGATTCAAAATACCATTAATAATCAATAATAATGATAATTTAGCATTTAAGCATTGATTATATGATAAATATATATATAAGGCTTTGATAAATCTAATTTGAATAGGAAGAAAAAGTGATAACCTCAACCAGTATGATTGTACATTATAAATCCTCTTTCCCTAATATTCTAAGGGAAATAAAATCAATAAAATTCACACTTTACCAATAACAAAATAAAATATACTAACATATAAATGATCAATGATGATTATGGGATATTTTCAAGCACATAGTGATAAAAACCCAAACCACATTTTCCAAACAACACCATGAAAGTGTCAGCAAAACACACCTTACCCATTGGGTGTTTTACAGTGTAAAAAATAGACATTTATAATGACCATAATAATATGAATCTGTATAATTTATTTTCAAAATAATAATGGTTATAATATCTTCTTATGGTTCTACATTATAAATGATTTTGATTTTGATACGTTTAAACAGAAATCATATTTTTGGATAATAAGAAATTTCAATTAAGACCTTATTTCTTTTAAATTAATGTTTTTTTAAAATAATTTTTAGTTTAATAATTTTTATTATTTAATAATTTATAAAAAATATAAATTTTAACTTAATTTTTACAAAGTCAAATGTAATTTTTTTATGTTCTTCAAAAATGATATCCTATAAAACCCCAAAATTTTCCAATAAATGCCAATTATTATTTTAAATGAAAAAATTCATAGATATAAGAAATTATTTGGGAAAATAAATATTAATCGTGGAATCATAATGTCAAAATTAACCAAAGTTTATTTTTTAAAAAAATTTCAAGCCAATCAAATTTTTCGATAAAAAATAAATACAATATAAATATTTGATGTCTATTATGACTTCACAATGACCCAAAATAATGTAATAAATATTATAAAGGGTATATAAGACCAAATATAATTTTTCAAATTAATGTAATTTTAATTTAATTATATTTTATTAATTTTATAAAGTCATTATGAATCATCCAAAACCAATATTATATTTTAATGTTTTAAAATTATTTCTTTATAAAAATGACTCAATTCTATATAAAAAGGGAAATATTTTAATAATGTTAGATCCTTTAATTATAAATTAATAAAAAAACTCTCCTTTTGAAGAATAAAAAAAACTAAGGGAATATTTTTTGATTACTTTATTATATATTGTCGAAAACCTATGTTTGATAAATAATAAAGAACTACCATATCTTTTACTACATAAAACTACCCAATCTCCTATTTATATTAACTATAAAATCATATATCTTTTCATTAATATGAAATATCTTCAATAGATTCCCCCTACAATTCCCCCAAGATCTAAATAAGATACTATGATGCTTTTGGAATCATTATCTCCAAGTTGGGGTCCTCCCAGTCTTCACTTTTATTCAAGTACATATTTTATGTTATGCATCTCAATTTAAATTTTCTCATGCTAGAATATGTTATTAAATATTCACAATGATTTATATTTTATTTATAAATGATTATATACTACATTAACTCTCATTAATCACTCATATAAACTATTAATTACACACATTACCTTTCTAAAATTTAGTAAGAGATCCTTTAATTTTCTGCTTTAATCAAGAATATTCAATATTATATACATTTTTTCTCCAATTAAAAATTCTGGGATTTATTCTTACATATTCATCTTATATATGTTTTCCATGTTGTGATATTTCTTCTCCAATATCATTATTCTCTCTCATTAACATTCCCCACTATTATGCTGACAAAAATTTCACTATAATTTTATTTACTAAATAATTATGCAGTGAATAACCATAGTCATTTCCTATAAAGGGTATTTTACTTTATTAACATATAATTTTTTTATTGGAGAATTTGTTTTATTTATTACACACTCCTTTATCATGGAATAAAATGTGATGATAAATGATTCCCTATTGTATGATCTATGTGGAAAACTTATGCATGTTAACGAAATGAATGTGAGATGTGTATCCACAATTGTATATCACTCTAATGTATTGGGTAATGTTTTATTCTAATGATACAACACTCAAGGGATTAGTGAGGGAACATAATTTGGAATGGTACATTTTCCATCATTATTTCATAGAATATATCCTTGATACATGTTTATGATGGCATTTTTAACGTTGTTTCCATAATTGTCCTTTTAGGAATTATGTTATCATGCTATATAATTCCTACTATTAATGGTTACGATTATATACACTTTTATTTCTCATTGATATTCCTATTGTCTAAATATAATTATTTCTTCATGTTAAACAATGTTTATTACCTTATAGGGCTTTCTAGCTCTTCTCTTTCTTGATTATTTCTACAGTTTATCCCATGCAGTTTTAAGTACAATGGAATAATAGGACTAGGTTAATAATTTTTTCAATAGTGGAAATGTATTACCTATTTTACGTTGTTATTTAATGTACATAATTTTTATATAAATTAGTTATTTTTCTTTTGTAGTGTTGTATTATTTTTTACTCATATGAAAAAATAATGAATTATTGTGTAATAAAGAGAAGATTTCTCATAAATATTTTCTATTTATTACATGTCTATAAGATGTTCTCAAATATATATTGTTGTTGATATCCTTATGAATTCTTTTCTTGAATTTTGAGGTAAATTTTTGATCATTATCAGATAAAATTGAGATAGAGTCAAAATGATGACACACAAATGTTTTGATATTGATTCATGCGAGGTTCTAAAAAAGTTGATCATACTTTATAGGAAGAGGTTCCATCACTACAATAGGAAGTTTTTTATCAGCCTTTACTTATTAAAATATTCTGAAATTTGATATATAATGAATAATTTCCCACTTTATATTATCCAAATATTTTTCCTCAAATTGATATACATATCGGATCCAATAGGGTCCATAGATAAAATTACTCTATAGGATCCATATTTTAATTCCCTATTAAAATCTTGTGTTAAAGTAATATATAAATTCCATCAATGTTTTAGCACACTAACTTCAAAAAACAATGTCTCATATATTACAAATATTCACAACATTAATTTTTTTTGTAAAGTATTTTAATCAAGATAATAATTTTTATATTAAATAGAAATAATTTTTTTGAAATAATTTTTAAAATGAGGGGTTTTCTACTTATTTAATGATTAATATATAGATCTATTTTAAATTCATGATTAATGTATATTTTTCAATCTCTATTTAAGATATAATTCCATGATCATTCTTACTCAACACATCATCCACGTTATTTTCATTCTAAACGAAGTAGTGTAATGAGAAGTCATAATTCTTGAGTATATTTATCCATCTCATTTGTCTCATGTTGTGTTTTTTTAAATATTTATTTATGAGTTTTGTGATCTATATATATATATATATCACATCATTCACCGTGAAGATAATTCCTCTAAATCATGAAGTAAAATATTACAAAAACCTAATTAATATAAAGGGTTGGATAATTCTATTCCTAAATTATAAACTATCTTGATTTATAATAAAAAACTATTTCAGTTTGTTTAAGGATTGATATATGTCAATATATAAGTTCCTCATTACATATATCAATACCATCCCTTCCCCATGTTAATGTCAATATCATTTCATTGTAAAATCACTTATATATTTTATTCATTGTTTCATTAGATTCTTATGACCATATAAACATACCCCTTTAATGTATAAACTTGGTTAATGGGTTATCTAGTAAAAATATATTGAAAAAATTCCCATAGTAACTTGATAATCCAAGGAAAAAATGTATTTTTGTTATTTTTTTGGTGTAACTAATTCATTAACTATATTTTTCTTAAAAATATCAAATAATATTCCATCCGTAGAGGAAATAAAGCTATGGAAATAGAATTCTAAAATCCTAAACATGCATTTACAAAATAACTGATATAACTCCATCCCTATAAGAGTTTCATGAATTATTCTCAAAATTCTTTTATGATCTTCCAATATTTTACTGAATTTTAAGAAAGAATTGATAAATAACACAATAATATTATCAAAATAATATTATAATACTCTTTTCATATATCCCATAAAAACAGAGGTCGAATCTATGAATCCAAATTCTATTGCTGCAAACATTTAGTTTTTATACCTTATTTTAAATGACATATTGAGAAGATATTTCTCCCTTTATATAAATTTATTATACCTAGAATGAAGATAAATCTACGAAAAATATTAAGCTATTTCAAGATGATAAAAAATGTTGTAACACCCCATGATTCCGTGGTACATTTCCCTTTTAATAATGCAATAGCTTTCATTGTACACAACTTTGAGATTCTAACACACCACGACCAATCAGACTAGCCATTATGAATAGTATTAACCACTTTTTAAAATTTTATAAATTTTATCTTGAAAAATGGAATTCATTTTTGGATTCATAATTTCGAAATTGGCTAAGGGAGAATTTTTGGTATTTTTCTGAAAACTATCAATTTTTGATGAATAGTGAAAAACCCTTAGTTGTAGTTAAGAACCCAATTTTTAATTAAATAATTAATTATTTTATTTAAATTTATTTTATGTAAAAATAGATACATAATACCTATATATGTTCAATGTAATTCATTGGAGTCATTTTTAAATAATATTAGATATATACAATTTTATTGAACTTTTCACTATCTTTTACCAACCTCCTAAAAGCATTTGCAAATTTACAAAAAACATAATTTTACCACTTGGGTGAGTTGAATTTTTAAAATCTGAGAGAGACGGTTAATATCAAGGACTAAAATGTGGTTCAAAAAGATTAAAATAATTTTTGGTGAACAGTAACTTTTAACTTTCATTTACCACAATTAAAAGTAAATAGGTTAATTAAAGGTAAAAAGGATATTATTATTACCCTAAAACATATACTAATTATATTGGATAAGTATAAATAGACCAAAAACAACCTTAGAAAAAATATTTGAACCTCTTTGGTCTACTAGGATTAGATTAGGTCATTTATTATTATTTAATTCAATAATGATTTCAAAAAGTTAAAATCAATGTTTAATAACTAAACAATTTTTAATACAGGGATACGTATAAGATAAATTCGACTATAAATATTCCTTATAAATATTAAAAGATTTCCTACATAATGGTATTTTATGTATATTTTTTAGACTTTTAAATAATTGAATTTATTTATGACACAATGATGATGCAGTAATTACCTAATTAATGAAATATTAAAATAATTTATATTATAAATATCCAAGTAAATGTAATTTGAGAGTTTTTATGAATTAATATAATTTTATAGATTAATATGACATATTAGGGTTGGTTATATGAATTTTTTTTTCAGTAATAATGCTGTTATAAATTTAGAAAAAACAAAATACCAAATAGCGTCAAAATTATCATAAAAGAGTTTTTAAAACACATATTATATTATTAATTGACATTCTATTCCTAAAAATATATTGTTTGGAAAAAGACTTATATAATGATTTTTGTATAATTAATTAACCACTTTGGATTATATTGTAAGTATATAGTATGTTTATTAACCATATAATATAAAAATACAAAGAGACATAGTAAATGTCAAACTATTTAACTAACAGTAAAATATGAAGGATAAGGTTAATATTGTGACCCAAAACTGTCTAAAACTTTTTGTATGACTGGTTTTCGACCCATACCAACATTATGATTTAAATAATCCACTTTGGTGCCATTAGAAACGGAAAATTATATTATCATAAAATAATATTTCTAGCTTTTCCAAACACTACCACAAAACAGGGAAAGGGATGTACTGCCCTTTATCAGTGCTAAAAAGAATGCGCTGATAAAGGGGTTTACCTTTATCAGTGCTAGTTAAAAGTGCAGATAAATACAACCTTTATCAGTGCTAAAATACGCGCTGATAATGTTATACCCTTAATCAGCGCCTTTTTTAGCGCTGATAAAAGGGTACATTTATTAGCACTTATTTTAGCACTAATAAAATTTTTTATTCTTAATTTATATAAAATTATAACATTTATCAGCTCTAAAATAAAAGCGCTGATAAAAAATAACATTATCAGCTCTTTCAATGAGCGCTGATGAATGTTCCAGTGGTTTTTTATTTAACAACCCTAACAGGCCCTCCACTCTTGCATGTGGTAAAGATTTCGTGGAAGCTAAACCAGGACCCTCTTCCACTACGACTTCTCCTCCTCTTCTGCGTCCTCGTCTTCCTCCTGCTCCTCATCCTCTTCCTCCTCTTTCTGCTCCTCCTCTTTCACCGCCGTTGGGTTTTTCTCCTCCGCGCCGTTGGGTTTTCTCCTCCGCCGCGACCGCCGCTGCCTCCGCCGCTGCAACCACTGCTGCCTCCGTCACCGCTGCCTCCCCCGCCACCGCCACCGTCGCCTCCACCACCGCTACCTCTTCCACCACTTCCTCTGCCACCGCTGGTTAGTGTAGGAGAATTTTTCCTCTTCTTGGGTTAATATAAATGAGAATTGATGATCCTTGAATGATTATGATTAATTATAGTTTTTTATAAGTGATTTGAACCTATGCATTTGTAGTTGGGGCAAGAGTGAGATCCCCGGTGGTGAGACCCTTGTATTGTAGATTGTTTTAGATAGAGGGTGTGTGAGAACCTATAGTAAGTGGTTTTTTGGTTCACTAGAGGATGTTTGTTTTGAGGTGGGGATAAGAGTGGCAACCATGGTCTAAGGATTGTGTAAGAATTGATGTAAGGGGTTTGTGTGAGATCCCAGTGGTCGTTAACATGTAGCATAGGATGGTAGCGAGTTAGTGAGTTTTGGTGGTTGGGGGAGACTACTTAGTAGGTTTATCTTAGTGTTATAAATACCTTAGATACATAAATCTATGGTATATTCTTTAACATGAGGGATTGATGCATGTTAGGTGTTATCAAGTTGATAGGGAAGGAATGGTCATGCTTTGGATTTGTAAAAGGGAAGCACTCTCTATTCTTGAGTTTTGGTGTTATGACATGGTTAAGGGACATGATCATTTGAATTCCCAAACTTATTGATATATAGAATGGTTTTAATGTGACCATCACTATTGAACCTAGATGGTTTGGTTTAGGGTAATGAAGTATGGGTATATTCCTTTGGTTTTGGAATAATTTTGGGTAACCGATGATCATGTAGTGAGTTTTGGCATGGTGTGATGTTATGATTGGAAATGAATACTAGGGGTGTCCCATTGGAAATATGTGTGTTTCCCCTAATTTTTTTCAAGATGATAGGGTAGGCTCCTTGAGTATGAATAGGGATATGATCCTACTCACTAGATACCATGTGTTGTATTGAAAAGATTGTACCATGAATTTTAATGTCATGTGATTAGGATGTATGTTTCATGAAAGGTGTGATAACAGTGGATTTATTAGGGATTACTCCATTTGGGATATGCTATCTAGGATAAACATGGGGACTATACCTAGTAAGGAGGACCTATTGGTCATGGCTTACACATTGTATGTTCATTTTTTATATTCTAAAAAGTCTGTTGAACTCATTCTTTCGAAGCTGGGTTCTATAATTTCTTGTTATCTTAAAGTATTTTTAACCATGGTGTGGGTGGATTTAGCTATTGATGGGTTCTTGGGGTTTGTGGGATGTGGTAAATGGTGTACTAGGTTTTATATTATTTTATTCTCATGAGTATCTCTTATTTTATGTTTTTTGTCAGTTGGAAATCTCCTCTGTTGTGGGCCTCTCCTCTGCCACGAATGCACCACTGCCGTGTTCTTAACGACACCTTTGTGGTGAGTTTTATTCCGTTACTCATTGGTTTCCTCTTGTTCGCATGATATTACTGTTTGATATTGATGGTTATAATGTTAAATGTACGGTATAAATTCCCCGCTGACAATTGTGGCCGTTGGTGGTCCTTTTTTGCGCACAAAATGAATTGCATTTTGGTTGGTTCTTTTCGAACATTTCAATATAAAAATATGTAATTTACGTATAATTGACTTATTAATGAACACCCCAGAATGAGAAAACATTTATGTTAACCCTTTAATTAACAAACAAAATTGAATAGGGGATTCTTTTTAAAATCTAAAATTGTTATCGTTTGGTTTGTATGGTGTTGCGATTGTGAGCACGATTGGGTTTTTTAATGGTGTTGCGGTTGTTGGCATGATTGATATGCCATTTTTTTACCATGTTGTATTTCTTCCACCATTTAATATCAATCCAAACGTTACCCATTTTAATGGCACAACCACTTTGTTACTAATGAAATTCCACTGAATCCTAAAAAACCACTTCTAGAGGACTCTATGGGACACTTTATGGTGTGAAGATGATGTTTTTCAAATTCTATGTATTTTCAAAATACATGGTATGTAGTTTTGTTAAATGGAACATGATTCACCATACATGGATTTTATATAGATTTTAATGACAGATAATATTTTTCTCCAAAATTTACACCACACAACTCATCTTCTAACTCAAACATGGAATAATATTTATTTTAAATGTTACATGTCATGTGAATGTAGGTAACACACAATGTATTTACAGGACATATACATTAGCATGAAACCATGTAAATTCCATGAAATAATGGTAGAACCATATGATATGTGTTTTACATAACTCACACCATGTATAGATACCATAGAAACATGATGTGTATAGACTATACGCCCCTAGTGGTCATGTAAGGACTACACACCGTGTATTCTAAAAAAACTGTAATGCATAGTCGGTGAAGTGACTCATTTTGTATCTAAATTACACACCTTTAGCTCAAGTTTTTATATATGTCATGTATTTTCAAAGGTATCTTGCAATCGTTGTAAGACTAACTTGGAATTAACTTGATATATGTCAGATTAAATTAAGTATCTTATCCAGAGACGATGTTCACCCTATTGGACACACCATGTATATGGATTTCACATGAGTTTAGAAATGGTAATATATAACCAACCTTGACTGAGAACCCTAGACACTGTGTATACATTGAAAAAATTGTGTGCTATGTTAATTTCATTACTATTATTTATTTTTCAATTAGATGATAATATTTCATGTATGAGTAGCCCATTATAAATATCTTCTCATGTAGATCACAATATTATGATTCCCTCATTCGATGGAAATTTAACACGATGTGGTTTGGATATTTTAATTATCTTCACTGTACTTGAGAGTTGACAAGTGAGAAGTGTGATTTTTTGGAGAAAATTTGGAGTATGGTACTCCCTCATGTTTCGGTGAAGAGTCTTCCATTTATAAGTTTTAGGCACTCCATGGAGATATAAAAAAGGTAGGGCACAATCCCCTGTATAGAGATAGAGTTCATGTACATTCACATGTTTTAGGGTAGGTTCCTCTATAAAGATGGCATGAAAGAGTTTATCAGGTTTGCAGGAGATCGTGCATGTGACCCTTCTCAAATCCTTTGTCTGTGTTTACGCTATTGTTATTCAAGAAAAATTAGTCCAGAGGAGTTGGAATAACACCTCATCTGTCATGGAATATATTGAAGTTATACATGTATGAATAAACATGAGGAAAAAACGAATGTAGGTAGTGGCTTGGATAACACGACATTTTATGGAAGATCTGATATGATTACAAGCGTGAATAGTGAAGACGATCGTATGGAGGGTGTGATTACATATGTGAATTATGATGAAGAATGTATTGAGGAAATTAAAAAGGATAGTTGAAGATGAAATTCGTGATTGCACACAATTGTTTGAGAAGTTAAAGAGTTGTGCAAAAACGCCATCATATGATGGTTGCACTAAATATACAGCATTGTCAGCTGTAATGAAGTTGTATAATTTGAATGCAGGCAATGGGTGGAGTGATGCCAATTTTACAGAACTACTTTCTCTCCTGAATGACATTATCCTAGAAGATAATGAACTCCCAAGACAAACATACGATGCCAAACGAATGCTACGATCGATGGGTATGATCTCTAAAAGAATACACGCCTACACGAATGACTGTATATTGTTTCTCAAGGACCAAAAATCACTTAAATAATTCCCAATGGGTGGTGGTTATCGATACAAGAATGTTTATTCTCGTCCTATGAATGTTGTATGGTACTTTCCAATCCTTCGAAGGTTTATGCGCCTATATGGAAGTAAAGAGACTGCAGAAAAATTGACATGGCATGCAGATACAAGAATTGATGTTGGGAAACTATGTCACCGGGTAGACTCTCCTTAGTGGAAGAGAATATACCACATGTATCCTGAATTTGGAAATGAGCCAAGAAACCTTCTTCTGGTGTTATCTACAGATGTGGTGAATCCTTTTGGTTTTTATAGCAGCAATGACATTACATGGCCAGTTATTTTCGTAAATTATAACATACCGCCGCAGTTATACATGAAATGAAAATACATCATGTTATCTATGCTTATATCAGAACCAACATAACTGGGTAATGATATTGATCTTTATTTGTATCCATTGATTGAGGATTTGAAAATATTGTGGGATTCATGTGTTACATTGTATGATGCTTACAAAAAATAATATTTCACTTTGAAAGCCATGTTGTACAGGATGATAAATGACTTTCCTACTTATGGAAATTTTTCCAGATATATCATCAAAGGAACTCAAGGGTGTCCCATTTGCGAACAAGGTACACAGTCAATTAGGTTGAAACATTCATTGAAAACCACGTTTCTAGGAAATCACAGATTTATACCCCGACAACATAAGTACTAATTTTGGATGACATCATTTGACGGAAGTTTAGAAGAATGTTCAACATCGTCTCCACTAATAAGTGATCAATTGTTTGAGAAGGTAAAATATTTGAACACAACTTTTGGTAAACCATTTTTGAAAAACCTTACAAAAACTAGTTGGAAAAGAGATCAGTTTTTTTTGAATTACCATACTAGAATTGCCTGTAAGTCAGACATTTTCTTGATGTTATGCATATTGAAAAAATGTATTTGGTAGTGTCATAAGTATGATTTTGAATGCACCTGAAAAAATAAGGATATAATTAAGGGTATATTGGACATTGTTGAGATGGGAATATGAGATGAGTTGGCACCAAAGAAAGGTGAAAAACGATCATTTCTTCCTCCTGCCGCTTTCACACTTTCTAGGCAGGAGTGATATTAGTTTTGAAACTTCTTGAATGATGTAAAGGTTCCAGAGGGGTATTCATCAAATATTAAGAACATCAGGTCAATGAGATATTTTAAATTAAAGGGTCTTAAATCACATGAATTCCATGTTTTGATGCAAGATCTAATTCCTATAGCTTTACGTTGCATTTTTCCCAAGAATGTCCGCCATAAATTAACGAAGCACTATTTCTTCTTCAAATATATATGCAATAAAGTTTTAGACCCAGCGAAATTTCCAACTGTGGAATGAGAAATTTTCTTCATATTATGTGAATTGTAAATTTTCTTCCCACTGACATTTTTTTAATATTATGGTTAATTTGATGGTTCATTTGGTGACAGAGATTCGATTATGTGGTCCTGTACATTATTGATGGATGTACCCCATTGAATGGTGTATGAAGATTTTTAAAGGGTATTTCAAAAATCTATGTCGGCCAAAGGGTGGTATTGTAGGGAAATATATTATTGAGGAAGCTATAGAATTTTGAACCAAATACCTGTATGGTGTGGAAAACATTGGACTACAAAAATCTCATCACACTGAGAGGCTTTAGGGTGAAGTAATTTCTGGAAAAGAGGTTGTCATAATCAATATTACAGATTGGGATCAGGCTCACCTTTAAGTTCTTAATAACAGTTTCCACATTGACCCATATGTTCAAACCCACAATGAAATTCATAGGGGTTTTAATCCATATAGGGATGAAAAATGGATATCAGATAAACATAATCAACATTTTATAGGATGGTTTCATGACCATATTTTGAAGTTGTTAGATAAAAATCCAAACTCAATTTCAGAACGACTTCGATGGATAGCAAGAGTAGCAAGTGTGTCTGTATTATCTTACAATTCTTATGAAGTTAATGTCTATACATTCTATAATAATGAACATGATGAAGAAAGTTCCATGAAGAATAGTGGGGTTACACTTGTGGATAAGGCGATTCATATTTCCGGTGCTAAGGACAAAAATCCAATTTATGCGAAAATGAAGGGTCAGATTAAAGTAAAACGGAGGATGCCCCTTTTTTAGGGACTTCACATTCATTTTGCAGTGGTCCCAATGTAGACGACGTCTTGTATATCAGAGGATACCACAATGAAGGGATTTACATAGTCAATAGAGGAGTCAAATCTCTTCAGCCTTTAAAAAAAAGAGAGTAAAAGAATCAGGTTATTTGTCTATTGTAATATAAATTGTGTTGTGTTTTGTTATTATTTGTCCACTGCTGCTTTTATGTAATTTAAATTAAATGTTAAACTAATTCTGTAGATAATGAGTTCAACACCTGCGTATGCGCCCAATTCTGATGAACAAAAGGTCTCTCAACCACCTGCAGGTGGTCCCAGTGTAGAGCAACAATAGGTTTCCCAAGAAGCTTCTTGTGGTCCTAGTGAAAAGCAACAACATGTTTCTCAACCTATTGTTGCTGGTCCCAGTGCAGAGCAACAACAAGTTTCTCAACCTGTTGCTGCTGGTCCCAGTGCTGATTGGAGTGATCTAAAGAAAGATATTGATGAAACTTTGAGGAAGTTGTATGAAATGAAACCCTAAAAGTGCAAAAAAAACCAGAGCTCCATAGTTTGACAATGTTAGCTAAAATCCTTAAGGAAAAATAAAAAGGCATCAAATTAAGGTGGGATGGAATAAGCGGGGCCAACATGTTAACCCCAAAAGAGCCATATTTAGTATCTACATTGGAATCATCACTCGAAAACACATGTCGATTAATGTATAGTCGTGGCACCATGCTGTCACTAGTCTTAAGATACTAATGTGGGAAGAGATTACGGTAACATTATAATATAATTTTTTTAATTTATTAAAATAAAATACAAAAACATTGACTTACTCTTCATCATCCATTGAAGAGTGCATTTATAGTAGATACCTCGCACAAGGAATATGTATTAAGAGTTACAGGAAGGATTCATAGAGGTTTCTCCACAATTTTAATGAAATATCATCTTAATGATTCTGAAGGGAAAATGAAGCCGCACCCACATCCTCTTTGTGCAAACATGATATCCCAAAGAGTGTGGGACATGTTTATCAACCGTCGTGGGGAGAAGAATTTTTAAGTACACTATGTGGGGTAATACATTGTTTGAAGTTTATTGTATTCATCAATTTGATTTGAAAATTTTTATTAATGAAACTACAAATGAGTGCTAAAAATAAAAAACGCGCAATAGAACCATCATACCCTTACCGTAAAGCAAGGATGGAGTACACATCACTTGAGAAAAAATTGGTACGTCTTTTAAATCTGCCGTTATACTTATATCTAACATAAAAGAACACTATAACCATGTTTATCTATTTTTATGTAGATTAATGAATCGAAATCAAAAGCCAAATCCATCCCATGCTATGTGGTATAGAAGGAGGGTTGTGTAAATATAGAGGGGATATTGATAGATAAAAACAAACCAAAAGTGTGGGAAACATGTGTAAGTATGACATAATAAAAAAAATTTCATTTTAAATCGCTATTACATTACAATGACTACTTATTTTTCTATATTTTTTATCTAACATAGTCACATGAATCAAAAACACCCCCACCCGATGCAGACATACTTTTAGCAGCCTTGAAGAGGCTAGACCAGTATGGCTGTGTCATAGGTGCAGGTTTTGGGCTGACACCCTGAACATATTTTCAAAAAAAAAGTAGAGGAGGATGATAATGAAAAAAATGGAAAAGATGCAAGAAATGATAGCTATTTTTCTAGAATAATTACAATACTAGAGAGATATGATAGCAGCATTGATGGGGGAGAGGAAACGAGAATAAAAAACTCAACAACAACCCATGCGTGATAATCTTGTCCCACCCCACCAGCTGTGAGGCCAGCCATTCCCCTAAACAACCTGACTTAGCTGAGGTAATCAATGTTTTAATAATTTTTTCTGGGAAATGTTATTCACATAGACATTGATACCTTTCCTGTACTAATATTCTATGGGGTGAAAATGACTGTGATTTATATCTACCAACTGCCACCTATCGCCTTGTAGTGAGGGCTACGTTGTTCAATATGTAGAACGACATGATACACAACAGACAGTTTCAAACAGATCATTTCAGAGTGTCAATTAACATATCTAATGAGCCGAGTGCTCAGCTACCTATTCCAAATGATGATGATGACATTAATACGGGTGAATAAGTTGTTGGAACATTCATCGCATGGTTGTCAGTTCTTGTAAAAAAACATGTCGACAAGGAGGTATTCATTTCAAAGTTATTTCTCAAGCTAGAACTTTAACATTTAATGAAAAAAGGTTTGAACCAATGAATTTTATTAAAGAACATAAAAGAGAAGGGGGGTGAAACGAAATATCAGCTCAAAACTATCTCAAGGATCAACCAACCGATTGATATAGTCTATTTAGAGCACATTCACCCCGCCTGTTCTATATCCACCGTAAATATCATTACAGGCTCATGTGGATACAAAGTTGATAGACAGAAATTCTCAGACAGTTGATTTTGAAAAAAATATGTATAGAGAGGAAACATCAGATTTCATTAGTGCTGAAAATGTAAATGAAATCCTTAAGTATGAATGGCTAGGAGCCTCAGTTGCAAATGTATACATTAGGTATGTTTTCATGATTTGATTTTATAAAAGATGATATACTTTATTAATTATGACTAAATTAATTTTATATTTTTCATAGGAGTATATATGAAAAATAATTGACGGGATTTCCCAATGAAAAAAATTTGGACTCGTTAGTCCTCACACCACCTCTTCAAAAGAAGAAATAGATTCTGATAAAGAGTTTTCAATAATGTCATCCCTACTCTATTTGGTTGAAAACAAAATTACAGATGACCAACTCTTTTTAATATCAACGATGCATGGGTAAAACTCTACAATTTAATCATAACAACTATATTTGCATTTCTTTCATTATATATTCCTTTTTAGATTTTTAGGGATCATTGGATGCTAATTGCAGTCAATTTGGATACTCCAATGATTTATTTTCTGGATTCAACCCATGGCTATCCAACAAACAAACCATGCATGATTGCGTTTGTTATGTTTTAATACACTAGAGATAATATTTTAAAACTAAACATCTAGTTATACAATTTATGTTATCTTTTAATGAGGATTCTATTATGATAGGTAGGTGAATCGATATCGTCTAATGTATGGAATGTATCCAGAGCATAAGGATGAGAAAGCCTACAATATCTACAACTAGAAAATTATACTGGTATATATAATAACATTCCACTATCGAAAAAAATATCAAAACATATTACTTATTGTTTTCGATGTTATTGAAGTGTCCAATTAGAAACAAACAGAAAGGGATGTGGTTATTATGTTTGTAAATTTATGAAATAGATTGTATTTCATCAACAAACTGGCATCCCTAAAGAGGTATTTTCGAAATTAATTATGACTTAATTTAAAATATTTATTATTTCTTTTGTGTATTTATATTTTTTCAGTACTACCATAACTGTCTCAAAAACTCATATTCAGATGATGATATGGATGTGTATAGAAAATAATGTGCAACATACCTAATGGAAGATTGTACACAAATATGATAAAGGTTAATTCACAATAATGTTATCCAAATATGATAATTTATATCTCCCTTGTTTACACTTATTGAGCATATATTATCACCCTTTATTATCTTATATATCCTCAGGTTATGATGAATGGTTTTAGATAAGAATTGTATTTCTAGTAAAGCATAACTCATTGGACTACACTGGTCGATAGTGTGGAAGTTGACTGATGCATAGTCATATAGTCCACTCAAAATCATCTTAAAATTCTTTTAGGAACCAATATCTTGGATTTTCAGTTTTCTAATTTTAGTTTACCTTATATGTGGGTGGGGGTGTCTAGGAGGGAGGGGGTGTGCAGGAGTGGGGGGGAGGGTGTCCAAAAGGGGGTGTGTTCAAGAGGGAGGGGGTGTCTAGGTGAGAGGGTGACTAGGAGGGGAGGGATTGGGTGTGTCCATGGGGGTGTCCATGAGTCTTTTGTGATGTGTACGAATCAACCACACCTCAATCTGATGCACGATGTGATCGGTATGGATAAAAGTGACTGATATCAGTATGAAATTGTCATTAACTTTAGAAAAAAACACAATTGACATAAGGAATAATAAGAAAAAGCATTCATATTGTTTTGATACTTTAGGACAATTATCCATGATTCATTTGTGATGAGTACGAATCAACCGAACCTCAATCTGATGCACGGTCTGATCGTTATTCTTAAAAGAGACTGATATCAGTTATAAATTGACATTAATATTAGAAAAAAACACACGTGACTTATGGTATACCAAGAAAATTCATTCAGAGTGTTTTGATAACGATCCATGAGTCATTTCTGAGGTGTACAAATCAACCACACCTATATCCGACGCACAGTGTGACTGGTATGACTAAAAGTGTCTGATATCAGTTTGAAATTGACATAAACATTAGAAAACAACACTACTGACATACGGAATACTGTGAAAACATGTTCAGATTGTATTGATACTTTAGGAATATGATCCATGATCCATTTGTGACGTGTACGAATCAACCACACTTTAGTCCGACGCACGGTGTGATCGGTATGGTTAGAAGTGTCTGATATCAGTTCGAAATTGATATAAACTTTAGAAAACAACACATGTGACATACAAAAAACCAAGAAAATACATTCGTATTTTTTTTATACATTTGGAAAATGATCCATGAGTCATTTTTGATGTTTAATAATTTACCATACCTCAATCTAACATATGGTGTGATCTGTATGGATAAAACTGGTTTATATCAGTTTGAAATTGACATTAACATTAGAAAACAACACTACTGACATAAAAAAAAACTAATAAAACATGTTCAGATTGTTTGGATACATTAGTACAATTTTTCATGGGTCATTTGTGATGTGTACGAGTCAACTTCACCTCAATCCGACGCACGATGAGAGCGGTATGACTAAAAGTGTCTGATATCATTTTCAAATTGACATAAACTTTAGAATACAACACAAGTGACATATGGAAAACCATGAAAATGCGTTCAGAGTGTTTTGATACTTCAGTAAAATGATCCATGAGTCATTTATGATGTGTATGAATTGATTGCACCTCAATCTGATGCATGGTCTGACCGGTATGGCTAAAAGTGTCTGATATCAGTTAGAAATTGACATTAACTTTAGAAAACAACACAAGTGACATACAGAAAACCAATGAAACGTGTTAATATAGTTTTGATACTTTAGGAAAACAGTCCATGAGTCATTTGTGAGGTGTAAGAATCGATCACACCTCAATCCGACACCTGATGTGATCGGTATGGTTATAAGTGTCTGATATCCATTTGAAATTGACATTAACGTTAGAAAAGAACACTACTAACATACGGAAAACCATGAAAATGCGTTTGGATTGTTTTTATACTTTATGAAAGTGATCCATGGGTCATTTTTGATGTGTACGAATCATCCAAACCTCAATCCGACACACGGTGTGACCGGTATGGCTAAAAGTGTGTGATATCAATTTCAAATTGACATGAAAATTAGCAAAAAACTTTACTCACATACGTAAAACCGAATAAATGCATTCTGATTATTTTGATACTTTAGTAAAATGATACAAGAGTTATTTTTTACATATAAGAATCAACCACACCTCAATCCGATGCACTGTGTGATCGGTATTGTTAAATGTGTCTGATATCAGTTTGAAATTGACATTAACATTAGAAAACAACACAAGTGACATACGGTATTCCAAGAAAACACATTCGGATTTTTAGGAAACATTTGGACAATAATCCCTGAGTCATTTTTGAGGGTTAAGAATCAACCGCACCTCAATCCGATGCATGGTGTGACTGGTATGGCTAAAAGTGTCTGATATCAGTTTTAAATTGACATTAACTTTAGAAAACTACAAAAGTGACATACAAAAAACTAAGAAAACTTGTTTGGATTGTTTTTATACTTTAGGATAGTGATCCATGAGTCATTTTTATGTGTACAAATCAACCTAACATCAATCTGATGCCCAATGTGATCGGTATTGATAAAATTTTATGATATCAGTTTGAAATTGAAATTAAATTTTGAAAACAACACTAATAACAAACGGAAAACCGAGAAAAAAAGTTCAGTTTGTTTTGATACATTAGGAAAATGATCCATGAGTCATTTGTGATGTGTATGATTAAACCGCACCTCTATGCAATGCATAGTGAGATCAGTATGGTTCAAAGTGTCTGATATCATTTTTAAATTGACATTAACTTTATAAAACAACAGTACTCAAATATGGAAAACCAAGCGAACATGTTCAGATTGTTTTGATACTTTAGTAAAATTATCCATGAGTCATTTGTGACATATACGAATCAAATGCACCTCCATCCGATGCACATGGTGATTGATATGTCTAAAAGTGTCTGATATCTATTTGAAATTGACATTAACTTTATAAAACCACACTACTGACATATCAAAATCTGAGAAACCGCTTTCAAATTTTTTTATAATTTAGGTCAACGATCCAAGAGCCATTTGTGACATGTATGAATTGACCACACCTCAACACGATGCACAATGTGATCGGTATGGTTAAAAGGGTCTGATATCAGTTTGAAATAGACATTAACTTTAGAAAACAACAAAAGTTACATATAAAATACCAAGAAAATGTTTTCGGATTGTTTTGATACTTTTGGAAAATGATCCATGAGTAATTTGTGACGTTTATGAATCAATTGAACCTCAATCCGACACACAGTGTGATCGGTATGGCTTAATGTGTCAGATATCAGTTTGAAATTGACATAAACTTTAGAAAACAACACTACTGACATACGAAATACTAAGAAAACTCATTTGGATTGTTTTGATACTTTAGTAAAATGATCCATGAGTAATTTGTGATGTGTACGAATCAACCTCACTTCAATCCGATGCATAGTGTGATTGATATGGTTTAATGTTTCTGATATCCATTTGAAATTGATATAAACTTTAGAAAACAATAGAAGTGACATACGAAAAATAGAGGAAAAACATTCATATTGTTTTTATACTACCGGAAAACGATACATGTGTCATTTGTGATGTGAAAGAATTGACTGCACCTCAATTAGATACAAAGTGTGATCAGTAAGGGTAAAACTGTCTGATATCAGTTTGAAATAGACATTAACTTTAGAAAACAACACTACTGACATACGAAAAACCATCCAAACACATTCGGATTGTTTTGATACATTTGTACAATGATCCATGAGTCATTTTTGATGTGTAATAATCAACCGAACCTCAATCTGACTCATGGTGTCAGTGTTATGGATAAAAGTGTCTGATATCAGTTTGAAATTGATATAAACTCTAGAAAACAAAACAAGTGACATATGGAAAACTGAGAAAATGCATTCAGATTGTTTTTGTACCTTAGGACAATGATTCATGAGTCATTTGTGTTGTGTACAAATCTATTGCACCTCAATCAATGGCACAGTGTGACAGGTATGTCTAAAAGTGTCTGATATCAGATTGAAATTGACATTAACATTAGAAAACAATACAAGTGACATACAAAAAACTGAGAAAACACATTCGGATTGTTTTAATACTTTAGTAAAACAATCCATGTGTCATTTTTGAGGTGTATGAATTGACCGCACCTCAATCCGATGCACCGTGTGATCGGTATGGTTAAAAGTTTCAGATACCAGTTTGAAATTTACATTAACTTTAGAAAACAACACTACTTACATATAGAATACTGGGAAAATGCATTTGGATTGTTTTGATACTTTTGGAAAACGATCCATGAGTCATTTTTAACGTGTACGAATCAACCACACCTCAATCTGACGCACGGTGTGACTGGTATGGCTAAGAGTGTCTGATATCAATTTCAAATTGACATTAACATTAGAAAACAACACAACTCACATACGGAAAACCGAGAAAACGCATTCAGATTGTTTTGATACTTTAGGAAAATTATCTATGAGTCATTTTTGATGAGTACGAATCAACCGCACCTCAATAAGATGCACGATGTGGTCGGTATGGATAAAAGTGTGTGATATATCTTTGAAATTTACATTAACATTATAAAAAAACACTATTGACATACAGAAAGCTGAGAAAAATAATTCGGATCGTTTTGGTACATTAGCACAATGATCCATGAGTCATTTTGGAGGTGTAAGAATCGACCGCACCTCAATCCGATGCACGGTGTGATCGGTATTGCAAAAAGTGTATGATATCAGTTTGAAATTGGTATTAACTTTAGAAAACAACACAAGTGACATACATAATACCAAGAAAAAACCATTGGATTGTATTTATACATTAGGAGTATGATACATGAGTCATTTGTGATGTGTAAGAATCAACCGCACTTCAATCCGACGCAAGGTGTGATCATTATGGTTAAAAGTGTCTGATATCAGTTTGAAATTGACATAAACTTTAGAAAAAAACACAAGTGACATATAGAAAACTGAGAAAACGTGTTCAGATTGTTTTGATAATTTAGTACAATGATGAATGGCTAATATTTGATATGTACGAATTGACTGAACCTCAATCCGACGCACAGTGTGACTGGTATGGCTAAATGTGTCTGATATCACTATGAAATTAACATTAACTTTCGAAAACAACACAAGTGACATACAGAAAACTGATAAAATGCATTCATATTATTTTGATACATTAGGAAAAAAATCCATGAGTCATTTTTGAGGTGTATTAATTGACTGCACCTCAATCTGACACACGGTGTGATCGATATGGTTAAAAGTGTCTGATATCAGTTTGAAATTTACTTTAACATTAAAAAACAACACATGTGATAGATGGAAAATCACGAAAAAGTGTTTCGATTGTTTTGATACATTAGGAAAACAATCCATGAGTCATTTTTGAGGTGTAATAATTGAAAGTACCTCAATCTGACACCCAGTCTGTTCGGTATGGCTAAAAGTTTCTGATATCAATTTCAAATTGACAGTAACTTTAGAAAACAACACTACTGACATATGGAAAACCAAGACCACGCATTCAGATTGTTTTGATACTTTAGGACAATAATCCATGAGTAATATTTGATGTGTACGAATCATTTGAAACTCAATCCGATACATGGTGTGACCGGTAAAGCTTTTCATTTGATAAATAATGAGTATTTATTAAATGAGATAAATCATCCAAAAACAAATTGATTTTACATTATTCCCTTTCATTTTTATTATAATGAATACATTTGAGTTTTTCATTTCCATATTTTAGTTTCACATTTCCATATTAATGTTATAATTTATTTCATTATTGTACTACTAACATAATATCTGTTTTCATATATAGGTGAATGTTTTTCCTTGAGTTCAGATGCTTTGTTCGACAACAAATACCGTTGATGACAATTTTTAAGAGGATAACAGATATCAAAGGATTAAACATTAATGCTTATATTTTTTGTTGGATAATATTAATTGAATCCATGTAAAAAATTTTTTGAAATGTATATAGCATTGTGTTTTTTTGTATTCATGATATTAAGTAAATGTATATAGATTTGATTGTCAAAATATTGTGTGCGAGTGCTGTTTCGTACAGGTGTGCAGGTGTTGTTTTGTACAGGTGTGCAGGTGCTGAGGGGTTGGTTAGTGCAAGCGCTGGTTCTGCAGGTGTAGGGGAGGGATCCTTTATCAGTGCTTTCTTGAGCGCTGGTAATCAGGCACTTTATTAGTGCTCAAGATATTGCTGATAAGGGCGCCCCTTTATCAGCACTAAAAAAGAACTGTTAATGCCGATTTTTAGCACTGATAAAAGGCCAAATTGTAGAAGTGTAAGGTACCCCTCACCCCTCTTATAAAAGGGCACTCCCCCTTCCCTCAAATTCACACCTTCAATGCCTTTTTTCTCTGACAACCTCTTCCCAAATACCCTCTCAATTTTCATCCCTTCATTCTAGATTCCTTAATTTAGTTATAAATCCATCCTAATGATCCATTTTGATCAAATTAAAAGGATGAACCTGAAGAAGAGGTAAATATTTCATCACCTCTTTCCAGTTCCTTTCTTCTTCCAATTCCTATTTCTTTTTTGTTTCTATTATAAAATAATAACTCCAGTATCTTCTATACACTATGATGTTATTATAATTATGGTAAAACCATTTTCATTATTCTATCCATCCATTGAATGACATGTCACCATACATGCGTACATGCAGCTTACCGTCTCCACATCATGGTGTAATTTTTATCCAATACATTATTATTTGCATGGTTATAATAATGATGTGTATTTTATGTAAATAATAAATATAACATTATTACGATTCTTTATAAATGATATATCATATCATTATATATTATTTTAATATCAAAAGAATGATATTGTCGCTCGTGCGTTCGTACGGATTACCGTGTCCACGAACGTGATGAGATTAGTTCCCCATCATAATCAATTCAAGACTAATTTTCATTAGATTACTAAAAAAAATGTTTAAATACTTAATATATTTTTGAATATGAATAATATACATCATCTTCAAAACAAACACTACTTATGAAACAAACCATTTAAAGGAAGACGAATTAGTTAACACCCGAAACAAAGATAATACTAAATTATTATTAACAAATAAATATTAAAATATCATATATGATATCATATTAAATTATATGATTATTTTATAATTTAATAACAATTATTTCACCATTATACTGGAGTATAGAATACCGTCAACCAAGTAAATGTATAAAGTAAGGGGTTTCTTATCTTACTTTTAGTTCTAGGAGATTTCCATTGCTCGCCACCTATTTATTGCATGAAGTGTATTGTGTAATTCCAATTGATATATATTTTCTTGATTCTCCTTATATTCATTATATTATGTGATTCATTTGGTTGTTATTATCTTTTGGTTACATTACTATATTGATTACAACATGGTAAGTGGTTTTCATCTCACTTAATATTCCCGTGAGATTCATGCTATATTGCCATTATTTTGTTTTGTGTGGTGTATGTACAGCCCAATGATTGTATTCATTATGTAATATAAATTAATTTATTAGTATTTACATCTTCATTTTATGATCCTTATTTCATGGGATTTGTGTTTTTTAAGTTTCCTAATTAGTAAGGGTATTTCCAAATTTCAATTTCCACTCATTCGATTTTACACATACTTCATTGATTATTTTACTCCAAGATTATATTTGGAATCACTGTTGATTTATTAATTCCCACTACACTTTATGTGGATATAATTTTGATACACATTATCAATCCATTGATAAATTCTCAAGTCATCGATATGAGCTTGAGAAGGGTAATTTTAACTCAACCTATGTTTATTGAGTTAAACATACAATTCATTGGTGGTGTTGTTACAAGAATATGTGTGAATGTACTCTTATTGGTTTACACTGAATATCCAATAATATTGAGTGTATTTATATTTTTCACACATAATTATGTCATTGATTTATCCTTAATCTAAGGATACAGTCTTTATAAGATATTTCATCACAATTTAAATTTCATTGAGACTTCATTGTTGTTATACACCAATTCACTTTTATATGGTGTATATAAGGTACATTGACATAGTATATCATGAATCCATATATTATCTTGATATTATAAAGTTTTTATTACATAAATTATTTATATTCAAGTGTCTCCATTTTGGTTAGGAACTCTAAATAAAATATCATTTTTAAATTTTTTAACGATTTATTATTATAAATATTTCTCATTAATGTCTTTGTTTTAAAAATGGTTTTAAGGATTTATTTATATGGATATAAATTTTTTAAAATTAAAATTACTTTTAAATGTTTCAAAGTGGTATTAGACACTTTTATACAAAAATCAATTTTAAAAAGGCTTCTTGACAAATAGTTTTACTTTTAAATGTAATCAAGAAAAAGGGGGATATTTGTCTGAAATAATTTGAAGATTATTTTCATCTATGTCAATATCCTTCATTATTTTCGATTGATGTTAATCTGTTATAATAGAATCATCTATATTGTACTGAATATGTTATGTTTGATAGTGGATGTGCTATCTTTATACCATTAATGGATTGGGAATAAAGTATTGGCATATCTTATGCTAGTTTCAAAACGAATGTTTATGTTATGTTTCAAACTTTTCATAGGATGAATTCATGGGACTTAGTAAGTGACGAGTGGAGCTCGCTATAGCTCCTAGATGTAGTGGTAATTCTCATGAGACAAACTAGTGTCTTGGTACAAGGCCTTTACAAAATCTTATTTGTAGTCTTGGCACAAAGGCCATGACTACGTGGTTATGAAAGATTGGCATTATGCATTACATCATTATAAAAGTGGCTATTAATATTGCATGTGATTATTAGACTATTAGAATATCCATGGGAGTAAGTAAATGGAATTTTTTGATTTATATTTTCCATATTATGATGATGTTTATGTTGAAAAGGATTTTGTTTTAGTTCTATACATTTCCTTAAATGTTTATGCTTATATAGGAACGTTTCAACTATATTGTTATCCCAAATGAGCATATGAGCTCACACCTTTCTATGTTTTATTTTTCCCAGGATGAAAAGAAGTATATTATGACCGACCTAAAGTGATAGACTATGGGATCTCAGTGTTGTCTATGGAAACAATGTTGTTTTATTTTTAGATTTCATGATATAATGTAAACCTTATGAATGTATCTAGTAATTCCAAGGCTGCTAAACTAATTGGTATTTCGAGTCGTGATCTTTTAAGATCATTCCAATGATACTTAATAATTCACTATCTCTAGGCTTCTGGGTCGGGGCGTTATAGTTGATATTAGAAGAAGTTTAGTACAAACCTTTAAAACTAGATTTAGATAAACTTGTATTAGAGAACATATCCCTAAGATAGACTTTGAGGATTAGTGTATAAGAACTTACTAAAGTTTTTTTATTGTAGAGATTTTGTGATTTTTCCAAGAAATACATACCTATCTGGATACAAGTAGGTAGAGGCAGCTCTGGCACTAATGTATCTCGGGGTAAAACCTGAAAACACTTCTTTGAGCTTGTCTCAAACGGGAACTAGTGCATGACAACGAGTATTGATACACTCTAGGATATAAAAATCTTGGGGATATGCTTAGGATAATTTACAATTTCAATACAAACCGAATATTAGGATTTTAATAAAAGATGAGAATAAATGACCTTTGTTAATCCTAAGGTTCTTAAAATTTAAAATATGGTGTCATGATATTCCCTAAATTATTTTATGACTACTGTTACTCAGACAATGCATTCTTATTTTAGTCAATGGCTAGATTCCAAGGAAGTCATAATAACTATGACCATGATGTACAAGGTAGGAATGATGGTGGAAATGAGAAAAAAATGGAATGTTGATAGGCATAAAAAATATTTTGTTCCTGGAATATCAGTTTTCCCAAAATATGATCAAAAACATATATATTAACCAACTTACAAACTCAAAAAAGAATAGAAATGTGATGAATAACACGAGATACAGTAGTGGAGACCATGGAAAAAAGATTCTTCAATTTCCATCATGCAGGAAATGTGGAAGGAGACTCCCAGGGAAGTGTCTCAATAGCACAAATAAATGCGTCACGTGTGGGAAAAAGGATATCAAATAAAGAATTGCTGAGAAAAAATGAACAGTACTATGGATGAAAATAAAAATATCCCCAAGAATCAATGTATTGTGATTTTACATAAATATAGGGGGCATGGCCATTACCTGAGTGAATTCCCTATTCTATAGAATATTTTCTTTGTCAAGGAAGAAGCTTTGTGGAAATAAATGGTTAGCGAAATGTTTAAAAGTTTTAGTGGTCTTTGTTAATGGGATTACTTTGGAATAAGTTTCTCTTGTATTTGTAACCCTGCAGTTTTTCTTGTGAAAATGATATTTAAGGAAGCCTTATATTTTATCATGTGGATTGAGTTATAAACTACAATTTGGTTTTATAGGATCCTTGGGTTTGAGGCAATTACAAGTTATAATATTTTGGGATCAAAATTCAATGTATGAGATAAAATTTGTGGTTAAATTATGTTATGGATATTTTGAGGAATTTAACTCATTTTGGTAATGTTATAAAATACAGTTTTTAAAAAAGGACAACACACATACCATGTGACAAGCCATCACGTCAGACAAAGATGTGGGAATCGAACACGCAACCAGAGTGCGATTGGGATTTATCACCTACTACTGGACTACGTGAAGTCCCTGGTTAGTGTGACTAATTATTTTAAGTTAAATTATTTTATTGATCAATAATAAGTTTAACTGGGATCTTATGTATTATCCAATGAATACCCTTAGTATAAGAAAATGATTTGGTGATTAAGTGATAAATGTTATTTCGGAAGACGTTCACTCTGTTGGGAGCACTATAAGTCTAAGAAAAATAGAATACTATGGGATTTAATTCATGGAGTAATTGTGGATTTTTATCTATGTCTTTATTGTGTATTTGTAGTGATTTGCGTTATTTATGTAAATGATTAATCTATAATAAAGAATATGTGATTGGGTTAATTACTATTAAGTATGTGACTTTAAGAGTAGTCAATGTCATTTTGAGAAACAATTTGACATGGAAGACTACATAACCAAATTCTTCTAAGTTTTATATTTCAATATTAGTTTGTATAATATTGAAGGATTTTAAGGAAAATTGTTTATTTAATGGTATTTATTTAACTTTGTGGTATTTTTTGTTTAATTTTAGAAATTACGATTAATGTTTCTTTCTATAAAGGAATATCCTTTTGGGGGATCATATGATCTTGTACTAACCTTTTTGGTAATGACTAATCTCTAAAGGCAAGGTAAATTTATAGTTTATACTTTGTGGATCATGTGATTATCTAGAAGGTGATTCTAGCGCTACTGCTATGACGAAGTCATCTTGAATACTCATTGTTTGAAAAAAATGAGTTAGTGGTAGAAATTTATTAAAGAATGAAACTATACTTAAAAAGTAAGTATATCTCTTTATGTTCTTAGTCAAACACATAAATAAATTCCTCATATTTATTAAATTTAACTTTAAACCAAAAAAATGTTGTCTGTTTACTTTTCCAACTGGGAAACTAATGACCGCTTGTCCCATAACAAGTTTTGGGTATTCATGTTTTCAACCTTCTCCTGATCAGGTTTTATATCCCTCTCTATCAGAACTTGACACTTATTTTATCTTTTATATCCATGTTTTCCTATATGGAATCCTAGTATGGCTTATCTCGGGTGACCTTTATACTTATCATTCTTTCATTTAAAGTGATAGTTTTATTGACTCATTTTCTGATCTGGGACATTCAATTATGTTCCAAAGCCCAATTTTAAACATTTCATGGAGGAAACTTCCAAAAGGGGGGAAGAATATAACACCCCAAGCTTCCACGAAACGTTTACCTTTGAATAATGTAATAGCTTTCATTGTACGCAACAACAAGATTCTAACACACTGCAACTAATCAAACTAGCCATTATGAATAGAAATACCCAATTTTTTGAAATTTTATAAATTATATCTTTCAAAATGGACTTTATTTTTGGATTCGGAATATCAAAATTAGCTTAGGGTGATTTTTTGGTTTTCTCTGAAAACATTCAATTTTGGATGAATAGTTAAAAACACTGAGTTGTAGTTTAAAAGAGAATTTTTATTTAAATAATTAATTATTTTATTTAAATTTATTTTAGGTCAAAATAATTACATAATACCTATATATGTTCAATTTAATTCATTGTAGTCATTTTGGAATAATATTAGATATATAAAATATTATTGATGTTTTCACTGTATTTTACCCAACTTCTAGGAGCATTTGAAAATTTACATAAAATATAATTTCATCACATCTGTGAGTTGAATTTTGATAAACCTAAGAGATGTGGTTAATATTAATGAGTAAAATGAGGTTCAATAAGATAAATTTTTTTTGTAAATTGTAACTTTTATCTTTTATTTACCACGATTGAAAGTAAATAGGGTAATTAAAGGTAAATATGATATTATTATTACCCTAAATGATGTTCTAATTCTTTTGGATATGTATTATTTGACCTAAAAAAACCATAGGAATAAAATATGAACCTTTTTAGTCCACATGGATTAGATTAAGACATTTATTATTATTTAATTCAAAGAAGAGTTGAAAGAGATAATATCAATGTTTAATAACTAAAACATTATTAATGTAGGGTTACACATAAGATAAATTAGAATATAAATATTCATTATAATTATAAAAATATTTCCGACACAATGGTATTTTATTTATATTTTTTAGACTTTATATAATATAATTTATTTATGACACAATGAAGATGCAGTAAACACCCAATTAACGAAATATTAAAATTATTGATATTATAAATATCTAAAAAATGTAATTTGATACTTTTTATGAATTCCACTAATTTTCTAGGTTAATATGACATATTAGGGTTGGTTAGATGAATTTTTCTGAAGTAATAATTCTTTTATGAATTTAGAAAAAACAAAATACAAAATAGTGTTAAAATTGACATAAAAGAGTTTTTAAAACAAATATTATATTATTAATTGATATTCTACTCCTAAAAATCAATGTCTCGGCCAAAAGACATATATAATGATAGTTTTATCATTAATGATCCACTTTTAAGTCTCTTGGAATTATATAGTATGTTTATTAATCATATAATATAAAAATACAAAGAGTCATGGTAAATTTTAATCTTTTTAACTAAGAGTTAAATCTAAAAGATACGGTTAATATAGTGAGCCAAACATATCTAAAACCTATTTTTTGAGTGGGTTTAGACACATACACATCGTATCCTATAAATAATACACTTTTTAGTTATTAGAAACCAACAATTATTTTATTATAAAATAACATTTCTAGATTTTCGAAAGGTTCCCCTCACCTATCTTATAAAAGAGAACTCCCCCTTCCCGCAAATTCATATATTCAAAGCCTTATTTCTCACACCAAATCTACCCAAATACCCTCTCAACTATTCTACCTTAATCCTAAAGGACTTAGTTTAGTCATAAATCCAACCAATGGATCCATTTTTGATCTAATCAAAATGAAGAACTCGAAGAAGAGGTAAATATTTCATCACCTCTTTCAAGATCCTTTCTTCTTCCACTTACTCTTCCTTTTTTGTATCCATTATAAAATAACAACTCCAGTATCTTATATAAAATTTTATTTTATTATAATTATGGTACAACCATATTAATTATTCTATCCATCCTTTGAATGACATGTCACCATACGTGCGTAAGTACGACTTTCCGTCTCCACGTCGTGGTTTAATTGTTATTCAATACATTATTATTTGGATCGGTGTAATGATAATTTGTAATTGATGTAAATAATAAATATAACATGATAGTGATTCGGTATATATGATATACCATCCAATTATGTATTATTTTAATATCAAATGAATTATATTGTCGCTCGTGCGTACATACAGATTACCGTCTCCATGAACGCGATGAGGTTATTTCCCCATCGTAATCAATTCAAGAATAACTTTCAATAGATGATTAAAAATAATGTTTAGAGACTTAATATAATTATGAATATGAATAAGATACATCCTATTCATAATAATCACTAATTAAAAAATAAAGCATATAAAGGGAAATGGAACTGTTAACACCCGAAACATCGATAATACTAAACTATCATTAACAAAGAAATATTAGAAGATAATATATGATATAATATTAATTTATATGATTTTTTATAATTTAAAAAAAATTATTTAACCATTATACATTAGTTTCTCCTACCATCGACCAAGGAAAAGTACAAATTAATGGGTTTCTTATCTCACTTTTAATTTTGTGAGATTTCCATTGTTCACAACTTATTTATTGCATGCGGTGTATTGTGTATGAAAATTTGATATATATTATCATTATTATCCTTATATTCATGGTATTATAGTATTAATTTGGTGGTTATTAACTTTAGGTCACATAACTAGATTGATTACGACATGGTAAGGAGGTTTCATCTCACTTGTTATTCCTATGAGATTTATGCTATATATCAACTATTTTCTTTTATGCAGTATTTGTGCAGCCCAATGATTGTATTAATTGGGTAAAAAACATTAATTTAGGAGTATTTAAATCCTAATTTTATGATACTTCTTTCATGGGATGTATGTTTCTCAAGTTACCAAATTGGAAAGGGAATTTCAAATTTCAATTTCCACTCATTCGGTTTTATGCATATTTCATTGATTATTTTACTCCAAGATTATGTGTGTAATCACTATTTATTTAGAAATTTCCACTACCCTTTATATGGATATAATTTTGATACACATAATCACTCAGTTGATAAATTCTTAAGTCATCGATATGAGCTTGATAAGGGTAATTTTAACTCAATCCTTGTTTATTGAGTTATACATCCAATTCATTAGTGTTGTTTTTACTAGAATATGTGTGAATAATCTCTTATTGGTTTACACTAAATATCCAATCATATTGAGTGTATTTATATTTGTCACACATAATTATGTCATTTATTTATCCTTAAACTAAGGATACAGTATTTATAAGAGATTTCATCTCAATTTTCATTTCAGTGAGACTTTTTTGTTGTTATACACCAATTCACTTTTATATGGTGTATATAATGTACATAGACATATTATATCATGAATCCCTTTATTCTTGTGATATTATAATGTTTTTATTTCCTCAATTATTTTTATTCAATTGTCTCTCTTTTTTTAGGAACTCTAACTAAAATATCATTTTTAAATGTTTTAAAGAGTTATTATACTAAATCATTCTCATTAATGTCCATGTTTTAAAATTTTATTTAAGGATTTATTTATATAGACATTAATGCATTAAAATTAAACTTATGTTTAAATGATTAAAAGTGGTATGGGACACTTGGATTAAAAAATCTATTTTTAAATGGCTTCTTGACAAATAGTGTGACTTTTAAATGCTTTCATGAAAAAGAGGGATATTTCTCTGAAATAGTTTTGATTATTATATTCATCTTTATCATTATCCTTCATTATTCTCAATTGAGGTTAATATATTATAATAAAATCATCTATATTGTATTGAATGAGTTATGTTTGACTTTGGATGTTCTATCATTATACAATTAACGATTTGGGGATAAAGTATTGACATCTCTTATGATAGTTTCAATATTAATTTTTATGTTATAGTTAAAAATATTCATATGAGGAATTAATGGGACTTAGTAAGTAATGGGTGGAGCCCTCTACATCTACTCGATGCACCGGTAGGTATCATGAGACAAACTAGTGTCTTGGAACAAGGTCTTGGAAAAATGTTATTTGTAGTATTGGAACACGACCTTGAATATGTGGTTATGTATGTCTAGAATTATGCATTACATTATTATGAAAGTGGATATTGATATTACATGTGATTATTTTACTCGTATAATATCCATGGGAGTAAGTAAATGGAATTATTTTGATTTTTATTTTCCATGTTATGATGAATTTTATGTTGAAAAGGCTTTAGTTTTAGTTCTATACGTTCCCTAAAATGTATATGTTTATTTATGAAAGCTTCCACTATATTTTTATCCATACTAAGAATCTGAGATCACCTCTTTCTATGTTTTATTTTTCCCATGATGTGAATAAGTATATTATGACTGACATGTAGGGATAGACTATGGGATCTCAGTTTTGTGTATGGGAAAAATTTTGTTGTAGTTTTCCATTTTATGAAGTAATTAAAACCTTATGAACATATCTGGTACTTACAAGGAGACTAAACTAATTGGTCTTTTGAGACACGATCTTTTGTGATCATGCCAATGATAAGTAATAATGAACTGAATCTGGGATTCTGGGGTCGGGGTGTTACACATATCATCAATGTTAGGTAGAGGATACATATTCTTTATAGTAATTATTTTTCCTTGTAATCTATGAACCAATGAAAATAAAAATCATTCTCATTAAAAAATAATATAAGTTCACCAAGGTGAAAAACTAGTGTGAATGAATCCCTTATTACAATAATATTTTCACTATTTCTTTATTTTCACTAATTCCACAATAGAAATTCTATTGGGAGTCTTGGATATATGTTTTACCCCATGGACAAGTTCAATGGAAAACTCAACTTCATGTTCATTTATAATTATGTGTATCTCTTTAGGAAAAAATACTAGTTAGAGTAGAGTACTAAATTGAGGGGTGAATTGAGTGTCAAATAAAAATTTTATATTAAAAATCATTTTTAAAAAATAACCCTAGTTTGAAATTCACCTAGCTAACAAACATAGTAGGTATATCTAATTTATTTATTTTGAATAAACACTAAAAGGTTTTATCAAAACTAAGTTGAAATAATATTATTATAAGGACCCGAAAATAAACATTACATAATCTATATTTTTATGTCAATAATTCAGTCTCATAAATTTTAGGATCCTTTGATGTTTAGAGTATTAGTGAATTAGGTCATAACTAAAACATAATAAACCAATATAATACATAGTGGAAAATTTTTATCAGTATCTATTTCCAACCATATAACACATTTAAAATAGAATAAAATTTCTTTTCATTAAGAATCGTAGAAAATTGAAACTTTCCCTCTTTCTCTTCCATAACAATGAATAAATTCTGTAAAAAACATTTTAAAAATATAGGATGATCATAAAAAGTTCAGTAATTGACATAAAAAATAAGAGAAAACTACTAGTAATGTGGGAAACATGAAAACCTATGAAATACCTTTTCTTAAAGACATTAAATTTTACACATAAATGGAATTATCATTACTTTAAAAATATAATTTATTTTACATTTTGACAGTAAATTGATTCCATGAAAACATATTATAAAAATTTAACTATTATGTATATACCTTGTGACATGATATGATAGAACCCTTATAGAACCCATAAAAATTGGAATAACCTCATTGGAATGTTATAATATAATTATTCATATAAAATAACCATGACCTAATGTATTTGAGATATATATTGGTACACCCAATATTTCAAAAATAAACAGCTATCCCAGTTTTATCTAGTAGCACCCATCATATTTAATATCCCTGAACTAAATCATGAATAGAACATTTTATCATTAGAAATTTCACTAACTGACCATAACCAAGGGTCAAAATACAATTACACCAAGCATGAATGCATTGGAAAGGGGGTGGTGATAAGCATCAAAAGTCATATCTTAAAGGGGAGGGATTTTCTTACTGTTCCCATATGTACACACACAATTATCATAATGAAAAATTAAAGAGGAATAAGAATAAAGAGATAAAACATATAGAATATAAACCAATTATGTA
The DNA here is from genome assembly GCA_963277665.1 of Viscum album. Classification (NCBI taxonomy): domain Eukaryota; kingdom Viridiplantae; phylum Streptophyta; class Magnoliopsida; order Santalales; family Viscaceae; genus Viscum; species Viscum album. Next base: position 492,759,174 of record OY728158.1, on the reverse strand, counting down.
AAACCTATAGTGTTTACTTGATTACGACAAAGAAAATTTAAAATTAAATTGAAATAATAATCCCCAACTAGATATATGTCCCATCATGGAAAATATAGAATGTAAAATGTAGAGAGATCCCATCATAAAACAACCTTTCTTTTTATTACACATTTAAATAAGATTTATTATATAAAATCATCACATCATACGACATTTAAGATTGAGATGTCTGGTGTATTTGGGGCTTAGGAACAATACACATTGACTTAAAACATGAAACACAACATCTTTATTGAAAACACTCTTTACATGACCACTACAATCCCTCGTCCTTAGCATTGATTGGGATAACCTGAGGACATTGATAAGAAAAGGGTGATCTATAAATACCAATAAGGGAGTGAACATGGAATAACATAAAAAATAAAATACATGTTAGGAAATAGTAATATCAATGGATCATAAAATAAACATGAACATAAAGGAAAGAAAAATCACGATTATCTTAACATGGAAATGTGGCAACAACACATAATGTGTTATTAGCATGAGCCAATGATCATTTCACATAGAGAATGAGAAAAACTTAATTTCAAATGAGTTAAAATGTGTAAATTCTCATGGAACCTGAATTCACATGAGTAAACCCTCATTTAGCTTGATATATCATGATATTAATCTTTACCAAATGAATTGGAGTGCTATCAGGGTACACCCTTCATAAACAATTCATTTCATGCATAAGTCTGCCACATAGATCTTATAACATGGATTCATTAAACATCATTATTTATTCCATGATAAAATAATGATGAATTAATACATTATACTCAATAATAAATAATTAAATGTGCACGAAGGTGAATACCCTTAATAGAGAAATGGTCATGGTATTCAATACACAATGAATTTGTCGTGGAAAATGGCCGTAGAGTTTTGGCAGCATAACGACATGACAAAAGACTTAATAAAATAGTTTTAGGAGAGATAAAATGGTGTCTCATCATATGTAAAAAAAATGCAATGTATGGGTTCATTTATATTAATGTCCCAATATATGTATTGGAATTTGGATTCATAATAAAAAAGATTTTCATGAACATAAATGAGGTGGGAAAAATTGCTTAAAGAATTTCAGCATGGTAACAGATGTACATGGTAGGCATTAATTAGTGAGAAAAGGGGTATTTAATAATTCAATAATAAATAAGGATGTGTGGGGAGGAGAAAAATCATACCCCACCATTTATTATTGAAAATAAAATGGTATAACAATATTAAGAAACTAGGATAAAATGAGAGAGGAAAGAATCGCTTACTTGGTAGTGTGATTTGAATGGCATGGGAGAGGGTTGAGAGAGGATTATTGTGAGTTTGGGGATCCTTAGAAGGATTATATAGAGTGGGGGAAGAGGTTGGAGGAACTCCTAAGGCTTTGAGTGAAGAGTACCTGGGATCTTAGGTGGGTTTATATAACAAAAGTGAGGGAACTGTTTATTATTTAGGTTTGGATCACCACATATTAAAGTAATCAAAACCACAATCCAGACCTTGGTTTTTTCACACGGTTTTTTTCAAAGGGGAGAGGAAAAAAAATATTTTATAATTCCAATGGACGAACATCTTGAAATAATAGGGTTGCTCATGTGGAGGCGAGTCAAACTCTCAAGGAAATTAATTTAAAAAGTTAAAATGTTTTATAAGTCAGGAAGGGTCAACTAAAGCATTGTAAAATAAATCAAACTAACCTAAAATCACATTATTTTAACGGTAAAACAAATATTGGATAAACAAAATTTTTATAGTATTTTATTACATAACTATTGGGTCCTTAGGATGTCATAAAACAAATTATATATTTAAACTATATTTAATATTTAACAAAAAATTTGAATGTCTTAGAAAATTATGAAAAATTAACCATTAGATAATAATGATACCATGATTCCAAAAATAATATTAATTTAATCTAAATTATTTTATAAATATGTGAATTTTTAATTTTAATATAAAAATAAATATTTTTTGAAAATTCATGGGTTTTGACAAAAATAGATTTGAAACCAAAATAAAAATTACTATTGTATTCTTAAAAATTATATGATAATTTATTTTTAATAAAAATTAATTCAGTAATAATATTTAATTAAAATAATATTTTATAAAAAATCCATTAATTTATCAAAATAGATTTAATAATTGAATATTAACTAAAAATACTATTTGTGTTTTAAAAACTATTTAAAATGTCACAATAATAAAATGAATGTATATTATTTATTATATATAAAAAAAATTCTCATAATCATAGTGATAAGGTCCTATTATGTAACCCCTTATAACACTCTCATAGGACTGAAGTGTATGGTGCACGATGGTGGCAGACTCTTGGGGTGGCTCAGATGACATTCCTCGGGTGGTAATCTCTATCCACTTCCACTTCTCCCATATGCGATTTCGTTCGAGATTAACGTGTTGATGCTCGTCATGGGATTGGTGAAGAGAGAAGACCAATGATGACAAATCCTTTCTATATTCTAAAAAATGGGCTTGGTTTGAGGAAAGACTACTGGATGAGGCCATCAATTCCTTTTTATTAGTATATTGGATCTGTTAAAACTCTATATTTATAAAAATCATGTGATCACTATTCAAAATCTATATTAGCAACAGTTTCAATTCATAATGGTATTTTGAAATCCAAAGACATAAAACCTATAAAGTGCATATTTTATATAAAAATTTTACAAAATGAGACAATTAATTAGGTCTAGAGGAATTTTCATTAACAAAAGTTTGGGTTGTTACAATCATCCCCCTTATGAAATTTCATCCTCAAAATTTCATTTTCCCTATCCTAAAACAGAATCTGGTAACTCTACTTTATCACTTAATCTAATTCCCATGTTGCCTCTTCAATTTTTTTTTCTCAACAATACCTTGAAATGGGGAATTTTCTTATTTCATATAACTTTTCCCCTATGATCTACGATCTTCACTGGATGCTCCTCATAATAAAGATCATCCTCTAACTATACTACCTCCATAGAGAGTTCATGTGAAGGGTCTGTTATATTATTACTTAAGGGGGATACATAAAAGACATCATGTACAATGGCAGTGGGTGGTGGAGGTGATATTCGATTGGCCACAACCCCGACACAATGAAGAATCTAAAAGGGTCTGATGTACCTTGGAATTAATTTACATTTCTTTCCAAACCTCATGACCTTCTTCCATAGAGATATGCATATAAATAACATGTATCCAACATTGAACTCAAGGTCTCTTCAACGGTTATCTTCCAAACTCATATGCTTCCTTTAAGATGCATTAATATGTTACTGAATGAATATCACCTTCTCTACCATTTCAAAGACCATTTATGGTCCTAACTATATACAATCACTGACTTCAACCCAACATTCAAGTGTTTGGAACCTTTTCCAATAATGGGATTTATATGCTGCCATTTAGATGCTCAAGTGGAAACTATTATTGTAGGAGAATTTAACTAGTGGAAGATTTTGGTCCCATCCTCCTTTCAAGTCCATAGAACATAATAATAACATATATTCCAGTGTCTGAATAGTTTTCTCATATTTTCTATCAGTTTTAGGAGGATAGGTTGTACTGATGTTTTGTTCAGTGCTTAGATCATATTGGACATTTCATAACATCAAGGTGAATATCTGATCATGATCAGGTACAATAGATAGTGGTACTATATACAACCTTACAACTTATTTGATGTAAATCCTTGCACATTGATCCAATGAGAAGTCCTCTTGAATCATTATAAAGTGAGCTATCTTTTAATGATATTCCACAGTGACCCATATAGCATAGTTTCGTTGGATGTCCTTGGATGTACATTTACAAAGTCTATTGTAAGATTCTCCCACACCCATGTTAGTATGGGTATTGGTTACATCATCCCCTTAGGATTTTTCCTCTTAGTCTTCACTTACTGACATACCATGCACTTTGATGTATATTCGGCAATCTCTATTTTTCATATTGTCCCACCAAAAGTTTTCAAAGAGATCTCGATACATATTTGTGCACCCTAGGTGAATAGAGAAGGTTTATCTATGTACATAATTTAGAAGATCCTTCATTATATATAGATTGGATGGTACATATAAAAATGACCCAAATCTCACAATTCCATTTTTTTAAACCACAAACTCTTAGGATTTTCTATTTTTGATCGCTTCCCCCCTTTTGAGTATTTCCACATCCTTTCCTTGGGCATCATTTATTTTCTTCATGATGGATGGTTGAAAAATCTTTTGAGAGTGGATTGATGATGTTCTTCAATCAATTATTCCCATGTAAATCCTCTATGAGTCTAGAAATATTGGATCCTTTTTAGTTCTCATCATTTTTAATGATGCGTGATCCTTTCTACATAGAGTATCTGTCACCTTGTTTGCCTTACCGGGATAGAAATAGATTGAGTATTCATAATCATTGATGAGATCTAACCATTTTTATTGGAAAATATTATGATATTTTTATTTGAATATATATTTGAGGCTCTTTTGATCACTATATATCTCACACTTCTCCCCATATCGATAATGCCACTAGATTTTCAATACAAATATAATATTTTTCAGTCTAGGTAGCATTTGAGATAGTTTTTCTCTTGGATCATCAGCAACCTTGAGGCATAGTCTATAACATTATTATTTTTCATTAGTACATATCCTAAACCCCTCTCTGAAGAATTATTGTAAACCACAAATAGTTCTCAACATAATGGGATGATTAGAACGACTGTAGGGATATGCCTCTTTTTCAACTCCTTAAAGCTCGCTTCGAATTCATCAGTCCAAGAATATGTTACTGACCTCCAAGTTATCTTAGTAATAGGGTTTGATAATCGTGAGATATTCCTCAAAAATTGGTGAGAACATTCAGATAACCCCAAGAAGCTATAGATATCTGTTACTGATGTTGGCCTAGATCATCCCTCAATTGCATCTGTCTTGGAGGGATCCACATATATCCCATTGCTTGTGGTGATATGGAACAAGAATGGTACCTCCTTCAACTGTAACTTAAACTATCAATACATCACATGGGGATTCTCCTTTCTTAATGCCTTTAGTACAGTGATTAGATTCTCCTCATTATCTTCCCTGGTTTTGGAGTATATACGAATATCGTCTATAAAGACTACCACATATTTGTCGAGGTAATATCTAAAGACTCCATTAATCAATTCCATGAATATAACTGGAGAATTAGTGAGTCAAAAAGTAATTAATATGAATTTATAGTGCCCATACCTTGTTCAAAAATTAGACTTTGGGATATCCTCCTTCTTTTCCCTTACTTGATAATATCCCAACAACAAATCCTCCTTGAAAATGGATTGTTCTCTATGTAGATGATCGAACATGTCATTAATTCATGGCAGAGGATACTTGTTCTTTATTGTGATTTTATTGAGCTCACAATAATCAATAAAAAGGTGCATTAACCCATCTTTATTCCTAACTAAGAGGGCTATTTCACCCTATAGTGAAGCACATGGCCATATAAACCCTTTATCCAGATTCCCATGTAGTTGTTTCCTTTGCTCGTCAAGTTCCACAACCACCATTTTTTATGAATTCCTGGATATTTTCCAACTCCCTAGGTATAAGATCATTTGAAAATTCAACATCTCTTCTAGGATGAAAATCATGCAATTTATTAGGAAACAATTCAGCGAATTCCCAAAAATTAGGCATGTATTCGAGGATGGTTTTTTCCTTGGACTAAGTCATCTAAACCTAATACACATTCTCATAGGGCAGTAATATCCAAAATCGGGATGATGCTGCTATGTATGATTCATCATCCTCCTTGCACTTGTATATATTTTGGGTTTGATTCACCATATGAAGATTTATTTCCCTCTCACGTAAATTTTTGTTGGCTCTATATAAGGAAAGCCAATACATGCCGAGAATTGCATCAAATTCCACCAGAGGGAGTATGATGAGGTTCACCATAAATTTTAGTCCAAAGATTATGACCGAGGAAGAGATATATTAATGGCATTCAATGATTTCCCAATTTTTTGTTCTCATCGATATCATTACTTCTATTATTTTTGGTGGTTTTGGGATTGTCCTACTGAACGTTCAGGATATAATAGAATGCATAATACTATAATAAAAAAGTATGTTAACTTTTCATGAATGAATAACTAGTGTACCTATCACGACTTCACTTCTAGGAATCACTTTAGTTGTAGTGATGGAAAATACTCACCCTTGCTGCCTTGGAGGTTCTGCGATGCCTTTCAAAACCCATGTCTTTGGGAACTAATTTGAAAGGTGCATGTTTCTTTGTAGTTGAAGTAATTAACAATGCATTGAGGGTCGAATGAAGCGTTCTTCTCCTCTGTCGTGGTCATGGGTTTCTCTTGTTGGCATTTAATAGCTCAGTGCCCTTCTCTTCCAAACTCAAAGTATATCTTCATCCCCTTCAGTAAATTTACTGGGTGATTCTTTCCACACCTTTGGTAGGTGGGGTGTTGGGTTTACATAGAACTGTTGGATTTATCCATCCAACCACAAGAATTTAATTCCACATTATGCTTCTTATTCCCATGATACCCCTAGGATTCACTTATCTCTATTTCTACCTTGAGGGAACATAAAAATATTTCCTCATAGCTATCGATGTCATGGATCTCTAGGGATTTCTTTAGGCTAGGTTTCATCCCACCAAAGAAGAGGCCAACCTTGCATTTAAGGTTTATGACAAAGTTGGAGGCATACTGTGCATGACATGTGAAATTATCCTTGTACCCTCTGATGGATTCATAATATTTATTCTTGATGGAAAGGAAGCCCCTTTCCATATTATATTGGAGTGTCCAAGGTAAATATTTGTCAAATAAAATTAAATTGAAATCATTACATTCCAACGCCTTGATCTTTTCTATAGGATTGATATTTTCCTTCAATATCCACCATTGATCAGATTCACCCTCCAGGGGATAAGATTCCAGAAGTACCTTCTCTAGTTCAAAACATTTAGGGATGGAGAAGAACTTTACAGTTGAGTTGATCCATTTTTCAATGATTGAGGGATCATATGATCAATAGAAAGTATGAGGCCTTTGTTACATGAATCTCTTGATAACAACTTGGTATTTCTTGGGGGGGTTGAATGTTTCTCATAACCCATGTTTATATTTAAATTTTGAGTTAACTGAGACAGTATCATGACCAAGTTCATGATTCATACTTCCATAGGATTGGCAATCTCATTAGAATGGTCATCAAATTGATCTTCACATCAATTGTTAGCCTGAGTCCTCATATTACCCGTCATTGGATGGAATGAAAGGAATGATTTGTTTAACACATAAAGAGTAATCCAAGGACAAAAATAGATGACATATAAATAAATTTTATTTCCATAACATATGAATCTATAGGTTTAAATCTATTTTATCCATGATCTGCTTCCTAACATATATTCTTATGGGAATTTTTTAAATTTCCTTTAATAATGGTTCATACTAAGCTTGTGTGTTAACCAAAGCATACCCCCATGGAGTGTTGAAACCAAGGGTGAATTAGAACCTGTTGTCAGGTACCAGGATACCCTGGGTCAAGTTCAAAACTCCTTTTTAGAGTTTTCACTTCTAGGTACATATGTTCCAAGCCACATCTACCTGATCGTATCCCGACAGGGATGAATTTTCCTATTAAACCACTTAATCAATACTCACCAAAATATAGGGATGTTTTATTTATTCTTAGACATATCCATAAGTATTTCACTATGGTTTACTGATCATAATCCCAAAAAGAACTAAAACTGGCCTCTAATACCAACTTTAATAACCCTACATTTTTACACACTTAAACATGATTTATTACATGAATTATTCACATGATAAAACGGGGAAGAATGAGAGGTCTAGTGTCATTTGGTCTTAGGAACATTACATAATAACTCAAAACATGAAAAAATATCATTATTGATAACTTTCTTTACACGACCACTACATTCTCTGGTACTTAGAATTGCATGGGATGCCATGAGGTCTTGTATAAGAAAATTGTGAGCTATAATTCCATGTAATGGAGTATAAAAGGCATAAAATGATGAATACAATACATGTTTTTCAATAATAATATCAACAAATTATTAAATAATCATGAACATAAATGAAATACATAGAATTATGATCATATCATGGAAATTGGCAACAACACTTAATATGGTATTATCATGAGCCAATGATCATTGCACATAGAGCATGTTTAAACCCTCATTTCACTTGAATTATCATGATTAAACCCTCATTTCACTTGAATTAGCATTATTAAACCCTCATGGCACTTGAAGTATCATTATATTAATCTTTAACCAATGAATTAGAGAATTATCAGAGCACACCCTTCATAAACATTTAATTTCCGGCATAAGTTTTCCATCTAGATCATACAACATAGATTAATTAAACATCATTATTTTTTCCATGATTAAGTAATGTTTAATTCATATATGAAATGACATAATCAATATGTAATTTTTCTTAAAGGTTAATACCGTTGATAATGAAATGGGCATGGTATTCACAACACAGTGACTATGGCTTGGAAAATGACTATGCAATTTCGGCAACATAACGATATGACATAAGACTTCATAAAAAAGGTTTAAGAGAGATAAAATGGTGTATCATCATATTTACATGAAATGTAATTTAAGGATGTCATATAGATACATTTTCCAACATAATTAATGGATTTTTTATTTATAATACAAAAGAATTTCTTGAATGTAAATGTGGCGTGATAAATTTCTTATAGAATTTCAGCAATGTAACAGGTGTAAATGGAGGAATTAATGATAGAGAAAATGGGTCAGTAATCATTAAAACATAAATATGATATTATGGGGGAGGTGAGAAATCATACCACAACATTTATAATTGAAAATAAAAGGGCATAACAATATTTAGAATCATGGATAAAATGATAGAGAATGGAATCCATTACTTGGAAGTGTGATACCAAAGGATTGGGAGAGGCTTGATAAAAAATTATTGTGAGATTGGGGCACCTTGAGAGTATTATAGAGTGAGGAGGGAAGATTTAGTATAAACTAAAAATGCATTGAGTTAAGTGGAAGTGGGAGCTTGGGTGGGTTTATATAGGAAAAGAAAGGTGATTTTTTATTATTTAGGTTTGGGTCAAAACATATTAATCTAGTCAAAACCAAAAACCATACAATGGGTTTTTCCCATAGTTTTCTCCAAAGGGGAGTGGAAAAAATTATTTTATATCTCTAATGGAAGAAATTATTAAAATAACATGGTTTATTTTGGGGATGTGAGTCACACTCTCATGGAAATCAATTTAAAATGTTTAAATGTTTTACATGTCATGAAGGGTCCAGTAAGCATTGTAAAATAAATTAAGAAAAAAGCCTAAAATAACATTATTTTAATGGTAAAATATATATTGGGTAAATATAATGTTTATAGTATTTTATTACATCACAATTGGGTCACTATGATGTCACAAAACATATTATATATTTAAAAAATATTTAAATTTCACCCAAACATTAGACTATCTCCGAAAATAATAAAAAATTCACTATTGGATAATTTCGACTTCCAAATTTTTAAAGTAATTTTCATTTTAAATACATAATTTTCTATGTATGTGAATTTTTTTACTTTAAAAATAATAAATGACATTTATAAAAAAATTCATGGGGTTTGACAAAAATAGTATTCAAACCTTTTTAAAATTTACAATTCTATTTCTAAAAATTATACGATCATTTATATTTAATAAAAATTAAATTATAAATAATATTTTATTAAAATATTATTAATTTAAAAATCCATTAATTCATCATAATAGATCTCCAAATCGAATATTAATTGAAAATACAATTGGTTCATAAGAACTATTTACAACGTAACAATTAAAAAATAAATATATATTTTTTATTATATAAAAAAATAATGCTCATAATAATAGTGATAATGTCTTGATATATAACCCCTTATAACACCCGTATATGACCGAAGGGTAATGTACGTGATGGTGACAAACTGTTGGGTGGATCAGATGAAATCACTTGGGTGGTAATGTCTATCAACTTCCACTTCTCCCACAGGTAGATCCATTTGAGTTTAACATGTTGAAGATCGGCTTAGTCTTGGTCAAGAGAGAAGCCCAATGACACCCCATCCTCTCCGAGATCTGACAAATGGGATTCATACAGGGAAAGTCTATTGGATGAGTCCATATCTTCCTTTTTCTGAGTAAATTTGATTTTTAAAGACCGATATTTATACTAATCATGTGATCACTGTTCAATAACTATATTAGAAACGGTAAAAATTTGTGAAGGCATTCTAATATCCAAAAACATAAAACCAAGGAAGTGTGTATTTTATATAACCATTTTTCACAATGTGACAATTAATTAGACCGATAAAAATTTTCATTAACAAAATATTGGGTCATTACACATCTTTAAATCTTCATGCAATGACCACCATTTACATTCCAATGCACTAAGTATCCCTACAATCCTCTAAAGTCACTACTGAACTATCTCACATTTTCATAGTATATGACATATTTGTTAAATTCACATGTATGGGTTAATATATAGATTCTGTGTTAGATTCCATGAATGATAAAGGGGATGTAGTAAGAGAAATGGTGGGAATATATAGTTAACATATCAAACAAAAGAAATAGAGTACAAATGATAAAATTACATGGATATATACATTTATTATCAAACTATATAAACCCAAATGAGAGAGTATGGGATCTCCATCTTAAATCCTAGCCTACGAAAATAGTTCCAAATTTTCCAAGATACTATTAGTTATTCCCAAAACCACTTTTTCACATAGTTGAGGGAAAAAATATCTAGGTAGAGGAACTATTCTCTAGTACAATAAAATCATTCCACTTCTTAGATTGATACAGGACCAATTATCTAACTTCGTAAGAGGGTGCCACTCAGATAGTCTAAGAACCATGCCATTTTTCTATTGGGGTTCCACTCTATAGTTGATAGAGGACCCATTACCATCCAGGATGGAGGGTTCAATTATATTTTTTTGTATATGAGACATTCCCCACCCATTTAGGTATCAACTCTAGTAGTTGAGGACCCATTCCCAACCTAGTAGGAGGGTTCCACTCGGATAACAGATTGAGGACCCATGCCCTTTCTAGTAGGAGGGTTCCACCCAAACAATTAGTTGAGGACCCATGACCTACCTAGTTGGAGGGTTCAACACAAGAGGATGATATAGTCACAATTCAATCCCATCTATACAGATCTACTCTATATATAGGTAGGTGAACCATGCCCTATCGTAGTTGGAGGGTGATACCCAGGAAGCATATTGTGGTCCTTCCTAAAAACTTTTATCGATGAGCATCACCTAATTAATTGACACACAGAGAACAAAACAAATAAAATTGTTATAGGAATAATAGAGACCACCATTTATAATCTGTAGAAAAATACTTAGTATAGAGTACTCATGGGTAAAATAGGAATCCAAATGAATTATATATGAATATTTTTTTTCTTAAAAGGAACCAAGGGGTAAAAAATGTATGAGGGGACCCACAATGTGTGTTATCTCACTCCATCACCTTTACACATACCTTGACGTAAATGGCTTAATAATCATGTGGCACTAAATAGAGTTTATGGAGTCTACATGGTGTTTCCAAGACATTCAGTGTCCCTACCCATACACCATGACTGTTTTCATGACTCTAGTACATAGTGTGTACCTGGATGTGTTTTCCAACATGTGGTATTATCCATGTGTCTATCCACATGAAATTTCCACCCATTTAGGTATATAAAGTAGATATTTTGGATACATTCCATTTTATCCTTATATATTCCAAAAGCCATAGCATCCAAAACCTATGATCCCCACACTATGAGTTCTTCTAAAATACATGACATGCATTCAATATTTTTCCAGAACCTTTGATATGGTCTATGCACCTTAGATTTAGAATTCCCACATGTATATCCAGCCTCAAAACCTTTTATAAATTATGGATCCCATTTTCTTTCTTTGTTTCCCTCTATCCAGTGGTCAGAAAACTGATTCTTTGAATTGGTGGAAGAACGAATCATCTGCCATCATCCTGTATTCCTCCCATCACTATCAAAGATGATTTAGAACCAGGTTCAACAAATCATTCACCCATAACATGGGATTCCTCCTACAGTATCCCCTATCTGATTTTACTTATGTTGTAACTAACGACCCCACAATTCCTGGGGTCCAATCGGGCTCGATACTACCCATAAACATTTAGATAGGGCCATATAGACTAATAGAGAAGGTTATGAAGACTCATGATAGAATGAAACATAAAAAGAGGTCTAAAAATAATTTTCTAATATTTCATGGCCAACCAACTTAAATGGGGATATCCAACATGAGTAAAATATAATCAAATGAAACTGGCACACGAGCGATTTTTTTCCACAATGGATATAGATTAATGAAAGAGATCGATCTTTCTCAACAATTTAATCAAAAAGGGTGTAAGCAATGAATTTATGTGCCCTATATAGATATTGGTTCATTTTTATTTAATAATGTTCACAATAAGGATTTATACGACCCATTTCATTCATCACTCTTTGATATACTTTAATCCATAGTTTTCTTGTCGCTTGATTTCGATTAAAAAATTGATGGAGGATGAATGATCAAGAATATCCCTTATTATTTGTGCATAAAACTATGTAAATCCCCATAACATGTAATTTATTGATTAAGTAAATTATGTTAATTTAAATAATTTTTGAAAATTATAATTTATTTAATCCATTAAATGTACAGTTAGTGTCCATTTTATCCAAATTCCCCATGTCAACCTATTTTTTATAAGTTGTGCCTATGGTAAAAATATCATTCCAGAATCAATATTGATCTTAGTGATCTGTGTTGAGATAATATTTATGAGTTTTCCCATTTCTTTAAGAAACTAATTGTGCGTAATATGTAATATATAATATATATTTTATAAAATTTATTTCGGACATAGAAAGCCTTAGAACCACACATTGTCTAAGTGAATTACTCTTGAAATACATGTCGAAATATATCAATGTTTTACAAGGGAAAACATGGGTTTCATCATAAATCTCTCCATCACTATTTTCAGCCTAAAAAAAATACCGAAATAAATCAGGGTACTATGCCTAAAATTGGCTCTCCCACTCCCTGGAGCTCTTCAACACTATTCCATGTAGTAATAAAACAAAAAAAAGGTGATGATATATCTACAAAGGTTCTTCTCCAACTGAACCTCAATTTACATTGGGTAATCTAAAAAAGTGACTCCATAATCAATGTACATCTCCCCTAATCAATAATGGGCATAGTTTCATGAACATATATCTCTATCTGCGACACATTGCAGATGTCGTGCACTGCTCCATATGTGGGGTAGGGAGAGGTAGTAAAAAACCTCTACAACCCTCTATATGATCATTAATATACTGAAGAACCTATGGGATATCATTTATCCATAGTTAAACCTCCAAAATCATTATCTCATGGAGTCTCAAGAAAAAATGGTCTCCATTATCAAACTCCATGGGCCCACAATGATGTTAATTGAAATATTATTTCCTACTATAGGCCATCATCAATCACCCATATATGACATGGACCGTTTCCATCATCACCTAGACTGCCTCTAGACCCATAAGAGATGCCTTTATAATATTTATCTTACACATGGGTGATCTATAGGGTCTACAGTATAGGTCCTCATAATGTGTCATGTCGATGGTAGAGTGGTAGCTATTTTTATACTCAAAATCTACCAAGGGAATGTGATCCACATAAATCCAGACCAATTATAGCACACAAGACTTCATTATATCCTTCAACACCATGATAATTCACTATGTCTTCTCATATATATATGGGTTTAATGTTGTACTCAATCTCATCTCAGTCCCATATCCCAACTAAAGACCTCTCTAACACCATGATGTTAACCGCACATCATGATCATATGTAATATTTGATAAAAAATCATGAATATGAACAATGTTTCATATCAACATCTACCCCAAACTCTTCAACATGTTATGCTCCCTGATAGAATGGAAGTGCACCAACATCAGAAGTCAGTCAACTATCACCCAGACGGAATCATGTACCTTCACTATTATTATAATCCCTATTAAAATTCCTTAGATATAACATATCATTTCATATATAGGATCTCATGGGGATATAACAAACCTACTAGAGCCTTGTACTCAAACATCATATCCAGATAGGTGATGCATAGTAAGATGAACCCAACTAGGTTTTGTGTCATCCCAACCACAAAAAATGACATTGAAGGTATTACTAAATCATTCCAACATATTGTTGTAAAAACAAATGAGATGCATTGAACTCTCACATAACCTCCTCTTATATTGTGACTAGGAACACCATCCATCCCAGGAAAAGGATGATATGATTACCTACATTAGAAAACCCATTTTTGTAATTTTATATGGATATTTGGTCATGAAATACCTTGAAATCGATGTATCACAGTCCTGACTCTCATAAAAGATTGATAGGTGGAGGTGTCAACACCATTAACTAATGAAAGGATGCACCGTCCTGCTTCACCGGGGTCCGTTGTAAGGAGGACAACTTCTTTGAAGACTCCTATAATGAAGGTTCCCAATAATTCCTACTAATGTAATCTACTACCACATTTCCCTTCTTTGTATTAAATAAAATAATGAAGTTATATTATTTTTGGAACTCCAACTACTGCTGTCATCATAGTTTCAAGCTTCTCTACATGAAGGCATACCTTAGTTGATGAGGTTATGAGTAAACCATAATGAACTCTCCCATAAGATAGTGACTCCAAATCATTAGGAAGAAGACTAAATCTACCAGTTCCATGTCTTGTGTCACATAGTTCTACTTATGGGGTCTCAACTTCCTATCACTATATTTGATAACTACATACTCATGCATTAACACACAATTGATCCTTTCTCATGAGGCAACATAATAATCTCTGTACCCCACACACTCCTTCATCAATCTCAACACAATAGAACTCATAATCCTTTGTCTCAACAACTTTAAGTCCCTCTAGAACTTCTCAATCATGGTAAAATTATTCCAATTCCATGTTTGGGAAGCCAAAGGGGATTAAATCTTAAAGAAGTATTCCACAGAGCTCATGTTGTACCCCACCAAATCAAGAAATAACTACAACTGTAACATGATCATTAGTCAATCCAAAAAAATAACTACATCAATATTTATTGGGTCTAGAACAAGACCTTGATAAAAAATGGCATACCCTAGAAACTAAACCTCATGTATCTAGAACTGACACTTATAAATTTATATAAATCAAGTTCTCTCAATTAAAATCTAGAACCATCCACAATATATCTACATGATCCTCTTATGAAATTGAGTAGATTCAAATTTCCATTTTAATAAAACCAATAAATATTCATTGTAGAGTGAGAAAATATGGTTCATCAAGGGCATAAAACTGGTGGGGGAATTCGTCACACCAAAGGGCCTAAAAAGGAACTCATAGTGTCTATAGTTACACCAGAATGCTTTCATTGGAATATCTGCCTTAAGAGCCCTTAGCTGGTGGAATCCAGAATAGAGATAGATATTTGAGAACCATATCGCACCTTAAAATGGTCAAAGAGGTCATAAATCATAGGTAAGGGGAACCTGTTATTTATTGTGTCTTGGTTTAGGAAATTATAATCTACGAAATCACAAAGTCTCTCATACACCTTTTTCATGAAAAAAACCAGATCTACCAAGGGGGACACACTGGGCTTGATGAAACCCTTCTCTCAAATGTCCTCAGAGTATAATCATAGCTTCCTGCACTTGGTAGGGTCCATCCAATATGTCTTAGAAGATATTGGAGAGGTCCCATGATGCAATTCAAAATTAAACTCCATCTCTTACCTTGTAGGTAGTCATTGATCATTCTTTGGGAAGACACACATATACTCCCCCATGACTAAAGGAATTCAAATTCCTATATAGATTAATTCACCAAGCGATATACTAACCTAATATCTTGTAATGGGTTGTATCATCCTACTCAGAGAGCACCCTCATCCGGTCATGATATATCTCTCACCCAAAAAGGAAAATCGCATCCCATCAGTTTGAAGGCATCAGACTCATATGTGGTGATAGTTAATCTGGGCTCGGACCATGGATAGCCAATACATATGATTAATTAAGTAATAATGTCCCATCATGTATACTAAAGGGTCCCATTTTAACTTATCTACACCATACAATAACATTTTATATTTTTAGATAAAATATATGGAAGAATAATTCCATGTTGGGACCTCAAGGTGAAGATAACGAGCTACCACTTCAACTAAGAGATCCAACAATCACACTAGTATTATAGAGAACAAGGAATTAATTTCACCAATTTATACTAATACTAAATAAATAAAATAATAAAAACATATCATATGTCTGATTATCTCGTGTTCGGTTGGTTAATAAGCCTCCATAGCATGCTGCTATCCACGACCCCTACCGTAGAACCCTAATCATGAAATGGGCCACTTGGTGGTGGTAGTGTATGTATATTGTAGTGTCATCCAACACCTATATCTCCTCGTTTTGGAGCATCACATGATTTGATACTAGATCCAACTCTATAGGGGCCCCATCACTCTCAAGGTAGATCCCTAATCATGACACTATCTCTATCGTGGAATTCTGTCTAATATCTTTCTATGATCCTCAAAACATCTGGTTAGAAAGTCACATGTATTTTGAAACCGTGAATCACATGAATATTAATTTTCTACTATGGGATTCCCTGTTCCATTATGGTTCCCTTCCCCACATACCAGATCTTGATCATTGGAAGACATCCTTCATTGATATCTTATTCGACTGACATATGCAAGATGTTTCTAACGAATCGTATCTTTAATTCCCCATGAGATTTCCATATACCTAGAATCACAATGATAAGAAGATCTCTATCACTAGTTCCCTCTTGAATACTCTAGCATATGTGTGAATGCACATTGGAACCATGTTGGAACATATCTATTTTAAAATTCCCTACTCATTATTTCAGGTTTGAATGTATCTATCTCATATCATGTCAAATGAGTACCAGATAAGGTGCTTCAACATTGTGATATACTCAACCACTTTTATACCTCCTTAAAATATCTAAAGAATATAGTGAATCTGAATAGAGGAAAAAATGGGTATTACTCCTCACTAATCAACATCTAGATTTCTAGCCTCGAGAGGGTCAACTCTTTGTAAATCTAGGTAACAAGACTCCTTAAATTTCCAAATGGTTCATAAAAAGGATATATTCTAGTGAGACCAATTTATCCATATGTGTATGAGTATGACTAATGATATGAACCACATAATATAGAATATATTCCCCTGCATGTGGTTCTGGATCACTACGACACCACAGTAGCCTATGGTGATGGATCTTGTAGAGTACACTAATCCTGCAAACATCCTAATCCTACCATACTGGAATAATTTTCTACTCAACATTTGGGGGTGATACTCCCTATCTATATAGAGGAATTATCTCATGGTATGGACCCTAAATCAAGGCCTCATCGCTCAATTGATCATCCACATGATTCTAAACTGGTATCCTAGATAGCTATCATTAATGGGGAATTATGATAATTTAATTAAGGCATACCATGGTCATATGGGAATATATATATATATATATATATATATATTGGGGAAATGAAAGAAGAAGGATAGTTAAAGAATCAATCCTATATGATTCATGTAACATTTATTACTTCTGATGATGTCTCGGTATGCAGAGTTGACAAGAAGGTAGTCATGGACCTGGTGAATGGATCCATTGGTTTCCCGTACCATCACTGGGTTCTCTAGACTAAGAATCTCACTTGAGACACTTTGCCCTTGTTTACCAAAATCCATTCGAAATACTCATAATGTGACTATATAGAAAACCTTCTAAAGGAAAGAACTTATATGAAACCAATCTATCATGAGATGAGCCCAATCAAGGCTCAACACATAACAACCACAAGCCTTCCCCTATAGGTCAGGTGTGGATTAAACTTTTTAAAGGGATAAGAGAAATGGGATTCCCTTTTCTAATGTTCATAATAGCACACACCAGACTATCTAAATGCATAAGTGTTGATGAATAAGAATAAAAAGTGTCAACAACTAGTATATAACCCAGGAATGAAAAACTAATATTTCATAAAAGAGTATGATAGTGGAAACTAAAATGTAATGGGTAAAAAACACTAAAATAGATAGATGTCCCAAACTAAAAATTATTAAGTAAAACACTAAGATAGATCATCTCAAGATCACAATGATTTTTTAAAATATATGTGACCTAATGTATCGAGTATCCCTAAGATCCTCTGAAGTAACTGGAAACCTATATGTCTCCAAAATAAGACATGCAACATGTAGGAAAAGCACATGCATGGGTGAGTATATACATATCCATTAGTATTCCTCAAAATCTAAAGGGATATAATAAAGAATCATGATAGGAATAATATTTAACAACTCATCATAGTGAATTATTGTTAACAGAATTCAATGACATGGATATTAACACATGCACATAGATAGATAGATATATATATATTCAAAAAAAAAGAAACCCAAATGAGAGAAAAGGTGATCTCCATATCATATCCTAGACTAGGAAAAGATTACCAACATATTCAAGAGTCCATCAACGATACCCAATATCTGAGGCATCAATCCAATAGAAAAAATCCATGTTGAGCCACAACCCACTAATCTGTCATACACTCATGGGGAAATAATATATAGGTAAAGGACCCATTCCCTAGTACAATAATAGGGTTCCAAAAAGAAGAAATCTAGAGGACCCATTCCTTAACTACGTAGGAGGGTTCCACTCAGATTGTTGAGGGGCCTACCGCTATTTGTAAGAGAGGGTGGAAAACAATAATTTATGGAGTACACATTCCTAGACTGACTTGAGGGATCCACTACAGTTGTCTACAGAAAACCAATTACTATCCTTTTTGAAGGGTTAAAATATACTTGTCTAGGATCCATTCCCTACCTAATAAGAGGGTGTCTCTCAATTAACTATTAGAGGACCCATGCCCTGCTTTGCAGGATAATTCCGCACCAATAGTTAGTTGTAGACCCATTCACTATCTAGCAAGATGGTTCCACTCAAGAATTAGATAGGAGACCCAAGCATAACCCAACTAGAAGGTTCCACTATAGAGATAAGTATAATATCTTTTCCCTATAACAGTAGAAGGAAGCCACTATTGAAGCCTCTAGTTATCTGACATGATCACTACCATTAATGAACATTTAAGAAATATGTTATATTCCTAGAATATAACACATCATATATCAAAACAAAATAGAGAGGATACGATCACATTATGCATGAGAAAAACTCCCGGGGTAGGCTACTCACAGGCTAAAATGCATGTCCAAAAAATGAGATTCTATATTTTGAACATTCCTACAAATGAACTAAGGGTTACATAGTATGTGAGGGGACCGACATTGTGTTTAGTCATGATCTTTCACTTTACTATTTCCATAGAGGTACAAATCTCACCAACTGTGTTGTACAAAAAGGCGTGTAGGAAGTCTACATGCCCTATCTAAGAAACTCAAGGCCCCTTCATGTGCACCTTGTCAATGTCTGTGTAATATGGAACATGGTGTGTTACTATTCATGTGATCCAACCAGATTTCATTATTTTGTGTTCTTTCTTTCATCATTTACTCCTTTGGAGGGATACACAATTTTTTGTGGGATATATGTCATATCAACATTTTGTTTTCCCAAAACCCTGTCTTCTATATCCTAGGGGTCACACGCCATGTGTTCTTCCGACCTACATGGTGTATAGTATGGATTTTCTGGGAACATTTAATCTAGTCTCCTCACTTCTTATATGGAATCCCACCCATAATTTTTTTCTTTTTTAGCCCTGAAAAATTATGTATCTCATCGTGTTTCACTCTTTCCATCCATATAGTGTCCCTAAATCCGGCTCCATTGAATCCATTGAAGGCTATAGGAACCATCCTCCATATGCACACCTCCAATAACTGCCATGGTTGATTGGGTGATCAGTTCAACAAATCATTCACCAGAAACTCCCAAATCCTTAAATTACATCCCCTATCCAGCGATCTGTGTGTCATATGTGATTATTCTTTGAATTCAAGGGTAAAATTAGGAATAATAATGACCAAAAACCTCAAGTATTATTCTCGTAGAATAATGAAGTTGAATTTTAACAATCAAGAGAGAAAATCACAAAAAATGGTTTAATAATATTCTTCCTGAATTTCATGGATGACCAATACAATTAGGGATATCGAGGGTGAGAAAAAAGAATAATGAAATGAAATTGGTACACATGTGCATGAAATTGTCCAAAATTAGGAAAAATCAATGAAAATTATTGATATTTATCTTAAATTTAAGACAAAATGGTGTAAACCACGAATTGATAGGCCACACATAGATTTTAGATCATTTTTTTTTCAATGAAAATGATTTACAATAGTTGATAGGGGTCATTGTGTTCACTGTGCAATGATCTAATTTAATCCATAGTTCATCCTTCATTTGAATTTTAATCACCAAAAAAGGAGGAAGAATTATATATAATATCTTAGGGTTATGTAGATATCCTTATTAAAATAGTCATAAAATATAATTAAAGGATTAAATACAATGTGTTTATTTAAATATTTTAATAAATTTATAATTTAATTAGTCTACTAAATATACTTCTAGTGGCTGTTTTATCAGAACATCCAATTCTAACATATTTTACGCCATGACTTGGGTACAAATTGAATTCTACACTCAAAAAAGGTATTATATTTAGGATTTGATATTTTATTTAAGAATTATGCCATTTTCAATATGAAACTTTTATCATTTAATCTAAAATATACTTAATATTTTTTTAAAAATAATTATGGACACACTGGTCCTCAGAATCACATTTCATCTCATCCCCAGGATTCAGAAATATATGTTAAAATATTTACATATCTTACAATAAAAAATTGGGTCTCTATATGAAAAAAATATTTTAACCTCATATGAAAATCACTTTCGGATAATAAACTATTATTTTAATTAAAAATCTAATTTTCAATATAATAAAAATATTTCTTCTGAAAATACCATTTTCAATACCAAAATACCCAAAAAATAGGGAAGATAAATTTTATTCAATAAAACATTTATTCATAAAAATGAATCTAGAAATAAAATAAATGTCATAGTGACATGAAATTTTTTTAGCCACCATATATCATAAAATTTAAACAACTGATTTGTCAATTATCAAAACAATTCATTCAAAAATATAAAAATAATCATTTTAAAAAACATTGAAATGAAGTAATATAGACAATAAATGAATCTTGTAAATATTTATGTTCATATAAAACATGTTTTAACTCATTATAAAAACATTGACACAAATTATAATGATTGTTTGAATGGAAACACTAAAAGAGTCTTTATTTAGTAGAAAAGTTCCTTATCCCTTTCGAAATATTTTAATCAGAAGAAAAAATAAATAAAAATATAAAAAACACATTAAATTCCATAATAATAAACAAAATCATGATTTAAAATGTCAAATGGTTTTTATATAATCCTTATAAATGAATATATGTGCATAATATTAAAAAATTCCTAAATAAAATTAAATTAAGTCGATGTCCTTTCCCAAGAGTCTAAATTTTCAGGTTTGAATTTATCTTTTTGAATAATAAATTTATGTTAATTATATACATTATTAAGAATTTTTTCATGTTTATATTAGTTTTATTTCAATTATTATCATGTTATATATAATTACTTATTCATATATGTTTACATCAGATGTTTTAATAATATTTGTATTACGTGTCAAAATGGCATAAGAAGGTTGATGAATGTGAATGTGGACATTATGTAATGATATTACAAATAATAGTGACATAATTATCATATTTATAAATCAATTATACTTTTTAAATCAAATTTGGATGCTTTTTATAAAAAATTAACTAACGTTATGATCAAAGAGATGGTAGGCTAGATGTAAACTTGAGTAATGTTTCCATTTTTTAATAATCATTATCGAATGAAGGTAAGAAACATTTTATCAATAAATATTGATAATAATAAATTAATAACCATATTATTTAGTAACATATACCTATATATATATCATTATTGTGATGTGGTGTCGAAAAAAGGAATCAAATTGCTTCGAAGAGGCGGTAACCCTCATATCCATAAATGATGTTACCATTTTTAGTGGGTGAAAAGGTAAGGAAGAAAATATATATATTATATATCCAGACTGATAAATATATCATTAATATAAAAAATAATTTATACATATCACATTTATTCATTATATTAACACTTATTACATTTTACATATTTAATTTTCAGAAAAAAATCACATGACTTGATGAGGAAGCAGTCTTCCAAACATATGAGAAAAATTACCATATCCCGTTAGATAAAGAATCTAAAAATATTATATAAGATATGTAGCACCACAATCCTTGTAATCTTGGAGTGGTTTTCTACCACCATTACATTTTCATGATTATAAGGAATTAAATCCCAAAGGAACAAAGATTTTGTTTGTATTGGTAAACTAGATACAATAATGAGTCTTGTATTACAAATGAATGTGATAATTACAAAATATTTTTCACATTTGAGGATAAATGTATTCCATCCTATAATATAAAATCATAACTTTTTTATAGACTTATATGATTCAAGGTGAAATAGAAAAATTATGGGTTATCTAAAAAGATTAATAAGTGTTTAGTACTTCAGAATCAAAAATAAATCAATGAGAAAAAAAAATATGGAAGGTAAATAATTGAGAAGACATTCCATGTAATCAATAAACTGAGAGGGAGTTCGTAAAAAATATGTAATGTTAAATAACTAAAAATCATTCCATATATTAAATAAAATATTAGGATTTTTTAAAAAATTATATGATCATAAATAACTGAACGACACATTCCATGAAATCAATAAATTGAGAGATAGTGTATAAAGAATATTGAAAGGTAAATAATAGAATATACATTCTATTATGAATAAAGAGATAAGTAATAATCAATATACGAAGGTAAATAATAGAAAACCATTTCATTTAATCAATAAACAGATAATTAAAGGAATCCACATATTTTTGAATTGTCAAAATATCTTGGATAATAATAACTAAATTAAAATGAAGGAAACACTTAATTTTTGGATGATATTATTTCTAGGTACATTTTAACTTTACCATCAAGACCATTCAAAAGATAGTATAAAATGTTCTAGGTGAAAACCCCATAACGATTGACACACTTACTCTTTCCATAATAATATAGATGCATTAAGGGGATATCTATAACCATTACCCAACCATTTTATACATATCCAAATAATTCTTTATATAATGAACAATTTATTTAATTTATGAACAATGTTCCTTATCAAATATCAACATTGAGTAAAAGATACAAATTTATCAATATTTCCCCACTAAATAAAATATATGTAATACAAAAACTGTATATAAAAATTTTATATTGTTTCTGAAATAATAATATCAATGAAAGATGATATATATATTTAGATGAAATTTAATGTTTATTGACCATATAAATTGGAATAATTATATGGGGAATTAATGATGAAGAATATGATTCATGGAATTAAATTTTAAGAGCATATTAGGTCAAAATAATCATAATCCATACAATGAATGAATAATGCTTCCATAAATAAGTGATATACCCATTAGAGTAAGAATAAGGGTTGTTTTCATTTATGAAATAAAATAATATCTTTAAAAAATGTTCTTGATGAAAATACTGTATAAGCATTTCAAAGTTTCCCATACCACATTGAAACATTTGATTCCTAAGACCCATGATGAAATAAAATTAAATAAATATTAAAGTTCCATGAGA
Organism: Viscum album; assembly: GCA_963277665.1. NCBI lineage: Eukaryota > Viridiplantae > Streptophyta > Magnoliopsida > Santalales > Viscaceae > Viscum > Viscum album. The sequence continues at coordinate 492,735,086 of OY728158.1, read as the reverse complement.
ATAATTATATTACTTATATAGTATATCAAAGGATAAGTCTATAAAAATCATAAAATAATATATGTGTATAACATAAAAAATGTCTCAAAGAAAGAAAATTGTGACAAAAATATGTTACCACTTTTCTAACATTGAAACATAAACACTGTGAAGGTTAGATTATAAAATTTGTATGTAAATAAAAATATTTTTGGGATAAGTATCATAAAATACTATCTTGGAAATTATATACAACATCCAAAAGAATCTAGTGGAGAATATGGAATAAGTCTCATAGAAATAAAAGTCATAGTAATAATCCCCATACCTTACATTTCCTTCTGGTGAAATCCATTAAACATCTAATATAGTTGTTTTATAAATGTTATTGAATTATAAATTAACAATATTAATATTTATAATATCATATATTATAAATTAATAATAAGTTATTTACTATCCATTAATAATATTTCATTATTTTTATAGTTTCTGGTAATAACTACTTTGTTTTAAAAGTGTGTTTTAATATGTTATTTTTTATTCCTGTTGCGTTGAAAATTATTGTTACATCTACAGACTATAAAAAATTATTTAAAAATAATATATATTAATTATATATGATTTTAAAAAAATCCATAATTTTTTGATATATTAAATGAAATTCATCGTTAATGGAGATGGTTTGTGGTAAGTAAACAAAAAGGTTACATCCATTTCATTGTCGCATTTAAATTATTTAATAGAAAATGATATTTATTTATATTATAATTAAATTATATTATTTATGTTATCCATATCAAATATTTTTATTAAAACCATTAGTATACATTCCATTTAATGTTTGAATGAATCACATCATTTTGACTAGGTGGTACTCCAGAAGTCGAAAAATGATTTGATTGTATTCCAAAAAAACCAAATTAATGATGGAATTAGTTATATAATATTGTAAATAAGCATAAATAGATTAAAAATATCATATATATCATATATAATCTCTAAATAAATTATTATTCAAACAATTAAATATGGTAAAAAGAATAATGAAGAACAATGGTTCGTGAGGTTATAGTATGTCATACACACGTATAATGATTACGTATCCGAATTTATGGATGTGTGTGAGAATTTTGGTTTAACTGTTTAAATAAAAATATATAATTATAATGATGATATATAGGTTATTATATAATAAAATTATAAAAATTATCAAATGGGAGGAAAAGTAAATTAAACAGAAGAGATAATTGAAGATATTTACCACTTATTTGGGTAACTTTTTTGGTTTATACCAAAACACTTCATTGGGTTAATTCCATACCAATGTGAGGCTTCAATGATGGGGGGGGGGTGATTTGGGAGATTATTTCTCATGTTTTAAACAATCCAAATGACGTGATATTTGTGAATAAATGGGAGGGGTGAGTTCCTTTTTATTGTAGATGAGGAGTGACATTCTTGTAAAATTTTAAAAGAGGGAATTGATCCCATGTTTTTCCCATGTCGAGTGGCTATAGTAATGGATTAATTAGATAAAAGGGATATTATGGTCGAAGTAAGGGTATACAATGTATTTGGTATTACTTATAGGTTATTTAGAGCTTTGGTTTCTGGATTAGTCCTTTATTATGCTAATTTTTCTATTAATCATTATAATTATTTTTAATTACTTTTAATTAACTTCACTAAATTGTTTTTGTAAAAAACTAACTATATGTTATTATAAATTATAAATTATGATGCATCCAAATATTGAGTCCATTTTTCCAAATTAATATCACATAATTGGTAGAAATTAATTTATATTTAATCATATAGACAGGATGACAATGTAAAGTTTAAATGTAAAAATGATCAAATTTTGAATTGTTTTTATATCTAATTTAAATGTGAAATTGATTTCAATGAACATAATTGGATTGGTTTATTTAAAATTTATCTTATCTGGTAATAAAACCTATGTAAAATATAATTTATCATTATATTTTATTGAGATTAAATGGTTGTGGTCAATTAAAATTCAGTTTTTTTAACAATTCATTAAAAATGAAATTTATTATAAAAATAAAAAGAAAAATCCCAAGGAAAATTTTTATGTTTCAAATAAAAAAATAAATTTTATTTGTAAACCTAAAATATATAATGTTTCAAACAGTTGGTTTTATAATATGATCACCATTAAATAATGTCAAAATTTTCTTTTTAGACAAATATAATTTCTGAGCATAAAACAATATTTATTATTATATTATACAAATAAAACCAATTTGAGTAACAAAAAAATTATTTTACTGAATATAATATATAAATAATTATTTATTTAGTTAATATCATTAAACCATATTAGTTTATTTAATATATTATGATATAAATCAATTGTTAGGAAAAAACTAACTCCTTTATATTCAATTGATTTTTATATTTATTTCTAATTAATTGACAAACTATGTATTTTTATAAAGCATCTATTTTCATATGTTAGTTAATACTATTAATAAACTCTATTTTAATGGCTAGTTTATATATTATTATATTAAATAATAATGGTTTAATAGTATATAATTGTTCATTAAAAATAGGTATTGCATGCAATGAAGGCCAGAAAATAAATTTGTTACTACTTGTGATGCAAGATAACTTATTATTTTGTGAATTGAAATCCTTAAAATATATTAAATTTATTTAAAATAATAAATAAACCATAATGTATATAGAGGTTATATTCCTATTTATGTTTGGTATTTTGTGTCATTCAAGATATCAAATATAAAGATACTCTTTTAGAATTTTCAGGGGGTTTCATTCTTTCCACCCTTAATAAATTGCATCCTCATAATTTAAACAAGATATTTTAAATAATGGATTGATATTTGATAATTCCCTTTTCAAAAAACCAACATCGTTAATGCATTTATATAATATCATCTTAATAATATTGAAAGATAAGTACTGATGTAACAATGAATAACATATAACTATGCTTCTACATAGGAAAACATTAGTAAAATGTGAAAATATGCACCTAGTGGAAAATAATTAGTATTTATTAGGGTGATTGTGGTCATTGATTACAAATAAGTGAATGATAAATGGAAATTGGAAGAAATCAAATCCATAAATATATGATGATTTAATAGATAACAATTTCAAAAAAAATTAATGTATTAATATAAATTTTTATAAAGATAATTTTCTTAATATTGAGGAATTATGTTATGAAACAATAATATAAACAAATATACATACTTGATATCATTCAATTTCATATGAAAAATTCCATAAAACAGTTGTGATTTGATCAATTTCATGTTTTATCCATTTACATTAATAAATTAACACCCAAGAATTAATTTTTTATTCCTAAATCACAAAAAGATTCATTATATGTATCATAAGATCCATAAAACAATTATTTACATTTTTATCTAACTATTTTTCCAAATTAACATTGTTATTACATTTATATTTAATCCTAAAAAGTGATACTACTAGTTTATCATTAACATTTATTCATTAAATTTTTCATCTAAAAACAATGATATAATAATTTGGACATAACGTAGCCCCATGGTAGGTGTAAAAACCTTATTATCTCCCAGACATGGGTTCAAGCCCCACTTCCATGAATGATATTATGGGTTGTCACCCAGAATACAATTTTTCATTTTGATGAAATCGTATTAATATAATTTCTAAAATATAACAAAAATCCTTGAAATTTAATCATTAAATATCTTTTAAATTATTTTATAAATTAAACATGAATACATTAATACATCATCCATTTATTAACACATTTTTCCTTCCATGTTCTAGTGTTAATCCTTTAGAATAGGGAATTGATTTGAGTAATGACCATATCCCCTACAGTTAATGAAAAGAACTATTAAAGGATTATTAGGATGAGATTTGTTATCTTCCATTGCACCCATAATTTATCAATGAAAATTAATTTATTTACATTTTTTTCATTCCCTGACATAAAAATTTATGCCTCCATTAAATACATTCATGGGTGTCTCTATGTAAATTTCTTACTTGAGAGGTGTTGATACATTCCCATGTCCTCCACAAATTTTTATCTTTGCAAAATCTATCATTTATCATTTAGTGGACAAGAAGTTTGTTAACATATATTTTGTTAATAATATTTTTTGAAAATTGATTATGAATAATCAATATATATTTTATTCATATAAAAATTTCATTTTCGTGGTCATTGTCACCACCCATTCCTTATTTTTCAATGTTATAATGAATCCTTTAGGTTTCATCAATTGAATAAAATAATAAATAATAATGTGAGTAAAAATAGACTTAGCGAGACAAATTTATAGTCATCTATAGGATATCTAAATCATGCCACCTTACATTCAATAAAAAAACTATATATTTATTCTAGGTTATTTATTTTCATTATATATTTAAATCCATCATAATATGTTGAAAATAAAATATGAATTACCCTATGTGTTTCCCCAGAGAGTTTCAAAATAAGTGAGAAAGAAGACCCATTTTTGTGTACCAGGTTATACTAGAGTCAGACCCACATCCCCTTTTCAGAGTTGTTACCCATGGTGATATACATTCAATAACCTTGACTAATTATAATATAAAAATAGTAATTTATTTCTCAGAGGTACCACTTTATTTTACCTTACCAAAATTCTATGTCTACATCTAGTATATATTCTCTAAGAATTGTTTTCCTAAATCTAGGTCCCATGGGTTTTACTAAACATCCCATGATACCAATTGTAGTTCCCCAACCCCAGTAAGACTGGAGCTAGTGTCTTCTACTATTACATTACCATGATTTTAAGGAATAAAAACCTAAATAATTGTTTAGTTTAGTATTATTAGTAAACCAAATACACATAAGAGTTTTTAATTAAAAATACATACACAAATTAAAACATATTTTATTTTCATTCATGGATACTTTTTTCCCCACATTATATATCTTTTAATTTATTTATTAGTACAAATTAATGATTCCTATGTAACAGAAACAAAACAAAGTTGAGGTAAAGTTATCATTATGGTTTAAGTACTGTAGAAACAATAATGAATCAATAATAATAATAAACATGGTATGGTAAATATCATCATAATCATTCCATGTAATCCTTAAACTGAGTTAGAGTGCATAAATAATATTGAAATTCAAATACATGGACACATAATAGATGTAATAAATAAACTGATAGGGTGTGTTTAAACAATATGGTAAGGTTAATAATTGAAATAACATTCCATGTAATCAATAAACTGGGAGGGATTACCTAAACAATATGGATATGTAATGAAATGAATACACATACTTTTTAAAATAACTGTATAAGGATTAATCAATATGGAAAGGTAAATACATTAAAACCATGCCATTAAATTTATAAACTAAGAGTAAAATGCATACATATATTTATTCATGGTGAATATACCATGAATAATAATAACAAAATCAAAATAAATTTAATGCTGAATTATTGGGAGCAATGTTACCTAGGATTATGGTACCCTTAGCATCCAAACTCTTCATAAGATGTATGATAACGTACTGGGTGAAAACCACAAAGGTTAGACAATTGAATCATCCCATGATACAATTGATTTATAGAGGGTATATCTATAACTAGTCCCCACCCATGTCATACCTATACAATAAATGCTTTATATATCAAAAAATCCATTTAATTCATGAACTATGTTCCATATCAAATATTTTTATTGGGTAAAAGATAGTGGCTTATCAATATTTTACAATTTAGTAAAACAACGTTAATGTTCACAGTGTATGTCAAAATAGGATATGGTTTTGGAATTAATAATATCCTTGATAACTGATATGTATATTTAATGGAAATTTAATGTTCAATGATCATCATATAGTGAATAATTATAGGGTAAGTTAAAGAAGAAAAAATGAATCAAGGAAGAGAAAATTGATACTATCGTTGGATAAAATAATCATAAAACATATAGAAAAATAATAAAGATGATATAAAAATGAAATATATACATTATAGTAAAAATATGTTCTCTTTTCTTTGATTTAATAAAAGATTATCTTTAAAAAATGTTCTTGATAAAAATAATCATTTAACATTCCAAAGTATCACATACCATATTGAAACATTTGAATCATAGATCGAATGAAGGAATAAAATAAAATTAAATATAGAATATCATGCTAATAAGGATATTAATGATATGAAATTTCAATGTATATGTATGTAAACATCAAAAAATAAGATAGTTTTATTATATAACAATTGTCTCAAAGAAGGAAAAATGTGGAAAAATTCCGTAACCACTTTTTTATTATTAAAACCATAGACCCTATAAATGAAAGAAAATACAATTTTTATGAATATACCTATTAATTTAGGGATAGGGATCATACAATACTATCAATGATCAGTATATAAACCAAAAAAATGAGTGAAAAATATCGAAGAAGTCTCACAAAAAATAAAATTGAGACTAGAACTCCCCTTACATTGTGTTTCCTTTGGGATGAACATAATTTAACATCAGGTGTAAGTGTTTTATGAGTTTTATTTTATTATATCACAACTAAAATCATACATATAATATTAAATATTTTTATTTTTTAATATATTATTACTCATTCATTAGTTTCTTTTCCTTGTTTTCATAGTTTTAGGTAAGATGTACTTTTATATTTGAGAATGCTTTTTCTTTTTATTTTTTTATTCAAACACATATCATGATTTAATAATCTAAAAAATGTAAAATACATATAAATATTATATATATTTAGTATATATGTATTTATAGTATTCCATAATATATGGATATAAGAAATGAAATGAACAGTTAATAGAGACAGTGGGTAGTATGTACGTGTGAACACCACATCAATTTAATTGTCCTATTTGAATGAATAAAAATGATATATATATCTATGTGTGTGTGTATTATAATACCAATGTCATATATATGTCATATATTTCACATATGTTTATTAAATCCATTCTAAATACAATCCATGTAATGTGTGAATGAATCACATCACTATGAGGATAAGATATTCCATATGTCCACAAATGATGTTATCAAATTCCAAAAAATGGAATGCATGAATGTATTAGTTAAATAAATAGTTGAAAATAATGAATAAATTTTTAATATTATATATATAATATAATGCCTAAAAATAAATCATTATTACAACTGATGATGATTGTAAATGAAAGAACAAATGACATCAGTTCGTGAGGTGGTTGCCTGCCATAAACGAAACAGAAGTTATCATTGAAGAGAGTTACCTCTTACTAACGTAACTCCTTTAGGATTATAAAAAAAGTATTATTTGAATTTATTTCATCTGAAATTAAGGCATCTAGGATATAGGGAGGTAATTTGGTAGATTATTTGGTAATGTTTTTACTATAAAAATGGACTTACATGATTGAATAAATGGAAGTGGTGAGAGACTTTTTTTAGTGGAGGTGGAGTGGCATTGTTATTAATTTTTTAAAGAGGGAATTTCTGCCACATTTTTCCCATGTAATGTTGATTAAATAATGGAAATAATTATATAAAATGAATTGCATGTACAAAATAAAGATATCCAATATATTTTTTACAAGTTTATAAGTTATTATCCCAATAGGTTTAATGTTAATCCAATGTAGAGAGATTATTTATCTTAATTGTATTAATTAATTTTAATTACCTTCACTAATATTTTTGGTCAAAATATAATTCAACCTCATTAGAAATTATAGATATATAATATTCATAATATTTAATCCATTTTTAAAATTTCAATCAAATATGTACAATAAATTAATTTAGATTTAATCCCACGAATGGGAGGATAAAGATGGTTTTTAAAGAAAAAAAGTTCAAAACATTGAAATTGTTTTATACCGAATTTCAATGATAAATTTATTCCATTGAAATTAATAGAATTAATTTATATAAATTTTTTATATTTTTAACATAAAAAAATTTAAAATTCCATATATATTAATAAATTATAAATAATAAAAAATTGTTTTCAATTAAAATTCAGTATATATCACTATTCAGTAAAAAAGAACCTTTATAGAAAAATAACAAAAAATCCAAAAAAGATAATTTTTATGTTTTGGTTTAAAAAATAATGTTTATTTTGATATATAAAATCTATAAAAGATCAAAAATTTTGATTCAAAATATGTTCCTCACTAAATGTTGGGAATTGTTTTTATAAAAATACAATTTTACGAGTAAAATATGATTTATTTATATTTAATGCATAAAAAATCAGTTAAATGTATATAAAAATATTTGATTTAATATATAACATATATTTTTCATTAACATATTTCCATAATAGAAACTAATATAATTTATTAGGATAAAACTCCTTTTTGAGTATAAAGACACTTCTTTTATATTGATTTTGATTATATATTCTTTTGTAATTAATTAGTAACCTATGAGTTTTGATTAAACATATATTTTCATAGGAAAATTTATACATTTAATAAAATATAATTTAAGGTCATGGTTATATCTTATTATATAAAAGAATAATGTTTTAATCGTATACACTTATTTAGTAAAACTCGGTCTTGCGTGTAATGCAAGTCATCGAAGAATGTTGTTGTGGCCTACGACATAAGATAAATCATTATATCATTAATTGGTATCTATATAATATATTATATTAATTTAAAATATTAAATATATTATAATTTAATTATAGGTCATATTATTTTCTATGTTTGTAGCTTCATGTCATACAAGCTATCAAATAAAAAGTTACACTTTTCAAATTTAGGGGGTATTATAAGATATAATTACTAAAAATGTATAGTTATGTTATAAATATAATATATAAAAATTATAACCATCATACTAATAAAAATTTATAGGTGGTAATTTAAAAATGAATTATATAATTTAATGAGGCGGTAACATTTCGTACACACGAATGATGATTTTGTAACCCATTTTATAGAACAAAGAAACAATTTACATTATGACCTTATTATAACAAAATAATATTATATGGAATGAAATTAGGTAAATAAATTATCATGGTTCAATAATTATTAATGATTAAAATAATTAAATAAATCAAATAAGAACATTGAAGAAAAATATCCCCTCTTTAGTTATCCTCTTCGGTTTTCACAAAAATCTTTATTAAGATGGATTTATTCCAAATCTAAGGATTATAGAAATATGGTAGGTAAATTGGGAAGATATTTGGTAATATATTTGTATAAAAATAGGTTTATGGTATTAATAGAGAAGTATAGAGTGTTTCATTTAATTTGTGGGGAAGAGGACACAGTTTTATTTTTGAGAATAATTGTGCGATGACTTGTTTTTCATATATATTTATAAGGCCCCGGCCTTAAACCGTACTTAATATTGAATTAAATGAATAATTCACATTGAGGATATTTTCACGGTTTAGAGTTTTAGAGAATTAGGACACAAGTTTTACATCTCAAAAGGTTACAAAGTAGGAACTTCTACTAAGTTTCCATAAAATAAAAACTCTTAAAAGAAAACATGTCTAGTTCCATGTTTTAGATAGCATGAATTTCACTTGATCCCATCCTTGACCCTATTCCACATTAATTCTTGTGAAAAACATTTCAAAAAACAAGGGGCGAGCATAAAAAGCTCAGTAAGGTATGCACAATGAATGTAAACTGTTAGTTTTTCAAAATAACAAGTAAACCATGTATACTTTATCAAAGTAATACTTTTCACATTTATGAATTAGTAAAAACTATTTAATGAATAAAAGATCATTACTTACCCTTTTGTGACCCAAATATTTCAATAAAACCCCTATAAAGATCACATAACATATAAAGGTAACTTGGGAAATAAACATACTTAAATGGAATAACCATACGGTCGACTTCCACACATATCACTTAATGGAATAGCCATACGGCCGACTTCCATACCCAATGAATTAGAGGTTATAACGTAACCACCCGTCCTGGTATTCACGGCACCACCCATTATATGGTTAATCATGTAACCACCCGTCAAATGTCCATGTACGATTATAAATTCATAATACATAAAACAAATATAATGGAAAGAAAACATTTCCACACTTTGATCACAATATATCACATAAATATATTGACATAACACATCCATTATAAAAAAAACCTTTTTCCATACCAAAATACATAAAACATAATATGGTATTTATTTAATTTAAAAAAAACATTATGTCTTGTTGAGGAAGCCAAAGACCAAATAATACTCGCGGCGGCGAAAAAGGTCGTTGTCACCGCGTATGATAAAAGAAACATTCTTTTTTGTCGTTTAGTAAAACGATTAATAGAAAAAGATTCCTTTTGTATAAATGTAAAAGTAAAAGGGGTTTATACACCATATAAAAAAATGTTGTGTATAAAACAAAATATGCCTCAATGAAAGGAGATTGAGACGAAGTCCCTTACCTCGGGTCTGACTTGACTCGATCGTTCCTTAACATCCTGAATAATAAACATGAGTTAATTTATACTTGCTTAAGAAACTTTTCATGTTCATTATTCCTTTTATATCACTTATTTCCATGTTATAAACATTATGTAATCATTTATGTTAATAATGTTTGTTTTGTCGATATTTTGTTCTTAAGTCGAAAGTGGACTTCTTACAATTTCATGTTGTTCGTGTGGTCAAATATTCATTATATCTAGAATGATATTCATGATTTGGGTATCATATATATCATATATATCATATATATAATATATATCATATATATCCATAATATAGATGTATTTATAATATTACATAATCATTTAGAGGTAAGAAATGAAATGCACCGTTCATGGAGACTGTAAGCTGTACGTACGCATGAACGCTACTTTCATTCCATTGTCAAATTAATTGAATTAAAACTAAATGAGAGGTATTTATATTTTAATTATAGAATCATATTAATCATTTATATGTAACATACATCGTATATATCCATTATGTATATGTACTTATAATAGTACATAACATTTGGGGATAAGAATTGAAATGCACCGTTCATCGAGACGGTAAGCCGTACGTACGCATGTACGCTACTTTCATTTCTATCTCATAATTTAATGGAATGAAATAATAATGATATAAAGGTATATTATAATTCCAGTATAACATCATATATAATAACGTTAAATCCATCCTTTATACGTCCCACATATGGCATTAACGAATCAAATCACTTTGAGGGGGCGGTAGTCCACACTTCCTAAAATGAAGATATCGCGTATACCCATAATGGAATCCATAAAAGTGTTCCATAAATGAATAATACATAAGATTAAGGAAGACATAAACATATTATATATCATATATAAATATAGTTACATCTTAATGGCCACCTTTGAAGGTGTTATATGAGTGTTGAACAATCATCGTTTCGACAGGCAGAAATTCTCCATCCACAGAAATAGTATGTTCTTTAACAATTAGATGAAGGTGTGTGTAAGTGTAGATAAAATAATTATTATAAAAACATCCTATTATATTGAGGATACTGGTGTTTTTACAAAATAAATAAATAAAAAGAGTTTAGGGGGTTGGATAAGCAAAACAAAACAAAATAACACAAGAGAAAACACTATCTTTGAAACGAATAACTCTTTTTGATTTGAGCTTAAAGGATTTCGTGGGAAGATTTCTACCCAAAGTGAGGCTTCAAGGAGTAATAGAGGGATGTGGAGAGACAAAATGGGCAGGGGTGACCGATCCAAAGTCTTTGTAAGTGTGGGTAAGGAGGTAGAGGTTGGGGCCTTTTATAAGAGGAGAAGAGGGTCACTCTTGGAAAGTAATGAAATGTTACTTTATTTTAAAATGAGTTTCAGATTTAAAAGGTCCCACGTTGATATAATTCTAGAATAATATGATAAGGGTTCGAAATATTCCCATCCAATAGGGTTTTGACAGGTGTAGGTCTTAAATTTTACATTATAGTTTCATTTTATTTAAATCGTTAAATAATGAGGAAATTGCTGCATCATCATGGTGTCATAAATAATTTAATTTATTTAATGTCTAAAAATTATCATAAAATTATCATGATGTAGGAAAACGTTTTATATTTCTAATGAATATTTATAGTCAAAAATTTGACTTGTATAACCCCATTTAAAAATTGTTTTAGTAAAACAACACATGTTTGTGACATTTTAATTTTAACTTTAAATAAAAAGGTATTAATGTCCTTTTCCTACCAAAGTGGCTCCATGGGGTCCCCAAGTTGACCCATGGATTGTCGTGGTCGGTCAGGACAAATCCAATGAGGGCATGGCATGTTTCTAGGTCATTTTATAATATTAAAACATTATTTTCACCTTAAACCACACTAATTACATCTAATCAAGATTAAAAACTTAAAAGTTACTATTCACCAAAAAAATTATTTTAATCCTATTGAACCAAATTTTGCTTCTTAATGACAACCGTCTATCTCATATTTATGAAATTAAAAACAAAAAAGTGGGAAATTTTCATTTAAACGGAAAATCAGTTTTTATAAGTACCACTTAGTGGTTTCACTATTCTTCAAAAATTGAAGTTTTTCAGAAAAATCAAAAAAATTCAACCTAAGCTATATTTTATATTCCGAATTCAAAAATGAAGTCTATTTTACAAAATTAAAAACATATAAGTTGCGTTAATTAATTTAATAATTAATTCCCGCTGTCAGAGCAAATAGCGTGATTTTATGAAACAATAAGTATCCAAAGATTGACACTAGTTTAAGTCCGATTTCAAAGTGATATTAATTCCAAGGACCACTATTGGATTTAATGGTAAAAATATATTCTAATTTATCTTTAAAACCAATTCAAAAGATACTCTAATCATATAAATGAATTATATTAAAAAGAGGTTTTGAATTAAAATACAACATTTTTAACTATTCATTAAAAAAAAGAACTTTATCAGAAAAATACCAAAAATCTACACAAAGTAAATTTTGATGTCCCGATTCGAAAGGAGAGTTTTATTTGGTCTAATAGAATGTATAAGAGTGACCAAAACAATATTTAAAGAATTTTCTCCATGAAAAGGCGATAAGTGGACCTTTAGTGAATATTAGAGTTTCTATGCCTAAAATTGAATTATTTTCTTATTTTAAGCCTTCATATTTTATTGGGTAAATATAAAACCATTTAAAAAAACATATATAATCATATTTTAGTTATTTCTATTCATTCCCGCCAATAAAACGGCTACGTGTTAAATACTATTTAAAATAATAATGTTTTATTACTAGTGTGCAACGTAAGATTTCAAAGAAACTCTTTGTTGCATATCAGATACGCTATCGAACATAGAAACCCCTTTAAAGTAAAATTAATATTCAATTATACAATATTAAAAAATAAGAAAATGTGTTATTCTTTATTTACCTGGGATGTTACAATATAAATGATCGAAAATAGATCATAATACAAAATTATTTATGTAATTTTCTAAATATTATGAGCAAATAGTTTTTATAAATATTTATACAACATTTTTAGGGTTATTTTTTTATTTTAAACCCTGAAAAACCCATTTTCATCATAACCAGTGTAATTAATTTTTACTATTTTTACTATTTATTTTTGTCAAAAATTAATTGGACCATATATAACATTATATGTAATATGTATTAAAAATATGTAATAAAATTTCAAAAATCGCTCCTCTTAAGAGGAAAATTTTAATTTAAAATAAATCCCAATGACGTGGTAAAGAAAATTGTTTATAAAGAACAGTGTTTTTTGAAAAAAAGATGATTATATTTTAACTCCATGAATTATAATAATATTATATATGTAACGCCCCGACCCCAGCTACCCAGAGCCGGTGCATTACTTCGTAACATTGGCATGATCACAAATGATTAAGTCTCGAATGACCGATTAGTTTAGTAGCCTTGGAAACACTAGATACATTCATAAATGTTACATTACATCACAAAGTGAAAAACTATAATAAAATAGTCTCCATAGTCCACACTTCTATCCTCTTCGGACTATCCCTGCAGGTCATTCATGAAATACTTCTTCACATCCTGGAAAATATTAAAACATTGAAAGGGGTGAGCTAGGATGCTCAGTAAGGTTAACAATATAGAGGAAGCTTTCATAAATAAACATTAACATTTAAGGCAATGTATAACTAAAACAAAAGCCTTTTAAACTTGAACTTCAACATAATATGGCAAAAGTAAAATGAGATAATGCCATTCACTTCTTCACATGGATATTCTGCTGGTCGAATAATCACATGCAATATCAATAACCACATTCATAATGAGGGAATGTATAATTCCAGACATTCTGAAACATTTTGTCAAGGCCTCGGCCAAGACGTCTAAAATGATTAAGGCCTCGGCCAAAACCATAAATCAAATTGGGAAAGGGCCTCGGCCAATTCCACGTCTAGTTGTCTCATGAGACCTACCGATGCATCGAGGAGCTATAGCGGGCTCCACCCGTCACTTATTAAGTCCAATACATTCCTCATATGAATAGGTTTAAACATATCATAAACCATAAAATAATCGTATCACATAAAACATGGATAAAGGAAACATAACATTTCCACATTTCAATCACAAGATATCAATACGACACATTGATATAATAAAAATGCTTTAAAAACCATTTTCAATACCAAAATAAAAGAAAAGTATAACATGGTATTTATTTTTCATTAAAAAATGGTATGGCTTGAAGAGGAAGCCGAAACTCAAATAATGGTCACGGCGGCGGAGAAGTCGTTGTCGCCGCATAAGTACGGAAAGAAACACATTCCCTTTTGTCTTTTATAAAAACGATTCATATAAAAAGATTCCTTTTGAGTAAACGTAAAAGTCAAAGGGGTTTATACACCGTATAAAAGAAAGTTGTGTACAAAACCAAATATGACTCAATGAAAGGGGATTGAGACGAAGTCCTTAAAAATATCATTTTTAAAATAAAATAGATATATTATGTGTATTCACTATATGTACACATAAAGAAAGTAAAAATACATAATAAGACATAATAATATCATGACATAATTTGAAAGTAGGAGATTAACCCAAAGAATGGAAGTTGGGTTAAGAAATTCCCTTACGAAGATCATTTTTTAATTAAAATAGATCTATTATGTGTATTAACTATAAGTACACATAAAGGAAGTACAAATACAAGATTGGACATAATAATATCATGACATAATTTGAAAGTAGGAGATTAACCCAAAAATGGATGTTGGGATAAGAAGTTCCCTTACAAAGATCATTTTTAATTAAAATAGATCTATTATGTGTATTAACTATAAGTACACATAAAGGAAGTACAAATACAAGATTGGACATAATAATATCATGACATAATTTGAAAGTAGGAGATTAACCCAAAAATGGAAGTTGGGTTAAGAAGTTCCCTTACCTAGCGTCCTGTCCTGACTCGACCGTTCTTTAACCTCCTGAATAATAAAATAGAGTTAATTCCTATTTACTTAAGAACCTTTTTCATGTTCATTATTCCTTTTATATCCCTTATTACCATGTTATGAACATTATGTAATTATTTAAGTTAATAACGGTCGTTTTTTCGATCTTTGGTACATGAGTCAAAAATAATCTTCCTATAATTTCAAGTTGTTCATGTGGTGAAATATCCATTATATCCAGAATTATATTCATGATGTAGATATCATATATATAATATATATCCAGTATATACATTCATTCATAATGTCACGTAACATTTAGAGGTAAGAAATGAAATGCACCGTTAATGGAGACGGTAAGCCGTACGTACGCATAAACGCTACTTTCATTTCTATTTCATATTTAATGTAACATAATCATAATTATATCAATTTATAATATAATTACAGTATAATATAGTGTATAATACCATTTAATCCATCCTTTATACATCCCACATATGGCATTAACGATTCAAATCACTTTGAGGGGGCGGTAGTCCGCACTTCCTAAAATGAAATTATCGCGTTTTACCCATAATGGAAATCATAAAGTATGCCATAAATGAGAAATACAGAAGCATAAGTAAAACATAAACACATTATATATCATATATAAATATAGTGACATCTTAATGGCCACCTTTGAAGGTGTTATATGAGTGTTGAACAATCATCGTTTCGTGAGGCAGAAATTCACCATCCACAGAAACTGTATGTTCTTTAACCATTAGATGTAGGTGTGTGTAAGTGTAGCTCGAATCCTTCTTATAAAAATATCCTAGTATATTTACGATACTGGTGTTGTTACAAAAGAAACGAATAAATAGAGTTTAGGGGGTTGGAGAAGAAAAATAAAACAAAACAACATTAGAGAAGACATTACCTCAAAATCGGGTAACTCTTTTTGATTTGAGCCAAAGGCTTCCTTGGGAAGAGTTCTGCCCAAAGTGAGGATTCTAGGAGTAAGGGAAGGAAGTTGGAAGAGTATTTGGGTAGAGGTTGGCCGAGCCAAATGGCTTGAATGTGTGAATAAGATGGGAGAGGTGGGGGCCTTTAATAAGTGGAGAGGAGGGGCTCTTTTGGAAAGATTGAAATGTTACATTATTACATAATGCTTTTCGGATTCTAAAGGTCCCACACTTATATAATTCGTGGGTAAGGTGATAAGGGTTCGAAATATACCCATCCAATAGTCTTTGGACAAGTGTATTCCTTGGATTTTACCTTATCTTTTCATTTTATTAAAATCGTTAAATAATGAGGTCATCGCTGCATCATAATGATGTCATAAATAATTTAATTTATTTAATGTTTAAAAATTATAAAAAATATACTATGATGTAGGAAATCTTTTTATCTTTCTAATGAATATTTATAGTCAAATTTGGGACTTGTTTATCCCCAATTAAAAACTGTTTTAGTAAAATAACTCATGTTTGTGTCAATTTAATTAAATAAATATATATTAATGTCATTTTCCAACTAAAGTTGCTCCATGGGGTCCCCAAGTTGACCCATGGGTTGTCTTGGTCGCCCATGACTCATCCAATAGGAGTATTACAAGTGTCATGCTCATCTCATATTATTAAAACATTATTTGTACCTTAAACTACACTAATTACCTCTAATCGCGATTAAGAACTTAAAAGTTACTATTCACCAAAAAATTATTTTAATCTCATTGAACCACATTTTACTTCTTAATGACAACCATGTATGTCTGATTTTTTAAAATCAAATCACAGAAGTGGTAATATTTTATTTAAATGAAAAATCAGTTATTTAACTACCACTTAGTGGTTTCACTATTCATCAAAAATTGAAGTTTTTCAGAACAAGGCCAAAATTTCACCCTAAGCTATATTTGATATTACGAATTCAAAAATGATGTCTATTTTACAAAATTCCAAACATATAAGTTGCATTAATTAATTTTATAATTAATTCCCGGTGTTACGACAAATAGCGTGTTTTTAAGAAATAATTTATATCAAAAGATTGGCAATTGTTTATGTCCAATTTCAATGTTAAATTAATTCTAATGACCACCATTGGATATAATGGTAAAAATATATTCTAATTATAACTTAAAACCACTAATTAGTATAATTTATCACAATAAATTATTTTGATTAAAAAGTTGTTTTAAGTATTTTTCACTATTCATAAAAAATTAGAAGTTCTCAGAAAAATACCAAAAATTCAACATAGGTTAATTTCGATATTCCGAATCCAAAAATGAAGTCCATTTTGAAATATAAAATTTCTATAATTTTAAAAAGTGGTTATTACAATTCATAACGGCTACTTTGATTAGTCGCGGTGTTTTAGAACTCGAAGATGCGTACAATGCAAGCTATTGCATTATTGAATGAGAAGCGTATCATGGAAGCTCGGGGTGTTACATTCTCCCCTCCTTCAATAAATTGTGTCCTCGCAATTTGAAATTTTTCTTGGGAAATAAAAGGTTGAAAATAGAGAATACCTTTGTGGAAAACCCACATAAAAAATAAGGTTAATAAAATTTAGTCTTAATTAGAGGGAAATGGAAATAAGAAAGTCACCACCAAATTATGATCTCGATAAGGAGAACATTGGTGGAAATTAGAGACATATAATTGGAGGAAAAACGTAAATATTTGTAGGGAGTGATTGAGGTCATCATTCACAATCAACTGTCAAATTGAGGGCCTCAAAGCCTTCAATCTATGTTGATTTAAAATATCATCTGTTCAGAAAGACATGAGGTATTAGGATAACACATTTTTTGATTTAATATCCCTTTACTAAAGTTTAAGAATTAATATATTCATTGAATAAGAGATAGGTATATATATTTATGCTTGACAATTAGAGTTTCAACCTTCAACTCATCTATCACTCAAAAAGATAATAGAACTCAAAAATATTATACTTATCCTAATTGTATAAGGTTCCAAATTTTAACACATACCATTTAGGTTAGAAAAACTATTTTATAAAAACCAGGGACTTCACGTAGTCCAGTGGTAGGCGATTAATCCCAATCGCACTATGGTTGTGGGTTCGATTCCCACAGCTTTATCCGACGCGATGGGTTGTCACTCGGTCTGCGTGTTTTCCTTTTTATAAATATCCAAAAATAACCTTAACAATAGTATCCAATTTAAAATATAATCAATTCCAACCTTTATAGTTATCCAAAATACTTTTGTACAACTCACAGTTCAGATTTTATGAGGAAGGTAAACATAATGAAGCTCCTTTTTTTCTGCGTAACAACATGTGAACACCTTCATCATGTATTCTTTTAAAACACTGCAACATACTGTATTACCATAAATCCTTATTGATTACATTCATGATCCCTTATTCCTTATAGAAAACTAGATATACTCCTTCTATCCAAAAATTTATACAAATCATTAATCAGTTTCAAGGATGTTAAGAATATCCAACATAATTTATCCGAATCAATCATGTCTTATTCCAAAATCACTATCTTGGTATCAAAACCATATTATGGTTTATCTTTATCTCAACCATATATTTTCCAAAAATTTAGCATACTGTGGAGTCACTTTTCTTGGTTCCACTCAATCTCAAGTCCTAGATGAAATAGTACTGCAGTACAATCCTTATATACTCCATAATTATTATAACAAGTACATCATTGATACAACACTCAAATTACAAAATTCTTTAATAACAACATAAGAACTCTAATCATTCCTCCTCATCTGTGGTAGTTTCATAACTTGATTATTATCCAATAACATCATTTGGGGCATACTCTGATGATTTGAACATTGGTTTGTGTAGTGTCCCCACTCATTGCAGATGAAGCATTTTACATTTGAAACCTTTTTCTTACCCTTGCAGTCACGCACTCGGTGTCCTTTTTCTCCACACTTATAACAAACTCCCATTCCCTTCTGGAAAATTCCAAGGTGTTTCTTCCCACAGTTATCTCATATTGGTAAATTCTTCTTTTCCCTCGTCCCTTTATCCATCATTCTCTCTTCCATCCTTTTCTTCTCTTTCATCCCTTCAAATCCATAAGACTCAGAGATTTTTCTACTTATCTTATTAACACATGATACTATTTCTTCATATGTTGATAACACATGGGAGAATATTTCCCTTCTAAATGTTGGATTAATACCATGAAAGATATGATCCTTCTTACTCTTTGGATCATACGTATTGATGGAGTTCACATTCCTTCTACTGGGCGCCATTTCTATACAATGCCATAAACTAGATTAGTTTATGAATCAAAATACATAATTCCATACTTATAAAATACTTAACATAAATTGAACTATTTATGGATATAATCCATAATCATAAAAAGGTTTTCTTTGAGGAAGTATATACTCATATCCTTTCATAGTGGTTTGTAAAGAAAATGAGAATTATCCTAAGCATATCCCCCGGGAGTGTCGTAACCAAGAGTGCAGCAAGACCCGTTGTCGTGCACCAGTTCCCGTTCGAGTCTAGCTCAAAGCGGTGTTTTCGGGTTTTACCCCTAGTTACATCTGTGCCAGAGCCGCCTCTACCTACTCGTATCCAGACAGGGATGTATTGCTCGGAAAACTCACAAAATCTCTACAATACCATAATTCTAGAAAGTTATTCTATACTAATCTTCAAAGTTCATCTTAGGTCTACGTGCTCTAATCAGAGTTTATCTAAATCTAGCTTCCAAGGTTTGTACTAAACTTCCTCTGATACGAACTGTAACGCCCCGACCCCAACTACCCAGAGCCGGTGCATTACTTCGTAACATTGGCATGATCACAAAAGATCAAGTCTCGAAAGACTGATTAGTTTAGTAGCCTTGGAAACACTAGATACATTCATAAATGTTACATTACATCACAAAGTGAAAAACTATAATAAAATAGTCTCCATAGTCCACACTTCTATCCTCTTCGGACTATCCCTGCAGGTCATTCATAAAATACTTCTTCACATCCTGGAAAATATTAAAACATTGAAAGGGGTGAGCTCAGATGCTCAGTAAGGTTAACAATATAGCGGAAGATTTCATAAATAAACATTAACATTTAAGGCAATGTATAACTAAAACAAAAGCCTTTTAAACTTGAACTTCAACATAATATGGCAAAAGTAAAATGAGATAATGCCATTCACTTCTTCACATGGATATTCTACTGGTCGAATAATCACATGCAATATCAATAACCACTTTCATAATGAGGGAATGTATAATGCCAGACATTCTGAAACATTTTGTCAAGGCCTCGGCCAAGACGTCTAAAATGATTAAGGCCTCGGCCAAAACCATAAATCAAATTGGGAAAGGGCCTCGGCCAATTCCACGTCTATTTGTCTCATGAGACCTACCGATGCATCGAGGAGCTATAGCGGGCTCCACTCGTCACTTATTAAGTCCAATACATTCCTCATATGAATAGGTTTAAACATATCATAAACCATAACATAATCGTATCATATAAAACATGGATAAAGGAAACATAACATTTCCACATTTCAATCACAAGATATCAATACGACACATTGATATAATAAAAATGCTTTAAAAACCATTTTCAATACCAAAATAAAAGAAAAGTATAACATGGTATTTATTTTTCATTAAAAATGGTATGGCTTGAAGAGGAAGCCGAAACTCAAATAATGGTCACAGTGGCAGAGAAGTCATTGTCGCCGCATAAGTACGGAAAGAAAAACATTCCCATTTGTCGTTTATAAAAACTCTTCATATAAAAAGATTCCTTTTTAGTAAACGTAAAAGTCAAAGGGGTTTATACACCGTATAAAAGAAAGTTGTGTACAAAACCAAATATGCCTCAATGAAAGGGGATTGAGACGAAGTCCTTAAAAAGATCATTTTTAAAATAAAATAGATATATTATGTGTATTCACTATAGGTACACATAAAGAAAGTAAAAATACAAAATAAGACATAATAATATCATGACATAATATGAAAGTCGGAGATTAACCCAAAGAATGGAAGTTGGGTTAAGAAATTCCCTTACAAAGATCATTTTTTAATTAATATAGATCTATTATGTGTATTAACTATATGTACACATAAAGGAAGTACAAATACAAGATTGGACATAATAATATCATGACATAATTTGAAAGTAGGAGATTAACCCAAAAATGGAAGTTGGGTTAAGAAGTTCCCTTACAAAGATCATTTTTTAATTAAAATAGATCTATTATGTGTATTAACTATAAGTACACATAAAGGAAGTACAAATACAAGATTGGACATAATAATATCATGACAT